>JAKELP010000035.1:624153-5624153 GCA_029929735.1 Mimosa pudica
GTCACTAAAACGCAAAACTAGATTGAATGTCAAATCCAAACTTGTGCTCCTTTTAGTGCTAAAACGTGCAATTGGTCTTAAAACGATTATTTTTATGCATTTGGCAACTTTTGGTGTTTTTGACCAAAAGTACCACACTCTAGAGAATAATGTCACTAAAACGCAAAACTAGATTGAAATGGTCAAATCCAAACTTGTGCTCCTTTTAGTGCTAAAACGTGCAATTGGGCTTAAAACGAGTTATGGTGATGCATTTGGCAAACTTTTGGTGTTTGTTTACCAAAAGTACCACACTCTAGAGACTAATGTCACTAAAACGCAAAAACTAGATTGAAATGGTCAAATCCAAACTTGTGCTCCTTTTAGTGCTAAACGTGCAATTGGGCTTAAAACGAGTTATGGTGATGCATTTGGCAAACTTTTGGTGTTTGTTGACCAAAAGTACCACACTCTAGAGACTTTTGTCACTAAAACGCAAAAACTAGATTGAAATGGTCAAAATCCAATTGTGCTCCTTTTAGTGCTAAAACGTGCAATTGGGCTTAAAACGAGTTATGGTGATGCATTTGGCAAACTTTTGGTGTTTGTTGACCAAAAGTACCACACTCTAGAGATAATGTCACTAAAACGCAAAAACTAGATTGAAATGGTCAAAATCCAAACTTGTGCTCCTTTTAGTGCTAAAACGTGCAATTGGGCTTAAAACGAGTTATGGTGATGCATTTGGCAAACTTTTGGTGTTGTTGACCAAAAGTACCACACTCTAGAGAATAATGTCACTAAAACGCAAAAACTAGATTGAAATGGTCAAAATCCAAACTTGTGCTCCTTTTAGTGCTAAAACGTGCAATTGGGCTTAAAACGAGTTATGGTGATCATTTGCAGAAAATTTTGTGAAAATTTTGGTGTTTGTTGACCAAAAGTACCACACTCTAGAGAATAATGTCACTAAAACGCAAAACTAGATTGAATGGTCAAAATCCAAACTTGTGCTCCTTTTAGTGCTAAAACGTGCAATTGGGCTTAAAACGAGTTATGGTGATGCATTTGGCAAACTTTTGGTGTTTGTTTACCAAAGTACCACACTCTAGAGAACTTTTGTCACTAAAAAGCAAAAACTAGATTTGAAATGGTCAAAATCCAAACTTGTGCTCCTTTTAGTGCTAAAACGTGCAATTGGCTTAAAACGAGTTATGGTGATGCATTTGTCAAACTTTTGGTGTTTGTTGACCAAAAGTACCACACTCTAGAGAATTTGTCACTAAAACGCAAAAACTAGATGAAATGGTCAAAATCCAAACTTGTGCTCCTTTTAGTGCTAAAACGTGCAATTGGGCTTAAAACGAGTTATGGTGATGCATTTGGCAAACTTTTGTTGTTTGTTGACCAAAAGTACCACACTCTAGAGAATAATGTCACTAAAACGCAAAAACTAGATTGAAATGGTCAAAATCCAAACTTGTGCTCCTTTTAGTGCTAAAACGTGCAATGGCTTAAAACGAGTTATGGTGATGCATTTGGCAAACTTTTGGTGTTTGTTTACCAAAAGTACCACACTCTAGAGAATTTTGTCACTAAAACGCAAAAACTAGATTGAAATGGTCAAAATCCAAACTTGTGCTCCTTTTAGTGCTAAAACGTGCAATTGGGCTTAAAACGAGTTATGGTGATGCATTTGGCAAACTTTTGGTGTTTGTTGACCAAAAGTACCACACTCTAGAGACTTTTGTCACTAAAACGCAAAACTAGATTGAAATGGTCAAAATCCAAACTTGTGCTCCTTTTAGTGCTAAAACGTGCAATGGCTTAAAACGAGTTATGGTGATGCATTTGGCAAACTTTTGGTGTTTGTTGACCAAAAGTACCACACTCTAGAGAATAATGTCACTAAAACGCAAAAACTAGATTGAAATGGTCAAAATCCAAACTTGTGCTCCTTTTAGTGCTAAAACGTGCAATTGGGCTTAAAACGAGTTATGGTGATGCATTTGGCAAACTTTTGGTGTTTGTTGACCAAAAGTACCACACTCTAGAGAATAATGTCACTAAAACGCAAAAACTAGATAAATGGTCAAAATCCAAACTTGTGCTCCTTTTAGTGCTAAAACGTGCAATTGGCTTAAAACGAGTTATGTTGATGCATTTGGCAAACTTTTGGTGTTTGTTGACCAAAGTACCACACTCTAGAGAATAATGTCACTAAAACGCAAAAACTAGATTGAAATGGTCAAAATCCAAACTTGTGCTCCTTTTAGTGCTAAAACGTGCAATTGGGCTTAAAACGAGTTATGTTGATGCATTTGGCAAACTTTGGTGTTTGTTGACAAAAGTACCACACTCTAGAGACTTTTGTCACTAAAACGCAAAAACTAGATTGAAATGGTCAAAATCCAAACTTGTGCTCCTTTTAGTGCTAAAACGTGCAATTGGGCTTAAAACGAGTTATGGTGATGCATTTGGCAAACTTTTGTTGTTTGTTGACCAAAAGTACCACACTCTAGAGAATAATGTCACTAAAACGCAAAAACTAGATTGAAATGGTCAAAATCCAAACTTGTGCTCCTTTTAGTGCTAAAACGTGCAATTGGGCTTAAAACGAGTTATGGTGATGCATTTGCAAACTTTTGGTGTTTGTTGACCAAAAGTACCACACTCTAGAGACTTTTGTCACTAAAACGCAAAAACTAGATTGAAATGGTCAAAATCCAAACTTGTGCTCCTTTTAGTGCTAAAACGTGCAATTGGGCTTAAAACGAGTTATGGTGATGCATTTGGCAAACTTTTGGTGTTTGTTGACCAAAAGTACCACACTCTAGAGAATAATGTCACTAAAACGCAAAACTAGATTGAAATGGTCAAAATCCAAACTTGTGCTCCTTTTAGTGCTAAAACGTGCAATTGGGCTTAAAACGAGTTATGGTGATGCATTTGTCAAACTTTTGGTGTTTGTTGACCAAAAGTACCACACTCTAGAGAATAATGTCACTAAAACGCAAAAACTAGATTGAAATGGTCAAAATCCAAACTTGTGCTCCTTTTAGTGCTAAAACGTGCAATTGGGCTTAAAACGAGTTATGGTGATGCATTTGGCAAACTTTTGGTGTTTGTTGACCAAAGTACCACACTCTAGAGAATAATGTCACTAAACGCAAAAACTAGATTGAAATGGTCAAAATCCAAACTTGTGCTCCTTTTAGTGCTAAAACGTGCAATTGGGCTTAAAACGAGTTATGGTGATGCATTTGGCAAACTTTTGGTGTTTGTTTACCAAAAGTACACACTCTAGAGAATTTTGTCACTAAAACGCAAAAACTAGATTGAAATGGTCAAAATCCAAACTTGTGCTCCTTTTAGTGCTAAAACGTGCAATTGGGCTTAAAACGAGTTATGGTGATGCATTTGTCAAACTTTTGGTGTTTGTTGACAAAAGTACCACACTCTAGAGAATAATGTCACTAAAACGCAAAAACTAGATTGAAATGGTCAAAATCCAAACTTGTGCTCCTTTTAGTGCTAAAACGTGCAATTGGGCTTAAAACGAGTTATGGTGATGCATTTGGCAAACTTTTGGTGTTTGTTGACCAAAAGTACCACACTCTGTAGAGAATAATGTCACTAAAACGCAAAAACTAGATTGAAATGGTCAAAATCCAAACTTGTGCTCCTTTTAGTGCTAAAACGTGCAATTGGGCTTAAAACGAGTTATGGTGATGCATTTGGCAAACTTTTGGTGTTTGTTTACCAAAAGTACCACACTCTAGAGAATAATGTCACTAAAACGCAAAAACTAGATTGAAATGGTCAAAATCCAAACTTGTGCTCCTTTTAGTGCTAAAACGTGCAATTGGGCTTAAAACGAGTTATGGTGATGCATTTGGCAAACTTTTGGTGTTTGTTGACAAAAGTACCACCCTCTAGAGACTTTTGTCACTAAAACGCAAAAACTAGATTGAAATGGTCAAAATCCAAACTTGTGCTCCTTTTAGTGCTAAAACGTGCAATTGGACTTAAAACGAGTTATGGTGATGCATTTGGCAAACTTTTGGTGTTTGTAGACCAAAAGTACCACACTCTAGAGAATAATGTCACTAAAACGCAAAAACTAGATTGAAATGGTCAAAATCCAAACTTGTGCTCCTTTTAGTGCTAAAACGTGCAATTGGGCTTAAAACGAGTTATGGTGATGCATTTGGCAAACTTTTGGTGTTTGTTGACCAAAAAGTACCACACTTTAGGAATAATGTCACTAAAACGCAAAACTAGATTGAAATGGTCAAAATCCAAACTTGTGCTCCTTTTAGTGCTAAAACGTGCAATTGGGCTTAAAACGAGTTATGGTGATGCATTTGTCAAACTTTTGGTGTTTGTTGACCAAAGTACCACACTCTAGAGAATAATGTCACTAAAACGCAAAAAATAGATTGAAATGGTCAAAATCCAAACTATGCTCCTTTTAATGCTAAAACGTGCAATTGGGCTTAAAACGAGTTATGGTGATGCATTTGGCAAACTTTTGGTGTTTGTTTACCAAAAGTACCACGCTCTAGAGACTTTTGTCACTAAAACGCAAAAACTAGATTGAAATGGTCAAAATCCAAACTTGTGCTCCTTTTAGTGCTAAAACGTGCAATTGGGCTTAAAACGAGTTATGGTGATGCATTTGGCAAACTTTTGGTGTTTGTTGACCAAAAGTACCACACTCTAGAGAATAATGTCACTAAAACGCAAAAACTAGATTGAAATGGTCAAATCCAAACTTGTGCTCCTTTTAGTGCTAAAACGTGCAATTGGGCTTAAAACGAGTTATGGTGATGCATTTGGCAAACTTTTGGTGTTTTTACCAAAAGTACCACACTCTAGAGACTTTGTCACTAAAACGCAAAAACTAGATTGAAATGGTCAAAATCCAAACTTGTGCTCCTTTTAGTGCTAAAACGTGCAATTGGGCTTAAAACGAGTTATGGTGATGCATTTGGCAAACTTTTGGTGTTTGTTGACCAAAAGTACCACACTCTAGAGAATAATGTCACTAAAAAGCAAAAACTAGATTGAAATGGTCAAAATCCAAACTTGTGCTCCTTTTAGTGCTAAAACGTGCAATTGGGCTTAAAACGAGTTATGGTGATGCATTTGGCAAACTTTTGGTGTTTGTTGACCAAAAGTACCACACTCTAGAGAATAATGTCACTAAAACGCAAAACTAGATTGAAATGGTCAAAATCCAAACTTGTGCTCCTTTTAGTGCTAAAACGTGCAATTGGGCTTAAAACGAGTTATGGTGATGCATTTGGCAAACTTTTGGTGTTTGTTGACCAAAAGTACCACACTCTAGAGAATAATGTCACTAAAACGCAAAAACTAGATTGAAATGGTCAAAATCCAAACTTGTGCTCCTTTTAGTGCTAAAACGTGCAATTGGGCTTAAAACGAGTTATGGTGATGCATTTGGCAAACTTTTTGTTGTTTGTTGACCAAAAGTACCACACTCTAGAGAATAATGTCACTAAAACGCAAAAACTAGATTGAAATGGTCAAAATCCAAACTTGTGCTCCTTTTAGTGCTAAAACGTGCAATTGGGCTTAAAACGAGTTATGGTGATGCATTTGGCAAACTTTTGGTGTTTGTTTACCACAAAAGTACCACGCTCTAGAGACTAATGTCACTAAAACGAAAAAACTAGATTGAAATGGTCAAAATCCAAACTTGTGCTCCTTTTAGTGCTAAAACGTGCAATTGGGCTTAAAACGAGTTATGGTGATGCATTTGGCAAGTACCACACGTAGAGAATAATGTCACTAAAACGCAAAATCTAGATTGAAATGGTCAAAATCCAAACTTGTGCTCCTTTTATTGCTAAAACGTGCAATTGGGCTTAAAACGAGTTATGGTGATGCATTTGGCAAACTTTTGGTGTTTGTTTACCAAAAGTACCACACTCTAGAGAATAATGTCACTAAAACGCAAAAACTAGATTGAAATGGTCAAAATCCAAACTTGTGCTCCTTTTAGTGCTAAAACGTGCAATTGGGCTTAAAACGAGTTATGGTGATGCATTTGGCAAATTTTGGTGTTTGTTAGACCAAAAGTACCACACTCTAGAGAATAATGTCACTAAACACAAAATCTAGATTGAAATGGTCAAAATCCAAACTTGTGCTCCTTTTAGTGCTAAAACGTGCAATTGGGCTTAAAACGAGTTATGGTGATGCATTTGGCAAACTTTTGGTGTTTGTTTACCAAAAGTACCACACTCTAGAGACTTGTCACTAAAACGAAAAACTAGATTGAAATGGTCAAAATCCAAACTTGTGCTCCTTTTAGTGCTAAAACGTGCAATTGGGCTTAAAACGAGTTATGGTGATGCATTTGACAAACTTTTGTTGTTTGTTGACCAAAAGTACCACACTCTAGAGAATAATGTCACTAAAACGCAAAAACTAGATTGAAATGGTCAAAATCCAAACTATGCTCCTTTTAGTGCTAAAACGTGCAAATGGGCTTAAAACGAGTTATGGTGATGCATTTGGCAAACTTTTGGTGTTTGTTTACCAAAAGTACCACACTCTAGAGACTTTTGTCACTAAAACGAAAAACTAGATTGAAATGGTCAAAATCCAAACTTGTGCTCCTTTTAGTGCTAAAACGTGCAATTGGGCTTAAAACGAGTTATGGTGATGCATTTGGCAAACTTTTGGTGTTTGTTGACCAAAAGTACCACACTCTAGAGAATAATGTCACTAAAACGCAAAAACTAGATTGAAATGGTCAAAATCCAAACTTGTGCTCCTTTTAGTGCTAAAACGTGCAATTGGGCTTAAAACGAGTTATGGTGATGCATTTGGCAAACTTTTGGTGTTTGTTTACCAAAAGTACCACACTCTAGAGACTTTTGTCACTAAAACGCAAAAACTAGATTGAAATGGTCAAAATCCAAACTTGTGCTCCTTTTAGTGCTAAAACGTGCAATTGGGCTTAAAACGAGTTATGGTGATGCATTTGGCAAACTTTTGGTGTTTGTTGACCAAAAGTACCACACTCTAGAGACTTTGTCACTAAAACGCAAAAACTAGATTGAAATGGTCAAAATCCAAACTTGTGCTCCTTTTAGTGCTAAAACGTGCAATTGGCTTAAAACGAGTTATGGTGATGCATTTGGCAAACTTTTGGTGTTTGTTGACCAAAGTACCACACTCTAGAGAATAATGTCACTAAAACGCAAACTAGATTGAAATGGTCAAAATCCAAACTTGTGCTCCTTTTAGTGCTAAAACGTGCAATTGGGCTTAAAACGAGTTATGGTGATGCATTTGTCAAACTTTTGGTGTTTGTTGACCAAAAAGTACCACACTCTAGAGAATAATGTCACTAAAACGCAAAAACTAGAATGAAATGGTCAAAATCCAAACTTGTGCTCCTTTTAGTGCTAAAACGTGCAATTGGGCTTAAAACGAGTTATGGTGATGCATTTGTCAAACTTTTGGTGTTTGTTGACCAAAAGTACCACACTCTAGAGAATAATGTCACTAAAACGCAAAACTAGATGAAATGGTCAAAATCCAAACTTGTGCTCCTTTTAGTGCTAAAACGTGCAATTGGGCTTAAAACGAGTTATGGTGATGCATTTGGCAAACTTTTGTGTTTGTTGACCAAAAGTACCACACTCTAGAGAATAATGTCACTAAAACGCAAAAACTAGATTGAAATGGTCAAAATCCAAACTTGTGCTCCTTTTAGTGCTAAAACGTGCAATTGGGCTTAAAACGAGTTATGGTGATGCATTTGGCAAACTTTTGGTGTTTTTTACCAAAAGTACCACACTCTAGAGACTTTTGTCACTAAAACGCAAAAACTAGATTGAAATGGTCAAAATCCAAACTTGTGCTCCTTTTAGTGCTAAAACGTGCAATTGGGCTTAAAACGAGTTATGGTGATGCATTTGTCAAACTTTTGGTGTTTGTTGACCAAAAGTACCACCTCTAGAGAATTTTGTCACTAAAACGCAAAAACTAGATTGAAATGGTCAAAATCCAAACTTGTGCTCCTTTTAGTGCTAAAACGTGCAATTGGACTTAAAACGAGTTATGGTGATGCATTTGGCAAACTTTTTGTGTTTGTAGACCAAAAGTACCACACTCTAGAGAATAATGTCACTAAAACGCAAAACTAGATTGAAATGGTCAAAATCCAAACTTGTGCTCCTTTTAGTGCTAAAACGTGCAATTGGGCTTAAAACGAGTTATATGGATGCATTTGTCAAACTTTTGGTGTTTGTTGACCAAAAGTACCACACTCTAGAGAATAATGTCACTAAAACGCAAAAACTAGATGAAATGGTCAAAATCCAAACTTGTGCTCCTTTTAGTGCTAAAACGTGCAATTGGGCTTAAAACGAGTTATGGTGATGCATTTGGCAAATTTTGGTGTTTGTTGACCAAAAGTACCACACTCTAGAGAATAATGTCACTAAAACGCAAAACTAGATTGAAATGGTCAAAATCCAAACTTGTGCTCCTTTTAGTGCTAAAACGTGCAATTGGGCTTAAAACGAGTTATGGTGATGCATTTGGCAAACTTTTGGTGTTTGTTTACCAAAAGTACCACACTCTTTAGAGACTTTTGTCACTAAAACGCAAAAACTAGATTGAAATGGTCAAAATCCAAACTTGTGCTCCTTTTAGTGCTAAAACGTGCAATTGGGCTTAAAACGAGTTATGGTGATGCATTTGGCAAACTTTTGGTGTTTGTTGACCAAAAGTACCACACTCTAGAGAATAATGTCACTAAAACGCAAAACTAGATTGAAATGGTCAAATCCAAACTTATGCTCCTTTTAGTGCTAAAACGTGCAATGGGCTTAAAACGAGTTATGGTGATGCATTTGGCAAACTTTTGGTGTTTGTTTACCAAAAGTACCACACTCTAGAGACTTTTGTCACTAAAACGCAAAAACTAGATTGAAATGGTCAAAATCCAAACTTGTGCTCCTTTTAGTGCTAAAACGTGCAATTGGGCTTAAAACGAGTTATGGTTATGCATTTGGCAAACTTTTGGTGTTTGTAGACCAAAAGTACCACACTCTAGAGAATAATGTCACTAAAACGCAAAACTAGATTGAAATGGTCAAAATCCAAACTTGTGCTCCTTTTAGTGCTAAAACGTGCAATTGGGCTTAAAACGAGTTATGGTGATGCATTTGGCAAACTTTTGGTGTTTGTTTACCAAAGTACCACACTCTAGAGACTTTTGTCACTAAAACGCAAAAACTAGATTGAAATGGTCAAAATCCAAACTTGTGCTCCTTTTAGTGCTAAAACGTGCAATTGGGCTTAAAACGAGTTATGGTGATGCATTTGGCAAACTTTTGGTGTTTGTTGACCAAAAGTACCACACTCTAGAGAATTTTGTCACTAAAAGCAAAAACTAGATTGAAATGGTCAAAATCCAAACTTGTGCTCCTTTTAGTGCTAAAACGTGCAATTGGCTTAAAACGAGTTATGGTGATGCATTTGGCAAACTTTTGGTGTTTGTAGACCAAAAGTACCACACTCTAGAGAATAATGTCACTAAAACGCAAAATCTAGATTGAAATGGTCAAAATCCAAACTTGTGCTCCTTTAGTGCTAAAACGTGCAATTGGGCTTAAAACGAGTTATGGTGATGCATTTGTCAAACTTTTGGTGTTTGTTGACCAAAAGTACCACACTCTAGAGAATAATGTCACTAAAACGCAAAAACTAGATTGAAATGGTCAAAATCCAAACTTGTGCTCCTTTTAGTGCTAAAACGTGCAATTGGGCTTAAAACGAGTTATGGTGATGCATTTGGCAAACTTTTGGTGTTTGTTGACCAAAAGTACCACACTCTAGAGAATAATGTCACTAAAACGCAAAAACTAGATTGAAATGGTCAAAATCCAAACTTGTGCTCCTTTTAGTGCTAAAACGTGCAATTGGGCTTAAAACGAGTTATGGTGATGCATTTGGCAAACTTTTGGTGTTTGTAGACCAAAAGTACCACACTCTAGAGAATAATGTCACTAAAACGCAAAACTAGATTGAAATGGTCAAAATCCAAACTTGTGCTCCTTTTAGTGCTAAAACGTGCAATTGGGCTTAAAACGAGTTATGGTGATGCATTTGGCAAACTTTGGTGTTTGTTGACCAAAGTACCACACTCTAGAGAATAATGTCACTAAAACGCAAAAACTAGATTGAAATGGTCAAAATCCAAACTTGTGCTCCTTTTAGTGCTAAAACGTGCAATTGGGCTTAAAACGAGTTATGGTGATGCATTTGGCAAAATTTTGTGTTTGTAGACAAAAGTACCACACTGTAGAGAATAATGTCACTAAAAAGCAAATCTAGATTGAAATGGTCAAAATCCAAACTTGTGCTCCTTTTAGTGCTAAAACGTGCAATTGGGCTTAAAACGAGTTATGGTGATGCATTTGGCAAACTTTTGGTGTTTGTTTACCAAAAGTACCACGCTTAGAGACTTTTGTCACTAAAACGCAAAAACTAGATTGAAATGATCAAAATCCAAACTTGTGCTCCTTTTAGTGCTAAAACGTGCAATTGTGCTTAAAACGAGTTATTGATGCATTTGTCAAACTTTTGGTGTTTGTTGACCAAAAGTACCACACTCTAGAGACTTTTGTCACTAAAACGCAAAAACTAGATTGAAATGGTCAAAATCCAAACTTGTGCTCCTTTTAGTGCTAAAACGTGCAATTGGGCTTAAAACGAGTTATGGTGATGCCTTTGTCAAACTTTTTGGTGTTTGTTGACCAAAAAGTACTGAAATGCGTGGCTGTCACCCAAGAGGGGGGGTGAATTGGGTAGCAGAATAAACTTATGATTTTTTTCTCCTTTTAAAACTTTACTCCTTGTGCTTGATGAGAGTGACGATGGATCATCCCAAGCAAAGTGAGTATACAGTGGTGTGGTGCTTGGTGTGAGATTTAAATACGCAGAATATGCACAAGTGAGTTTATCCTGGTTCGGTCACTCCTAGACCTACATCCAGTCCCCAGGCTCCACCTGAGATTTTCAATCCACTACCCTCTTGTTTGAACCAGGCACAAGAAAGCCTTTACACTTTAGGTTTTACAAGCACGGGTTCACCTAACAACCCACAGGTTTTTACACGGGTTCACCTGCAAACCTTACAACCACAAGTTTTGCGGGCTAACTTGCAACCTATGGAGATTTAGAAAACCTCTAAATGCTCCCCTTACTATTGTAATATAACAATTCTGTTCTTCAAGCACAAGCTTAAGAATAGCCTCTATCAATTAGAGAATTTAATGATATGTTCACTCTATGAACTGATTTTGATAATCACTTAAGTACAAATGACTCTCTCTAAGAGTAGATGATGTTACTCACTTAAGTACAATTGAATACTCTCTATGAATGTACAACTCTAGATCTGAGAGTAGAAGATGAGAGGAATGTAGAAGATAATACATCAGATAATATGCTCTGTTCTTCCAACCCTTCTGAATGTAGCTGTTCCCTTTTATACTCGGCTTCTTGGGCGACAGGTTGAATATGAACGTTTGAATATAGCCGTTAATCCCATGTTACCGTTGAGAAGTACATCTTCATTAATGCTTAGCAGGGTTGACTTGCTTTATCTCTGAAAAGTAGTCCTGACACCTCTGCTCTGACAAAAGCATTCTGACTTCTGTGTATGTGACGTTTACTCTTGTACTCTTGCTGACAATGATCATCGTTCATCCGAAGAGGCAATCTTGCTCTGCAAGTGTTAATCTCTGAGTCCAATGCCAAGAGTCTTTCCATCCGGAAGCTCATTTGCATCCGGAAGTGTGACCAAGTTCTGCACATACTGGTTAGTCCAACATAGCAATATATATAATCAATATAGTAAGAGCTATACATGCTGTGGGAAGCTTGTTTGCTAAGGGGAGTAGTCTTACTTAGACTATGTTCTGACTTAGTGTATTATTTACTTTGAACGTTAGTCCTCTTAGTCTGTGATGTATCCGGAAGCACTTCTACATCCGGAAGTAAAACCACTGGATGAAGGATTTTGTTTACTCTTACTCACTCTCGCTCAGTGTCCTTCAATCCAACAGTCAGCGCTAGTCACTATGCTATCGGATGCACTTTCACTTGACGAGGTAGACTCACTGACGCTTAGGGTTATATCTATTCTATCAGTCTGCGCCAGTCAAAATCTATCAGGAAGCAATTTCACTTGACGAGGCTGATTCACTGACGCTTGGGGTTATTCTATTTTATCAGGCTGCGTCAGTCAAAATCCAACAGGAAGCAATTTCACTTCCGGTTGAATCATAACTTAGTCTTAAGGTTTTGTGTACCTAATGCTCATGGACTAAGTTATTTCCCTAGTGAGTTACTCGCTGCCGCTGGGGGATAAATCATTCATCTGCATGCGTTAGTCCTAGTCTATCCGGAAGTAAATCCACATCCTGTTGCACTCATACTTGGGATCCTATGTTATCCTTTTGCTTTCTAAGTACTTGTCCTATTCCTTTATATTTTAGTCTTCATCAAAACTTAAGATTCTAACATTCTCCCCCTTTTTGATGATGACAAACCTAGTTCTATCATTAATTTCCAAAGAAGGATTAGCAAAAGAGTAAAAGCAATGGATAAGAACAAGTAACTTGAACAAATATTATTGACAAGTAAGAGTTACAAGTCAGAGTATACAATCAAATAACATTTACAGGTGAAGAATATCTACAAGTAATTATCACTAAGCAGGTATGAAAGTATGCATGAAAACAAAACAAGAAAATCTCCAAGTTAAAACGAAAGTTTGGATTTGGGGTTTTGTTTTGGATTGGGGGTTCAGACTTGGTGTCTCTTTCCTCTCCCTTTCCTCTGTCTCTCTTCACACTCTTTCTGGAGTCTGGCTACCTCTGCCTCATGCACATTCTGGTCTATCTGGGCAATGATATTCTGAAGCTCTTCTTCCTCTTTCTCTCTTCTGAGCCTTTCAGATTCAATGGACTCCTCGAATGCCCTTTCATGTTTTCTACTTCTTCATACCCAGGGAACCCTGTAGCATCATCGAAGTAGGCGACCTCTCCATTGGGGTAGTGAACAACCCGAATCTTTACGTTCCATACAGGGAAGTTGGGATCCTCCTCAACTTCCTGGGCTTTCCTTTTCCCTTTCCCCTTACTCTTCCCTTTGCTCTTGCTAATCGGAGGAGTGGGCATGGCACTTGCTCTGTCAGCATCGAGGCAGGCCATCTGACCGAAGGAGAGTTTGTCCGTGAACCCATACTTTTCATATTCCTCAGGAGTCATGTCTTCAATTTCCAACTTGACCTCCTTTAGAATAGGAACTGCTTGAACTACTGGGGTTTCAGGCTCAACTTGGGCAGATGAGGTCTCTTGCTCAGGTTGGTCAGATGGAGTCTCTTCCTCACTCTCAGCAGTTTCAGTGGTGGCAATAATTTTCCTGGTCCGCTTCTTGGCAACGGCCTTCTTTCTAGATTCACTGAAGGTGACTGCTGGCTCAGATGAGGGAGGAGGGGCAGATGATTGCTCAGACGAGGAGATCTCAGACTCTTGCCCAGTGGATGAGGGGATAGGCTTGGCTATCACAATAGGAGGGTGATTGATCTTCTTCAGTCCCCACTTCATCATTATCTCCTCAATATCCTTTCTACTTATCTTAGTTGGAGGAGGTTCTGATGAAGATGACTCTGGCTGTGAGGGATTTCACTTGGCTCAACAACAGCCATTTCCAATTGTGATCCTTGCTCAGTCACCCTCTGCTGCTGCATGAACCGGATGGCTTCCCCCCTTATTAGGTTCTCAGCTCCACCCAACCTTTGGGATTCCATAGCACGGCGAAGGGCAGCCGCGATATATCTTCATCAACCCAAAGTGATGGCTGGCTAAGACCATTCCTGGTGTCCATATGTAGGCGGAGCGCAAACAGCATATCTCTCCCCCTTTTGTCATCATCAACAAGGGAGAGGGCCAGGGATGGAGCGGATGAGGTGGAGGGTGGAGGTTCAGGGCCAGATTGTGTTGAGGGTGAGGTTTCTGGGGAGGAGGTAGGGAGGTTAGGCTCGGGGGATGAGGCAGTCTCGGGGAACCAGCTGGGATTCACAAAGAGTCCCTCAAAGGGATAGGTGGAGGAGTATTCAGTGAAGGTAGTGGAAGGGGTGAATGGGGTAAAGGGTACGTGAGGATCCTCAGGGATTTGCTGAAGGCGTGGGTAATCTCGTAGATAGATGTGGCTGAGGGGTGAATGGTAGTTTGAAATCCAAGGTGTTCGGCTAAGGGGTTTGGATGGTGTGCGAGTGGATGAGGGAGTGTAGATGGGAGTTTTGTGGAGATGGGGAGTTGTTGGAGTGTAGGGTGATTGGCTAGGAGATTGTTGGTGTGTGTCTTGGGTTTGGTGTTCATGGTTGGGTGAAGGTTGGGATTGGTGAGCATTGTTTGGTGATGGAGGGGATTGATGGTCATTTTGTGGAGGTGGCTGAGGTTGTTGAGTGTTAGGAGGAGGAGGGGGAAGTTGAGGGTGATTAGGAGGAGGAGGAGGTGGGTTTTGAGGAGGAGGAGGAGGAGGTGGTAGGTTACCTTGAGATGGTTGGGGAATTTGTAGGTGTTGAAGAATGAGATCCAACTTTGCATCCACCCCGGCTATGTGATTCTCGATTTGGCCAATTCTGTCCTCAAGCCGTTGGATCCGCTCCCCTTGCTGTTGGAACCCAGCATCACACTTATCTTGGAGAGGAGCCATCAAGGAGTCAGTCAGCCTAAGAGGAGCTCTTCCTTTACTTCCTCAGCAAAGGCTCTGACTGATGCTGGCACTCTTGCAGCACGGCCTGGCCCAGCGTGGGAATCAACTTCCTGATCCCCTGCTCCAGATGAAGAGGGGACGGAAGTCTGAGAGCCACTGCTTGTCTGTGATCTTGAGCGAGTGGGCTTAGCAGGCTTCAGATATTTGATCCCCATCTTGCTAATGTTAGTTGCCCCCACAGGAGCACACTTGACATTTTCTTCCTCCACATCAGATGTCGCCTTTATCAGTTTCTTCTCAAGGAGGAAGGCAAGGATGGTGGGATAGGGTAGATAGCCTGACTTGTCATTAGATAACCATCTCTGAAGCTCAAGACAAATCAACTGCCCCGGTTGATTGGCTGCTGGGAGAGGAGTCTGGGGATCCATGGGTTGTCCAACTGTGTGAACTCATTGAACTCATTGAAGTTACCCCCTTGTGTGTCATTATCCGGGAGTAGATGTAGTACAGGAGCCTGTGAGAGTCAGACATTTTGGACACCTTCTCTCTTTGGTGCCATACAGCTGCTCGAGTTCCTCCTTGCTGTACTTCAATGACTCAGGGTACAGCCACTCGTTCATACCCTCATCTGTGATTCCCATCACTCATTCAACGTCCTCCAGGTGAATCTGAAGGATCTCCCCCGTACAGTGGCAGTGAAGGAGAGTTTGTGGATTTGCTCCTTTCCATCAACCTTCTTGTATTTAACCTTGCCTACGAGGGATTGACAGAAGGCTCGCAGGACGTTGACGTTGTAGTCCTGGTTGATCCCCAGCCAGGGCATGTATTTCTCCAGATATGGGCGAAGATGAGAAACCCTAGATCATCTACCTTACTCAGATCTACGAACAGCCCGTTGTTGAAGTAGGGCTTGATAGTCTCAAACTTCGAGGCAACAGGTTCTAAAGCCCCATCTCTGTAAACTGAAGGGTCATCTTCTTCAACCCTTTGCCTTTTGCAAGAAGGCTCCTCAGCAAATTGAACCTTCTTCTTCTTTCCTTTTCTCTGAGCATCCCTCTCTTGTTCAGAAACCACTAACTGTTCTACTCGACCAGAAGTTCCAGGCTGACCCTGAATATTCTCATCCTGTCCCAGTGGTTGCCCAGAACTTCACGGTGTTCATGATGTTCATCGCGATGTTCTTCATGATGCCCAGATTTACCAGAGTGCTTGTGACTTGATTTCCCAGATTTCGACTTGTGTTTCTTGGATGAAGAGGCTTTCTGGGTAACTGGGTTGGATTCATGCGAACCGGCCATTTTTTTTTGTATGAATGTTGTGGTAAATAGAGATGAAATGCGAGGAGTATATAGAGAAAAATGAAGAACACGATGGAGAAGATGAAGAGACTTTTCAGAGAAAATGATGTGAGTGAAAAAGATGCAGTAAAAGATGAACGTGAAAAATGACATCTATTTATAGGTAAAACTTCTGAGGATAAAATGGTCATGTCTCTTCAGTTTTTTTTTTCACACATTGAATAACGTAAAGCTTTTAATTGAAACGGCCACCTTATGACATGTGTCGTTTCATCTCGTCAGATAGGGCACACCTTCTCAGAGAGGAAGATGAAGCGTTTCTGAAGTGACGTGTCCCTTGGGCTGGCATTGGTGCTCTCTTGGCTTGATCATCCAGTGTCAGTGAGTGATCATCCGGAAGTAGTTTTGCTTCCGGTTGGAGTGGTGCTCTTGATCACATTGAGTTATTATCCAGCGCCAGCAAAAGAGTATCCGTAAGTGATTTTGCTTCCGGTTGGACTCACTTAAGATTTAACATTGTGGGGAACCTGCAAAAACTAAGGATTGGCACTTCGGTGCCTAAGTTAGTACAGTTAGCAGGTCTTATCAATTAAGCACAGATGTTTAAACTTCATTTGAGTTGTATCAACTCCATGCCACACATCTGCTCTCAGCCCATTAAATTTGCTTTGCCTTTTTGTACTTCCTCACAGCTTCAACATTAGTGTCAGGAGAGGAAGCAACAATGTTGAGAGTTATCTTTCTTCTCCATCATCATCCTTGTCGTTGGAGGCCAAAGAGTCTCAAGAGAGAAATCTTCCATAGATTGATTTAGTATGACTAAGCATCATTTGTATTGTGATGAATGTCACTTCTTTCTTTCCCTCCTTGTTGCTTTTTGGCGATTAAGCTCTAACTCTAGCTCCCAAAATATGACAAATATCTCAGCTGATGTAGTCTTGAATCTTGTTGTTGCTTCCAGTCTTCTTTCCTACAATATATCAAATAACCCCCTTTTTCTCTTTTCAGTATCCAGACTTGGATCTGACTTGTTAGTTTGTAGGAAGTACGTGATTCACATGCACCTAAAGATTATTCACTATGAATATGGCATTGCGAATCAACTATGACTATATGCACATAGTTATACACTGATAATGATAGTCATAGATAGCATGTAGATTATGAACATTGTGATAAACTCTTATAAGGCATATAATGTTCATATACATGATGCTTGATGTAAAATCTCAATAAGTCCATCTAACACTTGCATAGGAGATTTTACTATTGCATGCTTCAACCTTAAGTGATCCCTTGCTTACCCAAGGGAATCTTCTATACTTATCTTTGGCCTGAAGCACTTTAGGAGAGACAAATTCATAGGCTTTCTCCATGTTGGTTGAGACATCCTCTCTTTCTTGTTCTTCTCAGGATAGTTGAATGGAACTTTGTGATAGCTTATTCTTGAGACAGAACCATTGTTCCTGGTGGTTGCGCATTGCTTCTTATGATTGTACCAGGGAGTATCAGCAGTTGCATCACCACGAGTTCTCTTCTTTAGGGTAAGAGGAACTCTTGATCTTTCCTGCACAAGTAAGGCACTAGGAGGATGTTTTGGTACCCATTTGTACTTGGGTCCTACATGGTTAGCACTGGACCTTACTTGTCCTTTAGGAATCCATACAAACTTATTTCTCACATTTGAATTTCTTCTAAGACTGCATGTGTGAGAAATATGTCCTAATCTACCACAATAATGACAGATAATGGAATGATAATCAAAATGGGGTTTTCTATCATTATCATGATTAGTTTTCTTTAGAAAAGCTTTTTGTTCCTTTGAAATCTCAGTTTCTTTTGAAAGCTTTTCTTTATCCTTCAACACGTGTTTACAGTCAAAACATTTTTCAAGGCATGTTGAAGTTTCCCTACCGATAGTGGGCTAGCTATCGGAACCACTAGTTCTTTAAAAGAAACCTCAGAAACTTTGGATGTAGAAGAAGAATTAGTTTTACAAGTTTCCTATCTTTTTCTTTTAAGCCTAGAAGTTCCTTTGCAAGTTTACAATATTCAGTATATAACTCATTGTATGCATCTTGTAAATCAGAGAATTCAATTTCAGATCCAGATACCTCACTTTCTGAATCTTCTAGGCAGAGATGGATACTCTCTTCACTGAAGCCTGCTTCCTCAATATCAGCTTCCAGAAGCTCATCAGTAGATGATCCACAAGGGGCACGAGTTGAGCTTTGGATAGCTGTGCTTTCAAGAGATGGGTTAGAAGCATATATCACATTAAGAGTATTCCAAATATCTCTAGCACTAGAGCAATGTTTAATTTTCTGGTAATCATTGTCAGATAAGCTTTTGTGCAAAATCTGCATTGCTCTAAGGTTTAAGTAAAATAAACTTTTCTCCTCTTCTGTCCAATTTACTTTTGGTTTGAAATCAGAGTCCTTTTCAAAGACATCCCACATTTTGAAATCCGTGGATAGTATAAAACTTTTCATCCTTCCCTTCCATAAGTAAAAATCAGCATTTTCTAACACGGGTGGGATAGTATGATCAAAACCTTCAAAACACATTTTGTAACCCAAGTCAGCCTAGGTCTTTGCACTTGAGATCGTTGGATCCTTTAAACAAGTGACCTTGCTCTGATACCAAATGAAATGCGTGGCTGTCACCCAAGAGGGGGGTGAATTGGGTGGCAGAATAAAACTTATGATTTTCTCCTTTATAAAAACTTTACTCCTTGTGCTTGATGAGAGTGACGATGGATCATCCCAAGCACAAGTGAGTATACAGTGGTGTGGTGCTTGGTGTGAGATTTAAATACGCAGAATATGCACAAGTGAGTTTATCCTGGTTCGGTCACTCCTAGACCTACATCCAGTCCCCAGGCTCCACCTGAGATTTTCAATCCACTAACCCTCTTGTTTGAACCAGGCACAAGAAAGCCTTTACACTTTAGGTTTTACAAGCACGGGTTCACCTAACAACCACAGGTTTTACAACGGGTTCACCTGCAAACCTTACAACCACAAGTTTTGCGGGCTAACTTGCAACCTATGGAGATTTAGAAAACCTCTAAATGCTCCCCCTTACTATTGTAATATAACAATTCTGTTCTTCAAGCACAAGCTTAAGAACAGCCTCTATCAATTAGAGAATTTAATGATATGTTCACTCTATGAACTGATTTTGATAATCACTTAAGTACAAATGACTCTCTCTAAGAGTAGATGATGTTACTCACTTAAGTACAATTGAATTACTCTCTATGAATGTTACAACTCTAGATCTGAGAGTAGAAGATGAGAGGAATGTAGAAGATAATACATCAGATAATATGCTCTGTTCTTCCAACCATCTTCTGAATGTAGCTGTTCCCTTTTATACTCGGCTTCTTGGGCGGCAGGTTGAATATGAACATTTGAATATAGCCGTTAATCCCATGTTACCGTTGAGAAGTACATCTTCATTAATGCTTAGCAGGGTTGACTTGCTTTATCTCTGAAAAGTAGTCCTGACACCTCTGCTCTGACAAAAGCATTCTGACTTCTGTGTATGTGACGTTTACTCTTGTACTCTTGCTGACGGATGATCATCGTTCATCCAGAAGAGGCAATCTTGCTCTGCAAGTGTTAATCTCTGAGTCCCAATGCCAAGAGTCTTTCCATCCGGAAGCTCATTTGCATCCGGAAGTGTGACCAAGTTCTGCACATACTGGTTAGTCCAACATAGCAATATATATAATCAAATATAGTAAGAGCTATACATGCTGTGGGAAGCTTGTTTGCTAAGGGGAGTAGTCTTACTTAGACTATGTTCTGACTTAGTGTATCATTTACTTTGAACGTTAGTCCTCTTAGTCTGTGATGTATCCGGAAGCACTTCTACATCCGGAAGTAAAACCACTGGATGAAGGATTTTGTTTACTCTTACTCACTCTCGCTCAGTGTCCTTCAATCCAACAGTCAGCGCTAGTCACTATGCTATCGGATGCACTTTCACTTGACGAGGTAGACTCACTGACGCTTAGGGTTATATCTATTCTATCAGTCTGCGCCAGTCAAAATCTATCAGGAAGCAATTTCACTTGACGAGGCTGATTCACTGACGCTTGGGGTTATTCTATTTTATCAGGCTGCGTCAGTCAAAATCCAACAGGAAGCAATTTCACTTCCGTTGAATCATAACTTAGTCTTAAGGTTTTGTGTACCTAATGCTCATGGACTAAGTTATTTCCCTAGTGAGTTACTCGCTGCCGCTGGGGGATAAATCATTCATCTGCATGCGCGAGTCCTAGTCTATCCGGAAGTAAATCCACATCCTGTTGCACTCATACTTGGGATCCTATGTTATCCTTTTGCTTTCTAAGTACTTGTCCTATTCCTTTATATTTTAGTCTTCATCAAAACTTAAGATTCTAACAAGTACCACACTCTAGAGAATAATGTCACCAAAACGCAAAAACTAGAATGAAATGGTCAAAATCCAAACTTGTGCTCCTTTTAGTGCTAAAACGTGCAATTGGGCTTAAAACGAGTTATGGTGATGTATTTGTCAAACTTTTGGTGTTTGTTGACCAAAACGTACCACACTCTAGAGAATAATGTCACTAAAACGCAAAAACTAGAATGAAATGGTCAAAATCCAAACTTGTGCTCCTTTAGTGCTAAAACGTGCAATTGGGCTTAAAACGAGTTATGGTGATGCATTGTCAAACTTTTGGTGTTTGTTGACCAAAACGTACCACATTCTAGAGAATAATGTCACCAAAACGCAAAAACTAGAATGAAACGGTGAAAATCCAAACTTGTGCTCCTTTTAGTGCTAAAACGTGCAATTGGGCTTAAAACGAGTTATGGTGATGCATTTGTCAAACTTTTGGTGTTTGTTGAACCAAACGTACCACACTCTAGAGAATAATGTCACTAAAACGCAAAAACTAGAATGAAATGGTCAAAATCGAAACTTGTGCTCCTTTTAGTGCTAAAACGTGCAATTGGGCTTAAAACGAGTTATGGTAACACATTTGGCAAAATTTTGTTGTTTGTAGACCAAAAGTACCACACTGTAGAGAATAATGTCACTAAAACGCAAAATCTAGATTGAAATGGTCAAAATCCAAACTTGTGCTCCTTTTAGTGCTAAAACGTGCAATTGGGCTTAAAACGAGTTATGGTGATGCATTTGTCAAACTTTTGGTGTTTGTTGACCAAAACGTACCACACTCTAGAGAATAATGTCACTAAAACGCAAAAACTAGAATGAAATGGTCAAAATCCAAACTTGTGCTCCTTTTAGTGCTAAAACGTGCAATTGGGCTTAAAACGAGTTTTGGCATTTGTCAAACTTTTGGTGTTTGTTGACCAAAAAGTCCCACACTCTAGAGAATAATGTCACCAAAACGCAAAAACTAGAATGAAACGGTGAAAATCCAAACTTGTGCTCCTTTAGTGCTAAAACGTGCAATTGGGCTTAAAACGAGTTATGGTGATGCATTTGTCAAACTTTTGGTGTTTGTTGACCAAAACGTACCACATTCTAGAGAATAATGTCACTAAAACGCAAAAACTAGAATGAAATGGTCAAAATCCAAACTTGTGCTTCTTTTAGTGCTAAAACGTGCAATTGGGCTTAAAACGAGTTATGGTGATGCATTTGTCAAACTTTTGGTGTTTGATGACCAAAAGTACACACTCTAGAGACTTTTGTCACTAAAACGAAAAAACTAGATTGAAATGGTCAAATCCAAACTTGTGCTCCTTTTAGTGCTAAAACCTGCAATTGGCTTAAAACGAGTTATGGTGATGCATTTGGCAAAATTTTGGTGTTTGTAGACTAAAAGTACCACACTGTAGAGAATAATGTCACTAAAACGCAAAATCTTGATTGAAATGGTCAAAATCCAAACTTGTGCTCCTTTTAGTGCTAAAACGTGCAATTGGGCTTAAAACGAGTTATGGTGAAGCATTTGGCAAACTTTTGGTGTTTGTAGACCAAAAGTACCACACTCTAGAGAATAATGTCACTAAACGCAAAATCTAGATTGAAATGGTCAAAATCGAAACTTGTGCTCCTTTTAGTGCTAAAACGTGCAATTGGGCGTAAAACGAGTTATGGTGATGCATTTGTCAAACTTTTGGTGTTTGTTGACCAAAACGTACCACATTCTAGAGAATAATGTCACTAAAACGCAAAAACTAGAATGAAATGGTCAAAATCCAAACTTGTGCTCCTTTTAGTGCTAAAACGTGCAATGGGCTTAAAACGAGTTATGGTGATGCATTTGTCAAACTTTTGGTGTTTGATGACCAAAAGTACCACACTCTAGAGACTTTTGTCACTAAAACGAAAAAACTAGATTGAAATGGTCAAAATCCAAACTTGTGCTCCTTTTAGTGCTAAAACCTGCAATTGGGCTTAAAACGAGTTATGGTGATGCATTTGGCAAAATTTTGGTGTTTGTAGACTAAAAGTACCACACTGTAGAGAATAATGTCACTAAAACGCAAAATCTTGATTGAAATGGTCAAAATCCAAACTTGTGCTCCTTTTAGTGCTAAAACGTGCAATTGGGCTTAAAACGAGTTATGGTGAAGCATTTGGCAAACTTTTGGTGTTTGTAGACCAAAAGTACCACACTCTAGAGAATAATGTCACTAAAACGCAAAATCTAGATTGAAATGGTCAAAATCGAAACTTGTGCTCCTTTTAGTGCTAAAACGTGCAATTGGGCTTAAAACGAGTTATGGTGATGCATTTGTCAAACTTTTGGTGTTTGTTGACCAAAAAGTACCACACTCTAGGGAATAATGTCACCAAAACGCAAAAACTAGAATGAAATGGTCAAAATCCAAACTTGTGCTCCTTTTAGTGCTAAAACGTGCAATTGGGCTTAAAACGAGTTATGGTGATGCATTTGTCAAACTTTTGGTGTTTGTTGACCAAAACGTACCACACTCTAGAGAATAATGTCACTAAAACGCAAAAACTAGAATGAAATGGTCAAAATCCAAACTTATGCTCCTTTTAGTGCTAAAACGTGCAATTGGGCTTAAAACGAGTTACGGTGATGCATTTGGCAAAATTTTGTTGTTTGTAGACCAAAAGTACCACACTGTAGAGAATAATGTCACTAAAACGCAAAATCTAGATTGAAATGGTCAAAATCCAAACTTGTGCTCCTTTTAGTGCTAAAACGTGCGATTGGGCTTAAAACGAGTTATGGTGATGCATTTGGCAAACTTTTGGTGTTTGTTGACCAAAACGTACCACACTCTAGAGAATAATGTCACTAAAACGCAAAAACTAGAATGAAATGGTCAAAATCCAAACTTGTGCTCCTTTTAGTGCTAAAACGTGCAATTGGGCTTAAAACGAGTTATGGTGATGCATTTGGCAAAATTTTAGTGTTTGTAGACCAAAAGTACCACACTGTAGAGAATTGTTAGAATCTTAAGTTTTGATGAAGACTAAAATATAAAGGAATAGGCCAAGTACTTAGAAAGCAAAAGGATAACATAGGATCCCAAGTATGAGTGCAACCGGATGTGGATTTACTTCCGGATAGACTAGGACTCGCACATGCAGATGAATGATTTATCCCCCAGCGTCAGCGAGTAACTCACTAGGGAAATAACTTAGTCCATAAGCATTAGGTACACAAACCTTAAGACTAAGTTATGATTCAACCGGAAGTGAAATTGCAACCTGTTGGATTTTGACTGACGCAGCCTGATAAAATAGAATAACCCCAAGCGTCAGTGAATCAGCCTCGTCAAGTGAAATTGCTTCCTGATAGATTTTGACTGGCGCAGACTGATAGGATAGATATAACCCTAAGCGTCAGTGAGTCTACCTCGTCAAGTGAAAGTGCATCCGATAGCATAGTGACTAGCGCTGACTGTTGGATTGAAGGACACTGAGCGAGAGTGAGTAAGAGTAAACAAAATCCTTCATCCAGTGGTTTTACTTCCGGATGTAGAAGTGCTTCCGGATACATCATAGACTAAGAGGACTAACGTTCAAAGTAAATAATACACTAAGTCAGAACATAGTCTAAGTAAGACTACTCCCCATAGCAAACAAGCTTCCCACAGCATGTATAGCTCTTACTATATTAGATTATATATATTGCTATGTTGGACTAACCAGTATGTGCAGAACTTGGTCACACTTCCGGATGCAAATGAGCTTCCGGATGGAAAGACCCTTGGCATTGGGACTCAGAGCTTAACACTTGCAGAGCAAGATTGCCACTTCCGGATGAACGATGTTCATCCGTCAGCAAGAGTACAAGAGTCAACATCACATACTCAGAAGTCAGAATGCTTTTGTCAGAGCAGAGGTGTCAGGACTACTTTTCAGAGATAAAGCAAGTCAACCCTGCTAAGCATTAATGAAGATGTACTTCTCAACGGTAACATGGGATTAACGGCTATATTCAAACGATCATATTCAACCTGCCGCCCAAGAAGCCGAGTATAAAAGAACATCTACATTCAGAAGAGTATTGGAAGAACAGAGAATATTATCTGATGTATTATCTTCTACATTCCTCTCATCTTCTACTCTCAGATCTAAAGTTGTAACATTCTTAGAGAGTCATTCAATTGTACTTAAGTGAGTCACATCATCTACTCTTAGAGAGAGTCATTTGTACTTAAGTGATTATCAAAATCAGTTCATAGAGTGAACATATCATTAAATCCTCTAATTAACAGAGGCTGTTCTTAAGCTTGTGCTTGAAGAACAGAATTGTTATATTACAATAGTAAGGGGGAGCATTTAGAGGTTTTCTAAATCTCCATAGGTTGCAAGTTAGCCCGCAAAACTTGTGGTTGTAAGGTTTGCAGGTGAACCCGTTGTAAAACCTGTGGGTTGTTAGGTGAACCCGTGTTCGTAAAACCTAAAGTGTAAAGGCTTTCTTGTGCCTGGTTCAAACAAGAAGGTTAGTGGATTGAAAATCTCAGGTGGAGCCTGGGGACTGGATGTAGGTCTAGGAGTGACCGAACCAGGATAAACTCGCTTGTGCATATTCTGCTTATTTAATCTCACACCAAGCACCACACCACTGTATACTCACTTGTGCTTGGGATGATCCATCGTCACTCTCATCAAGCACAAGGAGTAAAGATTTCAAAAAGGGTAAATTATTAAGTTTTTTATTCGCCACCCAATTCACCCCCCCTCTTGGGTGACAGCCACGCATTTCATTTGGTATCAGAGCAAGGTCACTTGTTTAAAGGATCCAACGATCTCAAGTGCAAAGACCTAGGCTGACTTGGGTTACAAAATGTGTTTTGAAGGTTTTGACCATACTATCCCACCCGTGTTAGAAAATGCTGATTTTTACTTATGGAAGGGAAGGATGAAATGTTTTATACTATCCACGGATTTCAAAATGTGGGATGTCTTTGAAAAGAACTCTGATTTCAAACCAAAAGTAAATTGGACAGAGAGGAGAAAATTTATTTTACTTAAACCTTAGAGCAATGCAGATTTTGCACAAAAGCTTATCTGACAATGATTACCAGAAAATTAAACATTGCTCTAGTGCTAGAGATATTTGGAATACTCTTAATGTGATATATGCTTCTAACCCATCTCTTGAAAGCACAGCTTTCCAAAGCTCAACTCGTGCCCCTTGTGGTTCATCTACTGATGAGCTTCTGGAAGCTGATATTGAGGAAGCAGGCTTCAGTGAAGAGAGTATCCATCTCTGCCTAGAAGATTCAGAAAGTGAGGTATCTGGATCTAAGATTGAATTCTCTGATTTACAAGATGCATACAATGAATTATATACTGAATATTGTAAACTTGCAGAGGAACTTCTAGACTTAAAGAAAAAGATAGGAAATTTGTAAAACTAATGTCTTCTTCTACATCCAAAGTTTCTGAGGTTTCTTTTAAAGAACTAGTGGTTCCGATAGCTAGCCCACTATCAGTAGGGAAAACTTCAACATGCCTTGAAAATCTTTTGACTATAAACTCGTGTTGAAGGATAAAGAAAAGCTTTCAAAAGAAACTGAGATTTCAAAGGAACAAAAGGCTTCTCTAAAGAAAACTAATCATGATAATGATAGAAAACCCCATTTTGATTATCATTCCATTATCTGTCATTATTGTGGTAGATTAGGACATATTTCTCACACATGCAGTTTTAGAAGAAATTCAAATGTGAGAAATAAGTTTGTATGGATTCCTAAAGGACAAGTAAGGTCCAGTGCTAACCATGTAGGACCCAAGTACAAATGGGTACCAAAACTCCCTTCCAGTGCCTTACTTGTGCAGGAAAGATCAAGAGTTCCTCTTGCCTCAAAGAAGAGAACTCATGGTGATGTCACTGCTGCAACCACCTGGTGCAATCATAAGAAGCAGTGCGCTACCATAAGGAACAAAGACTTTGTCTCAGGGATAAGCTATCACAAAGTTCCATTCAACTATCCTGAGAAGAACAAGAGAGAGAGGATGTCTCAACCAACATGGAGAAAGCCTATGAATTCTGTCTCTCCTAAAGTGCTTCAGGTCAAAGATAAGTATAGAAGATACCTTGGGTAAGCAAGGGATCACTTAAGGTTGAAGCATGCAATAGTAAAATCTCCTATGCAAGTGTTAGATGGACTTATTGAGATTTTACATCAAGCATCATGTATATGAACATTATATGCCTTATAAGAGTTTATCACAATGTTCATAGTCTACATGCTATCTATGACTATCATTATCAGTGTATAACCATGTGCATATAGTCATAGTTGATTCGCAATGCCATATTCTTAGTGAATAATCTTTAGGTGCATATGAATCACGTACTTCCTACAAACTGACAAGTCAGATCCAAGTCTGGATACTGAAAAGAGAAAAAGGGGGTTATTTGATATGTTGTAGGAAAGAAGACTGGAAGCAACAACAAGATTCAAGACTATACATCAGCTGAGATATTTGTCATATTTTGGGAGCTAGAGTTAGAGCTTAATCGTCAAAAAGTAACAAGGAGGGAAAGAAAGAATTGACATTCATCACAATACAAATGATGCTTAGTCATACTAAATCAATCAATGGAAGATTTCTCTCTGGAGACTCCTTCGGCCTCGACGACAAGGATGATGATGGAGAAGAAAGATAACTCTCAACATTGTTGCTTCCTCTCCTGACACTAATGTTGAAGCTGTGAGGAAGTACAAAAAGGCAAAGCAAATTTAATGGGCTGAGAGCAGATGTGTGGCATGGAGTTGATACAACTCAAATGAAGTTTAAACATCTGTGCTTAATTGATAAGACATGCTAACTGTACTAACTTAGGCACCGAAGTGCCAATCCTTAGTTTTTGCAGGTTCCCCACAATGTTAAATCTTAAGTGAGTCCAACCGAAAGCAAAATCACTTCCGGATACTCTTTTGCTGGCGCTGGATAATAACTCAATGTGATCAAGAGCACCACTCCAACCGGAAGCAAAACTACTTCCGGATGATCACTCACTGACACTGAATGATCAAGCCAAGAGAGCACCAATGCCAGCCCAAGGGACACTTCACTTCAGAAACGCTTCATCTTCCTCTCTGAGAAGGTGTGCCCTATCTGACAAGATGAAACGACACATGTCATAAGGTGCGCCGTTTCAATTAAAAGCTTTACGTTATTCAATGTGTGAAAAACTGAAGAGACATGACCATTTTATCCTCAGAAGTTCTACCTATAAATAGATGTCATTTTTCACTTTCATCTTTTACTGCATCTTTTTCACTCACATCATTTTCTCTGAAAAGTCTCTTCATCTTCTCCATCGTGTTCTTCATTTTTCTCTATATACTCCTCGCATTTCATCTCTATTTACCACAACATTCATACAAGAAAAATGGCCGGTTCGCATGAATCCAACCCAGTTACCCAGAAAGCCTCTTCATCCAAGAAGCACAAGTCGAAATCTGGAAAAACTCGCCATGAACGTTCTGGGAATTCTGGGAAAAATGATGAACACCATGAAGAACATCATGAACGTCCTCAAATTTCTGGGCAAACGCAAGGGCTGAATGAACAAGTCCAGGACCAGCCTGGACATTCTAAGAGAGTGGCAGAACAACCTGAGGCTTCTGGGCATGAGCAAGCGAAGGAAGCCAAGAGAAAAGGAAAGAAGAAGAAGGTTCAATTCGCTGAAGAGCCTTCTTCCAAAAGCAAAGGGTTGAAGAAGATGACCCTTCAGTTTACAGAGATGGGGCTTTAGAACCTGTTGCCTCGAAGTTTGAGACTATCAAGCCCTACTTCAACAACGGGCTGTTCGTAGATCTGAGTAAGGTAGATGATCTAGGGTTTTCTCATCTTCGCCCATATCTGGAGAAATACATGCCCTGGCTGGGGATCAACCAGGGCTACAACGTCAACGTCCTGCGAGCCTTCTGTCAATCCCTCGTAGGCAAGGTTAAATACAAGAAGGTTGATGGAAAGGAGCAAATCCACAAACTCTCCTTCACTGCCACTGTACGGGGGAGATCCTTCAGATTCACCTGGAGGACGTTGAATGAGTTGATGGGAATCACAGATGAGGGTATGAACGAGTGGCTGTACCCTGAGTCATTGAAGTACAGCAAGGAGGAACTCGAGCAGCTGTATGGCACCAAAGAGAAGAAGGTGTCCAAAATGTCTGACTCTCACAGGCTCCTGTACTACATCTACTCCCGGATAATGACTCACAAGGGGGGTAACTTCAATGAGTTCACACAATTGGACAACCCATGGTTCCCCAGACTCCTCTCCCAGCAGCCAATCAACCCGGGGCAGTTGATTTGTCTTGAGCTTCAGAGATGGTTATCTAATGACAAGTCAGGCTATCTACCCTATCCCACCATCCTTGCCTTCCTCCTTGAGAAGAAACTGATAAAGGCGACATCTAATGTGGAGGAAGAAAATGTCAAGTGTGCTCCTGTGGGGGCAACTAACATTAGCAAGATGGGCATCAGGTACTCCAAGCCTCCTAAGCCCACTCGCTCAGGCTCACAAGCCAGTAGTGCTTCTGGCACTTCAGCCCCCTCTGCATCTGGAGCAGGGGATCAGGAAGTTGACTCACATGCTGGGCCAAGCAGTGTAGCAAGAGTGCCAGCCTCTGTTAGGGCCTTTGCCGAGGAAGTAAAGGAAGAGCTTCTCTTCAGATTGCCTGAGTCCTTGGTGGTTCCTCTCCGTGCTGAATGTGAAGCTGGTTTCCAGCATCAAGGGGAGCGGATCCAGCGGCTTGAGGACAGAGTAGGACAGATCGAGAATCACCTTGCCAGGGTGGATGCAAAGTTGGATCTCATTCTCCAACACCTACAAATTCCCCAACCATCTCAAGGTAACCTACCACCTCCTCCTCCTCCTCCTCAAACCCACCTCCTCCTCCTCCTAATCACCCTCAACTTCCCCCTCCTCCTCCTAACACTCAACAACCTCAGCCACCTCCACAAAATGACCATCAATCCCCTCCATCACCAAACAATGCTCACCAATCCCAACCTTCACCCAACCATGAACACCAAACCCAAGATACACACCAACAACCTCCTAGCCAATCACCCCTTCACTCCAACAACTCCCCATCTCCACAAAACTCTCCATCTACAACTCCCTCACCCACTCGCCCCAACGCACCCACTCGCTCACCTCTCAATCCCAACTCTAGACCTAGATCCAACCCTTTGGCTGAACATCTCGAATTTCAAACTGCCATTCACCCCCTCAGCCACATATACCTCCGAGATTATCCCCGCCTTCAGCAAATCCCTGAGAATCCTCATGAACCCTTTACCCCATTCACCCCTTCCACTACCTTCACTGAATACTCCTCCACCTATCCCTTTGAGGGACTCTTTGTGAATTCCAGTTGGTTCCCCGAGACTGCCTCATCCCCCGAGCCTAACCTCCCTACCTCCTCCCCAGAAACCTCACCCTCAACACAATCTGGCCCTGAACCTCCACCCTCCACCTCATCCGCTCCATCCCTGGCCCTCTCCCTTGTTGATGATGACAAAAGGGGGAGAGATATGCTGTTTGCGCTCCGCCTACATATGGACACCAGGAATGGTCTTAGCCAGCCATCACTTTGGGTTGATGAAGATATCGCGGCTGCCCTTCGCCGTGCTATGGAATCCCAAAGGTTGGGTTGAGCTGAGAACCTAATAAGGGGGGAAGCCATCCGGTTCATGCAGCAGCAGAGGGTGATTGAACAAGGATCACAATTGGAAATGGTTGCTGTTGAGCCAAGTGAAAATCCCTCTCAGCCAGAGTCATCTTCATCAGAACCTCCTCCAACTAAGATAAGTAGAAAGGATATTGAGGAGATAATGATGAAGTGGGGACTGAAGAAGATCAATCACCCTCCTATTGTGATAGCCAAGCCTATCCCCTCATCCACTGGGCAAGAGTCTGAGATCCCCTCGTCTAAGCAATCATCTGCCCCTTCTCCCCTCATCTGAGCCAGCAGTCACCTTCAGTGAATCTAGAAAGAAGGCCGTTGCCAAGAAGCGGACCAGGAAAATTATTGCCACCACTGAAACTGCTGAGAGTGAGGAAGAGACTCCATCAGACCAACTTGAGCAAGAGACCTCATCTGCCCAAGTTGAGCCTAAAACCCCAGTAGTTCAAGCAGTTCCTATTCTAAAGGAGGTCAAGTTGGAATTGAAGACATGACTCCTGAGGAATATGAAAAGTATGGGTTCACGGACAAACTCTCCTTCGGTCAGATGGCCTGCCTCGATGCTGACAGAGCAAGTGCCATGCCTACTCCTCCGATTAGCAAGAGCAAAGGGAAGAGTAAGGGGAAAGGGAAAAGGAAAGCCCAGGAAGTTGAGGAGGATCCCAACTTCCCTGTATGGAACGTAAAGATTCGGGCTGTCCACTACCCCAATGGAGAGGTCGCCTACTTCGATGATGCTACAGGGTTCCCTGGGTATGAAGAAGTAGAAAACATGAAAAGGGCATTCGAGGAGTCCATTGAATCTGAAAGGCTCAGAAGAGAGAAAGAGGAAGAAGAGCTTCAGAATATCATTGCCCAGATAGACCAGAATGTGCATGAGGCAGAGGTAGCCAGACTCCAGAAAGAATGTGAAGAGAGACAGAGGGAAAGGGAGAGGAAAAAGAAACACCAAGTCTAAACCCCCAATCCAAAACAAAACCCAAATCCAAACTTTCGTTTTAACTTGGAGATTGTCTTGTTTTGTTTTCATGCATACTTTCATACCTGCTTAGTGATAATTACTTGTAGATATTCTTCACCTGTAAATGTTATTTGAGTGTATACTCTGACTTGTAACTCTTACTTGTCAATAATATTTGTTCAAGTTACTTGTTCTTATCCATTGCTTTTACTCTTTTGCTAATCCTTCCTTAGGAACTTAATTGATAGAACTAGGTTTGTCATCATCAAAAAGGGGGAGAATGTTAGAATCTTAAGTTTTGATGAAGACTAAAATATAAAGGAATAGGCCAAGTACTTAGAAAGCAAAAGGATAACATAGGATCCCAAGTATGAGTGCAACCGGATGTGGATTTACTTCCGGATAGACTAGGACTCGCACATGCAGATGAATGATTTATCCCCCAGCGTCAGCGAGTAACTCACTAGGGAAATAACTTAGTCCATAAGCATTAGGTACACAAACCTTAAGACTAAGTTATGATTCAACCGGAAGTGAAATTGCTTCCTGTTGGATTTTGACTGACGCAGCCTGATAAAATAGAATAACCCCAAGCGTCAGTGAATCAGCCTCGTCAAGTGAAATTGCTTCCTGATAGATTTTGACTAGCGCAGACTGATAGGATAGATATAACCCTAAGCGTCAGTGAGTCTACCTCGTCAAGTGAAAGTGCATCCGATAGCATAGTGACTAGCGCTGACTGTTGGATTGAAGGACACTGAGCGAGAGTGAGTAAGAGTAAACAAAATCCTTCATCCAATGGTTTTACTTCCGGATGTAGAAGTGCTTCCGGATACATCATAGACTAAGAGGACTAACGTTCAAAGTAAATAATACACTAAGTCAGAACATAGTCTAAGTAAGACTACTCCCCATAGCAAACAAGCTTCCCACAGCATGTATAGCTCTTACTATATTAGATTATATATATTGCTATGTTGGACTAACCAGTATGTGCAGAACTTGGTCACACTTCCGGATGCAAATGAGCTTCCGGATGGAAAGACCCTTGGCATTGGGACTCAGAGCTTAACACTTGCAGAGCAAGATTGCCACTTCCGGATGAACGATGATCATCCGTCAGCAAGAGTACAAGAGTCAACATCACATACTCAGAAGTCAGAATGCTTTTGTCAGAGCAGAGGTGTCAGGACTACTTTTCAGAGATAAAGCAAGTCAACCCTGCTAAGCATTAATGAAGATGTACTTCTCAACGGTAACATGGGATTAACGGCTATATTCAAACGATCATATTCAACCTGCCGCCCAAGAAGCCGAGTATAAAAGAACATCTACATTCAGAAGAGTATTGGAAGAACAGAGAATATTATCTGATGTATTATCTTCTACATTCCTCTCATCTTCTACTCTCAGATCTAAAGTTGTAACATTCTTAGAGAGTCATTCAATTGTACTTAAGTGAGTCACATCATCTACTCTTAGAGAGAGTCATTTGTACTTAAGTGATTATCAAAATCAGTTCATAGAGTGAACATATCATTAAATCCTCTAATTAACAGAGGCTGTTCTTAAGCTTGTGCTTGAAGAACAGAATTGTTATATTACAATAGTAAGGGGGAGCATTTAGAGGTTTTCTAAATCTCCATAGGTTGCAAGTTAGCCCGCAAAACTTGTGGTTGTAAGGTTTGCAGGTGAACCCGTTGTAAAACCTGTGGGTTGTTAGGTGAACCCGTGTTCGTAAAACCTAAAGTGTAAAGGCTTTCTTGTGCCTGGTTCAAACAAGAAGGTTAGTGGATTGAAAATCTCAGGTGGAGCCTGGGGACTGGATGTAGGTCTAGGAGTGACCGAACCAGGATAAACTCGCTTGTGCATATTCTGCTTATTTAAATCTCACACCAAACACCACACCACTGTATACTCACTTGTGCTTGGGATGATCCATCGTCACTCTCATCAAGCACAAGGAGTAAAGATTTCAAAAAGGGTAAATTATTAAGTTTTTTATTCGCCACCCAATTCACCCCCCCCTCTTGGGTGACAGCCACGCATTTCAAGAATAATGTCACTAAAAAAGCAAAATCTAAATTGAAATGGTCAAAATCCAAACTTGTGCTCCTTTTAGTGCTAAAACGTGCGATTGGGCTTAAAACGAGTTATGGTGATGCATTTGGCAAACTTTTGGTGTTTGTTTACCAAAAGTACGACGCTTTAGAGACTTTTGTCACTAAAACGCAAAAACTAGATTGAAATGGTCAAAATCCAAACTTGTGCTCCTTTTAGTGCTAAAACGTGCAATTGTGCTTAAAACGAGTTATGGTGATGCATTTGTCAAACTTTTGGTGTTTGATGACCAAAAGTACCACACTCTAGAGACTTTTGTCACTAAAACGCAAAAACTAGATTGAAATGGTCAAAATCCAAACTTGTGCTCCTTTTAGTGCTAAAACCTGCAATTGGGCTTAAAACGAGTTATGGTGATGCCTTTGTCAAACTTTTGGTGTTTGTTGACCAAAAAGTACCACACTCTAGAGAATAATGTCACCAAAACGCAAAAACTAGAATGAAATGGTCAAAATCCAAACTTGTGCTCCTTTTAGTGCTAAAACGTGCAATTGGGCTTAAAACGAGTTATGGTGATGTATTTGTCAAACTTTTGGTGTTTGTTGACCAAAACATACCACACTCTAGAGAATAATGTCACTAAAACGCAAAAACTAGAATGAAACGGTGAAAATCCAAACTTGTGCTCCTTTTAGTGCTAAAACGTGCAATTGGGCTTAAAACGAGTTATGGTGATGCATTTGTCAAACTTTTGGTGTTTGTTGACCAAAACGTACCACACTCTAGAGAATAATGTCACCAAAACGCAAAAACTATAATGAAATGGTCAAAATCCAAACTTGTGCTCCTTTTAGTGCTAAAACGTGCAATTGGGCTTAAAACGAGTTATGGTGATGTATTTGTCAAACTTTTGGTGTTTGTTGACCAAAACGTACCACACTCTAGAGAATAATGTCACTAAAACGCAAAAACTAGAATGAAATGGTCAAAATCCAAACTTGTGCTCCTTTTAGTGCTAAAACGTGCAATTGGGCTTAAAACGAGTTATGGTGATGCATTTGTCAAACTTTTGGTGTTTGTTGACCAAAACGTACCACATTCTAGAGAATAATGTCACCAAAACGCAAAAACTAGAATGAAACGGTGAAAATCCAAACTTGTGCTCCTTTTAGTGCTAAAACGTGCAATTGGGCTTAAAACGAGTTTTGGTGATGAATTTGTCAAACTTTTGGTGTTTGTTGACCAAAAAGTCCCACACTCTAGAGAATAATGTCACCAAAACGCAAAAACTAGAATGAAACGGTGAAAATCCAAACATGTGCTCCTTTTAGTGCTAAAACGTGCAATTGGGCTTAAAACGAGTTATGGTGATGCATTTGTCAAACTTTTGGTGTTTGTTGACCAAAACGTACCACACTCTAGAGAATAATGTCACTAAAACGCAAAAACTAGAATGAACTGGTCAAAATCGAAACTTGTGCTCCTTTTAGTGCTAAAACGTGCAATTGGGCTTAAAACGAGTTATGGTGATGCATTTGGCAAAATTTTGGTGTTTGTAGACCAAAAGTACCACACTGTAGAGAATAATGTCACTAAAACGCAAATCTAGATTGAAATGGTCAAAATCCAAACTTGTGCTCCTTTTAGTGCTAAAACGTGCAATTGGGCTTAAAACGAGTTATGGTGATGCATTTGTCAAACTTTTGGTGTTTGTTGACCAAAAAGTCCCACACTCTAGAGAATAATGTCACCAAAACGAAAAAACTAGAATGAAAGGGTCAAAATCCAAACTTGTGCTCCTTTTAGTGCTAAAACGTGCAATTGGGCTTATAACGAGTTATGGTGATGCATTTGTCAAACTTTTGGTGTTTGTTGACCAAAACGTACCACACTCTAGAGAATAATGTCACCAAAACGCAAAAACTAGAATGAAATGGTCAAAATCCAAACTTGTGCTCCTTTTAGTGCTAAAACGTGCAATTGGGCTTAAACGAGTTATGGTGATGTATTTGGCAAAATTTTGGTGTTTGTAGAGCAAAAGTACACACTGTAGAGAATAATGTTGAAAGTAATGGATGCACAAGAGGGGGGGTGAATTGTGCTACAAAAATAAATGCTCAACTAAAACCAACACAAGATTTATACTGGTTCGGTCTACCTGACCTACGTCCAGTTCTCAACCACCCAGGCCTAGTTCCACTATATCTCAGGTTTTAAATCGGGTTCACCTGAAACCTTACAACCGCAAGTTTTGGACGGGATCACTTGCAACCTTACAACTACAAGTTTTACACAAGGCTCACTTGTAACCTTTCTAACTTGCTCCCCCTCACACCGAGCAAGGGGTTAACCTTTACACTTAAAGGATTTTTCTAACTAAGTTCTCTCAAAGAACGAATGGTGTTACACACTTAAGTACAATCAATGCTCTTATAACAGAAAGAGACTTAACAACAAAGAGTATAGAATATGTAGATGAAAAAGATCACTCGATGTGTTAAATGCTCTTTACTTTTCTGGGCAGCTTTGAATGCTTGAAGATGTTCTTAGTTTCTCGCTCTAACTTCTCTCCAGAATATTCAAAGATAATTGTTAGCTTCATAAATGAGGTTGAGCTCCTTTATATACTCTTCAAACATTCTGACTCTTGGTAGGTGGGATAGCCGTTTGAATATGGCCGTTTTTCCATGTTACCGTTTGCCCAATTAATGCTTCATCAATGCATAGCAGGGTTGACTTGCTTTATCTCTGAAAAGTAGCTCTGACAACTCTGCTCTGACAAAAGCATTCTGACACTGCATTTCTGAACACTCTGACATTCTGATTGCTTGCGGAAGCAGGTTCACATCCGGAAGCAATTCTACTTAGTGTGCTGCACTGAGTGTTAGTCTAACAGTATTAACATATAGTTACATGCAGTGGGAGTGTTTCTTAGTCTAAGAGGTCTTCCTTGCATCCGGAAGCACTTCTCCATCCGGAAGTAAATCCGCTGGATGAAGGATTGTGTTCACTATTACTCACTCTCGCTCAGTGTTCATTCAATCCAACAGCTAGCGCTAGTCACTGAGCTATCGGAAGCACTTCTACTGGACGTTGCTCATTTTCACTGACGCTTAGGGTTATCTATTCCAACAGCCAGCGCCAGTCTAAGTTTAACAGGAAGCAACTTCACTTCCGGTTGAATCTTAACTTAGTCTTAGAATTTTGTATATCTAGTGCTCATGCACTAAGTTAATTCCTAAGTGAATTTCTTGCTGTCGCTGGGGGATGAGACATTCATCCGCGAGCGCTAGTCCTAATCTATCCGGAAGTAAGTCCACATCCGGTTGCACTTTTACTTAGGATTCTATGTTCACCTATTGCTTTCTAAGTTCTTTCATATTTTAGTCTTCATCAAAACTTAAGATTCTAACATTCTCCCCCTTTCTGATGATGACAAACTCAGTTTTATCAATTAAGTTCATATGAAAGAATTAGCATAAGAATAAAAGCAATGGATAAGAACAAATAACTTAGACAATATTATTAATGAACAGAGATTACACGTTAGAGAATACAAGCAAAACATATACAGGTAATTTACACTTAGCAGGAATAAAATATGCATGAAAACAAAGAAAATTTTCTAAGTTAAAGATGGGTTGGAATAGGGGGTTCATAGTTTGTCTTTCTTTTTCCTCTCCCTCTCCTTCTGTCTTTCCTCACTCTCTTTCTGAAGCTTGGCGATCTCAGCCTCATGCACATTCTGGTCTATCTGGGCAATTATCCGCTGAAGCTCTTCTTCATCCCTTTCTCGTCTGAGTCTTTCTGATTCAATAGACTCCTCGAATGCCCTCTTCATGTTCTCTACTTCTTCATACCCAGGGAACCCTGTAGCATCATCGAAGTAGGCGACCTCTCCATTGGGGTAGTGAACAGCCCGAATCTTTACGTTCCATACAGGGAAGTTGGGATCCTCCTCAACTTCCTGGGCTTTCCTTTTCCCTTTCCCCTTACTCTTCCCTTTGCTCTTGCTAATCGGAGGAGTGGGCATGGCTCTTGCTCTGTCAGCATCGAGGCAGGCCATCTGACCAAAGGATAGTCTGTCCGTATACCCATATGTTTCGAATTCCTCAGGAGTTATGTCTTCAATTTCCAACTTGACTTCCTTCAGAATTGGAACAGCTTGTACTACTGGGATTTCAGGTTCAACTTGGGCAGATGAGGTTTCTGGCTCAGGTTGGTCAGATGGAGTCTCTTCCTCACTCTCAGCAGATTCAGTGGAGGCAATAACCTTTTGGAACGCTTCCTAGCTACGGCCTTCTTCCTTGTCTCACTGAATGTAACTGCTGGCTCAGATGGAGGAGGAGGGGCAGAGGTTTGCTCAGAAGTACGGATCTCAGATGATTGCCCAGAGGATGAGGGGATTTTCTTAGCTATCACAATGGGAGGATGATCGATCTTCTTCAGACCCCACTTCATCATTATCTCCTCAACAATTTTTCTACTTATCTTAGTTGGAGGAGGTTCTGATGATGATGACTCTGGCTGTGAAGGTTGTTCATTTGGCTCAAAGACTACCATATCCCATTGTGGTCCTTGCTCAGCCGTCCTCTGCTGCTCCATGAATCTTATGGCTTCTCCTCTTATTAGGCCCTCAGCACCACTCAGCCTTTGGGATTCCATGGCACGGCGAAGGGCAGCCATGATGTCTTCATCAAGCCAGAGGGATTGGCTGGTTGAGCACATCCATTGTGTTCATGGATAGGCGAAGAGCGGTCATCACATTTCTCCCCCTTTTGTCATCATCAACAAGGGCGAGTGTCAGGGATGGAGTAGAGGAGGGGGAGGGTGGAGGTTCAGGGCCAAATGGCTTTTGGGGTGAGGATTCTGGGGAAGAGGCAGGTAAGGTATTTTCTGGGGATGTGGGTTGGTTGGGGAACCAGGTAGGATCTACGGATAGACTTTCGAATGGGTAGGTGGAGGAATATTCAGTGAAGGTAGTGGAAGAGTGTGGGGTAAATGGGGTAAAGGGTACGTGAGGATCCTCAGGGATTTGCTGAAGGCGTGGGTAATCGCGCAGATAGATGTGACTGAGGGGGTGAACGGCAGTTTTGAACCCAAGGTGCTCGGCCAATGGGTTGGATCTTGGTCCAGAGTTGGGGTTGGTAGGGTTAGGATGGGATGGTCCGTCAGAGAGGTTGAGTGGTGAAGGAGTAGGGTTGTTGGGTGGTGTGTGAGTTGGGGTGTTGGGTGGTGTGTGGGTAGGGGAGTTATGTGGAGATGGGGAGTTGTTGGAGTGAAGGGGTGATTGGCTAGGAGATTGTTGGGGTGTGTCTTGGGTTTGGTGTTCATGGTTGGGTGAAGGTTGGGATTGGTGGTCATTGTTTGGTGATGGAGGGGATTGATGGTCATTTTGTGGAGGTGGCTGTGGTGGTTGAGTGTTAGGTGGAGGAGGAGGGGAAGTTGAGGGTGACCTGAGGGAGGAGGAGGAGGAGGATTTTGGGGAGGAGGAGGAGGTGGTGGTAGGTTACCTTGTGATGGTTGGGAAATTTGTAGGTGCTGGAGAATGAGGTCAAGTTTTGCATCCACCCTGGCAATGTGGTTTTCAATCTGGCCTACCCTGTCTTCGAGCCTCTGAATTCGCTCCCTTGCTGCTGGAAGCCAATGTCACACTCAGCACGGAGAGGGCCTACCAAGGATTCAGGTAGTCTAAAGAGAAGTTCTTCCTTAACTTCCTCGGCAAAGGCTTTGACAGAAGCTGGCACTCTTGCAGCACGGCTTGGCCCAGCATGGGAGTCCACTTCCTGATCCCCTGCACCAGATGTCGAGGGGGCTGAAGTCCCAGAAGCACTACCCGCTTGTGATCCTGAGCGAGTGGGCTTAGGGGCCCTCACATACTTGATGCCCATCTTCCCAATGTTGGTTGCTCCCACAGGTTTACACTTGACGTTTTCTTCCTCCACAGCAGATGTGACCTTGATCAGATGCTTCTCAAGGAGGAAGGCAATGATGGTGGGATAGGGAAGATAGCCAGACTTGTCATTAGTTATCCAGCGCTGAAGCTCAAGACATATCAACTGGCCGGGTTGATTGGCTGGTGGGAGAGAATTCTGGGGAACCACGGATTGTCGATCAAGGTGAACTCGTTGAAGTTACCCCTTTGTGTGTCATTATTCGGGAGTAGACATAATACAAGAGTCTGTTTGAGTCAGACATCTTGGACACCTTTTTCCCTGTGGTGCCATACAACTTCTCGAGATCCTCCTTGCTGTACTTTAGTGACTCAGGGTATAGCCACTCATTCATGCTCTCGTCTGTGATCCCCATCAACTCATTCAATGTCCTCCAGGTGAACTTGAAGGTTCTCCCCCTTACAGTGGCAGTGAAGGAGAGTCTGTGGACTTGCTCTTTCCTATCAACCTTCTTGTTCTTAACCTTGCCAGTGAGGGATTGACAGAATACCCGCAGGACGTTGACATTGTAGTCCTGGTTGATCCCCAGCCATGGCATGTACTTCTCTAGATAAGGGCGCAGATGAGGAAACCCTAGTTCATCAATCTTGTCCAGATCGATGAACAGGCCATGGTTGAAGATTGGAGTAGACGTCTCAAATTTGGCTGCTACTGGCTCCAATGCCCCATCTCTATACACTGTGGGGTCATCTTCTTCAACCCTCTGCCTCTTGGAAGAAGGTTCTTCAGCGAACTGAACCTTCTTCTTCTTTCCTTTTCTCTGGGCTTCCCTAGCTTGCTCAGACTCAGAAGCCACTTGCTGTTCTGTTACTCTTCCAGAAGTTCCAGGCTGATCCTGGACATGTTCATCTTGCCCCTGGGTTTGCCCAGAAACCTTGTGGTGTTCATCGCGGTGTTCATCATTTTTCCCAGATTTCCCAGAATGTTCATGGCGAGATTTCCCAGATTTTGACTTGTGTTTCTTGGATGAGGAATGTTTCTTTGTAACTGGGTTTGTTTCATGAGATCCGGCCATTTTTGTGTGGGTTGGTGGTGAAAAGAGATGAAATGCAAGATGTGTATGAGGAATGCGAAGAACTCAGATGAAGATGAAATATGTTATGCAGAGAGAATGTGGTGAAAGTAAAAAGTGAAAGTGAAAAAATGACACCCTATTTATAGGCGAAGTAACTAAGGGTAAAATGGTCATGCTTTTTCAGATGAAAACCAAATGTTTGCACATTGGGTAACGTAAAAATTTAATTGAAACGGCGCACCTTATGACATGTGTCGCTTCATCTAGTCAGATAGGGCACATCTTCTTATAGAGGGAGTTGAAACGTTTCTGAAGTGACGTGTCTCTTGGACTGGTGCTGGCGCTCTCTTGGTTTCATCATCCAGTGTCAGCGAATGATCATCCGGAAGTGGTTTTGCTTCCGGTTGCAGTTTCTTAAGATTTAACATTGAAACCCTGCAAGAGCACATGTTGGCACTCCGATGCCTAAGTTAGTACTGTTGTAAGTTTTAAAACAATCAAGTATAACAAATGGTATTTACACTTCATTTGGGTTTACCATTCCCAAATCACCTCTTATGAAAGTAAATTAGTCAGCCCCCAGAGGCTTGGTGAAGATGTCAGCAAGCTGTTGTTGAGTGGGAACAAATTGCACTTAGACATCCTTCTTTTGAACATGGTCTCTGATGAAGTGATGTCTGACATCAATGTGCTTTGTCCTTGTGTGCTGAACCAGATTCTTGGCAAGGCAGATTGTGCTTGTATTGTCACAGAGGATGGGTGCCTCAGGGAACTCCAAGCCAAGATCTCTCAGTTGGTTCTTCAGCCACAGCACTTGGGCACAACAGCTTGCAGCAGCAATGTATTCTGCCTCAGTGGATGACAATGACACGCAGGTTTGCTTCTTGCTAGCCCAAGACACCAGACAACCACTAAGAAAGGCGCATTGTCCACTGGTGCTCTTTCTATCAGTCTTATAACCTGCATGGTCAGAATCAGAGTAAGCCCACAAGAACTCTTGGTTACCTCTGGGATACCAAAGACCAAGCTCTTGTGTTCCCTCAAGGTATCTCAGAATACGTTTAACACATGTTAAGTGTGACTCCTTGGGGTTGGCTTGAAACCTAGCACACATGCCTACACTAAATTGAATATCAGGCCTGCTTGCCGTTAAGTATAGGAGGGAACCTATCATTCCCCTGTACATGGGCAGGCTGACAGATTTACCCTTTGCGTCAGCATCGAGTGCGGCAGAGGTGCTCATGGGAGTGTCATACTCCTTGCACTCATCCATCCCAAACTTTTTGAGTAGTTCTCTGCAGTACTTAGCTTGGGATATGAAGATTCCATTCTTCTTCTGTTTAATCTGCAGGCCTAGGAAGAATGTGAGTTCTCCCATCATAGACATTTCAAACTCACCCTGCATAGTCTTAGAAAAATCTTCACAAAGCTTTTCATTAGTTGCCCCAAAGATAATATCATCAACGTAAATTTGGACAATTAACATATCTCTATCTTTGTGAAGAATAAACAGTGTATTATCAAGTTTGCCCCTTGAGAAACCCTTGCCCAGCAGAAAGCTGCTGAGTCTCTCATACCAAGCTCTAGGAGCTTGTTTCAGGCCATATAAAGCTTTCTTTAATCTATACACAAGTTTGGGATGTTTGTGATCCTCAAAACCAGGAGGTTGTTCTACATACACCTCTTCTTTAATATAGCCATTAAGAAATGCACTCTTTACATCCATTTGATATAGCCTAATGCCCTTCATGGATGCAAAGGCTAGAAGAATCCTTATTGCTTCAAGTCTAGCGACTGGAGCAAAGGTTTCTTCATAGTCAATGCCTTCTTCTTGGTTATATCCTTTGGCTACTAATCTGGCTTTGTTTCTTGTAATTTGACCTGTCTCATCCAGTTTGTTTTTGAAGACCCACTTGGTCCCTACTATAGATTGATGAGACGGCCTAGGGACTAGTTCCCAGACTTGACTTCTCTCAAATTGATTTAGCTCTTCCTGCATGGCGATAATCCAGTCGCAGTCCTCAAGAGCTTGTTCAACTGAAGTTGGTTCTATTTGAGATAGAAATGCACCAAACTCAACTTCATTTTGAACTTGTCTTCTGGTTCTGACACCAGAAGAAACATCACCAAGCACTTGATCAAGAGGATGATCTCTGTGATGCCTCCTAGCTGTTGGCAACTGTGCCTCATCAGGCACGGTCTGCACTCTAGGTTCATCACTGAGTCCATCTTCTTCCTTAGGATTGCTTGCTGGTGTTTCTTTTGGTGGTGAAGAAGATGATGGTAACTTTGGAAGATTCAGTATTTCATCATCTTCTGTGGATTGTCCCCATGTAGGAGTTTCATCGAATACAACATGCATTGATTCTTCTACAATTCTAGTTCTCATGTTGTATACCCTATATGCTTTGCTCCTAAGGGAATATCCTATGAATGTACCTACATCAGCTTTTGGATCAAACTTACCCAGATTTACCTTTCCATTGTTATGCACATAGCATTTTGATCCAAAGATTCTGAGGTGGCTGATGTTGGGCTTCCCCCCTTTGTACAGCTCGTAGGGAGTCTTATCCAGTCCTTTGCGAACATAGGCTCTGTTAGAGATATAGCAAGCAGTGCTCATAGCGTCCGCCCAGAACACTTGAGAAACCTCTTTCTCATTGAGCATGCTTCTAGCCATCTCTGTCAGAACCCTGTTCTTTCTCTCGACAACTCCGTTCTGTTGAGGGGTCCTAGGAGCTGAGAAGTTGTGTTCTATGCCATTTTGTTCACATAGCTCTGAGAAGCTATGGTTCTCAAATTCTCCTCCATGGTCTGTCCTTATGGCTGTGATTTTGAGCTCTCTCTCATTCTGCACTTTCTTAGCCAGGACAACAAAAGCATCAAAAGTATCTTGCTTAGAGGCAAGAAACATAGTCCAGGTGAACCTTGAATAGTCATCCACCACCACTAGAGCATATAGGTTTCCACCCAAGCTCTTCACTCTTGCTGGCCCAACCAAATCCATGTGGATTAGTTCCAAGGGCCTGCTGGTGGAGACTTTCTTCTTGGTTTTGAACGAGGACTTTGTTTGCTTTCCTCTTTGGCAGGATTCACAGATAAAATCATGCTTTACTTTAAAAGATGGAATACCTATAGCTAGCTCCTTTTTAATTAGCATGTCGAGTTGAGTAAAATTAACATGAGCTAGTCTCTTATGCCAAAGCCAACTATTCTCATCACTAGATATCAAACATTTTTCTTCTAGTTGTTGGCACAAGTCTAAAGTATATAGGTTTCCATTTCTATTTGCCTTAAGTTTGCATTTTAAGTTGGCCTTATCTAAATTTAGATCCTGCTTATCAACTATTATGCACTCATGTGAATCAAAAATTACCCAATTTCCTTTGTCTGTGCTCTGGCTGACGCTTAGCAGGTTGTGACAGAGACCGTCCACTAGGTAGACATCTTTTATTGGTCCGACCTCTCCAACTCCAGTGATCTTTCCACTTTGATTTCCTCCAAAGGTTACTGTGGCTCCATCTTTGATCACCAGAGATTTGAACTTGTCTCTGTCTCCAGTCATATGTCTCGAGCATCCGCTGTCAATATACCATTTCTTGTTCTTGGATGCTTTGAGACACACCTGGAAAAATCAAGTAAACTTAGGTACCCAATCTTTCTTGGGTCCTCGATCATTAGTTTTCAATGCCCTTGGTCTAGAGTCATCCTTGACCTTGGGCTTGTGATTATTCAGAGCCTCTAGCCTAGTGCTGGCTCTGGACTCTTGAGTTTTCCCTTTGGAATGATTCCAAGCTCGGGATCCTTGTCCTCTCTTAGTTTCCTTTGCAGGTGGAGGATCCTTTGTTGCCTTGGTTCCTTTAGGGACCCATTTGTAGGAGCTACTTGCTCCATGTTTCTTAGCATTACAGGTGGACGTGGAGTGTCCCTTCCTGTTGCAATAGTTACAGAAGCTGAAGGGTGAGGAGCTATGACTAGTGGCTTTATGGAAGAACTTTAAGTAGGGCTTTACTTTTGGTTCCACCCACTTCTTCCCTCTAGGAGTATATCCTAAGCCAGTTCTATCCCTATATGCCCTTTGATTCATTAAAATTATATTTAACATTTCTGAGTCATTTGTAAACTTCTGCAGGGCATTTTGCAGCTTGTCTTTCTCAGATGAGATTTTGCTGCAATTGGGGCAGCTCTCAAGTGTTGGGGCATTGGGTTCTGTTTGGAGAGAACCCTGGCCATCCACTACCGGAAGCTTTCTAGCTTCCGCTAGCTAGCTCTTCACTCAGTGAGTCCACCTTGGACTCAAGTGATTCCTTTTTGGTTTTCAACACTTTATAGGCTTTACACAATCGAGAGAATTCTTCATGAACCTCGTTGTAAGCCTCTTGCAGTTCAGAGAAAGTTACCTCATTGTCTTCGTGGGTGAGGTCAAGTTCTGAAGATGCTTCCTCATCATCTTCTCTGGCTACAAGGCAGAGGTTGGCTACCTCTTCCTCATCACTTGCTTCATCATCCGAGCTATTCACCCAGATAGAAGATACAAAGGCCTTCCTTTTGTCTTTGCCTTTTGACTTCTGCAGGCTGGGACACTCAGCCTTGAAGTGACCAGACTTCTTACATTCAAAGCACACAGGAGCCTTTTCCTTCTTGTAGCCCCTCCTTTGGCTGGAGTCACCCTTTTGAAAGCCTCCTTTCTTTCTGAAGAACTTTCTGAACTTTTTCACCATCATAGCCATCTCCTCATCATCCATTTCATCCTCATCATCCTCATCATCATCTTCAGTCTCCTTGTTGGGAGCAACAAGGGCAAGATTTTTGGCCTTGGATGAGGCTTGAGGAGCTCTCTGAGCTAGCAGTGTAGGCTCATATTCAGCCAGGGAGCCAAATAAAGCGGTGATGGAACTAGTTGATTCACCCTGGACTTCCTGTAAGATAGTCACTTTGGTGATCCAGTCACCTTTCAAGATCTTTAGAATCTTGCTCACTTGCTCCCTTTCAGGAATGTCCTTACCCAGCGAGGCCAAATTGTTGATGAGGTGAGTGAATCTGAGCTCCAGTTCTCTGATAGGCTCAGTGGGGCTAAGCATGGCGAACTTGTGGAATTCTTCCACTAGCATCTCAACACGTCTTGCTTTCACTCCCCTGGTTCCAGAGTGAGCAGCCTCAAGAGCCTCCCACATATCTTTAGCATTTTTGTGGTGACTGATCCTGTGGAACTCCTTGGGACTGAGAGCACACTGGATGTAGTGCATGGCCCTATAGTTCAGCTGGACTAGGGCATAGTCCTGAGGGGTGTAACTGCTTCTCGCCTTGGCAAAGCCATCATCATCTAAGGGAGTGTGATCCCCACGTTCAATTACATCCCAGAGTCTAATGTCACTTGACTTGATATAAGTCTCCATTCTAAACTTCCAGAATGGATAGTTGTACCCATCAAAGCCTGGAGGCTTGTTGGGCTGAATAGAGACGTCTGGTAGAGAGTAGTCAGTATCCATTACAAGATCTTTGCTTTCTGGATTCGTTGGAATCTAGTGAGAAAGACCTGCTCTAATACCAAATGAAAGTAATGGATGCACAAGAGGGGGGGTGAATTGTGCTACAAAAATAAATGCTCAAATATAACCAACACAAGATTTATACTGGTTCGGTCTACCTGACCTACGTCCAGTTCTCAACCACCCAGGCCGAGTTCCACTATATCTCAGGTTTTAAATCGGGTTCACCTGAAACCTTACAACCGCAAGTTTTTGACGGGATCACTTGCAACCTTACAACTACAAGTTTTACACAAGGCTCACTTGTAACCTTTCTAACTAGCTCCCCCCACACCGAGCAAGGGTTTAACCTTTACACTTAAAGGATTTTTCTAACTAAGTTCTCTCAAAGAACGAATGGTGTTACACACTTAAGTACAATCAATGCTCTTATAACAGAAAGAGACTTAACAACAAAGAGTATAGAATATGTAGATGAAAAAGATCACTCGATGTGTTAAATGCTCTTTACTTTTCTGGGCAGCTTTGAATGCTTGAAGATGTTCTTAGTTTCTCGCTCTAACTTCTCTCTAGAATATTCAAAGATAATTGTTAGCTTCATAAATGAGGTTGAGCTCCTTTATATACTCTTCAAACATTCTGACTCTTGGTAGGTGGGATAGCCGTTTGAATATGGCCGTTTTTCCCATGTTACCGTTTGCCCAATTAATGCTTCATCAATGCATAGCAGGGTTGACTTGCTTTATCTCTGAAAAGTAGCTCTGACAACTCTGCTCTGACAAAAGCATTCTGACACTGCATTTCTGAACACTCTGACATTCTGATTGCTTGCGGAAGCAGGTTCACATCCGGAAGCAATTCTACTTAGTGTGCTGCACTGAGTGTTAGTCTAACAGTATTAACATATAGTTACATGCAGTGGGAGTGTTCTTAGTCTAAGAGGTCTTCCTTGCATCCGGAAGCACTTCTCCATCCGGAAGTAAATCCGCTGGATGAAGGATTGTGTTCACTATTACTCACTCTCGCTCATTGTTCATTCAATCCAACAGCCAGCGCTAGTCACTGAGCTATCGGAAGCACTTCTACTGGACGTTGCTCATTTTCACTGACGCTTAGGGTTATCTATTCCAACAGCCAGCGCCAGTCTAAGTTTAACAGGAAGCAACTTCACTTCCGGTTGAATCTTAACTTAGTCTTAGAATTTTGTATATCTAGTGCTCATGGACTAAGTTAATTCCTAAGTGAATTTCTTGTTGTCGCTGGGGGTGAGACATTCATCCGCGAGCGCTAGTCCTAATCTATCCGGAAGTAAGTCCACATCCGGTTGCACTTTTACTTAGGATTCTATGTTCACCTATTGCTTTCTAAGTTCTTTCATATTTTAGTCTTCATCAAAACTTAAGATTCTAACAAATGTCACTAAAATGCAATATCTAGATTGAAATGGTCAAAATCCAAACTTGTGCTCCTTTTAGTGCTAAAACATGCAATTGGGCTTAAAACGAGTTATGGTGATGCATTTGCCAAACTTTTGGTGTTTCTGGACCAAAAGTACCACACTCTAGAGAATAATGTCACTAAAACGCAAAAATTAGATTGAAATGGTCAAAATCCAAACTTGTGCTCCTTTTAGTGTTAAAACGTGCGATTGGGCTTAAAACGAGTTATGGTGATGCATTTGGCAAACTTTTGGTGTTTGTTACCAAAAGTAGCACGCTGTAGAGACTTTTGTCACTAAAACGCAAAAACTAGATTGAAATGGTCAAAATCCAAACTTGTGCTCCTTTTAGTGCTAAAACGTGCAATTGGGCTTAAAACGAGTTATGGTGATGCATTTGGCAAACTTTTGGTGTTTGTAGACCTAAAGTACCACACTCTAGAGAATAATGTCACTAAAACGCAAAATCTAGATTGAAATGGTCAAAATCCAAACTTGTGCTCCTTTAGTGCTAAAACGTGCAATTGGGCTTAAAACGAGTTATGGTGATGCATTTGTCAAACTTTTGGTGTTTGTTGACCAAGACGTACCACACTCTAGAGAATAATGTCACTAAAACGCAAAAACTAGAATGAAATGGTCAAAATCCAAACTTGTGCTCCTTTTAGTGCTAAAACGTGCAATTGGGCTTAAAACGAGTTATGGTGCTGCATTTGGCAAAATTTTGGTGTTTGTAGACCAAAAGTACCACACTGTAGAGAATAATGTCACTAAAACGCAAAATCTAGATTGAAATGGTCAAAATCCAAACTTGTGCTCCTTTTAGTGCTAAAACGTGCAATTGGGCTTAAAACGAGTTATGGTGATGCATTTGGCAAACTTTTGGTGTTTCATGACCAAAAGTACCACACTCTAGAGAATAATGTCACTAAAACGCAAAAACTAGATTGAAATGGTCAAAATCCAAATTTGTGCTCCTTTTATTGCTAAAACGTGCAATTGTGTTTAAAACGAGTTATGGTGATGCATTTCGCAAACTTTTGGTTTTTGTTTACCAAAAGTACGACACTCTAGAGACTTTTGTCACTAAAACGCAAAAACTAGATTGAAATGGTCAAAATCCAAACTTGTCCTCCTTTTAGTGCTAAAACGTGCAATTGGGCTTAAAACGAGTTATGGTGATGCATTTGTCAAACTTTTGGTGTTTGTTGACCAAAAGTACAACACTCTAGAGACTTTTGTCACTAAAACGCAAAAACTAGATTGAAATGGTCAAAATCCAAACTTGTGCTCCTTTAAGTGCTAAAACGTGCAATTGGGCTTAAAACGAGTTATGGTGATGCATTTGGCAAAATTTTGGTGTTTGTAGACCTAAAGTACCACACTCTAGAGAATAATGTCGCTAAAACGCAAAATCTAGATTGAAATGGTCAAAATCCAAACTTGTGCAACTTGCAGTGCTAAAATGTGCAATTGGGCTTAAAACGAGTTATGGTGATGCATTTGGCAAACTTTTGGTGTTTGTTGACCAAAAGTACCACACTCTAGAGACTTTTGTCACTAAAACGCAAAAACTAGATTGAAATGGTCAAAATCCAAACTTGTGCTCTTTTCAGTGCTAAAACGTGCAATTGGGCTTAAAACGAGTTATGGTGATGCATTTGGCAAACTTTTGGTGTTTGTAGACCAAAAGTACCACACTCTAGAGAAAAATGTCACCAAACGCAAAAACTAGAATGAAATGGTCAAAATCCAAACTTGTGCTCCTTTTAGTGCTAAAACGTGCAATTGGGCTTAAAACGAGTTATGGTGATGCATTTGTCAAACTTTTGGTGTTTGTTGACCAAAAGTACAACACTCTAGAGACTTTTGTCACTAAAACGCAAAAACTAGATTGAAATGGTCAAAATCCAAACTTGTGCTCCTTTTAGTGCTAAAACGTGCAATTGGGCTTAAAACGAGTTATGGTGATGCATTTGGCAAAATTTTGGTGTTTGTAGACCAAAAGTACCACACTGTAGAGAATAATGTCACTAAAACGCAAAATCTAGATTGAAATGGTCAAAATCCAAACTTGTGCTCCTTTTAGCTCTAAAACGTGCAATTGGGCTTAAAATGAGTTATGGTGATGCATTTGGCAAACTTTTGGTGTTTCATGACCAAAAGTACCACACTCTAGAGAATAATGTCACTAAAACGCAAAAACTAGATTGAAATGGTCAAAATCCAAATTTGTGCTCCTTTTATTGCTAAAACGTGCAATTGTGTTTAAAACGAGTTATGGTGATGCATTTCGCAAACTTTTGGTTTTTGTTTACCAAAAGTACGACACTCTAGAGACTTTTGTCACTAAAACGCAAAAACTAGATTGAAATGGTCAAAATCCAAACTTGTCCTCCTTTTAGTGCTAAAACGTGCAATTGGGCTTAAAACGAGTTATGGTGATGCATTTGTCAAACTTTTGGTGTTTGTTGACCAAAAGTACAACACTCTAGAGACTTTTGTCACTAAAACGCAAAAACTAGATTGAAATGGTCAAAATCCAAACTTGTGCTCCTTTAAGTGCTAAAACGTGCAATTGGGCTTAAAACGAGTTATGGTGATGCATTTGGCAAAATTTTGGTGTTTGTAGACCTAAAGTACCACACTCTAGAGAATAATGTCGCTAAAACGCAAAATCTAGATTGAAATGGTCAAAATCCAAACTTGTGCTCCTTGCAGTGCTAAAATGTGCAATTGGGCTTAAAACGAGTTATGGTGATGCATTTGGCAAACTTTTGGTGTTTGTTGACCAAAAGTACCACACTCTAGAGACTTTTGTCACTAAAACGCAAAAACTAGATTGAAATGGTCAAAATCCAAACTTGTGCTCTTTTCAGTGCTAAAACGTGCAATTGGGCTTAAAACGAGTTATGGTGATGCATTTGGCAAACTTTTGGTGTTTGTAGACCAAAAGTACCACACTCTAGAGAAAAATGTCACCAAACGCAAAAACTAGAATGAAATGGTCAAAATCCAAACTTGTGCTCCTTTTAGAGCTAAAACGTGCAATTGGGCTTAAAACGAGTTATGGTGATGCATTTGTCAAACTTTTGGTGTTTGTTGACCAAAAGTACAACACTCTAGAGACTTTTGTCACTAAAACGCAAAAACTAGATTGAAATGGTCAAAATCCAAACTTGTGCTCCTTTAAGTGCTAAAACGTGCAATTGGGCTTAAAACGAGTTATGGTGATGCATTTGGCAAAATTTTGGTGTTTGTAGACCTAAAGTACCACACTCTAGAGAATAATGTCGCTAAAACGCAAAATCTACATTGAAATGGTCAAAATCCAAACTTGTGCTCCTTTCAGTGCTAAAATGTGTAATTGGGCTTAAAACGAGTTATGGTGATGCATTTGGCAAACTTTTGCTGTTTGTTGACCAAAAGTACCACACTCTAGAGACTTTTGTCACTAAAACGCAAAAACTAGATTGAAATGGTCAAAATCCAAACTTGTGCTCTTTTCAGTGATAAAACGTGCAATTGGGCTTAAAACGAGTTATGGTGATGCATTTGGCAAACTTTTGGTGTTTGTAGACCAAAAGTACCACACTCTAGAGAAAAATGTCACCAAAGGCAAAAACTAGAATGAAATGGTCAAAATCCAAACTTGTGCTCCTTTTAGTGCTAAAACGTGCAATTGGGCTTAAAACGAGTTATGGTGATGCATTTGTCAAACTTTTGGTGTTTGTTGACCAAAACGTACCACACTCTAGAGAATAATGTCACTAAAATGCAAAAACTAGAATGAAATGGTCAAAATCCAAACTTGTGCTCCTTTTAGTGCTAAAACGTGCAATTGGGCTTAAAACGAGTTATGGTGATGCATTTGGCAAAATTTGGTGTTTGTAGACCAAAAGTACCACACTGTAGAGAATAATGTCACTAAAACGCAAAATCTAGATTGAAATGGTCAAAATCCAAACTTGTGCTCCTTTTAGTGCTAAAACGTGCAATTGGGCTTAAAACAAGTTATGGTGATGCATTTGGCAAACTTTTGGTGTTTCTTGACCAAAAGTACCACACTCTAGAGAATAATGTCACTAAAACGCAAAAACTAGATTGAAATGGTCAAAATTCAAACTTGTGCTACTTTTATTGCTAAAACGTGCAATTGTGCTTAAAACGAGTAATGGTGATGCATTTCACAAACTTTTGGTGTTTGTTTACCAAAAGTACGACACTCTAGAGACTTTTGTCACTAAAACGCAAAAACTAGATTGAAATGGTCAAAATCCAAACTTGTCCTCCTTTTAGTGCTAAAACGTGCAATTGGGCTTAAAACGAGTTATTGTGATGCATTTGGCAAAATTTTGGTGTTTGTTGTAGACCAAAAGTACCACACTATAGAGAATAATGTCACTAAAACGCAAAATCTAGATTGAAATGGTCAAAATCCAAACTTGTGCTCCTTTTAGTGCTAAAACGTGCAATTGGGCTTAAAACGTGTTATGGTGATGCATTTGGCAAACTTTTGGTGTTTGTAGACCTAAAGTCACTCTAGAGAATAATGTCGCTAAACCGCAAAATCTAGATTGAAATGGTCAAAATCCAAACTTGTGCTCCTTTTAGTGCTAAAACGTGCAATTGGGCTTAAAACTAGTTATGGTGATGCATTTGGCAAACTTTTGGTGTTTGTTGACCAAAAGTACCACACTCTTGAGACTTTTGTCACTAAAACGCAAAAACTAGATTGAAATGGTCAAAATCCAAACTTGTGCTCCTTATAGTGCTAAAACGTGCAATTGGGCTTAAAACGAGATATGGTGATGCATTTGGCAAACTTTTGGTGTTTGTAGACCAAAAGTACCACACTCTACAGAATAATGTCGCTAAAACGCAAAATCTAGATTGAAATGGTCAAATTCCAAACTTGTGCTCCTTTTAGTGCTAAAATGTGCAATTGGGCTTAAAATGAGTTATGGTGATGCATTTGGCAAACTTTTGGTGCTTGTTTACCAAAAGTACCACACTCTAGAGACTTTTGTCACTAAAACGCAAAAACTAGATTGAAATGGTCAAAATCCAAACTTGTGCTCCTTTTAGTGCTAAAACGTGCAATTGGGCTTAAAACGAGTTATGATGATGCATTTGGCAAACTTTTGGTGTTTGTAGACCAAAAGTACCACACTCTACAGAAAAATGTCGCTAAAACGCAAAATCTAGATTGAAATGGTGAAATTCCAAACTTGTGCTCCTTTTAGTGCTAAAACGTGCAATTGGGCTTAAAACGAGTTATGGTGATGCATTTGACAAACTTTTGGTGTTTGTAGACCAAAAGTACCACACTCTAGAGAATAATGTCGCTAAAACGCAAAATCTAGATTGAAATGGTCAAATTCCAAACTTGTGCTCCTTTTAGTGCTAAAACGTGCAATTGGACTTAAAACGAGTTATGGTAATGCATTTGGCAAAATTTTGGTGTTTGTTGTAGACCAAAAGTACCACACTATAGAGAATAATGTCACTAAAACGCAAAATCTAGATTGAAATGGTCAAAATCCAAACTTGTGCTCCTTTTAGTGCTAAACGTGCAATTGGGCTTAAAACGACTTATGATGATGCATTTTTCAAACTTTTAGTGTTTCTTGACCAAAAGTACCACACTCTAGAGAATAATGTCACTAAAACGCAAAATCTAGATTGAAATGGTCAAAATCCAAACTTGTTCTCCTTTTAGTGATAAAACGTGCAATTGGGCTTAAAACGAGTTATGGTGATGCATTTGGCAAACTTTTGGTGTTTGTTTACCAAAAGTACCACACTCTAGAGACTTTTGTAACATCCCAATTTTCATATTAAAGATAATAAGGAATTATTGAGATATTATTTAGAAAATTAAAAGTCTTAGGAAGGAATTTATGAGATTTGGGGTGATTTATTGACAATAAATCTTAATTATTTTAAATTTAAATGAATATGATTAAAAGTATTAATTGGGGATAGAAACTTCCATGAAAAGTAAAAAATTAGAATTTAGATCATATTAGGATGAAAAGAAAGAGATATAGTAATATATACAAACTTTTGTGTTAGAATATAATTAAGAATAAACAATAGGGGAGTTAATGGTGATTTTCCCTATATCTTACCCTAACCCATTTAAAAAAAATTAATAAAATAAAAATATATACTCCCTTCTCTTTCTGTCGGCCAAAACACCCCCCCTCCATTTTCTTCTACCACTTCGCTCTCCCTTCTCATTTCTTCCTCCGGCCACGAGCGACGGCGGTGATCGGCGAGGGTGGAAGCACACGGCGGTTGAGCCGTGGTTTGGGTAAGTATCCTCACCTTCTTTCTTCTTCCTCTTCCATTCATTTTAACCATCCCTCACTCCCTTCTTTCCCTTTTCAAATCCGGCGAAGCCATTTCCCGGCGGTGGCGAGCTCCGATGAGGCAACCAAGTCCGGATTTGAACTCAGGTGACTCCTTTCTTCCAATTTCTACCTCTATTCTTGCGATTTGGTTGAGATTGAGAGAGGGGTCCGAATTAGGGTTCTTGGGTTGAGGTTTCTATAATCTTCAAAACACGTATTAAGCTTTGTTCTTTATGTTTGTGAGTGGATTCAAAGGATATTTGGAAGTCTAGTGTAGTTTTTGGCAAAACCCTAACTCATGAGATTTTCTATATATGGCTGACGAATTCAAGCATGTTTTGGGCTTGTGTATTAGCTTGAGATTCTGCTGAGTTTATGAAAATTTAATAAACATGTGTAGGAGTCAATTCATATTAAGTTGTATGTCTAGTTTTGTTTGGTACAAGAGTATTTCATGTTTCTTTATTTCTTTGTTATGTTTCCTTGGCTATTTGTTTAGTGTGAATTGGTAGATGTATGAAGCTTATTATGAGTGGAGTGAAATTGATATATAGTTTTGCAAGTTGGGAATTAGCTTTGAATTGAATAATTAGAGAAGATAAGCATTAAATAAATCTGATTGAAGAATTAATTTTTTTATGCTCTAAGATTTAAGTGAAGTGGTTTGTGGTTTGATTAGGATATGTATGAGAGGTTGGAGGTTCTTGAACTTGGTGCTCTGTTTGATTCGATTTTGGACTTAAGGGAAGCCTTTAGGAATGATCATTTAATCATAAAGTTAATTTAAAAAAAAAAGACATTTAGGTTGCATGTTAACTTTCATTGAATGCGAAGTTGATAGTTGCTGTTTTGGCTTGTGTGCAGCGACATTGATGATGTTTTTGGGCTTGTATGTAAACCTGATTACTCTTGCTTGGTGGCTTTGAAGTTCATATTTATTTATTGTGCTTTGTTGTTTGATTTGGACTAACTGTGACTGGATTATTGTGCCTCTTGGTGTTTTGTTTGGTCAAACTATGAGGAAGCATATATATGAACTTGTTGTATGCTGATGATGATTTTGAGGACTCTTATTGTTAAATCTTTTCTGTTATGGCTGAACTGATTCTTGGTTTCTCTATTTCAAATCTTTGCTAAAAGAGTGATTTGAGTTGGAGTGTTATTTTGAGTTACTGCTCGTTTATCGTTGAAAGTCTTGATAACTAAAGGTACTAAATGTAATCAGAAATTCGTTCTTTTGAATAGAAGATAATTGTGAAGGTAAATTGTGATTTTTATGAAGAACATGATGAATGAAGCAAATGTTTAAGATATATTGTTTTAGGTTTTATTTAGATTTGGTGAAGGACTAAAATCTGTTCTCTTTGTTTGATTGAGGATTGGAAAGAAATTTTCATGCTTCAAGGTGTGCCTTACTTAAAGGTTTGAAATCAAGCTTTAAACCTGAATTTAATATTTTATTCCATGCTCTCCAAGTGCAAGCAAGTTTTATTGCTTTCTTTCGATCCATGGGACATGTTGGTTCGAGTTATTAGAAGATCCTTCAAGTTAGATGTGTTTTCTTTGCTTGTCCGTTGAATTTTGTTTTGCTATTCAAATTGGTTCTAGCTTGGAGGTTCTAATTTTCAAAACAAATGCTTACGTAATAAGTCCACTAAAATTATAGTTTAGTTGTGTATGTGTGAATTGTATAAGGATGATGACAAGTTTAAAGAATGAGAATTGCTATGATATGAATAATACATGTGTATGAGAAGTGCAAGTGGTGGGAAATCTTTGAGTTCTTTGATATTGATCATGTTGTTTTGTGAATGAGCATGTAGCTATGAGTTGGCTTTATTGATATAAATATTGGATTATTGTGAGTGGATTTTGAAGTGGTATAAAGTTGTCAATAACTTGTGAATGTGTATGTAGCAAACTTAAAATCTAAAATGATTAGAGAATTTGAAATGGAAAAGGGAAAAATGGGTAGTAATATACGATACGAGAGAGACGTGTTATTGATTATACAAATATAAGCATGGTTGTTTACCTTTATTATCACTTTGATGTAATAATAGGTGAATCTAGTAAGGACGGGTAAGGAAGAACAACAAAGTGCTATGGGCGACAGGTAATCACACTTAACCTTGCTATAACAATGAGGGTGACGCTAGCTGGGATTTTCTTAAAATCCTTTCTCACTCTCTATATATATATATATATATATATATATATATATATATATATATATTATCTTTGAAAGGTATTTTTATACAAAACAGGCTATCAGGTGCCTTTCAAACACGATTATTTTCATATAAAGAATTTGACTTACTATGTAGTATCCTGGCTGGTGGTATTGTTGTACTGTATGTGAGTGTATATACATTGGTATTTGGATACTTTGACAGGGATATTGAGAGGTATCATGGATTATATGTATATTATGAGGATAGGAATGAGAAGTTGAATTAGAGGTTGTGGAGAGAATTATTTAGGAAAACATTGATTGTTGTGGATGAGATATTGATAGGGATATGGTGAGCATTGCATGACACTGAAATTTATGTACCATCGCGCGATGATAACTGTTGATTGGCCAATCGACAGTTATTTGTACTGATGATCCTCTTCGGATTGATTGGATCAGGGATCATAGGTTAACTTATTGAGATAAGTGACCTACGGTTGTTAAGGCATTTTAGAGCCCAACCGCCCCTACGGTTGTTAAGGCATTTGAGAGCCCAACCGTTCCCATTCTGCAATGGAAAACAGAATTGGGGTTCCCTCTCTGGGGATTGCCAGAGAGGGAAATTTGCCTCCTCCTTGTAGAGAGAGGCACAGTGTCAAATCATATAGTGAAGATTAGATGCATGAATGGACCGTGATGGCACATTGCATCTATAGGCGAGTGTGAGGGCTGTTGTGGTAGTATTATTTGATTGGAGTATGGGAAGATGAAATTTAGTTAGTGTGGAATTGACTGAGGGATGTTGAGTGATACATGGGGAGTAGAGATGATGAATTTGAGTTGATTGAGACGTGACAGAAGAATTTAAGTGATGGATGAAAGAAAATGTGAAATATATATATGTATTGATTTTAAAACTGTGGTACCCTTTAGACGCCCTCGCTACCGCACATCTCACTGTTATAGTGAGTTAAGCGGTGATTACTGGGACAAATTGTCTCAACCCACGATTACTGACATTTTTACAGGTATTCATGCACAGGCACGAGCATCAGGAAAGGGAATTAGGTAGTAGAAGTTATATATATAGTTTATTTGGAATTGTATATTGCCAATTTGTATAGGCCTGCATCTGCTTCCGCATGTATATCTATATTTATTGTTTAATATCAATCAGTTTTATTTATTAACCATGTTAGGAAAATCCTTTCTAACATGGTTAGCTTTTAATTATCCATGATAGCATCTATATTGTATCAGGAAATCCTTTTCTATTATGGATAATGTTTTATTCACTAGAATATTCTTTTTCTAACTATGATAGGTATATTAATATTATGGAAAATCATTTTCCTATCATAGTTAATAAATAGATTATAGAATTAAAATGGATATCATTAGTTAATTAGGGATTAAGTAACAAAATGTTACAACTTTTGTCACTAAAACGCAAAAACTAGATTGAAATGGTCAAAATCCAAACTTGTGCTCCTTTTAGTGCTAAAACGTGCAATTGGGCTTAAAACGAGTTATGGTGATGCATTTGGCAAACTTTTGGTGTTTGTTTACCAAAAGTACCACACTCTAGAGACTTTTGTCACTAAAACACAAAAACTAGATTGAAATTGTCAAAATCCAAACTTGTGCTCCTTTTAGTGCTAAAACGTGCAATTGGGCTTAAAACGAGTTATGGTGATGCATTTGTCAAACTTTTGGTGTTTGTTGACCAAAAAGTACCACACTCTAGAGAATAATGTCACTAAAACGCAAAAACTAGAATGAAATGGTCAAAATCCAAACTTGTGCTCCTTTTAGTGCTAAAACGTGCAATTGGGCTTAAAACGAGTTATGGTGATGCATTTGGCAAAATTTTGGTGTTTGTAGACCAAAAGTACCACACTGTAGAGAATAATGTCACTAAAATGCAAAATCTAGATCGAAATGGTCAAAATCCAAACTTGTGCTCCTTTTAGTGCTAAAACGTGCAATTGGGCTTAAAACGACTTATGGTGATGCATTTGTCAAACTTTTGGTGTTTGTTGACCAAAAGTACCACACTCTAGAGAATAATGTCACTAAAACGCAAAAACTAGAATGAAATGGTCAAAATCCAAACTTGTGCTCCTTTTAGTGCTAAAACGTGCAATTGGGCTTAAAACGACTTATGGTGATGCATTTGTCAAACTTTTGGTGTTTGTTGACCAAAAGTACCACACTCTAGAGAATAATGTCACTAAAACGCAAAAACTAGAATGAAATGGTCAAAATCCAAACTTGTCCTCTGACTTAACGCGGATTTTGTGCGCTTCCGTAAGCATACGGGTCGTCAAGTGTAGTATAGAAAAAGTGTCGTTCCGCAGAGATTATAGTTTAAACAAAGTGATTAGCACTAATTGCATGCCCAATTAACTTAAGTAAAAACATATTGAGAGTTGTTGTTCAATTAAGAAAAGCGTTTGGAAAATAAGGGTAAAAAGAGTTGGAGTTCAAACACGATTCAACAATGATAATTAAGGCCTAGGGTTGCTAATCCCCTATTTACTTCATGAACCAAGATTTCCCTCTCCTATTTAAGTGATTAAATGAAAATATGTGCAAGTCTAGGGTTCAAAATCATTTGAAAAAACTTTCCCAAGTCAAGATCAAATTTATGCTAGCATTTATTGCACAATCTCTTGTCACAATAAATGCTAGCTATTTTCCTTAACCACTCTAATTATGACTATGTTAGGTCAATAACTATATCTCTATGTTATCAACAAACCTTCCATTTAAAACCATAAACTTCAAGTCTAACATGTTCTTATCCAAGTTCTAAAACAAAATACATTTTCCCAAGTCATATTTCATTTAACTAATTAAGTGGTGATCAAGCACTTAAAACAAATAGAGAGCAAGATAAAAACTACACATATGCTTCATTAATTACTTAAAGAAAGAGAGAGTAGATGGTTCAATCCATAAGTAGGTTCATAACAACCCTAGATTAGGGTTTTAGTTACACATAAATGCAAATAAAACAAACCCTAAACTATGAAAGAGTGCATTGAAGAGTGGTGAAGAATAGGGAGAAAGATATACAACCACAAATGAAGAAAGCTCAAATCTCTCTAAGCTTCCCACTTGAATCCCAAGCTTTCCCAATGATCTTCAAGCTCTTCAAGACTCCAAAATGTGCCCTAGAGGTGTGCCAAGTCGTGTTTTTCAGCCTCCTTCAAATGCCCTAATTTTGCCCTTTTATATGCTGAGAATTTTCGCTAAAACGCGCAGCTGTGACGTACTCTCGCCAGTTGCTCGCCGGTTGGCGTGCCACTGGCGAGATTCCAGAGACGACATGCCGCTGGCTTGCCAGTTGGCTTTGTGAAGACGCATTGGCTCGCCAGTTGGTGAGCCGCTGGCAAGCAGACCTTGATTTTAAATTTTTAGCTTTCCTTTGCTTCTTTTTCTCCTTTGTTGCATCACTTGGGTTTCATCGAGCTACTATCACCTGTCCACCTCTTCCTACACAAGCTAGAGAGAGGGTTGAAGAGTTTCCATTTCTCAAATATACAAGCATTAAACTCCAAATTTCACACAAATGAATGGTTTTTCTATTTGAATCACTTTCTAGTAATATTTGTGTTAGAATCTTAAGTTTTGATGGTGACTAAGGTATGATATGGTCTAGTACTTAAGAGAACATAATCAGCACTTAGGAAGGATTAGATGACATGGTTAGAATCCTGAGTTAGATCACTTGAGAATGCAAGATCACTTCCGGATAGATTAGGACTTGCGCATGCGGATGAATGTGTTCATCCCCCAGCATCAGCAAGTAAATCACTGGGAAATAACTTAGTCCATGAGAATTAGTACACAACCTTAAGACTAAGCTATGTTTCAATCGGAAGTGAATTTACTTCCTGTTAGACTTAGACTGGCGCAGAGCGATGGAATAGATCTCACCCCAAGCGTCAGTGAGTCTACTTCCCCAAGTGAGAGCGCTTCCTGTTAGACTTAGACTGGCGCAGAGCAATAGAATAGTTATTACCCCAAGCGTCAGTAAGTCTACTTCCCCAAGTGAAAGCGCTTCCTGTTAGACTTAGACTGGCGCAGAGCAATAGAATAGTTATTACCCCAAGCGTCAGTAAGTCTACTTCGCCGAGTGAAAGCACTTCCTATTAGATTTAGACTGGCGCAGGTTGATAGACTAGATATAACCCCGAGCGTCAGCGGAAATGCAACATCAAGTGAAGTTGCTTCCTGTTGGATCTTGACTGGCGCAGACTGATAGAATAGATTTCACCCTAAACGTCAGTGAGTTCACTACGTCAAGTAAAAGTGCTTCCGATAGCTTAGTGACTAGCGCTGAGTGTTAGGATGAAATACACTAAGTGAGAGCGAGTTATAGTGAACCAAGATCCTTCATCTAGTAGTTTTACTTCCGGATGTAAAAATGCTTCCGGATACATCATAGACCAGATCAGAACACAGTCTAAGTAAACTACTCCCCATAGCAAACAAACTTCCCACAGCATGTATAATTCTTATATATATATTGCTATGTTGGACTAACCAGTATGTGCAGAACATGGTCACGCTTCCGGATGCAAATGAGCTTCCGGATGGAAAGACTCTTGACATTGGGACTCAGAGCTTAACACTTGCAGAGCAAGATTACCACTTGCGGATGAAAGATGATCATCCGTCAGCAAGAGTGCAAGAGTAAAAATCACATACTCAGAAGTCAGAATGCTTATATCAGAGCAGAGGTGTCAGGACTACTTTTCAGAGATAAAGCAAGTCAACCCTGCTGAAGCATTTAAGAAGATGTTCCTTCCAACGGTAACAAGAGGATAACAGACACAATCAAACAACATTGTTACCTACCAAGCATGAGGAGTATGAGAACATAATCTGAAGATTCACTCAAGGTGTCAAAGCTCATACTGCCCACAAAAGTCAGAGTCCATAAGAGAGCTTCTGATAGCAAGAGAGGATCCAATAGCAAAGCACTCTTATCATTCATGGACAAGTGCTTGGAAGACAAAGTTCCTCTATGTGATAGCAAGCAAAATGTTAGAGTCCACGAGCTTCAGATAGCAAGAGAGCTTCCGATAGTGAGTCTCTTAACATCCTGGACTTATGCTTGAGGAACGAAGTCCTCTCTGACAGCAAGCAAGAGTCGGACCGTACAAAATGTTCAGATGTCAGAACGACTTTTGTCAGAATAGTATTGCCAGAACAGTGTTGACAGAACAGCTTGGTCAGAGCACCTTTTTTAGATAAAGCAAAGTCAACCCTGCTGTGCACTAATGAGGACAACGTAAACAAGGCCCCAACGTCCATAATCAAACGGTCTTATTGCCTCTCCAACGGTTAGATATTCAGAGGCTGGTATAAAAGGGATGTTCTTCATTTCTGAAGAAGGGGGGCTTGAAAAAGAGAGAGAAAACAGAGCTTCTTGTCCAAAACACTATTCTACATTCCACTCATCTTCTACTCTCGGACCTTGATATGTAATATTCTTAGAGAGTGATTTATTTGTACTTAAGAGAGTAACATCATCCACTCTTTGAGAGAGTTAGTTTTGAGCTTAAGTGTTTAACAAAATCAGTTCATAGAGTGAACATATTGTAATCTTACATTTTGTAAGGGGGAGCATTTAGAAGGTTTTCTAAATCTCCATAGGTTGCAAGTTAGCCCGTAAAACTTGCGTTTGTAAGGTTGCAAGTGATCCCGTAAAACTTGCGGTAAGGTTTGCAGGTGAACCCGTTGTAAAACCTGTGGGTTGTTAGGTGAACCCGTGCTCGTAAAACCTAAAGTGTAAAGGCTTCTCTTGTGCCCGGTTTAAACAAGAATAGTGGATTGGAAATCTCAGGTGTAGCCTGGGGACTGGATGTAGGTCTGGGTGACCGAACCAGGATAAATTTATGTGTGCATATATTTATACTTGATCATTCTATTTTGCATCACATAGCATACTGACTTGTGCATAGCATTATTTATTATCATCATCACCGAGCACAAGCAGTCTTCCGAAAAGAGTTTAAGTTTCATTCCCTCACCCAATTCACCCCCCCCTCTTGGGTGACAGCCACGTTTATCATTTGGTATCAGAGCAGGTCACTTGTTTAAAGGATCAAACGATCTCAAGTGCAAAGACCTTGGCTGATTAGGGTTAAAATGTTTTCCAAAGGCTTTGATCATACCATTCCACCTGTGTTAGAAAATATTGATTTTTGTTGGTGGAAAGCAAGAATGGAAAGTTTTATAAAATCCACTAGTTTGAAAATGTGGGATATTTTTGAAAATGATTTTGATTTCAAACCAAGAGGAAACTGGACTGAAAAGGAGAAAAATTTGTTTTCCTTAAACATTCGAGCAATGCAAATTTTATACAAAGGCTTAACTGAAAATGATTTCCAGAAAATCAAACATTGCTCTAGTGCTAGAGATATTTGGAATACTCTTGATATGATATATGCTTCTAACCCATCTCTTGAAAGCACAGCTGTCCAAAGCTCAACTCGTGCTCTGTGTGGATCATCTACTGATGAGCTTCTGGAAGCTGATATTGAGGAAGCAGGCTTCAGTGAAGAGAGTATCCATTTCTGCCTAGAAGATTCAGAAAGTGAGGTATCTGAATCTGAACTTGAACTCTCTGAATTGCAAGATGCATACAATGAGTTATATACCGAATATTGTAAACTTGCAAAAGAACTTCTAGGCTTAAAAGAAAAAGATAGGAAACTTGAAAAACTAATTTCTTCTTCTACGTCTAAAGTTTCCGAGGTTTCTTTTAAAGAACTAGTGGTTCCGATAGCTAGCCCACTATCGGCAGAGAAAACTTCAACATGTCTTGAAAAATGTTTTGATTGTAAACACGTGTTGAAGGAAAAAGAAAAGTTTTCAAAAGAAACTGAAATTTCTAAGGAACAAAAAGCTTTTCTAAAAGAAACTAATCATGATAATGATAGAAAATCTCATTTTGATTATCATTCCATTATCTGTCATTATTGTGGTAGATTAGGACATATTTCTCACACATGCAGTCTTAGAAGAAATTCAAATGTGAGAAATAAGTTTGTATGGATTCCTAAAGGACAAGTAAGGTCCAGTGCTAACCATGTAGGACCCAAGTACAAATGGGTACCAAAACATCCTCCTAGTGCCTTACTTGTGCAGGATAGATCAAGAGTTCCTCTTATTCCAAAGAAGAGAACTCGTGGTGATGCAACTGCTGAAACCCACTGGTACAATCATAAGAAGCTGTCGGCCACCACAAGGGACAATGGTTCTGTCTCAAGGATGAGCTATCACAAAGTTCCATTCAACTATCCTGAGAAGAACAAGAGAGAGTGGATTCCTCGATCATCATTGAAAAGGCTCTTGAATCCTACCTCTCAGAAGAAAGTGCTTCGAACCAAGGATAAGTATAGAAGATCTCCTTGGGTAAGCAAGGGATCACTTAGCAACGAAGCATTTGGTAGTAAAATCTCCTATGCTAATGTTAGATGGACTTATTGAGATTTTACATTAAGCATCCTAAGATGTGAACATTATATTCATCATAGAAGAAAGCTTGAAGAAATAAGTAATGTTCATAATCTACATACTGTCTATGACTATCTTGATCAAAAACTTTGTATATCCTTGTGCATATAGTCATGAAAGATTCACCATGTCATACACATAGGACGTAATCTAAATGCATGTGAACTATATATAGCCTACAAACTAACCTTCAGATCCAGACTTGGATACAAAAGGAAGGGACTATCTGATATTTTGTAGGAAGGGCAATCCGAAGGTTCAGCAAGACAAGGGTGAAGAAGACCCTTGCTAAAAGGAAGATCTCCTCCCCCCCACAGTGAGCCATCTGATTCATGTGCCCCCAACAATCTGCTAGCTCAGAGGCAAACTTGAGATAGCGCTGAGTGATCAACCTGCGGAGATACCTTCTGCTGAACCTGGGTCTCCCTCTGCGCCAGCACCCAATCTGAGTGAAGAGCTGTGTATGAAGTATGGGTTCAAGAGGCCAGAGATGCCAGTGGTAGTGATCACAAAGTAAATTCATCCCTCTGCACCAGCTCCAATCCATCCTATTAGCCTCAGCAAGACTCAGGACTGTACCTCATCTGAACAATTAGTCAAGTCTTGATAAGCATTCGTCACGCATAGATTTTGGTACTGCTCTAAATATAGATTCCATGCATTGCCAACCAAAATCAAGCAAGCTACTGCTAGATGCGAATGGAGCTATGGTGATATCATTCTTACCTTCCTCTTTACTTGATTTTTAAAAGATCCTTTTGAAATACAAACTTTCAAAACAGATTCTGATCCTCTTTAAACTTACATGACAACCATTCCTCATGATAGCATTCAAAAGTTATTTCTGATTTTCCATTTCATATGGTATCTCTTGCATCAAGTTTTTCAATGCATAAGCAGCTATGGGTTCGAGAACAATACATCCCTCTTAATTACATCTTTAAGTTCTCAATCTACTAATGATCTCAGTTCAAGTTTGTGGTTTAAGAATGTTGACACAGATTATTGAAGCTTGAACAATGAATATAACCAAGAGAGAATGGCAACGAAAATGTCTCTTATCAAGATGTGTGGAATGGCTATACCAAACCTGAGAAACTCTCGCCAATACACATGAGCATTTCTATCCCTTACATATTCTGTTGTGAAATTAAATGGATAGTCTCTCTCTTGTCTGACATGCATTAGAAATCTTAGGAAATGCCTTGAATTAAACTCTGCTAGATCTGTAAAACATGGCATAGTATCACAAGCATGCTATAATCTGTATTAATTTCAAGCTTGTTGATGTCCTAAGAACAATGAGATCACACTGAGCATATCTAGAAGAACTTGAGCTAAAATTTGGAAATTATTCTCGTAATCATATGCTGAAATTTGGTTGCTTTTGTAAAACGAATTCAATCCTAATCAAATTATTTTGTGAGGATGAAGATTCTCTTTTTCAAAATCTCATTATGTTATTAATTCACATGTCTTCATGATCTAACATGAACATCCTTGAGGCATATGTATTGAACTATACTTGCTTATGAAACTCTGAAAATATGCCACATGTTTAATATTCTCTGTACTATCACATTGATATTTATCCATGAGAGTATAAATTGAGTTCATGTCTTGATAGTGAAACTATGTGAATGTATAGATAATTTCAAAATTAGTTTTCACATAATCATTGCTCATATTTTCTTAAACCAATTAGCAAGCATGATTTCTTAAAACTATTAGCTTGTGCTGATTAACACAGATTGACTTGAATGTCCTGAGGATGGTCTTCAATGTTAAATCTTAAGTTCTTTCACTGACCATCAGAAAGCATTTGTTTCCTCAAGCATATGCAGGACCAATCATCAAGTTTGAGCAAGGTTGCTTTCACAACAATCAGCGCCTTCGATAGCAGGCCAACTATTGAACCATGGGAAGAGTAGAGTGACTGCCCAGTCATGTCTGCTTGTGGTTGTAGCTCAGCTTGCCGAAGCGAATCATCAAAGCACTTGCGCTAGGGGTTTCCACTTGAGATAGCACACCTCTTGAAGATGTCAGGAAGCATGCTTATCTGCGTATGATTCAGATTCCTGAGTATAATAGAGTATGAGTACCCCTCATCTGTGGTAACATCTACACCTTACCATCTCTTACATATGATGCATACATGGCATTGGTAAGGGTGTCAACTTAGGATGTTTCTCTCAATCTGCATTGACTTCAAAATCATTCACTGTCTTAGAAAATCATCCTAGCTCACACATCTGTATCCTCTAAATGACATGCTGGAAAGTAATGGATAACATACCTCTCTTATATGCTTCCTTTCTTGATTTAATGATGATTAATCTTAATATAGAAGAGAAGTAAGTGGACATTACCTGTTAATGATCCCTTGAAAATAGAGAGTCACATGCTGTCATCGATAATAAACTCTTAAGATGCTGTGATACAATTTGTTTGGAAATTATTTTTGGCACTTTTTTTTAAAAAAAAAAAAAAAAACACAAATTTCATTTGATTTGATTTCATTTCATATGGTATCACAAATTTCATTTGGCATTCAATCATTTCCTTTGATACCACAAGTTCAAACTCAGATCTCATTTGATTTCATTAGGTATCAGATTTCATCTCATTTGAATTTAAAATCACATTTTTCATTTGATATCATAATCATCATTTTTAAACACATCAAAATTATTTTTGATATCATGTTAATCAATTCGAGAGGATCAAAATTACATTTGGAAAGAACTTTCACCTTCAAAAAGAAAACTGTTTTGTATGTTTTGATCTTAATTTAATTATGATTAGATTTGATGTATCAATATCTCCTTTGAAAAACATGTTTAACTATCCTACATAGTGTTTAGGGAGAATACAATCATTTAGGATCATGAGCCATTATTGCTGTTCCTTGTTAATTCTCGTACATTGTATTGAATAGTCTAGAACAAATCTTTATTAGCGATACATAGGGAGAAATATTAGGTAGAAAGCCCATTCCTAGGAGAACGATAAAAGTATCCCCATCCCTAAGGCTAGCTTGCACCTGTTGGAATTTGATGAAGCCAAAAGGGGGAGAGAGATAGAGATGAGATGTCTAGAGATGGAGATGAGATGTCTAGAGATGAGATATGAGATGTCTAGAGATGAGATATAAGATGTCTAGCGAGAGATGAGACATGAGATGTCTAGAGCTGAGAGATAGATAAGATATCTAAGTTTAATTATAGCTCTGGGAGTGCTCTGGGAGTGATCTAAGTTTAATTATGTTCTCTAGTCATCTATGGGTTTGTCATCATCAAAAAGGGGGAGAATGTTAGAATCTTAAGTTTTGATGGTGACTAAGGTATGATATGGTCTAGTACTTAAGAGAACATAATCAGCACTTAGGAAGGATTAGATGACATGGTTAGAATCCTGAGTTAGATCACTTGAGAATGCAAGATCACTTCCGGATAGATTAGGACTTGCGCATGCGGATGAATGTGTTCATCCCCCAGCATCAGCAAGTAAATCACTGGGAAATAACTTAGTCCATGAGAATTAGTACACAACCTTAAGACTAAGCTATGTTTCAATCGGAAGTGAATTTACTTCCTGTTAGACTTAGACTGGCGCAGAGCGATGGAATAGATCTCACCCCAAGCGTCAGTGAGTCTACTTCCCCAAGTGAGAGCGCTTCCTGTTAGACTTAGACTGGCGCAGAGCAATAGAATAGTTATTACCCCAAGCGTCAGTAAGTCTACTTCCCCAAGTGAAAGCGCTTCCTGTTAGACTTAGACTGGCGCAGAGCAATAGAATAGTTATTACCCCAAGCGTCAGTAAGTCTACTTCGCCGAGTGAAAGCACTTCCTATTAGATTTAGACTGGCGCAGGTTGATAGACTAGATATAACCCCGAGCGTCAGCGGAAATGCAACATCAAGTGAAGTTGCTTCCTGTTGGATCTTGACTGGCGCAGACTGATAGAATAGATTTCACCCTAAACGTCAGTGAGTTCACTACGTCAAGTAAAAGTGCTTCCGATAGCTTAGTGACTAGCGCTGAGTGTTAGGATGAAATACACTAAGTGAGAGCGAGTTATAGTGAACCAAGATCCTTCATCTAGTAGTTTTACTTCCGGATGTAAAAATGCTTCCGGATACATCATAGACCAGATCAGAACACAGTCTAAGTAAACTACTCCCCATAGCAAACAAACTTCCCACAGCATGTATAATTCTTATATATATATTGCTATGTTGGACTAACCAGTATGTGCAGAACATGGTCACGCTTCCGGATGCAAATGAGCTTCCGGATGGAAAGACTCTTGACATTGGGACTCAGAGCTTAACACTTGCAGAGCAAGATTACCACTTGCGGATGAAAGATGATCATCCGTCAGCAAGAGTGCAAGAGTAAAAATCACATACTCAGAAGTCAGAATGCTTATATCAGAGCAGAGGTGTCAGGACTACTTTTCAGAGATAAAGCAAGTCAACCCTGCTGAAGCATTTAAGAAGATGTTCCTTCCAACGGTAACAAGAGGATAACAGACACAATCAAACAACATTGTTACCTACCAAGCATGAGGAGTATGAGAACATAATCTGAAGATTCACTCAAGGTGTCAAAGCTCATACTGCCCACAAAAGTCAGAGTCCATAAGAGAGCTTCTGATAGCAAGAGAGGATCCAATAGCAAAGCACTCTTATCATTCATGGACAAGTGCTTGGAAGACAAAGTTCCTCTATGTGATAGCAAGCAAAATGTTAGAGTCCACGAGCTTCAGATAGCAAGAGAGCTTCCGATAGTGAGTCTCTTAACATCCTGGACTTATGCTTGAGGAACGAAGTCCTCTCTGACAGCAAGCAAGAGTCGGACCGTACAAAATGTTCAGATGTCAGAACGACTTTTGTCAGAATAGTATTGCCAGAACAGTGTTGACAGAACAGCTTGGTCAGAGCACCTTTTTTAGATAAAGCAAAGTCAACCCTGCTGTGCACTAATGAGGACAACGTAAACAAGGCCCCAACGTCCATAATCAAACGGTCTTATTGCCTCTCCAACGGTTAGATATTCAGAGGCTGGTATAAAAGGGATGTTCTTCATTTCTGAAGAAGGGGGGCTTGAAAAAGAGAGAGAAAACAGAGCTTCTTGTCCAAAACACTATTCTACATTCCACTCATCTTCTACTCTCGGACCTTGATATGTAATATTCTTAGAGAGTGATTTATTTGTACTTAAGAGAGTAACATCATCCACTCTTTGAGAGAGTTAGTTTTGAGCTTAAGTGTTTAACAAAATCAGTTCATAGAGTGAACATATTGTAATCTTACATTTTGTAAGGGGGAGCATTTAGAAGGTTTTCTAAATCTCCATAGGTTGCAAGTTAGCCCGTAAAACTTGCGTTTGTAAGGTTGCAAGTGATCCCGTAAAACTTGCGGTAAGGTTTGCAGGTGAACCCGTTGTAAAACCTGTGGGTTGTTAGGTGAACCCGTGCTCGTAAAACCTAAAGTGTAAAGGCTTCTCTTGTGCCCGGTTTAAACAAGAATAGTGGATTGGAAATCTCAGGTGTAGCCTGGGGACTGGATGTAGGTCTGGGTGACCGAACCAGGATAAATTTATGTGTGCATATATTTATACTTGATCATTCTATTTTGCATCACATAGCATACTGACTTGTGCATAGCATTATTTATTATCATCATCACCGAGCACAAGCAGTCTTCCGAAAAGAGTTTAAGTTTCATTCCCTCACCCAATTCACCCCCCCCCCTCTTGGGTGACAGCCACGTTTATCAATTTGTGTGTTTTGTTATCTATGTATCATCAAAAAGAGTGTGAACTAGAAGGAAATAGAGATGAAATGTGTGAAATTATGGAGTTTATCACTCCCCCAAACTTAAGTTCCTGCTTGTCCTCAAGCAAATTTTCAAAAACGATTCCGGAGTCGACTAAAAGTTCACTTTACTTTGATTGAAATACTTGTTCTCATTTGTTGCCATCACTATTTGATGTATGGAAAACATAGGATGTATGCAATGATAAATGTTTCGCTACATTAAAACAAGCTTTTCAAGTTTCAATGAGTAGGTGTGTGTGTGTGATGAGGTTAAGGGAATCCTTCCAAGTTCTCCAGTCCTTTTTGCAGTAACCTCAAACCATGAATATGCTGTCATTTTTCAAATTTCTCATTCTTTTCTTCTATCTTCTCCACTTTAAACTTTTAGCACATAAAATCAAAATCAAGAGGACTTTTCATGGCTTGTCATGGGGCTAGGGGTTTTAAGTGTTTGGCTATTTGAAAGAATGGGAAAAAGGAATTCAAATATTTTGAGATAAATGAATACATTTCATTAGATTCGCTCATACACAAAAATTTCTTCCAAAAAGCTTAAAGTCCCCCAAACTCCTCTCAATTTTATTCTTTGTACTCCTAGTCTTATTGCAACATTTTTTTTTTACTTTTCTCTTTTTCTTTTTTTTCCTTTTTTTTCCTTTTTTTTGTTTTTTTTTCGCAATATTCATTCATCATTTCTTGACTTAGGAGTACAAACTTTCCTTTCACAACTAATATTTACCTTCTCACAATGTACTCACATTTACACACCTTTAGCAACCGTACTAATCCTCACTACTAATGAAATGTACATTATCTCAAGATTCAGGTAGTTCATGGTTTTTCGGGCTATAAGGGTTAAGTCCAATGTGGGTTTCAAAAAGAAATTTCACATGGTTTTTCTTTATAAGGCTCAAAAAGGGGTGCAAATGGGATAGAAATTATCAAGGATGACTTGAAAGGCTCAATCGCATTTAAGAACTGCCTCAATCATTTTTCAAAGTCATGTGCAATTTGTGAAAAACGTTGAAGTTTTCCAAAAGGAATTTTGAAATTTTTCAAATGAAAACAGATGCATAGATTTGGGTTATTGCAAATCTTCCTTCCTCAAACCCTTCCAAATACACCTTAACCTCTAATGTGTGCAAATTACTCATTAGAATCAGGTAAAGATTTGCCTTAATGCAACAACTCATGTTATGCAATGCATACATATCTATTTTTCCATACACCCTACAGTTATTCAACTAGTTGTAGTCATTGAACTTTCTAGCAGATTTCAAGAAAATTTATAGCCCACTCATCAAAAACTAAAGCAACAACTTAAGTATGGTATGCAAATCTCACAATTTCATCATCCAAAACAAAAACTATTCCCTGTGCACTAATTATTTACAAAAGAATTTATTCATAGTGCCAAAAAGTTTTAAAAGTGATTAGCTCTCCCCCAAACTTAAATTTTACAGTGTCCTCACTGTTGTTCTACAAAAGGGAAGAGTCAAACATAATACACACACAAACAACTAGGAGATAAACACATCAAAAGTGGAACATGAACCTGCATATATCATTGAAATCACCCACAATACCATGCAGTAAAACATTGGGCCATCAAGGGCAAAAACAAGACAAGACACTTAACACACCATAGAAACAAGGTTGTTGAAGAAAATTCTTAAAAATCCTAACACAAACGAACTACCTAAAAGAGAGAGAGAAAAAAAAATCCTAAGACGCTCCCCCAAACTTGGACTAAACTAGTCATCAAACCTCTCCACAACTTTCAAACCTAGGCTTAGTCCACTATACCATTATTCTCAATATTCACTTCAAGTCCAGAAAACCAAGTGTCAGAGGTTACACAATGTGGTGGGGCGTCGACTTTTGGAGAGGGAGTGGGGGTTCAGGCGTAGCTTTGAGTAGCAGAAGGAGGAAAATTAAGTTTCAATTTTTTTTTATTTTTTTAGATTTCTCGCCAGCGGCTCGCCAGTTGGCATGCCACTGGCGAGAATACAAAGACGCTCACCCTGCTCGCCAGCCGCTCGCCAGTTGGCGAGCGACCGGCGAGTTTCCAGAGAAGACACGCCATTTGGCTGCCCATCCTCGCCAGTTGCTCGCCAATTGGCGAGCCACTGGCGAATTTGACAGCAAAGCTGCTGATTCTGCAGAATTTGACCAACCTTAAAACTCCAATACAAAATGCCACATGCCTATTTTAACTAACACATTAACCCCTAAATCATCCTTATGAGCAACAAAAACACCATATCACACTTCAAAGTGACTGGGTATCTAAAATGACCACATTTTGACACCAACCATCAATCACATGGCATAACCAAATATCACTAACACCCCATGCTTTAACTTCACTACAGGTCTAAAAGTCAAACAATCAGCACATAATCACAGGAATTTAATCACATAACAGACTCTTCATTTACCAAACATTGCAAGGTGCTTTTAGTATGCCAAGGAAATATGTTTCCAACAAAGTTCACACACCACAGACATGGATCCATTCACATGCTACTTACTTCTCACAACCAAAAGTACTCACAAAAACACCAAAGGCTATTTCAACATAAACAGACATTCATTTCATCACAGTTCAACTCATCAAGTGCAAATTGGTCAAGTGGCACATGAACACCATATTTCCAGTTCAGCAGGATGATTCCATGCAATCAACAACAATAATGCCCAAAAGTGAATTTAAGGTTGGAATTCAGATCTACTTCCCTTTGTAGACTTCTTCTTGCCTTCCAAAACGTAAGCTCCAGCTCTCCATGCCAAGTGGTAGTCTAAGTATCAGCGAGGACCTTTCTTCCTACAGACACGAAAACAAGAACAAAACTACCAAACAACCTAAAGTTAGGTAAAACATCAAAATGAAAGACAAGAGTTGAAAACTTGGGTTGCCTCCCAAGAAGCGCTTAGTTTATAGTCCTTAGCTCGACTTCTTGCAACATCATGTGGACTGAGAGAGTGAAATCGAGGTAGTTTGGTGATTTACCCCTATGTCGCCCTAGGAATTAATCAATATTTTCTAAACTCAACTACTAAGTAGTAGTGGTGAGCTAGGTCTTTTCACAATCTAGGTTAAATCTTGCTAACTAAAGGCTACAAGTCACACAAATTAGAAAGAAGTATGAGAATGATTTTTGACTATCAACTACAAATTTAAATTGCAAAATGTAAAAGTAACCGAATGGTGAAGTGATAGAATAAGATGAGAAACAACCTCCCTCTCCAAAGTACTTTGTGCTTTTGGTTAATTGGACCTCATATACTTGTTTTACTTGATATAATCTAACTAAATCCTTGAGACCTCTTGAATCCAAGAAATCTTCAAGAGTTTAATTAGGTTAACCAAGCTTAATGCTCTTCCAAGTTGAGCTCATACCATAAGCAACATTAAATTCTAATCAAGAACTTAAGCAAATCTATCATTTCACAAATACAAGAGGAGTTAATCACACACACATGTATTGTATGAAACTTCACACATATAAGCATTAGGTTTTCATGAGCTTAACACAAAAGAGAGATTTGTGAGCCAAAATCAAATAGAACACTTAAAGCTAAATGTCCTAACCTAATGTAACCTAAATCTAGGAAAACATTAGGCAAAAAGATAAGTCTAGCTCACAAACTAAAAGATTACATCAACAAGTACATGAGGCCAAAGTTGTTGATGATCTACAAGCACATTCCTTTGGAGAGAGAGATGAGGAAGCTTAGCCACACATGGAGGAGTGTAGGAGATGATGATTTCGTGATGATGCCATCAATGGAGGTGAAATCACGAAATGGAAGGGAAGAAGAAGATAAGAGAAGTTGAGAGGATTTGGGAGAAGAGAGAGAAAGAGTTGGTGAAGGAATATGTCACAAATGAAGTGGGATTAGGTTAAATGAAGTGGGAGTTTGATTAATGAGGTGGATTTGGGTTTAAGTGAGCTGTCAAGGGTGGTTTAAGTCGGCCAAGACATGATTTTTAGGTGTAAGTGTGTGCTCTTGGCCAAGAGGTAGCATAAGTGAAGGAAGAAGGGTATTTTGGGTATTTTGGTAAAATGTGGACGAATGTGGCCTTGATTTGGGCTAGACGCACCTCCAAAAATTCCTCCTTTTTCTCCTCTCCATTGTGCTTCCCTTTTTGCCCTTAATGAAGCTTCAACAAGTTCAAATTTGAATTTTGAGCTCTTTTTACCCCTTTAGGAAAGATGCAAATCCCTTGTTTTTGACAAAAGGGGTAATTTTTGTCTTTTGCCTTTGCCTTTCCCTCCAAGTCAATTCCTTGCACTCCAAGCAACTCCAAAGGGTTGTGGGGCCCACTTGGGACCCCCTACAAGAGAAAAGCACCACATAGTCAAAAATGACCAAAATACCCTTAGTTACTTAAAATGCAAGTAATTAAGCTAGGATTTTCCATATAATCACTTATAAGCATGTGCACATAAAATCACCAATAATGATCAAATATAACAATTAAACCTTACTAATTAAGCTCAAATGCACATGTGCACAAAGGCCTTTTCCTTGGAAGTTCTTTCCAATATTGCATGGAATGTAGAAACTCCCCGGATCTTTCAACTTGGGTGGAAGCTTTCTTTGGAGGATAGCACTACAATCTTCATTCATAACTACAGTTTCAAATTCATTGAATCTCCTCTTCTTTAACAACACTTCTTTGAAAAACTTGGCATATTTTGGCATCTTCTCAAGCGCTTCTGCAAAAGGGACATTAATGTGCAGTTGTTTGAACATCTCCAAAAATTTCTTAAATTGTGCATCCCCTTCTTTCTTCTTTAGTCTTTGAGGAAATGGGACTGGAGGTACATACGGAGGAGGACCATTTGTCTTGGGCTTTTTGTCTTGCCTCTTTTCACATTCTCTCTTCTTGTCTTTTTCTCCATCATCAATAGCTTTTTCAACTTGCCTTCTTTTCTTACTTTCATCATCCACAACTACAAGATCTTGCTCAAATCTGTCATCACTCCCAAGAGCAACAACTTCAGAGACTTCTTTGCTCTTTTCACAAGATTGAGGCATATTAGGCACTTGCCCTTCACTTCTTAAAAATATTGCTTTGTACCCCTCCTTGCCATCCCTTCTTGGATTAGGAATGGTGTCACTCGGTAGAGTTCCTCTTTGTGAAGCATTCAGTTGAGAGGCAATTTGGCCTATTTGTATTTCAATATTTCTGATTTAAGTCTCATGACTAGCCATCTTGGTATCATTTTGAGCATTATACACCCTTTGTGCATCTAGTCCGGCTATGATCTGAGCAAGCATTTTCTCCACCTTAGATTCTTCCTCCTTATGAGGTACTTGTCTAGGTTGATTTTGAAAACCAGGTGGGTAAGAGGCCCTAGCACCAGAGGACGATGATGCATTCATATTTTGCCCTTGGTTCCAGTTGAAGTTGGGATGACTTCTCCACCCCGGATTGTAAGTCTGAGAATAAGGAATGTTTTGAGGATTTTGTCCTCTTCCCATATAATTCACAGATTCTGGAGTGGCATAGAGAGGACAATGATCCGGCATATGCACATCATAACACTGTTCACAGACAACCGGAGTAGACTGAATCGCTCGCACCTCTTGAGCACTACCCTTTCTGATCTGAGTTTCTAAAACATCAAACCGCTTGTTGAGTGCGGAGAGGATAGATGCAAACTGAGCGGTAGCGGTATCCTCCTTAGGAGCAATGGAAGATTGAGGAATCCTCCTATCTGTCCCTTGAGAATTGTTGGCCGATAGCTGATCTAACAACCGAAATACTTCATTCACTGGCACATTCCGATACCCACCATTAGTCAAAGAGTCAACCATTGCTTTAGACTGAGGATTAAGGCGAGTGCAGAAATTTTGAACAATCACCCACTTGTCCACTCCATGATTAGGGCATTACTTCATTAACATCTTATACCTCTCCCAAGCAGCATAGAGAGTCTCATCATCGTATTGCCTGAAACTCAAGAATGCATCCCTAGCCTCAACAGAATTGTCATCAGAGAAAAATCGAGCACGAAACTTGGTTTCAAGCTCATTCCAAGAGGTGATAGAACCTTCTGATAGGTTGTTGAACCACTCTCTGGCCTTGCCTTGCAAAGAGAAAGGGAACTATCGCAGTCGAAGAATATCAGCTGGAACCCCATTTTGCTTGAATGAATCACACACTTCCAAGAAATATATCAAATGTTTGTTAGCATCCTCATTGTAAAGACCATGAAACATCCCTTGCATTTGAAGCATTGTGATCATCATCGGCTTGATTTCAAAGTTCCTTGCTTGCACATCCGGAATCCGAATGCAAGATTGAGCTCCTCTCAAGTTCCGACTAGCAAAGTCATTAACCGTGGCATGATCATACTCATCCTCCGCCATAGTTGCAGTTTCAACCTCAACCTCTTGCTCAAGATTAATTACCCCTTCAAGTACTACTTCCAAGTCACCAAACTCAATGTGCTGCATGCACCAAGAAATGAGTACCTACAAAAGGAGCACCTACAAGCACTACAAGATCACAAGTATCAAAGTAACCAAAAGTGAAAATAAGCAAGGCAACCAAGGTAAAGCTATTTCTAACACTCAAGGTAGCTAGAAACAACAAAACACAAAGTTACCACAAGATAAGGAAAAAGGTTACTTAAAAGCAATTAATCATATAATTAAGCTAATCAACACAAGAGAATAAACTTTTGCTTAAACTACAATCCCCGGCGGCGCCGCCATTGACTTAACGCGGATTTTGTGCGCTTCCGTAAGCATACGGGTCGTCAAGTGTAGTATAGAAAAAGTGTCGTTCCGCAGAGATTATAGTTTAAACAAAGTGATTAGCACTAATTGCATGCCCAATTACCTTAAGTAAAAACATAATGAAAGTTGTTGTTCAATTAAGAAAAGGGTTTGGAAAATAAGTGTAAAAAGAGTTGGAGTTCAAACACGATTCAACAATGATAATTAAGGCCTAGGGATGCTAATCCCCTATTTACTTCATGAACCAAGATTTCCCTCTCCTATTTAAGTGATTAAATGAAAATATGTGCAAGTCTAGGGTTCAAAATCATTTGAAAAAGCTTTCCCAAGTCAAGATCAAATTTATGCTAGCATTTATTGCACAATCTCTTGTCACAATAAATGCTAGCTCTTTTCTTAACCACACTAATTATGACTATGTTAGGTCAATAACTATATCTCTATGTTATCAACAAACCTTCCATTTAAAACCATAAACTTCAAGTCTAACATGTTCTTATCCAAGTTCTAAAACAAAATACACTTTCCCAAGTCATATTTCATTTAACTAATTAAGTGGTGATCAAGCACTTAAAACAAATAGAGAGCAAGATAAAAACTACACATATGCTTCATTAATTACTTAAAGAAAGAGAGAGTAGATGGTTCAATCCATAAGTAGGTTCATAACAACCCTAGATTAGGGTTTTAGTTACACATAAATGCAAATAAAACAAACCCTAAAACTATGAACGAGTGCATTGAAGAGTGGTGAAGAATAGGGAGAAAGATATACAACCACAAATGAAGAAAGCTCAAATCTCTCTAAGCTTCCCACTTGAATCCCAAGCTTTCCCAATGATCATCAAGCTCTTCAAGACTCCAAAATGTGCCCTAGAGGTGTGCCAAGTCGTGTTTTTCAGCCTCCTTCAAATGCCCTAATTTTGCCCTTTTATATGCTGAGAATTTTCGCTAAAACGCGCAGCTGTGACGTACTCTCGCCAGTTGCTCGCCGGTTGGCGTGCCACTGGCGAGATTCCAGAGACGACATGCCGCTGGCTTGCTAGTTGGCTTTGTGAAGACGCATTGGCTCGCCAGTTGGCGAGCCGCTGGCAAGCAGACCTTGATTTTAAATTTTTAGCTTTCCTTTGCTTCTTTTTCTCCTTTGTTGCATCACTTGGGTTTCATCGAGCTACTATCACCTGTCCACCTCTTCTTACACAAGCTAGAGAGAGGGTTGAAGAGTTTCCATTTCTCAAATATACAAGCATTAAACTCCAAATTTCACACAAATGAATGGTTTTTCTATTTGAATCACTTTCTAGTAATATTTGTGTGTTTTGTTATCTATGTATCATCAAAAAGAGTGTGAACTAGAAGGAAATAGAGATGAAATGTGTGAAATTATGGAGTTTATCATCCACCTTTTAGTGCTAAAACGTGCAATTGGGCTTAAAATGAGTTATGGTGATGCATTTGGCAAACTTTTGGTGTTTGTAGACCAAAAGTACCACACTGTAGAGAATAATGTCACTAAAACGCAAAATCTAGATTGAAATAGTCAAAATCCAAACTTGTGCTCCTTTTAGTGCGAAAACGTGCAATTGGGCTTAAAACGAATTATGGTGATGCATTTGTCAAACTTTTGGTGTTTCTTGACCAAAAGTACCACACTCTATAGAATAATGACACTAAAATGCAAAAACTAGATTGAAATGGTCAAAATCCAAACTTGTGCTCCTTTTAGTGCTAAAACGTGCAATTGGGCGTAAATGAGTTATGGTGATGCATTTGGCAAACTTTTGGTGTTTGTTTACCAAAAGTACCACACTCTAGAGACTTTTGTCACTAAAACGCAAAAACTAGATTGAAATGGTCAAAATCCAAACTTGTGCTCCTTTTAGTGCTAAAACGTGCAATTGGGCTTAAAACGAGTTATGGTGATGCATTTGTCAAACTTTTGGTGTTTGTTGACCAAACGTACCACACTCTAGAGACTTTTGTCACTAAAACGCAAAAACTAGATTGAAATGGTCAAAATCCAAACTTGTGCTCATTTTAGTGCTAAAACGTGCAATTGGGCTTAAAACGAGTTATGGTGATGCATTTGGCAAACTTTTGGTGTTTGTAGACCAAAAGTACCACACTCTAGAGACTTTTGTCACTAAAACGCAAAAACTAGATTGAAATGGTCAAAATCCAAACTTGTGCTCTTTTAGTGCTAAAACGTGCAATTGGGCTTAAAACGAGTTATGGTGATGCATTTGTCAAACTTTTGGTGTTTGTTGACAAAAACGTACCACACTCTAGAGAATAATGTCACTAAAACGCAAAAACTAGAATGAAATGGTCAAAATCCAAACTTGTGCTCCTTTTAGTGCTAAAACGTGCAATTGGGCTTAAAACGAGTTATGGTGATGCATTTGTCAAAATTTTGGTGTTTGTAGACCAAAAGTACCACACTGTAGAGAATAATGTTGAAAGTGGGGATGCACAAGAGGGGGGGTGAATTGTGCTTCAAAAATAAAACTTATAAATTAAAATTCACACAAATGTTTATACTGGTTCGGTCTTAACTCTTGACCTACGTCCAGTTCTCAATCCCTTGATTGAGTTCCACTAAACCACAGGTTATACATCGGGTTCACCTGCAACCTTTACAACCACAAGTTTTCCGGGCTAACTTGCAACCTTTACAGCCTACCTAGCTCCCCCTTACAACTTGCAAGGGTTCAACCTTCAAATAAAGGATTTACTACTTAGTTCACTAAATGAACAGATTGTGATACTCACTTAAGTACAATAAATGCTCTCAATAAATGAAGAGACTTAAATACAAAGAGTACAAGATGATAACAGAAGAATAACTCTCAAGGTATTAAGTGCTCTCTTGAACTTTTTGCTTTCTGGGTATTCTGAGTATGATGCTTTGAATGCTTGAATGAATTTTGCAGTTTTTGTTCGGTGCTCCATAAATGTTGAAGTTGTTCCTTTTATAGCATCCTCTAATACTTCAGATGTTTGAATGGCAACAAATCTGTTTGAATATATCCGTTATTCCTATGTTACCGTTGTCTTCATTAATGCCCATTAATGCTAAGCAGGGTTGACTTGCTTTATCTCTGAAAAGCAACTCTGACAACACTGCTCTGTCAAAAAGCAACTCTGACTTCTGAGCACTTGTACGTTCTGACTTTTGTACTTGCTATCGGATGCGTTTATGCTATCGGTAGTAGGAGTCTTGTTCTGCAAGTGTTAGTCTAAGAGTCTCAGTGCTAAGAGCATTCACTATCGGAAGCTAATATGCTATCGGAAGCGAAACTTAGTTCTGCACATAAACGTTAGTCCAACAGAGTAATATATAATCAAGTGCAATCGGAAGCATTTTTGCTATGGGAAGCAATCCTACTTAGACTAGGTTATATAGGATCAGACTTAGTGTTACATTCACTTCCGTTATCGGACGCATGTTACATCCGCAAGCGCTAGTCACGTTGTTTTGCTCTAAGTCTTCCGGTAGTGATTTTACATCCGATTGTGTTCTAACTTAGGATTTTTAATTTCATCTAATTCTTCCTAATTCTTCTTAAGTGTTCATTATGATCTTTCATATTTTAGTCTTCATCAAAACTTAAGATTCTAACATTCTCCCCCTTTTTGATGATGACAAACCTTTAGCTATCTATGAATTCATAATTAAAATTACAACAGTAAAGCACAAGTATTCATATAAGCGAACTTCATTGATTAAACAGTGTAATTACAAATATGATCAAAAAACATTATAAAACATGAATACAGCAAAACAGCAAAGATATTACAAGTATGATGAAAAAGGATGTAAAAACAAGAAAAATGAAATGTTATGTTATGCATGAGGGGTTTGGTGAGGTTCTAAAGCTTATGTCTTTTGTTCCTCTCTCTTCTGTTTTGTTCGTGTTCCTCATCCATCTTATCCCACATATGCTTCAACTCTGCCTCTTTGATTTGTGTGATTTGTGCAAGGATCTCTTGATGTTCCCTCTCAGCCTTTGCTTTTCTTATCCTTTCGAACTCAAGAGACTCTTCGATAGCCCTCTTTAGATCCGCAGTCTCATTCATGTCAATTGACTGCCCTGACGCTGAGTCAACCATAGGAACAGTTCCGGAAGGAAGATGAATGTTCTTGACCTTGACCGTCCATGCTGGGAGGTTAGGATCATGAAAGAAGTCTGCCTTCCCTTTCCCTTTCATCTTTGCTTGCGCAACCTGAACGCTAGATCTCCTAGCATCCAGTTCTTGAACTTAGTGAAAGGTGAGGTTGCTGGTGCCGAAGAGCTCAAACTCTTCCTGAGTCAAGCCTTCTACTTCTAACTTAACTTCGACCTCAGGTGGAATAGCTTCAGTTTCTCTCTGGGCTTCCTCAGTCAGGGAGGGCAACCGAGTCTCAGAGGCTTCCCCCGGTTGAGGTACCGTCTCAATCACTATGTCATCTGGAGCCGCTATGGGCTCTTCTTCACTTTCTGATGAGAGTGCACTGGGAGGAGGAGCGACCATTTTTCTTGCTGTCCTCTTAAACCTTGTCTTACTGAAGTTAACAGCAGGAGGAGCAGGTTGTGTGGTCGGAGCTGGTGCAGAGGAAGGAATGGGTGTAGCAATAACTATCCTTGGATGCATTGGCCTCTTAAACCCATACTTCTGACACAGCTCATCCAGCAGGTTGTTTGTAGGTGCAGAAGGCTGAGACCTAAGGGGAACGTCCACAGGTTCAGAGGGTTGCACAGACAGCACCATTTGTTTGTTGGCTTGATGACTTGCTGACTATTGGCGCATGAATTAGATGGCTTCACCACGGATAAAAGATTCAGCTTGGCGAGCGCGCTCCAGGTTCATCGCTTCTCTGAGGGCAGCGGCAACGTCCGATCAATCCACACAAAAATCAAACCACAGTTGACCAAATAACTAAATCACAATATTATTCAAAGTGTCAAATAATTAAACACTACAAAGTTATAAAGATCCATAGATTATCTTAGTATCTGATGTGATAACCAAGAATTATTTTGGTCCATTTGTGGTAACCAAGAATTATTTTCATTGCTTATTGTAACATCCCAAATTTTGAATTAGGAATAAATGAGAATTAATTAAGGTATTAGGATGTCATTATTAAATTAATAGGTATTGTAAATATGTAAATGATGATAAGTATATTTTTATGAAAATAATATGCCTATTTTCCTTGGAAATTAAAAAAAAAATAGTTAGAGATTGACTTCTAAATTAAAACTTTTATGAAAAATACTCTATGACATAGGTAATATTATGGTGGAATAAAATATGTAAGTGGGTGTATAAGTTAATTTATAAATTGTTTTAAGGTAGAAATCTAAAATGGAGAAGTAAATAAATAAGGATAGAAGGACATTGTTGTAATTTTGCCCAAAACCCTAAAAAAACACTCCTCCCTCTCAAACCAAAACAGATCCGCCGCCTCCCCCCTTTCTCCTTCAATCCCTCTCTCTTCTCTTTTCTGTTTCAGTCGCCAGCGGCGGCGGGGAACGGCGGAGCAAGCCGCCATCGGTGTGGCCTCTCCCATACACTCTCCATTCGTCTTTCTCACTCTCAGAACCCGATATAAACCATTCCATTTTCTCTCACGGCTCACTCCCTCTGTCGCCCTTGAGTTTTTCCGGCAAGTCGTGGCGGAGCTTGAACGTAGACAACCGTGGGTAAGCTCCTTCCTCCTTTTCCTCGTTTTTTTCTTGGTTCTTGGAGTTTTACAACGTTCTTGACACACATTCCTTCTTGCTTTTGCTTTTCTTCACTGTTCCTCACTGCTCCCTTTCGTTTCCCATCGTTTTCCGGCGATTCACTGCAGCTCCGGCACCTATTGGACATACAAACATATATTCAAGCTTTGGGTAAGTCTTTTCCTCAATTTACACCTCTTTCATTCGAGTTTTGGGCGAGATTTGAGTGGAGGCCGAAAAGGGGGTCCTGTTTGTGGTTCAATAAGTAATCAAAATCATAGTAAGGCTTCAATTTCTCATGGTTAAGGTTGTATTTAAATGTCAATATGAGTTTTGTTCAGATTTTTGCAAACCCTAGATTTTGGTGTTGAAGAAATCTTATGAACTAGTGTCAATTGAACTTTGAAACTTTAAATTAATTATTGTGGTAGTTTATTTGAGTCTAAATCTAGTATTTTCAGGTCTGATTTGTTGGGCTTTAGGAGTTGGTTGAATTGCATTGTTTCTCTATGTTGCTAGAAGTGTTTTGTTTGGGATTTTAATTTAGGAATTTGTTTGAGATGATGATTAAGCTTAAATTTTTGGTATTTTGAGAAGGATTTTGATGTTTCATTGATGATTAGAAGGTTGGAGAATTTATTTGAGTTTTTGACATTTTTGGTTGCTTTTTCTGTGGAAACATTCTCATTGTGTGAGGTGTTTAAGTTGTGGTTTAGGACATGCATGGTGGATTTTATTGTGGTTGTTTGATGTTTTGCCTTCTTGAGTATAGAAGGAACATTTTTAAAGTGTATTTTTGGCTTATTATTTAGACCTTAAAGTATTTTGTAAATTGTAGTTAGTTCTCTTTTCAAGGGTGTATGAGCTGAGTTAAATGGGAGTTTAGGAACCTATTTTAATTTAGTCCTTCTAAAGAAATTTGCCTATGCTTATACTATGGTTGGCATGAAAGATGGAATTAGTTTTTGGTTGTGTAGGATTAATTTCTAGTGTGTAATAATCTGAGTTAGTTTTGGGGTGAAAGATGATATATAATTCTTCAAGCTTATATGCTTAATTGGCATTTTGAAAGTGTAGCTAGCCATTTGAATGTAACATGGAAGGTTTTGCTGTAAGTTGGAGGTTTATTGTGTCTCTTTGCTGCATTAATTGAATGAGTTTAAAAAGAAATATATAATGCTTTTAAAGCTGTAATTAAGATATGTGATATGGTCAACTGTGGTTTGATGTTTGTGTGCAATGAAAGTTGTCATTTCCTTTGAAAAATGGCTAGATAAAGTGTGAAGTATGGATGAGAAGTGTCAGTTTTATTTTGGGATGCTATGTTTGAAAATGGTTTCCTTTGATTGTAAATATTCTGTTTCGTTGAAATAGGGCTGCATGAAATGAAAACGAAGTGTGTTAAATGGTGTTTTGGAATATAGGAAATGAACCATTTTTCATTCTCCTTAGTTTGGTCGAACAACTGAATGTGAGTGCAATATGTGATTTGAAACTAAACTGGGCTTGCCTACCTGGGATCTATAAAGTATACATTTTTACATGAAGATAATTAATATTCACCAATACTTGATATATCTGCTTTGGTGGGAATTCTGAGTTCTTTGTTATTGATTATGTTGTGTTGTGAATGGGCATGTAGTTATGATTTGACTTTATTGTTGTAAATATTGGATTATTGTGTGTGGATTTTGAAGTGGTATGAAGTTGTCAATAACTTGTGAATGTGTATGTAGCAAACTCAATAATTAAAACGATTAGAGAACTTGAATTGAGAATGGGAAAATGGGTAGTAACATATGAATACGAGAGAGACGTCAAAGTATTATAAAGTGGAAATGATATTAATTTATCATTGTGTATCATATCATTATAGGAGCATATAATGGTGATGATACTTGAAGGAAAAACTACAAGGAAACAGTAAGAAAAAGGCAACAGAGTGCTAAAGGGCGACAGGTAATCACACTTAAACTTGCTATAACATTGAGGGTGACGTTAATTAGTTGGGATTTTTAAAATCCTTTCTCACCCTCTATATATATATATATATATATTATCTTTGAAAAGGTACTTTTATATAAAACAGGCTATCGGGTGCCTTTCAAACACGAATATCTTGGTATAAAAGATTTTGATACATTATATATACTATATATTCTGGTTGGTGGTGCTTGTTATCGGTAGGATATGAGAAACATAGGTAGTATTGAATGTGTGTTGAAGGTTGTTCTGGGTATTCTGACAGAGATGTTGAGAGTTGTGTGGAAGGAAAGGATTAAATATTGGAATTGAGATTTTGGAAAGTTAAATTGAGGATTAGGGATGTGAATTAAAAGATCGCATATTGTGATCGCGGAAAATTAGAAAGATGTGTTGCAGGGAAATATCATAGGTGTTGGTTGATATATTGAAAGGTATGGTTAGCTTTGCATGGCACTGTTATATATTTATGTACCATCGCGCGATGACAACTGTCGATTGGACGATCGACAGTTATTTGTACTGATCCTTTTCGGATTGATTAGACCGGGGATCATAGGTCGACTTATTGAGAGAAAGTGACCTACGGTTGTTTGGCAGTAGAGAGCCCAACCGTTCCCGTTCTGCAATGGAAACAGAATTGGGGTTCCCTCAACCTGGGGTGTGTGGTTGAGTGGCAAGGACTCATTCACCCTTAACCAATTGTCTGGGGTTTGATCCTTGGCGTTGGGTATGGAGAAACATTAAATCTCTCAGGCCAGCTGTCCCACCCTTTGAGGTGCCTACAAATCAGCGGGGGATTAGTCTCTCACTTGTCGAGTGAGGGGATACCTTGATCATGTATCAAAAAAAAAAGAATTGGGGTTCTGTAACACTCTGTTACTAATTCCCTAATTTAACCAATCATATCCATTTTAGATCTAATAACTTCTTTACTAACTATGATAGAAAAAGGATTTCCATACTAACAATGTCCTATCATAGTTAGGAAAGGAATTTCCTAATGATTAAATACTATCCATGATAGAAAAAGAATTTCCTGATACAACCTGAACACTATCATGGATAATTAATAACTAACCATGTTAGAAAAGAATTGCCTAACATGGTTATTAAACAAAACTAATTGATATTAAACAAATAATAAATATATATACATGCGGAAGCAGATGCAGGCCTATACAAATTGGCAATATACAATTCCAAAGAAACTATATAACTTCTACTACCTAATTCCCTTTCCTGTTGCTTGCGTCTGTGCATGAATACCTGCAAAAATGTCAGTAATCGTGGGATGAGACAATTTGTCCCAGTAATCACCGCTTAACTCACCATAACAGTGAGATGTGTGGTAGCGAGGGCGTCTAAAGGGTACCACATTTAAAACTAATAATATATATATATACATGTCAAGTCTTTCATTCATCATTCAAGTCCCTCCGTCTAAATCAACTCAAATTCATCATCTCTACTTCCCACATATCACTCAAATCCCTCAGTCAGTTCCAAGTCAACTCAACAGACGAAAATAAACGTGATTGACACTGTGCCCAGTCTCAAATCTGAAAGCATGAAAAAGGGAGCACTTTAAATAGTGAAAACGTCCCTGAAAAAGGGAGCACTATAAATAGTGAAAACATCCCTGGTTCCTTTACAATCCGAGGAACCTGTACAATTAACCTATCGATTTGCGCAAATCGATAGGTTACATCGGCCGACGGTACTAATAATCAGTGTCATGCAATACTCACAATCCCTATTCTATATTCCATCAACATAACTCTCGACAAACTCAACTCAACATGTAACCCTTTTTCCTATCCTCATCACCTCTTAAACCACTACCCAACACTATCCCTATATACATTCCACGCCATTCCAGATCAATGGCCACCACCAGGCAGGATAATAGTATATATAATGTGTAAAAATCTTTTATATAGAAATAATCGTGTTTAAAAGGCACCCGATAGCCTGTCTTGTATAAAAATAACCTTTCAAAGATAATATATATATATATAGGGTGAGAAAGGATTTTACAAAATCCCCAACTAACATCACCCTCAATGTTATAGTAAGGTAAGTGTGATTACCTGTCGCCCTTTAGCACTTTACTGCCCTTTTCCTTACCGTTTCCTCGTATGTTTTCTTCAAATACCATCACCATGATATACTCCTATAATAATAGGATACAGAATGACAAATCAATATCATTCCCACATTATAATACTTTAGCGTCTCTCTCTCGGTTCTAATGTTACTACCCAGCCCTTTCATATTTATGTTGTTTCAAGTTTTTCTTCTCCAATTGAGCATATACAATCCATACAATACCAACTCAAAAGACTTAACCAATACCAAGCATAAGGATGAGAACTCACTAAATACATCATATGAGTTAAAGTCTTAATTGATAAGTGCACCAACGTCAAAGGAACATGCATCGCACATTTAAATCAAGTCATAATAAGAATTCACACATCCAATTAGTAAATTCTTTCACCCATTTGAAAATCAGATCAGCCAATAAAGAAAGAAAACAAAAGCATTGTATCTACAATACCCGATTTCATACGAATCATACACACAAGTTTCCGAATCAAAACCATCACCATTCGTAAAGATCAAATATCATTTTCCACTTCCAATCCCAAAACTTTGAATCATCAATTGTCAACACCAAGAATTACCTAATAACATCAAACCTGGAAATATCTTAGATTAAATTTCTGCATTAAGGGGCAGCCATGACACTCATGTTAAATTTAGAGTCCAAGAAATCATTCAGCCAAGTATGCAACATTAACACATTATTGTACATTATTTAAACCCCTTAATTAGCCAAATATGGTTCAAATTAGCATACACTTGATGTAAGACAACGCACAATCAACACAACAGAGGCAAATACCCAATATCCAAATCAGATTTCATACACACACAAGTATCTTAAACATTTTGTAGGCACAATTCATTACGCATATGATTGCAAAGGATAAACCCTCTCTTTACTCATTAATATGCCTCTTGAATCATTCACAAAACAGAAGCTATAACACTAAGAATAGCAGTGAAACAGTGAAGGAAAGGAAATGTCAGCTAATCCATCAACTTAATGAAAATCATAAATGTAACTTCATTAGAAAAATATTTGTATCACACACCATTTCCAGCCACGCAGCAAGACAGAGAAATTTGGACTTACCAATTAAAAATCATTAAGCTCCAAAATTTAATAGCGCATAGAACATTGGAATGACTAAACCAAACAAAGCCAAGTTACATAGCAAAGTCAAAACCTAAAGAATAAACCATGTTTATCAATGTAGCATTAAAACAATTACCTTCCATTCTCTATAATTAAATTATAGTTGAGAATGTCCTCAACATTAAACCAATTCAGCCCCTAAACCATCCAATTCCCTTCTTCTAAATCATAGTTCCTTAATTTTCTAATCCACTTCTTTCAAAATGAACCCCTCAACAACTAAGTATGCTTCCTTACAATGAACATTCTATATACACATATTAACCTTTTTGCAGCCACAATTTATTATTACAATACACAAATCACAATTCAGACCAAACCATGCCTAATCAAACCAAACATCTTCATTCCTAAAAATTCTCAATCCAACAGAAACGTTACAACTCAATTAAAGCTTCACTTGAAAGCACCCAAGTTTCTACATATACATATCAAGACATACATTGCTTCTCTTCACATGTTATACATCCTACAGCTTCTCACATAATGTTAATATACTTGTAATTTTAGCAAGCATAAAACCAGCATCAATAACAAATAATTCATGTTCAACTACATTTACTACTTATCATTCACTTCAACTCCAAATTAACATGAAACTCAATTGCATACCAACTTTATCCACCACAAACAAAATCATTCATGCATTACAAACCATAAGGAAGCACCAATAATCAGAACAATGAGAGGATTTTCGAAATCCTCACCAAACCCTAGCTTTCCAACATCTAATTTTGACAAATCATCATCCTAACTAAAAATCAAGTAACTCCAATCCATAGAGTACTTAGAAATCAACTAATTATGGTTTTAAAACCACAAATTCAAACCCAATAGCTGTAGAATCAGATTTGATAACATACCCTCAAAAGTTAGGGTTTTCATAAACTTTACAAAACTACAATCAACAATCAATTTAACAGTTAGAACACAGCAAAATGAAGCTTTTACTTAGTTTTAATTCATTATCATAACTACAACCCAAAACCCAATTCAAAACCTCTCTCTTAAACGGCCCAAAACGAAAAATCAAAGGTAAAAAGGGTATAGAAAATGCTTACGGAGTTCTAAAATGAAACAGGGAGGTTCACACGCCGGAAACCGCCACAAGCGTCGCCGTAAAATGGCCATTAAAGGTATTAGCTTGGAGTACCAAAGAAATAGCAAACTTTACCTCTCATCGCCGCCGATCTCCCCTGTCCGCCGCCGGAGAAGAAGAAAAACAAAGAGGACGGCGGAGGGAGGGCGAGTAACGAGGAAGACAAGCAGGGAGAAAGAAGGGGTCTTCGGGTGTGAGGAGAGAAAGGGCGAAGGGAAGTGATGAAGAGTGGGAGGGAGGCCGGCGCCGCCGGAAATCGCAAGGCGGAGGAGGGAAAGGAAGGAGAGTAATCGAAGGTGGAGGGGGTGCGCTGCTGGTCCGAAAAATGAAGGGGAGGGGGTGTTTGGTTTAGTGTTTATAGGGTGGGTTATTGATAATTTGCAGCCCAAACTTGCCACAGTGTACTCTTTTAATTTAAAACCACTTAAACCAGCCTCCAATCTCCTTAACTTTCAAAATATTTTGGGTATTTCCATTCCCTCATATTTCAAACTCTTCAATTTCTTAATTAATTATATGCACATTTACTGCTCAAAATTTTCAAAATTTCCTCAAAAATCACCAAAAATTCCTAAAAATTCCAAAATTCTCAATTTCTCCATTTATTATTTCCTAAAACACTCCTTGATCCTGTATTAAATTTTAAGGATGTTACAAGTTCACCCACCTTTTAGGAATTTTGTCCCCAAAATTCACTAAACGTATCACTTGACATTAAGAAATTCTCAAATCAACCTTGCATTCCTCACCTTATGTCTGCCTATTTATAACATTCTAACTATTCAACTACAAATTAATGCACTCAACACCATCTGTCGTCATTCATCCTTAGTCAATCTATTGGTACTCCACCAATTCTCATTCTACTTCCTTTCACTAACCTTCATTTACTAGCCACTTATGCCTCAAATCACTTTATAAAAGTCCAAAATCCTAAATTGCAACACATATACAATCATCTTCCTCAAATTCAAATGAACTATTGCTTTTCCTCGATGTAACTCTAATACTAACAACACCTTAATCATTCCGATCATTCCTTATAACTTTTCCAAACAAGAATCCAACAAACAATCAGATAACATCACAATTGAACCAATTTATCAATTGATTGAATACTATAGTTCTTGTACTTCCCATAAACCCATAATCTCAGTACTTGACATTCTCGAAATCCTCACCGGATACTAGTGAAACTTATATAGAAAGATGGGAGATCTTCACTTAACACTGGAAATCAAAAGTTAAGCCTTGATTTTTTTTTTTAGATAGTTATTGAAACCACATCCTGAAAATCTCACAATCTACCATTTTAACTAAACAAGTTACTCTCAGTCAACTTGATTCCTCAATCATAATCTTCCTCTCAAAATTAATCATATCATCAACTTCATTCACCTGTCAACATATATAGTTCAAATTCTCGTATTCTCACTCAACTCAAACTTTATCAAATCCAAACAACTTAAATTTCACAATTTAACTCATTAAACCTTCCATCTACACTCATAAATCCAAAACAAGAACTCCATAAACTCTAAAATTCCCATCTAAAAGCGTACTTACCCTTTCATAACTTGAAATTTTTTTTTTTTTTTTAAAATTCCCCCATTCCATCCAAACTACATTCTTCAACTATCACATAATTAGTCCATCCATAAACTCTATTCCATAACACAAGCTAAATCCCAAAACCCAATGTCCAAAAATCCATTACTAGTCTGTCTATTTAAGACATTATTCGTCCTTCAACCATCTCTGTAGCCCTATTCCCACAAATTATACTTGATTCTCATAACTATTCTACTTTGATTCACTCTTTCCAATAAATCATATGCAATCTTTACGAATTTTCTCTTTAGAAGAACGAAGCCATACACTCGTTTCAAGACCAATTACTTAAATGAAAACATTTCTTTACTTTAGAAAGACCAATCTTTTACCTATTACTTGCTCAAATACTTTATTACTTCCAAATCCCAATCAATTCAATTAAATCAATATTATCTTTGATCCAAACATCACTCTGAATTCATGATTTTCCATTGAATAGTCCAAAAATCCCACAACATTGATCGTCACTACAATACATATATTCTTGCTCCAATATCACTAATCTACCCAATAAATCATTAGAAATCTTAGTGGTTCTCTAAACTTTTAACAAAATCTTTTATAGCCCACTCTCTCTAACTTCAAATATTCATATATCAATGCTTTTATCACTAACCTCATCTCACTATTGTAAATATTTCTCTCACTTAACAGTAATCAACTTCCAGTACTAAAGATCACCAAACCCTCCAAGGAAAACTGCAACTACTCTAACTAAGTCAGCATCGTTATATCATCACAATAACCTATAGAACTCATCTATAATTCACAATAAATTGCTCATAAAACCACAATTAACAACACTTCTCAAATCCCTAAACTCCAACATAAATAGGAAACCACAATCAAACCAAAGATCTCTTCCAATAATTCAATAACACAGTTAAATCTTGTAAAATCCTAATCCATTTACCAAGTAGAGCATATATAAGGATCATATCATTTCAATCCAGTTGGCCATAAAAACACTGGCCCGAAATCACACCCCAAAGAAAGATCCACAAAGGTCCACTATCATGATTACAAAGATCACATGTCTCCCTCAATCAAACTTAATTCCAACCAACGCAAAAACACAACTTCATAATCATAGGTAAAACATGTTTAGTTAATCTTTAGTCCACATTATACAAACAAGGCTTACCAAAATTAATATATATATATCCTACCACTCACATCTTGCAAACCTTAAGTAGTTGATTATCACAGGAAACATCACACTAGCATTCCTACCTAAGTACATTCACCTCTTTTATTATTATCTTCCAACACATGAACAAAACAACTCAATGTTAACACATAACTTCACTTTCATCAACCACTAATTGCACAAGAAAGAAGAAACGTAACTTCAAGCATAATAAATTTTATTTAACCGAATTCTCATTAGCAAAACAATTAAATGAAACTTCCAAAAGCACATTAGTATCTCTAACAATAAGCACAACCAAGGAAGACATGTTTCCTACCACCAAAATCAAGTTATATCTATAACTATAAGTTACCGACTCAAAGCAATTATTCATCATCATTTTTCCAATCACAAAGTATAAAAAGTCCAATTCTTTCATTATACTGATGAAACAGCCTCCATTACTAATGATTTAAAATCAAATCGCAATCAATAAATAACATATCACATGTTGGAGCTTATAAAAACACAATTTCACTAGAATTTTGTTTCAATACAATCAAATAATACAAGTCAAATTCATCTATGAAGCAAACAATTTAACAAATCAGTAAACAAATAATAAACAAAGCAATAACTCTTATTTCACATTGCATTCATTATTAATTGTTATTTTCAAATTTCCTTACTCCCTTAACCCAATAAGGGATCTCATGATGCTTCGACTATGATTATGGTCGACTCATAATTATAATTGAAACCCCAGAGAAGCATCCTTACCGTCACTCTTCCTACATTCTTATCAATATCATTACTTATTTCGTTATTCTTTCTATATTCTTCTCAATCTCTCCACAATACCTATCAATTGCTCTTATCACTCTCTCCCCACCACGGGATGAGTGATATTCCTCTCAAAAGGCAGAGTATCATGCACAGAAGGAAGGGAAAACTATAGTATGTATATTGCCAATCTAAATGCAATGCATCACAGTCCAGGGTTATCGTATACCAAATACTGATAACCAAGTTGTAACACTCTGTTACTAATTCCCTAATTTAACCAATCATATCCATTTTAGATCTAATAACTTCTTTACTAACTATGATAGAAAAAGGATTTCCATACTAACAATGTCCTATCATAGTTAGGAAAGGAATTTCCTAATGATTAAATACTATCCATGATAGAAAAGAATTTCCTGATACAACCTGAACACTATCATGGATAATTAATAACTAACCATGTTAGAAAAGAATTGCCTAACATGGTTATTAAACAAAACTAATTGATATTAAACAAATAATAAATATATATACATGCGGAAGCAGATGCAGGCCTATACAAATTGGCAATATACAATTCCAAAGAAACTATATAACTTCTACTACCTAATTCCCTTTCCTGTTGCTTGCGTCTGTGCATGAATACCTGCAAAAATGTCAGTAATCGTGGGATGAGACAATTTGTCCCAGTAATCACCGCTTAACTCACCATAACAGTGAGATGTGTGGTAGCGAGGGCGTCTAAAGGGTACCACATTTAAAACTAATAATATATATATATACATGTCAAGTCTTTCATTCATCATTCAAGTCCCTCCGTCTAAATCAACTCAAATTCATCATCTCTACTTCCCACATATCACTCAAATCCCTCAGTCAGTTCCAAGTCAACTCAACAGACGAAAATAAACGTGATTGACACTGTGCCCAGTCTCAAATCTGAAAGCATGAAAAAGGGAGCACTTTAAATAGTGAAAACGTCCCTGAAAAAGGGAGCACTATAAATAGTGAAAACATCCCTGGTTCCTTTACAATCCGAGGAACCTGTACAATTAACCTATCGATTTGCGCAAATCGATAGGTTACATCGGCCGACGGTACTAATAATCAGTGTCATGCAATACTCACAATCCCTATTCTATATTCCATCAACATAACTCTCGACAAACTCAACTCAACATGTAACCCTCTTTCCTATCCTCATCACCTCTTAAACCACTACCCAACACTATCCCTATATACATTCCACGCCATTCCAGATCAATGGCCACCACCAGGCAGGATAATAGTATATATAATGTGTAAAAATCTTTTATATAGAAATAATCGTGTTTAAAAGGCACCCGATAGCCTGTCTTGTATAAAAATAACCTTTCAAAGATAATATATATATATAGGGTGAGAAAGGATTTTACAAAATCCCCAACTAACATCACCCTCAATGTTATAGTAAGGTAAGTGTGATTACCTGTCGCCCTTTAGCACTTTACTGCCCTTTTCCTTACCGTTTCCTCGTATGTTTTCTTCAAATACCATCACCATGATATACTCCTATAATAATAGGATACAGAATGACAAATCAATATCATTCCCACATTATAATACTTTAGCGTCTCTCTCTCGGTTCTAATGTTACTACCCAGCCCTTTCATATTTATGTTGTTTCAAGTTTTTCTTCTCCAATTGAGCATATACAATCCATACAATACCAACTCAAAAAACTTAACCAATACCAAGCATAAGGATGAGAACTCACTAAATACATCATATGAGTTAAAGTCTTAATTGATAAGTGCACCAACGTCAAAGGAACATGCATCGCACATTTAAATCAAGTCATAATAAGAATTCACACATCCAATTAGTAAATTCTTTCACCCATTTGAAAATCAGATCAGCCAATAAAGAAAGAAAACAAAAGCATTGTATCTACAATACCCGATTTCATACGAATCATACACACAAGTTTCCGAATCAAAACCATCACCATTCGTAAAGATCAAATATCATTTTCCACTTCCAATCCCAAAACTTTGAATCATCAATTGTCAACACCAAGAATTACCTAATAACATCAAACCTGGAAATATCTTAGATTAAATTTCTGCATTAAGGGGCAGCCATGACACTCATGTTAAATTTAGAGTCCAAGAAATCATTCAGCCAAGTATGCAACATTAACACATTATTGTACATTATTTAAACCCCTTAATTAGCCAAATATGGTTCAAATTAGCATACACTTGATGTAAGACAACGCACAATCAACACAACAGAGGCAAATACCCAATATCCAAATCAGATTTCATACACACACAAGTATCTTAAACATTTTGTAGGCACAATTCATTACGCATATGATTGCAAAGGATAAACCCTCTCTTTACTCATTAATATGCCTCTTGAATCATTCACAAAACAGAAGCTATAACACTAAGAATAGCAGTGAAACAGTGAAGGAAAGGAAATGTCAGCTAATCCATCAACTTAATGAAAATCATAAATGTAACTTCATTAGAAAAATATTTGTATCACACACCATTTCCAGCCACGCAGCAAGACAGAGAAATTTGGACTTACCAATTAAAAATCATTAAGCTCCAAAATTTAATAGCGCATAGAACATTGGAATGACTAAACCAAACAAAGCCAAGTTACATAGCAAAGTCAAAACCTAAAGAATAAACCATGTTTATCAATGTAGCATTAAAACAATTACCTTCCATTCTCTATAATTAAATTATAGTTGAGAATGTCCTCAACATTAAACCAATTCAGCCCCTAAACCATCCAATTCCCTTCTTCTAAATCATAGTTCCTTAATTTTCTAATCCACTTCTTTCAAAATGAACCCCTCAACAACTAAGTATGCTTCCTTACAATGAACATTCTATATACACATATTAACCTTTTTGCAGCCACAATTTATTATTACAATACACAAATCACAATTCAGACCAAACCATGCCTAATCAAACCAAACATCTTCATTCCTAAAAATTCTCAATCCAACAGAAACGTTACAACTCAATTAAAGCTTCACTTGAAAGCACCCAAGTTTCTACATATACATATCAAGACATACATTGCTTCTCTTCACATGTTATACATCCTACAGCTTCTCACATAATGTTAATATACTTGTAATTTTAGCAAGCATAAAACCAGCATCAATAACAAATAATTCATGTTCAACTACATTTACTACTTATCATTCACTTCAACTCCAAATTAACATGAAACTCAATTGCATACCAACTTTATCCACCACAAACAAAATCATTCATGCATTACAAACCATAAGGAAGCACCAATAATCAGAACAATGAGAGGATTTTCGAAATCCTCACCAAACCCTAGCTTTCCAACATCTAATTTTGACAAATCATCATCCTAACTAAAAATCAAGTAACTCCAATCCATAGAGTACTTAGAAATCAACTAATTATGGTTTTAAAACCACAAATTCAAACCCAATAGCTGTAGAATCAGATTTGATAACATACCCTCAAAAGTTAGGGTTTTCATAAACTTTACAAAACTACAATCAACAATCAATTTAACAGTTAGAACACAGCAAAATGAAGCTTTTACTTAGTTTTAATTCATTATCATAACTACAACCCAAAACCCAATTCAAAACCTCTCTCTTAAACGGCCCAAAACGAAAAATCAAAGGTAAAAAGGGTATAGAAAATGCTTACGGAGTTCTAAAATGAAACAGGGAGGTTCACACGCCGGAAACCGCCACAAGCGTCGCCGTAAAATGGCCATTAAAGGTATTAGCTTGGAGTACCAAAGAAATAGCAAACTTTACCTCTCATCGCCGCCGATCTCCCCTGTCCGCCGCCGGAGAAGAAGAAAAACAAAGAGGACGGCGGAGGGAGGGCGAGTAACGAGGAAGACAAGCAGGGAGAAAGAAGGGGTCTTCGGGTGTGAGGAGAGAAAGGGCGAAGGGAAGTGATGAAGAGTGGGAGGGAGGCCGGCGCCGCCGGAAATCGCAAGGCGGAGGAGGGAAAGGAAGGAGAGTAATCGAAGGTGGAGGGGGTGCGCTGCTGGTCCGAAAAATGAAGGGGAGGGGGTGTTTGGTTTAGTGTTTATAGGGTGGGTTATTGATAATTTGCAGCCCAAACTTGCCACAGTGTACTCTTTTAATTTAAAACCACTTAAACCAGCCTCCAATCTCCTTAACTTTCAAAATATTTTGGGTATTTCCATTCCCTCATATTTCAAACTCTTCAATTTCTTAATTAATTATATGCACATTTACTGCTCAAAATTTTCAAAATTTCCTCAAAAATCACCAAAAATTCCTAAAAATTCCAAAATTCTCAATTTCTCCATTTATTATTTCCTAAAACACTCCTTGATCCTGTATTAAATTTTAAGGATGTTACAGGTTCCCTCTCTGCCAGAGAGGGAAATTTGTCTCCTCCTTGTAGAGAGAGGCACAGTGTCAAATCATATAGTGAAGATTGGATGCTGGAGATAAATTCCCCTCGATGGCACGATGCATCTATAGGTGAGTGTGAGAGTTGGAGCAGTAGTATTCATGAATTGGAGATAGAGATGATGAGATGTTTGTTGGGAAGTGACAAAGATTGAATGATGGTTGGGAGAAGATTTGAAATATATATGTATTGTTGATTTTGAAACTGTGGTACCCTTTAGACGCCCTCACTACCGCACATCTCACTGTTATAGTGAGTTAAGCGGTGATTACTGGGACAAATTGTCTCATCCCACGATTACTGACATTTTTGCAGGTATTCATGCACGGGCGCAAGCTTCAGGAAAGGGAATTAGGTAGTGGAGGTGGTATAGTTTATTTAGAATTGTATATTGTCAATTTATAGGTCTGCATTCGCTTCCGCATGTATATATATTTATTTATTGTTTAATATCAATTAGTTGTGTTTATTAACCATGTTAGACAAATCCTTTCTAACATGGTTAGCTTTTAATTATCCATGATAGTGTTCTTATTATATTAGGCAATTCTTTTCTATCATGGATAATGTATAAAATGATTAGAAAATTTCTTTTCTAACTATGATAGAGATATTGTTGATACGAATATTTCTTTTTCTATCATAGTTAGTAAAGAGATTATTGTATTAAAATGGAGATCTTAGATTAATTAGGGAATTAGTAACAGTATGTAACACTTATCTAGTAATTCGTTAGCTAAAACTCACTTTTGTAAGATAAAATCTGATGTGACATAATGATGTACTAATATATGTATGTTGAAATGACAATTTAAGGAACATTTATTTTAAGTTTATAATTATTTAATAAGATAGAAGTAACTTTTCTTCTATTACATCAAAGAGCCATTAATTTGGGTCGAGCCAGTATGGGCAACCCGTTTTAATTTGGGTCGAGCCAGTATGACCAACCCGTTTTAATTCGGTAAGGCCAACCTGTTTAGTTTATGATTCTTTGCTTAGTTTTTTTATATACGTAAAATATTAATGAATTATTAGTTTATACATGCATGATACTAGGATAGTCTATGGATCTTTATAACTTTGTAGTGTTTAATTATTTGACACTTTGAATAATATTGTGATTTAGTTGTTTATGGTGTTTAAATATTGTATATTATGTTTGGTGCTCCTTCTATATTCTAGAGTACTGCAACTGCTCCTTTACCCCACAATTTAACGGTCAAAATTTGACACACAACGGTCAAACTTTACTTATTTAACGTCGTTACTAAATAAGCCACGAAAATAATTCTTGGTTATCACAAATGGACCACAATATTGTATATTATGTTAGGTGCACTTTGCTATATTCTAGAGTACTAAAAATGCACCTTAACCCTAGAAATAAAGGTATATAGATATAGAAACGATTTGAAAATCCCAACTAACATCATACTTAGTGTTACAGTAAGGTGAGCGTGATTACCTATTCAATTCAAGTTCAAAAATAATAGATCCATGTAGCTATTGTTTTCTGCGAGCTCTACCCGGATTTCCGTCATCTACATAAATGGTCAAGACACTTTCTAAGTGACTTTGATGCAACATTTTAAACACATTCTAAACAAGCAACAAAATAATTTACTTCCAATACCTCTACCTATTAATATCCTTTAAACCTCCATAATTCCCTTAACCATTTATTTAAAACTTCTTAAGTATTAATCATTACCATTTTTTCAATAATTCTAACCAAAAATCACCCAAACATGTAAAACTTACTAAAAATCACTTCAAGAATATTCATATGGCTTCCTATCTCCCAAAATAATCCACCACCATTGAAACACTTTTTTTACATAACCAAACTCTGATTCTTGGGCTATTGTTGTTTGGAAGAAACCTGTTGAAGAATCTTTTGATAATGTTGTTAGTGAAATACCTTATATTGTCAGTCTGTATGCTTCTTAATCTTACTCTGATGTAGAAATTATTGGTGAAAAGAAGTCTAGTCCTCCTATTGATAGTAAAATTTATTTAGGGTTATCAAAGGCTACATTAAGTGTTGACTGAAAAGTTGTCTATAATATATTCAAAGTGAAGCTTCATGAATCAATTTTCCTACTTATTAAGTGAGGAAGAAGAACTAATCACTCATATCATCTACATTGTTATGCCCAAAACTATTAGCAGCCCACAAGCCCAAAAAGGAAGTAGGGCCGACTCAATGGGAAAATGAGTCAGCATCATCATCATCAGATTCGTAATGTAAAGGAGACAACGACTAGTAACTGATCCATTAAAGAAGATTATAAATGTTGGAGTCTTCATTACATAGATACAATCTCCAACAGAATTCTATCTTAGAGAATTATATAAAGAAGGTCAAATCAGGAAAGAGGGGATCATGGAGAATTGTATTTTCTAAAATCTTTCCAATTCTATTTGATAGTCGACTATATCTAGGCAACTACAATACTTTGTACCACCATTGCTGGTGACCCACATACATAGTCAATAAGAGTTCATTTTCTAGTAATTTGCTTTCCCATAATCTATGCATCAACATTTGGAATCTATGCATCAACATACATATAGTCTGGTCCATCTATATTCGATTTTTTAAGCACATATATCATCTAAGGGTAAAAAAGGCACATATCATCTAGATATCTTTTTGACCATCTATATTTGACATTTGAAGTATTGGCTTCTTAAAATAAAAGGCATTTTTTAAAAATATAACTGATTAAGATATCTTTAACTTATATTATGTATCATTTCAAATACTTTTTTTTTCAAATGTGATGCCATATAGATGATCCAAATATGCATAATAACTGTTTACCCATCTTTTTGGATAACATTATGTGGGAGTTGAGAAGAGAAATAAGATTGAGTCTTGGCTTTTAATTTTTAGGGAAGAATGTGTATGGTTTTTATTTTCTTTTCCTTGCTTTAATTTTTATGCCACATGTAGTTCTTTTTTTTCCAAGTGGTGCCTAAGTGTAAAAAATAATTAGCTACTCTGTCACTTAACTTGAAAAGTTTGGCATATGTTATATAGGGCATTCAGTGTCCCTAAAATAAAATTTCCGGATTATTTTTGCCCTCATGAAACTTTCGGGTGCTCATCGCTCCTAACATAAAACTTCTGGGTTATTTTTGCCCCCATAAAAACTTTTAGGCGCTCAGCTCCCCTAACATAAAACTCTTGGGTTAAAATTGCTATCTTCTAAGAATTAAAAACAGTATTGCCTTGGTCCATTTTATAAAGTTTTCTAAGGGATGTTTAAATATTTAATGTAATTATCTGTTTTTACCCCTTATTGAGAACATTGCTTGGTTTTGTATCTGAACTATTTTTTGTCTTTCTCATCTTTCAATATTACATTCTTTTTATAGTTTCCCTCACTATTACTTTGTTACCTACTCCCACTAAAACAAAGTTTATTTCTTATATATTACTTATTTTATCAGTTTTTCTTAAAGGCCCTAATTTAGTTATTCAGCTCTTCTAACAAGAAGTGGAGGTAGTAGTTTGTAAGTAACTAATTTCTTTTCTCACCATAAGCAAGCAGTTTAAAACTTTATTTCCCATTTCCATTTCCATTTCGTTTCCTTTCGTTTCTTATACATAGTGGTTACAGACATCAAGCTTGATAACCTTGTTTATAAGTAGAGTTTGATGATGAGCGAGTCAACGTGTTAGAGTACAAATCAGTAAGGCCAAAAACAGAAGGTTTGATCTTCAACAGGGAAAGCAAAATTGTTACAACAACCTTCAGGAGGATCATCATAGCATCCATCTTCTTCCACCTTTGGAAAACACGCAAGATTCAAAAGATTGTTTCTCATTAAGTTCTCTTCTTCTTCCTCTTGTGAGAAATCTGACTGCTCTGCCGCGGGCGACGAATCAGCAGGCTCTGGCTGCATCCATGAATGGTGGTTTCCCTCCGTGTCATCTGAATCTAGCACATTGCTTTTTGTCGATGAATTTGCTTCTTCGAGCTGCTTCCACATCACTTTGGTCACATCTTCATGTGCTTCTCCTTCTGTTGAGTTAACTGCTGCTTCTGAATCTCCAGGATCTGCATTTACCTCTGATTTGTGAGAATCTTCTTTTCCTTTCTCTCTCGAGTTCAATTTGTTTTTCAGGGATTTCACCTACACATAAAAGATAAATCTAGCTTTATCACCTTTTTTTAATTATATTAACTGAAAGTGAATTACCAATTATCGAGTAACTTAATACTAAGACTTCAGAGTTCATAACTTCCCCTCCTTATATGATACTAGTATTTCTTTAGGACTCAATCTTAAATTCCACACTCTATACTAATGTGTTTTTTGTGGCTTTTTCTTAATCAGAATCAGGTAAAAAGCAAATCAATTACATGAAAATCAGAGATTTTGCGGAACACCTTATTAGATTTTAGTTGAATTGTAGAAATATGCGTTACCTTTTTTTAAAAAAATATTTGAAGAAATAGGCCTTACAAAACAAAATGCTACTTAAGAAAAATTAGAAAACTTCACCTATAAATTCCTATTTTAGAATTGACCAAAATTCGAACCCTTGATCATACCATTGTACTGTAGACAATCCTTGCCATGTGATATAACCATATTAATGGGTTCACTTTCTTTCTTTCATTATTAAGTAGTTCATTTAAAAATATCTTTATAGTTTAAACCATAAGGCAGAAAAGCTAAAAAGAGAGAAGAAAACAGCTTGTGTGTTATAGATAGTGTACCTCATCATTTAACTTGTCGTTCTCCTTGACAAGATTATCATGATCACTCTTGAGTTTATCAAAGCTAGCTTTCAATTTGCCATAATCCTGTTCAAGTTGTTTGGTCTTGAACCTTGCCCTTCTGTTCTGAAACCATATAGCAACTTGCCTTGGCTGTAACCCAAGTTCCTTTGATAGCTGAACCTTCCTCTCAGGTTCTAACTTGTTCTCCACCTCAAAGTTCTTCTCTAGAAACTGAACTTGCTCACTCGTTAGCCTCCTTTTCTTCCCAGCTTGATGAAAACACACCTCATAATCTTCCTCCCCTGTTTCTTCCTTCTCTATTCCGTGCATAAATGACCTGTCTGTTACTCTGCACCCACTCAGTCTCTCAAAATTCATCAAAGATTTTGATCCTGAAAACAAAATAACACAAACCAATAATTAAAACAGACACAATAGCTTAGATAAATCAGATTCATTTTTCGGTGTTTATTTTCTCTCACTCCAAAACATGAATTCAGATTATGGAAGTGTAAGAAAGATTAATTAATATGAGAATGGATGAAGGGGGTTGTGGGGGTGAAATGAAATCAATCATTCACCTGGGAAAGTTGGATTCGAGCTATGAGCCCAGATAGAGTCAAGAACATCAGAAGAGGTAGAAAGTCTTTCGTTTTGGAGCAAGAGTGTTGTCATGTTGGATGCCCCATAGAGTTTTCCACCTGCCTCCATAGTTATAGACCTTGAAGAAAATATCAAAGTAACTTCAAAATTTCAAGTTAATAGATCAGATTGAGGACAGTGATGATGAAGTGATGATGAGACGATTTTGGGTCTACAATTTAAGGAGAAAGATGAAGGTGGTGAGGGATGAATGGAATGTAAGAATTCAGAGGGAGCCAGAGGAAGGTCAATATCAAATTGTTAAATTAGAGGAAGAGGCATAGGAGAGCTTCTTCTTCTTCTTCTTGCTATGGTGTAAGAGAAAGCGATAAATAAGTGAGTTCTGAATAGAGAAATGAATGATTACTTTTTTTTGTCCAATCTGAGAGGACTGAGCGGGATTTATAACTTATATGGACTATAGAGCCTTGGTCCGGTGAGGAAGGGAACATGGATGCAACAAAGGTTTAAATCGCCATATTGCCCCTCTTATTTTTATTCTGTTTCAACTTTCAATGATGTATAGTTTATGCCCATTCAGCTACATATAGCAGGCGTTAATAAATGTAAGTGTTTTTGGTAGATCATAACTGCTAAGTAGATCATCTTTCAAATATATATCACATATAGAATGATGAGTAACTCTATGAGGACTTTGTTGTGGTTGTGGGTTTCAATCCTGTCGATGTGAGGAACTTGTTGGTAGGCGATCTGTAAAAACCTCTCTGTAAGCACTCTTTGAGCCCGGAGGCCTGCCTGGGCTCTAGTGAGCCCGCGACCCAACCCACCTAAATGTTTTGTTATAAAAAAAGAATCATGAGTAACTAGGGTATCCAATAAAAAATTTAGAAAAGATATTGATTACATGTTGATAAATATGTGTGTGTGTAAAATAATGATTCGTAAATAATATAGTTTGTTCTAATCAACAATAATATATGATTTTAGGATGGTTAAAATTATGTAGGATTTGATGAGTTAAAATGTTTGAATTCTTTTAATTAAAATCCATGAATTATAAACAAACAATTTATGATTTGTTTTTTAATTTTTTAAGTAATATTGAGTCAAATTTTATGTTTTTATGTAGAAACATAAACTAAAATTCCATTAAAATCATATGATAAGGAATAATTATACATTATATAATATCAAGTTCGAAGTTTGCAAAATTGAAAAAAAAATCGACAATAACATGACCGAAACATGACCAATTTTATCTAAAGTCTAATTTAACTCTCTCCTTTTTCAAGATGTGTGATGCCATTTAGCTCCTTTTTTTACTGATATCTCCTTTATTGTTGATTACTTATATCATTATGTTCGAAACATTAATGTTCGTGCTAATTAAATCATTCATCAGACTATTTACTATTCACATAGAGTATATTCAAAATGTGGTACCACGTGTGGAGAAATGGAAAATACCAAAACTTATAATCAATGTTATTCATTTTGAATGACACATCATAACATTTGTATTATCTTATTAATATTTTGAATAATAATAGTATTAATAATTTTCTTGCACAGTATTTTATAACATAATTTAGAAAATAACATGTATCTATACTAGCGTAGACAACATCTTTGTCAAATTACAACAGTTTCCAACTAGCCATTCAATGACAGCCAAATCCTGTGGAAAACAAATTATATGGTCATCCTAAAATACCGGAATAAGTTCCCATATTTTTTCATCAATACCTTATCAAAATCATGTAGGTAAGAAAACATGTGGCTGAAAGTGCCTTGTATATTGAAAGTTAAAACGAAACTAAATCTATTTTCAGAATGATGTTCTATATATTTATTTTTCATTTCTCTCCATTCATATTATTTTGGGATAATTAATTACAAGTCCCTGGTAAGAGAGATAATATAGAAAAACTTCCACTAACTTGAGATATTTTTTTTATCCCTGATCAAGGTATCCTCTCACTCGACAAGTGAGAGACTAATCCCCCGCTGATTTGTAGGCACTGCAAAGGGTGGGGCAGCTGGCCTGGGAGATTTAATGTTTCTCCATACCCAACGCCAAGGATCGAACCCTAGACAATTGGTTAAGGGTGAATGAGTCCTTGCCCTCAACCACACACCCTAGGTTCTAACTTGAGATGTTAAAGTAGAGTCCCTTGGAACCTCACTTTAATTATTTATGAATATGCGAGCCTCACGTTTAATAATAAAAAAATAATTTCACCCTATCCTCTCTCCTCACTCCTCTTCTCCTTTCCTCTTCTCCTTCTTCCCCTTTCACCACCCCCCAACACCGTACCGATCACCCTCTCCCAACAAACTCTCCCTGCCTTCTGCAATTGGTGACCGCCACTCTCTTCCTCCATTCTCCTCCACCACACTATAACCACCACTTCTCCCAACACATGGTTTGGGTGATGATGGGGACTGATAGAGGAAGATGTGGTCGCCAGAGATGGAGGAGCCGACGAGTTTGACATCGGCGGAATGGTGTCTTGTTGTCATCTGCCTCCGATGTAGTCACCACAGAATGATATATCCGTCACAAACTCCACCTCTCTCAGTTCCATAACTGGCTTGTTGTCATCTGCCGCAGCCACCACACCGCCGACGTCAAACTCGTCGGCGCCTCCATCTCCGGCAACCACATCTTCCTTTATCAGTCCCCATCATCACCCAAACCATGTGTTGAGGGAAATGGTGGTTATAGTGTGGTGGAGGAGAATGGAGGAAGAGGGTGGAGGAGAATGGAGGAAGAGGGTGGCGGTCATCAATTGCAGGAGGCTGGGAGAGTTTTTTGGGAGAGGGTGATCGGTGGTGGGGTGGTGAATGGGTAAGAAGGAGAAGAAGAGAGAGGAGAGGGTGAGGTTATTTTTTTATTATTAAACGTGGGGCACGCATATTCAAAAATAATTAAAGTGAGGTCCCAAGGGACTCGACTTTAATATCTCAAGGTAGTGTGACTTTTTCTATATTATCTCTATTACCAGGGACTTGTAATTAGTTATCCTATTATTTTTTATCAAATTAATATAAAAAACAAAGTACGAGAAAAACAAATCCTGTCTAATCTGTCACTTTCGGAGGGGCGCTCCAAATTTAGGGCGATATGGATGACTCATTATCCTCTTTTCTGGATTTTTTATAAAACTATTTCCTTTCTTCTTTTTAAGAATTTCTTTCTTAAACTATTTCACCAGTAGCACTTTATAAATCCTTTATTGTGCATAGAAGGGATATTACCTCTTAAGGGATAAGACGACATGTTCTCAATTAACTTACATATATTGATATTGATAATTTATTTCGTGACAAGACATTTAAACAAGTAAATTCATAATGTAAACATAAATAGTAAGAGTTTATTTCTTTTAATGGGGTAATTGCTTTTTGTCACAATTCAATGGGTAATTGTTTAGTATTTCTATATAGAGCAAAAGTGGAGGACAGGGTGCATAGGCGCTTTCCTCTCTTCATTTCGTTGAAAATTTTAAAGGAAATGGCAACTGGGGAGAGAAGTGCTGGTGGGGGGTGGGGGTGTGGAGTTTTGAACATCTTGGTAAAAATATATCAGTATCTCGACAAAAATATAAGTAAAAATATACCAGTAGCTACAGTAGCGATGAATCATATTTCAAATTAATTCTCATCTGTCAAAGCTTATACATATAGATTCTATAAATTTAATGTTCTGAATTGTAATTAAGTATATGGGCAAAAAGTGACGCAAAAAATTTGAATATGTGTATAACTACTATATAGTCAAATGGAAAAAACATAAATTAAAAAGGGCAAAGGTGCAAAAATAGTCATCGTAAATTTAAAAATGTGCAACCATAACTCTGGTAAATTGAAGGGGGCAAAACTGTACACTGTAAAAAATGAGGCAAAATTGGGCAAATGTGCAAAAATAGTCATCGTAAATTTAAACGTACGTTTTCTAGACGTGGCCCCACCATCAGTAAATGATGTGTCATATAGTTAAGGGTGCAATATGTTGATGAGACTTTAATTTTTTGATGAGACTTTAAGTTTTTGAAATGATTACGTAAAAGTAAGGTGAATTTCACATGATTTGGGATTCTATTTGGTTTCTTATCGAAATGATTTGGGGGTTTAGAGTTCGTTTTTAGTGATTTAGGGTTCAACTAAATGCATTTTAGCTTTCACGTTAGATTTTGGAATTGACATGTCATTTACTGATGGTGGAGTCCACGTCTGGAAAATGCCTGTTTAACTCGGCCTAACAGAGAGGTTACTTTTGCCTCATTTTGGTTTACAATGTATGGTTTTGTCCCATTTTAGTTTACAGTGTACAGTTTTGCCCCCTTCAATTTACCAGAGTTATAGTTGCCCATTTTTAAATTTACGGTGGCTATTTTTGCACTTTTACCCAATTAAAAATGAATATTTGTGGGGAAGATTTATTACAAAGCACATCTTGTTTTTTAATTGTATGTCCTTGGATTATTTTCTTGTTGAGTCCTAAAATTTTTCCAACTATAAGCATTAGTCCACATTATGATAATTTTTAATTTTTTAAATTAAATTAGGGTTAAAGTGCAAAAATGACCACATATTTGTTACGAAAGTGCAAAAATAATCATGCAAAATTTTTTGGAGCAAAATTGTCCATCAAATTTCAAAATTGGGGCAAAAATGACAATCATAGTTAATTTTTTGACTTTTTCACTCATGTTCATCTATCGCATCATCATCACACAAGGGAAATAAATACATAAGTCTGTCACATATTTTAGTGAGAGATGAATCGACAGAAGATGATGCATAAAAAAGTTAAAAAATTAATTGTTAATACGAAGTACGCATTTGTTATCTTAAATATTAATGGGTATGCATGCTTAACTGTTAATCTGTATGATGAAATTGTTAATAGGTACGTTACAGTAGTTAATGGGTAGGATTCAATGTTAATATGAAGTACGCATTTGTTACTAAGAGAGTTAAAATTTAATGGGTATGCTTCAACTGTTGATCGGTATGATGAAATTGTTAATATTTACGCTGCAATAGTTAATCGGTATGATGGAATTGTTGGGTTCAGAGTGAGTTGTAATTTGTGTTTTAGGATGAGGGCAATCAAGTTTTTTGCAAAATTTTGAAATGTCAGGTAGGTGCCTGGTTCCTTCATAGTCCTTTTAGAAGTTTAGGTTCCTTACTTGTCCTTTTGGGTATTGGGAGGAATTTTTTTGTCATTTTCCCAAATCAATATCAAATTGTATCATAAATTAATGAAAAATTATTAGAAGAACTTTTTTCATTTTTTACTTTTTTGTATTTTACTGTAACTTATATTGCACTATATTGACATTCACATATCCTCTAATTAAGAAATTACGAGTACAAAAAATCTTGCCTATTGAGATAACCTTGAGGAAACAATATACAAAATTACAGTGATCCAATAAAAAAAACTATGTAAGGACCGAAAAATCATTTTTCCATATTTATGTAAAATGTAAGGTTAATAATTAAAAATGCTACATTATCAAATCCCTTGTAAACTTTGGTGCAATTGCATATATAACCCCATACATGTTTCAAACTTTGAACTTAATAACCATTAAACTATTATTTTTTATATTTAAACGCATACTATACCTAGAACTTAGCATTATCTTTTAAGGAAAACTATTACAACAATAACATAAGACACCTCATCTTTTCCTATCAACGATATTATGAGAATTGAAAGAGGTTTGTTAGATAGAAGGAAGCAGTGTGGTTAGTGTTCTTTTAATGAGAAAATAAGTTAAACTAACCCATATAAATTTATATAGTTACTTGTTCAATATTAATTTATGTAGGAAATAACATATGATGCCATGTAAAATTTGAAAATGTTTTTTTGTTAAGGGAAAATCCCAAATAAATCCCTCCTAATACCCAAAAGGACAAGTGAGGAACCTAAACTTTCAAAAGGACTATGAAGGAACCAGTACCTATCTGTCATTTTAAAATTTTGCGAAAAGACAAAATTGCCCCCATCCTAAAACACACATTGCGAGAAGAGGGTGAGTGTTAGGGTGAGATTTTATGATGAAGACAATTTTGTCTTTTCGCAAAATTTTAAAATGATATGTAGGTACTGGTTCCTTCACAGTCCGTTTGGAAGTTTAGGTTCCTCACTTGTTCTTTTGGGTATTGGGAAGGATTTATTTGAGATTTTCCCTTTTGTTAATCTAACTAGATAATTTATTTCAAAATATAATTACAAGTTAAAGGTATGGGGTTTTAAAAATTAATTAAAAAATTGGGAGAATTTCAGTGAAGGACCAAAATAGACAATTAATTTCAGTGAAGGACCAAATCTTTTTGAAATTGCAGGACTGGGGTCCTTAAATTAAATATTTTTTGTTGAAAAAGACTGAAAAGTCCTTGTAATTTGAAGGACACCAAAGATCAACAGGGCAAAAATTCAAGCTTTAGTTGCAGACTCCTCAAACCACACACATGAAGGAAAAGAGAAGGAAGATGATGAACCCAACACATTTGATCATCAAGGTTCCTTAATGGAGGTTTGATTGGTGTTATAGGAAGTGAATCTTGGAGTGTGGTTAGGTATGTTCTTGGGTATCTCTCTCTCATTATATCTCTATTTAAACCACAAGAAAAAACGAAGGAAGGTCTGCACCCACAAGGCCAGAAAGCATCAACATTTCTCGTTATTCTCCCACCTTTAAGATAAGTGTATATGCCGTGTGATTGTAGTAATGGTTTTGTGAGGAATCTGAGATCAACAATTAGTGAAAAATAACTTGCAGGACCTCATTCAAGTACAAGAATAAGGTAAGAAGAGTAGGTGACGAAAATATGATCATTTAAAATTAATGATAGACCTATTAAGCATAAATTCTTTATACATAGCATTTTCAAACATTTACCATTTCAAGCATTGTTTATAGCATTTTCATCTTAATGCATATAAAATAAATACACAAGGAAAAATGTCTAGGTAACTATTGTTTACAATAAAAATGTGTATCAATTTTTTTACATAAATTAACTTTACCTTCTATTATCCTAAAGCACGAAGTGTAGATCCATATTCTTCAATCTGAAATACAAATTACTATATATTCAACAAAACCAGAACATTCCATCCACAAAGAAATAATAATACAATAGTATTACGTCAGTTTCTAACTTCTTAAATTCTATCTAAATCCCAAAATTTGAATATTTAATAATGATATTTTTGTTATCCATACTTTGACATTAATAATTTAGTTTATTTCCTTAAGGCACAACTAGTTAAGTATTTTAACCAAGTATCTGGAATTCTCAATTGCCTAACTAGACCATTCATTCAATTTCAGTTAAAAAAAACTAGATCATTCAAATATATTGATTGAACGCAGCCATTAATGCTTCATATTTATGGTCATCTTGCAGATTGTACACATTGACTCAAAATATGAGGATGCAAGGATCACTACCAAATAGTGACAAACATTCGCTAAAGCAATTCTCAGACTGGTTGCTTAACGTAGGAGAAGGTAGGCTGGGTCGCTCAGTCGACGGTTTCGCTGAAATATAGTTGCCAGATAATATTCTCATTGAAGAATCACTGGACCCACTGCACTCTATTGTTGATCACACATATCCAAACTTTCTGGGTCACCTCATGAACTCCAAATATTTCACGGAACGAGCTATTCTAGCTCCGACAATGGCCATCGTCGATGAAGTTAATGATTATATATTGAAACTTATCCCTCAAGAAAGTGTCACGTACTACAGCTCTGATTCTATATGCAAGACTGAGGACGACAACATTACAGCGCAGGAATTACATGACGTTGAATTTCTCAATACAATTAATTGTTCTGGTGTCCCACCACATAAATTAGAACTGAAAGTTGGCGTACCTGTGATGCTCATCAGAAATATTGATCAAGCGTCAGGTCTTTGTAATGGCACTAGGATGAGAATATCAGTTTTAGGCAAGCATTGCATCAAAGCATTGACAGTGAATGGCCCAAGTGTGGATACTGAAGTTTTGATACACAGGATGGACATATATCCTTCAGATTCAAAACTTCCATTCAAGATGAACAGAAGGCAATTCCCACTGATTATGTCGTTCGCTATGACAATAAATAAAAGACAAGGACAATCACTCAAAAATGTTGGTATATATTTACCAACTCCGGTGTTCTCACACGGACAACTCTATGTCGCTTTATCAAGGGCAAGATCTATTGAAGGACTAAAAGTACTCATACTTGACCAAGAAAAGAAACCAAAGAAGACTACAACCAATGTTGTCTACATGGAGGCGTTTCAGCGCTCATAAGTGAAAACATCAGGTAAAATTGCACACACTTTAGTTTTCAATTATACATGACCGGGTATTCCCACGCATCGCGCGGGGTATCACCCTAGTTTTTCCAAAAGGAATAGACATATCACCAATCAAAGTAGAAAACAAGAGAAAAAAATTATTTGATGTGATTTAAATATGTATATAGAAATCTATTGGAGTGAAATAGTCTTTGGCTACTTCAGAATAAGTTTGAGTTTGACATCGTAAGACTTCAAAAATATACGTTTGGGAGAGATAGATATCTTCAATTGAGGTCAACAATGTTCAAACTGTAACCCAAGTAGATAGCTATATAAAGAAAAGGACTGTTAGAGGAGATTGTTAGAAAGGTAGTGATAGCAAGCTAAGTCATTTTAAAATGAATATAGAAATATATCAAAGAAAACACTTAAGAAAATGGTTGAATAAAAACTTCTCGATAACAATCTGTTTAAAAATTTAGTTGTTACTATGGTACTATTGAATAAAAACTTCTCGATAACAATCTGTTTAAAAATTTAGTTGTTACTATAGTACTATGGCATCATACTATCTATATATCCAACCTTTTTTAATGTAACATCCTGAAAATTTAATTCGGGATTAGAGAGTGTTGGGAAATAATAAATTGAGAAATTGGAAATTTTGAAAAACTTTTTAGAATTTTTGGAGATTTTTGGGATATTTTTGGGGTTTTGGGAAATAAGCGTCTGAATAATTAATTAAACAACTGGAGAAATAGAAATATGAGGGAATCGTGGAATCCAAAATATTTTGAAGGTTAAGGAGATCGGAGACTGGTTTAAATGGATTTAAATTAAAAGAGTACATTATGGTAAGTTTGGGCTCCAAATTAATAGGAACCACCCTTATTTCACCCAACCAAACGTGGCCCTCCCCTTCCCTTAACATAAACCGACGGACTCCCTCCTCCCTCCATTGCCAATTTCTATTTTTCTCTTCTTCCTCAACTCACCATTTCGGCTCTCTCTCCCTCTCCAAGATCTTTAATCATTTTCGTTTTCTTCCTTTCTCTCCTCCTTGGATCTGTGGAAGCCGAGTTCGATCTGTGGCTGGGCGGTCGGCGGCGGTTTTTTTTTTCCGGCGCCGGCGACTTCGTTTCCGGTTTGGACGACGGTGAGAGGTAAAAAGCTTTGATTTTTCTTGGTTTCCTTGAGTTAATCTTCCATTTCCAACATTGTCTTGTCATTTTCTCAACTCCCCTTCCCTCTTTCCAGTTCGGCCGGTCACCTAGGGGCCGTTTTCCGGCGAGCTACATGGCGGCCGACGGCGGGTGACCTCTTTTACTCACATTCTTGCACTTTGTAAGCCTCTAGCCTCTTGTGAAGTTGATTTTTCGCATAAAGATTCCTCTTTTAAGTTAAGGTTTGACTATGAATAAATATATGGAGTTTTAAATGAGAATTTATTTTATGTATTAGTAGTAAATTGATTATTTTTAGAAGCATTTAAGTTTATTGGAGTTGAGAATTATTGTGGGATTTTTGGAGCATGTTATGGCTCTTTGAGTTGGGGTTTGAGTTAATGGAAGATGTTTTCAATGAAGTTGTAACATCCTGAAAAATTTAATACAGGATTAGAGATTGTTTTAGGAAATAATAAATGGAGAAATGGAAATTTTTGAATTTTTAAGAATTTTTGGTGATTTTTGGGATATTTTGGAAGTTTTGAGTAATAAGTGTGTAAATAATTAATTAAGCAATTGAAGAATTTGAAACATGAGGGAATGGTGGAACCCAAAATATTTTGAAGGTTAAGGAGATTAGAGACTGGTTTAAGTGGTTTTAAATTAAAAGAGTACACTAAGGCAAGTTTGGGATGTTAATCATCATAAACCACCCTTATTTCCCCAACCAAACACGCCCCTTCTCCTTTACAACTTATAACTTTCGGACTCCCTCCCTTCTTCCTCATATGCGTCGACTTCACTCCTCCTTCCTCACCATTTTTTTCATTTTCTCCACACCCACAGACTCATTTGGTTTTCTTTGTCCAAAAAGCTTCCCCTTTTTATTTCATCTCTCACTATTCTCCAAAAATTCGCGAAGCACACAGCCGATCTGTGGGTGTTTGTGCTTTTATTTTTCTTTCCTTCTCCAGCGAGCTACACGGTGGCGGCGGCCATATTTTCCGGCGAAAACGAAATTTGAGGTAAAAGGGTGGATTTTTCTTGTTGTTCTAAGAGTGCTCTTATTTTTTTTTACAACCTCATTTTGTTTTCTCTTAAACCCCTCCTTCCTTTTTCAGTTTGGCCGACCTTCAAGGGGCCATTTTCCAGCAGTTTTTGCGGCGGCTGTCGGTGGGTGAACTCCTTTTCTTCCATTCTTGCACTTTGTAAGCCTCTAGCCTCTTGTCTAGTTGATTTTTAGCATAAAGTTTCCTCTTTTGAGTTAGGGTTTGACTATGAACTAATTTAAGGAGCTTTAAAGGTGAATTTATGTTATGTATAGGTGGAATAATGACTATTCTTGAAAGTATTTAAGTTGGTTGAAGATAGAAAATTTAGTTGAGTATGTAAAGGGACAATTTTTGGACTCCTTGAGTTAGGGTTTGATTAATGCATGCTGTTTTTGGATGAGTTGGTGGTTAGCTAATGTTAGTTGAAGTGGTGTTAAGATGTTGGAAGGTTGATTTTGGTTGAATTGATGTTTGTAAGAGAAGTCGGTAGTTAAATGATGGGTTAAAGGGGGTGTTGGTTATACAAAAATAAAAGGTGTGATTGAATGGTGGTAAAGTATTTTTGGGTGTCAGGATGTCATTTCTAATGCTAAAGGAATATTATTGATTAAGTGGTTGAGTAAGTAATGCACGTTTTGTGACTTTGTAAGAGTTGGGGAAAATAGTAACGCTCAATATTCTTGGAGTTATCAATGAATGAATAAGGGGATTATGGTGGTAAATTTGCATATCTAGTGCATTTTTTTTTTGTAACTTGAATTGGATTCTTATTTGGCTGGACATGTTAGGCTGTTTTGGTGCTGATTTGGCTGCTCTAGATAGCCAATTGTTGTTGGAAATTATTTGCTTAACATGCTGAAAATTCTGCCTGAAAGTGCTGCAAATTCAGTCTGATTGTTTTTGAATCTGTGAATTTGTTAGTTGGCATTTTTGTAAACTGTTTTAGTGGGTTATACTACGAGATATAAGCTTTCATTTGATATATTGTGTGCCCTGAAACTAGTTTTCTACTCTCTGGAATAAATTTTTTGAAAAAGGACTGTTTCGCTGGAAACTGCTGGAAATTCAGTCTCACTATTTCTGACTTTGTGACTTTGTTAGTAGGAAGTTTTGAAAACTGTTTTAAATGGAGATAGTACGAGATTTGTGCTTTCATTTGATATATTAAGTGTCTCAAAACTCATTCTAGGCTGTCCGAAATTAATTTTTGAAGTTGCCCTGTTTTTGCTGGAAGTAGTCATCGGTTGGACGGTTTTGCATGCAAATTGTTTTACCTTGCCCTGCACTATTTTGAGTGATTCTTGACTACATTTCTCCAGTTTTAAACATTCTTTTGAGGGCTGTAAAGGGCTGGAATTTTTGCACACAAATCGTTTGACAAATTGGTGAAAGATTGCACACTTCTTGCACTTTTGCTAAAATCGGGTAGGCTGTTTTGTGAAAAATTCTGGGAACAATTGAGAACTGATTTTTGCTGGATTGTTCTTGTTTCTAACTCATAAATAACAGGGCTATTTGGAAAAATTGGTTGTGGAATTTTTGAAGCATAATTCGTTGACTTTTGCAACCCCTTTTTGAGTGACATCGTGAAGCTTTTGAACTGTTTTTGTGCACTTGTTTGACCTTAAAGTTGGGAATTGTTTTGCACCATTTTTTTGGCTGATTTGACACTGCGGTGTATTTTCTAGTGATTGTGGATAACATTGGGCCGAGCTGCGAGCAAGGACTTCGATGATTATCGTATTGTCTTGATGTGGAGTAGGTTCAGGTAATCACTCTTACCATACTATAACATTGAGGGTGACATTAGTTGGGATTTTTAAAATCCTTTCTAGCCCTCAAAATCGTTAAAGGTTATTTGTATACAAAACAGGCTATCGGGTGCCTTTCAAACACGATTATTTTTGTATAAAGAAACTTCATACATTATATAGTATCCTGTCTGGTGGTGGTGATTTTCCTGAAATAGTGGGATATATATGGGTGTGGTGCTCTGACAGCGGTGTTGGTAGGTTCTTCGATGGAAAGTGGTGGAGTTATAGATATAGTTGGTACTTGGATAGAGGTATTGGAATGTGATTTGGATTGAAAGTATCGTACATTACGGTTGAGGAATTAAAATGTTGTTTTGATGGAAAGTATCAAAGATGATGATTGAGGTATTGAATGAGTTTGAGATATTGAAAAGAATTGGGATCATTGCATGACACTGAGATATATGTACCATCGCGCGATGATAACCGGTTGATAAGCCAATCAACGGTTATTTGTGCGGGTCGACAGATTGGAGACTGTGACCATTGGTCAACAGATTGGAGACTGTGACCAGCAGTCTTCTGATTGGAGACAGGGACTGCTCCCTTTCTGATTGGAGACAGATTGGGGTTTCCTTCTCATGGGGTTACCAGAGAAGGAAATTGCCCCCTCATTTTTGAGAGGGGCACAGTGTCAACTCATTTGGAACATATATAGGGCTCGAGCGTAGTGCCTCCAGGATGGCATGAGTAGAGCACCAGGGATTGTACATGAATGTGAGCCGAGAAATTGGATTTGAGAAAGGTATGAATGAGAATTACAGTCAGGAAAGCATGGATTAAAGATTGGATGGTGAAGTTTAGTTGATGTGGAAATTTATTGAATGATTTCGAGTGATATTTGAAAAGTAGAGATGATAAACTTGATTTGAATTGGACGTGACAGAGGGACTGAATTGTTAAAGGGAAGAAGACTTGAGTTATATACATATTACTGATTTTAAAATGTGGTACCCTTTAGATGTCCTTACTACCGCACATCTCACTGTTGTAGTGAGTTAAGTAGTAGATTACTGAGACAAGTTGTCTCACCCCATGATTACTTACATTTTTGCAGGTGATCATGCACAGGCGCGAGCAATAGGAAAGAGAATTGAGTTTCAAAGGTTGTTTAGATTATTTAGACATGTACATTGCCAAAAATGTATAGGTCTGCATTCGCTTCCGCATATTTTTATTTGTATTGATATTATTGGTTAATTGGAGAATTGTAATAGATTGCTCCTTTTTCTAACCATGTTAGGTGATTCTTTTCTAACATGGTTAGCTATGAGAATTGTAGTAGGTTGCTTCTTTTTCTAACCATGTTAGGTGATTCTTTTCTAACATGATTAGTTATTAATTATCCATGATAGTGTTCAGGTTGTGTTAGAAAATTCTTTTCTATCATGGATAATGATTATAATCAGGAAATTCTTTTTCTAACTATGATAGATTTATTGATATTATGGAATTCATTTTTCTATCATAGTTAGTAAAGGTATTATTGAATTGATCAGGAAATTAGTAACCGTATGTTACAACTTGGTTATCAGTATTTGGTATACGATAACCCTGGACTGTGTTGCATTGCATATAGAGTGACAATATACATTCTGTGAACTGCCTTTCCTTTTGTGCATGATCACGACTCTTTTAGAGGTATATCATTCATCCCTTGGTGGGGAGAGTGGTAAAACCGCAAACATAAATGCTCAAGTGATATTAGTGAAGAGATTAGGATTTTCTTATAGTAAATAAAATTGGATTAGGATTGGTAAATGGATTAACATTTTGATATGGGTAAGTGGATTACAGATCAATGGACTCTTGTTTCGGGGAATGGAGTTAATGTTGTATTTTAGGTATGATATTTACAATAATGAGATGATATGGGAGAGACAATTGATATAGGAATATCTAAAGTTATAAAGAAAGTGGATATAAAGGATTTTGTTAAAATTTTGTATGATTACTAAGATTTCTAATGAATTGTTACGTGGATTAGTGATATTGAAATAGAAGAGATTTAGTATTGGTGGAAATAAGCTTTCCAGTTAAAGTGGATGAATAGGAATTTTAGGAGAAGATTGGCGGAATAAAGATTCTTCTTTTGGGGTCTCGGATATAATTATGAACCTAGGCATAATTATAGTCGAGGCATCATTGAAGACTTTATGAGTCAAGGGGAACAAAGAATTGTGAAAGTAATAAGAGATAGTTAATATTGATAAATAAGGACATTTACCTAGTGGTCCAAAAGAAATGGGAGTTAAAATGGAGAGAAACTATATGCTTAGATTTGTGGGTAGTAGCAGTGACTTTAGTAACTGCAAATTGTAAGAATTGATTTAGAAGATATTATGGATAAATTGAAAGTTGAGTAGTATGAGATGGTATAGACACGGAATTTTATTTATGATGTTGGGTAATTGTGGAAAGTCTTGAGGCAAGGATATGTGTATTGATTTGTTAACTATTGAATTGGTAAAAAAAAGGGCCTTAATTTGGGCATTTTTGATTATTGATGAGTTGGTGATAATTTAGGTCAGGGGATTCTTGATTTGCCTTATTTTGTTTTCAATTTGTTGCCAGTATTTGTAAAGTGAATAAGTATATTATAATATATGCATATTTAAGTCATGATTATAGTTAAAATGTGGTAGTACATGTGTGTAAAACCTTTGTTTGAGCTAGGGATTTATGAGAGTTAAATCTCGCAGGGGCTGAATGCATAGGGGAATTATATTGTGAGATAATCTTGTTATATGTTGGGTATGAAATGGAATGATATTATAGTGCTACACGTTGAGTAGTGTGAAATCCAACTTTGTTTTGCAAATTTTGACTTTTTTTCTCTTGTTACTTTCCTCTGTCCGAATTGGGTTCTGCCATGGATGAGAGAGTTTGATGACAATAATCTTGACAAGATGTAGATTGGGTTAAGAGTTTGAAGGATAATTAAGGACATATGAACTTGATTATAGTTTAAATCCCTTAAGGTGGATGCAACTATTGTATATAGTAAGTTTGTGAAGGCATTATATTTGAGAGTTACATAGTTTTAGGCTAGAGATCTGCAAAATACTATGGAGTTAAGCATAAAGGTCTATTCTGATTCTGTAATGGTTGATCAATGTGTAAGTTTAAATTATATAAAATATTGGTTTGGAAAGTGATTTAGAAGATGGAGGATTATTGTAATGGATTTAAGTTATCAAATTTTTGTATGTTGAGGATGCTTGAAGTCTCTTATGGACGTATGTAGTGAGTTATTGATTCAAGTTAGAATTTGAGCTAGAATTTGAAGCTTTTCTTTATTGATTCAAGTTCTTAGGGACGTATGTAGTGAGTTATGTGAGGTATTATTGCTTTGAGTTGATTTACATAGTGAATTTTGGGGACAAAATTCCTAAAAGGTGGGTAGAATTGTAACATCCTGAAAAATTTAATACAGGATTAGAGATTGTTTTAGGAAATAATAAATGGAGAAATGGAAATTTTTGAATTTTTAAGAATTTTTGGTGATTTTTGGGATATTTTGGAAGTTTTGAGTAATAAGTGTGCAAATAATTAATTAAGCAAGGTGGAACCCAAAATATTTTGAAGGTTAAGGAGATTAGAGACTGGTTTAAGTGGTTTTAAATTAAAAGAGTACACTAAGGCAAGTTTGGGATGTTAATCATCATAAACCACCCTTATTTCCCCAACCAAACACGCCCCTTCTCCTTTACAACTTATAACTTTCGGACTCCCTCCCTTCTTCCTCATATGCGTCGACTTCACTCCTCCTTCCTCACCATTTTTTTTCATTTTCTCCACACCCACAGACTCATTTAGTTTTCTTTGTCCAAAAAGCTTCCCCTTTTTATTTCATCTCTCACTATTCTCCAAAAATTCGTGAAGCACACGGCCGATCTGTGGGTGTTTGTGCTTTTATTTTTATAGGTCTGCATTCGCTTCCGCATATTTTTATTTGTATTGATATTATTGGTTAATTGGAGAATTGTAGTAGATTGCTCCTTTTTCTAACCATGTTAGGTGATTCTTTTCTAATATGGTTAGCTATGAGAATTGTAGTAGGTTGCTTCTTTTTCTAACCATGTTAGGTGATTCTTTTCTAACATGGTTAGTTATTAATTATCCATGATAGTGTTCAGGTTGTGTTAGGAAATTCTTTTCTATCATGGATAATGATTATTATCAGGAAATTCTTTTTCTATGATAGATTTATTGATATTATGGAATTCATTTTTCTATCATAGTTAGTAACGGTATTATTGAATTAATCAGGAAATTAGTAACCGTATGTTACAGAAGTAATGATTTATAAATGCTTGTTAAGGGTAGTGTAGGATATTAGAGTATTGGTTTATGATGGATTGGTGGTGGAAAGGAAAATTTGGGAAGTTAAACTTTTGATTAAATGGATTTTGTTAATGTAAAGGTGTGTTTGAAAGGTGGTGGAATATTTGGGAGGTTAGGGAGCTACTTTGAATGCCAAATGATTATCAATGAAGTAGTTTTAGTAAGGTATACATGTTTTGGTGATTAGGAAAAAGTTAGGGAAAATGGTAAAGTTAATGCTTTAGTAGTCAAAAGTAAATGGATAAAGGAAATCATGGAAGTGTAAAGAAAGGTATGGGGATAAAATTTGAGTAATGAGTGTTTCTTGAAGATTTTGGCAAGTTGTTTGAAATTTTGTTTGCCTTTAAAGTGCTTTAAAGTGGGATTTATTAATGTGAAAGGTTGTGACAATAAAATTGGTGGTTGGTAATACGTATTAAGGGTTATGAAAATATTGAAATAATTGAAATAGTTAAAGTAGTGTTTGGAAAGGAGTGTGGTTATTAAAATATTGAAGAAAGGGGAATGTTTTATGATGGAATGTCAGAAGTATGAAGGAAGTTGTGTAAGGTTGAGAGACCTCCTTAGTGTCAAATTAATATTAATAAGGTTAGCTTGGTAGGTTTTGTAAGTGTGGATGATTTTCGACAACAAATTGTAAGGTTTAATATTGTGAAAGTTATAGGTAATTGGTTAAGGGAATCATGAAGGTTTAAAGGGTATAGACTATTTCTGATATTAGAAGTAACTATTACTTTAACAATTGTTTAGAATTAGATTGAATGGGTGGTCAAAGTCACTAATGTTGTGTCTTGACCATCAGCAGCTCATTGCATGATTATAGATGGTTGTGCTTCGAGTGGTGCTCGCGGAAGGCAATAACTGAGGGTGTTTATTGCTGTTTTTGAGCTTGAACAGGTAATCACGCTTAACTGACTGTGATACTGAGGGTGAAGGTAGTTGAGGATTTCTAAAATCCTCTTCTACTTATATATATATATATATATATGAAATGTGTTCAGATTATTTATATTTAAACGTGGGCTATAGGGTACCTTTCTAAATAAACTGTACTTTATATATACATATTCATATATAAATCTTTTGTATGTTGCATGACACTGATTATTAGTACTGTCGGCCGATGTAACCTATTGATTTGCGCAAATCGATAGGTTAATTGTACAGGTTCCTCAGATTGTAAAGGAACCAGAGATTTTTCACATTTTAGAGTGGTCCCTTTTTCATGTTTTTTCGGATTTTAGACCGGGCACAGTGTCACTCACGTTTATTTTTGCCTATTGAGAGATGAATGTATCTGTTTTGTATATATATGTATGTATTGCGTGGTTTATGCTGGTTTTGAAAACTGTGGTACCCTGTAGACACTCCTCTACCCCACTTCTGAGTATCACAGTGAGTTAAGTAGTGATTACTGAGACATAGTTTTGTCTCACCCCATTCCCTTTATATTTTTTTTACAGGTGATCATGCCAGAGGGAGGCAGAGAGGAAAGGGAAGGAGTTGCTCGGCCTGCACTTAGACAGTGAGTAGGCCGGTGGTGATTTATTAGGATTATATATATATTGCCATTTGATTAGGCTGCATCTGCTTCCGCATTTGGTTGTAATGTTTTGAATGAAACGTGTTAGTTGTTTTTGTTGATTGTTGTTGATTTATTGATACTGTCATAATGTGACAGTTGTTGCTTTATTACACACTTGTTAGTGTGATGAATGATTATATGTTGCATATGGTTTATTTATTAGGGAGAATTGCCTGATAATGGAAAGACAATCCCTTTTCCTGATTATGAACTGCATGAAGATAATTCGTTACAGGAGATTGGTCTGGTAATGGAAAGACAATCCCTTTTTGAATTGCCTGTTAATGGAAAGACAATCCCCATTTCCAGACATGGATGTATAAGATGATTGTAATTAGTGATGAATGATTGTGCTTTGTGATACTGACAAGTTAAGTCAGATATTTGCGTTTGATGTATTTAAGAAATACCTGTGTTTGGAGTAACCATGTTAGGAAATTCTTTCCTAATATGGTTATATGGTGCGTTGGTGATGCATCATTTTGAATGAGTGTTATTTCTGTATACAACCATGTTAGATGGGCCCCGCTCTAACATGGTTATCTCTTTTCTGAGTGTTATGTAGTTTCGTTTCCTAACCATGTTAGCTGGTTCCTTTCTAACATGGTTAGATAATTGTTATTGTATCATTTGTATTGTTTAATCGTAAGTATATTGTGGTTTTCTTTGCTAACTATGTTAGGAGAATCTCTTTTCTAACATAGTTAGATTGTTGCCATAGAACATGAGTGTTCTTCAACCGTATTAGGCGATTCTTTTATAACCATGTTAGGAGAATTCTTACTAACATGGTTGTCAATAAATTATCCATGATAGCACTTGTATCGTTTTAGGTAAAGTCTTTTCTATCATGGATACTGAATAAATTATTAGGAATTTCTTTTCTAACAATGATAGCGATATCGATATTATGGAAAATCTTTTTCTATCATAGTTAGTAAATGAATTATGGAATTGATAATGGCATTATTAGTGAATTAGGGATTTAGTAACAGAATGTTACATTTAATGAGATAAGACTTTTGTTATGTGTGTGCTGCGTGTATGTATAAAACTAAACATGTACAATTATGAACACTTAAGATAAAGCTAATTAAAGAAAATAAATTAAAGATATAAGTTGATACATTTACGCATGAATGGCCTTCTTGCTGGCAGTGATATTATCCATAGAAGTATAAGCGTCAATTCCACAGCATCAGCCATATCTGGGCTTCTTCTGAAATTGCTTATAGGTTTTGTCAGAAGAACTGAATTAGGATAATATATTTTCTCCCCGTCATATCTCAAGAACACTGTTGTCAATTTATTCATCTCTTCAACAATCATCTGCATAGAAAATAACTTCCAAGAATCAAAATTTTATATGTTCATAATAGGGAGCAAAACTCCTTTCAATTCAAAATGTTGAGTGGTTTGTTTTGATTTTATATGTAAGATTTCAATATATTTTGTCACCCATTTTAGTATACTTTTTTTGCTCCCAAACCATTTATTTTCATAATTTCTTTTCTCAAGTGGGTTGTTTGTCAATGGTGTTATGATTAGGAATGGTATTTTACAAACACCAACACAAATTACAAACTTAAGTATTTTTAAAACATGTAAATTCGTTATCATGCAAGACCTTTGTAACATTCTGTTACTAATTACTTAATTAACCAATGATATCCATTTAAGATCTAATAACCTCTTTACTAGCTATGATAGAAAAAAAAGGATTTCCATAATATCAATGTCCTATCATAGTTAGGAAAGGCATTTCCTAATGATTAAATACTATCCATGATAGAAAAGAATTTCCTGATACAACCTGAACACTATCACGGATAATTAATAACTAACCATGTTAGAAAAGATTTGCCTTACATGGTTATTAAACAAAACTAATTGATATTAAACAATAAATAAATATATATACATGCGGAAGCAGATGCAGGCCTATACGAATTGGCAATATACAATTCTAAATAACCTATATCACCTCCACTACCTAATTTCCCTTTCCTGAAGCTTGCGCCTGTGCATGAATACCTGCAAAAATGTGAGTAATCGTGGAATGAGACAATTTGTCCCAGTAATCACCGCTTAACTCACTATAACAGTGAGATGTGCGGTAGCGAGGGCGTCTAAAGGGTACCACAGTTTTAAAATCAATAATACATATATATTTCACATTTTCTTCCATCCATCACTTAAATCTCTCTGTCACGTCTCAATCAACTCAACATCCCTCAGTCAATTCCACAGTAACTAAATTTCATCTTCCCATACTCCAATCAAATAATACTACCACCGTAACTCTCACTATATGATTTGACACGGTGTCCCTCTCCATAATGAGGGGACAATTTCTCTCTCTGGTAATCCCCAGAGAGGGAACCCCAATTCTGTTTCCATTGCAGAACGGGAACGGTTGGGCTCTCCAGTGCCTAACAATCGTAGGTCACTTTCTCTCAATAAGTTGACCTATGATCCCCGGTCTAATCAATCCCAAAAGGATCATCAGTACAAATAACTGTCGATTGGCCTATCGACAGTTATCATCGCGCGATGGTACATAAATTAACCAGTGTCATGCAATGCTCACAATCCCTATTCTATATTCCATCCACAACTTTCATTAATTTCCATCAACATAACTCCCTAATTTTCTCTACACAACCTGTGATACATCCAATCCACTGTACCTCTCAATATCCCGGTCAAAATGCCAAGATCCCAATATCTATACACTCACATACACAGTTCAACAGTATCACCAGCCAGGATACTACATATAGTAAGTCAAATCTTTATACGAAAATAATTGTGTTTGAAAGGCACCCGATAGCCTGTTTTATATAAAAATAGTCTTTCAAAGATAATATATATAGAGGGTGAGAAAGGATTTTGAAAATCCCCAACTAACGTCACCCTCAATGTTATAGCAAGGTTAAGAGTGATTACCTGTCGCCCTTTAGCAATTTACGCGATTTCTCAACCTTTCTTTCTTACAGTTTCCTTGTGGATTCTCTTCCAATTACCATCACCACTATTTAAACCGATATGAATATAATACAAATTGCTAAATTAATATCATTTCCACTTTAAAATACTTTAACGTCTCTCTCGTTCTTATATGACTACCCAAGCCCCTTTTTAATTTTTACAGTCTTGGAGAATTTACGAACTATCAAGTTAATACAACCAACAATTTATTTCCATTTTTACTTCTCCAAATCCATTTCAAAGAAACAATTTTATTCCTTAAAATGATTATGCTCCAACAGTTTCTAAACTAAGAATCATGCAATTCTTCACTAACTTTCACCAAAACATAAACAAATAACACACATACACAATAATCATCAATGCTTTATATTTCAACCCATGACCAACCAAAAACTTGACCAAAGAACTCAAAACATTGTCAATTAAAATATCTAATGATTGAATGTGAAACAAAATATACATTCATACACAACCACATGTCATTCCTATCCTAATCCTAATAATCACATAAGTCTTCTTTGACATTCAAATATAGTCAACTAAACATGAAATCAGTTTTGTGTGCCAACACAGTCAACTTGGTCCAATCATTATTCCTTTCTCATTTAATCTGCTTTAAGTTTAATATAAAACACTCAAACATTGAACATCAATCACACAATTACATCAAAAGGTCTAGAACTTCAACTTTTGATTATAAATCACCCTAAAATTTCAAACCCAACAATAACCAATTACACATCTAATATTATACTTCAAACTCGTAGTACACCATATCTCTAATTAATATATTTGAGCTCTCCAATCATCCTAAAATCCAATGTCACCATTTAAAACCATTTTCTACCTTTAAACACCTATTTAATCAAAGCAGAATTATTTCAATCCACTAGAGTGTTTTATGTCCTAAATTTCCAGCATTTAATCATCACAAATAAACAACCAATTAGAGTAATACATGACAGCTATTTATGCAACGAAATTTGGTTAGATTCTTAAGGTTTAAAGAGTTCACAGATTCTTTGAGTGAAAGATCTAAATCAAATTGATGACTTTTAAAACTTTTCACAACATGTGGGAATAGGCAGAACAATTTATCTCATTCTCATTTTTAATCGAAGCATACCCATAAATTCACCCAAAGCAGAACAACCTCTTACATACAGTTATTAGCCAATATCATAAGAATCCATTGTCACAAACCAAACAAAGCAAGATGAACAAATATTTCCATTACTTCCCAAATCCAATTAGCCATGACAAGAGAAAACCCACTTACACATGTTTTTAATAAATTAACTTACATTCAAATAGCAAAACAAAGCAACTATATATATGAAACCTCCAGGTTCAACAAATTCAACAAGATTCAACATGCAACAACTTACATTTATTTTTATTTCATCATCATAAACTTCTCATCCAACGTAAAAGATCAACAAGCTCCTTTACTAGTACCTAGCCAAACCAGAAAATCCAACAAATCACACTAGATATCCTAACATTATTCAAACAACCTCCTACAACAACAAGTTACAAATTTTGAACACCAAACACCATTAAAATAAGTCGGATTTAACAACCCATAAGTTAGGGTTTTCACAAAATCAACAAATCCTAAATCAATCATTCAAATCATCACTTGAATATCCAAACTCAAAGCTTAAAACATTCTTTAGATGGTTTTAAAACCCAAAAACTCAAGCCCTAATTTCGGACCCCTCTCAAACTCAACCAAATCGCAAAAACCAGAGTTAGAAATCGGAAGAAAAGAGTCACCTGAATTCAAATCCGAACTTGCTTGTCTCGTAAGAGCTCGCCGTCGCCGGAAAAGGCTTCGCCGCCGTTGTTGGTGGCTGGGCGAAGGGAAGAAGACGCGAGGGAAAGAAAAGAGAGGAGAGACCACAGAGTTCGGCCAGCCTTGGTCGCCGTCGCAGCCGCCCCTTTTGCCGCCGCTCGCCGTCAGAGAAGCCGCAGATTCCGGAAAACCGAAGAAACAGCAGGGGGAAGTGAACGCGAGGGAGTGAGATAGAAGATGAGTTTTGGTGAGGATGATGAAGGGAAAAAGAGAAGGACAATGAATTTGTGAGGGGGGTCGTCGGCGCCGCCGCGCCTTTGGCCGCCAGAAATCGTGAGGGCGGAGGAGGAGGAAATGAAGAAATGGTGAGGAAGGAGGAGAGTCCGATGTGTTTTAAGGAAGAAAAGGGGGAGGGCGCGTTTGGTTTAGTGAAATAAGGGGGGGTTCTCTGATGATTTGTAGCCCAAACTTGCCATAGTGTACTCTTTTAATTTAAAACCACTTAAACCAGCCTCCAATCTCCTTAACCTTCAATTTCTTAATTAATTATAAGCACATTTATTACTCAAAATTTCCAAAATGTCGTCAAAAATCACCAAAAAATCCTAAAAATTCCAAAATTCCCACTTTCTCCATTTATTATTTCCCAAAATACTCATTGATCCTGTATTAAATTTTTAGGATGTTACAACCTTAACATCTCATGCTTCGAAATTGTGGCTGTAAAAAATGATGGTGCCATAGTCTAAATATAGGTCAGAACTTTTATTATGATTATTTCATTTATGTCCACATGTAATGGTATGTCTGATTAAACTTTTATCGTCCAAGCCGAATCAAATACTAAACTCAACTACTAGTAGCAAGTGGTGAGTTAGGTCTTTTCCACAATTCTAGTTTAGTTTCTTGCCTAACCTAGGGATTGTGCCACGCAATTTAATGTTCAAGATGAGAGAATGTTGTTTAGCTAACAAACTATAATTAACTAGTAAAAGCAACTAATAACCGAATGAAAATGAGATTGATCAAGAGTAGAAACCTCCTCCTTCAAGTCTCCATTGTGCAAAAGGATTGATAGACCTTGTATGCTTATTTCCTTTTGATATAACTTGCTTAAATCAACCTAAGATCCTTAAATCTAAGAATCCTAAGCTAATTTAAACAAATTAACCAAGAAACCCTAACTTCATCCTCATATATTTCCATAGGTAAAATATAAACTAAAACTAGCTTCTAATTATATGATTCACTCCAAGAAACATTTAAAATGTAAACACACATACTTGTTCTCATGAAGCTACAAGGTTTATACCTAACATACATGAAAATGAAGATGTAGGATCTAGGTTTACAATCATGTGGATGAAATAGAAACTTAAATAGAAATCTCTACCTAAATTTCCTATCCTCAAATGTCTAAACACTTCGATCAAGAAAGGATTTACATGATTACAAGATTACAAACCTAGAATTAGGAAATCATCACACAAGGCCGATTTGGTTAACACATTGCACAATCTTGACTTGAAGGATGAGAGGAGATGACTAGCCGAGAAGCATGGAGGATGAGTGGATGAGAATTGGTGTTGTGGAAGCCATGGAAATGGTGAAATGGAGGTGAAGATTTCGAGAGAATGGAGAGAGAGATGAGAGAGAAAATGAAGTGAAGAATGGTGAATGGTTAGTGAAGCTAAAAGATATTTATTAGAAGTGTTTAGATGGGTTAATGAGCTGGATTAAGGTCATAATAAGCTGTCAAAATGAGTTTCAATTTGGCCAAGAAGGAATTTTTAAGTGTATGTATGAGTGTTGGCCAAATTAAGGTAGTAAAGGAAAGGAAGGGTATTTTTAGAAGTGTAGTGATAAATGAGTGATGGCCTCCAAGATTATCATGAATTCTCCTCTCTTTCCTCTTTTCATAAGCTTTCTTCCCATTCCAAAATCGCCCTTTATGAAGCTCCAAAATTGAAATTTGAAGTTGGAGCCAATTTTACCACTTTTGATAAGATGCTCTATGTAACATCACAATTTTCAAATTAAGAATAATACGGAATTATTGAGGTGATATTTAGGAAATTTAAAGTTTTAGGAAGGAATTTATGATATTTTAGATGATTTATGCATATTAAGTCTTATTTACTTTAGAATTTAAATAAACATAATTAAATGAGCCATTTGGAATTTGAAACTTTCATGAACAAACATTATGGGAAACCTAGATAATATTATGATAGAATGAAAAGATACAATAATATATATAAACTTTTGGGTTAGAAATATAATTAAGAATAAACAATAGGGTGGTTAATTAGAATTTTTCCCTAATTAATATATATATATATACTCATGTAACACAAACCCTAGCCTTCACTCTAACCAAACCCATTGGCCTCCCTCCCCAAAAACCCTATCCCTCGGCTTCCCTCTCTGGTTTCTGGCGAGATCCTCCGGCGACGGCGAGGAGCAGCGGCGGCAAAGCCATTTCCGGCGGTGAAGGCCGATTTTGGATGGGAGCAAGTTTCGTTTCTACCCTTTTTCCCATGATTTCACTCTCCTCAAACACCACTTCCATCTTCATTTTTTCTCTTCCAAACACACATATGTTCTCTGTTTTTCTTCCTCTTCTCCGGTGTCGGTGGGTGCCATTGACGCAGGCAAACTTAGCTCCGAACTCAGGTGACTATTTTCTTTCGGTTTCCACCTTTCTTTTCTGCGTTTTGGACGAATTTGAGAGAGGGATTTCGAAATTGGACTTCTGGAATTTTATGGTTGAATAATCCACCTGAAATTAATCAAGATGCAAACTTTATCAAGGTTGGATTATTGTAGTGCATGTTTGATTTTGTTTGAGATTGTGTTTTACACAATCCTTGATTTTCGTATGTTGAATCTGTTGGCGATCTGATTGGTTTTGGGAGTTTTGGGTTCAAAATCTTTAATTTGTTGTTGTAGGAGGTTGTTTGAATGATATTAGGATATTTCTTATGTGATTTGTTGGATTTTCTGGTTTGGCTAGGTACTAATGAAGGAGTTTGTTGATCTTTTAAGTTGGATGAGAGGTTTGTGATGATGAAATAAAAATTAATGTAAGTTGTGGCATGTTGAATCTTGCTGAATTTGTTGATCCTGGAGGTTTTATATATATAGTTGCTTTGTTTTGCTATTTGAATGTAGGTTAATTTATTAAAAGCACGTGTAAGTGGGTTTCCTCTTGTTATGGCTGATTGGATTTGGGAAGTAATGAAAATATCCGTTTAGCTTGCTTTGGTTTTGTTCAATTATGTTGCTTTGTTTAGTTTGTGACAATGGAATCTTATGATATTGGCTTATTACTGTATGTGGGAGGTTGTTCTGCTTTAGGTGAATCTATGGGTGTGTTTTGATTAGAAATGAGAATGAGATAATTGTTCTGCCTATTTCCACATGTTGAGAAAGGTTTTAAAAGTCATTAATTTGATTTAGATCTTGCACTCCAAGAATTTGTTTTCACTCTTTGAACCTTAAGAATCTAACCAAATTTTTGTTTCATAAACAGCTGTCATGTATTACTCTAATTGGCTGTTTATTTGTGGTGATTAAATGCTGGAAATTTAGAACATAAAACACTCTAGTGGATGTTTTGATTAAATAGGTGTTTAAGGGTAGAAAATGGCTTTAAATGGTGACATTGGACTTTAGGATACTTGAACCTAAAATATGATTGGAGAACTCAAATATATTAATGAGAGATATGGAGTACTACACGTTTGAAGTATAATGTTAGATGTGTAATTGGTTATTGTTGGGTTTGGAACTTTACGGTGATTTATTATCAAAAGTTGAAGTTCTAGACTATTTGTTGTAATTGTGTGACTGATGTGATGTTTGAGTGTTTTATTTGAAACTTAAGCAGATTAAATGAGAGTGGAATAATGATTGGACTAAGTTTACTGTGTTGGCACACAAAACTAATTTCATGTTGAGTTGACTATATGTGAATGTCAAAGAAGACTTATGTGATTATTAAAATTAGGATAAGAATTACATGTGATTGTATACGATTGTATATTTTGGTTCACATTTGATCATTAAATATTTTAATTGACAATGTTTGGAGTATTCTCTGGATAAGTTCTTGGTTGGTCATGGGTTGAAATCTAAAGCACTGATGATTATTGTATATGTGTGTTATTTGTTTATGTTTTGGTTAAAATTAGTGAAGAGTTCCATGATTATTAGTTTAGAAACTGTTGGAGCATAATCATTTTAAGGAATAAAATTGTTTCTTTGAAATGGATTTGGAGAAGTAAAAATGGAAATAAATTGTTGGTTGTGCTAACTTGATAGTTGATAAATTCTCCAGAACAAGTGAAAATGAATTATTTAAAGAGTAAAGGTAGAACTATCTCAAATAAAAGTGGAAGGGTAGAAATATTAGGATTCGAGAGAGACGTTGTTCATTACTTTTTATATATATAAAAGACTGTTTATAACTATTATTACCTTATGTAATAATAGGAGGAACTAAGAGGAAAGTATTTGGAAGATAATCCACAAGGAAATGGTAAGGAAGAGCAATAAAGTATTAAAGGGCGACAGGTAATCACACTTAACCTTACTATAACATTGAGGGTGATGTTAAGGCATTTGAGAGCCCAACCGTTCCCGTTCTGTAATGGAAACAGAATTGGGGTTCCCTCTCTGGAGATTGCCAGAGAGGGAAATTGTCCCCTCATTATGGAGAGGGACATAGTGTCAAATCATATAGTGAAGATTAGATGCTTGAATGCCCCGTGATGGCACAATGCATCTATAGGTGAGTGTGAGAGTTGCGGTGGTAGTATCATTAGATTGGAGACTGGGGAGATGATATTTAGTTATTGTGGAATTGACTGAGGGATTTGATTGATATGTGGAAAGTAGAGATGGTGAATCTGAGTTGATTTGGATGTAACGGAGGGACTTGAGTGATGAATGGAAGAAGACTTGACAGATATATGTATATATTACTGATTTTAAAATGTGGTACCCTTTAGACGCCCTCGCTACCTGTAACATCCTAAAAAATTTAATTTAAGATTAGAGAGTGTTTTGGGAAATAATAAACGGAGAAATTTGAAATTTTGAAATTTTTACGAATTTTTGGTGATTTTTGGGATATTTTGGAAATTTTCAGTAATGAGTGTGCAAATAATTAACTAAGCAATTCAAGAATTTGAAATATGAGGGAATGGGGAAACCCAAAATATTTTGAAGGTTAAGGAGATTGGAGGCTGGTTTAAGTGGATTTAAATTAAAATAGTACACTATGGCAAGTTTGGGCTGTAAATAATCAAAAACCACCCTTATTTCACCTAGCCAAACGCGCCCTTCCCCTTCATTCCTCATAAAATCCGACGGCAGCCCCCCCGCCTTTCATTTTTCTTCATCTTCTTCGATTTTCTTCTTCGCTTTTCTCCTCCGCTTTCACTCGTCTTCCTCTGCCCTCCCTCTTATTCCTCCGCCGTTCCTTGAGCTCCGACCTCACCATCTCCTACCCCACTCACAGACCCCATTACTCCCTCTCACTCTCTCCATTTTCTTTGACGTTTTTCCGGCGAACAAGTGGAGGCCGGCAACGGGAAAACGGTAAAGCTCCCTCCTTTCTTGAGTCTCTCGAGCTATGTTTCTTGTATTGTTGATTTCTCATATTTTCCCTTCCTTTCTTGGTTTCTTTTTCGGGCTACCACTGTTCCGGCCTTTTTCTGGAGGGCTTTCCTGCGAGGCTCGGCGAAATACACGGCGGAGATGGCCGCCGTCCGGACCTTCAAGCTCGGGTTCCACATTAAGTGAGTTTTTCCTATTTGATTTCTAAGATTTTCTACGTTTTGGAGTGATTTGTGAGGAAATCCGAATTGGGGTTATGGATTTGAGGTTTTAAACACAATGAACTGGTTGAAGTAAAGCTCCTGCCTTAATTTGAAATTTTCATGAAGTTGGGCAAAACCCTAGGTTTTGAGAATTTGTTAAGTTATTGAATTTCTCGTTTATGCTTTTCTGATTCTACTGTCTCCACTAGTTTTGGAGGTTCTCTTTTGCTTTGATCGTGATTTACATGTGGGTACAATAGTAGTGTTTAAATTGTTGTATTGGAAAGTGTGAAATGACATGATAAATGCTTATTGTTTGCTTGTGGATAGTTTGGAGTCTTATTAGATTGTGAATGCTGAAAATTCCCCTTGTTATTGGCTGATTATTATGTTATAAAAAGGAAAAGGTAGAGTGCTTTCTCATTTATACAATTTTAAAACTTTGAGCTGAAATGCTAGTTTCATATTTTAATGAAGTAGGAAATAGTGAAAAAAATATGGGTTTTATTGCTAGCTTTAATGATTGATATTGTGGGAATTTGTGAAGTTCATTGGCGTCTCTAACTGTTGGGTTCATATGCTTTGGTTTGGTTATGATTTAAATAGAGATATTAAAAGGCATACTATTGTGGAAATAGGTTTAAGTTGTTTGGAGACTTTGTGTTAATTATGTAATGGCCAAATTGACTTGGGGGAAATTCTTTACTTCTTTGCTTTGGACAATGGCTGGTTTGAGCGAATGGAAATGTTTAATGATAATGTCTAGGTGAATATATTTATGAGATGGGCTATATTGCTTAAAGGGAATTGTGTTTCCTTTGGAATAAGTTCTTGGGAATATGTGTAATTTGTAATGGTTGTTTTAATGAATGCTAAGTTAGTGGTTAATGAGAAACTACGTTTGAAATTTATAGTTATGGTATTAAAATGGGTAGAAGATAAATTTATTTAGCTCAAATGTTGGTTGATTGAAGAAGATGGCATGAAGAATTGGACATAAGGCTTGGTATTGGTTGATCTTTGATGGCATATGAGTTGGATAAAGACTTATGCTATTGGTTTTAATAGGTTAGAATGACTACAAAGGACAATGTTATTGCCCTGTTCTATCCTCTTTTATAAGAACTAAGGTTGTTTGAATGGTTAAGCTATTTGTCTTTCTATCTGTGTGGTTTGTTGTAGAGATTAAATTGATTAAGTCTTAGGATATGTGACAATTTAGGGATATTAAGTTTAGGAATGATATTGGAAAGGGTAGCAAAATTTTGATAGGATTTGGCTATTCTCTTTATTGTGAATTGTAGGATTTGGTCTGATTCTTAGAAATAAATCCTAGAGTTGGATTCGATGATGATTAACGAGATTTTAATTGGAATGATGTGAGGGTTTGTTTGTGGATTGTGGATATGGTGATTGATGGTTGACGTGACAAATGAATAGGAATATTGATTTGTGAATTTTATGCAATTGTTTAAATTCAATGGTTGATAAAGAGATTTCAAGTTGTTGAATGAGTGGTAGGGATGTTTTTGAGACTTTGTACTTAATGTGTACTTTGGATGGAAGTTTGATTTCTTTATTCTTTCCCTATTGTTGTATGATGGAATATAAGTTACTAAGAGTGTTTTGTGGATCGTATACTAAATACTATTGTGGAAAGGATAATTTCCAAATCTTGGAATTCTATTTCAATGAGCATGGCATTAGGCACTGGAATGGAACAATTTAAATAGTGTCTTAGAGAAGTTAATATTAAGAAAAGGGTTAAGGTGCATTTTTAGTACTCTAGAATATAGCAAAGTGCACATAGCATAATACACAATATTGTGGTCCATTTGTGATAACCAAGAATTATTTTCGTGGCTTATTTAGTAACGACGTTAAATAAGTTAAGTTTGACCGTTATGTGTCAAATTTTGACCGCTAAATTGTGGGGTAAAGGAGCATTTTCAGTACTCTAGAATATAGAAGGAGCGCCAAACATAATATACAATATTTAAACACAATAAACAACTAAATCACAATATTATTCAAAGTGTCAAATAATTAAACACTACAAAGTTATAAAGATCCATAGAATATCCTAATATCACGCATGTATAAACTGATAAGTCATTAGTATTTTACATATATCAAAAAAGTAAGCACATAATCATAAACTAAATAGGTTGGCCTTACTGAGTTAAAACAGGTTAGTCATACTAGCTCGACCCGAATTAAAACGGGTTAGCCATACTGGTTCGACCCGAATTAATGACTCTATGATGTAATAGAAGAAGAGTTACTTTTATCTTATTACATAGTTATAAACTTCAAATAAATGTTCATTAAATTGTCATTTCAACATACATATATTACATCATTATGTCACATCAGATTTTATCTTACACAAGTGAGTTTTAGCTAACGAATTATTAGATAAGTAATGAAAATAATTCTTGGTTATCATAAATGGACTAAAATATTGTATATTATGTTTGGTGCTCCTACTATATTCTAGAGTACTGTAAATGCTCCTTTACCCCACAATTTAACGGTCAAAATTTGACAAATAACGGTCAAACTTGACTTATTTAACGTCGTTACTAAATAAGTCACGAAAATAATTCTTGGTTATCACAAATGGACCACAATATTGTATATTACGCTAGGTGCACTTTGCTATATTCTAGAGTACTAAAAATGCACCTTAACCCTTAAGAAAAAGGTGAAAGGGGTGGATGCACAAGAGGGGGGGTGAATTGTGCTACCAAATAAAACTTAAAACAATGAAACACAAGAGTTTATACTGGTTCGGTCTACCTGACCTACGTCCAGTTCTCAACCACCCAGGTTGAGTTCCACTATCCCCAAGTTTTACAAACGGGTTCACCTGGAACCTTTACAACCGCAAGTTTTAGACCGGGATCACTTGCAACCTTACAACCACAAGTTTTGCACAGGTTCACTTGCAACCTTACTAACTCACTCCCCCTTACAACCTGCAAGGGTTCAACCTTTACAAATAAAGGATTTTCTAAACTTAGTTCTCTTTTAAGAACGGATAATGTTACACACTGAAGTACACTTAATGCTCTTAATAAATGAAGAGACTTTAACTACAAAGAGTACAAGATAAGTAGATGAAAAGAACTCTCAATGCGTTAAATGCTCTCTTGCTTTTCCGGGCAGCTTTGAATGCTTGAATGATATTCTTAGTTTCTCGCTCTAGATTTCTCCAAGATGTCAAAGTTATATTCATAAATGAAGATGAGCTTCCTTATATATGTCTTCAAGTATTCTCACTCTTGGTAGGTGACATAGCCGTTTGAATATAGCTGTTTATCCCAAGTTACCGTTGGCTCATTTAATGCTCCATTAATGCTCAGCAGGGTTGACTTTGCTTTATCTCTGAAAAGCAGTTCTGACAACTCTGCTCTGCCAAAAAGCACTCTGACACTGCACTACTCTTGCTGAACGTTCTGACATTCTGATTGCTTGCGGAGGCAGATTCATATCCGGAAGCAACATCACTCGGTGTACTGCACTTGAACGTTAGTCTTAACAATAATAGCACATATTCACACGCAGTGGGAGTTCACTTAGTCTAGGGGAGTTCTCTTACATCCGGAAGCAATTTCACATCCGGAAGCACTTCCACTGGATGTTGGGTTATGATCATATTATACTCACTGACGCTCAGTGTTGTCCAAATCAACAGCCAGCGCTAGTCACTAAGCAATCGGAAGCAAATCCACAACCGGTTGCATCCTAACTTAGTCTCAAGGATTTTATACAACTAATGTTCCTAGACTGAGTAATGACTTAGTGAAGCACTTACTGCCGCTGGGGGATGAGACGTTCATCCGCGAGCGCTAGTCCTAGTCCATCCGGAAGTAAATCTACATCCGGTTGTACTCTTACTTGGGGTTCTATATTAACCTGATTTTGTCTAAGTGTTTAGCTTGTTCTTTCATATCTTTGTCTTCATCAAAACTTAAGATTCTAACATTCTCCCCCTTTTCGATGATGACAAACTAAGTTATCTAATTGAGTTCATATTAAGGAAATTAATCAAATAAGATGCACACATGAACTCAAAAGCAAACTCCATTAATAAGACAGTTACATTCATAAACATGAAGATAGATACAAGTATGCCAGATAACTATACATGAAAGAAAATATCAAAAAGGAAAAATTCTAAGTTAAGATGCATGAGGGGTTTGGTTGGGGTTTATAGTTGGTGTCTCTTTCTCCTTTCCCTCTCTTTTTGCCTTTCCTCATTCTCTCTTTGAAGTTTGGCTATGTGGGCATCCTTCTCGCTCTGGTCAATCTGAGCAATTATGCTCTGAAGCTCTGCCTCTTCCTTCTCCCTTCTGAGTCTCTCAGATTCAACGGATTCCTCAAAGGCTCTCTTCAGATTTTGAACTTCTTCAAACCCAGGGAACCCAGTTGCATCGGAGAAGGGAATGACCTCGCCATTGGGATAATGGACAGCCCTTATCTTTACATTCCACACAGGAAAGTTGGGATCCTCCTCAACTTCCTTGGCTTTCCTTTTCCCTTTGCCTTTTCCTTTGCCCTTTCTTCTTTCTTGGGAAGCCTTGGCATTTGCTCTTTTAGCATCGAGGCAAGCCATCTGACCAAACGTGATCTTGTCAGTCCATCCATACCTCTCGAACTCTTCAGCAGTCATATCCTCTATTTCCAGCTTTACTTCCTTTAGTGGCGGAGGGTAATATGACTCTTGAGAGGGTGACTGAGTCTCAGACGCAACTTCAGGTTGAGCAGATGCAACCACTTGCTCACTCATAGTATGCTCAGATGTAGCAGTACCCTTCTTGGCAACATGCTTTTTCCTAGACTGGCTGTAGCTGACCACTGAAGGAGGAGGAGCAGAGGTTGGCTCAGATGGGGGGATTACTGGAGGAGGAGGAGCAGAGGTTGGCTCAGATGCGGGGATTACTGGAGGAGGAGGAGCAGAGGTTGGCTCAGAGGGAGGGATTGGCTTGGCTATCACCATAGGTGGATGGTTTTGCCTCTTCAACCCATACTTCATCATGATCATTTCAACAATATTTTGGCCAGGCACAGAGGGTGGAGGCTCAGGAGATGAGGGCTCTGGCTCAGGTTCTTGCTCAGCCTGTGGGGTTTCATCAGGTTGCTCAACCAATACCATTGCCATGTTTGACCTTTGCTCGTCTGAACGCTGCTGTTCCATAAAGCGGATGGCTTCCCCACGGATAAGACGTTCAGCACTACCCAATCTCTGAGAATCCATGGCTCGTCTGAGGGCAGCAGCTATAGCCTCATCTAGCCATAAAGAGGGTTGAGTTAGGATTTCTCTCCCCCGTTTGGCATCATCAAGAAGGGCGAGGGCCAGGGAGGAAGGATTGTGTGAAGTGGAAGGTGGAGGATCTGGGCCAAATGGTCTGGGTGGCGAGTTGTCAGGGGAGGATGTGGGTGTGGTGCTTTCTGGTGAAGAAGTGGGGCTGGGTGAGGAAGGAGGATTAGGGAAGAGGGCTTGGTTTCTTTCGAAGAAGGTAGGGTTGGTGAATAGGCCATCGAAGGGGTAGGTAGAGGAGTAGGCGGTGAGTTGTTTAGCTATCCACCGAATAGGGGACTGGTCTCGCAAGTAGAAGGTGTGAAGTGGATGATCAGGAGAGGTAAATCCAAGAGATTGGGCTATGGTGGGGCGAGTGTTAGGAGATGGATTGAAGGGCCCTATGAGGTTTGGGGGTGGTGAACGGTTTGGGGAGGTATGAGGTGATGGTTGATGGTCATTTCTGGGTGAAGTTTGAGGTTGTTGGTTATTCTGAGGAGCTGGTTGTTGTGGTTGTTGAGCGTTAGGAGGAGGGAGTGATGGTTGGTTAGGTGGAGGAGGTGGATGTTGATCATTTTGTGGAGGAGGAGGTGGAGGTTGATCATTTTGTGGAGGAGGAGGTGGAGGTAGATGGCCCTGAGGTTGGGGAATTTGGAATTGGTTAAGTAACAGGTCTAATTTGGCCTCGACCCTTCCTAGGCGATTCTCGAGGTTCTGGATTCTCCAGTGTCACATTCATCACGAAGGGGAGCCACCAAAGAGTAAGCCAGCCGAAAGATGATCTCCTCTTTCACTTCCTCAGCAAATGCTTTGACTGCAGCTGACACCCTCGGGGCACGGCTTGGTCCAGCATGGGAATCCACTTCCTGGTCCCCTGCTCCAAACGCAGAGGGAGCAGTTGTGTGTGAGGCACTCCCTGCCTGTGATCCTGAGCGTGTTGGCTTTGCCTTCTTATTGTACTTGATCCCCATCTTGCTGATGTTCATTGCGCTGACGGGCAAGCACTTAACATTTTCATCCTCCTCAGTGGATGTGGATTTGATCAGGAATTTCTCCAAGAGGAAGGCGATGACAGTTGGGTAGGGAAGATTTCCAGACTTCTTGTTTTCAATCCACCTGTGCAGCTCTAAACTGATTAATTGCCCAGGGTTAATCGGCTGCTGGGTGAGGAATCTGGGGAGCCAGGGGTAGTCAAGAAGAGTGAACTCGTTGAAGTTCCCCCCTTTGTGAGTCATCATCCAGGAGTAGATATAATGAAGAACCTGGTTGGAGTCAGACATGCCAGACACCTTCTTCCCCTTGGTGTCATAGACTTCCTCAAGGTCCGCCTGGTTAAGTTTCTCAGGGTATAGCCACTCGTTCATCTCTTCCTCAGAGACCCCGAGCAGACTGTTGATGTCTTTCCAAGTGAACCTGAAGGTCCTCCCCCTCACTGTGGCCGTGAAGGTGACTCTGCGAATGTGCTCCTTCCCATTCACCTTCTTATACTTGGCCTCGGCTGTGAGTGACTGGCAGAACACCCGCAGCACGTTGATGTTATACTCAATGTTGATCCCCAGCCAGCACATATACTTCTGGAGATATACCTTCAAATGCCCAAACCCTAGTTCTTCAATTTTGTTCAGGTCGATGAACATCCCATTATTGAAGTAGGGCTTGGCAGTTTCAAATTTGGGGGAAACAGCCTCCAATGGCCCATCTCTGTACACAAGAGGATCATCCTCCTCTACTCGCTGTCGTTTGGATGAGGGTTCTTCGCTAAACCGAACTCTCTTCTTCCCCTTTTTCTTCGAGTGTTCTTGTTGAGGCCCAGATTGCCCAGAATGTTCGCGAACTTGCCCAGATTTTCCAGACTTCGAGTGATGCCCAGATTTTCCAGACTTAGATTTTGATTTCTTGGAGGCAGTGACTATCTCAGTGTTGGGGTTTGTTTCATGTGATCCGGCCATTTTTTGTTTAGGGTTTTAAGTGAAGTGTATGGGATGAAATGCAGAAGAAACGTAGGAGAAGAAGAAGAATAGGATGCGATGAAGATGAAGAATGATTTCAGGGAGTTTTGTGAGTTTGATTTGTGTGAGAAGTGATAAATGAATGACAATGGCCTATTTATATGCGAAGTAATAAGCGATGTGATGGTTCATAATGACTCTTCATTGAAAATATGCACCTTTTGTGGGAAAACGTAAATATTCAAATTGAAACGTCGCACCTTTGAGACACGTGTCCCTGCACAATGTCAGAAGAGGCACAATTTTTGGTGGGAGAAGGTGAAACGTTTTCTGAGTTGAAGTGACGTGTCTTTTACCCAGACACTGGCGCTCCCGGTTGCTTTGAGTCATCACCCAGCTCCAGCAAAAGAGCATCCGGAAGTGATTTTGCTTCCGGTTGGGCTTAACTTAAGATTTAACATTGTGGGGGACCTGCAAAACTAAAGATTGGCACTCCGATGCCTAAGTTAGTATAGTTGCAGGTTTTAATCAATTAAGCATAGGTTTATTTTGAAGATTAAACTTCATTTGGGTTTACCATTCCCAAATTTCCCCTTATAAAGGTAAATTGATCTACCCCCAGAGGCTTGGTGAAGATATCTGCAAGCTGATGGTGTGTGGGAACAAACTGCACCTTGACATCCTTCTTTTGAACATGATCTCTGATGAAGTGATGTCTGACGTCAATGTGCTTTGTTCTTGTGTGCTGAACAGGGTTCTTGGCAAGGCTGATGGTGCTTGTGTTATCAAAAAGAATGGGAGCCTCTGGAAATTCCAGGCCAAGATCCCTCAGTTGGTTCTTCAGCCACAGCACTTGTGCACAGCAGCTTGCAGCAGCAATATACTCTGCCTCTGTGGATGAGAGTGACACGCAGGTTTGCTTCTTGCTAGCCCAAGAGACCAGACAACCACCAAGGAAGGCACATTGTCCACTGGTGCTCTTCCTATCAGTTGTATAACCTGCATGGTCAGCGTCAGAATAAGCCCACAAGAACTCTTGGTTACCTCTAGGATACTAAAGACCAAGTTCTTGTGTTCCCTCAAGGTATCTTAAGATACGTTTAACACAAGTTAGATGTGACTCCTTGGGGTTGGCTTGAAATCTAGCACACATGCTTACACTAAATTGAATGTCAGGCCTGCTTGCTGTTAAATACAGCAGGGAACCTATCATTCCCCTATACATGGGCAGGCTGACTGATTTTCCCTTTATATCAGCGTCGAGTGCGGCAGTGGTGCTCATGGGAGTATCATACTCCTTGCACTCATCCATCCCAAACTTCTTGAGTAGCTCTCTACAATACTTAGTTTGGGAGATGAAAATGTCATCCTTCTTTTGCTTAATTTGCAGGCCTAGGAAGAAAGTTAGTTCTCCCATCATTGACATCTCAAATTCTCCCTGCATAGTCTTAGAAAATTCTTTTGCAAGTGATCCCGGTCTAAAACTTGCGGTTGTAAAGGTTTCAGGTGAACCCGTTTGTAAAACCTAGGGATAGTGGAACTCAACCTGAGTGGTTGAGAACTGGACGTGGGTCAGGTAGACCGAACCAGTATAAACTCTTGTGTTTCATTGTTTTAAGTTTTATTTGGTAGCACAATTCACCCCCCCTCTTGTGCATCCATCCCTTTCAATCTTTCCACTTTGATTACCTCCAAAGGTTACTGTGGCTCCATCTTTGATCACCAAGGACTTGAATTTGTCTCTGTCACCAGTCATATGTCTCAAGCATCCACTGTCAATGTACCACTTTTTGTTCATGGATGCCTTGAGACAGACCTGCATAAATTAGACAAGCTTAGGTGCCCAACCTTTATTGGGTCCTTTATCATTAGTCTTTATACCCCTCGGTCCAGTGTTGACCTTGGGTTTGTGATTGTGTTGTGCCTCTGGCCTTGTGTGGGCTCTAGGCTGACGGACTTCCCTTGGAATATGTTTCCAAGTTCTAGGTCCTTGTCCTCCCTTAGTTTCTTTCTTTGGAGGATCTTCATTTACACTGGTTCCTTTTGGAACCCACTTATAGGAACTATTTACTCCATGCTTCTTTGCATTGCAGGTGGACGTAGAATGTCCTTTCCTGTTACAATAATTACAGAAGCTAAAAGGTGTGGAGCTGTGATTAGTGGCTTTATGAAAGAATTTTAAGTAAGGTTTCACTTTTGGTTCCACCCACTTTTTCCCTTTAGGTTTGTAGCCTAATCCAGTCTTGTCCCTATATGCCCTCTGATTCATTAAAATAATGTTTAGCATTTCAGATCCATTTGTAAACTTCTGCAGGGCATTTTGCAGTCTATCTCTCTCTCCTAAGATCTTGCTGCAGTTAGAGCAGCTTTCTAACGTTGAGGCTTTGGGTTTTGCTTGGGGAGAACCCTTGCCATCCGCTATCGGAAGCTTTTTGGCTTCCGCTAGCTCCTCACTAAGTGAGTCCACCTTGGACTCAAGTGATTCCTTTTTAATTTTCAATACTTTATATGCTTTACATAAGCGGAGAAACTCTCCATGGACCTCATTATATGCTTCTTGTAGTTCAGGGAAAGTTACCTCACTGTCCTCCTGGATGGGATCAGATTCTGAGGATGCTTCCTCATTATCTTCTCTGGCAACGAGACAGAGGTTGGCAATCTCTTCCTCATCACTTGCTTCCTCATCAGAACTGTTCACCCAGATAGAGGACACAAAGGCTTTTCTTTTGTCCTTCCCTTTTGATCTCTGCAAGCTTGGGCACTCAGCTTTGAAGTGGCCAGGCTTCTTACACTCAAAGCACACTGGGGCCCTTTCCTTCTTATATCCTTTCTTCTGGCTGGATTCACCTTTCTGAAAGCCTCCTTTCTTCTTGAAGAACTTTCTGAACTTTCTTACCATCATAGCTATCTCCTCATCATCGATGTCCTCTTCTTCATCCTCATCATCATCATTATCATCAATCTTTTCCTTGCTAGGAACAACAAGGGCTAGGTTTTTGGTTTTAGATGTGGCTTGAGGAGCTCTCTGAGCCAGCAGGGTTGGTTCATATTCAGCTAGAAAACCAAACATGGCAGTGATAGAGCTGGTTGACTCTCCTTGGACTTCCTGCAAGATGGTAACTTTGGTGATCCAATCACCTTTCAAAACTTTTAAGATCTTGTTGACTTGTTCTTCTTCAGGAATGTCTTTACCCAGGGAGGCCAGGTTATTGATAAGATGAGTGAACCTGAGCTCCAACTCTCTGATTGGCTCAGTGGGACTAAGCATGACAAATTTGTGGAACTCCTCAACCAGCATCTCGACTCGTCTTGCCTTTACTCCCTTGGTTCCAGAATGAGCAGCCTCAAGAGCCTCCCACATATCCTTCGCTGTTTTGTGGTGGCTGATCCTGTGGAACTCCTTAGGACTAAGGGCGCATTGAATGTAGTGCATGGCCCTGTAGTTTAGCTGTACTAGTGCATAGTCCTCATTAGTGTATCTGGATCGCTGCTTTGCAAGACCTTCATCATCTAGTGGGACGTTATTTCCACGTTCAATTACATCCCAGAGGCGGATGTTGCAGGATTTGATGTAGGTCTCCATTCTGAACTTCCAGAATGGGTAGTTGTGGCCATCAAAGCCTGGAGGCTTGTTTGGCTGAATAGCAACATCGGGCAAAGAATAATCTGCATCCATTACTAGATCTTTTCTTTCTAGATTCGTTGGAATCAAGTCAGAAAGACCCGCTCTGATACCAAATGAAAGGGATGGATGCACAAGAGGGGGGGTGAATTGTGCTACCAAATAAAACTTAAAACAATGAAACACAAGAGTTTATACTGGTTCGGTCTACCTGACCTACGTCCAGTTCTCAACCACCCAGGTTGAGTTCCACTATCCCCAGGTTTTACAAACGGGTTCACCTGGAACCTTTACAACCGCAAGTTTTAGACCGGGATCACTTGCAACCTTACAACCACAAGTTTTGCACAGGTTCACTTGCAACCTTACTAACTCACTCCCCCTTACAACCTGCAAGGGTTCAACCTTTACAAATAAAGGATTTTCTAAACTTAGTTCTCTTTTAAGAACGGATAATGTTACACACTTAAGTACACTTAATACTCTTAATAAATGAAGAGATTTTAACTACAAAGAGTACAAGATAAGTAGATGAAAAGAACTCTCAATGCGTTAAATGCTCTCTTGCTTTTCTGGGCAGCTTTGAATGCTTGAATGATATTCTTGGTTTCTCGCTCTAGATTTCTCCAAGATGTCAAAGTTATATTCATAAATGAAGATGAGCTTCCTTATATATGTCTTCAAGTATTCTCACTCTTGGTAGGTGACATAGCCGTTTGAATATAGCTGTTTATCCCAAGTTACCGTTGGCTCATTTAATGCTCCATTAATGCTCAGCAGGGTTGACTTTGTTTTATCTCTGAAAAGCAGTTCTGACAACTCTGCTCTGCCAAAAAGCACTCTGACACTGCACTGCTCTTGCTGAACGTTCTGACATTCTGATTGCTTGCGGAAGCAGATTCACATCTGGAAGCAACATTACTCGGTGTACTGCACTTGAACGTTAGTCTTAACAATAATAGCACATATTCACACGCAGTGGGAGTTCACTTAGTCTAGGGGAGTTCTCTTACATCCGGAAGCAATTTCACATCCGGAAGCACTTCCACTGGACGTTGGGTTATGATCATATTATACTCACTGACGCTCAGTGTTGTCCAAATCAACAGCCAGCGCTAGTCACTAAGCAATCGGAAGCAAATCCACAACCGGTTGCATCCTAACTTAGTCTCAAGGATTTTATACAACTAATGTTCCTAGACTGAGTAATGACTTAGTGAAGCACTTACTGCCGCAGGGGGATGAGATGTTCATCCGCGAGCGCTAGTCCTAGTCCATCCGGAAGTAAATCTACATCCGGTTGTTCTCTTACTTGGGGTTCTATATTAACCTGATTTTGTCTAAGTGTTTAGCTTGTTCTTTCATATCTTTGTCTTCATCAAAACTTAAGATTCTAACAAAAGGGGTGATTGAAATTATTACTTTTGTTATTGGAATTCTTTGATATAAAGGGTGTTGAGCATGATTGCTTTGTATTATCATATGTGGATTATGAAATGCATGTCTAGGACAAAGTAAAGAAAGGGTTTGGGTAGAATATAGGTTCGAGAGCGACGTTAGTCATTAATCATATATATAAGAATAATTGTTTATGACTATTATTACTTTGTGTAATAATAGGAGGGATTAAGAGGAAAGTACTCGGAAATTCTCAAGGAAGGGTAAGGACAAGCATTGGAGCGCTAAATGCTGAAGGTAATCACTCTTACCTTACTATAACATTGAGGGTGACGTTAGTTGGGATTTTTCAAAATCCTTTCTAGCCCTCAAAATCTTTAAAAGTTGTTTTTATATAAAACAGGCTATCGGGTGCCTTTCAAACACGATTATTTTCGTATAAAAGAAATTTGGAACATTATATACATATTATCCTGGTGGTGGTGGTAGCTCTTGAATAGTGTGATATACAGGTACCATATTCTGACAGTGGTTAGAGATGATTGAGGATAGAAAAGGGCGTGAAATATTGAGGTTTAGATTGTGAGAAATTTATATAGTATTCTATTAGAAATGTTGATAGTTAGGTTGAGAGAAGGAATTGAATTGTGGTGATTGGGATATTGAAGGAAACTGTAATTGAAATGCTGAATATTGTGGATGAGATGTGGATAGGGATATGGTGAGAATTGCATGACACTGCTGTTTATGTACCATCGCGCGATGAAAACTGTCGATAGGCCAATCGATAGTTATTTGTACTGATCCTTTTCGGATTGATTGGATCGGGGATCATAGGTCAACTTATTGAGAGAAGTGACCTACGGTTGTTAAGGCATTTTAGAGCCCAACCGCCCCTACGGTTGTTAAGGCATTTGAGAGCCCAACCGTTCCCATTATGCAATGGAAAACAGAATTGGGGTTCCCTCTCTGGGGATTGCCAGAGAGGGAAATTTGCCCCTTCATCATAGAGAGGGGCACAGTGTCAAATCATATAGAGAAGATTAGATGCTTGAATGCCCCGGGATACTATCAAAAACCACAATTAATGGCACATTAAATTCAAGCATAGAAAACAAATCAAGGATCACACTTTGAACAAGCTCATGATATTTCTTCTTCCCTAAGTTACATGAACTAGGAAAGGTGACAAGTGTAGGATCAAGAATTATACCTTGAGATGTTTGATGCATGAGTAGAGAATTAGAGAAAACTCCAAGCTCTTGTGCCAATTGCTCTTGAACTTTGCATTCCTCTTTAGAAATTTCATGCTTCTTTTCTACAAGAGGTCTTTGGCTCTCGGCTTCCATGGGATGGAGACTCTCAGCCTCTTCAAATTCCTCCTCAATGGAGTGTGGCAATTCGACCTCTTCAAGTTCTTTACCAACCTCATGATTTTCTAGGGTATTTAAGTGATGTTCAACATGCATATCACCCCTAGAAGTGGCCTCATCCATTGTAGCATTACCCAATGCAACATCATCATTTGTTGTATGCAATTCTTTCAATTTTTTTCTATACAATTCCATGAACAAGTCATAGAATCATCAAGATCATCACTAACATCACATTCATTATTGTCATGCCTAGTATCATGCAAAGTATCATTCAAAGAATTGGAAGTATCACAAGCAATGTGATCATCAAAATCGCAACTAGGAGAAACACTAGGCAAGACACCATTAGACTCAAAGATGCTAAGTTGATTTGCAACATTCATCTCAATCCTAGGATTAACCTCTTGGCACTCTTGAAGTTCATGCTCTTCTTCATCAAAGTAAGGAATTGATTCAACTTGAACTCCTCCTTCCAAATTCATGTCATTCTAAGAATTATGATTTACAACCATATTGGAAGGTAGGTCACCTTTCCTTGGCTCTTCCTCAACCCTTTCATTCATCAAATGAGAAACAAATGAATAAATGTCCTCTTGCTTCCTTGTAGCCTCGTCAAGTTGATTCAATTGAGACTCCAACCCTTCATCTTATCCATTACGGATGTACACATGTTCATCAACACATGTTACTGCTTACATGTCTACTTGTCACTGGCAAAAAATTACCAGTAACAATTACCAGTAACAAGTGAGGTACCTGTTACTAAAGGTCTAATGACTTGTTATCGCCCACATGCCTACTTGTCATTGGCAAAAAAATAAGTGAGCAATATATTATGCCCAATATAGATTAGCATTTAGGGGATCTGCTAATGTTAATGTATCATTGAGGAATATATCATTGCAAAAATAAATGGGCCCCAAATGTTAGTGTAAATTGAGCATAGTTTGATGATCACATAATTTCGTCAGTAACAGTATAAAAACATATAGTCACATGCAGTGGGAGTGTTCTTAGTCTAAGAGGTCTTCCTTGCATCAGGAAGCACTTCTACATCCGGAAGTGATTCCACTGGATGAAGGATTTTGTTCACTATTACTCACTCTCGCTCAGTGTCTATTCAATCCAACAGTCAGCGCTAGTCACTAAGCTATCGGAAGCACTTTCACTTGACGAGGTAAACTCACTGACGCTTAGGGTTATATCTATTCTATCAGTCTGCCTCAGTCAAAATCTATCAGGAAGCTATTCCACTTGACGTGGCTTTTTCACTGACGCTTGGGGTATTCTATTTTATCAGCCTGTGCCAGTCTAAGTCTAACAGGAAGCATTTTTACTTGACGAGGTGATCTTACTGACGCTTGGGGTGATATCTATCTTATCAGTCTGCGTCAGTCTAAGTTTAACAGGAAGCAACTTCACTTCCGGTTGAATCATAGCTTAGTCTTAGGTTTTGTATATCTTAGCGTTCATGAACTAAGTTAGATCTCTAGTGAATTACTTGCTGTCGCTGGGGGATGAAACATTCATCCGCGAGCCCAAGTCCTAGTTTATCCGGAAGTAAGTCCACATTCGGTTGCACTCTTACTTGGGATCCTGTGTTATTCTATTGCTTTCTAAGTACTAGACCTATTCTTTCATATTTTAGTCTTCATCAAAACTTAAGATTCTAACATTCTCCCCCTTTTTGATGATGACAAACTCAGTATTTTAACTATTTATCGATTAAATCCATATGAAAGGGTTAACAGGAAAGCAAAAGCAATAGATAAGAACAAGTAACTGAGACAAATATTATTGATAAATATAAGTTACAAGTCAGAGCATACTATTAAATAACATTTACACGTAAAGAGCATATACTAGGTAAGTATGAAAGTATGCATGAAGAAGGAAAAATTTCTAAAAAAAAATGTTTGGATTGGGGGTTCAGAGTTTTTGTTTCTTTTTCCTCTCCCTCTCCTCTTGTCTCTCTTCCTTTTCCTTTTGTAGTTTGGCTAGCTCGACCTCATGAACATTCTGGTCAATTATCCGCTGAAGCTCTTCTTCATCCCTCTCTCTTCTGAGTCTCTCAGACTCAATGGATTCCTCAAGAGTCAAGTCTTCAATTTCCAGGGCTGGCTGAGGACATCCTTGTGTTCATTGACATGTGGACATCCTTGTGTTCATTGACATGTGCAGAGTGGACATCACATCTCTCCCCCTTTTGGCATCATCAAAGAGGGTGAGGGCCAGGGATAGAGTTTGGTCTAGAGTTGGGGTTGATAGGATTGGAGTGAGGGGTGGGTTCGTTGTGGTGAGTTTTTGGGTTTGTTGGTTATGAGAAGGTGAGGGTTGGGATTGGTGGTCATTTTGAGGTGGTGGCTGAGGGTGAGATCTTGGTAAGATGATTCTCGACTTGGCACATTCTGTCCTCAAGCTGCTGGATTCGTTCCCAGCGTCATACTTAGCACGGGGAGGACTTACCAAGGACTCAGGCAGCCTAAGAGGAAGCTCTTCTTCAAAGGCCCTAACAGAAGCTGGTACTTGTACCATGCATTTCCGGCATATTTGATCGCCGCAGCCTCTTCCTTAGGGATGGACTTCCTCTTCTTATCAAGCTTCTCTTGCTTAGAAACCACTAACTGTTCTGCCACTCTACCAGAAGTTTCAGGCTGACCTTGAATATTTTGGTCCTGCCCCGGTGTATTCTGCCCAGAAACTTCATGGTGTTCTTGATGTTCATTGCGATGTTCTTCACGATGCCCAGATTTTCCAGAATGTTTATGGCTTGATTTCCCAGATTTTGACTTGTGTTTCTTAGATGAGGAAGGTTTCTTTGAAACTGGGTTTGTTTCATGGGATCCGGCCATTTTTGTGCGGGTTTGTGGTAAAATGCGAAGAAAATGAAGAACATAGAAGAAGATGAAGAGTTTTGTATGCAGAGAATTTGTACGTATAAGTGAAAAGTGAAAAATGATGTCCTATTTATAGGTGCAGTTACTAAGGGTAAAATGGTCATGCTTTTTCACATTTTCACACATTGGGTAGCGTAAACAACTTAAGTTGGAACGACACACCTGATGACACGTGTTGCTTCACATTACCAGAGAAGACATAACGTCTCTTTTGGGAAGTTGAAGAGTTTTCTGAAGTGACGTGTCTCTTGACTAGTGCTGGCGCTCTCTTGGCTTGATCATCCAGTGTCAGTGAGTGATCATCCGGAAGTGGTTTTGCTTCCGGTTGCACTTGCTTAAGATTTAACATTGAGTACCTGCAAAAACATATATTGGCACTCCGATGCCTAAGTTAGTATTGCTGTAAGTGATAAACAATCAAGTATAATGAATAGAATTTACACTTCATTTGGGTTTACCATTCCCAAGTCACCTCTAATGAAAGTAAATTGGTCAAACCCCAGAGGCTTGGTGAAGATGTCAGCAAGCTGTTGTTGTGTGGGGACAAACTGCACCTTGACATCCTTCTTTTGAACATGGTCTCTGATGAAGTGATGTCTGACGTCAATGTGCTTTGTCCTAGTGTGCTGAACTGGATTCTTGGCGAGGCTGATAGTGCTTGTGTTGTCACAGAGAATAGGTGCCTCAGGGAACTCCAAGCCAAGATCTCTCAACTGGTTCTTCAGCCACAGCACTTGAGCACAACAACTTGCTGCAGCAATGTATTCTGCCTCAGTGGATGACAAAGACACACAGGTTTGCTTTTTGCTAGCCCAAGTCACCAGACAACCACCAAGGAAGGCGCATTGTCCACTGGTGCTCTTTCTATCAGTCTTATAACCTGCATGGTCAGAATCAGAGTAAGCCCACAAGAACTCTTGGTTACCTCTGGGATACCAAAGACCAAGTTCTTGTGTTCCCTCAAGGTATCTCAAAATACGTTTAACGCATGTTAAGTGTGACTCCTTGGGGTTGGCTTGAAACCTAGCACACATGCCTACACTAAATTGAATGTCAGGCCTACTCGCTGTTAAGTATAAGAGGGAACCTATCATTCCCCTATACATGGGCAGGCTGACAGATTTACCCTTTGCGTCAGCGTCGAGTGCGGCAGTGGTGCTCATAGGAGTGTCATACTCCTTGCATTCATCCATCCCAAACTTTTTGAGTAGTTCTCTGCAGTACTTAGTTTGGGAGATGAAGATTCCATTCTTCTTCTGTTTGATTTGCAGGCCTAGGAAGAATGTTAGTTCTCCCATCATTGACATCTCAAATTCACCCTGCATAGTCTTAGAGAAATCTTCACAAAGCTTCTCGTTAGTTGCCCCAAATATAATATCATCAACATAAATTTGGACAATTAACATATCTCTATCTTTGTGGAGGATAAACAGTGTATTATCTAATTTGCCTCTTGAGAAACCCTTGCCCAGCAAAAAACTGCTGAGTCTCTCATACCAAGCTCGAGGAGCTTGTTTTAGGCCATATAAAGCTTTCTTTAATCTATACACATGTTTGGGGTGCTTATGGTCCTCAAAGCCAGGAGGTTGTTCTACATATACCTCTTCTTTAATATAACCATTAAGAAATGCACTCTTTACATCCATTTGATATAATCTAAAGCCTTTCATGGATGCAAAGGCTAGAAGAATCCTTATTGCTTCAAGTCTAGCGACTGGAGCAAAAGTTTCTTCATAGTCAATGCCTTCTTCTTGGTTGTATCCTTTGGCTACTAGTCTGGCTTTGTTTCTGGTGATTTGACCTGTCTCATCCAGTTTGTTTTTAAAGACCCACTTGGTCCCCACTATGGATTGATGAGACGGCCTTGGGACTAGTTCCCACACTTGACTTCTCTCAAATTGATTTAGCTCTTCCTGTATGGCAATAATCCAGTCGCAGTCCTCAAGAGCTTGTTCAACTGAAGTTGGTTCGATTTGAGATAGGAATGCTCCAAACTCAACTTCATTTTGAACTTGTCTTCTAGTTCTGACACCAGAAGAAACATCACCAAGCACTTGATCAAGAGGATGATCCCTGTGATGTCTCCTAGCTATTGGCAACTGTGCCTCCTCAGGCATGTGTTGCACTCCAGGTTCATCACTGGGTTCACCTTCTTCTTTGGGATTGCTTGTTGGTGTTTCTTTTGGTGGTGAGGAAGATGATGGTAGTTTTGGAAGATTAGGTGCTTCATCATCTTCTGTGGATTGTCCCCATGTAGGAGTTTCATCAAATACAACATGCATGGATTCTTCTACAGTTTTAGTTCTCATGTTGTATATCCTATATGCTTTACTCCTAAGGGAATATCCTAGGAATATACCTATATCAGCCTTTGGATCAAACTTACCCAAATTTACCTTTCCATTATTATGCACGTAGCATTTTGATCCAAATATTCTGAGGTGGCTGATGTTGGGCTTTCTTCCTTTGTATAGCTCGTATGGAGTCTTATCCAAGCCCTTGCGAACATAGGCTCTGTTGGAGATATAGCAAGCAGTGCTCATAGCGTCCGCCCAGAACACTTGAGAAACCTCTTTCTCGTTGAGCATGCTTCTAGCCATCTCCGTCAGAACCCTGTTCTTCCTTTCGACTACTCCATTTTGTTGAGGAGTCCTTGGAGCTGAGAAGTTATGTTCAATGCCGTTTTGCTCACATAGCTCTGAGAAGCTATGGTTCTCAAACTCTCCTCCATGGTCTGTCCTTATGGCTGTGATTTTGAGCTCTCTCTCATTCTGCACTTTCTTAGCCAGGACAACAAAAGCATCAAAAGTATCTTGCTTAGAGGCAAGAAACATAGTCCATGTGAACCTTGAATAGTCATCCACCACTACTAGAGCATATAGGTTTCCACCCAAGCTCTTCACTCTTGCTGGCCCAACCAAATCCATGTGGATTAGTTCCAAGGGCCTGCTGGTGGAGACTTTCTTCTTGGTTTTGAATGAGGACTTTGTTTGCTTTCCTCTTTGGCAGGATTCACAGATAAAATCATGCTTTACTTTAAATGATGGAATACCTATAGCCAGCTCCTTTTTAATAAGCATGTCGAGTTGAGTAAAATTAACATGAGCTAGTCTCTTATGCCAAAGCCAACTATTCTCATCACTAGATATTAAACATTTTTCTTCTAGTTGTTGGCATAAGTCTAAAGTATATAGATTCCCATTTCTATTTGCCTTAATCTTACATTTTAAGTTGGCCTTATCTATATTCAGATCCTGCTTATCAACTATTAAGCACTCATTTGAATCAAATATTACCCAGTTTCCTCTGTCCGTGCTCTGGCTCACGCTCAGCAGGTTGTGACAGAGACCGTCCACTAGATAGACATCTTTGACTGGTCCAACTTCTCCAACTCCAGTGATCTTACCACTTTGATTTCCTCCAAAGGTCACTGTGGCTCCGTCTTTGATCACCAGAGATTTGAACTTGTCTCTGTCTCCAGTCATATGTCTCGAGCATCCGCTGTCAATATACCATTTCTTGTTCTTGGATGCTTTAAGACACACCTCATGATCTTCGTTGGTGAGGTCAAGATCTGAAGATTCTTCTTCATCCTCTTCTCTAGCTACCAGGCAGAGGTTGGCAACTTCTTCTTCATCACTTGCTTCCTCATCTGAGCTATTTACCCAAATGGAGGAAACAAGAGCCTTTCTTTTGTCCTTACCTTTTGACCTCTGCAGGCTGGGACACTCAGCCTTGAAGTGACCAGGCTTATTGCATTCAAAACACACAGGGACCTTTTCTTTCTTGTATCCCTTCTTCTGGCTGGAATCACTTCTCTGATAGCCTCCTTTCTTTCTGAAGAATTTCCTAAATTTCCTCACCATCATAGCCATCTCCTCATCGTCCATCTCCTCCTCATCATCCTCATCATTGTCATTGATCTCCTTGCTGGGAGCAACGAGAGCAAGATTCTTGTTCTTGGATGAGGGTTGAGGAGCTCTCATAGCCAGCAGGGTAGGTTCATATTCAGCAAGAGAGCCAAATAATGCGGTGATGGAGCTGGTTGATTCTCCTTGCACTTCTTGCAAAATAGTCACTTTGGTGATCCAGTCACCCTTCAAGATCTTTAGAATCTTGCTCACTTGCTCTCTTTCAGGGATATCCTTACCCAGCGAGGCCAAATTGTTGATGAGATGGGTGAACCTGAGCTCCAGCTCTCTGATAGGCTCGGTGGGACTCAACATGGCGAATTTGTGAAATTCTTCCACCAGCATTTCAACACGTCTCGCTTTTACTCCCTTGGTTCCAGAGTGAGCAGCCTCAAGAGCCTCCCACATATCTTTAGCATTTTTGTGGTGGCTGATCCTGTGAAACTCTTTAGGGCTGAGAGCACACTGGATGTAGTGCATGGCCCGGTAGTTCAGTTGGACTAGAGCATAGTCCTCATTTGTGTACCTAGATCGCTGCTTGGCAAAACCATCCTCATCCAGTGGTGTGTGATCCCCACGTTCGATTACGTCCCAGAGTCTGATGTCGCTGGATTTGATATAGGTCTCCATTCGAAACTTCCAGAATGGATAGTTATACCCATCAAAGCCAGGAGGCTTGTTGGGTTGAATAGAGACATCTGGCAGGGAGTAATCTGTATCCATTACTGGATCTTTGCTTTCTGGATTCGTTGGAATCGAGTGAGAAAGACCCGCTCTGATACCAAATGAAAGTAATGGATGCACAAGAAGGGGGGGGTGAATTGTGCTTCAAAAATAAATGCTCAAATTAAACGACACAAGAGTTATACTGGTTCGGTCTACCTGACCTACGTCCAGTCCTCAACCACCCAGGCCGAGAGTTCCACTATATCTCAGGTTTTAAGTCGGGTTCACCTGAAACCTTACAACCGCAAGTTTTGCACGGGATCACTTGCAACCTTACAACAAGTTTTACACAGGCTCACTTGTAACCTTTCTAACTAGCTCCCCCTCACACCAAGCAAGGGGTTAACCTTTACACTTAAAGGATTTTTCTGACTAAGTTCTCTCAAAGAACGGATGATGTTACACACTTAAGTACAATAAATGCTCTTATAACAGAAAGAGACTTAACTACAATGAGTACATAATAAGTAGATGAAAAGATCACTCAAAGTGTTAAATGCTCTTCGCTTTTTCTGGGCAGCTTTGAATGCTTGAAGATGTTCTTAGTTTCTCGCTCTAACTTCTCTCAAGAATATTCAAAGATAATAGATAACCTCATAAATGAGGTTTGACTCTCTTTATATAGTCTTCAAGCAATCTGTCTCTTGGTAGTTGGGAGAGCCGTTTGAATATGGTCGTTTAACCCATGTTACCGTTTGCTCAATAAATGCTTCATCAATGCATAGCAGGGTTGACTTGCTTTATCTCTGAAAAGTAGTCCTGACACCTCTGCTCTGACAAAAGCATTCTGACACTGCAACTTCTGACATTCTGATTGCTTGCGGAAGCAGATTCTCATCCGGAAGCAATTCTACTGAGTGTGCTGCACTGAGTGTTAGTCTAACAGTATAAAAACATATAGTCACATGCAGTGGGAGTGTTCTTAGTCTAAGAGGTCTTCCTTGCATCAGGAAGCACTTCTACATCCGGAAGTGATTCCACTGGATGAAGGATTTTGTTCACTATTACTCACTCTCGCTCAGTGTCTATTCAATCCAACAGTCAGCGCTAGTCACTAAGCTATCGGAAGCACTTTCACTTGACGAGGTAAACTCACTGACACTTAGGGTTATATCTATTCTATCAGTCTGCCTCAGTCAAAATCTATCAGGAAGCTATTCCACTTGACGTGGCTTTTTCACTGACGCTTGGGGTATTCTATTTTATCAGCCTGTGCCAGTCTAAGTCTAACAGGAAGCATTTTTACTTGACGAGGTGATCTTACTGACGCTTGGGGTGATATCTATCTTATCAGTCTGCGTCAGTCTAAGTTTAACAGGAAGCAACTTCACTTCCGGTTGAATCATAGCTTAGTCTTAGGTTTTGTATATCTTAGCGTTCATGAACTAAGTTAGATCTCTAGTGAATTACTTGCTATCGCTGGGGGATGAAACATTCATCCGCGAGCCCAAGTCCTAGTTTATCCGGAAGTAAGTCCACATTCAGTTGCACTCTTACTTGGGATCCTGTGTTATTCTATTGCTTTCTAAGTACTAGACCTATTCTTTCATATTTTAGTCTTCATCAAAACTTAAGATTCTAACACAAGTTCTTTACCAACCTCATGATTTTCTAGGGTATTTAAGTGATGTTCAACATGCATATCACCCCTAGAAGTGGCCTCATCCATTGTAGCATTACCCAATGCAACATCATCATTTGTTGTATGCAATTCTTTCAATTTTTTCTATACAATTCCATGAACAAGTCATAGAATCATCAAGATCATCACTAACATCACATTCATTATTGTCATGCCTAGTATCATGCAAAGTATCATTCAAAGAATTGGAAGTATCACAAGCAATGTGATCATCAAAATCGCAACTAGGAGAAACACTAGGCAAGACACCATTAGACTCAAAGATGCTAAGTTGATTTGCAACATTCATCTCAATCCTAGGATTAACCTCTTGGCACTCTTGAAGTTCATGCTCTTCTTCATCAAAGTAAGGAATTGATTCAACTTGAACTCCTCCTTCCAAATTCATGTCATTCTAAGAATTATGATTTACAACCATATTGGAAGGTAGGTCACCTTTCCTTGGCTCTTCCTCAACCCTTTCATTCATCAAATGAGAAACAAATGAATAAATGTCCTCTTGCTTCCTTGTAGCCTCGTCAAGTTGATTCAATTGAGACTCCAACCCTTCATCTTATCCATTACGGATGTACACATGTTCATCAACACATGTTACTGCTTACATGTCTACTTGTCACTGGCAAAAAATTACCAGTAACAATTACCAGTAACAAGTGAGGTACCTGTTACTAAAGGTCTAATGACTTGTTATCGCCCACATGCCTACTTGTCATTGGCAAAAAATAAGTGAGCAATATATTATGCCCAATATAGATTAGCATTTAGGGGATCTGCTAATGTTAATGTATCATTGAGGAATATATCATTGCAGAAATAAATGGGCCCCAAATGTTAGTGTAAATTGAGCATAGTTTGATGATCACATAATTTCGTCAGTAACAAGTTGTTAAGCTTGCAATAACAAGTGGCCACACTATAGTAACTAGTTCATTAACATGTATGATGAACTTGATTTTTGGCTAGCGACAAGTGGTCATGAAGCTAATAATAACTACAAAAAAGATGCATTGACAGGTCCCCAAATGTTAATCTAAACTAAGCGTGATTTATTGCTCACTTAATTTTATGCAATTAACAAGTGGACATGTCTGTAGTAACAAGTCTCTAAACCTACAGTAACAAGTGTCCCACTTGTTATTGACAATTGCCCTTCACAAATGATTGAATTAATTTTTGGCCACTGACAAGTAGTCATGAAACTAATAACAACTACAAAATAGATGCATTAACAAGTTCCCTAAATGATAATCTAATTTGGGGATGATATGTTGCTCACTTAATTTTTTGCTAATAACAAGTGGACATGTCTGGAGTAGCAAGTCCTTAAACCTGCTGTAACAAGTGCCCCACTTGCTACTGGCAATCTTCTCAAATGAAGGAGTTGATTTTTGGCCAGTGACAAGTGGTCATGAAACTAATAACTGCTACAAAATAGATGTATTAACAAGTTCCCCAAATGTTAATCTAAACTGGGCATAATATTTTGCTCAATTAATTTTTTGCCAGTGACAAGTGGGCATGTCTGCAGTAGCAAGTCCGTAGACCTACAGTGGCAAGTGCCCTACTTGTTACTGACAATTGCCCTTCACAAATGATGGAATGCAAGTGGTTGATTGGACCGAAATTTACATGTTTAAGCATGTGCATTTGAGTTTAATTAGTGTGATTTAATTGATATATTTGATCATTATTGACATATTATATGGCGCATGCTTATTGGATTAAATTGGTAAATATTAGCCTTATTACTTGCATTTTAAGAAACCAAGGGTATTTTGGTCATTTTTGACTATGTGGTGAATTTTATGTGTAGGGGGTCCCACGTGGGCCCCACACACCCTTGGGTGTGCTTATGTGGCAAGGAGGAGGCTAGGTGGCAAAGGCAAAGGCATAAGACAAAAATTACCCCTTTTGTCAAAAAGAAGGGATTTGCAACTTTCCAAAAGGGTTATGGAGCCAAAATTCAAATTCAAGTTGGTGAAGATTCATTAAGGGCAAAAAGGGAAGTACAATGGAGAGGAGAAAAAGGAGGAATTTTTGGACATGCATGGAGACAACATTTGGACTACATTCATCCCCACTTTAACCTAATACCTAAACTACCCTTCTCTTCCTTTCCAATTGACACCCCACGGCCATATACTCCCTCACACACCAAAATATCTTTTCTTGCCAACTAATCACCATTGACAACTCATTCATATCCTAATCCAACTCATTAACCTAACCACCACACCATTTAATCCCTAACCAACTTCATTTGTGACAACATTCCCACTTTCACTTTTCTCTCTCTTCTCCATTTTCTCTCAACTCCATCTTCATCTTCTTCACCATTCTTCCACTATTTTCGTGATTCTCCCTCCATCCTCCATGAATCCCACGCAACTTCACCTCCATTTCCACATCTCCATGTGTGGCTAGGCTTCTTCATCTCTCTCTCCAAAGGAATGTGCTTATAGATCTTCACATTTGGCCTCATGTATTTGTAATGTACTCTTTTAGGTTTGTAAGCTAGACTTATCTTTTTGCCTAATGTCTTCCTAGATTTAGGTTTCATTAGGTTAGGACATTTAGCTTTAAGTGTCCTACTTGATTTTGGCTTACAAATCTCTCTTTTAGGTTAAGTACATGAAAACCTATGCTTAATCTTTTGTAGTTTCATGAATGTATGTGTGTGTGATTAGCTCCTATTATGTTTGTGAAATGAATGTGTTTCTTAAGTGCTAGATTTAGTGCTTAATGTTAGCTTAAGGTATGTGCTAAGCTTGAAAGAGCTTTAGGCTTGGTTAACCTAATTAAACTCTTGAAGATTTCTTAGCTTTAAGAGGCCTCAAGGATTTAGTTAGATTATATCAAGTAATGCAATTATATGAGGTACAATTCACCAAAAGCACAAAGTACTTTGGATAGGGAGATGCTTCCACTTGACTTTGTCACAACTCCATTTCGGTAATATAGCTCTAGTTAGGTTAAATTTGTAGTTGTTAATCATAAAAAAATATTCTCAAACCATCTCTTAATTTGCGTGGCAATTGGACCGTGAATTAGCAAGTTATAAACCTAGATTGTGGATTTGACCCTTACTCACCACTACACTTTAGTGGAATTGAGTATTGAATTTGTTTGGATTAGCCAAGGCGACTTAAGGCTAAATCAAGTGGCGCCGTTGCCGGTTTAGGTTGCTCTTGCTAGTTTTAGGTTTTAGTAGTCACAATTTTAATTTGTTGTCATTTGTGTGCTCATTCGGTTACTTTGCACTTTTGAGCTTAAATCTGATTTTGAGAATTCTGGACCTTGAACACTTGTATTCTGGAGATTTTTGGACTGTTTGGAGGTGTATAGGCTGCTCTAGTTGGCCTTGTTGTTGCTGGAAATTCGTGCTATAAGTTTGTGTGCTAGTTGCTGGAAATTGCTCTGAAACTACTGGAATTTCAGGTTCACTGTTTTTAAAACTGGGAACAATCTACTGCGCAATAATTCAAACCGTTTTACCTGGAACATCTACAAGATTTGAGCTTTCTTTGGACATATTATTTGTTTAAAACTGAGTTGTATACTGCCTGGAACAATTCGGTGAAGTTAGACTGTTTTGCTGGAAGTACACTGTTTGCCCTGTTTGCTTGTTTTCCTCACTGCAACTTGTGTACTTGGAGATTTTGGAAAGCTGTTTGAACTGGTTAAACTAGGAGATGGTAGCTTTCATTTGATATACTATATGCTCCAAATCACCTTCTGTACACTCTAGAATTAATTTTTGAAGTTGACTAGTTTTCTAGGAGTGCTTATCGGTAAGAGCCAAGTTTGGACCAAATCTGTTTGTAGCTATACCTATCTGTTTTGAATGATCTTTGGCTCGTTTTGACCAGTTTTTCATAAGCTTTTGAATGATATATTATGCTGAATTTTTAGTGCAGTATTCGTTTCTCTAGAGATCAAAAACGTGCTGTAATTGTGCATTTTCCTGCTCAACATTGAACTCAAACTGTTTGCATTTTACTTATCTGTTTTGAGCAGTGTTTGATTTGTTTGAAAGCTGGTAATTTTCACTTTATATCTGCCTGGTTAGTCTGGACAGTTTGGTTGAAAGTTATATTGAAAAAGGTGCTCTAGTTACCTAGCATTTCTAACCGGATAATTGTGAATTTGCACTGTTTTGTGGTTTGCTTGCTGGACTGTTTTTTGCAGGGCTGTTTTCATTGGTTGCAGGGCTCCAGTAAGCTCCTTTGACACTATTTTTGGTGTCCTGTATTTGGCTGGTTTTGTGTCCATATCTTTGGATTTTTGCAAGCTTGTTTAGAGCTACCTTGCTAAGCACATTGCAAGCACTTTCTTGTGCTCTTGTGCTACATTTTGCGGGATATATTGGCTGTCATTCTGGATATATTGTGGCTGGATTGTATTGGTTTTCTTTGCAGGTCATGGCATATTATTCTTGCTTCATTGAGGCTTGTTCACACCTCATAAGCCAATGAGGGAATTTTCAAGGCCATGTGCATCATTCTCACCTCATGGCATGGCCACCACTCCACAACAATTCTATGGGAGGGATCACTTGAGTATGCATGATAATTCTTATCTCTCCTATGATGAGAAGTTGGCCAACCTTGTTGACAAGATGCATGCTCTTTGGCCAACCATGGAGAAGAATATGAGCAATAATGTTTCTGCAATGCCTCCAAGACCTCCATTCCAAGAGCATACTCCTTACACCAACACATACACTCAAGGATGGATGGACCATCCGTGCTTCAAGTGGGGGTGGGAGGAGGTTATGCTACTACATCACATGCTTTTGAAGTTCAAAAAGAGTATGCTCCTCACTATCAAGATCATTATGACCCTAACCAAATGAGACCTCATTCTTCTTGTGCTCAAAGCCGGATGTGTATGCTTATCAAGAAGCTTCTCAATATGAGTCTAATCCACCTCCTTATGGTTATGGGCAAAATTTTTATGATCATCAAGTGCCTCTACAAGGTTTTGTTCCTACACACATGGAGCAAAATGACTTCTTTCATGCTCAAGTGCCAAATGAGTATGCTCCTCCAAGAGAAGATTCTTTTCTCTCTTCTAGTACAAATGACTTGATGATGCAAATGTGTGCATCAATTATGGAGAAGATGAATGGATTTGAAGAGAGTCTTAAGAAGCAAGAGGACATTTGTTCATTTGCTTCTCAATGGTTGAATAAAAGGGCCGAGGAAAAGGCAATGAAAGGTGACCTACCTTCCAATATGGTTGTAAATCATACTTCTTTGAATGACATGAATTTGGAAGGAGGAGTTCAAGTTGAATCAATTCCTTACCTTGGTGAAAAAGAGCATGAACCTCAAGAGTGCCAAGAAGTTAATCCTAGGATTGAGATGAATGTTGCAAATCAACCTAGCACCTTTGAGTCTAATGGTGTCTTGCCTAGTGCTTATCCTAGTGATGATCTTGATGATTCTATGCCTTGTTCATGTGATGCGTTGAGCATTTGTGTTGAGTGTTATGAGGGTAAATCTTCTCTTCTCATGGAATTCCATAGAAAAAAATTGAAAGAATTGCAAACATCCCATAGTGATGTTGTATTGGGTAATGACACAATGGATGAGGCCACTTCTAGGGATGATATACATGTTGAACATCACTCAAATACCCTAGAAAACCATGAGGAGGTTGACATTGGTAAGGAGGCCGAGACTACCCCTCACTTGGGTGGAGAATGCAAAGAGGCCAAAAGCCAAGGCCCTCTTGAAGAAGAAGAGCATGAAGTTTTACAAGAGGAAAGCAAGGTTGGAGAGCATTTGGCACAAGAGCTACAATCTTTTTCTACTTCTCAAATCAAGCATTCAAGTGTAGAGAACACTTCCAAAGGTATAATTCTTGACTCTACACTTGTTTCCTTTCCTAGTTCATGTAACTTAGGGAAGAAGAACTATCATGACATAATCCAAAGAATGATGCTTGATTTGTTTTCTATGCTTGAATTTAATGTGTCATTGCTTGTTGTTCTTGAGCCAATTCCTACTTATGCTAAGCCTTCATATAATCTTTGTATATATAAGGAAGCATGTAGGCCATATACATTGTTGATTGAAAATGTGGTAGAACAACATGTAAATCCCTTGAGCTTTCTTTCACATGAGGTTGTGCACACATCTTTAGGTTCATTTGATTCTTGTTTGGTGAATGTTAATGATGCTTGCATGAATTCTCTTGATGATGATTCTATTATTGTGAGCATGCCTCTTGATGTTACTAGTCCCAAGCACGATGATTGTGATCTTAATGATGTTGGTAAATTTACATACTCCTTGTCTAGCTACAACCCCTTGGAAAAGGGATGTTTGTTCAATTTTGTGGATAAAGCTAGGTTGGAAGGAGTGCTTCATCTCATGATAGAGGCCGGGTTGCATTTGAAAGAAGCCTTGCATTTTTATGCCTCATATACCATATTGGATTGGAAGAGCCGTTTGAGGAGTATGCTTCAAGAAAGTGCTTTGCAAGGAAACTCTCTTAATCAAGCTTTGATTGGACCTTGTTTGCATGATGTGGCTCACTTGGACTTTTCTTCTAGAAGTGACACCACAAGTTTAAGGTGTAGGCCGATTGAAAGTTATTGGCTAAGTGTTTTGAAGGGGCAACATCTTGCTAGATTTAAAATGCCTAATTTGACTACTATGTTTAATGATTATGTCTCTTCTAAGCATGTGAATCTCATGGCCTATGATGTTTTTCCTATACATGTTCACCTTGATTCTCATTATGCTTCCATTTATATATCCTCTTTGTATACCTACAACCCCTTGCAAAAGGGAAGTTTGCTATATGTTGTAGGTTCTTTTAGGATGCATAAGGACTATTGGGAAGAAAAGAAGGACAAGATGGAGCTTGCAACAATTCCGAAAGCGGATGATCGTAGCTTGAATGTGTTGAAGGCCGAAAAGCATCTCAAGAGGAGTTTGGAACTTGAAGCCACAAAGGAAGAACTAGAATTCTTCAATGGAAAGCTAACCAAAGATGACATCAAAGGGCTAGTGGTTCGTTTGAAGATGCTTAAAAGGAACATGGAAGTTAAGGGCCAAGTGTTGAAAGCCACAATGCATGAACCTACACTTCTAGTATTCCTTGCAAGGAGAGTTCAAAAGTTTCTCTTGAAACTACAAGCCTTTTGGAGAGCTAGGCGGCCAAAGGAGAAGAAGAAGGGAGCAAATACTAAAAATTCAACTTGGAAGCTCCCATTCTACAAGAAGGCCGAATTGATTAAGTGGAATCATGTGGAAGAAGAGATCAAAAGTTTTCATGATAAGAGTGGCCACGACATGCTCATCAACGGCTACACCAAAACCAAGTTCTTCAAAGAGAACTTCAAGCCTCCATAAGAGGTTGTATTTTTCCTTCCCTTACCTACTTTTAAATTGTTCTTATTCTAAGTGTGGGGGAGGACATATGATAGTAGAAGAAAATATAGAATTGTGTTAGGTTTAATTTCTAGTATTTTGTTATAGGTGGTTAGAAAAACAAAGAAAAAAAAATATATAAACTTGTGTTAGGTTGTGTTTAGGGTTTGTTTTTGTGAATAATTCATGATGGCCATTTGCATGCGTGGACTGCCCGGCCTTGTCTTTGCTGCCTTGCCTTTGTTTTATGCCTTCCTACTTGATTTGATTGGTCCCATTGAGGACAATGCATGCTTTAAGTGTGGGGGGTGTATTATGTGCTTAAAAGTGGTCTAATTCAAAGCTTTCACACTTGATTTGTGGACTTATTTGGCATGATTGTGTAGGAAGTTTAACTTGATCATGGCTCTTGAAAGTAAATGGAATTGTCCTCTAGTGTGTAAGTAGAATTTTTGGAATGATTACTTAGGGCATTACTTGGGGCACTTTTAAGGTATAAAGAGGGTGTAAGTTTCTCATTTAACTTTTCTAAGGGAGGAAGTGACTAATTAGAGTAAGCCATTAAAGTGAGAAGCCTCCAACCGAATTGAGTGGGCCAATAGTCTACTTGACCTCCTAGAACTTGTCCTAACTCTTGTTCAAGATCACAATGCATGGCATGATTGAAAATGAAAGGGGCATTTCTTTCTAAACCCTTTTGACCCAAACACTAAGCCACCAAAAATATATCCTTTGATTAACCCCTTTGGGCCATTCTCTATTCTTTTCTACCACCTTGACCAATGTTTGAATGAGTGATTATAGCATATGTTTGCATTTATATTAGTATTGTATTGTTGTATCTTGTGAAAAGCATGTTACATGGGGGAAATGGTCAGTGGCGCCATTTTGGGCGCCATTCCAGAGAGGCAGTGCCCATGGGCGCCATTTGGGCGCCATTTTGGGCGCCATATCAGAGAGGGGGCGCCCTAGGCGTGGCGCCAAAAAAAAAAAAGCCCCAAAGGCCTAAAAGAAAAGAATGAAAGCACAAAGTGCTTATGATGCCAAAGGCATATATATATAAAACAAAAAAATGTAAAGAGAGATAAGCACAAAGTGCTTGGTAAAAAAAAGTGATATGTAGCATGCTTGATTGGATTGATTTCATTGTATCACATGCATATGTGGTGATTATTTGTTCATGTCATTGGTCATTGACTACTTTCCATCATTCATCATTCATTATTAGCCTTCCATTCAACCCCTAAAGTCCCCTAGATTCAATTGTGCCATGCATAATAATGGGTGGAGAACTTAGAGCTACTACAAGCTTATGGAGAGGTTAAGTGCATTGAGCCAAAAGAGTGATCACAAGTCCTTAGTTAGGCATTTTTCCTAACTTGAGTGAATGAGTGTAAACACTTTATCCGGTGAGGAAAAATCTCAATTGACACTCCTCCTTAATTCTAGTTGCTTGATAAACTTGCATTCACTTTGTATTCTTAGATTTGGCCCATGTGATGCTCTAGGGAAAGGTTCAAAAAGGTCAACTTGTACTCTATGACAATTCCAAGTGCCTTCACTATGCTTAATGATTAAGTTAATCTTTTTGGATGACTTTGACCGGAGTTCAAAGATTAAGTGTGGGGGATTTGATTGGACCGAAATTTACATGTTTAAGCATGTGCATTTGAGTTTAATTAGTGTGATTTAATTGATATATTTGATCATTATTGACATATTATATGGCGCATGCTTATTGGATTAAATTGGTAAATATTAGCCTTATTACTTGCATTTTAAGAAACCAAGGGTATTTTGGTCATTTTTGACTATGTGGTGAATTTTATGTGTAGGGGGGTCCCACGTGGGCCCCACACACCCTTGGGAGTGCTTATGTGGCAAGGAGGAGGCTAGGTGGCAAAGGCAAAGGCATAAGGCAAAAATTACCCCTTTTGTCAAAAAGAAGGGATTTGCAACTTTCCAAAAGGGGTAATATGGAGCCAAAAATTCAAATTCAAGTTGGTGAAGCTTCATTAAGGGCAAAACGGGAAGCACAATGGAGAGGAGAAAAAGGAGGAATTTTTGGACATGCATGGAGAAAACATTTGGACTACATTCATCCCCACTTTAACCTAATACCTAAACTACCCTTCTCTTCCTTTCCAATTGACACCCCACGGCCATATACTCCTTCACACACCAAAATATCTTTTCTTGCCAACTAATCACCATTGAAAACTCATTCATATCCTAATCCAACTCATTAACCTAACCACCACACCATTTAATCCCTAACCAACTTCATTTGTGACAACATTCCCACTTTCACTTTTCTCTCTCTTCTCCATTTTCTCTCAACTCCATCTTCATCTTCTTCACCATTCTTCCACTATTTTCGTGATTCTCCCTCCATCCTCCATGAATCCCACGCAACTTCACCTCCATTTCCACATCTCCATGTGTGGCTAGGCTTCTTCATCTCTCTCTCCAAAGGAATGTGCTTATAGATCTTCACATTTGGCCTCATGTATTTGTAATGTACTCTTTTAGGTTTGTAAGCTAGACTTATCTTTTTGCCTAATGTCTTCCTAGATTTAGGTTTCATTAGGTTAGGACATTTAGCTTTAAGTGTCCTACTTGATTTTGGCTTACAAATCTCTCTTTTAGGTTAAGTACATGAAAACTTATGCTTAATCTTTTGTAGTTTCATGAATGTATGTGTGTGTGATTAGCTCCTATTATGTTTGTGAAATGAATGTGTTTCTTAAGTGCTAGATTTAGTGCTTAATGTTAGCTTAAGGTATGTGCTAAGCTTGAAAGAGCTTTAGGCTTGGTTAACCTAATTAAACTCTTGAAGATTTCTTAGCTTTAAGAGGTCTCAAGGTGTAACATCCCAAAATTTGAATTAGTAATAATAAATAGTTAATTAATGTATTGGACAACTTTAGTAAAGTAAAAATCATCATAAATAAATAAATAAAGATAAATATATTTTTAAGAATTAATGTGTCTATTTTCTTTTGAAAATTTATGAATAAAATAGTTGCAGTTTAAATTATAGATTGGAAACTTGATTAAAAATAGTTGAAGGCTTGGGTAACACTATGGTTGAAGGAAATATGAGATAGTGGATGGATTATTTTTACAACTCACATTAAGGTAGGAATATAAAATAGAAAAATAAATAAGTATAATTAGAAGGGCAAAAGGGTCAATTGCCTATCTAAATTTCATTTTTCTTTTCTTCCTTCTCCTCCCCATACAACATCACACGACACACACACACCCATACTCTCTTCTCTGTCAGTTTTCTTCTTCTTCTTCTTCCTTCCCTTCTCCGGAAATCGCCGGCCTGTGCAGGCAGAGGGCGGCGCCGCCGCCGCCATACAGCGAGGAAGAGTCCCCTCCGCTCCTTCTTCTACCTTCTTTCGTGTGTGGGTGTGTGTGTTTGTGGCAAGAAAGAGAGAATGAAGAGGTGGGTTTGTGGTGGCCGGCGGCCTAGCATTCTCCGGCGAGTACTCCGGCGTGTTTAGGCACTAAAGAGAGCCCTTTAACTTTGGGTAATTGTTCTTCATTCCCTTTCATCTTTGCTCTTGATTTTAGAGATAAATTCTAGGGTTTTGATTGAATTCAAAATTCTAAGTTGTGGGATGATTTCTATAGTATCATTAGGCCCTTCTAAGAGTTTCTATTGTATGGGTTTCTTGGATTTGAGCCTATGTGATATGTACTTGATTAAGTGTTTATATAAGTTAGGGTTTTTGTATGATTGAATTTCTGTACTTTCAGTGATGGAATTGGATGCTTGAGAACCAAATTAAGGTGATTTCTAAGTTGTTTATGGGTTAGGATTGTTTAATTTTGGGTTAGAATGAATTTTGAAGTAAAGTAAGTGTTGAAAAGTTAGAGTTTTGGGTGAATTTCGAACTTGTGAGAGTTATAGCTGTTTTGAGCATTCCATTGGGATCACCTAAGTGTGATAAGAGTTTCTAATGGTGTGGGGTTTGTATCTTTTAGAAAATTTGGAAATTGTCTTAATCAAAAGCTTAAATAAGTTGGAAATCATTATGTATTCTGAAGTTTATTCTGAATTTTGAGGATTTGATGATTTAATAGCTTTAGTTATGCATATCTATGATTGTGAAATAATAATTAATGAGGGACAAAGTGAGTTAAATCTTGAGTGTTGAAAGAAATGAGAAAGTTGCATATAGATTTAGATAATTGCCTTGAGAGTTGTAATGAGGTTGATATGATGATTGTTATTGAGACTGGTTATAGATTTTCAATACTTTGGGTTTTGAATGGTTATAATAGAAAGGTTGTCATTGTATATAATTTTGTCCTAGGCTTGAATGTGTGATAATTGTGATAAAGGATAGAGAGGGAATTAGATTTGTAAATTTCTCACTTATGTAAGGATATTTGTTTATAGTTGAGTGGTAAATGGTAAATCTTGCATTTAGATGGATTGTGGGAGAGTATGGTAATTAAGTGGTAAAGATTTGAGTAGAAATGAACTTTTGTGCTAGGATGGTATGAAGGATAATCTAAGCTTGAATGATTCATAAAGCGATCGGAAAGTAACTTACTAGTTGTTAATGGTAATTATGGTTGATAATGGTTGGGTTAAGTTGGATTGTGTTGACTTTGGGTTATTTGTATAGACCGTTTTGGGCTAGTTTGGGTGCTGTTTTGGGATGTGCATGTGTGATCACCAACATTTTGTGACTTGACTTGTTGGTATTGGTCTTGTTCTGTGAAGTATATGTGTGAATGTTAAATCAATCAAGAAAATCTAAATAGTTTTATAGGATAATATAAAGAAGTTGGGTAGTAACTTCATAAGACCGAGAACTACGTAAAGTATTATAAGTTGGAGATGGTATTAATATAACCTTTTGTGTTATATTATTTTAGGAGTACATATTGGTGATGGTACTTGAGAGAAATCTACAAGATACGGTAAGGAAGAACAACAAAGTGCTAAGGGCGACAGGTAATCACACTTACCTTACTATAACATTGAGGGTGACGTTAGTTAGGGATTTTGAAAATCCTTTCTCACCTCATTATCTATATATTATCTTTGAAAGTTATTTTTCTACAAAATAGGCTATCGGGTGCCTTTCAAACACGATTACTTTCATATAAAGAATTTGACTTACTATATGTAGTATCCTGGCTGGTGGTATTGCTGGACTATGTATGTGTGAGTGTATATACATTAAGATTTGGTACCTTGACAGGGATATTGAGAGATATCATGGACTAGATGTATCATAGATTATGAGGATAGGAATGAGATGTTGAATTGGAGATTGTGGAAAGAATTATTAGGGGAAACATTGAATGCTGTGGATGATATATTGACAGGGAATTGTAAGAGTGCATTGCACTGATATGGACATTAAGGTCTTGAATAAGGTTGAGGTTGATAGATATGGTGAACATTGCATGACACTGTTACTTATGTACCATCGCGCGATGATAACTGTCGATTGGCCAATCGACAGTTATTTGTACTGATGATCCTTTTCGGATTGATTAGACCGGGGATCATAGGTCAACTTATTGAGAGAAAGTGACCTACGGTTGTTTGGCACTGGAGAGCCCAACCGTTCCCATTCTGCAATGGAAACAGAATTGGGGTTCCCTCTCTGGGGATTGCCAGAGAGGGAAATTGTCCCCTCATTATGGAGAGGGACACAGTGTCAAATCATATAGTGAAAATTAGATGCTTGAATGCCCCGTGATGGCACAATGCATCTATAGGTGAGTGTAAGAGTTGTGGTGGTAGTAACATTAGATTGGAGATTGGGGAGGTGATATTTAGTTATGTGTAATTGACTGAGGGATTTGAGTGATAGGTGGAAAGTAGAGATGATGAATTTGAGTTGATTTGGACGGAGGGACTTGAATGATGAATGAAAGACTTGATATGTATATATATATTATTGGTTTTAAAATGTGGTACCCTTTAGACGCCCTCGCTACCGCACATCTCACTGTTATAGTGAGTTAAGCGGTGATTACTGGGACAAATTGTCTCATCCCACAATTACTGACATTTTTGCAGGTATTCATGCACAGACGCAGACAACAGGAAAGGGAATTAGGTATTAGAAACTATATAGACTATTTTGAATTGTATATTGCCAATTTGTATAGGTCTGCATTCGCTTCCGCATGTTTTCTGATGAAAATGAAAAATAGATTTAGTGATGTTTATTATGGATTGTAATATAAGCATAGTGCTTTTCTAACTATGATAGGTTTGTAATAATATGGAAAGTCTTTTCTATCATAGTTAGATATTTAATAATGATTGATATTAGTTGCTTCTTTTCTAACCATGTTAGGTGGACCTTTTCTAACATGGTTAGCTATTAATTATCCATGATAGTGTTCAGGTGGTATTAGGAAATTCTTTTCTATCATGGATAGTATTTAACTTTTAGTAAATTCTTTTTCTAACTATGATAGACATTGTTATTATGGAAATCCTTTTTCTATCATAGTTAGTAAAGAGATGATTGAATTAAAAAGGGATAACTTAGGTTAATTAGGGAATTAGTAACAATATGTTACACAAGGATTTAGTTAGATTATATCAAGTAATGCAAATATATGAGGTACAATTCACCAAAAGCACAAAGTACTTTGGAGAGGGAGATGCTTCCACTTGACTTTGTCACAACTCCATTTCGGTAATATAGCTCTAGTTAGGTTAAATTTGTAGTTGTTAATCATAAAAAAATATTCTCAAACCATCTCTTAATTTGCGTGGCAATTGGACCGTGAATTAGCAAGTTATAAACCTAGATTGTGGATTTGACCCTTACTCACCACTACACTTTAGTGGAATTGAGTATTGAATTTGTTTTGATTAGCCAAGGCGACTTAAGGCTAAATCAGTGGTCACACAAAATAGACTAGTAATTGAGTTTGTTGAATTTTGTTTTCTTTGAAATTATTCAAGAATAATCTCGGGAAGGGGATTTAGGCACTATATTCAAACAAAAACCTTTGTAATAAGTATTAACAGACATATTGAAAAAGCATATACATCAAAATAAATATATCTTGTAATAATGTCACAAAGAATGAGAACAAAAAATTATCATTGAACTGCTTGATCAAGCCAAAGCCTAGTTTGTGCTGTTTCACCAATCCCTCAATGGCATGACATTAATGCTTATCTTTAGCTCAGATCCACAAGATCTCTTGGAATTTTTTTTGTAGCTAAGACTGTGAAAATTGGAAAGGTTTCTGCAAACTGTATTTTTGTAGTTCCCACCATCACCACCACCACAATAGCAAGAAAGTTATTTCAGGCTTATTTTAATACAATTTGAGGGAGCCTTTCAAAATCATTCTGATGTAAACCAAGTAGCTTCTACGTAAATTGAAATCAGAAGCTGAAAATTAAAAAAATTTGCAAATAGTTAGTAAAACCACAAGTCATATATTTATTGAAAGCAAGGGCTTCCATGAAAATTCCAGAAAGATGCACTATCTACAGCAAGATAATTGCTACTTTGTGGTTCATCTACTAAATTGGACCACAGTATATTGAGGAAATGCAATTACTCGAGTTTTTGCTATTCTCTCCTCCCCTTATTATGATATCCTAATAATAATTGAATTGTTTGATTAAATAAAACTATTAAAATTAGTAAAGTAATAAATACGTAGGAAATGTACTTTGTTTCACATATGTGCTTATTTTATAAGTGGATAAGAGTGAGAAAAAGGATGAGACTTGAGAGAGAATGTAATAGGAAAAGGTAATGGGAGAATATTATTTAATGGTGAAAAATAATGATCATTAACGGAGTGATGGAGGGAGTATCACGTTTTTGAATGAAATGATCACATATGAACTAAATATTTGCAGGGAATGAATAATTCAAAGCCAAGACTTAAAGATTTTTAAGATTTCCAACTATATAGATTCATCATCTCCAGGACTTCCAAGAAGAAAAGATTAGTAAAGAATCATTCCAAGAAGAAAAGATTTGATATGACAAAATGAAGAAAACATGAGTTCAAGACTAGAAATGAAACCTTGACTTGGTTGTTTGGATAAAGAGATGAGCCATAGACACATGCGAACTCAACAGGGGAAGAATCTTGAGAAAGCTTCTATATTCTGATTTGTCCTCATCCTGCATAATGTTACTAAATCAAAATTAAAACTCATAAAATAAGTTAACAATCAAAGAAGGTGAAACTTCAACATTTTCTATTAAACATAAAAATGGTTAAAGCTTAACAGGAATTTCATCAAAAACTTGGTGTGCAAGAAAAATGGGGTACATGAAAAATTGGCATGAAATGAAAAAATGGATTTATATGGAGGAATTTCATCTATAAGTGAAATAGAAATCCCTAAATTGGATCAGTTTCTTTCTAATGTCATATTTGTAAATGAAGAGCTAGACACCCATGTACTTGGAGGGGCCAAAAACCCAAATAAATGCGCTTGGAGGCCTTGAAAAGAGTCTGATATAAAGAATGGATTGCAAACACTTCTAAAGGAGAATGCTTCTTTGCAAAATAACTTAAGGAGATGCATTTCCAAATATCTTCTTGGTTTCTTTTTCTACAGCATACCAAGGGGAAGGTAAAACTCATTTTTGCTAAGTGAATATGGTTTTCATGCAATGATAGAGAGTGAGGAAATAATCTCCCTTCTTCTGGGTTGCACCTACAACTTCAACCCTATCTAATCTAATTGGAGTTGAACAAGCAGATAATCACTAGTTGTAATTGAAGTAGAGGTTGTCAAATAGTTGTCCCTTTCAAACTTAAACAATTGTGATTAAGGCAATCTATTACCCTGACCAAGTAGTCCTAGCAGAATCAATTCCTTCCATATATGTGCACACGAAGAGTGAAGATTAAGGTGGGAAGCTGGTGTGACGAACTGAAGATGTACGAAGAGTGAAGATGGTGTGAAGCTTTTTTCTGTTACAAGAGAAGTTAGGGGTAAAAGGGTCAATGGACAAGTGGAAAATTTTGCAACAAAAGCCCTCGGGAATTGATGATAATTTTGGAATCTCTTGGGACCTTGAAATAGTATTTTGCCTTACTAGGGACCACAGTGCAAATTTCTCCCTATCATTCCCATTTAAGTTCAAATGGTGAAGGGTTCAACTTTTATTTTCCTTTTTCTTTTTTTATACAAATAAATAGAAACCCACATTCAACTTATTAGCCTTACATTCCTACTATTATAAAAGTACAACATGACCAATAATGGTTGGTAAAGGGGTTTGATTCATAACTATGTGGTTGTGAGTTCGAATCCAGCCGATGTGAGAACCTTGTTGGTGGGCGATATGTAAGTACATTTGTAAGCGCTATTTTAGCCAAGGGGCCTGCCCTGGCCCTGGTGAGCCCCCGAGACCCAACTTACCTAAACTTTTTTGTTTCAAAAAAAATATATAAGCACAACATGTTCTGAAATTCTGGGTATTCCTAATGAATGATGTAACATATTGTTACTAATTCCCTAATTAACCTGGGACATCTCTTTTAGTTCAATAATATCTTTACTAACTATGATAGAAAAAGAAATTTCAATAAAATCAATATCTCTATCATAGTTAGAAAAAGAATATCCTAATGATTAAAATATTATCCATGATAGAAAAGAATAAACTAATACAGTACAGCTGCTATCATGGATAATTTATTGCTAACCATGTTAGAAAGGATTTGCCTAACATGGTTATTAAACAAAACTAATTGATTAAACAATAAATAAATATGTATACATGCGGAAGCAGATGCAGGCCTATACAAATTGGCAATATACAATTTCAAATAAACTATATAACTTCTACTACCTAATTCCCTTTCCTGATGCTCGCGCCTGTGCATGAATACCTGCAAAAATGTCAGTAATCGTGGGATGAGACAATTTGTCCCAGTAATCACCGCTTAACTCACTATAACAGTGAGATGTGCGGTAGCGAGGGCGTCTAAAGGGTACCACATTTTAAATTCAGTAATATATACATATATCTGTCAAGTCTCCTTCCATTCATCACTCAAGTCCCTCTGTCACATCTAAGTCAACTCAAATTCACCATCTCTACTTTCCACATATCACTCAAATCCCTCAGTCAATTTCATATTAACTAAATATCATCTCCCAGTCTCCAATCTATTGATGCTACTACAACTCTCACACTCACCTATAGATGCATTGTGCCATCCCGGGGCATTCAAGCATCTAATCTTCTCTATATGATTTGACACTGTGCCCCTCTCTATGATGAGGGGGCAAATTTCCCTCTCTGTCAATCCCCAGAGAGAGAACCCCAATTCTGTTTTCCATTGCAGAATGGGAACGGTTGGGCTCTCAAATGCCTTAACAACCGTAGGTCACTTCTCTCAATAAGTTGACCTATGATCCCCGATCCAATCAATCCGAAAAGGATCATCAGTACAAATAACTGTCGATTGGCCTATCGACAGTTATCATCGCGCGATGGTACATAAGTAACAGTGTCATGCAAACCTCACCATATCCCTATCAATATCACATGCACAATAATCAACATCATGCACTCTCACATCACCTTTCAATCCATCATCCACAATATTACATGTTTTCCCTAATAATTCTCCCCACAATCTCCAATTTAACATCTAATAACCTATGATACATCCAATCCATGATACCTCTCAATATCTCTGTCAAAGTATAAACATTTCAATATCTATACACTCACAGACACAATTCCACAATACCACCAGCCAGGGTACTACATATAGTAAGTCAAATTCTTTGTACGAAAATAATCGTGTTTGAAAGGCACCCGATAGCCTATTTTATATGAAAGTAAGGTTTTAATAGATAATATATATATATAGAGGGTGAAAAAGGATTTTGGAAATCCCCAACTAACGTCACCCTCATTGTTATAGCAAGGGTAAGTGAGATTACCTGTCGCCCTTTAGCAATTCTATGCGATTTCTCAACTTTTCTTCCTTGATGCCACGAAAACTTACTTGCATCCACTCCTATAATAATATATAGCCAAATGATAAATTAATATCATTTCCCTTTTATCGTAGTTCAACGTCTCTCTCGTTCTTATATGTTACTACCCAATCCCCTTTCTTTTTATATATTTTCCTATCCTAAGATCTATTTCAAATCTTAGCCCAATTCATCAATAAATAATAGATATAATCAAATGAAAGCAAACTCAAAAATTACTAACGAAAAGGAGGAGCAAAACATTTTTAAATCACCAAGTATTTTGTCAAATATCAACCAAGAGTTTCCCTCCATTTTAACAAATCACATCCACCTTATTCATTCAACACTTCCAAAGGATTTCAAGTACATGTCTATTCGTTTAAAAAAACAAGAGGAACATAGAAAACCAATAATACATCAAGCATATAATTCCAAATGAATAACCTTTAGTTCACCCATAAATATAGCTACTATCTCCAATTAGAATCAACAGCACACCATCAAACATTCAATCCATTTAATTATCATATGTCAAAACAATAATATAAACTCATTATTCGTTACCATTGCTTAGTTTAAAACTTCAATAGAAGGATGGTCATATACCTCCACTTAATTTCACCATGATCATTTAACAATGAGAAGTTCCACACAACCAAACTTTGCACTCATAATTTCCACATTGCCTATGCAGAAATAAAATCAGGAAACTTCAAATGAGCATGCCAACATTGCCCTCATTCATCCACAATTACATTAGACAGTCCAAAACTTCACCAATCCCATATACACAATTTGTATAACCACACTTCAATTATACCTGCTGTTTCTTATCTATATATATATACATGACACCAACCATGCAACCAAACAGAATAATCATGTTTATCTTAGTAAAGTTGGACATTCCTAAACTCATTATAAACATGCACACATGTGGGTTCCTCCTACTAAAAATCTGTTCCAAACCAATTATTTATACCCCTTCCTTTCTTATCTTAGATCATTCATAAACTATTTAGAATCACAACAAATTGGACATACTTCTACTAAATTCATCAACTTCAAATAGCATCACTAAATTCAGTTCATCACAAATTCCTATCCCCTTGTCACTTTAACACATCAGCAAGAACATCAACTTTTATGATTCCACAAGTCCAAACACCACTTCCTTCTATTACACCCATTAAAGACCAAACAAAGACATCAAAACAATAAACAAAAACTCTACTCTCCCTCAATCCTTACACTACTATCCTAAAGCAAGATTCATTTACATATATGTATATTAGTCCACTAAAACTAGTCTCTTAAACATACCAAATGTCAAACCAAACAGAAATATCACACAAGGCATAAGAAACGAGAAATTTAACAGTTTTATTAACACCAGTAAAACCTGAACATGCAAGGTAATATTACAACTTTAATAACATACATACATATGTACATGTCTAACTCAAGAGAATCACAACAATTCCTCATGTCTCTTTTAATCATCAAAAATCCAAGCTCAATTCCCTTATAACACATTACATAACATAACAGCGAAAGCCCCAAATCGGATTGAGGAAGAGGAAAATGCATAATCAAAGTCAAACAAACTTCATGAAATCAATTATACAATACAAGCAATCAATTCCATTATACTCCTATCTAAACTAATTAGAAGATTCGATCCCAAAATCACCAAAACACGCTCAGATTTAACAACCCCCAAAAGCTAGGGTTTTAAAAAAAATATGAATGAAAGTAATGGATGCACAAGAGGGGGGGGGTGAATTGTGCTACCAAATAAAATCAAACAATAACAACACAAAGGTTTATACTGGTTCGGTCTTCCTGACCTACGTCCAGTTCTCAACCACCCAGGTTGAGTTCCACTATCCCCAGGTTTTACAAACGGTTTCACTTGGAACCTTTACAACCGCAAGTTTTGGACGGGATCACTTGCAACCTTACAACCACAAGTTTTACTCAAGGCTCACTTGCAACCTTGCTAACTAGCTCCCCCTTACAACCAGCAAGGGTTCAACCTTTACAAATAAAGGATTTTCTAAACTTAGTTCTCTTAAAGAACGGATAATGTTACACACTTAAGTACAATTAATGCTCTTAATACAAGAAGAGACTTAACAACAAAGAGTACAAGATAAGTAGATGAAAAGAACTCTCAATGCGTTAAATGCTCTTTCTCTTTTCTGGGCAGCTTTGAATGCTTGAAGGATTTCTTAGTTTCTCACTCTAGCTTTCTTCAAGATGTCAAAGATATTAGTTTATTCCATAAATGAAGATGACCTTGTTTATACAGTCTTCAAGTATTCTCACTCTTGGTAGGTGGGTTAGCCGTTTGAATATGGCCGTTTATCCCAAGTTACTGTTTGCCCATTTAATGCTCCATTAATGCTTAGCAGGGTTGACTTTGCTTTATCTCTGAAAAGTAGTTCTGACAACTCTGCTCTGCCAAAAGCACTCTGACACTGCACTGCTCTGAACGTTTTGACATTCTGATTACTTGCGGAAGCGGATTCACATCCGGAAGCAACATCACTCAGTGTGCTGCATTTGAACGTTAGTCTAGCAATATAAACACATACTCACATGCAGTGGGAGTTCATTTTGTCTAAGGAAGCTCTCTTACATCCGGAAGCAATTCCACATCCGGAAGCACTTCCACTGGACGTTGGGTTATGTTCATATTTTACTCACTGACGCTCAGTGATACCTAAGCCAACAGCCAGCGCTAGTTACTAAGCAATCGGAAGCAAATCAACTGGACGTTGAGTTATGTTCATATTTTACTCACTGACGCTCAGTGTTACCTTAGCCAACAGCCAGCGCTAGTCACTAAGCAATCCGAAGCAAATCCTCATCCGGTTCCATCTTAACTTAGTCTCAAGGGTTTTGTACATCAAACGCTCCTAGACTGAGTTATGACTTAGTGTAGTGCTTACTGTCGCTGGGGGATGAGACATTCATCCGCGAGCGCTAGTCCTAGTCTATCCGGAAGTAAATCCACATCCGGTTGTACTCTTACTTGGGGTTCTATATTAACCTAATATTCTCTAAGTGTTTGGCTCGTTCTTTCATATTTTCGTCTTCATCAAAACTTAAGATTCTAACATTCTCCCCCTTTTTGATGATGACAAACTAAGTTTACCAATTAAGTTCATATGAAAGAATTAAGAGTAACATTTAGATAAAGCACAAAACAACTAAGATAATTATCATTGATGAACAAAAGATTACAAGTTAGAATTACAATAAAATTCACAAGTAATTAAGAACTTTTCAAAATGAACTATGCATGAAAAATATGAGAAAAGAAAAATTTCTAAGGTAAATATGCATAGGGTGGAGTGGGTTCTAAAGGTGATGTTTCTTTTTCCTCTCCCTCTCTTTCTGTCTTTCCTCATTCTCCTTTTGAAGCTGGGCTATGTGGGCATCCTTCACGTTCTGGTCAATCTGAGCAATTATGCTTTGAAGCTCTGCCTCTTCTCTCTCTCTCCTGAGTCTCTCAGACTCAACAGATTCCTCAAAGGCTCTCTTGAGATTTTCAACTTCCTCAAACCCAGGGAACCCAGTTGCATCTGAGAAGGGAGTGACCTCGCCATTGGGATAATGGACAGCCCTGATCTTCACATTCCACACTGGGAAGTTGGGGTCCTCCTCAACTTCCTGGGCTTTCCTTTTCCCTTTCCTTTGCCTTTTCCTTTGCCCTTGCCTATCGCTTGGGTAGGCTTGGCTGCTGCTCTTTCAGCGTCTAGGCAGGCCATCTGACCAAAGGAGATCTTGTCCGTGAACCCATACTTCTCGAACTCTTCAGGAGTCATATCCTCTATTTCCAGCTTAACTTCTTTTAGAAGTGGAGGGACATGCGATTCTTGAGAGGATGTCTGAGTCTCAGGTATAATTTCAGCTTGAACAGATGGAACCTTTTGCTCACTCACAGCAGGCGCAGTAGTAGTACTCTTGTTAGCATGCTTTCTAGCAACTGCTTTCTTCCTTGATTCGCTGTACTTGACTACTGAAGGAGGAGGAGCAGAGGTTGGTTCAGCAGGAGGAGGAGCAGAGGTTGTTCCAGAAGGAGAAGGGATTGGCCTGGCTATCACCATTGGCGGATGGTTAATCTTCTCCAGCCCATACTTCATCATTATCTCCTCAATTATGTTTCGGCTAGGCTCAGAGGGAGGAGGCTCAGAGGATGAAGACTCTGGCTGTGGGATTTCTTTAGGTTGCTCATACAGAACCATTTCCCACTTCGACCTTTGCTCATCTGATCGCTGCTGTTGCATAAATCGGATGGCTTCCCCTCGGATTAGACTCTCAGCACCACCCAATCTTTGAAGATCCATAGCTCGGCGAAGGGCAGCAGTGATGTCTTCATCTAGCCAGATTGATGGCTGAGTCAGGACATCCCTTGTATCCATGGTATGGCGGAGGGCGATAGCAGCATCTCTCCCCTTTTGTCATTATCAATGAGGGCGAGGGCCAGGGAGGATTGATTGGGTGAAGAGGAGGGTGGAGGTTCAGGGCCAAATCTTTGAGGTGGTGAGGTTTCTGAGGAGGATGTGGGTGAGGTGGTTTCTGGGGAATTAGGAGGGTTGGGGAAGAAGGCTGTGTTTCTTTCGAAGAAGGAGGGGTTGGTGAATAGCCCGTCGAAGGGGTAGGTAGAGTAGTAGGCAGGGTGTTGTTTAACTTTCCATGGAATAGGGGGTTGGGCTCTGAGGTAGTAGGTGTGAAGTGGGTGATCAGGAGAGTGAAATCCTAGAGATTGGACTATGGTGAGGTTAGTGTTAGGAGGAGGATTGGAGGCCCCTATGGGGTTTGGTGGTGGTGAATGATTTGGGGAGTTATGTGGAGATAGAGAGTTATTGGGATTAAGGGGTGATTAGCGAGGGGAGTGTTGGGGTGAGTTTTGAGTGGAGTTTCGAGGTGATGGTTGATGGTCATTGCTGGGTGATGTTTGGGGTTGTTGGTTATTCTGAGGAGAAGGTTGTTGTGGTTGTAGAGTGTTAGGAGGAGGGAGTAATGGTTGATTAGGTGGAGGAGGTGGAGGTGGGTTAGGAGGAGGAGGAGGTGGTAAGGTACCTTGTGGTTGAGGGATTTGAAGATGATTGAGGATGAGGTCTAACTTGGCGTCGACCCTCGCTAGTTGATTCTCGACTCGACCTACTCGATGCTCGAGCCTCTGGATTCTCCCCCCCTGCTGCTGGAAGCCAGTGTCACACTCATTACGGAGGGGAGCCATCAGAGAATCAGTCAGTTTAAAGAGAATCTCCTCCTTGACTTCCTCAGCAAAGGCCCGTACTGTGGCTGTCACCTTAGGACCACGACTAGGGCCATGATGAGAAGACTTCCAGACTTGTGATTTTCAATCCACCTGAGCAACTCTTGACTGATCAATTGCCTAGGGTTGATGGGTTGCTGGGAGAGGAGTCTTGGGAACCAAGGGTTGTCCAAGAGAGTGAACTCGTTGAAGTTACCCCATTTATGTGTCATCAAGCGGGAGTAGACATAGTATAGGAGCCTGTTGGTGTCAGACATACCAGACACCTTCTTCCCTTTGGTGTCATATACCTTTTCAAGCTCCTCCTTGCTGAGTTTGTCAGGGAATAGCCATTCATTCATTTCTTCCTCAGTGACCCCCATCAGCCTGTTGATGTCTCTCCAAGTGAAAGTAACGGTTCTCCCTCTTACTGTGGCAGTGAAAGTGACTCTGCGGACCTCATCCTTCCCTTTTACCTTCTTATACTTGGTCTTGGCAGTGAGGGACTGGCAGAATACCCGCAGGACGTTGACGTTGTATTCCTGGTTGATCCCCAGCCAGGACATGTATTTCTCCAGAAATGGCCTCAAGTGTGGAAACCCTAGTTCATCTATCTTGTCCAGATCTATGAACATCCCGGTGTTGAAGTAGGGCTTGACAGTCTCAAATTTGAAGGAAACAGCCTCGAATGGCCCTTCTCTATACACAAGAGGATCATCCTTCTCTACTCACTGTCTTTTGGATGAGGGCTCTTCGCTAAATTGAACCCTCTTTTTGCCTTTCCTCTTGGATTGTTCATCTTGTTTCCCAGAATGCTCAGGCTGTTCTTGCTGTTCTTGACCTTGCCCAGATTTCCCAGAATTCTTGTGAACATGCCCAGATTTCCCAGACTTGGACTTCGATTTCTTGGAGGCAGTGGCTGTCTCAGTGTTGGGGTTTGTCTCATGTGATCCGGCCATTTTGTGTGGATTTAAGGTTTAAATGCGAAGAAATTTAGATGAAGAAGATGAAGAAGATGAAGAGAAGTAAGATGAACTCGATGAATAAGTTCAGAGAGTTTTGTGGGAAAAAAAATTTGTGCAAGTGAAAAAGTAAAAGTGAAAATGGCTTCCTATTTATATGCAAGGTTACAACGGGTAAAATGCTCATAATGACTCTACATGAAAACATGCGTTTGTTCATTGGGTAACGTAAACATTTAATTGGAATGACACACATTTTAACACGTGTCTCTTCACATTGTCAGAGGAGGCACAATTTTTGGTGTGAGAAAATGAAACGTTTTCTGAAGTGACGTGTCCCTTTATTCAGGCACTGGCGCTCCCGCTCACTTTGATTCAACACTCAGCGCCAGCAAATGATCATCCGGAAGTGGTTTTGCTTCCGGTTGCACTTGCTTGAGATTTAACATTGGGGACCTGCAAAACTAAAGATTGGCACTCCGATGCCTAAGTTAGTATAGTTGCAGGTTTTAATCAATTAAGCACAGGTTTATTTTGAAGTATTAAACTTCATTTGGGTTTACCATTCCCAAATCACCTCTTATGAATGTGAATTGATCAACCCCCAGAGGCTTGGTGAAAATATCAGCAAGCTGATGCTGAGTGGGGACAAATTTCACTTTGACATCCTTCTTCTGAACATGATCTCTGATGAAGTGATGTCTGACATCAATGTGCTTTGTCCTTGTGTGCTGAACCGGATTCTTGGCGAGGCTGATGGTGCTTGTGTTGTCACAGAGGATGGGAGCCTCAGGGAACTCCAAGCCAAGATCTCTCAGTTGGTTCTTCAGCCACAGCACTTGGGCACAACAGCTTGCGGCAGCAATATACTCAGCCTCTGTGGATGACAAAGACACACATGTTTGCTTCTTGCTAGCCCAAGAGACCAGACAACCACCAAGGAAGGCGCATTGTCCACTGGTGCTCTTCCTATCCGTTTTATAACCTGCATGGTCAGCATCAGAATAAGCCCACAAGAATTCTTGGTTACCTCTGGGATACCAAAGACCAAGCTCTTGTGTTCCCTCAAGGTATCTTAGAATACGTTTAACACAGGTTAGATGTGACTCCTTGGGGTTGGCTTGAAATCTAGCACACATGCCTACACTAAATTGAATGTCAGGCCTACTTGCCGTTAAATACAGCAGGGAACCTATCATTCCCCTGTACATGGGCAGGCTGACAGATTTACCCTTTGCATCAGCATCGAGTGCGACAGTGGTACTCATGGGAGTGTCATACTCCTTACACTCATCCATCCCAAACTTCTGGAGGAGCTCTCTGCAATACTTAGTTTGGGAGATGAATATGCCATTCTTCTTTTGCTTAATCTGCAGGCCTAGGAAGAACGTTAGTTCTCCCATCATTGACATTTCAAACTCTCCCTGCATAGTCTTAGAAAATTCTTCACAAAGTTTTTCATTAGTTGCCCCAAAAATAATATCATCGACATAAATCTGGACAATTAACATGTTTCTATCTTTGTGTAGAATAAACAGTGTATTATCTAGTTTGCCTCTTGAGAAACCCTTGCCCAGCAAAAAGCTGTTGAGTCTCTCATACCAAGCTCGAGGAGCTTGTTTCAGGCCATACAAAGCTTTCTTTAGCCTATACACATGTTTAGGATGCTTGTGATCCTCAAAGCCAGGAGGTTGTTCTACATAAACCTCTTCTTTGATGTAACCATTAAGAAATGCACTCTTCACATCCATTTGATATAATCTAAAGCCTTTCATGGATGCAAAGGCTAGAAGAATTCTTATTGCTTCGAGTCTAGCGACTGGAGCAAAAGTTTCTTCATAGTCTATGCCTTCTTCTTGGTTATACCCTTTGGCTACCAATCTGGCTTTGTTCCTTGTTATTTGACCTGTCTCATCCAGTTTGTTTTTGAAGACCCATTTGGTCCCAACTATGGATTGATGAGACGGCCTTGGGACTAGTTCCCAAACTTGGCTTCTTTCGAACTGGTTTAGCTCTTCCTGCATGGCAATAATCCAGTCGCAGTCCTCAAGAGCTTGTTCAATTGAAGTAGGTTCGATCTGAGATAAGAAGGCTTCAAACTCAACTTCATTTTGAACCTGCCTTCTGGTTGTGACACCAGAAGAAACATCACCAAGCACTTGATCAAGAGGATGATCCCTGTGATGTCTCCTAGCTGTTGGCAACTGTGCCTCATCAGGCATCGTCTGCACTCTAGGCTCATCACTGGGTTCATCTTCTTCTTTGGGATTGCTTGCTGGTGTTTCTTTTGGTGGTGAAGAAGATGATGGTGGTTTTGGAAGGTTTAGTATCCCATCATCTTCTGTGGATTGTCCCCATGTAGGAGTTTCATCAAATACAACATGCATAGATTCTTCTACAGTTCTAGTCCTCATGTTGTATACTCTGTAAGCCTTACTCCTAAGGGAATACCCTATGAATACACCTATATCAGCTTTTGGATCAAACTTACCCAGATTTACCTTTCCATTGTTATGCACATAGCATTTTGATCCAAAGATTCTGAGGTGGCTGATGTTGGGCTTTCTGCCTTTGTACAGCTCATAGGGAGTCTTGTCTAAGCCCTTGCGAACATAGGCTCTGTTGGAGATGTAGCAAGCAGTGCTCATAGCGTCCGCCCAGAACACTTGAGAAAACTCTTTCTCATTTAGCATGCTCCTAGCCATCTCAGTCAGAACCCTGTTCTTCCTCTCGACTACACCGTTTTGCTGAGGAGTTCTAGGAGCTGAGAAGTTATAATCAATACCGTTCTGCTCACACAGCTCAGAGAAGCTATGGTTCTCAAATTCTCCTCCATGATCTGTCCTTATGGCTGTGATTTTGAGGTCTCTCTCATTCTGCACTTTCTTAGTCAGGACAACAAAGGCATCAAAAGCATCTTGCTTAGAGGCAAGAAACATTGTCCAAGTGAACCTTGAATAGTCATCCACCACCACTAGAGCATATAGGTTTCCACCCAGGCTCTTCACTCTCGCTGGCCCAACAAAATCCATGTGGATTAGTTCCAAGGGCCTGCTGGTGGAGACTCTCTTCTTGGTTTTAAACGAGGACTTTGTTTGCTTCCCTTGTTGGCATGATTCACAAATATAATCATGCTTAACCTTAAAAGATGGAATCCCTATAGCTAGCTCTTTCTTAATTAGCATGTCAAGTTGAGTGAAATTAACATGTGCTAGCCTTTTATGCCAAAGCCAACTATTCTCATCGCTAGATATTAAGCATTTTTCCTCCAGTTGTTGACATAAATCTAGAGTGTAAAGGTTTCCATTTCTATTGGCCTTAAGTTTGCATTTTAGGTTGGCCTTATCTAGATTCAGATCCTGCTTATCTACTATTATGCACTCATGTGAATCAAAAATTACCCAATTTCCTTTGTCAGTGCTCTGGCTCACGCTCAGCAGGTTGTGACAGAGACCATCCACCAGATAGACGTCTTTCACTGGCCCAACATCTCCAACTCCGGTGATCTTTCCACTTTGATTTCCTCCAAAGGTAACTGAGGCTCCGTCTTTGATCACCAAGGATTTGAATTTGTCTCTGTCTCCAGTCATATGTCTCGAGCATCCGCTGTCAATATACCATTTCCTATTCTTGGATGCTTTGAGACACACCTGAAATAATCAAACAAGCTTAGGTACCCAACCTTTCTTGGGTCCTCTGTCATTAGTTCCCAGAGCCCTTGGTCCAGTGTTAGTTTTGACCTTGGGCTTATGATTAATCTGTGCCTCTGGCCTAGTGTTGGCTCTAGGCTCTTGGACTTTTCTTGTGGATTGTTTCCAGGCTCTGGATCCCTGTCCTCCCTTAATTTCTTTTCTTGGGGGAGGATCCTTTGTAGCCTTTGTTCCTTTTGGGACCCATTTATAAGAGCTGTTTGCTCCATGCTTCTTAGCATTACAGGTGGACGTGGAGTGTCCCTTCCTGTTACAATAATTACAGAAGCTAAAAGGTGTGGAGCTGTGATCAGTGGCTTTATGGAAGAATTTTAGGTAGGGCTTCACTTTTGGTTCCACCCACTTTTTTCCTCTAGGTTTGTATCCTAAGCCAGTCTTGTCCCTATATGCCCTCTGGTTCATTAAAATGATATTTAACATTTCAGATCCACTAGTGAATTTCTGCAGGGCATTTTGCAGTTTATCTCTTTCAGCTGAGATTTTGCTGCAATTAGGGCAGCTCTCAAGTGTTGAGGCATTGGGTTCTGCTTGGGGAGAACCCTTGCCATCCGCTACCGGAAGCTTTCTGGCTTCCGCTAGCTCTTCACTCAGTGAGTCCACCTTGGACTCAAGTGATTCCTTTTTAACTTTCAACACTTTATAGGCTTTACATAGGCGGGAGAATTCTTCATGAACCTCATTATATGCCTCTTGTAGTTCAGAAAAAGTTACCTCACTATCCTCCTGGATGGGATCAAAATCTGAGGATGCTTCCTCATCATCTTCTCTGGCAACCAGGCAGAGGTTGACAACCTCTTCCTCATCACTTGCTTCCTCGTCTGAGCTATTCACCCAGATGGAGGACACAAAGGCTTTTCTTTTGTCCTTCCCTTTTGATCTCTGCAAGCTTGGACACTCAGCCTTGAAGTGGCCAGGCTTTTTACACTCAAAGCACACTGGTTCCCTTTCTTTCTTATATCCTCTCCTCTGGCTGGAATCACCTTTCTGAAAGCCTCCTTTCTTCTTGAAGAACTTTCTAAACTTTCTCACCATCATAGTCATCTCCTCATCATCGATATCCTCCTCATCATCCTCATCATCATCATTATCATCAATCTTCTCCTTGCTGGGAGCAACAAGGGCTAGATTCTTGGTTTTATATGAAGCTTGAGGAGCTCTCTGAGCTAGCAGTGTTGGTTCATATTCAGCCAGTGACCCAAACAGGGCAGTGATGGAGCTGGTTGACTCTCCTTGGACTTCTTGCAAGATGGTAACTTTGGTGATCCAATCACCTTTCAAGACTTTTAAGATCTTGCTAACTTGTTCTTCTTCAGGAATGTCTTTAACCAGGGTGGCCAGGTTATTGATAAGATGAGTGAACCTGAGCTCCAGCTCTCTGATTGGCTCAGTTGGACTAGTCATGGCAAATTTGTGAAATTCTTCTACCAACATCTCGACTCGTCTTGCCTTCACTCCCTTGGTTCCAGAGTGAGCAGCTTCAAGAGCCTCCCACATATCCTTAGCTGTTTTGTGGTGGCTGATCCTATGAAACTCCTTAGGACTAAGGGCGCATTGAATGTAGTGCATGGCCCTGAAGTTTAGCTGGACTAGAGCATAGTCCTCATTGGTGTATCTGGATCACTGCTTTGCAAAGCCTTCATCATCTAGAGGAGTGTGATTCCCATGTTCAATCACATCCCAGAGTCGGATGTCGCTGGACTTTATGTAAGTCTCCATTCGGAATTTCCAGAATGGATAGTTATACCCATCAAAGCCTGGAGGCTTGTTGGGTTGAATAGAGACATCTGGCAAAGAATAGTCTGTGTCCATTACTGGATCTTTACTTTCTAGATTCGTTGGAATCAAGTCAGAAAGACCCGCTCTGATACCAAATGAAAGTAATGGATGCACAAGAGGGGGGGCTGAATTGTGCTACCAAATAAAATCAAACAATAACAACACAAAGGTTTATATTGGTTCGGTCTTCCTGACCTACGTCCAGTTCTCAACCACCCAGGTTGAGTTCCACTATCCCCAGGTTTTACAAACGGGTTCACCTGGAACCTTTACAACCGCAAGTTTTGGACGGGATCACTTGCAACCTTACAACCACAAGTTTTACTCAAGGCTCACTTGCAACCTTGCTAACTAGCTCCCCCTTACAACCAGCAAGGGTTCAACCTTTACAAATAAAGGATTTTCTAAACTTAGTTCTCTTAAAGAACGAATAATGTTACACACTTAAGTACAATTAATGCTCTTAATACAAGAAGAGACTTAACAACAAAGAGTACAAGATAAGTAGATGAAAAGAACTCTCAATGCGTTAAATGCTCTTTCTCTTTTCTGGGCAGCTTTGAATGCTTGAAGGATTTCTTAGTTTCTCACTCTAGCTTTCTTCAAGATGTCAAAGATATTAGTTTATTCCATAAATGAAGATGACCTTGTTTATACAGTCTTCAAGTATTCTCACTCTTGGTAGGTGGGTTAGCCGTTTGAATATGGCCGTTTATCCCAAGTTACTGTTTGCCCATTTAATGCTCCATTAATGCTTAGCAGGGTTGACTTTGCTTTATCTCTGAAAAGTAGTTCTGACAACTCTGCTCTGCCAAAAGCACTCTGACACTGCACTGCTCTGAACGTTTTGACATTCTGATTACTTGCGGAAGCGGATTCACATCCGGAAGCAACATCACTCAGTGTGCTGCATTTGAACGTTAGTCTAGCAATATAAACACATACTCACATGCAGTGGGAGTTCATTTTGTCTAAGGAAGCTCTCTTACATCCGGAAGCAATTCCACATCCGGAAGCACTTCCACTGTACGTTGGGTTATGTTCATATTTTACTCACTGACGCTCAGTGATACCTAAGCCAACAACCAGCGCTAGTTACTAAGCAATCGGAAGCAAATCAACTGGACGTTGAGTTATGTTCATATTTTACTCACTGACTCTCAGTGTTACCTTAGCCAACAGCCAGCGCTAGTCACTAAGCAATCCGAAGCAAATCCTCATCCGGTTCCATCTTAACTTAGTCTCAAGGGTTTTGTACATCTAACTCTCCTAGACTGAGTTATGACTTAGTGTAGTGCTTGCTGTCGCTGGGGGATGAGACATTCATCCGCGAGCGCTAGTCCTAGTCTATCCGGAAGTAAATCCACATCCGGTTGTACTCTTACTTGGGGTTCTATATTAACCTAATATTCTCTAAGTGTTTGGCTCGTTCTTTCATATTTTCGTCTTCATCAAAACTTAAGATTCTAACAATGAACACAACTTATTAACTTTCATGTAAAGCCTCAAATCCTCTTGCACATACTGAAACTCGAAACTTAACTTCGTTTAAACATCCATAAGACTCAAAACTAAAAACCCAATTCGGCCTTCACTCAAATCTCGCCCAAAATTCGAATGAAAGAGATGTAAATTGAAAGAGAAGGTTTACCCAAAGCTTGGACATGTATTTGTATGCCTAATTAGTGCCGGAGCCGCCGTAGGTCGCCGGAAATCTACACCTCACCGCCGCTGGAGAAGAAGAGAAACGAAATAGAGAGTGAGGGATGGAGACAGAACGCGAGGTTGAGAAGTGAGGAAGGAGGAATGGTTTGATGGTGGTGGTGGTGGGGGGCCGGCGCCGCCGCGCGCGCCTTAGGCCGCCGTTCAGCCGTGAAGGATGAAGAAAGGGGTTGGGGTTTTGAGGGAGGGGTGGCCGATGGGTTTGCTCATGAGGGAGGAGTTAGGGTGTGTTTGATGTGTGTGTGCATATGTGTATGTATGGTGTGGTGATTAGCGAAATTCTAATTAACTACCCCACTCATTTATGCTTAATCATATTTCTATCCCAAAAGTTTGTATATATTATTGTACCCTTCATTTCCATCATAATATTATTTAGATTTCAAAATGCTTTTCATGTAAGTCTTTGTCCCTAATTAATCCTTTTAATTATATTTCTTTGAGTTTCAAAAATAAATAACATTTAATATTCATAATTTGCTCAAAATATCCTAAAATTTCCTAAATAATACCTCAAGACCTTAATAAATTCTTTATTATTTCTAATTTAAAATTCAGGATGTTACAATTTACCCCACCTTTTAGGAATTTTGTCCACAAAATTCGCTACACATACCACCTAAAATATAAGAAATATGCAGTTCAACTTTGCATTCCTCATATCAACTCTAATTATTTCACCAGTCAGTACCATCTTTCATCATTCATCCTCAGTCAATCTATCAGTATTCCACCAATTCCTCTTTTACTAACTACCCTAACCTCAAATTACTTGTATTAAAGTCCAACTTCCAACCTGACACATTACCCTTTACTAGCTTATTGATCTATTTTTGTTCAACCATAAGCACAACTTTAAAATTTATCACTATTTCAATTCAATTCACTTCATTCTCATCCATAAAAGCCTAATGTCAGCACCTCACCAAGTCACAATACATTAGCCCACAATGTACAATTAAGTAATCACCCTAACTTCAACTCAAAACATAACTTCCTAAATCTCATTCTTCCAGTCAAATTTTTGGTTACTCATCAGTTCATGTCCATAATATAATGTTCTAATCCTTAAAATCAAAGCTCCTCTCAATAACCTCTATTTCAATCCACACAAGAAAAACTAAAAGTATAACTAAAATTCGATTCATAACCACAATAAATTCTGTTACACTAGTAGATTAGTGAATAAATCTGTCAAAATCACGATACACCAGAAATAGCAAGATCAATTTTACTACATCAAACAGAGAAATACAACACTTTTTGCATTCATTTCCAACCAAATAGATGTATAATTATGCCTTTTCACATTGACAACCAACTTAGATCATTAAAACTAATTCTTTAACACTTAAACAAATATGAATCTTCCCTACATAATTCCAAAACAAACAATTTTCACCACAATTTCAAACATTTCTCTCAAGTTCACATGCATGTGCATAAATCTTCTCTCAATACTTTATCAGCAACACTTCATCCTAGAAAATAAATTCAGCTTATAAAGGAAACTATAGAAAATATGCAAACACCCATTCCACAAGTTTTTCAACCAATTAAAACTCCAAGGCAAAGAAAATTCTTCATTCTTCCTAATTTCAGTTAGCCAAAACATAATCTCCAGGGCTATCATGATACAAATCAAATCATATGAAAGCAATCAAATAAAACTTTTAATTCTCAAAATAAAATTCCATCAATTCCCCAAAACTTAGAGTCTCAAATATGAAATTTGACATTCAAATAAATAACCAATTAGCCTCTTGCATTCCTTAATACTTAAATCAAGCCTTAAGGCATCAACACAATTTCAAAAATCAACCTTCCATTGGTGACCAAACCACAATCAAACAACTGTGATAACTACCAATACATGTAAACCATCACTCTCACTTCTTTGATCATCACCTAAGTATTTATTAATCCTTAGGCATAAAAGAAAATACCAATTAAACTCTAAACTAAAAATTCTCCCTTATCAAAACATAAAGTTTCAGCTCTCTTAGTGATCATTAAAACTTGTTTCAATAGCATGAATAACAAAATTTCCTCATTAAACCTTTACTTGAAACCCAACACTTCTACAACTTCATACTATCTATACAAATTCTAACGTCTATCTAGATACTTTGAGACATAATATAATTAATATGAATCACTAACCCAGAAACTTATTAGTCCTTAATCCCTAACTATCACTTTACCTTGTAACAGGAATTTTTAAAGATTTTGCTTCCTAAATCTCTTCAGCTATTGATGTACTGAAATTGCAGAAAATTTCTAAATACACATGCAAGCACAAACATCAACAATCTTTCAAATAAATCCTCATCCACCAATTTCCAATATAACTTCGACATATTCAACGAGGTCTTAATTCTATTCCTTCCCTACCAAATAATACAATCCCATATTCAGTTCAAATCAACACCCATTTCATCTTAAAATCATTTGCAAAACATAATATAAGTATAAAACTGAAACTTCCTTATAAAATGACCATTCTATTTCAATCTCAACAATTTCAATTATCTACTTCATTATTCTAGCATCCTAAAGCATCCTTCCTTACCTTGAATCACCTTGATTTATAATCTAAAACTCCTAAACAGAGAACTAACCACAATTTCCTAAACCCTTTTCTTCATTCCCTTTAGCCATACTTCCTATAATTAAACATGTAAAGCATAAACCTCATCAAAACTTCCTAATAATTGAAACATCACACCAAACCAAACACTAACATAAATTTCACAATTTATCGCTAAGCACAACAATTTCCAATTACACACCAAGCAGGAGGTTACCAAAACAACCAATTTTCCAAAGAATTTTGAATAACAACAATCAAACAAAACCAATCAGTTCATCAATTAATCAAGCAATTCAATAAACAAGTAAAACAAACAAGAACAAAGTCAATTACATCACCACTCAAATAAGGTAACAATAAACTCTATTATAGTTTTAACATTAAAGAGTATGATAACAAATAGCAAATTCTGCTAATGAATTCACATTTATACTCAAATCACATCCCAAGCAAAGATCACAACAACATGCATCATGGTGGTGATTTCTAAAGAAAACTTTTCAAGAAAGTCTTACAAAAACATCAAACAACTCAAGAACAAACAAAACAACCAAAACCAAAATCCATAATTCCTATTCCACTTCAACTCATTATTAATTATCATTTCAAATTACCTTACTCCCTCAACCCAATAAGGGATCTCATGATGCCTCGACTATGATTATGGCCGGCACATAACTATATTCGAGACCCCAGAGAAGCATCCTTATTTCGTCATTATTCCTAAATTCTTATACATATCAATATTATTTCGTTATTCTTTCTATGTTCATCTCAATCTCTTCACAATACATATTCAATTGCTCTTATCACTCTCTCCCCACCACGGGATGAGTGATATTCCTCTCAAAAGGCCAGATATTCATGCACATAAGGAAGGGAATACTAAGAATGTATATTGCCAATCTACATGTAATGCAACACAGTCCTAGGTTATCGTATACCAAATACTGATAACCAAGTTGTAACATATTGTTACTAATTCCCTAATTAACCTGGGACATCTCTTTTAGTTCAATAATATCTTTACTAACTATGATAGAAAAAGAAATTTCAATAAAATCAATATCTCTATCATAGTTAGAAAAAGAATATCCTAATGATTAAAATATTATCCATGATAGAAAAGAATAAACTAATACAGTACAGCTGCTATCATGGATAATTTATTGCTAACCATGTTAGAAAGGATTTGCCTAACATGGTTATTAAACAAAACTAATTGATTAAACAATAAATAAATATGTATACATGCGGAAGCAGATGCAGACCTATACAAATTGGCAATATACAATTTCAAATAAACTATATAACTTCTACTACCTAATTCCCTTTCCTGATGCTCGCGCCTGTGCATGAATACCTGCAAAAATGTCAGTAATCGTGGGATGAGACAATTTGTCCCAGTAATCACCGCTTAACTCACTATAACAGTGAGATGTGCGGTAGCGAGGGCGTCTAAAGGGTACCGCATTTTAAATTCAGTAATATATACATATATCTGTCAAGTCTCCTTCCATTCATCACTCAAGTCCCTCTGTCACATCTAAGTCAACTCAAATTCACCATCTCTACTTTCCACATATCACTCAAATCCCTCAGTCAATTCCATATTAACTAAATATCATCTCCCAGTCTCCAATCTATTGATGCTACTACAACTCTCACACTCACCTATAGATGCATTGTGCCATCCTGGGGCATTCAAGCATATAATCTTCTCTATATGATTTGACACTGTGCCCCTCTCTATGATGAGGGGGCAAATTTCCCTCTCTGGCAATCCCCAGAGAGAGAACCCCAATTCTGTTTTCCATTGCAGAATGGGAACGGTTGGGCTCTCAAATGCCTTAACAACCGTAGGGGCGGTTGGGCTCTAAAATGCCTTAACAACCGTAGGTCACTTCTCTCAATAAGTTGACCTATGATCCCCGATCCAATCAATCCGAAAAGGATCATCAGTACAAATAACTGTCGATTGGCCTATCGACAGTTATCATCGCGCGATGGTACATAAATATCAGTGTCATGCAAACCTCACCATATCCCTATCAATATCACATGCACAATAATCAACATCATGCACTCTCACATCACCTTTCAATCCATCATCCACAATATTACATGTTTTCCCTAATAATTCTCCCCACAATCTCATAACCTATGATACATCCAATCCTTGATACCTCTGAATATCTCTGTCAAAGTATAAACATTTCAATATCTATACACTCACATACACAATTCCACAATACCATTAGCCAGGGTACTACATATAGTAAGTCAAATTCTTTGTATGAAAATAATCGTGTTTGAAAGGCACCCGATAGCCTATTTTATATGAAAGTAAGGTTTTAAAAGATAATATATATACATAGAGGGTGAAAAAGGATTTTGGAAATCTCCAACTAACGTCACCCTCATTGTTATAGCAAGGGTAAGTGTGATTACCTGTCGCCCTTTAGCAATTCTACGCGATTTCTCAACTTTTCTTCCTTGATGCCACGAAAACTTACTTGCATCCACTCCTATAATAATATATAGCCAAATGATAAATTAATATCATTTCCCTTTTATCGTAGTTCAACGTCTCTCTCGTTCTTATATGTTACTACCCAATCCCCTTTCTTTTTATATATTTTCCTATCCTAAGATCTATTTCAAATCTTAGCCCAATTCATCAATAAATAATAGATATAATCAAATGAAAGCAAACTCAAAAATTACTAACGAAAAGGAGGAGCAAAACATTTTTAAATCACCAAGTATTTTGTCAAATATCAACCAAGAGTTTCCCTCCATTTTAACAAATCACATCCACCTTATTCATTCAACACTTCCAAAGGATTTCAAGTACATGTCTATTCGTTTAAAAAAACAAGAGGAACATAGAAAACCAATAATACTTCAAGCATATAATTCCAAATGAATAACCTTTAGTTCACCCATAAATATAGCTACTATCTCCAATTAGAATCAACAGCACACCATCAAACATTCAATCCATTTAATTATCATATGTCAAAACAATAATATAAACTCATTATTCGTTACCATTGCTTAGTTTAAAACTTCAATAGAAGGATGGTCATATACCTCCACTTTATTTCACCATGATCATTTAACAATGAGAAGTTCCACACAACCAAACTTTGCACTCATAATTTCCACATTGCCTATGCAGAAATAAAATCGGGAAACTTCAAATGAGCATGCCAACATTGCCCTCATTCATCCACAATTACATTAGACAGTCCAAAACTTCACCAATCCCATATACACAATTTGTATAACCACACTTCAATTATACCTGTTGTTTCTTATCTATATATATATATATACATGACACCAACCATGCAACCAAACAGAATAATCATGTTTATCTTAGTAAAGTTGGACATTCCTAAACTCATTATAAACATGCACACATGTGGGTTCCTCCTACTAAAAATCTGTTCCAAACCAATTATATATACCCCTTCCTTTCTTATCTTAGATCATTCATAAACTATTTAGAATCACAACAAATTGGACATACTTCTACTAAATTCATCAACTTCAAATAGCATCACTAAATTCAGTTCATCACAAATTCCTATCCCCTTGTCACTTTAACACATCAGCAAGAACATCAACTTTTATGATTCCACAAGTCCAAACACCACTTCCTTCTATTACACCCATTAAAGACCAAACAAAGACATCAAAACAATAAACAAAAACTCTACTCTCCCTCAATCCTTACACTACTATCCTAAAGCAAGATTCATTTACATATATGTATATTAGTCCACTAAAACTAGTCTCTTAAACATACCAAATGTCAAACCAAACAGAAATATCACACAAGGCATAAGAAACGAGAAATTTAACAGTTTTATTAACACCAGTAAAACCTGAACATGCAAGGTAATATTACAACTTTAATAACATACATACATATGTACATGTCTAACTCAAGAGAATCACAACAATTCCTCATGTCTCTTTTAATCATCAAAAATCCAAGCTCAATTCCCTTATAACACATTACATAACATAACAGCGAAAGCCCCAAATCGGATTGAGGAAGAGGAAAATGCATAATCAAAGTCAAACAAACTTCATGAAATCAATTATACAATACAAGCAATCAATTCCATTATACTCCTATCTAAACTAATTAGAAGATTCGATCCCAAAATCACCAAAACTCGCTCAGATTTAACAACCCCCCAAAAGCTAGGGTTTTAAAAAAAATATGAATGAAAGTAATGGATGCACAAGAGGGGGGGGGGGTGAATTGTGCTACCAAATAAAATCCAACAATAACAACACAAAGGTTTATACTGGTTCGGTCTTCCTGACCTACGTCCAGTTCTCAACCACCCAGGTTGAGTTCCACTATCCCCAGGTTTTACAAACGGGTTCACTTGGAACCTTTACAACCGCAAGTTTTGGACGGGATCACTTGCAACCTTACAACCACAAGTTTTACTCAAGGCTCACTTGCAACCTTGCTAACTAGCTCCCCCTTACAACCAGCAAGGGTTCAACCTTTACAAATAAAGGATTTTCTAAACTTAATTCTCTTAAAGAACGGATAATGTTACACACTTAAGTACAATTAATGCTCTTAATACAAGAAGAGACTTAACAACAAAGAGTACAAGATAAGTAGATGAAAAGAACTCTCAATGCGTTAAATGCTCTTTCTCTTTTCTGGGCAGCTTTGAATGCTTGAAGGATTTCTTAGTTTCTCACTCTAGCTTTCTTCAAGATGTCAAAGATATTAGTTTATTCCATAAATGAAGATGACCTTGTTTATACAGTCTTCAAGTATTCTCACTCTTGGTAGGTGGGTTAGCCGTTTGAATATGGCCGTTTATCCCAAGTTACTGTTTGCCCATTTAATGCTCCATTAATGCTTAGCAGGGTTGACTTTGCTTTATCTCTGAAAAGTAGTTCTGACAACTCTGCTCTGCCAAAAGCACTCTGACACTGCACTGCTCTGAACGTTTTGACATTCTGATTACTTGCGGAAGCGGATTCACATCCGGAAGCAACATCACTCAGTGTGCTGCATTTGAACGTTAGTCTAGCAATATAAACACATACTCACATGCAGTGGGAGTTCATTTTGTCTAAGGAAGCTCTCTTACATCCGGAAGCAATTCCACATCCGGAAGCACTTCCACTGGACGTTGGGTTATGTTCATATTTTACTCACTGACGCTCAGTGATACCTAAGCCAACAGCCAGCGCTAGTTACTAAGCAATCGGAAGCAAATCAACTGGACGTTGAGTTATGTTCATATTTTACTCACTGACGCTCAGTGTTACCTTAGCCAACAGCCAGCGCTAGTCACTAAGCAATCCGAAGCAAATCCTCATCCGGTTCCATCTTAACTTAGTCTCAAGGGTTTTGTACATCAAACGCTCCTAGACTGAGTTATGACTTAGTGTAGTGCTTACTGTCGCTGGGGGATGAGACATTCATCCGCGAGCGCTAGTCCTAGTCTATCCGGAAGTAAATCCACATCCGGTTGTACTCTTACTTGGGGTTCTATATTAACCTAATATTCTCTAAGTGTTTGGCTCGTTCTTTCATATTTTCGTCTTCATCAAAACTTAAGATTCTAACATTCTCCCCCTTTTTGATGATGACAAACTAAGTTTACCAATTAAGTTCATATGAAAGAATTAAGAGTAACATTTAGATAAAGCACAAAACAACTAAGATAATTATCATTGATGAACAAAAGATTACAAGTTAGAATTACAATAAAATTCACAAGTAATTAAGAACTTTTCAAAATGAACTATGCATGAAAAATATGAGAAAAGAAAAATTTCTAAGGTAAATATGCATAGGGTGGAGTGGGTTCTAAAGGTGATGTTTCTTTTTCCTCTCCCTCTCTTTCTGTCTTTCCTCATTCTCCTTTTGAAGCTGGGCTATGTGGGCATCCTTCACGTTCTGGTCAATCTGAGCAATTATGCTTTGAAGCTCTGCCTCTTCTCTCTCTCTCCTGAGTCTCTCAGACTCAACAGATTCCTCAAAGGCTCTCTTGAGATTTTCAACTTCCTCAAACCCAGGGAACCCAGTTGCATCTGAGAAGGGAGTGACCTCGCCATTGGGATAATGGACAGCCCTGATCTTCACATTCCACACTGGGAAGTTGGGGTCCTCCTCAACTTCCTGGGCTTTCCTTTTCCCTTTCCCTTTGCATTTTCCTTTGCCCTTGCCTATCGCTTGGGTAGGCTTGGCTGCTGCTCTTTCAGCATCTAGGCAGGCCATCTGACCAAAGGAGATCTTGTCCGTGAACCCATACTTCTCGAACTCTTCAGGAGTCATATCCTCTATTTCCAGCTTAACTTCTTTTAGAAGTGGAGGGACATGCGATTCTTGAGAGGATGTCTGAGTCTCAGGTATAATTTCAGCTTGAACAGATGGAACCTTTTGCTCACTCACAGCAGGCGCAGTAGTAGTACTCTTGTTAGCATGCTTTCTAGCAACTGCTTTCTTCCTTGATTCGCTGTACTTGACTACTGAAGGAGGAGGAGCAGAGGTTGGTTCAGCAGGAGGAGGAGCAGAGGTTGTTCCAGAAGGAGAAGGGATTGGCCTGGCTATCACCATTGGCGGATGGTTAATCTTCTCCAGCCCATACTTCATCATTATCTCCTCAATTATGTTTCGGCTAGGCTCAGAGGGAGGAGGCTCAGAGGATGAAGACTCTGGCTGTGGGATTTCTTTAGGTTGCTCATACAGAACCATTTCCCACTTCGACCTTTGCTCATCTGATCGCTGCTGTTGCATAAATCGGATGGCTTCCCCTCGGATTAGACTCTCAGCACCACCCAATCTTTGAAGATCCATAGCTCGGCGAAGGGCAGCAGTGATGTCTTCATCTAGCCAGATTGATGGCTGAGTCAGGACATCCCTTGTATCCATGGTATGGCGGAGGGCGATAGCAGCATCTCTCCCCCTTTTGTCATTATCAATGAGGGCGAGGGCCAGGGAGGATTGATTGGGTGAAGAGGAGGGTGGAGGTTCAGGGCCAAATCTTTGAGGTGGTGAGGTTTCTGAGGAGGATGTGGGTGAGGTGGTTTCTGGGGAATTAGGAGGGTTGGGGAAGAAGGCTGTGTTTCTTTCGAAGAAGGAGGGGTTGGTGAATAGCCCGTCGAAGGGGTAGGTAGAGTAGTAGGCAGGGTGTTGTTTAACTTTCCATGGAATAGGGGGTTGGGCTCTGAGGTAGTAGGTGTGAAGTGGGTGATCAGGAGAGTGAAATCCTAGAGATTGGGCTATGGTGAGGTTAGTGTTAGGAGGAGGATTGGAGGCCCCTATGGGGTTTGGTGGTGGTGAATGATTTGGGGAGTTATGTGGAGATAGAGAGTTATTGGGATTAAGGGGTGATTAGCGAGGGGAGTGTTGGGGTGAGTTTTGAGTGGAGTTTCGAGGTGATGGTTGATGGTCATTGCTGGGTGATGTTTGGGGTTGTTGGTTATTCTGAGGAGAAGGTTGTTGTGGTTGTAGAGTGTTAGGAGGAGGGAGTAATGGTTGATTAGGTGGAGGAGGTGGAGGTGGGTTAGGAGGAGGAGGAGGTGGTAAGGTACCTTGTGGTTGAGGGATTAGAAGATGATTGAGGATGAGGTCTAACTTGGCGTCGACCCTCGCTAGTTGATTCTCGACTCGACCTACTCGATGCTCGAGCCTCTGGATTCTCCCCCCTGCTGCTGGAAGCCAGTGTCACACTCATTACGGAGGGGAGCCATCAGAGAATCAGTCAGTTTAAAGAGAATCTCCTCCTTGACTTCCTCAGCAAAGGCCCGTACTGTGGCTGTCACCTTAGGACCACGACTAGGGCCATGATGAGAAGACTTCCAGACTTGTGATTTTCAATCCACCTGAGCAACTCTTGACTGATCAATTGCCTAGGGTTGATGGGTTGCTGGGAGAGGAGTCTTGGGAACCAAGGGTTGTCCAAGAGAGTGAACTCGTTGAAGTTACCCCATTTATGTGTCATCAAGCGGGAGTAGACATAGTATAGGAGCCTGTTGGTGTCAGACATACCAGACACCTTCTTCCCTTTGGTGTCATATACCTTTTCAAGCTCCTCCTTGCTGAGTTTGTCAGGGAATAGCCATTCATTCATTTCTTCCTCAGTGACCCCCATCAGCCTGTTGATGTCTCTCCAAGTGAAAGTAACGGTTCTCCCTCTTACTGTGGCAGTGAAAGTGACTCTGCGGACCTCATCCTTCCCTTTTACCTTCTTATACTTGGTCTTGGCAGTGAGGGACTGGCAGAATACCCGCAGGACGTTGACGTTGTATTCCTGGTTGATCCCCAGCCAGGACATGTATTTCTCCAGAAATGGCCTCAAGTGTGGAAACCCTAGTTCATCTATCTTGTCCAGATCTATGAACATCCCGGTGTTGAAGTAGGGCTTGACAGTCTCAAATTTGAAGGAAACAGCCTCGAATGGCCCTTCTCTATACACAAGAGGATCATCCTTCTCTACTCGCTGTCTTTTGGATGAGGGCTCTTCGCTAAATTGAACCCTCTTTTTGCCTTTCCTCTTGGATTGTTCATCTTGTTTCCCAGAATGCTCAGGCTGTTCTTGCTGTTCTTGACCTTGCCCAGATTTCCCAGAATTCTTGTGAACATGCCCAGATTTCCCAGACTTGGACTTCGATTTCTTGGAGGCAGTGGCTGTCTCAGTGTTGGGGTTTGTCTCATGTGATCCGGCCATTTTGTGTGGATTTAAGGTTTAAATGCGAAGAAATTTAGATGAAGAAGATGAAGAAGATGAAGAGAAGTAAGATGAACTCGATGAATAAGTTCAGAGAGTTTTGTGGGAAAAAAAATTTGTGCAAGTGAAAAAGTAAAAGTGAAAATGGCTTCCTATTTATATGCAAGGTTACAACGGGTAAAATGCTCATAATGACTCTACATGAAAACATGCGTTTGTTCATTGGGTAACGTAAACATTTAATTGGAATGACACACATTTTAACACGTGTCTCTTCACATTGTCAGAGGAGGCACAATTTTGGTGTGAGAAAATGAAACGTTTTCTGAAGTGACGTGTCCCTTTATTCAGGCACTGGCGCTCCCGCTCACTTTGATTCAACACTCAGCGCCAGCAAATGATCATCCGGAAGTGGTTTTGCTTCCGGTTGCACTTGCTTGAGATTTAACATTGGGGACCTGCAAAACTAAAGATTGGCACTCCGATGCCTAAGTTAGTATAGTTGCAGGTTTTAATCAATTAAGCACAGGTTTATTTTGAAGTATTAAACTTCATTTGGGTTTACCATTCCCAAATCACCTCTTATGAATGTGAATTGATCAACCCCCAGAGGCTTGGTGAAAATATCAGCAAGCTGATGCTGAGTGGGGACAAATTTCACTTTGACATCCTTCTTCTGAACATGATCTCTGATGAAGTGATGTCTGACATCAATGTGCTTTGTCCTTGTGTGCTGAACCGGATTCTTGGCGAGGCTGATGGTGCTTGTGTTGTCACAGAGGATGGGAGCCTCAGGGAACTCCAAGCCAAGATCTCTCAGTTGGTTCTTCAGCCACAGCACTTGGGCACAACAGCTTGCGGCAGCAATATACTCAGCCTCTGTGGATGACAAAGACACACATGTTTGCTTCTTGCTAGCCCAAGAGACCAGACAACCACCAAGGAAGGCGCATTGTCCACTGGTGCTCTTCCTATCCGTTTTATAACCTGCATGGTCAGCATCAGAATAAGCCCACAAGAATTCTTGGTTACCTCTGGGATACCAAAGACCAAGCTCTTGTGTTCCCTCAAGGTATCTTAGAATACGTTTAACACAGGTTAGATGTGACTCCTTGGGGTTGGCTTGAAATCTAGCACACATGCCTACACTAAATTGAATGTCAGGCCTACTTGCCGTTAAATACAGCAGGGAACCTATCATTCCCCTGTACATGGGCAGGCTGACAGATTTACCCTTTGCATCAGCATCGAGTGCGACAGTGGTACTCATGGGAGTGTCATACTCCTTACACTCATCCATCCCAAACTTCTGGAGGAGCTCTCTGCAATACTTAGTTTGGGAGATGAATATGCCATTCTTCTTTTGCTTAATCTGCAGGCCTAGGAAGAACGTTAGTTCTCCCATCATTGACATTTCAAACTCTCCCTGCATAGTCTTAGAAAATTCTTCACAAAGTTTTTCATTAGTTGCCCCAAAAATAATATCATCGACATAAATCTGGACAATTAACATGTTTCTATCTTTGTGTAGAATAAACAGTGTATTATCTAGTTTGCCTCTTGAGAAACCCTTGCCCAGCAAAAAGCTGTTGAGTCTCTCATACCAAGCTCGAGGAGCTTGTTTCAGGCCATACAAAGCTTTCTTTAGCCTATACACATGTTTAGGATGCTTGTGATCCTCAAAGCCAGGAGGTTGTTCTACATAAACCTCTTCTTTGATGTAACCATTAAGAAATGCACTCTTCACATCCATTTGATATAATCTAAAGCCTTTCATGGATGCAAAGGCTAGAAGAATTCTTATTGCTTCGAGTCTAGCGACTGGAGCAAAAGTTTCTTCATAGTCTATGCCTTCTTCTTGGTTATACCCTTTGGCTACCAATCTGGCTTTGTTCCTTGTTATTTGACCTGTCTCATCCAGTTTGTTTTTGAAGACCCATTTGGTCCCAACTATGGATTGATGAGACGGCCTTGGGACTAGTTCCCAAACTTGGCTTCTTTCGAACTGGTTTAGCTCTTCCTGCATGGCAATAATCCAGTCGCAGTCCTCAAGAGCTTGTTCAATTGAAGTAGGTTCGATCTGAGATAAGAAGGCTTCAAACTCAACTTCATTTTGAACCTGCCTTCTGGTTGTGACACCAGAAGAAACATCACCAAGCACTTGATCAAGAGGATGATCCCTGTGATGTCTCCTAGCTGTTGGCAACTGTGCCTCATCAGGCATCGTCTGCACTCTAGGCTCATCACTGGGTTCATCTTCTTCTTTGGGATTGCTTGCTGGTGTTTCTTTTGGTGGTGAAGAAGATGATGGTGGTTTTGGAAGGTTTAGTATCCCATCATCTTCTGTGGATTGTCCCCATGTAGGAGTTTCATCAAATACAACATGCATAGATTCTTCTACAGTTCTAGTCCTCATGTTGTATACTCTGTAAGCCTTACTCCTAAGGGAATACCCTATGAATACACCTATATCAGCTTTTGGATCAAACTTACCCAGATTTACCTTTCCATTGTTATGCACATAGCATTTTGATCCAAAGATTCTGAGGTGGCTGATGTTGGGCTTTCTGCCTTTGTACAGCTCATAGGGAGTCTTGTCTAAGCCCTTGCGAACATAGGCTCTGTTGGAGATGTAGCAAGCAGTGCTCATAGCGTCCGCCCAGAACACTTGAGAAAACTCTTTCTCATTTAGCATGCTCCTAGCCATCTCAGTCAGAACCCTGTTCTTCCTCTCGACTACACCGTTTTGCTGAGGAGTTCTAGGAGCTGAGAAGTTATGATCAATACCGTTCTGCTCACACAGCTCAGAGAAGCTATGGTTCTCAAATTCTCCTCCATGATCTGTCCTTATGGCTGTGATTTTGAGGTCTCTCTCATTCTGCACTTTCTTAGTCAGGACAACAAAGGCATCAAAAGCATCTTGCTTAGAGGCAAGAAACATTGTCCAAGTGAACCTTGAATAGTCATCCACCACCACTAGAGCATATAGGTTTCCACCCAGGCTCTTCACTCTCGCTGGCCCAACAAAATCCATGTGGATTAGTTCCAAGGGCCTGCTGGTGGAGACTCTCTTCTTGGTTTTAAACGAGGACTTTGTTTGCTTCCCTTGTTGGCATGATTCACAAATATAATCATGCTTAACCTTAAAAGATGGAATCCCTATAGCTAGCTCTTTCTTAATTAGCATGTCAAGTTGAGTGAAATTAACATGTGCTAGCCTTTTATGCCAAAGCCAACTATTCTCATCGCTAGATTTTAAAAAAAATATGAACACAACTTATTAACTTTCATGTAAAGCCTCAAATCCTCTTGCACATACTGAAACTCGAAACTTAACTTCGTTTAAACATCCATAAGACTCAAAACTAAAAACCCAATTCGGCCTTCACTCAAATCTCGCCCAAAATTCGAATGAAAGAGATGTAAATTGAAAGAGAAGGTTTACCCAAAGCTTGGACATGTATTTGTATGCCTAATCAGTGCCGGAGCCGCCGTAGGTTGCCGGAAATCTACACCTCGCCGCCGCTGGAGAAGAAGAGAAACGAAATAGAGAGTGAGGGATGGTCTGAACGCGAGGTTGAGAAGTGAGGAAGGAGGAATGGTTTGATGGTGGTGGTGGTGGGGAGCCGGCGCCGCCGCGCGCGCCTTAGGCCGCCGTTCAGCCATGAAGGATGAAGAAAGGGGTTGGGGTTTTGAGGGAGGGGTGGCCGATGGGTTTGCTCATGAGGGAGGAGTTAGGGTGTGTTTGATGTGTGTGTGCAAATGTGTATGTATGGTGTGGTGATTAGGGAAAATTCTAATTAACTACCCCACTCATTTATGCTTAATCATATTTCTATCCCAAAAGTTTGTATATATTATTGTACCCTTCATTTCCATCATAATATTATTTAGATTTCAAAATGCTTTTCATGTAAGTCTTTGTCCCTAATTAATCCTTTTAATTATATTTCTTTGAGTTTCAAAAATAAATAAGATTTAACATTCATAATTTGCTCAAAATATCCTAAAATTTCCTAAATAATACCTCAAGACCTTAATAAATTCTTTATTATCTCTAATTTAAAATTCAGGATGTTTCCACAACCCTTCCAGCTCCTACATTCCCTAAATGTATGATTCGGATCCTCTTTCCCAAGACCACATAGAGAACATGAAGCATCTAGAGATATTTTCCTTGTATGTCTACAAAAATTGGTCAAGAGAACTCCTGATGCGAACCCACCAGGGATAAACCCGGACCCACAATAATCTAAGATGAACACAACCCCAAGAAAGCTAAACAAAGGTTAGAACGATCTACTTGAACCCTTGAGCATGGAAGAACAAGGACCCGAAGTGTTGGAAGACGCCACAAGGTTGATCAATCCTTGATAAGTCTATTAGTTCAATGAAGAACCCTAGAGAGAAACCCTCTCAACAAAGTGCATAAAGCAACTTCTAATTCTCAAATTCAAGTCTGCCTTCAAAAGAGGTTTACAAAGTATTTAAAGGTTACAAAACAAGCAAAGTTTTAACCTAAAATTCGCATAAAAACAATGGGCCAAAAAAAACAAGTGTTTACAGCCCAAAATTACATTATTTAAGCCCAAATAAACCTTCCCATGTGTAACTCTTGGTCTAAGACCTTTAATTTCATGTCTTTGAGCCCAAAATATGTTCAAACAGCTCCTTGTTCAGCCCAAATAACATTTGTAACGTTTTCAGCATCTTTATTTTCAATTGTTGAACCAATTGCCATTTGCTTTGCCCATGCTTCTTGCACTAGTCCATTCAGTGCCTCCTTAATGCTATTGGATCTTGCTCTTGTGATTGGTCCGCTTGGAATCTTCAAAGGATCATTTGAAGTTGAATTGTCTTCTTGCTGGATCTCATCAACTCCTCTTGCAGCTAGCCAAATTAATGTTTTGCACCTTTGTGGTACCTTTAATCTCCATATTTCCCCAACCTTTGTTCTCCCTATCCTCATCTTTCAATAAATTCCCATTCCGAAAAATTCATAAGTTTGGCACACTATTCTGTTCCTATTCCCATCTCCATCTTACTATGTTTGACACACTATCAATATTCATACCTTCCTCCACCTTATCCCATTTTTTCTTGATTCCTTGCCACACATTAGAGAGACTTCTTTGAGCTTCCATTTTGGGAATTAAATATGTACCGCATTTATACATATCATGAAGAACTTTAACTCAGAATGCAATTCTTCGGGTAACCATTTGCCATCCTAGTTTCATGAGAAGAGCTCAAAATTTTGAAGACTTGCATGCCTAATACCAATCGACCAGTCTTCTTTGAAGAACAAACATCATCCCATACAACTAAGATATTTTCTTTTGATCATCTGAGTTTCCCTTAAAGAAGTTATAGGTAACTCTATCCAATTCATCACAAATACTACTAGGTGGAGGTTAAGAGAGGAGTTTGCCAGAGTTGTTACCGGAGTTCAAGCAGCCAAGCCGGAGAAGCTGGGTGCGTGGAACTTGGTTAGGAAAACTCCTAAACATCAAGTAGGATTCAAAACGAGTTTTATGAAGAAGGAAAATGATTTGGGTTTGATTGGAGAGAAGAAGTCAATTGATTAGGGAATTGAGAGGGAAGTATAAATTTGATATTTTGTTGTTGTTTGAAACAAGATGTAGTGGGATGAAAGCTAAGAAGATTATCACAAAAATGGGGTTTGTTAATTCTTTTAGTAGTTGACTCGCAAGGATTTAGCGGAGGCTTATGGGCTTTGTGGAATCATGAGGCATGAGAAGTCAACGTAGTTGGAGCAACGAACCGGTGTTTGCATTTGAAGATTAAATAGAATGATGAGATAAGTTTTTTATGGGAGTTTATGATAGCCCGAATAGATTGAAAAGAAGGGATTTATGGAGGGGCCTCACGATTTTTGGGGAGGCATTGGATCATGATTGGTGTGTTGGTGGTGACTTTAATAGTATTTTATTTGAGTATGAAATAAGGTCAAGACAGAGAGAGCATGCCACAGTTGATAGAGATTTTTATAATTGGTTTGTTAACATAAGACTGTCTCAAGTTCATACTATCGGGATTTTTTTCACGTGGTGTAGGGATGGATGTTAAAGTAAATTGGATAGAATACTTGTTAATGATATTTTCAAGGACCATTAGTTTTTTCAGTTAAAAAAAAAGGACCATTAGTTTCCAGGATGCAAAGACAACGGTTTTTTATAATTTTAAATTTGACCATAAAGCTTTTCTTATGAACACTGAGTTCCAACAACAGTCAAACTTCTTTGAGGGTCCTTTTAGATTCATCACTTCTTGGTTGCTCCATGAAAATTTTAATGAGTTTATGGCTGATACCTAGATGAAGGAGGCTTCATGGTTTCATAATGTGGAGAATTTACAGAGAAAGTCAAATCTTGGAAGATGGACATGTATGGTCATGTTGGGAGGAGGAAAAGACATATTTTGGGGCGATTGAAATGCATTAATAAGAGAGCGTTTCAGCCCATCTTCCTCATCTTTACTATCTAAAAGGAGGGCTGTTGATAGACCAATGCTTGACACCTGTCCTTTTTCCTTACATAGAAACATGTATCTATCTCTTTCTTTTTCCTCCATCAGTCCAAAATTTCAATTAAATCCATTCATCCTTTATAAACTACCAGATGGATACACCGACAAATTCCCGTACATCTAACAACTATGAATGATTGTACTTCCATGGCTTTTCGGTTACTTTTGTGCATAAAAGATTATTGAGGAAGAAGATGACAAAGCTTCATCAAACGATATGCTTCATTCTTCGACTTAGACGACGTTGACTCCTCTGAAAGATGATAGACTCTTTGACATCGCCAAAGCCGGAATTGTCCAATTTTAAGAGCCACAGAGAGTCAATTAAGGCTGTGTCAATTTCTTCAAACTTCAAAGCCAACAATGACTTGTGCAATCTAAAATCAGATGTCAGTTTTATTGTTTCTTCAACCATTTACGTCTGACACACAATCGTTCACCATGAAAGCACTCTAACTGGAAATGGTAATACTTTTTCCACATTTATTATTTCCTTTTATTGGTAGGTCCGTAGGTTAATTCTCAAATATAATGATTGAATTTTTAAATCAAATTTAGTTATTTTAAATTTATTAATTGATTTTAAATCTGAATATAATCCTTCCATCCGTTTTGCACGATCCCATTTCATACCACAAATATTCACCATAACTTCTCTTGTATTAAATGGAAATCGCTCAACTAACAGATTTCAAGTTCTTCACGCAATTCGTTTCTCCTGAACCACCCTCATTTCAAAATGGACTACACATCCTACGATGTGTACGAGTAGTTATCCAGCTGCAAACTAAAATTCGAATTCGTGTCATTCGTATGTTTGTGGACTATTTCAAATAGTTCTACAAGAGTTCCTTTTTTGTATGAACTGATCATCCAGATCAAGAGTTCCTTTGGATCTGTTCATGCCCTGAGAAAGATGCTGCCTCTTCTTCTATATTCTTGCCCCAGGATAGTGAAGAAAATGATTTAGAATTATTTTCTCTGCAGAAAAAAGATTTATTAGATTCAACACTTTTAATAAAAGTCTAATCACCTAAGTGTTCCCCTACTTTTCTCTTTGTTCAAGTATTTGAATTACAAACCATGACTATGTTTATCAAATAATTACTGTCAAATGACAAAGAAATACAATATAGAATTAATCAATCATATAAATACAAACAATGAATCAAGTAGATGCATATTACATAACCATATACTAATATACATATATGGATAGTGAACGGAATCAATTCATAGCATATTAATTGATTGGCAAGGTCACATTAATATGTTCTCAACTGGACTAATATTTCATTCATCCTGAAACTGCATTCTACAGTCAGGGTGATTTAAAGTGGCAGCAAAAGCTAATTTTTATAACCATCAATTCAACATTTGAGCATTTTTCTTTGGGCAAAAGCGCTGATCTAATAGCTAACTATTTTACTTTGGACAAAAATAATAAATGACTGTTTCGCGATGCAAAAATAATAAATAACTTTGCGACCCAGTGCAAATGTAACAAAACCGGTGACGGTGGGCTATTTTCCGTTTGATTTTTATGAGGCAAATTTAAACGGCGTTAAGTCAACCGTCACCGGTTTTGTTACATTTTCACCGTGTCACAAAGTTAGTTATTATTTTTGCACTGCGAAACAGTCATTTATTATTTTTGCCCAAAGTAAAATAGTTAGTTGTTAGATCAGCGCTTTTGCCCTTTTTCTTTTTATTGTTTTCATTTGATCAGAGATGTAAACTCAGATTGTAGTCATTACAAACTTGATGTAATGATTTTTAATATTCGAGATGCATCAGAAAAATTAGTCTCTGCATTTCATTTGGTGCTCAGTGAAAAAATGAACGAAGATGAAGAGATGAAAAAAAAATGAAAGTCTTCTTTTCACCAAGTTAAAAAATGGAGGATGTTGATGATTTGATATTGCATGCTCGATTGCTTAGAGGATATTTTTTTATTAGTATTATGATACATATCTACATTATGAATTTTTGAATTTTATGATTCTAATCTTGCTTGTAACATAATGTTACTAATTCCCTGATTAATTCAATACTACCTTCACTAACTATGATAGAAAAATGATTTCCATAATATCAATAAATCTATCATAGTTAGAAAAAGAATTTCCTACTAATAATCATTATCCATGATAGAAAAGAATTTTCTAATATAACCTGAATACTATCATGGATAATTAATAGCTAACCATGTTAGAAAAGAATCACCTAACATGGTTAGAAAAAGGAGCAACCTTGTGGTTGAGGGATTAGAAGATGATTGAGGATGAGGTCTAACTTGGCGTCGACCCTCGCTAGTTGATTCTCGACTCGACCTACTCGATGCTCGAGCCTCTGGATTCTCCCCCCTGCTGCTGGAAGCCAGTGTCACACTCATTACGGAGGGGAGCCATCAGAGAATCAGTCAGTTTAAAGAGAATCTCCTCCTTGACTTCCTCAGCAAAGGCCCGTACTGTGGCTGTCACCTTAGGACCACGACTAGGGCCATGATGAGAAGACTTCCAGACTTGTGATTTTCAATCCACCTGAGCAACTCTTGACTGATCAATTGCCTAGGGTTGATGGGTTGCTGGGAGAGGAGTCTTGGGAACCAAGGGTTGTCCAAGAGAGTGAACTCGTTGAAGTTACCCCATTTATGTGTCATCAAGCGGGAGTAGACATAGTATAGGAGCCTGTTGGTGTCAGACATACCAGACACCTTCTTCCCTTTGGTGTCATATACCTTTTCAAGCTCCTCCTTGCTGAGTTTGTCAGGGAATAGCCATTCATTCATTTCTTCCTCAGTGACCCCCATCAGCCTGTTGATGTCTCTCCAAGTGAAAGTAACGGTTCTCCCTCTTACTGTGGCAGTGAAAGTGACTCTGCGGACCTCATCCTTCCCTTTTACCTTCTTATACTTGGTCTTGGCAGTGAGGGACTGGCAGAATACCCGCAGGACGTTGACGTTGTATTCCTGGTTGATCCCCAGCCAGGACATGTATTTCTCCAGAAATGGCCTCAAGTGTGGAAACCCTAGTTCATCTATCTTGTCCAGATCTATGAACATCCCGGTGTTGAAGTAGGGCTTGACAGTCTCAAATTTGAAGGAAACAGCCTCGAATGGCCCTTCTCTATACACAAGAGGATCATCCTTCTCTACTCGCTGTCTTTTGGATGAGGGCTCTTCGCTAAATTGAACCCTCTTTTTGCCTTTCCTCTTGGATTGTTCATCTTGTTTCCCAGAATGCTCAGGCTGTTCTTGCTGTTCTTGACCTTGCCCAGATTTCCCAGAATTCTTGTGAACATGCCCAGATTTCCCAGACTTGGACTTCGATTTCTTGGAGGCAGTGGCTGTCTCAGTGTTGGGGTTTGTCTCATGTGATCCGGCCATTTTGTGTGGATTTAAGGTTTAAATGCGAAGAAATTTAGATGAAGAAGATGAAGAAGATGAAGAGAAGTAAGATGAACTCGATGAATAAGTTCAGAGAGTTTTGTGGGAAAAAAATTTGTGCAAGTGAAAAAGTAAAAGTGAAAATGGCTTCCTATTTATATGCAAGGTTACAACGGGTAAAATGCTCATAATGACTCTACATGAAAACATGCGTTTGTTCATTGGGTAACGTAAACATTTAATTGGAATGACACACATTTTAACACGTGTCTCTTCACATTGTCAGAGGAGGCACAATTTTTGGTGTGAGAAAATGAAACGTTTTCTGAAGTGACGTGTCCCTTTATTCAGGCACTGGCGCTCCCGCTCACTTTGATTCAACACTCAGCGCCAGCAAATGATCATCCGGAAGTGGTTTTGCTTCCGGTTGCACTTGCTTGAGATTTAACATTGGGGACCTGCAAAACTAAAGATTGGCACTCCGATGCCTAAGTTAGTATAGTTGCAGGTTTTAATCAATTAAGCACAGGTTTATTTTGAAGTATTAAACTTCATTTGGGTTTACCATTCCCAAATCACCTCTTATGAATGTGAATTGATCAACCCCCAGAGGCTTGGTGAAAATATCAGCAAGCTGATGCTGAGTGGGGACAAATTTCACTTTGACATCCTTCTTCTGAACATGATCTCTGATGAAGTGATGTCTGACATCAATGTGCTTTGTCCTTGTGTGCTGAACCGGATTCTTGGCGAGGCTGATGGTGCTTGTGTTGTCACAGAGGATGGGAGCCTCAGGGAACTCCAAGCCAAGATCTCTCAGTTGGTTCTTCAGCCACAGCACTTGGGCACAACAGCTTGCGGCAGCAATATACTCAGCCTCTGTGGATGACAAAGACACACATGTTTGCTTCTTGCTAGCCCAAGAGACCAGACAACCACCAAGGAAGGCGCATTGTCCACTGGTGCTCTTCCTATCCGTTTTATAACCTGCATGGTCAGCATCAGAATAAGCCCACAAGAATTCTTGGTTACCTCTGGGATACCAAAGACCAAGCTCTTGTGTTCCCTCAAGGTATCTTAGAATACGTTTAACACAGGTTAGATGTGACTCCTTGGGGTTGGCTTGAAATCTAGCACACATGCCTACACTAAATTGAATGTCAGGCCTACTTGCCGTTAAATACAGCAGGGAACCTATCATTCCCCTGTACATGGGCAGGCTGACAGATTTACCCTTTGCATCAGCATCGAGTGCGACAGTGGTACTCATGGGAGTGTCATACTCCTTACACTCATCCATCCCAAACTTCTGGAGGAGCTCTCTGCAATACTTAGTTTGGGAGATGAATATGCCATTCTTCTTTTGCTTAATCTGCAGGCCTAGGAAGAACGTTAGTTCTCCCATCATTGACATTTCAAACTCTCCCTGCATAGTCTTAGAAAATTCTTCACAAAGTTTTTCATTAGTTGCCCCAAAAATAATATCATCGACATAAATCTGGACAATTAACATGTTTCTATCTTTGTGTAGAATAAACAGTGTATTATCTAGTTTGCCTCTTGAGAAACCCTTGCCCAGCAAAAAGCTGTTGAGTCTCTCATACCAAGCTCGAGGAGCTTGTTTCAGGCCATACAAAGCTTTCTTTAGCCTATACACATGTTTAGGATGCTTGTGATCCTCAAAGCCAGGAGGTTGTTCTACATAAACCTCTTCTTTGATGTAACCATTAAGAAATGCACTCTTCACATCCATTTGATATAATCTAAAGCCTTTCATGGATGCAAAGGCTAGAAGAATTCTTATTGCTTCGAGTCTAGCGACTGGAGCAAAAGTTTCTTCATAGTCTATGCCTTCTTCTTGGTTATACCCTTTGGCTACCAATCTGGCTTTGTTCCTTGTTATTTGACCTGTCTCATCCAGTTTGTTTTTGAAGACCCATTTGGTCCCAACTATGGATTGATGAGACGGCCTTGGGACTAGTTCCCAAACTTGGCTTCTTTCGAACTGGTTTAGCTCTTCCTGCATGGCAATAATCCAGTCGCAGTCCTCAAGAGCTTGTTCAATTGAAGTAGGTTCGATCTGAGATAAGAAGGCTTCAAACTCAACTTCATTTTGAACCTGCCTTCTGGTTGTGACACCAGAAGAAACATCACCAAGCACTTGATCAAGAGGATGATCCCTGTGATGTCTCCTAGCTGTTGGCAACTGTGCCTCATCAGGCATCGTCTGCACTCTAGGCTCATCACTGGGTTCATCTTCTTCTTTGGGATTGCTTGCTGGTGTTTCTTTTGGTGGTGAAGAAGATGATGGTGGTTTTGGAAGGTTTAGTATCCCATCATCTTCTGTGGATTGTCCCCATGTAGGAGTTTCATCAAATACAACATGCATAGATTCTTCTACAGTTCTAGTCCTCATGTTGTATACTCTGTAAGCCTTACTCCTAAGGGAATACCCTATGAATACACCTATATCAGCTTTTGGATCAAACTTACCCAGATTTACCTTTCCATTGTTATGCACATAGCATTTTGATCCAAAGATTCTGAGGTGGCTGATGTTGGGCTTTCTGCCTTTGTACAGCTCATAGGGAGTCTTGTCTAAGCCCTTGCGAACATAGGCTCTGTTGGAGATGTAGCAAGCAGTGCTCATAGCGTCCGCCCAGAACACTTGAGAAAACTCTTTCTCATTTAGCATGCTCCTAGCCATCTCAGTCAGAACCCTGTTCTTCCTCTCGACTACACCGTTTTGCTGAGGAGTTCTAGGAGCTGAGAAGTTATGATCAATACCGTTCTGCTCACACAGCTCAGAGAAGCTATGGTTCTCAAATTCTCCTCCATGATCTGTCCTTATGGCTGTGATTTTGAGGTCTCTCTCATTCTGCACTTTCTTAGTCAGGACAACAAAGGCATCAAAAGCATCTTGCTTAGAGGCAAGAAACATTGTCCAAGTGAACCTTGAATAGTCATCCACCACCACTAGAGCATATAGGTTTCCACCCAGGCTCTTCACTCTCGCTGGCCCAACAAAATCCATGTGGATTAGTTCCAAGGGCCTGCTGGTGGAGACTCTCTTCTTGGTTTTAAACGAGGACTTTGTTTGCTTCCCTTGTTGGCATGATTCACAAATATAATCATGCTTAACCTTAAAAGATGGAATCCCTATAGCTAGCTCTTTCTTAATTAGCATGTCAAGTTGAGTGAAATTAACATGTGCTAGCCTTTTATGCCAAAGCCAACTATTCTCATCGCTAGATTTTAAAAAAAATATGAACACAACTTATTAACTTTCATGTAAAGCCTCAAATCCTCTTGCACATACTGAAACTCGAAACTTAACTTCGTTTAAACATCCATAAGACTCAAAACTAAAAACCCAATTCGGCCTTCACTCAAATCTCGCCCAAAATTCGAATGAAAGAGATGTAAATTGAAAGAGAAGGTTTACCCAAAGCTTGGACATGTATTTGTATGCCTAATCAGTGCCGGAGCCGCCGTAGGTTGCCGGAAATCTACACCTCGCCGCCGCTGGAGAAGAAGAGAAACGAAATAGAGAGTGAGGGATGGTCTGAACGCGAGGTTGAGAAGTGAGGAAGGAGGAATGGTTTGATGGTGGTGGTGGTGGGGAGCCGGCGCCGCCGCGCGCGCCTTAGGCCGCCGTTCAGCCATGAAGGATGAAGAAAGGGGTTGGGGTTTTGAGGGAGGGGTGGCCGATGGGTTTGCTCATGAGGGAGGAGTTAGGGTGTGTTTGATGTGTGTGTGCAAATGTGTATGTATGGTGTGGTGATTAGGGAAAATTCTAATTAACTACCCCACTCATTTATGCTTAATCATATTTCTATCCCAAAAGTTTGTATATATTATTGTACCCTTCATTTCCATCATAATATTATTTAGATTTCAAAATGCTTTTCATGTAAGTCTTTGTCCCTAATTAATCCTTTTAATTATATTTCTTTGAGTTTCAAAAATAAATAAGATTTAACATTCATAATTTGCTCAAAATATCCTAAAATTTCCTAAATAATACCTCAAGACTTTAATAAATTCTTTATTATCTCTAATTTAAAATTCAGGATGTTTCCACAACCCTTCCAGCTCCTACATTCCCTAAATGTATGATTCGGATCCTCTTTCCCAAGACCACATAGAGAACATGAAGCATCTAGAGATATTTTCCTTGTATGTCTACAAAAATTGGTCAAGAGAACTCCTGATGCGAACCCACCAGGGATAAACCCGGACCCACAATAATCTAAGATGAACACAACCCCAAGAAAGCTAAACAAAGGTTAGAACGATCTACTTGAACCCTTGAGCATGGAAGAACAAGGACCCGAAGTGTTGGAAGACGCCACAAGGTTGATCAATCCTTGATAAGTCTATTAGTTCAATGAAGAACCCTAGAGAGAAACCCTCTCAACAAAGTGCATAAAGCAACTTCTAATTCTCAAATTCAAGTCTGCCTTCAAAAGAGGTTTACAAAGTATTTAAAGGTTACAAAACAAGCAAAGTTTTAACCTAAAATTCGCATAAAAACAATGGGCCAAAAAAACAAGTGTTTACAGCCCAAAATTACATTATTTAAGCCCAAATAAACCTTCCCATGTGTAACTCTTGGTCTAAGACCTTTAATTTCATGTCTTTGAGCCCAAAATATGTTCAAACAGCTCCTTGTTCAGCCCAAATAACATTTGTAACGTTTTCAGCATCTTTATTTTCAATTGTTGAACCAATTGCCATTTGCTTTGCCCATGCTTCTTGCACTAGTCCATTCAGTGCCTCCTTAATGCTATTGGATCTTGCTCTTGTGATTGGTCCGCTTGGAATCTTCAAAGGATCATTTGAAGTTGAATTGTCTTCTTGCTGGATCTCATCAACTCCTCTTGCAGCTAGCCAAATTAATGTTTTGCACCTTTGTGGTACCTTTAATCTCCATATTTCCCCAACCTTTGTTCTCCCTATCCTCATCTTTCAATAAATTCCCATTCCGAAAAATTCATAAGTTTGGCACACTATTCTGTTCCTATTCCCATCTCCATCTTACTATGTTTGACACACTATCAATATTCATACCTTCCTCCACCTTATCCCATTTTTTCTTGATTCCTTGCCACACATTAGAGAGACTTCTTTGAGCTTCCATTTTGGGAATTAAATATGTACCGCATTTATACATATCATGAAGAACTTTAACTCAGAATGCAATTCTTCGGGTAACCATTTGCCATCCTAGTTTCATGAGAAGAGCTCAAAATTTTGAAGACTTGCATGCCTAATACCAATCGACCAGTCTTCTTTGAAGAACAAACATCATCCCATACAACTAAGATATTTTCTTTTGATCATCTGAGTTTCCCTTAAAGAAGTTATAGGTAACTCTATCCAATTCATCACAAATACTACTAGGTGGAGGTTAAGAGAGGAGGTTGCCAGAGTTGTTACCGGAGTTCAAGCAGCCAAGCCGGAGAAGCTGGGTGCGTGGAACTTGGTTAGGAAAACTCCTAAACATCAAGTAGGATTCAAAACGAGTTTTATGAAGAAGGAAAATGATTTGGGTTTGATTGGAGAGAAGAAGTCAATTGATTAGGGAATTGAGAGGGAAGTATAAATTTGATATTTTGTTGTTGTTTGAAACAAGATGTAGTGGGATGAAAGCTAAGAAGATTATCACAAAAATGGGGTTTGTTAATTCTTTTAGTAGTTGACTCGCAAGGATTTAGCGGAGGCTTATGGGCTTTGTGGAATCATGAGGCATGAGAAGTCAACGTAGTTGGAGCAACGAACCGGTGTTTGCATTTGAAGATTAAATAGAATGATGAGATAAGTTTTTTATGGGAGTTTATGATAGCCCGAATAGATTGAAAAGAAGGGATTTATGGAGGGGCCTCACGATTTTTGGGGAGGCATTGGATCATGATTGGTGTGTTGGTGGTGACTTTAATAGTATTTTATTTGAGTATGAAATAAGGTCAAGACAGAGAGAGCATGCCACAGTTGATAGAGATTTTTATAATTGGTTTGTTAACATAAGACTGTCTCAAGTTCATACTATCGGGATTTTTTTCACGTGGTGTAGGGATGGATGTTAAAGTAAATTGGATAGAATACTTGTTAATGATATTTTCAAGGACCATTAGTTTTTTCAGTTAAAAAAAAAGGACCATTAGTTTCCAGGATGCAAAGACAACGGTTTTTTATAATTTTAAATTTGACCATAAAGCTTTTCTTATGAACACTGAGTTCCAACAACAGTCAAACTTCTTTGAGGGTCCTTTTAGATTCATCACTTCTTGGTTGCTCCATGAAAATTTTAATGAGTTTATGGCTGATACCTAGATGAAGGAGGCTTCATGGTTTCATAATGTGGAGAATTTTACAGAGAAAGTCAAATCTTGGAAGATGGACATGTATGGTCATGTTGGGAGGAGGAAAAGACATATTTTGGGGCGATTGAAATGCATTAATAAGAGAGCGTTTCAGCCCATCTTCCTCATCTTTACTATCTAAAAGGAGGGCTGTTGATAGACCAATGCTTGACACCTGTCCTTTTTCCTTACATAGAAACATGTATCTATCTCTTTCTTTTTCCTCCATCAGTCCAAAATTTCAATTAAATCCATTCATCCTTTATAAACTACCAGATGGATACACCGACAAATTCCCGTACATCTAACAACTATGAATGATTGTACTTCCATGGCTTTTCGGTTACTTTTGTGCATAAAAGATTATTGAGGAAGAAGATGACAAAGCTTCATCAAACGATATGCTTCATTCTTCGACTTAGACGACGTTGACTCCTCTGAAAGATGATAGACTCTTTGACATCGCCAAAGCCGGAATTGTCCAATTTTAAGAGCCACAGAGAGTCAATTAAGGCTGTGTCAATTTCTTCAAACTTCAAAGCCAACAATGACTTGTGCAATCTAAAATCAGATGTCAGTTTTATTGTTTCTTCAACCATTTACGTCTGACACACAATCGTTCACCATGAAAGCACTCTAACTGGAAATGGTAATACTTTTTCCACATTTATTATTTCCTTTTATTGGTAGGTCCGTAGGTTAATTCTCAAATATAATGATTGAATTTTTAAATCAAATTTAGTTATTTTAAATTTATTAATTGATTTTAAATCTGAATATAATCCTTCCATCCGTTTTGCACGATCCCATTTCATACCACAAATATTCACCATAACTTCTCTTGTATTAAATGGAAATCGCTCAACTAACAGATTTCAAGTTCTTCACGCAATTCGTTTCTCCTGAACCACCCTCATTTCAAAATGGACTACACATCCTACGATGTGTACGAGTAGTTATCCAGCTGCAAACTAAAATTCGAATTCGTGTCATTCGTATGTTTGTGGACTATTTCAAATAGTTCTACAAGAGTTCCTTTTTTGTATGAACTGATCATCCAGATCAAGAGTTCCTTTGGATCTGTTCATGCCCTGAGAAAGATGCTGCCTCTTCTTCTATATTCTTGCCCCAGGATAGTGAAGAAAATGATTTAGAATTATTTTCTCTGCAGAAAAAAGATTTATTAGATTCAACACTTTTAATAAAAGTCTAATCACCTAAGTGTTCCCCTACTTTTCTCTTTGTTCAAGTATTTGAATTACAAACCATGACTATGTTTATCAAATAATTACTGTCAAATGACAAAGAAATACAATATAGAATTAATCAATCATATAAATACAAACAATGAATCAAGTAGATGCATATTACATAACCATATACTAATATACATATATGGATAGTGAACGGAATCAATTCATAGCATATTAATTGATTGGCAAGGTCACATTAATATGTTCTCAACTGGACTAATATTTCATTCATCCTGAAACTGCATTCTACAGTCAGGGTGATTTAAAGTGGCAGCAAAAGCTAATTTTTATAACCATCAATTCAACATTTGAGCATTTTTCTTTGGGCAAAAGCGCTGATCTAATAGCTAACTATTTTACTTTGGACAAAAATAATAAATGACTGTTTCGCGATGCAAAAATAATAAATAACTTTGCGACCCAGTGCAAATGTAACAAAACCGGTGACGGTGGGCTATTTTCCGTTTGATTTTTATGAGGCAAATTTAAACGGCGTTAAGTCAACCGTCACCGGTTTTGTTACATTTTCACCGTGTCACAAAGTTAGTTATTATTTTTGCACTGCGAAACAGTCATTTATTATTTTTGCCCAAAGTAAAATAGTTAGTTGTTAGATCAGCGCTTTTGCCCTTTTTCTTTTTATTGTTTTCATTTGATCAGAGATGTAAACTCAGATTGTAGTCATTACAAACTTGATGTAATGATTTTTAATATTCGAGATGCATCAGAAAAATTAGTCTCTGCATTTCATTTGGTGCTCAGTGAAAAAATGAACGAAGATGAAGAGATGAAAAAAAAATGAAAGTCTTCTTTTCACCAAGTTAAAAAATGGAGGATGTTGATGATTTGATATTGCATGCTCGATTGCTTAGAGGATATTTTTTTATTAGTATTATGATACATATCTACATTATGAATTTTTGAATTTTATGATTCTAATCTTGCTTGTAACATAATGTTACTAATTCCCTGATTAATTCAATACTACCTTCACTAACTATGATAGAAAAATGATTTCCATAATATCAATAAATCTATCATAGTTAGAAAAAGAATTTCCTACTAATAATCATTATCCATGATAGAAAAGAATTTTCTAATATAACCTGAATACTATCATGGATAATTAATAGCTAACCATGTTAGAAAAGAATCACCTAACATGGTTAGAAAAAGGAGCAACCTAGTACATTTCCCCGATTAACCTATAATATCACTAAAAATAAAAATATGCGGAAGCGAATGCAGACCTATACATTTTTGGCAATATACATGTTTTCATAGTCTAAATAACCTTTGAAATTTAATTCTCTTCCTGTTTCTCGTGCCTGTGCATGATCACCTGCAAAAATGTGAGTAATCGTGGGATGAGACAAAATTGTCCCAGTAATCACCGCTTAACTCACTATAACAGTGAGATGTGCGGTAGTAAGGGCGTCTAAAGGGTATCACAGTTTTAAAATCAATAATACATATATATATCAAGAAATCTCCCAAACTTCATTCAAATCTCTGTCACTTCTCAACAATAATCTCATCATCTCTATCTCCAATCCATGCGTATTACTACCCCAACTCTCACACTCACCTATAGATGCATTGTGCCACCACGGTGCATTCAAGCATCTATTCTTCACTATATGATTTGACATTGTGTCCCTCTCCATAATGAGGGGACAATTTCCCTTTCTGGCAATCTCCAGAGAGGGAACCCCAATTCTGTTTTCCATTACAGAACGGGAACGGTTGGACTCTTCAATGCCAAACAACCGTAGGGGCGGTTGGGCTCTTCAATGCCAAACAACCGTAGGTCACTTCTCTCAATAAGTCGACCTATAAACCCCGATCCAATAAATCCGAAAAGGATCATCAGTACAAATAACTGTCGATTGGCCTATCGACAGTTATCATCGCGCGATGGTACATATATATCAGTGTCATGCAAACCTCACAATATCCATCAATTTCAATCTCATCATCAATATCATGAACCATTATCATTCCCTTCACTATCTCAATCTCAACTATTCAACTTATTCCCTCAACCTAACTATCAACATCTCTCACATAATACCATCTGAACCTCTCACATCATACCAGAATAAACACCAGCCAGGATAATATGTATAATGTTTCAAATTCCTTTTATATGAAAATAATCGTGTTTGAAAGGCACCCGATAGCCTGTTTTGTATAAAAATACCCTTTTAAAGATAATATATATATATATAGAGGGTGAGAAGGGATTTTACAAAATCCCTAACTAACGTCACCCTCAATGTTATAGCAAGGTTAAGTGTGATTACCTGTCGCCCTTTAGCAATTCTACCCGATTTCTCAACCTTTCTTCCTTGATGCCACGAAAGCCTACTTGCATCCACTCCTATAATAATATATAGCCAAATGATAAATTAATATCATTTCCCTTTTATCGTAGTTCAACGTCTCTCTCGTTCTTATATGTTACTACCCACTTTCCCCTCTTTAAATAATTCTTTTCATGCCATCTTTCTATCATCCAAATTCAACTAATAACTATCACAAGTTCTTACTGGTATTTATGTATTTTTCAATATCACAAGTAACCTTAAATCAACCATTAACATTACCCAAAGACAAGAATAAAGGCCTCCTTTAATATTGTTTCTATCATCATCACATAACAAAGAATTTACAAAATCTATCATGTTAGTCAAGCATATATCATTTCAATTCACCTTATCAATCATACATGATTATACCAATTAATCATGCACATCAAACAATTCCCCAAGCAACCTGATAGGTAAATTAAATTCCAATGCATACATTATAGCATATACTTCACTCATTTGCCTAAATTCCTTCAGAAGTTAAACAAACAGGACTTACACTCTTCAATCCTAATAAGCTATCAAGCATGCAAAACCAACATTAAGTACATGCTCCAAACAGAGAAATCAAAAGACATTTAGTTCCAAAAATCACACAGAGAAAGAAGCATATTCAGCAGAAACACTAGATTAACCAAAAATTTCATCACACACTTTCCTTTTCTTAAACATTTGGCCTACAAGCTTGTTTATATAACCACCCTTTCCTTTAAATGTTCTTAACTACCAAATTAAACCTCACAATCAAAATTTCCAGCTAAACAGGGAAGAAAAACAAAAACTCATTTCCATACTTTAATCTTATATCCAAGTAGCAAAGGCACCCAATCTCATGAAAATGATTAACCACCTAACACTGAGATTTCCAACATGTTCTAAGAAACCAATTCACCAAAGCATTAAGTAATCTTCAAGCCAATCCAAAAGAAAGTACATGAAAATCCATAATCATGTCCTAAATAAAGAGGACCAGAATTTCCATTTCAAAGGAAAGAACATAAATTTTAGCATGCAAGAACACTATACATATATCTAAACATAGCATACCAATATGAAACCAACCATTGCCACACTTCAATCACAAAACTATGGACCTTTGATGATAATGTTCACAAGCATAACCTAAACTTGTCCAAAATACACATCTCAAGCTCAAATGAATTTCTCCACTCTCCTAAGCATTTCAACGAACACCTTGAGGGCAATAATATTCAAACAATAGTTATAAACTCCCCAATCATCACACTCTTGCCTAAAAGCTTCCAAACACCATTTAATCAACTAAAGTCATCAACTATAATATCTATGAATCTTTGATACACATGCAAGCATAACACATCGACAATCTTTCAACTAACACCTTATTAACCAATTTCAAATACCCACACAATGCACACATACATACACATATACAGATTCACACAAAAAAAACAAAACAACAGAATTTCTAATCATCAACATAAATCCTTGACTAATTTACACTCTACTACACGGTAAACTAAACAGATCAAGCATCTCAAAATATATACAGAAAACACCATACTCTCAAATAAACAAGGCACCCAAGAACACATAATCAAACTTGAAAGCATAAAGGGCAATCAATCCACTGTCATTTAGTCTACTTAATTAAGTTACAGAAATAAAACAATGCACCCACATACTAGTCAATAACAAATTGAAGAATAAAAGGCAATTCAAGAATCCCAAAAGTTAGGGTTTTCAAAAATCTGTACCAAACTCTTGTAAGCCTTCAAATTAAACCTCAAATCCTTTTTCAAACACTAAAACTCGAAGCTTTAGACTCCCTACATCGATTTTTAAACTTAGAAACCCCAATCAAATTTCGGATTACCCTCTCAAAGTCTCGGCCAAAATGAAAAACAAGTGTGGAACAAGGAAATGAAGTTACCTATGTGTGAAACCAAGCTTACATGCTTCCATGAAGCTCGCCGTCGCCGTCAGCGGCTGGGCTCGCCGGAGAACGAAGGAAACAACGGAGGGAGCATGGAGAACGAAGAAGACAAGTAGGAAAAATGGAGGAACAACTGACACACGCGATTTCGAAGGCTTGGGAGAAGGAGAAGAAATGAACGATGATGGTGAAGCTAATATGAAACAGAGAAACGATGAGGATGGTGAGGAGTGGAAGAAAACGAAAATGGAGGAGGAAGGAGGCTGCGCAGAACTTACACCGCCTCCATTCACCGCCGTTGACGACGGCCACCACCGCCGCCGAGGGAGGGCGGACGCGTGGTCAGAAGAAGGAAGGGATAGGAGCAGGAGGGAGGCCGCAAAAATGAGAGAAAATGAAGATGATGAAGGAAGGGGAGGAAGGGTCTGTCGGGTTTTATGAGAAGGAGGAGGGATAAGGCTGCGTTTGGTTAGGTGAATTAAGGGGGTTTTTGATTATTTACAGCCCAAACTTGTCACAGTGTACTCTTTTTAATTTAAAACCACTTAAACCAGCCTCCAATTTTCTTAAACTTCAAAATATTTTTAGCTTTATCATTCCCTCATATTTCAAACTCTTCATTTCTTAATTAATTATATGCACATTTACTGCTCAAAATTTTCAAAATGTCCCCAAAAATCACCAAAAATTCCTAAAAATTCCAAAATTCCGAATTTCTCCATTTATTATTTCCCAAAACACTCCTTGATCCTATATTAAATTTTCAGGATGTTACAATTCTACCCCTCTTAATTAATTTCGTCCTCGAAATTAGTAGAAATTATCACTAAATACAAGGGAAACGAACAGTTTCTTGGATAGATGTAAAGCTTTTGGCACTAATGTAGATTTGAAGTTCTTTTGGAATTGGAAGAGATGAAATCGAACCAAATTTGCCTTGAAGGTTGAAAAGGTAAAATCAAATCAGATTTTTGTTGACCAACAACAATATTTCGATCAAAATGAGAGAAATAGTTTACAAGAATGAATCAACTTAGCTACTGCTTTTCCATATCTATTAGACTTTACGATCAACTTGAACTTAGTAGACATTATAAATCACTGCCAATCCTTACTCAAACTTCTTTCTGCTCAAACTGCAGAATGAAGTCCAGACGCACTCATACTTGCACTCAAACAATTCATCTAAAAGCCCCTTGTTATATTTTCATACTAAATTTAAACAGAACATTACACAAAGCAAACAATTCCAACACATGCTACATTATTTATGCAATATGAGTTAATCAGGGTTATCAAACTATAGAGAGGATCACAATATATAAGAGTTTCTAAACAACTCAGATACACAACATTGACCCATAGAATCCAATCCTACATCACAATTTATCAATTCAATCATATGGTATTAGGTAATTACATATTTACAGACTAAACCTCAAAAACCAGTATGTTATTAACCTTTTTTTTAAAAAAAAAAATTGTGTGCATTTAGTTTTGCATAATAGAAACTCATTCATTCATTAACTTAGTTATGAAGCTATTTTTACATGTACATATATGGTTTCTATGCTTCAAAGAGGATTTAACAATCTTGATGCGCCCAAAATATTCTTTCAAAAGTTTTAGCTACAATATCACACAAAGTTATCAAGTTCACTTATAAGATATAACCCTTTTCAGCTTCAAAGTTAATTAGTTGTATAATCAAATCTTTAATTTAGTAGTCACAATTTATGTCCTTACTTAATTCAAACAATCCTTAGCAATCAGATTTTATACCATATCAATATCAACAATACATTTAATCCAATTCAATCAAAGAAAAACAAAATTAGCTTTCAAACACCATATTATGTAAATCAGTCACACAAATATCCCTCAATTTCCATTCATTATTCATCAAAATTCCAGAATTATATGCACTCCCAAAATATTTCGTCCTACTGCTTAAAAGCATGTAGAACATATCCACACCAAGTAACAAGCACATACACAATGGAGAACCAAAATCTGACCTTGTTCCCAATTAATAATTGCATTTATCATCTTATTTAGTGATGGTTAATCATTTATGATTAAGCTTTTGAGTATGTTAACTCAATAAAACTTCCTTGTTTATTATCATGTAGGAATGAGTTTACAACTCATTATTCCATTCCCAAGCAAAGACAATTTGGTTACCATTAAGGATTAATAACACAATTCAAAGCAAAATACAAGTTGCATGCAAAGATCCAACAATTCAGATTCATATATTAAATAACAGGGTACATTCATTTGATACACTTCCATCATCATTTAAAATATTCATATCCCAAATACCATTCAATTATTAAGAGAAATAGGCAGAAAAGTTTCCAAAGCACAATTACCTAAACAATAATCAGCTCCAATTGCAGATTAGTTTTGATTCATAAATTTTAGGGAGTTTATAGAATCCACTAGAATTTTAACGCCCATACTCATAATTCTGCATGCTTGACAACCTACTTAATTAACTAAAACAATTCCAAGTTAGAAAAAAAAATCAGTCCAGACATGAAGGTGAAAGAACAGAAATTCACAGTCAAGTTTTAAAGTATTTTCTTGTCTTACTTAATCCACTTGTTAAAGAAGAGAAGAGCTCACCTACAACAGCAATAGTCATTCATTATATTCACAGTGACATATAAACACCATCCATTAATTCTACATCAAATTTCAAACAAGTGATGCTGGTTATACATAAACAAGTACTAGGCTTTTCCAACTCACATTCATATACCACAATAACCATACAAAACACATATATGATAGAGCAGAAATTTTAGTTAAATCATTTATCAAAGTAGAGGAAACTCAATTCACACATCAATTTCATCTATAACTACCAGTCACAAGTTCATAAGCAATTTGTTGTGAATTAATTGAATTCAAGGCTTTCTTTAATATACTCATATCATCATTCAAATCAATATTTTTGTAATCTCAAATGTATATTATTCTTTCACAAATTATGCTTCCATTGATGTCTTAGTTTATTGTAATTCAATGTTACACTATTTATCATTTTTCTTTCATTATATATCGGAAATCAATTCAATAAAGGAGGTCGAACTCCTTAAGTGACATAGTTGAAGTTTTATGAAGGTCTCTAAAATTTAACAAAGTTTTTGAAACCCATGCCATATACAAACAAGTTAACTCATTATGAATATTTGTTACTCAATCATTCACACAAGGAAAACAGTTTCTTCCAAGCAACTCAAATCATATTTATAACACAAGACATACTTCACAACCAATTTGCAATAACATTTCAATTACTTGAAATATAAACATATACCACCTTTACACAATTAATTTATTAGGCAAACATTTCTCACACAACTTTCACAATTAATAACATACATCAAGTTAGAAATTGCAAAACAAACAATTTCAATAGAATTCCAATCATCATAACAAGTCAATTCATCAATTAATCCTACTCTTCAACACACAAGCAAAACAAACAAGGAGATAATGTCAATAATTTCTATTTCACTTTACATTCATGATCACTTGTTATTTTCAAGTTATTTTAATCCATTAATCCCAATAAGGTCCTTTGTGATGCCTCGACTATGATTATGTCCGGATCATAATTATATTCGAGACCCCACTATAGAATCCTTATTCCGTCATTCTTCCTAAATTCTTATACATATCAACATTATTTTGTTATTCTTTCTATGTTCATCTCAATCTCTCCACAATACCTATTCAATTTCTCTTATCACTCTCTCCCCACCACGGGATGAGTGATATTCCTCTCAAAAGGCCAGATATTCATGCACAGAAGGAAGGGAAACTATAGTATGTATATTGCCAATCTATATGCAATGCAGCACAGTCCAGGGTTATCGTATACCAAATACTGATAACCAAGTTGTAACATAATGTTACTAATTCCCTGATTAATTCAATACTACCTTCACTAACTAAGATAGAAAAATGATTTCCATAATATCAATAAATCTATCATAGTTAGAAAAAGAATTTCCTACTAATAATCATTATCCATGATAGAAAAGAATTTTCTAATATAACCTGAATACTATCATGGATAATTAATAGCTAACCATGTTAGAAAAGAATCCCCTAACATGGTTAGAAAAAGGAGCAACCTAGTACATTTCCCCGATTAACCAATAATATCACTAAAAATAAAAATATGCGGAAGCGAATGCAGACCTATACATTTTTGGCAATATACATGTTTTCATAGTCTAAATAACCTTTGAAATTTAATTCTCTTCCTGTTTCTCGTGCCTGTGCATGATCACCTGCAAAAATGTGAGTAATCGTGGGATGAGACAAAATTGTCCCAGTAATCACCGCTTAACTCACTATAACAGTGAGATGTGCGGTAGTAAGGGCGTCTAAAGGGTATCACAGTTTTAAAATCAATAATACATATATATATCAAGAAATCTCCCAAACTTCATTCAAATCTCTGTCACTTCTCAACAATAATCTCATCATCTCTATCTCCAATCCATGCGTATTACTACCCCAACTCTCACACTCACCTATAGATGCATTGTGCCACCACGGTGCATTCAAGCATCTATTCTTCACTATATGATTTGACACTGTGTCCCTCTCCATAATGAGGGGACAATTTCCCTTTCTGGCAATCTCCAGAGAGGGAACCCCAATTCTGTTTTCCATTACAGAACGGGAACGGTTGGACTCTTCAATGCCAAACAACCGTAGGGGCGGTTGGGCTCTTCAATGCCAAACAACCGTAGGTCACTTCTCTCAATAAGTCGACCTATAAACCCCGATCCAATAAATCCGAAAAGGATCATCAGTACAAATAACTGTCGATTGGCCTATCGACAGTTATCATCGCGCGATGGTACATATATATCAGTGTCATGCAAACCTCACAATATCCATCAATTTCAATCTCATCATCAATATCATGAACCATTATCATTCCCTTCACTATCTCAATCTCAACTATTCAACTTATTCCCTCAACCTAACTATCAACATCTCTCACATAATACCATCTGAACCTCTCACATCATACCAGAATAAACACCAGCCAGGATAATATGTATAATGTTTCAAATTCCTTTTATATGAAAATAATCGTGTTTGAAAGGCACCCGATAGCTTGTTTTGTATAAAAATACCCTTTTAAAGATAATATATATATATAGAGGGTGAGAAGGGATTTTACAAAATCCCTAACTAACGTCACCCTCAATGTTATAGCAAGGTTAAGTGTGATTACCTGTCGCCCTTTAGCAATTCTACGCGATTTCTCAACCTTTCTTCCTTGATGCCACGAAAGCCTACTTGCATCCACTCCTATAATAATATATAGCCAAATGATAAATTAATATCATTTCCCTTTTATCGTAGTTCAACGTCTCTCTCGTTCTTATATGTTACTACCCACTTTCCCCTCTTTAAATAATTCTTTTCATGCCATCTTTCTATCATCCAAATTCAACTAATAACTATCACAAGTTCTTACTGGTATTTATGTATTTTTCAATATCACAAGTAACCTTAAATCAACCATTAACATTACCCAAAGACAAGAATAAAGGCCTCCTTTAATATTGTTTCTATCATCATCACATAACAAAGAATTTACAAAATCTATCATGTTAGTCAAGCATATATCATTTCAATTCACCTTATCAATCATACATGATTATACCAATTAATCATGCACATCAAACAATTCCCCAAGCAACCTGATAGGTAAATTAAATTCCAATGCATACATTATAGCATATACTTCACTCATTTGCCTAAATTCCTTCAGAAGTTAAACAAACAGGACTTACACTCTTCAATCCTAATAAGCTATCAAGCATGCAAAACCAACATTAAGTACATGCTCCAAACAGAGAAATCAAAAGACATTTAGTTCCAAAAATCACACAGAGAAAGAAGCATATTCAGCAGAAACACTAGATTAACCAAAAATTTCATCACACACTTTCCTTTTCTTAAACATTTGGCCTACAAGCTTGTTTATATAACCACCCTTTCCTTTAAATGTCCTTAACTACCAAATTAAACCTCACAATCAAAATTTCCAGCTAAACAGGGAAGAAAAACAAAAACTCATTTCCATACTTTAATCTTATATCCAAGTAGCAAAGGCACCCAATCTCATGAAAATGATTAACCACCTAACACTGAGATTTCCAACATGTTCTAAGAAACCAATTCACCAAAGCATTAAGTAATCTTCAAGCCAATCCAAAAGAAAGTACATGAAAATCCATAATCATGTCCTAAATAAAGAGGACCAGAATTTCCATTTCAAAGGAAAGAACATAAATTTTAGCATGCAAGAACACTATACATATATCTAAACATAGCATACCAATATGAAACCAACCATTGCCACACTTCAATCACAAAACTATGGACCTTTGATGATAATGTTCACAAGCATAACCTAAACTTGTCCAAAATACACATCTCAAGCTCAAATGAATTTCTCCACTCTCCTAAGCATTTCAACGAACACCTTGAGGGCAATAATATTCAAACAATAGTTATAAACTCCCCAATCATCACACTCTTGCCTAAAAGCTTCCAAACACCATTTAATCAACTAAAGTCATCAACTATAATATCTATGAATCTTTGATACACATGCAAGCATAACACATCGACAATCTTTCAACTAACACCTTATTAACCAATTTCAAATACCCACACAATGCACACATACATACACATATACAGATTCACACAAAAAAAACAAAACAACAGAATTTCTAATCATCAACATAAATCCTTGACTAATTTACACTCTACTACACGGTAAACTAAACAGATCAAGCATCTCAAAATATATACAGAAAACACCATACTCTCAAATAAACAAGGCACCCAAGAACACATAATCAAACTTGAAAGCATAAAGGGCAATCAATCCACTGTCATTTAGTCTACTTAATTAAGTTACAGAAATAAAACAATGCACCCACATACTAGTCAATAACAAATTGAAGAATAAAAGGCAATTCAAGAATCCCAAAAGTTAGGGTTTTCAAAAATCTGTACCAAACTCTTGTAAGCCTTCAAATTAAACCTCAAATCCTTTTTCAAACACTAAAACTCGAAGCTTTAGACTCCCTACATCGATTTTTAAACTTAGAAACCCCAATCAAATTTCGGATTACCCTCTCAAAGTCTCGGCCAAAATGAAAAACAAGTGTGGAACAAGGAAATGAAGTTACCTATGTGTGAAACCAAGCTTACATGCTTCCATGAAGCTCGCCGTCGCCGTCAGCCGCTGGGCTCGCCGGAGAACGAAGGAAACAACGGAGGGAGCATGGAGAACGAAGAAGACAAGTAGGAAAAATGGAGGAACAACTGACACACGCGATTTCGAAGGCTTGGGAGAAGGAGAAGAAATGAACGATGATGGTGAAGCTAATATGAAACAGAGAAACGATGAGGATGGTGAGGAGTGGAAGAAAACGAAAATGGAGGAGGAAGGAGGCTGCGCAGAACTTACACCGCCTCCATTCACCGCCGTTGACGACGGCCACCACCGCCGCCAAGGGAGGGCGGACGCGTGGTCAGAAGAAGGAAGGGATAGGAGCAGGAGGGAGGCCGCAAAAATGAGAGAAAACGAAGATGATGAAGGAAGGGGAGGAAGGGTCTGTCGGGTTTTATGAGAAGGAGGAGGGATAAGGCTGCGTTTGGTTAGGTGAATTAAGGGGGTTTTTGATTATTTACAGCCCAAACTTGTCACAGTGTACTCTTTTTAATTTAAAACCACTTAAACCAGCCTCCAATCTTCTTAAACTTCAAAATATTTTTAGCTTTATCATTCCCTCATATTTCAAACTCTTCATTTCTTAATTAATTATATGCACATTTACTGCTCAAAATTTTCAAAATGTCCCCAAAAATCACCAAAAATTCCTAAAAATTCCAAAATTCCGAATTTCTCCATTTATTATTTCCCAAAACACTCCTTGATCCTATATTAAATTTTCAGGATGTTACACTTTCTTTTTCATTGAAGGATCCAAAACGACAAACTTTGGCAAAGGAGTTCAGGAGGAAGAATCTCTTGAAACAATGCATGAGAACTTGAATTAGTTGAAGCAACTAGATTAGCACTTATATGCTTAGCAATAGTTGAATTTTGGTGACTACTTTGATGAAGTTGTTGAATTTATAATACCCTATTATATATACTATACATTTTAGTTTTGGTGAAAATTCTTTGAAAGTGTGATTGTATGTAACTTACTCTTGTCTAGACAATTATAAAGTGTCTTCATAAAGGAGCCAAGGGATCTTAATTATGAAGTGTCTTCATTGAATTTTATATCTCATAATAGTTTATGGTGGCGGATAATTACATTGAAATGTATGAGTCATATTCCGTGGAGCGACGTTCTTGCCAAGGTTGTATGTCTTCTTTCAATATAATCAAGTCTAAACCATTAGGACCTCTTAGAGCTTCCAACCAGAGATCAATGTTGTCAATTATGTATCTCCTAGGAGTTCATTAGCTACCTCTCATTTGTTCTAGGAAGTTTGGTGATTTAACCTAATGTCGCCCTTAGATTTATCAAATGATTACAATACTCAAACTCACTTTAGGAAAAGTGATGAGTAAGGGTCTATCTCACAATTTGATTTCAAATCTTGCTAGTCCTAAGAAAATATGCCACACAATTTAAGGAAAAGATGAATGATGATTTGTTTAACTACAGGCTAAATTTAATCCTAAAATTAAAAAATAGTAACCAAATATGGAGAGTAAATAAATAAGTGGAGAAACCTCCTCCTCCAATGCTTCCCTTGCACATTTTGGTAAATTGGCCATACATGCACGTTTCCTTTGGTATGATTTGATTAAATCCTCGTAGGAACCTTGAGATCAGGAGACCTAGGAGAGTTTAACCAAATAAACCAAGCTAGCTTCTAATTGAGTCATTCATATCCAAAATCACACATATACATCCATATAACATGTAATCCAAGATGCTACACAAGAGTATGTCTAGGTTTTCACACATACAAATATAAGAGAAGGAATTCGCAAGCTTACAATGAAGTAGAAAACCTAGATAGAGATTCTAACTAGATTTCCTAATCTCCTATACCTAACACCAAGGAAAATAGTAGATACAAAATAAGTCTAATCTTGTAAACCCTAAGACTAAATCACATACATAAATGGCTGATTACATCTTCTCTTGTGCAAGATTCACATAGAATGAAAGATAATGGAGTCTAGCCGAGCATAGAATGAGGAAGAATCATGAAAATGAGTGAAGAATATGAAGCCATGGAGATGAAATTGAAGGTAAAATGTAGGGTTTTTGGCTCGGCCATGGAGGTAGTGTGGGAGAGAAAAGAGAGAAAGTGGAAAGAAAACAGATGAAGATGAAGTGGAAAGTGAAGGAATGTGTTAAATGAAGTTGAAGATGTGTTTTATTTCATGAATGTGTGTGTGGACGAGTGTTTGGCCGAAATGTAATGGAGGGTAAATGAAATGATAGTGAAATGAAGGTGTAAGGTGAGATGATGGAAAAATGAGAATGTAAAATGTATTGGGTTGGAAAATGAGTGTAGTTGCTTCATCCACTTGTTTCTTCACTTAAAGCTCTTGTTTTCCTTTCCAATAATGCCCTTCATGTGCTTTGAGTTTGAAATTCAAAGTTTGGCTCCACATTACCCCTTTTAGTAATGAGCAAATCCCTTGTTTTTGACAAAACGGGAAATTTTTGTCTTCTTGCCTTTGCCTTCCCGCCAAGCCTTTTCCTTGCCCTCCAAGCCATCCATGGGGTATGTGGGGCCTACTAGCACGCCCCTATAACAAGAAACGACACAAAACAGTGAAAATGACCAAAATACCTCTAATAGCTTGTACTGCAAGTAATTAAACTAATATTTTCCAATTATTATTAAGCTAGCATGCGCATTTAAAAACCTCAATAATGAATAAAAATACCAATTAAAGCCCTCAAATTAAGCACAAATGCACATGTTCAGCTTTGTAAATATATGTCTAATCATTTGATTCTTAATCAAGATGAAAATAATACATGTAATCTAAATCTGTATTTTTAAAAAACAACTTATTGGTATTAATCATAAATTTATATTTTTAACTAACTATCCCACATTGCCTTCTCTCCTATCCTTCATTTGTTTGAAAATCATTTTCAATTGAATATACTGTCTTTTTAGACATTACTATAATACTTTGATTAAATTCATTTTGATAGATAGCTCATCTAATATAATATTCTTTTTTAATAACTTACTTGATTTATACTTTTCTCAAGTCACAATCAGCCATTTAAATTTATACAGTTGACATTAAATTATTTATATGAATGATTACCCAGTATGATTAAACTCTCCGTTAAAAAATAAAAGTACGATCAAACTCTTATATACATATTTTTAAAGTTGTCATGTCTGTATGTTATCATTCATACGAATAGGATATTCATTAATCTCGCGCAATGCGCGGGTTCTGTACTAGTTATCCCAAATTCAGAAAGATTTATGGAATGAATTGGAGTTTCTAATATTACAAGAGGATCTTATGTGGGCGCAAAAGGTTCAGTGTGAATGGTATAATTGGGGAGACAAAAATACAAAATATTTTCATAGACGAGCTAATGGAAGAAAGAAGGCCAATAAGATTGAAGCCATAAAAGATGATAATGGTGACTGGTCCTATGATACTGATATAATTAAAAGCAGGGCTGCAAATTTTTATAAAGATTTATTTTTTGAAAAGAATGGAGGCCGAGCTGCTTTACTCATGAACATCAGTTATTCTCTTATTGAGCAGTGTACTTTATCATATGTTGGTTTTGGTGTGTCTAATGCAGAGGTGGAAGCAAAGTTGAAAGTTATGGGCTCCCTTAAAGCTTCGGGTCCTAATAGGATCAATCCTCTCTTCTTTCATGCTCAATGGGATAAGGTTAAATGTTACTAGTTTTGTGAAAAATGTATTTGCTAATCCCAAATTGATAAGAAAGGTTAATCAGACTTTTCAAGTGCTTATTCCTAAAATTCCTCAACCGGAAATGTTGAAAGATTTTCGACCAATTAGTCTTTGTAATGTGATTTATAAATTGGTGAAGAAAGTAATAGCTAATCGAATTAAACCGATTGTGGATCATATTGTTTGTCCAAATCAGTGTAGCTTTGTGCTTCGGCGTCTCAGTTCAGATAATATTATTATTGCCCAGGAAGTTATTCATTCTATGAAGACCAAGGAAGAAGTTAGGTTTTGTGGCTATTAAGATTGATTTGGAAAAAACATATGATAAATTAAATTGGTCGTTTGTTGCAAATTGCCTGAGAGAATTGAATATGCTAGAAAATTTGATTCTTCTAATTGAGCAATGTATTTCATCAATGTTTATGCAGCTCTTGTGGTATGGTACTAGATCTGATTCATTCCTTCCGACAAGAGGTATTCGTCAAGGGGATCCTTTGTCTCCTTATTTATTTGTTATTTGTATGGAGAAACTGGTTTACATTGTTCAAGATGAAATTGCCTTAACTAGGTGGAGACTTATCAAGCTTAATAAGATTGGGCCTCCTCTATCTAACCTATTTTTTGTAAACGATTTGATAATTTTTGTTGGGGCTAAAATGAATCAAGTCCAGGTGATTCATGAGTGCTTAGAATCATTTTGTGAAGCGTCAGAACAGACAGTTAATGCGGCAAAAACTAGAGTTTTTTCTCTAGAAATGTGAACTATAATGTTAGATCGGATCTAAGTATGAGTCTTGGTTTCACTATGGCAGCAGACATGGGTAAAAATTTAGGGATTCCTCTTCATCATGAAAAAGTAAAGAAGGAGACTTTTTAATTTACGGTAGATAAGATGAAGCAGAGGTTAAGTAATTGGAAGTGTCATTCTCTTTCTTTAGCTGGAAGGAGTACTTTAATCTAGTTAGTGGCCTCAGCTATTCCTTATCATATGTAATGCAAACTTCTCTTCTTCCAATTTCTTGTTGTGATCATATGGATAGAAGTGCTCATCATTTTTCATAGGGTTCTTCTAATGAGAAGCCAAAGATTCACTTAATTGCTTGGGATAAAGTGTGTACCTCAAAGGAGAGAGGAGGTCATGCCTTATTCTGTGTTTGTTGCTGGCTGATTTGGAGGTGAAGGAACGAGTTTGTTCATCATAATTCCTATCCTAATCCTTACGAAGCAGAAGCAGAAATTAGGGGTGTTGTTCAATGCATGAAGATAGCAAAGTTTTTATTATGGGCCCTCAGTGTAAGCTATAGATTAATAGTGAGCTCCTAATGCTATTTTGAATCCTGTCTTGATCTAAGTTGATGGTGCTTTCCGTCATGGATCACTGTTTGTAGGGTGCGCAGGAGTTGTGCATGGTCCGGAGGGTTTATCTTGAAAGCTTTTATATACTCTTGTCAAGGAAATGCCAGTATAGTAGCAGAATTATGGGCTTGTTTTGGGGTCTCAGGCGTGCTTGGGACATGGGTCATCATAATGTTGTCATTTGTTGTGATGCGAGTGAAGTCGTCAATGGAGTGTATTCGAGTAATAATGATTTTCATTGTGAAGAGGAGCTGTTTAGAATTATTCGCAAGCTTCTTAGTCGGGCGTGGCAAGCTCAAATTCAACTTATTAATCGAGATGAAATTATGGTTGCAGATTTTCTTGCTAGAAGAAGCTTCAAGTATGGATTATGACTTTTTCTTGATTTTTCTGATAAAAAATTTCAACTTATTGATCGAGATGAAACTATGGTTGCAGATTTCCTTGATTTTTTTTCTTCTTTTAAAATTTGAATATTTTTTATAACAAGGGAAATTTAAAAAAAAGTGTAGTTTCTTTTAAAACTATGGAGCATTTGATCTTCATTAGGACAAAATTACTTCCTTTGGGAAATACAAAACATTTTTAACTAATTTGATTAAATAAAAATGCTAATTAGTATGATGTGTTTTTCAAGACTTGAATAACTCAATTATTTTCTCCTATTCATAGGGATGAATTGGAAAAATTAACAGAAAAATCAATATTGAATCATATACTTAGAACTCAGACAAAACTTCTAAATAGATTCTATATTTAGAAAAGTAAGGGATATTGATCATAATTAATTTGAATTATTTTTCTCAAAATCTTCTTATTAGATATAATTCTAGATTCCCCAGTCCGTGTAGGATATTATGGGGTTAGAATGGGGGTAGATAGGTGACTCATTTCTCTCTTTTTCAAAATATTACATCTAAATTTCAGTTCAAAAAAATATTACATCTAAATCATTAATTTTTTAAGATAAAAAAACGGCAGAGAACTCAACCCTACCCGAACATTGTGTTTAGTGTTTAACATTGTAACACTAACATATATTTTACACATTTGTTGATTACAAATTTGAACTGTTTTTTTTTTATCAGAAAAATTTCAACTGTCATATCAATTAGATTTATTATTTTTTTGATCAGATATAGATTTATTATAATACTAAGGGCAAAAGCGCTTATTTAATAATTAATTATTTCACATCTGACATAAATAATAAATGATTATTTCATGGTGTAGAAATAATATCTAAATTTCTAACCCGGTGCAAAAATGATTAAATTGGTGTAGGCTTAAGTAATCTATTGAATAAATTTAGAAAAAATAAATTAATTAGTTTGAGCAGTCTAAGGATCATTAAAGTAGAAAATTCATCAATAGGTAGATAAGAAATCAATTGGAAGGTCCTAAACTAATCTATGAGACAGCTATAATCCATTTGAAGTAAGGTTAGTAATAGATTAGTGAACCTGTAATCGATTAGAATTCAATTAGCATTCATTCAAATATGTACTTGTCCCGTGTCCTGTGTCCCGGGTTATTGTCCCGTGTCCCGTCTTTTCCTGATTGGAATTGGGACGGGATAGGGATCGGGAAGGGACGGGACGGGAAATCCCGAATTTTTTTTTTGAAATTATTTTATTAAAAATATCTACTTGTATTTATGGCCGTTCATATTTATGGCCTTTCATATTGACATAGAAGTGTTGCACCAATGTATAATTAATATATCAAAACCAAACTTGATCACCCTATGAACGATTCATTATTGTTGCCAAAGTTAACCTGTGTGAGTTGTACTTCTTGAGGGAGAAGTCGATACTTAATGTTAAGGCTCTCAAAGATCTTTTTTAACTCAAGCAAAAGCTCAGACCGTCGAGTATTCCGCTCGCCAAAGTTTTGATGATTAATGGTATGTTGAACACAAAAAGCCATCTTCATTTTGTCCATGTTCTCTATCTCCTTCACTATCACGACGTGTTTTGGATTCCAGTACTTGGGTTTGCTCTCAATATGTCTGCATTTAAATAAATATTATCCTCTTTAATTCATGTATGATTGTAGACGACAAAATGGAAATTGAGAATGGGTGTGGTAGTAAGAAAAATCTATATATTTATCCAAAATAATCACATATATAGTTAAAAAGAGCGAAATTCTTGTAATCAACACGGTTCATCACGTCATTTTTATCTGACTAATCACAAGTAGATACATATGGTCTGACGTGACACCCTGAAAATAGGAACTAACCGATAAAAACAAGTTGAAATATCATGTTGTCAATGTTTTTTATTTTTAATGTAAATAAAAATGTTTTTCGCAGTTATAGTTGAGTTTTTTTTTAAAGAGTCATGTCAAATTAAAAATTCCAAGTTATATCATATGTGTCTACTACTGATTGGTCATACCACAAATGATGTAGTGCACTGAGTTCACCCAAGAATTTTTCCAAAAGGAATAGACGACATATCACCAATCAAAGTAGAAAACAAGAGAAAAAAATTATTTGATGTGATTTAAATATGTATATAGAAATCTATTGGAGTGAAATAGTCTTTGGCTACTTCAATATAAGTTTGAGTTTGACATCGTAAGACTTCAAAAATATACGTTTGGGAGAGATAGATATCTTCAATTGAGGTCAACAATGTTCAAACCATAACCCAAGTAGATAGCTATATAAAGAAAAGGACTGTTAGAGGAGATTGTTAGAAAGGTAGTGATAGCAAGCTAAGTCATTTTAAAAGGAATATAGAAATATATCAAAGAAAACACTCAAGAAAATGGTTGAATAAAAACTTCTCGATAACAATCTATTTAAAAATTTAGTTGTTACTATAGTACTATGGCATCATACTATCTATATATCCAACCTTATTTAATGAGATAAGACTTTTGTTAATAGTGATATTATCCATAGAAGTAGAAGCATTAATAGTGAATTCCACAGCATCAGCCATATCTGGGCTTCTTCTGAAATTGCTTATAGGTTTTGTCAGAAAAACTGAATTAGGATAATATATTTTCTCCCCGTCATATCTCAAGAACACTGTTGTCAATATATTCATCTCTTCAACAATCATCTGCATAGAAAATAACTTCCAAGAATCAAATTTTTTCATAATAGGGAGCAAAACTCCTTTCAATTCAAAATGTTGAGTGGTTTGTTTTGATTTTATATGTAAGATTTCAATATATTTTGTCACCCATTTTAGTATACTTTTTTTGCTCCCAAACCATTTATTTTCATAATTTCTTTTCTCAAGTGGGTTGTTTGTCAATTGTGTTATGATTAGGAATGGTATTTTACAACACCAACACAAATTACAAACTTAAGTATTTTTAAAACATGTAAATTCGTCATCATGCAAGACCTTACCATCTCATGCTTTGAAATTGTGGCTGTAAAAAATGATGGTGCCATAGTCTAAATATAGGTCACAACTTTTATTATGATTATTTCATTTATGTCCACATGTAATGGTATGTGTGATTAAACTTTTATTGTCCAAGCCTAATCAAATACTAAACTCAACTACTAGTAGGAAGTGGTGAGTTAGGTCTTTTCCACAATTCTAGTTTAATTTCTTTCCAAACCTAGGGATTCTGCCACGCAATTTAATGTTCAAGATGAGAGAATGTTGTTTAGCTAACAAACTATAATTAACTAGTAAAAGCAACTAATAACCGAATGAAAATAAGATTGATCAAGAGTAGAAATCTCCTCCTTCAAGTCTCCATTGTTCAAAAAGATTAATAGGCCTTGTATGTTTATTTCCTTTTGATATAACTTGCTTAAATCAACCTAAGATCCTTAAATCTAAGAATCCTAAGCTAATTTAAACAAATTAACCAAGAAACCCTAACTTCATCCTCATATATTTCCATAGTTAAAATAGAAACTAAAACTAGCTTCTAATTATATGATTCACTTCAAGAAACATTTAAAATGTAAACACACATACTTGTTCTCATGAAGCTACACGGTTTATACCTAACATACATGAAAATGAAGATGTAGGATCTAGGTTTACAATCATGTGGATGAAATAGAAACTTAAATAGAAATCTCTACCTAAATTTCCTATCCTCAAATGTCTAAACACTTCGATCAAGAAAGGATTTACATGATTACAAGATTACAAACCTAGAATTAGGAAATCATCATACAAGGCCGATTTGGTTAACACATTGCACAATCTTGACTTGAAGGATGAGAGGAGATGACTAGCCGAGAAGCATGGAGGATGAGAGGATGAGAATTGGTGTTGTGGAAGCCATGAAAATGGTGAAATGGAGGTGAAGATTTCGTGAGAATGGAGAGAGAGATGAGAGAAAATGGGTAATGAGAGAGAAAGTGAAGTGAAGAATGGTGAATGGTTAGTGAAGCTAAAAGATATTTATTAGAAGTGTTTATATGGGTTAATGAGCTGGATTAAGGTCATAATAAGCTGTCAAAATGAGTTTCAATTCGGCCAAGAAGGAATTTTTAAGTGTATGTATGAGTGTTGGCCAAATTAAGGTAGTAAGGGAAAGGAAGGGTATTTTTAGAAGTGTAGTGATAAATGAGTGATGGCCTCCAAGATTATCATGAATTCTCCTCTCTTTCCTCTTTTCAGAAGCTTTCTTCCCATTCCAAAATTGCCCTTTTTGAAGCTCCAAAATTGAAATTTGAAGTTGGAGCCAATTTTACCACTTTTGGTAAGATGCTCTAAATGTGGCTTTTTCCTCTTTTTACCAATGATTTAACAAATGATCACCATTTGGCCTCTCCATCAAACCTGTTGTTCTACTTCTCAGAGCAAGATTCACTTGATCCTTATTGACCAAAGTTGGTTCAATCAATCCCTTATCAAAGCAATCCATTTGCAAAGGACTCCCTTCATTCATGTTATTAAATCGGCTCTTGATATCATAGGAAATGTAACAAAACAAGTCCTCCACCAAAAGAAATCCATTCTCCATCATGAGATCAAGCATTCCTTGCAACCTAGTAACATCATCAAAATTGAAAAAACATCCCTTTTCCAAGAGGTTTTAGCTAGACAAGTAGTATGTAAATGTACCAACATCATCAAGATCACAATTATCATGCTTGGGACTAGTAACATCAAGAGGCATGCTCACAATATTAAAATCATCATCAAGAGAATTCATGCAAGCATCATTAATATTCACCAAGCAAGAATCAAGTGAACCTAAAGATGTGTGCACAACATCATGTGAATGCAATCTCAAGGGACTTACATGTTGCTCTACCACATTTCCAATCAACAATGTATATGTACTACATGCTTCATTATATATGCAAAGATTATATGAAGGCTTAGCATAAGTAGGCATACTATCAAAAACCACAATTAATGGCACATTAAATTCAAGCATAGAAAACAAATCAAGGATCACACTTTGAACAAACTCATGATATTTCTTCTTCCCTAAGTTACATGAACTAGGAAAGGTGACATGTGTAGGATCAAGAATTATACCTTGAGATGTTTGATGCATGAGTAGAGAATTAGAGAAAACTCCAAGCTCTTGTGCCAATTGCTCTTCAACTTTGCATTGCTCTTTAGAAATTTCATGCTTCTTTTCTACAAGAGGACTTTGGCTCTCGGCTTCCATGGGATGGAGGCTCTTGGTCTCTTCAAATTCCTCCTCAATGGAGTGTGGCAATTCGGCCTCTTCAAGTTCTTCACCAACCTCATGATTTTCTAGGGTATTTAAGTGATGTTCAACATGCATATCACCCCTAGAAGTGACCTCATCCATTGTAGCATTACCCAATACAACATCATCATTTGTTGTATGCAATTCTTTCAATTTTTTCCTATACAATTCCATGAGATGAAAAGATTTACCCTCATAACAATCAACACACATGCTCAACTCATCACATGAACAAGTCATAGAATCATCTAGATCATCACTAACATCACATTCATTATTGTCATGCCTAGTATCATGCAAAGTATCATTCAAAGAATTGGAAGTATCACAAGCAATGTGATCATCAAAATCGCAACTAGGAGAAACACTAGGCAATACACCATTAGACTCAAAGATGCTAAGTTGATTTGCAACATTCATCTCAATCCTAGGATTAACCTCTTGGCACTCTTGAAGTTCATGCTCTTCTTCATCAAAGTAAGGAATTGATTCAACTTGAACTCCTCCTTCCAAATTCATGTCATTCAAAGAGTTATGATTTACAACCATATTGGAAGGTAGGTCACCTTTCCTTGGCTCTTCCTCAACCCTTTCATTCATCAAATGAGAAACAAATGAATAAATGTCCTCTTGCTTCCTCGTAGCCTCGTCAAGTTGATTCAATTGAGTCTCCAACCCCTTCATCTTATCCATAACGGAAGCACACATGTTCATCAACAAATCATTGGCACAAGAAGAGGAAGAAGATTGTTCAACTTGAGGGATCAAACAAAGGAGGAATTGGACTTCTTCAATGGAAAGCTAACCAAGGATAACATCAAAGGATTAGTTGTTCGATTGAAGATGCTTCAAAGGAACATGGAAGTTAAGGGCAAAGTTTTGCAAGCAACAATGAATGAACCTACACTTCTAATGTTCCTTGCCAAGAGAGTGCACAAATTGGTAATGAAGTTTCAAGCACATTAGAGAGCTAGGAGGCCAAAGGAGAAGAAGAAGGGAGCAAATCATAAAAATTCAACTAGGAAGCTTCCATTACCTAAAATGGCTGAATTGCTCAAGAAGGATTATGTGGAGAAAGAGCTCAATTGTGTTCTTAATGAGAGTGGCCGAAACATGTTCATCAAAGGCGGCCTTGTGTTAGAATTTCCACTTTCTAGGTTTCAAGTTTGTAATTATGTTAGTTCTGTTATGTCTAAGCTTTTAGGCATATTAGAATTAGGATTTCATGTGGAGATTTCCATGTGAATTACATTGTGTAGCTTCATTTTCATGTATGTTAGGTATATACATTGTGTAGCTTCATGAGAACAATTATATGTGTTTACATTTTAGTTGTTTCTTGAAGTAAATCATATAAATAGAAGTTAGTTTAAACTTTTATCTTACCTATGGAAATACATGAGGATGAAGTTAGGGTTTCTTGATTAATTTGTTTAAATTAGCTTAAGTATCTTAGATTTAAGATGCTTAGGCCGATTTAAGCAAGTTATATCAAGAGGAAATTAGCATACAAGGCCTATTAATACTTTTGCACAATTGAGACTTGAAGGAGGAGGTTTAATCACTTGTTTCCAACACTTTAACTTTCGGTTATACTTAGTAACTTTAACCTTTTAATTGTAATTGTTCACTTGACAATCATCACTCTTATCTTTGTAATTTGCGTGGCATTATATCATAGATTTAGCAAGAAATTGAACCGAAATTGTGAGAAGACCTAGCTCATCAGTTCACACTGTTAGAATCTTAAGTTTTGATGAAGACTAAAATATAAAGGAATAGGACAAGTACTTAGAAAGCAAAAGGATAACATAGGATCCCAAGTATGAGTGCAACAGGATGTGGATTTACTTCCGGATAGACTAGGACTCGCGCATGCAGATGAATGATTTATCCCCCAGCGGCAGCGAGTAACTCACTAGGGAAATAACTTAGTCCATGAGCATTAGGTACACAAAACCTTAAGACTAAGTTATGATTCAACCGGAAGTGAAATTGCTTCCTGTTGGATTTTGACTGACGCAGCCTGATAAAATAGAATAACCCCAAGCGTCAGTGAATCAGCCTCGTCAAGTGAAATTGCTTCCTGATAGATTTTGACTGGCGCAGACTGATAGAATAGATATAACCCTAAGCGTCAGTGAGTCTACCTCGTCAAGTGAAAGTGCATCCGATAGCATAGTGACTAGCGCTGACTGTTGGATTGAAGGACACTGAGCGAGAGTGAGTAAGAGTAAACAAAATCCTTCATCCAGTGGTTTTACTTCCGGATGTAGAAGTGCTTCCGGATACATCACAGACTAAGAGGACTAACGTTCAAAGTAAATAATACACTAAGTCAGAACATAGTCTAAGTAAGACTACTCCCCTTAGCAAACAAGCTTCCCACAGCATGTATAGCTCTTACTATATTTGATTATATATATTGCTATGTTGGACTAACCAGTATGTGCAGAACTTGGTCACACTTCCGGATGCAAATGAGCTTCCGGATGGAAAGACTCTTGGCATTGGGACTCAGAGATTAACACTTGCAGAGCAAGATTGCCTCTTCTGGATGAACGATGATCATCCGTCAGCAAGAGTACAAGAGTAAACGTCACATACACAGAAGTCAGAATGCTTTTGTCAGAGCAGAGGTGTCAGGACTACTTTTCAGAGATAAAGCAAGTCAACCCTGCTAAGCATTAATGAAGATGTACTTCTCAACGGTAACATGGGATTAACGGCTATATTCAAACGTTCATATTCAACCTGCCGCCCAAGAAGCCGAGTATAAAAGGGAACAGCTACATTCAGAAGATGGTTGGAAGAATAGAGCATATTATCTGATGTATTATCTTCTACATTCCTCTCATCTTCTACTCTCAGATCTAGAGTTGTAACATTCTTAGAGAGTAATTCAATTGTACTTAAGTGAGTAACATCATCTACTCTTAGAGAGAGTCATTTGTACTTAAGTGATTATCAAAATCAGTTCATAGAGTGAACATATCATTAAATCCTCTAATTAACAGAGGCTGTTCTTAAGCTTGTGCTTGAAGAACAGAATTGTTATATTACAATAGTAAGGGGGAGCATTTAGAGGTTTTCTAAATCTCCATAGGTTGCAAGTTAGCCCGCAAAACTTGTGGTTGTAAGGTTTGCAGGTGAGCCCGTTGTAAAACCTGTGGGTTGTTAGGTGAACCCGTGCTTGTAAAACCTAAAGTGTAAAGGCTTTCTTGTGCCTGGTTCAAACAAGAGGGTTAGTGGATTGAAAATCTCAGGTGGAGCCTGGGGACTGGATGTAGGTCTAGGAGTGACCGAACCAGGATAAACTCGCTTGTGCATATTCTGCATATTTAAATCTCACACCAAGCACCACACCACTGTATACTCACTTGTGCTTGGGATGATCCATCGTCACTCTCATCAAGCACAAGGAGTAAAGTTTTTATAAAGGAGAAAATCATAAGTTTTATTCTGCCACCCAATTCACCCCCCCTCTTGGGTGACAGCCACGCATTTCATTTGGTATCAGAGCAAGGTCACTTGTTTAAAGGATCCAACGATCTCAAGTGCAAAGACCTAGGCTGACTTGGGTTACAAAATGTGTTTTGAAGGTTTTGATCATACTATCCCACCCGTGTTAGAAAATGCTGATTTTTACTTATGGAAGGGAAGGATGAAAAGTTTTATACTATCCATGGATTTCAAAATGCGGGACGTCTTTGAAAAGGACTCTGATTTCAAGCCAAAAGTTAATTGGACTGAAGAGGAGAAAAATTTATTTTACTTAAACCTTAGAGCAATACAAATTTTGCACAAAAGTTTATCTGAAAATGATTTCCAGAAAATTAAACATTGCTCTAGGGCTAGAGATATTTGGAACACTCTTGACACTATGTATGCTTCTAATCAATCTCTTGAAGTAAAGGCTGTTCAAAGCTCATTATGTGCTCCCTGTGAATCTACCTTTGATGAGCTACTGGATGGTGACATAGAGGAAGCTAGCATCAGTGAAGAAAGTGTCAATCTGTGCCTAGAAGATTCAGAAACTGAAGAAAATAAGGTACCTGAACTTGAACCTTCTGAATTGCAAGACATTTATGATAAGTTACATATTGAATTCTGTAAACTTGCAAAAGAAGTTCTAGGCCTGAGAAAAAGGAATAGGGAACTTGAGAAACTTAACCGTTCTTCTACAACCAAGGAGTCCAAAGTTCCATTCTTAAAAGAAGAGTTTTCAAAAGACCCTGAGATTTCAAAAGTTAACAAACATAGTGTCTTTGAAAAGAAAACTGACCAATACAATAATGACAAGAAATCTTATTCTGAATATCATCCCATTATCTGTCATTATTGTGGTAGAACAGGTCATATTTCTCATACATGCAAATTTAAAAGAAACTTAAATGTAAGGAACAAATATGTATGGATCCCCAAAGGACAAGTAAGGTCCGGTGCTAACCGTGTAGGACCCAAGTACAAATGGGTACCAAAACTCCGTTCCAGTGCCTTACTTGTGCAGGAAAGATCAAGAGTTCCTCTTGCCCCAAAGAAGAGAACTCGTGGTGATGTCACTGCTGCAACCACCTGGTCCAATCATAAGAAGCAGTGCACAACCACAAGGATCAAAGGTTCTGTCTCAAGGTTGAGCTATCACAGAGTCCCACTCAACTATCCTGAGAAGAACAAGAGAGAGAGGATCCCTCGATCAACATGGAGAAAACCTATGAACTCTGTCACTCATAAGACAGTGATTCAAACCAAGGATAAGTATGGAAGATCTCCTTGGGAAATAAGATCGGAAGCAACAGCAAGACTCAAGACTATGCTTCAGCTGAGCAATTTGTTATATCTTGATGAGCCGACCTTCATGCCTGCTTCCTAATGCACAAAAGTCAATAACCGTGCAAGTTGATGGAGAAGAAAAATGGGTCCTTTCGGAATGCAAGGAGCATGTTAAGATCCAATGGTGAAATTCATGTTAGTCACAGGAATACAACAACGTCTGATGACTGATGCATGGAGATCGGGATAAAGAGCTTCCTGAGGCCAATCGAGTGTGTGGAATTCAAGAAAGAAGACTACCCAAGCTTTAACAACAAGAGAGGCAATGGGTCCAAGTGTGATGAGATTCTCTTCTCTTGGTTCCCTAGTGAAAAGATCACATGAGCATACATTGTTAAATCTCAAATTTTCACAAGGGAATCCACTTCCGCCAGCATAGAGGATGTCTGGTGTCTTGGACTAGCAAGGTGCAGACCTGTTGGTCACTTTCATAAAGGCTGAGTATATTGTTACCACTAGCTCCTGTGCATGTGTTTGGAGCTGGAGAATCAACTGAGGGATCTTGAGCTGGAGTTTCCAGAGGCTCCCATTCTCTGTGTCAACATGTTTACTCCTTATCAAGATGAGAGAAACTGGCTGTACTGATATCTCGAGAAAATCTCGCCAATCATATATGAGCATTTCTATCCCTTACTCCTTCTGTTGTATATTTTAATGGATAGTCTCTCTTGTCGGACATACATTAGGAATCTTAGGAAATGCATTGAATTAATTTCTGCAAAATCTGATAAATCCAAGAGCAAATGCCAATAGGATAGAAGCTGAGTGAGTGTAGATAACTAGGCTGGAAAGAACTATTAAGAATATCTACTCACTAAAAGCTGTATATCCTGACAAGCTTAGTACAATCTGGATTAAGTTAAAGCTTGTTGATATCCTAAGAATAATGAGATCATATTAAGTATATTTGAAAGAACTTGAGCTAAGATTTGAAAATTATTCTTGTGATCATATGCTGAGAATTTGGCTGTTTTGTAAACTTGAAACATCCTTAAGGCATATTTGTTGAACTAACTTTCAAAGTCTATTTCCACATTATTGATACTTCTGTTTTACCAAACCAACAAGCAAGCACGTTTTTTTTTTCTTGAGATTATTATATTGAACTGATTAGCATAAGTTTATGACTTGGAATGTACTCAGCATGTATACTAATGTTAAATCTTAAGTTTTTCCACTGACCATCCGCAAGTGCATATGCCTCCGCTAGCACCTGCAGGTCCCCTAGTGAAAAGGCCCCTAGTATGGAAGATGAAGGTCCTCGATGTTAAATCTTAAGCAATTGCAACCGGAAGCAAAACCACTTCCGGATGAAACCTCACTGACACTGGATGTTGAAACTAAGAGAGCGCCAGTGCCAGACCAAGGGACACGTCACTTCAGAAAACGCTTCATCTTCCTCCATGAGACATTGTGCCTTATCTGACAAGATAAAGCGACACATGTCATAAGGTGCGCCGTTTCAATTAAATATTTACGTTACCCAATGTATAAACGTTTGCTTTCATATGAAAAGGCATGACCATTTTACCCTTGGTAACTTTGCATATAAATAGGGTGCCATTTTTCACTTTCACTTTTTACTTGCAAACTTTTCACCCACACATTTTCTCTGCACACATTCTTCATCTTCATTTGTGTTCTTCGCATTTTCCATACACTTTGTGCATTTCATCTCTTTCCATCACCAACCCACACAAAAAAAATGGCCGGATCACATGAAACCAACCCAGTTACTAAGAAAACCTCTTCATCCAAGAAGCACAAGTCGAAATCTGGAAAAACTCGACATGAACATTCTGGGAATTCTGGGAAAAATGATGAACACCATGAAGAACATCATGAACGTCCTCAAATCTCTGGGCAAACGCAAGGGCTGAATGAACAAGTCCAGGACCAGCCTGGACATTCTGAGAGAGTGGCAGAACAGCCTGAGGCTTCTGGGCATGAGCAAGCGAAGGAAGCCAAGAGAAAAGGAAAGAAGAAGAAGGTTCAATTCGCTGAAGAGCCTTCTTGCAAAAGGCAAAGGGTTGAAGAAGATGACCCTTCAGTTTACAGAGATGGGGCTTTAGAACCTGTTGCCTCGAAGTTTGAGACTATCAAGCCCTACTTCAACAACGGGCTGTTCGTAGATCTGAGTAAGGTAGATGATCTAGGGTTTTCTCATCTTCGCCCATATCTGGAGAAATACATGCCCTGGCTGGGGATCAACCAGGACTACAACGTCAACGTCCTGCGAGCCTTCTGTCAATCCCTCGTAGGCAAGGTTAAATACAAGAAGGTTGATGGAAAGGAGCAAATCCACAAACTCTCCTTCACTGCCACTGTACGGGGGAGATCCTTCAGATTCACCTGGAGGACGTTGAATGAGTTGATGGGAATCACAGATGAGGGTATGAACGAGTGGCTGTACCCTGAGTCATTGAAGTACAGCAAGGAGGAACTCGAGCAGCTGTATGGCACCAAAGAGAAGAAGTTGTCCAAAATGTCTGACTCTCACAGGCTCCTGTACTACATCTACTCCCGGATAATGACACACAAGGGGGGTAACTTCAATGAGTTCACACAATTGGACAACCCATGGTTTCCCAGACTCCTCTCCCAGCAGCCAATCAACCCGGGGCAGTTGATTTGTCTTGAGCTTCAGAGATGGTTATCTAATGACAAGTCAGGCTATCTACCCTATCCCACCATCCTTGCCTTCCTCCTTGAGAAGAAACTGATAAAGGTGACATCTGATGTGGAGGAAGAAAATGTCAAGTGTGCTCCTGTGGGGGCAACTAACATTAGCAAGATGGGGATCAAATATCTGAAGCCTGCTAAGCCCACTCGCTCAAGATCACAGACAAGCAGTGGCTCTCAGACTTCCGTCCCCTCTTCATCTGGTGCAGGGGATCAGGAAGTTGATTCCCACGCTGGGCCAGGCCGTGCTGCAAGAGTGCCAGCATCAGTCAGAGCCTTTGCTGAGGAAGTAAAGGAAGAGCTCCTCTTTAGGCTGACTGACTCCTTGATGGCTCCTCTCCAAGATAAGTGTGATGCTGGGTTCCAACAGCAAGGGGAGCGGATCCAACGGCTTGAGGACAGAATTGGCCAAATCGAGAATCACATAGCCGGGGTGGATGCAAAGTTGGATCTCATTCTTCAACACCTACAAATTCCCCAACCATCTCAAGGTAACCTACCACCTCCTCCTCCTCCTCCTCAAAACCCACCTCCTCCTCCTCCTAACACTCAACAACCTCAGCCACCTCCACAAAATGACCATCAATCCCCTCCATCACCAAACAATGCTCACCAATCCCAACCTTCACCCAACCATGAACACCAAACCCAAGACACACACCAACAATCTCCTAGCCAATCACCCCTTCACTCCAACAACTCCCCATCTCCACAAAACTCCCCATCTACACCTCCCTCATCCACTCGCACACCATCCAACCCCTTAGCTGAACACCTTGGATTTCAAACTGCCATTCACCCCCTCAGCCACATCTATCTACGAGATTACCCACGCCTTCAGCAAATCCCTGAGGATCCTCACGTACCCTTTACCCCATTTACCCCACACTCTTCCACTACCTTCCCTGAATATTCCTCCACCTACCCATTCGAAGGTCTATTCGTAAATCCTTCCTGGTTCCCCAACCAACCCACATCCCCAGAACATACCTTACCTGCCTCTTCCCCAGAATCCTCACCCCAAACTCCACTTAACCCTGAACCTCTACCCTCCTCTTCATCTACTCCATCCCTGGTACTCACCCTTGTTGATGATGACAAAAGGGGGAGAAATGTTATGCCTGCTCTTCGCCTAAGCATGGCCACAAGGGATGTTCTCAGCCAGCCATCACTCTGGATTGATGAAGACATCACGGCCGCCCTGCGTCGTGCATTTGAGTCCCAAAAGCTGGGCGGTGCTGAGAACCTTATAAGGGGAGAAGCCATCCGGTTCATGCAGCAGAAGAAAGCGGCTGAGCAGGGACCACACTTGGAGATGGTTGTCTTTGAGCCAAATGAACAAACTTCACAGCCTGAATCATCTTCATCAGAACCTCCTCCAACTAAGATAAGTAGAAAGGATATTGAGGAGATAATGATGAAGTGGGGACTGAAGAAGATCAATCACCCTCCTATTGTGATAGCCAAGCCTATCCCCTCATCCACTGGGCAAGAGTCTGAGATCCCCTCGTCTGAGCAATCATCTGCCCCTCCTCCCTCATCTGAGCCAGCAGTCACCTTCAGTGAATCTAGAAAGAAGGCCGTTGCCAAGAAGCGGACCAGGAAAATTATTGCCACCACTGAAACTGCTGAGAGTGAGGAAGAGACTCCATCAGACCAACCTGAGCAAGAGACCTCATCTGCCCAAGTTGAGCCTGAAACCCCAGTAGTTCAAGCAGTTCCTATTCTAAAGGAGGTCAAGTTGGAAATTGAAGACATGACTCCTGAGGAATATGAAAAGTATGGGTTCACGGACAAACTCTCCTTCGGTCAGATGGCCTGCCTCGATGCTGACAGAGCAAGTGCCATGCCTACTCCTCCGATTAGCAAGAGCAAAGGGAAGAGTAAGGGGAAAGGGAAAAGGAAAGCCCAGGAAGTTGAGGAGGATCCCAACTTCCCTGTATGGAATGTAAAGATTCGGGCTGTTCACTACCCCAATGGAGAGGTCGCCTACTTCGATGATGCTACAGGGTTCCCTGGGTATGAAGAAGTAGAAAACATGAAAAGGGCATTCGAGGAGTCCATTGAATCTGAAAGGCTCAGAAGAGAGAAAGAGGAAGAAGAGCTTCAGAATATCATTGCCCAGATAGACCAGAATGTGCATGAGGCAGAGGTAGCCAGACTCCAGAAAGAGTGTGAAGAGAGACAGAGGGAAAGGGAGAGGAAAAAGAGACACCAAGTCTGAACCCCCAATCCAAAACAAAACCCCAAATCCAAACTTTCGTTTTAACTTGGAGATTTTCTTGTTTTGTTTTCATGCATACTTTCATACCTGCTTAGTGATAATTACTTGTAGATATTCTTCACCTGTAAATGTTATTTGATTGTATACTCTGACTTGTAACTCTTACTTGTCAATAATATTTGTTCAAGTTACTTGTTCTTATCCATTGCTTTTACTCTTTTGCTAATCCTTCCTTAGGAACTTAATTGATAGAACTAGGTTTGTCATCATCAAAAAGGGGGAGAATGTTAGAATCTTAAGTTTTGATGAAGACTAAAATATAAAGGAATAGGACAAGTACTTAGAAAGCAAAAGGATAACATAGGATCCCAAGTATGAGTGCAACAGGATGTGGATTTACTTCCGGATAGACTAGGACTCGCGCATGCAGATGAATGATTTATCCCCCAGCGGCAGCGAGTAACTCACTAGGGAAATAACTTAGTCCATGAGCATTAGGTACACAAAACCTTAAGACTAAGTTATGATTCAACCGGAAGTGAAATTGCTTCCTGTTGGATTTTGACTGACGCAGCCTGATAAAATAGAATAACCCCAAGCGTCAGTGAATCAGCCTCGTCAAGTGAAATTGCTTCCTGATAGATTTTGACTGGCGCAGACTGATAGAATAGATATAACCCTAAGCGTCAGTGAGTCTACCTCGTCAAGTGAAAGTGCATCCGATAGCATAGTGACTAGCGCTGACTGTTGGATTGAAGGACACTGAGCGAGAGTGAGTAAGAGTAAACAAAATCCTTCATCCAGTGGTTTTACTTCCGGATGTAGAAGTGCTTCCGGATACATCATAGACTAAGAGGACTAACGTTCAAAGTAAATAATACACTAAGTCAGAACATAGTCTAAGTAAGACTACTCCCCTTAGCAAACAAGCTTCCCACAGCATGTATAGCTCTTACTATATTTGATTATATATATTGCTATGTTGGACTAACCAGTATGTGCAGAACTTGGTCACACTTCCGGATGCAAATGAGCTTCCGGATGGAAAGACTCTTGGCATTGGGACTCAGAGATTAACACTTGCAGAGCAAGATTGCCTCTTCTGGATGAACGATGATCATCCGTCAGCAAGAGTACAAGAGTAAACGTCACATACACAGAAGTCAGAATGCTTTTGTCAGAGCAGAGGTGTCAGGACTACTTTTCAGAGATAAAGCAAGTCAACCCTGCTAAGCATTAATGAAGATGTACTTCTCAACGGTAACATGGGATTAACGGCTATATTCAAACGTTCATATTCAACCTGCCGCCCAAGAAGCCGAGTATAAAAGGGAACAGCTACATTCAGAAGATGGTTGGAAGAATAGAGCATATTATCTGATGTATTATCTTCTACATTCCTCTCATCTTCTACTCTCAGATCTAGAGTTGTAACATTCTTAGAGAGTAATTCAATTGTACTTAAGTGAGTAACATCATCTACTCTTAGAGAGAGTCATTTGTACTTAAGTGATTATCAAAATCAGTTCATAGAGTGAACATATCATTAAATCCTCTAATTAACAGAGGCTGTTCTTAAGCTTGTGCTTGAAGAACAGAATTGTTATATTACAATAGTAAGGGGGAGCATTTAGAGGTTTTCTAAATCTCCATAGGTTGCAAGTTAGCCCGCAAAACTTGTGGTTGTAAGGTTTGCAGGTGAGCCCGTTGTAAAACCTGTGGGTTGTTAGGTGAACCCGTGCTTGTAAAACCTAAAGTGTAAAGGCTTTCTTGTGCCTGGTTCAAACAAGAGGGTTAGTGGATTGAAAATCTCAGGTGGAGCCTGGGGACTGGATGTAGGTCTAGGAGTGACCGAACCAGGATAAACTCGCTTGTGCATATTCTGCATATTTAAATCTCACACCAAGCACCACACCACTGTATACTCACTTGTGCTTGGGATGATCCATCGTCACTCTCATCAAGCACAAGGAGTAAAGTTTTTATAAAGGAGAAAATCATAAGTTTTATTCTGCCACCCAATTCACCCCCCCCCTCTTGGGTGACAGCCACGCATTTCACACACGTAGTGAATTTGAGTATTGATTTTATTTGATAAGCCAAGGCGACTTTAAGGCTAATCAAGTTGGCGTCGTTGCCAATTTTGGTTTAATCATCTTGCGTGATTTAGGTTGCCTGTCACAATCTTTAATTTGTTTTTACTTGTGCTTCAATTCGGCAACTTGTATACTTTGAGCATTCTCTTTATCTTGTGCATATTGAACTTTGCTCAGTGTTTTCCTAGTTGTTTTAGGCTGTTTGTGTTTCATTTTGGCTGCTCTAGTTTGCCACTATATTGCTTGAAAGTTTGCATATACTTGCTGGAAAATCTGTGAAAGTTGCTAGATATTAGGGGCTCTAGTTTCCTAATTTGCAACTAGGCTATTTGGAATTTGTGCAAACGGTTTTTTGTGGGATAATAAAAATATATTGAGCATCCTAGAAGTGCTTTTGTTGGCCTCCAAGTGCATGGAATTTTGCTGGAAATTTTTTGTGAAAGTGCTGGAATTCTTGTCTGAAAGTACTGGAAATTCAGTCTGATTGTTTCTGAATCGGGGAATATGTTACATGGCATTTTTCAAAACTGTTTCAGTGGGTAAAACTAGGAGTTATAAGCTTTAATTTGATATATTGCTTGCCCTGAGACTAGTTTTGTGCGCTCTGGACTGTTTTTCTGGAACTTTAATCGGTAGAGCTGATTTTGCATCAAAACTGTTTGATCTTGCACAACACTATTTTGGACGAACTTAGGATGCATTTGAACAGTTTTTATCACTCTTTTTATGGATGTAAAGGGCTGAAATTTTTGCACACAAATCGTTTGACAAATTGGTGAAAGATTGCACACTTTTTGCACTTTTGCTAAAATTGGGTAGACTGTTTTGTGCAAAATTCTGGGAACAATTGAGAACTGATTTTTGCTGGATTTTTCTTGCTTTTAACTCACTAATAACAGGGATATTTGGGAAAATTGGTTGTTGAATTTTTGGAGAATAATTCGTTGACTATTGCAACCATTTTTTGAGTGACATTGTGAAGCTTTTGGACTGTTTTTTTTTTTGTGTGGACTGTTTGTGTGGATTTGTTGCTGGACTTGTACACCTCTTGGCCTTTACTCTAACCAATTGCAGGACTATTTCAAGCACTCTTTTGGTTTCTTTTAGTGCTGTTTTGCAGGGCTCCTTTTGTTACATACTGTTACTAATTCCTTAATTAACCTGTGACATCTCTTTTAATTCAATAATCTCTTTACTAACTATGATAGAAAAAGGAATTTCCATAATATCAATATATCTATCATAGTTAGAAAAAGAATATCCTAATGATTAAAATATTATCCATGATAGAAAAGAATAAACTAATACAACACAGCTGCAATCATGGATAATTCATTGCTAACCATGTTAGAAAGGATTTGTCTAACATGGTTAATAAACAAAACTAATCGATATTAACAAATAAATATATATATATATATATATATATATACATGCGGAAACGAATGCAGGCCTATACAAATTGGCAATATACAATTTAGAATAATCTATACAATTCTACTACCTAAATCCCTTTCCTGATGCTTGCGCATATGCATGAATACCTGCAAAAATGTCAGTAATCGTGGGATGAGACAATTTATCCCAGTAATCACCGCTTAACTCACTATAACAGTGAGATGTGCGGTAGCGAGGGCGTCTAAAGGGTACCACAGTTTCAAAATCAATAATATATATATATATATATATATATATATATATATATATATATATATATATCACATTTCCTTTCATCCATCACTTAAATCCTTCTGTCACATCTCAATCAACTCAAATTCCTCATCTCTACTCCCCATGTATCACTCAACATCTCTCAGTCAATTCCACATTAACTAAATTTCATCTTCCCATACTTCAATCAAATAATACTACCACAACAGCTCTCACACTCGCCTATAGATGCATTGTGCCATCACGGTGCATACATGCATCTAATCTTCACTATATGATTTGACACTGTGCCTCTCTCTACAAGGAGGAGGCAAATTTCCCTCTTGGCAACCTCCAAAGAGAGAACCCCAATTCTGTTTCCATTGCAGAACGGGAACGGTTGGACTCTTCAATGCCAAACAACCGTAGGGGCGGTTGGGCTCTTCAATGCCAAAACAACCGTAGGTCACTTCTCTCAATAAGTCGACCTATGATCCCCGATCCAATCAATCCGAAAAGGATCATCAGTACAAATAACTGTCAATCGGCCAATCGACAGTTATCATCGCGCGATGGTACATAAATATCTCAGTGTCATGCAACGCTCACAATATCCATCCTCATCCATCCATTTCAATCTCATTTAGTATCTCAATTTCAATATCAATATCATACACTTTAACATTCCCTTTCATATCTCACTGTTCAAGTCCTTCCCTTTTCTAACTATCACTATCCCTAACATGTACTATATACATTTCTCACACTTATCCTGCAACAGTCCACCACCAACCAGAATACCATTTAAATATAAAGCACATATAAAGCAAGTAACAATTTTCTTTATACCAAAATAATCGTGTTTGAAAGGCACCCGATAGCCTGTTTTGTATGAAAATAACTTTTCAAAGATAATATATATATAGAGGGTGAGAAAGGATTTTACAAAATCCCAGCTAACGTCACCCTCATTGTTATAGCAAGGTTAAGTGTGATTACCTGTCGCCCTTAGCATTGCGATGTTCTTCCTTACCATTTCTTGAAAATGCTCTCCAAACACTTCCCTCTTAGTTCCTCCTATAGTGATATAATACAAATGATAAATTAATATCATTTTCACTTTATAACACTTAACGTCTCTCTCGTATTCATATGTTATTACTACCCAATCCCTTCATGAATGTTATTCCTAACTTTTCTTTCTTTTGCAAATGAGTTGAGCACATACAAGTCACACACATACAATAAGCATCACTGCTTTAAATTTTCAATTCATAACCAATCAAAAACATGACCAATATCATATTCAATTAATTGAATTGATATGGCGAGTTGTCATTTGATCAAAACAAAATTCTGTTTTATAATAGCTTAGTCACATTCAATTATAAAATTCCATCTTTATGTCATCAACTCAATTTAACATTAGGATAAGTTCATGTTCAATTAGAGTTGCTGATATTTAAAACAAGTTCACATCAAAGGTAAATTTCGTATTACATCCTGAAAAATTCCAAACAGTGTAGTGAAACACAAAACATTCTTTTACACATCTTTGCAACTTGCATTCAGAATTTCGTGGTCCGTGATACATTAAGAAGCAGTACAACTAAAGCAGCAACTCCATATTCAGATGTACTAAACTGAAAATCCATGCACACTAATTGCCCAAGATAAATATGATTCCTCATCCTCACTAAACAGCAACCAGACAAGTCAAAGAATATCCAATTTCATAAATCTTTAAACCAACTAGTGATCAAAAATCAGTTTCACACACCACATAAAGATTCGCCTAATTCAATCTTAGTTCATAACAGCAAATGAAATCAGTTTTAAGCCTCCCTACCACACTTTAAATCAAAGATTGAAGTACTCATATCCAAAGCATTTAATAGTTCTTTTTAACTATTACCACACATTGTCAGCATCAAGGTTTACTAAAATGACAACTCAAATAAATTTCATTCAAATCCCAAAATGCAAATCTTTGTTTTATCCTCAATTCAATCGAGCAAAAGCACAAAGAAAATCAATATTTTCATCATGCAGAATTCAATTCACAATACCCACACCTAATTAATATTTCAGCTTGCTTCAAAACTGAATCTGACATGTATAACCAAAAACACGGCCTTTTAAATTCCAATAAAACCTTAAACATTCTAAGCTCTGTTTCAAAACATTACACATCTAATTAAATCAGCCTTTATTAATTAAATCTCATTTCCAATTTCTTAATGAACCATACAACTATAAGAAAAGCACACAAATGCTTCATGCCTAACTCAAAGTCACCTCTAATCAAATTTTGAGAACTTAAACCAAACCCAAGGAACTACAAAACTGTCCCCAAAATCTGCAAAAATCACAATTAAATAGCATGTCAACTTTATCATTAACCAAACATTCATAACAATCCAAAACAAAGCCACAATCAGTTCAGCTACTTCGCAAAAACAACAGAAAGTCAACAAGACTTACAAGTACGCTCCTAATAACCTAACCACTTCCAATAAAATCAAAGTACTAAGAAAAGAACTTATATTTAAGTTGAGTTCAAAATTGAGAAACACTATAGCCCAAAATGATTTCCCTTTTCCTCAAACCTTACTCAATAGTTTCCAATCTTGAAATAAGCACAATACTGGATATAAAAATATCTAATCACAAACACATAACTCCAATCCACACTTTGAAACAAACTTATTCATTCCTCCCTAATCCCATTTGGCTATTAACGAATTAATGGCATAAGGTTATAAACACACAACATCAACTTCAAAACCATTATTCCTCTTTCTCTCCTACCACACTCGTCCCAAAAAAATGCAGAAAGTAAACTAACTTCTCCCCTCCAATCATCAATTTAACCATAATCACCTAAATATTCCCACAGAATAGCACAATCATAGACCAAAGAATTTCCAAAATCATGAACTCTCAATCATAAATCCCTTTTTACTCTTCTCTTCCGCACAACCAATTACACACACAAAGAACAAAACAACAGAATTTCTAATCATCAACATAAATCCTTGACTAATTTACACTCTACTACATGGTAAACTAGACAGATCAAGCATCTCAAAATGTACAGAAAACACCATACTCAAATAAAAAAGGCACCCAAGAACACATAATCAAACCTGAAAGCATAAAGGGCAATCAATCCACTGTCATTTAGTCTACTTATTTAAGTTACAGAAATAAAACAATGCACCCACATACTAGTTAATAACAAATTGAAGAATAAGAGACAAATCAAAAATCCCAAAAGTTAGGGTTTTCAAAAATTTGTACCAAACTCTTGTAAGCCTTCAAATTAAACCTCAAATCCTTTTTCAAACACTAAAACTCAAAGCTTTAGACTCCCTACATCAATTATTAAACTTAGAAACCCCAATCAAATTTCGGACCTACACTCAACTCGCCCAAGAACACTAAAATCGGACAGAAAGCTAAAAGATACACTCACCTGAACTTAAATCTTGGATTATATGTGACTTCAGTCGCCAACTCCGTCGATAATCTCGCCGGAAACCTCCGCCGCCGTCGCTGGGGTTGTCGGACACGAGGAACACGAAGGGGGAGAGTGAAAAACGATGGGGACCGAGCAAAGGTAGTGAGGAAACGGAAAGAGGGTAGTGAGGAGAAGAGAAAAGAGGTGAAGAAGAGTTGGGGGAGGGAGAATCGAAGATGTATGTGTGTGTGGAAGGAGAAACAGAAAATGGAGGTGTATGTGAGGAGGAAGAAGACGTGTTTTGTGTTTGGGGAAAGAGAAGAGAGTGTTTGGTTTTATTTAATTAGAAAGCTTATGGTAACATATAGGAGAATTACCATAATACTCTCTTTTAATTTCAAATAATATGTCAAGCATCCAACTCTTTAGCCTCCAAAATATTTTAATTTACCCAAAAACCCTTTTAATTTCCTAGTTTTCCAACAGTTTAATCGAATATTTTAGGCACTTATTTCCCCAAAACTTTCAAAATATCTAAAATTCCCCAAAAATCCTAAATATTTCCAGTTTTCTAATGGTTCTTTACTAAAAATATTTTCTAATCATGTATTAAATTTCTAGGATGTTACACCTTTTGTGGCAAAACCATTGGCTCTTTTGCTTGACTCTTTGGAAGGAAATTAGCTTGCAAGTGGAAACACATCTCTTGTGTTTTTCTACTTGATGTTCTGGATTGTTTCTGGATATTGGCTGGCTGGATTGTATTGATTTTCTTTGCAGGTCATGGCATGTTATTCTTGCACCCAATCAACAACAATTCTATAGGAGGGATCACTTGAGTATCCATGATAATTCTTATCTCTCCTATGATGAGAAGTTGGCCAACCATGTTGACAAGATGCATGCTATTTGGCCAACCATGGAGAAGAAGATGAGCAATAATGTTTCGGCAATGCCTCCAAGACCTCCATTCCAAAAGCATAACCGTTACACCAACATATATAATCAAGGATGGACGGACCATCCAAGCTTCGAGTGGGGGGAGGAGATTATGCTACTACATCACATGCTTTTGAAGTTTAACAAGGGTATGCTCCTCACTATCAAGATCATGACCCTTACCAAATGAGGTCTAATTCTTCTTTTGCTCAAAGGCCGAATGTGTATGCTTATCAAGAAGTTCCTCAATATGAGCCTAATCCACCTTCTTATGGATATAGACCAAATTTTTATGATCATCAAGAGCCTTCACAAAGCTTTGTTCCTACACACATGGAGCAAAATGACTTCTTTCATGCTCAAGTGCAAAATTAGTATGCTCCTCAAGTTGAACAATCTTCTTCCTCTTCTAGTGCCAATGATTTGTTGATGAACATGTGTGCATCGGTTATGGATAAGATGAAGGGGTTGGAGTCTCAATTGAATCAACTTGACGAGTCTACGAGGAAGCAAGAGGACATTTATTCATTTTTTTCTCATTTGATGAATGAAAGGGTTGAGGAAGAGCCAAGGAAAAGTGACCTACCTTCCAATATCGTTGTAAATCATAATTCTTTGAATGACATGAATTTGGAAGGAGGAGTTCAAATTGAATCAATTCCCTACTTTGATGAAGAAGAGCATGAACTTCAAAAGAGCCAAGAGGTTAATCCTAGGATTGAGATGAATGTTGCAAATCAACCTAGCATCTTTGAGTCTAATGGTGTCTCGCCTAGTGTTTCTCCTAGTTGCAATTTTGATGATCACATTGCTTGTGATACTTCCAATTCTTTGAATGAGACTTTGCATGATACTAGGCATGACAATAATGAATGTGATGTTAGTGATGATCTTGATGATTATATGGCTTGTTCATGTGATGAGTTGAGCATGTGTGTTCATTGTTATGAGGGTAAATCTTCTCATCTCATGGAATTGTATCGGAAAAAATTGAAAGAATTGCATACAACAAATGATGATGTTGTATTGGGTAATACTACAATGGATGAGGCCACTTCTAGGGGTGATATGCATGTTGAACATCACTTAAATACCATAGAAAATCATGACGTTGGTAAAGAACATGAAGAGGCCGAATTGCCACACTCTATTGAGGAGGAATTTGAAGAGGCCGAGAGCCTCCATCCCATGGAAGCCGAAAGCCAAAGTCCTCTTGAAGAAAAGAAGAATGAAATTTCTAAAGAGGAACGCAAAGTTGAAGAGCAATTGGCACAAGAGCTTGGAGTTTTCTCTAATTCTCTACTCATGCATCAAACATCTCAAGGTATAATTCTTGATCCTACACTTGTCACCTTTCCTAGTTCATGTAACTTAGGGAAGAAGAAATATCATGATCTTGTTCAAAGAGTGATCCTTGATTTGTATTCTATGCTTGAATTTAATGTGCCATTGATTGTGGTTTTTGATAATATGCCAACCTATGCTAAGCCTTCATATAATCTTTGCATATATAAGGAAGCATGTAGGTGATTTAACCTCTTTTGTCGCCTAAAGAGATTAGTCAAAACAATTCAATACTCAATGCTCACTAATGTATAGTGATGAGTATAGGTCTTTTCCACAATCTATGTCAATTTCTTGCAAGTAAAAGCATGAAATGCCACGCAAATTAAGCTAGGTTTTAAGGTTGATTTTGATTTAACTAAAACTACAATTTAACAACTAAAAGCACAAAATAACCGAATGTAAAAGAGTGAAAATATCCAGTTTAGAAACTACCTCCCTCTCCAAGTACTTAGTGCCTTAGGTTAATTAGGCTTCATAACCTTGTCACACTTAATTAAATTAGTTAAATCCTTAAGACTTCTTTAATCAAAGAAATCTACAAGCATTTAACTAACCTAATCAAGCCAAAAGCTCTTTAAAGCCAAGAACATACCAAAAGCAACTCTAAATGCTAAGTCTAGCACTTAGGAAACACATTCATTCCACACATACACAAGGATACAAATCGCACACATGTACATACATGGAACTACAAGATCTAGCTTAGGTTTTCATGTTCTTAACAATAAAGAGAGGTTTTCAAGCTACAATTATGTAGAACACCTAAAATGAAGATGATCTAACCTATATAAGCCTAGATCTAAGACATACATAGGCAAAAATGTAAAACTAGCTTGAAACCTAAAAGAGAAAATTACAAAGTCATGAAGCCAAATTTGTATACTTGAAGCACTTTTCCTTGGAGAGGAGAGGAGAAGAAGCTTAGCTAGACATGGAGATGTGGAAATGGAGGTGAATTGCGTGAAGATCCATGGAGAAGAAGGAAGTGGCCGAGAGGTATGGTGAAAGGGAAGAGAGAAAAGTGAGAGAAAATGAGATGAAGAGAGAGAAAAGTATGTAACAAATGAAGTTAGTTAGTGTTTTAAATGAAGTTAGTTTGGGTTAATGAGAGTGATTAGGAGTTGATGAGTTGTCAAGGATGGAATTAGTTGTCAAAGAAGATATTTTTATGTTGTGGAAGGAGGTTTAGCCGAATTGGTTTAGTGTATGAAGGGAAGAAGGGTATTTTGGGTACTATGTGAAAAGTGAGGATGAATGTGGTCCAAAAGTTGTCTCCATGCATTTCTAAAAATTCCTCCTTTTTCTCCTCTCCATTGTGCTACCCTTTTTTCCCTTAATGAAGCCTCCGAATTTGAATTTGAATGTGGTGCCAATTTTGCCTCTTTTGGAAAGATGCTCCAAAAATGCCTTTTCCTTCTTTTTGCCAAAAGGAGTAATCTTTGTTTTATGTCCTTTTCCTTGCCAACTAGCATCTTCCTTGCCACACTAGCTCCAACAAAGCTCCACCAAGGATGTGTGGGGCCCACGTGGGACCCCCCTACACATAAAATTCACCACATAGTCAAAAATGACCAAAATACCCTTGGTTTCTTAAAATGCAAGTAATAAGGCTAATATTCTCCAATAATTTCCAATAAGCATGCGCCATATAATAAACCAATAATGATCAAATATATCAATTAAATCACACTAACTAAGCTCAATGGCACATGCTTAAAGACATAAAATTCGGTCTAATTAAATCCCCCACACTTAATCTTTGAACTCCGGTCAAAGTCATCCAAAAAGTCTAACTTAATCATTAAGCATATTGAAGGCAATTGGAATTGTCATTGTGTACAAGTTGATCTTTTTGAACCTTTCCCTAGATTATCACATGGGCCAAATTTAAGGATGCAAAGTGGAAACAAGTTTAACAAGTAACTAGAATTAGGAGGGAATGCTAAAAGAGATTTTTCTCCTCACCGGATATATGTGTTTGCATTCAATCTCTCAAGTTAGGAATAATGCCTAACTAGGGTCTTTGTAATCACTCTTTGGCTCAATGCATTCCACCTCACCATAGGCTTGTAATAGTTCTTAGTTCTCCACCCATTAGTATGCATGGCACAATCAAATCTAGGGGACTTTGGGGGTTGCATGGAAGGCTAATATGAATGATGAATGATGGATAGTAGTCAATGACCAATAATATAAACAAGTAGCTACCACATATACTTGCAATACAATAAATCCACTTCCCACAAAGCATGCTACATCTCACTTTTTTTTTCAAGCACTTTGTGCTTCTCTCATTTTTCTTTTCACTCTTATGCCTTTGGCATACTCAAGCACTTTGTGCTTTCATTTTTTTTTCTTTTAGGCCTTCGGCCTTATTATTATTGTTGTTTTCTTCTTTTTCTCTTCTTTTTCTTGGCCTTTGGCCACTTTTCTTTTCTTTTTCCACTCTAGTACCTCTCGGCCATATAGGCTTTTCACTCATGTAGCATGTAACATCCCTTTTTTTTATGCTTAGAAATTTTGGTGGCATTAAATGTTTTTTATGTTCAAGTATTAGGAAATTATAAAAATTAAAATAAGTAATCAATTGGTTTTCAAAACTTAAAAAAAAATGATAATAATTGGTAGTTTTTGGACGACACTTGTATTAGGAGAGCAACTGAAAAAAAAAATATAAATGGTAATAAGTTATATAAAAATATGAAATATGTATAGTTGAAAACGGGAGGCCCAATTCTAGAAAGCCCAATAGTAGAAACCCTAAACACTTCTCTTTATATTCTCTTTTATTCTCACCCTCACTTTTTCCCTCAACCCTAGCCGTGTCTCCTCTTCTTTTTCAGGTGCTATTTCTGTTTCTCCTCTTTGTTTTTTTTTTCATATTATTACTGTGGGGGAAGTCATTTTAGTGGATTTTATTACTTTTCTTTATCTTTTCCTTTTCTTCACATTACTGACATGTAGTTTAAAACTTTTTAACTTTCCCACTTCTTCAATTTTTTTTTTTATCAGAACCCACTTCTTCAATCATTGTAGGTACATGAGTTTTTAGTGTCAACAATTTCATTGTTTCTTTATTTTACTCCATGAAATCTATGACTAACGGGTTTTGCTGTGTCTTTTCCCACATTCTTTTGCCTTTTAAAATTATTTATTTGTCCTAATTTTCTCAAGCTTTAAATCCATTTTTCTCTCCTCTGTAACTGTTGATGCAAGTATAATAATGATCATAGCTTTATTATTATTAATACTAATAATACTAATATCTTCATAAACTTATTTTCTCCTTTTCACACGTTAATTTTCATTTTCAAACTATTAACCTACTAACTAATATGTGCTGATTTTCATGGGCTTTTATTCATTTATAATTGTGATACATTAATTTTTAAAATATATATATTTAAAAAAACACACACACACACACGCACATGTCATCCTTATATTGGCTATTAAAGTGTGATATTTTCATGAGAATTATTTGATTATATTTATTTATTTAGTTTATTACAAGATTTATTTATTTCTTAAATCATCCCCAATTTGTTATTTTCGTTACTGCCCAAGTTGATTTTTTTATCATGACAAAGGATGTACTTTATACTTAACTCCTATACTCCATTAATATAAGAAGTGGCCTAGGATAAGTATGTATTATAACAGTTGTTCACACTCCTCGCCAACAGTAATCCAATTCAATTCATCCTAAACCATTCTATACACATATCGCTTCTGTTCAAACCGCTTATCGGTGATATTAAGTTTCATTTATATACACTCATCACAAATATAATGTCATCGTGTGTAGTGGGTATGTATATATATATTATAATAGAAGTTTTGTCCAAAATAAAAATTAAACTAATAAAATATACGATTTAAAAATATTTTATCAAGGAATAAAATGCAAGTATAATTACGGGTAGCTTAAGGTGCAGTGGAGAGAATATCTCTAGGATCCATATATTAATAGATATATATTTGTGATGTTGTAGACTCTTATTAAGGACTTTGGAGTGACTTTGTTTGATTGCCTGTGCGCTAAGGAGCAACAGGTAACTCTGAATGATTCTTTCGTATGCTTGAAAGTTATGGATAATTATAATCTGACTGATTATTGATTACCTCTTAATTTAAAAATGTGAATGATTGATTAGTTTGTTTCTTTTCAAGCATGCTTGTTGTTTATGCTTTTATATGTAATATGTGAATGATATGTGGTTTGATTCTTTTCAAGCATGCTTGCTTATATGATGATATTATATTGTGTTAGATAATGTATTATGGTAATTTAAATTCAAGGATATTTTAATTGTTGGTAAACGTATATATCTGTCATTGCATGAGCATCTGTTATGGGATAGGGATTAGAGGAGGATTATGTGATGATGGATTTTTATACCACCACTCGGTGCACAGTGGTAGTGGTACTTGTCAGGGCCCTTTCTTCTATGCCTTCCCTTGCCAGGATTGCATGGAAGTTATGGGACATGTGACACCTCCTTATATTTGTTCTTTAAGGAGGGGAGCCATAGTCCATACTTGAGCTCTATACCTCGGCAGGGTATATCTCATGTACTGGTGAGCTTGGGATAATCTATTTGATTAGATTTATTTCTGTTTGGACTATATGTTAGCCTATGGCTCCTGTCAGCGGTATAAGGGTGGAGGTGATATAAGGGAGGCATACTGCATTTATGCATGAGTTAAATCTTAATGTAAAGGATCTATTTTTGAATTAAGAGGTCAATCGATATGGATAAATAGTTGATTTGTACGAACGATATGTGAATGAACTTTGTATTGTAATTATATGTAACTTGCTTGTGTATGTTAGGAGATTTCGGTAGTTACTGAGATGTCGATCTCACCCCTTTATTAACAATTTAGGTGAAGGGATCTAATAGCAAGCCGGGGAAGGCACTTGAGGTGCAAACACACTTTTATTTTATATTTATTTTGTCATCGACCTCAGCTTTTAATGTTTTACTTTGTGTTTATTTTAAAAAAAAAGGTGTATCATCAATTTTTAAATTTGTCACTGACTCGAGACTTTTGGAGTGTAAATGTAATTTTATATAAATTGCATATGATTTTGAAAGGGTGTTACAATTTGGTATCAGAGCAATACGATTCTGATCGGTTTGGCTTATGATTTTGAAATGTATTTTGAAAAAAAAAAGTGTTTTGAACTTTAGAGGTCATGACAATTTAAATATATCTTGTGCTCTTCCCTTATTAGTTATGCTTTTGAATTGATAGGAAGAATATTGCTCGTAACCTATTAAGTTGGGTGTAGCTGGTAATTCTATATTTAGGAAGGGAGAAAGGAAATTAAAAAGAAATACTTCACAACGAGATTGTTACAAACAATGGATAACATATTAATTCTCAATGTTGGTGTAATACTTGACAAAACAATGATTATGAACGATAGAATATTTTTTTTAAAAAAAAACGTGGATTAGAATAGGCAGGGAAAAAGAAAGAAAGAGAGCAAAGTTATTTTTCATGTACATGTCTGTATGCTTAAGACGTGAGGCTTCTCATTGGATAAGATACTAGTTTTGTTTTATGAGTAGAGTGCATTAACGTCTTGTTCAATTATAACATGGCGGTGAGAATTCATTAGGTTGGAAATATTATGCCACGGAGAAGTTTTCATTTCAGTCTTTAAGTGATTGTTGAGACACCCAATAATCTCTACATTCATTTTCTTAGGGTGTTTGTTGATAAGGCTTATAAAAGTAAATATTTCATCCCTTTTAATGTGAATGTGAGACTATAGCTATACCTACAATTTTTATAAACTTGGGCTTGATGTTGAGAATTGTAGAGCATTATTGTATACACGTTGGAACTATAAGCTTAAAAGGAAGTTGTATGGACTCATTAGTTTATTGAAACTCTAGACTTGAAAATGAAGTTTGTATGTGGAACATTGATTGTGCATGTTTGTTACTTAGACAATTAAGTAGAGAAGTTTTAGGATTCAAAATATTATGCTAAGCATAACTTGGATTTTCCTGGAAGTAGTTATTGTGATATTCACTAACCTATACATATATTGACTTCATGTTGCAAGGGTGACTGATTATTGGAATAATAATAGTAAAGATTTACTTCTTCTTAATATAAATATGTGGTAACACTTACAAGTGATATAGGAAAAATGATCGTAACTTCAGACCTGGATTTGGGATTCCAATAGGATTGTGTATATGTTGTAGGAATTTCAAGCTTAAAATTAAGAGATTAAGTATGATTGTACGATGGTCTGTTGGAACTTTAGACTTGAATTTGAAGGTTAGGTATAATCACATTGATTATGTGTGTTATTAAGTGAGCCAAGTAGAAATCTTTACGTGAGAATGGTTCTAAGGAATTTTTTTTGTTGTTAGCTTGTAAGCTTTGGTCAATTGGTGAATGGAAATCATGGTGATGGGAGAATAGAGGTAAAGCTTTAAGGAAGGAATTAGAACACTGTGAGGTTGTAATAGATTATGGAGATGATATAGTGAAAGAAAATTTAAAGAAATCAAGAGGTTAATTGGTGAATTGTGTGATATGACTTGGAAATGATAAGTTGAAATCAGTGAACTAACAAGTATATAATAGTGGTATTATTTGGCCTGTATTTGTGTCTATTTAGTCATATTCGTATAGGATTGTGATGTGAAGACAAATGTTATAAATGGTTGGAATATGTAATCATTTTCGCTGGTAATGAAGGTTACTATGTAGTTTTTCTAAATTTTGAAGTTGGAAATGTGTAGGAGTGCAATGGTAGTAGAATTAGTGATGTAGTATAATTGATTGAAAAATTTATGAGATCGACGACGTTAGTTAAAGAGGTCAATAAATATGATTTTTGAGGATTGAAGGATTCTGACTAGTTTTGATGAAAAATTTGATAGAATGAGATATCATATTATGCTTTCAAGTATGTCTACATCTCCGGTCACAAGGATTTAATTGAGTATAGAATATTGAGAGCTAATATTTATTAGGGCTTCAAAATCATGAGGACTTTATGTATTCTAATAACTCAGTTAGTTATATGGTGCTTAAGAAGGATTTTAGTTACTTTGATTTATTGATTATTAGTTAACTGAGAGATTCGAAGCAGGAATTTCATGATTTCATGTGGATTTTGAGAATTGGGAGGAATTCATGGTTTCTTAATTTCTGTAGTCTTATTGGCGCCAATGAATGAATTATGTTTGGTTGAAATTTTGAGAAGTGAGCTAGAAGGAATTAGGGTCCTGTATGGAGTAAAAAAAAAATAAGTTGTTGAGTTTTCTAATTTATTAGACATAACTGTCATATTTAAAAATTCCTAACAGTCTAAATTATTGAGGATTAAAATGGATAAAGTTATAGAATTAAAATGAGATCATTTAAACTAAAGTGATTGAGCTTAATTGATTGGAGACATGGATGCGACTTTGGGAAAGAATACATTATAACGGTTGAGTTGTAGAATATATTGGGATGATTTATTTAGAATTGATATTTTAATGAGGATTTATTAATGACTGGATGTACTATATTGGCTAGGAAATTAAGGATAAATGATTGATTAGACTCATAGTGGGATCAATATATTTAGGTAAAATATTACTACGGTGAATAAAGTTGCTTAAATTGATTTGCTATGCATATAGGAAGTTTTTGGTGATATTGAGATTGGATTCTAAGGAAGAATTGAAATAGGAAATAAAGTTTGAGATTGATAGTATTAATCTAATATAAAATTCTCGGTATTATGGTCTAAACATGAGACTAAGGATATAGAGTTTAAACTTTTGTGTGAATATTTATTGGAATATTTTTAAGATGATTAAAAAAAATTGAGGTTCCTAGGAGGTATGTGTTAAAGGCATTGAGTAGTTTTGAAATTTTTTTTTATAGTATGTCTTTTCTCTATTGAAATCAAGGAAATAAGAAATTAGTGAGATAGTAAAATATGATTTCAAAGGCAAAATGTGAGCTTATGAATTATAGTACTTGGATGTTTTTGAGTTAGGATGGACTCATGTGGCTTAAAGACTTGTCAATAGTGGCTGAAAAATGAAGAGTGTTAAAAAAAAAACTTGTGATGATTATTCACAATATCGTTGTCTACCTATATTGGCTTATGAGAATAAAGCAATTTGAGAGTTATTGTGTTATGAAGTATTTAGTTAAAGTTGTATGATTTAGGTAATTTTGAGGACAAAATTCTTTTTAGGAGGGGAGAATTGTAACATCCCTTTTTTTTATGCTTAGAAATTTTGGTGGCATTAAATGTTTTTTATGTTCAAGTATTAGGAAATTATAAAAATTAAAATAAGTAATCAATTGGTTTTCAAAACTTAAAAAAAAATGATAATAATTGGTAGTTTTTGGACGACACTTGTATTAGGAGAGCAACTGAAAAAAAAAATATAAATGGTAATAAGTTATATAAAAATATGAAATATGTATAGTTGAAAACGGGAGGCCCAATTCTAGAAAGCCCAATAGTAGAAACCCTAATCACTTCTCTTTATATTCTCTTTTATTCTCACCCTCACTTTTTCCCTCAACCCTAGCCGTGTCTCCTCTTCTTTTTCAGGTGCTATTTCTGTTTCTCCTCTTTGTTTTTTTTTTCATATTATTACTGTGGGGGAAGTCATTTTAGTGGATTTTATTACTTTTCTTTATCTTTTCCTTTTCTTCACATTACTGACATGTAGTTTAAAACTTTTTAACTTTCCCACTTCTTCAATTTTTTTTTTTATCAGAACCCACTTCTTCAATCATTGTAGGTACATGAGTTTTTAGTGTCAACAATTTCATTGTTTCTTTATTTTACTCCATGAAATCTATGACTAACGGGTTTTGCTGTGTCTTTTCCCACATTCTTTTGCCTTTTAAAATTATTTATTTGTCCTAATTTTCTCAAGCTTTAAATCCATTTTTCTCTCCTCTGTAACTGTTGATGCAAGTATAATAATGATCATAGCTTTATTATTATTAATACTAATAATACTAATATCTTCATAAACTTATTTTCTCCTTTTCACACGTTAATTTTCATTTTCAAACTATTAACCTACTAACTAATATGTGCTGATTTTCATGGGCTTTTATTCATTTATAATTGTGATACATTAATTTTTAAAATATATATATTTAAAAAAACACACACACACACACGCACATGTCATCCTTATATTGGCTATTAAAGTGTGATATTTTCATGAGAATTATTTGATTATATTTATTTATTTAGTTTATTACAAGATTTATTTATTTCTTAAATCATCCCCAATTTGTTATTTTCGTTACTGCCCAAGTTGATTTTTTTATCATGACAAAGGATGTACTTTATACTTAACTCCTATACTCCATTAATATAAGAAGTGGCCTAGGATAAGTATGTATTATAACAGTTGTTCACACTCCTCGCCAACAGTAATCCAATTCAATTCATCCTAAACCATTCTATACACATATCCCTTCTGTTCAAACCGCTTATCGGTGATATTAAGTTTCATTTATATACACTCATCACAAATATAATGTCATCGTGTGTAGTGGGTATGTATATATATATTATAATAGAAGTTTTGTCCAAAATAAAAATTAAACTAATAAAATATACGATTTAAAAATATTTTATCAAGGAATAAATGCAAGTATAATTACGGGTAGCTTAAGGTACAGTGGAGAGAATATCTCTAGGATCCATATATTAATAGATATATATTTGTGATGTTGTAGACTCTTATTAAGGACTTTGGAGTGACTTTGTTTGATTGCCTGTGCGCTAAGGAGCAACAGGTAACTATGAATGATTCTTTCGTATGCTTGAAAGTTATGGATAATTATAATCTGACTGATTACTGATTACCTCTTAATTTAAAATGTGAATGATTGATTAGTTTGTTTCTTTTTCAAGCATGCTTGTTGTTTATGCTTTTATATGTAATATGTGAATGATATGTGGTTTGATTCTTTTCAAGCATGCTTGCTTATATGATGATATTATATTGTGTTAGATAATGTATTATGGTAATTTAAATTCAAGGATATTTTAATTGTTGGTAAACGTATATATCTGTCATTGCATGAGCATCTGTTATGGGATAGGGATTAGAGGAGGATTATGTGATGATGGATTTTTATACCACCACTCGGTGCACAGTGGTAGTGGTACTTGTCAGGGCCCTTTCTTCTATGCCTTCCCTTGCCAGGATTGCATGGAAGTTATGGGACATGTGACACCTCCTTATATTTGTTCTTTAAGGAGGGGAGCCATAGTCCATACTTGAGCTCTATACCTCGGCAGGGTATATCTCATGTACTGGTGAGCTTGGAATAATCTATTTGATTAGATTTATTTCTGTTTGGACTATATGTTAGCCTATGGCTCCTGTCAGCGGTATAAGGGTGGAGGTGATATAAGGGAGGCATACTGCATTTATGCATGAGTTAAATCTTAATGTAAAGGATCTGTTTTTGAATTAAGAGGTCAATCGATATTGATAAAGAGTTGATTTGTACGAACGATATGTGAATGAACTTTGTATTGTAATTATATGTAACTTGCTTGTGTATGTTAGGAGATTTCGGTAGTTACTGAGATGTCGATCTCACCCCTTTATTAACAATTTAGGTGAAGGGATCTAATAGCAAGCCGGGGAAGGCACTTGAGGTGCAAGCACACTTTTATTTTATATTTATTTTGTCATCGACCTCAGCTTTTAATGTTTTACTTTGTGTTTATTTTAAAAAAAAAGGTGTATCATCAATTTTTAAATTTGTCACTGACTCGAGACTTTTGGAGTGTAAATGTAATTTTATATAAATTGCATATGATTTTGAAAGGGTGTTACATAGCATGCTTTTAACAAGACACAACAATACAACACTAATATAAATGCAAGCATATGCTATAGTCACTTATTCACACATTGGTCAAGGTGATAGAGAAGAAAAGTGAATGGCCCAAAGGGGTTAAATCAAAGGATAATATTTGGTTGGCTTGTGTTTGGGTCAAGAGGGTTTAGAAATGAAATGCCCCTTTCCTCTTTAATTGTACCATGCATTGTGATCTTGAACAAGAACTAGGACAAGTTCTAGGAGGTGAAATAAATATTGGCCCACTCAATTCGGTTGAAGGCTTCTCACTTTATGGCTTACTCTAATTAGTCTCTTCCTCCCTAAGAAAGTTAAGTGAGAAACTAGCCTCCTCTTTGTAACCTTAAAAATGCCCCAAGCAATATCCTAAGTAGTCATTCCAAAAATAAAATCTACTTATACACTTTAGGACAATTCCATTTACTTTCAACATGCTTAATGACCAAATTAAACTTCTCAAACAAATTTACCTAAAAAGTCCAAAAATAAAGTGTAGAAGTTTTGAAATAACCACTTTGAAGCACCATACTATACCCCCCCACACTTATAACATGCATTATCCTCAATGGACCAATCAAATCAAGTAGGAAGGCATAAAAACAAGGCAAGGCAGCAACTAAAAAGGCCGGGTAGTCCACGCATGCAAATGGCCATCATGAATTATTCACAAAAACAAACACTAAACACAACCTAACACAAGTTTATAATTTTTTTTTCTTGGTTTTTTTTTCTAACAACCTAAAACAACATACTAGAAAGTAAATCTAAACACAATCCTATTTTTTTTTCTACTGTCAAATTTCCTCCCCCACACTTAGAATAAGAACAATTTAAAGCAAGTGAGGAAAGGATAGAAACAACCTTTAGGGAGGCTTTAAATTCTCTTTATACAACTTGAGCAAGTGGCCATTGACTTTGTACACTCGGCCATCTTTGAGATTCTTGATCTCAACCATCCCAAAGTCATGAGACTTGAGCACTTCATAAGGTCCTTGCCACTTGTATTTAAGCTTGCCTCCTCCACAAAACTTGAATCTCACCCTATAGCACAAGACAAGATCACCCTCCTTGAATTGTTTCCTCAAGATGCCACTATCATGTATGGCCTTAGTCTTCTCTTTCAAGATCCTTGAGTTCTCATATGCCTCATTCCTAAGCTCCTCAAGCTCACTCAAAGTCAATTGCCACTCCATAGCCGCGGCATCCATGTCATCCAAGCAAGATTTAACCGCCCAATAAGACTTGTGTTGTAGCTCAACCGGAAGATGGCAAGCTTTGCCATAAATCAACCTATAAGGAGACATGCCAATAGGAGTTTTAAATGAAGTCCTATAGGCCCAAAGAGCTTCCTCAAGCCTCAAGCTCCAATCCTTCCTACTTGGCTTTACAATCCTTTCAAGGATGTTCTTGATTTGTCTATTAGACACCTCGGCCTCCCCATTGGTTTGAGGGTGGTAAGGTGTTGAAACCTTGTGATTGACTGCAAATTGGTTGAGCAATGTAGTCATGAGCTTGTTACAAAAATGAGAACCTTGGTCACTCACCAAAGCTTTAGGAACTCCAAACCGGCAAAAGATATTTGACTTCAAGAATTTCAAAACGACCCTTGCATCATTGGCTCTTGTTGGCACGGCTTCCACCCACCTAGAAAGGTAGTCCACGACCAAGAGAATGTATGTGTAGCCATTAGATGGTGGAAAAGGTCCCATGAAGTCTATGCCCCAAACATCAAAGGGGACACAATATAGCATCGGCATTTGAGGCATCTCATGCCTCTTCCCCAAGCTTCCAAACCTTTGGCACTTGTCACAAGACTTACAATATTCATAAGCATCTTTGAACAAGGTAGGCCAATAGAAACCGGCCTCCAAAATCTTCCTTGAAGTCTTTCTAGCACCAAAGTGTCCTCCACAAGTTAAAGAATGACAAAACTCCAAGATGGAGGGAACTTCATCATCTTGCACACACTTTCTAATTATTTGGTCATTGCATAACCTCCACAACTGTGGCTCATCCCAAACATAATAATTAGCATCCCTTTTCAACTTTTGGACTTGATGTTTATTCAAAGAAGGTGAAGTGACTTCGGCAACAAGGTAATTCACAAGATGAGCATACCATGGATCTTTCCTTGCATTCAAAGCACACAATAATGCATCCGGAAAAGTATCACAAACAAGAGAAGAGTCATCTATACCTTCCACATCTAATGGCAAACGGCTCAAATGATCGGCTACAAGATTCTCTCTTCCGGCTCTATCTTTAATCTCTACCTCAATCTCTTGGAGAAGCAAAATCCATCTCAAAAGTCTAGGCTTTGTTTGTTGCTTAGAAAGCAAATACCGGACAGCCGCATGATCGGTAAATATGATGACCTTAGAATGGAGTAGGTATTGCCGAAATTTGTCTAGACCAAACACAATGGCAAAAAGTTCCTTCTCGGTTGTTGTATAATTCCTTTGAGCTCTATCCAAGGTCTTAGATGCATAAGCAATCACCCTAAGCAAAGAATCATGCCTTTGGCCGAGCATGGCCCCCAAGGCCTCATTAGAAGCATCACAAGACAACTCAAAAGGCAACTCCCAATTAGGTGCAACCAAGATAGGAGAAGAAATAAGCCTTGACTTCAACTCAACAAAGGCCTCCTTACAAGCACTAGAGAAATCAAATTCGGCCTCCTTTTGAAGTAAATGAGATAAAGGAGAAGCAACTTGGCTAAAACCCTTGATGAATCTCCTATAGAAGCCCACATGTCCTATAAAGGACCTCAACTCCTTCAAGCAAGTAGGGAAGGGTAGAGAAGAGATTACCTCAACCTTAGCCTTATCAACTTGAATGCCCTCCTTTGAGACTAGATGTCCCAAGACAATGCCCTTGTCCACCATAAAATGACACTTCTCAAAGTTGAGTACCAAACCCTTCTCCACACATCTAACCAAAGCCTTCTCAAGATTTACCAAGCAAACTTCAAAACCATCTCCATAGAGGGAGAAATCATCCATAAACACCTCTATGCCATCCTCCAACAAGTCATTGAAAATACTCATCATACAACGTTGGAAGGTGCCGGGAGCATTACACAAACCGAAAGGCATTCTCCTATACGCGAAGGTCCCAAAGGGGCAAGTGAAGGTGGTCTTCTCTTGGTCCTCCGGTGCAATAGGAACTTGGAAGTACCCGGAGAAGCCATCTAGAAAACAATAGTGTGACTTGCCGGCTAATCTTTCCAACATTTGATCAATGAATGAAAATGGAAAGTGATCTTTTCTTGTGGAGTCATTCAACCTCCGGTAATCTATATAAACCCTCCAAGCATTTTGAACCCTTGTTGGAACAAGCTCTTCTTTCTCATTCTTGACCACCGTTAACCAGCTTTTCTTTGGCACCACATGGATGGGACTTACCCATTCACTATCGCTAATCGAGTATATAATTCTGGCACTCGAGAGCTTTTCTACCTCCTTCTTCACAACATCAAGTATTAAGGGATTGAGCCGCCTTTGAGGTTGCCTAACCGGCTTAGCATCATCATTAAGCAAGATCCGATGCATACAAGTTGTTGGACTCATGCCGGGAAGATCGGCTAAAGTCCATCCAATGGCCCTCTTGTACTTCCTTAGCACATCAAGTAACCTCCCTTCCTCAAGAGAAGAAAGAAAAGTAGAGATAATCACCGGAAGCTTCTCATCCTCAAGCAAATAGGCGTACTTGAGATTAGGTGGCAAAGGTTTCAACTCCAAAGTAGGTGGCTCAACAATAGAAGGAATCATGGTGTGCATCTCAACTTGAAGAACTTGAGGCTCATAGACATCATCATCATAATTTGGCAACTCCTCAAGACCCTCAAAACAATTCGGTTTCTCCTTCATATCATCACAACAATTTGGCCTATTAGAGTTGGAGGCCTCACAATTCATATTCAAGCTCAAATCACCATGATAAAGCAAGGTAGAAGCTTGTGGATCATCAACAAGTACATGCTCTTTCAAGTAGAGCTTCTCCCTCAACTTGTGTAAACGGCTTCTCCTCAAAGCTTCATACTCTTCAATATCAAACCCTTGTGAACTAGAGTTCTCAATTTCCTTGGTAAACTCACACTTCCCATTCTCCTCATGTCCTACAAAATTGAACACACTTCCCTCTTACAAGGGGTTGTAGCTTGACATAGAAGAAATAGATGTGCAATCATCATCAAAGTTATAGTTCACATGCATGGAATCCATGAATTCGGTTACTACACTTCCTATGCTAGATGAATCATTATGAACATCATGCAAGCATGTATTAGAAATCAAACTAGCACAAGAATCATGATAGCACAAATGAGCATTCAATTTATCAAACATGTTCAACTTAAAGGAATTAACATGCTCATCACAAATCACATGCATCAAAGAATTAACCACACTCAACCCTAGGAGAGAATAGTCTTCATGGGGATGTTTCATGGCTTCTCCCACAACAAACTTTATTATTTGGTTCCCCACTTGCATTGTAACAAACACCCCTTCTAAGCTTATCACCATCTTGGCCGTTTTCATAAATGGCCTTCCTAGGATCAAAGAATCATCCATACTAGTGTCACTAGTCATATCTAGCACATAGAAGTCCACCGGAAAAACTAGTTCCCTAACCCTCACTAAAATGTCCTCAACAAATCCAAAGGGTTTCTTGATGGATCTATCAGCTAATTGAAGCACAACACTAGTATCACACAAGTTCTTCAATCCTAGTGCAAAGTAGGTGGCCTTGGGCATGACATTGATTGCGGCCCCTAAATCAAGAAGTGCCTTTCCAAAGCTAAGACTCCCTATTTGACAAGGTATTGTAAAGGAGCCCGGATCTCCACACTTTTGGGGCAAATGCCCCTTCAAGAGAGAAGACACATTAGTCCCTAGTTGAATTTTGTTACTTGAGTTACTAGCTCTCTTATTAGTGCAAAGATCTTTAAGGAACTTAGCATACTTAGGCATTTGTTTCACAAGCACAAGCATAGGCACATTAACTTCTAGCTTAGAAAACAAGTCAAGCATTTCCTTTTCCAATTCATCATCATGTTTCTTCTTAGCTAAAGCATATTAATTAGGAAATGGCAAATGCTTAGGGTCAAGATGTAACATCCTGAAAATTTAATACAGGATTAAAGAATGTTTTGGAAATGATAAATGGAGAAATTAGGAATTTTGGGAATTTTTAGGAACTTTTGGTGACTTTTGGGAATATTTTGGAAATTTTGAGTAATTAATATGCATATAATTACTAAAGAAATGAAAAGTTTGAAATATGAGGGAGTGGTAGAGCTAAAAATATTTTGAAGTTTAAGAAGATTTGAGGCTGGTTTAAGTGGTTTTATATTAAAAGAGGACGTTATGGTAACTTCCGGTACGAAATAATCCATTTCTGACCAAGAAAGTGCATGCCAAACACGGCCTTCCCTCCCTTCCTTATCATTAAACCCGAGCTCCCTCCTCCCTCTGAATGCACCGCCATTCTCTCCCTCCCCTTTTTCACCATTTTCTCCATTTTCCACTCCAAAAGCTCCCTCATTTCCGGTCATCTCCTTCTCTTTTCTCCACAGGGCCGTGAAAGTTGAGCTTAATACGTGTGGGTGTGAGTGTGTTGTTCGCGTGTTCTCTTCTCTCTGGCGACGCGAGTGGGTGACCGGCGGCGAGGCCTTCCGGCGACGTGAAGGGCGGTTGGGGAGGAAAGGTTTGATTTTTCTTGGTTTCCTTGAGTTGTTCTTCCATTTCCAACATTTTCTTGTCATTTCCTCAACTCCTCTTTCCTTTTTCCAGTCGGCCGGCGGTTTGGAGTGTTTTCCGGCGACAGTGGTCCTAATTTTCCGGCGAAGTGAGTTGTTGTTGAAGGTGGGTGATAATTTCCTTAGTTCTTTTGTGATTTCTGCATGTTCCAACTTCATGTCTCATCTTCCCTTTCCCTCCTCTTGTTCCAGTTCGGCCGGTCACTTAAGGGCCGATTCCGGCGAGTTCTGGACGGCGGCCGGCAGTAGTGAAGCTCCTTCCTGTGTTCTAGAACTTTGTAAGCTTGATCCTTGCCTCTTGTGAAGTTAATTTTGTGAAATTTGGTCTTTTCGATGTTAGGGTGTTATGGAAAAATTGAGACTTTAGGATTTATAAGTTGTTATTATGATTATTCACTGCTAAATTGAAGATGTTTGGGAAGTATTGAGGTTTATTGAAGTTGGAAAAGATTTTGGGGATTTTTAGAAATTGTTATGGCTCCTTGAATTGGGGTTTTGTTAACAAAAGATGATTTGAATGAATTAGTTGTTGATAAATACTTGTTAAGGTTATAATAAGATGTGGGAAGTTGATTTTGATTGAATTGGTGTTTAGGAAGGAATTTGGAAGGTAATGGAGCATGTTTGGACTCTTTAAGTTAGGACTATGTTGGTAGAGGATGTTCTGGAACAAATTGGTATTTATGTAATGTTAGTTGAAGTTGTTTGGTGATGTTGGAAGGTTGGTTTTAGAGGGATTGGTATTGTAAGGAATTTTTGCTAGTTAAAGTGTCGATTTGAAGTGACTTTGGTAGATTAAAGGGTGCTTGAGTTTGGAAGAGCATTTTGGTTGTTATGGAGGTCCTTGTGGGGATTTATTTAATGTGAATACAGTGTTATAAAGGATGTTTTAATAAGGTGGCTTAATTTTCAAGGATTTCAAGTAATGGTGGAAGTTAAGGATCTGGAAACTATAAAAGGATAGTTAATAGAAATTGGAAAGTTAAGGTTTTGATAGTGTAAAGATTTGGTAAAGAGAAGTTGAAGGAGGAAAGGATATGGATGTGGTTTTGGTACTGAAGTATTTTTATACTTTTAGTATTAATGAAAGTTATTTAAAAGGTCGAGTTAAGTCACTTACAAAGTGTCTTGACCCATTTTTAAATTGTGGCATTATTGTAGACGGTGATCGTTCAAGCGGACTTTGAAGATAACTGTTATCTGCGTATATCTGCTGCAGTGAAGTTTAGCAGGTAAACACGCTTAACTGACTGTGATACTGAGGGTGATGGTAGTTGAGGATTTTCTCACATCCTCTTCTGCTTATTTATATATATATATAAATAAAATGAATTCAGATTACATTATACATAAACGTGGGCTATAGGGTACCTTTCAACTGAACTGTACTTTATATAAATTCATATTTATATATAATCTTTTGTATGTTGCATGACACTGGTTATTAGTACCGTCGGCCGATGTAACCTATCGATTTGCGCAAATCGATAGGTTAATAGTACGGGTTCCTCGGATTGTAAAGGAACCAGGGATTTTCACATTGATTAGAGTGGTCCCTTTTATGCTTTTCGGATTGTAGACCGGGCACAGTGTCACACACGTTTATTTCTGTCTATTGAGAGATGGATGCATTTGTTCTGTATATATATAAATGTGTATATTTGCAAATGTTATATGTTGTATGCAGGTTTTTGAACTGTGGTACCCTGTAGACACTCCACTACCCCATTCCTTTTATTTTTACAGGTGATCATGCCCAGGAGGAGGCGCAGAGGAAGGGGAAGGGGCCGTCTGGCCCATACTGATATAGTAAGTAGGCCAGAGGTGACCTTGTTAGGAACATATATCGCCATTTCACTAGGCTGCACCCGCTTCTGCATATTTGAATGTTGTTTTGAGTGAATTTTATTGTATATGTGAACTGTATGATTTGTAATGTAACTTAATGTAATGTTTGGTTGTTATATAACATTGTTCCTACTACTGTGATAGTTCAGGAACTACCTTGACTAATATGTCAGGCTTGGTTGATGTATATTCTGTTTTCCAGGTGATGAGAACTTGAATGAATGTATATAGGAAACTCGGTTTTCCTAATATGTTGATGTGGTAGATGGAGGAAGTATTGAGTGTTTTATGTTTTCCTGTGTGTGTAATCATATTAGATGGGCCCCGCTCTAATATGGTTTATTTTTAGATAGTTTGGTTAGTTTCTGTTTCTAACCATGTTAGGTGATTCTTTTCTAACATGGTTAGATTTAGATTATGATATTGATTGTGTGATTTATTAGGTGATGGTGATTCTTTTGCTAACTATGTTAGAGGATTATCTTTTCTAACATAGTTAGATATGTAATCTCTTAATTATAGAGAAATTCTTTTGCTAACCATGTTAGGTGAATCCTTTACTAACATGGTTAGATTCCATTGTTTGGATTAAATTTGATTACTAGTTGAGATAGGTTAAGGTTAATTTTATTTAAGTAGGAGGTACTTTACAATTTGGTATCAGTTTTATGGTAAACGATACCCTGCCTGTTGCATTGCATATAGAATGGCGATATATAAACCCCTTCCTTCCCTTCCTTATTATTATGATCACTAATTCTTTTTATGATTATTATCATTATTCCCTAGGTGGGTGGAGAAGAAGATAGCTATAATCAATTCCAAGATTCACAACAATCAATACCGGCACAAAACTTTGGGTCGGAGTTTGTGAATCAGTTGAGAGATGTAATTTTGGAGACAATGGAAGAAAGGTTACAAAAATTTAAACAAGATATGGGCCATCAGCATCAAAGTGAAGGAGAGTTTGAATTGGGCCATGAGAGTGAAACTCATGGGACCCAGCAAGAAGTTACCCAAGAAGACCGTGCTGTTAATAGAGTTTGGAAAGATGTGTCTAGGCACAATCCTGGTACTTTTGAAGGAGGTCGCCAACCTGAAGTAGCAGAAGAATGGATCGATAGATTAGAGACAATTTTCCAAGCTGTTGCTTGTAATGAGTACCAGAAAGCCAGGGTTGCTATCTTACTGTTGACCGGTGATGCTAAAAGATGGTGGAAGTCAGCTAGGGGTATGGATGACTCCATGACTGTGTGGTCAGAATTTAAAGAAAAATTCCTGGAGCATTACTTTCCCATTACAATCAGACATGAGAAAGAGCTTGAATTTAATAAATTAATGCAAGGCAATATGCACGAGGATGAATTTATTGCTATTTTCAATAATTTATCACGTTATGTGACTTATCTGCAATATAAAGATGATCCTGAATGGAAGCATACTCAATTGATTCAGAAAGCTAGACCTGTGATGCGACCATATCTGTATGCTAGGCCGTTTGTTAGTTTTGAGGATTCTTGTGAGTATTTTTGTCTTGTGGCCAGAAACTTGAGAAGTTCAGGTACTTTGGATCGTGATGACGACCAGGGTAAATTTACTAACTACTTAGGGCCTTCAGGAGGTATCTCAAAAAGTCACAGTGCGGGTACGAGTACTTCTGGGAGTTCTGGGAGGAGATCTCAAGGCCAAGGTCATACGCAAGGGTATAATCAGAGGGGTAGTTTTCGCAGACAACACCAAGGAAGATCTGGGCAGAGAAATCAGTTCAGGGGTGGCAGAACCCAATCTTTTGGTGGTAGAGGTCGAGCAGGTGCTAGTCAGGGGTCTTATCAGGAGTCAGCTGCCTCAGCATCTAGTGTGAGAGGTCCTTGTGATAGATGTGGGAGGTTTCATGTGGGAGAGTGTTGGAGGTGTTATCACTGTAATGAATTGGGCCATACTTACAAGTTTTGCCCTAAGAGGGGACAGCAAGGTCAGGCAAGTCATAGCAATCGCCCTATGGCTCCTGGACGTGTGTATGTTACCACAAGAGAGGAGGCCACAGCGTCTCCTAATGTGATTCAAGGTATGGTTTCCATCCGAGGTCATAGTGTTGAAGTGTTATTTGATTCTGGTGCAACACATTCTTTTATCTCATATGACTGTGCTAAGGAACTTGGCCTTACTTTATCTGCATTATCTTATGATTTGAAAGTAACTACCCCTAGTGGAGCTGTGTTTGTAACTGCTCATGTATGTAAAGGCTTGGACCTTCAGTATGAAGGTCGAGACTCTGTGATTGACCTTGTATGTTTACCCCTTAAAGGAATAGAGGTGATTATTGGCATGGATTGGTTGATAGCCAATAATGTCATTTTGCTTTGTAAGGAACGGGCTGTGAGATATGCGGTAAATTCTTTAACTGTTGGGGGTTCCAGTGGTTCCTTGTTACTATCCGCCACACAAGCTGAGAAGTGCGTGCGGAGGGGTTGTCAGGTGTTTGCTGTTTTCTTCTCAATTAAATCTGAGGAGGAGATTAGCATTGAAGATATAGATGTGGTTAAGGATTATACTGAAGTTTTCGCTGATATTCAGGGTCTTCCACCTGAGCGAGAAGTGGAATTCACCATTGATTTAGAACCAGGGGCTAGTCCGATTTCTAAGGCACCATATAGGATGGCTCCGATAGAATTAGCTGAGTTGAAGAAGCAGATTGAAGAATTGCTTGAAAAAGGTTTTATTCGACCTAGTGTGTCACCGTGGGGAGCTCCAGTTTTGTTTGTTAAGAAAAAGGATGGTAGCATGAGGTTGTGCATAGATTACCGTCAGCTGAATAAAGTCACAATAAAGAATAAGTACCCGTTGCCTAGGATAGATGATTTGTTGGATCAGTTAGTTGGGGCTTCCGTGTTTTCTAAGATTGACTTGAGATCAGGTTATCATCAGTTAAGAGTTCGGGTAGAGGACGTTCCTAAGACGGCCTTTAGAACCCGTTATGGCCACTATGAATTCTTGGTGATGCCTTTTGGTTTGACTAATGCTCCTGCTGTGTTCATGGATTATATGAACCGAATTTTCAGGCCATATTTAGATAAGTTTATTGTGGTGTTCATTGATGACATTCTGATTTATTCTAAAAATGAAGAGGAGCATCGTGAGCATCTGGGAATTGCTTTGAGAGTTTTGAGGGATCATCAACTTTATGCTAAGTTGTCTAAATGTGAATTTTGGCTGAAAGAAGTAAAGTTTTTGGGGCATGTGGTTTCTTCTGAAGGTGTTGCGGTGGATCCTAGTAAAGTTGAGGCGGTATTGCAGTGGGAATCTCCGAAATCAGTAACTGAAGTACGGAGTTTTGTAGGATTAGCTGGTTATTATCGGAGGTTTATTCGTGGTTTTTCACAGATTGCCCGTCCTTTGACAAATTTGACCAAGAAAGATCGCCCTTTTGTATGGACGGAGCAATGTGAAGCAGCATTTCAGGAGTTAAAGACTCTTTTGACTACCGCTCCAGTGTTGGTTTTGCCAGATTCGTCTCAACCGTTTGAGGTGTATACTGATGCGTCATTGATGGGTTTGGGATGTGTGTTGATGCAAAATGGCAAAGTAATAGCTTATGCCTCGAGACAATTGAGACCACATGAAGTAAACTACCCAACTCATGATTTGGAGTTGTGTGCAGTGGTGTTTGCCTTGAAAATCTGGCGCCATTATCTTTTTGGGGCTCAGTTTGAAGTGTTCAGTGATCATAAAAGTCTCAAGTATTTGATGGATCAGAAAGAGTTGAATGGTAGGCAACGTCGTTGGATGGAGTTGCTAAGTGATTATAAGTTTGAAATCAAGTATCACCCTGGGAAAGCCAATGTGGTTGCTGACGCTTTAAGTAGGAAATCGGCTCATGTCTTTGCAATGAGTCTTGAGGAACAGGCTTGGTTGGAAACTTTACGTGATATGCGAGTTGTTCCTGGGGTGAAGCAGGCCATTTTGAGAGCAGTAGTAGTTGATTTTGACTTGTATACCGATTTGCGAGTATCACAGGAGAAGGATGACAAGTTGAGTAAGATTCGAAAAGAATTGGAGGATGGATCAGTCTTAGATTTTGAGATTGATGGTCAGGGGATTTTAAGGTTTAAGCATCGTATTTGTGTTTCTGATTGTGCTGAGATAAAGCAGACTATTTTGGAAGAGGCTCACAGGAGTAAATATGCCATGCATCCGGGAATTACTAAGATGTATAATGATTTGAAGCGAGGATTTTGGTGGCCAGGGATGAAAAAGGATGTGACACAGTTTGTACTTAAGTGCTTGACTTGCCAGAAAGTCAAGATTGAGCACCAAAAGCCCGGTGGATTGCTACAAAGTATTGAGGTGCCTCAGTGGAAGTGGGATGATATATCTATGGATTTCATTGTGGGGTTACCGCGTACTCAGTCAGGTCATGATTCTATTTGGGTGATTGTGGATCGGTTGACTAAGTCAGCACACTTTTTGCCTGTTCAGATTTCTAGTCCAATGGAAAAGTTGGCTCAGTTGTATGTTGATGAGATTGTGCGTTTGCATGGGGTACCAAAGAGTATTATTTCAGATAGAGATCAGCGCTATAGATCGGGATATTGGACGTCACTACAGGCTGCTTTAGGCAGTAAGCTCAAGTTCAGTACTGCGTATCACCCGCAAACAGATGGTCAGACAGAAAGGGTTAATCAAATCCTTGAGGATATGCTGCGGGCATGTGCTATTGAGTTGCCTGGTAGTTGGGATAAGCATCTTCCACTAGCAGAATTTGCTTATAACAATAGTTACCAGTCGAGTATTGGTATGGCTCCTTATGAGGCTTTGTATGGTAGAAAGTGTCGATCGCCAATCTGTTGGACGGAAGTGAGTGAAAGGGCTGTTATTGGCCCGGATATTGTGGATGAGACGACTCAAAAGATTGAGATGATTCGGGAGAAATTGTTGACGGCTCAGAGTAGACAGAAAAGTTATGCAGATAAGCGACGACGACCACTAGAGTTTGAAGAGGGTGATCATGTATTTTTGAAAGTTTCGCCAATGACAGGTGTTGGCAGATCAATACGGGCTAAGAAGTTATCCCCTCGATATATGGGTCCTTTCGATGTGATTGAGAAGGTCGGTGATGTTTCTTACCGGATAGCTCTTCCGCCACAGCTATCGAGACTACACGATGTGTTTCATGTGTCACAGTTGAAGAAATATCACCCTGATCCTTCTCATGTTATTGAGCCTGAAGAAGTAGAGTTGGAGGACAATTTGACTTTTCGAGTGGAGCCTGAAAGAATTTTGGATGTCAAGGATAAGCAATTGAGAAATAAGACCATTCGCCTAGTGAAGGTTTTCTGGAGAGGTATGACTCCAGGAGATGCGACTTGGGAAGCTGAGGAACAGATGCGTGAGAAGTACCCATAGCTATTCCTAGGTACATTTTACCTCATTTCTCTATTGTTTTCATTTGGTAAAGATGCAATGATATTGAATTTTGAGGGCAAAATTCCTAAAAGGTGGGGAGAATTGTAACATCCTGAAAATTTAATACAGGATTAAAGAATGTTTTGGAAATGATAAATGGAGAAATTAGGAATTTTGGGAATTTTTAGGAACTTTTGGTGACTTTTGGGAATATTTTGGAAATTTTGAGTAATTAATATGCATATAATTACTAAAGAAATGAAAAGTTTGAAATATGAGGGAGTGGTAGAGCTAAAAATATTTTGAAGTTTAAGAAGATTTGAGGCTGGTTTAAGTGGTTTTATATTAAAAGAGGACGTTATGGTAACTTCCGGTACGAAATAATCCATTTCTGACCAAGAAAGTGCATGCCAAACACGGCCTTCCCTCCCTTCCTTATCATTAAACCCGAGCTCCCTCCTCCCTCTGAATGCACCGCCATTCTCTCCCTCCCCTTTTTCACCATTTTCTCCATTTTCCACTCCAAAAGCTCCCTCATTTCCGGTCATCTCCTTCTCTTTTCTCCACAGGGCCGTGAAAGTTGAGCTTAATACGTGTGGGTGTGAGTGTGTTGTTCGCGTGTTCTCTTCTCTCTGGCGACGCGAGTGGGTGACCGGCGGCGAGGCCTTCCGGCGACGTGAAGGGCGGTTGGGGAGGAAAGGTTTGATTTTTCTTGGTTTCCTTGAGTTGTTCTTCCATTTCCAACATTTTCTTGTCATTTCCTCAACTCCTCTTTCCTTTTTCCAGTCGGCCGGCGGTTTGGAGTGTTTTCCGGCGACAGTGGTCCTAATTTTCCGGCGAAGTGAGTTGTTGTTGAAGGTGGGTGATAATTTCCTTAGTTCTTTTGTGATTTCTGCATGTTCCAACTTCATGTCTCATCTTCCCTTTCCCTCCTCTTGTTCCAGTTCGGCCGGTCACTTAAGGGCCGATTCCGGCGAGTTCTGGACGGCGGCCGGCAGTAGTGAAGCTCCTTCCTGTGTTCTAGAACTTTGTAAGCTTGATCCTTGCCTCTTGTGAAGTTAATTTTGTGAAATTTGGTCTTTTCGATGTTAGGGTGTTATGGAAAAATTGAGACTTTAGGATTTATAAGTTGTTATTATGATTATTCACTGCTAAATTGAAGATGTTTGGGAAGTATTGAGGTTTATTGAAGTTGGAAAAGATTTTGGGGATTTTTAGAAATTGTTATGGCTCCTTGAATTGGGGTTTTGTTAACAAAAGATGATTTGAATGAATTAGTTGTTGATAAATACTTGTTAAGGTTATAATAAGATGTGGGAAGTTGATTTTGATTGAATTGGTGTTTAGGAAGGAATTTGGAAGGTAATGGAGCATGTTTGGACTCTTTAAGTTAGGACTATGTTGGTAGAGGATGTTCTGGAACAAATTGGTATTTATGTAATGTTAGTTGAAGTTGTTTGGTGATGTTGGAAGGTTGGTTTTAGAGGGATTGGTATTGTAAGGAATTTTTGCTAGTTAAAGTGTCGATTTGAAGTGACTTTGGTAGATTAAAGGGTGCTTGAGTTGGAAGAGCATTTTGGTTGTTATGGAGGTCCTTGTGGGGATTTATTTAATGTGAATACAGTGTTATAAAGGATGTTTTAATAAGGTGGCTTAATTTTCAAGGATTTCAAGTAATGGTGGAAGTTAAGGATCTGGAAACTATAAAAGGATAGTTAATAGAAATTGGAAAGTTAAGGTTTTGATATTGTAAAGATTTGGTAAAGAGAAGTTGAAGGAGGAAAGGATATGGATGTGGTTTTGGTACTGAAGTATTTTTATACTTTTAGTATTAATGAAAGTTATTTAAAAGGTCGAGTTAAGTCACTTACAAAGTGTCTTGACCCATTTTTAAATTGTGGCATTATTGTAGACGGTGATCGTTCAAGCGGACTTTGAAGATAACTGTTATCTGCGTATATCTGCTGCAGTGAAGTTTAGCAGGTAATCACGCTTAACTGACTGTGATACTGAGGGTGATGGTAGTTGAGGATTTTCTGACATCCTCTTCTGCTTATTTATATATATATATAAATAAAATGAATTCAGATTACATTATACATAAACGTGGGCTATAGGGTACCTTTCAACTGAACTGTACTTTATATAAATTCATATTTATATATAATCTTTTGTATGTTGCATGACACTGGTTATTAGTACCGTCGGCCGATGTAACCTATCGATTTGCGCAAATCGATAGGTTAATAGTACGGGTTCCTCGGATTGTAAAGGAACCAGGGATTTTCACATTGATTAGAGTGGTCCCTTTTATGCTTTTCGGATTGTAGACCGGGCACAGTGTCACACACGTTTATTTCTGTCTATTGAGAGATGGATGCATTTGTTCTATATATATATAAATGTGTATATTTGCAAATGTTATATGCTGTATGCAGGTTTTTGAACTGTGGTACCCTGTAGACACTCCACTACCCCATTCCTTTTATTTTTACAGGTGATCATGCCCAGGGGGAGGGGCAGAGGAAGGGGAAGGGGCCGTCTGGCCCATACTGATATAGTAAGTAGGCCAGAGGTGACCTTGTTAGGAACATATATCCCCATTTCACTAGGCTGCACCCGCTTCTGCATATTTGAATGTTGTTTTGAGTGAATTTTATTGTATATGTGAACTGTATGATTTGTAATGTAACTTAATGTAATGTTTGGTTGTTATATAACATTGTTCCTACTACTGTGATAGTTCAGGAACTACCTTGACTAATATGTCAGGCTTGGTTGATGTATATTCTGTTTTCCAGGTGATGAGAACTTGAATGAATGTATATAGGAAACTCGGTTTTCCTAATATGTTGATGTGGTAGATGGAGGAAGTATTGAGTGTTTTATGTTTTCCTGTGTGTGTAATCATATTAGATGGGCCCCGCTCTAATATGGTTTATTTTTAGATAGTTTGGTTAGTTTCTGTTTCTAACCATGTTAGGTGATTCTTTTCTAACATGGTTAGATTTAGATTATGATATTGATTGTGTGATTTATTAGGTGATGGTGATTCTTTTGCTAACTATGTTAGAGGATTATCTTTTCTAACATAGTTAGATATGTAATCTCTTAATTATAGAGAAATTCTTTTGCTAACCATGTTAGGTGAATCCTTTACTAACATGGTTAGATTCCATTGTTTGGATTAAATTTGATTACTAGTTGAGATAGGTTAAGGTTAATTTTATTTAAGTAGGAGGTACTTTACACAAGAGGTTTACCTTTGGGGAATTCATCCCCTTGTTGAGTAGATGGTGGTTCTTGAGAAGAAGATTCTCCAACTTTGCGTTTTCCTTTTGCAATCTCCTTCTTCTTTTCCTCTTGGAGGCTCTCGGCCTCATCACCATTTTTAGGGAGGCTCACGGCCTCATCAAGCAATTCACCAAGGGAAGGTTGCAATTCGGCCTCACCATGCATTTGATCACCCTCCAAGTCATTTTGAAGACTAGTGTTGCCTCCCTCATGTAATACACCCTTCTCGGCCTCAACTACATTTTGAGCTTCCTCCTCTTCCTCCTTATAGTCATAAGCATTTCCATATTGCCTTCCACTTCTCAATTGCATAGAATGAATGTTTTGTGGATTGATCACCACATTAGAAGGCAATCCCCCCTTCTTTGCATCTTGCTCCGCTTTAGTGTTCAACATTTGAGAAACTAAGGTGGTTACATTTTCTTGCTTCTTAAGACTCTCCTCAAACCCATTCACCTTCTCCATTAAGCTTGACATCATTTGGAACAACATGTCTTGTTGAGAATTTGAAGAGCTAGATGGAGGAACAAAAGCTTGAGAACCCACCACATTGTTTCTTGGAGCATGAGCTATATCATCATTCTTTACAAATGGAGGAGGAACATAGGCTTGTTGATTCGGCCTATACCCTTGAGCATTAGGGTTAGGCCTCCCTTGGTATGTACCATAGCCTTGTTGAGAAGGAAAAGCATTAGAGACTTGATTTTGGCCTCCCCCCCACTTAGGTTGTTGTTGTGGTTGGAAGGAACTTGAAGCTTGCCCTTGGTTTGAACCTCCCCCCCACTTAAAGTTAGGGTGGTCCCTCCAACCCGGATTGTAGGTTGAGGAGTAAGGGTCATATCGTTGTTGAGGCTTGACATTAGAGTACATGGCCGCCACCTCCTCATAGTAAGGACAACTCGAAGCTTGGTGTATAGGTGAGCCACATTGCTCACAAGAGGTTGCTACAAGTGCCAAAGAGTCATCAACACTATTAGTTGGCTTCACAAAGTTCCCCTCCATTCTATTCAAGCTCTCGGTCAACCTCTCTATGGAGTTATACAACTTATCATCACAATGCAAAGAGGAAACCTTAGGAGCACCACCATAGACCACATCTTGGCCATAGAAGTTTTGGTGGTTGGAGGCCATGGTTGAGAAAAGATTCCACCCCTCATTGGCGGACAAGTTGAAGATAGAACCATTGGAAGCGGCATCCACACTCATCTTCAATTGTGGCACAAGTCCATCATAGAAGTATTGCACCAAGTTGCCCTTTGAGATGTTGTGGTTTGGGCAAGAATGGATCAAAGTATTGAACCGGCTCCAATATTCATAACAGTTCTCACTAGGGAGTTGTTGCACCCCGGTGATGTCCTTCCTCAACTTTGAGATCTTTGAAAGAGGGAAGTATCTATCCAAGAATACCTTCTTAAGCTCTTCCCATGACAAGGTAGCATAATGAGTTGGGACGTTCAAGAGCCACTCCTTGGCCTTTCCCTCCAAAGAGAATTGAAACACACCCAAAAGAACATCATCCAAGTTGGCATTTGGAGGCTTCATGGAGGAACAAGTATGATATAGGCCAAGCAAATGAGTATGTGCATCCTCATGAGGAAAACCTGTGAACTTTGGCAAGTGAGCAAGTAGAGATCCCTTGATCTCAAAGTTAGCGGGGTTAGCATAAAAACCTTGAGGTGCAAATGATGCATATGATTGTGTAAATTCCCTCATAGGTCTATCATCATCATGCAATTGCCTACCCCCATCATAATGATGTTCACCCTCTTGTTCTCTCCTATCATGCCTCTCATGCTCTCTATGATGCTCATGTTCATGCTCTCTAGCCTCTCTCTCATGTTCTCTATGAGCTTCTTGTCTAAAATGGTGTGATGTGAAGCTAATGGTGAAGTGTGTGGTTGGGAAGTGGATGCCTTAGCTTGAGTTTTAGCCTTTCTCCTCTTAGCCCTAAGTTTGCTAATGGATTTCTCAATCTCGGGGTTTAGGGGCACTAAGGGAAGGTTAGGTCTCATGCAATGCAAAACAATGCAAGATGTAATGCAAGGCAAATGCACAAGCTAAATGATGACTAGGATGTGAATGGATGAGTGATGAATGAATGTATGATGAAATGTATGAGGCAAGGAAGCCAACAAACAAGGCGAATAGAGATTAATTGGCCCTGCAAAACAAATCACAACCACCAGCCAGCACAAGTATACACCAAGCAGTCCAGAATATATTCAGAAAAATAAAGTGTAGAAGCACTAAGAGGAGTGCTTGCAATATCCAGCAAAAGTACACTTAGCACCTCCCAACTTAACACACAATATCCAGAAAATTATGTGTTAATTGGAGAAGAGAATCCTGCAAAAGACAACAACAATAATATCCAGCCAACCAAGCAGTTATATCCAGTCCAGAGTAGTCAGAAAAAACCAATAGAAAAGCACAAGAAAGTGCTTGCAATTCACTTCAAGAACTCCTCCAACAATTGTAGTAAAAATGTCAAAGGTATGGCACAAGTTCAGCCAAGAATAGAACACTAGAATCACCCTCAAATAGGCTTAAATGAGCGCTGGAAGTAGTGAGAACAGCCCTGTACAATTTCAAGAAGAACAGCCACAAAAATATTCCAAATGCACAATTAACCGGTTAGGAAAGAAAGGCAACTAGAGCACCTTTTTCACAATAATTTTCAACCAAACTGTCCAGACTAACCAGGCAGATATAAAGTGAAAATTACCAGCTTTCAAACAAATCAAACACTGCTCAAAACAGATAAGTAAAATGCAAACAGTTTGAGTTCAATGTTGAGCAGGAAAATGCACAATTACAGCAGGTTTTTGACCTCTAGAGAAACGAATACTGCACCAAAAATTCAGCACAATATATCATTCAAAGGCTTATGAAAACGTGGTCAAAACAAGCCAAAGATCATTCAAAACAGATAGGTATAGCTACAAACAGATTTGGTCCAAATGTGGCTCTTACCGAGAAGCACTCCTAGAAAACTAGTCAACTTCAAAAATTAATGCTGGAGTGTACAGAAGAAGATTTGGAGCATATAGTATATTAAATGAACGCTACAATCTCCTAGTTTAACTAGTTCAAACAGTTTTCACAATCTCCAAGTACACAAGTTGCAGTGATGAAAACAAGCAAACAGGGCAAACAGTGTATTTTCAGCAAAACCGGTCAGATTCAACAATTAATTCCAGCAGTTAAACAGCGAGTTTCAGGGAAGTAAAAATAGCTTTAGCAAGCTAAAATCAAGCACAAAGTCCTCCTAAAACAGTTTTGTCAGATTCAAAGTACTTAATTTTCAAGAATAGGAACTAGAGACCTAAGTAAACTAAGCACTTAACTGTTTTTCCAGCAACTTCCAAATTGATTTCAAAAATGTATTTGGCCAACTAGAGCAGCCAATATACCAATAAATGTCCAGCCAAATGTGCACTAACAGTAGGCAAATCAAGAGTTATCACAATTATACTCAAGTGCACACAAACAAGGAGGTAGCCGAATAAGATGCAAAAAAAACTACAACAAATTAAAATTGTGACTACTACACCTAAAACTAGCTAGAATCAACCTAAACCGGCAATGGCGCCACTTGATTTGACCTAAATGTCGCCTAAAAGAGCTAAGCAAATAAAACTAGAATTAACTACAATAGCTAGTAGCAAGTCCTAGGTCAATTTCAGAATTTGGTTAATTCACTTGCTTAGGTCAAATAATCACAAATTAACAAGGTTGTTGAGAGTGTTGAGTTTAATTTACAAACTACACTTAAAATTGCAATTACACTAAGTAACCAAATTGAGGATGAGAAGAAATGAGTGAGAAGTACCTCCCTCTCCAAAGTTCCATGTGCTTAATGGTAAATGTGACCTCATGCATTTGGTAACATTGATATATCCTAGTTAAATTCTTAAGATCTCTTAAATGTAAAAGAAATCTAGAAGAGTTTAACTAGGATAATCAAATTTAAAGCTCTTTCCATTTCTCACATATACCTTAGACAACATTAGGTCTAAATCATAAACCTAAGTAAATCATTCATTCCATAAACACAAGAGGAGTTAATCACACACACATGTATCTATGAAACTACAAGAGAATGAGCCATAGGTTTTCATACATGAACCCTAGAAAGAGAAATCACAAGCTCAAGTAAAGTAGAACACCTAAAAGATAAGCATTCTAACCTAATGAAACCTAAATCAAGAGAATCACAAGGTACAAGATGAGTTTAGCTTGCAATTTACAAAATGATTCACACAAATGCATGGAGGCCGATTTGCTTCTTGATCTTCTAGCACATTTTCCTTTGGAGAAGGAGATGAAGGAGCTTATCCAAGCATCATGGAGGTGAGAGGATGATGATGGCGAAAATGGAGGTCATGAAGTGAGAGAAAACCGAAATGGAGAAGAAGAAGATGAGAGAAAATGAAGGTGGAGAGAGAAAGTGAAGTGTAGAAACAATTCAATACTCAATGCTCACTAATGTATAGTGATGAGTATAGGTCTTTTCCACAATCTAGGTCAATTTCTTGCAAGTAAAAGGATGAAATGCCACGCAAATTAAGCTAGGTTTTAAGGTTGATTTTGATTTAACTAAAACTACAATTTAACAACTAAAAGCACAAAATAACCGAATGTAAAAGAGTGAAAATATCAAGTTTAGAAACTACCTCCCTCTCCAAGTACTTAGTGCCTTAGGTTAATTAGGCTTCATAACCTTGTCACACTTAATTAAATTAGTTAAATCCTTAAGACTTCTTTAATCAAAGAAATCTACAAGCATTTAACTAACCTAATCAAGCCAAAAGCTCTTTAAAGCCAAGAACATACCGAAAGCAACTCTAAATGCTAAGTATAGCACTTAGGAAACACATTCATTCCACACATACACAAGGATACAAATCGCACACATGTACATACATGGAACTACAAGATCTAGCTTAGGTTTTCATGTTCTTAACAATAAAGAGAGGTTTTCAAGCTACAATTATGTAGAACACCTAAAATGAAGATGATCTAACCTATATAAGCCTAGATCTAAGACATACATAGGCAAAAATGTAAAACTAGCTTGAAACCTAAAAGAGAAAATTACAAAGTCATGAAGCCAAATTTGTGTACTTGAAGCACTTTTCCTTGGAGAGGAGAGGAGAATAAGCTTAGCTAGACATGGAGATGTGGAAATGGAGGTGAATTGCGTGAAGATCCATGGAGAAGAAGGAAGTGGCCGAGAGGTATGGTGAAAGGGAAGAGAGAAAAGTGAGAGAAAATGAGATGAAGAGAGAGAAAAGTATGTAACAAATGAAGTTAGTTAGTGTTTTAAATGAAGTTAGTTTGGGTTAATGAGAGTGATTAGGAGTTGATGAGTTGTCAAGGATGGAATTAGTTGTCAAAGAAGATATTTTTATGTTGTGGAAGGAGGTTTAGCCGAATTGGTTTAGTGTATGAAGGGAAGAACGGTATTTTGGGTATTATGTGAAAAGTGAGGATGAATGTGGTCCAAAAGTTGTCTCCATGCATTTCTAAAAATTCCTCCTTTTTCTCCTCTCCATTGTGGTTTGGGCAAGAATGGATCAAAGTATTGAACCGGCTCCAATATTCATAACAGTTCTCACTAGGGAGTTGTTGCACCCCGGTGATGTCCTTCCTCAACTTTGAGATCTTTGAAAGAGGGAAGTATCTATCCAAGAATACCTTCTTAAGCTCTTCCCATGACAAGGTAGCATAATGAGTTGGGACGTTCAAGAGCCACTCCTTGGCCTTTCCCTCCAAAGAGAATTGAAACACACCCAAAAGAACATCATCCAAGTTGGCATTTGGAGGCTTCATGGAGGAACAAGTATGATATAGGCCAAGCAAATGAGTATGTGCATCCTCATGAGGAAAACCTGTGAACTTTGGCAAGTGAGCAAGTAGAGATCCCTTGATCTCAAAGTTAGCGGGGTTAGCATAAAAACCTTGAGGTGCAAATGATGCATATGATTGTGTAAATTCCCTCATAGGTCTATCATCATCATGCAATTGCCTACCCCCATCATAATGATGTTCACCCTCTTGTTCTCTCCTATCATGCCTCTCATGCTCTCTATGATGCTCATGTTCATGCTCTCTAGCCTCTCTCTCATGTTCTCTATGAGCTTCTTGTCTAAAATGGTGTGATGTGAAGCTAATGGTGAAGTGTGTGGTTGGGAAGTGGATGCCTTAGCTTGAGTTTTAGCCTTTCTCCTCTTAGCCCTAAGTTTGCTAATGGATTTCTCAATCTCGGGGTTTAGGGGCACTAAGGGAAGGTTAGGTCTCATGCAATGCAAAACAATGCAAGATGTAATGCAAGGCAAATGCACAAGCTAAATGATGACTAGGATGTGAATGGATGAGTGATGAATGAATGTATGATGAAATGTATGAGGCAAGGAAGCCAACAAACAAGGCGAATAGAGATTAATTGGCCCTGCAAAACAAATCACAACCACCAGCCAGCACAAGTATACACCAAGCAGTCCAGAATATATTCAGAAAAATAAAGTGTAGAAGCACTAAGAGGAGTGCTTGCAATATCCAGCAAAAGTACACTTAGCACCTCCCAACTTAACACACAATATCCAGAAAATTATGTGTTAATTGGAGAAGAGAATCCTGCAAAAGACAACAACAATAATATCCAGCCAACCAAGCAGTTATATCCAGTCCAGAGTAGTCAGAAAAAACCAATAGAAAAGCACAAGAAAGTGCTTGCAATTCACTTCAAGAACTCCTCCAACAATTGTAGTAAAAATGTCAAAGGTATGGCACAAGTTCAGCCAAGAATAGAACACTAGAATCACCCTCAAATAGGCTTAAATGAGCGCTGGAAGTAGTGAGAACAGCCCTGTACAATTTCAAGAAGAACAGCCACAAAAATATTCCAAATGCACAATTAACCGGTTAGGAAAGAAAGGCAACTAGAGCACCTTTTTCACAATAATTTTCAACCAAACTGTCCAGACTAACCAGGCAGATATAAAGTGAAAATTACCAGCTTTCAAACAAATCAAACACTGCTCAAAACAGATAAGTAAAATGCAAACAGTTTGAGTTCAATGTTGAGCAGGAAAATGCACAATTACAGCAGGTTTTTGACCTCTAGAGAAACGAATACTGCACCAAAAATTCAGCACAATATATCATTCAAAGGCTTATGAAAACGTGGTCAAAACAAGCCAAAGATCATTCAAAACAGATAGGTATAGCTACAAACAGATTTGGTCCAAATGTGGCTCTTACCGAGAAGCACTCCTAGAAAACTAGTCAACTTCAAAAATTAATGCTGGAGTGTACAGAAGAAGATTTGGAGCATATAGTATATTAAATGAACGCTACAATCTCCTAGTTTAACTAGTTCAAACAGTTTTCACAATCTCCAAGTACACAAGTTGCAGTGATGAAAACAAGCAAACAGGGCAAACAGTGTATTTTCAGCAAAACCGGTCAGATTCAACAATTAATTCCAGCAGTTAAACAGCGAGTTTCAGGGAAGTAAAAATAGCTTTAGCAAGCTAAAATCAAGCACAAAGTCCTCCTAAAACAGTTTTGTCAGATTCAAAGTACTTAATTTTCAAGAATAGGAACTAGAGACCTAAGTAAACTAAGCACTTAACTGTTTTTCCAGCAACTTCCAAATTGATTTCAAAAATGTATTTGGCCAACTAGAGCAGCCAATATACCAATAAATGTCCAGCCAAATGTGCACTAACAGTAGGCAAATCAAGAGTTATCACAATTATACTCAAGTGCACACAAACAAGGAGGTAGCCGAATAAGATGCAAAAAAAACTACAACAAATTAAAATTGTGACTACTACACCTAAAACTAGCTAGAATCAACCTAAACCGGCAATGGCGCCACTTGATTTGACCTAAATGTCGCCTAAAAGAGCTAAGCAAATAAAACTAGAATTAACTACAATAGCTAGTAGCAAGTCCTAGGTCAATTTCACAATTTGGTTAATTCACTTGCTTAGGTCAAATAATCACAAATTAACAAGGTTGTTGAGAGTGTTGAGTTTAATTTACAAACTACACTTAAAATTGCAATTACACTAAGTAACCAAATTGAGGATGAGAAGAAATGAGTGAGAAGTACCTCCCTCTCCAAAGTTCCATGTGCTTAATGGTAAATGTGACCTCATGCATTTGGTAACATTGATATATCCTAGTTAAATTCTTAAGATCTCTTAAATGTAAAAGAAATCTAGAAGAGTTTAACTAGGATAATCAAATTTAAAGCTCTTTCCATTTCTCACATATACCTTAGACAACATTAGGTCTAAATCATAAACCTAAGTAAATCATTCATTCCATAAACACAAGAGGAGTTAATCACACACACATGTATCTATGAAACTACAAGAGAATGAGCCATAGGTTTTCATACATGAACCCTAGAAAGAGAAATCACAAGCTCAAGTAAAGTAGAACACCTAAAAGATAAGCATTCTAACCTAATGAAACCTAAATCAAGAGAATCACAAGGTACAAGATGAGTTTAGCTTGCAATTTACAAAATGATTCACACAAATGCATGGAGGCCGATTTGCTTCTTGATCTTCTAGCACATTTTCCTTTGGAGAAGGAGATGAAGGAGCTTATCCAAGCATCATGGAGGTGAGAGGATGATGATGGCGAAAATGGAGGTCATGAAGTGAGAGAAAACCGAAATGGAGAAGAAGAAGATGAGAGAAAATGAAGGTGGAGAGAGAAAGTGAAGTGTAGAAACAATTCAATACTCAATGCTCACTAATGTATAGTGATGAGTATAGGTCTTTTCCACAATCTAGGTCAATTTCTTGCAAGTAAAAGGATGAAATGCCACGCAAATTAAGCTAGGTTTTAAGGTTGATTTTGATTTAACTAAAACTACAATTTAACAACTAAAAGCACAAAATAACCGAATGTAAAAGAGTGAAAATATCAAGTTTAGAAACTACCTCCCTCTCCAAGTACTTAGTGCCTTAGGTTAATTAGGCTTCATAACCTTGTCACACTTAATTAAATTAGTTAAATCCTTAAGACTTCTTTAATCAAAGAAATCTACAAGCATTTAACTAACCTAATCAAGCCAAAAGCTCTTTAAAGCCAAGAACATACCGAAAGCAACTCTAAATGCTAAGTATAGCACTTAGGAAACACATTCATTCCACACATACACAAGGATACAAATCGCACACATGTACATACATGGAACTACAAGATCTAGCTTAGGTTTTCATGTTCTTAACAATAAAGAGAGGTTTTCAAGCTACAATTATGTAGAACACCTAAAATGAAGATGATCTAACCTATATAAGCCTAGATCTAAGACATACATAGGCAAAAATGTAAAACTAGCTTGAAACCTAAAAGAGAAAATTACAAAGTCATGAAGCCAAATTTGTGTACTTGAAGCACTTTTCCTTGGAGAGGAGAGGAGAATAAGCTTAGCTAGACATGGAGATGTGGAAATGGAGGTGAATTGCGTGAAGATCCATGGAGAAGAAGGAAGTGGCCGAGAGGTATGGTGAAAGGGAAGAGAGAAAAGTGAGAGAAAATGAGATGAAGAGAGAGAAAAGTATGTAACAAATGAAGTTAGTTAGTGTTTTAAATGAAGTTAGTTTGGGTTAATGAGAGTGATTAGGAGTTGATGAGTTGTCAAGGATGGAATTAGTTGTCAAAGAAGATATTTTTATGTTGTGGAAGGAGGTTTAGCCGAATTGGTTTAGTGTATGAAGGGAAGAACGGTATTTTGGGTATTATGTGAAAAGTGAGGATGAATGTGGTCCAAAAGTTGTCTCCATGCATTTCTAAAAATTCCTCCTTTTTCTCCTCTCCATTGTGGTTTGGGCAAGAATGGATCAAAGTATTGAACCGGCTCCAATATTCATAACAGTTCTCACTAGGGAGTTGTTGCACCCCGGTGATGTCCTTCCTCAACTTTGAGATCTTTGAAAGAGGGAAGTATCTATCCAAGAATACCTTCTTAAGCTCTTCCCATGACAAGGTAGCATAATGAGTTGGGACGTTCAAGAGCCACTCCTTGGCCTTTCCCTCCAAAGAGAATTGAAACACACCCAAAAGAACATCATCCAAGTTGGCATTTGGAGGCTTCATGGAGGAACAAGTATGATATAGGCCAAGCAAATGAGTATGTGCATCCTCATGAGGAAAACCTGTGAACTTTGGCAAGTGAGCAAGTAGAGATCCCTTGATCTCAAAGTTAGCGGGGTTAGCATAAAAACCTTGAGGTGCAAATGATGCATATGATTGTGTAAATTCCCTCATAGGTCTATCATCATCATGCAATTGCCTACCCCCATCATAATGATGTTCACCCTCTTGTTCTCTCCTATCATGCCTCTCATGCTCTCTATGATGCTCATGTTCATGCTCTCTAGCCTCTCTCTCATGTTCTCTATGAGCTTCTTGTCTAAAATGGTGTGATGTGAAGCTAATGGTGAAGTGTGTGGTTGGGAAGTGGATGCCTTAGCTTGAGTTTTAGCCTTTCTCCTCTTAGCCCTAAGTTTGCTAATGGATTTCTCAATCTCGGGGTTTAGGGGCACTAAGGGAAGGTTAGGTCTCATGCAATGCAAAACAATGCAAGATGTAATGCAAGGCAAATGCACAAGCTAAATGATGACTAGGATGTGAATGGATGAGTGATGAATGAATGTATGATGAAATGTATGAGGCAAGGAAGCCAACAAACAAGGCGAATAGAGATTAATTGGCCCTGCAAAACAAATCACAACCACCAGCCAGCACAAGTATACACCAAGCAGTCCAGAATATATTCAGAAAAATAAAGTGTAGAAGCACTAAGAGGAGTGCTTGCAATATCCAGCAAAAGTACACTTAGCACCTCCCAACTTAACACACAATATCCAGAAAATTATGTGTTAATTGGAGAAGAGAATCCTGCAAAAGACAACAACAATAATATCCAGCCAACCAAGCAGTTATATCCAGTCCAGAGTAGTCAGAAAAAACCAATAGAAAAGCACAAGAAAGTGCTTGCAATTCACTTCAAGAACTCCTCCAACAATTGTAGTAAAAATGTCAAAGGTATGGCACAAGTTCAGCCAAGAATAGAACACTAGAATCACCCTCAAATAGGCTTAAATGAGCGCTGGAAGTAGTGAGAACAGCCCTGTACAATTTCAAGAAGAACAGCCACAAAAATATTCCAAATGCACAATTAACCGGTTAGGAAAGAAAGGCAACTAGAGCACCTTTTTCACAATAATTTTCAACCAAACTGTCCAGACTAACCAGGCAGATATAAAGTGAAAATTACCAGCTTTCAAACAAATCAAACACTGCTCAAAACAGATAAGTAAAATGCAAACAGTTTGAGTTCAATGTTGAGCAGGAAAATGCACAATTACAGCAGGTTTTTGACCTCTAGAGAAACGAATACTGCACCAAAAATTCAGCACAATATATCATTCAAAGGCTTATGAAAACGTGGTCAAAACAAGCCAAAGATCATTCAAAACAGATAGGTATAGCTACAAACAGATTTGGTCCAAATGTGGCTCTTACCGAGAAGCACTCCTAGAAAACTAGTCAACTTCAAAAATTAATGCTGGAGTGTACAGAAGAAGATTTGGAGCATATAGTATATTAAATGAACGCTACAATCTCCTAGTTTAACTAGTTCAAACAGTTTTCACAATCTCCAAGTACACAAGTTGCAGTGATGAAAACAAGCAAACAGGGCAAACAGTGTATTTTCAGCAAAACCGGTCAGATTCAACAATTAATTCCAGCAGTTAAACAGCGAGTTTCAGGGAAGTAAAAATAGCTTTAGCAAGCTAAAATCAAGCACAAAGTCCTCCTAAAACAGTTTTGTCAGATTCAAAGTACTTAATTTTCAAGAATAGGAACTAGAGACCTAAGTAAACTAAGCACTTAACTGTTTTTCCAGCAACTTCCAAATTGATTTCAAAAATGTATTTGGCCAACTAGAGCAGCCAATATACCAATAAATGTCCAGCCAAATGTGCACTAACAGTAGGCAAATCAAGAGTTATCACAATTATACTCAAGTGCACACAAACAAGGAGGTAGCCGAATAAGATGCAAAAAAAACTACAACAAATTAAAATTGTGACTACTACACCTAAAACTAGCTAGAATCAACCTAAACCGGCAATGGCGCCACTTGATTTGACCTAAATGTCGCCTAAAAGAGCTAAGCAAATAAAACTAGAATTAACTACAATAGCTAGTAGCAAGTCCTAGGTCAATTTCACAATTTGGTTAATTCACTTGCTTAGGTCAAATAATCACAAATTAACAAGGTTGTTGAGAGTGTTGAGTTTAATTTACAAACTACACTTAAAATTGCAATTACACTAAGTAACCAAATTGAGGATGAGAAGAAATGAGTGAGAAGTACCTCCCTCTCCAAAGTTCCATGTGCTTAATGGTAAATGTGACCTCATGCATTTGGTAACATTGATATATCCTAGTTAAATTCTTAAGATCTCTTAAATGTAAAAGAAATCTAGAAGAGTTTAACTAGGATAATCAAATTTAAAGCTCTTTCCATTTCTCACATATACCTTAGACAACATTAGGTCTAAATCATAAACCTAAGTAAATCATTCATTCCATAAACACAAGAGGAGTTAATCACACACACATGTATCTATGAAACTACAAGAGAATGAGCCATAGGTTTTCATACATGAACCCTAGAAAGAGAAATCACAAGCTCAAGTAAAGTAGAACACCTAAAAGATAAGCATTCTAACCTAATGAAACCTAAATCAAGAGAATCACAAGGTACAAGATGAGTTTAGCTTGCAATTTACAAAATGATTCACACAAATGCATGGAGGCCGATTTGCTTCTTGATCTTCTAGCACATTTTCCTTTGGAGAAGGAGATGAAGGAGCTTATCCAAGCATCATGGAGGTGAGAGGATGATGATGGCGAAAATGGAGGTCATGAAGTGAGAGAAAACCGAAATGGAGAAGAAGAAGATGAGAGAAAATGAAGGTGGAGAGAGAAAGTGAAGTGTAGAAACAATTCAATACTTAATGCTCACTAATGTATAGTGATGAGTATAGGTCTTTTCCACAATCTAGGTCAATTTCTTGCAAGTAAAAGGATGAAATGCCACGCAAATTAAGCTAGGTTTTAAGGTTGATTTTGATTTAACTAAAACTACAATTTAACAACTAAAAGCACAAAATAACCGAATGTAAAAGAGTGAAAATATCAAGTTTAGAAACTACCTCCCTCTCCAAGTACTTAGTGCCTTAGGTTAATTAGGCTTCATAACCTTGTCACACTTAATTAAATTAGTTAAATCCTTAAGACTTCTTTAATCAAAGAAATCTACAAGCATTTAACTAACCTAATCAAGCCAAAAGCTCTTTAAAGTCAAGAACATACCGAAAGCAACTCTAAATGCTAAGTATAGCACTTAGGAAACACATTCATTCCACACATACACAAGGATACAAATCGCACACATGTACATACATGGAACTACAAGATCTAGCTTAGGTTTTCATGTTCTTAACAATAAAGAGAGGTTTTCAAGCTACAATTATGTAGAACACCTAAAATGAAGATGATCTAACCTATATAAGCCTAGATCTAAGACATACATAGGCAAAAATGTAAAACTAGCTTGAAACCTAAAAGAGAAAATTACAAAGTCATGAAGCCAAATTTGTGTACTTGAAGCACTTTTCCTTGGAGAGGAGAGGAGAATAAGCTTAGCTAGACATGGAGATGTGGAAATGGAGGTGAATTGCGTGAAGATCCATGGAGAAGAAGGAAGTGGCCGAGAGGTATGGTGAAAGGGAAGAGAGAAAAGTGAGAGAAAATGAGATGAAGAGAGAGAAAAGTATGTAACAAATGAAGTTAGTTAGTGTTTTAAATGAAGTTAGTTTGGGTTAATGAGAGTGATTAGGAGTTGATGAGTTGTCAAGGATGGAATTAGTTGTCAAAGAAGATATTTTTATGTTGTGGAAGGAGGTTTAGCCGAATTGGTTTAGTGTATGAAGGGAAGAACGGTATTTTGGGTATTATGTGAAAAGTGAGGATGAATGTGGTCCAAAAGTTGTCTCCATGCATTTCTAAAAATTCCTCCTTTTTCTCCTCTCCATTGTGCTACCCTTTTTGCCCTTAATGAAGCCTCCAAATTTGAATTTGAATGTGGTGTCAATTTTGCCTCTTTTGAAAAGATGCTCCAAAAATGCCTTTTCCTTCTTTTTGCCAAAAGGAGTAATCTTTGCTTTATGTCCTTTTCCTTGCCAACTAGCCTCTTCCTTGCCACACAAGCTCCAACAAAGCTCCACCAAGGATGTGTGGGGCCCACGTGGGACCCCCCTACACATAAAATTCACCACATAGTCAAAAATGACCAAAATACCCTTGGTTTCTTAAAATGCAAGTAATAAGGCTAATATTCTCCAATAATTTCCAATAAGCATGCACCATATAATAAACCAATAATGATCAAATATATCAATTAAATCACACTAATTAAGCTCAAATGCACATGCTTAAAGACATAAAATTCGGTCTAATCAGTAGGACATATACATTGTTGATTGGAAATGTGGTAGAGCAACATGTAAGTCCCTTGAGATTGCATTCACATGATGTTGTGCTCACATCTTTAGGTTCATTTGATTCTTGCTTGGTGAATATTAATGATGCTTGCATGAATTCTCTTGATGATGATTTTAATATTGTGAGCATGCCTCTTGATGTTACTAGTCCCTAGCATGATAATTGTGATCTTGATGATGTTGGTACATTTACATACTACTTGTCTAGCTACAACCCCTTGGAAATGGGATGTTTGTTCAATTTTGTGGATAAAGCTAGGTTGCAAGGAATGTTTGATCTCATGATGGAGAATGGATTTCTTTTGGTGGAGGACTTGTTTTGTTACATTTCCTATGATATCTTTGATTGGAAGAGCCGATTTAAGAACATGAATGAAGGGAGTCCTTTGCAAATGGATTGCTTTGAAAAGGGATTGATTGAACCAACTTTAGTCAATAAGGATCATGTGAATCTTGCTTTGAGAAGTAGAACAACAAGTTTGTTGGAGAGGCCAAATGGTGATCATTGGTTCAGTGCTTTGAAGGGGCAACATCTTGCTAGATTTGAATTGCCTAATTTTATCACCATATTTCATGATAGTGTCTTTCCTAAGCTTGTTCATATTGATTATCCTTGTGTTTCATTGAGTTTATCTTTGCATTCCTACAACCCCTTGCAAAAGGGAAGTTTGTTCTATGTTGTAGGAACTTTTAGTATGCACAAGTATTATTGGGAAAAGAAGAAAGTCATGGTTGAGTTTGTGAAGACTCCTAAGTTGGAGAAAGTCAACTTAGACTTACTTGAGGCCGAAATGCATCTCAAGAGCATGGTCAAACAAAGGAGGAATTGGACTTCTTAAATGGAAAGCTAACCAAGGGTAACATCAAAGGGTTAGTTGTTCGATTAAAGATGCTTCAAAGGAACATGGAAGTTAAGGGCAAAGTTTTGCAAGCAACAATGAATGAACCTACACTTCTAGTGTTCCTTGCCAAGAGAGTGCACAAATTGGTAATGAAGCTTCAAGCCCATTGGAGAGCTAGGAGGCCAAAGGAGAAGAAGAAGGGAGCAAACGATAAAAATTCAACTAGGAAGCTTCCATTACCTAAAATGGTCGAATTGCTCAAAAGGGAATATTTGGAGAAAGAGCTCAATTGTGTTCTTAATGAGAGTGGCCGAAACATGCTCATCAAAGGCCACAACAAGAAGTTCTTCAAAGATAATTTCAAGCCTCCATAAGAGGTGGTGTCTTTCCTTCCCTTACTTGCTTTGAATTATTTCATATCTTAAGTGTGGGGGAAGTTGATTGTTAGTAAAAAAAATAGGATTGTTTGTGTTTAGTTTTATGTTTTAGCATGTTGTTATGTGTTGTTAAGAAAAACAGAAAAAAAATTATAAAAATGTGTTTGGTGTTGTTTGTTGTTTGTTATGTGAATAAAGCATGCTTGGCCAATTTGTACCCATTAGATTGCCCTTTATATGCTTGCTTCCCTTGTCTTGAAATGCATCCCTTACTTGGTTTTATTGGTCCCATTGAGGACAATGTGTTGAATAAGTGTGAGGGGGTGCAATGTGATGCTTAAATGTGGTCTCTTTCAAAGCTCACACAATTAATATTTGGACTATCAGGGCATGATGTTGTAGGAAGTTTAGTGTAACATACTGTTACTAATTCCTAATTAACCTGTGACATCTCTTTTAATTTGATAATCTTTTTACTAACTATGATAGAAAAAGGAATTTCAATAATATCAATATCTCTATCATAGTTAGAAAAAGAATATCCTAACGATTAAAATATTATCCATGATAGAAAAGAATAAACTAATACAACACCGCTGCTATCATGGATAATTCATTGCTAACCATGTTAGAAAGGATTTGCCTAACATGGTTAATAAACAAAACTAATTGATATTAAACAATAAATAGATATATACATGCGGAAACGAATGCAGGCCTATACAAATTGGCAATATACAATTCCAAATAAACTATATAACTTCTACTACCTAATTCCCTTTCCTGATGCTCGCGCCTGTGCATGAATACCTGCAAAAATGTCAGTAATCATGGGATGAGACAATTTGTCCCAGTAATCACCGCTTAACTCACTATAACAGTGAGATGTGCAGTAGTGAGGGCGTCTAAAGGGTACCACAGTTTTAAAAACAATAATAATATATATAACCAGATCTTCTTTCATTCCTTACTCAAGTCCCTCCGTCATATCCAAATCAACTCAAATTCATCATCTCTACTTTTCCAATTCAACCATCCTACTGCCCCAAACTCTCACACTCACCTATAGATGCATTGTGCCACCACGGGGCACTCAAGCATCTAATCTTCACTATATGATTTGACACTGTGTCCCTCTCCATAATGAGGGGACATTTTCCCTCTCTGGCAATCTCCAGAGAGGGAACCCCAATTCTGTTTCCATTACAGAACGGGAACGGTTGGGCTCTCCAGTGCCAAACAACCGTAGGTCACTTTCTCTCAATAAGTTGACCTATGATCCCCGGTCTAATCAATCCGAAAAGGATCATCAGTACAAATAACTGTCAATTGGCCAATCGACAGTTATCATCGCGCGATGGTACATATATATATATATCAGTGTCATGCAACGCTCACAATATCCATCAATCTCAATCACAATATTCAACATCTCAATCACCAATTCCTTTCAATATCACAATCCCATTCACAACCATTCAATTCCTTCCCTCAACCTAACTATCATTATCCCTAACCGAGTACTACATAAATCCCTCACAATCTCAAACTGAACAATTCACGCTCTTTCAAACCTCAATCCTCTTTGATCAGAATATGGTACCTGTATGTCATACTATTCAGGAACTACCACCACCACCAGAATAATATATATAAACTGTAAATCAATCATTTATATAAAAATAATCGTGTTTGAAAGGCACCCGATAGCCTGTTTTGTATAAAAATACTCTTTTAAAGATAATATATATATAGAGGGTGAGAAGGGATTTTACAAAATCCCTAACTAACGTCACCCTCAATGTTATAGCAAGGTTAAGTGTGATTACCTGTCGCCCTTTTGCACTCTGTTGCTCTTCCTTACCTTTCCTTACTCGATTCACCTATTATTACATAAAAGTAATAATAAAGGTAAACAACTATCCATAAATCTATATAATGAATAACACGTCTCTCTCTCTCGGTTCTAATGTTACTACCCCTTTTTCCCTTCTTCACTTGATCTTATTTATTCAAATCCTCATTGATTAACTAGGTAAGAGTCTAATATTTTCTGATGATGTATAGAAATCTTGTAACATCACAATAAAGCAAAGAAATTCAGTCATTAATCAATCATTAAATCTTCCTTCATCAGAGAACAACCAAACAAAACCAATAACAAAATCTGAAGCTTCAATAATCATCATGCTCAATTAGATTCTCATATAAGCATACAAGCATTCAACAAATAAATCAGCTTTATATTCTTTTATCACCATAAGAATGTTTCTAAATCTTTATTCATGTGTCCAGTCCAAACAAAAACTTCTCAAACCAACATGCAAACCTGCAAACATATATAATCTCACATATGCAAGCAATCAAACAATTTCAGCAAGTTCAAACAACAATTAATACTTCCAAACATCCTTTCAAATCCGACACAAAAGACGAAATGTGAAAACCAGATTTATTAAGGATAAGGCAAATTGATTTAACCCATCAAGATTCTCTAATTTGATTCCACTACAGTAGTAACAATGCAGAAGTTTATAGACGCAAATTGCTAGAACATTGAATATCCTCATGCGCACATTCCTTCAACTTCCAAACAAAGACAAGTTCTTAAATTTTAAAATCATTTCTTCACCACTATGCACACACCAAAACAAGGTACAAAACAGTCATTATTGATATATATAGAAACTTCAACTCATCATTACAGCAATACAAATATACCCAATCGCCTTATTATTGACAACTATCCATTCCCAAACATTCAACACTTAATTTACCCCATTTTTCCTTTAATGACACATGTCTCACATTCTCCTTTATGTCCAATTCAGCCAATACACACAGGTGCATTCAAACGATCAGCTACATTATTCATATAGCACATACAATTCACCATTTGTTTCATTTTCATTCGAACCAACCACCCAGCTAGTACAAAGAAAGACATATATCCTTGCAAGCCCACAGTAAATCACTTATAACAGCTCTAACTAACTCAAACAGCATCATCAAAATAGTAATAATCATTTTCCAAAATCTGACCAAACAAAGAAAAAGAAGAGAATCAATATAGATCAACATGCAAGCATTCCTAACATTTTAAATCTTACACAAAACAGAATAAACCAATAATATATTATTTACAAAGCTCAACTCAAAGTCTACATGTTTCACCAAAGTAGGAAAAGAGAAAGGAACATATTTTCAGAATTCACCTACTTGCAACAAAAATAGTTTTACTCCTTCCTATCACACTTTATAATTTATCGACCTTTTATTGCCCAATTCAGAATCCAAATCGACCAACAACATGAAAGGAAGAAAAACTTTGGAAAAAGCATTTTAGTCACAAATCATAATACATGGCCAGACTATAACACAATTGAGCTTATGAAATTGCTAAGTTGGAGATTCAACTCCTTAAATTCCCTAACCCAAAACATACTCAACACCCAAGTAAAACAAACATGCATCTAGTTGTAAGAAACATTTCCATTATACTTCCTATAACATTTGAACATTATTTTACGTTGATTCAAGTAAGAATCAAAGGGCTAGTTCGCTGAACAGTAACCCACATAGGAAAACCAAAGAAACTTGGCCAACAACAGTTCATATAACTCAAATTTCGGAAGGGAAACTACACATCTAAGTTCAAACTTTCATTTACTTAGTTAAAATCACTCAAACTCAAACACCCACTTGAAACCCTAACCCTCAAACGGCTCAAAACGAAGAATTAAAGGCAAGAAAAGTGTAGAAAATCCTTACGGAGTTCCCAAAGTGAGAGGAAAAAGCCACCCGTCGCCGACCACCGCCCATCTCGCCGGAAATCGGCCATTGTAGTGGTTGGCCGAAATGAAAGTCCAATAGAATAGGAAAGAAATGAGATAATGAAGTTGGGAAGGGAAGGAATGGTTTGAAAACCCAAAAGAAACTACAAACTTACCTCCCCCACAGCCGTCCGTCGCCATTAAAAGGGGAAAAACTCGCTGGAAAATCGCGCACAAGGCCGAGCAGTAAGGAGGCTGAGATTTGACACGAGTTTAGCAAGGATTTTGAGAGAAGGGAATGGGGAAACTGAAATGGGTGAGGATCTAGGGTGAAGAACACGAAATGAGTGTGGATTGGAGAATGGAAAAATGAAAAATGGAAGGAAGGGGGAGGGAGGTGACGGGTTTGATGTTTTAGGAAGGAGAAGGGAGTGTTTGTCATGCTGTTTTTGGTGTTATAAGGAAGGAGAAAGCTTTGTTTGGTTTGTGGAATTGTTAGGTTTTTAGGGCACTTTACCCAATTGCCTCTCTATCTTATACTTATTTATTTCTTCCATTTTAAATTCCTATCTTTAAACAACTATAAAAATACTCCTTCCACCAACATACTTATTTTTCTTCAATCACTAATTTAAATTTCTATTTATTGCTCTTTTGATTTCTACATTAAAATAGGATTTAATTTCCCTAAAATGAATTTATTCTCCCCAAAATACTTCAATTTGCATGAATTTTACCTTCAAGCTTCCTAAAATCATAATAAATTTCCAAAATTAAATCTTAAACTACCAATAATCCTTAATTAAATTTTTGGGATGTTACATTTAGCTTGATCATGACTCTTGAATACAAATGGAATTTTCTTTTAGGATGCAAGTAGAACTTTTGAAATGAGTACTTGAAACATTGTGTAGGGCATTTTTAAAATATAAAGAGAGTGTTAGTTTATCATGCAACTATTTTTAGGGGAGAAGTAACCAATATGAGTAAGCCACTAAAGAGAGTAAGCCTCCAACCGATTAAGAGTGGGCCAATTGCTCTATTATCACCTAGAACTTCTCTTAGCTCTAGTTTGAGATCATATTGCATAGCATGATTGAAAAGGATAGGGGCGTTCATTTCTAAACCCTTTTGACCCAAACACTAAGCCAACAAAAATTACCCTTTGATTAACCCCTTTGGGCCATTCCCTTTCTTTTCTACCACCTTTACCAATATGTGAATAAGTGTCTATAACATATACTTGTATTTCTATTAGTATTGTATTGTTGTATTTTGTGAAAAGCATGTTACATTGTGAGAAATAAAAGATGGCCGAGAGCCACATGAAAAAGAAAGAAAAGAAAGATGGCCAAAGGCCAAGAAAAACAAGAGAAAAGAAAGAAAAAAAAGAAAGAGGCCGAAAGCCAAAAAGAAAAAAAATGAAAGCACAAAGTGCTAATGTATGCCAAAGGCATAAGAGTGAAAAGAAAAAAAGTGAGAAGCACAAAGTGCTTGAAAAAAAAAGTGAGAAAAGAGTGTTATGTAACATGCTTGATTGGACTAAGCTTATTGTATTGCATTTATATGTGGTGGGTACTTGTTTACAATATTGGTCATTGACTACTTTCCATTATTCACCATTCATATTTAGCCTTTCCATCTAACCCCTAAAGTCCCCTTGATTTAATTGTGCTATGCAAATAATGGGTGGAGAACTTAGAGCTACTACAAGCTTACGGTGTGGTAAAGAGGATTGAGCCAAAGAGTGATTCCCAAGTTCCTAGTTAGGCATCTTTCCTAACTTGAGTGTATGAGTGTAAACACTTTTAATCCGGTGAGGAAAATCTCAATTGGCATTCTTCCTTAATTCTAGTTGCATGTTAATCTCTCACCCACTTTATATCCTTAAATTCGGCCTATGTGATGTGAAGGGGAAAGGTTCAAAACTTCAACTTGTAGTCTATGTCTATTTCATTTGGATTCATTATGCAATATGAATGATTTAATTCTTTTCGCATAACTTTGCCCGGAGTGCAAAGATTAAGTGTGGGGGAATTGATTAGACCTAATTTTATATAGTTTAGCATGTGAAAATGAGCTTAATTAGTGTGTTTAAATTGTTATATTTGTTCATTATTTGGGAATTTATACGCACATGCCACTATGTGATTAATTGGAGAATTCTAGCTTAATTACTTGCACTTTAAGTAACTAAGGGTATTTTGGTCATTTTCACTATGTGGTGCTTTCTTATTTGTAGGGGGGTCCCACGTGGGCCCCACATACCCTTGGGAGTGCTTTGGTGGCAAGGAATTTGCTAAGGAGGCAATGAAAAACATAAAGTTGAATTTTACCACTTTTGGTAAAAAGAGAAAAAAGCCACTTTGAGAGCATCTTACCAAAAGTGGTAAAATTGGCTCCAACTTCAAATTCAAATTGGGAGCATAAAAAAGGGCGAAATTGGACTTGAAAGGAAGCTCTTGAAGAGGAGAATAAGAGGAGATGACATTCTTGGAGGTCACTACACAATTTTCCTTCATGTCCCAAAATACCCTTTCACCCACATTTACACATATACCCTCTCGACCTCTTTCACTCTCACACACTCCCACCATATTTTGCTTAAGCCTTTATCATCCCTTCATTTAACCTTCATTAACTTGACATTTGGGCTTCATTTACATTTAATTTGGGTGATAATCTCAAAGTTAAACACCCTATAAAAGCCCAAATGTGAAGTTTATGTTACATTCTTCACTTCACTTTCTCTTTCTATCTTCATTTTCTCTCATCTCTCTCATCTACATTTCGCCATTTTAACTTCTCCCATGGCTTCCACATCACATTTTCAGCTCCTCTCATCCTCCATGATCATCGGCTAAGCTTCTCCTCTCATCCTTAAAGTCAAAATGTGCAAGATTCATCTCGGCCTTGTGTGAGAATTTCCACTTCCTAGGTTTCAAGTTTGTAATTATGTTAGTTCTCTTATGTCTAAGCTTTTAGGCATATTAGAATTAGGATTTCATGTGGAGATTTCCATGTGAATTTCATTTCATCCTGAAACTTGTAACCTAATTCCTAGAACTTCATTTTCATGTATGTTAGGTATATACATTGTGTAGCTTCATGAGAAAAATTATATGTGTTTACATTTTAGTTGCTTCTGAAGTGAATCATATAAATAGAAGTCAGTTTTAACTTTTATCTTACCTATGGAAATACATGAGGATGAAGTTAGGGTTTCTTGATTAATTTATTTAAATTAGCTTAAGTATCTTAGATTTAAGATGCTTGGGCCGATTTCTGATAAAAAAATGATGCTTAGGCCGATTTAAGCAAGTTATATCAAGAGGAAATTAGCATAGAAGGCCTATTAATCCTTTTGCACAATTGAGACTTGAAGGAGGAGGTTTAATCACTTGCTTCCAACACTTTATCTTTCAGTTATACTTAGTAACTTTAACCTTTTAATTGTAGTTGTTCACTTGACAACCATCACTCTTATCTTTGTAATTTGCGTGGCATTATATCATAGATTTAGCAAGAAATTGAACCGAAATTGTGAGAATACCTACTCTCATCACTACACACCAATTAACCACATATGAGTATGTGCATAATAAATCACTAATAATGATCAAATATAACAATTTAAACACACTAATTAAGCTCATTTGCAATGCTAAACTATATAAAATTAGGTCTAATCAATGTGATGAGAATAATGGATGTTAAGTATGGTGATATATAAAAAGGGGAAATAAGTATATTACATGAAACATTTGTTTTCCTAGACAATTACTCATATGAAGTATTTATTTAGTACCAACACAAATATTTAAGCTGATCGGCATTTGACTCAATATGACATGGCTAGAAATATTCATATATGAAAAGCAAAATTGGTCAAATGTATGTTACTAGTTAAGTTGTAATATACCTGAATGTCATCAACGACACAACGATCTCAGACATCAAAGGGGTGCATGAGGAAGACAAAGATTAATGGATTCAAACACAGTTTTGCACATATTTTGGAACACAAAACCTACGAGCAACAGTTGAGAAGTGATAACAAAGATGACTTTGGTTGTGGCCAAACCCATCGCCAAGACAGACACCACAGTTATTATCACTGCTACTATAGCACTCGCAAGTTTGTGTAGTTGACGAACCGCTGTTTTAGTATCGTTCAATGAATGAGCCAATGCTTTTCTCTCTACATACGCATGTACCTGCATGCGTCATTATTTTTATTAATTACATCTGCAGATTAAATCTCTCCACAATTTTTTTAATGAAGTACTCTCTCCAATTATAGTTGAAGAATTTAAGTAAAGTGTTTGCTTCAATTCTCATTAAAAGCAAGTTCTTCGTTTGGTTCGTCTCCAAAATTTAATTACTGGCCTAATGCTTTTTTTTATTAGAAAGCCTAATGCTTGATGATATAAGACTATTATTATTAATTTGAAAAATGTATATGTATTGGGAAACTCACCTCTGTTTGAAAAATAATGAAATTCAAATTTGGATTAGTTAATCTAAAATACCATAGGATATTCAAATTTGAAATTCATATTCATGTATAGTCCATTTAATTAATTAAGGGTCACTCTAAATGCCATAAAGTTTTAACTAATTATAATGTTCAACTTATCTCAACCTTCAAGGTGAAAGCCAATATCAGCTTTAAATCAAGTTTTTTAAAATATCTTAAAATCAAGTTTTTTCCCATTCAATCTAACCACTTATAAAGTTATAGTAAATACTGATTATATAAATTTTAATTAGGGCAAATGTGCAAAAATAGCCACCGTAAACTTAAAAATGGGCACCTATAACTCTGGTAAATTTAATGGGGCAAAATCGTACACTGTAAACCAAAATGAGGCAAAAGTAACCTCTCTGTTAGACAAAGTTAAATGGACGTTTTCCAGACGAGGTCCTACCATCAGTAAATAATGTGTCGTACATTTAAGAGTGCAATATGTTGATGGACTTTATTTTTTCATATGGAGCTTTATTGTTTTCGATGATTACGAAGAAGTAAGGTGGATTTCACATGATTTGGGGTTCTATTTAGTTTCTTATCGAAATGATTTGGGGGTTCAGGGTACGTTTCAAGTGATTTATGGTTCAACTGGACGCATTTAAGCTTCCATGGTGGATTTTGGAATTGAACGTCATTTACTGATGATGGAGCTCACGTCTAGAAAATGTTTGTTTAACTAGGCCTAACAGAGAGGTTAATTTTGGCCCATTTTTGTTTACAATGTACGAGTTTGCCCCATTTTGTTTTACAGTGTACGGTTTGGCCCCTTAAATTTACCAGACTTATATATAGGTGCTCATTTTCAAATTTACGGTGGCTATTTTTGCACCTTTGCCCTTTAATTATTTTGTAAATTCCTCAGCTCAAAATAAAATAGAAAGATTTCTTAAATGCTGATTATATAATTTTTTTGTTAGCTTAAAGATTTATTAAATTCTGATTATATAAATTTTATTGATCATTAGTTTTAAATTTGTGAATGTGGTGGTCTCAAAATATAACTTCATTTTTTCAGTAAAAATTATAACTTAATTTATGTTGATTTAAACATTTATTAAATGTTTTTCTAATTTTAATCATGGCTTAATAATATATACTTTCCTCATCATGCATTATCTTTCTTATTTAATATATGTCATAATTATTAATAAATTTCATTTCTTATACAATTACTGTTTCTAACTAATTTTAATAATTTTCTTCACAAAAACAAATTAATGATAAAAAACTTATAATGTGGGAAGAATGGCTCTTATATATATTATTGTGATTTATGTATGTGATTTATAACATTGGCTGAGGATTAATGTTGGTAATAAATGATTGATGTAAAAATTATAATAATCTAAGAGCTTATTTCCCAAAACAAGAGATGTAGCAAATTAATAAGGGCAAATGTGCGAAACTAGCCACCGTAAATTTAAAAATGGGCACATATAACTCTCGTAAATTTAAGGGGGCAAATTTAGACACTGTAAATTAAAATGGGGCAAAAGTAACCTCTATGTTAGGCAGAGTTAAACATACGTTTGTCAGACGTGGCCCCATCATCAGTAAATGATGTGTCATACATTTAAGGGTGCAATATGTTGATGAACTTTATTTTTTCAGATGAGGCTCTATTTTTTCAGATGATTACGAAGAAGTAAGGTGAATTTCACATGATTTGGGGTTCTATTTGGTTTCTTATTGAAATGATTTGGGATTTAGGGTTCGTTTCAAGTGATTTAGGGTTCAGTTGGATGCATTTTAGCTTTCACAGTGGATTTTGGAATCGACATGTCATTTACTGATGGTAGAACTCACAACTGGAAAATGTCTGTTTAACTCGCCCTAACAGAGAGGTTACTTTTGCCCCATTTTGGTTTATAGTATACAGTTTCGCTCCCTTAAATTTACCAGAGTTATAGTTGCCCATTTTTAAATTTACAGTGGCTATTTTTGCACATTTGCCCAATTAATAACGAGAGAAGAAAAAAGAAAGAAAGAACATACTTGGCTCCTTCCTTAGCAACATTCTTGAATATCCTCTGAGCACAAGTCCTAGCCTCCCACTCACTATTAATCTCAGACTCAGCCTTAGAAAATTCATCCACCGTCCTTGAAATAGTAGACAATCTCGACGACATCACATAACTAACCAACCTCTTCACACTCCATGCACTCTTTCTCCCACCCATGCTCAACCTCTTTAGCTTCTCTATATCAATCCTTCTGGATCCATCTTTTCTTGATCTTGACTTCAATGGCTGAGATATCTCATACCTCAACCTCGCCGGCATCGATATAGCGGCCTGCAAAATGCCACCTAGGCAAGTCCATCTCATCATCATCCAAAGGAGGCCCAGATAAGGCATCCAGCACATAGTGATGAAAAACACTCTCTTTCATCCTATCAAAGAAAGCCGCCACATGAAATGAAGAAGCCAAGACCTTTACAAGCACTATTTTTAATAACCAAATGGTTGCACCAATCAGTATTGCGATGAGAGCTCGAAAGAATTTTTTTAGGACTTTGTGTTTTTTATGAGCCTCATGGAACATAATCATCCATGCTACTAAAACTAAGGCAAGCCATACACAGTTTTGGAAACTTTGTCTAAGACCATACATCAAGTATAGTACTTTTTCTCTTAACATGAAGTTTCTTTCAATGAGGAAAACCAGGATTCGGACTACCCATTCAGAGACAAAGCAGCCACAGAAGATTACCATCACTAACAAACACCATTTCCAGATTTCTAGGCTCCATTGAGTCTTGTTCTTGAGGGATTTGATAGTGAGAGAACATATCAGGCATGTCATGATGGTGAGAACAACGTCCATTCTAGTAAAGCCCTTTTGTTGATCTTTAGTTTCCTTTTTTTCTGCACTTTCTTGCTGCTTCATCATCATCTTCAAAACCATATTGGTCGAAGTTTTCGAACCATTCGTCGTCATCATCGGTTGAGTAGGAGTAGTTGTTATTGTTAGAAGGGTTTTCAGGTGGATGATCGTCGGATTCAGGGATGGGATTGTTGTAAGTTGGTTTGGGTGTTGAGATTGGGTAGCTGATTTCTTCAAAACGTGATCTTGGTTTGGAGAAATTGAGGTGTTGAAGTGTTATGTTTCTGGGATGGTAGTGATATGGTTGTTGAGAAGAATAATCTTGTTTAGGGTTTGGGCTTTGTTGCTGGTGATGAAGGTGATCCATGTTGATGGCGACTTTGTTATTGTTTGTGTTGGGGCTTTGGAGTTTGTTGAACTCCATGAGAAAGGAGTTATTTTGAGCTCATGATCGAGAGTGAGATTGATAGATAGTAACTTTGTGTGTTATGAGAAATGAAATGACAAGAGGTTTTTATCTCTATTAAAGAGATATGAACAACACTCATCATGGTGGGTTGGTTCAGCCGGTGAAGAAGAGATTAAACATTTGACCATCTTGATAAGTGATTGATTCCTGGGGAGTACAATTATATTGTGATTATAGTCGTGACACTTAGTGAGACATCTTGATAGTGAAGTGAAGCTAAGCTGGACAAATACAGATATTCAATTAAACTTAAATGGATAAATCTTGCATCTTTAACATGTTCAGAAGTTCATTTTAGCCAGTGAAACTCATACAAATACTGTGATTTGTCATCTACCTGTGTGAACAGAAATAAAATGCTTGTTTGTCATACTCTAGTACTCACAAGGACATGACTACGTGGATCTTGAGTTAGATGTTCTGCTCTTAGATTGTGAGTGAGTCAAATCCCTTTTGTAAAATTTTTTATAAAAAAAAATAGATATGATGAAATGTAGTAGAAGCAACATCAACAATATAATATTAATAATGGAAGGCCTTGCACATGATAATGGAAGGCCTTGCACGCTAATTGACAAATAAGATTATACTATCTCCGGTCCTAAATATAGGTTCTAATTGATTTTTTTTTGGAGAGATTAAGGTTGTGAAATCGGTTATTAAATGATGACATATTTGATATATTTTTAGATTATCCAATAGTTTATAGATAAAATAAACTAGTTTATGGGAGAAAAATTAGGTAAATCAATTTATAATTAACTTATTTTGCTTTTTTAAGGATTTTCTAGAAAAAGTCAATTAGGTCTTATATTTAGGACCGGAGGGAGTACCATACTTGGTTAATCTAATTGAGATTTTTACTTTTCCTTTTTTCAAATTGATCAAAATTTATAAAAAATATAATGTATAGAAGTATTCATCTAAGAATTCTTCTCTCCCCTTGGACAAATGTTGCTCGTTATCAGCTCTACACATTTGTTTAGTTCTTCTTCTTTTTTTGCCTACAAATTTGTTTAATTCTTCTGTCCCGGCCCTTAAATAAGATTACTTTACATTAATCTAGAATGGGGTAGATGCAAATAAAAAAGTATGAACGCTTTATTTTACAAATATTTGATCAATTTTATTCTTTTATGTAAATAATCTATAAGGCATAGCTAAAACTACCTTTTCCTTTATCACCAAGTGCTTGGATCAACTAGTTGAAATTGTTCAAGCTTAACTTGTGGTCTCAAGTTCGAGTTATAGGTATGCAGTCGCGATATATGTGGTTAAAGTAAATTGGTAATATTATGTGATAATAATTAATTTAACTAACATCTTTAATTTAATCTAATTAAATTAGATTAAATGGTCTCTTATTTAAAAATAGAGGGATTATGTTCAATATCGACATTAATATTGCCATAACAGTAACATTTAAAACACATTTGTGAATGGTCAACAGCAAAACAATAATTCTCTCTAAATAGTCAATACAATTCTTTTAGGACAGATAGTCAACACAATTTGGATGATAAGTAACTTCGAAAATTCATTCAGTTAATAAAAGCCATATGATAATGATTTCAATAAAAAAATTAGATAATGAAGTTCTTCGATCCTTTTTAAGGAAATAAAACCCATCTTACATGCTTGAGATATTTGAAGAAGAGGTAAATTACACTTTCATCACTGATTTTTTTTTTCAAAATATGTTTTGAAACCTCAAGTTGGTTCTATCTAATATAATGCGAAAATTATTTCCACAAATAAAATATGGTTAGGTGTATGAAAATAAATTAGTATATCCAGTTGCTTGGCATGGACCATTTAAACTCTGTTTCTTCCTTTTGACCTTTATGTTGATCGTTTTTTAATTGTGATTTGAGTGTGGTTGAAGTAGTGTTGTCTTCTTCGGGATATAATATTCGTCTTAAATCTGTTATAGAATTTACTTATTTTGGATTGTTTATTGCTTGAATTTCGTGGTAAGATCTTAACTTTTTCATCTGAGTAGATTTATTGGAGAGAATGCTGTTTCTTTCCAAAATGTGTCTTCACAGGGTGTTGGACTGTGCTCCTATATATCAAAACCTGTTGGTTGGGAGCACAGAGTTATCACACAGTTTATACCCCTGTTGTTAGATATTTCTACACCGCTCATAGCTCATTTTTGAGTATGTTGAGTGGGTGAGAGTTGATTCTAATTTAGGATGTTGCATTAATGTATTTAAAAATCATCTAATTAGAATATTAATAGCTTTGTAATATCCAAGATGATCCAACCTCAAGTGGGTTTTCTTGGGGATTATTGCTTCATTACTATCTTTAGATTTTTCCTTATGAAGTGATTAAAAATGTACATGAGGATTGAACCTTGGAATGATTTGTATTATGGTGGCATATAAGATTTAAAGCCAAACCCAACTTATGATTTCCTCTTTATATCCACTTCATATCAGGTTTAGTATACCTATGGTTTGAACAACTCTTTTGTGATATCAACTCTCTCCAATCCACGCTTCCTTCACAAGGTTCCCATCTTACATGCAATATTCATTTGTATAAACTTCCATTTTTATTTCTCAATTCACCAATAAGTTTTTTCTTCAATCATTTAATTCCATTTTTTATTCTCTCCAGGAAGTCATCAACCAACATGAGATCAATTTAAATCCATGATTCCCAATTTAAATTCCAGAATCGCCTCAATTCTCATGCCTCACACCACTATGCACTATTATAAAACGTCCAAAAGTTTTTGACCGACCTTATCCACTATATTTCTTTGAATGAATGTGTTTATGCTTTCAAATGTTATATCAGGTATGGGATTTCACTGCTTTAGAAGAAGGGTGATCAGGTTTATGATCTTGCATGGGCTCCAAACACTGGCAGGTAAATATACAAATATGTCATGATTGGCATCAAAGTGAATATTGGTTCCACAATACTAAAACTCTTTCTCCCTCATCTACCCTGCTTTGGTTGTTTTCCAAATCCTTTTTCTTCATCCTTTGTTTGTACTTACAAATTTCTTATTCAATTTGTTTACTACAATTGTGTGGTGCCTGTTATTTTAGCTTCTCCATGAAACAATTTTATTTGAACAAAGCAAGAGAAGTATTTATGATGTAGGATTTATGACCCCCAAGAAGAATAGTATGATGTAAGTGCTTAATATAATCCATGAATAATTTGACGACTTCAATGGATGTTTCGATTTTTTATTTTTAGCATACCCCTAATATTGTTGTTGTTGATTACAACGGTTTCATGACTTTGTGCAAGAGTTGATGATACAAGTGAATAGAGAGACATGGTTGGTATCCCTGTTCATTTTTCTAAATTGAACCAGCACTTACAAAAAAAGAATTTTTATGTCAGTCAAGACACAATTTATTACCCACTATAAATGGGAACATTTTTCTTTGTTTAGGTACTGCTTGGTTTGAGTCTACTTCTGCCATTGGTCTGTGCTCATTCCTTCCTTATTGTAATCTACCTCTTTATGTATCGTTTTTCTCTTTGAGCAAGAATATATGTCTTCTCAAAAAACATTATATTCATGCAATATAATGAAGTGCTGACAAGCAATTGATCCCAATTGCTTAGAAACTCTGTGTGATCTTTTGCTTTTTCATTCACTTTCTCAATTCTCCCTCTTTCTATTCAGCCGAATACGAGAGAAAGAATGGTGGAAGTCAACTTTGGTCCACTGCACTGCCTGGGTAGGTTCTAGGGAAAGGAAAACAGAAGAGAGCTCTCTATTGATGACTATAGTCGTTTTTAAAGAAGAAGACATTTTGAGGTAACAGCCACCAAACTCTTATTCGGGAAGTATGCTCTGTCGGTTTAAGATGGTCATTCAATCGCTTACAAAATCTGAAGGTTTAATTTTTACCTTGAAGATTTTATTTGATCCTGTTGTTCTTTTATGCTTTTACATTAACTCAAGCTGTATTTTTGTTATTTTGCAGGTCAGTTTGTGGTTGTTACATAGTAACAGCTTGCTCGCTCCAAAAAAATCCATTAAGTCTTTTATTCTAATGAATTTGGAATCTAGGGTATGCTATCTCTTTCCCCCTCTCTATTTTCAATTAATATAAGTATGATAGTTTTAAAGATATGTGGCCTGGGATTTTCTTTATTTAGCCAATGATTCACTCAGTTATGTTATATTTGATTTTGGTGTTCCATTTTGATAATCATATTCATGTGCACAAAAAAACAGAGAAAATATAATGGTTTATATTATATTATTAATTGAATTGAATAGCTTTGCTTTCAGATTTATGAGCTTTGTTTGACATTTTTTTAGTCATGTACACTTATTTTTTTAGTTATGGCTTTGCCCCAAGTAATTTTCTCCTATGACTTTACATGGAGCCAGATTCAGACATTGAGACATAATAATCTTCCTTGGACCTATAAGTAATCTCAAATAAATATATGCTACACTAATCCAATTTTTACATGGCCCATATTTTAATAGTATGCCTACCTTGCATCAAAAGGTCTTTTGACATTGTAGATTCTGTGAACGCTGCCCTGAGCAATGCCACCTTAGACATGAATTCCACAAAACAAGTTTTAATCCAATCTGTTGACAAAGCAGTGCCAGACAAGTTTATGGATATCCCATCTTACAAAAAGGTGTACCTAATTAAAGAAGAAATAGGGGGGATGCATCCAAGCAGATAGTGGATGAAATCAATAAGTATACGGATATAGTAAATATTCGTAAGTACTGATTGGAGAAGTTTTGCTCAAAAGTTCTGTTGATTACTGGAATGCTTGACTATTTTAAGTCAATTAGGGGTTGAAGTGTTAAACATTTAGATTGTAAAATCGTAATTTGATGAGAATTTGTGTTTACTTGACTTTTACTTTGTATCTAGGAAAGGAAAAGGTAATTTTTATAAGCATCAGTTTGACATTTGAGTCTTTTCCTTTTCATTGTTTTTAAATGATTTGAGATGTAGACTCAGATTACAGCCATCATTACAAACTTGATGTAATGATTTTCAATATTTAGGTTGTTATATTGGAGCAAAGGAGGGTGTTTCAATCTTGAGCGCGTAATTTTAAATATGTAATACTTGGTGAAGAAGTCCCTCCACCATTGGAAATAAATAAAAAGGCAAGTTTAGTTTATAAGAATTATGAAAAAGGATTCTCACTACATTAGAATGGTTATGTTTTGGATCTTTTTTACTTCTTTTTGTTTATATTTAAATATTTTATTGTTTCATTAGTCTATCATTATTCTTCCATTGCTCCCATTTTTATTAAAACTTAGGAATTGTCCATTTGAGGTGCAGCAGAAAAAGTAGTCACTGCTTTTCATTTGGTGCTCAATGAACAAATGAATGAAGATGCAGAGAAAAAAATGGAAGCTCAGAGGATTTTTTTTAACAAATGCTCAGAGGATATTATGGTACATCTACATTATGAAATTTATGATTCTCATCTTGCTTTCTTTTTCAGAGAAGGATCCAAAACGACAAACTTTGGCAAAGGGACATCAGGAGGAAGAAAATCTATTGAAACAATGCATTGAAAACTTCAATTAGTTGAAGCAAGCACAGTAGCACTTGTATGCCTAGCAGTAGTTTAATTTTTGTGGCTACTTTGATGAAGTTGTAGAACTTATAGTACACTATTATATATACTATAAATTTTAGTTTTGGTTAAAAATGCTTTGAAAGTGTCATTTGATATAACTTACTATTGGCTAGACAATTATGTAGTGTCTTCAGAAACGAGCCAGGGATGTTGAATTTTATGGAGAAACGTTATTCATAAGACATTGAGTTTCTATACCCAAATTTCCACACAATTTTACATCTCATAACAATTTATGAGTGCGGATAATTACATTTAAATATATTTTCATCCAAAAAAGACATTTGAATGATCTATCTTATAATATAAAATCTATTCCACCAAGTTACTATTGTTTCTGGGGATTTTACTTGACTGCATGCATAAATAAACTGAGTGTTGAGCTTTCCTTTATATGATGGCTCCATCTTTTTTGCCTTGAAATAATAATTCTTTGAATACTTTAGACTTTTATGTTTGACTTATGTTTGTTGTTGATTGTGATTAAGTGTATTCAACTGAAAGTAAAATTACTTCATATCAATCACAATGAGTATACAAAATTTATCTCACACTACAATTGAAGAGCAACTCACAAAAATCTATTACATCAAAGATGCCAAGCCAAGGGATAAAATCTATTACAATACTACTATTAGCGAACTTTTCACATTAAATTCTTGCAAATGACTCAAGTGTATTCAAATGAAATCAAACTTACTTCATATTGATCACAATGAGTATAAAATATTTATTATAAAAAAGTTTATCCCCGTGCATCGGGTCTTCCCTAGTTTCCTTAAATTGTCGTAAAAATTGAACAAGAGGTGATCATGTCAATAATGGAAGCTAAATATCAAAGCACGTGGTGGGTGAAAAAGTATTATTATATACTCCCTCTATTTTATAATATAGGTCATTTATTTAAGGACTTTGTCTCAAGATATAAGGTCTTATCTGATTTTATTTGAGTACTAAGTGTTTTCCTCATTTTATTCATATATGAATTTCTTTAACACTTTAATTTCTCTCACTCATTTCATAATTACTCTCCCTCTTACTAATTCATGAATATGTGCGATTTTGAAAAAGGGGTATTTGCAGTTTAGTCCCTGGTAAGGGAAATTAATACCGGAAGGTCCCAATACATTCCAAAATAATTATAAAGTCCCAGGGGCCCTTTCCTGCAATTGTTTGCTTAACTTCAATGACCATTTTGCCCTCATTAAAGATGGTTGCCATCTCACTGGTCCCTACAGGGGGACTATGCTTTCATCTTATGAGGGTAAAATGGTCATTGAAGATAAGCAAACAATTGCAGGAAAGGGCCTCTAGGACTTTATAATTATTTTGGAATGTATTGGGACCTTCCAGTATTAATTTCCCTTACCAGGGACTAAACTGCAAATTTCCCTTTGAAAAAATTGTATATTTCCTAAATTTTTATTGTTTTAAACTAACTTTATATTAATTTTTAGAAAAGCGAAATTCAATTCAAACCATCATATATTTTGACATGGAGGAAGTAATTATTATTAAGTTGAAGGTATATATAATATATATATATATATATATATATATATATAAAAGCCCTAAATGAGTAAAGGAATTGGAACTCATCCGTGTGGGAGGAAGTCTCTAGAATCAAAATAGTTATTCATATTATAACTCATAACATTATGATATAACTAGAGTTTTCTCCCGCCGCGCTTTGTGCGGCGAGCAAACACTTAGTGCATTCCACAACCAACAAAATTGTTAACATATACAACACCAGCTTCTATGAAGTACATTTTACAGGATAGAAAAAGGTTCACAGATCTGCATCAAATCTGTTTTTGCGCTTCACGGAGAATCTCATCAACAATTCTAAGTAACCTAAACATATATTTTATTTACCCACTGCCTTAGCAATCAATATACCCTTTGCTAGGCTGAACCTTCAACGAATAGGATGTGACAACACCATTGAGCAATTAAAAAATAAAAAAGATCAAGATTCCATTCAGAAAAACAATTATAAAAACTAAGGCAGCAACTTAGCATAGTGATTTACCTACTATGGTACATAGCCCACACCTATAAATGGGTCTGAACATCTTACATTCGTAGGGAGTACAAGGTTTTGAGGCACTTAGATCAAGGTGCACATATAACCACAAATAGTAGGTCAATCATTCGAATAAAATATACACAAATAACTTCATTGATGACATCTACTACAACTTTTAAGTCAATTGAGGAAGCAATTAATAGGTCCCTAGTATTAGAAAAGCATCAGACTAGATAGGAGTATAAAAACATTGGAGTTATTATTTAAACAGTAGTCACAAACAATATACACGGGAATGCTTAAAGAAATTGGATTGAAATGATGTTTGTAACTGGATTTAGATAGTGGAGATAACCAAGTATGATTTGCTCACAATTTTTTACATAAAAATATTGAATACAATTACCAAGCAACCACATGAACCTAGTGACTGATAAACTAATTGCCAAACTATATAAAAGGGATAGAAAAAACTTCAGCTGATTTGAAGCAAATCAGTTTTCACACTTCACGGAGAATCTCAACCACAAGTCAAAACCTTTTATAAAAACATTTAGCCTACGAAATAGAGCAAAATAGCAAATTGGTTTACCACCTACTACTGTAAAGAGCCCACATCTAAATAAGGCTCCACCGACCTTACATGTGCTTATCTGGGGAGAGACCGAGGTTTATGGCAACCAGATCAAGGTGCATGCTTCACCACCAAACGACAGGCATCACATTTACCTAGTAATCCTTTGCTATGTGAGAAGACCTTGTGGTTACATAAATGACCAAAAATCAAGGCCCAGAGAATCAGAAGTAAGAGAAGGTCATTGCTAACTTAATGGGTTTATATAACACATTGCTAAACTAAAGCTAAAAAAGTTTAAAAGGTTTGATGCATTCATGGGCTTGGCTTATTCAAAAACATAGCTTGTAATATGACACATTTCTATGTTATTTTTCAGTAGCTTGTAATGCTAGTTAGAAACTAAGCTTCAGAAGCAGCAGTGACTAAGGAATTTATTTGTGATATATGCTTAGTTCTTCAACGCTAACTCAAAGTAAATCGCCATAGGACTAAGCTTGAGTAAATAAAAATGAATCAGCCACATATAAGCTCAACTCTCCTCTCCAACACTTATAGAACCTCCATATTGTACACCATCTTAGTGGCATCACAGACATATGCATTACTGGTTGGACTACGAAAACGAAGGCAGAAAGATTTGAAGCGTTTGAGTGGACAGTGGATATAACAATGGATTGTAGAAGAAGACAGCGTGTGAATCCATCATCGATTCCGAGTGCTTGCTGCCGAGAAACATGAGGGTGAAGGAGCTTGCCGTGGGTAAAGGAGTTAGCCATTTGAGATGAGATCAATAATATTTTTTGGATTGGAAACGTCAGTAATAATTGATCATAACATGGAGTTTTTTTGGGTTGTGTTCTAGTTTGAGGAAAGAATAGATTTGGATTGACAATCCTTATATTTCCATTGTGGGAGTCTAAATAATTTGAATTTTGAATTTCTCTGTCAAGATGAAAAATCATTAGTGAAGAGGATTGGGGAGGAAGCTAGCTTAAGCATTGAATGCACCATGTGGCTCTATTGAGGCAATAAATAAATGCAGAGCCTAAGGGGGCGTAGACCAGCTGGTAAGAAAGGGGAAAGTAAGGCACCGCGTACCCACCAGGTCGTGGGTTCGAACCCTTGGGAAGTCGTCACCCCCAAAATGGGAATCCCGGCGGCGACTTCGGATTAGTCGGTTCTCCGAAGGGGACCGGACACCAAAGGCTCTAAGTAAAAAATAAATAAATAAATGCAGCACATAGCAGAGCACACTGACCAATGCTTATTACCATATTAGTACCTTTTTTTGACTACTCCTATTTGCAGATTCTCAGGTTGTGTTGGTGTATAATAGAATAGTAAAAAACATAGCATGCGTATGGGTCATTAAATGCATCACATGTTTTACTCTACAATTACACAATTACATATTTTAAAAATAAAAAAAGTAACACGCTAATTCAGGAGAAATTTTCAACTCCCGCCCAAATTCACTAGCTACAGTAAAATGAGTCTATTGCACACACTTTGAGGAAGAAAATTCAAAAAAGAGTGGACAACCTATTAGAGATATAGTTGACAGTTGATAATTTTACTAACTAAATCAACAATTGTTTGCTACATGTGTAGCAATGATTTTCACATTTTATGGACATATGTATCATACTTATCAATATATCATCCCAATCTTCCCTCCAATTGCAGTGCTAAGGAAAATGCGGCTTGAACATCATTTTATTATCCTTCATTCCTAGGCTAAATGTATTGAATTAGGTTTAAAAGTATTGTCAAAACAATGTCCTCGGTCAATAACTCAATGTGGTAAAAAATTAACATGTGAAACTATGTGTTTCACATTTAACATGATGAAAGAGAGCTATCAAATATGATCACATACATAAACTTAAACTTTATTGTTATGATAAAAATGTCGAGTAAGTTTGACTAATGGTTAATGTTTAAAGAAATAATCAACCATCTAATATTGTTGTCATATTTTATTTCTTAAAGGATGTAAATAAACATATTTGACGGTCATTTGCTCACAAGTGACAAGTAAATTGTTGAATATAAAAAAAAGAAACGGGACAGAAACAAGAGAACCAAAATGAGGTCTTTTGGAGACAAACAAGAGAACCAAAACGAGGTGAAAGACCTCAATTTTTGTTGAGCTATAAATTATCCAGTGATCCATAATTTTGATTCATATAGCCAACTCTACAAATCAGAAAATTGTACATCAATCATGCAAATCAGTTTAACAACTCATGCTCATGCGAAGTCATGCCGGAGATATTATTATATAGATACCCTTCTATATCTGGAGTAAAACCCTTCTCCAACATTTCCACTCTTACAATATCATAGGCAGTACGATTTGGGGATAGACCCTTTTCTAACATTGCATTAAGAAGTTCATTAGCTGGCTCCATCTTCAGCATTTTACAAAATCCTTTAATTAACACGTTGTATGTAACAACATTTGCCCGCTTACCTTCTCTCTCCATCCGAGTCCTCACATTCAAAGCTGCCTTGAGATTTCCCTGCATACAATAGCCATCCATCAAAGTATTGTATGTTATATGATTAGGTATTACACCCACATAACACATTTCATTCAATAGCTTCTCTGCCTTTCTTGATTCCCCTACTTTACAACATCTACCTATTAATATGTTATATGTCACCGTATCAGCCTTCAAGCCTTTATCCTCCATTTCACTTAAGAGCTCCTTGGCTGCTATCATATTTCCTTTTTTACACAAACCTGCAATCAAGCAATTATAGCTTGAAACATTTAGGGAAACTCCTTCATCTAGCATTGACCTATGCAATGCAAAAGCCTCCCCCATCATTCCTTCCTTACTGTTAGAATCTTAGTATTCAATATTTTGATTAGGAGAAATTAAATTTTGATTATGCATTTATTTCATGATTGTATTTGATTGTTGTTTCCTATTTTCATCACCTTTCCTCTCCTATATGATATACTCTTGCCATAGAGCGAAATCATCAATAAGAGAAATCTATATTTTCCTTACATCTTCCTTCTCTTCTCGAATTAACATGGTATCAGAGCGTATGGTTCAGATCGGGTTCGCTGTACGAACATAGAGAGAGAGAGAGAGAGAGATGATGAACATTGTCGAAAATCACAGATCCAGAGCAAACAGCGGCGAGTGGTGCGTCACCGCCACCACCGTCATGATCGGAAGGCCGAATTAGGCCTATCCCCGCCGTTCGCCGTCTTTCTGGGCCGCGCATGGCCTTCACGCGCCGCCACAGCACCGGCACGTGGTCACCACGCACCGCCGTACTCCGGCGCCGGTGACCCTGTTTTCTCCAGTTTTCACCAGACTGCTGGATTCTGCTATTAATCCCTCGCTGCTTGGTTCAAATACTCCTCATCCTAAAGAAACAGAATCAAGTTCAAAGGTCTTTATGGGTAACTCTTCAAAAGCTTCAACTCTTGAAGCCCAGTGGTGCAATTACTCTCACGGGAAAAGTCACAACAGTGATAAGTGTTGGAAGCAGCAAGAAGGGAAGAATCATTTTACCCAAATTGAGCAGAAAGATGATGAACATTTAGGCAAGGAAGAGATTCAGAAGTTGCGGAAAATCCTTGAAGAACGTAACAAATCTCATATTATTTCTAATTTGAACCTTATTCAATCAGGTAATTCCATAATAGCTCTTAATACTGCAATGAATACCGATGACACATGGATTATCGACTTCGGAGCTACAGATCATATGACAAGAAATAGAGGTTTATTCAAAACTCTTAGATTATGCCTTGAAAATCTTAGAGTTAAAGTTGCAAATGGAGTTATTACAAAAGTTGCAGGAATTGGTTATGTTTTGTTGACAGAACACTTACAATGTTCTCTTTGTTCCTGCGCTTACTTGTAATCTGATATCTGTGAGTAAATTAATTAAAGACAAGAGATGTAGAGTGATCTTTGATGAAAGTGGGTGTACTTTTCAGGATTTAAACTCGAGGAGGCCGATTGGCAATTCTAAGTAATGGGATGGACTCTATTATCTTGAAGGCTCTAACCGATGGAAACGAGAAGCAAATAAGGCACTTGTTAGCCCGCATTCCAATAATGAAGATGTTCTTTTGTGGCACCAAAGGTTAGGCCATCCAAGTTTTGATTATATGAAGCATTTGTTTCCAAGTCTATTCAATAAAAATTCAGTACCATTTTCTTGTGAAACTTGCCAACTTGCAAAACAAAAACGATCCACCTATCCTCAACTATCCTATAAGCCGACCGCACCCTTCACAATAATCCATAGTGACATTTGGGGGCCTGCTAAAACCAAAACCCAAGCCAACGCCAGATGGTTCGTAACCTTTATTGATGATCACAGTAGAACTACATGGGTTTACCTAATGAAAGAAAAATCTGAAGTGAACCAAATATTCCAAAGTTTCTACTCCTATGTAAAAAACCAATTTCACACCTCTATCCAAATTTTAAGGAGTGATAATGCTAAGGAATACTTAAGTAGTTCTATGAAAGAGTTTCTAACCAAGCAAGGTATCCACCACCAAACCTCTTGTGTGTACACCCCTCAGCAGAATGGAGTGGCTGAAAGGAAGAATAGACACCTCCTAGAAGTAACTAGAGTCATTATGATAAAAAGAAATGTCCCTAAAATATTCTGGGGAGATGACATCCTTCTCAATCGTATGCCATCCAAAGTTCTCAACTTCTCCACTCCTATATAGAAACTCCTTGAAACCTACCCCAACTCTCCACTCATTCATACCTTACCTCCAAAAACTTTTGGGTGTGTCGTGTTTGTTCACAAACAGGCTGAGGGCAAACTTGATCCTAGAGCAGACAAATGTATATTTGTTGGGTATTCTCCAAGTCAAAAGGGTTATAAATACTACAGTCCAACCACCCGAAAAACCAGTGTCTCAAAGGATGTAGTGTTTTACGAGAGTGAGGCATACTATCCCAAATTACCCATTCAGAGGAAGAGTAATGGTACAAAATGGCTAATTGTGAATCCCACACCTATGTCAAGCCTTGAATGAGAGATCTTAGTTTATCCTGAAATGTCAGAACTGTCATCCAACCCGGTTGACTCTGAAAGAGCCATAGCCATCCCAGAAATACAAATCACCCAGGACAACCCCAGTGAACACAATCCTCAACTTATAGTGGAAAACAATGCTGAAATCAATACTGAGATGGTCTCTGAAGATCAACATAATGAGGAATTACAATCAGGCAATGAAGCAACTGATAGTAGAGTTCCTTCCGCTCCGAGGAATGGCCATGAATCTGACTCGGGAATAGATCCTGAAGAGATGGGCTGGCCTATTGCTCTACGAAAGGGGGTAAGATCTTGTACTCAGCATCCTATTCAGAAATTTGTTTCTTATGGTAATCTATCTGCAAAGATGCAGAGCTTTGTAATTAACACTGCTCAGGCGAAAATCCCACACACCTTCCAGCAAGCTATGACTGATCCTAATTGGAAGTTAGCTGCAAAAGAGGAGTTGAGGGCTCTTAAGGAAAACAAGACATGGGAGATTGTGAATCTTCCGAGAGGGAAGAAAGCAGTTGGATGCAGGTGGATATTTACTCCTAAGTTTAATCACGATGGGAGCATCGACAAGTATAAGGCCAGATTAGTTGCAAAGGGGTACACTCAGACATATGGCATTGATTATGAGGAGGCGTTTGTTCCAGTTGGCAAAATTTAGTACCAGCAACATACTTCTTTCTATTGCAGCCAACCTGGATTGGTCATTACATCAATTAGACATTAAAAATGCCTTTTTGAATGGTGACTTAGAGGAAGAAATATACATGGAAGTTCCAGAGGGTGTCAAAGCCCCTAATAACACTGTATGCAGATTGAAGAAGTCTTTGTATGGATTGAAACAGTCTCCAAGAGCCTGGTTTGACAGATTCGCTAGAGTGCTGAAGAAGATGACCTTTGTTCAGGGACAAGCAGATCACACCTTGTTCACTAAACATGATGGTGATATAGTGACAATTTTAATTGTTTATGTTGATGATATTGTTATTACAGGGAATGATGAAAGTTCCATAGCTCAGCTGAAACAAGCTCTAGCAAATGAATTACAAGTGAAAGATCTTGGTTATATGAGATACTTCCTTGGCATGGAGATAACCAGAACCAGGAAAGGCATTAACGTGTCCCAGCGCAAGTACACACTAGACTTGCTACATGAGACCGAGATGCAAGGTGCGAAACCGGAGGAGACTCCTATGGATGACAAATGCAAACTGGAAATAAAGTAAAAGGGAGTTCCTGCTAACACTGAGAGATATCAGAGACTTGTTGGGAAGTTGATATACTTAACTCACACATGTCCAGATATCAGTTATGCAGTGGGAACGGTGAGCCAATTCATGCACCAACCACAAATGGAGCATATGGATGCAGTTATGAGAATACTTGGGTACTTGAAGGGAAATCCAGGTAGGGGAATATTCTTTAAGAAAGGCACAGCTAGTAATTTGGAGATTTATACTGATGCAAGTCATGCAAGAGACCTAGAAACTGGAAGATCTATCACAGGTTATTGCTCATATCTCTAGGGAGACTTAGTTACATGGAGAAGTAAGAAGCAGGACATTGTATCGAGAAGTAGTTGTGAAACTGAGTTAAGAGCTGCATGTCTTGGTGTATGCGAAAGAATCTGGATCATCATATTACTACATGAGTTGAGAATTCCCTTTGATGGTCCACTGCAAATATAGAGTGACAACAAGTCCAGTATCGAGATGACAAAGAATCCTGTTTATCATGATCGAACAAAACATGTCGAGATTGATAGACATTATATTAAGGAAAAAGTAGAGGCGGGGATCATGTTCTTCTGAGCAGATTGGTGATATGATGACTAAACCACTTGCCCGACCGAAGCTGGGAATGATCGACATATATTCTCCAGCTTGAGGGGGAGTGTTAGAATCTTAGTATTTAATATTTTGATTAGGAGAAATTAAATTTTGATTATGCATTTATTTCATGATTGTATTTGATTGTTGTTTCCTATTTTCATCTCCTTTCCTCTCCTATATAATGTACTCTTGCCCTAGAGCAAAATCATCAATAAGAGAAATCTATATTTTCCTTACATCTTTCTTCTCTTCTCAAATTAACACTTACAGTATGCATCAACAAGTATATTGAATGTTACAACATTGGGAACCAACCCTTGAATAGTTATATCATTAAAGAACCTTGTTGCTTCCTTTATCATCTTTTTAGAACATCCATTGATAAGAACATTGTACGTGATAATAGTGGGCTTCAAACCTAAGCCTGCCATTTCATGCAGCAAAGAAATTGCCTCTTCTAGCTTCCCATCATTACAAAGGCCATTTATCAATGAGTTATATGTAACTATAGTAGGTTTTAATCCCTGTCTTTGCATTTCTTCAAAAGCATCCGCTGCAGCCGTGCCGTTCCCATCCTTTCAGGAGCCATCAATGATAGTATTGAAGGTAATCTCATTGGCACAAATTTTATTAGCCAGCATTTCCTTCAAAATAGCCTGAACCTTGTACATTCTTCCAGCCTTTCCCTTCTTGCAGTATCCATCAATAAGAGTATTGTATGTAACAACATTGGGGGAGAATCCCCAAGCCTTGATGTCTTCAAAAACATCTCTTGCCTTATTTAACTTCCCGGCTTTACAGAGGCCATATATGAAGATGTTAAATGTGGTCAGATCAGGTTTAACCCGCCTTTTGATAATACCCTTGTACACTTGTTCCGCATGGCCAAATTTATTCTCCTTCACCAAAGCGCTCAGTAAAGGATTGCAAGAAGTGGATGATAAATTAAAGCCATAATCTTGAGCTCGCCTGAATGCTTCACATGCAGAAGGGAGTTGCAAGTTTCTCACAAATGCAAGGATCAACATATCAATAATGATAGCATTTGCATGAGATGGATCACTGCAAAGCAAAAGGGAGTGGAAAATGGAGACAAGTGGGTGGTTTTCATTCTTAACAAAGTAATCCAGAAAGGACCTCAGTGTGGAATATTTTTTGGCATTGAACAAAGAGAGTAAAAGTTTGGCGGTGGTTTGAGGAGCATAGGAAGGGGGGTTGATCTCTCTTTGAGACCACTTATAGAAGCTAAGAACAAGGTCTGAATTAACTCCTGTAGTGAGCAATTGTTCAACAAATACAGCAGGTTGAGTAAGTCGGAGATGAGGTTTGAGGTCTGACCAATGAGGTTTGAGGTCTGACCAATACAACTGCAGGCAGAATAATTATATATGTGCATGTCTGTCTCTATTCCTTTGTCGACTAGAGTGGAACTGGTATTGAACCAGGAAATCACACCTACAAAAAGTGAAAGTGCAGAATAGATATTAGGTTCGTTCAGGCATTGCATAGAACAAATAAATAGGGGCTGGGGCACTAGTAAATAGCAATTCATTCAAAATCTACATCTAAAACCATTAGGAAGGAATAAGATCACACACGCCGATCCTTTGCTTCTCACTTTTCTACCTCTGTGTCATAATTCCCCTTCTGTTCTCCAAGATCACCCCAACGCACAGCTCGATGTCTTCTTTATATTTCCTTTTCAATTTACACTACTACAAATTACACCTATACCAGCGCAGCTTTACATGCGCTTAAAAAAGGACGGTAAAAAACGCATGTAAAGATAACGTTTACATGCGCTTTAAGCGCATGTACATATATCACTCTTTACATGCGCTTTAAGCGCATGTAGTAAGTCACCTTTACATGCGCTTTAAGCGCATGAATATAGCCGACTAGATACATGCGCTTTAAGCGCATGTACAGGCAATAGAGTGAAAAACATGAAGTAATGCATAATAGTTCCTCCTCAGATGGCAAAAGCCACTAATGCAAGTGTTTATAAGCTAGAGCACCCCATTGGGGTGTTATGCTTTGGATATACTACATATACATGCGCTTTAAGCGCATGTACAGGCAGTAGTAGAGTGATGAACATGAAGTGATGCTGAGTGTAACATTCCGTTACTAATTCCCTAATTAATTCAATAATAGCTTTACTAACTATGATAGAAAAATGATTTCTATAACATCAATAAATCTATCATAGTTAGAAAAAGAATTTCCTAATAATAATCATTATCCATGATAGAAAAGAATAAACTAATACAACTTGAACACTATCATGGATAATTAATAGCTAACCATGTTAGAAAAGAATCACCTAACATGGTTAGAAAAAGAAGATGCCTACTACAATTCTTCGATTATCTAACAAAATCAATACAAATAAAAATATGCGAAAGCGAATGCAGCCCTATACATTTTTGGCAATATACATGTCTAAATAAACTAAACAACCTTAAAACTTAAGCCCTTTCCTGTTGCTCGCGCCTGTGCATGATCACCTGCAAAAATGTAAGTAATCGTGGGGTGAGACAACTTGTCTCAGTAATCTACTACTTAACTCACTATAACAGTGAGATGTGCGGTAGTAAGGGCGTCTAAAGGGTACCACAATTTTATAATCAATATATATATATACAAGAACCAAGCATTCTTCCATTTACCATTCTAGGCCCTCTGTCACGTCCAAAACGAATCAAGTCCATCCTTTCTACTTTCCAAATATCACTCAAAACCCCTCAATCAACTTCCACATCGATAACTTCACCATCCAATCTCCAAATTCATGCCGTCATTATTGTAAATCTCATACACATAGTTCTCAAATCCAACTTCTCGTCTCTCATCCATGTACAACCCTGGTGCTCTACTCCCAGGGAGGGAAACCCCAATCTGTCTCAAATCAGAAAGGGAGCAGTCCCTGTCTCAAATCAGGAGACTTCTGGTCACAGTCTCAAATCCGTTGACCATTATAAATAACCGTTGATTGGCCTATCAACCGGTTATCATCGCGCGATGATCCATATATCTCAGTGTCATGCAATGATCACAATTCTTTTCAACATCCCAATCACAACCTTTGATACTTTCCATCAACACAACTTTCCAATTCCTCAACCCCAAAGTATGATGCTCCCAATCCATATCACTTTTCAATACCCTGTCAAGTACCAATTATATATCTCCACCACCACTATCACTTTCTATAATACTCTGTCAAATACCAATTATATATACCTACCACAACTGTCACTTTCTGTCGATATGGCCTATTTACACCGCTGTCCAAGCATTACACCCATATACCTCACCGGTCCAACCACCACCAGACAGGATAATAATATATATATAATGTATCAAATTCTTTTATACCATAGTAATCGTGTTTTAAAGGCACCCGATAACCTGTTTTGTATAAAAGTAACTTTTAAAGGTTTCGAGGGCTAGAAAGGATTTTGAAAATCCCAACTAACGTCACCCTCAATGTTATAGTAAGGTAAGAGTGATTACCTGAACCTGCTCCACATCAAGAAAATACAATACCAATGAAACCCTCGCTTGCAGCTCGACCCATTGATAGTCACAATCACTAGAAAATAGACAATACGATGTCAATACATAGTTCAGGTCTTTATAACTTGACTAAATTAATCTAAACTCATAAGGATTATGGTAGCTAACCCATCTTCAAATACCCCTGTCAATGAACATAACACTATCTTTATATCATCCAATATCATAAATCTTATTATATACCAATAATCTAAAATTTAACCACATAGCAATGAACTCCACCTATACTTCCACAAGGTATTTCATTCAAATCATTATTTCGCCTTGATAAACCTACTTCAATCCTCAACTCATCATATTCTCATAGTTTTACCTGTCATTCCATAATTCCATAGTTCTATTTGTCATTCCAAAAGTCATTTATAAGCTAAGTGTGTATTATTATTGATATAATTGAATCCAAATTTGAACAATACATTCATCATTTAACCATCTACCATTATACTCAACAATACCATCAAGTTTGCCATTTATCATCTACTCAACAATTTACATATATGAATTCACTAACATTAACCAAATCTCTAAATAGTCCCACTTTATCTCAAAATCACCACTCACCCAATTCCTCTAATTTATTCTAAATATTCTTGAACTTTAAGCATTCAACCTACACTTCAATATATTCCCCCACAAACTTAATCATTTAGCACAAACATGGAGCACTTTGATAAACAATCACTTTCATTTACACAAGTAACATAAATAAATTTCTTCCTTACCTTTCCAAGTTACAATACATAGTCAATGTTAATCCCACGAAAACATAACTTCATTTCTTTTTAACTTACAACTTCTAATATCATTTCTTAAACCCTCATGAATCCAAATCCTACTCAATAATATTTAAATATAACCAAATATCTTTATTCAGCTCATATAAGTCATTATTCTTACTCAATAAAACCAACTTGCAATATTTTATCCTTCCACATCACCTAAACATTCCAACTCTCATCTCATCATCGCAACCTAAACGACACAAGTCCAATACACATTTTCATTAAGCTCTAATAGTTACCTTACAATCAAGTTTAACAATCTCATGTCCAAATGATTCCCAAATCATTTATTATCTTAAGTCATCAATTATCCACATCCAACATCAACAAATCAATCCCTACTTCATTCCAATTGTCCTTCCACAAATCATCATCAAATCCAACCCCTCCACCTAATCTAATAACAAACAAAAATCTTTACTTATAATATCAATCACTTCAGCCTCACCAATATTAATTCTAACATACTATGACCTTCCAAACTTATTTATTAACCTCTAACATTACCATCATACATTTACATAACCAAAATTCACATTTGTTCAACACTTTGCTCACAATCCTTTTCCTATACACACACCCAATCAATTTCAAGATTCTAATATTACCCTCTCACCTTAGTAATCCACTACTTACCATCCATTCAGCCATTAGTTCACATATCACCAAAGCACATAATCAATTTCTCATTTATGTAACACTTTATCACCAAATCTTTTCTCAAACATCAATCCAATCAATTCCACCTTTCCAATGTAATTATATAACCTTAGTAAGCATATAATAAGTACCGATTTTCCCCAATAACTCACACATCACCAAAACCCTCAATTTCAAGAAACTTTAAAAACCAAGAAATTCCAAAATAACTAAGAAACTTCTAGAAAACTCAAATACCTTCAAGAACTCTCAAATCAAATATTTGAACACACATTATTTGTGGTTTAGAGCTCCAAAGATCCCCACATAGCAAAAATCCTAACTTCAAGGAATCCTAAGTGTCACCAAAACTTCACAAATGCTTCATCTCATCTAGAGAGTCAAAATGCCCCCTAGAATACTCAAATCCAAGGACTCAATTTCAATATTAAAGCACAAACATTCCAAAAATTGTAGTATGTCCAAAACCCTAACTTCAAAGAGGCAAAATTTCACAAAATCAACTTCATAAAAATCAAAGAATAAGCTTACGGAGTTCGGAAACAAAGGGATGGTCTTTACCTCCGCCGGCCACCGTCCAGGACGCCGGAAAACTGGGCTTCAAGTGGCTGGCCGAGCTGGGCAGCAAGGAGACAGAAGAAATGAAGAGAGTGGAGATGAAAGGGAAGAAATGGCATGCAAAAACTCAAAGAAACAACAGCCTACCTATAATCATCGTCGGCCGCCCCTCATTGCCACCAAAACCAGCCGGAAAAACTCGAACTTCACCGGAAAAACGCGTGAAGACAGAGAGGAACGTACTGCATAGATCTGGCATGATTTTGGCTTGGGTTTGAGAAGGAAAGAAGAGCAAAACGAAATGGGTGTGTGTGGATTGAAGAGGATGAAGTGTGTGGGTGGTGTGGAAGGTGAAAGGGACGAAAAATGGTGAAGAGGGAGGGGAGGGCGTCGGTTTTAAGTTGAGGAAGGAGGAAGGCCACGTTTGGTTTAGTGGAATTGGGGTGGTACTTTATAATGTGTAGCAATAATTTATCATAATGTACTCTTTTAATTTAAATCCACTAAAACCAGTCTCCAGTCTCCTTAACCTTCAAAATATTTTGGATTCAAACATTCCCTCGTATTTCTATTTCTTCAATTGTTTAATTAATTATTTAGGCACTTATTATTCCAAAACTTCTAAATTATATCAAAAATCTCCAAAAATTCTAAAAATTCCCAGATTTTCTAATTTTTCCATTTATTATTTCCTAAAATATTCACTAATTCATATGTTAAATTTTCAGGATGTTACACTGAGAGTTCATTCTCAGATGTCATAAGCTACTCATGCAAGTGTTTATAAGCTAGAGCACCCCATTGGGGTGTTATGCTTTGGTTATACTACATATACATGCGCTTAAAGCGCATGTACAGGCTCTACATGCGCTTTAAGCGCATGTAAAGGCAGTATTGGAGTGAAAAACTTGAAGTCATGCATAAGAGTTCATCCTCAGATGTCATAAGCTACTCATGCTTGTGGTCTAGGTGTTTAAAAGCTAGAGAACCACATTGTGGTGTTTTGCATGTGGTAATACTACATATACATGTGCTTTAAGCGCATGTAAAGGCAGTATTGGAGTGAAAAACTTGAAATCATGCATAAGAGTTCATCCTCAGATGTCATAAGCTACTCATGCTTGTGGTCTAAGTGTTTAAAAGCTAGAGAACCACATTGTGGTGTTTTGCATGTGGTAATACTACATATACATGCGCTTAAAGCGCATGTAGAGGCTCTACATGCGCTTTAAGCGCATGTAGAGGACTCTACATGCGCTTTAAGCGCATGTAAAGGCAGTATTGGAGTGAAAAACTTGAAGTCATGCGTAAGAGTTCATCCTCAGATGTCATAAGCTACTCATGCAAGTGTTTATAAGCTAGAGCACCCCATTGGGGTGTTATGCTTTGGTTAAATATTTTTAGTAAAGGACCATTAGAAAATTTGGAGTATTTAGTATTTTTTTTTATTAGGGGATTTCTGGAAGTTTTGGGGATAAATATATTTTAAGAAGATAATATGTCTATTTTCTTTGGAAATTTGAGAAAAAGAGTTAGAAAGTTAGGATATATGAAGGTTTTGTTGAAATTAAATTATTTTGAAAGTTAAGGAGATAAGAACTTTGATTTAGTGATTTGGGGATTAAAGAAAGTAGTATGGTAATTTCCCTATTTGTTAACCTAACTAAAATAAACTTCCAACCAAACAAAGCCTCTCCTCCCTTATAACACACCAAACACGGCCTCCCCTCCCACAAATACTCTCAAACCCGACACCCCCTCCCTCAAACCCTAACTCCCTACTTCTTCATCCATCTCCACGGCGGCCTGCGGCGCGGCAGCTCCGGCCCCCCCTTCACCAACACATCTTCCTCTTCTCTCCCTTTGTTTTCCCCTCACAATCGGAATTTCAATGCCTCTTCGTTTTCGAATCCTCCCTTCGTTTTCCTAGTTTTTCCGGCAGGTTTCTTCGATCTCCGGCGAAATAGGCGGTGGATGGAGGCGGAACTTAATGGTAACACTTCAGCCTTCTTGTGCTTTCGAACTATTCCACCTTTAATGTTGATTTCTCACTTTCTTTTTCCTTCCTTTCCCAAATCTGAGTCTTCCCTCTGTTTATCTTTGTCTCCGGCGAGCCTGGTTGTTTCAGGCGGCGGCGAAGCTCCGGCCAAACGTGGTGAGGTCGAAAATGAGTAAGGTAGTTCCCTTTATCCCGGTTTTACCCCTCCTTCTGCGATTTGGTGATATTTGAGTGTTAGGGTTTGACATTGGGGTTAAATAATTGATTAAACAGATGTGTATGCCTTCGAATTTTTATGTTTTTAGTTGATTACATGGTGTTTGGCAACTTGTGGGCAAGGTGTTTGTGGAAATGCTTAAGAGAGTGGAGTGAAAGGGATGGATGCACAAGAGGGGGGTGAATTGTGCTACCAAATAAAATAAAACAATAAAACACAAGGATTTATACTGGTTCGGTCTTCCTGACCTACGTCCAGTTCTCAACCACCCAGGTTGAGTTCCACTATCTCCAGGTTTTACGAACGGGTTCACCTGGAACCTTTACAACCGCAAGTTTTAGACCGGGATCACTTGCAACCTTACAACCACAAGTTTTACACAGGCTCACTTGCAACCTTACTGACTCACTCCCCCTTACAACCTGCAAGGGTTCAACCTTTACAAATAAAGGATTTTCTAAACTTAGTTCTCTTTAAGAACGGATAATGTTACACACTTAAGTACACTTAATGCTCTTAATAAATGAAGAGACTTAACTACAAAGAGTACAAGATAAGTAGATGAAAAGAACTCTCAATGCGTTAAATGCTCTCTTGCTTTTCTGGGCAGCTTTGAATGCTTGAATGATATTCTCAGTTTCTCGCTCTAGATTTCTCCAAGATGTCAAAAGTTATCTTCATAAATGAAGATGAGCTTCCTTATATTGTCCTCAAGCATTCTCACTCTTGGTAGGTGGCATAGCCGTTTGAATATAGCTGTTTATCCCAAGTTACCGTTGGCTCAATTAATGCTCCATTAATGCTCAGCAGGGTTGACTTTGCTTTATCTCTGAAAAGCAGTTCTGACAACTCTGCTCTGCCAAAAAGCACTCTGACACTGCACTGCTCTCGCTGAACGTTCTGACATTCTGATTGCTTGCGGAAGCAAATCCACATCCGGAAGTAACATCACTCAGTGCTGCACTTGAACGTTAGTCTAGCAATATATTAACACATAGTCACATGCAGTGGGAGTTCATTTAGTCTTAGGAAGTTCTCTTACTTCCGGAAGCAATTCCACATCCGGAAGCACTCCTACTGGACGTTGAGTTATGGCTTAGTGTTATACTCACTGACGCTCGGTGTTACCTAACCCAACAGGCAGCGCTAGTCATTAACCATCCGGAAGCAAATCCACATCCGGTTGCATCCTAACTTAGTCTCAAGGATTTTATACACTTAATGTTCCTAGACTGAGTCATGGCTTAGTGTTTTACTTGCTTCCGCTGGGGGATGAGACGTTCATCCGCGAGCGCTAGTCCTAGTCCATCAGGAAGTAAATCCACATCCGGTTGTACTCTTACTTGTGGTTCCATTTTAACCTAATTTTGTCTAAGTGTTTACCTTGTTCTTTCATATTTTAGTCTTCATCAAAACTTAAGATTCTAACATTCTCCCCCTTTTTGATGATGACAAACTAAGTTATACAATTAAGTTCATATGAAAGAATTAAAAGTAATAATCAGATAAGGCACAAAAAGCTAAAGACAAATATCATTGATGAGCAAAAGATTACAAGTCAGATATGTAATAACAGATAAAATACACAAGTAATCAAAACTGTGCAAGATAACTATGCATGAGAAAATATGGAAAGAAAATTTTCTAAGTTAAAATGCATGGGGTTGGTTGGGGTTTATAGTTGGTGTCTCCTTTTCCTCTCCCTCTCTCTTTGCCTTTATTCACACTCCTCTTGCAGTGTGGCTAACTGGGCTTCCTTCTCACTCTGGTCAATCTCCGCAATTATTCTCTGGAGCTCTGCCTCTTCCTTCTCCCTTCTGAGTCTTTCAGATTCAACGGATTCCTCAAAGGCTCTCTTCAGATCTTGAACCTCAGCATATCCAGGGAACCCAGTTGCATGAGAGAAGGGGATGACCTCGCCATTGGGATAATGGACAGCCTTAATTTTGACATTCCACACAGGAAAGTTGGGATCCTCCTCAACTTCCTTGGCTTTCCTTTTCCCTTTGCCTTTTCCTTTGCACTTTCTTCTTTCTTGGGAAGCCGTGGCATTTGCTCTTTCAGCATCGAGGCAAGTCATCTGACCAAATGTGATCTTGTCAGTCCATCCATACCTCTCGAACTCATCAGCAGTCATATCCTCTATTTCCAGCTTTACTTCCTTTAGTAGCGGAGGAAGATATGATGCTTGAGAGGATGGCTGAGTCTCAGATGCTTCCCTCTCAGATACCCTTTCTGACTCAGAGCGACCACGAGGTTCCTCTTCACTCTCAGAAGACTCAGTAGTAGCAGCACCCTTTTTGGCACCATGCTTCTTCCTAGACTGGCTGTAGCTTACTACTAGTGGAGAAGGTGCAGAAGATGGCTTAGAAGGAGGAATTGGCTTGGCTATCACAATAGGTGGGTGGTTTTGCCTCTCCAACCCATACTTCATAATAATTTCTTCAATTAAGTTTCGGCTAGGCACAGAGGGAGGAGGTTCAGCAGAAGAGGCTTCTGGCGCTGGTTCAGGCTGCTCTGGTTCAGACTCAGGCACAAAAGAAGAGGGCTCATCAGGTTGGCTGACTAACACCATTGCCCATTTAGATCTTTGCTCATCCAGGCGCTGTTGTTGCATATATCTCACTGCTTCCTCTCTGAGCAAATACTCAGCATTACCCATCTGCCTCAGATCATTTGCACGTCGGAGAGCAGCAGCTATGTCCTCTTCAGCCACAAGGAGGGTTGAGACCTTATCTGCTCCAAATCATATGCCCGACGGAGGGCAACAGCTGGTAGAGTCTATCTCCCCCTTTTGGCATCATCAAAAGGGACGAGGGCCAAGGAGGAACGGTTGGGTGAAGAAGATGGTGGAGGTTCAGGGCCAACTTGCTTTGGCTTGGGTGGTGAGGGTTCAGGTGAGGATGTGGGTGTGGTTGCTGGTGAGGAAGTGGGGTCAGGTGAAGAAGGAGGGCTAGGGAAGAGGGTGCGGTTTCTTTCGAAGAAGGAGGGGTCGTTGAATAGGCCTTCGAAGGGGTAGGTAGAGGAGTAAGAGGTGGGTTGTTCACCTATCCGCCGAAGAGGGGGAAGATCTCTGAGGTAGAAGGTATGAAGTGGGTGATCAGGAGAGGAAAATCCAAGAGATTGGGCTATGGTGGGGCGAGTGTGAGGGAGTGGATTGGAGGGCCTTATGGAGTTTGGGGGTGGTGAATGGTTTGGGAAGTTATGAGGTGAAGGTGAGTTCTGGGGTGATTGGCGAGGGGAACTTTGAGGAGTTTGGTGAGAGGTGTTGTGAGTGTCAGACTCATTTTGTGGTGAATTTGGATGTGAGTCATTCTGAGGGGGTGGTTGTTGTGTATTAGGAGGAGGGAGTGATGGTTGGTTAGGTGGAGGAGGCGGAGGTTGGTCATTTTGTGGAGGAGGAGGTGGAGGTAGATTGCCCTGAGGTTGGGGAATTTGGAAGTGGTTAAGTAACAAGTCTAATTTGGCCTCGACCCTTCCTAGGCGATTCTCGAGGTTCTGGATCCTCTGCTCCTGCTGCTGGAATCCAGTGTCACACTCATCACGAAGGGGAGCCACCAAAGAGTCAGCCAGCCGAAAGATGATCTCTTCTTTCACTTCCTCAGCAAATGCCTTGACTGCAGCTGACACCCTCGGAACACGGCTTGGACCAGCATGAGAATCAACCTCTTGATCCCCTGCTCCAGACGCAGAGGGAGCAGTTGTGTGTGAGGCACTCTCTGCCTGAGATCCAGATCTAGTGGCCCTTGCCGGCTTATTGTACCTAATCCCCATCTTGCTGATGTTCACTGCGCTGACGGGCAAGCACTTAACATTTTCATCCTCCTCAGTGGATTTGATCAGGAACTTTTCCAGGAGGAAGGCGATGACAGTTGGGTATGGAAGATTCCCAGACTTCTTGTTGTCAATCCACCTGTGCAGTTCCAAACTTATCAACTGCCCAGGGTTAATCGGCTGCTGGGTGAGGAATCTTGGAAGCCAGGGGTTGTCAAGTTGAGTGAACTCGTTGAAGTTTCCCCCTTTATGAGTCATCATTTGGGAGTAGACATATTGCAGTACCCGGTTGGAGTCAGACATGTCAGACACCTTCTTTCCCTTGGTGTCATAGATTTGCTCAAGCTCCTCCTGGCTGAGTTTCTCAGGGTGTATCCACTTGTTCATATCTTCCTCAGTGACCCCGAGCAAGGAGTTGATATCTCGCCAATTGAAATCGACTCTGCGGATGGTCTCTTTCCCATTCACCATCTTGTACTTGGCATTGGCTGTGAGAGACTGGCCGAACACCCTGAGTACGTTGATGTTGTACTCTTTGTTGATTCCCAGCCAGCACATATATTTCTGGAGGTGCTCCCTCAAATGGCCAAACCCTAGTTCTTCAATTTTATTCAAGTCGATGTACATTCCATGAGAGAAGTAAGGCTTTGCAGTTTCAAACTTGCTAGAGACAGTCTCCAATGGCCCATCCTTGTATACAAGTGGATCATCCTCCACTCGCTGTCTTTTGGATGAGGGTTCATCGCTGAACTGAACCCTCTTTTTACCCTTTTTCCCAGATTTCTCAGGCTGTTCATGGTGTTCTTGAGGTTTCCCAGTTTTCCCAGAACGCGAATGCCCAGATTTTGACTTCGATTTCTTGGAAGTAGAGGTTATCTCAACATTGGGGTTTGTTTCATGAGAGCCAGCCATTTGTGAGTGGTTTAGGGTTTAAATGGGATGAAATGCACAGAAATGCAGAAGATGAAGAAGAAAATGCGATGAAGATGAAGAATGATTTCAGAGAGTTTTGGGTGTTTGATTTGTGTGAGAAGTGAGAAATGAATGACAATGCCCTATATATGCGAAGTAATAAGCGATGTGATGGTTCATAATGACTCTTCATTGAAAATATGCACCTTTTGTGGGAAAACGTAAACATTTAAATTGAAACGTCGCACCTTTGAGACACGTGTCCCTGCACAATGTCAGAAGAGGCACAGTTTTTGGTGGGAGAAGGTGAAACGTTTTCTGAGTTGAAGTGACGTGTCTTTTACCCAGACACTGGCGCTCCCGGTTGCTTTGAGTCATCACCCAGCGCCAGCAAAAGAGCATCCGGAAGTGGTTTTGCTTCCGGTTGGGCTTAACTTAAGATTTAACATTGTGGGGGACCTGCAAAACTAAAGATTGGCACTCCGATGCCTAAGTTAGTATAGTTGCAGGTTTTAATCAATTAAGCACAAGTTTATTTTGAAGATTAAACTTCATTTGGGTTTACCATTCCCAAATTTCCCCTTATAAAGATAGATTGATCTACCCCCAGAGGCTTGGTGAAGATATCTGCTAGCTGATGGTGAGTGGGAACAAATTGCACCTTGACATCCTTCTTTTGAACATGATCTCTGATGAAGTGATGTCTGACGTCAATGTGCTTTGTTCTTGTGTGCTGAACAGGGTTCTTGGCAAGGCTGATGGTGCTTGTGTTATCACAAAGAATGGGAGCCTCTGGAAATTCCAGGCCAAGATCCCTCAGTTGGTTCTTCAGCCACAGCACTTGTGCACAGCAGCTTGCAGCAGCAATATACTCTGCCTCTGTGGATGAGAGTGACACACAGGTTTGCTTCTTGCTAGCCCAAGAGACCAGACAACCACCAAGGAAGGCACATTGTCCACTGGTGCTCTTCCTATCAGTTTTATACCCTGCATGGTCAGCGTCAGAATAAGCCCACAAGAACTCTTGGTTACCTCTGGGATACCAAAGACCAAGTGCTTGTGTTCCCTCAAGGTATCTTAAGATTCGTTTAACACAAGTTAGATGTGAGTCCTAGGGGTTGGCTTGAAATCTAGCACACATGCCTACACTTAATTGAATGTCAGGCCTGCTTGCTGTTAAATACAGCAGGGAACCTATCATTCCCCTATACATGGGCAGGCTGACTGATTTTCCCTTTACATCAGCGTCGAGTGCGGCAGTGGTGCTCATGGGAGTATCATACTCCTTGCACTCATCCATCCCAAACTTCTTGAGCAGCTTTCTACAATACTTAGTTTGGGAGATGAAAATGTCATCCTTCTTTTGCTTAATTTGCAGGCCTAGGAAGAACGTTAGTTCTCCCATCATTGACATCTCAAATTCTCCCTGCATAGTCTTGGAAAATTCTTCACAAAGTTTTCATTAGTTGCCCCAAAAATAATATCATCAACATAAATCTGGACTATTAGCATGTTTCTATCTTTGTGCAGAATAAACAGTGTATTATCTAGTTTGCCTCTTGAGAAACCCTTCCCCAGCAAAAAACTGCTGAGTCTCTCATACCAAGCTCGAGGAGCTTGTTTAAGGCCATACAAAGCTTTCTTTAGCCTATACACATGTTTAGGATGCTTGTGATCCTCAAAGCCAGGAGGTTGTTCTACATAAACCTCTTCTTTAATGTAACCATTAAGAAATGCACTCTTTACATCCATCTGATATAATTTAAACCTTTTCATGGATGCAAAGGCTAGAAGAATCCTTATTGCTTCAAGTCTAGCGACTGGAGCAAAAGTTTCTTCATAGTCTATGCCTTCTTCTTGGTTATACCCTTTGGCTACCAATCTGGCTTTATTCCTTGTTATTTGACCTGTCTCATCCAGTTTGTTTTTGAAGACCCATTTGGTCCCAACTATGGATTGATGAGACGGCCTTAGGACTAGTTCCCAAACTTGGCTTCTTTCGAACTGGTTTAGCTCTTCCTACATGGCAATAATCCAGTCGCAGTCCTCAAGAGCTTGTTCAACTGAAGTTGGTTCGATCTGAGATAAGAAGGCTCCAAACTCAACTTCATTTTGAACCTGCCTTCTGGTTCTGACACCAGAAGAAACATCACTAAGCACTTGATCAAGAGGATGATCCCTGTGATGTCTCCTAGCCGTTGGCAGCTCTACCTCATCAGGCACCGTCTGCACTCTAGGCTCATCACTGGGTTCATCTTCTTCTTTGGCATTGCTTGCTGGTGTTTCTTTTGGTGGTGAAGATGATGGTGGTTTTGGAAAATTCAGTATCCCATCATCTTCTGTGGATTGTTCCCATGTAGGAGTTTCATCAAATACAACATGCATAGATTCTTCTACAGTTCTAGTCCTCATGTTGTATACTCTATAAGCCTTACTCCTAAGGGAATACCCTATGAATACACCTATATCAGCTTTTGGATCAAACTTACCCAGATTTACCTTTCCATTGTTATGCACATAGCATTTTGATCCAAAGATCCTGAGGTGGCTGATGTTGGGCTTTCTGCCTTTGTACAGCTCATAGGGGGTCTTGTCCAAGCCCTTGCGAACATAGGCTCTTTTAGAGATGTAGCAAGCAGTGCTCATAGCGTCCGCCCAGAACACTTGAGAAACCTCTTTCTCGTTGAGCATGCTCATGGCCATCTCAGTCAGAACCCTGTTCTTCCTCTCGACCACACCGTTTTGTTGAGGAGTTCTGGGAGCTGAGAAGTTGTGATCAATGTCGTTCTGCTCACACAGCTCAGAGAAGCTATGGTTCTCAAATTCTCCTCAATGGTCTGTCCTTATGGCTGCGATCTTGAGATCTCTCTCATTCTGCACTTTCTTAGCCAGGATAACAAAGACATCAAAAGCATCTTGCTTAGAGGCAAGAAACATAGTCCAAGTGAACCTAGAATAGTCATCCACCACAACTAGAGCATACAGGTTTCCACCCAAGCTCTTCACTCTTGCTGGCCCAACCAAATCCATGTGGATTAGTTCCAAGGGCCTGCTGGTGGAGACTCTCTTCTTGGTTTTAAACGAGGACTTTGTTTGCTTCCCTCGTTGGCAGGATTCACAAATATAATCATGCTTAACCTTAAAAGATGGAATCCCTAAAGCTAGCTCTTTCTTAATCAGCATGTCAAGTTGGGTAAAGTTAACATGTGCTAGCCTTTTATGCCAAAGCCAACTATTCTCATCACTAGATATTAAACATTTTTCATCTAGTTGTTGACATAAATCTAGAATGTATAGGTTTCCATTTCTATTGGCCTTAAGTTTGCATTTTAGGTTGGCCTTATCTAGGTTCAGATCATGCTTGTCTATTATCATGCACTCATGTGAATCAAAGATTACCCAATTTCCTTTGTAAGTGCTCTGGCTCACGCTCAGCAGGTTGTGACAGAGACCATCCACCAGATAGACATCCTTGACTGGTCCTACTTCTCCAACTCCGGTGATCTTTCCACTTTGATTACCTCCAAAGGATACTATGGCTCCATCTTTGATCACCAAGGACTTGAATTTGTCTCTGTCATCAGTCATATGTCTCGAGCATCCACTGTCAATGTACCACTTTTTGTTCTTGGATGCCTTGAGACAGACCTCACTGTCCTCCTGGATGGGATCAGATTCTGCGGATGCTTCCTCATCATCTTCTCTGGCAACGAGACAGAGGTTGGCAACCTCTTCCTCATCACTTGCTTCCTCATCAGAACTATTCACCCAGATAGAGGACACAAAAGCTTTTCTTTTGTCCTTCCTTTTTGATCTCTGCAAGCTTGGGCAATCAGCTTTGAAGTGGCCAGGCTTCTTACACTCAAAGCACACTGGGGCCCTTTCCTTCTTATATCCTTTCTTCTGGCTGGATTCACCTTTCTGAAAGCCTCCTTTCTTCTTGAAGAACTTTTGGAACTTTCTTACCATCATAGCCATCTCCTCATCATCGATGTCCTCCTCATCATTCTCATCATCGTCATTATCATCAATCTTCTCCTTGCTGGGAGCAACAAGAGCCAGGTTCTTGGTTTTAGATGTAGCTTGAGGAGCTCTCTGAGCCAGCAGGGTTGGTTCATATTCAGCCAGAGAACCAAACAGGGAAGTGATAGAGCTGATTAACTCTCCTTGGACCTCCTGCAAGATGGTAACTTTGGTGATCCAATCACCTTTCAGGACTTTTAAGATCTTGCTGACTTGTTCTTCTTCAGGAATGTCTTTACCCAGAGAGGCCAGGTTATTGATAAGATGAGTGAACCTGAGCTCCAGCTCTCTGATTGGCTCAGTTGGACTAAGCATGGCAAACTTGTGGAACTCCTCAACCAGCATCTCGACCCGTCTTGCCTTCACTCCCTTGGTTCCAGAATGAGCAGCTTCAAGAGCCTCCCACATATCCTTCGCTGTTTTGTGGTGGCTGATCCTGTGGAACTCCTTACGACTAAGGGCACATTGAATGTAGTGCATGGCCCTGTAGTTTAGCTGTACTAGAGCATAGTCCTCATTGGTGTATCTGGATCGCTGCTTTGCAAGACCTTCATCATCTAGAGGGACGTTATTCCCACGTTCAATTACATCCCAGAGGCGGATGTCGTAGGATTTGATGTAGGTCTCCATTCTAAACTTCCAGAATGGATAGTTGTGGCCATCAAAGCCAGGAGGCTTGTTTGGCTGAATAGCAACATCGGGCAAGGAATAATCTGCATCCATTACTAGATCTTTTCTTTCTAGATTCGTTGGAATCAAGTCAGAAAGACCCGCTCTGATACCAAATGAAAGGGATGGATGCACAAGAGGGGGGGTGAATTGTGCTACCAAATAAAATAAAACAATAAAACACAAGGATTTATACTGGTTCGGTCTTCCTGACCTACGTCCAGTTCTCAACCACCCAGGTTGAGTTCCACTATCTCCAGGTTTTACGAACGGGTTCACCTGGAACCTTTACAACCGCAAGTTTTAGACCGGGATCACTTGCAACCTTACAACCACAAGTTTTACACAGGCTCACTTGCAACCTTACTGACTCACTCCCCCTTACAACCTGCAAGGGTTCAACCTTTACAAATAAAAGATTTTCTAAACTTAGTTCTCTTTAAGAACGGATAATGTTACACACTTAAGTACACTTAATGCTCTTAATAAATGAAGAGACTTAACTACAAAGAGTACAAGATAAGTAGATGAAAAGAACTCTCAATGCGTTAAATGCTCTCTTGCTTTTCTGGGCAGCTTTGAATGCTTGAATGATATTCTCAGTTTCTCGCTCTAGATTTCTCCAAGATGTCAAAATTTATCTTCATAAATGAAGATGAGCTTCCTTATATAGTCCTCAAGCATTCTCACTCTTGGTAGGTGGCATAGCCGTTTGAATATAGCTGTTTATCCCAAGTTACCATTGGCTCAATTAATGCTCCATTAATGCTCAGCAGGGTTGACTTTGCTTTATCTCTGAAAAGCAGTTCTGACAACTCTGCTCTGCCAAAAAACACTCTGACACTGCACTGCTCTCGCTGAACGTTCTGACATTCTGATTGCTTGCGGAAGCAAATCCACATCCGGAAGTAACATCACTCAGTGCTGCACTTGAACGTTAGTCTAGCAATATATTAACACATAGTCACATGCAGTGGGAGTTCATTTAGTCTTAGGAAGTTCTCTTACTTCCGAAAGCAATTCCACATCCGGAAGCACTCCTACTGGACGTTGAGTTATGGCTTAGTGTTATACTCACTGACGCTCGGTGTTACCTAACCCAACAGGCAGCGCTAGTCATTAACCATCCGGAAGCAAATCCACATCCGGTTGCATCCTAACTTAGTCTCAAGGATTTTATACACTTAATGTTCCTAGACTGGGTCATGGCTTAGTGTATTACTTGCTTCCGCTGGGGGATGAGACGTTCATCCGCAAGCGCTAGTCCTAGTCCATCCGGAAGTATATCCACATCCGGTTGTACTCTTACTTGTGGTTCCATTTTAACCTAATTTTGACTAAGTGTTTACCTTGTTCTTTTATATTTTAGTCTTCATCAAAACTTAAGATTCTAACATGGAGAAATTGATTTGAGTTTGAGATGTGTATTTTGGATAAATTTTAGGTTATGCTTGTATGTAATTGAGGATTATGGCTTGGTAAACAAAGTATTGATCATGTGTCTATGCTTGATTGAATGAATCTTGTTAAGTATGGTGATTTTTGAAGTTTTATATGTGATCATGTGGGCAAGGTGTTTGTGGAAATGCTTAGGAGAGTGGGGAAATTGATTTGAGCTTGAGATGTGTGTTTTGGATAAATTTTAGGTTATGCTTGTATGTAATTGAGGATTATGGCTTGGTAAACAAAGTATTGATCATGTGTCTATGCTTGATTGAATGAATCTTGTTAAGTATGGTGATTTTTGAAGTTTTATATGTGATTGTCTCGCTTGGATGTTTGATTTTAAATGTTGTTGTGCATATAATCTCATAAGGATGGAGTATACACAATGTAGAAGAGCTTCGAGGTCAACATGTTGCTTTTCTTGCCTCATTCAGCTCTCCAGCCCTTGTTTTTTAGCAACTCTCTTTCATATATGCTCTGCCTAGGTTGTTTGTTGCGTCTTTCACTTTGGTGTTGTCATTCTTTCCAACTGGTTCCTTTGAGAGAATGGAGGAAGAGGGAGATGTGGCTACTGCTTTTACTCTTGCTAGAATGCTCTCTGATATTCCTGTCTCCAGGGGTGGCCCCACTAGCTTAGTCATATATGATATTCATGCTTTGCAGGTTCCTTTTCTTCACTTTTCATGGGTTTTATGCTTGAATTCCAGCTCTATTCTATTTGTGTTGTCTTTATGATCTAGATGTATCTTCATACTTAGTTTGATGAGGTAAAACCAGAAAGAGAAGAATGAGAAGTGAGGTGTAGAGAAGAGAGAAAAATGAATGTTAGAATCTGTTTTTAGTCATAACCTATCGTTTTTGCAATACAAGGGCCTTATTTATATATTCTGATTAATGCCTAGTAACCTGCACAACACTTTAATAATCTAGCAGTCAATTGCATTATCCTTTTCTTGCTAATGTTACATAACATGGTTATTCTTATTCGCCTATTCTTCTATTGTTTCACTAGTAAACTATATCGTTATGTTGTTGTTACCAAATTATGCAGGAGAGGTTTTATTTTGGAGATGAGGTTTTGCCATTGATTGAGACTGGCATTCCATTGTTGAAGCAACGCCTGCAACAACTTCCTGATGCTGAGAATGTGAGTAATAAACTGACATGCTAAGAATTCAAATAAAAGTAATAAACTTGTTATGATGTAAACAATCCTTTTAACTTGCAGATTCTTGTTTGGTTTTGATCAAGAGAATGTTTATTGTTCTTTAATTATCGATGCTTTCCTTTGTCTGAATCTTTGACATTACTTCTTGCTAACATTAGGTAATCTAGGATTGATTTTTGTAATCAAGTATTAAAGTTGATAGATGAAATATATGCATGGAATGTGATTTAGTATGAAGTGGACATTATTCCTCCCTTGACCGGAGGATGTGGTTTATTCATGAAACCTTTGCTTTTATTGAATTGGTGTAATTGTAACTGTGTGTTTATATGTTTGATGAGGTTCATTAAGATAAAATACATAAATGGGGAAAATTGGGTAGTTATATAAGAACGAGAGAGACGTTGAACTACGATAAAATGAATATTATATTAAAAAAAAATATAGTTGTACATGCGCTTAAAGCGCATGTAGAGGTATACACTATATACATGCGCTTTAAGCACATGTAGAGAGGTATATACCATACATGCGCTTAAAGCGCATGTAGAAGTATATACCATACATGCGCTTTAAGCGCATGTAGAGGTATATACACCATACATGCGCTTTAAGCGCATGTATAGTGTATACCTCTACATGCGCTTTAAGCGCATGCAGAGACACATCTACATGCGCTTTTTACAAGTGCATGTAGAGCATTTACCAGCGCCCCCCTCTTCATGCGCTTATAGAGTGTATGTAGAGACCATAATAAGCGCATGTAAAAGGGGTAATCTGTGGTAGTGTTAATAAAAAAAATCTGCATTGCATTGTCATTGTCATTGTCATTCATTCAATAAAACAAGGAAAGGAAAAATACCTCAATCATAAAATTTCATTAATAAAACATTCATCAGTCTAAAATGCCAATTTCATTCAATAAAATAAATTGGTGTTTTGGATTTTTACTTGGCACAGTGGAGCACACAATGGACTGAGGATACATCAAAATGTATTACAGTGTTTATGGGTGCAGAAAAACAACTACCCTCCTACATCCGTTTGAAATAATTGGGTGAAAAGGGCTAACAATAAGCTTATTTGATAATAATCTAAGCTCAAATGAAAACATATACCGGCCAGCATACAACTCTTACGATAGATACAAAGCTTCCAAATAATCATCGACATAAGCTAAGCTGGGCCAGTGATCTGTACGTATTTGAACTAGAGTTGAAACATCACAGACCTCCATTTGGAAAAGCAAATGAAACCTTGGAGGAAGAACTATCAAAATTAGAATAGAGCCCAAGTTTCGCCTTCTAACATTACTAAAGCCCCCTTGGCATCCTCATCACGGTAAGTCAGGAAAAGTGGGCTCGTCCCTAAATTAGAAATTGAAGTAGAATCATGAGAAGCATAGTCCCAAATGATGTTCTGGATGATGCCACCACCCTGGACAATATCAATAAGAGGCTCCCCAATCACGCCAACAACAAAGCATGCTAGGTGGCGCTCAGTTGCCTGAACCAAAGCGGCCACAGATATATCAAGAAGCTTTACAGATCTAGTTCCATAGATGGCCGCAACACATTTCCTTCCTTTCAATGGAAAGGTCTCCCGCCCAGTATTGGAGCACGTCCCACATGCCTCCCATAAAGCATGGAACAAGTCTAATTTGTAGCGAGTTATTGCATCTTCAGTTATGTCCAGTGGAACAATGGCCTTTAAAAACATGTCCTCTATGCCTACAGTAATTCCTTGAAGCTGACCTTGAATAATCTGGCCATTTTCCGCATTAGTTTCAAGGTGAACTTCAACTATATCGGGTGTTGGTTCCCTTGGCTCCAATTCTATCACCACAGAAGCTCTAAATTTATCCTTTCCTCTGGTCCCATTTTCTACAGGAACAATACTTAATGAGAGATTCTGAGATGCATTGTTACCATAATGTTCACCAAGAAGGAAAGGTATGCGATAAGTTGGAATGGATCCATATGGAGCAGAAGAAGAGAATTTTAACACGGTAGCATATATAGCAGAACCTGCAACTATCTCCTCCAAGGGTGAGGCGATGGTGGTATCAATTCCTAATATGTGAATGAAATTACTAGACTCAAGTCTCAACCTACAATTTATTCTTACTTTCAGTCCTGGCATATATCTGAAGTCAGGAATGCAGGAGAAGTACTTCCTCAATGTGTTTAAAATCTCTGCTGTTTTAGAATCGATCACGCGCAGTGGCTCTAAGGAACAATCTGGAACTGTGTTGGTGAATCAGCATGGTGCGACAAATCCCAAGAACCCTACTGCCATGGGACCAAGATTTCATGAATGTATTTGGGCCATTTTTCTCCAGAAGGAAAAACATGAAATTTGTGAGCAGCTCCAACAATCTGAGTGGGGGTATTATTTCTTTTTAAGAAATTCTATCAAATAATGGGAAGTAAGAAATCAACTTATAATCCATCCTCACTTTCGGAAGCAAATGCTCATCAAATTTCTGGAGTAAACACTCTCCCAACAACGAATGTTTTTTGCAGCAGAGTAAACGATCAACAAAGGCAACAACAAGGAAAACAAATCTCCGAGCACCCAACATCATGTTCACAAGCATCCCCTGAAAAATGGAACTTTAATTTAATGTTTTCAATTTGAAATTCACAAATTAAATTGCAAAATATAAATGTTACTTGCATTCAAAAAGGGAAGCAGAAATACCTCCAAGGTAGGAAATATGAGGGTGTCCAACAGATATGTGGTGGTAGAAGGATGCTGATCTGAATGAGATGAGGGGCTGATGACAAATTTATGCAAGGCTCAGAACATGACAGCAGTTTCTGCACTTCCCGAAGGTAAGCATTTGAAAGATGAGACAGAAACAAGGGTGTCCTGAAAGAGCTGAAGTGAGTGTAGTGTGTGATGGGAAGTGGTTTGTGATGGCAAGATGTGAAGGGATACGGAGCAGAATGCAAGGAAGTCGAGCTTGAAGGCTTTCAAAGCAAGGGGGTCAAATAGTTTGGGATAGAAGGCGGGACACAATTTGATGAGAGACGTAGTTTTGGAAACATCTTGGGAGAAGGCCAACAACCAGTGAAGAGGTAGCAATCAGAAGACAAGATATTGGTGTGTTTCTGTTGAGATGGAGGAAAGGCGGTGGGAAAGGGGAAGGAAAAGTTGGGGGTCTTAGGCTTGAGAGGAATGGGAGAATTGTAAAAGCATGATGAGAACAGTGTGACAGAGGAGAGGGTCATATGAATGGATCATGCCGAAGAACTGGAGGGTGAACATGGAGGGGGGCAAGTTCAAGGATAGGGCAACAGGTAGGATGAGAGAAATGATCTCCAGCATGGCACAAGGGGTCATAAGATGGGGGCACTCCAGCAAGAAGGAGAGCGCCCTCCTGAGATCTTGATGATTCAAAACATGGGGCTCCTTATTGATATTGGTGTTGGAGGGGGAAGAAGAGTGGAGAAAGGAGGGGGCGAGGGTGAAAGGGAGGAGGGGGACGGAAGTAGTGAAGAGAGGGACATTTAAGTGGAGGGAGACAATGTTGTGAAGGAGGGAAGAGAAGAGGAGGATGTAAGAGTAAGAGGAGTGTGTGCGGTCAGTGTGACATAAGTGCCAGAGGTGGCCCACAATGTAAGAAAGTAGGGAGGGGTAGGCGGTTTCCAGCTGACGGAGGCACTCACAAGGGATGGCACGGTTGGAGGGATGGTTGGGGCGATTGATGAGAGTGAGGAGCAATTCCACCAATTTCACAGTGGATGTGGTGGGTTGATCATGGAGGGAGATGAGGATTCAAGTGGTGGACACCAGGAATTGATCCTTCAGGAGGCCATCATGAGAGGAGTGAGGAGGACAGCGCGAAGGGTGTTGAGGAGGCGGTCCAGGAGGTGATTGTTGAGGAAGAGAGAGTGGGAGAAATCGTCGAGAAAAAGGAGGAGCTGGATCTTGAGGGGCAGAGGAAGTCCTTGCGGAGGAGGCACGCCAAGACCGGCTCTACTAAAGGGTAGTCGGAGGAGGGGCTGTAACAACCGCACTTTTAAAACCATTTTTTTTTGTCTAACTATGTTAGAAAAAGAATATAAGTTAAGATAATAGCGGCTAACATAGTTAGAAAAAGAATTTAAGCTAATGCGCTAACCATGATAGAAAAAGAATTTTTGTCACAAATAAACTATCATGGTTAGAAAAAGATTTCATGTAATTTGGAAATAAATAAATCATTTTATAATCAAACATAAAATTAACAATTGAAAATCGTTTATTTAAAATTATCAAAATTTGATATATCCATGTTAGATAAAAATTGACTAACATGGATATTTAAATAAATATAGTAATACCTGATTAGATTCTTTCAAAATCATCATTTACAAATAAGCACATGAACATGTTTAATTACAGTTATCCAGCCTAAACTATTATACAGTAATCCAAGGAAAATGAATAACAGGGTTTACAAATTAATAAATGAAATATAAAAAAAAATAGTATGTAAACATAACGCTTAGTCCTAAGTCTCCAGATCCTTCCCATCACTCCTGCCCCGATCTAGTACCTGTAATATCAACGATTGGGGTAGACCCAGAAATCGCAACTACTACCACTCGCTTACGTACATCTTTGCACTACGTGCATGTGCATGCCCGCAAGGTGGTGTGTGATAATGTGTAAAGTGGTGTGTGCTACATGTTGTGTTGCATGAACATATTATCTATGCTAATTTCAAGTAACTACCAATCATCATGTATTGCAGCAGCACAAATATACGGATAATTCACAATTCAAGACATCACAACTCAACACATTAATAATAATAATTAAAACATCAATAATAACAATTAAATCAAACACAACACACCGTAATATCTCAGTTCAATAGGGACTCACAACTCGATGGTCGATATACCCTCGCTTGAACTGGTTCAAAGGGACTAACAACCCTACTGAACATACAACAATTTTGTCTTATTTCTTTTAGTCCCTGGGGGTTTTACAGGGAACCTCATTCCGGAATGGCATAATTATAATCATATTAACCGGTGTGCACCAAACAAATCATCAATTCTCATAAAGCATATAATAAATATCACAAATTCATAAACTAACCTATATGCTTACCAACATACACACACACGCAAACAAGTTTAAGTAGTTACCTCCTTGCATTTAAACCAAAAATAAACGTAAGCTCCCACGTGCTCAAACGTCAATAAACAGCTTCTACAAGCAATAATACGACACATACGAACAATTAGAAATAAATCATATATACTAATTAACGTCGCTCTCATTCCTAGGAATACTACCCAATCCCCTTTCTTAATTTTACTACCATATGAAACTAGTTTAATTCTCAAAGCACATCTAACAAACATTTAACAAATCAACAAAACTAGTAGGCAAAATTTAACAGTCAACTTGAAATCGCCAATTGATTCATTCACCTTTCAAAATCAACAAGTATCATATTAAATCAATGAAAAGAAAGAAGCCAAATTTCCCTTTCTTTCCATTTAACCCAAACAGAATTTTGTTATAATAAGTTCATTCATACACTTCAAATACACTTGATATCAGTCCAATTCACTTAATTAAAACACAGTCCATTAGTCCCTTACGCTCTTCTTTAAATTTAAATTAAAGTCTCCATCCAATTTCAACCAAATCAAACAGCTCAAACATAATACTTTAACCCGTTCACATATATATACCATTATTAGCAAGCTACTGTACAAGATCAAAACCACAAGAATGGTCCCATTTCTCCATATATTCTTCCTCTTGTCTAAAAGCCTTTTTCTAAGCTTAACAATCTATTTGGCCAAAAGAGAATTATTCCAATTCATGTACAAGTAAAAACTGTAACTTAAATTGTCAATATGTGCAAGCATGTTTCAAAATCAATTATATCCTATTCTTACTCTGAATTTCACTCAAACCACAAAATCTAAAACAGAGAAATTAGAATTCCTATTAAAACCATTCAGCCAATATAAACAATGTCTTCTCCTCCATTGTTCATGTCTAAAAGACAAGTTTTGAGTAATTAAGCAAATTAAACATTGTGGGTTCATTGCATAAAAGCTTAATGAAATCAGATTACACATGGTCTCACAAGTCACAATGCTACAACAGAACAGTCCCCAAATTCCTAGAAATTCATTCAGCCAATAACAAAAGTGGGACTAGAAAATCCCCAAACAATATGCAAACCTCAAGACATAAATAGTTTCGTTTTCCCCAAACACATACAAACAGAACCAGACCAAGCATAAACAAAATCCTCATTCCTTTCCCAAATCTCCTTCGGCCATCACAACAAAAGTGGAAGACATTTTATAATCACACATACAAGAACCGATTAAGACTCAAACAAACTTGTATATGAAGGTAATGGATGCACAAGAGGGGGGGTGAATTGTGCTACAAAAATCAATGCTCAAATAAAGCCAACACAAGATTTATACTGGTTCGGTCTTCCTGACCTACGTCCAGTTCTCAACCACCCAGGCCGAGTTCCACTATCTCAGGTTTTAAATCGGGTTCACCTGAAACCTTACAACCGCAAGTTTTGGACGGGATCACTTGCAACCTTACAACTACAAGTTTTACACAAGGCTCACTTGTAACCTTTCTACTAGGTCCCCCTTACACCTAGCAAGGGTTCAACCTTTACAACTAAAGGATTTTTCTAACTAAGTTCTCTTAAAGAACAGATAGTGTTACACACTTAAGTACAATCAATGCTCTTATAACAGAAAGAGACTTAACAACAAAGAGTACAGAATATGTAGATGAGAATGATCACTCGATGTGTTAAATGCTCTTTACTTTTCTGGGCAGCTTTGAATGCTTGAAGATGTTCTTAGTTTCTCGCTCTAACTTCTCTCAAGAGTATTCAAAGATAATTGTTAACCTCATAAATGAGGTTTGAGTCTCTTTATATAGTCTTCAAGCAATCTGTCTCTTGGTAGGTGGGAGAGCCGTTTGAATATGGCCGTTTAACCCATGTTACCGTTTGCTCAATAAATGCTTCATCAATGCATCGCAGGGTTGACTTGCTTTATCTCTGAAAAGTAGTCCTGACACCTCTGCTCTGACAAAAGCATTCTGACACTGCATTTCTGAACACTCTGACATTCTGATTGCTTGCGGAAGCAGATTCTCATCCGGAAGCAATTCTACTGAGTGTGCTGCACTGAGTGTTAGTCTAACAGTATAAACATATAGTTACATGCAGTGGGAGTCTTCTTAGTCTAAGAGGTCTTCCTTGCATCCGGAAGCACTTCTCCATCCGGAAGTAAATCCGCTGGATGAAGGGTTTTGTTCACTATTACTCACTCTCGCTCAGTGTTCATTCAATCCAACAGCCAGCGCTAGTCACTGAGCTATCGGAAGCACTTCTACTGGATGTTGCTCACTTTCACTGACGCTTAGGGATATCTATTCCAACAGTCAGCGCCAGTCTAAGTCTAACAGGAAGCAAATTCACTTCCGGTTGAATCTTAACTTAGTCTTAGGATTTTGTATATTTAGTGCTCATGGACTAAGTTAATTCCTAAGTGAATTTCTTGCTGCCGCTGGGGGATGAGACTTTCATCCGCGAGCGCTAGTCCTAATCTATCCGGAAGTAAGTCCACATCCGGTTGCACTTTTACTTAGGATTCTATGTTCACCTATTGCTTTCTAAGTTCTTTCATTTTTTAGTCTTCATCAAAACTTAAGATTCTAACATTCTCCCCCTTTTTGATGATGACAAACTTAGTATTTAACTATTTATCGATTAAGTCCATATGAAAGGGTTAGCATGAAAACAAAAGCAATAGATAAGAACAAGTAACTTGGACAAATATTATTGATGAAAAGAGATTATATGTTAGAGTATACAAATAAAACATATACAGGTAATCTACACTAAGCAAGAATGAGAGATGTATGAAAACAAAGAAAAATTCTCTAAGTAAAAAAAAATTGGAATGAGGGTGTTCATAGTCTGTGTCTCTTTTTCCTCTCCCTCTCCTTCTGTCTCTCTTCACTCTCTTTCTGAATGTTGGCGATCTCAGCCTCATGCACATTCTGGTCTATCTGGGCAATTACTCGCTGAAGCTCTTCTTCATCCCTCTCTCGTCTGAGTCTTTCTGATTCGATAGACTCCTCGAATGCTCTTTTCATGTTCTCTACTTCTTCATACCCAGGGAACCCTGTAGCATCATCGAAGTAGGCGACCTCTCCATTGGGATAGTGAACAGCCCGAATCTTTACGTTCCATACAGGGAAGTTGGGATCCTCCTCAACTTCCTGGGCTTTCCTTTTCCCTTTCCCCTTACTCTTCCCTTTGCTCTTGCTAATCGGAGGAGTAGGCATGGCACTTGCTCTGTCAGCATCGAGGCAGGCCATCTGACCGAAGGAGAGTTTGTCCGTGAACCCATACTTTTCATATTCCTCAGGAGTCATGTCTTCAATTTCCAACTTGACCTCCTTTAGAATAGGAATTGCTTTAACTACTGGGGTTTCAGGTTCAACTTGAGCAGATGAGGTCTCTTGCTCAGGTTGGTCAGATGGAGTCTCTTCCTCACTCTCAGCAGGTTCAGTGGAGGCAATAATTTTCCTGGTACGCTTCTTGGCAACGGCCTTCTTTCTAGACTCACTGAAGGTGACTGCTGGCTCAGATGAGGGAGGAGGGGCAGATGATTGCTCAGACGAGGGGATCTCAGACTCTTGCCCAGTGGATGAGGGGATAGGCTTGGCTATCACAATAGGAGGATGATTGATCTTCTTCAGTCCCCACTTCATCATTATCTCCTCAATATCCTTTCTACTTATCTTAGTTGGAGGAGGTTTTGATGAAGATGACTCAGGCTGTGAAGTTTGTTCATTTGGCTCAAAGACAACCATCTCCAATTGTGATCCTTGCTCAGCCGTCCTCTGCTGCTCCATGAATCTTATGGCTTCTCCTCTTATTAGGCTTTCAGCACCACTCAGCCTTTGGGATTCCATGGCGCGGCGAAGGGCAGCCATGATGTCTTCATCAAGCCAGAGGGATGGCTGGCTGAGCACATCCCTTGTGTTCATGGAGAGGCGAAGAGAGGTCATCACATTTCTCCCCCTTTTGTCATCATCAACAAGGGCGAGTGCCAGGGTGGAGTAGATGAAGAGGAGGGTAGAGGTTCAGGGTTAAGTGGAGTTTGGGGTGAGGATTCTGGGGAAGAGGCAGGTAAGGTATGTTCTGGGGATGTGGGTTGGTTGGGGAACCAGGAAGGATCTACGAATAGACCTTCGAATGGGTAGGTGGAGGAATATTCAGGGAAGGTAGTGGAAGAGTATGGGGTAAATGGGGTAAAGGGTACGTGAGGATCCTCAGGGATTTGCTGAAGGCGAGGGTAATCTCGTAGATAGATATGACTGAGGGGGTGAATGGCAGTTTGAAATCCAAGGTGTTCGGCTAAGGGGTTGGTTGGTGTGCGAGTGGATGAGGGAGGTGTAGATGGGGAGTTGTTGGAGTGAAGGGGTGATTGGCTAGGAGATTGTTGGTGTGTGTCTTGGGTTTGGTGTTCATGGTTGGGTGAAGGTTGGGATTGGTGAGCATTGTTTGGTGATGGAGGGGATTGATGGTCATTTTGTGGAGGTGGCTGTGGTGGTTGAGTGTTAGGTGGAGGAGGAGGGGGAAGTTGAGGGTGACCTGAGGGAGGAGGAGGAGGAGGATTTTGGGGAGGAGGAGGTGGTGGAAGGTTACCTTGTGATGGTTGGGGAATTTGTAGGTGCTGGAGAATGAGGTTAAGTTTTGCATCCACCCTGGCAATGTGGTTTTCAATCTGGCCTACCCTGTCTTCGAGCCTCTGAATTCGCTCCCCTTGCCGCTGGAAGCCAATGTCACACTCAGCACGGAGAGGGCCTACCAAGGATTCAGGCAGTCTAAAGAGAAGTTCCTCCTTAACTTCCTCGGCAAAAGCTTTGACAGAAGCTGGCACTCTGGCAGCACGGCTTGGCCCAGCATGGGAGTCCACTTCCTGATCCCCTGCACCAGATGTCGAGGGGGCTGAAGTCCCAGAAGCACTACCCGCTAGTGATCCTGAGCGAGTGGGCTTAGGGGCCCTCACATACTTGATCCCCATCTTCCCAATGTTGGTTGCTCCCACAGGTCTGCACTTGACATTCTCTTCCTCCACAGCAGATGTGGCCTTGATCAGATGCTTCTCAAGGAGGAAGCCAATGATGGTGGGATAGGGAAGATAGTCAGACTTGTCATTAACTATCCAGCGCTGAAGCTCAAGACATATCAACTGGCCGGGGTTGATTGGCTGGTGGGAGAGAATTCTGGGGAACCACGGATTGTCGATCAAGGTGAACTCGTTGAAATTGCCCCCCTTGTGTGTCATAATTCGGGAGTAGACATAATACAAGAGTCTGTTTGAGTCAGACATCTTGGACACCTTTTTCCCTGTGGTGCCATACAACTTCTCGAGATCCTCCTTGTCGAACTTTAGCGCCTCAGGATATATCCACTCATTCAAGTTCTCCTCTGTGATCCCCATGATCTCATTCAGTGTCCTCCAGTTGAACCTGATGGTTCTCCCCCTTACAGTGGCAGTGAAGGAGAGTCTGTGTATCTGTTCTTTCCCATCAACCTTCTTGTACTTCACTTTGCCAGAGAGAGTTTGATAGAAGACTCGCAGGACGTTGACATTGTAGTCCTGGTTGATTCCTAGCCAGCCCATATACTTTTCCAGGAAAGGGCGCAGGTGGGGAAACCCTAGTTCATCAATCATGGCTAAGTCAATGAATAGGCCATGGTTGAAGTAGGGTTGAACTGTCTCAAACTTGGCGGCAACTGGCTCCAATGCCCCATCCCTGTACACCGTGGGATCATCTTCTTCAACCCTCTGCCTCTTGGAAGAAGGTTCTTCAGCGAACTGAACCTTCTTCTTCCCTTTTCTCTGGGCTTCCCTCTCTTGCTCATGCCCAGAAACCACTGACTGTTCTGCCACTCGACCAGTTGTTCCAGGCTGATTCTGGGTGGGTTCATCCAGTCCCTGGGTTTGCCCAGAAGTCCTATGGTGTTCATCACGGTGTTCATCGCTTTTCCCAGATTTACCAGAATGTTCATGGCGAGATTTCCCAGATTTTGACTTGTGTTTCTTGGATGAAGAATGTTTCTTTGTAACTGGGTTTGTTTCATGAGATCCGGCCATTTTTGTGTGGGTTGGTGGTGAAAGGAGATGAAATGCAAAGAGTTTATGAAGAATGCGAAGAACTCAGATGAAAATGGAGTATGTTATGCAGAGAGAATGTGGTGAAAGTAAAAAGTGAAAGTGAAAAAGTGACATCCTATTTATAGGCGAAGTAACTAAGGGTAAAATGGTCATGCTTTTTCAGATGAAAACCAAACGTTTGCACATTGGGTAACGTAAAAATTTAATTGAAACGGCGCACCTTATGACATGTGTCGCTTCATCTAGTCAGATAAGGCACACCTTCTTAGAGAGGGAGTTGAAACGTTTCTGAAGTGACGTGTCTCTTGGACTGGTGCTGGCGCTCTTTTGGTTTCATCATTCAGTGTCAGCGAATGATCATCCGGAAGTGGTTTTGCTTCCAGTTGCAAAATCTTAAGATTTAACATTGAGGACCTGCAAAAACACGTATTGGCACTCTGATGCCTAAGTTAGTATTGTTTTAAACAATCAAGTATAATAAATGAAAGGTTACACCTCATTTGGGTTTACCATTCCCAAATCACCTCTTATGAAAGTAAATTGGTCAACCCCCAGAGGCTTGGTGAAGATGTCAGCAAGCTGTTGTTGAGTGGGGACAAATTGCACTTTGACATCCTTCTTTTGAACATGGTCTCTGATGAAGTGGTGTCTGACATCAATGTGCTTTGTCCTTGTGTGCTGAACTGGATTCTTGGCGAGGCTGATTGTGCTTGTGTTGTCACAGAGGATGGGTGCCTCAGGGAACTCCAAGCCAAGATCTCTCAACTGGTTCTTCAGCCACAGCACTTGAGCACAACAACTTGCTGCAGCAATATATTCTGCCTCAGTGGATGACAAGGACACGCAGGTTTGCTTCTTGCTAGCCCAAGTCACCAGACAACCACCAAGGAAGGCGCATTGTCCACTGGTGCTCTTTCTATCAGTCTTATAACCTGCATGGTCAGAATCAGAGTAAGCCCACAAGAACTCTTGGTTACCTCTGGGATACCAAAGACCAAGTTCTTGTGTTCCCTCAAGGTATCTCAAAATACGTTTAACACATGTTAAGTGTGACTCCTTGGGGTTGGCTTGAAATCTTGCACACATGCCTACACTAAATTGAATATCAGGCCTGCTTGCCGTTAAGTATAGGAGGGAACCTATCATTCCCCTGTACATGGACAGGCTGACAGATTTACCCTTTGCGTCAGCATCGAGTGCGGCAGTGGTGCTCATAGGAGTGTCATACTCCTTGCACTCATCCATCCCAAACTTCTTGAGGAGCTCTCTACAATACTTAGTTTGGGAGATGAAAATGCCATCCTTCTTTTGCTTAATTTGCAGGCCTAGGAAGAATGTTAGTTCTCCCATCATTGACATTCCAAACTCACCCTGCATAGTCTTAGAGAAATCTTCACAAAGCTTTTCATTAGTTGCCCCAAAAATAATATCATCAACATAAATTTGGACAATTAGCATATCTCTATCTTTGTGAAGGATAAACAGTGTATTATCTAGTTTGCCCCTTGAGAAACCTTTGCCCAGCAGAAAGCTGCTGAGTCTCTCATACCAAGCTCTAGGAGCTTGTTTCAGGCCATATAAAGCTTTCTTTAATCTATACACATGTTTGGGATATTTGTGATCCTCAAAGCCAGGAGGTTGTTCTACGTACACCTCTTCTTTAATATAGCCATTAAGAAATGCACTCTTTACATCCATTTGATATAGCCTAAAGCCCTTCATGGATGCAAAGGCTAGAAGAATCCTTATTGCTTCAAGTCTAGCGACTGGAGCAAAGGTTTCTTCATAGTCAATGCCTTCTTCTTGGTTATATCCTTTAGCTACTAGTCTGGCTTTGTTTCTTGTAATTTGACCTGTCTCATCTAGTTTGTTTTTGAAGACCCACTTGGTCCCCACTATGGATTGATGAGACGGCCTTGGGACAAGTTCCCAGACTTGGCTTCTCTCAAATTGATTTAGCTCTTCCTGCATGGCAATAATCCAGTCGCAGTCCTCAAGAGCTTGTTCAACTGAAGTTGGTTCGATTTGAGATAGAAATGCACCAAACTCAACTTCATTTTGAACTTGTCTTCTGGTTCTGACACCAGAAGAAACATCACCAAGCACTTGATCAAGAGGATGATCTCTATGATGCCTCCTAGCTGTTGGCAACTGTGCCTCATCGGGCACAGTCTACACACTAGGTTCATCACTGAGTCCATCTTCTTCCTTAGGATTGCTTGCTGGTGTTTCTTTTGGTGGTGAAGAAGATGATGGTAACTTTGGAAGATTCAGTATTTCATCATCTTCTGTGGATTGTCCCCATGTAGGAGTTTCATCAAATACAACATGCATTGATTCTTCTACAATTCTAGTTCTCATGTTGTATATTCTATATGCTTTACTCCTAAGGGAATATCCTATGAATATACCTACATCAGCTTTTGGATCAAACTTACCCAGATTTACCTTTCCATTGTTATGCACATAGCATTTTGATCCAAAGATTCTGAGGTGGCTGATGTTGGGCTTCCTCCCTTTATACAGCTCGTAGGGAGTCTTATTCAGTCCTTTGCGAACATAGGCTCTGTTAGAGATATAGCAAGCAGTGCTCATAGCGTCCGCCCAGAACACTTGAGAAACCTCTTTCTCATTGAGCATGCTTCTAGCCATCTCTGTTAGAACCCTGTTCTTTCTCTCGACAACTCCGTTCTGTTGAGGGGTCCTAGGAGCTGAGAAGTTGTGTTCTATGCCATTTTGTTCACATAGCTCTGAGAAGCTATGGTTCTCAAATTCTCCTCCATGGTCTGTCCTTATGGCTGAGATTTTGAGCTCTCTCTCATTCTGCACTTTCTTAGCCAGGACAACAAAAGCATCAAAAGTATCTTGCTTAGAGGCAAGAAACATAGTCCAGGTGAACCTTGAATAGTCATCCACCACCACTAGAGCATATAGGTTTCCACCCAAGCTCTTCACTCTTGCTGGCCCAACCAAATCCATGTGGATTAGTTCCAAGGGCCTGCTGGTGGAGACTTTCTTCTTGGTTTTGAATGAGGACTTTGTTTGCTTTCCTCTTTGGCAGGATTCACAGATAAAATCATGCTTTACTTTAAATGATGGAATACCTATAGCTAGCTCCTTTTTAATAAGCATGTCGAGTTGAGTAAAATTAACATGAGCTAGTCTCTTATGCCAAAGCCAACTATTCTCATCACTAGATATTAAACATTTTTCTTCTAGTTGTTGGCATAAGTCTAAAGTATATAGGTTTCCATTTCTATTTGCCTTAAGTTTGCATTTTAAGTTGGCCTTATCTAAATTTAAATCCTGCTTATCAACTATTATGCACTCATGTGAATCAAAAATTACCCAGTTTCCTTTGTCTGTGCTCTGACTGACGCTTAGCAGGTTGTGACAGAGACCGTCCACTAGGTAGACGTCTTTCATTGGTCCGACCTCTCCAACTCCAGTGATCTTTCCACTTTGATTTCCTCCAAAGGTTACTGTGGCTCCATCTTTGATCACCAGAGATTTGAACTTGTCTCTGTCTCCAGTCATATGTCTCGAGCATCCGCTGTCAATATACCATTTCTTGTTCTTGGATGCTTTAAGACACACCTGGAAAAATCAAGTAAACTTAGGTACCCAATCTTTCTTGGGTCCTCGATCATTAGTTTTCAATGCCCTTGGTCTAGAGTCATCCTTGACCTTGGGCTTGTGAATATTTAGAGCCTCTGGCTTAGAGTTGGCTCTGGACTCTTGGGTTTTCCCTTTGGAATGATTCCAAGGTCGGGATCCTTGTCCTCTCTTAGTTTCCTTAGCAGATGGAGGATCCTTTGTTGCCTTGGTTCCTTTAGGGACCCATTTGTAGGAGCTACTTGCTCCATGCTTCTTAGCATTACAGGTGGACGTGGAGTGTCCCTTCCTGTTGCAATAGTTACAGAAGCTGAAGGGTGAGGAGCTATGACTAGTGGCTTTATGGAAGAACTTTAAGTAGGGCTTTACTTTTGGTTCCACCCACTTCTTCCCTCTAGGAGTATATCCTAATCCAGTTCTATCCCTATATGCCCTTTGATTCATTAAAATTATATTTAACATTTCTGAGCCATTTGTAAACTTCTGCAGGGCATTTTGCAGCTTGTCTTTCTCTGCTGAGATTTTGCTGCAGTTAGGGCAGCTCTCAAGTGTTGGGGCATTGGGTTCTGTTTGTGGAGAACCCTGGCCATCCACTATCGGATGCTTTCTAGCTTCCGCTAGCTCTTCACTCAGTGAGTCCACCTTGGACTCAAGTGATTCCTTTTTAGTTTTTAACACTTTATAGGCTTTACACAATCGAGAGAATTCTTCATGAATCTCATTGTAAGCCTCTTGCAGTTCAGAGAAAGTTACCTCATTATCTTCGTGGGTGAGGTCAAGTTCTGAAGATGCTTCCTCATCATCTTCTCTGGCTACCAGGCAGAGGTTGGCAACTTCTTCCTCATCACTTGCTTCGTCATCTGAGCTATTCACCCAGATGGAGGAAACAAAGGCCTTCCTTTTGTCTTTGCCTTTTGACTTTTGCAGGCTGGGACACTCAGCCTTGAAGTGGCCAGGTTTCTTACATTCAAAGCACACAGGGGCCTTTTCCTTCTTGTATCCTTTCCTCTGGCTGGAGTCACCTTTTTGAAAGCCTCCTTTCTTTCTGAAGAACTTTCTGAATTTTCTCACCATCATAGCCATCTCCTCATCGTCCATTTCCTCCTCATCATCCTCATCATCATCATCAATATCCTTGCTGGGAGCAACAAGGGCAAGATTTTTGGCCTTGGATGAGGCTTGAGGAGCTCTCTGAGCCAGCAGGGTAGGTTCATATTCAGCCAGAGAGCCAAATAGTGCAGTGATGGAGCTCGTTGATTCTCCTTGGACTTCCTGCAAGATGGTTACTTTGGTGATCCAGTCACCTTTCAAGATCTTTAGGATCTTGCTGACTTGCTCTCTTTCAGGAATGTCCTTACCCAGCGAAGCCAAATTGTTGATGAGGTGAGTGAACCTGAGCTCCAGCTCCCTGATAGGCTCAGTAGGACTAAGCATGGCGAACTTGTGAAATTCTTCCACCAGCATCTCAACTCGCCTTGCTTTCACTCCCTTGGTTCCAGAGTGAGCAGCCTCAAGAGCCTCCCACATATCTTTAGCATTTTTGTGGTGGCTGATCCTGTGAAACTCTTTAGGGCTGAGAGCACACTGGATGTAGTGCATGGCCCGGTAGTTTAGTTGGACTAGAGCATAGTCCTCATTTGTGTACCTAGATCGCTGCTTGGCAAAACCATCCTCATCCAGTGGTGTGTGATCCCCACGTTCGATTACGTCCCAGAGTCTGATTTCGCTGGATTTGATATAGGTCTCCATTCGAAACTTCCAGAATGGATAGTTATACCCATCAAAGCCTGGAGGCTTGTTGGGTTGAATAGAGACATCTGGCAGGGAGTAATCTGTATCCATTAATGGATCTTTGCTTTCTGGATTCGTTGGAATCGAGTGAGAAAGACCCGCTCTGATACCAAATGAAGGTAATGGATGCACAAGAGGGGGGGTGAATTGTGCTACAAAAATCAATGCTCAAATAAAGCCAACACAAGATTTATACTGGTTCGGTCTTCCTGACCTACGTCCAGTTCTCAACCACCCAGGCCGAGTTCCACTATCTCAGGTTTTAAATCGGGTTCACCTGAAACCTTACAACCGCAAGTTTTGGACGGGATCACTTGCAACCTTACAACTACAAGTTTTACACAAGGCTCACTTGTAACCTTTCTACTAGGTCCCCCTTACACCTAGCAAGGGTTCAACCTTTACAACTAAAGGATTTTTCTAACTAAGTTCTCTTAAAGAACAGATAGTGTTACACACTTAAGTACAATCAATGCTCTTATAACAGAAAGAGACTTAACAACAAAGAGTACAGAATATGTAGATGAGAATGATCACTCGATGTGTTAAATGCTCTTTACTTTTCTGGGCAGCTTTGAATGCTTGAAGATGTTCTTAGTTTCTCGCTCTAACTTCTCTCAAGAGTATTCAAAGATAATTGTTAACCTCATAAATGAGGTTTGAGTCTCTTTATATAGTCTTCAAGCAATCTGTCTCTTGGTAGGTGGGAGAGCCGTTTGAATATGGCCGTTTAACCCATGTTACCGTTTGCTCAATAAATGCTTCATCAATGCATCGCAGGGTTGACTTGCTTTATCTCTGAAAAGTAGTCCTGACACCTCTGCTCTGACAAAAGCATTCTGACACTGCATTTCTGAACACTCTGACATTCTGATTGCTTGCGGAAGCAGATTCTCATCCGGAAGCAATTCTACTGAGTGTGCTGCACTGAGTGTTAGTCTAACAGTATAAACATATAGTTACATGCAGTGGGAGTCTTCTTAGTCTAAGAGGTCTTCCTTGCATCCGGAAGCACTTCTCCATCCGGAAGTAAATCCGCTGGATGAAGGGTTTTGTTCACTATTACTCACTCTCGCTCAGTGTTCATTCAATCTAACAGCCAGCGCTAGTCACTGAGCTATCGGAAGCACTTCTACTGGATGTTGCTCACTTTCACTGACGCTTAGGGATATCTATTCCAACAGTCAGCGCCAGTCTAAGTCTAACAGGAAGCAAATTCACTTCCGGTTGAATCTTAACTTAGTCTTAGGATTTTGTATATTTAGTGCTCATGGACTAAGTTAATTCCTAAGTGAATTTCTTGCTGCCGCTGGGGGATGAGACTTTCATCCGCGAGCGCTAGTCCTAATCTATCCGGAAGTAAGTCCACATCCGGTTGCACTTTTACTTAGGATTCTATGTTCACCTATTGCTTTCTAAGTTCTTTCATATTTTAGTCTTCATCAAAACTTAAGATTCTAACAGTATACGCTCCTACAAAGATTAATTAAAGATTTTAACTACACCAACCCCCAAAAGCAGAGATTATACCCACTCTCAAACTCGCCCAAAATGAAGACAAGAATTGTATAAACAGAGATGGAAGATTCACCTAAACACAAACATGATCTTGCGTGGAAGGTCTGGGCCGAGCTCCACCGGTTTTCTCGCCGGAAAACGATGCTCAGCTTGGACTCCCGGACCGTTGTTCGCTGCAGCCGAGGAAGAAGAGGAGTTTAAGAGGATTCATAGGTTTTGGGTTCCTCGTTTCATTCATCGTCGCTGGGAAAATGGAGGAGGTGATGTGGAATGGAAGTTGAGAATGAAGAATCAATAGAAAATGAGCAAGAGAGGGAGTATTCAGATTTGGTGAAAGAGGGAACGATGGCTTTGGTGTTCTTTTCGATAGTAGGAGGCGGCCGATACAATAGAAAGGAAGGAGAAAGAATTAGCTTATATATTAAGTGAGAATATTAGGGTTTAGGCCCAACAAGAAAATTGCAAAGATGCCCTAATGTTTGATTATAAAGTTTCCTAATTATATTATCTAATAAATTTAATCATGAGACTTATATTTTTCACAAGACTCTATAATGTTTTACTACTTAAAAATACATTTTAATATTTTAGGAAATCTCATATTGTCTCTTTTCTAATGCAAGCTAAATATGAATACATTCTAAATAAAAATTTTTCTTTAATTTCACGTATTTCTAAGTAAACTAAACATTCTAATTTCACATTAATTTCCTATATCACATTCAAATTTTTCTTTAATTTCACGTATTTATTTATTAATTTGTTTTCTAATTTTATAATAAAAAAAATTTAGGATGTTACAGGGGCCACTGTGGCCGTAATAGTAAAACTCCTCCATCAGCCTTTCCCACTCCCCAGGGCTCAATGCCGATACCTTCTCTGGTGGAAATTGAGATGCCTTCTCCATCCTCATCACATTAATCAATCAAACAAACAATGTAGGAATGATCAAAAAAAATCAATCAGTGTAGAGAATAACGTCAGTGTGGAAAGGACCTTAGTGTGGAATACTTTTTGGCATTGAACAAAGAGAGTAAAAGTTTGGTGGTGGTTTGAGGAGCATAGGAAGGGGGATTGATCTCACTTTGAGACCACTAATACTCATCTTTTCCTTTCTACTTCCTTCACTAGCTCCGCTAGATCCTCCTATTATTACATCATGTAATAATAGTTGTAAATAACCATGTTTATGTATGTAATAAAAAGTGTCTCTCTCGTTCTTATAATGCTACCCAATCCCATCTAATTATATTCTCCTAATCTCATTTATTAATTATGGCCCGTTTGCACAGATTCTTGTCAATTCAAGAATTTCTTAACAATCACATTGCACATCATTGCACAATCAAGCTGTTACTAACCAATGAGAAATAATCAACTTATGGCCCGTTTGGTTCGATTACATTGCACACATGTAATGGTAATCTTTATTGCATTACCACATTTGTCATGTTTGGTTGATTTAATGATGGTAAAGAAGATTGCAATTGCAATAAAGATTGCATATTTTTTGGTAATGTGTTTTCATAAGGTTCCCCCTATTAATCTTCATTGCACCCTATCATCTATAATAAAATGTCCATTTTGCCCTTAATAAACAATGTGAAAAGACACTTGCCCTCAATATTTCTCCTTTGTCTCTTTCTCTCCCTCTCCCTACCTCTCCCTCTCTCTTTCTCTCCCTCCCCCTCTCCCTCTCTCTATCTTTCTCTCTTTCCCCTCTCTCTCCCTTTCTCTTTCTCTCTCTACCCCTCTCTCCCTCTTTCTCTCTCCCTATCTCTCGTCTCTCCCCCCCCTCTCTCTCTCCCTCACCCCCTCTCTTTCCATCTCCCCCTCTCTCCCCCCCCCTCTCCCTCTCTCTCCCTCGTTTGGTCGAGAAATGAGTTGGAGACAATTGGGAGAGTTCATTTCTTTAATTAGGGTCATTATGAACCTTTAATAATTATTATGAAAAATAAAAGATATTGTCCCCACAATTTGCAAATAACCAACCAAACACATTGATGGTAATCATTATTGCATTGCACCCTATTGCAACAAAGTTCATTGCATTACCAAGGGGTTGTGCAATTGAACCAAACGGGCCCTTAATCATCATCACAAGATTTAACCTCTTTTGCATGATTCGAAATCAACTTATTGCAATTAATTCTTAAATCCACAACATTCCACTTGTACTCAAACAGGATAATCAACTAATCCACTAAAACCTCAAAACAAAACCTTAATATACCTTATTCACTTCATCCATTTTGTCTCCTTTTATTCTATAAAAAATCACAGCATTGGCAAAAATGAATCAGAACAACAAATCTCCTAAAATCAGCACATGATAGTTATATCCAAATCAGTTTCTAGCTTCAAGCATTTCAATTTTAAAACTGAACTAACTCCTTCAATCCCATTTTCACTATAAGTCTCAACTTTAAAGAAACATATGTAATAGTTATAAAAATGCATATACACACTATCAATTCATCTTCACACTAAATCAACTTTTAACAAGATGAGATTCTAATAACATTCGCACATAATTACTCTTGAGCTAGTCCTTTCACATGACAAGCACCCAAACATACTTTACCCTACTTCACAAATCATACACCAAAATAAAACTACACCCAAACAACATAATTCTTCTTTCCTTGCCAGTTTCATTCAACCAAACTAATGAAGAAAGGAGCAGCCAATGTATACCCTCAATTGCATAATTAATATTCCAATCATTTCCAGCAATTAAATACACATGTATTGCCCTTAATCCCTGCCATTTGTAACATCCTGAAAATTTAATACAGGATTAGGGAGTGTTTTAGGAAATAATAAATGGAGAAATTGGAAATTTAAGACTTCTTAGGAATTTTTGGTGATTTTTAGAATATTTTGGGAGTTTTGAGTATTAAGCGCCCAAATAATTAAATAAGTAATTGAAGAATTTGAAATATGAGGGAATGATGAAATCAAAAATATTTTGAAAATTAGAGAGATTGGAGGCTAGTTTAAGTGGTTTTAAGTTAAAAAGAGTACACTATGGCAAGTTTAGGCTGTAATTATCAAAAACCACTCTTATTACACCCAACCAAACACGCCCCTTCCTCCTTCACTCCCTTAAGTTTCAGAAACCTCCTCCTCCTTTGAACAACAACACGTCGGCCCTCCCTCCCTTCACCATTTCTTCATTTTCTCCTCTTCATCCATATACCATTCGGCCTTTCCTCATCAAAAAGCTTTCTCATTTTCATTTTTCACCTCCTTCTCTTCTTGGATCTGTGAAGGCCGACGTGATTTCGTGCCTGAACGTGGGATCGCCGGCGACTTCATTTTTCCGGCGATCTGGGGGCGTTTTCCGGCGAACGACGGCGGCAAGCGGTATGGGGGCCCCTGTTCTGTCATTTTCTTGAGCTTTCCTCTTATTTCAACTTCATTTCTCCTCACTTTTTCCCTCCCCTTTGGTTCAGCTCGGCCAGCTCTTTTAGAGGCCGATTTCCGGCGAGTCCTACGGTGGCCGGTGGCGGTGACACTCTCCCCTCTCATTCTTGGATCTTGTAAGCTTTTCCAACCTCTTGTGATGTTGATTTTGAGATGATATTGTCTTTTAATAGTTAGGGTTTTGTGGAAAATTGGGACTTTAGGATTTACAAGCTACAATAGTGCTTATTTAGTGGTTAATTGAAGTTTGCGGAGAGTATTTTATGGTTCTTAAAGTGGGAGATTACCTTAGGAATTTTTGGGGAATATTTTAGGCATTCTTTGAAGTTAGGGTTTGCTCATAATTGACTCTTTGGAACTTTAAACAAGAATTTGTGGATATGTAGGTGGTTAATTGAAGATTTTTTTGGAATTGAGAATCATTGTGGGATTTTTGGAGCATGTTATGGCTCTTTGAGTTGGGGTTTGAGTTAATGGGAAATATTTTGAATGAAGTAGTGATTTATAAATGCTTGTTAAGGGTAGTTTAGGATATTAGAATATTGGCTTATGATGGATTGGTGGGTGCAAAGAAAGTTGGAAGTTAAAGTTTTGGTTAAAATGGATTTTGATAAGATAAAGGTGTGTTTGAAAGGTGGTGGAGCATTTGGGAGGTTAGGGAGCTGTTTTTAATGCCAAATGATTGTAAATGAAGTGGTTTAAGTAAGTTGTACCAGTTTTGGTGATTTGGCAAAAGTTAGGGAAACTTTTAAAGTTAATTCTTTTGTAGTCAAAAGCAAATGGATAAAGGAAATCATGGAATGTAAAGAAAGTGGTTGAGGCCAAGAGACCTCCTTAGTGTCCAATTAATATTAATGAGGTTAGTTTGGTAAGTTTTGGAAGTGTGACATAATTTTTGATAGGAATGCCAAAGAAACATAATAAATGGAACAATTTTTAGGGATTTTGTTAATGAATGATGATTTGAATGAAATGGTGGTTAATAAATGTTTGTTAAGGTTATTTTAGGATGTTGGAATGTTGGTTTTGGTTGAATTGGTGTTTGGTAAGAAGTTGGTACTTAAAGTGTTGGATGTAAGAGGATTTGACTAATTAAAGATATGTTGGGAGTTGATGGAAAGTTTGTGAAGTTAGGAAGTTACTTTGAGTTGTAAATTTAATATTAATATGGTTGTTTGGTGGATAATGATTGTCTTGCAGTTTTATGGACATTTGTGTTTCTTTAATGTTGAGCTTTGTTTATGTGGGCTATATGGATTAAATTGGAGCTTAAGAAATGTTAGTGTAAGTAATGTGAAGGTGTTGGAGTGGTGAAATTGTTTGAAATGGTGTTTGAGAAGGAATTGGGAAATAAAGTGTTGAATTGAAAAGAAATTTGTTAAGGAATGGTATGTAAGGAAGGTGGTGAATGTTTGTGACTTATGGAGGTCACTTTAAGTGGCCAATTTAATATGAATGGCTTGTTTCGATGGGGATTAGTTTGTTGGGTTAGTTTTGTAAGAATATGAGAAATGGAAGTTTAATACTTTGGGAGTTACAAATAAATAAATTAAGGGAATTGTGGGGTACAATAGAATATAGAAAATTGTGGATTTAAGTAATTTGTTTCTTCCATAATTGGTTTAGAATTAGTTTGAATGGTAGGTTTAAGTCATTGATGTTGTGTCTTGACCAACAGTAGGTCATTATCTGATTGTAGACTGCAGAGACTCGAGTGGAGCTTGAGGACGACTTTAGCTGCGTATATCTAGTGCTACTAAGCTGTGCAGGTAATCACGCTTAACTGACTGTGATACTGAGGGTGACGGTAGTTGAGGATTTCTAAAATCCTCTTCTACTTTATATATAAATGAAATGTGTTTTGATTACTTTATATTTAAACGTGGGCTATAGGGTACCTTTCTAAATAAACTGTACTTTATATAAATATATATATATAAATCTTTTGTATGTTGCATGACACTGATTATTAGTACCGTCGGCCGATGTAACCTATCGATTTGCGCAAATCGATAGGTTAATTGTACGTGTTCCTGAGATTGTAAAGGAACCAGGGATTTTCACATTGATTAGAGTGGTCCCTTTATATGCTTTTCGGATTGTAGACCGAGCACAGTGTCACACACGTTTATTTTTGTCTATTGAGAGATGGATGAAACTGTTCTGTATATATATATGTATGTATTGCGTGGTTTATGCAGGTTTTGAAAACTGTGGTACCCTGTAGACACTCCACTACCCAACTTCTGAGTGTCACAGTGAGTTAAGTTGTGATTACTGAGACATTGTTTTGTCTCACCCCATTCCCTTTATTTTTGCAGGTGATCATGCCCAGAGGGAGATAGAAGGAAGGGAAAGGGATTTGCCGGCCCACACTGAGATAGTGAGTAGGCCGGAGGTGATCTATTATGAATATATATTGCCATTAATTAGGTTACATCCGCTTCCGCATTTGTTAGTCGTTATTTTGAATGATTGTATTAGCTGTTTTTGCTGGTTTGTTGTTTGGTCACTGATAGTTAAGGTGTAACTATGACAGATGTCATAGTTGTAGCTATGCTACGTATTCTGTTTGGTGTAATGGTTGCTTATGGAGAAAATGAGATATTGATTTGATGAATAGGGTTATGATGCAGAAATGTTCGTACAGGATTATTGGTACAAGAGATTTGCCTGATAATGGAAAGGCAATCCCTATTTCAACTGCCTGTTAATGGAAAGGCAATACTTGTTTTCCTGATACATATGTAGCAGATGATTATGGCTAAGAATATTTGATTGTGCCTTGCGATGATGAAATGTTTAAATCAAATGTTTGTTTTTGACATATTTATTTGTACAGGTGTTCTGGAGTAACCATGTTCAGGAAATCCTTTTCCTAACATGGTTATATAAAATATTGATGACGTGATTGATTTAATGTGATTTCTTTATATAACCATGTTAGATTGGCCCCGCTCTGATATGGTTAACTTTTATGTAGCTTGCTTGATTTCTTTTGCTAACCATGTTAGGTGAATACTTTTGCTAACATGGTTAGACATCATTTGGTTGGATTATTTTGAGTATGTGTTTTATTAGGTGGAAGTGAGTAGGTTGATAAGGTGTTATTAGGAGGTATGTTTCAACTTGGTATCAGTTTTATGGTAAACGATACCCTGCCTGTTGCATTGCATATAGAATGGCAATATATATTCCTTTTCCCTTCCTAATGTGCATGATCACTAAGCTTTGCTTTGAGAATATGTGCAGTGAATTTTGCGGTCAAAATTCCTATGGTGGGGAGAATTGGTATTGCTGGATATAAGCTTTTCAGTTAAAGCTTATAAGCGGGACAGTAATTGCTAAATTAGGTTAAGTTTTAAGTATACTATGACTGTTGTGGGAATTGAAATGTTTGAACTAGAAAATTGATTTGGAAGTAATTAAAATGAATAGATATGTTGAGATTGATTTAGAGGTTAAGTGGATTTAGTTGATTATCTTGTTTGAATTAAAAAGAGATGTTGTGTACTTTAAAAATATTATTGCAATAAGTTGTTTACCAATTAATAGAAAGAAGTTAAACCTTATGGTGAGGATTAAATCGATTATCATGTGTTTGGTTAGTAACATTGCTGAATTGTGTAATGGTTTTAGTGAGACTGACATAGCGTAGGGAAGGTATGAAACCAAAGACAACATAAATTTTGGAAACTGTGCTGATAGTGATGTAGATATAAGGATTTATTTGACTAAGTAGAGGGTAGAGATTCAATATATTGAGAGATTGATAAGGAATTAGGAAGTTAACCGAATAAAGATTCTTCTCGGGGGTCTCAATTATAATTATGAGCCGGCCATAATCATAGTCGAGGCATCATGAGAGACTTTACTTGGTTAAAAGCGATAGAATGTTGCAAGTTTGTTTCATTGAATATAGAAGATATTGAATGTGAATCAATAGAAACATTTGAGTGGTTTTGAATATTATTGAAGAGAATTTTGACTCAAGGTTATAGGAGGTTTGAGTAGATATTAGAACTTATAAGTTGAGAGGGAAATGTAATTGTGCTTTATGGAAACATTTGAGAGTACGTTTTAATTTAATTAGGTAAATCTTTGATTATGTAGGATTGTGAAGTTGGTTGTAAATTATGGATTTTAGAATGATTTATGGGCTTTGTTTTGAATTGAGAAACATATGAATTGGAGAATGGAAACATTCTAGTCAGATTCCGACATTGGTGGTTCAAAGGTTGAACTTTGAGAATTGAGTAATTATATAAATTTTTAAGGAATTGTAGGATTAGGAATTTATTGAGTTGTCGAACTGATTTATGGGTTAGTGTTCATGTTATGAGATTATTAAAATTTTTAATTATATAGTTTGTTAGAATCAAACCTTATGTGGGATCTGGTTGATTTAAATATAAATGGCTTTAAGGTGGACTTTTGATAAACGAAAGTTTTGATTACTTTAAGTTAGCTTATATTGAAAGTTATGTATGGTTGTCTGGGTTTAATCAAGTGGTTAGTTTTTGAGCAAGATATGGTTGATGACCTTGTGAGATAAGAATTATAAGAGAGGGTCCTTCTAGAGAGGAGAAGCCAATAGAAGTGATAGGGAATAATGGATAAAAATAATCAAGGATCATTATTATTAAATTTGGAAATTCGAAATATGAAATTTTGGGAAGTGATGATTAGGATGTAATGAAATTATAAACATGAATAGTAGTGATTTAAACCCATAGGTGATGAGGTGACTTGTAGAAGTTGAAAAAGCTCCCGTAGTTCGAGTTGATGATTAGAAAAGGATGCTAACATCTGTGGAATAAATGAGACAAATAGTTAAATTTTGGTTGGTTACCGAGCGTTGAAGGAAAGTTTCCTAGTAATTAAAGGTATTTCGAGTTAGCATGAAAGAGAGTGACATTAGTAAGAGAAGTTTGTCGATGTTGATTTATAAGATATTGTGAATAGGCTAAAAAATGTAAATGATATGAATATGCATATAAGTTGAAAATTTAGGGAATTTTAAGGTTTTCTCGATTTCTTGGCATAGTGATAGTAATATTAATAAAGGAGTCAATTGATACAGATGATTGGATTTGATATAGATGAAATAATGAGATTAAGTTTTGATGACCTTGTTTTTTTTTATTGATTAAGAAAGATAAGATAGATTGTTTCAGAAGGTTTGTGACTTTAGAAGAAATTAAAATTTTGCTTGAGAGTGAATTTTAGAAACGTATGCTAAGTTAAGATTTAGGTGATTACTTGAGAATAAACTATGTTTTGATGACTTGGAGAGTATAGATGGATTATGGATTACTGACTAAGCCGAATAATCTATTGAAATATTAGGTTTTACCGTTGTTTAAGGAGGGCTTACACTAAAATTTTGAGGAAATCGAGAATTATTGGATTTGGATGATTTGAGACTTGATGAATTAAAGTAGCTAGTCATATAATTGGTAGAAAATAGTGGGAAAAAAAATATTTAAATATGTTTAGTATAATTCATGAGTTTTGGGGGATTGATGAAATTTTGTTTTGAAGAACTATTTATGCTAGTAAAGGTTGAAGTGGTTATTGAGAGTCAAATGTGGAAATTGAGAGATTGAGTTAGTAATATATTCAAAGGACTATGGGTATAGAGTGCATGATTTTATAAATAGGTAAGTCATTATCAGACTTTTATTAAGGAAATTTTATTTAGTATTGAAATAGAAGTTATTATCAAGACTAAGATTGTTTGGCAAGAAAACATTATCCATCAAAAATTTCCTGTTTGAGGTGTAGTACAAATTTTGACTGATTAATTAATGCCATAAAGGAAATTAGAAATAGGTTGGTGAATATGTTGAGAATATTTTTTTTTACATATGTTAAATTGAGTCATGATCGGAATTATTGGATATAAGAGTAGAATTGAAGAAACTGTTGGATATGGAGTACTGCCTAGGCTTGTAGACATAACTTAGGTAACTATATATATGATATTGGTGGATAATGTGTATAAAGTGATTAAAATCGAGTTAGTATGAATTCCAGAGTCATGGAAATAAATGACATTTCGTTATAAGTATCAAGACAAAAGATTGAGTTGGATACTACTAAACAAATTTAGCATTCGCAAAATGGTGATTTATTGAGATACTAGGTGGAAGAGTGATTTCTATGATAAGTTATGTCGATTATGTTGAGGAAATTAAGACAAATCAAGCTTGTGTCAGATTTTGGAATTGGGATCATGAGTGAGTTAAATAGATAAGGGAACTTTAGTGCACTCTTAATGGATTCATTAAAATTGAATACAATTAAGTGATTTAGATATGGTAGAACCTGTTAAGTTAGAGTTATGATGCATGTAAGGAATGAATTTCTAAGGAACTATTATGTGGCCATCAAGAAGCGATGGAATAGAATAAATTCAAGAAACTAGATATAGATTCAGGATAACAGTAATGGTAGTATAACTCTGAATTAAATGGCACTTTTGAATAGTGAAAACCGTTTAAGGAGCAACCTCAAGACTTTGAAGTGGATAAAAAATGGTCAAAATTATTATTCTTTTTGGGATTGAATTGAGAAAGCCTTAAATATTGATTTAGATTGGCGAGCCATCGGTTGGTTAACTGATAGTGATTTCCAAAGTGATAGAATTGTCTCTAAATATGAGATCTTACCATAGAATTTGGTCCAAGTATCTGGCAATGTATAATTATTTGAGGTGCAATATTTAGTAGGTGAGTAAAGATGTACTATCGTTGTCTTATATGTCAAAGAAATTAGACAATTAAGGTGTAGAAAGGTTAGAATGATGACTTAAAATTTAGGAAGCTAGAGTGATGATTTGCGATTTTGACTGAAAGTTGGGGGATTTTCGAAACTATTTCAAGCTCTTAGGAGTGTATTGAGTAAGCTACCTTATGTAGTATTTATCAAAATTGTTTGACATGGTGAATTTTGAGGGCAAAATTCCTAAAAGGTGGGGAGAATTGTAACATCCTGAAAATTTAATACAGGATTAGGGAGTGTTTTAGGAAATAATAAATGGAGAAATTGGAAATTTAGGACTTTTTAGGAATTTTTGGTGATTTTTAGAATATTTTGGGAGTTTTGAGTATTAAGCGCCCAAATAATTAAATAAGTAATTGAAGAATTTGAAATATGAGGGAATGATGAAACCAAAAATATTTTGAAAATTAGAGAGATTGGAGGCTAGTTTAAGTGGTTTTAAGTTAAAAAGAGTACACTATGGCAAGTTTAGGCTGTAATTATCAAAAACCACCCTTATTACACCCAACCAAACACGCCCCTTCCTCCTTCACTCCCTTAAGTTTCGGACACCTCCTCCTCCTTTGAACAACAACACGTCGGCCCTCCCTCCCTTCACCATTTCTTCATTTTCTCCTCTTCATCCATATACCATTCGGCCTTTCCTCATCAAAAAGCTTTCTCATTTTCATTTTTCACCTCATTCTCTTCTTGGATCTGTGAAGGCCGACGTGATTTCGTGCCTGAACGTGGGATCGCCGGCAACTTCGTTTTTCCGGCGATCTGGGGGCGTTTTCCGGCGAACGACGGCGGCAAGCGGTATGGGGGCCCCTGTTCTGTCATTTTCTTGAGCTTTCCTCTTATTTCAACTTCATTTCTCCTCACTTTTTCCCTCCCCTTTGGTTCAGCTCGGCCAGCTCTTTTAGAGGCCGATTTCCGGCGAGTCCTACGGTGGCCGGCGGCGGTGACACTCTCCCCTCTCATTCTTGGATCTTGTAAGCTTTTCCAACCTCTTGTGATGTTGATTTTGAGATGATATTGTCTTTTAATAGTTAGGGTTTTGTGGAAAATTGGGACTTTAGGATTTACAAGCTACAATAGTGCTTATTTAGTGGTTAATTGAAGTTTGCGGAGAGTATTTTATGGTTCTTAAAGTGGGAGATTACCTTAGGAATTTTTGGGGAATATTTTAGGCATTCTTTGAAGTTAGGGTTTGCTCATAATTGACTCTTTGGAACTTTAAACAAGAATTTGTGGATATGTAGGTGGTTAATTGAAGATTTTTTTGGAATTGAGAATCATTGTGGGATTTTTGGAGCATGTTATGGCTCTTTGAGTTGGGGTTTGAGTTAATGGGAAATGTTTTGAATGAAGTAGTGATTTATAAATGCTTGTTAAGGGTAGTTTAGGATATTAGAATATTGGCTTATGATGGATTGGTGGGTGCAAAGAAAGTTGGAAGTTAAAGTTTTGGTTAAAATGGATTTTGATAAGATAAAGGTGTGTTTGAAAGGTGGTGGAGCATTTGGGAGGTTAGGGAGCTATTTTTAATGCCAAATGATTGTAAATGAAGTGGTTTAAGTAAGTTGTACCAGTTTTGGTGATTTGGCAAAAGTTAGGGAAACTTTTAAAGTTAATTCTTTTGTAGTCAAAAGCAAATGGATAAAGGAAATCATGGAATGTAAAGAAAGTGGTTGAGGCCAAGAGACCTCCTTAGTGTCCAATTAATATTAATGAGGTTAGTTTGGTAAGTTTTGGAAGTGTGACATAATTTTTGATAGGAATGCCAAAAAAACATAATAAATGGAACAATTTTTAGGGATTTTGTTAATGAATGATGATTTGAATGAAATGGTGGTTAATAAATGTTTGTTAAGGTTATTTTAGGATGTTGGAATGTTGGTTTTGGTTGAATTGGTGTTTGGTAAGAAGTTGGTACTTAAAGTGTTGGATGTAAGAGGATTTGACTAATTAAAGATATGTTGGGAGTTGATGGAAAGTTTGTGAAGTTAGGAAGTTACTTTGAGTTGTAAATTTAATATTAATATGGTTGTTTGGTGGATAATGATTGTCTTGCAGTTTTATGGACATTTGTGTTTCTTTAATGTTGAGCTTTGTTTATGTGGGCTATATGGATTAAATTGGAGCTTAATAAATGTTAGTGTAAGTATGTGAAGGTGTTGGAGTGGTGAAATTGTTTGAAATGGTGTTTGAGAAGGAATTGGGAAATAAAGTGTTGAATTGAAAAGAAATTTGTTAAGGAATGGTATGTAAGGAAGGTGGTGAATGTTTGTGACTTATGGAAGTCACTTTAAGTGGCCAATTTAATATGAATGGCTTGTTTCGATGGGGATTAGTTTGTTGGGTTAGTTTTGTAAGAATATGAGAAATGGAAGTTTAATACTTTGGGAGTTACAAATAAATAAATTAAGGGAATTGTGGGGTACAATAGAATATAGAAAATTGTGGATTTAAGTAATTTGTTTCTTCCATAATTGGTTTAGAATTAGTTTGAATGGTAGGTTTAAGTCATTGATGTTAGAATCTTAAGTTTTGATGAAGACTAAAATATGAAAGAATGAATCAAGTACTTAGAAAGCAATAGGTTAACATAGAATCCCAAGTAAGAGTGCAACCGGATGTGGATTTACTTCCGGATAGACTAGGACTAGCGCTCGCGGATGAATGACTCATCCCCCAGCGACAGCAAGTAATTCACTAGGGAAATAACTTAGTCCAGAAGCACTAGATATACAAAACCTTAAGACTAAGTCAGGATTCAACGGAAGTGAAATTGCTTCCTGTTATATTTAGACTAGCGCTGGCTGTTGGAATACATGACACTAAGCGTCAGTGAACATAAGCCACGTCTAGTAGAATTGCTTCCGATAGCTTAGTGACTAGCGCTGCCTGTTGGAATAGGTAACACTGAGTGTCAGTGAACATAAGCCACGTCTAGTAGAATTGCTTCCGATTGCTTAGTGACTAGCGCTGGCTGTTGGATTGAAGGACACTGAGCGAGAGTGAGTAAAAGTGAATATAACCCTTCATCCAGTAGTAGTGCTTCCGGATGTAGAAGTGCTTCCGGATACAAGGAAGACCTCTTAGACTAAGTACACTCCCACTGCATGTGACTGTGTGCTTATATTGTTAGACTAACGTTCAAGTGCAGCACACTAAGTAGAGTTGCTTCCGGATGTGAATCCGCTTCCGCAAGCAATCAGAATGTCAGAACGTTCAGAAGTGCAGTGTCAGAATGCTTTTGTCAGAGCAGAGTTGTCAGGACTACTTTTCAGAGATAAAACAAGTCAACCCTGCTATGCATTGATGAAGCATTAATTGGGCAAACGGTAACATGGGAAAAACGGCCATATTCAAACGGCTAACCCACCTACCAAGAGTCAGAATGTTTGAAGACTATATAAAGGAGCTCAACTTCATTTATGAAGCTAATCAATTATCTTTGACATTCTTGAAAGAAGCTAGAGAGAGAAACCGAGAAAATCTTCAAGCATTCAAAGCTGCCCAGAAAAGAGAAAGAGCATTTAACTCATTGAGTGATCTTTTCATCTACATATCTTGTACTCTTTGTAGTTAAGTCTCCTCGTGTTATAAGAGCATTAATTGTACTTAAGTGTGTAACACTATCTGTTCTTAAAGAGAACTTAGTTAGAAAAATCCTTTATTTGTAAAGGTTGAACCCTTGCTGGAAGTAAGGGGGAGCTAGATAGAAAGGTTACAAGTGAGCCTTGAGTAAAACTTGTGTTTGTAAGGTTGCAAGTGATCACGTTCAAAACTTGCGGTTGTAAAGGTTCCAGGTGAACCCGTTCTAAAACCTGGGGATAGTGGAACTCGGCCTGGGTGGTTGAGAACTGGACGTAGGTCAGGAAGACCGAACCAGTATAAACTCTTGTGTTGTTTTATTTGAGCATTTATTTTGAAGCACAATTCACCCCCCCCTCTTGTGCATCCATTACTTTCATTTGGTATCAGAGCGGGTCTTTCTCACTCGATTCCAACGAATCCAGAAAGTAAAGATCCAGTAATGGATACAGATTACTCTCTACCAGATGTCTCTATTCAACCCAACAAGCCCCCAGGCTTTGATGGGTATAACTATCCATTCTGGAAGTTTCGAATGGAGACTTACATCAAGTCAAGTGACCTTAGACTCTGGGATGTAATCGAACGTGGGGATCACACTCACCTAGATGAGGATGGCTTTGCTAAGCTGAAAGCCAGGTACACCAATGAGGACTATGCTCTAGTCCAACTAAACTTTAGGGCCATGCACTACATTCAATGTGCTCTCAGCCCTAAGGAGTTTCATAGGATCAGCCACCACAAAAATGCTAAGGATATGTGGGAGGCTCTTGAGGCTGCTCACTCTGGAACCATGGGAGTGAAAGCAAGACGAGTTGAGATGTTGGTGGAAGAATTTCACAAGTTCGCCATGCTTAGCCCAACTGAGCCAATCAGAGAGCTGGAGCTCAGGTTCACTCACCTCATCAACAATCTGGCCTCGCTGGGTAAGGACATTCCTGAAAGAGAGCAAGTTAGCAAGATCTTAAAGGTCTTGAAAGGTGACTGGATCACCAAAGTAACCATCTTGCAGGAAGTCCAAGGAGAATCAACCAGCTCCATCACTGCACTATTTGGCTCTCTGGCTGAATATGAACCTACCCTGCTGGCTTAGAGAGCTCCTCAAGCCTCATCCAAAACCAAGAATCTTGCCCTTGTTGCTCCCAGCAAGGAGATTGATGATGATGATGAGGATGATGAGGAGGAAATGGACGATGAAGAGATGACTATGATGGTGAGAAAGTTCAGAAAGTTCTTCAGAAAGAAAGGAGGCTTTCAGAAAGGTGATTCCAGCCAGAGGAAGGGATACAAGAAGGAAAAGACCCCTGTGTGCTTTGAATGTAAGAAGCCTGGCCATTTCAAGGCTGAGTGTCCCAGTCTGCAGAGGTCGAAAGGGAAAGATAAAAGAAAGGCCTTCGTATCCTCTATCTGGGTGAATAGCTCAGATGACGAAGCAAGTGATGAGGAAGAAGTTGCCAACCTCTGCCTGGTAGCCAGAGAAGATGATGAGGAAGCATCTTCAGATCTTGACCTCACCCACGAAGACAATGAGGTAACTTTCTCTGAACTACAAGAGGCTTACAATGAGGTTCATGAAGAATTCTCTCGATTATGTAAAGCCTATAAAGTGTTAAAAACTAAAAAGGAATCGCTTGAGTCCAAGGTGGACTCACTAAGTGAAGAGCTAGCGGAAGCCAGAAAGCTTCCGGTAGCGGATGGCAAGGGTTCTCCCCAAGCAGAACCCAATGCCTCAACACTTGAGAGCTGCCCTAGTTGCAGCAAAATCTCAGCTGAGAGAGACAAGCTGCAAAATGCCCTGCAGAAGTTTACAAATGGGTCAGAAATGTTAAATATAATTTTAATGAATCAAAGGGCATATAGGGACAGGACTGGCTTAGGATATATTCCTAGAGGGAAAAAGTGGGTAGAACCAAAAGTAAAGCCCTACTTAAAATTCTTCCACAAAGCCACTAGTCACAGCTCCTCGCCTTTTAGTTTCTGTAACTATTGCAACAGGAAAGGACACTCCACGTCCACCTGTAATGCCAAGAAACATGGAGCAAGTAGCTCTTACAAATGGGTCCCTAAAGAAACCAAGGCTACAAAGGATCCTCCCCCTGGAAAGGAAACTAAGGGAGGACAGGGATCCCGAGCCTGGAAACAATCAACAGGGAAAACCCAAGAGCCTAGAGCCAGCACTAGGCCGGAGGCACTGAATGATCATAAGCCCAAGGTCAAGGCTAACACTAGACCAAGGGCACTGAAAACTAATGACAGAGGACCCAAGAAAGGTTGGGTACCTAAGCTTACTTGATTCTTTCAGGTGTGTCTCAAAGCATCCAAGAACAGAAAATGGTATATTGACAGCGGATGCTCGAGACATATGACTGGAGACAGAGATAAGTTCAAATCTCTGGTGATCAAAGACGGAGCCACAGTAACCTTTGGAGGAAACCAAAGTGGAAAGATCACTGGAGTTGGAGAAGTCGGACCAGTGAAAGACGTCTATCTGGTGGACGGTCTCTGTCACAACCTGCTGAGCGTGAGCCAGAGCACTGACAAAGGAAATTGGGTAATCTTTGATTCACATGAGTGCATAATAGTTGATAAGCAGGATCTGAATTTAGATAAGGCCAATTTAAAATGCAAACTTAAGGCAAATAGAAATGGAAACTTATATACTCTAGACTTATGTCAACAACTGGAAGAAAATGTTTAATATCTAGTGATGAGAACAGTTGGCTTTGGCATAAGAGGTTAGCTCATGTTAATTTTACTCAACTTGATATGCTAATTAAAAAGGAGCTAGCTATAGGTATTCCATCCTTTAAGGTAAAGCATGATTTTATTTGTGAATCCTGCCAACGAGGGAAGCAAACAAAGTCCTCGTTTAAAACCAAGAAGAGAGTCTCCACCAGCAGGCCCTTGGAACGAATCCATATGGATTTGGTTGGGCCAGCGAGAGTGAAGAGCTTGGGTGGAAACCTGTATGCTCTAGTGGTGGTGGATGACTATTCAAGGTTCACTTGGACTATGTTTCTTGCCTCTAAGCAAGATGCTTTTGATGCTTTTGTTGTTCTGGCTAAGAAAGTGCAGAATGAGAGGGAGCTCAAAATCACAGCCATAAGGACAGACCATGGAGGAGAGTTTGAGAACCATAGCTTCTCTGAGCTATGTGAGCAAAATGGTATTGAACACAACTTCTCAGCTCCTAGAACTCCTCAGCAAAATGGAGTGGTCGAGAGAAAGAACAGGGTTCTGACTGAGATGGCTAGAAGCATGCTCAACGAGAAAGAGGTTTCTCAAGTGTTCTGGGCGGACGCTATGAGCACTGCTTGCTATATCTCTAACAGAGCCTATGTTCGCAAGGGCTTGGACAAGACTCCCTATGAGCTGTACAAAGGGAGGAAGCCCAACATCAGCCACCTCAGAATCTTTGGATCAAAATGCTATGTGCATAACAATGGAAAGGTAAATCTGGGTAAGTTTGATCCAAAAGCTGATGTAGGTATATTCATTGGATATTCCCTTAGGAGTAAAGCATATAGAATATACAACATGAGAATTAGAATTGTAGAAGAATCAATGCATGTTGTATTCGATGAAACTCCTACATGGGGACAATCCACAGAAGATGATGAAATACTTAATCTTCCAAAACCACCATCATCTTCTTCACCACCAAAAGAAACACCAGCAAGCAGTCTCAAAGAAGAAGATGAACCCAGTGATGAACCTAGAGTGCAGACCGTGCCTGATGAGGCACAGTTGCCAACAGCTAGGAGACATCACAGGGATCATCCTCTTGATCAAGTGCTTGGTGATGTTTCTTCTGGTGTCAGAACCAGAAGGCAAGTTCAAAATGAAGTTGAGTTCGGAGCATTTCTATCTCAAATCGAACCAACTTCAGTTGAACAAGCTCTTGAGGACTGCGACTGGATTATTGCCATGCAGGAAGAGCTAAATCAATTTGAGAGAAGCCAAGTCTGGGAACTAGTCCCAAGGCCGTCTCATCAATCCATAGTGGGGACCAAGTGGGTCTTCAAAAACAAACTGGATGAGACAGGTCAAATTACAAGAAACAAAGTCAGATTAGTAGTCAAAGGATATAACCAAGAAGAAGGCATTGACTATGAAGAAACTTTTGCTCCAGTCGCTAGACTTGAAGCAATAAGAATTCTTCTAGCCTTTGCATCCATGAAAGGCTTTAGATTATATCAAATGGATGTAAAGAGTGCTTTTCTTAATGGTTATATTAAAGAAGAGGTATATGTAGAACAACCTCCTGGCTTTGAGGATCACAAGCATCCCAAACATGTGTATAGACTAAAGAAAGCTTTATATGGCCTGAAACAAGCTCCTCGAGCTTGGTATGAGAGACTCAGCAGCTTTTTGCTGGGGAAAGGTTTCTCAAGCGGCAAATTAGACAATACACTGTTTATCCTTCACAAAGATAGAAATATGTTAATTGTCCAAATTTATGTTGATGATATTATTTTTGGGGCAACTAATGAAAAGCTTTGTGAAGAATTCTCTAAGACTATGCAGGGTGAGTTTGAAATGTCAATGATGGGAGAACTCACGTTCTTCCTAGGCCTGCAAATTAAACAAAAGAAGAATGGAATCTTCATCTCCCAAGCTAAGTACTGCAGAGAGCTACTCAAGAAGTTTGGGATGGATGAATGCAAGGAGTATGACACTCCCATGAGTACCACTGCCGCACTCGATGCTGACGCAAAGGGTAAATCTGTCAGCCTGCCCATATACAGGGGAATGATAGGTTCCCTCCTATACTTAACAGCAAGCATGTCTGACATTCAATTTAGTGTAGGCATATGTGTGCTAGGTTTCAAGCCAACCCCAAGGAGTCACACTTAACATGAGTTAAACGTATTCTTAGATACCTTGAGGGAACACAAGAGCTTGGTCTTTGGTATCCCAGAGGTAACCAAGAGTTCTTGTGGGCTTATTCTGACTCTGACCATGCAGGTTATAAAACAGATAGGAAGAGCACCAGTGGACAATGCGCCTTTCTTGGTGGTTGTCTGGTGTCTTGGGCTAGCAAGAAGCAAACCTGTGTGTCATTATCATCCACTGAGGCAGAATACATTGCTGCTGCAAGCTGTTGTGCCCAAGTGCTGTGGCTGAAGAACCAACTGAGAGATCTTGGCTTGGAGTTCCCTGAGGCACCCATCCTCTGTGACAACACAAGCTCAAACAGCCTCGCCAAGAATCCGGTTCAGCACACAAGGACAAAGCACATTGATGTCAGACATCACTTCATCAGAGACCATGTTCAAAAGAAGGATGTCAAAGTGCAATTTGTCCTCACTCAACAACAGCTTGCTGATATCTTCACCAAGCCTCTGGGGATTGACCAGTTTACTTACATAAGAGGTGATTTGGGAATGGTAAACCCAAATGAGGTGTAATTTTTCAATTATTATACTTGATTGATTAAAACCTACAACAATACTAACTTAGGCATCGGAGTGCCAATTCTTGTTTTTGCAGGTCCCCAATGTTAAATCTTAAGCAAGTGCAACCGGAAGCAAAACCACTTCCGGATGATCACCCGCTGGCACTGAATGTTGAACTGAAAGAGCGCCAGTGGCTGAACGAAAGGACACGTCACTTCAGAAACGTTTCATATCCCTCCATGAGAAGTTGTGCCTTCTCTGGCAAGGTGAAGCGACACATGTCATAAGGTGCGCCGTTTCAATTAAAACGTTTACGTTACCCAATGTGTAAACATATGTTTTCATCTGAAGAGTCATGCCCATTTTACCCTCAGTAACTCTGCATATAAATAGGGTGTCATTTTCACATTCACTTTTTACTTACACAAATTTTCACCCACAAATTCTCTGCATATTCTCTTCATCTTCTTCACTGTGTTCTTCGTCTTCTTCATTCCTTCTTTCGCCCTTCACCACAAACAAACCATAAACCCTCACAACAATGGCCGGTTCACATGAAACAAACCCAAATACAAAGAAAGCCACTTCATCCAAGAAGTCGAAATCCAAATCTGGCAAATCTGGGCATAAGCACTCTGGGAAATCTGGGCAATCTGATGAACACCATGAAGAACGCCATGAACGCCAAGAACATTCTGGGCAGACACAAGGGGAGAATGAACAAGTCCAGGAACAGCCTGGACATTCTGGGCGAGCGCAAGAACAGCCAGAGCAGACTGAGCATGAACAAGCACAAGCCAAGAGGAAAGGGAAGAAGAAGGTTCAATTCATCGAAGAGCCTTCTTCCAAAAGACAAAGGGTAGAGGAGGATGACCCTCTTGTTTATAGAGATGGGGCTTTGGAGGCCGTTTCCTCCAAGTTTGAGACAATCAAGCCCTACTTCAACAACAGCTTGTTCATTGATCTGGTTAAGATAGATGAACTAGGGTTCCCTCATCTGCGCCCTTATCTGGAAAGATACATGCCCTGGCTGGGGATCAAATAGGACTACAACATCAACGTCCTGCGAGTATTCTGTGAGTCCCTCTCTGGGAAAGTCAAGCACAGGAAGGTAGATGGGAAGGAGCAGATCCGCAGACTCACCTTCACTGCCACAGTCAGGGGGAGAACCTTCAGTTTCACCTAGAGGGACCTAAATGAGTTAATGGGGATCACAGAAGAAGGCATGAATGAGTGGCTGTACCCTGAGTCACTCAAGTACAGCAAGGAGGAACTCGAGAAGATCTATGACACCCAAGGGAAAAAGGTGTCCAAGATGTCTGACTCCAACAGGCTCTTGTACTATGTTTACTCCGGCATGATGACACACAAGGGGGGTAACTTCAACGAATTCACACTGCTGGACAACCCATGGTTCCCCAGACTTCTTACCCATCAGCCAATCAACCCCGGACAGTTGATCAGCCTTGAACTTCACAGATGGATAGTCAACCACAAGGCTGGATATCTTCCCTATCCCACCATCCTTGCCTTCCTCCTTGAGAAGAATCTGATCAAGTCTACATCCGATGTGGAGGAAGAGAATATAAAGTGTGCTCCTATGAAGGCAACTAACATCAGCAAGATGGGCATCAAGTACCTGAAGCCTGCTAAGCCCACTCGCTCAGGATCACAGGCAGGCAGTGCCTCTCAGACCTCAGTCCCCTCTGTATCTGGTGCTGGGGATCAAGAAGTTGACTCCCATCCCGGGCCAAGCCGTGCTGCGAGGGTACCAGCCACTGTGAAGGCTTTTGCTCAGGAGATGAAGGAAGAGATTCTCCTTCAACTTTCTGAGTCCTTGGTGGCCCCTCTAAGGAATGACTGTGATGCTGGGTTCCAACAGCAAGGGGAGCGCATCCAGCGACTCGAGGATAGAGTGGGTCAAGTTGAGACGCAGCTTGCCAGGGTGGATGCGAAGCTAGACCTTATTCTCCAACACCTTCAGATCCCTCAACCCCAACAAGGTAACTTACCACCACCTCCTCCTCAAAACCCACCTCCTCCTAATCACCCTCTACTTCCCCCTCCTCCTCCTCCCAACACTCAACAACCACAGCCACCTCCACAAAATGACCAACAACCACACACATCACCAAACAATGACCAACCATCCCAACCTTCACCCAACTATGAACAACAACCCCAAGACTCACCCCAACAATCTCCTCGCAATCACCCCTTCACTCAACAACTCCCCATCTCCACATAACTCCCCTACTCGCACACCACCCAACACCCCTACTCGTTCACCACTCAACACCTCCGCCGGACCCTGCAATCCTAACCCCACCACCTCTCACACACCCATAGTCTTTACCTCTCGAGATAACCTAGACGACATTTATTACCTCCGAGACCAATCCCCTATTAGGTGGAAGGAAAAACAACCCGATGTCTACTATGCCACCTACCCCTTTGATAGCCTCTTTACCCACCCCACCTTCTTCGAAAGGAACTCCACTTACTTTCCCAACCCTCCTAAAACTCCTGAACACCAATCTTCTCCCACATCATCTACATCTACCTCCTCACCCTCACCTCCTAAGAGATTTGGCCCTGAACCACCACCCTCCTCTTCATCCACTCCATCCCTGGCCCTCGCCCTTGTTGATGATGCCAAAAGGGGGAGAGATGCTGTGTTCGCCCTTCGCCAGACCATGGACACAAGGGATGTCCTCAGCCAGCCATCCCTCTAGCTTGATGAAGACATCACGGCTGCCCTCCGCCGTGCCATGGAATCCCAGAGACTGGGTGGCGCTGAGAGCCTAATCAGAGGAGAAGCTATCCGGTTTATGCAACAGCAGAGGTCGGATGAGCAAAGGTCTAAATGGGACATGGTAGTCTTTGAGCAGAATGAGCAAACCTCACAGCCTGAGTCATCATCATCAGAGCCTCCTTCAACTGAGCAGAGTAAAAATATTGTTGAGGAAATCATGATGAAGTGGGGGCTGAAGAAGATCAACCATCCTCCCATTGTGATCGCCAAGCCAATCCCTACATCCTCTGGGCAAACGTCTGAGACTCCTGCTTCTGAGCAAACATCTGCCCCTCCTCCTCCATCTGAGCCAGCAGTTAAATTCAGTGAGTCAAGAAAGAAGGCCGTTGCTAGAAAGCGTGCCAAGAAGGGTGTTGCCTCCACTAAATCTGCTGAGAGTGAGGAAGAGACTCCATCAGACCAACCTGAGCAAGAAACTACAACTGCCCAAGTTGAGCAAGAGATCCCATCAGTACAAGCAATTCCAATTCTAAAGGAAGTCAAATTGGAGATAGAGGACATGACTCCTGAAGAATTCGAAAAGTATGGGTACACGGACAGACTCTCGTTTGGTCAGATGGCTTGCCTGGATGCTGAGAGAGCAAGTGCCAAACCTACTCAGTCAATAGGTAAGGGCAAAGGAAAGGGAAAAGGCAAGGGGAAGAGGAAAGCCCAAGAAGTTGAGGAGGATCCCAACTTCCCAGTATGGAATGTGAAGATTCGGGCTGTCCACTACCCTAATGGCGAGATCTCTTACTTCTCAGATGCAACAGGATTCCCAGGCTATGAGGAAGTCAAAAACATGAAGAGAGCCTTCGAGGAGTCTGTTGAGTCTGAGAGACTCAGAAGGGAAAGGGATGAGGAAGAGCTTCAACGAATTATTGCTCAGATTGACCAAATGTGCACAATGCCCACCTAGCCCTGCTCCAGAAAGAGAATGAGGATAGGCAGAGAGAGAAGGAGAAGAAAAAGAGACACCAACTCTGAACAACCCAACCTCACTTCCCCTGACCTCTTTCTCTTAGATTTCCTGTTATGCTTTCCATCTTATTTTACTAGTATATGTGTCTTGTTCTATGTTGTATATCATTGCTTAAATGTTGTTATATGCTAACTTGTAATCTTTTGCTTATCAATAATATTTGTCTAAGTTATTTGTGCCTTATTTAAATTATTGCTTTTAATTCTTTATATGAACTTAATCGATAAGACTTAGTTTGTCATCATCAAAAAAGGGGAGAATGTTAGAATCTTAAGTTTTGATGAAGACTAAAATATGAAAGAATGAATCAAGTACTTAGAAAGCAATAGGTTAACATAGAATCCCAAGTAAGAGTGCAACCGGATGTGGATTTACTTCCGGATAGACTAGGACTAGCGCTCGCGGATGAATGACTCATCCCCCAGCGACAGCAAGTAATTCACTAGGGAAATAACTTAGTCCAGAAGCACTAGATATACAAAACCTTAAGACTAAGCCAGGATTCAACCGGAAGTGAAATTGGTTCCTGTTATATTTAGACTAGCGCTGGCTGTTGGAATAGATGACACTAAGCGTCAGTGAACATAAGCCACGTCTAGTAGAATTGCTTCCGATAGCTTAGTGACTAGCGCTGGCTGTTGGAATAGGTAACACTGAGTGTCAGTGAACATAAGCTGAAAGTAATGGATGCACAAGAGGGGGGGGTGAATTGTGCTACAAAAATAAATGCTCAAATAAAACCAACACAAGATTTATACTGGTTCGGTCTACCTGACCTACGTCCAGTTCTCAACCACCCAGGCCGAGTTCCACTATATCTCAGGTTTTAAATCGGGTTCACCTGAAACCTTACAACCGCAAGTTTTGGACGGGATCACTTGCAACCTTACAACTACAAGTTTTACACAAGGCTCACTTGTAACCTTTCTAACTAGCTCCCCCTCACACCGAGCAAGGGATTAACCTTTTCACTTAAAGGATTTTTCTAACTAAGTTCTCTCAAAGAACGAATGGTGTTACACACTTAAGTACAATCAATGCTCTTATAACAGAAAGAGACTTAACAACAAAGAGTACAGAATATGTAGATGAGAATGATCTCTCGATGTGTTAAATGCTCTTTACTTTTCTGGGCAGCTTTAAATGCTTGAAGATGTTCTTAGTTTCTCGCTCTAACTTCTCTCAAGAGTATTCAAAGATAATTGTTGACTTCATAAATGAGGTTGAGCTCCTTTATATACTCTTCAAACATTCTGACTCTTGGTAGGTGGGATAGCCGTTTGAATATGGCCGTTTTTCCCATGTTACCGTTTGCCCAATTAATGCTTCATCAATGCATAGCAGGGTTGACTTGCTTTATCTCTGAAAAGTAGTCCTGACACCTCTGCTCTGACAAAAGCATTCTGACACTGCAACTTCTGACATTCTGATTGCTTGCGGAAGCAGATTCTCATCCGGAAGCAATTCTACTGAGTGTGCTGCACTGAGTGTTAGTCTAACAGTATAAACATATAGTCACATGCAGTGGGAGTGTTCTTAGTCTAAGAGGTCTTCCTTGCATCAGGAAGCACTTCTACATCCGGAAGTGAATCCACTGGATGAAGGATTTTGTTCACTATTACTCACTCTCGCTCAGAGTTCATTCAATCCAACAGCCAGCGCTAGTCACTAAGCTATCGGAAGCACTTCTACTGGACGTTGCTCATTTTCACTGACGCTTAGGGATATCTATTCCAACAGCCAGCGCCAGTCTAAGTTTAACAGGAAGCAAATTCACTTCCGGTTGAATCTTAACTTAGTCTTAGGATTTTGTATATCTAGTGCTCATGGACTAAGTTAATTCCTAAGTGAATTTCTTGCTGCCGCTGGGGGATGAGACATTCATCCGCGAGCGCTAGTCCTAATCTATCCGGAAGTAAGTCCACATCCGGTTGCACTTTTACTTAGGATTCTATGTTCACCTATTGAATTCTAAGTTCTTTCATATTTTAGTCTTCATCAAAACTTAAGATTCTAACATTCTCCCCCTTTTTGATGATGACAAACTCAGTATTTAACTATTTATCGATTAAGTCCATATGAAAGGGTTAGCAGGAAAATAAAAGCAATAGATAAGAACAAGTAACTTGGACAAATATTATTGAAAAAGAGATTACATGTTAGAGTATACAAGTAAAACATATACAGGTAATCTACACTAAGCAAGAATGAGAGATGTATGAAAACAAAGAAAAATTTTCTAAGTTAAAAAAAAAGGTTGGAATGGGGGTTCATGGTTTGTGTTTCTTTTTCCTCTCCCTCTCCTTCTGTCTCTCTTCACTCTCCTTTTGGAGTTTGGCTAACTCGGCCTCATGCACATTCTGATCAATCTGGGCGATGATCCGCTGAAGCTCTTCTTCCTCTCTTTCTCTTCTGAGTCTCTCTGATTCAATAGACTCCTCAAATGCCCTCTTCATGTTTTCTACTTCTTCATACCCAGGGAACCCTGTAGCATCATCGAAGTAGGTGACCACTCCATTGGGATAGTGAACAGCCCGGATTTTCACATTCCAAACAGGGTAGTTGGGATCCTCCTCAACTTCATGGGCTTTCCTCTTTCCCTTGCCCTTACCCTTCCCTTTGCTCTTGCTAATTGGTGGAGTGGGCATGGCTCTTGCTCTGTCAGCATCGAGGCAGGCCATCTGACCAAAGGATAGTCTGTCCGTGTACCCATATTTCTCGAATTCCTCAGGAGTCATGTCTTCAATTTCCAACTTGACTTCCTTCAGAATTGGAACAACTTGTACTACTGGGACTTCTTGTTCAACTTGGGCAGACGAGGTTTCTGGCTCAGGTTGGTCAGATGGAGTCTCTTCCTCACTCTCAGCAGATTCAGTGGAGGCAATAACCTTTTTGGAACGCTTCCTAGCTACGACCTTCTTCCTTGACTCACTGAATGTAACTGCTGGCTCAGATGGAGGAGGAGGGGCAGAGGTTTGCTCAGAAGTACGGATCTCAGATGATTGCCCAGAGGGTGAGGGGATTTTCTTAGCGATCACAATGGGAGGATGGTTGATCTTCTTCAGACCCCACTTCATCATTATCTCCTCAACAATCTTTTTACTTATCTTAGTTGGAGGAGGCTCTGATGAAGATGACTCAGGCTGTGAAGGATGTTCATTTGGCTCAAAGACTACCATATCCCATTGTGGTCCTTACTCAGCCGTCCTCTGCTGCTCCATGAATCTTATGGCTTCTCCTCTTATTAGGCTCTCAGCACCACTCAGCCTTGGGATTCCATGGCACGGCGAAGGGCAGCCGTGATGTCTTCATCAAGCCAGAGGGATGGCTGGCTGAGCACATCCCTTGTGTTCATGGATAGGCGAAGAGCGGTCATCACATTTCTCCCCCTTTTGTCATCATCAACAAGGGCGAGGTCTAGGGATGGAGTGGATGAAGAGGAGGGTGGAGGTTCAAGGCCAAAGCTCGTAGGGGGTGAGGGTTAGGGAGGGTAGGTAAGTGGCGGGGGGTGTGGTTGTGGTTGGGGATACGGGTTGGTTGGGAACCAGGTAGGATCTACGAAGAGACCTTCGAATGGGTAGGTGGAGGAATATTCAGTGAAGGTAGTGGAAGAGTGTGGGGTAAATGGGGTAAAGGGTAAGTGAGGATCCTCAGGGATTTGCTGAAGGCGGGGGTAATCGCGCAGATAGATGTGACTGAAGGGGTGAACGACAGTTTTGAACCCAAGGTGCTCGGCCAATGGGTTGGATCTTGGTCCAGAGTTGGGGTTGGTAGGGTTAGGATGGGATGGTCCGTCAGAGAGGTTGAGTGGTGAAGGAGTAGGGGTGTTGGGTGGTGTGTGAGTAGGGGAGTTATGTGGAGATGGGGAGTTGTTGGAGTGAAGGGGTGATTGGCTAGGAGATTGTTGGGGTGTGTCTTGGGTTTGGTGTTCATGGTTGGGTGAAGGTTGGGATTGGTGGTCATTGTTTGGTGATGGAGGGGATTGATGGTCATTTTGTGGAGGTGGCTGTGGTGGTTGAGTGTTAGGTGGAGGAGGAGGGGAAGTTGAGGGTGACCTGAGGGAGGAGGAGGAGGATTTTGGGGAGGAGGAGGAGGTGGTGGTAGGTTACCTTGTTGAGGTTGAGGGATTTGGAGGTGTTGGAGAATGAGATCAAGTTTGGCATCCACCCTGGCTAGCTGTGTCTCGACTTGGCCAACTCTGTCCTCAAGCCGCTGGATCCGCTCCCCTTGTTGCTGGAACCCAGCATCACAATCATTCCTCAATGGGGCTACCAATGACTCAGAGAGTTGAAGGAGAATCTCTTCCCTCATCTCTTGAGCGAAGCCTTCACAGTCGCTGGCACTCTTGCAGCACGGCTTGGCCCAGCATGGGAGTCCACTTCCTGATCCCCTGCACCAGATGTAGAGGGGGCAGAAGTTCCAGAGGCACTACCCGCTTGTGATCCTGAGCGAGTGGGCTTGGGGGCTCTTATATACTTAATGCCCATCTTCCCGATGTTGGTTGCTCCCACAGGTCTACACTTGACATTTTCTTCCTCCACAGCAGATGTGGCCTTGATCAGATGCTTCTCAAGGAGGAAGGCAATGATGGTGGGATAGGGAAGATAGCCAGACTTGTCATTAGTCAACCATCGCTGAAGCTCAAGACAGATCAACTGGCTGGGGTTGATTGGCTGGTGGGAGAGAATTCTGGGGAACCACGGATTGTCGATCAAGGTGAACTCGTTGAAGTTACCCCTGTTAGAATCTTAAGTTTTGATGAAGACTAAAATGTAGAGGATTAGACCAAGTGCCTAGGAAGCAATAGGATAACATAGGATCCCAAGTAAGAGTGCTTCCGGGTGAAGATCTACTTCCGGATAGATTAGGACTTGCGCATGCGGATGAATGTTTTCATCCCCCAGCATCAGCAAGTAAAATCACTGGGAAATAACTTAGTCCATGAGAATTAGGTACACAAACCCTAAGACTAAGCTATGGTTCAATCGGAAGCAAAGTTGCTTCCTGTTAGACTTAGACTGGCGCAGAGCGATAGAATAGATATTACTCCAAGCGACAGTGAGTCTACTTCCCCAAGTGAAAGCGCTTCCTGTTAGAATTAGACTGGCGCAGAGCGACAGAATAGATATTACCCCAAGCGTCAGTAAGTCTACTTCCCCAAGTGAAAGCGCTTCCTGTTAGACTCAGACTGGCGCAGAGCAATAGAATAGTTATTACCCCAAGCGTCAGTAAGTCTACTTCGCCAAGTGAAAGCACTTCCTATTAGATTTAGACTGGCGCAGACTGATAGAATAGATTTAACCTCGAGCGTCAGTGGAAATGCAACATCAAGTGAAGTTGCTTCCTGTTAGATCTTGACTGGCGCAGATTGATAGAATAGATTTCACCCTAAGCGTCAGTGAGTTCACTACGTCAAGTAAAAGTGCTTCCGATAGCTTAGTGACTAGCGCTGAGTGTTGGGATGAAATACACTAAGTGAGAGTGAGTTATAGTGAACCAAGATCCTTCATCTTGTAGTTCTACTTCCGGATGTAAAAATGCTTCCAGATACATCATAGACCAAATCAGAACACAGTCTAAGTAAACTACTCCCCATAGCAAATAAACTTCCCACAGCATGTACAATTCTTATATATATTGCTATGTTGGACTAACCAGTATGTGCAGAACATGGTCACGCTTCCGGATGCAAATGAGCTTCCGGATGGAAAGACTCTTGACATTGGGACTCAGAGCTTAACACTTGCAGAGCAAGATTACCACTTGCGGATGAAAGATGATCATCCGTCAGCAAGAGTGCAAGAGTAAAAATCACATACTCAGAAGTCAGAATGCTTATATCAGAGCAGAGGTGTCAGGACTACTTTTCAGAGATAAAGCAAGTCAACCCTGCTATGCATTAATGGAGCATTTATTGGGCAAACGGTAACTTGGGATAAACGGCCAAATTCAAACGGGACTCCCACCTACCAAGAGTTCAAATGCTTGAAGACTATATAAAGGGAGCTCAACTTCATTTATTACGGTACAATTATCCTTGAATACTCTAGAGAGAAGTTAGAGCGAGGAACACAAGAAATCTTCAAAGCATTCAAGGCTGCCCAGAAATAGAAAAGAGCATTTAACACTTTGAGTGATTCTTCACGTAATTATTCTGTACTCATTGTAGTTAAGTCTCTTCTTGTTAAAAGAGCATTTATTGAACTTAAGTGGGTAACATCATTTGTTCTGTAAGAGAACTTAGTCAGAAAAGCCTTCAAGTGTAAACTTCAAACCCTTGCTTGGTGTGAGGGGGAGACAGTTAGATAGGTTACAAGTGAGCCAGTGTAAAACTTGTTGTAAGGTTGCAAGTGAGCCCGTAAAACTTGCGGTTGTAAGGTTTCAGGTGAACCCGATTTAAAACCTGAGTTATAGTGGAACTCTCAGCCTGGGTGGTTTGAGGACTGGACGTAGGTCAGGTAGACCGAACCAGTATAAATCCTGTGTTGTTTATTTCGAGTATTTATTTTGAAGCACAATTCACCCCCCCCCCTCTTGTGCATCCATTACGTTCATTTGGTATCAGAGCAGGTCTTTCTCACCCGATTCCAACGAATCAGAAAGCAAAGATCAAGTAATGGATCCAGATTATGGCCTACCAGATGTCGCCGTTCAACCCAATAAGCCCCCAGGCTTCGATGGGTACAACTATACGTTCTGGAAGTATAGAATGGAGACATATATCAAGTCAAGCGACTTAAGACTCTGGGATGTCATAGAACGAGGGGATAACGTTCCACTGGACGAAGATGGATTTGCAAAAGTGCGAGCCAGATACACTGCTGAGGACTATGCTCTAGTCCAACTAAACCATCGGGCCATGCACTACATCCAGTGTGCTCTCACCCACAAAGAATTTCACAGAATCAGCCACCACAAAACTGCTAAGGATATGTGGGAGGCTCTTGAGGCTGCACACTCTGGAACCAGGGGAGTAAAGGCGAGACGTATTGAGATGCTGGTTGAAGAATTCCATAAATTCGCCATGCTGAGCCCTACCGAGCCTATCAGAGAGCTGGAACTCAGGTTCACTCATCTCATCAATAATTTGGCCTCGCTGGGTAAGGATATCCCTGAAAGAGAGCAAGTGAGCAAGATCCTAAAGATCTTGAAGGGTGACTGGATCACCAAAGTAACTATTTTGCAAGAAGTGCAAGGTGAATCAACCAGCTCCATCACCGCACTATTTGGCTCACTTGCTGAATATGAGCCAACCTTGCTGGCTATGAGAGCTCCTCAAACCTCATCCAAGAGTAAGAACCTTGCTCTCATTGCTCCCAGCAAAGAGATCAAGGACAATGATGAGGATGACGACGATGAGATGGACGATGAGGAGATGGCCCTGATGGTGAGGAAGTTCAGGAAATTCCTCAGGAAGAAGGAAGGCTATCAGAAAGGTAACACCAGCCAGAAGAGGGGATACAAGAAAGAGAAGGTCCCTGTGTGCTTTGAATGCAATAAGCCTGGTCACTTCAAGGCTGAGTGTCCCAGCCTGCAGAGGTCCAAAGGCAAGGATAAAAGAAAGGCACTCGTTTCCTCCATTTGGGTAAACAGCTCAGATGAGGAAGCAAGTGATGATGAAGAAGTTGCCAACCTCTGCCTGGTAGCTAGAGAGGAGGATGAAGAAGCACCTTCAGATGCTGACCTCACCAACGAAGATCATGAGGTAACTTTTTCTGAACTTCAAGAGGCTTACAATGAGATTCATGAAGAATTCTCTAGACTATGTAAAGCCTATAAGGTGTTGAAAACCAAAAAGGAATCACTTGAGTCCAAGGTGGACTCACTAAGTGAGGAACTAGCGGAAGCTAGAAGACTTCCGATAGTGGATGGCCAGGGTTCTCCACAGGTAGAACCCAACGCCCCAACACCTGAGAGTTGCTCTAGTTGCAGCAAAGTCTCAGAGGAAAATAATAAGCTGCAAAATGCCCTGGAGAAGTTCACCAATGGTTCAGAAATGCTAAAAGTAATTTTAATGAGCCAAAGGGCATATAGGGATAGAACTGGCTTGGGATATACCCCTAAGGTAAAAAGGTGGGTAGAACCAAAAGTAAAGCCTTACCTGAAGTTCTTCCATAAAGCCACCAATCATGGCTCCTCACCCTTTAGCTTCTGTAATTACTGCAACAGGAAAGGACACTCCACGTCCACCTGTAATGCTAAGAAGCATGGAGTTAACAGCTCCTACAAATGGGTCCCTAAAAGAACCAAGGCAACAAAAGATCCTCCTCCTACAAAGGAAACTAGGAGAGGACAAGGATCCCAAGCCTGGAATTATTCCAAAGGGAAAACCCAAGAGTCCAGAGCCAGCACTCGGCCAGAGGCTCAGAAAAGTCACAAGCCCAAGATCAAGGATGACTCTAAACCAAGGGCATTAAAAACTAATGATCGAGGACCCAAGAAAAGTTGGGTACCTAAGTTTGCTTAAATTTTACAGGTGTGTCTCAAGGCATCCAAGAACAAGAAATGGTATATTGATAGTGGATGCTCAAGACACATGACTGGGGACAGAGACAAGTTCAAATCTCTGGTGATCAAAGATGGGGCCACAGTAACCTTTGGAGGAAATCAAAGTGGCAAGATCACTGGAGTTGGAGAGGTCGGACCAGTAAAAGATGTCTACCTTGTGGACGGTCTCTGTCACAACCTGCTGAGCGTGAGCCAGAGCACGGACAGAGGAAATTGGGTAATATTTGATTCAAATGAGTGCTTAATAGTTGATAAGCAGGATCTAAATATAGATAAGGCCAACTTAAAATGCAAGATTAAGGCAAACAGAAATGGGAATTTATATACCTTAGACTTATGTCAACAGCTAGAGGAAAAATGTTTAATATCTAGTGACGAGAATAGTTGGCTTTGGCATAAGAGACTAGCTCATGTTAACTTTACTCAATTGGATATGCTAATTAAAAATGAGCTAGCTATAGGTATTCCCTCTTTTAAGGTTAAGCATGATTTTATCTGTGAATCCTGCCAACGGGGAAAGCAAACAAAATCCTCGTTTAAAACCAAGAAGAGAGTCTCCACCAGCAGGCCCTTGGAACTAATCCACATGGATTTGGTTGGGCCAGCAAGAGTAAAAAGCTTGGGAGGAAACCTATATGCTTTAGTGGTGGTGGATGACTATTCAAGGTTTACGTGGACTTTGTTTCTTGCCTCTAAGCAAGATGCTTTTGATGCTTTCGTTGTCCTGGCTAAGAAAGTGCAGAATGAGAAGGATCTCAAAATCACAGCCATAAGGACAGACCATGGAGGAGAGTTTGAGAACCATAGCTTCTCTGAGCTATGTGAGCAAAATGGAATTGAACATAACTTCTCAGCTCCGAGGACTCCTCAACAAAATGGAGTAGTTGAAAGAAAGAACAGGGTTCTGACGGAGATGGCTAGAAGCATGCTCAACGAGAAAGAGGTTTCTCAAGTGTTCTGGGCGGACGCTATGAGCACTGCTTGCTATATCTCCAACAGAGCTTATGTTCGTAAAGGCTTGGATAAGACTCCATACGAGCTATACAAAGGAAGGAAGCCAAACATCAGCCACCTCAGAATATTTGGATCAAAATGCTACGTGCATAATAATGGAAAGGTAAACTTGGGTAAGTTTGATCCAAAGGCTGATATAGGTATATTCATAGGATATTCCCTTAGGAGTAAAGCTTATAGGATATACAACATGAGAACTAAAACTGTAGAGGAATCCATGCATGTTGTATTTGATGAAATTCCTACATGGGGACAATCCAGAGAAGATGATGAATTACTTAACCTCCCAAAATTACCATCATCTTCTTCACCACCAAAAGAAACACCAGCAAACAATCCTAAGGAAGAAGATGAACTCTGCGATGAACCTAGAGTGCAGACTGTGCATGATGAGGCACAGTTGCCAACAGCTAGGAGGCATCACAGAGATCATCCTCTTGATCAAGTGCTTGGTGATGTTTCTTCTGGTGTGAGAACCAGAAGGCAGGTTCAAAATGAAGTTGAGTTTGGTGCATTTCTATCTCAAATAGAACCAACTTCAGTTGAACAAGCTCTTGAGGACTGCGACTGGATTATTGCCATGCAGGAAGAGCTAAACCAATTTGAAAGAAGTCAAGTCTGGGAACTAGTCCCTAGGCCATCTCATCAATCTATAGTAGGGACCAAATGGGTCTTTAAAAACAAACTGGATGAGACAGGTCAAATTACAAGAAACAAAGCCAGACTAGTTGCCAAAGGATATAACCAAGAAGAAGGCATTGACTATGAAGAAACATTTGCTCCAGTCGCGAGACTTGAAGCAATAAGGATTCTTCTAGCCTTTGCATCCATGAAGGGCTTCAGGCTATATCAAATGGATGTAAAGAGTGCATTTCTTAATGGTTATATTAAAGAAGAGGTATATGTAGAACAACCTCCTGGCTTTGAGGATCATAAGCACCCCAAACATGTGTATAGATTAAAGAAAGCTTTATATGGCCTAAAACAAGCTCCTAGAGCTTGGTATGAGAGACTTAGCAGCTTTCTGCTAGGCAAAGGTTTCTCAAGAGGCAAACTTGATAATACACTGTTTATCCTTCACAAAGATAGAGACATGCTAATTGTTCAAATTTATGTTGATGATATTATCTTTGGAGCAACTAACGAAAAGCTTTGTGAGGATTTTTCTAAGACCATGCAGGGTGAGTTTGAAATGTCAATGATGGGAGAACTAACGTTCTTCCTAGGCCTGCAAATTAAGCAGAAGAAGAATGGAATATTCATCTCCCAAGCCAAATACTGCAGAGAGCTACTCAAAAAGTTTGGGATGGATGAATGCAAGGAGTATGACACTCCCATGAGCACCACTGCCGCACTTGATGCTGACGCAAAGGGTAAATCTGTTAGCCTGCCCATGTATAGAGGAATGATAGGTTCTCTCCTATACTTAACAGCCAGCAGACCTGACATTCAATTTAGTGTAGGCATGTGTGCTAGATTTCAAGCCAACCCCAAGGAGTCACATCTAACATGTGTTAAACGTATCTTAAGATACCTTGAGGGGACACAAGAACTTGGTCTTTGGTATCCCAGAGGTAACCAAGAGTTCTTGTGGGCTTATTCTGACTCTGATCATGCAGGTTATAAAACTGATAGGAAAAGCACCAGTGGACAATGCGCCTTCCTTGGTGGTTGTCTGGTGTCTTGGGCGAGCAAAAAGCAGACCTGCGTGTCCTTGTCATCCACTGAGGCAGAATACATTGCAGCAGCCAGTTGTTGTGCCCAAGTGTTGTGGCTGAAGAACCAGTTGAGAGATCTTGGCTTGGAATTCCCTGAGGCACCCATCCTCTGTGACAACACAAGCACAATCAGCCTAGCCAAGAATCCGGTTCAGCACACTAGGACAAAGCACATTGATGTCAGACATCATTTCATCAGAGACCATGTTCAAAAGAAAGATGTCAAAGTACAGTTTGTCCCCACACAACAACAGCTTGCTGATATCTTCACCAAGCCTCTGGGGGTTGACCAATTTACTTTTATTAGAGGTGATTTGGGAATGGTAAACCCAAATGAAGTGTAAATTCCATGTACTTAATTGTTTTTCAAAATACTTCAAACAATACTAACTTAGGCATCGGAGTGCCAATATATGTCCTTGCAGGTATTCAATGTTGAATCTTAAGTAAGTACAACCGGAAGCAAAACCACTTCCGAATGATTACACACTGACGCTGGATGATCAAACCAAGAGAGCGCCAGCACAAGTCCAAGAAGACACGTCACTTCAGAAAACGCTTCAACTTCCAAATGAGACGTTTCGACTTCTCTGACAATATGAAGCGACACGTGTCATCAGGTATATCGATCCAACTTAAGGCGTTTACGCTACCCAATGTGTGATAATGTGAAGGAGCATGACCTTTTTGCCCTTAGTGACTTTACCTATAAAAGGGACATCTCATTTCACACATTCTTCATTTTCATCATATAAACATTTCATCAACCCCACAAAAAATGGCTGAACCCTCTGAAGCAAACCCAGTTTCGAGGAAACCCTCCTCATCTAAGAAACACAAGTCCAAATCTGGGAAATCAAGCCATCAACATTCTGGAAAATCTGGGCATCGTGAAAGACATCAAGAACATCATGAAGTTTCTCGGCAAATTGCCCTAGGGCAGGATGAAAATATTCAAGGTCAGCCTGAAACTTCTGGTAGAATGGCAGAACTGTTAGTGGGTTCTAAGAAGAGGAAGTCCATCCCTAAGGAGGAGGCTGCGGCGATCAAATATGGAAAACACTCTTTGATGATGCCAAAAGGGGGAGAAATGCATTGACCACTAGCCTTGCTACCCTGGGAGTTCCTTGATGAAGAAGAGCTTCAGCGAGAGGGAGAGAAAGAAGAAACAAAGAAACAACCCCCAGCCCAAATTTTTTTACTTAGAAATGTTCATCTTTTCATGCATGTTCTCATATCTGCCTACTATATGCTCGCTGCTTGTAAATGTTATCTAATTATATGCTCTGACCTGTAACCTATGCTTATCAATAATATTTGTCTAAGTTACTTATTCTGAACTATTGCTTTTATTCTTCAGCTAATCCTTTCATATGAACTTAATCGATAAAGCTAAGTTTGTCATCATCAAAAAGGGGGAGAATGTTAGAATCTTAAGTTTTGATGAAGACTAAAATGTAGAGGATTAGACCAAGTGCCTAGGAAGCAATAGGATAACATAGGATCCCAAGTAAGAGTGCTTCCGGGTGAAGATCTACTTCCGGATAGATTAGGACTTGCGCATGCGGATGAATGTTTTCATCCCCCAGCATCAGCAAGTAAAATCACTGGGAAATAACTTAGTCCATGAGAATTAGGTACACAAACCCTAAGACTAAGCTATGGTTCAATCGGAAGCAAAGTTGCTTCCTGTTAGACTTAGACTGGCGCAGAGCGATAGAATAGATATTACTCCAAGCGACAGTGAGTCTACTTCCCCAAGTGAAAGCGCTTCCTGTTAGAATTAGACTGGCGCAGAGCGACAGAATAGATATTACCCCAAGCGTCAGTAAGTCTACTTCCCCAAGTGAAAGCGCTTCCTGTTAGACTCAGACTGGCGCAGAGCAATAGAATAGTTATTACCCCAAGCGTCAGTATGTCTACTTCGCCAAGTGAAAGCACTTCCTATTAGATTTAGACTGGCGCAGACTGATAGAATAGATTTAACCTCGAGCGTCAGTGGAAATGCAACATCAAGTGAAGTTGCTTCCTGTTAGATCTTGACTGGCGCAGATTGATAGAATAGATTTCACCCTAAGCGTCAGTGAGTTCACTACGTCAAGTAAAAGTGCTTCCGATAGCTTAGTGACTAGCGCTGAGTGTTGGGATGAAATACACTAAGTGAGAGTGAGTTATAGTGAACCAAGATCCTTCATCTTGTAGTTCTACTTCCGGATGTAAAAATGCTTCCAGATACATCATAGACCAAATCAGAACACAGTCTAAGTAAACTACTCCCCATAGCAAATAAACTTCCCACAGCATGTACAATTCTTATATATATTGCTATGTTGGACTAACCAGTATGTGCAGAACATGGTCACGCTTCCGGATGCAAATGAGCTTCCGGATGGAAAGACTCTTGACATTGGGACTCAGAGCTTAACACTTGCAGAGCAAGATTACCACTTGCGGATGAAAGATGATCATCCGTCAGCAAGAGTGCAAGAGTAAAAATCACATACTCAGAAGTCAGAATGCTTATATCAGAGCAGAGGTGTCAGGACTACTTTTCAGAGATAAAGCAAGTCAACCCTGCTATGCATTAATGGAGCATTTATTGGGCAAACGGTAACTTGGGATAAACGGCCAAATTCAAACGGGACTCCCACCTACCAAGAGTTCAAATGCTTGAAGACTATATAAAGGGAGCTCAACTTCATTTATTACGGTACAATTATCCTTGAATACTCTAGAGAGAAGTTAGAGCGAGGAACACAAGAAATCTTCAAAGCATTCAAGGCTGCCCAGAAATAGAAAAGAGCATTTAACACTTTGAGTGATTCTTCACGTAATTATTCTGTACTCATTGTAGTTAAGTCTCTTCTTGTTAAAAGAGCATTTATTGAACTTAAGTGGGTAACATCATTTGTTCTGTAAGAGAACTTAGTCAGAAAAGCCTTCAAGTGTAAACTTCAAACCCTTGCTTGGTGTGAGGGGGAGACAGTTAGATAGGTTACAAGTGAGCCAGTGTAAAACTTGTTGTAAGGTTGCAAGTGAGCCCGTAAAACTTGCGGTTGTAAGGTTTCAGGTGAACCCGATTTAAAACCTGAGTTATAGTGGAACTCTCAGCCTGGGTGGTTGAGGACTGGACGTAGGTCAGGTAGACCGAACCAGTATAAATCCTGTGTTGTTTATTTCGAGTATTTATTTTGAAGCACAATTCACCCCCCCCCCTCTTGTGCATCCATTACGTTCAACCCCCTTTGTGTGTCATGATTCGGGAGTAGACATAATACAAGAGTCTGTTTGAGTCAGACATCTTGGACACCTTTTTCCCTGTGGTGCCATACAACTTCTCGAGATCCTCCTTGTTGTACTTTAGTGACTCAGGGTATAGCCACTCATTCATGCTCTCGTCTGTGATCCCCATCAACTCATTCAATGTCCTCCAGGTGAACTTGAAGGTTCTCCCCCTTACAGTAGCAGTGAAGGAGAGTCTGTGGACTTGCTCTTTCCCATCAACCTTCTTGTTCTTAACCTTGCCAGTGAGGGATTGACAGAAGACTCGCAGGACGTTGACGTTGTAGTCCTGGTTGATCCCTAGCCAAGGCATATATCTCTCCAGGAAAGGGCGCAGATGAGGGAACCCTAGTTCATCAATCTTGTTCAGATCGATGAACAATCCATGGCTGAAGATTGGAATGGACGTCTCAAACTTGGCGGCAACTGGCTCCAATGCCCCATCTCTGTAGACAGTAGGGTCATCCTCTTCAACCCTTTGCCTCTTGGAAGAAGGTTCTTCAGCGAATTGAACCTTCTTCTTCTTTCCCTTCCTCTTGGCTTCCTTCGCTTGCTCATGCCCAGAAACCTCTGGCTGTTCTGCCACTCTATCAGAAGTTCCAGGCTGATCCTGGACATGTTTATCCTGCCCCTGGGTTTGCCCAAAAACTTCATGGTGTTCATCACGTTGTTCATCACGATGCCCAGATTTCCCAGAATGTTCATGCCGAGATTTCCCAGATTTCAACTTGTGTTTCTTGGATGAGGAAGGTTTCTTTGTAACTGGGTTTGTTTCATGTGATCCGGCCATTTTTGTGTGGGTTGGTGGTAAAAAGAGATGAAATGCAAAGAGTGTATGAAGAATGTGAAGAACTCTGATGAAGATGAAATATGTTATGCAGAGAGAATGTGGTGAAAGTAAAAAGTGAAAGTGAAAAAAATGACACCCTATTTATAGGCGAAGTAACTAAGGGTAAAATGGTCATGCTTTTTCAGATGAAAACCAAACGTTTGCACATTGGGTAACGTAAAAATTTAATTGAAACGGCGCACCTTATGACATGTGTCGCTTCATCTAGTCAGATAGGGCACACCTTCTTATAGAGGGAGTTGAAACGTTTCTGAAGTGACGTGTCTCTTGGACTAGTGCTTGCGCTCTTCTTGGTTTCATCATCCAGTGTCAGCGAATGATCATCCGGAAGTAGTTTTGCTTCCGGTTGCAAAATCTTAAGATTTAACATTGAGGACCTGCAAAAACACGTATTGGCACTCCGATGCCTAAGTTAGTATTGTTGTAGGTTTTAAACAATCAAGTATAATAAATGAAAGGTTACACTTCATTTGGGTTTACCATTCCCAAATCACCTCTTATGAAAGTAAATTGGTCAACCCCCAGAGGCTTGGTGAAGATGTCAGCAAGCTGTTGTTGAGTGGGGACAAATTGCACTTTGACATCCTTCTTTTGAACATGGTCTCTGATGAAGTGATGTTTGACATCAATGTGCTTTGTCCTTGTGTGCTGAACTGGATTCTTGGCGAGGCTGATTGTGCTTGTGTTGTCACAGAGGATGGGTGCCTCAGGGAACTCCAAGCCAAGGTCTCTCAGTTGGTTCTTTAGCCACAGCACTTGAGCACAACAGCTTGCAGCCGCAATATATTCTGCCTCAGTGGATGACAAAGACACGCAGGTTTGCTTTTTGCTAGCCCAAGTCACCAGACAACCACCAAGGAAGGCGCATTGTCCACTGGTGCTCTTTCTATCAGTCTTATAACCTGCATGGTCAGAATCAGAGTAAGCCCACAAGAACTCTTGGTTACCTCTGGGATACCAAAGACCAAGTTCTTGTGTTCCCTCAAGGTATCTCAAAATACGTTTAACACATGTTAAGTGTGACTCCTTGGGGTTGGCTTGAAATCTTGCACACATGCCTACACTAAATTGAATGTCAGGCCTGCTTGCCGTTAAGTATAGGAGGGAACCTATCATTCCCCTGTACATGGGCAGGCTGACAGATTTACCCTTTGCGTCAGCATCGAGTGCGGCAGTGGTGCTCATAGGAGTGTCATACTCCTTGCCTTCGTCCATCCCAAACATTTTGAGTAGTTCTTTGCAGTACTTAGCTTGGGATATGAAGATTCCATTCTTCTTCTGTTTAATCTGCAGTCCTAGGAAGAATGTGAGTTCTCCCATCATAGACATTTCAAACTCACCCTGCATAGTCTTAGAAAAATCTTCACAAAGTTTTTCATTAGTTGCCCCAAAGATAATATCATCAACGTAAATTTGGACAATTAACATATCTCTATCTTTGTGAAGGATAAACAGTGTATTATCAAGTTTGCCCCTTGAGAAACCTTTGCCCAGCAGAAAGCTGCTGAGTCTCTCATACCAAGCTCTAGGAGCTTGTTTCAGGCCATATAAAGTTTTCTTTAATCTATACACATGTTTGGGATATTTGTGATCCTCAAAGCCAGGAGGTTGTTCTACATACACCTCTTCTTTAATATAGCCATTAAGAAATGCACTCTTTACATCCATTTGATATAGCCTAAAGCCCTTCATGGATGCAAAGGCTAGAAGAATCCTTATTGCTTCAAGTCTAGCGACTGGAGCAAAGGTTTCTTCATAGTCAATGCCTTCTTCTTGGTTATATCCTTTGGCTACTAATCTGGCTTTGTTTCTTGTGATTTGACCTGTCTCATCCAGTTTTTTTTTGAAGACCCATTTGGTCCCTACTATAGATTGATGAGACGGCCTAGGGACTAGTTCCCAGACTTGACTTCTCTCAAATTGATTTAGCTCTTCCTGCATGGCGATAATCCAGTCGCAGTCCTCAAGAGCTTGTTCAACTGAAGTTGGTTCTATTTGAGATAGAAATGCACCAAACTCAACTTCATTTTGAACTTGTCTTCTGGTTCTGACACCAGAAGAAACATCACCAAGCACTTGATCAAGAGGATGATCTCTGTGATGCCTCCTAGCTGTTGGCAACTGTGCCTCATCAGGCACGGTCTGCACACTAGGTTCATCACTGAGTCCATCTTCTTCCTTAGGATTGCTTGCTGGTGTTTCTTTTGGTGGTGAAGAAGATGATGGTAACTTTGGAAGATTCAGTATTTCATCATCTTCTGTGGATTGTCCCCATGTAGGAGTTTCATCGAATACAACATGCATTGATTCTTCTACAATTCTAGTTCTCATGTTGTATACCCTATATGCTTTGCTCCTAAGGGAATATCCTATGAATATACCTACATCAGCTTTTGGATCAAACTTACCCAGATTTACCTTTCCATTGTTATGCACATAGCAGTTTGATCCAAAGATTCTGAGGTGGCTGATGTTGGGCTTCCTCCCTTTGTACAGCTCGTAGGGAGTCTTATCCAGTCCTTTGCGAACATAGGCTCTGTTAGAGATATAGCAAGCAGTGCTCATAGTGTCCGCCCAGAACACTTGAGAAACCTCTTTCTCATTGAGCATGCTTCTAGCCATCTCTGTCAGAACCCTGTTCTTTCTCTCGACAACTCCGTTCTGTTGAGGGGTCCTAGGAGCTGAGAACTTGTGTTCTATGCCATTTTGTTCACATAGCTCTGAGAAGCTATGGTTCTCAAATTCTCCTCCATGGTCTGTCCTTATGGCTGTGATTTTGAGCTCTCTCTCATTCTGCACTTTCTTAGCCAGGACAACAAAAGCATCAAAAGTATCTTGCTTAGAGGCAAGAAACATAGTCCAGGTGAACCTTGAATAGTCATCCACCACCACTAGAGCATATAGGTTTCCACCCAAGCTCTTCACTCTTGCTGGCCCAACCAAATCCATGTGGATTAGTTCCAAGGGCCTGCTGGTGGAGACTTTCTTCTTGGTTTTGAACGAGGACTTTGTTTGCTTTCCTCTTTGGCAGGATTCACAGATAAAATTATGCTTTACTTTAAATGATGGAATACCTATAGCTAGCTCCTTTTTAATTAGCATGTCGAGTTGAGTAAAATTAACATGAGCTAGTCTCTTATGCCAAAGCCAACTATTCTCATCACTAGATATTAAACATTTTTCTTCTAGTTGTTGGCATAAGTCTAAAGTATATAGGTTTCCATTTCTATTTGCCTTGAGTTTGCATTTTAAGTTGACCTTATCTAAATTTAGATCCTGCTTATCAACTATTACGCACTCATGTGAATCAAAAATTACCCAATTTCCTTTGTCTGTGCTCTGGCTGACGCTTAGCAGGTTGTGACAGAGACCGTCCACTAGGTAGACGTCTTTTATTGGTCCGACCTCTCCAACTCCAGTGATCTTTCCACTTTGATTTCCTCCAAAGGTTACTGTGGCTCCATCTTTGATCACCAGATATTTGAACTTGTCTCTGTCTCCAGTCATATGTCTCGAGCATCCGCTGTCAATATACCATTTCTTGTTCTTGGATGCTTTGAGACACACCTGGAAAAATCAAGTAAACTTAGGTACCCAATCTTTCTTGGGTCCTCGATCATTAGTTTTCAATGCCCTTGGTCTAGAGTCATCCTTGACCTTGGGCTTGTGATTATTCAGAGCCTCTGGCCTAGTGCTGGCTCTGGACTCTTGGGTTTTCCATTTGGAATGATTCCAAGCTCGGGATCCTTGTCCTCTCTTAGTTTCCTTTGCAGGTGGAGGATCCTTTGTTGCCTTGGTTCCTTTGGGGACCCATTTGTAGGAGCTACTTGCTCCATGCTTCTTAGCATTACAGGTGGACGTGGAGTGTCCCTTCCTGTTGCAATAGTAACAGAAGCTGAAGGGTGAGGAGCTATGACTAGTGGCTTTATGGAAGAACTTTAAGTAGGGCTTTACTTTTGGTTCCACCCACTTCTTCCCTCTAGGAGTATATCCTAAGCCAGTTCTATCCCTATATGCCCTTTGATTCATTAAGATTATATTTAACATTTCTGAGCCATTTGTAAACTTCTGCAGGGCATTTTGCAGCTTGTCTTTCTCAGCTGAGACTTTGCTGCAATTAGGGCAGCTCTCAAGTGTTGGGTCATTGGGTTCTGTTTGGGGAGAACCCTGTCCTTCCACTAACGGAAGTTTTCTAGCTTTCGCTAGCTCATCACTTAGTGAGCCCACTTTGGACTCAAGTGATTCCTTTTTAGCTTTCAACACTTTATATGCTCTACATAAGCGGAAAAATTCTACATGGACCTCATTATATGCTTCTTGAAGTTCAGGGAAGGTTACCTCACTATCCTCAGGGATGGGATCAAATTCTGGGGATACTTCCTCATCTTCTTCTCTAGCAACAAGGCAGAGGTTGGCTACCTCTTCCTCATCACTTGCTTCATCATCCGAGCTATTCACCCAGATAGAAGATACAAAGGCCTTCCTTTTGTCTTTGCCTTTCGACTTCTGCAGGCTGGGACACTCAGCCTTGAAGTGACCAGGCTTCTTACATTCAAAGCACACAGGAGCCTTTTCTTTCTTGTAACCCCTCCTTTGGCTGGAGTCACCCTTTTGAAAGCCTCCTTTCTTTCTGAAGAACTTTCTGAACTTTTTCACCATCATAGCCATCTCCTCATCATCCATTTCCTCCTCATCATCCTCATCATCATCTTCAGTCTCCTTGTTGGGAGCAACAAGGGCAAGATTTTTGGCCTTGGATGAGGCTTGAGGAGCTCTCTGAGCTAGCAGTGTAGGCTCATATTCAGCCAGGGAGCCAAATAAAGCGGTGATGGAACTAGTTGATTCACCCTGAACTTCCTGTAAGATAGTCACTTTGGTGATCCAGTCACCTTTCAAGATATTTAGAATCTTGCTCACTTGCTCCCTTTCAGGAATGTCCTTACCAAGCGAGGCCAAATTGTTGATGAGGTGAGTGAATCTAAGCTCCAGTTCTCTGATAGGCTCAGTGGGGCTAAGCATGGCGAACTTGTGGAATTCTTCCACTAGCACCTCAACACGTCTTGCTTTCACTCCCCTGGTTCCAGAGTGAGCAGCCTCAAGAGCCTCCCACATATCTTTAGCATTTTTGTGGTGGCTGATCCTGTGGAACTCCTTGGGACTGAGAGCACACTGGATGTAGTGCATGGCCCTATAGTTCAGCTGGACTAGGGCATAGTCCTGAGGGGTGTAACTGCTTCTTGCCTTGGCAAAGCCATCATCATCTAAGGGAGTGTGATCCCCATGTTCGATTACATCCTAGAGTCTAATGTCACTTGACTTGATATAAGTCTCCATTCTAAACTTCTAGAATGGATAGTTGTACCCATCAAAGCCTGGAGGCTTGTTGGGCTGAATAGAAACGTCTGGTAGAGAGTAGTCATTATCCATTACAAGATCTTTGCTTTCTAGATTCGTTGGAATCTAGTGAGAAAGACCCGCTCTGATACCAAATGAAAGTAATGGATGCACAAATCAACACTCAAATAAAACCAACACAAGATTTATACTGGTTCGGTCTACCTGACCTACGTCCAGTTCTCAACCACCCAGGCCAAGTTTCACTATATCTCAGGTTTTAAATCGGGTTCACCTGAAACCTTACAACCGCAAGTTTTGGACGGGATCACTTGCAACCTTACAACTACAAGTTTTACACAAGGCTCACTTGTAACCTTTCTAACTAGCTCCCCCTCACACCGAGCAAGGGGTTAACCTTTTCACTTAAAGAATTTTTCTAACTAAGTTCTCTCAAAGAACGAATGGTGTTACACACTTAAGTACAATCAATGCTCTTATAACAGAAAGAGACTTAACAACAAAGAGTACAGAATATGTAGATGAGAATGATCTCTCGATGTGTTAAATGCTCTTTACTTTTTTGGGCAGCTTTGAATGCTTGAAGATGTTCTTAGTTTCTCGCTCTAACTTCTCTCAAGAGTATTCAAAGATAATTGTTGACTTCATAAATGAGGTTGAGCTCCTTTATATACTCTTCAAACATTCTGACTCTTGGTAGGTGGGATAGCCGTTTGAATATGGTCGTTTTTCCCATGTTACCGTTTGCCCAATTAATGCTTCATCAATGCATAGCAGGGTTGACTTGCTTTATCTCTGAAAAGTAGTCCTGACACCTCTGCTCTGACAAAAGCATTCTGACACTGCAACTTCTGACATTCTGATTGCTTGCGGAAGCAGATTCTCATCCGGAAGCAATTCTACTGAGTGTGCTGCACTGAGTGTTAGTCTAACAGTATAAACATATAGTCACATGCAGTGGGAGTGTTCTTTGTCTAAGAGGTCTTCCATGCATCAGGAAGCACTTCTACATCCGGAAGTGAATCCACTGGATGAAGGATTTTGTTCACTATTACTCACTCTCGCTCAGTGTTCATTCAATCCAACAGCCAGCGCTAGTCACTAAGCTATCGGAAGCACTTCTACTGGACGTTGCTCATTTTCACTGACGCTTAGGGATATCTATTCCAACAGCCAGCGCCAGTCTAAGTTTAACAGGAAGCAAATTCACTTCCGGTTGAATCTTAACTTAGTCTTAGGATTTTGTATATCTAGTGCTCATGGACTAAGTTAATTCCTAAGTGAATTTCTTGCTGCCGCTGGGGGATGAGACATTCATCCGCGAGCGCTAGTCCTAATCTATCCGGATGTAAGTCCACATCCGGTTGCACTTTTACTTAGGATTCTATGTTCACCTATTGCTTTCTAAGTTCTTTCATATTTTAGTCTTCATCAAAACTTAAGATTCTAACATAAGCCACGTCTAGTAGAATTGCTTCCGATTGCTTAGTGACTAGCGCTGGCTGTTGGATTGAAGGACACTGAGCGAGAGTGAGTAAAAGTGAATATAACCCTTCATCTAGTAGTAGTGCTTCCGGATGTAGAAGTGCTTCCGGATACAAGGAAGACCTCTTAGACTAAGTACACTCCCACTGCATGTGACTATGTGCTTATATTGTTAGACTAACGTTCAAGTGCAGCACACTAAGTAGAGTTGCTGCCGGATGTGAATCCGCTTCCGCAAGCAATCAGAATGTCAGAACGTTCAGAAGTGCAGTGTCAGAATGCTTTTGTCAGAGCAGAGTTGTCAGGACTACTTTTCAGAGATAAAGCAAGTCAACCCTGCTATGCATTGATGAAGCATTAATTGGGCAAACGGTAACATGGGAAAAACGGCCATATTCAAACGGCTAACCCACCTACCAAGAGTCAGAATGTTTGAAGACTATATAAAGGAGCTCAACTTCATTTATGAAGCTAATCAATTATCTTTGACATTCTTGAAAGAAGCTAGAGAGAGAAACCGAGAAAATCTTCAAGCAATCAAAGCTGCCCAGAAAAGAGAAAGAGCATTTAACTCATTGAGTGATCTTTTCATCTACATATCTTGTACTCTTTGTAGTTAAGTCTCCTCGTGTTATAAGAGCATTAATTGTACTTAAGTGTGTAACACTATCTGTTCTTAAAGAGAACTTAGTTAGAAAAATCCTTTATTTGTAAAGGTTGAACCCCTCTTGTGCATCCATTACTTTCAATTGATGTTGTGTTTTGACCAACAGTAGGTCATTATCTGATTGTAGACGGCAGAGACTCGAGTGGAGCTTGAGGACGACGTTAGCTGCGTATATCTAGTGCTACTAAGCTGTGCCGGTAATCACGCTTAACTGACTGTGATACTGAGGGTGACGGTAGTTGAGGATTTCTAAAATCCTCTTCTACTTTATATATAAATGAAATGTGTTTTGATTACTTTATATTTAAACGTGGGCTATAGGGTACCTTTCTAAATAAACTGTACTTTATATAAATATATCTATATAAATCTTTTGTATGTTGCATGACACTGATTATTAGTACCGTCGGCCTATGTAACCTATCGATAGGTTAATTGTACGTGTTCCTGAGATTGTAAAGGAACCAGGGATTTTCACATTGATTAGAGTGGTCCCTTTATATGCTTTTCGGATTGTAGACCGAGCACAGTGTCACACACGTTTATTTTTGTCTATTGAGAGATGGATGAAACTGTTCTGTATATATATATGTATGTATTGCGTGGTTTATGCAGGTTTTGAAAACTGTGGTACCCTGTAGACACTCCACTACCCAACTTCTGAGTGTCACAGTGAGTTAAGTTGTGATTACTGAGACATTGTTTTGTCTCACCCCATTCCCTTTATTTTTGCAGGTGATCATGCCCAGAGGGAGATAGAAGGAAGGGAAAGGGATTTGCCGGCCCACACTGAGATAGTGAGTAGGCCGGAGGTGATCTATTATGAATATATATTGCCATTAATTAGGTTACATCCGCTTCCGCATTTGTTAGTCGTTATTTTGAATGATTGTATTAGCTGTTTTTGCTGGTTTGTTGTTTGGTCACTGATAGTTAAGGTGTAACTATGACAGATGTCATAGTTGTAGCTATGCTACGTATTCTGTTTGGTGTAATGGTTGCTTATGGAGAAAATGAGATATTGATTTGATGAATAGGGTTATGATGCAGAAATGTTCGTACAGGATTATTGGTACAAGAGATTTGCCTGATAATGGAAAGGCAATCCCTATTTCAACTGCCTGTTAATGGAAAGGCAATACTTGTTTTCCTGATACATATGTAGCAGATGATTATGGCTAAGAATATTTGATTGTGCCTTGCGATGATGAAATGTTTAAATCAAATGTTTGTTTTTGACATATTTATTTGTACAGGTGTTCTGGAGTAACCATGTTCAGGAAATCCTTTTCCTAACATGGTTATATAAAATATTGATGACGTGATTGATTTAATGTGATTTCTTTATATAACCATGTTAGATTGGCCCCGCTCTGATATGGTTAACTTTTATGTAGCTTGCTTGATTTCTTTTGCTAACCATGTTAGGTGAATACTTTTGCTAACATGGTTAGACATCATTTGGTTGGATTATTTTGAGTATGTGTTTTATTAGGTGGAAGTGAGTAGGTTGATAAGGTGTTATTAGGAGGTATGTTTCACCATTCATCCAACCAGCAACATCCAAAACAACAAAAATAAGGAATTCTCCACTACTCAATTTAGCCATGAAAAGAAGATAACCAATTCATTGTAATCAACATGCAATCATTCATTCAAATGACCACAACAGTTCTCAAACAGTATCTTCATATCTCTTAACACTCTTCCTAATTCACAACGAAAATCAAAACCAACACAAGAATCATTAAAACTATTAATCCACCATATAGACTTTAATTCTTCACCCAAACATAAAATCAAAACCAACACAAGAATCACACCCAGCAAAATATAGACTTCAATTCTTCACCCAAACATAAAATTGCAGAAATGTGATTCCCACATGCAATGCAACAATGCATTTCATTTCACTCTATCTACACATTAGACTCACATACATACATACATGCATGCATACATACATCATGAAATTCATTTCACCTCTCACAGAAACAGCAACGGGTGAAGCAAAACTAACAATTCAAACAACAAAGACATGCACAGTCAAATAACAACTTCCAATGAGCTTAGGGATTTGGAACCCCAATCCAATACGGGTGTTTTCATCAACGTAATGTAAACCAAAATTAGATTATTAAAGGTTGAAATGCTTTTGTTTTGTAAAGAACAAGAATAAGAATGGAGATTTTGATTATTAGTTAGGAGAAGCTATATAACATATTGTTACTAAATCCCTAATTAACCAATGATATTCGTTTTAAATCAAATAATCTCTTTACTAACTATGATAGAAAAAGGATTTCCATAATAGGGCAAAGGTGCAAAAATAGCCACCGTAAATTTAAAAATGGGCAACTATAACTCTGGTAAATTGAAGGGGGCAAAACTGTACACTGTAAACTAAAATGGGGCAAAACCATACATTGTAAACCAAAATGAGGCAAAAGTAACCTCTCTGTTAGGCCGAGTTAAACAAGCATTTTCCAGACATAGGCTCCACCATCAGTAAATGACATGTCAATTCCAAAATCTAATGTGAAAGCTAAAATGCATCCAGTTGAACCCTAAATCACTAAAAACGAACTCTAAATCACTCGTTTCGATAAGAAACCAAATAGAACCCCAAATCATGTGAAATTCACCTTACTCCTACGTAATCATCCGAAAAAATAAAGTATCATAAAAAAATCAAAGAATCATCAACATATTGCACCCTTAAATGTATGACACATCATTTACTGATGGTGGGGCCACGTCTGGAAAACGTACGTTTAAATTTACGATGGCTATTTTTGCACATTTGCCCAATTTTGCCCCATTTTGATTTACAGTGTACAGTTTTGCCCCCTTCAATTTACCAGTGTTATAGTTGCACATTTTTAAATTTACGGTGACTATTTTTACACCTTTGCCCTTCCATAATATCAATGTCCTATCATAGTTAGGAAAGGAATTTCCTAATGATTAAATACTATCCATGATAGAAAAGAATTTCCTGATACAACTTGAACCCTATCATGGATAATTAATAGCTAACCATGTTAGAAAAGGTTCACCTAACATGGTTAGAAAAAGAAGAAACCTAATATCCAATAATATCAAATGCAAATAAAAACTTAATTGCTAACCATGTTAGAAAGGATTTGCCTAACATGGTCAATAAACAAAACTAATTGATATTAAACAATAAATAGATATATATACACCCGGAAGCGAATGCAGACCTATAAATTGGCAATATACAATTCTAAATAAACTATACAACCTTCACTACCTAATTCCCTTTCCTGATGCTTGCGCCTGTGCATGAATACCTGCAAAAATGTCAGTATTCGTGGGATGAGACAATTTGTCCCAGTAATCACCGCTTAACTCACTATAACAGTGAGATGTGAGGTAGCGAGGGCGTCTAAAGGGTACCACATTTTCAAATCAGCAATATATACGTATATTTCACATTTTCTTTCATCCATCACTTAAATCCTTCTGTCACGTCTCAATCAACTCAAATTCATCATCTCTACTCCCCATGTATCACTCAACATCCCTCAGTCAATTCCACATTAACTAAATTTCATCTCCCAGTCTCCAATCTAATGATGCTACCACAACTCTCACACTCACCTATAGATGCATTGTCTCATCACGGTTCATTCAAGCATCTAATCTTCTCTATATGATTTGACACTGTGCCCCTCTCTATAATGAGGGGGCAAATTTCCCTCTCTGGCAATCTCCAGAGAGAGAACCCCAATTCTGTTTCCATTGCAGAACGGGAACGGTTGGGCTCTTTAATGCCAAACAACTGTAGGTCACTTACTTTCTCTAGTAAGTAGACCCGTGATCCCCGGTCTCTAGTCCGAAAAGGATCAGTACAAATAACTGTCGATCGGCCAATCGACAGTTATCATCGCGCGATGGTACGTATGTATCTTAGTGTCATGCAAACCTCACCATATTCATATCTCTCTCATTCACCATATTCAACTTCTCAACCGAAATTCATTTCATTATCACAATACCACTATCAGTGTCATGTACTTTCGCAAATCCCTACAATATCTTAACATTTGAACATCTCTGATTTTCCACAACATAACTCTCCCTTCTCTATCATCACCATCTCTCAAATCACTACCCAAAAGATATGCTATACACATTTCATGCCATTCCAGATCAATGGCCACCACCAGAACAGGATAATACATATAATGTATAAAAATGTTTTATACAAAAATAATCGTGTTTGAAAGGCACCCGATAGCCTGTTTTGTATGAAAATACTCTTTTAAAGATAATATATATATAGAGGGTGAGAAGGGATTTTACAAAATCCCTAACTAACGTCACCCTCAATGTTATAGCAAGGTTAAGTGTGATTACCTGTCGCCCTTTTGCGCTCTGTTGCTCTTCCTTACCATTACCATTCCTTGTAGATTTCTCTTCAAGTGTCATCACCACTATATACTCCTATAATGATATGACACAAAATGATAAATTAATATCATTTCCATTACTACCCATTTTCCCCTTTTTCTTACTTTGAATCCTTTAACCAATTTAAATCATAAGTCACCTGAATTTCAAAATCATCAACTTCAATCCAAGCAAATCACATCATTCAAGAATACTTACAATTACCTAACTGGTCACACCACATCAATTTACTCAAGAAAATATAACTAATCTGAAACAAACAACATTCACAACAATCACCGTATCAACAAGACAATCAATACCAAAATCCATGCAAGATTTCACAAAGGAAGACACCCAAACATTAACCAATTATAGTCATCAAGAAGAAATCTCAAACAAAATATAGCAGCAAAGAAGTTCTTTTTACTTAACACAGAAACTTTATAAACTAATCAGATCTGAAAAACAACAGCAATCGATTCAAACAGAAAACATTTAATGGGCAGCAAGGTATAAGGCCAAATCAAGTTTTCATACATACGTATAAACTTGGTTACTTCTTCACTCAATCTCTAACGAGCCAAACATTAAATAGGCAGAAAGGAAGCCAGTAAAACAGAACTCCCAGCACATAATCATTCTCACACCTATCCTAAAGCACCACCATTATTGTTAATTCATTCCCAGAATCCCATCCGGCACACTAATCAAACCAACAAGGAGAAAGCCCCTAATCTGAAGATTAATTCAACATTCACAGCTTTATTTGTTAACAATTTGATCCATAGGAATTCTACACTAATTATCCCATATAAAGTTATCTATAGTCATTAAGGGACCTCTTGAAAGTACTTTACATAGTACATCACCCCTACAAAAACCATCACCAAGCCAAACTTATTAAATATTGAATTAAGAAACCATGCACAAGGTCTAGTCCCAACAAACTAACAATCAACAACTTTCATTAAGTTTAGCAACTCAACAATGACCCATGACTCATCAAAAGCCTTTATAGGCCACAACTCATCCAAAAATGCCAAGGAATTTAATTTAATTAACTTATTCACAATTTTTTTACTCCATAATCAATTTGTAATTTAACTCGATAAATTAGAGCTAACAATTCAGTCATAACAATCATAACCCAAAAATTCTGATCCTTACATGACCAACCTATGGTACAACTCTACTCAAAGTTTTGAAAGCTATGCTCTAACTTCAAACTATAATCCTAATCATTATAATACTAATTTCACATCCCCAAAATGAATATCTATCTTAAGTTTAAGACCAACAAACCCTTCTTCTGCGGTACCTAACTAACACACAACATAGCAATCAAAGAAAGACAAGAATACATACCTAAATCACAATTTCCAGCACCCAAAAATCCTAAACCCAATCGGCCAATACAAGAAAAGTCTTAGAAAATCATTAAAATCAATAGATCGTACATGCACAATCAATCAATATAACACAATTGACTTACAAAATTACTAGGTTGGAGATTAAACTCCTTAAATCCCATAAACCCAAGAAATACTCAAGCACCCAAAATTAGGGTTTTCATCAAACTCAACCAATCCTCAATCAATCATGCAAATCCCTTGTCTAACATCACTAACTGAAGATTGAAATCTGTTTTGGTTAATTAGAAGACTCTAAAACTTGAAACCCAACTCGGACTCCCTTTCCATTTGCGCCAAAAACAAAGAAAAATATAGGAATCATAGGGGAGAAGCTCACCTAGCTCACTTGAAGCTTCTATGGAGCTTGTCGTCGTCGAACATCGGCGGCTCGCCGGAAAACAAAGTGGGACAGTGAAGGCAAACAAAAATAAACATGAAAAAATGTCAAGAACATTGTGAAACTTGAAGAACCAAGAAGCCAAGCAAGGAAACAGAAGATTGAGCTTACCCACGGATTGTCTACGCTCAAGCTCCGCCGTGGGTTGCCGGAAAACAACAAGGACGATGGAGAGTGAAGAGGGCCATACGGGAAAAAGGAAAGTGAGACATGAGTTTGGAGTATAATGAAATAGAGAGAAAGAGTGAATGGGTAGGCCACCGGAGACGGCCTTCTACCGCCGTCCCTGCCGCTCTGGACGGCGGATGGAGAAGAGAGAGGGAGAGGGCGAAATCGGAAGGGAGGGGCCTAGGAAGCCGACGGTTTTGGGTAGGGTAGTTTAGGGTTTTAGTGTTATTTGATATTTATATATGGATCATGGAGAAAATTCCAATTAACTACCCATTTGCTTATTTTAATTATATTTCTAAGCCCAAAAGTTTGTATACTCCACTAATTTCCACCATTTTCTTCATAATAATTATTTAAGTTCCAAAATACTTAAATTTCCTTAAGAATACCTCAATAATCTAGTAATAACTTTGATTAAAATTTTGGGATGTTACAAGCTAAATCCGAAAAGGCAAAATCGAAAGTAAGATGGGAAATAGAGAAAAGTGACTCACCGTGGTTCGTCGCTGTAATGAAGAGACAGGTCGGAGAATGTGAGGAGAGATCAGAGGAAACTGCGTTTTGTTTTAGGGCTTGTTTGATTGCCCATGGAAAGTGGTAAAGAATTTGAAAGCGTGGAAAGTAGTGGTTTTTTCGTAATTTACATATATCTCGGGACCCACAAGTTTTCTCTCTCCATCTCACATTTTTTCTGGGCACCACAAACTTTACTTTATCATCATTACCTAGTTTACCTCTACTTTCCATCTTCACCCTTTCACTTTCCATTTCTCCATTTTCTTTCCTACTACCAAACGGACCCTTAGAGAGGAGAAGAAAGACTGTGTTTTCTTTTGAGTTTTGTTAATGAAGATGTTAAATAGTTTCCCTTGTAAAATTTCTTTTCTGCCCCCTCTATTCATTTAGAGTCTGTTTGGTTGGATGAAATTGGGAAATGGAATTGGAGGTGGGAATTGAGGGTAAGAGGGTAAAGATGGAAAGTAGAGGTAAATTAGATAATGATGAGATGTAAAAGTTTGTGGGGTACAGGAAAAGTGTGAGTTGGAGAGAGAAAGTTCGTGTGATCCTGATATATGGAAATTACATTTTGCAATTCCCATATACAATTCCCTTTCCACTTTCCAGTCTCCCAAACAGGCCCTAAATATGGAGTATTTGCTTTCTTATATTTTTAGAAATGAATCATTTCATGATGATTTGATATATTTTATTTTGCCAACATAATCTTTAATTTTCCATTAAATTTCCAATCAATAATTTAATCTCTAACTATTATTTCCTAAATTTCTAAAGAAATTAAGCACATTAATCCAATTAAAAATATATTTATCCACATTTATTTTTTTACAATTATTTTTAATTTACTAATGACATCCTAAGACCTTAACTGATTTTTTATTATGTCTAATCTGAAAATTGTGGTGAAAGGATTGAACAATGAGCATCGGGTTGACTACCACGTCGCGAGTTCGATCATAGGGAGTGACACTTTGTTGTGTCTCCATCGCGGCGCTTGAGGAGGCATCTCCGTAGCTAAGTGAAACTGGGAGAAACCTACCTGTGTGGACAGACATAAAGGGCTTGCTGGTCATGCTCCAGAGCCCACAGGGACAGGCCCCAGTGGATCAGGAGTTAGGTGCTCTGCCCTTGGATTGGGTTGAGCCCAAACCCCTTCCTAAAATTTATTTATCAAAAAAAAAGAAAATTGGGGTGCTACAAGGGTTAAATTTGATTCTAGTTTTCAAAAGTATCAATTCGACTAACGAACAATAAAATGTTTTATTCTGACCAATATACTACTAGAAAGTACTCAAATAGTCTTATCATACTAGAAGAAACACATGGGAAAAAGTATTAAAAATCATTTGCCAATGAAGAAAAAGTTTTTAGTATTTTCCCAACTGTTTTTTATAATGTGAGAAGGGTATTTTAATATTTTCCAATAGTTAATGGGTCATTTTTTTGTTCATTGATCAAAATGAGACATTTTATTGTTCGTTGGTCAAATTAATACTCCCTCTGGTCCTAAATATAAAACCTAATTCACTTTCTCTAGAAAATCCTTAAAAAGGCAAAATAGGTTAATTATAAATTGATTTACCTAATTTTTTTCCCTTAAACTAGTTTATTTTACCTATAAACTAATGGATAATCTAAAATTATATCAAATATGTAATCATTTAATAACCTATTTCGCAACCTTAATTTCTCCAAAAAAATTCAATTAGGTCCTATATTTAGGACCGAAGGTAGTACTTTCAAAATAGTTTAGACTCACACATAGGGTTATCCCCTCTTCCATTGAGAGCGCTTCCCGGATCCAAACACGCGTTCTCATCCTTACAGGTTGTAGCTACTACTAGCTCAATCAACTAACCATTAGTAGGTAAAACAATATTTGACCCTTATTTCAATTGTCGAAATTCATTTAAACTTATTTTAAAATGTTAATAAATTTTTATTTAATGAATACAAAATTATAAAAATAAAGTTAACCTTATTAGTTAAAAGTTACAACCCTCGTTTGCTTAAATAATAACTTTATCTCTAAAAAAATTTCATTTACACATTTTAATTCTTAACCATTCATATCAATATGAATGAATTTTCTTTCTAAACTCCATTTTAACAATAAGCCCAATGAAACCCTCACAGCCACTAGGGGTGGGCATAGGCCAGGTCAGGCCAGGCTTCACCCATAATAGGCCTGGTCTGGGTTATCAAAATAAATTTTAAGCCTGGCCTGTGGCCTTTTATACCAAAATTATCAGGCCTGTGGCCTGGCCTGGGCCTGTTAAGGTCAGGCCTGGAAAATAAACAGGCCTAACAGGCCAAAACAACTCAGTCAGAATATGAACATATAATGCCAGAAACACCCTCCTAAATCTAATTTATTCTCAACACAACCCCAAGCATCAACAAAAAATAATTCATCCCTTTCCACATTACTACATAATTTCATTTCGTTTCATCTAAGCATCTTCTCTAAAACCATTATTTGTACCTGGTAATGGGAAGAAAAAGAGAAATGGAAAGAAATAGAAAATAGATCTAGAAAAGAAAATAGGAATGGGAAGAAAACATTTCACAGTTCTCGGCTCTTCTTCTTTGTCTTCGCAGATCGGCGACGGCGACGGACTGACTGTGACTCGGTGAGCGAATGACGGCCGAGATCTTGCTTGATGGTCGAGCACCACCGCCTCGTCTGCTTCGAAAGACTCGTGCTCTTCAAGATGTTCTTCTTCAACATGGTTGATTGGTTGGTGAGAGGGTGGGTTTTGGTTTAGTGGTTGGTGAGAGACTTTTTTTTTTAACTGAGCTTGGTGATATCATGAGAGAATGAGAGTATGGTTTTAGTTTAGGTGAGAGATTGAAACTTGCAGCAAGGGAAGACGCAAGACAGAGGGAGAGAGAGTGAAGAAACACCTTTTTTTTTAATCAAAAGTGAAGATTTACTTGGGCTTGGCTTTGGTTGGGCTATGTTTTTTTTTTAAAAATGAGATGCTTACCAGGCTGGCCTGTAGGCTTAACAGCCCTTTTTTTAGGGCTTGTGCCTGGCCTTTTAATCAAATCAGGCCCTAAAAAAAGACCTGAGCCTGAGCCTGAGCCTGCCCTGAATTTAATCAGGCTAGACCAGGCCGTACCAGGCCAGGCCGCAGGCCTTAACAGACCGGCCTGGCCTATTCCCATCCCTAACTGCCACCATGCCTTCAAAGTTTGCCTAAAATAGGAGGAACCAATAGAGGCAAGACAAAAAAAAAAGAAATATAAGTTACAAATGCTGACACAAAAATTGGTATGATGGTTTTACGCAATAAGCCATGGATTCAATTTGTTCAACGCGAAGTCCTCCTCTCGCTTTTCTAATTCTTCTTCTTTCACTCTCCATCTTATTCGTTTTTCCATCCCAAGTTCTCGCCAAGTCTCACCGTCCAATCTCTGTATTTCTTCTTTCTTTCCCTCTCAATTTATTTACAGCCCTTAGGATGATATTATATATTACTAGTATATTATTTCAATCTCATTTTCATGTTTCTTTTCAGTACTCTGAGGTTAGGCAGAAGAAGCTTCAATGCTACGCTGATATTGACAGGTAGGTCCTATTCCTTTCTCAAATTCACTCTTGTTGATTTTTTTTTTTGGAAAATATTACAAAACTAAATAAGCGACTTATTACTTCCTCCCTTCCTAATTTATAAGCAAATTTTGACTTTTTTTTTTGAAAAAGTTAAAGTTACAAACCTTATCATTTCAAATTGTTTAAAAGTATTTTTTTTTCCTCAAAACTAGTTTGTTCTAGTTATAAACTGACATATATTTTAATTACATTTGTTATATGTTATAATTCAGTGGTCTAATTTGCTTCTTTAACTTTAAAAGTCAAAGTAGACTTATAATTAGGAACGGAAGGAGTACTTTACTACCTCTGTTGCTAAATATAAGATCACTTTTCTCAATTTGATTAGATTAAGGATGTTAGTTAAGTTAGTTATTTACACATGATATTACTAATTTATCATAACTATATACCTTTATCAATACTATCCCTCTCTTGCTTGTTATTATTATAGATGAGCATTATTCAGGGTTAATTTGGGAAACCATTGTGAAAAATTAGAAAATGATATTATATTTAGTGTAAATTGAAATTTGAAAGTGATCTTATATTTAGGAACGGAGGGAGTAATTGATTTATCTGAGGTTGTTTCTCTAAATTAGCTTGTTTGACATATTAGCTACTTCCTATGTTCCTAAATATAACACTCATTTACCTAATTTGATTTAGATTAGAGATGTTAGTTAAGTTAGTTAAAATAACATGATGTTGTCAAAATATAAGATTTATTTTTTCCTGCTAGTTTATTATTGCGGACTTCCTCAAATTAAAAAAAGAATTAAAAGAGGTCTTATATTAAGAACCTCCTCAAATTGGTCTATTTATTAAAGGAACGGAGGGAGTAGCATGTAATCTATTGCCACACAAAATACATTATGATTAGGTGGCTCATTTTCCTTACTCAATCTCAGAAAAAGTGAATTAGTTCTTATATTTAGGAAGTGGAGAAGTATTTGTTATTAATATTGATTTTTATTTTTATTGCTATTGAATTGCAATTTTTGATATATAAGTTGCTGAATAATTTGTTATTTATAGTGGTTTGTGGGGACGGGAATGTAAATCTTCGATGATATCAAGGGAGAATTGTGCTTTACGTTGTCTGTCTCCGCCTTGCTATGAGCTGATCTATGAGAGTGATCCGGTGAGGCTTGCTTTGTGAAATTCTTTTATGTTAGGAATGGATTTTAAATGTTATTTTCTTTGTACAACGGAGTGATACTTATTAGACTGGATTTTTCTTGTAGCTTGAAGAAGGAGAGAAGGATATGACTCGTAGCCAAGAGTACCAATACTGCATGCACAAGTAAGTTAGACAAACTATGTGCAATTTGATCCTCACAATTTTTAATTGTGAAGTGAAAGATTATTCTGATTACTTTAATTTTTATTGAGGGCTCATACATTACCTAGAATTTATACTAGTGTTGAAGTTGTGTATATCTTGTTACATGTAAGTTGCACAAATTAGTTATAGTTTTATGTGTAATTTTACTTTGCTGTCGGAGTTCTGTTTTGATAATCATATAGCTGAGTTAATCAAGTGAAGTTATATTGAATCATATTGACAGAGCCATTTGTGCTCTTGTCGTGAGATAAGAATTTGTTAATATAGAGTGTTAATACTGTCATGGTTAGAATTTCGGGTTATATGGCGTTTTAATCCTGCTTGACATTTTTGTTCCTTGTTTGCCCCTGACTGTTAACTACTTAGCTTCCTGTAAAGGACCTTGGCATTGTAAGAAAGTGATTTTCTTATGTGAGATCCTTGTGTCCTCCTCTCCTGTATTCTTAGTGAGGAAATTATGAATCATTGCTGAACCATTGCAGTCTTGTGAAAATTTATTGAAAGTGGAAGCTCTCTTTCCTTGAATATAGATCAAGGTGGAAGTTTGGCAGTTTTCTTTTAAATGTTTAAATTTTATCTTTTGTGAGTTTCAAAAAAGAATTTGGTTTAGTGTTTCCTTTTTCCTCCTTTTTTCCATTTGCCAACAAGTTTGTTTAGTGTTGCCACTCTATGCTTTTGGTATGGCTTTTTTTTCTTTTGATAAACAGTGTCGTATAGCTTTGGGAGTATAAATGCTCAAGAAATAGAATGGTCTGATATGGTTCTTTGGATTTTATAGTCTCATTAAAATTTTCCTGTTGTTGAGCAATCATGGAGAGAGAGATCCTGTTTTACATTTTAATCTAGGCATCATGCTAAGGCAGTAGAATGCTTTAGAAGAACTGCTTCATGGGCTGCCTACCTGATCATAAGGAGTTCCAGTTGACAAAATGGGAACCATAACTCTTGGTGCATGTGAAATTGACATACCAGACAAAATGTTATTAGAAAGGTTGAGAGATTCTATGGTTTTTACTTTTTAAGTCCTTCATGATCTCATAGACCTTGTTTGGTTTAAAGATAGCTTGTGATTTAAGATGAATCTCTCACAAACCCACAATGAATTTGAACAATTTGTTCATTCTAGAGATAGGATTATGGCCTATCGTCATAAACTTTGAGGCAACATCATGGTGCTAACTACTTAAAACTGCAAAATTTTTGGTGAGTCTGATTGGAGATATATAGCAAGGGGACTGGTTTTCAAATTATATAATAAATTCAACAAAACATACGCAGAGAGAATGAGAAACTGAAATCGTCGTTCGGTTATCAGATTTTTTGAAACAGGACTTAATTGAAACAGTTTGTTGATGGCATGGTTGTGGGACTCAGGGGGTGAATGAATACACTTGGCAGCTAAGGAATGTATCTCTCGAAATCTTGAATAAGAATCTGCTCATGTAGTAGAAAAATTAAAGCATGTGACATGCAAATAGATATTGCCAAGCTGATAATAATTGATGGTCTTTTGAAATGTATGCCAGTGATGCATGACTGATCATGTAATTATGGGTTGTGAATTGTGACAACATTAGTAGCAGTGCATAGCTAAGTTTAGATATCACTCTTTCTCTCTGAAGGTTTAAAGGGCTAAAATGTCTTGGAAGTTTCTATTAATTGGCACTTGTCATTAGGAAGTTTTAGAGGGGTCAATTGTGCCTGAGAAATTTAGAAAATGGGGCAGTTTCACCTCTCTGTTTGCAATCTTTCAACATTTGTTTGACCAAATTATGCTGGTTTATGCCGCTTTTCCTCTTGATGTGTATTATATTGTGGTCTTGTGGCAGCCAGGGTTCATTTAATTGTTTTTTCATGGTAAGCTAGGCTTATGCTACTTTTACTTCTTCTGCAATTGATTAAAATTATTACATAAACAGACTTGTATTGAACCTGGCCTTGCAAGAGCATGTTTGGGTTTACCCCTAAAAGTCGAATTGACTTCCAATGTAGATGGATTGCATAAGTTTGTTTAATTTTCATTTGACTGTAGAATACTAGATTTCACTTACTGATGTGGTCACATTGATTCTTGGTTGTTTGTTATCAAGTTGATGAATCATTCTTATTCAATGGAGATTTATTTATCATTTGCCTATGTTTGTCATATGTTGTGTGTTGGCATATTATTGATTTCAGATATTCTATTTTGATTCCCCTTTTTTGGGTCTAACAGCAAGAAGTGAGTTCAATGAAGGAATTCTAAGAACTGATGTATGTCTTTGAATGAGAAGACTAAACATAAAACTTTTGATAAAATTCAAATTGTTATCTGTTATGTTATTTTAGAAATAAATTAGTAATTTGATTTAATTATAGAATTATATTCTATAACATTATCCTAATTCAACTAATTTATCACAAGACAAATAGAGATGATACCAGTAAGGATATGCTATTCCAAGAACTGAGTAACTAGATTAAAAATCATGATCAAACTAGCAAGTGATCCATAGATTCTTAAATGAAATTCGAACTCATTAAATTTGAGAAGTATTTGTTCTCCTATTTCAGAAATTTGTCATGTGGTTGTCTCTATAGCAACAAGCTCTTGTAAAATGTATTATGAGCTTTTGTAGTTATTGTTTTTGACTCATTATATTTTCCAATCTTTTTGAATGTTGTGATGCATACCAGGAACTTCTGTGATTTAGTCTTTAGTCTATTTACGAAAGATTTTTTTTTCATGTGTAGTATGTCCATTTTGGCAAGAATCTTTGAATGTATTTTTAACTGAGTGGATTGACTTAATCACTTGGGACCAGGCCTGCTTGTCTCTGTGTGGATTATGCATGTTTTTAAGAAGTGGAAATATAGATGATAAAATATGGGCACTCTCAAGGGGTCTTTTTTTTTTTTGTTAAACACTATCCGGTAATCCGACGCCTATTGACTACTAATTAATTCAGACTCGAGAGGTAGGAGTCTTGCCCACGTAGGCAAGGTTGTCCTCTCTCCCAATGAGAGCGCTTACCGGATTCGAACACACGTTCTCATCCTTACGAAGGTTAAAACCCACTTATCAGCTCAACCACTTACCCATTGGTGGGGTCTTTTGCATCACTTTTAACATAAAGTTTAGTTTTGTTTCAATATCATATTTTTCCCTCAAGATTGTGTGGTACTGCGTTTACAACCTTTGAAAGTTGTACATGGAACAAGGTAAAACTTGAGTACTAAAATGAATATGAAAAATATTTTGTTTAAGAGTTAGCTAATACTGATGTCTTTGTGGTAATAAAATTTGGTTTAATCAACCTATAGTTCTTTATTCAGTGATCCTTCATTTTTGAGTTTTGCCTCTTGTTGAAAAATTCTGGTTATATTCACCTCCCCTGTAATGTGATGTAATAAGCACAGCAAGAAATATTAAGCTGCTGATTCTTAGTTATGGCAAGTAATTAATTCATTTTCCATGGATTGTCCCTCTTTGTTTACGTACTGTGTATAACATTGAGATCTCCATAATCGCTATATAACATTTTAATTTTCATTCTGTTTCTTTGCAGATTATCCTTGGGTGAGAGCATTCAGGGTGTCAGGGGTGCCTTTGGCCATTGATTTCGGCAAAGGTAGTGTACAAAGGAGCAAGGGAGGCGCATGCATGCAGAAAGTGATTTTCTGGTTTCTCAACTCTACATGAGGTTTTAGTCTTGTCCTGTAAATTTGTTGTATTGTACTTGGCTCTTCATATTTCTGTAACCTTAAAAAACGTTCCCTAGCTTCATTAGTTTTCTTAGATAACTATATATAGTTTGGTCGGGCTTGAATTTTCTTTATTGATCTCTTGCCAAATCAGAGCTGTTAATGTATGTCATTGTTGCGTTCTAATGCAACATGTAACATCCTAAAAATTTAATACAGGGTTAAAGAGTGTTTTGGGAAATGATAAATGGAGAGATTCGGAATTTTGAGATTTTTAGGAATTTTTGGGGATTTTTGGCGATATTTTGGAAATTTTGAGTAATTAATATGCATATAATTAATTAAGAAATTGAAGAGTTTGAAATATGAGGGAATGGTAAAGCTAAAAATATTTTGAAGGTTAAGAAGATTGGAGGCTGGTTTAAGTGGATTTAAATTAAAAGAGTACATTAGGGTAAAAATTTGCTACAAATAAATCAAACCACCCTTATTTCACCTGAACCAAACAAGCCCTTCCCCTCCCTCTTCACAAAATCCGTCGCCCCCTCCCCCATTTCTCCAACCTCTCGGCCTCACACCTCATCTCTCTCTCCCACACCATTTTTCTTCACCTCTTCACCTCTTCACCTCCATGCTTCCATTTATTATTGCAAAATCATATGGGTTGCTCGTTAAGCATTGGAACTCGGCCGATCTCCTCATCTCCACAACCATCCTCTTCTTTTCTTCACATTTTTCCGGCGAGTTCCGTCAGTTATGGCGGCGAACGGCGGATATCACGGTGGCTGGAGGTAGGCTAGGCATTTCTTTCTGATTCTTCAAGTCTTATATACATTTTCACCACCTCCTATTTTCCCTTTCTTTCCAGCTCGCCCAGCCACCTTTAGAGGCCGATCTCCGGCGTTTTGGACGGCGGCCGGCGGCAGTTGTGTCTCCCCTCTTATTCTTGAACTCCGTAAGCTCTCCTACCACTTTGTGATGTTGATTTTTGGATAAAGTACCCTCTTTTAAGATTAGGGTTTTGAAAAAAAAAATTGGAACTTTAGGATTGTCAAGCTACCGTATTGATTGTTAAGTGATTAATTGAAGTTTTGTGAGGATATTTGATATTTCTTGAAGTTGGAAAATACTTTGGAATTTTGGGGGAATATTTAGGTATTTTTTAAAGTTGGGGTTTTGATTATAATGACATTTTGGAAATGTTAATGCTTTCATGTGGACTTTGAAACATTGAATTTGAGTATTCTTGGGAGTAATTGGATATTTTTTAGGAAATTGAACATTTTGGAATTTTTGGTAAAAGTTGTGATTCTTTGAAGTTTAGAGTTTGACCATAATTAAATGTTTGAAGCTTAAAACAAGAAATTGTGAATATGTAAGTGGTTGATAGAAGACTTTTGGAAAGTGTTGGAGTTTATTGAAGTTGTGAATTATTTTGGGAATTGTTGGAGCATTTTTATGGCTCTTTAAGTTAGGGTCTTGTTAGTGGAAGATGATTTTAATGAATTGGGGGTTTATAAATGCTTGTGAAGTTTATTTTAGGATGTTGGAACGTTAGTTTCGGTTGGATTGGTGTTTGAAAGGAAGTTTCAAAGTTAAAGTGTTGAAAATGGGAATTTGGTTATGGTTAGATATGTTTGATTAGTGGGGGAGTGTTTGGGAGTTAGTAGGGCTACCTTGAATGCCAAATTAATATTAATGAAGTGTTTTTGGTGAATTATACATGATTGGGTAATTTTTATCTAGAGTTATTTGAAAGGGTAAGTTAGTACTATAGGAAATATAAATAATGGTTAAGGGAATTGTGGAGGTTTAAAGGGATATAGAAAAGGGGTGAATGTTGCAAGTAATTCATTACTTCAACATTGGTTTTGGGATTGTTTGAAAAGTAGGTCAAAGTCACTGATATTGTGCATTGACCAATAATTTCTCATTAGGCGGTTGTAGACGAAGGTGACTCAAGTGGAGCACGCGGAAAACAATAGCTGCTAGGATTTATTGTCATTGAGCTTGAACAGGTAATCACGCTTAACTGACTGTGATACTGAGGGTGATGGTAGTTGAGGATTTCTAAAATCCTCTTCTACTTTTATATTTATATATATATAAATAAAATGTGTTCAGATTATTTTATATTTAAACGAGGGCTATAGGGTACCTTTCTAAATACACCGTACTTTATATATACAGAATATATATAAATCTTTTGTATGTTGCATGACACTGATTATTAGTACCGTCAGCCGATGTAACCATCGATTTGCGCAAATCGATAGGTTAATTGTACAGGTTCCTCAGATTGTAAAGGAACCAGGGATTTTTCACTTTTTAGAGTGCTCCCTTTTTCATGCTTTCAGATTTGAGACTGGGCACAGTGTCAATCACGTTTATTTTTGTCTATTGAGAGATGGATGTATCTGTATTGTATATATGTGTATATATTATGTGGTTATGCAGGTTTTGAAAACTGTGGTACCCTGTAGACACTCCGCTACCTCACAGCTGAGTCTCACAGTGAGTTAAGTAGTGATTACTGAGACATAGTGTTGTCTCACCCCATTCCCTTTATTTTTGCAGGTGATCATGCCAAGAGGTAGTCTGAGAGGAAGGGAAAAAGGGGCCGGCCAGCTTCACTGAATCAGTGAGTAGGCCGGAGGTAAACTGTAGGGATATATATATATTGCCATAAAGTAGGCTGCATCTGCTTCCGCATGTGTTGTATATTTTGGGTGAAATGTATTGCTAATTGACTGTTTAATCGATTCTATTAATTGTATATTGTCATATTTGATAGTTTGGCTATATCACACACTTTGTTAGTGTGATTATTGATTATATACTGTATGTGATCATTTGCTACAGAAGGATTGTCTGCTAATGGAAAGGCAATCCCTTTTACTGATTGAGCTTAGCGACGTTGATTTCGCTTTGTGGTACTGACATGTTAAGTCAGAGAATTGTGTATTTGTGATGTGTTGATTTAATGAAGATAGTTACTGGTGTTGTTGACACATCGTGTGTTAGGTGATTAAGTCACCATTGTACTGGGTAATATTATTATTTTTACAGGTGAATGGTCATGATCAAGTTAAGGAATTTCTCTTTTCCTAACTTGATTATATTATGTGAATGTTGATTGTTTGTAGGTTAATAGAGGTTGTGTTTCTCATATAACCATGTTAGATGGGCCCCTCTCTAGCATGGTTATTCGTTTCTGCGTATTATGCTGTTTCTTTTCCTAACCATGTTAGGTGATTCTTTTCTAACATGGTTAGATTTCTGAGTGGTATGTGTTTGTCCTTCTAACCATGTTAGGCAAATCCTTACTAACATGGTTAGTCATTAATTATCCATGATAGCATTAGCATTATATTAGGAAATTCTTTTCTATCATGGATAATGCATTTAAATTATTAGAAATTTCTTTTCTAACTATGATAGTGTTATTAATATTATGGAAAAGTCTTTCTCTATCATAGTTAGTAAAGTAAATGATTGGATTGAAAGTGTTATTATTGTTAAATTAGGGATTTAGTAACAGAATGTTACACAACAAATGTTTTAATGTTAAAATATTTATATTTATCATTTTTTTGCAAATCTAATTTGCATGATTTGTATACTAATATAGTCTAGTAACATGTAACACATTTTATAATTAAATAGTTCATTTATGTTCTTTAAACTTTTTCAAATAAATTGTAACTTGATCGTTTAAGAAATGGAAGGGTTTTAACCTGGTGAGTTGACGTGAGTGGTAAGTACTTGTCCCTTAAGCAAGTGGTTGGGAGTTCGATCTGTAATCCTTGTGAATGGAGCAAATTCACAGGTCAACTATGTACCCCTTATATGAGACTTCAGAACAGCGAAAGATTAGTCCCACTTGACACGTGGGTGGGGATACCCTTGGGAAACTCAAGAAAGAAGTGGAAGGGCTTTTATAATACTACTATAATAGTAAGCAAAAGATTTACTGATATGAGGATATGTAGTGTTATTTTGCATTTCTTTACAAGTTGGAGAATATGCTTAATGCTCAATCAAAGCTTTGTGATCATAAAATGAGTTCAGTGTCACGCAGCAGATTTGCCAGTAACGAAGAAAACTTGTGAGTTGTGACAGAAACATTCATATTCACACTTTAAGATATAAAAAGTTTTAGTGACTCAGACCATTAATGTCCGCTTAGTACAGAAGGAGAAGGAGGGGAGAGAAAATGGGTAGAGAGAAAATTTGTGACTTGATTTAACAAAAGTTTGAGAAGCGGGGTTAAACTGATCCTACATAGTAGGATAAGGATAAAGATTTGTTATTGTTGTTGAGAAATGAGATTAAAAGTTTTAAAATAATATTCATTGTTCTATTAATTTAGGGAAAATGACAGAAAAATGTCATTTGAATTTCACTTAGACAAAATGGGGTCTCCAATTGCAACTTAGACAAACTAGGGTGAGACCCCGCGCGAGGCGCGGGAATACCCGGTCATGTATTGTTTGAGTTTACCTATAATTTAGTTACTTGTATTTGTTATGTTGAGAGAGTATGAAATTTAAATTTAATTTTTTTGCATCTTTCAATTGGATGTCTGTATAATTTAAAACTAAAGTGTGTGCAATTTTATTGGTGTTTTCACTTATGAGCGCTGAAAAGCCTCCATGTAGACAACATTCGTTGTAGTTTTCTTTGGTTTCTTTTCTTGGTCAACTATGAGTACTTTTAGTCCTTCAATAGATCTTGCCCTTGATAAAGCGACATAGAGCTGTCCATGTGAGAATATTATCTGAGGTGACCCAGAAAGTTTGGATATGTGTGATCAACAATGGAGTGCAGTGGGTCCAGTGATTCTTCAATGAGAATATTATCTGACAACTCTATTTCAGCGAAACCGTCGACTGAGCGACCCAGCCTACCTTCTCCAACGTTAAGCAACCAGTCTGAGAATTGCTTTAGCGAATGTTTGTCACTATTTGGTAGTGATCCTTGCAGTCTCATATTTTGAGTCAGTGTGTACAATCTGCAAGATGACCATAAGTATGAAGAATTAATGGCTGCGTTCACTACTACAGCTCTATCACCTCCTGGTATAACCGGCAATATTTGTCTAAAATCTCCTCCCATGACAATAGACTTGCCTCCGAAAGGTAAATTGCAATTCATGATATCCCTCAACGTTTTATCGAAAGCTTCAAAACAATAGCGCTGAGTCATTGAAGCCTCATCCCAAATAATCAGCCTTGCTAATTGTAACATCCCAAAAATTTAATTAAGGATTTGTGGTTATTTAAGATTTAATTTTAAAATTAATTAGGAGCTTAAGATGCTTTAGAATGAAATAAAGTAGAATGGAAACAGTTTAGAGAATATATACATTTTTAACAGATTAATATGCCTAATTTCTTTAGAAATTAAAGAAGTAATAGTTATAAAATTCAACTATCGACTAGAGAAAAATGAACAAGTTGGTGTCTAGATTATTTTTTATAATTTTTTTATGTAGGATTCAAAATGGGAAAAGTAAATAAATAAAGGGAAAAAGGGCAAGATGGACAATTGCAAACCCTAAATCTCATTTTCCTTCTTCCTTCCTTCTCCTCCACCAAACACGTCCTCATCCTCCTCCTAGCAGCCCCATTTTCGTTTTTCTTCACTCCTCTAACCTCCCTCACCATTTTTCTTCATCTCACTCACATTTTCACCTTCTCAAACTTGTGAATCGCATGTGCTATTTGTCTGCAAGTGTTCTGTTGCTTTCTCTTTGTTCCAGCCCCTCAAAGGCGTCGCCTTTCTTCATTTTTCCGGCTGCCATGGTGGTGAACATCGGCCAGCAGTGGAGAAGAAGGTGGGTCTTGCGATTTTTTGTTATTTTCAAGATAAGCTTTCATTCCAACTGCATTTTCTCATTGTTCTTGCCCTTATTCTTGTCCATTTCGTCCAGCCACTGTTGTGGCCACTTTCCGGCGAGATTCAAGGCATTTTCCGGCGAGTTTTAGTCTCTATTGAAGCCTTACAAACCTAGGTAAACTTCTATCATTCTCTTCTCTTCCGTTCATTGTTTCAAGCTTGAATTTTACTTGAAAGTTAGGGTTCTCAAAGAATCCAAACCCTAGGTTAAATGGGTTCAATTCTATGGTTTTAAAACCTAATTAGTATGATTTCTAAATGGTCTATGGGTTTGGATTGTTTAATTTTGGGTTAGGATGATGGTTTGACAAAATAAAAGTGTTAAAAGCTAAGTTTTTAAAGGGTTCCGAATTTTGTGGCTTGTGTCATTGATTTGATGATTTTATTTAGACCTATTAATGCTTACAAATGATTGTTAATGAATTAACTAGTTAAAATATGAGTTAGATTTCACTGTTGCACATACAAAGTGTTGAAATTCCTAAAGTCTTGGGTGTATTTCGAAATTTATGATGGTTTTAGGTATTTTACAGATTTCTTAAGGTTTGTGTAGGCCAGTGGATGAAGTCTAATTGTTTGGCTTGTTGGGGGAAACTCTTGAATCAAGTTTTGGGTTTAAAAATATGAGTTCTTGCATAGAATTTGGGGTTGAAATCAAATCTGATTGAGACAGCTGTTGGGTTCAATTTTATTGTTTTAAAACCATTTTTGGTTGGTTTCTAAGTACCCTATAGGTTTGAATTACTTGATTTTGGGTTAGAATGAAGTTTTGACAGATTATAGTGTTTATGAGCTATGGTTTATGGGTAATTTAGAAAATGCAGCAATATTTTTAGGAATTTATGGTTCTAACTTGTTTAGGTAAGTTGAATGGTGATGACGATTGGTTAATATAGTTAGAGATAATGGTAAGTGAAATTTTGCTTGTCAAAAGATTGATTAAGATAGGTTTCAATAAAGAAATCCTTGGAGATCCTTTGTAGTGGGGCTTTTGGATTTTATTTATAGTTGTGCAGTGGCGTTTAGGTTTAATGAAGATGTTATATAGTTAGAAAAATTGTTGGAAGGGATTGGGAGCTCTTGAGTGCTTTATAAGGGGGGCTAAATTGTTGTAATAGATTGACTTGAGTATTGGGGACGATCTAGATTAATGATGTGAGAAAAAAAAACAGGCAATGCTCAATTTGGTTAAGAATGATAATTGATGTGGAAGAATTGTGGAAGTTTTTAGTTAGTTACATGGAGTTGTTGTGCAAGAAAGAAAGATGGTGTTTCGTGTGATTTATATTGATTCTAAAGATGTGGGTTAACTTGTTGACTGAAGTAGTAAAAGATTAGGTGGATGATATTCGAAATATTTTAGTAGAGTTACGCATTGATGGTTTTAGGACGATATGAGGTCTAATTAGAGACTATGACTAATCATAAAGGTAGTGAGAAGTTACATATGAGTTGTTAAGGATCATTATGGTTGAGAATGATATAGGTAAGTATGAGAAAAATCTTGTAGGTCTTGGATTGATGATCTAAAGTGAATTTGTCACATAGGGCCTAATATTTAAAATAAACGATGGGATTGAATTTATACTGAATAGGGGATGATGTCGCTTTAGGTTTGTTTTAATGTAGATAATTGATTATCGATGATTGATATTGTTGAGAATTTGGAATATCAAAGATAGAATACCAATGGTATAAAGAGAATTTTTGGCTTGTATTGAGAATGACTAATGGTTGATTGATATTGGATGATATAAAGATGGTGTTATGTTCATTAATAGGGGTAATTGAAGATGGGTTAGCTAGCATAGGCCTGATTTGAGTTTAAATTAACTTAGTCAAGTCATATGGACCCGAACTATGTATTGACACTGCGTTATGTATTTTCTAGTAATTGTGGATATCAATGGGTCGAGCTACAAGCGAGGATTTCATTGGTATTATATTTTCTTGATGTGGAGCTGGTTCAGGTAATCACACTTACCCTTACTATAACAATGAGGGTGACGTTAGTTGGGGATTTCCAAAATCCTTTCTCATCCTCTATATATATATATATATATATATATATATATATATATTATCTTTTAAAATTTTACTTTGATACAAAATAGGCTATCGGGTGCCTTTCAAACACGATTACTTTCGTACAAAGAATTTGACTTACTATATGTAGTACCCTGGCTGGTGGTATTGTTGGATTGTGTATGTGAGTGTATAGATATTGGGATCTTGATACTTTGACAGAGATATTGAGAGGTATCATGGATTGGATGTATCATAGGTTATGAGGATATGAATGAGATGTTGAATTGGAGATTGTGGGTAGAATTATTAGGGAAAACATGTAATATTGTGGATGATGGATTGAAAGGTGATGTGAGAGTGTATGATGTTGATTATTGTGGATGGGATATTGATAGGGATATGGTGAGGTTTGCATGACACTGATATATTTATGTACCATCGCGCGATGATAACTGTCGATTGGCCAATCGATAGTTATTTGTACTAATGATCCTTTTCGGATTGATTAGACCGGGGATCATAGGTCGACTTATTGAGAGAAAGTGACCTACGATTGTTTGACATTGGAGAGTCCAACCGTTCCCATTCTACAATGGAAACAGAATTGGGGTTCCCTCTCTGGAGGTTGCCAGAGAGGGAAATTTGCCTCCTTGTAGAGAGAGGCACAGTGTCAAATCATATAGTGAAGATTGGATGCTGGAGATAAATGCCCCTTGATGGCACAATGCATCTATATGTGAGTGTGAGAGTTGGGGTAGTAGTACGCATGGATTGGAGATAGAGATGATGAGATTATTGTTGAGAAGTGACAGAGATTTGGATGATGTTTGGGAGAAAATTTGATATATATATATATATGTGTGTGTATATATATATATATATATATATATATATATATATATATATATATATATTATTGATTTTAAAACTGTGGTACCCTTTAGACGCCCTCACTACCACACATCTCACTGTTATAGTGAGTTAAGTAGTAGATTACTGAGACAAGTTGTGACATACTGTTACTAATTCCTTAAATAAACTAAGATATCCATTTTAATTCTATAATCTATTTACTAACTATGATAGGAAAAGGATTTTCCATAACATCAATATACCTATCATAGTTAGAAAAAGAACATTCTAATGAATGAGACATTATCCATGATAGAAAAAGATTTCCTGATACAACATAAATACTATCATGGATAATTAAAAGCTAACCATGTTAGAAAGGATTTGACTAACATGGTTAATAAACAAAACTAATTGATATTAAACAATGAATAAATATATATACATGCGGAAGCGAATGCAGACCTATAAATTTGGCAATATACATATCTAAAGAATCAATACAACCTCCACTACCTAATTCCCTTTCTGGATGCTTGCGCCTGTGCATGAATACCTGCAAAAATGTCAGTAATCGTGGGATGAGACAATTTGTCCCAGTAATCACCGCTTAACTCACTATAACAGTGAGATGTGCTGTAGTGAAGGCGTCTAAAGGGTACCACAGTTTAAAAATCAATAATACATATATTCCGGATTTTCTCTCCATAAATCATTCACATTTCTCTATCACTTTCCAAACAATAACGTCAACATCTCTATCTCCACTCCATCAGTACTACTACACCAACTCTCACACTCACCTATAGATGCATTGTGCCATCAAGGGGCATTTATCTCTAGCATCCAATCTTCACTATATGATTTGACACTGTGCCCCTCCCTATAATGAGGGGGCAATTTCCCTCTCTGGCAATCCCCAGAGAGGGAACCCCAATTCTGTTTCCATTGCAGAATGGGAACGGTTGGGCTCTCCAATGCCAAACAACCGTAGGTCACTTTCTCTCAATAAGTCGACCTATGATCCCCGGTCTAACAATCCGAAAAGGATCATCAGTACAAATAACTGTCGATTGGCCAATCGACAGTTATCATCGCGCGATGGTACATAAACAGCAGTGTCATGCAATTCTCACCATATCCATATCCACATCTCATCCACATTATTCAGCATTTCAATTACAATTTCCTTCAATATCCCAATCACCACAATTCAATTCCTCCTCTCAACTTAACTATCAACATCCCTAACAGAATACTATATAAATTTCTCACAATCTAAACCTCAATATTTCACGCCCTTTCTATCCTCAATCCTCTCTAACCACTGTCAGAATATGGTACCTGTATATCACACTATTCAAGAGCTACCACCACCACCAGGATAATATGTATATAATGTTCCAAATTTCTTTTATACGAAAATAATCGTGTTTGAAAGGCTCCCGATAGCCTGTTTTATATAAAAATAACTTTTAAAGATTTTGGGGGCTAGAAAGGATTTTGAAAATTCCCAACTAACGTCACCCTCAATGTTATAGTAAGGTAAGAGTGATTACCTGTTCCCCAGCAACTATGCAATAACTCATCCTTTCGTTCTTGATGCCACAAAAGCCACTGTACATCCATTCCTATAATAATGTAATACCCAATGGTAAATTAATAACATTTTTACCTCATAATACATTGGCGTCTCTCTCTAAGATCCTATATTACTACCACATCCCTTCAATGTTGCACTACCACACAATTCCTTGATCAACACAGCCATTAGCCTATTAATCACCCACATAAAACACACCATTTACAATCAGCCTAAGGTATGTTTATTTATATTAATCACTTTGCAACAACTTCATTTTGTTAGAATCTTAAGTTTTGATGAAGACTAAAATATGAAAGAACTTAGAAAGCAATAGGTGAACATAGAATCCTAAGTAAAAGAGCAACCGGATGTGGGCTTACTTCCGGATAGACTAGGACTAGCGCTCGCGGATGAATGTCTCATCCCCAGCGGCAGCAAGAAATTCACTTAGGAATTAACTTAGTCCATGAGCACTAGATATACAAAATCCTAAGACTAAGTTAAGATTCAACCGGAAGTGAATTTGCTTCCTGTTAGACTTAGATTGGCGCTGGCTGTTGGAATAGATAACCCTAAGCGTCAGTGAAAATGAGCAACGTCCAGTAGAAGTGCTTCCGATAGCTTAGTGACTAGCGCTGGCTGTTGGATTGAATGAACACTGAGCGAGAGTGAGCAATAGTGAACAAAATCCTTCATCCAGTGGATTTACTTCCGGATGTAGAAGTGCTTCCGGATACAAGGAAGACCACTTAGACTAAGAACACTCCCACTGCATGAGACTATATGTTTATACTGTTAGACTAACACTCAGTGCAGCACACTCAGTAGAATTGCTTCCGGATGAGACTCTGCTTCCGCAAGCAATCAGAATGTCAGAAGTTGCAGTGTCAGAATGCTTTTGTCAGAGCAGAGGTGTCAGGACTACTTTTCAGAGATAAAGCAAGTCAACCCTGCTAAGTATTGATGAAGCATTTATTGGGCAAACGGTAACATGGGTTAAACGGCCATATTCAAACGGCTCTCCCATCTACCAAGAGTCAGATTGCTTGAAGACTATATAAAGGAGCTCAAACTTCATTTATGAAGTGAACAATTATCTTTGAATATTCTTGAGAGAAGCTAGAGTGAGAAACTAAGAACATCTTCAAGCATTCAAAGCTCCCCAGAAAAGTAAAGAGCATTTAACACATCGAGTGATCTTTTTCATCTACATATTCTGTACTCTTTGTTGTTAAGTCTCTTTCCGTTATAAGAGCATTGATTGTACTTAAGTGTGTAACACTATCTGTTCTTTAAGAGAACTTAGTTAGAAAAATCGGCCTTTAGTTGTAAAGGTTGAACCCTTGCTAGGTGTAAGGGGGAGCTAGTTAGAAAGGTTACAAGTGAGCCTTGTGTAAAACTTGTAGTTGTAAGGTTGCAAGTGATCCCGTCCAAAACTTGCGGTTGTAAGGTTTCAGGTGAACCCGATTTAAAACCTGAGATATAGTGGAACTCGGCCTGGGTGGTTGAGAACTGGACGTAGGTCAGGTAGACCGAACCAGTATAAATCTTGTGTTGGTTTTATTTGAGCATCTATTTTTGTAGCACAATTCACCCCCCCTCTTGTGCATCCATTACTTTCATTTGGTATCAGAGCGGGTCTTTCTCACTAGATTCCAACGAATCCAGAAAGCTAAGATCTTGTAATGGATACTGACTACTCTCTACCAGACGTCTCTATTCAGCCCAACAAGCCTCCAGGCTTTGATGGGTACAACTATCCATTCTGGAAGTTTAGAATGGAGACTTATATCAAGTCAAGTGACATTAGACTCTGGGATGTAATCGAACGTGGGGATCACACTCCCTTAGATGATGATGGCTTTGCCAAGGCGAGAAGCAGTTACACCCCTCAGGACTATGCCCTAGTCCAGCTGAACTATAGGGCCATGGACTACATCCAGTGTGCTCTCAGTCCGAAGGAGTTCCACAGGAACAGTCACCACAAAAATGCTAAAGATATGTGGGAGGCTCTTGAGGCTGCTCACTCTGGAACCAGGGGAGTGAAAGCAAGACGTGTTGAGATGCTAGTGGAAGAATTCCACAAGTTCGCCATGCTTAGCCCCACTGAGCCTATCAGAGAACTGGAGCTCAGATTCACTCACCTCATCAACAATTTGGCCTCGCTGGGTAAGGACATTCCTGAAAGGGAGCAAGTGAGCAAGATTCTAAAGATCTTGAAAGGTGATTGGATCACCAAAGTGACTATCTTACAGGAAGTCCAGGGTGAATCAACTAGTTCCATCACCGCTTTATTTGGCTCCCTGGCTGAATATGAGCCTACACTGCTAGCTCAGAGAGCTCCTCAAGCCTCATCCAAGGCCAAAAATCTTGCCCTTGTTGCTCCCAATAAGGAGACTGAAGATGATGATGAGGATGATGAGGAGGAAATGGATGATGAGGAGATGGCTATGATGGTGAAAAAGTTCAGAAAGTTCTTCAGAAAGAAAGGAGGCTTTCAAAAGGGTGACTCCAGCCAAAGAAGGGGTTACAAGAAGGAAAAGGCTCCTGTGTGCTTTGAATGTAAGAAGCCTGGTCACTTCAAGGCTGAGTGTCCCAACCTGCAGAAGTCGAAAGGCAAAGACAAAAGGAAGACCTTTGTATCTTCTATCTGGGTGAATAGCTCGGATGATGAAGCAAGTGATGAGGAAGAGGTAGCCAACCTCTGCCTTGTTGCCAGAGAATAAGATGAGGAAGTATCCCCAGAATTTGATCCCATCCATGAGGATAGTGAGGTAACCTTCCCTGAACTTCAAGAAGCATATAATGAGGTCCATGTAGAATTTTTCCGCTTATGTAGAGCATATAAAGTGTTGAAAGCTAAAAAGGAATCACTTGAGTCCAAGGTGGGCTCACTAAGTGATGAGCTAGCGAAAGCTAGAAAACTTCCGTTAGTGGAAGGACAGGGTTCTCCCCAAACAGAACCCAATGACCCAACACTTGAGAGCTGCCCTAACTGCAGTAAAGTCTCAGCTGAGAAAGACAAGCTGCAAAATGCCCTGCAGAAGTTTACAAATGGCTCAGAAATGTTAAATATAATTTTAATGAATCAAAGGGCATATAGGGATAGAACTGGCTTAGGATATACTCCTAGAGGGAAGAAGTGGGTGGAACCAAAAGTAAAGCCCTACTTAAAGTTCTTCCATAAAGCCACTAGTCATAGCTCCTCACCTTTCAGCTTCTGTAACTATTGCAACAGGAAGGGACACTCCACGTCCACCTGTAATGCTAAGAAGCATGGAGCAAGTAGCTCCTACAAATGGGTCCCTAAAGGAACCAAGGCAACAAAGGATCCTCCACCTGCAAAGGAAACCAAGAGAGGACAAGGATCCCGAGCTTGGAATCATTCCAAAGGGAAAACCCAAGAGTCCAGAGCCAGCACTAGGCCAGAGGCTCTGAATAATCACAAGCCCAAGGTCAAGGATGACTCTAGACCGAGGGCATTGAAAACTAATGATCGAGGACCCAAGAAAGATTGGGTACCTAAGTTTAATTGATTTTTCCAGGTGTGTCTCAAAGCATCCAAGAACAAAAAATGGTATATTGACAGCGGATGCTCGAGACATATGACTGGAGACAGAGACAAGTTCAAATCTCTGGTGATCAAAGATGGAGCCACAGTAACCTTTGGAGGAAATCAAAGTGGAAAGATCACTGGAGTTGGAGAGGTCGGACCAATAAAAGACGTCTACCTAGTGGACGGTCTCTGTCACAACCTGCTAAGCGTCAGCCAGAGCACAGACAAAGGAAATTGGGTAATTTTTGATTCACATGAGTGCATAATAGTTGATAAGCAGGATCTAAATTTAGATAAGGCCAACTTAAAATGCAAACTTAAGGCAAATAGAAATGGAAACCTATATACTTTAGACTTGTGCCAACAACTAGAAGAAAAATGTTTAATATCTAGTGATGAGAATAGTTGGCTTTGGCATAAGAGACTAGCTCATGTTAATTTTACTCAACTCGACATGCTAATTAAAAAGGAGCTAGCTATAGGTATTCCATCATTTAAAGTAAAGCATGATTTTATCTGTGAATCCTGCCAAAGAGGAAAGCAAACAAAGTCCTCGTTCAAAACCAAGAAGAAAGTCTCCACAGCAGGCCCTTGGAACTAATCCACATGGATTTGGTTAGGCCAGCAAGAGTGAAGAGCTTGGGTGGAAACCTATATGCTCTAGTGGTGGTGGATGACTATTCAAGGTTCACCTGGACTATGTTTCTTGCCTCTAAGCAAGATACTTTTGATGCCTTTGTTGTCCTGGCTAAGAAAGTGCAGAATGAGAGAGAGCTCAAAATCACAGCCATAAGGACAGACGATGGAGGAGAATTTGAGAACCATAACTTCTCAGAGCTATGTGAACAAAATGGCATAGAACACAACTTCTCAGCTCCTAGGACCCCTCAACAGAACGGAGTTGTCGAGAGAAAGAACAAGGTTCTGACAGAGATGGCTAGAAGCATGCTCAATGAGAAAGAGGTTTCTCAAGTGTTCTGGGCGGACGCTATGAGCACTGCCTGCTATATCTCTAACAGAGCCTATGTTCGCAAGGGACTGGATAAGACTCCCTATGAGCTGTACAAAGGGAGGAAGCCCAACATCAGCCACCTGAGAATATTTGGATCAAAGTGCTATGTGCACAACAATGGAAAGGTAAATCTGGGTAAGTTTGATCCAAAAGCTGATGTAGGTATATTCATAGGATATTCCCTTAGGAGCAAAGCATATAGGGTATACAACATGAGAACTAGAATTGTAGAAGAATCAATGCATGTTGTATTCGATGAAACTCCTACATGGGGACAATCCACAGAAGATGATGAAATACTGAATCTTCCAAAGTTACCATCATCTTCTTCACCACCAAAAGAAACACCAGCAAGCAATCCTAAGGAAGAAGATGGACTCAGTGATGAACCTAGAATGCAGACCGTGCCTGATGAGGCACAGTTGCCAACAGCTAGGAGGCATCACAGAGATCATCCTCTTGATCAAGTGCTTGGTGATGTTTCTTCTGGTGTCAGAACCAGAAGACAAGTTCAAAATGAAGTTGAGTTTGGTGCATTTCTATCTCAAATAGAACCAACTTCAGTTGAACAAGCTCTTGAGGACTGCGACTGGATTATCGCCATGCAGGAAGAGCTAAATCAATTTGAGAGAAGTCAAGTCTGGGAACTAGTCCCTAGGCCGTCTCATCAATCTATAGTAGGGACCAAGTGGGTCTTCAAAAACAAACTGGATGAGACAGGTCAAATTACAAGAAACAAAGCCAGATTAGTAGCCAAAGGATATAACCAAGAAGAAGGCATTGACTATGAAGAAACCTTTGCTCCAGTCGCTAGACTTGAAGCAATAAGGATTCTTCTAGCCTTTGCATCCATGAAGGGCTTTAGGCTATATCAAATGGATGTAAAGAGTGCATTTCTTAATGGCTATATTAAAGAAGAGGTGTATGTAGAACAACCTCCTGGCTTTGAGGATCACAAGCATCCCAAACATGTGTATAGACTAAAGAAAGCTTTATATGGCCTGAAACAAGCTCCTAGAGCTTGGTATGAGAGACTCAGCAGCTTCCTGCTGGGCAAAGGTTTCTCAAGGGGCAAATTAGATAATACACTGTTTATCCTTCACAAAGATAGAGATATGTTAATTGTCCAAATTTATGTTGATGATATTATTTTTGGGGCAACTAATGAAAAGCTTTGTGAAGATTTCTCTAAGACTATGCAGGGTGAGTTTGAAATGTCAATGATGGGAGAACTAACGTTCTTCCTAGGCCTGCAAATCAAGCAAAAGAAGAATGGGATATTCATCTCCCAAGCTAAGTACTGCAGAGAGCTACTTAAGAAGTTTGGGATGGATGAATGTAAGGAATATGACACTCCCATGAGCACCACTGCCGCACTCGATGCTGACGCAAAGGGTAAATCTGTCAGCCTGCCCATGTACAGGGGAATGATAGGTTCCCTCCTATACTTAACGGCAAGCAGGCCTGATATTCAATTTAGTGTAGGCATGTGTGCAAGATTTCAAGCCAACCCCAAGGAGTCACACTTAACATGTGTTAAACGTATTTTGAGATACCTTGAGGGAACACAAGAACTTGGTCTTTGGTATCCCAGAGGTAACCAAGAGTTCTTGTGGGCTTACTCTGATTCTGACCATGCAGGTTATAAGACTGATAGAAAGAGCACCAGTGGACAATGCGCCTTCCTTGGTGGTTGTCTGGTGACTTGGGCTAGCAAAAAGCAAACCTGCGTGTCTTTGTCATCCACTGAGGCAGAATATATTGCGGCTGCAAGCTGTTGTGCTCAAGTGCTGTGGCTAAAGAACCAACTAAGAGACCTTGGCTTGGAGTTCCCTGAGGCACCCATCCTCTGTGACAACACAAGCACAATCAGCCTCGCCAAGAATCCAGTTCAGCACACAAGGACAAAGCACATTGATGTCAGACATCACTTCATCAGCGACCATGTTCAAAAGAAGGATGTCAAAGTGCAATTTGTCCCCACTCAACAACAGCTTGCTGACATCTTCACCAAGCCTCTGGGGGTTGACCAATTTACTTTCATAAGAGGTGATTTGGGAATGGTAAACCCAAATGAGGTGTAACCTTTCATTTATTATACTTGATTGTTTAAAACCTACAACAATACTAAATTAGGCATCGGAGTGCCAATACGTGTTTTTGCAGGTCCTCAATGTTAAATCTTAAGATTTTGCAACCGGAAGCAAAACTACTTCCGGATGATCACTCGCTGACACTGGATGTTGAAGCTAAGAGAGCGCCAGTGCCAGACCAAGGGACACGTCACCTCAGAAAACGCTTCATCTCCCTCCATAAGAAGTTGTGCCTTCTCTGATAATGTGAAGCGACACATGTTATAAGGTGCGCCGTTCCAATTAAAATGTTTACGTTACCCAATGTGTAAACATTTGCTTTCATATGAAAAGACATGACCATTTTGCCCTCAGTAACTTTGCATATAAATAGGGTGTCATTTTCTCTTTCACTTTTTACTTGCATCAATTTTTCTCACCCACATATTCTCTGCATACATTCTTCATCTTCATCTGTGTTCTTCATTTTCTTCATACACTTTTTCGCATTTCATCTCCTTTTACCACCAACCCACACAAAAATGGCCGGATCACATGAAACAAACCCAGTTACAAAGAAACCTTCCTCATCCAAGAAACACAAGTCGAAATCTGGGAAATCTCGGCATGAACATTCTGGGAAATCTGGGCATCGTGATGAACAACGTGATGAACACCATGTAGTTTCTGGGCAAACCCAGGGGCAGGATGAACATGTCCAGGATCAGCCTGGAACTTCTGATAGAGTGGCAGAACAGCCAGACGTCTCTGGGCATGAGCAAGCGAAGGAAGCCAAGAGGAAGGGAAAGAAGAAGAAGGTTCAATTCGCTGAAGAACCTTCTTCCAAGAGGCAAAGGGTTGAAGAGGATGACCCTACTGTTTACAGCGATGGGGCATTAGAGCCAGTTGCCGCCAAGTTTGAGACGTCCATTCCAATCTTCAACCATGGCTTGTTCATCGATCTGAACAAGATTGATGAACTAGGGTTTCCTCATTTGCGCCCTTTCCTGGAGAGATATATGCCTTGGCTAGGGATCAACCAGGACTACAACGTCAACGTCCTGCGAGTCTTCTGTCAATCCCTCACTGGCAAGGTTAAGTACAAGAAGGTTGATGGGAAAGAGCAAGTCCACAGACTCTCCTTCACTGCCACTGTAAGGGGGAGAACCTTCAAGTTCACCTGGAGGACATTGAATGAGTTGATGGGGATCACAGACGAGAGCATGAATGAGTGGCTATACCCTGAGTCACTAAAGTACAGCAAGGAGGATCTCGAGAAGTTGTATGGCACCACAGGGAAAAAGGTGTCCAAGATGTCTGACTCAAACAGACTCTTGTATTATGTCTACTCCCGAATGATGACACACAAAGGGGGTAACTTCAACGAGTTCACTCTGATCGACAATCCGTGGTTCCCCAGAATTCTCTCCCACCAGCCAATAAACCCCGGCCAGTTGATCTGCTTTGAGCTTCAGCGATGGTTGACTAATGACAAGTCTGGCTATCTTCCCTATCCCACCATCATTGCCTTCCTCCTTGAGAAGCATCTGATCAAGGCCACATCTGCTGTGGAGGAAGAGAATGTCAAGTGTAGACCTGTGGGAGCAACCAACATCGGGAAGATGGGCATTAAGTATGTAAGAGCCCCTAAGCCCACTCGCTCAGGATCACAAGCGGGTAGTGCCTCTGGAACTTCAGCCCCCTCTACATCTGGTGCAGGGGATCAGGAAGTGGACTCCCATGCTGGGCCAAGCCGTGCTGCAAGAGTGCCAGCGACTGTGAAGGCATTCGCTCAAGAGATGAGGGAAGAGATTCTTCTTCAACTCTCTCAGTCATTGGTAGCCCCATTGAGGAATGATTGTGATGCTGGGTTCCAGCAACAAGGGGAGCGGATCCAGCGGCTTGAGGACAGAGTTGGCCAGGTCGAGACACAGCTAGCCAGGGTGGATGCCAAACTTGATCTCATTCTCCAACACCTCCAAATCCCTCAACCTCAACAAGGTAACCTACCACCACCTCCTCCTCCTCCCCAAAACCCTCCTCCTCCTCCTCCCTCAGGTCACCCTCAACTTCCCCCTCCTCCTCCACCTAACACTCAACCACCACAGCCACCTCCACAAAATGACCATCAATCCCCTCCATCACCAAACAATGACCACCAATCCCAACCTTCACCTACCCATAACCAGCAAACCCAAGATTCACCCCAACACTCTCCTCGCCAATCTCCTCTAAACTCCCCATCTACACCTCCCTCACCCACTCGCACACCATCCAACCCCTTAGCCGAACACCTTGGATTTAAAACTGCCGTTCACCCCCTCAGCCACATCTATCTGCGAGATTACCCCCGCCTTCAGCAAATCCCTGAGGATCCTCACTTACCATTTACCCCATTTACCCCACACTCTTCCACTACCTTCACTGAATATTCCTCCACCTACCCATTCGAAGGTCTATTCGTAGATCCTACCTGGTTCCCCAACCAACCCGCATCCCCCGAACCCACCTTACCTACATCCTCCCCTGAACCCTCACCCCCTACGAGCTTTGGCCCTGAACCTCCACCCTCCTCTTCATCCACTCCATCCCTAGACCTCGCCCTTGTTGATGATGACAAAAGGGGGAGAAATGTGATGACCGCTCTTCGCCTAACCATGGACACAAGGGATGTGCTCAGCCAGCCATCCCTCTGGCTTGATGAAGACATCACGGCTGCCCTTCGCCGTGCCATGGAATCCCAAAGGCTGGGTGGTGCTGAGAGCCTAATAAGAGGAGAAGCCATACGGTTCATGCAGCAGCAGAGGACGGCTGAGCAAGGACCACAATGGGATATGGTAGTCTTTGAGCCAAATAAACAACCTTCACAGCCTGAGTCACCATCATCAGAGCCTCCTCCAACTAAGATAAGTAAAAATATTGTTGAGGAGATAATGATGAAGTGGGGTCTGAAGAAGATCGACCATCCTCCCATTGTGATCGCCAAGCCAATCCCTACATCCTCTGGGCAATCATCTGAGATCCATACTTCTGAGCAAACCTCTGCCCCTCCTCCTCCATCTGAGCCAGCAGTTACATTCAGTGAGTCAAGGAAGAAGGCCGTAGCTAGGAAGCGTTCCAAAAAGGTTATTGCCTCCACTGAATCTGCTGAGAGTGAGGAAGAGACTCCATCTGACCAACCTGAGCCAGAAACTTCGTCTGCCCAAGTTGAACAAGAAATCCCAGTAGTACAAGCTGTTCCAATTCTGAAGGAAGTCAAGTTGGAAATTGAAGACATGACTCCTGAGGAATTCGAGAAATATGGGTACACGGACAAACTATCCTTTGGTCAGATGGCCTGCCTCGATGCTGACAGAGCAAGAGCCATGTCCACTCCATCAATAAGCAAGAGCAAAGGAAAGGGTAAGGGCAAGGGAAAGAGGAAAGCCCAGGAAGTTGAGGAGGATCCCAACTACCCTGTTTGGAATGTGAAAATCCGGGCTGTTCACTATCCCAATGGAGTGATCACCTACTTCGATGATGCTACAGGGTTCCCTGGGTATGAAGAAGTAGAAAACATGAAGAGGGCATTTGAGGAGTCTATTGAATCAGAGAGACTCAGAAGAGAAAGAGAGGAAGAAGAGCTTCAGCGGTTCATCGCCCAGATTGACCAGAATGTGCATGAGGCCGAGTTAGCCAAACTCCAAAAGGAGAGTGAAGAGAGACAGAAGGAAAGGGAGAGGAAAAAGAAACACAAACTATGAACCCCCATTCCAACCCTTTTTAACTTAAATTTTTTTTTTGTTTTCATACATCTCTCATTCTTACTTAGTGTAGATTACCTGTATATGTTTTTGCTTGTATACTCTAACATGTAATCTATGTTTATCAATAATATTTGTCCAAGTTACTTGTTCTTATCTATTGCTTTTATTTTCCTGCTAACCCTTCATATGGACTTAATCGATAAATACTGAGTTTGTCATCATCAAAAAGGGGGAGAATGTTAGAATCTTAAGTTTTGATGAAGACTAAAATATGAAAGAACTTAGAAAGCAATAGGTGAACATAGAATCCTAAGTAAAAGAGCAACCGGATGTGGGCTTACTTCCGGATAGACTAGGACTAGCGCTCGCGGATGAATGTCTCATCCCCAGCGGCAGCAAGAAATTCACTTAGGAATTAACTTAGTCCATGAACACTAGATATACAAAATCCTAAGACTAAGTTAAGATTCAACCGGAAGTGAATTTGCTTCCTGTTAGACTTAGACTGGCGCTGGCTGTTGGAATAGATAACCCTAAGCGTCAGTGAAAATGAGCAACGTCCAGTAGAAGTGCTTCCGATAGCTTAGTGACTAGCGCTGGCTGTTGGATTGAATGAACACTGAGTGAGAGTGAGCAATAGTGAACAAAATCCTTCATCCAGTGGATTTACTTCCGGATGTAGAAGTGCTTCCGGATACAAGGAAGACCACTTAGACTAAGAACACTCCCACTGCATGAGACTATATGTTTATACTGTTAGACTAACACTCAGTGCAGCACACTCAGTAGAATTGCTTCCGGATGAGAATCTGCTTCCGCAAGCAATCAGAATGTCAGAAGTTGCAGTGTCAGAATGCTTTTTTCAGAGCAGAGGTGTCAGGACTACTTTTCAGAGATAAAGCAAGTCAACCCTGCTAAGCATTGATGAAGCATTTATTGGGCAAACGGTAACATGGGTTAAACGGCCATATTCAAACGGCTCTCCCACCTACCAAGAGTCAGATTGCTTGAAGACTATATAAAGGAGCTCAAACTTCATTTATGAAGTGAACAATTATCTTTGAATATTCTTGAGAGAAGCTAGAGTGAGAAACTAAGAACATCTTCAAGCATTCAAAGCTCCCCAGAAAAGTAAAGAGCATTTAACACATCGAGTGATCTTTTTCATCTACATATTCTGTACTCTTTGTTGTTAAGTCTCTTTCCGTTATAAGAGCATTGATTGTACTTAAGTGTGTAACACTATCTATTCTTTAAGAGAATTTAGTTAGAAAAATCCTTTAGTTGTAAAGGTTGAACCCTTGCTAGGTGTAAGGGGGAGCTAGTTAGAAAGGTTACAAGTGAGCCTTGTGTAAAACTTGTAGTTGTAAGGTTGCAAGTGATCCCGTCCAAAACTTGCGGTTGTAAGGTTTCAGGTGAACCCGATTTAAAACCTGAGATATAGTGGAACTCGGCCTGGGTGGTTGAGAACTGGACGTAGGTCAGGTAGACCGAACCAGTATAAATCTTGTGTTGGTTTTATTTGAGCATCTATTTTTGTAGCACAATTCACCCCCCCTCTTGTGCATCCATTACTTTCACATTTCACTTAGAAAATCAACACACATTAACAATAATTACCTATCACCATAATGAACCACAACATGATCATTCAAGCCTTTTTTTTTGCCAAGTCATTATGCTATCCTCTTCAATCTACCTAAATTTGGAATAATTGGACTTCTCTCCAAACAACCTTAACACAATAACTAAACATTCCACGTGTATTTCCTCATCAATCACCAACTTTATGATCTTTGAAACAGCCATTACACATACACATATTCCCAAGAACATTGTAAATTGTAGTGTATAATAAGGTGACAATTAAACAACAATTTATAACCATGACATACTAATGAACCCCAATGACAATTCATAATTAAAATTACCCTCTTAAAGATCTTGAATTCTAAATGACTTTTGAAATAGTCAATCTTAACCTCTCATCACCATTTAAATTCAGATTTAATCATCAATGTTTGAGAGTACTCCAGTTTTACAGTTTATGAACATGTACTCAATTCAATGACCTTAGTAAGAAATTCTCAACTCTTTAAACTTAAAACATTATTTCAGGACTCATTTAGAAAGCACTCAACAATGAATTACAACTACTTTCTCAATACATCCATTCTTTGGTCCTTTCATGATAAACTACCGGTGGACAAACTACATTGTATTTTCAAAATTCCCGTTTCAAACTATAAATTTCAAGCGAGAGTTATCTTTGGAATGCTCAATGGTTTACTAAGAAACTCTATCATCTCAAATCAGATTCTTAACCTTTATTCTTTCCAAATTAATATCTTTCTTCTAAACTTCATTCTCAAAAGGTAGCAAAATTTTCTAATTTCGAAATACATAATGCATAACAAATAACACTCAAATTAGCTCATAGCATTAAGCCAATCACATTCACAATACACATTCCTAACTTAATTAATCTATGTTAGCTCATGATTCAACTCCATAATTATTAGGTTAGTGCAAGATCAAAACAGAAATCATTGTAAGCTAATAAGCATTCAATCTTCATTCGTCAAAATCACCTATGCTACTTCCCTTATTAATATGTTATTTAACAAAGACAAGAACAAATGAGTAATCCTTCTCCTCATTTTTTTTTCCAAAACACTGTTAGACCCTTAAAATATCAGTCCAGGCATGACAATGATAGCAGTAAGAAATTTATAAAGCTACATACACCCATTTTCAAGTCATTTCTGCACCCCTTACTGACAAAAATAAGAATCATAGAACACAAACATGTTTAAGAAGAATCTCATCTTCCTTTCTTCAAATCTGTTTGGTCAAAACAGAAAAACCCAAAGATTGCCTATGTGTAACTCATCATATTATTCCAACAAACTCCTACAACATCAGATTTGAGGAACTAAAAATCTGGGTTTCTTAAGGAAGTCAACCAAACACCAAATCATTACTCAACTCTTTCCCAAAACTTGAAAATCAAAGCCTAAACATCATTTTTGTGGATTATCAAGTCCCAATCCTAAACCCCAAACTCGGCCTCTCATATGAAATTGCACAAACAAAAGAAAAATGGGCAGGGGTCAGCAAAAGAGACTCACCAAGGCCTGAATCCGGTGTTACATGTCTGTCACCGGAAACGGTTTTATTCACCACCGGAAACGCCGGTCGTCACTGCTGGGAAAAGAAGAACGACGAGAATGAAGAGGGACAGCGAGGGCTGGACGGAAATGATAGAGGGAGTGAGGTAGAAGAAGGTGACGTCGGCGTCGGAGCTCTAGTCCCCGTGGAGGTCGCCGGCGATGAAGAGGAAGCAGAGAGAGAGATGAACGAAGGAGGGTGTTGGAAAAAGGAGGGGGCGGCTGTTTTGGCTCTTAAGGAAGGAGAAGGGTGTGTTTGGATATATATATAGAAGTGTTAGATTTTGGCAATTTTCCCAATTGCCTTCTTACCTATATTTATTTACTTCTCCATTTTAAATTTCCTTCTTAAAACAAAATATAAAATAATCTATACATCAACTTATGTATTTTTCTCCAATCAATAATTTAATTTCTAACTAGTACTATTGTAATTTCAAAGGAAAATACGCATATAAATTTCTTAAAAAATATATTTATTCACCAAAATGCTTCAATTTTTGGATGGATTTCACATGGGAGTTCCCCAAACTCATAATTAATTCCGAAATCAAATCTTAAATCACCATTGATCCTTAATTGAATTTTCAGGATGTTACACAAGTTGTCTTACCCCACGATTACTTACATTTTTGCAGGTGATCATGCACAGGCTCGGACAACAGGAAAGGGAATTAAGTTTCAAATGTTGTTTTGATTATTTAGACATGTATATTGCCAAAATGTATAGGTCTGCATTCGCTTCCGCATATTTTTATTTGTATTGATATTATTGGTTAATCGGGGAAATGTACTAGGTTGCTCCTTTTTCTAACCATGTTAGGTGATTCTTTTCTAACATGGTTAGCTATTAATTATCCATGATAGTATTCAGGTTATATTAGAAAATTCTTTTCTATCATGGATAATGATTATTAGTAGGAAATTCTTTTTCTAACTATGATAGATTTATTGATATTATGGAAATCATTTTTCTATCATAGTTAGTGAAGGTATTATTGAATTAATCAGGGAATTAGTAAAAGTATGTTACAATTTGGTTATCAGTATTTGGTATACGATAACCCTGGACTGTGTTGCATTGCATTTACATTGGCAATATACATTCTCTGAATTCCCTTTTCTTTTGTGCATGATCACCGGCTATCTGCGAGGTTATGGTAAATCCCTTGGTGGGGAGAGTGGTAGAACCACAAACATAAATACTCAGGTCAAAAAAGAGACTTACACAGGTAACAGAATTGGTAAAGTGGATTAAACAGCAAATCTGTGAGAAATTTAGTATTGGTTGGGATAGACTTTTCATTTAAAGTTATGACTGGGAATGAAGTTGCTAAAATATGTCTTGAATATAGCATGAGTGTGGTGAAATTTAGATGGTTGAAGTAGGAAATTGTGTTGGTAGTGACAGTGTTATAGGAATTTATGCATCGAGAGGCTGGTAAGAATTCAGGGAGATTGACAGAATAAGGATTTTTCTGTTGGGGTCTCGGATATAATTATGAACCTAGGCATAATTATAGTCAAGGCATCATTGAAGACCTTATGAGTCAAGGGGGAAGAGAAACTTTGAAAGTGATAGGAGATATTTAATATAGTTTGAAGTAGGAAATACTAAATTTTCTTTGTGGTTGTTAGACTAGAAAGCTAAATGAGTGAGAGGTTTATAAGAGGGGAAATTTGAATTTTCCTTAAGGTATGGTTACTAATGCTAGGAATAATCGAATATTAATTTTGGTAATATGCGGCATATGAGGATAATTGATGAATTGTAGAGGCTTATTTGGGGTTGTATGACAATATTAAATGGATTGTCATGTTGGGATTCTTGATTATAAAATATTTTGATGGAAACATTTGGGAGTGAAATGGGTATTCAATAAAGTAAATCTCTGGTTTTGAGGGTTGGAAATTGATTGTAAATTAGGGATCTTAGAATGTTAAATGAGTTTGGCTTTGAACTGAGAAACATACGACTTAGAGCATTCGAAGTGTAGTTTTACCGTTAAGAAGCGATAACATTGGATTATGACTATTGGAAATAATTGAGTGTGATTACCTGTCGCCCTTTAGCACTCTGTTGCTCTTCCTTACCGTTTTCTCGTAGATTTTCTTCAAATACCATCACCATAATATACTCCTATAATAATAGGATACAGAATGACGAATCAATATTCACTACTAGAAAATAGGCTTTTCACGACCATAATTAACGACTAAAAAGCCAATGTTGGTCGTTGATGAAAAACGCGGTGGCATAACATGTAAATAACTGTCCACGTCTCCACCTTTCACGACCACATTTGTACATGTGGTCGTGGAAGGGTCCCCCTTTCACGACCACACCTTTAAAGGTGTGGTCGTGGAAGGGTGTCTACCCTTCCACGACCACACTTAGCATAGTGTGGTCGTGGAAGGGTCCCCCTTCAACATATAAACATCAACTAAAAGCATTTCTTTTCTTAAATCCTTTTAGCCTAAACCAGAATTTAAATTCCTAAAATAAAATACCCCTGAAACCATAGTCATTCATCATTTCCTTTGATGAATCTAACAAGGACATAGCAATACCTATCAACTATAACAAAGAAAACAGCAAACTGAATTTCAGCGTTAACTTTCAAGTTTTATCTCCATTCTCAATAATCCAAAGCATCATTCATAGATGATTTTAAGGTTTGTGTCGCCAAGACAACCAACCTAAGCTGAGAAGAAAGATTGAAATTCAACTTCATTTCAAAACCTTTTGCAAAACTTCATATCCAAGTTAAAAACTGAACTTCGCTTCACATGCTACAACCAAACTTCCAACACAAACCACCATTCAATCATATTACAAATTCAAAATCTACAAATAATCAATTCAAACATCAAGTCATGAATGATGTGTAACTCATCCATTTGTCATCATTACCCTAGCATTCCAATAAATTAACCAGAAAATATGATGATTCATCACCAACAACATGATCAACTTACATTCAAGCATACAAGACTCAGAGTAAAATAGGAAATAAGGTGAGCACCAACATTAAACTTTAACTCATTAAATTCTAATTCCGCTTTGTGACCTCTATTTTCTACAACCTACTCAATCCAATTAGATTATGTTTTAATAGAAAATCTGGACAGCATAGGCACATTACAATATGTACACATACAAGCTAAACATGCACACCATCATTGTTAGAATCTTAAGTTTTGATGAAGACTAAAATATGAAAGAACTAGTTGATCACATAGGAAGAATTAGGTTAAAAGTGAATCCTAAGTTAAGTCACAACCGGATGCAGAATTTGAAGGTAATGGATGCACAAGAGGGGGGGGTGAATTGTGCTATAAAATAATTGCTCAAATAAAAAACACCACAAGAGTTTATACTGGTTCGGTCTTCCTGACCTACGTCCAGTTCTCAACCACCCAGGCCGAGTTCCACTATCCCCAGGTTTTACAACGGGTGCACCTGGAACCTTTACAACTGCAAGTTTTGAACGGGATCACTTGCAACCTTACAACCACAAGTTTTACTCAGGCTCACTTGCAACCTTTCTAACTAGCTCCCCCTTACAACCAGCAAGGGTTCAACCTTTACAAATAAAGGATTTTCTAACTAAGTTCTCTTTAAGAACAGATAGTGTTACACACTTAAGTACAATTAATGCTCTTATAACACGAAGAGACTTAACTACAAAGAGTACAAGATATGTAGATGAAGGAATCACTCAATGAGTTAAATGCTCTTTCTCTTTTCTGGGCAGCTTTGAATGCTTGAAGATTTTCTTAGTTTCTCGCTCTAGCTTCTCTCAAGAATGTCAAAGATAATTCCTTAGCTTCATAAATGAAGTTGAGCTCCTTTATATAGTCTTCAAACATTCTGACTCTTGGTAGGTGGGTTAGCCGTTTGAATATGGCCGTTTTTCCCATGTTACCGTTTGCCCAATTAATGCTTCATCAATGCATAGCAGGGTTGACTTGCTTTATCTCTGAAAAGTAGTCCTGACAACTCTGCTCTGACAAAAGCATTCTGACACTGCACTTCTGAACATTCTGACATTCTGATTGCTTGCGGAAGCAGGTTCACATCCGGAAGCAATTCTACTTAGTGTGCTGCACTTTGAATGTTAGTTTAACAATATAAGCACATAGTCACATGCAGTGGGAGTGTACTTAGTCTAAGAGGTCTTCCTTGTATCCGGAAGCAGTTCTACATCCGGAAGCACTACTACTGGATGAAGGGTTATATTCACTATTACCCACTCTCGCTCAGTGTCCTTCAATCCAACAGTCAGCGCTTGTCACTAAGCTATCGGAAGCAATTCTACTAGACGTGGCTTATGTTCACTGACACTCAGTGTTACCTATTCCAACAGCCAGCGCTAGTCACTAAGCAATCGGAAGCAATTCTACTAGACGTGGCTTATGTTCACTGACACTCAGTGTTATCTATTCCAACAGCCAGCGCTAGTCTAAATGTAACAGGAAGCACTTTCACTTCCGGTTGAATCCTGGCTTAGTCTTAAGGTTTTGTATATCTAGTGCTTCTGGACTAAGTTATTTCCCTAGTGAATTACTTGCTCTCGCTGGGGGATGAGTCATTCATCCGCGAGCGCTAGTCCTAGTCTATCCGGAAGTAAATCCACATCCGGTTGCACTCTTACTTGGGATTCTATGTTAACCTATTGCTTTCTAAGTCCTTGATTCATTCTTTCATATTTTAGTCTTCATCAAAACTTAAGATTCTAACATTCTCCCCCTTTTTGATGATGACAAACTAAGACTTATTGATTGAGTTTATATGAAAGGGTTAGTAGAGGAATAAAAGCAGTAGATAAAGCACAAGTAACTTAGAAATAATTCATTGATAAACAAGGATTACAAGTTAGAGTATACAAGCAAATAACATTTACAAGTAATCTACACTAAGCAGGAGTAAAATATGCATGAAAAATAAAGAAAACTTTCTAAGTTAAAGGGGTTGGAATGGGGGTTCAGATTTAGTGTCCCTTTTTCCTCTCCCTCTCCTTTTGTCTCTCCTCATTTTCTTTCTGGAGTTTGGCTAATTCGGCTTCATGCACATTCCGGTCAATCTGAGCAATGATCCGTTGAAGCTCTTCTTCATCCCTTTCCCTTCTGAGTCTCTCAGACTCAACAGACTCCTCGAAGGCTCTCTTCATATTTTCTACTTCCTCAAAGACTGGGAATCCTGTTGCATCTGAGAAGTGGGTGACCTCGCCATTAGGAAAGTGGACAGCCCGAATCTTCACATTCCATACAGGGAAGTTGGGATCCTCCTCAACTTCCTGGGCTTTTCTCTTCCCCTTCCCTTTACCCTTCCCTTTGCCCTTGGGTATTGATGAAGTGGGCTTGGCACATGCTCTCTCAGCATCCAGGCAAGCCATCTGACCAAAGGATAGTCTGTCCGTGTACCCATATTTTTCGAATTCCTCAGGAGTCATGTCCTCTATTTCCAACTTGACTTCCTTCAGAATTGGAACTGCTTGTACTACTGGGATCTCTTGCTCAACTTGGGCAGACGAAGTTTCTTGCTCAGGTTGGTCAGATGGGGTCTCTTCCTCACTCTCAGTAGGTTCAGTGGAGGCAATAACCTTTTTGGCACGCTTCCTAGCAACGACCTTCTTCCTTGACTCACTGAATGTAACTGCTGGCTCAGATGGAGGAGGAGGGGCAGATGATTGCTCAGAAGTAGGGATCTCAGACGTTTGCCCAGAGGATGTTGGGATTGGCTTGGCGATCACAATGGGAGGATGGTTGATCTTCTTCAGTCCCCACTTCATCATGATTTCTTCAACAATGTTTTTACTCTTCTTAGTTGAAGAAGGCTCTGATGAAGATGACTCAGGCTGTGAGGGTTGCTCATTCTGCTCAAACACCACCATGTCCCATTTAGATCCTTGCCCTTCCGTCCTTTGCTGCTGCATGAACCGGATAGCTTCTCCTCTGATTAGGTTCTCAGCACCACCCAATCTCTGGGACTCCAAGGCTCAGCGCAGGGCGGCCGTAATATCTTCATCAATCCAGAGAGATGGCTGGCTGAGAACATCCCTTGTGTCCATGCTCTGGCGAAGGGTGGACATATCATCTCCCCCTTTTGTCATCATCAACAAGGGCGAGGGCCAGGGATGAAGTGGATGAAGAGGAGGGTGGAGGTTCAGGGCCAAATCTCTTTGGGGGTGAAGGTTCTGGGGAGTATGCATGTAAGGTAGTTTCTGGGGATTCGGGAGGGTTGGGGAACCAAGTAGGATCTACGAATAGACCTTCGAACGGATAGGTGGAGGAATATTCAGTGAAGGCAGTGGAAGAGTGTGGGGTAAATGGGGTAAATGGTAAGTGATCCTCAGGGATTCGCTGAAGGCGGGGGTAATCTCTCAGATAGATGTGGCTGAGGGGGTGAATGGCAGTTTTGAAGCCAAGATACTCGGGCAATTGGTTGGATCTTGGTCCAGAGTTGGGGTTGGTAGGGTTATGATGGGATGGTCCAGCAGAGAGGTTGAGTGGTGAGCGAGTAGGGGCGTTGGGTGGTGTGCGAGTGGGGGAGTTAAGTGGAGATGAGGAGTTGAGAGGTGATTGGCGAAGAGATTGTTGAGGTGAGTCTTGGGCTTGCTGGTCATGGTCAGGTGAAGGTTGGGATTGTTGGTTATTGTTTGGTGATGGTGGTGGGTGTGGTTGTTGAGTATTGGGAGGAGGAGGAGGGGGAAGTTGAGGGTGATTAGGAGGAGGAGGAGGAGGATTTTGAGGAGGGGGTGGTGGTAGGTTACCTTGTTGTGGTTGGGGAATCTGGAGGTGTTGAAGGATCAGATCTAGCTTGGCATCCACCCTGGCAAGCTGAGTCTCAACCTGACCCACTCTGTCCTCTAAACGCTGGATGCGCTCCCCTTGCTACTGGAACCCAGCATCACATTCGTTCCTGAGAGGAGCCACCAGGGAGTCAGTCAGCCTAAACAGGATTTCCTCCTTTACTTCCTCAGCAAAGGCTTTGACTGTAGCTGGTACCCTCGCAACTCTGCTTGGGCCAGGATGGGAGTCAACCTCTTGATCCCCTGCACCAGATGTAGAAGGGGCTGAAGTCTGAGAGGCACTGCCTGCCTGTGATCCTGAGCGAGTGGGCTTAGCAGGCTTCAGGTACTTGATGCCCATCTTGCTGATGTTAGTTGCCCCCACAGGAGCACACTTAACATTCTCTTCCTCCACGTCAGATGTGGCCTTTATCAGTTTCTTTTCAAGGAGGAAGGCAAGGATGGTGGGGTAGGGAAGAAAACCAGCCTTATTATTCATCATCCATCTATGCAGTTCAAGACTGATCAACTGCCCGGGGTTGATTGGCTGATGGGTGAGAAGTCTGGGGAACCACGGGTTGTCCAGCAGAGTGAACTCGTTGAAGTTACCTCCCTTGTGTGTCATCATGCGGGAGTAAACATAGTACAAGAGTCTGTTGGAGTCAGACATCTTGGACACCTTCTTCCCTTGGGTGTCATAAATCTTCCCGAGTTCCTCCGTGCTGTATTTGAGTGACTCAGGGTACAGCCACTCATTCATTCCCTCTTCTGTGATCCCCATTAGGGCATTTATGTCCTTCCAGGTGAAGCTGAAGGTTCTCCCCCTGACTGTGGCAGTGAAGGAGAGTCTGCGGATCTGCTCCTTCCCATCTACCTTCTTGTACTTAACCTTCCCAGAGAGGGATTCACAGAAGACTCGCAGAACGTTGATGTTGTAGTCCTGTTTGATCCCCAGCCAGGGCATGTATTTTTCCAGGTAAGGGCGCAGATGAGGAAAACCTAGTTCATCAATCTTGACCAGATCGATGAACAACCCGTTGTTGAAGTAGGGCTTAATCGTCTCAAACTTGGAGGAAACAGCCTCCAAGGCCCCATCTCTGTAAATTGAAGGATCATCCTCTTCAACCCTCTGTCTTTTGGAAGAAGGCTCCTCAATGAACTGAACCTTCTTCTTCCCTTTCCTCTTGGCTTGCTGTGCTTCCTCATGCCCAGTCACTTCTGGCTGTTCTTCCATTCTCCCAGAATGTCCAGGCTGTTCCTGGACTTGTTCATTCACTCCTTGTGTCTGCCCAGAAAGATCATGGCGATCTTCATGATGTTCATCGCGTTGCCCAGATTTTCCAGAATGCTTATGCCCAGATTTCCCACTTTTGGACTTTGATTTCTTGGAAGAGGTTGATTTCTTTGTGTTGGGGTTTGTTTCATGTGAACCGGCCATTGTTGTGAGGGTTTAAGGTTTGTTTGTGGTGAAATGCGAAGAAGAAGATGAAGAAGATGAAGAACAAGATGAAGAAATGGATGAATGTATGCAGAGAATATGTGGGTAAGAATTTGTGCAAGTAAAAAGTGAAAGTGAAAATGACACCCTATTTATATGCAAAGTTACTAAGGGTAAAATGGTCATGTCTTTTCATATGAAAGCAAACGTTTACACATTGGGTAACGTAAACATTTTAATTGGAACGGCGCACCTTATGACATGTGTCGCTTCATCTTGTCAGAGAAGGCACAACTTCTCATGGAGGGAGATGAAGCGTTTTCTGAAGTGACGTGTCCCTTGGTCTGGCACTGGCGCCTCCTTAGTTCCAACATCCAGTGTCTGCGAGTGATCATCCGGAAGTGGTTTTGCTTCCGGTTGCAACATCTTAAGATTTAACATTGAGAACCTGCAAAAACACGTATTGGCACTCCGATGCCTAAGTTAGTATTGTTGTAGGTTTTAAACAATCAAGTATAATAAATAAAAGGTTACACCTCATTTGGGTTTACCATTCCCAAATCACCTCTTATGAAAGTAAATTGGTCAACCCCCAGAGGCTTGGTGAAGATGTCAGCAAGCTGTTGTTGAGTTGGGACAAATTGCACTTTGACATCCTTCTTTTGAACATGGTCTCTGATGAAGTGATGTCTGACATCAATGTGCTTTGTCCTTGTGTGCTGAACTGGATTCTTGGCGAGGCTGATTGTGCTTGTGTTGTCACAGAGGATGGGTGCCTCAGGGAACTCCAAGCCAAGGTCTCTCAGTTGGTTCTTCAGCCACAGCACTTGAGCACAACAGCTTGCAGCCGCAATATATTCTGCCTCAGTGGATGACAAAGACACGCAGGTTTGCTTCTTGCTAGCCCAAGACACCAGACAACCACCAAGGAAGGCGCATTGTCCACTGGTGCTCTTTCTATCAGTCTTATAACCTGCATGGTCAGAATCAGAGTAAGCCCACAAGAACTCTTGGTTACCTCTGGGATACCAAAGACCAAGCTCTTGTGTTCCCTCAAGGTATCTCAGAATACGTTTAACACATGTTAAGTGTGACTCCTTGGGGTTGGCTTGAAACCTAGCACACATGCCTACACTAAATTGGATGTCAGGCCTGCTTGCCGTTAAGTATAGGAGGGAACCTATCATTCCCCTGTACATGGGCAGGCTGACAGATTTACCCTTTGCGTCAGCATCGAGTGCGGCAGCGGTGCTCATGGGAGTGTCATACTCCTTACATTCATCCATCCCAAACTTCTTGAGTAGCTCTCTGCAGTACTTATCTTGGGAGATGAATATCCCATTCTTCTTTTGCTTGATTTGCAAGCCTAGGAAGAACGTTAGTTCTCCCATCATTGACATTTCAAACTCACCCTGCATAGTCTTAGAGAAATCTTCACAAAGCTTTTCATTAGTTGCCCCAAAAATAATATCATCAACATAAATTTGGACAATTAACATATCTCTATCTTTGTGAAGGATAAACAGTGTATTATCTAATTTGCCCCTTGAGAAACCTTTGCCCAACAGGAAGCTGCTGAGTCTCTCATACCAAGCTCTAGGAGCTTGTTTCAGGCCATATAAGGCTTTCTTTAGTCTATACACATGTTTGGGATGCTTGTGATTCTCAAAGCCAGGAGGTTGTTCAACATATACCTCTTCTTTGATGTAACCATTAAGAAAAGCACTCTTTACATCCATTTGATATAATCTAAAACCTTTCATGGATGCAAAGGCTAGAAGAATTCTTATTGCTTCAAGTCTAGCGACTGGAGCAAAAGTTTCTTCATAGTCTATGCCTTCTTCTTGGTTATATCCTTTGGCTACTAATCTGGCTTTGTTCCTTGTAATTTGACCTGTCTCATCCAGTTTGTTCTTGAAGACCCACTTGGTCCCTACTATGGATTGATGAGACGGCCTTGGGACTAGTTCCCAGACTTGGCTTCTCTCAAATTGATTTAGCTCTTCCTGCATAGCAATAATCCAGTCGCAGTCCTCAAGAGCTTGTTCAACTGAAGTTGGTTCGATTTGAGATAGGAATGCTCCAAACTCAACTTCATTTTGAACTTGCCTTCTGGTTCTGACACCAGAAGAAACATCACCAAGCACTTGATCAAGAGGATGATCCCTGTGATATCTCCTAGCTGTTGGCAACTGTGCCTCATCAGGCTCGGTCTGCACTTTAGGTTCATCACTGGGTTCATCTTCTTCCTTGAGATTGCTTGCTGGTGTTTCTTTTGGTGGTGAAGAAGATGATGGTGGTTTTGGAAGATTAAGTATTTCATCATCTTCTGTGGATTGTCCCCATGTAGGAGTTTCATCAAATACAACATGCATTGATTCTTCTACAATTTTAGTTCTCATGTTGTATATTCTATATGCTTTACTCCTAAGGGAATATCCTATGAATATACCTACATCAGCTTTTGGATCAAACTTACCCAGATTTACCTTTCCATTGTTATGCACATAGCATTTTGATCCAAAGATTCTGAGGTGGCTGATGTTGGGCTTCCTCCCTTTGTACAGCTCATAGGGAGTCTTGTCCAAGCCCTTTCGAACATAGGCTCTATTAGAGATATAGCAAGCAGTGCTCATAGCGTCCGTCCAGAACACTTGAGAAACCTCTTTCTCATTGAGCATGCTTCTAGCCATCTCAGTCAGAACCCTGTTCTTTCTCTCGACCACTCCGTTTTGCTGAGGAGTCCTAGGAGCTGAGAAGTTGTGTTCAATACCGTTTTGCTCACATAGCTCAGAGAAGCTATGGTTCTCAAACTCTCCTCCATGGTCTGTCCTTATGGCTGTGATTTTGAGCTCTTTCTCATTATGCACTTTCTTAGCCAGGACAACAAAAGCATCAAAAGCATCTTGCTTAGAGGCAAGAAACATAGTCCAAGTGAACCTTGAATAGTCATCCACCACCACTAGAGCATACAGGTTTCCACCCAAGCTCTTCACTCTCGCTGGCCCAACCAAATCCATATGGATCAGTTCCAAGGGCCTGCTGGTGGAGACTCTCTTCTTGGTTTTAAACGAGGACTTTGTTTGCTTCCCTCGTTGGCAGGATTCACAAATAAAATCATGCTTTACCTTAAAGGATGGAATACCTATAGCTAGCTCCTTTTTAATTAGCATATCAAGTTGAGTAAAATTAACATGAGCTAACCTCTTATGCCAAAGCCAACTGTTCTCATCACTAGATATTAAACATTTTTCTTCCAGTTGTTGACATAAGTCTATAGTATATAGGTTTCCATTTCTATTTGCCTTAAGTTTGCATTTTAAATTGGCCTTATCTAAATTCAGATCCTGCTTATCAACTATTAAGCACTCATGTGAATCAAAGATTACCCAATTTCCTTTGTCAGTGCTCTGGCTAACGCTCAGCAGGTTGTGACAGAGACCGTCCACCAGATAGACGTCTTTCACTGGTCCAACTTCTCCAACTCCAGTGATCTTTCCACTTTGATTTCCTCCAAAGGTTACTGTGGCTCCGTCTTTGATCACCAGAGATTTGAACTTGTCTCTGTCTCCAGTCATATGTCTCGAGCATCCGCTGTCAATATACCATTTTCTGTTCTTGGATGCTTTGAGACACACCTGAAAGAATCAAGTAAGCTTAGGTACCCAACCTTTCTTGGGTCCTCTGTCATTAGTTTTCAGTGCCCTTGGTCTAGTGTTAGCCTTGACCTTGGGCTTATGATCATTCAGTGCCTCCGGCCTAGTGCTGGCTCTAGGCTCTTGGGTTTTCCCTGTGGATTGTTTCCAGGCTCGGGATCCCTATCCTCCCTTAGTTTCCTTTCCAGGGGGAGGATCCTTTGTAGCCTTGGTTCCTTTAGGGACCCATTTGTAAGAGCTACTTGCCCCATGCTTCTTGGCATTACAGGTGGACGTGGAGTGTCCTTTCCTGTTGCAATAGTTACAGAAGCTAAAAGGTGAGGAGCTGTGACTAGTGGCTTTGTGGAAGAATTTTAAGTAGGGCTTCACTTTTGGTTCCACCCACTTTTTCCCTCTAGGAGTATATCCTAAGCCAGTCCTGTCCCTATATGCCCTTTGATTCATCAAAATTATATTTAACATTTCTGACCCATTGGTAAACTTCTAAAGGGCATTCTGCAGCTTGTCTCTTTCAGCTGAGATTTTGCTGCAACTAGGGCAGCTCTCAAGTGTTGAGGCATTGGGTTCTGCTTGGGGAGAACCCTTGCCATCCTCTACCGGAAGCTTTCTGGCTTCCGCTAGCTCTTCACTTAGTGAGTCCACCTTGGACTCAAGTGATTCCTTTTTAGTTTTTAACATTTTATAGGCTTTACATAATCGTGAGAATTCTTCATGAACCTCATTGTAAGCCTCTTGTAGTTCAGAGAAGGTTACCTCATTGTCCTCGTGGGTAAGATCATAATCTGAAGATGCTTCCTCATCATCTTCTCTGGCTACCAGGCAGAGGTTGGCAACTTCTTCCTCATCACTTGCTTCGTCATCTGAGCTATTCACCCAGATAGAGGACACGAAGGCTTTTCTCTTGTCTTTCCCCTTTGATCTTTGCAAGCTTGGACACTCAGCCTTGAAGTGGCCAGGCTTTTTACATTCAAAGCACACCGGGGCCTTTTCCTTCTTGTATCCCTTCCTCTGACTGGAGTCACCTTTCCGAAAGCCTCCTTTCTTTTTGAAGAACTTTCTGAACTTTCTCACCATCATGGCCATCTCTTCTTCGTCCAGTTCCTCCTCATCATCCTCATCATCATCATCATCAATCTCCTTGTTGAAAGCAACAAGAGCAAGATTCTTGGCTTTGGATGAGGCTTGAGGAGCTCTCTGAGCTAGCAATGTTGGTTCATATTCAGCCAAAGAACCAAAGAGTGCAGTGATGGAGCTGGTTGACTCTCCTTGGACTTCCTGCAAGATGGTTACTTTGGTGATCCAATCACCTTTCAAGATTTTTAGGATCTTGCTGACTTGCTCTCTTTCTGGAATGTCCTTACCCAGGGAGGCCAAGTTGTTGATGAGATGAGTGAACCTTAGCTCCAGCTCTCTGATTGGCTCAGTCGGACTAAGCATGGCGAACTTGTGAAACTCTTCCACCAACATCTCAACTCTTCTTGCTTTCACTCCTCTGGTTCCAGAGTGAGCAGCCTCAAGAGCCTCCCACATATCCTTAGCATTTTTGTGGTGGCTAATCCTGTGAAACTCTTTAGGGCTGAGAGCACACTGAATGTAGTGCATGGCCCTGTAGTTTAGTTGGACTAGAGCATAGTCCTCATTGGTGTACCTAGATCGCTGCTTGGCGAAACCATCCTCATCCAGTGGTGTGTGATCCCCACGTTCGATTACATCCCAGAGTCTGATGTCGCTGGACTTGATGTAGGTTTCCATTCGAAACTTCCAGAATGGATAGTTATACCCATCAAAGCCTGGAGGCTTGTTGGGTTGAATAGAGACATCTAGTAGGGAGTAATCTGTATCCATTACTGGATCTTTGCTTTCTGGATTCGTTGGAATCGAGTGAGAAAGACCCGCTCTGATACCAAATGAAGGTAATGGATGCACAAGAGGGGGGGGGGGGGTGAATTGTGCTATAAAAGAATTGCTCAAATAAAAAACACCACAAGAGTTTATACTGGTTCGGTCTTCCTGACCTACGTCCAGTTCTCAACCACCCAGGCCGAGTTCCACTATCCCCAGGTTTTACAACGGGTGCACCTGGAACCTTTACAACTGCAAGTTTTGAACGGGATCACTTGCAACCTTACAACCACAAGTTTTACTCAGGCTCACTTGCAACCTTTCTAACTAGCTCCCCCTTACAACCAGCAAGGGTTCAACCTTTACAAATAAAGGATTTTCTAACTAAGTTCTCTTTAAGAACAGATAGTGTTACACACTTAAGTACAATTAATGCTCTTATAACACGAAGAGACTTAACTACAAAGAGTACAAGATATGTAGATGAAGGAATCACTCAATGAGTTAAATGCTCTTTCTCTTTTCTGGGAAGCTTTGAATGCTTGAAGATTTTCTTAGTTTCTCGCTCTAGCTTCTCTCAAGAATGTCAAAGATAATTCCTTAGCTTCATAAATGAAGTTGAGCTCCTTTATATAGTCTTCAAACTTTCTGACTCTTGGTAGGTGGGTTAGCCGTTTGAATATGGCCGTTTTTCCCATGTTACCGTTTGCCCAATTAATGCTTCATCAATGCATAGCAGGGTTGACTTGCTTTATCTCTGAAAAGTAGTCCTGACAACTCTGCTCTGACAAAAGCATTCTGACACTGCACTTCTGAACATTCTGACATTCTGATTGCTTGCGGAAGCAGGTTCACATCCGGAAGCAATTCTACTTAGTGTGCTGCACTTTGAATGTTAGTTTAACAATATAAGCACATAGTCACATGCAGTGGGAGTGTACTTAGTCTAAGAGGTCTTCCTTGTATCCGGAAGCAGTTCTACATCCGGAAGCACTACTACTGGATGAAGGGTTATATTCACTATTACTCACTCTCGCTCAGTGTCCTTCAATCCAACAGTCAGCGCTAGTCACTAAGCTATCGGAAGCAATTCTACTAGACGTGGCTTATGTTCACTGACACTCAGTGTTACCTATTCCAACAGCCAGCGCTAGTCACTAAGCAATCGGAAGCAATTCTACTAGACGTGGCTTATGTTCACTGACACTCAGTGTTATCTATTCCAACAGCCAGCGCTAGTCTAAATGTAACAGGAAGCACTTTCACTTCCGGTTGAATCCTGGCTTAGTCTTAAGGTTTTGTATATCTAGTGCTTCTGGACTAAGTTATTTCCCTAGTGAATTACTTGCTCTCGCTGGGGGATGAGTCATTCATCCGCGAGCGCTAGTCCTAGTCTATCCGGAAGTAAATCCACATCCGGTTGCACTCTTACTTGGGATTCTATGTTAACCTATTGCATTCTAAGTCCTTGATTCATTCTTTCATATTTTAGTCTTCATCAAAACTTAAGATTCTAACAGAATTACTTCCGGATGGATTAGAACTAGCGCTCGCGGATGGAATACACATCCCATAGCGGAAGCAAGTGAGACACTAAGTCAGAACCTAGTCTAGGCTGTTAGAGTATTAAACTTGATGAAGACTAAGTTAGGACTGATTGATTACTTGGGAAGATTTGGGTTAAAACTGAATCCTAAGTTAGGACACAACCGGATGCAAAATAGCTTCCGGGAGACTTAGAGTAAAATAACGTGACTAACGCTCACGGATAAAAAATACGTCCCACAGCGGAAGTCAATAACATGCTAGGTCAGAACCTAGTCTAAGTAAGATTGCTTCCCATAGCAAACACGCTTCCCATAGCAAGTATGGCTCTTACTGCACTTGATTATATATATACTACTCTGTTGGACTAACATTTATGTGCAGAACTTAGTTTTACTTCCGGATGCAAATGAGCTTCCGGATGCAAATACTCTTGGCACTGGGATTCTGAGACTAACACTTGCAGAGCAAGATTGCCGCTTCCGGATGAACGATGATCATCCGTCAGCAAGAGCAAGAGATAGAACGTACATATGCTCAGAAGTCAGAATGCTTTTGTCAGAGCAGAGTTGTCAGAGTTGCTTTTCAGAGATAAAGCAAGTCAACCCTGCTGAGCAGTTATGGAGCATTAATGGAGCCAACGGTAACAAGGGATAAACGGACATATTCAACGGCATTTCTACCTACCAAACATGTGGAGCATGAGAAGATGCTATATAAGGAATTACTTCATCATTTATGAAGCACTGAACATAATCTGAGAAATCATTCAAGCATTCAAAGCTCATACTACCCAGAAAGCAAGAGAGCACTTATTGTATTCGAGAGTTATTCTCTAGTTTTCTTGTACCTCTTGTATTCAAGTCTCTTCATTTATTGAGAGCATTTATTGTACTTAAGTGAGTAACATCATCTGTTCTTTGAGTGAACTAGGTAGAAAATCCTTTGTTTAAAGGTTGAACCTTTACAAGTAGTAAGGGAGAGCGAGTTAGGTTGTAAGGTTACAAGTGAGCCCGTAAAACTTGTGGTTGTAAAGGTTGCAGGTGAACCCGTTGTAAAACCTGTGGATTAGTGGAACTCAATCTGGGAGATTGAGAACTGGACGTAGTTCAAGATTTTGGACCGAACCAGTATAAAGTGTTGTGCATTTTATTTTTCTAAGTTTTATTTTGTAGCACAATTCACCCCCCCTCTTGTGCATCCTCACTTTCATTCGGTATCAGAGCAGGTCTTTCTGACTTGATTCCAACGAATCCGACAAGAAAAGATCCAGTGATGGATGTTGATCAGATTCAGAATACTGTTCCTGATGTCTCGATGCCTCCAAACAAACCTCCTGGATTCGATGGGTACAACTATCCATTCTGGAAATTCAGAATGGAGAACTATATTAAAGCTAATGACCTTCGTATCTGGGATGTCATAGAACGTGGTGACAATATCCCATTGGATGATGAAGGCTTTGAGAAGCCTAGGTCCAGGTTCACCAATGATGACTATTTCAAGGTGGAACTGAATCATAAGGCCATCAACTTCATTCAGTGTGCCTTGAGTCAGAAGGAGTTCTTCAGAATAAGCCACCACAAAACTGCAAAGGAGATGTGGGAGGCTCTTGAGACAGCTCATGCGAGGACCTCAGGTGTGAAGGATAGAAGAGTTGAAATGCTGGTGGAGGAATTCCATAAATTCACGATGCTTCCTGATGAGCCAATCAGAGAGCTGGAGCTCAGATTCACTCACCTTATAAACAACCTTGCCTCATTAGGAAAAACCATCCCAGAGAAGGAGCAAGTAAACAAGATTCTCAAAGTATTAAAAGGTGATTGGCTTACAAAAGTTACCGTCTTGCAGGAAGTACGGGGAGATTCAACCAGATCTATCACTGCTCTATTCGGTTCCCTGGCTGAATATGAGCCAACTCTGTTGGCACAAAGAGCACCCCAAGCAGTCACAAAAGCTAAGAACCTTGCTCTAATGGCTCCCAGCAAAGAAAATGATGATGATGATGAGGAAATTGATGATGAAGAAATGGCCATGATGGTGAAAAGATTCAAAAAATTCTTCAAGAAAAAAGGAGGATTCCAGAGAGGAGCATCAAGCTATAAGAAAGAAAAGACTCCTGTCTGCTTTGAATGCAAGAAGCCTGGTCATTTCAAGGCTGAGTGCCCAAGCCTGCAAAGATTCAAGGGAAAGGACAAGAGGAAGGCCTTCATGTCCTCTATCTGGGTTAACAGTTCCGATGAGGAAGCTAGTGATGAGGAAGAGGTTGCAAATCTCTGTCTTGTTGCTAGGGAAGATGGCACAGAAGAAATTCTCTCAGATTTTGATTCTGTCCATGGTGACAAGGTAAGCCTTACTGAACTTCAAGAAGCTTACAACGATATTCATAGAGTTTTTTTTCGACTATGTAAGGCATACAAGGTTTTAAGAATGAAAAACGAATCACTTGAATTCTCTGTGAACTCACTGAGTGATGAGCTAGTGGAAGCCAAGAAGCTTCTGGTAGCGGATGGCAAGGGAAATCCCAAGTGGAACCCAATGCCTCAGCCTCAGAGAGCTGCACCAACTGCAGCCAGATCTCTAGTGAAAGAGATAGACTATACAATGCCCTGCAAAAGTTCACCCATGGTTCTGAAATGCTTAATGTTATCTTAATGAACCAAAGGGCCTATAGAGATAAGACAGGGTTAGGCTATAAACACAAAGAGAAAAGGTGGGTTGAACCTAAAGTGAAACCCTATTTAAAATTTTTTCACAAAGCCTCTAGTCATACGTCTTCACCTTTCAGTTTCTGTAACTATTGTAACAGGAAGGGACACTACACGTCCACCTGTAATGCTAAAAGGCATGGAACCAATAGCACTCACAAGTGGGTTCCAAAAGAAACTAAACTGCCTAAGGATTTTCCAAGGCAAGACACTAAGGGTGTACGTAGGTCTAGGGCTTGGAAACCTTTTCCAAAGGAAATTCATCCGCCTAGAGCCCACTCAAGGCCAGAGGCACTAGTCATTCACAAACCCAAGGTTAACACTGGACCAAGGGTTCCGGGCACTAATGATAAAGGACCCAATAAAGGTTGGGTACCTAAGATTGTCTGATCCATGCAGGTCTGTCTCAAGGCATCCAAGAACCGAAAATGGTACATTGATAGCGGATGCTCGAGACACATGACAGGGGATAAGGACAAGTTCAAATCACTGGTGATTAAAGATGGAGCCAAAGTGAATTTTGGAGGAAATCAAAGTGGAAAGATCACTGGTGTTGGTGAAGTTGGTCCTATCCAGGTTGTCTACCTGGTGGATGGTCTCTGCCATAACCTGCTGAGCGTGAGTCAGAGCACGGACAAAGGAAATTGGGTAATCTTTGACTCACATGAATGTCTTATAGTTGATAAAAATGATCTGGACATAGATAAAACCAGTCTTAAATGCAAGCTTAAGGCCAATAGGAATGGAAATTTATATACCCTAGATTTATGCCAGCAATTAACTGAAAAATGCTTAATCACTAGTGATGAAAATAGTTGGTTGTGGCATAAACGACTAGCACATGTAAATTTTACACAGTTGGATATGCTTATCAAAAACGAGCTAGCCCTAGGGATTCCATCCTTTAGAGTAAAGCATGATTATATCTGTGAATCCTGCCAACCAAGGAAGCAAACTAAGTCCTCGTTTAAAACCAAGAAGAAAGTCTCCACTAGCAGGCCCTTAGAACTAATCCATATGGACTTAGTTGGGCCAGCGAGAGTGATGAGCTTGGGTGGAAACCTGTATGCTCTAGTTGTGGTGGATGACTATTCAAGGTTCACATAGACTATGTTTCTTCCTTCTAAGCATGATGCTTTTGATGCCTTTGTTGTCCTTACTAAGAAAGTGCAGAATGAGAGAAATCTCAAGATAGCTGCTATAAGGACAGATCATGGTGGGGAATTCGAGAACCACAACTTCTCAGAGCTATGTGAAGAGAACGGGATTGATCACAACTTCTCAGCTCCAAGGACTCCACAACAAAATGGAGTGGTTGAGCGAAAGAATAGAGTGCTGACTGAGATGGCCAGGAGCATGCTTAATGAGAAGGAGGTGTCTCAAGTGTTCTGGGCTGACGCTATGAGCACTGCCTGTTATATCTCCAATAGGGCCTATGTTCACAAGGGCTTGGACAAAACTCCATATGAATTATACAAGGGAAGAAAGCCCAACATCAGCCACCTAAGAATCTTCGGATCAAAGTGCTATATCCACAATAATTGAAAGGTAAATCTGGGTAAGTTTGATCCTAAGGCAGATATAGGAATTTTTATAGGATACTCCCTTAGAAGCAAAGCTTATAGAGTATACAATATGAGAACTAGAACAGTTGAAGAATCCATGCATGTGTTATTTGATGAAAACCCCTCATGGGAAGGATCCACAGAGGATGATGGAATCCTAAATTTTTCAAAACCACCATCATCTTCACCACCCAAAGAAACACCAACAAGTGATCCTAAAAGAGAGGATGACCCCATTGGTGAACCTAGAGTACAGACGGTGCCTGATGAGGTACAGTTGTCAACAGCTAGGAGACATTACAGGGATCATCCACTTGACCAAGTGTTTGGTGATGTTTCTTCTGGTGTTAGAACTAGAAGGCAGGTTCAAAATGAAGTTGAGGTTGGAGCCTTTCTATCTCAAATTGAACCAACTTCAGTTGAACAAGCCCTAGAGGATTGTGACTGGATCATTGCCATGCAGGAAGAACTCAACCAATTTGAAAGGAGTCATGTCTGGGAACTAGTGCCTAGGCCTTCTCACCAATCCATAGTTGGGACCAAATGGGTCTTTAAAAACAAACTGGATGAGACTGGGCTAATCACTAGAAACAACGCCAGATTAGTTGCAAAAGGATATAACCAAGAAGAGGGCATTGACTATGAAGAAACCTTTGCCCCATATGCAAGACTTGAGGCCATAAGGATTCTTCTAGCATTTGCATCCAAGAAAGGTTTTAAATTATATCAAATGGATGTAAAGAGTGCCTTTCTTAATGGCTATATTAAGGAAGAGGTGTATGTTGAACAACCTCCTGGCTTTGAAGACCCCAAATACCCCAAACATGTTTTTAAACTAAAGAAAGCTTTATATGGCCTGAAACAAGCTCCACGAGCTTGGTATGAGAGACTTAGCAACTTTTTGCTAGGAAAAGGTTTCTCTAGAGGCAAACTGGATAATAAATTGTTTATATTGCATAAGGGTCAAGACATGTTAGTTATTCAGATTTATGTTGATGATATCTTTTTTGGAGCAACTAACGAGAAACTCTGTGAGGAGTTCTCAAAGACAATGCAGGGAGAGTTTGAAATGTCGATGATGGGAGAATTGACATTCTTCCTAGGCATGCAGATCAAGCAGAAAAAGGATGGCATATTCATCTCCCGAACCAAGTACTGCAGAGAACTTCTTAACAAGTTTGGGATGGATGAATGCAAGGAGTATGATACTCCTATGAGCACCATTGCCGCTCTCGATGCAGATGTTAAGGGAAGTACAGTAAGTCAGTCAATGTATAGGGGCATGATAGGTTCCCTACTATATTTAACGGCTAGTAGACCTGACATTCAATTTAGTGTTGGCATGTGTGCTAGATTCCAAGCCAACCCCAAGGAATCACACCTAACATGTGTTAAGCGTATTCTGAGATACCTTGAGGGAACTCAAGAACTTGGTCTCTGGTACCCCAGAGGTAACCAAGAGTTCTTGTGGGCTTATTCTGACGCTGACCATGCAAGTTACAAGACTGATAGAAAAAGCACCAGTGGCCAATGTGCCTTCCTAGGAGGCGGTCTGGTGTCTTGGGCAAGTAAAAAGCAAACCTGTGTGTCACTGTCATCCACAGAGGCAGAATATATTGCTGCTGCAAGTTGCTGTGCACAAGTGCTTTGGCTGAAGAACCAACTTCGAGATCTTGGCCTAGAGTTCCCAGAGGCTCCTATCCTCTGTGATAACACAAGCACCATCAGTCTAGCCAAGAATCCAGTACAGCACACAAGAACAAAGCACATTGACGTTAGACATCACTTCATCAGAGACCATGTTCAAAAGAAGGATGTCAAGGTGCAGTTTGTTCTCACCCAGCATCAGCTTGCAGATATCTTCACCAAGCCTCTGGGGGTAGATCAATTTACATACATTAGAGGAAATTTGGGAATGGTAAACCCAAATGAAGTTTAAATTTCAAAATAAACATGTGCTTCAATGTTAAAACCTTTAAACTGTACTAACTTAGGCATCGGAGTGCCAATCTTTAGTTTTGCAGGTCCCCCAGCACTTCAATGTTAAATCTTAAGTGGGTCACTTCTGGAAGCGAATCCACTTCCGGAAACACTCCCTTCTACTCAGGGTAGATACTGCCGCTTGCGTTTGGCGCTCAACAACCAGAAGCGCTAGTGTTGGGAATGGGACACGTCACCTCAAACGTTTCACCTTCTCTGACAACAGCTGTGCCTTCTCTAACAACCATAAAAAGTGTGTGTTTTCCATAAACTGTCATTATGACCCTTCGCATCAAACATCACATTGCATAAATAGGGTTAATCATTCATCATTTTTCACACAAACATTCCATCAAACTCTCTGAATTCTCTCGACTGTTCTTCATCTTCATCTTCTGTTCTTCATCTTCATCTTCTTCATCTTCATCCACATTCATCGTCTCTGCACTTCTCTCCTTCCACAAAACACCTCACAGACATGGCCGGATCTAGCGAGACTAACCCTAATCCAGAAAGCCTCCTCCTCTAAGAAGTCTGGGAAATCTGGGAAAAGGAAAGATAAACAAGTCAGGTTTGCCGAAGAACAGCCTTCCAAACGCCAGAAGGTTCCAGAAGATGACTACTGAGAGGATAAATCTGGGCCGCTCGAAGCCATTTCCCAGGGTTTTGAGAACAGAACCCCTTATCTCAACAACGACATCTACGTTGATTTGAAGAAATTAGCAGATCTGGGTTATGACCTCACCGAGTATCTGCAAAAGTACATGAACTGGCTGGGGTTACAAAATGAGTACAACATCTGTTAGAATCTTAAGTTTTGATGAAGACTAAAATATGAAAGAACTAGGCAAACACTTAGAGAATATTAGGTTAATATAGAACCCCAAGTAAGAGTACAACCGGATATGGATTTACTTCCGGATAGACTAGGACTAGCGCTCTCGGATGAACGTCTCATCCCCCAGCGACAGCAAGTACACCACTAAGTAATAACTCAGTCTAACAACATTAAATGTATAAAATTCCTTGAGACTAAGTTAAGATGCAACCGGATGTAGAGTTGCTTCCGATTGATAAGTGACTAGCTCTGGGTGTTGGTATATATAACACTGAGCGCCAGTGAATATAACCCAACGTCCAGTAGATTTGCTTCCGATTGCTTAGTGACTAGCGCTGGCTGTTGGAATGGATAACACTGAGCGTCAGTGAGTAAAATTTGAAAATAACCCATCGTCCAGTGGAAGTGCTTCCGGATGTGGAATTGCTTCCGGATGTAAGAAAGCTTCCTTAGACCTAGTGAACTCCCACTGCATGTGACTATGTGTTTATATTGCTAGACTAACGTTCAAAGTGCAGCACACTAAGTAAAGTTGCTTCCGGATGTGAATTCGCTTCCGCAAGCAATCAGAATGTCAGAACGTTCAGAGCAGTGCAGTGTCAGAATGCTTTTGGCAGAGCAGAGTTATCAGAACTGCTTTTCAGAGATAAAGCAAGTCAACCCTGCTAAGCATTAATGAAGCATTAAATGGGCAAACGGTAACATGGGGAAAACGGCCATATTCAAACGGCTAACCCACCTACCAAGAGTGAGAATACTTGAAGACTATATAAAGAAGCTCACCTTCATTTATGGAGGTAACTAATATCTTTGACATCTTGAAGAAAGCTAGAGTGAGAAACTAAGAAATCCTTCAAGCATTCAAAGCTGCCCAGAAAAGAGAAAGAGCATTTAACGCATTGAGAGTTCTTTTCATCTACTTATCTTGTACTATTTGTTGTTAAGTCTCTTCTTGTATTAAGAGCATTAATTGTACTTAAGTGTGTAACATTATCCGTTCTTTAAGAGAACTAAGTTTAGAAAATCCTTTATTTGTAAAGGTTGAACCCTTGCTGGAAGTAAGGGGGAGTTAGTTAGCAAGGTTGCAAGTGTGCCTTGAGAAAAACTTGTGGTTGTAAGGTTGCAAGTGATCCCGTCCAAAACTTGCGGTTGTAAAGGTTCCAGGTGAACCCGTTGTAAAACCTGGGGATAGTGGAACTCAACCTGGGTGGTTGTGAACTGGACGTAGCTCAAGAAGACCGAACCAGTATAAACCCTTGTGTTGCTATTGTTTGAATTTTATTAGGTAGCACAATTCACCCCCTCTCTTGTGCATCCATTACTTTCATTTGGTATCAGAGCGGGTCTTTCTGACTTGATTCCAACGAATCTAGAAAGTAAAGATCCAGTAATGGATACAGATTATTCCTTGCCAGATGTCTCTATTCAACCCAACAAGCCTCCAGGCTTTGATGGGTATAACTATCCATTCTGGAAATTCCGAATGGAGACATACATCAAGTCCAGCGACATCCGACTCTGGGATGTAATTGAACATGGAGACCACACCCCTCTAGATGATGATGGCTTTGCAAAGCAGCGATCCAGATATACCAACGAGGACTATGCTCTAGTCCAGCTAAATTTCAGGGCCATGCACTACATTCAATGCGCCCTTAGTCCTAAGGAGTTTCATAGGATTAGACACCACAAAACTGCTAAGGATATGTGGGAGGCTCTTGAGGCTGCTCACTCTGGAACCAAGGGAGTGAAGGCAAGACGGGTCGAGATGTTGGTAGAAGAGTTTCACAAATTTGCCATGACTAGTCCAACTGAGCCAATCAGAGAGTTGGAGCTCAGGTTCACTCATCTTATCAATAACCTGGCCTCCCTGGGCAAAGATATTCCTGAAAGAGAACAAGTCAGCAAGATCTTAAAAGTCTTGAAAGGTGATTGGATCACCAAAGTTACCATCTTGCAGGAAGTCCAAGGGGAGTCAACCAGCTCCATCACTGCACTGTTTGGTTCACTGGCTGAATATGAACCAACCTTGCTGGCTCAGAGAGCTCCTCAAGCCTCATCCAAAACCAAGAATCTTGCCCTTGTTGCTCCCAGCAAGGATAAGATTGATGATAGTGATGATGAGGATGATGAGGAGGACATCGATGACGAAGAGATGGCAATGATGGTGAGGAAATTCAGAAAGTTCTTCAAGAAGAGAGGAGGCTTTCATAAAGGTGATTCCAGCCAGAGGAGAGGATATAAGAAGGAAAAGGCACCAGTGTGCTTTGAGTGTAAAAAGCCTGGCCACTTCAAGGCTGAGTGTCCAAGCTTGCAGAGATCGAAAGGAAAGGACAAAAGAAAAGCCTTTGTGTCCTCCATCTGGGTAAATAGCTCAGACGAGGAAGCAAGTGATGAGGAAGAGGTTGCCAACCTCTGCCTGGTTGCCAGAGAAGATGATGAGGAAGCATCTTCAGATCTTGATCCCATCCAGGAGGACAGTGAGGTAACTTTTTCTGAACTTCAAGAGGCATATAATGATGTTCATGAAGAATTTGCTCGATTATGTAAAGCTTATAAAGTGTTGAAAACTAAAAACGAATCACTTGAGTCCAAGGTGGACTCACTGAGTGAAGAGCTAGCGGAAGCCAGAAAGCTTCCGATAGCAGATGGCAAGGGATCTCCCCAAGAGGAACCCAAGGCCACAACACTAGAAGGCTGCCCTAATTGCAGCAAGATCTCTACTGAAAGAGATAGACTGCAAAATGCCCTGCAGAAGTTTACAAATGGTTCTGAAATGTTGAATGTTATTTTGATGAACCAAGGGCATATAGGGATAAAACTGGATTAGGGTATAAGCATAAGGGTAAAAAGTGGGTGGAGCCCAAAGTGAAACCATACTTAAAATTCTTCCACAAAGCTACAAGTCACAGCTCCACACCCTTTAGCTACTGCAACTACTGCAACAAAAAGGGACACTCCACGTCCACTTGCAATGCAAAGAAGCATGGAGTAAATAGCTCCTATAAGTGGGTTCCAAAAGGAACCAGGGTAAATGAAGATCCTCCAAAGAAAGAAACTAAGGGAGGACAAGGGACTAGAACTTGGAAACATATTCCAAGGGAAGTCCGTCAGCCTAGAGCCTCCACAAGGCCAGAGGCACAACACAATCACAAACCCAAGGTCAACACTGGACCGAGGGGAAAGAAGACTAATGATAAAGGACCCAATAAAGGTTGGGTACCTAAGCTTGTCTAATTTATGCAGGTCTGTCTCAAGGCATCCAAGAACAAAAAGTGGTACATTGATAGTGGATGCTCGAGACATATGACTGGTGACAGAGACAAATTCAAGTCCTTGGTGATTAAAGATGGAGCCACAGTAACTTTTGGAGGTAATCAAAGTGGAAAGATCACCGGAGTTGGAGAAGTAGGACCAGTCAATGATGTCTATCTGGTGGATGGTCTCTGTCACAACCTGCTGAGCGTGAGCCAGAGCACTGACAAAGGAAATTGGGTAATTTTTGATTCACATGAGTGCATAATAGTAGATAAGTAGGATTTGAATCTAGATAAGGCCAACCTAAAATGCAAACTTAAGGCCAATAGAAATGGAAACCTATACACTCTAGATTTATGTCAACAACTGGAGGAAAAATGCTTAATATCTAGCGATGAGAATAGTTGGCTTTGGCATAAAAGGCTAGCACATGTTAATTTCGCTCAACTTGACATGCTAATTAAGAAAGAGCTAGCTATAGGGATTCCATCTTTTAAGGTTAAGCATGATTATATATGTGAATCCTGCCAACGAGGGAAGCAAACAAAGTCCTCGTTTAAAACCAAGAAGAAAGTCTCCACCAGCAGGCCCTTGGAACTAATCCACATGGATTTGGTTGGGCCAGCGAGAGTGAAGAGCTTGGGTGGAAACCTGTATGCTCTAGTAGTGGTGGATGACTATTCAAGGTTCACTTGGACAATGTTTCTTGCCTCTAAGCAAGATGCTTTTGATGCCTTTGTTGTCCTGGCTAAGAAAGTGCAGAATGAGAGAGACCTCAAAATCACAGCCATAAGGACAGATCATGGAGGAGAATTTGAGAACCATAGCTTCTCTGAGCTGTGTGAGCAGAACGGTATTGATCATAACTTCTCAGCTCCTAGAACTCCTCAGCAAAACGGTGTAGTCGAGAGGAAGAACAGGGTTCTGACTGAGATGGCTAGGAGCATGCTCAATGAGAAAGAGGTTTCTCAAGTGTTCTGGGCGGACGCTATGAGCACTGCTTGCTACATCTCTAACAGAGCCTATGTTCGCAAGGGCTTAAACAAGACTCCCATGAGCTGTACAAAGGCAGAAAGCCCAACATCAGCCACCTCAGAATCTTTGGATCAAAATGCTATGTGCATAACAATGGGAAGGTAAATCTGGGTAAGTTTGATCCAAAAGCTGATATAGGTGTATTCATAGGGTATTCCCTTAGGAGTAAGGCTTACAGAATATACAACATGAGGACTAGAACTGTAGAAGAATCTATGCATGTTTTATTTGATGAAACTCCTACATGGGGACAATCCACAGAAGATGATGGGATACTAAACCTTCCAAAACCACCATCATCTTCTTCACCACCAAAAGAAACACCAGCAAGCAATCCCAAAGAAGAATATGAACCCAGTGATGAGCCTAGAATGCAGACCATGCCTGATAAGGCACAGTTGCCAACAGCTAGGAAACATCACAGGGATCATCCTCTTGATCAAGTGCTTGGTGATGTTTCTTCTGGTGTCAGAACCAGAAGGCAGGTTCAAAATGAAGTTGAGTTTGGAGCCTTTTTATCTCAGATCGAACCAACTTCAGTTGAACAAGCTCTTGAGGACTGCGACTGGATTATTGCCATGCAGGAAGAGCTAAATCAATTTGAAAGAAGCCAAGTTTGGGAACTAGTCCCAAGGCCGTCTCATCAATCTATAGTTGGGACCAAATGGGTCTTCAAAAACAAACTGGATGAGACAGGTCAAATAACAAGGAACAAAGCCAGATTGGTAGCCAAAGGGTATAACCAAGAAGAAGGCATAGACTATGAAGAAACTTTTGCTCCAGTTGCTAGACTCGATGCAATAAGGATTCTTCTAGCCTTTGCATCCATGAAAGGCTTTAGATTATATCAAATGGATGTAAATAGTGCATTTCTTAATGGTTACATCAAAGAAGAGGTTTATGTAGAACAACCTCCTGGCTTTGAGGATCACAAGCGTCCTAAACATGTGTATAGGCTAAAGAAAGCTTTGTATGTCCTTAAACAAGCTCCTCGAGCTTGGTATGAGAGACTCAGCAGCTTTTTGCTGGGCAAGGGTTTCTCAAGAGGCAAACTAGATAATACACTGTTTATTCTACACAAAGATAGAAACATGTTAATTGTCCAGATTTATGTCGATGATATCATTTTTGGGGCAACTAATGAAAAACTTTGTGAAGAATTTTCTAAGACTATGCAGGGAGAATTTAAGATGTCAATGATGGGAGAACTAACGTTCTTCCTAGGCCTGCAAATTAAGCAAAAGAAGGATGGCATTTTCATCTCCCAAACTAAGTATTGTAGAGAGCTCCTCAAGAAGTTTGGGATGGATGAGTGCAAGGAGTATGATACTCCCATGAGTACCACTGCCGCACTCGATGCTGATGCAAAGGGTAAATCTGTCAGTCTGCCCATGTACAGGGGAATGATAGGTTCCCTGCTGTATTTAACGGCAAGTAGGCCTGACATTCAATTTAGTGTAGGCATGTGTGCTAGATTTCAAGCCAACCCCAAGGAGTCACATCTAACTTGTGTTAAACGTATTCTAAGATACCTTGAGGGAACACAAGAGCTTGGTCTTTGGTATCCCAGAGGTAACCAAGAATTCTTGTGGGCTTATTCTGATGCTGACCACGCAGGTTATAAAACGGATAGGAAGAGCACAAGTGGACAATGCGCCTTCCTTGGTGGTTGTCTGGTCTCTTGGGCTAGCAAGAAGCAAACATGCATGTCTTTGTCATCCACAGAGGCTGAGTATATTGCTGCCGCAAGCTGTTGTGCCCAAGTGCTGTGGCTGAAGAACCAACTGAGAGATCTTGGCTTGGAGTTCCCTGAGGCACCCATCCTCTGTGACAACACAAGCACAATCAGCCTCGCCAAGAATCCGGTTCAGCACACAAGGACAAAGCACATTGATGTCAGACATCACTTCATCAGAGATCATGTTCAGAAGAAGGATGTCAAAGTGAAATTTGTCCCCACTCAGCATCAGCTTGCTGATATTTTCACCAAGCCTCTGGGGGTTGATCAATTCACATACATAAGAGGTGATTTGGGAATGGTAAACCCAAATGAAGTTTAATTCTTCAAAATAAACTTGTGCTTAATCGATTAGAACCTGCAACTATGTTTACTAACTTAGGCATCGGAGTGCCAATCCTTAGTTTTGCAGGTCCCCAATGTTAAATCTTAAGCAAGTGCAACCGGAAGCAAAACCACTTCCGGATGATCATTAGCTGGTGCTGAGTGTTGAATCAAAGTGAGCGGGAGCGCCAGTGCCTAAACAAAGGGACACGTCACTTCAGAAAACGTTTCATCTTCTCACACCAAAATTATGCCTCCTCTGACAAAGTGAAGAGACACCTGTCAAAAGGTAAACCGTTCCAATTAAATGTTTACGTTACCCAATGAACAAACGCATATTTTCATGAAGAGTCACTATGAGCATTTTACCCATTGTAACCGTGCATATAAATAGGAAGCCATTTTCACTTTTACTCTTTCACTTACACAAATTTTTCACCCAAACTCTCTGCATACATTCATCGTGTTCTTCATTTTCATCGCATTCCCTTCATCTTCTTCATCTAAACTTCCTCGCACTTAAACCTTAAACCCACACAAAATGGCCGGCTCACATGAATCTAACCCCAACACAAAGATAGCCACCTCTTCCAAGAAATCGAAGTCCAAAACAGGCAAATCTGGGCATTCACATTCTGGAAAATCTGGAAAATCACATGAACATCAAGAACAGCAAGAAAAATCTGGGTATGTTCATAAGACTTCTGGGAAATCTGGGCAAAGTCAAGAACAAACTGAGAGAGTCCAAGAACAGCCAGAACAAATTGGGCACCCTGAGGAACCTCAACAAGAACAATCAAAGAGAAAGGGGAAGAATAAGGTTCAGTTTAGGGAAGAGCCTTCGTCCAAAAGACAACAAGTAGAAGAGGATGATCCTCTTGTGTACAGAGATGGGCCATTGGAGGCTGTTTCCTCCAAATTTGAGTCTGTCAAGCCCTACTTCAACACTAGGATGTTCATAGATCTGGGCAAGATAGATGAACTAGGGTTTCCTCACTTGAGGCCATTTCTGGAAAAGTACATGTCCTGGCTGGGGATCGACCAGGAGTACAACATCAACGTCCTGCGGGTGTTCTGCGAGTCTCTCACTGCCAAGGTCAAGCATAAGAAGGTGGATGGGAAGAATCAGATTCAGAGAGTCACCTTCACTGCCACAGTAAGGGGGAGAACCTTCAGTTTCACTTGGAGGGACATCAATCGCCTAATGGGGATCACTGAGGGAGAAATGAATGAGTGGCTATACCCTGAGACACTCAAACTCAGCAAGGAGGAACTTGAAAAGATTTATGACACCAAGGGGAAGAAGGTGTCTGGGATGTCTGACACCAACAGGCTCCTTTACTATGTCTACTCTCGCTTGATGACACACAAAGGGGGTAACTTCAACGAGTTCACTCTCTTGGACAACCCTTGGTTCCCAAGACTCCTCTCCCAGCAACCAATCAACCCTGGGCAGTTGATCAGCCTAGAGCTGCAAAGGTGGACAGAGAATCATAAGGCTGGATACCTCCCCTACCCCACTATCATTGCCTTCCTCCTGGAGAAGTATTTGATTAAGTCCACATCTACTGAGGAAGACGAAAATGTTAAGTGCGCACCTGTCAGCGCAATTAACATTGGCAAGATGGGGATAAAGTATGTCAAGAAGTCCAAAGCCACTCGCTCGGGCTCTCAGGCAGGCAGTGCCTCTCATACCTCAGCCCCCTCGTGTCAGGTGCGGGGGATCAAGAAGTCGACTCTCAACCTGGTCCCAGCCGTGTTGCGAAGGTGCCAGCTATAGTCAAGGCCTTTGCTGCGGAAGTAAAGGAGGAGATCCTTTTTAGGCTGACTGACTCATTGGTGACTCCTCTCCGTGATGAGTGTGACACTGGATTCCTGCAGCAGGGGGAGAGAATCCAGAGGCTCGAGGACAGAGTAGGACGAGTCGAGAATCAACTAGCACGGGTAGACGCCAAGCTAGATCTCATCCTCAATCATCTTCAGATCCCTCAACCACAAGGTAACTTACCACCACCTCCCCCTCCTAACCCACCTCCACCTCCTCCACCTAATCAACCACTACTACCTCCTCCTCCTTCCCCTAACAATCAACAGCCACAACAGCCTCCTCCCCAAATGACCAACCTCAAACATCACCCAACAATGACCATCAACCATCCCCTCAAAACTCCACTCAAGACTCACCCCAACACTCTCCTCGTCAATCACCACATAACTCCCCATCTCCACATAACTCCCTAAATCACTCACCTAACCACTCTCCTAGCCACTCTACTTCATCTAACCCCCAAAACTCCCACAACCCACAATCCACCAACCACCCCAATCCCAACCAACTGGCCGAGCACCTTGGCTTCCACACTGCCATTCATCCCCTCAGTCAAATATATCTGAGAGATTACCCCCGCCTTCAGAGATTATCTGATGACCACTTACCATTCACCCCTTACTCTTCCACATACCCCTTCGAAGGCCTATTCACAGATCCCTCCTGGTTCCCCAACCCTCCTCAATCCCCAGAAACCACCTCACCCACATCCACCCCTGAAACCTCACCACCCAGAACCTATGGCCCTGAACCTCCACCCTCCTCTTCACCTAATCCATCCTCCCTGGCCCTCGCCCTCATTGATGATGACAAAAGGGGGAGAGATGCTGCTATCGCCCTTCGCCACACCATGGATACAAGGGATGTCCTGACTCAACCATCCCTCTGGCTCGATGAAGATATCACTGTTGCCCTCCGCCGAGCTATGGAGACTCAAAGATTGGGTGGTGCTGAAAGTTTGATCAGAGGAGAAGCCATCTGATTTATGCAACAGCAGAGATCAGATGAGCAAAGGTCCAAGTGGGAAATGGTTGTGTATGAGCAAACTGAAGATATCCCACAGCCTGAGCCTGAGTCAGAGGCTTCATCTTCTGAGCCTCCTCCCTCTGTGCCTAGCCGAAACATAATAGAGGAGATCATGATGAAGTATGGGCTGGAAAGGCAAAACCATCCACCTATGGTAATAGCCAAGCTTATTCCTCCTCCTAAGCCAACCTCTGCTCCTCCTCCTCCTCCAGTAATCCCCCAATCTGAACCAACCTCTGCACCTCCTCCTTCAGCAGTCAAGTCAAGGAAAAAGGCGTTTGCTAGAAAGGGTGCTAACAAAAGTACTACCTCTACTGCGTCTGCTGAGAGTGAGCAAGAGATTCCATCAGTTCAAGCTGAGATCATACCTGAGACTCAGTCATCCTCTCAAGAGGTGCATGCCCCTCCACTTCTAAAAGAAGTTAAGCTGGAAATAGAGGACATGACTCCTGAAGAATTCGAGAAGTATGGGTTCACGGACAAGATCTCCTTTGGTCAGATGGCATGCCTAGACGCTGAAAGAGCAGCAGCCAAGCCTACCCAAGCGATAGGCAAGGGCAAAGGAAAGGGCAAAGGGAAAGGTAAAAGGAAAGCCCAGGAAGTTGAGGAGGACCCCAACTTCCCAGTATGGAATGTGAAGATCAGGGCTGTCCACTACCCAAATGGCGAGGTCACTCCCTTCGATGATGCAACTGGGTTCCCTGGGTTTGAGGAAGTGGAAAATCTGAAGAGAGCCTTCGAGGAATCTGTTGAGTCTGAAAGACTCAGAAGGGAAAGGGAAGAGGAAGACATGCAAAGGATAATTGCCCAGATCGACCAGAGTGAGAAGGATGCCCACTTAGCTCAGCTCCAAAAAGAGAATGAGGAAAGGCAAAGGGAGAGGGAGAAGAAAAAGAGACACCACCTATAGACCCCACTCACCCTATGCATTTACCTTAGAAAATTTTTCTTTTCTCATATTTTTCATGCATAGTTCATTTTGTTAAGTCTTTAATTACTTGTAAATTTTATCTTTCATTGTAACTCTAACTTGTAATCTTGTGTTTATCAATTATAATTATCTGAGTTGTTTGTGCTTTATCTAACTGTTACTTTTAATTCTTTCATATGAACTTAATCGATAAGCTTAGTTTGTCATCATCAAAAAGGGGGAGAATGTTAGAATCTTAAGTTTTGATGAAGACTAAAATATGAAAGAACTAGGCAAACACTTAGAGAATATTAGGTTAATATAGAACCCCAAGTAAGAGTACAACCGGATATGGATTTACTTCCGGATAGACTAGGACTAGCGCTCTCGGATGAACGTCTCATCCCCCAGCGACAGCAAGTACACCACTAAGTAATAACTCAGTCTAACAACATTAAATGTATAAAATTCCTTGAGACTAAGTTAAGATGCAACCGGATGTAGAGTTGCTTCTGATTGATAAGTGACTAGCGCTGGGTGTTGGTATAGATAACACTGAGCGCCAGTGAATATAACCCAACATCTAGTAGATTTGCTTCCGATTGCTTAGTGACTAGCGCTGGCTGTTGGAATGGATAACACTGAGAGTCAGTGAGTAAAATGTGAAAATAACCCATCGTCCAGTGGAAGTGCTTCCGGATGTGGAATTGCTTCCGGATGTAAGAAAGCTTCCTTAGACCTAGTGAACTCCCACTGCATGTGACTATGTGTTTATATTGCTAGACTAACGTTCAAAGTGCAGCACACTAAGTAAAGTTGCTTCCGGATGTGAATCCGCTTCCGCAAGCAATCAGAATGTCAGAACGTTCAGAGCAGTGCAGTGTCAGAATGCTTTTGGCAGAGCAGAGTTATCAGAACTGCTTTTCAGAGATAAAGCAAGTCAACCCTGCTAAGCATTAATGAAGCATTAAATGGGCAAACGGTAACATGGGGAAAACGACCATATTCAAACGGCTAACCCACCTACCAAGAGTGAGAATACTTGAAGACTATATAAAGAAGCTCACCTTCATTTATGGAGGTAACTAATATCTTTGACATCTTGAAGAAAGCTAGAGTGAGAAACTAAGAAATCCTTCAAGCATTCAAAGCTGCCCAGAAAAGAGAAAGAGCATTTAACGCATTGAGAGTTCTTTTCATCTACTTATCTTGTACTCTTTGTTGTTAAGTCTCTTCTTGTATTAAGAGCATTAATTGTACTTAAGTGTGTAACATTATCCGTTCTTTAAGATAACTAAGTTTAGAAAATCCTTTATTTGTAAAGGTTGAACCCTTGCTGGAAGTAAGGGGGAGTTAGTTAGCAAGGTTGCAAGTGTGCCTTGAGAAAAACTTGTGGTTGTAAGGTTGCAAGTGATCCCGTCCAAAACTTGCGGTTGTAAAGGTTCCAGGTGAACCCGTTGTAAAACCTGGGGATAGTGGAACTCAACCTGGGTGGTTGAGAACTGGACGTAGGTCAAGAAGACCGAACCAGTATAAACCCTTGTGTTGCTATTGTTTGAATTTTATTAGGTAGCACAATTCACCCCCCCTCTTGTGCATCCATTACTTTCAACATCAACGTCCTGCGAGTGTTCTATGAGTCTCTAACTGCAGCAGTGAAGTATAAGAACATTAGCAAGAAGAAGACTGCGATTGGTAGGGTTAACTTCAAGGCCACCGTCAGGGGAAGAAGGATTAAGTTCAATTGGAGGCACATCAACCGCTTCCTTGGGATCACTGATGAAGAGTTGAATGAGTGGACCTTCCCAAAGCTCTGGACCAAGCAGATTTGGAGCTTGCTTATGGGACTGGTGGAAAGAAAGTCTCAGGCATGCCCTACACACAGAGGGTGCTCCAGTATATCTACTCCAGAATCATGACCCACAAAGGGGGTAACTTCAACGTGTTCACCCAACTGGACAACCCGTGGCTGGCCAGATTCCTTAACAAGCAGCCTATCAACCCTGGGCAACTGATCTCCCTTGAGCTTATCCGATGGGTAGACAGTAAGAACAAGGGGAACACATCTCTCCCCTACCCTCAGCTCATTGCCTTCCTCCTGGAGAGTTTCAAAATCAAATCAACTGAGGAAGCCGACAACAGGAAGTGCTTACCCATGGGGTCGATGAATTTGGGCAAAATGGGGGTCACCTACATCAAGCCTGTGAAGGCCACTCAGTCTGGCTCTCAGGCTGGGAGCACCTCTCACACTTCTCAACCCTCTGCATCTGGAGTAGGGGATCAAGAAGCAGACTCCCACCAGGCTGGTCCCAGCAGCACTCATGCTCCAAGAGTGACTGCTGCTCAGAAGGCGTTCATTGAAGAAGTGAAGCAGGAGCTTCCGTTCAGGCTGCCAGACACATTGATGACCCCTCTCAGAGAGGAATGTGATGCAGCCTTCAGAAATCAGGAACGAATCCAGGGATTGGAAACTCGACTTGAGAGGATGGAAGCCAAGCTAGACCTTCTACTTGCTCATTTAATAGAACCACCACCACCTCCTCCTCCTCCTCCTCCACCTCCTCCACGACCTGACCCCCTCCTCACCAGGACTCCCCTCATCACTCACCATCACATAGCCCCTCTCCACCCCCTAGCCGCTCACAATCCCCTAGCCATTCACAATCACCCAGCCACTCTCACTCATCCCATCACTCACCTTCCCCTACCAACTCACCCCCCTTCATCTATAACGACCACACCTCCTCACCTCCACCTTCACCACCCAGATATGGCCCTGAGCCTCCTCCCGCCATTACTCCCTCCTCAACCTCCTCCCTGGCCCTCGCCCTCTTTGATGATACCAAAAGGGGGAGAGAAATGCTAAATCAGCCGTCCCTGTGGCTAGATGAGGACGTTGCTGCTGCTCTCCGAAGGGCCATGGACATGAAGCATATGGGCCAAGCAGAAAGGCTAATCAGTGATGAAGCCATTCGCTTCATGAGCCAACAGCAGTCTGCCAGCAGTGAGACCAACCCTGAGATGGTGCTGGCTGATCAACCTGAGGTGCCACCTACAGCTGAGCCTGTGCCAGCCTCTACGCCTGTTGCCAACTTGTTTGAGGAGCTATGCATGAAGTATGGTTTTAAGAGGCCAGAGCCGCCAGTGATGGTTATAGCCAAGCCAATTCCTCCCTCTGCGCCAGCCCCTGTCCCTCCTCCAGTCAATTTCAGTAAGTCAAGGGTTAAGAAGACTCTGGCTAAGAGGAAGGTCGCTTCCTCCCCCTATTGCATCCTCAGATAGTGAAGAGGAGTCCATTGTTGCTCCTGAAGATATTGAGATTGAAAGGGTACCACTGCAAGGGGAAGCTTCTGAGCCTCAGTCATCCACCCAAGAGCAAGCTCAGGCAGTAGATAGTGAAGTCCCACCAGAAGTGGTGGTCAAGCTAGAGGTGGAAGACATGACACCAGAAGAGTTTGAGCGCTATGGTAGAACAAACAGACTTACATACGAGCAACTTTTCGTTCTGGATGCTGAGAGGGCTCATGCTAAGGACCTTCAAGAAAAGGGAAAGGGAAGGGAAAAGGGAAAGCAAAGTCAAGCCTACCTCAAGACCCTGATTACCCTACCTGGAATGTTAAGGTTAAGGTTGTCCATCTGATTGGACCGAAATTTGTACCTTTAAGCATGTGCAATTGAGCTTAATTAGTGTGATTTAATTGATATATTTGATCATTATTGGCATATTTTAATTGTGCATGCTTATTGGAATTAATTGGTGAATTTTAGCCTTATTTCTTGCATTTTTAAGTAACCAAGGGTATTTTGGTCATTTTGACTATGTAATGATATTTTATTGTAGGGGGGTCCCACGTGGGCCCCACACACCCTTGGTGGAGCTTAGATGGAGCTTATGTGGCAAGGAGGAGGCTAGTTGGCAAGGAAAAGGACATAAAGCAAAGTTTGCTCCTTTTGGCAAAAAGAAGGAAAAGGCATTTTTGGAGCATCTTTCCAAAAGAGGCAAAATTGGCTCCAACTTCAAATTCAAATTTGGAGGCCTCATTAAGGGCAATTTTGGAAGCACAATCACTTGGAGAAAAAGGAGGGACCTTTACAAATGCATGGAGCCAAAATCAAGACTTCATTCATCCTTACTTTCACCAAATACCAAAAATACCCTTCTCTCCTTCACACACTTAACCAACGGCCTACACCCTCCATTACCCATCAAAATATCTTTTTGACAACTCATAATTCCCCCTTGACAGCTCATTAACTCCCTTTGCCAACTCATCATCCAACTAACCCACTTACTTAATCCCAACTAACTTCATTTTGACATAACTAACTTCTAACATTCACTTTCACTTTCTCTCTCTTCTAACTTTTCTCTCAACTTCTCCTTCATCTTCAACCTCTCGGCCACCTTCCATTTCTTCCATTCCACCATGATTTCTCACGCAACCCTTCATCCTTCCACCATCTCCATGTCCGGCTAGATCGCCTCTCCTTCTTCTCCAAGGAAAAGTGCTTGAAGAACTCAACATTTGGCTTCATATGCTTGTAATTTGCTCTTTTAGGTTTCAAGCTAGATGTATATTTTTGCCTATGTAATGACCTTGATTTAGGCTTGTATAGGTTAGAACACCTTGAATTAGGTGTTTTACTTCATTTTGGCTTGAAATCTCTCTTTTATGTTAAGGACATGAAAACCGAGGCTTAGTTTTTGTAGTTTCATACATGTATGTGTGTGCGATTAGCTCCTCTTGCATTTATGGAATGAATTTGTTTCTTAAGTACTAGATCTAGTGCTTAATGTTGCTTTAGGTATGTTCTTGGCTTGAAAGAGCTTTAGGCTTGATTAAATTAGTTAAACTCTTGTAGATTTCTTTGATTAAAGAAGTCTTAAGGATTTAACTAGTTTATATTAAGTGAAACAAGTGTATGAAGTCTAATTCAACAAAGCACTAAGTACTTGGAGAAGAAGGTGACTTCCTAACTCATTTCTTCACACTTTCCATTCGGTGACTTTTATATTTTTAGCAATTCAAATTGTAGTTCGTAGCTTAAACTCTACACTCTCAACAACATTGTTAATTTGTGATTATTTGACCTAAGCAAGTTAATTAACCAAATCGTGGAATTGACCTAGGACTTGCTACTAACTATTGTAGTTAATTCTAGTTTTTATTTGCTTAGCTCTTTTAGGCGACAAAAAGAGTTAAATCAATTGGCGCCGTTGCCGGTTTAGGTCATATTCTTGCTAGTTTTAGGTGTTAGTAGTCACAATCTTAATTTGTGTTACTTGTGTGATATTTCAGTTAGTTTTAGGTTTTAGGTGTTAAATCTGGACTTAGTTTACTTGTATTCTGTATAGTTGAGACTGTTTTAGAAGTGTTTTAGAAGTGTTAGGCTGCTCTCGTTGGCCTTATATTTTTGGAAATTGTGTTCGCTGTACTGGATTTTTGTTTGGACTGTTTCGGACTGGATATATTTTGCTTGTGCTGGCTGTTGTCTTGTTGATTTGTTCTGCAGGGACTAATTACTACTTGTTGCTTGTGCTGGTGGTTATCTTGTGCATCCGCAAGCATTCATACATCATTTTGCTTGAGCGGTTGCATTTCACTTCATTTTGCCTATAGTTGCACTGAGTGACCTTTTATGAACCATACCACATCACTAGTGCCATTGGATAGGGAGATTAATAAGACTCTTAGAGAACTTAAGAAAAAGAAAAGCAAGAGAGGCAAGCTCGTAAGTAACCTATAGGATCCACATCAAATCCACAAAATTCCTCTGTAGCGTCCAATAACACACTCCTAGACCAGCATTTTATTATGGCCGAAAGGCAAGAAGACCATAGAGAACATGAGCGAGAGGCCAGAGAGCATGAACATGAGCATGAGAGACATGATAGGCGAGAGCAAGAGGGTGAACATCATTTTGATGGGGGTAGGCAATTACATGATGATGATAGACCTATGCGAGAGTTCACACAGTCATATGCATCATTTGCACCTCAAGGTTTTTATGCTAACCCCGCTAACTTTGAGATCAAGGGATCTCTTCTTGCTCATCTGCCTAAGTTTACAGGTTTTCCGCATGAGGATGCTCACACACACTTGCTTGGCCTCTCTCATAATTGCTCCTCCATGAAGCCACCTAATGCCAACCTGGATGATGTTCTGTTGAGAGTGTTCCAATTTTCCTTAGAAGGCAAAGCCAAGGAGTGGCTCTTGAACCTTCCCACTCATTATGCCACTCTTTCTTGGGAGCAACTTAAGAAGGTGTTCTTAGACCGCTATTTTCCAGTCTCCAAGATATCTAAGTTTCGGAAAGACATCACCGGTGTTCAACAATTCTCTCAAGAGACATTCTATGAATATTGGAGCCGGTTCAATACCTTGGTGAACTCGTGCCCCAATCACAACATCTCCAAAGGCAATTTGGTGCAATACTTTTATGATGTCCTGGTACCACAACTCAAGATGAGTGTGGATGCTGCTTCTAATGGCTCACTTTTCAACCTATCCGCCAATGAGGGATGGAACCTCTTTTCAACCATGGCCTCTAATCACCAGAACTTTTATGGCCGTGATGCTCTGTATGATGGTGCGCCTAAGGTTGCCTCTTTGAGCGGTGATGACAAGCTGTACAATTCTATTGAGAGGCTGACCGAGAGCCTAAGTCGGATGGACGAACGATTTGTGAAGCCTACCGCTTGTGTTGATGACTCTATGGCCTTGGTGGTTTCATCTTGTGATCACTGTGGCTCGCCGATGCACCTATCCTCCAATTGTCCATCCCATGAGGAAGTAGCGGCCATGTACACCAATGCTAGGCCTCAAGCCAAATATGATCTTTATTCTTCCACGTACAATCCGGGATGGAGGGACCACCCGAACTTCAAGTGGGGGGGAGGTTCAAATCAAGCTACAAATTCCAGCTCCTTCCAACCACAACAACAGCCTAAGTGGGGGGAGGCAACTTCCAAGCTTCTAATGCCTATTCCTCACAACAAGGCTATGGATCATACCAAGGGAGGCCTAACCCTAATGCTCAAGGGTACAGGCCGAATCAACAAGCCAATGTTCCTCCTCCATTTATGAAGAATGATGATCCAGCTCATGCTCCACGAAACAATATGGTGGGATCTCAAGCCTATGTTCCTCCATCTAGCTCTTCGACATCTCAACAAGACATGATGTATCAAATCATGTCAAGCTTAATGGAGAAAATGAATGGGTTTGAAGAGAGTCTAAAGAAGCAGGAAAATGTAACCACCTTAGTGTCTCAAATGTTGAATAATAAAGCGGAGCAAGATGCAAAGAAAGGAGGATTGCCTTCTAATGTGGTGATTAATCCACAAAACCTTCATGCTATGAACTTGAGAAGTGGAAGGCAATATGGTGATGCCTATGAATATGAGGAGGAAGAGGAGGACACACAAGTACCTTGCGAGGCTGAGAAGAGTATGTCAAATGAGGAAGGCCACACTAGTCTTCAAAATGACTTGGTTGATGATGGTTTGCATGTGGAGGCCGAACTGCCTCAAACCCTTGGTGATCTGCTTGATGAGGCCGAGAGCCTGACTAAGAAAAGTGATGAAGCCGAGAGCTCACAAGAGGAAAAGTGGAAGGAGATTGCTAAAGGAAAGCGCAAAGTTGGAGAATCTTCTTCTCAAGATCAACCATCTACTCAACAAGGGGAGGGTTCCCCCAAAGGTATAATTCTTGACCCTAAGCATCTTCCTTTTCCTAATTCATATGTGCTTGCTAAGAAGAAACATAATGAACAATTAGAAAAGGAAATGCTTGATTTGTTCTCTAAGCTTGAAGTGAATGTTCCTATGCTTGTCCTTGTTAAGCAAATGCCTTCTTATGCTAAGTTTTTGAAGGAATTGTGCACAAATAAGAGAACTTTTAAACCCAATGGGAAGGTGTCTTTAGGGCATAATGTGTCGGCTATGTTTAGGAATGAGTTGCCTATCAAATGTGATGACCATAGTGCTTACACAATTGATTGTCAAATAGGGAATCATAGGTTCGGTAAGGCACTGTTAGATCTAGGGGCTGCCATAAATGTAATGCCAAAGATTATTTTTGCAACCCTAGGATTGAAGAACATAAGCTCAACTAATGTGGTTTTACAATTGGCCGATAGCTCTATTAGGAAACCTTATGGTTTTGTTGAGGACATCCTTGTTAAGGTGCAAAGTTTGGTCTTCCCGGCCGACTTTTATATCATTGACATGTCCAAGGAAGCAAAAAGTGAGGAACCTCTCATTTTGGGTAGGCCTTTCTTGAGAACGACCAATGCAATCAAAAGCTTAAAGGAGGGTTACATAACCATGGAAGTGGGTGATCAACTGATAAAATTCAAGGTGTTTGAGGCAATAAAACATCCTAATACAACTTATTCACACCTAGGATTGCATTGTATTGATTCTTTGATGCATGAGATGGTTGATGAACATCTTGATTCCTTGAGGATGAGCATGATTGATGTTGATGCTTCAATGAGTTACCATGATTCTTGTGTTATTGAGAAATATGATGCATTTTTGCGAGATTCTAACATTAGAAGTATGCTGCATTCATATGTTGATCCTTGGCATGTCAAGTTTAATATTGGTGGAGTATATATATGCATATCTTCTTTGCCTATCTACAACCACTTGGAAAAGGGAGGTTTGTTTTATCTTGTTGACAAGGATAGGTTGGAAAGAATGTTTGCTCTCATGATGGATGATGGATTGCTTATGAAGGAAGAGTTGTTTGACTACACCTCATAATACATCTTGGATTGGAAGAGCCGATGGAGGCATATACAAGGAAAGTGTGCTTTGCAAGAGAATTTCCATCATATGGCTTTGAGTGCACCAACTTTGCTTGATGAGGACCTTTTATTCCTTGCTTTGAGACGTGGTACTTCAAATACCGAGAGGTGGTCAGAATTTACTCCTTGGACAAATACTATGAAGGGGCACAATCTTGATTCATTTCAGGATTCTCACTCGATTTCTATATCTTATGATGTTCCTTCTAAGCATGTATATTTTGATTTTCCTTGTGCTCCACTTTGTTTATTTTTGCATACCTACAACCCCTTGCAAGAGGGACGTTTGTGCTATGTTGTAGGTACTTTTAGGATGCACAAGGATTATTGGGAAAAGGAGAAGTGCATGATGGAGCCTGAAGGAACTTCTAGAGTGCAACGAGATAATTTGGACTTAATTAAGGCCGAGAGGAATCTCAAGAAGAGTTTGGCATGTGCTGCATCAAAAGAGGAAATGGACTATTCCAATGGCAAGCTCTCAAAGGAAGATTTAACAAGGCTTGTGATTCGGTTGAAGATGCTCCAAAGGAACATTGAGTTGAAGGGCACGGCTTTGGAAGGAAATATGAGTGAACCTTCATTACTTGGTGTTCTTAAGAGGAAAATTCAAAAGTTTCTTTTGAAAATACAAGCCCATGGAAGAGCTAGGCGCCCAAAAGAGAAGAAAAGGGTTGCAAATCTTATAAAGTCCACTTGGAAGCTTCCCAACCAAGAGAAGTCCGAAAGGTACAAAGATCACGTTGTGCAAGGGAAGCTTCGAACCACAAATTTTGATGGTGGCAGAGAATACCTCAATAAAGGCCACACCACAAAGTTCTTCAGAGAGAACTTCAAGCCTTCGTAAGAGGTTGTACCTTTCCTTCCCTTACCTACTTTTAATCGCTTTTATTCTAAGTGTGGGGGAAGATTTTTGATAGTAAAATAATAATAATAGGATTTTGGTTTAGGATTATGTTCTAGTATGTTGTTTTAGGTTGTTTTAAAAAAAAAAATTCACTAGTGCTTGGGGATGCCTATTTGCTTCCGGAAGTCTTACTGTGGAAATAGAAGTTCTTGCATCCGGAAGTGTTTTGGCTATCGGAAGCCCTCCACTTAGATTTTGTTACTTAGGATCAGATTGTATTCACTTTGCTTCAGCTAGGGGATGCGTTCTGTATCCGGAAGCGTCAGTGCTTCCGGAAGCAATTTTGCATTCTTTAGTGACTTAACTTAGAATTTAAATCCAACTTTGCTTTCGATAGTATTTTTTCTTCCGGAAGCATTTTTGCTTCCGGTAGCACTTTTGCTTCCGATAGCGAGTTCACTTAGAGCCTAAGACTAGTTTGGCTTCCGATAGCATTTTTACATCCAATAGAGCCTTAGAAAATCTAGGTCCAGTATTGCTTCCGGTAGCATTTTTGCTTCCGGTAGCAATTTTGCATCCGATAGCAGTTTTGCTTCCGGAAGCATTTCTGCATCCGATAGCGACTTGAGTCTAAATCCAGTTTGGCTTCCTGAGCGTAAGTGAGAGAAAAAAAATAAAAAAAATATGTATATAAATTTGTGTTAGGTTGTGTTTAGTGTTAGCTTGTGAATAATACATGCATTGGCCATTTGTATGCTTGGACTGCCCGGCCTTTTATGTTGCTGCCTTGCCTTTGAAATGCATCTTCCTACTTGATTTGATTGGTCCATTGAGGACAATGCATGCTTTAAGTGTGGGGGGGTGTATTATGTGCTTAAAAGTGGTCTAATTCAAAGCTTTCACACTTGATTTTTGGACTTATTTGGCATGATTTTTCTTGAAAATTTAACTTGATCATGGCTCTTGAAAGTAAATGGTATTGTCCTCTGGTGTGTAAGTAGAATTTTTGGAATGATTACTTAGGGCATTGCACGGGGCACTTCTAAGGTATAAAGAGGGTGTTAGTTTCCCATTTAACTTTTCTTAGGGAGGAAGTGACTGATTAGAGTAAGCCATAAAAGTGAGAAGCCTCCAACCGAATTGAGTGGGCCAATAGTCTACTTGACCTCCTAGAACTTGTCCTAGCTCTTGTTCAAAATCACAATGCATGACATGATTGAAAATGAAAGGGGCGTTTCTTTCTAAACCCTCATGACCCAAACACTAAGCCAACCAAATATTACCCTTTGATCTAACCCATTTGGGCCATTCACTTTTCTTTTCTACCACCTTGACCAATGTGTGAATAAGTGATTATAGCATATGCTTGCATTTATATTACTATTGTATTGTTGTATCTTTTGAAAAGCATGTTACATGTGAGAACAAGAAAATGGCCGAGAGCCTTGAGTGAAAGAAAGAAAAAAAAAAGAGAGGTGGCCAAAGGCCAAGAAAAAGCAAAAGAAAAGAAAAAAAATAATAGGGCCGAAGGCCTAAGTAAAAAAAAAAGAAAGAAAAGCACAAAGTGCTTATGTATGCCAAAGGCATAAGAGTGAAAAGAAAAATGAGAGAAGCACAAAGTGCTTGAAAAAAAGAGAGATGTAGCATGCTTTATGGGGATTGGTTTCATTATATTGCATGCATATGTGGTGGTTACTTGTTTGAAAGGAGTGGATGCACAAGAGGGGGGGTGAATTGTGCTACCAAATAAAATCAAACAATAAAAACACAAGGATTTATACTGGTTCGGTCTACCTGACCTACGTCCAGTTCTCAACCACCCAGGTTGAGTTCCACTATCCCCAGGTTTTACAAACGGGTTCACATGGAACCTTTACAACCGCAAGTTTTAGAACGGGATTACTTGCAACCTTACAACCACAAGTTTTACACCAGGTTCACTTGCAACCTTGCTAACTAACTCCCCCTTACAACCTGCAAGGGTTCAACCTTTACAAATAAAGGATTTTCTAAAACTTAGTTCTCTCTAAGAACGAATAATGTTACACACTTAAGTACAATGAATGCTCTTTAATAAATGAAGAGACTTAACTACAAAGAGTACAAGATAAGTAGATGAAAAGAACTCTCAATGTGTTAATTGCTCTTTCGCTTTTCTGGGCAGCTTTGAATGCTTGAAGGATATTCTCAGTTTCTCACTCTAGATTTCTTCAAGATGTCAAAGTTGTCTTCATAAATGGAGATGAGCTTCTTTATATAGTCCTCAAGCATTCTCACTCTTGGTAGGTGGCATAGCCGTTTGAATATAGCTGTTTATCCCGAGTTACCGTTGGCTCATTTAATGCTCCATTAATGCTAAGTAGGGTTGACTTTGCTTTATCTCTGAAAAGCAGTTCTGACAACTCTGCTCTGCCAAAAAGCACTCTGACACTGCACTGCTCTGCTCTTGCTGAACGTTCTGACATTCTGATTGCTTGCGGAAGCAAATCCACATCCGGAAGCAACATCACTCAGTGTACTTCACTTGAACGTTAGTCTTAACAATAATAGCACATATTCACATGCAGTGGGAGTTCACTTAGTCTAGGGGAGTTCTCTTACATCCGGAAGCAATTTCACAACCGGAAGCACTTCCACTGGACGTTGGGTTATGATCATATTATACTCACTGACGCTCAGTGTTGTTCAAATCGATCAACAGCCAGCGCTAGTCACTAAGCAATCGGAAGCAAATCCACAACCGGTTGCATCCTAACTTAGTCTCAAGGGTTTTATACAACTAATGTTCCTAGACTGAGTTATGACTTAGTGAAGCACTTACTGCCGCTGGGGGATGAGACGTTCATCCGCGAGCGCTAGTCCTAGTCCATCCGGAAGTAAATCCACATCCGGTTGTACTCTTACTTGTGGTTCTATTTTAACCTAATTTTGTCTAAGTGTTTAACTTGTTCTTTCATATTTTAGTCTTCATCAAAACTTAAGATTCTAACATTGTTCATATCATTGGTCATTGACTACTTTCCATCTTCACCATTCAATATTAGCCTTCCATGCAAACCCCAAAGTCCCCTAGATTTGATTGTGCTATGCATAATAATGGGTGGAGAACTAAGAGCTACTACAAGAAAGTTGGGATAATGGACAGCCTTAATCTTCACATTCCACACAGGAAAGTTGGGGTCCTCCTCAACTTCCTTGGTTTTCCATTTCCCCTTGCCTTTGCCTTTACCTTTGCCCTTGCCTTTCACTTGGGTAGGCTTTGCATTCGTTCTTTCAGCATCTAGGCAAGCCATCTGACCAAACGAGAGCTTGTCAGTCCATCCATACCTCTCGAACTCTTCAGCAGTCATATCCTCTATTTCCAGCTTTACTTCCTTTAGTGGCGGAGGGGCATATGACTCTTGAGAGGGTGACTGAGTCTCAGGCGCAACTTCAGCTTGAACAGATGGAACCTCTTGCTCACTCATAGTAGGCTCAGATGTACCAGTACCCTTTCTGGCAACATGCTTTTTCCTAGACTGGCTGTAGCTGACCACTGGAGGAGAAGGTGCAGAAGATGGCTCAGAAGGAGGGATTGGCTTGGCTATCACAATAGGTGGATTGTTTTGCCTCTTCAACCCATACTTCATCATAATCTCTTCAAGTATGTTTTGGCCAGGCCCAGAGGAAGGAGGCCCAGAAGATGAAGGCTCTGGCTCAGGTTCAGGCTCAGGCTGTGAGATCTCATCAGGTTGCTCAAACAATACCATTGCCCATTTTGACCTTTGCTCGTCTGAACGCTGCTGTTGCATAAATCGGATGGCCTCCCCACTGATAAGACGTTCAGCACTACCCAATCTCTGATAAACCATGGCTCGGCGCAGGGCAGCAGCTATATCTTCATCTAGCCATAAAGATGGTTGAGTTAGGATTTCTCTCCCCCTTTTGGCATCATCAAGAAGGGCGAGGGCCAGGGAGAAAGGATTGGGTGAAGTGGAAGGTGCAGGATCAGGGCCAAATGTTCTGGGTGGTGATGTTTCAGGTGAGGAAGGGGGTGAGGAAGGGGGTGAGGTTTCTGGTGAAGGAGTGGGGCTAGGGAACCAGGAGGAATCTGTGAATAGGCCATCGAAGGGGTAGGTAGATGAATAAGGGGTGAAAGGTATGTGTGCCTCAGGTAACCTCTGAAGGCGGGGATAATCTCTCAGATATATGTGACTGAGGGGGTGAATGGAAGTGTGGAAACCAAGGTGCTCGGCCAGTTGGTTGGAATGGGTTGGGTTGGTGGATTGTGAGTGGTTGGGGGAGTTTTGATGATGAGATGTGTTGGAGTGGCTAGGGGAGTTTTGAGGAGTGTTGTGTGGAGATGGTGAGTGGTGAGTGGAGTTGTCAGGGTTAGGGATTTGATGGTCATTTCTGGGGGAAGGTGGAGGTGGTGGAGGAGGGTCATTGGGTGGAGAATTAGATGAGGGAGGGTTTGAGGTGCCAGGTACAAGTATGGCAAGGATGAGGTCCAGCTTGGTGGTATCCACCTCATTGATCCGATCCTCCAGCCGCTGAAGCCGCTCTTCAAACTCAGCTCGCAGAGGGGCCATCAAGGGATCAGGCAGCCTGAACAAGAGCTCTTCTCTTAGCTCATTAACTAGACCCATCTGAGCAGCAGATACCCTTAGAGCACGGCTTGGGCCAGGATGAGAATCAACCTCTTGATCCCCTGCGCCAGACACAGAGGGAGCGGTTGTATGCGAGGCACTCCATGCCTGAGATCCAGATCTAGTAGCCCTTGCTGGCTTGTTGTACTTGATCCCCATCTTGCTGATGTTTACTGCGCTTATGGGCAAGCATTTTACATTGTCAGCCTCCTCAGTAGATTTGATCAGGAATTTCTCCAGGAGGTAGGCGATGACAGTTGGGTAGGGAAGATGGCCAGACTTCTTGTTTTCAATCCACCTGTGCAGCTCCAAACTAATCAACTGCCCAGGGTTAATCGGCTGCTGGGTGAGGAATCTGGGGAGCCAGGGGTTGTCAAGCAGAGTGAACTCGTTAAAGTTTCCCCCTTTGTGAGTCATCATCCGGGAGTAGATGTATTGGAGTACCCGGTTGGAGTCAGACATGCCAGACACCTTCTTTCCCTTGGTGTCATAGACTTTCTCAAGCTCCTCCTGGCTGAGTTTCTCAGGGTGTAGCCACTCGTTCATATCTTCCTCAGTGACCCCGAGCAAGGCGTTGATATCTCGCCAATTGAAACTTATGTCCCTCCCTCTCACTTTGGCCTTGAAATTGACTCTGCGGATGGTCTCTTTCCCATTCACCATCCTGTACTTGGCTTTGGCTGTGAGCGACTGGCTGAACACCCTCAGCACGTTGATGTTATACTCATTGTTGATCCCCAGCCAGCACATATACTTCTGGAGATATACCCTCAAATGTGCAAACCCTAGTTCTTCAATTTTGTCCAGGTCGACGAACATTCCATAGGTGAAGTAGGGCTTTGCATTCTCAAATTTTCCAGAAACAGCCTCCAATGGTCCATCTCTGTATACAAGTGGATCATCCTCCTCTACCCGCTGCCTCTTAGATGAGGGTTCCTCGCTGAACAGAACTCTCTTCGTCCCCTTTTTCTTAGAGTGTTGTTCATGATGTTGCCCAGAATGTTCTTGTTGTTCTTGAGATTTCCCAGAACGCGAATGCCCAGAATGCCCAGATTTTGACTTCGATTTCTTGGAAGTAGTGGTTATCTCAATGTTGTGGTTTGTTCCATGAGAGCCAGCCATTTTGTGAGTGGTTTAGGGTTTGAGTGGAACGTAGAGTATATATATGATGAAATGCACAGAAATGCAGAAGATGAAGAAGAAGATGTGCGATGAACGTGTTCAGAGAGTTTTGGTGACAAGAAATTTATGTGAGGTGAAAAATGAAAGGTTCTGCCTATTTATGCAATGTAATCGATGTGATACACATAATGACTCTTCATTGAAAACATGCGTTTGTTCATGGGATAACGTAAACATTTAATTGGAACGGCGCACCTTTTGACACGTGGCTCTTCACACTGTCAGAGGAGGGCACAACTTCCCATGGGGGAAGATGGAACGTTTGGTGAAGTGATGTGTCTTTTACCCGACACTGGCGCTCCCGGTTGTTTTGAGTCATCACCCAACGCCAGCAAAGGAGCATCCGGAAGTGGTTTTGCTTCCGGTTGGACTTAAGATTTAACATTGGGGACCTGCAAAACTAAAGATTGGCACTCCGATGCCTAAGTTAGTATAGTTGCAGGTTTTAATCAATTAAGCACAGGTTTATTTTGAAGAATTAAACTTCATTTGGGTTTACCATTCCCAAATCACCTCTTATAAAGGTAAATTGATCAACCCCCAGAGGCTTGGTGAAGATATTCGCAAGCTGATGCTGAGTGGGGACAAACTGCACCTTAACATCCTTCTTCTGAACATTATCTCTAATGAAGTGATGTCTGACGTCAATGTGCTTTGTCCTTGTGTGCTGAACAAGATTCTTGGCAAGGCTGATGGTGCTTGTGTTGTCACAAAGGATGGGAGCCTCAGGGAACTCCAGGCCAAGATCCCTCAGTTGATTCTTCAGCCACAGCACTTGGGCACAACAGCTTCCGGCAGCAATGTACTCTGCCTCTGTGGATGATAAAGACACGCAGGTTTGCTTCTTGCTAGCCCAAGAGACCAGACAACCACCAAGGAAGGCGCATTGTCCACTGGTGCTCTTCCTATCAGTTTTATAACCTGCATGGTCAGCATCAGAATAAGCCCACAAGAACTCTTGGTTACCTATGGGATACCAAAGACAAGTTCTTGTGTTCCCTCAAGGTATCTTAAAATACGTTTAACACAAGTTAGATGTGACTCCTTGGGGTTGGCTTGAAATCTAGCACACATGCCTACACTAAATTGAATGTCAGGCCTGCTTGCCGTTAAATACAGCAGGGAACCTATCATTCCCCTGTACATGGGCAGGCTGACTGATTTTCCCTTTACATTTGCATCGAGTGCGGCAGTGGTACTCATGGGAGTATCATACTCCTTGCACTCATCCATCCCAAACTTCTTGAGGAGCTCTCTGCAATACTTAGTTTGGGAGATGAAAATGTCATCCTTCTTTTGCTTAGTTTGCAGGCCTAGGAAGAACGTTAGTTCTCCCATCATTGACATCTCAAATTCTCCCTGCATAGTCTTAGAAAATTCTTCACAAAGTTTTTCATTAGTTGCCCCAAAAATAATATCATCGACATAAATCTGGACAATTAGCATGATTCTATCTTTGTGCAGAATAAACGGTGTATTATCTAGTTTGCCTCTTGAGAAACCCTTGCCCAGCAAAAAGCTGCTGAGTCTCTCATACCAAGCTCGAGGAGCTTGTTTCAGGCCATACAAAGCATTCTTTAGCCTATACACATGTTTAGGATGCTTGTGATCCTCAAAGCCAGGAGGTTGTTCAACATAGACCTCTTCCTTAATATAGCCATTAAGAAATGCACTCTTTACATCCATTTGATATAACTTAAAACCTTTCATGGATGCAAAGGCTAGAAGAATCCTTATTGCTTCAAGTCTTGCGACTGGAGCAAAAGTTTCTTCATAGTCTATGCCTTCTTCTTGGTTATACCCTTTGGCTACCAATCTGGCTTTGTTTCTTGTTATCTGACCAGTCTCATCCAGTTTGTTCTTGAAGACCCATTTGGTCCCAACTATGGATTGATGAGACGGCCTTGGGACTAGTTCCCATACTTGGCTTCTTTCAAACTGATTAAGCTCTTCCTGCATGGCAATAATCCAATCACAGTCCTCAAGAGCTTGTTCAACTGAAGTTGGTTCGATCTGAGATAAGAAGGCTCCAAACTCAACTTCATTTTGAACCTGCCTTCTGGTTCTGACACCAGAAGAAACATCACCAAGCACTTGATCAAGAGGATGATCCCTGTGATGTTTCCTAGCTGTTGGCAACTGTGCCTCATCAGGCATGGTCTGCATTCTAGGCTCATCACTGGGTTCATCTTCTTCTTTGGGATTGCTTGCTGGTGTTTCTTTTGGTGGTGAAGAAGATGATGGTGGTTTTGGAAGGTTTAGTATCCCATCATCTTCTGTGGATTGTCCCCATGTAGGAGTTTCATCAAATAAAACATGCATAGATTCTTCTACAGTTCTAGTCCTCATGTTGTATATTCTGTAAGCCTTACTCCTAAGGGAATACCCTATGAATACACCTATATCAGCTTTTGGATCAAACTTACCCAGATTTACCTTCCCATTGTTATGCACATAGCATTTTGATCCAAAGATTCTGAGGTGGCTGATGTTGGGCTTCCGGCCTTTGTACAGCTCATAGGGAGTCTTGTCCAAGCCCTTGCGAACATAGGCTCTGTTAGAGATGTAGCAAGTAGTGATCATAGCATCCGCCCAGAACACTTGAGAAACCTCTTTCTCATTGAGCATGCTCCTGGCCATCTCAGTAAGAACCCTGTTCTTCCTCTCGACCACACCATTTTGCTGAGGAGTTCTAGGAGGTGAGAAGTTGTGATCAATGCCATTCTGCTCACACAGCTCTGAGAAACTGTGATTCTCAAACTCTCCTCCATGGTCTGTCCTTATGGCAGCGATCTTGAGATCTCTCTCATTCTGCACTTTCTTAGCCAGGACATCAAAGGAATCAAAAGCATCTTGCTTAGAGGCAAGAAACATTGTCCAAGTGAACCTAGAATAGTCATCCACCACAACTAGAGCATACAGGTTTCCACCCAAGCTCTTCACTCTTGCTGGCCCAACCAAATCCATGTGGATTAGTTCCAAGGGCCTGCTGGTGGAGACTCTCTTCTTGGTTTTAAACGAGGACTTTGTTTGCTTCCCTCGTTGGCAGGATTCACAAATATAGTCATGCTTAACCTTAAAAGATGGAATCCCTATAGCTAGCTCTTTCTTAATCAGCATGTCAAGTTGAGTAAAGTTAACATGCGCTAGCCTTTTATGCCAAAGCCAACTATTCTCTTCACTAGATATTAAACATTTTTCTTCGAGTTGTTGACATAAATCTAGAGTGTATAGGTTTCCATTTCTATTGGCCTTAAGTTTGCATTTTAGGTTGGCCTTATCTAGGTTCAGATCATGCTTGTCTATTATCATGCACTCATGTGAATCAAAGATTACCCAATTTCCTTTGTCAGTGCTCTGGCTCACCCTCAGCAGGTTGTGACAGAGACCATCCACCAGATAGACGTCTTTAACTGGTCCAACTTCTCCAACTCCGGTGATCTTTCCACTCTGATTTCCTCCAAAGGTTACTATGGCTCCATCTTTGATCACCAAGGATTTGAATTTGTCTCAGTCTCCAGTCATATGTCTCGAGCATCCGCTATCAATGTACCATTTTTTGTTCTTGGATGCTTTGAGACACACCTGCAAGAATCAGACAAGCTTAGGTACCCAACCTTTATTGGGTCCTCTGTCATTAGTTCCCAGAGCCCTTGGACCAGTGTTGGTCTTGACCTTGGGCTTATGATTAATCTGTGCCTCTGGCCTAGTGTGGGCTCTAGGCTCATGGGCTTTCCTTGAGGATCATTTCCAGGCTCTGGATCCCTGTCCTCCCTTAGTTTCTTTTCTTGGGGAGGATCCTTTGTCGCCTTGGTTCCTTTTGGGACCCACTTATATGAGCTGTTGGCTCCATGCTTCTTAGCATTACAGGTGGACGTAGAATGTCCCTTCCTGTTACAATAATTACAGAAGCTAAAAGGTGTGGAGCTGTGATCAGTGGCTTTATGAAAAAATTTTAAGTAAGGCTTCACTTTTGGTTCCACCCACTTTTTCCCTTTAGGTTTGTAGCCTAATCCAGTCTTGTCCCTATATGCCCTCTGATTCATTAAAATAATGTTTAACATTTCAGATCCATTAGTAAACTTCTGCAGGGCATTTTGCAGTCTATCTCTCTCACTTGAGATCTTGCTGCTGTTAGAGCAGCTCTCTAATGTTGAGGCTTTAGGTTCTACTTGGGGAGAACCCTTGCCATCCGCTACCGGAAGCTTTTTGGCTTCCGCTAGCTCCTTACTGAGTCAGTCCACCTTGGACTCAAGTGATTCCTTTTTACTTTTCAATACTTTATATGCTTTACATAAGCGGAAAAATTCTTCATGGACCTCATTATATGCTTCTTGTAGTTCAGGGAAAGTTACCTCACTGTCCTCCTGGATGGGATCAAATTCTGAGGATGCTTCCTCATCATCTTCTCTGGCAACGAGACAGAGGTTGGCAACCTCTTCCTCATCACTTGCTTCTTCATCAGAACTTTTCACCCAGATAGAGGACACAAAGGCTTTTCTTTTGTCCTTCAATTTTGATCTCTGCAAGCTTGGGCACTCAGCTTTGAAGTGGCCAAGCTTCTTACACTCAAAGCACACTGGGGCCCTTTCCTTCTTATATCCTTTCTTCTGGCTGGATTCACCTTTCTGAAAGCCTCCTTTCTTCTTGAAGAACTTTCTGAACTTTCTTACCATCATAGCCATCTCCTCATCATCGATGTCCTCCTCATCATCATCATCATCATCATCATCATCATCATTATCATCATTCTTCTCCTTGCTGGGAGCAACAAGAGCAAGGTTCTTGGCCTTAGCTGTAGCTTGAGGAGCTCTCTGAGCCAACAGGGTTGGTTCATATTCAGCCAGAGAACCAAACAAGGCAGTGATAGAGCTGGTCGATTCTCCCTGGACTTCCTGCAGGATGGTAACTTTAGTGATCCAGTCACCCTTCAAAACTTTTAGAATCTTGCTGACTTGTTCTCTCTCAGGAATGTCCTTTCCAGAGAGGCCAAGTTGTTAATAAGATGGGTGAATCTGAGCTCCAGCTCTCTGATTGGCTCAGTTGGACTAAGCATAGCAAATTTGTGGAACTCCTCAACCAGCATCTCGACCCGTCTTGCTTTCACTCCCTTGGTTCCAGAGTGAGCAGCCTCAAGAGCCTCCCACATATCTTTTGCTGTTTTGTGGTGGCTAATCCTATGAAACTCCTTCGGGCTCAGGGCGCATTGAATGTAGTGCATGGCCCTGTAGTTTAGCTGTACTAGAGCATAATCTTCATTGGTGAACCTGGATCGCTGCTTTGCAAGACCTTCATCATCTAGAGGGACGTGATTCCCATGCTCGATCACATCCCAGAGATGAATGTCGCAGGATTTGATGTAGGTCTCCATTCTGACTTCCAGAATGGATAGTTGTAGCCATCAAAGCCAGGAGGCTTGTTTGGCTGAATAGCAACATCGGGCAAGGAATAATCTCCATCCATTACTAGATCTTTTCTTTCTAGATTCGTTGGAATCAAGTCAGAAAGACCTGCTCTGATACCAAATGAAAGAAGTGGATGCACAAGAGGGGGGTGAATTGTGCTACCAAATAAAATCAAACAATAAAAACACAAGGATTTATACTGGTTTGGTCTACCTGACCTACGTCCAGTTCTCAACCACCCAGGTTGAGTTCCACTATCCCCAGGTTTTACAAACGGGTTCACCTGAAACCTTTACAACCGCAAGTTTTAGAACGGGATCACTTGCAACCTTACAACCACAAGTTTTACACCAGGTTCACTTGCAACCTTGCTAACTAACTCCCCCTTACAACCTGCAAGGGTTCAACCTTTACAAATAAAGGATTTTCTAAAACTTAGTTCTCTCTAAGAACGAATAATGTTACACACTTAAGTACAATGAATGCTCTTTAATAAATGAAGAGACTTAACTACAAAGAGTACAAGATAAGTAGATGAAAAGAACTCTCAATGTGTTAATTGCTCTTTCGCTTTTCTGGGCAGCTTTGAATGCTTGAAGGATATTCTCAGTTTCTCACTCTAGATTTCTTCAAGATGTCAAAGTTGTCTTCATAAATGGAGATGAGCTTCTTTATATAGTCCTCAAGCATTCTCACTCTTGGTAGGTGGCATAGCCGTTTGAATATAGCTGTTTATCCCGAGTTACCGTTGGCTCATTTAATGCTCCATTAATGCTAAGCAGGGTTGACTTTGCTTTATCTCTGAAAAGCAGTTCTGACAACTCTGCTCTGCCAAAAAGCACTCTGACACAGCTCTGCTCTGCTCTTGCTGAACGTTCTGACATTCTGATTGCTTGCGGAAGCAAATCCACATCCGGAAGCAACATCACTCAGTGTACTGCACTTGAACGTTAGTCTTAACAATAATAGCACATATTCACATGCAGTGGGAGTTCACTTAGTCTAGGGGAGTTCTCTTACATCCGGAAGCAATTTCACAACCGGAAGCACTTCCACTGGACGTTGGGTTATGATCATATTATACTCACTGACGCTCAGTGTTGTTCAAATCAACAGCCAGCGCTAGTCACTAAGCAATCGGAAGCAAATCCACAACCGGTTGCATCCTAACTTAGTCTCAAGGGTTTTATACAACTAATGTTCCTAGACTGAGTTATGACTTAGTGAAGCACTTACTGCCGCTGGGGGATGAGACGTTCATCCGCGAGCGCTAGTCCTAGTCCATCCGGAAGTAAATCCACATCCGGTTGTACTCTTACTTGTGGTTCTATTTTAACCTAATTTTGTCTTAGTGTTTTACTTGTTCTTTCATATTTTAGTCTTCATCAAAACTTAAGATTCTAACATTGTTCATATCATTGGTCATTGACTACTTTCCATCATTCACCATTCAATATTAGCCTTCATGCAAACCCCAAAGTCCCCTAGATTTGATTGTGCTATGCATAATAATGGGTGGAGAACTAAGAGCTACTACAAGCCTATGGTGAGGTCAAGTACATTGAGCCAAAGAGTGATCACAAGTCCCTAGTTAGGCATTTTTCCTAACTTGAGTGAATGAGTTAAACACTTTATCCGGTGAGGAAAAATCTCAATTGGCACTCCTCCTTAATTCTAGTTGCTTGCTAAACTTGCATTCACTTTGTATTCTTAGATTTGGTCCATGCGAAGCTTTATGGAAAGGTTCAAGAGGACCAACTTGTACTCTATGACAATTCCAAGTGCCTTCACTATGCTTAATGATTGAGTTAATCTTTTTATATGACTTTGCCCGGAGTGCAAATATTAAGTGTGGGGGATTTGTATTCATCCATTGAGAAGCAAATGAATTAATGGCCTCTAGCTGCTTTGCACGCTGATCCACTATAGAGTCTAACCTCTCCATCCTATCCATAAGGGATGCACACATTTGCATCATCAAATCATTTGTACTAGAAGAGGGAGAATCTGCACTTGGAGAAGCATACTCATTGGGCAACATTCCTTTGGAGAGAGAGGAGAGGACGTCTAGCCGCTCATGGAGATGGAGGATGGAGGAAGGCGTGAGGTTTTGGTGGCCATGGAGGTGAAGAACGAAGTGAAGAAGGTGAAGAAGATGAAGATGAAGTTGAGAGAGTTTGTTAAAGGAGAGAGAAAGTGAAAGTGAAGGATATGTCAAAAGTGAAACAGTCATCTTAATTTTAGGAATTGATTCAACAAAGCAAGGAAGTGATTCAACTTGAACTCCTCCCTCCAAATTCATGTCATTAGGATTGACAACCATATTGGAAGGTAGGTCACCTTGCTTTGCCTCTTCCTCGGCCTTTGTATTCATCCATTGAGAAGCAAATGAATTAATGGCCTCTTGCTGCTTTGCACGCTGATCCACTATAGATTCTAACCTCTCCATCCTATCCATAAGGAATGCACACATTTGCATCATCAAATCATTTGTACTAGAAGAGGGAGAATCTGGACTTGGAGAAGCATACTCATTGGGCACTTGAGCATGAAAGAAGTCATTCTGCTCCATATGTGTAGGAACACAGCTTTGTAAAGGCTCTTGATGATCATAAAAATTGTGCCCATAGCCATAAGGAGGTGGATTAGGCTCATATTGAGAAACTTCTTGATAAGCATACACATCCGGCTTTGAGCACAAGAAGGATTAGCCCCATTTGGTAAGGGTCATGATCTTGACATTGAGGAGCATACCCTTGTTGATCTGGAAAAGCATGATGTGGAGTAGCATAACCTCCTCCCCCCCACTCGAAGCTTGGATGGTCCTCCCATCCTTGATGGTATGTGTTGGTGGAAGGGTTATGCTCTTGGAATGGAGGTCTCCTCCCATAGAATTGTTGTGGATTGGTGGCCATGCCATGAGGTGAAAATGAGGCATATGACCTTGAAAATTCCCTCATTCTTCCATCCAGAAAGAACAAGCGTTAAAATGTCCTGCAAAAATAGGCAAAACAAACCAACAAGACCCTGCAAACAATTCACAAACACCAGCCAACACAAACCAAGTATCCAGACAGTTTCAGCACACAGGGCAGAGTTCAAAAATATTTCCAGACAATACAGAAGGAGTCTAGCAACAAGTAATATGTCCCTGAAAAGCTTAAAATGTGTAGTTTAACCACAAGAAACAGTCTGGTCAAATTCCAGCTACACAATGTATAATTGCAAAAGCAAGCAAACTGGCACACAGGGACTTTCCAACAAACAGTCTGACTTCACCGAATTGTTCCAGGCAGTATACAAATCATTTCTACACAAATAATATCTCAAAAGAAAGCTTAAATCTGGTAGATTATCCTGGTAAAACAGTTTTATTTATTGTGCAGTAGATTGTTCCCAGTTTTAAAAACAAGGAAACTGAAATTCCAGCACAGTCAGACAACAAATTCCAGCAACTTTCTGAACATTTCCTAACAATAGTCTGGCTAACTAGAGCAGCCAATAAGCATCAAACAACACAAATATGTCCAGAAAAGTAATGAGCAATGTCCAAAAGGTACAAAATCAGAATTATGCTCACAAGTCCAGAGTAACCGAATTAAAAACTAACAACAAAAACTAAGAAAAGTATCTAAGTTGCCGAATGAAAAACTAACTACAAAAACTAAGAAAATGCAACTAAAAATCTAAGACAAGTAAGAAATCAACCAAACCGGCAACAGCGCCAATTTTATTGTGAATTGTTTGATTAACTCTTTTTGTCGCCTAAAAGAGCCAAGCAAATAAAAGAGCCTTCATTATTGTCATATTTAATTGATATATCAAATATATTTAAATGGCAACGGCGCCAATTTGATTAACTCTTTTTGTCGCCTAAAAGAGCCAAGCAAATAAAAACTAGAATTAACTACAATAGTTAGTAGCAAGTCCTAGGTCAATTCCACGACTTAGTTAATTCACTTGCTTAGGTTAAATTAGCACAAATTATCAAGGTTGTTGAGAGTGTTGATTTTAAGCTACAAACTACAATTTAAATTTCGAAAATATACAAGTAACCGAATGGAAAATGTGATGAAATGAGTTAGGAAGTCACCTCCTTCTCCAAAGTACTTTGTGCTTTTAGTTAATCGGACCTCATATATTTGTTACACTTGATATAATCTAACTAAATTCTCAAGATCTCTTAAATCTAAGAAATCTAAGAGAGTTTAATTAGGTTAACCAAGCCTTATGCTCTTTCAAGTTGAACTCATACCTTAAGCAACATTAGATACTAATCAAGCACCTAAGAAAAACATGAATTCCACAAATATACTAGGAGCTAATCGCACACAAATACATTCATGAAATTACAAACGAATAGCTTTAGGTTTTCATGAGCTAAACACAAAAGAGAGATTTCAAGCCAAAATGAAGTAAAACACCTAATTCAAGGTGTTCTAACCTATACAAGCCTAAATCAAGGTCATTACATAGGCAAAAAATATACATCTAGCTTGAAACCTAAAGAGCAAATTACAAGCATATGAAGCCAAATGTTGAGTTCTTCAAGCACTTTTCCTTGGAGAAGAAGGAGAGGCGATCTAGCCGGACATGGAGATGGTGGAAGGATGAAGGTTTGCGTGAGAAATCATGGAGGAATGGTGGTAATGGAAGGTGGCTGAGAGGTAGGAGAAGAGAGAAAGTGAAAGTGAGTGTTAGAAGTTAGTTGTGTCAAAATGAAGTTAGTTGGGATTAAGTAAGTGAGTTAGTTAGATGATGAGTTGGCTTAGGAAGTAAATGAGCTGTCAAGGTGGGATTATGAGTTGTCAAAAGATATTTTGATGGGTAATGGAGGGAGGTTTGGCCGCGGGTTGAGAGTGTGAAGGAGGGAAGGGTATTTTTGGTATTTGGTGAGAAGTGAGGATGAATGTGGTCTTAATGTTGGCTCCATGCATTTGTAAAGGTCCCTCATTTTTCTCCAAGTGATTATGTTTCCAAGATTGCCCTTAATGAGGCCTCCAAATTTGAATTGAAGTTGGAGCCAATTTTGCCTCTTTTGGAAAGATTTCAAAAATGCCTTTTACTCCCTTTTACCAAAAATGGTAAAGCTTGTTTTATGTCACTTTCCTTGCCAACTAGTCTCCACCTTGCCACTTTAGCTCCACCAAAGCTCCACCAAGGGTGTGTGGGGCCCACGTGGGACCCCTACATTAAAATGTCATCAAATAGTCAAAATGACCAAAATACCCTTGGTTACTTAAAAATGCAAGAAATAAGGCTAATATTCACCAATTAATTACAATAAGCATGTGCAATAAAATATGCCAATAATGATCAAATATATCAATTAAATCACATTAATTAAGCTCAATTGCACATGCTTAAAGGTATAAAATTCGGTCCAATCAAATCCCCCACACTTAATCTTTGCACTCCGGGCAAAGTCATGTAAAAGGCTAACTTGATCATTAAGCATAGTGAAGGCAATTGGAATTGTCATAGCATACAAGTTGATCTTCTTGAACCTTTCCCTAAAGCATCACATGGGCCAAATCTAGGAATACAAAGTGAATGCAAGTTTAGCAAGCAACTAGAATTAAGGAGGAGTGCCAATTGAGATTTTTCCTCACCGGATAAAGTGTTTACACTGATTCACTCAAGTTAGGAAAAATGCCTAACTAGGGACTTGTGATCACTCTTTGGCTCAATGCACTTAACCTCACCATAGGCTTGTTGTAGCTCTTAGTTGAAAGTAATGGATGCACAAGAGGGGGGGTGAATTGTGCTTCAAAATAAATGCTCAAATAAAACAACACAAGAGTTTATACTGGTTCGGTCTTCCTGACCTACGTCCAGTTCTCAACCACCCAGGCCGAGTTCCACTATCCCCAGGTTTTAGAACGGGTTCACATGGAACCTTTACAACCGCAAGTTTTGAACGGGATCACTTGCAACCTTACAAACACAAGTTTTACTCAAGGCTCACTTGTAACCTTTCTATCTAGCTCCCCCTTACTTCCAGCAAGGGTTCAACCTTTACAAATAAAGGATTTTTCTAACTAAGTTCTCTTTAAGAACAGATAGTGTTACACACTTAAGTACAATTAATGCTCTTATAACACGAAGAGACTTAACTACAAAGAGTACAAGATATGTAGATGAAAAGATCACTCAATGAGTTAAATGCTCTTTCTCTTTTCTGGGCAGCTTTGAATGCTTGAAGATTTTCTCGGTTTCTCTCTCTAGCTTCTTTCAAGAATGTCAAAGATAATTGATTAGCTTCATAAATGAAGGTGAGCTTGCTTATATAGTCTTCAAACATTCTCACTCTTGGTAGGTGGGTTAGCCGTTTGAATATGGCCGTTTTTTCCCAAGTTACCGTTTGCCCAATTAATGCTTCATCAATGCATAGTAGGGTTGACTTGCTTTATCTCTGAAAAGTAGTCCTGACAACTCTGCTCTGACAAAAGCATTCTGACACTGCACTTCTGAACATTCTGACATTCTGATTGCTTGCGGAAGCAGGTTCACATCCGGAAGCAACTTTACTTAGTGTGCTGCACTTGAACGTTAGTCTAACAATATAAGCACATAGTCACATGCAGTGGAGTGTACTTAGTCTAAGAGGTCTTCCTTGTAGTCCTGCTTGATCCCCATCCAGGGCATGTATCTTTCCAGATAAGGGCGCAGATGAGGTAACCCTAGTTCATCTATCTTAACCAGATCGATGAACAAGCTGTTGTTGAAGTAGGGCTTGATTGTCTCAAACTTGGAGGAAACGGCCTCCAAAGCCCCATTTCTATAAACAAGAGGGTCATCCTCCTCTACCCTCTGTCTTTTGGAAGAAGGCTCTTCGAAGAATTGAACCTTCTTCTTCCCTTTCCTCTTGGCTTGTGCTTGTTCATGCTCAGTCTGCTCTGGCTGTTTTTGCACTCGCCCAAAATGTTCTTGGCGTTCATGGCGTTCTTCATGGTGTTCATCGGATTGCCCAGATTTCCCAGAGTGCTTATGCCCAGATTTGCCAGATTTGGATTTCGACTTCTTGGATGAAGTGGCTTTCTTTGTATTTGGGTTTATTTCATGTGAACCGGCCATTGTTGTGAGGGTTTATGGTTTGTTTGTGGTGAAGGGCGAAAGAAGGAATGAAGAAGACGAAGAACACAGTGAAGAAGATGAAGAGAATATGCAGAGAATTTGTGGGTGAAAATTTGTGTAAGTAAAAAGTGAATGTGAAAATGACACCCTATTTATATGCAGAGTTACTGAGGGTAAAATGGGCATGACTCTTCAGATTAAAACATATGTTACACATTGGGTAACGTAAACGTTTTAATTGAAACGGCGCACCTTATGACATGTGTCGCTTCACCTTGCCAGAGAAGGCACAACTTCTCATGGAGGGATATGAAACGTTTCTGAAGTGACGTGTCCTTTGGTTCAGCCACTGGCGCTCTTTCAGTTCAACATTCAGTGCCAACGGGTGATCATCCGGAAGTGGTTTGCTTCCGGTTGCACTTGCTTAAGATTTAACATTGGGGACCTGCAAAAACAAGAATTGGCACTCCGATGCCTAAGTTAGTATTGTTGTAGGTTTTAATCAATCAAGTATAATAATTGAAAAATTACACCTCATTTGGGTTTACCATTCCCAAATCACCTCTTATGTAAGTAAACTGGTCAACCCCCAGAGGCTTGGTGAAGATATCAGCAAGCTGTTGTTGAGTGGGGACAAATTGCACTTTGACATCCTTCTTTTGAACATGGTCTCTGATGAAGTGATGTCTGACATCAATGTGCTTTGTCCTTGTGTGCTGAACCGGATTCTTGGCGAGGCTGATTGTGCTTGTGTTGTCACAGAGGATGGGTGCCTCAGGGAACTCCAAGCCCAAGATCTCTCAGTTAGTTCTTCAGCCACAGCACTTGGGCACAACAGCTTGCAGCAGCAATGTATTCTGCCTCAGTGGATGATAATGACACACAGGTTTGCTTCTTGCTAGCCCAAGACACCAGACAACCACCAAGAAAGGCGCATTGTCCACTGGTGCTCTTCCTATCTGTTTTATAACCTGCATGGTCAGAGTCAGAATAAGCCCACAAGAACTCTTGGTTACCTCTGGGATACCAAAGACCAAGCTCTTGTGTTCCCTCAAGGTATCTAAGAATACGTTTAAACACATGTTAAGTGTGACTCCTTGGGGTTGGCTTGAAACCTAGCACACATGCCTACACTAAATTGAATGTCAGGCCTGCTTGCTGTTAAGTATATGAGGGAACCTATCATTCCCCTGTATATGGGCAGGCTGACAGATTTACCCTTTGCGTCAGCATCGAGTGCGGCAGTGGTACTCATGGGAGTGTCATACTCCTTGCATTCATCCATCCAAACTTCTTGAGTAGCTCTTTGCAGTACTTAGCTTGGGAGATGAAGATTCCATTCTCCTTTTGTTTAATTTGCAGGCCTAGGAAGAACGTGAGTTCTCCATCATTGACATTTCAAACTCACCCTGCATAGTCTTAGAGAATTCTTCACAAAGCTTTTCATTAGTTGCCCCAAAATAATATCATCAACATAAATTTGGACAATTAACATATTTCTATCTTTGTGAAGGATAAACAATGTATTGTCTAATTTGCCCCTTGAGAAACTTCCCAGCAAAAAGCTGCTGAGTCTCTCATACCAAGCTCGAGGAGCTTGTTTCAGGCCATATAAAGCTTTCTTTAGTCTATACACATGTTTGGGATGCTTGTGATCCTCAAAGCCAGGAGGTTGTTCTACATATACCTCTTCTTTAATATAACCATTAAGAAAAGCACTCTTTACATCCATTTGATATAATCTAAAGCTTTCATGGATGCAAAGGCTAGAAGAATTCTTATTGCTTCAAGTCTAGCGACTGGAGCAAAAGTTTCTTCATAGTCAATGCCTTCTTCTTTGTTATATCCTTTGGCTACTAATCTGGCTTTGTTTCTTGTAATTTGACCTGTCTCATCCAGTTTGTTTTTGAAGACCCACTTGGTCCCCACTATGGATTGATGAGACGGCCTTGGGACTAGTTCCCAGACTTGGCTTCTCTCAAATTGATTTAGCTCTTCCTGCATGGCAATAATCCAGTCGCAGTCCTCAAGAGCTTGTTCAACTGAAGTTGGTTCGATTTGAGATAGCAATGCTCCGAACTCAACTTCATTTTGAACTTGCCTTCTGGTTCTGACACCAGAAGAAACATCACCAAGCACTTGATCAAGAGGATGATCCCTGTGATGTCTCCTAGCTGTTGGCAACTGTGCCTCATCAGACACGGTCTGCACTCTAGGTTCATCACTGGGTTCATCTTCTTCTTTGAGATTGCTTGCTGGTGTTTCTTTGGTGGTGAAGAAGATGATGGTGGTTTTGGAAGATTAAGTATTTCATCATCTTCTGTGGATTGTCCCCATGTAGGAGTTTCATCGAATACAACATGCATTGATTCTTCTACAATTCTAGTTCTCATGTTTTATATTCTATATGCTTTACTCCTAAGGGAATATCCAATGAATATACCTACATCAGCTTTTGGATCAAACTTACCCAGATTTACCTTTCCATTGTTATGCACATAGCATTTTGATCCAAAGATTCTGAGGTGGCTGATGTTGGGCTTCCTCCCTTTGTACAGCTCATAGGGAGTCTTGTCCAAGCCCTTGCGAACATAGGCTCTGTTAGAGATATAGCAAGCAGTGCTCATAGCGTCCGCCCAGAACACTTGAGAAACCTCTTCTCGTTGAGCATGCTTCTAGCCATCTCAGTCAGAGCCCTGTTCTTTCTCTCGACCACTCCGTTTTGCTGAGGAGTTCTAGGAGCTGAGAAGTTGTGTTCAATACCATTTTGCTCACATAGCTCAGAGAAGCTATGGTTCTCAAACTCTCCTCCTTGGTCTGTCCTTATGGCTGTGATTTTGAGCTCCCTCTCATTCTGCACTTTCTTAGCCAGGACAACAAAAGCATCAAAAGCATCTTGCTTAGAGGCAAGAAACATAGTCCAAGTGAACCGTGAATAGTCATCCACCACCACTAGAGCATACAGGTTTCCACCCAAGCTCTTCACTCTCGCTGGCCCAACCAAATCCATATGGATTAGTTCCAAGGGCCTGCTGGTGGAGACTCTCTTCTTGGTTTTAAACGAGGACTTTGTTTGCTTCCCTCGTTGGCAGGATTCACAAATAAAATCATGCTTTACCTTAAAGGATGGAATACCTATAGCTAGCTCCTTTTTAATTAGCATATCAAGTTGAGTAAAATTAACATGAGCTAACCTCTTATGCCAAAGCCAACTGTTCTCATCACTAGATATTAAACATTTTTCTTCCAGTTGTTGACATAAGTCTAGAGTATATAAGTTTCCATTTCTATTTGCCTTAAGTTTGCATTTTAAATTGGCCTTATCTAAATTCAGATCCTGCTTATCAACTATTATGCACTCATGTGAATCAAAGATTACCCAATTTCCTTTGTCAGTGCTCTGGCTCACGCTCAGCAGGTTGTGGCAGAGACCGTCCACCAGATAGACGTCTTTCACTGGTCCGACTTCTCCAACTCCAGTGATATTTCCACTTTGATTTCCTCCAAAGGTTACTGTGGCTCCGTCTTTGATCACCAGAGATTTGAACTTGTCTCTGTCTCCAGTCATATGTCTCGAGCATCCGCTGTCAATATACCATTTTCTGTTCTTGGATGCTTTGAGACACACCTAAAAGAATCAAGTAAGCTTAGGTACCCAACCTTTCTTGGGTCCTCTGTCATTAGTTTTCAGTGCCCTTGGTCTAGTGTTAGCCTTAACCTTGGGCTTATGATCATTCAGTGCCTCCGGCCTAGTGCTGGCTCTAGGCTCTTGGGTTTTCCCTGTGGATTGTTTCCAGGCTCGGGATCCCTGTCCTCCCTTAGTTTCCTTTCCAGGGGGAGGATCCTTTGTAGCCTTGGTTCCTTTAGGGACCCATTTGTAAGAGCTACTTGCTCCATGTTTCTTGGCATTACAGGTGGACGTGGAGTGTCCTTTCCTGTTGCAATAGTTACAGAAACTAAAAGGCGAGGAGCTGTGACTAGTGGCTTTGTGGAAGAATTTTAAGTAGGGCTTTACTTTTGGTTCTACCCACTTTTTCCCTCTAGGAATATATCCTAAGCCAGTCCTGTCCCTATATGCCCTTTGATTCATTAAAATTATATTTAACATTTCTGACCCATTTGTAAACTTCTGCAGGGCATTTTGCAGCTTGTCTCTCTCAGCTGAGATTTTGCTGCAACTAGGGCAGCTCTCAAGTGTTGAGGCATTGGGTTCTGCTTGGGGAGAACCCTTGCCATCCGCTACCGGAAGCTTTCTGGCTTCCGCTAGCTCTTCACTTAGTGAGTCCACCTTGGACTCAAGTGATTCCTTTTTAGTTTTTAACACTTTATAGGCTTTACACAATCGAGAGAATTCTTCATGAACCTCATTGTAAGCCTCTTGTAGTTCAGAGAAAGTTACCTCATTGTCTTCGTGGGTGAGTTCAAGATCTGAAGATGCTTCCTCATCATCTTCTCTGGCTACCAGGCAGAGGTTGGCAACTTCTTCCTCATCACTTGCTTCGTCATCTGAGCTATTCACCCAGATAGAGGATACGAAGGCCTTTCTTTTATCTTTCCCTTTCGACCTCTACAGACTGGGACACTCAGCCTTGAAATGGCCAGGCTTCTTACATTCAAAGCACACAGGGGCCTTTTCCTTCTTGTATCCCTTCCTCTGGCTGGAATCACCTTTCTGAAAGCCTCCTTTCTTTCTGAAGAACTTTCTGAACTTTCTCACCATCATAGCCATCTCCTCATCGTCCATTTCCTCCTCATCATCCTCATCATCATCATCAATCTCCTTGCTGGGAGCAACAAGGGCAAGATTCTTGGTTTTGGATGAGGCTTGAGGAGCTCTCTGAGCCAGCAGGGTTACTTTGGACTTCCTGCAAGATGGTTACTTTGGTGATCCAGTCACCTTTCAAGACCTTTAAGATCTTGCTAACTTGCTCTCTTTCAGGAATGTCCTTACCCAGCGAGGCCAGATTGTTGATGAGGTGAGTGAACCTGAGCTCTAGCTCTCTGATTGGCTCAGTTGGGCTAAGCATGGCGAACTTGTGAAATTCTTCCACCAACATCTCAACTCGTCTTGCTTTCACTCCCCTGGTTCCAGAGTGAGCAGCCTCAAGAGCCTCCCACATATCCTTAGCATTTTTGTGGTGGCTGATCCTATGAAACTCCTTAGGGCTGAGAGCACATTGAATGTAGTGCATGGCCCTAAAGTTTAGTTGGACTAGAGCATAGTCCTCATTGGTGTACCTGGCTTTCAGCTTAGCAAAGCCATCCTCATCTAGGGGAGTGTGATCCCCACGTTCGATTACATCCCAGAGTCTAAGGTCACTTGACTTGATGTAAGTCTCCATTCGAAACTTCCAGAATGGATAGTTATACCCATCAAAGCCTGGGGGCTTGTTGGGTTGAATAGAGACATCTGGTAGAGAGTAATCTGTATCCATTACTGGATCTTTACTTTCTGGATTCGTTGGAATCGAGTGAGAAAGACCTGCTCTGATACCAAATGAAAGTAATGGATGCACAAGAGGGGGGGTGAATTGTGCTTCAAAATAAATGCTCAAATAAAACAACACAAGAGTTTATACTGGTTCGGTCTTCCTGACCTACGTCCAGTTCTCAACCACCCAGGCCGAGTTCCACTATCCCCAGGTTTTACAACGGGTTCACCTGGAACCTGTACAACCGCAAGTTTTGAACGGGATCACTTGCAACCTTACAAACACAAGTTTTACTCAAGGCTCACTTGTAACCTTTCTATCTAGCTCCCCCTTACTTCCAGCAAGGGTTCAACCTTTACAAATAAAGGATTTTTCTAACTAAGTTCTCTTTAAGAACAGATAGTGTTACACACTTAAGTACAATTAATGCTCTTATAACACGAAGAGACTTAACTACAAAGAGTACAAGATATGTAGATGAAAAGATCACTCAATGAGTTAAATGCTCTTTCTCTTTTCTGGGCAGCTTTGAATGCTTGAAGATTTTCTCGGTTTCTCTCTCTAGCTTCTTTCAAGAATGTCAAAGATAATTGATTAGCTTCATAAATGAAGGTGAGCTTGCTTATATAGTCTTCAAACATTCTCACTCTTGGTAGGTGGGTTAGCCGTTTGAATATGGCCGTTTTTCCCAAGTTACCGTTTGCCCAATTAATGCTTCATCAATGCATAGCAGGGTTGACTTGCTTTATCTCTGAAAAGTAGTCCTGACAACTCTGCTCTGACAAAAGCATTCTGACACTGCACTTCTGAACATTCTGACATTCTGATTGCTTGCGGAAGCAGGTTCACATCCGGAAGCAACTCTACTTAGTGTGCTGCACTTGAACGTTAGTCTAACAATATAAGCACATAGTCACATGCAGTGGGAGTGTACTTAGTCTAAGAGGTCTTCCTTGTATCCGGAAGCACTTCTACATCCGGAAGCACTACTACTGGATGAAGGGTTATATTCACTTTTACTCACTCTCGCTCAGTGTCCTTCAATCCAACAGCCAGCGCTAGTCTAAATATAACAGGAAGCAATTTCACTTCCTGTTGAATCCTGGCTTAGTCTTAAGGTTTTGTATATCTAGTGCTTCTGGACTAAGTTATTTCCCTAGTGAATTACTTGCTGTCGCTGGGGGATGAGTCATTCATCTGCGAGCGCTAGTCCTAGTCTATCCGGAAGTAAATCCACATCCGGTTGCACTCTTACTTGGGATTCTATGTTAACCTATTGCTTTCTAAGTACTTGATTCATTCTTTCATATTTTAGTCTTCATCAAAACTTAAGATTCTAACATTAGTTCTCCACCCATTATTATGCATGGCACAATCAAATCAAGAGGACTTTGGGGTTTGGATGGAAGGCTAATATGAATAATGAATGATGGAAAGTAGTCAATGACCAATGATATAAACAAGTTACCACCACATATGCATGCAATACAATGAATACAATTCCACTAAGCATGCTACATCTCTTTTTTTTTTCAAGCACTTTGTGCTTCTCTCAATTTTTCTTTTAACTCAAATGCCTTTGGCATACACAAGTGCTTTGTGCTTTCTTTCTTCTTCTTTTTTTTACTTAGGCCTGCGGCCTTATTTTTTTTCTCTTTTCTTTTGCTTTTTCTTGGCCTTTGGCCACCTCTCTTTTCTTCTTTTTCACTCAAGGGCTCTCGGCCTCTTTTCTTGTTCTCACATGTAACATGCTTTTCACAAGATACAACAATACAATACTAATATAAATGCAAGCATATGCTATAGTCACTTATTCACACATTGGTCAAGGTGATAGAGAAGAAAAGTGAATGGCCCAAAGGGGTTGAATCAATGGGTAATATTTGGTTGGCTTAGTGTTTGGGTCATGAGGGTTTAGAAAGAAACGCCCCTTTCATTTTCAATCATGCCATGCATTGTGATCTTGACCAAGAGCTAGGACAAGTTCTAGGAGGTCAAGTAGACTATTGGCCCACTCAATTCGGTTGGAGGCTTCTCACTTTTATGGTTTACTCTAATTAGTCACTTCCTCCCTAAGAAAAGTTAAATGGGAAACCAGCACCCTCTTTATACCTTAAAAGTGCCCCATGCAATGTCCTAAGTAATCATTCCAAAAATTCTACTTACACACTAGAGGACAATTCCATTTACTTTCAAGAGCCATGATCAAGTTAAGTTTTCAAGAAAATCATGCCAAATAAGTCCAAAAATCAAGTGTGAAAACTTTAAATTAGACCACTTTTAAGCACATAATACACCCCCCCACACTTAAAGCATGCATTGTCCTCAATGGACCAATCAAATCAAGAAGGAAGGTGCATTTCAAAGGCAAGACAGCAACATAAAAGGCCGGCAGTCCAAGCATACAAATGGCCATCATGTTTTATTCACAAACTAACACTAAAAACAACCTAACACAAATTTTTATACATTTTTTTAACTCACTTACGCTCAGGAAATCCAACTGGATTTAGACTCAAGTCGCTATCGGATGCAGAAATGCTTCCGGAAGCAAAACTGCTATCGGATGCAAAATTGCTACCGGACGCAATACTGGACCTAGATTTTCTAAGTTAAGGCTCTATGGGATGTAAAAATGCTCTCGGAAGCCAAACTAGTCTTAGACTCTAAGTGAACTCGCTATCGGAAGCAAAAGTGCTACCGGAAGCAAAAGTGCTTTCGGAAGCAAAAATACTATCGGAAGCAAAGTTGGATCTAGATTCTGAGTCTCATCCCTATCGGATGCAAAGGTGCTTCCGGAAGCAAAGTTGCTACCGGAAGTCAAATTGGACTTAGACTCTAAGGGAACTCACTAACAAAACACTCACGCTTACGGATGCATGAATGCTTCCCCTAGCGGAAGCCCATTAACTCTAAATTTGATCCTAGTTAACAAAGTCTTCAGTGTAGAGCTTCCGATAGCCAAAACACTTCCGGATGCAAGAACCTCTATTTCCACAGTGAGACTTCCGGAAGCAAATAGGGATCCCCAAGCACTAGTGAACTTTTATATTTATTTTTCTAACCACCTAAAACATCCTACTAAAACAAACCTAAACTAAATCCTATTTTTTTTACTATCAAACATCTTCCCCCACACTTAGAATAAAAGCAATTAAAAGTAGGTAAGGGAAGGAAAAATACAACCTCTTATGGAGGCTTCAAGTCCTCTTTGAAATGTTTGTTTTTGTGGCCCTTGATAATGTTGGTTCGGCCACCCTTATTGTGAAAATTGTTGAGCTCTTCTTCCACAGAATTCAACCCAAGCAATTCGGCCGTCTTGCAGAATGGGAGCTTCCAAGTTGAATGTTTGGTAGTGGCTCCCCTCTTCTCTTTTGGCCTCCTAGCTCTCCAAAAGGCTTGCAGTTTCAAGAGAAGCTTCTGAACTCTCCTTGCAAGGAACACTAGAAGTGTAGGTACATACATTGTTGCTTTCAAAACTTTGCCTTTAACTTCCATGTTCCTTTTAAGCATCTTCAACCGAACCACTAGCCTTCTGATGTCATCTCTGGTGAGCTTCCCATTGAAGAAATCTCGTTCTTCCTTTGTGGCTTCAAGTTCCAAACTCCTCTTGAGAAGCTCTTCCGCCTTCAACACATGCAAGCTAGGATCATCCGCCGTAGGACTTGTGGCAAGCTCCATCTTGTCCTGCTTGTCTTCCCAATAATCCTTGTGCATCCGAAAAGATCCTTCAACAAAGAACAAACTTCCCTTTTGTAAGGGGTTGTAGAAATGCCAAGATAAACTCAATGAAACACAAGGATAATCAAGATGCACATGATTAGGTAATACAATATGCTGAAAAATGGTGATCAAATTAGGCGATTCAAATCTAGGAAGATGTTGCCTCTTTGAAGCACTTGACCAGTGATCACCATTGGACCTCCCCATCAAACTTGCTGTATGGCTTCTCAAAGCAAGTTTCAAGGTAGAGGACTCTCCTTGCAAAGCATTGACTGCACGCATGCGCCTCAATCGGCTCCGCCAATCCAAAATTGTGTATGAGGTATAGAAATGCAAGTCTTCTTGCGATTGTAATCCGGCCGCCATCATGAGATTATTGATATATTTGATATATTCCCCCTTGACAGCTCATTAACTCCCTTTGCCAACTCATCATCCAACTAACCCACTTACTTAATCCCAACTAACTTCATTTTGACATAACTAACTTCTAACATTCACTTTCACTTTCTCTCTCTTCTAACTTTTCTCTCAACTTCTCCTTCATCTTCAACCTCTCGGCCACCTTCTCCCTCACGGCCATCTTCAACATAAATATTTTATTTTATTTCTGTGATTAAATTAATATTATATGTTTTAATTCATGAACAATAACATGCTTATGCCTCTTTAAATATGAATATATGCCTAGTATTCATGTATTTGCGTGGCTTTTGTTTATATATATATAAATAAGAAAGCATGTATATTTTCATATCCTTGTATTCAATACTGTGATTGAATTAAGAGTATGAATGAACCTATGAATCTATAATTTTGATTATGATATGAGAATGAACAATTTTTTGTATTGTGTATATATAATCAGATTGTTATCTCATAGATAGTTCTTAGGATGTTATCCCATAGGCTTCATATCTAGTTTATTCCCTGATTGTAAGAACCTGCGTGGTGAATAAAACATCAAAATAATGAATCTGAAACCACCCATAAGATTTAATCACAAATCGAAGGTCGAAAGCTTGCATTTCTCCCTCGGCCGAATGCGTTTTTGGGTGAAAATTGGATCTCAGTTTTTCGATTTTCACGAACACCCATATGCTTAGGCTTGTAGAGCTTGTCGAGACGAATCCAACGGCGCAAAAATCGCGTCAAACGGAGGTCGGATGAGGGAGATACGGCTCCCCGAAGTTTCAGGTGTCGCCGGAGATGGCGGCGGGCTCACCGGAGCTCCGCCGCCGGCGATAGAGGAAGAAGAAGGGGAGGGGCAGAATCGTAATTTCGCACCTTTTAAGTGAAGCAGTGTGTTCTTGCGGTCTGTTTCTGGTCTGCTGGTGAACCGGTTTGGCCGGTTCAAACCGGTCCGTTTTGGCATTTTTTTGAAAGGGTTGGGCCGTGGCCCAATCCCAGAAAAAAAAAAGGGTTAGGAGTTGCGCGGATTGGGCTGATGTATCAGCCCATCCATTTTATTTCTGGACCTGGGCCGATGTGTGCGGCCCAGCTAAAAAAAAAAAGAAATTTAATAATTAATTCAAACTGGGCCGTGGCCCATAGTTTTTATTTAATTATTCAAATGGTTTTTGGGCCATTTGTTTGGCCCAATAAGGAAATATTTTTTAAGGACCCATTTTTTTTCTCGCGCTCATTTTTTTCAGTTTAATAATTGATTATTTAATTATTTAATTAATTAATAATCATTTAATTAATTATTGAAAAAAAAAACTTATTTTTCCCTTTATTTTCAAAGGTTTGTTGTTCCAAATTTTTTTTTTTTGAAATTTTTATTAAACACATTAAAATTGATTATGTATCAATTAAAATAAGGATAAGTGATCCTTATTTGACTAAATTGATTATGTATCAATTAAACTAATTATGCACCAATTAAAATAGAAATAAGTGATTTCTATTTAAGATTAATTGGTTATATATATCAATTGAATAGGATAAGTGATCCTCATTGGTTGTGCATCAATTAAAAATTAATTATGCATAAATCAAAATAGAAATAAGTGATTTTTTATTTGACATTCATTGATTGTGTATCCAATTAAATAAGGGTAAGTGATCCTTATTTGACCAAATTGATTTTGTTTCAATTAAAACTAATTGTGCATCAATTAAATTAATTGTGTATTAATTAAAAAAAAAATAAGTGATTTTTATTTTGAAATTAATTGATTGTGTATCAATTAAATAGAAATTAAGTAATTTCTATTTTACGTATATATGTGAATAGTCATGATTAAACTTACATAATTGATGTAAGTGCCTTTAAAATTTATTGAGATTCTTTGTGGATTCTTTAAATTTTTTATTCATGATTAGTATATATATGGAAAATGTGTTTAATATAAAATAGTTTTTTGGACCAATTTTTTTTTAAAACTTAATCATGTGTCGATTAATAACTCCAGTGGCAATGTGAACCAGAAAATACCCTTGCATCAATGTGTTTGATGCTATGAGCACTAAACAAAAGGTCACAACCAACTTTATAAAATGAATCGAACGTTCCATGAGGGAACAAGTCTGTGTGACTATGGATTCTAAAGATGAAGTAAAAGGACCTGACAAATTAAATAGTGTCAAACACACCTATACAACGACAAGATCATGAAGCGAGGAATGTAGAATACTGTGTGATCTATTTCCATTATCATGATCTAATCTAAATAAAGTGAAAACCCCCATCTTCCTCAAAAGTCTTGTGTAGACGTTTTCGACCACGGGATATAAATTAAATTTATTGATTGAATTACTTGTGTTGTTATTCTATTTAATAAATTTAATACTCAATTTGAGTGAGAGTTAAATTTATTGAATTACATGTGTTGTTTTTCTGTTTAATAAATTTAATACTCAAATTTAGTGGGAGTTTAATTTAATGAGTGTCATGTGTTGTTATTTTTAAATTTAATGCTCCAATTGAGTGTGAGTTTAATTTAATGAATTTCATGTGTTGATATTCTTAAATTTAATACTCCAAATGAGTGGGAGTTGACTACATTGATTGAATTGCATATGTTGTTATTCTTTCAATGTCCTTCAACTAAATAATAATAACAACAAATAACTTATTAAATTACACATCCTCATAAAATTTAATAAGATTTAATTGAGTGGGAGTTTGTTAATAATATGCATGTGTTGCTGTTATTAATTTAAACTGTTATAGTTCAGAGAATATAAGAAAAGTTCAATGATGAATAGTGAACTAGAATGAGTTGGATGGGGGTCAACCTAGTTGATTCCTGAAAACAAAACTAGTAAACTACCATTGTTGGTTTTTAGAGGATTCATAGAACTATTAATCTCAAGCGGAGATTGTGCATACTTTATAGAAAAATATCAAATTAAATGTCTATATAAATCAAAACACATTCATCATTGTCCTTATGAGAAGTGACAAGATGAATGGAGAAAATTATGACATGTGTCGTCATAAGATCTCTTATGTCCTGTTAAAGCAAGAAGTCACTAAGTTCTAAAATGTGTTCTTCCATTACACAATGCAAATGTTCTATAAAGGGAGCAACATGCATAATATGTCTGGAAGAGGAAAGACATTATCGTTAAAGTCAGAATGCGTGCGGCTATGACTAACGATGTAGTATGTCTAATTGAGAGACATGTTGTTACCTCTTTCTGATGCACATTAGGTGCAAATTGTCTCAAGAACGCTCCCATCTGTTGGGACCACATGAGGCATATGAACACTCATAATGATGAGATTAGAACTTTTGCTGACGTGGCTCACCAAAACCCGCTTAAGATGACAATGGATCATGTGGAACCAAAAGGTCGTACAATTTAAATTAAAGAAATAACTATTCATTAGTTGAAAAGTAAGTCCATGAATGGCAATGGATTCCAAAAGAGGATAGAGGATCCCTCAGGTTCAAAAGGAAACAAGTCCTTTAAGAAAAGGGAAGAAACATGCTAAGTAACATGATCTTTCGTAGATCAAGTGTTATGCTTATAGATATCCCGATCACTATGCCAAGGGGCTACCCTTAGAAAAGGGTATACAGACCATGTGATTAGAGATTGTCAGAACTTCACGGATTTTTGCCATGTTACCAACAAAGAGCATGTGGCTTCACGTTGGAAACATTACGAGTTGAGATCAAAGGGATTGGCACCTACAAATTAGATTTGCAAGAAGGCCAAGCTTTGACGTTTATGTGAGGTTCTCGACAAGCCGGATATCCGATGAAATCTAGGTCTGTTATTTCTTTAGTTAAAATTTGGGTTTAATGTCAATAAAGTTGACATTAACAATGAGACCAATCTTTTCTGTTTTGGTTATATTCTAGAAAGTTTCCTTGTTTTAATGAAATTGTGATTTCATTGCTTACTACTCAACATTTTTGTTCATGTTGATTACGATACATATCATGCTATAATTAGGATATATTTTTCATAATTGTATGACTAAATTATCCAAATAAGGGCATGTTGAGTGATGTATCGAAAAGGGAATAGTCCCGTTGCGAGAATAGTCTTGCACGCAAAAACATAAGGAAACCTTTCAGAAACGAAACCAATGCAATGTACCCCTCTTATACTTATTCTTTTGAATGTATGCGGATAGGCACATCATAGAGCATGATACTTCATTACATTTGTCGATAATTTTTCACGATAATGAAATGTATACTTGATATCTATCAAGACTGAAACATTAGAATGTTTCGGGAAGTATCTAAGTTTGATAGAGAACAAACTTAACTTTAAGGTAAAACCCTTAAGAACTGATAGAGGCTGAGAGTACCTCTATGAACAGTTCAAGATGCTCTGTGATAAAAAGAGAATCGTTATATAGATAACAATTCTCGGCACACTACAAGATGGTGTCGCTGAAAGGAGGAACAAAGTCCTTCTTGTTGTGGTTAAGTGAATGATGTCTATGATAGAGGTGTCTATCAGCTAAAGAGTGATACACTCTTAGCTAAGACATTCATCCTTAATAATGTGCCTTCAAAATCAGTCACTATAAAACCATATAAGTTATGGACAGGATGCAAAATGGACTTAACAGTCCTACGACCATGCGGGTCAGCGTCGTATTTCCAAAACTTGTTTTTACAAGTAGTGAAATGTTGAGATTTAGAGGCTTGAGTATCTTTGTAAGATATTCTATGAACTCTAAATGATATGTCTTCTTTAGTGAAAATGAGGACGGATCAGTGACTGAGGTTGATTCTTGAAACGCAATATTCATTGATAAAGATTTCCCTAGCAGAGGAAGCCTTTATTCCAAAACTCTCCGTGAGAATGAGGAAGAAGACGATACTCAGTGAACTGCTCTGAGTGGGAGGATTGAACCATTTTCACTAGATGGCAGTGGTGACCACAATCCAACACAGGAAAGTGAGCCTGTTGAAACCCCATTTTCGGAAAAGCCAAAGGGTTTTGCCGTTGAGGAAGCAGTACTTAATCCTCATTTTGTAGACATTGAGGAGGATCGTAGAAGTGTTAGAGATACACTTTCGGATCCGGCTAAGGAAAATTGGCAAAAGGCCAAATAAGAGGATATGGATTACATGAGAGCTAATAAAGTGTGGGAATTGGTTGATCTTCCAAAATGCCAAAAGCTATTGAGAATAAGTGAATTCTCAAAAATACAAGCAAAAGGGCTAATGGATCAATCAATAAACACAAAGCTCTTAACCAAAGGGTATACCTAGTGAGAAAAGGTAAATCATGAGGATACATTCTCTCGAGTGGTATGTTTTAACTTAGTTAGGTTTTTTATTGGTTTTTGTAGCCAACCTAGCCTTGGAATTACATCAAGTGGATGTGAAAATCGTTTTCCTCGATGGAGGACTAGATGAAAAGTTTCTTACATGAAACAACCTAAAGCTTTGTGCAATAGGAAAGCGAACAAAAGGTTTGCAAGCTTCTAAAGTCAATTTGTTGGCTGAAAAAAAAATCTAGTCAATGGCATTTGAAGTTTCATGTAACTTCATTCAACTTCGAGATGATCGAAGACCATTGTAAAACGATTGCGAGATAATTTGTGAAATCATCTCTTCATTTTCCTTGTGAAATCATCTCTTTATTTTCCTTATTAGGACTATACCTAAGAAGTTAAAACAATCAAAGACTAGTTGTCTTTGAATTTCTAAGTGAAATACATGGGTAGAGCAGAAAATATCTTGTGTGTCAAGATATAAAAGGATTGTTCGAATAGGATGCAGTTATTGTCCCAAAAGACATACACAGCAAAGATCCTGGAACAATTCAATATTGAGAGACTGCGAACCTATGCATACCCTTATGGTGAAAGAACATTATCTTAGAGGAGATATGTGTCTAGAGAAACAATCTGAGGTACAACGCATGAAAGAAGTCTCATACTCAAAGGTGATTAAAGGTCTAGCATACTGTGTTGCATGCTAGACTGGACATATGTTTTGTCGTAGGCTTTGTAAGCCGATTTCAATTTGTGAAGCTGAAAATCAAATTATATGATGCTAGAAGGGTAATGAACTAAAAGTTGTGCTATATAGGAGAAAGTCTCCATCCTGAAGGATACTCGAACGCCAAATGGGCAAGAGATCTGGTTGGAGGACACTCAACTTAGCAAACTTGATGACACCATTATCTATGGAATCTGAATTTGTGGCTTGTGCGGCTACTATTCAAAAAGCTGTGTGGCTTAAGGGATTCCTAAAGTGTTTAGGCATAAATGTTATGGATATCCATTGTGACAGTGAAGTCTCGATAGCCTACGCTGTGGACCCTAAGTATCATAATAAACTAAATATATTGACATCAAATGTCATTTTATAAGAGATGTGATCTCTTAGAAATAGTGATTGTTCAGTACTGTTTCCACTCACTAAATGTTTGTTGATCCACTCACTAGCTTAAAAAGAGTTTAGGCATAAGCAACATTTGATGTATTGAACAAACTTTAGTTTCTGAAACAAAATGATGCATTTTTCAATTCGAAATTGTTTTTCGCACATATATACAATGCTGTGTGTTTGTATATATAAAACATGAATGTAAAGTATGCAATATGTCGTATAGATCCAATAAAGGTTGGTCCACTCACACGGACAACCGTCTTCCATACATGCTGAGGGTATGAGAAGGTAAGACGTGCAAGAAATCATCATGTGTTGATGAATACTTCACATAAGTCGACCAATAAGTTTGGGAAATGACAATTCAAGTCATGATAAGGAATACACAGGTATTCCGCAGGGTCTGTAGCCAGGCATGAAATTCTCCCGTGGGAGTTTAGAGGTCCATTGAGGGACTAATGCCTGTACGGTGATTTTATTTTAAAAATTGACATACGACAATCGGTCGATTACTGTAACATGTTAATCGTATTACATGTGCTCAATTAACCGCAACTGGGACGTAGATGGAAAATCCCTGATCCATAACAGTGTGAGTCCCACACATATGTAAGAAGGGAAATTGTCCTTTCTATCGATACCCCTATGACTTAGGCGGCATCAAGGAATACTTGCTTTTGTGACCGCTACTCCAGCTGAAACTCCATGGTCATGAGAGATCCGGCCTAAAGAGTGATAGCTGGGCAAGTGGCAAATGCAAGTGGAATTGATGATCAGTCAGAGAGGAATGGTCTTAACTCGAAACACACATGTAACACTAGATTTCCATGATCGATCCCTTACTAGAAGTGCTAGTAAGTGTGGAATATCTAGGAGTACGTGAAGGCATCTGGGTTAATGCGTGCATATTAACTCGTGAGGGATTAAGAATGCCACTTGTGTGTGAGTTAGCCTGGGGAATCAGAGACAATCGGACTGAGAATCCATATGCATTGATGTCCTTGCATTCTGATCCTTTTCCAAGGATTTCTAGTTTGTAAGCATCTGAATTGCATAGATTGTGCTCACGCGGTCACGGTGGACGCCCATACGAATGCTCAAGAAAAACGAATCGCAAGATGGTGTGTCCATCAAGTGCGAGTGGGAGATGTTGGAAATATTTAATCAGATCCGCCCTTAATGGACCGGATCGTCTGATTACTAAATCCGACGGCCTTTAGGAAAGCAGAAAGTTAACTTATCAGCATTAATATGTGATTGGTGCTGATTGATTTTGTTAGAATCTTAAGTTTTGATGGTGACTAAGGTATGATATGGTCTAGTACTTAAGAGAACATAATCAACACTTAGGAGGGATTAGATGACATGGTTAGAATCCTGAGTTAGATCACTTGAGAATGCAAGATCACTTCCGGTTAGATTAGGACTTGCGCATGCGGATGAATGCTTTCATCCCCCAGCGTCAGCAAGTAAATCACTAGGGATTTAACTTAGTCCATGAGAATTAGGTACACAAAACCTTAAGACTAAGCTATGTTTCAATCGGAAGTGAGTTTGCTTCCTGTTAGAATTAGACTGGCGCAGAGCGACAGAATAGATATTACCCCAAGCGTCAGTAAGTCTACTTCCCCAAGTGAAAGCGCTTCCTGTTAGACTTAGACTGGCGCAGAGCAATAGAATAGTTAGTACCCCAAGCGTCAGTAAGTCTACTTCCCCAAGTGAAAGCGCTTCCTGTTAGACTTAGACTGGCGCAGAGCAATAGAATAGTTAGTACCCCAAGCGTCAGTAAGTCTACTTCGCCGAGTGAAAGCACTTCCTATTAGATTTAGACTGGCGCAGGTTGATAGACTAGATATAACCCCGAGCGTCAGCGGAAATGCAACATCAAGTGAAGTTGCTTCCTATTAGATCTTGACTGGCGCAGACTGATAGAATAGATTTCACCCTAAGCGTCAGTGAATTCACCACGTCAAGTAAAAGTGCTTCCGATAGCTCAGTGACTAGCGCTGAGTGGTGGAATGAAATAGACTAAGCGAGAGCAAGTCATGGTGAACTAAATCCCTCATCAAGTGTATTTACTTCCGGATGTAGAAGTGCTTCCGGATACACCTTAGATTTAGGATCACCCACTGCATGAGACTATATGATTATATTGCTAAACTAACGTTCAAGTGCAGCACACTCAGTAAGGTTGCTTCCGGATGAGAAGTTGCTTCCGCAAGCAATCAGGATGTCTGAACGTTCAAAGAGATGCAGTGTCAGAATGCTTTTAACAGAGCAGAGGTGTCAGGACTACTTTTCAGAGATAAAGCAAGTCAACCCTGCTGAAGCATTTAAGAAGATGTTCCTTCCAACGGTAACAAAAGGATAACAGATATTCAAACAACATTGTTACCTACCAAGCATGAGGAGTATGAGAACATAATCTGAAGATTCACTCAAGGTGTCAAAGCTCATACTGCCCACAAATGTCAGAGTTCATAAGAGAGCTTCTGATAGCAAGAGAGGATCCAATAGCAAAGCACTCTTATCATTCATGGACAAGTGCTTGGAAGACAAAGTTCCTCTATGTGATAGCAAGCAAAATGTTAGAGTCCACGAGCTTCAGATAGCAAGAGAGCTTCCGATAATGAGTCTCTTAACATCCTGGACTTATGCTTGAGGAACGAAGTCCTCTCTGACAGCAAGCAAGAGTCGGACCGTACAAAATGTTCAGATGTCAGAACGACTTTTGTCAGAATAGTATTGCCAGAACAGTGTTGACAGAACAGCTTGGTCAGAGCACCTTTTTAGATAAAGCAAAGTCAACCCTGCTGTGCACTAATGAGGACAACGTAAACAAGGCCCCAACGTCTATAATCAAACGGACTTATTGCCTCTCCAACGGTTAGATATTCAGAGGTTGGTATAAAAGGGATGTTCTTCATTTCTGAAGAAGCGGGCTTGAAAAAGAGAGAGAGAACAGAGCTTATTGTCTGAAACACTATTCTACATTCCTCTCATCTTCTACTCTCGGACTTTGATATGTAATATTCTTAGAGAGTGATTCATTTGTACTTAAGTGAGTAACATCATCCACTCTTTGAGAGAGTTAGTTTCGAGCTTAAGTGTTTAGCACAATCAGTTCATAGAGTGAACATAATTGTAATCTTACATTTTGTAAGGGGGAGCATTTAGAAGTTTTCTAAATCTCCATAGGTTGCAAGTTAGCCCGTAAAACTTGCATTTGTAAGGTTTGCAGGTGAACCCGGTGTAAAACCTGTGGGTTGTTAGGTGAACCCGTGCTCGTAAAACCTAAAGTGTAAAGGCTTCTCTTGTGCCCGGTTTAAACAAGAATAGTGGATTGGAAATCTCAGGTGTAGCCTGGGGACTGGATGTAGGTCTGGGTGACCGAACCAGGATAAATTTATGTGTGCATATATTTATACTTGATCATTCTATTTTTGCATCACATAGCATACTGACTTGTGCATAGCATTATTTATTATCATCATCACCGAGCACAAGCAGTCTTTCGAAAAGAGTTTAAGTTTTATTCCCTCACCCAATTCACCCCCCCCTCTTGGGTGACAGCCACGAATTTCATTTGGTATCAGAGCAGGTCACTTGTTTAAAGGATCAAACGATCTCAAGTGCAAAGACCTTGGCTGATTTGGGTTAAAATGTTTTCCAAAGGCTTTGATCATACCATTCCACCTGTGTTAGAAAATATTGATTTTTGTTGGTGGAAAGCAAGAATGGAAAGTTTTATAAAATCCACTAGTTTGAAAGTTTGGGATATTTTTGAAAATGATTTTGATTTCAAACCAAAAGGAAACTGGACTGAAAGGGAGAAAAATTTGTTTTCCTTAAACATTAGAGCAATGCAAACTTTATACAAAGGCTTAACTGAAAATGATTTCCAGAAAATCAAACATTGCTCTAGTGCTAGAGATATTTGGAATACTCTTGATGTGATATATGCTTCTAACCCATCTCTTGAAAGCACAGCTGCCCAAAGCTCAACTCGTGCTCTTTGTGGATCACCTACTGATGAGCTTCTGGAAGCTGATATTGAGGAAGCAGACTTCAGTGAAGAGAGTATCCATCTCTGCCTAGAAGATTCAGAAAGTGAGGTATCTGGATCTGAAATTGAACTCTCTGATTTGCAAGATGCATACAATGAGTTATGTACTGAATATTGTAAACTTGCAAAAGAACTTCTAGGCTTAAAAGAAAAAGATAGGAAACTTGAAAAACTAATTTCTTCTTCTACATCTAAAGTTTCCGAGGATTCTTTTAAAGAACTAGTGGTTCCGATAGCTAGCCCACTATCGGTAGGGAAAACTTCAACATGTCTTGAAAAATGTTTTGATTGTAAACACGTGTTGAAGGAAAAAGAAAAGCTTTCAAAAGAAACTGAAATTTCAAAGGAACAAAAAGCTTTTCTAAAGAAAACTAATCATGATAATGATAGGAAGCCTCATTTTGATTATCATTCCATTATCTGTCATTATTGTGGTAGATTAGGACATATTTCTCACACATGCAGTCTTAGAAGAAATTCAAATGTGAGAAATAAGTTTGTATGGATTCCTAAAGGACAAGTAAGGTCCAGTGCTAACCATGTAGGACCCAAGTACAAATGGGTACCAAAACATCCTCCTAGTGCCTTACTTGTGCAGGATAGATCAAGAGTTCCTCTTATCCCAAAGAAGAGAACTCGTGGTGATGCAACTGCTGAAACCCACTGGTACAATCATAAGAAGCTGTCGGCCACCACAAGGGACAATGGTTCTGTCTCAAGGATGAGCTATCACAAAGATCCATTCAACTATCCTGAGAAGAACAAGGGAGAGTGGATTCCTCGATCATCATTGGAAAGGCTCTTGAATCCTACCTCTCAGAAGAAAGTGCTTCGAACCAAGGATAAGTATAGAAGATCTCCTTGGGTAAACAAGGGATCACTTAGCAACGAAGCATTTGATAGTAAAATCTCCTATGCTAATATTAGATGGACTTATTGAGATTTTACATTAAGCATCCTAAGATGTGAACATTATATTCATCATTGAAGAAAGCTTAAAGAAATAAGTAATGTTCATAATCTACATGAGATCCATGACTATCTTGATCAAAAACCTTGTATATCCTTGTGCATATAGTCATGATAGATTCACCATGCCATACACATAGCAAGTAATCTCTAAGTGCATGTGAATTACATATAGCCTACAAACTGACCTTCAGATCCAGACTTGGATACAAAAGGAAGGAACTATCTGATATTTTGTAGGAAAGGCAATCCGGAGGTTCAGCAAGACAAGGGTGAAGATGAGTTATGGGCTAAAATGAACAAGGAACATGAACAAAATCAGAGAGAGATAGGCTAAGATAGCCACCCCTCGGACTTGACCAGGATGTCACTGCTGCCCTCAGAAGGGAAATTGAAATGAAGCGGATTGCCCAAGCAGGAAGGCTCGCCCTTGGGGAAGCCATCTGATTCATGTGCCCCCAACAGTCTGCTGGCACAGAGGCAAGCTTGAGATAGCACTAAGTGATCAACCTGCGGAGATACCCTCTGCTGAACCTGTGTCTCTCTCTGCGCCAGCACCTAATCTGAGTGAAGAGCTGTGTATGAAGTATGGGTTCAAGAGGCCAGAGTTGCGAGTAGTAGTGATCACCAAGTGAATTCATCCCTCTGCACCAGCTCCAATTCATCCTATTAGCCTCAACAGGACTCAGGACTGTACCTCATCTGAACAATTAGTCAAGTCTTGATAAGCATTCGTCACGCATAGATTTTGGTGCTGCTCTGAAAATAGAATCCTTGCATTGTCAACCAAAATCAAGCGAGCTACTGCTTGATGCGAATGGAGCTATGGTGATATCATTCTTACCCTCCTCTTTACTTGAATAATCTTTTGGGTAGTAAATGCATGATGAGCTTAACAGATTTTATTTCTCTGAAATTGATATGATTTCCCTTATCTGTGATAACCTTATTTTCTGTAAAAATGATCCTATCATATCAAATTCATTTTCTGATATAATGCATACTGATTTTACAGATTCAAGAAGTCTGACACTTTGAAACTGAACCTTCTCCAAAACCTACTAAATTTGTGCATGCTGAATCATTGTGTTCCAAGATTTCTGACATTGTTAAGAAGATTCAGAACTAGTTTCAGAATTTTGACACAAACAAAAAAACCTTCTTCAGAGTTTTTCATATGGTGTCTAAATCGTTTTACTCATATATGCTTAGCAATTTTTTTTTTGGGGCGCCGCTCAGAAAAGAAAACAGTTTATACATTCACCTTGATTTTTGAAAGATCCTTTTTGAAATGCAAACTTTCAAAACAGATTCCGATCCTCTTTAAACTTACATGACAACCATTCCTCATGATAGCATTCAAAAGTTATTTCTGATTTTCCATTTCATATGGTATCTCTTGCATCAAGTTTTTCAATGCATAAGCAGCTATGGGATTCGAGAACAATACATCCCTCTTAATTACATCTTAAGTTCTCAATCTACTAATGATCTCGATTCAAGTTTGTGGTTTAGGAATGTTGACACAGATTATTGAAGCTTGAACAATGAGAATGACCAAGAGAGAATGGCAACGAAAATGCCTCTTATCAAGATGTGTGGAATGGCTATACTAAACCTGAGAAACTCTCGCCAATACACATGAGCATTTCTATCCCTCACATATTCTGTTGTGAAATTTAATGGATAGTCTCTCTCTTGTCTGACATGCATTAGAAATCTTAGGAAATGCCTTGAATTAAACTCTGCTAGATCTGTAAAACATGGCATAGTATCACAAGCATGCTATAATCTGTATTAATTTCGAGCTTGTTGATATCCTAAGAACAATGAGATCACACTGACCATATCTAGAAGAACTTGAGCTAAAATTTGGAAATTATTCTCGTAATCACATGCTGAAATTTGGCTGTTTTTGTAAACCGGATTTAGTCTTGAAATCAAACTATTTTGTGAGGACGAAGATTTCTCAAAATTTCATTGTGTTAATAATTCACATGTCTTCATGATCTAACATGAACATCCTTGAGGCATATTTATTGAACTATACTTGCTTACGAAACTCTGAAAATATGCCACCTGTTTGATACTCGCTATACTATCACATTGATATTTATCTATGAGAGTATAAATGGAGTTCATATCTTGATAGTGAAACTATGTGAACGTGTAGACAATTTCAAAATTAGTTCTCACATAATCATTGATCATATTTTCTTAAACCAATTAGCAAGCATGATTTCTTAAAATTATTAACTTGTGCTGACTAACACAGATTGACTTGAATGTCCTGAGTATGGTCTCCAATGTTAAATCTTAAGTTCTTTCACTGACCATCAGGAAGCGCTTGCTTCCTCAAGCACATGCAGGACCAATCATCAAGTCTGAGCAAGGTTGCTTTCGCAACAATCAGCGTCTTCGATAGCAGGCCAACTATTGAACCATGGGAAGAATAGAGTGACTGCCCAGTCATGTCCGCTTGTGGTTGTAGCTCAGCTTGCCGAAGCGAATCATCAAAGCACTTGCGCTAGGGGTTTCCACTTGAGATAGCACACCTCTTGAAGATGTCAGGAAGCATGCTTATCTGCGTATGATTCAGATTCCTGAGTCTAATAGAGTATGAGTACCCCTCATCTGTGGTAACATCTACACCTTACCATTTCTTACATATGATGCATACATGGCATTGGTAAGGGTGTCAACTTAGGATGTTTCTCTCAATCTGCATTGACTTCAAAATCATTCACTGTCTTAGAAAATCATCCTAGCTCACACATCTGTATCCTCTAAATGACATGCGGGAAAGTAATTGATAACATACCTCTCTTATATGCTTCCTTTCTTGATTTAATGATGATTAATCTTAATATAGAAGAGAAGTAAGTGGACATTACCTGTTAATGATCCCTTGAAAATAGAGAGTCACATGCTGTCATCGATAATAAACTCTTAAGATGCTGTGATGCAAGTTGTTTGGAAATTATTTTTGGCACTTTTAATCAAATTTCATTTGATTTCATTAGGTATCAGATTTCATCTCATTTGAATTTAAAATCACATATTTCATTTGATGTCATAATCATCATTTTTAAACACATCAAAATTACTTTTGATATCATGTTAATCAATTCGAGAGGATCAAAATTACATTTGGAAAGAATTTTCACCTTCAAAAAGAAAACTGTTTTGTATGTTTTGATCTTAATTTAATTATGATTAGATTTGATGTATCAATATCTCCTTTGAAAAACATGTTTAACTATCCTACATAGTGTTTAGGGAAAATACAATCATTTAGGATCATGAGCCATTATTGCTGTTCCTTGTTAATTCTCGTACATTGTATTGAATAGTCTAGAACAAATCTTTATTAGCGATACATAGGGAGAAATATTAGGTAGAAAGCCCATTCCTAGGAGAACGATAAAAGTATCCCCATCCCTAAGGCTAGCTTGCACCTGTTGGATTTTGATGAAGCCAAAAGGGGGAGAGAGATGAGATGTCTAGAGATGAGATATAAGATGTCTAGCTAGAGATGAGATATGAGATGTCTAGCGAGAGATGAGACATGAGATGTCTAGAGCTGAGAGATAGATAAGATGCCTAGATTTTTGGGGAGAGAAATGGGGAAAGGAATATAGCTCTAGGATGAGTGATCTAAGTTTAATTATGTTCTCTAGTCATCTATGGGTTTGTCATCATCAAAAAGGGGGAGAATGTTAGAATCTTAAGTTTTGATGGTGACTAAGGTATGATATGGTCTAGTACTTAAGAGAACATAATCAACACTTAGGAGGGATTAGATGACATGGTTAGAATCCTGAGTTAGATCACTTGAGAATGCAAGATCACTTCCGGTTAGATTAGGACTTGCGCATGCGGATGAATGCTTTCATCCCCCAGCGTCAGCAAGTAAATCACTAGGGATTTAACTTAGTCCATGAGAATTAGGTACACAAAACCTTAAGACTAAGCTATGTTTCAATCGGAAGTGAGTTTGCTTCCTGTTAGAATTAGACTGGCGCAGAGCGACAGAATAGATATTACCCCAAGCGTCAGTAAGTCTACTTCCCCAAGTGAAAGCGCTTCCTGTTAGACTTAGACTGGCGCAGAGCAATAGAATAGTTAGTACCCCAAGCGTCAGTAAGTCTACTTCCCCAAGTGAAAGCGCTTCCTGTTAGACTTAGACTGGCGCAGAGCAATAGAATAGTTAGTACCCCAAGCGTCAGTAAGTCTACTTCGCCGAGTGAAAGCACTTCCTATTAGATTTAGACTGGCGCAGGTTGATAGACTAGATATAACCCCGAGCGTCAGCGGAAATGCAACATCAAGTGAAGTTGCTTCCTATTAGATCTTGACTGGCGCAGACTGATAGAATAGATTTCACCCTAAGCGTCAGTGAATTCACCACGTCAAGTAAAAGTGCTTCCGATAGCTCAGTGACTAGCGCTGAGTGGTGGAATGAAATAGACTAAGCGAGAGCAAGTCATGGTGAACTAAATCCCTCATCAAGTGTATTTACTTCCGGATGTAGAAGTGCTTCCGGATACACCTTAGATTTAGGATCACCCACTGCATGAGACTATATGATTATATTGCTAAACTAACGTTCAAGTGCAGCACACTCAGTAAGGTTGCTTCCGGATGAGAAGTTGCTTCCGCAAGCAATCAGGATGTCTGAACGTTCAAAGAGATGCAGTGTCAGAATGCTTTTAACAGAGCAGAGGTGTCAGGACTACTTTTCAGAGATAAAGCAAGTCAACCCTGCTGAAGCATTTAAGAAGATGTTCCTTCCAACGGTAACAAAAGGATAACAGATATTCAAACAACATTGTTACCTACCAAGCATGAGGAGTATGAGAACATAATCTGAAGATTCACTCAAGGTGTCAAAGCTCATACTGCCCACAAATGTCAGAGTTCATAAGAGAGCTTCTGATAGCAAGAGAGGATCCAATAGCAAAGCACTCTTATCATTCATGGACAAGTGCTTGGAAGACAAAGTTCCTCTATGTGATAGCAAGCAAAATGTTAGAGTCCACGAGCTTCAGATAGCAAGAGAGCTTCCGATAATGAGTCTCTTAACATCCTGGACTTATGCTTGAGGAACGAAGTCCTCTCTGACAGCAAGCAAGAGTCGGACCGTACAAAATGTTCAGATGTCAGAACGACTTTTGTCAGAATAGTATTGCCAGAACAGTGTTGACAGAACAGCTTGGTCAGAGCACCTTTTTAGATAAAGCAAAGTCAACCCTGCTGTGCACTAATGAGGACAACGTAAACAAGGCCCCAACGTCTATAATCAAACGGACTTATTGCCTCTCCAACGGTTAGATATTCAGAGGTTGGTATAAAAGGGATGTTCTTCATTTCTGAAGAAGCGGGCTTGAAAAAGAGAGAGAGAACAGAGCTTATTGTCTGAAACACTATTCTACATTCCTCTCATCTTCTACTCTCGGACTTTGATATGTAATATTCTTAGAGAGTGATTCATTTGTACTTAAGTGAGTAACATCATCCACTCTTTGAGAGAGTTAGTTTCGAGCTTAAGTGTTTAGCACAATCAGTTCATAGAGTGAACATAATTGTAATCTTACATTTTGTAAGGGGGAGCATTTAGAAGTTTTCTAAATCTCCATAGGTTGCAAGTTAGCCCGTAAAACTTGCATTTGTAAGGTTTGCAGGTGAACCCGGTGTAAAACCTGTGGGTTGTTAGGTGAACCCGTGCTCGTAAAACCTAAAGTGTAAAGGCTTCTCTTGTGCCCGGTTTAAACAAGAATAGTGGATTGGAAATCTCAGGTGTAGCCTGGGGACTGGATGTAGGTCTGGGTGACCGAACCAGGATAAATTTATGTGTGCATATATTTATACTTGATCATTCTATTTTTGCATCACATAGCATACTGACTTGTGCATAGCATTATTTATTATCATCATCACCGAGCACAAGCAGTCTTTCGAAAAGAGTTTAAGTTTTATTCCCTCACCCAATTCACCCCCCCCTCTTGGGTGACAGCCACGAATTTCAGATTTGATTAGATTCAAATCAGTTAACAAATCAACATTAATATTAGATTGATTTGATTAGTGAATCAAATCAGTTATTATTGTTGATTGGTGTCATAATGACTGCAATAATGACGGTGATATTTCTACCTTTCGTAGTGACACTCTTGTCACTATAAATAGAGGTGTCCCGCTCATTAGGGAGATGTTATTTAGAGAATTTAAAGGCTTAAGGAGGAATTTAAGGATATTTTTGACGAATTATGAATATAAAATCTTATTTACCTTAAATTTAAGGAAATATAGTTAAACGAGTCATTTAGAGTTAGAAACTACTATAGAAATTATTTTGAAATCTAGAAAAATGTTATGAAGGAAAGAAATGGAAACAATAATTTATATAAACTTTTGGGCTAAAAATATAATTAAGAATAAATAATAGGGTAACTTGCTGTAATTTTCCCTAAAATATATATATAAATACCTCCTTCTTCCTCCTCCCTCTCATTCGAACCCTAGCCTCCCTCCCCTCCCAAACCGTCGGCTCTCCTCTCCTCCCTCATTCTCTTCGTGTTCTCTCCCTCCGGCGAAGGTTCCGGCGAGAATCACGACGGCAACGGCGGTGGGGAGTGGCGTGCGAGCCAGTTTATTCGGTGGGTTCTCTTCTTTCTCTCTTTCTTTTTCGTCCTCCTATGTCCAGCGATGAGTTCGGCGAGCCACGGCGGAGCTCGAACAAGACAGGCCGTGGGTGAGCTCCTTCCTCTCTTCCTTGCTTTGCTTCTTGATTTGTTAAGTTTCACAATGTTCTTGACACTCTTTCATTGTTTATTTTTGTTTTCCTTCACTGTCCCACTTCGTTTTCCGGCGAGCCGCCGATGTTCGATGACGGCAAAGCTCCGGCCAGTCATGGTGAGGTCCAAAATGAGTCTAGGCAACATTTTTTTCTTCCGATTCTACCTTTCCCTTTCTGATTGGAACGAACTTGAGTGAGGGATTCCGAATTTGGGGTTGTAGTTTGTAAGGATTTTTAACTGATTTAAATATAGGCTTGAGTATAAAACTTATATTTTGGTTGTTGTGGAAGCTTATCTAAGTTGTAATGTAGTAATTGTTGGTTTGACTATTGAGTTCTTGATAGATTAACATTGTGTGTATGATGTTCAGTATTTTACAAGCTTACAAGAATATGAATGTTGTTTGGTTGATGGCATGATCATTTGCAAATTTTCTCTTGTATGTGATGGCTTGTTGGTTCATGACTAGTAAGGGAAATTATGTATGTTTGATGTGCTTTTATGTCATTTTGATTTAGAGAAGTGCTCAGCTGGATAGAAGTGTGGATTGAAATTTATTTTGGTGGTTTTGAATGAAAGTTTGAACCTTTATTAGTGTTTGTTGTAGTTTAAGTAAACCCTAAACTTTGGATAATTTTGTTCTAGGTTCTTTTCCTTACTCTTTATACATTTGGCACTATGGTTTGTGTGTATATGATATAGTGGTGTGAGGTTGCAAAATTCTCAAAGTTTGACTGTTATGGCGATGTTTGTAATGTCTGAACAGGTTATGGGCTTGAGATGTTATTTTAACTGTGATTTATAACTTTAAAGAGGAAGAGTTATTGATGTTTCCTTTAGGTTGAATGTTAAAATGGTGAAGCTTTAGTATTTTCAGAATTCTTAATCCTTGTTTAATGTTTGGATATGATTTAAATAGTGTTTATGGGTTTTGAATTGAGGTAGGATTTTAAGGTTGCTATTCTATGCATATATTTTTGTATATGTTGGGGAAGCCTAGGGAAGTTTGAATATTTGATGTTTAATTGAGAGCTTGGTTTTAGAGATGTATGGGATTCTGGAAATGGTTAAAGGAGGATGGAAATAGATTTGTTAGTAATAGTTTGTGTTTTGTTAGAATGAAATTGATTAATGAAATGGGTTCAAGGATTTTGGGATGTATGGAGTATTAGTTTTAAGAAAATGAGAATGGTTTTGAAGGGTTTAGATAGTAGGATAGGTTGATGACATATGGTTTACTTTGGAAAAGAAAATGAAGTGGATTTGGAAGGTTAATTCTTTATGTTCCAAGACTTTAGTGAAGTGGTTTTGGTTTGAATGGAGATATGCATGGATGTGAAATGATGGTGATTAAAGAATAATAATTTTTGGTGCATGAGTCAATAAATTTCATGCTTTTGTAAGAAGAATTAAGTAAGTACTTGGGCTTGAATGATCTACTTTGGTTTAGTGTGGTGTGTGTGATGTCCATGAGATGGTAGAACTAATTAATACTGATTGGAATTAATTATGATGTCTATGATGGTTTGTGTGCTTATTTAAGATTTCGTTGCTCTTTCTACTATCATGGCTGAACTGATCGTAAAAGAAAGAAGATGAGTGATTTAATTGGATATGGATTGTAAAACTAAAAAGTGGAATGAGGTTTGTCCATCTCTTTTATATCATGGTTGATAATTATTGCTATTTCTGTTAGATTCTTGAAGTACAATGACTTCACATAGCTGAAAAATAAAGGTTAAATGTGGCAAATAAGTGTAGTTTAAATTGGAGCATAATTTGGGTGCTCTACAATATGTTGGTGAAGTAATGATGAAGATATTGGAATTGTGTTTATTTAGTTGTTGACCATGTTGATTGTAAAAGATGATGTTTGATTGTTATGAATGGTGATTGAGTTGTAGTGGAAATCTGTCTGGGTATGACTTATATGAGATGTGACTTGTTAATGTTTAAAGTAGTGAATGTGGACTTTGAATGATTGTATAAAATAGTTGAATTAAGAAAGGGGATTTGGGTAGTAACATATGAATACGAGAGAGACGTCAAGTGTTATAAAATGAAAATGATATTAATTTATCATTTGTATCCTATCACTATAGGAGGAACTAAGAGGGAAGTGTTTGGAGAACATCTTCAAGAAATGGTATGGAAGGACATCGCAATGCTAAGGGCGACAGGTAATCACACTTAACCTTGCTATAACATTGAGGGTGACGTTAGTTAGGGATTTTGAAAAATCCCTTTTCACCCTCAATATATATATTATCTTTAAAATGGTATTTTTTATACAAAACAGGCTATCGGGTGCCTTTCAAACGCGATTATTTTCATATAAAAGGAATTTGAAATATTATACATATTATCCTGGCTGATGTTTATTCTGGTATGATATGTGAGGTTCAGATGATATTATGTGAGAGATGTTGATAGTTAGGTTGAGAGAATAAGTTGAATAGTTGAGATTGAGATAGTGAAGGGATTGATAATGGTTCATGATATTGATGATGAGATTGAAATTGATGGATATGAATACTGCGAGGTTTGCATGACACTGATATACATACGTACCATTGCGCGATGATAACTGTCGATAGGCCAATCGACAGTTATTTGTACTGATGATCCTTTTCGGATTGATTGGATCGGGGTTCATAGGTCGACTTATTGAGAGAAGTGACCTACGGTTGTTTGGCATTGAAGAGCCCAACCGCCCCTACGGTTGTTTGGCATTGAAGAGTCCAACCGTTCCCGTTCTGTAATGGAAAACAGAATTGGGGTTCCCTCTCTGGAGATTGCCAGAAAGGGAAATTGTTCCCTCATTATGGAGAGGAACACAGTGTCAAATCATATAGTGAAGATTAGATGCTTGAATGCCCCGGGATGGCACAATGCATCTATAGGTGAGTGTGAGAGTTGTGGTGGTAGTAGCATTAGATTGGAGACTGGGGAGGTGATATTTGGTTATGTGGAATTGACTGAGGAATTTGAGTGATATGTGAAATGTAGAGATGATGACTTTGAATTGATTTGGATGGAGGGAACTTGAACGATGAATGAAAGACTTGACATGTATATATGTATTATTGATTTTTAAACTGTGGTACCCTTTAGACGCCCTTACTACCGCACATCTCACTGTTATAGTGAGTTAAGCGGTGATTACTGGGACAAATTGTCTCATCCCACGATTACTGACATTTTTGCAGGTATTCATGCACAGGCGCAAGCATCAGGAAAGGGAATTAGGTTTCAAAGGTTATTTAGATTAGTTAGTTATGTATATTGCCAATTTGTATAGGCCTGCATTCGTTTCCGCATATATCTATATGTATTTGATATTATTGAACATTAGGTTGCTTATTTTTCTAACCATGTTAGGTGATTCTTTTCTAACATGGTTAGCTATTAATTATCCATGATAGCGTTCAGGTTGTATTAGTTTATTCTTTTCTATCATGGATAATGATCATTATTAAGAAATCCTTTTTCTAACTATGATAGATTTATTATTATTATGGAAATCATTTTTCTATCATAGTTAGTCAGGGTATTATTGAATTAATTAGGGAATTAGTAACAGAGTGTAACAAGTTAGGACACAACCGGATGCAAAATAGCTTCCGGAAGACTTAGAGTAAAATAACGTGACTAACGCTCACGGATAAAAAATATGTCCCACAGCGGAAGTCAATAACATACTAAGTCATAACCTAGTCTAAGTAAGATTTCTTCCCATAGCAAACACGCTTCCCATAGCATGTATGGCTCTTACTGCACTTGATTATATATATTCTACTCTGTTGGACTAACAATTATGTGCAGAACTTAGTTTTACTTCCGGATGCAAATGAGCTTCCGGATGTAAATACTCTTGGCACTGGGATTCTGAGACTAACACTTGCAGAGCAAGATTACCGCTTCCGGATGAACAATGATCATCCGTCAGCAAGAGCAAGAGACAGAACATACATATGCTCAGAAGTCAGAATGCTTTTGTCATAGCAGAGTTGTCAGAGTTGCTTTTCAGAGATAAAGCAAGTCAACCCTGCTGAGCATTTATGGAGCATTAATGGAGTCAAGGGTAACAAGGGATAAACGGACATATTCAAACTGCATTTCTACCTACCAAACATGTGGAGCATGAGAAGATGCTATATAAGGAATTACTTCATCATTTATGAAGCACCGAACATAATCTGAGAAATCATTCAAGCATTCAAAGCTCATACTACCCAGAAAGCAAGAGAGCACTTATTGTATTCGAGAGTTATTCTCTAGTTTTCTTGTACCTCTTGTATTTAAGTCTCTTCATTTATTGAGAGCATTTATTGTACTTAAGTGAGTAACATCATCTGTTCTTTGAGTGAACTGGGTAGAAAATCCTTTGTTTAAACGTTGAACCCTTACAAGTACTAAGGGGGAGCGAGTTAGGTTGTAAGGTTACAAGTGAGCCCGTAAAACTTGTGGTTGTAAAGGTTGCAGGTGAACCCGTTGTAAAACCTGTGTGTAACATATTGTTACTATTTCCCTAATTAACCTGTAACATCTCTTTTAATTCAATAATATCTTTACTAACTATGATAGAAAAAGGAATTGCAATAATATCAATATCTCTATCATAGTTAGAAAAAGAATATGCTAATGATTGAAATATTATCCATGATAGAAAAGAATAAACTAATACAGCACAGCTGCTATCATGGATAATTAATTGCTAACCATGTTAGAAAGGATTTGCCTAACATAGTTAATAAACAAAACTAGTTGATATTTAACAATAAATAGATATATACATGCGGAAACGAATGCAGGCCTATACAAATTGGCAATATACAAATTCAAAATAGTCTATATAGCTTCTAATACCTAATTCCCTTTCCTGTTGTCTGCGTCTGCGCATGAATACCTGCAAAAATGTCAGTAATCGTGGGATGAGACAATTTGTCCCAGTAATCATCGCTTAACTCACTAAAACAGTGAGATGTGCGGTAGCGAGGGCGTCTAAAGGGTACCACATTTAAAATTCAGTAATATATATACATACATATCAAGGCTTCTTCCATTCATCACTCAAGTCCAACAATAATATCCAAACCAAATCAATTCATTATCTCCATACTCCAATCAACTATTACTACCAAAACAACCCTCACACTCACCTAAAGATGCATTGTGCCACCACGGTGCATTCAAGCATCTATTCTTCACTATATGATTTGACACTGTGTCCCTCTCCATAATGAGGGGACAATTTCCCTCTCTGGCAATCTCCAGAGAGGGAACCCCAATTCTGTTTCCATTACAGAACGGGAACGGTTGGACTCTTCAATGCCAAACAACCGTAGGGGCGGTTGGGCTCTTCAATGCCAAAACAACCGTAGGTCACTTCTCTCAATAAGTCGACCTATGATCCCCGATCCAATCAATCTGAAAAGGATCCTCAGTACAAATAACTGTCGATTGGCCTATCGACAGTTATCATCGCGCGATGGTACACAAAATTCAGTGTCATGCAATGCTCACATATTCCTGTCAATATCTCATCCACAGCATTTCATATCTCAATCACAAATATCCTTGAATATCTAAATTTCATTCACTATCTCCTTCACAACAACTCAACTCTTTCCCACAACCTACTATCACTATCCTTGATAGCATCTATATAAATCCCTCAAACAACTATCTTAACACTATAATCATAAACCTTTCACACCATTCCAATTCGATAACCACCACCAAACAGGATAATAGATATACAGAGTTTCAAATTTCTTTATATGAAAATAATCGTGTTTGAAAGGCACCCGATAGCCTATTTTATATAAAAATACCTTTTCCAAGATAATATATGTATAGAGAGGGTGAGAAAGGATTTTAGAAATCCCCAGCTAACGTCACCCTCATTGTTATAGCAAGGTTAAGTGTGATTACCTGTCGCCCTTTAGCACTTTGCGCAATTTCTCAACCTTTCTTTATTGATGCTACGAAAGCCTATTGCATCCACTCCTATAATAATATAGAGCCAAATGATAAATTAATACCATTTCCACTTTATCGTACTTTAACGTCTCTCTCGTTCGTAATATACTACCCAATCTTTTTCAAGTAATACTCCCTTAACTCTTAAATGGTCTCATTTGTTTATTTGATTCTTGCCCAATTTTGACAATTAAATAAGTCATTAAGTGGAGTTCATTTCACGCATAACAATACTATCATACAAACAATCATTTCAATAACTTAAAGCAATACTGTAACATCCTGAAAAATTTAATATAGGATCAATGAGTGTTTTGGGAAATAATAAATGGAGAAATTGAGAATTTTGGAATTTTTAGGAATTTTTGGGATATTTTGGGAATTTTGAGTAATTAATGTACATATAATTAATTAAGAAATGAAGAGTTTGAAATATGAGGGAATGATAAAGCTAAAAATATTTTGAAGTTTAAGAAGATTGGAGGCTGGTTTAAGTGGTTTTAAATTAAAAGAGGACATTATGGTAACTTCCGGTACGAAATAATCCATTTCTGACCCCGAAAACGCATGCCAAACGCGCCCTAGCCCTTTCTTTTGACATAAAACCCGTCTTCTTCTTCCTCATTCTCTCTGCTGGTGCGACGCACCCCCCATTTTCGATTCCTTCTTCTCCCTGGTCGGTCTGCGTCCTCGCCGGCCATAGGCGACGGCGTTCGCCGTCCACCTCACTTCATCATCTACACTTACGGACCCTCCCTTCCTCATTCGAACTCTCTCTGCCTCTCCAATCCTCCAACCCGTCATCTCCCTTCCCTCAAAACCTAACCTTTCGGCCACCACCCTCTTCTCCGGCGACGGCGAGCCGAAGTGGCAGCGCGGCGGCGCGATCTCCCCTCCCCTCTCTTCCCTTTTATTTCAGTTTGTCTTGCTCTCTTCTCTCACCCAATGAACCATCTTCGTTTCTCCTTGCAAATCCGGCGAGAATAGGTAAAGCTTCAATCTTTTTAACATATCTTGTGTTATATTTTCATTTCAATGGTGATTCCTCACTTCCTCTTCCTCCCTTTCCCAAAAATGCAAGCTTTTCCTCTTACCCTTCAAACTCCGGCGGCCTCTTCCTTTTTCCGGCGAGTTTCCGGCGGCGGCAAGTTTGACCGGTGTAGGAATTGATGAGCTGAAGTGGGTGAGCATTTCTTTTCGTTCTACCCTTCTTTCTTATGATTTTGGGCGAATTAAGAGAGGGTTCAATTTTAGTTTTGGGGTTTAGTTTGCTAATCGGTAAAAGTTAAAGCTTTAGCTTTAATGCTTGTTGAATTGAATGAGAAATTGAACTTTGATTGAAGTTTGGAGCAATTTGTGAAAACCCTAGGGTCTTAGTACTTTAGGACCGATTAGTTTTAGAGATTCTAAGGTCAAAATTTCTAAGTATTACATGTAGGAACATATTGGAAGATATTTAAGTTGATTTCTAACAGTGCATGTTTGAAATTGTGAGTTTTGTTGTTTTGCAATTTTAGTTTACTTCACCTTGCTATGACGTTTGATTTGTTGTTTTGGATGCTTATATTAGTGTATATTTGGGAATTTTTGCTTTAGGTGAGAGTGATTTTGTTTGCTTATAATGGGTGCAGTGAAATGATGTTGATTGGAGATATTGTTTTATTGTTATTAACAAAGTCCGAATTGGGTTTGAATTCTTGATGGTTGTGTATCTTGTTTTGCTTGGAATTTATGGTTGAAGATTATGTTTTAGCCCTTCTTGTGCAGTTTGATTTCTACCTGGCTTAGGATGTGCGAAATTGTATGTGTGTGTGTGTGTGTTTGCTCAATGTTTAACATATTTTTATGTTTGTGAAACCTCTTTTCATTTAATCATTTCCTGTGCTAATCATAGGTTTATTATTTTAGTTTAAATGATGAGTAGGCTGATGGGAAATAATAGCTTGTATGTTGAGCCTTTTTGATTTGTAAACTGTGGGTGCTCTATTATTTATAGTTTTGATATCAAGGGTAACTTGGAGCAAATAATCCTATTGGTTTTGTTATTTTGTATGTGGCTGTCCAGTGACCTAGTTATTAGGATTTAAGATGAGGAATGAAATGGGATTTTCTATGTTGTATTTGTTACTTAAAGGTGAAGTATTATAAGCTAGCTTAACTAAGACGATATAGTCCTCATTATACTTGCTTAAATGGAATGGTTGAAAAAGTGAATTGAGTTTGTTGTCATGTGTTGTTATGAATTGTTTTGATTTCATTGTGATTCTTTTAATGGTAGTGAATATAATCCATTGTGCTCCTTGTCAAATTAAGCTAGTAACTCTAATAGTTAAATTATATTTTCTAGTAACTTAAATTCAATTGTAATCTAATGTTCAATTCTGATTTTTGTGGATATTCATGTGGTGATATCATTTGCAATCATATGCATAATGAATAGTGGCTGCCAAATGTTTAAGATACAAGTATATGTATGAAATCTGTTTTGAATACTGGGTATTTGCCTGTGGTTGCTGAATGATTGCTTGGACTTTAAGTTTAACCTGAGAGTCATGATTGCCCCTTAATGTAGAAATGGAATCTAAGATATTTCCAGGTTATGATATTATTAGGTAATTCTTTGTGTAAATGAAAGCTGATTGCTTTATTTAGGTTTTGAGTAATAATTATGTGTATGATGTCCTAACTTAATTGGATTTCATTCTCATGCCTGTATAAAGTAGTTGTTTCTTTTGTTTCATTGAAATGGAAGAATCTCACATATGTGAAGAAATACTGTACGGTGAACTTGATTAATAAAGTTAAGAATATCAACCTAAAAATATGGCTATAGAAAGGGGCTTGGGTAGTAACTTCATAAGACCGAGAGTAACGTAGAGTATTATAGGGTGGAGATGGTATTAATATAACCTTTTGTGTTATATTATTTTAGGAGTACATATTGGTAATAGTACTTGAAGGAAATCTCCAAGATACGGTAAGGAAGGGCAGCAAAGTGCTAAGGGCGACAGGTAATCACTCTTACCTTACTATAACATTGAGGGTGACGTTAGTTAGGGATTTTGTAAAATCTCTTTTCACCCTCTATATATAGATATTATCTTTAAAAGAGTATTTTTTATACAAAACAGGCTATCGGGTGCCTTTTAAACACGATTATTTCTGTATAAAAGATTTGTACATAATATATATATTATTATCCTGCCTGGTGGTGGCCATTGATCTGGAATGGCGTGAAATGTATATAGGGATAGTGTTGGGTAGTGGTTTAAGAGGTGATGAGGATAGAAAAGAGAGTTACATGTTGAGTTGAGATTGTTGAGAGCTATGTTGATGGAATATAGAATAGGGATTGTGAGTATTGCATGACACTGATTATTAGTACCGTCGGCCGATGTAACCTATCGATTTGCGCAAATCGATAGGTTAATTGTACAGGTTCCTCGGATTGTAAAGGAACCAGGGATGTGTACACTTTTTATAGTGCTCCCTTTTTCAGGGACGTTTTCACTATTTAAAGTGCTCCCTTTTTCATGCTTTCAGATTTGAGACTGGGCACAGTGTCAATCACGTTTATTTTCGTCTGTTGAGTTGATTTGGAACTGACTGAGGGATTTGAGTGGTATGTGGGAAGTAGAGATGATGAATTTGAGTTGATTTAGACGGAGGGACTTGAATGATGAATGAAAGACTTGACATGTATATATATATATTATTGGTTTTAAATGTGGTACCCTTTAGACGCCCTCGCTACCGCACATCTCACTGTTATAGTGAGTTAAGCGGTGATTACTGGGACAAATTGTCTCATCCCACGATTACTGACATTTTTGCAGGTATTCATGCACAGGCGCAAACATCAGGAAAGGGAATTAGGTAGTAGTAGTTATATAGACTATTTTGAATTGTATATTGCCAATTTGTATAGGCCTGCATCTGCTTCCGCATATTTTTCTATTAAACTGGATATTAGAACTAGAGATATTGTTTATGGATTGTAATATAAGTAAAGTACTTTTCTAACTATGATAGGTTTCTATTAATAAGGAAAGTCTTTTCTATCATAGTTAGGAAGTAATGATAATTAAATTTTATAGTATTGGTTAATCAGTAATAGTGACAGGTTATTATACTTTATCATTAGGTTGCCTCCTGTTTCTAACCATGTTAGGTTAATCTTTTCTAACATGGTTAGCTGCTGATTATCCATGATAGTATTCGTATTGTATTAGGAAATTCTTTTCTATCATGGATAATACATAAACTATTAGAAAGTTTATTTTCTAACTATGATAGATTTATTTACTATCATAGTTAGCAAGGTGATTGTTTAACTAAAACTTATAATGATGGTTAATTAGGGAATTAGTAACAGAGTGTTACAATCACCTTGCTAGCAATATCAGCTGTGCACATTTCTATCCTATTTCAAATCTTGGATAGCTCACAAATCAAGTACAACACAAATTTAAGAATTTCACCAGGAACACAAGCATTTCCAACGAACCACTCAATCCATGAACAATTAACCATTTACATCTAATATACAACAGATTTATATTACTTCACAACTTCAACAAATACCCAAATGGTATGTAATCTCTATTTTATTTCAAAACAGATCAAACAGTCAAATGAGCAACTAAACCTTGACAAAATCACAAGCAAAGAAAATATAAGCTTTATAATTTGCTCAGCCAGCAATACATTAGAGACAACGAGACGATGAAGCCTCATTAAGTCATTTCAGCTCATACAAAGATGAAAACAACCCATTGTAAATGAACATGGATGCATCACACATCCTCCAAACTAGAGAAGGAGCCAAAAACTAACAATAATCCCACGCATACAGGGCTAACAAACCAAGATAAACTCGCATACACATATTTACTAATTTAACTTAGAGTTCCTGCCTAAAACATAATTTATTATGCTATAATTTCTTTAATTTAAGATTATTCCTAATCAAATTAAGTCACCCCTTTCATCCAACCATGAACCACAAATTATTAAACAACCAGCAGAAAACTAATGGATAGCCATGGAGGAGGAAACTGAAATTCAACCAATATGTAACTATATTGAGCATACACTATAACCAATGTATAGAGTGAAATATCAATCTCATACCTATTCTCAAAACAATGAATTCATCAATAATCATTTCAGCCACAAGCATAACTTAAACATACATGCATTGTAATTAATTTCATCTCTTCATACAACTTCAATCAAAACAAAGAAGCTAGCAGTGACACAAAGATTCACATGCAAGCACTCCAATTTATAATTCACACATGAATATGTTTTCACCAAGTCATAAACTTTGTTGATCGTTCTTAAATTCCTTGAAGATTTCCATATTCATAACTATAAAGTAATTCTCCAACATTGACTAACAATTTACTCTACTATCCAGTAACATACATACTTTTACCCCTTTTTGTATGACTTAAAGCAGCTTCAACTATCATATCCATTAAAATGACGAGCCAATCATCACTTCACCAAGAACTAAAACTCAACAACAATTTCCAGTTTCCTCTTCTAAACATTTCAACAAACACTTTAAGTGCAGTGACATTCACCTATAGTCAACTAAACATGAAAAATCAGTTTTGGGTACCATCACCATCAACTTAATCAAATCATCAATCCACTTTCATTTGATCCATTTAAGCCACAAAATGAAACATTGTACATACATAAACACTAGGAATAAATTGAAGGAACAAGGTAATCAAATATCCCTAAAAGTTAGGGTTTTGCACAAGATTCACAAAACCTCAATCAACATTCTACAACATTGAGAAACACTCACAACATTCAAAATCACTTGATCTCATCAACTACAAACTAAAATCAGCAGATCATCAAGTGCACAATACAAACATCAATCGGTTTTCTTATGAACTAATCTAAGTTAATTTGATGATTAAGCCCAAAATCCCAAAATCCAACTCCAAACCTCTCACAATCAGTGGAAATCGCAGAATTAAAGTGGAACAATAGAGAAAAGAATCTCACCGGAGTTCATAGCCACCTCGTTTCGCCGGAAACCGCCCGGCTCGCCGGATTTTTGCACAATCGTCGTTCGCTGTTGCCGTCGGTTGTCGCCGGAAAGAGGAGAAGCAAACAGAGAATGCGTGTGTAGGTTTTGAAAGAGAAAACGAAAATGGAGGTGATGTTTTGGGGAGTTGAATCCCGGGGAAACAGAGAAGGTAGAGGAAGCCATGGCGGCTTCCTTCTCCTTCATCACTTCGGCGGCGCCTACGTCGGCCTCCATGGTGGCCGGCGAGAATGGAGATTGGAGAGGGAGGAGATCGAAGAAGATAGAAGGGAGGTGGGAGTCGACGGGTTTGAGGATTGGAGAGGCAGAGAGAGTTCGAATGAGGAAGGGAGGGTCCGATGTTTTTAAGGAAGAAAAGGGGAAGGGGCGCGTTTGGTTTAGTGAAATAAGGGGGTTCTCTGATTATTTGTAGCCCAAACTTGCCATATTGTACTCTTTTTAATTTAAAACCACTTAAACCAGCCTCCAATCTCCTTAAACTTCAAAATATTTTGGGTTTTACCATTCCCTCATATTTCAAACTCTTCAATTTCTTAATTAATTATATGCACATTCATTACTCAAAATTTTCAAAATGTCCTCAAAAATCACCAAAAATTCCTAAAAATTCCAAAATTTTCAATTTCTCCATTTATTATTTCCCAAAACACTCCTTAATCATGAATTAAATTTTCAGGATGTTACACTGTGGATTAGTGGAACTCAATCTAGGAGATTGAGAACTGGACGTAGGTCAAGAGTTTGGACCGAACCAGTATAAAAGTGTTGTGCATTTTATTTTTCTAAGTTTTATTTTGTAGCACAATTCACCCCCCCTCTTGTGCTTCCTCACTTTCAATCATGACTTTAATCATAGTATACAGATCAAGACATTCATACTACTTCCTTGAAAATCAGAATTTTGCCAATTTTATTAACTTCATTAAAACTTTGTTTTGAAGACTTTTAAGCATCAGCTTAATGACTACAACATGACTTCAATTAAGGAAGCACCTTATAACAGATTTTTAAAGCTACACAACTTCAAAAAAAATACTCAAATTGTATATTAATTTTACCCTATTCAAAACAGACCCAATCAACCACAATTCATAACATTCTTGTTCCAAAAATCATTCAGCTGTAGCAAAGAATTATGCAGAAAATTTAACATGTACATGTAAGCACTAAATTCCCACCATTACCATTTGTTTTACCCATATGCCTTCCAATTAATTACCCCGGAAAACTCATATCAGCGACACCCAAATAAGAAAAATAATAAATCCCAATAGAACCATCCAAATGAAACAATATATGTGCTAACAAATTTCCACTCCAATCAAGCAACAAGCAATTTCAGCCATGAGAAAGAAGAGACTTAGGAAACCTTTAATTCAAGCACAATTTAAACATACAAAATCGTTTACATACTGAACATAAAGTCTCAAGTCCCCCAAAATTCCCAAATCAGTCCCCACATCGGCCAAAATCGAAGAAATCAGAACACATCAATTTGTAAATCAAGATGCAGTACCATATCTTTACTTAAAAGAACACCTGTGCCAATTGATTGAAAGTTTTGAACCCCCAAACAACATTAAAATTCGTCAGATTAGACAACCCCATAAGTTAGGGTTTGTCCCAAAATCAACAAATCTTAAATCAAACATTCAAATCATCACTTGAATGTCCAACAAACTCAAAGCCTAAAGTGTTATTTAGATGGTTTATGAATTCAAAACTCAAACCCACTCTCGGCCTCTTTTCCTCCCTTGCACAAACCAAAGCAGAATGGATATAAAAATGGAAATAAAACTCACTGGAGTTCATGTCCGATCCTGTGTGTGCCAACGACGGCCCATTTCGCCAGACCTCGGCAATTCACTACCCTAAAGTTATTGCATATTATTGATCATGCACCCTTCAAGATGAATCATACACACATAATAAGTACTAACTTCATCAAAACAACCACAGACAGATTAAGTTATAGATTATAAAGTTAACAAAATTTTTCTTACTATGAATCAGTTAAAATATCCTAAAGATTTAACAAACTCAATTTAAACTTCTAATGATTTTAGATTCACCTTTAACACATTAAAATGACCTCAGCATTTACATGATTTTACTATCTATTTATGAACTTTAAAATAACAGCTTACTTTATGGTTAACAAATAAACACTTATTCTGTAACATTGAGCAACATACTCACAAAAACAAACCATGACCAGATAACCACAAGACATAACATTCAAAAGCAATAAAAATTTCTATTAAATAATAGCATGTTTAGCAGGAAAATGCAGTAGAGTCCATTGGGAATCTGCAACATAACATACAAACATTAGGTTCCAATTAGAACAACAATTGAACATGGATTCCCTTAGTAACTATGACTCCAATCCTAGGCATGTAGTAACATATCTTATCTCCTTTGCATTTTCATTTGAAGCCAATAGGATTAAATACCATTTCAAATCATCCATCAATTTCACATGTAATGCTAACACAATCATAACATTTCATATCTATATGTTTAATATTGAACACAGAAATTTGAAAACACCAATCAAACAACACAATTACTTCAAGATAATGATCATTAACCCGTTTAAGAGTTCTAAAATTTTGGATTGCAGCCTCATATGCCAAACCATGGGTAGTGTTCATCCTATGTTTCAACATTACTAAATTGATGGTTTTAAGTAATTTGCTTTCCATAACCGTTAAGCTTGCTAGAAGGGATAGTATAAGAATCCTAACCGATATATTGCAATCTAGAATCATCATACTCACACACCACATCTTAATAACAGACAAATGAGAAATTTCATCACAAATTCACTCATATACCACTTTCAAATCCCCAAAATTCAACATAAATGACAGATTTTAATCGGTTATAGAACAAAAGAGAAATTTGAGAACCTGAAATTTGACCAAACTCACACATATTGAACATACAAAAAAAACATAAAATTAGTTTCATTAAATCATAAATTCAGTACCAATAAGCTTTATTTTAGATTTAACATCATGAATATGATGATAAACAACAATATTTGCTAATGATATCCCAAAGTTCAGCTTAATTCACCATTAACACAAACACATGAGCAAAAATTAAATTTTTAACAACTTAAGTTACTTTAACAAACATCAATATCTTTGCAATTAACCAACAAAAGTTCACTCAAAATGAAATCAATTTGCATCTATAACTACAACTCACAATTTTTACCAACGGTTACCAATATAAAACTCTCAATTTATATAGTATTAGCATTCAAAATCTTCCAATTACATATGATTAACTTGCAAAACCTTTTCAATAATCTATAAAAATTCAAAGCATAATCACTTTTAAACAAACAACTTACCGTTCATTCGTTTAGTAACAATGGGGATACCCTCATGAAGTAGTGAGGGCTACCAACATCTTATTAAGGGGGCTGCTTCCAGTCACTAAATATAGTGAGGAAGCCTCCAGCCGCTTAATATAAATGGGCAACAACCTCTTACTACGCATGATGATGTACTCTCCAACCATTACTAGGTAATAGATAATCAAAACACATTCAAAAACAATAGCATATCTCATGTTGAAGCTTAAAAAAACAAATAATTTCAAGAGAATTTTATTCAAAACAATCAAATAGCACAAGTCAAATCATCAATAAATCAAACAATTTTACAAACAAAACAAGAAACAAGGTCAATAGTTTCTTATTCCACATCATATTCATTATTCATTGTCAGTTTCTTTTTCTTTTTCTTTTTGAATTCTTAATCCCTTAACCCAATAAGGTATCTCTTGATGCCTCGACTATGATTATGGCCGGCACATAACTATAATCGAGACCCAGAGAAGCATCCTTATTTCGTCATTCTTATGAAATTCTTATCAATATCATCACTTATTTCATTATTCTTCTTATATTCTTCTCAACCTCTCCACAATACCTATTCAATTGCGCTTATCACTCTCTCCCCACCACGGGATGAGTGATATTCCTCTCAAAAGGCAGATATTCATGCACATAAGGAAGGGAATACCAACAATGTATATTGCCAATCTATATGCAATGCAGCACAGTCCAGGATTACCGTATACCAAATACTGATAACCAAGTTGTAACATTCTGTTACTAATTCCCTAATTAAACTAAGATATCCATTTTAATTCAATAATCTCTTTACTAACTATGATAGAAAAAGGAATATTCATATCAACAATATCTCTATCATAGTTAGAAAAAGAATTTTCTAATCATTTTATACATTATCCATGATAGAAAAGAATTGCCTAATACAATATGAATACTATCATGGATAATTAGCAGCTAACCATGTTAGAAAGGATTTGCCTAACATGGTTAATAAACAAAACTAATTGATCTTAAACAATAAATAAATATATATACATGCGGAAGTGAATGCAGACCTATAAATTGGCAATATACAATTCTAAATAAACTACACAACTTCCACTACCTAATTCCCTATCCGGATGCTTGCGCCTGTGCATGAATACCTGCAAAAATGTCAGTAATCGTGGGATGAGACATTTTAAAAATCAGTAATACATATATATATATAATCCAAACCTTCTTCCCATGTATCACTCCAGTCTCTCTCTGTCATTTCCAAATCAATGTACTTCACCATCTCTACCTCCAATACAACCATATCAGCCCACAACTCTCACACTCACCTATAGATGCATTGTGCCATCACGGGGCATTCAATCATCTAATCTTCACTATATGATTTGACACTGTGTCCCTCTCCATAATGAGGGGACAATTTCCCTCTCTGGCAATCTCCAGAGAGGGAACCCCAATTCTGTTTCCATTACAGAACGGGAACGGTTGGGCTCTCCAATGCCAAACAACCGTAGGTCACTTTCTCTCAATAAGTTGACCTATGATCCCCGGTCTAATCAATCCGAAAAGGATCATCAGTACAAATAACTGTCGATTGGCCAATCGACAGTTATCATCGCGCGATGGTACATAAATAGCAGTGTCATGCAATGCTCACCATATCCCTATCTATCTCATCCACCATATTCACCTTCTCAACCACAGTTCCATTCAATATCACAATATCAATATCAGTATCACGCACTTTTGCAATTCCCTACAATATCTCAACATCTCAGATTTCCCACACAACTCTCCCTTTTCTATCATCATAAATTCTCAAACCACTACAAATGCTATACCTATATACATTTCACGCCATTCCAGATCAATGGCCACCACCAAACAAGATAATATATAAATAGTTTCAAATTTCTTTATATGAAAATAATCGTGTTTTGAAAGGCACCCGATATCCTATTTTGTATAAAAATAAGTTTTCAAAAGCAATGTGTATATAGAGGGTGAAAAAGGATTTTGAAAATCCCAGCTAACGTCACCCTCAATGTTATAGCAACGTTAAGTGTGATTACCTGTCGCCCTTTAGCACTCTGTTGCTCTTCCTTACCGTTTTCTCGTAGATTTTCTTCAAATACCATCACCATGATATACTACTATAATAATAGGATACAGAATGACGAATCAATATTGTTCCCACATTATAATATTTTAGCGTCTCTCTCTCATATCCTATATTACTGCCCAAGTCCCCCTTTAGATCATAGTTTCTTAATTTTATGGTTAAGCTCTTTAACTTAGTCTTTTACGTTTCTCAAAGTTTTAATTAATCAATAATCTACATGAAATCAAGTCATGACAAGCAAGATCGAATATCCTTAATAAACATTAGCATTTAATCACATGTGTTACTTCAAGTATTACATTCATATTTCAAAGCAATTAAAATTATTTTAATTTCCTCCTCATTCATTTAGTCAAGACAGTAAGTAAATATCCCCATGCCTTCTCAAGTAGAACCATACTTATCCACATAGCACATACTAATAACCATTTTTAATCTGCTAAGCATCAGATTCACACACCCATATCAAAAATCTATTAAGCCAGTATAAGAGGTGGACACAAAACATCACAATGACAAATCAACATATAAACATCAACTAAAAGCATTTCTTTTCTTAAATCCTTTTAGCCCAAACCAGAATTTAAATTCCTAAAATAAAATACCCCTGAAACCATAGTCATTTATCATTTCCTTTGATGAATCTAACAAGGCCCTAGCAATACCTATCAACTATAACAAAGAAAACAGCAAACTGAATTTCAGCGTTAACTTTCAAGTTTTATCTCCATTCTCAATAATCCAAAGCATCATTCATAGATGATTTTAAGGTTTGTGTCGCCAAGACAACCAACCTAAGCTGAGAAGAAAGATTTAAATTCAACTTGATTTCAAAACCTTTTGCAAAACTTCATATCCAAGTTAAAAACTGAACTTCGCTTCACATGCTACAACCAAACTTCCAACACAAACCACCATTCAATCATAATACAAATTCAAAATCTACAAATAATCAATTCAAACATCAAGTCATGAATGATGTGTAACTCATCCATTTGTCATCATTACCCTAGCATTCCAATAAATTAACCAGAAAATATGATGACTCATCACCAACAACATGATCAACTTACATTCAAGCATACAAGACTCAGGGTAAAATAGGAAATAAGGTGAGCACCAACATTAAACTTTAACTCATTAAATTCTAATTCCGCTTTCTGACCTCTATTTTCTACAACCTACTCAATCCAATTAGATTATGTTTTAATAGAAAATCTGGACAGCATAGGCACATTACAATATGTACACATACAAGTTAAACATGCACACCATCATGACTTTAATCATAGTATACAGATCAAGACATTCATAGTACTTCCTTGAAAATCAGAATTTTGCCAATTTTATTAACTGCATTAAAACTTTGTTTTGAAGACTTCTAAGCATCAACTTAATGACTACAACATGACTTCAATTAAGGAAGCACCTTATAACAGATTTTTAAATCTACACAACTTCAAAAAAAAATACTCAAATTGTATATTAATTTTACCCTATTCAAAACAGACCCAATCAACCACAATTCATAACATTCTTGTTCCAAAAATCATTCAGCTGTAGCAAAGAATTATGCAGAAAATTTAACATGTACATGTAAGCACTAAATTCCCACCATTACCATTTGTTTTACCCATGTGCCTTCCAATTAATTACCCCTGAAAACTCATATCAGCGACACCCAAATAAGAAAAATAATAAATCCCAATAGAACCATCCAAATGAAACAATATATGTGCTAACAAATTTCCACTCCAATCAAGCAACAAACAATTTCAGCCATGACAAAGAAGAGACTTAGGAAACCTTTAATTCAAGCACAATTTAAACATACAAAATCGTTTACATACTGAACATAAAGTCTGAAGTCCCCCAAAATTCCCAAATCAAACCCCACATCGGCCAAAATCAAAGAAATCAGAACACATCAATTTGTAAATCAAGATGCAGTACCATATCTTTACTTAAAAGAACACCTATGCCAATTGATTGAAAGTTTTGAACCCCCAAACAACATTAAAATTCGTCAGATTGGACAACCCCATAAGTTAGGGTTTGTCCCAAAATCAACAAATCCTAAATCAAACATTCAAATCATCACTTGAATGTCCAAACTCAAAGCCTAAAGTGTTATTTAGATGGTTTATGAATTCAAAACTCAAACCCACTCTCGGCCTCTGTTCCTCCCTTGCACAAACCAAAGCAGAATGGATATAAAAATGGAAATAAAACTCACTGGAGTTCATGTCCGATACTGTGTGTGGCAACGGCGGCCCGTTTCGCCGTGATTCGTCGGCTTGAGTGGCCGGAAAATGGAGGGAATGAAGAACAGAAAATATGAAGTGAGAAACAAAGATAAGGTGAGAAACAAATCGACTAAAGCTCAAGGATTTAGGAAGGGGAAATAAGTTGAAGAACACAAAACAAAACAAAAAAAAATGGCGAAGGCTTACCATTTTCGCCGCCGTCAGCCGTTATGCCCGCCGGAACAGTGAAGAAGCCGTCGAAGGGAGCGTGGAGAACGAAGAGAACAAGCGAGAAGAGGTAGAACACGTAGCACATTCGATTTCAAGGGTTTAGGAGAAGAAGAATGTTGAATGAGAGGAGATGAGTGAATTAAAAATGGTGGGTGATGTTGAGAGAAGGAGAAGCACGATGATGATGAAGATTTGGAGGTGGGAGGCGGCTAGGAAGAGTAAAGGGAGAAGGGAGTTAGGGTTTTGGTAAAATTACCAAATTGCCCTTATATCTTTACATATTTTCCTTTCCATTTTAGATCCTATATCACAATTAAATTGCAAGACAATATATTCACCAACTTACATATTTTCTCCCAACCTATTATTATCTATGCCTAAAGTATTTTTCATCAAATTTTTAATTTAAAACTCACATCTAACAATTTTGCTTTGATTTCTAAAGAAAATAGGCATATTATTTTCTTAACAATATATTTATCTTCATTTACTTATTTATAATTATTTTTAACTTCATAATAATATCCTAATATCTTAACTAATTCTTAATTATCACTAATTCAAATTTTTGGGATGTTACACCTGTTATTTTATAAGTCAAGGAATTGGACAATTATGGTGTAGTAAAGTTGGAAAATGACTTTAAAATTTAGAAGCAAGAGAAATGATGTGTATTGACTTAGCTAGAAATCGGAATTTTCTTCATTAATACAAGTTCTTAGGGGCATATTGAGTGGGTAATGTTATGCATTATTGCTTCGAGTTGATGGACTGGGTGAATTTTGAGGACAAAATTCCGAAAAAGGTGGGTAGACTTGTAACATCCCAAAAATTTAATTAAGGATTTGTGGTTATTTAAGATTTAATTTTAAAATTAATTAGGAGCTTAAGATGCTTTAGAATGAAATATAGTAGAAAGGAAACAGTTTGGAGAATAAATACATTTTTAACAGATTAATATGCCTAATTTCTTTAGAAATTAAAGAAGTAATAGTTATAAAATTCAAATATCGACTAGAGAAAAATGAACTAGTTGGTGTCTAGATTATTTTTATAATTTTTTTTATGTAGGATTCAAAATGGGAAAAGTAAATAAATAAAGGGAAAAAGGGCAAGTTGGACAATTGCAAACCCTAAATCTCATTTTCCTTCTTCTTCCTTCCTTCTCCTCCACCAAACACGTCCTCCTCCTCCTCCTAGCAGCCCCATTTTCGTTTTTCTTCACTCCTCTAACCTCCCTCACCATTTTTCTTCATCTCACTCACATTTTCACCTTCTCAAACTTGTGAATCGCATGTGCTATTTGTCTGCAAGTGTTCTGTTGCTTTCACTTCGTTCGAGCCCCTCAAAGGCGTCGCCTTTCTTCATTTTTCCGGCTGTCATGGTGGTGAACGTCGGCCAGCAGTGGAGAAGAAGGTGGGTCTTGCGATTTTTTGTTATTTTCAAGATAAGCTTTCATTCCAACTGCATTTTCTCATTGTTCTTGCCCTTATTCTTGTCCATTTCGTCCAGCCACTGTTGTGGCCACTTTCCGGCGAGATTCAAGGCATTTTCCGGCGAGTTTTAGTCTCTATTGAAGCCTTACAAACCTAGGTAAACTTCTATCATTCTCTTCTCTTTCGTTCATTGTTTCAAGCTTTAATTTTACTTGAAAGTTAGGGTTCTTGAAGAATCCAAACCCTAGGTTAAATGGGTTCGATTCTATGGTTTTAAAACCTAATTAGTATGAGTTCTAAATGGTCTATGGGTTTGAATTGTTTAATTTTGGGTTAGGATGATGGTTTGACAAAATAAAAGTGTTAAAAGCTAGGTTTTTAAAGGGTTTCGAATTTTGTGGCTTGTGTCATTGATTTGATGATTTCATTTAGACCTATTAATGCTTACAAATGATTGTTAATGAATTAAGTAGTTAAAATATGAGCTAGATTTCACTGTTGCACATACAAAGTGTTGAAATTCCTAAAGTCTTGGGTGAATTTCGAAATTTACGATGGTTTTAGGTATTTTACAGATTTCTTAAGGTTTGTGTAGGCCTGTGGATGAAGTCTAATTGTTTGGCTTGTTGGGGGAAACTCTTGAATCAAGTTTTGGGTTTAAAAATATGAGTTCTTGCATAGAATTTGGGGGTTGACATCAAATCTGATTGAGACAGCTGTTGGGTTCAATTTTATTGTTTTAAAACCATTTTTGGTTGGTTTCTAAGTACCCTATAGGTTTGAATTACTTGATTTTGGGTTAGAATGAAGTTTTGACAGATTATAGTGTTTATGAGCTATGGTTTATGGGTAATTTCGAAAATGCAGCAATATTTTTAGGAATTTATGGTTCTAACTTGTTTAGGTAAGTTGAATGGTGATGACGATTGGTTAATATAGTTAGAGATAATGGTAAGTGAAATTTTGCTTGTCAAAAGACTGATTAAGGTAGGTTTCAATAAAGAAATCCTTGGAGATCCTTTGTAGTGGGGCTTTTGGATTTTATTTATAGTTGTGCAGTGGCGTTTAGGTTTAATGAAGATGTTATGTAGTTAGAAAAATTGTTGGAAGGGATTGGGAGCTCTTGAGTGCTTTATAAGGGGGGCTAAATTGTTGTAATAGATTGACTTGAGTATTGGGGACGATCTAGATTAATGATGTGAGAAACAAAAACAGGCTATGCTCAATTTGGTTAAGAATGATAATTGATGTGGAAAAATTGTGGAAGTTTTTAGTTAGTTACATGGAGTTGTTGTGCAAGAAAGAAAGATGGTGTTTGGTGTGATTTATATTGATTCTAAAGATGTGGGTAAACTTGTTGACTGAAGTAGTAAAAGATTAAGTGGATGATATTCGAAATATTTTAGTAGAGTTACGCATTGATGGTTTTAGGACGATATGAGGTCTAATTAGAGACTATGACTAATCATAAAGGTAGTGAGAAGTTACATATGAGTTGTTAAGGATCATTATGGTTGAGAATGATATAGGTAAGTCTGAGAAAAATCTTGTAGGTCTTGGATTGATGATCTAAAGTGAATTTGTCACATAGGGCCTAATATTTAAAATAAACGATGGGATTGAATTTATACTGAATTCATATGAGTTGAATTTATATTCTATATATATATATATATATATATATATATATATATATATATATATATATTATCTTTTAAAACTTTACTTTGATACAAAATAGGCTATCGGGTGCCTTTCAAACACGATTACTTTCGTACAAAGAATTTGACTTACTATATGTAGTACCCTGGCTGGTGGTATTGTTGGATTGTGTATGTGAGTGTATAGATATTGGGATCTTGATACTTTGACAGAGATATGGAGAGGTATCATGGATTGGATGTATCATAGGTTATGATGATAAGAATGAGATGTTGAATTGGAGATTGTGGGGAGAATTATTAGGGAAAACATGTAATATTGTGGATGATGAATTGAAAGGTGATGTGAGAGTGTATGATGTTGATTATTGTGGATGGGATATTGATAGGGATATGGTGAGGTTTGCATGACACTGATATATTTATGTACCATCGCGCGATGATAACTATCAATTGGCCAATTGATAGTTATTTGTACTAATGATCCTTTTCGGATTGATTAGACCGGGGATCATAGGTCGACTTATTGAGAGAAAGTGACCTACGGTTGTTTGACATTGGAGAGTCCAACCGTTCCCATTCTGCAATGGAAACAGAATTGGGGTTCCCTCTCTGGAGGTTGCCAGAGAGGGAAATTTGCCTCCTCCTTGTAGAGAGAGGCACAGTGTCAAATCATATAGTGAAGATTGGATGCTGGAGATAAATGCCCCTTGATGGCACGATGCATCTATAGGTGAGTGTGAGAGTTGGGGTAGTAGTACGCATGGATTGGAGATAGAGATGATGAGATTATTGTTGAGAAGTGACAGAGATTTGAATGATGTTTGGGAGAAAATTTGATATATATATATGTGTGTGTGTGTGTGTGTGTGTGTGTGTGTGTGTGTGTGTGTGTGTGTGTATTATTGATTTTAAAACTGTGGTACCCTTTAGATGCCCTCACTATCGCACATCTCACTGTTATAGTGAGTTAAGTAGTAGATTACTGAGACAAGTTGTCTCACCCCACGATTACTTACATTTTTGCAGGTGATCATGCACAGGCTCGAACAACAGGAAAGGGAATTAAGTTTCAAAGGTTGTTTTGATTATTTAGACATGTATATTGCCAAAATGTACAGGTCTGCATTTGCTTCCACATATTTTTATTTGTATTGATATTATTGGTTAATCTGGGAAATGTACTAGGTTGCTCCTTTTTCTAACCATGTTAGGTGATTCTTTTCTAACATGGTTAGCTATTAATTATCCATGATAGTATTCAGGTTATATTAGAAAATTCTTTTCTATCATGGATAATGATTATTAGTAGGAAATTCTTTTTCTAACTATGATAGATTTATTGATATTATGGAAATCATTTTTCTATCATAGTTAGTGAAGGTATTATTGAATTAATCAGGGAATTAGTAACAGTATGTTACACTAATTGTAACAATTTTGCCATGGGAGAATTTTGTCTTATATTGCATGTAGACTCTTCATTGATATCAATAGGAATAGCAAATCTAGAATGAGCTGTTCTGCCTGAAGGTAGAAGTGTAGCTACTATTCCACTTGATGCAACATTGATTGCTATTTTTCCCTCGCTTCGCATCTGAAGAGTTAGTAAATTCCACAAAAATGTCTTTCCTATACCTCCATAACCATATATGAAGAAGAACCCTGGAGAATTGGAATTGATACAAGATGTTATGTTATTGAAAATGTTTAACTGCTCTAATGTCAGTTGACTTTTCATCTGAGCAGCTTTTCTTGCATTCTCCTCTTTATCAAAACTTAATTCTATTGAGATAAGCTACTCTGCTAAATCATAAGATGAAAATTCTGATGGCATAGGCATCGGTGGATAATCTGCAAGGGATTTTCCATTCAGCTGTAGCATTTTTTCTATTTCAACCAAACATTTTTCTTCTTTCATAACTGTTGGAATAGAGATACCTGAAAGTATAAGATATTTTAAATTAGAAAAGTGTGTAAAATATCACAACTCAATTATAATACTAATCTAAGCATTAATTATACTATAGCAAAATGCACCTATTGCCATTGCTTTTGCCCTTGGAATGTATAGGAGATCCTCGCTCAAAACTGTTTTTTGTTTCATTCCAGACATTTTCTGGGGATGAAAGACAGTGAGTTAGTAACATGCTTACAAAGAACCTTCGAAGGTATATTCCAACTGCCCAATTGGACGCTTCTTTAATTCCATCAATAAATTCTTTGTCATCATCCAACAGTCCAAGAGCGTAGCATGCGTCTTTGAATGTGTTGTGCACTTCACCATTGACAGTTCTGATTTCTTCAAAATTTCTGGGTCCTGTAACTGTGGTTAGCAATATAGCTCTCCTTGTGATGAGAATGCGTGTATTAATCGTCCGATGGAGAACCCCATTTTCCATGGTGTCCATATTCGTTCATCTCTATTGAACGAATAATAGAGTGGAAATTCAGAATATTTCAACTTTCTCGTCAGGATCGATTTTGTTTATGTTCATCCATGATAAAAACATTGTTTCTTTTGCTCTTGGTTTTTGAAGTAGCGCCGGGACGGATTCATTTTCATAAAAGACGACCGGTTGTTGATTTGGTAAATTATAAGGCAACCGTTGAACAGGTGGAAACCTGTGCTGAATTGGGAAACCAAATATTCGCCATGCACCTTCGCAGGAGGTTAAATATCTACAATTAAAAAACTGTGTTACCTCATCATTTTGGTTTTGTCGATCCTCTTCATTCGTATTCCTACTCAATTTTGCAATGACGCGGTCATTGCCTTCTGTTATGTACTTAAACAACTACTTAATAGTACTGGATTGATCCGTCTTTTCTACGTTAATGTGTCCCTGGAACATGACTAAGAGTTTTGGATTATAAGGCACAACATAACTATTATCCAATTTAATACCCTTTTTGATATAGATCGGAGAATCATTTCGACGCCTGTACTGCGGAAACCCATTCTCATCAATCATTGTCCTGTCTCTGAATTTCTTTTGGAAATATTTTCCACATTTTCCATCTATTATACACGGCCCATCTTTGTCACCAACTTTACATGGGCCATGTAACATATATGTTCCAACTAATTGGAATAGAATTGGATCTTCGTTTTCATTCAGAAGTTCAGCCTTGATTAATCTGTCAACATCCTCAGCAGTTTTTACTTTTGAGTCAGGACGCATAAAGAAAACAATATGAACATGGGGCAAACCTCTCTTTTGGAACTCAATTGTGTAAACTTCTGAAACAATAAAAGAGGATAATTAGAATTTTGATGAGTTTGTATTGAAAAGAAAAATATAACAATAACTTGTCTACAAACTTGCTTTGACTTGCCCAAGTATATGTTCTTTCTTCAATGCATATATCAGCCTTTGTAGCTTTAAATGGAACATCCGTGTCAGTATATTTGGTCGGTCCGAAGGATCTAAATGGTGTAGTTGACAAAATCTTCTTATTTCAGGCCATGAAGGGTTACATGTGAAGGTGATAAAGAGATCTGGATAACCTGCCCATGCACATATTGTCATTGCATCTTTATAATTTTCCGTTAAATATCTAACTCCTCCAGTAAAAGTCGATGGCAAAATGATTCTTTTTCCCATATTTGATGTTCTTGTTTGGCCTTCAGAGAATGCATTCGACAACCCACTGTATAGATCAACTCTAAGTTGTTTTTGATGTTTTCTGTAATATGCTAGTCTTTCACTTTCTACCATAGCATATCCATCAACAATGAATTGTTGTAACAATCTTTTTGAGTGCAGCAGTATAGATGTTTCAAATGATCTATCCATCAGTCTGAAAGCTAAATATTCTCGTATAGTCAGTTTATTTCGACTATTGCCAGCTCTCTCTTCAGAACCTATATGTTTAGCTGTGTTTGTATAACCATTATCTCCATAAGGAAATATCAAAGGAAATTGTAGAGGTAGGTAACTTGGGTGTAATTCGTCTACTCTCTTTACAGGCCCTCCCTTCTTTTCAACTATAATATCCATTTTGTAATAGTCTTCGTCGAAATCTCCAACAATTAGTGCAGCAACTTCAGAGGCTGTGGGATAATTGTACTGTCTTAAATCAGTATTTGAATTTCTTATAAGTCTCAAGTGCAGAGTTTCATGTTTGTTGTTGGCTAAAATCTCAGATGCCATTCTGTACTCTTTTACTAATTTATTGCTTCCATCAAGACACTCCTTTAAGCAACGAACAATCTGAGGATCGATTCCTTGTGCTCTGTAATTTAAAGCATAATTTACTTTATTCATCTCTTGTAAAATAAATGTGTGTGTTGTCTTAGAAAGTTTACAATCAGCCATTAAATTTCTTACCTTGAACTTGAAATGCGATTTTGAATCTCTTTTTCAGTATCATGGATGTACATCTGCGAATATATTGGCTTATTCCCTTCATCTGGTAGCATGTTTCCAAGATAGTGGTAATTTTGTCCGCTCAATACAAAGGTGTATGGTCCACGTCCTTGCGTATTTATAGCGGTATTTATTTTTCCCCCCATAGATGTGAAAGCAAACATGTTGTTGTATGCTCTAATGTTTTCTAAAAAATTCTTTGAATGTAGATTTTTCATATCAAAGAATAGATATTTCTATAATAATGGTGGGTCTCTAAAATAAGGTACCAGGATTTTTCCTTTACTGCAACATATTGTAAATTGCATATCTGCATTTTCTTCGTATCTACCTATCCTTTCATTGTAGCACAACAATGCGAACAGTATTGACATATATGTATAGGATCTCCTTCATCGCAGTAACCTGCAAAATTTACAAGTTCAATTGATGTTTATTCAATTATGGCATCGTTGTTTTTAACAATTTTACCTACCGTTGATATCAGTCTCTATGAATGGTTGCTACGAGATATTTTCATTGTAACATCCTGAAAAATTTAATACAGGATTTGAGAGTGTTTTCGGGAAATAATAGAGAGAAGAATTGGAAATTTTGGAATTTTTAGAATTTTTGGATATTTTTGAGATATTTAGGGAGTTTTATGGTAATAAGTGTCTAAATAATTAATTAAACAATTGAAGAAATAGAAATATGAGGGAATGGTGGAATCCAAAATATTTAGAAAGTTAAGAAGATTGAAGGCTTGATTCAGTGGATTTAAATTAAAAGAGGACATTATAGTAATTTCCGGTATAAGTTACAAAACCCATTAATAGAAAGCATAAAACCAAACGCGCCCTTACCTCCTTCCTTCTTAAGTTGGCCGATGGAACACCCCCCCTCCCAAATGAAACTCATCGTCCTCCCTTCCTCTTCTCTTCTTTCTCACCATTTTTTCACCACCTCACCATCATTTCCCATTTAAAGCTTTAAAAAGCAAGTGCCTTGTTTAGTGTTAGGAAGATTGATCTCAACTGATCTACTCTTTTTCCACACACTTTCTCCACGTTTTCTTCGTGTTTTCCGGTGAGCAAGGGGCGGCGGACGGTGGCCAACTACGGCGAGTGGTAAGGGACCTTATTCTTGCGTTTTCATGAGTTTCCTTCTTGTTCCAACTTCATTTCTCCTCACTTTTTCCCTCCCCTTGGGTTCAGCTCGGCGAGCTCTTTTAGAGGCCGATTTCCGGCGAGTCCTGCGGCGGCCGGCGGCGGTGAAACTCTCTCCTCTCATTCTTCGATCTTGTAAGCTTTCCCACCTCTTGTGATGTTGATTTTGAGATGATATTGTCTTTTAATAGTTAGGGTTTTGTTCATATTGTGATTTTTGGAACATTAATGTCTTAGTATTGGAATTGAGGTATGAAACTTGATTATGCTTGAGAGCAATTGGATTTTCTAGATGAGGTTAAGCATTTGGAAATTTATGGTGGAAGTTGGGAAACTAGGAAATTGTTCATGAAGTTTACTTTGAATAAATTATTGATAAAGAAATGTTTATTGAAGTTATTTAGTGATGTTGGAATGTTGGTTTTAGATGGATTGGTGTTGTAAGGAATTTTGTTAGTTAAAGTGTTGGTTAAAAGAGATTTTGGTTGGGAAAAGGAGTGTTTGAATAAATTGGTGGGTTATGAATGCTTGTTAAGGTTATTTTAGGATGTTGGAATATTGGTTTTGGTTGGATTGGTGTTTGAAAGGGAGTTTGAAAGTTTAAGTATTGGAAAGGAAAATGTGGTTATGTGAAGGTATGTTAGAATGTGGTGATATGCTTGAGAGTTAGGAAAACCATGTTTTAGTGCCAAATCAATATTAATGGAGTGGTTTTAGTGAATTCTGCATGATTGGGCAAATTTTGGCCAAAAGTTATGTGAAATGGTAAAGTTTAATACTGTAGAAATTATATTTGGTTAAGGGAATTATAGAGATGTAAAGGATTGGAAGTAATTGTCACTTCAATAATTGTTTAGAATTAGTTTGGATGAGTGGTCAAAGTCACTGATATTGTGTCTTGACCATTAGCAGCTCATTGTGCGATTTTTGGTCGGCGATGCTTCGAGTGGAGCTCGCGGAAGGCAATAATTGAGGATATATAGTGTTGTTTTTGAGCTTGAACAGGTAATCACGCTTAACTGACTGTGATACTGAGGGTGACGGTAGTTGAGGATTTCTAAAATCTTCTTCTACTTATATATATAAATGAAATGTGTTCATATTATTTTATATTTAAACATGGGCTATAGGGTACCTTTCTAAATAAACTGTACTTTATATCTATACATATTTATATAAATCTTTTTTATGTTGCATGACACTGATTATTAGTACCGTCGGCCGATGTAACCATCGATCTGCGCAAATCGATAGGTTAATTGTACAGGTTCCTCGGATTGTAAAGGAACCAGGGATTTTTCAAATTTTAGAGTGGTCCCTTTTTCATGCTTGCAGATTTTAGACTGGGCACAGTGTCATTCACGTTTATTTTTGCCTATTGAGAGATGGATGTATCTGTTTTGTATATATATATGTATGTATTATGTGGTTTATGCAAGTTTTGAAAACTGTGGTACCCTATAGACACTCCGCTACCCCACTTCTGAGTCTCACAGTGAGTTAAGTAGTGATTACTGTAACATCCCAAAAATTTAATTAAGGATTACTGGTAATTTAAGATGTAATTTTGGAATTAATTATGAGTATAGATAGCTTCCAAGATGAATTGATGCAAATTTATGCATTTTTTTTAGAATAATTATATTTTTAAGAGATTAATTTGTCTAATTTCTTTAGAAATCAAAAGAGCAATAGTTAGAGATTTAAATTATTGATTGGAGAAAAATAAATGAGTTGGTGTAGGTAGTAAATTTTTATAATTTTTCTAATTTGTTGTAAGATGGGAATTTAAAAATGGAAGAAGTAAATAAGTATAGGTAGAAAGGCATCTGGGTAAAGTGCCCCAAAAACCTAATAATACCACATACCAAACACTCCCTTACTCCTTCTTAACTCCAAACCCGAGCCCCTCCCTCCATTCTTCTTCATCTTCTTCGTTTTCATTCTCCTCCACTCTCCCACTTCACTGATTCCTCACTCCTCTCTGTGCTCGTGCGTCGTCCGCCGTATGTTGGCTATATAAATGATTATTATGTTGTAGAATAGTGCAAGTATCTGTATAGGTTTATTGGAGTTTAAAGGTGGTGTTGGTCAGGTTTATCGAGTTAGATTCAATATTAGATGGAAATTGAAACTTTTAAATGCTTATTGGAGGATTAAATCTTTGCATTGGATTGACTGGTGTATAGGGGGATAACTTAAGCTAAGGTTGAAGTGAACAAAGTTGTTAAATTGATTTATAGGAATTGAGGGCAATTGATAACGATTTTAATACAAAATAAAAATAGTAGAGATAGGTTACATTAGAGTCACGAGCTAAAGTAAGGAATAAATTCCTAGGGAAATGTTATCTAACAATTAAGAAGTGAGGTTTTTGGATATGACTGAGGCAACAATCGGATTTGGAATAAGAAAACTAGAAGATTTGATCTAATATAGAATAGTATCTTTGGTAAAACAATACTCAATTAGAAAAACAATAAAGAATGATTGGGATAATTAAGGTATTGTTAATTTTAGAGCTTTATTGAGGAAAATCTATGGTTTGATTATTTGGTTGTGCTATTTCGATGTCAGACTTTGATACAAATGAATTGAGGTTAAGGTGGCTAGTAAATGAAAGTTAGTTAGGGGAAGTAGAAGGAGGATTGGTGGATTACCTAAGAATTAGCTGAATATACAAGAAATAGAAAAAAAAATTGAATGTTTAGGTAGCGCGAGTCTTTAAGTTTGGAAAGCGCAATGAGAATTGGGGTAATTTTGATTTCAAGTTGGATTAGTTAAATATGGAAAATCTATTCATTGTGTTTGAGCTAGATGGAGTGAGAAGCTAATTAAGTTTAAGGGATGTGTAAAGCACTAGCTAGCAAATTAAATGGATTCATTGGAATTGAATATATTTGGGAATGATGTTGTTAAGGAAGTTGTTTTGGCTAGACATGTGTTGAGTTAGAGAGATAAGTTTTTAACAATGAATGAAATTCTAGGGATGTGGTATTTATTAGTTGAGAAGTGAGACCTTTGAATATGACTGATGGAAACAATTGAGTTGGAAGATGAAACTAGGAAATGTAATTCAGTAAAGGGTAGCTTTTGTTGCTTGTTTGGAAATAGATAATGGATGATTAAGATAACTAAAGCGTGGTTAGTTTTGAAGTTATATTGAGGGAAACCGATTTGTTTGAGCAAATGGGGAGGTATTCAATAGTTGATGGAGTGATATTAGCATAAGTTTCAAGATTATTCTCATATCTATAGAAATTGGTCTAAAGATTTGGCAATGTATAAGTATTTGAAAAAAAAATATTATTTTGGTAAGTGATAAAAGATTGACTCTAATTGCCTTATAAGTCAAGGTAATTAGATGAATAAGGTGTAGAAAAGTTAGAATATAACTTGAAAATTTGGAAAGCAAGGGAAATGACGTAAGTTATTGTGACTATGACCTGGAGTTTTCTTCCCTAATTTGAATTCTTAGGGGTGTATTGAGTGAACTACGTCATGTATTAATTCTTAGAGTTGCTTGACATAGTGAATTTTGGGGACAAATTTTCTAAAAGGTGGGTAGAATTGTAACATCCCAAAATTTAATTAAGGATTACTGGTAATTTAAGATGTAATTTTGGAATTAATTATGAGTATAGATAGCTTCCAAGATGAATTGATGCAAATTTATGCATTTTTTTAGAATAATTATATTTTTAAGAGATTAATTTGTCTAATTTCTTTAGAAATCAAAAGAGCAATAGTTAGAGATTTAAATTATTGATTGGAGAAAAATAAATGAGTTGGTGTAGGTAGTAAATTTTTATAATTTTTCTAATTTGTTGTAAGATGGGAATTTAAAAATGGAAGAAGTAAATAAGTATAGGTAAAAAGGCATCTGGGTAAAGTGCCCCAAAAACCTAATAATACCACATACCAAACACTCCCTTACTTCTTCTTAACTCCAAACCCGAGCCCCTCCCTCCATTCTTCTTCATCTTCTTCGTTTTCATTCTCCTCCACTCTCCCACTTCACCGATTCCTCACTCCTCTCTGTGCTCGTGCGTCGTCCGCCATATGCCGCCCGTCACCCGCCGTGGAAGCTCGCCGGTGCAAGCTTCTTCATCTCGTCCTTCCCTCTTACTTCTCCATTCTGTGATTTCCGGCGGGTTTCTTCTAGCGGAGCTGACCACCGTTCGAACCTGCAGGACTCAACTCAAGCTTAGGTGAGTCCCTTCTACCTATTCATACCAGTTTTGGTTAGTTTTGTGCGAGCTTCAGAGGAGGGCCGAGTTAGGTTTTGGGTTTTTGGTTGTGATGATGATCAATAACTAAGTTTAATCTTCATTTTTTTAGTGTTTTGGTTGATGATTTGAGGATTGATTGAAGTTTTATGAAGTTTGTTCAAAACCCTAACTTTTGCGGATTCTTGTTTTCCTTGTTTTCTTCAATTTGTTGTTAGTGTGTATGTGTGTGTAGTCTTTTTTTTAATTACTGATTTCGTGACTTGAGTAGATTAAATGTAACTGGACTGATGATTGGATTAAGTTGATGTTTTTAGTTGATTAAATGGTGTTTGGATCTTGTGTTGATCATTGGGAACTAATAACAATTGGTTAAACATCTTTGCATTTAAGGTGTTTGTTAAAATGTTCATTTGAGTAGAGTAAGGTTTTGATTTAATTCTTGTTGTCATATGTGGCTATATACCATTATAAGATGAGGTTTGAATAGTGAAGATATATTATTAGAAGTCTAGATTTAGATGTTAAGCAGAGTAGAGGGCAATGCTGAAATTGTTTCGGCAAGGAAGATAAAGAGAAAACGGGAAATAATTAATTGTGTTAGAAAGTAGGAAGTTTTTCTATTTATACTAATGATGTTAAGTCTAATGTGTGAAACAAATTATCTCGTTACTAACATGGATTTTTGAAATGTCTCACTAAACAAATTAAATTTCGAGATTTCATCTGAGATATGATATAATGAAAAGTTGTTAAACTAGATGGTTTGGTGTGTGTATATGTATAGAATGAAGTGGATGGCTATGCTTGTTTGAACAATGTAGTAAGGTAATTGTGATGGTGATAATGTGTCTTGCTTGGGGATTTTCTGCTACTTTGCTACCATAATCAAATGGAGCTTTAAGGAATGAAAATCTGTCTTAGTTTTGATTTGACTTATTGTTAATTATTATTGGTAAAGGGGAATGATGGATGTTTGGGAGTTTGCAAGCTGATTTCTTTGTTTTGAGGAAGTAATAAAATGAAATAGGTCAAAAGAAGACTTGATATTGATGATTTTAGTGGAAAAAGGGATTTTTAATACTCTTGGAGGTTTTGTATGATTAAATTACTTGAAGGGTATAAGTAAGAGATGGTTTGTGTTTTACAAAGATGATTGGTTATGTTGTATGTTATGAGAGTGTTCTAAATTGTTTCTAAGCATTAAGGAAAGTTTTCATGAATTTCGGGGTTTGATGTCAAGTTGACTCCGAAAATTATAATCATTCATGGGAGGTAGAGTAATTAAGGATTTATGAGAGGGAAGATTATCATGGTTTAATTGAAATTATGGGGTATTTTGGTTTCCTAAATGATGGATAGAATCTTAAAGGTTAAGGTAAGTATAAGAATGTTTATGGAAGATGATGTGAAGTATGGTATGTAAGATGCTTTAAATCTGTGGAGATGTTGGAAGGAATGACTTGCAAATTGTTTGATATAAGTATGCATATTAATGGAAGTTTGAAAGATGGTTCATAATACGTTGTTTTAAGTGTAGAGATTATATTACCTGAGTTGGTTTAATGGTTTTTAAAGTGTTTATTTGGCATTGGATAATGGTTTGAAATGTCTAAATTATTGGTCTGCTACTGATTCAAGTTTTGGATTCAAAGTTTTGAATGTGATGTGATTATGAAAAAGGGCTTTTCCTTTACTATGCTTTTAATAGCTATTATAATGGTTGTAGTAAGTTGATTTGTACTAGTTGATTTTATTTGGATAATTGGGTGTTGGTAGTCTTGTTTTAAAATAGGATGGGTACAAGTCTCCTTGAAGTGAATTGTGGTTTAATGATTTTTAGGAATTGATTAAAGGGATAATGGTGACTGATTACATATTCAATTATTGTGAATTACATCACTTATGATTTGAGAATATAAGTGTTATTGCTTAATTTGATAGAGGTTCTGTTGGGTTTATGACTTGAGAAATAAAATGATGTGTTTAAGAACTTTATTTTGGATTGAAAATAGACTTCTAGGATAGAGATTATAAACAAAGACTTGGGTAGTGTTATACCTATAGGAACGAGAGGGACGCTATCGAGTATGCATCAAGGTAATTACTTATATTTCGTATTGTATGGTATGATATTAGGAGAATCTAATAAGGGTGATACCTGGAGGAAATCTACAAGAAAAAGGGGAAAACAGCAGAGTGCTAAGGGTCGCAGGTAACCACTCTTATCTGACTATAACATCGAGACTGATGTTAGTCGAGATTTTCAAATCTCTTTTCTATCTATGTATTTATGAAACTTTCAAAAAGCTAGTTTGATATTAAAACAGGCTATTGGGTGCCTTTCAACCAAGCTATTTTCATACAACAGTTTTGATATAGATATAGTAATCTGTTGATGGATTTGGAATGTGGATGGTTTTTGCATGACACTGCTTGTACCATCGGCCGATGTAACCGTTTGATAGTGCAATCGACGGTTAGTTGTATTAGTCCTATTGAGTAGAGACAGGGACTTACGGTTTCCGAGTAGAGACGGGCTCCGTTTATTATTTCCTTTTGATAAGAGACAGGGGAAATATGCCTTTCAGAGTAGAGACTGGGGCACAGTGTCAATCATATTTACTTTGGATATTTGGAGATGGATGGCTTGTTGAGGTTATGTACATTTGGAGATGTGTGGATATATATATCTGTTATGTGAGTGCATGTATACTGTATACAGGTGAATTATTTTAAAACCGTGGTGCCCTTTAGACGCTCTGCTAACTACACTTCTCACTGTTATAGTGAGTTAAGTGTTGGTTACTGAGACATTGTTTGTCTCACCCCATTCCCTTTATTTTTTTTCAGCTGATCATGCACAAGCACAAGGTTCAGGAAAAGGGTATAGGTTATGGATGTTAGTGGGATGTATATTGCCAATGAGTTTAGGCTTGCATTCGCTTCCGCATTATTGTTACTTTAATTAAGAAATTAGTTATGGATTGAATGAGTTTGATTTTATTAACCATGTTAGATTAATCCTTTCTAACATGGTTAGCTTTTAATTATCCATGATAGTTTTCATATGATATTAGGTGATTATTTTCTATCATGGATAATACTTAAATAGTTAGAAAGTTCTTTTTCTAACTATGATAGGGTTACAATATTAAGAAAACCATTTTTCTATCATAGTTAGCAAAGAAAATACGTTTAGGGTTAATGCTAATGGTTAATCAGGAAATTAATAACAAAATGTTACAACTTGGTATATCAGTATTTGGTAAACGACAACCTGCCTGTTGCATTGCATTTAGTTTGGCAATATACATCTTATAGATTCGCTCCCCTATGTGCATGATCACCAGCTCTATTGGAGGTTTATGATTCGTCCCTTGGTGGGGAGAATGATAAGGTCAAAAAAAACAGAGAGAGAGGCTTATTCAGGTAACATAATAGGTAGAGTTGAGTAGATAGTGAATCTATTAGAAGATGTTTAGTTTTGGTTGATATAAGCTTTGCAGTTAAAGTTGGTGGGCAGGAATTTTATGAAGGTTAACTGAATAAGGATTCTTCTCAGGGGTCACAATTATAATTATGAGTCGCCAATAATCATAGTTGAGGCATCATGAGAAACCTTATTCAGTTAAAGGAGGTAGAAAATTACAAGTTGGTTTTATTGAAGATAGAAGGATAAATTAAGTGAAAGAATAAAGACATTTGGTTATAATTGAATGTTATCGAAGTGAGTTTTGACTCATAAGGTTATGGGAGAACTTGAGAAGATATTAGAATTAATGAGTTAAGTGAGAAAGGAAATAGTGTTCATGGGAATTTACTAATGTAGGGAGTATTGAAAATTTATTCTTTTGCAATATGAGGCTAACGGGAATAATTGATGATTCATGTGAGTTTATTTAGGGTATTATGATAATAATAAGTGAATTGACGTATGTGGATTCTCAAGTAAGAGAATATTTTGAGGGGAACATTGGGAGTAAATCTGATTCAATTTGGTAAATTTTTGATTTCGAGGATTGGAAGTGGTCTTAAGTTATGGTCATAGAATGCTAGATGAAGTGTGATTTTAGTTGAGAGAAATGGTGGAAGAGAAGGAATTCAGAATTGGTTTGAATTCTTGATGGTTGTGCTCTTTTAATTGTACCCTCCCTTCCCTCGCTACCAAATATCACCTCCCCAGTCTCCAATCAACTATTACTACCAAAACAACCCTCACACTCACCTAAAGATGCATTGTGCCACCACGGTGCATTCAAGCATCTATTCTTCACTATATGATTTGACACTGTGTCCCTCTCCATAATGAGGGGACAATTTCCCTCTCTGGCAATCTCCAGAGAGGGAACCCCAATTCTGTTTCCATTACAGAACGGGAACGGTTGGACTCTTCAATGCCAAACAACCGTAGGGGCGGTTGGGCTCTTCAATGCCAAAACAACCGTAGGTCACTTCTCTCAATAAGTCGACCTATGATCCCCGATCCAATCAATCTGAAAAGGATCCTCAGTACAAATAACTGTCGATTGGCCTATCGACAGTTATCATCGCGCGATGGTACACAAAATTCAGTGTCATGCAATGCTCACATATTCCTGTCAATATCTCATCCACAGCATTTCATATCTCAATCACAAATATCCTTGAATATCTAAATTTCATTCACTATCTCCTTCACAACAACTCAACTCTTTCCCACAACCTACTATCACTATCCTTGATAGCATCTATATAAATCCCTCAAACAACTATCTTAACACTATAATCATAAACCTTTCACACCATTCCAATTCGATAACCACCACCAAACAGGATAATAGATATACAGAGTTTCAAATTTCTTTATATGAAAATAATCGTGTTTGAAAGGCACCCGATAGCCTATTTTATATAAAAATACCTTTTCCAAGATAATATATGTATAGAGAGGGTGAGAAAGGATTTTAGAAATCCCCAGCTAACGTCACCCTCATTGTTTTAGCAAGGTTAAGTGTGATTACCTGTCGCCCTTTAGCACTTTGCGCAATTTCTCAACCTTTCTTTATTGATGCTACGAAAGCCTATTGCATCCACTCCTATAATAATATAGAGCCAAATGATAAATTAATACCATTTCCACTTTATCGTACTTTAACGTCTCTCTCGTTCGTAATATACTACCCAATCTTTTTCAAGTAATACTCCCTTAACTCTTAAATGGTCTCATTTGTTTATTTGATTCTTGCCCAATTTTGACAATTAAATAAGTCATTAAGTGGAGTTCATTTCACGCATAACAATACTATCATACAAACAATCATTTCAATAACTTTAAGCATCACTGTAACATCCTGAAAAATTTAATATAGGATCAATGAGTGTTTTGGGAAATAATAAATGGAGAAATTGAGAATTTTGGAATTTTTAGGAATTTTTGGGATATTTTGGGAATTTTGAGTAATTAATGTACATATAATTAATTAAGAAATGAAGAGTTTGAAATATGAGGGAATGATAAAGCTAAAAATATTTTGAAGTTTAAGAAGATTGGAGGCTGGTTTAAGTGGTTTTAAATTTAAAGAGGACATTATGGTAACTTCCGGTACGAAATAATTCATTTCTGACCCCGAAAACGCATGCCAAACGCGCCCTAGCCCTTTCTTTTGACATAAAACCCGTCTTCTTCTTCCTCATTCTCTCTGCTGGTGCGACGCACCCCCAATTTTCGATTCCTTCTTCTCCCTGGTCGGTCTGCGTCCTCGCCGGCCATAGGCGACGGCGTTCGCCGTCCACCTCACTTCATCATCTACACTTACGGACCCTCCCTTCCTCATTCGAACTCTCTCTGCCTCTCCAATCCTCCAACCCGTCATCTCCCTTCCCTCAAAACCTAACCTTTCGGCCACCACCCTCTTCTCCGGCGACGGCGAGCCGAAGTGGCAGCGCGGCGGCGCGATCTCCCCTCCCCTCTCTTCCCTTTTATTTCAGTTTGTCTTGCTCTCTTCTCTCACCCAATGAACCATCTTCGTTTCTCCTTGCAAATCCGGCGAGAATAGGTAAAGCTTCAATCTTTTTAACATATCTTGTGTTATATTTTCATTTCAATGGTGATTCCTCACTTCCTCTTCCTCCCTTTCCCAAAAATGCAAGCTTTTCCTCTTACCCTTCAAACTCCGGCGGCCTCTTCCTTTTTCCGGCGAGTTTCCGGCGGCGGCAAGTTTGACCGGTGTAGGAATTGATGAGCTGAAGTGGGTGAGCATTTCTTTTCGTTCTACCCTTCTTTCTTATGATTTTGGGCGAATTAAGAGAGGGTTCAATTTTAGTTTTGGGGTTTAGTTTGCTAATCGGTAAAAGTTAAAGCTTTAGCTTTAATGCTTGTTGAATTGAATGAGAAATTGAACTTTGATTGAAGTTTGGAGCAATTTGTGAAAACCCTAGGGTCTTAGTACTTTAGGACCGATTAGTTTTAGAGATTCTAAGGTCAAAATTTCTAAGTATTACATGTAGGAACATATTGGAAGATATTTAAGTTGATTTCTAACAGTGCATGTTTGAAATTGTGAGTTTTGTTGTTTTGCAATTTTAGTTTACTTCACCTTGCTATGACGTTTGATTTGTTGTTTTGGATGCTTATATTAGTGTATATTTGGGAATTTTTGCTTTAGGTGAGAGTGATTTTGTTTGCTTATAATGGGTGCCGTGAAATGATGTTGATTGGAGATATTGTTTTATTGTTATTAACAAAGTCCGAATTGGGTTTGAATTCTTGATGGTTGTGTATCTTGTTTTGCTTGGAATTTATGGTTGAAGATTATGTTTTAGCCCTTCTTGTGCAGTTTGATTTCTACCTGGCTTAGGATGTGCGAAATTGTATGTGTGTGTGTGTGTGTTTGCTCAATGTTTAACATATTTTTATGTTTGTGAAACCTCTTTTCATTTAATCATTTCCTGTGCTAATCATAGGTTTATTATTTTAGTTTAAATGATGAGTAGGCTGATGGGAAATAATAGCTTGTATGTTGAGCCTTTTTGATTTGTAAATTGTGGGTGCTCTATTATTTATAGTTTTGATATCAAGGGTAACTTGGAGCAAATAATCCTATTGGTTTTGTTATTTTGTATGTGGCTGTCCAGTGACCTAGTTATTAGGATTTAAGATGAGGAATGAAATGGGATTTTCTATGTTGTATTTGTTACTTAAAGGTGAAGTATTATAAGCTAGCTTAACTAAGACGATATAGTCCTCATTATAGTTGCTTAAATGGAATGGTTGAAAAAGTGAATTGAGTTTGTTGTCATGTGTTGTTATGAATTGTTTTGATTTCATTGTGATTCTTTTAATGGTAGTGAATATAATCCATTGTGCTCCTTGTCAAATTAAGCTAGTAACTCTAATAGTTAAATTATATTTTCTAGTAACTTAAATTCAATTGTAATCTAATGTTCAATTCTGATTTTTGTGGATATTCATGTGGTGATATCATTTGCAATCATATGCATAATGAATAGTGGCTGCCAAATGTTTAAGATACAAGTATATGTATGAAATCTGTTTTGAATACTGGGTATTTGCCTGTGGTTGCTGAATGATTGCTTGGACTTTAAGTTTAACCTGAGAGTCATGATTGCCCCTTAATGTAGAAATGGAATCTAAGATATTTCCAGGTTATGATATTATTAGGTAATTCTTTGTGTAAATGAAAGCTGATTGCTTTATTTAGGTTTTGAGTAATAATTATGTGTATGATGTCCTAACTTAATTGGATTTCATTCTCATGCCTGTATAAAGTAGTTGTTTCTTTTGTTTCATTGAAATGGAAGAATCTCACATATGTGAAGAAATACTGTACGGTGAACTTGATTAATAAAGTTAAGAATATCAACCTAAAAATATGGCTATAGAAAGGGGCTTGGGTAGTAACTTCATAAGACCGAGAGTAACGTAGAGTATTATAGGGTGGAGATGGTATTAATATAACCTTTTGTGTTATATTATTTTAGGAGTACATATTGGTAATAGTACTTGAAGGAAATCTCCAAGATACGGTAAGGAAGGGCAGCAAAGTGCTAAGGGCGACAGGTAATCACTCTTACCTTACTATAACATTGAGGGTGACGTTAGTTAGGGATTTTGTAAAATCTCTTTTCACCCTCTATATATAGATATTATCTTTAAAAGAGTATTTTTTATACAAAACAGGCTATCGGGTGCCTTTTAAACACGATTATTTCTGTATAAAAGATTTGTACATAATATATATATTATTATCCTGCCTGGTGGTGGCCATTGATCTGGAATGGCGTGAAATGTATATAGGGATAGTGTTGGGTAGTGGTTTAAGAGGTGATGAGGATAGAAAAGAGAGTTACATGTTGAGTTGAGATTGTTGAGAGCTATGTTGATGGAATATAGAATAGGGATTGTGAGTATTGCATGACACTGATTATTAGTACCGTCGGCCGATGTAACCTATCGATTTGCGCAAATCGATAGGTTAATTGTACAGGTTCCTCGGATTGTAAAGGAACCAGGGATGTGTACACTTTTTATAGTGCTCCCTTTTTCAGGGACGTTTTCACTATTTAAAGTGCTCCCTTTTTCATGCTTTCAGATTTGAGACTGGGCACAGTGTCAATCACGTTTATTTTCGTCTGTTGAGTTGATTTGGAACTGACTAAGGGATTTGAGTGGTATGTGGGAAGTAGAGATGATGAATTTGAGTTGATTTAGACGGAGGGACTTGAATGATGAATGAAAGACTTGACATGTATATATATATATTATTGGTTTTAAATGTGGTACCCTTTAGACGCCCTCGCTACCGCACATCTCACTGTTATAGTGAGTTAAGCGGTGATTACTGGGACAAATTGTCTCATCCCACGATTACTGACATTTTTGCAGGTATTCATGCACAGGCGCAAACATCAGGAAAGGGAATTAGGTAGTAGTAGTTATATAGACTATTTTGAATTGTATATTGCCAATTTGTATAGGCCTGCATCTGCTTCCGCATATTTTTCTATTAAACTGGATATTAGAACTAGAGATATTGTTTATGGATTGTAATATAAGTAAAGTACTTTTCTAACTATGATAGGTTTCTATTAATAAGGAAAGTCTTTTCTATCATAGTTAGGAAGTAATGATAATTAAATTTTATAGTATTGGTTAATCAGTAATAGTGACAGGTTATTATACTTTATCATTAGGTTGCCTCCTGTTTTTAACCATGTTAGGTTAATCTTTTCTAACATGGTTAGCTGCTGATTATCCATGATAGTATTCGTATTGTATTAGGAAATTCTTTTCTATCATGGATAATACATAAACTATTAGAAAGTTTATTTTCTAACTATGATAGATTTATTTACTATCATAGTTAGCAAGGTGATTGTTTAACTAAAACTTATAATGATGGTTAATTAGGGAATTAGTAACAGAGTGTTACAACTTGGTTATCAGTATTTGGTATACGATAACCTAGGACTGTGCTGCATTGCATATAGATTGGCAATATACATTCTTAGTATTCCCTTCCTTCTGTGCATGAATATCTGGCCTTTTGAGAGGATTATCGCTCATCCCGTGGTGGGGAGAGAGTGATAAGAGAAATTGAATAGGTACTGTGGAGAGATTGAGATGAACATAGAAAGAATAGCAAAACTAATGTTGATATGTATAAAATTTAGGAAAAATAGCGAAATAAGGATGTTTCTCTGGGGTCTCGAGTATAGTTATGTGCCGGCCATAATCATAGTCGAGGCATCATGAGATCCCTTATTGGGTTAAGGGATTAAGGAAATTGGAAAATAACAATTGGTAAATTTGAATCGTATGGTGATGTGATAAACTAAGTGGATGAAAATGGATATATTATGTTTGAATGGGAAATGGTTGTTGTGCTTTGACTATTAGTGCTATGTTTGTTCTGAATTTTAATGTCATTTTAGCAAGCTTTAAGCAATATAGATTCTCTTTTGTAGTCAAGTATTAGGGTGATATGTGAAATATCAGCATGAAAGCTGATTGGATATTCATGAAGTTGGTATAGACGCAGAATTTAGAGGAATTTTATTTATGATGTTGTGTAGTTGTTAAAAGTCTTGTGACAAGGATTTGTACATTGAGTTGTTGATTAATTGAATTGGAGAAAAAAAAAAGCCCTAATTTGGGCATTTTAGCTATTGACGGGTTGTGATAGTTCGGGTTTAGGGATTCTTGAATTGCCCTGTTTTGTTTTCAATTTGTTGCTGTCATGAGAGAAGTGAATGAGTATATCATGATTTTGCATATTTAAGTCATGTTTATGGATAATATATGGTAGTACACGTGTGTAAAATCTCTGTTTGGGCTAGGGATTCATGGGAGTTAAATCTTGCAGGGTCTGAATGCATTAGGAACAAATGAGAAATTGTATTGGTGAGGTAATCTTGTTATATGTCGAGTATAAAATTGAATGATATTATGGTGCTACAGGTTGGATTGTGTGAAATCAGAATTAATTTTGCAAATTCTGACTTCTTTCTCTTATTTCTTTCCTCTATCCGAATCGGGTTCTGCCATGGATAAGAGAATTTTGTGACAATAATTTTGACAAAGTGTAGATTGGGGTTAAGAGCTTGAAGGATTGTTGTAATGGATTCTAAATGGTAACCTTGCATGAATTGTGGAATGTTTTTATTGTAATATTTGATTCTGTAATAGATGGTTGTTAGCCTTTTGTTTGGCTTGGTTGGTTAATGCATTAGGACATTAGGTTGGTTGGATGGAAGCCTATAAATGGTATTGGTTTCTTGTGACTGTGATAGCTGAATTGTGAAATGGTTTATTCTTATATGTTGTTAAATGGATGTTGTTGTTATTTAGTTAAGATACTCTGAGTTATTTTACTTGGGGAGATTTATTGTGAAGAGATTTTAATTGAAGTTGTGAGCTTTGAGAAATCCTGAGTTGACTTGTTAGATGAATATCTTCATGGTGAAGAGGAATTTAGAGAGTTGGTTCGTTGTTATGAATTGCTTTGACATATGTGAAAATACATTATGAGAAGAATTGTGATCTTAATGACTAGATTATACAATAATTGACTAAGAAGGGATGTTTGATTGGAGAAGTTTAGGTTTAGATTAAAGTTGTTTAAGGTAAATAGTTGGAATTTAAACTGTATCATGATGACTTAGAATAGTATTTTGGTTATGTAGGGAAGACTAAGAAGAATTATTTGTTAAATTCAAGATTCTTAATGTGAAAGTAAGGGATATACCTTGTTAATTATAGTTAAGTTTAATGATGTATGTTAAAGCTCTAGCTGACATTTTAAAGGATCATTGGAATTGAATACCGCTAGGAGTGATGTTGTTAATGAGATTGATCTGGTTGGACAAGTGTTGATTTAGAGTCATAAGTTTTTGGTGAGGAATAAAATTAAATATTCTAGGGAAGTGACATTTGATAGTTAAAAAGTGAGAATCTTGAAATAGGACTGACGCAGACGGTTAAAGTTGGAAGATGTCAATAGGAAATTGATCCAATTAAGAGTAGTTTTGGGATGAGTAATGCTTGTTTGGAAAGAGGTAAAGGATGATTAGTATACTTAAAGTGTGGTTATTAATGATAGTAAATTGAGAGAAACTACTTGTTATAGGAATGAGGGAAATTTTCAATAGTTTATGGAGTGACATTTCATAGGTTAAAGACTTACTCTCATATTTATAGAAAGTGGTATGAGGATTTGGCAAAGTATATGTATTTGGGAAGAAATATTGTTGGTAGGTGATTAAAGAATGATTCTCATTGTCTTATAAGTCAAGGAATTAAATGATTTAGATGTAACAAGGTTAGAATATGACTAGGAATTCTGGAAGCTAGGAGAATATTGGGATTGTGCTATAGTTGGATGACTTGGAGTGATATTTTGATTATGAAATGAAAACTAGGTTGGGAGATATTGGAAGTTGAGATTCTTAACGTTATTGAAGAGTAAATAGACTTTATGGAACATGAAATAGGGGATTTTGGTCATGGATATCATTTGGCCTTAGTAATGTAACCAAAGTAGTCAAGGAATTAGATAATTTAGGTGTAGCAAAGTTTAATATGATTCGAAAATTCAAAAGCTAAAGGAACGGTGTAGAATAGTTTGGCTAGAATTTGTAGTTTTTCTTCTCTAATTCAAGATCTTAGAGATGTATTAAGTGGGATAGACTATGTATCAGTTCATAGTGAAGTTTGACATACTGAATTTTGTGGACAAAATTCTTAAAAGGTGGGTAGAATTGTAACATCCTGAAAAATTTAATATAGGATCAATGAGTGTTTTGGGAAATAATAAATGGAGAAATTGAGAATTTTGGAATTTTTAGGAATTTTTGGGATATTTTGGGAATTTTGAGTAATTAATGTACATATAATTAATTAAGAAATGAAGAGTTTGAAATATGAGGGAATGATAAAGCTAAAAATATTTTGAAGTTTAAGAAGATTGGAGGCTGGTTTAAGTGGTTTTAAATTAAAAGAGGACATTATGGTAACTTCCGGTACGAAATAATCCATTTCTGACCCCGAAAACGCATGCCAAACGCGCCCTAGCCCTTTCTTTTGATATAAAACCCGTCTTCTTCTTCCTCATTCTCTCTGCTGGTGCGACGCACCCCCCATTTTCGATTCCTTCTTCTCCCTGGTCGGTCTGCGTCCTCGCCGTCCACCTCACTTCATCATCTACACTTACGGACCCTCCCTTCCTCATTCGAACTCTCTCTGCCTCTCCAATCCTCCAACCCGTCGTCTCCCTTCCCTCAAAACCTAACCTTTCGGCCACCACCCTCTTCTCCGGCGACGGCGAGCCGAAGTGGCAGCGCGGCGGCGCGATCTCCCCTCCCCTCTCTTCCCTTTTATTTCAGTTTGTCTTGCTCTCTTCTCTCACCCAATGAACCATCTTCGTTTCTCCTTGCAAATCCGGCGAGAATAGGTAAAGCTTCAATCTTTTTAACATATCTTGTGTTATATTTTCATTTCAATGGTGATTCCTCACTTCCTCTTCCTCCCTTTCCCAAAAATGCAAGCTTTTCCTCTTACCCTTCAAACTCCGGCGGCCTCTTCCTTTCTCAGGCGAGTTTCCGGCGGCGGCAAGTTTGACCGGTGTAGGAATTGATGAGCTGAAGTGGGTGAGCATTTCTTTTCGTTCTACCCTTCTTTCTTATGATTTTGGGCGAATTAAGAGAGGGTTCAATTTTAGTTTTGGGGTTTAGTTTGCTAATCGGTAAAAGTTAAAGCTTTAGCTTTAATGCTTGTTGAATTGAATGAGAAATTGAACTTTGATTGAATTTTGGAGCAATTTGTGAAAACCCTAGGGTCTTAGTACTTTAGGACCGATTAGTTTTAGAGATTCTAAGGTCAAAATTTCTAAGTATTACATGTAGGAACATATTGGAAGATATTTAAGTTGATTTCTAACAGTGCATGTTTGAAATTGTGAGTTTTGTTGTTTTGCAATTTTAGTTTACTTCACCTTGCTATGACGTTTGATTTGTTGTTTTGGATGCTTATATTAGTGTATATTTGGGAATTTTTGCTTTAGGTGAGAGTGATTTTGTTTGCTTATAATGGGTGCCGTGAAATGATGTTGATTGGAGATATTGTTTTATTGTTATTAACAAAGTCCGAATTGGGTTTGAATTCTTGATGGTTGTGTATCTTGTTTTGCTTGGAATTTATGGTTGAAGATTATGTTTTAGCCCTTCTTGTGCAGTTTGATTTCTACCTGGCTTAGGATGTGCGAAATTGTATGTGTGTGTGTGTGTGTTTGCTCAATGTTTAACATATTTTTATGTTTGTGAAACCTCTTTTCATTTAATCATTTCCTGTGCTAATCATAGGTTTATTATTTTAGTTTAAATGATGAGTAGGCTGATGGGAAATAATAGCTTGTATGTTGAGCCTTTTTGATTTGTAAACTGTGGGTGCTCTATTATTTATAGTTTTGATATCAAGGGTAACTTGGAGCAAATAATCCTATTGGTTTTGTTATTTTGTATGTGGCTGTCCAGTGACCTAGTTATTAGGATTTAAGATGAGGAATGAAATGGGATTTTCTATGTTGTATTTGTTACTTAAAGGTGAAGTATTATAAGCTAGCTTAACTAAGACGATATAGTCCTCATTATACTTGCTTAAATGGAATGGTTGAAAAAGTGAATTGAGTTTGTTGTCATGTGTTGTTATGAATTGTTTTGATTTCATTGTGATTCTTTTAATGGTAGTGAATATAATCCATTGTGCTCCTTGTCAAATTAAGCTAGTAACTCTAATAGTTAAATTATATTTTCTAGTAACTTAAATTCAATTGTAATCTAATGTTCAATTCTGATTTTTGTGGATATTCATGTGGTGATATCATTTGCAATCATATGCATAATGAATAGTGGCTGCCAAATGTTTAAGATACAAGTATATGTATGAAATCTATTTTGAATACTGGGTATTTGCCTGTGGTTGCTGAATGATTGCTTGGACTTTAAGTTTAACCTGAGAGTCATGGTTGCCCCTTAATGTAGAAATGGAATCTAAGATATTTCCAGGTTATGATATTATTAGGTAATTCTTTGTGTAAATGAAAGCTGATTGCTTTATTTAGGTTTTGAGTAATAATTATGTGTATGATGTCCTAACTTAATTGGATTTCATTCTCATGCCTGTATAAAGTAGTTGTTTCTTTTGTTTCATTGAAATGGAAGAATCTCACATATGTGAAGAAATACTGTACGGTGAACTTGATTAATAAAGTTAAGAATATCAACCTAAAAATATGGCTATAGAAAGGGGCTTGGGTAGTGTAACATATTGTTACTAATTACCTAATTAACCAATGATATCCATTTTAGATCTAATAATCTCTTTACTAACTATGATAGAAAAAGAATTCCATATTATCAAAGTCCTATCATAGTTAGGAAAAGAATTTCCTAATGATTCAATACTATCCATGATAGAAAAGAATTTCCTGATATAACATAAATACTATCATGGATAATTAAAAGCTAACCATGTTAGAAAGGATTTGACTAACATGGTTAATAAACAAACTAGTTGATATTAAATAATGAATAAATATATATACATGCGGAAACGAATGCAGGCCTATACAAATTGGCAATATACAATTCAAATTAGTCTATATAGCTTCTAATACCTAATTCCCTTTCCTGTTGTCTGCGTCTGTGCATGAATACCTGCAAAAATGTCAGTAATCGTGGGATGAGACAATTTGTCCCAGTAATCACCGCTTAACTCACTATAACAGTGAGATGTGCGGTAGCGAGGGCGTCTAAAGGGTACCACATTTTTAAAACCAATAATATATATATACATATCAAGTCTTTCATTCATCATTCAAGTCCCTCCGTCCAAATCAACTCAAATTCATCATCTCCGTACTCCAATCAACTAATACTACCACATCAACCCTCACACTCACCTAAAGATGCATTGTGCCATCACGGTGCATTCAAGCATCTATTCTTCACTATATGATTTGACACTGTGTCCCTCTCCATAATGAGGGGACAATTTCAAATGCCCACACAATGCACACATACATACACATATACAGATTCACAATAACCACATACAAACATACCCAAACAAGCCAAAATAAGTATAGATACATATATTAACCATGAACCTCATCAACCTTATGCACCCCAAAATTTGGGTTTCACCTACAACTACTCTAAACTTCAACCAAGGCCTAACTTAAATTCTCAAATCCTTTTCTCTGCTTAGAATTGAAGCCTACTATGTGAATGAATGATTATGGAACCTAGAAATCCCAACTCAATTTCGGATTACCCTCTCAAGGTCTCGGCCAAAACAAAGCACAAGGGTAGAAATGAAGCAAAAGGAGCTACCTGAACTCACGTCACCAGATTCCTCCATGAACCTTCGCGAATCGCCGTCGGAATTGCTGGGACTCGCCGGAAAACGAAGAACCATGGAGGGAAGTGAGAGTTCAGATTTTTAAAGTGAGGAAAATGATAGAAAACTAGGAACAAAACTTACCTAAACTTGAAGATGACCCAACACTGAACGGAACTCGCCCCCCCCTCCATCGTTTACCGCCGTACATCGCCGGAGAACGCCTCGCAGAAGCATGAAGAACAGAGAGAAAGATCAGATTAAAAAAAAAAAAGAACTTGGGTGACAGAGAGAGAGCAAAGGCCGAAGGTTGGGGAAGGAAGACAACACCGCTGCGCCACCGCCGGAGCCCGCCGGAGCCGGAGGAGGGTGAGTTGAGAGGGTGGCCGAAGGTTAGGGTTTGAGTGGGAGGGAAGGAGGGCGCGGGTCCGTTTTGGTTTTGAGAGAGGGAGGAGTGTTTTTGTTGATGTTTTTTTTTTTTTTTAGAGAAAATTATAATTAATTACCCTATTGTTTATTCTTACTTATATTTCTAGCCCAAAAGTTTGTATATATATTATTTTACCTCTTTCTTTCCATCATAACATGGTCCAAATTTCAATTTACTTTTCATGCAAGTTTCTATCCCTAATAATTCTTTTAATTATATTATTTAAATTCCAACTAACTAAAATTTTAAATATCCATAAACTGCCAAAATATCCTAAAATTCTTCCTTGAACCCTTAAATTCCCTTAAGGACACCTCAATAATCTCGTATTATTTTTAATTTGAAAACTGGGATGTTACAATTTACCCCACCTTTTAGGAATTTTGTCCCCAAAATTCGCTATACATACCACCTAACATATAGAAATGCCCAATTCACTCTTGCATTCCTCCTACAAACTCTAACTATTTATAAAACTCTCACTATTAACTTACAATCTAATGCACTCAACATCATTCATCATCTTGCAATATACAAATCATCCATCAATTCTCATCCTATTTTCCTTAGCTATCCTTCACTTACTAGCCATCTAAACTTCAAATCACTTGCATTAAAGTCCATTATAACGGATAACAACATCCTTCTCAACTCCAATGGTCTCCTCAATCATATATATACAACTCTAAAATTCATCATTAACTCAAATCACCCCAATCTCATCCATAAAAGCCTAGTGATACCCTATCACTAAGTCAAAATAGTTTATAACATCAATATACACTCTAAGTCATCACCCCACAGTGTAATCTCAAATAATCACCCTAACTTTAATTCAAGCACAATTCCCTAAATCCCACTCTGCAAACCATAATTTCTAGTCACTCATCGGTTCATAGCCAATATATAGTATTTTCATCCTTAAAGTCCAAACTCATCTCAATTATAGCTATGTCAATTCATTCAAGCTAAACAACTGTAACTTTAACCCGTCATTTCACCATTCACTACAACTTCAAACAAGTGTTCTACGTCCATAAATTCCAGACAAAGTTTCAAAATAAGCATCCAACCTGAGTTCTTCACATCTCATATATTCAATTGATCCTTATATAATCTATGAGTCCATCCGGCTAAAACTAAAACCAACCTTAGCCTTATCAGTTCAATACTCACTACCATAACTTAAAGAATTGTTCATTATCATTACTTAGAGTACTAAACTTATATTCCATAAGTATTAGTCAAGACCTGAGAAATCAATTATCTATTTCTTCACTTCAGTCATTTAATGTCTCCCAATTTAACCGCCTCAATGGTTTCCTTAATAAAATTCTAAAGCTCACAACCCCTAATTATTCCAAATGGTCCATTACTGAACCATGTTTAAAACCTCAAATTTCAACAAATTATCTTTCCTAGTCTTCAATTTATAAACGAAATATAACTTAAGATCATCAAATTACAACTAAATCCCAAGTATTTCACCTAATCAATATTTAATCCAAAATCCAAATTTCTCCTATCAAACACCAATCCATTGTCATTATGGTGTAGTTCAATAATCAAGATTACAACTCATCTCCTCATGTATATTTGTATATGCAAGAGCAACTCCCAACATCAAACAACATTGTTAATTTACCCTTCATCATAAAGGTATTTATCCAACAAGTCAACTCAAGACTTCACCAACTAAAATCCCCTTACACAAAATCTATCATCTCTTTTAATTCATGTAATACAAAATATTGCTTCAATTTTCCAAATCAGAAACTATACCTTGTTATTATTCTCTTCTACAGAATTTTACAACTATTTGATCCTCCCATCAATAATATCTATTAGCAAGTTTACAATTCACACACAACCTCAACTAAGTAGTACACACTTAAGTAGTATTCAAAATGTCAAAACTTCAATTAATCACTAATATTTCACATCATTATCACCTCATAACTTTATTGATATTATAAACAAATCCTAGAACCCAAAACCACACTTCGAATACTCCATGTCATATGTTTCTCAATGCAAAATCAAGTTCATCTAACATTCTAATACCCATAATTTACAACCAACTTCCAATTTCAAAACCAAACATTTATCTAAATGTATCCAATTTACTCCTAAATATTTCCATCAAAATATTTTTATAAATATAAATCCAAACTAGACAATCCACTTAATACCATCATAAAACTCCGAATAAACTCACACAAATCACCAACTATTCCCATAAGACTCATATTACAAAAACATATATTTTCCATACTCTCAACCCTAATGAATTCCCATAAGCATATTTTCATTTCGCCCTTAACTTATAAGCTCTAATATTTATCTTCTCCAAAAATTTCAATTCATAAATGTTCACATTAACAAAATCACACCTACATCCCATAAGAGACTTCAAGAGTTCTCAACAAACAAAAATTTGATAATTGAAATCCATAACAACAATCCATCTTCTAAATCACTTTTCAAACCAAAATCTCATATGTCCTTAACTATCCTTCAAGCTCTTAACCTAATCTACACTTTGTCAAAATTATTGTCACAGAATTCTCTCATCCATGGCAGAACCCAATTCGGATAGAGGAAAGGAATAAGAGAAAGAAGTCAGAATTCGCAAAATCAATTCTGATTTCACACAATTCAACCTGTAGCACCATAATATCATTCAATTTTATACTCGACATATAACAAGATTACCTCACCAATATAACTTCTCATTTGTTCCCTAATGCATTCAGACCCTGCAAGATTTAACTCCCATGAATCCCTAGACCCGAACTATCACAAACCCGTCAATAACTAAAATGCCTACCTAAGTACATTCACCTCTTTTATTATTATCTTCCAACACATGAACAAAACAACTCAATGCTAACACATAACTTCACTTTCATTAATCACTAATTGCACAAGGAAGAAGAAACGTAACTTCAAGCATAATAAATTTTATTTAACCGAATTCTCATTAACAAAACCATTAAATGAAACTTCCAAAAGCACATTGGTATCTCTAACAACAAGCACAACCAAGGAAGACATGTTCCTACCACCAAAATCAAGTTATATCTATAACTATAAGTTACCGACTCAAAGCGATTATTCATCATCACTTTTCCAATCACAAAGTATAAAAAGTCAAATCCTTTCATTATACTGATGAAACAACCTCCATTACTAATGATGTAAAGTCAAATCGCAATCAATAAATAGCCTATCTCATGTTGGAGCTTATAAAACACAATTTCACTAGAATTTTGTTTCAAAACAATCAAATAGCACAAGTCAAATTCATCTATGAAGCAAACAATTTAACAAATCAGTAAACAAATAATAAACAAAGCAATAACTCTTATTTCACATTGCATTCATTATTAATTGTTATTTTCAAATTTCCTTACCCCCTTAACCCAATAAGGGATCTCATGATGCCTCGACTATGATTATGGCCGGCACATAATTATACTCGAGACCCCAGAGAAGCATCCTTATTTCGTCATTCTTCCTAAATTCTTATACATATCAATATTATTTTGTTATTCTTTCTATTTTCATCTCAATCTCTCCACAATACCTATTCAATTTCTCTTATCACTCTTTTCCCACCACGGAATGAGCGATGATCCTCTCAAAAGGCAGAGTATCATGCACAGGAGGAAGGGAAACTATAGAATGTATATTGCCAATCTATATGCAATGCAGCACAGTCCAGGGTTATCGTATACCAAATACTGATAACCAAGTTGTAACATATTGTTACTAATTACCTAATTAACCAATGATATCCATTTTAGATCTAATAATCTCTTTACTAACTATGATAGAAAAAGAATTCCATATTATCAAAGTCCTATCATAGTTAGGAAAAGAATTTCCTAATGATTCAATACTATCCATGATAGAAAAGAATTTCCTGATATAACATAAATACTATCATGGATAATTAAAAGCTAACCATGTTAGAAAGGATTTGACTAACATGGTTAATAAACAAACTAGTTGATATTAAATAATGAATAAATATATATACATGCGGAAACGAATGCAGGCCTATACAAATTGGCAATATACAATTCAAATTTGTCTATATAGCTTCTAATACCTAATTCCCTTTCCTGTTGTCTGCGTCTGTGCATGAATACCTGCAAAAATGTCAGTAATCGTGGGATGAGACAATTTGTCCCAGTAATCACCGCTTAACTCACTATAACAGTGAGATGTGCGGTAGCGAGGGCGTCTAAAGGGTACCACATTTTTAAAACCAATAATATATATATACATATCAAGTCTTTCATTCATCATTCAAGTCCCTCCGTCCAAATCAACTCAAATTCATCATCTCCGTACTCCAATCAACTAATACTACCACATCAACGCTCACACTCACCTAAAGATGCATTGTGCCATCACGGTGCATTCAAGCATCTATTCTTCACTATATGATTTGACACTGTGTCCCTCTCCATAATGAGGGGACAATTTCAAATGCCCACACAATGCACACATACATACACATATACAGATTCACAATAACCACATACAAACATACCCAAACAAGCCAAAATAAGTATAGATACATATATTAACCATGAACCTCATCAACCTTATGCACCCCAAAATTTGGGTTTCACCTACAACTACTCTAAACTTCAACCAAGGCCTAACTTAAATTCTCAAATCCTTTTCTCTGCTTAGAATTGAAGCCTACTATGTGAATGAATGATTATGGAACCTAGAAATCCCAACTCAATTTCGGATTACCCTCTCAAGGTCTCGGCCAAAACAAAGCACAAGGGTAGAAATGAAGCAAAAGGAGCTACCTGAACTCACGTCACCAGATTCCTCCATGAACCGTCGCGAATCGCCGTCGGAATTGCTGGGACTCGCCGGAAAACAAAGAACCATGGAGGGAAGTGAGAGTTCAGATTTTTAAAGTGAGGAAAATGATAGAAAACTAGGAACAAAACTTACCTAAGCTTGAAGATGACCCAACACTGAACGGAACTCGCCCCCCCCCTCCGTCGTTTACCGCCGTACATCGCCGGAGAACGCCTCGCAGAAGCATGAAGAACAGAGAGAAAGATCAGATTAAAAAAAAAAAAGAACTTGGGTGACAGAGAGAGAGCAAAGGCCGAAGGTTGGGGAAGGAAGACAACACCGCTGCGCCACCGCCGGAGCCCGCCGGAGCCGGAGGAGGGTGAGTTGAGAGGGTGGCCGAAGGTTAGGGTTTGAGTGGGAGGGAAGGAGGGCGCGGGTCCGTTTTGGTTTTGAGAGAGGGAGGAGTGTTTTTGTTGATGTTTTTTTTTTTTTAGAGAAAATTATAATTAATTACCCTATTGTTTATTCTTACTTATATTTCTAGCCCAAAAGTTTGTATATATATTATTTTACCTCTTTCTTTCCATCATAACATGGTCCAAATTTCAATTTACTTTTCATGCAAGTTTTTATCCCTAATAATTCTTTTAATTATATTATTTAAATTCCAACTAACTAAAATTTTAAATATCCATAAACTGCCAAAATATCCTAAAATTCTTCCTTGAACCCTTAAATTCCCTTAAGGACACCTCAATAATCTCGTATTATTTTTAATTTGAAAACTGGGATGTTACAGGTAGTAACTTCATAAGACCGAGAGTAACGTAGAGTATTATAGGGTGGAGATGGTATTAATATAACCTTTTGTGTTATATTATTTTAGGAGTACATATTGGTAATAGTACTTGAAGGAAATCTCCAAGATACGGTAAGGAAGGGCAGCAAAGTGCTAAGGGCGACAGGTAATCACTCTTACCTTACTATAACATTGAGGGTGACGTTAGTTAGGGATTTTGTAAAATCCCTTTTCACCCTCTATATATAGATATTATCTTTAAAAGAGTATTTTTTATACAAAACAGGCTATCGGGTGCCTTTTAAACACGATTATTTCTGTATAAAAGATTTGTACATAATATATATATTATTATCCTGCCTGGTGGTGGCCATTGATCTGGAATGGCGTGAAATGTATATAGGGATAGTGTTGGGTAGTGGTTTAAGAGGTGATGAGGATAGAAAAGAGAGTTACATGTTGAGTTGAGATTGTTGAGAGCTATGTTGATGGAATATAGAATAGGGATTGTGAGTATTGCATGACACTGATTATTAGTACCGTCGGCCGATGTAACCTATCGATTTGCGCAAATCGATAGGTTAATTGTACAGGTTCCTCGGATTGTAAAGGAACCAGGGATGTGTACAATTTTTATAGTGCTCCCTTTTTCAGGGACGTTTTCACTATTTAAAGTGCTCCCTTTTTCATGCTTTCAGATTTGAGACTGGGCACAGTGTCAATCACGTTTATTTTCGTCTGTTGAGTTGATTTGGAACTGACTGAGGGATTTGAGTGGTATGTGGGAAGTAGAGATGATGAATTTGAGTTGATTTAAACGGAGGGACTTGAATGATGAATGAAAGACTTGACATGTATATATATATATATTATTGGTTTTAAATGTGGTACCCTTTAGACGCCCTCGCTACCGCACATCTCACTGTTATAGTGAGTTAAGCGGTGATTACTGGGACAAATTGTCTCATCCCACGATTACTGACATTTTTGCAGGTATTCATGCACAGGCGCAAACATCAGGAAAGGGAATTAGGTAGTAGTAGTTATATAGACTATTTTGAATTGTATATTGCCAATTTGTATAGGCCTGCATCTGCTTCCGCATATTTTTCTATTAAACTGGATATTAGAACTAGAGATATTGTTTATGGATTGTAATATAAGTAAAGTACTTTTCTAACTATGATAGGTTTCTATTAATAAGGAAAGTCTTTTCTATCATAGTTAGGAAGTAATGATAATTAAATTTTATAGTATTGGTTAATCAGTAATAGTGACAGGTTATTATACTTTATCATTAGGTTGCCTCCTGTTTCTAACCATGTTAGGTTAATCTTTTCTAACATGGTTAGCTGCTGATTATCCATGATAGTATTCGTATTGTATTAGGAAATTCTTTTCTATCATGGATAATACATAAACTATTAGAAAGTTTATTTTCTAACTATGATAGATTTATTTACTATCATAGTTAGCAAGGTGATTGTTTAACTAAAACTTATAATGATGGTTAATTAGGGAATTAGTAACAGAGTGTTACAATCACCTTGCTAGCAATATCAGCTGTGCACATTTCTATCCTATTTCAAATCTTGGATAGCTCACAAATCAAGTACAACACAAATTTAAGAATTTCACCAGGAACACAAGCATTTCCAACGAACCACTCAATCCATGAACAATTAACCATTTACATCTAATATACAACAGATTTATATTACTTCACAACTTCAACAAATACCCAAATGGTATGTAATCTCTATTTTATTTCAAAACAGATCAAACAGTCAAATGAGCAACTAAACCTTGACAAAATCACAAGCAAAGAAAATATAAGCTTTATAATTTGCTCAGCCAGCAATACATTAGAGACAACGAGACGATGAAGCCTCATTAAGTCATTTCAGCTCATACAAAGATGAAAACAACCCATTGTAAATGAACATGGATGCATCACACATCCTCCAAACTAGAGAAGGAGCCAAAAACTAACAATAATCCCACGCATACAGGGCTAACAAACCAAGATAAACTCGCATACACATATTTACTAATTTAACTTAGAGTTCCTGCCTAAAACATAATTTATTATGCTATAATTTCTTTAATTTAAGATTATTCCTAATCAAATTAAGTCACCCCTTTCATCCAACCATGAACCACAAATTATTAAACAACCAGCAGAAAACTAATGGATAGCCATGGAGGAGGAAACTGAAATTCAACCAATATGTAACTATATTGAGCATACACTATAACCAATGTATAGAGTGAAATATCAATCTCATACCTATTCTCAAAACAATGAATTCATCAATAATCATTTCAGCCACAAGCATAACTTAAACATACATGCATTGTAATTAATTTCATCTCTTCATACAACTTCAATCAAAACAAAGAAGCTAGCAGTGACACAAAGATTCACATGCAAGCACTCCAATTTATAATTCACACATGAATATGTTTTCACCAAGTCATAAACTTTGTTGATCGTTCTTAAATTCCTTGAAGATTTCCATATTCATAACTATAAAGTAATTCTCCAACATTGACTAACAATTTACTCTACTATCCAGTAACATACATACTTTTACCCCTTTTTGTATGACTTAAAGCAGCTTCAACTATCATATCCATTAAAATGACGAGCCAATCATCACTTCACCAAGAACTAAAACTCAACAACAATTTCCAGTTTCCTCTTCTAAACATTTCAACAAACACTTTAAGTGCAGTGACATTCACCTATAGTCAACTAAACATGAAAAATCAGTTTTGGGTACCATCACCATCAACTTAATCAAATCATCAATCCACTTTCATTTGATCCATTTAAGCCACAAAATGAAACATTGTACATACATAAACACTAGGAATAAATTGAAGGAACAAGGTAATCAAATATCCCTAAAAGTTAGGGTTTTGCACAAGATTCACAAAACCTCAATCAACATTCTACAACATTGAGAAACACTCACAACATTCAAAATCACTTGATCTCATCAACTACAAACTAAAATCAGCAGATCATCAAGTGCACAATACAAACATCAATCGGTTTTCTTATGAACTAATCTAAGTTAATTTGATGATTAAGCCCAAAATCCCAAAATCCAACTCCAAACCTCTCACAATCAGTGGAAATCGCAGAATTAAAGTGGAACAATAGAGAAAAGAATCTCACCGGAGTTCATAGCCACCTCGTTTCGCCGGAAACCGCCCGGCTCGCCGGATTTTTGCACAATCGTCGTTCGCTGTTGCCGTCGGTTGTCGCCGGAAAGAGGAGAAGCAAACAGAGAATGCGTGTGTAGGTTTTGAAAGAGAAAACGAAAATGGAGGTGATGTTTTGGGGAGTTGAATCCCGGGGAAACAGAGAAGGTAGAGGAAGCCATGGCGGCTTCCTTCTCCTTCATCACTTCGGCGGCGCCTACGTCGGCCTCCATGGTGGCCGGCGAGAATGGAGATTGGAGAGGGAGGAGATCGAAGAAGATAGAAGGGAGGTGGGAGTCGACGGGTTTGAGGATTGGAGAGGCAGAGAGAGTTCGAATGAGGAAGGGAGGGTCCGATGTTTTTAAGGAAGAAAAGGGGAAGGGGCGCGTTTGGTTTAGTGAAATAAGGGGGTTCTCTGATTATTTGTAGCCCAAACTTGCCATATTGTACTCTTTTTAATTTAAAACCACTTAAACCAGCCTCCAATCTCCTTAAACTTCAAAATATTTTGGGTTTTACCATTCCCTCATATTTCAAACTCTTCAATTTCTTAATTAATTATATGCACATTCATTACTCAAAATTTTCAAAATGTCCTCAAAAATCACCAAAAATTCCTAAAAATTCCAAAATTTTCAATTTCTCCATTTATTATTTCCCAAAACACTCCTTAATCATGAATTAAATTTTCAGGATGTTACACTGTGGATTAGTGGAACTCAATCTGGGAGATTGAGAACTGGACGTAGGTCAAGAGTTTGGACCGAACCAGTATAAAAGTGTTGTGCATTTTATTTTTCTAAGTTTTATTTTGTAGCACAATTCACCCCCCCTCTTGTGCTTCCTCACTTTCAATCATGACTTTAATCATAGTATACAGATCAAGACATTCATACTACTTCCTTGAAAATCAGAATTTTGCCAATTTTATTAACTTCATTAAAACTTTGTTTTGAAGACTTTTAAGCATCAGCTTAATGACTACAACATGACTTCAATTAAGGAAGCACCTTATAACAGATTTTTAAAGCTACACAACTTCAAAAAAAATACTCAAATTGTATATTAATTTTACCCTATTCAAAACAGACCCAATCAACCACAATTCATAACATTCTTGTTCCAAAAATCATTCAGCTGTAGCAAAGAATTATGCAGAAAATTTAACATGTACATGTAAGCACTAAATTCCCACCATTACCATTTGTTTTACCCATATGCCTTCCAATTAATTACCCCGGAAAACTCATATCAGCGACACCCAAATAAGAAAAATAATAAATCCCAATAGAACCATCCAAATGAAACAATATATGTGCTAACAAATTTCCACTCCAATCAAGCAACAAGCAATTTCAGCCATGAGAAAGAAGAGACTTAGGAAACCTTTAATTCAAGCACAATTTAAACATACAAAATCGTTTACATACTGAACATAAAGTCTCAAGTCCCCCAAAATTCCCAAATCAGTCCCCACATCGGCCAAAATCAAAGAAATCAGAACACATCAATTTGTAAATCAAGATGCAGTACCATATCTTTACTTAAAAGAACACCTGTGCCAATTGATTGAAAGTTTTGAACCCCCAAACAACATTAAAATTCGTCAGATTAGACAACCCCATAAGTTAGGGTTTGTCCCAAAATCAACAAATCTTAAATCAAACATTCAAATCATCACTTGAATGTCCAACAAACTCAAAGCCTAAAGTGTTATTTAGATGGTTTATGAATTCAAAACTCAAACCCACTCTCGGCCTCTTTTCCTCCCTTGCACAAACCAAAGCAGAATGGATATAAAAATGGAAATAAAACTCACTGGAGTTCATGTCCGATCCTGTGTGTGCCAACGACGGCCCATTTCGCCAGACCTCGGCAATTCACTACCCTAAAGTTATTGCATATTATTGATCATGCACCCTTCAAGATGAATCATACACACATAATAAGTACTAACTTCTTCAAAACAACCACAGACAGATTAAGTTATAGATTATAAAGTTAACAAAATTTTTCTTACTATGAATCAGTTAAAATATCATAAAGATTTAACAAACTCAATTTAAACTTCTAATGATTTTAGATTCACCTTTAACACATTAAAATGACCTCAGCATTTACATGATTTTACTATCTATTTATGAACTTTAAAATAACAGCTTACTTTATGGTTAACAAATAAACACTTATTCTGTAACATTGAGCAACATACTCACAAAAACAAACCATGACCAGATAACCACAAGACATAACATTCAAAAGCAATAAAAATTTCTATTAAATAATAGCATGTTTAGCAGGAAAATGCAGTAGAGTCCATTGGGAATCTGCAACATAACATACAAACATTAGGTTCCAATTAGAACAACAATTGAACATGGATTCCCTTAGTAACTATGACTCCAATCCTAGGCATGTAGTAACATATCTTATCTCCTTTGCATTTTCATTTGAAGCCAATAGGATTAAATACCATTTCAAATCATCCATCAATTTCACATGTAATGCTAACACAATCATAACATTTCATATCTATATGTTTAATATTGAACACAGAAATTTGAAAACACCAATCAAACAACACAATTACTTCAAGATAATGATCATTAACCCGTTTAAGAGTTCTAAAATTTTGGATTGCAGCCTCATATGCCAAACCATGGGTAGTGTTCATCCTATGTTTCAACATTACTAAATTGATGGTTTTAAGTAATTTGCTTTCCATAACCGTTAAGCTTGCTAGAAGGGATAGTATAAGAATCCTAACCGATATATTGCAATCTAGAATCATCATACTCACACACCACATCTTAATAACAGACAAATGAGAAATTTCATCACAAATTCACTCATATACCACTTTCAAATCCCCAAAATTCAACATAAATGACAGATTTTAATCGGTTATAGAACAAAAGAGAAATTTGAGAACCTGAAATTTGACCAAACTCACACATATTGAACATACAAAAAAAACATAAAATTAGTTTCATTAAATCATAAATTCAGTACCAATAAGCTTTATTTTAGATTTAACATCATGAATATGATGATAAACAACAATATTTGCTAATGATATCCCAAAGTTCAGCTTAATTCACCATTAACACAAACACATGAGCAAAAATTAAATTTTTAACAACTTAAGTTACTTTAACAAACATCAATATCTTTGCAATTAACCAACAAAAGTTCACTCAAAATGAAATCAATTTGCATCTATAACTACAACTCACAATTTTTACCAACGGTTACCAATATAAAACTCTCAATTTATATAGTATTAGCATTCAAAATCTTCCAATTACATATGATTAACTTGCAAAACCTTTTCAATAATCTATAAAAATTCAAAGCATAATCACTTTTAAACAAACAACTTACCGTTCATTCGTTTAGTAACGATGGGGATACCCTCATGAAGTAGTGAGGGCTACCAACATCTTATTAAGGGGGCTGCTTCCAGTCACTAAATATAGTGAGGAAGCCTCCAGCCGCTTAATATAAATGGGCAACAACCTCTTACTACGCATGATGATGTACTCTCCAACCATTACTAGGTGATAGATAATCAAAACACATTCAAAAACAATAGCATATCTCATGTTGAAGCTTAAAAAAACAAATAATTTCAAGAGAATTTTATTCAAAACAATCAAATAGCACAAGTCAAATCATCAATAAATCAAACAATTTAACAAACAAAACAAGAAACAAGGTCAATAGTTTCTTATTCCACATCATATTCATTATTCATTGTCAGTTTCTTTTTCTTTTTCTTTTTGAATTCTTAATCCCTTAACCCAATAAGGTATCTCTTGATGCCTCGACTATGATTATGGCCGGCACATAACTATAATCGAGACCCAGAGAAGCATCCTTATTTCGTCATTCTTATGAAATTCTTATCAATATCATCACTTATTTCATTATTCTTCTTATATTCTTCTCAACCTCTCCACAATACCTATTCAATTGCGCTTATCGCTCTCTCCCCACCACGGGATGAGTGATATTCCTCTCAAAAGGCAGATATTCATGCACATAAGGAAGGGAATACCAACAATGTATATTGCCAATCTATATGCAATGCAGCACAGTCCAGGATTACCGTATACCAAATACTGATAACCAAGTTGTAACATTCTGTTACTAATTCCCTAATTAAACTAAGATATCCATTTTAATTCAATAATCTCTTTACTAACTATGATAGAAAAAGGAATATTCATATCAACAATATCTCTATCATAGTTAGAAAAAGAATTTTCTAATCATTTTATACATTATCCATGATAGAAAAGAATTGCCTAATACAATATGAATACTATCATGGATAATTAGCAGCTAACCATGTTAGAAAGGATTTGCCTAACATGGTTAATAAACAAAACTAATTGATCTTAAACAATAAATAAATATATATACATGCGGAAGTGAATGCAGACCTATAAATTGGCAATATACAATTCTAAATAAACTACACAACTTCCACTACCTAATTCCCTTTCCGGATGCTTGCGCCTGTGCATGAATACCTGCAAAAATGTCAGTAATCGTGGGATGAGACATTTTAAAAATCAGTAATACATATATATATATAATCCAAACCTTCTTCCCATGTATCACTCCAGTCTCTCTCTGTCATTTCCAAATCAATGTACTTCACCATCTCTACCTCCAATACAACCATATCAGCCCACAACTCTCACACTCACCTATAGATGCATTGTGCCATCACGGGGCATTCAATCATCTAATCTTCACTATATGATTTGACACTGTGTCCCTCTCCATAATGAGGGGACAATTTCCCTCTCTGGCAATCTCCAGAGAGGGAACCCCAATTCTGTTTCCATTACAGAACGGGAACGGTTGGGCTCTCCAATGCCAAACAACCGTAGGTCACTTTCTCTCAATAAGTTGACCTATGATCCCCGGTCTAATCAATCCGAAAAGGATCATCAGTACAAATAACTGTCGATTGGCCAATCGACAGTTATCATCGCGCGATGGTACATAAATAGCAGTGTCATGCAATGCTCACCATATCCCTATCTATCTCATCCACCATATTCACCTTCTCAACCACAGTTCCATTCAATATCACAATATCAATATCAGTATCACGCACTTTTGCAATTCCCTACAATATCTCAACATCTCAGATTTCCCACACAACTCTCCCTTTTCTATCATCATAAATTTTCAAACCACTACAAATGCTATACCTATATACATTTCACGCCATTCCAGATCAATGGCCACCACCAAACAAGATAATATATAAATAGTTTCAAATTTCTTTATATGAAAATAATCGTGTTTTGAAAGGCACCCGATATCCTATTTTGTATAAAAATAAGTTTTCAAAAGCAATGTGTATATAGAGGGTGAAAAAGGATTTTGAAAATCCCAGCTAACGTCACCCTCAATGTTATAGCAAGGTTAAGTGTGATTACCTGTCGCCCTTTAGCACTCTGTTGCTCTTCCTTACCGTTTTCTCGTAGATTTTCTTCAAATACCATCACCATGATATACTACTATAATAATAGGATACAGAATGACGAATCAATATTGTTCCCACATTATAATATTTTAGCGTCTCTCTCTCATATCCTATATTACTGCCCAAGTCCCCCTTTAGATCATAGTTTCTTAATTTTATGGTTAAGCTCTTTAACTTAGTCTTTTACGTTTCTCAAAGTTTTAATTAATCAATAATCTACATGAAATCAAGTCATGACAAGCAAGATCGAATATCCTTAATAAACATTAGCATTTAATCACATGTGTTACTTCAAGTATTACATTCATATTTCAAAGCAATTAAAATTATTTTAATTTCCTCCTCATTCATTTAGTCAAGACAGTAAGTAAATATCCCCATGCCTTCTCAAGTAGAACCATACTTATCCACATAGCACATACTAATAACCTTTTTTAATCTGCTAAGCATCAGATTCACACACCCATATCAAAAATCTATTAAGCCAGTATAAGAGGTGGACACAAAACATCACAATGACAAATCAACATATAAACATCAACTAAAAGCATTTCTTTTCTTAAATCCTTTTAGCCCAAACCAGAATTTAAATTCCTAAAATAAAATACCCCTGAAACCATAGTCATTTATCATTTCCTTTGATGAATCTAACAAGGCCCTAGCAATACCTATCAACTATAACAAAGAAAACAACAAACTGAATTTCAGCGTTAACTTTCAAGTTTTATCTCCATTCTCAATAATCCAAAGCATCATTCATAGATGATTTTAAGGTTTGTGTCGCCAAGACAACCAACCTAAGCTGAGAAGAAAGATTTAAATTCAACTTGATTTCAAAACCTTTTGCAAAACTTCATATCCAAGTTAAAAACTGAACTTCGCTTCACATGCTACAACCAAACTTCCAACACAAACCACCATTCAATCATAATACAAATTCAAAATCTACAAATAATCAATTCAAACATCAAGTCATGAATGATGTGTAACTCATCCATTTGTCATCATTACCCTAGCATTCCAATAAATTAACCAGAAAATATGATGACTCATCACCAACAACATGATCAACTTACATTCAAGCATACAAGACTCAGGGTAAAATAGGAAATAAGGTGAGCACCAACATTAAACTTTAACTCATTAAATTCTAATTCCGCTTTCTGACCTCTATTTTCTACAACCTACTCAATCCAATTAGATTATGTTTTAATAGAAAATCTGGACAGCATAGGCACATTACAATATGTACACATACAAGTTAAACATGCACACCATCATGACTTTAATCATAGTATACAGATCAAGACATTCATAGTACTTCCTTGAAAATCAGAATTTTGCCAATTTTATTAACTGCATTAAAACTTTGTTTTGAAGACTTCTAAGCATCAACTTAATGACTACAACATGACTTCAATTAAGGAAGCACCTTATAACAGATTTTTAAATCTACACAACTTCAAAAAAAAATACTCAAATTGTATATTAATTTTACCCTATTCAAAACAGACCCAATCAACCACAATTCATAACATTCTTGTTCCAAAAATCATTCAGCTGTAGCAAAGAATTATGCAGAAAATTTAACATGTACATGTAAGCACTAAATTCCCACCATTACCATTTGTTTTACCCATGTGCCTTCCAATTAATTACCCCTGAAAACTCATATCAGCGACACCCAAATAAGAAAAATAATAAATCCCAATAGAACCATCCAAATGAAACAATATATGTGCTAACAAATTTCCACTCCAATCAAGCAACAAACAATTTCAGCCATGACAAAGAAGAGACTTAGGAAACCTTTAATTCAAGCACAATTTAAACATACAAAATCGTTTACATACTGAACATAAAGTCTGAAGTCCCCCAAAATTCCCAAATCAAACCCCACATCGGCCAAAATCAAAGAAATCAGAACACATCAATTTGTAAATCAAGATGCAGTACCATATCTTTACTTAAAAGAACACCTATGCCAATTGATTGAAAGTTTTGAACCCCCAAACAACATTAAAATTCGTCAGATTGGACAACCCCATAAGTTAGGGTTTGTCCCAAAATCAACAAATCCTAAATCAAACATTCAAATCATCACTTGAATGTCCAAACTCAAAGCCTAAAGTGTTATTTAGATGGTTTATGAATTCAAAACTCAAACCCACTCTCGGCCTCTGTTCCTCCCTTGCACAAACCAAAGCAGAATGGATATAAAAATGGAAATAAAACTCACTGGAGTTCATGTCCGATCCTGTGTGTGCCAACGGCGGCCCGTTTCGCCGTGATTCGTCGGCTTGAGTGGCCGGAAAATGGAGGGAATGAAGAACAGAAAATATGAAGTGAGAAACAAAGATAAGGTGAGAAACAAATCGACTAAAGCTCAAGGATTTAGGAAGGGGAAATAAGTTGAAGAACACAAAACAAAACAAAAAAAAATGGCGAAGGCTTACCATTTTCGCCGCCGTCAGCCGTTATGCCCGCCGGAACAGTGAAGAAGCCGTCGAAGGGAGCGTGGAGAACGAAGAGAACAAGCGAGAAGAGGTAGAACACGTAGCACATTCGATTTCAAGGGTTTAGGAGAAGAAGAATGTTGAATGAGAGGAGATGAGTGAATTAAAAATGGTGGGTGATGTTGAGAGAAGGAGAAGCACGATGATGATGAAGATTTGGAGGTGGGAGGCGGCTAGGAAGAGTAAAGGGAGAAGGGAGTTAGGGTTTTGGTAAAATTACCAAATTGCCCTTATATCTTTACATATTTTCCTTTCCATTTTAGATCCTATATCACAATTAAATTGCAAGACAATATATTCACCAACTTACATATTTTCTCCCAACCTATTATTATCTATGCCTAAAGTATTTTTCATCAAATTTTTAATTTAAAACTCACATCTAACAATTTTGCTTTGATTTCTAAAGAAAATAGGCATATTATTTTCTTAACAATATATTTATCTTCATTTACTTATTTATAATTATTTTTAACTTCATAATAATATCCTAATATCTTAACTAATTCTTAATTATCACTAATTCAAATTTTTGGGATGTTACACCTGTTATTTTATAAGTCAAGGAATTGGACAATTATGGTGTAGTAAAGTTGGAAAATGACTTTAAAATTTAGAAGCAAGAGAAATGATGTGTATTGACTTAGCTAGAAATCGGAATTTTCTTCATTAATACAAGTTCTTAGGGGCATATTGAGTGGGTAATGTTATGCATTATTGCTTCGAGTTGATGGACTGGGTGAATTTTGAGGACAAAATTCCGAAAAAGGTGGGTAGACTTGTAACATCCCAAAAATTTAATTAAGGATTTGTGGTTATTTAAGATTTAATTTTAAAATTAATTAGGAGCTTAAGATGCTTTAGAATGAAATATAGTAGAAAGGAAACAGTTTGGAGAATAAATACATTTTTAACAGATTAATATGCCTAATTTCTTTAGAAATTAAAGAAGTAATAGTTATAAAATTCAAATATCGACTAGAGAAAAATGAACTAGTTGGTGTCTAGATTATTTTTATAATTTTTTTTATGTAGGATTCAAAATGGGAAAAGTAAATAAATAAAGGGAAAAAGGGCAAGTTGGACAATTGCAAACCCTAAATCTCATTTTCCTTCTTCTTCCTTCCTTCTCCTCCACCAAACACGTCCTCCTCCTCCTCCTAGCAGCCCCATTTTCGTTTTTCTTCACTCCTCTAACCTCCCTCACCATTTTTCTTCATCTCACTCACATTTTCACCTTCTCAAACTTGTGAATCGCATGTGCTATTTGTCTGCAAGTGTTCTGTTGCTTTCACTTCGTTCGAGCCCCTCAAAGGCGTCGCCTTTCTTCATTTTTCCGGCTGTCATGGTGGTGAACGTCGGCCAGCAGTGGAGAAGAAGGTGGGTCTTGCGATTTTTTGTTATTTTCAAGATAAGCTTTCATTCCAACTGCATTTTCTCATTGTTCTTGCCCTTATTCTTGTCCATTTCGTCCAGCCACTGTTGTGGCCACTTTCCGGCGAGATTCAAGGCATTTTCCGGCGAGTTTTAGTCTCTATTGAAGCCTTACAAACCTAGGTAAACTTCTATCATTCTCTTCTATTTCGTTCATTGTTTCAAGCTTTAATTTTACTTGAAAGTTAGGGTTCTTGAAGAATCCAAACCCTAGGTTAAATGGGTTCGATTCTATGGTTTTAAAACCTAATTAGTATGAGTTCTAAATGGTCTATGGGTTTGAATTGTTTAATTTTGGGTTAGGATGATGGTTTGACAAAATAAAAGTGTTAAAAGCTAGGTTTTTAAAGGGTTTCGAATTTTGTGGCTTGTGTCATTGATTTGATGATTTCATTTAGACCTATTAATGCTTAAAAATGATTGTTAATGAATTAAGTAGTTAAAATATGAGCTAGATTTCACTGTTGCACATACAAAGTGTTGAAATTCCTAAAGTCTTGGGTGAATTTCGAAATTTACGATGGTTTTAGGTATTTTACAGATTTCTTAAGGTTTGTGTAGGCCTGTGGATGAAGTCTAATTGTTTGGCTTGTTGGGGGAAACTCTTGAATCAAGTTTTGGGTTTAAAAATATGAGTTCTTGCATAGAATTTGGGGGTTGACATCAAATCTGATTGAGACAGCTGTTGGGTTCAATTTTATTGTTTTAAAACCATTTTTGGTTGGTTTCTAAGTACCCTATAGGTTTGAATTACTTGATTTTGGGTTAGAATGAAGTTTTGACAGATTATAGTGTTTATGAGCTATGGTTTATGGGTAATTTCGAAAATGCAGCAATATTTTTAGGAATTTATGGTTCTAACTTGTTTAGGTAAGTTGAATGGTGATGACGATTGGTTAATATAGTTAGAGATAATGGTAAGTGAAATTTTGCTTGTCAAAAGACTGATTAAGGTAGGTTTCAATAAAGAAATCCTTGGAGATCCTTTGTAGTGGGGCTTTTGGATTTTATTTATAGTTGTGCAGTGGCGTTTAGGTTTAATGAAGATGTTATGTAGTTAGAAAAATTGTTGGAAGGGATTGGGAGCTCTTGAGTGCTTTATAAGGGGGGCTAAATTGTTGTAATAGATTGACTTGAGTATTGGGGACGATCTAGATTAATGATGTGAGAAACAAAAACAGGCTATGCTCAATTTGGTTAAGAATGATAATTGATGTGGAAAAATTGTGGAAGTTTTTAGTTAGTTACATGGAGTTGTTGTGCAAGAAAGAAAGATGGTGTTTGGTGTGATTTATATTGATTCTAAAGATGTGGGTAAACTTGTTGACTGAAGTAGTAAAAGATTAAGTGGATGATATTCGAAATATTTTAGTAGAGTTACGCATTGATGGTTTTAGGACGATATGAGGTCTAATTAGAGACTATGACTAATCATAAAGGTAGTGAGAAGTTACATATGAGTTGTTAAGGATCATTATGGTTGAGAATGATATAGGTAAGTCTGAGAAAAATCTTGTAGGTCTTGGATTGATGATCTAAAGTGAATTTGTCACATAGGGCCTAATATTTAAAATAAACGATGGGATTGAATTTATACTGAATTCATATGAGTTGAATTTATATTCTATATATATATATATATATATATATATATATATATATATATATATATATATATATATATATATATATTATCTTTTAAAACTTTACTTTGATACAAAATAGGCTATCGGGTGCCTTTCAAACACGATTACTTTCGTACAAAGAATTTGACTTACTATATGTAGTACCCTGGCTGGTGGTATTGTTGGATTGTGTATGTGAGTGTATAGATATTGGGATCTTGATACTTTGACAGAGATATGGAGAGGTATCATGGATTGGATGTATCATAGGTTATGATGATAAGAATGAGATGTTGAATTGGAGATTGTGGGGAGAATTATTAGGGAAAACATGTAATATTGTGGATGATGAATTGAAAGGTGATGTGAGAGTGTATGATGTTGATTATTGTGGATGGGATATTGATAGGGATATGGTGAGGTTTGCATGACACTGATATATTTATATACCATCGCGCGATGATAACTATCAATTGGCCAATTGATAGTTATTTGTACTAATGATCCTTTTCGGATTGATTAGACCGGGGATCATAGGTCGACTTATTGAGAGAAAGTGACCTACGGTTGTTTGACATTGGAGAGTCCAACCGTTCCCATTCTGCAATGGAAACAGAATTGGGGTTCCCTCTCTGGAGGTTGCCAGAGAGGGAAATTTGCCTCCTCCTTGTAGAGAGAGGCACAGTGTCAAATCATATAGTGAAGATTGGATGCTGGAGATAAATGCCCCTTGATGGCACGATGCATCTATAGGTGAGTGTGAGAGTTGGGGTAGTAGTACGCATGGATTGGAGATAGAGATGATGAGATTATTGTTGAGAAGTGACAGAGATTTGAATGATGTTTGGGAGAAAATTTGATATATATATATATGTGTGTGTGTGTGTGTGTGTGTGTGTGTGTGTGTGTGTGTGTGTGTGTGTGTGTGTGTTATTGATTTTAAAACTGTGGTACCCTTTAGATGCCCTCACTATCGCACATCTCACTGTTATAGTGAGTTAAGTAGTAGATTACTGAGACAAGTTGTCTCACCCCACGATTACTTACATTTTTGCAGGTGATCATGCACAGGCTCGAACAACAGGAAAGGGAATTAAGTTTCAAAGGTTGTTTTGAATATTTAGACATGTATATTGCCAAAATGTACAGGTCTGCATTCGCTTCCACATATTTTTATTTGTATTGATATTATTGGTTAATCGGGGAAATGTACTAGGTTGCTCCTTTTTCTAACCATGTTAGGTGATTCTTTTCTAACATGGTTAGCTATTAATTATCCATGATAGTATTCAGGTTATATTAGAAAATTCTTTTCTATCATGGATAATGATTATTAGTAGGAAATTCTTTTTCTAACTATGATAGATTTATTGATATTATGGAAATCATTTTTCTATCATAGTTAGTGAAGGTATTATTGAATTAATCAGGGAATTAGTAACAGTATGTTACACTAATTGTAACAATTTTGCCATGGGAGAATTTTGTCTTATATTGCATGTAGACTCTTCATTGATATCAATAGGAATAGCAAATCTAGAATGAGATGTTCTGCCTGAAGGTAGAAGTGTAGCTACTATTCCACTTGATGCAACATTGATTGCTATTTTTCCCTCGCTTCGCATCTGAAGAGTTAGTAAATTCCACAAAAATGTCTTTCCTATACCTCCATAACCATATATGAAGAAGAACCCTGGAGAATTGGAATTGATACAAGATGTTATGTTATTGAAAATGTTTAACTGCTCTAATGTCAGTTGACTTTTCATCTGAGCAGCTTTTCTTGCATTCTCCTCTTTATCAAAACTTAATTCTATTGAGATAAGCTACTCTGCTAAATCATAAGATGAAAGTTCTGATGGCATAGGCATCGGTGGATAATCTGCAAGGGATTTTCCATTCAGCTGTAGCATTTTTTCTATTTCAACCAAACATTTTTCTTCTTTCATAACTGTTGGAATAGAGATACCTGAAAGTATAAGATATTTTAAATTAGAAAAGTGTGTAAAATATCACAACTCAATTATAATACTAATCTAAGCATTAATTATACTATAGCAAAATGCACCTATTGCCATTGCTTTTGCCCTTGGAATGTATAGGAGATCCTCGCTCAAAACTATTTTTTGTTTCATTCCAGACATTTTCTGGGGATGAAAGACAGTGAGTTAGTAACATGCTTACAAAGAACCTTCGAAGGTATATTCCAACTGCCCAATTGGACGCTTCTTTAATTCCATCAATAAATTCTTTGTCATCATCCAACAGTCCAAGAGCGTAGCATGCGTCTTTGAATGTGTTGTGCACTTCACCATTGACAGTTCTGATTTCTTCAAAATTTCTGGGTCCTGTAACTGTGGTTAGCAATATAGCTCTCCTTGTGATGAGAATGCGTGTATTAATCGTCCGATGGAGAACCCCATTTTCCTTGGTGTCCATATTCGTTCATCTCTATTGAACGAATAATAGAGTGGAAATTCAGAATATTTCAACTTTCTCGTCAGGATCGATTTTGTTTATGTTCATCCATGATAAAAACATTGTTTCTTTTGCTCTTGGTTTTTGAAGTAGCGCCGGGACGGATTCATTTTCATAAAAGACGACCGGTTGTTGATTTGGTAAATTATAAGGCAACCGTTGAACAGGTGGAAACCTGTACTGAATTGGGAAACCAAATATTCGCCATGCACCTTCGCAGGAGGTTAAATATCTACAATTAAAAAACTGTGTTACCTCATCATTTTGGTTTTGTCGATCCTCTTCATTCGTATTCCTACTCAATTTTGCAATGACGCGGTCATTGCCTTCTGTTATGTACTTAAACAACTACTTAATAGTACTGGATTGATCCGTCTTTTCTACGTTAATGTGTCCCTGGAACATGACTAAGAGTTTTGGATTATAAGGCACAACATAACTATTATCCAATTTAATACCCTTTTTGATATAGATCGGAGAATCATTTCGACGCCTGTACTGCGGAAACCCATTCTCATCAATCATTGTCCTGTCTCTGAATTTCTTTTGGAAATATTTTCCACATTTTCCATCTATTATACACGGCCCATCTTTGTCACCAACTTTACATGGGCCATGTAACATATATGTTCCAACTAATTGGAATAGAATTGGATCTTCGTTTTCATTCAGAAGTTCAGCCTTGATTAATCTGTCAACATCCTCAGCAGTTTTTACTTTTGAGTCAGGATGCATAAAGAAAACAATATGAACATGGGGCAAACCTCTCTTTTGGAACTCAATTGTGTAAACTTCTGAAACAATAAAAGAGGATAATTAGAATTTTGATGAGTTTGTATTGAAAAGAAAAATATAACAATAACTTGTCTACAAACTTGCTTTGACTTGCCCAAGTATATGTTCTTTCTTCAATGCATATATCAGCCTTTGTAGCTTTAAATGGAACATCCGTGTCAGTATATTTGGTCGGTCCGAAGGATCTAAATGGTGTAGTTGACAAAATCTTCTTATTTCAGGCCATGAAGGGTTACATGTGAAGGTGATAAAGAGATCTGGATAACCTGCCCATGCACATATTGTCATTGCATCTTTATAATTTTCCGTTAAATATCTAACTCCTCCAGTAAAAGTCGATGGCAAAATGATTCTTTTTCCCATATTTGATGTTCTTGTTTGGCCTTCAGAGAATGCATTCGACAACCCACTGTATAGATCAACTCTAAGTTGTTTTTGATGTTTTCTGTAATATGCTAGTCTTTCACTTTCTACCATAGCATATCCATCAACAATGAATTGCTGTAACAATCTTTTTGAGTGCAGCAGTATAGATGTTTCAAATGATCTATCCATCAGTCTGAAAGCTAAATATTCTCGTATAGTCAGTTTATTTCGACTATTGCCAGCTCTCTCTTCAGAACCTATATGTTTAGCTGTGTTTGTATAACCATTATCTCCATAAGGAAATATCAAAGGAAATTGTAGAGGTAGGTAACTTGGGTGTAATTCGTCTACTCTCTTTACAGGCCCTCCCTTCTTTTCAACTATAATATCCATTTTGTAATAGTCTTCGTCGAAATCTCCAACAATTAGTGCAGCAACTTCAGAGGCTGTGGGATAATTGTACTGTCTTAAATCAGTATTTGAATTTCTTATAAGTCTCAAGTGCAGAGTTTCATGTTTGTTGTTGGCTAAAATCTCAGATGCCATTCTGTACTCTTTTACTAATTTATTGCTTCCATCAAGACACTCCTTTAAGCAACGAACAATCTGAGGATCGATTCCTTGTGCTCTGTAATTTAAAGCATAATTTACTTTATTCATCTCTTGTAAAATAAATGTGTGTGTTGTCTTAGAAAGTTTACAATCAGCCATTAAATTTCTTACCTTGAACTTGAAATGCGATTTTGAATCTCTTTTTCAGTATCATGGATGTACATCTGCGAATATATTGGCTTATTCCCTTCATCTGGTAGCATGTTTCCAAGATAATGGTAATTTTGTCCGCTCAATACAAAGGTGTATGGTCCACGTCCTTGCGTATTTATAGCGGTATTTATTTTTCCCCCCATAGATGTGAAAGCAAACATGTTGTTGTACGCTCTAATGTTTTCTAAAAAATTCTTTGAATGTAGATTTTTCATATCAAAGAATAGATATTTCTATAATAATGGTGGGTCTCTAAAATATGGTACCAGGATTTTTCCTTTACTGCAACATATTGTAAATTGCATATCTGCATTTTCTTCGTATCTACCTATCCTTTCATTGTAGCACAACAATGCGAACAGTATTGACATATATGTATAGGATCTCCTTCATCGCAGTAACCTGCAAAATTTACAAGTTCAATTGATGTTTATTCAATTATGGCATCGTTGTTTTTAACAATTTTACCTACCGTTGATATCAGTCTCTATGAATGGTTGCTACGAGATATTTTCATTGTAACATCCTGAAAAATTTAATACAGGATTTGAGAGTGTTTTCGGGAAATAATAGAGAGAAGAATTGGAAATTTTGGAATTTTTAGAATTTTTGGATATTTTTGAGATATTTAGGGAGTTTTATGGTAATAAGTGTCTAAATAATTAATTAAACAATTGAAGAAATAGAAATATGAGGGAATGGTGGAATCCAAAATATTTAGAAAGTTAAGAAGATTGAAGGCTTGATTCAGTGGATTTAAATTAAAAGAGGACATTATAGTAATTTCCGGTATAAGTTACAAAACCCATTAATAGAAAGCATAAAACCAAACGCGCCCTTACCTCCTTCCTTCTTAAGTTGGCCGATGGAACACCCCCCCTCCCAAATGAAACTCATCGTCCTCCCTTCCTCTTCTCTTCTTTCTCACCATTTTTTCACCACCTCACCATCATTTCCCATTTAAAGCTTTAAAAAGCAAGTGCCTTGTTTAGTGTTAGGAAGATTGATCTCAACTGATCTACTCTTTTTCCACACACTTTCTCCACGTTTTCTTCGTGTTTTCCGGTGAGCAAGGGGCGGCGGACGGTGGCCAACTACGGCGAGTGGTAAGGGACCTTATTCTTGCGTTTTCATGAGTTTCCTTCTTGTTCCAACTTCATTTCTCCTCACTTTTTCCCTCCCCTTGGGTTCAGCTCGGCGAGCTCTTTTAGAGGCCGATTTCCGGCGAGTCCTGCGGCGGCCGGCGGCGGTGAAACTCTCTCCTCTCATTCTTCGATCTTGTAAGCTTTCCCACCTCTTGTGATGTTGATTTTGAGATGATATTGTCTTTTAATAGTTAGGGTTTTGTTCATATTGTGATTTTTGGAACATTAATGTCTTAGTATTGGAATTGAGGTATGAAACTTGATTATGCTTGAGAGCAATTGGATTTTCTAGATGAGGTTAAGCATTTGGAAATTTATGGTGGAAGTTGGGAAACTAGGAAATTGTTCATGAAGTTTACTTTGAATAAATTATTGATAAAGAAATGTTTATTGAAGTTATTTAGTGATGTTGGAATGTTGGTTTTAGATGGATTGGTGTTGTAAGGAATTTTGTTAGTTAAAGTGTTGGTTAAAAGAGATTTTGGTTGGGAAAAGGAGTGTTTGAATAAATTGGTGGGTTATGAATGCTTGTTAAGGTTATTTTAGGATGTTGGAATATTGGTTTTTGGTTGGATTGGTGTTTGAAAGGGAGTTTGAAAGTTTAAGTATTGGAAAGGAAAATGTGGTTATGTGAAGGTATGTTAGAATGTGGTGATATGCTTGAGAGTTAGGAAAACCATGTTTTAGTGCCAAATCAATATTAATGGAGTGGTTTTAGTGAATTCTGCATGATTGGGCAAATTTTGGCCAAAAGTTATGTGAAATGGTAAAGTTTAATACTGTAGAAATTATATTTGGTTAAGGGAATTATAGAGATGTAAAGGATTGGAAGTAATTGTCACTTCAATAATTGTTTAGAATTAGTTTGGATGAGTGGTCAAAGTCACTGATATTGTGTCTTGACCATTAGCAGCTCATTGTGCGATTTTTGGTCGGCGATGCTTCGAGTGGAGCTCGCGGAAGGCAATAATTGAGGATATATAGTGTTGTTTTTGAGCTTGAACAGGTAATCACGCTTAACTGACTGTGATACTGAGGGTGACGGTAGTTGAGGATTTCTAAAATCTTCTTCTACTTATATATATAAATGAAATGTGTTCATATTATTTTATATTTAAACATGGGCTATAGGGTACCTTTCTAAATAAACTGTACTTTATATCTATACATATTTATATAAATCTTTTTTATGTTGCATGACACTGATTATTAGTACCGTCGGCCGATGTAACCATCGATCTGCGCAAATCGATAGGTTAATTGTACAGGTTCCTCGGATTGTAAAGGAACCAGGGATTTTTCAAATTTTAGAGTGGTCCCTTTTTCATGCTTGCAGATTTTAGACTGGGCACAGTGTCATTCACGTTTATTTTTGCCTATTGAGAGATGGATGTATCTGTTTTGTATATATATATGTATGTATTACGTGGTTTATGCAAGTTTTGAAAACTGTGGTACCCTATAGACACTCCGCTACCCCACTTCTGAGTCTCACAGTGAGTTAAGTAGTGATTACTGTAACATCCCAAAAATTTAATTAAGGATTACTGGTAATTTAAGATGTAATTTTGGAATTAATTATGAGTATAGATAGCTTCCAAGATGAATTGATGCAAATTTATGCATTTTTTTTAGAATAATTATATTTTTAAGAGATTAATTTGTCTAATTTCTTTAGAAATCAAAAGAGCAATAGTTAGAGATTTAAATTATTGATTGGAGAAAAATAAATGAGTTGGTGTAGGTAGTAAATTTTTATAATTTTTCTAATTTGTTGTAAGATGGGAATTTAAAAATGGAAGAAGTAAATAAGTATAGGTAGAAAGGCATCTGGGTAAAGTGCCCCAAAAACCTAATAATACCACATACCAAACACTCCCTTACTCCTTCTTAACTCCAAACCCGAGCCCCTCCCTCCATTCTTCTTCATCTTCTTCGTTTTCATTCTCCTCCACTCTCCCACTTCACTGATTCCTCACTCCTCTCTGTGCTCGTGCGTCGTCCGCCGTATGTTGGCTATATAAATGATTATTATGTTGTAGAATAGTGCAAGTATCTGTATAGGTTTATTGGAGTTTAAAGGTGGTGTTGGTCAGGTTTATCGAGTTAGATTCAATATTAGATGGAAATTGAAACTTTTAAATGCTTATTGGAGGATTAAATCTTTGCATTGGATTGACTGGTGTATAGGGGGATAACTTAAGCTAAGGTTGAAGTGAACAAAGTTGTTAAATTGATTTATAGGAATTGAGGGCAATTGATAACGATTTTAATACAAAATAAAAATTAGTAGAGATAGGTTACATTAGAGTCACGAGCTAAAGTAAGGAATAAATTCCTAGGGAAATGTTATCTAACAATTAAGAAGTGAGGTTTTTGGATATGACTGAGGCAACAATCGGATTTGGAATAAGAAAACTAGAAGATTTGATCTAATATAGAATAGTATCTTTGGTAAAACAATACTCAATTAGAAAAACAATAAAGAATGATTGGGATAATTAAGGTATTGTTAATTTTAGAGCTTTATTGAGGAAAATCTATGGTTTGATTATTTGGTTGTGCTATTTCGATGTCAGACTTTGATACAAATGAATTGAGGTTAAGGTGGCTAGTAAATGAAAGTTAGTTAGGGGAAGTAGAAGGAGGATTGGTGGATTACCTAAGAATTAGCTGAATATACAAGAAATAGAAAAAAAAATTGAATGTTTAGGTAGCGCGAGTCTTTAAGTTTGGAAAGCGCAATGAGAATTGGGGTAATTTTGATTTCAAGTTGGATTAGTTAAATATGGAAAATCTATTCATTGTGTTTGAGCTAGATGGAGTGAGAAGCTAATTAAGTTTAAGGGATGTGTAAAGCACTAGCTAGCAAATTAAATGGATTCATTGGAATTGAATATATTTGGGAATGATGTTGTTAAGGAAGTTGTTTTGGCTAGACATGTGTTGAGTTAGAGAGATAAGTTTTTAACAATGAATGAAATTCTAGGGATGTGGTATTTATTAGTTGAGAAGTGAGACCTTTGAATATGACTGATGGAAACAATTGAGTTGGAAGATGAAACTAGGAAATGTAATTCAGTAAAGGGTAGCTTTTGTTGCTTGTTTGGAAATAGATAATGGATGATTAAGATAACTAAAGCGTGGTTAGTTTTGAAGTTATATTGAGGGAAACCGATTTGTTTGAGCAAATGGGGAGGTATTCAATAGTTGATGGAGTGATATTAGCATAAGTTTCAAGATTATTCTCATATCTATAGAAATTGGTCTAAAGATTTGGCAATGTATAAGTATTTGAAAAAAAAATATTATTTTGGTAAGTGATAAAAGATTGACTCTAATTGCCTTATAAGTCAAGGTAATTAGATGAATAAGGTGTAGAAAAGTTAGAATATAACTTGAAAATTTGGAAAGCAAGGGAAATGACGTAAGTTATTGTGACTATGACCTGGAGTTTTCTTCCCTAATTTGAATTCTTAGGGGTGTATTGAGTGAACTACGTCATGTATTAATTCTTAGAGTTGCTTGACATAGTGAATTTTGGGGACAAATTTTCTAAAAGGTGGGTAGAATTGTAACATCCCAAAATTTAATTAAGGATTACTGGTAATTTAAGATGTAATTTTGGAATTAATTATGAGTATAGATAGCTTCCAAGATGAATTGATGCAAATTTATGCATTTTTTTAGAATAATTATATTTTTAAGAGATTAATTTGTCTAATTTCTTTAGAAATCAAAAGAGCAATAGTTAGAGATTTAAATTATTGATTGGAGAAAAATAAATGAGTTGGTGTAGGTAGTAAATTTTTATAATTTTTCTAATTTGTTGTAAGATGGGAATTTAAAAATGGAAGAAGTAAATAAGTATAGGTAAAAAGGCATCTGGGTAAAGTGCCCCAAAAACCTAATAATACCACATACCAAACACTCCCTTACTTCTTCTTAACTCCAAACCCGAGCCCCTCCCTCCATTCTTCTTCATCTTCTTCGTTTTCATTCTCCTCCACTGTCCCACTTCACCGATTCCTCACTCCTCTCTGTGCTCGTGCGTCGTCCGCCATATGCCGCCCGTCACCCGCCGTGGAAGCTCGCCGGTGCAAGCTTCTTCATCTCGTCCTTCCCTCTTACTTCTCCATTCTGTGATTTCCGGCGGGTTTCTTCTAGCGGAGCTGACCACCGTCCGAACCTGCAGGACTCAACTCAAGCTTAGGTGAGTCCCTTCTACCTATTCATACCAGTTTTGGTTAGTTTTGTGCGAGCTTCAGAGGAGGGCCGAGTTAGGTTTTGGGTTTTTGGTTGTGATGATGATCAATAACTAAGTTTAATCTTCATTTTTTTAGTGTTTTGGTTGATGATTTGAGGATTGATTGAAGTTTTATGAAGTTTGTTCAAAACCCTAACTTTTGCGGATTCTTGTTTTCCTTGTTTTCTTCAATTTGTTGTTAGTGTGTATGTGTGTGTAGTCTTTTTTTTAATTACTGATTTCGTGACTTGAGTAGATTAAATGTAACTGGACTGATGATTGGATTAAGTTGATGTTTTTAGTTGATTAAATGGTGTTTGGATCTTGTGTTGATCATTGGGAACTAATAACAATTGGTTAAACATCTTTGCATTTAAGGTGTTTGTTAAAATGTTCATTTGAGTAGAGTAAGGTTTTGATTTAATTCTTGTTGTCATATGTGGCTATATACCATTATAAGATGAGGTTTGAATAGTGAAGATATATTATTAGAAGTCTAGATTTAGATGTTAAGCAGAGTAGAGGGCAATGCTGAAATTGTTTCGGCAAGGAAGATAAAGAGAAAACGGGAAATAATTAATTGTGTTAGAAAGTAGGAAGTTTTTCTATTTATACTAATGATGTTAAGTCTAATGTGTGAAACAAATTATCTCGTTACTAACATGGATTTTTGAAATGTCTCACTAAACAAATTAAATTTCGAGATTTCATCTGAGATATGATATAATGAAAAGTTGTTAAACTAGATGGTTTGGTGTGTGTATATGTATAGAATGAAGTGGATGGCTATGCTTGTTTGAACAATGTAGTAAGGTAATTGTGATGGTGATAATGTGTCTTGCTTGGGGATTTTCTGCTACTTTGCTACCATAATCAAATGGAGCTTTAAGGAATGAAAATCTGTCTTAGTTTTGATTTGACTTATTGTTAATTATTATTGGTAAAGGGGAATGATGGATGTTTGGGAGTTTGCAAGCTGATTTCTTTGTTTTGAGGAAGTAATAAAATGAAATAGGTCAAAAGAAGACTTGATATTGATGATTTTAGTGGAAAAAGGGATTTTTAATACTCTTGGAGGTTTTGTATGATTAAATTACTTGAAGGGTAGAAGTAAGAGATGGTTTGTGTTTTACAAAGATGATTGGTTATGTTGTATGTTATGAGAGTGTTCTAAATTGTTTCTAAGCATTAAGGAAAGTTTTCATGAATTTCGGGGTTTGATGTCAAGTTGACTCCGAAAATTATAATCATTCATGGGAGGTAGAGTAATTAAGGATTTATGAGAGGGAAGATTATCATGGTTTAATTGAAATTATGGGGTATTTTGGTTTCCTAAATGATGGATAGAATCTTAAAGGTTAAGGTAAGTATAAGAATGTTTATGGAAGATGATGTGAAGTATGGTATGTAAGATGCTTTAAATCTGTGGAGATGTTGGAAGGAATGACTTGCAAATTGTTTGATATAAGTATGCATATTAATGGAAGTTTGAAAGATGGTTCATAATACGTTGTTTTAAGTGTAGAGATTATATTACCTGAGTTGGTTTAATGGTTTTTAAAGTGTTTATTTGGCATTGGATAATGGTTTGAAATGTCTAAATTATTGGTCTGCTACTGATTCAAGTTTTGGATTCAAAGTTTTGAATGTGATGTGATTATGAAAAAGGGCTTTTCCTTTACTATGCTTTTAATAGCTATTATAATGGTTGTAGTAAGTTGATTTGTACTAGTTGATTTTATTTGGATAATTGGGTGTTGGTAGTCTTGTTTTAAAATAGGATGGGTACAAGTCTCCTTGAAGTGAATTGTGGTTTAATGATTTTTAGGAATTGATTAAAGGGATAATGGTGACTGATTACATATTCAATTATTGTGAATTACATCACTTATGATTTGAGAATATAAGTGTTATTGCTTAATTTGATAGAGGTTCTGTTGGGTTTATGACTTGAGAAATAAAATGATGTGTTTAAGAACTTTATTTTGGATTGAAAATAGACTTCTAGGATAGAGATTATAAACAAAGACTTGGGTAGTGTTATACCTATAGGAACGAGAGGGACGCTATCGAGTATGCATCAAGGTAATTACTTATATTTCGTATTGTATGGTATGATATTAGGAGAATCTAATAAGGGTGATACCTGGAGGAAATCTACAAGAAAAAGGGGAAAACAGCAGAGTGCTAAGGGTCGCAGGTAACCACTCTTATCTGACTATAACATCGAGACTGATGTTAGTCGAGATTTTCAAATCTCTTTTCTATCTATGTATTTATGAAACTTTCAAAAAGCTAGTTTGATATTAAAACAGGCTATTGGGTGCCTTTCAACCAAGCTATTTTCATACAACAGTTTTGATATAGATATAGTAATCTGTTGATGGATTTGGAATGTGGATGGTTTTTGCATGACACTGCTTGTACCATCGGCCGATGTAACCGTTTGATAGTGCAATCGACGGTTAGTTGTATTAGTCCTATTGAGTAGAGACAGGGACTTACGGTTTCCGAGTAGAGACGGGCTCCGTTTATTATTTCCTTTTGATAAGAGACAGGGGAAATATGCCTTTCAGAGTAGAGACTGGGGCACAGTGTCAATCATATTTACTTTGGATATTTGGAGATGGATGGCTTGTTGAGGTTATGTACATTTGGAGATGTGTGGATATATATATCTGTTATGTGAGTGCATGTATACTGTATACAGGTGAATTATTTTAAAACCGTGGTGCCCTTTAGACGCTCTGCTAACTACACTTCTCACTGTTATAGTGAGTTAAGTGTTGGTTACTGAGACATTGTTTGTCTCACCCCATTCCCTTTATTTTTTTTCAGCTGATCATGCACAAGCACAAGGTTCAGGAAAAGGGTATAGGTTATGGATGTTAGTGGGATGTATATTGCCAATGAGTTTAGGCTTGCATTCGCTTCCGCATTATTGTTACTTTAATTAAGAAATTAGTTATGGATTGAATGATTTTGATTTTATTAACCATGTTAGATTAATCCTTTCTAACATGGTTAGCTTTTAATTATCCATGATAGTTTTCATATGATATTAGGTGATTATTTTCTATCATGGATAATACTTAAATAGTTAGAAAGTTCTTTTTCTAACTATGATAGGGTTACAATATTAAGAAAACCATTTTTCTATCATAGTTAGCAAAGAAAATACGTTTAGGGTTAATGCTAATGGTTAATCAGGAAATTAATAACAAAATGTTACAACTTGGTATATCAGTATTTGGTAAACGACAACCTGCCTGTTGCATTGCATTTAGTTTGGCAATATACATCTTATAGATTCGCTCCCCTATGTGCATGATCACCAGCTCTATTGGAGGTTTATGATTCGTCCCTTGGTGGGGAGAATGATAAGGTCAAAAAAAAAAACAGAGAGAGAGGCTTATTCAGGTAACATAATAGGTAGAGTTGAGTAGATAGTGAATCTATTAGAAGATGTTTAGTTTTGGTTGATATAAGCTTTGCAGTTAAAGTTGGTGGGCAGGAATTTTATGAAGGTTAACTGAATAAGGATTCTTCTCAGGGGTCACAATTATAATTATGAGTCGCCAATAATCATAGTTGAGGCATCATGAGAAACCTTATTCAGTTAAAGGAGGTAGAAAATTACAAGTTGGTTTTATTGAAGATAGAAGGATAAATTAAGTGAAAGAATAAAGACATTTGGTTATAATTGAATGTTATCGAAGTGAGTTTTGACTCATAAGGTTATGGGAGAACTTGAGAAGATATTAGAATTAATGAGTTAAGTGAGAAAGGAAATAGTGTTCATGGGAATTTACTAATGTAGGGAGTATTGAAAATTTATTCTTTTGCAATATGAGGCTAACGGGAATAATTGATGATTCATGTGAGTTTATTTAGGGTATTATGATAATAATAAGTGAATTGACGTATGTGGATTCTCAAGTAAGAGAATATTTTGAGGGGAACATTGGGAGTAAATCTGATTCAATTTGGTAAATTTTTGATTTCGAGGATTGGAAGTGGTCTTAAGTTATGGTCATAGAATGCTAGATGAAGTGTGATTTTAGTTGAGAGAAATGGTGGAAGAGGAAGAAAAAGGATGTGAAATATTAGTGATTAAATGCAGTAGAATGAAGCTTGACGTTTTTAATACTACTTAAGCCTTTACTACTCTTTTGAAGGTGTATGTGAATTTGTTGTGTTTATTCGTGAATGGAGTGTGATAAATTATAGGTCATGGTTTTTGTGTGTTGTATGTATTTCTTGGCTAAGTTTGACGCTATTTGTTTTGGAGCTATCAAGCCTCAAAATAGGGCATTTTAATGTATTGATTATACACTCATAAATGAGAGTTTAGTTAGCATTGTCTTTTATGTCTCAAGACTTAATTAATTAGGTGATGATTGAAGAAGTAAAAGTGATGGTTTAGGTGACTTAGTATCCAGTGGTGGTTAGAGGATTGAAGATTATACACATTTACTTGAATTGAATGCGGGAAAAAGAGTGGCTGAATGTGAGTTTCATTAAAGGCTTTTGATCATATTTATGCTTTTTGATTGTTCAAATTGTGTTTACTTGATCATTTATTTAATTTTTTTTTGTTTAATTAAGGTTGGTGGTTTTAGAAATTAATGATGGAATGTTGTTTGGGTTCTGAACTGATCTTGAATGTAAAAATTGTTTTCTCTGATACATTTCAAAATGGTTAGAAATGCTTGCATTTTAAGTCTTAAAATGTATCCAATATAAAAGTATATTGGAGGAAGTCTAGATAATTACTATATGGTTGATGTTTATGCTAGGATTTGAGATGTACGTTTAATTATTAGTTGTTGAATTGAAAATTTATGGCTATTTTAGAGATGGAGGAACATGGATAAGAATAGGAAGAAATTAATTTCTGATTTTTCAAATGACTTGACATAGATGCTTTGCAATGTTGGCTATATAAATGATTATTATGTTGTAGAATAGTGCAAGTATCTGTATAGGTTTATTGGAGTTTAAAGGTGGTGTTGGTCAGGTTTATCGAGTTAGATTCAATATTAGATGGAAATTGAAACTTTTAAATGCTTATTGGAGGATTAAATCTTTGCATTGGATTGACTGGTGTATAGGGGGATAACTTAAGCTAAGGTTGAAGTGAACAAAGTTGTTAAATTGATTTATAGGAATTGAGGGCAATTGATAACGATTTTAATACAAAATAAAAATTAGTGGAGATAGGTTACATTAGAGTCACGAGCTAAAGTAAGGAATAAATTCCTAGGGAAATGTTATCTAACAATTAAGAAGTGAGGTTTTTGGATATGACTGAGGCAACAATCGGATTTGGAATAAGAAAACTAGAAGATTTGATCTAATATAGAATAGTATCTTTGGTAAAACAATACTCAATTAGAAAAACAATAAAGAATGATTGGGATAATTAAGGTATTGTTAATTTTAGAGCTTTATTGAGGAAAATCTATGGTTTGATTATTTGGTTGTGCTATTTCGATGTCAGACTTTGATACAAATGAATTGAGGTTAAGGTGGCTAGTAAATGAAAGTTAGTTAGGGGAAGTAGAAGGAGGATTGGTGGATTACCTAAGAATTAGCTGAATATACAAGAAATAGAAAAAAAAAATTGAATGTTTAGGTAGCGCGAGTCTTTAAGTTTGGAAAGCGCAATGAGAATTGGGGTAATTTTGATTTCAAGTTGGATTAGTTAAATATGGAAAATCTATTCATTGTGTTTGAGCTAAATGGAGTGAGAAGCTAATTAAGTTTAAGGGATGTGTAAAGCACTAGCTAGCAAATTAAATGGATTCATTGGAATTGAATATATTTGGGAATGATGTTGTTAAGGAAGTTGTTTTGGCTAGACATGTGTTGAGTTAGAGAGATAAGTTTTTAACAATGAATGAAATTCTAGGGATGTGGTATTTATTAGTTGAGAAGTGAGACCTTTGAATATGACTGATGGAAACAATTGAGTTGAAAGATGAAACTAGGAAATGTAATTCAGTTAAGGGTAGCTTTTGTTGCTTGTTTGGAAATAGATAATGGATGATTAAGATAACTAAAGCGTGGTTAGTTTTGAAGTTATATTGAGGGAAACCGATTTGTTTGAGCAAATGGGGAGGTATTCAATAGTTGATGGAGTGATATTAGCATAAGTTTCAAGATTATTCTCATATCTATAGAAATTGGTCTAAAGATTTGGCAATGTATAAGTATTTGAAAAAAAAAATATTATTTTGGTAAGTGATAAAAGATTGACTCTCATTGCCTTATAAGTCAAGGTAATTAGATGAATAAGGTGTAGAAAAGTTAGAATATAACTTGAAAATTTGGAAAGCAAGGGAAATGACGTAAGTTATTGTGACTATGACCTGGAGTTTTCTTCCCTAATTTGAATTCTTAGGGGTGTATTGAGTGAACTACGTCATGTATTAATTCTTAGAGTTGCTTGACATAGTGAATTTTTGGGGACAAATTTTCTAAAAGGTGGGTAGAATTGTAACATCCCACAAATTTAATTAAGGATTACTGGTAATTTAAGATGTAATTTTGGAATTAATTATGAGTATAGATAGCTTCCAAGATGAATTGATGCAAATTTATGCATTTTTTTAGAATAATTATATTTTTAAGAGATTAATTTGTCTAATTTCTTTAGAAATCAAAAGAGCAATAGTTAGAGATTTAAATTATTGATTGGAGAAAAATAAATGAGTTGGTGTAGGTAGTAAATTTTTATAATTTTTCTAATTTGTTGTAAGATGGGAATTTAAAAATGGAAGAAGTAAATAAGTATAGGTAAAAAGGCATCTGAGTAAAGTGCCCCAAAAACCTAATAATACCACATACCAAACACTCCCTTACTCCTTCTTAACTCCAAACCAAAGCCCCTCCCTCCATTCTTCTTCATCTTCTTCGTTTTCATTCTCCTCCACTCTCCCACTTCACCGATTCCTCACTCCTCTCTGTGCTCGTGCGTCGTCCGCCGTATGCCGCCCGTCACCCGCCGTGGAAGCTCGCCGGTGCAAGCTTCTTCATCTCGTCCTTCCCTCTTACTTCTCCATTCTGTGATTTCCGGCGGGTTTCTTCTAACGGAGCTGACCACCGTTCGAACCTGCAGGACTCAACTCAAGCTTAGGTGAGTCCCTTCTACCTATTCATACCAGTTTTGGTTAGTTTTGTGCGAGCTTCAGAGGAGGGCCGAGTTAGGTTTTGGGTTTTTGGTTGTGATGATGATCAATAACTAAGTTTAATCTTCATTTTTTTAGTGTTTTGGTTGATGATTTGAGGATTGATTGAAGTTTTATGAAGTTTGTTCAAAACCCTAACTTTTGGGGATTCTTGTTTTCCTTGTTTTCTTCAATTTGTTGTTAGTGTGTATGTGTGTGTAGTCTTTTTTTTTAATTACTGATTTCGTGACTTGAGTAGATTAAATGTAACTGGACTGATGATTGGATTAAGTTGATGTTTTTAGTTGATTAAATGGTGTTTGGATCTTGTGTTGATCATTGGGAACTAATAACAATTGGTTAAACATCTTTGCATTTAAGGTGTTTGTTAAAATGTTCATTTGAGTAGAGTAAAGTTTTGATTTAATTCTTGTTGTCATATGTGGCTATATACCATTATAAGATGAGGTTTGAATAGTGAAGATATATTATTAGAAGTCTAGATTTAGATGTTAAGCAGAGTAGAGGGCAATGCTAAAATTGTTTCGGCAAGGAATGATAAAGAGAAAACGGGAAATAATTAATTGTGTTAGAAAGTAGGAAGTTTTTCTATTTATACTAATGATGTTAAGTCTAATGTGTGAAACAAATTATCTCGTTACTAACATGGATTTTTGAAATGTCTCACTAAACAAATTAAATTTCGAGATTTCATCTGAGATATGATATAATGAAAAGTTGTTAAACTAGATGGTTTGGTGTGTGTATATGTATAGAATGAAGTGGATGGCTATGCTTGTTTGAACAATGTAGTAAGGTAATTGTGATGGTGATAATGTGTCTTGCTTGGGGATTTTCTGCTACTTTGCTACCATAATCAAATGGAGCTTTAAGGAATGAAAATCTTTCTTAGTTTTGATTTGACTTATTGTTAATTATTATTGGTAAAGGGGAATGATGGATGTTTGGGAGTTTGCAAGCTGATTTCTTTGTTTTGAGGAAGTAATAAAATGAAATAGGTCAAAAGAAGACTTGATATTGATGATTTTAGTGGAAAAAGGAATTTTTAATATTCTTGGAGGTTTTGTATGATTAAATTACTTGAAGGGTAGAAGTAAGAGATGGTTTGTGTTTTACAAAGATGATTGGTTATGTTGTATGTTATGAGAGTGTTCTAAATTGTTTTGATGATGTTAGAGAAGTTGAGAAACATTGGTAAATTTAGAAGTATGTCCTATTAAGTTTATCTTGGAATCTATTGGTAATGGTTGACACAATGGCTAAATTTCATAGTTCCTATTGGTATTATGATTTGATTAAAATGTGAGATGAAATGGTTAAGTAATGTTTTGAGAATTTGTGTCTAATGTGCATTTTGAAGGTGACTTGAGTGATTATCAACATGGTTGAGTATGCTGGAAAATTCCTTAAATGAGTCAAAATGGTGAAACATGATCATGGGAGTGGCAAAGTTTAGGTTTCTAAGCATTAAGGAAAGTTTTCATGAATTTCGGGGTTTGAAGTCAAGTTGACTCAGAAAATTATAATAATTCATGGGAGGTAGAGTAATTAAGGATTTATGAGAGGGAAGATTATCATGGTTTAATTGAAATTATGGGGTATTTTGGTTTCCTAAATGATGGATAGAATCTTAAAGGTTAAGGTAAGTATAAGAATGTTATGGTCCCTTTTTCATGCTTGCAGATTTTAGACTGGGCACAGTGTCATTCACGTTTATTTTTGCCTATTGAGAGATGGATGTATCTGTTTTGTATATATATATGTATGTATTACGTGGTTTATGCAGGTTTTGAAAACTGTGGTACCCTATAGACACTCCGCTACCCAACTTCTGAGTCTCACAGTGAGTTAAGTAGTGATTACTGAGACATAGTTTTGTCTCACCCCATTCCCTTTATTTTTTTTCAGGTGATCATGCCTAGAGGGAAGCAGAGAGGAAGGGAAAAGGATTGGCCGGCCCACACTAAGACAGTGAGTAGGCCGGAGATGATCTATAAGGAATATATATTGTCATTTATTAGGTTGCATCCGCTTCCACATTTGTTTGTTTTATTTGGAATGAATTGTGTTAGTTGTTTCTGTTGATTGTTAGTTAGTCACTGATATTGAAAGAATGTGACAGTGGTGGTCGTATCACACACTGTGTTAGTGTGATGATTGATTATATAGTGGTGGATTGACCGTTATAAGAGAATTGTCTGCTAATGGAAAGACAATTTCTCTTTCTTGGAACGGAGGTATCATATGATTGTGATTAAGTCAGATAGTCGTGTTGATAGGTTTAATTGATACAGGTGTTTTGAATAACTGTTTTAAGGAAAGTCCTTTTCCTAACATGGTCATATCATGTGATTGTGATTTACTGTTGTGAGGAGTGTTGTTATTTTATATAACCATGTTAGATGGGCCCCTCTCTGCCATGGTTATGTTTTCTAAATGTAATGATGTTTCTTTTGTTAGAATCTTAAGTTTTGATGAAGACTAAAATATGAAAGAACTAGGCAAACACTTAGAGAATATTAGGTTAATATAGAATCCCAAGTAAGAGTGCAACCGGATGTGGATTTGCTTCCGGATAAACTAGGACTAGCGCTCGCGGATGAATGTCTCATCCCCCAGCGACAGCAAGTAATTAACTAAGGAAATAACTTATTCCAGGAGCACTAGGTATACAAAAACTTAAGACTAAGCTAGGATTCAACCGGAAGTAGATTTGCTTCCGATTATAGTTAGACTAGCGCTGGCTGTTGGTATAGATAACACTAAGTGTCAGTGTACATGAGCCACGTCTAGTAGAATTGCTTTCGATAGCTTAGTGACTAGCGCTGGCTGTTGGAATAAGTAACACTAAGCGTCAGTGAACATAAGCCACGTCTAGTAGAATTACTTCCGATTGCTTAGTGACTAGCGCTGGCTGTTGGATTGAGGGACACTGAGCAAGAGTGAGTAAAAGTGAATATAACCCTTCAATCCAGAAGTAGTGCTTCCGGATGTGGAAGTGCTTCCGGATCCAAGGAAGCCATCTTAGACTAAGTGAACACCCACTGCATATGACTATGTGCTTATATTGTTAGACTAACATTCAAAGTGCAGCACACTAAGTAGAGTTGCTTCCGGATGTGAACCTGCTTCCGCAAGCAATCAGAATGTCAGAATGTTCAGAAGTACAGTGTCAGAATGCTTTTGTCAGAGCAGAGTTGTCAGGACTACTTTTCAGAGATAAAGCAAGTCAACCCTGCTATGCATTGATGAAACATTAATTGGGCAAACGGTAACATGGGAAAAACGGCCATATTCAAACGGCTATCCCACCTACCAAGAGTGAAAATGTTTGAAGACTATATAAAGAAGGTCACCTTCATTTATGAGGACATCAATTATCTTTGACATCTTGAAGAAAGCTAGAGAGAGAAAACGAAAAATCCTTCAAGCATTCAAAGCTGCCCAGAAAAGAGAAAGAGCATTTAACTCATTGAGTGATCTTTTCATCTACTTATCTTGTACTCTTTGTGGTTAAGTCTCTTCTTGTATTAAGAGCATTCATTGTACTTAAGTGTGTAACACTATCTGTTCTTGAAGAGAACTTAGTTAGAAAATCCTTTATTTGTAAAGGTTGAACCCTTGCTGGGTGTAAGGGGGAGCTAGTTAGAAAGGTTGCAAGTGAGCCTTGAGTAAAACTTGTGGTTGTAAGGTTGCAAGTGATCCCGTCTAAAACTTGCGGTTGTAAAGGTTCCAGGTGCACCCGTTGTAAAACCTGGGGATAGTGGAACTCGGCCTGGGTGGTTGAGAACTGAACGTAGGTCAAGAAGACCGAACCAGTATAATTGCTCAGATTGACCAGAGTGAGAAGGATGCCCAGTTAGCCAAACTGCAAGAGGAGTGCGAACAAAGGCAGTTGGAGAGGGAGAGGAAAAGGAGACATCAATTATAAACCTCAACCAACCCCATACATGATAACTTAGAAAATTTTCTTTTCATATTTTCTCATGCATAATTTCATTCTTGCTTAGTATAGATTACTTGTATATTTTATCTGCTTGTGTAACACTAACTTGTAATCTTTTGCTTATCAATAATATTTGTCTAAGTTATTTGTGCCTTATTTAAATTATTGCTTTTAATTCTTTTATATGAACTTAATCGATAAGACTTAGTTTGTCATCATCAAAAAGGGGGAGAATGTTAGAATCTTAAGTTTTGATGAAGACTAAAATATGAAAGAATGAATCAAGTACTTAGAAAGCAATAGGTTAACATAGAATCCCAAGTAAGAGTGCAACCGGATGTGGATTTACTTCCGGATAGACTAGGACTAGCGCTCGCGGATGAATGACTCATCCCCCAGCGACAGCAGGTAATTCACTAGGGAAATAACTTAGTCCAGAAGCACTAGATATACAAAACCTTAAGACTAAGCCAGGATTCAACCGGAAGTGAAATTGCTTCCTGTTATATTTAGACTAGCGCTGGCTGTTGGATTGAAGGACACTGAGCGAGAGTGAGTAAAAGTGAATATAACCCTTCATCCAGTAGTAGTGCTTCCGGATGTAGAAGTGCTTCCGGATACAAGGAAGACCTCTTAGACTAAGTACACTCCCACTGCATGTGACTATGTGCTTATATTGTTAGACTAACGTTCAAGTGCAGCACACTAAGTAGAGTTGCTTCCGGATGTGAACCTGCTTCCGCAAGCAATCAGAATGTCAGAATGTTCAGAAGTGCAGTGCAGAGTGCTTTTGTCAGAGCAGAGTTGTCAGGACTACTTTTCAGAGATAAAGCAAGTCAACCCTGCTATGCATTGATGAAGCATTAATTGGGCAAACGGTAACTTGGGAAAAACGGCCATATTCAAACGGCTAACCCACCTACCAAGAGTGAGAATGTTTGAAGACTATATAAGCAAGCTCACCTTCATTTATGAAGCTAATCAATTATCTTTGACATTCTTGAAAGAAGCTAGAGAGAGAAACCGAGAAAATATTCAAGCATTCAAAGCTGCCCAGAAAAGAGAAAGAGCATTTAACTCATTGAGTGATCTTTTCATCTACATATCTTGTACTCTTTGTAGTTAAGTCTCTTCGTGTTATAAGAGCATTAATTGTACTTAAGTGTGTAACAATATCTGTTCCTAAAGAGAACTTAGTTAGAAAAATCCTTTATTTGTAAAGGTTGAACCCTTGCTGGAAGTAAGGGGGAGCTAGATAGAAAGGTTACAAGTGAGCCTTGAGTAAAACTTGTGTTTGTAAGGTTGCAAGTGATCCCGTTCAAAACTTGCGGTTGTAAAGGTTCCAGGTGAACCCGTTCTAAAACCTGGGGATAGTGGAACTCGGCCTGGGTGGTTGAGAACTGGACGTAGGTCAGGAAGACCGAACCAGTATAAACTCTTGTGTTGTTTTATTTGAGCATTTATTTTGAAGCACAATTCACCCCCCCCTCTTGTGCATCCATTACTTTCATTTGGTATCAGAGCAGGTCTTTCTCACTCGATTCCAACGAATCCAGAAAGTAAAGATCCAGTAATGGATACAGATTACTCCTTGCCCGATGTCTCCATTCAACCCAACAAGCCCCCAGGCTTTGATGGGTATAACTATCCATTCTGGAAATTTCGAATGGAGACGTACATCAAGTCCAGTGACATCAGACTCTGGGATGTAATTGAACGTGGGGATCACACTCCCCTAGATGAAGATGGTTTTGCAAAGCAGCGATCCAGATATACCAACGAGGACTATGCTCTAGTCCAACTAAACTACAGGGCCATGCATTACATTCAGTGTGCTCTCAGCCCTAAGGAGTTTCATAGGATCAGCCACCACAAAACTGCTAAGGATATGTGGGAGGCTCTTGAGGCTGCTCACTCTGGAACCAGGGGAGTGAAGGCAAGACGAGTTGAGATGTTGGTGGAAGAGTTTCACAAATTCGCCATGACTAGTCCAACTGAGCCAATCAGAGAACTGGAGCTCAGGTTCACTCACCTTATCAATAATCTGGCCTCCCTGGGCAAGGACATTCCTGAAAGAGAGCAAGTCAGCAAGATCCTAAAAGTCTTGAAAGGTGATTGGATCACCAAAGTTACCATCTTGCAGGAAGTCCAAGGAGAGTCAACTAGCTCCATCACTGCACTCTTTGGTTTCCTGGCTGAATATGAACCAACCCTGCTGGCTCAGAGAGCTCCTCAAGCTTCATCCAAAACCAAAAATCTTGCCTTGTTGCTCCCAGCAAGGAGATTGATGAGAATGATGATGATGAGGATGATGAGGAGGAATTGGACGATGAGGAGATGGCCATGATGGTGAGGAAGTTCAGAAAGTTCTTCAAGAGGAAAGGAGGCTTTCAGAAAGGTGATTCCAGTCAGAGGAAGGGATACAAGAAGGAAAAGGCCCCCGTGTGCTTTGAGTGCAAAAAGCCTGGGCACTTCAAGGCTGAGTGTCCAAGCTTGCAAAGATCAAAGGGGAAAGACAAAAGAAAAGCCTTCGTATCCTCCATCTGGGTGAATAGCTCAGACGATGAAGCAAGTGATGAAGAAGAGGTTGCCAACCTTTGCCTGGTGGCCAGAGAAGATGATGAGGAAGCCTCTTCAGATTTTGATCTCACCCACGAGGACAATGAGGTAACTTTCTCTGAACTACAAGAGGCTTACAATGAGGTTCATGAAGAATTCTCTCGATTATGTAAAGCCTATAAAGTGTTGAAAGCTAAAAAGGAATCACTTGAGTCCAAGGTGGACTCACTGAGTGAAGAGCTAGCGGAAGCTAGAAAGCTTCCGATAGCAGATGGCAAGGGATCTCCCCAAGAGGAACCCAAGGCCACAACACTAGAAGGCTGCCCTAACTGCAGCAAGATCTCTACTGAAAGAGATATACTGCAAAATGCCCTGGAGAAGTTTACAAATGGTTCTGAAATGTTGAATGTTATTTTGATGAACCAAAGGGCATATAGGGATAGAACTGGATTAGGGTATAAGCATAAAGGTAAAAAGTGGGTGGAGCCTAAAGTGAAACCATACTTAAAATTCTTCCATAAAGCTACAAGTCACAGCTCCACACCCTTTAGCTTCTGCAACTACTGCAACAAAAAGGGACACTCCACGTCCACTTGCAATGCAAAGAAGCATGGAGTAAATAGCTCCTATAAATGGGTTCCAAAAGGAACCAGGGTAAATGAAGATCCTCCAAAGAAAGAAACTAAGGGAGGACAAGGGACTAGAACTTGGAAACATATTCCAAGGGAAGTCCGTCAGCCTAGAGCCTCCACAAGGCCAGAGGCACTACACAATCACAAACCCAAGGTCAATACTGGACCAAGGGGAAAGAAGACTAATGATAAAGGACCCAATAAAGGTTGGGTACCTAAGCTTGTCTAATTTATGCAGGTCTGTCTCAAAGCATCCAAGAACAAAAAGTGGTACATTGACAGTGGATGCTCGAGACACATGACTGGTGACAGAGACAAATTCAAGTCCTTGGTGATCAAAGATGGAGCCACAGTAACCTTTGGAGGTAATCAAAGTGGAAAGATCACCGGAGTTGGAGAAGTAGGACCAGTCAAGGATGTCTATCTGGTGGATGATCTCTGTCACAACCTGCTAAGCGTGAGCCAGAGCACTGACAAAGGAAACTGGGTAATTTTTGATTCACATGAGTGCATAATAGTAGATAAGCAGGATCTGAATCTAGATAAGGCCAACTTAAAATGCAAACTTAAGGCCAATAGGAATGGAAACTTCTACACTCTAGATTTATGTCAACAACTGGAAGAAAAATGTCTAATATCTAGCGATGAGAACAGTTGGCTTTGGCATAAAAGGCTAGCTCATGTTAATTTCACTCAACTTGACATGCTAATTAAGAAAGAGCTAGCTATAGGGATTCCATCCTTTAAAGTTAAGCACGATTATATTTGTGAATCCTGCCAACGAGGAAAGCAAACAAAGTCCTCGTTTAAAACCAAGAAGAGAGTCTCCACTAGCAGGCCCTTGGAACTAATCCACATGGATTTGGTTGGGCCAGCGAGAGTGAAGAGCTTGGGTGGAAACCTGTATGCTCTAGTAGTAGTGGACGACTATTCAAGGTTCACTTGGACGATGTTTCTTGCCTCTAAGCAAGATGCTTTTGATGCTTTTGTTGTCCTGGCTAAGAAAGTGCAGAATGAGAGAGACCTCAAAATCACAGCCATAAGGACAGACCATGGAGGCGAGTTTGAGAACCATAGCTTCTCTGAGCTATGTGAGCAGAATGGTATTGAACATAACTTCTCAGCTCCCAGGACTCCTCAGCAAAACGGAGTAGTCGAGAGGAAGAACAGGGTTCTGACTAAGATGGCCAGGAGCATGCTCAACGAGAAAGAGGTTTCTCAAGTGTTCTGGGCGGACGCTATGAGCAATGCCTGCTACATCTCCAACAGAGCCTATGTTCGCAAGGGCTTGGACAAGACACCCTATGAGCTGTACAAAGGCAGAAAGCCCAACATCAGCCACCTCAGAATCTTTGGATCAAAATGTATGTGCATAACAATGGAAAGGTAAATCTGGGTAAGTTTGATCCAAAAGCTGATGTAGGTGTATTCATAGGGTATTCCCTTAGGAGTAAGGCTTACAGAATATACAACATGAGAACTAGAATCGTAGAAGAATCAATGCATGTTGTATTTGATGAAACTCCTACATGGGGACAATCCACAGAAGATGATGAATTACTAAATCTTCCAAAACCACCATCATCTTCTTCACCACCAAAAGAAACACCAGCAAGCAATCCCAAAGAAAAAGATGAACCCAGTGATGAGCCTAGAGTGCAGACCGTGACTGAGGAGGCACAGTTGCCAACAGCTAGGAGACATCACAGGGATCATCCTCTTGATCAAGTGCTTGGTGATGTTTCTTCTGGTGTCAGAACCAGAAGGCAGGTTCAAAATGAAGTTGAGTTTGGAGCATTTTTATCTCAAATCGAACCAACTTCAGTTGAACAAGCTCTTGAGGACTGCGACTGGATTATTGCCATGCAGGAAGAGCTAAATCAATTTGAAAGAAGCCAAGTTTGGGAACTAGTCCCAAGGCCGTCTCATCAATCCATAGTTGGGACCAAATGGGTCTTCAAGAACAAACTGGATGAGACAGGTCAAATTACGAGGAACAAAGCCAGATTAGTAGCCAAAGGATATAACCAAGAAGAAGGCATAGACTATGAAGAAACTTTTGCTCCAGTCGCTAGACTCGAACAATAAGGATTCTTCTAGCCTTTGCATCCATGAAAGGCTTTAGGTTATATCAAATGGATGTAAAGAGTGCATTTCTTAATGGTTACATCAAAGAAGAGGTTTATGTAGAACAACCTCCTGCCTTTGAGGATCACAAGCATCCTAAACATGTGTATAGGCTAAAGAAAGCTTTATATGGCCTGAAACAAGCTCCTCGAGCTTGGTATGAAAGACTCAGCAACTTTTTGCTGGGCAAGGGTTTCTCAAGAGGCAAACTAGATAGTACACTGTTTATTCTTCACAAAGATAGAAACATGCTAATTGTCCAGATTTATGTTGATGATATTATTTTTGGGGCAACTAACGAAAAACTTTGTGAAGAATTCTCTAAGACTATGCAGGGTGAGTTTGAAATGTCCATGATGGGAGAACTAACGTTCTTCCTAGGCCTGCAAATTAAGCAAAAGAAGAATGAAATCTTCATCTCCCAAGCTAAGTACTGCAGAGAGCTACTCAAGAAGTTTGGGATGGATGAGTGCAAGGAGTATGACACTCCCATGAGTACCACTGTCGCACTCGATGCTGACGCAAAGGGTAAATCTGTCAGCCTGCCCATGTACAGGGGAATGATAGGTTCCCTACTATACTTAACGGCAAGCAGGCCTGACATTCAATTTAGTGTAGGCATGTGTGCTAGGTTTCAAGCCAACCCCAAGGAGTCACACTTAACATGTGTTAAACGCATTCTAAGATACCTTGAGGGAACACAAGAGCTTGGTCTTTGGTATCCCAGAGGTAACCAAGACTTCTTGTGGGCTTACTCTGACTCTGACCATGCAGGTTATAAAACTGATAGGAAGAGCAACAGTGGACAATGCGCCTTCCTTGGTGGCTGTCTGGTCTCTTGGGCTAGTAAGAAGCAAACTTGCGTGTCTTTGTCATCCACAGAGGCTGAATATATTGCTGCCACAAGCTGCTGTGCCCAAGTGCTGTGGCAGAAGAACCAACTAAGAGATCTTGGCTTGGAGTTCCCAGAGGCACCCATCCTCTGTGACAACACAAGCACCATCAGCCTTGCCAAGAATCCGGTTCAGCACACAAGGACAAAGCACATTGATGTCAGACATCACTTCATCAGATATCATGTTCATAAGAAAGATGTCAAAGTGAAGTTTGTCCCCACTCAGCATCAGCTTGCTGACATTTTCACCAAGCCTCTGGGGGTTGATCAATTTACATTCATAAGAGGTAATTTGGGAATGGTAAACCCAAATGAAGTTTAATTCCTTAAATAATCTTGAGCTTTATTAAAACCTGCAACTTTACTAACTTAGGCATCGGAGTGCCAATCCTTGTTTTTGCAGGTCCCCAATGTTAAATCTTAAGCAAGTGCAACCGGAAGCAAAACCACTTCCGGATGATCATGTGCTGGCACTGAGTGTAAAACTAAAACAAGCAAGAGCGCCAGTGCCTGGATCAAGGGACACGTCACTTCAGAAAACGTTTCATCTTCCTCCATGAGAAGTTGTGCCTTCTCTGATAAGATGAAGCGACACATGTCAAAAGGTGCGCCGTTCCAATTAAATGTTTACGTTACCCAATGTATGAACGTATGCTTTCATCTGAAGAGTTGCCCATTTTACCCTCTGTAACTTTGCATATAAATAGGAAGTCACTTTTCACTTTCACTTTTTACTTGCACAAATTTCTTACCAACAAACTATCTGCATACATTCATACTCTCTTCATCTTCTTCTTCGCATTTCATCTTCCATAAACTCTAAACCCACACAAAAATGGCCGGCTCACATGAATCCAACCCAAACACAAAGAAAGCCACTTCATCTAAGAAATCAAAGTCCAAAACTGGGAAATCTGGGCATTCGCACTCTGGGAAATCTGGGAAATCCCATGAACACCATGAAGAACACCATGAACGCCAAGAACATTCTGGGCAGACACAAGGGCAGGATGAGCAAGTCCAGGAACAGGCTGGACGTTCTGGGCGAGTCCAAGAACAGCCTGGGCAGGCTGAGCAACAACAAGAACAGGCCAAGAGGAAAGGAAAGAAGAAGGTTCAATTCAGCGAGGAGCCCTCTTCCAAGAGACAGAAGGTTGAGGAGGATGATCCCTTGGTCTATAGAGATGGGCCTTTGGAGGCTGTTTCCTCCATGTTTGAAACCATCAAGCCCTACTTCAACAACAGCTTGTTCTTAGATCTGGTCAAGATCGATGAACTAGGGTTTCCACACCTGCGGCCATATCTGGAAAAGTACATGCCCTGGCTGGGGATCAACCAGAATTACAACATCAACGTCCTGCGGGTCTTCTGCGAGTCTCTCACTGGGAAGGTGAAGCATAAGAAAATAGATGGGAAAGAGCAGATCCGCAGACTCACCTTTACTGCTACTGTCAGGGGGAGAACCTTCAGTTTCACCTGGAGGGATATCAATGATCTGATGGGAATTACAGATGAGGGAATGAATGAGTGGCTATACTCTGAGTCACTCAAATACAGCAAGGAGGAACTCGCGAAGATTTATGACACCCAAGGGAAGAAGGTGTCCAAGATGTCTGACTCCTACAGACTCTTGTACTATGTTTACTCCCGCATGATGACACACAAGGGGGGTAACTTCAACGAGTTCACTCTGCTAGACAACCCGTGGTTCCCCAGACTTCTCACCCAGCAGCCAATCAACCCCGGGCAGTTGATCAGTCTTGAACTGCATAGATGGATGATGAATAATAAGGCTGGTTTTCTTCCCTACCCCACCATCCTTGCCTTCCTCCTTGAGAAGAATCTGATCAAGGCTACATCTGATGAGGAGGAAGAGAATGTCAAGTGTGCTCCTGTGGGTGCCACTAATATCAGCAGGATGGACATCAAGTATATTAAGAAGGCCAAGCCCACTCGCTAAGGGTCTCAGGCAGGCAGTGCCTCTCATACCTCAGCCCCCTCTATGTCAGGTGCAGGGGATCAAGAGGTTGACTCTCTTCCTGGTCCAAGCAGAGTTGCAAAGGTGCCAGCTACTGTCAAAGCCTTTGCCCAGGAAGTGAAGGAGGAGATTCTCTTTAGGCTGACTAACTCCTTGGTGGCTCCTCTCCGTGATGAGTGTGACACTGGCTTCCAGCAGCAAGGGGAGCGAATCCAGAGGCTCGAGGATCGCGTGGGTCAGGTCGAGGCTCAATTAAGACGGCTAGACGCCAAGCTAGACCTCATTCTCCAACACCTTCAGATCCCTCAACCCCAAGGTAACTTACCACCACCCCCTCCTCCAAACCCACCTCCACCTCCTCCACCTAATCAACCACTACTACCTCCTCCTCCTCCACCCAACACTCAACAGCCACAGCCACCTCCTCCTCAGAATGACCAACAACCCCACACATCACCAAACAACAACCAACAACCCCAGACATCACCCACCCACGACCACCAACCACAAGACTCACCTCAACAGTCCCCTCGCCAATCACCCCTTAACTCCGATAACTCCCTATCTCCACAAAACACCCCTAATCGTTCACCACCCCCCACTTCAGCCGGGCCTTCCCACCCTAACCCTACCACCTCTCAACCCAACATCGCCCAAACCTTAGGTTTCACCTCTCCTGATCATCCACTTCACACCTACTACCTCCGAGACCAATCCCCTATTCGGTGGAAAGTTAGACAACCCGATGTCTACTACTCCACCTACCCATATGATGGCCTATTCACCCACCCCTCCTTCTGGGAAAGAAACACAGACCTCCTACCCAAACCTCCTAAATCACCAGAACAAACCTCACCCACATCCTCTTCATCCACACCCTCCCCACCTCAAAGATCTGGCCCTGAACCTCCACCCTCCTCTTCACCCAGTCCATCCTCTCTGGCCCTCGCCCTTGTTGATAATGACAAAAGGGGGAGAGATGCTGCTATGGCACTCCGCCATAGCATGGAGACAAGGGATGTTCTGACTCAGCCATCCCTCTGGCTAGATGAAGACATCACTGCTGCCCTCCGCCGAGCCATGGAATCTCAGAGACTGGGTGGTGCTGAGAGTCTGATCAGAAGGGAAGCCATCCTGTTTATGCAACAGCAGAGGTCGGATGAGCAAACGTCCAAATTGGATATGGTTGTATATGAGCAAAGTAAAGACATACCACAGCCAGACTCTTCATCTTCTGAGCCTCCTCCTTCTGAGCCTAGCCGCAACATAATTGAGGAGATAATGATGAAGTATGGGCTGGAGAAAATCAACCATCCTCCAATTGTGATAGCCAAGCCAATCCTTTCTACCTTTGGAACAACCTCTGCTCCTCCTCCTCGTGCTGGGCCAACATCTGCTACTCCTCCCTCTGAGCCAACCTCTGCTCCACCTCCTTCAGCAGTTAAATATAGTGAGTCAAGGAAGAAGGCAGTTGCCAGAAAGGGTGCTAACAAGAGTACTGCTTCTACTGCATCTGCTGAGAGTGAGCAAGAGATTCCTTCAGTACAAGCCATTCCAATTCTAAAGGAAGTTAAGCTAGAGATAGAAGATATGACTCCTGAAGAATTTGAGAAGTATGGGTACACGGATAAGATCTCTTTTGGTCAGATGGCTTGCCTGGACGCTGAGAGAGCAGCAGCCAAGCCTACCCAAACAATAGGCAAGGGGAAAGGAAAGGGCAAAGGCAAATGGAAAAGGAAAGCCCAGGAAGTTGAGGAGAACCCCAACTTCCCAGTATGGAATGTAAAGATCAGGGCTGTCCACTATCCAAATGGCGAGGTCACTCCTTTCTCAGATGCAACAGGGTTCCCAGGCTATGAGGAAGTTGAAAACTTGAAGAGAGCCTTTGAGGAATCTATTGAATCTGAGAGACTTATAAGGGAGAAGGAAGAGGCAGAGCTTCAAAGAATAATTGCTCAGATTGACCAGAGTGAGAAAGATGCCCAGTTAGCCAAACTGCAAGAGGAGTGCGAACAAAGGCAGTTGGAGAGGGAGAGGAAAAGGAGACATCAATTATAAACCTCAACCAACCCCATACATGATAACCTAGAAAATTTTCTTTTCATATTTTCTCATGCATAATTTCATTCTTGCTTAGTATAGATTACTTGTATATTTTATCTGCTTGTGTAACACTAACTTGTAATCTCTTGTTTATTAATGATAAATGTCTAAGTTATTTGTGCCTTATTTAATTATCCTTCTTTTAATTCTTTCACATGAACTTAAGCGATAGATTTAGTTTGTCATCATCAAAAAGGGGGAGAATGTTAAAATCTTAAGTTTTGATGAAGACTAAAATATGAAAGAACTAGGCAAACACTTAGAGAATATTAGGTTAATATAGAATGCCAAGTAAGAGTGCAACCGGATGTGGATTTGCTTCCGGATAAACTAGGACTAGCGCTCGCGGATGAATGTCTCATCCCCCAGCGACAGCAAGTAATTAACTAAGGAAATAACTTAGTCCAGGAGCACTAGGTATACAAAAACTTAAGACTAAGCTAGGATTCAACCGGAAGTAGATTTGCTTCCGATTATAGTTAGACTAGCGCTGGCTGTTGGTATAGATAACACTAAGTGTCAGTGTACATGAGCCACGTCTAGTAGAATTGCTTCCGATAGCTTAGTGACTAGCGCTGGCTGTTGGAATAAGTAACACTAAGCGTCAGTGAACATAAGCCACGTCTAGTAGAATTACTTCCGATTGCTTAGTGACTAGCGCTGGCTGTTGGATTGAGGGACACTGAGCAAGAGTGAGTAAAAGTGAATATAACCCTTCAATCCAGAAGTAGTGCTTCCGGATGTGGAAGTGCTTCCGGATCCAAGGAAGCCATCTTAGACTAAGTGAACACCCACTGCATATGACTATGTGCTTATATTGTTAGACTAACATTCAAAGTGCAGCACACTAAGTAGAGTTGCTTCCGGATGTGAACCTGCTCCCGCAAGCAATCAGAATGTCAGAATGTTCAGAAGTGCAGTGTCAGAGCAGAGTTGTCAGGACTACTTTTCAGAGATAAAGCAAGTCAACCCTGCTATGCATTGATGAAACATTAATTGGGCAAACGGTAACATGGGAAAAACGGCCATATTCAAACGGCTATCCCACCTACCAAGAGTGAAAATGTTTGAAGACTATATAAAGAAGGTCACCTTCATTTATGAGGACATCAATTATCTTTGACATCTTGAAGAAAGCTAGAGAGAGAAAACGAAAAATCCTTCAAGCATTCAAAGCTGCCCAGAAAAGAGAAAGAGCATTTAACTCATTGAGTGATCTTTTCATCTACTTATCTTGTACTCTTTGTGGTTAAGTCTCTTCTTGTATTAAGAGCATTCATTGTACTTAAGTGTGTAACACTATCTGTTCTTGAAGAGAACTTAGTTAGAAAATCCTTTATTTGTAAAGGTTGAACCCTTGCTGGGTGTAAGGGGGAGCTAGTTAGAAAGGTTGCAAGTGAGCCTTGAGTAAAACTTGTGGTTGTAAGGTTGCAAGTGATCCCGTCTAAAACTTGCGGTTGTAAAGGTTCCAGGTGCACCCGTTGTAAAACCTGGGGATAGTGGAACTCGGCCTGGGTGGTTGAGAACTGGACGTAGGTCAGGAAGACCGAACCAGTATAAACTCGTGTGTTGTTTTTATTTGAGCTTTTATTTTGTAGCACATTTCACCCCCCCTCTTGTGCATCCATTACTTTCATCTTTTGCTAACTATGTTAGGAGAATCTATGCTCTAACATAGTTAGATGTTTGCTAAAGAACATGAGTGTTCTTCTTTTGTATTAGGTGATTCTTTTTCTAACCATGTTAGGCGAATCCTTACTAACATGATTAGTAATTAATTATCCATGATAGCATTGGTATTGTATTAGGAAATTCTTTTCTATCATGGATAATGCATAAATTATTAGGAAATTCTTTTTCTAACTATGATAGTGATATTGATATTATGGAAAAATCTTTTTCTATCATAGTTAGTAAAGTAAATGATTGGATTTAAAATATTATTATTGTTAAATTAGGGATTTAGTAACGGAATGTTACATTCTGCGTCTAAAGTACTTGTAGAATTTGAACCAATACAATAATTGTTTGCCTACAAGTAAATTCATAATATTTAATTTATTTTTAAAACAATGTATTTCTATGATAGAAACGTTTATCTGCAATTTTACCTGTATCTCAACTTGGTTATAGAGACTATGTCTTGAATCAGAATTTCTTGCAGCACTTTTTGCTGACCGCAAATTTAGTGAGACTCTTGTTTGAATCTCACTTGTTGAAGGTGTGATAGATACATCTTCTATAGATGACGTAGGACGTAAGTTGTATGTTTATAGGTTATGTGTAAGCTGAAAGCTTTCTAGCACTGGAATTGTCGATAGATCAACAACCACGTTTTCAGATGTCTGTGTTGATACATGATTTTTTTGGACTTTTTGCTTTTTTGGACGTCGGTTTGGACTTGATTTGTTTATATTGTTGTCTCCATTATTTCTTGTTGGTGGATTCTGCTGATTTTCCATGGTATAACTAATGAAGTTGAAGTGACAATGATATGTTAATGGATTTTTGAAAGAATGTGAAATGACATATCATTGATCATATATATTTAATATAATTCAATAAGATGATTCAATTTAGGTTTTCTATGAGTTTTATTTCTGTTGAATATACTATTATTAGATGTTTGAGATGAATAGCCATATTGGGTTTAACATTATGATATTACGAACTTTGATATGAACAGATACATTGTAAGATAAAAGTACACTTTTCTCTCTATATATGTTCTCAGCATGTTATATATATCTATGACAGAAAGTTAATCATGGAACTTTATGGATTTTAATACACGCAGATTAAGCTCTTTATATTGAAGTATTGCATTTATCAATTACCAATTCACTCCTTTTTATGATTATATGAGGAAATTTCAACTTTAGAAGTTCATCTGCTCTCTCTGTTTCTGTGTCTATTTAGATTATGCTTGTTACATTTGGTACAATTTGTTTATTGCTCTTATATTTGTTGCATTTGTTACAATTATTTTTAATGTATACTTGTGATTGGTAGTTCGATATAGGATTGGGTTTTCATTTGATTTTACAATTATTTTTAATGTATACTTGTGATTGGTAGTTCGATATAGGATTGGGTTTACATTTGATTTATATCAATGGGTCACTATTTTCATTTAAAGTAGTCGTGAATTGATTGTGAAATTTCGTTTTATGTATATTCATAGAGTATTTCATAAAGTAAGTTTGTAGTGTTAAAATTTAAAAGAGTAACATTCAAAGGCTATGATTTGTATACATGCATGTATGAACATGGTACGGACTTCACTTGTCAAATGCTACTGACAAAAGCTATCAGTTAGTTGGTGGGGTATGTAAATGGCATATAGGCAGGCAGTCACTAATACATATCGTTATTATAAGTCTTGTATTTTCATTGTAAAAAACAATGGAAGGAAAAAAAACACACAAAAAAAAATGCATCGAACTTAGCAGAGGAACAACTGATGTTTTGTGCACATCTAGAGGAATGATTGTAGGATGTATTGTGTAATTGAACCTATAATACAGTTACGAACCTTTTTTTTAGACATAATTTGGATTTCCTGTAGAGATTACTCACTAAGTATTTCATCTAACTATATAATTAGTAGAATTGCGAATTTGTAAAATTAGCTGTATACACTTTCAAAAGCTGACTAATTTTAGGACGTAAGTTGTACTTTTTGAGGAATGATAGTTGTTCAAATGATTCAATTGGCATTATTTTTTTTATTTTTGTAATTTGATATAATATTCGTTTTTTATTTATTCGTTACAGAGATTGTTCACATAATTTCATTTCTTGCGATTATAAACCTCTCCTTTTTTAAGATTTCCTTGCCTATGAATGCGTAATACAATGCGTCGAATAAAAGCAAAGACACACTAATTGTTAATATTAGGCAACATAAATACAAAAGAAGGATAAATGTAGAGTAAAACATACAAATACAAAAACGCAAGATTACAATATTAACTTGTATATGGGTAAACTCTATGGATTTCTGAAATTGGTGATTAATTGAGCCTTGAAGCTTTACACTTGAGGAATGGGAGGGTCTATGTCGAAACTCGTAGCATCTGAGTAAGAGAGAACAGTGGCAGCAGTTGAATTGCTTCCTTTCAAAACAATCACATATCTCATAAATACAAAAACTGTATTTGATTTTTGAAGAGCATCTACTACTTGATTTCTAATATAATCTGCATATGTGCCTCTAATGTAACATGTCACCACGTTTTCTTTCCTGAAATTATTTAGAATACGTAAAAACAAAAATTAAACCATGTTATAGTGTTATTTCAAATATCTGAACAATAAAATAAAATATCATAATTAATACCATTGATGTTAACCTTCAAACGATTGCATGGTCATGTTGAATTCTTTTTCGTAGTACCCTGTTCGCAGCACATAAGTGACGTCGGAGCAGTTTGAAATGAAACCACCCAAATCTGCAAATAGAGCTTATTCTCAAGTATTTCAAAATGTTATACACAGAAATATATAGTTTTTTTATTTTTTTACCATCATATCATGATTACTGCCCATTTCAATACAAATAAATACATTCAATACTATGGTAAGTAGTTAATTCAATCAAATTGCAAATACTAACCAATGAATGTATTTGTCGGAATTAGGTTCCAACTAACTTCATAGTTGGATTTTATGTGATACGTTCGAGGTGGAAAACACATATTTTGAGGTTCTACAGTTGAGTTATGATTGAACATCAAATGATTGTTCGAATGAATTCCTAATCCGCCATGTTGCACTGTAGCTTGAGATATACTACCTGGTTTCATCAATCAAAGGAAACGAATCTGTAAGACTGAATCTCCCAATCGTCCTATCATGCGCATCACCTGTTGCTCATGAAAAATCATAATCTGTTATCATGAATAAACTAATTATTAAAATAAAATAGTATTTCTACTTTGAGAAATTAATACCATTCTATCATAAAGGACTACATCATTAGAAAAAATACTTTTCTTCGAAGAAAATCCGTCTGGGCCTAATTCAAAAGCCTCTCTTTCAAAACATTGATTCACTTGAACAATAAGCACAAATCCATGTTTGTTGAGGGTTAAGTTGCTAAACGTGATGTCTTGAGTGGTTGACATTTTAAATAACTCTGGAAGCAGTAGAGCACAAATGAATTTAAAGGGTTTAAAACGACAAACTCAACTTTGAGAGTAATTAGATGTATATTGTAACATAATGTTACTAATTCCCTAATTTAACCAATCATATCTATTTTAGATCTAATAACCTATTTACTAACTATGATAGAAAAAGGATTTACATATTATCAATGTCCTATCATAGTTAGAAAAGGAATTTCCAAATGATTAAATGCTATCCATGATAGAAAAGAATTTCCTGATACAACATGAACACTATCATGGATAATTAATAACTAACCATGTTAGAAAAGATTTGCCTAACATGGTTATTAAACAAAACTAATTGATATTAAACAAATAATAAATATATATACATGCGGAAGCAGATGCAGGCCTATACAAATTGGCAATATACAATTCCAAAGAAACTATATAACTTCTACTACCTAATTTCCTTTCCTGCTGCTTGCGTCTGTGCATGAATACCTGCAAAAATGTCAGTAATCGTGGGATGAGACAATTTGTCCCAGTAATCACCGCTTAACTCACTATAACAGTGAGATGTGCGGTAGCGAGGGCGTCTATAGGGTACCACATTTAAAACCAATAATATATATATATATATACATGTCAAGTCTTTCATTCATCATTCAAGTCCCTCCATCTAAATCGACTCAAATTCATCATCTCTACTTCCCACATATCACTCAAATCCCTCAGTCAATTCCAAGTCAACTCAACAGACAAAAATAAACGTGATTGACACTGTGCCCAGTCTCAAATATGAAAGCATGAAAGAGGGAGCACTTTAAATAGTGAAAACATCCCTGAAAAAGGGAGCACTATAAATGGTGAAAACATTCCTGGTTCCTTTACAATCCGAGGAACCTGTACAATTAACCTATCGATTTGCGCAAATCGATAGGTTACATCGGCCGACGGTACTAATAATCAGTGTCATGCAATGCTCACAATCCCTATTCTATATTCCATCAACATAACTCCCTAATTTTCTCTACACAACCTACGATATATCCAATCCACTGTACCTCTCAATATCCCTGTCAAATCAAAATACCAAGATCCCAATATCTATACACTCACATACACAGTCCAATAATATCACCAGCAGGATATTACAAAAATAATGTGTCAAAATCTTTTATATGAAAATAATCGTGTTTGAAAGGCACCCGATAGCCTGTTTTATATAAAAATACCTTTTCAAATATAATATATATAGAGGGTGAGAAAGGATTTTAAAAATCCCCAACTAACATCACCCTCAATGTTATAGTAAGGTAAGTGTGATTACCTGTCGCCCTTTAGCACTTTACTGCCTTTTCCTTACCGTTTCCTCGTATGTTTTCTTCAAATACCATCACCATGATATACTCCTATAATAATAGGATACAGAATGACAAATCAATATCATTCCCACATTATAATACTTTAGCGTCTCTCTCTCGGTTCTAATGTTACTACCCAGCCCTTTCATATTTATGTTGTTTCAAGTTTTTCTTCTCCAATTGAGCATATACAATCCATACAATACCAATTCAAAAGACTTAACCAAACACCAAGCATAAGGATGAGAACTCACTAAATACATCATGAGTTAAAGTCTTAATTGATAAGTGCACCAACGTCAAAGGAACATGCATCCCACATTTAAATCAAGTCATAATAAGAATTCACACATCCAATTAGTAAATTCTTTCACCCATTTGAAAATCAGATCAGCCAATAAAGAAAGAAAACAAAAGCATTGTATCTACAATACACGATTTCATACGAATCATACACACAAGTTTCCGAATCAAAACCATCACCATTCGTAAAGATCAAATATCATTTTCCACTTCCAATCCCAAAGCTTTGAATCATCAATTGTCAACACCAAGAATTACCTAATAACATCAAACCTGGGAATATCTTAGATTAAATTTCTGCATTATGGGGCAGCCATGACACTCATGTTGAATTTAGAGTCCAAGAAATCATTCAGCCAAGTATGCAACATTAACACATTCTTGTACATTATTTAAACCCCTTAATTAGCCAAATATGGTTCAAATTAGCATACACTTGATGTAAGACAACGCACAATCAACACAACAGAGGCAAATACCCAATATCCAAATCAGATTTCATACACACACAAGTATCTTAAACATTTTGTAGGCACAATTCATTACGCATATGATTGCAAAGGATAAACCCTCTCTTTACTCATTAATATGCCTCTTGAATCATTCACAAAACAGAAGCTATAACACTAAGAATAGCAGTGAAACAGTGAAGGAAAGGAAATGTCAGCTAATCCATCAACTTAATGAAAATCATAAATGTAACTTTACACCTTCATTAGAAAAATATTTGTATCACACACCATTTCCAGCCACGCAGCAAGACAGAGAAATTTGGACTTCCCAATTAAAAATCAACAAGTTCAACCAAATACACACATGCACAATAATAGGTACCTCAAGTAATCACATATACAATCAACACATACCACCATGACATACTCATGAACTTCAATAACCCATCATGATTAAAATTACTCCTGTAGAGTTCTTAAATTCTAAATGACCTTTAATATAATTAACCTTAATTTTGCATTACCATTTAAATTAAGAGTTAATCATCAAGTTGAAGAGTAATTTTGCAAACAAGCATTTATAGCCAAAACAGAACATCCCAAAACATAGCAAGAAAGTATTGCTTCTCACGCACACATACAAAAATCAACTTCCACAACATTCCTTCCTTTAATACAACCGCATCCCCATGAGTTATTTTCATTCATTACAACCACACAACGGAATTGTCAGAACAGAAAAATGAAGAACTTCCATTAAATCTATTTGATCCATATAGGAGCAATAATACAAGTTTTTAACACCATTTCACTGCACACATGCAACCACAACATCTCCATATTCAATTAAACCATAACTTATAATAAAATCATATTAACCCAAGCTTTCACATTTATATCACACATAAGGCTAATTTCATAATAGAAAATAATGCCTTGTTTACAATTTTAAGCCCCAAAAATCACCACTATACACTAATACTTGTGACAAGTCAAAGCATAAATCCAATGGGAAGATAGAACAATAAGTTTTTCAATTGGAAAAATACATCCAGCAGAAACACACAAGCATATACAGCCCTGCACACACACACAGGGCTGAGCAGAGAAAAGGAATCGGATTCCATGAGCCACACAACAGCAGAACCATCAGACATGCACTACAATAACCCATCTTTAATAAAGTTTGTATCTTGGTAAATGTTAGGGAATTGTTGAACCCTAATTCGGACATCCCTCTCAACTCTCATAGAAATCACAAAACAGAGTATAAATCCCATAAAAAGCTCACCCTACGCTTCCGCTGGTCTGATCTAAGCTCGCCGTCGCCGGTAATACTGCCGGAAAACGGTATTGTGGTGGTGGCTAAACTGAAAATGAATGGGGAATGAAAACTAACACAGAAAAGAAACACAAACAGCGAAAAACAAGCCAAGGCCGGATCTTTACCTTATCCCCGCCGTCGTCCGCCGCTGTTCGTTGCCGTCCGAGCTCGCCGACGCCGAAGAAGAAGAAGGACGATGGTGGAGAGAGGAGAAAACAAAGAGAGGAAATGGGAAGTGGGTTTGGGGTTGTTTGCGAGGGAGGGCCAGCCGCACCGACGACGGCTAGCTCCGCCGCCCTCCGCCGTCTCTGGCGCCGGAGTCTGAGGAGAGAAGAGAGAGAGAGAGATCGAAATTGAGGGGTGGGGAAGGAGAGGAGATGTCGGGTGAGAGGGAGGGAGTGAGTTGAGTGTTTATATAGTAAAGGGGGAGGGGCGTGTTTGGTTAGGTGAAATAAGGGTGGTATATGATAATTTGTAGCCCAAACTTGTCACAGTGTACTCTTTTTTATTTAAAACCACTTAAACAAGCCTCCAATCTCCTTAACTTTCAAAATATTTTGGGTATTTCCATTCCCTCATATTTCAAACTCTTCAATTTCTTAATTAATTATATGCACATTTACTGCTCAAAATTCTCAAAATATCCTCAAAAATCACCAAAAATTCCTAAAAATTCCAAAATTCCCAATTTCTCCATTCATTATTTCCCAAAATACTCATTGATCCTGTATTAAATTTTCAGGATGTTACATATATGTTATCTGGAGGATGACAAACTTATTTATATATATAATATAAGAACTGATATATATTTTTATAGTTTTAAATGCAAGAGATAGTTATTATTAATAATAAATTGCATTTTCAGGAAACAGTGAAATTAATGAATCGAATCGTCGTATAGGTAAATGTTGTTTAAAGGTACATGTAACATCCTAGAAATTTAACACAGGATTAGAAAAGGATTTTAATAAAGATTATTAGAAAATTTGAAATTTTTAGAATTTTTGGAGATTTTTGGGATGTATTTAAGGGATTTTTTGGATATTTTGGAGGTATTGGGGAAATAACTGCCTAAAGCAATCAATTAAACAATTGGAAAATAAAATAAAATAGGAATTATGAGGATTTTGTGGAAATTAAAATATTTTGAAAGTTAAGGAGATAGAAGGTTTGACTTAGTGAATTGAGAATTAAAGAGGGCACTATGGTAATGTTCCTTAATAGTTATACTAACTCACCCAAATAAAGCATCAACCAAACAAAGCCTTCTTCTTCTTTCTCATGACACCACACGCACCACCCTCCCTCACCTCCATTTTCAATTTTTCTCCTCTTCCAAGCACATCCATTTCACCTCTTCTCCTTCAAATCACACCCATTTCGGTTTTCCCATTCTCTTCTCCTCAGATTCATATGAAAACCAAGACTGGTCTGTCCCTCTTCATCCTCCTCCGTTTTTGGCATATTTTTCTGGCGAAGCTTCCATTTTTTCGGTGAGTATTCACGGCGGATGACGGTGGGTGGTAAGCTTTCGGCTTCCTTGAATTTTTCAAGCCTTCTTCTTGTTCCCAACCTCATTTTCATTATTCATCCTCTTCCTTCCTTGGTTCAGCTCGGCCAACCACCCAAGAGTTGATTTCCGGCGAGCAATACGGTGGCCGGCGGTGGTGGTGCTCCCTTCTTTGCGTAGGAGCTTCCGTAAGCATTTTCAATTCGCTTCGATTTAGTTTTCTTGAATTTTTGTTCTTGGTAAAGTTAGGGTTTGATTAAAGTTTGGATTTTTGGAATCTTAAAAGCTATAATAATGAATGTCAAGTATTTAATTTGAGGTTTCTTTGAAACAATTGAGCTTTCTTGAAGCTTCTTGAAGCTTTTCATTTATCTTGGAATTTCTAGGTTTTCGGATTTCTTTAAATTGGGGGTTTTGTTGATGTGTGAGTTATTTGGAAAGATTGGTAGTTACTATATGCTTACTAAGGTTATATAATGACATTGGAATGATGAAATTAATTAGATTGATGTTTAGGAAAAAGATAGGTGAATAAAGTGTCAAATAAAGAGAAACTGATTATGATTATGTGATATGGTGATATATGATTTAATGGATGGATTGATGGTTGTTAGAGGATTAATGAGGTCATATGGTGATATTGGAATGCTGGATTTGATTGGATTGGTATTTAGGAAAAGAATTGTGAACAAAGTGTTTAACAAATGTGAAATTAGTTATGTAAATGTGTGATGAGAATATTGGAGGATAATAAATAGGTTTTAGGAGACCACATTATGTTTAGAATAAATATTGACAAGATTGAAGTTATTGGTGTTATAGAAAAATATTGATGTTGATTTTTTGATATGTGAAAGTATTGGGTCGATGATTTATGGTTAGTTAGCTTGGATAGAGCATGAGAAGGTTAACGAAATTGTTGAAGAAGTTGATTATGTAGTTATTGTAAATTATGGGATTGAGTTTAATTCATGGAAATAAGTCCTAGTGTTGGCTTTGATGATGTATAGTGTTATGACAATTGGAATAAAGTTCTGGTTGTTGAAAGTGGATATGGATGGTTGGTGATTAAAGTAATAAGTGATTGTGAATTCTTTAGGGTAGAAGATTGTTGAATTTGAATTATGGTAGCAAGATAATTACTAGAGTTAATAAAAGTTTGTATTGGACTTGATTATAATATCAATGGATATTAGTAAGGTTATGAGTGAATGAAGATGTTTGGTGAGATTTGAATGTTGTCAAGGAGAATTTTGACTCATGAGGGTTAGCAAAGGATTTAATTAGATATTAGAACTTGAAAGTTAAGAAGAAAGGAAATTTATATTTCGTGGGATTCACGTGGACTATGTAACAATTGGTGATTCTAATGCTTATGGATGTTAGTAAAATATTATAGACCGTTAAGTTGAGGAGAGTGTTATAACGAAGTTGATCTTTGGTGGTTTTGAGTACTTTGTTTGGAAATTCTAAGTTTAATAAGAACTTGAAATGGTTTGAGTTTAATAAATTTGATCATATATGAGATCTCTTGGATTTAAAGTTGTTTAGGTTAAGGTTTTGATGATTTTGAAATTCATTATTCAATTATGAGAATTTGATGATTTCTATGGGTTATTTGTGTTTACCTATGACTAAGGGACAATTTTTGGTTAACTAGAATGGTGAATGGTTGATTGATATTGAGGATCAATAGGATATAAAAATAACCATGGTTAATGATTTGGGGAAACTATTATTGAGTATGACTTTGGATTGAAGTTAGTTTTAGTTAAATAACTATGATAAAATTAGTAGCTTCATGATTCAATGATGACAATTGAAGGCGAGAGTCATTTAGGTGCAATATGGTTTTTAATTCAACGTAATTGAGTCACCTAGACCCGAATTATGTATTGACACTGCGTTGCGTATTTTCTAGTGATTGTGGATATCAATGCACCAAGTTGTGAGCAAGGACTTCATTGACATTGTATTGTCTTGATGTGGAGCAGGTTCAGGTAAAACAGGCTATTGGGTACCTTTGAAACCCTCTCTATTTTCATAGAAAAATCATAAGTTTTGTTGTGATATATATATAGTATCCTGGTTGGTGGTATTGATGGATGGAATTGATGGATTGGACTGTATATAAATCTGTACTGTGATATTCCGATAGGGGTGTTGACGGTTATTAATTGGTTGGATATTGAGAATGAGGTTGTTGGTATTGAGAAGTGATGTGTATAGGGAATATTGGGTTGTCGATGAGATATTGAAAGGTATGGTGAGCGTTGCATGACACTGATATTTATGTACCATCGCGCGATGATAACTGTCGATTGGCTGATCGACAATTATTTGTACTGATCATTTTCGGATTGATTAGACCGGGGATCATAGGTCGACTTATTGAGAGAAAGTGACCTACGGTTGTTTGGCAGTGAAGAGCCCAACTGTTCCCGTTCTGCAATGGAAACAAAATTGGGGTTCCCTCTCTGGAGATTGCCAGAGAGGGAAATTTGTCTCCTCCTTGCAGAGAGAGGCACAGAGTCAAATCATATAGTGAAGATTGGATGCTGGAGATAAATGCCCCTTGATGGCACGATGCATCTATAGGTGAGTGTGAGAGTTGGAGCAGTAGTATTCATGAATTGAAGATAGAGATGATGAGATATTTGTTCGGAAGTGACAGAGATTGAATGATGTTTGGGAGAAGATTTGAAATATATATGTATTATTGATTTCGAAACTGTGGTACCCTTTAGACGCCCTCACTACCGCACATCTCACTGTTATAGTGAGTTAAGCGGTGATTACTGGGACAAATTGTGTAACAAACTGGTACTAATTTCCCTAATTAACCTGTGAAATCTCTTTTAGTTCAATAATATCTTTGCTAACTATGATAGAAAAAGGAATTTCAATAATATCAATATCTCTATCATAGTTAGAAAAAGAATATCCTAATAACTAAATTATTATCCATGATAGAAAAGAATAAACTAATACAATACAGCTGCTATCATGGATAATTTATTGCTAACCATGTTAGAAAGGATTTGTCTAACATAGTTAATAAACAAAACTAGATGATATTAAACAATAAATAGAAATATATACATGCGGAAGCGAATGCAGACCTATAAATTGGCAATATACAATTCTAAATAAACTATACAATCTCCACTACCTAATTCCCTTTCCTGATGCTTGCGCCTGTGCATGATCACCTGCAAAAATGTAAGTAATCGTGGGGTGAGACAACTTGTCTCAGTAATCTACTACCTAACTCACTATAACAGTGAGATGTGCGGTAGTGAGGGCGTCTAAAGGGTACCACATTTTTAAAATGAATATATATATATACAAGAACCAAGTCTTCTTCCATTTACCATTCTATAACCTCTGTCACGTCCAAAATACATCAAATTCAACTTCTCAATTCTCATCCATGTACAACCTGATGCTCTACTCATGCCATCCTGGAGGCACTACGCTCGAGCCCTATATGTATTCCAAATGAGTTGACACTGTGCCCCTCTCAAATGTGAGGGGCAATTTCCCTCTCTGGTAAACCCATGAGAGGGAAACCCCAATCTGTCTCCAATCAGAAAGGGAGCAGTCCCTGTCTCCAATCATAAGACTGCTGGTCACAGTCTCCAATCTGTTGACCAATGGTCACAGTCTCCAATCTGTTGACCCGTACAAATAACCGTTGATTGGCCTATCGAACGGTTATCATCGCGCGATGGTCCATATATCTCAGTGTCATGCAATGATCACAAAACCTTTTAATATACCAATCCCTTTCAATATTTCAATATCACATCAAAGTCAAGCACTCTCACGATTCCCTTCAATATCTCAATGTCAGCATTTCAAAATTTTCCCTCAACTTACTCCCCGAACATCTCAATTCCAACATTTAATCTTCTTATATCTACATAACCTTTCCAATGTCACTATCAGAACACTCCACGTGTATATATGTCCCACCATTCCAGAATTTTCACCACAACTAAACAGTACACTACATATATAATGTGTCAAAATTCTTTATACGAAAATAATCGTGTTTAAAAGGCACCCGATAGCCTAATTTGCATAAAAGTAAGTTTTTTAAAAATTTTACATTTATATAGAGGGTTAGAAAGGATTTTGAAATCCCAACTACCATCACCCTCAATGTTATAGCAAGGTAAGAGTGATTACCTGTCGCCCTTAGCACTTTGTTGCTCTTTCTTACCGTATCTTGTAGATTTTCCTCAAGTAACATCACCAATATGTACTCCTAAAATAATATAACACATAAGGTTATATTAATACCATCTCAACCTTATAATACTTTACGTCGCTTTCAGTCTTATAAAGTTAGTACCCAACCCTTTATGATTACATTGTTCCTAATTTTTCTTTTCCAACAAAGCACTTGCAGATTCACAACTGACAATGGCAACCAAATATAAATCAATCAACAATACAAGTCAAATTATCTTATCATGTCATTTACTTACTTCCCAGATATTGTATTCAATTTAATCACAACTAAAGCCTTTTACAACAATGATCACACACACAAATATATATCAACACATAAAATGATTCATTCATTAAATAACATTTTAGTTGATTTCATCAATAAAGTATCGAACTAGCAAACTAGTTACTTCAATCCAATTAACATCTCCCTTCATCAACAAACCTTTTTAATCCAACATACTTATCTAGAATCAAATTTCCATCATTTCATCACACAAAACAAAATTAATCCCAAAACAGAGAATGATTTACTCCCTCACAATTTCCTATCCTACAGAATTTACACATAATAGAGCACACCCTATCATGCATAGACAAAGGACTTCTTTCCTTCTCCTATGCCAACAAAAGAGATAAATGATTCAGCTACATCATCAATAAAATCAAATTAAAACACATAATGTTACTAAAATTATGCTTTTGATCTTTCATGACTCAAGGGAATAGATTTCCTTAGTTTCCATCAACAACAATTCATATTCCAACACTTTAACAACCACACATGCGGTTACAAAAACAATACCCCAACCATTAAACCATTTTCTTTTCAACTTCAATCATTTGGACCAGCAAGCGTCACCCTCATACACAATTTCCAAACCTATTTTTCACATTCATAAATTGGTTATCAATTTTTACGCACTTCAAATGTTCAAATCATCAAATTTACCTCCAAATGTTATTTATGCCCAATATGCAAGAACGAATATTATCCACATGCTTAAAAAATTCCTCATTCCAAACAAACTTGCAACATTATTCCCATTCATTTTTCAAGAAAACCCAGTTCAGCCAGTTTTGGCAAATGTGCCGAAAATTCATGAACTTCCTCTTTTCAAAACGAGTTCTATCCCTTTCTTAAACCTAGAACTTTTCAACATTAATCTCAGGTCCATCTTTTCATTCCATTACAACCTTAAACATTTTAAGCCATGGTTCAAAACACTAAGCGTTTAATTAAATCAGCCTTTATTTATTTAATCTCATTTCCAATTCTTAATAAAACATACAACTACAAGAAAAACACACACATGCTTCATACATAACTCAAAGTCACCTCTAATCGAATTCCCAGAACTTAAATCAAATCCCAAGAACTACAAAACTATCCCCACAACCTGCAAAAAATCACAGTTTAATAGTATGCCAACTTTAAACATCCATATACTTGTAGAGACAAGTGTACTTATCCCTATCTCTCTGTTTTGTACCATTATCACAAAAGGCAAAGGAAAAGAAACAAACTTCCATGCCTTAGATTCCATCCCAAAATAGATTACCAAATTAAAATTTCCTAAACATACAACACCAAACTAGCCAAACCAATATGGTCAGAGAAATAAAACAATCACAATACAAATGCTTCACAGATCAAACACTTCATTTCTTAAAAGTGTCAACCCAAAGGAGGGAAAACAAAATGCCAAACCCAAGTAAATTCTGAAACATTTTAATCATCAATGAAACAGCAGAAATCCTTTCCAGAACACCATAAACTAAAGCTTAAATCTTCATCTCCAATCATTCATAAATTAAAATCCCAAACCCTAGATTGAAAATCTCTCAAATTCGTCCAAATCAGAAAGAAAGAGCAAGAATGGAAGAAATGAAATTACCTAAGCTCATTTCTTATCTCCCCATGTCTAGCCGGAGCTCCGCCGTCCAGAAACTCGCCGGAAAGTCGCTAAGGCCGACGCAAATGTAAGAGAAGAGAAAGGAAAGTGAGAAAATGAAGTTGAAACAAGAAGGAAACCCATGAAAATGAAAGAACAAGGACCCCTCACCACTCGCCGTCGTTGACCGCTGGAGAACGAAGCCGCCGGCACCGGAAATTACCCCTCGTCGTCGCTGGAGAAGAGGAACGAAATTGAAAGTGAGGGAGGGAGACAGAACGTGAGGTGGAGAAGTGAGGGAAGAAGAATGGTTTGATGATATGATGGTGAGGGCGGTCGGCGCCGCCGCGCCTTAGGCCGCCGTCCGACCGAGAAGAAAGATGAAGAAAGAGGTTGGAGTTTGAGGAAGGGTGGCCGACGGATTTTGCTCATGAGGGAGGAGTTAGGGTTTGTTTGCGAGGGAGGGTCAGCCGCACCGACGACGGCTAGCTCCGCCGCCCTCCGCCGTCTCTGGCGACGGAGTCTGAGGAGAGAAGAGAGGGAGATCGAAATTGAGGGGTGGGGGATGAGAGGAGAGGTGTCGGGTGAGAGGGAGGGAGTGAGTTGAGTGTTTTTATATATATTCATTTGTGAAAATTACCATTAACTACCCTATCATTTATTCTAAATTATATTTTTAACCCAAAAGTTTGTATATATTACTATATCCCCTTCTTTCCATCATAATATTATCTACTATCCCCAAATACTTGTTCATGAAAGTTTCTAACTCCAAATAATTATTTTAACTATATTTCCTTAAATTTCAAAAATTAAGATTTAGTATTCATAAATTGCCCAAAATATCCTAAGATTTCTCCCTAAAACTTTAAATTTTCTAAATAAAATCTCAATAATCTCTTATTATCCTTAATTTAAAAATTGGGATGTTACAAATTGTCTCATCCCACGATTACTGACATTTTTGCAGGTATTCATGCACAGGCGCAAGCTTCAGGAAAGGGAATTAGGTAGTGGAGGTGGTATAGTTTATATAGAATTGTATATTGCCAATTTATAGGTCTGCATTCGCTTTCACATGCATATATATTTATTTATTGTTTGATATCTATTAGTTTTGTTTATTAACCATGTTAGACAAATCCTTTCTAACATGTTTAGCTTCTAATTATCCATGATAGTATTCATAAGTTATTAGGCAATTCTTTTCTATCATGGATAATGTATAAAATGATTAGAAAGTTCTTTTTCTAACTATGATAGAGATATTGTGGATATGAATACTTCTTTTTCTATCATAGTTAGTGAAGAGATTGTTGAATTAAAATAGACATCTTAATTTAATTAGGGAATTAGTAACAGTATGTTACAGTACATATAAGTATTTAATGGCGAAACTTTACACATGCACTTAGATTAACTGTACGTGTACTATATGCATGCATATTGTAACATCCTGAAAATTTAATATAGGATTAGAAAATGTTTTTAGTAAATGACCATTAGAAAATTTGAAATTTTTAGGAGTTTTGGGGAAATTTTGGATATTTTGGAGATTTTGGAGAAATAAGTGTCTAAAATAATCGATTAAATATTTTAGAAAATTTGATCTAGATTCAAATTTTGGGGACCAATTGGAGAATTTTATGGTCAAAGATATAGGAATGAGAAAGAATATTCCAGGCATAAAGCATCTTACCCATTTTCTTTTCTTTTTCCTTTTTCTTTCTTTTTCTCTCTCCTCCTTTTCTTTCTTTTTTCTTCTCCTTCCTTCTCTTTCTCGGCCAAGCACTCCCTCCTCCCTCCATTACCAATTTTTCTCTTCTTCCTCAAGCTCACCATTCGGTTTTCCCTCTCCCAAAAAGCTTCCTCATTTTCGTTTCATCTCTCTTCTCCTCCATAAATATGTGAAGCTCAACTCCGATCTGTTCTTGGACGTGGTGCTTCGGCCTTGGCGTCTTCCGGCGGTGCTGGCTCTTTTTCCGGCAACGAACGGCTGTTGGGAGGTAGGCTTGATATTTTCCATTAGTTATTCAAAAGCTACTTTCCATTTTCCAACTTTATTTCCTTCATTTCCTCATTTCCCTTTTCTATTCTGTACGGCCAGCCACTATTGTGGCCATTTTCCTACGAAACCCAAGGTGTTTTCCAGCGAATCTTGGTCTCTCTTTCACTTGAAACCATGTAAGCATCTTTTACCACTTTGATTTTGGATTTTGGGATAAAAGTTGTCTCTTTGAAGTTAGGGCTAAAAGAAAAATTTAGGACTTTTAGAATTTACAAGCTACACAATAGAGATTATTTAGTGGTCAATTGAAGATTTGTGAAGACAATTAATGTTTGTTGAAGTTTGTAACATATTGTTACTAATTCCCTAATTAACCTGGGACATCTCTTTTAGTTCAATAATATCTTTACTAACTATGATAGAAAAAGAAATTTCAATAAAATCAATATCTCTATCATAGTTAGAAAAAGAATATCCTAATGATTAAAATATTATCCATGATAAAAAAGAATAAACTAATACAGTACAACTGCTATCATGGATAATTTATTGCTAACCATGTTAGAAAGGATTTGCCTAACATGGTTATTAAACAAAACTAATTGATTAAACAATAAATAAATATGTATACATGCGGAAGCAGATGCAGGCCTATACAAATTGGCAATATACAATTTCAAATAAACTATATAACTTCTACTACCTAATTCCCTTTCCTGATGCTCGCGCCTGTGCATGAATACCTGCAAAAATGTCAGTAATCGTGGGATGAGACAATTTGTCCCAGTAATCACCGCTTAACTCACTATAACAGTGAGATGTGCGGTAGCGAGGGCGTCTAAAGGGTACCACATTTTAAATTCAGTAATATATACATATATCTGTCAAGTCTCCTTCCATTCATCAATCAAGTCCCTCTGTCACATCTAAGTCAACTCAAATTCACCATCTCTACTTTCCACATATCACTCAAATCCCTCAGTCAATTCCATATTAACTAAATATCATCTCCCAGTCTCCAATCTATTGATGCTACTACAACTCTCACACTCACCTATAGATGCATTGTGCCATCCCGGGGCATTCAAGCATCTAATCTTCTCTATATGATTTGACACTGTGCCCCTCTCTATGATGAGGGGGCAAATTTCCCTCTCTGGCAATCCCCAGAGAGAGAACCCCAATTCTGTTTTCCATTGCAGAATGGGAACGGTTGGGCTCTCAAATGCCTTAACAACCGTAGGGGCAGTTGGGCTCTAAAATGCCTTAACCACTGTAGGTCACTTCTCTCAATAAGTTGACCTATGATCCCCGATCCAATCAATCCGAAAAGGATCATCAGTACAAATAACTGTCGATTGGCCTATCGACAGTTATCATCGCGCGATTGTACATAAATATCAGTGTCATGCAAACCTCACCATATCCCTATCAATATCACATGCACAATAATCAACATCATGCACTCTCACATCACCTTTCAATCCATCATCCACAATATTACATGTTTTCCCTAATAATTCTCCCCACAATCTCCAATTTAACATCTCATAACCTATGATACATCCAATCCATGATACCTCTCAATATCTCTGTCAAAGTATAAACATTTCAATATTTATACACTCACATACACAATTCCACAATACCACCAGCCAGGGTACTACATATAGTAAGTCAAATTCTTTGTACGAAAATAATCGTGTTTGAAAGGCACCCGATAGCCTATTTTATATGAAAGTAAGGTTTTAAAAGATAATATATATATATATATATATATATATATAGAGGGTGAAAAAGGATTTTGGAAATCCCCAACTAACGTCACCCTCATTGTTATAGCAAGGGTAAGTGTGATTACCTGTCGCCCTTTAGCAATTCTACGCGATTTCTCAACTTTTCTTCCTTGATGCCACGAAAACTTACTTGCATCCACTCCTATAATAATATATAGCCAAATGATAAATTAATATCATTTCCCTTTTATCGTAGTTCAACGTCTCTCTCGTTCTTATATGTTACTACCCAATCCCCTTTCTTTTTATATATTTTCCTATCCTAAGATCTATTTCAAATCTTAGCCCAATTCATCAATAAATAATAGATATAATCAAATGAAAGCAAACTCAAAAATTACTAACGAAAAGGAGGAGCAAAACATTTTTAAATAACCAAGTATTTTGTCAAATATCAACCAAGAGTTTCCCTCCATTTTAACAAATCACATCCACCTTATTCATTCAACACTTCCAAAGGATTTCAAGTACATGTCTATTCGTTTAAAAAAACAAGAGGAACATAGAAAACCAATAATACATCAAGCATATAATTCCAAATGAATAACCTTTAGTTCACCCATAAATATAGCTACTATCTCCAATTAGAATCAACAACACACCATCAAACATTCAATCCATTTAATTATCATATGTCAAAACAATAATATAAACTCATTATTCATTACCATTGCTTAGTTTAAAACTTCAATAGAAGGATGGTCATATACCTCCACTTTATTTCACCATGATCATTTAACAATGAGAAGTTCCACACAACCAAACTTTGCACTCATAATTTCCACATTGCCTATGCAGAAATAAAATCAGGAAACTTCAAATGAGCATGCCAACATTGCCCTCATTCATCCACAATTACATTAGACAGTCCAAAACTTCACCAATCCCATATACACAATTTGTACACCATTAAGAAGATTGGAGGCTGGTTTAAGTGGTTTTAAATCAAAATGAGTACACTATGGCAAGTTTAGGCTTTAATTATCAAAAACCACCCTTATTTCTCCCTAACCAAACACGCCCTCCCTCCTTCCTTATCAATAAAAATCGACTCCCTCCTCCTTCTCACCCGAAAAACCCTTCCTCCTCCCTCCGCCTTCTTCTTCGTCCTCTTCCTCTGAATCCGGCGACGGCAACGGCGAGGCTCGGCGGCGGCGGCTTCCTCCCTTCCTAACCGCCACACCACCACCTCAATCTTCGGGTTCTCTTCCCTCACCGTCGACCTCTATTCTTCCTCCTCCCATGTCTTCGCTTTCCTTGTTCTCCGGCAAGCCACGGCGGCCGGCGACGCCAAATGGTAAGTTTTGGCATTTCTTTTGTTCTTCAAATCATTTCTTTTATTCCTTTCAAGTTGATTCCTCACTTTCTCTTCCTCCCTTTCCAAAACGAAATCCCTCCCTCTGTTCCTTCAAGCTCCGGCGGCTTCCTCCGCCCGTTCACCGGCGACGGCAAGTTTCATTGGAGCCTGCAAGTTGGATTTGAACTTAAGTGAGTTCTCTTTCCATTGTCTGCGATTACCACTGTTGTGAGAGGTTTGGAGTTGGATTTTGGGATTTTGGGTTTAATCTTCAAATTAACTTAGATAAGATTATAATAAAGTTGATTGCTTGTACTGTTTCTTTGATCTGCTGAATTGGTTTGAAGTAAATTCTGTTGTTGTTTTCTTTTTCTATTGCCTGAAAATTGATGTTGGATTTGGAGTGTTGGAATGAAGAACAATGAAGCAAAAGCTTGAATTTTTAAATGGTTAAGAGAGAATGTAATTATAGATATTGTTGATTGGATGGTGTTTGTGAAAAAGGCCACATAAGTTGTCAATGTTGTCCATGCGTTAAATGGTCCTTGAGGGAATTTGTGGCTTCAGGTATTTTGAGTTTTCAGGTAATTAAGCTATGAATAATGAGTGCTCGTTTGATTCATGAATGTTTTGCCAGTTATCCTTAGTTGCAGTAAAAGCTTAATTAAGTATTAGTTCGGTATGAGCTGGTTTGATTGCTTGAGTTTTGTTGCAATGTGAATGTTGGAAATTATTCTTGCTCTTGGCCGAACATGGGTCTGATTGGCAAATCCGAGTTTATTAAAACTAATGCATGAAGTAACTCGTGGGTAATTATAGCTTAAGTGGTAAGTGTCGGTATTAATGCTTATTTTATGGGTTTCATTTTTGTTTAAACCTAGACAAAGAAGGAAATATGAAATGTAATGCAAACATGGTATATGAAATGTTTTCAGCTCAAAACTGTTATGAACGATTCAGTTTTGAGCAGCTAGGAAAAATGTTTGATTTAGCTGAATATTGTTTTGTTAAACCTGAATTTTTGTGGTGTTATGAAGCTGATTCTAGTGAATTAATTTAAGAACAAATTCTGTTTGGATTGTGTCAAGTGAATGGTAAAGATTACTGGTAAGATTTGTGTTTTAAAAGAACGATTGTTGTTGAAATGGATGCTGGTATATATAGTTGAGAATTTTGTTATGGTTGTATACTCAAGGAAGTAGGGAGAATATTAATAATTGTACAACAATGACTAAAACAAATTGTGTAGATGGATATAGGTGTTAAAAATTTCTGTTCTTGCCATGCTAATACAATTAACTGAATTGTGGTGCTTTCTTACTATTAGGAGCACACATGTTCTGTTGTAACATACTGTAACTTAATCCCTAATTAACTAATGATATCCATTTTAATTCTATAATTTATTTACTAACTATGATAGGAAAAGGATTTTCCATAATTTCAACATACCTATCATAGTTAGAAAAAGAACATTGTAGTGAATAAAACATTATCCATGATAGAAAAGGATTTCCTGATACAATATAAATACTATCATGGATAATTAAAAGCTAACCATGTTAGAAAGGATTCACCTAACATGGTTAGAAAAAGAAGCAAACTCATGTTCAACAATATCAAATTCAAATAAAAACATGCGGAAGCGAATGCAGACCTATACATGTGGCAATATACGTATCTAAAGAATCAATACAACCTCTACTACCTAATTCCCCTTTCCTGCTGCTTGCGTCTGTGCATGAATACCTGCAAAAATGTCAGTAATCGTGGGGTGAGACAACTTGTCTCAGTAATCTACTACTTAACTCACTATAACAGTGAGATGTGCGGTAGTGAGGGCGTCTAAAGGGTACCACATTTTAAAATCAGTAATATACATATGTAAGCCAAGTCTTTTTCCATTTATCACTCCAGTCTCTCTGTAACGTCCAAATCAAAACAAGTTTATCATCCCAATTTTCCAAATATCACTCAAAATCACGCAATCGATTTCCACATCAACTAAACTTCGCCATCCAATCTCCAATCCATGCTCTCATCATTGTAAATCTCATTCGCACTTTCGCAAATCAAACTTCTCGGCTCACAACCGTGTACAACCCTGGTGCTCTACTCATGCCATCCTGGAGGCACTACACTCGAGCCCTATACATATATTCTAAATGAGTTGACACTGTGCCCTTCTCAAAAGTGAGGGGGCAATTTCCCTCTCTGGTAACCCCATGAGAGGGAAACCCCAATCTGTCTCCAATCAGAAAGGGAGCAGTCCCTGTCTCCAATCAGAAGACTGCTGGTCACAGTCTCCAATCTGTTGACCATTGGTCACAGTCTCCAATCTGTTGACCAGTACAAATAACCGTTGATTGGCCTATCGAACGGTTATCATCGCGCGATGGTACATATCTCAGTGTCATGCAATGATCACAACTCTTTTCACATCTTAAACTCATTCAATACCTCAATCACAAACTTTGATACTTTCCATCCACAACAGTTCAATTTCTCAATCCCAATGTATGATACTTCCAATACAATTCACTTTTCAATACCCCTGTCCAAGTACCAAATATATATAACTTCTCCACAAACTCCATCACTTTCCATCGAATAATCTATCAACACTGCTGTCAGAGCACCACACCTAAATATCCCACTATTCCAGGAAAATCACAACCACCAGACAGGATACTATATATATAATGTATGAAGTTTCTTTATACAAAAATAATCGTGTTTAAAAGGCACCCGATAGCCTGTTTTGTATAAAAATAACTTTTAAAGATTTGAGGGTTAGAAAGGATTGAAAATCCCAACTAACGTCACCCTCAATGTTATAGTAAGGTAAGAGTGATTACCTGAACCTGCTCCACATCAAGACAATACAATAATCATCGAAGTCCTTGCTCGCAACTCGGCCCAATGTTATCCACAATCACTAGAAAATACACCGCAGTGTCAAATCAGCCAAAAAAAATGGTGCAAAATAGTTCCCAACTTTAAGGTCAAACAAGTGCACAAAAAAAAACAGTTCAAAAGCTTCACGATGTCACTCAAAAAAGGGTTGCAAGAGTCAACGAATTATACTTCAAAAATTCCACAACCAATTTTTTTTCAAATAGCCCTGTTATTTATAAGTTAGAAACAAGAAAAATCCAGCAAAAATCAGTTCTCAATTGTTCCCATAATTTTGCACAAAACAGCCTACCCGATTTTAGCAAAAGTGCAAGAAGTGTGCAATCTTTCACCAATTTGTCAAACGATTTGTGTGCAAGAATTCCAGCCCTTTACAGCCCTCAAAAGAGTGTTAAAAACTGGAGAAATGTAGCCAAGAATCACTCAAAACAGTGCAGGGCAAGGTAACACAGTTTGCATGCAAAACAGTACTACTGATGACTGCTTCCAGCAAAAACAGGGCAACTTCAAAGATTAATTCCGGACAGCCTAGAATGAGTTTTGAGACACTTAATATATCAAATGAAAGCACAAATCTCGTACTATCACCAGTTAAAACAGTTTTCAAAAATTCCAACTAACAAAGTCAAAGTCAGAAATAGTGAGACTGAATTTCTATAACATAAGACATATGCACCAATCCCTCACTTCCTAATAAACATTATAGCCACATATATTACGACACATAGTTCACCCAATAAAGATAATCCAACTACAAATCTTCACTCCATCTGATAATCATTTAACAATCAATACTCTTAAGTATAAATCTCAAATTTCAACAAGTCATTATTACCTTAGTTCTGGGATAATCCCTAATCTAAATTCCTATGTTAACATGCAAATTTTCTTCTCTTTAAGCACCAAACATTTTATTCAATCAATATTCCTATCAATCAATGATTTCCAAATCATAATTGAGCACCAATAAACCTTAAGAACTCGCCAAAACCCAGTTTACTCAAAACTTCCTCCCACCTATACATGCTACAATTTAACAACCTCCATTGTATTTAAACAACTCACAATGGTTTATGCATTTACAAAGAGTGCAGATTTTTAAATCACCCAAAAACTTTTCTAAGCCACAACTCACCCAAAATGCCGAGAAAATCGATTTAATTCAACCTTTCACCACCTCCTTATTCCATAGTCAATCACTAACTCCAATCAATGAATCAAAGCTATAACTTTAGTAATAACAATCATAAACTCCAAAAATCATATCCAAGGAACGACTTTGACAAACATTAATGGTAAAACTTATAATCCATGGTTCTCTAAATCGATTACCACATTCAAAATGACTTACTCGCAATTAGAAACATATAGGATCACCAAAAAAATATGAAGATCAAAGGGTTTTTCAAAATCCCCATTTACCCCAACTTATCAACACTTTCATTTGTCAATCCTCCCATCTTAACCTACAATTAAAGAAATCAAACCATACACTAATAAAAATCATCCCAATATGGCTTCATACAACAAAACAACAACCAATAGGCGTAGAATTCAAATTGTATTATGAGCCCCAACTCTTTTAAGTTTTTGGTCAAGAAAACTCAAATACACTCAAAGCATGCATACCTACACCATTGGAAACTCTCAATATGATATAGATATACTATTGATACCTTAGAAACCATCAAACACATTAGAATTTCGAAAATCATTACAAACCCTAATTTTTCAACACTTACTTTGTCCCAAAAATTCATTCAAACCCAAAATCAAACAATCTTAACCCATAGACCACTTAGAAATCACCTTAATTTGATTCTCAAACAACTAATTTCATCCCTCAAGGTATAGAATTCAGTTTGCACATAGCCCTAACTTATATAACCATTTAATCAAATAAATAATACATAGGCTCAAATCCAAGGAACCCAAACAATTAGAAATTATCAAAAGGGCTGAATGATACATTATATCCCATCAAACAATTCAGAATTCCAAAAATCAATTAAAACCCTAGCTAGCATTTGAAATTTAAGAATAAGTAGGAAGTAGTAGTAAAGGAGAGTTACCCAAGAATGAAAAAGTCTCTCCTTGACAATAAATTCCTCCGTTCGTCGCCGGAAAACTCGCCGGAAAATAGCCACAAGAGTGACTGGCCAAACTTACACACAAATGGGAAGGGAAAAGTAAGAAAACGAGTTGAAAGGAGGAAGTAGCATAAAGAACAACAAGAAATGTGCATCGCACCTTCTTTCCCATCGCCGGCCACTGTTCACCGCTGTGGCCACCGGAAAAGAAGAAAAACAAAGGGATTAAGGGGGCTGGAACGAGAAAGAGAATGAATAAGGCCTTGAGGAGATGAACAGCCGTGAGACTCATAGGTTTTGGGAAGTGAAGATGTGAGTGAGAGGAAAGATGAAGTGAAAAATGAAAATGGGTGAGATTGGGGGTGGAGAGGCGTCGGTTTTTGTTGAGGGAAAAGGGGAGGGCGTGTTTGGCAAGTGAGGAAGGAAGGAGAAAGAAGAGAAAAGAGAAAAAGGAATAAAGAGAAAAGGAATAAAGAGAAAAGAAGGAATATTCTTCTTTCTACTTTGGTATATTCTTATTTATCTTCATAACATTGACACTAAATTCTCCACTTGGTCTCCCACAATTTGATTCCTAATCAAATCTTCTAAATCTTTTAATCAATTATTTTAGGCACTTACTTCCCCAAAACTTTTAAAATATCTAAAATTTCCCCAAAAATCCTGAATATTTCCACTTCTATAATGGTCATTTACTAAAAATATTTTCTAATCTTGTATTAAATTTCTAGGATGTTACATCTGTTTTAATCAAGATTTTGAGTGTATGTAACTAGGAGAGTATTCTTAATCTCCTTGGCATGAGTAGTCGAATTTTCTTTTGACATTATGTAGTTCTGTGTTGTGCTGGATTTGTGAATGGAGTGCATGGGCACATTGTCCTTCTTTTTGTTGTTCTTTTATTGTGATCCAAATCTGACTTTATACTGGTTGATATGAATTGAGATAAAAACTAGAAAGAGTAACAATTGATTTGTGTATGTTTGGGTCTGTATACATGTCATTGAAGCTGAGTTCAATAACCCTATGTGAAATCATTGATCCTACATGATTAAGTTCATAAGTGCTGATCTGTACTAAATTAACATGTGAAGGTGAAAGTAGATAAGAGGGCTGCATGTGGCTGAATAAATTGTGGACCTAAAGAGGTGCTAATAAACATCAAAATGATTGCTATATTTAATATTGAATTATATGAACAATAATTAATTGTTTTCTGCTTGATGCTTGTTTTATTGCTGATGGATTGATGTTGTGACTTTTGTGAATGACATTGTAAAGGCGTAATTGTGATGGCTTCTTAGTCTATTTGAAAATTAGATCATGAGTTGCTACTTGATTAATGCTTGTTGAATGATTGGAGGATTTTTGAAACTTTGCAAGAAACCTTTGAATGTTTAATGAATAAACTTTAAGAATTATAATGACTTCAAGGAATAGAATAATTACATATGGGCTGGGTAGTAACATATAAGAACGAGAGAGAGACGTCGAACTACGATAAAAGGGAAATGATATTAATTTATCATTTGACTATATATTATTATAGGAGTGGATGCAGTAGGCTTTCGTGGCATCGAGGAAGAAAGGTTGAGAAATCGCGTAGAATTGCTAAAGGGCGACAGGTAATCACACTTAACCTTGCTATAACATTGAGGGTGACGTTAGTTAGGGATTTTGTAAAATCCCTTTTCACCCTCAATATATATATATTATCTTTAAAATGGTATTTTTATACAAAACAGGCTATCGGGTGCCTTTCAAATACGATTATTTTCATATAAAAGGAATTTGAAACATTATACATATTATCCTGGCTGATGTTTATTCTGGTATGATGTGTGAGGTTCAGATGGTATTATGTGAGAGATGTTGATAGTTAGGTTGAGGGAATAAGTTGAATAGTTGAGATTGAGATAGTGAAGGGATTGATAATGGTTCATGATATTGATGATGAGATTGAAATTGATGGATATGAATACTGTGAGGTTTGCATGACACTGATATACATACGTACCATCGCGCGATGATAACTGTCGATTGGCCAATCGACAGTTATTTGTACTGATGATCCTTTTCGTATTGATTGGATCGGGGATCATAGGTCGACTTATTGAGAGAAGTGACCTATGGTTGTTTTGGCATTGAAGAGCCCAACCGCCCCTACGGTTGTTTGGCATTGAAGAGTCCAACCGTTCCCGTTCTGTAATGGAAACAGAATTGGGGTTCCCTCTCTGGAGATTGCCAGAGAAGGAAATTGTTCCCTCATTATGGAGAGGAACACAGTGTCAAATCATATAGTGAAGATTAGATGCTTGAATGCCCCGGGATGGCACAATGCATCTATAGGTGAGTGTGAGAGTTGTGGTGGTAGTAGCATTAGATTGGAGACTGGGGAGGTGATATTTGGTTATGTGGAATTGACTGAGGGATTTGAGTGATATGTGAAAAGTAGAGATGATGAATTTGAATTGATTTGGATGGAGGGAACTTGAACGATGAATGAAAGACTTGACATGTATATATGTATTATTGATTTTTAAACTGTGGTACCCTTTAGACGCCCTCACTACCGCACATCTCACTGTTATAGTGAGTTAAGCGGTGATTACTGGGACAAATTGTCTCATCCCACGATTACTGACATTTTTGCAGGTATTCATGTACAGGCGCAAGCATCAGGAAAGGGAATTAGGTTTCAAAGGTTATTTAGATTAGTTAGTTATGTATATTGCCAATTTGTATAGGCCTGCATTCGTTTCCGCATATATTTATATGTATTTGATATTATTGAACATTAGGTTGCTTATTTTTCTAACCATGTTAGGTGGTTCGTTTCTAACATGGTTAGCTATTAATTATCCATGATAGTATTCAGGTTGTATTAGTTTATTCTTTTCTATCATGGATAATGATCATTATTAGGAAATCCTTTTTCTAACTATGATAGATTTATTAATATTATGTAAATCATTTTTCTATCATAGTTAGTCAGGATATTATTGAATTAATTAGGGAATTTGTAACATTATGTTACAATTCCTTGGGAACTTTAAATAAGAATTTGTGGATATTAAACTGGTTGAATGGAGATGTTTGGAAAGTAATTAAGTTTTTGGTAGTTAGAAATTATTTTGGGAATTTTATAGACATTTTTGGACTCTTTGAAGTTGGGATTTGTTAATGAATGATGTTTTGAATAAATTGGTGGTTTATAAATGATTGTTAAGATTAATTTAGGATGTTGGAATGTCGGTTTTGATTGTATTGGTGTTTGAAAGCTTAAGTATTGAAAAGGGGAATTTTGTTATGTGAAGTTATGTTAGAATGTGGAGAAATGCTTGAGTTAGGAAACCATGTTTTAGTGCCAAATCAATATTAATGGAGTGGTTTTAGCGAATTCTACATGATTGCAAATTTTGGACAATAGTGATGTGAATTTATGTTATGTATAAGTGGGAAATTAATTATTCTTGGAAATATATAAGTTGGTTGAAGCTGGAAAATTTATTTAAGCAAGTGAATGGGTATTGTTAGACACTTTGAGTAAGGGTTTGGTTAATGCATGATGCTTTTGGATGAGTTGGTGGTTATTGATGTTGGTTGAAGTTGTGTTATGATGTTGGAATGCTAATTTTTGTTGGATTGGTGTTTAGGCAAAAGTGAGAGATTAAAGTGTAAGATGGAAGGAATGTTGGTAGTTTAAATGGTGATTGAGTTTATTGTGAATAATTGGATGATATGGAGATAACTTTTAATGACCAATTAAATTCAAATATGGAAGTTTACATGGTGGGTTAATTTTATAATTTTTCAAGAGATGATGAAGGTTGAAAATCTTGTTATTGTAAAGGATTGGAAAAGGGAAAGTTTGGAAGGAAATTTAGAAGTTAAAGTATTGAAGAAATGGGAAATATGTTATATTATAGAATGTGAGAAGTGTGAAGGAAATTGCGTGAGATTGAGACCTCCTTAGTGTCAAATTAATGTTAATAAGGTTAGTTTGGTAGGTTTTGGATGTGTGGGACGATGTTTGACAAGAAATTGTAAAGTTTAACACTGTATAATTTATAATTGGTTAAGGGAATTATAGAGGTTTAAAGGACATAGTTTATTTATGACATTAGAAGTAATTATTATTTCAATAATTGTTTAGAATTAGTTTGGATTGGTGGTCTAAGTCACAGATATTGTGTCTTGACCATCAGCAGCTCATTGTGCGATTATAGTCGGCAATGCTTCGAGTGGAGCTCGCGGAAGGCAATAACTCAGGATATATATAATGTTGTTTTTGAGCTTGAACAGGTAATCACGCTTAACTGACTGTGATACTGAGGGTGACAGTAGTTGAGGATTTTTAAAATCCTCTTCTACTTATATATATAAATGGAATGTATTCAAATTATTTTATATTCAAACGTGGGCTATAGGGTGCCTTTCTAAATAAAATGTACTTTATATATATATGCACATATCTATATAAATCTTTTGTATGTTGCATGACACTGATTTTTAGTACCGTCGGCCGATGTAACCTATCGATTTGCGCAAATCGATAGGTTAATTGTACGTGTTCCTGAGATTGTAAAGGAACCAAGGATTTTCACATTGATTAGAGTGGTCCCTTTTTATGATTTTCGGATTGTAGACCGGGCACGGTGTCACACACGTTTATTTTTGTCTATTGAGAGATAGATGTATCTGTTCTGTATATATATATGTATGTATTGCGTGGTTTATGCAGGTTTTGAAAACTGTGGTACCCTGTAGACACTCCGCTACCCCACTTCTGAGTATCACATTGAGTTAAGTAGTGATTACTGAGACATTGTTTTGTCTCACCCCATTCCCTTTATTTTTACAGGTGATCATGCACTAAGGGAGGCAGAGAGGAAGGGGAAGAGGTCGTCTGGCCTATACTGATGCAGTAAGTAGGCCGGAGGTGATCTTATAGGGATATATATTGCCATTTCACTAGGCTGCATCAGCTTCCGCATTTAGGAATGTTATTTTGAATGAGTTGTATTATTGAATGAACGTTTTACTTGTTATGGTGATTTAATTTGGAAGTTGTTGATGATTGGTGATATTGTTCCTGTTACCGCGATAGTTCAGGGACTATTCTGACTAATATATCTGTTAGTGCTGCATTACACTCTGTTCAGTGTGATGAATACTTGTGGAAAGGATGTGGACTTATGGATACAGGTGTTGACTTGGATGGATTATGGTTGGGAAATCATTTTCCTAACATGTTTAAGTGATATATTGAAGGTGTATTATTTGATCTTATGTTGTAGCTGTATATAATCATATTAGAAGGGCCCCGCTCTAATATGGTTACCTTCTATGTAGCTGGTTTGGTTTATTTTGCTAACTATGTTAGGAGATCCTCTTTTCTAACATAGTTAAATATGTGTTAAGCATATGGTTGTAATCTCTTCATAGTAGAGAAATTCTTTTGCTAACCATGTTAGGTGAATCTTTTACTAACATGGTTAGGGCATTTAATTTTGAATGATATCGTTTTCTTTTTCTAACCATGTTAGATGTATTCTTACTAACATGGTTAGACACCATTTGTTTGGGTTATTTTGAATATGTGTTTAATTAGGTGAAAGTTAGTAAGTTAATAATTCGTTAGTAGGAGGTACGTTACACATATAACTTACAAAGTATAATTTATGGATTGATAATTGCATATCTGATCCTTTGATGTGATAACTCAGAAGTTTCTTGATACCTCGATGAAATACATGTATTTTTAATGCTTTAAGTCTTGAATCAATGTTTTTAATAGTCTTACAATAACAGAGTAAATTTATGGTCATGTGAATGACCATGCAAATTTAATTCCGAATTAATGGTGGTACAAATGACTTCAATACATGTATTTAAGTAACAAACTGAACCGATGATATAATTGAGATTTTGAAAATGTAAGAATACGAATTGACATACCATTGATCATATGCATTTAGTATCATTCAATGAAATGATCACTGAAAATCCTTCAACATCGGTGCATATTGGTTAAAGTGGTAAAACGTACTAAAGTATAGTAGCATGAATGAAAATCACACGAATTTATTGATCACACATGCAAGTGTATATATCAACGATAACCATATCCTTTTGTAAAATTGCACGAACTTATCGGTAACACATGCAAATGTATATATTAACGATAACCTTATCCTTTGTTCATTTAATAAGTATTTTCTTGTTCAAATACATATACTCATTTATTGTAATATTTTATATGTTTGTATTTGAAAATTTATTATTAGTTTTTTTTTGGTAAGGAAATTTATTATTAATTCATAGCATGTTGTTTTCTTTATTGATGTGTTATATCCTTATTTAGATGATTGTTTTTCTTAATGGTAAATTACTCGATATTTTTATGTAAAATACATTATTAATTGTTAAAATAACTCAATAATATTTAGCATCTTGTTAAAAAGTATATATTCTATGTTTGTACTCTTTCATTCCCAAGTGTATATATCAACGATAACCATATCCTTTTATAAAATCATACGAACTTATCAGTAACACATGCAAATGTATATATTAACGATAACTTTATCCTTTGTTCATTTAAATCATATCCCATTTAAGTTGGGCCAGTAGTATGTTGTTTTCTTTATTGATGTGTTATATCCTTATTTAGATGATTGTTTTTCTTAATGGTAAATTACTCGATATTTTTTATGTAAAATACATTATTAACAAGTATTTTACCCCGTGCATTGCACGGGAGGCAAATATTTTTTATAAAAAATATATATTATAGGTGTATGAAAGTGGTTAAATGTCCTAACACTATGAATATATATAGTTATAATTGATATGTTAATAGACAGTGGTTATGTGAATCCCTTTTCCTATGTAATAGTTACCATTTCACTTAATTTACTAATGTTAGAAAAATTTTGTTTAATGTGCTTAATTATTTGCTTTTAGTATCACACTACCTCTCCTTTTTCTGTTATTGTTAAGGTTTAAAAATGATATAGGTTTAAATTTAAATGTATTTTAATTTTTGAAATGTTTTCAAACCCATACAAATTAGTTATTAAGGTTGCTTTTGATTTTTTTTTAAAAAAAATATACATTTAGACTACATGTAAAATTTTCAACTTAGTTGAGAATTAAATTCACCAGTGTATATAACAAAGAAGAGTCAAATTTTATTCCAACTTTCCCCTTCCAACCCCCCAAAACAACCAAGTTTCCCTTGGAGACCACACCCATACGAAAGTTTACTCGGACTAATTTTTTTTAACTTTAAATTTTCAAATAATTTCAATTCAGATTACATGTAATATTTTTAACTTCAAAAAATTGTAAAAATCAAACTCACTCGTGTAAAAACAAAGAAGAGTTAAACTCCAACCAAACATCACTCTGCCATTATTATATACTGATGTGATATTCATGATACTATAAATGAATTTTTTTAAGAAAAAATAGGTTTCATGTAATATTTTTATAACTTGCTCGATAATTTAGTTGTTTTATATCTTAGCCTATAAACACATAAGTTTGTGTCGTATATGAAAAGGGATGTGCACACACTCTTAGTATATTTGGGAGGTTTAGAGAAGATAAACTACTTAATTATTATGTAACATTTCATTATATTATACTATACCTATTCATAAGTCGAGTTAGGTTATATACAAAGAAACATAAAATTTATATTTGTTTTAGTTTTTTGAACACATCCAAAAAAAGTTAAATTGTTCTTTTACTAATAACTGGAATGAGAATTTTATTTAGGACAACTAAACACAAATTATTAACATTTATTTTCTCTAAGCTTTTTAATTATATCACTATGGTATAAAGTTAGACTAAATGGATACTTGTCATTGATAGACTTGTCAAGATAAATACAAAGAAATTGGTATAAATATTTTCCTTTTTACTAAAGCTTATGCCAACATTTGTTGATTTCTTCATTATAAGAAATATATATATATTAAAGTTAATTTAGATTATATAAACCCCCAACAATTTTACTTTGTTGAACATATTCAAAAAAAAGTTAAATTATTCTGTTACTAAGAATTGGAATGGAATGAGAATTTATTTTAAGACAACTAAATACAAGACATTAACATTTATTTTCTCTAAGTTTTTTTACTCATTTCCCAGATTCCATTTTTCTATTATGTAAAATTCTTGTAACAATGTGACCACAGCTCTCCAAAATCTCAATATTACAATTTTTCAAAGGAAAATACTATTATGTAAAACTCTTGTAACAATGTAATCACAAACTTTTCATCCACTGCTTCAAATCAGTAGAATCTATCGTCACAATAAGCTAAAATTTAAAGTGTATAAAAATGATAGAAGAGGCAAACTTCATCCCCACCTCCCATATTCGACCCCTTGGCCCCAAAAAATCCAAATTTCCCCTAGACAACTCCGTCACGTGAAATATAACTTGAACTAAATTTATCATGTACGTAGTTGAACTTCCCAAATAACTTAAATTTAGATTACGTGAAGTATTTTAAACTTGATGAAGAATTAAACTGGCACGTGTATAAACCCATAAATATCATTAAAATTTTGATATTTAAATTTAAATTACATAATACTTAAAAATATTATTAATTTATATTACATATAATATTCATTATGACTGAGAATCCAAGTTTGCGTAATAAAACAAAAGAACCATCAAATTATCTCCAACCCCCCACACACACACACACACAAACAACAAAACTTGTTGGGGGTACCCTAAAATGTACATTATTGGAAAATTTGTTAGTAGTGGATATTAACCTATTTTTGGGTGGTGAGGGAAAAGATGGAAGTATATTTTGATAAAGAAAAAATTGAGTTATATTTCATCACCATAAAAATATACCATTGGCAATGAGAATAATATTTTGAATTCATTTTTTAAAATTCAATTCCATTATCAATATGCAAATTAATCTTGTGAAATAAATTTAAATTTTAAATCACATCCTATGATCTATACATCGATTTACTTGGGCATTAATGATAATTGATATGGTAATGTTATTAAACATAAAAGCTATAATTTAAAAGATTATCAATTATTAGTAACTAACTCTTTTAAATTTAACATTTTTCAATATATTCACAAATAATTTTAAGAAATTTAGAAACATAACTGCCCATCATGCAAAGAAAAAAGTTCGCCCACATTTATATATGTAAAAAAAATATACCACTCGTAAATAATATTTTCTTAATTATTATCTAATACTTTAAATTGATTTGACACCAAGTTTAGTCGCAAATGGAGTAAGATTCGGGAATAAAAGATTTGGAGGTGTAAAAACATACAAATAAACCCACAATTATTGTAATATGTTAGAAGTTATGGCAAGCTCAAATAAGCTAAGAAATATTCATCAACATATATCCAAATTGCATCAACAGTCAACACCATATGTTTGTTTGTATTAAAAGTGAGCTTTTTTCTTTGTTTTAGTGTATATATGCAGTGTTATTAAATCATTGCTGAACATTCTACAAATGACTGGTTAGTTGATTTAGTTTAGTGATCATTTATCTATTGCCTCTTATGCAAATTAGTTGTGTTTTTTTTGGGAGGATGTGACAGTCATGTTTGTGGGTTACTCCCTCCGGTCCCTAATGTAAGAGCCCAAAATTTGAATGGTTTTGGTCCCTAATGTAAGAGCTCACCCCACATTCTCTCCTCATTTAATGCATTTTTTCCTACTTTACCCCTAACTTTCTTTCATATTTATTAATGCTTATGTATTTCTCTCTCTTAAAAGCACCATAATAAATATGGGCAATGTAACATCCCAAATTTTGATTAGTGTTAATTGGAAATTATTGAGGTGTTATTTAGGAAATTTGAGTTTTAGGGAGAAATTTATGGAGAATTATTGTTATTAAATCTTAATTTTTGGAATTTAAGGAAATATAGTTAAAATAATTATTTGGAGTTAGAAACCTTCATGAATAAGTATTTGGGATAGTAGATAATATTATGATGGAAAGAAGGAGATATAGTAACATATACAAACTTCTGGGCTAAAAATATAATTCAGAATGAATTATAGGGTACTTAGTGGTAATTTTCACACATATATATATATTCCTTCCTTCTCCTTCACTCCAAAACTCCCTCCGCCCCCGACCCCCTCTCATCAGACCATCCCTCCTCTCCTCTGCCACGCGACTCCGGCGGCCTTCGGCGCGGCGGCGCTGACACCCCCTCCCTCTTCTCTTCCCTAAACCGCGCCTCCTTCCCTCTCACTAAAACCCTTCCACCCTCCCCATCGTTCTCACTGCTTCCAGCGGCGGTCACAGGCGACGGCGGCGTTGACGCCGTCGGCCTCACTTCCCTCCGAAGCTTCACCTCTTTACGTTTATTCCTAAGCTTAAGCCGATCTGTTCCTCTTCACTTCACTCATTTTCCGGCGGGTTTCTTCATTTTCCGGCGGAAACGGGATTTGATGACAAAGGTTCGATTTTTATCGTAGTATCTCGAGTGTTCTTCTATTTTCCAACTTCAGCTCATCTTTTCCTTGGCCCTCCTTCCTTTTCAGTTCGACCAGCCCTATAATGGGCGATTTCCGGCGGGCTTCTTCGATTTCCGGCGAGTTCCAGCATGTTCCGAAGGCGGTACATGGCGGAATCCGGCGACTTTGGGTTCAGGTAGCTACTTTTGTTTTATTTCTACCCTTGTTCTTCGTTTTGGCCGAGAGCTATGAGAGAAATCGATTCTGAGTTTTGGGGATGGGATGTATAACTTCAGTTTCAAATTTAAGTGTTTATATATGAATATTATGATTTGTGTATGTGAGTGTATAAAGGTTTAGCAATTTCTGCTAAGATGGTTGAGTGTATGAAAAAGAAATGGGAATTCTTGTCATGTTTGGGGTCACAGTTGAAGTTTGGTTGTAGATTAATTTAATCCCAAGTTGAATGCATGTATGTTTAAGTGGCCTTGCTTGATTGTTTTTCACTTATTTGTTTGTTTTGATTGGCTCTCTTATTGGTCTGATTATAATATACAAAATGATGGAGAAATCCTAATGTTTTTGCTATGTGTTTATTGTGCTGCTGGAGTTATGTGTTTGTGATGCTGAACTTTGTATGCAAAACAAGATTTAAGCTATCATCTTCCTTGGACTTCATTGTTTTCTTGCCTACTATGATATGATTCTGTTTTGATGAAATGGAGGCTCTTAAACTTTAAATTAAACTCTTTGTTAATATAAATTCTGTTTAAAGGAATAGTTTAAGTTGTATTAAAAAGGGAAGATAGTGGTTGCTTCAATGTCTGGCTGACCATTCTATTTGATTGACATGCTTTATAATTGAACTATTGATGATACTTGTATGCATTTATGAGACTCTAACTGAGCATAATGGTTATTAAAGTTTCAGATTTAGTAAATGGTTTTGTTTGGTTGTTCTTTGACGAAGAATGATTTAATTATTGATTGATGATTATTGTACATGTGTGACTAATATGTGCTAATTAGCAAAAGAAAGAAAACATAGGAATAACATATTTATGAAGGGAATGGGTAGTAACATCATAACCAAGGAGAGACGTTATTCATTATGTATATATATATATACACACGAAGGATTGTTTATAACTATTATTACTTTATGTAATAATAGGAGGATCTGAGAGGATAGTATTTGAAGAAAACCTACAAGGAAACGGTAAGGAAAAACAACGGAGTGCTAAGGGCGACAGGTAATCACACTTAACCTTGCTATAACATTGAGGGTGACGTTAGCTGGGATTTTCAAAATCCCTTTTCACCCTCCATATACATATTGTCTTTGAAAAAGGTATTTTTATATAAAACAGGCTATCGGGTGCCTTTCAAACACGATTATTTTCATATAAAGAAATTTGCCCCCTCATTGTGGAGAGGGGCACAGTGTCAAATCATATAGTGAAGTTGGATGCTGGAATGAATGCCTCCAGGATGGCACGATGTATCCCTAGGTGAGTGTGAGCATTGGTGTAGTAGTACTGATGGATTGGAGATGTTGACGTTATTGTTTGGAAAGTGATAGAGAAATGTTAGTGATTTATGGAGAGAGAGAATGTGAAATATATATATATTATTGATTTTAAAACTGTGGTACCCTTTAGACGCCCTCGCTACCGCACATCTCACTGTTATAGTGAGTTAAGCGGTGATTACTGGGACAAATTGTCTCATCCCACGATTACTGACATTTTTGCAGGTATTCATGCACAGGCGCGAGCATTAGGAAAGGGAATTAGGTATTAGAAGCTATATAGACTGTTTTGAATTTTATATTGCCAATTTGTATAGGCCTGCATCTGCTTCCGCATGTATATATATATTTATGTATTGTTAAATAATATTTGGTTTTGTTTATTAACCATGTTAGGCAAATCCTTTCTAACATGGTTAGTTTTTAATTATCCATGATAGTATTCGTATTGTATTAGGCAATCCTTTTCTATCATGGATAATGTATAAAATGATTAGGAAACTCTTTTTCTAACTATGATAGAGATTTTGTTATTATGAATATTCCTTTTTCTATCATAGTTAGTAAAAAGATTAATAAATTAAAATAGATTACATTGGTTAATTAGGGAATTAGTAACTGTATGTGACAGGAAATTTTGGAAAAGAAGCATTAATTCCAGACATTCAACTAATATTCACATGTTTTCTTAAGAAGCGTTTTTTTGGCGGCTAGCTCTTACATTAGGGACCGGAGGGAGTATTTATGAATCTAAGTTTCAGGACTATGCTATCTATTAATGTTGCTTTACAAAAAAAGGTATTTTGGTTCAATTAATATCATCTTGAACCAATCTTGGTGCTTAAGTTTGTTTGAAAGATTAAAAATGGGGAGAAGGGAATGCATACATGTGTAATTTCTGGATCTTTATCCAACTATACATGCATCATTTCCATTGTCTGATTTTTTTTGTTTCTCACCCCATCAAAGTTCAAAAATGCAAGAGAAGAAGAAATTTCAAAAAATAACAGAAGTGTTAGAATCTTAAGTTTTGATGAAGACTAAAATATGAAAGAATGAACCAAACACTTGGAGAATATTAGGTTAATATAGAACCCCAAGTGAGAGTACAACCGGATGTGAGTTTACTTCCGGATAGACTAGGACTAGCGCTCGCGGATGAATGTCTCATCCCCAGCGACAACAAGTACTTCACTAAGTCATAACTCAGTCTAAGAGCATTAGATGTACAAAACCCTTGAGACTAAGTTAAGATGCAACCGGATGTGGATTTGCTTCCGATTGTCTTAAGGCTAGCGCTGGCTGTTGGTATGGATAACACTGAGCGCCAGTGAACATAAACCAACGTCCAGTGGATTTGCTTCCGATTGCTTAGTGACTAGCGCTGGCTGTTGGTATGAATAACACTGAGCATTAGTGAGTATAATATGAACATAACCCAACGTCCAGTGAAAGTGCTTCCGGATGTGGAAATGCTTCCGGATGTAAGAGAGCTTCCTTAGACAATTGAAGTCTCATTGCATGTGATTAAGTGTTGTTATACTACACATCCCATAGCATAAGTAAATGACACACCAAGTCACTTGGGAAGACTTAAGACTTAGAGTAACATAACGAGACTCACGCTGACTATTGGATTAGACATCCCCTAGCGTCAGTAGACAATACACTAAGTCAGAACATAGTCTTAGTAAGATTGCTTCCCATAGCAAACAAGCTTCCCACAACATGTATAGTTCTTACTCCACTTGATTATATATGCTACTCTGTTGGACTAACAAGTATGTGCAGAACTTAATTCTACTTCCGGATGCAAATGAGCTTCCGGATGCAAATACTCTTGGCACTGGGATTCAGAGACTAACACTTGCAGAGCAAGATTGCCACTTCCGGATGAACGATGATCATCCGTCAGCTAGAGTACAAGAGCCAACGTCACATACTCAGAGGTCAGAATGCTTTTGTCCGAGCAGAGTTGTCAGAGTTGCTTTTCAGAGATAAAGCAAGTCAACCCTGCTAAGCATTAATGAAGATGTACCTCTCAACGGTAACATGGGATTAACGACTATATTCAAACGGACATATTCCATCTGCCGCCCAAGCCTAAATGTTGAGGCCGAGTATAAAAGGAACATCTACATTCAGAAGAGATGTTGGAAGAAATGAGTCCATTGTCTGAGATATTGTAATCTACTTTTTTCTCATCTTCTACTCTCTAATCTTAGATTTGTAACATTCTTAGAGAGTGATTCATTTTGTACTTAAGTGAGTAACATCATCTATTCTTAGAGAGAATCATTTGTACTTAAGTGTTTATCACAATCAGTTCATAGAGTGAACATATTATCAAATCCTCTAATTGTTAGAGGCTGTTCTAAAGCTTGTGCTTGAAGAACAGAACTATTATCTTACAAAAGTGAGGGGGAGCATTTAGAGGGTTTCTAAATCTCCATAGGTTGCAAGTTAGCCCGCAAAACTTGTGGTTGAAAGGTTGCAGGTGATCCCGTGGTAAAACCTGTGGTTGTAAAGGTTAGCAGGTGATCCCGCTGTAAAACCTGTGGGTTGTTAGGTGAACCCGTGCTCGTAAAACCTAAGGTGTAAAGGCTTTCTTGTGCCTGGTTCAAACAAGAAGTTTAGTGGATTGAAAATCTCAGGTGGAGCCTGGGGACTGGATGTAGGTCTGGAAGTGACCGAACCAGGATAAATTTGTGTGTGCTTATTCTATTTGTTTTAATCTACACATCACGCACCACACCACTAGATACTCACTTGTGCTTGGGGTAATACAACGTCACTCTCATCAAGCACAAGGAGTAACGTTTCCAAAAAGGAGAATTTCTATAAGTTTTATTCTGCCACCCAATTCACCCCCCCTCTTGGGTGACAGCCACGCATTTCACTTGGTATCAGAGCAAGGTCACTTGTTTAAAGGATCCAACGATCTCAAGTGCAAAGACCTAGGCTGCTTGGGATATAAAATGTGTTTTGAAGGTTTTGATCATACTACCCCACCCTTGTTAGAAGATACTGATTTTTACTTATGGAAGGCAAGGATGAAAAGTTTTGTGTTATACTCGAGTTTCAAAATGTGGGATGTCTTTGAAAACGATTCTGATTTCAAACCAAAAGTAAACTGGACTGAAGAGGAGAAAAATTTATTTTACTTGAACATTAGAGCAATGCAAATTTTGTATAAGAGCTTAACTGACAGTGATTTCCAGAAAATTAAACATTGCTCTAATGCTAGAGATATTTGGAACACTCTTGATGTTATGTATGCTTCTGATCATTCCCTTAGCAGTAAAGCTGTCCAAAGCTCCTTTTGTGCCCCTTGTGAATCAACTGGTGGTGAGCTACAGGAAGCTGATATTGAGCAAGCCTGCGGCAGTGAAGAGAGTGTTGATCTCTGCCTAGATTCAGAAGCTGAGGAGAATGAGGTATCTCAACTTGAACCTTCTAAATTGCAAGATATGTATAATGAGTTACATATTGAATTCTGTAAACTTGCAAAAGAAGTTCTAGGATTAAGGAAAAAGAATAGGAAACTTGAGGAACTCATTAATTCTTCTACATCCAAGGTTTCCAGAGTTCCCTCCATAGCAAATCAACTAGTGCAGCCCATAGAAAAACAGCTATCAAGAGCGGAAGCTTCAACATGTACTGAAAATTGTTCCAATTGTGAATCTCTGTTGAAGGAAAAAGAAAAGTTTTCAAAAGGCCCTGAAACTTCAAAAGTTGATTTAAAAGAACAGAGTCTTTGAAAACAAAATTGACCAACAAGATAATGATAGGAAAACCCATCCTGAATATCATTCTATTATCTGTCATTATTGTGGTAGGTCAGGTCATATTTCTCACACATGTAGTCTTAAGAAAAATTTACATGTGAGAAATAAATTTGTATGGATCTCTAAAGGACAAGTAAGGTCCAGAACTAACCATGTAGGACCCAAGTACAAATGGGTACCAAAACTTCCTTCCAGTGCCTTGTTAGAATCTTAAGTTTTGATGAAGACTAAAATATGAAAGAATGAATCAAGTACTTAGAAAGCAATAGGTTAACATAGAATCCCAAGTAAGAGTGCAACCGGATGTGGATTTACTTCCGGATAGACTAGGACTAGCGCTCGCGGATGAATGACTCATCCCCCAGCGACAGCAAGTAATTCACTAGGGAAATAACTTAGTCCAGAAGCACTAGATATACAAAACCTTAAGACTAAGCCAGGATTCAACCGGAAGTGAAATTGCTTCCTGTTATATTTAGACTAGCGCTGGCTGTTGGATTGAAGGACACTGAGCGAGAGTGAGTAAAAGTGAATATAACCCTTCATCCAGTAGTAGTGCTTCCGGATGTAGAAGTGCTTCCGGATACAAGGAAGACCTCTTAGACTAAGTACACTCCCACTGCATGTGACTATGTGCTTATATTGTTAGACTAACGTTCAAGTGCAGCACACTAAGTAGAGTTGCTTCCGGATGTGAACCTGCTTCCGCAAGCAATCAGAATGTCAGAATGTTCAGAAGTGCAGTGTCAGAATGCTTTTGTCAGAGCAGAGTTGTCAGGACTACTTTTCAGAGATAAAGCAAGTCAACCCTGCTATGCATTGATGAAGCATTAATTGGGCAAACGGTAACTTGGGAAAAACGACCATATTCAAACGGCTAACCCACCTACCAAGAGTGAGAATGTTTGAAGACTATATAAGCAAGCTCACCTTCATTTATGAAGCTAATCAATTATCTTTGACATTCTTGAAAGAAGCTAGAGAGAGAAACCGAGAAAATCTACAAGCATTCAAAGCTGCCCAGAAAAGAGAAAGAGCATTTAACTCATTGAGTGATCTTTTCATCTACATATCTTGTACTCTTTGTAGTTAAGTCTCTTCGTGTTATAAGAGCATTAATTGTACTTAAGTGTGTAACACTATCTGTTCTTAAAGAGAACTTAGTTAGAAAAATCCTTTATTTGTAAAGGTTGAACCCTTGCTGGAAGTAAGGGGGAGCTAGATAGAAAGGTTACAAGTGAGCCTTGAGTAAAACTTGTGTTTGTAAGGTTGCAAGTGATCCCGTTCAAAACTTGCGGTTGTAAAGGTTCCAGGTGAACCCGTTCTAAAACCTGGGGATAGTGGAACTCGGCCTGGGTGGTTGAGAACTGGACGTAGGTCAGGAAGACCGAACCAGTATAAACTCTTGTGTTGTTTTATTTGAGCATTTATTTTGAAGCACAATTCACCCCCCCTCTTGTGCATCCATTACTTTCATTTGGTATCAGAGCAGGTCTTTCTCACTCGATTCCAACGAATCCAGAAAGTAAAGATCCAGTAATGGATACAGATTACTCTCTACCAGATGTCTCTATTCAACCCAACAAGCCCCCAGGCTTTGATGGGTATAACTATCCATTCTGGAAGTTTCGAATGGAGACTTACATCAAGTCAAGTGACCTTAGACTCTGGGATGTAATCGAACGTGGGGATCACACTCCCCTAGATGAGGATGGCTTTGCTAAGCTGAAAGCCAGGTACACCAATGAGGACTATGCTCTAGTCCAACTAAACTTTAGGGCCATGCACTACATTCAATGTTCTCTCAGCCCTAAGGAGTTTCATAGGATCAGCCACCACAAAAATGCTAAGGATATGTGGGAGGCTCTTGAGGCTGCTCACTCTGGAACCAGGGGAGTGAAAGCAAGACGAGTTGAGATGTTGGTGGAAGAATTTCACAAGTTCGCCATGCTTAGCCCAACTGAGCCAATCAGAGAGCTGGAGCTCAGGTTCACTCACCTCATCAACAATCTGGCCTCGCTGGGTAAGGACATTCCTGAAAGAGAGCAAGTTAGCAAGATCTTAAAGGTCTTGAAAGGTGACTGGATCACCAAAGTAACCATCTTGCAGGAAGTCCAAGGAGAATCAACCAGCTCCATCACTGCACTATTTGGCTCTCTGGCTGAATATGAACCTACCCTGCTGGCTCAGAGAGCTCCTCAAGCCTCATCCAAAACCAAGAATCTTGCCCTTGTTGCTCCCAGCAAGGAGATTGATGATGATGATGAGGATGATGAGGAGGAAATGGACGATGAGGAGATGACTATGATGGTGAGAAAGTTCAGAAAGTTCTTCAGAAAGAAAGGAGACTTTCAGAAAGGTGATTCCAGCCAGAGGAAGGGATACAAGAAGGAAAAGGCCCCTGTGTGCTTTGAATGTAAGAAGCCTGGCCATTTCAAGGCTGAGTGTCCCAGTCTGCAGAGGTCGAAAGGGAAAGATAAAAGAAAGGCCTTCGTATCCTCTATCTGGGTGAATAGCTCAGATGACGAAGCAAGTGATGAGGAAGAAGTTGCCAACCTCTGCCTGGTAGCCAGAGAAGATGATGAGGAAGCATCTTCAGATCTTGACCTCACCCACGAAGACAATGAGGTAACTTTCTCTGAACTACAAGAGGCTTACAATGAGGTTCATGAAGAATTCTCTCGATTGTGTAAAGCCTATAAAGTGTTAAAAACTAAAAAGGAATCACTTGAGTCCAAGGTGGACTCACTAAGTGAAGAGCTAGCGGAAGCCAGAAAGCTTCCGGTAGCGGATGGCAATGGTTCTCCCCAAGCAGAACCCAATGCCTCAACACTTGAGAGCTGCCCTAGTTGCAGCAAAATCTCAGCTGAGAGAGACAAGCTGCAAAATGCCCTGCAGAAGTTTACAAATGGGTCAGAAATGTTAAATATAATTTTAATGAATCAAAGGGCATATAGGGACAGGACTGGCTTAGGATATATTCCTAGAGGGAAAAAGTGGGTAGAACCAAAAGTAAAGCCCTACTTAAAATTCTTCCACAAAGCCACTAGTCACAGCTCCTCGCCTTTTAGTTTCTGTAACTATTGCAACAGGAAAGGACACTCCACGTCCACCTGTAATGCCAAGAAACATGAAGCAAGTAGCTCTTACAAATGGGTCCCTAAAGGAACCAAGGCTACAAAGGATCCTCCCCCTGGAAAGGAAACTAAGGGAGGACAGGGATCCCGAGCCTGGAAACAATCCACAGGGAAAACCCAAGAGCCTAGAGCCAGCACTAGGCCGGAGGCACTGAATGATCATAAGCCCAAGGTCAAGGCTAACACTAGACCAAGGGCACTGAAAACTAATGACAGAGGACCCAAGAAAGGTTGGGTACCTAAGCTTACTTGATTCTTTCAGGTGTGTCTCAAAGCATCCAAGAACAGAAAATGGTATATTGACAGCGGATGCTCGAGACATATGACTGGAGACAGAGACAAGTTCAAATCTCTGGTGATCAAAGACGGAGCCACAGTAACCTTTGGAGGAAATCAAAGTGGAAAGATCACTGGAGTTGGAGAAGTCGGACCAGTGAAAGACGTCTATCTGGTGGACGGTCTCTGTCACAACCTGCTGAGCGTGAGCCAGAGCACTGACAAAGGAAATTGGGTAATCTTTGATTCACATGAGTGCATAATAGTTGATAAGCAGGATCTGAATTTAGATAAGGCCAATTTAAAATGCAAACTTAAGGCAAATAGAAATGGAAACTTATATACTCTAGACTTATGTCAACAACTGGAAGAAAAATGTTTAATATCTAGTGATGAGAACAGTTGGCTTTGGCATAAGAGGTTAGCTCATGTTAATTTTACTCAACTTGATATGCTAATTAAAAAGGAGCTAGCTATAGGTATTCCATCCTTTAAGGTAAAGCATGATTTTATTTGTGAATCCTGCCAACGAGGGAAGCAAACAAAGTCCTCGTTTAAAACCAAGAAGAGAGTCTCCACCAGCAGGCCCTTGGAACTAATCCATATGGATTTGGTTGGGCCAGCGAGAGTGAAGAGCTTGGGTGGAAACCTGTATGCTCTAGTGGTGGTGGATGACTATTCACGGTTCACTTGGACTATGTTTCTTGCCTCTAAGCAAGATGCTTTTGATGCTTTTGTTGTCCTGGCTAAGAAAGTGCAGAATGAGAGGGAGCTCAAAATCACAGCCATAAGGACAGACCATGGAGGAGAGTTTGAGAACCATAGCTTCTCTGAGCTATGTGAGCAAAATGGTATTGAACACAACTTCTCAGCTCCTAGAACTCCTCAGCAAAACGGAGTGGTCGAGAGAAAGAACAGGGTTCTGACTGAGATGGCTAGAAGCATGCTCAACGAGAAAGAGGTTTCTCAAGTGTTCTGGGCGGACGCTATGAGCACTGCTTGCTATATCTCTAACAGAGCCTATGTTCGCAAGGGCTTGGACAAGACTCCCTATGAGCTGTACAAAGGGAGGAAGCCCAACATCAGCCACCTCAGAATCTTTGGATCAAAATGCTATGTGCATAACAATGGAAAGGTAAATCTGGGTAAGTTTGATCCAAAAGCTGATGTAGGTATATTCATTGGATATTCCCTTAGGAGTAAAACATATAGAATATACAACATGAGAACTAGAATTGTAGAAGAATCAATGCATGTTGTATTCGATGAAACTCCTACATGGGGACAATCCACAGAAGATGATGAAATACTTAATCTTCCAAAACCACCATCATCTTCTTCACCACCAAAAGAAACACCAGCAAGCAATCTCAAAGAAGAAGATGAACCCAGTGATGAACCTAGAGTGCAGACCGTGCCTGATGAGGCACAGTTGCCAACAGCTAGGAGACATCACAGGGATCATCCTCTTGATCAAGTGCTTGGTGATGTTTCTTCTGGTGTCAGAACCAGAAGGCAAGTTCAAAATGAAGTTGAGTTCGGAGCATTTCTATCTCAAATCGAACCAACTTCAGTTGAACAAGCTCTTGAGGACTGCGACTGGATTATTGCCATGCAGGAAGAGCTAAATCAATTTGAGAGAAGCCAAGTCTGGGAACTAGTCCCAAGGCCGTCTCATCAATCCATAGTGGGGACCAAGTGGGTCTTCAAAAACAAACTGGATGAGACAGGTCAAATTACAAGAAACAAAGTCAGATTAGTAGCCAAAGGATATAACCAAGAAGAAGGCATTGACTATGAAGAAACTTTTGCTCCAGTCGCTAGACTTGAAGCAATAAGAATTCTTCTAGCCTTTGCATCCATGAAAGGCTTTAGATTATATCAAATGGATGTAAAGATTGCTTTTCTTAATGGTTATATTAAAGAAGAGGTATATGTAGAACAACCTCCTGGCTTTGAGGATCACAAGCATCCCAAACATGTGTATAGACTAAAGAAAGCTTTATATGGCCTGAAACAAGCTCCTCAAGCTTGGTATGAGAGACTCAGCAGCTTTTTGCTGGGGAAAGGTTTCTCAAGGGGCAAATTAGACAATACACTGTTTATCCTTCACAAAGATAGAAATATGTTAATTGTCCAAATTTATGTTGATGATATTATTTTTGGGGCAACTAATGAAAAGCTTTGTGAAGAATTCTCTAAGACTATGCAGGGTGAGTTTGAAATGTCAATGATGGGAGAACTCACGTTCTTCCTAGGCCTGCAAATTAAACAAAAGGAGAATGAAATCTTCATCTCCCAAGCTAAGTACTGCAGAGAGCTACTCAAGAAGTTTGGGATGGATGAATGCAAGGAGTATGACACTCCCATGAGTACCACTGCCGCACTCGATGCTGACGCAAAGGGTAAATCTGTCAGCCTGCCCATATACAGGGGAATGATAGGTTTCCTCCTATACTTAACAGCAAGCAGACCTGACATTCAATTTAGAGTAGGCATGTGTGCTAGGTTTCAAGCCAACCCCAAGGAGTCACACTTAACATGTGTTAAACGTATTCTTAGATACCTTGAGGGAACACAAGAGCTTGGTCTTTGGTATCCCAGAGGTAACCAAGAGTTCTTGTGGGCTTATTCTGACTTTGACCATGCAGGTTATAAAACAGATAGGAAGAGCACCAGTGGACAATGCGCCTTTCTTGGTGGTTATCTGGTGTCTTGGGCTAGCAAGAAGCAAACCTGTGTGTCATTATCATCCACTGAGGCAGAATACATTGCTGCTGCAAGCTGTTGTGCCCAAGTGCTGTGGCTGAAGAACCAACTGAGAGATCTTGACGTGGAGTTCCCTGAGGCACCCATCCTCTGTGACAACACAAGCACAATCAGCCTCGCCAAGAATCCGGTTCAGCACACAAGGACAAAGCACATTGATGTCAGACATCACTTCATCAGAGACCATGTTCAAAAGAAGGATGTCAAAGTGCAATTTGTCCCCACTCAACAACAGCTTGCTGATATCTTCACCAAGCCTCTGGGGGTTGACCAGTTTACTTACATAAGAGGTGATTTGGGAATGGTAAACCCAAATGAGGTGTAATTTTTCAATTATTATACTTGATTGATTAAAACCTACAACAATACTAACTTAGGCATCGGAGTGCCAATTCTTGTTTTTGCAGGTCCCCAATGTTAAATCTTAAGCAAGTGCAACCGGAAGCAAAACCACTTCCGGATGATCACCCGCTGGCACTGAATGTTGAACTGAAAGAGCGCCAGTGGTTGAACCAAAGGACACGTCACTTCAGAAACGTTTCATATCCCTCCATGAGAAGTTGTGCCTTCTCTGGCAAGGTGAAGCGACACATGTCATAAGGTGCGCTGTTTCAATTAAAACGTTTACGTTACCCAATGTGTAAACATATGTTTTCATCTGAAGAGTCATGCCCATTTTACCCTCAGTAACTCTGCATATAAATAGGGTGTCATTTTCACATTCACTTTTTACTTACACAAATTTTCACCCACAAATTCTCTGCATATTCTCTTCATCTTCTTCACTGTGTTCTTCGTCTTCTTCATTCCTTCTTTCGCCCTTCACCACAAACAAACCATAAACCCTCACAACAATGGCCGGTTCACATGAAACAAACCCAAACACAAAGAAAGCCACTTCATCCAAGAAGTCGAAATCCAAATCTGGCAAATCTGGGCATAAGCACTCTAGGAAATCTGGGCAATCCGATGAACACCATGAAGAACGCCATGAACGCCAAGAACATTCTGGGCGAGTGCAAAAACAGCCAGAGCAGACTGAGCATGAACAAGCACAAGCCAAGAGGAAAGGGAAGAAGAAGGTTCAATTCATCGAAGAGCCTTCTTCCAAAAGACAGAGGGTAGAGGAGGATGACCCTCTTGTTTATAGAAATGGGGCTTTGGAGGCCGTTTCCTCCAAGTTTGAGACAATCTAGCCCTACTTCAACAACGACTTGTTCATCGATCTGGTTAAGATAGATGAACTTGGGTTCCCTCATCTGCGCCCTTATCTGGAAAGATACATGCCCTGGCTGGGGATCAAGCAGGACTACAACATCAACGTCCTGCGAGTATTCTGAGTCCCTCTCTAAAAAGGTCAAGTACAAGAAGGTAGATGGGAAGGAGCAGATCCGTAGAGTCACCTTCACTGCCACAGTCAGGGGGAGAACCTTCAGTTTCACCTGGAGGGACTTAAATGACCTAATGGGGATCATAGAAGAAGGCATGAATGAGTGGCTGTACCCTGAGTCACTCAAATACAGCAAGGAGGAACTCGAGAAGATCTATGACACCCAAGGGAAAAAGGTGTCCAAGATGTCTGACTCCAACAGGCTCTTGTACTATGTTTACTCCCGCATGATGACACACAAGGGGGGTAACTTCAACGAATTCACACTGCTGGACAACCCATGGTTCCCCAGACTTCTTACCCATCAGCCAATCAACCCCGGACAGTTGATCAGCCTTGAACTTCACAGATGGATAGTCAACCACAAGGCTGGATATCTTCCCTATCCCACCATCCTTGCCTTCCTCCTTGAGAAGAATCTGATCAAGGCTACATCCGATGTGGAGGAAGAGAATATAAAGTGTGCTCTTGTGGGGGCAACTAATATCAGCAAGATGGGCATCAAGTACCTGAAGCCTGCTAAGCCCACTCGCTCAGGATCACAGGCAGGCAGTGCCTCTCAGACCTCAGTCCCCTCTGTATCTGGTACTGGGGATCAAGAAGTTGACTCCCATCCCGGGCCAAGCCGTGCTGCGATGGTACCAGCCACTGTGAAGGCTTTTGCTCAGGAGATGAAGGAAGAGATTTTCCTTCAACTTTCTGAGTCCTTGGTGGCCCCTCTAAGGAATGACTGTGATGCTGGGTTCCAACAGCAAGGGGAGCGCATCCAGCGACTCGAGGATAGAGTGGGTCAAGTTGAGACGCAGCTTGCCAGGGTGGATGCGAAGCTAGACCTTATTCTCCAACACCTTCAGATCCCTCAACCCCAACAAGGTAACTTACCACCACCTCCTCCTCAAAACCCACCTCCTCCTCCTCCTCCTAATCAACCCTTACTTCCTCCTCCTCCTCCCCCAAACACTCAACAACCACAGCCACCTCCACAAAATGACCAACAACCACACACATCACCAAACCATGACCACCACCCCCAAGACTCACCCAACAATGACCATCAATCATCACCTCAAACCTCCACACAAGACTCACCCCAACAATCTCCTCGCCAATCACCCCTTCACCCCAATAACTCTCCATCTCCACATAACTCCCCCAATCACTCACCATCCAACACTTCCACCGGGCCTTCCAATCCTAATCCTATCACACCTCAACCTACCACAGCCCAAAACATTGTTTTCACCTCTCCTAATCACCCAAATCATACCTACTACCTCCGAGACCAATCCCCCATTCGGTGGCAAGTTAGACAACCTGATGTCTACTACTCCACCTACCCTTTTGATGACCTCTTTACCCACCCCTCCTTCTGGGAAAGAAACACAGCCCTCCTATCCAAACCTGCTAAATCACCAGAACAAACCTCACCCACATCTTCTTCATCCTCACCCTCACCACCTCGAAGATTTGGCCCTGAACCTCCACCCTCCCCTTCACCTAGTCCATCCTCCCTGGCCCTCACCCTTGTTGATGATGCCAAAAGGGGGAGAGATGCTGTTATTGCCCTCCGCCAGACTATGGACACAAGGGATGTTCTGACTCAGCCATCCCTCTGGCTAGATGAAGACATCACGGCTGCCCTCCGTCGAGCCATGGAGTCTCAGAGACTGGGTGCTGCTGAGAGCCTAATCAGAGGGGAAGCCATCCGGTTTATGCAACAGCAGAGGTCGGATGAGCAAAGGTCCAAGTGGGACATGGTGGTAGTTGAGCAAAGTGAAGAAATCCCACAACCAACCTCTTCATCTTCAGAATCTCCATCTACTAAGCAAAGCAAGAATATTGTTGAGGAGATAATGATGAAGTACGGGCTGAAGAAGGTCAACCACCCCCCCATTGTGATTGCTAAGCCAATCCCTTCTACCTTTGGAACAACCTCTGCTCCTCCTCCTCGTACTGAGCCAACATCTGCCACTCCTCCATCTGAGCCAGCAGTTAAATTCAGTGAGTCAAGAAAGAAGGCAGTTGCTAGAAAGCGTGCCAACAGAGGTGCTACCTCCACTGAATCTGCTGAGAATGAGGAAGAGACTCCATCTGTCCAAGCTGAGCAAGAGATCCCATCAGTACAAGTCATTCCAATTCTGAAGGAAGTCAAGTTGGAGATAGAGGACATGACTCCTGAAGAGTTTGAGAAGTATGGATACACGGATAAGATCTCTTTTGGTCAGATGGCTTGCCTAGACGCTGAGAGAGCAGCAGCAAAGCCTACCCAAACGATAAGCAAGGGGAAAGGAAATAGCAAAGGCAAAGGGAAGAGGAAAGCCCAGGAAGTTGAGGAGGACCCCAACTTCCCAGTATGGAATGTAAAGATCAGGGTTGTCCACTATCCCAATGGCGAGGTCACTCCTTTCTCAGATGCAACAGGGTTCCCAAGCTATGAGGAAGTTGAAAACTTGAAGAGAGCCTTTGAGGAATCTATTGAATCTGAGAGACTTAGAAGGGAGAAGGAAGAGGCAGAGCTTCAAAGAATAATTGCTCAGATTGACCAGAGTGAGAAGGATGCCCAGTTAGCCAAACTGCAAGAGGAGTGCGAACAAAGGCAGTTGGACAGGGAGAGGAAAAGGAGACATCAATTTTAAACCTCAACCAACCCCATACATGATAACTTAGAAAATTTTCTTTTCATATTTTCTCATGCATAATTTCATTCTTGCTTAGTATAGATTACTTGTATATTTTATCTGCTTGTGTAACACTAACTTGTAATCTTTTGCTTATCAATAATATTTGTCTAAGTTATTTGTGCCTTATTTAAATTATTGCTTTTAATTCTTTTATATGAACTTAATCGATAAGACTTAGTTTGTCATCATCAAAAAGGGGGAGAATGTTAGAATCTTAAGTTTTGATGAAGACTAAAATATGAAAGAATGAATCAAGTACTTAGAAAGCAATAGGTTAACATAGAATCCCAAGCAATAGGTTAACATAGAATCTCAAGTACTAACCGGATGTGGATTTACTTCCGGATAGACTAGGACTAGCGCTCGCGGATGAATGACTCATCCCCCAGCGACAGCAAGTAATTCACTAGGGAAATAACTTAGTCCAGAAGCACTAGATATACAAAACCTTAAGACTAAGCCAGGATTCAACCGGAAGTGAAATTGCTTCCTGTTATATTTAGACTAGCGCTGGCTGTTGGATTGAAGGACACTGAGCGAGAGTGAGTAAAAGTGAATATAACCCTTCATCCAGTAGTAGTGCTTCCGGATGTAGAAGTGCTTCCGGATACAAGGAAGACCTCTTAGACTAAGTACACTCCCACTGCATGTGACTATGTGCTTATATTGTTAGACTAACGTTCAAGTGCAGCACACTAAGTAGAGTTGCTTCCGGATGTGAACCTGCTTCCGCAAGCAATCAGAATGTCAGAATGTTCAGAAGTGCAGTGTCAGAATGCTTTTGTCAGAGCAGAGTTGTCAGGACTACTTTTCAGAGATAAAGCAAGTCAACCCTGCTATGCATTGATGAAGCATTAATTGGGCAAACGGTAACTTGGGAAAAACGGCCATATTCAAACGGCTAACCCACCTACCAAGAGTGAGAATGTTTGAAGACTATATAAGCAAGCTCACCTTCATTTATGAAGCTAATCAATTATCTTTGACATTCTTGAAAGAAGCTAGAGAGAGAAACCGAGAAAATCTTCAAGCATTCAAAGCTGCCCAGAAAAGAGAAAGAGCATTTAACTCATTGAGTGATCTTTTCATCTACATATCTTGTACTCTTTGTAGTTAAGTCTCTTCGTGTTATAAGAGCATTAATTGTACTTAAGTGTGTAACACTATCTGTTCTTAAAGAGAACTTAGTTAGAAAAATCCTTTATTTGTAAAGGTTGAACCCTTGCTGGAAGTAAGGGGGAGCTAGATAGAAAGGTTACAAGTGAGCCTTGAGTAAAACTTGTGTTTGTAAGGTTGCAAGTGATCCCGTTCAAAACTTGCGGTTGTAAAGGTTCCAGGTGAACCCGTTCTAAAACCTGGGGATAGTGGAACTCGGCCTGGGTGGTTGAGAACTGGACGTAGGTCAGGAAGACCGAACCAGTATAAACTCTTGTGTTGTTTTATTTGAGCATTTATTTTGAAGCACAATTCACCCCCCCTCTTGTGCATCCATTACTTTCATGCCTTACTTGTGCAGGAAAGATTAAGAGTTCCTCTTGCCCCAAAGAAGAGAACTCGTGGTGATGTCACTGCTGCAACCACCTGGTCCAATCATAAGAAGCAGTGCACTACCACAAGGAACAAAGGTTCTGTCTCAAGGATGAGCTATCACAGAGTTTCACTCAACTATCCTGAGAAGAACAAGAGAGAGAGGATTTCTCAATCGACTTGGAGAAAGCCTATGAACTTTGTCTCTCATAAGAAAGTGCTTCAGGCCAAGGATAAGTATAGAAGATCTCCTTGGGTAAAGGGATCACTGAGAGTCAAAGCATGCGAAAGTGAAATCTCTTATGCAAATGTTAGATGGGATTATTGAGATTCTACATCAAGCATCATAGATATGAACATTATATTCCTAATAGAAGAAAGTTTAAAGAAATTCACAATGTTCATAATCTACATGCTATCTAACTATCATGATCAAAACCACATATATATATGTATATCCTTGTGCATATAGTCATGATTGATTTGCAATGCCATATTCACAGTGAATAATCCTTAAGTGCATGTGAATTACATACTTCCTACAAACTGACAAGTCAGATCCAAGTCTGGATACTGAAAAAGGAAAAAGGGGATTATTTGATATCTTGTAGGAAAGAAGATCGGAAGCAACAGTAAGATTCAAGACTGTACATCAGCTGAGATATTTGTCGTATCTCGATGAGCCGTCCTTCATGCCTGCTTCCTAATGCACAAAAGTCGATGACCGTGCAAGTCTGTTCATTTCTCACTTGAATGACATACTAGGGGTCTAGAGTTAGAGCTTAATGACCAAAAAGCAAAAAGGAGGGAAAGAGAGAATTGACATTCATTACAATACAAATGATGTTCAGTCATACTAAATCAATCAATGGAAGACTTCTCTCTTGATATCCTTTTTGGTTTTCAATGACAAGTATGATGATGGGGAAGAAAAATGGGTGAAACATTGTTCCTCTCATCACCGAATACTTTTGGTGGGTGATGGTGATTTCTCCTTCACTCTTTGCCTGGCTCAGTCCTTTGGTTCAGCTTTCAACATTGTTGCTTTTTCCCTTGACACTCATGATGAAGTTGTGAGGAAGTACAAGAAGGCAAAGTCAAATTTAACTGCCCTAGCTGAGCTGGGAACAGATGTGTGGCATGGAGTTGATGCAACTCAAATGAAATCTCATCCATACTTGAAAATGAGGAGATTTGATAGAATTATATTCAATTTCCCACATGCAGGCTCCCATGGCAGAGAAGATAATTTCTCCATGATACTGAAACACAAGAACCTCATACGCATGTTCTTTATGAATGCCCTAGCATGCTAAATCCTATGGTGGAATTCATGTTAATCACAAGACTACACCGCCTTTTGATGTCTGGCGCATAGAGGAGATCAGGATAAAGGCCTCTGAGGCCAATTGAGTATGTGGAACTCAAGAAAGAAGACTACCCGGGCTATTACAACAAGCGAGGCGATGGGTCCAAGTGAAGGGAATCCACGTCTGACAGCATCTACAGGCTACACAACCGATAAGAAGCACCAGTGACCAATGTGCTTCCCTGAGAAGTTGTCTGGTGTCTTGGGTTAACAAGAAGCGAACCTGTGTGTCACCTTCATCCAGAAGCAGAATATATTGCTGTCGCAAGCTGTTGTGCACAAATGCTGTGGCTGAAGAATCAACTAAGGGTTCTTGGCCTGGAGTTTCCTAAGGCTCCCATTCCCTGTGATAACACAAGCACCATCAGCCTTGCCAAGAACCTTGTTCAGCACACAAGAACAAAAGCACATTGACATCAGACATCACTTCATCAGAGATCATGTTCAAAAGAAGGATGTCAAGGTGCAGTTTGTTCCCACTCACCATCAGCTTGCAGATATCTTCACCAAGCCTCTGGGGGTTGATCAATTTACATTCATGAGAGGTGATTTGGGAATGGTAAACCCAAATGGAGTTTAATTCTTCAAAATAAACCTGAGCTTTATTGATTAAAACCTGCAACTGTGCTGACTTAGGCATCGAAGTGCCAATCTTTAGTTGTTGCAGGTCCCCCCCAATGTTAAATCTTAAGCAAGTGCAACCGGAAGCAAAACCACTTCCGGATGATCACTCGCTGGCACTGAATGTTGAACTAACAGAGCGCCAGTGCCTGAACCAAGGAACACGTCACTTCAGAAACGTTTCATCTTCCCCCATGAGAAGTTGTGCCTTCTCTGATAAGATGAAGCGATACATGTCAAAAGGTGCGCCGTTCCAATTAAATGTTTACGTTACCCAATGTATGAACGTATGCTTTCATCTGAAGAGTCACTGCCCATTTTACCCTCTGTAACTTTGCATATAAATAGGAAGTCACTTTCACTTTCACTTTTTACTTGCACAAATTTCTTACCAACAAACTCTCTGCATACATTCATACTCTCCTCATCTTCTTCATCTTCTTCTTCGAATTTCATCTTCCATAAACTCTAAACCCACACAAAAATGGCCGGCTCACATGAATCCAACCCAAACACAAAGAAAGCCACTTCATCTAAGAAATCAAAGTCCAACTCTGGGAAATCTGGGAAATCCCATGAACACCATGAAGAACACCATGAACGCCAAGAACATTCTGGGCAGACACAAGGGCGGGATGAGCAAGTCCAGGAACAGGCTAGACATTCTGGGCAAGTCCAAGAACAACCTGGGAAGACTGAGCAACAACAAGAACAGGCCAAGAGGAAAGGAAAGAAGAAGGTTCAATTCAGCGAGGAGCCCTCTTCCAAGAGACAGAGGGTTGAGGAGGATGATCCGTTGGTCTATAGAGATGGGCCTTTGGAGGCTGTTTCCTCCAAGTTTGAAACCATCAAGCCCTACTTCAACAACGGCTTGTTCTTAGATCTGGTCAAGATCGATGAACTAGGGTTTCCACATCTGAGGCCCTTTCTGGAAAGATACATGCCCTGGCTGGGGATCAACCAGGAGTACAATGTGAACGTCCTGCGGGTATTCTGCCAGTCCCTCACTGCCAAGGTTAAGCATAAGAAGGTGGATGGGAAGGAACAGATTCGGAGACTCACCTTCACAGCCACAATAAGGGGGAGAACCTTCAGTTTCACTTGGAGGGACATCAACTCCCTAATGGGGATTACTGAGGAAGGAATGAATGAGTGGCTATACCCTGAGTCACTCAAACTCAGCAAGGAGGAACTTGAGAAGGTTTATGACACCCAAGGGAAGAAGGTGTCCGGGATGTCTAACACCAACAGGCTCCTATACTACGTCTACTCCCGCATGATGACACACAAAGGGGGGAACTTCAACGAGTTCACTCTCCTGGATAACCCTTGGTTCCCCAGACTTCTCTCCCAGCAGCCAATCAACCCCGGGCAGTTGATCAGTCTTGAACTGCATAGATGGATGATGAATAATAAGGCTGGTTTTCTTCCCTACCCCACTATCATCGCCTTCCTCCTTGAGAAGAATCTGATCAAGGCTACATCTGATGTGGAGGGAGAGAATGTCAAGTGTGCTCCTGTGGGTGCCACTAATATCAGCAAGATGGGCATCAAGTATATTAAGAAGGCCAAGCCCACTCGCTCAGGGTCTCAGGCAGGCAGTGCCTCTCATACCTCAGCCCCCTCTGTGTCAGGTGCTGGGGATCAAGAAGTCGACTCTCAGCCTGATCCCAGCCGGTTCGCGAAGGTGCCAGCAACAGTCAAGGCCTTTGCTGCAGATGTAAAGGAGGAGATCCTTTTTAGGCTGACTGACTCATTGGTGACTTCTCCGTGATGAGTGTGACACTGGATTCCTGCAGCAGGGAGAGAGAATCCAGAGGCTTGAGGACAGAGTAGGGCGAGTCGAAGCTCAACTAGCACGAGTAGACGCCAAGCTAGACCTTATCCTCAACCATCTCCAGATCCCTCAACCACAGGGTAACTTACCACCATCTCCTCCTCCTAACCCACCTCCACCTCCTCCACCTAATCAACCTCTACTACCTCCTCCTCCTCCACCCAACACTCAACAGCCACAGCCACCTCCTCCTCAGAATGACCAACAACCCCAGACATCACCCAACCACGACCAACAACCACAAGACTCACCCCAACGATCCCCTCGCCAATCACCCCTTAACTCCAATAACTCCCCATCTCCACATAACTCCCCTAACCGTTCACCATCCCCCACTTTCACCGGGCCTTCCAATCCTAATCCTACCACACCTCAACCTACCACAGCCCAAAACATTGTTTTCACCTCTCCAAATCACCCAAATCAGACCTACTAACTCCGAGACCAATCCCCTATTCGGTGGAAAGTTAGACAACCCGATATCTACTACTCTACCTATCCATTTGATGGCCTATTCACCCACCCCTCCTTCTGGGAAAGAAACGCGGCCCTCCTACCCAACCCTCCTAAATCACCAGAACAAACCTCACCCACATCCTCTTCATCCACACCCTCACCACCTCGAAGATTTGGCCCTGAACCTCCACCCTCCTCTTCACCCAGTCCATCCTCTCTGGCCCTCGCCCTTGTTGATGATGACAAAAGGGGGAGAGATGCTGCTATCGCACTCCGCCATACCATGGAGACAAGGGATGTTCTGACTCAGCCATCCCTCTGGCTAGATGAAGACATCACTGCTGCCCTCCGCCGAGCCATTGAATCTCAGGGACTGGGTGGTGCTGAGAGTCTGATCAGAAGGGAAGCCATCCGGTTTACGCAACAGCAGAGGTCGGATGAGCACAGGTCTAAATGGGACATGGTAGTATTTGAGAAGAATGAGAAAACCTCACAGCCTGAGTCTTCATTTTCAGAACCTCCTTCAACTGAGCAGAGTAGAAATATTGTTGAGGAAATCATGATGAAGTACGGGCTGAAGAAGGTCAACCATCCTCCTATTGTGATTGCTAAGCCAATCCCTTCATCCTCTGGGCAAACGTCTGAGACTCCTGCTTCTGAGCAAACATCTGTCCCTCCTCCTCCATCTGAGCCAGCAGTTAAATTCAGTGAGTCAAGAAAGAAGGCAGTTGCTAGAAAGCGTGCCAACGGAGGTGCTACCTCCACTGAATCTACTGAGAGAGAGGAAGAGACTCCATCAGACCAACCTGAGCAAGAGACTACATCTGTCCAAGCTGAGCAAGAGATCCCATCAGTACAAGCCATTCCAATTCTGAAGGAAGTCAAGTTAGAGATAGAAGATATGACTCCTGAAGAATTTGAGAAGTATGGGTACACGGATAAGATCTCTTTTGGTCAGATGGCTTGCCTGGACGCTGAGAGAGCAGCAGCCAAGCCTACCCAAACGATAGGCAAGGGGAAAGGAAAGGGCAAAGGCAAAGGGAAAAGGAAAGCCCAGGAAGTTGAGGAGGACCCCAACTTCCCAGTATGGAATGTAAAGATCAGGGCTGTCCAGTATCCCAATGGCGAGGTCACTCCCTTCTCAGATGCAACAGGGTTCCCAGGCTATGAGGAAGTTGAAAACTTGAAGAGAGCCTTCGAGGAGTCTATTGAATCTGAGAGACTCAGAAGGGAAAGGGAAGAGGAAGAGCTTCAACGAATCATTGCTCAGATTGACCAGAATGTGCATGATGCCCACCTAGCCCAGCTCCAAAAAGAGAATGAGGATAGGCAGAGAGAGAGGGAGAGGAAAAAGAGACATCAACTTTGAACCCCCACTTCACCCTTTTACCTTAGAAAATTTTTCTCTTTTTCATGCATAGTTCATTTTGCATAGTATAGATTACTTGTGAATTTTATCTGCTTTTGTAACACTAACTTGTAATCTTTTGTTTATCAATGATAATTCTCTAAGTTATTTGTGCTTGATCTAATTGTTATTTTAATTCTTTCATATGAACTTAATCGATAAGACTTAGTTTGTCATCATCAAAAAGGGGGAGAATGTTAGAATCTTAAGTTTTGATGAAGACTAAAATATGAAAGAATGAACCAAACACTTAGAGAATATTAGGTTAATATAGAACCCCAAGTGAGAGTACAACCGGATGTGAGTTTACTTCCGGATAGACTAGGACTAGCGCTCGCGGATGAATGTCTCATCCCCAGCGACAGCAAGTACTTCACTAAGTCATAACTCAGTCTAAGAGCATTAGATGTACAAAACCCTTGAGACTAAGTTAAGATGCAACCGGATGTGGATTTGCTTCCGATTGTCTTAAGGCTAGCGCTGGCTGTTGGTATGGATAACACTGAGCGCCAGTGAACATAACCCAACGTCCAGTGGATTTGCTTCCGATTGCTTAGTGACTAGCGCTGGCTGTTGGTATGAATAACACTGAGCGTCAGTGAGTATAATATGAACATAACCCAACGTCCAGTGAAAGTGCTTCCAGATGTGGAAATGCTTCCGGATGTAAGAGAGCTTCCTTAGACAATTGAAGTCCCACTGCATGTGATTAAGTGTTGTTATACTACACATCCCATAGCATAAGTAAATGACACACCAAGTCACTTGGGAAGACTTAAGACTTAGAGTAACATAACGAGACTCACGCTGACTATTGGATTAGACATCCCCTAGCGTCAGTAGACAATACACTAAGTCAGAACATAGTCTTAGTAAGATTGCTTCCCATAGCAAACAAGCTTCCCACAACATGTATAGTTCTTACTCCACTTGATTATATATGCTACTCTGTTGGACTAACAAGTATGTGCAGAACTTAATTCTACTTCCGGATGCAAATGAGCTTCCGGATGCAAATACTCTTGGCACTGGGATTCAGAGACTAACACTTGCAGAGCAAGATTGCCACTTCCGGATGAACGATGATCATCCGTCAGCTAGAGTACAAGAGCCAACGTCACATACTCAGAGGTCAGAATGCTTTTGTCAGAGCAGAGTTGTCAGAGTTGCTTTTCAGAGATAAAGCAAGTCAACCCTGCTAAGCATTAATGAAGATGTACCTCTCAACGGTAACATGGGATTAACGGCTATATTCAAACGGACATATTCCATCTGCCGCCCAAGCCTAAATGTTGAGGCCGAGTATAAAAGGAACATTTACATTCAGAAGAGATGTTGGAAGAACTGAGTCCATTGTCTGAGATATTGTAATCTACTTTCTTCTCATCTTCTACTCTCTAATCTTAGATTTGTAACATTCTTAGAGAGTGATTCATTTTGTACTTAAGTGAGTAACATCATCTATTCTTAGAGAGAATCATTTGTACTTAAGTGTTTATGACAATCAGTTCATAGAGTGAACATATTATCAAATCCTCTAATTGTTAGAGGCTGTTCTAAAGCTTGTGCTTGAAGAACAGAACTATTATCTTACAAAAGTGAGGGGGAGCATTTAGAGGGTTTCTAAATCTCCATAGGTTGCAAGTTAGCCCGCAAAACTTGTGGTTGAAAGGTTGCAGGTGATCCCGTGGTAAAACCTGTGGTTGTAAAGGTTAACAGGTGATCCCGCTGTAAAACCTGTGGGTTGTTAGGTGAACCCGTGCTCGTAAAACCTAAGGTGTAAAGGCTTTCTTGTGCCTGGTTCAAACAAGAAGTTTAGTGGATTGAAAATCTCAGGTGGAGCCTGGGGACTGGATGTAGGTCTGGAAGTGACCGAACCAGGATAAATTTGTGTGTGCTTATTCTATTTGTTTTAATCTACACATCACGCACCACACCACTAGATACTCACTTGTGCTTGGGGTAATACATCGTCACTCTCATCAAGCACAAGGAGTAACGTTTCCAAAAAGGAGAATTTCTATAAGTTTTATTCTGCCACCCAATTCACCCCCCCCCCCTCTTGGGTGACAGCCACGCATTTCAAGAAGCTCTTTGATATTATAATATGTGGATACTTTAAGCTTCAATGCTTCATCCTCCATTAGACTACCATCTTGTTCACACCATTCAATTAATCTAATTCCTCAATTAGTATTCTAGTCCACCCCATGCAATATATTGTGTTCTACAGCTAAACTCTTGAACTTAACCCATCATTCTAGATTAGCCATCATATGGAAAATAAGTCATCGTTCTAGATCAGCAAACCATACTGAGAATTCACTTAAAGTAAAAAAGCAAGCAAATTGACATTCATTTTCCAGCTTCTACAACACATTATAGAGACCACATTGTAATGGCAGGAAACACTGCTAGTATTAATGACAGAAGTGGAGTCATTGCAGCAATATATATAGGCTTTGCGACTTATATTAGTAACACTACAATCAAAAGAAACCTATCGAGGTTTAGGTGATGCAGAAACAATAGAACTATCTCCTTCACTACAATCAAATTGGATTGTTTATTCATAAAATTAAAAGAGTTAAACCTCATCACACACACCCATCCAACCTCTCCAAAATAAATCAAATTTTCCTTGGGCACCTCCCCATCTAAAAGTTTACTTGGTAAAAATTTTTTTGGAAGTTAATCTTTAAAAATGGTTTCAATATAGATTATAAAATATATTTTTAAATTGGCCAATAATAAGATTCACCCATTTATCAAAATAAAATAATAATCAAACTTTCTCCATCCAACCCCTCCCCTATGAACAAAAAAATATCCCTCCCAAAAAAAACTAATATCATTAAGTTAAAGTTTAGCAAAGATTACATGCCTCCAAACTAATATCAGTGAAGAGAAAAAGCAAAGCAGTAACACCAATGACAATTGATTAAATGAAGAACATCATATTTTGAATAAATCAAAGAAATCTCAGTGATACATTTATCTACCCTTAACAAAGATTTCACCTCTTCTAGAATGAAATAAATTTGGTCTAAGCAGTAAACAAAAGCCTCAGCTATTAAAAGGGGCTTAAAGTCAGTCCACATTAACACTACTAGAAAAAACACTTTTTACGTCTAATATTTGGGACTTTTTACATCTCTTTTCTAGGAGACGTGAGATAGAGAGACGTGGAAAGTAATAAGTTTTAACGTCTAATAAAATATGAGACGTGAAAAGTATTAAGCTTTCACATCTCATATAAATGTGAGACGTGAAAACTACCTTGCTTTCCACGTCTAATATGCAAAAGGAGATGTGAAAAATGTTTGTTATTTTTTATAATATCTACGATCAAATTAGTCAATATTCAATATCAATTTGTGATACAATAGTTATCAAATATAATCTAATAAATTACAAAAAAAAATTGAGCACACAGTTCCACCAAAATGATGCTGTCATCAATATTACATTCAATTCTCCCAAAAAAAGTCATTAAGAACCATTCCTATTCAACCCATAGCTAGTCAAAACAACTTGTAACATCCCAATTTTCAAATTAAAGACAATAAGGAATTATTGAAATGTTATTTAGAAAATTTAAAGGTTTAGGGAGGAATTTTTCGATATTTTGGGCAATTTATGAATATTAAATCTTAGTTAGTTAGGAAAATTTAATAAATATTATTAAAAGAATTAATTGGGGATAGAAACTCCCATGAAAAGTAAATTAGAATCTAGATCATATTAGGATGAAAAGAAAGAGATAAAGTAATATACACAAATTGTAGGGTTAGAAATATAATTAAGAATAAACATATGGGTAACTAATTGTGATTTTCCCTAAAACTATATATGCATACACATATGACACTATCATCTTCCCCTTGCAAACCCTAGCCGTCAACCTCCTTAGCTTCCTCACCCTCAAATCTGATCTCCCTCCATCAAACCCATCATCATCATCATCGCAAGAAGCTTCTTCCTCCCTCCCTCTTCCCTGCGCCTTCCCCTCCAACGCGTTTCTTCATCTTCCGGCCACGGTGAATGGCGAAGAAGATGTGCTCCTTCGTTTCCAACAAGCCACGGCGGAGCTCGAACAACGACAGGCCGTGGGTAAGCTCCTTCCTCTCTTCCTTGTTCGGCTTCTTGGTTCTTCGAGTTTCACAATGTTCTTGATACAATTTTCCCTTTTGTTTTTGTTTTCTACACTGCTCCTCTTCGATTCCGGCGAAACCCGACAATTTCCGGCGACTTAGTATACATAGAAGTGCATATTCGAGTCTGGGTAAGCTTTCTCTTGTGGTTTATGTCACTTTTCTTTGTGATTTTAGGCGAGATTAAGAGAATTCGATTTTTAGGGTTTGGGATTTTAATTTGGGAATGGTTGGAAATGAAGATTTAAGCTTTGGTTTATAGTGTTTTGGAAAGGATTTTTGCTGTTTTATTGATGCTTAAAATATTTGAGAATTTACTTGGGTTTTGGCATTTTGTTTCTCTCCTCTCGGTTGACACTTTTATTAAATGAAATATTTGTATTGGTGATTGTTTCATTTCGCTGACCATATTGGTTTGGTTAGTTTTGGTGTTGTATGTTTGGGAAACGATTTGGGGAATTTTAGTTTGATATTCTGTTTTGGTATGGAAGTTGTTTCTTTTCCTTTGCCTTTTGTTCCAATGTTACTGAATAGGGAGATAGGGATAAAAGTTCTCTTGTTTCTACATGTATATGAATGTTTAAAGTTGGCTTTTATTTGATGTATGTGTATTTGGATATTATTATGCTTGCTGGAATGCAACTATGGTATGTGAAAATTTTGATTTTCTAAACTTGAAGTTGTTAGGGTCAGATCAATTTTTGGAACTGCTAGGAAAATTGTGTGGCTGAACTGAATGTTGTTTTATTGGACCTTAATTTTTGGGCTGTTATGAAGCTGATTCTAGTGAACTAATGTAAGAACAAATTCTGCTTAGATTGTATCAATTGAATGCTAATAATCAATGACATGATTGTGGTTCCAATATGTGTTTGTTGCTGAAATTGGATGTTGATATGCTTTGAAAATTCTGACGTGGCTGAATATACTTCTAAGATGGGAAATGCTTTAAATTATGGAAGCATGTTGGAAATGCAAAGATTAATTAGTCACAAACTTGTATGTAAGAATTCAACTTAAAACCATGAAGTTTCTTAGACTTACATGAGGTTATCACAGGGTCCCTTTGAATTAGATGTAAGCTGCCAAGATGGTGTGTGTTTAAATTGCATGTGTATATGTTGCAATTGGCCGGGAGTTCTAAAATTCTAAGGGAATTCGAAATGAATATAGTTACTATGATCGTAATGTCTATGTTATTACTCGTATTATATAGGATTAGATGAAAGACTTCGTAAAAGTAGTTCAAATGAGAAATTCTTAAATTGGTGTTGGGATTGGTTTGGCTCATGACTAAGCATGGTTTAATTAAGATAGTAATGTGCATTGTTGATATTGCTGGCAAGATGATTTTGGTTTATGTTTCATTGATGAAGTCCTTGCGTTTGTTTGATGGATATTGAGCACTTGATTATTATGTATGCATCTTGCTTTACTCAGATAATTGTTATGCTTTGAATGAGTGATGAACATGCTTTGAATGAGTGATAAACGCATTGATAAATTTTAGGATGGTGATGCTTAAAGTTGTTGAGATGATTGTTAGTAGGATATTACGTTATACTTGAAATGAACTCAACTCAATGAGTTATTTAATTGTCATTATATAAAGATCAAAGAGTGAATCTTGAAATAAATGATTGTCCTGCAAAGTGATATGATGAGTTTAGTTCAATAAGTAGCTTATTTCTTTAAACTGAATTTGGATTGTATAAAAGTAGAATGAGTAATTGGGAAGGTATAGGGCAATAGTGGTATGGGCTCTTTATGAACCAAAAGTCTGGTTGATGTGTATGTGTATAATTGGTTTTAAACAAATTTTGTTGGAGGGATTCAAATTTGTATGAGAAGTGCATTTGCTAAAGGGCGACAGGTAATCACACTTAACCTTGCTATAACAATGAGGGTGACGTTAGCTGGGATTTTCATAAAATCCTTTCTCACCCTCTGTATATATATTATCTTTGAAAAGTTATTTTTATACAAAACAGGCTATCGGGTGCCTTTCAAACACGATTATTTTTGTATAAAAGGAATTTGAAACATTATATGTATTATCCTGGCTGGTGTTTGTTATGGGTATGATGTGGGAGGTTTAGTCAGTATTCTGTTAGAGATATTGATAGTTAGGTGGAGGGAAGAAGTTGAATAGTTTAGATTGATATATTGAAAGGAATGGTGAGAATGCATGATATTAATGATGATATTGAAATGGATGGATATGGATATGGTGAGCTTTGCATGACACTGAGATTTATGTACCATCGCGCGATGATAACTGTCGATAGGCCAATCGACAGTTATTTGTACTGATGATCCTTTTCGGATTGATTGGATCGGGGATCATAGGTCAACTTATTGAGAGAAGTGACCTACGGTTGTTAAGGCATTTTAGAGCCCAACCGCCCCTACGGTTGTTAAGGCATTTGAGAGCCCAACCGTTCCCATTCTGCAATGGAAAACAGAATTGGGGTTCCCTCTCTGGGGATTGCCAGAGAGGGAAATTTGCCCCCTCATCATAGAGAGGGGCACAGTATCAAATCATATAGAGAAGATTAGATGCTTGAATGCCCCGGGATGGCACAACGCATCTATTGGTGAGTGTGAGAGTTGTGGTAGCATCGTTAGATTGGAGACTGGGAGATGATATTTAGTTAATGTGGAATTGACTGAGGGATTTGAGTGATATGCGGAAAGTAGAGATGGTGAATTTGGGTTGACTTGGATGTGACAGAGGGATTTGAGTGATGAATGGAAGGAGACTTGACAGATATATGTATATATTACTGATTTTAAAATGTGGTACCCTTTAGACGCCCTCGCTACCGCACATCTCACTGTTATAGTGAGTTAAGCGGTGATTACTGGGACAAATTGTCTCATCCCACGATTACTGACATTTTTGCAGGCATTCATGCACAGGCATAAGCATCAGGAAAGGGAATTAGGTAGTAGAAGTTATATAGATTATTTTGAATTGTATATTGCCAATTTGTATAGGCATGCATCTGCTTCCGCATGTATATATATATATATTTATTGTTTAATATCAATCAGTTTTATTTATTAACCATGTTAGGCAAATCCTTTCTAACATGGTTAGCTTTTAATTATCCATGATAGCATCTATATTGTATCAGGAAATCTCTTTCTATCATGGATAATGTTTTATTCACTAGAATATTCTTTTTCTAACTATGATAGGTATATTAATATTATGGAAATTATTTTCCTATCATAGTTAGTAAATAGATTATAGAATTAAAACGGATATCATTAGTTAATTAGAGATTAAGTAACAGAATGTTACAACTTGGTTATCAGTATTTGGTATACGATAACCTAGGACTGTGCTGCATTGCATGTAGATTGGCAATATACATTCTTAGTATTCCCTTATGTGCATGAATATCTGGCCATTTAAGAGGAATATCACTCTTCCCGTGGTGGGGAGAGAGTGATAAGAGCAATTGAATAGGTAACGTGGAGAGATTGAGATGAATATAGAAAGAATAACGAAATAATATTGATATTGATAAGAATTTAGGAAGAATTAGGAATAAGGATGCTTCTCTGGGGTCTCGAATATAGTTATGTGCCGGCCATAATCATAGTCGAGGCATCATGAGATACCTTATTGGGTTAAGGGATTAAGGAAATTGAAAATAACAATTGATAATGGATAAAAATATGAGTTAAGGATTATTGACCTTGTTTCTTGCTTGTTATGTTCATTGTTAAGACTGATTAATTGATGGATCGACTTGTTATGTTTGATTTGATTAAACTGAAATTCTATTAATTGTGTTTATTCAAGTGTACAGATTACTTGTATTACTTGCTTTGTTTTGTTGATAGGTGGTGCATTTGTTAATTAATGATTAAATTATTCTATCTAATGCTTATTACAAATGAACTGTTTACTTTATTATTTTCTATTGGTACTTGATTATCCACCAATTAGTAATGGTTGGAGATCACCGTCATCGGTAGTAGAGGTTGTTGCCCATTTATATTAAGCGGCTGGAGGCTTCCTCACTGTATTTAGTGATTGGAAGCAGCCCCCTTAATAATAGATGTTGGTAGCCCTCACTACTCCATGAGGGTATCCCATCGTTACTAAACGAATGAACGGTAAGTTGTTTGTTTAATAGTGATTATGGTTTGAATTTCTATAGATTATTGGAAAGGTTTTGCAAGTTAATCATATATAATTGGATGATTTTGACTGCTAATACTATATAAATTGGAAGTTTTATGTTGGTAATTGTTGGTGAAATGGTGAACCATAATTATATATGTGAATTGATTTCGTCTTAGGTGAATTTTTGGTGGGTTGATCGCAAAGATTTTGATGTTTGTTAGAGTTACTTAAGTTGTTAAAAATTTAATTTTTATTCATGTGTTTGTATTAATGGTGAATTAAGCTGAACTTTGTGGTATCATTGGCAAATATTGTTGTTAATCATCAGACTCATGATGTTAAATCTAAAATAAAGCTTATTTGGTGCTGAATTTATGATTTAATGAAACTAATTTTAGGTTTGTTGTATGTTCAATATGTGTGAGTTTGGTCAAACTTCAGGTATTGAAATTTCTCTTTTGTTTTATAACCGATTAGATTCTGCCATTTTGTTGAATTTTGGGGATTTAAAAGTGATATGTGAGTGACTTTGTGATGAAATTCTCATTTGTCTACGTTATTAAGATGTGGTGTGTGAGTGTGATGATTTTCTTATGCTACTTCTTCTAGAAAGCTTAACTGTTATGGAACAAGTTGATTAAAAACATCAATTAAATAATGTTGAAACATAGGATGAAACTACCCATGATTTGACATATGTGGCTGTAATCCAAAATTTTAGAACTCTTGGATGGATTAATGATTATTACCTTGAAGTGATTGTGCTGTTTGATAGGTGTTTTCAAATTTCCGTGTTATAGATATGAAATGTTATGATTGTGTTAGCGTTACATGTTAAATTGCTTGATGATTTGAGATGGTATTAAATCCTATTAGTTTAAAATGAAAATGCAAAGGGGAGGAGATATGTTATTACAGGATAATCTTTAATGTGTGACCTAGGATTGGGGTCATAGTTACTAAGGTAATCTATGTTCCATTACTCTTCTAATTGGAACCTAATGTTTGTATGTTATGTTGCTGATTCTCAATGAAATGTACATTTTCTTGCTGAACGTGCTGTCATTTAATGTGAATTTTTACTGTTTTAGTGTTATGTCCTGTAGTTAACTTGTCATGTTTTACTGTTGTGAGTTTGATGCTCAATGTTAATGAGTGTTTTAATTGTTGACATAAGCAAGCTGTTGTTTTAAAGTTCACCAGTAGATATAAAATCTATTCAAATGCTAATGCCATTCTAATGTGTTAAATGTAAGTCTGGAACCATTGTTGAAATTTAAACTGAGTTCGTTAAATCTTTTGGATATTTTAAGTGATTTTGAAATCTATAACATAATCTGTTTATGGTTGTTTTGATGAAGCTAGTATTATTATGGAAATGAATTGCTTAGGTTTGATCTATTAGATTAAAATGACTTGTTTGGTTGATTAATTGTTTGAAATTGTGATTGATGGGAGATTTGATTTTTGGAAAGAAATAAATTGGGTTTAAAAATAAAAATGCTGATTCAGTGTGTCTATGATAGAGTAGAGGTTACAAACTTCAAAATCGATAGCTTATGCATACGGAATATTGAATAAGGGCTCATAGTATTCCCTCAAATAAGTTATATTTGAGATCAAAGCCGGTTATATCTTTGATCTTATTTTGTATAGTATCTCTCACTTCATTCTTAAATTGTAAAGTTTCGAATCAATATGATTTGGTTCCACCTCTTTGAAAAGTTCCAAGAACTTTATCATCTATCCTTGTACCAATAACTCTTCAAGCCTTGCCACTTAGCTTTGGAGTATTCTCACCAAGTCTAATACCCCCCTTGCCAGTTCAATTTTTTTAGAATCTTGTCATGAATTTTCTTATGAAAAAGTAATTCTCTTCTAATTTCGAGGACGAAATTATTTTAGGGGTAGAGAATTGTAACATCCCAATTTTCAAATTAAAGACAATAAGGAATTATTGAAATGTTATTTAGAAAATTTAAAGGTTTAGGGAGGAATTTTTCGATATTTTGGGCAATTTATGAATATTAAATCTTAGTTAGTTAGGAAAATTTAATAAATATTATTAAAAGAATTAATTGGGGATAGAAACTCCCATGAAAAGTAAATTAGAATCTAGATCATATTAGGATGAAAAGAAAGAGATAAAGTAATATATACAAATTGTAGGGTTAGAAATATAATTAAGAATAAACATATGGGTAACTAATTGTGATTTTCCCTAAAACTATATATGCATACACATATGACACTATCATCTTCCCCTTGCAAACCCTAGCCGTCAACCTCCTTAGCTTCCTCACCCTCAAATCTGATCTCCCTCCATCAAACCCATCATCATCATCATCGCAAGAAGCTTCTTCCTCCCTCCCTCTTCCCTGCGCCTTCCCCTCCAACGCGTTTCTTCATCTTCCGGCCACGGTGAATGGCGAAGAAGATGTGCTCCTTCGTTTCCAACAAGCCATGGCGGAGCTCGAACAACGACAGGCCGTGGGTAAGCTCCTTCCTCTCTTCCTTGTTCGGCTTCTTGGTTCTTCGAGTTTCACAATGTTCTTGATACAATTTTCCCTTTTGTTTTTGTTTTCTACACTGGTCCTCTTCGATTCCGGTGAAACCCGACAATTTCCGGCGACTTAGTATACATAGAAGTGCATATTCGAGTCTGGGTAAGCTTTCTCTTGTGGTTTATGTCACTTTTCTTTGTGATTTTAGGCGAGATTAAGAGAATTCGATTTTTAGGGTTTGGGATTTTAATTTGGGAATGGTTGGAAATGAAGATTTAAGCTTTGGTTTATAGTGTTTTGGAAAGGATTTTTGCTGTTTTATTGATGCTTAAAATATTTGAGAATTTACTTGGGTTTTGGCATTTTGTTTCTCTCCTCTCGGTTGACACTTTTATTAAATGAAATATTTGTATTGGTGATTGTTTCATTTCGCTGACCATATTGGTTTGGTTAGTTTTGGTGTTGTATGTTTGGGAAACGATTTGGGGAATTTTAGTTTGATATTCTGTTTTGGTATAGAATCTAAGGCATGGAAGTTGTTTCTTTTCCTTTGCCTTTTGTGCCAATGGTACTGAATAGGGAGATAGGGATAAAAGTTCTCTTGTTTCTACATGTATATGAATGTTTAAAGTTGGCTTTTATTTGATGTATGTGTATTTGGATATTATTATGCTTGCTGGAATGCAACTATGGTATGTGAAAATTTTGATTTTCTAAACTTGAAGTTGTTAGGGTCAGATCAATTTTTGGAACTGCTAGGAAAATTGTGTGGCTGAACTGAATGTTGTTTTATTGGACCTAAAATTTTGGGCTGTTATGAAGCTGATTCTAGTGAACTAATGTAAGAACAAATTCTGCTTAGATTGTATCAATTGAATGCTAATAATCAATGACATGATTGTGGTTCCAATATGTGTTTGTTGCTGAAATTGGATGTTGATATGCTTTGAAAATTCTGACGTGGCTGAATATACTTCTAAGATGGGAAATGCTTTAAAGTATGGAAGCATGTTGGAAATGCAAAGATTAATTAGTCACGAACTTGTATGTAAGAATTCAACTTAAAACCATGAAGTTTCTTAGACTTACATGAGGTTATCACAGGGTCCCTTTGAATTAGATGTAAGCTGCCAAGATGGTGTGTGTTTAAATTGCATGTGTATATGTTGCAATTGGCCGGGAGTTCTAAAATTCTAAGGGAATTCGAAATGAATATAGTTACTATGATCGTAATGTCTATGTTATTACTCGTATTATATAGGATTAGATGAAAGACTTCGTAAAAGTAGTTCAAATGAGAAATTCTTAAATTGGTGTTGGGATTGGTTTGGCTCATGACTAAGCATGGTTTAATTAAGATAGTAATGTGCATTGTTGATATTGCTGGCAAGGTGATTTTGGTTTATGTTTCATTGATGAAGTCCTTGCGTTTGTTTGATGGATATTGAGCACTTGATTATTATGTATGCATCTTGCTTTACTCAGATAATTGTTATGCTTTGAATGAGTGATGAACATGCTTTGAATGAGTGATGAACATGCTTTGAATGAGTGATAAACGCATTGATAAATTTTAGGATGGTGATGCTTAAAGTTGTTGAGATGATTGTTAGTAGGATAGTACGTTATACTTGAAATGAACTCAACTCAATGAGTTATTTAATTGTCATTATATAAAGATCAAAGAGTGAATCTTGAAATAAATGATTGTCCTGCAAAGTGATATGATGAGTTTAGTTCAATGAAGTAGCTTATTTCTTTAAACTGAATTTGGATTGTATAAAAGTAGAATGAGTAATTGGGAAGGTATAGGGTAATAGTGGTATGGGCTCTTTATGAACCAAAAGTCTGGTTGATGTGTATGTGTATAATTGGTTTTAAACAAATTTTGTTGGAGGGATTCAAATTTGTATGAGAAGTGCATTTGGTGGGAAATCTTTGGGTTCTTTGTTATTGATCCTGTTGTTTTGTGAATGTGCATGTAGTTATGATTTGGCTTTGATTGATTGAAGATGTTTACTTTAGAATAAATTATATAAGAAAGAGGGAATGGGTAGTAACATATGAATACGAGAGAGGCGTCATAGTATGATAAAGGAAAATGATATTAATTTATCATTTTACTCTATATTATTATAGGAGTGGATGCAAGTAGGCTTTCGGAGAATCAAGAAAGAAAGGTTGAGAAATCGCATAAATTGCTAAAGGGCGACAGGTAATCACACTTAACCTTGCTATAACAATGAGGGTGACGTTATGGGTATGATGTGGGAGGTTTAGTCAGTATTCTGTTAGAGATATTGATAGTTAGGTGGAGGGAAGAAGTTGAATAGTTTAGATTGATATATTGAAAGGAATGGTGAGAATGCATGATATTAATGATGATATTGAAATGGATGGATATGGATATGGTGAGCTTTGCATGACACTGAGATTTATGTATCATCGCGCGATGATAACTGTCGATAGGCCAATCGACAGTTATTTGTACTGATGATCCTTTTCGGATTGATTGGATCGGGGATCATAGGTCAACTTATTGAGAGAAGTGACCTACGGTTGTTAAGGCATTTTAGAGCCCAACCGCCCCTACGGTTGTTAAGGCATTTGAGAGCCCAACCGTTCCCATTCTGCAATGGAAAACAGAATTGGGGTTCCCTCTCTAGGGATTGCCAGAGAGGGAAATTTGCCCCCTCATCATAGAGAGGGGCACAGTGTCAAATCATATAGAGAAGATTAGATGCTTGAATGCCCCGGGATGGCACAACGCATCTATAGGTGAGTGTGAGAGTTGTGGTAGCATCGTTAGATTGGAGACTGGGAGATGATATTTAGTTAATGTGGAATTGACTGAGGGATTTGAGTGATATGCGGAAAGTAGAGATGGTGAATTTGGGTTGACTTGGATGTGACAGAGGGATTTGAGTGATGAATGGAAGGAGACTTGACAGATATATGTATATATTACTGATTTTAAAATGTGGTACCCTTTAGACGCCCTCGCTACCGCACATCTCACTGTTATAGTGAGTTAAGCGGTGATTACTGGGACAAATTGTCTCATCCCACGATTACTGACATTTTTGCAGGTATTCATGCACAGGCATAAGCATCAGGAAAGGGAATCAGGTAGTAGAAGTTATATAGATTATTTTGAATTGTATATTGCCAATTTGTATAGGCCTGCATCTGCTTCCGCATGTATATATATATATATATATATATATTTATTGTTTAATATCAATCAGTTTTATTTATTAACCATGTTAGGCAAATCCTTTCTAACATGGTTAGCTTTTAATTATCCATGATAGCATCTATATTGTATCAGGAAATCTCTTTCTATCATGGATAATGTTTTATTCACTAGAATATTCTTTTTCTAACTATGATAGGTATATTAATATTATGGAAATTATTTTCCTATCATAGTTAGTAAATAGATTATAGAATTAAAACGGATATCATTAGTTAATTAGAGATTAAGTAACAGAATGTTACACAACTAAATTCTATGTAATATCTAACTCAACCCATGTTGAATTAACCAAGTAGCTAACAACATCTAACTGATCTGTGAGTGTCATCAGTAGCATCTTGATCAAAAGACTATTCTTCATCATCAAAAATCTGCACCATATATACAAGTATGTGAGTAGTGGTGTAACATCAATTAGTCAATTGTACTTAACTAGCAAACTCTCCTGTGCGTGTGATTTAACCGGTTCCTAGTCGCCTTGGGGGTTAAATGCAAATTTATTTTAAACCAAGGATTGCAACACAGTGGCACAACCTCGGGTCGTCTCTAAGGAGTCTTTCTACACTACCCTAATGCAATCAAAAGCAATAAAAGGGGATGAGAGTTTTTAGGGTATTTTCACTACAACTAATTGGATGCAATAAGATTAAATCATAAGCTACTATATTTTTGGTGTTTTATGTCAAGATAAGTGAAATAAAATGTGAATGTAAGCTTCCTTGATGAATGAATCCACTAGCTATCCTTGTTCCAATATGATTGAGTTTACTTCCTTCCTTTACTAAGTACTTAGGCCTGTGAGAAGAAATATTCTCCAAACAATGCTTCTAGTTACCTAGACTTATCTATTCACCTAAACTAGTCTAGTTCACTAGCTACATTTTAATTGGCACCTAATATGCATTATACTTTGCTTAAGGCATTCTCAACTCCTAATTGACAAGGTTAGCAACCTAAAGGCCAATCAAGAGTTTCAAACAGATGAGTGATGAAATAAAGCTAACATTAGGCTAACAATAATTCAACCACATCATTAAAGCATAAACATAATACAAATATCAGTATTTAAGTGTATGTGACCAAAACACAACTCCATAAAATTGCAAATCATAATTCCTAGAAACCTAGGTACCATAATATACAATCATAAAGAGAATAAAACTGAAACTAAGGAAAGAGGAAACTCCCTAGCAGCTCAAGAAACTCTAGCTAGCTTCAACAATCATCAAGGAACCAAGGATTAGCTGCTCATGACAATGTGATTACCTCCACCGAAGTAAATCTCACTCTCGGCCATCAACAACAATCTGAGGTGGAGAAGACACTTATTATAGTGGATGAATCTTTGGAAATGAAGAGTGGATGGAGGAGGGAATGGCCGCGGCAGTGGGTGGCGGAGGAGGATGCCGTCGACGATGGTGGATGAAGATGAAGTAGATGGTGAAGGTGTCAAGTGAAGTTGTGCGATGTGTTCTCTCCTCCTCTGGCTTCTGCGTGATCACTTTTTATAATCTCCAATAAGAAAATAGGAAAGTAACTCCAGAAATTTCTATCTCATCTTTGCCCTCCAATAAGCTCCCAATAGCCTAATTTGTCCTTGACAAATCCAAACAAGCAGTGTTATAGCACCAAGTTGCAATTTTCCAAATTTGAGCACTAAAATGTAATTTCTGAAATTCAGCCCTTGTGTTTGTAAAACCTCCTGAAATGAACAAATTCAAGCACAATTGTAATATCTCAAGCCCATAAGTCTTAAATGCATGAGTTTAATCCTTAAAATGATCAATTTAGCACTAAATGCAAATAACTCAATGCATCAAAACTTTAAGTACAAAAGTGCCTAAATTTCCATATATTATCCTAGGACAAGAGGCAATTCACTATAATTAATGGGTTAAAAATGTCGAATAATCATATACAATCACTCCCCCACACTTGAACTCTTGCACTCCTGGGCAAGATCAAATCAAAAACACAAAGAGACTAAAGATGATTTAGTATAATCAAGTACCCAAAAATGACATTTAGAGAATAATGGTGTATCTTCTTGTTTCAAGTCCATGAGTATGCCATATATTGAAAGAACTAATAAATGATGTAAGGTTTAATTAAAATGTATTTAATTTGGAAACCTCACAAGGATAAGTGTTTGCTCTCAACTCTCATGTAGGGTATTTTCACTCAAATCCACTAAATCATGCTCTACCATAGGCTTGTGATCTTTCTAAGCTCTCCACTACTTATAACAATGACATGAGTAGATCCAAAAGGACTTTTTTTTTTTGGCTTTAGATATGGAATAGGCTACATGAAATGGTTGAAAGATATATGTCAAGTAACATGCACACAATACAAATAGTCAAACCAAAGTACATCCCATTCTCACACATTAAGCGCAAGCCTTCTATGTTTACTATAGCAAAAATGAATGTCTTATTTCTCTATTTTGTTTTTTATTTCTTTCTTTTTTTCTTTTTTTTTTTCACTTTTTTTTCACTATTTTCTATTTTTTTTTCACTTTTTTTTTGTCCTTGGCATTCTAACATATTTATAATAGTAGCAAGATTCAATGATATCAGAAGGCATGAAAATTATTGGGATACTCAAGAAATCCTAATGAAGTAATTATGTCCATAAGTATTGTCACTTGTCAAAATGATGGGTGAAAGGAATTGAAGGCTCAAAAGGATGCAACATGCGAGGGATTAATGAATACTAGCTTGTGTTTGGGATAAAAGGTAATGAAATGAATGCCTATGTCATCTCTACTCATGACATTGCAAAATTTAGCCTCAAGCAAGAAATAAAACAAGTTCTAGAGAGCAATAGCTTTAGTGGAAGATCACACAATAGAAAGAAGAATTAGGCTCAAAATACCTCACAACTAGGCTTTTTGTTTCCAACCAAATTCATGAAAATTAAACAATACATCACCTTTAGGACTTCAAATATATAGCAACTCACTTCATTAAAACCAGTTCCAACATCAATATCCAACTAAATGAACATTGAGACAAAATTTTTGAAAATCGGGCTCAATATGGACAAAACAGCAGCTAGCAAGCAACATTGTGAATTTATGACAGCAAAGTGGAGTTCCTACAAAACACAAAACAATATAGTCCATCCTTCCCCCACACTTAATCCTTGCATTGTCCTCAATGCAAGCACAAAAAAATATTTTGGCAATGAAATTCATGATTGTAGCAAGGAATCAATATAGACAAGAGTGAACTAACAAAACAAAAGACTAAAAGAAAGAACAACAAGACACAAGCTACCTTTTCCTACTAGTTTCCCTCCCCCACACTTGTTCAACATCATGCAATCATTAAATAATTATTCTCAAACAGTAGAACAATGTAAAGGAAGGAAACGACCTTATCATGGAGGCTTGTAGCTAGTGTGATACATGCGAAGGCGGCTAGACTTGATGTGAAAATACTTTCCATAACCATCCTTCACTTTGACTTTTCCATTGTGACATAAAGCAATGACTTCAAATGGACCAACCCAACTCTCCTTAATTTCTTCTTTTGGTGTTGCATAATTAGAGAGGTAGGCCATAACATTATCACCATGCATATAATCTTTCTTCTTGGACTCAAGGATGTTGAAGTCTAAACTCTTTTCTTCAAGCATATGGGGAAGTTTGAGATAAGTCTTTGTTAAACCTTCCTTAGCAGATTTGTGCTTCGCCTTTTTCCCTTCATCATACCTAAGCTCCATTGGCTTTTTGACTTTTGGTATGTCAGCAAGTCTTTTAGATTTCTCATCAGTAATCACTCCCTCCTTAAGAGCAGCCTCAAGCAGTTGAGGTAAAGGAGTAGGGTGAGTCATACACCCTATGAACAATGGTCCATGAGTAGCATTAAAGGTTCTCAGCTCCTTGAAGGTTTTGAAGGTCATGTCTGCCTTGCTTTTCAGTTTAGAGCCTCTAAAGCCTCACTTCAGTCAAAACAAAAATTCTGCAGGGCTGCTGTTTTTGCTGCTGCAAATCACTGTCAAATGGCTCCTGGTTTTTGCAGAGTTTTGTTGCTGAAATTGTGCACTTTTCTTACTGCTTAAGTGCAGTGTTTTGCATCAGAATTTTTTATTACTTTGTTGCTAGTTTTCATTGAAAATATGATAGCAAATGCAGCAACAAATATTGCATCAATATAGCAGAAAAGTTCAGCGAAACATCAGCAACAAACAACTGTAATAGATCATTAAAATTGAGCAGCAATCAATGGCAAATTCACTGAACATTGGCAGCAAAAAGTACCCAATCAATTCTAACCTATTTCAAGGCTTCCCAATGGCCAAGACAAGTTCCAAGGAGTAATGGGGTGTTTGGAAAAATGTCAAACTACTAGAAAAATGCTTAGAATCCAATATGACCACTTGAGTTTTGAAAAAGCACAAAGTAGTGATAGAAAATGGACCAAAGTTGCAAAAATGAAGATTTGGGGTTAAAATCTTGCAACAATGATCCAAACAAGTTCAAAACATTAAAAGTGACTTGGAGAAATGGATTTGAGAGCAAACTGAGGTGAAATGTAAAATATGACTGTTCAAGGGGCAAATGACCATCAAATTCGACTCCAAACCATGGAATTCGAGCAACCAAGCCAATCAAACAAATTTGAGTGTAAGAATATCAGTCATACACCTATCTAAACACATCCAAAACAGTGGCAAAACAGGCACACGAATTTGTTGGGATTTTGGAAAAATTCAGAATGCACTGCACACACAAAACTGTAGAATTTTCAGCAAAGTTGTAAAAAAAGTGCAATGATGATTTTAGACCACTTCAACCCTCCTCAATGATTAAAACAAGTTAAAATAAGTTAGGGAGACTTGAGAAAAATATCAAATCGCTTGGAAGATGCCTATAACCAAATTTGGATACAAACATGCCAAAATGCCCAAAACTGCACTTCTAGTGGGTTGGAGCACCAAGATCTTGCAATTGGGTTTAAAAATAGTAGGAATTGGTCTCCACAAGTCCAAATAGGTGAGAATGACTTTGTTGAGAGGTCTACTTGGAAAAATTGGTGATATGTCAAATTCTTGGAATGCAATGCACACAAATCACACAACTCAATAACAAACACACTTAGTAACAACAAGTCACAGTAATCATTATGGGATGGTGCAAGAAATCAGAAACTCATCAATATAATAGTGAGCAAGTAACTAGAACAAACAAGAGGAAAATAATTTTTTTGGATTTTTATAAGTGTAGCAATGTGTATGCAAACTACAACTACAAAAATACTTAAATAACACTAAATGACCTAAAACTAATCTAAAACCCCTGTCAATGCTCAATTGACACTTAGTTAGCCTAGAGAGTCAAAAATGACTCCCCGGCAACGGCGCCATTGATTTAACCGGTTCCTAGTCGCCTTGGGGGTTAAATGCAAATTTATTTTAAACCAAGGATTGCAACACAGTGGCACAACCTCGGGTCGTCTCTAAGGAGTCTTTCTACACTACCCTAGTTAACTAAATGCAATCAAAAGCAATAAAAAGGGATGAGAGTTTTTAGAGTATTTTCACTACAACTAATTGGATGCAATAAGATTAAATCATAAGCTACTATATTTTTGGTGTTTTATGTCAAGATAAGTGAAATAAAATGTGAATGTAAGCTTCCTTGATGAATGAATCCACTAGCTATCCTTGTTCCAATATGATTGAGTTTACTTCCTTCCTTTACTAAGTACTTAGGCCTGTAAGAAGAAATATTCTCCAAACAATGCTTCTAGTTACCTAGACTTATCTATTCACCTAGACTAGTCTAGTTCACTAGCTACATTTTAATTGGCACCTAATATGCATTATACTTTGCTTAAGGCATTCTCAACTCCTAATTGACAAGGTTAGCAACCTAAAGGCCAATCAAGAGTTTCAAACAGATGAGTGATGAAATAAAGCTAACATTAGGCTAACAATAATTCAACCACATCATTAAAGCATAAACATAATACAAATCTCAGTATTTAAGTGTATGTGACCAAAACACAACTCCATAAAATTGCAAATCATAATTCCTAGAAACCTAGGTACCATAATATACAATCGTAAAGAGAATAAAACTGAAACTAAGGAAAGAGGAAACTCCCTAGCAGCTCAAGAAACTCCAGCTAGCTTCAACAATCATCAAGGAACCAAGGATTAGCTGCTCATGACAATGGGATTACCTCCACCGAAGTAAATCTCACTCTCGGCCATCAACAACAATCTGAGGTGGAGAAGACACTTATTATAGTGGATGAATCTTTGGAAATGAAGAGTGGATGGAGGAGGGAATGGCCGCGGCAGTGGGTGGCGGAGGAGGATGCCGTCGACGATGGTGGATGAAGATGAAGTAGATGGTGAAGGTGTCAAGTGAAGTTGTGCGATGTGTTCTCTCCTCCTCTGGCCTCTGCGTGATCACTTTTTATAATCTCCAATAAGAAAATAGGAAAGTAACTCCAGAAATTTCTATCTCATCTTTGCCCTCCAATAAGCTCCCAATAGCCTAATTTGTCCTTGACCAATCCAAACAAGCAGTGTTATAGCACCAAGTTGCAATTTTCCAAATTTGAGCACTAAAATGTAATTTCTGAAATTCAGCCCTTGTGTTTGTAAAACCTCCTGAAATGAACAAATTCAAGCACAATTGTAATATCTCAAGCCCATAAGTCTTAAATGCATGAGTTTAATCCTTAAAATGATCAATTTAGCACTAAATGCAAATAACTCAATGCATCAAAACTTTAAGTACAAAAGTGCCTAAATTTCCATATATTATCCTAGGACAAGAGGCAATTCACTATAATTAATGGGTTAAAAATGTCGAATAATCATATACAATCAGCGTGCACGGAGGATTCTATATACACCAATAGTTGTGAATAACGTAATTAACAGCGAAGATTGAATTCCAAAACATTGAATACATTTGTTCCGGAAAGATGAATAGACAAATGAGATCCGGTGCTCATCAATCTGAAATTAAAATAGAAATATGTTATTGATTGACCAAAGAAAAATATAAACTCTATCAGGTTGCACTTACTTGAATAAACATTATACTATTTGCCAATAGATAATAGATTTAACTTGCTATAAGGATTAAAGAGAAGGCAAGAAGACTAAATATGTTTGTGCATGCATGAGAACTTGATGAGTGAAAATAGGAAACATGAAGCTTTGATAGCATGCAGCTTGGCAAACAAGAAAAGAAAATTTTATGCAGCTTGGCAGTTACAACAGTGAACAACCGAGGAGGTCATGCTATTAACAAAGTAAGGTTGAAGGTAAGATGAAAGCCAGCTTAATCTCCTGACAGAACTATGGAACAAAACTTGATTATAAAAAGAAAACCTATGATAAATCCCTTTACAAAATTTTCAATTAAAATTATAACAATCAATGATGAGGAAGATGCAAATAATAATTTTGTAGACAAACTATAAGGTTTCACAAATATTGCAGAAACTATAATCAAGTTTCAGATCAAAAAGGGAAAAAGTTTCAGTACCTTTAACCATCTTCATAAACAAAAATGGCTTGATTAATATTTGCATCAAAATTGCTTGATTGGATCGCCAGCATTTTATCAGTTTGTATAGAGTTAACAGCACTAAACATTGGCAGAGAAATCCATGGTTATGCGGTTAGAGCACTGATGGATGACAATATTTTGGCTGTAATGACTTGATTAATATGTATATGAAGTGTGGTGGTTTCAAGGAAGGGCATTTGGTGGAAAGTTATACATTCTCAGCAGGGAATGTTGTCCAATCAGAACTGGAAGAAGTATTTGCATATGCTTAAGAAATTAGGTCTTCAAATGAAGAGAGAAATTTGTAAATCCAATCATACTATTAATCAAAATGGGTGTAGCTGATTAAAAAACACCTATCATCTCATTAAGCATCCATGAAACTGAGAAGAAGAGAGAGATAATGCTACATAGACAAGAGATTGAGCCTTCTCTCTTATCTAAAATTCGAATTCCCAAACATCAGAAAGCCACATATATCAAAAAATACTTCACCTCCAATGCTTTGATCACACCCTCAAGCTCTGTTGCCTTTCTGGACCATTCCTCAGAACTTTCCTTATATATTTCATTAAGCTTGTTAACCTGATTGTACAATATATGCACATATAAATATAAAGTGTTCAAAAATTAAGAAATAAGGATAAATGATAATCTTCTCGAGACTTTTTCAAACATCATTATAAATTAAACTTGTCATAGCACTCACAGTAGTGAGCTCATTAAACAATTTCTGTTCATTTGCTGCAGCAGAATCTTTAGCTGAAATCAATTCCTGCATGGCAAACACAGGTTGAACAGGAATTAAGTGAGGCAAGTAAAAGAATTATCAAATATTAACATAATAAACAGAATGGTCCCAACCCAACCTCATGCGTAGATTTAAGCTTCATTTCTAACTCATTGACTCTATCTTTGTTCCACTGAAGAGATTTAGAGCATTCACTCAATTGCCTCTCAACCTGAAAGAGTTCAACTTAAATCATACTATTAAGAAAAAGTATAAAATCGTAAAATTAGAAATCCCAAGTACTAATATAAGTCTCACTAACATCTGCAAGCCTAGAGGCCATATCAGCCTCCAACTCAGTATGTTTTCGGCGCATCTTGAAGGAACTGTTAACCTTAGCATTCAACTCATCATTCAGCCAAGCATTTTGCCTCTCAACAATCTCTTTCTCTTGCTCACATGAAACTAAATGAAAGAAAGAAAAATAAATAATCACCTAAGGATTCCTTATAGAAGTCACCTAAGAAATTTCTTATAGAAACCACATAAAAAATCCATGTAAGTAGATTGTTTTTACTCATCCCATCAAGGGATGAAAACGAATAACATCAGAACTGACAAACAGAAATTATCAACTCAGTCCAAATTCACATCAAAGCAACCACAGAAAAGTCATAAACAAAACAAAAACTACAATAAAATGAGAAGGGAAAAATACCAAGGAAAAAGAGATTTTCTCATGTGATGAAGAGCAATCACCGAACACTAAGGCATATGAAAAGAAAATACCATGAACAACAATAACACTAAACCTACATAGTTAGAAATTACCATTTTTTTTATAGTTCAACATGTTCCTGCCGAAACTTTCCCTGAAAAATCAGACAGAGCACTAGAAGCAGAATAAGAAAAATTCATGAACAAATCATAATAAAAAAACTACTCACCCACCAAACAACAAAAATTCCAGACCACTTTTAGACCCCTCTAACAAATTATAAAAAAACAGGACAAAACCATTTAGTCCCCATTTCACAACATCTTCAGAAGAGTTAAAAACTCTAAACTAAAAACAACAACAACCAATCTTCATCCAACGAATTTTAGTTGAAATCATGAAATGCAAAACTCCTTAAAATTGGGCAGATATGATCAGCAAAATAATCGTAGAATCAAAATTGAATGGAAGAAAAATTGGTGTAGGTGAAGAGAAACAAAAAGATTAGAAAGATAAATCAACCTGAACGATTATAAAACCCCAGTGGTTTAAGGTGATCTTTATATGTTTTACAATCCCATAAATCCCTAATCAATCTCGAATCTACACCCTCAACTCGCCGAAAAAGAAAGGAGAAAACGAAATAGGAATAGATGGAGGAGACTCACCGAAATTCAAATTTGGTCTTGCGTGTCCGATATGAAGCTTCCTCCGCCGTGAAACCGCCGGAAATGTCGCTTGAACTAGCCGGAAATTAAAAGGAACAAAGAAAATGAGGAAATGTTCGAGAGAGATATGTCAGATGTGAGGGACCCTTCAGCGGCGGTGTAACACTCTGTTACTAATTCCCTAATTAACCTGTGACATCTCTTTTAGTTCAATAATCTATTTACTAACTATGATAGGAAAGGATTTTCCATAATATCAACATACCTATCATAGTTAGAAAAAGAACATTCTAGTGAATAAAACATTATCCATGATAGAAAAGGATTTCCTGATACAATATAAATACTATCATGGATAATCAAAAGCTAACCATGTTAGAAAAGGTTCACCTAACATGGTTATTAAAAGAAGTAAACTAATGTTCAGTAATGTCAGATACAAATAACTACATGCGGAAGCGAATGCAGACCTATAAACTCGGCAATATACATATCTAAAGAATCAATACAACCTCTACTACCTAATTCCCTTTCCTGCTGTTTGCGTCTGTGCATGAATACCTGCAAAAATGTCAGTAATCGTGGGATGAGACAATTTGTCCCAGTAATCACCGCTTAACTCACTATAACAGTGAGATGTGCGGTAGCGAGGGCGTCTACAGAGTGCCACAGTTTAAAATCAGTAATATATATATATATTTAATTCACTCCTTCTTCCATATGTCTTCCAATCAAATAATATTGCCCCATCAACGGGAACGGTTGGGCTCTCTATTGCCAAACAACCGTAGGTCACTTACTTTCTCTAGTAAGTAGACCCATGATCCCCGGTCTCTAGTCCGAAAAGGATCAGTACAAATAACTGTCGATCGGCCAATCGACAGTTATCATCGCGCGATGGTACATATATATATATATATCAGTGTCATGCAAACTCTCCCAATATCCATGTCCATCAATTTCAATCTCATCATCAATATCATGCACTCTTACCATTCCATTCAATATCTCAACTATTTAATTCCTTCCCTCTAACTAAATAATCAATATCCCTACAGAACACTATATAAATCTCTCACATCATACCCAGAATAAAATCAATCTAGAATCGCCATCCACACCAAACAGGATAATATATATAATGTTTCAAATTTCTTTTATACGAAAATAGTCGTGTTTGAAAGGCACTCGATAGCCTGTTTTGTACGAAAATAGCTTTTCAAAGATAATATATATATATATAGAGGGTGAAGAAGGATTTTAAGAAAATCCCAGCTATCGTCACCCTCATTGTTATAGTAAGGTTAAGAGTGATTACCTATCGCCCTTTAGCACTTTACTGCCTTTTTCCCTTAGTCATGCCTTACGAACTATACATGTCTAACACCATGCTTTCCTATTATTACACAATGCAATAATAGTAAGTTAATGACCATTCAAGTATATAAGTTAAATAGCGTCTCTCTCTCCTTATGTGACTACCCAAATCTCAATTCTTAGTTATATCATTTTATAAAGTTAAATTATCTAATTTCTCATTCACTATCACTACATTCATAACAATCAAACATCATCTTTCACTTTCAATTCAAAATAATCACAATTCATAACAAATCATCATCTTTCACAATCAACAATTTCCATCCTTTTCCACGGCAACCAATGTGTTTATTTAGAATAAGCATGTGTCATGCTAGTTTGGAACATACTAACAAATAGCATAACAATACCACTCCATATTCAATTCAAATCAACCAACTCTATTTCAAAACCCTCTGTAAAACTTAATATCCAAGTTTAAAACTGCACCTTCACCTGAAAATGACTATTCTATTCAAATATCAACATTCACAAGTCAAATTAAACAAAGTATTTGCTTTCCTTTCCTTTCATAGCATGAAACTTTTATAACTATGACATATATCAACAATCTATTTGAGTAACTTCAACATGACATCAATGTATAGGTCAACCTCCCTCTCAATAAAGTTTAATGAAACTTTCAATTCAATTCCAACCTCACATCCTAGTCTAACAAAATGAACAGTGCCCAAGAACTCTTCAATCCCAAAATTTCATTCAAATCCTTTGAGTAATCTAAATTCAACTTATAACAAACTAATTTCTCTTCCAAAATCTAATTCAATTGATTAGTGAACCTCAAACAGCAAAACTTCATTCTTTCAAACAATTTCTTCTTTTAAACATTTTATCAATCACTTTAAGTACATCCCAAACTCAACTAACATTATTTTCCAGCTTTACACTTCACATTCCTACAATATTCATAGCAACCATCCAACAATCATAAGGAACTTAGGGAACTAGAACTTCCAAAATCCTCAAGACACTACAAATTTGACATAAAAGCTTACAAACAGCTGTCATTCTAATTCACCATTTTGTTCTCATAATCTGAAACTGAAACAAATAGAATCATACCCATAAAATTCCACATATGACCACCACAACTTTACTCAATCAAACATGTCATATTGACTAGCAGTAAAGATATCTTTATTTTTAAGTAAACAATTCAAACAGATTACCCACACAAAAAGCAAGTATTTCAGCCATAACAGATCACACAATGCTCAAGAAAATAGTAATGGAATCACAAAAACATTATAGTTTTCCAGTCACATTCTGACATACTAAATCCCATATCTATGCTCACCACTCTACCAAAACTCAAAACCAACAAAGAATCCTACCAACCCATTAAACACAAGAATATATGTTTAATCATTCCACATCATCACCCAATTAAGACTTTCATTTGAACCTCACATGCAAATTGAATCCCATACTAAATCACAAGTGTTAACCTCAATGCATATCTAATTCAAATACTGTAATAGAATTTCTGTTAAGCCATATCGATTAAGCAATATCAAACAATGTCCTTATATTACCGCATACTCCTTCTCTCCAAATTAATGCAGAAATGTGTGTGTATGTCAATAGAACCAACAAAACAGAATCTAAAGATTACATTATTAAACTCATTCACTACTAAACAATTTCGAAATCAGAAACAGGGGAGACATGAGAAATTTGACCAACTTCATAAACTCAATAAAATAACTTGCTTGCTAGTTATACCTTCATGACTTGACAAGCAATATCACTACTCACTTCCAAACTTAGCATCCCAAATGTAAAACTAGTATAGGCATCCGGAGACAACAATCAAAAAGCATAGCAAGGGTGAAGGAAATTAAAGTTTGCAAAATAACAAAAACTCAAATCAACATTCAAATCCTTCCTAAAACTTCAAAATCAAAGATTAAACATGGTTTTTGGTGGATTATCTAGCCCAAAACAGAAACCCTTTTTCGGCCCCCCTCTCAATCTCACCCCGAATTGCAAGAACAAATTTAGAAATTGAAAGCAATTAGTCACCTGAATTCAAAATCAAGCTTGAATGCATGGTGGGCGCCGGAACACCATGAATCGCCGGAGAAAAATGGCCACCATAGTGACTGACCAAATAGGCAAGCATAAGAAGAAGGAAAAATGAGAACTTGACATGGAAAAGAAGTACAACTCGCGAAATACAAGTCAAGGCCGAAGCTTACTCTTACACCACCGCCGTACGTCGCCAAGCTCGCCGGAAAACATGGAGGACAACGATGGCGAGCGAAGAAACAGAACGAAGATGAGGAGTGAAGGACGCGAGGGAGAGCAAAGGAAGATGGATTTTTGGTGAGGTTGAGGGAAGAAGTGAGGTGGACGGCCTTTACGCCGCCGGAGAAGGGAGGAAGAAGAAGAAGACGACGAAGGGGGGTGGAGGAGGACGAAGGGATTAAGAGTGAGGGAGGGGATGTATGTCGGGTTTTGTAAGGAGGGAGGGGAAAAGAGAAACCGCCGTGCACGGCCGGCTCGAATTCGCCGGTGACGCCGGTGGGTTGTCGGAAGGACAGAGAGAGGGCGGAGGGTTTGAGTGTTGGAGAGGGAGAGAGAGAGAGCCGACGGCTGGGGTTCGAATGAAGAAGGAAATGGAAGGAGGTGGGTATTTATATATATAGTTTAGGGAAAATTACAACTAAATACCCTATTATTTATTCTTAATTATAATTTTAGCCCAAAAGTTTATACATATTATTTTACCCCTCACTTTCTATCATACAATTTTCTAGGTTTCAAAAATACTTGTTCATAAAAGTTTATGGCTCCAATTAATCCTTTTAACTATATTTCTTCAAATTCTAAACTAACTAAGATTTAATATTCATAAATTGCTCAGGATATCCTACAATTCTTCCTCGAACCCTTAAATTTCCTTAAGGACACCTCAATAATCTCGTATTATTTTTAATTTAAAAACTGGGATGTTACAATTTACCCCACCTTTTAGGAATTTTGTCCCCAAAATTCGCTATACATACCACCTAACATATAGAAATGCCCAATTCACTCTTGCATTACTCCTACAAACTCTAACTATTTATAAAACTCTCACTATTAACCCACAATTTAATGCACTGAACATCATTCATCATCTTGCAATATACAAATCATCCATCAATCCTCATCCTATTTTCCTTAGCTATCCTTCACTTACTAGCCATCTAAACTTCAAATCACTTGCATTAAAGTCCATTATAACGGATAACAACATCCTTCTCAACTCCAATGGTCTCCTCAATCGTATATATACAACTCTAAAATTCATCATTAACTCAAATCACCCCAATCTCATCCATAAAAACCTAGTGATAACCTATTACTAAGTCAAAATAGTTTACACATCAATATACACTCTAAGTCATCACCCCACAGTGTAATCTCAAGTAATCACTCTAACTTTAATTCAAGCACAATTCCCTAAATCTCACTCTGCAAACCATAATATCTAGTCACTCCTCGGTTCATAGCCAATATATAGTATTTTCATCCTTAAAGTCAAAACTCCTCTCAATTACAATCCATACAAGCTCAAGATTTAGACTTCCCATAATTCTCTGAATTCCTCAAATCTTCCAACTATGAATTCCGATAATTTTATTCCAAATATTCCCCATTCTATCTGATGCACTCTCCAATTTCTCCTTTATAAACAATCTATAAATTTTGAACTAACTCCAACTGAATTCCGAATAATTACAATATCTATTTAGCGTCCTTACTTGACCTTAATATATGTACCCTAATGAACTAGACTAGAAACACTACGCAAGGAAGTCTAGGAGTATAACTAAAATTCTAATCAAAATCACAATTATCTCAATTATAATTGCATATTAATGTATCCGTCCATCCAAAAATCACAATACATCAGTAATAGCAAGACAAATTTCACTGCAAAGACCTAACCAAATCAACCATAAATAATGCATGAATCTTATACACAATTAGATATAATATGCATAGCAAGTTTAATGCAATTATTTATTGTATCCAATCAATCTATGCAATGTGATGTCAAACTAACAGGAATTTTTCTGTTACAAAATTAATATCTTGTAATGACATTAGCCAACAATAAATCTCACATCTTACACATTTCGAACAGAAAATCTCAAAACATAATGAAACAAACATTTATTTCATCCTTTCAAGAACAGAGTTCTGCACTATGCTACTCAAATCAATGATATACAAGTTGAATGTCAAGTACAAAGTTACATTCCATGAAAATTCTCAAGGTTAACATGATAGACAGCGGAAAATCAGCTTACTACCCATAGATTCATACTCAAATTTAGTAGAAATTCTCATTTCTTTGAAAACATTCAGCCAATTAGGAAAGAAAACAAACTCATTCGTCATGACTCCAAATCGTAACTCTATTAATCATTCAAATTTGGTCACCAAATCACATGTAATCCATTACTAAATAATCAATAATTCAGACTTCATATAATCCAAATTAATTCACTATTAATACAAACACAAATAACATCAACTTAACAACTTTTATTACTTTAACATAAATCAAAATCTTTGCAATCAGCCAATAAACATTCACTCAAACTTAAATCAATTCACATATACAATTAAAATTTACAATTTCACCAAGAATTATTAACTATAAATTTTCCATCTACTAAACATTAAAAGCCACATCTTTCCCATACATCATTCATTAGCTATCAACTAGTCCAGATTTCTAGACTTCACAAACAACCCAAATTCTTTCATAACAGTAATAGAAAGCAGCACCATCAATTTCAAGAGAATTTTATTACAAACAATCAAATAGCACAAGTCAAATCATCAATAAATCAAACAATTTAACAAACAAAACACGAAACCAAGTCGATAATTTATTATTCCTCTTCATATTTCATTATTTATTGTTATTTTTGAATTATTTTAATCCCCTAACCTCATAAGGTATCTCATGATGCCTCGACTATGATTATGGTCGACTCTTAATTATAATCGAAACCCCAGAGAAGCATCCTTATTCCGTTACTATTCCTACATTCTTATCAATATCATTACTTATTTCGTTATTCTTTCTATATTCTTCTCAATCTCTCCACACTTCCTATTCCATTTCTCTTATCACTCTCTCCCCACCACGAGAAGAGTGATATTCCTCTCAAAAGGCAGAGTATCATGCACAGAAGGAAGGGAAACTATCATATGTATATTGCCAATCTATATGCAATGCAGCACAGTCCAGGGTTATCGTATACCAAATACTGATAACCAAGTTGTAACACTCTGTTACTAATTCCCTAATTAACCTGTGACATCTCTTTTAGTTCAATAATCTATTTACTAACTATGATAGGAAAGGATTTTCCATAATATCAACATACCTATCATAGTTAGAAAAAGAACATTCTAGTGAATAAAACATTATCCATGATAGAAAAGGATTTCCTGATACAATATAAATACTATCATGGATAATCAAAAGCTAACCATGTTAGAAAAGGTTCACCTAACATGGTTATTAAAAGAAGTAAACTAATGTTCTGTAATGTCAGATACAAATAACTACATGCGGAAGCGAATGCAGACCTATAAACTCGGCAATATACATATCTAAAGAATCAATACAACCTCTACTACCTAATTCCCTTTCCTGCTGTTTGCGTCTGTGCATGAATACCTGCAAAAATGTCAGTAATCGTGGGATGAGACAATTTGTCCCAGTAATCACCGCTTAACTCACTATAACAGTGAGATGTGCGGTAGCGAGGGCGTCTACAGAGTGCCACAGTTTAAAATCAGTAATATATATATATATTTAATTCACTCCTTCTTCCATATGTCCTCCAATCAAATAACACTGCCCCATCAACTGTCACACTCGCCTATAGATGCATTGTGCCATCACGGTGCATTCAAGCATCTAATCTTCACTATATGATTTGACATTGTGCCCCTCTCTCTAATGAGGGGACAATTTCCCTCTCTGGCAACCTCCAGAGAAGGAACCCCAATTCTGTTTCCATTACAGAACGGGAACGGTTGGGCTCTCTATTGCCAAACAACCGTAGGTCACTTACTTTCTCTAGTAAGTAGACCCATGATCCCCGGTCTCTAGTCCGAAAAGGATCAGTACAAATAACTGTCGATCGGCCAATCGACAGTTATCATCGCGCGATGGTACATATATATATATATATCAGTGTCATGCAAACTCTCCCAATATCCATGTCCATCAATTTCAATCTCATCATCAATATCATGCACTCTTACCATTCCATTCAATATCTCAACTATTTAATTCCTTCCCTCTAACTAAATAATCAATATCCCTACAGAACACTATATAAATCTCTCACATCATACCCAGAATAAAATCAATCTAGAATCGCCATCCACACCAAACAGGATAATATATATAATGTTTCAAATTTCTTTTATACAAAAATAGTCGTGTTTGAAAGGCACTCGATAGCCTGTTTTGTACGAAAATAGCTTTTCAAAGATAATATATATATATATAGAGGGTGAAGAAGGATTTTAAGAAAATCCCAGCTATCGTCACCCTCATTGTTATAGTAAGGTTAAGAGTGATTACCTATCGCCCTTTAGCACTTTACTGCCTTTTTCCCTTAGTCATGCCTTACGAACTATACATGTCTAACACCATGCTTTCCTATTATTACACAATGCAATAATAGTAAGTTAATGACCATTCAAGTATATAAGTTAAATAGCGTCTCTCTCTCCTTATGTGACTACCCAAATCTCAATTCTTAGTTATATCATTTTATAAAGTTAAATTATCTAATTTCTCATTCACTATCACTACATTCATAACAATCAAACATCATCTTTCACTTTCAATTCAAAATAATCACAATTCATAACAAATCATCATCTTTCACAATCAACAATTTCCATCCTTTTCCACGGCAACCAATGTGTTTATTTAGAATAAGCATGTGTCATGCTAGTTTGGAACATACTAACAAATAGCATAACAATACCACTCCATATTCAATTCAAATCAACCAACTCTATTTCAAAACCCTCTGTAAAACTTAATATCCAAGTTTAAAACTGCACCTTCACCTGAAAATGACTATTCTATTCAAATATCAACATTCACAAGTCAAATTAAACAAAGTATTTGCTTTCCTTTCCTTTCATAGCATGAAACTTTTATAACTATGACATATATCAACAATCTATTTGAGTAACTTCAACATGACATCAATGTATAGGTCAACCTCCCTCTCAATAAAGTTTAATGAAACTTTCAATTCAATTCCAACCTCACATCCTAGTCTAACAAAATGAACAGTGCCCAAGAACTCTTCAATCCCAAAATTTCATTCAAATCCTTTGAGTAATCTAAATTCAACTTATAACAAACTAATTTCTCTTCCAAAATCTAATTCAATTGATTAGTGAACCTCAAACAGCAAAACTTCATTCTTTCAAACAATTTCTTCTTTTAAACATTTTATCAAGCACTTTAAGTACATCCCAAACTCAACTAACATTATTTTCCAGCTTTACACTTCACATTCCTACAATATTCATAGCAACCATCCAACAATCATAAGGAACTTAGGGAACCAGAACTTCCAAAATCCTCAAGACACTACAAATTTGACATAAAAGCTTACAAACAACTGTCATTCTAATTCACCATTTTGTTCTCATAATCTGAAACTGAAACAAATAGAATCGTACCCATAAAATTCCACATATGACCACCACAACTTTACTCAATCAAACATGTCATATTGACTAGCAGTAAAGATATCTTTATTTTTAAGTAAACAATTCAAACAGATTACCCACACAAAAAACAAGTATTTCAGCCATAACAGATCACACAATGCTCAAGCAAATAGTAATGGAATCACAAAAACATTATAGTTTTCCAGTCACATTCTGACATACTAAATCCCATATCTAAGCTCACCACTCTACCAAAACTCAAAACCAACAAAGAATCCTACCAACCCATTAAACACAAGAATATATGTTTAATCATTCCACATCATCACCCAATTAAGACTTTCATTTGAACCTCACATGCAAATTGAATCCCATACTAAATAACAAGTGTTAACCTCAATGCATATCTAATTCAAATACTGTAATAGAATTTCTGTTAAGCCATATCGATTAAGCAATATCAAACAATGTCCTTATTTTACCGCATACTCCTTCTCTCCAAATTAATGCAGAAATGTGTGTGTATGTCAATAGAACCAACAAAACAAAATCTAAAGATTACATTATTAAACTCATTCACTACTAAACAATTTCGAAATCAGAAACAGGGGAGACATGAGAAATTTGACCAACTTCATAAACTCAATAAAATAACTTGCATGCTAGTTATACCTTCATGACTTGACAAGCAATATCACTACTCACTTCCAAACTTAGCATCCCAAATGTAAAACTAGTATAGGCATCCGGAGACAACAATCAAAAAGCATTTTGCAAAATAACAAAAACTCAAATCAACATTCAAATCCTTCCTAAAACTTCAAAATCAAAGATTAAACATGGTTTTTGGTGGATTATCTAGCCCAAAACAGAAACCCTTTTTCGGCCCCCCTCTCAATCTCACCCCGAATTGCAAGAACAGATTTAGAAATTGAAAGCAATTAGTCACCTAAATTCAAAATCAAGCTTTTATGCATGGTGGGTGCCGGAACACCATGAATCGCCATAGAAAAATGGCCACCATAGTGACTGACCAAATAGGCAAGCATAAGAAGAAGGAAAAATGAGAACTTGACATGGAAAAGAAGTACAACTCGCGAAATACAAGTCAAGGCCGAAGCTTACTCTTACACCACCGCCGTACGTCGCCAAGCTCGCCGGAAAACATGGAGGACAACGATTGCGAGCGAAGAAACAGAACGAAGATGAGGAGTGAAGGACGCGAGGGAGAGCAAAGGAAGATGGATTTTTGGTGAGGTTGAGGGAAGAAGTGAGGTGGACGGCCTTTACGCCGCCGGAGAAGGGAGGAAGAAGAAGAAGACGACGAAGGGGGGTGAAGGAGGACGAAGGGATTAAGAGTGAGGGAGGGGATGTATGTCGGGTTTTGTAAGGAGGGAGGGGAAAAGAGAAACCGCGGTGCACGGCCGGCTCGAATTCGCTGGCGACGCCGGTGGGTTGTCGGAAGGACAGAGAGAGGGCGGAGGGTTTGAGTGTTGGAGAGGGAGAGAGAGAGAGCTGACGGCTGGGGTTCGAATGAAGAAGGAAATGGAAGGAGGTGGGTATTTATATATATAGTTTAGGGAAAATTACAACTAAATACCCTATTATTTATTCTTAATTATAATTTTAGCCCAAAAGTTTATACATATTATTTTACCCCTCACTTTCTATCATACAATTTTCTAGGTTTCAAAAATACTTGTTCATAAAAGTTTATGGCTCCAATTAATCCTTTTAACTATATTTCTTCAAATTCTAAACTAACTAAGATTTAATATTCATAAATTGCTCAGGATATCCTACAATTCTTCCTCGAACCCTTAAATTTCCTTAAGGACACCTCAATAATCTCGTATTATTTTTAATTTAAAAACTGGGATGTTACAGGCGGTGCGGCGTCGCCACCGTGCGTGGCCGTCGGAAGCCGCCATGCGTGGCCGTCGGAAGCCGCCTGCAACAAAGGGAACACAGGGAGGGTTTGGAACGAAACTGAGAAAATTGACCATATCGATTTTGGGAAGGAGAAGGTAATTGAGGATGATAATGAAGATAACGGCTTGAATATGGATGGAGTTAGGGTTTGTTGTATATGCATGTAATATTTAGAGTAAACCTCAATCAATTACCCTAATTGTTTATTCTTAATTATATTTTAATCCCAAAAATCATATATTGTCACTAATTTTTCACGTCTCAGTTTTTTATAACATATTCACTTCTCTTTTATTAATATGATGTGGAAAATATTTCCACTTCATTATCTACGTCTAATAAAATAAATGAGATGTGGAAAATATTTTTCCTTTATTATTCACATCTAATTTTTAAAAAATAGACGTGGAAACTACCATATTTTGTTTTTACGTCTAATATTTGGAAATCAGACGTGAAATGGGGACGTAAATTCTTCTTTTTCTAGTAGTGTAATAACCACAAATGTTGGAAATTTCCAACATAAATAATGGAATAGTATGAGTGGTCCATTAAAGCATTGAACATTGTTAACAACAACAAACCATTGGGACAACCTGGTAAGAACACCATCACAAATTAAATTGATGATGCCAACCTCATATTAGTGTTCAAAGTGCATGAATTAGAGTAATAACACCAACTTGGTGATTAGAAGCTTTGCAATTCTAAATACTTGATATAGTTTGATTGAAACAAATGCTTAGAACTTCCCAAATTCTGGATCAACTTGAGGGTAAGCTAAGGAGTATTCCAGTCTGCCCAAATTCCATTCGCTGCAAACATTCAATAGCACACTTAAGATGCCAAAATTTCCAGGCAATTAAAAGCAAAAGTCAGAGAGTTATTTCAATTATTAGGTTGTAAATTAAAAACCACAGTAATCTCATTGCAACAGATATATTGAAATCAGAAAAGCAATTGCGATACAAAGATGTGCCTTAAAAGACTACATCTGATTTTTAACAGTGTCCTAGGCAATTTTAGCACCCTTGGCTCACAACTTTAATGGAGTGAGGTTATTTCTAGCCTTTGTCCTGAGACTGTAAAACTGCAATAACTTGAAATAATCATACTGTGCTTGAGCACAGAAGTATGGGCACAAAATTCACAAAAATGCAACTTTCAGCATCTTACACTTCACAAAGTAAAATCATATGTCAAGCATAAACTATTGTACATGTGAAGAGGCACTAAAGAACAGGAAAATCCAACCATGCAGATTAAGAAGAAACAGAAGGCTTGGAAACTTGTATTAATGACAGGAACCACACAATCAGTTTGAACTTGCATTGATGCTTCAGAGGGTTTTAAAAATTCAAACTCTTCCAACCCCATGATAGATCATTAGTCCAAAACAAATCAACCATAATGCACAAATTGCAAATCAAGTAACCATTGTCTAGCCATGGATCAAATAAGTGATAACCAACCCCAAATACTGGACACAAGTTTGTGTAGTATAGTGGGACCCGTGAACAGAAATTAGATCTGTGCACAAATTATACTATTTACTGAGTCATTTATCATTCTAGTGGCCTCTTCAATTAACAATGTCATCTAGTTAAATGAAGCTAGGGTTCGAAGGCTATTGAAATGAGAAAGTTTAACTATCCAAGACATCCACCATTAGAAAATCATGAAAAGACAAAAGTAACCATAAAACAGAAAGCCTCATCAGCAAAATATAAATTGTATTTCAAATCAAGTATAGAATACTATATATGAAACAAATGAAGCATGCATGGGAAGAAGAAAACCATGGAATATAGATACTATTTGAGAAGAAAAATTCCATAAAAATTGCATACCTAAGCCATTTGAAACTTTAGAGAAATGTAAGTCAGGAGAGGCATCTAAAGAGGATCAGGCTGAGCCATTTTGATTCGAACAGATTTAGCTGAATATATAGGTTTTTCTGGCTGAAAAAAATCTGAACATGAAAAACAATATCATCAATAGAAAGTTATCAAAATCAAATCAAATGAAGCTAGCACATAATGACTTAACTTAAGATTTTCAAACAGTAGAAATTTAAAGCAAGTAAAATTCGAAACTTTCTTACCTCATCTCCTTGTAGAGGCAAACAAAATCAAATTTGAGGCTTAGTACAAAATTACTGATCTTAGATGGTAAAGCAACTGAATGAAAACATCAAGGTGATGGGTGAAGGTAATTGAAAAGGAGAAGTAAAACAAACTCGCCTGATAGTCCAAAGGATGGGCCTCGCAAGAATACTATGCCCCTAATCAACAAAAGCAGCAAATTTCAACAAAAATACTATGCTTGAATGTAGCCTATATCAACAAAAATGAAGGAGAAAGAAGGATTATAAGCTCTGCCCATAATCAAATGCATAAAAACCCCTTACCTTCAACAAAAATACTATGTCGTCACCGCTCATCGTCCACCATCGGCACAGATTGAAGCTTGCCGTCACAGATGGAAGAAGGAAATGGGACGCCATTACAGATAAAAGATTGAGACGGAGAGGCTGAAGCTTGGCATGGGGCTGGGAAACATAAGGGTGAGTTGGGAAGGAAGAGATAAATGAGGTTGTGAAGGTAATGGAGGCGGGTGAGTATTGAGGAAGGAAGTGCTACTGAGTGGTGAGACATTAATGAGAGTAGGTGGGGTGAGGGTATTGATAACAGAGGAGCCAACGCATATGCTTTTGAAAGAGTACGGAATGCATTTACCAACTTGGATATATTAGATGAAGCAAAAGTTAGTAAACCGGATGCATGTGAACACAAAGGGGGTTTCAGGCAGGAGTAATAGAGATATATATTAGATTGTTAAAATAACTCAATAATATTTAGCATCTTGTTAAAAAGTACATATTCTATGTTTGTACTCTTGCATTCCTTTTATTTTTTAATGATTTAGCAACAATTGGTCAAAACACTATAATAGTGTCATATTGTGTATATGATTCCATTTTTATTTTATGCCAATTGAATGTTATATATTAAAATTTCTATACAAAACACAATAACGTAGAGATCACAAATATAATATATATTATGACTAAAAGATCTGTGACTTACAACTAATATATTGTCCTTTTTTTTCTACACAAACAAATTACACTAAAAACACAAAGTTGATTTTCAGATTACATAAGACAAATGTTTTTTTCCTTTATTCCTTCCACAAATAAAGTTGCAATCATTAGTCACGTCTTCCTTTTCTTCAGCCGACTACTGCTTTTTGACTGTTTAAACTCTACAAGTGTCTCTTCTGTGCGTTCAACAAATTCCTTTTCTGATACAGTGGACAACTCATTTTCCGTGATGTGATCCACTAAAGTTGTTGATGTAGAGGCAGCTACAGATGAAGTTAAACTTGCATGAGTTGATGGTATTTTGGACGAAATTCTCAGGCAATTATTGTTGTCAGCTATCAACTACAAATCCATTTTCCTAAGTATGTATCATTGAATATTTCAAAGAAGCAATACATTAAGAATACACATTGAAGTATTACGTGTTAGAAACAACCTTTTTACTGTCAGGCAATCCTGTATATGTGAAACTCTGTAAGGCCTCAAGGTCAGACGTAAATTGTACTATAGGCATGCTGCTTTGACGAAACACATCAGTTGTTGGCTTGAATCTCACTAATATCAGTATTTCCTTATTAAGACTCTTGATTAACTTTTTTGGAAATGAACCTTTCATATTTTTCTATATAGAAAAAAATTTCAAATGATAACAAATCGTTACCACTACATTGATGAATATGTGTAGGATATAAGTTGCATCATTCATAAATTGAAGAATACAAATTTACATGTTCAAGTTTATTTGCTAACTCAGCTGCAGTTTTGGAAAATAGTCTTACTGCCAAATCATAAAAAAAGACTACTGAAACTTCACCACTGTCATCTGAAACCCTGTAGTGTACTTTGTACCTTAAGAAAAAACAAATAAAATAAAATAATGTTTAAAAAAAAACAAAGTGAACGTAAATATATAAACTGATAATGTTTCTGAAGGAGGGTTCTCAAGAAATTGAACTGTATACTTAATCTCAGGCTCTTCATCCTCAGACGAACACTTTCTGCACCTATACATCCCATTTTCCGATAGTGTCATTTTTGCATTACAATCACAACTATCATATTTCCAACCCTCGAATGTTTCTAACATCTGAATTGTCACCTTCAGAACAACATTCATTTGCTAACAAAAAAGAATGCATCATTGTCAGAATGATATCCTAAAGAAAACAATAGACCCAATAACACAATTTCCAAACGAAATGGAAGAATATCGCACATACAAATATAATTTCTACACCTACCTGATTGAGTGTATTCATTTCCTGAACTGTTATCCTAACTGGAAATTGAGATAAAGCCGATGGCATGATAGTTGCAATCTCTGCTCGTTTAATAGTTGAGAAGGTTGCTTGTACGCCGTCACCCAATCGTAACCTAGTGATAGCGTACAAAATTATTGTTAGAATCTTAAGTTTTGATGAAGACTAAAATATGAAAGAACTGATTGATCACTTAGGAAGAATTAGATTAAAATTGAATCCTAAGTTAGAACACAACCGGATGCAAAAACACTACCGGAAGTCTTAGAGCTAAAACAACATAACTGACGCTTGCGGATGAAGTATACATCCCACAGCGAAAGTCGATACCAGGCTAAGTCAGAACCTAGTCTAAGTAGGACTGCTTCCCATAGAAAAAATGCTTCCGATAGCATATATGTTACTTATTGCACTTGACTATATATATTACTCTGTTAGACTAACATTTGTATGCAGAACTTAGTTTCGCTTCCGGAAGCAAATGAGCTTCCGATAGTGAATGCTCTTAGCACTGGGACTCTTAGACTAACACTTGCAGAACAAGGCTCCCGCTTCCGGTTGTACATGATCATCCGACAGCGAGAGTACAAGAGACAGAACGTACATATGCTCAGAAGTCAGAACTGCTTTTGTCATAGCAGAGTTGTCAGAGTTGCTTTTCAGAGATAAAGCAAGTCAACCCTGCTGAGCATTAATGGAGCATTAATGGAGCCAAAGGTAACAAGGGTTTAACGGACATATTCAAACGACATTGTTACCATCCAAGCATGTGGAGTATTAGTGGATGCTATATAAGGAACAACTTCATCATTTATGAAGCACCGAACATAATCTGCAAAATTCATTCAAGCATTCAAAGCTCATACTACCCAGAAAGCAAAAAGTTCAAGAGAGCACTTATTACCTTGAGAGTTATTCTTTAGTTATCTTGTACTCTTTGCATTTAAGTCTCTTCATTTATTGAGAGCTTTTATTGTACTTAAGTGAGTAACATTATTTGTTCATTGAGTGAACTAAGTAGAAAATCCTTTGTTTAAAGGTTGAACCCTTACATGTAGTAAGGGGGAGCAAGTTAGGTTGTAAAGGTTGCAAGTGAGCCCGGAAAACTTGTGGTTGTAAAGGTTGCAGGTGAACCCGTTGTAAAACCTGTGGATTAGTGGAACCCAATCAAGGGATTGAGAACTGGACGTAGGTCAAAGAGTTAAGACCGAACCAGTATAAAATTGTTGTGCGTTTTAATTTTATAAGTTTTATTTTGTAGCACAATTCACCCCCCTCTTGTGCATCCTTACTTTCATTTGGTATCAGAGCGGGTCTTCCTGACTTGATTCCAACGAATCTGGAAAGAAAAGATCCAGTGATGGATGCTGATCAGAATACTCTTCCTGATGTCTCGATGCCTCTAAACAAAACTCCTGGTTTCGATGGGTACAACTATCCATTCTGGAGATTCAAAATGGAGAACTATATTAAAGCTAATGGCCTTCATATCTGGGATGTTATAGAACATGGTGACAATATTCCATTGGATGATGAAGGCTTTGAGAAGCCTCGGTCCAGGTTCACTAATGATGACTACTTTAAGGTAGAACTGAATCATAGGGCCATCCACTACATTCAGTGTGCGCTAAGTCAGAAGGAGTACTTCAGGATAAGTCACCACAAAACCGCAAAGGAGATGTGGGAGGCTCTTGAGACAGCTCATTCAGGGACCTTAGGAGTCAAGGATAGAAGAGTGGAAATGCTGGTGGAAGAATTCCATAAGTTCACGATGCTTCCTGATGAGCCGATCAGAGATCTGGAGCTCAGATTCACTCACCGTATAAACAGCCTTGCTTCATTGGGAAAAACCATCCCTGAGAGGGAGCAGGTAAATAAAATCCTGAAAGTGTTAAGAGGTGATTGGCTTACAAAAGTTACTATTTTGCAGGAAGTACAGGGAGAATCAACCAGATCTATCACCGCTCTATTTGGTTCACTGGCTGAATATGAACCAACTTTGTTGGCACAACGAGCTCCCCAAGCAGCTACAAAAGCCAAGAATCTTGCCTTAGTTGCTCCCAGCAAAGAAAAGGATAATGATGATGAGGAGGATATTGATGATGAAGAAATGGCCATGATGGTTAAAAGGTTCAAAAAGTTCTTTAAGAAGAAAGGAGGATTCCAGAGAGGAGAATCAAGTTACAAAAAGGAAAAGACCCCTGTCTGCTTCGAGTGTAAGAAGCCGGGTCATTTCAAAGTTGAGTGCCCAAGCCTCCAAAGATTCAAAGGAAAGGACAAAAGGAAAGCTTTCATGTCCTCTATCTGGGTTAACAGCTCAGATGAGGAAGCCAGCGATGAGGAAGAGGTTGCAAATCTTTGTCTTGTTGCTAGGGAAGATGATAGAGAAGAAACTCTCTCAGATTTTGAATCTGTCCATGGTGAAAAGGTAAGCATCACTGAACTTCAGGAAGCTTACAATGATATTCATAGAGAGTTTTATCGAATGACAAAGGCATTTAAGATTTTAAAGAGAAAAAACCAATCACTTAAGGTGACTGTAAACTCACTAAGTGATGAGCTTGCGGAAGTCAAGAGGCTTCCGGTAGCGGATACCAAGGGAAATCCCCAAGTGGAACCCAATGCCTCAGCCTCAGAGAGCTGCACCAACTGCAGCAAAATCTCTATTGAAAGAGATAGACTATACAATGCCTTGCAATAGTTCACCAATGGTTCTGAAATGCTTAATGTTATCTTAATGAACCAAAGGGCTTATAGAGATAAGACAGGATTAGACTATAAGCACAAAGAGAAAAAGTGGGCGGAACCCAAAGTGAAACCCTACTTAAAATTCTTTCACAAAGCCACTAGTTATACGTCCTCACCCTTCAGCTTCTGTAACTACTGCAACAGGAAGGGACACTCCACGTCCACCTGTAACGCCAAAAAGCATGGAACCGATAGCACTCACAAGTGGGTTCCAAAAGGAACTAAATTGCCTAAGGACTTTCCAAGGCAAGAGGCTAAGGGAGTACGTAGACCTAGGACATGGAAACCTAGTCCAAAGGAAATTCATACGCCTAGAGCCCACTCAAGGCCAGAGGCACAAGTCACTCACAAACCTAAGGTCAACACTGGACCAAGGGTTCCTGGCGCTAATGATAAAGGACCCAATAAAGGTTGGGTACCTAAGGTTGTCTAATCCATGCAGGTCTGTCTCAAGGCATCCAAGAACCGGAAGTGGTACATTGATAGCGGATGCTCGAGACACATGACAGGAGATAGGGACAAGTTCAAATCACTGGTGATCAAGGATGGAGCCAAAGTGAACTTTGGAGGAAATCAAAGTGGAAAGATCACTGGTGTTGGTGAAGTTGGTCCTATCCAGGACGTCTACCTGGTAGATGGTCTCTGCCATAACCTGCTGAGTGTAAGTCAAAGCACAGACAAAGGAAATTGGGTAATCTTTGACTAACATGAATGCCTTATAGTTGATAAGAATGATCTGGACATAGACAAAAACAATTTTAAATGCAAACTTAAGGCTAATAGAAATGGTAATTTATATACCCTAGATTTATGCCAACAATTAATCGAAAAATGTTTAATCACTAGTGATGAAAATAGTTGGTTATGGCATAAACGGCTAGCACATGTAAATTTTACACAGTTGGATATGCTTATCAAAAAGGAGCTAGCTATAGGGATACCGTCTTTTAAAGTAAAGCATGATTTTATCTGTGAATCTTGCCAACGAGGAAAGCAAACAAAGTCCTCGTTCAAAACCAAGAAGAAAGTCTCCACAAGCAGGCCCTTAGAACTAATCCACATGGACTTAGTTGGGCCAGCAAGAGTCAAGAGCTTGGGGGGAAACCTTTATGCTCTAGTTGTGTTTCTTCCCTCTAAGCATGATGCTTTTGATGCTTTTGTTTTTCTTGCTAAGAAAGTACAGAATGAGAGAAATCTCAAGATAGCAGCAATAAGGACAGACCATGGTGGAGAATTCGAGAACCACAACTTCTCAGAGCTGTGTGAAGATAATGGGATTGATCACAACTTCTCAGCTCCCAGGACTCCACAACAGAATGGTGTGGTCGAGAGGAAAAATAGAGTCCTGACCGAGATGGCCAGAAGCATGCTCAATGAGAAGGAAGTCTCTCAAGTGTTCTGGGCTGGCGCTATGAGCACTGCCTGTTACATCTCCAATAGAGCCTACGTTCGCAAGGGCCTGGACAAAACACCATATGAACTATACAAGGGAAGAAAGCCCAACATCAGCCACCTGAGAATCTTCGGATCAAAATGCTATATCCACAACAACGGAAAGGTAAATTTGGGTAAGTTTGATCCTAAAGCAGATGTAGGAATTTTTATAGGGTACTCTCTTAGAAGCAAAGCATACAGAGTATACAACATAAGAACTAGAACAGTTGAAGAATCCATGCATGTTGTATTTGATGAAAACCCCTCATGGGAAGGATCCACAGAGGATGATGGAATTCAAAATTTTTCGAAACCACCATCACCCTTGAAACATACCTACTAATAACACAGTATTTACCTACTAGCTTTTACCTATTCAAATACATATTCACATAATCCAACAGCTGATGTCTAACCATGTTAGTAAAAATATATCAAACATGGTTAGAAAAAGAAACACCCTATGACTTCAAATTAGATACCCTAACCATGTTAGTAAAAGATTCACCTAACATGGTTAGTAAAAGAATTTCTCTACTATGAAGAGATTCCAAACATATGCTTACCACATTTCTAACTATGTTAGAAAAGAGAATCTCTTAACATAGTTAGCCAAAAGAACTATCATTATCCTAACAATTCATACACTCAGTGTAATAAACACAAATATAACCATGTTAGAAAAGAATCACCTAACATGGTTAAAAGAAAGGAACTAACCAAGCTACACAAAAATAAACCATATTAGAGCGGGGCCCATCTAATATGATTATACACACAGGAAACATAAATTCACTCAATACATCATCCATCTACCACATCAATATATTAGGAAAACGAGTTTCCTATTTGCCATCCATCCAAATTTTCATCATCTGGTTACAAAGTATATACCAACTGAAATCGACATATTAGTCAAGATAGTTCCTGGACTATCACAACAGCCAGAACAATATCTCATACCATCCACAACTCTACTTTAAGTCACAGTACAAGCAATACAGTTCACATATAATAAAAGTTCACTCAAAATAACATTCATATGTGCGGAAGCTGATGCAGCCTAGTGAAATGGCGATATAAGTCCTTATAGGATCACCTCTGGCCTACTTACTAACTCAGTATGGGTCAGACGGCCCCTTCCCCTTCCTCTGCGCCTCCCCCTGGGCATGATCACCTGAAAAAGATAAAGGGAATGGGGTGAGACAAAAACCATGTCTTAGTAATCACCTCTTAACTCACTGTGACACTCAGAAATGGGGTAGTGGAGCGTCTACAGGGTACCACAGTTTTCAAAACCTGCATAACCACATAATATATACACATGTATACAGTACAGATACATCCATCTCTCAATAGACAAAAATAAACGTGATTGACACTGTGCCCAGTCTCAAATCTGAAAGCATGAAAAAGGGAGCACTTTAAAATGTGAAAACATCCCTGGTTCCTTTACAATTCGAGGAACCTGTACAATTAACCTATCGATTTGCGCAAATCGATGGTTACATCGGCCGACGGTACTAATAATCAGTGTCATGCAACATGCAAAATATTTATATAAATATGAATATATATTAAGTACAGTTCAGTTGAAAGGTACCCTATAGCCCACGTTTAAATATTAAATAATCCGAACTCGTTTCATTTATGTATATATATATCTAAGTAGAAGAGGATTTTAGAAATCCTCAACTACCGTCACCCTCAGTATCACAGTCAGTTAAGCGTGATTACCTGCTAAACTTCACTGCAGCAGATATACGTAGATAACAATTGCCCTCAAACTCCGCCTGGAGGATCACCGTCTACAATAATGCCACCATTTAAAAATGGTTAAGACACCTTCATCTAACTTGGGCTATACTTTTTACCAATAACAAAAACAATATTGAAGTAATAATTTACTTCCATTACAAATACATCACTTTATAACTTTCTAGATCATTAACCTTCACCATTTCTTAGAAACCTTGAAGATTAATCCAATTTATTAAACACTCATTATAACGCCGCATTCACATTAAATAAGTCACTCACAATGACCTCCATAACACACAAACACTCTTCCAAACTCAAACAACCTTTAATCTACCAAAAATCACTTCATTTCAACACTTTAACTATCCAACTTCCTCCCAAATACCATTCTAGCCAACACTCACATTCCAACAACAATAAACAACCTTAACTAGCATCACATAATCACCAATTTAGTCCAAAGCCTCCTCCTTTAGCTAACCCATACTTAAAGAGCCAAATAAATAGCCAATAAAATTTAAACTCAACTTCCAACTTTAATAGGCTTAAATACTTCCCAAATATCTTTAATTTATCACTTATTCTTGCACAAATCCTTGGTTAAAGCTTCAATAATTAACTCATGTCCAAACCCTAACTTAAAAGAGAAAACTTTGTGCGAAAATCAATGCCTCAAAGGATAGGAAAAGCTTACAGAGTTCAAAGTTAAAAGGGAGAGTCCCCACCGCCGCCGGCCGCCACCATGGACGCCGGAAAACACCTCTTGTATGGTGGTAACCGAGCTAGAGCAAGAGGAAGGAAAGGAAAATGAGGAGATGAAGTTGGAACAAGAGGAGAATTCAAGAAAATGACTGAATAGGGACTCTTTACTGCTCGCCGCCGCCGCCGGAAAAAGAAAGCTAAGGCCGATGCATACTTTAAGGAGCAGATCGGGCTTACTCTGCACGGATCTTTGAAGGAGAAGAGGAGAAAAAAATGGAAAGGAGGAAGCTTTATGAACTAAGAAGCCAAATGGATGCTTGTGGGTCTGAAGAAAAATAAGCAAAATGGTAAGGGGAGGGGACGGAAATGAGGAGGAGGGAGGCCGTGTTTTTCTTAAGAGAAGGGAGAAGGGGCATGTTTGGATAAGGAGAAATAAGGGTGGTTTTTGATAATTACAGCCTAAGCTTGCCATAGTGTACTCTTTTTGATTTAAAACTACTTAAAACATCCTTCAATCTTCTTAAACTTCATAATATTTTTATCTTTACCATTCCCTCATATTTCAAACTCTTCATTTCTTAATTAATTATGTGCACATTAATTACTCAAAATTTCCAAAAATCTCCAAAAATTCCTAAAAATTCCAAAATTCCTAATTTCTCCATTTATCATTTCCCAAAACACTCTTTAATCCTGTATTAAATTTTCAGGATGTTACAACCCTCACCACCCAAAGAAACATCAGCAAGAGATCCTAAGGTGGAGGATGACCCCATTGATGAACCTAGAATGCAGGCGGTACCTGATGAGGTACAGTTGCCAATCGCTAGGAGACATCACAGGGATCATCCACTAGACCAAGTACTTGGTGATGTTTCTTCTGGTGTTAGAACTAGAAGGCAGGTTCAAAATGAAGTTGAGTTTGGAGCCTTCCTGTCTCAAATTGAACCAACTTCAGTTGAACAGGCTCTAGAAGACTGTGACTGGATCATTGCCATGCAGGAAGAACTCAACCAATTTGAAAGAAGTCAAGTCTGGGAACTAGTGCCTAGACCGTCTCACCAATCCATAGTCGGGACCAAATGGGTCTTTAAGAACAAATTGGATGAGACCGGACTAATCACTATAAACAAAGCCAGATTAGTTGCAAAAGGATATAACCAAGAAGAGGGCATAGACTACGAAGAAACCTTTGCTCCAGTCGCAAGACTTGAGGCCATAAAGATTCTTCTAGCATTTGCATCCATGAAAGGTTTTAAATTATATCAAATGGATGTAAAAAGTGCCTTTCTTAATGGCTATATTAAGGAAGAGGTGTATGTTGAACAACCTCCTGGCTTTGAAGACCCTAAGCATCCCAAACATGTTTTTAAACTAAAGAAAGCCCTATATGGCCTGAAACAAGCCCCACGAGCTTGGTATGAGAGACTTAGCAACTTTTTGCTAGGAAAAGGTTTCTCTAGAGGCAAACTGGATAATACATTGTTTATTTTGCATAAGAATAGGGACATGTTAGTTATTCAGATTTATGTTGATGATATCATATTTGGAGCAACTAACGAAAAACTCTGTGAGGAGTTCTCAAAGACAATGCAGGGAGAGTTTGAAATGTCGATGATGGGAGAATTAACCTTCTTCCTAGGCTTGCAGATCAAGCAGAGAAAAGATGGCATCTTCATCTCCCAAACCAAGTACTGCAGAGAACTTCTCAAAACGTTTGGGATGGATGAATGCAAGGAGTATGATACTCCCATGAGCACCACTGCCGCTCTCGATGCTGATGTCAAGGGAAGTTCTGTTAGCCAATCAATGTATAGGGGCATGATAGGGTCCTTGTTATATCTAACTGCTAGCAGACCTGACATACAATTTAGTGTTGGCATGTGTGCTAGATTTCAATCCAACCCCAAGGAATCTCACCTAACATGTGTTAAGCGAATTCTGAGATACCTTGAGGGAACTCAAGAACTTGGTCTCTGGTATCCCAGAGGTAACCAAGAGTTCTTGTGGCCTTATTCTGACGCTGACCATGCAGGTTACAAAACAGATAGGAAGAGCTCCAGTGGCCAATGTGCCTTCCTAGGAGGCGGTCTGGTGTCATGGGCTAGCAAGAAGCAGACCTGTGTGTCACTGTCATCTACGAGGTAGAATATATTGCTGCTGCAAGTTGTTGTGCCCAAGTGCTTTGGTTGAAAAATCAACTTCGTGATCTTGACCTAGAGTTTCCAGAGGCTCCTATCCTCTGTGACAATACAAGCACCATCAGCCTAGCCAAGAATACAGTACAGCACACAAAAACAAAGCACATTGACGTCAGACATCACTTCATCAGAGACCATGTTCAAAAGAAAGATGTCAAGGTGCAAGTTGTTCCAACCGAGCATCAGCTTGCAGATATCTTCACCAAGCCTCTAGGGGTAGTAGACCAATTTACATACATAAGAGGAAATTTGGGAATGGTAAACCCAAATGAAGTTTAAACTTCAAAATAAACCTGTGCTTAATTGTTAAAACCTGTAAACTATGCTAACTTAGGCATCGGAGTGCCAATCTTTAGTTTTGCAGGTCCCCCAGCACTTAAATGTTAAATCTTAAGTCCTTCAAATCCCTTAACCTGCGCACCAGTTCGTCTACTCAGCATTGGATCCTGCCGCTTACGGTTGTCACTCAACAACCGGAAGCGCTAGTACTGGAAAGGGACACGTCACCTCAGAAACGTTACACCTTCTCCGACAACAGTTGTGCCCTCTCTGACAACCAGAAACGACACGTGGCATCAGGTGCGCCGTTTCAATTTTAAATGTTTACGTTTCCCATAAAAGGTGTGTGTTCCCCATAACTTGTCATTATGACCCCTCGCATCAAACATCACATTGCATAAATAGGCATTAATCATTCATAACCTCTCACTCAAACCTTTCATACAATTCTCTCTCAACTGTTCATCATCATCTTCATCTTCACTCTCATCTTTTCTGCATCTCCATTCCCACATCCTTTCTACAAAATGGCCGGCTCAAGTGAAACAAACCCTAACCCACAGAACCCCTCCTCTTCTGGGAAATCTGGGAAATCTGGAAAGAGAAAGGACAAACAGGTTCGCTTCGCTGAAGAACCTTCATCAAAACGCCAGAAAGCCACATAAGATGATTATTCAGAATACAGATCTGGACCCCTAGAACCCATCTCCCCAGCATTCGAAAACAGAAATCCCTACCTAAACAACGGGATCTATGTTGATTTGAAGACCTTGGCAGATCTGGGCTATGACCTCTCAGAATACCTGGAGAAGTACATGAACTGGCTGGGTTTGCAGAATGACTACAATGTAAATGTGCTTAGGGTGTTCTACGAGTCCTTAACTGCAAAGGTAAAATTGAGGGACCCTACTCAGCAGAAGAGCGAGATCGCTCGCGTTGACTTCCACGCTACCGTCAGGGGCAGGAAAATTAAGTTCAATTGGAAGCACATCAACCAATTTCTGGGAATCACGGACCCAAAATTGAACAAGTGGAAGTACCATGGGAGGTTCGTTCAAGAAGACCTAGAGGAAATTTATGGGACAAGTGGAAAAAGTGTCTCCGGCATGCCTCGCACTAAGCGAGTACTTTAGTACATCTACTCGCGGATCATGACCCATAAAGGGGGGCACTTCAGCGAGTTTACACAGCTTGACAACCCCTGGCTGCCCAGATTCCTCAGTCAAGAGCCAATTAACCCTAGGCAACTCATATCTTTGGAGCTCCTCCGATGGCTGGATGGGAAAACAACAAAGGACAATGCCTCTCTCCCATACCCACAGCTCATCGCCTTCCTGTTGGAGAACTTCAATATCCAATCCACTGAGGCAGTGGACAACAAGAAGTGCCTGCCTATGGATTCCAAAAACTTAGGCAAAATGGGAGTTGTATATAACAAGCCAGTGAGGGCAACCCAATCAGGCTCTCAAGGAGGGAGTGCCTCACACAACTCTAAACCCTCTACGTCTGGAGCACGGGATCAGGAAGCAGATTCCCGCCCAAGCACCTCACGTGGACCCAGAGGATCTGCTGCCCAAAAAGCTTTCCTCAAAGACGTAATTGAGGAACTGTTGTTTAAGCTGCCGGATCCACTCATGACACCCCTCCGTGAGGAAGTTGACAGAAGCTTCCGAAAGATGCGCTGGCGGATGAAGCGTTTAGACGCTCGGGTTGACAGAGTTGAGCAGAAGTTAGACCTTATCCTTGCCCACATACTAGCTCCTCCTTCCCCTCCTCCTCCAACTCCTCCTCCACCTCCACCGAGTCCACCTTCCCCTCCGCCACAAAATGACTCACCAAACCACCACTTCACCCACACCCAGCCTTCTCCCCAAGACTCCTCTCACCACCATCACTCATCCGATCACTCACCTAGCCACTCTAACCACTCCTCCTCTTCCTCAGACCAACCCTCAGACCATGATAATCATATCCCCTCACCCCCACCTTCTCCTCCCAGATATGGCCCTGAACCACCCCCTGTTATCCCCTCCTCTACCTCCTCCCTAGCCCTTGCCCTCTTTGATGATGCCAAAAGGGGGAGAGATATCCTAAGACAGCCGTCCCTGTGGCTTGATGAGGACGTTGCTACTGCCCTCAGAAGGGTAATGAACATGGAGCGTGTTGGCCAAGCAGAAAAGCTCATCCGTGGGGAAGCCATCCGGTTCATGCGCCAACAGTCTGCCAGCAGAAAGGCAAGTCTTGAGATGGTGCTGGCTGAACAACCTAAGGAGGTACCCCCTGCTGAGCCTGTACCCCCTTCTGCGCCTGCTCCCAACTTGCTAGATGAGTTATGCCAGAAATATGGGTTCAAGAGGCCAGAGCCGCCGAGGGTAGTCATTGCCAAACCCATTCCTCCTTCTGCACCAGCTCCAACTCCTCCTGTTAGCTTCAGCAAGACAAAAGTTAAGAGGACAGCCAGAAAGAGGGTCGCCTCTTCCCCCAGTGTGCCTTCATCTGAAAATGAGGAAGAGTCTATAGCGGCTCCAGAGGAAATAATAATTGAGAAGGTGCCACAATCAGGGGAAGCCTCTCAGACTCGATTGCCCTCCCAAGCTGAGCAGCTTCAGAAAGCAGATGAGGAAATCCCACCAGAAGTCGAGGTAAAGTTAGAGGTGGAAGACTTAACCCCAGAAGAGCTTGATCGCTATGGTGGAACTAACAACATTACATTCCATCAAGTTCAGCTTCTGGATGCTGAGAGAGCGGAAGCTCGGGATGCGCAAACGAGAGTAAAAGGGAAAGGAAAAGGGAAGGCAGACTTGTCTCATGATCCTGACTTCCCAGCTTGGAATGTTAAGATCAAGAATATCCATCTCCCTTTCGGAACCATTCCCATCGGAGACTCAGCATTAGGACAGTCATTTGGGGTAAATGAGGCTGCAGATCTGAAAAGGGCCATCGAGGAATCCCTTGAGCTTGAAAGAAATAGAAAAGCTAATGAGGAGAGGGAGCACCAAGAGATCCTTGCACAAATTCAAGAGGCAGAGCTGAACGAAATGTGGGATAGGATGGATGAGGAACACGAACTAAACAGAAGAGAGAGGAACAAAAGACATAGGCTTTAGAACCTCATCAAACCCCTCATACATCTTATCATCTTGCATATTTGTAATGTTATTTTTGTCTCATCTGATCATTCTTTCATACTTGTAAATCTGTCTGTTATACTTGTAAACTTTATCCTCTGATTGTATGTTTAATGAAGTTCGCTTTTGAATTCATACTTGTTAATTTACTTTATCTGCTTAAGTATGCCTTCATAAGTTAGCTTTAGTTTGTTATCATCAAAAAGGGGGAGAATGTTAGAATCTTAAGTTTTGATGAAGACTAAAATATGAAAGAATTGATTGATCACTTAGGAAGAATTAGATTAAAATTGAATCCTAAGTTAGAACACAACAGAATGCAAAAACACTACCGGAAGTCTTAGAGCTAAAACAACATAACTGACGCTTGCGGATGAAGTATACATCTCACAGCGAAAGTCGATACCAGGCTAAGTCAGAACCTAGTCTAAGTAGGACTGCTTCCCATAGCAAAAATGCTTCCGATAGCATATATGTTACTTATTGCACTTGACTATATATATTACTCTGTTAGACTAACATTTGTATGCAGAACTTAGTTTCGCTTCCGGAAGCAAATGAGCTTCCGATAGTGAATGCTCTTAGCACTGGGACTCTTAGACTAACACTTGCAGAACAAGGCTCCCACTTTCGGTTGTACATGATCATCCGACAGCGAGAGTACAAGAGTCAGAACGTACATATGCTCAGAAGTCAGAACTGCTTTTGTCAGAGCAGAGTTGTCAGAGTTACTTTTCAAAGATAAAGCAAGTCAACCCTGCTGAGCATTAATGGAGCCAACGGTAACAAGGGTTTAACGGACATATTCAAACGACATTGTTACCATTCAAGCATGTGGAGTATTAGTGGTTGCTATATAAAAAACAACTTCATCATTTATGAAGCACCGAACATAATCTGCAAAATTCATTCAAGCATTCAAAGCTCATACTACCCAGAAAGCAAAAAGTTCAAGAGAGCACTTATTACCTTGAGAGTTATTCTTTAGTTATCTTGTACTCTTTGCATTTAAGTCTCTTCATTTATTGAGAGCTTTTATTGTACTTAAGTGAGTAACATTATTTGTTCATTGAGTGAACTAAGTAGAAAATCCTTTGTTTAAAGGTTGAACCCTTACAAGTAGTAAGGGGGAGCAAGTTGAAATGCGTGGCTGTCACCCAAGAGTGAGGGGTGAATTGGGTGGCAGAATAAAACTTATAAAAATTCTCCCTCTTTAAAACATTACTCCTTGTGCTTGATGAGAGTGAAGATGTATTACCCCAAGCACAAGTGAGTATCTAGTGATGTGGTGCTTGATGTGTAGATTAAAACAAACAGAATAAGCACACACAAATTTATCCTGGTTCGGTCACTTCCAGACCTACATCCAGTCCCCAGGCTCCACCTGAGATTTTCAATCCACTAAACTTCTTGTTTGAACCAGGCACAAGAAAGCCTTTACACTTTAGGTTTTACGAGTACGAGTTCACCTAACAACCCACAGGTTTTGCAACGGGCTCACCTGCAAACCTTTACAATCACAGGTTTTACAACGGGATCACCTGCAACCTTTCAACCACAAGTTTTGCGGGCTAACTTGCAACCTATGGAGATTTAGAAAACCTCTAAATGCTCCCCCTCACTTTGGTAAGATAATAAATCTGTTCTTCAAGCACAAGCTTTAGAACAACCTCTATCAATTAGAGGATTTGATAATATGTTCACTCTATGAACTGATTGTGATAAACACTTAAGTACAAATGATTCTCTCTAAGAATAGATAATGTTACTCACTTAAGTACAAATGAATCACTCTCTAAGAATGTTACAGATCTAAGATCAGAGAGTAGAAGATGAGAAGAATGTAGATTACAATATCTCAGACAATGGACTCTGTTCTTCCAACCTCTCTTCTGAATGTAGATGTTCCTTTTATACTCGACCTCAAAACATTCAGGCTTGGGCGGCTGGTTGAATATGTCCGTTTGAATATAGCCGTTAATCCCATGTTACCGTTGAGAAGTACATCTTCATTAATGCTTAGCAGGGTTGACTTGCTTTATCTCTGAAAAGCAACTCTGACAACTCTGCTCTGACAAAAGCATTATGACTTCTGAGTATGTGACGTTGACTCTCGTACTCTTGCTGACGGATGATCATCGTTCATCCGGAAGCGGCAATCTTGCTCTGCAAGTGTTAGTCTCTGAATCCCAGTGCCAAGAGTATTTGCATTCGGAAGCTCATTTGCATCCGGAAGCAAAACTAAGTTCTGCACATACTTGTTAGTCCAACAGAGTAGTATATATAATCAAGTATAGTAAGAGCTATACATGCTGTGGGAAGCTTGTTTGCTATGGGAAGCATTCTTACTTAGACTATGTTCTGACTTAGTGTATTGTCTACTGACGCTAGGGGATGTCTATTCCAATAGTCAGCGTAAGTCTCGATATTTTAGTCTAACTCTTCCTAAGTGACTTAGTGTGTCATTTACTCATGCTATGGGATGTGTAGTATAACAACACATAATTACATGCAGTGGGAGTTCAAATGGTCTAAGGAAGTTCTCTTACATCCGGAAGCACTTTCACATCCGGAAGCACTTCCACTGGATGTTGGGTTATGATCATATTATACTCACTGACGCTCAGTGTTGTCCAAACCAACACCCAGCGCTAGTCACTAAGCAATCGGAAGCAAATCCACATCCGGAAGCATCCTAACTTAGTCTCAAGGGTTTTGTACAACTAATGTTCCTAGACTGAGTTATGACTTAGTGAAGCACTTACTGCCGCTGGGGGATGAGACGTTCATCCGCGAGCGCTAGTCCTAGTCCATCCGGAAGTAAATCCACATCCGGTTGTAACCTAACTTGGGGTCCTATATTAACCTAATATTCTATAAGTGTTTGGCTCGTTCTTTCATATTTTAGTCTTCATCAAAACTTAAGATTCTAACATTCTCCCCCTTTTTGATGATGACAAACTAAGTTTTCCAATTAAGTTCATATGAAAGAATTAAAAGTAACAATTAGATAAAGCACAAAGAATTAAGATAATTATCATTGATGAGCAAAAGATTACAAGTCAGATATGTATAACAGCATAAAAAATTTACAAGTAATCAAAACTGTGCAAGTTGAGCTATGCATGAAAAATATGAAGAAAAATTATCATAGTAAGCAAATTTACAAAGTGCGTAATAACAACACAAAGATGAAATGCTATGCTATGATAAATGCATGAGTGTATGGGGGTTAAGGCTTGCGCTTGTTATTTTTCCCTCTCTGATTCTTTTGATACTCTTCTTCCACTCTGGCCCATGCTTCGTCCATTTCCTGCTGATCAATCTGAGCAAGGATCTCTTGGAGTTCTCTAGCCTCTTTTTCCTTTCTAAACCTTTCTAGCTCTAAGGACTCCACAATTGCTCTTCTCAGATCATCGGCTCACTTAGCCCAGAAGAGGAAGAACCAAGTGATGTCTCGTTGATGGGGATGACACCATGAGGAAGATGAATGTTGGAGATCTTTACATTCCAGACCGGAAAGTCAGGGTCCTGGGCCAAGCTTGCCTTGCCTTTCCCTTTCGCTTTCTCTTTAGCCAAAGCGTTAGCCCTATCAGCATCCAGAACTGTGAATTGCTCGAAGGTGAGTTTGTTGTTTCCATTAAACCTCTCAAGTTCCTCAGGGGTGAGATCTTCCACCTCAAGCTTTACCACTACTTCTGGTGGGATATCATCCATCACTTTCTGAGCTTGTTCTCTGACGGAGGACTGAAACGCTGAAGCTTGATTCTCAGGCTCTTCCTCACTGTCTACAGGCTCAGAGATGCCTGTCCCCTTTTTGACAGCACGCTTCACTCTTGTTTTGCTGGATTTAACCACTGGAGAAGCAGGAGTAGAAGTTGGCGCTGAAGGAGGAATAGGAACGGCTCTCACTCTCACAGGTGGCTCAGACCTTGTGTACCCATATTTCAACATAATCTCCTCAAGTACAGTGAGTGCAGGTGCAGAGGGAGAAGGCTCAGAAGAAGGAACCTCAGGCTCAGGTTCAGGCTCAGGCTGTGGGAGTTCACCAGGTTGCTCATACAGAACCATTGCCCAGTTTGATCTTTGCTCGTCTGAACGCTGCTGTTCCATAAAGCGGATGGCTTCCCCACGGATAAGACGTTCGGCACTACCCAATCTCTGGGAATCCATGGCTCGACGGAGGGCATCAGTTATATCCTCATCTAGCCATAAAGAGGGTTGAGTTAGGATTTCTCTCCCCCTTTTGTCATCATCAAGAAGGGCGAGGGCCAGGGATGAAGGATTGGGTGATGTGGAGGGAGGAGGTTCAGGGCCATAGGTTCTGGGTGGTGACGTTGCTGGTGAGGAAGTGGGTGAGGTTACTGGTGAATGAGTGGGGCTAGGGAACTCGGAGGGATCTGTGAATAGGCCATCGAAGGGGTAGGTAGATGAATAAGGGGTGAAGGGTAAGTGTTCCTTAGATAACCTCTGAAGGCGGGGGTAATCCCTCAGATATATGTGACTGAGGGGGTGAATGGCAGTGTGGAAACCAAGGTGCTCGGCCAGTTGGTTGGGATTGGTTGGGTTGGTGGATTGTGAGTGGGTGGGGGAGTTTTGGTGGTCGGATGTATTAGAGTGGCTAGGAGAGTGGTTAGGTGAAGGTGAGTTTTGAGGGGTTTGGTAAGTGTCAGACTCATTTTGTGGTGAAGGTTGATGTGAGTCATTCTGAGGAGGGGGTTGTTGTGTATTAGGAGGAGGGAGTGATGGTTGGTTAGGTGGAGGAGGTGGAGGTGGGTTAGGAGGAGGAGGTGGTAGTTAGTTACCTTATGGTTGAGGGATTTGAAGGTGATTGAGGATGAGGTCTAACTTGGCATCTACCCTCGCTAGTTGAGCTTCGACTCGACCTACTCGGTCCTCGAGCCTCAGGATTCTCTCCCCCTGCTGCTGGAACCCAGTGTCACACTCATTACGAAGGGGAGCCACCAAGGAATCAGTCAGCCTAAAAAGAATCTCCTCCTTGACTTCCTCAGCAAAGGCCCATACTCCGGCTGTCACCTTAGGAACACGGCTTGGGCCAGGATGAGAGTCGACCTCTTGATCCCCTGCACCAGATACAGAGGGGGCTGTGGTTTGAGAGGCACTACCTGCCTGAGAGCCTGAGCTAGTGGCCTTGGTCTGCTTGATGTACTTTATCCCCATCTTGCCGATGTTAACTGCGCTGACAGGTACGCACTTAACATTCTCTTCCTTCTCAGTGGATGTTGACTTGATCAAATATTTCTCTAGGAGGAAGGCGATGATAGTGGGGTAGGGTAGGTTTCCAGATTTCTGATTTTCAATCCACCTGTGCAACTCTAGACTGATCAACTGCCCAGGGTTGATTGGCTGCTGGGAGAGGAGTCTGGGGAACCAAGGGTTGTCCAGGAGAGTGAACTCATTGAAGTTCCCCCCTTTATGTGTCATCATGCGGGAGTAAACATAATATAGAAGCCGATTGGTGTCAGACATCCCAGACACCTTCTTCCCCTTGGTGTCATAGACCTTTTCAAGCTCCACCTGGCTGAGTTTCTCAGGGAACAGCCATTCATTCATTGCTCCCTCAGTGATCCCCATCAGCCGGTTGATGTCTCTCCAAGTGAAGCTAAAGGTTCTCCCTCTTACTGTGGCAGTGAAGGTGACTCTTTGAATCTGATCCTTCCCATTCACCTTCTTATGCTTGGCCTTGGAAGTGAGGGACTGGCAGAACACCCGCAGGACGTTGACGTTGTATTCCTGGTTGATCCCCAGCCAGCACATGTACTTCTCCAGATATTCCCTCAAGTGCGGAAACCCTAGATCATCGATTTTGTTCAAGTCGATGAACATCCCAGTGTTGAAGTAGGGTTTTGCAGTCTCCATTTTCCCAGAAACTGTCTCCAGAGGCCCATCTCTGTACACAAGAGGATCATCCTCCTCTACTCGCTGTCTTTTTGATGAGGATTCCTCTCTGAATTGAACCCTCTTCTTACCCTTCTTCTGCAACCTTCTTCGCTGTTGCCCAGATTCCCCAGAGTGTTCTTGCTGTTCATGATGTTCATGTGATTTCCCAGATTTTCCAAAATGTGAATGCCCAGATTTTGACTTGGATTTCTTGGAAGTGGTTGGGATCTCAATGTTTTGGTTGGATTCGTGTGAGCCGGCCATTTTGGTAAATGAAATGTATGGTATGTGATCAAATGCAGAGAAAATATGGAAGAAGACGAAGAGAATGCGATGAAGATGAAGAACACGATAAATGTATGCAGAGAGTTTGGGTGAGAAATTTGTGTAAGTGAAAAGTGAAAAGAAAAGTGATTCTTGGTTCCTATTTATATAAAGTTGCAACGGATGAAGTGCACATTATGGCTCTACATTGAAAGTATGCGTTTGTTCATTGGGTAACGTAAATATTTAATTGGAACGGCGCACCTTTTAACAGGTGTCTCTTCACTTGTCAGAGGAGGCACAATTTTTGGTGTGAGAAGATGAAACGTTTTCTGAAGTGATGTGTCCCTTTGTTTAGGCACTGGCGCTCCCGCTCACTTTGATTCAACACTCAGTGCCAGCTAATGATCATCCGGAAGTGGTTTTGCTTCCGGTTGCACTTGCTTAAGATTTAACATCGGGGACCTGCAAATCTAAAGATTGGCACTTCGATGCCCAAATTAACACAGTTTGCAGGTTTTAACAATTAAGCACAGATGTTTTCTGAAGATTAAACTTCATTTTAACATTCCCAAATTTCCCTTTATAAGGATAAATTGATCAACCCTCAGTGGTTGTTTGGTAGCTATGTCTGTAGTTGAGAAACCTTTCTTGCACATGCTTCCGGAAGTGTGTCCGCTTCCGGATGTGAGGGTCTTTAAATTTAACATTGATAGTCCTTATCTTCCATACACCTTTTCACTAGGGGACCTGCAGGTGCTAGCGGAAGCATATGCGCTTGCAGATGGTCAGTGGAAAAACTTAAGATTTAACATTAGTATACATGCTGAGGACATTCCAAGTCACAAACTTATGTTCATCAGCTCAATATAATAATCTCAAGGAAACGTGCTTGCTTGTTGGTTTGGTAAAACAGGAGTATCAATAATGTGAAAACAGACTTTGAAATTTAGTTCACAATTTCTCAGTTTCACTTATCAAGTCATGAACTCTATTCATACTTTCTTGGATAAATATCAATGTGATAGCACAGGGAGTATCGAACATATTGCATATTTTCAGAGTTTCATACACAGTTATAGTTCAACAAATATGCCTTAAGGATGTTCATGTTATATTATGAAGACATGTGAAATGTAAGCACAATGAAATTCTAAAACCTTCAATGTCCACACAATAGTTTGGCTTTAAGAATGAATCAAGTTTTTTTTTAAAAAAAAAACAGCCAAATTCTCAGCATATGATCACAAGGATAATTTTCAAATCTTAGCTCAAGTTCTTTCAAATATGCTTAATATGATCTCATTATTCTTAGGATATCAACAAGCTTTAACTTAATCCAGATTGTACTAAGCTTGTGATAATGTGTCAGGATATAAGGTTTTCAGTGGGTAGAGATTCTTAAGAGTTCTTTCCAGCCTAGTTATCTACACTCACTTAGACTTCTATCCTATTGGCACTTGCTCTTGGATTTATCAAATTTTGCAGTAATTAATTCAAGGCATTTCCTAAGATTCCTAACGTATGTCCGACAAGGGAGACTATCCATTAAAATGCACAACAGAAGGAGTAATGGAAAGAAATGCTCATATAAGATTGGCGAGATTTCCTCAAGATTTAATTCAGATCAGCCATTTCTTCTCATCTTGATAAAGAGCATTCTCGTTGACGCTCTCTCTTGTACCTCCACATTGTTCAAGATTTTATAATCTGTCAACATACTTAACCACAGACTTGAACTGAGATCATTAGTAGATGGAACCGTAAGGTGTGATTAAAAAATTATTGCTCGAGTTCACAGCTAGTCAGTTTATAGCTAAGAATATTTAAGATCAATTTGTATTAAAAAAAACTTTCAAAAATCACAATGAATGCATAAGCTATTTTCTTTTGTGAATGAGCCTTTTCAAGGAGAAATGATTTGATATGCACGAATATTATAAACCCCACAAAAAAAAAGATTTGATATGATTTGATCATTTTCAAAAAAAAAAAATCACCACAGGTTGAAAATCATACCAGTATTACTATATTTTTCTCATTCATTCCATAGAGCAATTTGAAGTTTGTCTTAAGATACATAAATGTCAATTGCCGATGAAATGAGTAAACATGCATTCATTACCCAATTAATTATTTAAATAAGAGAAAGGGTAAGAATGACATCACCAAGGCTACATTTGCGTCAAGTAGTAGCTTGCTTGATTTTGATAGGCGGTGCTTGATCTTTTCTATTTCAAGAGCAGTAGCACCAGGTGCCTATCATGAAGAACATCTTATTCAGATTTGACTCATTGCCCATGTAACATTATGTTACTAATTCCCTAATTAACCTATGATATCTCTTTTAGTTCAATAATATCTTTACTAACTATGATAGAAAAAGGAATTGCAATAATATCAATATCTCTATCATAGTTAGAAAAAGAATATTCTAATGATTGAAATATTATCCATGATAGAAAAGAATAAACTAATACAGCACAGCTGTCATCATGGATAATTTATTGATAACCATGTTAGAAAGGATTTGCCTAACATGGTTATTAAACAAAACTAGTTGATATTTAAAAACAAATATATATATACATGCGGAAACGAATGTAGGCCTATACAAATTGGCAATATACAATTCAAAATAGTCTATATACCTTCTAATACCTAATTCCCTTTCCTGTTTGTCTGCGTCTGTGCATGAATACCTGCAAAAATGTCAGTAATCGTGGGATGAGACAATTTGTCCCAGTAATCACCGCTTAACTCACTATAACAGTGAGACGTGCGGTAGCGAGGGCGTCTAAAGGGTACCACATTTAAAACCAATAATATATATATACATATCAAGTCTTTCATTCATCATTCAAGTCCCTCCGTCTAAATCAACTCAAATTCATCATCTCTACTTCCCACATATCACTTCCCACATATCACTCAAATCCCTCAGTCAATTCCAAGTCAACTCAACAGACGAAAATAAACGTGATTGACACTGTGCCCAGTCTCAAATCTGAAAGCATGAAAAAGGGAGCACATTAAATAGTGAAAACATCCCTAAAAAAGGGAGCACTATAACTTGTGGAAACATCCCTGGTTCCTTTACAATTCGAGGAACCTGTACAATTAACCTATCGATTTGCGCAAATCGATAGGTTACATCGGCCGACGGTACTAATAATCAGTGTCATGCAATGCTCACTATCCCTATTCTATATTCCATCAACATAATTCCCTAATTTTCTCTACACAACCTACAATACATCCAATCCACTGTAACTCTCAATATCCCTGTCAAATCAAAATACCAAGATCCCAATATCTATACACTCACATACACAGTCCAAAAATATCACCAGCAGGATACTACATATATAATGTGTCAAAATCTTTTATATGAAAATAATCGTGGTTGAAAGGCACCCGATAGCCTGTTTTATATAAAAATACCTTTTCAAATAATATATATATATAGAGGGTGAGAAAGGATTTTAAAAATCCCCAACTAACATCACCCTCAATGTTATAGTAAGGTAAGTGTGATTACCTGTTGTCCTTTAGCACTTTAATACTCTTCCTTACGCTTCCTTACTCAATTCACCTATTATTACATAAAAGTAATAATAAGGTAAACAATCATGCTTATATATGTATAATGAATAGTACGTCTCTCTCGTATGATATATATATTACTACCCAAACCCCCTTATGTTCATTTTTCTAATGAATCAATTCAACTCAACCAATACAATTCACTTTCATCCACATAAGTCACATCAACAAATAAGCATAATCACATCAAGTAAAACTAACCAATTCTTAACTTTAACACATAACCAAAACAATGTCTCACCCTTTCCAATTTTTAACTTTATTTCATTAGCACAAATTTAAAACTCCTCGAACACTATTTATAATAACATCACATACAAGTCATACACATGAATTTCCACACAAAACAATCACCATTCATAATAATCAAATGTCATTTTCACTTCCAATTCAAAACAATCACAATCTATAATAATTATTTCAATAACTTTAAGCATCACCTTGCTAGCAATATCAACAATGCCCATTTTATCCTAATTTGAATCTTGGATAGCTCATACATCAAGTACAACACAAATTTCAGAATTTCACAAAGAACACAATTAAATTTCTAGACACCAGCATAATAGCAACCTTCCTCTTCTAGATCACTTTCCAAACCATCATCACAATAATTGGTAAATTACATCTCATCAAGGTTAACTTACTAATCTTTAACTCAAATCAAGGATATTTTCATTTCAAGTACCATTCAGCCATGTGCATAGTCTATCATGAAGTACCCATCATAATATTTTCTCTCCAAGTATCATCCTCATAGAACAATTCTCACCAACGCATATCAAGTATTAGTGACACACACAAACACATCAATTTTCTTCATGTACAAACATAGCATATCCAAATGAAACAATACAACTTCAAGAAAATTGACCATAAGTCAGCATTTTATTAACAAGTCTATCCCACACTAATTATAACCATGTCTATTGTCATGCCTAAATAGAAATTTGATGCATCCTAAAGCCAAGAAGCAGTTCAAGCCAACAGAAAGTTTAACAACCAGCAAAATCAATACTGACAAAGGCGAAAGAGAAAGGAAGATCAATCACAACATCTATCTCTCAAAGTCAAAAAGTAAGCACATAATCTGCATCATTGATCCATAGCCCACAAGAACAAACTATCACAAAGTTACTGCACAACCCAGAATTCCCAAAAATTCTTGAAACCTTACTAAGTCAAATATTTCCCTTAGCAATGATTCAGCGAATTTAGAGTTTGGAATTTATTAAAAATCAACACTAGACATTTTGGAAACATTACACTCCCTTTTTGCTACAACCATTCCAAACATTAAGGTAAAAACCTAAGTTTCCCCAAACTTTATTAGGTCTAAACTTTAATTAAGCTAAGACCTTAAGAAACCAAACCTCAAAAACAATTTTCTATCATCATTAAACATAATGAAAACACCAAAACGCAACATCAACCTTGACTTCTAGATTTCATCATCAATCCATACAATATTCAAAACTTTGTTGTACAAACTTTTGTTTTAAGCAATTAATTACATAGACACCAAGCATTCAAAACCATAATCAAGCAATAGTAAGCTCAATGAAATAACCAAATCCCTAAATCACCTCAAGCATTTCGGATTTCCCTACAAACCCTAGAGAAAACCCACTTTAAAATGTCAAAATACATTCCCAAACATTTTTCCAACCAAACAAATCATTATAATGTCTTAGAAGGGTTCAAAAATAATGTGGAAACCAAGAAAAACACCATGCCATGCCAGATTTTTAGAAGCCTCAAAAACCCAAAAAGTTCACAATTTGTAATTCCTATCCTTTAAGCACCAAATCGGCCAAAACATAAAAAGCACAAAGATTTACAACAACCACATACATACATGCCCAAACAAGCCAATATAAGTATAGATACATATATTAATCAAGAACCTCATCAACCTTAAGCACCCCAAAAATTTGGGTTTCACCTAAACTACTCCAAACTTCAACCAAGACTCAATTTCACATTCAAAACAATGAGAATAAGGCTTAAGTTTCAGATTCTTAGCTATAAGACAACCCAAACCCCATAATCAGTTCGGCCATCACTCAATCTCGCCCAAAAATCATATGAACAGCGGGTAGAACAAAGGGGAAACTCCTCACCTGAGTTGCAATCGAGCTTGCCGGTGGTGACCACCACACCGCCGCCGGAAAAGTGCCACTGAAGTGGCGGCCAGAACAACCAGCAAAAGGGGAAGGAAAAGAACAAGACAAAAGAAAATGAGAATGGAGTTGGAAACATGAAACTAACTTGAAGGACAACATAACACAAGTCTCACCATTCCTTGCCGCCGTCCGATGCCCAAACCGCTGGAGAACGAAGGAAACCGCAAGGGAGGGAGGAGCTGCGAGCACGAAAGGCAAAAGAAAGAAGAAGGAAGGAAGGGACATTTACCCGCCGTGCGCCTCCACCGTTGTCGCCGCCGTGGCCGTCGCCGGAGGGGGTTGAGATTTCGCACGGAAGGGAGAAGAATGGAGGCAGAGATTTTCGGTGAGAGGGAAGAGGAAGAAGGCGGCTGGGGTTTGTGGAGGAGGAAGGATGTGATTATATATATATAATTTAGGAAAATTTACAACTATTTACCCTATTGTTTATTCTTAATTACATTTCTAGCCCGAAAGATTGTATATACTACTACATCTCTTTCTTTCTATCATAATATGATCTAGACTCCAATTTACATTCATAAAAGTTTTCTATGCCCAATTAATTCTTTTAATCATATTTATTTAAATTCCCAACCAAATAAGATCTAATATTCATGAATTACCCAAAATATCCTAAAATTCCTCCCTAAACCTTTAAATTTTCTAAATAATATCTCAATAATTCCTTATTATCTTTAATTTGAAAATTGGGATGTTACAGCCCAGACCAGGTACGGTCTTGAATATTGTTGTTCTTTTGGATCTCTTTTCCTACAAAATACCAAGTAATTCCCTTTTCCATTTCTCAGTCTCCAAACTTGGATCTGACAGGTCAGTTTGTAGGAAGTGTAAAGTCCACATGCACTTGAGTCATTAATTATGCTTATGCCATTTAGAATCAACTATGACTATATGCACATGGTTTTGATCATGACAGCCAGACAGCATGTAGGTTATGAACATTGTGAATTGCTTTGAGCTTTCTTCTCTTAAGAAAATAATGTTCATATTTATGATTCTTGATATAAGATCTCAATAATCCCATCTAACACTTGCATAAGAGATTTTACTTTCGCATGCTTTGACTCTAAGTGATTCCTTGCTTACCCAAGGAGATCTTCTATACTTGTCCTTGGTTTGAATCACTGTCTTATGAGAGACAGAGTTCATAGGTTTTCTCTATGTTGATTGAGGAGTCCTCTCTCCCTTGTTCTTCTCAGGATTGTTGAGTGGAACTATGTGATAGCTCATCCTTGAGACAGAACCTTTGTTCCTTGTGGTAGTGCATTGCTTCTTATGATTGGACCAGGTGGTTGCAGCAGTGACATCACCACGAGTTCTCTTCTTTGGGGCAAGAGGAACTCTTGATCTTTCCTGCACAAGTAAGGCACTGGAAGGAAGTTTTGGTACCCATTTGTACTTGGGTCCAACATGGTTAGTGCTAGACCTTACTTGTCCTTTAGAGATCCATACAAATTTATTTCTCACATGTAAATTTTTTCTAAGACTGCATGTGTGAGAAATATGACCTGATCCACCACAGTAATGACAGATAATGGAATGATATTCAGAATGGGATTTCCTATCATTATCTTGTTGGTCAATTTTGTTTTCAAAGACTCTCTTTTCTTTTAAACCAACTTTTGAAGCCTCAGAGCCTTTTGAAAACCTTTCTTGTCCCTTCGATAGGGGTTCACAATTGGAACAATGTTCGGAACATGTTGGAGCTTCCGCTCTCGGTTGGGAACTAGCTATTGATAGCGATAGCTGTTCTTCTATGGATGGAACATTGGAAACCTTGGATGTAGAAGAAGCAATGAATTCCTCTAGTTTCCTGTTCTTTTTCCTTTAGCCTAGAACTTCTTTTGCAAGCTTACAGAATTCAATATGTAACTCATTAAATGCGTCTTGCAATTCAGAAGGTTCAAGTTCAGATACCTCATTCTCCTCAGCTTCTGAATCTAGGCAGAGATCAACACTCTCTTCACTGCCGCTGGCTTGCTCAATATCAGCTTCTTGTAGCTCACCACCAGTTGATCCACAAGGGGCACAAAAGGAGCTTTGGACAGCTTTACTGCTAAGGGAATGATCAGAAACATACATAGCATCAAGAGTGTTCCAAATATCTCTAGCATTAGAGCAATGTTTAATTTTCTGGAAATCACTGTCAGTTAAGCTTTTATACAAAATTTGCATTGCTCTAATGTTCAAGTAAAATAAATTTTTCTCCTCTTCAGTCCAGTTTACTTTTGGTTTGAAATCAGAATCATTTTCAAAGACATCCCACATTTTGAAACTCGAGTATAACACAAAACTTTTCATCCTTGCCTTCCATAAGTAAAAATCAGTATTTTCTAACAAGGGTGGGGTAGTATGATCAAAACCTTCAAAGCACATTTTATATCCCAAGTCAGCCTAGGTCTTTGCACTTGAGATCGTTGGATCCTTTAAACAAGTGACCTGGCTCTGATACCAAATGAAATGCGTGGCTGTCACCCAAGAGGGGGGGTGAATTGGGTGGCAGAATAAAACTTATAAAAATTCTCCCTCTTTAAAACATTACTCCTTGTGCTTGATGAGAGTGAAGATGTATTACCCCAAGCACAAGTGAGTATCTAGTGATGTGGTGCTTGATGTGTAGATTAAAACAAACAGAATAAGCACACACAAATTATCCTGGTTCGGTCACTTCCAGACCTACATCCAGTCCCCAGGCTCCACCTGAGATTTTCAATCCACTAAACTTCTTGTTTGAACCAGGCACAAGAAAGCCTTTACACTTTAGGTTTTACGAGTACGGGTTCACCTAACAACCCACAGGTTTTGCAACGGGCTCACCTGCAAACCTTTACAACCACAGGTTTTACAACGGGATCACCTGCAACCTTTCAACCACAAGTTTTGCGGGCTAACTTGCAACCTATGGAGATTTAGAAAACCTCTAAATGCTCCCCCTCACTTTGGTAAGATAATAAATCTGTTCTTCAAGCACAAGCTTTAGAACAGCCTCTATCAATTAGAGGATTTAATAATATGTTCACTCTATGAACTGATTGTGATAAACACTTAAGTACAAATGATTCTCTCTAAGAATAGATGATGTTACTCACTTAAGTACAAATGAATCACTCTCTAAGAATGTTATAGATCTAAGATCAGAGAGTAGAAGATGAGAAGAATGTAGATTACAATATCTCAGACAATGGACTCTGTTCTTCCAACCTCTCTTCTGAATGTAGATGTTCCTTTTATACTCAACCTCAAAACATTCAGGCTTGGGCGGCTGGTTGAATATGTCTGTTTGAATATAGCCGTTAATCCCATGTTACCGTTGAGAAGTACATCTTCATTAATGCTTAGCAGGGTTGACTTGCTTTATCTCTGAAAAGCAACTCTGACAACTCTGCTCTAACAAAAGCATTCTGACTTCTGAGTATGTGACGTTGACTCTCGTACTCTTGCTGACGGATGATCATCGTTCATCCGGAAGCGGCAATCTTGCTCTGCAAGTGTTAGTCTCTGAATCCCAGTGCCAAGAGTATTTGCATTCGGAAGCTCATTTGCATCCGGAAGCAAAACTAAGTTCTGCACATACTTGTTAGTCCAACAGAGTAGTATATATAATCAAGTATAGTAAGAGCTATACATGCTGTGGGAAGCTTGTTTGCTATGGGAAGCATTCTTACTTAGACTATGTTCTGACTTAGTGTATTGTCTACTGACGCTAGGGGATGTCTATTCCAATAGTCAGCGTAAGTCTCGATATTTTAGTCTAACTCTTCCTAAGTGACTTAGTGTGTCATTTACTCATGCTATGGGATGTGTAGTATAACAACACATAATCACATGTAGTGGGAGTTCAAATGGTCTAAGGAAGTTCTTCCGGAAGCACTTTCACATCCGGAAGCACTTCCACTGGACGTTGGGTTATGATCATATTATACTCACTGACGCTCAGTGTTGTCCAAACCAATAGCCAGCGCTAGTCACTAAGCAATCGGAAGCAAATCCACATCCGGAAGCATCCTAACTTAGTCTCAAGGGTTTTGTACAACTAATGTTCCTAGACTGAGTTATGACTAAGTGAAGCACTTACTGCCGCTGGGGGATGAGACGTTCATCCGCGAGCGCTAGTCCTAGTCCATCCGGAAGTAAATCCACATCCGGTTGTAACCTAACTTGGGGTCCTATATTAACCTAATATTCTCTAAGTGTTTGGCTCGTTCTTTCATATTTTAGTCTTCATCAAAAATTAAGATTCTAACACAAGTTAGCTTGTAAAGGTTGCAAGTGAGCTCGGAAAACTTGTGGTTGTAAAGGTTGCAGGTGAACCCGTTGTAAAACCTGTGGATTAGTGGAACTCAATCAAGGGATTGAGAATTGGACGTAGGTCAAAGAGTTAAGACCGAACCAGTATAAAATTGTTGTGCGTTTTAATTTTATAAGTTTTATTTTGTAGCACAATTCACCCCCCCTCTTGTGCATCCTCACTTTCAATTATCTTGATATAAATTATGATGGAAAGCAACTCAACAGAAACTTAAGTAAATTGTTTATTCCAAAATAGATACATTTGTAATAGATCAGCGGCTTCCTGAATTTTGGGATTGAAAATTATCTCTGTAGCTTGATTCACACTTGAAAGTTGAATGGAACCTGGATGACATTTTTTTGGGTTAAAATGTGTTGCATTAATCAAATGAAAAACTATCTTGTTTATAGTACCAACCAGATCTATTGCGAATCTTAACAAATTTTGCAAACACAATAACTGGCGCTTTAAGCGACTCTAGTTGTATGTTTAACAAAGGTTCAACAACACTTCCAAATAAGACAACATCAATAGTGTTTTGCCTGTAAGGTCGAATTAGAAAAACCGATAGAAACAAAAAAATGAACACTAACTTATGTCACACTATTTTATCACCATCATTAACAAAACGTACTCAACATCCGCCAATGTAAAATTGTCTCTTGAAGCGATATTTCCACCAGAGTGTTGAGAGTTTGAACTGCCAAATGTTCTCAAAAAGCCAATAACATCTATAATGAAAACACAACTGAAATACATCAGGCAATACTATGTATTGTTATGAAATTTACAATAAAAATATATGAAATAGACAAAATCACCTATAAGTTCCACATTTGTTGCCGTCTCCTCAAATATTGATTTGATTGGGATTAAATGAAACCCATGCAGAACGATATTAACACTCGATTCCCTGAAAACTGTTGATAAAATGAAATTTAACTTAAAAGAATGAGCATCTAATTTATAATCATCATTGTTGTCCATCACACGGAAATTCTCTATATCATAGATATCTCCTTCCTTTGGATAATCTTTATAACTCTCCATCAAAGATTTCACAATAGTGTACGCTTCAATTCGATCTCCCTGTAAGCACATCAAATAAAATCAAGTAAAATCCATACAAAAAAAATACCGTTTTTGTTAACATATGATCAAATTACCTCCTCTTCCAGCAACAACATGGAATATTTCCATGGTAAAAATGGCGGGGTTCTCCTACAAACCTCAAATTTCCTAAGAATCTTTACTGTAATAGTCCATGTCTCCTTTCCTTTTTTTAGCTGAGAAAGAACTTTTAGCTCCATACTCATAAAATTGCAATAGATAAGCATATATACGAGTAATATAAATACGAGCGCGACTACATCACACTTTTTATAGACAATCATGAAGTTAAATCATGAGTAGTAATAAATTTGATGAAACAAACAATAAATTATAACAGATATGTCTGTTTCAATGTTCAAGTAATTCTTTGACTCTTGGTTTGAGCTATACATTGCATAGGAACATACAAAAACATCTTGAAAGAAGAGTGAAACTTAATTTGCCATATATTCACAGCATATCTTGACTTGTAGCAATCTAAACGTCATATTATGGCCGATTAATTCACCAATATTGTTTCCTTTTTTTACTTAACGATTTTGTTTATAACTATTTAGCAAGATTTCTGGTAAAAGACCAAAATGATATATGAAACGCTACTGAATTAAAATCTTGGAAAGGAAAAAATCACAAATAGAAAGGAAGAGGGCAGAATACAAAAAACAAAAGAGGACAAGATAAACAGAAAGTAAGTTAATACAAAATGGAAAATAACAATATCATGGGTAATTTAATTTGATTCGTTTGACGGGCTTAATTCTTTTACTTTGTGTTTCGTGTGGAACACTGTATAGAGACATGCATTAAACTTCTTAATTATACATTGAATTTTACTTCACATGTCAAATGATAAATATGTGTGCTAGAGTTCCCAATGACAATAATCGGAAACATGATACATGTAACATCCCAATTTTTAAATTAAGGATAATAAGAGATTATTGAGATTTTATTTAGAAAATTTAAAGTTTAAGGGAGAGATCTTAGGATATTTTGGGCAATTTATGAATACTAAATCTTAATTTTTGAAATTTAAGGAAATATAGTTAAAATAATTATTTAGAGTTAGAAACTTTCATGAACAAGTATTTGGGATAGTAGATAATATTATGATGGAAAGAAAGGGATATAGTAATATATACAAACTTTTGGGTTAAAAATATAATTAAGAATAAACATTAGGGTAGTTAAGTGTAATTTTCCCTAAAGTATATATATAAATTTATCTCCTTCCTTCCATTTTCATTTCTCTTTCTCTCTCTCTCTCTCTCTCTCGAGCTCCCTCCGCCTCCGACCCCCCTCTCATCAGACCCTCCCTCTCTGAATCCGGCGAGCTCCTCCAGCGACGGCGAGGAGCAGCGGCGTGGTCCTCCCTCCCCAAATATCATCTTCGTTCTCTCCCTTCATCCCTCACACTTCTCTGTTCTTCTTCTTTCTTCGGCGACCACGGCGGCGGATGACGGCGGAAAAGGGTAAGCTTTCACCATTTCTTGTATTCTTCAACTTTGTTCTTCTATTCAAGGCCGGTTCCTCACCCTTCTCTCTTTCCTCTCGGTTTGTTGTTCTTCCTCGCTGCCCTCTTTCGTTTTCCGGCGAACTCAAGGCGGACGGCGGCGGCGGCGAGTTGTAGTGAAGCATGTGAGTTGGAATTCAAGCTTAGGTAAATTTCTTTCTCCATGTTTTACTCTTTCTCTTATACTGTGAGAGAGATTTGGGAGGAAATCAAATCGGGGTTAGGATTTTGGTTGTTCTAAATTAGTAAAATGGAAGTCCTACTTCAAATTTAAGATTTGGCAAAAGATTGTTGGAGTGGTGGTTAGTTGCTCATTGGAAATTTGTACCAAACCCTAGTATGGTAATCTGAAATTTGATGCTTTTAGGGAGCTTTAAGGCTACCAAGCAACAAATTTATTAATGTCTATGTCCCTTAAAGCTGTAAAATAACCTACATGTGTGATTTCTGAAAGTTTTGATTTTTCCTCTGGTTGTTTGTGCCACTGTTTGTCCAGTACCTTTTATGGTATTGTATGATTTTAACTAATCAATGAAAGTTTGAAGTTTCTGGTTTTTTTCTTCCATAGGCTGTGTAAAAGTGATGATTTTGTAGAGTTGTTGTGTTGGCTGATTTGTGCACTGTTTTGGGAATTAGTGATCTGATTAGATGATAAAGTTAGTTGATGATGATTAGCATAGCTTGCAATTAAATTTCTTTTGGAGAAAATAAGTATTGAAGAAAGTTGATTGAAAGGTTAATTCTTAATACTTTAAGAATAAAGTGAAGTGCTTTTATTTTGGTGAAGAATATGTATGAATACGATATGATGTAGATAAAAAAAGAAAAAAAGATTGGAATGTTAGGTTCATGAGTCAAATATCTCATTCCTTTGTGAGAAGACATGGGGCTAGGCTCTTCTAAGACTTTAAGATGCAAATTACTGATTTTTATGAGTCCAACGAAGTTACTAGGTGGACTATGCATGTTTCTGTAGTAAAGTGAAAGATTTGTTATTTCGCTACGTTGGTTGAATGACTGTTGAACTAATCATGATCTATGTTATGCTTTAAGTGCGATTATACATGTTTAATGAATGGGAACATTTGTGTTGTATGTGAGGATTCCAATGAATGGAAGGACTGATTGATTTCTATGTTTCCTTTCATTGTGTACCATTTGTTGTTCGCTATCATTGTTGGTCTTAAGTGGTGATTTACAGCTGATTAAAAAGGAATGAATGAAATGAATTTATAAAGGAATTACTGTACTTGTCTTGTTGAGTGCGGTTAAGCTAAATTACAGATGAGAGGTGTAAGTTTTATTTTGGGATGCTAAGTTTGGTAATGATTGGAAAAAAATACAATAATGTGTGTGCATGTATAATGGAATTCAAATTAAGGTGTTTCAAGCTTACTTCTTGAATAATGGGATTAATGTTTTGCATTATCATAAATTTGGGTATGGATTTTGAAACTAAAGATGGAATGTGCGATTGTGGTGTTCATGTTTGATTCATGTGATTCACGATTTAAAATTTGATAAAGTATTTGATTTAAGAAAAGGGGAAATGGGTAGTAATACGAACGAGAGAGGCGTTAGCTAATCTATGACTTAGGATAATTATTAACATGCTATTATTACATGGTGTAATAATAGGGAATGATTTGATTTGCATAGTTTCCTCAAGGCATGGTAAAGTAAAGGGAAAGGCAACAGAGTGCTAAGGGCGACATGTAATCACTCTTAACCTTGCTATAACATTGAGGGTGATGTAGTTGGGATTTTCAAAATCCTTTCTCACCTTCTGTATATATAAATCATTGAAATGTTATTCTTATACAAAATAGGCTATCGGGTGCCTTTCAAACGCGATTACTTTGATACATATATATATATTATCCTGCTTGGTGGTTGCTATTGATTTGGAATGGTGTGAAGGATATATAGGTATATTGTTTAGATAGGGGTTTGAGAGGTATGATGATAGAAAAGAGAGTTGGATATTGAGTTGAACTTGTGGAAACAATGATATGTTGAGATTTAGATATCGAAGGGAATGGTAAGAGTGCAAGATATTGATGTAGAAATTGAGATACTGACGAGGTTGAAATTTATTGGACATTGTGGACATTGCATGACACTGAGACATATGTACCATCGCGCGATGATAACCGTTCGATAGGCCAATCAACGGTTATTTGTACGGGTTAACAGATTGGAGACTGTGACCAATGGTTAACAGATTGGAGACTGTGACCAGCAGTCTTTTGATTGGAGACAGGGACTGCTCCCTTTCTGATTGGAGACAGATTGGGGTTTCCCTCTCATGGGGTTACCAGAGAGGGAAATTGCCCCCTCATTGTGAGAGGGGCACAGTGTCAACTCATTTGGAACATATATAGGGCTCGAGCGTAGTGCCTCCGGGATGGCATGAGTAGAGCACCAGGGATTGTACATGAATGTGAACCGAGAAATTGGATTTGAGAAAGGTATGAATGAGAATTTCAGTAAGGAAAACATGGATTGAAGATTGGATGGTGAAGTTTAGTTGATGTGGGAATTAATTGAGGGATTTTGAGTGATATTTGAAAAGTAGAGTTGATAACCTTGATTTGAATTGGACGTGACAGAGGGACTGAAGTGTTAAATGGAAGAAGATTTGGGTTATATACATATTACTGAATTTAAATTGTGGTACCCTTTAGATGCCCTTACTACCGCACATCTTACTGTTATAGTGAGTTAAGCGGTGATTACTGGGACAAATTGTCTCATCCCACGATTACTGACATTTTTGCAGGTATTCATGCACAGGCGCAAGCATCAGAAAAGGGAATTAGGTTGTGGAGGTTATTTAATTTGTTTAGAAATGTATATTGCCAATTTATAGGTCTGCATTCGCTTCCGCATGTATATATATCTATTTATTGTTTAATATCAACTAGTTTTGTTTATTAACCATGTTAGATAAATCCTTTCTAACATGGTTAGCAATAAATTATCCATGATAGCAGCTGTATTGTATTACTTTATTCTTTTCTATCATGGATAATAATTTAGTCATTAGGATATTCTTTTTCTAACTATGATAGAGATATTGATATTATTGAAATTCCTTTTTCTATCATAGTTAGCAAAGATATTATTGAACTAAAAGAGATGTCACAGGTTAATTAGGGGAATTAGTAACAGTATGTTACAACTTGGTTATCAGTATTTGGTATACGATAACTCTGGACTGTGTTGCATTGCATTTAGATTGGCAATATACATTTTCTCAATTCCCTTTTCTTTGTGCATGATCACCGGCTCTTTTGGAGGTATATCATTCACCCCTTGGTGGGGAGAGTGGTAAGGTCGAGAAGGACATACTCATACAATGGAATAGGTTGTGTTGATTGACGGTTGTAGTGAAAGTAGAAGTCACATTGATGAGTAAAGGAGATTATGGATTGTTCAAAATTAAGGAGGTATGTTATCAATTGGCGAAGGGAGAATTTAGTCATGGAATGAAGTTCAATTGGGTAATAGTTAGTAGCAGGAATGACTAGTCTGTTGGTTTCTTGGTGAGGATTTGAAAAGGAAGGTTAACGGAATAAGGGTCCTACTCTGGGGTCACGATTATAATTATGTGCCGGCCATAATCATAGTTGAGGCATCATGAGAGACCTTATTCGGTTAACGAAGGTGGAATGTTGCGAGCTGGTTTTATTGAAAATAGAAAGATTATTTATGTGAATGAATTGAGATATTGATCAAATTTGGATGTCATTGGAGGGAGTCTTGACTTATATGGTTATAAGAGGATCTGAGTTGACATTAGGATTTTTTTTTTAAGTTAAGGAGGAATGAAATTGTGTTTTGTAACATCCTAAAATTTAATATAGGATCAAAGAGTGTTTTCAGAAATAATAAATGGATAAATTGGGAATTTTGGAATTTTTAGGAATTTTTAGGGATATTTTTGGGAAAATTTGAGTAATAAATGTGCAGCTAATAAATTAAGCAAAGGGAGAATTTGAAATATATGGGTAGGGTGGAATCCAAAATATTATGAAGGTTAAGAAGATTGGAGACTGATGTTAGTAATTTTGAATTAAAAGAGTGCACTATGGTAAAGTTATACTACAAATTAAAGAGGAACCACCCTTATTTCATCAACCAAACGTGCCCTTCTCCCATTTCATTAACATAAGTCACGGCTCCCTCTCTCTTTTCTGCGCGAGTCCTCTTCTTCCCCACCACCATTGTTGATTTTTCTTTCCTTTCACTCTCAAACACTCTCTTTTCGGCCTTCCCTCTCCAGGAGCTCAAAGTTTTCGTGTTTCTCATTTCTCTACTCCCTGGATCCGTGAAAACCGAACTCGATCTGTGGCTGGTGTGGGGCGTCGGCTTTTGCCTTTTTACGGCGGCGGCGGTCCGTTTTTCCGGCGAAGGCCGCGGTGAGAGGTAAGAAGGGTTGATTTTCTTGGATTTCTTGTATGGGTCTTCTATTTTCCAACGTTTTGAGCCATTTTCCTTAGCTTCCTCTCTGTTTTTGCTCGGCCAGCCTCAAAGGAGCATTTTTCCGGCGAGTTGTGCGGCGGCCAGCGGCGGTTGCACTCCTCCCCTTCCATTCTTGGACCTTGTAAGCCTTTAGCCTCTTGTGAAGTTGATTTTTCACATAAAGCTTCCTCTTTTAAGTTAGGGTTTGTCCATGAATAAACTTTTGGAGCTCAAAATGTGAATTTGTTTTGTGTAAGTGGGAAATTGAGTATTCTTGAAAGTATTTAAGTTGTTTGAAGGTGAAAAATTAATTTGAGTATATGTTTGGGCATTGTTGGACTCTTTGAGTTTAGGATTTGTTAATGAGGAATACTTTGAATGGACTGGTGGTTGGATAATGTTGTTAAAAGGGTTTATTGATGTTGAAAGGTTGATTTGGTTTGGAATGGTGTTTATGAGGGAAGTTGGTAGTTAAAGAATTGGTTATGTAAAATGTGGTGGAATGGTGGTAAGGTATTTTGGATGTTAGGATGCCATTGGAAATGCTAAAGGAATATTAATAAAGTGGTTTTTGTATTGATGAATGTTTTTGGTGATTTTGTAAGAATAGAGAAAATGATAATGTTTGATAATTTAGGAGTTATCAATGAATGGGTAAGAGGATTATGGTGGTTTAAAGGTTGTAAAATTAGTGTTGATAGTGGAAGTAAATTTCTTCTTCAAGAAGTATTTTGATATCAATGAAAAGTGAGCTAAAGTCATTTACAAAAATACATTGACCAATTATGGTGCATTGTATGGTTGTAGACGGAGGTGGTTTGAACGGAGTTGACAAGACGGGTTAGCTTCGAGGGTTAATCGTTATTGATCAAGAACAGGTAATCATACTTACTTCACTATAACATTGAACATGTTGTAGTTGATAGTTTTGTATGTATGTTATATATATTTACCCATATAAATGTTCCATTGGTAGTTTCATATAAAATAGGCTATTGAGTACCTTTCAACTACGACTAGTTTTATATAAACATATCTTTTATATTATATAAAATATGTTATCATGCTCTGCTCTGTGGTGATGGTGTTGTGGATCTTATGGTGATGGCAAGATGTGAGAGGGTGAGTTGTTAAGAAAGTTAAAGACATAGGAATTATGGTTCGTGGGAGATTAAAGTTGAGGAATGTATTTGTGCTGTGAACGAGGTATTGACGAATCACTATGACTAGTATTGCATGACACTGATATAGGTACCATTGCGCAATGTTAACCGTTTGATAGGCCAATCAGCGGTTATTCGTACGGAGCTTTCTGATTGGAGACAGGGGCCATTGGTTAACAGATTGGAGACTGTGACCAGCAGTCTTATGATTGGAGACAGGGACTGCGCTCTTTCTGATTGGAGACAGATTGAGGTTTCCCTCTCATGGGGTTACCAGAGAGGGAATTTGCCCCTCGTCATTCAGAGGGGCACAGTGTCAATTCATGTAGAATATTTAGAGCTCGAACGTAGTGCCTCCAGGATGGCATGAATAGAGCATTAGGATGGTATGTGTCCATAAAACTGAGGATTGGATTGGAAGAAGCTTGAATGATAAAAGCTTATATATATATATACTCGTACAGATCACTGATTTTAGAACCGTGGTATTCTTTAGCTGCTCAGCTATTTGATTGGACTAAATTTCATACCATTAAGCATGTGCATTTGAGGTTAATTAGTGTGGTTTATTTGTTATATTTGATCATTATTGGTATATTTTCATGCACATGCTTATGTGTAAATATTTGAAGAATAATAGCCTTATTGCTTGCATTTTATGGAACCAAGGGTATTTTGGTCACTTTGACTGTGTGATGTGTTTTTCATGTAGGGGGGTCCCAAGTGGGCCCCATACATACCCTTGGTGGAGCTTAGATGGAGATAACTTGGCAAAAAGGAAGGCTAGATGACAAGCACTCAAAGTTACATCCGGAAGCATATTCACATCAGGATGCAAGTTCATATCCGGAAGTGGATTTATATCCGGAAGTGAGCGTGCTGGCGCTGGCGGACAGTCTTGGCATCAGGATGCAAGTTCACATCAGGAAGCAAAGTTACATCCGGAAGTGAACTTGCTGGCGCTGGCGGACGAAGAGTTACATCCGGAGGCTTAATGCTATCAGTCAGCGAGTGCAAGAGTCAGACTGCGCAAATGTTCAGAAATGTCAGCTACTTTTCAGAAGTCTTTTGTGCAGAGTTAATTTAAGGCAAAGTCAGCCCTACAGCTTGAAGGTACTTGGGGAGCATCTTTCCAAATGAGGCAAAATTGGCGCCAAGGTCAAATTCAAATCTGGAGGCCTCATTAAGGGCAAAAATGGAAGCATAATCACTTGGAGAAAAAGGAGGAAACTTTAGAAATGCATGGAGATGAGATCTAGTCCACATTCATCCTAACCTTTTACCAAATACCAAAAATACCCTTTGGGCGATAATTCCAAAGTTACTCACCACTATAAAAGCCCAAATGTAACTAACTTTCGGAGAACTTTTTCTCATTCCCAACTTTCACTTTCTCTCTCCTCTAACAAACTCTCTCAACTCCATCTTCATCTTCTTCATCATCGCAACCTCTGCCATGTTCAGAACTCCACAACTACCTTCATCCGCCTTCATCTCCATGTCCGGCTAGATCGCCTAGCCTTCTTCTCCAAGGAAATGTGCTTGTAGAATTAACCTATGGCTTCATATGCTTGTAATTTTCTCTTTTAGGTTTCAAGCTATATGTAAATTTTTGCCTATGTATGTCTAGATTTAGGCTTATATAGGTTAGAGCATCTTGATTTTAGGTGTTCTACTTTATGTTAGTTTGAAATCTCTCTCGATTGTTAAGGACATGAAAACCGAGGCTTAATTCTTGTAGTTTCATACATGTATGTGTGTGCGATTAGCTCCTCTTACATTTGTGGAATGAATTTGTTTCCTAAATGCTAGATCTAGTGTTTAGTGTTGCTATTGGTATGTTCTTGGCTTGAAAGAGCTTAAGGCTTGATTAAATTAGTTAAACTCTTGAAGACTTCTTTGATTTAAGAGGTCTCAAGGATTTAACTAGTTTATATTAAGTGAAACAAGTATATGAAGTCCGATTAAACATAAGCACAGAGTATTTGGAGAAGGAGGTATCTTCATCTCATACTTTCACACTTCTTATTCTGTTTTTACTAGTTTTAATTAGTCTTAGATATAAACCTGCACACAACCTGTTTGATAATTTACTTAACTTGAGATTATTTGACCTAAGCAAGAAATAAAACCAAACTGTGAATTGACCTAGGACTTGCTGCTATCTACTGTAGTTTAATTCTAGTTTTATTTGTTTTTAGCTCTTTTTGGACGACGAAAAAGAGATAAATCAAATTGGCGCCGTTGCCGGTTTGGTTGAATTCTTTATTGTCTTAGGTTTTTAGTCACCTTTTCTTAGTTTTTGTTGTAGGTGATTTTTAGTTGTAGGTTGTGAGAATACTTCTGATTTGTTCTGAACATATCTGTGCTAATTGTTGCTTAATTGGCTGCTCTAGTTAGCCAAACTGTTGTTAGGAAATTGTTCAGAGTTTTGCTGGAAATTGTGTTTGCTGTTCTGGCCTGGATATATTCTGTTTGTACTGGTAGTTTTGTCTTTGACTTTCTGGATTTTGCTGTATATTCTGCTGGTATTGGTGGTGGTCTTGCTGATTTGTTTTGCAGAGACTAATTGCTTGACTGTTTTGTTCACTTTGCATATAGTTGCACTTAGTGACTTGCATGAACCCTACCACATCACTAGTGCCATTGGATAGAGAGATTAATAAGACTCTTAGAGAACTTAAGAAAGAGAAAAAGCACGGAAAACAAGCTAGTAAGCAACCTGTAGGATCCACATCAAATCCACAAAATTCATCTGTAGCGTCTAATAACACACTCCTAGACCAGCATTTCATTATGGCAGAAAGGCGAGAGGACCATAGAGAACATGAGAGAGAGGCACGAGAGCATGAACATGAGCGTGAGCGACGTGAAAGGCGAGAGCAAGAGGATGAACATCATTTTGAGGGGGGTAGGCAATTACATGATGATGATAGACCTATGCGTGAGTTCACTCAATCATATGCATCATTTGCACCTCAAGGTTTTTATGCTAACCCCGCTAACTTCGAGATCAAAGGATCTCTTCTTGCTCATCTGCCTAAGTTTACAGGTTTTCCGCATGAGGATGCTCACACACATTTGCTAGGCCTCTACCACACCTGCTCCTCCATGAAGCCTCCCAACGCAGACCTGGATGATGTTCTGTTGAGAGTGTTCCAATTCTCTTTAGAAGGCAAAGCCAAGGAGTGGCTCTTGAACCTTCCTACTCATTATGCCACTCTTTCATGGGAGCAACTGAAGAAAGTGTTTTTAGACCGCTATTTTCCAGTCTCAAAGATATCAAAGTTGCGGAAAGACATTACAGGTGTTCAACAATTCTCTCAGGAGACATTCTATGAATATTGGAGCCGGTTCAACACCTTGGTGAACTCGTGCCCCAATCATAACATCTCCAAAGGCAATTTGGTGCAATATTTTTATGATGGCCTGGTACCACAGCTCAAGATGAGTGTTGATGCTGCTTCTAATGGCTCACTTTTCAACTTATCCGCCAATGAAGGATGGAACTTATTTTCAACCATGGCCTCTAATCACCAGAACTTCTATGGACGTGATGCTCTGTATGGTGCTGCGCCAAAGGTTGCCTCAGTGAGTAGTGATGACAAGCTATACAACTCTATTGAGAGGTTGACCGAGAGCCTCAGCAGGATGGACGGACGCTTTGTGAAACCTACTTCTTGTGTTGATGATTCTATGGCCTTGGTGGCCTCATCCTGTGATCACTGTGGCTCGCCCATGCACCTACCTTCAGACTGTCCATCGCAAGCGGAAGTGGCGGCCATGTATAACAATGCTAGGCCTCAAGCCAAATATGATCCTTACTCTTCCACGTACAATCCGGGATGGAGGGACCACCCGAACTTCAAGTGGGGGGGAGGTTCAAACCAAGCCACAAATTCCAGCTCTTTCCAACCACAGCAACAGTCTAAGTGGGGGGGAGGTAACTACCAAGCTGCTAATGCCTATCCCTCACAACAAGGCTATGGTTCATATCAAGGGAGGCCTAACTCTAATGATCAAAGGTACAGGCCGAATCAACAAGCCAATGTTCCTCCTCCATTTATGAAGAATAATGATCCAGCTCATGCTCCTCCATCTAGTTCTTCGACATCTCAACAAGATACGATGTACCAGATGATGTCAAGTTTAATGGAAAAGTTTGGAGAAGGTCTAAAGAAAGATGTAACTACCTTAGTTTCTCAAATGATTAATGATAAAGCTGAGCAGGACGCAAAGAAAGGTGGATTGCCGTCTAATGTGGTGATTAATCCACAAAACATTCATTCTGTGCACCTAAGAAGTGGACGGAAATATGGTGATGCTTATGAATATGAGGAAGAAGAGGAGGAAAGACAAATACCTTGTGAGGCCGAGAAGAGTATATCAAATAAGGAAGGTTATACTAGCCTTCAAAATGACTTTGTTGATGACCATGTGCATGGAGAGGCTGTACTGAGTCCTCCTCTTGATGAACCACGTGATGAGGCTGAGAGCCTGACTGAGAAGAGTGATGAAGCTGAGACCTCACAAGAGGAGAAGAGGAAGGAGATTGCTGAAGGAAAACGCAAAGTTGGAGAATCTTCTTTGCAAGAACAACCAACTCAACAAAGAGATGAGTCTCCTAAAGGTAAGATTCTTGACCCTAAGCATTTGCCCTTTCCTAATTCATATGCTTTGGCTAGAAAGAAACATGATAATGAATTGGAAAAGGATATGCTTGACTTATTTTCTAAGCTTGAAGTAAATGTGCCTATTCTTGTGCTGGTAAAGCAAATGCCTAAATATGCCAAGTTCTTAAAAGATCTTTGCACCAACAAGAGAGCTAGTAATGTAAGTAACAAAGTCCAGCTTAGGACTAATGTTTCGTCTCTCTTAAAAGGGCACTTGCCCTCAAAGTGCAGAGATCCAGGATCTTTCACCATCCCTTGTCAGATAGGGAAACTTAGTTTTGGGAAGGCACTTCTTGATTTAGGGGCTGCAATCAATGTTATGCCTAAGGCCACCTACTTTGCACTAGGGTTAAAGAATTTGAGTGAAACCAGTGTGGTAGTTCAACTGGCTGATAGGTCCATAAAGAAACCCTTTGGCTTTATAGAAGACATTCTAGTGAAGGTTAGGGAACTAGTTTTCCCCGTGGACTTTTATGTGCTTGATATGACTAGTGACACTAGTATGGATGATTCTTTGATCTTAGGAAGGCCATTTATGAAAACTGCCAAGATGGTGATAAGCTTAGAAGGGGGATTTGTTACGATGCAAGTGGGGAATCAAATAATAAGGTTTGATGTAGGAGAAGCCATGAGACATCCCCACGAGGACTATTCTCTCCTAGGGCTGAGTGTGGTTGATTCATTGATGCATGTGATTTGTGATGAGCATGTGAATTCTTTTAAGTTGAATATGTTTGATATGGTTGGTGCTCATATGTGCTATCATGATTCTTGTGCTAGTTTGATTAATAATACATGCTTGCATGAGGTTCCTAACGATTCATCTAGCATAGGAAGTTCAGTAACTGAATTCATGGATTCAATGCATGTGCACTATAATTTTGATGATGATTGCACGTCTATTTCTTCTCTGTCAAGCTACAACCCCTTGGAAGAGGGAAGTGTGTTCAGTTTTGTAGGACAGGAGGAAAATGGAAATTGTGAATTTACCAAGGAGATTGAGAACTCTAGTGCACAAGGGTTTGATAGTGAAGAGTATGAAGCTTTAAAGAGAAGCCGCTTACACAAGTTGAGGGAGAAACTCTATCTGAAGGAGCATGTGCTTGCTGATGATCCACATGTTTTCACCTTGAGCGGCAGTAGCGAAGCAAGCTTGAACATGATTAAAGAGGCCTTAAACTCTGAGAGGCCAAATAGCGATGATGAGAGGCAGCAACTAAATGGTCTTGGTTATTTTGAAGAGTTGCCGAATTATGAGGATGATGTTTATGAGCCTCAAGTTCTTCAAGTTGAAATGCACACCTTGATTCCTTCTATTGTTGAACCACCTACTTTGGAGTTGAAACCTCTGCCACCTAATCTCAAGTATGCCTACTTGCTTGAGGAGGAGAAGCTGCCGGTGATTATCTCTACTTCTCTTTCTTCTCTTGAGGAAGGGAAGTTACTTGATGTGTTAAGAAGATACAAGGGGGCCATTGGGTGGACTTTAGCCGATCTTCCAGGCATGAGTCCAACAACCTGCATGCACAGGATCTTACTGAATGACGATGCTAAGCCAGTGCGTCAACCCCAAAGGAGGCTCAATCCCTTAATACTTGATGTTGTGAAAAAGGAGGTAGAAAAGCTCTTAAGTGCTGGAATTATATACCCGATCAGCGATAGTGAATGGGTGAGCCCCATCCATATGGTGCCCAAGAAGAGTGGGCTGACCGTGGTGAAAAATGACAAAGATGAGCTAGTACCTACACGGGTTCAGAACTCTTGGAGGGTCTGCATTGATTACCGGCGACTGAATGACTCTACAAGAAAAGATCACTTTCCTATACCATTCATTGATCAAATGTTGGAAAGACTAGCAGGCAAATCACACTATTGTTTTCTGGATGGTTTCTCCGGATACTTCCAGGTTCCCATAGCACCAGAGGACCAAGAAAAGACGACCTTTACTTGTCCATTTGGGACCTTCGCATACAGGAGGATGCCTTTCGGTCTGTGCAATGCTCCAGGAACTTTTCAGCGTTGTATGATGAGCATTTTCAATGACTTGCTGGAGGATGGCATAGAGGTGTTTATGGATGATTTCTCCCTCTATGGAGATAGTTTTGATGCTTGCTTGGTCAATCTTGAGAAGGCTTTGGTTAGATGTGTGGAGAAGAGTTTGGTACTCAACTTTGAGAAGTGCCATTTCATGGTGGACAAGGGCATAGTTTTGGGACATCTAGTCTCAAAAGAAGGTATTCAAGTTGACAAAGCCAAGGTTGAAGTAATCTCTTCTCTACCATTCCCTACTTGTTTGAAGGAGTTGAGGTCCTTTCTAGGACATGTGGGATTTTATAGAAGATTTATCAAGGGTTTCAGCCAAATTGCTGCTCCTCTATCTCATCTATTACAAAAGGAGGCAGAATTTGATTTCTCTAGTGCTTGTAAGGAGGCATTTGTTGAGTTGAAGTCACGGCTTATCTCTCCTCCTATCTTGGTTGCACCTAATTGGGAGCTACCTTTTGAGCTATCTTGTGATGCTTCTAATGAGGCTTTGGGAGCCATGCTCGGCCAGAGGCATGATTCATTGCCAAGGGTGATTGCTTATGCATCTAAGACTTTGGATAGAGCTCAAAGGAATTATACAACCACTGAGAAGGAATTATTTGCCATTGTTTTTGGTCTCGACAAGTTCCGGCAATACTTACTTCATTCCAAAGTAATTGTATTCACTGATCATGCAGCTGTTCGATATTTGTTGTCTAAGCCACAAACAAAGCCCAGACTCTTGCGCTGGGTGATGCTGCTACAAGAGTTCGAGGTGGAGATCAAAGATAGGACTGGAAAAGAGAACTTAGTAGCTGACCATTTGAGCCGTCTACCAATGGATGTGGAAGGTGTTGATCATTCTTCTCTTGTTTGTGATACCTTCCCAGATGCCTTATTGTGTGCCTTGAATGCCAAGAAGGATCCGTGGTATGCTCATCTTGTAAATTACCTTGTGGCCGAAGTTACTTCACCATCTCTGAACAAGCATCAAGTCCAGAAGTTGAAGAGGGATGCTGGTTATTATGTTTGGGATGAGCCGCACTTGTGGAGGATATGTAATGATCAAATAATTAGGAAGTGTGTGCAAGATGATGAAGTCCCATCAATCCTGGAGTTTTGTCATTCGCTAGCTTGTGGAGGACACTTTGGTGCTAAAAAGACTTCAAGGAAGATTCTGGAGGCTGGATTTTATTGGCCAACTCTGTTTAAAGACGCTTATAAGTATTGCAAGTCTTGTGACAAGTGCCAGAGGTTCGGGAGCTTAGGGAAGAGACAGGAGATGCCTCAAGTGCCAATGCTATACTGTGACCCTTTCGATGTTTGGGGTATAGACTTCATGGGACCTTTTCCCCCATCCAATGGATACACTTATATTCTGCTGGCGGTGGATTACCTATCTAGGTGGGTGGAAGCTGTGCCAACCAGGGCTAATGATGCAAGGGCCGTGTTGAAATTTCTTAAGTCTAATATCTTTTGCCAGTTTGGAGTTCCTAAAGCTTTGGTGAGTGATCAAGGTTCTCATTTTTGTAACAAGCTCATGACTTCATTGCTCAGCCAATTTGGGGTGAATCACAAGGTTTCTACACCTTACCACCCCCAAACCAATGGAGAAGCTGAGGTGAGCAATAGACAAATTAAGAACATCCTTGAGCGTATTGTGAAACCCAACAGGAAGGATTGGAGCTTGAGACTTGAAGAAGCTCTCTGGGCATATAGGACTTCATTTAAGACTCCTATTGGCATGTCTCCTTATCGGCTCATATATGGAAAAGCTTATCATCTACCAGTTGAGCTACAGCACAAGTCTTATTGGGCAGTTAAATCTTGTATTGAAGATATGGATGCTGCCGCTCAAGAGAGGCAGTTGACTCTGAGTGAGCTTGATGAGCTTAGAAACGAGGCATATGAGAACTCGAGGATCCTGAAAGAGAAGACTAAGGCCATTCATGACAGTGGCATTCTGAGGAAGCAGTTCAAGGAGGGAGATCTTGTCTTGTGCTATCGTGTGAGATTCAAATTCTGTGGAGGAGGCAAGCTTAAGGACAAGTGGCAGGGACCTTATGAAGTGCTCAAATCTTTTGACTTTGGAATGGTTGAGATCAAGGACCTCAAGGATGGTCGTGTATACAGAGTCAATGGCCACTTGCTCAAATTATATAAAGAGAAATTCAAGCCTCCGTAAGAGGTTGTACCTTTCCTTCTCTACTCGCTTTATATTGCTTTATTCTAAGTGTGGGGGAGGACATCAGTTAGCTAAAAAAAAAAAAAATAATACATTGAGGATGTAGTCTTGTTAATAATACATGCATACGAGCCATTTGTTTGTTGGAACTGCCCTGCCTTTTATGTTGCTGCTTTGCCTTTAAAATGCATCTTCCTACTTGATTTGATTGGTCCATTGAGGACAATGCATGCTTTAAGTGTGGGGGAGGTGTATTATATGCTTTAAAGTGGTTTAATTCAAAGCTTTCACACTTGATTTTTGGACTTATTTGGCATGATTTTTCTTGAAAATTTGACTTGATTAGGGCTCTTGAAAGTAAATGGAATTGTCTTCTAGTGTGTAAGTAGAATTTTTGGAATAATTACTTAGGGCATTGCATGGGGCACTTTTAAGGTATAAAGAGGGTGTAAGTTTCTCATTTAACTTTTCTTGAGGAGGAAGTGACTGATTAGAGTAAGCTATAAAAGTGAGAAGCCTCCAACCGAATTGAGTGGGCCAATAGTTACTTGACCTCCTAGAACTTGTCCTAGCTCTTGTTCAAGATCACAATGCATGACATGATTGGAAATGAAAGGGGCGTTTCTTTCTAAACCCTCATGACCCAAACACTAAGCCAACCAAATATTATCCTTTGATTTAACCCCTTTGGGCCATTCACTTTTCTTTTCTATCACCTTGACCAATGTTTGAATGAGTGATTATAGCATATGCTTGCATTTATATTAGTGTTGTATTGTTGTATCTAGTGTAAAGCATGCTATATTGTGAGAAATAAAAGATGGCCGAGAGCCACATTGAAAGGAGAGATGGCCAAAGGCCAAGAAAAAAACAAAAGAAATGAAGGGAAGAAAAAGAGGCCGAAGGCCTGGAAAAAATTATGTGAAAGCACAAAGTGCTTATATATGATATGCCAAAGGCATGAGAGAAGAAAATAAGAGAAAAGCACAAAGTGCTTTTGAAAAAAAGAGATGTAGCATGTTTGTTGGACTTGGATTTATTGTGTTGCATGCATATGTGGTGATTACTTGTTTATATCATTGGTCATTTACTACTTTCCATCATTCATCATTCATTATTAGTCTTCCATTCAACCCATAAAGTCCTCTAGATTTGGTTGTGTCATGCATAATAATGGGTGGAGAACTTAGAGCTATTACAAGCCTATGGTGATGGTCAAGTGCATTGAGCCAAAGAGTGATCACAAGACCCTAGTTAGGCATTTTTCCTAACTTGAGTGAATGAGTTAAACACTTTATCCGGTGAGGAAAAATCTCAATTGGCACTCCTCCTTGATTCTAGTTGATTGTTAAACTTGCATTCACTTTGTACTCTTAGATTTGGCCCATGCGAAGCTCTAGGGAAAGGTTCAAAAAGTCAACTTGTATTCTATGATAATTCCAATTGCCTTCATTATGCTTAATGATTGAGTTAATCTTTTATATGACTTTGCCCGGAGTGCAAAGATTAAGTGTGGGGGATTTGATTGGACTAAATTTCATACCATTAAGCATGTGCATTTGAGGTTAATTAGTGTGGTTTATTTGTTATATTTGATCATTATTGGTATATTTTCATGCACATGCTTATGTGTAAATATTTGAAGAATAATAGCCTTATTGCTTGCATTTTATGGAACCAAGGGTATTTTGGTCACTTTGACTGTGTGATGTGTTTTTCATGTAGGGGGGTCCCAAGTGGGCCCCATACATACCCTTGGTGGAGCTTAGATGGAGATAACTTGGCAAAAAGGAAGGCTAGATGACAAGCACTCAAAGTTACATCCGGAAGCATATTCACATCAGGATGCAAGTTCATATCCGGAAGTGGATTTATATCCGGAAGTGAGCGTGCTGGCGCTGGCGGACAGTCTTGGCATCAGGATGCAAGTTCACATCAGGAAGCAAAGTTACATCCGGAAGTGAACTTGCTGGCGCTGGCGGACGAAGAGTTACATCCGGAGGCTTAATGCTATCAGTCAGCGAGTGCAAGAGTCAGACTGCGCAAATGTTCAGAAATGTCAGCTACTTTTCAGAAGTCTTTTGTGCAGAGTTAATTTAAGGCAAAGTCAGCCCTACAGCTTGAAGGTACTTGGGGAGCATCTTTCCAAATGAGGCAAAATTGGCGCCAAGGTCAAATTCAAATCTGGAGGCCTCATTAAGGGCAAAAATGGAAGCATAATCACTTGGAGAAAAAGGAGGAAACTTTAGAAATGCATGGAGATGAGATCTAGTCCACATTCATCCTAACCTTTTACCAAATACCAAAAATACCCTTTGGGCGATAATTCCAAAGTTACTCACCACTATAAAAGCCCAAATGTAACTAACTTTCGGAGAACTTTTTCTCATTCCCAACTTTCACTTTCTCTCTCCTCTAACAAACTCTCTCAACTCCATCTTCATCTTCTTCATCATCGCAACCTCTGCCATGTTCAGAACTCCACAACTACCTTCATCCGCCTTCATCTCCATGTCCGGCTAGATCGCCTAGCCTTCTTCTCCAAGGAAATATGCTTGTAGAATTAACCTATGGCTTCATATGCTTGTAATTTTCTCTTTTAGGTTTCAAGCTATATGTAAATTTTTGCCTATGTATGTCTAGATTTAGGCTTATATAGGTTAGAGCATCTTGATTTTAGGTGTTCTACTTTATGTTAGTTTGAAATCTCTCTCGATTGTTAAGGACATGAAAACCGAAGCTTAATTCTTGTAGTTTCATACATGTATGTGTGTGCGATTAGCTCCTCTTACATTTGTGGAATGAATTTGTTTCCTAAATGCTAGATCTAGTGTTTAGTGTTGCTATTGGTATGTTCTTGGCTTGAAAGAGCTTAAGGCTTGATTAAATTAGTTAAACTCTTGAAGACTTCTTTGATTTAAGAGGTCTCAAGGATTTAACTAGTTTATATTAAGTGAAACAAGTATATGAAGTCCGATTAAACATAAGCACAGAGTATTTGGAGAAGGAGGTATCTTCATCTCATACTTTCACACTTCTTATTCTGTTTTTACTAGTTTTAATTAGTCTTAGATATAAACCTGCACACAACCTGTTTGATAATTTACTTAACTTGAGATTATTTGACCTAAGCAAGAAATAAAACCAAACTGTGAATTGACCTAGGACTTGCTGCTATCTACTGTAGTTTAATTCTAGTTTTATTTGTTTTTAGCTCTTTTTGGACGACGAAAAAGAGATAAATCACTATTACATATTTTGCTGTTATAATGAATTAAGTATTGATTATTGAGACAAATTGTCTCACACCCTGTTTGGTGATATTTTTGCAGGTGATCATGCCGAGACACAGAGGATGGGGAAGGGGAAGGGGCCATCCGGCCCTCACTGAGGATGTGAGTTGCCGGGGGTATATTTTGGAGAGATATATTGTCACCATTAGAATGCATACGCTTCCGCATCTATTGTGTGTAATGTAATTATAATAGTGATAATGTCATAACTTGAATTCTGTATTGTTTTGTGATTATGCATAACAGGTATATTGTTACTACCCTGTTATGTATGGATACATGTGAATGGAGTATTTACTCTAGGCAAGTAGAAGTTGTTATGTTAGAAGTTTCTACCATCTGGATATATCAGATGTGATTTTTGGGTGTATAGTTAAGTGATTATGGACGATGTGGTAGGTACAAAGTGATAATCATGTTATGGAAAATCCTTTTTCCTAACATGGTTATACTATGTTGTGATATCTTTTGTGTATGAATATTACTTTATATAACCATGTTAGATGGGCCCCTCTCTGGCATGGTTTTCCTTCTTTTGTGCTAGGTGAAGTTCCTTTTCTAACTATGTTAGATGATCTCATACTAACATGGTTAGACAATGGTTATGTTGATAGGTGTATGATTGGTGAAATATGATATTGGTTCCTATACTAACTATGTTAGGAATTTCTTTTCTAACATAGTTAGATGCTTGTAAAAGTAGGTTAAATAATATTCAGGTTAATTCTTTTTCTAACCATGTTAGGTAAATCTTTTACTAACATGGTTAGGGCATTTAGTTTTAAATGATTCAAGTATATTTAATATAAAAGGTGATTTAGTAGGTTATTGTGTTGTAGTTAAATAGGTATGTTACAATTTGGTATCAGTTTTATGGTAAACGATACTCTGGCTGCTGCATTGCATATAGAATGACAATATATCTCCCTTATTATCCTTCCTCAATGGCATGATCACTCACCTTTTATGTTTATTATCATTTCTCCTTAGGTGGGTGGAGGTAGTAGCTCCAGTCAAGTGCAACAATCTAGTTCTGTGCCAAATCTGGGAACAGGGCCGTTCTTTAATCAATTTAGAGATATGATGATAGAAGCAATGGATGAAAGGCTACAAAAATTTAAGGAAGATTGGATGCAGGAAAACCAAGGAGGAAGAAAAGTGGGAAATGAGAGTGATGATGTAAACCATGATGAAAGAGAGGTGGAGGGTGAAGAGAATGATGAATTCCTGGGAACGAGAGTAGTTCGGCCTGAGGATCTTGCGGTTGATCGGATTTGGAAAAGTGTGGCTAGGCACAATCCGGGTACATTTTGCGGAGGACGTCAGCCAGAAGTGGCTGAAGAATGGATTGACAGGTTGGAAACCATTTTTCAGGCGGTAACATGTAATGAGTATCAAAAAGCTAGGGTGGCTATTTTGTCGTTGACTGAGGAAGCTAAGAGGTGGTGGAGATCTGCGGGGGTGTAAATGATAGGTGGACTACCTGGTCGGAATTCAAAGAGAAATTCTTTGAACACTATTTTCCCCCTGCGATCAGACATGAGAAGGAAGTGGCATTTCATGAATTAGTTCAGGGAAACATGCACGAAGATGAATTCATTGCTACTTTCACGGAGTTGTCACGATATGTGACGTATTTACAATATAGGGATGACCCTTATTGGAAGCATTTACAGTTGATTGAGAAGGTGAGGCCTGACTTGCGGCCATACCTGTTAGCTAGGAATTTTGTGAGTTTTGAAGATACTTGTAACTATTTGTGTGTTCTGGCCCGATCCCAGAGAAGTGCTACAACTGGAGGTCATGAACGTGGACTAAATAGACCTTCTAGCCATTTGGGGCCTTCTGGAGGAGTAAGTAAGAATTTCAGTGCAGGCTCGAGTAGTTCTGGTAGTCATGGGAGGAAGCCTCAGGGCCAAAGTCATAGTCAGGGGTTTATGCAGAGAGGTGGATGGCGCCAACAACACCAGCGTGGTAGGATGGGTCAGAGAGGCCCATTTGTGGGTGGTAGAGGCCAGTCTACGAGTGGTAGAGGGCGTTATGGTGTTAGTCAAAAAGCTTATCAGGAGTCAACTGCATCAGTTCCTAGTGTTGGAGGTCTTTGTGCTCGATGTGGGAAACGTCATCAGGGAGAGTGCTGGAGATGTTATAATTGTAATGAGATTGGTCATACAGTTAGGTTTTGTCCTCAGTTACAATCTCGACATCAGCCTAGCCAGAGTAGTCGCCCATCAGCTCCTGGGAGAGTGTATGTGACAACCAGGGAAGAGGCTGTGGCATCTCCTAATGTGATCAGAGGTATGGTTTCCATCCGAGGATATGATATAGATGTATTGTTTGATTCTGGCGCAACCCATTCTTTCATTTCTTATGATTGTGCTCAGAAATTTGGCTTTGATTTATCTGTTTTGCCTTATGACTTGAAAGTAACAACCCCTAGTGGGGTCATTTTTGTGTCTGCCCACGTGTGTAAAGACTTGAATCTTCTGTTTGAAGGCCGAGAATCTGTGATTGATCTGGTATGTTTGCCTCTTAAAGGGATAGAAGTTATTATTGGGATGGATTGGCTGATAGCCAATAATGTCGTTTTGGTCTGTAAGGAACGGACTGTGAAATACGCAGTGAGTTCTTTGTCCGTTCAGATTCCCAATGGCTCCTTGTTATTGTCTGCCACACAAGCTGAGAGGTGTGTGCGGAGGGGTTGTCAAGCATTTGCTGTCTTTTTCTCAATTAAATCTGAGGAAGAGATTTGTATCAATGCAATAGATGTGGTTAGGGATTTTCCCGAAGTGTTTGCGGATATTCAGGGTCTTCCACCAGAGAGAGAGGTGGAGTTTACCATTGAGTTGGAACCGGGTGCAAGCCCGATTTCTAAGGCACCATATAGAATGGCCCCAGTGGAGTTAGCTGAGTTGAAGAAACAGATCGAAGAATTGCATGAAAAAGGCTTTATTCGACCTAGTGTTTCGCCGTGGGGAGCTCCAGTTTTATTTGTCAAGAAAAAGGACGGTAGCTTGAGGTTGTGTATTGACTATCGCCAGTTGAATAAAGTCACTATAAAGAATAAATATCCGTTGCCCAGGATTGATGATTTATTAGACCAGTTGGTCGGGGCTTCAGTCTTTTCTAAGATTGATCTGAGATCAGGATATCATCAATTGAGAGTTCGGGTAGAGGACGTCCCCAAGACAGCCTTTAGAACCCGTTATGGTCATTATGAGTTCTTGGTGATGCCATTTGGTTTGACCAATGCTCCTGTTGTGTTCATGGATTATATGAATAGAATTTTTAGACCATATCTGGATAAATTCATTGTAGTGTTCATTGACGATATCTTGATATACTCAAAAAATGAAGAGGAACACCGTGAGCACCTGGGCATTGCTTTGAGAGTTTTGAGGGATCATCAGCTTTATGCTAAGTTGTCTAAGTGTGAATTTTGGCTGAAAGAAGTAAAGTTTCTGGGGCATGTGGTTTCTTCTGAGGGTGTTGCGGTGGATCCTAGTAAAGTTGAGGCAGTGTTACAGTGGGAATCTCCGAAATCAGTAACTGAAGTCCGAAGTTTTGTGGGTTTAGCTGGTTATTATCGAAGGTTTATACGGGGATTTTCACAGATTGCCCGTCCTTTAACTAATCTGACCAAGAAAGACCGTCCTTTTGTTTGGACAGAGCAGTGTGAACAAGCATTTCAAGAGTTGAAGACTCTTTTGACCACAGCTCCAGTATTGGTTTTGCCGGACTCATCTCAGCCATTTGAAGTATATACTGATGCCTCCTTAATGGGTCTAGGGTGTGTGCTAATGCAAAATGGCAAGGTGATAGCCTATGCATCGAGACAATTGAGGCCACATGAGGTGAATTACCCGACGCATGATTTGGAGTTGGGTGCAGTAGTGTTTGCTTTGAAGATTTGGCGACATTATCTTTTTGGGGCACAATTTGAGGTGTTTAGTGATCATAAAAGCCTCAAATACTTGATGGATCAGAAAGAGCTGAATGGTAGACAACGTCGCTGGATGGAACTTCTTAGTGATTATAAGTTTGAGATTAAGTATCATCCTGGAAAGGCCAATGTGGTAGCTGATGCTTTGAGTAGGAAATCGGCTCATGTTTTCGCAATGAGCCTTGAAGAGCAGTCTTGGTTGGAAGCTTTGTGTGATATGAAAGTTGTTCCTAGAGTTGAGCAGGCCAGTTTGAGAGCGGTAGTTGTTGATTTTGAATTGTATAAGGATTTAAAGTCGGCGCAGGAAAAGGATGCCAAGTTAAGTAAGATCCGGGAGGAATTGGAGAGTGGAATGGTCCTAGATTTTGAGGTGGATGGCTATGGGATTCTTCGGTATAAGCATCGTATTTGTGTCCCTGATGGTGATGAGGTAAAGCAGACTATTCTGGAGGAGGCCCATAGGAGCAAATATGCTATGCATCCGGGAATCACCAAGATGTATAATGATTTGAAGCGAGAATATTGGTGGCCAGGGATGAAGAATGATGTGACACAGTTTGTACTTAAGTGTTTGACTTGCCAGAAAGTCAAGATTCAGCATCAAAAGCCAGGTGGGTTGTTGCAAAGTATCAAAGTACCTCAGTGGAAGTGGGATGATATATCAATGGATTTCATTGTGGGGTTACCGCGTACTCAGTCGGGTCATGATTCCATCTGGGTGATTGTGGATCGGTTGACTAAATCAGCACACTTTTTGCCTGTGCAGATTTCAAGTCCAATGGAAAGATTGGCTCAGTTGTATGTTGATGAGATTGTCCGACTGCATGGAGTACCAAAGAGTATTATTTCTGATAGGGATCAACGGTACAGATAAGGCTATTGGACGTCATTACAGGCCGCTTTAGGTAGCAAACTTAAGTTCAGCACCGCGTATCACCCTCAGACGGATGGTCAGACAGAGAGAGTTAATCAGATTCTCGAGGATATGTTGCGGGCGTGTGCTATTGAGTTGCCTGGTAGTTGGGATAAACACCTTCCTCTAGCAGAATTTGCTTATAACAATAGTTATCAATCGAGTATTGGTATGGCTCCATATGAGGCTTTGTATGGTAGGAAATGTCGGTCGCCCATCTGTTGGACAGAAGTGAGTGAAAGGGCTGTTATTGGTCCGGATATTGTTGACCAGACGACCCAGAAGATTGAGATGATACGGGAGAAATTGTTGACGGCGCAAAGTAGACAAAAGAGTTATGCAGATAAGCGGCGACAACCATTAGAGTTTGAAGAAGGAGATCATGTATTTTTAAAAGTTTCGCCGATGACAGGTGTTGGCAGATCAGTCAAGGCTAAGAAACTTACCCCTCGTTATATGGGTCCATTTGATGTAATTGAGAAAATCGGTGAGGTTTCTTATCGCATAGCTCTTCCGCCACAGTTATCAAGACTACACGATGTATTTCATGTGTCACAGTTAAAAAAATATCACCCTGATCCTTGCCATGTTATTGAGCCTGAAGAAGTAGAATTGGAGGATAATTTGACTTATCAGGTAGAGCCTGAAAGCATTTTAGATGTCAAGGATAAACAGTTGAGAAATAAGACCATTCGTTTAGTGAAAGTATTTTGGAGAGGTATGTCCCCAGGAGATGCGACTTGGGAGACAGAGGAGCGGATGCGTGAGAAGTATCCACAGCTATTCATAGGTATGTTTACCTCATTCCTCCATTGTTTTCTTTTAGTAAAGATGTGATAGTAGTGAATTTTGAGGACAAAATTCCTAAAAGGTGGGGAGAATTGTAACATCCTAAAATTTAATATAGGATCAAAGAGTGTTTTGAGAAATAATAAATGCAGAAATTGGGAATTTTGGAATTTTTAGGAATTTTTAGGGATATTTTTGGGAAAATTTGAGTAATAAATGTGCAGCTAATAAATTAAGCAAAGGGAGAATTTGAAATATATGGGTAGGGTGGAATCCAAAATATTATGAAGGTTAAGAAGATTGGAGACTGATGTTAGTAATTTTGAATTAAAAGAGTGCACTATGGTAAAGTTATACTACAAATTAAAGAGGAACCACCCTTATTTCATCAACCAAACGAGCCCTTCTCCCATTTCATTAACATAAGTCACGGCTCCCTCTCTCTTTTCTGCGCGAGTCCTCTTCTTCCCCACCACCATTGTTGATTTTTCTTTCCTTTCACTCTCAAACACTCTCTTTTCGGCCTTCCCTCTCCAGGAGCTCAAAGTTTTTGTGTTTCTCATTTCTCTACTCCCTGGATCCGTGAAAACCGAACTCGATCTGTGGCTGGTGTGAGGCGTCGGCTTTTGCCTTTTTACGGCGGCGGCGGTCCGTTTTTCCGGCGAAGGCCGCGGTGAGAGGTAAGAAGGGTTGATTTTCTTGGATTTCTTGTATGGGTCTTCTATTTTCCAACGTTTTGAGCCATTTTCCTTAGCTTCCTCTCTGTTTTTGCTCGGCCAGCCTCAAAGGAGCATTTTTCCGGCGAGTTGTGCGGCGGCCAGCGGCGGTTGCACTCCTCCCCTTCCATTCTTGGACCTTGTAAGCCTTTAGCCTCTTGTGAAGTTGATTTTTCACATAAAGCTTCCTCTTTTAAGTTAGGGTTTGTCCATGAATAAACTTTTGGAGCTCAAAATGTGAATTTATGTTTTGTGTAAGTGGGAAATTGAGTATTCTTGAAAGTATTTAAGTTGTTTGAAGGTGAAAAATTAATTTGAGTATATGTTTGGGCATTGTTGGACTCTTTGAGTTTAGGATTTGTTAATGAGGAATACTTTGAATGGACTGGTGGTTGGATAATGTTGTTAAAAGGGTTTATTGATGTTGAAAGGTTGATTTGGTTTGGAATGGTGTTTATGAGGGAAGTTGGTAGTTAAAGAATTGGTTATGTAAAATGTGGTGGAATGGTGGTAAGGTATTTTGGATGTTAGGATGCCATTGGAAATGCTAAAGGAATATTAATAAAGTGGTTTTTGTATTGATGAATGTTTTTGGTGATTTTGTAAGAATAGAGAAAATGATAATGTTTGATAATTTAGGAGTTATCAATGAATGGGTAAGAGGATTATGGTGGTTTAAAGGTTGTAAAATTAGTGTTGATAGTGGAAGTAAATTTCTTCTTCAAGAAGTATTTTGATATCAATGAAAAGTGAGCTAAAGTCATTTACAAAAATACATTGACCAATTATGGTGCATTGTATGGTTGTAGACAGAGGTGGTTTGAACGGAGTTGACAAGATGGGTTAGCTTCGAGGGTTAATCGTTATTGATCGTGATGCTCTGTGATGATGGTGTTGTGGATCTTATGGTGATGGCAAGATGTGAGAGGGTGAGGATGGCATGAGTAGAGCATTAGGATGGTATGTGTCAATAAAACTGAGGATTGGATTGGAATAAGCTTGAATGATAAAAGCTTATATATATATACTCGTACAGATCACTGATTTTAGAACCGTGGTATTCTTTAGCCGCTCATCTATTACATATTTTGCTGTTATAATGAATTAAGTATTGATTATTGAGACAAATTGTCTCACACCCTGTTTGGTGATATTTTTGCAGGTGATCATGCCGAGACACAGAGGACGGGGAAGGGGAAGGGGCCGTCCGGCCCTCACTGAGGATTTGAGTTGCCGGGGGTATATTTTGGAGAGATATATTGTCACCATTAGAATGCATACGCTTCCGCATCTATTGTGTGTAATGTAATTATAATAGTGATAATGTCATAACTTGAATTTTGTATTGTTTTGTGATTATGCATAACAGGTATATTGTTACTACCCTGTTATGTATGGATACATGTGAATGGAGTATTTACTCTAGGCAAGTAGAAGTTGTTATGTTAGAAGTTTCTACCATCTGGATATATCAGATGTGATTTTTGGGTGTATAGTTAAGTGATTATGGACGATGTGGTAGGTACATAGTGATAATCATGTTATGGAAAATCCTTTTTCCTAACATGGTTATACTATGTTGTGATATCTTTTGTGTATGAATATTACTTTATATAACCATGTTAGATGGGCCCCTCTCTGGCATGGTTTTCCTTCTTTTGTGCTAGGTGAAGTTCCTTTTCTAACTATGTTAGATGATCTCATACTAACATGGTTAGACAATGGTTATGTTGATAGGTGTATGATTGGTGAAATATGATATTGGTTCCTATACTAACTATGTTAGGAATTTCGTTTCTAACATAGTTAGATGCTTGTAAAAGTAGGTTAAATAATATTCAGGTTAATTCTTTTTCTAACCATGTTAGGTAAATCTTTTACTAACATGGTTAGGGCATTTAGTTTTAAATGATTCAAGTATATTTAATATAAAAGGTGATTTAGTAGGTTATTGTGTTGTAGTTAAATAGGTATGTTACATGTTTCATGAGAATTTATTAAGATTGGAAGTATGGAAGGATTTATGTTTTTGCAATACGAGGCTTATTGGAATAGTTGGTGATTTTTGTGAGTTTATTTGGAGCTTTATGATGTTATTAAATGTGCTATCTTGTTGGGATTTATATTTATGAAAATATTTTAATGGAAACTTTTAGGAGTAAATTGGATTGCTTTGAAGGATGATTTGATTTAAATGCTTAAATGATTGAGTGGCCAGAGTTATGATACATGACTTTCTTCTGTGTTAAATTGTTGGTTTGTAGTTCTGAATGGATTAGTTCCGTTATTGTTTTGGAGAGATATATGGTGATCTCTTTATTGCTAATTAGTGCTGCTATCTTATGTAGTTATTGGATTAATGATTGGATAAGTTTATTGATCATTGTTTTTTGTAATATCAAAGGATTGAAAAGGTAATTTAGATCAAAATAATGTAAAAAGAAGTAAAAGATGTGAAATATTGGTGATTAAATGAAAATGAACGAAGTTTTGATGCTTTGAATACTACTTAAGTGCCTACTACTTAGTTGAGGTTTTTGCAAAATTGTAAGCCTTTAGATAAATGGTGGTAGAATTTTGCAGAAAAGAGATCTAGTGAAAGAGGATTTTAATTGGTGAAGTCTTGAGTTGTTAAGAAATCTTGAGAAGACTTAAATATTGGTAGAATATTTTCATAAGGAGGAGGAATTTATGAGGTAAGTTTGTTGTTGTGAATTGCTGTTGCATATGAGAAATTGTTATCGAGATGGATTAGTTGTATTAAAGAGGTAAAATGACTATGGATTGATGTTTGATTGGAGGAACTTAGGTTTCAAATTAAAGTTGATTAAGAGGAATACTTAGAAATTAAACTATGGTTTGATGACTTCGAATAATGTTTTGGTTATGTAGGGAGGACTAAGAAGGATAATATGTTCAATACGAAGTTTTTAACGTGATTTAGTAATGGATATACTCTTTTGATCGTGGTTGAGCTAAATGGATTGAGAAGCTAGTTAAGTTTAAGGGTTATGTTAAAGCTCTAGCTAACATTTTTGTAATGGATTCATTGGAATTGAGTACAATTAGGAATGATGTTGATCATAAAGTGGTTATGGCTAGACATGTGTTGAGTTAGAGTTATAAGCTTTACCAATAAATGAAATTCTATAGATGTGATATTTAGCAGTTGAGAAGTGAGACCTTTGAATATGGCTGATGGGAATAATTGGAGTTAGAAGGTGAGAATAGGAAATTTGATCAATTAAGGGTAGTTCTTGTTTGAGTTATAAAAGGCTATCAATTTTTGAAATCTGATTTGATGGATTGCTTTAGTATGAAAATGACCTCAACTCTTGTGAAGTTACTCACATGTTTGTTAGCCTTATTATGTGATGTATATGTGGTTTTACTAACGTACACTATTTTTGAATTGAGGAGAGGATTGAAGTAGTTGAATTATAATTCTGAAAAGTGATTAGATCTTTTGGTAAGTTTTAAGTTATTGTTGCTAAATAAATCATGGTGATAGAACATGAAATGCAATTGAAATGAATAGGTGAGGGAATGGAATAAAATTGCGAATGCTTATGTACTTAATAATTGATATAACTTAAATGTCTATGTGTATGTACGATTTTCATAGGACAAAACTATCCATTTGTTCTTTTTGGTTAGCATTGATTTCAATGGATCTTCAATTTTGTACATTTGGTTAGTGTTGGTTTGAATGCCTCTTCAATCTTATGCTTTAGTTTTAGTTTAAAGGAAAGTTAAGTGAAGTCAAAATGCTTTTGGAAATTGTTAAGTTGACGGTTTGAACGCATGTTGATCCCTATAATTTTCAGTGTGATTCGCTCTCATTTTCCATGATTTGAGCCATTATTCTTTCGTTTAGTTTTCTAATTACATGACCATAAATTGAAAAAAATGCATTGCTGGATTTAGTGCATTAGAGTTGCTGTGCAGGTTATATCTAATTATGTATCAGACTCTTGCATCATTCTTGTTTTGTGCATCAGATTTTGCATTGGAATAGACCTTGTGCTATGTGATTTTTGACAGATACATTCATTAAGCTGCACATATAACATGATTAATTGTGATTTTGTGTAGAATGTTATTTATGCACCTAGTTTTCTTACATATTACTTCTAGCCTTGTTCAAAGGTTATATACATTTAAGTCAATCTGACTTGATTTCACCTCTTTTCAATCCCTAAAGGAACCTGGGAATTGGTGTTAGTATCTGTAATCTCACCTTTATCCTAAGATAATATCTCTCATATGTCGAACTTGACTGCTATTTCTAGGAAATTTCGATCAACAACTTCAAATTAAATAGATTGTTTAAAGTTTTTCTAATTCCATGATATCATCTCTATGGTGTCGCATGGATGACACTTAGGGCAATGAATTTTCAGTGCCAATGACTTCAATATTCCCAAATTATCTTCAAATTCCTCTTTCTCTCACTCAAACTACAATTATCAATAGAAGTGATTGTTCCTTCCTTTGTATCTAATGATAATTTCTACTAATTTCGAGGACGAAATTATTTAAGTGGGGTAGAATTGTAACATCCCAATTTTTAAATTAAGGATAATAAGAGATTATTGAGATTTTATTTAGAAAATTTAAAGTTTTAGGGAGAGATCTTAGGATATTTTGGGCAATTTATGAATACTAAATCTTAATTTTTGAAATTTAAGGAAATATAGTTAAAATAATTATTATGATGGAAAGAAAGGGATATAGTAATATATACAAACTTTTGGGTTAAAAATATAATTAAGAATAAACATTAGGGTAGTTAAGTGTAATTTTCCCTAAAGTATATATATAAATTTATCTCCTTCCTTCCATTTTCATTTCTCTTTCTCTCTCTCTCTCTCTCTCTCTCGAGCTCCCTCCGCCTCCGACCCCCCTCTCATCAGACCCTCCCTCTCTGAATCCGGCGAGCTCCTCCAGCGACGGCGAGGAGCAGCGGCGGAGCAGCGGCGTGGTCCTCCCTCCCCAAATATCATCTTCGTTCTCTCCCTTCATCCCTCACACTTCTCTGTTCTTCTTCTTTCTTCGGCGACCACGGCGGCGGATGACGGCGGAAAAGGGTAAGCTTTCACCATTTCTTGTATTCTTCAACTTTGTTCTTCTATTCAAGGCCGGTTCCTCACCCTTCTCTCTTTCCTCTCGGTTTGTTGTTCTTCCTCGCTGCCCTCTTTCGTTTTCCGGCGAACTCAAGGCGGACCGCGGCGGCGGCGAGTTGTAGTGAAGCATGTGAGTTGGAATTCAAGCTTAGGTAAATTTCTTTCTCCATGTTTTACTCTTTCTCTTATACTGTGAGAGAGATTTGGGAGGAAATCAAATCGGGGTTGGGATTTTGGTTGTTCTAAATTAGTAAAATGGAAGTCCTACTTCAAATTTAAGATTTGGCAAAAGATTGTTGGAGTGGTGGTTAGTTGCTCATTGGAAATTTGTACCAAACCCTAGTATGGTAATCTGAAATTTGATGCTTTTAGGGAGCTTTAAGGCTACCAAGCAACAAATTTATTAATGTCTATGTCCCTTAAAGCTGTAAAATAACCTACATGTGTGATTTCTGAAAGTTTTGATTTTTCCTCTGGTTGTTTGTGCCACTGTTTGTCCAGTACCTTTTATGGTATTGTATGATTTTAACTAATCAATGAAAGTTTGAAGTTTCTGGTTTTGTTCTTCCATAGGCTGTGTAAAAGTGATGATTTTGTAGAGTTGTTGTGTTGGCTGATTTGTGCACTGTTTTGGGAATTAGTGATCTGATTAGATGATAAAGTTAGTTGATGATGATTAGCATAGCTTGCAATTAAATTTCTTTTGGAGAAAATAAGTATTGAAGAAAGTTGATTGAAAGGTTAATTCTTAATACTTTAAGAATAAAGTGAAGTGCTTTTATTTTGGTGAAGAATATGTATGAATACGATATGATGTAGATAAAAAAAAGAAAAAAAGATTGGAATGTTAGGTTCATGAGTCAAATATCTCATTCCTTTGTGAGAAGACATGGGGCTAGGCTCTTCTAAGACTTTAAGATGCAAATTACTGATTTTTATGAGTCCAACGAAGTTACTAGGTGGACTATGCATGTTTCTGTAGTAAAGTGAAAGATTTGTTATTTCGCTACGTTGGTTGAATGACTGTTGAACTAATCATGATCTATGTTATGCTTTAAGTGCGATTATACATGTTTAATGAATGGGAACATTTGTGTTGTATGTGAGGATTCCAATGAATGGAAGGACTGATTGATTTCTATGTTTCCTTTCATTGTGTACCATTTGTTGTTCGCTATCATTGTTGGTCTTAAGTGGTGATTTACAGCTGATTAAAAAGGAATGAATGAAATGAATTTATAAAGGAATTACTGTACTTGTCTTGTTGAGTGCGGTTAAGCTAAATTACAGATGAGAGGTGTAAGTTTTATTTTGGGATGCTAAGTTTGGTAATGATTGGAAAAAATACAATAATGTATGTGCATGTATAATGGAATTCAAATTAAGGTGTTTCAAGCTTACTTCTTGAATAATGGGATTAATGTTTTGCATTATCATAAATTTGGGTATGGATTTTGAAACTAAAGATGGATTGTGTGATTGTGGTGTTCATGTTTGATTCATGTGATTCACGATTTAAAATTTGATAAAGTATTTGATTTAAGAAAAGGGGGAAATGGGTAGTAATACGAACGACAGAGGCGTTAGCTAATCTATGACTTAGGATAATTATTAACATGCTATTATTACATGGTGTAATAATAGGGAATGATGTGATTTGCATAGTTTCCTCAAGGCATTGTAAAGTAAAGGGAAAGGCAACAGAGTGCTAAGGGCGACAGGTAATCACTCTTAACCTTGCTATAACATTGAGGGTGTTGTAGTTGGGATTTTCAAAATCCTTTCTCACCTTCTGTATATATAAATCATTGAAATGTTATTCTTATACAAAATAGGCTATCGGGTGCCTTTCAAACGCGATTACTTTCATATAAAAGACTTTGATACATATATATATATTATCCTGCTTGGTGGTTGCTATTGATTTGGAATGGTGTGAAGGATATATAGGTATATTGTTTAGATAGGGGTTTGAGAGGTATGATGATAGAAAAGAGAGTTGGATATTGAGTTGAACTTGTGGAAACAATGATATGTTGAGATTTAGATATCGAAGGGAATGGTAAGAGTGCAAGATATTGATGTAGAAATTGAGATACTGACGAGGTTGAAATTTATTGGACATTGTGGACATTGCATGACACTGAGACATATGTACCATCGCGCGATGATAACCGTTCGATAGGCCAATCAACGGTTATTTGTACGGGTTAACAGATTGGAGACTGTGACCAATGGTTAACAGATTGGAGACTGTGACCAGCAGTCTTCTGATTGGAGACAGGGACTGCTCCCTTTCTGATTGGAGACAGATTGGGGTTTCCCTCTCATGGGGTTAACAGAGAGGGAAATTGCCCCCTCATTGTGAGAGGGGCAAAGTGTCAACTCATTTGGAACATATATAGGGCTCGAGCGTAGTGCCTCCGGGATGGCATGAGTAGAGCACCAGGGATTGTACATGAATGTGAGCCGAGAAATTGGATTTGAGAAAGGTATGAATGAGAATTTCAGTAAGGAAAGCATGGATTGAAGATTGGATGGTGAAGTTTAGTTGATGTGGGAATTAATTGAGGGATTTTGAGTGATATTTGAAAAGTAGAGTTGATAACCTTGATTTGAATTGGACGTGACAGAGGGACTGAAGTGTTAAATGGAAGAAGATTTGGGTTATATACATATTACTGAATTTAAATTGTGGTACCCTTTAGACGCCCTTACTACCGCACATCTCACTGTTATAGTGAGTTAAGCGGTGATTACTGGGACAAATTGTCTCATCCCACGATTACTGACATTTTTGCAGGTATTCATGCACAGGCGCAAGCATCAGAAAAGGGAATTAGGTTGTGGAGGTTATTTAATTTGTTTAGAAATGTATATTGCCAATTTATAGGTCTGCATTCGCTTCCGCATGTATATATATCTATTTATTGTTTAATATCAACTAGTTTTGTTTATTAACCATGTTAGATAAATTCTTTCTAACATAGTTAGCAATAAATTATCCATGATAGCAGCTGTATTGTATTACTTTATTCTTTTCTATCATGGATAATAATTTAGTCATTAGGATATTCTTTTTCTAACTATGATAGAGATATTGATATTATTGAAATTCCTTTTTCTATCATAGTTAGCAAAGATATTATTGAACTAAAAGAGATGTCACAGGTTAATTAGGGGAATTAGTAACAGTATGTTACAATACACACTTAAATACAAATCTTACTTAATGCATTTAGATCTCATGAACAAAAATTTAATCTATTTCTTTTCTCTAAAATAAGAAGTAAAGGAACGCGACAATCGCCTTTAAGTAATAATGAATAAAGAATTTTATCTTTAATCTATTATTCAACAAATATTTCTCATAAATAAATAAAGAAATGAAAAACTCAATGTAGTCATTAATTTATCTGCTAACTTCCATATACAATTGTAAAACTGGTTTTAATTTAAAAATCAAATATTCTCATTAATCCTTATTATTAAAGGTCTCTCTCTTGATTACTTTAATTATTGGGTTAAGGTGCATTTTTAGTACTCTAGAATATAGCAAAGTGCATCTAACATAATATACAATATTGTGGTCCATTTGTGATAACCAAGAATTATTTTTGTGGCTTATTTAGTATTGACGTTAAATAAGTTAAGTTTGACCGTTATGTGTCAAATTTTGACCGTTAAATTATGGGGTAAATGAGCATTTTCAATACTCTAGAATATAGAAGGAGCATCAAACATAATATACAATATTTTGGTCAATTTGTGATAACCAAGAATTATTTTCGTTGCTTATCTAGTAATTCGTTAACTAAAACTCACTTTTGTAATATAAAATCTGATGTGACATAATGATGTAATATATGTATGTTAAAATGACAATTTAAGGAACATTTATTTTAAGTTTATAACTATGTAATCAGATAGAAGTAACACTTCTTCTATTACATCATAGAGTCATTAATTCGGGTCGAACCAGTATGGCCAACCCGTTTTAATTTGGGTAGAGCCTGTTTGACCAATCCGTTTTAACTCAATAAGATGAACCTGTTTAGTTTATGATTTTTTGCTTACATTTTTTATATATGTAAAATACTAATGACTTATTAGTTTATACATGCATGATACTAGGATAGTCTATGGATCTTTATAACTTTGTAGTGTTTAATTATTTGACACTTTGAATAATATTGTGATTTAGTTGTTTATGGTGTATAAATATTGTATATTATGTTTGGTGCTCCATCAATATTCTAGAGTACTGAAAATGTTCCTTTTGAAATGCGTGGCTGTCACCCAAGAGGGGGGGTGAATTGGGTGGCAGAATAAAAGTTAAAATTCTCTTTTAAAAACTGACTGCTTGTGCTTGGTGAAGGAGATGACACATTATGTTTTGCACAAGTATGGTGGTGTGGTGCTGGAAATAAGAATGTTAAAGACAAACTAGGCACACACAGATTTATCCTGGTTCGGTCACTTCCAGACCTACATCCAGTCCCCAGGCTCCACCTGAGATTTTCAATCCACTAAACTTCTTGTTTAGACCAGGCACAAGAAAGCCTTTACACTTTAGGTTTTACGAACACGGGTTCACCTAACAACCCATAGGTTTTGCAACGGGCTCACCTGCAAACCTTTACAACCACAAGTTTTACAACAGGATCACTTGCAACCTTTCAACCACAAGTTTTGCGGGCTAACTAGCAACCTATGGAGATTTAGAAAACCTCTAAATGCTCCCCCTCACTTTTGTAAGATAACAATACTGTTCTTCAAGCACAAGCTTTAGAACAGCCTCTATCAATTAGAGGATTTGATAATATGTTCACTCTATCAACTGATTGTGAGAAACACTTAAGTACAAATGATTCTCTCTAAGAATAGATGATGTTACTCACTTAAGTACAAATGAATTACTCTCTAAGAATGTTACAACTCTAAGATCAGAGAGTCGAAGATGAGAGGAATGTAGAATACAATATCTCAGACAATAGGCTCTGTTCTTCCAACCCCTCTTCTGAATGTAGATGTTCCTTTTATACTCGGCCTCAAAACATTCAGGCTTGGGCGGCAGATAGAATATGTCCGTTTGAATATAGTCGTTAATCCCATGTTACCGTTTAGAAGTACATCTTCATTAATGCTTAGCAGGGTTGACTTGCTTTATCTCTGAAAAGCAACTCTGACAACTCTGCTCTGACAAAAGCATTCTGACCTCTGAGTATGTGACGTTGACTCTTGTACTCTTGCTGACGGATGATCATCGTTCATCCGGAAGCGGCAATCTTGCTCTGCAAGTTTTAGTCTCTGAGTCCCAGTGCCAAGAGTATTTGCATCCGGAAGCTCATTTGCATCCGGAAGTAAAACTAAGTCCTGCACATACTTGTTAGTCCAACAGAGTAGTATATATAATCAAGTGCAGTAAGAACTATACATGCTGTGGGAAGCTTGTTTGCTATGGGAAGTAATCTTACTTAGACTATGTTCTGACTTAGTGTATTGTCTACTGACGCTAGGGGATGTCTATTCCAATAGTCAGCGTAAGTCTCGTTATTTTACTCTAAGTCTTCCGGAAGCGATTCTGCATCAGGTTGTATTCTAACTTAGGATTTGATTTTAGTCTAATTCTTCCTAAGTGACTTAGTGTGTCATTTACTCATGCTATGGGATGTGTAGTATAACAACACATAATCACATGCAGTGGGAGTTCAATTGTCTAAGGAAGCTCTCTTACTTCCGGAAGCAATTCCACATCCGGAAGTACTCCTACTAAATCTAAGTTGTCTTAGACTCATATTCACTGACGCTCGGTGTTGCCTAATCCAACAGACAACGCTAGTCACTTACCATCCGGAAGCATTCCTGCATCTGGTTGTATCCTAACTTAGTCTCAAGGATTTTATACTCTTAATGTTCCTAGACTGAGTTATGACTTAGTGTATTACTTGCTTCCGCTGGGGGATGAGTCATTCATCCGCGAGCGCTAGTCCTAGTCCATCCGGAAGTGAAACCACATCCGGTTGTACTCTTGGGGTTCTATTATTAACTTAGTTCTTCCTAAGTATTTGTCTTCATCAAAACTTAAGATTCTAACACCTTTACCCCACAATTTAATGGTCAAAATTTGACACATAACGGTCAAACTTGACTTATTTAACGTCGTTACTAAATATGCCACGAAACTAATTCTTTGTTACCACAAATGGACCACAATATTGTATATTATGTTAGGTGCACTTTGCTATATTCTAGAGTACTAAAAATGCACCTTAACCCTTAATTATTTGACTTTTCGTTTTAAGTAAGACAGTGTACAGAGTCATACATGAAAATATTGAATTATTACTTTAATTTAGTTCATCATGTTAAGATTTCAAATTCGTCATGTTTCTTATTTATTCTATTATACTTTAATCTCTTGAATTTTTTATCACAAAAACAAAAACAATTCAGGTAAAATTTATTTGTTCTACTGATTCAAATTTTAATAACTCATCAGATACAGTGACCATTGGGTTGTACTTGAGGTTTGTTATTGACGTGTGTCCTTGAAATTGTTCCTATGAAGTTTTTACGTATTCTTAATTTTTGTTTTTGTATTTCTTTAACCTTTTTAGTTTTTTTTAAGAAGCTTATAATATTTTTTACATTCACACTGGGAATCGGTTCTCGAGATAGTTTTACCAACTGGTCTTAATTTAAAAATCAAATATTCTCATTAATCCTTATTTTTAAAGGCATCTCTCTTGATTATTTTAATTATTTGACTTTTCGTTTTAAGTAAGACAGCGTACAGAGTCATTCATGAAAATATTGGATTATGACTTTAATTTAGTTCGTCATGTTAAGGCGTCAAATTCATTACGTTTCTTATTAATTGTAGGGCTAAAGGGCAAATATGCCCATGTAATTTTCACAAAGGTGCAAAAAAGCCCATGTAAAATTTTTTGGAGCAAAACTGCCCATCAAATTTCAAAACTGGGGCAAAAATGCCCGTCACAGTTAATTTTTTGACTTTTTGACGCATCATCCTCTATCGCAACATCATCGTACAATGACAAATAAATATATAAGTCTGCCACATGTTTTAGTGAGAGATGAATTCACAGAAAATTATGCGTAAAAAAGTCAAAAAATTAACTGTGACGGGCATTTTTGCCCCGGTTTTGAAATTTGATGGGCAGTTTTGCTCAAAAAAATTTTACATGGGCATTTTTGCACCTTTGTGAAAATTACATGGGTATTTTTGCCCTTTAGCCCTTAATTGTATTCTAATTTAGTCTCTCTTTTTTTCTTATCACAAAAACAAAGTCAGGTAAAATGTGTTTGTTCTACTCATTCAAATTTAAATAAATCATCAAATCCAGTGACCACTGAGTTGTGCTTGAGGTTTGTCATTGACGTGTGTCCTTGGAATTGCTCCTATGCAGTTCTTTCGCCCTCTTTTTTTATTTGTTTACTTTTTGTATTTCTTGAGGCCTTTGTATTTTTACTAAGAAGCCTATAATCTTTTTAACGTTAACACTGGGAATCGGTTTTCGAGATGGTTTTACATAAGTTAAAAATATCTATTTGCTATTAACAAAACTCTTTATGCCATAAGCATGTATGTTGTACCGTGCCCTGCGACCTATTCTTCATCCAAAGCATCTTAACATTAAATTTGTGGTGGGGTGTTCTCGAGGTTAACCCCGTATATAGCATTTGCAGTTATATGACATTGAATGAATTGAGTTTTCATGATTACTGGGTTTTAATGGTTTGGGCAGGAAAAAAATGAATAATAGAGAAACAATATCAGATTCTTCTTTTCGAAGTTTCATCTCAAACTTCAATATTGAAAGCACCAACTCCAAATGAAAAGACGTCAGACACAATACCATCCAAAGCACACCCTCAATCAAGATCACATTAAAATTCAATCCCATTTAAAAAAATAAATCACATGTAAAAACTAAAAGAATTTTTTATAACAAATCAGACAAAAAAATATACAAAAGGAGGGGATGGAAACTAAATTTTCTTTTACCAATAACATATACCGATATATAAAAGACGGGAAAAAACAAACGCTAAAAAAAGTAACACTATACTCAACTCATTCAACAGCTCACACATAAAAGCAACCTCCAATGGTGAAGAAAAAGGAACAACCATACAAACATAGCATCCAATCGCCACAAAAGAAAACATACATAAGCAAAACAAACACTACCAGTGAGTTTCATACGACACATATAGTACCCGTGCAAACCGTTTCAACATCAATACTGCATCTCGTGCACATCAAAAAACGTCTGGCGTCAAGATGATGAACATTGCATCGATAAAATGGGTGGCAATGGAAGAGTGGACCAGGAGGCAACCTTCTCCTCAAACGAATGAGCCATCGATCTAACTTCACCCTAAACATATTAATTAATCCTAAACAATCAATGTCTTTCCATAATTCAACAGCCATCCGTCCCTCTTCACTGTTGGTTGGGCTGGAATGGGCAGCCATAATGATACAACAAACATAGATGGCCCTTCCGTAACCCTCACGTGCAGCATGAAGCATTAACTCAAAACCATAAGCAACATTACCCTCAAACCTGAAAAATTGCAAAAAACCTATACGAAAAATCGCCCTAAGATTACCAGCCACTACAGCATCCTTGAGAAGTTTCTGAACACGAGGCTCATCCTTAGCAAAAAGTGGAATAACACCACAATGTAAATCATTCAACACTACACCATCAGAACCAACACCACGCAGTAACTTGCAAGAAGCCTTAGCATTGACATAAAAAAGAAAAGATGTCCTAGCAAGTATCCTCATAACAAAGACCAATGCATCTCTAGGAACATCAACCATCAAGCTCGGTGGATCCTCACGGGAGGGGAGGCATAAAGAACACGACGCCGTTTGCCATTAGCGGAGAGAACATAAATACACATATTGTAATAGAAAATAGAAGAGAAAACGAAGAAGTAGAAGAATTGTGAGACCCAAGAGTACAAATTAGCCTATACTGAAGACTGGACGGACGAAACATTTAAATAGAAAGAAGCAGAAAAAAATTATATGGGAAACATGAGAGAGAAAAAAACAATCATTACGTCTACCTTAAGTACACAATAAAGACAGGTGTATACTTTACTAAAGATTTTGACAAAATAAGAAATACAACGAAATGAAACAACATGAAAAAGGGAATAATGAAATTAAAACAAAAATTATACAAACAAAGCACCAAACCATAAATACAACGAACGTACACTTTATTAAAGATTCAGAAAAATTAGAAAGCACAAAAGAAAGGGAAAACAAAACAAATATAATTGAGCCAAATGACAGACAAAAAAACAAAAATAATAACACTAAAAGAAAGTAAATTTGGGAAAACAAACAGACAAAACGTTTCAAGCAACAAAGGAAACCGCAATTGCTAAAATATATTCATAACCTTCAAAAACTCCTCATGTGTCACACACAACCGATCTCACCCAACAAACTATTTGAAGGGGTTTTTTTTTGTACATGTTTTTTTTAAGATTGACTTTCCTTTGAGTCTTGGAATTTTTTTCTTTACACTGATTTTCTTTTCTGTGTTGTAATTATGTGTGTTGTACGCATATTGAGTCATGTTAATTTAGTACAACAACAAAATCAAAAAATACATACAGGAAACAACAAAACAGAAGCATGAGAAGAAATCAAATCTCAATACGGGGAAAAAATAGCAGATCCAAAGGTAAAGAAAACAAAAAAAAAACAAAATCAAATAAGACCACATAAAGCTCTAAATATATAATTCCTGCTAACACAGATTGAAGACTGCAATCCCAAGACAAAAGGAGAAATGTTAAAAAACAGTAATATAAGAACACACAAAGCATACTAATCAAACTTAAAAGGAATTAAAGCGAAATAAATAAAAAAACTCAAAAAAGTTCAACTCATTTCACAACACCATACAAGGATTGAAGTCTGACCATGAGAAACAGAACCTAAAGAAATACGCCACGCTCAGGCTCGACCTCCATAACTCCTGAACGGTACATATCCATTTACAAGCAAGATTCTTTCATTAAAAATCTGACATGAAGAAACATTTGCAACCTACACTAAATTGTACAACCTAGACCAGTAAAAAACATAGTACATTAAAATGGATGATAGAAAAACCCACACAATGATACCAAACAAAAAGAAGAAAGACGAAATAAAAAGACAACTGCAGTCAACCAACAAATGTGATAACAACAAGGCAAAAGTTATATTCTCAGCTGAAACACCTCAAAAACACCACACACATAAAAAACCATTAAAACCCACTAATCATGAAAAGCCACTACATTCAATGTCACATGACTTAAAATGCAATATAGGGGACTAACCTCGAGAACACTCCACCACACATTTAATGGCAAGACGCTTGGGACGAAGAACAGGTCGCAGGGCACATTACAACATACATGCCTATGGCAAAAAACTTTTGTACAAGGAAAATAAACATTTTTGACTTAGGTAAAACCACCTCGTGATCCGGATCCCATTGTGAACGCAAAGGGAATCAAGGGAATATTCTACACGCGCAATTATAGGATATATTTGATAGGGTGCAACTTGGACAAATAAGGGTCAGTCCTCTATTTGTCCAAATGAAATTTAAGCCAAATGACAAAATAACCCTTCACAAAACAAAAGCATCCACCTCTGAAACAAAACGAAACCCTTATTCATCGTAGAAACTTTGTGAAGCCCCACACCTTCTTCCTCACAAACAACCTTACTTTTCCCCTTCTTCATCAACTTCTTCACCGTCTCTTGGAATGTTGTTCATCTTCCTTCTCTCTTCCCTCTCTATTTAAACCTCCTTCACTCATTCTCTCTCTCGCCTTTTTCTCTCTGTTTCCACCCATCGGCGGCGGCAGCGAACTGACATAGAACAACGACAAGAAGCTCGAAGCATCGTGGGTAAGCTTCCTTTCCTCTTTTCTTCTCTTTCTGTCCGAATTTTAGTGAGTTTATGGGAGGGAATCAATTATAGTTTGGGGTTTTGAGTTTCTTTAACTCACATGAATCAAAGTTTAATTATGATTCCTCTTATGAAATAGAAGGATGAAAAAATTGACTTGAGCTTACTGATTTTTGTTGGAAAGCTTCTACTCTGTTTTTTTTAAATTGTCATTGGTATGTGAAAAATGAAATGAATTGTAATATATGTGTGTAAACCATGTGTATAGCTGAATGGTGTTGTAGCACATAATTATTAACGTTCTGCATTCATTTTACTGTCATGGGTGAATGGATTTAGTAAGGAAGGATGATTTTTGTTGTATTTGGGTATATGGTTTTGTTTGGATTGTTGTTATTATGTGTACAAAAAGTAAGTGGAATAATGGCTTAAGAGTTTAAATCATGGGTGTAATTAAAATGTGGTTGTACATGTATGTTAAAATTGTTATACTATTTAGGTTCCTTTAGCCGAATGGTTTGAGAGTGGCAGAGTTAATTAACTTTCTTCCTCACATCTTTAATGTGGCAGAGTTGATTTAATGGGTTACACAAAATTTCTTTTTCCATGTTTAGTTTTGAAAGAATGAAAGGAAATATATGCATGTTTTTAAGAGTTCCTCAATTTGTTTTGAAGATTCATAATGCTAAACAAATCTGTACAAGAATTCCAACTAAAGATATAAATATTGGAGATTGGTTTGGTTTGGCTGATTAATGTGATTTCAACAAGAGGTCAAATTTATCTACTCTAACAATTATGTACTTTAAAGTGAGATTATCGTGTCATACTTGTTTAGAGATATAGTCATAAATAAGGGAAGCGTAGTAACTGAAACAGTGGAGCAAGTTGGGTGTTTGTATCGATAAATGAATGTGAGTTAAAAAAAATGTCATGATTGAAGATTCATATTGTTTAATTGTATAAATGATCTCTAATGATAAATATGTATTTCCGGTTCCAATGCTTTTTATGGTGGATGTAATTTTTGTATGGACTGGAAACTGAGAAGATTTAGTTACATTATTAATAAAGGGCACAGAGGATGATGTTGTCAATCTATTTCACAGCAATGAACTTGCAGATTCTGTGGACTGAAATGTTGGAGACCAAAGTTTCCTGATTGCTTAAAATGCAGCTACACAAAATGTTCCTGGACTTTCAAATGTTGGAGGCCTAACTTTCCCAATTGTTGGTCATTACCAAAATGTGTCAGATGCCTGAAACCATCTCGCTGCTTTACAAAATCTTCAAGACTGAGCTGCTCAATGAACTGTTATTTGTGTTGCTGTTGGATTCAGTGTTTTTGCTGGCAATAAGGTGAGATAAGATGAGACGGTGGAAGAATAGAAACAGAACATGATGCTTAATGATGGTGATGACAAGCATGTGTATATAGATAGCAAAGCTGCACTTGAAATTTTGTGCAGTGAATTTATTAGAGAACTAGAGGAAGTTGTCGGATAACAAAGTTGCACTTGGTTTGGCTGATTAGTGTGATTTCAACAAGAGATCATATTTATCTACTCTAATAATCATGTGCTTGAAAGTGAGAATACTGTGTTATATTTCTTTGGAGATAGAATCATAAATAAGGGAAGTGTAGTAACTGAAACAGTGGAACAAATTGGGTTTTGTATGGATAAATGAATGTGAGCTAGATTTGTTTCATGATTATTGGAGAGTCATAAGTGTTTAATTGTTTACTGGTTTTCAAGAAATAATATATTGGTCTCAGCTTATTGGTTTGATGTTTTGAATTACTTGATTTACATTCAGTTTTATTTGTTTACTGTTAATTACTTGATTTACACATTGTTATTGCTTAATTTACACAAATTGATGTTTGACACTGCAGAAATTTAGTTATTGCAAATTGATGCTTGACCTTAGTTTTATTCTTTTAAGCAATTGATGCAGAAATTAAGGTCAAGCATGAGCTTCTTATTCACAGCCATGGATGATGATGTTTATATTTTTCTTGAGATTTCATAGTTGATTCTCAATCACTTTTTCAGGCACTTAAACAATCATAGAATGCCATTGTTACCTCTCCATTGGGGTGGAATCTTAAAGTGGATGTAAAAGACTGATTGCTGTTATTCCAACGTAAGTTCTGAATCTTTATATTCTTAATGATGTCTGTCAAAATGAAGTTCACTTGCTTGCATATTTTGGCTAATAAATACTAACTTAAATTGCTACTCTTACTAGGCATATAATCCAAAAAATTGCGTCAATAATGGAAATGGTTGTGATAGTGTGTAAGACTACTAAGGAATACTAACCAAGGAAATAAAGAGGGTGACATCAAAAGCGAAGACTTATAAGACGAAGAAAAAAAATTGTTTTTAGTTTGTGATAGTGTGTAAGAAATATGTTGTGAAAGATGCTTCTGGCAGTCTTAAGAGATAAACAAATACTCCCTCCGGTCCTAAATATAGGACCTAATTGACTTTTTTAAAAAATCCTAAAAAAAAGCAAAATAAGTTAATTATAAATTGATTTACCTAATTTTTTCTCTTACACTAGTTTATTTTACCTATAAGCTAATGGATAATATAAAAAATATCAAATATATCATGATTTAATAACCTATTTTGCAACCTTAATCTCTCTAAAAAAAAGTGAATTAGGTCTTATATTTAGGACCGGAGGTAGTATTATGTAAGATGTTTGACTCACTATTGTGTAAGAAACATGTTGTGCAAAATTCTTTTGACAAACTTAAATAATAGCAGGAATTCATAAAGTTCAGTTTTCACTCTATTGTCACTATAACCTTTGCTTCACATTTATAGTCTATTAAGAAGTCCAAAAAAATCATATTAGGAAATCATGAGTAGTGAAACACGATACTTGAGTAGTGAATTGCGATACTTGAGTAGTTAATCTGACTTTATCATGGTTGCAAGTAGTGAAAAACCAGACAGTTAATGACAATACTACAGTAGTGAATTGCGATACTTGGGTAGTTACTCTGAGATTATTATGGTTGCAAGTAGTGGAAAACTAAGTAGTTAATGACAATACTAAAGTAGTGAATTGCGATACTTGAATAGTGAATTGCGATACTTGGGAAGTTACTCTGGGTTTAACATGATTGCAAGTAGTGGAAAACTAGACAGTTAACGGCGATACTAAAGTAGTGAATTACGATACTTGGGTAGTTATTCTGGGTTTAACATGGTTGCAAGTAGTGAAAAATTAGACAGTTAACGGTGATATTAAAGTAGTGAATTGTGATGACAGTTAATTGCGATACTTTGATAGTAAATAGCGATACGCGAGTAGTGAATTGCAATTCTCGGGTAGTGAATAACCCTTTGATTTTTCAGGCAAGTAGTTAGTCAAAGGTGCTAACCAAGGGAAAACGTGACAATTAATTGCGATACTTTGGTAGTAAATAGCGATACGCGAGTGGTGAATTGCGATTCTTGGGCAGTGAAAAACCGACCCTTCGGTTTTTCAGGCAAATAGTTAGTCAAAGGTGTTAACCAAGGGAAAACGTGGCAGTTAATTGCGATACGTTGGTAGTAAATAGCGATACTCAGGTAGTGAATTGCGATTCTTGGGCAGTGTATAACCCTTTGGTTTTTCAGACAAGTAGTTAGTCAAAGGTGCTAACCAAGGGAAAACGTGGCAGTTAACTGCGATACTTAGGTAGTAAATAGCGATACTCGGATAGTGAATTGTGATTATTGGGCAGTTGATTGCACCATATATTTGCTTATCTTTTCATGGTCAAATCCATAGAATTAATGCATGTTTTGATGATAATTGCACCTAATTAGCATAGATTCTAGCTATTGATTAAGTTGTTGGAATTTATTCTAGTTAAGGGAAATTTTGTCATATTTAACTTGATTTATTGTCATTCATCTTTTTGAGAACTTTGTGATGCTACTTCAAGTATTAATCTCTTGTAGGTTAATGGAAGAAAACACTCAAAGTGATCATGGAAGCCAAGCACAAGAATGAGGAAGCAAGGAAAGCAAGAAAAAAGGGGGAAATGATCATTTTGGTGCCCCCGAGCGCCATCTGGGCACCATTAAAGGTTGGTGGAGCCCTAGGCACGCCCTTGGGTGCCATTTTGGCGCCATTGGTGCCCAAGGGGTGCCCGTGGGCGCCACATGGGCGCCACTCTGCAGCCAAAAAATCAGCTTCACGAATTTAGGGTTTCTACACCCTATATAAGCTTCCTAACACACCTCAAACCTGGCTCCAAGCCCCATTTGCACGAAAATAAGGTGGCTATGCTAGGGTTCTCTCAAAATCTCTCAAACTCACTCATTCCTCTTCCATTTCCATGACATTTGACCACAAATCTTCCATATTTTCTTCTTCATCTCCATCTCCTCTTCCATTTTCGCCACCCTTCTTCTCCATTTCATCCCTCCTCATCACAGCCATTTCTTGGGTAATTTTGGGCGAAATTCCTCTCCTCCTTCCATTAGAGGATAAGTTCTTGGTGCTTTGGTGGTGTGAAGATGATCAATTGCTTCAATGGGTTTCATAGGGGAGTGTCTCTTTTTCCATGCTCTTTCAATGTATATTTGGGATATGTTGTTGCAATTCCTTGTATATTTTGGGTAGAGACATGACTTTATCTTTCTGTTTTCTATGGATTGATATAGATGTATTGGATACTAAGTTTGTATGTTAAATGTTATGGATTTCCTATTTCCTATGTGAATTGATTCATGATGTTTTACATGCTTTAAGTGGTTGCTTGGCTTGAATAGCTAGTGTCTCAATTAAGTTGTTGTGGTTGCACGTCCTTGAAGAGGATTTTGACTTACAAACTTGTTTCTAATACACATTAAGTGGAACCTAACTCTAACCTTAAGTAATGGCTAGTTTTAAGTGGTTGCTTGATTAGCTATTAATTAGTGTTGGATGACCCTTAGTGGTTGCTTTGGGATTTTTCTAATAGACTTGATGAATGATATAACCCCCATATCATTTTTATAGAAGCAATTGAACCATTGAATCACTACCAAAGCCCCTTTCCATTTCATTGATTTAAACATGTTAGAATCTTAAGTTTTGATGAAGACTAAAATATAAAGGATTAGACCAAGTGCCTAGGAAGCAATAGTATACTTAGGATCCCAAGTAAGAGTGCTTCCGGATGAAGATTTACTTCCGGTTAGATTAGGACTTGCGCATGCGGATGAATGCTTTCATCCCCCAGCGTCAGCAAGTAAATAACTAGGGATTTAACTTAGTCCATGAACTTTAGGTGCACAAACCCTAAGACTAAGCTATGGTTCAATCGGAAGCGAAGTTGCTTCCTGTTAGACTTAGACTGGCGCAGAGCGATAGAATAGATATTACTCCAAGCGACAGTGAGTCTACTTCCCCAAGTGAAAGCGCTTCCTGTTAGAATTAGACTGGCGCAGAGCGACAGAATAGATATTACCCCAAGCGTCAGTAAGTCTACTTCCCCAAGTGAAAGCGCTTCCTGTTAGACTCAGACTGGCGCAGAGCAATAGAATAGTTATTACCCCAAGCGTCAGTAAGTCTACTTCGCCAAGTGAAAGCACTTCCTATTAGATTTAGACTGGCGCAGATTGATAGAATAGATTTCACCCTAAGCGTCAGTGAGTTCACTACGTCAAGTAAAAGTGCTTCCGATAGCTTAGTGACTAGCGCTGAGTGTTGGGATGAAATACACTAAGTGAGAGTGAGTTATAGTGAACCAAGATCCTTCATCTAGTAGTTTTACTTCCGGATGTAAAAATGCTTCCAGATACATCATAGACCAAATCAGAACACAGTCTAAGTAAACTACTCCCCATAGCAAACAAACTTCCCACAGCATGTATAATTCTTATATATATATTGCTATGTTGGACTAACCAGTATGTGCAGAACATGGTCACGCTTCCGGATGCAAATGAGCTTCCGGATGGAAAGACTCTTGACATTGGGACTCAGAGCTTAACACTTGCAGAGCAAGATTACCACTTGCGGATGAAAGATGATCATCCGTCAGCAAGAGTGCAAGAGTAAAAATCACATACTCAGAAGTCAGAATGCTTATATCAGAGCAGAGGTGTCAGGACTACTTTTCAGAGATAAAGCAAGTCAACCCTGCTATGCATTAATGGAGCATTTATTGGGCAAACGGTAACTTGGGATAAACGGCCAAATTCAAACGGGACTCCCACCTACCAAGAGTTCAAATGCTTGAAGACTATATAAAGGGAGCTCAACTTCATTTATTAGAAGAAGAATTATCCTTGAATACTCTAGAGAGAAGTTAGAGCGAGGAACACAAGAAATCTTCAAAGCATTCAAGGCTGCCCAGAAATAGAAAAGAGCATTTAACACTTTGAGTGATTCTTCACGTACTTATTCTGTACTCATTGTAGTTAAGTCTCTTCTTGTTAAAAGAGCATTTATTGAACTTAAGTGTGTAACATCATTTGTTCTGTAAGAGAACTTAGTCAGAAAAGCCTTCAAGTGTAAACTTCAAACCCTTGCTTGGTGTGAGGGGGAGACAGTTAGATAGGTTACAAGTGAGCCAGTGTAAAACTTGTTGTAAGGTTGCAAGTGAGCCCGTAAAACTTGCGGTTGTAAGGTTTCAGGTGAACCCGATTTAAAACCTGAGTTATAGTGGAACTCTCAGCCTGGGTGGTTGAGGACTGGACGTAGGTCAGGTAGACCGAACCAGTATAAATCCTGTGTTGTTTATTTCGAGTATTTATTTTGAAGCACAATTCACCCCCCCCCTCTTGTGCATCCATTACGTTCATTTGGTATCAGAGCAGGTCTTTCTCACCCGATTCCAACGAATCAGAAAGCAAAGATCAAGTAATGGATCCAGATTATGGCCTACCAGATGTCGCCGTTCAACCCAATAAGCCCCCAGGCTTCGATGGGTACAACTATACGTTCTGGAAGTACAGAATGGAGACATATATCAAGTCAAGCGACTTGAGACTCTGGGATGTCATAGAACGAGGGGATAATGTTCCACTGGACGAAGATGGATTTGCAAAAGTGCGAGCCAGATACACTGCTGAGGACTATGCTCTAGTCCAACTAAACCATCGGGCCATGCACTACATCCAGTGTGCTCTCACCCACAAAGAATTTCACAGAATCAGCCACCACAAAACTGCTAAGGATATGTGGGAGGCTCTTGAGGCTGCACACTCTGGAACCAGGGGAGTAAAGGCGAGACGTATTGAAATGCTGGTTGAAGAATTCCATAAATTCGCCATGCTGAGCCCTACCGAGCCTATCAGAGAGCTGGAACTCAGGTTCACTCATCTCATCAATAATTTGGCCTCGCTGGGTAAGGATATCCCTGAAAGAGAGCAAGTGAGCAAGATCCTAAAGATCTTGAAGGGTGACTGGATCACCAAAGTAACTATTTTGCAAGAAGTGCAAGGTGAATCAACCAGCTCCATCACCGCACTATTTGGCTCACTTGCTGAATATGAGCCAACCTTGCTGGCTATGAGAGCTCCTCAAACCTCATCCAAGAGTAAGAACCTTGCTCTCATTGCTCCCAGCAAAGAGATCAAGGACAATGATGAGGATGACGACGATGAGATGGACGATGAGGAGATGGCCCTGATGGTGAGGAAGTTCAGGAAATTCCTCAGGAAGAAGGAAGGCTATCAGAAAGGTGACACCAGCCAGAAGAGGGGATACAAGAAAGAGAAGGTCCCTGTGTGCTTTGAATGCAATAAGCCTGGTCACTTCAAGGCTGAGTGTCCCAGCCTGCAGAGGTCCAAAGGCAAGGATAAAAGAAAGGCACTCGTTTCCTCCATTTGGGTAAACAGCTCAGATGAGGAAGCAAGTGATGATGAAGAAGTTGCCAACCTCTGCCTGGTAGCTAGAGAAGAGGATGAGGAAGCATCTTCAGATCCTGACCTCACCAATGAAGAACATGAGGTAACTCTTCCTGAACTACAAGAGGCTTACAATGAGATTCATGAAGAATTCTCTAAACTATGTAAAGCCTATAAATTCTTGAAAACCAAAAAGGAGTCACTTGAGTCCAAGGTGGACTCACTCAGTGAGGAACTAGCGGAAGCTAGAAGATCTCCAATGGTGGATGGACAGGGTTCTCCTCAAGCAGAACCCAACATCTCAACACCTGAGAGCTGTCCAAATTGCAGCAAAATCTCAGAAGAAAATAATAAGCTGCAAAATGCCCTGCAGAAATTCACCAATGGTTCAGAAATGCTGAATATACTTTTAATAAACCAAAGGGCATATAGGGATAGGACTGGCTTGGGATATACCCCCAGGAAGAAAACGTGGGAAGAACCAAAAGTAAAGCCTTACTTAAAGTTCTTCCATAAAGCCACCAGTCATAGCTCCTCACCTTTCAGCTTCTGTAATTACTGCAACAGGAAAGGACACTCAATGTCCACCTGTAATGCTAAAAAGCATGGAGCTAACAGCTCATACAAGTGGGTCCCTAAAGGAACCAGAGCTACGAAGGATCCTCCACCTGTAAAGGAAATCAAGAGAGGACAAGGATCCCAAGCCTGGAATCATCCCACTGGGAGAACCCAAGAGTCTAGAGCCAACACTAGGCCAAAGGCTCCAAATGTGTATAGGCACAAGGATAAGCCCAAAGCTAGGCCAAGGGTCCTAGACACTAACGACAAAGGACCCAAGAGAGGTTGGGTACCTAAAATTGCTTGATTGTTTCAGGTGTGTCTCAAGGCATCCAAGAACAAAAATTGGTACATCAATAGCGGATGCTCGAGACATATGACTGGAGACAGAGACAAGTTCAAGTCTCTGGTGATCAAAGATGGAGCCACAGTGACCTTTGGAGGAAATCAAAGTGGCAAGATCACTGGAGTTGGAGAAGTCGGACCAGTCAAAGATGTATATCTAGTGGACGGTCTCTGTCACAATCTGCTAAGTGTAAGTCAAAGCACGGACAAAGGTAACTGGGTAATATTTGATTCAAATGAGTGCTTAATAGTTGATAAGCAGGATCTGAATATAGATAAGGCCAACCTAAAATGCAAAATTAAGGCAATTAGAAATGGGAATCTATATACCTTAGATTTATGTCAACAGCTAGAAGAAAAATGTCTAATATCTAGTGACGAGAATAGCTGGCTTTGGCATAAGAGACTAGCTCATGTAAACTTTACTCAATTGGACATGCTAATTAAAAAGGAGCTAGCTGTAGGTATTCCCCCTTTTAAGGTTAAGCATGATTTTATCTGTGAATCCTGCCAACGGGGAAAGCAAACAAAATCCTCGTTTAAAACCAAGAAGAGAGTCTCCACCAGCAGGCCCTTGGAACTAATCCACATGGATTTGGTTGGGCCAGCAAGAGTAAAAAGCTTGGGAGGAAACCTATATGCTTTAGTGGTGGTGGATGACTATTCAAGGTTTACGTGGACTTTGTTTCTTGCCTCTAAGCAAGATGCTTTTGATGCTTTCGTTGTCCTGGCTAAGAAAGTGCAGAATGAGAAGGATCTCAAAATCACAGCCATAAGGACAGACCATGGAGGAGAGTTTGAGAACCATAGCTTCTCTGAGCTATGTGAGCAAAATGGAATTGAACATAACTTCTCAGCTCCGAGGACTCCTCAACAAAATGGAGTAGTTGAAAGAAAGAACAGGGTTCTGACGGAGATGGCTAGAAGCATGCTCAACGAGAAAGAGGTTTCTCAAGTGTTCTGGGCGGACGCTATGAGCACTGCTTGCTATATCTCCAACAGAGCTTATGTTCGTAAAGGCTTGGATAAGACTCCATACGAGCTATACAAAGGAAGGAAGCCAAACATCAGCCACCTCAGAATATTTGGATCAAAATGCTACGTGCATAATAATGGAAAGGTAAACTTGGGTAAGTTTGATCCAAAGGCTGATATAGGTATATTCATAGGATATTCCCTTAGGAGTAAAGCTTATAGGATATACAACATGAGAACTAAAACTGTAGAGGAATCCATGCATGTTGTATTTGATGAAATTCCTACATGGGGACAATCCAGAGAAGATGATGAATTACTTAACCTCCCAAAATTACCATCATCTTCTTCACCACCAAAAGAAACACCAGCAAACAATCCTAAGGAAGAAGATGAACTCTGCGATGAACCTAGAGTGCAGACTGTGCATGATGAGGCACAGTTGCCAACAGCTAGGAGGCATCACAGAGATCATCCTCTTGATCAAGTGCTTGGTGATGTTTCTTCTGGTGTGAGAACCAGAAGGCAGGTTCAAAATGAAGTTGAGTTTGGTGCATTTCTATCTCAAATAGAACCAACTTCAGTTGAACAAGCTCTTGAGGACTGCGACTGGATTATTGCCATGCAGGAAGAGCTAAACCAATTTGAAAGAAGTCAAGTCTGGGAACTAGTCCCTAGGCCATCTCATCAATCTATAGTAGGGACCAAATGGGTCTTTAAAAACAAACTGGATGAGACAGGTCAAATTACAAGAAACAAAGCCAGACTAGTTGCCAAAGGATATAACCAAGAAGAAGGCATTGACTATGAAGAAACATTTGCTCCAGTCGCAAGACTTGAAGCAATAAGGATTCTTCTAGCCTTTGCATCCATGAAGGGCTTCAGGCTATATCAAATGGATGTAAAGAGTGCATTTCTTAATGGTTATATTAAAGAAGAGGTATATGTAGAACAACCTCCTGGCTTTGAGGATCATAAGCACCCCAAACATGTGTATAGATTAAAGAAAGCTTTATATGGCCTAAAACAAGCTCCTAGAGCTTGGTATGAGAGACTTAGCAGCTTTCTGCTAGGCAAAGGTTTCTCAAAAGGCAAACTTGATAATACACTGTTTATCCTTCACAAAGATAGAGACATGCTAATTGTTCAAATTTATGTTGATGATATTATCTTTGGAGCAACTAACGAAAAGCTTTGTGAGGATTTTTCTAAGACCATGCAGGGTGAGTTTGAAATGTCAATGATGGGAGAACTAACGTTCTTCCTAGGCCTGCAAATTAAGCAGAAGAAGAATGGAATATTCATCTCCCAAGCCAAATACTGCAGAGAGCTACTCAAAAAGTTTGGGATGGATGAATGCAAGGAGTATGACACTCCCATGAGCACCACTGCCGCACTTGATGCTGACGCAAAGGGTAAATCTGTTAGCCTGCCCATGTATAGAGGAATGATAGGTTCTCTCCTATACTTAACAGCCAGCAGACCTGACATTCAATTTAGTGTAGGCATGTGTGCTAGATTTCAAGCCAACCCCAAGGAGTCACATCTAACATGTGTTAAACGTATCTTAAGATACCTTGAGGGGACACAAGAACTTGGTCTTTGGTATCCCAGAGGTAACCAAGAGTTCTTGTGGGCTTATTCTGACTCTGATCATGCAGGTTATAAAACTGATAGGAAAAGCACCAGTGGACAATGCGCCTTCCTTGGTGGTTGTCTGGTGTCTTGGGCGAGCAAAAAGCAGACCTGCGTGTCCTTGTCATCCACTGAGGCAGAATACATTGCAGCAGCCAGTTGTTGTGCCCAAGTGTTGTGGCTGAAGAACCAGTTGAGAGATCTTGGCTTGGAATTTCCTGAGGCACCCATCCTCTGTGACAACACAAGCACAATCAGCCTAGCCAAGAATCCGGTTCAGCACACTAGGACAAAGCACATTGATGTCAGACATCATTTCATCAGAGACCATGTTCAAAAGAAAGATGTCAAAGTACAGTTTGTCCCCACACAACAACAGCTTGCTGATATCTTCACCAAGCCTCTGGGGGTTGACCAATTTACTTTTATTAGAGGTGATTTGGGAATGGTAAACCCAAATGAAGTGTAAATTCCATGTACTTAATTGTTTTTCAAAATACTTCAAACAATACTAACTTAGGCATCGGAGTGCCAATATATGTCCTTGCAGGTATTCAATGTTGAATCTTAAGTAAGTACAACCGGAAGCAAAACCACTTCCGAATGATTACACACTGACGCTGGATGATCAAACCAAGAGAGCGCCAGCACAAGTCCAAGAAGACACGTCACTTCAGAAAACGCTTCAACTTCCAAATGAGACGTTTCGACTTCTCTGACAATATGAAGCGACACGTGTCATCAGGTATATCGATCCAACTTAAGGCGTTTACGCTACCCAATGTGTGATAATGTGAAGGAGCATGACCTTTTTGCCCTTAGTGACTTTACCTATAAAAGGGACATCTCATTTCACACATTCTTCATTTTCATCTATGTTCTTCATATAAACATTTCATCAACCCCACAAAAAAATGGCCGAACCCTCTGAAGCAAACCCAGTTTCGAGGAAACCCACCTCATCTAAGAAACACAAGTCCAAATCTGGGAAATCAAGCCATCAACATTCTGGAAAATCTGGGCATCGTGAAAGACATCAAGAACATCATGAAGTTTCTCGGCAAATTGCCCTAGGGCAGGATGAAAATATTCAAGGTCAGCCTGAAACTTCTGGTAGAATGGCAGAACTGTTAGTGGGTTCTAAGAAGAGGAAGTCCATCCCTAAGGAGGAGGCTGCGGCGATCAAATATGGAAAACACTCTTTGATGATGCCAAAAGGGGGAGAAATGCATTGACCACTAGCCTTGCTACCCTGGGAGTTCCTTGATGAAGAAGAGCTTCAGCGAGAGGGAGAGAAAGAAGAAACAAAGAAACAACCCCCAGCCCAAATTTTTTCTTTACTTAGAAATGTTCATCTTTTCATGCATGTTCTCATATCTGCCTACTATATGCTCGCTGCTTGTAAATGTTATCTAATTATATGCTCTGACCTGTAACCTATGCTTATCAATAATATTTGTCTAAGTTACTTATTCTGAACTATTGCTTTTATTCTTCAGCTAATCCTTTCATATGAACTTAATCGATAAAGCTAAGTTTGTCATCATCAAAAAGGGGGAGAATGTTAGAATCTTAAGTTTTGATGAAGACTAAAATATAAAGGATTAGACCAAGTGCCTAGGAAGCAATAGTATACTTAGGATCCCAAGTAAGAGTGCTTCCGGATGAAGATTTACTTCCGGTTAGATTAGGACTTGCGCATGCGGATGAATGCTTTCATCCCCCAGCGTCAGCAAGTAAATAACTAGGGATTTAACTTAGTCCATGAACTTTAGGTGCACAAACCCTAAGACTAAGCTATGGTTCAATCGGAAGCGAAGTTGCTTCCTGTTAGACTTAGACTGGCGCAGAGCGATAGAATAGATATTACTCCAAGCGACAGTGAGTCTACTTCCCCAAGTGAAAGCGCTTCCTGTTAGAATTAGACTGGCGCAGAGCGACAGAATAGATATTACCCCAAGCGTCAGTAAGTCTACTTCCCCAAGTGAAAGCGCTTCCTGTTAGACTCAGACTGGCGCAGAGCAATAGAATAGTTATTACCCCAAGCGTCAGTAAGTCTACTTCGCCAAGTGAAAGCACTTCCTATTAGATTTAGACTGGCGCAGATTGATAGAATAGATTTCACCCTAAGCGTCAGTGAGTTCACTACGTCAAGTAAAAGTGCTTCCGATAGCTTAGTGACTAGCGCTGAGTGTTGGGATGAAATACACTAAGTGAGAGTGAGTTATAGTGAACCAAGATCCTTCATCTAGTAGTTTTACTTCCGGATGTAAAAATGCTTCCAGATACATCATAGACCAAATCAGAACACAGTCTAAGTAAACTACTCCCCATAGCAAACAAACTTCCCACAGCATGTATAATTCTTATATATATATTGCTATGTTGGACTAACCAGTATGTGCAGAACATGGTCACGCTTCCGGATGCAAATGAGCTTCCGGATGGAAAGACTCTTGACATTGGGACTCAGAGCTTAACACTTGCAGAGCAAGATTACCACTTGCGGATGAAAGATGATCATCCGTCAGCAAGAGTGCAAGAGTAAAAATCACATACTCAGAAGTCAGAATGCTTATATCAGAGCAGAGGTGTCAGGACTACTTTTCAGAGATAAAGCAAGTCAACCCTGCTATGCATTAATGGAGCATTTATTGGGCAAACGGTAACTTGGGATAAACGGCCAAATTCAAACGGGACTCCCACCTACCAAGAGTTCAAATGCTTGAAGACTATATAAAGGGAGCTCAACTTCATTTATTAGAAGAAGAATTATCCTTGAATACTCTAGAGAGAAGTTAGAGCGAGGAACACAAGAAATCTTCAAAGCATTCAAGGCTGCCCAGAAATAGAAAAGAGCATTTAACACTTTGAGTGATTCTTCACGTACTTATTCTGTACTCATTGTAGTTAAGTCTCTTCTTGTTAAAAGAGCATTTATTGAACTTAAGTGTGTAACATCATTTGTTCTGTAAGAGAACTTAGTCAGAAAAGCCTTCAAGTGTAAACTTCAAACCCTTGCTTGGTGTGAGGGGGAGACAGTTAGATAGGTTACAAGTGAGCCAGTGTAAAACTTGTTGTAAGGTTGCAAGTGAGCCCGTAAAACTTGCGGTTGTAAGGTTTCAGGTGAACCCGATTTAAAACCTGAGTTATAGTGGAACTCTCAGCCTGGGTGGTTGAGGACTGGACGTAGGTCAGGTAGACCGAACCAGTATAAATCCTGTGTTGTTTATTTCGAGTATTTATTTTGAAGCACAATTCACCCCCCCCTCTTGTGCATCCATTACGTTCAAAACATTCACAACCTTTACTTGAAAATACCAAAACAAAAACCTCCTACACTTTTACGCATTTCAATTGCATTTAGTTCATCTTAGGGTAGTTTAGAAGACTCCTCAAGAGAGGCGACCCGAGGTTGCGCCACTGTGTTGCAATCCTTGGTTTCATAAATAACTTGCATTTAACCCCAAGGCGATCAGGAACCGGTTAAATCAATGGGCCCTTTTGCTTTTTGATTAAACCTAATGTCGCCCTTAGATTTATCAAATACAATACAATACTAAACTTACTAAGTAGCAAGTGATTAGTAAGGGTCTTTTCACAATTTGATTGAAAATCTTACTTTGATTAGGTCATATGTCACACAAATTAACCTAGGAAAAATGATTTATGATTGTTAAGTAAACAACTACAATAAAAAAAATAAACCTAACAAAAACTAGAAGTGGCCGAATTGAATAGAGATTGTAACTTCAAGATTAGTGTCTCCTCCTTCAAGATTTCACTTGCACATAGTTGATTAACCTAGCCATGATTGCTTGTTGCTAATTAATTAGTGTAACTAAATTAAAACCTCATTTAATTAGACTAACTAACTTTAAAACAACCTCTCCTACACAATTCATTGATGAAGATGGTTTAGAAATCCTAAAACCATGTAAGTCATTCACAAGCTAATCAAACACATACACAATCTCATATATTTGAATGAAAAGCAAGCTACAAAAGTATATCAACAATGTCTCAATCACATAGGAAAGGCTAACCAAATCATAGCTCATAGTTTGAAGTAGAAATGTGAAAACTCAACACTTCTAACCTAATGCTTCCTAAATCCTAGGTCACAAAAGGCAAGCATATACATAAGAGCTAAGATTCAAGAAATACAAACAAAGTCTTGGCCAAATTTTTGATGAATCTCACGTGCAAAGCAACATCTTGAAGGAGAAGAGGAAATGCTTAGCAAATCATGCTTAGAACTTCCATCTTGAAGAGGTATGAGGTGGAAGAATCCATGGATTTCGAATCTTGGAGGTGAAAATGGTGAGGAAATGAGTGGTTAGGGTCGGCCATGAAGGGGGGTGTGTGTGGAAAGAAGAGAGAAAATGGAGAGAAAGAAGATGAAGATGAAAATGAAAAGTGAAGGAATGAATGGAGAATGTGAGGTTAGGGTTTATATATGTGGTTTAACATTGGGATTAACTACAAATGTAATGCAAATTAATCTCAAATGTCATGTAAATGAAGGTGATTAGAGGGTGAAAATTCGGCCAAGATGAGATTTTTATGGGTATGTGAGTGAGTGATGCCAAAATGTGGGTGAAGGGAAGTGAAAGGAAGGGTATTTTTGGAAATGAAGGTGAAAAGTAGTTGAATGTGGCCTCCATTTGGTCTTGATGCATTCTCCAAAGCTCCCTCCTTTTTCTCCTTTCCATTGTGCTTCCCATTGTGCCCTTAATGAGGCTCCTCCACTTGAAATTTGAATTTGGAGTCATTTTTACCCCTTTTGTTAATGAGCAAATCTCTTGTTTTTAACAAAAGGGGTAACTTTTGTCTTATGCCTTTGCCTTTCCCTCTAAGCCATTTCCTTGCCACCAAAGCACTCCCAAGGGTTTGTGGGGCCCACGTGGGACCCCCTACACATAGAAAGCATCACATAGTCAAAATGACCAAAATACCCTTGGTTACTTAAAATGCAAGTAATAAGGCTAATATTCTCCAATTAACATATATAAGCATGTGCATATTAAATCACCAAAAATGATCAAATATAGCAATTAAATCGCACTAATTAAGCTCAATTGCACATGCTTAAACATATAAAAGTAAGTCTAATCAATTCCCCCACACTTAAGCTTTGCACTCCAGGCAAAGTTATGTAAAAAGACTAAATCAATCATATAGCATAATGAATCCAAATGGAATTGACATAGAATACAAGTTGACGTTTTTGAACCTTTCCCTAAAACATCACATAGGCCAAATTTAAGAATATAAAGTGAATGAGAGTTTAGCATGCAACTAGAATTAAGGAGGAATTGATTGGACCTAATTTTATATGTTTAAGCATGTGCAATTGGGCTTAATTAGTGAGATTTAATTGTTATATTTGATCATTATTGGTGATTTTATATGCAAATGCTTATATGTGATTATTTGGGAAATATTAGCCTTATTACTTGCATTTTAAGAGACCAAGGGTATTTTGGTCATTTTGACTATGTGGTGCTTTTCTATGTGTAGGGGGTCCCACATGGGCCCCACACACCCTTGGGAGTGCTTAGGTGGCAAGGAGAAGGCTAGGTGGCAAAGGCAAAGGCATAAGACAAAAATTACCCCTTTTGTCAAAAACAAGGGATTTGCTCATTACCAAAAGGGGTAAAAAGGGCTCCAAATTCAAAATTCAAGTTGTTGAAGCCTCATTAAGGGCAAAAAGGGAAGCACAATGGAGAGGAGAAAAAGGAGGAAGCTTGGGAGGATGAATCTAGTCAACATGGAGGCCACATTCCACCACTTGACACCACAATTCCCAAAATACCCTTCCTTCCTCACTTATGATACCTTTTGGCCAAACACACATTTACCCCTAAAAATCATGACTTGGCCGACTAAAAACCTTCCTTGACAGCTCATTAACCCATAATCCACCTCATTAACTAAACCTCCACTTCATTTAATCAAGCCCTAAGCTCATTTGACCACACCACTTCACTTTCACTTTCCCTCCACTTTTAGAAATTCTCTCAACTTCTCTCATCTCCTTCACCACCTCCATTTCGTGAAATCCACTTCCCTACATGGCCACATCACGAAATCCTCTTCCTTCCACCTCCTCCATGCTTGGCTAGGCTTCCTCATCTCTCTCTCCAAAGGATCACAATGTGCTTGTAGAAGATTTAGCATTGGCCTCATGTAATTGTGTATGTAACTTTTAGGTTGTAAGCCAGATTTACATTTTTGCCTTATGATTCTCTAGATCTAGGTTTCATAAGGTTAGGACACTCTTCTTTTAGGTGTTCTAGTTAATTTTGGCTTACAACCTCTCTTTTTAGGTTTAGCTCATGAAAACCTATAGCTTATATGTTTGTAGTTTCATGGAGACATGTATTGCGATTAGTATATATGTGTGTTTGTGAAATGAATGTGTTACTTAGGTGCTAGATCTAGTTCCTAATGTGCTTAAGGTATGAGTTAAGCTTGAAAAGAGCATTATGCTTGATTATCCTAATTAAATTCTTCTAGATTTCTTAGATTTAAGAGATCTCAAGGATTTAGTTAGGATATATCAAGTGTTGCAAGTACATGAGGCCTAATTCATCAAAAAGGCACATGATCCAATGGAGAGGGAAGCTTTCCATCTCATCTCATCACTTTCTCATTTCGGCTAGTTTAGAATTTTAGTAATTTAAATTATAGTTTGAAGCCGAAACTCAACACTTTCAACATCTTTGATAATTTGTAATAATTTGACCTAAACAAGTGGAATTAACTAAATTGTAGAATTGACCTTGCTCTCACTTGCTACCTAGTAATTCGAGTATAGTTTTATTTGATAATTCTTTTAGGCGACAAAAAGAGTTAATCAGGAATGCCAATAGAGATTTTTCCTCACCGGATTAAGTGTTTAACTCATTCACTCAAGTTAGGAAAGATGCCTAACTAGGTACTTGGGATCACTCTTTGGCTCAACTGTCTTCACCTCACCATAGGCTTGTAGTAGCTCTTAGTTCTCCACCCATTATTTTGCATAGCACAATCAAATCAAGGGGTCTTTGGGGGTTAGATGGAAATGCTTAACATGAATGGAGAATAATGGAGAGTAGTCAATGACCAAACATGCAAACATTTATCTACCACATATACATGCTTATACAATGAACTCAAATCAACATGTTGCATGTCCCTCTTTTTTTTCTTTTCCAAGCACTTTGTGCTTCTCTTTTTCTTCTCTTTTCACTCTTATGTGTTTGGCATACTTAAGCACTTTGTGCTTTCTTTTCTTTTTTCTTTCTTAGGCCTTCAGCCTTATTCTTTTTTTCTTTTTTTTCTTGGCCTTTGGCCATCTCTCTTTTCTTTCTTTCTTTTTGTGGCTCTCGGCCATATTTTATTCCTCACCATGCAACATGCTTTTCAACACATATAACAATACAATACTAATGAGATATACAAATATATGTTATAGATGCATGCTTACATATTTGGTCAAGGTGGATTAGAAAGAAAGCTAAGGCCCAAAGGGGTAAATCAAAGGGTAATTTTTGGTGGCTTGTGTTTGGGTCATATGGGATGAGAAAGAAATGCCCCTTTCATTTTCAATCATGCCATGCATTGTGATCTCAAACAAGAGCTAGGACAAGTTCTAGGAGGATAAGTAGACAATTGGCCCACTCTTATTCGGTTGGAGGTTTTCTCACTTTAGTAGCTTACTCAAATTGGTCACTTCCTCCCTAAGAAGAGTTGAATGAGAAACTAACACCCTCTTTATACCTTAAAAGTGCCCCACACAATGTCTCAAGTACTCATTCCAAAAATTCTACTTGCATACTAAAAGAAAATTCCATTTGTATTCAAGAGTAATGATCAAGCTAATCTTCCTACAAAATTATGCAATGAAAGTCCAAATATTAAGTGCGTGAGCTTTGAAATAAACCACTTTTAAGCATCAATATGCACCCCCCATACTTATGCAACACATTGTCCTCAATGGGACCATTAAAATCAAATAAGAGGTGCATTATCAAGGCTAGGACAGCAAGCAACAAGAGGGCAAATCCAATTTTCTCAACATCCAATCTGGCCAAGCATGCTTATTCACAACACAAAACACTAAACAACAATCAAACAAAACACAATCCTATTTTTTCTAAAACTAACAACCTTCCCCCATACTTAAGATTTTGCAATGAAAGAATAAGTGAGGAAAGGAAAGAGACAACATCTTATGGAGGCTTGAAATTATCCTTGAAGAAAAGGAATTTGTGGCCATGAATTTGGTGAATTCGGCCAACATGAAGCTTCCTTCTTAAGCTTATTCCAAAAACATCATATGTGGCTTGAAGCTTCCTCTCAAGTTCCATTGCGACCCTAATGAACTCCCAATATTCCTTGTGCATCCTAAAAGAGCCTACAACATGAAACAAACTTCCCTTTTGCAAGGGGTTGTAGGCATGCACATAGGGCATAGAAATGGTTGCATCATGGCTAGGAAGAGGCAAATGCTTCGGGTAAGCATCAACACAAGTAAGGAATGTATGCTTAGGAAAATCATGAAACATGCTCTCAAGCTTAACATTTTCATCCAAATGATCAATCATGCAAACAATATCATGCACAAGAGAGCAAGAATCAAGAATTGAGAATCTTGAAGTGACAAGATTATTTCCATGCATAGTCAATATTCTAACATGTTGGCTTACCCAATCATCCATCAAGCCATCAATAAAGTTCAAACCAAGTAAGGAATACCTCTCAAATGGATGCTTCATGGCTTCATAAACATTGAGTTTGAACAATTGATCATCCACTTGCATTGTCATGAAGCCCTCATTTAAGTGGAGAAGTATGCTTGCTTCAATTGGCTTCCCTTTTTGCTTTGAACTTCCACTAACTTGTGAGAGGCTAGAGCTCCCCTTTAAACCATCTTTGTTAGAATCTTAAGTTTTGATGAAGACTAAAATATGAAAGAACCAGATAAATACTTAGAAAGAATTAGGTTAATATAGAACCCCATGTAAGAGTACAACCGGATGTGGATTTACTTCCGGATGGATTAGGACTAGCGCTCGCGGATGAAAGACTCATCCCACAGCGGAAGCCTGTAAGTCACTAAGTCAGAACTAAGTCTAAGAGTGTTAGAGTACCAAATCCTTGAGACTAAGTTAGGACACATCCGGATGCAGATTTGCTTCCGGAAGTCTTAGAGTAAGTTGAGTGACTAGCGCTGTCTATTGGATTAGACAACACCGAGCGTCAGTGAGTATAACTCTAAGTCATAACATAGTTTCTAGTAGGAGTGCTTCCGGATGTGGAATTGCTTCCGGAAGTAAGAGAGCTTCCCATAGGCAATTGAACTCCCACTGCATGTGACTATGTGTTAATATTGTTGGACTAACGTTCTAGTGCAGAATTGAGTGTTGTTGCTTCCGGATGAGGAATTGCTTCCGGTAGCAATCAGAATGTCAGAACGAACAGCAGTGCAGTTTCAGAATGCTTTTTGTCAGAGCAGAGTTGTCAGAGTTGCTTTTCAGAGATAAAGCAAGTCAACCCTGCTTTGCATTAATGAAGATGTACTTAACAAGGGATCAACGGCTATATTCAAACGGACATATTCTAAATTGCCGCCCAAGCCTGTGAATGTTTTGGAAGCCAAGTATAAAAGGAACATCTTCTACATTCATGAAGAAGTGACAAAGAACTGCAAGCTTATTGTCTGAGATACTATAATCTATATTCTTCTTATCTTCTACTCTCTGATCTTAGAGTTGTAATAGTCTTAGAGAGAATCCTTGAGAGAATCATTTGTACTTAAGTGTTTATCATAATCAGTTCATAGAGTGAACACATTATCAAATCCTCTAATTGAGAAAGGCTGCAAGTTAGCCCGTAAAACTTGTGATTGTAAAGGTTTGCAGGTAATCCCGTTGCAAAACCTGTGGGTTGTTAGGTGAACCCGTGTTCGTAAAACCTAAAGTGTAAATGCTTTCTTGTGCCTGGAGTAAACAAGAAGTTTAGTGGATTGAAAATCTCAGGTGAAGCCTGGGGACTGGATGTAGGTTTGGAAGTGACCGAACCAGGATAAATCTGTGTGTGCTGTTTCTGTTTTGATCTTCACATTTCCAGCACCACACCAACACAAACTTATTTGTGCATAGCATGATTCATTGTCATTTCATCAAGCACAAAAGGTAATGTTTTGAAAGAGAATTATAAGTTTTATTCTGCCACCCAATTCACCCCCCCTCTCGGGGGACAACCACTCATTTCATTTGGTATCAGAGCGAGGTCACTTGTTTAAAGGATCCAACGATCTCAAGTGCAAAGATCATGGCTGACTTGGGATGTAAAATGTTTTTTGAAGGTTTTGATCATACCATTCTACCCGTGTTAGAAAATGTAGATTTCTGTCTATGGAAAGCAAATATGAAAAGTTTTATACAATCCTCCAATTTCAAAATGTGGGACGTTTTTACAAATGTTTTTGATTTCAAACCAAAAGGGAACTGGACCGAAAAAGAGAAGAATTTATTTTCCTTAAATATTAGAGCTATGCAAATTTTGTACAAAGGCTTAACTGAGAGTGATTTCCAAAAAATCAAACATTGCTCTAGTGCTAGAGATATTTGGCACACTCTTGATGCCATGTATGCTTCTAATCACTCTCTTGAAAGTAAAGTTGTCCAAAGCTCATTCTGTGCCCCTTGTGGATCAATTGTTGGTGAGCTACAGGAAGCTGATATTGAGAAAGCCAGCGGCAGTGAAGAGAGTGTTGATCTCTATCTAGATTCAGAAACTGAATAAAATGAGGTATCTGAACTTGAACCTTCTGAATTGCAAGACACATATAATGAGTTACATATTGAATTCTGTAAACTTGCATAAGAAGTTCTAGGCTTAAGGAAAAAGAATAGGAGACTTGAGGAACTCATTATTTCTTCTACATCCAAGGTTCCAAAGTTCCTTCCATAGAAAAACAACTATCGCTGCCGATAGCTAGTCCTTTATCGACAGCGAAACCTTCAACATGTTCTGAAAATTGTTCCAATTGTGAGTCCCTGTTGAAGGAAAATGAAAAGAAAACTGACCAACATAATAATGATAGAAAATCTCATTCTGAATATCATTCCATTATCTGTCATTATTGTGGTAGATCAGGTCATATTTCTCACACATGTACTTTTAGAAGAAATTTAAATGTGAGAAATAAATTTGTATGGATTCCTAAAGGACAAGTAAGGTCCAGTGCTAATCATGTAGGACCCAAGTACAAATGGGTACCAAAACATCCTTCCAGTGTCTTACTTGTGCAGGAAGGATCAAGAGTTCCCCTTGCCCCAAAGAAGAGAACTCATGGTGGTGTCACTACTGCAACCACCTGGTCCAATCATAGGAAGCAGCACGCAACCACAAGGAACAAAGGCTCTGTCTCAGGGATGAGCTATCACAGAGTTCTACTCAACTATCCTGAGAAGAACAAGAGAGAGAGGATTCCTCGATCAACATGGAGAGAGCCTATGAATTTTGTCCTTTATAAGAAAGTGTTTCAGGCCAAGGATAAGTATAAAAGATCCCCTTGGGTAAGCAAGGGATCTCTAAGGGTCGAAGCATGCGATAGTAAAATCTCCTATGCAAATGTTAGATGGAGTTAGAGATTTTACATTAAGCATCATAGATATGAACATTATATTCCATATAGAAGTAAGTTTAAGGAAATTCACAATGTTCATAATCTACATGCTATCTATGACTATCATGATCAAAAACCATGTATATCCATGTGCATATAGTCATGATAGATTCACATGCCATATATATAGTGAATAACCTTTAAGAGCATATGAATTATACACTTCCTACAAACTGACCAGTCAGATCCAAGTTTGGATACTGGAAAACAAACGAAAGGAACTGTTTGGGTATTCTGTAGGAAAGGAGATTCGAAAGAACAGCAAGATTCAAGACTATACCTCATCTGAGCAATTAGTCAAATCTTGATGAGCCGCTCTTCATGCTTGGCTTTTGGTGCTGCCCATTGAAATAGAAGAATCTTTACATTGCCTGCTAAAATCAAGCAAGCTACTACTTGACGCAAATGTAGCTTTGGTGATGTCATTCTTACTCTTTCCTCTACTAGAATGATTAATTGGGTAATGAATGCATGTTTACTCATTTCATCGGCAATTGACACTCATGTATCTAAGGATAAACATCAAATTGCTCTATGGAATGGATGTGAAGAACATGTAGTGTCTAACCACATGATTGGCTTAACAGTTTTCAAAATACTGTGATACTGATATGTTTTTCTTTACAAACCTGTGATGATCTTATTTTGAAAATTATCAAATCACATCAAATCCATTCTTGACTGAAGTATCTGAATTTGTTTATGATTGTTATGAATATCTCATTAGTCTCAAGATTTCTGACACCTCAAACTAGAGACTTTCTTCAAAGTTATCATGGCTAGCCTTTTGAATTTAACAAAGATTCTGATCTTCTTTAAACTAGCATGACAACCATACCTCATGATAGAATTAAATTTATTCTATGATTCTCCATTTCATTAGGTATCTTCTGCATCAAGTTTTTAAAAGCATAAGGAATACGCTCCTTGTCATAGCTTAAAAATTCAATGGCTAAAAACACTATCCATAGCGATAAACTGACCGCCTATGATAAACTTGAGCAATATTTTTCTTATCACATCTCAAGTTTCAATCTACTAATGATCTCAATTCAAGCTTGTGCCTTAAGTATGTTGACACAGATTATGAAAGCTTGAACGACGGGATGTACAAGAGAGAATGTCAACAAATATGTTCCGTATCAAGATGAGAGGAACTGGATGTACTGAAATCTTGAGGAAATCTCGCCAATCACATATGAGCATTTCTATCCCTTACTTCTTCTATTGTGAATTTTAATGGATAGTCCCTTTTGTCTGAAATACATAAGAAATCTTAGGAAATGCCTTGAATTAACTTCTGCGAAATTTGTTAAATCCAAGGGCAAATGCCAATAGGATAGAGGCCTAAGTGAGTGTAGATAACTAGGCTGGAAAGGAATATTAAGAATCTCTACCCACTGAAAGCCGTATATCCTGGCTCATTATCACAAGCATAGTACAATCTGAATTAAGTTCAAAGCTTGTTGAAATCCTAAGAGTGGTGAGATCATATTAAGCATATTTGAAAGAACTTGAGCAAAGATTTGAAAATTATTTTTGTGATCATATGCTGAGAATTTGGCTGTCTTATAAACTTGATTTATTTTGTGGACATTAAGGTTTTAGAATTTCATTGTGTTGACAATTCACATGTCTTCATAATCTAACATGAACATCCTTAAGGTATATTTATTGAACTATATGTGTTTATGAAACTCCGAAAATATACAATCTGTTCGATACTCCTTGTGCTATCACATTGGTATTTATCCAAGAGAGTATGAATAGAGTTCATAACTTGATAGTGAAACTATGAGAAATTGTAAACTAAATTTCAAAATCAGTTTTCACATTATTGATACTCCTGTTTTACCAAACCAATCAGCAAGCGCGATTTCTTAAGATTATAATATTGTGCTGATTAACATAGTTTGTGACTTGGAAAGTCCTGAGCATGTCCATTAATGTTAATCCTTAAGTTCTCCCACTAATCATCCGGAGCGCACTTGCTTCCGCTAGCACTTGCAGGTCCCTTGGAAGGGGAACCATAAGGGCTGACAATGTTAAATCTTAAGTCCCTCACATCCGGAAGCGGACTCACTTCCGGAAGCATGTGCGAGAATGGTTTCTCAACTACAGACATATTCACCAAACCACTGGGGGTTGATCAATAAAAGGAAATTTGGGAATGTTAAACCCAAATGAAGTTTAATCTTCAGAATAAACCTGTGCTTAATTGTTAAAACCTGCCAACTGTACTAACTTAGCATCGAAGTGCCAATCTTTAGTTTTGCAGGCCCCCTAGCATGCCAATGTTAAATCTTAAGTGTGTCACTTCCGGAAGCAAATCTCCTTCCGGAAGCTCATCATTCTATTCAGCATAGTTGCTGCCGCTTGGGCATGACCCTAAGAAACTGGAAGCGCCAGTGTTTGGGAAAAGGACACGTCACCTCAGAAAACGTTTCATCTTCTCCCACCAAAAACTGTGCCTTTTCTGACAGACTGAAGAGATACGTGGCATAAAGGTGCGCCGTTTCAATTTAAATGCTTACGTTTTCCCATAAAAGGTGCATATTTTCAATGAAGAGTCATTATGAACCATCACATCGAATGTCATATTGCATAAATAGGACACAACTATTCATTCATCACTCCTCACACAAATCACCACTCACAAATTCTCTGAAACCCCTCCATCTTCATCTTCATCTTCATCGCATCTTCATCTTCATCTTCTTCTTCTTCTTCTGTGCATAACATTCACTGTGCATTTCATTCACCCACACAAAAATGGCCGGTTCACATGAATCCAACCCTATTCTCCAGAAAGCCTCCTCCTCGAAGAAGTCCAAACATTCTGAAAAATCTGGGCATTCTGGGAAATCTGGGAAGTCTGGAAAAAGTAAGAAGAGGGTTCAGTTTGCGGAAGAACCTTTATCCAAGCGCCAGAGGGTTGAAGATGACTTCTCAGTGTATCTTTCTGGGCCATTGGAGGCTGTTTCTCCTGCGTTTGAGAGCAGAAATCCCTATCTTCTCAATGGGATCTTTGTGGATCTGGAGCTGTTGGAAAATCTGGGTTTTGATTTGAGGGATTATCTCTAGAAATATATGAGTTGGCTGGGAATCAAGAATGAATACAACGTGCAAGTCCTCCGGGTGTTCTATGAGTCTCTCTCTGCCAAGCCTAAGTACAAGAACATCAGTGAGAGTACATCTGCCATTGGCCGGGTTGATTTCAAGGCCACAGTAAGAGGAAGGAAAATGAAGTTCAATTGGAGGGATATAAATCGGTTCTTGGGGGTCACTGACGAGGATATGAACAAGTGGATCTTCCCTGAGAAGCTGGATTAGACAGAGCTGGCACAAGCTTATGGCACTGAGGGAAAGAAGGTGTCTGGTATGCCCGACACACAGAGGGTGCTCCAGTACATCTACTCGAGGATCATGGCCAACAAAGGGGGAAACTTCAATGAGTTCACCCAACTGGACAACCCTTGGCTCGCCAAGTTCCTTACCCAGAAGCCTATCAACCCTGGGCAACTGGTAAGTATGGAGTTAAACAGATGGGTTGAAGGCAGAGACAACAGGAAAGCTTCTCTTCCCTACCCTCAGTTCATCGCCTTCCTCCTGGAGCAGTTCAATATCAAATCCACAGAGGAAGCCGATAACAAGAAGTGCCTGCCCATGGGGTCAATGAACCTGGGCAAAATGGGAGTCAGATACATCAAGCCAGTGAAGCCCACTCAGTCTGGCTCTCAGGCTGGGAGTGCTTCTCACAATACAGTTCCCTCTGCATCTGGAGCAGGGGATCAAGAAGTAGACTCACATCAGGCTGGTCCCAGCAGCACTCGTGCTCCAAGAGTGTCTGCTGCTCAAAAGGAACTTGCTGAAGAGTTGAAAGATGAGCTTCTCTTTCGTCTGCCGGATCCATTGATGGCTCCTATCAAAGAAGAATGTGCAGCAGGCTTTAATGCTCAAAACGAGAGGATCCAGGGTTTGGAGACTCGGCTTGCAAGAATAGAAGCCAAACTAGACCTTCTCCTTCACCACTTCCTTGAACCACCCTCTCATCCCAATCAACCACCACCTCCTCCTCCTCCTCCACCTCCACCTCCCCCACAGAATGACCAAATCATCCCTCACCAATCACCCCCACCAAGCCCTCACAATGACTCTGACCCTCACCTCGACTCCCCTCACCACTCACCCTCTCCTCACAACTCCCCTAGCCACTCTAACACAACCAACCACCAAAACTCCTCCAACCACTCACAATCACCCAACCAACCTCTCCACACCCTTAGCTCCTTCAGTTCCATACACAACGAGAGGACCCTTGCGAGAAATATACCTTCACCACCCAACTCACCTCCCCTCATCTATACAGGTTTACTTTCATCCACAGACTACCCTTCCTTCTTCTATCCAAGCCCCTCTCCTTCACCCCCTCCCTCACCTCCTCACTCACCACCCAGATATGGTCCTGAACCCCCTCCATCCTCCTCTCCCTCCTCCCTGGCCCTCGCCCTTCTTGATGATGCCAAAAGGGGGAGAGATATCCTCACTCAACCCTCCCTATGGCTAGATGAGGACATTGCTGCTGCTCTCCGCCGTGCCATGGATCTGAAAAGAATGGGTAGAGCAGAAAGTTTAATTCGTGGGGAAGCCATCAGATTCATGAGTCAACAGTAGTCCGCCAGCACAAAGTCAAATCTGGAAATAGTGCTGGTTGATCAGCCTGCTGAGGCACCACCCTTTGAGCCTTCATCATCTACTGAGCCTCCTCCTTCTGTGCCTGCCCAGAATATATTTGAGGAAATTCTGATGAAGTATGGGTATAAGAGGCCAGACCCGCCAGTTATAGTGATTGCCAAGCCAATCCCTTCTTCTGAGCCAGCCTCTCCTCCTCCTCCTCCAGTAATCAGGTTCAGTAGATCGAGAGTAAAGTCATGTGCCAGAAAAGGGGCTGCTACATCTGAGCCTGAAGAAGAGGAACCACTTGCTCGCTCCGAGGACTATGAGTTGGATAGAATACCTCAACCTGGGGAAGCATCTGAGCCGCAGTCATCCACCCAAGTGCCTCCTGAAGAAATTCCGCCACCTGTGGAAGTTAAGTTAGAGGTGGAAGACATGACTCCAGAGGAATTTGAGCGGTATGGCTGGACTGATCGGATCACCTTTGAACAGCTTGTTTGCCTCGATGCAGAAAGGGAACTTGCTAAGCCTCCTCAAGAGAAAAGGAAAGGGAAAGGCAAGGGAAAGGGGAAAGCAAAGTCAAGTCAGGCTGAAGACCCCAACTATCCTGTGTGGAATGTAAAGGTCAAGACTGTCCATTATCCCTTTGGATCCATTCCCATCTCAGAGTCACCATTTGGAGAGTTTGCTGGGCTTACTGAGGTCAATGAACTGAAAAGAGTTATTGAGGAATCTCTGGAGCTTGAAAGGCAAAGAAAGGCCAGAGAGGAGAAAGAGCTCAAGATATTCTTGCTCAGATTGATCAACAAACGAAGGAAGAGAAGTGGGCTGAGACGCAAGAAGAGCATAAGCAGAAACAGAGAGAGAGAAACAAGAGGCACCCGCTCTAGAACCCCAACCTCTCATGCATTTAGCTTAGGAATTTTCATTCGCATATTTTTCATACATAAGTTATCTGCCTTATCTGTAAATCTGTTCATTAACTTTACTTATGCTTATCTTATTTGTAATTGATTTACTAATGAAGTTCATTTTTGAGTTCATCTGTGTGTTATTTAATTATTTACTTAGTATGAACTTATTAGATAACTTAGTTTGTCATCATCAAAAAGGGGGAGAATGTTAGAATCTTAAGTTTTGATGAAGAATAAAATATGAAAGAACCAGATAAATACTTTGAAAGAATTAGGTTAATATAGAACCCCATGTAAGAGTACAACCGGATGTGGATTTACTTCCGGATGGATTAGGACTAGCGCTCGCGGAAGAAAGACTCATCCCACAGCGGAAGCCTGTAAGTCACTAAGTCAGAACTAAGTCTAAGAGTGTTAGAGTACCAAATCCTTGAGACTAAGTTAGGACACAACCGAATGCAGATTTGCTTCCGGAAGTCTTAGAGTAAGTTGAGTGACTAGCGCTGTCTATTGGATTAGACAACACCGAGCGTCAGTGAGTATAACTCTAAGTCATAACATAGTTTCTAGTAGGAGTGCTTCCGGATGTGGAATTGCTTCCGGAAGTAAGAGAGCTTCCCATAGGCAATTAAACTCCCACTGCATGTGACTATGTGTTAATATTGTTGGACTAACGTTCTAGTGCAGAATTGAGTGTTGTTGCTTCCGGATGAGGAATTGCTTCCGGTAGCAATTAGAATGTCAGAACGAATAGCAGTGCAGTGTCAGAATGCTTTTTGTCAGAGCAGAGTTGTCAGAGTTGCTTTTCAGAGATAAAGCAAGTCAACCCTGCTTTGCATTAATGAAGATGTACTTAACAAGGGATCAACGGCTATATTCAAACGGACATATTCTAAATTGCCGCCCAAGCCTGTGAATGTTTTGGAAGCCAAGTATAAAAGGAACATCTTCTACATTCATGAAGAAGTGACGAAGAACTGCAAGCTTATTGTCTGAGATACTATAATCTATATTCTTCTTATCTTCTACTCTCTGATCTTAGAGTTGTAATATTCTTAGAGAGAATCCTTGAGAGAATCATTTGTACTTAAGTGTTTATCATAATCAGTTCATAGAGTGAACACATTATCAAATCCTCTAATTGAGAAAGGCTGTTCTAAAGCTTGGTGCTTGAAGAACAGTGTTGTAACATTACAAAAGTAAGGGGGAGTATTTAGAGGTTTTCTAAATCTCCAAGGTTGCAAGTTAGCCCGTAAAACTTGTGATTGTAAAGGTTTGCAGGTAAGCCCGTTGCAAAACCTGTGGGTTGTTAGGTGAACCCGTGTTCGTAAAACCTAAAGTGTAAAGGCTTTCTTGTGCCTGGAGTAAACAAGAAGTTTAGTGGATTGAAAATCTCAGGTGAAGCCTGGGGACTGGATGTAGGTCTGCAAGTGACCGAACCAGGATAAATCTGTGTGTGCTGTTTCTGTTTTGATCTTCACATTTCCAGCACCACACCAACACAAACTTATTTGTGCATAGCATGATTCATTGTCATTTTCATCAAGCACAAAAGGTAATGTTTTGAAAGAGAATTATAAGTTTTATTCTGCCACCCAATTCACCCCCCCCTCTTGGGTGACAGCCACTCATTTCAATCTTGACCAAGTAGAAGTTCTTCATAAAATCCTTGGGAATTAGGGTGCTTTTAATCATTCAATGCAACCCTATTTTTGGCCTCATCCATTGAAGCATCACTCAAGACAACATCATCATCATTGGTTGTAACTAATTCAAGTGTTTCTTTGGATTCCGTGTCAACAACCAAAAGACTAGAAACATCATCATCAACAAATTCTATTAGTTCATGAGTTAATACACATGTATGGTTCGGCAAAAAGGGAGTAGGAACATGCTTGACATCATGTAGAAACATGTGATCATGATAAGGCAAAGTATCAAGCTCAAGTGAATCAATACGTATGTGCTTGACATGAGTTAATGCATCATCAATCAAAGAATTAGACATGATCAAAGAATCTTCAAATAAGGACACATCAAACTCATGAAAGCATGTATTCTTTTTAGGACTAGGATTCACATTCTCTTTTTTCCCACTCTTGGCACTCAAAGAATTAGATCCAACACTTGTTTAACGATGCCATGCATAGCAAACCAAACACATGCTAAACTCATCACATTCACAAGTCATAGGATTAGAAATATTAACACTAACATCATCATCAATGTCATGCCTAGTCTCATGCAAAGGGGCATGCAAAGGAGTGGAATCCTCACAAACAATGTGAGTATCCAAATCACAACGAGGAGAATCACTAGACAAGACACCATTAGACTCAATGATGCTAGGTGATTCCACAACTATTTCCTCATCAACCTCATCATCACTTAAAGAACAAGATTCACCTAAGGGGGAATGAGGTATAGATGTGGGTGAAGGGTGTGGAGTCTCAACTTCTACCAAAACTGGTGTATCATGTACCCTAGGATCGGTCTCATGGATCAATGGAGGTGCATCAAACTTCTCTTCACTAAATGAATTGGTCAATGAATCAAGAGAGGCGTCCATTCTATTCATCGTATCTAACATGACCTTCAACATGGCTATCAACTCCTCACTCTTACTAGAAGAAGAAGAAGCTTGAGGAGTTTCATATAGTATAGAGGAATGGGGTGGTGGTTCATAGGGTGGGTGATCTATAGGAAATGATGGGTCATGAGGTGGAAATGAGGTATATTGTCCATCATAATCATGAGGGGGAAATGGAGGAAGTGGTTCATGATAATGTGGATGAGATGATGTTGGTTCACAGGGTGGGTATGTTAATGATGGTTCATGGGGTGGGTATGTTAATGATGGTTCATGGGGTGGGGCATAATCATGATGTGGAAATGAAGGATATGGTGCAACATAATTATGAGGTGGAAATGGAGGAAGTGGTTCATGAGAATTGTAGATGGGGGAATGGTGATGGGGTTAAAGGAGGAATCATAATCATGATGGTAAGATTGAGATGGATGTGGATGGTATGAATTAAATGATTGTGGATATGAACAAGTGTGTGATTGTGGAGAACACCCTAGGAACTCATCCTCTTGACAAGACCTATATGAATGTGGAGGTATGTTGTGAGACATTCCATAAGGATCATGATATGATGCATGATTTGCATTAGGAGAAGATTGAGAATGCATGGAAGGATGTTGTGCAAAATCATGATATGTGTCAGTCCAATCCATGTTTCCTTCCTATATGCACATGACAAGTACAACTTTGTCACCAAAACAACCCATTTTCTTGATGAATGATGTGTGAAAATTGATGCAATGAATGAGTGCACAATGTAGGCAAAAATTGCTCAAAGTGTGAGCACACTTCCAGCCAAGTTAGACACCTAAATCCCTGCAAAACAAACCACCAAAACCAAATACCAAACAGTCCACAGTGGATAAAAGTTTCAGCAAGAAAACACAAGAGTTATGCTTGCAATTCTAGCCAATTGTTATCCAAAGAATCAAGCAAAGTTGTCAATGAGTTGCCACAAAGTCAGCCCTGTTATTCAGCACTAAAAGAAACCAATTGAGTGCTTGAATGAGCCCTGCAAATAGTTAGAACAACCCTGCAAAGATCCAAGAAAACAGATACGAAACAATCCAAGTAGCACACTATGAGATTGGAAAATGCAAGGCAACTAGAGCACCTTATCAATGCAATTTCCAAACAAAAGTTTCCAGATCAATTGAGCAGTTTAAAAGATCTTTTAAAAAGCTTTCCAATGCAACAAAAACTGCTTAAAACAGTGCACTACAACTCCAACAGTTTCACTTCAAAAACAGCCTATCCAGTGAAACTTCCAGCGAAACAAGGGATTTTCAAAAATTTATTTCAGCTAGTAGGAAACGAGTTACAGGGAAAGCAATATATCAAATTAAAGCTTATAACTCGTAGTGTTACCCAGTGAAACAGTTTTGAAAACTTCATTGTAACAAATTCCCAGTGTCCAGCAAAACAGTCCGTTTTCAAGAATTTATTCCAGAGAGTACAGAACTAGTTCTAGGGCACACAATATATCATATGAAAGCTTATATCACGTAGTATAACCCACTGAAACAGTTTAGCAAAATTCTGCATAACAAATTCCCAGTTTTAAAAACAGTCCGACTGAATTTCCAGTACTTTCAGACAAGAATTCCAGCACTTTCACAAAAACTTTCCAGCAAAATTCCAGGGACTTGTAGGCCAACAAAAGCACTTCTAGGATGCTCAATATATGTATATTATCTCACAAAAACAGTTTGCACAAATTCCAAATATCCTAGTTGCAAATTAGGAAACTAGAGCCCCTAATAGCAAGAACCTTTCACAGATTTTCCAGCAAGTATATGCAAACTTTCAAGCAAACAAGTGGCTAAATAGAGCAACCAAAATCACTTCCAAACAGTGTAGAATATCCAGCCAAGCAATGATCAAACTCAAGATAAAATAACAATGCACTAAATGCTCAAGATCACTAAATGGCTGAATTGAAGCTTAAGCATAAACAAATTAAAATTGTGGCAAAAACCTAATATAAGCAAGATTAAAATCAAACCGGCAGCGGCGCCAATTTGATTAAACCTAATGTCGCCCTTAGATTTATCAAATACAATACAATACTAGACTTATTAAGTAGCAAGTGATTAGTAAGGGTCTTTTCACAATTTGATTGAAAATCTTACTTTGATTAGGTCATATGTCACACAAATTAACCTAGGAAAAATGATTTATGATTGTTTAGTAAACAACTACAATAAAAAAAATAAACCTAACAAAAACTAGAAGTGGCCGAATTGAATAGAGATGGTAACTTCAAGATTAGTGTCTCCTCCTTCAAGATTTCACTTGCACATAGTTGATTAACTGATTAAACCTAATGTCTCCCTTAGATTTATCAAATTAATACAATACTCAAACTCACTATAGGTAAAGTGATGAGTAATGGTCTATCTCACAATTTGATTTCACAATCTTGCTTATCCTAAGATAGAAATGTCACACAAATTACAAATAAAAGATATGAGAGATGATTTTTAACTACAAACTACAATTAAAACCTAAGAAAACAATTAACAACTACAATTAAACCTAAAAACACTAATTAGCCGAAATGAAGTGAGGAAGAATCAAGTGAATTACCTCCATCTCCAAGAATACTCTTGCACATTAGGTTTAATTGGCCTTATATGTTTGTATATTTTTTATATAACTTAGCTAAACTCTCCAAGACACTTTAATCTAAGTAACCTAGTAGAATTTAACTAGATCAACCAAACAAAGGCTCTTCCTATGCTTTTACATATACCTAAACAAGATAGGACTAGAAACCTAGCACCTATTTGAGTCATTCACTTCTAGAATCTAACACATACAAATCACACATATATAGATCTCAAGAAGCTACAAAGAATATGTCTAGGTTTTCATATGTAAATACACAAGAAGAGAGATTTGCAAGCTTAGGTTAAAGTAGGACATTTAAGATCTAAATCTCCTAACCTAATGAACCTTACATGAAAGAGAACAAAAGATACAAAATGAAACAAGTTTGCAAACCTAAGAGATGAAACTACAAACACATAAGGCCGAATTGATGATCTTCTTTGTGCAATTTCTCCTTGGAGAAGGAAGGAGCAAGCTTAGCCAAGCCTAGACATAGAGGAATGATGTGAAAAGTGGGGAGAAATTTCGGCCATGAGGTGTGTGTGGTGGAAAGAAGAGAGAAAATGGAGAAAAAGAAGATGAAGATGAGATGGAAAGTGAAGGAATGTGTCAAATGAAGTGGGAGATGTGTTTTTAAGAGGGAGGAGGTCGGTTTTGGTGAGCTTGGGAGTGTCTTTTTGTGTCTAGGCCGAAAATGGAGCTAAGGGAAAAGTTATGTGTGTGTCAAAAAGGGTATAAGGGGAAGTATGTGAAGAATTGTATGAAATGGAGTGAAATGTGTGTGTATTTGGCTTCAAAATGGTCTAAGTAAATCCTCCACTCTATTCCTCTCTTTATGCTCTTTCTCCTCTTTCGAAAGATGCCCTCCAAGTGCCTTTTGAGTTTGAAATTTGAATATTGGCTCCATATTACCCTTTTTGGTATCATTTTTCAAAGTGCAAATCCCTTATGTCTGACAAAAAGGGTAATATTTGTCCTTATGCTTTTGCCTTCCCTCCAAGCCTTTTCCTTGCCCTCCAAGCTTATCCATGGGTATGTGGGGCCCACGTGGGACCCCCTACATATAAAAATGTGGTAGATAGTGAAAATGACCAAAATACCCTAGTTGCTTAAAGTGCAAATAATTAAGCAAATATTAATCAATTTCCAACACAATAGCATGCACATGATATATATCAATATAATGAATAAAAATACCAATTAAACCCCCACAAATTAAGCCCAAATGCACATGCTAAGCTATATAAAATTAAGTCTAATCATTAACCTAGCCAAGATTGCTTGTTGGTAATTAATTAGTTTAACTAAATTAAAACCTCATTTAATTAGAATAACTAACTTTAAAACAACCTCTCCTACACAATTCATTGATGAAGATGGCTTAGAAATCCTAAAACCATGTAAGTCATTCACAAGCTAATCAAACACATACACAATCTCATATATATGAATGAAAAGCAAGCTACAAAAGTATATCAACAATGTCTCAATCACATAGGAAAGGCTAACCAAATCATAGCTCATAGTTTGAAGTAGAAATGTGAAAACTCAACACTTCTAACCTAATGCTTCCTAAATCCTAGGTCACAAAAGGCAAGCATATACATAAGAGCTAAGATTCAAGAAATACAAACAAAGTCTTGACCAAATTGTTGATGAATCTCACGTGCAAAGCAACATCTTGAAGGAGAAGAGGAAATGCTTAGCAAATCATGCTTAGAAGTTCCATCTTGAAGAGGTATGAGGTGGAGAACTCCATGGATTTCGAATCTTGGAGGTGAAAATGATGAGGAAATGAGTGGTTAGGGTCGGCCATGAAGGGGTGTGTGTGTGGAAAGAAGAGAGAAAATGGAGAGAAAGAAGATGAAGATGAAAATGAAAAGTGAAGGAATGAATGGGGAATGTGAGGTTAGGGTTTATATATGTGGTTTAACATTGGGATTAACTACAAATGTAATGCAAATTAATCCCAAATGTCATGTAAATGAAGGTGATTAGAGGGTGAAAATTCGGCCAAGATGAGATTTTTATGGGTATATGAGTGTGTGATGCCAAAATGTGGGTGAAGGGAAGTGAAAGGAAGGGTATTTTTGGAAATGAAGGTGAAAAGTAGTTGAATGTGGCCTCCATTTGGTCTTGATGCATTCTCCAAAGCTCCCTCCTTTTTCTCCTTTCCATTGTGCTTCCCATTGTGCCCTTAATGAGGCTCCTCCACTTGAAATTTGAATTTGGAGCCATTTTTACCCCTTTTGGTAATGAGCAAATCTCTTGGTTTTGACAAAAGGGGTAACTTTTGTCTTATGCCTTTGCCTTTCCCTCCAAGCCATTTCCTTGCCACCAAAGCACTCCCAAGGGTTTGTGGGGCCCACATGGGACCCCCCTACACATAGAAAGCATCACATAGTCAAAATGACCAAAATACCCTTGGTTACTTAAAATGCAAGTAATAAGGCTAATATTCTCCAATTAACACATATAAGCATGCGCATATTAAATCACCAAAATGAAAGTGAGGATGGACAAGAGGGGGGGTGAATTGTGCTACAAATAAAAACAAATATAAAATAAAAACACTAACACAAATTCTTTTATACTGGTTCGGTCTAACTCTTGACCTACGTCCAGTTCTCAATCCCTTAATTGAGTTCCACTAATCCACAGGTTTCAAAAAAGGGGTTCACCTGCAACCTTTACAACAACAAGTTTTACGGGCTAACTTGCAACCTTTACAACCACAAGTTTTACGGGCTAACTTGCAACCTTTACAACCTGACTCGCTCCCCCTTACTACCTGCAAGGGTTCGACCTTTACACAAAGGATTTACTACAAAGTTCACTTAATGAACAGATTGTGTTACACACTTAAGTACAATAAATGCTCTCAATAAATGTAGAGACTTAAATACAAAGAGTACAAGATGATAACAATAAGAATAACTCTCAACGTATTAAGTGCTCTTTAGACTTTAAAGCTTTCTGAATATTCTCTGGGTATTATGCTTGAAGGCTCTTAGTTCTCTCTCAATAACTGTGTGTGTTGTTCTTGGTTGGTGAGAGATGTGTACTTCATAAATGATGAAGTTGTTCCTTTTATAGTAGCCTCTAATACACCAGTTGCTTGAGAGCGATAAGTCCGTTTGAATATAGCCGTTTATCCCTTGTTACCGTTGTCCTCATTAATGCTCATTAATGCATAGCAGGGTTGACTTATGCTTTAGCTCTGGAGCTCTGAAAAGTAGCTCTGACAATACTGCTCTGACAAAAGCAATTCTACTTATGAGCAATTGTACGGTCTCTCGATCTGCAAGTGTTAGTCCAAGTATGTGCAATGCAAAGAGTGTTGACTATCAGATGTTCTTTTGCTATCGGAAGTGAGTCTAAGTTCTGCACGCAAATGTTAGTCCCACAGAATAATATAATCAAGTGCAATGGGAAGCGTTTTTGCTATGGGAAGCTATTCTACTTAGACTAGGTTAAGTAGGTTCAGACTTAGTGTTCAATTTACTTCCGCTATGGGATGTGTACTACATCCGCAAGCGCTAGTTACGTTCTTTTTGCTCTAAGTCATCCGGTTGTGATTTTACATCCGATTGAGTTCTAACTTAGGATTTTTAACTTCATCTAATTCTTCCTAAGTGTTCATTATGCTCTTTTATGTCTTAGTCTTCATCAAAACTTAAGATTCTAACATTCTCCCCTTTTTTTATGATGACAAACCTATAGTTAACTATGAAAGCATAATGAAAATCATAATAGTCTAACACATGTATTCATATAAGTGAACTTCATTGTTTAAACAAAATAATTACAAGTATGATAGATAATCAAAACATTACAAACATGAATACAACAAAATGATTAGTACAGTGAAAATATTACAAGTATGATTGAGACAGAATGATAAGTATGATAATGCATGAGGGGTTTGGTTCTAAGGCTATGGTTTCTCTCTTCTGATTTGTTCACTCCCCTCCTCACATTTCTTCCAAAGTTCTCTCAGCTCTGCTTCCTCTGCCTCTCTGATTTTGGCTAAGTCCTCGAGATGCTCTCTCTCAGCCCTTTCCTTTTTTAGCCTTTCGAGCTCAAGGGATTCCTGAATTGCCCTACTTATATCTGCAGCTTCATCTATCCCAACTGACTGTTCTTGTCTTGACGATGAGGCATCAACAGGGATGGTTTCAGAGGGAAGATGGAGATTCTTGACTTTGATCGCCCAAGGTGAATACTCTGGGTCTTGAGACAGATTTACCTTAACTTTTCCAACCCGAGAGTTTGCTCTCATTGCATCCAGTATCTGGGCTTGGGAGAAAGTAAGATTGGTAGTCCCAAAATACTCGAACTCCTCTTGAGTCATCTCATCCACCTCAACCTTGACTTCAACCTCAGCAGGTATAGCTTCAGCTTCCTTTTGGGCACTCTCAAATAAGGATGGTGTAACGTACCTCCTACTAACGAATTATTAACTTACTAACTTTCACCTAATTAAACACATATTCAAAATAACCCAAACAAATGGTGTCTAACCATGTTAGTAAGAATACATCTAACATGGTTAGAAAAAGAAAACGATATCATTCAAAATTAAATGCCCTAACCATGTTAGTAAAAGATTCACCTAACATGGTTAGCAAAAGAATTTCTCTACTATGAAGAGATTACAACCATATGCTTAACACATATCTAACTATGTTAGAAAAGAGGATCTCCTAACATAGTTAGCAAAATAAACCAAACCAGCTACATAGAAGGTAACCATATTAGAGCGGGGCCCATCTAATATGATTATATACAGCTACAACATAAGATCAAATAATACACCTTCAATATATCACTTAATCATGTTAGGAAAATGATTTCCTAACCATAATCCATCCAAGTCAACACCTGTATCCATAAGTCCACATCCTTTCCACAAGTAATCATCACACTAAACAGAGTGTAATGCAGCAATAACAGATATATTAGTCAGAATAGTCCCTGAACTATCGCAGTAACAGGAACAATATCACCAATCATCAACAACTTCCAAATTAAATCACCATAACAAGTAAAACGTTCATTCAATAATACAACTCATTCAAAATAACATTCCTAAATGCGGAAGCTGATGCAGCCTAGTGAAATGGCAATATATATCCCTATAAGATCACCTCCGGCCTACTTACTGCATGTATAGGCCAGACGACCTCTTCCCCTTCCTCTCTGCCTCCCTTAGTGCATGATCACCTGTAAAAATAAAGGGAATGGGGTGAGACAAAACAATGTCTCAGTAATCACTACTAAACTCACTGTGATACTCAGAAGTGTGGTAGCGGAGTGTCTACAGGGTACCACAGTTTTCAAAACCTGCATAAACCACGCAATACATACATATATATATACAGAACAGATACATTCATCTCTCAATAGACAAAAATAAACGTGTGTGACACTGTGCCCGGTCTACAATCCAAAAAGCATAAAAAGGGACCACTCTAATCAATGTGAAAATCCCTGGTTCCTTTACAATCTCAGGAACACGTACAATTAACCTATCGATTTGCGCAAATCGATAGGCTACATCGGCCGACGGTACTAAAAATCAGTGTCATGCAACATACAAAAGATTTATATAGATATGTGCATATATATATAAAGTACAGTTTATTTAGAAAGGCACCCTATAGCCCACGTTTGAATATAAAATAATTTGAACACATTCCATTTATATATATAAGTAGAAGAGGATTTTAAAAATCCTCAACTACCGTCACCCTCAGTATCACAGTCAGTTAAGCGTGATTACCTGTTCAAGCTCAAAAACAGCATTATATATATCCTGAGTTATTGCCTTCCGCGAGCTCCACTCGAAGCATTGCCGACTATAATCGCACAATGAGCTGCTGATGGTCAAGACACAATATCAGTGACTTAGACCACCAATCCAAACTAATTCTAAACAATTATTGAAATAATAATTACTTCTAATGTCATAAATAAACTATGTCCTTTAAACCTCTATAATTCCCTTAACCAATTATAAATTCTACAGTGTTAAACTTTACAATTTCTTGTCAAACATCGTCCCACACATCCAAAACCTACCAAACTAACCTTATTAACATTAATTTGACACTAAGGAGGTCTCAATCTCACGCAATTTCCTTCACACTTCTCACATTCTATAATATAACATATTTCCCATTTCTTCAATACTTTAACTTCTAAATTTCCTTCCAAACTTTCCCTTTTCCAATCCTTTACAATAACAAGATTTTAAACCTTCATCATCTCTTGAAAAATTATAAAATTAACCCACCATGTAAACTTCCATATTTGAATTTAATTGGTCATTAAAAGTTATCTCCATATCATCCAATTATTCACAATAAACTCAATCACCATTTAAACTACCAACATTCCTTCCATCTTACACTTTAATCTCTCACTTTTGCCTAAACACCAATCCAACAAAAATTAGCATTCCAACATCATAACACAACTTCAACCAACATCAATAACCACCAACTCATCCAAAAGCATCATGCATTAACCAAACCCTTACTCAAAGTGTCTAACAATACCCATTCACTTGCTTAAATAAATTTTCCAGCTTCAACCAACTTATATATTTCCAAGAATAATTAATTTCCCACTTATACATAACATAAATTCACATCACTATTGTCCAAAATTTGCAATCATGTAGAATTCGCTAAAACCACTCCATTAATATTGATTTGGCACTAAAACATGGTTTCCTAACTCAAGCATTTCTCCACATTCTAACATAACTTCACATAACCAAATTCCCCTTTTCAATACTTAAGCTTTCAAACATCCCTTCAAACACCAATACAATCAAAACCGACATTCCAACATCCTAAATTAATCTTAACAATCATTTATAAACCACCAATTTATTCAAAACATCATTCATTAACAAATCCCAACTTCAAAGAGTCCAAAAATGTCTATAAAATTCCCAAAATAATTTCTAATTACCAAAAACTTAATTACTTTCCAAACATCTCCATTCAACCACTTTAATATCCACAAATTCTTATTTAAAGTTCCCAAGGAATCAAGTATATGTAATTCATAACTTCAAAGAATCACATTCATCACCGAAAATTCCCAAATGTTCAATCTCCTTTAGAAAATCCAATTGCTCCCAAGAATACTCCAATTCAATGTCCCACTTTCAATATTAAAGCATTAACATTCCATAATTTTTAGTATATCAAAAACCTTAACTTCAAAGAGTACCTAAATATTCCCAAGAATTTCAAAGTAATTTCCAACTTCAACAAACATTAATTGTCTTCACAAATCTTCAATTGACCACTAAATAATCTCTATTGTGTAGCTTGTAAATTCTAAAAGTCCTAAATTTTTCTTTTAGCCCTAACTTCAAAGAGACAACTTTTATCCCAAAATCCAAAATCAAAGTGGTAAAAGATGCTTACATGGTTTCAAGTGAAAGAGAGACCAAGATTCGCCGGAAAACACCTTGGGTTTCGCCGGAAAATGGCCACAATAGTGGCTGGCCATACAGAATAGAAAAGGGAAATGAGGAAATGAAGGAAATAAAGTTGGAAAATGGAAAGTAGCTTGAATAACTAATGGAAAATATCAAGTGTTAGAATCTTAAGTTTTGATGAAGACTAAAATATGAAAGAACAAGTTAAACACTTAGACAAAATCATGTTAAAATAGAATCACAAGTAAGAGTACAACCGGATGTGGATTTACTTGCGGATAGATTAGGACTAGCGCTCGCGGATGAACGGCTCATCCCCCAGCGGAAGCAAGTAACACACTAAGTCATAACTCAGTCTAGGAACATTAGGTGTATAAAATCCTTGAGACTAAGTTAGGATGCAACCGGATGTGGATTTGCTTCCGAATGCTTAATGACTAGCGCTGCCTGTTGGGTTAGGTAACACCAAGCGTCAGTGAGTATAACACTAAGCCATAACTCAACGTCCAGTAGGAGTGCTTCCGGATGTGGAATTGCTTCCGGAAGTAAGAGAACTTCCTAAGACTAAATGAACTCCCACTGCATGTGACTATGTGTTAATATATTGCTAGACTAACGTTCAAGTGCAGCACTGAGTGATGTTGCTTCCGGATGTGGATTTGCTTCCGCAAGCAATCAGAATGTCAGAACGTTCAGCAAGAGCAGTGCAGTGTCAGAGTGCTTTTTGGCAGAGCAGAGTTGTCAGAACTGCTTTTCAGAGATAAAGCAAAGTCAACCCTGCTGAGCATTAATGGAGCATTAAATGAGCCAACGGTAACTTGGGATAAACAACTATATTCAAATGGCTATGCCACCTACCAAGAGTGAGAATACTTGAAGACATATATATAAGGAAGCTCATCTTCATTTATGAAGAGAACTGTGACATCTTGGAAAAATCTAGAGCGAGAAACTGAGAATACCCTTCAAGCATTCAAAGCTGCCTAGAAAAGCGAAAGAGCATTTAACACATTGAGAGTTCTTTTCATCTACTTATCTTGTACTCTTTGTAGTTAAGTCTCTTCATTTATTAAGAGCATTAAGTGTACTTAAGTGTGTAACATTATCCGTTCTTAAAGAGAACTAAGTTTAGAAAATCCTTTATTTGTAAAGGTTGAACCCTTGCAGGTTGTAAGGGGGAGTGAGTCAGTAAGGTTGCAAGTGAACCTGTGTAAAACTTGTGGTTGTAAGGTTGCAAGTGATCCCGGTCTAAAACTTGAGGTTGTAAAGGTTCCAGGTGAACCCGTTTGTAAAACCTGGGGATAGTGGAACTCAACCTGGGTGGTTGAGAACTGGACGTAGGTCAGGTAGACCGAACCAGTATAAAATCTTGTGTTTCATTGTTTTAAGTTTTATTTGGCAGCACAATTCACCCCCCCTCTTGTGCATCCACCCCTTTCATTTGGTATCAGAGCAGGTCTTTCTGACTTGATTCCAACGAATCTAGAAAGAAAAGATCTAGTAATGGATGCAGATTATTCCTTGCCCGATGTTGCTATTCAGCCAAACAAGCCTCCTGGCTTTGATGGCCACAACTATCCATTCTGGAAGTTCAGAATGGAGACCTACATCAAATCCTGTGACATCCGCCTCTGGGATGTAATTGAACGTGGAAATAATGTCCCTCTAGATGATGAAGGTCTTGCAAAGCAGCGATCCAGATACACCAATGAGGACTATGCTCTAGTTCAGCTAAACTACAGGGCCATGCACTACATTCAATGCGCCCTTAGTCCTAAGGAGTTCCACAGGATCAGCCACCACAAAACAGCAAAGGATATGTGGGAGGCTCTTGAGGCTGCTCATTCTGGAACCAAAGGAGTAAAGGCAAGACAGGTCGAGATGCTGGTTGAGGAGTTCCACAAATTTGCCATGCTTAGTCCAACTGAGCCAATCAGAGAGCTGGAGCTTAGGTTCACTCATCTTATAAATAACCTGGCCTCCCTGGGTAAAGACATTCCTGAAGAAGAACAAGTCAGCAAGATCTTAAAAGTCTTGAAAGGTGATTGGATCACCAAAGTTACCATCTTGCAGGAAGTCCAAGGAGAGTCAACCAGCTCTATCACTGCCCTGTTTGGTTCTCTAGCTGAATATGAACCAACCCTGCTGGCTCAGAGAGCTCCTCAGGCCACATCTAAAACCAAGAACCTAGCTCTTGTTGCTCCCAGCAAGGAGAAGATTGATGATCATGATGATGATGAGGATGATGAGGAGGACATCGATGATGAGGAGATGGCTATGATGGTAAGAAAATTCAGAAAGTTCTTCAAAAAGAAAGGAGGCTTTCAGAAAGGTGAATCCAGCCAGAAGAAAGGATATAAGAAGGAAAGGGCCCCAGTGTGCTTTGAGTGTAAGAAGCCTGGCCACTTCAAAGCTGAGTGCCCAAGCTTGCAGAGATCAAAAGGGAAGGACAGAAGAAAAGCCTTTGTGTCCTCTATCTGGGTGAATAGTTCTGATGAGGAAGCAAGTGATGAGGAAGAGGTTGTCAACCTCTGTCTCGTTGCCAGAGAAGATGATGAGGAAGCATCCTCAGAATTTGATCCCATCCAGGAGGACAGTGAGGTAACTTTCCCTGAACTACAAGAAGCATATAATGAGGTTCATGAAGAATTTCTTCGCTTATGTAAAGCATATAAAGTATTGAAAATTAAAAAGGAATCACTTGAGTCCAAGGTGGACTCACTTAGTGAGGAGCTAGCGGAAGCCAAAAAGCTTCCGGTAGCGAATGGCAAGGGTTCTCCCCAAGCAGAACCCAAAGCCCCAACGTTAGAGAGCTGCTTTAACTGCAGCAAGATCTCAGGAGAGAGAGATAGACTGCAAAATGCCCTGCAGAAGTTTGCTAATGGATCTGAAATGTTAAACATTATTTTAATGAATCAGAGGGCATATAGGGACAAGACTGGATTAGGCTACAAACATAAAGGGAAAAAGTGGGTGGAATCAAAAGTGAAGCCTTACTTAAAATTCTTTCATAAAGCCACTAATCACAGCTCCACACCTTTTAGCTTCTGTAGTTATTGTAACAGGAAGGGACATTCTACGTCCACCTACAATGCAAAGAAGCATGGAGTAAATAGTTCCTATAAGTGGGTTCCAAAAGGAACCAGGGTAAATGAAGATCCTCCAAAGAAAGAAACTAAGGGAGGACAAAGACCTAGAACTTGGAAACATATTCCAAGGGAAGTCCGTCAGCCTAGAGCCCACACAAGGCCAGAGGCACAACACAATCACAAACTCAAGGTCAACACTGGACCAAGGGGTATGAAGACTAATGATAAAGGACAAAATAAAGGTTGGGTACCTAAGCTTGTCTAATTTATGCAGGTCTGTCTCAAGGAATCCAAGAACAAAAAGTGGTACATTGACAGTGGATGCTCGAGACATATGACTGGTGACAGAGACAAATTCAAGTCCTTGGTGATCAAAGATGGAGCCACAGTAACCTTTGGAGGTAATCAAAGTGGAAAGATCACCGGAGTTGGAGAAGTAGGACCAGTCAAGGATGTCTATCTGGTGGATGGTCTCTGTCACAACCTGCTAAGCGTGAGTCATAGCACTGACAAAGGAAATTGGGTAATCTTTGATTCACATGAGTGCATGATAATAGACAAGCATGATCTGAACCTAGATAAGGCCAACCTAAAATGCAAACTTAAGGGCAATAGAAATGGAAACCTATACACTCTAGACTTATGTCAACAACTAGATGAAAAATGCTTAATATCTAGTGATGAGAATAGTTGGCTTTGGCATAAAAGGCTAGCACATGTTAACTTTACCCAACTTGACATGCTGATTAAGAAAGAGCTAGCTATAGGGATTCCATCTTTTAAGGTTAAGCATGATTATATTTGTGAATCCTGCCAACGAGGGAAGCAAACAAAGTCCTCGTTTAAAACCAAGAAGAGAGTCTCCACCAGCAGGCCCTTGGAACTAATCCACATGGATTTGGTTGGGCCAGCAAGAGTGAAGAGCTTGGGTGGAAACCTGTATGCTCTAGTTGTGGTGGATGACTATTCTAGGTTCACTTGGACTATGTTTCTTGCCTCTAAGCAAGATGTTTTTGATGCCTTTGTTGTCCTGGCTAAGAAAGTGCAGAATGAGAGAGATCTCAAGATCGCAGCCATAAGGACAGACCATGGAGGAGAATTTGAGAACCATAGCTTCTCTGAGCTGTGTGAGCAAAATGGCATTGATCACAACTTCTCAGCTCCCAGAACTCCTCAGCAAAACGGTGTGGTCGAGAGGAAGAACAGGGTTCTGACTGAGATGGCCAGGAGCATGCTCAATGAGAAAGAGGTTTCTCAAGTGTTCTGGGCGGACGCTACGAGCACTGCTTGCTACATCTCTAACAGAGCCTATGTTCGCAAGGGCTTGGACAAGACTCCCTATGAGCTGTACAAAGGCAGAAAGCCCAACATCAGCCACCTCAGAATCTTTGGATCAAAATGCTATGTGCATAACAATGGAAAGGTAAATCTGGGTAAGTTTGATCCAAAAGCTGATATAGGTGTATTCATAGGGTATTCCCTTAGGAGTAAGGCTTATAGAGTATACAACATGAGGACTAGAACTGTAGAAGAATCTATGCATGTTGTATTTGATGAAACTCCTACATGGGAACAATCCACAGAAGATGATGGGATATTGAACTTTCCAAAACCACCATCATCTTCACCACCAAAAGAAACACCAGCAAGCAATGCCAAAGAAGAAGATGAACCCAGTGATGAGCCTAGAGTGCAGACGGTGCCTGATGAGGTACAGCTGCCAACGGCTAGGAGACATCACAGGGATCATCCTCTTGATCAAGTGCTTGGTGATGTTTCTTCTGGTGTCAGAACCAGAAGGCAGGTTCAAAATGAAGTTGAGTTTGGAGCCTTCTTATCTCAGATCGAACCAACTTCAGTTGAACAAGCTCTTGAGGACTGCGACTGGATTATTGCCATGCAGGAAGAGCTAAACCAGTTCGAAAAAAGCCAAGTTTGGGAACTAGTCCCAAGGCCGTCTCATCAATCCATAGTTGGGACCAAATGGGTCTTCAAAAACAAACTGGATGAGACAGGTCAAATAACAAGGAACAAAGCCAGATTGGTAGCCAAAGGGTATAACCAAGAAGAAGGCATAGACTATGAAGAAACTTTTGCTCTAGTCGCTAGACTTGAAGCAATAAGGATTCTTCTAGCCTTTGCATTCATGAAACGTTTTAAGCTATATCAAATGGATGTAAAGAGTGCATTTCTTAATGGCTATATTAAGGAAGAGGTCTATGTTGAACAACCTCCTGGCTTTGAGGATCACAAGCATTCTAAACATGTGTATAGGCTAAAGAAAGCTTTGTATGGCATGAAACAACCTCCTCGAGCTTGGTATGAGAGACTCAGCAGCTTTTTGCTGGAGAAGGGTTTCTCAAGAGGCAAACTAGATAATACACTATTTATTCTGCACAAAGATAGAAACATGCTAATTGTCCAGATTTATGTCGATGATATTATTTTTGGGGCAACTAATGAAAAACTTTTTGAAGAATTTTCTAAGACTATGCAGGGAGAATTTGAGATGTCAATGATGGGAGAACTAACGTTCTTCCTAGGCCTGCAAATTAAGCAAAAGAAGGACGGCATTTTCATCTCCCAAACTAAGTATTGTAGAGAGCTCCTCAAGAAGTTTGGGATGGATGAGTGCAAGGAGTATGATACTCCCATGAGCACCACTGCCGCACTCGACGCTGATGTAAAAGGAAAATCAGTCAGCCTGCCCATGTACAGGGGAATGATAGGTTCCCTGCTGTATTTAACAGCAAGCAGGCCTGACATTCAATTTAGTGTAGGCATGTGTGCTAGATTTCAAGCCAACCCCAAGGAGTCACATCTAACTTGTGTTAAACGTATCTTAAGATACCTTGAGGGAACACAAGAACTTGGTCTTTGGTATCCCAGAGGTAACCAAGAGTTCTTGTGGGCTTATTCTGACGCTGACCATGCAGGTTATAAAACTGATAGGAAGAGCACCAGTGGACAATGCGCCTTCCTTGGTGGCTGTTTGGTCTCTTGGGCTAGCAAGAAGCAAACCTGCGTGTCACTCTCATCCACAGAGGCAGAGTATATTGCTGCTGCAAGTTGTTGTGCACAAGTGCTGTGGCTGAAGAATCAACTGAGGGATCTTGGCCTGGAATTTCCAGAGGCTCCCATTCTCTGTGATAACACAAGCACCATCAGCCTTGCCAAGAACCCTGTTCAGCACATAAAAACTAAGCACATTGACGTCAGACATCACTTCATCAGAGATCATGTTCAAAAGAAGGATGTCAAGGTGCAGTTTGTTCCCACTCACCATCAGCTTGCAGATATCTTCACCAAGCCTCTGGGGGTAGATCAATTTACCTTTATAAGGGGAAATTTGGGAATGGTAAACCCAAATGAAGTTTAATCTTCAAAATAAACCTGTGCTTAATTGATTAAAACCTACAACTATACTAACTTAGGCATCGGAGAGCCAATCTTTAGTTTTGCAGGTCCCCCACAATGTTAAATCTTAAGTTAAGCCCAACCGGAAGCAAAACCACTTCCGGATGCTCTTTTGCTGGCGCTGGGTGATGACTCAAAGCAACCGGGAGCGCCAGTGTCTGGGTAAAAGACACGTCACTTCAACTCAGAAAACGTTTCGCCTTCTCCCACCAAAAACTGTGCCTCTTCTGACATTGTGCAGGGACACGTGTCTCAAAGGTGCGACGTTTCAATTTAAATGTTTACGTTTTCCCACAAAAGGTGCATATTTTCAATGAAGAGTCATTATGAACCATCACATCGCTTATTACTTCGCATATATAGGGCATTGTCATTCATTTCTCACTTCTCACACAAATAAAACACCCAAAACTCTCTAAAATTCTTCTTCATCTTCATCGCATCTTCTTCGTCATCTTCTGCATTTCTGTGCATTTCATCTCATTTAAACCCTAAACCACTCACAAAATGGCTGGCTCTCATGAAACAAACCCCAACGTTGAGATAACCTCTACTTCCAAGAAATCGAAGTCAAAATCTGGGCATTCGCGTTCTGGGAAAACTGGGAAACCTCAAGAACACCATGAACAGCCTGAGAAATCAGGGAAAAAGGGTAAAAAGAGGGTTCAGTTCAGCGAGGAACCTTCGTCCAAAAGACAGCGAGTGGAGGATGATCCACTTGTATACAAGGATGGGCCGTTGGAGGCTGTCTCTAGCAAGTTTGAAACTGCAAAGCCTTACTTCTCTCATGGAATGTACATCGACCTGAATAAAATTGAAGAACTAGGGTTTGGCCATTTGAGGGAGCATCTCCAGAAATATATGTGCTGGCTGGGAATCAACAAAGAGTACAACATCAACGTACTCAGGGTGTTCGGCCAGTCTCTCACAGCCAATGCCAAGTACAAGATGGTGAATGGGAAAGAGACCATCCGCAGAGTCAATTTCAAGGCCACAGTGAGAGGGAGGGACATAAGTTTCAATTGGCGAGATATCAACGCCTTGCTCGGGGTCACTGAGGAAGATATGAACAAGTGGATACACCCTGAGAAACTCAGCCAGGAGGAGCTTGAGCAAATCTATGACACCAAGGGAAAGAAGGTGTCTGGCATGTCTGACTCCAACCGGGTACTTCAATATGTCTACTCCTGGATGATGACTCATAAAGGGGGGAACTTCAACGAGTTCACTCAACTTGACAACCCCTGGCTTCCAAGATTCCTCACCCAGCAGCCGATTAACACTGGGCAGTTGATAAGTTTGGAGCTGCACAGGTGGATTGACAACAAGAAGTCTGGGAATCTTCCATACCCAACTGTCATCGCCTTCCTCCTGGAAAAGTTCCTGATCAAATCCACCGAGGAGGATGAAAATGTTAAGTGCTTGCCCGTCAGCGCAGTAAACATTAGCAAGATGGGGATTAGGTACAATAAGCCGACAAGGGCCACTAGATCTGGATCTCAGGCAGAGAGTGCCTCACACACAACTGCTCCCTCTGCGTCTGGAGCAGGGGATCAAGAGGTTGATTCTCATGCTGGTCCAAGCCGTGTTCCGAGGGTGTCAGCTGCAGTCAAGGCATTTGCTGAGGAAGTGAAAGAGGAGATCATCTTTCGGCTGGCTGACTCTTTGGTGGCTCCCCTTCGTGATGAGTGTGACACTGGATTCCAGCAGCAGGGGCAGAGGATCCAGAACCTCGAGAATCGCCTAGGCAGGGTCGAGGCCAAATTAGACCTGTTACTTAACCACTTCCAAATTCCCCAACCTCAGGGCACTCTACCTCCACCTCCTCCTCCACAAAATGACCAACCTCCGCCTCCTCCACCTAACCAACCATCACTCCCTCCTCCTAATACACAACAACCACCCCCTCAGAATGACTCACATCCAAATTCACCACAAAATGAGTCTGACACTCACAACACCTCTCACCAAACTCCTCAAAGTTCCCCTCGCCAATCACCCCAGAACTCACCTTTACCTCATAACTCCCCAAACCATTCACCACCCCCAAACTCCATAAGGCCCTCCAATCCATTCCATCACACTCGCCCCACCATAGCCCAATCTCTTGGATTCTCCTCTCCTGATCACCCACTTCATACCTTCTACCTCAGAGACCTTCCCCCTCTTCGGCGGATAGGTGAACAACCCACCTCTTACTCCTCTACCTACCCCTTCGAAGGCCTATTCAAAGACCCCTCCTTCTTCGAAAGAAACCGCACCCTCTTCCCTAGCCCTCCTTCTTCACCTGACCCCACTTCCTCACCAGCAACCACACCCACATCCTCACCTGAATCCTCACCACCCCAGCTAAAACAAGTTGGCCCTGAACCTCCACCATCTTCTTCACCCAACCCTTCCTCCTTGGCCCTCGTCCCTTTTGATGATGCCAAAAGGGGGAGAGAGACTCTACCAGCTGCTGCCCTCCGTCGGGCATATGATTTGGAGCAGATAAGGTCTCAACCCTCCTTGTGGCTGGAAGAGGACATAGCTGCTGCTCTCCGACGTGCAAATGATCTGAGGCAGATGGGTAATGCTGAGTATTTGCTCAGAGAGGAAGCAGTGAGATATATGCAACAGCAGCGCCTGGATGAGCAAAGATCTAAATGGGCAATGGTGTTAGTCAGCCAACCTGATGAGCCCTCATCCTCTGTGCCTGAGTCTGAACCAGAGCAGCCTGAACCAGCGCCAGAAGCCTCTTCTGCTGAGCCTCCTCCCTCTGTGCCTAGCCGGAACTTAATTGAAGAGATTATGATGAAGTATGGGTTGGAGAGGCAAAACCACCCACCTATTGTGATAGCCAAGGCAATCCCTCCTTCTAAGCCATCTTCTGCACCTTCTCCACCAGTAGTAAGCTACAGTCAGTCTAGGAAGAAGCATGGTGCCAAAAAGGGTGCTGCTACTACTGAGTCTTCTGAGAGTGAAGAGGAACATCATGGTCGCTCTGAGTCAGAGAGGGTATCTGAGAGGGAAGCATCTGAGACTCAGTCATCCTCTCAAGCATCATATCTTCCTCCGCTACTAAAGGAAGTAAAGCTGGAAATAGAGGATATGACTGCTGATGAGTTCGAGAGGTATGGATGGACTGACAAGATCACATTTGGTCAGATGGCTTGCCTCGATGCTGAAAGGGCAAATGCCACGGCTTCCCAAGAAAGAAGAAAGGGCAAAGGAAAAGACAAAGGGAAAAGGAAAGCCAAGGAAGTTGAGGAGGATCCCAACTTTCCTGTGTGGAATGTCAAAATTAAGGCTGTCCATTATCCCAATGGCGAGGTCATCCCCTTCTCTGATGCAACTGGGTTCCCTGGATATGCTGAGGTTCAAGATCTGAAGAGAGCCTTTGAGGAATCCGTTGAATCTGAAAGACTCAGAAGGGAGAAGGAAGAGGCAGAGCTCCAGAGAATAATTGCGGAGATTGACCAGAGTGAGAAGGATGCCCAGCTAGCCAAACTGCAAGAGGAGTGTGAACAAAGGCAAAGAGAGAGGGAGAGGAAAAGGAGACACCAACTATAAACCCCAACCAACCCCATGCATTTTAACTTAGAAAATTTTCTTTCCATATTTTCTCATGCATAGTTATCTTGCACAGTTTTGATTACTTGTGTATTTTATCTATTATTACATATCTGACTTGTAATCTTTTGCTCATCAATGATATTTGTCTTTAGCTTTTTGTGCCTTATCTGATTATTACTTTTAAATCTTTCATATGAACTTAATTGTATAACTTAGTTTGTCATCATCAAAAAGGGGGAGAATGTTAGAATCTTAAGTTTTGATGAAGACTAAAATATGAAAGAACAAGTTAAACACTTAGACAAAATCAGGTTAAAATAGAACCACAAGTAAGAGTACAACCGGATGTGGATTTACTTCCGGATAGATTAGGACTAGCGCTCGCGGATGAACGACTCATCCCCCAGCGGAAGCAAGTAACACACTAAGTCATAACTCAGTCTAGGAACATTAGGTGTATAAAATCCTTGAGACTAAGTTAGGATGCAACCGGATGTGGATTTGCTTCCGAATGCTTAATGACTAGCGCTGCCTGTTGGGTTAGGTAACACCAAGCGTCAGTGAGTATAACACTAAGCCATAACTCAACGTCCAGTAGGAGTGCTTCCGGATGTGGAATTGCTTCCGGAAGTAAGAGAACTTCCTAAGACTAAATGAACTCCCACTGCATGTGACTATGTGTTAATATATTGCTAGACTAACGTTCAAGTGCAGCACTGAGTGATGTTGCTTCCGGATGTGGATTTGCTTCCGCAAGCAATCAGAATGTCAGAACGTTCAGCAAGAGCAGTGCAGTGTCAGAGTGCTTTTTGGCAGAGCAGAGTTGTCAGAACTGCTTTTCAGAGATAAAGCAAAGTCAACCCTGCTGAGCATTAATGGAGCATTAAATGAGCCAACGGTAACTTGGGATAAACAACTATATTCAAACGGCTATGCCACCTACCAAGAGTGAGAATACTTGAAGACATATATAAGGAAGCTCATCTTCATTTATGAAGAGAACTTTGACATCTTGGAAAAATCTAGAGCGAGAAACTGAGAATACCCTTCAAGCATTCAAAGCTGCCCAGAAAAGCGAAAGAGCATTTAACACATTGAGAGTTCTTTTCATCTACTTATCTTGTACTCTTTGTAGTTAAGTCTCTTCATTTATTAAGAGCATTAAGTGTACTTAAGTGTGTAACATTATCCGTTCTTAAAGAGAACTAAGTTTAGAAAATCCTTTATTTGTAAAGGTTGAACCCTTGCAGGTTGTAAGGGGGAGTGAGTCAGTAAGGTTGCAAGTGAACCTGTGCAAAACTTGTGGTTGTAAGGTTGCAAGTGATCCCGGTCTAAAACTTGCGGTTGTAAAGGTTCCAAATGAACCCGTTTGTAAAACCTGGGGATAGTGGAACTCAACCTGGGTGGTTGAGAACTGGACGTAGGTCAGGTAGACCGAACCAGTATAAAATCTTGTGTTTCATTGTTTTAAGTTTTATTTGGCAGCACAATTCACTTCCCACCTCTTGTGCATCCACCCCTTTCATCAAGCCTACCTCCCAACAGCCGTTCGTCGCCGGAAAAAGAGCCACCGCCGCCGGAAAACGCCAAGGCCGAAGCACCACGTCCAAGAACAGATCGGAGTTGAGCTTCACATATTTATGGAGGAGAAGATAGATGAAACGAAAATGAGGAAGCTTTTTGGGAGAGGGAAAACCGAATGGTGAGCTTGAGGAAGAAGAGCAAAATTGGTAATGGAGGGAGGAGGGAGTGCTTGGCCGAGAAAGAGAAGGAAGGAGAAGAAAAAGAAAGAAAAGGAGGAGAGAGAAAAAGAAAGAAAAAGGAAAAAGAAAAGAAAATGGGGAAGATGCTTTATGCCTGGAATATTCTTTCTCATTCCTATATCTTTGACCATAAAATTCTCCAATTGGTCCCCAAAATTTGAATCTAGATCAAATTTTCTAAAATATTTAATCGATTATTTTAGACACTTATTTCTCCAAAATCTCCAAAATATCCAAAATTTCCCCAAAACTCTTAAAAATTTCAAATTTTCTAATGGTCATTTACTAAAAACATTTTCTAATCCTATATTAAATTTTCAGGATGTTACAATTCTCCCCACCTTTTAGGAATTTTGCCCTCAAAATTCGCTATGTCTAACCTCTTTAAGAAAAATACTTAGCATAATTCACTCAATACATCGCTAAGAACTTGCATTAGGGAAGAAAAGTTTTAAATTCTAGTCAAACTAATCTAAGTCATCTCTCTTTCTTCAAAATCTTCAAGTCATAATTTTAATCTGGTACACCTTAATTGTCTAATTTCCTTGACATATATGACTACGAGAGTCATTCTTTATTCCCTTACCAAATATTTCACACGAAATAACTATACATTGACAAATCCTTAGACCAATTTCTATGGTAAGACCTTATATTTAAAGACAATTTCATCCCTTTGAAAAAAAAATCATTATATTTTAACCTACAAAAGGCTCACCAATCTACTTAAACCCTTAGGCTTTCTTAATTTGATTCCCCACACAATAATACTTTCGATCATTTTTATCCACTTTGGAATTTTAAGGTAGCTACTTAAAACAGTTTCTTTTATTCAACATTCTCATTTAAGATAGAGTCTCACTACCAATATTGTCGGTCTAGATTCATATCCAAAAGTTTCTTCAATTTTTATTCCTATACTCTCACTCCTTAATTGTCAGGAAACAATTCCCTAGAGATTCTTTCCTCGTGCTGACCATGACCCCAACATATGCTAGAAATATTCTCAAACACATTCATCAAACCAGTTACAATTTCCTTTATAACCTCAAGTAATGAACCAAAATTTGTACTAACACCTCAAACAAGAAATCTTAATGTATAATGTTTTCTAATATAACAATATTAGCCTTGATCATAACAGCCTGAAATGACTTACCTAACCATAAAATCACAAATTCTATACTCACAGTGCTTTGAATAGATCACTACTCAATTTCTCAATATCCAAATTTGACTCATAATACACATTTCAACCTTTACTTGCCTAAATAGTTCATCAAAACAAAACTTCATCTGTCCCCAAAAACTCATGGATTCACACTGAATATATTTAAATATATTTATTTCACTACTTAAACCACATTATAACTCCAAAAATTCAACAATTTATCCCACTTAGTCAACTTTAATTTCAAACCCTAATTTTTTTTCCCTCCATTTCACTTTTAAACACAATTTCTAATCAATCCTCAATCCATAATCATTATTTTTCTCCAATTATCATAATTGCTAACTCTTGTAAAATCCCTTTAACTCAATCAATACAAACCAAAAAATTTTAACTTTAATTCCATAGTTCCACCTATATCAATCCCAACAATTCGAACTTAAAGAATTCTTCATTATTATTACTATCCATACGCCAGTAAACTACAAAAGTCATTAAATCCACAATTGAATCCTAAGTAGTCTCCTCAATCCATAACCAATATATGGTATTATACTCCTTAAAAGTCAAAACTCCTTCAATTATATCTATATCACTCCAATCAAGTTAAATAACCATAACCTTAATTCCGTAATTTCGTTATTCCTTAAAATCTCAATTATGTGTTCCACGTCCAAGAATTGTCAACAAAGTGTCAAAATGAGAATCCAACTTTGAGTTCTTCAAGTCTTATATTCAATTGGTACTTATATAATCTATAAGTCCATCCAACTAACAACCAAGACTAACTAAAGCCTCAACAATTTATTACTCAATTCAACCACATAACCTAACTAAAGTGATCAACTATAGTTTACATCCAAAAGCCTTCTTTGAGGCAATTAGAACTTTAATTCATGGAAATCCCACATAGTTGAATTCCAACAAAGTTGTACCATTAACAATACTGATCAAGCTCATACAACAACCAATAACTCATAAATCGTTCAACAACTCCATATTTCATTATCCTACACTTTCTTAAGACTTTCTCCCTAATTAAATTTCTTAAGTTTATCTATAACTATCCAGACTTCCAAGTTCAGCATTGATTCACCATTATCATCATTCAACTATCACGTTTCTATTCTCCAATTGGCCCTTACACATCATTATTACAATTTCTAGCATCACATCTCTTCCATTACCTTTATCTAAAATCATATTTCCAATCCTTTGACATTACTTCAAAATAGTCAATCCAACAATATTACAACCTAATGGGCAACAATCACCCAAAACGAACACTTACAAACCTATTATCATGTATTCAAACCTTTACCACACATCTTCTAAGTCACACAAAATTTGACAATCATACAAAAGCTTTAACATTCCTCAAAAGTAATCATAATTTATATAATCCCCAAACATTTTTTTTTCCTGACCAAGCAAGGCAAGAATAGAAAAGCCAAAATCATTTTCTACTTACACACCATGACCAACAGTATCAACATCAAGTTCAAGCACTATTAACTATTGTCCCAAAACCCACACTAACCAAAATGCTAAACAATTGTAGGCCTAAATTCCAACAGCATCATAATTTTTTTTAATTTTTTTTTTGTCCTTTTTAAACCAACAACTGAAACAACAATAAGAAGTCAGTTATGATAGCTAAAGTGAAACAACAAAGACAAATTATATGATTTATTTAACAAAAGCAACATCCATCTCCAGTATCATAAAAAACCAAATTCATTATCACGCTTAACCAAACTCACCTAAATCAAACACTTGTCGTACAGAGAGAGGAGGAATAGAAAATATTAAGCACTAAAATTCCAACCAATCAAACATGTAGGACTCATAACCAACTCTCATAGTTTCCTTTACCGATTAATTAGAATTTGCAAGACCAAAATTCTCATTTACGAGAACTGATCGAGGTTGACAAAACTTCAATAGATTCCGACTACCTTCTAAAAGACTAAGAACCAAAGTTTGAGCTTTCAACCAATGGATCATTGAACTAAAAATCACAAAACCAAATTTCGAATATTACTAGTCATAGGTTTCTCAATTCAAAATAAAGCTCCTATAACCTTCTAAAACCCAAAATTTACAAACGAATTTTAATTCTCAAAAATCGAAGATTTACCTAATTGAATCCAATTTACTCTCACACATTCCATCACAATATTTTCATAATTGAGAATCCCTACAAGACAATCCATCTAATCTCATCATACCCTGTTAAATAACCTCTTAGTCAAAACTTTTAAAAATTATTCAAATATAACTCAATGTCCTTAATCATTCACATAAATTATCCTTCTATCGTCAATGAAACCAACTTGCCACCTTATAACTCCTTTAACCAAATAAAGTCTCTCATGATGCCTCGACTATGATTATGGCCGGCTCATAATTATAATCGAGACCCCCGAGAAGAATCCTTATTCAGTTCCTAATTCCTTATCAATCTTTCAATACATTGAATCTCTATCCCCTACTTTGTCAAATAAATCCTTATATCTTCCTCACTGTCAGCACGGTTCCCAAAATCTATGTTATCTTTGGTTTCATACCTTTCCTAAGCTATGTCTGTCTCACTCAAACCATTACACAATCTAGCCATGTTACTAACCAACGCACAATAATCAATTTAATCCTCACCATAAGGTTTAACTTCTTTCAAGTAATTGGTAATCAACTTATTGCAATAATTTCCTAAATCCACAACATCCCTTTTTAATTCAAACAAGATAATCAACTAATCCACTAAACCTCTAAAACAACCTCAACATATCAATTCATTTTAGTTACTCCCAAATCATTTACCTACTTTAACATTTTAATTCTCACAATAGTCATGGTATACTTAAAACTTAACCTATTTTAACAATTAACGTCCCATTAATAAACTTCAACAGAAAAGCTTATATCCACCAATACAAACTCTCCCCACCATAGGAATTTGGGCGAAGGCCTAAAAATGATACATAACTATTGGCCAAGGAACAGAAGTCGTACATAACTATTTCGAGGTACCAAAATGATACTCAACTTTTTCATGTGATCAAAAATGATATTTTCACTAATATGACAATAATATTAGACATGAAATGTCCAAAATGCCCTGATAGTGAAATAAACTTTTACTGGCCGGCGGTTAATTTAGGGCGAAGGCCCGAAAATGATACATAACTATTGGCCAAGGAACAAAAATGATACATAATTATTGCAAGGTACACCAATGGTACCCAACTTTTAACATGGAATCAAAAATGATATTTTCACTAATATGACAATAAGATTACACATGAAAAGTCCAAAATGCGCTTATAAATTAAATAAATTTTCTTCCCCACCCTCTCCTTCCTTAGCTTCTTTCTTCTACCAATACTTCCTTCAATAAATAACTCGTCCACCAGCGGCTTCAACTCTCAGCAACTCGTTAGGCCGATCAGGTTGCAAAAACATGAAAACAGAGAAGTTAATCACCCACACTTACACATCTTAAAGCACATCATTTCATTTCATTTCATTACAACAGAGAAGTTAAATGAGAGCAAAAGAGCGGTGCGTGTAGCAAAATGAAATGAAATGATGTGCTTTAAGATGTGTAAGTGTGGGTGATTAACTTCTCTGTTTTCATGTTTTTGCAACTTGATCGCCCTAACGAGTTGCTGAGAGTTGAAGCCGCTGGTGGACGAGTTATTTATTGGAGGAAGTGTTAGTAGAAGAAAGAAACTAAGGAAGGGGAGGATGAGAAAGAAAATTTATTTAATTTATAAGCGCATTTTGGACTTTTCATGTGTAATCTTATTGTCATATTAGTGAAAATATCATTTTTGATTCCATGTTAAAAGTTGGGTACCATTGGTGTACCTTGCAATAGTTATGTATCATTTTTGTTCCTTGGCCAATAGTTATGTGTCATTTTTGGGCCTTCGCCCTAAATTAATCGCCGGCCGGTAAAAGTTTATTTAATTATCAGGGCATTTTGGACATTTCATGTCTAATATTTTTGTCATATTAGTGAAAATATCATTTTTGATCACATGGAAAAGTTGGGTATCATTTTTGTACCTCGAAATAGTTATGTACTACTTCTGTTCCTTGGTCAATAGTTATGTATCATTTTTGGGCCTTCGCCCTAGGAATTTTGTCCACAAAATTCGATTGCACAATTCCTGAAAGCAATGATTAGTGATCATGCACAGTGGGAAGGGAAAAGGAATATATATTGCCATTCTATATGCAATGCAACAGGCAGGGTATCGGTTACCATAAAACTGATACCAAGTTGTAACGTACCTCCTACTTACGAATTATTAACTTACTAACTTTCACCTAATTAAACACATATTCAAAATAACCCAAACAAATGGTGTCTAACCATGTTAGTAAGAATACATCTAACATGGTTAGAAAAAGAAAACGATATCATTCAAAATTAAATGCCCTAACCATGTTAGTAAAAGATTCACCTAACATGGTTAGCAAAAGAATTTCTCTATTATGAAGAGATTACAACCATATGCTTAACACATATCTAACTATGTTAGAAAAGAGGATCTCCTAACATAGTTAGCAAAATAAACCAAACCAGCTACATAGAAGGTAATCATATTAGAGCGGGGCCCATCTAATATGATTATATACAGCTACAACATAAGATCAAATAATACACCTTCAATATATCACTTAATCATGTTAGGAAAATGATTTCCTAACCATAATCCATCCAAGTCAACACCTGTATCCATAAGTCCACATCCTTTCCACAAGTAATCATCACACTAAACAGAGTGTAATGCAGCAATAACAGATATATTAGTCAGAATAGTCCCTGAACTATCGCAGTAACAGGAACAATATCACCAATCATCAACAACTTCCAAATTAAATCACCATAACAAGTAAAACGTTCATTCAATAATACAACTCATTCAAAATAACATTCCTAAATGCGGAAGCTGATGCAGCCTAGTGAAATGACAATATATATCCCTATAAGATCACCTCCGGCCTACTTACTACATCAGTATAGGCCAGACGACCTCTTCCCCTTCCTCTCTGCCTCCCTTAGTGCATGATCACCTGTAAAAATAAAGGGAATGGGGTGAGACAAAATAATGTCTCAGTAATCACTACTTAACTCACTGTGATACTCAGAAGTGGGGTAGCGGAGTGTCTACAGGGTACCACAGTTTTCAAAACCTGCATAAACCACGCAATACATACATACATATATACAGAACAGATACATCCATCTCTCAATAGACAAAAATAAACGTGTGTGACACTGTGCCCGGTCTACAATCCGAAAAGCATAAAAAGGGACCACTCTAATCAATGTGAAAATCCCTGGTTCCTTTACAATCTCAGGAACACGTACAATTAACCTATCGATTTGCGCAAATCGATAGGCTACATCGGCCGACGGTACTAAAAATCAGTGTCATGCAACATACAAAAGATTTATATAGATATGTGCATATATATATAAAGTACAGTTTATTTAGAAAGGCACCCTATAGCCCACGTTTGAATATAAAATAATTTGAACACATTCCATTTATATATATAAGTAGAAGAGGATTTTAAAAATCCTCAACTACCGTCACCCTCAGTATCACAGTCAGTTAAGCTTGATTACCTGTTCAAGCTCAAAAACAGCATTATATATATCCTGAGTTATTGCCTTCCACGAGCTCCACTCGAAGCATTGCCGACTATAATCGCACAATGAGCTGCTGATGGTCAAGACACAATATCAGTGACTTAGACCACCAATCCAAACTAATTCTAAACAATTATTGAAATAATAATTACTTCTAATGTCATAAATAAACTATGTCCTTTAAACCTCTATAATTCCCTTAACCAATTATAAATTCTACAGTGTTAAACTTTACAATTTCTTGTCAAACATCGTCCCACACATCCAAAACCTACCAAACTAGCCTTATTAACATTAATTTGACACTAAGGTGGTCTCAATCTCACGCAATTTCCTTCACACTTCTCACATTCTATAATATAACATATTTCCCATTTCTTCAATACTTTAACTTCTATATTTCCTTCCAAAATTCCCTTTTCCAATCCTTTACAATAACAAGATTTTCAACCTTCATCATCTCTTGAAAAATTATAAAATTAACCCACCATGTAAACTTCCATATTTGAATTTAATTTGTAACATACTGTTACTAATTCCCCTAATTAACCTGTGACATCTCTTTTAGTTCAATAATATCTTTGCTAATTATGATAGAAAAAGGAATTTCAATAATATCAATATCTCTATCATAGTTAGAAAAAGAATATCCTAATGACTAAATTATTATCCATGATAGAAAAGAATAAAGTAATACAATACAGCTGCTATCATGGATAATTTATTGCTAACCATGTTAGAAAGGATTTATCTAACATGGTTAATAAACAAAACTAGTTGATATTAAACAATAAATAGATATATATACATGCGGAAGCAGATGCAGGCCTATACAAATTGGCAATATACACAACTAACTAATCTAATTAACCTTTGAAACCTAATTCCCTTTCCTGATGCTTGCGCCTGTGCATGAATACCTGCAAAAATGTCAGTAATCGTGGAATGAGACAATTTGTCCCAGTAATCACCGCTTAACTCACTATAACAGTGAGATGTGCGGTAGCGAGGGCGTCTAAAGGGTACCACATTTAAAACCAATAATATATATATACATGTCAAGTCTTTCATTCATTGTTCAAATTCCCTCCATCCAAATCAATTCAAATTCATCATCTCTACTTTCCACATATCACTCAAATCCCTCAGTCAATTCCACATAACTAAATATCACCATCCAATCTTCAATCCATGCTTTCCTTACTGAAATTCTCATTCATACCTTTCTCAAATCCAATTTCTCGGCTCACATTCATGTACAATCCCTGGTGCTCTACTCATGCCATCCCGGAGGCACTACGCTCGAGCCCTATATATGTTCCAAATGAGTTGACATTGTGACCCTCTCACAATGAGGGGGCAATTTCCCTCTCTGGTAACCCCATGAGAGGGAAACCCCAATCTGTCTCCAATCAGAAAGGGAGCAGTCCCTGTCTCCAATCAGAAGACTGCTGGTCACAGTCTCCAATCTGTTAACCATTGGTCACAGTCTCCAATTTGTTAACCCGTAAAAATAACCGTTGATTGGCCTATCGAACGGTTATCATCGCGCGATGGTACATATTACTCAGTGTCATGCAATGTCCACAATGTCCAATAAATTTCAACCTCGTTAGTATCTCAATTTCTACATCAATATCTTGCACTCTTACCATTCCCTTCGATATCTAAATCTCAACATATCATTATTTCCACAAGTTCAACTCAATATCCAACTCTCTTTTCTATCATCATACCTCTCAAACCCCTATCTAAACAATATACCTATATATCCTTCACACCATTCCAAATCAATAGCAACCACCAAGCAGGATAATATATATATATGTATCAAAGTCTTTTATATGAAAGTAATCGCGTTTGAAAGGCACCCGATAGCCTATTTTGTATAAGAATAACATTTCAATGATTTATATATACAGAAGGTGAGAAAGGATTTTGAAAATCCCAACTACATCACCCTCAATGTTATAGCAAGGTTAAGAGTGATTACCTGTCGCCCTTTAGCACTCTCTTGCCTTTTCCTTTTACCATGCCTCGAGTAATATTTGCAAAGCACATCATTTCCTATTATTACATCATGTAATAATAGTAGATTAATAATCATTTTAAGGCATAGATTCACTAACGTCTCTCTCGCTCTCTTTCTCGTATCATATATTACTACCCATTCCCCTTATATTCATTTTTTTTTCTAATAAATTAATTCAACTCAATCAATACAATTCATTTCCATCCACATAAGTCACATTTAACAAATAAGCATAATCACACCAAGTAAAACTAATCAATTCTTAACTTTAACACATAACAAAACAATACCACACCCTTTCTAAATTTTAGCTTTATTCCATTGGCACGAATTCAAAACTCCTCAAACACCATTTATAATAACATCACATACAAGTCATACACATAATTTCCAATCAAAACAATCCCCATTCATAACAATCAAATGTCATTTTCACTTCCAATTCAAAACAATCACAATTTATAACAATTATTTCAATAACTTAAAGCATCACCTTGCTAGCAATATCAACAGTGCACATTTTATCCTAATTCAAACTCAATTCTTGGATAGCTCATACATCAAGTACAACACAAATTTACGAATTTCACAAAGAACACAATTAAATTTCTAGACACAAGCATAATAGAGTCATTATTTTATTTTCACTTACACATCAATCTCAGTTGATAACGCTTCCACTTTTTATACACTTCCACAATTCAGAAATAGCTCACATTAACAAAATCACTTCTACATCCCATAAGAGACTTCAAAAGTTCTCAGGACACCAAATTTGATAGCTTCAATCAGTAATAGCAACCTTCCTCTTCTAGCTCACTTTCCAAACCCTTATTCCATATTTCATCCCATTTAATTTAAACTTAAAACATTGGTCAGCCATGAAGGAATTAGAATAGACTAATTTACACATTTCAAGCCTAGAACCATGTAATTTCCTCATATTGTTCCCACACATACTTATCACCTACACTATTTGTATCAAACTTTTGAAGGCTTCAAACCATAATCACATCCATTATACTTCAAGCTTTCAACTAAATCTAAACTTCGTCAAGATTACCAAAATTTCTAAAACATCACTATAATTTATTTACTACTAATAACTCATGGCAACTCAATTGATCTAACTTCCATTTTATACACAGTACTTAAGTTCAGGACCTAAACAACTCTAAATCAAATTTTAAATCCTTCCTTCATCAACAGCCCATAACCAAAAGAATCATCAATCAAACGAGAAGGAGAAAAACAAATTGATTTTCAATTGAATCTCATAAGATATACCCTACTCTTACTTCCATACATAACATTATTTCCTCATGATACTAAATATCACACTTCATAATAATTAGGAAACTGAAACTATACTACCATCGCAATCATTCAGCCCAAGACTTCACTAATCACACATGCACAATCTGATCAAAATGCAAAACTAAACATACATCACAATTCAGAAATAGTGGATATTTGCAAATCACATATACTTCAAGTAGCAAGGCCAACAAAGCACCTACACATATTCAATTTCCTTATCCTTGATGAATTACAACCTTGTGGTTTTTCTCTATCTTAATTTAAGATTGATCAATTAGCAATAACTAGGTAATAATCATGAGTAATAGCTATTTTTCCTATCTTCATCATGCTTAATTCAGCCAAAACAGAACCAACAACAGCTCATATATATCAAATTTCTCAAGGGAAACTGCACATTTGAGTTTAGACATTAATTTATTTAATTGAAATCGCCCAAAATCAAAAACCTAATTGAAACCCTAACTCTCAAATCTTCCCAATCGCAGAAAAGAGAGGTACAACAGAATAAATGAAGTTACCTTACTCATCTTCAACCTCCCAATGTCTCGTCGGAGCTTCGCCGTGGCCGGAAACTCGCCAGAGTAGCCAGAGACGGAGAGAAACAGAGAGAGATGGATATGAGAAATCGGAGATGAAGAAGAAAAATAACCTGAGAAAAGTGAGGGACGAAAGAAATAGCAGGAGAAGCTCACCTCACCGGCCGTCCCTAGCCTCGCCGGAAAACGCAGAAAGCGACGGGAAAGAAAGAATGAGAAAGATGGGGCTCGGGTGGGGGAAGTTGAACGCGGATAGAGAGTGTGAGGGAGGAAATCGCGCCGACGACGGCTCCCACCGTCGTCCCCCGCCGTTCCCAGCGGCGGATGAAGGAGTGAGGAAGAAGAGAAATCGAAAGGGAGGGGGAGGCAGAGAAGCATATGGCTCGGGTCTGAGAGGGAGGAGGGAGTCCGATGCTTTTATAGTAAAGGGGGAGGGGCGCGTTTGGTTTGCTGAAATAAGGGGGTTCTCTGATGATTTGTAGCCCAAACTTGCCATAATGTACTCTTTTAATTTTAAAACCACTTAAACCAGCCTCCAATCTCCTTAACCCTCAAAATATTTTGGGTTTTTCCATTCCCTCATATTTCAAACTCTTCAATTTCTTAATTAATTATATGCACATTTACTGCTCAAAATTTTCAAAATGTCCTCAAAAATCACCAAAAATTCCTAAAAATTCCAAAATTCCCAATTTCTCCATTTATTATTTCCCAAAACACTCCTTGATCCTGTATTAAATTTTTAGGATGTTACAATTCTCCCCCTCTAAAATAATTTTGTCCTCGAAATTAAGGGAATTTCCATTAGAAATAAGAAAAGAAACAGTTTCTTGGACTGATAATCCCATCTCAGGAAAAAGAAAAAGGAATTTGGTTATAAGTAAGGAAGACTGAACTCATTGGCAAATGAGAATTCATTGCCATAAGTGTCATCCATATGACACCGCAGAGATGTTATCGATGATTTAGAAGAACTATGAACACTTTAACTAAGATTGTTGTCGCAGTTTTCTGGTCAAATGTGGTCAAGTGCGAAGTAGGAAAGATGTTTCTTATGATAAAGGTGAGGTTAAGGATACTAAATCCCATTCTCAAGTTCATTAAAAGGTTTAAAAGAGGTGAAATCAAGTCAGATTGACTTGAATGTATATAACCTTTTGAACAAGGTTAGAAACACTACGCCAGAAAACTAGGAGTATAACTAAAATTCTATTCAAAACCACAATTTATTCTGCTATACTAGCAGATTATTGAACGAATCTGTCAGAAATCACAATATACCAGCAGTAGCACAATCAATTTCACTACAAAAATCTGATGCAACAGAGCATAAATGATGCACGAATCTAACACACAATAAGATCCAATCAATTTATTCACTTTAACATCAAGTTAACAGGAAGTTTCCCACAACAAATCTCCTTTATATCCATTCCAGTACTTGCAGCAATAAAAGTAAACATTCTCTAACTCATTATTCGTTTTTCATAGACAAAGTCATATTCAAATATGTATGAGAATTCCCATTTCATTGAGAATTTATTCAGCCAAGTAGAGAAAAGGAAATGAAACTAATTCCTATAATCCAAACTTGATTTCAAGCCTACTAGAATTTAAAGTACATCAAACAAAACTTTTCAAGGGACCATTCAGCCAATGTCTAAAACGACAACACCAGTCAATGTACTTATGAGCTATCAAACCCTTGTAGTCATTATTGTACATAACTCAAGCCTAAAACAATATTCATGTCCAAAAATCCTCAGTTTTTAATTCATAACCAAAATATTACTTTAAGATATCCAAGCACATTTTACTCAAGTATTTCCCTTAATGAACTTTAACCTGAAACCTAAATTTCTTCAATCAGTCATCAATTCATAGTTGTCACTTCAAAACCATCAATCCATATTGGTAGTAATTCACATATTGATAACAATTACAATTCCCAACAACACACCAACATCACTAATTCCTCTTCATCATGGAGCAATTCAACCAACATATCACTCACGATTTCCTTCATATTCAAAACTTCACCAATTAAATTTCCCTTAAACTAAATCTTTCTTTTCTTCTCTTTCATCATCACCAACATACAAAAATAAACAACAGAGTTCACCGTTCTCATCATAATGCTCTACTACAAAGGACATAATTCTAACATCAACAAACTTCTATAATCTTTCATTTAATATAACACATTGCATCAACTTTCCAAACCAGAAACTATACTTTGTTATTATTCTTTTCTATAACATTCAACACAATTTGATCCTCTAAATAAAAAAAAATGTCTATTTGAAAGCCTACAATTTGCAACCAATATCAAATAAGTAATACACACTACTCAAGCAATATTCAAACATCAAAACATCATAACCTCATTCAGCTCCATTTAATCACCAATATGTCACATGTTTTAATTCCTCTTCCATTACTTTCATCTAAAATCACATTTCCAATCCTTTAATATCACCTTAGAATGATCAATAAACCTATCACACCATCAATCGAAGAACTATCCCAGAAAATTATTGGTCCTTCTTAATCTCCTATCACTTAACCTTGTAACAAAAACTTTTAAGGATTTTCTAAATATCTCCTGACTATCTCTTCAGCTATTGCTGTACCGAAATTGCAGAAAATTTCTAAATATACATGCAAGCACCAACATTGACAATCTTTCAAATAAATCCTTATCCACCGATTGCTAATAGAACTTCAACATTTTCAACGAGATCCTATTTCTTTTCATATCCTATTAACATCTCATATTATAAGGAACATAGCACTAACCACAATTTCCTAAATCCTTTTCTTCATTCCCTTTAGTCATACTTCCTATAATTTAACATGTAAAACATAAACCTCATCAAAACTTCCTAATAATTGAAACATCACACCAAACCAAAATAATTTAGTTCAAAAAAAAATCAATGCACATTTATAATCAACTCACATCACAATCAAAAATCACAACAACATGCATCATGGCGGCGTTTTTCTAAAGAAAACTTTTCAAGAAAGTCTTACAAAAACATCAAACTTATTTAGTTTACCAATGAAGTCCAACAAAAGACTATCAATCATTCTTCAATAAAATCTAACATTACTATAACACATTTAACATAATATGTAACTTAGCTTATTAATCACCATCATCAATTACACTTAAACAACACTCACTTATCATTCTATAAAGATTTTGTCTAACTATACAAACAAAATTTGAAACAACAATTACCTTCAAATAACCACTTATAATCAAACATCAAAGTATAGATTTCAAAACAACCAATATCCATGGAATTTCAATTAAACCAATTAATAAACAAGTCAATTTTCCCACTAATCAAACAATTTAACTAAATAAACAACGATCAGAAGACAAGATCAACAATTCTTATTTCATATTGTATTCATTATCAATTGTTATTTTCGAATTCCTTAATCCTTTAACCCAATAAGGGATCTCATGATGCCCCGACTATGATTATGGCCGGCACATAACTATATTCGAGACCCCAGAGAAGCATCCTTATTTCGTCATTCTTCCTAAATTCTTATACATATCAATATTATTTCGTTATTCTTTCTATGTTCATCTCAATCTCTCCACAGTACCTATTCAATTTCTCTTATCACTCTCTCCACACCACGGGATGAGCGATAATCCTCTCAAAAAGCAGAGTATCATGCACAGAAGGAAGGGAATACTAAGAATGTATATTGCCAATCTACATGCAATGCAGCACAGTCCTAGGTTATCGTATACCAAATACCGATAACCAAGTTGTAACATACTGTTACTAATTCCCCTAATTAACCTGTGACATCTCTTTTAGTTCAATAATATCTTTGCTAACTATGATAGAAAAAGGAATTTCAATAATATCAATATCTCTATCATAGTTAGAAAAAGAATATGCTAATGACTAAATTATTATCCATGATAGAAAAGAATAAAGTAATACAATACAGCTGCTATCATGGATAATTTATTGCTAACCATGTTAGAAAGGATTTATCTAACATGGTTAATAAACAAAACTAGTTGATATTAAACAATAAATAGATATATATACATGCGGAAGCAGATGCAGGCCTATACAAATTGGCAATATACACAACTAACTAATCTAATTAACCTTTGAAACCTAATTCCCTTTCCTGATGCTTGCGCCTGTGCATGAATACCTGCAAAAATGTCAGTAATCGTGGAATGAGACAATTTGTCCCAGTAATCACCGCTTAACTCACTATAACAGTGAGATGTGCGGTAGCGAGGGCGTCTAAAGGGTACCACATTTAAAACCAATAATATATATATACATGTCAAGTCTTTCATTCATTGTTCAAATTCCCTCCATCCAAATCAATTCAAATTCATCATCTCTACTTTCCACATATCACTCAAATCCCTCAGTCAATTCCACATAACTAAATATCACCATCCAATCTTCAATCCATGCTTTCCTTACTGAAATTCTCATTCATACCTTTCTCAAATCCAATTTCTCGGCTCACATTCATGTACAATCCCCGGTGCTCTACTCATGCCATCCCGGAGGCACTACGCTCGAGCCCTATATATGTTCCAAATGAGTTGACATTGTGCCCCTCTCACAATGAGGGGGCAATTTCCCTCTCTGGTAACCCCATGAGAGGGAAACCCCAATCTGTCTCCAATCAGAAAGGGAGCAGTCCCTGTCTCCAATCAGAAGACTGCTGGTCACAGTCTCCAATCTGTTAACCATTGGTCACAGTCTCCAATATGTTAACCCGTACAAATAACCGTTGATTGGCCTATCGAACGGTTATCATCGCGCGATGGTACATATGTCTCAGTGTAATGCAATGTCCACAATGTCCAATAAATTTCAACCTCGTCAGTATCTCAATTTCTACATCAATATCTTGCACTCTTACCATTCCATTCGATATCTAAATCTCAACATATCATTATTTCCACAAGTTCAACTCAATATCCAACTCTCTTTTCTATCATCATACCTCTCAAACCCCTATCTAAACAATATACCTATATATCCTTCACACCATTCCAAATCAATAGCAACCACCAAGCAGGATAATATATATATATGTATCAAAGTCTTTTATATGAAAGTAATCGCGTTTGAAAGGCACCTGATAGCCTATTTTGTATAAGAATAACATTTCAATGATTTATATATACAGAAGGTGAGAAAGGATTTTGAAAATCCCAACTACATCACCCTCAATGTTATAGCAAGGTTAAGAGTGATTACCTGTCGCCCTTTAGCACTCTCTTGCCTTTTCCTTTTACCAAATTCCTAAAAATTCCAAAATTCCCAATTTCTCCATTTATTATTTCCCAAAACACTCCTTGATCCTGTATTAAATTTTTAGGATGTTACATAATTGGTCATTAAAAGTTATCTCCATATCATCCAATTATTCACAATAAACTCAATCACCATTTAAACTACCAACATTCCTTCCATCTTACACTTTAATCTCTCACTTTTGCCTAAACACCAATCCAACAAAAATTAGCATTCCAACATCATAACACAACTTCAACCAACATCAATAACCACCAACGCATCCAAAAGCATCATGCATTAACCAAACCCTTACTCAAAGTGTCTAACAATACCCATTCACTTGCTTAAATAAATTTTCCAGCTTCAACCAACTTATATATTTCCAAGAATAATTAATTTCCCACTTATACATAACATAAATTCACATCACTATTGTCCAAAATTTGCAATCATGTAGAATTCGCTAAAACCACTCCATTAATATTGATTTGGCACTAAAACATGGTTTCCTAACTCAAGCATTTCTCCACATTCTAACATAACTTCACATAACCAAATTCCCCTTTTCAATACTTAAGCTTTCAAACATCCCTTCAAACACCAATACAATCAAAACCGACATTCCAACATCCTAAATTAATCGTAACAATCATTTATAAACCACCAATTTATTCAAAACATCATTCATTAACAAATCCCAACTTCAAAGAGTCCAAAAATGTCTATAAAATTCCCAAAATAATTTCTAACTACCAAAAACTTAATTACTTTCCAAACATCTCCATTCAACCACTTTAATATCCACAAATTCTTATTTAAAGTTCCCAAGGAATCAAGTATATGTAATTCATAACTTCAAAGAATCACATTCATCACCGAAAATTCCCAAATGTTCAATCTCCTTTAGAAAATCCAATTGCTCCCAAGAATACTCCAATTCAATGTCCCACTTTCAATATTAAAGCATTAACATTCCATAATTTTTAGTATATCAAAAACCTTAACTTCAAAGAGTACCTAAATATTCCCAAGAATTTCAAAGTAATTTCCAACTTCAACAAACATTAATTGTCTTCACAAATCTTCAATTGACCACTAAATAATCTCTATTGTGTAGCTTGTAAATTCTAAAAGTCCTAAATTTTTCTTTTAGCCCTAACTTCAAAGAGACAACTTTTATCCCAAAATCCAAAATCAAAGTGGTAAAAGATGCTTACATGGTTTCAAGTGAAAGAGAGACCAAGATTCGCCGGAAAACACCTTGGGTTTCGCCGGAAAATGGCCACAATAGTGGCTGGCCGTACAGAATAGAAAAGGGAAATGAGGAAATGAAGGAAATAAAGTTGGAAAATGGAAAGTAGCTTGAATAACTAATGGAAAATATCAAGCCTACCTCCCAACAGCCGTTCGTCGCCGGAAAAAGAGCCACCACCGCCGGAAAACGCCAAGGCCGAAGCACCAAGTCCAAGAACAGATCGGAGTTGAGCTGCACATATTTATGGAGGAGAAGAGAGATGAAACGAAAATGAGGAAGCTTTTTGGGAGAGGGAAAACCGAATGGTGAGCTTGAGGAAGAAGAGAAAAATTGGTAATGGAGGGAGGAGGGAGTGCTTGGCCGAGAAAGGAGAAGAAAAAAGAAAGAAAAGGAGGAGAGAGAAAAAGAAAGAAAAAGGAAAAAGAAAAGAAAATGGGGAAGATGCTTTATGCCTGGAATATTCTTTCTCATTCCTATATCTTTGACCATAAAATTCTCCAATTGGTCCCCAAAATTTGAATCTAGATCAAATTTTCTAAAATATTTAATCGATTATTTTAGACACTTATTTCTCCAAAATCTCCAAAATATCCAAAATTTCCCCAAAACTCCTAAAAATTTCAAATTTTCTAATGGTCATTTACTAAAAACATTTTCTAATCCTATATTAAATTTTCAGGATGTTACAGATGGAGTCTGAGAAGATGATCCTACTTGTTCTTCCTCCTGATGAGGCATAGACTCATCCTCACTCACATTTGATTCAGGGCTCTGGGAGGATGAACCCTTTTCCTAGCTGTTCTCTTGATTCTTCCTCGAATAAAGGTAGAACCAGGAGTAGGATCTGATGGGCTTGAGGCAAGAGTAGGAGCAGTCGAGAAGTTTGAACTTTGTGAATCCTTGGTGGTAGGAGTGACAACCCGAGAACGAGCCATGAACTTCAACCCATACTTCTGGCTAAGATGTGCCAGGTACTCATCTGTGGAGGCAAACTCAGGAGGTAACGCAGAAGATCTGGATTTAGAGGGAGGCTTATACTGAAGAGGAACGTCCTCAGGCTCAGAGGGTGGATCAGCCAGCACCATTTGCATATTGGCTTGTTGACCTGAGGATGCTGCTGCTGCTTGTCGGCGCATGAAATGAACAGCCTCATTTCTGATATAGTCTCAGCAAGGCGAGCTCGTTCCAAATCCATTGCCTTCTGATTGTAGCCTCAACGTCCACATCAATCCACAGTGAAGGCTGTCTTAAGGCGCTTGAACCAATATCTCTCCCCCTTTTGGAATAATCAAAAACAGCAAGTGCCAGAGAGGTGCTTGGGGAGGAAACAGACAGAGGTAGTTCTGGGCCAAATCTTGGTGGAGGTGTTTCGGGTGATGAGTCATGGTCATCGTCAGGTGGGTGGTCTAAGGATGATTGACTTGAGGATGGGGAGGAGTGATGAGATTGGTTGTGTGAATGGTCTGATGATTGGGTATGTGTATCAGAGGGATGAGTTGTGGAAGGTTGATCTTGGGTGTGGTGAGGGGATTGATGGGTGTCTTGGTGAGGTGAGTCTTGGTTTGGTGATTGGTGGTGGTCTGGGGAATCTTGATGTGGGGGATCTTGGTGTGGGGGATTTTGTGGGTCTTGAGGGTCATGCGGGTTATTATCTTGGTTGTTTGGAGGGTTTTGGTTGGCCAGCAGCAGGTCTACCTTCTGTTCAACCCGTGCAAGATCAGCTTGTACTGTCTTGAGCCTATGATGCACCTTGCGGAAACTCCGTCCGAATTGTTCTTGGAACGAAGCCTGAAGCTCGTTGGTGACTCTGAAAATTATTTCATCTGCTAGAGCTCCCAAGGTAGCAGCATTCAGAGGTTGGCTGTGGGATTCCACTTCCTGTTCCGCTGCACCAGAAGTGGATGGCTGAGTAGTCTGAGAGGCACTGCCCCCTCGTGAGCTAGATCCAGCAGCCCTTGGAGGTCTGATGTATGACACTCCCATCTTACCCAAGTTCTTCTTGTCCATGGGCAGGCACTTCCGGTTGTCTACTCCCTCAGTGGATTTTATGTTGAACTTTTCCAGAAGGAAGGCGATCAATTGGGGGAAGGGAAGAGAGGCATTCTCCTTCTGATTCTTTCCATCAACCCATCTCAGAAGTTTCATGGAGATGAGTTGCCCAGGGTTGATGGGTTCCTTGAGCAGGAGGCGAGGGAGCCATGGATTGTCCAAGAGGGTGAACTCTGAGAAGTTTCCACCCTTGTGGGTCATTATCCTTGAGTAAATGTATTGGATTACTCGGCGGAGATCAGACATCCCTGAGGCCTTCTTGCCATCGGTGCCATAGGCATCCTTCAATTGATCGTTGGAGAGGCGCTTGTGGTATTTCCACTTGTTTAGGTTGGGATCTGTGATACCCAGCAGTTGGTTGATTATTTTCCAATCAAACTCTATGCTCCTCCCTCTGACTGTGGCAAAGAAGCGAGCATGTGCTACGAGTGTTTGATCTCCCTTTTCCCTTCTTTTAACATGTGCAGCGAGTGATTGGTAGAAGGCGCGCAGAACTCCTACATTGTACTCATTCTGAATTCCCACCCAGTTCATATACAGACCCAGATGTTCAGTCAAGTCATATCCCAGATTCTTCAGAATTTCCAGGTCTACGTATATCCCATTTGTCAGATATGGGTTCCTTTGCTCGAAGGCAGGGCTAGGGCCAGATCTGTAGACGTTCATATCATCTTCCTCCTCAACTCTCTGTCGTTTGGAGGAAGCGGGCTCTTCTGCAAACTGAACCTGTTTGCCTTTTCTTTTCCCAAATTTGGCAGTGGAGGAATGGGGGTTTGTTTCACTCGATCCTACCATTTTGTATGTGGATGATAATGGCAAATGTATGGAAGAGGGTTTAGAGATGGAGAAGAACACAGATGCAAACGAAGATGGAAGTTGAGAGAAAATGGAGGTTGAGAGAAAATGGAGAGGTTTTTTGAATGAAGAAGATGAGTTATGAATGAGGGAGATGAAATGAGAAATGCCTATTTATATGAAAAGACGTTTAGATGCGAAGAGTCATAATGAGGAGGCATGGGAAACGTAAACATTTAATGCTGAAACGGCGTACCTTTTTGCCACGTGTCGTTTCAGAGTGTCAGAGAAGACATAACGTTTCAGAGGTGTCGTTTCACTTTCTAGTGTAGATACTTCCGGTTGCTGAGCAGCAATCGCAAGCGGCATGATCCCACGCTGAGTAGAAGAAATGGCGTCCAGCCACTCTACTCCTTCCAAGGTTCAATAGTTGTCCTTGTGATTGGACCGAAATTTATATGTTTAAGCATGTGCATTTGAGCTTAATTAGTAAGGTTTAATTGTTATATTTGATCATTATTGGTGATTTTATGTGCACATGCTTATAGGTGATTATATGGAAAATCCTAGCTTAATTACTTGCATTTTAAGTAACTAAGGGTATTTTGGTCATTTTTGACTATGTGGTGCTTTTCTCTTGTAGGGGGTCCCACGTGGGCCTCACAACCTTTTGGAGTTGCTTGGAGTGCAAGGAATTGACTTGGAGGGAAAGGCAAAGGCAAAAGACAAAAATTACCCCTTTTGTCAAAAACAAGGGATTTGCATCTTTCCTAAAGGGGTAAAAAGAGCTCAAAATTCAAATTTGAACTTGTTGAAGCTTCATTAAGGGCAAAATGGGAAGCACAATGGAGAGGAGAAAAAGGAGGAATTTTTGGAGGTGCATCTAGCCCAAATCAAGGCCACATTCATCCACATTTTACCAAAATACCCAAAATACCCTTCTTCCTTCACTTATGCTACCTCTTGGCCAAGAGCACACACTTACACCTAAAAATCATGTCTTGGCTGACTTAAACCACCCTTGACAGCTCACTTAAACCCAAATCCACCTCATTAATCAAACTCCCACTTCATTTAACCTAATCCCACTTCATTTGTGACATATTCCTTCACCAACTCTTTCTCTCTCTTCTCCCAAATCCTCTCAACTTCTCTTATCTTCTTCTTCCCTTCCATTTCGTGATTTCACCTCCATTGATGTCATCATCACGAAATCATCATCTCCTACACTCCTCCATGTGTGGCTAAGCTTCCTCATCTCTCTCTCCAAAGGAATGTGCTTGTAGATCATCAACAACTTTGGCCTCATGTACTTGTTGATGTAATCTTTTAGGTTTGTGAGCTAGACTTATCTTTTTGCCTAATGTTTTCCTAGATTTAGGTTACATTAGGTTAGGACATTTAGCTTTAAGTGTTCTATTTGATTTTGGCTCACAAATCTCTCTTTTGTGTTAAGCTCATGAAAACCTAAAGCTTATATGTGTGTAGTTTCATACAATACATGTATGTGTGATTAACTCCTCTTGTATTTGTGAAATGATAGATTTGCTTAAGTTCTTGATTAGAATTTAATGTTGCTTATGGTATGACCTCAACTTGGAAGAGCATTAAGCTTGGTTAACCTAATTAAACTCTTGAAGATTTCTTGGATTCAAGAGGTCTCAAGGATTTAGTTAGATTATATCAAGTAAAACAAGTATATGAGGTCCAATTAACCAAAAGCACAAAGTACTTTGGAGACGGAGGTTGTTTCTCATCTTATTCTATCACTTCACCATTCGGTTACTTTTACATTTTGCAATTTAAATTTGTAGTTGATAGTCAAAAATCATTCTCATACTCCTTTCTAATTTGTGTGACTTGTAGCCTTTAGTTAGCAAGATTTAACCTAGATTGTGAAAAGACCTAGCTCACCACTACTACTTAGTAGTTGAGTTTAGAAAATATTGATTAATTCCTAGGGCAACATAGGGGTAAATCAAGTGGCGCCGTTGCCAATTTAGGTTGTTTCTAGCTAGTTTTAGGTGTAGTAGTCACAACTTTAATTTGTTGTAGGTTTTGCTTACATTCGGTTACTTGTTTGTTTGTGCACTTGAGCATAATTGTGATAAATCTTGGTTTGCCTACTGTTAAGTGCACATTTGGCTGGACATTTATTGGTATTGTGGCTGCTCTAGTTGGCCAAATACATTTTTGAAACACATTTGGAAGTTGCTGGAAAAACAGTGAAGTGCTTAGTTTACTTAGGGCTCTAGTTCATATTCTTGTGAATTAAATACTTTGAATCTAAAAACTGTTTTAGGAGGACTTTGTGCTTGATTTTAGCTTGCTAAAGCTATTTTTACTTCCCTGAAACTCGCTGTATAACTGCTGGAATAAATTGTTGAATCTGACCTGTTTTGCTGGAAAGTCACCGTGTGACCAGTTTGCTTGCTGTTGCAACTGTAACTTGTGTAGTTGGAATTTGACCAAACTGTTTTTTGTGGTTAAAATACACATTTTACGCTTTCCAGAGACCTATTACTTGTTGCTTGACTCATTCTATACTATCTGGAATTAATTTTTGAACTCTGCCCTGTTTGCTGGACACTCACTGGAAACACTGTAATTTTAGGTTTCGTGTTTTCAAAACTGGGAACAATCTAGACCGACTTTTTTGAAACTGTTTGAACTGGTTAAACGAGAAGATTCAAGCTTTAATTTGATATATAATTTGCCAGAAAACTCGTTTTCTACTGTCCAGGGTGAATTTTTGAAATTACCCTGGTTTTCTGGAATTTGCATGCGGAACTGCTGACTTTGGAGCCAATCTGTTTGATCTTATCCTGCGCTGTTTTGCATGATCTTTGGCTCATTTTAACCAGTTTTGAATAATCTTTTCATTGATATATTGTGCTGAATTTTTGGAGCAGTATTCGTTTGTCTAGAGGTCAAAAACTTGCTGTAATTGTGCCTTTTGCTGCTCCGCTTTGAACCAAAACTGTTTGCATTGTACTTATCTGTTTTGAGCAGTTTTTAGTTTATTTGAAAGCTGGTTATTTGCACTTTATATCTTCCTGGTTTTTCTGGAAAAATTGGTTTGGAATTTGTGTGAAAAAGGTGCCCTAGTTGCCTTTCTTTCCTAACCGGTTAATTGTGCATTTGGAATATTTTTGTGGTTGTTCTTGTTGACATTGTACAGGGCTGTTCTCACTACTTCCAGGGCTCATTTAGGCCTATTTGAGGGTGCTTCTAGTGTTCTATTCTTGGCTGAATTAGTGCCGCATCATTGGCATTTTTACTACAATTATTGGAGGAGTTCTTGAAGTGACCTTGCAAGCACTTTCTTTTGTGCTTTCTTGCTGGAAATTGTGATTTGCTGAATTTTCTGGACTGCTTGGATTATTTTGCTGGCTGTATCTCTTGTGTTTTCTTTGCAGGAAATCTCAAACAATTAGCACACAATTTGCTGGACATTGTGTGTTCATTTGCGCAGTGCTCAATTAATTCTTGCAAGCACTCACTTTAGTGATTCTTATACTTGCTTTTGCCCATATTCTGGACTGCGTGGTATATTGTGCTGGCTGGTTGGTTTTGCTTGTTTTGCAGGGACAATTAAGCTCTACTTGAATTGTTTGGTGGCTGCCTTGCATCATCCATTCCATCATACATTCATTCATCATCGTCCATTCACTCCATAGTCATCATTTAGCTTGTGCATTTGCCTTGCATTACATCTTGCATTGTTTTGCATTGCATGAGACCTAACCTTCCCTTAGTGCCCCTAAACCCCGAGATTGAGAAATCCATTAGCAAACTTAGGGCTAAGAGGAGAAAGGCTAGAACTCAAGCTAAGGCATCCACTTCCCAACCACACATTTCACCATTAGCTTCACATCACACCATTTTAGACAATCATATCATCATGGCCGAGAGACAAGAAGCTCATAGAGAACATGAGAGAGAGGCTAGAGACCATGAGCATAGGGAACATGAGAGGCAAGAACATAGAGAGCAAGAGGGTGAACATCATTATGATGGGGGTAGGCAATTGCATGATGATTATAGACCTATGAGGGAGTTTACAAAATCATATGCATCATTTGCTCCTCAAGGTTTTTATGCTAACCCCGCTAACTTTGAGATCAAGGGATCTCTTCTTGCTCATTTGCCTAAGTTTACAGGTTTTCCTCATGAAGATGCTTATACACATTTGCTTGGCCTATACCATACTTGTTCATCCATGAAGCCTCCCAATGCCAACTTGGATGATGTTCTCTTGAGGGTATTTCAATTCTCTTTGGAGGATAAAGCCAAGGAGTGGCTCTTGAATCTTCCCACTCATTATGCTACTTTGTCTTGGGAGCAACTAAAGAAGGTGTTCTTGGATAGATATTTCCCTCTTTCTAAGATCTCCAAGTTGAGGAAGGACATAACCGGTGTTCAACAACTCTCTCAAGAGACATTTTATGATTATTGGAGCCGGTTTAACACTTTGGTGAACTCTTGTTCTAATCACAACATTTCAAAGGCCAACTTGGTGCAATATTTCTATGATGGTCTTGTGCCACAATTGAAAATGAGTGTGGATGCCGCCTCCAATGGTTTCATATTCAACTTGTCGGCTAATGAGGGGTGGAATCTCTTTTCTACTATGGCTTCTAACCATCAAAATTTTTATGGCCGAGATCTTGTTTATGGTGGTGCTCCTAAGGTTGCCTCTTTAAGTGGTGATGACAAGCTTTATAATTCTATTGAGAGGTTGACCGAGAGCTTGAGTAGGATGGATGGTAGGTTTGTGAAGCCTACCAATGTTGTTGATGACTCTATGGCTTTGGTTGCTACATCTTGTGACCATTGTGGTTCTCCTATGCATCCCACATTTTCATGTCCATCCTATGAGGAGGTGGCGGCCATGTATAACCATCCTAGGCCTCAAGCCAAATATGACCCTTACTCTTCCACATACAATCCGGGATGGAGGGACCATCCTAACTTCAAGTGGGGGGGAGGTTCTAACCAAGGGCAAGCTCAAAATTCCTTCCAACCACAACATCAAGCTAAGTGGGGGGGAGGCCCAAATCAATCTTCTATGGCTTATCCTTCTCAACAAGGTTATGGTACATACCAAGGGTATAGGCCGAATCAACAAGGGTATAGGCCGAATCAACAAGCCTATGTTCAAGGGTATAGGCCTAACCCTAATGCTCAAGGGTATAGGCCGAATCAACAAGCCTATGTTCCTCCTCCATTTGTAAAGAATGATGATATAGCTCATGCTCCAAGAAACAATATGGTGGGATCTCAAGCTTTTGTTCCTTCATCTAGCTCTTCCAATTCTCAACAAGACATGATGTACCAAATGATGTCAAGCTTAATGGAGAAGATGAATGGGTTTGAAGAGAGTCTTAAGAAGCAAGAGAATGTCACCACCTTAGTGTCTCAAATGTTGAACACTCAAGCGGAGCAAGATGCAAAGAAAGGAGGATTGCCTTCCAATGTGGTAGTTAATCCACAAACTCTTCATGCTATGAATTTGAGAAGTGGGAGGCAATATGGCAATGCTTATGATTATGAGGAAGAGGAGGATGAACCTCAAGTTACATATGAGGCCGAGAAGGGTGATGTACATGTGGAAAATCACCATAGTATACAAGATGGCTATTCTCATGATGTGGTATCCAAAGAGGCCGAATTGCCTCAATCTCTTGATGAGAATCATTGTGAGACCGAGAGCTCCCCTCTCAATGAGCAAGAGGCCGAGAGCTCCAATGAAGAAAAGAAGAAGGAAATTGCTCAAGGAAAGCTCAAGGTTGGAGAATCTTCTTCTCAAGATCAACCATCTACTCAACAAGGGGAGGGTTCCCCCAAAGGTATAATTCTTGACCCTAAGCATCTTACTTTTCCTAATTCATATGTGCTTGCTAAGAAGAAACATAATGAACAATTAGAAAAGGAAATGCTTGATTTGTTCTATAAGCTTGAAGTGAATGTGCCTATGTTTGTCCTTGTTAAGCAAATTCCTTCTTATGCTAAGTTTTTGAAGGAATTGTGCACAAATAAGAGAACTTTTAAACCCAATGGGAAGGTACATTTCGGGCATAATGTTTCGGCCATGTTTAGGAATGAGTTGCCTATCAAATGTGATGATCCCGGTGCTTATACAATTGATTGTCAAATAGGAAATCATAGGTTTGGTAAGGCATTGTTAGATCTAGGGGCTGCCATAAATGTAATGCCAAAGACTATTTTTGCAACCCTAGGATTGAAGAACATAAGCTCAATAATGTGGTTTTGCAATTGGCTGATAGTTCTATTAGGAAACCTTATGGTTTTGTTGAGGACATCCTTGTTAAGGTGCAAAGTTTGGTCTTCCCGGCCGACTTTTATATCCTTGACATGTCCAAGGAAGCAAAAAGTGAGGAACCTCTCATTTTGGGTAGGCCTTTCTTGAGAACGGCCAATGCAATCATAAGCTTAAAGGAGGGTTACATAACCATGGAAGTGGGGGATCAATTGATAAAATTCAAGGTGTTTGAGGCAATAAAACATCCTAATACAACTTATTCACATCTAGGATTGCATTTTATTGATTCTTTGATGCATGAGATGGTTGATGAGCATTTTGATTCCTTGAGGTTGAGCATGATTGATGTTGAAGCTTCCATGAGTTACCATGATTCTTGTGTTATTGAGAAATATGATGCATGTTTGCTAGATCCTAGGAATAAATCTTGTTACATTGTTAGCATGATGCCATCATATGATAATTACTTGTGTGTCAAGAATAAGCTTGGTGATACTTGTCTATGCATTTTTTCTTTGCCTATCCACAACCCCTTGGAAAAGGGAGGTTTGTTCCATTTTGTTGATAAGGATAGGTTGAAGGGGATGCTTGATCTCATGATGAAGGAGGGATTTCTTTTGGAGAAGAACTTGCTTTGTTACTTCTCACATGATCTTTTGGATTGGAGAAGCCGGTGTAGGAATACACAAGGAAAGAGTGCTTTGCAAGAGGATTTTCATCACAAGGCTTTGAGTGCACCTACCTTGCTTGATGTGGATCACTTACACCTTGCTTTGAGAAGTGAATCCACCAAATCCATGAAGTGGCCGAATTGGGGACCTTGGCCAAATGCTTTAAAGGGGCAAATTTTTGCTAAATTTAAAATACCTTGCTTGCTTATCCATTCTCATGATAATATCTCTTCTAAGCATGTGAATCATTTCACTTTTGATGCTCTTCCTAAGCATGTGCCTTTTGATTCTTCTAATACTTCATCTTGTATTCCTATGAGTATATCTTTTCATGCATACAACCCCTTGCAAAAGGGATGTTTGCTCAATGTTGTAGGGAATCACAAGAGAGACCATTCTTGCTTGGAGTTGTCAAAGGCCGAAATGAACCTTAAGAAGAGCTTGGAGCTTGAGGTTTCACAAGAAGAGATTGATTTCTTCAATGGAAAGCTCACAAGTGGGGATATCAAAAAGCTTGAGATGCGGTTGAGCATTCTCAATAGGAATCTTGAAGAAAGAGGCCAAGAATTGAGAGACAAGATGTGTGATCCCACACTTCTTGATGTCCTTGCTAAGAAGTTGCAAAAGTTGCTATCTAAACTTCAAGCACATGGAAGAGCTAGAAAGCCCAAAGAGAAGAAAGGAAGAAGGACGAAAAGTGAAAAGAAACACAAGGCTAAGGCTCAATCATCCAAGGAGGCTAATTTGGAAGCAAGAGCCCATGCTTCTCATGATGATTTCAAAACAACCGTGCCTCAAGTCAAAAGTGGCCGAATCACCCTCATTCAAGGCCACAACAAGAAATTCTTCAAATAGAACTTCAAGCCTCCCTAAAGGTTGTTTCTATCCTTTCCTCACTTGCTTTACATTGTTCTTATTCTAAGTGTGGGGGAGGACATTTGATAGTAGAAAAAAATATTAGGATTGTGTTTAGGTTTATTTTCTAGTATGTTGTTTTAGGTTGTTAGAAAAACAAACAAAAAAAAAATTATAAACTTGTGTTAGGTTGTGTTTAGCGTTTGTTTTTGTGAATAATTCATGATGGCCATTTGCATGCGTGGACTGCCCGGCCTTTTTAGTTGCTGCCTTGCCTTGCTTTTATGCCTTCCTACTTGATTTGATTGGTCCATTGAGGACAATGCATGTTATAAATGTGGGGGGTATAGCATGGTGCTTCAAAGTGGTTATTTCAAAGCTTCTACACTTTATTTTTGGACTTTTTAGGTAAATTCGTTTGAGAAGTTTAATTTGGTCATTAAGCATGGTGAAAGTAAATGGAATTGTCCTAAAGTGTATAAGTATATTTTATTTTTGGAATGACTACTTAGGATATTGCTTGGGGCACTTTTAAGGTTACAAAGAGGAGACTAGTTTCTCACTTAACTTTTCTTAGGGAGGAAGAGACTAATTAGAGTAAGCCATAAAGTGAGAAGCCTTCAACCGAATTGAGTGGGCCAATAGTTATTTCACCTCCTAGAACTTGTCCTAGTTCTTGTTCAAGATCACAATGCATGGTACAATTAAAGAGGAAAGGGGCATTTTATTCTAAACCCTCTTGACCCAAACACAAGCCAACCAAATATTACCCTTTGATTTAACCCCTTTGGGCCATTCACTTTTCTTTTCTATCACCTTGACCAATGTGTGAATAAGTGACTATAGCATATGCTTGCATTTATATCAGTGTTGTATTGTTATATCTTGTTAAAAGCATGCTACATGAGTGAAACATGTATATGGCCGAGAGGTACAAGAGTGGAAAAAGAAAAGAAAAATGGCCAAAGGCCAAGAAAAAGAAGAGAAAAAGAAAAAAAATAATAAGGCCGAAGGCCTAAAAGAAAAAAAATGAAAGCACAAAGTGCTTGAGTATGCCAAAGGCATAAGAGTGACAAGAAAAATGAGAGAAGCACAAAGTGCTTGAGAAAAAAAGTGAGATGTAGCATGCTTTGTGGGAAGCGGATTTATTGTATTGCAAGTATATGTGGTAGCTACTTGTTTATATTATTGGTCATTGACTACTATCCATCATTCATCATTCATATTAGCCTTCCATGCAAACCCCAAAGTCCCCTAGATTTGATTGTGCCATGCATACTAATGGGTGGAGAACTAAGAACTATTACAAGCCTATGGTGAGGTGGAATGCATTGAGCCAAAGAGTGATTACAAAGACCCTAGTTAGGCATTATTCCTAACTTGAGATATTGAGTGCAAACACTTATATCCGGTGAGGAGAAAAATCTCTTTTAGCATTCCCTCCTAATTCTAGTTACTTGTTAAACTTGTTTCCACTTTGCATCCTTAAATTTGGCCCATGTGATAATCTAGGGAAAGGTTCAAAAAGATCAACCTGTACACAATGACAATTCTAATTGCCTTCAATATGCTTAATGATTAAGTTAGACTTTTTGGATGACTTTGACCGGAGTTCAAAGATTAAGTGTGGGGGATTTGATTGGACCGAAATTTATATGTTTAAGCATGTGCATTTGAGCTTAATTAGTAAGGTTTAATTGTTATATTTGATCATTATTGGTGATTTTATGTGCACATGCTTATAGGTGATTATATGGAAAATCCTAGCTTAATTACTTGCATTTTAAGTAACTAAGGGTATTTTGGTCATTTTTGACTATGTGGTGCTTTTCTCTTGTAGGGGGTCCCACGTGGGCCTCACAACCTTTTGGAGTTGCTTGGAGTGCAAGGAATTGACTTGGAGGGAAAGGCAAAGGCAAAAGACAAAAATTACCCCTTTTGTCAAAAACAAGGGATTTGCATCTTTCCTAAAGGGGTGAAAAGAGCTCAAAATTCAAATTTGAACTTGTTGAAGCTTCATTAAGGGCAAAATGGGAAGCACAATGGAGAGGAGAAAAAGGAGGAATTTTTGGAGGTGCATCTAGCCCAAATCAAGGCCACATTCATCCACATTTTACCAAAATACCCAAAATACCCTTCTTCCTTCACTTATGCTACCTCTTGGCCAAGAGCACACACTTACACCTAAAAATCATGTCTTGGCCGACTTAAACCACCCTTGACAGCTCACTTAAACCCAAATCCACCTCATTAATCAAACTCCCACTTCATTTAACCTAATCCCACTTCATTTGTGACATATTCCTTCACCAACTCTTTCTCTCTCTTCTCCCAAATCCTCTCAACTTCTCTTATCTTCTTCTTCCCTTCCATTTCGTGATTTCACCTCCATTGATGTCATCATCACGAAATCATCATCTCCTACACTCCTCCATGTGTGGCTAAGCTTCCTCATCTCTCTCTCCAAAGGAATGTGCTTGTAGATCATCAACAACTTTGGCCTCATGTACTTGTTGATGTAATCTTTTAGGTTTGTGAGCTAGACTTATCTTTTTGCCTAATGTTTTCCTAGATTTAGGTTACATTAGGTTAGGACATTTAGCTTTAAGTGTTCTATTTGATTTTGGCTCACAAATCTCTCTTTTGTGTTAAGCTCATGAAAACCTAAAGCTTATATGTGTGTAGTTTCATACAATACATGTATGTGTGATTAACTCCTCTTGTATTTGTGAAATGATAGATTTGCTTAAGTTCTTGATTAGAATTTAATGTTGCTTATGGTATGACCTCAACTTGGAAGAGCATTAAGCTTGGTTAACCTAATTAAACTCTTGAAGATTTCTTGGATTCAAGAGGTCTCAAGGATTTAGTTAGATTATATCAAGTAAAACAAGTATATGAGGTCCAATTAACCAAAAGCACAAAGTACTTTGGAGACGGAGGTTGTTTCTCATCTTATTCTATCACTTCACCATTCGGTTACTTTTACATTTTGCAATTTAAATTTGTAGTTGATAGTCAAAAATCATTCTCATACTCCTTTCTAATTTGTGTGACTTGTAGCCTTTAGTTAGCAAGATTTAACCTAGATTGTGAAAAGACCTAGCTCACCACTACTACTTAGTAGTTGAGTTTAGAAAATATTGATTAATTCCTAGGGCGACATAGGGGTAAATCACCTTGCTATTGATAGCAATATTGCTTGCGAATGTCATCTTTTGCTCAGGCTGAGGTATTGTTCCTGCATGCGCTAGGGGAAGTGGATGTGCTTCCGGATGTGAAAGACTTAAGATTTAACATTGTACGTTCTCATGATCCTTTCACATGGGGACCTGCAAAACTAAAGATTGGCACTCTGATGCCTAAGTTAGTACAATTTACAGGTTTTAACATTTAAGCACAGGTTTATAATGAAGAATTAAACTTCATTTGGGTTTACCATTCCCAAATTGCCTCTTATGTAGGTAAATTGATCAACCCCCCAGAGGCTTGGTGAAGATATCTGCAAGTTGATGCTGGGTTGGAACAAACTGCACCTTGACATCTTTCTTCTGAACATGATCTCTAATGAAGTGATGTCTGACATCAATGTGCTTTGTTCTTGTGTGCTGAACGGGATTCTTGGCTAGGCTAATAGTGCTCATGTTGTCACAAAGGATGGGAACCTCTGGAAATTCTAAGCCAAGATCTCGAAGTTGGTTTTTTAACCACAGCACCTGGGCACAACAACTTGCAGCAGCAATATACTCTGCCTCTGTGGATGATAGTGAGACGCAAGTCTGTTTTTTGCTTGCCCACGACACTAGACCGCCACCAAGGAAGGCACATTGACCACTAGTGCTCTTCCTATCTATCTTATAACCTGCATGGTCAGCGTCAAAGTAAGCCCACAAGAATTCTTGGTTACCTCTGGGATACCAAAGACCAAGTTCTTGTGTTCCCTCAAGCTATCTCAAAATTCGTTTAACACATGTTAGGTGAGATTCCTTGGGGTTGGCCTGAAATCTAGCACACATGCCAACACTAAATTGTATATCAGGTCTGCTAGCAGTTAAATATAATAGGGAACATATCATTCCTCTATACATTGATTGACTAACAGAACTTCCTTTTATATCAGCATCGAGAGCGGCAGTGGTGCTCATGGGAGTATCATACTCCTTGCATTCATCCATCCCAAACTTCTTGAGGACTTCTCTACAATACTGGGTTTGGGAAATGAAGATGCCTTCTTTTCTTTGTTTGATCTGCAGGCCTAGGAAGAAGTTCAATTCTCCCATCATTGACATTTCAAATTCTCCCTGCATTGTCTTTGAAAACTCTTCACAGAGTTTCTCGTTAGTTGCTCCAAATATAATATCATCAACATAGATTTCAATAACTAACATGTGCCTATCCTTATGCAGTATGAACAAAGTATTATCTAGTTTGCCTCTTGAGAAACATTTTCCTAGCAAGAAGTTGCTAAGTCTCTCATACCAAGCTCGTGGAGCTTGCTTTAGGCCATATAAGGCTTTCTTCAATTTAAAAACATGGTTAAGATGTCTAGGATCCTCAAAGCAAGGAGGTTGTTCAACATACACCTCTTCTTTGATATAGCCATTAAGAAAGGCACTCTTTACATCCATATGATATAATTTAAACTTTTTCATGGATGCAATGGTTTCTTCATAGTCTATGCCCTCTTCTTGGTTATATCCTTTTGCTACTAATCTGGCTTTGTTTCTATTAATTAAGCCAGTCTCATCCAGTTTGTTTTAAAAAATTCATTTGGTTCCAACTATGGATTGGTGAGATGGTCTAGGTACTAGTTCCCAGACTTGATTTCTTTCAAACTGATTAAGTTCTTCCTGCATGGCAATGATCCAATCACAATCCTCTAAGGCCTGTTCAATTTCAATTGAAGTTGGTTCGATTTGAGACAGAAATGCTCCATACTCAACTTCATTTTGAACTTGCCTTCTAGTCCTAACACCAGAAGAAACATCACCAAGTACTAGGTCTAGTGGATGATCCTTATGATGTCTTCTAGCAGTTGGCATTTGTACCTCATCTGGTACAACCTGCATTCTAGACTCATCAATGGGATCATCACCATCTTTTGGATCCCTTGTTGGTGTTTCTTCGGGTGGTGAAGATGATGATGGTTTTGAAATCTTTAGGTTTTCATCATCTTCGGTGGATCCTTCCCATGAGAGGTTTTCATCAAAAACAACATGCATAGATTCCTCTACAGTCCTAGTTCTCATGTTGTACATTCTATATGCTTTACTTCTAAGAAAGTAACCTATGAAAATACCTACATCCGCTTTCGGATCAAACTTACCCAAGTTTACCTTCCCGTTGTTGTGGATGTAGCATTTGGATCCAAAGATCTTCAAGTGGTTGATATTGGGCTTCCTTCCCTTATATAGCTCGTATGGTGTCTTGTCCAAGCCCTTGCGAATATAAGCTCTATTTAAGATGTAGCAAGCGGTGCTCATGGCGTCAGCCCAGAATACTTGGGAGACTTCCTTCTCATTGAGCATGCTTTTGACCATCTCAGTTAGAACCCTGTTCTTCCGTTCGACCACGCCATTTTGTTGTGGAGTCCTAGGAGCTGAGAAGTTGTGATCAATTCCATTTTCCTCACACAGCTCAGAGAAGTCATGATTTTCGAACTCTCCACAGTGATTTGTTCTTATTGCAGCTATTTTGAGATTTCTCTCATTCTGCACTTTCTTGGCAAGGACAACAAACGCATCAAAAGCATCATGCTTTGAGGGAAGAAACATAGTCCAAGTAAACCTTGAATAGTCGTCCACTACCACTAGAGCATAAAGGTTTCCACCTAGGCTCTTAACTCTTGCTGGCCCAACTAAGTCCATATGGATTAGTTCTAAGGGCCTGCTTGTGGAGACTTTCTTCTTGGCTTTGAACGAGGCCCTTGTTTGCTTTCCTCTTTGGCAAGATTTACAAATAAAATCATGCTTTACTTTAAATGATGGAATCCCTATGGCTAGCTCCTTTTTAATGAGCATGTCAAGCTGTGTAAAGTTCACATGTGCTAGCCGTTTATGCCACAGCCAACTATTTTCATCACTAGTGATAAGACATTTTTCAGTTAGTTGTTGGCATAGATCTAAGGTATATAGGTTTCCATTTCTATTAGCCTTAAGTTTGCATTTCATATTGGATTTATCTATATTGAGATCATGCTTATCAACTATCAGGCATTCATGAGAGTCAAAGATTACCCAGTTGCCCTTGTCTGTGCTTTGACTTACACTCAGCAGGTTGTGACAGATACCATCTACAAGATAGACATCTTGGACATGACCAACTTCACCAACGCCAGTGATCTTCCCACTTTGGTTGCCACCAAAGCTGACCTTGGCTCCATCTTTGACCACCAGTGAGTTGAACTTGTCCCTGTCTCTTGTCATGTGTCTCGAGCATCCGCTATCGATGTACCACTTGCGGTTGTTGGATGCTTTGAGACAAACCTGCACAGATCAGACAGATTTAGGTACCGAACCTTTATTGGGTCCTCTTTCATTAGTATTTGGAACCTTTGGTCCAATGTTGACCTTAGGTTCGTGTGTAACCTGTGCCTCTGGCCTTGGTTGGGCTCTAGGCGTTTGAGTCTCCTTTGGAGCAGGTTTCCGTGCCCTAGGTCTATGATTGACTCTAGGCTTATGTACTTCCTTAGCCTCTTGCCTTGGAAAGGCTTTAGGCATGTTTGTTCCTTTTGGAACCCATTTATAGGAGCTATTGGCACCATGCTTCTTGGCATTACAAGTGGACGTGGTGTGTCCCTTCCTGTTGCAATAATTGCAGAAGCTAAATGGTGATGACATGTAGCCAGTGACTTTATGGAAGAATTTCAAGTAGGGTTTCACTTTGGGTTCCACCCACTTCTTTTCCTTATTTTTATAGCCTAAACCAGTTTTATCCCTATAAGCTCTTTGGTTCATTAAGATAATATCTAGCATTTCAGAACCTTTAGTGAATTTTTGTAAAGCATTGGATAGCCTATCCCTTTCACTAGAGATCTTGCTACAATTGGCGCAGCTTTCTGAGCTTTGGACATTGGGTTCCACTTGGGGATCTCCCTGGATGTCCGCTTTCGGAAGTCTTTTAGCTTTCGCAAGCTCATCACTTAGTGAGTTCACAGTCATCTCAAGTGATTTGTTTTTCCTTTTTAAGACTAGAAAAGCTTTAGCCATTCTGTGAAACTCCCTATGTATATCATTGTAAGCATCTTGAAGATCAGTCATGCTTACCTCATCACCATGGATGGATTCAAAGTCTGAGAGAGTTTCTTCTTCACCATCCTCCTTAGCAACGAGACAGAGGTTAGCAACCTCTTCCTCATCACTAGCTTCTTCATCGGAGCTGTTGACCCAGATGGAGGACATAAAGGCTTTCCTTTTGTCCTTTTCTTTAAACCTCTGAAGACTTGGGCATTGAGATTTGAAGTGCCCAGGCTTCTTGCACTCGAAGCAGACAGGAGCCTTTTCCTTCCTGTAGCTCGACTCTCCTTTCTGAAATCTCCCTTTCGTTTTAAAGAACTTCTTAAACCTTCTTACCATCATGGTCATCTCCTCATCATCGATGTCTTCCTCATCATCATCTCTTTCCTTGCTAGGGGCAACTAAGGCAAGATTTTTTGCTTTTGTGGTTGCTTGAGGATTTCTTTGGGCCAACAGGGTAGGCTCATATTCAGCTAAAGAACCAAACAGTGCGGTGACAGACCTTGTTGATTCTCCTTGGACTTCCTGCAAGATAGTAACCTTAGTGAGCCAATCACCTTTTAGTACCTTTAGAATTTTATTTACCTATTCCTTCTCAGAGATGGTTTTTCCTAAGCCAGCGAGGTTGTTTATGAGACGAGTGAATCTGATCTCGAGATCTCTGATGGGCTCATCCGGAAGCATAATGAACTTGTGAAATTCCTCAACAAACATTTCCACTCTTCTATCCTTGACGCCAGTGGTCCCTTCATGAGCAGTCTAAAGAGCATCCCACATTTCTTTTGCAGACTTAAGATGACTTATCCTGCAGTACTCTTTCTGACTCAAGGCACATTGAATCATTAGGATAGCCTTATAATTCAACTCTACTTTGGTGTAGTCATTTTCAGTGAATTGGGCCTTAGTCTTTTCCTTGCCTTCAGCATCTTTTGGAACAAAGTTCCCATTTTCTATAACATCCCAAACTCTGAGACCATGAGCCTTGATGAAGTTTTCCATTTTAAATCTCCAGAAGGTATAGTTGTAACCATCAAAACCAGGAGGTTTGTTGGGAGGAGTTGATATGTCAGGAAGTACGTTCTCTACAGCATCCATTACTGGATCTTTTCTTTCCAGATTCGTTGGAATCAAGTAGGGAAGACCCGCTCTGATACCAAATGAAAGTGAGGATGCACAAGAGGGGGGGTGAATTGTGCTACAAATAAAAACAATATAAAATAAAAACACTAACACAAATTCTTTTATACTGGATCAGTCTAACTCTTGACCTACGTCCAGTGCTCAATCCCTTGATTGAGTTCCACTAATCCACAGGTTTCACAAACGGGTTCACCTGCAACCTTTACAACTACAAGTTTTACGGGCTAACTTGCAACCTTTACAACCACAAGTTTTACGGGCTAACTTGCAACCTTTACAACCTGACTCGCTCCCCCTTACTACCTGCAAGGGTTCGACCTTTACACAAAGGATTTACTACAAAGTTCACTTAATGAACAGATTGTGTTACACACTTAAGTACAATAAATGCTCTCAATAAATGTAGAGACTTAAATACAAAGAGTACAAGATGATAACAATAAGAATAACTCTCAAGGTATTAAGTGCTCTTTAGACTTTAAAGCTTTCTGAATATTCTCTGGGTATTATGCTTGAAGGCTCTTAGTTCTCTCTCAATACCTGCGTGTGTTGTTCTTTGTTGGTGAGAGATGTGTACTTCATAAATGATGAAGTTGTTCCTTTTATAGTAGCCTCTAATACACCAGTTGCTTGAGGGTGATAAGTCCGTTTGAATATAGTTGTTTATCCCTTGTTACCGTTGTACTCATTAATGCTCATTAATGCTTAGAAGGATTGACTTATGCTTTAGCTCTGGAGCTCTGAAAAGTAGCTCTGACAATACTGCTCTGACAAAAGCAATTCTGACTTCTGAGCACTTGTACGGTCTTTGACTCTTGTACTTGCTATCGGATGGATTTTGACTACCGGAAGTAAGTGCTTCGATCTGCAAGTGTTAGTCCAAGTATGTGCAATGCAAAGAGTGTTCACTATTGGATGCTCTTTTGCTATCGGAAGTGAGTCTAAGTTCTGCACGCAAATGTTAGTCCCACAGAATAATATAATCAAGTGAAATGGGAAGCGTTTTTGCTATGGGAAGCTATTCTACTTAGACTAGGTTAACTAGGTTCAGACTTAGTGTTCAATTTACTTCCGCTATGGGATGTGTACTACATCCGCAAGCGCTAGTCACGTTGTTTTTGCTCTAAGTCATCCGGTTGTGATTTTACATCTGATTGAGTTCTAACTTAGGATTTTTAACTTCATCTAATTCTTCCTAAGTGTTCATTATGCTCTTTCATGTTTTAGTCTTCATCAAAACTTAAGATTCTAACACAAAAATGATCAAATATAGCAATTAAATCACACTAATTAAGCTCAATTGCACATGCTTAAACATATAAAATTAGGTCTAATCACTTTTCAGGAAAGTAGTTACTCTAAGGTGCAAAATGGTCAAATGCATGTTATATATTACAACTAGCTTCATAAATTGCATTTCTAATCTACTTGTTTGCTTTATGTAACATACTGTTACTAATTCCCTGATTAATTCAATAATACCTTTACTAACTATGATAGAAAAATGATTTCCATAATATCAATAAATCTATCATAGTTAGAAAAAGGATTTCCTAATAATAATCATTATCCATGATAGAAAAGAATTTCCTAATATAACTTGAACACTATCATGGATAATTAATAGCTAACCATGTTAGAAAAGAATCACCTAACATGGTTAGAAAAAGAAGCGACCTATTACAATTCTCCAATTAACCATTAATATCAATACAAATAAAAATATGCGGAAGCGAATGCAGACCTATACATTTTTGGCAATATACACGTCTAAATAAGCAAAACAACCTTTTAACTCAATTCCCTTTCCTGTTGCTTGCGCCTGTGCATGGTCACCTGCAAAAATGTAAGTAATCGTGGGGTGAGACAACTTGTCTCAGTAATCTACTGCTTAACTCACTATAACAGTGAGATGTGCGGTAGTAAGGGCGTCTAAAGGGTACCACATTTCAATAGTAGTATATATATATTAAACCAAGTTCCCTTCCATTAATCACTCTGGTCCCTCTGTCATGTCCAATTTAAATCAAGTTCATCATCTCTACTTTTCAATTATCACTCAATCAATCTCCACATCCATAAACTTCACCGTCAAATCTCCAAATCTATGCAATCATTATTGTAATCTCATACACATATTTCTCAGCTTTCATCCATGAACGATTCTGGTGCTCTACTCATGTCATCCCGGAGGCACTACACTCGAGCTCTATATATATATTCTAAATGAGTTGACACTGTGCCCCTCTCAAAAGTAAGGGGGCAATTTCCCTCTCTGGTAACCCCATGAGAGGAAAACCTCAATCTGTCTCCAATCAGAAAGGGAGCAGTCTCTGTCTCCAATCAGATGACTGCTGGTCACAGTCTCCAATCTGTTGACCATTGGTCACAGTCTCCAATCTGTTGACCAGTACAAATAACCGTTGATTGGCCTATCAACCGGTTATCATCGCGCGATGGTACATAAGCTCAGTGTCATGCAATGATCACAATTCCTTTCAACATCTCAATCTCATTCAATATTTCAAGTTCAATACCGATGCCATGCACTCTCACAATTCCTCATACACATTTCAAACCACTATCCCTATATATCCATCACACCATTCCAAATCAATAACAACCACCAAGCAGGATAGTACATATATGTGTCAAAGTCTTTTATATGAAAATACTCGCGTTTAAAAGGCACCCGATAGCCTATTTTGTATTAAAAATAACATTTCAAGGATTTTATATATATAGAGGGTGAGAAAGGATTTTAAAAATCCCAACTAACATCACCCTCAATGTTAAAGCGAGGTAAGAGTGATTACCTGTTCTTCGGCAACTATGCACTGGCCTTTTCTTCCTTTCTTGATGTCACAAAACCACATCGCATCCAATCCTATAATAATATAATACCAAATGATAAATTAATATCATTTCTATTTCATAATATTTAACGTCTCTCTCGAATCCTAATATGCTACCCCAAACTCCCTTATTTTTTTCTTTATCCTAAACAAGCATTACAATACAAATCCAACTTCATAAACAATAATCAATTTATGACATTAGACCTACCCAAAGTTATGGTCAGCCAATCAAAATCAAACATCCCAATTAACTTCAAGCTTCAAACATGTCAATTTCCACAAGTAATCATGCTATAAATCCCAACCATACTCAAGAAGGAAAAATCCAAACCAAATTTCAACTTTAATTTCACCTTCCATGCCCAAGTTTCTAAACGATATCAATCATCACAATAAATCTTGACAAATAGTAGCTAGCATATACTTCAAACAATAACCGCATATCAATCCACTATAAAGTTTAGCACGATGCCTCGTATAACAACCTATCAATTCAGAATTTAATGTGAACCACCATCAAAATAACCCAAAAGAAAGCTTAGAGTTCAACATGTAAGTATAATTAATCATTTAATAAAAAGTTCCTTTAATCCACTTCTCCATGCAACACTCTCAAATCCTATGAAAGGTAAGTTACCAACTTGCCTATCAAAACTCAAATTGCTAAACACAAACATTTCCAATGAACCACCCAACTCATGAACCGTGCACCAATCCTTTCAGCCAAAACAAATCTTCTTCCTACTACTCTTTAAGCTTAAACTCAACTCTTTTAATAACATTTACAACACATACCTACCAACACAAAACCATGTTTCTTTGTGAACACCAGAATTAGTTACAATCATGTTTTATTTTACCCCTCACTAAGCATCAACTAAACAAGTTAAAGAATATAAACTTCATAAATCCTTAAACCAAGAATTTCAATATGCAACTAAAAGAAACAACAATAGCCTTTCATCTAATGTTCTAAGTCATGAATCAAACTTCCTACATACACTTCTTACATTATTTCCAAATGACATTGCTGCATAATTAGGTAGGTTCATATTAGCACCCAAAACAGAACAACTATAGATTCTTTTGAAGGGTTTACTCGGCCATTGAACACATAAGAGAAGAAAACTAGTGTTTACTTCACAAACATACAACCCTATAAACAATTACAATCAATTCTTTAATTACACATCCTAATTCAACATATAACATCATAATATACATAATCTCCATTACCAATCATGCACCAAGCAACAAGAAAATCCCAAACATTCTTGGAATGAAGTACAACCAGAAAAACAAAGCCACAATTAAAGACAAATTTTACATAAAGTTTTATGGTTCACTTTCACATAAAAATTTCCCAAAATCAATCTACCACATCACAACTTCTACTAAACATAACACCAATCCAGTAACAATGACCCCAAGAACAAGCTAAATAAATTAATATCGCACACCAAACCAATTACAAATCAAACAGAGATCCAACAAACAGAAGAAAGTTGTGAAACATCCAGACCCAAGCCAAATCAAACCAGCAGTGATATAATCAACTCAAGTAAGTTTTGTTGTTGATTATTTAAAGATTTTTAAGCCAAAAATGACTCTAAACCCGTTGGCCCTTAAGCCCAGAAGTTAGGGTTAGCCCTAATGTACTCTAAACCTTAATCATCACCCAAATCCTTCCTCAATTCTGTCACATTGAAGCTTAAACAGTTCTTAATCAGTTTCAAGGTTATGAAAACCCAAACCCCATTTCGGAATCTCTCACAAATCACTACAAAACCTAGAAAATCTTAGAAATCATAGACGAAAACTCACTTAATGTTGAACCCAAGCTTGACAGTCCGGACGGCGGCCATCTCCGCCGCTGAGAACTCGCCGGAAAAACAAGGAGGCCGACGGTGAGGAGTGAAACATGACAAGAATGAAGGGGAACAAAATGAGAAAGTGACGGTGGATAGGAAGATAACTCAAGAAATGAAAAGGATCGAACCTTACCTTCTTCCGCCACCGTACGTCGCTTCGCCGCCGGTCAAACAGCTCGCCGGAAAAAGGAAAACGAAGACAGCAGTGAGGAGTGAAAGAACGACGCCATTGGAGAGGGGAAAAAGAGTTTAAAGAAAAGAAACCACACCGTTGGCGGCCGAACTCTCATCGCCGCCGATCTCCCCTGTCCGCCGCCGGAGAAGAAGAAAAACAAAGAGGACGGCAGAGGGAGGGCGAGTAACGAGGAAGACGAGCAGGGAGAAAGAAAGGGTCTTCAGGTGTGAGGAGAGAAAGGGCGAAGGGAAGTGATGAAGGGTGGGAGGGAGGCCGGCGCCGCCGCTCCTCTGGCCGCCGGAAATCGCATGGCAGAGGAGAGGAAGAGAGAAGAGTAATCGAAGGTGGGGGGGGGTCGGCCGAAACATATAAGGAAAGGAGGGAGGGCGTGTTTGGTTTACTGAAATAAGGAGGTTCTCTGATGATTTGTAGCCCAAACTTGCCATAGTGTACTCTTTAAATTTTAAAACTACTTAAACCAGCCTCCAATCTTTTTAAACTTCAAAATATTTTTAGCTTTACCACTCCCTCATATTTCAAACTCTTCATTTCTTAATTAATTATATGCACATTAATTACTCAAAATTTCCAAAAATATCTCAAAAATTTCCTAAAAATTCCAAAAATTCCTAATTTCTCCATTTATCATTTCCCAAAACACTCACTAATCCTGAATTAAATTTTTCGGGATGTTACAATTCTCCCCACCTTTTAGGAATTTTGCCCCCAAAATTCACCATAACTAACCTATCTTAGAACTAATACATAGCATAATCCTCTCAATACAACCTCAAATTACCTTCCCTACTCCAACTTACCCTATACAAATTTTTACTTTAGTGTCCTAACCTCATTCCTCAACCTCATTTCATCATTCCTCAACCTCATTTCTCAACAAAATTCACACTTTTGGCAAGTCTCCTATAACAATAACGAGCACCCTCATCTAGCAACCATAAGAGAATTTCAATATTTTCTACTTGAACCTATATTAATTAAATCCAATCACTTCTAAACTTTCTTTATTCTCCTTGACTCATAAGGTCTTCAATGATGCCTCGACTATGATTATGCCTAGGTTCATAATTATATCCGAGACCCCAAAAGAAGAATTCTTATTCCGTCAATTTCCTCCAGAAATTCCTATTCAACTATCAGTATCTAATTCCCATTGTACTTGATTAAATTATATCACTATTCCCTTATAATTGTAACTATTTCAAATTCTACTTTACTTCTTAATTTAACTTCATTCATTAGATATACACCCCTTCAAAAGTTTAAATTCCTACATCAACTCAACTTGATCTTACCCTTCTAATCATATCACTTTAGTTACCAAAACTCATTCATCAAATGTACCCAAAATAAATCAACAACAGTACATAAATAAATAACTCCACATTCCAGAAAAATTTACTACCAATATCAATGTATCATTACCTAATAGAATCATGGCAACACAGGGAAAGAACAACAACAACAACCAAAACAAAAATCCACTAAATTTTCGAGCCAAATATTGAACATATAACACAAATATCAAATCATCAATACTAAAGTTCCACTCACAAGTAATATTTTGAATAGACAAAAGAAGAGAAGAAAGACAAAATTGGCAATCCATATAAAACTCAACAAATCACTGTGCACACGCAAAAATCAGCAGCAAGATCTTCATCTAGCATCTTTTAATCACCAAAAATCAATTCCACACATATATTAACCAATTGTTCACCATAAACGATAAGTGAAACATTGAGAAGCATCATTTCAAGCACATGATCAACACACGAAGTCGTTTCAACTTCACACAGACCCCTACGATGAACAGCCAATTTACCACATCCAATTCGAGCAAGAATCCAACACACAAAGTCAAATAACCTCTCAAATAAGCCAATTGTCAATTTATTCAATATTAAAGTTCTATTAATTCCCATAATCCCATAATTCATTACTCGGCGTTCTCAAAATCCTCACCGGATACTAGAGGAACCTATATAGAAAAGTGGGAATTCCTTGCCCAACCTAGAATTAGAAAGTTAAACTTTGATCTTATTTAATCATTGAACCCAAATCCTGAAACCCTACCAACTATACTAAACAAATTATACTCGGTCAACGTAATTCTTCAATCATACCCTTCATCTCAATTTCAATTATTCCATCAAACTTATTCATTTGTCCACATTTATAGTCTAAATCCTCAAATTTTCTATTAACTCAAACTTCATCCAAGCCAACCAACTTTAGTTTTCATGATTTAACCCATATACACTCATAAATTTAAAGAAAGAACTCCATAAACTCTAAAAGTCCCATCTAAAAGTCCACTTATAACCATTACAACTTGAAATTATATCAAAATTCCTTCATAATTTCTAAATAGTCATTTGTATCTTTAAGAATTCCTGTCAAGAAGAACGAAACCATACACTCATTTCAAAACCAATTACTCACATGAAACCTTTGTTTACTTTAGTAAGACCACTCTTTTTACCTATTTCTTGCTCAAATACTTTATCACCTCCATATTTTAGTCAATTTAATTCAAGTAATATTGCCAACACCTCTCTAAGATCCTGATTTTTAATCGAATAGTCCACAGTCATCTCTAAATTCTTCCTTAGCATTTCACACCTTTATCCTATAATCCATAATCATACCACATTGATTAACATTACAATGCACAATCTTCTATTCCAATATCACTAAATTGCCCAGCAATTCTCTAAAAATCCTAGTAATCTTACAAACTTTTAACAAAATCCCTTATATCCACTTTCTTTCTAACTTTAGATATTCCTATATCAATTGCTTTTCTCACTAACCTCATCTCACTATTGTAAATATCCCTCTCACTTAACTGTAATCAACTTCCAGTATTCAAAATCGCAAGACCCTCCAAGGGAAATTTCAACTACTCCGACTAAGTTAATATCGTTATATCACCACGATAACCTATTGAACTCATCCATAATCCACAATTAATGCAACCTCTCAAATCCCTAAACTCCAAAATAACCAAAGAAACCACAATCAAACTAATAATCTCTTCTAATAATTCAATTTCACGGTTCACTCTTATACAGTCCTAATCCATTTACCAATATCACCTGAGAGTTCTTGTTGCAATTCTACCACTCTCCCCACCAAGGGATTGACCATAACATCACAGACAACCGGTGATCACGCACAAAAGAAAAGGGAATTTAGAGCATGTATATTGCCAATCTAAATGCAATGCAACACAGTCCAGGGTTATCGTATACCAAATACTGATAACCAAGTTGTAACATACTGTTACTAATTCCCTGATTAATTCAATAATACCTTTACTAACTATGATAGAAAAATGATTTCCATAATATCAATAAATCTATCATAGTTAGAAAAAGGATTTCCTAATAATAATCATTATCCATGATAGAAAAGAATTTCCTAATATAACTTGAACACTATCATGGATAATTAATAGCTAACCATGTTAGAAAAGAATCACCTAACATGGTTAGAAAAAGAAGCGACCTATTACAATTCTCCAATTAACCATTAATATCAATACAAATAAAAATATGCGGAAGCGAATGCAGACCTATACATTTTTGGCAATATACACGTCTAAATAAGCAAAACAACCTTTTAACTCAATTCCCTTTCCTGTTGCTTGCGCTTGTGCATGGTCACCTGCAAAAATGTAAGTAATCGTGGGGTGAGACAACTTGTCTCAGTAATCTACTGCTTAACTCACTATAACAGTGAGATGTGCGGTAGTAAGGGCGTCTAAAGGGTACCACATTTCAATAGTAGTATATATATATTAAACCAAGTTCCCTTCCATTAATCACTCTGGTCCCTCTGTCATGTCCAATTTAAATCAAGTTCATCATCTCTACTTTTCAATTATCACTCAATCAATCTCCACATCCATAAACTTCACCGTCAAATCTCCAAATCTATGCAATCATTATTGTAATCTCATACACATATTTCTCAGCTTTCATCCATGAACGATTCTGGTGCTCTACTCATGCCATCCCGGAGGCACTACACTCGAGCTCTATATATATATATTCTAAATGAGTTGACACTGTGCCCCTCTCAAAAGTAAGGGGGCAATTTCCCTCTCTGGTAACCCCATGAGAGGAAAACCCAAATTTGTCTCCAATCAGAAAGGGAGCAGTCTCTGTCTCCAATCAGATGACTGCTGGTCACAGTCTCCAATCTGTTGACCATTGGTCACAGTCTCCAATCTGTTGACCAGTACAAATAACCGTTGATTGGCCTATCAACCGGTTATCATCGCGCGATGGTACATAAGCTCAGTGTCATGCAATGATCACAATTCCTTTCAACATCTCAATCTCATTCAATATTTCAAGTTCAATACCGATGCCATGCACTCTCACAATTCCTCATACACATTTCAAACCACTATCCCTATATATCCATCACACCATTCCAAATCAATAACAACCACCAAGCAGGATAGTACATATATGTGTCAAAGTCTTTTATATGAAAATACTCGCATTTAAAAGGCACCCGATAGCCTATTTTGTATTAAAAATAACATTTCAAGGATTTTATATATATAGAGGGTGAGAAAGGATTTTAAAAATCCCAACTAACATCACCCTCAATGTTAAAGCGAGGTAAGAGTGATTACCTGTTCTTCGGCAACTATGCACTGGCCTTTTCTTCCTTTCTTGATGTCACAAAACCACATCGCATCCAATCCTATAATAATATAATACCAAATGATAAATTAATATCATTTCTATTTCATAATATTTAACGTCTCTCTCGAATCCTAATATGCTACCCCAAACTCCCTTATTTTTTTTCTTTATCCTAAACAAGCATTACAATACAAATCCAACTTCATAAACAATAATCAATTTATGACATTAGACCTACCCAAAGTTATGGTCAGCCAATCAAAATCAAACATCCCAATTAACTTCAAGCTTCAAACATGTCAATTTCCACAAGTAATCATGCTATAAATCCCAACCATACTCAAGAAGGAAAAATCCAAACCAAATTTCAACTTTAATTTCACCTTCCATGCCCAAGTTTCTAAACGATATCAATCATCACAATAAATCTTGACAAATAGTAGCTAGCATATACTTCAAACAATAACCGCATATCAATCCACTATAAAGTTTAGCACGATGCCTCGTATAACAACCTATCAATTCAGAATTTAATGTGAACCACCATCAAAATAACCCAAAAGAAAGCTTAGAGTTCAACATGTAAGTATAATTAATCATTTAATAAAAAGTTCCTTTAATCCACTTCTCCATGCAACACTCTCAAATCCTATGAAAGGTAAGTTACCAACTTGCCTATCAAAACTCAAATTGCTAAACACAAACATTTCCAATGAACCACCCAACTCATGAACCGTGCACCAATCCTTTCAGCCAAAACAAATCTTCTTCCTACTACTCTTTAAGCTTAAACTCAACTCTTTTAATAACATTTACAACACATACCTACCAACACAAAACCATGTTTCTTTGTGAACACCAGAATTAGTTACAATCATGTTTTATTTTACCCCTCACTAAGCATCAACTAAACAAGTTAAAGAATATAAACTTCATAAATCCTTAAACCAAGAATTTCAATATGCAACTAAAAGAAACAACAATAGCCTTTCATCTAATGTTCTAAGTCATGAATCAAACTTCCTACATACACTTCTTACATTATTTCCAAATGACATTGCTGCATAATTAGGTAGGTTCATATTAGCACCCAAAACAGAACAACTATAGATTCTTTTGAAGGGTTTACTCGGCCATTGAACACATAAGAGAAGAAAACTAGTGTTTACTTCACAAACATACAACCCTATAAACAATTACAATCAATTCTTTAATTACACATCCTAATTCAACATATAACATCATAATATACATAATCTCCATTACCAATCATGCACCAAGCAACAAGAAAATCCCAAACATTCTTGGAATGAAGTACAACCAGAAAAACAAAGCCACAATTAAAGACAAATTTTACATAAAGTTTTATGGTTCACTTTCACATAAAAATTTCCCAAAATCAATCTACCACATCACAACTTCTACTAAACATAACACCAATCCAGTAACAATGACCCCAAGAACAAGCTAAATAAATTAATATCGCACACCAAACCAATTACAAATCAAACAGAGATCCAACAAACAGAAGAAAGTTGTGAAACATCCAGACCCAAGCCAAATCAAACCAGCAGTGATATAATCAACTCAAGTAAGTTTTGTTGTTGATTATTTAAAGATTTTTAAGCCAAAAATGACTCTAAACCCGTTGGCCCTTAAGCCCAGAAGTTAGGGTTAGCCCTAATGTACTCTAAACCTTAATCATCACCCAAATCCTTCCTCAATTCTGTCACATTGAAGCTTAAACAGTTCTTAATCAGTTTCAAGGTTATGAAAACCCAAACCCCATTTCGGAATCTCTCACAAATCACTACAAAACCTAGAAAATCTTAGAAATCATAGAAGAAAACTCACTTAATGTTGAACCCAAGCTTGACAGTCCGGACGGCGGCCATCTCCGCCGCTGAGAACTCGCCGGAAAAACAAGGAGGCCGACGGTGAGGAGTGAAACATGACAAGAATGAAGGGGAACAAAATGAGAAAGTGACGGTGGATAGGAAGATAACTCAAGAAATGAAAAGGATCGAACCTTACCTTCTTCCGCCACCGTACGTCGCTTCGCCGTCGGTCAAACAGCTCGCCGGAAAAAGGAAAACGAAGACAGCAGTGAGGAGTGAAAGAACGACGCCATTGGAGAGGGGAAAAAGAGTTTAAAGAAAAGAAACCACACCGTTGGCGGCCGAACTCTCATCGCCGCCGATCTCCCCTGTCCGCCGCCGGAGAAGAAGAGAAACAAAGAGGACGGCAGAGGGAGGGCGAGTAACGAGGAAGACGAGCAGGGAGAAAGAAAGGGTCTTCGGGTGTGAGGAGAGAAAGGGCGAAGGGAAGTGATGAAGGGTGGGAGGGAGGCCGGCGCCGCCGCTCCTCTGGCCGCCGGAAATCGCATGGCAGAGGAGAGGAAGAGAGAAGAGTAATCGAAGGTGGGGGGGGGGGTCGGCCGAAACATATAAGGAAAGGAAAGAGGGCGTGTTTGGTTTACTGAAATAAGGAGGTTCTCTGATGATTTGTAGCCCAAACTTGCCATAGTGTACTCTTTAAATTTTAAAACTACTTAAACCAGCCTCCAATCTTTTTAAACTTCAAAATATTTTTAGCTTTACCACTCCCTCATATTTCAAACTCTTCATTTCTTAATTAATTATATGCACATTAATTACTCAAAATTTCCAAAAATATCTCAAAAATTTCCTAAAAATTCCAAAAATTCCTAATTTCTCCATTTATCATTTCCCAAAACACTCACTAATCCTGAATTAAATTTTTCGGGATGTTACAATTCTCCTCACCTTTTAGGAATTTTGCCCCCAAAATTCACCATAACTAACCTATCTTAGAACTAATACATAGCATAATCCTCTCAATACAACCTCAAATTACCTTCCCTACTCCAACTTACCCTATACAAATTTTTACTTTAGTGTCCTAACCTCATTCCTCAACCTCATTTCATCATTCCTCAACCTCATTTCTCAACAAAATTCACACTTTTGGCAAGTCTCCTATAACAATAACGAGCACCCTCATCTAGCAACCATAAGAGAATTTCAATATTTTCTACTTGAACCTATATTAATTAAATCCAATCACTTCTAAACTTTCTTTATTCTCCTTGACTCATAAGGTCTTCAATGATGTCTCGACTATGATTATGCCTAGGTTCATAATTATATCCGAGACCCCAAAAGAAGAATCCTTATTCCGTCAATTTCCTCCAGAAATTCCTATTCAACTATCAGTATCTAATTCCCATTGTACTTGATTAAATTATATCACTATTCCCTTATAATTGTAACTATTTCAAATTCTACTTTACTTCTTAATTTAACTTCATTCATTAGATATACACCCCTTCAAAAGTTTAAATTCCTACATCAACTCAACTTGATCTTACCCTTCTAATCATATCACTTTAGTTACCAAAACTCATTCATCAAATGTACCCAAAATAAATCAACAACAGTACATAAATAAATAACTCCACATTCCAGAAAAATTTACTACCAATATCAATGTATCATTACCTAATAGAATCATGGCAACACAGGGAAAGAACAACAACAACAACCAAAACAAAAATCCACTAAATTTTCGAGCCAAATATTGAACATATAACACAAATATCAAATCATCAATACTAAAGTTCCACTCACAAGTAATATTTTGAATAGACAAAAGAAGAGAAGAAAGACAAAATTGGCAATCCATATAAAACTCAACAAATCACTGTGCACACACAAAAATCAGCAGCAAGATCTTCATCTAGCATCTTTTAATCACCAAAAATCAATTCCACACATATATTAACCAATTGTTCACCATAAACGATAAGTGAAACATTGAGAAGCATCATTTCAAGCACATGATCAACACACGAAGTCGTTTCTGAAATTCGTGGCTGTCACCCAAGAGGGGGGGTGAATTGGGTGAGGGAATAAAACTTAAACTCTTTTCGAAAGACTGCTTGTGCTCGGTGATGATGATAATAAATAATGCTATGCACAAGTCAGTATGCTATGTGATGCAAAATAGAATGATCAAGTATAAATATATGCACACATAGATTTATCCTGGTTCGGTCACCCAGACCTACATCCAGTCCCCAGGCTACACCTGAGATTTCCAATCCACTATTCTTGTTTAAACCGGGCACAAGAGAAGCCTTTACACTTTAGGTTTTACGAGCACGGGTTCACCTAACAACCCACAGGTTTTACACCGGGTTCACCTGCAAACCTTACAAATGCAAGTTTTACGGGCTAACTTGCAACCTATGGAGATTTAGACAACCTCTAAATGCTCCCCCTTACAAATTGTAAGTTTACACTATGTTCACTCTATGAACTGATTGTGCTAAACACTTAAGCTCGAAACTAACTCTCTCAAAGAGTGGATGATGTTACTCACTTAAGTACAAATGAATCACTCTCTAAGAATATTACATATCAAAGTCCGAGAGTAGAAGATGAGAGGAATGTAGAATAGTGTTTCAGACAATAAGCTCTGTTCTCTCTCTCTCTTTCAAGCTTGCTTCTTCAGAAAATGAAGAACATCCCTTTTATACCAGCCTCTGAATATCTAACCGTTGGAGAGGCAATAAGACCGTTTGATTATAGACGTTGGGGCCTTGTTTACGTTGTCCTCATTAATGTACAGCAGGGTTGACTTTGCTTTATCTAAAAAGGTGCTCTGACCAAGCTGTTCTGTCAACACTGTTCTGGCAATACTATTCTGACAAAAGTCGTTCTGACATCTGAACACTTTGTACGGTCCGACTCTTGCTTGCTGTCAGAGAGGACTTCGTTCCTCAAGCATAAGTCCAGGATGTTAAGAGACTCACTATCGGAAGCTCTCTTGCTATCTGAAGCTCGTGGACTCTAACATTTTGCTTGCTATCACATAGAGGAACTTTGTCTTCCAAGCACTTATCCATGAATGATAAGAGTGCTTTGCTATTGGATCCTCTCTTGCTATCAGAAGCTCTCTTATGGACTCTGACTTTTGTGGGCAGTATGAGCTTTTACACCTTGAGTGAATCTTCAGATTATGTTCTCATACTCCTCATGCTTGGTAGGTAACAATGTTGTTTGAATGTGTCTGTTATCCTGTTGTTACCGTTGGAAGGAACATCTTCTTAAATGCTTCAGCAGGGTTGACTTGCTTTATCTCTGAAAAGTAGTCCTGACACCTCTGCTCTGTTAAAAGCATTCTGTCTTCTGAGTATGTGACGTTCACTCTTGTACTCTTGCTGACGGATGATTATCGTTCATCCGGAAGTGGCAATCTTGCTCTGCAAGGGTTAGTCTCTGAAATCCAATGCCAAGAGTCTTTCCATCCGGAAGCTCATTTGCATCCGCAAGTGTAACTAAGTTCTGCACATACTGGTTAGTCCAACATAGCAATATATATAATCAGATATAGTAAAACTACACATGTTGTGGGAAGTTTGCTATGGGAAGTAGTCTTACTTAGACTATGTTCTGACTTAGTGTAATGTCTACTGACTCTAAGGGATCTCTATTCCAATAGTCAGCTTAAGTCTCGTTAGTTTACTCTAAGTCTTCCTAAGTGACTCAGTGTGTCATTCATGCTATGTATATTAAGTCAACACACAATCACATGAAGTGGGAGTTTACTTAGTCTAGGATGTATCCGGAAGCACTTCTCCATCCGGAAGTGAATTCACTTGATGAGGGATTTAGTTCACCATGACTTGCTCTCGCTTAGTCTATTTCATTCCACCACTCAGCGCTAGTCACTGAGCTATCGGAAGCACTTTTACTTGACGTGGTGAATTCACTGACGCTTAGGGTGAAATCTATTCTATCAGTCTGCGCCAGTCAAGATCTAACAGGAAGCAACTTCACTTGATGTTGCATTTCCGCTGACGCTCGGGGTTATATCTAGTCTATCAACCTGCGCCAGTCTAAATCTAATAGGAAGTGCTTTCACTCGGCGAAGTAGACTTACTGACGCTTGGGGTAATAACTATTCTGTCGCTCTGCGCCAGTCTAATTCTAACAGGAAGCGCTTTCACTTGGGGAAGTAGACTCACTGTCGCTTGGAGTAATATCTATTCTATCGCTCTGCGCCAGTCTAAGTCTAACAGGAAGCAAACTCACTTCCGATTGAAACATAGCTTAGTCTTAAGGTTTTGTGTACCTAATTCTCATGGACTAAGTTAAATCCCTAGTGATTTACTTGCTGACGCTGGGGGATGAAAGCATTCATCCGCATGCGCAAGTCCTAATCTAACCGGAAGTGATCTTGCATTCTCAAGTGATCTAACTCAGGATTCTAACCATGTCATCTAATCCCTCCTAAGTGTTGATTATGTTCTCTTAAGTACTAGACCATATCATACCTTAGTCACCATCAAAACTTAAGATTCTAACAGTTTCAACTTCACACAGACCCCTACGATGAACAGCCAATTTACCACATCCAATTCGAGCAAGAATCCAAAACACAAAGTCAAATAACCTCTCAAATAAGCCAATTGTCAATTTATTCAATATTAAAGTTCTATTAATTCCCATAATCCCATAATTCATTACTCGGCGTTCTCAAAATCCTCACCGGATACTAGAGGAACCTATATAGAAAAGTGGGAATTCCTTGCCCAACCTAGAATTAGAAAGTTAAACTTTGATCTTATTTAATCATTGAACCCAAATCCTGAAACCCTACCAACTATACTAAACAAATTATACTCGGTCAACGTAATTCTTCAATCATACCCTTCATCTCAATTTCAATTATTCCATCAAACTTATTCATTTGTCCACATTTATAGTCTAAATCCTCAAATTTTCTATTAACTCAAACTTCATCCAAGCCAACCAACTTTAGTTTTCATGATTTAACCCATATACACTCATAAATTTAAAGAAAGAACTCCATAAACTCTAAAAGTCCCATCTAAAAGTCCACTTATAACCATTACAACTTGAAATTATATCAAAATTCCTTCATAATTTCTAAATAGTCATTTGTATCTTTAAGAATTCCTGTCAAGAAGAACGAAACCATACACTCATTTCAAAACCAATTACTCACATGAAACCTTTGTTTACTTTAGTAAGACCACTCTTTTTACCTATTTCTTGCTCAAATACTTTATCACCTCCATATTTTAGTCAATTTAATTCAAGTAATATTGCCAACACCTCTCTAAGATCCTGATTTTTAATCGAATAGTCCACAGTCATCTCTAAATTCTTCCTTAGCATTTCACAACTTTATCCTATAATCCATAATCATACCACATTGATTAACATTACAATGCACAATCTTCTATTCCAATATCACTAAATTGCCCAGCAATTCTCTAAAAATCCTAGTAATCTTACAAACTTTTAACAAAATCCCTTATATCCACTTTCTTTCTAACTTTAGATATTCCTATATCAATTGCTTTTCTCACTAACCTCATCTCACTATTGTAAATATCCCTCTCACTTAACTGTAATCAACTTCCAGTATTCAAAATCGCAAGACCCTCCAAGGGAAATTTCAACTACTCCGACTAAGTTAATATCGTTATATCACCACGATAACCTATTGAACTCATCCATAATCCACAATTAATGCAACCTCTCAAATCCCTAAACTCCAAAATAACCAAAGAAACCACAATCAAACTAATAATCTCTTCTAATAATTCAATTTCACGGTTCACTCTTATACAGTCCTAATCCATTTACCAATATCACCTGAGCGTTCTTGTTGCAATTCTACCACTCTCCCCACCAAGGGATTGACCATAACATCACAGACAACCGGTGATCACGCACAAAAGAAAAGGGAATTTAGAGCATGTATATTGCCAATCTAAATGCAATGCAACACAGTCCAGGGTTATCGTATACCAAATACTGATAACCAAGTTGTAACATACTGTTACTAATTCCCTGATTAATTCAATAATACCTTTACTAACTATGATAGAAAAATGATTTCCATAATATCAATAAATCTATCATAGTTAGAAAAAGGATTTCCTAATAATAATCATTATCCATGATAGAAAAGAATTTCCTAATATAACTTGAACACTATCATGGATAATTAATAGCTAACCATGTTAGAAAAGAATCACCTAACATGGTTAGAAAAAGAAGCGACCTATTACAATTCTCCAATTAACCATTAATATCAATACAAATAAAAATATGCGGAAGCGAATGCAGACCTATACATTTTTGGCAATATACACGTCTAAATAAGCAAAACAACCTTTTAACTCAATTCCCTTTCCTGTTGCTTGCGCTTGTGCATGGTCACCTGCAAAAATGTAAGTAATCGTGGGGTGAGACAACTTGTCTCAGTAATCTACTGCTTAACTCACTATAACAGTGAGATGTGCGGTAGTAAGGGCGTCTAAAGGGTACCACATTTCAATAGTAGTATATATATATTAAACCAAGTTCCCTTCCATTAATCACTCTGGTCCCTCTGTCATGTCCAATTTAAATCAAGTTCATCATCTCTACTTTTCAATTATCACTCAATCAATCTCCACATCCATAAACTTCACCGTCAAATCTCCAAATCTATGCAATCATTATTGTAATCTCATACACATATTTCTCAGCTTTCATCCATGAACGATTCTGGTGCTCTACTCATGCCATCCCGGAGGCACTACACTCGAGCTCTATATATATATATTCTAAATGAGTTGACACTGTGCCCCTCTCAAAAGTAAGGGGGCAATTTCCCTCTCTGGTAACCCCATGAGAGGAAAACCCCAATCTGTCTCCAATCAGAAAGGGAGCAGTCTCTGTCTCCAATCAGATGACTGCTGGTCACAGTCTCCAATCTGTTGACCATTGGTCACAGTCTCCAATCTGTTGACCAGTACAAATAACCGTTGATTGGCCTATCAACCGGTTATCATCGCGCGATGGTACATAAGCTCAGTGTCATGCAATGATCACAATTCCTTTCAACATCTCAATCTCATTCAATATTTCAAGTTCAATACCGATGCCATGCACTCTCACAATTCCTCATACACATTTCAAACCACTATCCCTATATATCCATCACACCATTCCAAATCAATAACAACCACCAAGCAGGATAGTACATATATGTGTCAAAGTCTTTTATATGAAAATACTCGCATTTAAAAGGCACCCGATAGCCTATTTTGTATTAAAAATAACATTTCAAGGATTTTATATATATAGAGGGTGAGAAAGGATTTTAAAAATCCCAACTAACATCACCCTCAATGTTAAAGCGAGGTAAGAGTGATTACCTGTTCTTCGGCAACTATGCACTGGCCTTTTCTTCCTTTCTTGATGTCACAAAACCACATCGCATCCAATCCTATAATAATATAATACCAAATGATAAATTAATATCATTTCTATTTCATAATATTTAACGTCTCTCTCGAATCCTAATATGCTACCCCAAACTCCCTTATTTTTTTCTTTATCCTAAACAAGCATTACAATACAAATCCAAGTTCATAAACAATAATCAATTTATGACATTAGACCTACCCAAAGTTATGGTCAGCCAATCAAAATCAAACATCCCAATTAACTTCAAGCTTCAAACATGTCAATTTCCACAAGTAATCATGCTATAAATCCCAACCATACTCAAGAAGGAAAAATCCAAACCAAATTTCAACTTTAATTTCACCTTCCATGCCCAAGTTTCTAAACGATATCAATCATCACAATAAATCTTGACAAATAGTAGCTAGCATATACTTCAAACAATAACCGCATATCAATCCACTATAAAGTTTAGCACGATGCCTCGTATAACAACCTATCAATTCAGAATTTAATGTGAACCACCATCAAAATAACCCAAAAGAAAGCTTAGAGTTCAACATGTAAGTATAATTAATCATTTAGTAAAAAGTTCCTTTAATCCACTTCTCCATGCAACACTCTCAAATCCTATGAAAGGTAAGTTACCAACTTGCCTATCAAAACTCAAATTGCTAAACACAAACATTTCCAATGAACCACCCAACTCATGAACCGTGCACCAATCCTTTCAGCCAAAACAAATCTTCTTCCTACTACTCTTTAAGCTTAAACTCAACTCTTTTAATAACATTTACAACACATACCTACCAACACAAAACCATGTTTCTTTGTGAACACCAGAATTAGTTACAATCATGTTTTATTTTACCCCTCACTAAGCATCAACTAAACAAGTTAAAGAATATAAACTTCATAAATCCTTAAACCAAGAATTTCAATATGCAACTAAAAGAAACAACAATAGCCTTTCATCTAATGTTCTAAGTCATGAATCAAACTTCCTACATACACTTCTTACATTATTTCCAAATGACATTGCTGCATAATTAGGTAGGTTCATATTAGCACCCAAAACAGAACAACTATAGATTCTTTTGAAGGGTTTACTCGGCCATTGAACACATAAGAGAAGAAAACTAGTGTTTACTTCACAAACATACAACCCTATAAACAATTACAATCAATTCTTTAATTACACATCCTAATTCAACATATAACATCATAATATACATAATCTCCATTACCAATCATGCACCAAGCAACAAGAAAATCCCAAACATTCTTGGAATGAAGTACAACCAGAAAAACAAAGCCACAATTAAAGACAAATTTTACATAAAGTTTTATGGTTCACTTTCACATAAAAATTTCCCAAAATCAATCTACCACATCACAACTTCTACTAAACATAACACCAATCCAGTAACAATGACCCCAAGAACAAGCTAAATAAATTAATATCGCACACCAAACCAATTACAAATCAAACAGAGATCCAACAAACAGAAGAAAGTTGTGAAACATCCAGACCCAAGCCAAATCAAACCAGCAGTGATATAATCAACTCAAGTAAGTTTTGTTGTTGATTATTTAAAGATTTTTAAGCCAAAAATGACTCTAAACCCGTTGGCCCTTAAGCCCAGAAGTTAGGGTTAGCCCTAATGTACTCTAAACCTTAATCATCACCCAAATCCTTCCTCAATTCTGTCACATTGAAGCTTAAACAGTTCTTAATCAGTTTCAAGGTTATGAAAACCCAAACCCCATTTCGGAATCTCTCACAAATCACTACAAAACCTAGAAAATCTTAGAAATCATAGAAGAAAACTCACTTAATGTTGAACCCAAGCTTGACAGTCCGGACGGCGGCCATCTCCGCCGCTGAGAACTCGCCGGAAAAACAAGGAGGCCGACGGTGAGGAGTGAAACATGACAAGAATGAAGGGGAACAAAATGAGAAAGTGACGGTGGATAGGAAGATAACTCAAGAAATGAAAAGGATCGAACCTTACCTTCTTCCGCCACCGTACGTCGCTTCGCCGCCGGTCAAACAGCTCGCCGGAAAAAGGAAAACGAAGACAGCAGTGAGGAGTGAAAGAACGACGCCATTGGAGAGGGGAAAAAGAGTTTAAAGAAAAGAAACCACACCGTTGGCGGCCGAACTCTCATCGCCGCCGATCTCCCCTGTCCGCCGCCGGAGAAGAAGAAAAACAAAGAGGACGGCAGAGGGAGGGCGAGTAACGAGGAAGACGAGCAGGGAGAAAGAAAGGGTCTTCGGGTGTGAGGAGAGAAAGGGCGAAGGGAAGTGATGAAGGGTGGGAGGGAGGCCGGCGCCGCCGCTCCTCTGGCCGCCGGAAATCGCATGGCAGAGGAGAGGAAGAGAGAAGAGTAATCGAAGGTGGGGGGGGGGGGTCGGCCGAAACATATAAGGAAAGGAGGGAGGGCGTGTTTGGTTTACTGAAATAAGGAGGTTCTCTGATGATTTGTAGCCCAAACTTGCCATAGTGTACTCTTTAAATTTTAAAACTACTTAAACCAGCCTCCAATCTTTTTAAACTTCAAAATATTTTTAGCTTTACCACTCCCTCATATTTCAAACTCTTCATTTCTTAATTAATTATATGCACATTAATTACTCAAAATTTCCAAAAATATCTCAAAAATTTCCTAAAAATTCCAAAAATTCCTAATTTCTCCATTTATCATTTCCCAAAACACTCACTAATCCTGAATTAAATTTTTCGGGATGTTACACTTTACATAACTAAGAAGTCATCAACCTATTCAATCATCCTTAAATACATAAAAGAGGAATGAAAAACATCCAAAACATCTATGAGCATTATCTTGTGTTGCGCCTCACTTAGTGAATGTTCTTCGTAGCAGTATGCTTAATTCTTGGTCCTTTTGGCTTGTCCGGCGAAGCAGCCTTCTCTGCCTCTGACGTAGCTACCACTTCTTCAACTATGACCTGTGGATGTATCAAAGCTAGTGCATAACTTTTATTTACATTTAATTGATGATTGACCATCCACCACATTAATTGCATTCTCGTTGTAGCAACCTCGGATTCAGTGTAAGAGATTTCCCGGTGTGGCTGCCAAGTGTTCATCAACATGAGCACATGCACTCCACAGTCAAACCTACCATGAAGTCACAAAACAGAATCAATTAATTTTCTACTGATCATCATGCCTATTAACTTATTCTTAACTTCACTGATAAAAAAAATCTTAATCAAGAGCCATACATTTCACTCAATCACAAGGCAACCCACCCAAAATATGAACCAAATCAGACAAATTGCCAATGTACATTAGCCATAACTCAAAACTCATATTCAGTCAGCATATGCACCAAAGCCAAAAAGCATTTTAGTTTAAATCAATAAGAGGAGTATCACTTCACAATAACAATGCAAATAAAAGAGAAAAAGGTCATAAATTTCAAGACCCCCAGGGCATTACAAACAAAACCACTTCAGTCACATAAAAGATTAAGGATGCAACTACCTAGTCCACTAGTCAAAACCACTTGCACTTGTGCTCATTATTGCATCACACTCGAATGCAATTTTTAATGTGTTAACTAAAATATTAGAAATGTATGACCAGATAAAGTCACTACACATGCACTCAAGTTCCAATGGAGCCTATTGAAAAATTTTCAACATTAATATAAGAAGAAGTTCGCGACTGAAACGGTAAAAAGAACATTATCATGAATAAAATACTTGAAAAAAGATCAGATGTTCCATTAGTCATAATTTAAAGAAACTTCATCGTACATGAATGGTTTTCATTTCTTTCTTTCGTATTATTTTAAATCCGTACACATACCTCTAATTAAGTGATGAATTTTTTATGAAAAATATAGAAGACAAAAATGGGAAACCCCATTACTTTATCTCCTGAAAGACGATTACAAATTTTATAAGCTAAAATGGATATAGAGGCAAAGTGCCTGTAAGCTAGGAATAGGAAAATGCACAAGAGGAATAGGTTATAAATTTTCAGTCACATAAGCACAAGTACCCCAGCAGCATTACTTCACAATAACAATGCAAATAAAACAGAAAAAGGTCATAAATTTCAAGAAACTTATCATGTTCCTGCTCAGTCCAGCTATCCAAATATATGATTATCCAAATACCCAAGCACCCATTTTGTTTTGAAAATCAAAATGGAACGAAAAAGAGAAAGATGAGAGGAAATCAAGCATACCTTTTTTCTCAGGTTAAATTCAACGATGGAGAAGAAGAACAGTTCGAAAGTTTCCTCTATGAGTTCGGTGGTGAACAATGAAGAAGACGGGGGAGTTGGGGTGGCTGAGAAAGGGGAACAAAATGAGTGGGTTTCGTTTGGGTACAATGAACGAGTTTGGGTAAGGAGAGAAGGGTTTCGTTTGGTTGATTGGTTGATGAAGAAGGCAAGAAGGGAACAATGGTTGTTAGGGTTCATGAGTTGAAGGAAGAAGATGAGTGGGTTTTGTATTTTGTGTTTGGTTGAAGAAGAATGAGATTTGTTTGATGTGTTATTTCATTAAGGGCATAAAGGGAATTTGGCTTCAATTTCATTTGGACAAATAGGGGACTGACCCTTATTTGTCCAAATGAAATTCAAGTGAAATTTTCTGTCATTTTCCCATTAATTTATACTTTATCTTCCTTAAAATGTCATGATTCCTCTTCTTCAATTTAAAAAAATAGTCTTACAAAAATTTTCCCTCCCTCCCCTCTAAATCCATCCGGTATAGGAATTTGAAAGTGAAGGAAAAATTTTATGAGTCACCTTTTAAAAATTGGATTTATGAGTTTATAATTTAAGAAATATATGATGTAAAATTTGAACTCTCATTATATTCACATAAGGATTATTTAAACTTACAACTTATAATTATCATTCAACTTCTTTAACAACTAGACTACATTGGTTGGTAACTAAAAAAAGGTCGTAGGTGCAAAAATGATATTAAACTTTACCAAAACTTGTATTTCTAGTACTAAAGTTTCGTGAGGTGTAAAAAGAGTACCCAACTTGAAGGATAGGTGCAAATATAATATTTTCACTTGAGAGAAATAAAATTTAGATATGAAAAGACTCTTAGGGCCCCATTCCTCCCTTATTAAATTTATTTAATGAGGGGCATAAGACTCTTTTCATATCTAAATTTAATTTCCCTCGAGTGAAAATACTATATTTGCACCCGGACCCCAAGTTGGGTACTATTTTTGCACCTCGCAAAACTTTAGTATTAGAAACGTAATTTTGGGTTAAGTTTAGTATCATTTTTGCACCTTCACCCTAAAAAAAATTGATTGTTGAGTCATAGTATGCACAAAATTGGATAAATTTACTGCTTTTAGTTGATTCTCCCTCCTTCTCTTAATATAAGAGCCAAGGGGGTAAAATCATACAATTTAAGGAAGTGGTTGAGATAAATAAATATGTCTGAAAATAATATTGTTTTCTAAATTTTGCCCTTATATAAGAGAGAAATGTGATAATAGTGTCATGAATTAATATGATAGATATAAATAGAGAGAATAATGATGAATAAAGTGAGAAAAAAAACTCATTAAATGCTTTGACAAATTTAGCTATACTCTTTTAAAAAGGGACATAACTATTCAACTTTTTCACCCTTATACAAGGACATACCATCTACCGGAGTGCTAAATTGTCCCCAAACAAAGGTTCATTACCTTGAATCAGGCCCAATATCTATCGTGGATTCTATCCAATTTGCAACCAAACAAAAAATCAATAACAATGTGCTCTCGTGATTTAGACGATCAATTCTTATTTGGGTAAATTTAATATCAATTAAATTGTTGTAATTTGATGTAACAATTTGTTAAATGGGAAGACTAGAGAAGAGGAAGGGGGCCAAGATGAAAAAAAATATACGGCCAAGCTTTGAAGTTTGTTCTACACTTAACTCAAACTGATTAAAAATTGAACATTAACGACATTGAAATTTGTTCATTTGAATTTTCAGGTAGCATGGTGGATATATAAAATGGTACTGGGACAAAGATCATCGTAATGTTAGGCCATTTATAGTGTTTAACTCAAGTATCGTAATTAGATGATCTTTAGATTTAGGCCAAACATGTAGATTCATTTTTTCCCAAAGCAATGTAACTTAGAGAAAAGCTAATGCCTTTACAACTTTCCCCACCCTTGTGCTTGTAAATATATTTTGATGATGGTATTTGAAATTTTTCATAAAACCAAAGTTTATGTTTTGATGTTATATGCTGAAATTTTCACTTTCTTTCAGGCATATACGTTGATAGATATACATCTTCATTTATACAATGGTTTTCCCTGATCTCTGAAGTAACCCAATTTTTTTTTATCCATTTCATTTGTCGTTGCACAATTTCTTTCATTACATGACTCCTAATTTTTGTTTATATATATATATATAGCATTCATCAGCAGAGCTATACACCATTTAGCAGTTTATCATAGCGCTCTTTGTAAATAAGATGATTAAGCTTCAATTTTACCTTGAAAGTTATTACAAAATCTACTTGCTCCATAGAAGTATTTTGTACAATGTTTTTCCTCAAAAGTATCAAATTATTGCCAGTTTAATTTGACCATTAATTGATAAAATTAATTTAATACATTAATTGAGTTGACAAGTTCAGGTGTCATTCACATTATTTTTTTAAGGTATACATTTTCTTGAAAGTTTTCAGTCAAAAGAAATGTTCCCTAGAAGTCTTTAAAATTGTAACGAGTTAACTGTTGTTGACCAAAACTGTAGCCGAAGGGAGATTTCAGTCTCTCCATAGAATACCCTAACAACATTGACATAGGCTGCTGGCACCTTTTCTTTAGAGTTGGTAATGCAAGTTGGTCTAAACGGGCCAAGCCTGTTCAACCCTTTTTCATAAAGTCCCATATTTTTTGAAGGTCAGCCCTAGAAAGATTAGGCTAGGCTTAGGCCCTAAGGCTTCAACCCTTTTTCTTAAAACAATTTTTTTGAATTATTTTTTTAGCCTTCTTTATTTCCCTGTATGTTTATACACAATAAAACAGTCATCTAATAAATAATTACATAAACATAGTTATCAAATAGAAACATAAACATTAGTACTATTTCATAGGGAAAGAAGTGTCACCCCAAAAGTCATTTACGATTAACACAATAAGAGTAATAAAAATATTTAGCTAAAACTATGCTAAAATTTGAAGTTTTAGTACATTAGAAATCATAAATATTATAAATACATCAGTATTGGGAATACTATCAACTCATCAACTCAGCGAGGGTTAGATATTGATTTAGGAGATAGAAAAGTAAAGAATAGTTCAAGATTTTAGATGTTCACTTGTATTTTTTTTTATAATGAAGGGGAAAATGGGTGGCCTTCGGCTCAGCCCTCAAAAGTCCTCGGCCCTTAAGGGCTGGCCCTTATAGGCTCGCATCCCATTTTACCATATAAATCCCAAGCCTGACCATTCTTAGGCTTGCATAAAACTGGGTCAGCCCTACGGCTATGGGCTCGACCAAAATTAGCGGCTCTACCTTTTTTGACCATATGAAATACTTTCACTTCTTTGGCTTTATACAATCATTATGTATTTTTACAATCTTAAATCTTATGTTTAAATCTAATTTGGAAAAAGTGACATGTGATCAACTAATATTCAAACCCAATCTAATTCAGGATTAGATTTTTCAGGTTGTGCAAATTAGGGTTGTGCAAATTTTTCAGGTCTCGATCCGTCCCGCCCATCCTGTCTGTAACATCCTGAAAAATTTAATTCAGGATTAGAGAGTGTTTTGGGAAATTTTGGAATTTTTAGGAATTTTTGGGATATTTTTGGAAATTTTGAGTAATTAATGTGCATATAATTAATTAAGAAATGAAAAGTTTGAAATATGAGGGAGTGGTAAAGCTAAAAATATTTTGAAGTTTAAAAAGATTGGAGGCTGGTTTAAATGGTTTTAGAATTAAAAGAGTACACTATGGCAAGTTTGGGCTACAAATTATCATATACCACCCTTATTTCACCTAACCAAACATGTCCTTCCCCTCCCTCCTTACAAAAACCGCCGACATACCCCCCCTCTCTCATTTCCTTCTTCATTTCCTTCTCCTCCCTCCGCCTTCTTCTTCTTCGTTCTCCTTCCCCAAGCAGCCGCCATGGGCGACGGCGGCGGCCATAGGCGCCTGTGGCGTCGAACGCCGTCCGCCTTCACTTTTCCCCTCTCCTCAACATCATTTAAACCCATCCCCTTTTCACTTCGCACCTTCACTTCGTCCCCTTCAGTTCCGGCGAACCAGCGGCGGAGGAGTCGTAACCGGCGGCCTCCCTCACTTCCTTCTTCCTTCTCCTCTCTTTAAACACCATTTTCATCGTTTTCCATCTCTGTTCCTCACTTTTAGCCGTTTCTCCTCCTATCTCCGGCGTCTCCAACGGCAGCAAGCGGCGGACGACGGCGGGATATAAGTGTAAGCTTCAGCCTTTCTTGTTTTTCTCAAATTACATTTTGTTTTTATGGGGTACCTCATGTTCCATTTGGGCTTCTCTGTTTCCTCATGCTCCAGTGGTGGTCTGGCGAGTTCAACGGCGGCGCTGGCCTCCCACATTCCACACAACAGTTGAATCAAACCTAGGTGATTTTCCTCAACTCATCTCTATCCGTTTTTGTTTTCTGCGAGTTTTGAGAGATAATATGATTTTCATTTCTGGGATTGGGTTGTTTAACCGGTAAAGGCTGAAGCTTTAGCTTACATTTTTGTTATTTTGAATGAGAAAGTAAGCTTTGATTGAAGTTTGAAGTTATTTATGTAAAACCCTAATTTTTGGGCTTAAGGGCTGACTAGTTTAAAGTCATCTGTGGCTAAAAATCCTTAACTAACCAACAACAAAACCTTGTTTGAGTTTGATAATGACATTGCTTGTTTGATTTGGCTTGGGTCTGGACGTTTCACAACTTTCTTCTCTTTGTTAGATCTCAGTTTGATTTGTAATTGGTTTGGTGTGCGATATTAATTCATTTAGCTTGTTTTTGGGGTCATTGTTACTGGATTGGTGTTATGTTTAGTAGAAGTTGTGATGTGATAGATTGATTTTGGGAAATTTTTATGTGAAAGTGAACCATAAAACTTTATGTAAAATTTGTCTTTAATTGTGGCTTTGTTTTTCTGGTTGTATTTCATTCCAAGAATGTTTGAGATTTTCTTGTTGCTTGGTTCCAGATTTGAAATTAGGATCTTGATGAAGAGGATTGTGTTATATAATAGAATCAAAAGGAAATATGAAATGAAATGCAAACATGGTATATAAAATGTTTTCAGCTCAAAACTGTTATGAACGATTCAGTTTTGAGCAGCTAGGAAAAATGTTTGATTTAGCTGAATATTGTTTTGTTAAACCTGAATTTTTGTGGTGTTATGAAGCTGATTCTAGTGAATTAATTTAAGAACAAATTCTGTTTGGATTGTGTCAAGTGAATGGTAGAGATTACTGGTAAGATTTGTGTTTTAAAAGAACGATTGTTATTGAAATGGATGCTGGTATATATAATTGAGAATTTTGTTATGGTTGTATACTCAAGGAAGTAGAGAGAATATTAATAATTGTACAACAATGACTAAAACAAATTGTGTAGGTGGATATAGGTGTTAAAAATTCCTGTTCTTGCCATGCTAATACAATTAACTGAATTGTGGTGCTTTCTTACTATTAGGAGCATCACATGTTCTGTTTTAATCAAGATTTTGAGTGTATGTAACTAGGAGAGTATTCTTAATCTCCTTGGCATGAGTAGTCGAATTTTCTTTTGACATTATATAGTTCTGTGTTGTGCTGGATTTGTGAATGGAGTGCATGGGCACATTGTCCTTCTTTTTGTTGTTCTTTTAGTGTGATCCAAATCTGACTTTATACTGGTTGATATGAATTGAGATAAAAACTAGAAAGAGTAACAATTGATTTGTGTATGTTTGGGTCTGTATACATGTCATTGAAGCTGAGTTCAATAACCTTATGTGAAATCATTGATCTTACATGATTAAGTTCATAAGTGCTGATTTGTACTAAATTAACATGTGAAGGTGAAAGTAGATAAGAGGGCTGCATGTGGCTGAATAAATTGTGGACCTAAAGAGGTGCTAATAAACATCAAAATGATTGCTATATTTAATATTGAATTATATGAACAATAATTAATTGTTTTCTGCTTGATGCTTGTTTTATTGCTGATGGACTGATGTTGTGACTTTTCTGAATGACATTGTAAAGGCGTAATTGTGATGGCTTCTTAGTCTATTTGAAAATTAGATCATGAGTTGCTACTTGATTAATGCTTGTTGAATGATTGGAGGATTCTTGAAACTTTGCGAGAAACCTTTGAATGTTTAATGAATAAACTTTAAGAATTATAATGACTTCAAGGAATAGAATAATTACATATGGGATGGGTAGTAACTTATAAGAACGAGAGAGAGACGTCGAACTACGATAAAAGGGAAATGATATTAATTTATCATTTGGCTATATATTATTATAGGAGTGGATGCAGTAGGCTTTCGTGGCATCGAGGAAGAAAGATTGAGAAATCGCGTAGAATTGCAAAAGGGCGACAGGTAATCACACTTAACCTTGCTATAACATTAAGGGTGACGTTAGTTAGGGATTTTGTAAAATCCCTTTTCACCCTCTATATATATATAATATCTTTAAAATGGTATTTTTATACAAAACAGGCTATCGGGTGCCTTTCAAACACGATTATTTTCATATAAAAAGGAATTTGAAATATTATACATATTATCCTGGCTGATGTTTATTCTGGTATGATATGTGAGGTTCAGATGATATTATGTGAGAGATGTTGATAGTTAGGTCGAGAGAATAAGTTGAATAGTTGAGATTGAGATAGTGAAGGGATTGATAATGGTTCATGATATTGATGATGAGATTGAAATTGATGGATATGAATACTGTGAGGTTTGCATGACACTGATATACATACGTACCATCGCGCGATGATAACTGTCGATTGGCCAATCGACAGTTATTTGTACTGATGATCCTCTTCGGATTGATTGGATCGGGGTTCGTAGGTCGACTTATTGAGAGAAGTGACCTACGGTTGTTTGGCATTGAAGAGCCCAACCGCCCCTACGGTTGTTTGGCATTGAAGAGTCCAACCGTTCCCGTTCTGTAATGGAAAACAGAATTGGGGTTCCCTCTCTGGAGATTGCCAGAGAGGGAAATTGTTCCCTCATTATGGAGAGGAACACAGTGTCAAATCATATAGTGAAGATTAGATGCTTGAATGCCCCGGGATGGCACAATGCATCTATAGGTGAGTGTGAGAGTTGTGGTGGTAGTAGCATTAGATTGGAGACTGGGGAGGTGATATTTGGTTATGTGGAATTGACTGAGGAATTTGAGTGATATGTGAAATGTAGAGATGATGAATTTGAATTGATTTGGATGGAGGGAAACTTGAACGATGAATGAAAGACTTGACATGTATATATGTAGTATTGAGTTTTAAACTGTGGTACCCTTTAGACGCCCTCACTACCGCACATCTCACTGTTATAGTGAGTTAAGCGGTGATTACTGGGACAAATTGTCTCATCCCACGATTACTGACATTTTTGCAGGTATTCATGCACAGGCGCAAGCATCAGAAAAGGGAATTAGGTTTCAAAGGATATTTAGATTAGTTAGTTAGTTGTGTATATTGCCAATTTGTATAGGCCTGCATCTGCTTCCGCATGTATACATATGTATTTATTGTTTAATATCAGTTAGATTTGTTTAATAACCATGTTAGGCAAATCCTTTCTAACATGGTTAGCAATAAATTATCCATGATAGCAGCTGTGCTGTATTAGTTTATTCTTTTCTATCATGGATAATATTTTAATCATTAGGATATTCTTTTTCTAACTATGATAGGGATATTGATATTATTGAAATTCCTTTTCTATCATAGTTAGTAAAGATATTATTGAACTAAAAGAGATGTCACAGGTTAATTAGGAAATTAGTAACAGAGTGTTACAACTTGGTTATCAGTATTTGGTATACGATAACCTAGGACTGTGCTGCATTGCATGTAGATTGGCAATATACATTCTTAGTATTCCCTTCCTTATGTGCATGAATATCTGGCCTTTTGAGAGGAATATCACTCATCCCGTGGTGGGGAGAGAGTGATAAAAGCAATTGAATAGGTATTGTGGAGAGATTGAGAAGAATATAGAAAGAATAACGAAATGAGTAATGATAGTGATAAGAATTTAGGAAGAATGACGAAATAAGGATGCTTCTCTGGGGTCTCGAGTATAGTTATGTGTCGGCCATAATCATAGTCGAGGCATCAGGAGATCCCTTATTGGGTTAAGGGAGTAAGGAAATTTGAAAATAACAATTAATAATGAATGCAATGTGAAATAAGAGTTGTTGCTTTGTTTATTATTTGTTTACTGATTTGTTAAATTGTTTGCTTCATAGATGAATTTGACTTGTGCTATTTGATTGTTTTGAAACAAAATTCTAGTGAAATTGTATTTTTATAAGCTCCAACATGAGATAGGCTATTTATTGATTGCGATTTGATTTTACATCATTAGTAATGGAGGTTGTTTCATCAGTATAATGGAAGGATTTGAACTATGTGATAGGGTTTTTGGTGTAAACTGAATTTTGTGCTTTTTGGTATGAAATTGGTGGTTTGAGAACCAAATTTAAGTAATTTCTAAGTAGTCTATGGATTAGAGTTAGCTTTATTTTGATTGGAATGATATTTTGAGAAATTTTGGTGTTGATAAGTTATGGTTTGGGGACAATTTCGAAAATTCAGCATGGTTTCTTGTAATTGATAGTTCCAACTTGTTCAATTAAGTTATATGACGGGATAATTTGTTTAAATTAATCATACATGAGCATATGAACTATTTTGCTTGCTTAAAGTTGGTTCACGACCAAGTGTGGTAACTAAATTCTTTTAATATGAATTTTCTTGAAATATAGTTCTATAGGTTTATTGGAGTTCAATAAAAGTGTTGATTGAATTCGTTTGCTATTATGAGCTGTTTGGTTCTGTCTTGAGTATGCTATTCATTTCTGTTATTTCTGTTTGGGCATATGAGATGATGAGTTGATTTTAACTATGCTATGGTATTTTATTTGGATGTCCTTTCTCTTGTGTTTAGCTCCCAAGTAGTGGAAGAATGTGAGTGAGAGTTGACTTCTTACTTCTTATAGATGGTAGGAATTATGTTATGAAAACCAATAATAAATTTTTGGAACCTGAAACATTTTTTGGATCTTTGCTGCTGATGCTATTTCTTTATTTATTTATTTATTTTTCCCTTGAACATGTTTGTTGGTTGCGGTTGGGTAGCAACAAATTGATTTTTGTTCGATAGTAAGTCAAGTAGTTTCTCATACCAGATTATTGTTGATAATAGCAAGGATAAGAGAGTTGCAATATAAATTATGTAGGTTAGCGGGGAAAAGATTGAAGTATGAGGAATGATTTCATCTAACTTAACAGTATGCCTGAATATGTATTGGACTGAAGCTTGGAAATTTTGGTGTAGGATTTGTAAGGTAGAGACTTAATTAGTTCATTTGGTTTTGAATGCACTCTAGGTGGTTGTAAGCCGGATTGTTGGGAATTGTTTTTGCAAGTATGAATTATTACCACTATGGATTAATAGTGTTGAAGTGATGACTTATGGTAATACTTGGATATAAATTGAGGATTATGTAGGATAAATTGTGGATTCCAGGTTTTATCGTGAATTATGAGGTGAATACATTATAGTGATCATGGAATTGAAGATCATTGGGCTTGAATTACTGTTTAGGCCGTGGACATGACTAAAGTAGCTATATACTATATTGGTGAACAATCTGTGTAAAGTGATTTAAATAAATTTAGTATAAATTCTTGAGTCTTAGAGATAAATGACAATCTTATTTAGAGTATAATGACAACTGAAGATTGAAATGATTGTAACAATCAAACATAGTATTATTGAAGTGATGGTTAATTAAGAGACTTATGCCAACAGTGAGTTTTTATGATAGGTTATTATTAGAAGTTTATTGAAAAGGCTAAGACAACTGGCGTTAGTGATGAATTTTGAAGTCGTGATCATGATGGAACTAATAGATAAAGAAGTTAGTTGAGATAAAGGATTTAGGGTGAAGCTTTAGTGAATATTTTAAATGGATACATTGGATTGTAAAACAAGTGAATTGAGGTATTATGGCTATTGATCTATTGTTTTGTAAGGTTGAGGATTGTATTGAAAGTTGTCAAATTGGAGTTTTGAAAATTGGGAAAATATTTGATGACTTTAGTGAGAAATTAAGTATCGTCACATGTTTTTAGCATGATGGTATGAATAGGCAAATATCTTAGGTATGGGAAATTTGATAGAATTGTTAGTACAAAAGGCAAAGTAGGAGGTGGATTTCAATATCTTGGTGATTTCTATGGATTAACGACTTCCGTAGTTCCACTAGTTATTAATAATACACTGTGTTGACGATTTAGAGAAGTATAGTGATGTGGTGGACTATTATGACTTGTTGATAGATCAATATTAGGCTTTTATGGATGAGTGTATATTAAGTTAGAATCATGAGTTTAAGTTGGAAAGGGAAATTTTATGGAATTGTTATCTAACAATTAGAAGCGAGACCTTGGATTATGATTGAGGAAACCACTAGATTTTGAAAAGGATGTTGTTGTCATATATAATGTTGTACTTTAATACAAGTAATTTGAGGTTAGAGTGGCTAGTAAATTGAGGGTTAGTTAAGAGAAACGGGATAAGGATTGATGATTATTATAGATTGAATGAGGAAAAATGGTAAAATATGGCGTTGAGTGTATTAAGTTGTAGTGATATGATTAGAGTTAATATGCAAAATGCAGAACTGACGCGTGAATTTCTTTGTGATAGGTAATACGTTTAGTAAATTTTGGGGACAAAATTCTTAAAAGGTGGGGAGAATTGTAACATCCTGAAAAATTTAATTCAGGATTAGAGAGTGTTTTGGGAAATTTTGGAATTTTTAGGAATTTTTGGGATATTTTTGGAAATTTTGAGTAATTAATGTGCATATAATTAATTAAGAAATGAAAAGTTTGAAATATGAGGGGTGGTAAAGCTAAAAATATTTTGAAGTTTAAAAAGATTGGAGGCTGGTTTAAATGGTTTTAGAATTAAAAGAGTACACTATGGCAAGTTTGGGCTACAAATTATCATATACCACCCTTATTTCACCTAACCAAACATGTCCTTCCCCTCCCTCCTTACAAAAACCGCCGACATACCCCCCTCTCTCATTTCCTTCTTCATTTCCTTCTCCTCCCTCCGCCTTCTTCTTCTTCGTTCTCCTTCCCCAAGCAGCCGCCATGGGCGACGGCGGCGGCCATAGGCGCCGGTGGCGTCGAACGCCGTCCGCCTTCACTTTTCCCCTCTCCTCAACCTCATTTAAACCCATCCCCTTTTCACTTCGCACCTTCACTTCGTCCCCTTCAGTTCCGGCGAACCAGCGGCGGAGGAGTCGTAACCGGCGGCCTCCCTCACTTCCTTCTTCCTTCTCCTCTCTTTAAACACCATTTTCATCGTTTTCCATCTATGTTCCTCACTTTTAGCCGTTTCTCCTCCTATCTCCGGCGTCTCCGACGGCAGCAAGCGGCGGACGACGGCGGGATATAAGTGTAAGCTTCAGCCTTTCTTGTTTTTCTCAAATTACATTTTGTTTTTATGGGGTACCTCATGTTCCATTTGGGCTTCTCTGTTTCCTCATGCTCCAGTGGTGGTCCGGCGAGTTCAACGGCGGCGTTGGCCTCCCACATTCCACACAACAGTTGAATCGAACCTAGGTGATTTTCCTCAACTCATCTCTATCCGTTTTTGTTTTCTGCGAGTTTTGAGAGATAATATGATTTTCATTTCTGGGATTGGGTTGTTTAACCGGTAAAGGCTGAAGCTTTAGCTTACATTTTTGTTATTTTGAATGAGAAAGTAAGCTTTGATTGAAGTTTGAAGTTATTTATGTAAAACCCTAATTTTTGGGCTTAAGGGCTGACTAGTTTAAAGTCATCTGTGGCTAAAAATCCTTAACTAACCAACAACAAAACCTTGTTTGAGTTTGATAATGACATTGCTTGTTTGATTTGGCTTGGGTCTGGACGTTTCACAACTTTCTTCTCTTTGTTAGATCTCAGTTTGATTTGTAATTGGTTTGGTGTGCGATATTAATTCATTTAGCTTGTTTTTGGGGTCATTGTTACTGGATTGGTGTTATGTTTAGTAGAAGTTGTGATGTGATAGATTGATTTTGGGAAATTTTTATGTGAAAGTGAACCATAAAACTTTATGTAAAATTTGTCTTTAATTGTGGCTTTGTTTTTCTGGTTGTATTTCATTCCAAGAATGTTTGAGATTTTCTTGTTGCTTGGTTCCAGATTTGAAATTAGGATCTTGATGAAGAGGATTGTGTTATATAATAGAATCAAAAGGAAATATGAAATGAAATGCAAACATGGTATATGAAATGTTTTCAGCTCAAAACTGTTATGAACGATTCAGTTTTGAGCAGCTAGGAAAAATGTTTGATTTAGCTGAATATTGTTTTGTTAAACCTGAATTTTTGTGGTGTTATGAAGCTGATTCTAGTGAATTAATTTAAGAACAAATTCTGTTTGGATTGTGTCAAGTGAATGGTAGAGATTACTGGTAAGATTTGTGTTTTAAAAGAACGATTGTTGTTGAAATGGATGCTGGTATATATAATTGAGAATTTTGTTATGGTTGTATACTCAAGGAAGTAGGGAGAATATTAATAATTGTACAAGAATGACTAAAACAAATTGTGTAGGTGGATATAGGTGTTAAAAATTCCTGTTCTTGCCATGCTAATACAATTAACTGAATTGTGGTGCTTTCTTACTATTAGGAGCATCACATGTTCTGTTTTAATCAAGATTTTGAGTGTATGTAACTAGGAGAGTATTCTTAATCTCCTTGGCATGAGTAGTCGAATTTTCTTTTGACATTATATAGTTCTGTGTTGTGCTGGATTTGTGAATGGAGTGCATGGGCACATTGTCCTTCTTTTTGTTGTTCTTTTAGTGTGATCCAAATCTGACTTTATACTGGTTGATATGAATTGAGATAAAAACTAGAAAGAGTAACAATTGATTTGTGTATGTTTGGGTCTGTATACATGTCATTGAAGCTGAGTTCAATAACCTTATGTGAAATCATTGATCTTACATGATTAAGTTCATAAGTGCTGATTTGTACTAAATTAACATGTGAAGGTGAAAGTAGATAAGAGGGCTGCATGTGGCTGAATAAATTGTGGACCTAAAGAGGTGCTAATAAACATCAAAATGATTGCTATATTTAATATTGAATTATATGAACAATAATTAATTGTTTTCTGCTTGATGCTTGTTTTATTGCTGATGGACTGATGTTGTGACTTTTCTGAATGACATTGTAAAGGCGTAATTGTGATGGCTTCTTAGTCTATTTGAAAATTAGATCATGAGTTGCTACTTGATTAATGCTTGTTGAATGATTGGAGGATTCTTGAAACTTTGCGAGAAACCTTTGAATGTTTAATGAATAAACTTTAAGAATTATAATGACTTCAAGGAATAGAATAATTACATATGGGATGGGTAGTAACTTATAAGAACGAGAGAGAGACGTCGAACTACGATAAAAGGGAAATGATATTAATTTATCATTTGGCTATATATTATTATAGGAGTGGATGCAGTAGGCTTTCGTGGCATCGAGGAAGAAAGATTGAGAAATCGCGTAGAATTGCAAAAGGGCGACAGGTAATCACACTTAACATTGCTATAACATTGAGGGTGACGTTAGTTAGGGATTTTGTAAAATCCCTTTTCACCCTCTATATATATATAATATCTTTAAAATGGTATTTTTATACAAAACAGGCTATCGGGTGCCTTTCAAACACGATTATTTTCATATAAAAAGGAATTTGAAATATTATACATATTATCCTGGCTGATGTTTATTCTGGTATGATATGTGAGGTTCAGATGATATTATGTGAGAGATGTTGATAGTTAGGTCGAGAGAATAAGTTGAATAGTTGAGATTGAGATAGTGAAGGGATTGATAATGGTTCATGATATTGATGATGAGATTGAAATTGATGGATATGAATACTGTGAGGTTTGCATGACACTGATATACATACGTACCATCGCGCGATGATAACTGTCGATTGGCCAATCGACAGTTATTTGTACTGATGATCCTCTTCGGATTGATTGGATCGGGGTTCGTAGGTCGACTTATTGAGAGAAGTGACCTACGGTTGTTTGGCATTGAAGAGCCCAACCGCCCCTACGGTTGTTTGGCATTGAAGAGTCCAACCGTTCCCGTTCTGTAATGGAAAACAGAATTGGGGTTCCCTCTCTGGAGATTGCCAGAGAGGGAAATTGTTCCCTCATTATGGAGAGGAACACAGTGTCAAATCATATAGTGAAGATTAGATGCTTGAATGCCCCGGGATGGCACAATGCATCTATAGGTGAGTGTGAGAGTTGTGGTGGTAGTAGCATTAGATTGGAGACTGGGGAGGTGATATTTGGTTATGTGGAATTGAATGAGGAATTTGAGTGATATGTGAAATGTAGAGATGATGAATTTGAATTGATTTGGATGGAGGGAAACTTGAACGATGAATGAAAGACTTGACATGTATATATGTAGTATTGAATTTTAAACTGTGGTACCCTTTAGACGCCCTCACTACCGCACATCTCACTGTTATAGTGAGTTAAGCGGTGATTACTGGGACAAATTGTCTCATCCCACGATTACTGACATTTTTGCAGGTATTCATGCACAGGCGCAAGCATCAGAAAAGGGAATTAGGTTTCAAAGGATATTTAGATTAGTTAGTTAGTTGTGTATATTGCCAATTTGTATAGGCCTGCATCTGCTTCCGCATGTATACATATGTATTTATTGTTTAATATCAGTTAGATTTGTTTAATAACCATGTTAGGCAAATCCTTTCTAACATGGTTAGCAATAAATTATCCATGATAGCAGCTGTGCTGTATTAGTTTATTCTTTTCTATCATGGATAATATTTTAATCATTAGGATATTCTTTTTCTAACTATGATAGGGATATTGATATTATTGAAATTCCTTTTCTATCATAGTTAGTAAAGATATTATTGAACTAAAAGAGATGTCACAGGTTAATTAGGAAATTAGTAACAGAGTGTTACACTGTCCCATCCGGTGGCTTTTTGGGATGAGAAATTATCTTCCTAACAATTTTTGGGATTGGATGAAATTCATCTACCCGTCCCATCTTGAATGTATATGTTTGTGCTTTTATTTAATTTTTTTAAAAAATATATGTGTCATTTGTATCATGTATGAGTTTATGTGCCTTTTTATGAAACATTTTATCCTAATAAATAGTTAGCTTATAATGTTTGTATATGAATTGTAGAAGCAATATTGAACTAATTTCTTTGTTTGATACAAACAATAGTGTTCGATTTTTTAATAAACATTTCTAATAAAAAAATTTCAAAACAATTTTCACGAATTTCTCGTCATGTCCCGATCATGTCCTGTTCCCAATCCAGACAGGACAAAGTTCGGGACGGGACAAGATATGGGACTGAAGCTCACTCTCAAGTCTTTTTCAGGATGGGACACGGGATATATAGGGTGTCGATCCCGATCCTCTTGCATCCCATAAACACCCCTAGATGCATGAAATCATATGATTTAAAACCTTTTAAGACAACGTTATTTTAATTTTCGTAAGTGACTTAACATAAATCAATAAAATATGATGATCGGTGACATATGAATTTACCATCTCAACATAATTGACTAATTAATAGACTTTTTTTTTGGTCGAAGGACTAAATATAGTTAACTTTATGTTATGGGTGTTACATTATTGTTCTACTTTTGACATTTCTAAGGCAACATTGACAAAATTTTCTGAGCAATAGGGATTTTGTGACAAATTAATTATGGAGGGACAAATGTGAACTTCTCAAAATAAAACATTGTATTCAATAATTTAAGAAATAATAGTCAAATATTCGAATGAGCCTTGTTATTTTACAATTTATAATTTATAACCTTTAAATAAAGGGAATGACTTTAAATAACTTTTTAATAAATTTATTCTTTTTACTATGACATTTTCATTGAACTTACAAAAGTGCATTTATCTTTTTAATCATTAGATGAGTCTCCTCTTTTCGGTGAATAGATGGTCCCTTGAATAAATGCATGATGCATCGATCTCACTTCTGCAAAAAGTTTCTTTTTTATTGGTAAGTAATAAACCTCAACTTTTCATTCATAAATATATGCATGAACCATTTTATCAACCAATAAAAACAATCATCATTTACTACCTAGTCATCAAATTATATACATGAACCAATTTTGAGTGACTGAACCAACAAACATATATTCACATTTAAAAGATACATGAACCACATTTAATGGTCATGGGATGCATTCAACTTACTATAATATAATTTGGGTGTTATTGACTTTTTTTTCACATTTTCCATCTTTACATTCAACTATATTCTTCTTTTTTTATACATAATTTTAGGAAAGGGTTTAGCTCACCCAATTTTAAAATGTCATGATTACCTTTACTCCAAAAAATTACATGGTGTTAGGTGCATTTTCATAATAAACATATGATATTTTTGCACCTTTGATGTTTATGATACTTTTACTCTAATTTCGAAATACCATGGTTCCTTTTGCTCTAAAAAATTATATGTTGTTTGGTGCACCTTTGCTTGAATCACATTGGTAATTTTCACATTAACCCATCATAAATATTTTATTTCCAAAATATAGCAACTTTTGTTTTTCATGCGTGCATCATATGATTATTATTTAAATGTATTCATATCTAAAATGTCAACATTTTCAATTTATACTTGTTAAATCATCCCTTCAATTGTCGTATACTAAGAAATATTTTTCGCTAATTTCATTTTAGTATAGCAATAATATCTTAAAACTTCATATATGTATTGATTTCACCTTTTCCCCTGCCACCTCCGCCCAAAACACACACACACACACACAAAACCACCTCCCACCCCTCAGATCACCACCACCACAAGGACGATGCCATCTTCACACCTCGTTAACATTTGACTGTAAGGTCTAGTTATCAGAGGGTAGATATATGTATTAACTACATTTCTATTTATACATTGAAACGCTTAACTAATAAAGATTATAATTATAATTACTCTGTAATTTACCAAAACAAGAAACTAACTTTTTCAACGACACCATTATAAATAGAGGGAGCTCCAACAAGGGAGACTCACCCATATTCTCAAATACCTCTTCTAGCAATATATACTTATATAGTGATTCTATTCAACTCTTAGGTTAGCTGTAACACTCTGTTACTAATTCCCTATTTAACCTGTGACATCTCTTTTAGTTCAATAATACCAAGTTGTAACACTCTGTTACTAATTCCCTATTTAACCTGTGACATCTCTTTTAGTTCAATAATATCTTTACTAACTATGATAGAAAAAGGAATTGCAATAATATCAATATCTCTATCATAGTTAGAAAAAGAATATCCTAATGATTAATACTATCCATGATAGAAAAGAATAAACTAATACAGCACAGCTGCTATCATGGATAATTTATTGCTAACCATGTTAGAAAGGATTTGCCTAACATGGTTATTAAACAGAACTAATTATATTAACAATAAATAAATATATATACATGCGGAAACGAATGCAGGCCTATACAAATTGGCAATATACAACTCTAAATAAATTATATAACCTCTACTACCTAATTCCCTTTCCTAATGCTTGCGCCTGTGCATGAATACCTGCAAAAATGTCAGTAATCGTGGGATGAGACAATTTGTCCCAGTAATCACCGCTTAACTCACTATAACAGTGAGATGTGCGGTAGTAAGGGCGTCTAAAGGGTACCACAGTTTAAAAATCAATAATACATATATACACGTCAAGTCTTTCATTTATCGTTCAAGTTCCCTCCATCCAAATCAATTCAAATTCATCATCTCTACATTACACATATCACTCAAGTTCCTCAGTCAATTTCACATAACCAAATATCATCTCCCCAGTCTCCAATAATGCTACTACCACCACAACTCTCACACTCACCTATAGATGCATTGTGCCATCCCGGGGCATTCAAGCATCTAATCTTCACTATATGATTTGACACTGTGTTCCTCTCCATAATGAGGGAACAATTTCCCTCTCTGGCAATCTCCAGAGAGGGAACCCCAATTCTGTTTTCCATTACAGAACGGGAACGGTTGGACTCTTCAATGCCAAACAACCGTAGGGGCGGTTGGGCTCTTCAATGCCAAACAACCGTAGGTCACTTCTCTCAATAAGTCGACCTATGAACCCCGATCCAATCAATCCTAAAAAGATCATCAGTACAAATAACTGTCGATTGGCCTATCGACAGTTATCATCGCGCGATGGTACGTATGTATATCAGTGTCATGCAAACCTCACAGTATTCATATCCATCAATTTCAATCTCATCATCAATATCATGAACCATTATCAATCCCTTCACTATCTCAATCTCAACTATTCAACTTATTCTCTCAACCTAACTATCAACATCTCTCACATAATATCATCTGAACCTCACATATCATACCAGAATAAACATCAGCCAGGATAATATGTATAATATTTCAAATTCCTTTTATATGAAAATAATCGCGTTTGAAAGGCACCTGATAGCCTGTTTTGTATAAAAATACCATTTTAAAGATAATATATATATATATATATAGAGGGTGAAAAGGGATTTTACAAAATCCCTAACTAACGTCACCCTCAATGTTATAGCAAGGTTAAGTGTGATTACCTGTCGCCCTTTAGCAATTTACGAAATTTCTCAACCTTTCTTGATGCCACGAAAGCCTACCTCCATCTACTCCTATAATAATATAGAGCAAAATGATAAATTAATATCATTTCTACTTTATAGTACTTCAACGTCTCTCTCTCTCGTTCCTATATGACTACCCGGCCCTTTATTGATTCCTAGTGTATTATCAGACCATTTCATAAGTGGTCAAAACATGAAGTTCAACCATAATAGTCAAATGAACACATTTATACATAACATGCGATAGTGCCTACCAAGCCATTCCCATGGGTTAACCTTTTCATACATAACATGCGATAGTGCCTACCAAGATATAAGGGTTTAAATGAAACAAGGGAAATAGTCCAGCCAAAGGAAATGAATGGCGCCAATTCACTCTTAATTAACAGAGATCTCAATAACCATATTCAAGCATGACTTTAACAAATTTTACTTGTCAACAATTTGATTCATGATTTCTCTCAACTAATCCATATAGAAGGATCTATTAACAATTAGAAACCATATAGGAATATCAAAGCTCAAAGAATCAAGGGGATTTTCGAAATCCATAAAACAAACCTAACTTATCAACACTTTCATTTATCCATGACTATCTTGTCAATTGGCAATACATAGAATAGACTAATTTCAACTTTACACTTCACTTCCAAACAATATTCACAGTCAACTATTAAAAAGAAAAAGTAAAGGGAACAGAATTTAACATGCATCACATTTGCACCAACCCAATGCAACTATATTTTATAAAATGTAACTCATTTTAGCCCACAATCAACATTAAAACTAATAAGATACTGAGAAGTTTAGACTTCTTTCTGTAGCAAAAAGCTTTAAACAAATCACACCCAAGTTTGTTAAAAATTCAGTATTTCATTCACCAAATATTAGCTTTAGATTAACCCTCTCAAAGCCTACAACACACTCTCCACAATTAATAAAATTCCGATATTAAGTTCCCTCAAATCAGATTTAAAATCCAGTGACAAAACAAGGTTCAAGTTAAGAAAATTCTGTAACAAACAGAGCATACTCCAATCAAAAAGTACACAACACCATTCAACTATACCCATGGTTTATACACACATGCCAACAATTCATTTGGTCAAGGAAGAGATAAAGAGCATCAAAACTTACATCTCCAAAACATGCACACAAAAATCTCTAAACTACATTATCCTTCTTCCCAAATAAATTAAATATTGTTGAAACCAAAAATCGACTTAAAACCCTTCAGCCATGGATGCTCCCAATTTTATGTTTTTGTGAAATCCTTATTGAGCACTAAATTGGTACTCAAAGCAAACAAGAATCCATTCATTCTTTTCAAAATCAATTAAGTTATAACAGTAGCAATAACAAAATCTTGCAACATATATGCTTACACCATTTTAGCTATATCTAACATTCAATACTCACATACCATAAAGCAAAATCATTGAAGCTATATCATCACATAAAGTACAAATGCTATCACCGAACAACAACAACCACTCATTTATCAGACTTGAAACACAACATTAGACACCCCTTGCATAAAACCAAATCGGCCAAAGAGAGGAAATTGTTGAAAAATCAACATACAACTTTGAAAACATTAATCATGCTCCAATTGCTTGAAAAACTCAAAATCTATAAGCTTTAATTCAACCAGTGATTTTTCCCCCAAATCAAAACCCTAAACGAACCCTAATTGGTCACCTCTCAATCTCAACAAATCTACAGAAAAGAAGGATAAAAATAGAAGAAGAAGCTTCACCTTGTCTTGAATCAATGACTATATACTAAAACGACGTCGGATTCCGCTGTGGACTTGCCAGAGAAGAAGAGAAAACGAAAAGAGACTGAAAGAGGCGAGTGAAGTTGAATGAAAATGAGAATAGAAACTTCTTGGCTTGCTCCGCCGTTGTTGGCCGCCGCCGAGACTCGCCGGAGACGGAGGGGGCGATGGGCTGATAATGATGAAGATGAAGAAGGAGAGTAGGGCTCGGGTGAGGGTGGAGAACACAGAGAGAGAGGAGAGTGCGATGTTTTTAAGGAAGAAAAGGGGGAGGGGCACGTTTGGTTTAGTGAAATAAGGGGGTTCTCTGATGATTTGTAGCCCAAACTTGCCATGGTGTACTCTTTTAATTCTAAAACCATTTAAACCAGCCTCCAATCTTTTTAAACTTCAAAATATTTTTAGCTTTACCACTCCCTCATATTTCAAACTCTTCATTTCTTAATTAATTATATGCACATTAATTACTCAAAATTTCCAAAAAATATCCCAAAAATTCCTAAAAATTTCAAAATTTCCCAAAACACTCTCTAATCCTGAATTAAATTTTTCAGGATGTTACAATTCTACCCCTCTTAATTAATTTCGTCCTCGAAATTAGTAGAAATTATCATTAGATACAAAGAATGAGATAGTTACTTCCACTGATAATCCTAGTTTGAGTGAGAGAAAGAGGAATTTGGAGATAATTTAGGAATATTGAAGTTATTGACACTGAGGATTTTGTTGCCATAAGTGTCATCCATGTGACACCATAAAGATAATATCAAGGAATTAGAAAAACTTTAAACATTCTCCTAACAGGTGTTGATCAAACTTCCCAAGAAATAGCAGTCAAGTTCGACATATGAAAGATATTTTCTTAGGATAAAGGTGATATTACGGATACTACACCAATTTCCCAGGTTCTTTTAGGGATTGAAAAGAGGTGAAATCAAGTCAGATGACTTAAATGTACATAATCTTTGATCAAGGCTAGAAGCACGACGTAAGATAACTAGGATTATAGCTAAAATCCCTTTCAAAATCCCAATTGATTCTGTTATACTAGCAGATTAATGGATAAATATATCAAAAATCATAATACGCAAGTCATAGCAATATCAATTTCACTGCATAAACAGAAAAACACTACCCTTTTTACGTCCACTTCCAACCAAATTAATGTATACTTAAGCCTTTTCATATCAGCAACCAACTATCCTTGAAACTAATTCTTTAACACTTTAAACAAATTTGAATCTTCCTTTCATAATTCCTAGACAAACAATCTTCAACACAATTTCAAATATTTCTCCCAATTTCACATACAAGTGCATAAATCTTCTCTCAATGATTTATCTCAGCAACACTTTATCCTATAACAAAATTCAGCCAATAGGATCTCCAAGGCTATCATGATACAGTTTAAATTCCAACTATTTACTTTAATCAACTTTAATCTAAACCTAAACTTCTTTAATCAAACATCCTCTCATAGTCCATTATTGTATAATCTAATCATTAAGATCACAACTCTTCTAATGTATTTTTGCATATGTCGAATCAATTCATTGTCATTATGGTGTAGTTCAATAATCAAGATTACAACTCATCTCCTCATGTATATTTGTATATGAAAGAGCAACTTCCAACATCAAACAACATTGTTAATTTTACCCTTCATCGTATAGGTATTTATCCAACAAGTCAACTCAAGACTTCACCAACTAAAATCCCCTTACACAAAATCTATCATCTCTTCAAAACAATAATGAACTAGTCCATTTGCCAATACATTCCAACACTTAACACAAAAGAAGTCCTGTTACTGCGTTTCAAAGCACTCAATCATCTAAGTATTCAAATCAATCTTCCTTCACACAATCTAATTGATTAAATCTACACAAACCCTCTATTACATATGTTTTATCCCTGCTTAAATTTTTCTAAGCTTAACACGTAGAATCAATAACTCCCTTATTCAAAGATCATTACATGCACCAAAACAAAACACATCTACATATTATAGCATCCAACTCTAAGCTTAAAATAGTACACGGAATCAAATTCTTCATTTTAGCCTCATCATCATCACCATAACTTTCAATGTCCCAATTTTAAACTACACTTATTAGCCACAATTAACCTTTATTTTTCAGCCCAAACATACATCCAATAAACAAATTCAGCTGAACCCAAAACATACATCCCATTGTAAGCATGGTTAAAAGAACTATTCACTCCCAAACCATTTAAACCAGAAAAAGAAGGAAGAAACATTCAGCATTTGCAAATCAGCTCCATAAAAAATAGGAAACAGAATTCAAGAATTCACGTGACCTCCACTCATGTGCTGAAAATTATTAATCCCATATGCAATTGCAACTTTTTTTTTCCATTCCTCCCAAAATTTAATCGGCCAAAACAATAATGATTGCAGAAAGCATGTATTCACATCTGCCATACACCATTACAAACACCTTTCAACTAGTGCATAAACTAAAAATCAATGTAATCCAACATACTCAAACATTCATTCATCATTCTTTATGAACCAGCAGTCCAACAAAAGAAAATCAAGCATAAACAGGGAAGAAAAGGAAGGGACTAAACTAAACAGGACATTCAAAGTAACACACAATGTTGGCCAGGACAGAAAAGGACACATAGGTTCAATATCAACCACCTACATATAGTTCCTAGCAACTAAAATAGCATAGTTTCATATATTCATCATGAAGTCTGCATGTTCAAACATCTCTCACACATGCACTGCCAAATTAAAATTCTAATAAAATCCAGCAACTTCATTAAAGTTTTGGAACCCCAAAATCCTAACAAAATACTATGTATCCAACAGATCCTTCACTTTATTTCTTTATCCAAATGCACATTTATTCAAAACTTGAAGTGTCCAATCCAGAAATCTCCAAGAAATCAAACATGAAGTACCAATATGATTCGGCCAACATAATGAAGGACAAAAATTCACAAAACAAGTCACTATTAAGATTTATTATTATAAAACCACATGCTAATATCATTGGACATCCCGTTTCCTTTATTGTACTAAGCTGATTTAAAACAGAGAAGAGAAAGAAAGGCAAGAGATCAATAAATCCAACAAAGCAACAAGGCTTCATTACAAATTCACTAAGCATATATGCTACTCAATTTGAAACATCGAAGCCCAGAAATTCAATATTCCAATAGCCATACCACTCTAAGAAGCACCTCAAATAGCATTTACATTCTATTGAACATTTTATGGAATCAAAATTGAGGATAGGCATTGTGAAGATCAATTAAACATAGCAAGGACAAGATAATTAAAAATGATGCCATAACAGAATATTTTTCCTTCAAGATTGTAAATCATGGAAACACTTCATATGAAATTTAATCTAAACTTTATTCAATAATATTTCTTTAACAAATCCATTTCACCAATCATTTACTTATTAACAAGGATTATAAACATCAAACCAAACATAACATACCGAAAACCCTAAAATGGCAAAATTCAACCAAGCAATCACACCTATACATATACCATACAATTCATTAAGTAATCAGAACAAGCAACAACTCTTATTTCACATTGCATTTATTATTAATTGTTATTTTCAAATTTCCTTACTCCCTTAACCCAATAAGGGATCTCCTGATGCCTCGACTATGATTATGGTCGACTCATAATTATAATCGAAACCCCAGAGAAACATCCTTATTTCGTCATTCTTACGAAATTCTTATCAATATCATTACTTATTTCATTATTCTTCTTATATTCTTCTCATTCTCTCCACGCTACCTATTCAATTGCTCTTATCACTCTCTCCCCACCACGGGATGAGTGATATTCCTCTCAAAAGGCAGATATTCAAGCACATAAGGAAGGGAATACTAAGAATGTATATTGCCAATCTATATGCAATGCAGCACAGTCCAGGGTTATCGTATACCAAATACTGATAACCAAGTTGTAACACTCTGTTACTAATTCCCTATTTAACCTGTGACATCTCTTTTAGTTCAATAATATCTTTACTAACTATGATAGAAAAAGGAATTGCAATAATATCAATATCTCTATCATAGTTAGAAAAAGAATATCCTAATGATTAATATTATCCATGATAGAAAAGAATAAACTAATACAGCACAGCTGCTATCATGGATAATTTATTGCTAACCATGTTAGAAAGGATTTGCCTAACATGGTTATTAAACAGAACTAATTATATTAACAATAAATAAATATATATACATGCGGAAACGAATGCAGGCCTATACAAATTGGCAATATACAACTCTAAATAAATTATATAACCTCTACTACCTAATTCCCTTTCCTAATGCTTGCGCCTGTGCATGAATACCTGCAAAAATGTCAGTAATCGTGGGATGAGACAATTTGTCCCAGTAATCACCGCTTAACTCACTATAACAGTGAGATGTGCGGTAGTAAGGGCGTCTAAAGGGTACCACAGTTTAAAAATCAATAATACATATATACACGTCAAGTCTTTCATTTATCGTTCAAGTTCCCTCCATCCAAATCAATTCAAATTCATCATCTCTACATTACACATATCACTCAAGTTCCTCAGTCAATTTCACATAACCAAATATCATCTCCCCAGTCTCCAATAATGCTACTACCACCACAACTCTCACACTCACCTATAGATGCATTGTGCCATCCCGGGGCATTCAAGCATCTAATCTTCACTATATGATTTGACACTGTGTTCCTCTCCATAATGAGGGAACAATTTCCCTCTCTGGCAATCTCCAGAGAGGGAACCCCAATTCTGTTTTCCATTACAGAACGGGAACGGTTGGACTCTTCAATGCCAAACAACCGTAGGGGCGGTTGGGCTCTTCAATGCCAAACAACCGTAGGTCACTTCTCTCAATAAGTCAACCTATGAACCCCGATCCAATCAATCCTAAAAAGATCATCAGTACAAATAACTGTCGATTGGCCTATCGACAGTTATCATCGCGCGATGGTACGTATGTATATCAGTGTCATGCAAACCTCACAGTATTCATATCCATCAATTTCAATCTCATCATCAATATCATGAACCATTATCAATCCCTTCACTATCTCAATCTCAACTATTCAACTTATTCTCTCAACCTAACTATCAACATCTCTCACATAATATCATCTGAACCTCACATATCATACCAGAATAAACATCAGCCAGGATAATATGTATAATATTTCAAATTCCTTTTATATGAAAATAATCGCGTTTGAAAGGCACCCGATAGCCTGTTTTGTATAAAAATACCATTTTAAAGATAATATATATATATAGAGGGTGAAAAGGGATTTTACAAAATCCCTAACTAACGTCACCCTCAATGTTATAGCAAGGTTAAGTGTGATTACCTGTCGCCCTTTAGCAATTTACGAAATTTCTCAACCTTTCTTGATGCCGCGAAAGCCTACCTCCATCTACTCCTATAATAATATAGAGCAAAATGATAAATTAATATCATTTCTACTTTATAGTACTTCAACGTCTCTCTCTCTCGTTCCTATATGACTACCCGGCCCTTTATTGATTCCTAGTGTATTATCAGACCATTTCATAAGTGGTCAAAACATGAAGTTCAACCATAATAGTCAAATGAACACATTTATACATAACATGCGATAGTGCCTACCAAGCCATTCCCATGGGTTAACCTTTTCATACATTGCAATTCATTTATTTCTTTCACATACCAGTTATTTGCTTACAATTAAGATATAAGGGTTTAAATGAAACAAGGGAAATAGTCCAGCCAAAGGAAATGAATGGCGCCAATTCACTCTTAATTAACAGAGATCTCAATAACCATATTCAAGCATGACTTTAACAAATTTTACTTGTCAACAATTTGATTCATGATTTCTCTCAACTAATCCATATAGAAGGATCTATTAACAATTAGAAACCATATAGGAATATCAAAGCTCAAAGAATCAAGGGGATTTTCGAAATCCATAAAACAAACCTAACTTATCAAAACTTTCATTTATCCATGACTATCTTGTCAATTGGAAATACATAGAATAGACTAATTTCAACTTTACACTTCACTTCCAAACAATATTCACAGTCAACTATTAAAAAGAAAAAGTAAAGGGAACAGAATTTAACATGCATCACATTTGCACCAACCCAATGCAACTATATTTTATAAAATGTAACTCATTTTAGCCCACAATCAGCATTAAAACTAATAAGATACTGAGAAGTTTAGACTTCTTTCTGTAGCAAAAAGCTTTAAACAAATCACACCCAAGTTTGTTAAAAATTCAGTATTTCATTCACCAAATATTAGCTTTAGATTAACCCTCTCAAAGCCTGCAACACACTCTCCACAATTAATAAAATTCCGAGATTAAGTTCCCTCAAATCAGATTTAAAATCCAGTGACAAAACAAGGTTCAAGTTAAGAAAATTCTGTAACAAACAGAGCATACTCCAATCAAAAAGTACACAACACCATTCAACTATACCCATGGTTTATACACACATGCCAACAATTCATTTGGTCAAGGAAGAGATAAAGAGCATCAAAACTTACATCTCCAAAACATGCACACAAAAATCTCTAAACTACATTATCCTTCTTCCCAAATAAATTAAATATTGTTGAAACCAAAAATCGACTTAAAACCCTTCAGCCATGGATGCTCCCAATTTTATGTTTTTGTGAAATCCTTATTGAGCACTAAATTGGTACTCAAAGCAAACAAGAATCCATTCATTCTTTTCAAAATCAATTAAGTTATAACAGTAGCAATAACAAAATCTTGCAACATATATGCTTACACCATTTTAGCTATATCTAACATTCAATACTCACATACCATAAAGCAAAATCATTGAAGCTATATCATCACATAAAGTACAAATGCTATCACCGAACAACAACAACCACTCATTTATCAGACTTGAAACACAACATTAGACACCCCTTGCATAAAACCAAATCGGCCAAAGAGAGGAAATTGTTGAAAAATCAACATACAACTTTGAAAACATTAATCATGCTCCAATTGCTTGAAAAACTCAAAATCTATAAGCTTTAATTCAACCAGTGATTTTTCCCCCAAATCAAAACCCTAAACGAACCCTAATTGGTCACCTCTCAATCTCAACAAATCTACAGAAAAGAAGGATAAAAATAGAAGAAGAAGCTTCACCTTGTCTTGAATCAATGACTATATACTAAAACGACGTCGGATTCCGCCGTGGACTTGCCAGAGAAGAAGAGAAAACGAAAAGAGACTGAAAGAGGCGAGTGAAGTTGAATGAAAATGAGAATAGAAACTTCTTGGCTTGCTCCGCCGTTGTTGGCCGCCGCCGAGACTCGCCGGAGACGGAGGGGGCGATGGGCTGATAATGATGAAGATGAAGAAGGAGAGTAGGGCTCGGGTGAGGGTGGAGAACACAGAGAGAGAGGAGAGTGCGATGTTTTTAAGGAAGAAAAGGGGGAGGGGCACGTTTGGTTTAGTGAAATAAGGGGGTTCTCTGATTATTTGTAGCCCAAACTTGCCATGGTGTACTCTTTTAATTCTAAAACCATTTAAACCAGCCTCCAATCTTTTTAAACTTCAAAATATTTTTAGCTTTACCACTCCCTCATATTTCAAACTCTTCATTTCTTAATTAATTATATGCACATTAATTACTCAAAATTTCCAAAAAATATCCCAAAAATTCCTAAAAATTTCAAAATTTCCCAAAACACTCTCTAATCCTGAATTAAATTTTTCAGGATGTTACATTAGCCATGGAAGTTAGTTCCATTTTAGCTGTTATTCCAATCTTTTGTGGTTTTATGGTTTTGAGATGGCTTCTCAGAAATGTGAATTGGTGGCTCTATGAGCGTCCTTTGGGTGATGAGCAGCAGTCCTTTCTACCTTTAGGAGACATGGGATTACCAATTATTGGCAATATGTTGTCTTTTCTCTTCGCCTTCAAATCTGGTTACCCTGACTACTTTATGAACTCCATTGTCACCAAGTTAGTATCTATAAACCTTTTCTCTCTTTACTCTTTTTTTAAAACGAATAGTGATGGAAAATAAAGAGAAGTATTTAGAAATAAGTGAATGAAGGCAGAACAAATCCTTGATGTTTATGTCTTTCACGCAATAAGAATCACAAGTATGGACTCTTACTTTGTATTGTAGATGCACTTGAGAGAGAGAGAGAGAAAATACAGCGAAAAATGTTTGGGAGATGTCTGGGAAAATAGGTAGAATAATTGTTTATGTCAAAAAAAATTATTTTTGCCTAATCCCTCTGTATATACTTTCTCTAAAGCATTACATACTCCAAATTTTCATTTAAATTTTCAACTAAATAAAAATGGGGTAAATTCCAATTAATATCCCAATACTTTTGAATGATTATACTTAAACCCCAAACACTCATTTGGGCTTAAATTTTCCAAGGGTGGACCATTTTCTTACAAATAGTCACACACTTCATTATGATATAGATATGGAACAAATGGAATATACAAGGCACTATTGTTTGGGAAGCCGAGTGTGATTGTGACAACACCTCAAACAAGCAAGAGGGTTTTAATGGATGATGACAACTTTGAGCCTGGCTGGCCTGCTTCGACAGTGGAACTCATGGGAAAGAAATCATTCATTTCAATATCATATGAGGAACACAAGCGTCTAAGACGTTCGACTAAAATTGAAGACATTGCCATGTCTTCATTGGAGAAATGGAGCAAAATGGGAGAAATTGAATTTCTCACCGAGTTACGAAGATTCACGTTTCGCATCATCATGCATATTTTCTTAGGCTCTGAGGGAGAAAATGTAATGCAAAGCTTGGAAAATGAGTATACAACCCTAAATCTTGGTGTTAGAGCTATAAAAATCAATCTTCCTAGATTTGCATATCATAAGGCCCTCAAGGTATTTCTGCTGAAATTAAATTTCTCTTCATAGTATATGTTTCCTTAAAGTTGTGTATGATATTGTTTTGATTTTTAGGCTAGGAAAAACCTAGTGGCTGTATTTCAAAGAGTTGTTGATCAACCAAGAAAAGAAAGGGAGGAGAATGTTCATTATAAAAAAAACTAGAGATATGATTGATAGTCTAATGGATGCCGAAGATGAAAATGGGAAGAAATTGGATGACGAACAACTCATTGACACAATGATAATGTATTTGAATGCTGGTCATGAATCTTCAGGTCCACAGATTACCCCCTTTACATGCGCTCATTTTAGGCCTCTACATGCGCTTTAAAAACACATGTAAAGGGGGGCGCTGGTAAAGGCTTTACATGCGCTTTTAAAAAGCGCATGTAAAGTGGTCACTTTACATGCCACTTTATAAAAGCGCATGTAAAGAAGTCCTATATATGCGCTCTAAGCGCATGTCAAGGTACCACTGTACATGCAATTAAAGCGCATGTAGAGGATATACCAATGTACATGCGCTTAAAGCGCATGTATAGGATATACCATTACATGCGCTTTAAGCGCATGTATAGGCATGCAAAGGTGAAATTTTTTTTAATATCATATTCACTACATTTGCCATCTATACAGTACCTGTAGTCAACAAAAAACAGTTACTCAAAATAATATATATTAAATCTACTCGAGAATTACGTGATATCTTGCTAACAAAATTATATATGTATATTGTATCAAAATATAATAGTACTTGTTTCCAGTCATATATATAAACATCAGCAAAATAAATATATGCACTGCTACTACACCGAAAGATCTACCTCATAACCAAAATGAATATATTGATTAACTCTTTTTGTCGCCTAAAAGAATTATCAAATAAAACTATAATTAACTACTATAGCAAGTAGCAAGTCCTAGGTCACTTCACAATTTGGTTAATTCACTTGCTTAGGTCAAATTAATACAAATTAACAAGGTTGATGAGAGTGTTGATTACTAACTTCTAACAACAATTAAAATCACTAATTATACTAACTAACCGAATGAAAGAGTTATGGAATCAAGAGTAGAGAATCTCCTCCTTCAAATTTCAATTTGTGCAAACTTGATTAATAGGTCTCATGTCACAATTTCCTCTTATTCTAACTAGCTTAAATCGGCCTAAGCTTCTTAAATCTAAGAAACTTAAGCTAATTTAAACTAATTAATCAAGAAACCCTAGCTTAATCTTCATGCATTTTCATAGGCAACATAGAACCTAAATCTAGATTCAAATTATATGATTCACTTTAAGAAACAACCACAATGTAATGACATATAATTGTTCACATGAAGCTACAAAATGTATATACCTAACACACATGAAGATCAAGATCTAGGAATTAGGTCACAAGTTTGAAGATTAAATGAATTCCACATGGAAATCTCCACATGAAATCCTAATTCTAACATGCCTAAAAGCTTAGACATAAGAGAACTAACATGATTACAAACTTGAAACCTAAAAATGAAAATTCTCACACAAGGCCGATTTGGTGTTACATTGCACAATCTTGACTTGAAGGAAGGAGATGTAACATTCTGTTACTAATTTCCTAATTTACCAAAAATAACACTTCCAATTCCATAATTTACTTTACTAACTATGATAGAAAGAGGTGTTTCCATAATATCAATATCACTATCATAGTTAGAAAAGAAATATCTAAAAATTTATATGCATTATCCATGATAGAAAAGAATTTCCTAATACAATACAAATGCTATCATGGATAATTAATTGCTAACCATGTTAGTAAGGATTCACCTAACATGGTTAGAGAAAGAACCACCTAATATAGATAAGAACACTCATGTTCCTTGGCAAACATCTAACTATGTTAGAGAATAGATTCTCCTAACATAGTTAGCAAAAGAAATAACATTACATTTTAGAAAACATAACCATGGCAGAGAGGGGCCCATCTAACATGGTTATATAAAATAACAACACTCATCACAACAAGTAAATCACAATCACACGATATAACCATGTTAGGAAAAGAACTTTCATTAACACAGTTATTCGAAACACCTGTATCAATTAACATATCAACACAACTGTCTGACTTAAGCATGTCAATATCACAAAGCGTAGTCAAACATCGTCAATCACAATTATAAGATACGTCCATATCAAGAAAGAAGGATTGTCTTTCCATTAGCAGACAATTCTCCTGTAACGATCAATCCACCAATACATAACCAATTACCACACTAACACAGTGTGTGATACAACCACAACTGTCACATTATTTCAATATCGGTGACTACCCAACAATAAATAGAAACCGCTAACACAATTCATTCTAAACAATACAAACAAATGCGGAAGCTGATGCAGTCTACATGATGGCAATATATATCCCTACGGTTTACCTCCGGCCTACTCACTAACTCAGTGTAGCTGGCCGGCCCCTTTTCCCTTCCTCTCTGACTAGCTCTGGGCATGATCACCTGCAAAAATAAAGGGAATGGGGTGAGACAAAACAATGTCTCAGTAATCACTACTTAACTCACTGTGAGACTCAGATGTGAGGTAATGGAGTGTCTACAGGGTACCACAGTTTTCAAAACCTGCATAAACCACGCAATACATATATATATATATTATAATTTAAATAGTAACTTCAAAAACATAATTTTACTATTATGTTTTAAGAAGATGTTAACAGTAAACTATGTTGCTGATTTCATTCCACAACTCAGCAATTTCATTAAGCCGCTACATCAGCGTCTTAAACAGAATCCTCCTCCATGGACAGATGTTCATACAAACATTGTCCAAAAAATCAAATCTCAGGTTAAGCAACTTCCTTGTCTTAGCCTTCCAAATCCTATTGCCTTCAAGATTGTCCAAACCGATGCTTCTGATCTCGGCTATGGCGGGATCCTTATGCAAAGGATAGATAATCAAGAAAAAATTGTCTCCTTCACTTCTAAACATTGGAATAGTACTCAGCAAAACTATTCCACGATCAAAAAAGAAATTTTGGCAATTGTATTGTGTATTTCCAAATTTCAATCTGATTTACTCAATCAAAAGTTTTTACTTCGCATTGATTGTAAATCAGCAAAAGATGTTTTAGAAAAGGATGTTAAAAATCTTGCATCAAAACAAGTTTTTGCTAGATGGCAAGCCATTTTATGCATTTTTGACTTTGACATTGAATTCATTAAAGGTTCTTCAAACTCTCTTCCAGACTTTCTCACAAGAGAATTTTTGCAGGGCCTATAATCATGCCTAAAAAGAAAAAGGCACCAGATGAAAAACAGAAACAAAAAATGGACATCTTTCAAGATGCTCAGAAACCAGAATCACCCAGGGAGATGTCTACTGAAGAACTCCATGAGCTTCTTCAACAAAACTTCTTCCAAATCCCAAAAACAGAAAAACCATTGGCACCGATTCCTGCAGAATTGCTGAATTATTTTACAAGTCTAAAGGAATCAAAACTTCGGGGTCATCCACCCCATCCCAGAAACAGACAGAGGGGTCACAAACCCCAACTCAGAAACCACAATCAACTCTTCCTGGGTCATCTACCCAAGAAAAAATAGCCAGAAAATTGACTTTAGAATCCATTGCCATAGACCTGGCTAAAAAACAAATCCCAGCAGTTACTTATGGTGAGATTGTTACAAAAACAGATAAACAATCTGACTTAGTAGCCTCTAAACCCCAGAAACAGGTGGCTTCAATTGCGTCCTCCAAAGCAATTGTGCCACACCAAAACACTCAGGGTCAAAGGAATACTACTCCTTTCATCAAGAAACAGAGATGTATAAGGAATATTATTCAGATTGAACCTGAGTTTTTTAATCAGAATCCTAATCTATTTCCCCAGGGAATGCATTACCAGCCAAAATCTTTTTCAAAATCACTGAGATTTTATGAGGCTATACTCATTCATTCTGAGTCTGTTATTATTGAACATATAATAGATCGGAATAATGAAGAACAAATAGCCTACTCTAAATTTCAGATATTGAAAGTCCTCACTCCCACTATGTGGGGAAAAAACCTTTTAAAACCAAGAGGACTTCCAATAAAAGCAAAAGATTTTCCTGATACCTATAACTATTGGGACTATGTTGACGCATGGGACCATGTGTTTTGGTATCAAAACAAAAAATCATCACATACTTGGTTTATGTATTTTCGTACTAGAACTGAGTATGAATTTCCTCAATGGTTCGCTTACTGGTGGAATTTCTTTGGTCCTACACCAGAGATATTTCCAAAACATGTAATTGAATCATTCGAGTATTTTAAACAGAAATTTGACATCGGTGAGGACCCATTTCCCTTGAGTCTTCATTATTGCTCAAAAATTTCAATGTCCTGGATTTTCTCTTGGAAGTATGAAATGAGTAAAATCGATGAAACTTCCAAGCTATTCCCAGTGTTACAACGAGTTCCATACTCAAGATGGTGGGACAAGTTTGACACACGAAGAGTTGATAAGCCGGCGATTGATCAATGGTTCAATGATAATCCTAAGTATCTTTGCCAGACGGAACAAAGCAAATTCCTCAATCAAAGATCAAGGATAACCTCCTTATTATCATCAACGACAGATAAGGCGGCCCTCACGAACCATCTAACAACCTTCCTTTTGGCTCTTCAGGATAATCCAGGATCATCCTCTCAAGCCCAACATACCTCCCCAACTGAAGAAACAGTACCAGAGGAGGAGGATTATGTAGTGGATTTAGATGAGGACTAGAATCTTTTCTCTTTACATGTGTGTATTTTGATTTTGATGTATGGTGTATTTTAGAAACAGATGTATGCTATACTAATTTGTATTCAAAATAGACACGTGGAAAGCAAATATAGGCTCGCAGATGTTAACCAGAACTGCTCAAAAACAGTACAAGTTCTAGGTTAAAGGCATAACCGGAACTGATCATAAACAGTACCAGTTCCAGGTCAAAAGCACATCAGCTCGCCTATAAAATGGAGGCCAGAAGAACGAAGAAGGCAGAGTTTTCATTTTCATCACTTCTCACTAAGATAGTCTTTGAGAGAGAAAGTCTGCTTGTTTTCATTTTTCTGATTTCCTTTTAAAGTTTTATATTGTAAGTCTTATATTTTCAATAAAAGTTCATGTTTTAGTTTCTGCATCTTTACTTTCCTGCACTTTCATCTTCATGCATCATATCCTCCGTCTGGTCCAGAGGTCAAGGTGGCTGCTACAGTGAACTAATTGGCTGGTTCTTCTTTACCGCCTGTTCACACGCCCTTTGATACTTCCAGAACCCCTTTCCCTTACTCATCTTGCATGTTTTAAGAAGCGTTGCTTCTTCTCTGCTTCTCTTTCTCTATCAGTGATCCTCCGCGCTCTTTAGGGGCTCCGCTCCCCTACTGGTATCAGAGCCAGAAGGAGAGGTAGAGATGTGTTGATTAATCTCGTTTTACTGTTATGGGGTAATTAAAAAAAAAAAAAAAAAAGAAGAAGTATTTTCTGTTTCTTTTAACGGCGATATTGCTTAGCTATTATATGTGAGTCCTTCCATGGGATGTTTTAGATCGTAAGTCCGAAAGGTCGGCAGATATGTACCCCATGCTGTAGCATATAATAACGGAAGAAATATCGGTCCGGCTAAAAGAACTCTTTCTGTAAAGTTGTCTGTTTTTGAAGTTACTATTTAAATTTTCGTTTTAACCCCTATGCAGGTACCTACCCCATAATAGTAAAATTATTTTAATCTTCATACCCCTACTAATCCGGAAGGTGATGATACTAAGGACAGGGAGTACTTCAATTATTGAAATTTTCTGTCGTTTTTCTGTCTTGTCGTACTGTTTCTTTCCCACTCTTACTACTTTACAGCTTTGTTTCTACTGTTTCTGTCCTTTATATTCCTTTTACTTTATTTCTGTCCCCCTCACTTTATGGCTTCCTTTTTTCGCTCCTTTTCTTCAAAATTTGGGAGTTCATCCTCCTCTTCCTCCATAAACAGTGAGGATCCGTCCTCAAACAGAAACCAAGTCTTCAAAGAAGAAATCTCCTTTGAAGATATAAACCAAAACATTGACAATTGGGTTTTACCCACAATCTCCATTGACTCTCTCTATCAACCACAGGATAAGACCTGGTTCTCTGCATCTGATCACGTCATCAGAACTGTAGAAGAATCAGTCTCTATTCTTCCAGATAAACAGGACTTCTATCTTCTTTCTCCAAAATCAATAGAAAGGCATAAGAAGAAGTACAGCTTTCTGCACATAGGGAGTGTCCAAATTGCCATCAAACCGCTAATCAGAAGAGGCTTAAATGTCTCGGCCTTAGTGTGTTTATTGGACAATAGACATAACAACTTTGCTGATTCACTGCTCGCCGCAGCTGAATTTGGCCTTCATGATGGACCCGTCTTCTTTAATTGCTTTCCTGATAGGTTAGCAAATTTAGGAGATGAACATATCCATGAAGTGTTGAAACTGAAACTCAAATTGCACGGTCTAGATATGAAACCGGGATCTATACCTGCAACTCTTACCTATAGGGTGCACTATAAGGTCTCGAACTCTTCAAAGTCAATGGCCAAACAATTCCCCACGACAGGAGAAACAGTGATATGTTTTACAGACCCTTCACATGTTAACCTGTCGGTCCCCAAAACCAATTAGAGTCCGCTAGGCATTCTTGTTCGTCCTCTAGGCCGCCATCTCATGTTTATTCCAGACCTCCGTCTGTTATTTATATGCCGGCGCCTCCCCAAACTATTAGGGACACTCACCCACAGGTAGTTCCTTCTCAGGCCAGTGTCTCAATTCATGGAGTGGATAACACCACAAACATTCCTCAACCGAGTTATGAGAGGACTGAAGACGCAAGTCTACCACAGTCCCCTACCTACTCATCCATGAATGTCGGAGAACCTTTTGAATCTCTCACCGTAAACGATGGAGAACCCTATCCAAGCATAAACTTTTTAGAAAAACAGTTCTCTATTGACAAGCATGCCCTTAGAAAAGATTTCTATTCTGAGGAAAACAAACCCAAGAAAATCTGGTTCTTAGCCAAATTCAAAGGAAATAATAGACAGTCTGTCCAAGATAAGTTCTATGAATTCCTAGAAGAGGCGGAAGAAAACATTCCATTTTTTGATTGGTTCAGTGCCTATGCACAACAGCAAGGTATTGAATATCCATTCCCAAAGAACATAAACATGACCAAACAGGAATGGAAATTGCCTGATGGATCCACAACATCTTCTATGTTGCCTCCCCCAAAAACTGTCCAGTTGACGCAATTAAAGGATGACCAAAATCAACCTTTAATAGCATCTCCATTTAAATTCAAAAACACTAGTAAACCCATTGACTCCATGGACATTAAAAATCTTTGCGAGCAAAATAATTACACCAACAGGTATTTACAAACTTTGGGTAGTTACATTGTTCAAAAGGCAATACCATCTCCAACAGTAACAAAACCATCACCTGTATTTGAGGCACCTATCTTTAAACCATTTGAGGTAGGACCAAAACTCAGGTCAGAGTTTCTAGGATATAAGACTAATTTACAAAGAAAAATTGAGCAAAAAATGGAACAGCTCAGTAATCTCCAGTCTGCAGTAATCCCAGAAACTCCCCAAGGAGAAGTCTCTTCAACATCTCAACAAGTGATGAATATTGAAGAAAATTCTCAATCTTCAGAATCTGAAACCAGATCATCTGATCTCCAGATTAACAATCAGAATTGGAAAACCCCTACCAGGCTTTACTATCCCAGGGCATCACCGCCTGATATATTGCTTGAAGAAAGGGTAACCCAAAACTTCAAATCATTCAGTGCTGACCATATCTATGAATGGAACATAGATGGGCAAAGTGAGACCAACATTTTGCAAATTCTCCAACAAATGACAATGGTTAGTACGGCATATCAAACTGCAAATGATGCTTCTGATGAGGCCATCACTAATCTATTAATTGCAGGGTTCACTGGGCAATTAAAAGGTTGGTGGGACAATTATCTTTCATCTGAAGAGAAAAATGTCATACTAACCTCTGTCAAAACTGAACCAGATGGTACTCCAATCTTATATGAAGGGAGTAGCATTCCTGATTCAGTTAATACATTGATTTTACAATCATTAAACACTTTGTTGGAGATCCATCTCTCTGGAAAGATAGGTCTGCAGAACTTCTTTCAAATCTCAAGTGCAGAACTTTATCTGATTTCAGATGGTATAGGGATAACTTTCTGCAAAGAGTCCTCACAAGAGATGATGCCAATCAACCTTTTTGGAAAGAAAAATTTCTAGCTGGATTGCCTAAATCCTTAGGCGATAAAGTTAGAGAAAAATTGAGAAATCAAAACGATGGCAACATCCCTTATGAGAGATTGACATATGGGCAGTTAGTATCTCATGTACAAAGAACTGCACTAAAGATTTGCCAGGATGACAAGATCCAGAAACAGCTTGCAAAAGAGAAAGCCACAAGCAATAGGGAATTGGGCACTTTTTGTGAACAATTCGGCTTTCCAGCCTGCAAGAAGTCTAGGCCATCCAAACCCAAACATAAACAGTTCAGGCAACATAAACCAGCCTACCATAAACCAAGGAAACCCTTTAGGAAAACCCCTAGGGAACATAATAAACCGAAAGAGGATTTTCCTAAAACTAAGCTGACATGCTTCAGATGTGGAAAGCAAGGCCACATTTCCAAGTATTGTCAGTTTAGTAAGAAACTGAACAAGATCAGAAACATAGATGAATCTGTTCTTGAGCAGATTAATAATTTACTGATTGACACTTCAGAATCTGAGACAGAAACAGAAAACACCTCAGATGATCTTAATAACATTCAGGAAGATGATCTAGCAGGATCTTCCTCCTCCATCAATGTTATTACAAAAGAACAAGATTTACTCTTTGACATCATCACTAAACTGCCCGATGATGAACAAGGAGAATATCTGTTCAAACTCAAGGAGCTATTCAATTCGAGTAGTTCCAAACCAAAAACACCATTGCCCATAAACAAATACGATTTAACAGAAACAATAAACAGGTTCAAACATTCTGTTAAACCAACAACTCTTCAAGATCTTCAGCATGAAGTCCATAATCTCAAAGCTGAAGTTTCATTCTTGAGGACGCAGCAAGAAACACAGGCAGCTGCAATATCCCAAATTCAGGATATCCAGCTTCAGAAAAGGCAAGAGTCATTAGAACATCAAAATGATGAAGAACCTGATGACGCCTTCATAAGTCTAGTATCCAGAATATCAGTTCCGAAATTTTATATCTTTGTCAAGATTATTATTAATGATGAACTGGTATTAGAACAGCCTGCCTTATTTGATACAGGAGCAGCGTCTAACTGTTTCAATGAAGGTCTCATCCCCACCAAATTCTTTGAGAAAACAACGGAGAGATTCAGTGGTGTCAACCAAACTACATTGGATGTCAAATACAAAATCTCTAATGTTGTCATAGAAAATGAAAGTTTCCGAGTTCAAACTCCTTTCATACTGGTCAAGAACATGGGATCTCAGATTATTCTGGGTGCTCCATTTGCGGGATTAATTCTCCCGTACTTGACTAAGAAGGATGGGATATCCTTTGAACATTTGGGGAAGACTATCACTTTCCCTTTCACACAAAATCCAAAGATCAAAGAATTAAATTTACTTTCTTCAAAACAAAACCAAATAAACTTTCTGAAGGAAGAAATTTCATTCAAACATATAGAATCACAGATAGAGCAACCACAGGTTAAAAATCGAATCCAAGATTGCTTGACAAAGATCCACCAAACAATATGTTCGGATCTTCCCAATGCCTTCTGGAATCGTAAAAAACATGTAGTTGATCTACCCTATGAATCAACCTTCTCAGAAACACAAATCCCAACAAAATCTAGGCCTATCCAAATGACTTCCAAATTGCTGGAAACCTGTAAAACTGAAATACAGGAACTTTTGGATAAAAATCTCATACGCAAATCTAGAAGTCCTTGGTCTTGTGCAGCTTTTTATGTCAATAAAAATGCTGAAATTGAACGAGGAACTCCTAGACTCGTCATAAACTATAAACCTCTGAATACGGCTTTAAGATGGATTAGGTATCACATACCTAACAAATCTGACTTATTAAAACGTTTGTATTCTGCAAAAATCTTTTCAAAGTTTGACATGAAGTCTGGATTCTGGCAGATTCAAATTTCTGAAAAAGATAGGTATAAAACCGCTTTTACTGTTCCTTTTGGGCAGTATGAATGGAATGTTATGCCATTTGGTCTAAAAAATGCTCCATCAGAATTCCAGAGAATCATGAATGAGATCTTTAATGATTATAGCCAATATATTATCGTATACATTGATGATGTATTGGTTTATTCTCAGTCTATAGATCAACATTTTAAACATATAAACTCTTTCATAAAGATTGCAGAAACTAACGGTTTAGTAGTCTCAAAGCCAAAAATCAGTCTGTTCCAAACTAGAGTCAGATTTCTTGGGCACTGGATCAACCAAGGATCCATTACCCCAATTGATAGGGCCATCCAGTTTGCGGACAAATTCCCAGACCAGATCCTTGAAAAGAATCAGCTTCAAAGGTTTCTGGGCTGTTTAAACTATGTTGCTGATTTCATTCCACAACTCAGCAATTTCATTAAGCCGCTACTGGTATCAGAGCCAGAAGGAGAGGTAGAGATGTGTTGATTAATCTCGTTTTACTGTTATGGGGTAATTAAAAAAAAAAAAAAAGTATTTTCTGTTTCTTTTAACGGCGATATTGCTTAGCTATTATATGTGAGTCCTTCCATGGGATGTTTTAGATCGTAAGTCCGAAAGGTCGGCAGATATGTACCCCATGCTGTAGCATATAATAACGGAAGAAATATCGGTCCGGCTAAAAGAACTCTTTCTGTAAAGTTGTCTGTTTTTGAAGTTACTATTTAAATTTTCGTTTTAACCCCTATGCAGGTACCTACCCCATAATAGTAAAATTATTTTAATCTTCATACCCCTACTAATCCGGAAGGTGATGATACTAAGGACAGGGAGTACTTCAATTATTGAAATTTTCTGTCGTTTTTCTGTCTTGTCGTACTGTTCTTTCCCACTCTTACTACTTTACAGCTTTGTTTCTACTGTTTCTGTCCTTTATATTCCTTTTACTTTATTTCTGTCCCCCTCACTTTATGGCTTCCTTTTTCGCTCCTTTTCTTCAAAATTTGGGAGTTCATCCTCCTCTTCCTCCATAAACAGTGAGGATCCGTCCTCAAACAGAAACCAAGTCTTCAAAGAAGAAATCTCCTTTGAAGATATAAACCAAAACATTGACAATTGGGTTTTACCCACAATCTCCATTGACTCTCTCTATCAACCACAGGATAAGACCTGGTTCTCTGCATCTGATCACGTCATCAGAACTGTAGAAGAATCAGTCTCTATTCTTCCAGATAAACAGGACTTCTATCTTCTTTCTCCAAAATCAATAGAAAGGCATAAGAAAAAGTACAGTTTTCTGCACATAGGGAGTGTCCAAATTGCCATCAAACCGCTAATCAGAAGAGGCTTAAATGTCTCGGCCTTAGTGTGTTTATTGGACAATAGACATAACAACTTTGCTGATTCACTGCTCGCCGCAGCTGAATTTGGCCTTCATGATGGACCCGTCTTCTTTAATTGCTTTCCTGATAGGTTAGCAAATTTAGGAGATGAACATATCCATGAAGTGTTGAAACTGAAACTCAAATTGCACGGTCTAGATATGAAACCGGGATCTATACCTGCAACTCTTACCTATAGGGTGCACTATAAGGTCTCGAACTCTTCAAAGTCAATGGCCAAACAATTCCCCACGACAGGAGAAACAGTGATATGTTTGACAGACCCTTCACATGTTAACCTATCGGTCCCCAAAACCATCATGTGGAAGGACGTCTTGTTACCAGATGACTGGACGTTAGAAAGGGTTTCCAGACCTACTCCACCCCCAACAGTAAGTCAGGTGAGTAGAATAACTCACACCACTGACGGAACTGTAAAATTGTCATTTGATCGACCAAGAAGGTCTGTTTCCTCTAGTTATGGGTCTAACTCAGGATATGAAGACTGTAGATCCCAATTAGAGTCCGCTAGGCATTCTTGTTCGTCCTCTAGGCCGCCATCTCATGTTTATTCCAGACCTCCGTCTGTTATTTATATGCCGGCGCCTCCCCAAACTATTAGGGACACTCACCCACAGGTAGTTCCTTCTCAGGCCAGTGTCTCAATTCATGGAGTGGATAACACCACAAACATTCCTCAACAGAGTTATGAGAGGACTGAAGACGCAAGTCTACCACAGTCCCCTACCTACTCATCCATGAATGTCGGAGAACCTTTTGAATCTCTCACCGTAAACGATGGAGAACCCTATCCAAGCATAAACTTTTTAGAAAAACAGTTCTCTATTGACAAGCATGCCCTTAGAAAAGATTTCTATTCTGAGGAAAACAAACCCAAGAAAATCTGGTTCTTAGCCAAATTCAAAGGAAATAATAGACAGTCTGTCCAAGATAAGTTCTATGAATTCCTAGAAGAGGCGGAAGAAAACATTCCATTTTTTGATTGGTTCAGTGCCTATGCACAACAGCAAGGTATTGAATATCCATTCCCAAAGAACATAAACATGACCAAACAGGAATGGAAATTGCCTGATGGATCCACAACATCTTCTATATTGCCTCCCCCAAAAACTGTCCAGTTGACGCAATTAAAGGATGACCAAAATCAACCTTTAATAGCATCTCCATTTAAATTCAAAAACACTAGTAAACCCATTGACTCCATGGACATTAAAAATCTTTGCGAGCAAAATAATTACACCAACAGGTATTTACAAACTTTGGGTAGTTACATTGTTCAAAAGGCAATACCATCTCCAACAGTAACAAAACCATCACCTGTATTTGAGGCACCTATCTTTAAACCATTTGAGGTAGGACCAAAACTCAGGTCAGAGTTTCTAGGATATAAGACTAATTTACAAAGAAAAATTGAGCAAAAAATGGAACAGCTCAGTAATCTCCAGTCTGCAGTAATCCCAGAAACTCCCCAAGGAGAAGTCTCTTCAACATCTCAACAAGTGATGAATATTGAAGAAAATTCTCAATCTTCAGAATCTGAAACCAGATCATCTGATCTCCAGATTAACAATCAGAATTGGAAAACCCCTACCAGGCTTTACTATCCCAGGGCATCACCGCCTGATATATTGCTTGAAGAAAGGGTAACCCAAAACTTCAAATCATTCAGTGCTGACCATATCTATGAATGGAACATAGATGGGCAAAGTGAGACCAACATTTTGCAAATTCTCCAACAAATGACAATGGTTAGTACGGCATATCAAACTGCAAATGATGCTTCTGATGAGGCCATCACTAATCTATTAATTGCAGGGTTTACTGGGCAATTAAAAGGTTGGTGGGACAATTATCTTTCATCTGAAGAGAAAAATGTCATACTAACCTCTGTCAAAACTGAACCAGATGGTACTCCAATCTTATATGAAGGGAGTAGCATTCCTGATTCAGTTAATACATTGATTTTTACAATCATTAAACACTTTGTTGGAGATCCATCTCTCTGGAAAGATAGGTCGGCAGAACTTCTTTCAAATCTCAAGTGCAGAACTTTATCTGATTTCAGATGGTATAGGGATAACTTTCTGCAAAGAGTCCTCACAAGAGATGATGCCAATCAACCTTTTTGGAAAGAAAAATTTCTAGCTGGATTGCCTAAATCCTTAGGCGATAAAGTTAGAGAAAAATTGATAAATCAAAACGATGACAACATCCCTTATGAGAGATTGACATATGGGCAGTTAGTATCTCATGTACAAAGAACTGCACTAAAGATTTGCTAGGATGACAAGATCCAGAAACAGCTTGCAAAAGAGAAAGCCACAAGCAATAGGGAATTGGGCACTTTTTGTGAACAATTCGGCTTTCCAGCCTGCAAGAAGTCTAGGCCATCCAAACCCAAACATAAACAGTTCAGGCAACATAAACCAGCCTACCATAAACCAAGGAAACCCTTTAGGAAAACCCCTAGGGAACATAATAAACCGAAAGAGGATTTTCCTAAAACTAAGCTGACATGCTTCAGATGTGGAAAGCAAGGCCACATTTCCAAGTATTGTCGGTTTAGTAAGAAACTGAACAAGATCAGAAACATAGATGAATCTGTTCTTGAGCAGATTAATAATCTACTGATTGACACTTCAGAATCTGAGACAGAAACAGAAAACACCTCAGATGATCTTAATAACATTCAGGAAGATGATCTAGCAGGATCTTCCTCCTCCATCAATGTTATTACAAAAGAACAAGATTTACTCTTTGACATCATCACTAAACTGCCCGATGATGAACAAGGAGAATATCTGTTCAAACTCAAGGAGCTATTCAATTCGAGTAGTTCCAAACCAAAAACACCATTGCCCATAAACAAATACGATTTAACAGAAACAATAAACAGGTTCAAACATTCTGTTAAACAACAACTCTTCAAGATCTTCAGCATGAAGTCCATAATCTCAAAGCTGAAGTTTCATTCTTGAGGACGCAGCAAGAAACACAGGCAGCTGCAATATCCCAAATTCAGGATATCCAGCTTCAGAAAAGGCAAGAGTCATTAGAACATCAAAATGATGAAGAACCTGATGACGCCTTCATAAGTCTAGTATCCAGAATATCAGTTCCGAAATTTTATATCTTTGTCAAGATTATTATTAATGATGAACTGGTATTAGAACAGCCTGCCTTATTTGATACAGGAGCAGCGTCTAACTGTTTCAATGAAGGTCTCATCCCCACCAAATTCTTTGAGAAAACAACGGAGAGATTCAGTGGTGTCAACCAAACTACATTGGATGTCAAATACAAAATCTCTAATGTTGTCATAGAAAATGAAAGTTTCCGAGTTCAAACTCCTTTCATACTGGTCAAGAACATGGGATCTCAGATTATTCTGGGTGCTCCATTTGCGGGATTAATTCTCCCGTACTTGACTAAGAAGGATGGGATATCCTTTGAACATTTGGGGAAGACTATCACTTTCCCTTTCACACAAAATCCAAAGATCAAAGAATTAAATTTACTTTCTTCAAAACAAAACCAAATAAACTTTCTGAAGGAAGAAATTTCATTCAAACATATAGAATCACAGATAGAGCAACCACAGGTTAAAAATCGAATCCAAGATTGCTTGACAAAGATCCACCAAACAATATGTTCGGATCTTCCCAATGCCTTCTGGAATCGTAAAAAACATGTAGTTGATCTACCCTATGAATCAACCTTCTCAGAAACACAAATCCCAACAAAATCTAGGCCTATCCAAATGACTTCCAAATTGCTGGAAACCTGTAAAACTGAAATACAGGAACTTTTGGATAAAAATCTCATACGCAAATCTAGAAGTCCTTGGTCTTGTGCAGCTTTTTATGTCAATAAAAATGCTGAAATTGAACGAGGAACTCCTAGACTCGTCATAAACTATAAACCTCTGAATACGGCTTTAAGATGGATTAGGTATCCCATACCTAACAAATCTGACTTTTTAAAACGTTTGTATTCTGCAAAAATCTTTTCAAAGTTTGACATGAAGTCTGGATTCTGGCAGATTCAAATTTCTGAAAAAGATAGGTATAAAACTGCTTTTACTGTTCCTTTTGGGCAGTATGAATGGAATGTTATGCCATTTGGTCTAAAAAATGCTCCATCAGAATTCCAGAGAATCATGAATGAGATCTTTAATGATTATAGCCAATATATTATCGTATACATTGATGATGTATTGGTTTATTCTCAGTCTATAGATCAACATTTTAAACATATAAACTCTTTCATAAAGATTGCAGAAACTAACGGTTTAGTAGTCTCAAAGCCAAAAATCAGTCTGTTCCAAACTAGAGTCAGATTTCTTGGGCACTGGATCAACCAAGGATCCATTACCCCAATTGATAGGGCCATCCAGTTTGCGGACAAATTCCCAGACCAGATCCTTGAAAAGAATCAGCTTCAAAGGTTTCTGGGCTGTTTAAACTATGTTGCTGATTTCATTCCACAACTCAGCAATTTCATTAAGCCGCTACATCAGCGTCTTAAACAGAATCCTCCTCCATGGACAGATGTTCATACAAACATTGTCCAAAAAATCAAATCTCAGGTTAAGCAACTTCCTTGTCTTAGCCTTCCAAATCCTATTGCCTTCAAGATTGTCCAAACCGATGCTTCTGATCTCGGCTATGGCGGGATCCTTATGCAAAGGATAGATAATCAAGAAAAAATTGTCTCCTTCACTTCTAAACATTGGAATAGTACTCAGCAAAACTATTCCACGATCAAAAAAGAAATTTTGGCAATTGTATTGTGTATTTCCAAATTTCAATCTGATTTACTCAATCAAAAGTTTTTACTTCGCATTGATTGTAAATCAGCAAAAGATGTTTTAGAAAAGGATGTTAAAAATCTTGCATCAAAACAAGTTTTTGCTAGTTGGCAAGCCATTTTATGCATTTTTGACTTTGACATTGAATTCATTAAAGGTTCTTCAAACTCTCTTCCAGACTTTCTCACAAGAGAATTTTGCAGGGCCTATAATCATGCCTAAAAAGAAAAAGGCACCAGATGAAAAACAGAAACAAAAAATGGACATCTTTCAAGATGCTTAGAAACCAGAATCACCCAGGGAGATGTCTACTGAAGAACTCCATGAGCTTCTTCAACAGAACTTCTTCCAAATCCCAAAAACAGAAAGACCATTGGCACCGATTCCTGCAGAATTGCTGAATTATTTTACAAGTCTAAAGGAATCAAAACCTTCGGGGTCATCCACCCCATCCCAGAAACAGACAGAGGGGTCACAAACCCCAACTCAGAAACCACAATCAACTCTTCCTGGGTCATCTACCCAAGAAAAAATAGCCAGAAAATTGACTTTAGAATCCATTGCCATAGACCTGGCTAAAAAACAAATCCCAGCAGTTACTTATGGTGAGATTGTTACAAAAACAGATAAACAATCTGACTTAGTAGCCGCTAAACCTAGAAATAGGTGGCTTCAATTGCGTCCTCCAAAGCAATTGTGCCACACCAAAACACTCAGGGTCAAAGGAATACTACTCCTTTCATCAAGAAACAGAGATGTATAAGGAATATTATTCAGATTGAACCTGAGTTTTTAATCAGAATCCTAATCAAGTGGCTGCTAATCTATTTCCCCAGGGAATGCATTACCAGCCAAAATCTTTTTCAAAATCACTGAGATTTTATGAGGCTATACTCATTCATTCTGAGTCTGTTATTATTGAACATATAATAGATCGGAATAATGAAGAACAAATAGCCTACTCTAAATTTCAGATATTGAAAGTCCTCACTCCCACTATGTGGGGAAAAAACCTTTTAAAACCAAGAGGACTTCCAATAAAAGCAAAAGATTTTCCTGATACCTATAACTATTGGGACTATGTTGACGCATGGGACCATGTGTTTTGGTATCAAAACAAAAAATCATCACATACTTGGTTTATGTATTTTCGTACTAGAACTGAGTATGAATTTCCTCAATGGTTCGCTTACTGGTGGAATTTCTTTGGTCCTACACCAGAGATATTTCCAAAACATGTAATTGAATCATTCGAGTATTTTAAACAGAAATTTGACATCGGTGAGGACCCATTTCCCTTGAGTCTTCATTATTGCTCGAAAATTTCAATGTCCTGGATTTTCTCTTGGAAGTATGAAATGAGTAAAATCGATGAAACTTCCAAGCTATTCCCAGTGTTACAACGAGTTCCATACTCAAGATGGTGGGACAAGTTTGACACACGAAGAGTTGATAAGCCGGCGATTGATCAATGGTTCAATGATAATCCTAAGTATCTTTGCCAGACGGAACAAAGCAAATTCCTCAATCAAAGATCAAGGATAACCTCCTTATTATCATCAACGACAGATAAGGCGGCCCTCATGAACCATCTGACAACCTTCCTTTTGGCTCTTCAGGATAATCCAGGATCATCCTCTCAAGCCCAACATACCTCCCCAACTGAAGAAACAGTACCAGAGGAGGAGGATTATGTAGTGGATTTAGATGAGGACTAGAATCTTTTCTCTTTACATGTGTGTATTTTGATTTTGATGTATGGTGTATTTTAGAAACAGATGTATGCTATACTCAGTTGTATTCAAAATAGACACGTGGAAAGCAAATATAGGCTCGCAGATGTTAACCAGAACTGCTCAAAAACAGTACAAGTTCTAGGTTAAAGGCATAACCGGAACTGTTCATAAACAGTACCAGTTCCAGGTCAAAAGCACATCAGCTCGCCTATAAAATGGAGGCCAGAAGAACGAAGAAGGCAGAGTTTTCATTTTCATCACTTCTCACTAAGATAGTCTTTGAGAGAGAAAGTCTGCTTGTTTTCATTTTTCTGATTTCCTTTTAAAGTTTTATATTGTAAGTCTTATATTTTCAATAAAAGTTCATGTTTTAGTTTCTGCATCTTTACTTTCCTGCACTTTCATCTTCATGCATCATATCCTCCGTCTGGTCCAGAGGTCAAGGTGGCTGCTACAGTGAACTAATTGGCTGGTTCTTCTTTACCGCCTGTTCACACGCCCTTTGATACTTCCAGAACCCCTTTCCCTTACTCATCTTGCATGTTTTAAGAAGCGTTGCTTCTTCTCTGCTTCTCTTTCTCTATCAGTGATCCTCCGCGCTCTTTAGGGGCTCCGCTCCCCTACTGGTATCAGAGCCAGAAGGAGAGGTAGAGATGTGTTGATTAATCTCGTTTTACTGTTATGGGGTAATTAAAAAAAAAAAAAGTATTTTCTGTTTCTTTTAACGGCGATATTGCTTAGCTATTATATGTGAGTCCTTCCATGGGATGTTTTAGATCGTAAGTCCGAAAGGTCGGCAGATATGTACCCCATGCTGTAGCATATAATAACGGAAGAAATATCGGTCCGGCTAAAAGAACTCTTTCTGTAAAGTTGTCTGTTTTTGAAGTTACTATTTAAATTTTCGTTTTAACCCCTATGCAGGTACCTACCCCATAATAGTAAAATTATTTTAATCTTCATACCCCTACTAATCCGGAAGGTGATGATACTAAGGACAGGGAGTACTTCAATTATTGAAATTTTCTGTCGTTTTTCTGTCTTGTCGTACTGTTTCTTTCCCACTCTTACTACTTTACAGCTTTGTTTCTACTGTTTCTGTCCTTTATATTCCTTTTACTTTATTTCTGTCCCCCTCACTTTATGGCTTCCTTTTTTCGCTCCTTTTCTTCAAAATTTGGGAGTTCATCCTCCTCTTCCTCCATAAACAGTGAGGATCCGTCCTCAAACAGAAACCAAGTCTTCAAAGAAGAAATCTCCTTTGAAGATATAAACCAAAACATTGACAATTGGGTTTTACCCACAATCTCCATTGACTCTCTCTATCAATCACAGGATAAGACCTGGTTCTCTGCATCTGATCACGTCATCAGAACTGTAGAAGAATCAGTCTCTATTCTTCCAGATAAACAGGACTTCTATCTTCTTTCTCCAAAATCAATAGAAAGGCATAAGAAGAAGTACAGTTTTCTGCACATAGGGAGTGTCCAAATTGCCATCAAACCGCTAATCAGAAGAGGCTTAAATGTCTCGGCCTTAGTGTGTTTATTGGACAATAGACATAACAACTTTGCTGATTCACTGCTCGCCGCAGCTGAATTTGGCCTTCATGATGGACCCGTCTTCTTTAATTGCTTTCCTGATAGGTTAGCAAATTTAGGAGATGAACATATCCATGAAGTGTTGAAACTGAAACTCAAATTGCACGGTCTAGATATGAAACCGGGATCTATACCTGCAACTCTTACCTATAGGGTGCACTATAAGGTCTCGAACTCTTCAAAGTCAATGGCCAAACAATTCCCCACGACAGGAGAAACAGTGATATGTTTGACAGACCCTTCACATGTTAACCTGTCGGTCCCCAAAACCATCATGTGGAAGGACGTCTTGTTACCAGATGACTGGACGTTAGAAAGGGTTTCCAGACCTACTCCACCCCCAACAGTAAGTCAGGTGAGTAGAATAACTCACACCACTGACGGAACTGTAAAATTGTCATTTGATCGACCAAGAAGGTCTGTTTCCTCTAGTTATGGGTCTAACTCAGGATATGAAGACTGTAGATCCCAATTAGAGTCCGCTAGGCATTCTTGTTCGTCCTCTAGGCCGCCATCTCATGTTTATTCCAGACCTCCGTCTGTTATTTATATGCCGGCGCCTCCCCAAACTATTAGGGACACTCACCCACAGGTAGTTCCTTCTCAGGCCAGTGTCTCAATTCATGGAGTGGATAACACCACAAACATTCCTCAACCGAGTTATGAGAGGACTGAAGACGCAAGTCTACCACAGTCCCCTACCTACTCATCCATGAATGTCGGAGAACCTTTTGAATCTCTCACCGTAAACGATGGAGAACCCTATCCAAGCATAAACTTTTTAGAAAAACAGTTCTCTATTGACAAGCATGCCCTTAGAAAAGATTTCTATTCTGAGGAAAACAAACCCAAGAAAATCTGGTTCTTAGCCAAATTCAAAGGAAATAATAGACAGTCTGTCCAAGATAAGTTCTATGAATTCCTAGAAGAGGCGGAAGAAAACATTCCATTTTTTGATTGGTTCAGTGCCTATGCACAACAGCAAGGTATTGAATATCCATTCCCAAAGAACATAAACATGACCAAACAGGAATGGAAATTGCCTGATGGATCCACAACATCTTCTATGTTGCCTCCCCCAAAAACTGTCCAGTTGACGCAATTAAAGGATGACCAAAATCAACCTTTAATAGCATCTCCATTTAAATTCAAAAACACTAGTAAACCCATTGACTCCATGGACATTAAAAATCTTTGCGAGCAAAATAATTACACCAACAGGTATTTACAAACTTTGGGTAGTTACATTGTTCAAAAGGCAATACCATCTCCAACAGTAACAAAACCATCACCTGTATTTGAGGCACCTATCTTTAAACCATTTGAGGTAGGACCAAAACTCATGTCAGAGTTTCTAGGATATAAGACTAATTTACAAAGAAAAATTGAGCAAAAAATGGAACAGCTCAGTAATCTCCAGTCTGCAGTAATCCCAGAAACTCCCCAAGGAGAAGTCTCTTCAACATCTCAACAAGTGATGAATATTGAAGAAAATTCTCAATCTTCAGAATCTGAAACCAGATCATCTGATCTCCAGATTAACAATCAGAATTGGAAAACCCCTACCAGGCTTTACTATCCCAGGGCATCACCGCCTGATATATTGCTTGAAGAAAGGGTAACCCAAAACTTCAAATCATTCAGTGCTGACCATATCTATGAATGGAACATAGATGGGCAAAGTGAGACCAACATTTTGCAAATTCTCCAACAAATGACAATGGTTAGTACGGCATATCAAACTGCAAATGATGCTTCTGATGAGGCCATCACTAATCTATTAATTGCAGGGTTTACTGGGCAATTAAAAGGTTGGTGGGACAATTATCTTTCATCTGAAGAGAAAAATGTCATACTAACCTCTGTCAAAACTGAACCAGATGGTACTCCAATCTTATATGAAGGGAGTAGCATTCCTGATTCAGTTAATACATTGATTTTTACAATCATTAAACACTTTGTTGGAGATCCATCTCTCTGGAAAGATAGGTCGGCAGAACTTCTTTCAAATCTCAAGTGCAGAACTTTATCTGATTTCAGATGGTATAGGGATAACTTTCTGCAAAGAGTCCTCACAAGAGATGATGCCAATCAACCTTTTTGGAAAGAAAAATTTCTAGCTGGATTGCCTAAATCCTTAGGCGATAAAGTTAGAGAAAAATTGAGAAATCAAAACGATGGCAACATCCCTTATGAGAGATTGACATATGGGCAGTTAGTATCTCATGTACAAAGAACTGCACTAAAGATTTGCCAGGATGACAAGATCCAGAAACAGCTTGCAAAAGAGAAAGCCACAAGCAATAGGGAATTGGGCACTTTTTGTGAACAATTCGGCTTTCCAGCCTGCAAGAAGTCTAGGCCATCCAAACCCAAACATAAACAGTTCAGGCAACATAAACCAGCCTACCATAAACCAAGGAAACCCTTTAGGAAAACCCCTAGGGAACATAATAAACCGAAAGAGGATTTTCCTAAAACTAAGCTGACATGCTTCAGATGTGGAAAGCAAGGCCACATTTCCAAGTATTGTCGGTTTAGTAAGAAACTGAACAAGATCAGAAACATAGATGAATCTGTTCTTGAGCAGATTAATAATCTACTGATTGACACTTCAGAATCTGAGATAGAAACAGAAAACACCTCAGATGATCTTAATAACATTCAGGAAGATGATCTAGCAGGATCTTCCTCCTCCATCAATGTTATTACAAAAGAACAAGATTTACTCTTTGACATCATCACTAAACTGCCCGATGATGAACAAGGAGAATATCTGTTCAAACTCAAGGAGCTATTCAATTCGAGTAGTTCCAAACCAAAAACACCATTGCCCATAAACAAATACGATTTAATAGAAACAATAAACAGGTTCAAACATTCTGTTAAACCAACAACTCTTCAAGATCTTCAGCATGAAGTCCATAATCTCAAAGCTGAAGTTTCATTCTTGAGGACGCAGCAAGAAACACAGGCAGCTGCAATATCCCAAATTCAGGATATCCAGCTTCAGAAAAGGCAAGAGTCATTAGAACATCAAAATGATGAAGAACCTGATGACGCCTTCATAAGTCTAGTATCCAGAATATCAGTTCCGAAATTTTATATCTTTGTCAAGATTATTATTAATGATGAACTGGTATTAGAACAGCCTGCCTTATTTGATACAGGAGCAGCGTCTAACTGTTTCAATGAAGGTCTCATCCCCACCAAATTCTTTGAGAAAACAACGGAGAGATTCAGTGGTGTCAACCAAACTACATTGGATGTCAAATACAAAATCTCTAATGTTGTCATAGAAAATGAAAGTTTCCGAGTTCAAACTCCTTTCATACTGGTCAAGAACATGGGATCTCAGATTATTCTGGGTGCTCCATTTGCGGGATTAATTCTCCCGTACTTGACTAAGAAGGATGGGATATCCTTTGAACATTTGGGGAAGACTATCACTTTCCCTTTCACACAAAATCCAAAGATCAAAGAATTAAATTTACTTTCTTCAAAACAAAACCAAATAAACTTTCTGAAGGAAGAAATTTCATTCAAACATATAGAATCACAGATAGAGCAACCACAGGTTAAAAATCGAATCCAAGATTGCTTGACAAAGATCCACCAAACAATATGTTCGGATCTTCCCAATGCCTTCTGGAATCGTAAAAAACATGTAGTTGATCTACCCTATGAATCAACCTTCTCAGAAACACAAATCCCAACAAAATCTAGGCCTATCCAAATGACTTCCAAATTGCTGGAAACCTGTAAAACTGAAATACATGAACTTTTGGATAAAAATCTCATACGCAAATCTAGAAGTCCTTGGTCTTGTGCAGCTTTTTATGTCAATAAAAATGCTGAAATTGAACGAGGAACTCCTAGACTCGTCATAAACTATAAACCTCTGAATACGGCTTTAAGATGGATTAGGTATCCCATACCTAACAAATCTGACTTATTAAAACGTTTGTATTCTGCAAAAATCTTTTCAAAGTTTGACATGAAGTCTGGATTCTGGCAGATTCAAATTTCTGAAAAAGATAGGTATAAAACCGCTTTTACTGTTCCTTTTGGGCAGTATGAATGGAATGTTATGCCATTTGGTCTAAAAAAATGCTCCATCAGAATTCCAGAGAATCATGAATGAGATTTTTAATGATTATAGCCAATATATTATCGTATGCATTGATGATGTATTGGTTTATTCTCAGTCTATAGATCAACATTTTAAACATATAAACTCTTTCATAAAGATTGCAGAAACTAACGGTTTAGTAGTCTCAAAGCCAAAAATCAGTCTGTTCCAAACTAGAGTCAGATTTCTTGGGCACTGGATCAACCAAGGATCCATTACCCCAATTGATAGGGCCATCCAGTTTGCGGACAAATTCCCAGACCAGATCCTTGAAAAGAATCAGCTTCAAAGGTTTCTGGGCTGTTTAAACTATGTTGCTGATTTCATTCCACAACTAAGCAATTTCATTAAGCCGCTACATCAGCGTCTTAAACAGAATCCTCCTCCATGGACAGATGTTCATACAAACATTGTCCAAAAAATCAAATCTCAGGTTAAGCAACTTCCTTGTCTTAGCCTTCCAAATCCTATTGCCTTCAAGATTGTCCAAACCGATGCTTCTGATCTCGGCTATGGCGGGATCCTTATGCAAAGGATAGATAATCAAGAAAAAATTGTCTCCTTCACTTCTAAACATTGGAATAGTACTCAGCAAAACTATTCCACGATCAAAAAAGAAATTTTGGCAATTGTATTGTGTATTTCCAAATTTCAATCTGATTTACTCAATCAAAAGTTTTTACTTTGCATTGATTGTAAATCAGCAAAATATGTTTTAGAAAAGGATGTTAAAAATCTTGCATCAAAACAAGTTTTTGCTAGATGGCAAGCCATTTTATGCATTTTTGACTTTGACATTGAATTCATTAAAGGTTCTTCAAACTCTCTTCCAGACTTTCTCACAAGAGAATTTTTGCAGGGCCTATAATCATGCCTAAAAAGAAAAAGGCACCAGATGAAAAACAAAAACAAAAAATGGACATCTTTCAAGATGCTCAGAAACCAGAATCACCCAGGGAGATGTCTACTGAAGAACTCCATGAGCTTCTTCAACAGAACTTCTTCCAAATCCCAAAAACAGAAAGACCATTGGCACCGATTCCTGCAGAATTGCTGAATTATTTTACAAGTCTAAAGGAATCAAAACCTTCGGGGTCATCCACCCCATCCCAGAAACAGACAGAGGGGTCACAAACCCCAACTCAGAAACCACAATCAACTCTTCCTGGGTCATCTACCCAAGAAAAAATAGCCAGAAAATTGACTTTAGAATCCATTGCCATAGACCTGGCTAAAAAACAAATCCCAGCAGTTACTTATGGTGAGATTGTTACAAAAACAGATAAACAATCTGACTTAGTAGCCGCTAAACCCCAGAAACAGGTGGCTTCAATTGCGTCCTCCAAAGCAATTGTGCCACACCAAAACACTCAGGGTCAAAGGAATACTACTCCTTTCATCAAGAAACAGAGATGTATAAGGAATATTATTCAGATTGAACCTGAGTTTTTTAATCAGAATCCTAATCAAGTGGCTGCTAATCTATTTCCCCAGGGAATGCATTACCAGCCAAAATCTTTTTCAAAATCACTGAGATTTTATGAGGCTATACTCATTCATTCTGAGTCTGTTATTATTGAACATATAATAGATCGGAATAATGAAGAACAAATAGCCTACTCTAAATTTCAGATATTGAAAGTCCTCACTCCCATTATGTGGGGAAAAAACCTTTTAAAACCAAGAGGACTTCCAATAAAAGCAAAAGATTTTCCTGATACCTATAACTATTGGGACTATGTTGACGCATGGGACCATGTGTTTTGGTATCAAAACAAAAAATCATCACATACTTGGTTTATGTATTTTCGTACTAGAACTGAGTATGAATTTCCTCAATGGTTCGCTTACTGGTGGAATTTCTTTGGTCCTACACCAGAGATATTTCCAAAACATGTAATTGAATCATTCGAGTATTTTAAACAGAAATTTGACATCGGTGAGGACCCATTTCCCTTGAGTCTTCATTATTGCTCGAAAATTTCAATGTCCTGGATTTTCTCTTGGAAGTATGAAATGAGTAAAATCGATGAAACTTCCAAGCTATTCCCAGTGTTACAACGAGTTCCATACTCAAGAAATTCCACCAGTAAGCGAACCATTGAGGAAATTCATACTCAGTTCTAGTACGAAAATACATAAACCAAGTATGTGATGATTTTTTGTTTTGATACCAAAACACATGGTCCCATGCGTCAACATAGTCCCAATAGTTATAGGTATCAGGAAAATCTGGCGGGATCCTTATGCAAAGGATAGATAATCAAGAAAAAATTGTCTCCTTCACTTCTAAACATTGGAATAGTACTCAGCAAAACTATTCCACGATCAAAAAAGAAATTTGGCAATTGTATTGTGTATTTCCAAATTTCAATCTGATTTACTCAATCAAAAGTTTTTACTTCGCATTGATTGTAAATCAGCAAAAGATGTTTTAGAAAAGGATGTTAAAAATCTTGCATCAAAACAAGTTTTTGCTAGATGGCAAGCCATTTTATGCATTTTTGACTTTGACATTGAATTCATTAAAGGTTCTTCAAACTCTCTTCCAGACTTTCTCACAAGAGAATTTTTGCAGGGCCTATAATCATGCCTAAAAAGAAAAAGGCACCAGATGAAAAACAGAAACAAAAAATGGACATCTTTCAAGATGCTCAGAAACCAGAATCACCCAGGGAGATGTCTACTGAAGAACTCCATGAGCTTCTTCAACAGAACTTCTTCCAAATCCCAAAAACAGAAAGACCATTGGCACCGATTCCTGCAGAATTGCTGAATTATTTTACAAGTCTAAAGGAATCAAAACCTTCGGGGTCATCCACCCCATCCCAGAAACAGACAGAGGGGTCACAAACCCCAACTCAGAAACCACAATCAACTCTTCCTGGGTCATCTACCCAAGAAAAAATAGCCAGAAAATTGACTTTAGAATCCATTGCCATAGACCTGGCTAAAAAACAAATCCCAGCAGTTACTTATGGTGAGATTGTTACAAAAACAGATAAACAATCTGACTTAGTAGCCGCTAAACCCCAGAAACAGGTGGCTTCAATTGCGTCCTCCAAAGCAATTGTGCCACACCAAAACACTCAGGGTCAAAGGAATACTACTCCTTTCATCAAGAAACAGAGATGTATAAGGAATATTATTCAGATTGAACCTGAGTTTTTTAATCAGAATCCTAATCAAGTGGCTGCTAATCTATTTCCCCAGGGAATGCATTACCAGCCAAAATCTTTTTCAAAATCACTGAGATTTTATGAGGCTATACTCATTCATTCTGAGTCTGTTATTATTGAACATATAATAGATCGGAATAATGAAGAACAAATAGCCTACTCTAAATTTCAGATATTGAAAGTCCTCACTCCCATTATGTGGGGAAAAAACCTTTTAAAACCAAGAGGACTTCCAATAAAAGCAAAAGATTTTCCTGATACCTATAACTATTGGGACTATGTTGACGCATGGGACCATGTGTTTTGGTATCAAAACAAAAAATCATCACATACTTGGTTTATGTATTTTCGTACTAGAACTGAGTATGAATTTCCTCAATGGTTCGCTTACTGGTGGAATTTCTTTGGTCCTACACCAGAGATATTTCCAAAACATGTAATTGAATCATTCGAGTATTTTAAACAGAAATTTGACATCGGTGAGGACCCATTTCCCTTGAGTCTTCATTATTGCTCGAAAATTTCAATGTCCTGGATTTTCTCTTGGAAGTATGAAATGAGTAAAATCGATGAAACTTCCAAGCTATTCCCAGTGTTACAACGAGTTCCATACTCAAGAAATTCCACCAGTAAGCGAACCATTGAGGAAATTCATACTCAGTTCTAGTACGAAAATACATAAACCAAGTATGTGATGATTTTTTGTTTTGATACCAAAACACATGGTCCCATGCGTCAACATAGTCCCAATAGTTATAGGTATCAGGAAAATCTGGCGGGATCCTTATGCAAAGGATAGATAATCAAGAAAAAATTGTCTCCTTCACTTCTAAACATTGGAATAGTACTCAGCAAAACTATTCCACGATCAAAAAAGAAATTTTGGCAATTGTATTGTGTATTTCCAAATTTCAATCTGATTTACTCAATCAAAAGTTTTTACTTCGCATTGATTGTAAATCAGCAAAAGATGTTTTAGAAAAGGATGTTAAAAATCTTGCATCAAAACAAGTTTTGCTAGATGGCAAGCCATTTTATGCATTTTTGACTTTGACATTGAATTCATTAAGGTTCTTCAAACTCTCTTCCAGACTTTCTCACAAGAGAATTTTTGCAGGGCCTATAATCATGCCTAAAAAGAAAAAGGCACCAGATGAAAAACAGAAACAAAAAATGGACATCTTTCAAGATGCTCAGAAACCAGAATCACCCAGGGAGATGTCTACTGAAGAACTCCATGAGCTTCTTCAACAGAACTTCTTCCAAATCCCAAAAACAGAAAGACCATTGGCACCGATTCCTGCAGAATTGCTGAATTATTTTACAAGTCTAAAGGAATCAAAACCTTCGGGGTCATCCACCCCATCCCAGAAACAGACAGAGGGGTCACAAACCCCAACTCAGAAACCACAATCAACTCTTCCTGGGTCATCTACCCAAGAAAAAATAGCCAGAAAATTGACTTTAGAATCCATTGCCATAGACCTGGCTAAAAAACAAATCCCAGCAGTTACTTATGGTGAGATTGTTACAAAAACAGATAAACAATCTGACTTAGTAGCCGCTAAACCCAGAAACAGGTGGCTTCAATTGCGTCCTCCAAAGCAATTGTGCCACACCAAAACACTCAGGGTCAAAGGAATACTACTCCTTTCATCAAGAAACAGAGATGTATAAGGAATATTATTCAGATTGAACCTGAGTTTTTTAATCAGAATCCTAATCAAGTGGCTGCTAATCTATTTCCCCAGGGAATGCATTACCAGCCAAAATCTTTTTCAAAATCACTGAGATTTTATGAGGCTATACTCATTCATTCTGAGTCTGTTATTATTGAACATATAATAGATCGGAATAATGAAGAACAAATAGCCTACTCTAAATTTCAGATATTGAAAGTCCTCACTCCCATTATGTGGGAAAAAAAACCTTTTAAAACCAAGAGGACTTCCAATAAAAGCAAAAGATTTTCCTGATACCTATAACTATTGGGACTATGTTGACGCATGGGACCATGTGTTTTGGTATCAAAACAAAAAATCATCACATACTTGGTTTATGTATTTTCGTACTAGAACTGAGTATGAATTTCCTCAATGGTTCGCTTACTGGTGGAATTTCTTTGGTCCTACACCAGAGATATTTCCAAAACATGTAATTGAATCATTCGAGTATTTTAAACAGAAATTTGACATCGGTGAGGACCCATTTCCCTTGAGTCTTCATTATTGCTCGAAAATTTCAATGTCCTGGATTTTCTCTTGGAAGTATGAAATGAGTAAAATCGATGAAACTTCCAAGCTATTCCCAGTGTTACAACGAGTTCCATACTCAAGAAATTCCACCAGTAAGCGAACCATTGAGGAAATTCATACTCAGTTCTAGTACGAAAATACATAAACCAAGTATGTGATGATTTTTTGTTTTGATACCAAAACACATGGTCCCATGCGTCAACATAGTCCCAATAGTTATAGGTATCAGGAAAATCTGGCGGGATCCTTATGCAAAGGATAGATAATCAAGAAAAAATTGTCTCCTTCACTTCTAAACATTGGAATAGTACTCAGCAAAACTATTCCACGATCAAAAAAGAAATTTTGGCAATTGTATTGTGTATTTCCAAATTTCAATCTGATTTACTCAATCAAAAGTTTTTACTTCGCATTGATTGTAAATCAGCAAAAGATGTTTTAGAAAAGGATGTTAAAAATCTTGCATCAAAACAAGTTTTTGCTAGATGGCAAGCCATTTTATGCATTTTTGACTTTGACATTGAATTCATTAAAGGTTCTTCAAACTCTCTTCCAGACTTTCTCACAAGAGAATTTTTGCAGGGCCTATAATCATGCCTAAAAAGAAAAAGGCACCAGATGAAAAACAGAAACAAAAAATGGACATCTTTCAAGATGCTCAGAAACCAGAATCACCCAGGGAGATGTCTACTGAAGAACTCCATGAGCTTCTTCAACAGAACTTCTTCCAAATCCCAAAACAGAAAGACCATTGGCACCGATTCCTGCAGAATTGCTGAATTATTTTACAAGTCTAAAGGAATCAAAACCTTCGGGGTCATCCACCCCATCCCAGAAACAGACAGAGGGGTCACAAACCCCAACTCAGAAACCACAATCAACTCTTCCTGGGTCATCTACCCAAGAAAAAATAGCCAGAAAATTGACTTTAGAATCCATTGCCATAGACCTGGCTAAAAAACAAATCCCAGCAGTTACTTATGGTGAGATTGTTACAAAAACAGATAAACAATCTGACTTAGTAGCCGCTAAACCCCAGAAACAGGTGGCTTCAATTGCGTCCTCCAAAGCAATTGTGCCACACCAAAACACTCAGGGTCAAAGGAATACTACTCCTTTCATCAAGAAACAGAGATGTATAAGGAATATTATTCAGATTGAACATGAGTTTTTTAATCAGAATCCTAATCAAGTGGCTGCTAATCTATTTCCCCAGGGAATGCATTACCAGCCAAAATCTTTTTCAAAATCACTGAGATTTTATGAGGCTATACTCATTCATTCTGAGTCTGTTATTATTGAACATATAATAGATCGGAATAATGAAGAACAAATAGCCTACTCTAAATTTCAGATATTGAAAGTCCTCACTCCCATTATGTGGGGAAAAAACCTTTTAAAACCAAGAGGACTTCCAATAAAAGCAAAAGATTTTCCTGATACCTATAACTATTGGGACTATGTTGACGCATGGGACCATGTGTTTTGGTATCAAAACAAAAAATCATCACATACTTGGTTTATGTATTTTCGTACTAGAACTGAGTATGAATTTCCTCAATGGTTCGCTTACTGGTGGAATTTCTTTGGTCCTACACCAGAGATATTTCCAAAACATGTAATTGAATCATTCGAGTATTTTAAACAGAAATTTGACATCGGTGAGGACCCATTTCCTTGAGTTCTTCATTATTGCTCGAAAATTTCAATGTCCTGGATTTTCTCTTGGAAGTATGAAATGAGTAAAATCGATGAAACTTCCAAGCTATTCCCAGTGTTACAACGAGTTCCATACTCAAGAAATTCCACCAGTAAGCGAACCATTGAGGAAATTCATACTCAGTTCTAGTACGAAAATACATAAACCAAGTATGTGATGATTTTTTGTTTTGATACCAAAACACATGGTCCCATGCGTCAACATAGTCCCAATAGTTATAGGTATCAGGAAAATCTGGCGGGATCCTTATGCAAAGGATAGATAATCAAGAAAAAATTGTCTCCTTCACTTCTAAACATTGGAATAGTACTCAGCAAAACTATTCCACGATCAAAAAAGAAATTTTGGCAATTGTATTGTGTATTTCCAAATTTCAATCTGATTTACTCAATCAAAAGTTTTTACTTCGCATTGATTGTAAATCAGCAAAAGATGTTTTAGAAAAGGATGTTAAAAATCTTGCATCAAACAAGTTTTTGCTAGATGGCAAGCCATTTTATGCATTTTTGACTTTGACATTGAATTCATTAAAGGTTCTTCAAACTCTCTTCCAGACTTTCTCACAAGAGAATTTTGCAGGGCCTATAATCATGCCTAAAAAGAAAAAGGCACCAGATGAAAAACAGAAACAAAAAATGGACATCTTTCAAGATGCTCAGAAACCAGAATCACCCAGGGAGATGTCTACTGAAGAACTCCATGAGCTTCTTCAACAGAACTTCTTCCAAATCCCAAAAACAGAAAGACCATTGGCACCGATTCCTGCAGAATTGCTGAATTATTTTACAAGTCTAAAGGAATCAAAACCTTCGGGGTCATCCACCCCATCCCAGAAACAGACAGAGGGGTCACAAACCCCAACTCAGAAACCACAATCAACTCTTCCTGGGTCATCTACCCAAGAAAAAATAGCCAGAAAATTGACTTTAGAATCCATTGCCATAGACCTGGCTAAAAAACAAATCCCAGCAGTTACTTATGGTGAGATTGTTACAAAAACAGATAAACAATCTGACTTAGTAGCCGCTAAACCCCAGAAACAGGTGGCTTCAATTGCGTCCTCCAAAGCAATTGTGCCACACCAAAACACTCAGGGTCAAAGGAATACTACTCCTTTCATCAAGAAACAGAGATGTATAAGGAATATTATTCAGATTGAACCTGAGTTTTTTAATCAGAATCCTAATCAAGTGGCTGCTAATCTATTTCCCCAGGGAATGCATTACCAGCCAAAATCTTTTTCAAATCACTGAGATTTTATGAGGCTATACTCATTCATTCTGAGTCTGTTATTATTGAACATATAATAGATCGGAATAATGAAGAACAAATAGCCTACTCTAAATTTCAGATATTGAAAGTCCTCACTCCCACTATGTGGGGAAAAAACCTTTTAAAACCAAGAGGACTTCCAATAAAAGCAAAAGATTTTCTGATACCTATAACTATTGGGACTATGTTGACGCATGGGACCATGTGTTTTGGTATCAAAACAAAAAATCATCACATACTTGGTTTATGTATTTTCGTACTAGAACTGAGTATGAATTTCCTCAATGGTTCGCTTACTGGTGGAATTTCTTTGGTCCTACACCAGAGATATTTCCAAAACATGTAATTGAATCATTCGAGTATTTTAAACAGAAATTTGACATCGGTGAGGACCCATTTCCCTTGAGTCTTCATTATTGCTCGAAAATTCAATGTCCTGGATTTTCTCTTGGAAGTATGAAATGAGTAAAATCGATGAAACTTCCAAGCTATTCCCAGTGTTACAACGAGTTCCATACTCAAGAAATTCCACCAGTAAGCGAACCATTGAGGAAATTCATACTCAGTTCTAGTACGAAAATACATAAACCAAGTATGTGATGATTTTTTGTTTTGATACCAAAACACATGGTCCCATGCGTCAACATAGTCCCAATAGTTATAGGTATCAGGAAAATCTGGCGGGATCCTTATGCAAAGGATAGATAATCAAGAAAAAATTGTCTCCTTCACTTCTAAACATTGGAATAGTACTCAGCAAAACTATTCCACGATCAAAAAAGAAATTTTGGCAATTGTATTGTGTATTTCCAAATTTCAATCTGATTTACTCAATCAAAAGTTTTTACTTCGCATTGATTGTAAATCAGCAAAAGATGTTTTAGAAAAGGATGTTAAAAATCTTGCATCAAAACAAGTTTTTGCTAGATGGCAAGCCATTTTATGCATTTTGACTTTGACATTGAATTCATTAAAGGTTCTTCAAACTCTCTTCCAGACTTTCTCACAAGAGAATTTTTGCAGGGCCTATAATCATGCCTAAAAAGAAAAAGGCACCAGATGAAAAACAGAAACAAAAAATGGACATCTTTCAAGATGCTCAGAAACCAGAATCACCCAGGGAGATGTCTACTGAAGAACTCCATGAGCTTCTTCAACAGAACTTCTTCCAAATCCCAAAAACAGAAAGACCATTGGCACCGATTCCTGCAGAATTGCTGAATTATTTTACAAGTCTAAAGGAATCAAAACCTTCGGGGTCATCCACCCCATCCCAGAAACAGACAGAGGGGTCACAAACCCCAACTCAGAAACCACAATCAACTCTTCCTGGGTCATCTACCCAAGAAAAAATAGCCAGAAAATTGACTTTAGAATCCATTGCCATAGACCTGGCTAAAAAACAAATCCCAGCAGTTACTTATGGTGAGATTGTTACAAAAACAGATAAACAATCTGACTTAGTAGCCGCTAAACCCCAGAAACAGGTGGCTTCAATTGCGTCCTCCAAAGCAATTGTGCCACACCAAAACACTCAGGGTCAAAGGAATACTACTCCTTTCATCAAGAAACAGAGATGTATAAGGAATATTATTCAGATTGAACATGAGTTTTTTAATCAGAATCCTAATCAAGTGGCTGCTAATCTATTTCCCCAGGGAATGCATTACCAGCCAAAATCTTTTTCAAAATCACTGAGATTTTATGAGGCTATACTCATTCATTCTGAGTCTGTTATTATTGAACATATAATAGATCGGAATAATGAAGAACAAATAGCCTACTCTAAATTTCAGATATTGAAAGTCCTCACTCCCACTATGTGGGGAAAAAACCTTTTAAAACCAAGAGGACTTCCAATAAAAGCAAAAGATTTTCCTGATACCTATAACTATTGGGACTATGTTGACGCATGGGACCATGTGTTTTGGTATCAAAACAAAAAATCATCACATACTTGGTTTATGTATTTTCGTACTAGAACTGAGTATGAATTTCCTCAATGGTTCGCTTACTGGTGGAATTTCTTTGGTCCTACACCAGAAATATTTCCAAAACATGTAATTGAATCATTCGAGTATTTTAAACAGAAATTTGACATCGGTGAGGACCCATTTCCCTTGAGTCTTCATTATTGCTCGAAAATTTCAATGTCCTGGATTTTCTCTTGGAAGTATGAAATGAGTAAAATCGATGAAACTTCCAAGCTATTCCCAGTGTTACAACGAGTTCCATACTCAAGATGGTGGGACAAGTTTGACACACGAAGAGTTGATAAGCCGGCGATTGATCAATGGTTCAATGATAATCCTAAGTATCTTTGCCAGACGGAACAAAGCAAATTCCTCAATCAAAGATCAAGGATAACCTCCTTATTATCATCAACGACAGATAAGGCGGCCCTCATGAACCATCTGACAACCTTCCTTTTGGCTCTTCAGGATAATCCAGGATCATCCTCTCAAGCCCAACATACCTCCCCAACTGAAGAAACAGTACCAGAGGAGGAGGATTATGTAGTGGATTTAGATGAGGACTAGAATCTTTTCTCTTTACATGTGTGTATTTTGATTTTGATGTATGGTGTATTTTAGAAACAGATGTATGCTATACTCAGTTGTATTCAAAATAGACACGTGGAAAGCAAATATAGGCTCGCAGATGTTAACCAGAACTGCTCAAAAACAGTACAAGTTCTAGGTTAAAGGCATAACCGGAACTGTTCATAAACAGTACCAGTTCCAGGTCAAAAGCACATCAGCTCGCCTATAAAATGGAGGCCAGAAGAACGAAGAAGGCAGAGTTTTCATTTTCATCACTTCTCACTAAGATAGTCTTTGAGAGAGAAAGTCTGCTTGTTTCATTTTTCTGATTTCCTTTTAAAGTTTTATATTGTAAGTCTTATATTTTCAATCAAAGTTCATGTTTTAGTTTCTGCATCTTTACTTTCCTGCACTTTCATCTTCATGCATCATATCCTCCGTCTGGTCCAGAGGTCAAGGTGGCTGCTACAGTGAACTAATTGGCTGGTTCTTCTTTACCGCCTGTTCACACGCCCTTTGATACTTCCAGAACCCCTTTCCCTTACTCATCTTGCATGTTTTAAGAAGCGTTGCTTCTTCTCTGCTTCTCTTTCTCTATCAGTGATCCTCCGCGCTCTTTAGGGGCTCCGCTCCCCTACTCAAATTTCTGTTTAAAATACTCGAATGATTCAATTACATGTTTTGGAAATATCTCTGGTGTAGGACCAAAGAAATTCCACCAGTAAGCGAACCATTGAGGAAATTCATACTCAGTTCTAGTACGAAAATACATAAACCAAGTATGTGATGATTTTTTGTTTTGATACCAAAACACATGGTCCCATGCGTCAACATAGTCCCAATAGTTATAGGTATCAGGAAAATCTTTTGCTTTTATTGGAAGTCCTCTTGGTTTTAAAAGGTTTTTTCCCCACATAGTGGGAGTGAGGACTTTCAATATCTGAAATTTAGAGTAGGCTATTTGTTCTTCATTATTCCGATCTATTATATGTTCAATAATAACAGACTCAGAATGAATGAGTATAGCCTCATAAAATCTCAGTGATTTTGAAAAAGATTTTGGCTGGTAATGCATTCCCTGGGGAAATAGATTAGCAGCCACTTGATTAGGATTCTGATTAAAAAACTCAGGTTCAATCTGAATAATATTCCTTATACATCTCTGTTTCTTGATGAAAGGAGTAGTATTCCTTTGACCCTGAGTGTTTTGGTGTGGCACAATTGCTTTGGAGGACGCAATTGAAGCCACCTGTTTCTGGGGTTTAGCGGCTACTAAGTCAGATTGTTTATCTGTTTTTGTAACAATCTCACCATAAGTAACTGCTGGGATTTGTTTTTTAGCCAGGTCTATGGCAATGGATTCTAAAGTCAATTTTCTGGCTATTTTTTCTTGGGTAGATGACCCAGGAAGAGTTGATTGTGGTTTCTGAGTTGGGGTTTGTGACCCCTCTGTCTGTTTCTGGGATGGGGTGGATGACCCCGAAGGTTTTGATTCCTTTAGACTTGTAAAATAATTCAGCAATTCTGCAGGAATCGGTGCCAATGGTCTTTCTGTTTTTGGGATTTGGAAGAAGTTCTGTTGAAGAAGCTCATGGAGTTCTTCAGTAGACATCTCCCTGGGTGATTCTGGTTTCTGAGCATCTTGAAAGATGTCCATTTTTTGTTTCTGTTTTTCATCTGGTGCCTTTTCTTTTTAGGCATGATTATAGGCCCTGCAAAAATTCTCTTGTGAGAAAGTCTGGAAGAGAGTTTGAAGAACCTTTAATGAATTCAATGTCAAAGTCAAAAATGCATAAAATGGCTTGCCATCTAGCAAAAACTTGTTTTGATGCAAGATTTTTAACATCCTTTTCTAAAACATCTTTTGCTGATTTACAATCAATGCGAAGTAAAAACTTTTGATTGAGTAAATCAGATTGAAATTTGGAAATACACAATACAATTGCCAAAATTTCTTTTTTGATCGTGGAATAGTTTTGCTGAGTACTATTCCAATGTTTAGAAGTGAAGGAGACAATTTTTTCTTGATTATCTATCCTTTGCATAAGGATCCCGCCATAGCCGAGATCAGAAGCATCGGTTTGGACAATCTTGAAGGCAATAGGATTTGGAAGGCTAAGACAAGGAAGTTGCTTAACCTGAGATTTGATTTTTTAGACAATGTTTGTATGAACATCTGTCCATGGAGGAGGATTCTGTTTAAGACGCTGATGTAGCGGCTTAATGAAATTGCTGAGTTGTGGAATGAAATCAGCAACATAGTTTAAACAGCCCAGAAACCTTTGAAGCTGATTCTTTTCAAGGATCTGGTCTGGGAATTTGTCCGCAAACTGGATGGCCCTATCAATTGGGGTAATGGATCCTTGGTTGATCCAGTGCCCAAGAAATCTGACTCTAGTTTGGAACAGACTGATTTTTGGCTTTGAGACTACTAAACCGTTAGTTTCTGCAATCTTTATGAAAGAGTTTATATGTTTAAAATGTTGATCTATAGAATGAGAATAAACCAATACATCATCAATGTATACGATAATATATTGGCTATAATCATTAAAGATCTCATTCATGATTCTCTGGAATTCTGATGGAGCATTTTTTAGACCAAATGGCATAACATTCCATTCATACTGCCCAAAAGGAACAGTAAAAGTGGTTTTATACCTATCTTTTTCAGAAATTTGAATCTGCCAGAATCCAGACTTCATGTCAAACTTTGAAAAGATTTTTGCAGAATACAAACGTTTTAATAAGTCAGATTTGTTAGGTATGGGATACCTAATCCATCTTAAAGCCGTATTCAGAGGTTTATAGTTTATGACGAGTCTAGGAGTTCCTCGTTCAATTTCAGCATTTTTATTGACATAAAAAGCTGCACAAGACCAAGGACTTCTAGATTTGCGTATGAGATTTTTATCCAAAAGTTCCTGTATTTCAGTTTTACAGGTTTCCAGCAATTTGGAAGTCATTTGGATAGGCCTAGATTTTGTTGGGATTTGTGTTTCTGAGAAGGTTGATTCATAGGGTAGATCAACTACATGTTTTTTACGATTCCAGAAGGCATTGGGAAGATCCGAACATATTGTTTGGTGGATCTTTATCAAGCAATCTTGGATTCGATTTTTAACCTGTGGTTGCTCTATCTGTGATTCTATATGTTTGAATGAAATTTCTTCCTTCAGAAAGTTTATTTGGTTTTGTTTTGAAGAAAGTAAATTTAATTCTTTGATCTTTGGATTTTGTGTGAAAGGGAAAGTGATAGTCCTCCCCAAATGTTCAAAGGATATCCCATCCTTCTTAGTCAAGTACGGGAGAATTAATCCCGCAAATGGAGCACCCAGAATAATCTGAGATCCCATGTTCTTGACCAGTATGAAAGGAGTTTGAACTCGGAAACTTTCATTTTCTATGACAACATTAGAGATTTTGTATTTGACATCCAATGTAGTTTGGTTGACACCACTGAATCTCTCCGTTGTTTTCTCAAAGAATTTGGTGGGGATGAGACCTTCATTGAAACAGTTAGACGCTGCTCCTGTATCAAATAAGGCAGGCTGTTCTAATACCAGTTCATCATTAATAATAATCTTGACAAAGATATAAAATTTCGGAACTGATATTCTGGATACTAGACTTATGAAGGCGTCATCAGGTTCTTCATCATTTTGATGTTCTAATGACTCTTGCCTTTTCTGAAGCTGGATATCCTGAATTTGGGATATTGCAGCTGCCTGTGTTTCTTGCTGCGTCCTCAAGAATGAAACTTCAGCTTTGAGATTATGGACTTCATGCTGAAGATCTTGAAGAGTGTTGGTTTAACAGAATGTTTGAACCTGTTTATTGTTTCTGTTAAATCGTATTTGTTTATGGGCAATGGTGTTTTTGGTTTGGAACTACTCGAATTGAATAGCTCCTTGAGTTTGAACAGATATTCTCCTTGTTCATCATCGGGCAGTTTAGTGATGATGTCAAAGAGTAAATCTTGTTCTTTTGTAATAACATTGATGGAGGAGGAAGATCCTGCTAGATCATCTTCCTGAATGTTATTAAGATCATCTGAGGTGTTTTCTGTTTCTGTCTCAGATTCTGAAGTGTCAATCAGTAGATTATTAATCTGCTCAAGAACAGATTCATCTATGTTTCTGATCTTGTTCAGTTTCCGACAATACTTGGAAATGTGGCCTTGCTTTCCACATCTGAAGCATGTCAGCTTAGTTTTAGGAAAATCCTCTTTCGGTTATTATGTTCCCTAGGGGTTTTCCTAAAGGGTTTCCTTGGTTTATGGTAGGCTGGTTTATGTTGCCTGAACTGTTTATGTTTGGGTTTGGATGGCCTAGACTTCTTGCAGGCTGGAAAGCCGAATTGTTCACAAAAAGTGCCCAATTCCCTATTGCTTGTGGCTTTCTCTTTTGCAAGCTGTTTCTGGATCTTGTCATCCTAGCAAATCTTTAGTGCAGTTCTTTGTACATGAGATACTAACTGCCCATATGTCAATCTCTCATAAGGGATGTTGCCATCGTTTTGATTTCTCAATTTTTCTCTAACTTTATCGCCTAAGGATTTAGGCAATCCAGCTAGAAATTTTCTTTCCAAAAAGGTTGATTGGCATCATCTCTTGTGAGGACTCTTTGCAGAAAGTTATCCCTATACCATCTGAAATCAGATAAAGTTCTGCACTTGAGATTTGAAAGAAGTTCTGCCGACCTATCTTTCCAGAGAGATGGATCTCCAACAAAGTGTTTAATGATTGTAAAAATCAATGTATTAACTGAATCAGGAATGCTACTCCCTTCATATAAGATTGGAGTACCATCTGGTTCAGTTTTGACAGAGGTTAGTATGACATTTTTCTCTTCAGATGAAAGATAATTGTCCCACCAACCTTTTAATTGCCCAGTAAACCCTGCAATTAATAGATTAGTGATGGCCTCATCAGAAGCATCATTTGCAGTTTGATATGCCGTACTAACCATTGTCATTTGTTGGAGAATTTGCAAAATGTTGGTCTCACTTTGCCCATCTATGTTCCATTCATAGATATGGTCAGCACTGAATGATTTGAAGTTTTGGGTTACCCTTTCTTCAAGCAATATATCAGGCGGTGATGCCCTGGGATAGTAAAGCCTGGTAGGGGTTTTCCAATTCTGATTGTTAATCTGGAGATCAGATGATCTGGTTTCAGATTCTGAAGATTGAGAATTTTCTTCAATATTCATCACTTGTTGAGATGTTGAAGAGACTTCTCCTTGGGGAGTTTCTGGGATTACTGCAGACTGGAGATTACTGAGCTGTTCCATTTTTTGCTCAATTTTTCTTTGTAAATTAGTCTTATATCCTAGAAACTCTGACCTGAGTTTTGGTCCTACCTCAAATGGTTTAAAGATAGGTGCCTCAAATACAGGTGATGGTTTTGTTACTGTTGGAGATGGTATTGCCTTTTGAACAATGTAACTACCCAAAGTTTGTAAATACCTGTTGGTGTAATTATTTTGCTCGCAAAGATTTTTAATGTCCATGGAGTCAATGGGTTTACTAGTGTTTTTGAATTTAAATGGAGATGCTATTAAAGGTTGATTTTGGTCATCCTTTAATTGCGTCAACTGGACAGTTTTTGGGGGAGGCAACATAGAAGATGTTGTGGATCCATCAGGCAATTTCCATTCCTGTTTGGTCATGTTTATGTTCTTTGGGAATGGATATTCAATACCTTGCTGTTGTGCATAGGCACTGAACCAATCAAAAAATGGAATGTTTTCTTCCGCCTCTTCTAGGAATTCATAGAACTTATCTTGGACAGACTGTCTATTATTTCCTTTGAATTTGGCTAAGAACCAGATTTTCTTGGGTTTGTTTTCTTCAGAATAGAAATCTTTTCTAAGGGCATGCTTGTCAATAGAGAACTGTTTTTCTAAAAAGTTTATGCTTGGATAGGGTTCTCCATCGTTTACGGTGAGAGATTCAAAAGGTTCTCCGACATTCATGGATGAGTAGGTAGGGGACTGTGGTAGACTTGCGTCTTCAGTCCTCTCATAACTCGGTTGAGGAATGTTGTGGTGTTATCCACTCCATGAATTGAGACACTGGCCTGAGAAGGAACTACCTGTGGGTGAGTGTCCCTAATAGTTTGGGGAGGCGCCGGCATATAAATAACAGACGGAGGTCTGGAATAAACATGTGATGGCGGCCTAGAGGAGGAACAAGAATGCCTAGCGGACTCTAATTGGGATCTACAGTCTTCATATCCTGAGTTAGACCCATAACTAGAGGAAACAGACCTTCTTGGTCGATCAAATGACAATTTTACAGTTCCGTCAGTGGTGTGAGTTATTCTACTCACCTGACTTACTGTTGGGGGTGGAGTAGGTCTGGAAACCCTTTCTAATGTCCAGTCATCTGGTAACAAGACGTCCTTCCACATGATGGTTTTGGGGACGACAGGTTAACATGTGAAGGGTCTGTCAAACATATCACTGTTTCTCCTGTCGTGGGGAATTGTTTGGCCATTGACTTTGAAGAGTTCGAGACCTTATAGTGCACCCTATAGGTAAGAGTTGCAGGTATAGATCCCGGTTTCATATCTAGACCGTGCAATTTGAGTTTCACTTTCAACACTTCATGGATATGTTCATCTCCTAAATTTGCTAACCTATCAGGAAAGCAATTAAAGAAGACGGGTCCATCATGAAGGCCAAATTCAGCTGCGGCGAGCAGTGAATCAGCAAAGTTGTTATGTCTATTGTCCAATAAACACACTAAGGCCGAGACATTTAAGCCTCTTCTGATTAGCGGTTTGATGGCAATTTGGACACTCCCTATGTGCAGAAAACTGTACTTCTTCTTATGCCTTTCTATTGATTTGGAGAAAGAAGATAGAAGTCCTGTTTATCTGGAAGAATAGAGACTGATTCTTCTACAGTTCTGATGACGTGATCAGATGCAGAGAACCAGGTCTTATCCTGTGGTTGATAGAGAGAGTCAATGGAGATTGTGGGTAAAACCCAATTGTCAATGTTTTGGTTTATATCTTCAAAGGAGATTTCTTCTTTGAAGACTTGGTTTCTGTTTGAGGACGGATCCTCACTGTTTATGGAGGAAGAGGAGGATGAACTCCCAAATTTTGAAGAAAAGGAGCGAAAAAAGGAAGCCATAAAGTGAGGGGGACAGAAATAAAGTAAAAGGAATATAAAGGACAGAAACAGTAGAAACAAAGCTGTAAAGTAGTAAGAGTGGAAAGAAACAGTACGACAAGACAGAAAAACGACAGAAAATTTCAATAATTGAAGTACTCCCTGTCCTTAGTATCATCACCTTCCGGATTAGTAGGGGTATGAAGATTAAAATAATTTAATAGAAGGCTCTGATTGACGTCTTGTTACCAGATGACTGGACGTTAGAAAGGGTTTCCAGACCTACTCCACCCCCAACAGTAAGTCAGGTGAGTAGAATAACTCACACCACTGACGGAACTGTAAAATTGTCATTTGATCGACCAAGAAGGTATGTTTCCTCTAGTTATGGGTCTAACTCAGGATATGAAGACTGTAGATCCCAATTAGAGTCCGCTAGGCATTCTTGTTCGTCCTCTAGGCCGCCATCTCATGTTTATTCCAGACCTCCGTCTGTTATTTATATGCCGGCGCCTCCCCAAACTATTAGGGACACTCACCCACAGGTAGTTCCTTCTCAGGCCAGTGTCTCAATTCATGGAGTGGATAACACCACAAACATTCCTCAACCGAGTTATGAGAGGACTGAAGACGCAAGTCTACCACAGTCCCCTACCTACTCATCCATGAATGTCGGAGAACCTTTGAATCTCTCACCGTAAACGATGGAGAACCCTATCCAAGCATAAACTTTTTAGAAAAACAGTTCTCTATTGACAAGCATGCCCTTAGAAAAGATTTCTATTCTGAGGAAAACAAACCCAAGAAAATCTGGTTCTTAGCCAAATTCAAAGGAAATAATAGACAGTCTGTCCAAGATAAGTTCTATGAATTCCTAGAAGAGGCGGAAGAAAACATTCCATTTTTTGATTGGTTCAGTGCCTATGCACAACAGCAAGGTATTGAATATCCATTCCCAAAGAACATAAACATGACCAAACAGGAATGGAAATTGCCTGATGGATCCACAACATCTTCTATGTTGCCTCCCCCAAAAACTGTCCAGTTGACGCAATTAAAGGATGACCAAAATCAACCTTTAATAGCATCTCCATTTAAATTCAAAAACACTAGTAAACCCATTGACTCCATGGACATTAAAAATCTTTGCGAGCAAAATAATTACACCAACAGGTATTTACAAACTTTGGGTAGTTACATTGTTCAAAAGGCAATACCATCTCCAACAGTAACAAAACCATCACCTGTATTTGAGGCACCTATCTTTAAACCATTTGAGGTAGGACCAAAACTCAGGTCAGAGTTTCTAGGATATAAGACTAATTTACAAAGAAAAATTGAGCAAAAAATGGAACAGCTCAGTAATCTCCAGTCTGCAGTAATCCCAGAAACTCCCCAAGGAGAAGTCTCTTCAACATCTCAACAAGTGATGAATATTGAAGAAAATTCTCAATCTTCAGAATCTGAAACCAGATCATCTGATCTCCAGATTAACAATCAGAATTGGAAAACCCCTACCAGCTTTACTATCCCAGGGCATCACCGCCTGATATATTGCTTGAAGAAAGGGTAACCCAAAACTTCAAATCATTCAGTGCTGACCATATCTATGAATGGAACATAGATGGGCAAAGTGAGACCAACATTTTGCAAATTCTCCAACAAATGACAATGGTTAGTACGGCATATCAAACTGCAAATGATGCTTCTGATGAGGCCATCACTAATCTATTAATTGCAGGGTTTACTGGGCAATTAAAAGGTTGGTGGGACAATTATCTTTCATCTGAAGAGAAAAATGTCATACTAACCTCTGTCAAAACTGAACCAGATGGTACTCCAATCTTATATGAAGGGAGTAGCATTCCTGATTCAGTTAATACATTGATTTTTACAATCATAAAACACTTGTTGGAGATCCATCTCTCTGGAAAGATAGGTCGGCAGAACTTCTTTCAAATCTCAAGTGCAGAACCTTATCTGATTTCAGATGGTATAGGGATAACTTTCTGCAAAGAGTCCTCACAAGAGATGATGCCAATCAACCTTTTGGGAAAGAAAAATTTCTAGCTGGATTGCCTAAATCCTTAGGCGATAAAGTTAGAGAAAAATTGAGAAATCAAAACGATGGCAACATCCCTTATGAGAGATTGACATATGGGCAGTTAGTATCTCATGTACAAAGAACTGCACTAAAGATTTGCCAGGATGACAAGATCCAGAAACAGCTTGCAAAAGAGAAAGCCACAAGCAATAGGGAATTGGGCACTTTTTGTGAACAATTCGGCTTTCCAGCCTGCAAGAAGTCTAGGCCATCCAAACCCAAACATAAACAGTTCAGGCAACATAAACCAGCCTACCATAAACCAAGGAAACCCTTTAGGAAAACCCCTAGGGAACATAATAACCGAAAGAGGATTTTCCTAAAACTAAGCTGACATGCTTCAGATGTGGAAAGCAAGACCACATTTCCAAGTATTGTCGGTTTAGTAAGAAACTGAACAAGATCAGAAACATAGATGAATCTGTTCTTGAGCAGATTAATAATCTACTGATTGACACTTCAGAATCTGAGACAGAAACAGAAAACACCTCAGATGATCTTAATAACATTCAGGAAGATGATCTAGCAGGATCTTCCTCCTCCATCAATGTTATTACAAAAGAACAAGATTTACTCTTTGACATCATCACTAAACTGCCCGATGATGAACAAGGAGAATATCTGTTCAAACTCAAGGAGCTATTCAATTCGAGTAGTTCCAAACCAAAAACACCATTGCCCATAAACAAATACGATTTAACAGAAACAATAAACAGGTTCAAACATTCTGTTAAACCAACAACTCTTCAAGATCTTCAGCATGAAGTCCATAATCTCAAAGCTGAAGTTTCATTCTTGAGGACGCAGCAAGAAACACAGGCAGCTGCAATATCCCAAATTCAGGATATCCAGCTTCAGAAAAGGCAAGAGTCATTAGAACATCAAAATGATGAAGAACCTGATGACGCCTTCATAAGTCTAGTATCCAGAATATCAGTTCCGAAATTTATATCTTTGTCAAGATTATTATAATGATGAACTGGTATTAGAACAGCCTGCCTTATTTGATACAGGAGCAGCGTCTAACTGTTTCAATGAAGGTCTCATCCCCACCAAATTCTTTGAGAAAACAACGGAGAGATTCAGTGGTGTCAACCAAACTACATTGGATGTCAAATACAAAATCTCTAATGTTGTCATAGAAAATGAAAGTTTCCGAGTTCAAACTCCTTTCATACTGGTCAAGAACATGGGATCTCAGATTATTCTGGGTGCTCCATTTGCGGGATTAATTCTCCCGTACTTGACTAAGAAGGATGGGATATCCTTTGAACATTTGGGGAAGACTATCACTTTCCCTTTCACACAAAATCCAAAGATCAAAGAATTAAATTTACTTTCTTCAAAACAAAACCAAATAAACTTTCTGAAGGAAGAAATTTCATTCAAACATATAGAATCACAGATAGAGCAACCACAGGTTAAAAATCGAATCCAAGATTGCTTGACAAAGATCCACCAAACAATATGTTCGGATCTTCCCAATGCCTTCTGGAATCGTAAAAAACATGTAGTTGATCTACCCTATGAATCAACCTCTCAGAAACACAAATCCCAACAAAATCTAGGCCTATCCAAATGACTTCCAAATTGCTGGAAACCTGTAAACTGAAATACAGGAACTTTTGGATAAAAATCTCATACGCAAATCTAGAAGTCCTTGGTCTTGTGCAGCTTTTTATGTCAATAAAAATGCTGAAATTGAACGAGGAACTCCTAGACTCGTCATAAACTATAAACTTCTGAATACGGCTTTAAGATGGATTAGGTATCCCATACCTAACAAATCTGACTTATTAAAACGTTTGTATTCTGCAAAAATGTTTTCTGCACATAGGGAGTGTCCAAATTGCCATCAAACCGCTAATCAGAAGAGGCTTAAATGTCTCGGCCTTAGTGTGTTATTGGACAATAGACATAACAACTTTGCTGATTCACTGCTCGCCGCAGCTGAATTTGGCCTTCATGATGGACCCGTCTTCTTTAATTGCTTTCCTGATAGGTTAGCAAATTTAGGAGATGAACATATCCATGAAGTGTTGAAACTGAAACTCAAATTGCACGGTCTAGATATGAAACCGGGATCTATAGTTCTGATGTGTTGAAACTAAAACATGGGATGTTTTAGAGCCCCTAAAGAGCGCGGAGGATCACTGATAGAGAAAGAGAAGCAGAGAAGAAGCAACGCTTCTTAAAACATGCAAGATGAGTAAGGGAAAGGGGTTCTGGAAGTATCAAAGGGCGTGTGAACAGGCGGTAAAGAAGAACCAGCCAATTAGTTCACTGTAGCAGCCACCTTGACCTCTGGACCAGACGGAGGATATGATGCATGAAGATGAAAGTGCAGGAAAGTAAAGATGCAGAAACTAAAACATGAACTTTTATTGAAAATATAAGACTTACAATATAAAACTTAAAAGGAAATCAGAAAAATGAAAACAAGCAGACTTTCTCTCTCAAAGACTATCTTAGTGAGAAGTGATGAAAATGAAAACTCTGCCTTCTTCGTTCTTCTGGCCTCCATTTTATAGGCGAGCTGATGTGCTTTGACCTGGAACTGGTACTGTTTATGAACAGTTCCGGTTATGCCTTTAACCTAGAACTTGTACTGTTTTTGAGCAGTTCTGGTTAACATCTGCGAGCCTATATTTGCTTTCCACGTGTCTATTTGAATACAACTGAGTATAGCATACATCTGTTTCTAAAATACACCATACATCAAAATCAAAAATACACACATGTAAAGAGAAAAGATTCTAGTCCTCATCTAAATCCACTACATAATCCTCCTCCTCTGGTACTGTTTCTTCAGTTGGGGAGGTATGTTGGGCTTGAGAGGATGATCCTGGATTATCCTGAAGAGCCAAAAGGAAGGTTGTCAGATGGTTCATGAGGGCCGCCTTATCTGTCGTTGATGATAATAAGGAGGTTATCCTTGATCTTTGATTGAGGAATTTGCTTTGTTCCGTCTGGCAAAGATACTTAGGATTATCATTGAACCATTGATCAATCGCCGGCTTATCAACTCTTCGTGTGTCAAACTTGTCCCACCATCTTGAGTATGGAACTCGTTGTAACACTGGGAATAGCTTGGAAGTTTCATCGATTTTACTCATTTCATACTTCCAAGAGAAAATCCAGGACATTGAAATTTTCGAGCAATATGAAGACTCAAGGGAAATGGGTCCTCACCGATGTCAAATTTCTGTTTAAAATACTCGAATGATTCAATTACATGTTTTGGAAATATCTCTGGTGTAGGACCAAAGAAATTCCACCAGTAAGCGAACCATTGAGGAAATTCATACTCAGTTCTAGTACGAAAATACATAAACAAGTATGTGATGATTTTTTGTTTTGATACCAAAACACATGGTCCCATGCGTCAACATAGTCCCAATAGTTATAGGTATCAGGAAAATCTTTTGCTTTTATGGAAGTCCTCTTGGTTTTAAAAGGTTTTTTCCCCACATAGTGGGAGTGAGGACTTTCAATATCTGAAATTTAGAGTAGGCTATTTGTTCTTCATTATTCCAATCTATTATATGTTCAATAATAACAGACTCAGAATGAATGAGTATAGCCTCATAAAATCTCAGTGATTTTGAAAAAGATTTTGGCTGGTAATGCATTCCTGGGGAAATAGATTAGCAGCCACTTGATTAGGATTCTGATTAAAAAACTCAGGTTCAATCTGAATAATATTCCTTATACATCTCTGTTTCTTGATGAAAGGAGTAGTATTCCTTTGACCCTGAGTGTTTTGGTGTGGCACAATTGCTTTGGAGGACGCAATTGAAGCCACCTGTTTCTGGGGTTTAGCGGCTACTAAGTCAGATTGTTTATCTGTTTTTGTAACAATCTCACCATAAGTAACTGCTGGGATTTGTTTTTAGCCAGGTCTATGGCAATGGATTCTAAAGTCAATTTTCTGGCTATTTTTTCTTGGGTAGATGACCCAGGAAGAGTTGATTGTGGTTCTGAGTTGGGGTTTGTGACCCTCTGTCTGTTTCTGGGATGGGGTGGATGACCCCGAAGGTTTTGATTCCTTTAGACTTGTAAAATAATCAGCAATTCTGCAGGAATCGGTGCCAATGGTCTTTCTGTTTTTGGATTTGGAAGAAGTTCTGTTGAAGAAGCTCATGGAGTTCTTCAGTAGACATCTCCCTGGGTGATTCTGGTTTCTGAGCATCTTGAAAGATGTCCATTTTTGTTTCTGTTTTTCATCTGGTGCCTTTTTCTTTTTAGGCATGATATAGGCCCTGCAAAAAATCTCTTGTGAGAAAGTCTGGAAGAGAGTTTGAAGAACCTTTAATGAATTCAATGTCAAAGTCAAAAATGCATAAAATGGCTTGCCATCTAGCAAAAAACTTGTTTGATGCAAGATTTTAACATCCTTTTCTAAAACATCTTTTGCTGATTTACAATCAATGCGAAGTAAAAACTTTGATTGAGTAAATCAGATTGAAATTTGGAAATACACAATACAATTGTCAAAATTCTTTTTTGATCGTGGAATAGTTTTGCTGAGTACTATTCCAATGTTTAGAAGTGAAGGAGACAATTTTTCTTGATTATCTATCCTTTGCATAAGGATCCCGCCATAGCCGAGATCAGAAGCATCGGTTTGGACAATCTTGAAGGCAATAGGATTTGGAAGGCTAAGACAAGGAAGTTGCTTAACCTGAGATTTGATTTTTTGGACAATGTTTGTATGAACATCTGTCCATGGAGGAGGATTCTGTTTAAGACGCTGATGTAGCGGCTTAATGAAATTGCTGAGTTGTGGAATGAAATCAGCAACATAGTTAAACAGCCCAGAAACCTTTGAAGCTGATTCTTTTCAAGGATCTGGTCTGGGAATTTGTCCGCAAACTGGATGGCCCTATCAATTGGGGTAATGGATCCTTGGTTGATCCAGTGCCCAAGAAATCTGACTCTAGTTTGGAACAGACTGATTTTTGGCTTTGAGACTACTAAACCGTTAGTTTCTGCAATCTTTATGAAAGAGTTTATATGTTTAAAATGTTGATCTATAGACTGAGAATAAACCAATACATCATCAATGTATACGATAATATATTGGCTATAATCATTAAAGATCTCATTCATGATTCTCTGGAATTCTGATGGAGCATTTTTTAGACCAAATGGCATAACATTCCATTCATACTGCCCAAAAGGAACAGTAAAAGCGGTTTTATACCTATCTTTTTCAGAAATTTGAATCTGCCAGAATCCAGACTTCATGTCAAACTTTGAAAAGATTTTTGCAGAATACAAACGTTTTAATAAGTCAGATTTGTTAGGTATGGGATACCTAATCCATCTTAAAGCCGTATTCAGAGGTTTATAGTTTATGACGATTCTAGGAGTTCCTCGTTCAATTTCAGCATTTTTATTGACATAAAAAGCTGCACAAGACCAAGGACTTCTAGATTTGCGTATGAGATTTTTATCCAAAAGTTCCTGTATTTCAGTTTTACAGGTTTCCAGCAATTTGGAAGTCATTTGGATAGGCCTAGATTTTGTTGGGATTTGTGTTTCTGAGAAGGTTGATTCATAGGGTAGATCAACTACATGTTTTTTACGATTCCAGAAGGCATTGGGAAGATCCGAACATATTGTTTGGTGGATCTTTGTCAAGCAATCTTGGATTCGATTTTTAACCTATGGTTGCTCTATCTGTGATTCTATATGTTTGAATGAAATTTCTTCCTTCAGAAAGTTTATTTGGTTTTGTTTTGAAGAAAGTAAATTTAATTCTTTGATCTTTGGATTTTGTGTGAAAGGGAAAGTGATAGTCTTCCCCAAATGTTCAAAGGATATCCCATCCTTCTTAGTCAAGTACGGGAGAATTAATCCCGCAAATGGAGCACCCAGAATAATCTGAGATCCCATGTTCTTGACCAGTATGAAAGGAGTTTGAACTCGGAAACTTTCATTTTCTATGACAACATTAGAGATTTTGTATTTGACATCCAATGTAGTTTGGTTGACACCACTGAATCTCTCCGTTGTTTTCTCAAAGAATTTGGTGGGGATGAGACCTTCATTGAAACAGTTAGACGCTGCTCTCCTATCAAATAAGGCAGGCTGTTCTAATACCAGTTCATCATTAATAATAATCTTGACAAAGATATAAAATTTCGGAACTGATATTCTGGATACTAGACTTATGAAGGCGTCATCAGGTTCTTCATCATTTTGATGTTCTAATGACTCTTGCCTTTTCTGAAGCTGGATATCCTGAATTTGGGATATTGCAGCTGCCTGTGTTTCTTGCTGCGTCCTCAAGAATGAAACTTCAGCTTTGAGATTATGGACTTCATGCTGAAGATCTTGAAGAGTTGTTGGTTTAACAGAATGTTTGAACCTGTTTATTGTTTCTGTTAAATCGTATTTGTTTATGGGCAATGGTGTTTTTGGTTTGGAACTACTCGAATTGAATAGCTCCTTGAGTTTGAACAGATATTCTCCTTGTTCATCATCGGGCAGTTTAGTGATGATGTCAAAGAGTAAATCTTGTTCTTTTGTAATAACATTGATGGAGGAGGAAGATCCTGCTAGATCATCTTCCTGAATGTTATTAAGATCATCTGAGGTGTTTTCTGTTTCTGTCTCAGATTCTGAAGTGTCAATCAGTAGATTATTAATCTGCTCAAGAACAGATTCATCTATGTTTCTGATCTTGTTCAGTTTCTTACTAAACCGACAATACTTGGAAATGTGGCCTTGCTTTCCACATCTGAAGCATGTCAGCTTAGTTTTAGGAAAATCCTCTTTCGGTTTATTATGTTCCCTAGGGGTTTTCCTAAAGGGTTTCCTTGGTTTATGGTAGGCTGGTTTATGTTGCCTGAACTGTTTATGTTTGGGTTTGGATGGCCTAGACTTCTTGCAGGCTGGAAAGCCGAATTGTTCACAAAAAGTGCCCAATTCCCTATTGCTTGTGGCTTTCTCTTTTGCAAGCTGTTTCTGGATCTTGTCATCCTAGCAAATCTTTAGTGCAGTTCTTTGTACATGAGATACTAACTGCCCATATGTCAATCTCTCATAAGGGATGTTGTCATCGTTTTGATTTCTCAATTTTTCTCTAACTTTATCGCCTAAGGATTTAGGCAATCCAGCTAGAAATTTTTCTTTCCAAAAGGTTGATTGGCATCATCTCTTGTGAGGACTCTTTGCAGAAAGTTATCCCTATACCATCTGAAATCAGATAAAGTTCTGCACTTGAGATTTGAAAGAAGTTCTGCCGACCTATCTTTCCAGAGAGATGGATCTCCAACAAAGTGTTTAATGATTGTAAAAATCAATGTATTAACTGAATCAGGAATGCTACTCCCTTCATATAAGATTGGAGTACCATCTGGTTCAGTTTTGACAGAGGTTAGTATGACATTTTTCTCTTCAGATGAAAGATAATTGTCCCCCAACCTTTTAATTGCCCAGTAAACCCTGCAATTAATAGATTAGTGATGGCCTCATCAGAAGCATCATTTGCAGTTTGATATGCCGTACTAACCATTGTCATTTGTTGGAGAATTTGCAAAATGTTGGTCTCACTTTGCCCATCTATGTTCCATTCATAGATATGGTCAGCACTGAATGATTTGAAGTTTTGGGTTACCCTTTCTTCAAGCAATATATCAGGCGGTGATGCCCTGGGATAGTAAAGCCTGGTAGGGGTTTTCCAATTCTGATTGTTAATCTGGAGATCAGATGATCTGGTTTCAGATTCTGAAGATTGAGAATTTTCTTCAATATTCATCACTTGTTGAGATGTTGAAGAGACTTCTCCTTGGGGAGTTTCTGGGATTACTGCAGACTGGAGATTACTGAGCTGTTCCATTTTTTGCTCAATTTTTCTTTGTAAATTAGTCTTATATCCTAGAAACTCTGACCTGAGTTTTGGTCCTACCTCAAATGGTTTAAAGATAGGTGCCTCAAATACAGGTGATGGTTTTGTTACTGTTGGAGATGGTATTGCCTTTTGAACAATGTAACTACCCAAAGTTTGTAAATACCTGTTGGTGTAATTATTTTGCTCGCAAAGATTTTTAATGTCCATGGAGTCAATGGTTTACTAGTGTTTTTGAATTTAAATGGAGATGCTATTAAAGGTTGATTTTGGTCATCCTTTAATTGCGTCAACTGGACAGTTTTTGGGGGAGGCAACATAGAAGATGTTGTGGATCCATCAGGCAATTTCCATTCCTGTTTGGTCATGTTTATGTTCTTTGGGAATGGATATTCAATACCTTGCTGTTGTGCATAGGCACTGAACCAATCAAAAAATGGAATGTTTTCTTCCGCCTCTTCTAGGAATTCATAGAACTTATCTTGGACAGACTGTCTATTATTTCCTTTGAATTTGGCTAAGAACCAGATTTTCTTGGGTTTGTTTTCCTCAGAATAGAAATCTTTTCTAAGGGCATGCTTGTCAATAGAGAACTGTTTTTCTAAAAAGTTTATGCTTGGATAGGGTTCTCCATCGTTTACGGTGAGAGATTCAAAAGGTTCTCCGACATTCATGGATGAGTAGGTAGGGGACTGTGGTAGACTTGCGTCTTCAGTCCTCTCATAACTCGGTTGAGGAATGTTTGTGGTGTTATCCACTCCATGAATTGAGACACTGGCCTGAGAAGGAACTACCTGTGGGTGAGTGTCCCTAATAGTTTGGGGAGGCGCCGGCATATAAATAACAGACGGAGGTCTGGAATAAACAAGAGATGGCGCGGCCTAGAGGACGAACAAGAATGCCTAGCGGACTCTAATTGGGATCTACAGTCTTCATATCCTAAGTTAGACCCATAACTAGAGGAAACAGACCTTCTTGGTCGATCAAATGACAATTTTACAGTTCCGTCAGTGGTGTGAGTTATTCTACTCACCTGACTTACTGTTGGGGGTGGAGTAGGTCTGGAAACCCTTTCTAACGTCCAGTCATCTGGTAACAAGACGTCCTTCCACATGATGGTTTTGGGGACCGACAGGTTAACATGTGAAGGGTCTGTCAAACATATCACTGTTTCTCCTGTCGTGGGGAATTGTTTGGCCATTGACTTTGAAGAGTTCGAGACCTTATAGTGCACCCTATAGGTAAGAGTTGCAGGTATAGATCCCGGTTTCATATCTAGACCGTGCAATTTGAGTTTCAGTTTCAACACTTCATGGATATGTTCATCTCCTAAATTTGCTAACCTATCAGGAAAGCAATTAAAGAAGACGGGTCCATCATGAAGGCCAAATTCAGCTGCGGCGAGCAGTGAATCAGCAAAGTTGTTATGTCTATTGTCCAATAAACACACTAAGGCCGAGACATTTAAGCCTCTTCTGATTAGCGGTTTGATGGCAATTTGGACACTCCCTATGTGCAGAAAGCTGTACTTCTTCTTATGCCTTTCTATTGATTTTGGAGAAAGAAGATAGAAGTCCTGTTTATCTGGAAGAATAGAGACTGATTCTTCTACAGTTCTGATGACGTGATCAGATGCAGAGAACCAGGTCTTATCCTGTGGTTGATAGAGAGAGTCAATGGAGATTGTGGGTAAAACCCAATTGTCAATGTTTTGGTTTATATCTTCAAAGGAGATTTCTTCTTTGAAGACTTGGTTTCTGTTTGAGGACGGATCCTCACTGTTTATGGAGGAAGAGGAGGATGAACTCCCAAATTTTGAAGAAAAGGAGCGAAAAAAGGAAGCCATAAAGTGAGGGGGACAGAAATAAAGTAAAAGGAATATAAAGGACAGAAACAGTAGAAACAAAGCTGTAAAGTAGTAAGAGTGGGAAAGAAACAGTACGACAAGACAGAAAAACGACAGAAAATTTCAATAATTGAAGTACTCCCTGTCCTTAGTATCATCACCTTCCGGATTAGTAGGGGTATGAAGATTAAAATAATTTTACTATTATGGGGTAGGTACCTGCATAGGGGTTAAAACGAAAATTTAAATAGTAACTTCAAAAACAGACAACTTTACAGAAAGAGTTCTTTTAGCCGGACCGATATTTCTTCCGTTATTATATGCTACAGCATGGGGTACATATCTGCCGACCTTTCGGACTTACGATCTAAAACATCCCATGGAAGGACTCACATATAATAGCTAAGCAATATCGCCGTTAAAAGAAACAGAAAATACTTTTTTTTTTTTTTTAATTACCCCATAACAGTAAAACGAGATTAATCAACACATCTCTACCTCTCCTTCTGGCTCTGATACCAGTAGGGGAGCGGAGCCCCTAAAGAGCGCGGAGGATCACTGATAGAGAAAGAGAAGCAGAGAAGAAGCAACGCTTCTTAAAACATGCAAGATGAGTAAGGGAAAGGGGTTCTGGAAGTATCAAAGGGCGTGTGAACAGGCGGTAAAGAAGAACCAGCCAATTAGTTCACTGTAGCAGCCACCTTGACCTCTGGACCAGACGGAGGATATGATGCATGAAGATGAAAGTGCAGGAAAGTAAAGATGCAGAAACTAAAACATGAACTTTTATTGAAAATATAAGACTTACAATATAAAACTTTAAAAGGAAATCAGAAAAATGAAAACAAGCAGACTTTCTCTCTCAAAGACTATCTTAGTGAGAAGTGATGAAAATGAAAACTCTGCCTTCTTCGTTCTTCTGGCCTCCATTTTATAGGCGAGCTGATGTGCTTTTGACCTGGAACTGGTACTGTTTATGAACAGTTCCGGTTATGCCTTTAACCTAGAACTTGTACTGTTTTTGAGCAGTTCTGGTTAACATCTGCGAGCCTATATTTGCTTTCCACGTGTCTATTTTGAATACAACTGAGTATAGCATACATCTGTTTCTAAAATACACCATACATCAAAATCAAAATACACACATGTAAAGAGAAAAGATTCTAGTCCTCATCTAAATCCACTACATAATCCTCCTCCTCTGGTACTGTTTCTTCAGTTGGGGAGGTATGTTGGGCTTGAGAGGATGATCCTGGATTATCCTGAAGAGCCAAAAGGAAGGTTGTCAGATGGTTCATGAGGGCCGCCTTATCTGTCGTTGATGATAATAAGGAGGTTATCCTTGATCTTTGATTGAGGAATTTGCTTTGTTCCGTCTGGCAAAGATACTTAGGATTATCATTGAACCATTGATCAATCGCCGGCTTATCAACTCTTCGTGTGTCAAACTTGTCCCACCATCTTGAGTATGGAACTCGTTGTAACACTGGGATAGCTTGGAAGTTTCATCGATTTTACTCATTTCATACTTCCAAGAGAAAATCCAGGACATTGAAATGTTCGAGCAATAATGAAGACTCAAGGGAAATGGGTCCTCACCGATGTCAAATTTCTGTTTAAAATACTCGAATGATTCAATTACATGTTTTGGAAATATCTCTGGTGTAGGACCAAAGAAATTCCACCAGTAAGCGAACCATTGAGGAAATTCATACTCAGTTCTAGTACGAAAATACATAAACCAAGTATGTGATGATTTTTTGTTTTGATACCAAAACACATGGTCCCATGCGTCAACATAGTCCCAATAGTTATAGGTATCAGGAAAATCTTTTGCTTTTATTGGAAGTCCTCTTGGTTTTAAAAGGTTTTTTCCCCACATAGTGGGAGTGAGGACTTTCAATATCTGAAATTTAGAGTAGGCTATTTGTTCTTCATTATTCCGATCTATTATATGTTCAATAATAACAGACTCAGAATGAATGAGTATAGCCTCATAAAATCTCAGTGATTTTGAAAAAGATTTTGGCTGGTAATGCATTCCCTGGGGAAATAGATTAGCAGCCACTTGATTAGGATTCTGATTAAAAAACTCAGGTTCAATCTGAATAATATTCCTTATACATCTCTGTTTCTTGATGAAAGGAGTAGTATTCCTTTGACCCTGAGTGTTTTGGTGTGGCACAATTGCTTTGGAGGACGCAATTGAAGCCACCTGTTTCTGGGGTTTAGCGGCTACTAAGTCAGATTGTTTATCTGTTTTTGTAACAATCTCACCATAAGTAACTGCTGGGATTTGTTTTTTAGCCAGGTCTATGGCAATGGATTCTAAAGTCAATTTTCTGGCTATTTTTTCTTGGGTAGATGACCCAGGAAGAGTTGATTGTGGTTTCTGAGTTGGGGTTTGTGACCCCTCTGTCTGTTTCTGGGATGGGGTGGATGACCCCGAAGGTTTTGATTCCTTTAGACTTGTAAAATAATTCAGCAATTCTGCAGGAATCGGTGCCAATGGTCTTTCTGTTTTTGGGATTTGGAAGAAGTTCTGTTGAAGAAGCTCATGGAGTTCTTCAGTAGACATCTCCCTGGGTGATTCTGGTTTCTAAGCATCTTGAAAGATGTCCATTTTTTGTTTCTGTTTTTCATCTGGTGCCTTTTTCTTTTTAGGCATGATTATAGGCCCTGCAAAAATTCTCTTGTGAGAAAGTCTGGAAGAGAGTTTGAAGAACCTTTAATGAATTCAATGTCAAAGTCAAAAATGCATAAAATGGCTTGCCATCTAGCAAAAACTTGTTTTGATGCAAGATTTTTAACATCCTTTTCTAAAACATCTTTTGCTGATTTACAATCAATGCGAAGTAAAAACTTTTGATTGAGTAAATCAGATTGAAATTTGGAAATACACAATACAATTGCCAAAATTTCTTTTTGATCGTGGAATAATTTTGCTGAGTACTATTCCAATGTTTAGAAGTGAAGGAGACAATTTTTTCTTGATTATCTATCCTTTGCATAAGGATCCCGCCATAGCCGAGATCAGAAGCATCGGTTTGGACAATCTTGAAGGCAATAGGATTTGGAAGGCTAAGACAAGGAAGTTGCTTAACCTGAGATTTGATTTTTTGGACAATGTTTGTATGAACATCTGTCCATGGAGGAGGATTCTGTTTAAGACGCTGATGTAGCGGCTTAATGAAATTGCTGAGTTGTGGAATGAAATCAGCAACATAGTTTAAACAGCCCAGAAACCTTTGAAGCTGATTCTTTTCAAGGATCTGGTCTGGGAATTTGTCCGCAAACTGGATGGCCCTATCAATTGGGGTAATGGATCCTTGGTTGATCCAGTGCCCAAGAAATCTGACTCTAGTTTGGAACAGACTGATTTTTGGCTTTGAGACTACTAAACCGTTAGTTTCTGCAATCTTTATGAAAGAGTTTATATGTTTAAAATGTTGATCTATAGACTGAGAATAAACCAATACATCATCAATGTATACGATAATATATTGGCTATAATCATTAAAGATCTCATTCATGATTCTCTGGAATTCTGATGGAGCATTTTTTAGACCAAATGGCATAACATTCCATTCATACTGCCCAAAAGGAACAGTAAAAGCGGTTTTATACCTATCTTTTTCAGAAATTTGAATCTGCCAGAATCCAGACTTCATGTCAAACTTTGAAAAGATTTTTGCAGAATACAAACGTTTTAATAAGTCAGATTTGTTAGGTATGGGATACCTAATCCATCTTAAAGCCGTATTCAGAGGTTTATAGTTTATGACGAGTCTAGGAGTTCCTCGTTCAATTTCAGCATTTTTATTGACATAAAAAGCTGCACAAGACCAAGGACTTCTAGATTTGCGTATGAGATTTTTATCCAAAAGTTCCTGTATTTCAGTTTTACAGGTTTCCAGCAATTTGGAAGTCATTTGGATAGGCCTAGATTTTGTTGGGATTTGTGTTTCTGAGAAGGTTGATTCATAGGGTAGATCAACTACATGTTTTTTACGATTCCAGAAGGCATTGGGAAGATCCGAACATATTGTTTGGTGGATCTTTGTCAAGCAATCTTGGATTCGATTTTTAACCTGTGGTTGCTCTATCTGTGATTCTATATGTTTGAATGAAATTTCTTCCTTCAGAAAGTTTATTTGGTTTTGTTTTGAAGAAAGTAAATTTAATTCTTTGATCTTTGGATTTTGTGTGAAAGGGAAAGTGATAGTCTTCCCCAAATGTTCAAAGGATATCCCATCCTTCTTAGTCAAGTACGGGAGAATTAATCCCGCAAATGGAGCACCCAGAATAATCTGAGATCCCATGTTCTTGACCAGTATGAAAGGAGTTTGAACTCGGATACTTTCATTTTCTATGACAACATTAGAGATTTTGTATTTGACATCCAATGTAGTTTGGTTGACACCACTGAATCTCTCCGTTGTTTTCTCAAAGAATTTGGTGGGGATGAGACCTTCATTGAAACAGTTAGACGCTGCTCCTGTATCAAATAAGGCAGGCTGTTCTAATACCAGTTCATCATTAATAATAATCTTGACAAAGATATAAAATTTCGGAACTGATATTCTGGATACTAGACTTATGAAGGCGTCATCAGGTTCTTCATCATTTTGATGTTCTAATGACTCTTGCCTTTTCTGAAGCTGGATATTCTGAATTTGGGATATTGCAGCTGCCTGTGTTTCTTGCTGCGTCCTCAAGAATGAAACTTCAGCTTTGAGATTATGGACTTCATGCTGAAGATCTTGAAGAGTTGTTGGTTTAACAGAATGTTTGAACCTGTTTATTGTTTCTGTTAAATCGTATTTGTTTATGGGCAATGGTGTTTTTGGTTTGGAACTACTCGAATTGAATAGCTCCTTGAGTTTGAACAGATATTCTCCTTGTTCATCATCGGGCAGTTTAGTGATGATGTCAAAGAGTAAATCTTGTTCTTTTGTAATAACATTGATGGAGGAGGAAGATCCTGCTAGATCATCTTCCTGAATGTTATTAAGATCATCTGAGGTGTTTTCTGTTTCTGTCTCAGATTCTGAAGTGTCAATCAGTAGATTATTAATCTGCTCAAGAACAGATTCATCTATGTTTCTGATCTTGTTCAGTTTCCGACAATACTTGGAAATGTGGCCTTGCTTTCCACATCTGAAGCATGTCAGCTTAGTTTTAGGAAAATCCTCTTTCGGTTTATTATGTTCCCTAGGGGTTTTCCTAAAGGGTTTCCTTGGTTTATGGTAGGCTGGTTTATGTTGCCTGAACTGTTTATGTTTGGGTTTGGATGGCCTAGACTTCTTGCAGGCTGGAAAGCCGAATTGTTCACAAAAAGTGCCCAATTCCCTATTGCTTGTGGCTTTCTCTTTTGCAAGTTGTTTCTGGATCTTGTCATCCTAGCAAATCTTTAGTGCAGTTCTTTGTACATGAGATACTAACTGCCCATATGTCAATCTCTCATAAGGGATGTTGCCATCGTTTTGATTTCTCAATTTTTCTCTAACTTTATCGCCTAAGGATTTAGGCAATCCAGCTAGAAATTTTTCTTTCCAAAAAGGTTGATTGGCATCATCTCTTGTGAGGACTCTTTGCAGAAAGTTATCCCTATACCATCTGAAATCAGATAAAGTTCTGCACTTGAGATTTGAAAGAAGTTCTGCCGACCTATCTTTCCAGAGAGATGGATCTCCAACAAAGTGTTTAATGATTGTAAAAATCAATGTATTAACTGAATCAGGAATGCTACTCCCTTCATATAAGATTGGAGTACCATCTGGTTCAGTTTTGACAGAGGTTAGTATGACATTTTTCTCTTCAGATGAAAGATAATTGTCCCACCAACCTTTTAATTGCCCAGTAAACCCTGCAATTAATAGATTAGTGATGGCCTCATTAGAAGCATCATTTGCAGTTTGATATGCCGTACTAACCATTGTCATTTGTTGGAGAATTTGCAAAATGTTGGTCTCACTTTGCCCATCTATGTTCCATTCATAGATATGGTCAGCACTGAATGATTTGAAGTTTTGGGTTACCCTTTCTTCAAGCAATATATCAGGCGGTGATGCCCTGGGATAGTAAAGCCTGGTAGGGGTTTTCCAATTCTGATTGTTAATCTGGAGATCAGATGATCTGGTTTCAGATTCTGAAGATTGAGAATTTTCTTCAATATTCATCACTTGTTGAGATGTTGAAGAGACTTCTCCTTGGGGAGTTTCTGGGATTACTGCAGACTGGAGATTACTGAGCTGTTCCATTTTTTGCTCAATTTTTCTTTGTAAATTAGTCTTATATCCTAGAAACTCTGACCTGAGTTTTGGTCCTACCTCAAATGGTTTAAAGATAGGTGCCTCAAATACAGGTGATGGTTTTGTTACTGTTGGAGATGGTATTGCCTTTTGAACAATGTAACTACCCAAAGTTTGTAAATACCTGTTGGTGTAATTATTTTGCTCGCAAAGATTTTTAATGTCCATGGAGTCAATGGGTTTACTAGTGTTTTTGAATTTAAATGGAGATGCTATTAAAGGTTGATTTTGGTCATCCTTTAATTGCGTCAACTGGACAGTTTTTGGGGGAGGCAACATAGAAGATGTTGTGGATCCATCAGGCAATTTCCATTCCTGTTTGGTCATGTTTATGTTCTTTGGGAATGGATATTCAATACCTTGCTGTTGTGCATAGGCACTGAACCAATCAAAAAATGGAATGTTTTCTTCCGCCTCTTCTAGGAATTCATAGAACTTATCTTGGACAGACTGTCTATTATTTCCTTTGAATTTGGCTAAGAACCAGATTTTCTTGGGTTTGTTTTCCTCAGAATAGAAATCTTTTCTAAGGGCATGCTTGTCAATAGAGAACTGTTTTTCTAAAAAGTTTATGCTTGGATAGGGTTCTCCATCGTTTACGGTGAGAGATTCAAAAGGTTCTCCGACATTCATGGATGAGTAGGTAGGGGACTGTGGTAGACTTGCGTCTTCAGTCCTCTCATAACTCGGTTGAGGAATGTTTGTGGTGTTATCCACTCCATGAATTGAGACACTGGCCTGAGAAGGAACTACCTGTGGGTGAGTGTCCCTAATAGTTTGGGGAGGCGCCGGCATATAAATAACAGACGGAGGTCTGGAATAAACATGAGATGGCGGCCTAAAGGACGAACAAGAATGCCTAGCGGACTCTAATTGGGATCTACAGTCTTCATATCCTGAGTTAGACCCATAACTAGAGGAAACAGACCTTCTTGGTCGATCAAATGACAATTTTACAGTTCCGTCAGTGGTGTGAGTTATTCTACTCACCTGACTTACTGTTGGGGGTGGAGTAGGTCTGGAAACCCTTTCTAACGTCCAGTCATCTGGTAACAAGACGTCCTTCCACATGATGGTTTTGGGGACCGACAGGTTAACATGTGAAGGGTCTGTCAAACATATCACTGTTTCTCCTGTCGTGGGGAATTGTTTGGCCATTGACTTTGAAGAGTTCGAGACCTTATAGTGCACCCTATAGGTAAGAGTTGCAGGTATAGATCCCGGTTTCATATCTAGACCGTGCAATTTGAGTTTCAGTTTCAACACTTCATGGATATGTTCATCTCCTAAATTTGCTAACCTATCAGGAAAGCAATTAAAGAAGACGGGTCCATCATGAAGGCCAAATTCAGCTGCGGCGAGCAGTGAATCAGCAAAGTTGTTATGTCTATTGTCCAATAAACACACTAAGGCCGAGACATTTAAGCCTCTTCTGATTAGCGGTTTGATGGCAATTTGGACACTCCCTATGTGCAGAAAACTGTACTTCTTCTTATGCCTTTCTATTGATTTTGGAGAAAGAAGATAGAAGTCCTGTTTATCTGGAAGAATAGAGACTGATTCTTCTACAGTTCTGATGACGTGATCAGATGCAGAGAACCAGGTCTTATCCTGTGGTTGATAGAGAGAGTCAATGGAGATTGTGGGTAAAACCCAATTGTCAATGTTTTGGTTTATATCTTCAAAGGAGATTTCTTCTTTGAAGACTTGGTTTCTGTTTGAGGACGGATCCTCACTGTTTATGGAGGAAGAGGAGGATGAACTCCCAAATTTTGAAGAAAAGGAGCGAAAAAAGGAAGCCATAAAGTGAGGGGGACAGAAATAAAGTAAAAGGAATATAAAGGACAGAAACAGTAGAAACAAAGCTGTAAAGTAGTAAGAGTGGGAAAGAAACAGTACGACAAGACAGAAAAACGACAGAAAATTTCAATAATTGAAGTACTCCCTACCTCATATATATATATATATATATATATATATATATATATATATATATATATATATATATACAGAACAGATACATCCATCTCTCAATATGCAAAAATAAACGTGAGTGACACTGTGCCCAGTCTAAAATCTGAAAGCATGAAAAAAGGACCACTCTAAAATGTGAAAAATCCCTGGTTCCTTTAAAATACGAGGAATCCTGTACAATTAACCTATCGATTTGCGCAAATCGATGGTTACATCGGCCGACGGTACTAATAATCAATGTCATGCAACATACAAAAGATTTATATATAAATATGTGTATATATAAAGTACAATTTATTTAGAAAGGGACCTTATAGCCCACGTTTGAATATAAAATAATCTGAACATATTTCATTTATATATATAAGTAGAAGAGGATTTTAGAAATCCTCAACTACCGTCACCCTCAGTATCACAGTCAGTTAAGCGTGATTACCTGTTCAAGCTCAAAAACAACACTGTATATATCCTGAGTTATTGCCTTCCGCGAGCTCCACTCGAAGCATTGCTGACTATAATCGCACAATGAGCTGCTGATGGTCAAGACACAATATTAGTGACTTAGACCACCAATCCAAACTAATTCTAAAACAATTTCCCAATTTTCAAATTTCCCCATTTATTATTTCCTAAAATACTCTCTAATCCTGTATTAAATTTTTCAGGATGTTACAATTCTACCCACCTTTTTAGAATTTTGACCTCAAAATTCACTATGCTAAACCCTCCAAGAAAAATGCATAGTATAAACTACATAATGCATCACCAAAAACTTGCATTACTAAAGAAAAGCTTCAAATTTTAATCAAACTATGCTATGTCATTTGTCTTTCTCCTTAATCTTTAAGTGATAATTCTAATCTTGGTACACTTTAATTGTCTAATTTCCTTGACTTATAAGACCACAAGAGTCACTCTTTAATCACTAGCCAAAATATTTCTCGCCAAATAGTTGTACATTTTCAATTCCTTAGTCTAATTTCTAGGGTATCATCTCATATATAGTGACAATTCCATCTCATTAAAAATCATCACTAACTATCCAACAACGCTTCACCAATCTACATCAACATTTAAGCTTTCTCAATTCAATCCAGAAATAATAATACTTTTGCCATTTTTATCCACTTTAAAGTCTTAAGGTCGCTACTTAAACAATGTTCACTATTCAAAATTGTCATTTAAGTCAGAGTTCCACTTCCACTACAGTCAACCTAAATCCATATACAGTAATTTCTTCAATTTATTCTACACTATCACATCTTAATGGCCAGATAATAATTCCTTAGAAAATCATTCTTTACTTGTCTCATGACTCTAACTTAACATGTCCCACCATATCTAAATCACTTATTTGTATTCAATTTCCAATGCATCAATTACGAGTTCACTAAAGTTTCCATAGCCACTTAACTTCCCCATGATCACAATTTCAAAATCTGTCACAAGCTTGAGTTGTCCTAAATCCCTCAACAGAATCACAACAACTTATCACAGAACACCGCTTTCCCACTTAGTATCATAATAAATCACCATGTCGCCAATACTAATAAAGATTAATATATCAACTCAGTCTTTTGTCCTTATACTCTGAATAAAGTGTCATTTATCTCTAAGACTCAGGAATTCATGTTAAGTTTACTTGAACCACTTTATACACAAATTGTCTATCAATATCATATATAATTACCTAAGTTACTTGCACAAGCTTAAATAGTAATCCATACCCTAAACATTACTTTCAATCATCCAACCACAATGTAGTCTCAAATAGTCCCCTCAGTCACCATTAATCAGAAACCTAATTTTTTCTATTTCTCTTAATCAAAGCTTTCGAGTAGACTATCCATTCCTCATCATTATAATTCCCTATTTCACTTTGAATTTATCAACCCATATTCAATTATCAATCCATAGTCATTATTGTATCCTCCAATCATAAAAATAACAACTCCTCTTTACTTACATCTAACTTAATTACTACTAGCTAAATAATCGTAACCTTAATCTCGTTATTTCACCTATTTTAATCGCAACAATATCCCTTTACTAATGTCACTTCCAATAGCCATTAAACTACAAAAATCATTAAAACCCCAGTTGAATCTATGTAGTCTCCTCAATCCACTTTAATTCATAATCTGAATTTTCTTCCCTTTCCACTTTTATGCAAACTTCTCCACTCAATCATTCCCTCCATAATCACTATAGTACACTACAATCTACAAATTCACAACTTCGTCCACATACATCTAAATCAATACATTTAAGTTACACCTTCACTACCATATTCAGTCATTAATACCATCATCGTATATTGGACATAATAGCCTCAAGTCCCACATTTTTCACTTAACAGTTAACTCTTCAAACCATACTACAATTCCAACATGACCAAACCTAAATAATCCAAGCTACGATTTACATCAAATGTCGTCTTTGAGGCAATTTAAACTTAAACACATACAAATCCCACATAGTGTGATTCTAACAAAACTATACAATTAAAATTTCAATCAAACTCATGACATGAACAATAACACAAATCATTTCAACAACTCAATGAATTCCTAATCCTACAATTCCTTAAATTTCCATAATTACTTAATCTCGATGTTCAACCTTTGAACCACCAATATCGGAATCTGACTAGCATGTTTCTATCCTCGAATTTACCTTTACACATCCTTATTAAAACTTCTAACGTTTCACCTACCCCATTACCTTCCTCTAAAAATCACCTCTCCAATCCTTTGACATCACTCTAAAACAACCCATAAACCTATTAAATAATTAATCAAAACTCACCAAATTATCTTCAATAATTAATAATTAAATGATCACTATGGATTTCTTCAAAACAATAATGACACTAATCTATTCGCCTATAAGCTTACACCATTTACTAAAAAAAAATCATTTTACCGAATCTTAAACCATTTAAACATTTAAGCATTGAAAACAATATTCCTTCAAAACAATCCAATTGATTTAATCTTCAAAAACCCTCTATATGAATAACCTTGCTTATGTCTTCTCAAACTTCGCAGGTTCAATCAATAACTCTCTTATTCTCAGCACAATACATGTAACCCAAAACAAAACACATCTGCGTACTACAATATTCAATTAATAGCACAAAATCGATCCCCATGCCAAATCCTTTAATTTATCCACATCATCATTATCTCACAGCCCAATAGGTATTATATAACAAGTATAGGACCACAAAATTACACTTAGAATACTCCAATTCATATGTTCCTCAATTCAAAACTAAGCCCATAAATCATTCTATAGCCCATAATTTACAACCAATTTTCAATCCTACAAAATCAAAGATTTACCTAATTGAATCAAAATGTACTCTCAAATGTTTCCATAAAGCACAATAACATTTCCCTCTTAACTTATAAGTTATAATATCTACTCAAAACCTTCTATAACCTTATGAGTCAAAATTCTCTTCAATAATATTCAAAAATACTCAAATGTCTCTATTCATTCATATACAATATCTTCTATATTCAATGAAACCAACTTGCAACATTCTATCTCCTTTAACCAAATAAAGTCTCTCATGATGCCTCGACTAAGATTATGGCCGGCTCAAAATAATAATCGGGACCCCCGAGAAGAATCCTTATTTGGTTAACATTCTAATTCCTTATCAATCTCTCAATACATTGAATCTATATCCCCTGCTTTGTCAAATAATCCTTATATCATCATCACTATCAGCACAATTCCCAAAATCTAGGTTGTCTTTGGTTTCATACCTTTCCTATACTATGTCAATTTCACTCAAACCATTTCACAATTCAGCAATGTTACCTACCAACGCATGATAATCGATTTAGTCCTCACCATAAGGTTTAATTCCTTTCTACTAATTGGTAAACAACTCATTTCTATAATTTCTTAAGTCCAAAACATTCCTTTTTAATTCAAACAAGATAGTCAACTAATCAACTTAACCTCCTAAATAACCTTAACATATCTATTCATTTTATTTACTCCCAAATCAATTTCCTACTTCAAACATTTCAATTTCAACAACAATCATAGTATATTTAAAACATAACTTATTTTAACAATTACGGTACCACTCATAAGCTTTAACTGAAAAGCTTATATCCACCAATACTAACTCTCCCCACCTTGGGAATTTTGTCCACAAAATTCGACTACGATATCCTGAAAACAACGGTTAGTGATCATGCACAACAGGAAGGGAAAAGGAATATATATTGTCATTCTATATCAAATGCAACAGGCAGGGTATCGATCACCATAAAACTGATACCAAGTTGTAACATTCTGTTACTAATTTCCTAATTTACCAAAAATAACACTTCCAATTCCATAATTTACTTTACTAACTATGATAGAAAGAGGTGTTTCCATAATATCAATATCACTATCATAGTTAGAAAAGAAATATCTAAAAATTTATATGCATTATCCATGATAGAAAAGAATTTCCTAATACAATACAAATGCTATCATGGATAATTAATTGCTAACCATGTTAGTAAGGATTCACCTAACATGGTTAGAGAAAGAACCACCTAATATAGATGAAGAACACTCATGTTCTTTGGCAAACATCTAACTATGTTGGAGAATAGATTCTCCTAACCTAGTTAGCAAAAGAAATAACATTACATTTAGAAAACATAACCATGGCAGAGAGGGGCCCATCTAACATGGTTATATAAAATAACAACACTCATCACAACAAGTAAATCACAATCACACGATATAACACCTATATCAATTAACATATCAACACAATTGTCTGACTTAAGCATGTCAATATCACAAAGCGTAGTCAAACATCGTCAATCACAATTATATGATACGTCCACATCAAGAAAGAGGGATTGTCTTTCCATTAGCAGACAGTTCTCCTGTAACGATCAATCCACCAATACATAATCAATTACCACACTAACACAGTGTGTGATACAACCACAACTGTCACATTATTTCAATATCGGTGACTACCCAACAATAAATAGAAACCGCTAATACAAACAAATGCGGAAGCTGGTGCAGCCTACATGATGGCAATATATATCCCTACGGTTTACCTCCGGCCTACTCACTAACTCAGTGTAGCTGGCCGGCCCCTTTTTCCCTTCCTCTCTGACTAGCTCTGGGCATGATCACCTGCAAAAATAAAGGGAATGGGGTGAGACAAAACAATGTCTCAGTAATCACTACTTAACTCACTGTGAGACTCAGATGTGAGGTAATGGAGTGTCTACAGGGTACCACAGTTTTCAAAACCTGCATAAACCACGCAATACATACATATATATATATATATACAGAAGAGATACATTCATCTCTCAATATGCAAAAATAAACGTGAGTGACACTGTGCCCAGTCTAAAATCTGAAAGCATGAAAAAGGGACCACTCTAAAATGTGAAAAATCCCTGGTTCCTTTACAATACGAGGAATCCTGTACAATTAACCTATCGATTTGCGCAAATCGATGGTTACATCGGCCGACGGTACTAATAATCAGTGTCATGCAACATACAAAAGATTTATATATAAATATGTATATATATAAAGTACAATTTATTTAGAAAGGGACCCTATAGCCCACGTTTGAATATAAAATAATCTGAACATATTTCATTTATATATATAAGTAGAAGAGGATTTTAGAAATCCTCAACTACCGTCACCCTCAGTATCACAGTCAGTTAAGCGTGATTACCTGTTCAAGCTCAAAAACAACACTGTATATATCCTGAGTTATTGCCTTCCGCGAGCTCCACTCGAAGCATTGCCGTTTATAATCGCACAATGAGCTGCTGATGGTCAAGACACAATATCAGTGACTTAGACCACCAATCCAAACTAATTCTAAAACAATTTCCCAATTTTCAAATTTCCCCATTTATTATTTCCTAAAATACTCTCTAATCCTGTATTAAATTTTTCAGGATGTTACAGGAGAGGAGGAGGCCTAGCCTTGAAGCATGGAGGATGAGAGGATGAGAATGGTGAATATGGAAGCCATGAGAGAGTGAAGAACACGAAATGTAGGTGAGGGAGATGAGAGAAAATGAATATGGAGAGAGAAAGTGAAGTGAAGGAATGAATGGGTAATGTGAGGTTAGGGTTTATATATGTGGTTTAACATTGGGATTAACTACAAATGTAATGCAAATTAATCCCAAATGTCATGTAAATGAAGGTGATCAGGGGGTGAAAATTCGGCCAAGATGAGATTTTTATGGGTATGTGAGTGTGTGAGGCCAAAATGTGGGCGAAGGGAAGTGAAAGGAAGGGTATTTTTGGAAATGAAGGTGAAAAGTAGTTGAATGTGGCCTCCATTTGGTCTAGATTCATCCTCCCAAGCTCCCTCCTTTTTCTCCTTTCCATTGTGCTTCCATTTGTGCCCTTAATGAGGCTCCTCCTCTTGAAATTTGGATTTGGAGCCATTTTTACCCCTTTTAGTAATGAGCAAATCCCTTGTTTTTGACAAAAGAGGTAATTTTTGTCTTATTCCTTTGCCTTTCCCTCCAAGCCATTTCCTTGCCACCAAAGCACTTCCAAGGGCTTGTGGGGTCCACGTGGGACCCCCCTACATATAGAAAAGCACCACATAGTCAAAATGACCAAAATACCCTTGGTTACTTAAAATGCAAGTAATTAAGCTAGGATTTTCCATTTAACCACATATAAGCATGTGCACATAAAATCACCAATAATGGTCAAATATAACAATTAAATCACACTAATTAAGCTCAATTGCACATGCTTAAACATATAAAATTAGGTCTAATCATATATGCACTACCATTGCACTAAGAGAAGATCTAACTCATCACCAAAATGTATATATGCACTGCCACTCCACCAAAGAATCAAAATATATGAACCTGCATGAAAGAATAGTATAATATCAAAGATGAACTAATAAACAAGCCGCAATTGATCAAAAGTCAAAACGAAATTCCACCAAGGATGTCCATAATATAAAACTACCAATTCCTAAGTAGCAACTTATATCTAACAAGTAGCAACTTATATCTAACAACTTAAAATATGGCACATGAGTTAGGCAGAGAAAACTAATATATATATATATATATATATATATTAGTTCTATTTTCTTCTTCTTCTTCTTCTTCTTCTTCTTCTTCTTCGTTCTATTTTCTTTTCTTCTTCTTCTTCTTCTTCTTCTTCTTCTTCTTCTATCTATCTTCTTCTTCTTCTTTTTCTTCTCACCTCCCGATCTCACCCATCGTTCTATTTTCTTTTCTTCTTCTTCTTCTTCTTCGTTCTATTTTCTTTTCTTCTTCTTCTTCTTCTTCTTCTTCTTCTTCTTCTTCGATCTCACCCATCGTTCTATTTTCTTTTCTTCTTCTTCTTCTTCTTCTTCTTCTTCTTTCTTCTTCTTCTTCTTCTCCCTGTCCTTAGTATCATCACCTTCCGGATTAGTAGGGGTATGAAGATTAAAATAATTTTACTATTATGGGGTAGGTACCTGCATAGGGGTTAAAACGAAAATTTAAATAGTAACTTCAAAAACAGACAACTTTACAGAAAGAGTTCTTTTAGCCGGACCGATATTTCTTCCGTTATTATATGCTACAGCATGGGGTACATATCTGCCGACCTTTCGGACTTACGATCTAAAACATCCCATGGAAGGACTCACATATAATAGCTAAGCAATATCGCCGTTAAAAGAAACAGAAAATACTTTTTTTTTTTTTAATTACCCCATAACAGTAAAACGAGATTAATCAACACATCTCTACCTCTCCTTCTGGCTCTGATACCAGTAGGGGAGCGGAGCCCCTAAAGAGCGCGGAGGATCACTGATAGAGAAAGAGAAGCAGAGAAGAAGCAACGCTTCTTAAAACATGCAAGATGAGTAAGGGAAAGGGGTTCTGGAAGTATCAAAGGGCGTGTGAACAGGCGGTAAAGAAGAACCAGCCAATTAGTTCACTGTAGCAGCCACCTTGACCTCTGGACCAGACGGAGGATATGATGCATGAAGATGAAAGTGCAGGAAAGTAAAGATGCAGAAACTAAAACATGAACTTTTATTGAAAATATAAGACTTACAATATAAAACTTTAAAAGGAAATCAGAAAAATGAAAACAAGCAGACTTTCTCTCTCAAAGACTATCTTAGTGAGAAGTGATGAAAATGAAAACTCTGCCTTCTTCGTTCTTCTGGCCTCCATTTTATAGGCGAGCTGATGTGCTTTTGACCTGGAACTGGTACTGTTTATGAACAGTTCCGGTTATGCCTTTAACCTAGAACTTGTACTGTTTTTGAGCAGTTCTGGTTAACATCTGCGAGCCTATATTTGCTTTCCACGTGTCTATTTTGAATACAACTGAGTATAGCATACATCTGTTTCTAAAATACACCATACATCAAAATCAAAATACACACATGTAAAGAGAAAAGATTCTAGTCCTCATCTAAATCCACTACATAATCCTCCTCCTCTGGTACTGTTTCTTCAGTTGGGGAGGTATGTTGGGCTTGAGAGGATGATCCTGGATTATCCTGAAGAGCCAAAAGGAAGGTTGTCAGATGGTTCATGAGGGCCGCCTTATCTGTCGTTGATGATAATAAGGAGGTTATCCTTGATCTTTGATTGAGGAATTTGCTTTGTTCCGTCTGGCAAAGATACTTAGGATTATCATTGAACCATTGATCAATCGCCGGCTTATCAACTCTTCGTGTGTCAAACTTGTCCCACCATCTTGAGTATGGAACTCGTTGTAACACTGGGAATAGCTTGGAAGTTTCATCGATTTTACTCATTTCATACTTCCAAGAGAAAATCCAGGACATTGAAATTTTCGAGCAATAATGAAGACTCAAGGGAAATGGGTCCTCACCGATGTCAAATTTCTGTTTAAAATACTCGAATGATTCAATTACATGTTTTGGAAATATCTCTGGTGTAGGACCAAAGAAATTCCACCAGTAAGCGAACCATTGAGGAAATTCATACTCAGTTCTAGTACGAAAATACATAAACCAAGTATGTGATGATTTTTTGTTTTGATACCAAAACACATGGTCCCATGCGTCAACATAGTCCCAATAGTTATAGGTATCAGGAAAATCTTTTGCTTTTATTGGAAGTCCTCTTGGTTTTAAAAGGTTTTTTCCCCACATAGTGGGAGTGAGGACTTTCAATATCTGAAATTTAGAGTAGGCTATTTGTTCTTCATTATTCCGATCTATTATATGTTCAATAATAACAGACTCAGAATGAATGAGTATAGCCTCATAAAATCTCAGTGATTTTGAAAAAGATTTTGGCTGGTAATGCATTCCCTGGGGAAATAGATTAGCAGCCACTTGATTAGGATTCTGATTAAAAAACTCAGGTTCAATCTGAATAATATTCCTTATACATCTCTGTTTCTTGATGAAAGGAGTAGTATTCCTTTGACCCTGAGTGTTTTGGTGTGGCACAATTGCTTTGGAGGACGCAATTGAAGCCACCTGTTTCTGGGGTTTAGCGGCTACTAAGTCAGATTGTTTATCTGTTTTTGTAACAATCTCACCATAAGTAACTGCTGGGATTTGTTTTTTAGCCAGGTCTATGGCAATGGATTCTAAAGTCAATTTTCTGGCTATTTTTTCTTGGGTAGATGACCCAGGAAGAGTTGATTGTGGTTTCTGAGTTGGGGTTTGTGACCCCTCTGTCTGTTTCTGGGATGGGGTGGATGACCCCGAAGGTTTTGATTCCTTTAGACTTGTAAAATAATTCAGCAATTCTGCAGGAATCGGTGCCAATGGTCTTTCTGTTTTTGGGATTTGGAAGAAGTTCTGTTGAAGAAGCTCATGGAGTTCTTCAGTAGACATCTCCCTGGGTGATTCTGGTTTCTGAGCATCTTGAAAGATGTCCATTTTTTGTTTCTGTTTTTCATCTGGTGCCTTTTTCTTTTTAGGCATGATTATAGGCCCTGCAAAAATTCTCTTGTGAGAAAGTCTGGAAGAGAGTTTGAAGAACCTTTAATGAATTCAATGTCAAAGTCAAAAATGCATAAAATGGCTTGCCATCTAGCAAAAACTTGTTTTGATGCAAGATTTTTAACATCCTTTTCTAAAACATCTTTTGCTGATTTACAATCAATGCGAAGTAAAAACTTTTGATTGAGTAAATCAGATTGAAATTTGGAAATACACAATACAATTGCCAAAATTTCTTTTTTGATCGTGGAATAGTTTTGCTGAGTACTATTCCAATGTTTAGAAGTGAAGGAGACAATTTTTTCTTGATTATCTATCCTATGCATAAGGATCCCGCCATAGCCGAGATCAGAAGCATCGGTTTGGACAATCTTGAAGGCAATAGGATTTGGAAGGCTAAGACAAGGAAGTTGCTTAACCTGAGATTTGATTTTTTGGACAATGTTTGTATGAACATCTGTCCATGGAGGAGGATTCTGTTTAAGACGCTGATGTAGCGGCTTAATGAAATTGCTGAGTTGTGGAATGAAATCAGCAACATAGTTTAAACAGCCCAGAAACCTTTGAAGCTGATTCTTTTCAAGGATCTGGTCTGGGAATTTGTCCGCAAACTGGATGGCCCTATCAATTGGGGTAATGGATCCTTGGTTGATCCAGTGCCCAAGAAATCTGACTCTAGTTTGGAACAGACTGATTTTTGGCTTTGAGACTACTAAACCGTTAGTTTCTGCAATCTTTATGAAAGAGTTTATATGTTTAAAATGTTGATCTATAGACTGAGAATAAACCAATACATCATCAATGTATACGATAATATATTGGCTATAATCATTAAAGATCTCATTCATGATTCTCTGGAATTCTGATGGAGCATTTTTTAGACCAAATGGCATAACATTCCATTCATACTGCCCAAAAGGAACAGTAAAAGCGGTTTTATACCTATCTTTTTCAGAAATTTGAATCTGCCAGAATCCAGACTTCATGTCAAACTTTGAAAAGATTTTTGCAGAATACAAACGTTTTAATAAGTCAGATTTGTTAGGTATGGGATACCTAATCCATCTTAAAGCCGTATTCAGAGGTTTATAGTTTATGACGAGTCTAGGAGTTCCTCGTTCAATTTCAGCATTTTTATTGACATAAAAAGCTGCACAAGACCAAGGACTTCTAGATTTGCGTATGAGATTTTTATCCAAAAGTTCCTGTATTTCAGTTTTACAGGTTTCCAGCAATTTGGAAGTCATTTGGATAGGCCTAGATTTTGTTGGGATTTGTGTTTCTGAGAAGGTTGATTCATAGGGTAGATCAACTACATGTTTTTTACGATTCCAGAAGGCATTGGGAAGATCCGAACATATTGTTTGGTGGATCTTTGTCAAGCAATCTTGGATTCGATTTTTAACCTGTGGTTGCTCTATCTGTGATTCTATATGTTTGAATGAAATTTCTTCCTTCAGAAAGTTTATTTGGTTTTGTTTTGAAGAAAGTAAATTTAATTCTTTGATCTTTGGATTTTGTGTGAAAGGGAAAGTGATAGTCTTCCCCAAATGTTCAAAGGATATCCCATCCTTCTTAGTCAAGTACGGGAGAATTAATCCCGCAAATGGAGCACCCAGAATAATCTGAGATCCCATGTTCTTGACCAGTATGAAAGGAGTTTGAACTCGGATACTTTCATTTTCTATGACAACATTAGAGATTTTGTATTTGACATCCAATGTAGTTTGGTTGACACCACTGAATCTCTCCGTTGTTTTCTCAAAGAATTTGGTAGGGATGAGACCTTCATTGAAACAGTTAGACGCTGCTCCTGTATCAAATAAGGCAGGCTGTTCTAATACCAGTTCATCATTAATAATAATCTTGACAAAGATATAAAATTTCGGAACTGATATTCTGGATACTAGACTTATGAAGGCGTCATCAGGTTCTTCATCATTTTGATGTTCTAATGACTCTTGCCTTTTCTGAAGCTGGATATTCTGAATTTGGGATATTGCAGCTGCCTGTGTTTCTTGCTGCGTCCTCAAGAATGAAACTTCAGCTTTGAGATTATGGACTTCATGCTGAAGATCTTGAAGAGTTGTTGGTTTAACAGAATGTTTGAACCTGTTTATTGTTTCTGTTAAATCGTATTTGTTTATGGGCAATGGTGTTTTTGGTTTGGAACTACTCGAATTGAATAGCTCCTTGAGTTTGAACAGATATTCTCCTTGTTCATCATCGGGCAGTTTAGTGATGATGTCAAAGAGTAAATCTTGTTCTTTTGTAATAACATTGATGGAGGAGGAAGATCCTGCTAGATCATCTTCCTGAATGTTATTAAGATCATCTGAGGTGTTTTCTGTTTCTGTCTCAGATTCTGAAGTGTCAATCAGTAGATTATTAATCTGCTCAAGAACAGATTCATCTATGTTTCTGATCTTGTTCAGTTTCCGACAATACTTGGAAATGTGGCCTTGCTTTCCACATCTGAAGCATGTCAGCTTAGTTTTAGGAAAATCCTCTTTCGGTTTATTATGTTCCCTAGGGGTTTTCCAAAAGGGTTTCCTTGGTTTATGGTAGGCTGGTTTATGTTGCCTGAACTGTTTATGTTTGGGTTTGGATGGCCTAGACTTCTTGCAGGCTGGAAAGCCGAATTGTTCACAAAAAGTGCCCAATTCCCTATTGCTTGTGGCTTTCTCTTTTGCAAGTTGTTTCTGGATCTTGTCATCCTAGCAAATCTTTAGTGCAGTTCTTTGTACATGAGATACTAACTGCCCATATGTCAATCTCTCATAAGGGATGTTGCCATCGTTTTGATTTCTCAATTTTTCTCTAACTTTATCGCCTAAGGATTTAGGCAATCCAGCTAGAAATTTTTCTTTCCAAAAAGGTTGATTGGCATCATCTCTTGTGAGGACTCTTTGCAGAAAGTTATCCCTATACCATCTGAAATCAGATAAAGTTCTGCACTTGAGATTTGAAAGAAGTTCTGCCGACCTATCTTTCCAGAGAGATGGATCTCCAACAAAGTGTTTAATGATTGTAAAAATCAATGTATTAACTGAATCAGGAATGCTACTCCCTTCATATAAGATTGGAGTACCATCTGGTTCAGTTTTGACAGAGGTTAGTATGACATTTTTCTCTTCAGATGAAAGATAATTGTCCCACCAACCTTTTAATTGCCCAGTAAACCCTGCAATTAATAGATTAGTGATGGCCTCATCAGAAGCATCATTTGCAGTTTGATATGCCGTACTAACCATTGTCATTTGTTGGAGAATTTGCAAAATGTTGGTCTCACTTTGCCCATCTATGTTCCATTCATAGATATGGTCAGCACTGAATGATTTGAAGTTTTGGGTTACCCTTTCTTCAAGCAATATATCAGGCGGTGATGCCCTGGGATAGTAAAGCCTGGTAGGGGTTTTCCAATTCTGATTGTTAATCTGGAGATCAGATGATCTGGTTTCAGATTCTGAAGATTGAGAATTTTCTTCAATATTCATCACTTGTTGAGATGTTGAAGAGACTTCTCCTTGGGGAGTTTCTGGGATTACTGCAGACTGGAGATTACTGAGCTGTTCCATTTTTTGCTCAATTTTTCTTTGTAAATTAGTCTTATATCCTAGAAACTCTGACCTGAGTTTTGGTCCTACCTCAAATGGTTTAAAGATAGGTGCCTCAAATACAGGTGATGGTTTTGTTACTGTTGGAGATGGTATTGCCTTTTGAACAATGTAACTACCCAAAGTTTGTAAATACCTGTTGGTGTAATTATTTTGCTCGCAAAGATTTTTAATGTCCATGGAGTCAATGGGTTTACTAGTGTTTTTGAATTTAAATGGAGATGCTATTAAAGGTTGATTTTGGTCATCCTTTAATTGCGTCAACTGGACAGTTTTTGGGGGAGGCAACATAGAAGATGTTGTGGATCCATCAGGCAATTTCCATTCCTGTTTGGTCATGTTTATGTTCTTTGGGAATGGATATTCAATACCTTGCTGTTGTGCATAGGCACTGAACCAATCAAAAAATGGAATGTTTTCTTCCGCCTCTTCTAGGAATTCATAGAACTTATCTTGGACAGACTGTCTATTATTTCCTTTGAATTTGGCTAAGAACCAGATTTTCTTGGGTTTGTTTTCCTCAGAATAGAAATCTTTTCTAAGGGCATGCTTGTCAATAGAGAACTGTTTTTCTAAAAAGTTTATGCTTGGATAGGGTTCTCCATCGTTTACGGTGAGAGATTCAAAAGGTTCTCCGACATTCATGGATGAGTAGGTAGGGGACTGTGGTAGACTTGCGTCTTCACTCGGTTGAGGAATGTTTGTGGTGTTATCCACTCCATGAATTGAGACACTGGCCTGAGAAGGAACTACCTGTGGGTGAGTGTCCCTAATAGTTTGGGGAGGCGCCGGCATATAAATAACAGACGGAGGTCTGGAATAAACATGAGATGGCGGCCTAAAGGACTCTAATTGGGATCTACAGTCTTCATATCCTGAGTTAGACCCATAACTAGAGGAAACAGACCTTCTTGGTCGATCAAATGACAATTTTACAGTTCCGTCAGTGGTGTGAGTTATTCTACTCACCTGACTTACTGTTGGGGGTGGAGTAGGTCTGGAAACCCTTTCTAACGTCCAGTCATCTGGTAACAAGACGTCCTTCCACATGATGGTTTTGGGGACCGACAGGTTAACATGTGAAGGGTCTGTCAAACATATCACTGTTTCTCATGTCGTGGGGAATTGTTTGGCCATTGACTTTGAAGAGTTCGAGACCTTATAGTGCACCCTATAGGTAAGAGTTGCAGGTATAGATCCCGGTTTCATATCTAGACCGTGCAATTTGAGTTTCAGTTTCAACACTTCATGGATATGTTCATCTCCTAAATTTGCTAACCTATCAGGAAAGCAATTAAAGAAGACGGGTCCATCATGAAGGCCAAATTCAGCTGCGGCGAGCAGTGAATCAGCAAAGTTGTTATGTCTATTGTCCAATAAACACACTAAGGCCGAGACATTTAAGCCTCTTCTGATTAGCGGTTTGATGGCAATTTGGACACTCCCTATGTGCAGAAAACTGTACTTCTTCTTATGCCTTTCTATTGATTTTGGAGAAAGAAGATAGAAGTCCTGTTTATCTGGAAGAATAGAGACTGATTCTTCTACAGTTCTGATGACGTGATCAGATGCAGAGAACCAGGTCTTATCCTGTGGTTGATAGAGAGAGTCAATGGAGATTGTGGGTAAAACCCAATTGTCAATGTTTTGGTTTATATCTTCAAAGGAGATTTCTTCTTTGAAGACTTGGTTTCTGTTTGAGGACGGATCCTCACTGTTTATGGAGGAAGAGGAGGATGAACTCCCAAATTTTGAAGAAAAGGAGCGAAAAAAGGAAGCCATAAAGTGAGGGGGACAGAAATAAAGTAAAAGGAATATAAAGGACAGAAACAGTAGAAACAAAGCTGTAAAGTAGTAAGAGTGGGAAAGAAACAGTACGACAAGACAGAAAAACGACAGAAAATTTCAATAATTGAAGTACTCCCTACCTCATATATACATACATATATATATATATATATATATATATATATATATATATATATATATATATATATATATATATACAGAACAGATACATCCATCTCTCAATATGCAAAAATAAACGTGAGTGACACTGTGCCCAGTCTAAAATCTGAAAGCATGAAAAAAGGACCACTCTAAAATGTGAAAAATCCCTGGTTCCTTTAAAATACGAGGAATTCTGTACAATTAACCTATCGATTTGCGCAAATCGATGGTTACATCGGCCGACGGTACTAATAATCAATGTCATGCAACATACAAAAGATTTATATATAAATATGTATATATATAAAGTACAATTTATTTAGAAAGGGACCTTATAGCCCACGTTTGAATATAAAATAATCTGAACATATTTCATTTATATATATAAGTAGAAGAGGATTTTAGAAATCCTCAACTACCGTCACCCTCAGTATCACAGTCAATTAAGCGTGATTACCTGTTCAAGCTCAAAAACAACACTGTATATATCCTGAGTTATTGCCTTCCGCGAGCTCCACTCGAAGCATTGCTGACTATAATCGCACAATGAGCTGCTGATGGTCAAGACACAATATTAGTGACTTAGACCACCAATCCAAACTAATTCTAAAACAATTTCCCAATTTTCAAATTTCCCCATTTATTATTTCCTAAAATACTCTCTAATCCTGTATTAAATTTTTCAGGATGTTACAATTCTACCCACCTTTTTAGAATTTTGACCTCAAAATTCACTATGCTAAACCCTCCAAGAAAAATGCATAGTATAAACTACATAATGCATCACCAAAAACTTGCATTACTAAAGAAAAGCTTCAAATTTTAATCAAACTATGCTATGTCATTTGTCTTTCTCCAGAATCTTTAAGTGATAATTCTAATCTTGGTACACTTTAATTGTCTAATTTCCTTGACTTATAAGACCACAAGAGTCACTCTTTAATCACTAGCCAAAATATTTCTCGCCAAATAGTTGTACATTTTCAATTCCTTAGTCTAATTTCTAGGGTATCATCTCATATATAGTGACAATTCCATCTCATTAAAAATCATCACTAACTATCCAACAACGCTTCACCAATCTACATCAACATTTAAGCTTTCTCAATTCAATCCAGAAATAATAATACTTTTGCCATTTTTATCCACTTTAAAGTCTTAAGGTCGCTACTTAAACAATGTTCACTATTCAAAATTGTCATTTAAGTCAGAGTTCCACTTCCACTACAGTCAACCTAAATCCATATACAGTAATTTCTTCAATTTATTCTACACTATCACATCTTAATGGCCAGATAATAATTCCGTAGAAAATCATTCTTTACTTGTCTCATGACTCTAACTTAACATGTCCCACCATATCTAAATCACTTATTTGTATTCAATTTCCAATGCATCAATTACGAGTTCACTAAAGTTTCCATAGCCACTTAACTTCCCCATGATCACAATTTCAAAATCTGTCACAAGCTTGAGTTGTCCTAAATCCCTCAACAGAATCACAACAACTTATCACAGAACACCGCTTTCCCACTTAGTATCATAATAAATCACCATGTCGCCAATACTAATAAAGATTAATATATCAACTCAGTCTTTTGTCCTTATACTCTGAATAAAGTGTCATTTATCTCTAAGACTCAGGAATTCATGTTAAGTTTACTTGAACCACTTTATACACAAATTGTCTATCAATATCATATATAATTACCTAAGTTACTTGCACAAGCTTAAATAGTAATCCATACCCTAAACATTACTTTCAATCATCCAACCACAATGTAGTCTCAAATAGTCCCCTCAGTCACCATTAATCAGAAACCTAATTTTTTCTATTTCTCTTAATCAAAGCTTTCGAGTAGACTATCCATTCCTCATCATTATAATTCCCTATTTCACTTTGAATTTATCAACCCATATTCAATTATCAATCCATAGTCATTATTGTATCCTCCAATCATAAAAATAACAACTCCTCTTTACTTACATCTAACTTAATTACTACTAGCTAAATAATCGTAACCTTAATCTCGTTATTTCACCTATTTTAATCGCAACAATATCCCTTTACTAATGTCACTTCCAATAGCCATTAAACTACAAAAATCATTAAAACCCCAGTTGAATCTATGTAGTCTCCTCAATCCACTTTAATTCATAATCTGAATTTTCTTCCCTTTCCACTTTTATGCAAACTTCTCCACTCAATCATTCCCTCCATAATCACTATAGTACACTACAATCTACAAATTCACAACTTCGTCCACATACATCTAAATCAATACATTTAAGTTACACCTTCACTACCATATTCAGTCATTAATACCATCATCGTATATTGGACATAATAGCCTCAAGTCCCACATTTTTCACTTAACAGTTAACTCTTCAAACCATACTACAATTCCAACATGACCAAACCTAAATAATCCAAGCTACGATTTACATCAAATGTCGTCTTTGAGGCAATTTAAACTTAAACACATACAAATCCCACATAGTGTGATTCTAACAAAACTATACAATTAAAATTTCAATCAAACTCATGACATGAACAATAACACAAATCATTTCAACAACTCAATGAATTCCTAATCCTACAATTCCTTAAATTTCCATAATTACTTAATCTCGATGATCAACCTTTGAACCACCAATATCGGAATCTGACTAGCATGTTTCTATCCTCGAATTTACCTTTACACATCCTTATTAAAACTTCTAACGTTTCACCTACCCCATTACCTTCCTCTAAAAATCACCTCTCCAATCCTTTGACATCACTCTAAAACAACCCATAAACCTATTAAATAATTAATCAAAACTCACCAAATTATCTTCAATAATTAATAATTAAATGATCACTATGGATTTCTTCAAAACAATAATGACACTAATCTATTCGCCTATAAGCTTACACCATTTACTAAAAAAAAATCATTTTACCGAATCTTAAACCATTTAAACATTTAAGCATTGAAAACAATATTCCTTCAAAACAATCCAATTGATTTAATCTTCAAAAACCCTCTATATGAATAACCTTGCTTATGTCTTCTCAAACTTCGCAGGTTCAATCAATAACTCTCTTATTCTCAGCACATTACATGTAACCCAAAACAAAACACATCTGCGTACTACAATATTCAATTAATAGCACAAAATCGATCCCCATGCCAAATCCTTTAATTTATCCACATCATCATTATCTCACAGCCCAATAGGTATTATATAACAAGTATAGGACCACAAAATTACACTTAGAATACTCCAATTCATATGTTCCTCAATTCAAAACTAAGCCCATAAATCATTCTATAGCCCATAATTTACAACCAATTTTCAATCCTACAAAATCAAAGATTTACCTAATTGAATCAAAATGTACTCTCAAATGTTTCCATAAAGCACAATAACATTTCCCTCTTAACTTATAAGTTATAATATCTACTCAAAACCTTCTATAACCTTATGAGTCAAAATTCTCTTCAATAATATTCAAAAATACTCAAATGTCTCTATTCATTCATATACAATATCTTCTATATTCAATGAAACCAACTTGCAACATTCTATCTCCTTTAACCAAATAAAGTCTCTCATGATGCCTCGACTAAGATTATGGCCGGCTCAAAATAATAATCGGGACCCCCGAGAAGAATCCTTATTTGGTTAACATTCTAATTCCTTATCAATCTCTCAATACATTGAATCTATATCCCCTGCTTTGTCAAATAATCCTTATATCATCATCACTATCAGCACAATTCCCAAAATCTAGGTTGTCTTTGGTTTCATACCTTTCCTATACTATGTCAATTTCACTCAAACCATTTCACAATTCAGCAATGTTACCTACCAACGCATGATAATCGATTTAGTCCTCACCATAAGGTTTAATTCCTTTCTACTAATTGGTAAACAACTCATTTCTATAATTTCTTAAGTCCAAAACATTCCTTTTTAATTCAAACAAGATAGTCAACTAATCAACTTAACCTCCTAAATAACCTTAACATATCTATTCATTTTATTTACTCCCAAATCAATTTCCTACTTCAAACATTTCAATTTCAACAACAATCATAGTATATTTAAAACATAACTTATTTTAACAATTACGGTACCACTCATAAGCTTTAACTGAAAAGCTTATATCCACCAATACTAACTCTCCCCACCTTGGGAATTTTGTCCACAAAATTCGACTACGATATCCTGAAAACAACGGTTAGTGATCATGCACAACAGGAAGGGAAAAGGAATATATATTGTCATTCTATATCAAATGCAACAGGCAGGGTATCGATCACCATAAAACTGATACCAAGTTGTAACATTCTGTTACTAATTTCCTAATTTACCAAAAATAACACTTCCAATTCCATAATTTACTTTACTAACTATGATAGAAAGAGGTGTTTCCATAATATCAATATCACTATCATAGTTAGAAAAGAAATATCTAAAAATTTATATGCATTATCCATGATAGAAAAGAATTTCCTAATACAATACAAATGCTATCATGGATAATTAATTGCTAACCATGTTAGTAAGGATTCACCTAACATGGTTAGAGAAAGAACCACCTAATATAGATGAAGAACACTCATGTTCTTTGGCAAACATCTAACTATGTTGGAGAATAGATTCTCCTAACCTAGTTAGGAAAAGAAATAACATTACATTTAGAAAACATAACCATGGCAGAGAGGGGCCCATCTAACATGGTTATATAAAATAACAACACTCATCACAACAAGTAAATCACAATCACACGATATAACACCTATATCAATTAACATATCAACACAACTGTCTGACTTAAGCATGTCAATATCACAAAGCGTAGTCAAACATCGTCAATCACAATTATATGATACGTCCACATCAAGAAAGAGGGATTGTCTTTCCATTAGCAGACAGTTCTCCTGTAACGATCAATCCACCAATACATAATCAATTACCACACTAACACAGTGTGTGATACAACCACAACTGTCACATTATTTCAATATCGGTGACTACCCAACAATAAATAGAAACCGCTAATACAAACAAATGCGGAAGCTGGTGCAGCCTACATGATGGCAATATATATCCCTACGGTTTACCTCCGGCCTACTCACTAACTCAGTGTAGCTGGCCGGCCCCTTTTTCCCTTCCTCTCTGACTAGCTCTGGGCATGATCACCTGCAAAAATAAAGGGAATGGGGTGAGACAAAACAATGTCTCAGTAATCACTACTTAACTCACTGTGAGACTCAGATGTGAGGTAATGGAGTGTCTACAGGGTACCACAGTTTTCAAAACCTGCATAAACCACGCAATACATACATATATATATATATATATACACAAGAGATACATTCATCTCTCAATATGCAAAAATAAACGTGAGTGACACTGTGCCCAGTCTAAAATCTGAAAGCATGAAAAAGGGACCACTCTAAAATGTGAAAAATCCCTGGTTCCTTTACAATACGAGGAATCCTGTACAATTAACCTATCGATTTGCGCAAATCGATGGTTACATCGGCCGACGGTACTAATAATCAGTGTCATGCAACATACAAAAGATTTATATATAAATATGTATATATATAAAGTACAATTTATTTAGAAAGGGACCCTATAGCCCACGTTTGAATATAAAATAATCTGAACATATTTCATTTATATATATAAGTAGAAGAGGATTTTAGAAATCCTCAACTACCGTCACCCTCAGTATCACAGTCAGTTAAGCGTGATTACCTGTTCAAGCTCAAAAACAACACTGTATATATCCTGAGTTATTGCCTTCCGCGAGCTCCACTCGAAGCATTGCCGTCTATAATCGCACAATGAGCTGCTGATGGTCAAGACACAATATCAGTGACTTAGACCACCAATCCAAACTAATTCTAAAACAATTTCCCAATTTTCAAATTTCCCCATTTATTATTTCCTAAAATACTCTCTAATCCTGTATTAAATTTTTCAGGATGTTACAGGAGAGGAGGAGCCTAGCCTTGAAGCATGGAGGATGAGAGGATGAGAATGGTGAATATGGAAGCCATGAGAGAGTGAAGAACACGAAATGTAGGTGAGGGAGATGAGAGAAAATGAAGATGGAGAGAGAAAGTGAAGTGAAGGAATGAATGGGTAATGTGAGGTTAGGGTTTATATATGTGGTTTAACATTGGGATTAACTACAAATGTAATGCAAATTAATCCCAAATGTCATGTAAATGAAGGTGATCAGGGGGTGAAAATTCGGCCAAGATGAGATTTTTATGGGTATGTGAGTGTGTGAGGCCAAAATGTGGGCGAAGGGAAGTGAAAGGAAGGGTATTTTTGGAAATGAAGGTGAAAAGTAGTTGAATGTGGCCTCCATTTGGTCTAGATTCATCCTCCCAAGCTCCCTCCTTTTTCTCCTTTCCATTGTGCTTCCATTTGTGCCCTTAATGAGGCTCCTCCTCTTGAAATTTGAATTTGGAGCCATTTTTACCCCTTTTAGTAATGAGCAAATCCCTTGTTTTTGACAAAAGAGGTAATTTTTGTCTTATTCCTTTGCCTTTCCCTCCAAGCCATTTCCTTGCCACCAAAGCACTTCCAAGGGCTTGTGGGGTCCACGTGGGACCCCCCTACATATAGAAAAGCACCACATAGTCAAAATGACCAAAATACCCTTGGTTACTTAAAATGCAAGTAATTAAGCTAGGATTTTCCATTTAACCACATATAAGCATGTGCACATAAAATCACCAATAATGGTCAAATATAACAATTAAATCACACTAATTAAGCTCAATTGCACATGCTTAAACATATAAAATTAGGTCTAATCATATATGCACTACCATTGCACTAAGAGAAGATCTAACTCATCACCAAAATGTATATATGCACTGCCACTCCACCAAAGAATCAAAATATATGAACCTGCATGAAAGAATAGTATAATATCAAAGATGAACTAATAAACAAGCCGCAATTGATCAAAAGTCAAAACGAAATTCCACCAAGGATGTCCATAATATAAAACTACCAATTCCTAAGTAGCAACTTATATCTAACAAGTAGCAACTTATATCTAACAACTTAAAATATGGCACATGAGTTAGGCAGAGAAAACTAACAAGGACCAAGTTACCTCGTAAAGCAATTAACTCTCCTTTCTAAGCCTCTTTAACTTCCCTTCTCTGATTTCTTTGAACTTCAAAAGAGAAAGCAGCCACCAACAAATTAAGCAAAAAAGCATGCATTAATAATAAACCTAAAAAAGACAATAATAAAGATATTATTACTCATCAAATTTTTGCTTTAGTACCATAAGGTTTTCAGCTTAGATTTCATAAGGTTTATGAGAATAAGAATGGTGAGAATAAGCATATCTCGACACAATCAAATATTGTAATATACTAAACATCAAGAAGCAGAATGCAAAATGACTAATAGGTTCCTATAAGAAACTCAAAAATATGGGGACTCACCTATTAATGCTAGATGAACACATGAGGGAAGAAAAAATTAGCACTAGAAGTTTGAGCCTTATATCATACATTAACAACAGAGTGAAGTTAATATTTTTGGCACAATACCTGTAATACATCCATCATAGTGCTAGTACCAAAATCTTTCATCTATAACACAAACCCCAACTTGTTCTCTCTCAATTTCTCCCTTAAATTGAAGTAAAGAAAGGTAAAAACGAAGAAAGAGACCACACCTTATAGCTTTCCTTCAAGTATCATCAAGCACATATGCTACTTTGCAATCAGCCATTTGTAACATCATAATATTACTACATGATCTCAAGCATTCTTCTCAAGCACACATACAAGAAACAACTTCCACAACATCCCTTCATTCATCATAACCACAAAACAACAATGACAGAATATAATATGAAGAACTTCCATCAAATCAGTTTGGTCAATATAGAAGCAATAATACAAGTTTTTAGTACCATTTCACTGTACACATGCAACCACAACAACACCATATTCAATTAAACCATAATTTATAATAGAATCAGATCAAACATAGATTTCACATTTGTATCTCACATAAAGCAAATTTCATAAGGATATTTGGTTGATGAAATGTGTACATTGATGAAAACTACTTTTATATCTTACATAGATTTCACATTTGTATCTCATAAGTCATTCAAAAGCTTTGACAACCTACTTTTGTACATTGATAAAAACTAAAAAAGAATGAGACTTTCTAGTCATCAAACTATAAAAAATGAAAATTTCATGAATATTCTTCAATACTATCATTAAATTACTATTGCACATCTGCCAAAGGTTCAATGCATCAGTGAAGTACTTCTATTGCAGAGAAACTACCTTCTACTAGCATACGACATCCTGAATTAACCAAATTGATTGCATCAGACTGATAAATTTCATTCTGGGAAGTACAAGTAAATGCAATATCACACCTTTCATTCCAGGGTTTTGCTTCTTCATTGTATTTAGATCGAGCATAAGTCTTTGAATAGTCTCTGCATACATGCAATTATAAACAAGTACCACATTTATGGATACTTTCCAGCACAAAATACATAATAATAAAGAAAGAGACAAACCTCAGACTCCTCTGTTGACCTGTGATATCTCTCAAGAAAGACACTTTCATGTAATAAAATCCATCCTCATCAACCAAATATCCTCTGGAGTCTGAGTAAGTAATAGATTAGAAAGATAAATTGTTCATTTATCATAAGAATATAGTCCATAAAAGGAATTCATAAAAAATCATTAGGCATTTATTTCAATCCAAATTAGGCATTTCAACACTTCAAAACAATGAGTAAAAATAAGTCCCAACTATGGAATATATTTACATCAAAGATCAATTCCAACAGCAAGACATACAAATTTTGAACATTCACATCTCCCCTTGCCTCCTATTAAAAATCATTACTCTTCATGACTATATACACTCACATGCTTCATCCATACACCAAAATCACCCAGCATTAGATTTCAAACATAAAACGAACTCTAATTACTATAAAACTATTTTCCTCCTGCAGATATTTAAAGAATACAATTGAAAATGAGCGTGCAGTGATCATAAGGCCTATAAAGCCACAAAATCAACCTCCTTTTAATAAAAGAAAACAAGTTAATGTAAGTCTTTGACCATGTAATGTTAAACCCAAAAATTAATAGCCTCTAAATAATAAATCAGCAAGAACCAAGCAGAGTAGTTGGAATTACATTCGAAATCACATATGCTAAATACCAAGGCAAACACTGTTCGAGTATAGGAAGGAAAGAAAAATACCAAAACTTCAAAAAAAAATCACCAAAATGTCATTTCTTCAAACATGTAGAACACTAAAATCAAACTCCTCTATCAATCAAGATTTTCATGCGCAAATGTCCCCCAAAATTCGTCAAATTTGAAAATCTCCAAAAGTTAGGGTTTTGCATAAACTTCACAAGACCTTAATTTGATTCTCTAACAACCAATTTCATCCCAAAATGTCCAGATTTCGAGTTACACAAAAGCCCTAACAAATTTCACTGATAAATCCAAGAGAAAAAGGGAAAGGAGTAAAGAAGAGTTACCCAACAATAAAAAAAAATCTCCTTTGGTCTTAAAAATGGTGTCTTGTTGCCGGAAACCGCCGCTGCCGTCACCGGGGTCGCTGGACACGAAGAAGCCGAAGTTGAGGAGTGAAGCACAATGAAAACGAAGCCAAAACAGTGAGGAGTCGCATAGCTCATGCAGTTTTCGGAGATTTGAATGGAAGAAAGGGGGTGAATGGGTAAAGAAAATGGTGAAAGGGGTGGGAGAACAGTCCCTAATCTGTTAATTAATTTGAATCATAACCAAATATTCAAGAACATTCAATTAATTCAATTAATTAATTAAGTTTGACAACTAATCTGTTAAACCTCCAAAAGTATTTTAAATTTTAAAAAAACTCTCCTAAATCCTGATTTTCTATTTATTATAAACTAAGGACAGTCCCTAATTTTGCATTAAATTTTACAAAATAAATATATTAGGTTTTATGGAAATAATTACAAAATTGGCATTACCTCTTCATTTATATAATTTTACTTTGAAGCACATGCCCAATATCCATATCATTTTAAAGATTTTCATATCATTTTGAGCTTTTGAAGTAAATTATTTTTATACCTTAACTTAAAACAGTTAAATCTTGTCCTAGTCAATGTTTTAGTGATTTTCCAATGAAGTACATGCCTTAAGCGCATGTATTATGTAACATCCTGAACATTAAATACAGGATTAGAGAGTATTTAAGAAATAATAAATGGAAAATTTTGACATTTTGGGAAATTTTAGAATTTTTAGGATATTTTGGGACTTTTTAGGAAATAAGTGCCTAAAAAATAATCAATTAAATAGTTGGGAGAACTTAGAAATTATGGGAGTTATGGAAATTAAAGTATTGGGGAGGTTGAATAAATTAGATGCTTGACTTGGCAAATCAAATGGTTTGAAATTAATTGAGGGCTTTTCGGTAATTTTCTCTAAATATGTAACATTACACAATACAACCATCCAAACACTTCCTTCCCTTTCATGTCCATATGCGCAGCGCCCTCCCCCTCCCTTCCTTCCATTTTCATTTCTTCTTCCAAATCCACAACCTTTTCATTCTTCCTCCTCCAAAGCTCACCAATTTCGGTTTCTCCACTCTCTTCTCTCCACATCTTTGCTAAAACCTTGTTAGATCTATTCCTCTTCATCCACCTCCGTTTTTGGCGTTTTTCCGGCGAAGCTTTCTTTTTCCGGCGAGTGTTCACGGCGGACGGCGGCTGGGAGGTAAGTATATGGTTTCTTTAGGCTTTTTCAAGTCATTCCTTCCCTTTCTAACTACATTTTCGTCATTCCTCACTTCCCTTCCCTCTCAACTGGGCCACCCACGTAAAGACTAGTTTTTCCGGCGTCTAGAACGGCGGCCGCGGCGGTTAACCTCCCTCTCCTCATACTTGAACTTTGTAAGTCTTCCCAACCATTGGTGATGTTGTTTTGTAGATAAAGTTCCTTCTTTTGAGTTAGGGTTTTGTGAAAATTTGGGACTTTAGGATTTGCAAACTACCATAAGGATTGTTAAGTGATTAATTGAAGATTTGTGAGGATATTTGATATCTCTTGAAGTTGGAAAATACTTTGGAATTTTTGGGGGAAAATTTAGGTATTCTTTGAAGTTGGGGTTTTGATTATAATGACATTTGGGAATGTTAATGCTTTAATATGGACATTGAAACATTGAATTTGAGTATTTTTGGGAGCAATTGGATTTTCTAAAGGAGATTGAACATTTGGGAATTTTTGGTGATGAGTGTGATTCTTTGAAGTTAGGGATTACATATACTTGATTCCTTGGGAACTCTAAACAAAAATTTGTGGATATTAAAGTGGTTGAATGGAGATGTTTGGAATGTAATTAAGTTTTTGGTAGTTAGAAAATAGTTTGGGAATTTTGTAGACAATATTTAGACTCTTTGAAGTTGGGAACTGTTAATGAATGATGTTTTGAATAAATTGGTGGTAGTATAATAGTTTTTGAAGTGATTTAATAATTCTGGAAGGTTGGAATTGTTGGAATTGGTAGTTGGGAGGAAGTTTGATAATTAAAGTGTTGAATAAAGAGGAAATTGATTAGATAAAGATAGATTGAAGTTTGGTGGAAGGTTTGTGAAGTTAAGAAGTTACTTTAAGTCATAAATTTGATATTAATATGGTGATTTGGTGGTTGGTGATCGTTTTGCAGTAATGGGCCTTTGTGTTTTCTTTAAAGTTGAGGTTTGTTTATGTGAGCTGTATGGAGTAAATTGAAATTTAAGAAATGTTAGTGTAAGTGTTATGAAGATGTTGGAGGTGTGAAATTGTGTATAGGAGGAAATTTTGGTAGTTAAAGAGTTGGTTGAAAGAGATATTTGGTATGTAAAAGAGTGTTTGAATGGTGGTGGATTATTTGGGAAAGTTAGGGAGCTATTTGGAATACGTAAGGAATATTTTTGAAGAGGTTTAGTAAGTTTTACATGTTTGGTTGATTTTGGTAAGAGTTAGGGAAAATGGTAAAGTCAATACTTTAAGAATTATAAACAAAGGGTTAAGGGAATTGTGGGGTACAAAAGAATATAGAAAAGTATGGAAGTTAGAAGTAATTGATTACTTCGATAATTGTTTTAGAATCAGTTTGAATTGGTGGTCAAAGTCACTGATATTGTGTCTTGACCATTGTAACAATCTGTTACTAATTCCCTAATTAACCTGTGACATCTCTTTTAGTTCAATAATATCTTCACTAACTATGATAGAAAAAGGAATTTCAATAATATCAATATCTCTATCATAGTTAGAAGGGTTAAGGTGCATTTTTAGTACTCTAGAATATAGCAAAGTGCACTTAACATAATACACAATATTGTGGTCCATTTGTGGTAACCAAGAATTATTTTCGTGGCTTATTTAGTAACGACGTTAAATAAGTTAAGTTTGACCGTTATGTGTCAAATTTTGACCGTTAAATTGTGGGGTAAAGGAGCATTTTTAGTACTATAGAATATAGAAGGAGCACCAAACATAATATACAATATATATATATATATATATATATATATATATATATATATATATACTTGTCAAGTCTTTCATTCATCATTCAAGTCCCTCCGTCCAAATCAACTCAAATTCATCATCTCTACTTTCCACATATCACTCAAAACCCTCAGTCAATTCTACATAACTAAATATCACCTCCCCAGTCTCCAATCTAATGTTACTACCACCACAACTCTTACACTCACCTATAAATGCATTGTGCCATCACGGGGCATTCAAGCATCTAATCTTCACTATATGATTTGACACTGTGTCCCTCTCCATAATGAGGGGACAATTTCCCTCTCTGGCAATCTCCAGAGAGGGAACCCCAATTCTGTTTCCATTGCAGAACGGGAACGGTTGGACTCTTCAATGCCAAACAACCGTAGGGGCGGTTGGGCTCTTCAATGCCAAAACAACCGTAGGTCACTTTTCTCAATAAGTTGACCTATGATCCCCGATCCAATCAATCTGAAAAGGATCATCAGTACAAATAACTGTCGATTGTCCTATCGACAGTTATCATCGCGCGATGGTACATATATATATATCAGTGTCATGCAACACTCACAATATCCATCAATCTCAATTACCTTTAGTATCTCAATTTCAACATCAATAACATGCACTCTTACCATTCTCTTCAATATCTCAATTCCAACTATGCAGCTTCTTTCCTCAACCTTGTTATCAACATTCCTAACAGAATACTATCAAACTCTCTCACCTCATAACCAGAACAACACCAGCCAGGATAATATATATAATGTTTCAAATTCCTTTTGTACAAAAATAATCGTGTTTGAAAGGCACCCGATAGCCTGTTTTATATAAAAATAAGTTTTCAAAGACAATATGTATATGGAGGGTGAAAAGGGATTTTGAAAATCCCAGCTAACGTCACCCTCAATGTTATAGCAAGGTTAAGTGTGATTACCTGTCGCCCTTAGCACTCTGTTGCTCTTCCTTACCGTTTCCTTGTATGTTTTCTTCAAGTATCATCACCACTATATACTCCTATAATGATATGATACAAAATGATAAATTAATATCATTTCCACTTAATAATGCTTTGACGTCTCTCTCGTATTCTATTACTACCCAAATCCCTTGTTCATATAACTATACATTTTACTTTCAATCAAAGTAGTTCATGGTATACTTAGCATCCACATAGCAATGAAACACACGGTCGCCTATAAATATTATTTTACTTTTATTAACATTCCAATCCAGTTTAGAAATTTCCCTCCTTAACTTGTTCATTCAAGAAAGAAGAGTAGAAAATTTCAAAACACATACCAGAGCAAGTTTATCATGGAGAAATTCAACCAAACAAGTCAACTCACGATTTGCCAACAAAGACTTCACCAATCAAATCTCCCAAAAGGAATACATTCCTCTCCTCTTATATTTCAACATCAATGAACACACACACACACAAAGAAACCATACAATTTGCATTTCTCATCATGGTGCTCAAGTACAAAGAATAGGATACTATTATCAACAAATCTCTTACACTTTTACCATCTTTCGTGTAATACAAATTGTTGATTCAACATTCTAAAACAGATATCATATTTGGTTGTTAATCTTTCCTGGTAAATTCACAACAATCTTCCCCTCCAATTAAAAGAAATGCTCATTGAAATCTTACAAATTAACAAACAACCTTAACTAAGTAATGAATACTTATTTAGCATTTATAACACCAAAACTTCATCCAAATTCCAGGAAATGAAATGAATACTTCCTATATCATAATAAACTTTGCATTTCAGCCACAATACTTATTTATTTGAATCCAAGCTAGAGAATATGTACTACTTCACTAAACAATGAAACCTAAAATGTTTAAATTTCATATTTTCAGTAACAAACTAGCCCTCTATTCCAACTATTTATTTACAAAGAATTAAACTTCATAAAACCATAAAAGAAATCACACACAGAGTTTGAAATCCCCATTTACTACTTCAAATCATATTTAGAAGCAAGAAAGACAACTCACTATATTTATCCATGCCTCTCTTGAATCTGAATTACAACCAATGTGACCAATCAAGGAGGAAAAAAGCACATTCATGACCATACACAAACAAAACTTTGCACTTATAAATTTTCCCCATGGCCTATGCAGAAAATGAAACCAGAAAAATCCAAATGAACATGCAACCTTTGACATCAATCTCGCAATCAAATTAAACAGTCCAAAACTTCAACAAAATCAATCATACATTTCCATTTCTCAATTTTGTGACACTTCCACATAGTTTTATTAGAATTCCTTTCTCCTTCTCTATCTCTCTTTTTAATTTCCCTGCATCTATACCTAGTAGCTTACAATTCAATACAAACATCCATAATAGTCAAAAGTGAAGAATCATGCGTTTTTCCCATATTCAAATGTTTAGTTATTATATAGAGAGTTACTCAAGTTTCCAAAATCATCAATGTCATTGCATAAAAGCCAAATAGTAACTACCAACTTCACATTCAAAATGCAAAATAAACATATAAACTTGAAGAATTATAGCCTTTCATTCAAAGCTATAACCCACAAACTATTAAACACCAGAAGCAGCAAACCAAATGGACAACATGCCTTAGGAAAGTGAAGGTTGCAACAAGCAAGACTCAAACACTGTTCTAGTTAATTCCTAAACCAAAATCCTAAAACCATTCGAATTTAACCCTCAGCCTCGTCCAAAGAAATGCAAAAAGAAGGATGAAACATGAAAGAGAAAGCTCACATGACTTCAATTCACGAGTTGCAAGCTCCGGTCAAGCTTGCCGTCGACTCAAACTCGCCGGAGATCGGCCGTTGAGGTGGCTGGCCGAACAGAAAAGTCAAAAGGAAAAGGAAAAGTGAGAAATCGACATGAGAAAGAAGGAATCAAACCAGGCAAGAACCACAGAAAATCCACCCACTTCAAACATTTAATCAATATCTTAAAAATCTTGTCCAAAATCAAAAACCCAATCGAAGTACTCTTCCTCTCAGCCCAAACATAGAAGACATAGACAAAATCATTGAAGTTTCTCACCTATGATTAATCTTCAACTTTGTGCAGAGCAGAGTCCAAATCGACCTGGAACCATGACGAGATCAAAGCTAATGTTGAAGCCCGAGCTCGCCGTCGCCGGAAACCACACCTCGCCGCCGCTGGAGAAGAAGAGAAACGAAATAGAGGGTGAGGGAGAGGTGAGAAGAAGCTTAAAACACTGAACCCATTCTGTAACTCGCTTGAATCGGCCGAAAAGAGAAGGATAAAGGGAAAGAAGCTCACCTACGGCTGACCCATCGTCCTCGTGTTTCTTCACTGCCACCGTTCGCCGCCGTGGGTCACTGTCGCCGGAGGAAGACAAAGGAAAGCGTGCTGAACGAAGGAATGAAGAGAAGTGAGGGAGTAGTTTGATGATGGTGAGGGTCCGTGAGTGAAGATGATGAAGAAGCCGATGAAGAAGAAGAAGAAGAAGAAGAAGAAGATCGAAGATGAGAAGTGAAAGTGTGTATGTGTGTGTCGGCTATGGAAGAGAGGAGACAGGAATGGATAAGGAAGGAGGTGAGTTGAGTGTATATATGTGTGTGTATATAAATAATGTTAGAGAAAATTCCAACTATATACACATTGGTTTATTCTTGATTATATTCCTAACCCCAAATGTCTGTATATACTGCTTTAATTCCATCATAATATTATCTAAGTTTCAAAATACTTTTCATGTAAGTTCTAACTCCAAATAACTACTTTAACTTTATTTCTTTAATTTCTAAGGAAAATAAGCATATTATTTTCTAAAAATATACTTATCGACATTTATTTATTAATAATGATTTTTAATTTACTAATGATATCATAACACCTTGATTAAATCTTAATTATCTCTAATTTGAAAATTGGGATGTTACAAATCTACCCCTCTTAAATAATTTCGTCCTCGAAATTAGTAGAATCTATCGTTAGATACAAAGAAATGGACGATTTCTTCAACAGATAATCCTAGTTTGAGTGAGAGAAAGAAAAATTTGGAGATAATTTAGGAATATTGAAGTCATTAACACTGAGGATTCGTTGCCATAAGTGTCATCCATGTGACACCATAGAGTTAATATCAAGGATTTAGAAAAATATGAACATTCTAATTGAAGTTGTTGATCAAAATTTTCTAGAAAAGTAGAGAAGTAATAGGTAGGAGAGATGTTATCTTAGAATAAATGTGAGATTACGAATATTAACACCAATTCTCAAGTTCCTTTAGAGATTGAAAAGAGGTGAAATCAAGTCAGATTGACTTGAATGTATATAACCTTTGAGCAAGGCTAGAAGCACTACGCTAAGAAATCTAGAAATATAACTAAAACTCTAATCAAAATCACAATTATTTCTATTATATTTGCATATTAATGAGTCAGTCCATCCAAAAATCACAATGCACCAGCAATAGTAAGACAATTTTCACTGCAAACACCTGACCAATCAAAGCATAACTGATGCATGGATCTTATACACAATTAGATCCAATATGCATAGCAAGTTTAATGCAATTCGACTTTGTATACTCCATATCAACTCTAATCATTTCACCACTCAACATCATCTCTCTTCCTTTAACTAACCTTCATTTACTAGCCACTTAAGCCTCAAATCACTTAGATGAAAGCCCAACATCCTAAATGGCAACACATATGAACTTATCTTCCCCAAATTTAATCAAACTATGCTTTTCCTCAATGTAACTCTAATACTAACAACACCTTAACTGTTAAATAGAAGATCCCTAGAATTCGGTTCCTTACTTCATCTCATGACTCTAATTTAGTACTTGTCCAACCATGTTAACTTTCTTCTCAAAATCATTCCTTTGCATTCAATTCCGATGAATCTATTTAAAAACATTTACTAAGGTTCACCAAAAACTCTTCATCTCAACTATCTATTTAGTTCTGTCATGATCACAATTTCAAAATTCATCACTAATTTCAATTGTCTTAACCTTCTCAATAAAGTTCTAATAATAACCTATCATAAAATCTCTGTTTTCCTACATAACCAAAATATTATTCTAAGTCATCATGCCATAATTTAAATTTCCAAGTACTTTTCTTTGATCAACTCAATCTCTAAACATGACACTTGCTTTTAACATCCTTCAATAACAATTTGAAGCATCACAAAACGCAGCATTGGTTCACTATCAACAGAATCCTACTAAAATTAAGTAGAATTCACCTTTCTTTAAGAAAAAGAACATTCAGCAACATAAGGAGGGGAAATAGAAATCATTCCCATAATTCATGCTTGATTCCAAGGCATACAGTATGAAATCAGAGCAACCAAACATTCCCAAAAGAAAAGACACCCATCTAAACATTGCAAGCCAAAACAATACCATGTAAGCCCTCTTGTGAGCCATTTTACCCAATATAAATTTAGGGTTAACTAAAATCCTGCATAATGTGAGTAGATTACACATAGAAACTAACATCCAATTCAATTCCTAACCATTGCTTGCACAGAATAGCATCAATATCTTTGAAATCAACTAACAAAAATTCACTCAAACTAAAATCAATTCATATCTATAATTATAATTTACAAGTTCACCACAACTTATCAACTATCAATTTTTCCATTCACAAAGTATTAACAGTAAAATCCTTCCAATTACATATGATTTACTTGCCAAAATATTCAGTTATCAATATAATTAACTACATAAAATTCAAACTGATAATCACTTTAAAACAAACAACTTACCATTATTTCGTGTAGTAATGGTGAAGAGACATCGACTCATGAAGTAAGAGGGCTACCAACATCTATTTATTATTAAGGGGGGCTGCTTCCTATCACTAAATATAATGAGGAAGCCTCCAGCCGCTTAATATAAATGGGCAACAACCTCTTACTATCCATGACAATGTACTCTCTAACCATTACTAGGTGATAAAAAATCAAAATATATTCAAAAACAATAGCATATCTAATGTTAAAGCTTATAAAACAACAATTTCGAGAGAATTTTATTCCAAACAATATAAAAGCACAAGTCAAATCATCAATAAATCAAACAATTTACTGAACAGAACAAGAAACCAGATCAATACTTTCTTATTCCACCACCTAAATGTCACTATATATTGTTATTTTTGAATTATTTTAATCCCTTAACCCAATAAGGTATCTCATGATGCCTCGACCATGATTATGGCTAGCACATAACCATTATCGAAATCCCAGAGAATCATCCTTATTTCATTCTTCTTCCTAGATTCTTATTAGTTTCTTTGTTTATTTCATTATTCTTTCTATATTCTTCTCAATCTCTCCACATTACCTATTCAATTGCACTTATCACTCTCTCCCCACCACGGGATGAGTGATATTCCTCTCAAAAGGACAGATATTCATGCACAAAAGGAAGGGAAACTATAGTATGTATATTGCCAATCTATATGCAATGCAGCACAGTCCAGGGTTATCGTATACCAAATACTGATAACCAAGTTGTAACAATCTGTTACTAATTCCCTAATTAACCTGTGACATCTCTTTTAGTTCAATAATATCTTCGCTAACTATGATAGAAAAAGGAATTTCAATAATATCAATATCTCTATCATAGTTAGAAAAAGAATATCCTAATGATTAAAATATTATCCATGATAGAAAAGAATAAACGAATACAGCACAGCTGCTATCATGGATAATTTATTGCTAACCATGTTAGAAAGGATTTGCCTAACATGGTTATTAAACAAAACTAATTGATATTAACCAATAAATAAATATGTATACATGCAGAAGCTGATGTAGACCTATACAAATTGGCAATATACAATTCTAAATAAGTTATATAACTTCTACTACCTAATTCCCTTTCCTGATGCTTGCGCCTGTGCATGAATACCTGCAAAAATGTCAGTAATCGTGGGATGAGACAATTTGTCCCAGTAATCACCGCTTAACTCACTATAACAGTGAGATGTGCTGTAGCGAGGGCGTCTAAAGGGTACCACATTTAAAATCAATAATATATATATATATATACATGTCAAGTCTTTCATTCATCATTCAAGTCCCTCCGTCCAAATCAACTCAAATTCATCATTCAAGTCCCTCCGTCCAAATCAACTCAAATTCATCATCTCTACTTTCCACATATCACTCAAAACCCTCAGTCAATTCTGCATAACTAAATATCACCTCCCCAGTCTCCAATCTAATGTTACTACCACCACAACTCTTACACTCACCTATAAATGCATTGTGCCATCACGGGGCATTCAAGCATCTAATCTTCACTATATGATTTGACACTGTGTCCCTCTCCATAATGAGGGGACAATTTCCCTCTCTGGCAATCTCCAGAGAGGGAACCCCAATTCTGTTTCCATTGCAGAACGGGAACGGTTGGACTCTTCAATGCCAAACAACCGTAGGGGCGGTTGGGCTCTTCAATGCCAAAACAATCGTAGGTCACTTTTCTCAATAAGTTGACCTATGATCCCCGATCCAATCAATCTGAAAAGGATCATCAGTACAAATAAATGTCGATTGGCCTATCGACAGTTATCATCGCGCGATGGTACATATATATATATCAGTGTCATGCAACACTCACAATATCCATCAATCTCAATTACCTTTAGTATCTCAATTTCAACATCAATAACATGCACTCTTACCATTCTCTTCAATATCTCAATTCCAACTATGCAGCTTCTTTCCTCAACCTTGTTATCAACATTCCTAACAGAATACTATCAAACTCTCTCACCTCTTAACCAGAACAACACCAGCCAGGATAATATATATAATGTTTCATATTCCTTTTGTACAAAAATATCCGTGTTTGAAAGGCACCCGATAGCCTGTTTTATATAAAAATAAGTTTTCAAAGACAATATGTATATGGAGGGTGAAAAGGGATTTTGAAAATCCCAGCTAACGTCACCCTCAATGTTATAGCAAGGTTAAGTGTGATTACCTGTCGCCCTTAGCACTCTGTTGCTCTTCCTTACCGTTTCCTTGTATGTTTTCTTCAAGTATCATCACCACTATATACTCCTATAATGATATGATACAAAATGATAAATTAATATCATTTCCACTTAATAATGCTTTGACGTCTCTCTCGTATTCTATTACTACCCAAATCCCTTGTTCATATAACTATACATTTTACTTTCAATCAAAGTAGTTCATGGTATACTTAGCATCCACATAGCAATGAAACACACGGTCGCCTATAAATATTATTTTACTTTTATTAACATTCCAATCCAGTTTAGAAATTTCCCTCCTTAACTTGTTCATTCAAGAAAGAAGAGTAGAAAATTTCAAAACACATACCAGAGCAAGTTTATCATGGAGAAATTCAACCAAACAAGTCAACTCACGATTTGCCAACAAAGACTTCACCAATCAAATCTCCCAAAAGGAATACATTCCTCTCCTCTTATATTTCAACATCAATGAACACACACACACACATACAAAGAAACCATACAATTTGCATTTCTCATCATGGTGCTCAAGTACAAAGAATAGGATACTATTATCAACAAATCTCTTACACTTTTACCATCTTTCGTGTAATACAAATTGTTGATTCAACATTCTAAAACAGATATCATATTTGGTTGTTAATCTTTCCTGGTAAATTCACAACAATCTTCCCCTCCAATTAAAAGAAATGCTCATTGAAATCTTACAAATTAACAAACAACCTTAACTAAGTAATGAATACTTATTTAGCATTTATAACACCAAAACTTCATCCAAATTCCAGGAAATGAAATGAATACTTCCTATATCATAATAAACTTTGCATTTCAGCCACAATACTTATTTATTTGAATCCAAGCTAGAGAATATGTACTACTTCACTAAACAATGAAACCCAAAATGTTTAAATTTCATTGTTTCAGTAACAAACTAGCCCTCTATTCCAACTATTTATTTACAAAGAATTAAACTTCATAAAACCATAAAAGAAATCACACACAGAGTTTGAAATCCCTATTTACTACTTCAAATCAGATTTAGAAGCAAGAAAGACAACTCACTATATTTATTCATGCCTCTCTTGAATCTGAATTACAACCAATGTGACCAATCAAGGAGGAAAAAAGCACATTCATGACCATACACAAACAAAACTTTGCACTTATAAATTTTCCCCATGGCCTATGCAGAAAATGAAACCAGAAAAATCCAAATGAACATGCAACCTTTGACATCAATCTCGCAATCAAATTAAACAGTCCAAAACTTCAACAAAATCATTCATACATTTCCATTTCTCAATTTTGTGACACTTCCACATAGTTTTATTAGAATTCCTTTCTCCTTCTCAATCTCTCTTTTTAATTTCCCTGCATCTATACCTAGTAGCTTACAATTCAATACAAACATCCATAATAGTCAAAAGTGAAGAACCATGGGGTTTTCCCATATTCAAATGTTTAGTTATTATATAGAGAGTTACTCAAGTTTCCAAAATCATCAATGTCATTGCATAAAAGCCAAATAGTAACTACCAACTTCACATTCAAAATGCAAAATAAACATATAAACTTGAAGAATTATAGCCTTTCATTCAAAGCTATAACCCACAAACTATTAAACACCAGAAGCAGCAAACCAAATGGACAACATGCCTTAGGAAAGTGAAGGTTGCAACAAGCAAGACTCAAACACTGTTCTAGTTAATTCCTAAACCAAAATCCTAAAACCATTCGAATTTAACCCTCAGCCTCGTCCAAAGAAATGCAAAAAGAAGGATGAAACATGAAAGAGAAAGCTCACATGACTTCAATTCACGAGTTGCAAGCTCCGGTCAAGCTTGCCGTCGACTGAAACTCGCCGGAGATCGGCCGTTGAGGTGGCTGGCCGAACAGAAAAGTCAAAAGGAAAAGTGTGACATATCGTTACTAATTTCCTGATTAATTCAATAATACCGTTACTAACTATGATAGAAAAATGATTTCCATAATATCAATAAATCTATCATAGTTAGAAAAGAATATTCTAATGACTAAATTATTATCCATGATAGAAATGAATAAACTAATACAACCTGAATACTATCATGGATAATTAATAGCTAACCATGTTAGAAAAGAATCACCTAACATGGTTAGAAAAATGAGCAACCTGATGTCCAATAATATCAAATACACATAAATATATGCGGAAGCGAATGTAGGCCTATACAAATTGGCAATATACAATTCTAGATAAACTATATAACTTCTACTACCTAATTCCCTTTCCTGATGCTCGCGCCTGTGCATGAATACCTGCAAAAATGTCAGTAATCGTAGGATGAGACAATTTTGTCCCAGTAATCACCGCTTAACTCACTATAACAGTGAGATGTGCGGTAGTAAGGGCGTCTAAAGGGTACCACAGTTTAAAATAAATATATATATATATATACAAGAACCAAGTTTTCTTCCATTTACCATTCTATAACCTCGGTCACGTCCAAAACGTATCAAATCCACACAGTCACTATTATAGATCTCATATACATATTTCTCCTCATTGTAAATCTCATTCGCACTTTCGCAATTCCAACTTCTCAGCTCACAATCATGTACAACCCTAGTGCTCTACTCATGCCATCCCGGAGGCACTACACTCGAGCCCTATATATGTTCCGAATGAATTGACACTGTGCCCCTCTCAAAAGTGAGGGGGCAATTTCCCTCTCTGGTAACCCCATGAGAGGGAAACCCCAATCTGTCTCCAATCAGAAAGGGAGCAGTCTCTGTCTCCAATCAGATGACTGCTGGTCACAGTCTCCAATCTGCTGACCAATGGTCACAGTCTCCAATCTGTCGACCCGTACAAATAACCGTTGATTGGCCTATCAACCGGTTATCATCGCGCGATGGTACATAAATAGCAGTGTCATGCAATGCTCACCATATCCCTATCTATCTCATCCACCATAATCAACTTTCAACCAAAGTTCCATTCAATATCACAAACTCATTCAATATCTCGATCATCACATCTTATGTCTTCCACAACATAACTTTCAAAATCTCCATTCAATAACTAACTTCTTATTCTATCCTCATGACATCTCAAACCACAACCTGAACATTATTCCTATATACCTTTCACGCCATTCCAGATCAATGGTCACCACCAGACAGGATAATACATATAGCAAGTCAAATTCTTTATATGAAAGTAATCATGTCTGAAAGGCACCCGATAGCCTATTTTGTAGAAAAATAACTTTCAAAGATAATATATAGATAATGAGGGTGAGAAAGGGTTTTCAAAATCCCCAATTAACGTCACCCTCAATGTTATAGTAAGGTAAGTGTGATTACCTGTCGCCCTTAGCAATCCATTGCCTTTCCTTCTCTTTACCATGTCTTGAGAAGTATTTGTATATCACATTCTTTCCTATTATTTCAGCATGTAAGGATAATACATTAATAATCATTTTAAGCTATATATTAAATAACGTCGCTCTCATTACTACCCAATCTTCCCATTTATATATATCCTATCTTAATGGACCACATCAAACGTAAACACACCACTACAACTAAGCATTTTGTATATGAACTCAAACGCCAGAGAACAATAAACATACATTTCCATTAAATAAGAATTAACACAAATACATTCACTAAAGACAACCATACTCCATCATACCTTCACCAAATCAATACTTTATTAGTTAAAATCAAAACTTCCCACATTAAATAAGCTAGTATACTATTTGACTGATTAACCACTTTTATAAATCCAAACTCAATCATATGTTCCTTCTAAGTTCACAAAACTCTTCTCAACTCCATCTCTTAAACACTTACATCCTTTATCAAAACGTTATGTACTCAATCCCTTACTTATATTCTTTATCCTATAAATCTATTTCCAATTCCAAACCTCAACATAATCAATGTAATCTGTCACAATCCTTTCCAATTCCAATTCTCTGCTTAAGCATTAACAAACAAGTTATTGACAAATTCAAATCTACAAACAATAATCCATCACATATTACTAACTAATCATAGCTAACATAAGACTCTATTTTTGTACCTTCCACTTAATAAAAGTCTCTTTATGTCCTTAAACATTATCTTAAAATTCTTGAATTTATCACCATATATAACACTTAATAACATTACTAAGTTCAATCCAATTCTTATAAAAATGTAACCTAAAATTTACCAAAGTAACAACTTAGAATAACAACCTTCTTATATGCTTACCATCTAAACTTTACCACTATCAACCCTAAACAACCACCAAATACACATATACATTAAACCTCAAACTTGTAGTATTACATACCTCTAATTTATAGATTTTAAGGTTCTCTAACCATGTCGTAGGTTCAAGAACCCAAAGATCCAATGTCACTATCAATTCATGGATCATTCCCTCATTATCTGTATTTTACTCATGATTTCATTCAATTCTAGGTGAAAGTAAATCACCATCACCATTATTTCTTAATCCTTATAGCTTTAATCATCACCCATCCATATCCAAAATCCACAATTAATTTCACATTTCATTCAAATTACTATTCCACTAATAATCATCCAATCCAACCTTAGCCCTATTTTCCAAGAATCAGACAAAATCTCCCAATTCACAATAAGCTAAATAATCAAGTTTTATAAAATTTGGCTAACCTTTCCAATATCATCTCTATGTATAATAACCCATAACCACTAACTAAAAATCCCATATACTCAAATAAACTAGCATTCTTAGACTTATTAACGAACTTAAAATTTCGCCCCAATCCTTAGAATTTTCTAAATCCACAAACACACATTTAAAAGCTGGAAGTTTCAGCATGTCCCTAATTGAATTTTACCTCTCCAACCACCTGGTTATCAAAAACTAAAGGGCTGAACAGTTTTAAACACACATGCCTCAACATTCATTTCTTCTCTTCACAACCAATACTATACTAACACTATACACAGTTCCAGCCAAATTAAAGCAGTAACAAATTTTCGACAACCCATTATAACTATCATATCCCAAAACAGAACATAAACTCATTCACCCCCATTAATCAGTCTAAAATTTCATTAAAATCTGTCCAGCCAGTGGAAGAACATACAATTACATTGCCAAGTTCATATGCAAGCATCTTAAACACATTATTTGTACTTTACAAATTATTATCGACCTCCATTCTTTCTAAATCAGATTGGCAATTAATGTAAAAACAACCATGGTTACTGTAAAGTACATTCAATCAAACATGACATCTTTTAACTAACACAATCAACATCAATACACAACCATGTATTTTTAATTGAAGATAAATTCCTTAAACACCAAAGAAGCTATCTTTTGTAAATAATCAAATTAAGACTCTAATCTCTTCAATACATCAAAGTATTCAAGCTGTAACTTCAATTTCAACAATTTATAACTCAAAACCCTAACCCCAAATTCAGAACCTTTCTCTCAAATTCGTTCAAATCACAAATAAAGGTTAGGAACGGAAGGAAAAATGTTACCTAAACTTGTTGTTGACCTTCCATGACTCACCGGAGTTTCGCCGTCGCCGGAAACCCGCCGGAAATCGGCCATTTAGGTGTCTGGCCGAGATTCAGAAGGAAAGAGAAAGAACAGTGAGAAAATGAAGTTGCAACAAGAAGGAAATTCATAAAAATGAAAGAGCAAAGACCCCTCACCACTTGCCGCCATTGTCCGCCGGAAAACAACAGCGCTGGCACCGGAAAACTCGCCGGAAAACGCGAGGAGAGAAGTGAGACCAAGAAGAACAGATCGAGCAAACCATCCCAAATTTCTCAGTAACCCACACGATTTAGCAACTTTGATTGAAAAGATGAAGAAGTTTGGATGGGGAAATGGTGAGAGGGAGAGGGAGGGCGGTCGAAAACGAAGGGGAGGGGGAGGAGAAGTGTCGGCCGAGAAAAATGAGAAAGGAAGGAGAAGAGAAGTGGTCGGCTTAAGAGAAGGAGAGATGAAGGGGACTGATGTTGAGGGAGGGGCCGGCGCCGCCGTCGCCCAGGGCCGCCGGGAAAGGAAGGAGAATAGAAGAAGGGAGGGATCGGAGGCGGAGGGAGTTCGATGGGGGGGGGTCGGCGGCTTTTTATATTGGAAGGTAAGGGTGTGTTTGGTTTACTGAAATAAGGAGGTTCTCTGATGATTTGTAGCCCAAACTTGCCATAGTGTACTCTTTTAATTCTAAAACCATTTAAACCAGCCTCCAATCTTTTTAAACTTCAAAACATTTTTAGCTTTACCATTCCCTCATATTTCAAACTCTTCATTTCTTAATTATTTATATGCATATTAATTACTCAAAATTTCCAAAATATCCCAAAAATTCCTAAAAATTCCAAAATTTTCAACTTCTCCATTTATTATTTCCCAAAACACTCATTGATCCTATATTAAATTTTTCAGGATGTTACAAAAAGTGAGAAATCGACATGAGAAAGAAGGAATCAAACCAGGCAAGAACCACAGAAAATCCACCCACTTCAAACATTTAATCAATATCTTAAAAATCTTGTCCAAAATCAAAAACCCAATCGAAGTACTCTTCCTCTCAGCCCAAACATAGAAGACATAGACAAAATCATTGAAGTTTCTCACCTATGATTAATCTTCAACTTTGTGCAGAGCAGAGTCCAAATCGACTTGGAACCATGACGAGATCAAAGCTAATGTTGAAGCCCGAGCTCGCCGTCGCCGGAAACCACACCTCGCCGCCGCTGGAGAAGAAGAGTAACGAAATAGAGGGTGAGGGAGAGGTGAGAAGAAGCTTAAAACACTGAACCCATTCTGTAACTCGCTTGAATCGGCCGAAAAGAGAAGGATAAAGGGAAAGAAGCTCACCTACGGCTGACCCATCGTCCTCGTGTTTCTTCACTGCCACCGTTCGCCGCCGTGGGTCACTGTCGCCGGAGGAAGACAAAGGAAAGCGTGCTGAACGAAGGAATGAAGAGAAGTGAGGGAGTAGTTTGATGATGGTGAGGGTCCGTGAGTGAAGATGATGAAGAAGCCGATGAAGAAGAAGAAGATCGAAGATGAGAAGTGAAAGTGTGTATGTGTGTGTCGGCTATGGAAGAGAGGAGACAGGAATGGATAAGGAAGGAGGTGAGTTGAGTGTATATATGTGTGTGTATATAAATAATGTTAGAGAAAATTCCATCTATATACCCATTGGTTTATTCTTGATTATATTCCTAACCCCAAATGTCTGTATATACTGCTTTAATTCCATCATAATATTATCTAAGTTTCAAAATACTTTTCATGTAAGTTCTAACTCCAAATAACTACTTTAACTATATTTCTTTAATTTCTAAGGAAAATAAGCATATTATTTTCTAAAAATATACTTATCGACATTTATTTATTAATAATGATTTTTAATTTACTAATGATATCATAACACCTTGATTAAATCTTAATTATCTCTAATTTGAAAATTGGGATGTTACAACCATCAGCAGCTCATTGTACGATTGTTGTGGGCAATTCTTCGAGTGGAGCTCGCGGAAGGCAATAACTGAGGATATATAGTGCTGTTTCTGAGCTTGAACAGGTAATCACGCTTAACTGACTGTGATACTGAGGGTGAATGTAGTTGAGGATTTCTAAAATCCTCTTCTACTTATATATATAAATGAAATGTGTTCAGATTATTTTATATTTAAATGTGGGCTATAGGGTACCTTTCTAAATAAAGTCTACTTTATATATACATATTTATATATAAATCTTTTGTATGTTGCATGACACTGATTATTAGTACCATCGGCGGATGTAACCTATCGATTTGCGCAAATCGATAGGTTAATTGTACGGGTTCCTCGGATTGTAAAGGAACCAGGGATTTTCACATTGATTAGAGTGGTCCCTTTTTATGCTTTTCGGATTGTAGACCGGGCACAGTGTCACACACGTTTATTTTTGTCTATTGAGAGATGTATGTATTTGTACTGTATATATGTGTATATATTATGTGGTTATGCAGGTTTTGAAAACTGTGGTACCCTGTAGACGCTCCACTACCTCACTTCTGAGTGTCATAGTGAGTTAAGAGGTGATTACTGAGACATTGTTTTGTCTCACCCCATTCCCTTTATTTTTGCAGGTGATCATGCCCAGTGAGGGAAGAAGAGAGGAAGGGGAAAGGATTGGCCGGCCCATACGAGTAGGCCGGAGGTGATCTATAAAGAATATATATTGCCATTTATTAGGTTGCATCCGCTTCCGCATTTGGTTGTATTATTTGTCTCTACTGGCTAGTTGTTTAATTATTGATCTTGTTGGTAACGTCATAATTGAGTATATACTGCATGTGGGTTGGTTGCTTCAGGAGGATTGTCTGACAATGGAAAGGCAATCTTGTTTTCATGTTTATGGAATGCAGGTGAATTTATTGTTACAGGAGAATTGCCTGCTAATGGAAAGGCAATCTCTTTTCCTGATATGGATGTAGTAAATGGTTGTGATTAGCAAAATTTGGTTATGCCTTGTGATACTGACATGTTTAAGTCAGATATTTGTTTTTGATGTAATTATTTGTATAGGTGCTTTGAAATAACCGTGTTAAGGAAATCATTTTTCCTAACATGGTTATAACATATTGTTAATGTGATTTCTTTATATAACCGTGCTAGATGGGCCCCGCTCTAATATGGTTACCTTTTATATAGCTTACTTAATTTCTTTTGCTAACCATGTTAGGTGAATCCTTTACTAACATGGTTAGGGTATCTAATTTGAAACCATATCGTTTTCCTTTTTCTAACCATGTTAAATGTATTTTTACTAACATGGTTAGACATCATTTGTTTGGATTATTGAGTATGTGTTTGATTAGGTGAAAGCTAGTAGGTTAATAATGTGTTATTAGGAGGTATGTTACATATTAGCTTCCCTTTGCTATTTTAGTAAGTCATGGCCTATACATGCGTTTAAAGCGCATGTAAAGCCCGATTACCACATCATTTTAAAAATTTTCATATGACTTTGAGATTTTGAACTGAATTATTATTATGCTTTCACTGAAAATACTTAAATATTGTCCTAGACAATGTTTTAGTAATTTCCCATCGAAGAAAATGCCTTTACATGCGCTTAAAGCGCATGTAAAGCCCAATATCCATATCATTAAAGATTTTCATATCATTTTGAGCTTTTAAACTAATTTCTTTTTATATTTTCACTCAAAATAATAAAATCTTGTCCTAGACAATGTTTTAGTAATTTTCAATTGAAGGAAATGCTTCTACATGCGCTTAAAGCGCATGTATTGAGTTCTTTTTTATTTTAGAAACCTATGGCCTATACATGCATTTAAAGTGCATGTAAAGCCAAATGTTCATATCATTTTAAAGATTTTCATATCATTTTGAGATTTTGAACTAAACTCTTTTCATATTGTAACTCAAAATACTTAAATCTTGTCTTAGATAATGTTTTATTGATTTTTCTTTGAAGGACTTGTCTTTACATGCGCCTAAAGCACATGTAAAGCCCGATTACCACATCATTATGCTTTCACTGAAAATACTTAAATATTGTCCTAGACAATGTTTTAGTAATTTCCCATTGAAGGAAATGTAACATTGTGTTACTAATTACCTAATTAACCAATAATATTTATTTCAATTCATTAAGCTCTAATCTAACTATGATAGAAAAAGGAATTTCCATAATATTAATATCTCTATCATAGTTAGAAAAGATTATTCTAAACCTTTTATTATTTATCCATGATAGGAAAGAATAAACTAATACAACCTGAATACTATCATGGATAGTTAATAGCTAACCATGTTAGAAAAGAATCACCTAACATGGTTAGAAAAATAAACAACCTAATGTTCAATAATATCGAATACATATAAATATATGCGGAAACGTATGCAGGCCTATACAAATTGGCAATATACAATTCAAATAGCCTATATAGCTTCTACTACCTAATTCCCTTTTCCTGCTGCTTGCATCAGTGCATGAATACCTGCAAAAATGTCAGTAATCGTGGGATGAGACAAATTGTCCCAGTAATCACCGCTTAACTCACTATAACAGTGAGATGTGCGGTAGTAAGGGCGTCTAAAGGGTACCACATTTAAAACCAATACTATATATATATATGTCAAGTCTGTCATTCATCATTCAAGTCCCTCCTTCTAAATCCATTCGAATTCATCATCTCTATTTCCCACATATCACTCAAATCCCTCAGTCAAATCCAATTCAACTCAACAGACGAAAATAAACGTGATTGACACTGTGCCCAGTCTCAAATCTGAAAGCATAAAAAGGGAGCACTTTAAAAAGTGAAAACGTCCCTGGAGAGCACTTTAAAAAGTGAAAACGTCCCTGGGGAGCACTTTAAAAAGTGAAAACGTCCCTGGGGAGCACTTTAAAAGTGAAAACGTCTCTGGGGAGCACTTTAAAAAGTGAAAACGTCCCTGGTTCCTCTACAATCCGAGGAAACCGTACAATTAACCTATCGATTGCGCAGATCGATAGGTTACATCGGCCGACGGTACTAATAATCAGTGTCATGCAATACTAACAATCCCTATTCTATATTCCATCAACTACAACCTCATTCAATATTTCAATCTCACATCTCATGTTTTCCACAACATAGCTCACCATAATCTCAAACTCAACATCTATCACTCTTTTCTATTTCCATAATTTCTCAAGTCACTGTCTAACACTATACCTATCTATATACCTTCCACAATCATTCCAGATCAATACCAACCACAGCCAGAGTAATATATATGTAATGTTTCAAATTTCTTTATATGAAAATAATCGTGTTTGAAAGGCACCCGATAGCCTGTTTTGTATAAAAATACCATTTTAAAGATAATATATATATAGAGGGTGAGAAGGGATTTTTACAAAATCCCTAACTAACGTCACCCTCAATGTTATAGTAAGGTTAAGAGTGATTACCTGTCGCCCTTTAGCACTCTGACGTTCTTCCTTACCATTTCTTGTAGATTTTCTCCAAATACTTTAGTTCCTCCTATGATAATAGGATACAAATGATAAATTAATATCATTTCCACTTTATAATACTTGACGTCTCTCTCGTTCTTATATATTACTACCCAATCCCTTATTTCACCTGATCTTATTCATTATGTTCCTCAATATTTAACTAATTAATGACTTAGACTAAACACAATTACAAATCAACATCACCTATTAACATTCACATACCAGCAAGTGAAATAGCACAAAAGGAGACAAAATCGTCAAATAATATACCATGTACTCAACTAAAACATTCACAATCTTAATAAATTCTTTAAACATCAAACACTAATTCCTTTAGAAATCTAAAACTCTTACATTCTCAGTGTCTTTGAATTCTAACCTTACTAGCAAGGATCCTACACACATATACACACCACTTTAATATTCCAACCTCAATTGATCAAAGACTCCATATTCAAGACTCCAAACAATTTCAAAGTTTAGATTCCTCAATCTCCATACCCTTACTTGATCCTAATTCAATCCATTTCAATAACATCATAACCATAAATTATCAACTATTCCAAATCTTAATTAATTTATTGGCTCTCAGCTCTCCTTTTTCACCAATTACTTAATATGATTCGTTAAACACTTCAGCCATGTAATCCCTTAAGTCATGAGAGTCTAATCTCACTATTTCTTTATAAAAATTAACCTTGTTTGATCATTCTTTCTTACCTTTCCCACCTATTTAACTATACACTCAGCTCGGCCAAACAAAATAAGATAAAGGGAATTCATTTTCATAACCTTCCAAATCATTAAGCTATTTACTTAACTAACACAATAAAAATGTCAATATCACATAAACAACAAATCCAATTCAGTTTTCTAAGTTTAATCAACAAAATTACAGTAAGTATCATCTTACTTCCCTACACACCTAAACCACTTAAAATTCATATTTGTATAAAAACCAAGGTGAATTAAAAGAATTCACTATTATATTCTCTATACTTCAGGTCAAGATCACGACACAAGGGTTCTAAATTAGTCAACCTTCCTAAATATTAGTTAACATTACATTCCATAACTCATAAGAGTATTAAGTCACTATAATTGCCCTATTAAATATAACTTCTTAACTTTCATATTCCTTCATATGAAACAACAAGCATCCCTTATTCCATTTCTCACTCATCATCCAACATCATTGTGAGCACTTTAATAAATCCAAGCCAACACTAATTGAAAAACTCAGATTAGTTCCATAAATCAGATTTACCACTTCAACCCCAAAATTCACAACAGAAACTGTTAACTCATAATTCACATTACAAGCAAACAACCCACAAATTAGACATTCTCCTTGCCTAAATGACCTGAACCAACTAACCATCCCACAAAAATAACAGACAAGGTCTAATAATGGCTACAAGACCCTAAAATTTGATATATAACTTGAAGTCCAATGTAATCTACCAGCCACAACAATTTAACCTTTTGAACAACTTGAGCTTTTCTTCAAGTGAATAGAAACATTGCAACAATGTATATAAACAACCACAAACTTTCAGTTTAAAATGCACCGAATTCTAATCCCAAGGCCTACATATATTCCTCTTTTCTTCATTTAACAACAACATGGTCCCTTATAGTTACTATAACCAATTAAAGCTATTAAGGAGTTTTTATCCCAACTCCCAATCTTACTCTTACACTTCAAATTCCTAAATCCTTTCTTTTGTTTACTGATCAACCCCTTCAAATCAACCAAGACACAAAGCACAATAATCCAAATTAAAGGAATTACCCTTTATCATGACACACAAAAGAGGAAGAGATTCCAAAACCTATATCTCATACTTCGTCTTATGCAATATGACTTATTAGCAATTAACAACCATATAAATCACCACCAATCACTTCCATTCCTCACCATACCATACCATAATCAAACAGCACAACAAGGAGAAGAAAATGACAATTTTACAATTCAATTGCCACTCAATCATTCACTATTTGACCATTAATTCCAGAATAGCAAATATAGCAGCATAAATAATTAGAACAAAATCTTTTCTAACAGCCCCTAAAATTAGGGTTTTTCATGAATCACTCCAAACTTAAATCAACATTCAATTTCATAGTTAGGATACTAAAATATGAAGCCTTGGCATAGTTTTTAATTCATATCATAACTGAAACTCAAACCCCAATTCAAACCCTCACTCTCAAATGGCTCAACACGAAAAATCAAAGGTAGGAAAGGTATGGGAAATGCTCACCAAGTTCCAAAATGAGAAAAAGGAGCAAACCCATAGCTGGCCGCCACCTATCTCGCCGGAAAACCGAAGTGGTCAACGGAGAGTAAATGAACCTCAATGAAAATGGAAAGAAATGGTAAGGAACATGAGTACCCACATGATTTCGAAGAGTTAAAGAGGAAGAGAGTTCGGTTAAGGAGGGAGGACGGAGGTCACCATCGCCGGAAACGGCTTTCTCGTTGCCGGAAATAAGAGGAGAAGATGGTTGATTGAAGATGAAGAACGCGAGGGAGAGAAGCGAGGAAGGAGGAATGGTTTGATGGTGGTGGTGGGGCCGGCGCCGCCGCGCGCCTTGGCCGCCGGAAACGCGAGGGACGGAGGAGAGGAAGAAAGGAACGAAATCGAAGGCAGGGGGAGGGATCGGCTGATATATATAGAAAGGAGGGAGGGCCGTGTTTGTTTTAAGGGAAATAAGGATGATTTTGGTTATTTAAAGCCTAAACTTGCTATAGTGTACTCATTTTGATTTAAAACCACTTAAACCAGCCTCCAATCTTCTTAAACTTCAAAATATTTTTAGTTCTACCACTCCCTCATATTTCAAACTTTTCATTTCTTTAGGAATTATATGCACATTAATTACTCAAAATTTCCAAAATATTCCCAAAAATTCCTAAAAATTCCAAAATTTCCCAAAACACTCTCTAATCCTGAATTAAATTTTTCAGGATGTTACAGGAAATGCCTTTACATGCGCTTTCCATTGAAGGAAATGTCTTTACATGCGCTTAAAGCGCATGTAAAGCCCAATATCCATATCATTAAAGATTTTCATATCATTTTGAGCTTTTAAACTAATTTCTTTTTATATTTTCACTCAAAATAATAAAATCTTGTCCTAGACAATGTTTTAGTAATTCTCAATTGAAGGAAATGCCTCTACATGCGCTTAAAGCGCATGTATTGAGTTCTTTTTTATTTTAGAAACCTATTGTAACATACCTAATTAACTACAACACATTAACCTACTAAATTACCTTTAATATTAAATATACTAGAATCATTTAAACTAAATGCCCTAACCATGTTAGTAAAAGATTTACCTAACATGGTCAGAAAAAGAATTAACCTAAATAATATTTAACCTACTTGACAAACATCTAACTATGTTAGAGAAGAAATTCCTAACATAGTTAGTATAGGAATCAACATCATATTTCACCAATCATACACCCATCATCATAACAATTGTCTAACCATGTTAGTAAAAGATCATCTAACATGGTTAGAAAGAGGACTTCACCTAACACAAAAAGAAAGAAAAAACCATGCCAGAGAGGGTGTAACATAGTGTTACTAATTCCCTAATTAACCTGTGGCATCTCTTTTAGTTCAATAATATCTTTACTAACTATGATAGAAAATGGAATCTCAATAATATCAATATCTCTATCATAGTTAGAAAAAGAATATCCTAATGATTGAAATATTATTATCCATGATAGAAAAGAATAAACTAATACAGCACAGCTGCTATCATGGATAATTTATTGCTAACCATGTTAGAAAGGATTTGCCTAACATGGTTATTAACAAAACTAGTTGATATTTAACAATAAATAGATATACATGCGGAAACGAATGCAGGCCTATACAAATTGGCAATATACAATTCAAAATAGTCTATATAACTTCTACTACCTAATTCCCTTTCCTGATGTTTGCGCCTGTGCATGAATACCTGCAAAAATGTCAGTAATCGTGGGATGAGACAATTTGTCCCAGTAATCACCGCTTAACTCACTATAACAGTGAGATGTGCAGTAGTGAGGGCGTCTAAAGGGTACCACAGATATAAAAACCAGTAATGTAATATATATATATAAAGACTTCTTCTATGCCCACTCAAGTCCAACAATCACCTTCAAACCAAATCAATTCAACATCTCCATACTCCAATCAACTAATACTACCACCACAACTCTCACACTCACCTACAGATGCATTGTGCCACCACGGTGCATTCAAGCATCTATGCTTCACTATATGATTTGACACTGTGTCCCTCTCCATAATGAGGGGACAATTTCCCTCTCTGGCAATCTCCAGAGAGGGAACCCCAATTCTGCTTCCATTACAGAACGGGAACGGTTGGACTCTTCAATGTCAAACAACCGTAGGGGCGGTTGGGCTCTTCAATGCCAAAACAACCGTAGGTCACTTCTCTCATTAAGTCGACCTATGAACCCCGATCCAATCAATCTGAAAAGGATCCTCAGTACAAATAACTGTCGTTTGGCCTATCGACAGTTATCATCGCGCGATGGTACATAAAAAGCAGTGTCATGCAATGCTCACCATATTCCTGTCAACATCATATCCACAATATTCAATATTTCAATCACAATTCTCTTCCATATCCATATCGATTCATTTCAATCTCATCATCAATATCATGCACTCTTACCATTCCATTCAATATCTCAACTATTCACTCATTCCCTCTAACCATCAATATCCCTAACAGAATACTATATAAATCTCTCACTTCATACCCAGAACTGCACCAATCCAGAACCACCATCCACACCAGACAGAATAGTATTTATAATGTTTCAAATTTCTTTTATACGAAAATAATCGTGTTTGAAAGGCACCCGATAGCCTGTTTTATATAAAAATAAGTTCTCAAAGATAATATATACATATAGAGGGTGAAAAGGATTTTGAAAATCCCAACTAACATCACCCTCAATGTTATAGTAAGGTTAAGAGTGATTACCTGACGCCCTTAGCACTCCGTCGCCTTTTCCCTTTACCATGCCTCGAGTAATATATGCAAAGCACATCATTTCCTATTATTACACCATGTAATAATAGTAGATTAATAATCATTCTAAGGCATACATTAACTAACGTCTCTCTCGTTTGTATTTCTACCCATTTTCCCCTCTTTTAATTTAACTATCTTGTAAAAATCATTTTGAGTATCCACCTTCATTGTTGCACTATCACAATTCCTTGATCAACACAGCCATTAGTCTATTAATCACCCACATATAACACACCATTTACAATCTGCCCAAGGTATATATGTATTTATATTAATCACTTTGCAACAACTTCATTTCATTTAGAAAATCAACACATATTAACAATAATTACCTATCACCATAAACGAACCACAATATGATCATTCAAGCCTTTTGCCCAATTATTATGCTATCCTCTTCAATCTACCAACATTTAGAATAATTGAACTTATCTCCAAATAACCTTAACACAATAACTATACATTCCAAGTGTAATTCCACATCAATGACCAACCTTATATTCCTCGAAAACAACCATTACACACATACACATATTCCCAAAACCTGCAGAAATCACCATTTAATAGTATGCCAACTTTTATAATCAACTTAATGTAACACTCTGTTACTAATTTCCTAATTAACCTGTGACATCTCTTTTAATTCAATAATCTCTTTACTAACTATGATAGAAAAAGGAATTTCAATAACATTAATATTTCTATCATAGTTAGAAGAAGAATATCCTAATGATTAAAATATTATCCATGATAGAAAAGAATAAACTAATACAACACAGCTGCTATCATGGATAATTCATTGCTAACCATGTTAGAAAGGAATTGTCTAACATGGTTAATAAACAAAACTAATTGGTATTAAACAATAAATAGATATATACATGCGGAAACGAATGCAGGCCTATACAAATTGGCAATATACAAATTCAAAATAGTCTATATAGCTTCTAATACCTAATTCCCTTTCCTGTTGTCTGCGTCTGTGCATAAATACCTGCAAAAATGTCAGTAATCGTGGGATGAGACAATTTGTCCCAGTAATCACCGCTTAACTCACTATAACAGTGAGATGTGCGGTAGTGAGGGCGTCTAAAGGGTACCACAGTTAAAACCAATAATATATATATATACATGTCAAGTCTTTCATTCATCATTCAAGTCCCTCCGTCTAAATCAACTCAAATTCATCATCTCTATTTCCCACATATCACTCAAATCCCTCAGTCAATTCAAAATCAACTCAACAGACGAAAATAAACGTGATTGACACTGTGCCCAGTCTCAAATCTGAAAGCATGAAAAAGGGAGCACTTTAAATAGTGAAACATCCCTGAAAAAGGGAGCACTATAAATAGTGAAAACATCCCTGGTTCCTTTACAATCCGAGGAACCTGTACAATTAACCTATCGATTTGCGCAAATCGATAGGTTACATCGGCCGACGGTACTAATAATCAGTGTCATGCAATACTCACAATCCCTATTCTAGATTCCATCAACATAACTCTCAACAATCTCAACTCAACAAGTAACCCTCTTTTCTATCCTCATCACCTCTTAAACCACTACTCAACACTATCCCTATATACATTTCACGCCATTCCAGATCAATGGCCACCACCAGGCAGGATAATAGATATACAGAGTTTCAAATTTCTTTATATGAAAATAATCGTGTTTGAAAGGCACCCGATAGCCTGTTTTGTATAAAAATACCATTTTAAAGATAATATATATATATAGAGGGTGAAAAGGGATTTTACAAAATCCCTAACTAACGTCACCCTCAATGTTATAGCAAGGTTAAGTGTGATTACCTGTCACCCTTAGCATTCCACTGCCTTCCTTACCGTTTCTTATAGATTTTTCCTTCCAAACACCATCACCACAAGTTGCTCCTATAATAATATAGTACAGAATGATAAATCAATATCATTTCTACTTCATAATATTTAATGTCTCTCTCGTATTCACTTTACTACCCAATCCCTTCTTTACTTTGTCTTAGACATGCATTTCAAACACATTACAAGTTCATAAACATGACTTAACATAATACATTCCAAGTCAAAAGCACACAATTGAGACAACCATAATAAAACTAACTCTATCATATCACATCTTTGAGTTTATCACCACAACACTTAATAACATCCATTAGCCTTAGCCCCTTTTTCCACTCAAATTCCAATTATGACTCAATCATGTCTGTAGCAACTCAAATTACATTCTTCCACAATGGTTTTAAGCACTTAAATAAGGTATACATGATGGCTACATTACAAAAGAATACCTCAATTAAATCCAACTCCAATAGGTCACAAAAGTGTAGAGAGCACATATTGAATGACAGTAAACTACTAAGCCATAAAGCAACTATCCACTTGATTTCACACCTCCCAAAACAGAAAAATGCTAACACAAAGCATATCAGATTCCAAGCATATCAAATTCCAATTCACTATCACAGTAATTAAATATCATTTAACATTTTACTTCCTCATTTATTCATTAGGATTACATCACTGCCCCAAGACATGATATTCAATCACATGGTACAGCTCCAAGAAAACCCAAGGAATCATAGTTTTAACTCTGAAACTTAACATGCCATGTACATAACTAGTTACTATCATACTTCCTAAAATTTAAATCAAACTTAAAGCATTTTATTTGCTTAACCTGTACGGCCAATAGCAAATAAAACACAAATCTCAAACAAAATCAAAGATGTACCATAAGATACAATTCTAAGATATTTCTATCCAATTAATTAGAGAGTACAAGTCAGAATTCCTAATCAAGACCCACCCGCTTCTTCTTTTAGGTAGAAACAAACCACACAAACAAAGGACAGGAGTTTCAGCTTCATTGCAACTCAACCAATCAATTACTTCTCTTCCATTACCTAACCGAATTGAATAAGGCAGCCAACTATCCATCATTACAATGATTGATAAACTACATCTCATCAAGGTTAACTTACTAATCTTTAACTAAAATCGAGGACATTTTCATTTCAAGTACCATTCAACCCTGTGCATAGTCTATCATTTTAAGTACCAATTATAATATTATCCCTCCAAGTATCATCATCATTAACTATTTTATTCACACAACCAGCCATGCTCATAACAAAATAATTAAAGAACCTCCATCATAATCAGTTCAACCAAAGAAGTAAACAAAGGTTCTCAAACCAAACAAAATATTTACAAGTAATAATAAGATATGACATTATATGTGAAATAGCTTCCAAGATAATAATTCACCTTTCATACCAAACAATTGAACCATAAATCTTTTCTTGTCTCCCTTAAATACCAAACAAAATCACATCATATAAATTCTAAACTTAAATATTTACATAAGCATGAACCAACTTTCCTACCAAAAATAATAGATGTTGCTCTAACCATTGAGCTATGTCCATCTTTATACACAAGCTTTACCATTACTTTTATTTCTTCATGTAACAACAACAATCAAACAGGGATGTACAAAGCTTTCTAATAAATACCCACAAGTTTAAAACATCACCCACACATAAAGTTTAAGTTGTAAATTAAGTATATGTTCACAAATTCGATTAAGTCAACCACACAATACACCAAATCAACTTCATAATATTCCTACATGATTTAATTAGAAAACTTTACACAAAAATCTTTGAAACCCGTCGGATTTAAAAATCCCCAAAAGTTAGGGTTTTGCACAAACTTCATAAAACTTCAATCAACATTAAATTCAACAGTTAGGACACTAAAAGATGAAGCTTTGGCTTAGTTTTAGTTCATTTTCGTGACTAAAACCTAAAACCCAAATCACACCCACCCTCTCAAACGGCCAAAAACGAAAATCAAAGGGCGTACAAATTGCTTACCAAGTTCCAAAAAATGAAAATAAGAAGCAATCCGCCACTGGCCGCTGCTTAACTCGCCGGAAAACGGCCCCTCAACATCTAGGCCGACCAGAAATCCAAAAGGGAAGGGAAGAGTAAGGAAAATGAAGTTTAGAAAAGGAACATGACTTAAGAAACCAAAAGGAACCGAAGAGCCTACCTCCAGCCGCCGTACGTCGCGATTTCCGCCGGAATCGACGAAGCCTCGGCGGAAAAATACGGAAGAAGACAGTGAGGAGATGAAATTCGTCGATGATGAAGAAAAACAGTGAAGACACAAGTAGCCAACATGATTTTGTAGATTTGGGAGGGAGAGGAAGTGAATGGGTAGAGAGAAAAATTTGATGAAGGAGAGAAGAGATAGAAGAGGTTGAATGTTGAAGAAGGAGGGGGTGGGGGCGTCGGCCCTCTCTTGAAGAAGGAAGGAGGGAGTTTAAAGGTAAGGGTTTGGGGTAAATTACAAAAATGCCCTTCCTATATTTATTTGTTTACTTTTTCATTTTACATCTCAAACTTAAAACTAATTGTTAAAATTAATCCATACACCAACTTACATACTTCCTCCAACCATAGTATTATCTATGTTATAGAGTATTTTTTATAAAAGTCTTAATTTAAAACTCAACCTCTAACAATTTTTCCATAATTTCTAAAGAAATAGGCCTATTAATATCTTAAAAATATATTTTTCCCCTTTTACTTATTCACAGTGCTTTTAAATTTACTAATGACATCCTAATACCTTAATTAATTCCCTTTTATCCCTAATTCAAATTTTGGGATGTTACAATTCTTTTCCCCTTAAATAATTTCGTCCTCGAAATTAGTAAAAGCTATCATTAGATACAAAGAAATGGACGATTTCTTCAACAGATAATCCTAGTTTGAGTAAGAGAAAGAGGAATTTGAATATAAATTTGAGAATTTTGAAGTCATTGGTACTGAGGATTCATTGTCATAAATGTAATCCATGTGACACCATAGAGATGATTTCAAGGATTTAGAAGAACTTGAACATTCTAATTAAAGTTCTTGATCAAAATTTTCTAGAAAAGTAGAGAAGTGAGAGGTAGGAGAGATGTTATCTTAGGATAAATGTGAGATTACGAATATTAACACCAATTCTCAAGTTCCTTTAGAGATTGAAAAGAGGTGAAATCAAGTCAGATTGACTTGAATGTATATAACCTTTGAGCAAGGCTAGAAGCACTACGCTAGGAAATCTAGAAATATAACTAAAACTCTAATCAAAATCACAATTATTTCTATTATATTTGCATATTAATGAATCAGTCCATCCAAAAATCACAATGCACCAGCAATAGCAAGACAATTTTCACTGCAAACACCTGACCAATCAAAGCATAACTGATGCATGGATCTTATACACAATTAGATCCAATATGCATAACAAGTTTAATGAAATTTTCTATTGTATCCACTCAATTTATTTAATTTAATGTCAAGCTTAGAGGAATTATTCAAAGCAAATCTCAAAGCATAAGGAAACAAACATTTCATTTTAAATCCCCATATGCAAATCTGATCTCTGCATACCTCCTTATAAGCCAAATTGAGTACAAATGAGAAAGGAAGTACATAGTTTATCTACATCAATCACATTTCCAAACAGACCATCATAACAAAATGACGTAAAATCAGATTCCTATGAATTCCCAAAATTGACTTAAAATTTTCAGACTAGACATGATTCAAACAAAAATCTGAATTTTCTCAAGTCATAGAAAAATAAGAGCAAGTAATTCTCATAATCAGATCAATCAACGACAATCCGCAATAAATGGGTAACTTATCAACCATTAACGTGTCATTCAAACCAAATTCACGCTTACACTAATGTAAATCTAATATGAAAATATCATCAATCTGATTTACAAGCCAGAATTGCAAAAATCAGCACCAACAACTTAGACAAGCAAGATAACCGGCAATATGAAGTCATAAAAAGTCCAAAAACCAGCAATGGTGCTAACTTGATTAAATTTGTCGTGGGCTAATAGAATACGAACTTTAGGAAATCAATATGTCATACTATTTCAATACGCATGAAGATCATGAAAACCTTCTTGGAAACAATGACACTAGTATTTTGGAATGGTAATACATGATAATATAATTGAACACTTGATTTTCATATTCATATATCAAATTCAATCTCATTGCTTAAGCATATATCTTCATTGCGAAAATGATTTTTATGATTTTGAGTTTCTTAATAAAGATTTTATACCAAAGAATCAACTTTCACAAAAACAATCCTAGTTCATTTACCAAGTAGAGCATATGAAAGGATCCTATATATTTCAATCTAGTCTGCCATGAAAACACTAGCACAAAATCACATCTCAAAGAAAAATCCACCAAGGTCCATGGTTACAATTACAAGAAACCATTATCATTCATAGGCCTCTATCAATCACACTTAAATCCAACCAAAGCAAGACACGACTTCATAGTCACGGATAAAACATGTGAAGGGACTATACTCATTCGACTCCAATATCATATATTCTTTCTAATAAACCTTAACAAATACAAGCAATTATACAATGGAAACGACCCAAGCATAATCGTACATAACACACCATCATCATTAATCCCAATATTACAAGTAACAATTTACTATCAATCAGTTTTTTTTTTTTTTTTAAACAAGAGGCTGAACAAATTCATTTCAACAATTAAAATAGAGATACTCATTTAATCATGAAACAATGCTCTTCAGTTTCATTTCAAAACATATCATATACATAAGAAGATTTTTATTACCATGCACATGTTTATGCATATCAGTTCGCTGCACACCATAAAAGGGATTTTAGATTCATCCAACCGCACATTCATAATCTCTATAACAAACAGTCATCCACACAGCAAAAGCAATTCTATTCAAAATAGAATCAGGTCATATTCACCAACACATGTCATATTTCACCATCAATTTTCAATCAAACACTACAATTAATTATAGATAGTCACATCACAGTTTTGAAAAATTCACAATCATAACTATGAGTCACAAATTCACCAACAAATACCAGCTAAAAGTTTCTTGATTATATTGTATTAAAATTCTTCAAATTATATAACATTGACTTGCACAACTTTTCAATTTTCTACACTCAGCTACATAAAAATTCAATTAACAATCACTTTTAAACAAAAACTTACCTTTCGAAAACATCACTCATTAATTAGTGAGGGCTACCAACATCTATTATTAAGGGGGCTGCTTCCAGTCACTAAATATAGTGAGGAAGCCTCCAGCCTCTTAATATAAATGGGCAACAACCTTTCACTACCAATGGTGATGTGATTTCCAACCATTATTAATTAATAAATAATAAAAATACAGATAAGAATAATAAAATAACAAGTATTGTGATAAGAGTATGATTAAATTCAATTAGATCAAATAACTTAATGATTAATCAACAAATTTATCACTTATCAACAGAACAAACAAGTAATATGAATAACTTGGACATTTAAATAACACCAATAATAACCAAACAAACAATAATTGCAATAGGATTTCAATTAAAACAATCAAACAACAAAAGTCAAATCACCAATAAATCAAACAATTTAACAAACAAAACAAGGTCAATCATTTCTTATTCCACATCGTATTCATTATCAATTGTTATTTCCAATTTCCTTAATCCCTTAACCCAATAAGGTATCTCATGATGCCTCGACTATGATTATGGTCGACTCATAATTATAATCGAAATCCCAGAGAAACATCCTTATTTCGTTATTCTTATGAAATTCTTATCAATATCATCACTTATTTCATTATTCTTCTTATATTCTTCTCAACCTCTCCACAATACCTATTCAATTGCGCTTATCACTCTCTCCCCACCACGGGATGAGTGATACTCCTCTCAAAAGGACAGATATTCATGCACATAAGGAAGGGAATACTAAGAATGTATATTGTCAATCTATATGCAATGCAGCACAGTCCTAGGTTATCGTATACCAAATACTGATAACCAAGTTGTAACACTCTGTTACTAATTTCCTAATTAACCTGTGACATCTCTTTTAATTCAATAATCTCTTTACTAACTATGATAGAAAAAGGAATTTCAATAACATTAATATTTCTATCATAGTTAGAAGAAGAATATCCTAATGATTAAAATATTATCCATGATAGAAAAGAATAAACTAATACAACACAGCTGCTATCATGGATAATTCATTGCTAACCATGTTAGAAAGGAATTGTCTAACATGGTTAATAAACAAAACTAATTGGTATTAAACAATAAATAGATATATACATGCGGAAACGAATGCAGGCCTATACAAATTGGCAATATACAAATTCAAAATAGTCTATATAGCTTCTAATACCTAATTCCCTTTCCTGTTGTCTGCGTCTGTGCATAAATACCTGCAAAAATGTCAGTAATCGTGGGATGAGACAATTTGTCCCAGTAATCACCGCTTAACTCACTATAACAGTGAGATGTGCGGTAGTGAGGGCGTCTAAAGGGTACCACAGTTAAAACCAATAATATATATATATACATGTCAAGTCTTTCATTCATCATTCAAGTCCCTCCGTCTAAATCAACTCAAATTCATCATCTCTATTTCCCACATATCACTCAAATCCCTCAGTCAATTCCAAATCAACTCAACAGACGAAAATAAACGTGATTGACACTGTGCCCAGTCTCAAATCTGAAAGCATGAAAAAGGGAGCACTTTAAATAGTGAAACATCCCTGAAAAAGGGAGCACTATAAATAGTGAAAACATCCCTGGTTCCTTTACAATCCGAGGAACCTGTACAATTAACCTATCGATTTGCGCAAATCGATAGGTTACATCGGCCGACGGTACTAATAATCAGTGTCATGCAATACTCACAATCCCTATTCTAGATTCCATCAACATAACTCTCAACAATCTCAACTCAACAAGTAACCCTCTTTTCTATCCTCATCACCTCTTAAACCACTACTCAACACTATCCCTATATACATTTCACGCCATTCCAGATCAATGGCCACCACCAGGCAGGATAATAGATATACAGAGTTTCAAATTTCTTTATATGAAAATAATCGTGTTTGAAAGGCACCCGATAGCCTGTTTTGTATAAAAATACCATTTTAAAGATAATATATATATATATATAGAGGGTGAAAAGGGATTTTACAAAATCCCTAACTAACGTCATCCTCAATGTTATAGCAAGGTTAAGTGTGATTACCTGTCACCCTTAGCATTCCACTGCCTTCCTTACCGTTTCTTATAGATTTTTCCTTCCAAACACCATCACCACAAGTTGCTCCTATAATAATATAGTACAGAATGATAAATCAATATCATTTCTACTTCATAATATTTAATGTCTCTCTCGTATTCACTTTACTACCCAATCCCTTCTTTACTTTGTCTTAGACATGCATTTCAAACACATTACAAGTTCATAAACATGACTTAACATAATACATTCCAAGTCAAAAGCACACAATTGAGACAACCATAATAAAACTAACTCTATCATATCACATCTTTGAGTTTATCACCACAACACTTAATAACATCCATTAGCCTTAGCCCCTTTTTCCACTCAAATTCCAATTATGACTCAATCATGTCTGTAGCAACTCAAATTACATTCTTCCACAATGGTTTTAAGCACTTAAATAAGGTATACATGATGGCTACATTACAAAAGAATACCTCAATTAAATCCAACTCCAATAGGTCACAAAAGTGTAGAGAGCACATATTGAATGACAGTAAACTACTAAGCCATAAAGCAACTATCCACTTGATTTCACACCTCCCAAAACAGAAAAATGCTAACACAAAGCATATCAGATTCCAAGCATATCAAATTCCAATTCACTATCACAGTAATTAAATATCATTTAACATTTTACTTCCTCATTTATTCATTAGGATTACATCACTGCCCCAAGACATGATATTCAATCACATGGTACAGCTCAAAGAAAACCCAAGGAATCATAGTTTTAACTCTGAAACTTAACATGCCATGTACATAACTAGTTACTATCATACTTCCTAAAATTTAAATCAAACTTAAAGCATTTTATTTGCTTAACCTGTACGGCCAATAGCAAATAAAACACAAATCTCAAACAAAATCAAAGATGTACCATAAGATACAATTCTAAGATATTTCTATCCAATTAATTAGAGAGTACAAGTCAGAATTCCTAATCAAGACCCACCCGCTTCTTCTTTTAGGTAGAAACAAACCACACAAACAAAGGACAGGAGTTTCAGCTTCATTGCAACTCAACCAATCAATTACTTCTCTTTCATTACCTAACCGAATTGAATAAGGCAGCCAACTATCCATCATTACAATGATTGATAAACTACATCTCATCAAGGTTAACTTACTAATCTTTAACTAAAATCGAGGACATTTTCATTTCAAGTACCATTCAACCCTGTGCATAGTCTATCATTTTAAGTACCAATTATAATATTATCCCTCCAAGTATCATCATCATTAACTATTTTATTCACACAACCAGCCATGCTCATAACAAAATAATTAAAGAACCTCCATCATAATCAGTTCAACCAAAGAAGTAAACAAAGGTTCTCAAACCAAACAAAATATTTACAAGTAATAATAAGATATGACATTATATGTGAAATAGCTTCCAAGATAATAATTCACCTTTCATACCAAACAATTGAACCATAAATCTTTTCTTGTCTCCCTTAAATACCAAACAAAATCACATCATATAAATTCTAAACTTAAATATTTACATAAGCATGAACCAACTTTCCTACCAAAAATAATAGATGTTGCTCTAACCATTGAGCTATGTCCATCTTTATACACAAGCTTTACCATTACTTTTATTTCTTCATGTAACAACAACAATCAAACAGGGATGTACAAAGCTTTCTAATAAATACCCACAAGTTTAAAACATCACCCACACATAAAGTTTAAGTTGTAAATTAAGTATATGTTCACAAATTCGATTAAGTCAACCACACAATACACCAAATCAACTTCATAATATTCCTACATGATTTAATTAGAAAACTTTACACAAAAATCTTTGAAACCCGTCGGATTTAAAAATCCCCAAAAGTTAGGGTTTTGCACAAACTTCATAAAACTTCAATCAACATTAAATTCAACAGTTAGGACACTAAAAGATGAAGCTTTGGCTTAGTTTTAGTTCATTTTCGTGACTAAAACCTAAAACCCAAATCACACCCACCCTCTCAAACGGCCAAAAACGAAAATCAAAGGGCGTACAAATTGCTTACCAAGTTCCAAAAAATGAAAATAAGAAGCAATCCGCCACTGGCCGCTGCTTAACTCGCCGGAAAACGGCCCCTCAACATCTAGGCCGACCAGAAATCCAAAAGGGAAGGGAAGAGTAAGGAAAATGAAGTTTAGAAAAGGAACATGACTTAAGAAACCAAAAGAAACCGAAGAGCCTACCTCCAGCCGCCGTACGTCGCGATTTCCGCCGGAATCGACGAAGCCTCGGCGGAAAAATACGGAAGAAGACAGTGAGGAGATGAAATTCGTCGATGATGAAGAAAAACAGTGAAGACACAAGTAGCCAACATGATTTTGTAGATTTGGGAGGGAGAGGAAGTGAATGGGTAGAGAGAAAAATTTGATGAAGGAGAGAAGAGATAGAAGAGGTTGAATGTTGAAGAAGGAGGGGGTGGGGGCGTCGGCCCTCTCTTGAAGAAGGAAGGAGGGAGTTTAAAGGTAAGGGTTTGGGGTAAATTACAAAAATGCCCTTCCTATATCTATTTGTTTACTTTTTCATTTTACATCTCAAACTTAAAACTAATTGTAAAAATTAATCCATACACCAACTTACATACTTCCTCCAACCATAGTATTATCTATGTTATAGAGTATTTTTTATAAAAGTCTTAGTTTAAAACTCAACCTCTAACAATTTTTCCATAATTTCTAAAGAAATAGGCCTATTAATATCTTAAAAATATATTTTTCCCCTTTTACTTATTCACAGTGCTTTTAAATTTACTAATGACATTCTAATACCTTAATTAATTCCCTTTTATCCCTAATTCAAATTTTGGGATGTTACACTTAACATTTATAACAACCCAAAACAAAGCCACAATTCAGTTCGGCTACTTCACAAAAGCAACAGAAAATCAACAAGACTCACAAGCACACTCCTAATAACCTAACTACTTCCAATCAAATATGAAAACCAACAAGCATAGATACATCATTAATATTTTGTTTACCAAACCATAACCACCAATTGCATACAAACATAGAACATGCATTATTGCCTTTTACCAAAATCCTAGCCCAACAGTTTCAAATCATCATATTTAAAACTTTTATTACAGCTCCAATCTTGAAACAAGTAGTATAAAAATATTTGGTCACAAACACATTAACACCAAAACACAAATTGAACAAATTCCTTTCTAAATCCATTTGGCTAGTGAAGTAGGAGAAAAGCATAATAGTTTAGCCCATAAACAATACTCCTATACTGCAAAATCTCTCACGCATAATCATATAACTCATAACACCCAACAAAACAAAGGAATCAGTGAGCTCAAAATAGCATAAATCCCAAATTCTCAAATTCGAGTATCTTACAAATTTTATTCTTCCTTTGATGTAACAAGTCAAGCAAAACTAAGAAAGTAAAGAAGCAACTACTATGTTGCTATTACCAAAGTGGACTAAGCAAAACAAAGTACTAATCATTACTATCAAATAATATTTATAATTTTCATTTCAAGGCACCATCAAATTAACAAACAAAACAGCTACTATGACTACCCAAACCTCCCAAGTACATTTCGAAACACATTCCCATCAACACTCTCAAATCACCACATAGCTTTCCTTCCACATATGCAACCAGTTCAGCCATAGGGAGAGAAAAGTGCAGAATTTCAAAACCAAAACAAACTTGTACATTAGTTAATTTGAAAATTAAATCCCTAGAATCTCCATACAAAACAAAATCGATTTCTCACCAAAACTCAACTTGAATCAGAGAAGGCAAGAAGGACAGAAAATTTTATAAATCATCCAACAAGCTTAAAGAGGAGCATCCAACATACAAAGCTATTTTGTAGCTCACATGGATTTATATAACCAGAAAATTGAACCCGCAAATCCCAAATCGATTCGGAATTCCCCCTCTCTCAAATTCGTCCAAACCAGAAACAAGGAGAAGGAATGGAAGAAAAGATGTTACCTAAGCTCATTTCAGACCTCACCTCGTCTGGCCGGAGCTTCGCCGTCGCCGGAAAATGGCCGGAAATCGCCCTAGCAATGGTAGACCCGAAAAGAAGCCAAGAAGGAAGGGAATATATAAGAAATCAACACTAAAACGAAATATAGCTCGAGAAACCCAAGAAAAGACGGAGCTTTACCTCTCCCTGTCGTCGGGCCGCCGTGAATCGCCGGAAAAAGCTTCGCCGCCGTTGTTGGTGGCTGGGCGAAGGGAAGAAGACGCGAGGGAAAGAAAAGAGAAACGGTTTTGGGTGAGGCTGAGGGGAGAAGTGAGAAAGGACGGCTTTGCCGTCGCCGTCGCCGTCGGCCCCTGGGTGGCCGGCGAACGCGCAGGGACGGAGGAGGAAGGAAAAAGAAGAAGAAGTTCGAAGAAGAGGATGAGAAGTGAAATGTATGTGTGTGCGCGAGTCGGCTATGAAAGGCAAGACAAAGAAGATGATGGTGGGTGCTGGCGCCGCCGTGCCTTAGGCCGCCGCCCGTCGCCTGGAAGAAGAGGAAAAAGAAGAACGAAGAAGAATAAGGAAGGAGGGAGGGCGTGTTTGGTTAGGGAGAAATAAGGGTGGTTTTGGATAATTAAAGTCTAAACTTGCCATAGTGTACTCATTTTGATTTAAAACCACTTAAACCAGCCTCCAATCTTCTTAAACTTAAAAATGTTTTTAGCTTTACCATTCCCTCATATTTCAAACTCTTCATTTCTTAATTAATTATATGCACATTAATTACTCAAAATTTCCAAAATATCCCAAAAATTCCTAAAAATTCCAAAATTCCTAATTTCTCCATTTATTATTTCCCCAAAACACTCCTTGATCCTGTATTAAATTTTTAGGATGTTAAAGAGGGGCCCATCTAACATGGTTATATAAAGGAATATCCATACACAAAAGATATCACAACGTAGTATAACCATGTTAGGAAAACGGACTTTCCATAACATGAATATCACTGTGACCTACAACATCGTCCATAATCACTTAACTATACACCAAAAATCACATCCGATATATCCAGATGGTAGAAATTTCAAACATAACAACTTCTACTTTCCTAGAGTAAATACTCCATTCACATGTATCCATACATAACAGGGGTAGTAACAGTATACCTGCTATGCCTAATCACAAAACAATACAGAAATCAAGTTATGACATTGCCACGACTATAATTACATTACACACAATAAATGCGGAAGCGTATGCATTCTAGTGGTGACAATATATCTCTCCAAAATATACCCCCGGCTAACTCACATCCTCAGTGAGGGCCGGACGGCCCCTTCCCCTTCCCCGTCCTCTGTGTCTCGGCATGATCACCTGTAAAAATATCACCAAACATGGTGTGAGACAATTTGTCTCAATAATCATTACTTAATTCACTATGACAATAAAATATATAATAGTTGAGCGGCTAAAGAATACCACGGTTCTAAAATCAGTGATCTGTACGAGTATATATAAGTTTTTATCATTCAAGCTTCTTCAAGTCCAATTCTCAGTTTATGTCCACATACCATTCTAATGCTCTACTCATGCCATCCTGGAGGCACTACGTTCGAGCTCTAAATATTCTACATGAGTTGACACTGTGCCCCTCTCAAAGACGACGGGGCAAATTCCCTCTCTGGTAACCCCATGAGAGGGAAACCTCAATCTGTCTCCAATCAGAAAGAGCGCAGTCCCTGTCTCCAATCATAAGACTGCTGGTCACAGTCTCCAATCTGATAACCAATGGCCCCTGTCTCCAATCAGAATGCTCCGTACGAATAACCGCTGATTGGCCTATCAAACGGTTAACATTGCGCAATGGTACCTGTATCAGTGTCATGCAATACTAATCATAATGATTCTTCAATACCTCGTTCACAGCACGATACTTTCCTCAACCTTAGTCTTTTGTTTTCTGTTTCTTTCTGGAGTTAACAAGTATTGTGGTTTGGAATGGTTTTGTTCTTATCTGTTGTTAAATGGGAGGTTTGATGTCATTTAGCAAAGGTGCCCTAAGTTATTTTGTTTGGGAGATGTACTGTGAGGGGAATTTAATTGGTGAAGTTGTGAGTGTTGAGAAATTTTGAATTGACGTGTCCAATGAATATCTTCATGGTGAAGAGGATTATTTTAGAATGTGGTTTTGTTGTTGTGGATTGTTTTTGTATATGCGAAAATACATTAGGAGAGGAGTGTGATATTAGTGATTAGATTATATAATAATGACTAGGATAGGATGTTTGATTGGAGAAGTTTAAGTTTTGGATTAACATTAACAAAAAGGGATTATTTGGGATTACACGGGGATTTGATGACTAATAGTAATACTTTGGATATGAATTGAGGAGCATGTAGTATAATGGGTTGGATTTGAGTTTTTGTCGTGAATTATGGAGTGAATACACTTTAGTGATCATGCAGTGGAATATTTTTGGATCTGTTTAGGAAGGTATATAGTTAGTGGCTGTGAAGATTAAATTTTGCTGCTAACGTGAATCTTGATGTCTAGAATAGAATGAAAATAAAAGTAGATGCTCTTAAAACTTTATTGTTGCATTCTTTGATGGATCACTAATATGTTTTGGTAGAAAGGTAATGAAATTGGTAGTAATGGATAATTAATTGAAGATTGCAAGATGGAGTGTTAGGTTATATTAATTTGGCAGGCCTTGTTTTTATAAATTGGGCTAAAACTTAAGTAAATATGTTTAAAGATAAAGGATTGGCACTATGTTTGATCGGTAAATTGATAGAATAAGGATGATCAGTATTGTGAAAAATAGAATATGACCTTGTGAATTGCTAGTGGTTGATTATGGTAAGGATTGGAAATGTGATTTTAGATGAGGGTAAAGGATGAGGTAGTAAAAGGACATGAAATTCAGTTATTTATTGGATATTGACTGAAGAGTTATGAGATATCAAATGAATTTTGGATTTTAAGTCGCAAGATGGTGTAAGATTTGCTAAACTTTCTAGGTTACAATTACGATTTTGGTATGTAGGACAAACATATTTTATTGTAGTTCGATTTAAATCTTGTTCAAAATGTTAAATGACTTACAATAGGTACATGGGTTCCATTATTAACGATAATTAAGATATTGTGCGTTTGATATCAGGATTTGTTGAATAAAATGTCAAGAGCCATAGGTTTTTGTTAGACATTTATGAAGACTATTAGGGTCATGTATAATGAGAAATGTTGGTAATTTGTGAAATGTTAGAGAAGTGGATTGTGAAATTATTTCATAGAAGTTTGATAGTTACCTCATACTTTAAGGGAATTTTTGTCAAACACTTGGGGAAATCATGGATAGCTAAGGAAGGTAGGATGGGAATTGGTGGGTAATTTACATCTTGAATGAAGATGCAAGGTGAAGGATGGTGTTGAGTGTATTAAATTGTGGTTTGATAGTGGAAGTTTTATGAATAGATAGAGTTTATAAGAAGAATGCAGAGTTGAAGTGGGTGTTTCTTATATGCTAGGTGGTATGTGTAGCGAATTTTGGGGACAAAATTCCTAAAAGGTGGGGTAAATTGTAACATCCCAAATTTTTATTAAGGATAATGAGGAATTATTGTGGTGTCATTTAGGAAATTTAAAGTTTTAAGGGAGGAATTTTAGGATATTTTGGGCAATTTATGAATATTAAATCTTAATTGGCTTGGAATTTGAATTAATATAGTTAAAAGAATAATTGGGTGTAGAAGTGTAACATACTGTTACTAATTACCCTAATTAACCTGGGACATCTCTTTTAGTTCAATAATATCTTTGCTAACTATATATGATAGAAAAAGGAATTTCAATAATATCAATATCTCTATCATAGTTAGAAAAAGAATATCCTAATGACTAAATTATTATCCATGATAGAAAAGAATAAAGTAATACAATACAGCTGCTATCATGGATAATTTATTGCTAACCATGTTAGAAAGGATTTATCTAACATGGTTAATAAACAAAACTAGTTGATATTAAACAATAAATAGATATATATACATGCGGAAGTGAATGCAGACCTATAAATTGGCAATATACATTTCTAAACAAATTAAATAACCTCCACAACCTAATTCCCTTTTCTGATGCTTGCGCCTGTGCATGAATACCTGCAAAAATGTCAGTAATCGTGGGATGAGACAATTTGTCCTAGTAATCACCGCTTAACTCACTATAACAGTGAGATGTGCGGTAGTAAGGGCATCTAAAGGGTACCACAATTTAAATTCAGTAATATGTATATAACTCAAATCTTCTTCCATTTAACACTTCAGTCCCTCTGTCACGTCCAATTCAAATCAAGGTTATCAACTCTACTTTTCAAATATCACTCAAAATCCCTCAATTAACTCCCACATCAACTAAACTTCACCATCCAATCTTCAATCCATGCTTTCCTTACTGAAATTCTCATTCATACCTTTCTCAAATCCAATTTCTCGGCTCATATTCATGTACAATCCCTGGTGCTCTACTCATGCCATCCCGGAGGCACTACGCTCGAGCCCTACCCTCAATGTTATAGCAAGGTTAAGAGTGATTACCTGTCGCCCTTTAGGACTCCACTATCGTTTCTTACAGTTTTCCTTGTGGATTCTCTTCCAAGTATCATCACCACTAGAAACCTATATGAATATAATACAAATTGCTAAATTAATATCATTTCTACTTTATAATACTTAACGTCTCTCTCGTCTCTGCATTACTACCCATTTCCCCTTTTATGTATTTTATCTTAATGAATCTCATCAGACCTATAAACACACCATTACAATTAAACATTTTGCATATGAACTCAAAAATAATAAAACTATTTCAGCCAACATAATCAATGAGCGAGTGATCAACAATCTTGGTCAATACAATCTAAATCAAATTCAAGGGAATCAAATCAAACAACTATACTATTTCACACTAGTGTTTTTACAACATGAATGTCACTTCGTACACTACAAGCTTCCAAAATCATCATTTCACTGCCCAATGAGACCACAATAGTCCCATTTTTATATACTTCATCATCCTTAATTATGAGATTCACACATGCACAACGAGACTATCATTTTACTGAACTTACATAATCATTGGTTTTGAAGATTTGAATCTCCAACTTAGGACCCAAATTGAATAGCAAAACAAAATCTAACATACAAGCAAAGCAAACACATCTAAACTTCAAGAATTCTTTAATAACTCGAACCAACATGTTTCATGGATTAAAAGAAAGCAATAAAGCTTGTTTACACTTAAAAATCATGGAATAGAATATTAAAGTCAGATTTAAATCTTGATTTCAAACCTTAAAGTAAGGCACACCAGAATATTGTTTAATATATATAGCATAATGTTCTTTTATACCACCATTAAATCCAACCATTTGAGCGCAAATTTCCCTAGGACCCATTGACCATGACAAGAAAGAAAAGAGAAACCAAAAACATCACACATAATCAGTACACATACGAAAAGCATATAACTTTCAGAATCATTCTAACCAATCATTCGATTCCAAGCAAAATCCTACCCTTCTTTAGTACTTAGCAACTCATTAAATCCCAACATCTAATCATGAATCATACCTTCAAGGACCAATTTCAACAACTCTCAAATTGACAAGAAACTTGGAAATAAACATATACAGAATCATAACCATTTTCAATCATACTTCAACAAAGTTCCTAAACAATCCTATCATAACTTTAAATTCCATTTAATCATAGATAGAAACTAATATGCAGCAACCAGAATCCAATTTGGTCAATGGAGAAAGGAGAGTGCAAAAATCTAAAATTACACAACTCACATATAGAACATGTAATACAACCAAACCATTTCATCATACTTTTACATCCAGAATTTAAAGGTCAGCAATTCAACAAGGGCACATTACTATAACAACAACATATTCAGATGCACTAAATAAAGAATCCACACACAAATTGTCTTGAATAAAATACAAATTCATTCTCCAAGAAAGTTAACATACATTTACATATTTTAACCCTATAATATGCCTACACAAATTAATTAAAGATCTTAACTCCTTTAGACTTCTACCTAAGCAAATTTGAGAGTTCAACCCAATCCTAAACCCTAACTCGGCCACTCTTCCAAACTCGTATAAAAATGAAAGAAATGGGTATGGAAATTGCTTACAAAATTCTAAAATGAGAGGGGAGGGAGTTGCCGCCGCCGGCCGCCGCACGGTTCGCCGGAAGTCGGACATTATAGGGCTGACCGAACTGAAAAGGGAGAAGGAGAGCCGAGGAAATGACGAGCTGAAGTTGGAAAATGGAAGAACACTCAAGATACTACAATAAAAATCGAACCTTTTTCGTCAAACCCCGTTCCCGCCGGAAAATCAAACCACCACCGCCGGAAAAATGGGAAGAGCAAAAAGAACACACACATCCACCAATCAAGCTCGTGTTTCATGGATTTGAGGAGAAGAGGAGAAGAGAAAACGAAAATGAGCAAGCTTTTGGAGAGGGAAGGCCGAACGAGTGAACTTGAAGAAGAAGAGAAAAGTTGACAATGAAGGGAGGAGGGAGTCCGTCGGTTTTGATGAAGAAAGAAGGAGGGACATGTTTGGTTGAGTGAAAAATAGGTGCTTCATTATAATTTGTAGCAAAACTTCACCATAATGTACTCTTTTAATTTAAATCCACTAAAACCATTCTCCATTCTCCTAAACCTTCAAAATATTTTGGATTTCATCATACTCTCATATTTTTAATTCTTCAATTGCTTAATTAATCATTTAGACACTTATTATCCCAAAACTTACAAAAATATCTCAAAAATCTCAAAAAATCTAAAAGTTCCAAAATTTCCATTTTCTTTTCCATTTATTATTTCTCAAACACTCTCAACATATTATTATCTATGTCCTAAAGTATTTTTCATTAAATTTTTAATTTAAACTCAACCTATAATTATTTATCTTTAATTCCCAAGGAAAATAGGCATAATAATGTCTTAAAAAAATATATATTTTCCCTCTTTTTACTTATTCACAATGCTGTTTAATTTACTAATGACATCCTAATACCTTAATTAATTCCCTTTTATCTCTAATTCAAATTTTGGGATGTTACAATTCTTCCCCCCTTAAATAATTTCGTCCTCGAAATTAGTAAAATCTATCATTAGATACAAAGAAATGGACGATTTCTTCAACAGATAATCCTAGTTTGAGTAAGAGAAAGAGGAATTTGAATATAAATTTGAGAATACTGAAGTCATTGGCACTGAGGATTCATTGTCCTAAATGTCATCCATGTGACATAATAGAGATGATGTGGAGGATTTAAAAGAACTATGCACAGTTTAACTGAGGTTGTTGTCACACTTTTCTAGAGATATGAAGTCAAATGCAGGGTATGGAAGCTGTTTTCTTAAAATAAAGGTGAGGTTATGAATACTAGCATCAATTCTCGAATTCCTTAAGGGATCAAAAAGAGGTGAAATCAAGTCAATTTGACTTGAATGTCTATAACCTATTGAACAAGGCTAAAAGCACAACGCAAGAAAACTAGATGTATATGTAAAATTCTAATCAAAATCACAATTCCAATCCTTATCATAACTAAACCACCAATAAATCACAAGATCATATTCTAATTTTCACCATACCAATCATCCTCATGCAATCAATTTACCAAACCAAAGGTCTACTACCATTACTTTTAGCCATCTTTTTATTCCAATATCATAATAAGCTCTAGTCTAACCAAATACACCAAGAACACCAACTCACTTCTTGACTACTGATTGGTGAGTAAGGCTATGGATTAAGAATTTATAGTGCATAGAATTGGTGACAACCGCATGTAACATCCTAAAATTTAATATAGGATCAAAGAGTGTTTTGAGAAATAATAAATGGAGAAATTGGGAATTTTGGAATTTTTAGGAATTTTTAGGGATATTTTTGGGAAAATTTGAGTAATAAATGTGCAGCTAATAAATTAAGCAAAGGGAGAATTTGAAATATATGGGTAGGGTGGAATCCAAAATATTATGAAGGTTAAGAAGATTGGAGACTGATGTTAGTAATTTTGAATTAAAAGAGTGCACTATGGTAAAGTTATACTACAAATTAAAGAGGAACCACCCTTATTTCATCAACCAAACGCGCCCTTCTCCCATTTCATTAACATAAGTCACGGCTCCCTCTCTCTTTTCTGCGCGAGTCCTCTTCTTCCCCACCACCATTGTTGATTTTTCTTTCCTTTCACTCTCAAACACTCTCTTTTCGGCCTTCCCTCTCCAGGAGCTCAAAGTTTTCGTGTTTCTCATTTCTCTACTCCCTGGATCCGTGAAAACCGAACTCGATCTGTGGCTGGTGTGGGGCGTCGGCTTTTGCCTTTTTACGGCGGCGGCGGTCCGTTTTTCCGGCGAAGGCCGCGGTGAGAGGTAAGAAGGGTTGATTTTCTTGGATTTCTTGTATGGGTTCTATTTTCCAACGTTTTGAGCCATTTTCCTTAGCTTCCTCTCTGTTTTTGCTCGGCCAGCCTCAAAGGAGCATTTTTCCGGCGAGTTGTGCGGCGGCCAGCGGCGGTTGCACTCCTCCCCTTCCATTCTTGGACCTTGTAAGCCTTTAGCCTCTTGTGAAGTTGATTTTTCACATAAAGCTTCCTCTTTTAAGTTAGGGTTTGTCCATGAATAAACTTTTGGAGCTCAAAATGTGAATTTATGTTTTGTGTAAGTGGGAAATTGAGTATTCTTGAAAGTATTTAAGTTGTTTGAAGGTGAAAAATTAATTTGAGTATATGTTTGGGCATTGTTGGACTCTTTGAGTTTAGGATTTGTTAATGAGGAATACTTTGAATGGACTGGTGGTTGGATAATGTTGTTAAAAGGGTTTATTGATGTTGAAAGGTTGATTTGGTTTGGAATGGTGTTTATGAGGGAAGTTGGTAGTTAAAGAATTGGTTATGTAAAATGTGGTGGAATGGTGGTAAGGTATTTTGGATGTTAGGATGCCATTGGAAATGCTAAAGGAATATTAATAAAGTGGTTTTTGTATTGATGAATGTTTTTGGTGATTTTGTAAGAATAGAGAAAATGATAATGTTTGATAATTTAGGAGTTATCAATGAATGGGTAAGAGGATTATGGTGGTTTAAAGGTTGTAAAATTAGTGTTGATAGTGGAAGTAAATTTCTTCTTCAAGAAGTATTTTGATATCAATGAAAAGTGAGCTAAAGTCATTTACAAAAATACATTGACCAATTATGGTGCATTGTATGGTTGTAGACGGAGGTGGTTTGAACGGAGTTGACAAGACGGGTTAGCTTCGAGGGTTAATCGTTATTGATCGTGAACAGGTAATCATACTTACTTCACTATAACACTGAACATGTTGTAGTTGATAGTTTTGTATGTATGTTATATATATTTACCCATATAAATGTTCCATTGGTAGTTTCATATAAAATAGGCTATTGAGTACCTTTCAACTACGACTAGTTTTATATAAACATATCTTTTATATTATATAAAATATTTTATCATGCTCTGCTCTGTGGTGATGGTGTTGTGGATCTTATGGTGATGGCAAGATGTGAGAGGGTGAGTTGTTAGGAAAGTTAAAGACATAGGAATTATGGTTCGTGGGAGATTAAAGTTGAGGAATGTATTTGTGTTGTGAACGAGGTATTGACGAATCACTATGACTAGTATTGCATGACACTGATATAGGTACCATTGCGCAATGTTAACCGTTTGATAGGCCAATCAGCGGTTATTCGTACGGAGCTTTCTGATTGGAGACAGGGGCCATTGGTTAACAGATTGGAGACTGTGACCAGCAGTCTTATGATTGGAGACAGGGACTGCGCTCTTTCTGATTGGAGACAGATTGAGGTTTCCCTCTCATGGGGTTACCAGAGAGGGAATTTGCCCCTCGTCATTCAGAGGGGCACAGTGTCAATTCATGTAGAATATTTAGAGCTCGAACGTAGTGCCTCCAGGATGGCATGAGTAGAGCATTAGGATGGTATGTGTCCATAAAACTGAGGATTGGATTGGAAGAAGCTTGAATGATAAAAGCTTATATATATATACTCGTACAGATCACTGATTTTAGAACCGTGGTATTCTTTAGCCGCTCAGCTATTACATATTTTGCTGTTATAATGAATTAAGTATTGATTATTGAGACAAATTGTCTCACACCATGTTTGGTGATATTTTTGCAGGTGATCATGCCGAGACACAGAGGACGGGGAAGGGGAAGGGGCCGTCCGGCCCTCACTGAGGATGTGAGTTGCCGGGGGTATATTTTGGAGAGATATATTGTCACCATTAGAATGCATACGCTTCCGCATCTATTGTGTGTAATGTAATTATAATAGTGATAATGTCATAACTTGAATTCTGTATTGTTTTGTGATTATGCATAACAGGTATATTGTTACTACCCTGTTATGTATGGATACATGTGAATGGAGTATTTACTCTAGGCAAGTAGAAGTTGTTATGTTAGAAGTTTCTACCATCTGGATATATCAGATGTGATTTTTGGGTGTATAGTTAAGTGATTATGGACGATGTGGTAGGTACATAGTGATAATCATGTTATGGAAAATCCTTTTTCCTAACATGGTTATACTATGTTGTGATATCTTTTGTGTATGAATATTACTTTATATAACCATGTTAGATGGGCCCCTCTCTGGCATGGTTTTCCTTCTTTTGTGCTAGGTGAAGTTCCTTTTCTAACTATGTTAGATGATCTCATACTAACATGGTTAGACAATGGTTATGTTGATAGGTGTATGATTGGTGAAATATGATATTGGTTCCTATACTAACTATGTTAGGAATTTCTTTTCTAACATAGTTAGATGCTTGTAAAAGTAGGTTAAATAATATTCAGGTTAATTCTTTTTCTAACCATGTTAGGTAAATCTTTTACTAACATGGTTAGGGCATTTAGTTTTAAATGATTCAAGTATATTTAATATAAAAGGTGATTTAGTAGGTTATTGTGTTGTAGTTAAATAGGTATGTTACAATTTGGTATCAGTTTTATGGTAAACGATACTCTGGCTGCTGCATTGCATATAGAATGACAATATATCTCCCTTATTATCCTTCCTCAATGGCATGATCACTCACCTTTTATGTTTATTATCATTTCTCCTTAGGTGGGTGGAGGTAGTAGCTCCAGTCAAGTGCAACAATCTAGTTCTGTGCCAAATCTGGGAACAGGGCCGTTCTTTAATCAATTTAGAGATATGATGATAGTAGCAATGGATGAAAGGCTACAAAAATTTAAGGAAGATTGGATGCAGGAAAACCAAGGAGGAAGAGAAGTGGGAAATGAGAGTGATGATGTAAACCATGATGAAAGAGAGGTGGAGGGTGAAGAGAATGATGAATTCCTGGGAACGAGAGTAGTTCGGCCTGAGGATCTTGCGGTTGATCGGATTTGGAAAAGTGTGGCTAGGCACAATCCGGGTACATTTTGCGGAGGACGTCAGCCAGAAGTGGCTGAAGAATGGATTGACAGGTTGGAAACCATTTTTCAGGCGGTAACATGTAATGAGTATCAAAAAGCTAGGGTGGCTATTTTGTCGTTGACTGAGGAAGCTAAGAGGTGGTGGAGATCTGCGGGGGGTGTAAATGATAGGTGGACTACCTGGTCGGAATTCAAAGAGAAATTCTTTGAACACTATTTTCCCCCTGCGATCAGACATGAGAAGGAAGTGGCATTTCATGAATTAGTTCAGGGAAACATGCACGAAGATGAATTCATTGCTACTTTCACGGAGTTGTCACGATATGTGACGTATTTACAATATAGGGATGACCCTTATTGGAAGCATTTACAGTTGATTGAGAAGGTGAGGCCTGACTTGCGGCCATACCTGTTAGCTAGGAATTTTGTGAGTTTTGAAGATACTTGTAACTATTTGTGTGTTCTGGCCCGATCCCAGAGAAGTGCTACAACTGGAGGTCATGAACGTGGACTAAATAGACCTTCTAGCCATTTGGGGCCTTCTGGAGGAGTAAGTAAGAATTTCAGTGCAGGCTCGAGTAGTTCTGGTAGTCATGGGAGGAAGCCTCAGGGCCAAAGTCATAGTCAGGGGTTTATGCAGAGAGGTGGATGGCGCCAACAACACCAGCGTGGTAGGATGGGTCAGAGAGGCCCATTTGTGGGTGGTAGAGGCCAGTCTACGAGTGGTAGAGGGCGTTATGGTGTTAGTCAAAAAGCTTATCAGGAGTCAACTGCATCAGTTCCTAGTGTTGGAGGTCTTTGTGCTCGATGTGGGAAACGTCATCAGGGAGAGTGCTGGAGATGTTATAATTGTAATGAGATTGGTCATACGGTTAGGTTTTGTCCTCAGTTACAATCTCGACATCAGCCTAGCCAGAGTAGTCGCCCATCAGCTCCTGGGAGAGTGTATGTGACAACCAGGGAAGAGGCTGTGGCATCTCCTAATGTGATCAGAGGTATGGTTTCCATCCGAGGATATGATATAGATGTATTGTTTGATTCTGGTGCAACCCATTCTTTCATTTCTTATGATTGTGCTCAGAAATTTGGCTTTGATTTATCTGTTTTGCCTTATGACTTGAAAGTATCAACCCCTAGTGGGGTCATTTTTGTGTCTGCCCACGTGTGTAAAGACTTGAATCTTCTGTTTGAAGGCCGAGAATCTGTGATTGATCTGGTATGTTTGCCTCTTAAAGGGATAGAAGTTATTATTGGGATGGATTGGCTGATAGCCAATAATGTCGTTTTGGTCTGTAAGGAACAGACTGTGAAATACGCAGTGAGTTCTTTGTCCGTTCAGATTCCCAATGGCTCCTTGTTATTGTCTGCCACACAAGCTGAGAGGTGTGTGTGGAGGGGTTGTCAGGCATTTGCTGTCTTTTTCTCAATTAAATCTGAGGAAGAGATTTGTATCAATGCAATAGATGTGGTTAGGGATTTTCCCGAAGTGTTTGCGGATATTCAGGGTCTTCCACCAGAGAGAGAGGTGGAGTTTACCATTGAGTTGGAACCGGGTGCAAGCCCGATTTCTAAGGCACCATATAGAATGGCCCCAGTGGAGTTAGCTGAGTTGAAGAAACAGATCGAAGAATTGCTTGAAAAAGGCTTTATTCGACCTAGTGTTTCGCCGTGGGGAGCTCCAGTTTTATTTGTCAAGAAAAAGGACGGTAGCTTGAGGTTGTGTATTGACTATCGCCAGTTGAATAAAGTCACTATAAAGAATAAATATTCGTTGCCCAGGATTGATGATTTATTAGACCAGTTGGTCGGGGCTTCAGTCTTTTCTAAGATTGATCTGAGATCAGGATATCATCAATTGAGAGTTCGGGTAGAGGACGTCCCCAAGACAGCCTTTAGAACCCGTTATGGTTATTATGAGTTCTTGGTGATGCCATTTGGTTTGACCAATGCTCCTGCTGTGTTCATGGATTATATGAATAGAATTTTTAGACCATATCTGGATAAATTCATTGTAGTGTTCATTGACGATATCTTGATATACTCAAAAAATGAAGAGGAACACCGTGAGCACCTGGGCATTGCTTTGAGAGTTTTGAGGGATCATCAGCTTTATGCTAAGTTGTCTAAGTGTGAATTTTGGCTGAAAGAAGTAAAGTTTCTGGGGCATGTGGTTTCTTCTGAGGGTGTTGCGGTGGATCCTAGTAAAGTTGAGGCAGTGTTACAGTGGGAACCTCCGAAATCAGTAACTGAAGTCCGAAGTTTTGTGGGTTTAGCTGGTTATTATCGAAGGTTTATACGGGGATTTTCACAGATTGCCCGTCCTTTAACTAATCTGACCAAGAAAGACCGTCCTTTTGTTTGGACAGAGCAGTGTGAACAAGCATTTCAAGAGTTGAAGACTCTTTTGACCACAGCTCCAGTATTGGTTTTGCCGGACTCATCTCAGCCATTTGAAGTATATACTGATGCCTCCTTAATGGGTCTAGGGTGTGTGCTAATGCAAAATGGCAAGGTGATAGCCTATGCATCGAGACAATTGAGGCCACATGAGGTGAATTACCCGACGCATGATTTGGAGTTGGGTGCAGTAGTGTTTGCTTTGAAGATTTGGCGACATTATCTTTTTGGGGCACAATTTGAGGTGTTTAGTGATCATAAAAGCCTCAAATACTTGATGGATCAGAAAGAGCTGAATGGTAGACAACGTCGCTGGATGGAACTTCTTAGTGATTATAAGTTTGAGATTAAGTATCATCCTGGAAAGGCCAATGTGGTAGCTGATGCTTTGAGTAGGAAATCGGCTCATGTTTCCGCAATGAGCCTTGAAGAGCAGTCTTGGTTGGAAGCTTTGTGTGATATGAAAGTTGTTCCTAGAGTTGAGTAGGCCAGTTTGAGAGCGGTAGTTGTTGATTTTGAATTGTATACGGATTTAAAGTCGGCGCAGGAAAAGGATGCCAAGTTAAGTAAGATCCGGGAGGAATTGGAGAGTGGAATGGTCCTAGATTTTGAGGTGGATGGCTATGGGATTCTTCGGTATAAGCATCGTATTTGTGTCCCTGATGGTGATGAGGTAAAGCAGACTATTCTGGAGGAGGCCCATAGGAGCAAATATGCTATGCATCCGGGAATCACCAAGATGTATAATGATTTGAAGCGAGAATATTGGTGGCCAGGGATGAAGAATGATGTGACACAGTTTGTACTTAAGTGTTTGACTTGCCAGAAAGTCAAGATTCAGCATCAAAAGCCAGGTGGGTAGTTGCAAAGTATCGAAGTACCTCAGTGGAAGTAGGATGATATATCAATGGATTTCATTGTGGGGTTACCGCGTACTCAGTCGGGTCATGATTCCATCTGGGTGATTGTGGATCGGTTGACTAAATCAGCACACTTTTTGCCTGTGCAGATTTCAAGTCCAATGGAAAGATTGGCTCAGTTGTATGTTGATGAGATTGTCTGACTGCATGGAGTACCAAAGAGTATTATTTCTGATAGGGATCAACGGTACAGATCAGGCTATTGGACGTCATTACAGGCCGCTTTAGGTAGCAAACTTAAGTTCAGCACCGCGTATCACCCTCAGACGGATGGTCAGACAGAGAGAGTTAATCAGATTCTCGAGGATATGTTGCGGGCGTGTGCTATTGAGTTGCCTGGTAGTTGGGATAAACACCTTCCTCTAGCAGAATTTGCTTATAACAATAGTTATCAATCGAGTATTGGTATGGCTCCATATGAGGCTTTGTATGGTAGGAAATGTCGGTCGCCCATCTGTTGGACAGAAGTGAGTGAAAGGGCTGTTATTGGTCCGGATATTGTTGACCAGACGACCCAGAAGATTGAGATGATACGGGAGAAATTGTTGACGGCGCAAAGTAGACAAAAGAGTTATGCAGATAAGCGGCGACAACCATTAGAGTTTGAAGAAGGAGATCATGTATTTTTAAAAGTTTCGCCGATGACAGGTGTTGGCAGATCAGTCAAGGCTAAGAAACTTACCCCTCGTTATATGGGTCCATTTGATGTAATTGAGAAAATCGGTGAGGTTTCTTATCGCATAGCTCTTCCGCCACAGTTATCAAGACTACACGATGTATTTCATGTGTCACAGTTAAAAAAATATCACCCTGATCCTTGCCATGTTATTGAGCCTGAAGAAGTAGAATTGGAGGATAATTTGACTTATCAGGTAGAGCCTGAAAGCATTTTAGATGTCAAGGATAAACAGTTGAGAAATAAGACCATTCGTTTAGTGAAAGTATTTTGGAGAGGTATGTCCCCAGGAGATGCGACTTGGGAGACAGAGGAGCGGATGCGTGAGAAGTATCCACAGCTATTCATAGGTATGTTTACCTCATTCCTCCATTGTTTTCTTTTAGTAAAGATGTGATAGTAGTGAATTTTGAGGACAAAATTCCTAAAAGGTGGGGAGAATTGTAACATCCTAAAATTTAATATAGGATCAAAGAGTGTTTTGAGAAATAATAAATGGAGAAATTGGGAATTTTGGAATTTTTAGGAATTTTTAGGGATATTTTTGGGAAAATTTGAGTAATAAATGTGCAGCTAATAAATTAAGTAAAGGGAGAATTTGAAATATATGGGTAGGGTGGAATCCAAAATATTATGAAGGTTAAGAAGATTGGAGACTGATGTTAGTAATTTTGAATTAAAAGAGTGCACTATGGTAAAGTTATACTACAAATTAAAGAGGAACCACCCTTATTTCATCAACCAAACGCGCCCTTCTCCCATTTCATTAACATAAGTCACGGCTCCCTCTCTCTTTTCTGCGCGAGTCCTCTTCTTCCCCACCACCATTGTTGATTTTTCTTTCCTTTCACTCTCAAACACTCTCTTTTCGGCCTTCCCTCTCCAGGAGCTCAAAGTTTTCGTGTTTCTCATTTCTCTACTCCCTGGATCCGTGAAAACCGAACTCGATCTGTGGCTGGTGTGGGGCGTCGGCTTTTGCCTTTTTACGGCGGCGGCGGTCCGTTTTTCCGGCGAAGGCCGCGGTGAGAGGTAAGAAGGGTTGATTTTCTTGGATTTCTTGTATGGGTCTTCTATTTTCCAACGTTTTGAGCCATTTTCCTTAGCTTCCTCTCTGTTTTTGCTCGGCCAGCCTCAAAGGAGCATTTTTCCGGCGAGTTGTGCGGCGGCCAGCGGCGGTTGCACTCCTCCCCTTCCATTCTTGGACCTTGTAAGCCTTTAGCCTCTTGTGAAGTTGATTTTTCACATAAAGCTTCCTCTTTTAAGTTAGGGTTTGTCCATGAATAAACTTTTGGAGCTCAAAATGTGAATTTATGTTTTGTGTAAGTGGGAAATTGAGTATTCTTGAAAGTATTTAAGTTGTTTGAAGGTGAAAAATTAATTTGAGTATATGTTTGGGCATTGTTGGACTCTTTGAGTTTAGGATTTGTTAATGAGGAATACTTTGAATGGACTGGTGGTTGGATAATGTTGTTAAAAGGGTTTATTGATGTTGAAAGGTTGATTTGGTTTGGAATGGTGTTTATGAGGGAAGTTGGTAGTTAAAGAATTGGTTATGTAAAATGTGGTGGAATGGTGGTAAGGTATTTTGGATGTTAGGATGCCATTGGAAATGCTAAAGGAATATTAATAAAGTGGTTTTTGTATTGATGAATGTTTTTGGTGATTTTGTAAGAATAGAGAAAATGATAATGTTTGATAATTTAGGAGTTATCAATGAATGGGTAAGAGGATTATGGTGGTTTAAAGGTTGTAAAATTAGTGTTGATAGTGGAAGTAAATTTCTTCTTCAAGAAGTATTTTGATATCAATGAAAAGTGAGCTAAAGTCATTTACAAAAATACATTGACCAATTATGGTGCATTGTATGGTTGTAGACGGAGGTGGTTTGAACGGAGTTGACAAGACGGGTTAGCTTCGAGGGTTAATCGTTATTGATCGTGAACAGGTAATCATACTTACTTCACTATAACACTGAACATGTTGTAGTTGATAGTTTTGTATGTATGTTATATATATTTACCCATATAAATGTTCCATTGGTAGTTTCATATAAAATAGGCTATTGAGTACCTTTCAACTACGACTAGTTTTATATAAACATATCTTTTATATTATATAAAATATGTTATCATGCTCTGCTCTGTGGTGATGGTGTTGTGGATCTTATGGTGATGGCAAGATGTGAGAGGGTGAGTTGTTAGGAAAGTTAAAGACATAGGAATTATGGTTCGTGGGAGATTAAAGTTGAGGAATGTATTTGTGTTGTGAACGAGGTATTGACGAATCACTATGACTAGTATTGCATGACACTGATATAGGTACCATTGCGCAATGTTAACCGTTTGATAGGCCAATCAGCGGTTATTCGTACGGAGCTTTCTGATTGGAGACAGGGGCCATTGGTTAACAGATTGGAGACTGTGACCAGCAGTCTTATGATTGGAGACAGGGACTGCGCTCTTTCTGATTGGAGACAGATTGAGGTTTCCCTCTCATGGGGTTACCAGAGAGGGAATTTGCCCCTCGTCATTCAGAGGGGCACAGTGTCAATTCATGTAGAATATTTAGAGCTCGAACGTAGTGCCTCCAGGATGGCATGAGTAGAGCATTAGGATGGTATGTGTCCATAAAACTGGGGATTGGATTGGAAGAAGCTTGAATGATAAAAGCTTTGTTAGAATCTTAAGTTTTGATGAAGACTAAAATATGAAAGAACTTAGAAAGCAATAGGTGAACATAGAATCCTAAGTAAAAGTGCAACCGGATGTGGACTTACTTCCGGATAGATTAGGACTAGCGCTCACGGATGAATGTCTCTTCCCCCAGCGGCAGCAAGAAATTTACTTAGGAATTAACTTAGTCCATGAGCACTAGATATACAAAATCCTAAGACTAAGTTAAGATTCAACCGGAAGTGAATTTGCTTCCTGTTAGACTTAGACTGGCGCTGACTGATTGGAATAGATATCCCTAAGCGTCAGTGAAAGTGAGCAACATCCAGTAGAAGTGCTTCCGATAGCTCAGTGACTAGCGCTGGCTGTTGGATTGAATGAACACTGAGCGAGAGTGAGTAATAGTGAACAAAACCCTTCATCCAGCGGATTTACTTCCGGATGGAGAAGTGCTTCCGGATGCAAGGAAGACCTCTTAGACTAAGAACACTCCCACTGCATGTAACTATATGTTTATACTGTTAGACTAACACTCAGTGCAGCACACTCAGTAGAATTGCTTCCGGATGAGAATCTGCTTCCGCAAGCAATCAGAATGTCAGAAGTTGCAGTGTCAGAATGCTTTTGTCAGAGCAGAGGTGTCAGGACTACTTTTCAGAGATAAAGCAAGTCAACCCTGCTATGCATTGATGAAGCATTTATTGGGCAAACGGTAACATGGGTTAAACGGCCATATTCAAACGGCTCTCCCACCTACCAAGAGACAGATTGCTTGAAGACTATATAAAGAGACTCAAACCTCATTTATGAGGTTAATAATTATCTTTGAATACTCTTGAGAGAAGGTAGAGCGAGAAACTAAGAACATCTTCAAGCATTCAAAGCTGCCCAAAAAAGTAAAGAGCATTTAACACATCGAGTGATCATTCTCATCTACATATTCTGTACTCTTTGTTGTTAAGTCTCTTTCTGTTATAAGAGCATTGATTGTACTTAAGTGTGTAACACTATCTGTTCTTTAAGAGAACTTAGTTAGAAAAATCCTTTAGTTGTAAAGGTTGAACCCTTGCTAGGTGTAAGGGGGAGCTAGTCAGAAAGGTTACAAGTGAGCCTTGTGTAAAACTTGTAGTTGTAAGGTTGCAAGTGATCCCGTCCAAAACTTGCGGTTGTAAGGTTTCAGGTGAACCCGATTTAAAACCTGAGATAGTGGAACTCGGCCTGGGTGGTTGAGAACTGGACGTAGGTCAGGAAGACCGAACCAGTATAAATCTTGTGTTGGTTTTATTTGAGCATTTATTTTTGTAGCACAATTCACCCCCCCTCTTGTGCATCCATTACCTTCATTTGGTATCAGAGCAGGTCTTTCTCACTCGATTCCAACGAATCCAGAAAGCAAAGATCTAGTAATGGATACAGATTACTCCCTGCCAGATGTCTCTATTCAACCCAACAAGCCTCCAGGCTTTGATGGGTATAACTATCCATTCTGGAAGTTTCGAATGGAGACCTATATCAAATCCAGCGACATCAGACTCTGGGACGTAATCGAACGTGGGGATCACACACCACTGGATGAGGATGGTTTTGCGAAGCAGCGATCTAGGTACACAAATGAGGACTATGCTCTAGTCCAACTAAACTACCGAGCCATGCACTACATCCAGTGTGCTCTCAGCCCTAAAGAGTTTCACAGGATCAGCCACCACAAAAATGCTAAAGATATGTGGGAGGCTCTTGAGGCTGCTCACTCTGGAACCAGGGGAGTGAAAGCAAGGCGAGTTGAGATGCTGGTGGAAGAATTTCACAAGTTCGCCATGCTTAGTCCTACTGAGCCTATCAGGGAGCTGGAGCTCAGGTTCACTCACCTGATCAACAATTTGGCCTCGCTGGGTAAGGACATTCCTGAAAGAGAACAAGTCAGCAAGATCCTAAAGATCTTGAAAGGTGACTGGATCACCAAAGTAACCATCTTGCAGGAAGTCCAAGGAGAATCAACGAGCTCCATCACTGCACTATTTGGCTCTCTGGCTGAATATGAACCTACCCTGCTGGCTCAGAGAGTTCCTCAAGCCTCATCCAAGGCCAAAAACCTTGCCCTTGTTGCTCCTAGCAAGGAGGTTGATGATGATGATGAGGATGATGAGGAGGAAATGGACGATGAGGAGATGGCTATGATGGTGAGAAAATTCAGAAAGTTCTTCAGAAAGAAAGGAGGCTTTCAAAAGGGTGACTCCAGCCAGAGGAAAGGATACAAGAAGGAAAAGGCCCCTATATGCTTCGAATGTAAGAAACCTGGCCACTTCAAGGCTGAGTGTCCCAGCCTGCAGAAGTCAAAAGGCAAAGACAAAAGGAAGGCCTTTGTTTCCTCCATCTGGGTGAATAGCTCAGATGACGAAGCAAGTGATGAGGAAGAAGTTGCCAACCTCTGCTTGGTAGCCAGAGAAGATGATGAGGAAGCATCTTCAGAACTTGACCTCACCCACGAAGACAATGAGGTAACTTTCTCTGAACTGCAAGAGGCTTACAATGAGGTTCATGAAGAATTCTCTCGATTGTGTAAAGCCTATAAAGTGTTAAAAACTAAAAAGGAATCACTTGAGTCCAAGGTGGACTCACTAAGTGAAGAGCTAGCGGAAGCTAGAAAGCATCCGGTAGTGGATGGCCAGGGTTTTCCACAAACAGAACCCAATGCCCCAACACTTGAGAGCTGCCCCAATTGCAGCAAAATCTCAGCAGAGAAAGACAAGCTGCAAAATGCCCTGCAGAAGTTTACAAATGACTCAGAAATGTTAAACATAATTTTAATGAATCAAAGGGCATATAGGGATAGAACTGGATTAGGATATACTCCTAGAGGGAAGAAGTGGGTGGAACCAAAAGTAAAGCCCTACTTAAAGTTCTTCCATAAAGCCACTAATCATAGCTCCTCACCCTTCAGCTTCTGTAACTATTGCAACAGGAATGGACACTCAACGTCCACCTGTAATGCTAAGAAGCATGGAACAAGTAGTTCCTACAAATGGGTCCCTAAAGGAACCAAGGCAACAAAGGATCCTCCATCTGCTAAGGAAACTAAGAGAGGACAAGGATCCCGACCTTGGAATCATTCCAAAGGGAAAATCCAAGAGTCCAGAGCCAACTCTAAGCCAGAGGCTCTGAATAATCACAAGCCCAAGGTCAAGGATGACTCTAGACCAAGGGCATTGAAAACTAATGATCGAGGACCCAAGAAAGATTGGGTACCTAAGTTAACTTGATTTTTCCAGGTGTGTCTTAAAGCATCCAAGAACAAGAAATGGTATATTGACAGCGGATGCTCGAGACATATGACTGGAGACAAAGACAAGTTCAAATCTCTGGTGATCAAAGATGGAGCCACAGTAACCTTTGGAGGAAATCAAAGTGGAAAGATCACTGGAGTTGGAGAAGTCGGACCAATGAAAGACGTCTACCTAGTGGACGGTCTCTGTCACAACCTGCTAAGCGTCAGCCAGAGCACAGACAAAGGAAACTGGGTAATTTTTGATTCACATGAGTGCATAATAGTTGATAAGCAGGATCTAAATTTAGATAAGGCCAACTTAAAATGCAAACTTAAGGCAAATAGAAATGGAAACCTATATACTTTAGACTTATGCCAACAACTAGAAGAAAAATGTTTAATATCTAGTGATGAGAATAGTTGGCTTTGGCATAAGAGACTAGCTCATGTTAATTTTACTCAACTCGACATGCTAATTAAAAAGGAGCTAGCTATAGGTATTCCATCATTTAAAGTTAAGCATGATTTTATCTGTGAATCCTGCCAAAGAGGAAAGCAAACAAAGTCCTCATTCAAAACCAAGAAGAAAGTCTCCACCAGCAGGCCCTTGGAACTAATCCACATGGATTTGGTTGGGCCAGCAAGAGCGAAGAGCTTGGGTGGAAACCTATATGCTCTAGTGGTGGTGGATGACTATTCAAGGTTCACCTGGACTATGTTTCTTGCCTCTAAGCAAGATACTTTTGATGCTTTTGTTGTCCTGGCTAAGAAAGTGCAGAATGAGAGAGAGCTCAAAATCACAGCCATAAGGACAGACCATGGAGGAGAATTTGAGAACCATAGCTTCTCAGAGCTATGTGAACAAAATGGCATAGAACACAACTTCTCAGCTCCTAGGACCCCTCAACAGAACGGAGTTGTCGAGAGAAAGAACAGGGTTCTGACAGAGATGGCTAGAAGCATGCTCAATGAAAAAGAGGTTTCTCAAGTGTTCTGGGCGGACGCTATGAGCACTGCTTGCTATATCTCTAACAGATCCTATGTTCGCAAAGGACTGGATAAGACTCCCTACGAGCTGTACAAAGGGAGAAAGCCCAACATCAGCCACCTCAGAATCTTTGGATCAAAATGCTATGTGCATAACAATGGAAAGGTGAATTTGGGTAAGTTTGATCCAAAAGCTGATGTAGGTATATTCATAGGATATTCCCTTAGGAGTAAAGCATATAGAATATACAACATGAGAACTAGAATTGTAGAAGAATCAATGCATGTTGTATTTGATGAAACTCCTACATGGGGACAATCCACAGAAGATGATGAAATACTTAATCTTCCAAAACCACCATCATCTTCTTTACTACCAAAAGAAACACCAGCAAGCAATCTCAAAGAAGAAGATGAACCCAGTGATGAACCTAGAATGCAGACCGTGCCTGATGAGGCACAGTTGCCAACAGCTAGGAGACATCACAGGGATCATCCTCTTGATCAAGTGCTTGGTGATGTTTCTTCTGGAGTCAGAACCAGAAGTCAAGTTCAAAATGAAGTTGAGTTTGGAGCATTTCTATCTCAAATAGAACCAACTTCAGTTGAACAAGCTCTTGAGGACTGCGACTGGATTATTGCCATGCAGGAAGAGCTAAATCAATTTGAGAGAAGTCAAGTCTGGGAACTAGTCCCTAGGCCATCTCATCAATCTATAGTAGGGACCAAATGGGTCTTCAAAAACAAACTGGATGAGACAGGTCAAATCACAAGAAACAAAGCCAGATTAGTAGCCAAAGGATATAACCAAGAAGAAGGCATTGACTATGAAGAAACCTTTGCTCCAGTTGCTAGACTTGAAGCAATAAGGATTCTTCTAGCCTTTGCATCCATGAAGGGCTTTAGGCTATATCAAATGGATGTAAAGAGTGCATTTCTTAATGGCTATATTAAAGAAGAGGTGTATGTAGAACAACCTCCTGGCTTTGAGGATCATAAATATCCAAAACATGTGTATAGATTAAAGAAAGCTTTATATGGCCTGAAACAAGCTCCTAGAGCTTGGTATGAGAGACTCAGCAGCTTTCTGCTGGGCAAAGGTTTCTCAAGGGGCAAACTTGATAATACACTGTTTATCCTTCACAAAGATAGAGATATGTTAATTGTCCAAATTTACGTTGATGATATTATCTTTGGGGCAACTAATGAAAAACTTTGTGAAGATTTTTCTAAGACTATGCAGGGTGAGTTTGAGATGTCTATGATGGGAGAACTCACATTCTTCCTAGGCCTGCAGATTAAACAGAAGAAGAATGGAATCTTCATATCCCAAACTAAGTACTGCAGAGAACTACTCAAAAAGTTTGGGATGGATGAGTGCAAGGAGTATGACACTCCCATGAGCACCTCTGCCGCACTCGATGCTGACGCAAAGGGTAAATCTGTCAGCCTGCCCATGTACAGGGGAATGATAGGTTCCCTCCTATACTTAACGGCAAGCAGGCCTGACATTCAATTTAGTGTAGGCATGTGTGCTAGGTTTCAAGCCAACCCCAAGGAGTCACACTTAACATGTGTTAAACGTATTTTGAGATACCTTGAGGGAACACAAGAACTTGGTCTTTGGTATCCCAGAGGTAACCAAGAGTTCTTGTGGGCTTACTCTGATTCTGACCATGCAGGTTATAAGACTGATAGAAAGAGCACCAGTGGACAATGCGCCTTCCTTGGTGGTTGTCTGGTGACTTGGGCTAGCAAAAAACAAACCTGCGTGTCCTTGTCATCCACTGAGGCAGAATATATTGCTGCAGCAAGTTATTGTGCTCAAGTGCTGTGGCTGAAGAACCAGTTGAGAGATCTTGGTTTGGAGTTCCCTGAGGCACCCATCCTCTGTGACAACACAAGCACAATCAGCCTCGCCAAGAATCCAGTTCAGCACACAAGGACAAAGCACATTGATGTCAGACATCACTTCATCAGAGACCATGTTCAAAAGAAGGATGTCAAAGTGCAATTTGTCCCCACTCAACAACAGCTTGCTGACATCTTCACCAAGCCTCTGGGGGTTGACCAGTTTACTTTCATAAGAGGTGATTTGGGAATGGTAAACCCAAATGAGGTGTAACCTTTCATTTATTATACTTGATTGTTTAAAACAATACTAACTTAGGCATCGGAGTGCCAACACGTGATTTGCAGGTCCTCAATGTTAAATCTTAAGATTTTGCAACCGGAAGCAAAACCACTTCCGGATGATCATTCGCTGACACTGAATGATGAAACCAAAAGAGCGCCAGCACCAGTCCAAGAGACACGTCACTTCAGAAACGTTTCAACTCCCTCTCTAAGAAGGTGTGCCTTATCTGACTAGATGAAGCGACACATGTCATAAGGTGCGCCGTTTCAATTAAATTTTTACGTTACCCAATGTGCAAACGTTTGGTTTTCATCTGAAAAAGCATGACCATTTTACCCTTAGTTACTTCGCCTATAAATAGGATGTCACCTTTTCACTTTCACTTTTTACTTTCACCACATTCTCTCTGCATAACATACTCCATCTTCATCTGAGTTCTTCGCATTCTTCATAAACTCTTTGCATTTCATCTCCTTTCACCACCAACCCACACAAAAATGGCCGGATCTCATGAAACAAACCCAGTTACAAAGAAACATTCTTCATCCAAGAAACACAAGTCAAAATCTGGGAAATCTCGGCATGAACATTCTGGTAAATCTGGGAAAAGCGATGAACACCGTGATGAACACCATAGGACATCTGGGCAAACCCAGGGACTGGATGAACCCACCCAGAATCAGCCTGAAACAACTGGTCGAGTGGCAGAACAGTCAGTGGTTTCTGGGCATGAGCAAGAGAGGGAAGCCCAGAGAAAAGGGAAGAAGAAGGTTCAGTTCGCTGAGGAACCTTCTTCCAAGAGGCAGAGGGTTGAAGAAGATGATCCCACAGTGTACATGGATGGGGCATTGGAGCCAGTTGCCGCCAAGTTTGAGACAGTTCAACCCTACTTCAACCATGGCCTATTCATTGACTTAGCCATGATTGATGAACTAGGGTTTCCCCACCTGCGCCCTTTCCTGGAAAAGTATATGGGCTGGCTAGGAATCAACCAGGACTACAATGTCAACGTCCTGCGAGTCTTCTATCAAACTCTCTCTGGCAAAGTGAAGTACAAGAAGGTTGATGGGAAAGAACAGATACACAGACTCTCCTTCACTGCCACTGTAAGGGGGAGAACCATCAGGTTCAACTGGAAGACACTGAATGAGATCATGGGGATCACAGAGGAGAACTTGAATGAGTGGATATATCCTGAGGCTTTAAAATTCGACAAGGAGGATCTCGAGAAGTTGTATGGCACCACAGGGAAAAAGGTGTCCAAGATGTCTGACTCAAACAGACTCTTGTATTATGTCTACTCCCGAATTATGACACACAAGGGGGGCAACTTCAACGAGTTCACCTTGATCGACAATCCGTGGTTCCCCAGAATTCTCTCCCACCAGCCAATCAACCCCGGCCAGTTGATATGTCTTGAGCTTCAGCGCTGGATAGTTAATGACAAGTCTGGCTATCTTCCCTATCCCACCATCATTGCCTTCCTCCTTGAGAAGCATCTGATCAAGGCCACATCTGCTGTGGAGGAAGAGAATGTCAAGTGCAGACCTGTGGGAGCAACCAACATCGGGAAAATGGGCATTAAGTATATAAGAGCCCCTAAGCCCACTCGCTCAGGATCACTAGCGGGTAGTGCTTCTGGGACTTCAGCCCCCTCAACATCTGGTGCAGGGGATCAGGAAGTGGACTCCCATGCTGGGCCAAGCCGTGCTGCAAGAGTGCCAGCTTCTGTCAAGGCCTTTGCCGAGGAAGTTAAGGAGGAACTCCTCTTTAGACTGCCTGAATCCTTGGTAGGCCTTCTCCGTGCTGAGTGTGACATTGGCTTCCAGCAGCAAGGGGAGCGAATTCAGAGGCTCGAAGACAGGGTAGGCCAGCTTGAAAACCACATTGCCAGGGTGTACGCAAAACTTGACCTCATTCTCCAGCACCTACATATTCCCCAACCATCACAAGGTAACCTACCACCACCTCCTCCTCCTCCCCAAAATCCTCCTCCTCCTCCCTCAGGCAATCCTCAACTTCCCCCTCCTCCTCCACCTAACACTCAACCACCACAGTCACCTCCACAAAATGACCATCAATCCCCTCCATCACCAAACAATGCTCACCAATCCCAACCTTCACCCAACCATGAACACCAAACCCAAGACACACACCAACAATCTCCTAGCCAATCACCCCTTCACTCCAACAACTCCTCATCTCCACAAAACTCCCCATCTACACCTCCCTCATCCACTCGCACACCATCCAACCCCTTAGCCGAACACCTTGGATTTCAAACTGCCATTCACCCCCTCAGCCATATCTATCTACGAGATTACCCACGCCTTCAGCAAATCCCTGAGGATCCTCACGTACCCTTTACCCCATTTACCCCACACTCTTCCACTACCTTCACTGAGTATTCCTCCACCTACCCATTCGAAGGTCTATTCGTAGATCCTACCTGGTTCCCCAACCAACCCACATCCCCAGATCATACCCTACCTGCCTCTTCCCCAGAATCCTCACCCCAAACTCCACTTAGCCCTGAACCTCCACCCTCCTCTTCCGCTACTCCATCCCTGGCACTCGCCCTTGTTGATGATGACAAAAGGGGGAGAAATGTGATGACCACTCTTCGCCTATCCATGAACACAAGGGATGTGCTCAGCCAACCATCCCTCTGGCTTGAAGAAGATATCATGGCTGCCCTTCGCCGTGCAATGGAATCACAAAGGCTGAGTGGTGCTGAGAGCCTAATAAGAGGAGAAGCCATAAGATTCATGGAGCAGCAGAGGTCGGCTGAGCAAGGATCACAATTGGAGATGGTTGTCTTTGAGCCAAATGAACAAACTTCACAGCCTGAGTCATCTTCATCAGAACCTCCTCCAACTAAGATAAGTAGAAAGGATATTGAGGAGATAATGATGAAGTGGGGACTGAAGAAGATCAATCACCCTCCTATTGTGATAGCCAAGCCTATTCCTGCATCCTCTGGGCAAGCGTCTGAGATCCCCTCGTCTGAGCAATCATCTGCCCCTCCTCCCTCATCTGAGCCAGCAGTCACCTTCAGTGAGTCTAGAAAGAAGGCCGTTGCCAAGAAGCGTACCAGGAAAATTATTGCCTCCACTGAACCTGCTGAGAGTGAGGAAGAGACTCCATCTGACCAACCTGAGCCAGAGACCTCATCTGCCCAAGTTGAACCTGAAATCCCAGTAGTACAAGCAGTTCCTATTCTAAAGGAGGTCAAGTTGGAAATTGAAGACATGACTCCTGAGGAATATGAAAAGTATGGGTTCACGGACAAACTCTCCTTCGGTCAGATGGCCTGCCTCGATGCTGACAGAGCAAGTGCCATGCCCACTCCTCCGATTAGCAAGAGCAAAGGGAAGAAGAGTAAGGGGAAATGGAAAAGGAAAGCCCAGGAAGTTGAGGAGGATCCCAACTTCCCTGTATGGAACGTAAAGATTCGGGCTGTTCACTACCCCAATGGAGAGGTCGCCTACTTCGATGATGCTACAGGGTTCCCTGGGTATGAAGAAGTAGAGAACATGAAGAGGGCATTCGAGGAGTCTATTGAATCAGAAAGACTCAGACGAGAGAGGGATGAAGAAGAGCTTCAGCGAATAATTGCCCAGATAGACCAGAATGTACATGAGGCTGAGATCACCAGGCTTCAGAAAGAGAGTGAGGAGAGACAGAAGGAGAGGGAAAAGAAAAAGAGACACAAACACTGAACTCCCATTCCACATTTTTTTTACTTAGAAAATTTTCTTTGTTTTTCATGCATACTTTATTCTTGCTTAGTATAGATTACCTGTATATGTTTTGCTTGTATACTCTAACATGTAATCTTTTTCATGTCAATAATATTTGTCCAAGTTACTTGTTCTTATCTATTGCCTTTATCTTTATGCTAATTCTTTCATATGAACTTAATCGATAAAACTGAGTTTGTCATCATCAAAAAGGGGGAGAATGTTAGAATCTTAAGTTTTGATGAAGACTAAAATATGAAAGAACTTAGAAAGCAATAGGTGAACATAGAATCCTAAGTAAAAGTGCAACAGGATGTGGACTTACTTCCGGATAGATTAGGACTAGCGCTCACGGATGAATGTCTCTTCCCCCAGCGGCAGCAAGAAATTTACTTAGGAATTAACTTAGTCCATGAGCACTAGATATACAAAATCCTAAGACTAAGTTAAGATTCAACCGGAAGTGAATTTGCTTCCTGTTAGACTTAGACTGGCGCTGACTGATTGGAATAGATATCCCTAAGCGTCAGTGAAAGTTGTTAGAATCTTAAGTTTTGATGAAGACTAAAATATGAAAGAATAGGTCTAGTACTTAGATAGCAATAGAATAACACAGGATCCCAAGTAAGAGTGCAATCAGATGTGGACTTACTTCCGGATAGACTAGGACTTGGGCTCGCGGATGAATGTTTCATCCCCCAGCGGCAGCAAGTAATTCACTAGAAATTTAACTTAGTCCATGAACGCTAGATATACAAAACCTAAGACTAAGCTATGATTCAACCGGAAGTAAAGTTGCTTCCTGTTAAACTTAGACTGACGCAGACTGATAAGATAGATATCACCCCAAGCGTCAGTAAGTTCACCTCGTCAAGTAAAAATGCTTCCTGTTAGACTTAGACTGGCACAGGCTGATAAAATAGAATAACCCCAAGCGTCAGTGAATCAGCCTCGTCAAGTGAAATTGCTTCCTGATAGATTTTGACTGGCGCAGACTGATAGAATAGATATAACCCTAAGCGTCAGTAAGTCTACCTCGTCAAGTGAAAGTGCATCCGATAGCGTAGTGACTAGCGCTGACTGTTGGATTGAAGGACACTTAGCGAGAGTGAGTAATAGTAAACAAAATCCTTCATCTAGTGGTTTTACTTCCGGATGTAGAAGTGCTTCCGGATACATCATAGACTAAGAGGACTAACGTTCAAAGTAAATAATACACTAAGTCAGAACATAGTCTAAGTAAGACTACTCCCCATAGCAAACAAGCTTCCCACAGCATGTATAGTTCTTACTATATTTGATTATATATATTGCTATGTTGGACTAACCAGTATGTGCAGAACTTAGTCACACTTCCGGATGCAAATGCGCTTCCGGATGGAAAGACTCTTGACATTGGAATTCAGAGATTAACACTTGCAGAGCAAGATTGCCACTTCCGGATGAACGATGATCATCCGTCAGCAAGAGTACAAGAGTAAATGTCACATACACAGAAGTCAGAATGCTTTTGTCAGAGCAGAGGTGTCAGGACTACTTTTCAGAGATAAAGCAAGTCAACCCTGCTAAGCATTAATGAAGATGTACTTCTCAACGGTAACATGGGATTAACGGCTATATTCAAACGTTCATATTCAACCTGCCGCCCAAGAAGCCGAGTATAAAAGGGAACATCTACATTCAGAAGATGGTTGGAAGAACAGAGCATATTATCTGATGTATTATCTTCTACATTCCTCTCATCTTCTACTCTCAGATCTAAAATTGTAACATTCTTAGAGAGTCATTCAATTGTACTTAAGTGAGTAACATCATCTACTCTTAGAGAGAGTTATTTGTACTTAAGTGATTATCAAAATCAGTTCATAGAGTGAACATATCATTAAATCCTCTAATTGATAGAGGCTGTTCTTAAGCTTGTGCTTGAAGAACAGAATTGTTATATTACAATAGTAAGGGGGAGCATTTAGAGGTTTTCTAAATCTCCATAGGTTGCAAGTGATCCCGTAAAACTTGCGGATAGGTTTGCAGGTGAACCCGTTGTAAAACCTGTGGGTTGTTAGGTGAACCCGTGTTCGTAAAACCTAAAGTGTAAAGGCTTTCTTGTGCCTGGTTCAAACAAGAAGTTTAGTGGATTAAAAATCTCAGGTGGAGCCTGGGGACTGGATGTAGGTCTGGAAGTGACCGAACCAGGATAAACTCGCTTGTGCATATTCTGCTTATTTAAATCTCACACCAAGCACCACACCACTGCATACTCACTTGTGCTTGGGATGATTCATCATCACTCTCATCAAGCACAAGGAGTAAAGTTTTTAAAAAGGAGAAAATCATAAGTTTTATTCTGCCACCCAATTCACCCCCCCCCCTCTTGGGTGACAGCCACGCATTTCATTTGGTATCAGAGCAAGGTCACTTGTTTAAAGGATCCAACGATCTCAAGTGCAAAGACCTAGGCTGACTTGGGTTACAAAATGTGTTTTGAAGGTTTTGATCATACTATCCCACCCGTGTTAGAAAATGCTGATTTTTACTTATGGAAGGGAAGGATGAAAAGTTTTATACTATCCACGGATTTCAAAATGTGGGACGTCTTTGAAAAGGACTCTGATTTCAAACCAAAAGTAAATTGGACTGAAGAGGAGAAAAATTTATTTTACTTAAACCTTAGAGCAATGCAAATTTTGCACAAAAGTTTATCTGAAAATGATTTCCAGAAAATTAAACATTGCTCTAGGGCTAGAGACATTTGGAACACTCTTGACACTATGTATGCTTCTAATCAATCTCTTGAAGTTAAGGCTGTCCAAAGCTCATTATGTGCTCCCTGTGAATCTACCTATGATGAGCTACTGGATGGTGATATAGAGGAAGCTAGCATCAGTGAAGAAAGTGTCAATCTGTGCCTAGAAGATTCAGAAACTGAAGAAAATAAGGTACCTGAACTTGAACCTTCTGAATTGCAAGACATTTATGATGAGTTACATATTGAATTCTGTAAACTTGCAAAAGAAGTTCTAGGCCTGAGAAAAAGGAATAGGGAACTTGAGAAACTTAACCTTTCTTCTACAACCAAGGAGTCCAAAGTTCCATTCTTAAAAGAAGAGTTTTCAAAAGACCCTGAGATTTCAAAAGTTAACAAACATAGTGTCGTTGAAAAGAAAACTGACCAATACAATAATGACAAGAAATCTTATTCTGAATATCATTCCATTATCTGTCATTATTGTGGTAGAACAGGTCATATTTCTCATACATGCAAATTTAAAAGAAATTTAAATGTAAGGAACAAATATGTATGGATCCCCAAAGGACAAGTAAGGTCCAGTGCTAACCGTGTAGGACCCAAGTACAAATGGGTACCAAAACTCCCTTCCAGTGCCTTACTTGTGCAGGAAAGATCAAGAGTTCCTCTTGCCCCAAAGAAGAGAACTCGTGGTGATGTCACTGCTGCAACCACCTGGTCCAATCATAAGAAGTTTTGCACAACCACAAGGATCAAAGGTTCTGTCTCAAGGTTGAACTATCACAGAGTCCCACTCAACTATCCTGAGAAGAACAAGAGAGAGAGGATCCCTCGATCAACATGGAGAAAACCTATGAACTCTGTCACTCATAAGACAGTGATTCAAACCAAGGATAAGTATGGAAGATCTTCTTGGGAAATAAGATCGGAAGCAACAGCAAGACTCAAGACTATGCTTCAGCTGAGCAATTTGTTATATCTTGATGAGCCGACCTTCATGCCTGCTTCCTAATGCACAAAAGTCAATAACCGTGCAAGTTGATGGAGAAGAAAAATGGGTTCTTTCGGAATGCAAGGAGCATGTTAAGATTCAATGGTGAAATTCATGTTAGTCACAGGAATACAACGACGTCTGATGACTGATGCATGGAGATCGGGATAAAGAGCTTCCTGAGGCCAATCGAGTGTGTGGAATTCAAGAAAGAAGACTACCCAAGCTAACAACAAGAGAGGCAATGGGTCCAAGTGTGATGAGATTCTCTTCCCTTGGTTCCCTAGTGAAAAGATCACATGAGCATACATTGTTAAATCTCAAATTTTCACAAGGGAATCCACTTCCGCCAGCATAGAGGATGTCTGGTGTCTTGGACTAGCAAGGTGCAGACCTGTTGGTCACCTTCATAGAGGCTGAGTATATTGTTACCACTAGCTCCTGTGCATGTGTTTGGAGCTGGAGAATCAACTGAGGGATCTTGAGTTGGAGTTTCCAGAGGCTCCCATTCTCTGTGTCAACATGTTTACTCCTTATCAAGATGAGAGAGACTGGCTGTACTGATATCTCGAGAAAATCTCGCCAATCATATATGAGCATTTCTATCCCTTACTCCTTCTGTTGTATATTTTAATGGATAGTCTCTCTTGTCGGACATACATTAGGAATCTTAGGAAATGCATTGAATTAATTTCTGCAAAATCTGATAAATCCAAGAGCAAATGCCAATAGGATAGAAGCTGAGTGAGTGTAGATAACTAGGCTGGAAAGAACTATTAAGAATATCTACTCACTAAAAGCTGTATATCCTGACAAGCTTAGTACAATCTGGATTAAGTTAAAGCTTGTTGATATCCTAAGAATAATGAGATCATATTAAGTATATTTGAAAGAACTTGAGCTAAGATTTGAAAATTATTCTTGTGATCATATGCTGAGAATTTGGCTGTTTTGTAAACTTGATACATCCTTAAGGCCAAACTATTGTGTGGATATTGAAGGTTTTAGAATTTCAATGTTTATTACATTTCACATGTCTTCATAATCTAACATGAACATCCTTAAGGCATATTTGTTGAACTAACTTTCAAAGTCTATTTCCACTTTATTGATACTTCTGTTTTACCAAACCAACAAGCAAGCACGTTTTTCTTGAGATTATTATATTGAACTGATTAGCATAAGTTTATGACTTGGAATGTACTCAGCATGTATACTAATGTTAAATCTTAAGTTTTTTCCACTGACCATCCGCAAGTGCATATGCCTCCGCTAGCACCTGCAGGTCCCCTAGTGAAAAGGCCCCCTAGTATGGAAGATGAGGGTTGATCAATTTATCCTTATAAAAGGAAATTTGGGAATGAAGTTTAACCTTCAGAAAACATCTCGTGCTTAATTATTAAAACCTGCCAATTGTGCTAACTTAGGCACCGAAGTGCCAATCCTTAGCTTTTGCAGGTTCCCCACAATGTTAAATCTTAAGTGAGTCCAACCGGAAGCAAAATCACTTCCGGATACTCTTTTGCTGGCGCTGGATGATAACTCAATGTGATCAAGAGCACCACTCCAACCGGAAGCAAAACTACTTCCGGATGATCACTCACTGACACTGGATGATCAAGCCAAGAGAGCACCAATGCCAGCCCAAGGGACACGTCACTTCAGAAACGCTTCATCTTCCTCTATGAGAAGGTGTGCCCTATCTGACAAGATGAAACGACACATGTCATAAGGTGCGCCGTTTCAATTAAAAGCTTTACGTTATTCAATGTGTGAAAAACTGAAGAGACATAACCATTTTATCCTTAGTTACTTTATCTATAAATAGGGTGTCATTTTTTTTTTTCACTTTCACTTTTTACTTGAATATTTTCACTCGCATCATTTTCTCTGAAAAGTCTCTTCATCTTCTCCATCGTGTTCTTCATTTTTCTCTATATACTCCTCGCATTTCATCTCTATTTACCACAACATTCATACAAAAATGGCCGGTTCGCATGAATCCAACCCAGTTACCCAGAAAGCCTCTTCATCCAAGAAACACAAGTCGAAATCTGGGAAATCAAGTCACAAGCACTCTGGTAAATCTGGGCATCATGAAGAACATCGCGATGAACATCATGAACACCGTGAAGTTTCTGGGCAACCACTGGGACAGGATGAGAATATTCAGGGTCAGCCTGGAACTTCTGGTCGAGTAGAACAGTTAGTGGTTTCTGAACAAGAGAGGGATGCTCAGAGAAAAGGAAAGAAGAAGAATGTTCAATTTGCTGAGGAGCCTTCTTCCAAGAGGCAGAGGGTTGAAGAAGATGACCCTTCAGTTTACTGAGATGGGGCTTTAGAACCTGTTGCCTCGAAGTTTGAGACTATCAAGCCCTACTTCAACAACGGGCTGTTCGTAGATCTGAGTAAGGTAGATGATCTAGGGTTTTCTCATCTTCGCCCATATCTGGAGAAATACATGCCCTTGCTGGGGATCAACCAGGACTACAACGTCAACGTCCTGCGAGCCTTCTGTCAATCCCTCGAAGGCAAGGTTAAATACAAGAAGGTTGATGGAAAGGAGCAAATCCACAAACTCTTCTTCACTGCCACTGTACGGGGGAGATCCTTCAGATTCACCTGGAGGACGTTGAATGAGTTGATGGGAATCACAGATGAGGGTATGAACGAGTGGCTGTACCCTGAGTCATTGAAGTTCAGCAAGGAGGAACTCGAGCAGCTGTATGGCACCAAAGAGAAGAAGGTGTCCAAAATGTCTGACTCTTACAGGCTCCTGTACTACATCTACTCCCGGATAATGTCACACAAGGGGGGTAACTTCAATGAGTTTGCCAACATTGACAACCCTTGGTTCCCCAGACTTCTCAAACAACAACCTATCAATCCTGGCCAGTTGATCTGCTTAGAGCTTCAGAGATGGTTGACCAATGACAAGTCTGGTCATCTTCCCTATCCCACCATCATTGCCTTCCTCCTTGAGAAGCATCTGATCAAGGCTACATCTGCTGTGGAGGAAGAGAATATCAAGTGTAAGCCTGTGGGAGCAACCAATATTGGGAAGATGGGCATCAGGTACTTCAAGCCTCCTAAGCCCACTCGCTCAGGCTCACAAGCCAGTAGTGCTTCTGGCACTTCAGCCCCCTCTGCATCTGGAGCAGGGGATCAGGAAGTTGACTCACATGCTGGGCCAAGCCGTGTAGCAAGAGTGCCAGCCTCTGTTAGGGCCTTTGCCGAGGAAGTAAAGGAAGAGCTTCTCTTCAGATTGCCTGAGTCCTTGGTGGTTCCTCTCCGTGCTGAATGTGAAGCTGGTTTCCAGCATCAAGGGGAGCGGATCCAGCGGCTCGAGGACAGAGTAGGACAGATCGAGAATCACCTTGCCAGGGTGGATGCAAAGTTGGATCTCATTCTCCAACACCTACAAATTCCCCAACCATCTCAAGGTAACCTACCACCTCCTCCTCCTCCTCCTCAAAACCCACCTCCTCCTCCTCCTAATCACCCTCAACTTCCCCCTCCTCCTCCTAACACTCAACAACCTCAGCCACCTCCACAAAATGACAATCAATCCCCTCCATCACCAAACAATGCTCACCAATCCCAACCTTCACCCAACCATGAACACCAAACCCAAGACACACACCAACAATCTCCTAGCCAATCACCCCTTCACTCCAACAACTCCCCATCTCCACAAAACTCCCCATCTACACCTCCCTCATCCACTCGCACACCATCCAACCCCTTAGCCGAACACCTTGGATTTCAGACTGCCATTCACCCCCTCAGCCACATCTATCTACGAGATTACCCACGCCTTCAGCAAATTCCTGAGGATCCTCACGTACCCTTTACCCCATTTACCCCACACTCTTCCACTACCTTCCCTGAATACTCCTCCACCTACCCATTCGAAGGTCTATTCGTAAATCCTTCCTGGTTCCCCAACCAATCCACATCCCCAGAACATACCTTACCTGCCTCTTCCCCAGAATCCTCACCCCAAACTCCACTTAACCCTGAACCTCTACCCTCCTCTTCATCTACTCCATCCCTGACACTCGCCCTTGTTGATGATGACAAAAGGGGGAGAAATGTGATGACCGCCCTTCGCCTATCCTTGAACACAAGGGATGTGCTCAGCCAACCATCCCTCTGGCTTGAAGAAGATATCATGGCTGCCCTTCGCCATGCAATGGAATCACAAAGGCTGGGTGGTGCAGAAAGCCTCATAAGAGGAGAGGCCATCCGTTTCATGCAGCAGAAGAGAACGGCTGAGCAAGGATCACAATTGGAGATGGTTGTCTTTGAGCCAAATGAACAAACTTCACAGCCTGAGTCATCTTCATCAGAACCTCCTCCAACTAAGATAAGTAGAAAGGATATTGAGGAGATAATGATGAAGTGGGGACTGAAGAAGATCAATCACCCTCCTATTGTGATAGCCAAGCCTATCCCCTCATTCACTGGGCAAGAGTCTGAGATCCCCTCGTCTGAGCAATCATCTGCCCCTCCTCCCTCATCTGAGCCAGCAGTCACCTTCAGTGAATCTAGAAAGAAGGCCGTTGCCAAGAAGCGGACCAGGAAATTTATTGCCTCCACTGAATCTGCTGAGAGTGAGGAAGAGACTCCTTCTGACCAACCTGAGCAAGAGACCTCATCTGCCCAAGTTGAGCCTGAAACCCCAGTAGTTCAAGCAGTTCCTATTCTAAAGGAGGTCAAGTTGGAAATTGAAGACATGACTCCTGAGGAATATGAAAAGTATGGGTTCACGGACAAACTCTCCTTCGGTCAGATGGCCTGCCTCGATGCTGACAGAGCAAGTGCCATGCCTACTCCTCCGATTAGCAAGAGCAAAGGGAAGAGTAAGGGGAAAGGGAAAAAGAAAGCCCAGGAAGTTGAGGAGGATCCCAACTTCCCTGTATGGAACGTAAAGATTCGGGCTGTTCACTACCCCAATGGAGAGGTCGCCTACTTCGATGATGCTACAGGGTTCCCTGGGTATGAAGAAGTAGAAAACATGAAAAGGGCATTCGAGGAGTCCATTGAATCTGAAAGGCTCAGAAGAGAGAGAGAGGAAGAAGAGCTTCAGAAGATCATTGCCCAGATAAACCAGAGTGAGCGTGAGGCCGAGATAGCCCAACTACAAAAAGAAAATGAAGAGAGACAGAGGGAGAGGGAAAGGAAAAAGAGACACCAAGTCTGAACCCCCAATCCAAAACAAAACCCCCAATCCAAAAACCTTTTAACTTAGAAATTCTTCCTTATTCTCATGCATCTCTCATTCTTACTTAGTGTAGATTACTTGTATATGCTTTGCTTGTATACTCTAACATGTAATCTTTGTTCATTTATAATATCTGTCTGAGTTACTTGTTCTTATCCATTGCTTTTATTATTCTGCTAATCCTTTCATATAAACTTAATCGATAAAACTAGGTTTGTCATCATCAAAAAGGGGGAGAATGTTAGAATCTTAAGTTTTGATGAAGACTAAAATATGAAAGAATAGGTCTAGTACTTAGATAGCAATAGAATAACACAGGATACCAAGTAAGAGTGCAATCGGATGTGGACTTACTTCCGGATAGACTAGGACTTGGGCTCGCGGATGAATGTTTCATCCCCCAGCGGCAGCAAGTAATTCACTAGAAATTTAACTTAGTCCATGAACGCTAGATATACAAAACCTAAGACTAAGCTATGATTCAACCGGAAGTAAAGTTGCTTCCTGTTAAACTTAGACTGACGCAGACTGATAAGATAGATATCACCCCAAGCGTCAGTAAGTTCACCTCGTCAAGTAAAAATGCTTCCTGTTAGACTTAGACTGGCACAGGCTGATAAAATAGAATAACCCCAAGCGTCAGTGAATCAGCCTCGTCAAGTGAAATTGCTTCCTGATAGATTTTGACTGGCGCAGACTGATAGAATAGATATAACCCTAAGCGTCAGTAAGTCTACCTCGTCAAGTGAAAGTGCATCCGATAGCGTAGTGACTAGCGCTGACTGTTGGATTGAAGGACACTGAGCGAGAGTGAGTAATAGTAAACAAAATCCTTCATCCAGTGGTTTTACTTCCGGATGTAGAAGTGCTTCCGGATACATCATAGACTAAGAGGACTAACGTTCAAAGTAAATAATACACTAAGTCATAACATAGTCTAAGTAAGACTACTCCCCATAGCAAACAAGCTTCCCACAGCATGTATAGTTCTTACTATATTTGATTATATATATTGCTATGTTGGACTAACCAGTATGTGCAGAACTTAGTCACACTTCCGGATGCAAATGCGCTTCCGGATGGAAAGACTCTTGACATTGCAATTCAGAGATTAACACTTGCAGAGCAAGATTGCCACTTCCGGATGAACGATGATCATCCGTCAGCAAGAGTACAAGAGTAAACGTCACATACACAGAAGTCAGAATGCTTTTGTCAGAGCAGAGGTGTCAGGACTACTTTTCAGAGATAAAGCAAGTCAACCCTGCTAAGCATTAATGAAGATGTACTTCTCAACGGTAACATGGGATTAACGGCTATATTCAAACGTTCATATTCAACCTGCCGCCCAAGAAGCCGAGTATAAAAGGGAACATCTACATTCAGAAGATGGTTGGAAGAACAGAGCATATTATCTGATGTATTATCTTCTACATTCCTCTCATCTTCTACTCTCAGATCTAAAATTGTAACATTCTTAGAGAGTCATTCAATTGTACTTAAGTGAGTAACATCATCTACTCTTAGAGAGAGTTATTTGTACTTAAGTGATTATCAAAATCAGTTCATAGAGTGAACATATCATTAAATCCTCTAATTGATAGAGGCTGTTCTTAAGCTTGTGCTTGAAGAACAGAATTGTTATATTACAATAGTAAGGGGGAGCATTTAGAGGTTTTCTAAATCTCCATAGGTTGCAAGTGATCCCGTAAAACTTGCGGATAGGTTTGCAGGTGAACCCGTTGTAAAACCTGTGGGTTGTTAGGTGAACCCGTGTTCGTAAAACCTAAAGTGTAAAGGCTTTCTTGTGCCTGGTTCAAACAAGAAGTTTAGTGGATTAAAAATCTCAGGTGGAGCTTGGGGACTGGATGTAGGTCTGGAAGTGACCGAACCAGGATAAACTCGCTTGTGCATATTCTGCTTATTTAAATCTCACACCAAGCACCACACCACTGCATACTCACTTGTGCTTGGGATGATTCATCATCACTCTCATCAAGCACAAGGAGTAAAGTTTTTAAAAAGGAGAAAATCATAAGTTTTATTCTGCCACCTAATTCACCCCCCCCTCTTGGGTGACAGCCACGCATTTCAAAAGTGAGCAACATCCAGTAGAAGTGCTTCCGATAGCTCAGTGACTAGCGCTGGCTGTTGGATTGAATGAACACTGAGCGAGAGTGAGTAATAGTGAACAAAACCCTTCATCCAGCGGATTTACTTCCGGATGGAGAAGTGCTTCCGGATGCAAGGAAGACCTCTTAGACTAAGAACACTCCCACTGCATGTAACTATATGTTTATACTGTTAGACTAACACTCAGTGCAGCACACTCAGTAGAATTGCTTCCGGATGAGAATCTGCTTCCGCAAGCAATCAGAATGTCAGAAGTTGCAGTGTCAGAATGCTTTTGTCAGAGCAGAGGTGTCAGGACTACTTTTCAGAGATAAAGCAAGTCAACCCTGCTATGCATTGATGAAGCATTTATTGGGCAAACGGTAACATGGGTTAAACGGCCATATTCAAACGGCTCTCCCACCTACCAAGAGACAGATTGCTTGAAGACTATATAAAGAGACTCAAACCTCATTTATGAGGTTAATAATTATCTTTGAATACTCTTGAGAGAAGGTAGAGCGAGAAACTAAGAACATCTTCAAGCATTCAAAGCTGCCCAGAAAAGTAAAGAGCATTTAACACATCGAGTGATCATTCTCATCTACATATTCTGTACTCTTTGTTGTTAAGTCTCTTTCTGTTATAAGAGCATTGATTGTACTTAAGTGTGTAACACTATCTGTTCTTTAAGAGAACTTAGTTAGAAAAATCCTTTAGTTGTAAAGGTTGAACCCTTGCTAGGTGTAAGGGGGAGCTAGTCAGAAAGGTTACAAGTGAGCCTTGTGTAAAACTTGTAGTTGTAAGGTTGCAAGTGATCCCGTCCAAAACTTGCGGTTGTAAGGTTTCAGGTGAACCCGATTTAAAACCTGAGATAGTGGAACTCGGCCTGGGTGGTTGAGAACTGGACGTAGGTCAGGAAGACCGAACCAGTATAAATCTTGTGTTGGTTTTATTTGAGCATTTATTTTTGTAGCACAATTCACCCCCCCTCTTGTGCATCCATTACCTTCAAGCTTATATATATATACTCGTACAGATCACTGATTTTAAAACCGTGGTATTCTTTAGCCGCTCAGCTATTACATATTTTGCTGTTATAATGAATTAAGTATTGATTATTGAGACAAATTGTCTCACACCATGTTTGGTGATATTTTTGCAGGTGATCATGCCGAGACACAGAGGACGGGGAAGGGGAAGGGGCCGTCCGGCCCTCACTGAGGATGTGAGTTGCCGGGGGTATATTTTGGAGAGATATATTGTCACCATTAGAATGCATACGCTTCCGCATCTATTGTGTGTAATGTAATTATAATAGTGATAATGTCATAACTTGAATTCTGTATTGTTTTGTGATTATGCATAACAGGTATATTGTTACTACCCTGTTATGTATGGATACATGTGAATGGAGTATTTACTCTAGGCAAGTAGAAGTTGTTATGTTAGAAGTTTCTACCATCTGGATATATCAGATGTGATTTTTGGGTGTATAGTTAAGTGATTATGGACGATGTGGTAGGTACATAGTGATAATCATGTTATGGAAAATCCTTTTTCCTAACATGGTTATACTATGTTGTGATATCTTTTGTGTATGAATATTACTTTATATAACCATGTTAGATGGGCCCCTCTCTGGCATGGTTTTCCTTCTTTTGTGCTAGGTGAAGTTCCTTTTCTAACCATGTTAGATGATCTCATACTAACATGGTTAGACAATGGTTATGTTGATAGGTGTATGATTGGTGAAATATGATATTGGTTCCTATACTAACTATGTTAGGAATTTCTTTTCTAACATAGTTAGATGCTTGTAAAAGTAGGTTAAATAATATTCAGGTTAATTCTTTTTCTAACCATGTTAGGTAAATCTTTTACTAACATGGTTAGGGCATTTAGTTTTAAATGATTCAAGTATATTTAATATAAAAGGTGATTTAGTAGGTTATTGTGTTGTAGTTAAATAGGTATGTTACACCGCACGTAACATAAAACGATTCAATCAAGAAATCAATGCAAAATCCCAACGCTTCACCTTTAGACAATCCGCTGTCCACAACCGATTTATAGTAACAATACACAAAAATATGTTCTAGGTTCTTTAAATTCCTTCCACTAATCCTATTAAGCTTTGTCAAAACTTGAACCTACAAGCATGTATCCATGTTTTAGGACCTTAAGACAACTTCTAATGCACTCTTAGAATAAACTAACCCCTTCACACCAGTGACTTGATGAAGTTTAACCATATTTGTCTAAGATCAGTAATCACAAAATGAACCAAATTAATATGACAAGCACAATATCATCGCTCAAAACAGAACTTTATTTACTCAAATTTCAAGTCATTTTTTTTTTCCTAAATTAGGTATCACCATGCAAATCATCCTTTGATCAAACCATACATAATCAAATTCTGAGTTTACAATTATGACATACACAAACACATTGTATTTGGCTCAAAAGTATCAAAAAAGTCCAACATAAGCCTAACAAATCACATCTTGTTTCTTGGTATTTCTTATTCAAGTAAATATCACCTCACAACATTAAGGGATCAAAACAAGTTATCAATCATATCACATGCCTAATCATGTCGGCAACGAAAGTAACCTAGCATCGAGATACATTCCACACTTTTAGTTCACATCTTTCATTCAAACAATTTCATTATGCATTTAGAGAGAGAACAATTAAACATTTGATGTTCACATTCACCTTTCAAAATTCAGTCTTATTACTTAAAGTATATATAAGATTCAATTATATTTCAATTCCATTGGAAACATGAAAACACTAGACCAAAAATCACACCCCAAGAATAGTCAACTGTTACAAGAAGCCATTATCATTAATAGGCCTCCATCATTCAAACTTAATATCTACATATGACTAATACTTCTTACTTCATATAGATGAGTATATATAACATAAATCATAGGGTAAAGATGATATCCCTTATTTTATCAATCTTAAAACATAATCAATGACATCCAAATCTTCAAATTAATTCGGTTCAACACCCAGGATGAATTTCGCAATGCTTAAATCCATCAATCAACCAAACGATAACATGCTTACCAACAATTATCAATCAAAACTTTTTCAATCACATAATATAAATTTGCATCTATAACTACAACCATCAATTATCAATTATAAGTTTCTCATTCACATATTATTAATAGCCAAATTCTTCCAATTACATAACGTTGACTTGCAAAACTTTTCAAATTTTTTTTTTTTTTTTACAATTTGCTACATACAAAATTCAATTAACAAACACTTTTGAACAAAAAAAACACTTACCTTTCAGAGACATCCACTCATGAGGTAGTGAGGGCTACCAACATTTATTATTAAGGGGGCTGCTTCCAATCACTAAATATAGTGAGGAAGCCTCCAACCGCTCAATGTAAATGGGCAACAACCTTTTACTACCAATGATGGTGATCTCCAACCATTACTAATAAGTAAATAAGTACAATACCAATAAAGAATAAAAATAATAATAATAATAACAGTTATTGTTGATTGAATTCAATTTGATAACATAACTTAATATTTAGTTAACAAATTCCTTACCTGTCAACAGAACAAAGCAAGTAATACCAATAGATTGGACAATTAAATAAGCACACAAATAATAGAAACCAACAATCTCCATAGAATTTCAATTAGGAAGAGAAATCCAACAAAACAAATCAATTTATCATTCGAGAAAATAATTTAACACATAAATTAAACAAATAAGAGGCAAAGTCAACAATTCTCAATCCACATTGTATTCATTATTACTTGTTATTTTCAAATTATCTTAATCCCTCAACCCAATAAGGTATCTCATGATGCCTTAACTATGATTATGGCTAGCACATAACCATAATCAAGACCCCAGAGAATCATCCTTATTTCGTTATTCTTCCTAAATTCTTATTAGTATCTTTGTTCATTTCATTATTCTTTCTATATTCTTCTCAATCTCTCCACATTACCTATTCAATTGCACTTATCACTCTCTCCCCACCACGGGATGAGTGATATTCCTCTCAAAATGGCAGATATTCATGCACGAAAGGAAGGGAATACTAAGAATGTATATTGCCAATCTACATGCAATGCAGCACAGTCCTAGGTTATCGTATACCAAATACTGATAACCAAGTTGTAACATACTGTTACTAATTCCCCTAATTAACCTGGGACATCTCTTTTAGTTCAATAATATCTTTGCTAACTATGATAGAAAAAGGAATTTCAATAATATCAATATCTCTATCATAGTTAGAAAAAGAATATCCTAATGACTAAATTATTATCCATGATAGAAAAGAATAAAGTAATACAATACAACTGCTATCATGGATAATTTATTGCTAACCATGTTAGAAAGGATTTATCTAACATGGTTAATAAACAAAACTAGTTGATATTAAACAATAAATAGATATATATACATGCAGAAGCGAATGCAGACCTATAAATTGGCAATATACATTTCTAAACAAATTAAATAACCTCCACAACCTAATTCCCTTTTCTGATGCTTGCGCCTGTGCATGAATACCTGCAAAAATGTCAGTAATCGTGGGATGAGACAATTTGTCCCAGTAATCACCGCTTAACTCACTATAACAGTGAGATGTGCGGTAGTAAGGGCATCTAAAGGGTACCACAATTTAAATTCAGTAATATGTATATAACTCAAATCTTCTTCCATTTAACACTTCAGTCCCTCTGTCACGTCCAATTCAAATCAAGGTTATCAACTCTACTTTTCAAATATCACTCAAAATCCCTCAATTAACTCCCACATCAACTAAACTTCACCATCCAATCTTCAATCCATGCTTTCCTTACTGAAATTCTCATTCATACCTTTCTCAAATCCAATTTCTCGACTCACATTCATGTACAATCCCTGGTGCTCTACTCATGCCATCCCGGAGGCACTACGCTCGAGCCCTATATATGTTCCAAATGAGTTGACACTGTGCCCCTCTCACAATGAGGGGGCAATTTCCCTCTCTGGTAACCCCATGAGAGAGAAACCCCAATCTGTCTCCAATCAGAAAGGGAGCAGTCCCTGTCTCCAATCAGAAGACTGCTGGTCACAGTCTCCAATCTGTTAACCATTGGTCACAGTCTCCAATCTGTTAACCCGTACAAATAACCGTTGATTGGCCTATCGAACGGTTATCATCGCGCGATGGTACATATGTCTCAGTGTCATGCAATGTCCACAATGTCCAATAAATTTCAACCTCGTCAGTATCTCAATTTCTACATCAATATCTTGCACTCTTACCATTCCCTTCGATATCTAAATCTCAACATATCATTGTTTCCACAAGTTCAACTCAATATCCAACTCTCTTTTCTATCATCATACCTCTCAAACCCCTATCTAAACAATATACCTATATATCCTTCACACCATTCCAAATCAATAGCAACGACCAAGCAGGATAATATATATATATATGTATCAAAGTCTTTTATATGAAAGTAATCGCATTTGAAAGGCACCCGATAGCCTATTTTGTATAAGAATAACATTTCAATGATTTATATATACAGAAGGTGAGAAAGGATTTTGAAAATCCCAACTACATCACCCTCAATGTTATAGCAAGGTTAAGAGTGATTACCTGTCGCCCTTTAGCACTCCACTATCGTTTCTTACAGTTTTCCTTGTGGATTCTCTTCCAAGTATCATCACCACTAGAAACCTATATGAATATAATACAAATTGCTAAATTAATATCATTTCTACTTTATAATACTTAACGTCTCTCTCGTCTCTGCATTACTACCCATTTCCCCTTTTATGTATTTTATCTTATTGAATCTCATCAGACCTATAAACACACCATTACAATTAAACATTTTGCATATGAACTCAAAAATAATAAAACTATTTCAGCCAACATAATCAATGAGCGAGTGATCAACAATCTTGGTCAATACAATCTAAATCAAATTCAAGGGAATCAAATCAAACAACTATACTATTTCACACTAGTGTTTTTACAACATGAATGTCACTTCGTACACTACAAGCTTCCAAAATCATCATTTCACTGCCCAATGCGACCACAATAGTCCCATTTTTATATACTTCATCATCCTTAATTATGAGATTCACACATGCACAACGAGACTATCATTTTACTGAACTTACATAATCATTGGTTTTGAAGATTTGAATCTCCAACTTAGGACCCAAATTGAATAGCAAAACAAAATCTAACATACAAGCAAAGCAAACACATCTAAACTTCAAGAATTCTTTAATAACTCGAACCAACATGTTTCATGGATTAAAAGAAAGCAATAAAGCTTGTTTACACTTAAAAATCATGGAATAGAATATTAAAGTCAGATTTAAATCTTGATTTCAAACCTTAAAGTAAGGCACACCAGAATATTGTTTAATATATATAGCATAATGTGCTTTTATACCACCATTAAATCCAACCATTTGAGCGCAAATTTCCCTAGGACCCATTGACCATGACAAGAAAGAAAAGAGAAACCAAAAACATCACACATAATCAGTACACATACGAAAAGCATATAACTTTCAGAATCATTCTAACCAATCATTCGATTCCAAGCAAAATCCTACCCTTCTTTAGTACTTAGCAAATCATTAAATCCCAACATCTAATCATGAATCATACCTTCAAGGACCAATTTCAACAACTCTCAAATTGACAAGAAACTTGGAAATAAACATATACAAAATCATAACCATTTTCAATCATACTTCAACAAAGTTCCTAAACAATCCTATCATAACTTTAAATTCCATTTAATCATAGATAGAAACTAATATGCAGCAACCAGAATCCAATTTGGTCAATGGAGAAAGGAGAGTGCAAAAATTTAAAATTACACAACTCACATATAGAACATGTAATACAACCAAACCATTTCATCATACTTTTACATCCAGAATTTAAAGGTCAGCAATTCAACAAGGGCACATTACTATAACAACAACATATTCAGATGCACTAAATAAAGAATCCACACACAAATTGTCTTGAATAAAATACAAATTCATTCTCCAAGAAAGTTGACATACATTTACATATTTTAACCCTATAATATGCCTACACAAATTAATTAAAGATCTTAACTCCTTTAGACTTCTACCTAAGCAAATTTGAGAGTTCAACCCAATCCTAAACCCTAACTCGGCCACTCTTCCAAACTCGTATAAAAATGAAAGAAATGGGTATGGAAATTGCTTACAAAATTCTAAAATGAGAGGGGAGGGAGTTGCCGCCGCCGGCCGCCGCACGGTTCGCCGGAAGTCGGACATTATAGGGCTGACCGAACTGAAAAGGGAGAAGGAGAGCCGAGGAAATGACGAGCTGAAGTTGGAAAATGGAAGAACACTCAAGATACTACAATAAAAATCGAACCTTTTTCGTCAAACCCCGTTCCAGCCGGAAAATCAAACCACCACCGCCGGAAAAATGGGAAGAGCAAAAAGAACACACACATCCACCAATCAAGCTCGTGCTTCATGGATTTGAGGAGAAGAGGAGAAGAGAAAACGAAAATGAGCAAGCTTTTGGAGAGGGAAGGTCGAACGAGTGAACTTGAAGAAGAGAAAAGTTGACAATGAAGGGAGGAGGGAGTCCGTCGGTTTTGATGAAGAAAGAAGGAGGGACATGTTTGGTTGAGTGAAAAATAGGTGCTTCATTATAATTTGTAGCAAAACTTCACCATAATGTACTCTTTTAATTTAAATCCACTAAAACCAGTCTCCATTCTCCTAAACCTTCAAAATATTTTGGATTTCATCATACTCTCATATTTTTAATTCTTCAATTGCTTAATTAATCATTTAGACACTTATTATCCCAAAACTTACAAAAATATCTCAAAAATCTCAAAAAATTCTAAAAGTTCCAAAATTTCCATTTTCTTTTCCATTTATTATTTCTCAAACACTCTCAACATATTATTATCTATGTCCTAAAGTATTTTTCATTAAATTTTTAATTTAAACTCAACCTATAATTATTTATCTTTAATTCCCAAGGAAAATAGGCATAATAATGTCTTAAAAAAATATATTTTCCCTCTTTTTACTTATTCACAATGCTATTTAATTTACTAATGACATCCTAATACCTTAATTAATTCCCTTTTATCTCTAATTCAAATTTTGGGATGTTACAAGAAGCTTCCAAAAAAAAAAAGTAAATTGGAAACCTAAATAATATTGTGATAAAAAGAGAGAGGTAAAAATAATATATATACAAACTTATGGGCTAAAAACATAATTAAGAATAAACATTAAGGTAGTTGTATTTTCACCTAAAATGTATATATATATGCCCCCCTTCCTTCTTCTTCTTCATTTTAGGAACCCTAGCCGCCGAACATACCCCTCCCTCCTTCTCCATTTTCGTTTCTGCAGATCCTCACCACCCTAACCGTTTTTCTATACCTCTCCAAGCTTCATCATTATCGCTCATTCTTCTCCTCACATCAAGCATGTGAAATCGCGTGTGCTGCTTGTTTTTCTTTCATTTTCTGCTCGTCTTCTTCGTGCTTCAAGCTTCCTCCATCAGTTCCTCCATTTTTTCGGTGAGAGAGGCAACGTCCAGCCACGGGGAGCTCCGGCGAAGCAATTTTCCGGTGAAGGGAAGCTCGAACGGCATAGGGAAGCTTGGATTCAAGCATGGGTAAAGTCATATTTTTTTTTCTATACTTTATGCTTCGTTCTGGGCAAGAATGAGAGGAAGAATCAATTTAAGCTTTTGGGAACCTCTAATTAAACACATAAGAGTCTATTTTTGATGTTAGGTTTGTTGCAAAATCGGCCCTAAATGTTTCTCTGATGTTGGCCGAATTGTTTAACTCATTGGAGGCCATTGTTTATGATTTAATCTTGTATTTTCTAGATTTAGTGGATGTGAGCAGTTTGATAATGTGGTCATGATAATTTATGGGATTTTGGATAGAACATAATATGATTAAGCTTTTAAAAGTAACATTTCAAAGGAAAAGCAATTTGTTACTATTAGGACCAAGTGAGCATAACATTTGTGTGTTTAAAATTCTTGAAGGATGAATTTATAGCTTTGAGGAAGGTTGTTATAAATAATGCTTTGTTTTGGATGTATATGATGGTCATGTGTAAAGAGCTTGATATTGATGTATTAAAATAAGTAACAAGGACATATTTCTAAAAAATTAATATATGGTATAAAAGTGTTAATTAAGCTTAAGGAACATGATTTTGCTTAACAAAAAGGGATAAATCCAATTACTTGGGAGGTACTAGTTTTACTTCCATTATGATAAAATTTTGAATGTGAATTGATTAATGTGGTCGATTAGGTGCCATGTTTGTCTAAATGGATTTTCGATAATGGTTTCTTTTTGATAATATGATTGAAGTTGTTGAAATGGTTCTTGTATTTGGGTTTTCAAGATTGTAGTTGAATGGGACTCTAAGGACATTGAAATAGACGTTCTATTTAGAGTAAGGGAATTAAAAGTCAAGATTTTGAAGGAATCAATACATATGTCACTAATAGTTGATTGTGTGAGATTATATAGATGTTTGGATGTTGCATGTTGGTTTAGGAAGTTTTGGTTTGAACTGGACTCGTGAGTAAAGGCTAAGAAATATGTTAATGATGATAAAAGAATATAAAACTTATATTTTGGTTGTTGTGGAAGCTTATCTAAGTTGTAATGTAGTAATTGTTGGTTTGAGTATTGAGTTTTTGATAGATTAACATTGTGTGTATGGTTAATTTCAGTATTTTACAAGCTTACAAGAATATGAATGTTGTTTGGTTGATGGCATATTCATTTGCAAATTTTCTCTTGTATGTGCTGGCTTGTTGGTTCATGACTAGTAAGGGAAATTATGTATGTTTGGTGTGCTTTTATGGCATTTGGATTTAAAGAAGTGCTTAGCAGGATATAAGTGTTCATTGAGAATTATTTGTTTATTAAGCATGTGGTATGTTGAAGGTGTGGTTCAGGTCTTGTTCATTTTCAGGTTTTGACATTTTATTTAGATGTTTTCAACTTTGATTAAAGGTTTATGAAAACAAGATAATAATTATTTGGTCATACATAGTACATTCAGTTTAATTCAGATTGAAATACTAATTAATTGTGCTGTTTTGCCTGCAAGAATCTAATGGTTCTAAAGGTTGTTGATGTTCTTTTCTTTCTTCTTTGTTTGATCCTTGATTGGGTGAAATAAAAGGAGGTTTACAATTTGAACTATGCTGAATTATTGAATTATGTTGATGACTGATGAGTTTTGGTGTGTATATGGGAAGTGAAGGGTCAAATATAAGTTTAGGTTCAGTTGTTTTGAATGTGAAGGGTCAAATATATCAATCCAAGTTCTTATATGATTTTCATGGACTGTTGTGTTAAAGTGATTAGAATTCCTTATTTTTAGTAAGTTGGAAAGTTTGGCTATATCTGTAACCTTGTTTTCTCACATGATTCTAATGTTTTATATGTCATGAAAAATAAGCTTCAAAATATTAAAATGAAATAATCAAAATATTCAAAACCATAATCAAGCAATAGTAAGCTCAATGAAATAACCAAATCCCTAAATCACCTCAAGCATTTCGGATTTCCCTACAAACCCTAGAGAAAACCCACTTTAAAATGTCAAAATACATTCCCAAACATTTTTCCAACCAAACAAATCATTATAATGTCTTAGAAGGGTTCAAAAATAATGTGGAAACCAAGAAAAACACCATGCCATGCCAGATTTTTAGAAGCCTCAAAAACCCAAAAAGTTCACAATTTGTAATTCCTATCCTTAAGCACCCAAATCGGCCAAAACATAAAAAGCACAAAGATTTACAACAACCACATACATACATGCCCAAACAAGCCAATATAAGTATAGATACATATATTAATCATGAACCTCATCAACCTTAAGCACCCCAAAAATTTGGGTTTCACCTAAACTACTCCAAACTTCAACCAAGACTCAATTTCACATTCAAAACAATGAGAATAAGGCTTAAGTTTCAGATTTTTAGCTATAAGGCAACCCAAACCCCATAATCAGTTCGGAAATCACTCAATCTCGCCCAAAAATCATATGAACAGCGGGTAGAACAAAGGGGAAACTCCTCACCTGAGTTGCAATCGAGCTTGCCGGTGGTGACCACCACACCGCCGCCGGAAAAGTGCCACTGAAGTGGCGGCCAGAACAACCAGCAAAAGGGGAAGGAAAAGAACAAGACAAAAGAAAATGAGAATGGAGTTGGAAACATGAAACTAACTTGAAGGACAACATAACACAAGTCTCACCATTCCTTGCCACCGTCCGATGCCCAAACCGCCGGAGAACGAAGGAAACCGCAAGGGAGGGAGGAGTTGCGAGCACGAAAGGCAAAAGAAAGAAGAAGGAAGGAAGGGACATTTACCCGCCGTGCGCCTCCACCGTTGTCGCCGACGTGGCCGTCGCCGGAGGGGGTTGAGATTTCGCACGGAAGGGAGAAGAATGGAGGCAGAGATTTTCGGTGAGAGGGAAGAGGAAGAAGGCGGCTGGGGTTTGTGGAGGAGGAAGGATGTGATTATATATATATAATTTAGGAAAATTTACAACTATTTACCCTATTGTTTATTCTTAATTACATTTCTAGCTCGAAAGATTGTATATACTACTACATCTCTTTCTTTCTATCATAATATGATCTAGACTCCAATTTACATTCATAAAAGTTTTCTATGCCCAATTAATTCTTTTAATCATATTTATTTAAATTCCCAACCAAATAAGATCTAATATTCATGAATTACCCAAAATATTCTAAAATTCCTCCCTAAACCTTTAAATTTTCTAAATAATATCTCAATAATTCCTTATTATCTTTAATTTGAAAATTGGGATGTTACAGACGGCGGCGGCGGCGAGTTGTAGTGAAGCATGTGAGTTGGAATTCAAGCTTAGGTAAATTTCTTTCTCCATGTTTTACTCTTTCTCTTATACTGCGAGAGAGATTTGGGAGGAAATCAAATCGGGGTTGGGATTTTGGTTGTTCTAAATTAGTAAAATGGAAGTCCTACTTCAAATTTAAGATTTGGCAAAAGATTGTTGGAGTGGTGGTTAGTTGCTCATTGGAAATTTGTACCAAACTCTAGTATGGTAATCTGAAATTTGATGCTTTTAGGGAGCTTTAAGGCTACCAAGCAACAAATTTATTAATGTCTATGTCCCTTAAAGCTGTAATCACTCTTAACCTTGCTATAACATTGAGGGTGATGTAGTTGGGATTTTCAAAATCCTTTCTCACCTTCTGTATATATAAATCATTGAAATGTTATTCTTATACAAAATAGGCTATCGGGTGCCTTTCAAACGCGATTACTTTCATATAAAAGACTTTGATACATATATATATATTATCCTGCTTGGTGGTTGCTATTGATTTGGAATGGTGTGAAGGATATATAGGTATATTGTTTAGATAGGGGTTTGAGAGGTATGATGATAGAAAAGAGAGTTGGATATTGAGTTGAACTTGTGGAAACAATGATATGTTGAGATTTAGATATCGAAGGGAATGGTAAGAGTGCAAGATATTGATGTAGAAATTGAGATACTGACGAGGTTGAAATTTATTGGACATTGTGGACATTGCATGACACTGAGACATATGTACCATCGCGCGATGATAACCGTTCGATAGGCCAATCAACGGTTATTTGTACGGGTTAACAGATTGGAGACTGTGACCAATGGTTAACAGATTGGAGACTGTGACCAGCAGTCTTCTGATTGGAGACAGGGACTGCTCCCTTTCTGATTGGAGACAGATTGGGGTTTCCCTCTCATGGGGTTACCAGAGAGGGAAATTGCCCCCTCATTGTGAGAGGGGCACAATGTCAACTCATTTGGAACATATATAGGGCTCGAGCGTAGTGCCTCCGGGATGGAATGAGTAGAGCACCAGGGATTGTACATGAATGTGAGCCGAGAAATTGGATTTGAGAAAGGTATGAATGAGAATTTCAGTAAGGAAAGCATGGATTGAAGATTGGATGGTGAAGTTTAGTTGATGTGGGAATTAATTGAGGGATTTTGAGTGATATTTGAAAAGTAGAGTTGATAACCTTGATTTGAATTGGACGTGACAGAGGGACTGAAGTGTTAAATGGAAGAAGATTTGGGTTATATACATATTACTGAATTTAAATTGTGGTACCCTTTAGACGCCCTTACTACCGCACATCTCACTGTTATAGTGAGTTAAGCGGTGATTACTGGGACAAATTGTCTCATCCCACGATTACTGACATTTTTGCAGGTATTCATGCACAGGCGCAAGCATCCGAAAAGGGAATTAGGTTGTGGAGGTTATTTAATTTGTTTAGAAATGTATATTGCCAATTTATAGGTCTGCATTCGCTTCCGCATATATATATATCTATTTATTGTTTAATATCAACTAGTTTTGTTTATTAACCATGTTAGATAAATCCTTTCTAAGATGGTTAGCAATAAATTATCCATGATAGCAGCTGTATTGTATTACTTTATTCTTTTCTATCATGGATAATAATTTAGTCATTAGGATATTCTTTTTCTAACTATGATAGAGATATTGATATTATTGAAATTCCTTTTTCTATCATAGTTAGCGAAGATATTATTGAACTAAAAGAGATGTCACAGGTTAATTAGGGGAATTAGTAACAGTATGTTACAAAATCATATAGAGAAGATTAGATGCTTGAATGCCCCGTGATGGCACAATGCATCTATAGGTGAGTGTGAGAGTTATGGTAGCATCATTAGATTGGAGAATGGAAGAAGATTTGACAAGTATATATATATATTACTGGTTTTAAAATGAGGTACCCTTTAGACGCCCTTGCTACCGCACATCTCACTGTTATAGTGAGTTAAGCGGTGTTTACTGGGACAAATTGTCTCATCCCACGATTACTGACATTTTTGCAGGTATTCATGCACAGGTGCGAGCATCAGGAAAGGGAATTAGGTAGTAGAAGTTATATAGTTTCTTTGGAATTGTATATTGCCAATTTGTATAGGCCTGCATCTGCTTCCGCATGTATATATATTGATTTATTGTTAATATCAATTAGTTTTGTTTAATAACCATGTTAGGCAAATCTTTTCTAACATGGTTAGTTATTAATTATCCATGATAGTGTTCAGGTTGTATCAGGAAATTCTTTTCTATCATGGATAGTATTTTATCATTAGGAAATTCCTTTCCTAACTATGATAGGACATTGATATTATGGAAATCCTTTTTCTATCATAGTTAGTAAAGAGATTATTAGATCTAAAATGGATATCATTGGCTAATTAAGTAATTAGTAACAGTATGTTACAACTTGGTTATCAGTATTTGGTATACGATAACCTAGGACTGTGCTGCATTGCATGTAGATTGGCAATATACATTCTTAGTATTCCCTTCCTTATGTGCATGAATATCTGGCCTTTTGAGAGGAATATCACTCATCCCGTGGTGGGGAGAGAGTGATAAGAGAAATTGAATAGGTATTGTGGAGAGATTGAGATGAACATAGAAAGAATAACGAAATGATATTGATATGTATAAGAATTTAGGAAGAATGACGAAATAAGGATGCTTCTCTGGGGTCTCGAATATAGTTATGTGCCGGCCATAATCATAGTCGAGGCATCATGAGAAACCTTATTGGGTTAAGGGATTAAGGACAACTTGAAAATAAGGATTAATAATGTATATAATGTGAAATAAGAATCTTTGACTTTGCTTCTTATTTGTTGAATTGTTTGCTCAATTAATGTATTGACTAGTTATGTTTGCTTGTTTGTAATTGAAATCCTATTAAAGATTGTTTGTTTTCATGGTTATTTGTGTTACTGAAGTGTCCAAATTAATTGTATTACCTGCTTTGTTCTATTGATAGGTGATGGATTCGTTAACTGGTGATTAAGTTATTTTTTCTAATTGAGTTTAATCCGATTCTTATTACAATAATTGTTTTTTTATTATTCTTAAATCGTATTTTGATTATTTATTAAATAGTAACGGTTGGAGGTCACATCACCATTAGTAGTGAAAGGTTGTTGCCCATTTATATTAAGTGGCTAGAGGCTTCCTCACTATATTTAGTGATTGGAAGCAGCCCCCTTAATAGTAGATGTTGGTAGCTGTAACACTCTGTTACTAATTTCCTGATTAATTCAATAATATCGTTACTAACTATGATAGAAAAATGATTTCCATAATATCAATAAATCTATCATAGTTAGAAAAAGAATTTCCTAATAATAATCATTATCCCTGATAGGAAAGAATTTCCTAATATAACCTGAACACTATCATGGATAATAAATAACTAACCATGTTAGAAAAGAATCACCTAACATGGTTAGAAAAAGGAGCAACCTACTACAATTCTCCAATTATCCAATAATATTAATACAAATAAAAATATGCGGAAGCGAATGCAGACCTATACATTTTTGGCAATATACATGTCTCAATAACATAAATAACCTTTGAAACTTAATTCCCTTTCCTGTTGTTCGCGTCTGTGCATGAACACCTGCAAAAATGAAAGTAATCGTGGGGTGAGACAACTTGTCTCAGTAATCTACTACTTAACTCACTATAACAGTGAGGTGTGTGGTAGTACGGGCGTCTAAAGGGTACCACAACTTTAAAATCAATATATATATATATATAAGGATCAAGCCTCCATCCATTTATCATTCCAAGCCCTCTGTCACGTCCAAAACAAATCAAGTCCATCCTTACTACTTTTCAAAAATCACTCTAAACCCCTCAATCAAATTCCACATCAATAAACTTTACCATCCAACCTTCAATCCATGCTTTCCTTACTATAAATCTCATTCATAACTTTCTCAAATCCAATTTTCTCGGCTTACGCTCATGTACAATCCTAGTGCTCTACTCATGCCATCCCGGAGGCACTACGGCTGAGCTCTATATATGTTCCAAATGAGTTGACACTGTGCCCCTCTCAAAAGTGAGGGGGCATTTTCCCTCTCTGGTAACCCCATGAGAGGGAAACCCCAATCTGTCTCCAATCAGAAAGGGAGCAGTTCCTGTCTCCAATCAGAAAACTGCTGGTCACAGTCTCCAATCTGTTGACCAATGGTCACAGTCTCCAATCTGTCGACTCGTACAAATAACCGTTGATTGGCCTATCAACCGGTTATCATCGCGCGATGGTACATATTTCTCAGTGTCATGCAATGCACCCATATTCCTGTCAACATCATATCCAAAATATTCAATATTTCAATCTGAATTCTCTTCCATATCCATATCGATCCATTTCAAATCTCATCATCAATATCATGCACTCTTACCATTCCATTCAATATCTCAACCTCAACTATTCAACTTATTCCCTTAACCTAACTATCAACATTTCTCACATAATACCATCTGAACCTCTCTCATCATACCAGAATAAACACCAGCCAGGATAATATGTATAATGTTTCAAATTCCTTTTTATACGAAAATAATCGTGTTTGAAAGGAACCCGATAGCCTGTTTTGTATAAAAATACCTTTCTAAAGATAATATATATATATAGAGGGTGAGAAAGGATTTTAATAATCCACACTAACATCACCCTCAATATTATAGTGAGGTAAGAGTGATTACCTGTCGCCCTTTAGCACTTTACTACCTTTTTCCCCTTAGTCATGCCTTACGAACTATACATGTTTAACACCATGCTTTCCTATTATTACACAATGCAATAATAGTAAGTTAATGACCATTCAAGTATATAAGTTAAATAGCGTCTCTCACGTGCCTATAAACTACACAACCCTTCCTTGATATCTTCTTTATTAAACATTTTGATCCTTGTCTAACTTAAGTGTCTTTTACCATCACAATTCAACTTATTTACAATCATTTATTTCCTTTATCTATTTCAAGATGTAAAATCACAACAAAGCAAGCAATTGCATTTTGTTAATTCAAACATCCTTTCATAATTGGATCACAAACAATACTAGCAACCATGTTCAAAGAATTATCATACTAAACCAATTCCAACACAAATAAATCAGATCAGCCATTGCAGATTTATAATCAAGAATTCCAAACTCAACATGTAAGCATGCAAACACATAATCTTACTTCATAAATTATAATACTAATTAAAACTTCAGTCAAATCAAATGAAAACCATCATCTCTTCCTAAATTTCATTCAGCTACAAGAGTAAAGTGCAGAAATTTATAGCTTAAACCAATTCTCATCAAACTTATTAACACAAGAACAGGACACCTATTAATCATTTATTTACCATCAGTAACAGTTCACAAGAATTATATTCAACTATTTTGTTTAACCATATGTTAATTTCCATTCTATTTCTTTTCTACATTCAGTCATGTCAAAAGAATCAGATCAAAACAAAAATCAATAAAAATTCAATCAGTTCGTTTAATATACTCAATTCAAGCCTAGAAATTCATCATGCAAATTCATATTCCATCTTTACTCTAATCCAGCAAGCAATTATAAGCTCCATCTTAAATCAGCCTTTACAAAACAGCAACAAACAGAGAAAAGCAACCAGAGAAAAGTAGATAAGAAATTCCTAAACTCATATAAGTGAACCACTAGTAACTTAGTCTGTTTCATTACCATATATACCATGTTTAGCTTCATATGAAATGAGAAATCATAGAAGAAAAGAGTGAAAACAGTGACTCACGAACAGGGATAGGAAGAATTTGCAATTCAACTAGAACTCCAACAATCAAACATGTAAGTGTTAAATTAGACTCTCACAACAACTAATTTAAAGTTTTGAACCCAAAACCAAAAACCTAAATTGGCCTCTCACCTAAACATCTCCCAAATCGCAGAAAAATATAGGAATAGTTGGAGGAGGCTCACCACTCTACCAAAACTCAAAACCAACAAAGAATCCTACCAACCCATTAAACACAAGAATATATGTTTAATCATTCCACATCATCACTCAATTAAGACTTTCATTTGAACCTCACATGCAAATTGAATCCCATACTAAATCACAAGTGTTAACCTCAATGCATATCTAATTCAAACACTGTAATAGAATTTCTGTTAAGCCATATCAATTAAGCAATATCACTACTCACTTCCAAACTTAGCATCCCAAATGTAAAACTAGTATAGGCATCCGGAGACAACAATCAAAAAGCATAGCAAGGGTGAAGGAAATTAAAGTTTGCAAAATAACAAAAACTCAAATCAACATTCAAATCCTTCCTAAAACTTCAAAATCAAAGATTAAACATGGTTTTTGGTGGATTATCTAGCCCAAAACAGAAACCCTTTTTCGGCCCCCCTCTCAATCTCACCCCGAATTGCAAGAACAGATTTAAAAATTGACAGCAATTAGTCACCTGAATTCAAAATCAAGCTTGAATGCATGGTGGGCGCCGGAACACCATGAATCGCCGGAGAAAAATGGCCACCATAGTGACTGACCAAATAGGCAAGCATAAGAAGAAGGAAGAATGAGAACTTGACATGGAAAAGAAGTACAACTCGCGAAATACAAATCAAGGCCGAAGCTTACTCTTACACCACCGCCGTACGTCGCCAAACTCGCCGGAAAAACATGGAGGACAACGATGGCGAGCGAAGAAACAGAACGAAGATGAGGAGTGAAGGACGCGAGGGAGAGCAAAGGAAGATGGATTTTGGTGAGGTTGAGGGAAAAAGTGAGGTGGACGGCCTTTACGCCGCCGGAAAAGGGAGGAAGAAGAAGAAGACGACGAAGGGGGGTGGAGGAGGACGAAGGGATTGAGAGTGAGGGAGGGGATGTATGTCGGGTTTTGTAAGGAGGGAGGGGAAAAGAGAAACCGCCGTGCGCGGCCGGCTCAAATTCGCCGGCGACGCCGGTGAGTTGTCGGAACGACAGAGAAAGGGCGGAGGGTTTGAGTGTTGGAGAGGGAGAGAGAGAGAGCCGCCGGCTGGGGTTCGAATGAAGAAGGAAATGGAAGGAGGTGGGTTTTTATATATATAGTTTAGGAAAAATTACAACTAAATACCCTATTATTTATTCTTAATTATAATTTTAGCCCAAAAGTTTATACATATTATTTTACCCTTCTCTTTCTATCATACTATTTCTAAGTTTCAAAAATATTTGTTCATAGAAGTTTTATGGCTCCAATTAATCCTTTTAACTATATTTCTTCAAATTCTAAACTAACTAAGATTTAATATTCATAAATTGCTCAGAATATCCTAAAATTCTTCCTCGAACCCTTAAATTTCCTTAAGAGCACCTCAATAATCTCGTATTATTTTTAATTTAAAAACTGGGATGTTACAGTAGCCCTCACTACTTCATGAGTGGATGTCTCCGAAAGGTAAGTTTTTGTTCAAAAGTGATTATTGATTGAATTTTATGTTGTTAATTATATATGATTGAATATTTTTGCAAGTAAATCAAATGTAATTGAAAGAATTTACTTTTAAATACTGAGTGGATGTAAATTTGTTGGTGATAATTGTTGGTGAAATTGTAAATTGTTGTTATAGAGGTGAATTGATTTAAGTTTAAGTGAATTTTTGTTGGTTGATAGCAAAGATAATAATATTTGTTAAGGTAACTAAAGTTGTTAAAACTGATTCTATTTGTGTTTGTTTTGGCAATGAGGTAAATTGGTATAGTGAAAGGAGGTTATGCTATTGTTTTAAGATCTCTTTGGTTCTAACTTTGTCAAATCTTAGCGGTGTGGTTATTTATAAATCCTGAAATGTTCAAAGCAAACCAGGATTTTCTGTTTCTTTCTGGAGTTACAATGTTAGAATCTTAAGTTTTGATGAAGACCAAAATATGAAAGAACGAGCCAAACACTTAGAAAATATTAGGTTAATATTGAACAACAAGTAAGAGTACAACCGGATGAGGATTTACTTCCGGATGGGCTAAGACTAGCGCTCACGGATGAACGTCTCATTCCCCAGCGACAGCAAGTATTCCACTAAGTAATAACTTAGTCTAGGAGCATTAGATGTGCAAAACCTTGAGACTAAGTTAAGATGCAACCGGATGTGGATTTGCTTCCGATTGTATTAAGACTAGCGCTGGGTGTTGGTATAGATAACACTGAGCGCCAGTGAACATAACCCAACGTCCAGTAGATTTGCTTCCGATTGCTTAGTGACTAGTGCTGGCAGTTGGAATGGATAACACTGAGCGACAGTGAGTAAAATATGAACATAACCCATCGTCCAGTGGAAGTGCTTCCGGATGTGGAACTGCTTCCGGATGTAAGAAGAGCTTCCTTAGACTAAGAGAACTCTCACTGCATGTGACTATGTGTTTATATTGCTAGACTAACGTTCAAAGTGCAGCACACTAAGTAAAGTTGCTTCCGGATGTGAATCCGCTTCCGCAAGCAATTAGAATGTCAGAACGATCAGAGCAGTGCAGTGTCAGAATGCTTTTGGCAGAGCAGAGTTGTCAGCACTACTTTTCAGAGATAAAGCAAGTCAACCCTGCTAAGCATTAATGAAGCATTAAATGGGCAAACGGTAACATGGGGAAAACGGCCATATTCAAACGGCTAACCCACCTACCAAAAGTGAGAATACTTGAAGACTATATAAAGAAGCTCACCTTCATTTATGAAGGCACTTAATATCTTTGACATCTTGAAGAAAGCTAGAGTGAGAAACTAAGAAATCCTTCAAGCATTCAAAGCTGCCCAGAAAAGAGAAAGAGCATTTAACGCATTGAGAGATCTTTTCATCTACTTATCTTGTACTCTTTGTTGTTAAGTCTCTTCTTGTATTAAGAGCATTTATTGTACTTAAGTGTGTAACATTATCCGTTCTTTAAGAGAACTAAGTTTAGAAAATCCTTTATTTGTAAAGGTTGAACCCTTGCTGGAAGTAAGGGGGAGTTAGTTAGCAAGGTTGCAAGTGTGCCTTGAGAAAAACTTGTGGTTGTAAGGTTGCAAGTGATCCCGTCCAAAACTTGCGGTTGTAAAGGTTCCAGGTGAACCCGTTGTAAAACCTGGGGATAGTGGAACTCAACCTGGGTGGTTGAGAACTGGACGTAGGTTAGGAAGACCGAACCAGTATAAACCTTTGTGTTGTTGTTGTTTGATTTTTATTAGGTAGCACAATTCACCCCCCCTCTTGTGCATCCATTACTTTCATTTGGTATCAGAGCAGGTCTTTCTGACTTGATTCCAACGAATCTAGAAAGTAAAGATCCAGTAATGGATACAGATTATTCCTTGCCAGATGTCTCTATTCAACCCAACAAGCCTCCAGGCTTTGATGAGTATAATTATCCGTTCTGGAAATTCCGAATGGAGACATACATCAAATCCAGCGACATCTGACTCTGGGATGTGATTGAACATGGAGATCACACCCCCCTAGATGATGATGGCTTTACAAAGCAGCGATCCAGATATACCAACGAGGACTATGCTCTAGTCCAGCTAAATTTCAGGGCCATGCACTACATTCAATGCGCCCTTAGCCCTAAGGAGTTTCATAGGATTAGCCACCACAAAACTGCTAAGGATATGTGGGAGGCTCTTGAGGCTGCTCACTCTGGAACCAAGGGAGTGAAGGCAAGAAGGGTCGAGATGTTGGTAGAAGAGTTTCACAAGTTTGCCATGACTAGTCCAACTGAGCCAATCAGAGAGCTGGAGCTCAGGTTCACTCATCTTATCAATAACCTGGCCTCCCTGGGTAAAGATATTCCTGAAAGAGAACAAGTCAGCAAGATCTTAAAAGTCTTGAAAGGTGATTGGATCACCAAAGTTACCATCTTGCAGGAAGTCCAAGGAGAGTCAACCAGCTCCATCACTGCACTGTTTGGTTCACTGGCTGAATACGAACCAACCCTGCTGGCTCAGAGAACTCCTCAAGCCTCATCCAAAACCAAGAATCTTGCCCTTGTTGCTCCCAGCAAGGATAAGAGTGATGATAGTGATGATGAGGATGATGAGGAGGACATCGATGACGAAGAGATGGCAATGATGGTGAGGAAATTCAGAAAGTTCTTCAAGAAGAAAGGAGGCTTTCAGAAAGGTGATTCTAGCCAGAGGAGAGGATATAAGAAGGAAAAGGCACCAGTGTGCTTTGAGTGTAAAGAGCCTGGCCACTTCAAGGCTGAGTGTCCAAGCTTGCAGAGATCGAAAGGAAAGGACAAAAGAAAAGCCTTTGTGTCCTCCATCTGGGTAAATAGCTCAGACGAGGAAGCAAGTGATGAGGAAGAGGTTGCCAACCTCTGCCTGGTTGCCAGAGAAGATGATGAGGAAGCATCTTCAGATCTTGATCCCATCCAGGAGGACAGTGAGGTAACTTTTTCTGAACTTCAAGAGGCATATAATGATGTTCATGAAGAATTTGCTCGATTATGTAAAGCTTATAAAGTGTTGAAAACTAAAAAGGAATCACTTGAGTCCAAGGTGGACTCACTGAGTGAAGAGCTAGCGGAAGCCAGAAAGCTTCCGATAGCAGATGGCAAGGGATCTCCCCAAGAGGAACCCAAGGCCACAACACTAGAAGGCTGCCCTAACTGCAGCAAGATCTCTACTGAAAGAGATAGACTGCAAAATGCCCTGCAGAAGTTTACAAATGGTTCTGAAATGTTGAATGTTATTTTGATGAACCAAAGGGCATATAGGGATAAAACTGGATTAGGGTATAAGCATAAGGGTAAAAAGTGGGTGGAGCCCAAAGTGAAACCATACTTGAAATTCTTCCACAAAGCTACAAGTCACAGCTCCACACCCTTCAGCTTTTGCAACTACTGCAACAAAAAGGGACACTCCACGTCCACTTGCAATGCAAAGAACCATGGAGTAAATAGCTCCTATAAGTGGGTTCCAAAAGGAACCAGGGTAAATGAAGATCCTCCAAAGAAAGAAACTAAGGGAGGACAAGGGACTAGAACTTGGAAACATATTCCAAGGGAAGTCCGTCAGCCTAGAGCCTCCACAAGGCCAGAGGCACAACACAATCACAAACCCAAGGTCAACACTGGACCAAGGGGAAAGAAGACTAATGATAAAGGACCCAATAAAGGTTGGGTACCTAAGCTTGTCTAATTTATGCAGGTCTGTCTCAAGGCATCCAAGAACAAAAAGTGGTACATTGACAGTGGATGCTCGAGACATATGACTGGTGACAGAGACAAATTCAAGTCCTTAGTGAATAAAGATGGAGCCACAGTAACCTTTGGAGGTAATCAAAGTGGAAAGATCACCGGAGTTGGAGAAGTAGGACCAATCAAGGATGTCTATCTGGTGGATGGTCTCTGTCACAACCTGCTGAGCGTGAGCCAGAGCACTGACAAAGGAAATTGGGTAATCTTCGATTCACATGAGTGCATAATAGTAGATAAGCAGGATCTGAATCTGGATAAGGCCAACTCAAAATGCAAACTTAAGGCAAATAGAAATGGAAACCTATACACTCTAGACTTATGTCAACAACTGGAAGAAAAATGCTTAATATCTAGTGATGAGAACAGTTGGCTTTGGCATAAAAGGCTAGCACATGTTAATTTTACTCAACTGGACATGCTAATTAAAAAGGAGCTAGCTATAGGTATTCCATCTTTTAAGGTGAAGCATGATTTTATTTGTGAATCCTGCCAACGAGGGAAGCAAACAAAGTCCTCGTTTAAAACCAAGAAGAGAGTCTCCACCAGCAGGCCCTTAGAACTAATCCATATGGATTTGGTTGGGCCAGCAAGAGTGAAGAGCTTGGGTGGAAACCTGTATGCTCTAGTGGTGGTGGATGACTATTCTAGGTTCACCTGGACTATGTTTCTTGCCTCTAAGCAAGATGCTTTTGATGCCTTTGTTGTCCTGGCTAAGAAAGTGCAGAATGAGAGAGACCTCAAAATCACAGCCATAAGGACAGATCATGGAGGAGAGTTTGAAAACCATAGTTTCTCTGAGCTATGTGAGCAGAATGGTATTGAACATAACTTCTCAGCTCCTAGAACTCCTCAGCAAAACGGTGTAGTCGAGAGGAAGAACAGGGTTCTGACTGAGATGGCCAGAAGCATGCTCAACGAGAAAGAGGTTTCTCAAGTGTTCTGGGCGGACGCTATGAGCTCTGCTTGCTACATCTCTAACAGAGCCTATGTTCGCAAGGGCTTGGACTAGACTCCCTATGAGCTGTACAAAGGCAGAAAGCCCAACATCAGCCACCTCAGAATCTTTGGATCAAAATGCTATGTGCATAACAATGGAAAGGTAAATCTGGGTAAATTTGATCCAAAAGCTGATATAGGTGTATTCATAGGGTATTCCCTTAGGAGTAAGGCATATAGAATATACAACATGAGAACTAGAATCGTAGAAGAATAAATGCATGTTGTATTTGATGAAACTCCTACATGGGGACAATCCACAGAAGTGAAATGTGTGGCTGTCACCCAAGAGGGGGGGTGAATTGGGTGGCAGAATAAAACTTATGATTTTCTCCTTTTTAAAAACTTTACTCCTTGTGCTTGATGAGAGTGATGATGAATCATCCCAAGCACAAGTGAGTATGCAGTGGTGTGGTGCTTGGTGTGAGATTTAAATAAGCAGAATATGCACAAGCGAGTTTATCCTGGTTCGGTCACTTCCAGACCTACATCCAGTCCCCAGGCTCCACCTGAGATTTTTAATCCACTAAACTTCTTGTTTGAACCAGGCACAAGAAAGCCTTTACACTTTAGGTTTTACGAACACGGGTTCACCTAACAACCCACAGGTTTTACAACGGGTTCACCTGCAAACCTATCCGCAAGTTTTACGGGATCACTTGCAACCTATGGAGATTTAGAAAACCTCTAAATGCTCCCCCTTACTATTGTAATATAACAATTCTGTTCTTCAAGCACAAGCTTAAGAACAGCCTCTATCAATTAGAGGATTTAATGATATGTTCACTCTATGAACTGATTTTGATAATCACTTAAGTACAAATAACTCTCTCTAAGAGTAGATGATGTTACTCACTTAAGTACAATTGAATGACTCTCTAAGAATGTTACAATTTTAGATCTGAGAGTAGAAGATGAGAGGAATGTAGAAGATAATACATCAGATAATATGCTCTGTTCTTCCAACCATCTTCTGAATGTAGATGTTCCCTTTTATACTCGGCTTCTTGGGCGGCAGGTTGAATATGAACGTTTGAATATAGCCGTTAATCCCATGTTACCGTTGAGAAGTACATCTTCATTAATGCTTAGCAGGGTTGACTTGCTTTATCTCTGAAAAGTAGTCCTGACACCTCTGCTCTGACAAAAGCATTCTGACTTCTGTGTATGTGACGTTTACTCTTGTACTCTTGCTGACGGATGATCATCGTTCATCCGGAAGTGGCAATCTTGCTCTGCAAGTGTTAATCTCTGAATTCCAATGTCAAAAGTCTTTCCATCCGGAAGCGCATTTGCATCCGGAAGTGTGACTAAGTTCTGCACATACTGGTTAGTCCAACATAGCAATATATATAATCAAATATAGTAAGAACAATACATGCTGTGGGAAGCTTGTTTGCTATGGGGAGTAGTCTTACTTAGACTATGTTCTGACTTAGTGTATTATTTACTTTGAACGTTAGTCCTCTTAGTCTATGATGTATCCGGAAGCACTTCTACATCCGGAAGTAAAACCACTGGATGAAGGATTTTGTTTACTATTACTCACTCTCGCTCAGTGTCCTTCAATCCAACAGTCAGCGCTAGTCACTACGCTATCGGATGCACTTTCACTTGACGAGGTAGACTTACTGACGCTTAGGGTTATATCTATTCTATCAGTCTGCGCCAGTCAAAATCTATCAGGAAGCAATTTCACTTGACGAGGCTGATTCACTGACGCTTGGGGTTATTCTATTTTATCAGCCTGTGCCAGTCTAAGTCTAACAGGAAGCATTTTTACTTGACAAGGTGAACTTACTGACGCTTGGGGTGATATCTATCTTATCAGTCTGCGTCAGTCTAAGTTTAACAGGAAGCAACTTTACTTCCGGTTGAATCATAGCTTAGTCTTAGGTTTTGTATATCTAGCGTTCATGGACTAAGTTAAATTTCTAGTGAATTACTTGCTGCCGCTGGGGGATGAAACATTCATCCGCGAGCCCAAGTCCTACTCTATCCGGAAGTAAGTCCACATCCGATTGCACTCTTACTTGGGATCCTGTGTTATTCTATTGCTATCTAAGTACTAGACCTATTCTTTCATATTTTAGTCTTCATCAAAACTTAAGATTCTAACATTCTCCCCCTTTTTGATGATGACAAACCTAGTTTTATCGATTAAGTTTATATGAAAGGATTAGCAGAATAATAAAAGCAATGGATAAGAACAAGTAACTAAGACAGATATTATAAATGAACAAAGATTACATGTTAGAGTATACAAGCAAAGCATATACAAGTAATCTACACTAAGTAAGAATGAGAGATGCATGAGAATAAGGAAGAATTTCTAAGTTAAAAGGTTTTTGGATTGGGGGTTTTGTTTTGGATTGGGGGTTCAGACTTGGTGTCTCTTTTTCCTTTCCCTCTCCCTCTGTCTCTCTTCATTTTCTTTTTGTAGTTGGGCTATCTCGGCCTCACGCTCACTCTGGTTTATCTGGGCAATGATCTTCTGAAGCTCTTCTTCCTCTCTCTCTCTTCTGAGCCTTTCAGATTCAATGGACTCCTCGAATGCCCTTTTCATGTTTTCTACTTCTTCATACCCAGGGAACCCTGTAGCATCATCGAAGTAGGCGACCTCTCCATTGGGGTAGTGAACAGCCCGAATCTTTACGTTCCATACAGGGAAGTTGGGATCCTCCTCAACTTCCTGGGCTTTCTTTTTCCCTTTCCCCTTACTCTTCCCTTTGCACTTGCTAATCGGAGGAGTAGGCATGGCACTTGCTCTGTCAGCATCGAGGCAGGCCATCTGACCGAAGGAGAGTTTATCCGTGAACCCATACTTTTCATATTCCTCAGGAGTCATGTCTTCAATTTCCAACTTGACCTCCTTTAGAATAGGAACTGCTTGAACTACTGGGGTTTCAGGCTCAACTTGGGCAGATGAGGTCTCTTGCTCAGGTTGGTCAGAAGGAGTCTCTTCCTCACTCTCAGCAGATTCAATGGAGGCAATAAATTTCCTGGTCCGCTTCTTGGCAACGGCCTTCTTTCTAGATTCACTGAAGGTGACTGCTGGCTCAGATGAGGGAGGAGGGGCAGATGATTGCTCAGACGAGGGGATCTCAGACTCTTGCCCAGTGAATGAGGGGATAGGCTTGGCTATCACAATAGGAGGGTGATTGATCTTCTTCAGTCCCCACTTCATCATTATCTCCTCAATATCCTTTCTACTTATCTTAGTTGGAGGAGGTTCTGATGAAGATGACTCAGGCTGTGAAGTTTGTTCATTTGGCTCAAAGACAACCATCTCCAATTGTGATCCTTGCTCAGCCGTTCTCTTCTGCTGCATGAAACGGATGGCCTCTCCTCTTATGAGGCTTTCTGCACCACCCAGCCTTTGTGATTCCATTGCATGGCGAAGGGCAGCCATGATATCTTCTTCAAGCCAGAGGGATGGTTGGCTGAGCACATCCCTTGTGTTCAAGGATAGGCGAAGGGCGGTCATCACATTTCTCCCCCTTTTGTCATCATCAACAAGGGCGAGTGTCAGGGATGGAGTAGATGAAGAGGAGGGTAGAGGTTCAGGGTTAAGTGGAGTTTGGGGTGAGGATTCTGGGGAAGAGGCAGGTAAGGTATGTTCTGGGGATGTGGATTGGTTGGGGAACCAGGAAGGATTTACGAATAGACCTTCGAATGGGTAGGTGGAGGAGTATTCAGGGAAGGTAGTGGAAGAGTGTGGGGTAAATGGGGTAAAGGGTACGTGAGGATCCTCAGGAATTTGCTGAAGGCGTGGGTAATCTCGTAGATAGATGTGGCTGAGGGGGTGAATGGCAGTCTGAAATCCAAGGTGTTCGGCTAAGGGGTTGGATGGTGTGCGAGTGGATGAGGGAGGTGTAGATGGGGAGTTTTGTGGAGATGGGGAGTTGTTGGAGTGAAGGGGTGATTGGCTAGGAGATTGTTGGTGTGTGTCTTGGGTTTGGTGTTCATGGTTGGGTGAAGGTTGGGATTGGTGAGCATTGTTTGGTGATGGAGGGGATTGATTGTCATTTTGTGGAGGTGGCTGAGGTTGTTGAGTGTTAGGAGGAGGAGGGGGAAGTTGAGGGTGATTAGGAGGAGGAGGAGGTGGGTTTTGAGGAGGAGGAGGAGGAGGTGGTAGGTTACCTTGAGATGGTTGGGGAATTTGTAGGTGTTGGAGAATGAGATCCAACTTTGCATCCACCCTGGCAAGGTGATTCTCGATCTGTCCTACTCTGTCCTCGAGCCGCTGGATCCGCTCCCCTTGATGCTGGAAACCAGCTTCACATTCAGCACGGAGAGGAACCACCAAGGACTCAGGCAATCTGAAGAGAAGCTCTTCCTTTACTTCCTCGGCAAAGGCCCTAACAGAGGCTGGCACTCTTGCTACACGGCTTGGCCCAGCATGTGAGTCAACTTCCTGATCCCCTGCTCCAGATGCAGAGGGGGCTGAAGTGCCAGAAGCACTACTGGCTTGTGAGCCTGAGCGAGTGGGCTTAGGAGGCTTGAAGTACCTGATGCCCATCTTCCCAATATTGGTTGCTCCCACAGGCTTACACTTGATATTCTCTTCCTCCACAGCAGATGTAGCCTTGATCAGATGCTTCTCAAGGAGGAAGGCAATGATGGTGGGATAGGGAAGATGACCAGACTTGTCATTGGTCAACCATCTCTGAAGCTCTAAGCAGATCAACTGGCCAGGATTGATAGGTTGTTGTTTGAGAAGTCTGGGGAACCAAGGGTTGTCAATGTTGGCGAACTCATTGAAGTTACCCCCCTTGTGTGTCATTATCCGGGAGTAGATGTAGTACAGGAGCCTGTAAGAGTCAGACATTTTGGACACCTTCTTCTCTTTGGTGCCATACAGCTGCTCGAGTTCCTCCTTGCTGAACTTCAATGACTCAGGGTACAGCCACTCGTTCATACCCTCATCTGTGATTCCCATCAACTCATTCAACGTCCTCCAGGTGAATCTGAAGGATCTCCCCCGTACAGTGGCAGTGAAGAAGAGTTTGTGGATTTGCTCCTTTCCATCAACCTTCTTGTATTTAACCTTGCCTTCGAGGGATTGACAGAAGGCTCGCAGGACGTTGACGTTGTAGTCCTGGTTGATCCCCAGCCAGGGCATGTATTTCTCCAGATATGGGCGAAGATGAGAAAACCCTAGATCATCTACCTTACTCAGATCTACGAACAGCCCGTTGTTGAAGTAGGGCTTGATAGTCTCAAACTTCGAGGCAACAGGTTCTAAAGCCACATCTCAGTAAACTGAAGGGTCATCTTCTTCAACCCTCTGCCTCTTGGAAGAAGGCTCCTCAGCAAATTGAACCTTCTTCTTCTTTCCTTTTCTCTGAGCATCCCTCTCTTGTTCAGAAACCACTAACTGTTCTACTCGACCAGAAGTTCCAGGCTGACCCTGAATATTCTCATCCTGTCCCAGTGGTTGCCCAGAAACTTCACGGTGTTCATGATGTTCATCGCGATGTTCTTCATGATGCCCAGATTTACCAGAGTGCTTGTGACTTGATTTCCCAGATTTCGACTTGTGTTTCTTGGATGAAGAGGCTTTCTGGGTAACTGGGTTGGATTCATGCGAACCGGCCATTTTTGTATGAATGTTGTGGTAAATAGAGATGAAATGCGAGGAGTATATAGAGAAAAATGAAGAACACGATGGAGAAGATGAAGAGACTTTTCAGAGAAAATGATGCGAGTGAAAATATTCAAGTAAAAAGTGAAAGTGAAAAAAAAAAAAAAATGACACCCTATTTATAGATAAAGTAACTAAGGATAAAATGGTTATGTCTCTTCAGTTTTTCACACATTGAATAACGTAAAGCTTTTAATTGAAACGGCGCACCTTATGACATGTGTCGTTTCATCTTGTCAGATAGGGCACACCTTCTCATAGAGGAAGATGAAGCGTTTCTGAAGTGACGTGTCCCTTGGGCTGGCATTGGTGCTCTCTTGGCTTGATCATCCAGTGTCAGTGAGTGATCATCCGGAAGTAGTTTTGCTTCCGGTTGGAGTGGTGCTCTTGATCACATTGAGTTATCATCCAGCGCCAGCAAAAGAGTATCCGGAAGTGATTTTGCTTCCGGTTGGACTCACTTAAGATTTAACATTGTGGGGAACCTGCAAAAGCTAAGGATTGGCACTTCGGTGCCTAAGTTAGCACAATTGGCAGGTTTTAATAATTAAGCACGAGATGTTTTCTGAAGGTTAAACTTCATTCCCAAATTTCCTTTTATAAGGATAAATTGATCAACCCTCATCTTCCATACTAGGGGGCCTTTTCACTAGGGGACCTGCAGGTGCTAGCGGAGGCATATGCACTTGCGGATGGTCAGTGGAAAAAACTTAAGATTTAACATTAGTATACATGCTGAGTACATTCCAAGTCATAAACTTATGCTAATCAGTTCAATATAATAATCTCAAGAAAAACGTGCTTGCTTGTTGGTTTGGTAAAACAGAAGTATCAATAATGTGGAAATAGACTTTGAAAGTTAGTTCAACAAATATGCCTTAAGGATGTTCATGTTAGATTATGAAGACATGTGAAATGTAATAAACATTGAAATTCTAAAACCTTCAATATCCACACAATAGTTTGGCCTTAAGGATGTATCAAGTTTACAAAACAGCCAAATTCTCAGCATATGATCACAAGAATAATTTTCAAATCTTAGCTCAAGTTCTTTCAAATATACTTAATATGATCTCATTATTCTTAGGATATCAACAAGCTTTAACTTAATCCAGATTGTACTAAGCTTGTCAGGATATACAGCTTTTAGTGAGTAGATATTCTTAATAGTTCTTTCCAGCCTAGTTATCTACACTCACTCAGCTTCTATCCTATTGGCATTTGCTCTTGGATTTATCAGATTTTGCAGAAATTAATTCAATGCATTTCCTAAGATTCCTAATGTATGTCCGACAAGAGAGACTATCCATTAAAATATACAACAGAAGGAGTAAGGGATAGAAATGCTCATATATGATTGGCGAGATTTTCTCGAGATATCAGTACAGCCAGTCTCTCTCATCTTGATAAGGAGTAAACATGTTGACACAGAGAATGGGAGCCTCTGGAAACTCCAGCTCAAGATCCCTCAGTTGATTCTCCAGCTCCAAACACATGCACAGGAGCTAGTGGTAACAATATACTCAGCCTCTATGAAGGTGACCAACAGGTCTGCACCTTGCTAGTCCAAGACACCAGACATCCTCTATGCTGGCGGAAGTGGATTCCCTTGTGAAAATTTGAGATTTAACAATGTATGCTCATGTGATCTTTTCACTAGGGAACCAAGGGAAGAGAATCTCATCACACTTGGACCCATTGCCTCTCTTGTTGTTAGCTTGGGTAGTCTTCTTTCTTGAATTCCACACACTCGATTGGCCTCAGGAAGCTCTTTATCCCGATCTCCATGCATCAGTCATCAGACGTCGTTGTATTCCTGTGACTAACATGAATTTCACCATTGAATCTTAACATGCTCCTTGCATTCCGAAAGAACCCATTTTTCTTCTCCATCAACTTGCACGGTTATTGACTTTTGTGCATTAGGAAGCAGGCATGAAGGTCGGCTCATCAAGATATAACAAATTGCTCAGCTGAAGCATAGTCTTGAGTCTTGCTGTTGCTTCCGATCTTATTTCCCAAGAAGATCTTCCATACTTATCCTTGGTTTGAATCACTGTCTTATGAGTGACAGAGTTCATAGGTTTTCTCCATGTTGATCGAGGGATCCTCTCTCTCTTGTTCTTCTCAGGATAGTTGAGTGGGACTCTGTGATAGTTCAACCTTGAGACAGAACCTTTGATCCTTGTGGTTGTGCAAAACTTCTTATGATTGGACCAGGTGGTTGCAGCAGTGACATCACCACGAGTTCTCTTCTTTGGGGCAAGAGGAACTCTTGATCTTTCCTGCACAAGTAAGGCACTGGAAGGGAGTTTTGGTACCCATTTGTACTTGGGTCCTACACGGTTAGCACTGGACCTTACTTGTCCTTTGGGGATCCATACATATTTGTTCCTTACATTTAAATTTCTTTTAAATTTGCATGTATGAGAAATATGACCTGTTCTACCACAATAATGACAGATAATGGAATGATATTCAGAATAAGATTTCTTGTCATTATTGTATTGGTCAGTTTTCTTTTCAACGACACTATGTTTGTTAACTTTTGAAATCTCAGGGTCTTTTGAAAACTCTTCTTTTAAGAATGGAACTTTGGACTCCTTGGTTGTAGAAGAAAGGTTAAGTTTCTCAAGTTCCCTATTCCTTTTTCTCAGGCCTAGAACTTCTTTTGCAAGTTTACAGAATTCAATATGTAACTCATCATAAATGTCTTGCAATTCAGAAGGTTCAAGTTCAGGTACCTTATTTTCTTCAGTTTCTGAATCTTCTAGGCACAGATTGACACTTTCTTCACTGATGCTAGCTTCCTCTATATCACCATCCAGTAGCTCATCAAAGGTAGATTCACAGGGAGCACATAATGAGCTTTGGACAGCCTTAACTTCAAGAGATTGATTAGAAGCATACATAGTGTCAAGAGTGTTCCAAATGTCTCTAGCCCTAGAGCAATGTTTAATTTTCTGGAAATCATTTTCAGATAAACTTTTGTGCAAAATTTGCATTGCTCTAAGGTTTAAGTAAAATAAATTTTTCTCCTCTTCAGTCCAATTTACTTTTGGTTTGAAATCAGAGTCCTTTTCAAAGACGTCCCACATTTTGAAATCCGTGGATAGTATAAAACTTTTCATCCTAAAAATCAGCATTTTCTAACACGGGTGGGATAGTATGATCAAAACCTTCAAAACACATTTTGTAACCCAAGTCAGCCTAGGTTTTTGCACTTGAGATCGTTGGATCCTTTAAACAAGTGACCTTGCTCTGATACCAAATGAAATGCGTGGCTGTCACCCAAGAGGGGGGGTGAATTGGGTGGCAGAATAAAACTTATGATTTTCTCTTTTTTAAAAACTTTACTCCTTGTGCTTGATGAGAGTGATGATGAATCATCCCAAGCACAAGTGAGTATGCAGTGGTGTGGTGCTTGGTGTGAGATTTAAATAAGCAGAATATGCACAAGCGAGTTTATCCTGGTTCGGTCACTTCCAGACCTACATCCAGTCCCCAGGCTCCACCTGAGATTTTTAATCCACTAAACTTCTTGTTTGAACCAGGCACAAGAAAGCCTTTACACTTTAGGTTTTACGAACACGGGTTCACCTAACAACCCACAGGTTTTACAACGGGTTCACCTGCAAACCTATCCGCAAGTTTTACGGGATCACTTGCAACCTATGGAGATTTAGAAAACCTCTAAATGCTCCCCCTTACTATTGTAATATAACAATTCTGTTCTTCAAGCACAAGCTTAAGAACAGCCTCTATCAATTAGAGGATTTAATGATATGTTCACTCTATGAACTGATTTTGATAATCACTTAAGTACAAATAACTCTCTCTAAGAGTAGATGATGTTACTCACTTAAGTACAATTGAATGACTCTCTAAGAATGTTACAATTTTAGATCTGAGAGTAGAAGATGAGAGGAATGTAGAAGATAATACATCAGATAATATGCTCTGTTCTTCCAACCATCTTCTGAATGTAGATGTTCCCTTTTATACTCGGCTTCTTGGGCGGCAGGTTGAATATGAACGTTTGAATATAGCCGTTAATCCCATGTTACCGTTGAGAAGTACATCTTCATTAATGCTTAGCAGGGTTGACTTGCTTTATCTCTGAAAAGTAGTCCTGACACCTCTGCTCTGACAAAAGCATTCTGACTTCTGTGTATGTGACGTTTACTCTTGTACTCTTGCTGACGGATGATCATCGTTCATCCGGAAGTGGCAATCTTGCTCTGCAAGTGTTAATCTCTGAATTCCAATGTCAAGAGTCTTTCCATCCGGAAGCGCATTTGCATCCGGAAGTGTGACTAAGTTCTGCACATACTGGTTAGTCCAACATAGCAATATATATAATCAAATATAGTAAGAACTATACATGCTGTGGGAAGCTTGTTTGCTATGGGGAGTAGTCTTACTTAGACTATGTTCTGACTTAGTGTATTATTTACTTTGAACGTTAGTCCTCTTAGTCTATGATGTATCCGGAAGCACTTCTACATCCGGAAGTAAAACCACTGGATGAAGGATTTTGTTTACTATTACTCACTCTCGCTCAGTGTCCTTCAATCCAACAGTCAGCGCTAGTCACTACGCTATCGGATGCACTTTCACTTGACGAGGTAGACTTACTGACGCTTAGGGTTATATCTATTCTATCAGTCTGCGCCAGTCAAAATCTATCAGGAAGCAATTTCACTTGACGAGGCTGATTCACTGACGCTTGGGGTTATTCTATTTTATCAGCCTGTGCCAGTCTAAGTCTAACAGGAAGCATTTTTACTTGACGAGGTGAACTTACTGACGCTTGGGGTGATATCTATCTTATCAGTCTGCGTCAGTCTAAGTTTAACAGGAAGCAACTTTACTTCCGGTTGAATCATAGCTTAGTCTTAGGTTTTGTATATCTAGCGTTCATGGACTAAGTTAAATTTCTAGTGAATTACTTGCTGCCGCTGGGGGATGAAACATTCATCCGCGAGCCCAAGTCCTACTCTATCCGGAAGTAAGTCCACATCCGATTGCACTCTTACTTGGGATCCTGTGTTATTCTATTGCTATCTAAGTACTAGACCTATTCTTTCATATTTTAGTCTTCATCAAAACTTAAGATTCTAACAAGAAGATGATGAAATACTTAACTTTCCAAAACCACCATCATCTTCTTCACCACCAAAAGAAACACCAGCAAGCAATCCCAAAGAAGAAGATGAACCCAGTGATGAGCCTAGAGTGCAGACCGTGCCTGATGAAGCACAGTTGCCAACAGCTAGGAGACATCACAGGAATCATCCTCTTGATCAAGTGCTTGGTGATGTTTCTTCTGGTGTCAGAACCAGAAGGCAGGTTCAAAATGAAGTTGAGTTTGAAGCATTTTTATCTCAAATCGAACCAACTTCAGTTGAACAAGCTCTTGAGGACTGCGACTGGATTATTGCCATGCAGGAAGAGCTAAATCAATTTGACAGAAGCCAAGTCTGGGAACTAGTCCCAAGGCCGTCTCATCAATCCATAGTTGGGACCAAATGGGTCTTCAAAAACAAACTGGATGAGACAGGTCAAATAACAAGGAACAAAGCCAGATTGGTAGCCAAAGGGTATAACCAAGAAGAAGGCATAGACTATGAAGAAACTTTTGCTCTAGTCGCTAGACTCGAAGCAATAAGGATTCTTCTAGCCTTTGCATCCATGAAAGGCTTTAGATTATATCAAATGGATGTAAAGAGTGCATTTCTTAATGGTTACATCAAAGAAGAGGTTTATGTAGAACAACCTCCTGGCTTTGAGGACCACAAGCGTCCTAAACATGTGTACAGGCTAAAGAAAGCTTTGTATGGCCTGAAACAAGCTCCTCGAGCTTGGTATGAGAGACTCAGCAGCTTTTTGCTGGGCAAGGGTTTCTCAAGAGGCAAACTAGATAGTACACTGTTTATTCTTCACAAAGATAGAAACATGTTAATTGTCCAGATTTATGTTGATGACATTATTTTTGGGGCAACTAATGAAAAGCTGTGTGAAGAATTCTCTAAGACTATGCAGGGAGAGTTTGAAATGTCTATGATGGGGGAACTAACGTTCTTCCTAGGCCTGCAAATTAAGCAAAAGAAGAATGGCATCTTCATCTCCCAAGCTAAGTACTGCAGAGAGCTACTCAAGAAGTTTGGAATGGATGAGTGCAAGGAGTATGACACTCCCATGAGTACCACTGCCGCACTCGATGCGGACGCAAAGGGTAAATCTGTCAGCCTGCCCATGTACAGGGGAATGATATGCTCCCTACTATACTTAACGGCAAGCAGGCCTGACATTCAATTTAGTGTAGGCATGTGTGCTAGGTTTCAAGCCAATCCCAAGGAGTCACATCTAACATGTGTTAAACGTATTCTAAGATACCTTGAGGGAACACAAGAGCTTGGTCTTTGGTATCCCAGAGGTAACCAAGAGTTCTTGTGGGCTTACTCTGACTCTGACCATGCTGGTTATAAAACTGATAGGAAGAGCACCAGTGGACAATGCGCCTTCCTTGGTGGTTGTCTGGTCTCTTGGGCTAGCAAGAAACAAACCTGCGTGTCCTTATTATCCACAGAGGCAGAATTCATTGCTGCAGCAAGCTGTTGTGCCCAAGTGCTGTGGCTGAAGAACCAACTGAGAGATCTTGGCTTGGAATTCCCTGAGGCTCCCATCCTCTGTGACAACACAAGCACTATCAGCCTCGCCAAGAATCCGGTTCAACACACAAGGACAAAGCACATTGATGTCAGACATCACTTCATCAGAGATCATGTTGAGAAGAATGATGTCAAAGTGAAGTTTGTTCCCACTCAGCATCAGCTTGCTGATATCTTCACCAAGCCTCTGGGGGTTGATCAATTCACATTCATAAGAGGTGATTTGGGAATGGTAAACCCAAATGAAGTTTAATTCTTCAAATAACCCTGTGATTAATTGATTAAAACCTGCAACTATACTAACTTAGGCATCGGAGTGCCAATCCTTGTTTTTGCAGGTCCCCAATGTTAAATCTTAAGCAAGTGCAACCGGAAGCAAAACCACTTCCGGATGATCGTTTGCTGGCGCTGAGTGTTGAGTCAAAGTGAGCGGGAGCGCCAGTGCCTGAACAAAGGGACACGTCACTTCAGAAAACGTTTCATCTTCTCATCAAAAATTGTGCCTCCTCTGACAAAGCAAAGTGACACATGTCAAAAGGTGCGCTGTTCCAATTAAATGTTTACGTTACCCAATGAACAAACGCATGCTTTCATGAAGAATCATTACATACATTCATCCGCTTCAACTCTATATAAATAGGACCAACAGTCATTTCTCCTTTTACTTTTCACTTACTCAAATTACTCACCCACAAACTCTCTGCATACATTCATCATATTCTCTTCATCTTTTTCACCCTGTTCTTCATCTTCTTCATCTTCTTCTTCGCATTTCATCTCATATAAACCTTAAACCCACACAAAAATGGCCGGCTCACATGAATCTAACCCCAACACAAAGAAAGCCACCTCTTCCAAGAAATCGAAGTCCAAAACGGGCAAATCTGGGCAGACACATTCTGGAAAATCTGGAAAATCACATGAACACCATGAACGTCAAGAACAATCTGGGCAAAGCCAAGGGCAGAATGAGCGAATCCAAGAACAACCTGGGCATTCTGAGCGTCAACACGAACAATCCAAGAGGAAAGGGAAAAAGAAGGTCCAATTTAGCGAAGAGCCCTCTTCAAAAAGACAGAGAATAGAGGAGGATGATCCACTTGTGTATCGAGATGGGCCTTTGGAGGCTGTTTCCTCCAAGTTTGAGACTGTCAAGCCCTACTTCAACACCGGAATGTTCTTAGATCTGAACAAGATAGATGAACTAGGGTTTCCACACTTGAGGCCATTTCTGGAGAAGTACATGCCCTGGCTGGGGATCAACCAGGAGTACAATGTCAACGTCCTGCGGGTATTCTGCCAGTCCCTCACTGCCAAGGCCAAGCATAAAAAGGTCAATGGGAAGGATGAGATTCGAAGAGTCACCTTCACGGCCACAGTAAGGGGGAGAACCTTCAATTTCACTTGGAGAGACATCAACCGCCTAATGGGGGTCACTGAAGAAGAAATGAATGAGTGGCTATTCCCTGAGACACTCAAGCTCAGCAAGGAGGAACTTGAAAAAGTTTATGACACCAAGGGGAAGGAGGTGTCTGGGATGTCTGACACCAACAGGCTCCTATACTACGTCTACTCCCGCTTGATGACACACAAAGGGGGGAACTTCAACGAATTCACACTCCTTGATAATCCTTGGTTTCCCAGACTCCTCTCCCAGCAGCCAATCAACCCTGGGCAGTTGATCAGTCTAGAATTGCTCAGGTGGATTGACAATAATAAGTCTGGAAGTCTCCCCTACCCCACTATCATTGCCTTCCTCCTGGAGAAATACTTGATCAAGTCCACATCTACTGAGGAAGAAGAAAATGTTAAGTGCGCACCTGTCAGCGCAATTAATATTGGCAAGATGGGGATAAAGTATGTCAAGAAATCCAGAGCCACTCGCTCGGTCTCTCAGGCAGGCAGTGCCTCTCATACCTCAGCCCCCTCTATGTAAGGTGCTGGGGATCAAGAAGTCGACTCTCAGCCTGGTCCCAGCCGGTTCGCGAAGGTGCCAGCTACAATCAAGGCCTTTGCTGCAGAAGTAAAGGAGGAGATCCTTTTTAGGCTGACTGACTCATTAGTGACTCCTCTCCGTGATGAGTGTGACAATGGATTCCTGCAGCAGGGAGAGAGAATCCAGAGGCTGGAGGACAGAGTAGGGCGAGTCGAAGCTCAACTAGCGTGGGTAGACGCCAAGCTAGACCTTATCCTCAATCATCTCCAGATCCCTCAACCACAAGGTAACTTACCACCACCTCCTCCTCTTAACCCACCTCCACCTCCTCCACCTAATCAACCACTACTACCTCCTCCTTCTCCACCTAACAATCAACAACCACAACAGCCTCCTCCTCAAAATGACCAACCTCAAACTTCACCCAATCATGACCAACAACCCCAAACCTCACCCAACAATACCCAAAATGACCAACCTCAGACATCACCCAACAATGACCATCAACCATCCCCTCAAAACTCCACTCAAGACTCACCACATAACTCCCCATCTCGATATCACTCCCCGAATCACTCACCTAACCACTCTCCTAGCCACTCAACTTCACCTAATCCCCAAAACTCCCACAACCCACAATCCACCAACCCAACCAATCCCAACCAACTGGCAGAGCACCTTGGCTTCCACACTGCCATTCATCCCCTCAGTCAAATATATCTGGGAGATTACCCCCGCCTTCAGAGATTATCTGATGACCACTTACCATTCACCCCTTACTCTTCCACATACCCCTTCGAAGGCCTATTCACAGATCCCTCCTGGTTCCCCAACCCTCCTCAATCCCCAGAAACCACCTCAACCACATCCACCCCTGAAACCTCACCACCCAGCACCTATGGCCCTGAACCTCCACCCTCCTCTTCACCCAATCCATCCTCCCTGGCCCTCGCCCTTATTGATGATGCCAAAAGGGGGAGAGAAATCCTAACTCAACCTTCCTTATGGCTAGATGAGGACATCGCTGCTGCCCTTCGCCGAGCTATGGAGTCTCAAAGATTAAGTGGTGCTGAGAGTCTGATCAGAGGGGAAGCCATCCGTTTTATGCAACAGCAGCGATCGAATGAGCAAAGGTCCAAGTGGGATATGATTGTGTATGAGCAAAATGAAGAAATCCCACAGCCAGAATCTTCATCTTCAGAGCCTCCTTCCTCTGAGCATGGCAAGAATATAATTGAGGAGATAATGATGAAGTATGGCCTGAAGAAGATTAACCACCCTCCAATAGTAATTGCTAAACCAATTCCTTCTCCTTCTGGGCCAACATCTGCTACTCCTACATCTGAGCCAACCTCTTCTCCTCCTCCTTCAGCAATTAAGTATAGTGAATCAAGAAAGAAGACAGTTGCTAGAAAGCGTGCTAACAAGAGTACTACCTCTACTAAGTCTGCTGAGAGTGAGCAAGAGATTCCATCAGTCCAAGCTGAGATCATACCTGAGACTCAGCCATCTTCTCAAGAGGAGCATGCCATCCCAATTCTAAAAGAAGTTAAGCTGGAGATAGAAGACATGACTCCTGAAGAATTTGAGAAGTATGGGTACACGGATAAGATCTCCTTTGGTCAGATGGCTTGCCTAGACGCTGAAAGAGCAGCAGCCAAGCCTACCCAAGCGATAGGCAAGGGCAAAGGAAAAGGCAAAGGGAAAAGGAAAGCCCAGGAAGTTGAGGAGGACCCCAACTTCCCAGTGTGGAATGTAAAGATCAGGGTTGTCCACTATCCAAATGGCGAGGTCACTCCCTTCTCAGATGCAACAGGATTCCCTGGGTATGAGGAAGTTGAAAACTTGAAAAGAGCCTTTGAGGAATCTGTTGAGTCTGAAAGACTCAGAAGGGAAAGGGAAGAGGAAGAGCTCCAAAGGATAATTGCCCAGATCGACCAAAATGTGAAGGATGCCCACTTAGCCCAGCTCCAAAAAGAAAATGAGGAGAGACAGAAAGAGAGGGAGAGGAAAAAGAAACATCACCTTTGAACCCCTCTTCACCCTATACACTTTACCTTTTTTTTATTTTTCATGCATAATTCATTTTTGCATAGTGTAGATTACTTGTGAATTTTATCTGCTGTTGTAATACTAACTTGTAATCTGTTGTTTATCAATGATAATTATCTAAGTTATTTGTGCTTGATCTAATTGTTATTTTTAATTCTTTCATATGAACTTAATCGATAAGACTTAGTTTGTCATCATCAAAAAGGGGGAGAATGTTAGAATCTTAAGTTTTGATGAAGACTAAAATATGAAAGAACGAGCCAAACACTTAGAAAATATTAGGTTAATATTGAACCCCAAGTAAGAGTACAACCGGATGAGGATTTACTTCCGGATGGGCTACGACTAGCACTCACGGATGAACGTCTCATCCCCCAGCGACAGCAAGTATTCCACTAAGTAATAACTCAGTCTTGGAGCATTAGATGTGCAAAACCTTGAGACTAAGTTAAGATGCAACCGGATGTGGATTTGCTTTTGATTGTATTAAGACTAGCGCTGGGTGTTGGTATAGATAACACTGAGCGCCAGTGAACATAACCCAACGTCCAGTAGATTTGCTTCCGATTGCTTAGTGACTAGTGCTGGCTGTTGGAATGGATAACACTGAGCGACAGTGAGTAAAATATGAACATAACCCATCGTCCAGTGGAAGTGCTTCCGGATGTGGAACTGCTTCCGGATGTAAGAAGAGCTTCCTTAGACTAAGAGAACTCCCACTGCATGTGACTATGTGTTTATATTGCTAAACTAACGTTCAAAGTGCAGCACACTAAGTAAAGTTGCTTCCGGATGTGAATCCGCTTCCGCAAGCAATCAGAATGTCAGAACGATCAGAGCAGTGCAGTGTCAGAATGCTTTTGGCAGAGCAGAGTTGTCAGAACTACTTTTCAGAGATAAAGCAAGTCAACCCTGCTAAGCATTAATGAAGCATTAAATGGGCAAACGGTAACATGGGGAAAACGGCCATATTCAAACGGCTAACCCACCTACCAAAAGTGAGAATACTTGAAGACTATATAAAGAAGCTCACCTTCATTTGAAGGCACTTAATATCTTTGACATCTTGAAGAAAGCTAGAGTGAGAAACTAAGAAATCCTTCAAGCATTCAAAGCTGCCCAGAAAAGAGAAAGAGCATTTAACGCATTGAGAGATCTTTTCATCTACTTATCTTGTACTCTTTGTTGTTAAGTCTCTTCTTGTATTAAGAGCATTTATTGTACTTAAGTGTGTAACATTATCCGTTCTTTAAGAGAACTAAGTTTAGAAAATCCTTTATTTGTAAAGGTTGAACCCTTGCTGGAAGTAAGGGGGAGTTAGTTAGCAAGGTTGCAAGTGTGCCTTGAGAAAAACTTGTGGTTGTAAGGTTGCAAGTGATCCCGTCCAAAACTTGCGGTTGTAAAGGTTCCAGGTGAACCCGTTGTAAAACCTGGGGATAGTGGAACTCAACCTGGGTGGTTGAGAACTGGATGTAGGTCAGGAAGACCGAACCAGTATAAACCTTTGTGTTGTTGTTGTTTGATTTTTATTAGGTAGCACAATTCACCCCCCCCTCTTGTGCATCCATTACTTTCAAACAAGTATTGTGGTTTGGAATGGTTTTGTTCTTATCTGTTGTTAAATGGGAGGTTTGATGTCATTTAGCAAAGGTGCCCTAAGTTATTTTGTTTGGGAGATGTACTGTGAGGGGAATTTAATTGGTGAAGTTGTGAGTGTTGAGAAATTTTGAATTGACGTGTCCGATGAATATCTTCATGGTGAAGAGGATTATTTTAGAATGTGGTTTTGTTGTTGTGGATTGTTTTTGTATATGCGAAAATACATTAGGAGAGGAGTGTGATATTAGTGATTAGATTATATAATAATGACTAGGATAGGATGTTTGATTGGAGAAGTTTAAGTTTTGGATTAACATTAACAAAAAGGGATTATTTGGGATTACACGGGGATTTGATGACTAATAGTAATACTTTGGATATGAATTGAGGAGCATGTAGTATAATGGGTTGGATTTGAGTTTTTGTCGTGAATTATGGAGTGAATACACTTTAGTGATCATGCAGTGGAATATTTTTGGATCTGTTTAGGAAGGTATATAGTTAGTGGCTGTGAAGATTAAATTTTGCTGCTAACGTGAATCTTGATGTCTAGAATAGAATGAAAATAAAAGTAGATGCTCTTAAAACTTTATTGTTGCATTCTTTGATGGATCACTAATATGTTTTGGTAGAAAGGTAATGAAATTGGTAGTAATGGATAATTACTTGAAGATTGCAAGATGGAGTGTTAGGTTATATTAATTTGGCAGGCCTTGTTTTTATAAATTGGGCTAAAACTTAAGTAAATATGTTTAAAGATAAAGGATTGGCACTATGTTTGATCGGTAAATTGATAGAATAAGGATGATCAGTATTGTGAAAAATAGAATATGACCTTGTGAATTGCTAGTGGTTGATTATGGTAAGGATTGGAAATGTGATTTTAGATGAGGGTAAAGGATGAGGTAGTAAAAGGACATGAAATTCAGTTATTTATTGGATATTGACTGAAGAGTTATGAGATATCAAATGAATTTTGGATTTTAAGTCGCAAGATGGTGTAAGATTTGCTAAACTTTCTAGGTTACAATTACGATTTTGGTATGTAGGACAAACATATTTTATTGTAGTTCGATTTAAATCTTGTTCAAAATGTTAAATGACTTACAATAGGTACATGGGTTCCATTATTAACGATAATTAAGATATTGTGCGTTTGATATCAGGATTTGTTGAATAAAATGTCAAGAGCCATAGGTTTTTGTTAGACATTTATGAAGACTATTAGGGTCATGTATAATGAGAAATGTTGGTAATTTGTGAAATGTTAGAGAAGTGGATTGTGAAATTATTTCATAGAAGTTTGATAGTTACCTCATACTTTAAGGGAATTTTTGTCAAACACTTGGGGAAATCATGGATAGCTAAGGAAGGTAGGATGGGAATTGGTGGGTAATTTACATCTTGAATGAAGATGCAAGGTGAAGGATGGTGTTGAGTGTATTAAATTGTGGTTTGATAGTGGAAGTTTTATGAATAGATAGAGTTTATAAGAAGAATGCAGAGTTGAAGTGAGTGTTTCTTATATGCTAGGTGGTATGTGTAGCGAATTTTGGGGACAAAATTCCTAAAAGGTGGGGTAAATTGTAACATCCCAAATTTTTATTAAGGATAATGAGGAATTATTGTGGTGTCATTTAGGAAATTTAAAGTTTTAAGGGAGGAATTTTAGGATATTTTGGGCAATTTATGAATATTAAATCTTAATTGGCTTGGAATTTGAATTAATATAGTTAAAAGAATAATTGGGTGTAGAAGCTTCCAAAAAAAAAAAGTAAATTGGAAACCTAAATAATATTGTGATAAAAAGAGAGAGGTAAAAATAATATATATACAAACTTATGGGCTAAAAACATAATTAAGAATAAACATTAGGGTAGTTGTATTTTCACCTAAAATGTATATATATATGCCCACCTTCCTTCTTCTTCTTCTTTTTAGGAACCCTAGCCGCCGAACATACCCCTCCCTCCTTCTCCATTTTCGTTTCTGCAGATCCTCACCACCCTCACCGTTTTTCTATACCTCTCCAAGCTTCATCATTATCGCTCATTCTTCTCCTCACATCAAGCATGTGAAATCGCGTGTGCTGCTTGTTTTTCTTTCATTTTCTGCTCGTCTTCTTCGTGCTTCAAGCTTCCTCCATCAGTTCCTCCATTTTTCCGGTGAGAGAGGCAACGTCCAGCCACGGGGAGCTCCGGCGAAGCAATTTTCCGATGAAGGGAAGCTCGAACGGCATAGGGAAGCTTGGATTCAAGCATGGGTAACGTCATATTTTTTTTTCTATACTTTATGCTTCGTTCTGGGCAAGAATGAGAGGAAGAATCAATTTAAGCTTTTGGGAACCTCTAATTAAACACATAAGAGTCTATTTTTGATGTTAGGTTTGTTGCAAAATCTGCCCTAAATGTTTCTCTGATGTTGGCCGAATTGTTTAACTCATTGGAGGCCATTGTTTATGATTTAATCTTGTATTTTCTAGATTTAGTGGATGTGAGCAGTTTGATAATGTGGTCATGATAATTTATGGGATTTTGGATAGAACATAATATGATTAAGCTTTTAAAAGTAACATTTCAAAGGAAAAGCAATTTGTTACTATTAGGACCAAGTGAGCATAACATTTGTGTGTTTAAAATTCTTGAAGGATGAATTTATAGCTTTGAGGAAGGTTGTTATAAATAATGCTTTGTTTTGGATGTATATGATGGTCATGTGTAAAGAGCTTGATATTGATGTATTAAAATAAGTAACAAGGACATATTTCTAAAAAATTAATATATGGTATAAAAGTGTTAATTAAGCTTAAGGAACATGATTTTGCTTAACAAAAAGGGATAAATCCAATTACTTGGGAGGTACTAGTTTTACTTCCATTATGATAAAATTTTGAATGTGAATTGATTAATGTGGTCGATTAGGTGCCATGTTTGTCTAAATGGATTTTCGATAATGGTTTCTTTTTGATAATATGATTGAAGTTGTTGAAATGGTTCTTGTATTTGGGTTTTCAAGATTGTAGTTGAATGGGACTCTAAGGACATTGAAATAGACGTTCTATTTAGAGTAAGGGAATTAAAAGTCAAGATTTTGAAGGAATCAATACATATGTCACTAATAGTTGATTGTGTGAGATTATATAGATGTTTGGATGTTGCATGTTGGTTTAGGAAGTTTTGGTTTGAACTGGACTCGTGAGTAAAGGCTAAGAAATATGTTAATGATGATAAAAGAATATAAAACTTATATTTTGGTTGTTGTGGAAGCTTATCTAAGTTGTAATGTAGTAATTGTTGGTTTGAGTATTGAGTTTTTGATAGATTAACATTGTGTGTATGGTTAATTTCAGTATTTTACAAGCTTACAAGAATATGAATGTTGTTTGGTTGATGGCATATTCATTTGCAAATTTTCTCTTGTATGTGCTGGCTTGTTGGTTCATGACTAGTAAGGGAAATTATGTATGTTTGGTGTGCTTTTATGGCATTTGGATTTAAAGAAGTGCTTAGCAGGATATAAGTGTTCATTGAGAATTATTTGTTTATTAAGCATGTGGTATGTTGAAGGTGTGGTTCAGGTCTTGTTCATTTTCAGGTTTTGACATTTTATTTAGATGTTTTCAACTTTGATTAAAGGTTTATGAAAACAAGATAATAATTATTTGGTCATACATAGTACATTCAGTTTAATTCAGATTGAAATACTAATTAATTGTGCTGTTTTGCCTGCAAGAATCTAATGGTTCTAAAGGTTGTTGATGTTCTTTTCTTTCTTCTTTGTTTGATCCTTGATTGGGTGAAATAAAAGGAGGTTTACAATTTGAACTATGCTGAATTATTGAATTATGTTGATGACTGATGAGTTTTGGTGTGTATATGGGAAGTGAAGGGTCAAATATAAGTTTAGGTTCAGTTGTTTTGAATGTGAAGGGTCAAATATATCAATCCAAGTTCTTATATGATTTTCATGGACTGTTGTGTTAAAGTGATTAGAATTCCTTATTTTTAGTAAGTTGGAAAGTTTGGCTATATCTGTAACCTTGTTTTCTCACATGATTCTAATGTTTTATATGTCATGAAAAATAAGCTTCAAAATATTAAAATGAAGTAGAATCTATAGAGTAGAGCTGAAAATTGAGTTGTAATGCTACTGTTTTAGTAAATTTGATTAGTAACAGGTTGAGAAATATTCTAATAGTGGTAAAAGAATATAAAGCTGATTCTATTATTGATTGTCAATGTGCAATGACCTCTTCTTAGTTTATTGTGACTTGGCAGCTTGGAACAGACAAGGAAGATAACTAACTGTTATTTATTTGAATTGTTTGATGGGAAACTTTGGTTGTTGCTTGATTTTAGTACTTGGTGAATTAAAAATGTCTTTCTTTTCCTTTTGTTCTCCATTTCTTAATATGCTTTCTTTTGGTTTCATTAATTATTGGTTGATGAATTGGACTGAGCTTGAAAATAGATTTCTAAAATATGGAATATATAGAAAAAGGGGGATGGGTAGTATATTACGACCGAGAGAGAGAGAGAGATGTTATTCATTATACATATATATAAACATGGTTGTTTACCTTTATTATTACTTTATGTAATAATAGGTGAATCTAGTACGGAAGAGTAAGGAATAGCAACAGAGTGCTAAGGGCGACAGGTAATCACTCTTAACCTTACTATAACATTGAGGGTGACGTTAGCTGGGATTTTTAAAATCCTTTTCTCACCCTCCATATAAATTTTATCTTTGAAAAGCTATTTTTATACAAAACAGGCTATCGGGTGCCTTTTAAACACGATTATTTTCGTATAAAAGAAATTTGAAACATTATATATATTATCCTGTATGGTGTGGATGGTTGTTCTGGATTGGTATTATTGTGGGATTGATGTGACAGGTTTATATAGTATTCTGTTAAGGATATTGATAGTTAGTTAGATGGAAGAAGCTAAATAGTTGAGATACTGAAGGGAATGGTAAGAATGCATGATATTGAATAGTTGGGAGTGAGATATTGAAAGGAATGGTAAGAATGCAGGATATTGATGATGAGATTGAAATTGGTGGACATGGATATTGTGAGAGTTGCATGACACTGAAATATATATGTACCATCGCGCGATGATAACTGTCGATTGGCCAATCGACAGTTATTTGTACTGATGATCCTTTTCGGATTGATTAGACCGGGGATCATAGGTCAACTTATTGAGAGAAAGTGACCTACGGTTGTTTGGCATTGAAGAGTCCAACCGTTCCCGTTCTGCAATGGAAACAGAATTGGGGTTCTCTCTCTGGAGAATGCCAGAGAGGGAAATTTGCCCCCTCATCATAGAGAGGGGCACAGTGTCAAATCATATAGAGAAGATTAGATGCTTGAATGCCCCGTGATGGCACAATGCATCTATAGGTGAGTGTGAGAGTTATGGTAGCATCATTAGATTGGAGAATGGAAGAAGATTTGACAAGTATATATATATATATATATTACTGGTTTTACTGGGACAAATTGTCTCATCCCACGATTACTGACATTTTTGCAGGTATTCATGCACAGGTGCGAGCATCAGGAAAGGGAATTAGGTAGTAGAAGTTATATAGTTTCTTTGGAATTGTATATTGCCAATTTGTATAGGCCTGCATCTGCTTCCGCATGTATATATATTGATTTATTGTTAATATCAATTAGTTTTGTTTAATAACCATGTTAGGCAAATCTTTTCTAACATGGTTAGTTATTAATTATCCATGATAGTGTTCAGGTTGTATCAGGAAATTCTTTTCTATCATGGATAGTATTTTATCATTAGGAAATTCCTTTCCTAACTATGATAGGACATTGATATTATGGAAATCCTTTTTCTATCATAGTTAGTAAAGAGATTATTAGATCTAAAATGAATATCATTGGCTAATTAAGTAATTAGTAACAGTATGTTACAACTTGGTAACAGTATGTTACACAGAGCATGATAACATATTTATATAATATAAAAGATATGTTTATAAAAACTAGTCGTGGTTGAAAGGTACCCGATAGCCTATTTTATATGAAACTACCAGTGGAACATTTATGTGGGTAAATATATATAACATACATACAAAACCATCAACTACAACACATTCACTGTTATAGTGAAGTAAGTATGATTACCTGTTCGCGATCAATAACGATAATTCATCGAAGCTATAGCGTCTTGTCAGCTCTACTCGAACCACCGTCGTCTACAACCATACAATGTACCACAATTGGTCAATGTATTGTGTAAATGACTTGAGTTTACTTTTCATTGATATCAAAATACTTATTGAAGTAATAATTTACTTCCAATATCAATGCTAATTTACCTCTTCCAAACCACCATAATCCCCTTATTCAGTCATTACTCCTAAAATCTTGAGTGTTACTACTTTCTCAAACTCTTACCAAGTTACCAAAAACTTGCATCATTTATTTAAGGGTTAAGGTGCATTTTTAGTACTCTAGAATATAGCAAAGTGCACTTAACATAATACACAATATTGTGGTCCATTTGTGGTAACCAAGAATTATTTTCGTGGCTTATTTAGTAACGACGTTAAATAAGTTAAGTTTGACCGTTATGTGTCAAATTTTGACCGTTAAATTGTGGGGTAAAGGAGCATTTTCAGTACTCTAGAATATAGAAGGGGCATCAAGCATAATATACAATATTTAAACACCATAAACAACTAAGTCACAATATTATTCAAAGTGTCAAATAATTAAACACTACAAAGTTATAAAGATCCATAGACTATCCTAGTATCATGAATGTATAAACTAATAAGTCATTAGTATTTTACATATATAAAAAATGTAAGCAAAGAATCATAAACTAAACAGGTTGGCCTTACTGAGTTAAAACGGGTTGGTCATACTGGCTCGACACAAATTAAAACGGGTTGGTCATACTGGCTTGACCCAAATTAATGACATTATGATGTAATAGAAGAAGAGTTACTTCTATCTGATTACATAGTTATAAACTTAAAATAATGTTCGTTGAATTGTTATTTCAATTTACATATATCACATCATTATGTCACATTAGAAAAGTGAGTTTTAACTAACGAATTACTAGATAAGCATTGAAAATAATTCTTAGTTATCACAAAAGGACCAAAATATTGTATATTATGTTTGGTGCTCCTTTTATATTCTATAGTACTGAAAATGCTCCTTTACCCCACAATTTAACGGTCAAAATTTGACACATAACGGTCAAACTTAACTTATTTAACGTCGTTACTAAATAAGCCACGAAAATAATTCTTGGTTACCATAAATGGACCACAATATTGTGTATTATGTTAAGTGCACTTTGCTATATTCTAGAGTACTAAAAATGCACCTTAACCCTTTATTTAACCACTTTATCAATATTCCGTTATCCTTAGAAATGGCATACTAACACCCAAAATACTTTACCACCATTCAATCACGTTTTTGTATAACCAACACTCCCTTCAACCCATTCTTTAACTACCAATTTTTCTTACAAACATCAATTCAACCAAAATCAACTTTCCAACATCTTAACACCATTTCAACTAACATTAACTAACCACAAACTCATCCAAAAACACCATACATTAATCAAACCCCAACTCAAAGAATTCCACAGTACCCATTCACATGCTCAAATTAATTTTCCATCTTCAACCAACTAAAATACTTCCAAGAATAGTCAGTTTCCCACTTATACATAACATGAATTCACATTTAAAGCTCCAAAGATTTATTCATGGTGAAGCCCTAACTTACAAGAGGAAGCTTTATGCGAAAAAAATTAACTTCACAAGAGATTAGAGACTTACAAAGTGCAGGAATGGAAACAGAGGGGTCGGCCGTCACCGGCCGCCGCGCCACTCGCCGGAAAACACCTTCTCTTAGGTGGTTGGCCGAGAAATGAATAAGAACGGAATGGAAACATGAGAAATGAAGTTGGACATGAAGAAAATCACAAAAAGAACACAAGAAACCATCACCTACCTTCAAAACAGCTCCCTTCGCCGGAAAAGCCGTTCGCCGTCGCCGGAAAGAGAGAAAACTCGAAAAACACACACACCCACGGATCGGACTTGTGCTTCATGGGTCTGTGGAGAAAAGAGAAAGATGAAACAAAATGAAGAAGCTTTATGGGGGAGGAGTAGCCGAATGGTGAGTGGGTGAGGAGAGAAAATGAAAAAAAAACAATGGTGAATGGAGGGAGGGAGGCGCCGCGCGAGAGAGAGAGAGAGAGAAGTGAAGCAGATTTTTGTTTAAAAAGAAAGGGAAGGCCACGTTTGGCCAGGAGAAATAAGGGTGGTTTCTAATAATTTACAGTCCAAATCTATCATAGTGTACTCTTTTAATTTAAATCCACTTAACTAGCCCTCAATCTCCTTAACCTTCAAAATATTTTGAATTCCATCACACTCTCATATTCCTAATTCCTCAATTGCTTACTTTATTATTATACACTTATTACTCAAAAATTTCCCAAAATATTCCAAAAATTCTTAAAATTTCCAAAATTTCCAATTTCCCCATTTATTATTTCTCAAAACACTCTATAATCCTGTATTAAATTTTCAGGATGTTACAATTCTCCCCACCTTTTAGGAATTTTGCCCTCAAAATTCACTACTATCCCATCTTTACTAAGAGAAAACAATGGAGAAATGAGGTAAACGTACCTATAAATAGCTGTGGATACTTCTCACGCATCCGTTCCTCCGTCTCCCAAGTTGCATCTCTTGGGGACATACCTCTCCAAAATACTTTCACTAGACGAATGGTCTTATTTCTCAACTGTTTATCCTTGACATCCAAAATTCTTTCAGGCTCCACCTGATAAGTCAAATTATCTTCCAACTCTACTTCTTCAGGCTCAATAACATGGCAAGGATCAGGGTGATATTTTTTCAACTGTGACACATGAAATACATCGTGTAGTCTTGATAACTGTGGCGGAAGAGCTATGCGATAAGAAACCTCACCGATCTTCTCAATTACATCAAAAGGACCCATAAATCGAGGGGTAAGTTTCTTAGCCTTAACTGATCTGCCAATGCCTGTCATCGGCGAAACTTTCAAAAATACATGATCTCCTTCTTCAAACTCTAATGGTTGTCGCCGCTTATCTGCATAACTCTTTTGTCTACTTTGCGCCGTCAACAATTTCTCTCGTATCATCTCAATCTTCTGGGTCGTCTGGTCAATAATATCCGGACCAATAACAGCCCTTTCACTCACTTCTGTCCAACAGATGGGCGACCGACTTTTCCTACCATACAAAGCCTCATATGGAGCCATACCAATACTCGATTGATAACTATTGTTATAAGCAAATTCTGCTAGAGGAAGGTGTTTATCCCAACTACCAGGCAACTCAATAGCACACGCCGCAACATATCCTCGAGGATCTGATTAACACTCTCTGTCTGACCATCCGTCTGCGGGTGATACGCGGTGCTAAACTTAAGTTTGCTACCTAAAGCAGCCTGTAATGACGTCCAATAGCCTGATCTGTACCGCTGATCCCTGTCAGAAATAATACTCTTTGGTACCCCATGCAGTCGGACAATCTCATCAACATACAACTGAGCCAAACTTTCCATTGGACTTGAAATCTGAACAGGCAAAAAGTGTGCTGACTTAGTCAACCGATCCACAATTACCCAAATGGAATCATGACCCGATTGAGTACGCGGTAACCCCACAACGAAATCCATAGATATATCATCCCACTTCCACTGAGGTACTTCAATACTTTGCAACAACCCACCAGGTTTTTGATGCTGAATCTTGACTTTCTGGCAAGTCAGACACTTAAGTACAAACTGTGTCACATCATTCTTCATTCCTGGCCACCAATATTCTCGCTTCAAATCATTATACATCTTGGTGATTCCCGGATGCATAGCATATTTGCTCCTATGGGCCTCCTCCAGAATAGTCTGCTTTACCTCATCACCATCAAGAACACAAATACGGTGCTTATACCGAAGAATCCCATAGCCATCCACCTCAAAATCTAGGGTCATACCACTCTCCAATTCCTTCCGGATCTTACTTAACTTGTCATCTTTCTCCTGCGCCGACCTTAAATCCTTATACAATTCAAAATAAACAACTACCGCTCTTAAACTGGCCTGCTCAACTCTAGGAACAACTTTCATATCACACAAGGCTTCCAACCAAGATTGCTCTTCAAGGCTCATTGCGAAGACATGAGCCGATTTCCTACTCAAAGCATCAGCTACTACATTGGCCTTTCCAGGATGATACTTGATCTCAAACTTATAATCACTAAGAAGCTCCATCCAGCGACGTTGTCTACCATTCAACTCTTTCTGATCCATCAAGTATTTGAGGCTTTTATGATCACTAAACACCTCAAATTGTGCCCCAAAAAGATAATGTCGCCAAATCTTCAAAGCAAACACTACTGCACCCAACTCCAAATCATGCGTCGGATAGTTCACCTCATGTGGCCTCAGTTGTCTCGATGCATAGGCTATCACCTTGCCATTTTGCATTAGCACACATCCTAAACCCATCAAGGAGGCATCAGTATACACTTCATATGGTTGAGATGAGTCCGGCAAAACCAATACTGGAGCGGTGGTCAAAAGAGTCTTCAACTCTTGAAATGCTAGTTCACACTGCTCTGTCCAAACAAAAGGACGGTCTTTCTTGGTCAGATTAGTTAAAGGACGGGCAATCTGTGAAAATCCACGAATAAACCTTCGATAATAACCAGCTAAACCCACAAAACTTCGGACTTCAGTTACTGATTTCGGAGATTCCCACTGTAATACTGCCTCAACTTTACTAGGATCCACCGCAACACCTTCAGAAGAAACCACATGCCCCAGAAACTTCACTTCTTTCAGCCAAAATTCACACTTAGACAACTTAGCATAAAGCTGATGATCCCTCAAAACTCTCAAAGCAATGCCCAGGTGTTCACGGTGTTCCTCTTCATTTTTTGAGTATATCAAGATATCATCAATGAACACTACAATGAATTTATCCAAATACGGTCTAAAAAATCTATTCATATAATCCATGAACACAGCAGGAGCATTGGTCAAACCAAATGGCATCACCAAGAACTCATAATGACCATAACGGGTTCTAAAGGCTGTCTTAGGGACGTCCTCTACCCGAACTCTCAACTGATGATATCCTGATCTCAGATCAATCTTAGAAAAGACTGAAGCCCCGACCAACTGGTCCAATAAATCATCAATCCTGGGCAACGGATATTTATTCTTTATAGTGACTTTATTCAACTGGCGATAATCAATACACAACCTCAAGCTACCGTCCTTTTTCTTCACAAATAAAACTGGAGCTCCCCACGGCGAAACACTAGGTCGAATAAAGCCTTTTTCAAGCAATTCTTCGATCTGTTTCTTCAACTCAGCTAACTCCACTGGGGCCATCCTATATGGTGCCTTAGAAATCGGGCTAGCACCCGGTTCCAACTCAATGGTAAACTCCACCTCTCTCTCAGGTGGAAGACCCTGAATGTCTGCAAACACTTCGGGAAAGTCCCTAACCACATCTATCGCATTAATACAAATCTCTTCCTCGGATTTTATTGAGAAAAAGACAGCAAATGCCTGACAACCCCTCCGCACACACCTCTCAGCTTGTGTGGCAGACAATAACCAGGAGCCATTGGGAACCTGAACGGACAAAGAATTAACTGCGTATTTCACAGTGCGTTCCTTACAGACCAAAATGACATTATTGGCTATCAGCCAATCCATCCCAACAATAACTTCTATCCCTTTAAGAGGCAGACATACTAGATCAATCACAGATTCTCGGCCTTCATACAGAAGATCCAAGCTCTTACACACGTGGGCAGACACAAAAACGACCCCACTAGGGGTTGATACTTTCAAGTCATAAGGCAAAACAGATAAACCAAAGCCAAATTTCTGAGCACAATCATAACCGTATGTTGTCACATTAGGAGATGGAAACCATACCTCTGACAACATTAGGAGATGCCACAGCCTCTTCCGTGGTTGTCACATACACTCTCCCAGGAGCTGATGGGCGACTACTTTGGCTAGGCTGATGTCGAGGTTGTAACTGAGGACAAAACCTAACCGTATGACCAATCTCATTACAATTATAACACCTCCAGCACTCTCCCTGATGACGTTTCCCACATCGAGCACAAAGACCTCCAACACTAGGAACTGATGCAGTTGACTCCTGATAAGCTTTCTGACTAACACCATAGCGCCCTCTACCACTCGTAGACTGGCCTCTACCACCCACAAATGGGCCTCTCTGACCCAACCTACCACGCTGGTGTTGTTGGCGCCATCCACCTCTCTGCATAAACCCCTGACTGTGACTTTGGCCCTGAGGCTTCCTCCCATAACTACCAGAACTGCTCGAACCCGCACTGAAATTCTTACTTACTCCTCCAGAGGGCCCCAAATGGCTAGAAGGTCTATTTAGCCCACGCTCATGACCTCCAGTTGTAGCACTCCTCTGGGATCGGGCCAGAACACACAAATAATTACAAGTATCTTCAAAGCTCACAAAATTTCTAGCTAACAGGTATAACCGCAAGTCAGGCCTCGCCTTCTCAATCAACTATAATGCTTCCAATATGGGTCATCCCTATACTGTAAATACGTCACATATCGTGACAACTCCGTGAAAGTAGCAATGAATTCATCTTCGTGCATGTTTCCCTGAACTAATTCATGAAATGCCACTTCCTTCTCATGTCTGATCGCAGGGGGAAAATAGTGTTCAAAGAATTTCTCTTTGAATTCCGACCAGGTAGTCCACCTATCATTAACACCCCCTGCAGATCTCCACCACCTCTTAGCTTCCTCAGTCAACGACAAAATAGCTACCCTAGCTTTTTGGTACTCATTACATTTTACCGCCTGAACAATAGTTTCCAGCCTGTCAATCCATTCTTCAGCCACCTCTGGCTGACGTCCTCCGCAAAATGTACCCGGATTGTGCCTAGCCACACTTTTCCAAATCTGATCAACCGCAAGATCCTCAGGCCGAACTACTCTCGTTCCCAGGAATTCATCATTCTCTTCACCCTCCACCTCTCTTTCATCATGGTTTCCATCATCACTCTCATTTCCCACTTCTCTTCCTCCTTGGTTTTCCCGCATCCAATCTTCCTTAAATTTTTGTAGCCTTTCATCCATTGCTTCTATCATCATGTCTCTAAATTGATTAAAGAACGGCCCTGTCCCCAGGTTTGGCACAGAACTAGATTGTTGCACTTGACTGGGGCTACTACTTCCACCCACCTAAGGAGAAATGATAATAAACATAAAAAGGTGAGTGATCATGCCATTGAGGAAGGATAATAAGGAAGATATATTATCATTCTATATGCAATGCAGCAGCCAGAGTATCGTTTACCATAAAACTGATACCAAATTGTAACATACCTAATTAACTACAACACATTAACCTACTAAATTACCTTTAATATTAAATATACTAGAATCATTTAAACTAAATGCCCTAACCATGTTAGTAAAAGATTTACCTAACATGGTTAGAAAAAGAATTAACCTAAATAATATTTAACCTACTTGACAAACATCTAACTATGTTAGAAAAGAAATTCCTAACATAGTTAGTATAGGAATCAACATCATATTTCACCAATCATACACCCATCATCATAACAATTGTCTAACCATGTTAGTAAAAGATCATCTAACATGGTTAGAAAGAGGACTTCACCTAACACAAAAAGAAAGAAAAAACCATGCCAGAGAGGGGCCCATCTAACATAGTTATATAAAGGAATATCCATACACAAAAGATATCACAACGTAGTATAACCATGTTAGGAAAAAGGACTTTCCATAACATGAATATCACTGTGTACCTACAACATCGTCCTTAATCACTTAACTATACACCAAAAATCACATCCGATATATCCAGATGGTAGAAATTTCAAACATAACAACTTCTACTTGCCTAGAGTAAATACTCCATTCACATGTATGAAAGTAATGGATGCACAAGAGGGGGGGTGAATTGTGCTACCTAATAAAATTCAAACAATAGCAACACAAGGGTTTATACTGGTTCAATCTTCTTGACCTACGTCCAGTTCTCAACCACCCAGGTTGAGTTCCACTATCCCCAGGTTTTACAACGGGTTCACCTGGAACCTTTACAACCGCAAGTTTTGGACGGGATCACTTGCAACCTTACAACCACAAGTTTTTCTCAAGGCACACTTGCAACCTTGCTAACTAACTCCCCCTTACTTCCAGCAAGGGTTCAACCTTTACAAATAAAGGATTTTCTAAACTTAGTTCTCTTAAAGAGCGGATAATGTTACACACTTAAGTACAATTAATGCTCTTAATACAAGAAGAGACTTAACAACAAAGAGTACAAGATAAGTAGATGAAAAGAACTCTCAATGCGTTAAATGCTCTTTCTCTTTTCTGGGCAGCTTTGAATGCTTGAAGGATTTCTTAGTTTCTCACTCTAGCTTTCTTCAAGATGTCAAAGATATTAGTTACCTTCATAAATGAAGGTGAGCTTCTTTATATAGTCTTCAAGTATTCTCACTCTTGGTAGGTGGGTTAGCCGTTTGAATATGGCCGTTTTCCCCATGTTACCGTTTGCCCATTTAATGCTTCATTAATGCTTAGCAGGGTTGACTTGCTTTATCTCTGAAAAGTAGTTCTGACAACTCTGCTCTGCCAAAAGCATTCTGACACTGCACTGCTCTGAACGTTCTGACATTTTGATTGCTTGCGGAAGCGGATTCACATCCGGAAGCAACTTTACTTAGTGTGCTGCACTTTGAACGTTAGTCTACCAATATAAACACATAGTCACATGCAGTGGGAGTTCACTAGGTCTAAGGAAGCTTTCTTACATCCGGAAGCAATTCCACATCCGGAAGCACTTCCACTGGATGATGGGTTATGTTCACATTTTACTCACTGACGCTCAGTGTTATCCATTCCAACAGCCAGCGCTAGTCACTAAGCAATCGGAAGCAAGTCTACTGGACGTTGGGTTATGTTCACTGGCGCTCAGTGTTATCTATACCAACACCCAGCGCTAGTCACTAATCAATCGGAAGCAACTCTACATCCGGTTGCATCTTAACTTAGTCTCAAGGAATTTTATACATTTAATGTTGTTAGACTGAGTTATTACTTAGTGATGTACTTGCTGTCGCTGGGGGATGAGACGTTCATCCGAGAGCGCTAGTCCTAGTCTATTCGGAAGTAAAACCACATCCGGTTGTACTCTTACTTGGGGTTCTATATTAACCTAATATTCTCTAAGTGTTTGCCTAGTTCTTTCATATTTTAGTCTTCATCAAAACTTAAGATTCTAACATTCTCCCCCTTTTTGATGATGACAAACTAAGCTTATCGATTAAGTTCATATGAAAGAATTAAAAGTAACAGTTAGATAAAGCACAAACAACTCAGATAATTATCATTGATAAACACAAGATTACAAGTTAGAGTTATAATGACAGATAAAATTTACAAGTAATTAAAGACTTAACAAAATGAACTATGCATGAAAAATATGAGAAAGGAAAACTTTCTAAGGTAAATGCATAGGGTGAGTGGGGTCTATAGGTGGTGTCTCTTTTTCTTCTCCCTCTCCCTTTGCCTTTCCTCATTCTCTTTTTGGAGCTGAGCTAAGTGGGCATCCTTCTCATTCTGGTCGATCTGGGCAATTATCCTTTGCAGCTCTTCCTCTTCCCTTTCCCTTCTGAGTCTCTCAGACTCAACAGATTCCTCGAAGGCTTTCTTCAGATTTTCAACTTCCTCAAACCCAGGGAACCCAGTTGCATCATCGAAGGGAGTGACCTCGCCATTTGGGTAGTGGACAGCCCTGATCTTCACATTCCATACTGGGAAGTTGGGGTCATCCTCAACTTCCTGGGCTTTCCTTTTACCTTTCCCTTTGCCCTTTCCTTTGCCTTTGCCTAATGCTTGGGTAGGCTTGGCTGCTGCTCTTTCAGCGTCTAGGCATGCCATCTGACCAAAGGAGATCTTGTCCGTGAACCCATACTTCTCGAATTCTTCAGGAGTCATGTCCTCTATTTCCAGCTTAACTTCTTTTAGAAGTGGAGGGTCATGCACCTCTTGAGAGGATGACTGAGTCTCAGGTATGATCTCAGCTGGAACTGATGGAATCTCTTGCTCACTCTCAGCAGAAGCAGTAGAGGTAGTACTTTTGTTAGCACCCTTTCTAGCAAACGCCTTTTTCCTTGACTTGACTGCTGAAGGAGGAGGTGCAGAGGATGGTTCAGATTGGGGGATTACTGGAGGAGGAGGAGGAGCAGAGGTTGGCTTAGGAGGAGGAATAGGCTTGGCTATTACCATAGGTGGATGGTTTTGCCTTTCCAGCCCATACTTCATCATGATCTCCTCTATTATGTTTCGGCTAGGCACAGAGGGAGGAGGCTCAGAAGATGAAGACTCTGGCTCAGGCTCAGGCTGTGGGATATCTTCAGTTTGCTCATACACAACCATTTCCCACTTGGACCTTTGCTCATCTGATCTCTGCTGTTGCATAAATCGGATGGCTTCTCCTCTGATCAAACTTTCAGCACCACCCAATCTTTGAGTCTCCATAGCTCGGCGGAGGGCAGCAGTGATATCTTCATCGAGCCAGAGGGATGGTTGAGACAGGACATCCCTTGTATCCATGGTGTGGCGGAGGGCGATAGCAGCATCTCTCCCCCTTTTGTCATCATCAATGAGGGCGAGGGCCAGGGAGGATGGATTGGGTGAAGAGGAGGGTGGAGATTTAGGGCCATAGGTTCTGGGTGGTGAGGTTTCAGGGGTGGATGTGGGTGAGGTGGTTTCTGGGGATTGAGGAGGGTTGGGGAACCAGGAGGGATCTGTGAATAGGCCTTCGAAGGGGTATGTGGAAGAGTAAGGGGTGAATGGTAAGTGGTCATCAGATAATCTCTGAAGGCGGGGGTAATCTCCCGGATATATTTGACTGAGGGGATGAATGGCAGTGTGGAAGCCAAGGTGCTCGGCCAGTTGGTTGGGATTGGTTGGGTTGGTGGATTGTGGGTTGTGGGAGTTTTGGGGGTTAGATGAAGTAGAGTGGCTAGGAGAGTAGTTAGGTGAGTGATTTGGGGAGTTATGTGGAGATGGGGAGTTATGTGGTGATTGACGAGGAGAGTGTTGGGGTGAGTCTTGAGTGGAGTTTTGAGGAGATGGTTGATGGTCATTGTTGGGTGATGTTTGAGGTTGGTCATTTTGGGGAGGAGGCTGTTGTGGCTGTTGATTGTTAGGTGGAGGAGGAGAAGGTAGTAGTGGTTGATTAGGTGGAGGAGGTGGAGGTGGGTTAGGAGGAGGAGGTGGTGGTAAGTTACCTTGTGGTTGAGGGATCTGAAGATGATTGAGGATGAGATCTAGCTTGGTGTCTACCCGTGCTAGTTGACTATCGACTCGTCCTACTCTGTCCTCGAGCCTCTGGATTCTCTCCCCCTGCTGCAGGAATCCAGTGTCACACTCATCACGGAGAGGAGTCACCAACGAGTCAGTCAGCCTAAAAAGGATCTCCTCCTTTACTTCCGCAGCAAAGGCCTTGATTGTAGCTGGCACCTTCGCAACACGGCTGGGACCAGGTTGAGAGTCGACTTCTTGATCCCCCGCACCTGACACAGAGGGGGCTGAGGTATGGGAGGCACTGCCTGCCTGAGAGCCCGAGCGAGTGGCTTTGGACTTCTTGACATACTTTATCCCCATCTTGCCAATGTTAATTGCGCTGACAGGTGCGCACTTAACATTTTCGTCTTCCTCAGTAAATGTGGACTTAATCAAATACTTCTCCAGGAGGAAGGCAATGATAGTGGGGTAGGGGAGATTTCCAGACTTGTTATTGTCAATCCACCTGAGCAACTCTAGACTGATCAACTGCCCAGGGTTGATTGACTGCTGGGAGAGGAGTCTGGGAAACCAAGGATTATCAAGGAGTGTGAATTCGTTGAAGTTTCCCCCTTTGTGTGTCATCAAGCGGAAGTAGACATAGTATAGGAGCCTGTTGGTGTCAGACATCCCAGACACCTTCTTCCCCTTGGTGTCATAAACTCGTTCAAGTTCCTCCTTGCTGAGTTTGAGTGTCTCAGGGAATAGCCACTCATTTATTTCTTCTTCAGTGACCCCCATTAGGCGGTTGATGTCTCTCCAAGTGAAATTGAAGGTTCTCCCCCTTACTGTGGCCGTGAAGGTGACTCTTCGAATCTCATCCTTCCCATTGACCTTTTTATGCTTGGCCTTGGCAGTGAGGGACTGGCAGAATACCCGCAGGACATTCACATTGTACTCCTGGTTGATCCCCAGCCAGGGCATGTATTTTTCCAGAAATGGCCTCAAGTGTGGAAACCCTAGTTCATCTATCTTGTCCAGATCTATGAACATCCCAGTGTTGAAGTAGGGCTTGACAGTCTCAAATTTGGAGGAAACAGCCTCTAAAGGCCCATCTCTGTACACAAGAGGATCATCCTCCTCTACTCTTTGTCTCTTGGAAGAGGGCTCTTCGCTAAACTTAACCCTCTTTTTGCCCTTCCTCCTGGACTGTTCATCTTGTTGCTCAGAATGCCCAGGCTGTTCTTGCTGTTCTTGAGTTTGCCCAGAATGTTTATGTTGTTTTCTGGATTTCCCTGATTTTGACTTCGAGGCAGTGGCAATCTCAACGTTTTGTTTCGATTTCCCAAAGTGTTCATGCTGATGTTGCACAGTATGCCCAGATTGCTCTGGCTGTTCTTGACTCTGCCCAGATTTTCCAGAAGATTTATGAACTTGCCCAGATTTCCCAGACTTGGTCTTCGATTTCTTGGAGATATTGGCTGTCTCGGTGTTGGGGTTTGTCTCATGTGATCCGGCCATTTTTGTGTTTAGGTTTAGGATGAAGTGAATGGAAATGAAATGGCAGATTGTAGAAGAGGAAGATGAAGAAGTTGAAAAGAGTGCGATGAAAATGAAGAACACGATGAATGTATGCAGAGAGTTTGGGTGAAAAGGTTTGTGTAAGTGAAAGAGTAAAAGTGAAAATGGCTTCCTATTTATATGTACGGTTACAATGGGTAAAATGCTCATATTGACTCTTCATGAAAACATGCGTTTGTTCATTGGGTAACGTAAACATTTAATTGGAACGGCTTACCTTTTGACAGGTGTCTCTTCACTTTGTCAGAGAAGGCACAATTTTGGTGTGAGAAGATGAAACGTTTTCTGAAGTGACGTGTTTCTTTGTTTAGGCACTGGCGCTCCCGCTCACTTTGATTCAACACTCAGCGCCAGCTAATGATCATCCGGAAGTGGTTTTGCTTCCGGTTGCACTTGCTTAAGATTTAACATTGGGGACCTGCAAAACTAAAGATTGGCACTCCGATGCCTAAGTTAGTAAACATAGTTGTAGGTTTTAATCAATTAAGCACAAGTTTATTTAGAAGAATTAAACTTCATTTGGGTTTACCATTCCCAAATCACCTCTTATGTATGTGAATTGATCAACCCCCAGAGGCTTGGTGAAAATATAAGCAAGCTGATGCTGAGTGGGGACAAATTTCACTTTGACATCCTTCTTCTGAACATGATCTCTGATGAAGTGATGTCTGACATCAATGTGCTTTGTCCTTGTGTGCTGAAACGGATTCTTGGCGAGGCTGATTGTGCTTGTGTTGTCACAGAGGATGGGTGCCTCAGGGAACTCCAAGCCAAGATCTCTTTGTTGGTTCTTCAGCCACAACACTTGGGCACAACAGCTTGCGGCAGCAATATACTCAGCCTCTGTGGATGACAAAGACACGCATGTTTGCTTCTTGCTAGCCCAAGAGACCAGACAACCACCAAGGAAGGCGCATTGTCCACTGGTGCTCTTCCTATCCGTTTTATAACCTGCATGGTCAGCATCAGAATAAGCCCACAAGAATTCTTGGTTACCTCTGGGATACCAAAGACCAAGCTCTTGTGTTCCCTCAAGGTATCTTAGAATACGTTTAACACAAGTTAGATGTGACTCCTTGGGGTTGGCTTGAAATCTAGCACACATGCCTACACTAAATTGAATGCCAGGCCTACTTGCCGTTAAATACAGCAGGGAACCTATCATTGCCCTGTACATGGGCAGACTGACAGATTTACCCTTTGCATCAGCATCGAGTGCGGCAGTGGTACTCATGGGAGTATCATACTCCTTGCACTCATCCATTCCAAACTTCTTGAGGAGCTCTCTACAATACTTAGTTTGGGAGATGAAAATGCCATCCTTCTTTTGCTTAATTTGCAGGCCTAGGAAGAACGTTAGTTCTCCCATCATTGACATCTCAAATTCTCCCTGCATAGTCTTAGAAAATTCTTCACAAAGTTTTTCATTAGTTGCCCCAAAAATGATATCATCGACATAAATCTGGACAATTAACATGTTTCTATCTTTGTGTAGAATAAACAGTGTATTATCTAGTTTGCCTCTTGAGAAACCCTTGCCCAGCAAAAAGCTGCTGAGTCTCTCATACCAAGCTCGAGGAGCTTGTTTCAGGCCATACAAAGCTTTCTTTAGCCTATACACATGTTTAGAATGCTTGTGATCCTCAAAGCCAGGAGGTTGTTCTACATAAACCTCTTCTTTGATGTAACCATTAAGAAATGCACTCTTTACATCCATTTGATATAATCTAAAGCCTTTCATGGATGCAAAGGCTAGAAGAATCCTTATTGCTTCGAGTCTAGCAACTGGAGCAAAAGTTTCTTCATAGTCAATGCCTTCTTCTTGGTTATACCCTTTGGCTACCAATCTGGCTTTGTTCCTTGTTATTTGACCTGTCTCATCCAGTTTGTTTTTGAAGACCCATTTGGTCCCAACTATAGATTGATGAGACGGCCTTGGGACTAGTTCCCAAACTTGGCTTCTTTCAAATTGATTTAGCTCTTCCTGCATGGCAATAATCCAGTCGCAGTCCTCAAGAGCTTGTTCAACTGAAGTTGGTTCGATCTGAGATAAAAAGGCTCCAAACTCAACTTCATTTTGAACCTGCCTTCTGGTTCTGACACCAGAAGAAACATCACCAAGCACTTGATCAAGAGGATGATCCCTGTGATGTTTCCTAGCTGTTGGCAACTGTGCCTCATCAGGCATGGTCTGCATTCTAGGCTCATCACTGGGTTCATCTTCTTCTTTGGGATTGCTTGCTGGTGTTTCTTTTGGTGGTGAAGAAGATGATGGTGGTTTTGGAATGTTTAGTATCCCATCATCTTCTGTGGATTGTCCCCATGTAGGAGTTTCATCAAATACAACATGCATAGATTCTTCTACAGTTCTAGTCCTCATGTTGTATATTCTGTAAGCCTTACTCCTAAGGGAATACCCTATGAATACACCTATATCAGCTTTTGGATCAAACTTACCCAGATTTACCTTCCCATTGTTATGCACATAGCATTTTGATCCAAAGATTCTGAGGTGGCTGATGTTGGGCTTTCTGCCTTTGTACAGCTCATAGGGAGTCTTGTCTAAGCCCTTGCGAACATAGGCTCTGTTAGAGATGTAGCAAGCGGTGCTCATAGCGTTCGCCCAGAACACTTGAGAAACCTCTTTCTCATTGAGCATGCTCCTAGCCATCTCAGTCAGAACCCTGTTCTTCCTCTCGACTACACCGTTTTGCTGAGGAGTTCTGAGCTGAGAAGTTATGATCAATACCGTTCTGCTCACACAGCTCAGAGAAGCTATGGTTCTCAAATTCTCCTCCATGATCTGTACTTATGGCTGTGATTTTGAGGTCTCTCTCATTCTGCACTTTCTTAGCCAGGACAACAAAGGCATCAAAAGCATCTTGCTTAGAGGCAAGAAACATTGTCCAAGTGAACCTTGAATAGTCATCCACCACTACTAGAGCATACAGGTTTCCACCCAAGCTCTTCACTCTCGCTGGCCCAACCAAATCCATGTGGATTAGTTCCAAGGGCCTGCTGGTGGAGACTTTCTTCTTGGTTTTAAACGAGGACTTTGTTTGCTTCCCTCGTTGGCAGGATTCACAAATATAATCATGCTTAACCTTAAAAGATGGAATCCATATAGCTAGCTCTTTCTTAATTAGCATGTCAAGTTGAGTGAAATTAACATGTGCTAGCCTTTTATGCCAAAGCCAACTATTCTCATCGCTAGATATTAAGCATTTTTCCTCCAGTTGTTGACATAAGTCTAGAGTGTATAGGTTTCCATTTCTATTTGCCTTAAGTTTGCATTTTAGGTTGGCCTTATCTAGATTCAGATCCTGCTTATCTACTATTATGCACTCTCAAAAATTACCCAATTTCCTTTGTCAGTGCTCTGGCTCACGCTCAGCAGGTTGTGACAGAGACCATCCACCAGATAGACATCCTTGACTGGTCCTACTTCTCCAACTCCGGTGATCTTTCCACTTTGATTACCTCCAAAAGTTACTGTGGCTCCATCTTTGATCACCAAGGACTTGAATTTGTCTTTGTCACTAGTCATATGTCTCGAGCATCCACTGTCAATGTACCACTTTTTGTTCTTGGATGCCTTGAGACAGACCTGCATAAATTAGACAAGCTTAGGTACCCAACCTTTATTGGGTCCTTTATCATTAGTCTTCTTTCCCCTTGGTCCAGTGTTGACCTTGGGTTTGTGATTGTGTTGTGCCTCTGGCCTTGTGGAGGCTCTAGGCTGACGGACTTCCCTTGGAATATGTTTCCAAGTTCTAGTCCCTTGTCCTCCCTTAGTTTTTTTCTTTGGAGGATCTTCATTTACCCTGGTTCCTTTTGGAACCCACTTATAGGAGCTATTTACTCCATGCTTCTTTGCATTGCAAGTGGACGTGGAGTGTCCCTTTTTGTTGCAGTAGTTGCAGAAGCTAAAGGGTGTGGAGCTGTGACTCGTAGCTTTGTGGAAGAATTTTAAGTATGGTTTCACTTTGGGCTCCACCCACTTTTTACCCTTATGCTTATACCCTAATCCAGTTTTATCCCTATACGCCTTTTGGTTCATCAAAATAACATTCAACATTTCAGAACCATTTGTAAACTTCTGCAGGGCATTTTGCAGTCTATCTCTTTCAGTAGAGATCTTGCTGCAGTTAGGGCAGCCTTCTAGTGTTGTGGCCTTGGGTTCCTCTTGGGGAGATCCCTTACCATCTGCTATCGGAAGCTTTCTGGCTTCCGCTAGCTCTTCACTCAATGACTCCACCTTGGACTCAAGTGATTCCTTTTTAGTTTTCAACACTTTATAAGCTTTACATAATCGAGCAAATTCTTCATGAACATCATTATATGCCTCTTGAAGTTCAGAAAAGGTTACCTCACTGTCCTCCTGGATGGGATCAAGATCTGAAGATGCTTCCTCATCATCTTCTCTGGCAACCAGGCAGAGGTTGACAACCTCTTCCTCATCACTTGCTTCCTCGTCTGAGCTATTTACCCAGATGGAGGACACAAAGGTTTTTCTTTTGTCCTTTCTTTTCGTTCTCTGCAAGCTTGGACACTCAGCCTTGAAGTGGCCAGGCTTTTTACACTCAAAGCACACTGGTGCCTTTTCCTTCTTATAACCTCTCCTCTGGCTGGAATCACCTTTCTGAAAGCCTCCTTTCTTCTTGAAGAACTTTCTGAATTTCCTCACCATCATTGCCATCTCTTCGTCATCGATGTCCTCCTCATCATCCTCATCATCACTATCATCAATCTTATCCTTGCTGGGAGCAACAAGGACAAGATTCTTGGTTTTGGATGAGGCTTGACGAGCTCTCTGAGCCAGCAAGGTTGGTTCGTATTCAGCCAGTGAACCAAACAGTGCAGTGATGGAGCTGGTTGACTCCCCTTGGACTTCCTGCAAGATGGTAACTTTGGTGATCCAATCACCTTTCAAGACTTTTAAGATCTTGTTGACTTGTTCTCTTTCAGGAATATCTTTGCCCAGGGAGGCCAGGTTATTGATAAGATGAGTGAACCTGAGCTCCAGCTCTCTGATTGGCTCAGTTGGACTAGTCATGGCAAATTTGTGAAACTCTTCTACCAACATCTCGATCCGTCTTGCCTTCACTCCCTTGGTTCCAGAGTGAGCAGCCTCAAGAGCCTCCCACATATCCTTAGCAGTTTTGTGGTGGCTAATCCTGTGGAACTCCTTAGGACTAAGGCCGCATTGAATGTAGTGCATGGCCCTGAAATTTAGCTGGACTAGAGCATAGTCCTCGTTGGTATATCTGGATCGCTGCTTTGCAAAGCCATCATCATCTAGAGGGGTGTGGTCTCCATGTTCAATTACATCCCAGAGTCGGATGTCGCTGGACTTGATGTATGTCTCCATTCGGAATTTCCAGAATGGATAGTTATACCCATCAAAGCCTGGAGGCTTGTTGGGTTGAATAGAGACATCTGGCAAGGAATAATCTGTATTCATTACTGGATCTTTAATTTCTAGATTCGTTGGAATCAAGTCAGAAAGACCCGCTCTGATACCAAATGAAAGTAATGGATGCACAAGAGGGGGGGTGAATTGTGCAACCTAATAAAATTCAAACAATAGCAACACAAGGGTTCATACTGGTTCGGTCTTCTTGACCTACGTCCAGTTCTCAACCACCCAGGTTGAGTTCCACTATCCCCAGGTTTTACAACGGGTTCACCTGGAACCTTTACAACCGCAAGTTTTGGACGAGATCACTTGCAACCTTACAACCACAAGTTTTTCTCAAGGCACACTTGCAACCTTGCTAACTAACTCCCCCTTACTTCCAGCAAGGGTTCAACCTTTACAAATAAAGGATTTTCTAAACTTAGTTCTCTTAAAGAACGGATAAGGTTACACACTTAAGTACAATTAATGCTCTTAATACAAGAAGAGACTTAACAACAAAGAGTACAAGATAAGTAGATGAAAAGAACTCTCAATGCGTTAAATGCTCTTTCTCTTTTCTGGGCAGCTTTGAATGCTTGAAGGATTTCTTAGTTTCTCACTCTAGCTTTCTTCAAGATGTCAAAGATATTAGTTACCTTCATAAATGAAGGTGAGCTTCTTTATATAGTCTTCAAGTATTCTCACTCTTGGTAGGTGGGTTAGCCATTTGAATATGGCCGTTTTCCCCATGTTACCGTTTGCCCATTTAATGCTTCATTAATGCTTAGCAGGGTTGACTTGCTTTATCTCTGAAAAGTAGTTCTGACAACTCTGCTCTGCCAAAAGCATTCTGACACTGCACTGCTCTGAACGTTCTGACATTCTGATTGCTTGCGGAAGCGGATTCACATCCGGAAGCAACTTTACTTAGTGTGCTGCACTTTGAACGTTAGTCTAGCAATATAAACACATAGTCACATGCAGTGGGAGTTCACTAGGTCTAAGGAAGCTTTCTTACATCCGGAAGCAATTCCACATCCAGTGTTATCCATTCCAACAGCCAGCGCTAGTCACTAAGCAATCGGAAGCAAGTCTACTGGACGTTGGGTTATGTTCACTGGCGCTCAGTGTTATCTATACCAACACCCAGCGCTAGTCACTAATCAATCGGAAGCAACTCTACATCCGGTTGCATCTTAACTTAGTCTCAAGGAATTTTATACATTTAATGGTGTTAGACTGAGTTATTACTTAGTGATGTACTTGCTGTCGCTGGGGGATGAGACGTTCATCCGAGAGCGTTAGTCCTAGTCTATCCGGAAGTAAAACCACATCCGGTTGTACTCTTACTTGGGGTTCTATATTAACCTAATATTCTCTAAGTGTTTGCCTAGTTCTTTCATATTTTAGTCTTCATCAAAACTTAAGATTCTAACAATGTATCCATACATAACAGGGGTAGTAACAGTATACCTGCTATGCCTAATCACAAAACAATACAGAAATCAAGTTATGACATTACCACGACTATAATTACATTACACACAATAAATGCGGAAGCGTATGCATTCTAGTGGTGACAATATATCTCTCCAAAATATACCCCCGGCTAACTCACATCCTCAGTGAGGGCCGGACGGCCCCTTCCCCTTCCCCGTCCTCTGTGTCTCGGCATGATCACCTGTAAAAATATCACCAAACATGGTGTGAGACAATTTGTCTCAATAATCATTACTTAATTCACTATGACAATAAAATATATAATAGTTGAGCGGCTAAAGAATACCACGGTTCTAAAATCAGTGATCTGTACGAGTATATATAAGTTTTTATCATTCAAGCTTCTTCAAGTCCAATTCTCAGTTTATGTCCACATACCATTCTAATGCTCTACTCATGTCATCCTGGAGGCACTACGTTCGAGCTCTAAATATTCTACATGAGTTGACATTGTGCCCCTCTCAAAGACGAGGGGGCAAATTCCCTCTCTGGTAACCCCATGAGAGGGAAACCTCAATCTGTCTCCAATCAGAAAGAGCGCAGTCCCTGTCTCCAATCATAAGACTACTGGTCACAGTCTCCAATCTGTTAACCAATGGCCCCTGTCTCCAATCAGAAAGCTCCGTACGAATAACCGCTGATTGGCCTATCAAACGGTTAACATTGCGCAATGGTACCTGTATCAGTGTCATGCAATACTAATCATAATGATTCTTCAATACCTCGTTCACAGCACGATACTTTCCTCAACCTTAGTCTTCCACGAACCAAAATTCCTAGGTCTTTAACTTTCCCAACAACTCACCCTCTCACATCTTGCCATCACCATAAGATCCACAACACCATCACCACAGGGCAGAGCATGATAACATATTTATATAATATAAAAGATATGTTTATATAAACTAGTCATGGTTGAAAGGTACCTGATAGCCTATTTTATATGAAACTACCAGTGGAACATTTATGTGGGTAAATATATATAACATACATACAAAACCATCAACTACAACACGTTCACTGTTATAGTGAAGTAAGTATGATTACCTTTTCGCGATCAATAACGATAATTCATCGAAGCTATAGCGTCTTGTCAGCTCTACTCGAACCACCGTCGTCTACAACCATACAATGTACCACAATTGGTCAATGTATTGTGTAAATGACTTGAGTTTACTTTTCACTGATATCAAAATACTTATTGAAGTAATAATTTACTTCCAATATCAATGCTAATTTACCTCTTCCAAACCACCATAATCCCCTTATTCAGTCATTACTCCTAAAAACTTGAGTGTTACTACTTTCTCAAACTCTTACCAAGTTACCAAAAACTTGCATCATTTATTTAACCACTTTATCAATATTCCGTTATCCTTAGAAATGGCATACTAACACCCAAAATACTTTACCACCATTCAATCACGTTTTTGTATAACCAACACTCCCTTCAACCCATTCTTTAACTACCAATTTTTCTTACAAACATCAATTCAACCAAAATCAACTTTCCAACATCTTAACACCATTTCAACTAACATTAACTAACCACAAACTCATCCAAAAACACCATACATTAATCAAACCCCAACTCAAAGAATTCCACAGTACCCATTCACATGCTCAAATTAATTTTCCATCTTCAACCAACTTAAATACTTCCAAGAATAGTCAATTTCCCACTTATACATAACATGAATTCACATTTAAACCTCCAAAGATTTATTCATGGTGAAGCCCTAACTTACAAGAGGAAGCTTTATGCGAAAAAAATTAACTTCACAAGAGATTAGAGACTTACAAAGTGCAGGAATGGAAACAGAGGGGTTGGCCGTCACCGGCCGCCGCGCCACTCGCCGGAAAACACCTTCTCTTAGGTGGTTGGCCGAGAAATGAAAAAGAACGGAATGGAAACATGAGAAATGAATTTGGACATGAAGAAAATCACAAAAAGAACACAAGAAACCATCACCTACCTTCAAAACAGCTCCCTTCACCGGAAAAGCCGTTCGCCGTCGCCGGAAAGAGAGAAAACTCGAAAAAAACACACACCCACGGATCGTACTTGTGCTTCACGGGTCTGTGGAGAAAAGAGAAAGATGAAACAAAATGAAGAAGCTTTATGGGGGAGGAGTAGCCGAATGGTGAGTGGGTGAGGAGAGAAAATGAAAAAAAAAACAATGGTGAATGGAGGGAGGGAGGCGCCGCGCGAGAGAGAGAGAGAGAAGTGAAGCAGATTTTTGTTTAAAAAGAAAGGGAAGGCCACGTTTGGCCAGGAGAAATAAGGGTGGTTTCTAATAATTTACAGTCCAAATCTATCATAGTGTACTCTTTTAATTTAAATCCACTTAACTAGCCCTCAATCTCCTTAACCTTCAAAATATTTTGAATTCCATCACACTCTCATATTCCTAATTCCTCAATTGCTTACTTTATTATTATACACTTATTACTCAAAAATTTCCCAAAATATTCCAAAAATTCTTAAAATTTCCAAAATTTCCAATTTCCCCATTTATTATTTCTCAAAACACTCTATAATCCTGTATTAAATTTTCAGGATGTTACACCTATGGTCTATACATGCGTTTAAAGCGCATGTAAAGCCAAATGTTCATATCATTTTAAAGATTTTCATATCATTTTGAGATTTTGAACTAAACTCTTTTGATATTGTAACTCAAAATACTTAAATCTTGTCTTAGATAATGTTTTATTGATTTTTCTTTGAAGGACTTGTCTGTACATGCGCCTAAAGCACATGTAAAGCCCGATTACCACATCATTTTAAAAATTTTGATATGAATTTGAGCTTTTGAACTGAATTATTTTTATGCATTCACTCAAAATACTTAAATATTGTCCTAGACAATGTTTTAGTAATTTCCCATTGAAGGAAATGCCTTTACATGCGCTTAAATCGCATGTATTGGCTTCCCTTTGTTATTTGAATAAGCTATGGTCTATACATGCGCTTAAAGCGCATGTAAAGCCCAATATCCATATCATTTAAAGATTTTCATATCATTTTGAGCTTTTAAACTAATTTCTTTTTATATTGTCACTCAAAATAATAAAATCTTGTCCTAGACAATATTTTAGTAATTTTCGTCTCTACATGCGCTTAAAGCGCTTGTATTGAGTTCTTTTTTTATTTTAGAAACCTATGGCCTATACATGCATTTAAAGCGCATGTAAAGCCCAATGTCCATATCATTTTAAAAATTTTCATATCATTTTGAGCTTTTGAACTAAACTCTTTTTATATTGTAACTCAAAATACTTAAATCTTGTCTTAGATAATGTTTTAGTGATTTTGCTTAAAGCGCATGTAAAGCCCGATTAACATATCATTTGAACAATTGCCATATGATTTTGAGCTTTTGAACTAATTTCTTTTTATATTTCATCTCAAAATACTTCAATCTTTTCCTATTCATTGCTTTAGTAAATTTGCATCGAAGCACATGGCTTTACATGCGCTTTAAGCGATCCTGAAAATTTAGTACAGGATTAGAGAATGTTTTGGGAAACAATAAATGTAGAAATTGGAAATTTTGGAATTTTTAGGAATTTTTGGTGATTTTTAGAATATTTTGGAAGTTTTAAGTAATAAGTGTCTAAATAATTAATTAAACAATTGAAGAATTAGAAATATGAGAGTATGATGGAATCCAAAATATTTTTAAAGCTGAGGAGAATGAAGGCTAGTTTTAGTGGATTTAAATTAAAAGAGGACATCTTGATAATTTCCGGTATAAAATTATGCAATCCCGGTCAAGAAACGCAAACCAAACGCGGCCTTAGACCCCCCTTTCTTCTTTAACAAACGAACAGCCCCTCCCCACTCTCAAAATTTTTCGCCTTACTCCTCCCTTCCCTCACCATTTTTCATTTTCTCCTCCACCCTCACCTACCCATTCGGCCTCCACTTTCCAAAAAGCACAACCTTTCCATTTTGTTACATCTTCCTTTCCTCCGATCTGTCAAGCTTGAGCTCGATACATGGGTGTGCACTCCTCTCTGTTCTTCCTCTTTTTTTTTCCGACGTGTGAAGCTTTCCCGGCGGCGGTGGCTCTTTTTCCGGCGACGAACGTGCGTTTGGAAGGTAGGTGGACGTTTTCTTTCGTTTTTCGAGTTAGTTTCCACCATAACTCCATTTTTTTTCACCTCCCTCCCTTGTCTTTCGAAACCCAGCTCGGCCAGCCACGTGAGGGCCAATTCCGGCGAGTTCTGGATGGCGGCCGGCAGCAGTGAAGCTCCTTCCTGCGTTCTTGAACTCCGTAAGCTTGATCTTTGCCTCTTGTGAAGTTAATCTTGTGAAATTTTGTCTCTTTGATGCAAGGGTTTTGTGAAAAATTGGGACTTTAGGATTGACAAGTTATTATAATGATTATTCACTGTTAAATTGAAGATGTTTGGGGTGTATTGAGGTTTATTGAAGTTGGAAAAGATTTTGGGGACTTTTGGAAGCTTTTTATGGCTCTTTGAATTGGGGTTTTGTTAATGAAAGATGATTTGAATGAATTAGTTGTTAATAAATGCTTGCTAAGGTTATATTAAGATGTGGGAAAGTTGATTTTGATTGAATTGGTGTTTAGGAAGAAGTTTAATAATTAAAGTGTTGGATGAAGAGCAAATTAGTTAGGTAACGGTATGTTTTGTTTGTGGTGGAAGGTTTGTGAGATTGGGAGGCCACATTTAGTTGTAAATTGGATATTAAAATGAAATGTTTTGGTGGTTGGTAGTTAATTGGCAAGTTGGTGAGCATTTTTGGCTTCTTTAAAGTTAGATTTAATTATTTGAGCAGTATTAATTGAATTGGTGGTTAGAAAATGTTTATTCAGGTATTATAAAGATGGTAGAGTGATAGAATGATTGTATTAGTGTTTAAGGAAAAGTTCAATAACTAAAGTGTTGGATTAAAAGAGATTTGAGTTATGTGAAGGTAGGTGTGAGTTGTGGTAAAATGTTTAGGGGTTCAGGAGGCCAACGTGAGGCCAAATTGATATAAATGAGGTATTTTAACATGGTGGGTTAGTTTTGCAAAAGTTATGAAAAATGGTGAAGTTTAATACTTTCGGAGTTAATAATAAATGGTTAAGGGAATTGTGGGGATAAAAGAATATAGAAAATTGTGGATGTTAGAAGTAATTTATTACTTCAATATATGTTTTAGAATTAGTTTGAATAGTAGGTCTAGGTCATTGATATTATGTCTTGACCAACAGTAGGTCATTGTACGATTGTAGACGACAGTGACTCGGGTGGAGCACGAGGTAAACGATAGCTGCTAGGATTTGATGCTATTGAGCTTGAACAGGTAATCACGCTTAACTGACTGTGATACTGAGGGTGACGGTAGTTGAGAATTTCTAAAATTCTCTTCTACTTTATATATAAATGAAATGTGTTTTGATTACTTTATATTTAAACGTGGGCTATAGGGTACCTTTCTAATAAACTGTACTTTATATATATATATACATATTCATATAAATCTTTTGTATGCTGCATGACACTGATTATTAGTACCGTCGGCCGATGTAACCTATCGATTTGCGCAAATCGATAGGTTAATTGTACGGGTTCCTCGGATTGTAAAGGAACCAGGGATTTTTCACATTTTAGAGTGGTCCCTTTTTCATGCTTTCAGATTTTAGACTGGGCACAGTGTCATTCACGTTTATTTTTGCCTATTGAGAAATGGATGTATCTGTTCTGTATATATATCTATACATTACGTGGTTTATGCAGGTTTTGAAAACTGTGGTACCCTGTAGACACTCCGCTACCTCACATCTGAGTTTCACAGTGATTTAAGTAGTGATTACTGAGACATAGTTTTGTCTCACCCCTTTCCCTTTATTATTTTTACAGGTGATCATGCCAGAGGGAGGCACAGAGGAAAGGGAAGGAGCTGTCCGGCCTGCACTTAGACAGTGAGTAGGCCGGTGGTGATCTATTAGGATTATATATATTGCCATTTGATTAGGCTGCATCTGCTTCCGCATTTGTTGTTATTTCAAATGAATTGAGCTGTTGAATTATTGTATTAACTGTTATGTGATTTGATCATGACATGTAAATCATATGTTATTTTGCTACTAGTACTGCGATAGTAGCGGTTATGTGATAATTGTAGCTGTGCTACAGACTCTGTTAGTATTGCTGATTGACTGGGATAATAGATTATATTTTGCAGTTGGATTATGTATTACAGGGAAATTGCCTGAAAATGGAGAGGCATTCCTTCTTTTCCATCATGGACGTATTAGATGTTTGTGACAAGTTGTGAATGGCTATGGTTTGTGATATTGTCAAGTTAAGTCAAATGTTTGTGTTGATGTGATTTGTTGATATAGGTTGTTGTTTGGAATAACTGTGTTTAGGAAATCCTTTTTCCTAAAATGTTTATGAAACACGTTGATGATGTGATTGAATGAATGCGGTTTCTTTATATAATCATATTAGATGGGCCCCACTCTAATATGGTTAACTTTTATGTAGTTGGTTTGGTTTCTTTTCTAACCATGTTAGGTGATTCTTTTCTAACATGGTTAGATTTATGTTATTGTATTGATTGTGTGGTTGGTTAAGATGATGGTAATTCCTTTGCTAACTATATTAGGAAATTCTCTTTTCTAACATAGTTAGATACGTGTTACGAATATGTTTCTAATCTCTTCATAGTAGAGAAATTCTTTTGCTAACCATGTTAGGTGAATCTTTTACTAACATGGTTAGGGTATCTAAATTTTAATGATCCCATTTTCTTTTTCTAACCATGTTAGGTGTATTTTTACTAAATGGTTAGACACCATTTGTTTGGATTGTTTTGATTATGTGTTGAACAGGTTAAAGTTAGTAGGATAATAATGTGTTAGTTGGAGGTATGTGACACATGTAAAGCCTTCTCATGTATAGATTCTGACCATTACATGCGCTTAAAACGCATGTAAAGGCCCCTCAATACATGCGTTTCTTCTAAGCGCATGTAAAGGTGCGCTGGTATAGGGACAATTTGTAGTAGTACAACAACATCCAGAAATTTTTCAGAAAGCTAAGGTACCATGAATTTTCATTGTTTAAATAAAGGTGCTATTAACTCCTATTAATTATACTTTTCTGCACTTTATTTTAGCTGTACTAATTATAATCGTATTTTGAGCAGGATGAATAGGAAGAAATCATTAGAAAAAGGCCTTCAACACAAACTGGGTTAACACTTATGGAAACTCGACAATTGGAATACCTTTCCAAGGTACACAAATATATATATACGTGTTAGAATCTTAAGTTTTGATGAAGACTAAAATATGAAAGAATAGGTCTAGTACTTAGAAAGCAATAGAATAACACAGGATCCCAAGTAAGAGTGCAACCGGATGTGGACTTACTTCCGGATAAACTAGGACTTAGGCTCGCGGATGAATGTTTCATCCCCCAGCGACAGCAAGTAATTCACTAGAGATCTAACTTAGTTCATGAACGCTAAGATATACAAAACCTAAGACTAAGCTATGATTCAACCGGAAGTGAAGTTGCTTCCTGTTAAACTTAGACTGACGCAGACTGATAAGATAGATATCACCCCAAGCGTCAGTAAGTTCACCTCGTCAAGTAAAAATGCTTCCTGTTAGACTTAGACTGGCACAGGCTGATAAAATAGAATACCCCAAGCGTCAGTGAAAAAGCCACGTCAAGTGGAATAGCTTCCTGATAGATTTTGACTGGCGCAGACTGATAGAATAGATATAACCCTAAGCGTCAGTGAGTTTACCTCGTCAAGTGAAAGTGCTTCCGATAGCTTAGTGACTAGCGCTGACTGTTGGATTAAATAGACACTGAGCGAGAGTGAGTAATAGTGAACAAAATCCTTCATCCAGTGGAATCACTTCCGGATGTAGAAGTGCTTCCTGATGCAAGGAAGACCTCTTAGACTAAGAACACTCCAACTGCATGTGACTATATGTTTTTATACTGTTAGACTAACACTCAGTGCAGCACACTCAGTAGAATTGCTTCCGGATGAGAATCTGCTTCCGCAAGCAATCAGAATGTCAGAAGTTGCAGTGTCAGAATGCTTTTGTCAGAGCAGAGGTGTCAGGACTACTTTTCAGAGATAAAGCAAGTCAACCCTGCTATGCATTGATGAAGCATTTATTGAGCAAACGGTAACATGGGTTAAACGACCATATTCAAACGGCTCTCCCAACTACCAAGAGACAGATTGCTTGAAGACTATATAAAGAGACTCAAACCTCATTTATGAGGTTATCTATTATCTTTGAATATTCTTGAGAGAAGTTAGAGCGAGAAACTAAGAACATCTTCAAGCATTCAAAGCTGCCCAGAAAAAGCGAAGAGCATTTAACACTTTGAGTGATCTTTTCATCTACTTATTCTGTACTCATTGTAGTTAAGTCTCTTTCTGTTATAAGAGCATTTATTGTACTTAAGTGTGTAACATCATCCGTTCTTTGAGAGAACTTAGTCAGAAAAATCCTTTAAGTGTAAAGGTTAACCCCTTGCTTGGTGTGAGGGGGAGCTAGTTAGAAAGGTTACAAGTGAGCCTGTGTAAAACTTGTTGTAAGGTTGCAAGTGATCCCGTGCAAAACTTGCGGTTGTAAGGTTTCAGGTGAACCCGATTTAAAACCTGAGATATAGTGGAACTCTCGGCCTGGGTGGTTGAGGACTGGACGTAGGTCAGGTAGACCGAACCAGTATAACTCTTGTGTCGTTTAATTTGAGCATTTATTTTTGAAGCACAATTCACCCCCCCCCCCCTCTTGTGCATCCATTACGTTCATTTGGTATCAGAGCAGGTCTTTCTCACTCGATTCCAACGAATCCAGAAAGCAAAGATCCAGTAATGGATACAGATTACTCCCTGCCAGATGTCTCTATTCAACCCAACAAGCCTCCAGGCTTTGATGGGTATAACTATCCATTCTGGAAGTTTCGAATGGAGACCTATATCAAATCCAGCGACATCAGACTCTGGGACGTAATCGAACGTGGGGATCACACACCACTGGATGAGGATGGTTTTGCCAAGCAGCGATCTAGGTACACAAATGAGGACTATGCTCTAGTCCAACTAAACTACCGGGCCATGCACTACATCCAGTGTGCTCTCAGCCCTAAAGAGTTTCACAGGATCAGCCACCACAAAAATGCTAAAGATATGTGGGAGGCTCTTGAGGCTGCTCACTCTGGAACCAAGGGAGTAAAAGCGAGACGTGTTGAAATGCTGGTGGAAGAATTTCACAAATTCGCCATGCTGAGTCCCACCGAGCCTATCAGAGAGCTGGAGCTCAGGTTCACCCATCTCATCAACAATTTGGCCTCGCTGGGTAAGGATATCCCTGAAAGAGAGCAAGTGAGCAAGATTCTAAAGATCTTGAAGGGTGACTGGATCACCAAAGTGACTATTTTGCAAGAAGTGCAAGGAGAATCAACCAGCTCCATCACCGCACTATTTGGCTCTCTTGCTGAATATGAACCTACCTTGCTGGCTATGAGAGCTCCTCAACCCTCATCCAAGAACAAGAACCTTGCTCTCGTTGCTCCCAGCAAGGAGATCAATGACAATGATGAGGATGATGAGGAGGAGATGGACGATGAGGAGATGGCTATGATGGTGAGGAAATTTAGGAAATTCTTCAGAAAGAAAGGAGGCTATCAGAGAAGTGATTCCAGCCAGAAGAAGGGATACAAGAAAGAAAAGGTCCCTGTGTGTTTTGAATGCAATAAGCCTGGTCACTTCAAGGCTGAGTGTCCCAGCCTGCAGAGGTCAAAAGGTAAGGACAAAAGAAAGGCTCTTGTTTCCTCCATTTGGGTAAATAGCTCAGATGAGGAAGCAAGTGATGAAGAAGAAGTTGCCAACCTCTGCCTGGTAGCTAGAGAAGAGGATGAAGAAGAATCTTCAGATCTTGACCTCACCAACGAAGATCATGAGGTAACTCTTCCTGAACTACAAGAGGCTTACAATGAGGTTCATGAAGAATTCTCTAGACTATGTAAAGCCTATAAGGTGTTGAAAACAAAAAAGGAATCACTTGAGTCCAAGGTGGACTCACTAAGTGAGGAACTAGCGGAAGCTAGAAGACTTCCGGTAGTGGATGGCCAGGGTTCTCCCCAAGTAGAACCTAACGCCCCAACACCTGAGAGCTGCCCTAATTGCAGCAAAATCTCAGAGGAAAATAACAAGCTGCAAAATGCCCTGCAGAAGTTTACCAATGGTTCAGAAATGCTAAATATACTCTTAATGAACCAAAGGGCATATAGGGATAGAACTGGATTAGGATATACTCCTAGAGGGAAGAAGTGGGTGGAACCAAAAGTAAAGCCCTACTTAAAGTTCTTCCATAAAGCCACTAGTCATAGCTCCTCACCCTTCAGCTTCTGTAACTATTGCAACAGGAAGGGACACTCCACGTCCACCTGTAATGCTAAGAAGCATGGAGCAAGTAGCTCCTACAAATGGGTCCCTAAAGGAACCAAGGCAACAAAGGATCCTCCATCTGCTAAGGAAACTAAGAGAGGACAAGGATCCCGACCTTGGAATCATTCCAAAGGGAAAACCCAAGAGTCCAGAGCCAACTCTAAGCCAGAGGCTCTAAATATTCACAAGCCCAAGGTCAAGAAGGATGACTCTAGACCAAGGGCATTGAAAACTAATGATCGAGGACCCAAGAAAGATTGGGTACCTAAGTTTACTTGATTTTTCCAGGTGTGTCTTAAAGCATCCAAGAACAAGAAATGGTATATTGACAGCGGATGCTCGAGACATATGACTGGAGACAGAGACAAGTTCAAATCTCTGGTGATCAAAGACGGAGCCACAGTGACCTTTGGAGGAAATCAAAGTGGTAAGATCACTGGAGTTGGAGAAGTTGGACCAGTCAAAGATGTCTATCTAGTGGACGGTCTCTGTCACAACCTGCTGAGCGTGAGCCAGAGCACGGACAGAGGAAACTGGGTAATATTTGATTCAAATGAGTGCTTAATAGTTGATAAGCAGGATCTGAATATAGATAAGGCCAACTTAAAATGCAAGATTAAGGCAAATAGAAATGGGAATCTATATACTTTAGACTTATGCCAACAACTAGAAGAAAAATGTTTAATATCTAGTGATGAGAATAGTTGGCTTTGGCATAAGAGACTAGCTCATGTTAATTTTACTCAACTCGACATGCTTATTAAAAAGGAGCTAGCTATAGGTATTCCATCATTTAAAGTAAAGCATGATTTTATCTGTGAATCCTGCCAAAGAGGAAAGCAAACAAAGTCCTCATTCAAAACCAAGAAGAAAGTCTCCACCAGCAGGCCCTTGGAACTAATCCACATGGATTTGGTTGGGCCAGCAAGAGTGAAGAGCTTGGGTGGAAACCTATATGCTCTAGTAGTGGTGGATGACTATTCAAGGTTCACATGGACTATGTTTCTTGCCTCTAAGCAAGATACTTTTGATGCTTTTGTTGTCCTGGCTAAGAAAGTGCAGAATGAGAGAGAGCTCAAAATCACAGCCATAAGGACAGACCATGGAGGAGAGTTTGAGAACCATAGCTTCTCAGAGCTATGTGAGCAAAACGGCATTGAACATAACTTCTCAGCTCCAAGGACTCCTCAACAAAATGGAGTAGTCGAAAGGAAGAACAGGGTTCTGACGGAGATGGCTAGAAGCATGCTCAACGAGAAAGAGGTTTCTCAAGTGTTCTGGGCGGACGCTATGAGCACTGCTTGCTATATCTCCAACAGAGCCTATGTTCGCAAGGGCTTGGATAAGACTCCATACGAGCTATACAAAGGAAGAAAGCCCAACATCAGCCACCTCAGAATATTTGGATCAAAATGCTACGTGCATAATAATGGAAAGGTAAATTTGGGTAAGTTTGATCCAAGGCTGATATAGGTATATTCATAGGATATTCCCTTAGGAGTAAAGCATATAGGATATACAACATGAGAACTAAAACTGTAGAAGAATCCATGCATGTTGTATTTGATGAAACTCCTACATGGGGACAATCCACAGAAGATGATGAAGCACCTAATCTTCCAAAACTACCATCATCTTCCTCACCACCAAAAGAAACACCAACAAGCAATCCCAAAGAAGAAGGTGAACCCAGTGATGAACCTGGAGTGCAACACATGCCTGAGGAGGCACAGTTGCCAATAGCTAGGAGACATCACAGGGATCATCCTCTTGATCAAGTGCTTGGTGATGTTTCTTCTGGTGTCAGAACTAGAAGACAAGTTCAAAATGAAGTTGAGTTTGGAGCATTCCTATCTCAAATCGAACCAACTTCAGTTGAACAAGCTCTTGAGGACTGCGACTGGATTATTGCCATGCAGGAAGAGCTAAATCAATTTGAGAGAAGTCAAGTGTGGGAACTAGTCCCAAGGCCGTCTCATCAATCCATAGTGGGGACCAAGTGGGTCTTTAAAAACAAACTGGATGAGACAGGTCAAATCACAAGAAACAAAGCCAGACTAGTAGCCAAAGGATACAACCAAGAAGAAGGCATTGACTATGAAGAAACTTTTGCTCCAGTCGCTAGACTTGAAGCAATAAGGATTCTTCTAGCCTTTACATCCATGAAAGGCTTTAGATTATATCAAATGGATGTAAAGAGTGCATTTCTTAATGGTTATATTAAAGAAGAGGTATATGTAGAACAACCTCCTGGCTTTGAGGACCATAAGCACCCCAAACATGTGTATAGATTAAAGAAAGCTTTATATGGCCTAAAACAAGCTCCTCGAGCTTGGTATGAGAGACTCAGCAGCTTTTTGCTGGGCAAGGGTTTCTCAAGAGGCAAATTAGATAATACACTGTTTATCCTCCACAAAGATAGAGATATGTTAATTGTCCAAATTTATGTTGATGATATTATATTTGGGGCAACTAACGAGAAGCTTTGTGAAGATTTCTCTAAGACTATGCAGGGTGAATTTGAGATGTCAATGATGGGAGAACTAACATTCTTCCTAGGCCTGCAAATCAAACAGAAGAAGAATGGAATCTTCATCTCCCAAACTAAGTACTGCAGAGAACTACTCAAAAAGTTTGGGATGGATGAATGCAAGGAGTATGACACTCCTATGAGCACCACTGCCGCACTCGACGCTGACGCAAAGGGTAAATCTGTCAGCCTGCCCATGTATAGGGGAATGATAGGTTCCCTCTTATACTTAACAGCGAGTAGGCCTGACATTCAATTTAGTGTAGGCATGTGTGCTAGGTTTCAAGCCAACCCCAAGGAGTCACACTTAACATGCGTTAAACGTATTTTGAGATACCTTGAGGGAACACAAGAACTTGGTCTTTGGTATCCCAGAGGTAACCAAGAGTTCTTGTGGGCTTACTCTGATTCTGACCATGCAGGTTATAAGACTGATAGAAAGAGCACCAGTGGACAATGCGCCTTCCTTGGTGGTTGTCTGGTGACTTGGGCTAGCAAAAAGCAAACATGTGTGTCTTTGTCATCCACTGAGGCAGAATACATTGCTGCAGCAAGTTGTTGTGCTCAAGTGCTGTGGCTGAAGAACCAGTTGAGAGATCTTGGCTTGGAGTTCCCTGAGGCACCTATTCTCTGTGACAACACAAGCACTATCAGCCTCGCCAAGAATCCAGTTCAGCACACTAGGACAAAGCACATTGACGTCAGACATCACTTCATCAGAGACCATGTTCAAAAGAAGGATGTCAAGGTGCAGTTTGTCCCCACACAACAACAGCTTGCTGACATCTTCACCAAGCCTCTGGGGTTTGACCAATTTACTTTCATTAGAGGTGATTTGGGAATGGTAAACCCAAATGAAGTGTAAATTCTATTCATTATACTTGATTGTTTATCACTTACAGCAATACTAACTTAGGCATCGGAGTGCCAATATATGTTTTTGCAGGTACTCAATGTTAAATCTTAAGCAAGTGCAACCGGAAGCAAAACCACTTCCGGATGATCACTCACTGACACTGGATGATCAAGCCAAGAGAGCGCCAGCACTAGTCAAGAGACACGTCACTTCAGAAAACTCTTCAACTTCCCAAAAGAGACGTTATGTCTTCTCTGGTAAAGTGAAGCAACACGTGTCATCAGGTGTGTCGTTCCAACTTAAGTTGTTTACGCTACCCAATGTGTGAAAATGTGAAAAAGCATGACCATTTTACCCTTAGTAACTGCACCTATAAATAGGACATCATTTTTCACTTTCACTTTTCACTTATACTTACAAATTCTCTGCATACAAAACTCTTCATCTTCTTCTATGTTCTTCATTTTCTTCGCATTTTACCACAAACCCGCACAAAAATGGCCGGATCCCATGAAACAAACCCAGTTTCAAAGAAACCTTCCTCATCTAAGAAACACAAGTCAAAATCTGGGAAATCAAGCCATAAACATTCTGGAAAATCTGGGCATCGTGAAGAACATCGCAATGAACATCAAGAACACCATGAAGTTTCTGGGCAGAATACACCGGGGCAGGACAAAAATATTCAAGGTCAGCCTGAAACTTCTGGTAGAGTGGCAGAACAGTTAGTGGTTTCTAAGCAAGAGAAGCTTGATAAGAAGAGGAAGTCCATCCCTAAGGAAGAGGCTGCGGCGATCAAATATGCCAGAAATGCATGGTACAAGTACCAGCTTCTGTTAGGGCCTTTGAAGAAGAGCTTCCTCTTAGGCTGCCTGAGTCCTTGGTAAGTCCTCCCCGTGCTAAGTATGACGCTGGGAACGAATCCAGCAGCTTGAGGACAGAATGTGCCAAGTCGAGAATCATCTTACCAAGATCTCACCCTCAGCCACCACCTCAAAATGACCACCAATCCCAACCCTCACCTTCTCATAACCAACAAACCCAAAAACTCACCACAACGAACCCACCCCTCACTCCAATCCTATCAACCCCAACTCTAGACCAAACTCTATCCCTGGCCCTCACCCTCTTTGATGATGCCAAAAGGGGGAGAGATGTGATGTCCACTCTGCACATGTCAATGAACACAAGGATGTCCACATGTCAATGAACACAAGGATGTCCTCAGCCAGCCCTGGAAATTGAAGACTTGACTCTTGAGGAATCCATTGAGTCTGAGAGACTCAGAAGAGAGAGGGATGAAGAAGAGCTTCAGCGGATAATTGACCAGAATGTTCATGAGGTCGAGCTAGCCAAACTACAAAAGGAAAAGGAAGAGAGACAAGAGGAGAGGGAGAGGAAAAAGAAACAAAAACCCTGAACCCCCAATCCAAACATTTTTTTTTAGAAATTTTTCCTTCTTCATGCATACTTTCATACTTACCTAGTATATGCTCTTTACGTGTAAATGTTATTTAATAATATGCTCTGACTTGTAACTTATATTTATCAATAATATTTGTCTCAGTTACTTGTTCTTATCTATTGCTTTTGCTTTCCTGTTAACCCTTTCATATGGACTTAATCGATAAATAGTTAAATACTGAGTTTGTCATCATCAAAAAGGGGGAGAATGTTAGAATCTTAAGTTTTGATGAAGACTAAAATATGAAAGAATAGGTCTAGTACTTAGAAAGCAATAGAATAACACAGGATCCCAAGTAAGAGTGCAACCGGATGTGGACTTACTTCCGGATAAACTAGGACTTGGGCTCGCGGATGAATGTTTCATCCCCCAGCGACAGCAAGTAATTCACTAGAGATCTAACTTAGTTCATGAACGCTAAGATATACAAAACCTAAGACTAAGCTATGATTCAACCGGAAGTGAAGTTGCTTCCTGTTAAACTTAGACTGACGCAGACTGATAAGATAGATATCACCCCAAGCGTCAGTAAGTTCACCTCGTCAAGTAAAAATGCTTCCTGTTAGACTTAGACTGGCACAGGCTGATAAAATAGAATACCCCAAGCGTCAGTGAAAAAGCCACGTCAAGTGGAATAGCTTCCTGATAGATTTTGACTGGCGCAGACTGATAGAATAGATATAACCCTAAGCGTCAGTGAGTTTACCTCGTCAAGTGAAAGTGCTTCCGATAGCTTAGTGACTAGCGCTGACTGTTGGATTAAATAGACACTGAGCGAGAGTGAGTAATAGTGAACAAAATCCTTCATCCAGTGGAATCACTTCCGGATGTAGAAGTGCTTCCTGATGCAAGGAAGACCTCTTAGACTAAGAACACTCCCACTGCATGTGACTATATGTTTTTATACTGTTAGACTAACACTCAGTGCAGCACACTCAGTAGAATTGCTTCCGGATGAGAATCTGCTTCCGCAAGCAATCAGAATGTCAGAAGTTGCAGTGTCAGAATGCTTTTGTCAGAGCAGAGGTGTCAGGACTACTTTTCAGAGATAAAGCAAGTCAACCCTGCTATGCATTGATGAAGCATTTATTGAGCAAACGGTAACATGGGTTAAACGACCATATTCAAACGGCTCTCCCAACTACCAAGAGACAGATTGCTTGAAGACTATATAAAGAGACTCAAACCTCATTTATGAGGTTATCTATTATCTTTGAATATTCTTGAGAGAAGTTAGAGCGAGAAACTAAGAACATCTTCAAGCATTCAAAGCTGCCCAGAAAAAGCGAAGAGCATTTAACACTTTGAGTGATCTTTTCATCTACTTATTTTGTACTCATTGTAGTTAAGTCTCTTTCTGTTATAAGAGCATTTATTGTACTTAAGTGTGTAACACCATCCGTTCTTTGAGAGAACTTAGTCAGAAAAATCCTTTAAGTGTAAAGGTTAACCCCTTGCTTGGTGTGAGGGGGAGCTAGTTAGAAAGGTTACAAGTGAGCCTGTGTAAAACTTGTTGTAAGGTTGCAAGTGATCCCGTGCAAAACTTGCGGTTGTAAGGTTTCAGGTGAACCCGATTTAAAACCTGAGATATAGTGGAACTCTCGGCCTGGGTGGTTGAGGACTGGACGTAGGTCAGGTAGACCGAACCAGTATAACTCTTGTGTCGTTTAATTTGAGCATTTATTTTTGAAGCACAATTCACCCCCCCCCTCTTGTGCATCCATTACGTTCAATACGGACACACACTCATGTAATGTATAATGTTGGGTGAACCTTAAGTGACATCATCACATGCCATATAATCTTCTAATATAGTTCTTTTTTATTAAATGCAATGCAAGATTAAATTTGGATAACGAAAATATATTTTTGTTGATTTTTAAATATGATAATGAAGGGTGCAAAACAAATAAATATTTTTTATATTTTTAGTAAAAGGGATGAAGTGGAAGTGGAGTGCTCTTGAAAATGAATTTCAATGGCCATCATCATTATTATTATGTTTGGATCTATTTTATTGTTTTGGATCATTATTATATAACGTTTGTTTTTGTGACTTCGTGTCACGCTTGGTTATTTACCCTCGTGTGACTGTGTGTCCACGGAATATTCCGCCTATATTTATAGACGGTCCCTAGTCCGGATAAAGGAGTAGGGTTGTGTTAGGGTTCGGCAGCCAACGTAAAAATATGTCGAATCTATTGAACATGGACACACGCATTGTTTCTATCAATATGTCATTGCTTGGTACTTCACAAGGGCTATCATACTATCATGGGAGAAGACATATAAAGAAACAAAAGGTTCAAAGAAGAGAAGTGGATAAGCAGTAAGAATAATTGACCAAAGGGTATGGAATCACTGCAAAAGAAGGAGAGGAAGACCAAAGAGATCTTTTGATGAAATGTTTACCTCCAAGCATGAATATTGATAGAGTACAATGACCATGTAGCCGACCCCACTTGAGTGGGATAAGGTTTAGTTGTTGTTGTTGTTGTTGTTGTTGTATCTGTCAAGTCTTCTTCCATTCATCACTCTAGTCCCTTTGTCACATCCAAATCAACTCAGATTCACCATCTCTACTTTCCACATATTAATCAAATCCCTCAGTCAATTCCACAATAACTAAATATCATCTCCCCAGTCTCCAATCTAATGATACTACCACCGCAACTCTCACACTCACCTATAGATGCATTGTGCCATCACAGGGCATTCAAGCATCTAATCTTCACTATATGATTTGACACTGTGTCCCTCTCCATAATGAGGAGACAATTTCCCTCTCTGGCAATCTCCAGAGAGGGAACCCCAATTCTGTTTCCATTACAGAACGGGAACGGTTGGGCTCTCCAATGCCAAACAACCGTAGGTCACTTTCTCTCAATAAGTTGACCTATGATCCCGGTCTAATCAATCCGAAAAGGATCATCAGTACAAATAACTGTCGATTGGCCAATCAACAGTTATCATAGCGCGATGGTACAAATATAAATCAGTGTCATGCAATGCTCACAATATTCTTTTCAATATCTCACAATATTTAACATCTCAATCACCATTTCCTTTCAATATCACAATCCCATTCACAACCATTCAATTCCTTCCCTCAACCTAACTATCATTATCCCTAACTGTGTACTACATAAATCCCTCACAATCTCAAACTCAACAATTCACGCCCTTTCAAACCTCAATCCTCTTTGATCAGAATATAGTACCTGTATGTCATACTATTCAGGAACTACCACCACCACCAGGATAATATATATAAAATATAAATCAATTATTTATATAAAATTAATCGTGTTTGAAAGGCACCCGTTAGCCTGTTTTATATAAAAATAACTTTATAAAGATAATATATATACAAAGAGTGAAAAAGGATTTTAAGAAAATCCCAGCTAACGTCACCCTCATTGTTATAGCAAGGTTAAGTGTGATTACCTGTCGCCCTTTAGCACTCTGACGTTCTTTCTTACCATTCTCGTAGATTTCCTCCAAATACTTTCTCTTAATTCCTCCTATAATGATAGGATACAAAATGATAGATTAATATCATTTTCACTATATAATACTTTGACGTCTCTCTCGTATTCCATATTACTACCCACTTTCCCCTCTTTTAAATAATTCTATTCATGTCATCTTTTTAATATCCAAATTCAACTAACAACTATCACAAGTTCTTAATGATATTTAAGTATCTTTCAATATCACAAGTAACCTTTGATCAACCATTATCATTATCCAAAGACAAGAATAAAGACCTCTTTTAATATTATTTCTATCATCATCAAATAACAAAGAATTTCCAAAATCTATCATGTCACTCAAGCATATATCATTTCAATTCGCCCTATCATTCATACATGATTATACCAATTACTCATGCACATCAAACAGTTCTCCAAGCAACCAGGTAGGTAAATTAAATTCCAATGCATACATTACAACATATACTTCATTCATTTGCCTAATTCCTTCAGAACTTAAACAAACAGGACATACACTCTTCAATCCTAATAAGGTATCAAGCATGCAAAACCAACATTAAGTACATGCTCCAAACAGAGAAATCAAAAGACATTTGGTTCCAAAATCACACAGAGAAAGAAGCATATTCAGCAGAAACATTAGACTAACCAAGAATTTCATCACACACTTTCCTTTTCTTAAACATTTGGCCTACAAGCTTGTTTATATAACCACCCTTTCCTTTAAATGTCCTTAATTACCAAATTAAACCTCAAAATCAAAATTCCCAGCCAAACAGGGAAGAAAAACAAGAACTTATTTCCATTCTTTTATCTTATGTCCAAGTATGCAAAGGCACCCTATCTTATGAAAATGATTAACCACCTAACACTGAGACTTCCAACATGATCTAACAACCAAATTCACCAAAACATTAAGTAATTTTCCAGCCAATCCAAAAGATAGCACATGAAAATCCATAACCAATTTCTCATCCACAACAATTTCTTGTGCTCAGTAAAATCCTTTCATATAAAGTCCCCTTTTTACTTAAATCCTTAACAAAACAGTACAATCAAACTTAAAATCAATCAAGCAACAACTCCAGAATTTCCAAATATGCAACAACATATACAAACTTTTATCTACTGTCATTAGCATTAACTCATTTCTTTAAACCTCAACCAAAGCTCAATTTCACATTTAAAACAATGAAAATAAAAGCTAAAGTTTGAGCTCCTACTTATTAGACAAAACAAACCCCATGAATCAATTCAACTCTTTTTGCCATTTGATTAAGAAATAGGAAACAAAAATTTTAACCACACATGCAAACACATTGCAACCACCTTTATAATTTAATAACACATGCCTCACAATTTCCGTTACTTCCCAACATACAACTTAACAATTAAAATCCATATGATAAAATTTCCAAACAGAATCCTACTCTTCTTTGATACTTAGCAAGTCATTAAATTCCAATATCTAATATGAATCAAACCTTCAAGAAACAATTTCAACAAACTCTTTAAATTTGACAAGCAATTTGGGAAAAACACAATCAATAACCACTTCCAATCACTTAAACATTCACCTGCAGCTTACAAAACAAACACAATCATAAACTCAATATTTCTCTAAATTCTCAAACACCCAAGCATTGCACAATCAGTTCAAGGAAGAAGGCAGAATCTAAAATCTGTCATATTTGATAACCCCATAAGTTAGGGTTTTATACAAACTTCACAAAATCTTAATCAAGCATCAAATAATCGTTTAGGATATCCTAACTCAAAACTTAAGGTGTTACTTAGATTATTTATAATCCCAAAAATCAAACCCTAATTTTGGACCCTTTCTCAAATCGGCCAGAAACAAGCTAAGAGAGGAAGAAACAAGAAGCATCTGAGCTTGAATCCAAGCCTACATGCTTCCATGAAGCTCGCCGTCGCCGGAAATACTGCCGGAAAACAGTCTTGTAGTGGTGGCCGAACTGAAAACGAATGGGGAATGAAAAACTAACACGGAATAGAATTACAAATGGCGAAAAACAAGCCAAGGCCGGATCTTTACCTTATCCCCGCCATCGTCCGCCGTTATTTCGTCGGAGAACGAAGAAGAAACAGAGGAGAGAAGACGCGAGGGAGTGAGATAGGAGGTGGGTTTCAGTGAGGAGGAAGAAGGAAAGAAGAGGAAGAAGATGATGGGCTTGTGGGAGGGGTCGGCGCCACGCGCCTTGGCCGCCGGAATTCACAGAAGGAGGGCGGAGGTCGCGAGAAGGGCGGAGGAGATGTAGAGGAAGGTGTTTGGGGAAGATAAATCGCAGAGAGGAGATAAGGAAGCCACGACGGCTTCCTTCTCCGTCGTCGCCGTTAGCGGCGGCCTCCAGGGCGGCCGACGAGTGGACAGAGAAGGAGAAGAGAGGAGTCGGGTGAGAAGGGAGGAGTAGAGGCGGCTAGGGTTGTAAGAGTGAAGGGGAGGTTTATATATATATAATTTTGGGGAAAATTGCAATTAACTGTTAGAATCTTAAGTTTTGATGAAGACTAAAATATGAAAGAATTGGTCTAGTACTTAGAAAGCAATAGAATAACCCAGGATCCCAAGTAAGAGTGCAACCGGATGTGGACTTACTTCCGGATAGACTAGGACTTGGGCTCGCGGATGAATGTTTCATCCCCCAGCGGCAGCAAGTAATTCACTAGAGATTTAACTTAGTCCATGAACGCTAGATATCCAAAACCTAAGACTAAGTTATGATTCAACCGGAAGTGAAGTTGCTTCTTGTTAAACTTAGACTGACGCAGACTGATAAGATAGATATCACCCCAAGCGTCAGTAAGTTCACCTCGTCAAGTAAAAATGCTTCCTGTTAAACTTAGACTGGCACAGGTTGATAAAATAGATATAACCCCAAGCGTCAGTAAAAGTGCAACGTCAAGTGGAAATGCTTCCTGTTAGATTTTGACTGGCGCAGACTGATAGAATAAAATAACCCCAAGCGTCAGTGAATCAGCCTCGTCAAGTGAAATTGCTCCCTGTTAAATTTAGACTGGCACAGGCTAATAGAAGAGATATAACCCTAAGCGTCAGTGATTTCACCACGTCAAGTAAAAGTGCTTCCGATAGCTTAGTGACTAGCGCTGACCGTTGGATTGAGGGACACTGAGCGTGAGTGAGTAATAGTGAACAAAGTCCTTCATCCAGTAGATTTACCTCCGGATGCATCTTAGACTTAGGGAACACCCACTGCATGTAACTATGTGATTATATTGCTAGACTAACACTCAGTGCAGCACACTCAGTAGAATTGCTTCCGGATGAGAATCTGCTTCCGCAAGCAATCAGAATGTCAGAAGTTGCAGTGTCAGAATGCTTTTGTCAGAGCAGAGGTGTCAGGACTACTTTTCAGAGATAAAGCAAGTCAACCCTGCTATGCATTGATGAAGCATTTATTGAGCAAACGGTAACATGTGTTAAACGGCCATATTCAAACGGCTCTCCCAACTACCAAGAGACAGATTGCTTGAAGACTATATAAAGAGACTCAAACCTCATTTATGAGGTTAACAATTATCTTTGAATATTCTTGAGAGAAGTTAGAGCGAGAAACTAAGAACATCTTCAAGCATTCAAAGCTGCCCAGAAAAAGCGAAGAGCATTTAACACTTTGAGTGATCTTTTCATCTACTTATTCTGTACTCATTGTAGTTAAGTCTCTTTCTGTTATAAGAGCATTTATTGTACTTAAGTGTGTAACACCATCCGTTCTTTGAGAGAACTTAGTCAGAAAAATCCTTTAAGTGTAAAGGTTAACCCCTTGCTTGGTGTGAGGGGGAGCTAGTTAGAAAGGTTACAAGTAAGCCTGTGAAAAACTTGTTGTAAGGTTGCAAGTGATCCCGTGCAAAACTTGCGGTTGTAAGGTTTCAGGTGAACCCGATTTAAAACCTGAGATATAGTGGAACTCTCGGCCTGGGTGGTTGAGGACTGGACGTAGGTCAGGTAGACCGAACCAGCATAACCCTTGTGTCGTTTAATTTGAGCATTTATTTTTGAAGCACAATTCACCCCCCCCCCCTCTTGTGCATCCATTACGTTCATTTGGTATCAGAGCGGGTCTTTCTCACTCGATTCCAACGAATCCAGAAAGCAAAGATCCAGTAATGGATACTGATTACTCCCTGCCAGATGTCTCTATTCAACCCAACAAGCCTCCAGGCTTTGATGGGTATAACTATCCATTCTGGAAGTTTCGAATGGAGACCTATATCAAATCCAGCGACATCAGACTCTGGGACGTTATCGAACGTGGGGATCACACACCACTGGATGAGGATGGTTTTGCCAAGCAGCGATCTAGGTACACAAATGAGGACTATGCTCTAGTCCAACTAAACTACCGGGCCATGCACTACATCCAGTGTGCTCTCAGCCCTAAAGAGTTTCACAGGATCAGCCACCACAAAAATGCTAAAGATATGTGGGAGGCTCTTGAGGCTGCTCACTCTGGAACCAAGGGAGTAAAAGCGAGACGTGTTGAAATGCTGGTGGAAGAATTTCACAAATTCGCCATGATGAGTCCCACCGAGCCTATCAGAGAGCTGGAGCTCAGGTTCACCCATCTCATCAACAATTTGGCCTAGCTGGGTAAGGATATCCCTGAAAGAGAGCAAGTGAGCAAGATTCTAAAGATCTTGAAGGGTGACTGGATCACCAAAGTGACTATTTTGCAAGAAGTGCAAGGAGAATCAACCAGCTTCATCACCGCACTATTTGGCTCTCTTGCTGAATATGAACCTACCTTGCTGGCTATGAGAGCTCCTCAACCCTCATCCAAGAACAAGAACCTTGCTCTCGTTGCTCCCAGCAAGGAGATCAATGACAATGATGAGGATGATGAGGAGGAGATGGACGATGAGGAGATGGCTATGATGGTGAGGAAATTTAGGAAATTCTTCAGAAAGAAAGGAGGCTATCAGAGAAGTGATTCCAGCCAGAAGAAGGGATACAAGAAAGAAAAGGTCCCTGTGTGTTTTGAATGCAATAAACCTGGTCACTTCAAGGCTGAGTGTCCCAGCCTGCAGAGGTCAAAAGGCAAGGACAAAAGAAAGGCTCTTGTTTCCTCTATTTGGGTAAATAGCTCAGATGAGGAAGCAAGTGATGAAGAAGAAGTTGCCAACCTCTGCCTGGTAGCTAGAGAAGAGGATGAAGAAGCATCTTCAGATCTTGACCTCACCAACGAAGATCATGAGGTAACTCTTCCTGAACTACAAGAGGCTTACAATGAGGTTCATGAAGAATTCTCTAGACTATGTAAAGCCTATAAGGTGTTGAAAACCAAAAAGGAATCACTTGAGTCCAAGGTGGACTCACTAAGTGAGGAACTAGCGGAAGCTAGAAGACTTCCGGTAGTGGATGGCCAGGGTTCTCCCCAAGTAGAACCTAACGCCCCAACACCTGAGAGCTGCCCTAATTGCAGCAAAATCTCAGAGGAAAATAACAAGCTGCAAAATGCCCTGCAGAAGTTTACCAATGGTTCAGAAATGCTAAATATACTCTTAATGAACCAAAGGGCATATAGGGATAGAACTGGATTAGGATATACTCCTAGAGGGAAGAAGTGGGTGGAACCAAAAGTAAAGCCCTACTTAAAGTTCTTCCATAAAGTCACTAGTCATAGCTCCTCTTTCCTGCCAAAGAGGAAAGCAAACAAAGTCCTCATTCAAAACCAAGAAGAAAGTCTCCACCAGCAGGCCCTTGGAACTAATCCACATGGATTTGGTTGGGCCAGCAAGAGTGAAGAGCTTGGGTGGAAACCTATATGCTCTAGTAGTGGTGGATGACTATTCAAGGTTCACATGGACTATGTTTCTTGCCTCTAAGCAAGATACTTTTGATGCTTTTGTTGTCCTGGCTAAGAAAGTGCAGAATGAGAGAGAGCTCAAAATCACAGCCATAAGGACAGACCATGGAGGAGAGTTTGAGAACCATAGCTTGTCAGAGCTATGTGAGCAAAACGGCATTGAACATAACTTCTCAGCTCCAAGGACTCCTCAACAAAATGGAGTAGTCGAAAGGAAGAATAGGGTTCTGACGGAGATGGCTAGAAGCATGCTCAACGAGAAAGAGGTTTCTCAAGTGTTCTGGGCGGACGCTATGAGCACTGCTTGCTATATCTCCAACAGAGCCTATGTTCGCAAGGGCTTGGATAAGACTCCATACGAGCTATACAAAGGAAGAAAGCCCAACATCAGCCACCTCAGAATATTTGGATCAAAATGCTACGTGCATAATAATGGAAAGGTAAATTTGGGTAAGTTTGATCCAAAGGCTGATATAGGTATATTCATAGGATATTCCCTTAGGAGTAAAGCATATAGGATATACAACATGAGAACTAAAACTGTAGAAGAATCCATGCATGTTGTATTTGATGAAACTCCTACATGGGGACAATCCACGGAAGATGATGAAGCACCTAATCTTCCAAAACTACCATCATCTTCCTCACCACCAAAAGAAACACCAACAAGCAATCCCAAAGAAGAAGGTGAACCCAGTGATGAACCTGGAGTGCAACACATGCCTGAGGAGGCACAGTTGCCAATAGCTAGGAGACATCACAGGGATCATCCTCTCGATCAAGTGCTTGGTGATGTTTCTTCTTGTGTCAGAACTAGAAGACAAGTTCAAAATGAAGTTGAGTTTGGAGCATTCCTATCTCAAATCGAACCAACTTCAGTTGAACAAGCTCTTGAGGACTGCGACTGGATTATTGCCATGCAGGAAGAGCTAAATCAATTTGAGAGAAGTCAAGTGTGGAAACTAGTCCCAAGGCTGTCTCATCAATCCATAGTGGGGACCAAGTGGGTCTTTAAAAACAAACTGGATGAGACAGGTCAAATCACCAGAAACAAAGCCAGACTAGTAGCCAAAGGATACAACCAAGAAGAAGGCATTGACTATGAAGAAACTTTTGCTCCAGTCGCTAGACTTGAAGCAATAAGGATTCTTCTAGCCTTTGCATCCATGAAAGACTTTAGATTATATCAAATGGATGTAAAGAGTGCATTTCTTAATGGTTATATTAAAGAAGAGGTATATGTAGAACAACCTCCTGGCTTTGAGGACCATAAGCACCCCAAACATGTGTATAGATTAAAGAAAGCTTTATATGGCCTAAAACAAGCTCCTCGAGCTTGGTATGAGAGACTCAGCAGCTTTTTGCTGGGCAAGGGTTTCTCAAGAGGCAAATTAGATAATACACTGTTTATCCTCCACAAAGATAGAGATATGTTAATTGTCCAAATTTATGTTGATGATATTATATTTGGGGCAACTAACGAGAAGCTTTGTGAAGATTTCTCTAAAATTATGCAGGGTGAATTTGAGATGTCAATGATGGGAGAACTAACATTCTTCCTAGGCCTGCAAATCAAACAGAAGAAGAATGGAATCTTCATCTCCCAAACTAAGTACTGCAGAGAACTACTCAAAAAGTTTGGGATGGATGAATGCAAGGAGTATGACACTCCTATGAGCACCACTGCCGCACTCGACGCTGACGCAAAGGGTAAATCTGTCAGCCTGCCCATGTATAGGGGAATGATAGGTTCCCTCTTATACTTAACAGCGAGTAGGCCTAACATTCAATTTAGTGTAGGCATGTGTGCTAGGTTTCAAGCCAACCCCAAGGAGTCACACTTAACATGCGTTAAACGTATTTTGAGATACCTTGAGGGAACACAAGAACTTGGTCTTTGGTATCCCAGAGGTAACCAAGAGTTCTTGTGGGCTTACTCTGATTCTGACCATGCAGGTTATAAGACTGATAGAAAGAGCATCAGTGGACAATACGCCTTCCTTGGTGGTTGTCTGGTGACTTGGGCTAGCAAAAAGCAAACCTGTGTGTCTTTGTCATCCACTGAGGCAAAATACATTGCTGCAGCAAGTTGTTGTGCTCAAGTGCTGTGGCTGAAGAACCAGTTGAGAGATCTTGGCTTGGAGTTCCCTGAGGCACCTATTCTCTGTGACAACACAAGCACTATCAGCCTCGCCAAGAATCCAGTTCAGCACACTAGGACAAAGCACATTGACGTCAGACATCACTTCATCAGAGACCATGTTCAAAAGAAGGATGTCAAGGTGCAATTTGTCCCCACACAACAACAGCTTGCTGACATCTTCACCAAGCCTCTAGGGTTTGACCAATTTACTTTCATTAGAGGTGATTTGGGAATGGTAAACCCAAATGAAGTGTAAATTCTATTCATTATACTTGATTGTTTATCACTTACAGCAATACTAACTTAGGCATCGGAGTGCCAATATATGTTTTTGCAGGTACTCAATGTTAAATCTTAAGCAAGTGCAACCGGAAGCAAAACCACTTCCGGATGATCACTCACTGACACTGGATGATCAAGCCAAGAGAACGCCAGCACTAGTCAAGAGACACGTCACTTCAGAAAACTCTTCAACTTCCCAAAAGAGACGTTATGTCTTCTCTGGTAATGTGAAGCAACACGTGTCATCAGGTGTGTCGTTCCAACTTGAGTTGTTTACGCTACCCAATGTGTGAAAATGTGAAAAAGCATGACCATTTTACCCTTAGTAACTGTACCTATAAATAGGACATCATTTTTCACTTTTCACTTATACTTACAAATTCTCTGCATACAAAATTCTTCATCTTCTTCTATGTTCTTCATTTTCTTCGCATTTTACCACAAACCCGCACAAAAATGGCCGGATCCCATGAAACAAACCCAGTTTCAAGGAAACCTTCCTCATCTAAGAAACACAAGTCAAAATCTGGGAAATCAAGCCATAAACATTCTGGAAAATCTGAGCATCGTGAAGAACATCGCAATGAACATCAAGAACACCATGAAGTTTCTGGGCAGAATACACCGGGGCAGGATAAAAATATTCAAGGTCAGCCTGAAACTTCTGGTAGAGTGGCAGAACAGTTAGTGGTTTCTAAGCAAGAGAAGCTTGATAAGAAGAGGAAGTTCATCCCTAAGGAAGAGGCTGCGGCGATCAAATATGCCGGAAATGCATGGTACAAGTACCAGCTTCTGTTAGGGCCTTTGAAGAAGAGCTTCCTTTTAGGCTGCCTGAGTCCTTGGTAAGTCCTCCCCGTGCTAAGTATGACGCTGGGAACGAATCCAGCAGCTTGAGGACAGAATGTGCCAAGTCGAGAATCATCTTACCAAGATCTCACCCTCAGCCACCACCTCAAAATGACCACCAATCCCAACCCTCACCTTCTCATAACCAACAAACCCAAAAACTCACCACAACGAACCCACCCCTCACTCCAATCCTTTCAACCCCAACTCTAGACCAAACTCCATCCCTGGCCCTCACCCTCTTTGATGATGCCAAAAGGGGGAGAGATGTGATGTCCACAGCATGTCCACTCTGCACATGTCAATGAACACAAGGATGTCCTCAGCCAGCCCTGGAAATTGAAGACTTGACTCTTGAGGAATCCATTGAGTCTGCGAGACTCAGAAGAGAGAGGGTTGAAAAAGAGCTTCAGCGGATAATTGACCAGAATGTTCATGAGGTCGAGCTAGCCAAACTACAAAAGGAAAAGGAAGAGAGACAAGAGGAGAGGGAGAGGAAAAAGAAACAAAAACCCTGAACCCCCAATCCAAACATTTTTTTTTAGAAATTTTTCCTTCTTCATGCATACCTTCATACTTACCTAGTATATGCTCTTTACGTGTATATGTTATTTAATAGTATGCTCTGACTTGTAACTTATGTTTATCAATAATATTTGTCTCAGTTACTTGTTTTTATCTATTGCTTTTGTTTTCCTGTTAAACCCCTTCATATGGACTTAATCGATAAATAGTTAAAAACTGAGTTTGTCATCATCAAAAAGGGGGAGAATGTTAGAATCTTAAGTTTTGATGAAGACTAAAATATGAAAGAATTGGTCTAGTACTTAGAAAGCAATAGAATAACCCAGGATCCCAAGTAAGAGTGCAACCGGATGTGGACTTACTTCCGGATAGACTAGGACTTGGGCTCGCGGATGAATGTTTCATCCCCCAGCGGCAGCAAGTAATTCACTAGAGATTTAACTTAGTCCATGAACGCTAGATATCCAAAACCTAAGACTAAGTTATGATTCAACCGGAAGTGAAGTTGCTTCTTGTTAAACTTAGACTGACGCAGACTGATAAGATAGATATCACCCCAAGCGTCAGTAAGTTCACCTCGTCAAGTAAAAATGCTTCCTGTTAAACTTAGACTGGCACAGGTTGATAAAATAGATATAACCCCAAGCGTCAGTAAAAGTGCAACGTCAAGTGGAAATGCTTCCTGTTAGATTTTGACTGGCGCAGACTGATAGAATAAAATAACCCCAAGCGTCAGTGAATCAGCCTCGTCAAGTGAAATTGCTCCCTGTTAAATTTAGACTGGCACAGGCTAATAGAAGAGATATAACCCTAAGCGTCAGTGATTTCACCACGTCAAGTAAAAGTGCTTCCGATAGCTTAGTGACTAGCGCTGACCGTTGGATTGAGGGACACTGAGCGTGAGTGAGTAATAGTGAACAAAGTCCTTCATCCAGTAGATTTACCTCCGGATGCATCTTAGACTTAGGGAACACCCACTGCATGTAACTATGTGATTATATTGCTAGACTAACACTCAGTGCAGCACACTCAGTAGAATTGCTTCCGGATGAGAATCTGCTTCCGCAAGCAATCAGAATGTCAGAAGTTGCAGTGTCAGAATGCTTTTGTCAGAGCAGAGGTGTCAGGACTACTTTTCAGAGATAAAGCAAGTCAACCCTGCTATGCATTGATGAAGCATTTATTGAGCAAACGGTAACATGTGTTAAACGGCCATATTCAAACGGCTCTCCCAACTACCAAGAGACAGATTGCTTGAAGACTATATAAAGAGACTCAAACCTCATTTATGAGGTTAACAATTATCTTTGAATATTCTTGAGAGAAGTTAGAGCGAGAAACTAAGAACATCTTCAAGCATTCAAAGCTGCCCAGAAAAAGCGAAGAGCATTTAACACTTTGAGTGATCTTTTCATCTACTTATTCTGTACTCATTGTAGTTAAGTCTCTTTCTGTTATAAGAGCATTTATTGTACTTAAGTGTGTAACACCATCCGTTCTTTGAGAGAACTTAGTCAGAAAAATCCTTTAAGTGTAAAGGTTAACCCCTTGCTTGGTGTGAGGGGGAGCTAGTTAGAAAGGTTACAAGTGAGCCTGTGAAAAACTTGTTGTAAGGTTGCAAGTGATCCCGTGCAAAACTTGCGGTTGTAAGGTTTCAGGTGAACCCGATTTAAAACCTGAGATATAGTGGAACTCTCGGCCTGGGTGGTTGAGGACTGGACGTAGGTCAGGTAGACCGAACCAGTATAACCCTTGTGTCGTTTAATTTGAGCATTTATTTTTGAAGCACAATTCACCCCCCCCCCTCTTGTGCATCCATTACGTTCATTAACTACCCTATTGTTTATTCTTAATTACATTGTTAGCCCAAAAGTTTGTATATATATCACTACACCTCTTTCTCTCCATAATACTCTTATCTAGAATTTAAAAATACTTTTCTAGAAGGCTTCTAATTCCAAATGACTACTTTAACTATATATATATATATATTAAAATAAAAATCTAAGATAATTAAGACTTAATATCAATAAATTATCTCAAATATCATAAATCCTTCTCTAAAACTTTAAATTTTCTTAATAACACCTCAATAATTTAGTATTATTTTAATTTGAACATTGGGATGTTACAAAAACAGTGTAAAAATCAGTAAAATCGGGTCTGTTATGCAGCAGTTCGCAGGAGGTACCTGGGCGTAATTTCTGAAATTCGATGGCAGAATTGTAATTATGACACTGGGACTAAACTGCAATTCTGAAATTCGAGGTCTTTTCTGTAATTTTCCAAATTCGCCCAACAGCTTCATTTTCCAGCTTTTTCACCATTTTTTCTTGTTTTCTTCCCATCTAGACTCCTCCATATTTGGTCCTTGAACGACCCTAAATGTGAAATAAGGGAAGGAAATAGATTAACTAAAGGAAATAGATTAACTAACTCTCTAAAATTAATTAACACATTAAATTCATAAGTTAGGTCAATTAATTCACTTCCTAAACTAATTTCTACTTAAAGGTCTAGATATTCAATTAGGCATAAATGAACCAATATTGCATCTTTGAAATGCTAATAACCTCAATTTAATACACTAAAAACATACAAATCATAGGATTTGTCAAACTCATTAAATATGGTGAAATAAAATAATTAAAATAAATTTTAGAGCAAATTAACACAATATTCTATAAAGTAACAACATAAAACAATATAATAAGTTTGACACGTAGATTTGAGGTTGTACTGAGTTTACAGGTATTACGAATTTAAGAGACTCGTAACACATTTTGATTAAGTAAAAACATAAGAACAGGTGATACGATTATGTTTTTAAGTAAAACATAAAAACAGGAGGGTCAATTCACAAGTTTGACGACAATGAACTAAATGTATATCTTGGTTTTTGCAGAGTGGCTAATTCTAACCCACGACCTCATACCCACAGGGCAAGGGAGCTTACCGTTGAGCTAAGTCGACCTTCACAAGTTTACCTAATAATACCTTCACAAGTTTACCTAATATGATTTCCTAATTACTTTATTTTCTAATACTATAATGGATAATTATGACTAAGATTCTACTAACACAACATAGGATATACAGATATTAATTCAATAATTCTAACCGTTTTCATAAGGAAGCTTCTCTTAAAATGGAGGTGAAATCTCGTTTTGATTGACAAAATGCACGGGAGGAAAAGCTTTCAAATCTTGCATGAATTTCAAATTTTGAACTCCCTCAGTAGGTTTGGACAGAGATTATTACTGTCTAGATCCTCAAAAAGTATGGCGAGCCAAGCCATGGCTTGTTATGAGAGAAGGAGCAAAAGAAGAGGGAAACACGTGGGGGTTCAAATTTTATTGATATATTGATTCTTTTTTCTCCTCTCTCAGTTTGTTTTTTTAGCTTCCTACGCTTATCACAAACAATGCTTTAAATACAAAACCATAAAGTTTCTTTGAACCATAGTTTATCTAGTGACATTGATCATTGTCACCTCTATTATTATGATAAAAATTATTATTTAATAACCAAGCATCACACATCATACAAAAGTTTATTTCATAATGTCTTTCCCAGTACAACATCATTTTTCACAGCACCAATACATCATAATCATATCAAAATATAGGTATATAGTCTCTAGAATACAGCTATGATGATAACCAAGATGCATGTGAAGCTACATAGATCACACATATAAAGAGAATGATAAAGCCATAAACGCTATGAATATAGAGTCGTTATATTTTATTCCATCCAAGATTGATCATGCTTTGGTCACCCTATGAATCTTCGCCACACAATTATCAATTGGCCTAGTATGAGGAAGGTACATCACATGACTCTTAGGATTCAGACGTTCAAGCCTGCCACATACCATTAAAGACATTAACTATTATCAATTACATACAAAATATTGATTGTTTTAACAATTTCTGAAAATTTACAATTTAACTGACGAGTGTGATACTTACTCATAGTTCAGGAGGAAGTGGTGAAGAAACACAATGATTTCCAGCATTGCAAGTTCATTTCCTGGGCACAGTCTACTTCCAGCTCCAAACGGCATGAACTCCGTTGCTTTTGGGACAAAATTCTGTAATACCAAAACATAAAATTATTTTTTATAGAGTTAACAATAATATATAGTGTTAATTACATATTAAAAATGAAAATATATATGCAACTCACATCCCATGCATCTAGAAGGATTGAATTCCATGGGATTGGGATATATCTTAGGATCATAATGAATAGTCCTGAACCAAGCAAGAGCTCTCCATCCTTTTGGAACAAGGTAGCCTGTACAATTTCAAATTAGTGAGTAGCACCAAAACAATAAAAGACACTGTCCATTTTGATACAAAAGACCCTGATAGATAGTGCGAGTTATTATAAGGATTGGAACCAACCATTGATATTCACATCTTTCTTTGCCTGTCTGAAGACAGTCAGTGAGAATGTAAGCAAACGCTGGGTTTCATCAATCACCTATACAAATGTATAAAACATAAAAAAGCAATTAAAATATTGTATAGGACAATGTTAGTCTAACGAGTTCTATAGAAAGGTTTTCATAAATACCTTTGAAAGGTATCCCATTTGTCGAATTTCCTTCATTGTCAAGCCAGTTTGTGTTGGAGCCCTCCTTCTAATGATCTCGTCCTGCTCAGCCTGTACAAATAATCAAAATATATGTCGTGCAAGTTAAAATAATTGAGTAATAATTATTTTATATTTACCATCATCTTTGGCCATGCAAAACAATATGTAATTTAGAGTTCAACCACAACATAGTTTTAAAAATAGCATATATAGTAGAACACAAAATTTCCCCAATCAATAAATTTTAGAGCTAGAAGGGAATATTCATGGTACCTTGGCCTTTTTGAAAACTTCTGGGTGTTGTTGCAGGTAAACTGTTGCCCACATGGTAGTATGACCAGAAGACTCATGACCAGCATTCAAATACATCAACATAGTATCAGTTATTTGCTCATCGTCCAATTTGTTTCCACTCTCATCTGTGGCATTGATAAGACCATCGATCATGTCCCTTGATTTTTTATAATGAACACCGTCACTTCTTTCTTTCCTTCTTTGGTCAACAACATCTTGAAACACAGACACTAGTTTTTTCCTTGCCTGCAAGATAGAAAACAAATTCATACATTATTTGACAAGTAAGATTTATTAATAATTATGATAAATCAATATATACAAATTTCAATTTCAACTCTAAAGTATAATAACTGTAAGTACATATATACCTTGAGGGCCCTATGATATGCAAATCCTGGAATATTGATTTGCATAGCCCTAACACCAAGATTTAGATCTGTGTACTCCTTCTCCAGATTATGCATCACAGCGTCTCCCTCAGAGCCTACAAAAATATGCATGATGATGCGAAAAGTAAATCTTCTCAGCTCGGTGAGAAACTCAATCTCTCCCATCTTGCTCCATTTATCCAGTGAAGATATGGCTATTTCTTCAATTTTGGTCAAGTAATAAGACAAAGCATCCATGCCATTGATGGAAGCAGAAGTCAAACGCCTTAGACGCTTGTGTTCTTCATAAGGGATTGAAATGAATGATTTCTTTCCCATTAGCTCCACTGTAGAAGCAGGCCAACCTGGCTCAAAATGTTCATCATCCATCAAAACCTTCTTGCATCCCTCAGGCGTTGTCACAATAACACTTGGATACCCAAACATTAACGACTTGTATATGCCAGTATCCCCAAATCTGCATATTAAGTTTGAATAATCAGATTGATTTATGCTGTAAACAACAATGAATGAGAGAAATAATATTAAGATTATATTCCATAACAAAGTCCAATGTAGTAATTTCAGCACTAACTTCTATCTCTAAAAATGAAGATTTATGACAAAAATAAAGATAGAGTTTATACATTAAAAAAAGAAGATTGATATATGACAAAAATAAAAATAGAGTTTATACATTAAAAAATGAAGATTGATATATGACAAAAATAAAGATAGAGTTAATACATTAAAAAAATGAAGATTGATACATGACAAAAATAAAAATAGAGTTTATACATTAAAAAATGAAGATTGATATATGACAAAAATAAAGATAGAGTTTATATATATATATATATATGTATACTAACTTTTTGATGAATGATTCGACGTAGGACTCTGGACGACCATATTTGAAGGCCATGAGAAAAGACCACATATTACCGATGATGGGCAATCCCATATCTCCAGGAGGGAGAGAGTATTGCTTATCACCTAATGAGCGTTCATGGATCCACCAGTTTACGTTCTTGAGAATGAATCTGAGCACCATAAGACCACCAAAGATTGCAAAAGCTAATATCAAGGGACCCATTTTTAGGGCTAGTGGGGAAGACTACTCTTAGAAAAGTGGTCACTTGAGGGTTGTAGTGGGTCTCTCTTGTTGTGTTCTCCCTCTATTTATACAAGTCTCCACACACGAATTGGTTCTTTTTATGGTAATTCATAATGACATTGTTTCTTTTAATTTGACTTCTCTCCAATTATTATCTTGTAATGTACGACTGACTTTACATACAGTGTCCTTATATAAGTTAATAAGGCATATTTTCTTGTTCATTGTACAAAATGAGATCCTTTTGTTTTTGTTTATTGTCATTCCTTGCGTGCAATATAATATCTGCTTAAACCTTCTAGAAGTTAAATTTTAATGTTTTATTTTCGTTATATTTAACGATTATTAATTGGGGGGTTTCTTTTTTGAACTAGCTTAATAGCAATAGGCTTGAATTTATTTAAATCTTTTAATTTCAAAGAACATTTTATTAAATTTATGAAATGGGTTTTATCTTTAAAAATGTCTTTTTAGTCTGTTCACCCTAATGGTATAAAAATGATAATATTAATATGAAAAACCATAAAATAGATGTCATATTTAGTTTTAATTTTAAAATAACAATGATAGCCAAAAAAATATCTAAGTGTTTTCAGTATATAATTAAAAAAAACAATAAAAATAATTTAACTTGGATATATTTTAAATACAAATAGTTGATATCAAATGTACCAACATTCATACTTTATCGACCTTAATAAAGAGGAAAATATATATGAACTCATTAAATATGGTGAAATGAAATAATTAAAATGAATGTTAGAGCAAATTAACACAATAATCTATAAAGTAAAAACATAAAAAAAAATATAATAAGTTTGACACGTAGACTCTTGAGGTTGTACTGAGTTTACAGTTAATACGAATTTATAAGACTCGTGACACGTTTTGATTGTCAATTCACAAGTTTGACAACAATGAACTAAATGTATATCTTAGTACTTCATTATGATCTATTCCCTCCAATCGGAAATATGAGATTCCAACCACCACAACATGCTTCTTAAGATGACATGCAAAAATTTGTTGAATGTCTGAATTTAATAATCTTTTTTCAGTTGCCCATTATAATTATAATATCATTAAGATAAAAAAATACATACGCATTAATAAATATGAAAGTGAGTTAAGGATAAATTAGGAAAAATACATTAAATGAAACGAGAATATAAGATGTGTGCAATTAAATTATGGATCAAAACCATTCAAATTTTGAGTACTCATATTACTAAGTGGAGGGAGTAAGTTGATGGAACAAATAATTAATTTTACATGTATAAAAAATATAATTAACTTTATTGGTTAATGCAATCAATAAATTTTAAAGTTGTGTGTGTGTGTGTGTGGGTGTGTATTAAAGGGTAATGTTATACTTAACTCATCACGGAAAAATTCCTCTCCCCTGTGAGAGTTCTTGTTTCCTCTCCACCGTGAGAGCTTCGTCAGGTTCCTTGCAAACCGATCTCAATCCTCTTTTATTGTTTTAATCTCCTCTTCAATCTCTTGTGGTCTGCTACTTCTCTCTTCCCTTCAAATATTATGGAGGAGGGGCAATTTGGCAGTGAACGAAAATTGAAGAGTGTGGTTCTAAACCTAGAAAATCAGAGCAAAGGGAAAGGCTTCAACCTAGTCGGCAAATTATTGACGGGGAAGAACCTTAATAAGTCAGTAGTGATCTCCATGATCCGCAAAGGATGGCAATTAAAAGATGAAGTGCTGGAGATTCACGAGCTTGATCCAATCTGACCCATATTTCTATTCACCTTTGTGAATGAAGAAGATTACCTCAAAATTCTTAAAGGGTGCCTGTGGTCGATACAAGGCTTTCTCGTAAACATTCAAACAAGGGAGGAGTATATGGTTCTCTCGGTGGTAAAATTCAATAGCTCTCCTTTCTGGGTACAATTACATGGCCTCCCTCTTGAGGCATTTGACAAAGAAAATGCGGTAATCCTTGGTAGTGAAGTTGGAGAAGTACTCATGTACGAAAATCCAAAAATTGATGGAAGAATTAATCGTGCCTTCATACGGGTTCGATGCATGATCAACCTAGATAAGCCTCTTGAACCATGATTCCAAGAAAGGAGAAGGAACCAACCAAAGTTACCATCAAATATGAACGCCTCCAGAATTTCTGCTACAAATGTGGCCGGATTGGTCATGACATGAAAAATTGCTCACTAAACAAGGAAAGTCATCAAAGTGATGAGGAGGATAACACTTTTGGCAACTGGCTCCGAACTGCACGTTAAAACTCTGGAGGAGACATTGATTATTCACAAAAGTAGTTGGGTGGAAGCACAGCCGCTGAAAGCAACCAATCGGAGGAGCCTCCGGTTGCCGCTCAAACTCCAACGGCAAAGAATCACATTCCAGGTAAGCGGGTTTCCAAGCACAAATTAGGGGGGAAATTAATGAAATTAATTGGTATATGCAGGTAAATCTAACGGTCATTTCCACCAATATGGAAGGTCATAATCTCAAGGAAATCCCTCTACAGCTAAATGACAAATTTGGTGGGATTGTTATGAATAACATTTTGGATCACAAAGCTGACAATATTATCAATAATTCTGAAATTAATATCCCCTTTTGCTTGTCGGACTCAAGTATTACCAAAAGTAACCCTCTACAGCTGAGCCAACCCGTGTTACTTAACAAAGCCCAACAAGTGACAATCCAGGAAATTCACAATGATCAAATCCAGCTCTAGTCCAATACATCTAGCAACAGCAAAGAGTCTAGCTTTTCCTCTTCTATTATGAACTATGAACCAATTGAAAATATGGAGAAAGCAATTGTTCCCTTTGGCACCCTCTCACCTATATCACAGGTTTCTATGTCATTGAGTAGTGTTAGTCTCAAGAGAGGTGGGTCTGATGATATTGAAACCCCAGCGGCCAAAAAAAAGAAAAGACTTGATTTTTGTGAGGCTGAAGCACCAGAGAGCAAGAAAAAAGAGCAAGGTAAACGCACCAAATCAGCTGCAAGAAAACCTATGCACACCATCAAAAGAGCCTTGAGGACAGATTCTACAATAGGGAAGCTGGAGGTAAGGTCTTCAAGCACTGTAAGTCCCAAAATCGATTTCCCCGAAGAATGGTTTACATTCAATGGTGGTAATTCGAAAACTCTTTCTTCTGTAAATAACGCCAGTGGTTGGATGAGACCAACCACTTGTTCACAATGAATCTTTTATCATGGAACTGTTAAGGATTAAGGGGCATCCTTGATAGTCAAAAGCCTAAAAGAAGAAGTTTTAAAAAATAAGCCCCAATTAGTCTTCCTCATGGAGACTAAACAAAAAAGAAGTTATGTAAAAAAAATCCAAAAAAAAAATTAAATTTGCTAATGATTGGATTGTTGACCCCTTGGAAATAAGTGGGGGATTGGCCCTATGGTGGACTGATGATATAATTGTTAATATATTAGTTTCTACTGCTAATATCATTCATACAAGTGTTTCAGGTACAAGTTGTGAAACCCTAAGTACATAACATTTGTATACAGGCCAATAGATGAAATGGAGCGAAATGCATGCTGGCTAGATATCACTCGATTAGCTCAAAATATGGCCCAGTCTTGGATGTGTATTGGAGATTTTAACGACATTGCATCTATAACTGAAAAGTCTGGTGGAAAGCCTAGAGCGATAAGGAAAATTATAAACTTTCAAAATTTTATTTCTAACTGTGATCTTATTGACCTGGGTTTTAATGGTTACAGATACACATGGTGTAATAATCGTGAGGGTCAAGCCACTATTAGAGAAAGGATTGATAGAGCTCTAGGCAACATTCCATTGAGGGAGGAATTCCCCCATCTTGAAGTCTTCCATATTGACTCTAAATACACTCAGGGGTCAGATCATCACCTGTTTCTAGTCAATTTTTGCTGTAAAAACAACAGGAGGATCAGAGATTTCAAATTTGAAGCTAGATGGGCTACCTATGATAACTTCCTACGCATAGTTAAAAATGGATGGAACAATCTGGTAGTATATGATTTGTCTTCAATTTTGAATTTCTTAACACGGTTTGGTTCTTGTAAAAATGAATTATCCAGGTGGAACCGTAAAGAATTCCCTAATACAAAGAAACTCATTGCCAATTTATCCAAGGAGCTTGCTGATTGTCTGCAAAGTAAAGTTAATAGCGAATCAAAGAAGCAGGCTGATCAAATCAAAATGGCCCTCGAGGCTGCTTACGATCAAGAAGAGGAATATTGGTGGCAGAGATCCAGAATTCAATGGCTTCAAGCGGGAGATAAAAATTCAAGATTCTTTCATCTCTCTACTATTAAGAGGCGCAATGTGTATAGCATACTTAGGATTAGAGATGACGAAAACCGCTGGTTAACAGAGCAAGATGATATTAGAGCTAACATTTCTTTGTATTATAAAAATCTTTTCTGTTCAACAGGTGGGAGGAATATGGATGAAACCTTGCAATTTATTGAGCCTCGAGTGACATCAGAGATGAATGATATTTTAATGTTGCCCATCACCAAGGAAGAAATTCGTTCTGCTGTTTTTAGTTTGGGAGGAAACAAAGCCCCCGGTCCTGATGGATTCTCAGGTAAATTCTACCAAGCTGCTTGGACTACGATAGAAAATCAGGTTTGTGATCTTGTACTGGAATTATTTGCTGGAAAATCTGATTTAAAAGAGATCAATGATACTAATATGGTACTCATCCCAAAACTTGATAAATCAGAGCATGTATCACATTTTAGGCCAATTGGCCTTTGTAATTTCTCATATAAAATCATCTCAAAAATTATTGCACTAAGAATGAAGCCAATATTGGAAGCATGTAGCTCTAAAAACCAAGGTGCTTTTGTACAGGGCCGTTTTATTCATGATAATATCATTATTGCCGATGAAGTATATCATCGGCAATAATATGAAGTTGAATGGGACTTTCTAAAACAAGCTCTCTTGAAGGAGATGGTGACGTGGGATTGGGCGGCGAGGTTGTAGAGCTCGTTGGGGAGGAGGGCGTCGTGCCGGCGGCGGAGGGGCGGCGGAGTGGAGGAAGGTTTAATGTAGATTTTGTTTTGATGATGAGTTGCAAAGGGGGTGGTGAGATCTATTGAGGAGAAGATGTGTTTTTTTAATTTAAATTTTAAAATTAAAATTATAATTCCAGTGAGATGCCAACTAAGAAAATTAAATGCCAACTAAGCAAAATAAATGGTGTTAATTGACACATCAGCAAAACTTAACACCGTCAAATCCTTTTTAAACTGTAGGGACTAATGTTATTAACTGGGAAAACTTGAGGGACCAAAACCTCCCATTTGAAACTTCAGGAACTAAAACCAAAATGACACCAAACTACAGGGACCAAAAGTAATGTTAACCCTAGATGATATGTTAGCTTATAAATCAAATAAACTAGTGTAAAAAAATTGAGAAAATCGAGATTGACTTCAAGAATTTCGTGTTTCCATTTACCAACCTTTTATGGGTCTACCCATTTCCTATTTATGTTTACCAACTTCACAAAGTCATTACGGACTTTCTATTCATTGGAGAACATTTTGGTTCTTCAAACTCCACAAATATCACAGGACACAAGTCATGTTTTTTTATAACATAGAAAGCAAATCAACCTATTCAACTGGTACACAAGTCATGTTTTGTCATGACCAATAGTGGGCGTAGTTAGTTATATATATTGGGGTGTCAGTTTGTATAATTATTTTTATTTTCTAGAAAATAGAAAATCCAAAAATAGTCGTTGTATTATTTATGTATATATATAGACTGTTTGACCATGTGGAATGGGAAATAGAAATTTTACAAAGCAATTATCATGGTTATGGAGATTCTCTTGGGCTATTTGTAAGACTAAGCAAAATTCTTGCTAATCTGTGCAAAGAAAGTTGTTTCAGTGTGCTTGTAATTTCATTCCCAATATATTTGGCTTTTTTTTTGGTTTTACCATTGAAAATTCTAGATTTGCCGACGTAAAATGTAATCACCAAAGCAAGAAATATTAAGCTACTAATTCTTAGTCAAAACAAATATTTATGGCCAAAATAAGAAGTAATTAACTCATTTTTTACACAATTGATATTTTGTTTTCAGTAAAGTTCAATTGACTTTTGTTATTAAAAGAGTTCATTTGACTTCCCTCTTTGATGTATGATTAGCAATATTCTTTTTCTTTGAATAAAGGACAATTATATTAAGTAAAAAGAAGGATTTCAGTAGAGTTCATTTGATTTCCCTCTTTGATATATGATAAGCAATATTTCATAAGAATGATGTGATAATCATTCCTTATAGTAGCAGCTTGATATTCATTCCTTATAATTTTATTGTGATAAAATGAAGTTTTTAACAATTTGAGATGCAATATTAGTATCTTATATGAGAAAGAAAAATGTTTTAATTTAGGTGCTAGATAAATAAAAAAGTAGTCTAAAATTTAAAAGTATCAAAAAGAGAGTTATTATTATTATTATTATTATTAGTATTATTATATACCCTATCTTTTTACTTAGGCATGTGAAACATCATTGGAGCTGAAATGGGAATGGAAATTCATTATACAAGCCCAAAGTTTTTGTTTGAAGATGAAATGAATTGAATCAAAGCCCAAATAGCCATTGTTGGTGATTCAATTAAAAGCCCAATTGAAGGAGTAATATGTGACAAGTAGCAGCTCACTAAAAAGGAATTATCTAACATTGAAATCCCATGTGTTTGGGCTGGAACGAAGAAAAAGAGTCTGATAGGGGAATGGGAAAATGAATTAGAAGGGAAGTGGAGACAGAGACAAGAAAAAAAGAAGGAACAGTGGGGGGCGCCTATATAGAGACCGATTTGAGCATGAGGGTGCGCCGAATTTGGAGAGCTTCTCCCCTCTCCCATTTGCTCTATTTTCCTCCTATTTCCACCATGATTTATCTCCATCCCCTTCTCATGGGAGGTAACTAAACACACCCTCTTTGCTCTTGGGAATGGTTTGAGATGGCTTGAGCTCACATGCTTAATAGGGGAGACTTGTTATTTTCCTTTTCTCTTGTATTTATAATTTTCCTAGGTTTAGGATTGTCATTTATACTTAGATTTGGATTATTATGTTTATTTGAGTTTGAATGTGATTATGGTTTGTAATGAGGGATTTGGACTCAACAATCTGTATGGTCATATATATGTTCTTTATAATTCATTAGATACTTTTCTATTTACTCATGGTATTGATAAATAGTTTGTTTGAATTGAATTGTAATTGAACCTAATGTATTACACATCACTAATCACACTCTAGGGTAATTAATAATGCCTATTTGAATAGTTCATGAGACTAGGCATTAGACTTACCGGTTGATAAGGTTTGGTACTTTAGGAAACTTAGAGAAAACTCAAAGGTGCTAAGGGGTTTAACAATTTCTAATTAGTGGGTTCCACTAATTAGTAATTGGACTCATGGGTTCATGAGGTTTGGCAATTTAGTGAATTAGCACCATAGTGACTCCCCGAATATATTAATTGAGCTAGAATAGTTATTCTCAATCATTTCCCAAGAGCAATTCCATTTTAAATTATTAAATCTTTACTTTTTCTCAATTCTTCTTTTCCCCTCTTTCATATCACACCTTTTACTAATTTTCATTATTAATCCAAAACATTTTTCTTATTTCAAGCAAGTTTAACATTTAGTTACTAGGTAATTAATTGCATTTCTTAGGCTCCTCCAAGTGAGCGATATCCGGGGTAACTTTCGCTTACCTTGAGGTCCTAAAATTTCTTGAAGGACTAGACCCAAGACACACTACACCGACCATAAGTCTGGTGTCCTTCAAGTGGCGTCGTTGCCGAGAAGCCAAGTAATTGGTTCCTCTAACAACCTTCACGTTTGAAAACATTAAAACAATAGATGTATTGTTACCATTCATGTAATGTTCATCTTCAACTTAAAAGCTTTCATACATATTGTGTACTTTACACGTTTCTCAAAAGTTTATAGTCATATTCAAATAAATAAAATACTTGTAATATCTAAAAATGAAAATAGTTTTGGTGATATAGCTTTCACAATATAGAAGATACAATCTTATCTTTACCATTAACATATCTTAAGAAAACAACTTAGTCCAAATTATATAATGTAAATATGAAAACATAATTTTTTATCATTATTATAAAAAACTTGATTTTTATAGATGAATTGATACATAGCAAATAACAAGTGCAACTCAAAATCTACAAGTCAAGCGTAGCTCGAAGGCCACGAAAAATCAGCGTAGCTCGAGACTATGAAAACAAACGTGGACACACAGTCTACGAGGGTAAATAACCAAGTATGACACATAGTCACGAAAACAAGCGTGAACACACAGTCCACGAGGGTAAGTAACCAAGCATGGCAAAACCATGAAACAAGTGTGACATGAAGTCATGAAATAACTGTAATACGAAGTCACGAAAACAAGCGTGGACATACAGTCCGCGAGGGTACTAACCAAGTATGGCTTTACCATGAAACATGCGTGGCAAAGTCACGAAACAAGCGCATGTATATAACCCACGAGAACAAGCACTTTGTGTCTAATTCCTCAATATATATATATATATATATATATATATATATATATATAGACACACACACACTAATGAATAAATTGATCGATTTGAATGATGATAAATCCTTTAGGGAGAAATTAAACAAGTTTTCTTCTAATTCCAACTTTGGTCCAGGCAATGTAGGTTTAGGAACAATAATATGAAAACTCAATGTACAAACATTCCAATTTTACATCTTCTCAAATCATCTATATGCCCAAGAAAAACCTTAAGAGTCATTATCTTTTGTTTTTAACCACTTTTGAAAATGGGTTTGATTAAAACTTGAAACACCATGTATCCAATAACTTCAAAAATATATTCAAAACCATGGTTCCTCTAAATGGTCACTATGATTAATTTTGAATTTTGAAATTGAATAAATACACTTTTGTTCCATTGATACAAAAGTATCCGCATCCACAAACACATCGATTTAATTGTCAAAATTTACATCCCTAATATTTGTAACCCATTCTTTCAACATCTATCTTCCCTAAATAACACTATCAAGCATCTCCATATCTTGAACAAGTCTTATGGAAATCAGATTTTCATTCCTTTTATTTTTACCGTTCACCATTTACACACACAAATGACGCTAAAGACACTCCAATTTTTCACAACCTATTAATTTTTTTTGATATGGTTTGATTATTGAAATCTAGTCAATCTTAAATCACATACAAGTCATTTACAATCTATTGCTATCACAGTTTTCTGTTTTCTTATAAGTTATTTCTCTTAGGCATCAAAAATCACAAGACCAACTACCCATGTAAAGGCCCCTAAGACCGTACCTCGCTCAAATTCCAACCCTTCATGAAAGCTTTACTTTTTTTATTTTTTTTACACATGTAGCACCAAACTTTAATTCATTTAGACTTAGTATCGATCTAATAATATAAAGAAACATACATCATAAATGGAAAGTCCTCAATAACTGATTGTCTCTAAAACTGAGCAACTAGTTAAAATAATACTGTTCATACTTAACATTATACCACTTAGAGTGCACACCAACTAACTCAATAATAATACTCCCTCCGTTCCTAAATATAGGACCTAGATGACTTTTTTGAAAAATCCTAGAAAAAGCAAAAAATAAGTTAATTATAAATTGATTTACCTAATTTTTTCTCTTAAACTAGTTTATTTTACCTATAAGCTAATGAATAATCTAAAAAGATATCAAATATGTCATCATTTAATAACCTATTTCGCAACCTTAATCTTTCCAAAAAAAGATATCTAGGTCTTATATTTAGGAACGGAGGGAGTATATCTTATCTCAAATAATACTTTTTCACATGGGAACCTTTATGTTGTTATATCGAGAATTAATTCTGAATATGGTTTGAAAATTATCATTATTGACTCTAATAATAAAGCATCAAATCAAATGTTACCAGAAATGTAATTCACATAGAGACATTCCAAAATGTAAAAAATGATGATTCAACATATATATGTCTTTAGAGCCTGAACATTGGAGGGATGCAACCAATTTCATTTGACACATTTGGCCCATTACACTATTACAGACTTACAATGAGACTGAGGACTCTAAGAGAATAGATCGTCAGCTATGCTGTTGAGCGAGATGTTGTTGAGATTTTGCGTGGAGAGGTGTTTGGTGAGTTAGACATGATATGTCACACACCAGCGTCACTTCAGTTTCGGACTAGGGATATGTGTTATGTCCTACAGTTGAGTGCACGGTATTTAGCTCAGTGGATCACAGCTGCACCAGATTCAGTGCAAGAAAGGAGATTGTTTGATAATTTTCTCTAGTATTGGAATGGTGACCAATTGCATTGGACTGATGTTATAGTCCGAAGAGCTTTCGGGCATGTTAGGGGTTCGCTCTCATACTACAAAGCAACATCCTCCATTGACTGCTCAAAATTTCCTGCATCATTTTTTGAGGAATGAGGGATTCATACCAGGAGAAAGTGGTAGATCTATTGTCTTATTCTGTGAAGGCATGAGCGATTATAGTGGGAGGGTTGTGAGACTCCCAGATTCTTATATGGGTCTGATTGAATTGGGAAAAATGCATTGGCAATTCTCAGTAACAAGAATTACAACTGAGTTTAGAGCTGTGATCGATGAGATTGCTGATATTCAAGCAGGGCAGCGCGTTAATTTGGTCGGTGATCTTCCAGAGGCCACATATTTTTATCTATTTTAATATCTTTCTAACACGTTTATTTCTAATATCTTCAAAAAAGGTCAAGAAGCGCGCAAAGAATGACTGATGCTTGGGTTAGGCGGACTTTCCTCCTAAGCAGTAGGTTCCAATAGCACATGCACAAGTAATATTCTCAAATTTTACTTGTGAAGTATACATATAACTTAAGCTCTGATACCAAAATATTAAGTGTAATTTTTATCCAAAATAGCGATATGTTGAATTGAATTTGAGATTACAACTTCAAAAGCAAATGAAAATAACAGAATTGCGTCATGCAAAACTCTTATTCTACTTTTATTTGAAATCTTAATTATTCTTTAATTTTTGATCTGAATTGGTTAAAATTACAATGCCAACAGAGTTTTTTTTTATGATGTTTGACCAAGAAAAAAATTAGATTTGTTTTATAATTTCCCTCATTTTTGAGGACCCAAATTCTCTACGTTACAAAAAAAAAAGAGACACAGCTTGGATGAAAAAAAGTGTGAATGAGAACTCTAAATTAGAAGTATTTTTATGGATATTCCCAAAGTTCTGATAGTCCATTTCAGTATATAGTTCCTTTATTATCTGTAACTTCTCTTGAGCACTATTCTTTTTTTTTGTTTTTGATAAAAAATAAGCATGCATTGATTATTCTGTATCATTATCTATTCTTCAGTTGATTAAAATATACTCCCACCGTCCTACAATAATAGAAGTTAACGTGGTGGGAAATGATCTATCCCATAATACAAGTAAATGTGGGAAATGATTTTAAGATTTATTGTATTTTTTTCACTTTTATCATTTAATGACAACATTCTCTCTCATTTTCCCTATATGCACTTGAATTTTTTCTCATCCAATCAACATCACATTTATCCTCTTCATAAATAAATAGGGGTAAAGTTGAGAAAAAATATGTTCTAAACATATTAATTGTTTTTCTTCATTTAAACCAAGCAGCTTGAATTCTATTGTTAACATCATCGTCAACTTCACAATCTTTTTGTATGATTGATCCTAAATATTTAAACTTGTCCACCTCTTGTATAACATGGTTTCCCAAAGTAATTTCTAAATCTTCATGAGTTTGTCTATTACCAAAACTAAAATGCATATATTTTGTCTTGTCCCTACTTAATCGTAAACCTTTTAAATCTAGAGTTGTCATATAAAACTCTAGTTTCCGATTAATTTCATCTTTTGAGTCTCTTAAAAGGAATATATCATCCGCCAAAAGCATGCATTTATTAATTTCTTCTTGGATACTTGCGGTTAGAACTAAAGCCGATATTTTAAGCTAACTCGCTTTAATTAGGCTAGCCCAACCTAACCTGTAACATACTAATAAATGGGCTAGCCCGAATTTCAAATTGTGAACTATTTTAAAAACAGAATTTTTTTAAACTGAATATTAAATCAGCAAACACAGAAATTTTGTGACAAAATCAGTAATCAACAAAGTAAATTGCATGGCAAAAAAAAAAAACAAAGTAAATTGAACATTTTATCAACATGACCATAAACAAAAAAAGTGCTCATCTATAACTTCCTTATTCCTTCCCATTGGCCATTCCACACTTCTCGTACTCTCATAAAAATGGCTCTTCGTTTTAACGAGAATGATTTCTTAGGATGTTATGGCAGTACAAGGTTCGCCAAACAGATGGCTTTCGCTTCTCCCTTTTCATCTCTTGAAGATGCCATTTCTGCTGCCAATGAAATTTGGTTCAACAAGGTTGATGTCAATGGCTGGCTTCAGGCTTTTTCAGCTCATCCCCAGATCGGACAAAACCATGCTTCTACTCCTACCACTCAAGAGAGTGCCCAGTTTAGTAATTTGTTCCTTAAACTAACTTGTTATCATCCTAGGTTTATTTTTGACTTCAATTACTGTTGAGATTTTGTTTTGTTTTGTTTTTTTTATATTCATGGATTTATTAGTTGGTCTGATTTCGGAATTGAATTTAAATAAGTTATATAAATTGACTGTAAGGAATTTTTTTCCCTGATTTATAAGCAACCATATAGTCAGATGATTCACATAATAGGTTATGATTAAGAGGCTCATTTAGCTTCGTTAATGTTAAAGAATAGTCAACTGTGTGTTATATTTAGGAGCGGAGGAAGTGGTTGATTAGCTGCTTTTTAGGTTGATTTTGATTATCTACTGTGAGTTCAGTTGGGTTAAGTATTTTGCAGTGCTGTAGCAAATGGCTGATGCATATTGGCGATCCATTTGAGCTCTAACGTTTTGTTGAAGTTGGCTTTCACTAGAAAAATTGGTGTATTATTGAGAGTAACTGGCTAGAGGATAAATGAGAAAATGGTGTATTTGGTCTATATGCTTTTCAGTTGTCGTGTTTTGAGTGCATCTCATGCAACTGCTACCCCGCCCATTTCCGCTGTTTCATCAACTTTTATGAAACTGAGCTATCGAAAAGACTTGATGTAGAGGGAGGGGGGAATTACATGCATTGAAAGATACTAATGAAAGTAATTTGTCTGAAAATTTTCAGGTGGAGTAGTGGTGAACAATCAACTGCTTTAACTACTACTACAAAATCTAGCCCTACAGGTTTATTTGTTGCTTTCTTTGTTGGAAGTTTCAATTCATGGCTGTTTACTAATTCTTTGTTAGAAAGGCTGGTTTGGCTCAATGTTAAGCTCGCTATCTGTGGGGTTATAAGCAGCCCCTTTGTGTACTGCAAGGTCGCGGCTACAAGGTCTTTGTGTACTTGTGAGACACATTCTCTTGCAAGACTTCCTAGATCATTCCTACCTCTGTTATTAACAGACTTACCCCCTCCCCCCTATGTACCTCTGTCCTCCCCTATCACTTCTAGCCTGCTTCCTAAAACCCTAATTTCCTCTAGCCTGCTTCCTAAAACAAACCAAACGTTGGCCAAGCCCATCAGAAACATTATTTAACGAATTAGATTATATTTTTATACAATTATGCATGAAAGGCGATCACCTTAATGCGGTCTATTTGAACTTTGTAGGAATTATATGAATGGAATGCTCGCTGTAGAGAGAAATTTGGGTTTATATTCATCATTTGTGCATCTGGGAGAAGTACTGATGAGATTCTTTGTGAATTGAAGGTAAAGTGGAATTTGTAATCCCAAGTTGATTATAAATTTTGTGGATTCTTGTATCCTCTCCACTTCTTTAGTATAGTTAGTTAATTTGTTTGTGCAGTTGTATAACTGTTTTGCTTTTTATGACCTATAATTTGAATCTGAAAATGATAAGTTAAATAGTTCTATGAGATTGGTATTTTTGAGAGTATGTTGTGTGATTTGTATTCTAATTTTTAAATATCATAGGAGTACAACGATTTTTGCTTTGGGCTTTGAAATTCTTGTAAAGATTATCGTAGTGACCATTTTAGAGAGAATTGGGATGTTTCATTTTTTTCGTTGTGTACTGCTTACCTTTTCAAATAATAGTCTTAGGATTTGAAATTGAAAGTGTCAATTATATATGAAGTGGGGACACAACTGTTGTATGAAAGGAGATGGTAGTTGCTGTACCCTGAGATACTTTATTATTCAATGGAACTTGCTATTTTTGAACAAACAGTGCAATATGCCATTTTTTTATTCAGAAATAAAATTTAATATCCATTCTTTGGTTGAATGCTTCTTATAAGACTTTTACATTAGTTAAGAGAATGTATTCTATTTTTTTATGAACTATCTAAAACTGGACCAAAATGTTAATAACTAGGAACTCAGCTACTATTAAGTGACTAAATATTTCTATGAATATCATAACAAGAATCATGAGTGTAAAGTTCATCATATGAATGGGGACCGAAAAGAATTCCAAGAGACAATATGAACCTAAAGAAACTATGTTATCCAAGAGACAATCTATCGGGTTAATTTACTTGTGCTTTATTAGAGGTTGCTAGAAAGAAAAATAACAATGAATCCTTGTCTTAGTTTAGTGATGTAACGTAATGGTGACATACATCCATGTTGGCAACCCCACTTACTAGGATTAGGCTTGTTTTATTGTTTACTTCAGTGATTTAGACTGTGCTGAATCTAATTCGTTTATTTTCATTTTTCGTGTATTGATTTGATGAGAAGGGCCAGCCGGCCTTAACAGTTAGCTCTCTTGCTGTGAGTTTGAATCAGCCACTTTGCAAAAGTAAGGGTTAGACTGCCTAGTATATTCCCTTCCCCAGCACCCTCACCAAGTGGGGATTAGAACTAGGCTGACCCTTTTTATTGATTTGATGAAAATCAAGCTGAAGAGCCGACTTGGCTTAGCTGTAAACTCATTTGTTGTGGGGTCTGAGGCCGTGAGTTCAAATTAGTCTCTCTGCTAAAAGTAGGGGTAAGACTGCCTAGTATATTCTCTTCCCTAGCACCTTTACCAAGTGGGGATCGAATTGGGTTGGCCGTTTGATTAAAACCAATCAAAAAGAAAAAAAGGATTTGACGTAAGAAGTCACATGTTCTTGCAATTTCTTGCTAAATTTTTTCAATGAAAATGCTTGTTGAATTTGAACTTTAAAGTTTGATTTTAATCACATATTGTTTTGCACTTCATAGAGACGGTATCCAAACAGGCCATTTACTGAATTTGAGATAGTAGCTCAGGAGCAAATGAAAATAACAGAATTGCGACTTGCAAAACTCTTTTCATCTGCAGCAGATGCTTCGTCTAAAATGACAAGCATCTTTGTTGTAGCTAAAAAGGAAGAAGGTTAATTCTTCTTTCTTATTGGTTAAAATTTCAAAGCCCAACGAAAAAGGAACTATGCATTCATGTTTTAACTGTTAGCCCTTTACAGCCAAATTTAGTTTACTCGATGATTTTATTGTCTGACTCTGTGTTTTGAAAATCTGTACTACTTAAACTTCACATGGCTTGCAACTAAAAATGTATTATTATTTCTCATTGAACTTTTTCCATCATGACTTTTGAAATAAAAGTTTAATTTTGTGTGTGAAATAACAGGAGAGTTTGCTTTGATGCTCTGATCCTAATGCTTCAATAGCCAAGTTTGTGTGTGTGTTTGGTTTGAGTACAGATAGTGGGAGGAGTGGGGGCATTTTTGTAAAAGGGGAGGTGGGGCCCACTAAATTCTCCCTCCACTCCCATCAAAATTTAAATTTCATTCCCTCATCTCAATTTTATCTTTTTCAATATTTTATTTTTCTAAAAATCTCCACTCTCCTCCCCTCCCCCTCACCTCAAACCAAACGCACCAGTTTATTGCTTACTTTAAGCGAAAAACTAGAAAGTAGATTATTTAGTGGAGCTTATATGGGTCTTTGCAAATGGGTCAATGCAGGACGTATTTAGCATTTTTATTATTTCTAATTTCAGCTTGGAAACCATCTTTGGACGAATGCTTTTATTTTACTACACTGGGATATGATTAGTGACTTATGTAACACAATACCTGCTTTACAAGGTCCATCATTTGCTTCTCATGTCCCTTTTGCTTGCATGAGTAGTCATATTTTATCCTCTCCCATCTACCATTTCCCCCTTTTGCTTTACTAATTGGGTCTTTCAGATTTTGCTTCAATTTGTTTTGCCATAGTTTTGATCTTCTTGTCCAAAAGAATAAACCTCTATGTTTTAGCATGTACTTTACCTTGGAAAATTACATTTAGAGCATGTGGTGCTGAATGATGTATGTGGTAGTTTGATCTGTTCAACCACTTTTCTTCTTCTATAATTTTTCTACCTTTCCCTGGCTTATTTTGATTTTTTATTTTCAACAATGCTAGAAGATCGCATAAGCATTATAGGTGGCCATGTGAATGCTGCTTCAGAAGTTTCAGCTGGACAACAAATTCAAAGTCAACCAACTCATACTAGATCCCTGAAATGCGTGGCTGTCACCCAAGAGGGGGGGTGAATTGGGTGAGGGAATAAAAACTTTATTTCTTTTCGAAAGACTGCTTGTGCTTGGTGATGATGTTACTGAGTAATGGTATGCACAAGTCAGTATGTTATGTGATGCAAAATAGAATGTTTAAATGTAAGTTTATGCACACATAAATTTATCCTGGTTCGGTCACCCAGACCTACATCCAGTCCCCAGGCTCCACCTGAGATTTTCAATCCACTATTCTTGTTTAAACCAGGCACAAGAGAAGCCTTTACACTTTAGGTTTTACGAGCACGGGTTCACCTAACAACCCACAGGTTTTACAACGGGTTCACCTGCAAACCTTACAAACGCAAGTTTTACGGGCTAGCTTGCAACCTATGGAGATTTAGAAAACTTCTAAATGCTCCCCCTTACAAAATGTAAGATTACAATTATGTTCACTCTATGAACTGATTTTGTTAAACACTTAAGCTCAAAACTAACTCTCTCAAAGAGTGGATGATGTTACTCACTTAAGTACAAATGAATCACTCTCTAAGAATATTACATATCAAAGTCCGAGAGTAGAAGATGAGAGGAATGTAGAATAGTGTTTCAGATAATAAGCTCTGTTCTCTCTCTCTCTTAGTTCTTCTGAATGTAGATGTTCCTTTTATATCAGCCTCTGAATATCCAACCGTTGGGGAGGCAATAAGGCCGTTTGAATATAGCCGTTGGGCCTTGTTTACGTTGTCCTCATTAATGCACAGCAGAGTTGACTTTGCTTTATCTGAATAGGGTGCTTTGTCCAGCTGTTCTGTCAACACTGTTCTGACAACACTGTTCTGGCAAAAGTCGTTCTGACATCTATACACTGTACGGTCTGACTCTTGCTTGTTGTCAGATGAGGACTTCGTTCCTCAAGCATAAGTCCAGGATGCTAAGAGACTTACTATCGGAAGCTCTCTTGCTAACTGAAGTGAAGCTCGTGGACTCTAACATTCTGCTTGCTATCATAGAGGAACTTTGTCTTCCAAGCACTTGTCCATGAATGATAAGAGTGCTTTGCTATTGGATGCTCTCTTGCTATCAGAAGCTCTCTTATGGACTCCGACTCTTGTGGGTAGTATGAGCTTTGACACCTTGAGTGAATCTTCAGATTATGTTCTCATACTCCTCATGCTTGGTAGGTAACAATGTTGTTTGAATATCTGTTATCCTTTTGTTACCGTTGGAAGGAACATCTTCTTAAATGCTCAGCAGGGTTGACTTGCTTTATCTCTGAAAAGTAGTCCTGACACCTCTGCTCTGACAAAAGCATTCTGACTTCTGAGTATGTGACATTTACTCTTGTACTCTTGCTGACGGATGATCATCGTTCATCCGGAAGTGGCAATCTTGCTCTGCAAGTGTTAATCTCTGAAATCCAATGCCAAGAGTCTTTGCATCCGGAAGCTCAGTTGCATCCGGAAGTGTGATTAAGTTCTGCACATACTGGTTAGTCCAACATAGCAATATATATAATCAGATATAGTAAAACTATACATGTTGTGGGAAGTTTGCTATGGGAAGTAGTCTTACTTAGACTATGTTCTGACTTAGTGTAATGTCTACTGACTCTAAGGGATCTCTATTCCAATAGTCAGCTTAAGTCTCGTTAGTTTACTCTAAGTCTTCCTAAGTGACTCAGTGTGTCATTCATGCTATGTATATTAAGTCAACACACAATCACATGAAGTGGGAGTTTACTTAGTCTAGGATGTATCCGGAAGCACTTCTACATCCGGAAGTACTTTCACTTGATGAAGGATCTAGCTCACCATCACTTACTCTCGCTCAGTGTATTTCATTCCAACAGTCAGCGCTAGTCACTGAGCTATCGGAAGCACTTTTACTTGTCGTGGTGAGCTTACTGTCACTTAGGGTTATACTTCTTTTATCAGCCTGTGCAAGTCTAAATCTAACAGGAAGCAATTTCGCTTGACGAGGCTGATTCACTGACGCTTGGGGATATATCTATTCTGTCAGCCTGCGTCAGTCTAAATCCAACAGGAAGTGTTTTCACTTGGCGAAGTAGACTCACTGACGCTTGGGGTAATATCTATTCTATCGCTCTGCGCCAGTCTAAGTCTAACAGGAAGCAACTTCACTTGACGTTGCATTTTCACTGACGCTCGGGGTTATATCTAGTATATCAACCTGCGCCAGTCTAAATCTAACAGGAAGCAATTTCACTTCCGATTGAAACATAGCTTAGTCTTAAGGTTGTGTACTAATTCTCATGGACTAAGTTATTTCCCCAGTGATTTACTTGCTGACGCTGGGGGATGAAAGCATTCATCCGCGTGCGCAAGTCCTAATCTATCCGGAAGTGATCTTGCATTCTCAAGTGATCTAACTCAGGATTCTAACCATGTCATCTAATCCTTCCTAAGTGTTGATTATGTTCTCTTAAGTACTAGACCATATCATACCTTAGTCACCATCAAAACTTAAGATTCTAACATTCTCCCCCTTTTTGATGATGACAAACCCATAGATGACTAGAGGACATAATTAAACTTAGATCACTCCCAGAGCACTCCCAGAGCTATATTTCTTTCCCCAGTTCTCTCCCAGAGCTATAATTAAACTTAGATATCTTATCTTACCTTTCAGCTCTAGACATCTCATGTCTCATCTCATATCTCATCTCTAGACATCTCATGTCTCATCTCTCTCCCCCTTTTGGCTTCATCAAAATTCAACAAGTGCAAGCTTGCCTTAGGGATGGGGATACTTCTAACGTTCTCCTAGGAATGGGCTTTCTACCTAATATTTCTCCCTATGAATCGTTAATAAAGATTTGTTCTAGACTATTCAATACAACGTACGAGAATTATCAAGGGAAAACAATAATGATTCATGATCCTGAATGATGGTATTCTCCCTAAACATTATGTAGGATAGCTAAACAGTGTGAGACAAAAAGAAGAAATATTGATGCAGTATTCTAAGTGAGTTTGCTCTCCCTAACCATTATGCAAGAAATCAGAACATGTTTTGCAAGGATTAAGTCTAGATCAAAACATACAAAAACAGTTCTCTTTTTGAAGGTGAAAATTCTTTTCAAGTATAAAAGACATCAAAAGTAATTTTGACCCTCTTGAAATGATTAACATGATATCAAAATAATTTTGGTGCGTTTAAAATGATGATTATGATATCAATTGAAAATTTGTGATTTTAAATTCGTGATACCAAATAAAATCAAATGAAATATGTGAGTTTGAACTTGTGATATCAAATGAAATGATTGAATGCCAAGTGAAATTTGTGATACCATATGAAAATGAAACCAAATCAAATGAAATTTGTGAGATTAAAATACCAAAAGTAATTTCCAAATAAATTGCATCACAGCATCTCAAGAGTTTATTATCGATGACAACATGTAACTCTCTATTTTCAAGGGATCATTATCGAGTAATGTCCATTTACTTCTCTTCTATATTTAAGGTTAATCATCACAGAATCAAGAAAGGAAGCATATAAGAGAGGTATGTTATCAATTACTTTCCAGCATGTCATATAGAGGATACAGATGTGTGAGCTAGGATGATTTTCTAAGATAGTGAATGATTTTGAAGTCAATGCAGATTGGAAAAAAAAATCCTAAATTGACACCCTTACCAATGCCATGTATGCATCATATATAAGAGATGATAAGGTGTAGATGTTACCACAGATGAGGAATCTTCAGACTCTATTAGACTCATGAATCTTAATCATATGCAAATAAACATGCTTCCTGACATCTTCAAGAGATGTGCTATCTCAAGTGGAAACCCCTAGTGCAAGTGCTTTGATGATTCGCTTCGGCAAGCTGAGCTACAACCAAAAGCAGACATGACTGGGCAGTCACTCTACTCTTCCCATGGTTCAATAGTTGGCCTGCTATCGAAAGCGCTGATTGTTGCGAAAGCATCCTTGCTCAAACTTGATGATTGGGCCTTCATGTGCTTGAGGAAACAAGTGCTTTTCTGTTGGACAGTGAAAGAACTTAAGATTTAACATTGGAGACCATCCTCTGGACATTCAAGTCAATCTGTGTTAATCAGCACAAGTTAATAATTTTAAGAAATCATGCTTGCTAATTGGTTTAAGAAAATATGAGTAATGATTATGTGAAAACTAATTTTGAAATTGTCTATACGTTCACATAGTTTCACTATCAAGACATGAACTCTATTTACTCTCATAGATAAATATCAATGTGATAGTACAGAGAGTATCAAACAGGTGGCATATTTTCAGAGTTTCATAAGCAAGTATAGTTCAATAAATATGCCTCAAGGATGTTCATGTTAGATCATGAAGACATGTGAATTATTAACACTATGAAATTTTGAAAAATCTTCATCCTCACAAAAATGAAATACTGGAAATTTTCATGCTCACAGAATAGTTTGATTTTAAGACTAAATTCGGTTTACAAAAACAACCAAATTTCAGCATATGATTACGAGAATAATTTCCAAATTTTTTGCTCAAGTTCCTCTAGATATGCTCAGTGTGATCTCATTGTTCTTAGGATATCAACAAGCTTGAAATTAATACAGATTATAGCATGCTTGTGATTCTATGCCGTGTTTTACAGATCTTAGCAGAGTTCAATTCAAGGCATTTCCTAAGATTTCTAATGCATGTCAGACAAGAGAGAGACTATCCATTTAATTTCACAACAGAATATGTAAGGGATAGAAATGCTCATGTGTATTGGCGAGAGTTTCTCAGGTTTGGTATAGCCATTCCACACATCTTGATAAGAGACATTTTCGTTGCCATTCTCTCTTGGTTATATTCATTGTTCAAGCTTCAATAATCTGTGTCAACATTCTTAAACCACAAACTTGAACTGAGATCATTAGTAGATTGAGAACTTAAAGATGTAATTAAGAGGGATGTATTGTTCTCGAAACCATAGCTGCTTATGCATTGAAAAAGTTGATGCAAGAGATACCACATGAAATGGAAAATCAGAAATAACTTTTGAGTGCTATCATGAGGTACGGTTGTCATGTAGGTTTAAAGAGGATCAGAATCTGTTTTGAAAGTTTGTATTTCAAAAGGATCTTTCAAAAATCAAGGTGAATGCATAAACCATTTTCTTCCATGAGAGGTGCCCTTAAAAGAATTCACTAAGCATATATGAGTAAAATGATTTAGACACCATATGAAAACTCTGAGGAAGGTTTTTAGTTTTAGTGTCAAAATTCTGAAACTAGTTCTGAATCATCTTAACAATGTCAGAAATCTTGGAACACAATGATTCAACATGCACAAATTCAGAAGGTTTTGAAGAAGGTTCAGTTTCAAGGTGTCGGACTTCTTGAATTTGTAAAATCAGTATGCATTATATCAGAAAATGAATTTGATATGATAGGGTCGTTTTTACAGAAAATAAGGTCATCACAGATAAGGGAAATCATATCAGTTTCAGAGAAATAAAAGCTGTTAAGCCCATCATGCATTTACTACCCTAGTGATTATTCAAGTAAAGAGGAGGGTAAGAATGATATCACCATAGCTCCATTCGCATCAAGCAGTAGCTCGCTTGATTTTGGTTGGCAATGCAAGGATTCTATTTTCAGAGCAGCACCAAAATCTATGCGTAACGAATGCTTATCAAGACTTGACTAATTGTTCAGAGAGGTACAGTCCTGAGTCTTGCTGAGGCTAATAGGATGGATTGGAGCTGGTGCAGAGGGATGAATTCACTTGGTGATCACTTCCACTGGCATCTCTGTCCTCTTGAACCCATACTTCATATACAGCTCTTCAATCAGATTGGGTGCTGGCGCAGACGGAGATAGGCTCAGCAGTGGGAATCTCCGTAGGTTGATCACTAAGCGCTATCTCAAGCTTGCCTCTGTGCTAGCAGACTGTTGGGGGCACATGAAACAGATGGCTTTCCCAAGGGCGAGCCTTCCTTCTTGGGCAATCCGCTTCATTCCCTTCTGAGGGCAGCAGTGACATCCTGGTCAAGTCCGAGGGATGGCTATCTTAGCCTATCTCTCTCTGATTTTGCTCATGCTCCTTGTTCATTTTAGCCCATAACTGATCTAACTCTGATTGATTGATCTGGACAAGAATCTGTTGAAGCTCCAGGGGTTCTACAATGGTTTTTCAGATCAACAGTCTCACTAAATTCAACAGATCCTTCAAAAGTTGATCGAGGAATCCGCTCTCTCTTGTTCTTCTCAGGGTAGTTGAATGGAACTCTGTGATAGCTCATCCTTGAGACAGAACCATTGTCCCTTATGGTTGCCGATTGCTTCTTATGATTGTACCAGGGGTTTTCAGCAATTGCGTCACCGCGAGTTCTCTTCTCTGGGGTAAGAGGAACTCTTGATCTTCCCTCACTTTTTGAATCTTCTAGGCAGAAATGAATTACTCTCTTCACTGAAGCCTACTTCCTCAATATCACCTTCCAGAAGCTCATCAGTAGATGATCCACAAAGAGCACGAGTTGAGCTTTGGACAGTTAGGTACAATGGTATGATCAAAGCCTTTGGAAAACATTTTAACCCACATCAGCCAAGGTCTTTGCACTTGAGATCGTTTGATCCTTTAAACAAGTGACCTGCTCTGATACCAAATGAAATGCGTGGCTGTCACCCAAGAGGGGGGGTGAATTGGGTGAGGGAATAAAAACTTTATTTCTTTTCGAAAGACTGCTTGTGCTTGGTGATGATGTTACTGAGTAATGGTATGCACAAGTCAGTATGTTATGTGATGCAAAATAGAATGTTTAAATGTAAGTTTATGCACACATAAATTTATCCTGGTTCGGTCACCCAGACCTACATCCAGTCCCCAGGCTCCACCTGAGATTTTCAATCCACTATTCTTGTTTAAACCAGGCACAAGAGAAGCCTTTACACTTTAGGTTTTACGAGCACGGGTTCACCTAACAACCCACAGGTTTTACAACGGGTTCACCTGCAAACCTTACAAACGCAAGTTTTACGGGCTAGCTTGCAACCTATGGAGATTTAGAAAACTTCTAAATGCTCCCCCTTACAAAATGTAAGATTACAATTATGTTCACTCTATGAACTGATTTTGTTAAACACTTAAGCTCAAAACTAACTCTCTCAAAGAGTGGATGATGTTACTCACTTAAGTACAAATGAATCACTCTCTAAGAATATTACATATCAAAGTCCGAGAGTAGAAGATGAGAGGAATGTAGAATAGTGTTTCAGATAATAAGCTCTGTTCTCTCTCTCTTAGTTCTTCTGAATGTAGATGTTCCTTTTATATCAGCCTCTGAATATCCAACCGTTGGGGAGGCAATAAGGCCGTTTGAATATAGCCGTTGGGCCTTGTTTACGTTGTCCTCATTAATGCACAGCAGAGTTGACTTTGCTTTATCTGAATAGGGTGCTTTGTCCAGCTGTTCTGTCAACACTGTTCTGACAACACTGTTCTGGCAAAAGTCGTTCTGACATCTATACACTGTACGGTCTGACTCTTGCTTGTTGTCAGATGAGGACTTCGTTCCTCAAGCATAAGTCCAGGATGCTAAGAGACTTACTATCGGAAGCTCTCTTGCTAACTGAAGTGAAGCTCGTGGACTCTAACATTCTGCTTGCTATCATAGAGGAACTTTGTCTTCCAAGCACTTGTCCATGAATGATAAGAGTGCTTTGCTATTGGATGCTCTCTTGCTATCAGAAGCTCTCTTATGGACTCCGACTCTTGTGGGTAGTATGAGCTTTGACACCTTGAGTGAATCTTCAGATTATGTTCTCATACTCCTCATGCTTGGTAGGTAACAATGTTGTTTGAATATCTGTTATCCTTTTGTTACCGTTGGAAGGAACATCTTCTTAAATGCTCAGCAGGGTTGACTTGCTTTATCTCTGAAAAGTAGTCCTGACACCTCTGCTCTGACAAAAGCATTCTGACTTCTGAGTATGTGACATTTACTCTTGTACTCTTGCTGACGGATGATCATCGTTCATCCGGAAGTGGCAATCTTGCTCTGCAAGTGTTAATCTCTGAAATCCAATGCCAAGAGTCTTTGCATCCGGAAGCTCAGTTGCATCCGAAAGTGTGATTAAGTTCTGCACATACTGGTTAGTCCAACATAGCAATATATATAATCAGATATAGTAAAACTATACATGTTGTGGGAAGTTTGCTATGGGAAGTAGTCTTACTTAGACTATGTTCTGACTTAGTGTAATGTCTACTGACTCTAAGGGATCTCTATTCCAATAGTCAGCTTAAGTCTCGTTAGTTTACTCTAAGTCTTCCTAAGTGACTCAGTGTGTCATTCATGCTATGTATATTAAGTCAACACACAATCACATGAAGTGGGAGTTTACTTAGTCTAGGATGTATCCGGAAGCACTTCTACATCCGGAAGTACTTTCACTTGATGAAGGATCTAGCTCACCATCACTTACTCTCGCTCAGTGTATTTCATTCCAACAGTCAGCGCTAGTCACTGAGCTATCGGAAGCACTTTTACTTGTCGTGGTGAGCTTACTGTCACTTAGGGTTATACTTCTTTTATCAGCCTGTGCAAGTCTAAATCTAACAGGAAGCAATTTCGCTTGACGAGGCTGATTCACTGACGCTTGGGGATATATCTATTCTGTCAGCCTGCGTCAGTCTAAATCCAACAGGAAGTGTTTTCACTTGGCGAAGTAGACTCACTGACGCTTGGGGTAATATCTATTCTATCGCTCTGCGCCAGTCTAAGTCTAACAGGAAGCAACTTCACTTGACGTTGCATTTTCACTGACGCTCGGGGTTATATCTAGTATATCAACCTGCGCCAGTCTAAATCTAACAGGAAGCAATTTCACTTCCGATTGAAACATAGCTTAGTCTTAAGGTTGTGTACTAATTCTCATGGACTAAGTTATTTCCCCAGTGATTTACTTGCTGACGCTGGGGGATGAAAGCATTCATCCGCGTGCGCAAGTCCTAATCTATCCGGAAGTGATCTTGCATTCTCAAGTGATCTAACTCAGGATTCTAACCATGTCATCTAATCCTTCCTAAGTGTTGATTATGTTCTCTTAAGTACTAGACCATATCATACCTTAGTCACCATCAAAACTTAAGATTCTAACAATCCCGACCACCTATTACCACTCATGTGTTGGATGTTGCTCAAGGCTCGCCGGCTTCTGGCATTGACGTACTTTTGGAAAAGTGGTTAAACACTAAAACTCGCCTAACCTTTGGAGCGATGGATAGTGCTAGTTGGGTGTTTCAAGGGTCATCAACTACAGATTCTGATGGTAGAAGTGGGCAATCGATGAATATAGTTGATGACATTGATCCAGGTACATATAGGATTAGCTTCAACACAGGGAAGTAAAACCCGAATGGTTTCTTTCCATTTGTATCGATTGTTTTCGAAATTCGGCAGTCACAAGCAAGGCAGCACTTTCATGTGCCTCTACTGCTTTCACCATTCTCATTCTCTAGTTACCGTGGGAGCTAAGGACCAAGAAGGATGGACTAAGATGTGTAAAATAGGTCAATAAGTTGGTCAGATTGGTGTTGTAAATTGTGTGATGGCTTGTAAAAAGATTTCTTTTCTTTTTTCAAGATCGTTTACATGGTTAAAGTTAAGCATATGAGAGCTACGGTTATGTCTGTATGTTTTCTTTAAGCTCCTAATGATGACAATGAATGAGCTTTTATCTTGTTTAAGAATACCTTTCTCGCTTTCTAATTTCCTTATAATGAGTGTTTTTCTAATTTTAGGAAAAAAAGAATTCTTTAATACACATGTAATTCTATGGGTAATGGACCTAATCTGCCCCCCAAGTAACCACCAAGTAGCGCTGAGCACCCTGAACTAACAACAGGCCCGTATCTGGACTCCAAGTAACCAAGGTGTTTAAAAACTACCTCGGTTGGACGGTCAACAACGTTTGACCGTTACTATGCCTATGTAGCTACCACGCAAGCACCTGCTTTGCCACCTCTGCTTGCCACGTGTGTATTTTAAATGGACCTAATCTGCCCTTCAAGTAACCACCCAGGAGCACTGAGCACCCTGAACTAACAACAAGCCTGTATCTAGACTCAAAGTAACCAATGTGTTTAAAAACTACCCCGGGTGGACGGTCAAGGACGTTTGACCGTTACTATGACTATGTGGCCACCACGTGAAGACCTTGTTTGTCACCCGGCGCCTTGTCATCGCCACGTAAGATATATTCATGTGGGTCCCACCTATAATAATAAACAATTTCTCTCTCCCTCTTCAACACCATCACCACAGCCCCCAACACCCACCACCCCCACCCACACCACCCCCTAAAACGTGGCAAGCAGAGGTGGCTTGGGTGGGGGCTGTGGAGGTTAGGCAGTGAGGGGCTGGGGAGGTGAGGAGGTGGCGTGGGTGGAAGTGGCGGGTGTTGGGGGGGCTGTGGTGATGGTGATGAAGAGGGAGAGAAATTGTTTATTATTATAGGTGGGACCCACATGAACATATCTTACGTGGCAATGACAAGGCGCCGGGTGACAAACAAGGTCTTCACGTGGCGGCCATATAGGCATAGTAACGGTTAAACGTCATTGACCGTCCACCCGGGGTAGTTTTTAAACACATTGGTTACTTTGAGTCCAGATACGGGCCTGTTGTTAGTTCAGGGTGTTCAGTGCTCCTGGGTGGTTACTTGGAGGGCAGATTAGGTCCATTTAAAATACACACGTTGCAAGCAGAGGTGGCAAAGCAGGTGCTCGCGTGGCAGCCACATAGGCATAGTAACGGTCAAACGTTGTTGACCGTCCAACCAGGGTAGTTTTTAAACACCTTGGTTACTTGGAGTCCAGATATGCGCCTGTTGTTAGTTCAGGGTGCTCAGCGCTCCTTGGTGGTTACTTGGGGGGTAGATTAGGTCCATTACCCTAATTCTATTATGGAAAATACAATATACTTGTGGGAAAATACAATACTCATCCTTCTTGTCAAATTTAGTGATAAGAGACTTAATATCATTAAATTTGACGTGTCAAAATTTTCAACAATTTACAATTGTAATAAAAAATTTAAAAAGTAAATTCATAATATTAGTGTAAAGTTCTCTGAAAAGTTCTCTCCAAATTTTGACAAATCAAATTTTTTGAGATTTTTAAGTATTATTATAATTATATTTTAAATAGTTCACAATTTTGATAAAAATGAAAAAAAATAAAATTTAAATTAATAATAGTAGTCTACACTTTAGGTTTCTAAACCACTTGCATCAAATTTTGGCATTTCAAATTTATTTATAAATTTTTTAGTATTATAATACTCCCTCCGTTCCTAAATATAAGATCACTTTGGGTAAGTGGATAAGTTCCTAAATATAATATCACTTTCTATTTTGTCTCAATTTTAGTCCAAATTACCCCTATATTTCTTAACTCCCCCACTTTTATCTCAAATCCCTATTTGTCTTTTAAATTTAAGTGAGGGGTATTTTGGGAAAACCATGTAATCCTAATTCATTGGAAAGTCTTCCTTAATCTCTCTAAATTAGCCAAAGTGATCTTATATTTAGGAACGGAGGGAGTAATTATATTGATTTTTATAACAATATTTAATCTGGACCACTAGATCAAAATCCATTGGTGGCAAAGGGGAATGAAAGAGAAGAGGAAAGAAAAATGAGAGAATCCATTTCCATCCTTGATTTGCTCTATTTAATTGAAAATGGGAGTTTAAATACCTAAATACCAATTGATTTAATTGTTCATGGATACTTATTGCGTGCATTTGTGTAAACATAGGTTCAATTTTGTACATATGAACCATACTTAAACTCCCAATTTCACTAGGGCTGAGAGATTTTAAATTGGAAGAGGAAGGAAATTCTTATAAAGCGTGGATTACAAGAAAGTTAGGGATTAGCAATTGAAACATGAGTTATGAGAGGAGTGGTTGCGCTTAGAACAAGTTATGGGTGGGTTAAAGAGCATTATTAGTTAAATTGATCTTTTAAACACTACAATTACATGCTGCTTCATCCCCATAAAAAATTACAAGCTCCAATTGCAACTAAAATAGAGAAAATTAAGCATGAAAAGCCTACCATATTAAATTAATTTCAGTTAAAAATATTACACATACAACGCTCATCATTTTACCCCATTTTCTCCTACCCAAAAGGATGGACATAACAGAAAAACAAAGGCAACCGGGAAAGATAAGTTTGTAATTGAGACGTGTGCAAATAATGGCAGACACAAAATTGTATATTGAAACACTAGGAGATCAGTCATATCTTGTAGACAGGTGCAATTCCAAGGAGATAAAAACACTTTCTCATCACGATGGCCGTTGCTTCGCAAAGCAAGAGCCTACTTGTTTCCTCAGGCGACCCAACAACCTGTAATCATATGGCTTATGTTAGCATTCTCTACCTACATACTGTCAAATTCAGGCATACAACAAATTCACAGACAAAGTCTAGATGTTCCCCCATGGATAACAGTCCCATAAATTTGTGGACACCAGAAAAACAAGCTCTTCATGAACAGCTTTCAGCTGTTCACCTACCAAACTAGTAATTTCAAGATTACAACTGGACATATGAAAACAACCAGAAGCCATCATTTAGCAGGATGATCCACTCTCTCGTCCTCACTACTGAAATAAAACAAAAACATAGCGCAACAAATTGAGTGTCAAATCAATACTTGACAATTGGTATAAAACTTTTTTGTGAAGATCTCGGATAAATTATATAGATATTCACATAACACATTTGGCAATAAATTGGTGCAGGCTTCCTCAACAACCTGAAAAATGAAGCAGAAAAACCCGCAGATGGAATGTAAGAATTTCTGTGTTGTGGGCTAACAGTAATAAGCTGGAACACAATGCATCATTGGATTCAAGAACCCATTCCACTCTCTTATTGGACATGAAGGAAATGAAGAAGCACAACTAGTGAAGTTTTATAAATGAAATTACATAATACGGATTAGATCCGCAAATGCTTTGTGTCCTACCTCTGAGAATTGTAGCAAATGGAGTCCCAAAGCACGCTCATCTTGATGATCCAAAGCTATTCTCCCAGTCTGTCATGTCAAGTAATTAAGTGTGCGATATACAGCAATATGTACAAGTTGGAAGTTTAGAAGACTACCATATATCAACAATAATGGGAATATTTATTACGATATTAGTCTTCAGAATTCATGTCTACAATTAAATCATGTTAAATTTTAAACATATGCATTCGAATACAAAAGGAGAGTCAAAAGATCATTTGAAAATTCAAGTGGCGATCAGATCAACCTTACGTAGTTTAACAACTTTTGTAGATTAGTACCAACGTTAAAACTATATTAGATAAGTGGTAGGAAGATTCATACCAACCATGAACAAGTGCAATTGATTTAAACATGTGCACAACCTAACTAGACAGGCAGAAAACCATGAGGAAAAGAAGAAACTTACTCTCTTCAACTCTTCTATGTCTTTACCAGATTTCCTGATGATGGAACATATTCGGGCATGAGCATACAGTAAATAGACAGCAGTATTGCCCTGTTACATGAGGTTGAAAGGCATCATTAACATCATAACCAACAGTTATTTTGCGTACGGAGGATTAGACAGCAACTAATAGAAGTTTAACACATATTTTTGGGTAGTTTTGACTGCTTTCAAAGAACTTGGGAAATAGAAGTGAGAAAACAATTAACATTTCAGTGTAGGTATTAATGCTTCCTAAAATCAACTAGCTTATTCACTGTGGCTTCATTACAGTATTTAAAATTTGCATGTTGTCATGCACCTTATCACTGAGCATCTGGTCGAAGTTGAATGTGTAATTTGTCAATCTGTTGTTCTTTAAGTCCGCATACCTGCCAAGACAAATTGAAGCGAAAGAGATAAGAGTCTACCTCATTTGATATTCTTACTACCAACATCAACTCAGTTCACATAGTGCTACATTGAAGCATGATCAATAAAAGTACCATACGTTATTAAAATCAATCTTCATGGCAATAACACAGAAATAGACAATTGATAAAGGTACAATATGTACTAATATATTTACATAGATTATAGGGAAAAGAAACCAATCATGCCAATAGAAGTCACACCTGTAACTCTAATTTGAAAGAACCCCCAAAATATAACAAGTAAATATTCAATGTAAGATCAACTGGTCCACCCCCCACTTTTTCCAAAAAAAAAAACTCATGCAAAAGTAAATACCAGATAAGCAATATTATTAAACAACTTGAACTTGAAATATTAGGACAGCATGTCAACTTTCCTCACACGTAAAAAGATTTTAGATATATAAAAAAACAAGAAGATTTTAGCAAATAAACAGGCTATTTGCTTTAAGGAAAATGAAAATTTTAATTAATAAGCAGGAAAAATTAAAGATACTTTCAAAAGTAAAAATGACTCACTTAACAGCACCGTAACCAACAGCTTCTGATGTCTTCTCAACCTCTTCCTCAGACCAATCTTTAGCCGTTTCTAAATAACATCAACAATTTGTAGGTCATCATCCAATGCTTAGAAACTCAATTAATGGTATCTAAATAGGCATATCTACTCATCAATTTTAATCTACAAAAAAATTTTTCCTTCCTGAATATGTGATGTAAGCTTACTTAAAACACATTCTAACTCACACAGATCTTAGCTGGAGAACAAGCATGACAGGTAGAAGGAAAACTGAATAGAAAATATGGAGGGAAAACTCTATTAATATGCTTACTAACACAGAATGTGAACAATTAGAAAATTTCATACTTTCCAAGAAAAAGTAGACATCAAGTAATTTACCACGTTCGATTAGGGCACTTTTGCTGCGATTCTTGGCTTCATCGAGCAAATCAATCAATCGAACAACTTCAGTGTTGCGAGTTCGGAAACGTTTTCCATCTTCCCCAAGAACAAGACCAAAGCCTACATGAGTAGCTTTGGGATATGAATCATCACCTGCTGGAAGCCAGCCTGCACGTTTAGCAGCCTGGAATAGAAATGGAAAGCCTGACAATTTATTTCATCATAACCCACGAAGCACAAATGCTTCAATATATATACTTGATCAAGGCTGACACTAGTATCAAACATAACATCACACTAAAATAGCACCAGGAGAACTTGACACTTGCCTTAGAACCATAATTGGCCACTTAATAACAAGCTAAATAGTAAACCATATGGATTAATAAAACAGAAAAGAAAAGTGGACAATAATGAAGTATTATTGTCAGGAAAGTCAACCAATAAGGAATGCCTATAATGGCAAAAATAAAATTTATACAGAAACAAAATGAGGTAGCAACAACAATTTGGACGATAGCATCTGAAAGATACCTTAAAGACCATGCCAAAGTGCTGCTGTTGTCCTACATCTGTAACGTATATAATCCACTCAGCCTTTTCTTCATTTAATCTATACCTATATGAATAAGTTGCACAGCATAATCAACTTTGCTGTCGAAATTTTTGCTATGTAATCAGATAGAAATTGATACCAAGATAAACAGACATGGAGATGATGATTGAAGGTATTCAATTCATGATAAATGGAATTAATCTGTCAAATTTGAATGCATTCCAGCCCAAGGAAACATTTTCTAAAACATATTCAAATTGACAATGTATCACGTGTACTTGCTGGTGGCAATGCACACTTTTAGTGGAAAAGAGTATCATCAATCAAATAATATGTACAGAGGTCTGTTAGTAACACAGTTTAGTAACATGAGATATGTCATGATCACGATGGACTTGTTATATAAACAGGACAGTTAAGAATACTAGTAAACTAGCAGTCTAGCACTAGATAGGGACTAGCCTGTAGACAAAAAGAGTGATTCCCACCCCATGTGTCTTGTTCTAGTTGAAATATGAATGATATTTCTATAAGAAACTCTATAGGCTGACTCAATTTTATTTTATCAGTCTCATGAACCTATGCTTTTGCCTCTTCTTAATTCCCAGAGAAGACTGTCTCAATTTTATTTCATCAGTCTTATTAAAAAAACTTACAATGGCATCATATTTGCTTCAAAAGCCATGCCAAATCACAAAAACAAACCAGTCATCGGAGTCATTCACATAAATAGTGAGATAATTCATATTCAGTTTGAAACATAAAACAAATATCCTAAAATCAACTTGAATCGCAGAAAACAATTAATGCTGTAGGGAAACATAGCATATTAATACTACTTGGCTACATATAAGTTGAGAAATTGACATCTAAAACATATTTAGAAATATGTTATGAGTGTTTGTCTACCCTAATTCTGAAACCTAGATTTGGGGCTCAAACCTACATTATGAAGGGTTGCCAAAAAGGCACCAAACCAGTACAAGAAAGAAAGAAATGTTACCAAATAGCAGCTAAATCTGTTGAAGCATAGTTGTAGCCACCATCACTCTTCACAACAATAAGTGGTATGTTCACACCTTCAACAAATATCACACGGGCTCCTTCACTTTCTTCAATCAGTCCTTTTTGATCCAGTTTCTCTAGAACCCCAGGAATATATGGATTATAAAAGCTTTCTCCCTATGAAGACAATATCATTCAGTGATAGGAAATAATATTATGGTCAAAATATCCAACCAGGAGTATTGAATTCATTAGTTTCTTTTATTAGATCTGGGAATTTATAATGTGTCTGAGAAGTCCTCTTTCATAAAAAAACTGAATATCAAAATTTTAATGTTACATGATAATATAAAGAAAAGCAATAGCCTGATACAAGACCAGAAAATTTCATACGGTAAATTTCAATCTTAATTGTGTAAATGGAAACCCTCAATCATAATGAAATGAAAAAAAAAACATGACCAAAATCTAAGGCCTTAATGGACCAATAAGGATCTAAACTGCAGAATTTTCTAGCAAACTCGAAGGAAAAACAAGCAACAATAAAAAAATTTCATTGGTATATGCAAACGATACCAGAACAGAAAGATTTCATTATATCCCTCCCCACAGTGAAAACAAAAGAAACTACTTCATTTACCCTCTCCTCCAAATGAACTCCAAGGCGTTGATAGACCCTTTGGAATTCAGTACGGCTAATTTCACATATTTTTTCCCATGCCTTACGGTATTTGGCTTCTCCACCCTGAAAATATAACAAATAGTAACTTAAAATAAAGCATTCTAACATCCCAAAAGAAATTATTACAATAGGCAGTTGTAAAGCTGAAAATTGACATTTTACCTGGAGACGGACTACTGCCTGTTGTGCCCTCTGCTTGAATTCAGGATCACTATCAAATCTCTGTTTTGAAGCCTTGTAGAACACCTAAAAAATAAAGCTTCTTAATAGAAAGTACCATAATTTACTTTCTAAAACGTCGAAGAAATGTTTTATGAATAGATATGCAAAAATAAAGAGAATCGTCCAACATGGCTATTAAAAAGAACATTCAACCTTTATGCCACAGCTTATATTGGCATCTCTGAAGTGAATGTAATTAACAGTCATAGAAAAGGAGCAGAGTTAGCAGCAAATGCTCTACTTCAACGTTGTTCAATTCATTCTTTGAACTAAGAAACGTGACAACAGAATTTATTTCAAGCAGCACACAGCCAATTTAATTAGACGTGCAAGGGATAAAAAGGAAGAAACAATCATTCACAATGCTGCATGTTGAGAAGGATTTAACAACTGTTGGTTGAAATTACTCATTGCATAACCATAAATAGACATTAATGATTTATTACACACATCAAATGATATTTATAGAAACTAAAGCTTTGCTCTTACTACAGTAAATGAAAATAAATTAATTAGAAGTTCATTTAGCAAGTGAGAAGACAACACTGTTCAACAGAAGTTTAGATCTGCAAGAAGAATTTATAGAAAAATAAAGGGCGAAGGCCCAAAAATGATACACAACTATTGGCCAAGGAACAGAAATAGTACATAACTATTTCTAGGTACAACAATGATACCCAACTTTTCCATGTGATCAAAAATGATATTTTCACTAATATGACAATAATATTAGACATGAAATGTCCAAAATGCCCTTATAATTAAATAAACTTTTACCGGCTGGCGATTAATTTAGGGCGAAGGCCCAAAAATGATACATAACTATTGTCCAAGGAACAAAAATGATACATAACTATTGCAAGGTACACCAATGGTACCAACTTTTAACATGGGATCAAAAATGATATTTTCACTAATATGACAATAAGATTACACATGAAAAGTCCAAAATGCACTTATAAATTAAATAAATTTTCTTCCTCACCCTCTTGTCCCTTAGCTTCTTTCTTCTACCAACACTTCCTCCAATAAATAACTCGTCCACCGACGGCTTCAACTCTCAGCAACTCTGTTTTCATGTTTTTGCAGCCTGATCGCCCTAACGAGTTGTTGAAAGTTGAAGCCGCCAGTGGACGAGTTATTTATTGAAAGAACTGTTGGTAGAAGAAAGAAGCTAAGGAAGAAAATTTATTTAATTTATAAGCGCATTTTGGACTTTTCATGTGTAATCTTATTGTCATATTAGTGAAAATATCATTTTTTATCTCATGTTAAAAGTTGGTACCATTGGTGTACCTTGCAATAGTTATATATCATTTTTGTTCCTTGGACAATAGTTATGTATCATTTTTGGGCATTCGCCCTAAATTAATCGCCAGCCGGTAAAAGTTTATTTAATTACAAGGGCATTTTGTACATTTCATGTCTCATATTATTGTCATATTAGTGAAAATATCATTTTTGATCACATGGAAAAGTTGGGTATCACTTTTGTACCTCGAAATAGTTATGTGTTATTTCTGTTCCTTAGCCAATAGTTGTGTATCATTTTTGGGCCTTCGCCCAAAAATAAATTAGACATCAATGCAGTTGTATCAAATGTATCTTGTTACCTGAAGATCACCAATGGCCGTTTCATTCACATTTTCTGGATTTGGAAATTTTTCAAACAGGAATTCAATAAGCATACCAAACTGCAAAACAAATACACAAACTTTGAGGCTTGGGCAATATCGTATAATTACCAAAAAGGAGACAATACCCAAGCTCCAACAGAATATTTTATAATCCAATAGCATTTTAGGAAACGATATCTCTTAAGCATATCAAACAAAAGATTTCCTTTTTCCTGGTTGAACGTTTATAGTGTTCCTGATCAAGGACATCTATAGTATCATTGACATTGGCTCCTCTCTATCTTGTTCCTGATCTAGAAGAACATCTGTAGTATCATTGACATAGGGTCCTCTCTATCTTGTATATTAGAACTCAAGTTTCTCTCTTGAACTCACAAATAGAAACTGAGATTTCAATTTATTCATGGTATTTTGAGCAGGGGGTCTTAAGTTAGTGACTGCCCAAAATATTACATCCTCCGATCCTCAATATAAAATCTAGTTTGAAGTGCAATGCACAAAATATTACTCCCTCCAATCCTAGATATAAGATCTAGATTAGAAGTGAAATTCAGTCATGAATTCCTTTTTATACTTTACCTCTTATGCTTCTTATATTTCTCCAAAATAATTGCCTAACTCATAAAGTTGATATATTTTCTAATGTTACATATAAGAATTTAGAGAGATCATGTCACATAAACTATAATTATCTAATTTATTGAGCTAATTTAATCTCCCCAATTTGCATACCTAGATCCTATGCTTAAGGCAAGATGAATTATTTAACTTTCAAAATATCATGTCATCTTTAATGAGTCACAAAGTTAACAAACTTAAAAAGGCTTCCTTAAATGAGTTCCCCATGACCAAGCACTATTCACAATGACATGAAATCTTGAACAATATAAACCCATGCAGAACCTGTGCTGTTTTTAATGAACAAAAAGCATAAATTCAGAGTCAAATATACCTGTGTTCCCCAATCTCCAACATGATTCCGGCGGAGAACTTCTACATGTGAAAATTCCAGCATGCGAGCTAGCGTATCCCCAATAATGGTAGATCTCAAGTGACCGACATGCATTTCTTTTGCTATATTGGGAGAGGAAAAATCAACAATTGCTCTCTTGACAGGAAGTCGTGGTGCCCATGTATCAATACCATCAATAAGCATCCTTTGTAGACTCTGTAACAAGAACTTCTAGTGTAAGTATGAACAGACCACTTTAGGACAAAGTAAATCATACAAAGATAAAATAAAACGTGGTTACATGCGCCATCCAATCCTTTGACAAGACAACATTGACAAATCCAGGCCCAGCTACTGAGCAAGCTTCTATAATCTGATTTGGAGGAATATTCTTCATGATGGCCTACACAAACAAAACGGAAAGGTGAATTCAATCCAATAGGAAGATGAATAACAATGAGGAAAAGAAGCAAAGAAATCATCACCAGCTAACCTGACCAACGGATGGAGGACCCTTATATTCTGTCTTCTTTCCTTTTATTTTAGACCATATCCCCATTGCATTATTACTACACAAAGGAGAGCAACTTAGTTTAGCTTTAAACAGAAAGAAAATGCTAGAAAAAACCGTTCTCCATTAGTCCTGTCATACAGATGACATAAACTAAATTTAGATTCTCATTTCCAAAATTCAAATAGACATGGGACATGGAAAAAGATTAACCCCACCATTGGTAGTCACCATATTTTCCAGTGCAAGCAGCAACTAAAGGCTCCACATCAGGCTCACCAGGTATTGTATCCTTCAGAGACAACTCAAATATCTTCTCCAATAGTCTCTTGACATTGCCCCCATTTTCTTCATCCTAAATCCAAACCATAGACAATGGTTTTACACTTCCATAACACAAAAATGGCATAACTACTGGAAAATCCAACCACATTTTGTAGAACTAGAACATGCATTGTACTCCCATAACAAGGTGCAGCTTGCAGCAAACTTCACTCATAAACATAAGACCCAATTAACAATTTTTGGAAATTACTAAAGCTAAATAAGCCACTTAATCATCACATTAACATTCAGTCAAATCAATTCATAACTAACTAAATGAGTCACTTAATCATAATAACATTAACATTCAGACAAATCAATTCATAACTAAATAAGCTACTTAATCATAACATTCGGAAAAATCAATTTACAACTAACTTATTTAAAGGGGTTTCCAAAATAGCCCAACTAAGTGGGGTCAGCTAGATGGACCACACGACGTCATTGTGCTTGATCAATAATCATGTTTGGAGATAAATTCTTCACCAAAAAGATCTTTTACACACACACACACAACCTTATCCCAACTTGGTGGGGTCGACTACATGGATCATACGATGTCATTGTGCTCGATTAATAGTCATGCTTGGAAATAAATTCTTCATCAAAAGATCTTACACACACATATAGACACACACACACACACACACGGCAATGGAGGAAATGTGTAGTAGAGAAAATAACTTACAAGAAGTGACATAGTAGATATGGATTGGGCCTTTAACTTGGGAGCAAAACGGAGTCTTCTAGAAGCAACCTTCAGTAAAGCTGTTTAGTTTCACAATGAGAAAAGCATACCAAGAAAGTGATTAAATTAATTACTTCTAAATTAAAAAAAAAAAAGTATTTGTTTAAATGTAGAAACTGACCAGCAGAAGAAGGCAGAGAATAAGAAGAAGAATATGACGGCGCTGCTCGTAAGAGAGATACCCAACTACAACTACACCCTGACATTATTATTATTCTTTAATCTTAATTATTAATATTAATGTTATGTTATTATTGTTTTTCTTTTCCTTATTATCTTTTCTTGTACTCCTTTTCAATTTTCAATTTTTGAAGTGAGAAAGCTTCATATGTTTTTTTTTTCTGGAAATGAGAAATGAGAAATGAGATGATATAATGGTTACCTTGAGAGTTGGAGCGATCGCAGATAGATGGATGGATGGATGGGGAGGTAAAAAAACGTGAGTGAGACACAGAGAAGGATGAAAGGAAATGAAAGGAGAATAGAAACATCAAAACCCACCCTATTAAAATTAAAGTAAATATATAATATTGGGCTTGTTTGGTTTTTTTACCGGAGAAGTATATGGGCTCTGAATATTGTTGTTTGGTTGGGTGTTTTGGAGGGGAGGTGAGAAGTGGAGGCATAAAAAGTTGGAGAACTGTTGTCAAATACAAGAGTTGGCACTCTACTTTTACTGTTTTTACGGGACTATCTTATCAAAACGTGTTATTAGTCACTTAAATTTTCATTATTTGAAAAATCGATAGAATCTTACGGTTTATTTTAGCAAGGAGTAGTTTCGACTATGTCTTAGGTATTCATGTGGTGTCTTAAGCTGATACGGTGCATCTTTTTGAGGATGTAGTTGGTTCTTAGTTTTTACATAGTTTTATTTTTTTATATATATAAAAAAAAGAATCTTACGTGTTTTTTACCTTTAAAAAAATCTTACGTGTTTACATTGTGAATTTACCGTTTTTACGTTTTTATCTTACAAAAAAATGTGTTGACTTGCTACTAAATTCATTTTTTTTTACGTTTCTATCTTACAAAAAAATGTGTTGACTTGCTACTAAATTCATTTTAATATTTTTAGTTAAGAAAATTCAACGATTTTATGTAAAAAATTCATAGAAACTTCTCTATCGAGGTGATATAGTATGAATATTAATATATTTACATTTACTATCTAGATTTAAAATATATTCAAGTCAAATTATTTTATTTTTTGTATTTTTATGTAATTATATACAAGAAACACATGTTTATTAATAAACGTAAACTCGTATATGAGTTTACTTTTCGAGCCTACAATCCGATTACCTTCATTTTACGAGTTTACTTAAATTTACGATTTTGAATATCTTGGTTGGAGAAAGTGGAGGGGAGAAGAGGGAAAAAAATTTTCTTTTTGTTGCCTCTTGCTCTCTCTCCTTCCTCACCCCCATAGATACGACCCATTTTGCTCAAGCCCTATGTAACACTCTGTTATTAATTCCCTAATTAACCAATATTATCTATTTCAATTCATTAATCTCTTTACTAACTATGATAGAAAAAGGAATAACCATAATAACAATATCTCTATCATAGTTAGAAAAAGAGTTTTCTAATCCTTTTTATATATTATCCATGATAGAAAAGAATTTCCTGATACAACCTGAACCCTATCATGGATAATTAATAGCTAACCATGTTAGAAAAGGTTCACCTAACATGGTTAGAAAAAGAAGAAACCTAATATCCAATAATATCAAATACAAATAAAAACTTAATTGCTAACCATGTTAGAAAGGATTTGCCTAACATGGTTAATAAACAAAACTAATTGATATTGACAATAAATAGATTTATATACATGCGGAAGCGAATGCAGACCTATAAATTGGCAATATACAATTCCAACTAAACTACACAACCTCGACTACCTATTTCCCTTTCCTCCTAATGCTTGCGCCTGTGCATGAATACCTGCAAAAATGTCAGTAATCATGGGATGAGACAATTTGTCCCAGTAATCACCGCTTAACTCACTATAACAGTGAGATGTGCGGTAGCGAGGGCGTCTAAAGGGTACCACATTTTAAATTCAGTAATATATACATATATCTGTCAAGTCACCTTCCATTCATCACTCAAGTCCCTCAGTCAACTCCACATTAACTAAATATCATCTCCCAGTCTCCAATCTAATAATACTACCACACCTCTCACACTCACCTATAGATGCATTGTGTCATCACGGGGCATTCAAGCATTTAATATTCTCTATATGATTTGACACTGTGCCCCTCTCTATAATGAAGGGGCAAATTTCCCTCTCTGGAAATCCCCAGAGAGGGAACCCCAATTCTGTTTTCCATTGCAGAACGGAACGGTTGGGCTCTCAAATGCCTTAACAACCGTAGGGGCGGTTGGGCTCTAAAATGCCTTAACAACCGTAGGTCACTTCTCTCAATAAGTTGACCTATGATCCCCGATCCAATCAATCCGAAAAGGATCAGTACAAATAACTGTCGATTGGCCTATCGACAATTATCATTGCGCGATGGTACATAAGTAACAGTGTCATGCAATGCTCACCATATCTATCAACCTCAACCTTATTCAAGACCTCAATGTCCATATGAGTGAAATGCACTCTTACAATTCCCTGTCAATATATCATCCACAACATTCAATGTTTTCCCTAATATTTCTTTCCACACTCTCCAATTCAATATCTCATTTCTATCCTCATAATCTATAATACATCCAATCCATGATACCTATCAATATCTCTGTCAAAGTACCAAATCCCAATGTATATACACTCACACATACCTAGTCCAGCAATACCACCAGCCAGGATACTACATATAGTAAGTCAAATTCTTTATATGAAAGTAATCATGTTTGAAAGGCACCCGATAGCCTATTTTGTAGAAAAATAACTTTTCAAAGATAATATATATATAATGAGGGTGAGCAAGGATTTTCAAAATCCCCAACTAACGTCACCCTCAATGTTATAGTAAGGTAAGTGTGATTACCTGTCGCCCTTTAGCAATCCTTTGCCTTTACCCTTTACTTTATTACGCCTCGAGAAATTTATGTGAATCACATCCTTTCCTATTATTACATAATGTAATAATAGTGGGTTAGTAATCATTCTTTGTGATAAATCTACTAGCGTCTCTCTCATTCGTATTACTACCCAATCCCTTTTTCTTTTATAGTTTATTCTAAAGTAAACATCTTCAATCAATCAAAGCCAAATCATAACTACATGCACATTCACAAAACAACAAGATCAATAACAAAGAACTCAGAGATTTCCCACCAAATGCACTTCTCATACAAATTTGAATCCATCCAACAAAATTTGTTTAAAACCAATTATACACATACACACCAAATAGACTTTTGGTTCATAAAGAGCCCATACCACTATTACCCTATACTTTCCCAATTACTCATTCTACTTTTATACAATCCATGTGACTAAATTCAGCAAGAAGAAAACACAACTTCATGCCTGTAAAATCATTGTTTTTGACTTTAATCATCACATTCTCAGCCCTATACATATATACTGACTACCTTCAAATATGTTCCCTAAGTCCTTCAGCCAGGGCAGAGAAAAGTAACAAGAACTTTTAACCAATCAATATATGAGCACTAGAGATCACAAGTTGATATTACCATATTTCAAACAATCATTTTAATACTTGTTAGCACCTCTTTAGTTTTAGAATTCATTCAGCCAAATGCAAATCCATAATAGCAACTTAGAGAAATAAAGCATTTAACCAATTCATAATTTAACTTGAACAGAGCTTATGCAAAACAATTCCATTATTCAAACTTAGACCAAAAGAACCAGATTTTTCTTAAGCCAAGAACTTCATTTCAATGTATAACCAAAGAAAAGAAGGTCAAGCAGCATCCAATGAGGGATGAATGAGAAATAAAAATAATAGTACTTGTAGCTCACTCACAATTTTAATGGTACAAGCACAAAATAAGAACATCCACTTCACTAGCAATTTGAACACCCATAAACCATTCAGCCATGATGACAAAAGTGCAGGAAATTTTCACCAATTTAAATACTATACCAATTACACAAAGTACAACCAGATTCAGCTCCACAATCATGGATCTCATGCATGCATAGCAAGTTGGTTCTAAACTTTATAAAAAATACATTTCCAACTTCATTTAACTACACATTCACAACTCACACATATCAACAATAATTCAAATGTATAATATTCAGAGTCAACAGAGCACGAGATAAACAACTAAGGTTAGATATTGTTTCTCTCCTTTCTTTTTACACCAAATTCAGCCAAAACAGAGGAGATAAGGAAGATTTACAATAACCACACCCTTATAAAGCCTAGCAAACCAAAATAAGCTTACATATATATATATATATATATATATATATATATATATATATATATATACCAATTTAGCTTAGAGTTCCTGCCTAAAACAGAATTTATTATACTAGCTTGGCAATAAGAATATCAAAAGGAAGAAATAAAGATTTCTTGATTTAAAAATCGATTCGGCCATTGAAGAAGAAATGAGCAGCAACTTGTTACCTCCTTTTTGTCAAACCATAACAATGAACAAAATAAGAAATCCAGAGACAAAGAACCAAGATTCCAAGAAAATTGCAAATACTACACAACTTGACATATGTGACTATTACAAAATAAATCATCCTTCAACTATATTACCTAGCATCCAACTTAACTATTCCTTACTATAAGTACACTTTAACTCACCCAATCAAACATTATATGCCACAACTAACAGAAACAAGGCAACTAAGGGAAAATAGAAATGTGCACATCAAAAATTGTTCCCATCTTCAAATAAGAATTCCACATCTTCTATAATACACCAAATATTGAAACTTAAACTTTATTTCAACACAATTTTTTTACTCAAAACCCAAACCCAGATTCGAATTCTCCCTCTCAAATTCGTCCAAACCAGAAGGAAAGAGCAAGAATGGAAGAAATGAAATTACCTAAGCTCATTTCTGACCTTCCCACATCTAGCTGGAGCTCCGCCGTCCAGAATCTCGCCGGAAAATGCTAAGGCCGACGCAAAGGTAAGAGAGGAGAAAGGAAAGTGAGAAAATAAAGTTGGAACAAGAAGGAAACTCATGAAAACAAAAGAACAAGGACCCCTCACCACTGGCCGCCGTTGACCGCCAGAGAAATAAGTCACTAGCATCGGAAAACTCGCCGGGTTTACATGGAGAAACAAAGACGGACGAATGGGAAGCAAAGGTAAATGAAGGAGAAGAGTTTAAAGGGAAAGGGGAGGCTGCACCGCCGTGCCGTCGCGCCGTCGCCGTAGCGCCGTCGCCGTCGCCGGATTCAGAGGGCCGAAGGGTTAGGGTTTGAGTGGAAGTGAAGGAGGGCGCGGGACCGTTTGGTTTTGAGATAGGGGGGAGTGTTTTTTGTTGTTGATGTTTTTTTTTTAGAGAAAATTATAATTAGTTACCCTATTGTTTATTCTTACTTATATTTCTAGTCCAACAGTTTGTATATATATTATTTTACCTCTTTCTTTCCATCAAAACATGGTCCAAATTCCAATTTACTTTTCATGCAAGTTTCTATCCCTAATAATTCTTTTAATTATATTTATTTAAATTCCAACTAACTAAGATTTTAAATATCCATAAACTGCCCAAAATATCGTAAAATTCTTCCTTGAACCCTTAAATTTCCTTAAGGACACCTCAATAATCTCGTATTATTTTTAATTTGAAAACTGGGATGTTACACCCTAAGAGAGCCAGACTTGAGATTTAGGGGTGAAAATGGGAAACCGACCTATAAGGGCCGAGTGCTTTTGAGAGTTGGCCCTTATAGGCTTGTTTCCCCTTCTTTTACTTTTATTTATGACTTTTTGAAGTACTAAAACTTAGAATTTCGGATGGCTATGCATTGATCTACTCTTTTGGAACTTGGAGGACTACTAAATATTTCTTATTTCTAATATACTAATGTTTAATCATTAATGTTTATGTCTCATGCATGTATTGTTATTGTGATTTTGTTTTAGATGATTTTTTTGTTATGCTGAAACGTATAGAGAAAAGAAGGTGGAAAAATATTGTTGATAAAAATGTGTTTTAAAAAAGGGCTGAAGCCCTGAGGGCTTAAGCCTGGCCCCAATGACATAAGGGAGACTTCAAAAAAGGGAGGTGATTTTGGAAAAGGTCTTAAATGAGGCACGTCTCGTATTACTAGCTCTAGTCTAATATTACTTTGTTTCATTTAATAAGGGGGAAAGGAAACTAATATTAATGATCATTTGTTTGGTTCAAGGAGGGAAGGGGAGGGAGAGAATATGAAAACAATGAAAATGTTGGTGATGAAAAACTGTGAAGGAAGAGAGAAAAAGAAAACACAGAAATTAAAAGAATGATTGAGAGAATAAAAAGCAGGAAAGAGGGTTGTATTTCTTTTTTAGTGATTTGTGGTTGTATTTCTTTTTCCCACTTCTTGATCCCTCTTCAATGAACTCTTTCATAGTTTTAGATTTTGTTTTACTTATAATTATGTGTAACTTAAACTCTAATTTAGGGTTGCTATGAACCTATTCATGAATTGAACCATTGTACACTCTCTCTTTTGAAGTTATTAATGATGTTCATGTGTAGTTTTTATCTTGTTTTCTATTTTCTTCAAGTGTTTGATCAAAACATTCTTTGTTAAATGAAGTATGACTTGAAAAAGTGTATTTGTTTTAGAACTTAGATAAAAACATGTTAGACTTGAAGTTTATAGTTTTAAATTGATGGTTTGTTAATAACATAGAGATATAGTTATTGACCTAACATAGTCATAAATAGGGTGGTTGAGGAAAAGAACTTGCATTTATTGTGACAGGAGATTGTAAAATAAATGCTAGCATAAATTTGATCTTGTCTTGAGAAAACTTTTTCAAATGTTTTAGTACCCTAAATTTACAAATGTCTTCATTTATTTGCTTAAAGAGCTTGCATTTATTGTAACAAGAGGTCGTACAACATGTTTTTTCCTAAATGAATTAATTATACAATTACAATTATTGTTAATCGTCTCGGTTAACCCACAATCCTTGCAGAACGATGTTATATTTTCCACTATACTACTTGACGACTCGTACGCTTATGGAAACACCTCATTTTTCGTTTAGTCAATGACGCCTCCGTTAGGAATTGTAGTTTAGGCAAAATTTATTTTCTTGCTTAATTGTGTGATTAATTGCTTTAAGTAACCTCTTTCCTTATATTTACGATTAAAAAATAAAATAAAGAATAACATATCTTATAAGAGGAATAGATGCTTAAAAAATTTGACATTTGCTATTTGGTCTCTTTTCTATTGAAAACAAATATTGGATTTCGGCCGGCCGGTTCAACATTTCTGATTCCTGGTTTTAAACTGGTTCCCAGTCCGTCTTCAAGCTCAAAATGGCCCAACATGGTTGAATTGCAAAAACGGTTATTACATATAGACTGAGTTGTGGTGTTGGTGGGTGACATTCGGACCGTCCGGCGTACTCTGGATTTAACAAATCATAAGATTTTGTATGTTTTAAGAGTGTTAAATTGAAGTTATTAACATGTCAAAGATGCAATATTGAGTTATTTATACTTCATTGAATATCTATACTTTCAAGTAGTAATTAATTTACGAAGTGAATTAATTGGTATAACAAAGAGAGTGTACAATGGTTCAATTCATGGCAAAGTTTAGGAAGAACAAAGTGTTGAGGTTTGAGGGAGGAGTAGCCTACAGATTTGGTGTATAGGAAGGGGTTAGGGTTTGCTTAGTATGTGTGTGTGTGTTTAAAAAAAAGCAGGGTTGGCCCGCTAACTCGCCGGGCTAATCCATGTTAACCCGCTGGTTGAATGGGCTGGGTCAAAACGACCCGTTTTAAATGGGTTGGAATTTTACCGACCCTAACCCTGCCCAAACCCGCGGGTTGTCGGGCTCAACCCATGAGTTTGACCCATATTCCCGGCTCTAGTCTAACTTATGAATTTAATGTGTTAATTAATTTTGAGAGCCAATTGATCTATTTCCTTCTCTTCTTTCACTTTTAGGGTTTTCTAGGACCAAACATGGAGGAGTCTAGATGGGAAAAAACAAGAAAAAATGGTGTAAAAGTTGGAAAATGAAGTTTGTGGACAAATTTGGAAAATGTCAGAAAAGGACCTCGAATTTCAGAATTGCAGTTTAGTCCCAGTATCATAATTACGATTCTGCCATCGAATTTCACAAATTACACCGAGGTCCCACCTGCGAACTGCAACAATTCAGACCCGATTTTTACTGATTTTTGAACGTTTTGACCCCAATTCGGACCCAAACTCAAACCCAATCATTAAGCCTATGTTCCCATTCATATTAATTGAAGAATTAGGTTTAGAAACACATGTTTTGGGGGTTGGGTGCTCCCAAAAACCCTAGCTCCCTCCATTCCCTTCATCCTCTTCTCTTCACTTCTCATCCCATTTCTTCAATCTTCCACCTTCCTTCCTCCTTTCATGCCTCAATAAAGTTTCTCCTTACTCTTGGAGTTGATAGGAAGTGGCTTGAGCTTTGGTTCTACAAAGGGGAGTCCCAATTCCTTTCCTTTCTCTTTATATTTTTGATTGCCTAGGTTTAGGTTAACATTTATGTTTGGGCGAAGGCCCAAAAATGATACATAACTATTGGCCAAGGAACAGAAATAGTACCTAACTATTTCGAGGTACAAAAATGATACCCAACTTTTCCATGTGATCAAAAATGATATTTTCACTAATATAACAATAATATTAGATATGAAATGTCCAAAATGCCCTTATAATTAAATAAACTTTTACCGGCCGGCGATTAATTTAGGGCGAAGGCCCAAAAATGATACATAACTATTGACTAAGGAACAAAAATGATACATAACTATTGCAAGGTACACCAATGGTACCCAACTTTTAATATGAGATCGAAAATGATATTTTCACTAATATGTCAATTAGATTACACATGAAAAGTCCAAAATGCGCTTATGAATTAAATAAATTTTCTTCCTCACTCTCTCCTTCCTTAGCTTCTTTCTTCTACCAACACTTCCTTCAATAAATAACTCGTCCACCGGCGGCTTCAACTCTCCGCAACTCGTTAGGGCGATCAGGCTGCAAAAACATGAAAACGAAGAAGTTAAATGAGAGCAAAAGAGCGGTGCTTTAAGATGTTTAAGTTAATCACCCACACTTACACATCTTAAAGCACATCATTTCATTTCATTTTGCTGCACGCACCGCTCTTTTGCTCTCATTTGACTTATCTGTTTTCATGTTTTAGCAGCCTGATCGCTCTAACGAGTTGCTGAGAGTTGAAGCCGCCGATGGACGAGTTATTTATTGAAGGAAGTGTTGGTAGAAGAAAGAAGCTAAGGAAGGAGAGGTTGAGGAAGAAAATTTATTTAATTTATAAGCGCACTTTGGACTTTTCATCTGTAATCTAATTGTCATATTAGTGAAAATATCATCTTTAATCCCATGTTAAAAGTTGGGTACCATTGGTGTACCTTGCAATAGTTATGTATCATTTTGGTTCCTTGGTCAATAGTTATGTATCATTTTTGGGCCTTCGTCCTAAATTAATCGTCGTCCGGTAAAAGTTTATTTAATTATAAGGGCATTTTGGACATTTCATATCTAATATTATTGTCATATTAGTGAAAATATCATTTTTGATCAGATGGAAAAGTTTGGTATCATTTTTATACCTCGAAATAGTTATGTACTATTTCTGTTCCTTGGCCAATAGTTATGTATCATTTTTGGGCCTTCACCCTTTATGTTTTGAGATTGGACTGAATTTGGTTGTTATTGTGGGTATTTGTGATTTTGGTTTGTAATGAGGGATTTGAACTCATCAATATACATGGTCATGTATATATTCTTTATAGTTTATTCAATATCATTCTATTTATTCATGGTATTGATAGATAGTTTGATTGAATTGAATTATAATTGAACCTAATGCATTACAAAGCACTAATCACACTCTAGGGTAATTAATAATGCCTATTTGAATTGGTTCATGAGACTAGACATTAGACTTACCTGTTGGTGAGGTTTGGTACTTTAGGAAACCTAGAGAAAACTCAAAGGTGTTAAGGGGCTTAACAATTTGTAGTTAGTTGAGGTCCCACTAATTAGGTAATTGGACTCATGAGTTCATGAGGTTTGGTAAATTAGGAAATTAATGCATTAAACTCTCCAAAAATCCTTAGAAAGCTATGATAGCCATTGAAATTCATTTCCAAGAGCACTTCACTTTCACTTCATCCCTTTTACTAAAAATACAATAAAAATATTTATTTGTTTTGCACCCTTCATTTTCATATTTAAAAATCAACAAAAATATATTTTCTTCACCCAAATCCATCTTGCATTGCATTTAGTTTACTAGGATAGTTGAATTAAACAAGGCTCCTTGAGAACGATACCCAAGGTAACTTTCGCTTACCTTGAGGACCTAAAATTTCTTGAAGCACTAGGTCCAAGGCACACTACACCGACAGCTAAATCGGTGTCCTTCAGGCTTTGACAACACTGATTCTAATGATATTACAACTAGATGGGTAGCTACATATTCTATTCATTATTTCATTTCGCACCCTTTCCTCTTTTCTACTTAAACTATAACTTTTGTACAATAAAACTCATTGGTATAGTCTACTCCTTTATAGGACTTCTGAACAGGAGGAATAAGTCTCACTTGTCACTCGGGTATAGTCATAGGGATACCCTTGGGAAACAAAAAAAACTCATTGGCATATGCTTGGAATAAAATATAAAGTAGGAAAACTATTGCTCTTTGATGCAATTCAAGCCATCGATGCACCATATGAAGATATTGCGTTCCAAATTCATCTGACAAAGTAAGTTAAACATGCATATCAATAAATGATAAAAAACATCCATTACAAAGCCATAAGTCACCTATTTGTGTAATGGGAACAAACCAAAACAATAAGCATGCTTTAGATTACATTCCATATATCATATTATCTCATACCCAACAAAAAATGAAACAATTAAATATGAATAAAAGAGTCAAGTTGAAATTCTGTAGTGAATCAATTAATACCAAAACAGGAGAAAGTATAAATTAAAATTCTGTAGTGAATCAATAAAAGAGGCTCATTGATTGCACCATACTTTTACATATCTTTTCATGGCCAAATACATTGAATTAATGCATGTTTTGATGATAATTGCACCTAATTAGCATAGATTCTAGTTATTGCTTAAGTTGTTGGAATTTGTTCTAGTTAAGGGCAATTTTGTCATATTTAACTTGATTTATTGTCATTCATCTTTTTGAGAACTTTGTGATGCTACTTCAAGTATTAATCTCTTGTAGGTTAATGGAAGAAAACACTCAAAGAGATCATGAAATCAAAGAGCAAGAAGGAGGAAGCAAGAGGAAGAAGAGAAAATAAAGAAAAAAGGAGGTAGGAGGATGGCTGGCCAGTTGGCGAGCCACTGGCGAGCAACTAGTGAGCCATGTGAATATGTTCGCGGCTCTCGTCACTCGCTCGCCAGTTGGCGAGCCACTGGCGAGAAGGTTCGCAGCTTTCGTCACTCGCTCGCCAGTTGGCAAGCCACTAGGGAGATTGTCGCTGTGAAAAATTCAGACGCGATTTTAAGGTTTCTTGAGCCCTATATAAGCTTTCTAACAGCCCCCAAACCATCTCGAAACCCTATTTGCACGAAAATAAGGTGGCTATGCTAGAGTTCACTCAAAATCTCTCAAACCCACTCATCCCACTTCCATTTCCATTACATTTCACCTCAAATCTTCCATATTTTCTTCTTCATCTCCATCTCCTCTTCCATTTTCACCACCCTTCTTCTCCATTTCATCCCCCCTCATCCTAGCCACTTTTTGGGTAGATTTTGGGCGAAATTCCTCTCCTCCTTCCATGAGAGGCTTAGTTCTTGGTGCTTTGGCGGTGTGAAGATGGTCAATTGCTTCAATGGGCTTCATAGGGGAGTTTATCTTGTTCCATGCTCTTTCATTGTATTAGGGATATGTGGTTGCAATTCCTTGTGTATTTTGGGTAGAGACATGTTTTTATCTTTCTATTTGTTATGGATTGATATCATATGTATTGGATACTATGTTTGTATGTCAAATGTTATGGATTTCCTATTTCCTAAGTGAATTGATTCATGATGCTTTACATGCTTTAAGTGGTTGTTTGGCTTGAATAGCTAGTGTTTCAATTAGGTTGTTGTGGTTGCACTTCCTTGAAGAGGATTTTGATTTACAAACTTGTTTCTAATACACATCAAGTGGAACCTAACTCTAACCCTAAGTGATGGCTAGTTTTAAGTGGTTGCTTGATTAGCTATTAATTAGTGTTGGAGGACCCTTAGTGGTTGCTTTGGGATTTTTCTAATAGACTTGATGAATGATATAACTCCCACGATCTTTTTAAAGAAGCAATTGAACCAATGAGTCACTACCAAAGCCCATTTGCATTGCATTTGTTTTAAACCTTCAAACCTTTATTTGAAAAACACAAAAAACAAGCACTTACATTTCTTACTAGTTTAATCAATTAATTTTAAAAAAACCAAACAAACCCTTTGCCCTTTGTCACTTTTGATTTGCATTTAGTTTATCTTAGGGTAGTTAAAAGACTCCTCAAGAGAGACGACCCGAGGTTGTGCCACTGTGTTGCATGTTAGAATCTTAAGTTTTGATGAAGACTAAAATATGAAAGAACAAGTTAAACACTTAGAAAAATTAGGTTAATATAGAACCACAAGTAAGAGTACAACCGGATGTGGATTTACTTCCGGATGGACTAGGACTAGCGCTCACGGATGAATGACTCATCCCCCAGCGGAAGCAAGTAATACACTAAGTCATAACTCAGTCTAGGAACATTAGGAGTATAAAATCCTTGAGACTAAGTTAGGACGCAACCGGATGCAGGAATGCTTCCGGATGCTTAGTGACTAGCGCTGCCTATTGGCTTAGGTAACACCGAGCGTCAGTGAGTATAACTCTAAGCCATAACTCAACGTCCAGTAGGAGTGCTTCCGGATGTGGAATTGCTTCCGGAAGTAAGAGAGCTCCCTTAGACTAAATGAACTCCCACTGCATGTGACTATGTGTTAACATTGCTAGACTAACGTTCAAGTGCAGTATTGAGTGATGTTGCTTCCGGATGTGGATCTACTTCCGGATGCAATTTGAATGTCCAAACGTACAGCAATGCAGTGTCAGACTGCTTTTTGGCAGAGCAGAGTTGTCAGAGTTGCTTTTCAGAGATAAAGCAAAGTCAACCCTGCTGAGCATTAATGGAGCATTAATGGGCAACGGTAACATGGGAATAACGGCTACATTCAAACGGCCTTGTTACCTACCAAGAATGAGAATACTTGAAGACATATATAAGGAAGCTCATCTTCATTTATGAACATCATCGAACAACTTGAAGAAAAATGAAGAAATCTAGAGAGAGAAACTGAGAGCATTCTTCAAGCATTCAAAGCTGCCCAGAAAAGCGAGAGAGTACTTAATACATTGAGAGTTCTAGTCATTTATTCATCTTGTACTCTTTGTAGTTAAGACTCTTCATTTATTGAGAGCATTCAGTGTACTTAAGTGTTTATCATAATCAGTTCATAGAGTGAACATATTATCAAATCCTCTAATCAAGAGAGGCTGTTCTAAAGCTTGGTGCTTGAAGAACAGTGTTGTAACATTACAAAAGTAAGGGGGAGTATTTAGAGGGTTTCTAAATCTCCAAGGTTGCAAGTGAGCCCGTGTAAAACTTGTGGTTATAAGGTTGCAAGTGATCCCGTTGTAAAACTTGCGGTTGTAAAGGTTTGCAGGTAAGCCCGTTGCAAAACCTGTGGGTTGTTAGGTGAACCCGTGTTCGTAAAACCTAAGGTGTAAAGGCTTTCTTGTGCCTGGAGTAAACAAGAAGTTTAGTGGATTGAAAATCTCAGGTGAAGCCTGGGGACTGGATGTAGGTCTGGAAGTAACCGAACCAGGATAAATTTGTGTGTGCTTATTCTGCCTTGTTAATCTTTACATCTCAAGCACCACACCATTATATACTTACTTGTGCATGGCATGATTCATCGTCATTCTCATCAAGCACAAGTAGTACTGTTTCAAAAGAGAACTTTAATTTTATAAGTTTTATTCTGCCACCCAATTCACCCCCCCCCCTCTTGGGTGACAGCCACTCATTTCATTGCAATCCTTGGTTTTATAAATAACTTGCATTTAACCCCAAGGCGATTAGGAACCGGTTAAATCACTCATTAATATACCTTCAAACAAGTTTGGAAAACAATAGAACCTACAGGATAATTTAACAAACAGAGTAGGTATCAATAAAGAAAACCAAACTCAATGTATTGGAATGCATAAATACATAATTGGGATCAGATAAAAAAAACTCCCCTATTATAGAACCATTGTTTTAACCACTTCAACCAATCATCTAGAGAGCTTGAGAGAGACCTAGACACAAATTGAGAGGGTAGAAGGACAAATAAGAGGTGGAGGAATGGTGGAAAGTTTAGAAGGAACGTTAATATTATGGAGCTTTAAGGGGGATGATGATTAAAATGGAAGAGATTAAAGTGGGGAATGAAGAATCCTAACCCTAAGTGGTGCTTTATGGCCATAGGGTGCTTCAAAGAAGTGCTTTTCGGAGGTTCCCTTCCTCTTTTGAACTCTAAGTTTTGGTTTCTCAATTTGATTGCTTCTTCTATGACCTTCATGAAGTTTTTGGACTAAAGGTAGCATCAAAATATTCTTGAAAATGTTCAAATAACAAATCATATTAATTTTGCCCAAATTGGCCTTGATTGGAAACAATTCCAAAAGTATTAATGCCAATTGAGATGCAATTCTGATAAAAAAAAATTGAGATGCAATTAACCTTGGAACATATTGTTAGAATCTTAAGTTTTGATGATATCTGAGATAGGACTAAGACAAAGCAATCGCTGAGTCAAGGCAGAACGATTACTAGCAATTATATGATAAAGCGATTACTGATGACTTAAGAAATATTACTTAAGTGGTAAAACGATCACCCACATAGACAAAAGGATTAGGAATTACTTGGTGATTCAATTACTAAGTCCTACCGACATAATGATCACTTGGATAGAACGATCACTGGTCAAATCAAGCAAAACCTAAGGTAGAACAACAATAATCGAAGTACAAAATAGTTAACTTCAAATACTAGACCATAGTGAATAATCCAAGTTAGGATAGCAATCGAAGCACACAAATAGTTAACTTCAATCACTGGCCTAGACTAAACTTAGGAATAATCGAAGCATTCGATTAGATGACTTCAATCACCTTATCAGCATAGCAATTCAATCAGATTACTACGATCAGAGAATCTTAACTGAGCAATCTAAACTGATAACATCAATCACTGGTCTAGGTAATCTAACTCAGGGCAATAATTAAAGAAGCGATAAAAATGCCTTCAATCACTGAGCAAAAAGAGAAGGCCCCTGTTTGCTTTGAATGTAAGAAGCCTGGTCACTTCAAGGCTGAGTGTCCTAGTCTCCAGAGGTTTAAAGAAAAAGAGAAGAAGAAGGAGAAGTATGGTGACAAAAAGAAGGTCTTTGTAGGATCCATCTGGGGAGATAGCTCAGATGAAGAAGAGGAAGCTGAAGAAGCTGGAAATTTGAGTGTGGTAGCCCAAGAAAAGCCAGATGATTCTGAAAATGAAAATTCTGAGTCATATGAATCTGAAAGCTCTGACCTGCAAGAAGAATATAACAATTTAGTTGTTGAATTTTACAAACTTGCAAAAGAGGTCTCTAGTCTTAGAAAAGAAAATAAGCGCTTGAAAGAAGAATCTCATACTTCAAATGATTTCAAAGCTAAGACTAGTCAACCTGCAACTGAGATTGACATTTGTTATAATTGTGAAATTTTAACTAAAGAAAAGCTTTAAGGAGCCTTAGAAAAATTCACCAAAGGATCAAATATGCTAAAGGTGATCTTAGATGAACAAAAAGGGTATATGGATAAAACTGGCATAGGGTATAAACCCAAATCTGTATTTCAGAAGAAAAAGAATGAATCAAAATCAAAACCTTATCTAAATTATTTTCAAAAATCCTCTTATTACTCCACCCCCTATAGTTTCTGCAATTATTGTAATAAGAAAGGACATACTCAATCCTCATGCTATCATAGAAAATATGGCATTAGCAGTTCCTATAAATGGGTTCCAAAAAGAACATGTGTCACTAAGGTCCCTGCAAACCAAGGGCCATAAACTAACTCCAAAAGACCCAAGAAATATTGGGTACCTAAATCTGTTTAGCTTGTGCAGGTATGTCTTAGAGCATCAAACAAACATAAGTGTTACATTGACAGTGGATGCTCTAGGCACATGACAGGAGATAGAAACAAATTTAACTCCATTGTGACGAAAGAAGGTGCAAAGGTCAGCTTTGGAGGAAATCAAAGTGGAAAGATCACAGGAGTTGGAGAAGTTGGCCGTGTCAAGGATGTCTTCCTGGTAGATGGACTATGGCATAATTTATTAAGTGTCAGTCAATGTACTGGCCGAGGTAACTGGGTTATTTTTTATTCAAACGAGTGCCTAATTATAGACAAACAGAAGTTAAGCATAGATAAAGACAATCTAATTTGCAAATTAAAAGCAAGTAGAAATGGAAATTTGTATTCTCTAGATTTAAGTCAAGGTCTTGAAGAAAAATGTTTTGTTTCAAATGATGAAAATTGTTGGCTTTGGCATAAAAGGTTAGCTCATGTGAATTTTACTCAATTGGAAAAACTAATTAAAAGAGATCTAGTAATTGGTATTCCCACTTTTAAGTTTAAGCATGATACTGTTTGTGAATCTTGCCAAAGAGGAAAACAAACCAAGACCACATTTAAGGCCAAGAAGTTAGTCTCCACATCTAAGCCCCTAGAATGAATTCATATGTACTTAGTCGGGCCTGCTAGAGTGAAAAGTCTGGGAGGCAGCCTATACACTCTAGTGGTAAAGGATGACTATTCAAGGTTCACTTGGGTTGTGTTTCTTTCCTCAAAGCATGAAGCTTTTGATGCTTTTTGTGTGCTTGCTAAGAAACTGCAGAATGAAAAGAGCCAGAGCATAATTGCAATCAGAAATGATCATGGTGGTGAATTTGAAAACAAAGAGTTCAAGGAGCTTTGTGAAGAAAAAGGAATTGATCACAACTTCTCTGCCTCTAGAACTCATCAGCAAAATGGTGTTGTAGAGAGAAAGAATAGAGTAATGACAGAAATGGCTCGTAGCATGCTGAATGAGAAGGATGTGCCACAAGTGTTCTGGGCAGATGCCATGAGTACAACCTACTATATCTCAAACCGGGCTTACATCAGAAAAGGGATGGAGAAAACTCCAAATAAACTCTACAAGGGAAGAAAACCTAATCTTAGTCATCTTAGAATTTTTGGTTCTAAATGCTTTATTCACAATAATGATAAAGTAAACTTCGGAAAATTTGATGCTAAGTTTGATATTGGTATCTTTATTGGTTATTCTAATAGAAGTAAAGCATATAGGGTCTTCAATAAAAGAAATCAAATTGTTGAGGAATCTGTGCATGTTGTCTTTGATGAAGTAACACCAGAAAAACAACCAGATGAGGATGATGAAGAAATTCCTAAAATAACTGAGAAAGCATCAAACTCAGTGGAAGAACCTAAGGAAGACCCTCAGGATGATCAAAGGGAAGTAGAAGAGCTACCACCCTCCATAAGACATCTTAAGGATCATCCACATGAACAAATAATAGGTGATTTATAAACGGGAGTTAAGACTAGACGACAACTACAAAATGAAATTGAGTTTTCTGCTTTTGTTTTTGAAATTGAACCTACCTGTCTTGAGGAAGCTCTTAATGATTGTGATTGGATAATCGCTATGCAAGAAGAGCTTAATCAATTCAAAACGAATCAAGTTTGGGACTTAGTACCGAGACCTAAAAATCAATCAATCATTGGTACTAAGTGGGTTTTCAAAAACAAACTTGATGAGTTAGGTCAGATAGTCAAAAACAAACCAAGATTAGTTGCTAAGGGATACAATCAAGAAGAAAGGATAGAATATGAAGAAACTTATGCTCCAGTTGCAAGACTTGAATCAATAAGGATTCTTATAGCATTTGCATGCATAAAAAATTTTAAATTTTACCAAATGGATGTAAAAAGTGTCTTTCTTAATGGTTATATCAAAGAAGAAGTCTATGTTGATCAACCACCTGGATTTCAAGAAATCAACAAACCTGATCATGTATATAAATTGAATATGGCATTATATGGCCTCAAACAGGCACTAAGAGCTTGGTATGAGAAACTTAGCAATTTCCTACTTGAAAAGGGGTTCACTATAGGAAAATAAGACATTACTTTTTTTATTCTGCATAAAATAATCATATGCTTATAGTTCAAATTTATGTGGATGATATTGTTTTTGGTGCTACTAATGAACAACTTTGTCAAGAGTTTTCTAAGCTAATGCAGGGGTATTTTGAGATGTCCATGATGGGAGAATTGAACTTCTTCTTGGGACTGCAGATCAAACAAAAAGAGAAAGAAATATTCATCTCTCAAACTAAATATTGCAAAGAGTTACTGAAAAAGTTTGCAACTGATATGTCTAAATCAGAAGATACTCCAATGAGTTCCTCTGCTAGCCTAGATGCTGATGGGACTGGTAAACTGGTCAATCAAACTCTATATAGAGGAATAATTGGATCACTAATTTATTTAACTACTAGTAGACCTGACATTCAATTTAGTGTTGACATGTGTGCTAGATATCAAGCTAATCCTAAGGAATCTCACATGACAAATGTCAAACGAATTCTGAGATATCCGATTGGCACACAAGAACATGGAATCTGGTATCCTAAGGGTACCGAGGCATATTTAATTGCATATACTGACTCTAATCATGCATGATATAAAACTGATAGAAAAAACACAAGTGGTCAATGTTAGTTTCTTGGAGGATGCTTAGTCTCGTGGGCTAGTAAGAAACTAAATTGTGTATCCTTGTCTTCAACAGAAGCTGAATATATTGCTGCTGCAAGTTGCTGTGCTCAGGTCTTATGGCTTAAGCAACAGCTGAGAGATTTAGGCTTGGAATTTTCTGAATTACCTATTCTATGTGATAACACTAGCACCATAAGCTTGGCCAAAAATCCTGTTCATCATTGTAGCGCCCAAAAAATTATATTAAAAATTAAGATTAACATGGAGCCGCCACCAAAATTTTTTAAAAAATGATATTTTGGAAAACCTTTTAAAATAATAACAAATATAGGGTTCAGGAGTCGATTGTGTGAGGGGAAGGTGTTAGGCACCCAACAGCACCCTTTCAAGAGAACGGTTACCCTAAGTTACTTATTTAAAAATAAATATGACCTTAATTTTAATTTTATTTTAAATTACCAAGAAAAATCAATATATACAAATAAAAATAAAAATAAAGGAAATTTTTTTTTACATATTTGGACTTGACCAAGGATTTAACCTAAGGGCTACGTACCCTTAATAGATCAAAGCCCAGGTAGTTCAGGGTAGAAATGCGTGTCACTTAGTTGGTGTTTTTTAGGAAAATGATTTTTTGATTTTTGAAATAAAGTTTTATATTTGGTTTGGGTTTTTCATTCAAGAAAAGCCCATAGTTTGTTAGAAAATATATTTCTTGAAATGTGTTGGATTAAACTTCCTGAGGAGATTTAATATCTCTCATGGAAGAATAATCTTTCATGATTGAGGAGGTTGTAAAAACTTTCACACAACATGAACAATTTTGGTGATTGGAAATTGGAAATAATAAATGGAGAAATTGGAAATTTAGGACTTTTTAGGAATTTTTGGTGATTTTTAGAATATTTTGGGAATTTTGAGTATTAAGCGCCCAAATAATTAAATAAGTAATTGAAGAATTTGAAATAAGAGGGAATGATGAAACCAAAAATATTTTGAAAATTTGAAAGATTGGAGGCTGGTTTAAGTGGTTTTATGTTAAAAAGAGTACACTATGGCAAGCTTGAGCTACAAATTATCAAAAACCACCTTATTTCCCCTCAACCAAACACACCCTCCCTCCTTTCCTTATCAACAAAACCGACACCACTCCCCTCCCTTCTTCAAATCGCGTCGGACACCCCCCCCCTTCACCATTTTCTCCATTTTTCCACTCCAAAAGCTTCCTCATCTTCGTTGTGAATCTTCTCTCCTTCTCGGGTCCGTTGAAGGCGAGTTCGAGTGGTGGCTGGCGGTGGTTTCCGGCGGCGCAACTTTCCGGCGACGTGAAGCATTTGGAGTCAAAAGAAAGGTCCGATTTTTCTTGAATTTCCTCATGTTGTTCTTCCTTTTCTACTTTATAGCACCTTTTCCTAAACTCCTCATTCTCTTCCAGTTCGATCCGTGTGTCTGTGTGTGTGTGTGTCCGTCGCGTTTTTGTTCTCTCCGGCGGCAGTGGGCAGTTTTCCGGCGAACGACGGCGGCAAGCGGTATGGGGGCCCCTGTTCTGTCATTTTCTTGAGCTTTCCTCTTATTTCAACTTCATTTCTCCTCACTTTTTCCCTTCCCTTTGGTTCAGCTCGTCCAGCTCTTTTAGAGGCCGATTTCCGGCGAGTCCTACGGTGGCCGGCGGCGGTGACACTCTCCCCTCTCATTCTTGGATCTTGTAAGCTTTCCCAACCTCTTGTGATGTTGATTTTGAGATAATATTGTCTTTTAATAGTTAGGGTTTAGTGGAAAATTGGGACTTTAGGATTTACAAGCTACAATAGTGCTTATTTAGTGGTTAATTGAAGTTTGGGGAGAGTATTTTATGGTTCTTAAAGTGGGAGATTACCTTAGGAATTTTTGAGGAATATTTTAGGCATTCTTTGAGTTGGGGTTTGAGTTAATGGGAAATGTTTTGAATGAAGTAGTGATTTATAAATGCTTGTTAAGGGTAGTTTAGGATATTAGAATATTGGCTTATGATGGATTGGTGGTTGCAAGGAAAGTTGGAAGTTAAAGTTTTGGTTAAAATGGATTTTGATAAGATAAAGGTGTGTTTGAAAGGTGGTGGAGCATTTGGGAGGTTAGGGAGCTGTTTTTAATGCCAAATGATTGTAAATGAAGTGATTTAAGTAAGTTGTACCAGTTTTGGTGATTTGGCAAAAGTTAGGGAAACTTTTAAAGTTAATTCTTTTGTAGTCAAAAGCAAATGGATAAAGGAAATCATGGAATGTAAAGAAAGTGTTTGAGGCCAAGAGACCTCCTTAGTGTCCAATTAATATTAATGAGGTTAGTTGGGTAAGTTTTGGAAGTGTGACATAATTTTTGATAGGAATGCTAAAGAAACATAATAAATGGGACAATTTTTAGGGATTTTGTTAATGAATGATGATTTGAATGAAATGGTGGTTAATAAATGTTTGTTAAGGTTATTTTAGGATGTTGGAATGTTGGTTTTGGTTGAATTGGTGTTTGGTAAGAAGTTGGTACTTAAAGTGTTGGATGTAAGAGGATTTGACTAATTAAAGATATGTTGGGAGTTGATGGAAAGTTTGTGAAGTTAGGAAGTTACTTTGAGTTGTAAATTTAATATTAATATGGTTGTTTGGTGGATAATGATTGTCTTGCAGTTTTATGGACATTTGTGTTTTCTTTAATGTTGAGGTTTGTTTATGTGGGCTATATGGATTAAATTGGAGCTTAAGAAATGTTAGTGTAAGTAATGTGAAGGTGTTGGAGTGGTGAAAATTGTTTGAAATGGTGTTTGAGAAGGAATTGGGAAATAAAATGTTGGATTGAAAAGAAATTTATTAAGGAATGGTATGTAAGGAAGGTGGTGAATGTTTGTGACTTATGGAGGTCACTTTAAGTGGCCAATTTAATATGAATGGCTTGTTTCGATGGGGATTAGTTTGTTGGGTTAGTTTTGTAAGAGTATGAGAAATGGAAGTTTAATACTTTGGGAGTTACAAATATATAAATTAAGGGAATTGTGGGGTACAATAGAATATAGAAAATTGTGGATTTAAGTAATTTGTTTCTTCCATAATTGGTTTAGAATTAGTTTGAATGGTAGGTTTAAGTCATTGATCTTGTGTCTTGACCATCAACAGCTCATGGTGCGATTGTAGTCGGCAAAACTTTGGGTGGAGCTCGCAGAAGGCAATGACTAAGAATATACATATATATAGTGCTGTTTTGGAGCTTGAACAGGTAATCACGCTTAACTGACTGTGATACTGAGGGTGACGGTAGTTGAGGATTTCTAAAATCCTCTTCTACTTTATATATAAATGAAATGTGTTTTGATTACTTTATATTTAAACGTGGGTTATAGGTTACCTTTCTAAATAAATTGTACTTTATATATATATAGTTAGATATAAATCTTTTGTATGTTGCATGACACTGATTATTAGTACCATCGGCCGATGTAACCATCGATTTGCGCAAATCGATAGGTTAATTGTACGGGTTCCTCGGATTGTAAAGGAACCAGGGATTTTTCACATTTTAGAGTGGTCCCTTTTTCATGCTTTCAGATTTGAGACTGGGCACAGTGTCAATCACGTTTATTTTTGTCTATTGAGAGATGAATGTTTTGTGCTGTATATATATATTACGTGGTTTATGCAGGTTTTGAAAACTGTGGTACCCTGTAGACACTCCACTACCCCACTTATGAGTGTCACAGTGAGTTAAGAGGTGATTACTGAGACATTGTTTTGTCTCACCCCATTCCCTTTATTTTTACAGGTGATCATACCAGAGGGAGGCACAAAGGAAAGGGAAGGAGCTGTCCGGCCTGCACTTAGACAGTGAGTAGGCCGGTGGTGATCCATTAGGATTATATATATTGCCATTTGATTAGGCTGCATCTGCTTCCGCATTTGTTTGTTGTTATTTCGAATGAATTGAGCTGTTGAATTATTGTATTAACTGTTTCTGTGAATTGATCATGACTTGTAGATGGTATAATATTTTGCTACTAGTACTGCGATAGTAGCGGTTATGTGATAATTGTAGCTGTGCTACAGACTCAGTTAGTATTGCTGATTGACTGGAATAATAGATTATGTATTACAGGGAAATTGCCTGAAAATGGAAAGACATTCCTTCTTTTCCATCATGGACGTATTAGAAGTTTGTGTTGATGTGATTTGTTGATACAGGTTGTTGTTTGAAATAACTGTGCTTAGGAAAGTTCTTTTCCTAACATGGTTATATCGAGTGATTTTGATCTACTGTTGTGATGAGTGTTGTTATTTTATATAACCATGTTAGATGGGCCCCTCTCTGCCATGGTTATGTTTACTAAATGTTATGTTATTCTCTTTTTCTAACCATGTTAGGTGAATTCTTACTAACATGGTTAGCAATTCATTATCCATGATAGCATTTGTATTGTATTAGAAAATTCTTTTCTATCATGGATAATGTATATAAAATATTAGGAATTCTTTTCTAACTATGATAGTGATACTGATATTATGGAAAAATCTCTTTCTATCATAGTTAGTAAAGTCAATGATTGGATTTAAAGTGTTATTTTTGGTAAATTAGGTAAATTAGTAGGTGGTACTTTACAGACATGAAGCATATGGGCCAAGCAGAAAGGCTAATCCGTGATGAAGCCATTCGCTTCATGGACCAACGGCAGTCTGCTAGAAGGGAGACCAACCTTGAGATGGTGGTGGTTGAGCAATCTGAAGTGCCACCTATTAATGAGTCTGTACCAGCCTCTGTGCCTACTACAAATCTGCTTGATGAGCTACGCATGAAGTATGGTCTTGTGAGGCCAGAGCCGCTAGTCAGAGTGATAGCCAAGCCAATCCCTCCCTCTGAGCCAGCCCCTGTCTCTCAACCACTCAGCTTCAGTAAGTCAAGAGTTAAGGCTGTGGCTAGAAAGAAGGTTGCTTCCTCCAGTGCATCCTCAGATAGTGAAGAGGAGTCCGTTGCTACTCCTGAAAACATTGAGGTTGAAAGGGTGCCACTGCAAGGAGAAGCCTCTGAGCCTCTGTCCTCCACTCGAGAGCAACCTCAGGAAGTCCCACCAGAAGTGGTTGTCAAGCTAGAGGTGGAAGACATGACACCAGAAGAGTTTGAACGATATGGGAACACAGATAGACTCACATATGAGCAACTCTTCGTTCTGGATGCTGAGAGGACTAATGCTAGAGAGGTTCAAGAGAAAAAGGGAAAGGGGAAAGGAAAGGGAAAAGGGAAAGCGAAGTCAGATCTATCTCATGACCCTAGTTTCCCAGCTTGGAATGTCAAGGTTAATGTTGTCCATCTCCCTCATGGATCCATCCCCATCGGAGACTCTGAGGAAGGAAGGGCTTTTGGACTAAATGAGCTCAGTGATCTGAAGAGAGCCATTGCTGAGTCCCTTGAGACTAAGAGAATCAGAAAAGCCCAAGAGGAGAGGGAGCTTCAACAGATCCTTTCCCAGATCGACGAACAGCAAATGAATTAGATGTGGGCCAAGGCAAATGAGGAGTTTGAGGAAAACCAGATAGAAAGAGAGAGGAACAAGAGACACAAGCTCTAAATCCCCAACCTCTCATACATAGCATAGCATACATAGCATAGCATGTTTTTATCTTTCATATGTAATATCTGTTCTTTCATACTTGTAAATCTGCTCATTGTTTTGTTGCTTATACAGTTGATTTATATCTTAATGAAGTTCATTTTTGAATTCATCTGTGTTATTTAATTATGTCTTTAAGTATGAATTCATAAGTTAGCTTAGTTTGTCATCATCAAAAAGGGAGAGAATGTTAGAATCTTAAGTTTTGATGAAGACTAAAATATGAAAGAACCAGTTAAACACTTAGAAAGAATTAGGTTAATATAGAACCTCAAGTAAGAGTACAACCGGATGTGGATTTACTTCCGGATGAATTAGGACTAGCGCTCACGGATGAAAGACTCATCCCAGAGCGGAAGCAAGTAAGTCACTAAGTCAGAACTCAGTCTAGAGTGTTAGAGTATCAAATATTAAAGACTAAGTTAGGACACAACCGGATGCAGAAGTGCTTCCGGAAGTCTTAGAGTAAAATAAGTGACTAGCGCTGTCTATTAAACTGAGACAACCCCGAGCGTCAGTGAATATAACACTAGATCATAACATAGTTCTAGTAGGAGTGCATCCGGTAGCAAAATTGCTTCCGGAAGTAAAAGAGCTTCCGATAGACAATTGAACTCCCACTGCATGTGACTATATGTTAATATTGTTAGACTAACGTTTAAGTGCAGAACTGAGTGTTGCTGCTTCCGGATGTGGAATTGCTTCCGGTAGCAATCAGAAATGTCAGAACTTACAACAGTCCAGAAGTCAGAGTGCTTTTTGTCAGAGCAGAGTTGTCAGAGTTGCTTTTCAGAGATAAAGCAAGTCAACCCTGCTAAGCATTAATGGAGCATTAATTGGTTCAACGGTAACAAGGGATCAACGGATATATTCAAATGGACATTCTTCAAATTGCAATCTAAGCCATTGAGTAAGGAGACATGGAGTATAAAAGAAATATCTAAAGCATTCTTAGTCAAGAGACGAGAAGAAGAACAACAAGCCTATTGTCTGAGATACTATCATCTACACTCTTCTTATCCTCTACTCTCTGATCTTAGAGTTGTAATATTCTTAGAGAGAATTCTTGAGAGAATCATTTGTACCTAAGTGTTTATCACAATCAGTTCATAGAGTGAACATATTATCAAATCCTCTAATTGATAGAGGCTGTTCTAAAGCTTGGTGCTTGAAGAACAGTATTGTAACATTACAAAACTGAGGGGGAGTATTTAGAGGTTTTCTAAATCTCCTAGGTTGCAAGTTAGCCCGGAAAACTTGTGGTTGTAAAGGTTTGCAGGTAAGCCCGTCGCAAAACCTGTGGGTTGTTAGGTGAACCCGTGTTCGTAAAACCTAAGGTGTAAAGGCTTTCTTGTGCCTGGAGTAAACAAGAAGTTTAGTGGATTGAAAATCTCAGGTGAAGCCTGGGGACTGGATGTAGGTCTGGAAGTGACCGAACCAGGATAAATTTGTGTGTGCTTATTCTGTTTTTAATCTTCACATTTCCATCACCACACCAACACATACTTGTTTGTGCATAGTATGATCGATTGTCATTTTCATCAAACACAAGAAGTATTGTTTTAAAAGAAAATTTCAAGTTTTATTCTGTCACCCAATTCACCCCCCCCCCCCTTCTTGGGTGACAGCCACACGTTTCAATACTTTGGTCTAAATTTCTTGAAAGATATATTTGAGGCGGCACTATGCCGATAGTGATTTTTAAACTCTAACTCAGTGTCCTTCAATCATATATGTTCATATCTCAATTATGTGCGCTTTTGTTTGAAAAAAGTATATTGTCTGTGAAAATTTATATTTTGTTATTTTTAATTGACATATACATATATACTTCCCCACGGTTCGCTCTTCTCTCATTAATTTTAGCAAACATTCAAGAAGACCATGTGGCTAAATGGTCTTATATATTAACTATATATCAAAACCAAACTTTATATCTCTTGGAAATTTTTCATTTGCTCTTGTAAATACTTTGTTGCATTAGAAAACAAAAAAACAAGACCTTAGAGTTGATACTTGACTACCTAGTCACTATTCAGGAGGTGCCATATTATTGTTGATTACTGTTTGTTTGTTTGGTTTTTTTTTTTTTTTGCCAAAGATTACAGGTCCGAATCAATCACAAAAGATAGATGATATATTTGACAACCTAATAGTAAACGGTCAGATTCAATTGTTCGCATCTCTTTATAAATGATTGTTTTAATTTGAATCTGGGATCGTTTTATAACTCAAAGGCACTACTGATTTTTAGGATTACGAATTCCTTAGTGAAACCATATTTGAATCTTTCAAAGACTTCAATTATCGTCTAGGTTTGTTCCCCACTGAAAGAAAAGTAGAAGATAAAACCTCTACGTTTCTCTACGCATAGACACAAAACATTATCAAGTGTTTATATATATATATATATATATATATATATATATATATATATATATATATATATATATATATATATATATATAGTGTGTGTGTGTGTGTGTGTGTATTAGGGTATGAGTCTACTCTAAATTAAATGGTTCAACAAGCCTGTTCTGCAAAGCTTCTTATCCATATAAAATTTGAGGGAATGATGCTTGCGTGTGCATAAATAATGAGCTCACCCTACCCAATATCCAATATCTTACCTCAAAAATGAGTAATACCTCGAATATAAATATTTAAGATTTAAGATATATATGCAAGAGACATAAAAAAAATTTCATTTTAGTTTTTATATTCTAAAATTTCAAGAATTGAAGTTTTCGCAATATACTCAATTTTAATCAAATCACATAACTCCGAAATATGCTGCCAGGAAAAAATTGCATCGAAGGCTATATATATGTAGATCTGATTGACTTCATTCGAAAGCTAATTATTCGAACCACAAGCCATGTACTCCAAATATAACTGTAACTATGTCAGTGGAAATAAAAATAGGCGGCATGCATGTAAAACATATATGTTTACATGCCTGCACATATACATATATATACACACATATAAAAAATGTGTCAACTCAATTCTAGTTTCACGTATACACACATATATATTAAGATTTTTCTTATTAAATTTATCCCAATTTAAAATTTCAAATCTCACATTAATAAACTGCAAGAAATTTCATGTAAAATTGAGGAATAAAAGAGAAAAATAATCTCCCCCTTAGCATCAAAGATGTAATAAGTTCATTTTCAACTAACGCCCTCAAAACAAACGAATAAGTGCTCGAGCACACACACAAACAGACCCGTACATACCCAAAATTTATGACTACTTCTATATATGAAATAAGAAATATTTATGACTTCCTTATATGATTCAAAATTTTCACTTGCTTTGCTATTTTTTATTTTGAGTAAAATGGTTATTATAATCCAACCTATTATGAAATATACTGAATGATTGTATACCTATTGCTAGTATACTACAATGATTGTTAATTACCTATATGTGATCAGTAGACATAACAGCTGATAGCAAGGAGTGCATTTTTCTGAAGCTAACTTAAGAAAATGCATCAATGCTTGAGACATGTTATAAAGCATAAACCAAACAAAGAGAAAATAAGAAGAGAGATGTACAGATATATAAAAAGATATGTGTGTGTGTGTGTGTGTGTGCGTGTGTGTTAATAATGAGTTGAAGCCAATGCACATAAATTTTAAGGCGTACGTATGACTTATAGAATAGCTAGATTGTGTATTTATACACACACATAAGATCTTATTTTTAACAATATGTCTATCTGCAGAAAAAAGAAGGGATATTTGTGCACTCAAAGTAGCAATCAAAGTTGTTTAATTGTTCCTGAAACATTCCTAGTTTATTCTTGATGTTTTCATAAATTTTCACAAAAAAATTGATCTCTTTGATACTTCATCAGCTACAAAATGAAGAATCCGTTAACTGTCTTTGATAATTCATTTTGAACATGAATGCTGTTAAACAACAAGACAACACTAGATAGACGACCGTACAGAAATGCTCATTTTAATATAATATTGCACATAAAAAATTGGACAAATTGGACGCTTCTTATAAAGTTGAAGAGAATTTTATAAATTAAATCGATATAGAAACATATTATTCAAATGCTACACTTGGACATAATTGTCTTTCACGTGAAAATGCCATTAGTTTATCTCCACTTGATGGTGTTGCTACAATTAATATTATTCAAATACAAATCAATATTATGAGAGGGTCAAAAGCAATAACGTTAAGATTCTCTTCATTATTCACAAGAATGCCAACCTATCAATGCTGTGTGAATCAATTTTTCTGGAATTTTTAATTAGCAATAAGCTAGGTTATCCATTCACTTCACTAGATTTTGGTTCATTTGTTTAATTTTTTAAAACATGGATCAGACATACATACAGTAGTGTATAATATTGCATAGTTAATTTGTTCTATCATATCATTGATCAAAGCCATGGAATAGAAGATTATCAAAAAAAGAAAGCTGTGTGTGTGTGTGTGTTCGAGATTGCAACTACATATAAAAACTGATTTTATACACATGTTTATACTTTGAATAAGAACTATAAATTCAGATGAAAATATGTTCACATTCTTTCAGTTCCCTTCAATCATTATAAATATATCTTAACCTGTCCCTCAAGAGTTTAATTATCAATGACACAAATTATGAAAGGAGCAACACGAAAAGGGTGAAATAATGTTACTTCACACACACTATAGCTTGTTCACAGGAAATTAAATGATCAACATTGCAACATTATCCCTAAGAAATTAACAAAGATCACATGATCATAGAAATCAGTTCATAAATCATCACCACCACCACCAAACACATCACTACAACAAAGAAAAGAAATTAAATCAAGAACATTTACAAGTTCTTTATAACCATTAATTTGACATTAATTAACTAATTAACTAATTATCTTCTCACCTTGGTTTAATTTTGTTGTGCCCTAATATGGTTGCCTCCCACCACTACCACCGCCACCACCTCCTGAGTTCCCAGCCCAACCGTCGACAGGCAGCTGTGGCATATTTAACGGCAAATTAAAGAATGGAAGCCCCGAAGATGGATCCGGGAATGAACCGCCGCCACCACCACCGGAATTCTGACCCTGTTGAATTTGCAATGGCTCTTCTTCATCTAAAGGCAACCTCTCATAAGCAACATTTGAAAATGAGGAAGCAATTACAATAACAGGCCCAGCTGCCACCAAAGCCCCAACAACATTCCCTCCCACCACTTGACCTTGCCCTCCACCCAGGAAAATCGTCAAGCTTGTGGCCCCCGGGGGGGCTGGCGGCGGCAAGAAAGATCCAGCTAGCGACAATATCTCAAACCTCCCGTGGAGCGTCACTACCGCCCCAGCTGCCGCCGGCTGCCGCAGCGTCACGTTGGTGACCGTGCCGCTGCCGCTAAGGACGCAGATCCCACGTTGCCGCCTCCTCGCGTAGGTTGCCACCGAGTCAAACACATCAGAGCCACTGCTAACCTCAAGGATGTGTGCCCTAAGCGTGTTTGCGCTCTCCCTCGTGATGATCACCGGCGGCTTCAGCTTATTCTTTGAGCCTGGAGGCCTGCCTCTTGGCCGGCGTCCACTGCTGCCGCCACCACTTCCTCCACCACCGGATCCACCAGAGTTCGGGGAAACTAGGTCAAGGCCTTGAGGATCATCGTCGTCGTGGTTGTTGTCATCGTGGTCATGATTGTTGGAGTGAAGATCAGGGCGTTGATGAAGCTGATGAACAAAATGAGATGCTGAACCTAAGTCAAGGCCGGCCATATAGAGGAAACTAAAGAAGAGTAAAACAGAATACAAAAATACAAAAGGAGGAATATAGTATATAATACTAAGAGAGGGAGAGAGAGAGAGAGAGAGAGGGAGAGATTAACAATTATTAATAGTAACGAGGAAGTTTGATTATTATATATTTGTATTGTGGATGGAAATTTTTGAAAGATATTGGAGTGCCCAATGATTCAAACCTATCTTATGGAACGAATTGAATCATTGAACTGAGTGAATGTTTAGGAGAGATATAATATAAAGGGAAAATGACCTTCACATCCTCACTTAATCAATTACTCCATGTTTTAACACTTTCACTTTTTTTTAAAAGTATATGAATAAATTAGAGAAATAAGTTGTAACATATGCTACATATAATTATATTATATATTAATTAGTTTATAAGTAGCATAAATTCGTTTATTGAGGAAAAACAATAACTATAGAGAATTTATAATTATCAAATGTATCCTTAATTTCTAAAAAAGTCAAAGTGATCTAAATTAATTTAGACTAAAGGGAAAGTAATTATACTGTAAGGTGCATTGAAATATTGTAATTACTAACATATCCGACCAAATATAAGGATAAGGGCAATGACTCTATTTTGTTCTTCAAGTAACCACCCTGGACCTCTGGGCACCCTAAACTAACATTGGGTACAATTTACCATTGAAGTAACCAAAGTAGTCTAATTTTACCCTCTAGTGAATGTAATGTTGACATGTGTTGTCCACGTGCCAACATTACATTCTACTTGACATTTGTCAGATGGTAAAATTGGACCACTTTGGTTACTTCAAGGGTAAAATTGTACCCAATGTTAGTTTAAGGTGCCCAATGGTCCAGAGTGGTTACTTGAAAGGCAAAATAGGGTCATTACCCCAAGGATAAATGAGTAATACATACAATGCAATTGCGAAATTATTCAGGTTATCATAACATGTTAGTTGTAGATATATTTATGATCAGTTTACAATATTAATTATGTAATGTTGAAATGCATTAAAATTAATAAATGTTGCGACTATTATTAGTGAGTTAATTTACTTTTCATTAGCATGTTATGCATGCTGACATTAGTTAATTATGAACAATGCGACAGTTGTTAATTAAGACACCTTTACTCAGCAAGTAATGCATCTCTGCTTGTCGATATTTTTCATTGTCTATTATCAAGGACAATGAAGTCATTTCATAGTTACATTACATTATCCTCATATGCTCTAGGACTTGATAATTTTAAGATTTTATGGGGCCGTGTAGTATTAAATTATCTTCCTTGGTTATTTGTGCAATTTTTCTATATAAAAAGAGGTTAGGTTAAGCCTTTGGTTTGAACAAAAAAGTATACGGATGAATATAATATTACTCAATCAAGGGATTAAATTATGCAATATTATTTTATTGATATCTTTTCTAACCCACATTTAAAATACAAAACTTTTAAATTATTGGTTGAAGTTAAATTGTTTTGTCCAATCCTGAGGACAATGTGTAAGAGAGAGATATTATTTGTTGATTATTTAGGAAACCTAGGTACCTTTGATAAAGAGAAAACCTAAAATATATAAAGCCTAGCCATTAAGTAATTTCTTGCACATGAACACAATTACGCTTTCCCAATAAATTTGGATTTTCTTTTATCAAGTCTCCGATGAATATAATTAAGTAATCACATGTATAAGGCTTGTTGACTCAAAGGACTCCCACTTGTTAAATCAACAAACACACACAAACTTTTAAAAAAGAAATGAATAAATTAAATTTCTTCTTATCTTTTCCTTTCTCAAAATCGATGTGTGAACAGTCCTTTTTGCATATTTCAAGAGTTTTTATTACATGTTGGAGCAGGACTAGAAATTTCACAAGCCTCCAACCACTCAAAGATGCTTCAATAATATGGAATCGCATATTTTATGTCCCATTTCACCAGCTCGCAATTGAATATGGACATCGAGGAAGAATCAACTATTCTATGAGAAAATTAAAATTAAATCCACTTATGCAACTGAAGTAGTTTTTACGATTGATTTTGTCATACAGTGAGAGCAATTTCTTTTTTTTTTTTAATAATTAAATTTTAGGAAGGGGTTTGGGCTCAACCCAATCCAAGGGCAGGACACCTAACTCATGATCCACTGGGGCCTATCCCTGTGGGCTCTGGAGCATGACCAACAAGCTCTTTATGTCTGTCCACACAGATAGTTTACTCCCAGCTTCATTTAGCTACGGAGATGCCTCCCCAAGCGCCGCATGGAGACACAACAAAGTGTCACTCCCCAGGATCGAACTCGCGACGTGGTGTTCAACCTGACGCTCATTGTTCAATCCTTTCGTCACTGAACTCACGGACGATGGTTACAGTGTGAGCAATTTCAATGTTAACCTTCATAATTTGTTAGCGTAAATAATTAAGACGGAAAATTTTCACATGGATCATGGAGCCTTTTAATATGTGAGCCCGTGTTCTTGTGTCTAATACCATACGTGGTTGGTGGGTTGCTATAAGCCGAAGGGAAGTAATATGTCTCAATACAAATAAAATAAGTTGTATAATACTACCTCCGGTCCTAAATATAGGACCTAATTGGTTTTTTTGGAGAAATTAAGGTTGCGAAATAGGTTATTAAATGATGATATATTTGATATATTTTTAGATTATCCATTAGTTTATAGGTAAATAAACTAGTTTAATGGAAAAAAATTAGGTAAATCAATTTATAATTAACTTATTTTGTTTTTTTAAGGATTTTCTAGAAAAAGTCATTTAGGTCTTATATTATTTAGGACCTGGGGGAGTATCTTTTATTTATTCATGTTATTATAACTAACTTATTTTTGATAAGCACGTATTTAATTTATTGGTTAAAAGAAATCATATTTGAGGTTCAAGAGGTTAATAATCATATCGCAGATACAGGAAGTGAATTTGGCATGGGGAATTGGGAACTACCGTGGAACATGTAAAAGCAGCGGAGGTGGACGATAATGATGATGATGATGAATATGTTTGCGATGTTGGCATGGACAACATGATAAATGATATCGCAGCGGAGTCGTTTGTTGTGTCAGACGAGTACGATAAAGTGCGTGGTGATGCTGAGACACCTTTGTTTCCCGGGTGTAAGAAGTATAGCCGTCTGACCTTCATTCTAACAATATTAGAAATAAAGACGGAAAATGGGTGGGCAGACGCGGGTTTCTCGAAAATGCTCGCAGCTTTGAGCGATATGTTCCCGGATAACAATGCGGTTCCGAAGACAATGTATGAGGCCAAGAAAATGCTAAGTAAGATGGGTATGGAGTATCAGAAGATACATGCTTGTCCCACTGATTGTATTTTATACAGAAATGAGTATGAGGGGTTACATGTCTGTCCAAGATGTCAGGAGCCAAGGTATAAACAGAGGAAGGGTGCTGATGATGACGACGACGAAGAGACAAGCAAACCAAGAAAAGGTGAACCTTCGAAAGTAATGTGGTACCTTCCAATAGTTCCAAGGTTTAGACGATTGTTTGCGAATGCAACAGAAGCAGAGAATCTGAGGTGGTATTGTGATCAGAGAAATTCTGATTCTAGATATCTTCGACACCCTGCTGACTCTCCTCAATGGAAAAAGGTTGATTCAATTTTTCCAGAGTTTGCTAGTGATCCTAGAAACCTCCGTCTCGGCCTTTGTACAGATGGATTCAACCCATTTGGGAGTGTCTCTAGCAAACATAGTGCTTGGTCAGTTTTGCTTGTCATTTACAACCTTCCACCTTGGTTGTGCACGAAACGGAAATATCTTATGATGTGTATGATGATTTCGGGACCGAAACTGCCTGGGAACGATATCGATGTTTATCTTGCTCCTTTGATCGAGGACTTGAAGATGTTGTGGAATGAAGGTGTTGATGTGTTTGATGCATACAAAAAGGAGACATTCAAGTTGCGAGCTTTGTTGTTTACCACAATAAATGACTTACTTGCATATGGAAATCTCTCAGGATATAGTGTTAAGGGACATAAGGCATGTCCAATTTGTGAGGATGACACTAATTTCGTCCAGCTCAAGTATGGAAGGAAGACTGTTTACCTCGGTCATAGGAGGTTTCTTGATAGCCACCACCCATACCGTCGACTGAGGAAGCGATTTAATGGCTTTCCTAAGCATGCATCTGCTCCAATTCCGTTAACAGGTGAAGAAGTTTATCGTCGTGTTGTGAGTGTTACTGTGGAGTTTGGTAAAGGAAAGAAGAAGAAGTGGACTAACATTTGGAAGAAGAGGTCAATCTTCTTTGATCTTCCTTATTGGCGTTGTCTTGATGTGAGACACAGTATTGATGTGATGCATGTGGAGAAAAATCTTGCAGAAAGTATTGTCGGAACGTTGTTACACATTCAAGGAAAAACCAAAGATGAGCTCAACGCTAGAAGAGATTTAGTTGAGATGGGTATAAGACAGCGGTTACATCCGACAATTAGTGTAGATGGAAAGAAAGCATATATGGAACCTGCTGCTCATACACTTTCCAAACTTGAGAAAACACGATTGTGTGAGTGTTTACGTGGGATGAAAGTGCCACATGGATATTCCTCTAATATTAGCAAACTTGTGTCAATGAATGATTTGAAGTTGACGGGAATGAAATCTCATGATTACCATGTGTTAATGCAACAACTTTTGCCGGTAGCTATAAGAGGAATTTTGGAGGATGATGCGCGGAAGACTTTAACAAGGTTGTGTAAGTTTCTTAATGCCATTTGCAGTAAGGTAATTGACAATGAAATACTCGATGAGTTGGAAAAGGAAGGTTATGTTATTTTGTCGCAATTGGAGATGCATTTTCCTCCAGCATTTTTTGATATATCAGTTCATTTGATTGTTCACTTGGTTCGAGAGATAAGACTTTGTGGTCCGGTTTCTCTAAGGTGGATGTACCCTTTTGAACAATTCATGAAAGTTTTGAAGGGTTATTCAAAGAACCCATATCGCCCGGAGGCCTCGATTGTTAAGAGATATCTTGTTGAAGAGGCAATGGACTTTTGCAAACCATACCTAAGAAAACCTGACGACGAGGAAATCAACCTGGACGAAGATGAACTTTCTGGTAAAGGGGTGCGGGGCATGAAAGTAAAGGGTGTAGAGAGAGTGGAGTTGTTACAGGCATACCTATACATTTTGAATAACATGAAAGAAGTGCAACCTTATTTGGCTAAGCATAAAAGGCTTTTGAAAGAGAATAACCCGAAGAAGAGTGATATGCAGATTTCAAATGAGCATAACAAGTCATTTATTGGTTGGTTCGAGGAGTATGCGCGAAAACAAAAGGATGTGTCTGACACAGTAAGGTTGTAAGCTGTGAAGCCCCAGTTTCTTGTTTTTTCGTGGGGTGGTTATGAAATAAATGGGTATTCTTTCTCTACTAAGGTCATTGATGGCAAGCGCACCACACAAAACAGCGGGGTGATGGTTGAAGCTTAGGCAACTCATTTTTCTAGCTCTAGGGACAAAAACCCAAAAATGGCTACAGCTCCATATTATGGGGTTGTTGAAGAAATTTGGGAAATCATCTACGCACCGCGATTTAAGGTTTCCATATTTAAATGTAAGTGGGTACATAGTAATGCAGTTGTGATTGAGCGCCAAAGTGGCATGATATCTGTTGATCTTAATAGGGTCGGCTACAAGGATGAACCATTTATTCTAGCAAGTCATGCGAAACAAGTGTTTTATGTATCAGACCCTACAAATGTTAAGCTTTCCATTGCTTTGCAAAATAGAAATCAAATGGATTGTGCTCTCACAGTAAATGATGGTGATGATGAAGAGATACAATTATTAGGAAAAACAACAAGAAGCTTGCTAGATGATGATGGTGATGACTTTTGTGCGGTCAGGAATGATCATACTGAGGGTATATGGGACATATGGGACGACAACACATAATGTTAGAAAATGTATTGATTATTGTTATTGTTTTTCATTTAATAATCTATCTAATATTATTAATAGTTTTGTGCTAATGTATGTAATTATTACTCTTTCACAGGTTAATGGCAGAAAGCGACTCAGATCGCGAGCAAGAGCATTACGAGGAGGCCCCACCACCCCCTGTGAAGAAGAATAAAAGAGGGCCTACCAAACTTTCAAAAGTAGTTGCTCTGACAGTTGAGCACAAGAAAAAAAGCCATCTGGATCTGAATGAAAAGAATAGGCCTATAGGGCTAACTGCAAAGTCATTTTCAAGTTATCTTGGTACAGTGGCGAGAAACAGACTGGACATCACGATAAATGAGTGGAAAGACATTGATGACGAGGTTAAGCAACAGTGTTGGTTGGATGTATTGGTATGCACATATTAATTAACATTCGTATTTTTACTCCATATTCATGAGATATATTGGTGACTTGCAAAAAGGTTTAGTGATTTCAAATTTGTGATTTCATTGCAGCAATATTGGGATGTGCCGGATACCAAAGATTTCAAAAAGTACATTTGGCAGAGACTTGCAAAAAGGTTTTGTGATTTCAAATATAGGTTGGGCGAGGACTACATATTCGGGGGTGTAAAATGGGTGAGGATCCATGTATAGCATATCCCAATATTGAACCAGAGAAATGAAATAAGTTTGTTAAATATCGGAAGTCTAAAGAGTTTCAGGTATATCTACTATACATGTATAGTTCATAACTTGGTTTTAATATGTGTATCTGCATTATTAATATTTTATTATTGTGGTACATAGGAGATAAGAAAAAACAACAACAGATCCGAGCTAAAAATGAGTATAATCATACCATGTCCCGTGGGGGGTATGATTGGATGACTGAATATGTGGAAGCGGAGCGGCAACAAAAGTGGGAGGAGCAGCGGAAAGCTATGGAAGTTGAGTCATTTTCCACTGTCTTAGAACCTTTGCCTGACCTCCAACGCCATGTAACATGAGTAGCGGCCCGGAAGAAGAGATCAACTGGAAAATATACCAGTGACATACAAGGCTGAAGCGGTGGTAAACCGAATTGTGAGTGCTATATAAATTGAATTTAAACACTTACGTAGGATATTATTGCATCTTAATCAATGTTTGTTCACTTTTGTAACAGCATGAACTCGAAGAGCAATCTTCTCAGGGGTCTTGGACACCGCAGGACCCCAGAATGGACATCCTAGCAGCTTCGCTAGGGAGATTAGACAACCCTAGCCGAGTTGTAGGAGTTCCTGGGACAGTTGGGGCAAAGGAATTTTTTGGGCCCAAAAAACGAGTGATGTCTCGTAGTAAAATGTCCACTGAGGAGATTGATGCAATGGTGGATGCACGGGTGGACGAACGGATGGACGAACGGGAGAGCTAATGGCAAACGAAGTTTGAATATCTTACATCACAGTTAGAGGCTCTTCAAGCTTCCCAAAGAACAACTTCAACAATGAGTGAGCCAAGTGCACCTGATCCTCTCGATACTGCTCAAGAAGCTCAACCACCAATTCTTCTCCCGAAGGTACTAAAGTTGTCTATGAATTGACCTTTATTAACAATGTTATTGATATATGTGTGTAGAGTTGATGTGTTTCTTATTTTCAGATTTTTAACGGTGAGAAGTACACATCTCTGAATCTGCTGTGGACGATGCAACCTGGGATGGAGCGTAATCTTTTAATACCTGTTGGAGTCGTCAATCCACTAGTAGAGGAGAAGATTTGGTTGTTGGGTTCTCAAGAAGTTAAGGAGTTCTTGATGATGGAGGAGCTTGAGAAAAGCTGGCTTGATTTGGCCGTCTGGTAAGTGTCTCATATTTTTATCAATATAGTTGGATATTGTCACATGTCTTTAAGTTTTAATCCATTTCGCCATGTCTAATAGGTACTGCCACAACTTATGCCAAGAAACCCCAAAGGAAAAGTTTTGCCGGTTTCTATGCCCATCTAGACTGGCTTATGATGAAAATGCTTTGAAAATGAGTAAAAAGAGTAAGAAAACTCAATTTTGGGAAATGCAATCTTACGTCGAGCTGCAGATGGACCTTGATTGCGGCACTCTTTATTTCGCCCCTGTATTGAATTGGTAATGAGCTTTCTTTTACACAATATTAAATGTTATGTCTTAGTTTAATTAACACTTATTTTCACTTATTTCTTTCAGTGGACATTGGGCTCTGGCTATACTTTGCCCGAAAGAGTTCAAGATTTTTTTGTTTGACTCTTTACAACGATTTATTAGCGACGATCACAGAAAAGTATTCCAAAAGTAAGTTTCTCTTTTTTTTTTACTTTTATAGTTGATAATAATATATCTTTATACTATATATAACATTATTGTTATGATTTTATCTCTTTTTAAGAGGAATATTAAAATGGCATGATGCGCAAGACACTGATTATTACACAGCTACTCAGACTTCGATTCATGTTATAAACGTAAAGGTAAAAGCAATTTTTATATTTATTTTCATTTATATTGCTTTTAGCCATACCCGAACTACTATGATATTGATGATATTATCTGTGATTTATCAGTGTCCAAGCCAGCGGGGCTCTACAGAGTGCGGATATTATGTCTGCAAATACATGTTGGATATTGTATATCAAGATCAAATTAAACAAGGGAGGAAATTCCAAAAGGTATGCACGCTTCTAACATATATCTCCAAGAAAATAGTGATTTATAATTGTAAGTGGTACTTTTCTTGTCTTTCTTAATATTGTTTAATTATGTTGCAGCTTTTGGAGGGACTGTATGGACTTAGTACCGACCCGTTTAAACAAGATGAGGATATTGACTTGGTACGAAACGGACTTGCAGAATTTTTAATCACTATGTGAGGCAGAAATTGTATAGGCTTGTTATACTTGTTTAAGCAGTCATCTTAGTATAGACATGTGCTTGTCTTGGCTTAGATTGTGCCTTTTGTATTTTTGGTTTTTCTACTTGTTGTAGCTGAATTTTGAACATATTACTAGTAAGGCAAAGATATAGAACTTAGATTATGCCTTTTTGTATTTTGTTGTCTAAGTAAGGTAATATTTATGGGATACGTTTTTGCAATTGCTTTGGTATTCTGTATTGTACAGTAGTATATAATCTGTGATCGCTGTATTGAAAGTGGTTTGTAAATGATCTGCAAGAATACAGATGGCTATACAATGCATCCACAAAATTTAAAAAAAAAATAAAACATTTCACGACCACATTTTAGTAAATGTGGTCTTGATAGGGGTTGCCTATCACGACCACATTTACTAAAATGTGGTCGTGATAGGCCTTTCACGACCACACTTTACAAAGTGTGGTCGTGAAAGGCCTTTAGGAGGCACCTAAAAAGGTGCCTCCCAAACCCCTATCACGGCCACACTTAACAAAGTGTGGTCGTGATAGGGGTTGCCTATCACGACCACATTTACTAATATGTGGTCGTGATAGGTCTTTCACGACCACACTTTACTAAGTGTGGTCGTGAAAGGCCTTTGGGAGACACCTTTTTAGGTGTCTCCCAAAGGCCTTTCACGACCACAGTTTTAAAATTGTGGTCGTGATAGGTGTTACCTATCACGACCACAATTTTGTGGTCGTGAAAACACACTTTTTTACGACCAGCGATTCCACGACCACATATTTTTGGTCGTAAAAACCCCAATATTATGGTCGTGAAAGACCTTATTTCTAGTAGTGTAATAATCAGTACATCACTAGCTGGTCTGAGTTTCATAACCCTGCTGAATACGGTCAACTCTTCTAGTGAAGATTCAACATTGGCTCACCAAGTTACGAGGGACTAGATTATTCCACTAGACCCGACCCACTAAGCTTATCTAGCTTGTAATTATTCTTTGTTGGTTTGGTCAAATGATATATAGCCATTTTTCATGCACACAATCATTTTTATTATAATTTTGGTTTTCTTTCATTTGACCTTATCTAGAAAACGTGTTAACTTGAGCTCATAATTTTTAATTCAACGATTAAAAGTTGAGTGGAAACAATTTAAAAAAGTTGATGTAGTTTGAAAACATTTCTGGAAGCCGTAATAAAAGATTTGACTTTACATCATGAGATGTTCAATATAGTGAAAAAGAATTATATTACTTTATCAAAGTCAAGGAAATTGATCAGGAAAAAATGGGTACAAGGTAATTCTAACGCGTTTAGGTTCCGTGAGTTGTTGTTGACATATATTCCCTTTTTAATGAAAGATGTGTGTGTAAGAACTTCAAATTACTCCCTCCGATCCCTAATATAAGGGCTCAAAATTTGAATGGTTTTGCTCTCTAATATAAGAGTTCATCTCACATTTTCTCCGCATTTAATATGTTTTTTCCTACTTTAACCCTAACTTTCTTTCATATTTATTAATACTTATGTATTTTTCTCTCTCAAATTGATCATAATAAATATGGGCAATATTGGAAAAGAAGTATAACTCCAGACATCCAATTAACATTGACATGTTTTCTTAAGAAACTTTTTTTGCGACTAACTCTTATATTACATTCGATCACATCATATAAGAGTTCTAAACAGAGACATATATAGGTTAACTATAGTACTTTTTTTGGAGGTAAGGAAGAGTGTCCGCGCGAGCGTGTAATTATATTGATTATTTTTGGAAAAAATAATATTGATTATTATTAATGAGCAACGGGAGGACATTATAATAATAATTTCTTTGTTTTCCTAAAGAAGGTACCATATTTGTATATATGGATCAAATATTTTAAATTAAAGGCTTCTTGACAATTAAATGTTCGATTTCTTTAAAGTGACTGTTAGTCCAAAAATTAAACGTTATTTAATGAAGTCAGATCTGAATTTTTTGATATTATATTATAAAAACTCATCATCGGTGGAAGTGGAAAGAGATATAAAGCAACTAGTGGCTAGGTTATTTGCCTTATGCTTGTCGAACGAATAAAAAGTTAGAAATGTGGGACTTTATTGTGAAATAAAATATTTTGCAAATTGGGCCATGCATATTTTCCAACTAAATGGCATGTTGGCTATCAGGAGAAAAGTGGACACTTTTATCTTATAAAAATCCTGATAAGTTTTTAATTTGGGAAACTCACTCTTAAAATCCATAAAACAGTTAATTTTTATGGTGAAATTGCATTTTTTTTCTGGAAAAGATATTTGGATCCAAATGGGAATGTATGTTAATTGGGAATGTATATTCTTAGTAAATAAAAATTTCAGGGATTTATTATTGCTTCAAAATTTATTGGGAGTAAAAGTAGCCAATTTTCCAAAAACAAATAGAGCGAGGGTAACAATTTAAAACACACAAATTACCCACGATAACGATAAGGGTTTATGATTACCTCTTTTTTGCTTTTACATAAGATAACACACAAATTGAGTGTGTGCATTATAATATAGAAGAATATATTAACAATACTAAAATATATAAGGAGCTTAATATATAGTTTAGAGTAAACTCTTGATGATAACGTCTTATAAAATAAAGAAAAGACTAAAGTATGTTTTTAGTCCCTTAACTTTTGAGAAAGTCATGTTTTGGTCCCTTAACTTTGAAAAGTGTGTTTTTGGTCCCTTTAAATTTGGAGAATGTGTGTTTTTGGTCCTTAATTTTAAAAAGTGTGATTTTTATCCTTTTAAACTCGGTTAAAGTATGTTTTGGTCCTGTAACTTTGCACAAAATCATGTTTTAGTGCCTTAATTTTGAAAAGTAATGGACGAAAAAATACTTAATCCTGTTCTAGAAGGACTAATAACATCACTTTATCCAAAGTTAAGGGACAAAAAACACACTTTTCAAAGTTAAGGGACCAAAACATGACTTTCTCCAAAGTTAAAGGACCAAAAACATACTTTAGCCTAAAGAAAATACATAAAAGATAAAGAAGAAGAATATGAGGAAAGAAGAGAAAAATATTAATGTATAGATGATAGATTATAACATTTCTATGTATATACAAACTTTGTGGTAAGCCTCTATTTATAGGTCTCTAACTCAAACAAGAGTTACAAGGTGTAACGTTACACTAATGCTGATGAACTCCATCTGTATCTGCATTCAACTAATAAATTACAAAAGTGCATCTAGAGGCATACCCTTTCCACTAATGCTGATGAACTCCATCCGTATCCGCATTCAGCCAGCCATCCGGGCCATATGTAAGAATATTTCCACTAGATTTTATAGAGTTTTTTTATAAGATTTGTTAATTGTTGATAAATTTCTTTTACTGCACAAAAAGTTATACCAAAAAAACTTTTATTAATTCGTATAATTCCATTTATTTATTTAAACAGGTCAGCCGAACCCAACCCAATTTTATATCTGGCTAGCCTACTTTAGCTCATTTTTATTGACTTAACTTTTTCAACGTAACTCAACCCTCTCTTTTCTATTTTTAATGGGCTCAATCGACCCAAATACACTTGAAGGACACCGATTTTATGGTCGGTGTAGTGTGCCTTGGGGCTAGTCCTTCAAGAAATTTTAGGACCTCAAGGTAAGCGGAAGTTACCCCGGGTATCGTTCTTAGAGAGCCTTGTTTAATTAAACTACCCTAGTAAATTATATGTAATGCAAGATGGATTTGGGTAAAAAATATATATTTTTGTTCATTTTAAAAGATGGAATGAAGGATGCAAAACAAATAAATATTTTTGGTATTTTTAGTGAAAGGGTGTAATAGAAGTGAAATGCTCTTGGAAATGAATTTCAATGGCTATCATAACTTTCTAAGGATTTTTGGGGAGTTTAATGCACTAATTTCCTAATTTACCAAACCTCATGGACCCATAGTCCAATACCTAATTGTTGGAACTCCATCATATTAGGCATTGTTAAACTCTTTAGTGCAATTGGACCTATTGCTTGCAAGGAACTATTAATCCTACGACCGGAATCCCAAATCGCCACTTAATTAATCCTATGATTTTAATTCACTATTGGAACTCCACATAATAAATAAAACCAAAGAATGAAGTTCAATGTTACTCAAGCAATTAATAGGTTCACTATGAGTTTCTCTAAGTTTCCTAAAATACCAATTCTCACCGACCGGTAAGTCTAACACCTAATCTCATGGACCCATTTAATTAGGCATTATTAAGTACCTTAGAGTGTGATTAATGATTTGTAATGCATTAGGTTCAATTATAATTCAATTCAATCAAATTATCTACCAATACCATGAATAAATAGAAAGATATGAAATAAACCATAAAGAACATATACATGACATGTATATTGATGAGTCCAAACCCCTCATTACAAACCAAAATGACGAATAAACTCAAGTAAAGAACACAATCCAAATCTCAGAATATACATGACAAACCTAAACCTAGGAAAATCATAAATATAAAGAGAAAGGAAGAGAAAGAGAAGTCCCCTTTGTAGAACCAAATTAAAGGTCAAACCAATGAAAAAATCTCCAAAGAGTAATGGAGGAATTTATTGTGGCATGGAAGAAGGAAGGAAAGTGGAAGGTGAAAGAGATATGTGAGGAAATGGAAGAAGAATGGTGGAAGTGATGGAGAGAGCTAGGGTTTTGGGGAGCACCCAATCTCCAAAACTTAGGTTTCTAACCTAATTTTTGCATCTAATATGTATAGAGACTTGGGCTTAATGTTTGGGTTTAATTTGGGTCCAAATTGGAGGTCAAAAGAGCAAAACAAAACAGCAAAAACCGAAGATGGAATGTTGTAGTTCGTAGGAGGGGCCGATTTGCCAATTCTGGGAAGTATTGGGTGTTAGAATCTTAAGTTTTGATGAAGACTAAAATATGAAAGAATGAATCAAGGACTTAGAAAGCAATAGGTTAACATAGAATCCCAAGTAAGAGTGCAACCAGATGTGGATTTACTTCCGGATAGACTAGGACTAGCGCTCGCGGATGAATGACTCATCCCCCAGCGAGAGCAAGTAATTCACTAGGGAAATAACTTAGTCCATAAGTACTAGATATACAAAACCTCAAGACTAAGCTAGGATTCAACCGGAAGTGATTTTGCTTCCTGTTGTATTTAGGCTGGCGCTGGCTGTTGGAATAGATGACACTAAGTGTCAGTGAACATAAGCCACGTCCAGTAGAATTGCTTCCGATAGCTTAGTGACTAGCGCTGACTGTTGGATTGAAGGACATTGAGCGAGAGTGAGTAAAAGTGATTATAACCCTTCGTCCAGTGGTAGTGCTTCCGGATGTAGAAGTGCTTCCGGATCCAAAGAAGTCCTTTTAGACTAAGTAAACACTCACTGCATGTGACCATGTGCTTATATTGTTGAACTAACATTCAAAGTGCAGCACACTAAGTAGAATTGCTTCCGGATGAGAACCTGCTTCCGCAAGCAATCAGAATGTCAGAATGTTCAGAAGTGCAATGTCAGAATGCTTTTGTCAGAGCAGAGTTGTCAGGACTACTTTTCAGAGATAAAGCAAGTCAACCCTGCTATGCATTGATGAAGCATTAATTGGGCAAACGGTAACAAGGGAAAAACGGCCATATTCAAACGGCTAACCCACCTACCAAGAGTTAGAATGTTTGAAGACTATATAAAGGAGCTCAACTTCATTTATGAAGCTAATAAATTATCTTTGACATTCTTGAGAGAAGTTAGAGCGAGAAACTAAGAAAATCTTCAAGTATTCAAAGCTGCCCAGAAAAGAGAAGGAGCATTTAACTCATTGAGTGATCTTTTCATCTACTTATCTTGTACTCTTTGTAGTTAAGTCTCTTCGTGTTATAAGAGCATTGATTGTACTTAAGTGTGTAACACTATCTGTTCTTTAAAGAGAACTTAGAAAAATCCTTTATTTGTAAAGGTTGAACCCTTGCTGGAAGTAAGGGGGAGCTAGTTAGAAAGGTTGCAAGTGAGCCTGAGTAAAACTTGTGGTTGTAAGGTTGCAAGTGATCCCGTTCAAAACTTGCGGTTGTAAAGGTTCCAGGTGCACCTGTTGTAAAACCTGGGGATAGTGGAACTCGGCCTGGGTGGTTGAGAACTGGACGTAGGTCAGGAAGACCGAACCAGTATAAACTCTTGTGTCGTTTTTATTTGAGCTTTTGTTTTATAGCCACAATTCACCCCCCCTCTTGTGCATCCATTACTTTCATTTGGTATCAGAGCGGGTCTTTCTCACTCGATTCCAACGAATCCAGAAAGCAAAGATCTAATAATGGATACAGATTACTCCCTGCCAGATGTCTCTATTCAACCCAACAAGCCTCCAGGCTTTGATGGGTATAACTATCCATTCTGGAAGTTTCGAATGGAGACTTACATCAAGTCCAGCGACATCAGACTCTGGGATGTAATCGAACGTGGGGATCACACTCCACTAGATGAGGAAGGTTTTGCTAAGCAGCGATCCAGGTACACTAATGAGGACTATGCTCTAGTCCAACTGAATTATAGGGCCATGCACTACATTCAGTGTGCTCTTAGCCCTAAGGAATTTCATAGGATCAGCCACCACAAAAATGCTAAGGATATGTGGGAGGCTCTTGAGGCTGCTCACTCTGGAACCAGGGGAGTGAAAGCAAGAAGAGTTGAGATGTTGGTGGAAGAATTTCACAAGTTCGCCATGCTTAGTCCGACTGAGCCAATCAGAGAGCTGGAGCTGAGGTTCACTCATCTCATCAACAACTTGGCCTCCTTGGGTAAGGACATTCCAGAAAGAGAGCAAGTCAACAAGATCCTAAAAATCTTGAAAGGTGATTGGATCACCAAAGTAACTATCTTGCAGGAAGTCCAAGGAGAGTCAACCAGCTCCATCACTGCACTCTTTGGTTCTTTGGCTGAATATGAACCAACATTGCTGGCTCAGAGAGCTCCTCAAGCCTCATCCAAAGCCAAGAATCTTGCCCTTGTTGCTCCCAACAAGGAGATTGATGATGATGATGATGAGGATGATGAGGAGGAACTGGACGAAGAAGAGATGGCCATGATGGTGAGAAAGTTCAGAAAGTTCTTCAAGAAGAAAGGAGGCTTTTAGAAAGGTGACTCCAGTCAGAGGAAGGGATACAAGAAGGAAAAGGCCCCGGTGTGCTTTGAATGCAAAAAGCCTGGCCACTTCAAGGCTGAGTGTCCAAGCTTGCAAAGATCAAAGGGGAAAGACAAGAGAAAAGCCTTCGTGTCCTCTATCTGGGTGAATAGCTCAGATGACGAAGCAAGTGATGAGGAAGAAGTTGCCAACCTCTGCCTGGTAGTCAGAGAAGATGATGAGGAAGCATCTTCAGATCTTGATCTCACCCACGAAGACAATGAGGTAACTTTCTCTGAACTGCAAGAGGCTTACAATGAGGTTCATGAAGAATTCTCTCGATTGTGTAAAGCCTATAAAGTGTTAAAAACTAAAAAGGAATCACTTGAGTCCAAGGTGGACTCACTAAGTGAAGAGCTAGCGGAAGCTAGAAAGCTTCCGGTAGTGGATGGCCAGGGTTCTCCCCAAACAGAACCCAATGCCCCAACACTTGAGAGCTGCCCTAATTGCAGCAAAATCTCAGCGGAGAAAGACAAGCTGCAAAATGCCCTGCAGAAGTTTACAAATGGATCAGAAATGTTAAATATAATTTTAATGAATCAAAGGGCATATAGGGATAGAACTGGCTTAGGATATACTCCTAGAGGGAAAAAGTGGGTGGAACCAAAAGTAAAGCCCTACTTAAAATTCTTCCACAAAGCCACTAGTCACAGCTCCTCACCTTTCAGCTTCTGTAACTATTGCAACAGGAAGGGACACTCCACGTCCACCTGTAATGCCAAGAAGCATGGAACAAGTAGCTCTTACAAATGGGTCCCTAAAGGAACCAAGGCTACAAAGGATCCTCCACCTGTAAAGGAAACCAAGGGAGGACAAGGATCCCTAGCCTGGAAACAATCCACAGGGAAAACCCAAGAGCCTAGAGCCAGTACTAGGCCTGAGGCTCCGAATGATCATAAGCCCAAGGTCAAGGCTAACACTAGACCAAGGGCACTGAAAACTAATGACCGAGGACCCAAGAAAGATTGGGTACCTAAGCTTACTTGATTCTTCCAGGTGTGTCTCAAAGCATCCAAGAACAGAAAATGGTATATTGACAGCGGATGCTCGAGACATATGACTGGAGACAGAGACAAGTTCAAATCTCTGGTGATCAAAGATGGAGCCACAGTGACCTTTGGAGGAAATCAAAGTGGAAAGATCACTGGAGTTGGAGAAGTCGGACCAGTAAAGGACGTCTATCTAGTGGACGGTCTCTGTCACAACCTGCTGAGCGTAAGCCAGAGCACTGACAAAGGAAATTGGGTAATCTTTGATTCACATGAGTGCATAATAGTTGATAAGCAGGATCTGAATTTAGATAAGGCCAATTTAAAATGCAAACTTAAGGCAAACAGAAATGGAAACCTATATACTCTAGACTTATGTCAACAACTGGAAGAAAAATGTTTAATATCTAGTGATGAGAACAATTGGCTTTGGCATAAGAGATTAGCTCATGTTAACTTTACTCAACTTGATATGCTAATTAAAAAGGAGCTAGCTATAGGTATTCCATCCTTTAAAGTAAAGCATGATTTTATTTGTGAATCCTGCCAACGAGGGAAGCAAACAAAGTCCTCGTTTAAATCCAAGAAGAAAGTCTCCACCAGCAGGCCCTTGGAACTAATCCACATGGATTTAGTTGGGCCAGCGAGAGTGAAGAGCTTAGGTGGAAACCTGTATGCTCTAGTGGTGGTGGATGACTATTCAAGGTTCACTTGGACTATGTTTCTTGCCTCTAAGCAAGATGCTTTTGATGTTTTTGTTGTCCTGGCTAGGAAAGTGCAGAATGAGAGAGAGCTCAAAATCACAGCCATAAGGACAGACCATGGAGGAGAATTTGAGAACCATAGCTTCTCTGAGCTATGTGAACAAAATGGCATCGAACAAAACTTCTCAGCTCCTAGAACTCCTCAACAAAACTGAGTTGTCGAGAGAAAGAACAGGGTTCTGACAGAGATGGCTAGAAGCATGCTCAATGAGAAAGAGGTTTCTCAAGTGTTCTGGGCGGACGCTATGAGCACTGCTTGCTACATCTCTAACAGAGCCTATGTTCGCAAGGGCTTGGACAAGACTCCATATGAGCTGTATAAAGGGAGGAAGCCCAACATCAGCCACCTCAGAATCTTTGGATCAAAATGCTATGTGCATAACAATGGAAAGGTAAATCTGGGTAAGTTTGATCCAAAAGCTGATGTAGGTATATTCATAGGATATTCCCTTAGGAGTAAAGCATATAGAATATACAACATGAGAACTAGAATTGTAGAAGAATCAATGCATGTTGTATTCGATGAAACTCCTACATGGGGACAATCCACAGAAGATGATGAAATACTTAATCTTCCAAAACCACCATCATCTTCTTCACCACCAAAAGAAACACCAGCAAGCAATCTCAAAGAAGAAGATGAACCCAGTGATGAACCTAGAGTGCAGACCGTGCCTGATGAGGCACAGTTGCCAACAGCTAGGAGACATCACAGGGATCATCCTCTTGATCAAGTGCTTGGTGATGTTTCTTCTGGTGTCAGAACCAGAAGGCAAGTTCAAAATGAAGTTGAGTATGGAGCATTTCTATCTCAAATCGAACCAACTTCAGTTGAACAAGCTCTTGAGGACTGCGACTGGATTATTGCCATGTAGGAAGAGCTAAACCAATTTGAGAGAAGTCAAGTCTGGGAACTTGTCCCAAGGCCGTCTCATCAATCCATAGTGGGGACCAAGTGGGTCTTCAAAAACAAACTGGATGAGACAGGTCAAATTACAAGAAACAAAGCCAGACTGGTAGCTAAAGGATATAACCAAGAAGAAGGCATTGACTATGAAGAAACTTTTGCTCCAGTCGCTAGACTTGAAGCAATAAGAATTCTTCTAGCCTTTGCATCCATGAAAGGCTTTAGGTTATATCAAATGGATGTAAAGAGTGCTTTTCTTAATGGTTATATTAAGGAAGAGGTATATGTAGAACAACCTCCTGGTTTTGAGGATCATAAGCATCCCAAACATGTGTATAGATTAAAGAAAGCTTTATATGGCCTGAAACAAGCTCCTAGAGCTTGGTATGAGAGACTCAGCAGCTTTCTGCTAGGCAAGGGTTTCTCAAGGGGCAAACTTGATAATACACTGTTTATCCTTCACAAAGATAGAGATATGTTAATTGTCCAAATTTATGTTGATGATATTATTTTTGGGGCAACTAACGAAAAGCTTTGTGAAGATTTCTCTAAGATTATGCAGGGTGAGTTTGAAATGTCAATGATGGGAGAACTCACGTTCTTCCTAGGCCTGCAAATTAAACAAAAGAAGAATGGAATCTTCATCTCCCAAGCTAAGTACTGCAGAGAGCTACTCAAAAAGTTTGAGATGGACGAATGCAAGGAGTATGACACTCCTATGAGCACCACTGCCGCACTCGATGCTGACGCAAAGGGTAAATCTGTCAGCCTGCCCATGTACAGGGGAATGATAGGTTCCCTCCTATACTTAACGGCAAGCAGGCCTGACATTCAATTTAGTGTAGGCATGTGTGCTAGGTTTCAAGCCAACCCCAAGGAGTCACACTTAACATGTGTTAAACGTATTTTGAGATACCTTGAGGGAACACAAGAACTTGGTCTTTGGTATCCCAGAGGTAACCAAGAGTTCTTGTGGGCTTACTCTGATTCTGACCATGCAGGTTATAAGACTGATAGAAAGAGCACCAGTGGACAATGCGCCTTCCTTGGTGGTTGTCTGGTGTCTTGGGCTAGCAAGAAGCAAACCTGCGTGTCCTTGTCATCCACGGAGGCAGAATACATTGCTGCTGCAAGCTGTTGTGCTCAAGTGCTGTGGCTGAAGAACCAACTGAGAGACCTTGGCTTGGAGTTCCCTGAGGCACCCATCCTCTGTGACAACACAAGCACAATCAGCCTCGCCAAGAATCCAGTTCAACACACAAGGACAAAGCACATTGATGTCAGACATCACTTCATCAGAGACCATGTTCAAAAGAAGGATGTCAAAGTGCAATTTGTCCCCACTCAACAACAGCTTGCTGACATCTTCACCAAGCCTCTGGGGGTTGACCAATTTACTTTCATAAGGGGTGACTTGTGAATGGTAAACCCAAATGAGGTGTAACTTTTTATACTTGACTGTTTAAAATCTACAACAATACTAACTTAGGCATCGGAGTGCCAATATGTGTTTTTGCAGGTCCTCAATGTTAAATCTTAAGAAGTTGCAACCGGAAGCAAAACCACTTCCGGATGATCACTCGCTGACACTGGATGTTTAAACTAAGATAGCGCCAGTGCCAGACCAAGGGACACGTCACTTCAGAAAACGTTTCATCTCCCTCCATGAGAAGCTGTGCCTTCTCAGACAAGATGAAGCGACACATGTCATAAGGTGCGCCGTTTCAATTAAAATATTTACGTTACCCAATGTGTAAACGTTTGCTTCCATCTGAAAAGACATGACCATTTTACCCTTAGTAACTTTGCATATAAATAGGGTGTCACTTTCACTTTCACTTTTTACTTGCATCAATTTTTCTCACCCACATTCTCTCTGAATACTCTCTTCATCTTCTTCATCTTGTTCTTCATTTTCTTCATCTTCTCTTTCGCCTTTCACCACAAACCAACCTTAAACCCACACAAAAATGGCCGGCTCACATGAAACAAACCCAGTTACCAAGAAATCTACCACATCCAAGAAAACAAAGTCCAAATCTGGAAAAACTGGAAAATCTGGGCATAAGCACACTGGAAAAACTGGGCACGCAGATGAACACCATGAAGAACGTCATGAACACCAAGAACAGACTGGGCAACCACAAGGACAGAATGAACAAGTCCAGGACCAGCCTGGACATTCTGGGAGAGTGGCAGAACAGCCAGAAGAGACTGTGCATGAACAAGAACAGCAAGCCCAGAAGAAAGGGAAGAAGAAGAAGGTTCAATTCAGCGAGAAGCCTTCTTCCAAGAGACAAAGGGTAGAGGAGGATGACCCTTTGATTTACAGAGATGGGGCTTTGGAGGCTGTCTCCTCCAAGTTTGAAACGATAAAGCCCTACTTCAACAATGGGTTGTTCATCGATCTGGGTAAGATTGATGACCTAGGGTTCCCTCACTTGCGCCCATATCTGGAAAAATACATGCCCTGGCTGGGGATCAAACAGGACTACAACATCAACGTCCTGCGAGTCTTCTGTCAATCCCTCTCTGAGAAAGTCAAGTACAAGAAGGTGGATGGGAAGGAGCAAATCCGCAGACTCACCTTCACTGCCACAGTCAGGGGGAGAACCTTCAGTTTCACCTGGAGGGACTTAAATGACTTAATGGGGATCACAGAAGAGGGCATGAATGAGTGGCTGTACCCTGAGTCACTAAAGTACAGCAAGGAGGAACTCGAGAAGCTGTATGGCACCGAAGGGAAGAAGGTGTCCAAGATGTCTGACTCCAACAGACTCTTGTACTATGTTTACTCCCGGATGATGACACACAAGGGAGGAAACTTCAACGAGTTCACTCTGCTGGACAACCCGTGGTTTCCCAGATTTCTCTCCCATCAGCCAATCAACCCCGGGCAGTTGATCAGCCTTGAACTTCACAGATGGATAGTTAACCACAAGGCTGGATTTCTTCCCTACCCCACCATCCTTGCCTTCCTCCTTGAGAAGAAACTGATCAAGGCCACATCTGGCGTGGAGGAAGAGAATATCAAGTGTGCTCCAGTGGGGGCAACTAACATCAACAAGATGGGCATCAAGTACCTGAGGCCTGCTAAGCCCACTCGCTCAGGATCACAGGCAGGCAGTGCCTCTCAGACTTCAGCCCCTTCTACATCTGGTGCAGGGGATCAAGAGGCTGACTCCCATCCCGGCCCAAGCAGAGTTGCAAGGGTACCAGCTACAGTCAAAGCCTTTGCTGAGGAAGTAAAGGAGGAAATCCTATTTAGGCTGACTGAATCCCTGGTGGCTCCTCTCCGGAACGAATGTGATGCTGGGTTCCAGCAGCAAGGGGAGCGCATCCAGCGCTTAGAGGACAGAGTGGGTCAGGTTGAGACTCAGCTTGCCAGGGTGGATGCCAAGCTAGATCTTATCCTCCAACACCTCCAGATTCCCCAACCACAACAAGGTAACCTACCACCACCCCCTCCTCAAAATCCTCCTCCTCCTCCTCCTAATCACCCTCAACTTCCCCCTCCTCCTCCTCCCAATACTCAACAACCACAGCCACCACCATCACCAAACAATAACCAACAATCCCAACCTTCACCTGACCATGACCAGCAAGCCCAAGACTCACCTCAACAATCTCCTCGCCAATCACCTCTCAACTCCTCATCTCCACTTAACTCCCCCACTCGCACACCACCCAACGCCCCTACTCGCTCACCACTCAACCTCTCTGCCGGACCACCCCATCCTAACCCTTCCAACCCCAACTCTGGACCAAGATCCAACCCATTGGCCGAGCAACTTGGCTTCAAAACTGCCATTCACCCCCTCAGCCACATCTATCTGAGAGATTACCCCCGCCTTCAGCGAATCCCTGAGGATCACTTACCATTTACCCCATTTACCCCACACTCTTCCACTACCTTCACTGAATATTCCTCCACCTATCCGTTCGAAGGTCTATTCGTAGATCCCACTTGGTTCCCCAACACTCCTGAATCCCCAGAAACTACCCTACCTACATCCTCCCCTGAACCCTCACCCCCAAAGAGATTTGGCCCTGAACCTCCACCCTCCTCTTCATCCACTCCATCCCTGGCACTCGCCCTTGTTGATGATGACAAAAGGGGGAGAGATGCTATGTCCACCCTTCGCCAGAGCATGAACACAAGGGATGTTCTCAGCCAGCCATCTCTCTGGCTTGATGAAGATATTACGGCCGCTCTGCGCCGAGCCTTGGAGTCCCAGAGATTGGGTGGTGCTGAGAACCTAATCAGAGGAGAAGCTATCCGTTTCATGCAGCAGCAAAGGACGGAAGAGCAAGGATCTAAATGGGACATGGTGGTGTTTGAGCAGAATGAGCAACCCTCACAGCCTGAGTCATCTTCATCAGAGCCCTCTTCAACTAAGAAGAGTAAAAACATTGTTGAAGAAATCATGATGAAGTGGGGGCTGAAGAAGATCAACCATCCTCCCATTGTGATCGCCAAGCCAATCCCTACATCCTCTGGGCAAACGTCTGAGATTCCTACTTCTGAGCAATCATCTGCCCCTCCTCCTCCATCTGAGCCAGCAGTGACATTCAGTGAGTCAAGGAAGAAGGCCGTTGCTAGGAAGCGTGCCAAAAAGGTTATTGCCTCCACTGAACCTGCTGAGAGTGAGGAAGACACCCCATCTGACCAACCTGAGCAAGAAACTTCGTCTGCCCAAGTTGAGCAAGAGATCCCAGTAGTACAAGCAGTTCCAATTCTGAAGGAAGTCAAGTTGGAAATAGAGGACATGACTCCTGAGGAATTCGAAAAATATGGGTACACGGACAGACTATCCTTTGGTCAGATGGCTTGCCTGGATGCTGAGAGAGCATGTGCCAAGCCCACTCCATCAATACCCAAGGGCAAAGGGAAGGGTAAAGGGAAGGGGAAGAGGAAAGCCCAGGAAGTTGAGGAGGATCCCAACTTCCCTGTATGGAATGTGAAGATTCGGGCTGTCCACTTTCCTAATGGCGAGGTCACCCACTTCTCAGATGCAACAGGATTCCCAGGCTATGAGGAAGTAGAAAATATGAAGAGAGCCTTTGAGGAGTCTGTTGAGTCTGAGAGACTCAGAAGGGAAAGGGATGAAGAAGAGCTTCAACGGATCATTGCTCAGATTGACCGGAATGTGCATGAAGCCGAATTAGCCAAACTCCAGAAAGAGAGTGAAGAGAGACAGAAGGAGAGGGAGAAGAAAAAGAGACACCAAATCTGAACCCCCAATCCAACCCTTTTAACTTAGAAATTTTTCTTTGTTTTCATGCATATTTTATTCTTGCTTAGTGTAGATTACTTGTATATGTTATTTGCTTGTATACTCTAACTTGTAATCCCTGTTCATCAATAATATCTGTCTAAGTTACTTGTTCTTATCTATTGCTTTTATTCTTCTACTAATCCTTTCATATAAACTGAATCGATAAAACTGAGTTTGTCATCATCAAAAAGGGGGAGAATGTTAGAATCTTAAGTTTTGATGAAGACTAAAATATGAAAGAATGAATCAAGGACTTAGAAAGCAATAGGTTAACATAGAATCCCAAGTAAGAGTGCAACCGGATGTGGATCTACTTCCGGATAGACTAGGACTAGCGCTCGCGGATGAATGACTCATCCCCCAGCGAGAGCAAGTAATTCACTAGGGAAATAACTTAGTCCATAAGTACTAGATATACAAAACCTCAAGACTAAGCTAGGATTCAACCGGAAGTGATTTTGCTTCCTGTTGTATTTAGGCTGGCGCTGGCTGTTGGAATAGATGACACTAAGCGTCAGTGAACATAAGCCACGTCCAGTAGAATTGCTTCCGATAGCTTAGTGACTAGCGCTGACTGTTGGATTGAAGGACATTGAGCGAGAGTGAGTAAAAGTGATTATAACCCTTCGTCCAGTGGTAGTGCTTCCGGATGTAGAAGTGCTTCCGGATCCAAGGAAGTCCTTTTAGACTAAGTAAACACCCACTGCATGTGACCATGTGCTTATATTGTTGAACTAACATTCAAAGTGCAGCACACTAAGTAGAATTGCTTCCGGATGAGAACCTGCTTCCGCAAGCAATCAGAATGTCAGAATGTTCAGAAGTGCAGTGTCAGAATGCTTTTGTCAGAGCAGAGTTGTCAGGATTACTTTTCAGAGATAAAGCAAGTCAACCCTGCTATGCATTGATGAAGCATTAATTGGGCAAACGGTAACAAGGGAAAAACGGCCATATTCAAACGGCTAACCCACCTACCAAGAGTTAGAATGTTTGAAGACTATATAAAGGAGCTCAACTTCATTTATGAAGCTAATAAATTATCTTTGACATTCTTGAGAGAAGTTAGAGCGAGAAACTAAGAAAATCTTCAAGTATTCAAAGCTGCCCAGAAAAGAGAAGGAGCATTTAACTCATTGAGTGATCTTTTCATCTACTTATCTTGTACTCTTTGTAGTTAAGTCTCTTCGTGTTATAAGAGCATTGATTGTACTTAAGTGTGTAACACTATCTGTTCTTTAAAGAGAACTTAGAAAAATCCTTTATTTGTAAAGGTTGAACCCTTGCTGGAAGTAAGGGGGAGCTAGTTAGAAAGGTTGCAAGTGAGCCTGAGTAAAACTTGTGGTTGTAAGGTTGCAAGTGATCCCGTTCAAAACTTGCGGTTGTAAAGGTTCCAGGTGCACCTGTTGTAAAACCTGGGGATAGTGGAACTCGGCCTGGGTGGTTGAGAACTGGACGTAGGTCAGGAAGACCGAACCAGTATAAACTCTTGTGTCGTTTTTATTTGAGCTTTTGTTTTATAGCCACAATTCACCCCCCCTCTTGTGCATCCATTACTTTCATTGGGCCGTTTTGTAATTTTCCCGAAACTGTTCTGAAGCCTTTTCAGCATCTGGTCCATATTCTGTAATTTCTGAAAATGTACAAAATCACCATTTCAGCCCATTTTTCTCATTTTCTGCAAGGGAAAATTTACAACAACATAATACCTTTCATCTCAAAAATTAATCACTTAAGATAAACAATTAAATGTGACGATTATGCCCTTATTTGACCCTTTTTACACACAATCATTTTTAATTCAGTTCAATTATAATCAATGCATTTTAATTCAATATTGCATCTTTGAAATGTTAATAACTTCAATTAAGCACACTAAAAACATACAAATCTAAGGATTTGTCACTAGCACTACATGCAATGTTGGGATTTCAATCTAGCCCAACCAACCACTTCAAAAGCTGGTTAGCCCACTTTTAGCCCATTTTAATTCGATATGAACTTTTTGCTACTCAACCCGTTTTTTTGTGTGTGTATTTTCGGGCTCATCCCAATGGCTTGGGTCAGAAGACTCAGCTCTAACTGTAAGGAAGATAAGTTTATAAAATATCTTATTTGTGATGGAACATTGAAAGACAAAGGCATATAGTTTCAGTTGATTGGTTGATTAATCAAAAGATGAATTAGTTGAGATATGGAGAGAAGATATAGGGATTTTAATGAGGTTGATCTAGTAATTTAAAACTTTTATTTTATTTTTTGGTCTTTCTAGCTAAATAATTATCTTTTTATGTTCCTTATGAGCAAATAACTTTTTCCCCGGTCCCTCTTCCTAATTTTTTATCAGAATTCTCCCTAATTTTCACATCAATCTATTCAAATGAAAACAATAGAATAACAAGTCAAGAGGTTATTCATTCAATGAGGAACATGAGGAAGAAGGTGGGTTATATGACAATTAAAATTGATTTAGGAAAGACTTATGATTAACTTGATTGAAATTTCTTGAAGAGATGTCTTTATGAGCTTAATATTTCATAGGTAGTAGTGGATTTAATTTTCTAATGTGATTTTATGTCAAGTATGAGATTGTTATGGAATGGTGAACAAGGTAATAATTTTTTGCCACAAAGAGATGTTCGTCAAGACGATCCTCTTTCTCTATATTTATATGTTATATGCATGGAGTGGCTGACACTTTGATTCAAGAAAGACTTGTAGTGGGAGATTGGAGGCCCATTTCAGTTTCCTCAAGTGGCCCTCCTATTTCGCACTTATTTTTTGTAGATGATGTAATGATATTTGCAGAAGCTTCAATTGATTAGGCGGAGGAAATATCGAGTTGTTTAGAGGAATTTTATAAAAGCTCGGGTTTGAAGGTGAATAATTCTAAAACTCGAGTATTCTTTTCCAATAATGTTAATCATAATAGAAGAACTCAATTGAGTCGTAATATGGGTTTTCACATTACTACTAATTGGGCAAGTACTTAGGAGTTCCCATTCATCATAAAAGGGTATCTAATGTAAGTTATACAAATTTAGTGGAGAAGGCTCAATGCCGACATGCCAATTGAAATATAAACTCATTATTATTGGCAAAGAGAATAACTCATCGGAGTTCTTTCACAAAGACTTGTCATGGTAAGGAAGCAGGGGGGTTGATGTCATCCGTAACTTCATCTATTCTAGGATATACAATGTAGGCAACTCTTGTTCCTCAGCAAACCTATGACTTGTTAGATATGAGGAATAGAGATTTCATATGGGGAGTACATAAGAAAAACGTAAGACTCACTTAGTCAAGTGGGATACAATTCACCAAGGCGGGGATCTTTCTGAACTTTTTTGACAATAGATTCCAGACAAACATCAAATATGCCAAGTGTCTTAGCTTGGTGAAGATGTTCAATCATAGAATTTAAGACCTTGATGGTTTCCTTCTAGCTAGGAAGGATTTTTGGTTGAAAGAAGGTTATGACTCTATTTATGAGATTGTTCTTGCTTCTACTTTCAGTCATTTCTAAGTAACACGCTACACGGGTCAGTGGCATGACATTTTCGATTGAGATTTGAACATCATATCCAAAACAGAATTTCACAGCAAGGTCAACAATTTCTAATTATGCAGGAATGCTTATGAGAAATTACGTGATTTCATCTCTAGATGATGAATTTTTCTTTTCAAGTATTGATGCTAGCTTGACTGATTTTGTAGCAATAACCTCCTACACAAATAAAGAAAAGATTGATCATCACATTAATACAATACATATGGGAAAACACCTCTCATATTGATTCTTTAGTATTTGGGGAATTTGCACTGTAGTCCCTGGTAAGGGAAATTAATACTGGAAGGTCCCAACACATTCCAAAATAATTATCAAGTCCCAGGGGCCCTTTCCTGCAATTGTTTGCTTATCTTCAATGACCATTTTGCCCTCATAAGATGAAAGCATAGTCCCCCTATAGGGACCAGTGAGATGACAACCATCTTTAATGAGGGCAAAATGGTCATTGAAAATAAGTAAACAATTGCAGGAAAGGGCCCCTGGGACTTGATAATTATTTTGGAATGTGTTGGGACCTTCCAGTATTAATTTCCCTTACCAGAGACTACAATGCAAATTCCCCTTAGTATTTTCTCCGATTAAAAAAAATATAACAAAATTATTTAGTGGAGTATTTCTTATTATTCTTAATAAGCTGAACTTATCTTACTTGGACATCAATGTAAGATAGATTCCATTACGTAACCTCACCCATCTCATCATATCTCTCGAAAATAGTTAAGAAGCCTACGATTAACAATATGAAAAAAATATATATAGCAAAGAGTTTAGATATTAATTTCTATCATTCCTGATAATTCAAATGATAATATATGATTAATTTTTCCTCAACGCAAATGAAGCAAAGAATCGAGTTTTGTTCACCAAATAATTGCAGAAATGAAAAAAGTCATGTTGCGCGATACGCAAAATATTATATTTCACATCCATTTGATAACATACACACTACATAATAATATAATAATATAGATAACTATATAACTCTGATACCATAAATATAATAATATTTGTTAAAATTGAAAATAAAATTAGGGTAAAAAATTTAACAACAACTCTTAATGTATGGGAAAGGAAAAACATTAATATAATATTCTTGATGAATAAAAATATTTTTTGAAACATGTAAGTATGTGGAAATTAGGATGACACTGATTATGAAGCATTATTAAGTAATAACAAAAACCATTTTAAAAGGATTTTTAATGGATTAGAAAACATAATTCTATAAAAGAAAACCACCTAAGTTTTAGAGGATTTGTGGGTAAAATAACATAGTTGGGAGCAGTTAAAAAAATTAATATGTATGGTTAGTTTAATTTAAATTATCAGCTTAAGAGCCTTAATATGTGGACTATGTTTTACTAATTTAAAATTTTTTAGTTTAGAAATTATTAAAAAACAAAATGGGCCATAACAGGTATGCATGAAGGCAACGAAAGAAAGATGAATATATTTAGTTTACACAATTGGGAATGTTTGTGCAACGTGTATAGCACTTGTTTGAAGGAGGATGAAGGAAATGGGGATTGTGCAAAAGCATTAAATGAGTTTGTATCCCAAAATAAAAATAAATTAAATAAAATTTATTGAATTATAATTAGATAATTTATATTGTAATCGGGTATTTTTTTTTTGTCAAAGTATTTTAATTGTATATGAAATTAATAAATAAGAAGAATAAACGAAGCGAGGAAGCTAATTTTGTCCCAAAAAAAGTAGTAAGGAAAATAATTAAGGGCAAAGACCCAAAAATGATACATAACTATTGGTTTAGGAACAAAAATAGTACATAACTATTCCAAGGTTCACAAATGATATTCAACTTTTACTATGTGATCAAAAATGATGTTTTCACTAATATGACAATAATATTAGACATGAAATGTCCAAAATACTCTTATAATTAAATAAACTTTTACAGGGCGGCAATTAATTTATAAGGGTATTTTGGACTTTTCATGTCAAATATTATTGTCATATTAGTGAAAATATCATTTTTGATCACATGGTAAAAGTTGGTATCATTTTTGTACCTTGTAATAGTTATGTACTAGTTTTGTTCCTTGGCCAATAGTTATGTATCATTTTTTAGTATTCACCCAATAATTAAATACAAACTTTTGGAAAAAATAAGAAGGGTGAAGGTGCAAAAATAATACTAAACTTTACTTAAAATTGCATTTCTAATACTTAAGTTTCGTGAGGAGAAAAAATAATACACAACTTGGGGTCCGGGTGCAAATATAGTATTTTCACTTTAGGAAATAAAATTTATATATGAAAAGACTCTTATGCCCCTCATTATATAAAAATTTGATGAAGGAGAAATAGGGGCATAAGAGTCTTTTTGTCACACCTAGTTTATTTTTACTAATTTCTTAAAATATTAAATATAATTTAATTGAAAATAATGATTTTTGTTATTAAATAAATATTAAGAACTTTAAGATTTGTAATAGGTAAATGAAAAACCGTCCAAATTAAAACTTTTTCATGAAATGAGCTTTTTAGAATAATTCTTTATAAAACAAGTTGTGAATAAACTTTTTAAAACAAAATAATGTTACTTAAGATACGTAAGATGATCTATATTAACTTTATAAAATAACATAAATATTTAAAAACATATTTCTAACCACTATCTCTCACATTAAAATGTTTATCTTTTACTTTGAAATTCTAACGTTTACCTTATAAAATATTATTTCTAAAATACTTAGTTTTACATATAGGTACATATAAGTCTAGATATGAATTTAAAATAATTATCAAGTACATAAAGTATCCTAGGTTTATCTACTACAAAATCTATATATAATACATGCCAAAATATAATTATACAAATTACTTTCGCAATTTACATTAATAATAAAAATACACAAATAGGAGCAGACATTCGTGCATTCCTCATTTCCCTTCATCACTCCAAAATTCTCTATCTAATTTGTTCCTGAAACCAAATTTACCGCAGTTTATTTCATACACTCTAATTCACCTATCATCTAATTCATTTAATCCTACTTCAGATAATGATAGTGCGCTCCTGTTGGTGATTACTACCTGTTAGTAAAGCACTCATACAGGGCCCCTACCTTAACAATATGTTTGTCACGGGTAGATAACAGAATGCATGTGCCTATTGCACCACCTCACTACTTATAGCAATACATTTGCCTTTCATAGTAGGCATACCTGACAGGATTTTCTAGGAAAAATAAATCAACAATAATAATAATATGGTATAGGGGGAGCGACCCTCCTTATACCTGGAGTACTCCACATAAATTTAAAATGCTGAAAATAAACCCTATCAATATCTGAAGCAGTAATATTAGTGACGACAGAAAATAAACAAGTAAACCTAATGTGCATGAAATAAACCGCTACCTGTTGCAAGCAATCCAAAGTTTCTCCTTATCCTTACTTGAAATTTGTCTCCAAGCATTCCCTTTACTATTTTATCCTATTATTATACCAAGTAAAGAACATGAATAATTATTCTAGTTTATGTTAATTAACGTCGCTCTCTATCCTAATAACCATAATACTACCCACCCCCTTTAAGCAAACAAAACAACACTGGAAAGAGTTACAATTTCAACAAAACATTCAATGTAGAGTTGCGTACCATTCTTCACAATTGATTACATTTATCAAACTGACAAAACATGTAGGGAATTAATTAACAAACAACATGAAATCCCCAAATAATTTACTCACTTTCCATCAATCATCAATCAAATCAAAGTAGCAATTAAAAAAAACACAAGGATTATCATCCAAAGAGAACAAATCAATCATATAAAAATAATATATCAAATATCAAACTAAAAATCAAATCAAGGCTCTACACTAATCATCACATAATGACTCATTCACCAATCTTGCGTATTTCATACATACATACACTCAAAGAGCTTAATTACTTGAATTAAATTTCTAAAATACATTAAATCCTCCAAAAGGCTCCATTTAACACTACAAGATACACTAATCCCAAAATAATATAATTCAACTTCTATCCATAAAAATCAGTTAGAGTTTAGGCATAATCATTTATAAGTTTTAATACTCTTTACTCTTTCTTGTGTTTCTTTCTTCAAGAACCATGCCCTTATTCCCCATAGCATTACAAATAACTACTTCAACATACTTCTTATACTAAAGTTCCTATCACAGTTTCTTTTTAACAAAGTTACCGTTCCTTACTCTAAATTCTATCAAACCAAAATAAGAAAGAAAACAATAAGCATAAAACATTTCAACCATATTTTTACTGTACTCATTTAAACAAATACTTTGATATCAATTCAGCAATAGTAGATTATATTCACGCAAAGCAAGAAAAATGAACAGCAACCAACTACACTCGTTGAGACAGCGAAATGTTTAAACAATCCCATTTATTGATTATAAAACCAAAAAAAAACAAACAATCCCAACAATTCCTTTGAACTAGAGAGAAAACAAATAAATCAAAATTTCATTAAATTAGAAACCAGAATCCACCATCAAATCCATTCCAAACATTTTTAGAATTCCAATGAGAGCTTATAACAATCAAAATCAGCAAGAAAATATTTAAAAGAATTAATGAATACAATGGAAAAATAGAAAAAAAGAAATTCCTAATCAAGTTCAAAACGGAGTATACAAACAGAGTTCCTAAATCTTCAACTCAACATTCCAACACCCCATTCGGTTCCCTCAAATTCCTCACACGTAAAAAAAAATAAGTGTAGATAAGAGTTAGAAATTCTCACTGCCATATAGCCGAAAATGAAGAGCTTTCCTGTATAAACTTTCGCCTAGAACTATCAAGAAATCGCGAACTTCATAGAACAATGAAAAGATCAAAGGTTTATGACTGAGGAGGAATTCGGGAATAAGGAATACAAGTGGTTATGGAAGAATTAAAGTTAATGTTTGTAGAAGGAGAAGGGAGGAAGATGAACAAAGGAGTTGAGGTTGACGGGAAGGAGCAATGATGTTGCTGGAAGAATTCGAGCGATGAATGAGAGAGTTAGGAGTAGAAAGAACGTATGAAAGGGAAAAAAAAGATGTGAGGGAAGGAGGCGGCAGTTTTGGGTAAGAAAGTTTAGGGTTTTTGTTGGTTATGTATATATATACAATGGTTAGAGAAAATTCCAATTAACTACCCATTAGTTATTTTTTAATTATACTTTAGTCTCCAACATCCTCTATATGACACTTTTACCACTTTCATTTTCATTTAACTCTCTTCTTATTTATTTAATTTAATAAAACTTAGTTTGTGTGAAAACAAATATGAGTGAATAGTCTAAGGATTATTTCATTGATATGATAATATATTTATAATTTATAATACAAAAATATGCTAAAAGAAAATAAATTTTCCCTACAAGTTTACCTAATAATAATTCCTTAATGAAAACAAACATCTTTCTACTCTAATTTTTTCTTAACACTATAGTCCACAATTATGACTAAAATACACAAATAGTCTAATAATTCAAAATAGGAAATATTAACATTATTATCCTAATTTCTAACAATTTGTCCAAAATTTTCTCTTTTATTCCATTTTACAAAACTTTGACATATAATTTATATTACCTATTCCTATTTAACTTAGTTATATTTTGCAAATAAAAATTTGGGGTGTTACACTTTTCATATCTAAATTTTATTTCCCTTAAGTGAAAATACTATAGTTGCACCTGAACATCAAGTTTGGTACTATTTTTGCACCTCGCGAAATTTAAGTATTAGAAACACAATTTTGGTAAAGTTTAGTATCATTTTTGCATCTTCGCCCAAATAAGAAATAGAGAAAATTATAGTTAAATAATTGAAAAAAATTAAATTAAAAAAGAAAGATCAAGCCTGCCTTAGTTGACCATTTAATTATGTGAATATGGGATTGTGCAAAATGAAGTTAGAAAAAATAAATGGAATTCAAATATTAATAGTAAATATGACCTCAATAAGTGACAACTACTTTAGAATTAGAAAGGATAAATGAGTTTAACGCAAGATTTACAAATTATAAAATACTTCTTTGTAAACCACTAAGAAGTTTTATTTGTGGGTTTTCTCCTTAATAAATGAAAATTATGTAACATTACTAATAATAAGAAGAGGGGCTGAATTAAAAAAGAATCCTTCTAAAACATCATTAGAAGCTCTTTATAGGCAATAAACATATACATACTCTATAAACCCACATGAATATCCTTTTCACATCCTTAAGTTTTAGCATTTTGTGTTAATGATTGACTTCTTATATATATATATATGGAGTGGCTGACACATTTGATTCAAGAAAGACTTACAGCGGGAGATTGGAGGCCCATTACACTTTCCCAAGTGGCCCTCCTATTTTTCACTTATTTTTTTGTAGATGATGTAATGTTATTTGCAAAAACTTCACTTGATCAGGGGAGGAAATATTGAGTTGTTTAGAGAAATTTTGTGTAAGCTGGGGTTTGAAGGTGAATAATTCTAAAACTCGAGTATTCTTTTCCAATAATGTTAATCATAATAGAAGAACTCAATTGAGTGATATTATGGGTTTTCACATCACTACTGATCCGAGCAAGTACTCAAGAGTTCTCATTCATCATAAAAGGGTATATGCAAGTTATAAAAATTAAGTGGAGAAGGCTCAATGCCGACTTCCCAATTGGAAAATAAATTTGTCATTATTGGCAAGGAGAACAATGTTGATGTCATCCGTAACTTCATCTATTTCAGGGTATACAATGTAGGCAACTCTTGTTCCTCAGCAAACATGTGATTGTTTAAAGATGAGGAATTGAGATTTCATATGGGGGAGTACATCAGAAAAATGTAAGACTCACTTAGTCAAGTGGGATACAATTTGTAAACCCCGAATAAATGGAGGTTTGGGGATAAGGCACATGATGGAGCAAAATCAAGCTTGCGTGATGAAACTTGGGTGGCAGCTTAGAAGAGATGTCATGTGGTTAAAGGTGGTCCGATCAAAATACCAATGTGGTGATGATGTTCTTCTGGTGATTGATATAAAGAGGAGTTCAAATACCTAGTCAAACCTGAAGTAATCATGGGAGGAAGTTAAGGAGTGATGTGTGATAGATGAGAAAAATCATAGTATTAAATGGAAGCATAGCAAAGATGGATTTTTCTCAGTCAGATCGGCTTATGCAAGTTTGATGCCGATTCAGGATAATTATGATAGAATATGGCAAGTTGATTGGTAGGTGAATCCTGTTCAGTGTGTTTGATCATTCTTGTGGCTAGCGTTGCATGATAGCTTTCTAACAAATGAGTCTTGAGTTACGAGGCATATGATAGTGAGAGTACATGGTGTAAACAAGAACCTGAAACTTTCATTTATAAATTACCTGACTATCATAAAACACGTAATTTTTGGTTAAATGTAATTCCTCAAAGTAAACAAGCAAAATTCTTTAGATGGGAATTAAAGGAATGACTGACGAGAATATTTTAGATAAGGTGAGATGTGTCAGGGGAATTGGAGTAGTTTATTTTCAACATTATGCTGGTCATTATGGTTAAGAAGAAATGAGAGGGGGTGTTTGAAAATAGAGTTATGATTAATGAGATGGTGCTTTTAAAATCACGGAATATTATTGAAGTGCTTAATTATACAGAGAAGTGCTTGAAGGGAGTGATGCTAAATGGAAGTCCAATAGTTGATCATGAAGAATGCTGGATGTTCCCACCCGCGAGTTGGTTCAAGGTAAATGTAGATGGTGCAACACTATTTTCTCAGTTAGGGGTTTGTGGGAAATCATAAGGAATGATAGAGGAGAATTTGTAATAAGATTCATGTGCTTAATCAACTTAAATCAAGATAATTAAAGTTAGGCGTTCCGACAATAATTATATTGACCGAAGCTTAGCCTAGAGGGGTTCCTCTAGGAACCTGACGGTTTGACGTGAGTGGTAAGTACTCTCGTCCCTTAAGCAAAAGGTTGAAAGTTTGATCCTTAGCCCTATTGAATGGAGCAAATTCACAGGCCGGTCTTTTTTTTTTGAACTGAATTTTTTTTTGAACTGACTTTTCACAGGCTAGTTATCTACCCCCTATATGAGACTTCAGAACTGTGAGAGATTAGTCTCACTTGACACGTGGGTGGGGATACCCTTGTGTAAGAAAAAAAAGAGGGGTTCCTCTAGGAATTTTATCGATTTGACAACTTTACCCCTAAATATTTTTATAAGCAATGATTTTTGAAATTCCCAATCACCGAGAGTATTTCATTATCCATTTATCCAAAACTCTCTTTTTATTCTAATTTCTAATCATACAGAATATTTTTCAACCCTAATACAAGAAAAAGAAACTAATTAAAAATGATTTTCCTTAATTTTAAACAAGTTTCATACTAGTTTTTGGAGTAATTGGTTTCATTTTATAGCTCCTCTAAGAACGATACCCGGAGGCAACTTCCCCTTACCCTAAGGTTCATAAATTTCTTGAAGGAGTGATGACGAGGCACATTAAATTCGATGTCCTTTATAGTTGATACAAATTGTTTTCGTTTTCAAGCACCTTGATTCCACGATACGAGTGACTCGGGCACGTTTTAAGATGCTAATTTGTCTAACATATCTTAAAATATACATTAATATATTTCTTGAAAATTAACATGCGAACAAATTATACACACAAACATCAAAGTTAAAATTTAAACTACATTTAAATAGTTAAATCACTAGTTTTAAATTTTGAATATGTGTGATAAAGTTACGACGTTGTCACCACATATCTAGTTAGTCGACATATTTTAACTTTTAGAAGATCAAGTAATTTATACCATTGTAGTTTTTTCGTTCCAAAAAAAAATACCGTTGTAGTCTAGTTATGTATTTATCAGATTTTAGTTTAGTTATGTTTACACATATAATCAAAAGAAATACTACATAAAATAAGCCGAAGGGCGAAGGCAAAAAAATGATACATAACTATTGGCCAAGGAACAAAAGTAATACATAACTATTATGAGGTACATCAATGATACCTAACTTTTACTTGGGATCAAAAATGATATTTTCACTAATATGACAATAAAATTGGACATGAAAAGTCCAAAATACCCTTATGACTTCAATAAATTTTCGTTTCTTCTTCCTCCTCACCCTCTCCTTCCTCACCCTCCATTTTCAAGTCTAAGACTGCAAAAGAAGCTCTCTTCCGCCATCACCGTGCTCCTAGTTGTAACAACCTGAAAATTTAATACAGGATTAGGGAGTGTTTTAGGAAATAATAAATGGAGAAATTGGAAATTTAGGACTTTTTAGGAATTTTTGGTGATTTTTAGAATATTTTTGGGAGTTTTGAGTATTAAGCGCCCAAATAATTAAATAAGCAATTGAAGAATTTGAAATATGAGGGAATGATGAAACCAAAAATATTTTGAAGATTATGGAGATTGGGGGCTGGTTTAAGTGGTTTTAAGTTAAAAAGAGTACACTATGGCAAGTTTGGGCTACAAATTATCATAAACTACCCTTATTTCACCCAACCAAACACGCCCTTACTCTTTTCTCCTTAAAATATAGCGGACTCCCTCCTCTCTTCCTTGACGCGTCGGCCGTTCTTTCCCCCCCTCCCCTTATCATTTCATTTCATTCTCTTCCTCACCCAAGCAAAAACCCACGCCTCTTGCTCACTTCCTACTACACCCATTCCATTTTTCACTCATTCTCCTCCTTAAATCAGTATTAAACATACAAGATCCGTGCAGCACTGCCTCCCTTTGTTCTACTCCATTTTCTTGTGCTTTCCGGCGAGCCTAGGCAGTGAACGACGACGGACGACGTTGGAGTAAGGTGGGTCTAGTTGTTCTTGTTGTTTTTCGGCCTAAACATCTTCCCAACTTTATTTTTCTCATTTTCTTCTTTTCCTTAGTGTTCATTTCGGTCCACCACCAAAAGAAGCCGAATTCCGGCGAGGGACGCGGCGGCCGACGGTGTTAGTGTCTTTCCTCCTCATTCTTGAACTCCGTAAGCTTTTTGTGATGTTGATTTTGAATAAAGTTTCCTCTTTTGGAAGTTAGGGTTTTATGAAAAATTGGGTTTTTGAGTTTGGCAAGCTACCACAATTATTATTAAACTGTTAATTGAAATTTTGTGAGGATTATTGATGTTTAGGATTATTTTGGGAATTCTAGGAGCATTTTTATGGTACTTTAAGTTGGGATTTTGTTAATGTAAGATGACTTGAATGGAATGATAGTTTATAAATGCTTGTGAAGCTTCTTTTAGGATGTTGGTTTTAGTTAGATTGGTGGTAGTGAGGAAATTTGAAAGTTAAAGTGTGGATTAAAAGAGATTTTGATTATGAAATGGTTTGAAATTGTGTGTAGGGGAAGTTGGTAAATGAAGTTTGAAAAATTTATTATGCCAAGTCATGTTTGGAATGAGGTGGATGATTAGTTAGCTTTGGAAGGTAATATTTGGGTAAACAATATTTATGAGGGTGGAATGTTGATTTTTAACCATTATGGGGAGTTTGGCAAAGAATGGTAAGAAAGTGAGTAGATAAAGTGTTATTGGAATGAATAGGAAGTAACGAGTTTTGTTCTTGAAGATTTGGGCAAGTTGCTATGAATTTTGTAAGCCTTTAAAGTGCTTCAAAGTTGGGATTTGATTGGTTGAAAGATACTGACAATAAAATTGGTGTTTGGTAATATTTATTAAGGGTTATGCAAATATTGAAATAATTGAAATAGTTATAAAGTGGTGATTGGAAAGGAGGGTGGTTATTAAAATATTGAAGAAAGGGGAAATGTTATATAATGGAATGTGAGGAGTATGAAGAAAGTTGTGTGAGGTTGAGAGACCTCCTTAGTGTCAAAATAATATTAATAAGGTTAGCTTGGTAGGTTTTGTAAGTGTGGGATGATTTTTGACAAGAAATGGTAAGGTTTAATACTATGGAAGTTATAGGTAATTGTTCAAGGGAATTATGGGGGTTTAAAGAGTATAGACTATTCTAATATTAGGAGTAATTGTTTACTTCAATAATTGTTTAGAATTAAATTGAATGGGTGGTCAAAGTCACTGATATTGTGTGTTGACCATCACCAGCTCACTGCGATATTGTAGACGACGGTGCTTCGAGGGAAGCTCGCGGAAGGCAATAACTAAGGATATATAGTACTGTTTTTGAGCTTGGACAGGTAATCATGCTTAACTGACTGTGATACTGAGGGTGACGGTAGTTGAGGATTTCTAAAATCCTCTTCTACTTATATATATAAATGAAATGTGTTCTAATTATTTTATATTTAAACGTGCGCTATAGGGTACCTTTCTAAATAAACTGTACTTTATATATACACATATTTATATAAATCTTTTGTATGTTGCATGACACTGATTATTAGTACCGTCGGCCGATGTAACCATCGATTTGCGCAAATCGATAGGTTAATTGTACAGGTTCCTCGAATTGTAAAGGAACCAGGGATGTTTTCACATTTTAAAGTGCTCCCTTTTTCATGCTTTCAGATTTGAGACTGGGCACAGTGTCAATCACGTTTATTTTTGTCTATTGAGAGATGGATGTATCTGTACTGTATATATGTGTATATATTATGTGGTTATGCAGGTTTTGAAAACTGTGGTACTCTGTAGACACTCCACTACCCCACTTCTGAGTGTCACAGTGAGTTAAGTAGTGATTACTGAGACATTGTTTTGTCTCACCCCATTCCCTTTATTTTTGCAGGTGATCATGCCCAGACAGAGGTAGAAAGGAAGGGAAGGGATTGGCCTTCTCATATTAAGATAGTGGGTAGGCCGGAGGCGATTTATTAGGAATATATATATTGCCATTGAATAGGCTGGATCCGCTTCCGCATCTGTTTGTATGTTTTGATTGATTGTTTTGTTGATGATTGCCTCAACTTTTTCTGCTGGTTATTGATGTTAGAATCTTAAGTTTTGATGAAGACTAAAATATGAAAGAACTAGGCAAACACTTAGAGAATATTAGGTTAATATAGAACCCCAAGTAAGAGTACAACCGGATATGGATTTACTTCCGGATAGACTAGGACTAGCGCTCTTGGATGAACGTCTCATCCCCCAGCGACAGCAAGTACACCACTAAGTAATAACTCAGTCTAACAACATTAAATGTATAAAATTCCTTGAGACTAAGTTAAGATGCAACCGGATGTAGAGTTGCTTCCGATTGTTTAGTGACTAGCGCTGGTTGTTGGTATAGATAACACTGAGCGCCAGTGAATATAACCCAACGTCCAGTAGATTTGCTTCCGATTGCTTAGTGACTAGCGCTGGCTGTTGGAATGGATAACGCTGAGCGTCAGTGAGTTAAATGTGAACATAACCCATCGTCCAGTGGAAGTGCTTTTGGATGTGGAATTGCTTCCGGATGTAAGAAAGCTTCCTTAGACCTAGTGAACTCCCACTGCATGTGACTATGTGTTTATATTGCTAGACTAACGTTCAAAGTGCAGCACACTAAGTAAAGTTGCTTCCGGATGTGAATCCGCTTCCGCAAGCAATCAGAATGTCAGAACGTTCAGAGCAATGCAGTGTCAGAATGCTTTTGGCAGAGCAGAGTTGTCAGAACTGCTTTTCAGAGATAAAGCAAGTCAACCCTGCTAAGCATTAATGAAGCATTAAATGGGCAAACGGTAACATGGGGAAAACGGCCATATTCAAACGGCTAACCCACCTACCAAGAGTGAGAATACCTGAAGACTATATAAAGAAGCTCACCTTCATTTATGGAAGTAATTAATATCTTTGACATCTTGAAGAAAGCTAGAGTGAGAAACTAAGAAATCCTTCAAGCATTCAAAGCTGCCCAGAAAATAGAAAGAGCATTTAACGCATTGAGAGTTCTTTTCATCTACTTATCTTGTACTCTTTGTTGTTAAGTCTCTTCTTGTATTAAGAGGATTAATTGTACTTAAGTGTGTAACATTATCCGTTCTTTAAGAGAACTAAGTTTAGAAAATCCTTTATTTGTAAAGGTTGAACCCTTGCTGGAAGTGAGGGGGAGTTAGTTAGCAAGGTTGCAAGTGTGCCTTGAGAAAAACTTGTGGTTGTAAGGTTGCAAGTGATCCCGTCCAAAACTTGCGGTTGTAAAGGTTCCAGGTGAACCCGTTGTAAAACCTGGGGATAGTGGAACTCAACCTGGGTGGTTGAGAACTGGACGTAGGTCAAGAAGACCGAACCAGTATAAACCCTTGTGTTGCTATTGTTTGAATTTTATTAGGTAGCACAATTCACCCCCCCTCTTGTGCATCCATTACTTTCAATTGATACTGTTATAGTTAAGGTGTAACTATAACAGATGTAATAGTCGTGGCTATGCTACGTATTCTGATTGGTAATGGTTGCTATGATGCAGAATTATGTGTACAAGATTATTGGTATATGAGGATTGCCTATTAATGGAAAGGCAATCTTTGTTCCTTATCAGGGACTGCATGTGGATAATTTGTACAGGGTAAAATGCCTGATAATGGAAAGGCAATCCCTTTTGTCGGATATGGACTTCTTCAATGGTTGAGCTATGTGATATTTGTTATTGTTGTATTATTTGTATAGATGTTTTAGAAATAACTATGTGAAGCAAATTCTGTTCCTAACATGGTTATATAGTATGTTGGTGATGCATGATTGATTGAATGATGTTCTTATATATAACCATGTTAGATGGGCCCCGCTCTAATATGGTTATCTTTTATGTATTTGGTTGGTTTCTTTTCTAACCATGTTAGGTGATTCTTTTCTAACATGGTTAGATTTAAGTTATTGTGTTGATTGTGTGGTTTGGTTTAAATGATGGTAATTCCTTTGCTAACTATGTTAGGAAATTCTCTTTTCTAACATAGTAAGATATGTGTTAGGAATATGCTTGCAATCTTTTCCTAGTAGAGAGATTCCCTTGCTAACCATGTTAGGTGAATATTTTTACTAACATGGTTAGACATCATTTATTTGGATTGTTTTGATTATGTTTTGATTATGTATTAAAATAGGTTAAAGTTAGTATGTTAATAATGTATTAGTAGGAGGTATGTGACAACTTGGTATCATTTCTTTTCTAACATGGTTAGCAGATAATTATCCATGATAGCATTTGTATTGTATTAGGAAATTCTTTTCTATCATGGATAATGCATATAAATTATTAGAAATTTCTTTTCTAACTATGATAGTGATATTGATATTATGGAAATACCTCTTTCTATCATAGTTAGTAAAGTAAATTATGGAATTGAAAGTGTTATTCTTGGTTAATTAGGGACTTAGATATAGTATGTTTCAACTTGGTATCAGTTTTATGGTAAACGATACCCTGCCTGTTGCATTGCATATAGAATGGCAATATATATTCCTTTCCCTTCCTATTGTGCATGATCACTAACAGTTGTTTGTAGGATATGTGCAGTCGAATTTTGTGGACAAAATTCCTATGGTGGGGAGACTTGGTATTTGTGGATATAAGCTTTTCAGTTAAAGCTTATGAGCGGGATAGTAATTACTAAAATAAGTTAAATTTTACGTATACCATGACTGTTGTGGGAATTGAAATGTTAAAGTAGGAAATTGATTTGGGAGTAACTAAATGAATTGATATGTTGAGGTTGTTTTAGAGGTTAAGTGGATTAGTTAATTATCTTGTTTAAATTAAAAAGGAATGTTGTGGACTTAAGAAATTATTGCAATAAGTTGTTTACCAATTAGTAGAAAGAAGTTAAACATTATTGTGAGGATTAAATCGATTATCATGTGATGGTTAGAAACATTGCTGAATTGTGTAATGGTTTGAGTGAGATTGACATAGCTTAGGGAAGGTATGAAACCAAAGACAACATAGGTTTTGGGAACTGTGCTGACAGTGTTGAAGATATAAGGATTTATTTGACAAAGTAGGGGATAAAGATTCAATGTATTGAGAGATTGATAAGGAATTAGGATGTTAACTAAATAAGGATTCTTCTCGGGGTCTTGATTATTATTATGAGCCGGCCATAATCATAGTCGAGGCATCATGAGAGACTTTATTTGGTTAAAAGAGATAGAATGTTGCAAGTTTGTTTCATTGAATATAGAAGATATTGTATGTGAATCAATAGAGACATTTGAGTGTTTTTGAATATTATTGAAGAGAATTTTGACTCATAAGGTTATAGGAGGTTTTGAGTAGATATTAGAACTTATAAGTTGAAAGGGAAATGTAATTGTGCTTTATAAAAACATTTGAGAGTACATTTTGATTCAATTAGGTAAATCTTTGATTATGTAGGATGTGAAGTTGGTTGTAAATTATGGATTTTAGAATGATTATGGGCTTAGTTTTGAATTGAGAAGTATATGAATTGGAGAATGGAAACATGTTAGTCAAATTCCGATATTGGTGGTTCAAAGGTTGAACTTTGAGATTTGGGTAATTATAGAAATTTTTAAGGAATTGTAGGATTAGGAATTCATTGAGTTGTTGAGCTGATTTATGGGTTAGTGTTCATGTTATGAGATTGATTAAAAGTTTTAATTGTATAGTTTGTTAGAATCAAACCTTATGTGGGATCTGGTTGATTTAAATATAAATGGCTTTAAGGTGTGCTTTTGATAAACGAAAGTTTTGATTACTTTAAGTTAGCTTATATTGAAAGTTATGTATGGTTGTCTGGGTTTAATCAAGTGGTTAGTTTTTGAGCAAGATATGGTTGATGACCTTGTGAGATAAGAATTATAAGAGAGGGTCCTTCTAGGGAGGAGAAGCCAATAGAAGTGATAGGGAATGATGGATAAAAATATTCAATGATCATTATTATTATTAAATTTGGAAATTCGAAATATGAAATTTTGCAAAGTGATGATTAGGATGTAATGAAATTATAAACATGAATAGTAGTGATTTAAACCCATAGGTGATGAGGTGACTTGTAGAAGTTGAAAAAGCTCCCTTAGTTCGAGGTGATGATTAGAAAAGGATGCTAACATCTGTGGAATAAATGAGACAAATAGTTAAATTTTGGTTGGATATTAGAAGCTGAAGGAATGTTTCCTAGTAACTCAAAGATTTCAAGTTAGAACAAATAGAAGTGACAATAGTAAGGGAAGAGTGTCGATGTTGATTTAGAAGGTATTAAGGATAAGTTAAAGGTTGTAATGCTATGAATTTGCATATGACTTGAAAATTTAGGGAGTTTATAGGTTTTTCTAGATTACTAGGCCTATTGATAGTAATATTAATGAAGAATTCTTTCAATTTGAATTGTTGGGATTGATATAGGTGAAACTACGGGAGTAAAGTTTAAAATGGTCCGGCTTGTATTGAATTAAGGTATTCAACAGGAGTTAGCAATCTTGATAATTGGGGGAACATAATGATTATGGATGGAGGGTTGATTAGCGAATTTTGCTTATATATATATATATATATATATATATATATATATATATATTATGTTTTGGATTAAAGTTGATTAGTGGAGGATTATTTGAGATTAAAATGGAGAATATATTGGGTATGAGTTGATGACTAAGTAGGATAAACTGTTGAATTTGAGGTTTTAATGTAGTTTAAGTAGTGAACATATCCTATTGATCATGAAATTGAGGAGTATTGATATAAAATACTTTTAGGAGGGTTGTTGACATAATTAAAGTAGCTATCTACTAGGTTTGCAAACAATGAGTGAAATAAAGTTATTTAGTGTGATTCCATGAGTTTTGGGGATAGATGAAATTTTGTGGTGAGGAACTATTTACGAAAGTAAAGGTTGAAGTGGGTATTATGAGTCAAACATGAAAATGGAGAGATTGAGTTAGTAATATATTCAAAGGACTATGTGTATAGAATGCATGATTTTATAAATAGGTAAGTCATTATCAGACTTTTATTAAGGAAATTTTATTTAGTATTGAAATAGAAGTTATTATCAAGACTAAGATTGTTTGGCAAGAAAACATTATCCATCAAAATTTCCTGTTTGAGGTGTAGTACAAATTTTGATTGATTAATTAATGCCATAAAGGAAATTAGAAATAGTTTGGTGAATATGTTTGAGAATATATTTTTTTTTACATATGTTAAATTGAGTCATGATCGGAATTATTGGATATAAGAATAGAATTGAAGAAACTATTGGATATGGATTACTGCCTAGGCTTGTAGACATAACTTAGGTAACTATATATGATATTGGTGGATAATGTGTATAAAGTGATTAAAATCGAGTTTGTTAGAATCTTAAGTTTTGATGAAGACAAATACTTAGGAAGAACTAAGTTAATAATAGAACCCCAAGAGTACAACCGGATGTGGTTTCACTTCTGGATGGACTAGGACTAGCGCTCGCGGATGAACGTCTCATACCCCAGCGGCAGCAAGTGCTTCACTAAGTCATAACTCAGTCTAGGAACATTAGTTGTATAAAACCCTTGAGACTAAGTTAGGATGCAACCGATTGTGGATTTGCTTCCGATTGCTTAGTGACTAGCACTGGCTGTTGATTTGGACAACACTGAGCGTCAGTGAGTATAATATGATCATAACCCAACGTCCAGTGGAAGTGCTTCCGGATGTGGAACTGCTTCCGGAAGTAAGAGAGCTTCCTTAGACGATTGAACTCTCACTGCATGTGATTATGTATTGTTATACTACACATCCCATAGCATGAGTAAATGACACACTAAGTCACTTAGGAAGAATTAGACTAAAATCAAATCCTAAGTTAGAATACAACCGGATGCAGAATCGCTTCCGGAAGACTTAGAGTAAAATAACGAGACTTACGCTGACTATTGGAATAGACATCCCCTAGCGTCAGCAGACAATACACTAAGTCAGAACATAGTCTAAGTAAGATTGCTTCCCATAGCAAACAAGCTTCCCACATCATGTATAGTCCTTACTGCACTTGATTATATATACTACTCTGTTGGACTAACAAGTATGTGCAGAACTTAGTTTTACTTCCGGATGCAAATGAGCTTCCGGATGCAAATACTCTTGTCACTGGGACTCAGAGACTAACACTTGCAGAGCAAGATTGCCGCTTCCGGATGAACGATGATCATCCGTCAGCAAGAGTACAAGAGTCAACGTCACATACTCAGAGGTCAGAATGCTTTTGTCAGAGCAGAGTTGTAAGAGTTGCTTTTCAGAGATAAAGCAAGTCAACCCTGCTAAGCATTAATGAAGATGTACCTCTCAACGGTAACCTGGGATTAACGGCTATATTCAAACGGACATATTCTATCTGCCGCCCAAGCCTGAATGTTTTGAGGCCGAGCATAAAAGGAACATCTACATTCAGAAGAGAGGTTGGAAGAACAGAGCCTATTGTCTAAGATATTGTATTTCTACATTCCTCTTATCTTCTACTCTCTGATCTTAGATTTGTAACATTCTTAGAGAGTAATTCATTTGTACTTAAGTGAGTAACATCATCTATTCTTAGAGAGAATCATTTGTACTTAAGTGTTTATCACAATCAGTTCATACAGTGAACATATTATCAAATCCTCTAATTAATAGAGGCTGTTCTAAAGCTTGTGCTTAATGAACAGTATTGTTATCTTACAAAAGTAAGGGGGAGCATTTAGAGGTTTTCTAAATTTCCATAGGTTGCAAGTTAGCCCGCAAAACTTATGGTTGAAAGGTTGCAAGTGATCCTGTTGTAAAACTTGTGGTTGTAAAGGTTTGCAGGTGAGCCCGTTGCAAAACCTGTGGGTTGTTAGGTGAACCCGTGTTCGTAAAACCTAAAGTGTAAAGGCTTTCTTGTGCCTGGTTTAAACAAGAAGTTTAGTGGATTGAAAATCTCAGGTGGAGCCTGGGGACTGGAAGTAGGTCTGGAAGTGACCGAACCAGGATAAATTTGTGTGTGCTTATTCTGTTTGTTTAATCTACACATCAAGCACCACACCACTAGATACTTACTTGTGCTTGGGGTGATACATCGTCACTCTCATCAAGCACAAGGAGTAAACTTTTAAAAGGGAGAATTTTTATAAGTTTTATTCTGCCACCCAATTCACCCCCCCTCTTGGGTGACAGCCACGCATTTCAGAGTTAGTATGAATTCCAAAGCCATGGAAATAAATGACATTTCGTTCTAAGTATCAAGACAAAAGTTTGAGTTGGATACTATTAAACAAATTTAGCATTAGCAAAATGGGGATTTATTGAGATACTAGGTGGAAGAGTGATTTCTATGATAAATTATGTCAATTATATTGAGGAAATTAAGACAAATCAAACTTGTGTCAGATTTTGGAATTGGGATCATAGGTGAGTTAAATAGATATGAGAACTTTAGTGCACTCTCAATGGATTCATTAAAATTGAATACAATTAAGTGATTTAGATATGGTAGAACCTATTAAGTTAGAGTTATGATGCATGTAAGGAATGAATTTCTAAGGAACTATTATGTGACCATCAAGAAGAGATGGAATAGAATAAATTGAAGAAACTAGATATAGATTCAGGATAACCGTAATGGTAGTAGAACTCTGAATTAAATGGCACTTTTGAATAGTGAAAACCGTTTAAGGAGCAACCTCAAGACTTTGAAGTGGATAAAAATGGTCAAAATTATTATTCTTTTTGGGATTGAATTGAGAAAGCCTTAAATATTGATTTAGATTGGTGAACCATCGGATGGTTAACTGATAGTGATTTCCTAAGTGATAGAATTGTCTCTAAATATGAGATCTTACCATAGAATTTGGTCCAAGTATCTGGCGATGTATAATTATTTGAGGTGCAATATTTAGTAGGTGAGTAAAGATTGACTATCGTTGTCTATATGTCAAAGAAATCAGACAATTAAGGTGTAGAAAGGTTGGAATGATGACTTAAAATTTAGAAAGCTAGAGTAATGATTTGCGATTTTGACTGAAAGTTGGGGGATTTTTGTAACTATTTCAAGCTCTTAAGAGTGTATTGAGTAAACTACTTTATGTAGTATTTATCAAAATTGTTTGACATGGTGAATTTTGAGGGCAAAATTCCTAAAAGGTGGGGAGAATTGTAACAACCTGAAAATTTAATAAGGATTAGGGAGTGTTTTAGGAAATAATAAATGGAGAAATTGGAAATTTAGGACTTTTTAGAAATTTTTGGTGATTTTTAGAATATTTTTGGGAGTTTTGAGTATTAAGCGCCCAAATAATTAAATAAGCAATTGAAGAATTTGAAATATGAGGGAATGATGAAACCAAAAATATTTTGAAGATTATGGAGATTGGGGGCTGGTTTAAGTGGTTTTAAGTTAAAAAGAGTACACTATGACAAGTTTGGGCTACAAATTATCATAAACCACCTTATTTCACCCAACCAAACACGCCCTTCCCCTTTTCTCCTTAAAACATAGCGGACTCCCTCCTCTCTTCCTTGACGCGTCGGCCGTTCTTTCCCCCCTCCCCTTATCATTTCATTTCATTCTCTTCCTCACCCAAGCAAAAACCCACGCCTCTTGCTCACTTCCTACTACACCCATTCCATTTTTCACTCATTCTCCTCCTTAAATCAGTATTAAACATACAAGATCCGTGCAGCACTGCCTCCCTTTGTTCTCCTCCATTTTCTTGTGCTTTCCGGCGAGCCTAGGCGGTGAACGACGACGGACGACGTTGGAGTAAGGTGGGTCTAGTTGTTCTTGTTGTTTTTCGGCCTAAACATCTTCCCAACTTTATTTTTCTCATTTTCTTCTTTTCCTTAGTGTTCATTTCGGTCCACCACCAAAAGAAGCCGAATTCCGGCGAGGGACGCGGCGGCCGACGGTGTTAGTGTCTCTCCTCCTCATTCTTGAACTCCGTAAGCTTTTTGTGATGTTGATTTTGAATAAAGTTTCCTCTTTTGGAAGTTAGGGTTTTATGAAAAATTGGGTTTTTGAGTTTGGCAAGCTACCACAATTATTATTAAACTGTTAATTGAAATTTTGTGAGGATTATTGATGTTTAGGATTATTTTGGGAATTCTAGGAGCATTTTTATGGTACTTTAAGTTGGGATTTTGTTAATGTAAGATGACTTGAATGGAATGATAGTTTATAAATGCTTGTGAAGCTTATTTTAGGATGTTGGTTTTAGTTAGATTGGTGGTAGTGAGGAAATTTGAAAGTTAAAGTGTGGATTAAAAGAGATTTTGATTATGAAATGGTTTGAAATTGTGTGTAGGGGAAGTTGGTAAATGAAGTTTGAAAAACTTATTATGCCAAGTCATGTTTGGAATGAGGTGGATGATTAGTTAGCTTTGGAAGGTAATATTTGGGTAAACAATATTTATGAGGGTGGAATGTTGATTTTTAACCATTATGGGGAGTTTGGCAAAGAATGGTAAGAAAGTGAGTAGATAAAGTGTTATTAGAATGAATAGGAAGTAATGAGTTTTGTTCTTGAAGATTTGGGCAAGTTGTTATGAATTTTGTAAGCCTTTAAAGTGCTTCAAAGTTGGGATTTGATTGGTTGAAAGATATTGACAATAAAATTGGTGTTTGGTAATATTTATTAAGGGTTATGCAAATATTGAAATAATTGAAATAGTTAAAGTGGTGATTGGAAAGGAGGGTGGTTATTAAAATATTGAAGAAAGGAGAAATGTTATATAATGGAATGTGAGGAGTATGAAGAAAGTTGTGTGAGGTTGAGAAACCTCCTTAGTGTCAAAATAATATTAATAAGGTTAGCTTGGTAGGTTTTGTAAGTGTGGGATGATTTTTGACAAGAAATGGTAAGGTTTAATACTATGGAAGTTATAGGTAATTGTTCAAGGGAATTATGGGGGTTTAAAGAGTATAGACTATTCTAATATTAGGAGTAATTGTTTACTTCAATAATTGTTTAGAATTAGTTTGAATGGGTGGTCAAAGTCACTGATATTGTGTGTTGACCATCAGCAGCTCACTGCGATATTGTAGACGACGGTGCTTCGAGGGAAGCTCGCGGAAGGCAATAACTAAGGATATATAGTACTGTTTTTGAGCTTGGACAGGTAATCACGCTTAACTGACTGTGATACTGAGGGTGACAGTAGTTGAGGATTTCTAAAATCCTCTTCTACTTATATATATAAATGAAATGTGTTCTAATTATTTTATATTTAAACGTGGGCTATAGGGTACCTTTCTAAATAAACTGTACTTTATATATACACATATTTATATAAATCTTTTGTATGTTGCATGACACTTATTATTAGTATTGTCGGCCGATGTAACCATCGATTTGCGCAAATCGATAGGTTAATTGTACAGGTTCCTCAAATTGTAAAGGAACCAGGGATGTTTTCACATTTTAAAGTGCTCCCTTTTTCATGCTTTCAGATTTGAGACTGGGCACAGTGTCAATCACGTTTATTTTTGTCTATTGAGAGATTAATGTATCTGTACTGTATATATGTGTATATATTATGTGGTTATGCAGGTTTTGAAAACTGTGGTACCCTGTAGACACTCCACTACCCCACTTCTGAGTGTCACAGTGAGTTAAGTAGTGATTACTGAGACATTGTTTTGTCTCACCCCATTCCCTTTATTTTTGCAGGTGATCATGCCCAGACAGAGGTAGAAAGGAAGGGAAGGGATTGGCCTTCTCACATTAAGATAGTGGGTAGGCCGGAGGCGATTTATTAGGAATATATATATTGCCATTGAATAGGCTGCATCCGCTTCCGCATCTGTTTGTATGTTTTGATTGATTGTTTTGTTGATGATTGCCTCAACTTTTTCTGCTGGTTATTGATACTGTTATAGTTAAGGTGTAACTATAATAGATGTAATAGTCGTGGCTATGCTACGTATTCTGATTGGTAATGGTTGCTATGATGCAGAATTATGTGTACAAGATTATTGGTATATGAGGATTGCCTGTTAATGGAAAGGCAATCTTTGTTCCTGATCAGGGACTGCATGTGGATAATTTGTACAGGGTAAAATGCCTGATAATGGAAAGGCAATCCCTTTTGTCGGATATGGACTTCTTCAATGGTTGAGCTATGTGATATTTGTTATTGTTGTATTATTTGTACAGATGTTTTAGAAATAACTATGTGAAGCAAATTCTGTTCCTAACATGGTTATATAGTATGTTGGTGATGCATGATTGATTGAATGATGTTCTTATATATAACCATGTTAGATGGGCCCCGCTCTAATATGGTTATCTTTTATGTATTTGGTTGGTTTCTTTTCTAACCATGTTAGGTGATTCTTTTCTAACATGGTTAGATTTAAGTTATTGTGTTGATTGTGTGGTTTGGTTTAAATGATGGTAATTCCTTTGCTAACTATGTTAGGAAATTCTCTTTTCTAACATAGTTAGATATGTGTTAGGAATATGCTTGCAATCTTTTCCTAGTAGAGAGATTCTCTTGCTAACCATGTTAGGTGAATATTTTTACTAACATGGTTATACATCATTTATTTGGATTGTTTTGATTATGTTTTGATTATGTATTAAAATAGGTTAAAGTTAGTATGTTAATAATGTATTAGTAGGAGGTATGTGACAACTTGGTATCATTTCTTTTCTAACATGGTTAGCAGATAATTATCCATGATAGCATTTGTATTGTATTAGGAAATTCTTTTCTATCATGGATAATGCATATAAATTATTAGAAATTTCTTTTCTAACTATGATAGTGATATTGATATTATGGAAATACCTCTTTCTATCATAGTTAGTAAAGTAAATTATGGAATTGAAAGTGTTATTCTTGGTTAATTAGGGACTTAGATATAGTATGTTTCACTAGTCCCATATGCTCGGTCTGTGAGCTCATTCTTGAAACGATTGAACATTTGTTTTTTGAATGTACATGGAACAAGAAGGTGTGGTTCTGCTGTAAGTTTGGTGCTCAAATTGAGAACTTTAATATAAAAAATGTTACTTCTTGGTGGCTTTTGATATCAATCTGGTCAGTTTGCTCTTCCTAATAATGATCTTTTCACCACATCTCTTACTCTCTCTCTCTCTATCATCCCATCATCTTTTCTCTTCCTCTCTTAAAAACCAGCAGCGACATATGGTGGCAGAGAACGGTGAAGCCCAAGGTGAAGCCACAGCCACGACTAGACCAGATTTCCCTTCGCCCACCCCAGCGAGAAGGCCCGCCGCCGCGGCCCCACCCCTTCCACTACTCCGGCTATGTCTTCTTCGTCTTCCCCTAATTCCTCCTCTCCGTCCAGTTTGGTTTGTGACAGAGATGACTTCTATTTTTTTAATATATTCCTTAATAAATAAAATCATTTATCCACCTTAAATAATTATTTCCAACTCATACTCTCCAGTCATAAGCCACATGACAAAAACTAACAGAATTAGTGCCACGTAATCATATTTAACTCTGTTAATGCCATATGTTGGTCCTTTTAAAATTATAGGGACTAACTCTATTAAATGGAGGAAATTATAGGGACTAAAACCTTAGCTTTAAAACTATAGGGACCAAAACCCAAATTGAGGGAAACTATAGGACCAAAAGTTGGTTTAACCCTATGTTTTATTTTATTTTATTTATTAGGGCATTTTGGACTTTTCATGTACCTCAGAATAGTTATGTATTACTTTTGTTCCTTGGCCAATAGTTATGTATCATTTTTGGGCCTTCGCCCTTTATTTTATTTATTAGGGCATTTTGGACTTTTCATGTCCAATTTTATTGTCATATTAGTGAAAATATCATTTTTGATCCCAAGTAAAAGTTAGGTATCATTGATGTACCTTAGAATAGTTATGTAATACTTTTGTTCTTTGGCCAATAGTTATGTATCATTTTTGGGTCTTCGCCCTAAGCCGAATTAAGTCATGATGTTGTAGACTTGTCGCCCATAACAAGAAAAAAATTACAAAATAAAATAAATAACTTAATTGATAAAATACAATGTTTTTGAAGATCTACTAAATTATATTCCACTCAACAAAAATGCATCTAGAGGCTCATACTCCTAGTCATGTTGATAAATGAGCTTATTGCTGCCCTAGAGATTTTGATTGAAACAAAGGACAATTAAATCTAATCTAAGAAATATATCTATAGATCTGGTCCATCAAAAATTAAATCCAAAAGTTAGAATAGACAACAGATGAGGATGAGGATGGAAGGGAAGATGAGTTATCTCAACCAACATAAACCATTTTATCAAATAGACATCTCCATTATTCTTATGTTGCAAACCTTGTTATGGAGGGGGAACTAAGGCTTTTTTTTCATACGAGCATACCCTTCATGCGTTGCATTACTACTAGAGCATCCAAATGTCTTCTTCATCTGATTCCATATACTCACCTTCTTCTTCTTCAGCACAATACTACCTTTATTTCTTTGGCACTTCTCAATTTGTTTCTTCATCACAAAGCTTTCTTTCTCCAGTTCACCTACCTTCATGTTCATCATCTTCATTTCATTTTCATCCAACTCCACATGATGATAATGATGATTGTTGTTGTTATTATTATGACCTTTTAATTTTGAAGTTAACCCCATCTTTTCATATGCCTCAGAAGCTATTTGGTCACGGAGGTGCAACTGTCCTACAAATAGTGTTTGAACCACTGTCCTCAATGGAAGTCTCGTGTTTTGTGCCGCGTGTTGGATAGCTTCTTGTGACATCTTTTGGCAATCCAGTACTTCACATACTTGCTCTTTCTCTAATTCTGTTAATCCCCTGTGTTTCTCCAAGTATATGTCAACAGCCCTGCCCAAAGCAAGTATCAAACTCCAATCTTAATAGTAAAATTTTTCATAATTCAAAGATAATTAGATGTATAAAACAATGGCATTTTTTGGAATGATGATTGATGCCTTAAATATCAGTTTTCATATGTGATTGACATATGAGATAAGCTTTGTCTTGACTTTTTATGTGAAAGTGTTTGTACTAAGTAGCTCTAAACAAGCTAAATTAGATTTAATAGTACCTAAATTTTGTTTAGGTGGATCTGTGTGATATCTGATATGTATATTTTACAACAACTTTTTGAAAAAGATTACAAGTAGCTTATATCAAATTTAACATATTTTAAAAAAGATCATAAGTAGCATTACGGACCACAAGTTACAATAAAGTTTAACTTTTTTGTAAAATGTTCTAAGAAGTAAATAGTTCTCACCTAATAAACTATTTTAGCAATACTCTAATAACTTTTGATCTTCAAGACTAATGTAAAATTGTTAGGTGTTAGTGTAACAAGACCACAACTATGCATGAACCGAATTCACATATATTGTGTGATTTATTATTCATGTATGTCTTGTAATGATTAAATATTATGCTTTAAAATTAAAAAATAACTTTGGAGGGACAACATAATTTAGGGAGGAAATGAGGTTTCACCTGTAGATTCCATCAGAACCATTTTGTGATCCAAACGATGCTGCAGCTGACATTTCTGCAAGTGAAGTGAATTCATCAATTCCCAAATCTATGTCACTGGTTGCTACTTCTATCAGATACTCCTCAACAAGTTCAGCAACTTTTACAAAAGCCAGAGGATCTGATCCATTGAAGTTTCTATAGAAACTTTTTAAGATTCTTTTCAAACAGTCAACATTAATGCACTGTGAAGGTATGAACAAGTCACTCAATGAAGCTTGCTCTAACTGTTTCCCTATTTTTGTTTCAAACCCTGTGACACAATCCAAACTCGCTCCGAAAAGGATAGAAAATCGCAGCAAATCAAACAAAAGTGAGCAAGGGAGTAGCCCTTGTCCATTTGGTAAAAGCCTCTGAATTGCCTCAATGATTTCCCTTATGGAGTTCCGCTTATATGATGACATTTTCTGATCAACCACTCCTGGTGAGCTAGGAGTAGCAAGAAAACAGGAGAATACCCATTTTTCAGTGTACTTACACACCGATGCAGCCACATATTCCGGTGCAATTCTTCGAAGATTCAAGACATGAACTATTGGCTCATAGATTTGAATAGGAAGTGTAGTTAAATCCTCTTGCTCACAATCAATCATAAATAATTTTCTCCTTGCATTAGGCCAATTAGATTGACTAGCATTGCCATCATTTTTGTTGCCGGGTTCGCCAAGAAGGCGGGGATCTTTCTGAACTTTTTCGATAATAGATTCCAAACAAACATCAAATATGCCAATTGCCTTAGCTTGGTGAAAATGTTCCATCATGGAATGTAAGATCTTGATGGTTTCGTTCCAGCTAGGAAGAATTTTTTGTTGAAAGAAGATTATGACTCTATTTATGAGATTGTTTTTGCTTCGGCTTTCAGTCATTTCTAAGCAACATGCTACACGTGTTAGTGGCACAACATTTTCGATTGAGATTTGAATATCATATCCAAAACAGAATTTCACAGCAAGGTCAATAATTTCTGGTTTTGTAGGAATGCTTCTGAGAAATGTGGTGACTTCATCTCTAGATGATGAATTTTTCTTTTCAAGTAATGATGCTAGTTTCGCTGATTTTGTAGCTATAACCTCCTGCACAAATGAAAAAAAGATTGATCATCACATTAATACAATACACATGAGAAAACACCTCTTATAGTGATTCTTTAGTATTTTTCTCCAATTCAAAAAAATAATTATAACAAAATTATGTTGTAGAGAGTTTCTTATTCTTCTTAATATGCTGGCTGAAATGGAATTTATCTTACTTGGACATCAATGTTTGATAACGACATAGGGTTGGAAAACCTGAAATCAGAAATCAAAAATAGAAAACAGCGAAACTTTGGAATAATAAAATTAATTAGAAATTAGAAAATCACAACATGTAATTACTCACGTCAACGGTATTTCATTTCTTTCTGTGTTATGGTCCATCGTAATGCTTCAAAGGCAATGTTGGTTTTTGAGTAGGTGCAATAAAGTCTAAAATTGTCCCAAATAAATTAAAGCAATATAAATTATTAATATATAACAATTAGAAATGCCTACTCTATATCGTCTCAATTTCAAATTATGAAATTAAACTTAAAATCTATGAAGATTTCAGAAAAGAATGAAAGTGAAAGTAAATTCGCCAAATAGATTCCATCATGTAACCTCACCCATCTCATCTTACCTCTGGAAAACAATTAAGAAGCCTAAGATTAACAATACGAAATATATATATATATATATATATATATATATATATATATATATATATATATAGCAAAGAGTTTGGCTATTAATTTCTATCACTCCTGATAATTCAAATGATAATCAATATTAATTAATTTTTACTCAATGCAAATGAAGCAGAATATAATCGAGTTTGGTTCAACAAATAATTGCAGAAATGCAAAAATCCATGCTCGGCTTACGCATGCATATGGACCATATATGTAAAAGAAAATTAAAAAAATTCAATATCGATCTTAAGTCCAATAATTTAAAAAGTCTTCTATGCTTGAGAATTCATTAAAGATTTTAATGCTAGCAATGAGTGATCATGATTTTTGATAAAAAAAATGAGTGAACATGATAATCAATAATTAATTGTTCCTCAATACAAACGATCAAGTTTGAAATCAAATAATTACTAGATGCAACGATGCTGGCTTTATTTTAAGCATGCATATAATCACACACACACATGGAATAAAAAAAACACATCTAAGAAATCTCGTAGTTTTGAGAATCCATAAAAGGTTTTAGAACTAAGAAGAAGGAGAGAAGGAGACTAACTGATAAGCGAGTTTAGCATTAAACAGTGATAATGAGTCGTGAGAGTAGTATTTTGCTAAACTTTGAAAACTTCCACCGTGTTAGGAAAAGAGATTTATTATGCGATTTAAATGGATTCTGTTTTGGATGATAAGATCTTAATTAAACAGGACCTTTTTTCTGATAAAAAATGAGACTTTTTTAATGAGACTTTTTTTTTATACATTAATTGAATGAGACGTATCAATATTTATATACTACTTAAAATTTAACAGGGGCTCGTTTGGTTGGAGGGAATGATTTTGAGGGAATGGGAATGAGATTGGGAATGGGAGTGGGAGTGGGTTTGGGATAAGATTCAATTTTTAAAATTAAGTTTGGTGTGAGGGAATATGTTGAGGGATTAGTTAAATTAATTTTTTTAAAAATTAGTTATAAATTATAAAATGACATTAATGACCCTCACAATAAATAAAAAGATATATCATTATCTATTTAAATTAATCCTTCCATTTCAGTTAAAAAAAAAGTAATTCTTCCATAATTCTTTTTTTTTTTGCCAATTCCATAACATCTACTTCTTTCTAACAAATCGTCATTCTAAATAACAACACGAATATATAACTGGTTCTCATGGTTTTTTATTAGAAACTGATTCTCATAACAAATCATCCTCACATTCTCATATGACCGGTTCTCATATATCTTTTTATTAATGCCATCAACAACGAAAAATAAAAAATGAAATTCATCAATACACCGAAAAATAAGAAATGATATTCATTAATATCATCAATACACCAAAAATAAGTAATGCAATTCATCAACATGAATAAAATGAAAAATAAGAAATGAAATTCATGAAAAAAAAATTAAAGTAACTATGCTATCATCTGACGAACTATAGGAGCTCTCCCTTCAATAGGTGCAACATAGAATGCAATCAAGTAATTCTCATCAGAAATTATTTTGACATAAGCTGAAAACTTCTCTTTATCTGAAAGTCCTTCGATTTGCATGATATCATTATAAATAGAGCTCTTCATGTCTTCCAAACGCTTCTCACGTTCAACCAAACGTTTTTCAGATTCGTCACTATTCATTATAATTGCCAATTGCTCACTTAGGGTTGAGAAGAAAAAGAGATGAGAGACTTGAGATAGAAGAGATTTTTTCACTGATATGTGAGAAGAGATGAAAATGTAAAATATATTGTTTTAATTTTAATTGATATGGTTAATAGGTCGATAAAAAAAATAAATATGATTAATAGGTGTAATAAAAAAATATATAAAAAAGGTATGATTAGAGTTATTTTCGTAATTTAAGTAATCATTCCCACTAATGGATAGCCAATACCAGGGGGTGAGGTGGGATTGGGTGATTCCCACTTAAGTGGGATTGGGAATCCCACTTAAGTGGAATACCACCAACCAAACCATGGATTAAGATTGAATCCCAATCCCAATCTCATTCCCTCACCCTCATTCCCACCAACCAAACGGGGCCTAGCTTCACACCTAAACCAGTTTCAATTGAGGTTTTACCAAAGTATCTCTCAAATCAAACTATAATAAATGTATGAAAATTACCTAAAACATTTACATTAATGACGTATAAATGGAATTGCATTAATTCTCTTAAATTTTGAACACAATTCGATGCACATTCGTAGTTTACATGATCTGAAAAATATTACAATAAGCAATTACCATTATCACTTATAATGTCAATCGAAATTTCCATTCTGAGCAAAAAAAAATTCCAAAGTTGCTTCAGTGTTTATATAAAGCTTCCAACAGACATTATTTTATTTGTGTGTGATTCATTTTGTAGTACTAAAAAAATGTTGTGATCAGAACAAGTACAAACACCAAAAAATAATGTGAATAAAATTTCTCGAAATGAAAGAGAATGAAGAGATAAGGGAATTTACAAGTTAAATTACCTAGAGTGTAACTGAGAACTAAGGAAAGAAGGTAATGAAGTTTTTAGTACTACAAAATTGTTTTTACAATTGTTTACAAGTTAATTTACAATTGCTTTTTTTAATTTGTAAAATTAACTGTGCATCACTTGCCAATCAGAATTTAAGTCTCATAAATTCTCACCCCAATTGAATGCTCATCTACAATTCCATAAACTGAAAAAAATACAGTAACCAATTAATAAAATTCTTAATAATATAAATCATAAATGCTTAGATGATTGTGCTGAACATATATATAAAACAATTTTCAAACTTCTACATTTCCAAAGTTTCAAGCTTTAGTTTTTAAGTAGTAGACTTTCTCCCAAATCGTAAAATAAAGCACTAATGAATTAATATTATAAATTTTTAAATATAATTTGGGGTAAGAAATAATAGCCCTATCAATTATCATTGCTGCCCAAGTAAATCAAAATATCATTATTTCTAATGATATCTTTTTATGTTAATGAAATTTCCCTCCATCTTCTCAATCTAAGCATATTATTGAACTAATTAAACTAGGTGTTTTCCGCTGACACCCCTAAATAGGTTAATATCTACCACTAATAAGTTTTCAAACAATATCTATTATGTGTTGCAAAGAAAATTTGGTTCTTTTTGGTTATGGGGGAGGGGTTGGACTTAAAAGGGTGGTAGATAGTTTGATTGTTTCTATTTACCAAGAGTTTGATTTTTGGCCAAGTTAAATATTATATGTGATATAAGTTAATGAAATTTTCAAATAATTATATCATTTAAATTACTTACAAAAGACACTTTAAACGTCCAAATATTATCATATAAAGACAGACCATATATGTTATTTAGTAAAAAAAATCACGGGTGCATCGCACGGGTAAAACCCTTGTTCTACTCATAAGTCGGAACTCACATCACAACTAAAATATTTCAGTAATTTAAACATTTCTTTTGTCGAAGAAAATTAACGGTGCATTTACTTTTTCAGGTTGTTTCTTTTTAATAAATTTTTAGGTTGTTTTTTTATCAGAATTTTTAGGTTTTTTTTTTATCGAAAATTTTTAGGTTGTTTTTTGAAACTTTTAAGAAAAGAAATTTAGGAGAGGGACCAAGAAAAATACGAGTAATTATTTATAAAGACCAAAAAGATAAAATAATATATTTATTGTTTACATTTAATTATCAAATTAGCCTTCCCTGCATTTTCTCTCAATATCACAAAAATATTCTTCTACTAACAAATTGGCTCTCTTTCACTCCTCCGGCTCTCTACAAACTAAAATTTAATTTAATTACAACAACAACAACAACAACAACAACAAAGCCTTATCGTGGGGTCGGCTACATGGATACAAACTAAAATTTAATTAATAAAAATTAAAAAAATGTATTTTTATGATTTTTATGAATATTAAAGAATTATTTTATTCAGTTATAAAAAAAGAATTATTTCATTCATTTCAAAAAAAGAATATTTCACTTCTTTTTTAATCAGAAAGAAATATTTCACTTCGTTATCAATTATATGGAATTCGAAATCAAAATATATGCCGACCAAACAAAATCAAAATATATGGGAAATCAATTAGGAAAATCTTATCAATGTTATTAATATCCTTAATTAAAATTACAAAATTGATTAAAAATTATCTATTTACAGCTATACACCCATGTGTCTAGATAATAATATACCCACGTGTCATGTGTGCATATAAGTACGTTTTTCCCCCCAATTTTATATTGTGTTATTAAATGAATTTTCTTGTTGTCGAATTCCTACTCATATTTCTCATGTCAACATTTTTATCCGTTTTTTTATTTTCATTTTATGAGTTATATCCAAATGTTAATATTACAATAATATTGAGATATAGTTTTTTTTATCAAAAATATTGAGATGTAGTTGATTTATTCAAATAAGAATATTTGAGATCATTCACCCTTAACTAATTGTCTGGGGTTCGATCCTTGGCGTTGGTTATGGAGAAGCATTAAATCTCCCAAATCAGCTGTCTCACCCTTTGAGATGCCTACAAATCAGCGGGGGATTAGTCTCTCACTTGTCGAGTGAGGAGATACCTTGATCATGGATAAAAAAATATTTGAGATATGGACACTGGAATTGGATTTTCAAGTTAAAAAAAAAAAAGAAGATATGGACACAGATTACACTTAGGAGGGTTTATTTCTTAATTTAATAAATATATTTTTGTTAGTCCTTATAAAAATTAATTTTTAAAAGATTCTTAGGCAGTAATTAATTATTTCCCTTGGTTCCTCTTTCTAATTTTCCCTTTTTAAAGTATCAACCTTGAATATCATATATGGTAAAAGAACAAACTTGAATATTATAATAAACTAGATTATAATAAACTATTTATCAAAAAAAAATTATAATAAACTAGATAACTACCCCGTGCCATTCACAAATCTTGTATCTTGTATTGCATAAATATGTCGTCCAAAAAGTTAAATATCTATTTTAAAAATAAAAAATTTGTAACCACATCAACAATAACTTGTGGTTGTGAATTAAAATTTGTAAATTTGCAAGATTTTTATCGTTTGTCTATATTGTTACTTGTTAGGTTTACTAATTTGTAAACTCATGATGAAATTTTTTTTTTGGTAAGGAACTCATGATGAAATTTTGTATCAATTTAATTGTGCTAAATTTTTATACACACACGGATGAAAAGCAATCATATTATTATTAAATTAATAAATAATTAATAATGTTAATAATTGTGATAACAATCAAATGCATATTCAACAAAATCAAGTGCATTTAATGTATGATATGGTCAAAGAAAATAAACACAATCTATCGATATCGTCCATGTCGCCAACAACTCATATTCTTCCCCAAGATGTCTACTACTTTGGTACACTCTTTCTTATCTACCTTTTCATGATTTCCTCTTCTTTACTCATCATTAAGTAGTCTTTGAGACTGTACGTTCCCTTACAAATATATTATTTTTCTGCAAATCTACCATATAATTTGTATATGCTTGTTTATTTGTTCTTTCTTTAAAGATGTCTTATATGTTCTTTTTTTATGAATCTAAAAATATGATGTTATGATTTTGTAATGCTTTTCTATGTTTTGGGGGAAGGATCATCAACAAATAAATAAATAAATAATAAAAATAAATAAATAAGAAGATGTAACCGTTCAAAAAAAAGGTAACTATATGTGGGAGTGAGCAACAGATATATAATAAAAAAAAGGCTAAAGTATGTTTTTAGTCCCTTAACTTTGGACAAAGTCATGTTTTGGTCCCTTAACTTTGAAAAGTGTGTTTTTGGTCCTTTAAATTTGGAGAATGTGTGTTTTTGGTCCTTAACTTTGAAAAGTGTGATTTTTGTGATTTTTGTCCTTTTAAACTCAGTTAAAATATGTTTTTGGTCCTGTAACTTTGCACAAAATCATGTTTTAGTGCCTTAATTTTGAAAAGTAATAGACGAAAAAATACTTTATCCTGTTCTAGAAGGACTGATAACATCACTTTATCCAAAGTTAAGGGACAAAAAACACACTTTTCAAAGTTAAGGGACCAAAAACACACATTCTCCAAAATTAAAGGGACCAAAAACACACTTTTCAAAGTTAAGGGACCAAAACATGACTTTCTCCAAAGTTAAGGGACCAAAAACATACTTTAGCCTAAAAAAAAATAAAAAAAAAATAAACAAACAAAAAGAAGTAATCGTTCCTAAAAAGGCCCCATCCCTCATATATATATATATATATATATATATATATATATATATATATATATATATATATATATATATATATTGCATTTGTTTTGTTTTTATTTCAATTATTTTATTTTATTTTAATATTTATTTATTTATTTCCTCACTTCCCCATATATTTGCCTTTTTTTAGGAACGCTTACTTCTTTTTATTTATTTTATTTATTCATTTATTTTACTGTTGCTTCTTTATATATATCCATTGCTCGCTCCCCCATATATTTGCTTTTTTTTAACGGTTACTTCTTTTATTTATTTATTCATTTTTACTATTTATTCATTTTTATTATTATTATTTTTTCAACAGTTGTTTCTTATACAACGGTTTATTTTTTATATATATATATAACGGTTTATTAAACTCTTTCTTTATTATATAACGCTTGTTTTCGTGTCTTCGTGTCAAGCTTGTTTATTTACCCTCGTGTAACTGTGTGTCCACGCTTGTTTCGTGACTTCGTGTCACGCTTGGTTATTTACCCTCGTGTGACTGTGTGTCCACGGAATACTCCGCTTATATTTATAGACGGTCCCTAGTCTGGATAAAGGAGTAGGGTTGTGTTAGGCTTCGGCAGCCAACGTAAAAATATGTCGAATCTATTAAGCATGGACACATGCATTGTTCATAACAATAGGTCATTGCTTGGTACTTCACAAGGGCTATCACACTATCATGGGAGAAGACATATAAAGAAACAAAAGGTTCAAAACAGAGAAATGGATGGGTAGTAAGAATAATTGATCAAATGGTATGGAAGCACCACAGAAGAAGGAGAGGAAGATCAAAGAGAACTCTTAACGAAGCATTCAATGAGATCTTTTGATGAAAGTTTATCTCCAAGCATGACTATTGATAGAGCACAATGACACCGTGTGATCCATGTAGCCGACCCATTTAGTTGGGATAAGGTTTTGTTGTTGTTGTTGTAACTGTTAACATCATTATAGGAATCAAAAAAATTATTTGTAATTATTCATTGACTATTGAGTGTTTACTAATTTAATAGTCAATTATAACAAATTATTATATTAAAAATAATAAAGACCTGTTTATTTTAGACCAAAATAAAAATATTGATACGAGAATTTTGAAATTTTAAAAATGAATCTAGACGAAATAAAAATTAATAATAACTAAAAATATTGGAAACTTATTGGATTTAAATTTGAATTGTTTTACTTTTAAACTTTAAATAACTAAAAAACAATTTTGAATTGTTTGAATTGTTTTATTTTTTAAAATTTAAATAATTTTGGCAAAAAAACTTTAAATAATTAGGTAATCATGTGGTCCTATCATATTGTGGCAAGTGGTCGAATAAAAATGTTGCCTCCACTTTTAGTATTGGAGTTATTGCTGTGAATTAAAGCCATTAACTCATTAGGGATCTGCTGCTATCCCATGAAAGCCTGGTTTTGCCGTTAAAGCCTTTATAACTAGTTACTCGTCAATTCATTTGCTTTTAATTTCATATGTCCATATCAAATATTATGAATAAAAAAGATAATTTTATAAATAAGGAAACTTTAAAACTGACTAACATAGTGCACTATATAAGAGAGCCCATTTTGAAAAGAGGGCCCTTTTAAAAATTATTTTTTCTCATTAAATAGAATAACTGGTTATTACATATTACTTTTTCAATGTTAAAGTATGTAGAACAGTAGAAATACTTAGTTATTACATACCATCGTAGTATCACATCACTTGTAAAAAGTTGAAAAAAATATAAGATGTAAAAAAAGGTAGGAAATATTAAATAAAATATTACTCCCTTCGTTCCTAAATATAAGACCTAGATAACTTTTTTTTTTGGAAAGATTAAGGTTGCGAAATAGGTTATTAAATGATGACATATTTGATATCTTTTTAGATTATTCATTAGCTTATAGGTAAAATAAACTAGTCTAAGAGAAAAAATTAGGTAAATCAATTTATAATTAACTTATTTTTTTCTTTTTTAGGATTTTTCAAAAAAGTCATCTAGGTCCTATATTTAGGAATGGAGGGAGTATAACATAACTTCTCTAATTATCTAAATTCAATCAAAGTTGAGGAACCAAAAGTTCAAAACCAAAGTAATTTTTAACACAAATCGGGACATTTTGTCATACTTTAACTATCATCACAATTACTTCGTTACGATCTTTACCGCGACAAACTTTTCTATGGTTTATAGTAGGGCTATCCATATCATTCCATTCCTGGGCAAATGAGACTAAAAATTTTCCGTCTCGAACAAGGCCGAAATAAGCAGGTTGACTAATCTGCGTTTCATGGCTTGTTAAAATATGATGCAAGCTTGTTACTTTTTATGTCAACTAGAAAGTCTGATTCTTTATGCTCCAAACGCTAAACATATACTCTAAAGATTGCTATTTTGCCCTAAAGAAGTGCATCTGCTTTTTGAATTCCCAAGAAGACACACTTCTGGTTTAGCTAGCAATGAGAAAGTTACAAGTTTATAGCTCAACTCCTACAATGAACACTAAATATACATTTTTTTGACTACCAAGGGTAAAAGAAATCGCAAGACGATGCGTGCCTATAATAAAAAATTGTGGTTATCAAATTTATATCCACAATTATCTAAGTACTCTTGTTGTACAGGCTGACTTGGTTGAAGCATTTTTTTATTTCATGGGTTGATATGCTTATTGAATGGCTTAGCGTACCAAGCTTTTTAGTTCACAAAAAAAATTAAGCTAATTTTCCACCTCTCTTCCCTCTTCCTCTTCTTTTTGATCAAACTCCTCTTCCTCTTCTCAAAACGATGGGGGTTGGGTTTTAATTGGGAGGAACAAAAAATATTTTCACATTGAGAAATGATATTTAAAAGGTTACACATCACTACATATTAACATCCAACATAGATTTTATCATTTTTGAACCGGATCAAAAGGTTGGATATTAAATTATTTATGCACCACGAAATAGTTATTTATCATTTTCTCTCAAACTGAAATAATTTATTTTCATATGAGGGATTTTGCCCTAGTTTTATAGTTTTCTGCTTCCATTATTCAATATTCAGCATCTTATCAGATTCATCATTTACACATTTTAGAGCTAGAGTGTACTTTTGATACCTTATGTTTACATCGTTTAAATTTAGTTCTTTAAATTTGAAAATTACATTTTTAGCCCTTTTGTTTAACACTGTTATTAGTTTCATTTAATAGAACATGTTAGTGTCACAAATTTAAATGGTTAATCTAAGAAAACCTATGCACATAAGTAAAGAAAATTGAATCAAAAAAGAAAAATCAAAATTACACTATAAAAAACTTTTTAAAACGTGACTCATTCTCTCCTCTCCCTCTGATTTGACCACATGATGAAAAACGAAGGAAAACACATACATCCACACTATCAATGGACTATAACCCCTGCACGGATGAGAACACATTTTCGAATCTTGGGAAGCGCTCTCATTGAAAGAGTGGACAACTACATCTATGTGAGCAACACTCCTACCCCTAGAGTCTAAATTAGTCGGTTGTCAATATGTGACACATTACTGGACAATGTTTAACAAAAAATAAAAAGGAAATAATCCACCAGCCTTAAGCTAAATTCACTAAGATTGTCGCCAAGCACTTTATGCCTCCCTTGTAAATACCGTTAGATGAATAAAATCTTTCTTTACTAAAAAGAGAAGGAAAACAAAGTATTGACGATGAGGATGAGCTCGCGAGATAGATGCAAGTGATGAACAACCTATTTTTTTGTTACAAAAATTTTAGGTGGGTTGAGTCCCGGGGGTTCACCAGGGTCAGGGTAGGCCTCGAAGCTCTTTAAGGGGTAAAAACATCTATTACAAACATTTAAAAATCCTAGATTCCTCCTTAGAATCTTACTTATCCTCTTTTAAATTTGAGAACCTGATTTGTCTTTTTGTATATTAATAGGTTTTATATAAAATTTCCGCCCTCTTTTAAATTACACTCATTATCGTTTGATATATGTTGAAAAGAAAATATGATGAATTGATGAATTTGAAATTAAAGAAAAACTGCTAATAAAGGGAAAGTCTGATATATGTTGAAAAAGATTGAGATGTGGCTCTGATACTAGCATAAAGTTTAGTTTCAAGTCAATGAAACTAAAAACCCAAGATGAAATCCCCCTGTTTTATTTTTCTCCGAGTAAGTGCCCTGGGGTCGAAAGAGGCGAAACGACATCCGGGAGCGTCAACGCGGATCAAAGCTAGCTCCTTGGGTAGATTTGAGGCCCACAATTTGTGAATTTTCACGTTATTTGCCATCATACAGAAGGGTTCTAAGTCACAAAAGAAAAAGAATTTTAAAATTGAAAGGTGTAAAGTTATAGGGAATAAAAGAATATCTAAAATTATAGTTTTTTATTAAACTTTGTAATGGATGAGAAGAACAAAGCATACTAACAAAACTTAACCTATCAAAAAAAAGATTTCAAACCAATATTTGGCAGGAATAGAAAGTAATGAAATCAGGAATGTCACCTCAACAACCAGTGAGGACGACAGGAGAGTAATGGGAGGAGCAAAGAGTGTGATCTGATAAGAGCGAGTAGGGTTTGAGAAGAGAGATGGATGAGAGAGTAAGGTTTTGAGAAGAAAATGTGAATGGACTAACGGTAGGGATCTTTAAATTGAATCGGAGCTTTAAATTGAATCGGAGAGTGAGTGAAAGTGAAATCGCGGGTATGTATATGTATGCATATGCGTGTCCTCACTAATAACTATGCGTTGTTTCTGAAGTAAAAGGCAAGGTGCGCCCAATTTACCCAATTTAAAAATAAAAAACAAATATTACACCATATCTTCATGTCATCGTATTTGTAATTTATTTATCCGTATTATTCTTAAAAAAGTCTACTAGGTTCCGTTGTGGGTGTAGATCATATGTTCAAGTTAGGTAAACTGGTTTTGAACAAAAATTAGATGAATCAATCCATAGGTGACCCATTTAGCTTTCTTTTGTAAATTATTTTTTGGTTTAATTTTTTTAGGCTATTGGTTCAAATTAAAGTCTACATGTTGGATTTTGAATGTTTATTCGTGATTGGTCAAAACACAATTAACAAGGAAAACTGGTTTTCATTAATTATAATTATTTTATCCTATGGATCAAACAGATAATGAATGAACCAAGTATTATTTTATCTTATTCATGAAAAAGAATTAATTTATCTTATCTCAGTTGTCTTTGCAACCTAGTGGATTGAAAGTGAGAGTCTATTTTTGAAATAAACACAACATTTTTTAAACTATTTTGAATGTACATAACACCTCTGTTTGACTCATTAATCAATTATAATATATCATTAAACAAACTCTTACAATAAATATAAGATGAAGTACTGCCCAGTAAATACTCGTTAGAAGTTTTACAGCAAATATAAGCTAGCAACACAACAAACTAGTACCAACTAATAGTCCTAGATTTAGTGGTCCTAAATTATAAGACCACTTTCACTGTCCTAAATTATTGATCTCAGAAAATAATGTCTTACTTTCCTAGATATAGAGCAATATGAACAATCATTAACAATGGAAGAATTCAGTGGTGTAGATTTGGATGGCTGACATCAAACCCATACAAAGTCCCTTGATAAACTTTCAGATCAAACTTTCCATCAAAATGATTCTCCGCTGTACAAAGTCCCTTAATTAACTTCAAAAAGGTTTGCTGTCAATAAGCTATCGGACCCAGCTTGGTGACTCTTACCCGCTATACGATCCACATTCAGAGTATTAACCACGCTTTCCAAACCCACATACAAGCCATCGCAAAACTTAATAAGATGCTTCATGTCATAGACTTTGAGGCCAAAGAATCATGCCACCAAACATCTAAACATGTGAATATTCGGAGGCAAATATCTCCCAGTCAGAATTTTGATCATCAAACCAAAATCATAGGAACCGTGAAAGGTGATCCAAGTGACACGGGGATTAAAGAGCAAGCCAGATTTCAACATAAATTCCCTAAACACCCGAGACGGAATTCCCTTTCTCCTATTCTTCTCAAAGTCAATGCCCTGCGTCTCTAACAATTTGATGGACTCAAGATTATGAGGGTGCATGTAACATATCGTTACTAATTTCCTGATTAATTCACTAATACCGTTACTAACTACGATAGAAAAATGATTTCCATAATATCAATAAATCTATCGTAGTTAGAAAAAGAATTTCCTAATAATAATCATTATCCATGATAGAAAAGAATTTCCTAATATAACCTGAACACTATCATGGATAATTAATAGCTAACCATGTTAGAAAAGAATCACCTAACATGGTTAGAAAAAGGAGCAACCTACTACAATTCTCCGATTAACCAATAATATCAATACAAATAAAAATATGCGGAAGCGAATGCAGACCTATACATTTTGGCAATATACATGTCTAAATAATCTAAACAACCTTTGAAACTTAATTCCCTTTTCTGTTGCTTGAGCCTGTGCATGAACACCTGCAAAAATGTAAGTAATCGTGGGGTGAGACAACTTGTCTCAGCAATCTACTACTTAACTCACTATAACAGTGAGATGTGCGGTAGTAAGGACGTCTAAAGGGTACCACATTTTAAAACCAGTAATATGTATATAACTCAAGTCTTCTTTCATTTAAAAATCCAGTCCCTATGTCACGTCCAATTCAAATCAAGTTTATCATCTCTACTTTTCAAATATCACTTGAAATCCTTCAATCAATTTCTACATCAACTAAACTTCACCATCCAATCCTCAATCCATGCTTTCCTTACTGTAATTCTCATTCATGCCTTTCTCAAATCCCATTTCTCGGCTCACACGCATGTACAATCCCTGGTGCTCTACTCATGCCATCCCGGAGGCACTACACTCGAGCTCTATATATATATATATATATATTCTAAATGAGTTGACACTGTGCCCCTCTCAAAAGTGAGGGGGCAATTTCCCTCTCTGGTAACCCCATGAGAGGGAAACCCCAATCTGTCTCCAATCAGAAAGGGAGCAGTCCCTGTCTCCAATCAGAAAACTGCTGGTCACAGTCTCCAATCTGTTGACCATTGGTCACAGTCTCCAATCTGTTGACCAGTACAAATAACCGTTGATTGGCCTATCAAACGGTTATCATCGCGCGATGGTACCTATATCTCAGTGTCATGCAATGATCACAATACCTTTCAATATACCAATCCCTTTCAATATTTCAATATCACATCAACGTCCAGCACTCTAACAATTCCCTTCAATATCTCAATATCAACATTTCAATATTTTCCCTCAACTTACTCCCCAACATCTCAAATCCAACATTTAATCCCCTTATATCTACATAACCTTTCCAAAGTCACTATCAGAACACTCCACATGTGTAAATGTCACACCATTCCAGGATTTTCACCACAACTAAACAGGATACTACATATATAATGTGTCAAAATTCTTTATACGAAAATAATCGTGTTTAAAAGGCACCCGATAGCCTATTTTGTATAAAAATAACTTTTAAAGATTTTGAGGGCTAGAAAGGATTTTGAAAATCCCAACTAACATCACTCTCAATGTTATAGCAAGGTAAGAGTGATTACCTGTAGCACTTTAGCACTCCCCCGCGTTCCCCTTTACTTTACCATGCCTTGAGAAATATATGTATGCCACATCTTTTCCTATCGTTACACCATGTAATGATAGTAAGTTAATAAACATTCTAAGTCATAGATTAACTAACGTCTCTCTCGTATCCCATATTACTACCTGTTTTCCCATTCTTAATTCCAATTCTCATAGTTAAATATTAGATAATCCATGTTCAGTTCAAGTATCACATAAAAGCAAACCATTTCACCAAATACAGAGCAAGTACATATAAGTAACCTAAATTTCTATTTTAGGTTTATCAAATAGAATTTCTAAATTGCACCATTCAGCCAATTGCCAAAGAGGAAACAATAAATCCAAAACTCACAATGCAAATATCCAAGCTAATCCATTTTACTCTGTAAAGTACCAAAAGAAAAACATAACATTTCCTTTGTTTTTGTTATTTTCTTTTCTTTTTCCTAGCTTAAAGCATATGGCATAATAGACTCACGAATTAGATTAAACACAACTTCCACTGAAATCAAAGCTACCACTCATTATTACTACAAAACTGAATTGAACTTAACTACGTCTAGATGAAGCATGTTACCTCTAGTTCCCATAACAGTTCAGCCTTTCAAATTCATTGAAATTCAACATGTAACTCCCTAATATCTTTACTTTCAACCTTAGAACCGGCAGCCATTCATGTAGAATCACTACCAATTTAGCAAACATAAGCAACAAACACATATACACAAATTTTCATTCTTCATTGTCTTTGTTAAAGCCATAATTGCAAATAACACAATACTCATGAACTCATTCAAAACTAGGTAAGAGTAAATCACCATCATCATCATTTCTAATCTTTTATCACTATAATCCTCAATCATCCACATTTGCACATCCACAAACAATTTCACACTTCATTCCCATTACTAAAACACTAATCATCAACAAATCCAACCTTAGGCCCTATTTTTCCAAGAATTTGACAAAAACTCCAAACTCACATCAGACTAAACAATCAAGTCTTATTAAAATTTTACTCACCTTTCCAACATTACCTCCATGTTATAATAAACATTACCCATTAACCAAAAGTTCCATATACTTCAATAAACTATCATTGTTAAACTCATTAATGAAGTTGAAATTTGTCTAAATCCACACCTACACACACAAATATATCCTGAAGCTAGAAGCTTTCAGTATGTTCTCAAATAAATTCCATCTCTCCAACTATTTAGTTATCAAGAACTAAAGGGCTGAATAGTTTTAAACCCACTCACCTCACCACCATTTACTTCTCTTTACAAACAATAATACACTAATACATTAACACATTTCCAGCCAAAACACAAATGAAAGGTAGGGAACTCACAAAACAAGTCCCCATTGAAATTTACTATTATAACACCACATCATAATATCATTAGTATCCCTTTATGACACGATATCTATTCACATTAGAGAGGAGACAGAAAAACAAATCAAGAAATCAATAACTTTAACCAGGGCAAACAAAAAGACTACATTGTCACTTCAGAAACTCCTAATTAACCATTCAAATTATCTAAAAATCACCAGAAATCGAGACTTAAGATTCATTTAACTAATTATTATAACCCAGAATCCAAAACCCCTTTCGATTTTCCTCTCAAATTTCGGCCAAAGCAAAGCACAAAGGTAGAAATGAAGCAAAAGGAGCTACCTGAACTCACGTCACCGGATTCCGCCATGAACAGTCGCAAATCGTCGTCGGAACCGCTGGGACTCGTCGGAAAAATGAAAAACAAAGGAGGGAGGTGAGGGTTCAGATATTTGAAGTGAGAACAATGATGGAACTAGGAACATAACTTACCTAAACTTAAAGATGACCCAACACTAAACGGACTCGCCCTTCGCCGTCGTTTACCGCCGCTTGTGGCCGGAGGAAATGAAAGAAAGAAAGAAAGAAATTGAGTTTTGGAGAAGGGAGGTCGGGTTCGGTTGAGAGGAAGAGAGGCAAAAGTGAAAACCATGACAAGGGAGGGGTGGCGGCGCCGCCGCGCCGAAGGCCGCCGGAGATCGCGAGAGCGGAGGAGAGGAAGAGAGGAGAGTAATCGAAGGTGGGGGGGGTCGGCTGAAACATATAAGGAAAGGAGGGAGGGCGTGTTTGGTTAGGGAGAAATAAGGGTGGTTTTTGATAACTAAAGCCCAAACTTGCCATAGTGTACTCATTTTGATTTAAAAACACTTAAACCAGCCTCCAATCTTCTTAAACTTCAAAATATTTTTAGCTCTATCATTCCCTCATATTTCAAACTCTTCATTTCTTAATTAATTATATGCACATTAATTACTCAAAATTTCCAAAATATCCCAAAAATTTCCTAAAAATTCCAAAATTCCTAATTTCTTCATTTATCATTTCCCAAAACACTCTTTAATCCTGTATTAAATTTTCAGGATGTTACAATTCTCCCCACCTTTTAGGAATTTTGCCCTCAAAATTCTCTATATCAATGAACTCAAAGCAATAATACGTAACATTACTCACTTAATACATACCTAAGAACTTGTATTAATGAAGAAAAACTCTGATTTCTAGTCAAAACAATACACATCATTTCACTTGCTTCCAATTTCAAGTCATATTCCAACTTTACTACACTATAATTGTCCGACCTCCTTGACTTATAAGATAACAAGAGTCATTCTTTAATCACCTACCAAAATAATTCATCCAAATAATTATACTTTGCTTCATCTTTAGACCATTTTCAAGTCTTGGAGCTTATGATAATATCAAGTCATTAACTATTGAATATCCCCTCATTTGCTCAAGCAATTGGTTACCTCAATTTAACTTCAACACTAACCACACTTTAGTTATCCTGATCACCCTTTACCTATTTCCAAACAAGCCTTAACTCAAACAAGAACTACCCTTAATTGATCAAATTTCCTATTCTCACCTTCCAACTCCAATTATTCTCATCAACAATATTCAAAGGTCTCACTTCTCAACTGTTAAATATCACATCCCTAGAATTTCATTCATATTGGTAAACCTTATAACTCTAACTCAACACATGTCTAGCCATAACAACTTTATGATCAACATCATTCCTAATTGTACTCAATTCCAATGAATCCATTACAAAAATGTTAGCTAGAGCTTTAACATAACCCTTAAACTTAACCAGCTTCTCAATCATTTAGCTCAACCACGATCAAAAGAGTATATCCATTACTAAATCACGTTAAAAACTTCGTATTCAACATATTATCCTTCTTAGTCCTCTCTACATAACCAAAACATTATCCTAAGTCATCAAACCATAGTTTAATTTCTAAGAATTCCTCTTAATCAACTTTAATTTGAAACCTAAGTCCCTCCAATCAAACATCAATCCATAGTCATTTTACCTCTTCAATACAACCAATCCACCTTGGTAACAATCTCTCATATGCAACAGCAATTCACAACAACAAACTTACCTCATAAATTCCTCCTCCTTATGAAAATATTCTACCAATAAGTCAACTCAAGATTTCTTAACAACTCAAGACTTCACAGATTAAAATCCTCTTTCACTAGATCTCTTTTCTGCAAAATTCTACCACTATTTATTTAAAGGCTTACAATTTTGCAAAAACCTCAACTAAGTAGTAGGCACTTAAGTAGTATTCAAAACATCAACACTTCATTCATTTTCATTTAATCACCAATATTTCACATATTTTACTTCTTTTTACATTATTTTGATCTAAATTACCTTTTTAATCCTTTGATATAAAAAAAATGATCAATAAACTTATCCAATCATTAATCCAATAACTATCTAAGATAACAGCACTAATTAGCAATAAAGATATCACCATAGATCTCTCCAAAACAATAACGGAATTAATCCATTCGAAACTACAAACCAACAATTTAACACAGAAGAAAATCATGTATCATAACCCTGGCCACTCAATCATTTAAGCATTTAAATCAAATCATCCTTCAAAGCAATCCAATTGGTTAAATCTACACAGACCCAATATATGCCTAACCCTGCTTAAGTTCTCCTAAGCTTCACACATTCAATTAATAATTCTCTTATTCAAAGATCATTATATGTGCCCTAAACGAAATACATTATTATACTAAAGTGTCCAATTCTAAGAAAACAAAATCGCACACCAGATCAAATTATTCAATTTAGCTACATCATCAACACCTCATAACTTTATTCATATTATGAACAAACCATAGAACACCAAGATCACACTTCGAATACTTCAAGTAATATGCTTCTCAATTCAAAACCAACTTCATCTAACAATCTAAGAGTCATACTTTACAACCAACTTTCAATCTCAAAATCAAAGATCCAGCTAAATGAATCCAATTTACTCCTAAAAGTTTCCTTTAAAATATTTTCATAAATATAAATCCCAACAAGACAGCCATTTAATATCATCATAAAGCTCAAAATAAACTCACACAAATCACCAACTATTCCAATAAGCCTCGTAATACAAAAACATAGATCCTTCCATACTTCCAGTCTTAATAAATTCTCATGAAACACAATTTCATTCCTCCTTAACTTAAGAAGTTCTAATGTCAACTCAGAACGTCTTATAATCATATAAGTCAAAACTCCCTTCAATGACATCCAATTATGATCAATATCTTAATTCATTCACATAAATAATCTTTCTATCTTCAATAGCACCAGCTCGCAACATTCCACCTTCGTTAACCGAATAAGGTCTCTCATGATGCCTCGACTATGATTATGGCCGACACATAATTATAATCGCGACCCCAGAGAAGGATCCTTATTCCGTTAACCTTCCTTTTCAAATCCTAACCAAGGATCCAACAGACTAGTCATTCCTGCTACTAACTATTACCCAATTGAACTTCATTCCATGACTAAACTCTCCCTTCGCCAATTGGTAACACACCTCCTTAATTTTGAGCAATCCATAATCTCCTTTACTCATCAATGTGAATTTTTACTTGCACTACAACCGTCAATCAAAACAACCTATTCCATTGTATGAGTATGTCCTTCTCGACCTTACCACACTCCCCACCAAGGGGTGAATGATATACCTCCAAAAGAGCTGGTGATCATGCACAAAGAAAAGGGAATTGAGAAAATGTATATTGCCAATCTAAATGCAATGCAACACAGTCCAGGGTTATCGTATACCAAATACTGATAACCAAGTTGTAACATATCGTTACTAATTTCCTGATTAATTCACTAATACCGTTACTAACTACGATAGAAAAATGATTTCCATAATATCAATAAATCTATCGTAGTTAGAAAAAGAATTTCCTAATAATAATCATTATCCATGATAGAAAAGAATTTCCTAATATAACCTGAACACTATCATGGATAATTAATAGATAACCATGTTAGAAAAGAATCACCTAACATGGTTAGAAAAAGGAGCAACCTACTACAATTCTCCGATTAACCAATAATATCAATACAAATAAAAATATGCGGAAGCGAATGCAGACCTATACATTTTGGCAATATACATGTCTAAATAATCTAAACAACCTTTGAAACTTAATTCCCTTTTCTGTTGCTTGAGCCTGTGCATGAACACCTGCAAAAATGTAAGTAATCGTGGGGTGAGACAACTTGTCTCAGCAATCTACTACTTAACTCACTATAACAGTGAGATGTGCGGTAGTAAGGACGTCTAAAGGGTACCACATTTTAAAACCAGTAATATGTATATAACTCAAGTCTTCTTTCATTTAACAATCCAGTCCCTATGTCACGTCCAATTCAAATCAAGTTTATCATCTCTACTTTTCAAATATCACTTGAAATCCTTCAATCAATTTCCACATCAACTAAACTTCACCATCCAATCCTCAATCCATGCTTTCCTTACTGTAATTCTCATTCATGCCTTTCTCAAATCCCATTTCTCGGCTCACACGCATGTACAATCCCTGGTGCTCTACTCATGCCATCCCGGAGGCACTACACTCGAGCTCTATATATATATATATATTCTAAATGAGTTGACACTGTGCCCCTCTCAAAAGTGAGGGGGCAATTTCCCTCTCTGGTAACCCCATGAGAGGGAAACCCCAATCTGTCTCCAATCAGAAAGGGAGCAGTCCCTGTCTCCAATCAGAAAACTGCTGGTCACAGTCTCCAATCTGTTGACCATTAGTCACAGTCTCCAATCTGTTGACCAGTACAAATAACCGTTGATTGGCCTATCAAACGGTTATCATCGCGCGATGGTACCTATATCTCAGTGTCATGCAATGATCACAATACCTTTCAATATACCAATCCCTTTCAATATTTCAATATCACATCAACGTCCAGCACTCTCACAATTCCCTTCAATATCTCAATATCAACATTTCAATATTTTCCCTCAACTTACTCCCCAACATCTCAAATCCAACATTTAATCCCCTTATATCTACATAACCTTTCCAAAGTCACTATCAGAACACTCCACATGTGTAAATGTCACACCATTCCAGGATTTTCACCACAACTAAACAGGATACTACATATATAATGTGTCAAAATTCTTTATACGAAAATAATCGTGTTTAAAAGGCACCCGATAGCCTATTTTGTATAAAAATAACTTTTAAAGATTTTGAGGGCTAGAAAGGATTTTGAAAATTCCAACTAACATCACTCTCAATGTTATAGCAAGGTAAGAGTGATTACCTGTAGCACTTTAGCACTCCCCCGCGTTCCCCTTTACTTTACCATGCCTTGAGAAATATATGTATGCCACATCTTTTCCTATCGTTACACCATGTAATGATAGTAAGTTAATAAACATTCTAAGTCATAGATTAACTAACGTCTCTCTCGTATCCCATATTACTACCTGTTTTCCCATTCTTAATTCCAATTCTCATAGTTAAATATTAGATAATCCATGTTCAGTTCAAGTATCACATAAAAGCAAACCATTTCACCAAATACAGAGCAAGTACATATAAGTAACCTAAATTTCTATTTTAGGTTTATCAAATAGAATTTCTAAATTGCACCATTCAGCCAATTGCCAAAGAGGAAACAATAAATCCAAAACTCACAATGCAAATATCCAAGCTAATCCATTTTACTTTGTAAAGTACCAAAAGAAAAACATAACATTCCCTTTGTTTTTGTTATTTTCTTTTCTTTTTCCTAGCTTAAAGCATATGGCATAATAGACTCACGAATTAGATTAAACACAACTTCCACTGAAATCAAAGCTACCACTCATTATTACTACAAAACTGAATTGAACTTAACTACGTCTAGATGAAGCATGTTACCTCTAGTTCCCATAACAGTTCAGCCTTTCAAATTCATTGAAATTCAACATGTAACTCCCTAATATCTTTACTTTCAACCTTAGAACCGGCAGCCATTCATGTAGAATCACTACCAATTTAGCAAACATAAGCAACAAACACATATACACAAATTTTCATTCTTCATTGTCTTTGTTAAAGCCATAATTGCAAATAACACAATACTCATGAACTCATTCAAAACTAGGTAAGAGTAAATCACCATCATCATCATTTCTAATCTTTTATCACTATAATCCTCAATCATCCACATTTGCACATCCACAAACAATTTCACACTTCATTCCCATTACTAAAACACTAATCATCAACAAATCCAACCTTAGGCCCTATTTTTCCAAGAATTTGACAAAAACTCCAAACTCACATCAGACTAAACAATCAAGTTTTATTAAAATTTTACTCACCTTTCCAACATTACCTCCATGTTATAATAAACATTACCCATTAACCAAAAGTTCCATATACTTCAATAAACTATCATTGTTAAACTCATTAATGAAGTTGAAATTTGTCTAAATCCACACCTACACACACAAATATATCCTGAAGCTAGAAGCTTTCAGTATGTTCTCAAATAAATTCCATCTCTCCAACTATTTAGTTATCAAGAACTAAAGGGCTGAATAGTTTTAAACCCACTCACCTCACCACCATTTACTTCTCTTTACAAACAATAATACACTAATACATTAACACATTTCCAGCCAAAACACAAATGAAAGGTAGGGAACTCACAAAACAAGTCCCCATTGAAATTTACTATTATAACACCACATCATAATATCATTAGTATCCCTTTCTGACACGATATCTATTCACATTAGAGAGGAGACAGAAAAACAAATCAAGAAATCAATAACTTTAACCAGGGCAAACAAAAAGACTACATTGTCACTTCAGAAACTCCTAATTAACCATTCAAATTATCTAAAAATCACCAGAAATCGAGACTTAAGATTCATTTAACTAATTATTATAACCCAGAATCCAAAACCCCTTTCGATTTTCCTCTCAAATTTCGGCCAAAGCAAAGCACAAAGGTAGAAATGAAGCAAAAGGAGCTACCTGAACTCACGTCACCGGATTCCGCCATGAACAGTCGCAAATCGTCGTCGGAACCGCTGGGACTCGTCGGAAAAATGAAAAACAAAGGAGGGAGGTGAGGGTTCAGATATTTGAAGTGAGAACAATGATGGAACTAGGAACATAACTTACCTAAACTTAAAGATGACCCAACACTAAACGGACTCGCCCTTCGCCGTCGTTTACCGCCGCTTGTGGCCGGAGGAAATGAAAGAAAGAAAGAAAGAAATTGAGTTTTGGAGAAGGGAGGTCGGGTTCGGTTGAGAGGAAGAGAGGCAAAAGTGAAAACCATGACAAGGGAGGGGTGGCGGCGCCGCCGCGCCGAAGGCCGCCGGAGATCGCGAGAGCGGAGGAGAGGAAGAGAGGAGAGTAATCGAAGGTGGGGGGGGTCGGCTGAAACATATAAGGAAAGGAGGGAGGGCGTGTTTGGTTAGGGAGAAATAAGGGTGGTTTTTGATAACTAAAGCCCAAACTTGCCATAGTGTACTCATTTTGATTTAAAAACACTTAAACCAGCCTCCAATCTTCTTAAACTTCAAAATATTTTTAGCTCTATCATTCCCTCATATTTCAAACTCTTCATTTCTTAATTAATTATATGCACATTAATTACTCAAAATTTCCAAAATATCCCAAAAATTTCCTAAAAATTCCAAAATTCCTAATTTCTTCATTTATCATTTCCCAAAACACTCTTTAATCCTGTATTAAATTTTCAGGATGTTACAGTGCACATCCAAGTCAAAGTCAGAGAAGTTGAATTGCCAAACATAGCGGTTTGGTTTTTCAAACGAGGGCAAATTCCCAAAAGCATCAGACAAACACAACCCTAACTGAATGATATTTAAGACATCCACACTGAGCTTCATGAAGTGGAAGTTAGTGAAAGGCGATATCTTTGCGCGAGGAACACCCATATTGGGTGTAGCAAAAACGGTACCGGGGAACTCAGTATCGAAAGAGGCGAAACGACATCTGATAGCGGCCATGCGGATCAGAGTTAGCTCCTTGGGTAAATTGGAGGCCCAAACTTCATGAATAATCATGTTATTTGTCGTCATCACCATGTATGTGTCTGTCGAGTCATAAAAGACGGTTAAAATATGAGGTGCGGGCAAATAAGGTGTAAAAGCACAAATAGGATAAGAGTTAGAAAAGACCCAAAGCAAGTTGAGGTTCTAAGATAGTTTGAATATACAAGCTAATATAAAAAAGATAATCATTTGTAAGATAATTATTTTACCCAAATCCTAACTCTAATGAATCAAAGTTTTGAAAGCCAATACTACCAATTTTGGATCCCAAGGAAGAAAAAGTTGGAAACTTTAGGCACAAAAGCATGGAAGTAATGAAATGTTAAAAATATAGAAAGAAAGGAATGTTGGACGAATGAATCTCACGTCAATTATAGCAAGAAACAAAGATGCGATGCGATTGTTTTTGATGAGGCAACGATAATGATTTTGAAGTTGAATCAGAGAGCGCGTATAACTATATATGTTTTTATACTTCAAAAACAGAAAGCATATGGGAAGAGATGGGAGTGGAAGGAAATTAAATAAACCAATTACCTTTATTCTTAATCATATTTTGGGTATTTTTTTAAGAAAAATAGAATATTCTATAATATTAGAATATATGTTAACTAATAAATCAAATAAATTAGTTTCATAAAAAATATTAGACAAATCAATTTATAGTTTCTAAAAATGTTATTAAGAATTAGTGGTGGTAATTTAGGATTTAATTAACTTTGGAATTAATTATTAGCATAGGGAGCTCCAAAGAGAAATTTAGGGAAATGACAACATTTTTGGGGAAATAAATATATTTGAAGACGTCAATAGGTTTAGAAATTTAAGGAGCAATGTTAGGAATTTAAAGGGAAAATGACAAATAAATCTCTTCCAATACCCAAAAGGACAAGTTAGGAACCTAAACTTCCAAAAGGACTATGAAGGAACTAGGACTAAATTAGGATTATTAGATGTTGCACAAAGACTCAAATACCCCTCTCCCTCGACACATTTCCTCCACCTCCCACATTCACTTTTCCTTCCAACTTAAGCTTCATTCTCATTTCTCACGCTCCCCCACTCCTTCATTTTTCCTTCACATTCACTTTCGCACATTACAAATTACAAGTTGGAGCTTGAGATACAACTGTGAAGTTCTAAAAGCAAGATAAAATGGCTGGCCACTGTAGCTACACTTATACCACCAAAAAGTCATGGATACTACGAGCATTGAAAATCAAAAAGTCAAAGATAAATAATTTCTTTGCTCAGATTGTCTGACCATCCTCTCCCTTTGAGTGGATTGAAATCTAAGAGAAGCTAGATTCTAAAGTGTGGGTTTTTTATCATATAGCCTTTTCTTCTGTCGGTTTCAACGCCCCCGCCCTTAAACCCCACCGTGCTCTCTTCCAAAATTTCAGCAAGGATACTAGTCAAGTGCAATGACAGGTAAATTCATGATCTATATATAACATTTTAAACCCTTCAAATGTAAGGACTTGGATTTTTTCTTTTTAAATCAAGGTTATAATAATGGCACAATATCTACTTTTATGAATGAGATCATAGATTAGAGGAAATCAGGGACTGATGAAATATTTCAAAATTATAGACGCCTATTGTAACATACTGTTACTAATTCCCTAATTAAACTAAGATATCCACTTTAATTCAATAACCTCTTTACTAACTATGATAGAAAAAGGAATATTCATATCAACAATATCTCTATCATAGTTAGAAAAAGAATTTCCTAATCATTTTATACATTATCCGTGATAGAAAAGAATTGCCTAATACCATATGAATACTATCATGGATAATTAGCAGCTAACCATGTTAGAAAAGATTCACCTAACATGGTTAGAAAAGAAAGCACCTAATGTTAAATACTATCCATGATAGAAAAGAATTTCTTGATACAATATGAATGCTATCATGGATAATTAAAAGCTAACCATGTTAGAAAGGATTTGTCTAACATGGTTAATAAACAAAATTAATTGATATTAAACAATAAATAAATATATATACATGCGGAAGCGAATGCAGACCTATAAATTGGCAATATACAATTCTAAATAAACTATACAACCTCCACTACCTAATTCTCTTTCCTGATGCTTGCGTCTGTGCATGAATACCTGCAAAAATGTGAGTAATCGTGGGATGAGACAATTTGTCCCAGTAATCACTACTTAACTCACTATAACAGTGAGATATGCGGTAGTGAGGGCGTCTAAACGGTACCACAATTTAAAATCAATAATATATATACACAAGTCTTCTTCCATTCATCACTCAAGTCCCTCTGTTACATCCAAATCAAATCAAATTCATCATCCATCATCTCTACTTTCCAAATATCACTCAAAATCCGTCAGTCAATTCCACATCACTATATTTCATCTCCCCATTCTCCAGTCTAAGGATACTACCATCTAACTCTCACACTCACCTATAGATACATCGTGCCATCGCGGAGGCATTTATTCCAGCATCCAACTGTTAGAATCTTAAGTTTTGATGAAGACTAGAATATGAAAGAACTAATTGATCACTTAGGAAGAACTAGATTAAAATTGAATCCTAAGTTAAAGCACAACCGGATGTAAAATCACTTCCGGAAGATTTAGAGTAAAATAACGTAACTGACGCTGACTGTTATACTACACATCCCATAGCGTGAGTAAATGACACACTAAGTCACTTAGGAAGAATTAGATTAAAATCAAATCATAAGTTAGAATACAACCGGATGCAAAATCACTACCGGATGTCTTAGTTAAAATAACTAACGCTCACGGATGAAGTATACATCCCACAGCGGAAGTCAATAACATGCTAAGTCAGAACCTAGTCTAAGTAAGATTGCTTCCCATAGCAAAAACGCTTCCCATAGCATGTATGGTTCTTACTGCACTTGATTATATATATTACTATGTTGGACTAACATTTGTGTGCAGAACCTAGTTTTACTTCCAGATGCAAATGAGCTTCCGGATGCAAATGCTCTTGACACTGGGACTCTTAGACTAACACTTGCAGAGCAAGTCTTCCGCTTCCGGATGTACGTGATCATCCATCAGCAAGAGTACAAGAGACAGAACGTACATAAGCTCAGAAGTCAGAATGCTTTTGTCAGAGCAGAGTTGTCAGAGTGCTTTTCAGAGATAAAGCAAGTCAACCCTGCTGAGCATTTATGGAGCATTAATGGAGCCAACGGTAACAAGGGATTAACGGCAATATTCAAACGGCATTGTTACCTACCAAGCATGAGGACCATTAGAAGATGCTATATAAGGAGTTACTTCAACATTAATGAAGCACCTAAGAATTGCACCGAACATAATCTGCAAAATTTATTCAAGCATTCAAAGCTCATACTACCCAGAAAGCAAAAAGTTCAAGAGAGCACTTATTACCTCGAGATTTATTCTTCAGTTATCTTGTACTCTTTGCATTTAAGTCTCTTCATTTATTGAGAGCTTTTATTGTACTTAAGTGAGTAACATTATCTGTTCATTGAGTGAACTAAGTAGAAAATCCTTTGTTTAAAGGTTAAACCCTTACAAGTAGTAAGGGGGAGCGAGTTAGGTTGTAAGGTTGCAAGTGAGCCCGTAAAACTTGTGGTTGTAAAGGTTGCAGGTGAACCCATTGTAAAAATTGTGGATTAGTGGAATTCAATCTGGAGATTGAGAACTGGACGTAGGTCAAGAGTTAGGACCGAACCAGTATAAAAGTGTTGTGCATTTTATTTTTCTAAGTTTTATTTTGTAGCACAATTCACCCCCCCCCCCTCTTGTGCATCCTCACTTTCATTTGGTATCAGAGCGGGTCTTCCTGACTTGATTCCAACGAATCTAGGAAGAAAAAGATCCAGTGATGGATGCTGATCAGATTCAGAATAGCCTTCCTGATGTCTCAATGCCCCCAAACAAACCTCCTGGTTTCGATGGGTACAATTATCCGTTCTGGAGATTCAGAATGGAGAACTATATTAAGGCTAATGGCCTTCGTATCTGGGATGTTATAGAACGTGGTGACAATGTTCCATTGGATGATGAAGGCTTTGAGAAGCCTAGGTCCAGGTTCACTAATGATGACTATTTCAAGGTGGAACTGAATCATAAGGCCATCAACTTCATTCAGTGTGCATTAAGTCAGAAGGAGTTCTTCAGAATAAGTCACCACAAAACTGCAAAGGAGATGTGGGAGGCTCTTGAGACAGCTCATGCGGGGACCTCTGGGGTCAAGGATAGAAGAGTGGAGATGCTGGTGGAAGAATTCCACAAATTCACGATGCTTCCTGATGAGCCGATCAGAGATCTGGAGCTCAGATTCACTCACCTTATAAACAACCTTGCCTCATTGGGAAAAACCATCCCAGAGAGGGAACAGATAAATAAAATCCTGAAGGTATTGAAAGGTGATTGGCTTACAAAAATTACTGTTTTGCAGGAAGTACAGGGAGAATCAACCAGATCTATCACCACACTATTCGGTTCCTTGGCTGAATATGAACCAACCGTGTTGGCTCAAAGAACTCCCCAAGCGACCACAAAAGCTAAGAACCTTGCACTAGTTGTTCCCAGCAAAGAAAAGGATGATGATGATGAGGAGAATATTGATGAGGAAGAAATGGCCATGATGGTTATAAGATTCAAGAAGTTCTTCAAGAAGAAAGGAGGATTCCAGAGAGGAGAATCAAGTTACAAGAAAGAAAAGGCCCCTGTCTGTTTCGAGTGTAAAAAGCCGGGTCATTTCAAGGCTGAGTGCCCAAGCCTCCAAAGATTCAAAGGAAAGGACAAGAGGAAAGCCTTCATGTCTTCTATCTGGGTCAACAGCTCCGACGAAGAAGCTAGCGATGAGGAAGAGGTTGCAAATCTCTGTCTTGTTGCTAGGGAAGATAGTAGAGAAGAAACTCTCTCAGATTTTGAATCTGTCTATGGTGACGAGGTAATAAGCACCACTGAACTTCAGGAAGCTTACAATGATATTCATAGAGAGTTTTATCGAATGACAAAGGCATTTAAGGCTTCAAAAAGGAAAAATCAAGCACTTGAGCTGACTGTAGATTCATTAAGTGATGAGCTTGCGGAAGCCAAGAAACTTCCGCTAGCGGATGCCAAGGGAAATCCCCAAGTGGAACCCAATGCCTCAGAGAGCTGCATCAACTGTAGCAAAATCTTTATTGAAAGGGATAGGCTAAACAATGCCTTGCAAAACTTCACCAACGGTTCTGAAATGCTTAATGTTATTTTAATGAACCAAAGGGCTTATAGAGATAAGACGGGATTAAGCTATAAGCACAAAGAAAAAGGTGGGTGGAACCCAAAGTGAAACCCTACCTGAAGTTCTTTCACAAAGCCACTAGTTATAGTTCCTCACCCTTCAGCTTCTGTAACTACTGCAACAGGAAGGGATACTCCACGTCCACCTGTAATGCCAAGAAGCATGGAACCAATAGCACTCACAAGTGGGTTCCAAAAGGAACAAAATTGCCTAAGGACTTCTCAAGGCAAAAGGCTAAGGGAGTACGTAGTCCTAGGACCTGGAAACATATTCCAAAGGAAACCCATTAGCCTAGAGCCCACTCAAGGCCAGAGGCACTAGTCATTCACAAACCCAAGGCTAACACTAGACCAAGGGTTCTGAGCGCTAATGATAAAGGACCCAATAAAGGTTGGGTACCTAAGGTTGTCTAATCCATGCAGGTCTGTCTCAAGGCATCCAAGAACCGGAAGTGGTACATTGATAGCGGATGCTTGAGACACATGACAGGAGATAGGGACAAGTTCAAATCACTGGTGATCAAAGATGGGGCCAAAGTGAACTTTGGAGGAAATCAAAGTGGAAAGATCACTGGTGTTGGTGAAGTTGGTCCTATCCAGGACATCTACCAGGTAGATGGTCTCTGCCATAACCTGCTGAGCGTGAGTCAAAGCACGGACAAAGGAAATTGGGTAATCTTTGACTCACATGAATGTCTTATAGTTGGTAAGAATGATCTGGACATAGATATAACCAATCTTAAATGCAAGCTTAAGGCCAATAGGAATGGAAATTTATATACCCTAGATTTATGCCAGCAATTAACTGAAAAATGCTTAATCACTTGTGATGAAAATAGTTGGTTATGGCATAAACGGCTAGCACATGTAAATTTTACACAGTTGGATATGCTTATAAAAAAGGAGCTAGCCATAGGGATTCCATCTTTTAGAGTAAAGCATGATTTTATCTGTGAATCCTGCCAACGAGGTAAGCAAACAAAGTCCTCGTTCAAAACCAAAAAGAAAGTCTCCACTAGCAGGCCCCTAGAACTAATCCACATGGACTTAGTTGGGCCAGCTAGAGTAAAGAGCTTGGGTGGAAACCTGTATGCTCTAGTTGTGGTGGATGACTATTCAAGGTTTACATGGACTATGTTTCTTCCCTCTAAGCATGATACTTTTGATGCTTTGTTGTCCTTGCTAAGAAAGTACAGAATGAGAGAAATCTGAAGATAGCAGCAATAAGGACAGACCATGGTGGAGAATTCGAGAACCACAACTTCTCTGAGCTGTGTGAAGTCAATGGGATTGATCACAACTTCTCAGCTCCCAGAACTCCACAACAAAATGGTGTAGTTGAGCGGAAGAATAGAGTTCTGACTGAGATGGCCAGGAGCATGCTCAATGAGAAGGAGGTGTCTCAAGTGTTCTGGGCTGACGCTATGAGCACTGCCTGTTACATCTCCAACAGGGCCTATGTTCGCAAGGGCTTGGACAAAACTCCATATGAATTGTACAAGGGAAGAAAGCCCAACATCAGCCACCTAAGAATCTTCGGATCAAAGTGCTATATCCACAATAATGGAAAGGTAAATCTGGGTAAGTTTGATCCTAAAGCAGATATAGGAATTTTCATAGGATACTCCCTTAGAAGCAAAACTTACAGGGTATACAACTTAGGAACTAGAACAGTTGAAGAATCCATGCATGTTGTATTTGATGAAAACCCCTCATGGGAAGGATCCACAGAGGATGATGGAATTATAAATCTTCCAAAACCACCATCATCCTCACCACCCAAAGAAACATCAGCAAGTGATCCTAAAGTGGAGGATGACCCCATTGATGAACCTAGAATGCAGACGGTGCCTGATGAGGTACAGTTGCCAATCGCTAGGAGACATCACAGGGATCACCCACTAGACCAAGTACTTGGTGATGTTTCTTCTGGTGTTAGAACTAGAAGGCAGGTTTAAAATGAAGTTGAGTTCGGAGTCTTCTTGTCTCAAATTGAACCAACTTCAGTTGAACAGGCTCTTGAGGACTGTGACTAGATCATTGCCATGCAGGAAGAACTCAACCAATTTGAAAGAAGTCAAGTCTGGGAACTGGTGTCTAGACCGTCTCACCAATCCATAGTTGGGACCAAATGGGTCTTTAAGAACAAACTGGATGAGACCGGGCTAATCACTAGAAACAAAGCCAGATTAGTTGCAAAAGGATATAACCAAGAAGAGGGCATTGACTATGAAGAAATCTTTGCTCCAGTTGCAAGACTTGAGGCCATAAGGATTCTTCTAGCATTTGCATCCATGAAAGGTTTTAAATTATATCAAATGGATGTAAAGAGTGCCTTTCTTAATGGCTATATTAAGGAAGAGGTGTATGTTGAACAACCTCCTGGCTTTGAAGACCCTAAATATCCCAAACATGTTTTTAAACTTAAGAAAGCCCTATATGGCCTGAAACAAGCTCCACGAGCTTGGTATGAGAGACTTAGCAACTTTTTGCTAGGAAAAGGTTTCTCTAGAGGCAAACTGGATAATACATTGTTTATATTGCATAAGGGTAAAGACATGTTAGTTATTCAGATTTATGTTGATGATATCATTTTTGGAGCAACTAACGAGAAACTCTGTGAGGAGTTCTCAAAGACAATGCAGGGAGCTAGAGTTTGAAATGTCGATGATGGGAGAATTGACATTCTTCCTAGGCTTGCAGATCAAGCAGAGAAAAGATGGAATATTCATCTCCCAAACCAAGTACTGCAGAGAACTTCTCAAAAAGTTTGGGATGGATGAATGCAAGGAGTATGATACTCCTATGAGCACCACTTCCGCTCTCGATGCAGATGTTAAGGGAAGTTCTGTCAGTTAGTCAATGTATAGGGGCATGATAGGCTCCCTATTATATTTAACAGCTAGTAGAACTGACATTCAATTTAGTGTTGACATGTGTGCAAGATTTCAAGTCAATCCCAAGGAATCTCACTTAACATGTGTTAAAAGTATTTTAAGATACCTTGAGGGAACTCAAGAACTTGGTCTCTGGTATCCCAGAGGTAACCAAGAGTTCTTGTGGGCTTATTCTGACGCTGACCATGCAGGTTACAAGACAGATAGAAAGAGCACCAGTGGCCAATATGCCTTCCTAGGAGGCAGCCTGGTGTCATGGGCAAGCAAGAAGCAAACCTGTGTGTCACTGTCATCCACAGAGGCAGAATATATTGCTGCTGCAAGTTGCTGTGCACAAGTGCTTTGGTTGAAAAACCAACTTCGAGATCTTGGCCTAGAGTTCCCAGAGGCTCCTATCCTCTGTGATAACACAAGCACCATCAGCCTTGCCAAGAATCCAGTACAACACACAAGAACAAAGCACATTGACGTCAGACATCACTTCATCAGAGACCATGTTCAAAAGAAGGATGTCAAGGTGCAGTTTGTTCCTACCCAGCATCAACTTGCAGACATCTTCACCAAACCTCTGGGGGTTGACCAATTTACATACATAAGAGGAAATTTGGGAATGGTAAACCCAAATGAAGTTTAAACTTCAAAATAAACTTGTGCTTAATTGTCAAAACCTGTAAACTGTGCTAACTTAGGCATCGGAGTGCCAATCTTTAGTTTTGCAGGTCCCCCAATGCTTAAATGTTAAATCTTAAGTGGGTCACTTCCGGAAGCACTTCCTTCTACTCAGGGTAGATACTGCCGCTTGCGATTGCCGCTCAGCAACAGGAAGCGCTAGTGTTGGGAAAAGGACACGTCACCTCAGAAACGTTTCACCTTCTCCCACAACAGCTGTGTCCTCTATGACAGCCAGAAACGACACGTGGCATCAGGTGCGCCGTTTCAATTTGAAATGTTTACGTTTCCCATAAATTGTGTGTGTTTTCAATAACTTGCCATTATGACACATCGCATCAAACACCACATTGCATAAATAGGGTTAAACATTCATCATTTCTCACAAACATTTTCAACCTACTCTCTGAATTCTCTCTCGCCTGTTCTTCATCTTCACCTTCATCGTGTTCATCTTCATCTTCATCTTCATCTTCTCTGCATCTCCTCTCCTTCCACTTAAACCTCACAAAAATGGCTGGTTCAAGCGAGTCTAACCCTAATCCACAGAAAGCCTTCTCCTCTAAGAAATCTGGGAAAAGGAAAGAGAAACAAGTCCGCTTTGCCGAAGAACATTCATCCAATCGCCAGAGGGTCCCAGAAGATGACTACTCTGAGTATAAATCTAGGCCTCTAGAAGCCGTTTCCCAGGGATTTGAAAACAGAAAGCCCTACCTCAACAATGGGATCTACGTCGATATGGAGAAGTTGGCAAATCTGGGTTATGATCTTTCTGACTACCTGGAAAAATACAAGAACTGGGTGGGTTTGCAGCAAGAGTATAATGTGCAAGTGCTGCGAGTGTTCTTTGAGTCCCTTACTGCAACAGTTAAGATGAGGGACATGTCTAAGAAGAAGAGCGAAATTGCTAGGGTTGATTTCAGGGCAACAGTCAGGGGAAGGAAAATAAAGTTTAACTGGAGGACCATCAACCGTATCCTTGGGGTCACTAATGAAGAGATAAACCAGTGGACCTACCCTGAGCGCCTGGATCAAGCAGATATGGAGCTGGCCTATGGGACTGGTGGAAAGAGAGTCTCAGGCATGCCTTACACCAAGAGGGTGCTCCAGTACATCTATTCAAGAATCATGACCCACAAGGGGGGTAATTTCAGCGATTTCACTCAACTGGACAACCCCTGGCTGGCCAGATTCCTCAACAAGGAGCCTATCAACCCCGGCCAACTAATCTCTCTCTTGAGCTTCTCCGCTGGGTGGACAACAAAAACAAAGAGAATACCTCTCTTCCCTACCCTCAGCTCATCGCCTTCCTCCTGGAGAACTTCAACATAAAATCCACTAAGGAAGCGGACAACAAGAAATGCCTGCCTATGGGGTCCATGAACTTAGGCAAAATGGGGGTCTCCTACAACAAGCCTGCAGTCTGGCTCTCAGGCAGGGAGTGCCTCTCACACCTCTCAACCCTCTGCGTCTGGAGCAGGGGATCAGGAAGCCGACTCCCAGGCTGGCCCTAGCAGCTCTCGTGGTCCAAGGGTGTCTGCTGCTCAGAAGGCCTTTCTTGATGACCCCTCTGCGTGAGGAGTTTGAAGCCACCTTCAGAAGACAGCGCCGGAGGATCAAGCGTTTAGAAGATCACATTGATGGGGTTGAAGCAAAGTTGGATCTTATCCTTGCCCACCTCCTTGCACATCCTCGCTCACCTCCTTGCCCTCACCATCTTTGATGATGCCAAAAGGGGGAGAGATATGCTAAGACAGCTGTCCCTGTGGTTTGATGCGGACGTTGCTGCTGCCCTTAGAAGGGCAATGGACATGAAGCGGATTGGCCAAGCAGAAAGGCTCATCCGTGGTGAAGCCATCCGATTCATGAGCCAACATCAATCCGCCAGCACAGAGGCGAGTCTTGAGATAGTGATGGCTGATCAACCTGCGGAGATACCCTCTGCTGAGCCTGTGTCTCCCTCTACGCCTGCACCCAATCTGTTTGAAGAGCTGTGTATGAAGTATGGGTTCAAGAGGCCAGAACCGCCAGCAGTAGTGATCGCCAAGCCAATTCCTCCCTCTGCGCCAGCCCCTGTCCCTCCTCCAGTCAGTTTCAGTAAGTCAAAGGTTAAGAAGACTCTGGCTTAAAAGGTCACTTACTCCCCTAGTGCATCCTCAGATAGTGAAGAGGAGTCCATTGCTGCTCCTGAAGGTATTGAGATTGAAAGGGTGCCACTGCAAGGGGAAGCTTCTGAGCCTCAGTCATCCACCCAAGAGCAAGCTCAGGCAGTAGATGGTGAAATCCCACCAGAAGTGGTGGTCAAGCTAGAGGTGGAAGACATGACTTCAGATGAACTTGAGAGATATGGTGGAACAGACAGACTCACATACGAGCAACTTTTCGTTCTGGATGCTGAGAGGGCTCATGCTATGGACCTTCAAGAAAAGGGGAAAGGGAAGGGAAAAGGGAAAGCGAAGTCAAGCCTACCACAAGACCCTGATTATCCTGCCTGTAATGTTAAGGTTAAGGTTGTCCATCTCCCTCACGGATCCATCCCCATCGAAGATTCAGCATTAGGAAGGTCTTTTGGGTTTAATGAGGCTGATGATCTGAGAAGAGCCATCGAGGAATCCCTGGAGCTTGAGAGAGTTAGAAAAGCCAATGAGGAGAGGGAGCTTCAAGCAATTCTTGCCCAGATCAACCAACAAGAGTTAGATGAGATGTGGGCCAAGATGAATGAGGAGCATGAGCATAACCAGAGAGAGAGAGAGGACTAAAAGACATAAACTTTAGAACCCCAACCTCCCATGCATAGCATATCATCTTGCACTATACTCATACTTGTAAATCTTTAGAATGTTTGTTGATTGTTATATGTAATTGATTTACATGTTAGTAATGAAGTTTGCTTATTGTTTTCATACTTGTGTTAATTGTTTATATCTGTTTCTAAGTATGCTTTCATAAGTTAGCTCTAGTTTGTCATCATCAAAAAGGGGGACAATGTTAGAATCTTAAGTTTTGATGAAGACTAGAATATGAAAGAACTAATTGATCACTTAGGAAGAACTAGATTAAAATTGAATCCTAAGTTAAAGCACAACCGGATGTAAAATCACTTCCGGAAGACTTAGAGTAAAATAACGTAACTGACGCTGACTGTTATACTACACATCCCATAGCTTGAGTAAATGACACACTAAGTCACTTAGGAAGAATTAGATTAAAATCAAATCCTAAGTTAGAATACAACCGGATGCAAAATCACTACCGGATGTCTTAGTTAAAATAACTAACGCTCACGGATGAAGTATACATCCCACAGCGGAAGTCAATAACATGCTAAGTCAGAACCTAGTCTAAGTAAGATTACTTCCCATAGCAAAAACGCTTCCCATAGCATGTATGGTTCTTACTGCACTTGATTATATATATTACTATGTTGGACTAACATTTGTGTGCAGAACCTAGTTTTACTTCCGGATGCAAATGAGCTTCCGGATGCAAATGCTCTTGACACTGGGACTCTTAGACTAACACTTGCAGAGTAAGTCTTCCGCTTCCGGATGCACGTGATCATCCGTCAGCAAGAGTACAAGAGACAGAACGTACATAAACTCAGAAGTCAGAATGCTTTTGTCAGAGCAGAGTTGTCAGAGTGCTTTTCAGAGATAAAGCAAGTCAACCCTGCTGAGCATTTATGGAGCATTAATAGAGCCAACGGTAACAAGGGATTAACGGCAATATTCAAACGGCATTGTTACCTACCAAGCATGAGGAGCATTAGAAGATGCTATATAAGGAGTTACTTCAACATTAATGAAGCACCTAAGAATTGCACCGAACATAATCTGCAAAATTTATTCAAGCATTCAAAGCTCATACTACCCAGAAAGCAAAAAGTTCAAGAGAGCACTTATTACCTCGAGATTTATTCTTCAGTTATCTTGTACTCTTTGCATTTAAGTCTCTTCATTTATTGAGAGCTTTTATTGTACTTAAGTGAGTAACATGTTCATTGAGTGAACTAAGTACAAAATAATTGTCGATTGGCCTATCGACAGTTATCATTGCACGATGGTACATAAGTAACAGTGTCATGCAATGCTCACCATATCCATATCTATCTCATCCATCATATTCAAGTTCTCAACCACAATTCCCTTCAATATCACAATATCAATATCATTATCATGCACTTCCGAAATTCCCAACAATATCCCCAGTGGAGTTGCCAAACAGTAGCGCCTGAAAAATTATTTTAAATTAAGTGGAAAAATGGAGCCGCCACCAAAATTTTTAAAAAAAGATATTTTGGAAAACCTTTTAAAATAATAAAAAAATAAAAACAGGGTCCATGAGTCGATTGTGCGTGGGGAAGGTGTTAGGCACCCCACAGCACCCGTTTAAGAGAACGGTTACCCTAAGTCACTTATTTAAAAATAAATATGACCTTAATTTTATTTTATTTTAAATTACAAAGAGAAATCAATATATACAAATAAAAATAAAAGTAGAACAAAAAAAGGAAAAAATAATTTTTACATTTTTGGACTTGACCTAGGATTTAACCTAGGGCCTACGTACCCTTAAGGGATCAAAGCCCACATAGTTTGGGGTAGAAATGAGTGTCACTTGATTTGTGTTTCTTAGGAAAATGATTTTTTTGATTTTTGAAAATAAGTTTTATATTTGGCTGGTGTTTTTATTCAAGAAAAGCCCATAGTTTATTAGAAAATATATTTCTTGAAATGTGTTGGATTAAACTTCCTGAGGAGATTTAATATCTCTCACGAAAGAATAATTATTCATGATTGAGGAGGTTGTAAAAACCTTCACACAACTTGAACACCATTTTGAAAATAATTTAATTATTTTTTTTGACAAATGTTTTAATTTTATTGGAGTTGATTTATTTGAGAAAAAGAAAGGGCAAAGGCCCAAAAATGATACATAACTATTAGCCAAGGAACAAAAATAGTACATAACTATTCCAAGGTACAAATATAATACTTAACTTTTACCATGTGATCAAAAATGATATTTTAACTAATATGAAAATAATATTAGACATGAAATGTCCAAAATGCCCTTATAATTAAATAAACTTTTACCGGGTGGCGATTAATTTATAAGGGCATTTTGGACTTTTCATGTCTAATATTATTGTCATATTAGTGAAAATATCATTTTTGATCACATGGTAAAAGACGAGTATCATTTTTGTACCTTGGAATAGTTATGTACTATTTTTGTTCCTTGACAAATAGTTATGTATCATTTTTGGGCCATTGCCCAAAAAGAAATTATTCACAATAATGTACCAAGCAATGATCAAATATCAACATATGTTCATAGTAGAAGAAAGAGATAGGGAGAATTTATACCTTTAGATGCATACAAGTGTGTGTCATCACTAGGGGTGGAAAGAGGCCAGGCCAGGCCAGGCCACACCCATAATTGGCCTGGCCTGGATTGTTAAAATGAGATTTGGGCCTGGCCTGTGGCTTTTTTAAAAAAAATTTCAGGCATGTGGCCTGGCCTGGCCTGTTAAGGCGAGGCCTGTTAGGCCTGTTATAAGCCTGGATAGTAAACAGGCCGAACCAGGCCCAAATGCCTCACAGGCCGAGAGACACTAAACAGGCCTCACTGGCCTATTTTTCCAGGAAAAAAATAAAAAAATTGACATTGGCAAGTAACACGTGAGTGAGATAAAAGCTAACGAGTTCTGACAAACCTTCCGTGTTTGCAGAAATGAAGCACAATAGACGTGCCAACAACACCCACCAAATCAAAGCACAAGAGAAGCTCCTCCTCTCCATTCAAATTAACTAGTCCAGCAAGCAAATGAATGATCCAGACAATAATATTTCACAAAAGCCCCTCACTTTGAAAAAATCCTAGCTCCCAAATCTCACATGAAACTCCCTCAAGCTTCCACCATTACCAAGCATAAAGATTCCCACCAACAGCATCAGACCCATAAGCCAAAAAAAACCATCATAACATAAACTTTCTAGTAGAAAGCTAACCCAGGCACCCAAACACGGAAACCCATTAAAAGTCATAACATTTCCTCACTTTCCCTCCTTGAAAATCTCAACTTTTTCTGAAGGCTTAAAAAAACACACACTCTTTTTTGCTTCTTCAGATAGTGTGAGTGGGAGTGAATAAGTGTGAGATTGTTATCTTGTTTCTTTGTTTAGAGTGAGGTGTGCTCTCAAGTCTCATCTAACGCAGTGGGGAGAGAGAGAGAGAGGTGAGTGCAGTGTGGAGTGTGCAGAGCAGAGTGTGTAAAGTACCTCCTACTAATATAATATTAATCTTACCCTAATTCACTGCTAATCAAAACAATCCAAACAATGGAGTCTAACTATGTTAGTAAAAGAATCACCTAACATAGTTAGCAAAACAATTTCTCTATTTATCATTTCCAAAACACTCTTTAATCCTGTATTAAATTTTCAGGATGTTACAATTCTCCCCACCTTTTAGGAATTTTGTCCTCAAAATTCACTACCACCACATCTTTACCAAATGAAAACAATAGAGAAAGAGGTAAAACGTACCTAAAAATAGCTGTGGATACTTATCACGCATCCGATCCTCAGTCTCCCAAGTCGCATCTCCTGGGGACATACCTCTCCAAAATACCTTCACTAGACAAATGGTCTTATTTCTCAACTGCTTATCTTTTACATCCAAAATCCTTTCAGGCTCCACTTGATAAGTCAAATTATCCTCCAACTCTACTTCTTCAGGCTCAATAACATGAGAAGGATCAGGGTGATACTTCTTCAGCTGTGACACATGAAACACATCGTGTAGTCTAGATAACTGTGGCGGAAGAGCTATCCGATAAGAAACATCACCAATCTTCTCAATCACATCATATGGACCCATATATCGAGGAGACAACTTCTTAGCCCGAATTGATCTGCCAACACCTGTCATCGGCGACACTTTCAAAAACACATGATCACCCTCTTCAAACTCTAATGGTCGTCGTCGCTTATCTGCATAACTTTTCTGTCTACTCTGAGCCGTCAACAATTTCTCCCGAATCATCTCAATCTTCTGGGTCGTCTCATCCACAATGTCCGGGCCAATAACAGCCCTTTCACTCACTTCCGTCCAACAGATTGGCGATCGACACTTTCTACCATACAAAGCCTCATAAGGAGCCATACCAATACTCGACTGGTAACTATTGTTATAAGCAAATTCTGCTAGTGGGAGATGCTTATCCCAACTACCAGGCAACTCAATAGCACATGCCCGCAACATATCCTCAAGGATTTGATTAACCCTTTCTGTCTGACCATCTGTTTGCGGATGATACGCAGTACTTAACTTAAGCTTACTGCCTAAAGCAGCCTGCAATTACATCCAATAACCTGACCTATAGCGCTGATCTCTATCTGAAATAATACTCTTTGGTACCCCATGCAACCGCACAATCTCATCAACATACAACTGAGCCAACTTTTCCATTGGGCTAGCAATCTGAACAGGCAAAAAGTGTGCCGACTTAGTCAACCGATCCACAATCACCCAAATAGAATCATGACCTGACTGAGTACGCGGTAACCCCGCAATAAAATCCATAGATATATCATCCCACTTCCACTGAGACACCTCAATACTCTGCAGCAATCCGCCAGGCTTTTGGTGCTGAATCTTGACTTTCTGGCAAGTCAAGCACTTAAGTACAAACTGTGTCACTTCCTTCTTCATCTCTGGCCACCAAAACCCTCGCTTCAGATCATTATACATCTTAGTGATTCCCGGATGCATGGCATATTTACTCCTATGAGCCTCTTCCAAAATAGTCTGTTTTAACTCAGCACAATCAGGAACACAAATACGATGCTTAAACCGTAGAATCCCATGCCCATCAATCTCAAAATCTAAGACTGAACCATCCTCCAATTCTTTTCGAATCTTACTCAACTTGTCATCCTTCTCCTGTGCCACCCGTAATTCTTTATACAAGTCGAAATCAACTACTACTGCTCTCAGATTAGACTGCTCCACTCCAGGAACAACTCTCATATCACGCAACGTTTCCAACCAGTCCTGCTCTTCAAGGCTCATTGCAAAGACATGAGCTGATTTCCTACTTAAAGCGTCAGCAACCACATTGGCTTTCCCAGGGTGATACTTGATTTCAAACTTATAATCACTTAGCAACTCCATCCAACGACGTTGCCTACCGTTCAACTTTTTCTGGTCCATCAAATACTTGAGGCTTTTATGATCACTGAACACTTCAAACTGAACCCCAAAAAGATAATGGCGCCAAATCTTTAACGCAAACACCACTGCACACAACTCCAGATCATGAGTTGGGTAGTTCACTTCATGTGGTCTCAACTGTCTCGAGGCATAAGCTATCACTTTGCCATTCTGCATCAACACACAACCTAAACCCATCAACGATGCATCAGTATACACCTCATAAGGTTGAGATGAATCTGGCAAAACCAACACTGGAGCGGTAGTCAAAAGAGTCTTTAACTCCTGAAATGCTGCTTCACACTGCTCCGTCCATACAAAAGGGCGATCTTTCTTGGTCAAATTTGTCAAAGGACGGGCAATCTGGGAAAAACCACGAATAAATCTCCGATAATAACCAGCTAATCCTACAAAACTTCGTACTTCAGTTACTGATTTCGGAGATTCCCACTGCAAAACCGCCTCAACTTTACTAGGATCCACCGCAACACCTTCAGAAGAAACCACATGCCCCAAAAACTTTACTTCGTTCAGCCAAAATTCACACTTCAACAGTTTAGCATAGAGCTGATGATCCCTCAGAACTCTCAAAGCAATGGCCAGATGCTCACGATGCTCTTCTTCACTTTTAGAATAAATCAGAATGTCATCAATGAACACTACAATGAATTTATCTAAATACGGTCTGAAAATTCGGTTCATATAATCCATGAACACAGCAGGAGCATTGGTCAAACCAAAAGGCATCACCAAGAACTCGTAGTGACCATAACGGGTTCTAAAGGCCGTTTTGGGAACATCCTCTACCCGAACTCTCTACCGGAGCCATCCTATATGGTGCCTTAGAAATCGGACTAGCACTTGGTTCTAAATCAATGGTGAACTCCACTTCTCGCTCAGGTGGAAGACCCTGGATATCAGCAAAAACTTCAGGATAGTCCCTAACCACATCTATAGCATCAATACAAATCTCCTCCTCAGATTTAATTGAGAAAAAGATAGCAAACACCTGACAACCCCTCCGCACACACTTCTCAGCTTGTGTGGCGGACAACAAGGAACCACTGGAACCCTCCACAGACAAAGAATTCACTGCATATCTCACAGCCCGTTCTTTGCAAAGCAAAATGACATTATTGGCTATCAACCAATCCATGCCAATAATCACCTCTATTTCTTTAAGGGGTAGACACACAAGGTCAATTACAGAGTCTCGACCTTCATACCGAAGGTCCAAGCCTTTACATACTTGAGCAGTTTTAAACACATCTCCACTAGGGGTAGTTACTTTCAAATCATAAGATAATGCAGATAGGGTAAAGCCAAGTTTCCGAGCACAATCATAGGAAATAAAAGAATGGGTCGCACCAGAATCAAATAACACTTCAACACTATGACCACGGATGGAAACCATACCTTGAATCACATTAGGAGACGCTCCGGCCTCCTCCCTCGTGGTAACATAAACACGTCCAGGGGCTACGTGGCGACTGCTCTGACTCGTCTGAACACGCTGTTCTAACTTAGGGCAAAACTTGTAAGTATGGCCCAATTCATTACAATGATAACACCTCCAACAGTCCCCCCAATGATACTTCCCACAACTGGCACAAGGACCTGCTACGGTCGAGGCCGAAGCAGCTGACTCCTGATGAGATCCCTGACTCGCACCTGCTCGACCCCTACCACCAAAAGATTGGGTCCTGCCACCCCTGAACTGACTCCTGTGCTCAGATTTTCCCTGGTGTTGACTACGAAAACTACCTCTCTGGTTATACCCTTGCGAAAAACCTCGCCCTTGAGATCTTCTCCCAGAACTACCGGAGGTACTCGTGCCAGCACTGTGACTCTTAGAGATACCTCCTGAAGGCCCTAAGTAGTTAGTAGATTTAAATTGGTTGTCAACACGACCCAAAGCACCTGAACTTCTCAAGTTTCTGGCCACAAGACAAAGATACTCGCAAGAATCCTCAAAACTAACAAACGGTCTAGCATACAGATATGGCCGCAACACAGGTCTAGCCTTTTGAATCAACTGGGTATGCTTCCACTGGGGATCATCCCTATATTGCAAGTAAGTCACATAACGTGATAACTCATTAAAAGTAGCAACAAATTCATCCTCGTGCATATTGCCTTGCACCAATTTATTAAATTCAAGTTCTTTCTCATGTCTGATTGTAATGGGAAAGTAATGCTCAAGGAATTTTTCTTTGAATTCTGACCACACAGTCATGGAATCATCCATACCCCCGGCTGACTTCCACCATCTCTTGGCATCACCAGTCAACAGCAAGATAGCAACCCTGGCTTTCTGGTACTCATTACAGGCAACTGCTTGGAAAATTGTTTCTAATCTATCGATCCATTCTTCCGCTATTTCAGGTTGGCGACCCCCTTCAAAAGTACCAGGATTGTGCCTAGACACATCTTTCCAAACTTTATTAACAGTACGGTCCTCTTGAGTAACTTCTTGCTGGGTCCCATGAGTTTCACTCTCATGGCCAAATCCAAACTCTCCTTCACTTTGATGCTGATGGCCCATATCCTGTTTAAATTTCTGTAACCTTTCTTCCATTGTCTCCAAAATCACATCCTTCAATTGATTCACAAACTCCGACCCGAAGTTTTGTGTCGGAATAGATTGTTGTGAATCTTGGAATTGACTTGAATCATCCTCTCCACCCACCTAGGGAATAATGATAATAATGATAAAAGAGGATTAGTGATCATAATAGTGAGGAAGGGAAATAAGGGATTAATATATCGTCATTCTATATGCAATGCAACAGGCAGGGTATCGTTAACCATAAAACTGATACCAAGTTGTAAAGTACCTCCTACTAATATAATATTAATCTTACCCTAATTCACTGCTAATCAAAACAATCCAAACAATGGAGTCTAACTATGTTAGTAAAAGAATCACCTAACATAGTTAGCAAAAGAATTTCTCTATTTATCATTTCCAAAACACTCTTTAATCCTGTATTAAATTTTCAGGATGTTACAATTTTTCAGGATGTTACAGAGTGAGTGAGAGTTGTGGGCCTATGGAATTGGGCCGAGAGGTAAGAGTGGGAGAGTGAGGCTTATGCAGTTCTGCTCTTTTTTTTAAATAAGATCCCTTAACAGGCCGGCCTGGAGGCTTAACAGGCTTTTTTTAAAAGCCTGAGCCTGGCCTGTTTTCAATAACAGGCCTTAAAAAAAGCCTGGGCCTGGGCCTGGCCTATATTTAATCAGGCTGATCCAGGCCCTGGCCGCCCTGGCCTATTTCCATCCCTAGTCGTCACATGTGTAGCGCCTTTTTTAATATTCTTCTCTCTGGAGCCTCTCACTGCCTCTTTTCTTTGCTCTCAAAGCCTAGCCCTTTTTCTCTCAAAAACTAAGTCCTCTTGTGATACCAAAATCATCTCCACTAGAAAACCTAGCCTCTCTCTCCACCAAAAAAAAATCCCCTACTATGCTCTCTTGCACTAACTTATATAGGCCACCACTTTAGGGTTTGCCTCTTTAATTCATTTATGTGATCAATCAAATTACCATGATGATAATTCAATCAAATTTGATGAGTGCATCATTATTTCCTTTTATTATCTTATTCCTTTCAAAACTTTCCTATTTATTACAATCAAATCAAATTTCTATTGATTACCCACATTATTGTGATTATAACTTGTTTCCATTTTATTTCCTAATTCAAATCATCATATTTGACTCTTTTACAATTTGAATTATGCTTGCCTTACAAGAAAGAAATGAAGAGAGTATATCTTTATTTTTTTTTTAATTTATTTCTTTCATTTTTTACTTTTTTTATATTTTTTAAATTTAGTGGGGTCCGGACAAAATAAGGTGTTTACAGTTGCCCCTCTTTACTTGCTCGTAGCTAAGAAGAGTGAACTTCTCGTCTATGAAGCAAGTAAAGATAAGAACACTTTGTCCGGCCCGACAACAGACGCAAGTAAGTAGGACCAGGATGCCTTTGGAAACCATGAAAGGATAGGCAAAAAAAGTTCACATGCCCCTCTTTACTCGTTCATAGAAAAAGAAACGAGACAAACTGTCTTCAAAGGATGGAGCCAATCGAGACTTTAAAAGAATGGTGTCTGCCGCTACAGGGCTTTTAAAGAATTGTGCCAGCCATTACTGGCTTTGAAAAGTATGGTATCTGCCGATACAGGGCTTTGAGGGTGCCTGCTGCTACAGGGCTTTGAAAAGAATGGTGTCTGCCGCTACACGGCTTTTAAAGAATGGTGCCTGCCGCTACACGGCTTTTAAAGAATGGTGCCTGTCGATAAAGGGCTTTGAAGGTGCCTACCGATACAGGGCTTTGAGAAGAATTGTGCCAGCCGTTACTGGGCTTTGAAAAGAATGGTGTCTGCCGCTACAGGGCTTTTAAAGAATGGTGTCTGCCGATACAGGGCTTTGAAGGTGCCTGCCGATACAGGGCTTTGAGAAGAATTGTGCCAGCCGTTACTGGGCATTGAAAAAAAAGGTGCCTGCCGCTACAGGGCTTTTAAAGAATGGTGTCTGCCGATACATGGCTTTGAGGGTGCTTGCCGCTACAGGGCTTTAAAGGGGTGCCAGCCGTTACTGGGCTTTGGGGTGCCTGCCACTACAGGGCTTTAAAGGAGTGCCAGTCGTTACTGGGCTTCGGGGTGTCTGCCGCTACAGGGCTTTAAACGTGTGCCAACCATTACTGGGCTTCGGGGTGCCTGCCGCTACAGGCCTTTGAAGGGATGCCAGCCGCTACTGGGCTTTGGGCTGCTTGCCGCTACCAAAATTTTTTAAAAAAGGATATTTTGGGAAACCTTTTAAAATAATAAAAATAAAAATATGGTTCAGGAGTCGATTGTGCGTGGGGAAGGTGTTAGGCACCCCACAGCACCCGTTCAAGAGAACGATTACCCTAAATTAATTATTTAAAAATAAATATGACCTTAATTTTTAAGGGTCATACTTACCTCCAGTGCAGTACATCAAGTACAACCAGTTAACCACTAATTAAATGATACATGTACAATCTTTGATACACCCACCACACCATAGCACTCTCCCTACATTCTCTCCTCTTTCTCTCTCTTCTCCCATCCCTTCCCCGACACTTTCTCCTTTCTCCTTCTCTTTTCCCATCCCTCCCTGTGTTTTTGCCCACCACTCACATCACCCCCTCCAAAAGGAATTGAATGCAATACAACAAAACTCATAAATCCACACACACATCTCCAAAATTTAAGCTTTTTTCATATTAGACCACCATCACCACCGCTCCTTACCACCACCACCAAACCCTAATCATCGATCCTAGTCCTCTCTTCCTCTCTTCCCTTCATCTTCTTCGAGAGTTCAACCGACGCCGGAGGATGGCTGAAAAAAAAAAAGGTAGACACTGTGGACAGTACGGTGAGAGGGGAGAGAGCGGTGGTTAGTACGGAGTACGGACCGAAGGGGGAGGGAGAGGAGAGTGGGGAAGAAAGAGAGAGAAGGTAGGGAGAGTGATATGGTGTGGTGGGTGTATGAAAAATTGTACATGTGTCATATAATTATTGGTTAACTGGTTGTACTTGATGTACTGCACTGGAGGTAAGTTTTTTCCAATTTTTAAATTACCAAGAGAAATCAATATATACAAATAAAAAAATAACAATAAAACAAAACAAGGAAAAAAAATAACTTTTACATATTTGGACTTGACCTAGGATTTAACCTAGGGCCTACGTACCCTTAAGGGATCAAAGCCCACGTAGTTCGGGGGTAGAAATATGTGTCATTTGGTTTGTGTTTTTAAGAAAACATTTATTTAAATTTTAAAAAAATTATTTTTGGTTTGTTTTTTATTATTATGAAAAATGCATATTTATTTATTTTTTAAGAGGAAACACTTCACAATTTTGATTGAATCGCCTGAGGAGATAATCTCTCTCAGAGAAACAGTCGACTTTCAACCTGAGAAAATAATTCAATCTTTAACGGCATGAAAATCATTCAACTCATTTTTCCTCTTTTATAAAAGCTATTTCATTTTATTATTTTTTATTTATGAAAAAGATTTCACAATTTTAAAATAAAATCAAAACAAAGATAGTAAATCATATATCAAACAAAGATAAAATATTGGATTTTGATAATATGATGGATGAATGATAAAAATATGATTCGGCTTCTTTGCAAAAGAATTTCAAATTAAAATCATGAAAAATTTGAATGTGAGTGCATTTGTAAAAAATATATACATATATATAAAAATTGTTTTCAAAGAAAAAATAAATGCATAAGAATAATCCTCACTTATCTCAAATCATTGGCTAGGTGAAGAGACAATCAAGTTGTCTTAGAGGGTTATATCACCTTTGCCTAAATGAGATTAGAGAGATTATGAATGCCTCTGTCTCACAGTAGACTTTCATCGGCATAAGAAAAGAAAGGTAAGAAGAAGAAGAGGAAGAGGAAGAAGAAGAAGAAGTTTCACAACAAGAAATATGTTAAGATAGATGTCTACCTTTTCTAATGAACCTCTTTTTCTTTGCTCTCAAAACCTAGCATTTTTCTCTCAAAACTTCAGTCCTCCAAAACAAATCCTCCTCCTATGCTCTCTTGCTCTCACTTATATAGGTCACCCCTTCTAGGGTTTACCTCTTTAAATGCCTTCTTATTATTATGTCTATCAATCTAATTAGCATGTTGATTCTTCAATCAAATTTGATGAGTGCATCATTATTTCCTTTCATTATCTTATTCCTTTCAAAACTTTCCTATTTATCACAATCAAATCAAATTTATATTGATTACCCACATTATTGTGATTATTCTTGATGACTATAATCAAATCACCATAATTTTTTTTCATTTTATTTCCTCATTCCAATCACCATATTTGACTCTTACACAATTTGAATTGTACTTGCCTTGCAAGAAAGAATCAAGAGAGCATATCTTAGTTTATTTTTTTTATTTTTTCATTTTTTATTTTTTTATATATTTCTTATTTTTTATTTTTTTATTTAGTGGGCCCGGACCAAATAGGGAGTTTACAACTGGCATGAGGCGTATAACTTGTAGTAGCAAATGTGACATGCTTTCTCATTAGTTAACAATTGAATCATACCTATTAACAACTTGATCATACATATTAGGGCGAAGGTGTAAAACTAGCCACCGTAAATTTCCAAATGGACAACTTTGGCACCCGTAAATTGGATGGTGCAAAACCGTACATTATAAATCAAAATGGGACAAATTTAGCCACGCCGTTAAATTGAAGCTAATAGACGTTTTGATTTAATGAAGGTGGGCCCCACGCCAACACAAACGTCTGTTAGCTTCAACTTAACGGCGTGGCGAAATTTGTCCCATTTTGATTTATAATGTACGGTTTTGCACCATCCAATTTACTGGTGCCAAAGTTGTCCATTTGGAAATTTACGATGGCTAGTTTTGCCCCTTCGCCCTACATATTAACAAATAAAATATTTCCATCAACAACTAGAGTATACAAGTTCATAATTGTTCAATGAGGTTTTTAATTGTTATGACCCAATTGTTAATAGGTATGTTCCCGTTGTTAATTGTTATGTTCTAATTGTTAATAGGAAATGCACATTTGAAAATAGAAGTTAATTTGGATGACCCAATTGTTATCGAGTATGCTCCAATTGTTAATTGTTATGTTCCAATTGTTAATAGCTATGCTGCAATTGTTAATACAGAATGCGCATTTGTTAATAAAAGTTAATTTGAATGACTCAATTGTTAATGACTATGCTCCGGTTGTTAACTGTTATGTTCCAGTTGTTAATAGCTACATTGCAATTGTTAATAGGAAATGCTCATTTGTTAACAGAAGTTAATTTGGATGACCCAATTGTTAACGAGTTTGCTCCAGTTGTTAATTGTTATGTTCCAGTTGTTAATAGGTATGCTGCAATTGTTAATAGAGAATGTGCATTTGTTAATAAAAGTTAATTTGAATGACCCAATTGTTAACGAGTATGCTCCAATTGTTAATTGTTATGTTCCAGCTGTTAATCGCTATGCTGCAATTGTTAATACAGAATGCGCATTTGTTAATAAAAGTTAATTTGAATGACTCAATTGTTAATGACTATGCTCCAGTTGTTAATTGTTATGTTCCCGTTGTTACTAGCTACGTTGCAATTGTTAATAGAGAATGCTCATTTGTTAATAAAGGTTAATTTGGATGACCCAATTGTTAATGATTGTGCTCCAATTGTTAATTGTTATGTTTCAGTTGTTAATAGCTACGTTGCAATTGTTAATAGGAAATGTTCATTTGTTAATATGTACTATACAATTGTTGATAGATATGCTGCTACAGTTAATTGAAAAGCTAAATATTTTTCAATAATAAGAAAATACTGTACATGGATCATTACACCAAAAGTTTGTCCCATAAGACACCTCTATGCGTTTGTCCTAACAAATACTTAACTAACAAACACTACCCTACTCTGACTCATACTTCACAGAAGCGAAAATCCAATTTTTTCAACCCGCTCCTTTAAGTCAACCTTTTTTTGACCCAGTAATCTTAGAGTTTAGACTCAAATCTATGGAAGAACTATGCTTAGATACATTAACCTTCTTCCTATTTGAAGTTTCAGTCATGAGCCTACAAAATAAAATACACGTTAGCTTTAAACATTCACCTTTATACAAATCAACTAAATCATGGCTTTAACTAAAGGGCTTAAAAATCCCAATGCAAAGTCTACATAATGACTCAGCCAAATTCACACTAATATACACATATTATTCAATGGCCACAACTCTCAGTCAGCATGACATTCAAGTTTATACAAACCAACCAAATCATAACATTAACCAAAAAGCACAAAAATCCCTATGCAAAGTCTACATAATGACTCTTCCAATTTAAAACCTATATACACAACTCAACCATTCTAAACATATTATTCAATGGCCACAACTCCCAGTCACTATGAACACACATGTCCATCCATATTGTAGTCATATCATAAACTATAAACCCATAAAAATCAATTTGACCCCTCATCAACCTTTATTCTGTAGCATCAAATTGGGAACAGAGATAGCATCAAATTTAAACATTCACATTTAGACAAACCAACCAAATCATGACATTAACCAAAGGGCATAAGCATCCCCATGCAAAGTCTACATAATGACTCAGAGCCAAATTCACTTCAATATACACATATTATTCAATGGCCACAACTCTCAGTCACTATGACAACATAATAGCAATAGCACCTTGCAGATAAAAATATATAAGTGTTTTAGGATTCAGCAATAGCACCTTGCACTACTACAAAAAACACTTTTAACGTCCAAAATTCACGTCCATTATTTGAAAATGGACGTTGTAAATATTTTTTATAAATAACATCCAAAATTCACGTCCATTATTTGAAAATGGACGTTGTAAATATTTTTTTATAAATAACGTCCAAAATTCACGTCCATTATTTGAAAACGGACGTTGTAAATAAATTGTGTATAAATAACGTCCATTATTAGATAAATGAACTTTGTTTTTATTTTTTTTGGTAAGGGAATGGACTTTGTTTTTAGATTAAATATAATATATGTTCATTTAATCAAAATGAATGTGAAAAAACATTGATAACTGTTTTTAAATTTAAATATTGATGATTTGATTATTCATTGATAAATGTTTTTAAATTTAAATATTGATGATTTGATTATGTTAAATAAAATATTATTTGATAAATATTTCAACTTATTCATTAATATTATTTGATTATGTACTTGAGAATTCAGATTAAAAAATTCTCTGAAATATTTCTTTTCTTCCACTTCAACTTCAATATCTTGGTGCGCCCACGTCGACCCTCGCACTCTCCATATCTCTTCAACGATTTCGGACACTTCAGTTCAATGAAAGTGGTTTTCAATCGCGTTTTCATCCATTGGGAAATATCTTCTCCCTTGCTTTCTGCTTTCTCTTCGAAAATTGTAACATACTGTTACTAATTCCCCAATTAAACTAAGATATTCATTTTAATTCAATAATCTCTTTACTAACTATGATAGAAAAAGGAATATTCATATCAACAATATGTCTATCATAGTTAGAAAAAGAATTTTCTAATCATTTTATACATTATCCATGATAGAAAAGAATTGTCTAATGCAATATGAACACTATCATGGATAATTAGTAGCTAACCATGTTAGAAAAGATTTGTCTAACATGGTTAATAAACAAAACTAATTGATATTAAACAATAAATAAATATATATACATGCGGAAGCAGATGCAAGCCTATACAAATTGGCAATATACAATTCTAAATAAACTATATCACCTCCACTACCTAATTTCCCTTTCCTGAAGCTTGCGCCTGTGCATGAATACCTGCAAAAATGTCAGTAATCGTGGGATGAGACAATTTGTTCCAGTAATCACCGCTTAACTCACTATAACAGTGAGATGTGCGGTAGTGAGGGCGTCTAAAGGGTACCACGATTTCAAAAACCAGTAATATGTATATAACCAAATCTTCTTTCATTCATCACTGAAGCCCTTCATTCACATCCAAATCAAAGTCAACATCATCATCTCTATTACCATATCCCACTTAAAATCCCTCAATCGATCCCATTTCAACAAAGCCTCATGTCTCCATCTCCAATCTGAGTACTTTCACTATAACTCTCACACTCACCTATAGATGCATTGTGCCATCAAGGGGGCATCCCAGCATCTAATCTTCACTATATGAATTTGACACTGTGTCCCTCTCCAGAATGAGGGGACAATTTCCCTCTCTGGCAATCTCCAGAGAGGGAACCTCAATTCTGTTTCCATTACAGAACGGGAACGGTTGGGCTCTCCAATGCCAAACAACCGTAGGTCACTTTCTCTCAATAAGTTGACCTATGATCCCTGGTCTAATCAATCCGAAAAGGATCATCAGTACAAATAACTGTCGATCGGCCAATCGACAGTTATCATCGCGCGATGGTACGTATGTATATCAGTATCATGCAAACCTCACAATATTCATATCCATCAATTTCAATCTCATCATCAATATCATGCACTATTATCATTCCCTTCACTATCTCAATCTCAACTATTCAACTTATTCCCTCAACCTAACTATCAACAACTCTCACATAATATCATCTGAACCTCTCACATCATACCAGAACAAACACCAGCCAGGATAATATGTATAATGTTTCAAATTTCTTTTATATGAAAATAATCGTGTTTGAAAGGCACCCGATAGCCTGTTTTGTATAAAAATACCTTTTTAAAGATAATATATATATATATATATATATATAATATATATATATATATATATATATATATATATATATAGGGTGAGAAAGGATTTTAAAAATCCACACAATCATCACCCTCAATGTTATAGTAAGGTTAAGTGTGATTACCTGCCATCCAGTAACCACGCGTTATCTCATCTTTCCTCCCTTGATGCCATAAAACTCATATCACATCCATTCCTATAATAACATGATATACAATGATACATTAGTATCATTTTTACTCCATAATAATTTTACGTCTCTCTTGAATCCTAATATGCTACCCAAACACCCTTTCTTTTGTTTGTCCTAAATATGCATTTCAAACACAATCCAATTTCATATACAATATCCACATAATACAATCCAAATAAAAATAGATAAATGAGACAAAATAAAGCAAACTCTATCAGATCATATAATTTCATAAATCGTATTACCCTTGTTTCTATAACATTATTTCCCATCTTTTAAGTTTATCACCACAACACCTAATAACATTAATTAGCCATTACATTCCTCAAGCAATGCTATCACTTCCATAGTCAAATCAAACCATATTCCAATTCCAAATAAATAAAAAGAAATTAAACTATGTCTAAGCTACCTCTCCAGTCATCTAATTAAGACATCATTCACAATCCTAACTAAAATAATCACCTATTCTCCAAAGCATTGGAGTTGTAGTACATAACAAAGTAGTAATGAAACAACAAACCATAGTTATAACATAACATGAACTCCAATGACAAAAATCATAATTAAAATTTCTGTTTCAGGGTTCTTGAACTCTTCATGGCCTTTTATGTAATCAACCTCAACCTCAACCTCACATCACTATTATAATTCACATATTAGAACATTAAATCTCTCTTAGTCCTATATCTCTAATCATACTGATCCATTTCCTTAAAACTAAAGTTGCCTACATCTAAAAATCCTTAAACCACAGTTCAACCCAATATATTTCTATCATCCTTTAATCATTTCAATAATCTCCTTCACCTCTAAACTCAAGCCATTAATCCCACAACCACTCAACAACAATCCCCCTTTAAGCTCATCCTTGTATAATGCTCTTATCCAACTTGAAATTCAACAATCCCTATCCTAGTGGCTGACCAACAAAGAATTTCCAGCAAAAAGGAACAACACTAAATTATTCAGCCAGAGATAAAGTATAGAAGAAAAATTTTGAGAAACACATGAATTCAACAAAAGCGCACATGCCACAACAAATTGAACTAAAAATAAACTTCTACATACTCCAATATTGATAAATTTTAATTGTTAACCCCAAAATCCTCAAGACCTCCATAAATAAAGAAATTACCCTATTTTAATCACTATTTCTTCCTTCATTAAAATTTGGACTACATTTCAGTTTGAGGTTCAAACTGTATAAACCAGAAATTGCCCCACCTTTTTCCTTTTTATGGCATAATAATCAGCCAACAACAAGAGGGATTTTTCAGCATTCGCAATTCAATAAGAATTCAAACAAGTAACAAGCAACCAGCAAACATTTATCATTTCATTTCGCAATTTCAAACACAACAGTTTCATCACTACTACTGTATCCACATGTAAATCACAATCAAATCAGAAAAGGATCTCAAAACCAGTGGAGATGGTCAAAGAAGCATAGATGAGAAATCCCTTTACTCAACAAATGACACAAGAGAATGTCAACAAACCACATTAAGAGACTCTTATGGTGATTAATGAAGAAACTTCGAGCCAAAAATCACTAAGAAACTCGTCAGCCCTTAAGCCCCAAAAACTAGGGTTTGACCTAAACTACTCCAAACTTTAATCAAGAACCAAATCCTTTCTAAATTCCTTTGTATTGAAGCTTAAACAGTCTTTAATAAGTTTTAAGGTCATGAAAACCCAAACCCCATTTCGGATTCTCTCAAGTCTCGCCTGAAATCGCAAAGAAAAGTGAGGTTTTGAGAAGAAAGCTCACCAACAAGGTTGAACCCTGTAACATCTCAGTTTTTAAATTAAAAATAATACAAGATTATTGAGGTGTTCTTAAGGAAATTTAAGGGTTCGAGGAAGAATTTTAGGATATTCTGAGCAATTTATGAATATTAAATCTTAGTTAGTTTAGAATTTGAAGAAATATAATTAAAAGGATTAATTGGAGCCATAAACTTCTATGAACAAGTATTTTTGAAAACCTAGAAATAGTATGATAGAAAGAGAGGGGTAAAATAATATATACAAACTTTTGGGCTAGAAATATAATTAAGAATAAATGATAGGGTAGTTAATGGTAATTTTCACAAATATATATATATAACACTCAGCACACTCCCTCTCACCCGACATCTCTCTTTCTCTCTCGAGCCCTCCGCCCTCCAACCCTCTCATCAGACCCTTCCTCCTCTCCTCCGTCGCCTTCTTCTTCCTCTTCTGCGTTCCCGGTGGCCTTCGGCGCGGCGGCGCCTACACCTCCTCCCTTGTCATGGTTTTCACTTTTGCCTCTCTTCCTCTCAACCGAACTCGACCTCCCTTCCCAAAAACCCCATTCCTTCGGCCCCTCTGAATCCGTCGAGGGTGGGCTCCTCCGGCGACGGCGAGTGAAGCGGCGGCGCGGCCTCCCCTTCCCCTTTAAACTCTTCTCCTTCGTTTTCCTCTGGTTGCTCTTCGTTTCTTTATGTTCTTTTTGCAAATCCGGCGAGTTTTCCGGTGAACTCACGGTGGTTTTGGCGGACTAAAGGTAAAGATTCGATTTTTCTAGTACATCTTGAGCTATACTTTCATTTTAATGTTTGTTCCCTCATACCCTCAGTTTTCCTTTTGATTTTCATTCGGCCTACACATTGGAGGCGATTTCTGGCGAGATAGTCGGCGGCCGGCGGCGGGTTCGCTTCTTCCTTCCATTTTGGAACTTCGTAAGAAACTTCTACACCCTTCCTGCCTTTGATTTCTCGTTTTGGCCGTTTGTGAGGATGGGACTGATTTGGGTTTTAGGTATTAGCCATGAAAATAAATCAAAACTAAGCCAAAGTTTAATCTTTTAGTGTCCTAATTGTTAAATTGAATGTTGATTGAAGTTTTGTGAAGTTTTTGCAAAATACTAAAGTATGGCATTCTCAAATCCGATGGGGTTATGGATGTTAGTGACTTAAAGGTTCAAACTTTTTGATATACATATTCATTAAAGCTGTAAAATGACTCTACATGTTTGATTTGTGTTTGGATTGAAGATTTCTAAAGTTTCTCTCTCTTTTTGTAATGGCCGAATGGATGTTTGGCAAGTAATGAAGCTTTATGTCTCATTTGGGCTTGATTCTAATTAATTTATGATTGGTAAAAGGCAATAATGCATGTTCTATGCTTGTATGCAATTGGTGGTTATGGTTTGGTAAACAAAATACTAATGATGTATCTATGCTTGTTGGTTTTCATATTTAATTGGAAGTAGTTAGGTTATTAGAAGCGTGCTTGTGAGTCTTGTTGATTTTCTGTTGTTTTTGTGAAATAGCCGAACTGAATTGTGGTTTTGTTTTGGGTTGTTATAAATGTTAAGTTGATTATAAAAGTTGGCATACTATTAAATGGCTGATTTAGTTAGATGCTCAATGTTTTAAATCGGGGCTCAAAATGTTTAAGGTTGTATTGGAATGAAAAGATGGTCTGGTGATTAATGTTTGAAAAGTTTCAGGTTTAAGAAAGGATAGAGATTGATTTGAAAAGAGGAAGTTCATGAATTTTCTGCCCATTTACCTTTACTGGCTGAACTGGATTTTCTTGAAAAATGGATGGGATATGCTTTGTTAGGATGAAAGATTGATACTTGATTCAACTAAATAATATTTTTAAAACATGACTGAGTGTGTTATGATGAGACTTAGGCATTTAACAATTGTTGTTGAAGTCATAGTTATATGGTTATGGTTTAAGCATGTGGTGAATGTAAATTACGATTTGTGTGAACGCTTGTATGTTGCATCATAGTGGCATGTCTTGTTTTTCTGTATTGGCTGAAGGGTTTTCAAAATGAGAATGATATGAAGGGTGATTATACAAGTTGTATGATGATTAATTAAGATTTCTAGTATTTTTTTAAATAGTTATGATTAGTTGGTAACTTGTCAAATGGGATTTAAGCTGTAATCTTTCCTGGATTTCATTGTTTCCTTACCTAGTAGAAGATGATTTTGTTTTGGCTCCAAAAAGGATGTTAACGTTGATGATTGATTGCTGCCATGAGCATTTAGTATGTGTTCTAAATCATATGAAAGGAAAATGTTAGTAGGTTGCAAAATACACATTAAGTTGTGTGATATGATTAGTAAAACGTGTTTAGATATATGTATATTGTCCTTGCAGGTTAAAACTTTTATTATTTCTTTTGGAATGATTTAATACTTCTCTGAAAGGAATGGAAATTCTTGCTCTATTTATTTAAGATATAATTATGTATGTTGATGATGATTTTGAAGAATCTTGTTGAGTTTGGGTAATTTTGAAGTGCAATTGGTTGGTAATATTTGAATTCTCGGTCATTGATTATGTTGTTGTGAATGAGCATGTAGTAATGATATGGATTCATTATTTCTAGTATTGGATTGTTGTTGTGGATTGTGAAGTGGCATAAGTTGGTAATAACATGTGAAAGTGTTTGAATTAATCTTAAAATTTGGAATGATAAAAGAATTGGAATTAAGAAAGAAAATGGGTAGTAACATAGAAATGAGAGAGAGACGATATTAATCCATATTCGAATGGTTATTAACTTACTATTATTACATTGTGTAATAATAGGAAAAACATTGTGCTAGATACAAATGTTTCATGAAGCATGGCTAAGAAAACTGGGGAAATACGGCTAAGTGCTAAAGGGCGACAGGTAATCACACTTAACCTTGCTATAACATTGAGGGTGACGTTAGCTGGGATTTTCAAAATCCCTTTTCACCCTCCATATACATATTGTCTTTGAAAAAGGTATTTTTATATAAAACAGGCTATCGGGTGCCTTTCAAACACGATTATTTTCATTTAAAGAAATCTGAACACTATATATATATTATCCTGTCTGGTGGTGGCCATTGATCTGGAATGGCGTGAAAGGTATATAGGAATAATGTTCAGGTTGTGGTTTGAGATGTCATGAGGATAGAATAAGAAGTTAGTTATTGAATGGAGATTTTGTAAGTTATGTTGTGGAAAGCATAAGATGTGATGATTGAGATATTGAATGAGTTTGTGATATTGAACAGAGTTGTCAGGGAGATATTGATATTGTGATATTGAATGGAACTTTAGTTGAAAAGTTGAATATGGTGAGCATTGCATGACACTGCTATTTATGTACCATCGCGCGATGATAACTGTCGATAGGCCAATCGACAGTTATTTGTACGGATCCTTTTCGGATTGATTGGATCGGGGTCATAGGTCAACTTATTGAGAGAAGTGACCTACGGTTGAGGCATTTTAGAGCCCAACCGCCCCTACGGTTGTTAAGGAATTTGAGAGTCCAACCGTTCCCATTCTGCAATGGAAAACAGAATTGGGGTTCCCTCTCTGGGGTTTGCCAGAGAGGGAAATTTGCCCCCTCATTGTGGAGAGGGGCACAGTGTCAAATCATATAGTGAAGTTGGATGCTGGGCCTCCAGGATGGCACGATGTATCCTTAGGTGAGTGTGAGCGTTGGTGTAGTAGTACTGATGGATTGGAGATGGAGATGTTGACATTATTGTTAGGAAAGTGATAGAGAAATGTGAATGATTTATGGATAGAGAGAATGTAAAATATATATATATATATATATATATATATATATATATATATATATATATATATATATATATATATATATATATATATATATTATTGATTTTAAAATTGTGGTACCCTTTAGACGCCCTCGCTACCGCACATCTCACTGTTATAGTGAGTTAAGCGGTGATTACTGGGACAAATTGTCTCATCCCACGATTACTGACATTTTTGCAGGTATTCATGCACAGGCGCGAGCATTAGGAAAGGGAATTAGGTATTAGAAGCTATATAGACTATTTTGAATTGTATATTGCCAATTTGTATAGGCCTGCATTCGTTTCCGCATGTATATATATTTATTTATTATTTAATATCAACTAGTTTTGTTTATTAACCATGTTAGACAAATCCTTTCTAACATGGTTAGCTTTTAATTATCCATGATAGCAGCTGTATTGTATTAGTTTATTCTTTTCTATCATGGATAATATTTTAATCATTAGGATATTTTTTTCCTAACTATGATAGAGATATTGATATAATGGAAATTCCTTTTCCTATCATAGTTAGTAAAGATATTATTGAACTAAAAGAGATGTCACAGATTAATTAGGGAATTAGTAACAATATGTTACAACTTGGTTATCAGTATTTGGTATACGATAACCTAGGACTGTGCTGCATTGCATGTAGATTGGCAATATACATTCTTAGTTTCCTTTCCTTTTGTGCATAATACTCTGCCTTTTGAGAGGAATATCACTCTTCCCGTGGTGGGGAGAGAGTGATAAAAGCAATTGAATAGGTATTGTGGAGAGATTGAGAAGAATATAAGAAGAATAATAAAATAAGTGATAATATTGATAAAAATTTCATAAGAATGACGGAATAAGGATGCTTCTCTGGGGTTTCGATTATAATTATGAGTCGACCATAATCATAGTCGAAGCATCATGAGATACCTTATTGGGTAAAGGGATTAAAATAATTCAAAAATAACAATAAATAATGAATATGAGGAGGAATAATAAATTATTGACTTGGTTTCATGTTTTGTTTGTTAAATTGTTTGATTTATTGATGATTTGACTTGTGCTATTTGATTGTTTGTAATAAAATTCTCTTGAAATTATTTGTTTTTATAAGTTTTAACATGAGACATGCTTTTGTTTTTGAATGTGTTTTGATTATCTGTCAATTAATAATGGTTGGAGATCACATCATTGGTGGATTGGTAATGGTATTAAGATATTGTGCTTGTGTGAGTTTGTATTAAAGGTGTATGTAGAATCAAGAATTTTGTTGTTTGGCTTAATAGGACTATAGAATGATTGTGGTGATTGTAGTGGAATCTAGTATTAAATATGTTATTTGAGCCTAGAATGTTGTTTAGAATGGTGACAAAGTGACCGATGTATGGAATAACAATGAAATGGGGATTCTTATATATTTGAGTAATTGTTATGATGTTGGAAGAGGGAAAAATGTCTAAGATTGATTTGATATCGATCATAATTGAGTGTATTTTATTGTTGCTTGTTTAAAGGTAAGTATTCTTCATGATAAAATTGTTAATCTTATGGGATTAAAAAGTTAAATTGCGAATTGTTTATGAAAATAGTGATTATGGTTAGTGGTGAATATATCAAGATATATATGAATTATTAGAGTTTTGGTTGTGCATATTGGTTTTGTTTGGTTTGAGACCGAAATTGATTTTTGAGTTTGAAGGGTTAGGATGTGTATGTGAAATGATGGTTGAGAGGAAAGTTTGTGATTAGTATATTCGTGTGGTGGATATTAAATTGATGAAGTTGGTCTCCTTTTCTCTTGTTCTGGTTGTCATCCATTATAATATTAGGAGATGATTTTGATGAAAGTATGAAGAAAAGTGTGACTAATGTTATAAATGAAAAGAAATTCAGTAGGCCATGCTAAGGAAAACCTTTCTTTAGAACGATGTATGTAAGATGGGAATACGGTAGGACCTAAGGTTATGTGATAATCTTTATGTTTTAATATCAAGTTATGAGAAGGATTGGGATATTTTTCATTGATTACTTGCTTAGTTGGAAGCAAATGGTAGAAATTCATGATTTGAGAACTTGGGGAATTATGGAAATGACATAATGAATTCAAAGGAAGTCGAGCTAGGGTAGGTAGAAGAGAAATATACTGAGTTGAGTGAGAATGGTATGTGATCACTAATGTCATTTTACGGTGAGAATTTTATTCAAGAGATTGATAAACATGATTCTTAGGAATAAGAGTGAAATAATGGGATTAAAGTTACAATATTCTAGCTTGTATTAATTGAAATAGAGGTAATGGAAAGGAGTTTTGATTTTAAGGATTAGGATACTATGTTTAACTATGAACTGATGAGTAACCAAATTTTGGCTGAAGAATGAAATTAGGAATCGGATGTTTAGAGATTGAGTTGATCAAAGAAAGTACTTGAAAATTTAAATCATGGCTTGATGACTTAGAATAATACTTTGGTTATGTAGGAAAACAGAGATTTTATGATAGGTTATTATTAGAACTTTATTGAGAAGACTAAGACAATTGAAATTAGTGATGAATTTTGAAGTTGTGATCATGACAGAAACAAATAGATAGTTGAGATGAAGAGTTCTTGGTGAACCTTTAATGAATGTTTATAAATAGATTCATTGGAATTGAATGCAAGGGAATGATTTTGAGAAGAAAGTTAACATGGTTGGACAAGTACTAAATTAGAGTATGAGATAAGTAAGGAATGAAATCCTAGGGAGTTCCGATTTAATAGTTAAGATATGGGACTTTAGGAATGACAGAGGAAACAATTGAAATCGAAGAGGTGGACTAGGGAATTTGATTTGACATAGAATAGTATTTTAAAGGGTACTTGTTTGGAAAAAGCAAAGATGGGAATAATTAGGGTGTTATTAGTGTTAGAGATACATCAAGGAAAAACAATAGTTTGATTAAATTTGAGGAATGTAAGAGTGAAATGAATATTTCTATATGTTAGGTGGTATGTGTAGTGAATTTTGGGGACAAAATTCCTAAAAGGTGGGGTAAATTGTAACATCTCAGTTTTTAAATTAAAAATAATACAAGATTATTGAGGTGTTCTTAAGGAAATTTAAGGGTTCGAGGAAGAATTTTAGGATATTCTGAGCAATTTATGAATATTAAATCTTAGTTAGTTTAGAATTTGAAGAAATATAATTAAAAGGATTAATTGGAGCCATAAACTTCTATGAACAAGTATTTTTGAAAACCTAGAAATAGTATGATAGAAAGAGAGGGGTAAAATAATATATACAAACTTTTGGACTAGAAATATAATTAAGAATAAATGATAGGGTAGTTAATGGTAATTTTCACAAATATATATATATAACACTCAGCTCACTCCCTCTCACCCGACATCTCTCTTTCTCTCTCGAGCCCTCCGCCCTCCAACCCTCTCATCAGACCCTTCCTCCTCTCCTCCGTCGCCTTCTTCTTCCTCTTCTGCGTTCCCGGTGGCCTTCGGCGCGGCGGCGCCTACACCTCCTCCCTTGTCATGGTTTTCACTTTTGCCTCTCTTCCTCTCAACCGAACTCGACCTCCCTTCCCAAAAACCCCATTCCTTCGGCCCCTCTGAATCCGTCGAGGGTGGGCTCCTCCGGCGACGGCGAGTGAAGCGGCGGCGCGGCCTCCCCTTCCCCTTTAAACTCTTCTCCTTCGTTTTCCTCTGGTTGCTCTTCGTTTCTTTATGTTCTTTTTGCAAATCCGGCGAGTTTTCCGGTGAACTCACGGTGGTTTTGGCGGACTAAAGGTAAAGATTCGATTTTTCTAGTACATCTTGAGCTATACTTTCATTTTAATGTTTGTTCCCTCATACCCTCAGTTTTCCTTTTGATTTTCATTCGGCCCACACATTGGAGGCGATTTCTGGCGAGATAGTCGGCGGCCGGCGGCGGGTTCGCTTCTTCCTTCCATTTTGGAACTTCGTAAGAAACTTCTACACCCTTCCTGCCTTTGATTTCTCGTTTTGGCCGTTTGTGAGGATGGGACTGATTTGGGTTTTAGGTATTAGCCATGAAAATAAATCAAAACTAAGCCAAAGTTTAATCTTTTAGTGTCCTAATTGTTAAATTGAATGTTGATTGAAGTTTTGTGAAGTTTTTGCAAAATACTAAAGTATGGCATTCTCAAATCCGATGGGGTTATGGATGTTAGTGACTTAAAGGTTCAAACTTTTTGATATACATATTCATTAAAGCTGTAAAATGACTCTACATGTTTGATTTGTGTTTGGATTGAAGATTTCTAAAGTTTCTCTCTCTTTTTGTAATGGCCGAATGGATGTTTGGCAAGTAATGAAGCTTTATGTCTCATTTGGGCTTGATTCTAATTAATTTATGATTGGTAAAAGGCAATAATGCATGTTCTATGCTTGTATGCAATTGGTGGTTATGGTTTGGTAAACAAAATACTAATGATGTATCTATGCTTGTTGGTTTTCATATTTAATTGGAAGTAGTTAGGTTATTAGGAGCGTGCTTGTGAGTCTTGTTGATTTTCTGTTGTTTTTGTGAAATAGCCGAACTGAATTGTGGTTTTGTTTTGGGTTGTTATAAATGTTAAGTTGATTATAAAAGTTGGCATACTATTAAATGGCTGATTTAGTTAGATGCTCAATGTTTTAAATCGGGGCTCAAAATGTTTAAGGTTGTATTGGAATGAAAAGATGGTCTGGTGATTAATGTTTGAAAAGTTTCAGGTTTAAGAAAGGATAGAGATTGATTTGAAAAGAGGAAGTTCATGAATTTTCTGCCCATTTACCTTTACTGGCTGAACTGGATTTTCTTGAAAAATGGATGGGATATGCTTTGTTAGGATGAAAGATTGATACTTGATTCAACTAAATAATATTTTTAAAACATGACTGAGTGTGTTATGATGAGACTTAGGCATTTAACAATTGTTGTTGAAGTCATAGTTATATGGTTATGGTTTAAGCATGTGGTGAATGTAAATTACGATTTGTGTGAACGCTTGTATGTTGCATCATAGTGGCATGTCTTGTTTTTCTGTATTGGCTGAAGGGTTTTCAAAATGAGAATGATATGAAGGGTGATTATACAAGTTGTATGATGATTAATTAAGATTTCTAGTATTTTTTTAAATAGTTATGATTAGTTGGTAACTTGTCAAATGGGATTTAAGCTGTAATCTTTCCTGGATTTCATTGTTTCCTTACCTAGTAGAAGATGATTTTGTTTTGGCTCCAAAAAGGATGTTAACGTTGATGATTGATTGCTGCCATGAGCATTTAGTATGTGTTCTAAATCATATGAAAGGAAAATGTTAGTAGGTTGCAAAATACACATTAAGTTGTGTGATATGATTAGTAAAACGTGTTTAGATATATGTATATTGTCCTTGCAGGTTAAAACTTTTATTATTTCTTTTGGAATGATTTAATACTTCTCTGAAAGGAATGGAAATTCTTGCTCTATTTATTTAAGATATAATTCTGTATGTTGATGATGATTTTGAAGAATCTTGTTGAGTTTGGGTAATTTTGAAGTGCAATTGGTTGGTAATATTTGAATTCTCGGTCATTGATTATGTTGTTGTGAATGAGCATGTAGTAATGATATGGATTCATTATTTCTAGTATTGGATTGTTGTTGTGGATTGTGAAGTGGCATAAGTTGGTAATAACATGTGAAAGTGTTTGAATTAATCTTAAAATTTGGAATGATAAAAGAATTGGAATTAAGAAAGAAAATGGGTAGTAACATAGAAATGAGAGAGAGAGACGATATTAATCCATATTCGAATGGTTATTAACTTACTATTATTACATTGTGTAATAATAGGAAAAACATTGTGCTAGATACAAATGTTTCATGAAGCATGGCTAAGAAAACTGGGAAAATACGGCTAAGTGCTAAAGGGCGACAGGTAATCACACTTAACCTTGCTATAACATTGAGGGTGACGTTAGCTGGGATTTTCAAAATCCCTTTTCACCCTCCATATACATATTGTCTTTGAAAAAGGTATTTTTATATAAAACAGGCTATCGGGTGCCTTTCAAACACGATTATTTTCATTTAAAGAAATCTGAACACTATATATATATTATCCTGTCTGGTGGTGGCCATTGATCTGGAATGGCGTGAAAGGTATATAGGAATAATGTTCAGGTTGTGGTTTGAGATGTCATGAGGATAGAATAAGAAGTTAGTTATTGAATGGAGATTTTGTAAGTTATGTTGTGGAAAGCATAAGATGTGATGATTGAGATATTGAATGAGTTTGTGATATTGAACAGAGTTGTCAGGGAGATATTGATATTGTGATATTGAATGGAACTTTAGTTGAAAAGTTGAATATGGTGAGCATTGCATGACACTGCTATTTATGTACCATCGCGCGATGATAACTGTCGATAGGCCAATCGACAGTTATTTGTACGGATCCTTTTCGGATTGATTGGATCGGGGTCATAGGTCAACTTATTGAGAGAAGTGACCTACGGTTGAGGCATTTTAGAGCCCAACCGCCCCTACGGTTGTTAAGGCATTTGAGAGCCCAACCGTTCCCATTCTGCAATGGAAAACAGAATTGGGGTTCCCTCTCTGGGGTTTGCCAGAGAGGGAAATTTGCCCCCTCATTGTGGAGAGGGGCACAGTGTCAAATCATATAGTGAAGTTGGATGCTGGGCCTCCAGGATGGCACGATGTATCCTTAGGTGAGTGTGAGCGTTGGTGTAGTAGTACTGATGGATTGGAGATGGAGATGTTGACATTATTGTTAGGAAAGTGATAGAGAAATGTGAATGATTTATGGATAGAGAGAATGTAAAATATATATATATATATATATATATATATATATATATATATATATATATATATATATATATATATATATATTATTGATTTTAAAACTGTGGTACCCTTTAGACGCCCTCGCTACCGCACATCTCACTGTTATAGTGAGTTAAGCGGTGATTACTGGGACAAATTGTCTCATCCCACGATTACTGACATTTTTGCAGGTATTCATGCACAGGCGCGAGCATTAGGAAAGGGAATTAGGTATTAGAAGCTATATAGACTATTTTGAATTGTATATTGCCAATTTGTATAGGCCTGCATTCGTTTCCGCATGTATATATATTTATTTATTATTTAATATCAACTAGTTTTGTTTATTAACTATGTTAGACAAATCCTTTCTAACATGGTTAGCTTTTAATTATCCATGATAGCAGCTGTATTGTATTAGTTTATTCTTTTCTATCATGGATAATATTTTAATCATTAGGATATTCTTTTCCTAACTATGATAGAGATATTGATATAATGGAAATTCCTTTTCCTATCATAGTTAGTAAAGATATTATTGAACTAAAAGAGATGTCACAGATTAATTAGGGAATTAGTAACAATATGTTACAAACCCGAAGTTGCAGATCCCAAAAGAGCTCGCCATTGCCGGAAAACTCGCCGGAAAATGTTATAGTAGTGGTGGGCCGAAAAAGAAATCAAGAGATAAAGGAAAAATATATAAGAAACCAACACTAAAACGAAATATAGCTCGAGAAACCCAAGAAAAGACGGAGCTTTACCTCTCCCTGTCGTCGGGCCTCCGTGAATCGCCAGAAGTGCAAAAGGAAACGAAATGATTTGGGACAAAATGCAAAGAGAAAATGAAAGGGAGATGGGAGGAGGTAGAAGGAGGTGAGGGAGGCCGCGCCGGATCCGCCTCTGCCGTGTGCCGCCGTTCGTCGTCGGCGTACAGGCGGAGGGAAGGAGAGAAACGAAGAAGATGAAGAAATGGGGGGGAAGGGTCCGTCGGGTTTTATGAGAAGGAAGAGGGAGAAGACCGCGTTTGGTTGCGTGAAATAAGGGGGTTTTTGATTATTTACCGCTCAAACTTGCCACAGTGTACTCTTTTTAATTTAAATCCACTTAAACCAGTCTTCAATTTCCTTAACCTTCAAAATATTTTGGATTCCACCATTCCTTCATATTTCAAATTCTTCAATTGCTTAGTTAATTATTTGCCCACTCATTACTCAAAATTTCTAAAACATCCCAAAAATCACCAAAAATTCATAAAAATTCCAAAATTTCCAATTTCTCCATTTAATATTTCCCAAAACACTCTCTAATCCGGAATTAAATTTTCCAGGATGTTACAAAAATCTTGTGCGTTTTCATCGAATCTCCCTTGCCCAGATCGTTTGTGTAACATCCCAAAATTTGAATTAGAGATAATAGGAAATTAATTAATGTATTAGGATATTATTAGTAAATTAAAAAAAACATTGTAAATAAATGTATTTTTAAGAAATCAATATCCTATTTTCTTAGGAAAGTAAAGAAAAATAATTAGAGTTTGAGTTTTAAATTATAAATTTTATGGTAAATACTTTGAAGTCTAAATTTTGACAGAAGAAAATATGTTTATTTATGTAAAGAACCATTTTTTTATAACTTACACTCAAATCAATTAAGCAGAAAATATGAAAGTAAATAAAAGAAGATAGAAGGGCTCAATGGTCATTTCCGCGCAACACACTATATCCTCCCTCCCAAATCATTTTCCCTTCTCCTCTCCTGACACCTCCCTTCTCTTAGGTCTCTTGTTTCTGCAAATCCTCTTCGGCTCTTCCGTTAAGGCTCACGACCACGACGGCAGCGGCGGACGGTGGCGAGTGACGTGTGACCCAGAAATCTTAAGTGGCTTTCTCTTCTTCCTTTTCTCTCATCGTTTAGCAAACTTAATTTCTATGATTTGAGTAAGTTGGAAGAGAGGCAGATTAGGGTTCGTTTAGGATTTGAGATTTGGGGAATATCAATAATTAAATCAAATCTTAGAGTTAGATTTCGTGTTTTCCTAAAGCAAATTGAGCATGTATGATGAATTTTGAAGTGAATGCTAGGATTCTCTTATTACCCCTGTGTTGGCCGAAATTTTTCTATTTTTATGTTTTGTTCAGCTTATAACTGAATCATAATGAAAGAATGATGAAGTATAATTGTGGGTCTTCATGTTGAATTTGTTGGCTTTTAAGGAATTTAAAATTCTGTTGATTACCCCTGTTCTTGGTCAGATTCCTTTTTAGTTAGAACCAAAAAAAGAAGAAAAATGGTTTGTTTCAATTTAAATGAATGTATGAACATTCATTTATGCTGGAGTGTGAATTAGTATTCTCTTATATTTTCCTTGTTCAGTTCAGCCAGTCAAGAAGGAGATTTTGGGACATTTTAAATGTATGATAGCATGTTTAGATTGAATTTTTAATCAGACAATATTCTTGGGGATCTTTAATTCTGGACTTTAAATTGGTGATTGAATGTGATTAGAATTGGGATGAGAATGAGATATGCATGTATATGATTGTTGTTTTGGGTAATGCTGTGAATGTTGAATTAATCTTCAGATTAGGAGTTTTTTTTATACTAGGATAGGTGACTGAGATGGTTCTTGGGATGAACTAAATTATACTAGACTAATTAAATTGATTCTATGTTTTGGATTTGGATTGAGATTGAACTTGTATAGCTTAAATTCATGGCATTTTTTATCCCTTACATGAAGTGTGTAAGTCCTGGATAAGTGATCTTGAAATTCCTGCAACTTAGATCCATTACAATAGTTAGGATTGTGTTATTGCTGTGAATGGATGGATGGATTCCCTGTATTGTGCTGAAGAGGGCTATACTAGGAAAACAAATATAAGTAAATGTTGGTATTATCAATTGTTATCTCAAGTACAATAATTTTTCTATGAATATGTAAAGAGTCATGGAAGTGTTTTACAATCTTGTATGCTGAATTTTTGTTTGGTAAGCTTATGGCTTAGGGAAATGATTTAGTCCTTGGTTTCATGGTTTGATTATGTTTATTATTGATTTTGAAGTGAACAAATGATGGCTGATTATGTGTTAATGATTCATGTCAAATGGAACTTGGAAGATATATGCTTGTTTTGTTTTTAGTGTTGTGGAGATTTCTTTGCGCGTTCTTGAATGAATGTAGTAATTGGTTTGGTGAAGCTGTGAATGTAAGAAATAAGGTATCATGTTACTTGGACTTGTTGGTAGTAAATAAATGAATAATTATACTTGACTCATTGTTTATAACATGTTCAATCAATTTGGCCACTATGATGAATATACACTCATTGATTATATTAATAGATTTTATATAAGATTTCCCCCCTCAAGGCAACCAAATTGACGATAATGATCTGGAAATTAAAGTTTGTGGGGCCATGAAAAGTGTGACATGTCCCTTAGATAATGATTTTCCCCTTTAATAATATGAAAAATGACCAAAAACTACCCTTCAATACTGGAAAGGACAAATCAATCCCTAAACATTTCAAATTAGCATCCTGCGTTCGTTCGTTCGTTTCTATTGAGGCCGAATTCAAACTTAGGTAAGCTTTTGGGTGTTATTATTATATTCGATCTGAAATGTGATTTCGTTCTCTCACATTACTATTACTATTACTAGTTGGTATTGCTATTATATAAATATAATATAATCCTAAGTACTATCATTTATGTCAATACTTTGTTTGAGATAGCCACTGGTAAGTTTATGAGCTTGTTTTAATTTGCTCAATTGTTTTCCCTTTTATTGGTGTTTTCATGTATGTTTATTCATGGGTTTGGATTGTTACTTATTATAGTTTGATTTGATGTTTGGATATGAAATATTTGATCATTTTGATGTATGTTTGATTATATGTTGCCACATGCTTTCTTTCTATTGGTGTTTAGCACTTTGAAATTTCAGATTTGAAAAGTACCATTGAGATATTAAGAAGCTCATTTTTGATAAATTATAGGGCCATAATTTGTAAATTGGGTTTCCACTTTGAAAATGTGGGATCATTGTCGGGTTAAAGATTTGGCAGATTAGTAATAAAAGGGTTAGATGTTTGAATATTAGAGAGAAATTTAGTGGATTTGGCTGCATGAATTGGTAGTGGAAGGAAAATATAATTGTACAAACATGCTTACAAATGAATTCTATTTCTTTGATTTTTAGACAAATTGGCTGTGTGGTAATGTTTGTTGCAATCATTTGTTAATGTTTTCGTGGTTAGGAGTGATGTTAATAACCTTCCCCTTTTTTATCAATGTATTTAACATTTGTGTTCTGAAGTGCATTTATGTGTATTTCATTATTTACTGAATGTTAGGACTCTGATGGGAATCAGTAAAATAGAGGTGAACTTGAGTAGGTTGCTAGCTGCTGCTCCTCAACAGAAAAATCAAGCAAAACTTGTGCATGTAAGTCTGTAGATATGGGTCGATAAGTTAGGTTGAAGTTTTTGAGCTTGTGTTAACATCAGTTATCTTTCAAATTAAATGTTTTAAAGTTCCCTATGTTCATATTAATTAGTGACTTTTTTATTGAATCTGTAGTATGTTGCTACTTTACGTGAGCAATTAGAACAACTGGCTGAAGAGAGGACGCCGGAAGGATTACCAAGGTAATTTTGTGCATATTTTGATTCACAATCTTCTTTTAATCTCACCAATGATCTGTTTATTTAAGAGCTTCTTAACCTATGCTCTCTGAACTTTCCTTTCCTCACATTTGTTTTGCCGTACATATGGTCCCTGAATTCTGGAGGTCATAAGTAGAAGAAGGTTTTCCTGCTGAAGTGACTTCATATGGGTTTAAACATTTCTATAGAACAAAATATTTATTAAAGCATTATGTTAGATAAAAGATATTCAGTCTTACATCTTAGTTCTTGTATTCAGTTCTCTTGGAATCATTCTATATTACCAGGTGGATGTGTTTGATACACTCTTATATCTATTGGAAGCAAATGTGTTCGGATTACATTGGAAAAAATGATTCACTTTGACTCTTTGAGCATGTCTTCTGTTTGCAAATGGGCTTTGCTTGTTTTTTTAAAAGTCCCGTTGTTTATTTTTTGTTGAGTTTTCTTTTATAACTTATTGCAATGGAAATTAAACTGACTTTAGAATAGGTTTCCTGCCTCCTAGAGTTTTGATCATTTCTGTTGTTTGTGTATGACTACTGAAGGTGAATCTCTTAGTGATGTACCTCTGTAGATCTGACTGAAGTGAATTGAAGGAAATAGAAATAAAGAACTAAGATGTATATAAGAATGAGAGAATCAGAGATAAACAGAGAGAAGAGCAGAGGAAAAGAGAACAAGTTTGTGATATTCAATAAATTACAACATAATATGTGTTATAAGTCAGGTTAACCCTCTTTATAATAGGGTAGATAAATATGAGTTAGTTGACTAGGGTCATAGTACTAAGCCTAACTCAATCCCTTGACTAACTAAACTAACTAAATAACTAGCTAACTCTTAAACTAACCTCAACTTTCAAAGTATCAATAGCATGACACCTTGTGTATGTATATGTTTGGTCATTCAGGGTTTCAAAGGCCACGCTGAATGATTATTCAGAAAAAGTTGAAGCCATTGCTTCCAAGCTAGCTAATCCATTGGTATGTATTTACCATTATTTTTGCATTGTATTTTCAAGATGGTCTTTGTTTGTACCATATAAACATATTTAATATGATTGTCATGGGGCAACACATAAGAGCAACTGCTAACCAACCATATGGAATATAAGTATAATGCTACAGTAAGTGTTAGGCTAAGAAAACGAAGGGGAAGGTATCATTTGATAAAGAATGATGGGTTTCTATTTAGCATAGTTATGATTCACATTAAGAGCTTCTGTTAGGCAGTTGATGTTTCTAATGGACTTCAATGTTTTTAAGCTAAATAATAGGTGTTTTTTCATGAAATAAAAGTTTATGCCCAATTGATCTATTGTTGTGTGGTCTTTTACTACAAAATGTAAGGTTAAGGAGCAGTGTGCATATTTTAATTTATCAGTTATAAATTGTCTTAGAATCATGAATTTGCGGTACATTTGCAATTCAGTACGAAGCAGCATGTTTTCTTCAGTGTATCCTTTCTATCTCTACTTACGTCACACTGTTCTATTTCAATTTTTGGTCAAATAAGAATTTAATCCAATCAATTTGCTTTCTCAGACTGACATGCAAGCATCTGAGCAGGACTTCAAAGCAAGTTCTGTTGAAGAAAACCAATCTGAATTCGAGGAGAAAAAGCAGACAACCTCCCTGACTTCGGGATTAAGAAGAAGACCTGTGTAAGTAATTCTTAACCCTTCTCCCTGCTTTGTTTGTTTTGTAAGGTTTTCCCTCTGATCTCGTCCATTTAACAGGCCTACTAGCCCAAGTACTGAAATTAGACCACATGAGCCTGTTGATTCGGATTCAGCAGCTGTCAAACTGGATGCGGAAGCACATGCACATATTGAGAAGCACAGGTATTGTTTACTTGAGCTTAATCAAATCCTATGTGATTGTTGAGTTCTGCTGCATTTAGGACTATTTATGTATTTATATTTTAAAATTTTGACCTAGCAAGCGACAACATATGTTAGTCTGTTTCTACTTTCCATCAGCAGGTCACACTTATGTTCAACAAATCATTAATTGGTTGGATTGTGATTATACTGTGGTTAAATTAGTTACTACTCATAACTTAATTAATACTATTCTTTAAATAAAATAATAGTTATAAGTAGTATGACGGCTTGGAGAATACATTCATGGTTCGATTAATGAACTATCAACTAGATGAATAAGTATCTTGTATGATTAATTGAATAGTCTGATTTTAATTCCCGTGTCAAGTTTTTTTTGGTAATTTCCTCAAGGTGGACAGCATTTGTTGCATGTTGTTTTGATTACTCAGCTGCAAAACCAGAGGATTTTATCCGATTTGATGATTAGATTCAAATAATTTGTTTAATGAGTTACATTTTATCACTGACAGAAACCCTTTCTTTATCCAGTGAGAAACTCATTGCTCCTTCGATTCCTAAGTATAAGAGCTAATTTGGGAGATGAACTTGTTTCTAAATATAAGAGCTTTTTCTAATTTGTTTCAACCTATTCCCAAGTGATCACTAATGTTGCTTTTCAATAAAAAACAAATGACCAAGGGAAGGTTAGAATAAAGACAAGTGGTTAGGGCTCTTTGGTAATGAGATATGATTTTAACAAACTCAACTAATGTTAGATAATAGGAAATAAATAATTATTAGGAGATATTTGATATTTAAGTATTAGGGAATATTGTTTATTTTCAATCAATCAGTATCTCTTTAATTAGGCATATTAGGAGTCTAGAATCTTCTTCTTTCATGTATAAATATATGGTTTAGTATAGGAATAAAGTGAACCCTTCTAAGATATTTCTTCCTATACTTCTACTAACATCCTTAATTTTATCAAATTGGGTAACTCACTCTTATAGGAACGGAGGGAGTATTAACTTATTAATTTACTTCTGGCAAAAAAAAAAGATTTGTGAATTTACACAGTACTAGGTTGGTTGAATAAAGGGTTTATTCCTGCTGTTTACCTGATATTTTGACTTTGTATTTTGTCCATGGAATTAAATTGTGGATAAATTACCTCTATTAACAGTCATTCTATAAAGAAGAGGTTCACGTAGCTTAGAAATCACCGACTACATATTTCCTCACATCTCTATTGTTCTCTTCCTCATTTCTTTATTTTATAGAATCAATTGTTGTCACTTCCGTATATCTTCTCTTTATTTACCATTCGCTACATTTTGCTGTTTATTTAGTTTGTCTCTGGTGTGTCTTATTTTCCTTGTTAAATTTTTTGTCCCCTACAGAAAGCTTCAAGATGATTTAACTGGTGAGATGGTTGTGTTGGCAAAGCAACTTAAAGAGAGTAGCCTTATGATGAGCCAGTCCCTGCAAAATACTGAAAAGGTCTACATTCTGCTTCACAAACAACTCTATTTTCACAAACTACTTTTTTTATACTGGTATTTTCACAAATCACTTAAACAACTGTTTTGCAAGATATGAGTACACATGTTTTTTGTTATAACGTTTCACATGCATCAATTATCCGGTACTAAAATTTTAATTAAGGATAATGGAAGCCTGGATCAAGCACTTGACCTTTATTAGAAGTAATGATTGTGGCGAACAACGCAAACAATTACATTTCTATACACGATATAAGTATACTGATTGTATCAGTATCTATGACTATATATACATCTTCATATATCAATGATGAAATGTGTTATCATGAAAAATGATGGTGGGGTGGCTTGTTTTGCAGATACTTGATTCTACTGAGGAGGATATTGAACATAGTTTGGCAAGCACAGGTCGTGTAAATACTAGAGCATCGGCCATATATTCAGAGAGTTCCAAGACCTCATGTTTGACTTGGCTTCTGATCTTTGTAATGACCTGTGTGTTTGTCATGGTTGTACTTCTCATTCGTGTTACATAAGATTTTACTTCACCTTTCACTTCCATTCTTTTAAGTAATTAATTTTGCTCATTTACCTTATGATGAGGGTATAGTTTTTTGCATTATGACTGAGCGAATGCTTTTCTTTTTCTCCGTTGTAAATGTTAAATGAAAGGATAGATAATTATATGATGTAAGTTAAATATGATGTAAAATAACTTTCACACTTCGCGAATGCTTTTCTGTTTCTTGTGTTGGAAATAATTCAATTTTTTTCTTATAACTACTATTTAAGTATCTCGATTTTTTTTGTTTCACACTTCCCTCTTTGCCGTCATAAATATAAGGTTATTTGGACTTTGTGGAAAAAAAAATTATGGATGAAAAATTAATCATTTTAACTAGTCTAGCTATATGTTTTTACTCAAAATTAATTTATTCAACTTATAAACTAATTTATAATCTAATTAGATTTCATTTTTTTTGAAAAGTACTTTATTTATTCCCAAAAATAAGACTTATTTACTTGATTTAATTATACTATGGATGTAAGTTACTTAACACAATCTTTCATATTGAATCGTGTTAGAGAAAATTCCAATTTCCTTCAAATTTCACTTTGACCATATATACAAGTTTATTTGGAACACGTTTTAAAGCATTTTAACAATGCATTATACAAAATTGATTGCACATGTAGTTCACTCCTAATTCTACACCTTTTTTTGCACTAATTCTGCACCTTTTATTCTTTGAACTTTGGGTTAATTACGGATAGTCTCCGTGACATTTGAAAGTTTGCATTAAGGACTATAATATTTTATGCGGCGAAGGTGCAAAAAATGATACTAAACTTTGTTTCTAGTAGTGTTTCTAGTACTAAAGTTTTCACGAGGTGTAAAAAGACTACTTAACTTGGGGTCAGGTGCAAATGTAGTATTTTCACTTGAGGGAGATAAAATTTAGATATGAAAAGACTCTTATACCCTTATTAGTGTGTAAAGTATGGGTGAAATACTTGTTAACCAAGGAATAGTACATTTAGTATAGTGTAAGAGTAAGCTTTTTGAAAGACTTAAATAGTAGCACTCTAAGAGAGATATAAAGATAAATGAAAGGAGAAGGTAGCATTTAAGACGTTGAGATTGAGGTCTGGAGACATCTCAATAGGTTTTAGAAATTTAGTCGAAATCAAATCAAGTCTTCTCATATTTATCAAGAACGTCACTATCAGGAGTGATGGCAAACACTACTAGTAAACACTACTAATAAGGTGATAGAAGATGTTGGGTTTTGGGAAAACTTGAATTCTATGCCTAAGCTAAGCTTCAATTTAATCGGTTTAAAATTCCCAAATTGACCCTCTCTGTAAAACAACACAAGTCGAAGAGATATTTATTAATGCTTATGTATTTTTTCTCTTAAAAGAGGCAATATTGGAATAGAAGCATTAACTCCAGACACCCAACTAACATTCACATGTTTTCTTAAGAAGCGTTTTTTTGAGACTGACTCTCATATTAGGGACCAGAGGGAGTATTTGAGAACATAAGATTGTTTATTTTAACCATATTAACACTAATTTGCAATAATTTGGTTCAATGATTAAAATCACTCGAAAAAGGTCATTTGCAATATATTGCTTCAATGATCAATACCCAGCTTGGAATTTTAAAATTTTTTTTAGATAAAATCCTGAACTCTTGATTTCACAGCCCCTACCTTACAAGAACCATTGACAAAAGAAAAAAAAATAAACCCCAAAAAATAAGAAAAAGAATATCACAAAAGCAGCAAAATGCTTGAATGTACCCTCAGTTGCTAGAAGCTTAGGGTTCGTTTGGTTGTAAGAAAGAAAGTGTAGAATGGAAAATGAAAGAGTGAAGATTGAAAGTAGAGAAAATTGACGAAAGTAAAGTTTGTGAGCCCAGAAAAAATGTGAGATGGAAAGAGAAAGCTTGTGGACCCCCAACGAGATATATGTAAATGACAAAAAAAATCCCTAACTTTCCCCACTTTCCATTTTCTACTCACTTTCCCTTGTCAACCAAACAGGCTAGTAAACACAAAAAAAATGAAAATAATATAAATTCGAAAATGAGAAAGTCTTTTCTACCCTTGCAGAAAAGCATATCCCTCTCCTAATGTGAAGGGCAAATGCAGTCATTTGCGCGGGCCCCACACAAGCCAGACGTGTGGTCCTCCACACGCGAAATTTCCCGTTTCTTCCTCCATTTTCTGTTTCCTCGAACGAGAGAAAGAAGAAGACACACACACACACAAGGTCGGTCACCAGTGCTTCTTCACTTCGGTGACGTCGTCAGAGGTGAAACAATTCACATGTAATACATCTTTCGTATCGGTTAGTCTCCTTTTCCATTTCTACCCTCTATCCCTTCGACTTTTGCTGTTTTCAGAGAGGGTCATTTTGGGAATTTTAACTTATGCATAGAATTCAAGTTTTCCCTAACAAATTTGAGCTTATTGTCCATAGAATACATGTTTTTAAATTGGTTAGGAGTGTATTAGAATTGTTATTGGTTGCTGCATATTTGATTATACTGATTATTGAATTTCGAACATAAATGTTATGTTCATTTGTTTTGGATAATTATATTATTCTTTTTTAAGTATTGGCATCGATTCTCTTGATTGAATGATGAATGATATGGTAAAATATTCCCTTCGGGTCCTAAATATAAGTTCAATTTGATTTTTTTTATGCTAAGGGAGCGTACTTTTATACTCGCTCTATTCCTAAATATAAGAGCTAGTTGACTTTTTTGGAGAATCCTAAGAAAGTGAATGAACCACCTAATTTATAGCATATTTTGTAGATTGTTAGATCATATGTTAGCTTATAATTCAAATATATTAGTTTAGAGAAAAATTTAGGTCCAAAAAAGTCAACTAGCTCTTATATTTAGGAACGGAGGGAGTATTATAGTATGCTACATGTAATTAAATTATAGGTTATTTTATAAGTAAAATAAATTAATTTGGAGGACTAAAGAAAATTTAAAGCCATTAATTTTGCATCGTAACTTTTTTTCAAAATAGTCAAAATGATCTTATGATAAGGACTGGAGGGAGTATATATATGTATTAGAGTTAGAATATGAAGATGTGAAGGCGAAACGGAAGCATTGGGCTGTCTTTTTATGTGTTTAGTACATATTGTAGATAAGTAAAACAGTGTTTTGTTCTGTATTGAGTAGAAAAAGAAATGATTTTGGAGAGTGTGGTGCTATTGTATTGAGGTTGAAGCTAGTTGAAGTTAAGGAAATAATAATTTGAGCTATTAATTGTAAGTAAAGAAGCACTGTAGAATAGATTAGTTGTTGCAGAGCTGGAAGTATTGAACAAGTTAAAATTTTTGTTTTGAATGAGTGTGGAGTTAGGTAAGTATTAGTTAAGGGTTTGAAATAAGTTTAAAATATTTAAGGTTTATAAGTAGGAACCTGAGTAGAATCTGTATATTTGGTAATTAGATGTGCCTGAGGTTTTGACTTGCTGATTTCTAGATATTGCTTTTGAGTTTGGCAACTTGTTCAAGTTTCTATGTAATTACTTTATGAAGGTGTATGTAGAGGTGGTTAATGATCAATTTTGTTGAACGCAGTGGAGTTTAGGTCTTGAGTAGGAATTAAAATTTTAAGCTTCTTGTTTGATGTTTTAAAGAGACTAATGATGACTGTTGAAGAAATTTAGAATTCTTATTGGTACATGAGAATGAAAATTTCAGTATAGGTACTTTGCAAAGGTTTGAACTCTATGGCATTATTAGGATTATTTTCAGAAAAAATAGTTAAGATGGATTTTGGCTTTAGTTGTTTTTTTAGACCTACGCAAGTTTTTAGAAGGTGTCTTAAGGGTCAAATAACTATTTGAAGAGGTGATTGTCTTTTGTAGAATCTTGAAGTTTAATTTGAATTACTGTAACTTTAGTTTAGATGATATATCATGAGTTTTTATTTGTGTTATGTAAGTTAGAATAATTAGCGTGAAAGGGGCTGCATGCTTATTTCTCTAATTACTGTATATGCAACAGAAATGGTAATGAAAAACTAACTTGATATTTGATTTAATATAAACTTAGATATGGTAGAATTCCCCATGTTACTCGAAAGAACCTGGGTCTATTACTTTGATTTAAACTTATGTAGCTGACGTAGTACTATAAGGTGGTTAGAAGCAAATTTAGTTATTTGATTGATTTACTAGCCACTTTGAGATTTCATATTAATTCAAACTTACCATATATTTTGCATGAAAGATCTTTTCTATAAAGGAAAGTTTTACTTGTTTTGAAGAGAAAAATTTTAATCCATTCAGGATTTTGAGCTCCTGAAAGCTTCTTAGTGGTTCTATATTGATTAAAAAGCATTAAATTCGACATACTCCTCAAATGGACTCAAGCATTCATCAAGATTCTTGTTTGATATAATTACTAACTTCGTGCTTCGCTGTGTGTCCCTTTCGTTTTCCGGCGACGTAAGTTTCACCATTTCATTTCTTGTCTTCTTCAACTCATTTCTCACCCTTCTTTCTTTCGTCTTTTCATTCCTCTTCACCTATGCTTTCTTCAACTTGTTCTTTTCTTTTCTTTATTGTTTGAAACTAAGCAGTAAGTGGTGCTTCCTCGCTTAAAAAAATAATATTAATAATAATCATAATAATCATATCATTTTCCTTGCCTAGTTCATGAGTAAGAAGTGAAAATGCACGTGTATTATTGCTTGGTTCGAATTTTAATACTCCCTCTGGTGTATAAGACCTAGTTGATTTTTTTGGAAAATTTAAAAAAGCAAAATAAGTTAATTATAAATTGCTTTATCTAAATTTTCCCGATAAACTAGTTTATTTTATCTATAAACTAATGGATAATCTAAAGGGCAAAGGTGCAAAAATAGTCATCGTAAATTTAAAAAAGAGCACTTAAGACTCTAATAAATTTAAGGGGGCAAAATCATACATTGTAAACCAAAATGGGGCAAATGTAACATTCTCAAACAAATGTGTTAAGTTTGACCATTAATTGACTAGGAATTCTGATGATACTTATTGACGTGGTAATATGTAACATTAGGTGTCAATTTTTTTGACGTGACATAAGCTGAAGGGGCATATTGAGACTTAAAACTAGTCCAACACAACATGCGACACACAACACATTGAACTCATTCAGAGATCAAACCAACCCCATTTCGAACCCTAACCTTAGAACCCTCAGCGAAATGAATTTTGGGTTTAGGGTTCATATGATTTGGGTGTATTTCATATTATTTGGGGAAAGTATGAGTTTTAGTCGAAATAATTTGAGGGTTTAGGCTTCGTTTTAGATTATATAGGGCTCAACTTGATGAATTTTGGCTTCCAAGATGGATTTTGGAATTGACACTTCATTTACTGATGGTGGAGCCCACGTCTGGAAGGTTACATTTGCCCCATTTTAATTTACAATGTAGGGTTTTGCCCCCTTAAATTTACGAGAGTCTTAATTGCTCATTTTTAAATTTATGGTGGCTATTTTTGCACCTTTGCCCTAATCTAAAATATATCAAACCAACCCCATTTCGAACCCTAACCTTAGAACCCTCAGCGAAATGAATTTTGGGTTTAGGGTTCATATGATTTGGGTGTATTTCATATTATTTGGGGAAGGTATGAGTTTTAGTCGAAATAATTTGAGGGTTTAGGCTTCGTTTTAGATGATATAGGGCTCAACTTGATGAATTTTGGCTTCCAAGATGGATTTTGGAATTGACACTTCGTTTACTGATGGTGGAGCCCACGTCTGGAAGGTTACATTTGCCCCATTTTAATTTACAATGTAGGGTTTTGCCCCCTTAAATTTACGAGAGTCTTAATTGCTCATTTTTAAATTTATGGTGGCTATTTTTGCACATTTGCCCTAATCTAAAATATATCAAATATGTCATGATTTAATAACTTATTTTGTAACCTTAATCTCTCCAAAAGAAAAAGTCAACTAGGTCTTATATTTATATTTAGGACCGGAGGTAATAGTATATAGTACTTTAGCCAAAAATAAAAAGATGGTGGAAAAGAAAAAGGAAACAACATTTAAGACAATGAGAACACATAGACCAATAACAACTATTTTACAAGGTTTGAAGATATATATTTGATTTAACATACTTAGTTTATTAGTTTATATAATGACATTGACATTTTTGACTTATTTTGAAAACTACGTAAACATTTAGCACTAAAGAATTTTATGGTATTATATGCACTTTAAAACAAACAAAAAAACAAGTGCATCTATGTCTTAAATAAGAGACAATTTCAAAGAAGTCATGAGAAGCTAAAACCAAAATGAGACCAAACTAGGGGACCAAAAGTTATGTTAACCCTAATGACTACTATTAATAATTGCAATACCCTTCATTAATAAATGATAACAACTCCTTATAATCTCTTTCAAATTAAGTCTATGGGATCTACCTGTAATTGTGCCTAAAACCATGAGATAACTTGTACTGAGTCAAGTCAAAATTGAGGATGGAGGGATAAGCTGACAATCACTCGAAAAGAACAAATTAAATTTCCCTTGCTAGCGACCAAGACAAGGGTGGCAAAAAAAAAGAAAAACCTGAAAAACAATTAAGCAATATCCCAAAGTTCAACACTGAATGACCAATCTCCAAACCTTGTGTAGTACCTCTAATGAACTCTCTGACATTCATCGCAAAGCACCCTACAATTTCCCGCATTAAATCAGGCACTACTATCAGAGAACTCAAACAGATCCACACACAGTTAGTAATTACGGGCACTCTCAAAAATCCTCACTTTCACGGCCAGTTTGTAGCCACCATTGCCTTGGAAAATCCCACCAATCTCAATTATTCAGTTCAAATCCTACACCATTACAATAACCCAACTACATTCTCCTTCAACTCCCTTATCAGAGCCTACTCCAAGAGCTCATGTCCCCACAAAAGTTTTCACTTTTATAATCGAATTCTCCACTCCACAAACAATATCTCACCTGATAATTACACCTTCAATTTCTTGGTTCGATCTTGTGCTCAACTTTCGATACGTGAAGTGGGTTTTTCTGTTCATGGGGCGGTTATAAAGTATGGGTTTGAGAATGACCCTCATGTTCAAAGTGGGTTGATATATATGTATGCTGAATTCGGTTGTTTGAGTTCTTGTAGAGGTGTTTTTGGGGAGATTTCTGAGCCAGACTTGGTTTCTAAAACATCCATGGTTAAGGCATGTGCTCAATGTGGTGATGTAGACTTTGCAAGACAAGTGTTTGATGAAATGCCTGAAAGAGATACTGTTTCTTGGAATGCTATGATTTCAGGGTACGCTCAATGTGGGAGGTCAAGGGAAGCCTTGGATTTGTTTAATTTGATGCAAACAAATGATGTGAAAGTTGATGAAGTTTCCATGGTTTCGATTTTATCTGCTTGCACTCACTTGGGAGCATTGGATCAAGGAAGATGGGCTCATGGTTATATAGAGAGAAACAAGCTCACAATGACGGTGACACTTGGAACTGCGCTTATTGACATGTATGCCAAATGTGGGAATATTAAAAAGGCCATGGAGATCTTTTGGTCTATGAAGGAAAGGAATGTGTACACTTGGAGTAGTGCCATTGGTGGGTTAGCCATAAATGGGTTTGGCAAGGAGAGTCTTAATCTATTTTCTCTAATGAAACAGGATGGTGTAGAGCCAAATGAAGTGTCCTTTGTTTCTGTCTTAAGAGGGTGTAGTGTGATTGGTCTGGTTGAAGAAGGTCAAAAGCATTTTGAGTCGATGAAGAATATTTATAGAATTGAACCAAAACTTGAGCATTATGGCTTAATGGTTGATTTATATGGTCGAGCTGGACGTTTAGAAGAAGCCATGAACTTCATAGATAACATGCCTGTAGAACCTCATGTGGGTGCATGGATTGCATTGCTTAATGCTTGTAGATTGTACAATAACAGAGAATTTGGTGAATTTGCCTTGAGAAAAGTGGTGGCGCTGGAGTCCAAGAATGATGGTGCTTATATTCTTTTATCAAACATATATGCCGATGATAAAAACTGGGAAGGTGTTAGCCGTTTGAGGAAGACGATGAAAGAAGATGGCGTGAATAAAGTGCCTGGATGTAGTGTAATGGAGATTTATGGTGAAGTCCATGAGTTCATTGCTGGAGACAAGTCTCACCCAAGATATAATGAGATAGTGGCAATGCTGGCAGTGATCTCTAGTTTTCCATGATTATCAGCTTATGTTCTTAATGACACTAATACTTATTTTCGATATAGAAGAGGAAAAGATTGCTTCGTAGTGCTAACTGCTGAGTGGAAACTTAGCGAGAAGACAGAAATTAACTATGGTCTAATGGAATGTTTTATTTTTCAAATTATTTACAAAGCATTAAATATTTACTTTAAAATACAAAATAATCCTTCCTGTTCAAAATATGAACTTCAAATAACTAGATTAGGTAACCCAAAATGTTGGTTAAAATTGGTTGAAGTGAATAAACATGTAAAAAATACAACTTAGTTCCTTGAAACGCCCTTATTTATGTAGAGGGAATGAGTAAAAAGTGAGATAAGAGAATGAGCAAAACAAAATATGAGAGGCATATCATTGATTTGGAGGGAAAATGAAACAATACATTGTACAATTAGAAATTTAGGTGTGTTGAGTCTTGAGGGTTGGCTAGGCCAGGGCAGTCCTCTGGACAACCTTTTGGACTCAAATAAACTGCTTACAGATCACCCACCAATAAGGTCCTCATATTAGAGAGGGATTTGAACACAACCTTATGGTTATGAATCAACCTCTTTACTAACTGTATCAACATTTGTTGACATTAGCTGTATCATTTTCTCTTCCCCGTTCTTATAGAACTATTTCTTTCTTATCCATTGCCAGTTTCAACCATGAAATATGTAAAGATAAATTATTAGAGTTGCACACGAGTTGTCCATATTCATACAAGCAAAGAAACAGAGCATTAAATTTCTTATGGAGGCATTTATGATTGAGCCCTTATGGTTAATGATTCTCAAGTCACATCAAGAAACGTTACAACACAAACCAGCAAAAACATGGTTGTCCGTGAACCTAGAGAGTTTAGGTCCATCAAGAATGGACAACTCAGACTCTCCTAACCAAAAGAGATTGCAAGAAAATACAGCCAAGTATTAGTTCTCAAATTAATGGATTTATTTTGAGAAATCTGTTTGACAATGACAAAACATATTTGATAACCTACTTTCTCGGACCTAGCCTCCTTGTCTATCCTTCTTTCCTGATTAATATAGAGTCCCTAAAATTCTTTTAAATTCGATATAAAATGTCACTGAAATTTAGATTTTGCTGATGAATTTCCGTTTATGAATTATATCATTGCTTCTCAGGTCACTTTAATGCCAAAAATCCAAAAGAAAAATTCATGTACTTTCCATGTCTGGATCTGTTTTTTTTTTTTGACCTGTTGACTGGATCTTATTTGATCATCATCCGTATCATCATCATCATTATCATAGGTTTTTTTTTAACTGATCATTATCATAGGTTGATTCATTGTGAATATGGAAAGAAAGATTATCATTGGCGATTCTTGTTTGAAAATTGGATAGGATGTTCTAAACCCACCCTGAACTGTTTTATTCAATACTCTTTCGGTCCTAAAAATTAGAACTAATCAATGGGCTGTTTTTTGTCATCAATATAGGACTTCTCTCCATTTTCTATCTCATATTTATCAACTTACCCCTAACTTATTTCCCTAAAACTGATATATAGTCCGCTGTGATCATGCCACATTCTTTATGAGCAATTTATCTTGCCTCATTGATTTGCCCAAATCAATTAAATAGAACTTAAATAAAAGATTGGGGAATATATAACACGGAACTTTTCAAGTTAATTTCCAACGTGAAAGATTTCAGAAGAATTTTTTTTCCGTGTTTTTTTATATTTACTGTGGTCATTAATCCATCATTGAGCTCCAAGATTGTCTGAAAATTTAACCTTGAAAATTCCTCATGTAAAAGCCATATTTACTCATAGTGTTATCTGAAAAAGAAGACCAATAATGGAGTTTGCTTCAGTAAGATTTACCTTTCAAATGTTTTCCTGACTGGTTTTATGATTAATTGGCTTGATATACTTTAATCTATAGTAGTGGAACAAATGTACACACTATACCTGTTGGGTATCAATAAAAAACCTTATTTGGGCCTTATTTGGGCTTTTATTTATACTTTTTTTTAAAAAAAAAACTTCTTATATAAATATGTATATTTTAAATTTATGTTAATCTTACTCTCGTAATATACAAAAGCAATTTGCCTTTTTTTTAAGGTTTTACCCAAATTTATTACTTCTTTAGCACATTATTCTTAAATAAAAAAATTTAAATGTCACAATGATCATTTATTTATAAGTTCTAAAAAATATGGGATGTTACAAACTCATGGCCTACGTCTAGTTCTCCGACTCCCTGTTGGATTCCATTATATCCCCAGGTTTTACAACTGGTTTACTTGAAACCTTTACAATCATAAGTTTTATCAGGCTCACTTACAACCAATAGGATTTACTGGATCTCCTACAAACACTGGTTTTAGCATGGACTAACCAAAACCCTTACAGAGCAACCTCTCGGATCACTCCCACTTACACTTGTAAGAATCTAATCTCATTTCTCAAGTCGAATGACTTAAGAACAACCTTTAGCAGCAAAGGGTTTAATGTCAAGTTCACTCTAATGAATAGATTATGATATACAGTAGGGTATTTCTCACTCGCCCATTAAGATTATAATTACAATGTTTTGCTAGTGAGTTGGAAGTAGATAAGATCAATAAATGGACTTCCATAAGCTTTTTCAATCGCTCGCAACTTGTATTTATATTTCTGAGAAACTAGCTATGGCGATTTTGTCTGTTGGCTCTCTTGATTTTCGAACGTTAATTTTTGAACCGTTGGAGAGTGTTGATTGCGGTTTTATTATTTCTCTTGACTTGCCCAGATGTATGCGAAATCAACTTGTCAAACAAACTAGACCGCTAACGACTTTTTTGTGTCTAAACGGACACTTCTGTGAGAAAACTGCTTCTGACAGAGTATTTTCTTTACTTGCTAATTTGGGCAAAACTCGCGACCCATCGAATAGAGCATATGTGATCGATCATTAACCTGCAATTACTTAGATATATGTATCAAGTGTTCGATCATAGGTTAGTGTCATCAATCATGTAGTTCATTGGGAAAATTAATTTGAGGTCCCCCACAAGGGACTTAATACTAGAAAAGTCTCAAAAGTTGGGAAAATTAATGTAGGGTACCAAGGGACCTCACTTTAATATACTTGAAAAGTGAAAAGACAGTTTTGCCCCTAGCCTATTAACACTTGTCACATGTGCCCAGTAACTTGTCAAGGTTTGCCCAAAGAGTTGTCAAGCGTGCCCAGTAACTTGTCATTTTGCCCTGCCCATTAACTTAAAGAGTATTGGTTATTAACTTGTTACATATGCCCAACTAGTTGTCACATGTGCCCAATAACTTATCAAGGTTTGCCCAAAGAGTTGGCGTGCCCAGTAACTTGTCATCTTGCCCTGCCCATTAACTTAAAGAGTATTGGTCATTAAGTTGTTACACATGCCCAACTAGTTGTCACATGTGTTCAGTAACTTGTCAAGGTTTGCCCAAAGAGTTGTCAAGTGTGCCCAGTATGTTGTTACACCTTGACAAGTTACTGGGCACATGTGACAAGTGTTGATAGGCTAGGGGCAAAACTGTCTTTTCACTTTTCAAGTATATTAAAGTGAGGTCCCTCGGGACCCTACATTAATTTTCTCAACTTTTGGGACTTTTCTAGTATTAAGTCCCTTGTGGGAGACCTCAAATTAATTTTCCCTAGTTCATTTATGCTAATATTATGTATTCAGATGTTCAATCCTAAGAGTGTATTCTAATTGTCATCTTGAGTGATCGAACATTAGTTCACCTTGTTCAAAATATTAAGCTTGGTTGTTCGATGATAGCTCCCATGTGTTTGATCACATGTCTGTGTTCCATTTGTCCTAAGGAGTATTTGATTCAAGTATGTATTTCTATTAAGTTCTTGTTTGATGGCCTTAGTCTTATGTTCGATGACTTGTCCTATGTTTGATTATGCTTAACACCGTGATCGAGTATTCTAGCTCTGTTACAGATTTCTCTAAGTTCTTCCTTGAGCTAGACTGGATTTTCACATCTAGTTACTTAGTTGTTTGCTAGTTAATTCCTTTTAGGCTCTTGACTTAGTCTTTGGGCTGCACTTCAGTATTCTAGGCCTATTTACCATTTTTACCCTTAGTGCTATGTTTGGCCTGTTTTTCTCATATCCTAGTTAATTTGCTACTTAGTCCTTCTAGAATGTCTCAATTAAGTTCTTTGACTAAGTTCTCACAATTAATCTTAGCATAGAGGTCTGGTGCTTACTTCATCTAACTTAGTTCAACGTACTTAGTCTTTCATTGGCTTTTTCAATTAGGCTTATTAGACTAAGTCTTTATCCATATAATTCAGTCTAAGCTATTTCCTACTTCACTTATGATTTCCCTTTTTATCCTCATTCTAATACTTTTATGTTTTCTCATACTAATTAAACCAGTTTAGTCCATGTCATCATCAAAACTTAAGATTTCTAACATCATGTTCAATAAATGAATATCATTGGTGGGCATCATGAAACTTGGGTATTGGAAACGCTCTAGGGGCTAAGTTTAGTATCAGATTTCTACCTTTGCCCTTTAATCTAATCAAACTAGGTAATCACTACAAAAAAGGTCAATAGTCATGCCTCAAATGATGTTGAAAAATTACGAAAGATGTCGCGCCAAAGTGGAGCGAGAAAAGGCCTAGGTTGCGGTTTTCACGTGCGCGATTTTTCTGGAAGTGACCAAATATGCCGCGCCATAGTGGCACAACATATTTATATTATTAAAAAATAGATGTCATGCCACAAGGCGTGACAATGTGTCAATTATGTCATGCCACTGTGGTGCAACATAAATGATATTTTTTAAAAAAATATTGTACCTTATGTCATGCCTCCTTGTGCGAAATAAGATGATAAAATTGTTTTCAAAATACTATTTGTGAGAAAGCGTTGGAAAAATAAGGGAGAAAGAGTTGAGAGTTTTTGAATTAGGAAGAGTAGAGGGAAAAATAATAAAAACTATTATTAGATGATGAAATAATATAGTTGAAATTATAATAGATGATGAAAAACAAGTATTAGATGATGATAAAATATATACATAATAGGAAAATTAAATTGTGGAGGATATTATAAAATTAACATGCTAAACAAATAGAGCCAATTGGTTAAAGGTAAAAAGAGTTGATATCATAATTAACTAGTTTACTATGAACAAAAATAGTACATAGTTATTCCAAGGTACACCAATGATACCCAACTTTTACCATGAGATCAAAAATGATGTTTTCACTAATATGACAATAAGATTAAACATTAAAAGTCTAAAATACCCTTATCAATAAATAAAATTACATTCTACCGCCTTCTTCTTCATCCATCCTTCTCCCTTCTTCCTTCTTCCTTCTTCACCCTCACCAAACTCCATGGCCAGAAACTCCATAGCCATAAAATCACATTTCTTCCTTCTTCCTATCTAGAAATAAAACCAGAAACTTCACATGAACTTGAGAATCAGAGAAGAAAAGGTGAAGGCAAACTCACGAAAAGGATATTGGGAAATCTAATAGAGAGTAACCATTAAGCAAGGTTATGCAGTACATGCACAACTATTTTCTTTGGCCAACATTTCTATAGATTGACACATGGAAATAAAACTATCCACAAATCTAAAACTAGAGAGCAATTATTCCTAACACCAAGACAATAAAGTATATGTCACAAATTTAATGCCCTTCTCCTCCAAAAGTAAGAGTAAAAACAGAAACTTGCGAAGATACAGAGAAATAAATTGTAAAATTCTGTTACTAATTCCCTAACTAACCAATAATATCTATTTCAATTCATTAATCTCTTTACTAATTAACTATGATAGAAAAAGGACTATCCACAATAACAATATCTCTATCATAGTTAGAAAAAGAATTTTCTAATCATTTTACACATTATCCATGATAGAAAAGAATATTAATCTCTTTACTAACTATGATAGAAAAAGGAGTATCCACAATAACAATACCTCTATCATAGTTAGAAAAAGAATTTTCTAATCATTTTATACATCAACCATGATAGAAAAGAATTTTCTAATATAATATGAATACTATCATGGATAATTAATAGCTAACCATGTTAGAAAAGGTTCACCTAACATGGTTAGAAAAAGAAGCAACCTAATATTAGATTGTGATGTCCTGCCACTTTACCGATTAACTAAAAGTATCAATTATATTCATTATTAATTATCTAACTATGATAGAAAAGACTTTTCGTATTATTACAAACCTATCATAGTTAGAAAAATACTTTACCTATATTATAATCCATAATTAACATTCCCGAGTCTATTTTCAGTTTCATAAGAAAATATGCGGAAGCGAATATGCATTTATGCCTAGCGTAGTGTTTGGCAATATACATAATACAAGAGAATACTCAATAATCTCACATTCTGTGAGTTTCCTCTAGTTCCTTGCCCTTTCATTTAACCTTGAACTCAAACCTGAAAATAAAAGCAACCAGTGAGACAGAGTCCCAGTAACACTTATTCTTCCCATTTTTCCTTACATGCCAACAGGTATAACAAGGTACTCATGAAAACAATCAGGTCCTAATATCAGTATCTATTATGAAACCATAATATGCCAAAGCAATAATTCATATAATAAGCAATTGATTTTAACAAGAATGATCTAAACACCCCAAAGGGTAGATCCAAACGCCCTAAATGGCAGATCCAATAAGATCCAAATGTCTCCATAGAGACAGATCCAAGTACTGACAGAACCACCAGAACCGGTTCCAAACGTCAGTACTAGCCCAAAAGGTTAACCCGATGGTCATCGGGCAACCTCATCACGTGAAGGGGAGTGAGCCAAAGCTCAGGGCGCCAAATCAACAATAGATTTACCAAATATATTATAACAAATTTGCAACAAGAATTTAGACATTTATACCATCACAGTTATATAGTGAATATCACAATATTGTCTCAAATGCCACAACAATTTACCAATTTTCATAGCAGAGTATATATATATATATATATATATATATATATATATATATATATATATATATATATATATATATATATATATATATAGATAATTACAAAGAATATATAGTCCAATATCACCAATATACCATAAGGCTTATAAACCTTCTTTAATCTATCAATCATGCACACACACCCATAAGACAAGGAAATGGTTACCTATTCGAAGCAAATAATTGTTACCATAGTGAGGATGGTTCGGTGCTCAACGGACCTAATATCAAGACACTACATTAAATTAAAAAGCCAACAATTTAATATCAATGATTTGATAATACACAATAAGGTTATTTTCTAATAACCTAAGCTCAAGAGTCATATCCCAAGCTTTAAAGTGAAATTGTTAACTATACTCTCAAAAATGCAATTTAAATACTTAAACATTTACTAATCCACATTCCAACTATAGGCCACTTCAACAAATTCAATTTTAATCCAACATATCATAATCCAATCATCTAAATATCACCAGCAAACCTATATCCACTTAACCATTCAATCCCAAAAACAAGATTAGGCTAAAAAACCACATCTTTCCATAATCAAATTTTCAAAACTTATATTGGCAAAAATCCCACTTCAAACGTCATTCAAGACTTTATGGAAAAAGAAATATCCATTTAACACCAATAAACCTATTCAAAATTTTAGAACCATTTGACAACACTTGTTTTCAAAATTAATCATAGATATCTCAAAGTTCTTGATACTTTAACAAATTAAAACTTGATTTAGCCAGGATCTAAAGGATTTCAAAATTTAATAATCATAAATCATCACCATTGAACTTCTTGTAAGAAATCAAATCTCTTTTAGCAACACTAAATTTGGAGAATCAAGAAAACTCCTATGATTAACCAAGATTTGTCTTTCCTAAATTTAATAGAAACTAAAACTTAATTTCAAGCCTAATCCAACAATATCATTCCCAATTTCCTCTCATAAGATAAGTTTCCAAAGTTCAATAAAATCTCAAACTTAAATCAATCAATAAACCAAGGACTTAAGATCTCAAAGTCTTTATTCCACTCAAATAAGCTATTCTAAAGTATCAATACCATCTAGTTTCACTTCTCTACAACAATAAAGAGGATTTATCATTGTTTTTGAATCTTTGATAAGTCAGAACTTAATTAAAAACATAACCCCAAAGGTTTTTAAGGCCTAGAGATTTCAAGAATCATTATCAAACTTATGTCAAATCATCTCTTACAACAAGTAATTTTTGATATCTTGATCAAACCTTAAATTTTTCCTAACTTTGCAAGATAAAATTTTTGTACAAAATATAAATTTTAAACAAAGGAGAGGAAGAAGAGAAAGTTACCTCCAAAATTTAAGCCCCAAAAGATTTTGAATTTCCTCAAAACCCAAACCCTAGAACCTACATTTTTCTTTTTCTTTCTTGCTCCCTCACTGTTTTGATTTTTGGCGCTTTGCTCCCTCTCACTCGTCTTTACATATGAGGGGATTCCTCCTCTTTAAGTGTTCTACAGTGGGCAACACGCTGTCCACTTCGGCCTTATTCGGCCCTTTCAAAATTCATTGTGGGTGGCCCACGTGCCACCCACAATTGAAGGATCTGTTTTATTTTTTTTTGTTTGTTTTATGTATACATATATAATTTAAATCATATTGTTTAACCTGTAATCATACAAATCAACTGCATGAGCTATGTTTTTGGGCACTATTCAATATTTTATTCTAAAATATCTAATTTTCTTGGTTCAATTTCCAAATTAATAACCTTAACATAAATCAAATTTTTATAATAATTCCTAATAATTATTCAAACCACCAACTAATTCAATTCCAACATCATAAATGAGCCTTCAAATTTCATAAGACCTTTAAAATTATATTTGATTATCATTAATTAATTGCTTAAAATTTTATGATGTTACATAAATCACTTCCACCAACAAAAGCATGCCATAGAAGATTCACGATGATCCATAAAAAAGAGGGGAACATGAAGTAAACCCTACGATAAGATAACTCCCCTTTAAGTGCTAAGAGGAAAAAATAAAATTCCAACACATTAAAGAGGCAGATCTTCGATACAGCAGGATCAGACGAAATGTGTAAACCTGTTCAGCTTTCACTCAACTAAATTCTTTCTAAGCCAGGAAGCAGGAATATTATTCATAACAATTGGGAAAGTTCGATAATACACAGGAAGATTATGCGTTTAGATCATGGCACCAAAAATCAAACTTTTAATATCTTAACACGGGCACTTTCCGATCATAGCACGTTACTAAAATATAGATCCTAAAAGTTTTTGAGCTCAATCTCTTATTTACCTCGATTAGTCCATAATTTTGCAAATGGAGAATGTATGGAAAGAGGGTACTGCGTTTCGGAGAGGAAGATTCGGTCGTGTTTGAGAAAAATGGGATGCAGAGAAAAGAATCTCACCGGAGTTTGTAGTTGGCCTTGTACTTCAGAACGGAGCTATGCTATGTCGGGAAAGGCTTCATCGCTGCTGTTGGTGGCCACGAATGGTGCGGTGGCTATGGAGTTTGGTGAGGGTGAAGAAGGAAGAAGGATGGAGGAAGAAGAAGGGGTAGAATGTGATTTTATTTATTCATAAGGTTATTTTGGACTTTTCATGTCTAATTTTATTGTCATATTAGTGAAAATATCATTTTTGATCTCATGGTAAAAGTTGTGTATAATTCATGTACCTTGGAATAGTTATGTATTATTGTTGTTCCTTGGTCAATAGTTATGTATCATTTTTGGGCCTTCTCCCAATAATAAATAACTATTTTGTGGTGCAGAAATAATACAAAGTTTGTGACCTGGTGCAAGTGTTTTCTCAAATGACATTAAAGTGGACATTGCTTCTATTATGTTCAAGTATGAAAACACAGTTTGTCCTTTCAAATAAAAACCCAATACTTTCAAGAAAGGACACTACACCCAATGTGTCGGCACCGGCGCCCCTGTTTACCTAGTCGCCGTTATCAAATATCTCACTGCAGAAGTACTAATCCAAAGCCACATTCAATTTCTCTTACATTTTATCACGTGTATGAATTTATCCAACATTATTAGAATTGTTACAAAACCAAACAACAAAAATATTCAAATAGAAGAGATTTGAGAAATATTGTGGCGACTGATGAATGCTTCCTTACGTATATTTATAGCCAATGACTCTGACTTAGACGTGTTTATCAATCGCGGGAATGTTAGGATGCCAATTGTTTTGCTCATACAAATCACATATTGGCATTTCATAAATGCTAATATGTGGTTCTATTATTTTTTAAGAAAAATAAAGTATGTCGGCGTTTACAAAATACTGGTATGTTTATTTTCTTTTTTAAAAAAGAAAATCATATTGGCGTTTCTTAAAAGGCTAGTATGTGTCTGCACACACACTCCCACTATCTTTTAAAGAACAATTGAACCATTGAATCACTACCAAAGCCCATTTTCATTGCATTTATTTTAAACCTTCACACCTTTATTTGAAAAACACAAAAAACAAGCACTTACATTTTCTTACTAGTTCAATCAATTAATTTCAAAAACCAAACAAACCCCTTTCCTTTTCTCAGTTTTAATTTACATTTAGTTCATCTTAGGGTAGTTACAAGACTCCTCAAGAGAGACGACCTGAGGTTGCGCCACTGTGTTGCAATCCTTGGTTTCATAAATAACTTGCATTTAACCCCAAGGCGAATAGGGACCGGTTAAATCAATTATTTATCTTTTTATATTATAATAATTGTGCTTATTTGTTATTATATGATAAGTATTTATTTGGTTGTTTGGTTATTGATGTTCTAATTATTGTTTGCTTATTGATATTTTACTGCTTAGGGTAATGGACCTAATCTGCCCTCCAAGTAACCACCCAGGAGCGCTGGGCACCCTAAACTAACAACAGGCTCATATCTGCACTCAAAGTAACCAAAGTGTTTAAAAAATACCCCCAGTAGACGGTCAAACATGTTTGACCGTTAATGTGCTCACGTGGCCGCCACGTGGGTTACATTTTTGCCATCTGGTGCCTTGTCATTGCCATGTAGAATATGTTCATGTGGGACCCACGTAATAATAATAAACAAAATAATAAACAAAACAATTCCTTCTTCTCTCTCTTCATCACTTAACCACCCCCCACCCCCACCCCCGGCCCGCCCGCCAACCCACCTCCACCTTGCACCTCCGCCCTGCACCTCCACCGCCCCCACCTCCACAGCCCCCTCCCCCTCCCCTCACAGCCCCCCTTCGCTCCACACCGCCTCCCCCAAATCACTTCACAGCCCCGCCTCCACCTCCACAGCCCCCTCTCCCCCCAAACCACTTCACAGCCCCCACCCCCGCCCAACCTTAAAAGCCGCCTCCCGCCACTACCCAGCCCAAGGAGTCCCCCCGACCCCCACCCACCCCAACTACATACATAAAGTTTCAATAGGAGAAGGAGAAGATGAAGAAGGAGAAGGGAGAAGAGGTGAGAGGCCGAATCAAGCATCACATCTTTTCTGGTATGTATGGGCGGGGAGTTTTTTTTAAGGTGGGGGGCTGTTTGGGTGGGCAGGGGCTGGGTAGTGGCGGGGTAGGGGGTTATGGAGGTGGGGTTGGTGGCGGGGTGGGGGAGCTGTAGAGGTGGGGTTGGTGGCGAGGTGAGGGGCTGTGAAGGTGGTGGCGGGGTGGGAGGGGCGGTGGGGTTGGTGGCGCGGGGGGTGTGAAGTGATGAAGAGAGGGAGGAATTGTTTTGTTTATTATTATTACGTGGGTCCCACATGAACTACATGGCAATGATAAGGTGCCAGGTAGCAAAAATGTAACCCATGTGGCGGCCACGTGAGCACATTGATTGTCAAACGTGTTTGACCGTCTATTGGGGGTATTTTTTAAACACTTCGGTTACTTTGAGTGCAGATATGGGCCTGTTGTTAGTTTAGGGTGCTCAGCGCTCCTGGGTGGATACTTGGAGGGCAAATTAGGTCCATTACCCTACTGCTTATATAGTATTTTTATGATTTACATATATTTTATGAATTGCTAATGATATTCATTATTTCTAATCTTAATCTTTTGTTTAACTTGGGTAATAATCATTCCCCTGTATTTCCCACCTTAATTTTCATAAACTAAGGCGAGAGATAGAATTTTTTTAACAAATCCAGAAACGCTTAAGTATGTAAAGTTTTTTTTTAAAAAAAAACCAAAACCAGTGTTTTCAAGAAATACCAGTTTGTAATATTATAATATGGCATATCGGCATTTTTGAAACGCCTATATGTATGATTACAATATTTATAAAATATGTACTGATTCCGACTACTTAAAACACCAGTATGTAATATTATAATATTAATACATATTGGCGTTTACAAAATGCCGATATGCGTATATATTTTATTAATATTTCTCGAAAAACGTACCTCGTTTATTCCACTCTACCATGTTTCTAGAAATGCCGGTATGTCACTTTCCCACATACATTTTTCCAGCATTTGATTGAAACGCTGTAGCCAATGTACGCGACAAAAAGACTAGAACGCTGCATTTTGTATGGTTAAATATCATATAAAATGAACGCATTAGTATCTTACCCGCGTTTTAAAAGACATGAACGTGGCAAAAAAGAAGCTGCTAAGTTGCTACTCTTTTGTAGTGACAATAAAATGACTCATTTCAGGCTAATGAACAAAAAAGGCCCATTTTGGTCAATGGACTATTAAAAAATGCTAAAATACCTTTCTCTCTACTTGTGTGTAGCTTTCTCATGTAGGGAAAAGGGTATTTTAGTACTTTCTAATAATTCATTAACCAAAATGGACCATTTTTTGTTAATTGGCCAAAATGATACTCCCTCCGTTCCTAAATATAGGACCTAGATGACTTTTTTGAAAAATCCTAAAAAAAGCAAAAAATAAGTTAATTATAAATTGATTTACCTAATTTTTTCTCTTAAACTTGTTTATTTTACCTATAAGCTAATGGATAATCTAAAAAGATATCAAATATATCATGATTTAATAACCTATTTCGCAACTTTAATCTTTCCAAAAAAAAGTTATCTAGGTCTTATATTTAGGAACAGAGGGAGTACCTTTTACTATTCATTGGCGAAATTGATACTTTCGGAATAGTTTATTGGTCGAAATGATATTTAACTTTTTTCCTATCTTGCTAGCTTTTAATTTTTTCCAATCCAAATGTATGGTTTGGGAATATCGATGAATGTATGTTGCTCTATTCGATCATTTGGAATTGAAGTTGTTGGTCCGTATTATAACTTTTTAACTCACTCAAAGAGTTGAAGTTATTAATGATCATTTTTCTATTCTCCCAATTTATGTGGGTGATACACATTGAATATAGAGAAATATGACAAAGAAAATACATAAAAGTTAATTATTTTTTCAATTTAACACAAATTTAAGGAGTTCACCGATTTTCTTAACTCTTATGAGGTGGTTGAAATTTATTTATATTCTGGATTACATTGATAATATTTTATTGCTTATTTGGCATATTCAAAAATATTGAAATAGTTTTGGAGAAATTATGGTGATAGACTTTAGATTATGGTGTAGTGAACTTAATTATATAGTTTTTTTACATTTATTAAATATGGGGGAAATGACAAAAAAATAACTTATGAATTTCAAAATAACATAAGAGGATTTTCAATAGTAAATATCACTATTCAAATAATTAATCAATCATCTCAACTAGCTAGTTAAAATTGTTTTTGTTATGAAATCCCTCTAATTGTAGATGTCAGTGTTTAATTTCCTATATTCCTCCTTATGTTTTGGCTATGGGAATTATTCCTTATTAATGATGTAACCCTAATTCCCCTCTATAAATAGAGGACTCACTATTGTATATGATTACCCTTGAATAATATATTCTCCTACTCTCCCTTCTTGTTTCTCTTATCTTCTCTTCTCTTCTCATCTTTATATTCATAACACGTTATCAGCACAAAACTTTAACCGAACACGAGACTCACCAAGGTAATATTATGGTAATAGTATCATTTTCTTCATTTTGTTCTTATCTCATATTTTGTGATTTGTGGAACCTGTCGTTTCAATATAATGATGACCTGAAGTCATCTCTTCGGAATCTGTATTTCCAATTTTTATTTACGGCCTGAAGCCGTATTTGATTTTGATGGAACCTGAAGTTCCATCTAGGAAAAAAAAATTATGGCCTGAAGCCGATGGACCAAAAGTTGCACATAGTAAAGATTTGTCCTGAAGCCATGAAGATTTTTTTTTTATGACCTATAGTCATAAAAGTTAAGTTTTGTATTTAACTATTAAATACTCAGAGTCTAAACACCATAAAAGATTGTATTATTATGACCTATAGTCATAAAAAGTAAGTTTTACATGATCGAATGGTCAAATACTCACGGCATGAAACTATAAAAGTTCGTTTTATGACCAGAAGTCATATAAATTTTATAAATGTTCTCTTTAATTGTTAAATGTGCAAAGCTCAATGACCCGAAGCAATAAAGATTTTATTTTTATAGTCATATAAAGTGGCAAGAAGCCAAATACAAAATTTAATTTTATGGCCTGAAGCCATAAAAACTTTATTTTTATGACTAATAGTTATAAATACTTATTTTCTACTCAAGCATTCAATGACATGAAGCCACATAAATTTATGTGCATAGTAAGTAATGAAATTGGTTCCTGGAGAACTATATGCATTAGATACAATGATATTAGTTCTTGAAGAACTGTATGCATTAGATACAATGATATTAGTTCCTGAAGAACTAATAATGTATTTTGTAACAACCACAATTTTATAGTCATTTTTACGCTATATTTTTTTTTCATAATTACTAACTATGTTAGAATAGAATTTACTCATTAATGTTAGAATCTTAAGTTTTGATGAAGACTAAAATATGAAAGAACTAGGCAAACACTTAGAGAATATTAGGTTAATATAGAACCCCAAGTAAGAGTGCAACCGGATGTGGATTTACTTCCGGATAGACTAAGACTAGCGCTCACGGATGAACGTCTCATCCCCCAGCGACAGCAAGTACATCACTAAGTAATAACTCAGTCTAACAACATTAAATGAATAAAATTCCTTTAGACTAAGTTAAGATGCAACCGGATGTAGAGTTGCTTCCGATTGATTAGTGACTAGCGCTGGGTGTTAGCATTGATAACACTGAGCACCAGTGAACATAACCCAACGTCCAGTAGATTTACTTCCGATTGCTTAGTGACTAGCGCTGGCTGTTGGATTGAAGGACACTGAGCGAGAGTGAGTAAAAGTGAATATAACCCTTCGTCCAGTAGTAGTGCTTCCGGATGAGGAATTGCTTCCGGATGCAAGAAAGCCTTCTTAGATTAAGTGAACTCCCACTGCATGTGACTATGAGCTTACATTGTTAGACTAACGTTCAAAGTGCAGCACACTAAGTAAAGTTGCTTCCGGATGTGAATCCGCTTCCGCAAGCAATCAGAATGTCAGAACGTTCAGAAGTGCAGTGTCAGAATGCTTTTGGCAGAGCAGAGTTGTCAGAACTACTTTTCAGAGATAAAGCAAGTCAACCCTGCTAAGCATTAATGAAGCATTAATTGGGCAAACGGTAACATGGGAAAAACGGCCATATTCAAACGGCTAACCCACCTACCAAGAGTGAGAATACTTGAAGACTATATAAAGGAGCTCACCTTCATTTATGAAGACTACTAATATCTTTGACATCTTGAAGAAAACTAGAGAGAGAAACCGAGAAATCCTTCAAGCATTCAAAGCTGCCCAGAAAAGTGAAAGAGCATTTAACTCATTGAGTGATCTTTACATCTACTTATCTTGTACTCTTTGTAGTTAAGTCTCTTCTTGTATTAAGAGCATTCATTGTACTTAAGTGTGTAACATTATCTGTTCTTGAAGAGAACTTAGTTAGAAAATCCTTTATTTGTAAAGGTTGAACCCTTGCTGGTTGTAAGGGGGAGCTAGTTAGAAAGGTTGCAAGTGAGCCTTGAGTAAAACTTGTGGTTGTAAGGTTGCAAGTGATCTCGTTCAAAACTTGCGGTTGTAAAGGTTCCAGGTGAACCCGTTGTAAAACCTGGGGATAGTGGAACTCGACCTGGGTGGTTGAGAACTGGACGTAGGTCAGGAAGACCGAACCAGTATAAACTCTTGGGTTATTTTTATTTGAGCTTTTATTTGGTAGCACAATTCACCCCCCCTCTTGTGCATCCATTACTTTCAATTAATAATACTAACGTAGTTAGAAAAATAATTAACTTAATTAACTACAATAATTATAATACTAACTATGTTAGAAAAAGAATTTAAGTTATAATAATGACTAACATAGTTAGAAAAACATTTTTTCTTATTTTCCATAAAATATAAGTTAATAAGCTAACCATGATAGAAAAATAATTTTAGTCACAAATAAGCTAACATGGTTAGAAAAAGATTTCATGTAATTTGGAAATAAATAAATTATAATAAGTTATTTTATAATCGAATATAAAATTAATAATTGAAAAGCGTTTATATAAAATTATCAAATCTGATATATTCATGTTAGATAAAAATTAACTAACATGAATATTTAAACAAATCTAATAGTACCTAATTAAATTCTTTCACAATTATTTACAAATAAGCACATAAACATGTATTAATAAATATTACAGTTATCCAGTCTAAATTTTACAGTAATCCAATGAAGATAAATGCACATGATCAATAAATCATTACACAAATAAAAGGAATAAATGTGGAAACACTAATGTAGCTAATGTTTAGCTTCCCCAGTCTCTCGGATCCTTTCCCCATGACTCCTGCCCGATCTAAAACCTGTAATGACAACAATTGGGGTAGACCCAGAAATCGCAACTACTACCACTCGCTTACGTACATTTTTGCACTACGTGCATGTGCATGTCCGCAAGGTGGTGTGTGATAATGTGTTAAGTGGTGTGTGCTACATGTTGTGTTGCATGTACATGTTATTTATGCCTATTTCAAGTAACAATCAATTAAATTACAGCAACACGAATATACAGACAGCTCAAAACATCGCAAAGTTTAAACATCAATAATAATAAATAAAACATCGATAATAACAATTAAATCAAACACAACACACCGTAATTTCTCAGATCAATAGGGACTCACGACTCGATGGTCGATGTACCCTCGCTTGAACTGGTTCAATAGGGACTGACAACCCTCGCTTGAACATATAACATTTTTGTTTTATTCATTTTAGTCCCTGGGAGTTTTACAGGGAACCTCATTCCGGAATGACATAATTATAATCATATGAACCGGTGTGCACCAAACAAATCATAAATTCTCAAGAGACATATAATAATCAACACAAATTCATAAACTAACCTATGTGCTTACAGACATACACACACACGCAAACAAGTTTAAGTAGTTACCTCCTGGCATTTTAAACCAAAAATAAACGTAAGCTCCCACGTGCTCAAGTGTCAATAACCAACTTCTACAAGCGATAATATAACACATACAATTAATTAAAAACAACTCATATATATTAATAATTAACGTCGCTCTCGTTCCTATAAATACTACCCAATCCCCTTTCTTAATTTTACTACCATACGAAACCATTTTAATTCTCAAAGCACATCTAACAAACATTTAACAAATCAACAAAACTAGTAGGCAAAAAAAATTTAACAGTCAACTAGAAATCGCCAATTGATTCATTCACCTTTCCAAAATCAACAAGTAACTCATTAAATCAATGAAAAGAAAGAAGCCAAATTTCCCTTTCTTTCCAAATAAGCACATATAAATCACACACATATGGATTCACAATTTAGAAGAGTATTTGAGTATCAATCAGTCACTAAACCACCAAACATCAAAATAATACAGAGAGATCATACCCAACCTCCTTTATACCAAAGAATTTAATAAAATAGGTAATAGCAAACCATAATCATGCATTTATACTTTCTCAAAGAAATGTCTAAATTGTTCCCTTACGTATAAAAGCTTCCCAAAGAGGTAACACCTTGCTAATGAAAACATAGTATTATGTTACCATGCAAGAGTAAAAATGCAAGTGACAAGTCATAGTTTCCTACACATTTATTATACTAATAAGGCTTGCATGATTATCCTCCTTTGTTTACCATGTCATCATTACATCATCACAACAAATTCAAGTGACAAGTCATAGTTTCCTACACATTTATTATACTAATCATGCTTTGAACTTGCATCTTGAAGAGGTGTGAGGTGGAGGAAGCCATGTATTTCGAGATTTGGAGGTGAAAATGTGAGGAAATGTTTCGGCCAAGATGGAAAAGGAAGAGAGAGTTGAGAGAAAATGTAGGTGTAGAGAGAGAAAAGATGTGCAAGAATGAGAGATGAACATATGATTAGGGTTATATAGGTGGATTAGCATTGGGATTAACTACAAATGAAATGTAAATTAGCCCCAAATGAAATATAAATGTGTGGTTAATGAGGTGATTTGGCCGAATGTAAGTGAGGTTGAAGTGAAAGAGATTTGAATGTTGGCTCCATACAAGCCCAAGTTCAGATTGTATTAACATCTAATGCAAAACATTAAGTGTTCATAGTAGTAAAATAAATGCAAGAAGTGTATTCATGATGTTTGGAAATCTTGCTGATATATATCCACTTGAAATTTCAGTGACAAATTCTATTGAGTGATGATTTGCTCACCCCTAAATCCAGTGTATTGTTTATCATGAGATATTATAATATTTGGTTGAAGTATGATTATGCATCAGTGTGAAAAGAAATTGGAATAATCCTTTGTGAATGTTAAGCCGAAAATGTTGATATATACTTTTGAGTACTTGATTTGTTGATTTAAGGAATTAGATGATAGTGCAATCACGAAGGGTAAGGGTAGTGGTAAAACCATTAGGATTCCTTAGAAACACTATTTAATTTATATATTCTAATAATTATTAATTTACTGTTGTTACATGGTGTAAAAATAAAAAATGATTGTGATATATGATTCTCAAGGCATCACAAAGAAAAGAAGAATGTTCCAGATATATTGTTGAAAGAGAAGCTAGAGCTCAGGTAACGGGTCATTTCAGTCTCACACATAGCATGCTATAAATTTTTAAATGAACTGCATTAAATATGAGAATTGAGGTCTTATTCCTTATAAGGTATAATAACCCTAATTGGCCCTCCAAGTAAACACCATGGACCACTGGGCACCCTAAACTAACAACGGGTACAGATGCACCCTTAAAGTAACCAAAAGGGTTCAATTCTACCCTCATATGATGGTCAAAGACGTTTGACCGCTTAAAAACTTTACAAAAGTGCACATTAATCCCATATATATTATTCTTGTTTATATTTTGTCTCTCTTCTTCTTTACACACCTCACCACCACCAATCTCCTTGGCCATTACCACCGCAACAACCACTGCCACTTCATCAAAATGGCCGAGGAGATTGGTGTTTATGAGAAGTGTAAGGAAGAAGAGAAAAAAATATAAATAAGAATAATATATGAGGTTAATGTGCAATTTTGCATAGTTTTTAAACGGTCAAACATATTTAACCGTCAGATTCGGGTAGAATTGAACCTTTTTGGTTACTTTAAGGGTGAATATGTACCATTGGGCTGTAAAATGTTTTTTTAAAATATTTTAAAAAAAATGTTTGCACTCCAACTGTCACTTGAGTCTTGACCATTGGCTGTAAAATATTTTTTTAAAATGAAATTAAATACACCCCAACGATCAGTTGACCATTGGGTGCAATTTTGTAAGCTTCTGTTACTAATTACTTAATTAACCAATAATATCAATTTTAGATCTAATAACCTCTTTACTAACTATGATAGAAAAAGGATTTCCATAATAACAATGTCCTATCATAGTTAGAAAAGGAATTTCCTAATGATTAAATATTATCCATGATAGAAAAGAATAAACTAATACAGCACAGCTGCTATCATGGATAATTTATTGCTAACCATGTTAGAAAGAATTTGCCTAACATGGTTAATAAACAAAACTAGTTGGTATTTAACAATAAATAGATATATATATATATATGCGGAAACGAATGCAGACCTATACAAATTGGCAATATACATAACTAACTAATCTAAATAACCTTTGAAACCTAATTCCCTTTCCTGATGCTTGCGCCTGTGCATGAATACCTGCAAAAATGTCAGTAATCGTGGGATGAGACAATTTGTCCCAGTAATCACCGCTTAACTCACTATAACAGTGAGATGTGCGGTAGTGAGGGTGTCTAAAGGATACCACAGATATAAAAACCAGTAATACATATATATACACATGTCAAGTCTTTCATTCATCATTCAAGTCCCTCCGTCTAAATCAACTCAAATTCACCATCTCTGCTTCCCACATATCACTCAAATCCCTCAGTCAATTCCAAGTCAACTCAACAGACAAAAATAAACGTGATTGACACTGTGCCCAGTCTCAAATCTGAAAGCATGAAAAAGGGAGCACTTTAAATAGTGAAAACGTCCCTGAAAAAGGGAGCACTATAAACAGTGTAAACAACCCTGGTTCCTTTACAATCCGAGGAACCTGTACAATTAACCTATCGATTTGCGCAAATCGATAGGTTACATCGGCCGACGGTACTAATAATCAGTGTCATGCAATACTCAAAATCCCTATTCTATATTCCATCAACATAGCTCTCAACAATCTCAACTCAACATGTAACTCTCTTTTCTATCCTCATCACCTCTTAAACCACTACCCAACACTATCCCTATATACATTTCACGCCATTCCAGATCAATGGCCACCACCAGGCAGGATAATAGGTATATAGAGTTTCAAATTTCTTTATATGAAAATAATCGTGTTTGAAAGGCACCCGATAGCCTATTTTGTATAAAAATACCTTTTAAAGATAATATATATATATAGAGGGTGAAAAGGGATTTTACAAAATCCCTAACTAACGTCACCCTCAATGTTATAGCAAGGTTAAGTGTGATTACCTGTCGCCCTTTTGCAATTCTATGCGATTTCTCAACCTTTCTTCCTCGATGCCACGAAAGCCTACTGCATCCACTCCTATAATAATATATAGCCAAATGATAAATTAATATCATTTCCCTTTTATCGTAGTTCGACGTCTCTCTCTCGTTCTAATAAGTTACTACCCAGCCTATATGTAATTATTCTATTCCTTGAAGTCATCATAATTCTTAAAGTTTATTCATTAAACATTCAAAGGTTTCTTGCAAAGTTTCAAGAATCCTCCAATCATTCAACAAGCATTAATCAAGTAGCAACTCATGATCTAATTTTCAAATAGACTAAGAAGCCATCACGATTACGCCTTTACAATGTCATTCAGAAGAGTCACAACATCAGTCCATCAGCAATAAAACAAGCATCAAGCAGAAAACATCCGTGACATTTTGGCATTACTTAAACATCGCATGCATAGGGAAAAACAACTCAATTACTGCTGCATAAATTTCAGCAGTGTTTCTGTCACTATGCAGCAGAATTAATAGAAGAATTGCAGCTGAAACAATTGAAGTAAACCAAGAGATAACCAGTAGCAAAAATTGGTGACACTTGCATGGAGGAAATAATGTTTTCCATTTGTGTAAAGGGCTAATATGAGATAAAGGGCTAAACATTTAAAACACACATACAACACCCATTTCCATCTTTATTTAGCCACCAACACTGCACTTCTTTAACTCAATTAGACCAAGTGCAAAACTATGAAGAAAATTCAGGAGTTAACAATGAGCATCAAAAGTAAGTTATTCTCTTTATCAATATCATTCATACAATTGAATCACAAGAACCCAAGTCAATAAATCAACTCATGCTTGAACATAATAAATCATCATATATATTAAAACTTTCACAAGAATTCCGCTGTGACAAAAACAATTACAGAACATTAGTTAATGCCACATGCAACCACACATTTCATTCTAACTACACATTTACCATTACAAATAATTCAGTCATATCAGAGAAAAGAAACATGAACCTATTCCATCACTCGATTCTCATTTTCAAGCATACAAAATTTTCTAAACCTTAATCAAACTTACAACATTTAAAATTCCAAGTTCATTTTAATGGCTTCCTGCGTATACTCAAATTAGTGGAATGAAAATTTATTAGACTAAAATGATAAAAGATCTTGCATTGTAAATCAACTTAAAATTAATCACAATCTTAGGCAAAATCCATACAGCCCTCTTCTATCATTCACCATTAACTAAACATTCCAGAAAATTTAACAACAGAATGGCAACATAACTGAACAGCAACTTCAATAACATGGCCCCAAGAAGCAAGCCCAAAGGTAGGAGAGTACAAAGATTCTTTCAACACATCATATGAACCATATTTCAACACGCAACAATATATCCATATCTCAATAACTCTTTATCATTAACCAATAATACATACGCAAAACACATATCAAGGAGAATATGACTAAGGGAAATTGTAAATAAACCAAATACACTTGTCATGCACACTTAGTTAATACCTATAATCTTCCATTTCCAAGATTCAAATCAAAATTTATGGGACACAATACCAAAACCCAAACAGTCCAGGAAAGAGAAAGAGCCAAAACTTACAAGCACATGAAATTCAACAATCAAGCATAAGCTACTGTTTTATACTTGAAACAACAAGAATCGAAATTACAATTCACTTTCGAGCGACTTAGCAACCCATAATCCCAAAATCTAAATCAAACATGAAAACCTGAATTTGCAAGATATCATCACAACCTCAACTTCTAATTTACTAATTTCAATATTCTATAAACTCCTTTTTATTCATCATACTCATCTTTTATTTACAAGCTTGAATTTTGACCCAGTAAAGTAATCGTTAAAATTCTTAATCATCAAACCCATCATCCTATCAATAAACAAATTCCACAACAATCACATATACACAGAACCTAACAAGCCAAAATTTCCAAACAATTCATTCTCTTACACATTTTATCAAACACCTTGTGTGCATTCCAAAGTCATGAAAATCAACATCCAAACAAGAACTCAATCTGTCACAATTAATCTTATAGAATCACTAATTTTAAAGATTAAACCTTTAAGAAAACTCAAACTTAACGGATTACTAACACACAAAGTTAGACTTTTTCACAAAATCAACAAAATCATAATCAATCATTCAAATCCTTCTTAAAACTTCAAAACCAAAGCTTCAACATGATATTTGATATATTTTTGAACCCAAAACAGAATACCTATTTCGGCCTCTCCTCTCAAACATCATTAATGGAAGAAATTAAGGTAGGGAAAGAGAAAGAAGGCTGACCAAGGTTCGAATCTCCACTTTTAAGCACCATTGGAGCCTTCTATCGTCGGAAATACCGCCGGAAAACGGCCACTAAAGTGGCTGGCCGAGATGTACAAAGCAAAAGGAGAGGAAAAGAAGTAAGAAAACGAAGTTGAAAGAAGGAAGAGCTTGAAGAACAACAAGAAAGGAGTAACTCACCAACTCGCGCCGCCGACCGCCATGATTTCCGCCGGAAAACTCGCCGGATTTGCAAAGAAAACAAAGAGGGTTTGTTGGGTCTAAGAAGAGAAAGCAAACGAACCTAAAAATAAAGAGGACAAGGGAGGAAGGGAGGTCGCGCCGCCGTCGCCGTCGCGCCGCCGTCGCCGTCAGCGGCGGCCTCCAGGGTGGTCGGCGAACGCGCAAGACGGAGGAGGAAGGAAGAAGAAGTAGAACGAAGAAGAAGAAGAATGGAGGGAGTCCGATATTTAAAGAAAAGGGGAGGGGCGTGTTTGGTTTGCTGAATTAAGGGGTTCTCTGATGATTTGTAGCCCAAACTTGCCATAGTGTACTCTTTTAATTCTAAAACCATTTAAACCAGCCTCCAATCTCCTTAACCTTCAAAATATTTTGGGTTTTACCATTCCCTAATATTTCAAACTCTTCATTTCTTAATTAATTATATGCACATTAATTACTCAAAATTTTCCAAATATCCTAAAACTCACCAAAAATTCCTAAAAAAATTCCAAAATTTCCCAAAACACTCTCTAATCCTGAATTAAATTTTTCAGGATGTTACAATTCTCCCCACCTTTTAAGAATTTTGTCCCCAAAATTTACTAAACATATTACCTATCACAAAGAAATTCACGCGTCAGTTCTGCATTCTGCAAATTAACTCTAATCGTTTCACTACAACTTAATACACTCAACGCCATATTTTACCATTTTTCCTCATTCAATCTATAATAATCATCAATCCTTATCCCGTTTCTCTTAACTAACCCTCAATTTACTAGCCACTCTATCCTCAAATTACTTGTATTAAAGTCCAACATCATATATGACAACAACATCCTCTTCAAAGTCTAGTGGTTTCCTCAATCATAATCCAAGGTCTCGCCTCTAATTGTTAGATATCAATTCCATAAAATTCCCTTTCCAACTTAAACTCATGTTTCTAACTTAATATACACTCATCCATAAAAGCCTAATATTGATCTATCAACAAGTCATAATAGTCCACCACATCACTATACTTCTCTAAATCATCAACACAATGTATTATTAATAACTAGTGGAACTACGAAAGTCGTTAATCCATAGAAATCACCAAGATATTGAAATCCACCTCCAACTTTGCCTTTTGTACTAACAATTCTATCGAATTCCCCATACCTAAGATATATGCCTATTCATACCATCATGCTAAAAACATGTGACGATACTTAATTTCTCACTAAAGTCATCAAATATTTTCCCAATTTTCAAAACTCCAATTTGACAACTTTCAATACAATCCTCAATCTTACAAAACAATAGATCAATAGCCATAATACCTCATTTCACTTGTTTTACAATCCAATGTCCACCATATATATTATCATTTACATTCTCCAAATTAATCAACCCATTGATTTTCCTCCATATAACTCTAATTTAGTATATGACTAACCATGTCAATGTCAATTTCCTTACCAAAATCATTCTAGACTGTATTCAATCTCCAATGTATCCATTTAAAACATTCACTAAAGTTTCACCCTAAATCCTTTATCTCAACTAACTTCTTTATCTATTTAGTTCCATCATGATCACAACTTCAAAATTCATCACTAACGCCAGTTGTCTTAGCCTTTTCAGTAAATTTCTAATAATAACCTATCATAAAAACTCACTGTTCGCCTAAGTCTCTTAATTAACCATCACTTCAATAATACTATGTTTGATTGTTACAATCATTTCAATCTTCAATTACCATTATACTCTAAATAAGATTGTCATTTATCTCTAAGACTCAGGAATTTATACTAAATTTATTTAAATCACTTTACACAGATTGTTTACCAATATAGTATATAGCTACTTTAGTCATGTCCACGGCCTAAACAGTAATTCAAGCCCAATGATCTTCAATTCCATGATCACTATAATGTATTCACCTCATAATTCACGATAAAACCTGGAATCCACAATTTATCCTACATAATCCTCAATTTATATCCAAAATATTACCATAAGTCATCACTTCAACACTATTAATCCATAGTGGTAATAATTCATACTTGCAAGAACAATTCCCAACAATCCGGCTTACAACCACCTAGAGTGCATTTAAAACCAAATGAAATAATTAAGTCTCTACCTTACAAATCTTACACCAAAATTTCCAAGCTTCAGTCCAATACATATTCAGGCATACTGTGTCAAAGTTAGATGAAATCATTCCTCATACTTCAATCTTTTCCCCGCTAACCTACATAATTTATATTGCAACTCTCTTATCCTTGCTATTATCAACAATAATCTGGTATGAGAAACTACTTGACTTACTATCGAACAAAAATCAATTTGTTGCTACCCAACCGCAACCAACAAACATGTTCAAGGGAAAAATAAATAAATAAATAAAGAAATAGCATCAGCAGCAAAGATCCAAGAAATGTTTCAGGCTCCAAAAATTTATTATTGGTTTTCATAACATAATTCCTACCATCTATAAGAAGTAAGAAGTCAACTCTCACTCACATTCTTCCACTACTTGGGAGCTAAACACAAGAGAAAGGACATCCAAATAAAATACCATAGCATAGTTAAAATCAACTCATCATCTCATATGCCCAAACAGAAATAACAGAAATGAATAGCATACTCAAGACAGAACCAAACAGCTCATAATAGCAAACAGATTCAATCAACACTTTTATTGAACTCCAATAAACCTATAGAAACTATATTTCAAGAAAATTCATATTAAAAGAATTTAGTTACCACACTTGGTCGTTAACCAACTTTAAGCAAGCAAAATAGTTCATATGCTCATGTATGATTAATTTAAACAAATTATCCCATCATATAACTTAATTGAACAAGTTGGAACTATCAATTACAAGAAACCCTGCTGAATTTTCGAAATTGTCCCCAAACCATAACTTATCAACACCAAAATTTCTCAAAATATCATTCCAACCAAAATAAAGCTAACTCTAACCCATAGACTACTTGGAAATTACTTAAATTTGGTTCTCAAACCACCAATTTCATACCAAAAAGCACAAGATTCAGTTTACACCAAAAACCCTATCACATAGTTCAAATCCTTCCATTATACTGATGAAACAACCTCCATTACTAATGATGTAAAATCAAATCGCAATCAATAAATAGCCTATCTCATGTTGGAGCTTATAAAAATAAAATTTCACTAAAATTTTGTTTCAAAACAATCAAATAGCACAAGTCAAATTCATCTATGAAGCAAACAATTTAACAAATCAGTAAACAAATAATAAACAAAGCAACAACTCTTATTTCACATTGCATTCATTATTAATTGTTATTTTCAAATTTCCTTACTCCCTTAACCCAATAAGGGATCTCCTGATGCCTCGACTATGATTATGGCCGGCACATAACTATACTCGAGACCCCAGAGAAGCATCCTTATTTCGCTATTTTTCCTAAATTCTTATACATATCAACATTATTTCGTTATTCTTTCTATGTTCATCTCAATCTCTCCACAGTACCTATTCAATTTCTATTATCACTCTCTCCCCACCACGGGATGAGCGATAATCCTCTCAAAAAGCAGAGTATCATGCACAGAAGGAAGGGAAACTATAGAATGTATATTGTCAATCTATATGCAATGCAGCACAGTCCTAGGTTATCGTATACCAAATACTGATAACCAAATTGTAAGCTTCTGTTACTAATTACTTAATTAACCAATAATATCAATTTTAGATCTAATAACCTCTTTACTAACTATGATAGAAAAAGGATTTCCATAATAACAATGTCCTATCATAGTTAGAAAAGGAATTTCCTAATGATTAAATATTATCCATGATAGAAAAGAATAAACTAATACAGCACAACTGCTATCATGGATAATTTATTGCTAACCATGTTAGAAAGAATTTGCCTAACATGGTTAATAAACAAAACTAGTTGGTATTTAACAATAAATAGATATATATATATATATATATATATATATATATATATATATATATATATATATATATATATATATGCGGAAACGAATGCAGGCCTATACAAATTGGCAATATACATAACTAACTAATCTAAATAACCTTTGAAACCTAATTCCCTTTCCTGATGCTTGCGCCTGTGCATGAATACCTGCAAAAATGTCAGTAATCGTGGGATGAGACAATTTGTCCCAGTAATCACCGCTTAACTCACTATAACAGTGAGATGTGCGGTAGTGAGGGCGTCTAAAGGGTACCACAGATATAAAAACCAGTAATACATATATATACACATGTCAAGTCTTTCATTCATCATTCAAGTCCCTCAGTCTAAATCAACTCAAATTCACCATCTCTGCTTCCCACATATCACTCAAATCCCTCAGTCAATTCCAAGTCAACTCAACAGACAAAAATAAACGTGATTGACACTGTGCCCAGTCTCAAATCTGAAAGCATGAAAAAGGGAGCACTTTAAATAGTGAAAACGTCCCAGAAAAAGGGAGCACTATAAACAGTGTAAACATCTCTGGTTCCTTTACAATCCGAGGAACCTGTACAATTAACCTATCGATTTGCGCAAATCGATAGGTTACATCGGCCGACGGTACTAATAATCAGTGTCATGCAATACTCAAAATCCCTATTCTATATTCCATCAACATAGCTCTCAACAATCTCAACTCAACATGTAACTCTCTTTTCTATCCTCATCACCTCTTAAACCACTACCCAACACTATCCCTATATACATTTCACGCCATTCCAGATCAATGGCCACCACCAGGCAGGATAATAGGTATATAGAGTTTCAAATTTCTTTATATGAAAATAATCGTGTTTGAAAGGCACCCGATAGCCTATTTTGTATAAAAATACCTTTTAAAGATAATATATATATATAGAGGGTGAAAAGGGATTTTACAAAATCCCTAACTAACGTCACCCTCAATGTTATAGCAAGGTTAAGTGTGATTACCTGTCGCCCTTTTGCAATTCTATGCGATTTCTCAACCTTTCTTCCTCGATGCCACGAAAGCCTACTGCATCCACTCCTATAATAATATATAGCCAAATGATAAATTAATATCATTTCCCTTTTATCGTAGTTCGACGTCTCTCTCTCGTTCTTATAAGTTACTACCCAGCCTATATGTAATTATTCTATTCCTTGAAGTCATCATAATTCTTAAAGTTTATTCATTAAACATTCAAAGGTTTCTTGCAAAGTTTCAAGAATCCTCCAATCATTCAACAAGCATTAATCAAGTAGCAACTCATGATCTAATTTTCAAATAGACTAAGAAGCCATCACGATTACGCCTTTACAATGTCATTCAGAAGAGTCACAACATCAGTCCATCAGCAATAAAACAAGCATCAAGCAGAAAACATCCGTGACATTTTGGCATTACTTAAACATCGCATGCATAGGGAAAAACAACTCAATTACTGCTGCATAAATTTCAGCAGTGTTTCTATCACTATGCAGCAGAATTAATAGAAGAATTGCAGCTGAAACAATTGAAGTAAACCAAGAGATAACCAGTAGCAAAAATTGGTGACACTTGCATGGAGGAAATAATGTTTTGCATTTGTGTAAAGGGCTAATATGAGATAAAGGGCTAAACATTTAAAACACACATACAACACCCATTTCCATCTTTGTTTAGCCACCAACACTGCACTTCTTTAACTCAATTAGACCAAGTGCAAAACTATGAAGAAAATTCAGGAGTTAACAATGAGCATCAAAAGTAAGTTATTCTCTTTATCAATATCATTCATACAATTGAATCACAAGTTCATTTTAATGGCTTCCTACGTATACTCAAATTAGTGGAATGAAAATTTATTAGACTAAAATGATAAAAGATCTTGCATTGTAAATCAACTTAAAATTAATCACAATCTTAGGCAAAATCCATACAGCCCTCTTCTATCATTCACCATTAACTAAACATTCCAGAAAATTTAACAACAGAATGGCAACATAACTGAACAGCAACTTCAATAACATGGCCCCAAGAAGCAAGCCCAAAGGTAGGAGAGTACAAAGATTCTTTCAACACATCATATGAACCATATTTCAACACGCAACAATATATCCATATCTCAATAACTCTTTATCATTAACCAATAATACATACGCAAAACACATATCAAGGAGAATATGACTAAGGGAAATTGTAAATAAACCAAATACACTTGTCATGCACACTTAGTTAATACCTATAATCTTCCATTTCCAAGATTCAAATCAAAATTTTTGGGACACAATACCAAAACCCAAACAGTCCAGGAAAGAGAAAGAGCCAAAACTTACAAGCACATGAAATTCAACAATCAAGCATAAGCTACTGTTTTATACTTGAAACAACAAGAATCGAAATTACAATTCACTTTCGAGCGACTTAGCAACCCATAATCCCAAAATCTAAATCAAACATGAAAACCTGAATTTGCAAGATATCATCACAACCTCAACTTCTAATTTACTAATTTCAATATTCTATAGGGCGAAGGGGCAAAAATAGCCACCGTAATTCTCCAAATGGACAACTTTGACACCCGTAATTTCGATGGTGCAAAACCGTACATTATAAACCAAAATGGAACAAATTTAGCACTCTTAAACAGAGGTGTTAAGTTTGACCGTTAGTTGACTGGGAATGGTGATTTGACATGATGACGTGGCGAAATAAGGAATTATGTGTCACATTGCATATGACATGGCAAAAAAAATAAACATAAACATGTCATAATGGGGTCCACCCTAATACATATGTTAACTAAAAAAATAGGGGAAAATTAATTTGAAGTCCCCCACAAGGGACTTAATACTAGAAAAGTCCCAAAAGTTGAAAAAATTAATGTAGGGTCCCAAGGGACCTCACTTTAATATATTTGAAAAGTGAAAAGACAGTTTTGCCCCTAGCCTTAATAAAAAAAATACCTCACCCACCCCCTTCTCTCTCCTCTTCCTCTCCCCTTCTTCACCGACCCGGCGACCCCCCACCCCTCCCCCTCCCCCACCGGCCTCTCCTCCTCCTTCTCCCCCCTCCACACCCACGTCATCCCCCACCCTCAATCTCTATCTCTATCTCTAGACGTTGAGTTATGGAGAGAGGGTCGGAGTTGGGATCCTCTTGAAGCTTGTTGGAGATGGATTGGGCAGTCGGGTCTGCTTCTGCGTGTTGTGAGAGAGCAGAGAAAGATCTAGAGAGAAAGAGAGAAGGTGCAGTGAAAAGAGAAAGAGTGGAGGATTGGGAACGGTGGAGGTTGGCGGCGGCCGGAGATGGAATTGGAGGAGAAGAAGTTGGACGGAGAAAAGACGACGAAGAAGAAGAGAAGGAGTGTAGCGACAACCTGCGAAGTTGCAGAGATAGAGATAGAGATTGAGGGTGGGGGATGACATGGGTGTGGAGGGGTGGTAGCAGTGAAGGGGGGAGAAGGAGGAGGAGAGGCCGGTGGGGGAGGGGGAGGGGTGGGGGGTCGCCGGGTCAGTGAAGAAGGGGAGAGGAAGAGGAGAGAGAAGGGGGTGGGTGGGGTATTTTTTTTATTAAGGCTAGGGGCAAAACTGTCTTTTCACTTTTCAAATATATTAAAGTGAGGTCCCTTGGGACCCTACATTAATTTTTTCAACTTTTGGGACTTTTCTAGTATTAAGTCCCTTGTGGGGGACTTCAAATTAATTTTTCCTTAGTTTTTTAGTTAACATATGTATTAGGGTGGGCCCCATTATGACATGTTTATGTTTATTTTTTTGCCATGTCATATGCAATGTGACACATAATTCCTTATTTCGCCACGTCATCATGCCAAATCACCATTCTCAGTCAACTAACGGTCAAACTTAACACCTCTGTTTAAGAGTGCTAAATTTGTTCCATTTTGGTTTATAATGTATGGTTTTGCACCATCGAAATTATGGGTGCCAAAGTTGTCCATTTGGAGAATTACGGTGGCTATTTTTGCCCCTTCGCCCTATTCTATAAACTCCTTTTTATTCATCATACTCATCTTTTATTTACAAGCTTGAATTTTGACCCAGTAAAGTAATCGTTAAAATTCTTAATCATCAAACCCATCATCCTATCAATAAACAAATTCCACAACAATCACATATACACAGAACCTAACAAGCCAAAATTTCCAAACAATTCATTCTCTTACACATTTTATCAAACACCTTGTGTGCATTCCAAAGTCATGAAAATCAACATCCAAACAAGAACTCAATCTGTCACAATTAATCTTATAGAATCACTAATTTTAAAGATTAAACCTTTAAGAAAACTCAAACTTAACGGATTACTAACACACAAAGTTAGACTTTTTCACAAAATCAACAAAATCATAATCAATCATTCAAATCCTTCTTAAAACTTCAAAACCAAAGCTTCAACATGATATTTGATATATTCTTGAACCCAAAACAGAATACCTATTTCGGCCTCTCCTCTCAAACATCATTAATGGAAGAAATTAAGGTAGGGAAAGAGAAAGAAGGCTGACCAAGGTTCGAATCTCCACTTTTAAGCACCATTGGAGCCTTCTATCGTCGGAAATACCGCCGGAAAACGGCCACTAAAGTGGCTGGCCGAGATGTACAAAGCAAAAGGAGAGGAAAAGAAGTAAGAAAACGAAGTTGAAAGAAGGAAGAGCTTGAAGAACAACAAGAAAGGAGGAACTCACCAACTCGCGCCGCCGACCGCCATGATTTCCGCCGGAAAACTCGCCGGATTTGCAAAGAAAACAAAGAGGGTTTGTTGGGTCTAAGAAGAGAAAGCAAACGAACCTAAAAATAAAGAGGACAAGGGAGGAAGGGAGGTCGCGCCGCCGTCGCCGTCAGCGGCGGCCTCCAGGGTGGTCGGCGAACGCGCAGGATGGAGGAGGAAGGAAGAAGAAGTAGAACGAAGAAGAAGAAGAATGGAGGGAGTCCGATATTTAAAGAAAAGGGGAGGGGCGTGTTTGGTTTGCTGAATTAAGGGGTTCTCTGATGATTTGTAGCCCAAACTTGCCATAGTGTACTCTTTTAATTCTAAAACCATTTAAACCAGCCTCCAATCTCCTTAACCTTCAAAATATTTTGGGTTTTACCATTCCCTAATATTTCAAACTCTTCATTTCTTAATTAATTATATGCACATTAATTACTCAAAATTTTCCAAATATCCTAAAAATCACCAAAAATTCCTAAAAAAATTCCAAAATTTCCCAAAACACTCTCTAATCCTGAATTAAATTTTTCAAGATGTTACAAATTTGTTTTTCAAAAAAAAAAACCATTTCAATGGTTTTGGAAGTCGTTGCAATGACTTTAATTTTTTTAAAAGAAAAACATTTCAACAGTTTGTTTAACCGTTGTCAAGCTGGCAACAAGCTCCTACCAAATCTAACAACGTATAAAACTGATGATGTTAATCTAAGAAGCTAAAATTTCCAACGTTGACTCACGCTTTTTCTCTCGGTTAACTGTTGACCGTGTGTATGTGTGTACATTCCAACAGGCCTTTTCTAGACGTTGGAATGCAACTGTCACTAACTCACTATGCAGACAATTTTTAATATTGAAGATATTGCAGTGGTTGCAGGCCATTTTCCTTGCTGGGAATAATTTTGAAAAATCCCATTTATACACATCTGAAATGCCTAAATTTATATTTGGGCCTACACTTTCAAATATTTCCTAATCAGGCTTAGAGGCCTTATTAGGGATCTTTGACATTTAGTTTACCTATATACCCCTTTAAATTAAAATGATTTTTTATCAAAATCATATCCTAAAAAGATTAAAAAATTAAAAAGAAAAGAAAAATTTGCTTTGAACTAGCGTTTTTGAGAAGAAAGGGTTAAAGGGTAAAAATGTCCTGAAAGTTTTCATGGAAGGGCACTGAGTACCTGGAAGTTTTTTAGGAGGCAATCCAATATATCCAATATATACATCTAAATCTCTATGCTTCAGAATTATTGGTAGGGAAAAATATACCTTTAAATCTCTACGGCTTCCTAACTATTTTTTTATTCCAATATATATCTCTAAATCTCTAGTGCTTCCTAACTATTTTGTGATTCTCATCTCACTTATTGATATGATTTTTTCAGCATCTTATTAATATTTAATTTTAAAGTAAACCCAATGTAAATGTGATTGATTGAAAAGGAAGCCGTCACATAAAAAAATGTCTCATATAGCCTAATTTATTGGACTACAAAATTTGAGCATAAAAAATTAAAGTAAAGCATAGATCAAATTCTTTGAACAATATGGTCATCTGTCTTATTCAATTGTCCAAGATAACATAAAGTAAATGAAATCGCTAAAGCAACCCCTTTTCTTTCTTTAATTAGGATTCTTTTTAAATCGCCCAATCAATTTCTAGACAGAAAAGAAAGAAACGGAAAAAGAAAATCCATACAAAAAGCAAGTTGTTACTTTGAAGTTTGAACTGGGATCGTTGAGGCACAAGGAGAAAAATATTTTAATAATATCAATATTTAAACACTCTCAAATAGATTGAGATTAAGACTATAGATTGAATTTCAAACATTACAAGAATTCTATTCCAGAGGTCAAGCGAAGTCATATAACTTATTGCTAATGCATATTGTGTGTGTGTATTATAACACAAAGATTTTATAGATATATATTTAATTGAATAAAAGATATAGAAAGATCCATCGAGAAAGAAATGTCTCATATAAAAGTATGTTTGACGCTAGCTTTTGTCGTTGTTTCTTCTTGAAGCAGAATTCCAATTCAATTGTTGTTACGCTTGATTACACTGCTTTCCCCTTTTCAAAAAAAATGAAGAATTGATTGATGAGTTAGTGATAAGAAAGCATGAAAAAGATCAAGTTGTTACTTTGTTTCAATATGTGTAATAGTTCATATTGTTCAAAGATATTTTTGGTCAGAATTTGAGTAAACATATGAGTTCCTGGCGAAACAACATTTTCCATGTTTACTATTGATTTCTCAGGGTAGATCCGTGGGGAGATTTTATATTGCTTAATATGATTTTCATTTATAAACTATAGTTAATTTATTAGAAGCTCTACCTTATTTTTCTTGAAATTTTGAAATTTCAATGTAAAATATTTCCATTGTGAATTTTATCGACGCCCTTATTTCATATTTGGTACTCATCCTGATCCTGCATCTTTTAAATACTTTACCAGTACTTGACAAAACAAAATACTCATCCAATACTCGGTTTTTCAAAATTTTAGTAGTCATCTTAAATATTTTTCTTTCTCATCTTCACATTTTTAACACTTGGATGCTAGAAAGAAAGTAAAGAATTAGAAAGTGAAAGAATTTTTGATAATTTACATATATCCCAGGGCCCACAAGCTTTCTCTCTCTGTGTCACACTTTTGCTGGAGCCCACAAACTCTACTTTTCCATCATTACCCTTACTTTATATATTTACCCTTTCATTTTCTATTTCTCCACTTTCCTTTCTCAACACCAAACACACCCAAGGATGACCGATGAAAGAGTAAAGCTGCATTTCACACCCAAAAATAAAACTAAACTAGATGTCATTACCTCATAGCAAGATTATTACAAACAATCTAAACCTCTAAAGAGAGAGGCCAACTGTCTTTCATCAATCCCCCTGATGAACATTAGGAGGTTGTCAATCAAAGATAAAAAAAATTTATCAACTATCCTATGTGAAATCTTTGTTAAATGTCCACTATATGAATATGTTCCCTATAGACATGAGAAACCCTCATAATCCATTCCCTATGTATAAATGTAGCCTAACATCATTAATAATATCAATCAAGAAGGGATAGTTTACCCATCCTCTCAACAATATTTTGATTGATTCTATACAATAAGAGAATATAACTATGTTCCGGAATATAGTTGCAAGCAATGGATGAATATAACTAGTATTCTAAAGCCTTTTCTGCAACACAGGTGCAAGCTATCAATAAATCCAAGAAGTTTAGCAATCGTTGGTGGGGTATTTTTCAATTTACAATATAGAAGCCAGTGATCCAAGTGCCATTTTGGCTTTGAATGCCCCTCCACAACCGAGGCATCTACATATAAATGGACACAATCCTCAAAATATTTTCTCAATAAAAGTGTGTATGTTTTGAATAAAATAATGTTGTCGAAATGTTGTTTTTCATATGTTAATTGTATTACTCATATTGTTTAAGTATCATTTTTATGTAATTTATTGTCAAAAGTATTTGGAAGAATTAATTATATGTCCCATTGGAAAAAGATAATATAATTAAGATGAGGTCACATGAGTCATAAATTACAATTTGTCCTACAATAACAACTTTTTACCTTGTGATTACAGATCATGGAACCTCATTTTAATTATGTCTCTTCTATGGTACCTTTAGTTAATTCTCCCAAATTATATTTTTGTCTCCTTAACGCTTACATTGTTCTCTTTAATTTTGAATATAAATATATTATAAAATTATTTTAAATTTGATATGTTTTTTTCTGATCAAACAAAATTTGATATGTTCTTCCTTCTACTTTCTTGCATACTTTTCATTCTTCTTTCCATTTAAGCAAGGAATCAAGTTCAATAAGTTACCCTTTCAAGATTGATTTAACTATTTAAGTTAGCTCTATGGCAACAGTCGAATAATTAGGTGAGTATGTTATATGTGCAAAAAGAATGCTCATGCGGCTTTCCTAAATTATAACTCATTTTAGCGCTACTTTTAATAAAAAATATTTTGGTTTAAGGTGAAAAAATACTCACCAAATTGTTTTAAAAGTTAACTCGATCAGCACCATAAAATCGTATTTTGGCTTCAAAAGTAACTATAAACCTAAAAAAAGTTACCTTCCACCTAACAAAGTTTATGGTGTTGGGTGCTATTTGAAACGCACACACAACTATGCGGGTATTTGTGTATCTTACATAAATTCTTTAACCCTGTGTTTTGATTAGGAATAAACTAGAGATGAAAAAATTTTAGGATAAAAATCTTCTAAATTTTTTTATATGTGACAGTTTTCCTTCATAGTATATATTTTCATATTTTCCTCTGTTTTCCCTCCTTCTAAATCAAATCTAAAGAAAACGATACACTTCAAAAATGTCAAGGTATCGAGTGTTATAAAAAATGAGCTTGTAAGTGGGCACAACTCCGTAAGGATGAGAACACGTGTTCGAATCCCGGGAAGCACTCTCATTGGGAGAGAGGACAACCTTGTCTATATGACAACACTCCTACCCCTCGTGTCCGAATTAAATCGGGCGGTGATTCACAAAAAGAAAAAGAGATTACTTTAAGAAGAAAAATTGCACCAACAATTACTTTAGAATATCATCAAAAGCTACTGACAAAATATTTTAAGGGAAATTTAAATTGCACCAAACGACTTTATAACCTTGCATATTAAAAAAAAAAAAAACTGGTGCAAAGTCAATGCCTGATTTAGCAACGGAATGCGGGAATTCTTCTATAGCTAAACTTTAGTGAAGGGATTATTTATATGTAGTATTTTTAGCAATGAAGTTACTCAGACAATATATATTTGCTTGAAGGGAATTTTTTAATAGTTGAATTGCTTGCCAATAAGTTTTTTGTTCATAATAATTTAATAATTATATAATGTTTTAAATTATTGTTGTTTACAAATTAGATTGACATATTTCTGGTGTTGCTAATATACTACTAATTATTAAGAAAACTCTTTTTATAAACCTAGAACACGACAGCATTTATAGTCAGTTCAACTAAGTCGCATCACTTCTTACAGCATTTAATAAACTACGCGCCCTTTTATATATCTTGAAATTACTCTCTATTTTCCTCCATTAATGCCCTCTTATATATTGACTGATATGATTTGATTTTTTCATTGACTGAAAAAATGATATGATGCTCTTTTTTGTTGATAAAAAAATATTGTGATGCTCTATGTTCATCGTTCATGCAATAATTTATCCTGAGGCATTATCATCATTGATCTTATCATCACATATACTACATCCGGTCCTAAATATATGACCTAATTGACTTTTTTTTGGAGAGATTAAGGTTGCGAAATAGGTTATTAAATGATGACGTATTTGATATTTTTAGATTATCCATTAGTTCATAGGTAAAATAAACTAGTTTAAGGGAAAAAATTAGGTAAATCAATTTATTTGATTGAAGTAAATCAATTTATAATTAACTTATTTTGCTTTTTTAGGGATTTTCCAGAAAAAGTCAATTAAGTCTTATATTTAGAACCAGAGGGAGTACTTTGTATTCAGATGTAATCAAATATGCATCTTAAGTAAAAAATCTGAGATATTTTTCAAAAACTCTTTCACTACTCATGTTATTAGAGTCATGATAAATTGTGTCAAAATAACTGTCACTCTCATTATATTGATAAAATAAATCTCACTCTCATTCAATTATTTGATTTTTAGTTTAGGGCCTTGCCTAGCTTGACTTTTTAAACGGATAGGTTAGGTCAAGACATATTTAGAAGTCTTTTTTATTTAAATAGGTTACGCCTATTTCAGTAAAGTTTATCCTATATATAAACTTTCTTGTTTAACTTGCTTAATATTATCTAAACCATCATATATTATATTCACATAATAGTTATGTTTGGTTACTTTTATTCTACTATAAATTAAAGTAAAAATATTCAATTGCTAAAAAATTAATTTTTTTTTTAATTTGAAGTCCCATATTCCCAATAATGAAACACCTAGTTTCCCACTACTCTAACTCTTTCTTTAAACCTAGCCGTCCTTAGATCAAAATTGAAATCCAGTCAACCTCACTCATGCCTCATCCTCATCCATGTCTCTTCCTTCATAGACTCACAAGGATCTTGCAAGAAAAACTAATCATTACTGGTGGCAGTGCTCTCCTCTTTGACTCTATCCTAGTGACTAGTGTATGCCATTTTTTATTTTTCTTTATTTTATGTTTTTTTGATTTAATTATTGTATGAAACAAATAGGTTAAATCTACTGCTACAATGTTATAGGAGATGGGAGGTTACTTAAGTGGCAAAGGTAGTAAAGTGTTCTTAGATTTATTTGTTCCTTTGTTTCGTTTTTTAATTTTTTGTTTTGTCTGCCAGGCAGTGTAGTTTCTTTCTTCTATCCTTTTTCGTTCCAATATATTGAAAAAAGTGGTGCCATTTTGTCCATGCTATTTTCTATGTATTGCTGTATGAACAAAATTTCAGTTGGTCTACTTCTATTTTGAGATGATACTGAATCTGATGCATCTACACTGTTCGACTCAGTACCTTCCATGCTTCTTCATTCTCATACTAGATTTGAAGCCTACTTATGACATTTAAAGTATGAAACTTTAGGCAGTTTTGAAGATCTACATTGTAAGTAGGTCATTAAAAAGACTCTAGACCTTGATATTTTTTTTAAGGCTAATGCATAAGTCTAAAAAAAGTTTATATTCAAGCACAAACACGAGCTAATGTTTTTCTTTGATTGCAAAAAACTCAGTCAAGGTTAGTTTGTTTATTAACTATTCCATTTATTTTTTTTATCGAAATTAACTATTCCATTTAATTATATGTATTATTGTTTTATTATATTCTTTTTAATTATAACTTAATGTTTAATCTCATTTTGTTTAATTTTTTGGGTGCAAATCATCTTATATGAGTTTGTTCTTCCAAATTTATTTTTTTTCTAATGACATCTTAAAATCATATACTCCTATTTAGTACCTTAATTTAACGCTTAAAGCCTTAAATGTTATTTTTTAAATAAATTAATTGTATGTACTTAGTGGCGGTTTAAAACCGTTGATAATATTTTGTATAATTCATTACAGTTAGTGGCGGTTTGAAACTGCCAGAAACTAAATATTATATCAAATTAATACTATTTTCTGGCTAAAAAACACGGGTAATAAATGCTAGTAATTTTTTCGGCATTTAAACTTACACTACGACGTTTGTATAAACACTGGAAAGTTTGTGTTCCCACTGTGAATTTTTCAATGTTTGTTAAAAACGTCGAAGTGTTTTTCCGCCGTTTACAAATAAATGTCTGAAGCAGCGAAAATGACCTCCACTTTATAGTACTTTATGTTTTTTAGTATCTTATTGTATGTAAATCATAATAGCTTTTATAAATGTATGCATTTTTCGAATTGATTTCTTCTTACTGTATGTGATTTTGTCATGATTTTAGTTTGTGGCATAAGTTGAATGTAAATTAAATGATCTACAAATGCGTAGATGTTAACTAGAAAGCAAAATATTTAGAAAAATAAGAATCAACTATATCAAAGTTTCCATAAACTTTGGTCGTTTTATATGATTTAATGACCTAATTGAATAATTAAGTTTGATCATTAAACAATTTTGAACAACCAAAATTTGGGTAAATTTTGGTCATTCAAAGTGACCTTTTAAAGACAAAAAAATTTGTTAGATAAAAACACTAATTTCAACTACATCATTATTAAAGACTAAATTTTGTCATTAAATACTATTTTTTTGTCATTAATAACCTTATTTCCCTACTTTTAAAGTGAGAAGGAAACTTTCAATAAAAAAAAGTGAGAATAAAACATTAATTTTTGCCGTGAAAAACGTTTGATGAAGTCATAATAAGTAATTGGAATTTGATAAAATGAAAATATTCGACAATCCATTTAACATGAGAGAAAAGATTAAAAGCCTTTTTCTTTAAGATGTGAGAATCTAGACCTTTCTGCCCAACTTGAAATTATACTGGACCCTCCTCTCTCTCTCCTCCATCCTTCCACATACGGTCATCTCCATTTTCGTCGCTAACAGAACTATCTCATTCAGACATCCTCACAGACATCATTATAAAGCCTCCAAATCATTCATAATTCATAAATAAATTAGAAGAAGAAGACAGATCCTAGCTAAGCCAAATATCAAGTCGATCATGGTCTCCACTTCTACTTCATTCCTTTGTTCTACTCTCTCTCTCTCTCTCTCTCTCTCACACACACACACACACACACACACACACAGAGAAAGATGAAAAATTTACTCAATCAATTGCATTATGATTATCGGTTTGATGGATCTGCAGGAAGTAGCAGAGGTAAATCAATCAAACATATGGGAAGGCTATGTGGATTGGAGAAACAAACCTGCTCTAAGAAACCGCCACGGTGGCATGCTCGCTGCCTCCTTCGTTCTCGGTCTCTCTCTCTCTCTCTCTCTCTCTCTCTCTCTCTCTCCCATCTCCCCTCCTTCATCCACCCCCTCAAATTTTCATTCTTTTACTTCAAGCTTAATTCTTATACCTACGTATATAAGAGTTGTGAAATCAAGTTCAATTTCACATACCTTCTCTTTGCTGATCGTCGTGTGTGCTTTTGTGTGTATTCCAGTAACCAAATTATTTCTGGAACCTACTTATACTGTTCATAGTTATACTAATTATGACTCTGGGCAATTAACCTGTACACAATACTCCTTCCAATACCTTACTTATATTCATTGATCGATACTATATATAGTTGATATAGTGTTTCAGTGTGTATGTCATTGTCCAATGTATGGCTTAATAATCATCAATATATGACGAGATTTTTTTTAACTGAATATATATGGTGGGATTTGTGCCTATGTGCGCGCGCTCATATATATGCGTGCTTCTTAGATCTATATCTTTGACATGATTATGAATTTCATACTATATATATATATATATATATATATATATATAGTGTGAGAGTGTGTGTGTGTGTATGTGAAATGATTCCCCGACCCTCCTATGGGAGCTTTGATTTCATGGCACTAGAGTATAAAACCATCCATTTGCTTAGACATGCATGACTATGGGTTATTGTATGTATTAGATAAGAATATGGTAAAGTAAATTGATGCAGAATATATGTATATAAAAAATTGTAGGGGTGGAGGTATTGGAGAATCTGGCATATCTAGCCAATGCAAGCAACTTGGTGTTGTACATGAGGCACTACATGCACTTTTCTCCATCACAATCAGCAATCAATGTCACCAACTTCATGGGAACTGCCTTTCTTCTTGCTCTCCTCGGAGGTTTCTTGTCTGATGCTTTATTCACCTCTTATCACATCTTCCTCACTAGTGCCGTTCTTGAGTTCCTCGTAAGCTATACTTTCACTCTCTCCCCAAAATATATTTATATACACTCTTGTGTGGTTCCTTTCTCCCCCCTATAGATCCAAAGTATCGATATATTGGAGAATTTCACCTTAATTAGTTGGAAAATGAATCGAGGTTATTTTGATAGAAACACGATCATAACACATAGTTATAACTAAAATTCAACACAATATATTATTATGAAGGTGTTAATCCATTGGTTCTTTTATTTAATTAGATACTTCCATCTTTCGATCCAAATGTAGATGGAGTTATCTACTTGGTAAATATTTATACTCTTATTCTTAACTCCCTTGTATGTGGATCCAAAGTACTCCCTTCATTTCTAAATATAAGATCACTTTTGAAATTGAATTTGTTCCTAATTATAAGATCATTTTCTAACTTTTCCAACTTTTTCTCAAATTAACCCTACAATGCTTATCTACAATAACAAGTAAAAAAGGAAAAGTGAGGATAAAGATATATACTTTGGATAAATTGGTATTATCATGTATAAATAACTAACTTAACTAACTTCCTTAATCTACTCAAATTAAGGGAAGTAATCTTATATTTATGAACGGAGGGAGTATCATTTTTTGGACTAATACAAATTATCATGATACACACATATGAAGTGGTAATTAATTGGATATATATTCTTGTGTTATATAAATAGATATATTCACTGCTGCTGTTAGCTCTCGCACTTATTGTCTTTCCCATGTTGAGAGGAAAAGATAAAATTAAGGCTTTAATTTAGTATATGGGGTTTATAGTGTGATCTGATGATTATCTTAATAGAAAAACCACTTACGTGGTCTCGCAAGAGCATGATGTGATATAAACTAAGTTCCAAAACTTAGCTATTAATTAATTTGTGAGTATATAGATCGATTTGCCCAATCCTTATCATAGAGTTTAATAAAGTCAAGCCTAGCTCTAGTGATCCTAATGTCACTTACTGGAGTAAATTATTCTACAAGTAGAAAATTAATGAATAATTCTCTATTTTGTTCCATCAAAACTTTCGGTAAATTTAAAAAGATTATAAACAATCAATACATTATCTCTTGAATAGTTTAAGTTGGATGTACAGTTCTATATAACATACACACCAATAGTTAACTTTTTAAAAAACATTTTCGTGCGGACATGGTTATGACAAATTAAACTTGATTCACCTGAGGACTGCTATTAAAAGTGTCCGCAAAAGGAAGATAAAATAGTTGTGATAGAGAAAAGGTGAGATGTGTGTTCGTGTGCGTGTGTGTGTGTTACTATCTATACAAAGAAAAAACACATAAAATTATTGATACTAGTTAAGTTGAATGGTAATATACTTGAATGAACTCTGCTTAAGAATAACCTAACCTTAAGTTGGAGCCTTATATAGATAAAAAATAGTTTCATATAAAGACGATCTTATACTTCTAATAATGGTTGTTTAAATTTAAATTAGCCAAAACTATCTTGTCCGTCCCAATATGCATGTATTAATAGGATAACATGTTTTCTTTAGTTTTAAATACTAAACTTAATCTTGCCATTTGGACTCAGCTCATCTAAGCTCTATATATTTTAAAAAAAATGTTTATAAATTTAATTTACTTTATCTCCCATATTGTTTTTATGCAAACTATTCATATTGATGTTTATCATTATAAGAACAACTTCACATGCTAATGATTAAAGAAATATTTTAGCTATATCAAAACATATCTTTTTAGGAATAATATATTGAACTAGCTTTTTAATGTCTATAAATGAATCATCCAAATTTGACATTTAGGATTAGGCACAAAAATATTCACTCGTTGAGTAGAGGGGGCGCTTGAAGATGCATGATGCGTTTTAATTATGATTATGGTTCATGTAACGAGGTTATTAATTTGTTGAGTCGTAGTGCTGTTTCCACAAAAAGAAACTTCATTAAGCCCTGTAATCAATTTTATTTTCGTTAGTTAGGCCGACATTAAATATGCCAACTCAGAAGTTGTCTTTCTTTGTCTGTTTTCATTTTTCAATAATCGCTGTACATCAAATCTCATTTCATGTTGCTTTGCACGTCATCACAAAGCAAAAATAAAATTTTATACTTAAATATAATTTAATGTTACTTATATAAAATATAGCGAAAATAAAATTATCATATATCTATATGTTTTTATGAAGGATAAATTCCTACACATTACACAAATCGAAATTACTATCAAAACAATTTTTTTAATTAATTCAAAATTTCATGTATATTTATATCGATCTCCATTGATGACCAAGTGATACTATATTCTTTATCAACTAATCCTATACCCTATATAGATATAAGAAAAAAAGATAAGATTATTTTTCCTATATATGATATCATTATATATTAGATTTTAGGGTTAAAGGTCAAATCTAGCACTCTACTATTGCTTAAAGTTCACCCAACATAAACAAGAATTCGATGGCTCAAATGTAGCACACATCTTTTAAATAATGGCTCAAATCTAGCATTTCCGTCAACTTTAACGGGTTTGACCGTTAAGTTTGACTTTACCATGCCACGTCACCCCGTTTTGACACGTGGCCCGCCACGTCACCCCGTTTTGCCACGTGGCCCGCCACGTCACCCAATAATGGATAGTAAGTGGGCCCATTGGGTGACATGGCAGGCCACGTGGCAAAACTGGGTGACGTGACATGCTAAAGTCAAACTTAACGGTCAAACCCATTAAAGTTGATGGAAATGCTAGATTTGAGCCATTTTTGAAAAGATGTGTGCTACATTTGAGCCATCGAATTCTTGTTTATGTTGGGTGAACTTTTAGCAATAGTAGAGTGCTAGATTTGACCCTTATGTAATTAATAATTTCAGTAATAATTTATTATTGTGTGAATTATTTTCTTAATTATGTCGTCAAATGTTTAATAAATAAAGGTTAGATGGATAGAATGTAAAGATTAAGACAGCTAGCTAATGAAATTTAAGTACTTCGTCCGTCTAATATAAGAGTCAACTGCCAAAAACTCATTTCTTAACAAAACATTTGATTGTTAGTTGACTGTCTGTAATTAATATTTTTTTTCATTTCTACCTTTATTTATAAATAGTTGTGTTATGAGAGAGAGATATTACTACATATTGGAATAAGCGGAGAGAGAAAGCTAGAGAATAAATGAGATAGAGAATACATGAAGAGAGAATGTGAATTGTTAATGCATATTGGAATGGAAAAGGTGGAGAGAGAGAATTGTTAGTGCATATTCCTTCCTCTGTCTCCTCCTAATAATATCTCTCAAAAAGTTAAATGAGCCAACTCAAATTAATTAAGGGTAGAATTGGAAAACTTGCAATAAATGTTCAGACAAAGTGGGGTGGACTCTTATATTAGGGACCAAAATATTCAAATTTTAGGCTCTTATATTAGGGAACGAGGGGAGTATTTTTTTAGTTTCTATAAAACATATTAGACATGACCTACAAATAGGACAAGAAAAGTGTGTATTTAAACAGCACAGAAATGAAATAGAATTGAATGATGTTATATTATAGAGGTTGTAACAATCTGTTACTAAATCCCTAATTAACCAATATTATCTATTTTAATTCATTAATCTCTTTTTATTTACTATCCATGATAGAAAAGAATAAACTAATACAACACATCTGCTATCATGGATAATTTATTGATAACCATGTTAGAAAGGATTTGTCTAACATGGTTAATAAACAAAACTAACTGATATTAAAAATAAATAGATTTATATACATGCGGAAACGAATGCAGGCTTATACAAATTGGCAATATACAATTCAAATAGCCTATATAGCTTCTACTACCTAATTCCCTTTCCTGCTGCTTGCATCAGTGCATGCATACCTGCAAAAATGTCAGTAATCGTGGGATGAGACAATTTGTCCCAGTAATCACCGCTTAACTCACTATAACAGTGAGATGTGCGGTAGCGAGGGCGTCTAAAGGGTGCCACATTTAAAACCAATACTATATATATATATCAAGTCTGTCATTCATCATTCAAGTCCCTCCTTCTATAACCATTCGAATTCATCACCTCTATTTCCCACATATCACTCAAATCTCTCAGTCAAATCCAATTCAACTCAACAGATGAAAATAAACGTGATTGACACTGTGCCCAGTCTCAAATCTGAAAGCATAAAAAGGGAGCACTTTAAATAGTGAAAACGTCCCTGAAAAGGGAGCACTATAAAAAGTGAAAACGTCCCTGGTTCCTTTAAAATCCGAGGAACCTGTACAATTAACCTATCGATTGCGCAGATCGATAGGTTACATCGGCCGACGGTACTAATAATCAGTGTCATGCAATACTAACAATCCCTATTCTATATTCCATCAACTACAACCTCATTCAATATTTCAATCTCACATTTCATGTTTTCTACAACATAGCTCACCATAATCTCAAACTCAACATCTATCACTCTTTTCTATTTCCATAATTTCTCAAGTCACTGTCTAACACTACACTATCTATATACCTTCCACAATCATTCCAGATCAATACCAACCACAGCCAGAGTAATATATATGTAGTGTTTCAAATTTCTTTATATGAAAATAATCGTGTTTGAAAGGCACCCGATAGCCTGTTTTGTATAAAAAATAACCTTTCAAAGATAATATATATATATATAGAGGGTGAGAAAGGATTTTAGAAAATCCTAGCTAACATCACCCTCAATGTTATAGTAAGGTTAAGAGTGATTACCTGTCGCCCTTAGCACTCTGTCGTTCTTCCTTACCATTTCTCGTAGATTTTCTCCAAATACTTTCTCTTAGTTCCTCCTATAAGGATAGGATATAAAATGATAAATTAATATCATTTTCACTTTATAACATTTTAACGTCTCTCTCGTATTCCATATTACTACCCAAATCCCCATTCTTAATTCGACTATTTTATACAATCATTCAAAATTCAAATTTGCTAATTTAAACATTAACAACTTACTCACAACTTCAAAATTCACAAAGAATAATCCGATATTTACAACAATAAAGTCAAATCATAACTACATGCACATTCACAGAACAATGTGATCAATAACAGAGAACTCAACGATTTCTCACCAACGCATATCCAAATGAAATAATACAACTTCAAGAAAATTGACCATAAGTCAGCATTTTATTAACAAGTCTATCCCACACTAATTATAACCATGTCTATTGTCATGCCTAAATAGAAATTTGGTGCATCCTAAAGCCAAGAAGTAGTTCAAGCCAACTGAAAGTTTAACAACCAGCAAAAATCAATACTGACAAAGGCGAAAGAGAAAGGAAGATCAATCACAACATCTATCTCCCAAAGTCAAAAAGTAAGCACATAATTTGCATCATTGATCCATAGCCCATAAGAACAAACTATCACAAAGTTACTGCACAACCCAGAATTCCCAAAAATTCTTGAAATCTTACTAAGTCAAATATTCCCCTTAGCAATGATTCAGTGAATTTAGAGTTTGGAATTTATTTAAAATCAACACTAGACATTTTGGAAACATTACACTCCCTTTTTGCTACAACCATTCCAAACATTAAGGTAAAAACTTAAGGTTCCCCAAACTTTGCTAGGTCTAAACTTTAATTAAGCTAAGACCTTAAAAAAAACAAACCTCAAAAACAATTTTCTATCATCATCAAACATAATGAAAACACCAAAACGCAACATCAACCTTGACTTCCAGATTTCATCATCAATCCATACAATATTCAAAACTTTGTTGTACAAACTTTTGTTTTAAGCAATTAATTACATAGACACCAAGCATTCAAAACCATGATCAAGCAATAGTAAGCTCAATGAAATAACCAAATCCCTAAATCTCCTCAAGCATTTCGGATTTCCCTACAAACCCTAGAGAAAACCCACTTTAAAATGTCAAAGCACATTCCCAAACATTTTTCCAACCAAACAAATCATTATAATGTCTTAGGAGGGTTCAAAAATAATGTGGAAACCAAGAAAAACACCATGCCATGCCAGATTTTTAGAAGCCTCAGAAATCCAAAAAGTTCACAATTTGTAATTCCTATCCTTAAGCACCAAATCGGTCAAAACATAAAAAGCACAAAGATTTACAACAACCACATACATACATGCCCAAACAAGCCAATATAAGTATAGATACATATATTAATCATGAACCTCATCAACCTTAAGCACCCCAAAATTTGGGTTTCACCTAAACTACTCCAACTTCAACCAAGACTCAATTTCACATTCAAAACAATGAGAATAAGGCTTAAGTTTCAGATTATTAGCTATAAGACAACCCAAACCCCATAATCAGTTCGGCATCACTCAATCTCGCCCAAAAATCATATGAACGACGGGTAGAACAAAGGGGAAACTCCTCACCTGAGTTGCAATCGAGCTTGCCGGTGGTGACCACCACACCGCCGCCGGAAAAGTGCCACTGAAGTGGCGGCCAGAACAAATCAGCAAAGGAAATGAAAAGAACAAGACAAAAGAAAATGAGAATGGAGTTGGAAACATGAAACTAACTTGAAGGACAACATAACACAAGTCTCACCATTCCTTGCCGCCGTCCGATGCCCAAACCGCCGGAAAACGAAAGGAAAACGGAGGCGAAAACAGAAAAGCTTGTGAGACAGACTTGGGGCTCGGTTGGGGGAGGGAGAATGCGAATAGAGACTTGTGAAGGAGAGGCCGCGCCACCGTGCCGTCGCGCCGTCGCCGTCGCCGGAATCAGCGGGCCGAAGGGTTAGGGTTCGAGTGGAAGGGAAGGAGAAAAACGAAGAAGATGAAGAAATGGGGGTCCGTCGGGTTTTTGTTTGAGGAAGGAAGGAGGAAGGCGCGTTTGGTTAGGGAGAAATAAGGTGGTTTATGATGCTTTATAGCTCAATCTTGCCATAGTGTACACTTTTTAACTTAAAACCACTCAAACCAGTCTCCAATCTTTTGAATCTTCAAAATATTTTTAACTTTATCATTCCCTCATATTTCAAACTCTTCATTTCTTAATTAATTATATACACATTAATTACTTTAATGTTTCTAAAATATTCTCAAAAATCTCCAAAAATTCCCAAAAATTCCCAAAATTCCTAATTTCTCCATTTATCATTTCCAAAATACTCTTTAATCCTGTATTAAATTTTCAGGATGTTACAATTCTACCCACCTTTTAAGAATTTTGTCCCCAAAATTCAGTATGTCAAACTTCACTATGAATTGATACATAGTCTATCCCACTCAATACATCTCTAAGATCTTGAATTAGAGAAGAAAACTACAAATTCTAGCCAAACTATTCTACACCGTACCTTTAGCTTTTGAATTTTCCGAATCATATTAAACTTTGCTACACCTAAATTATCTAATTCCTTGACTACTTTGGTTACATTACTAAGGCCAAATGATATCCATGACCAAAATCCCCTATTTCATGTTCCATAAAGTCTATTTACTCTTCAATAACGTTAAGAATCTCAACTTCCAATATCTCCCAACCTAGTTTTCATTTCATAATCAAAATATCACTCCATAAACTATTGAAAATTTTCCTCATTCCTATAACAAGTAGTTTCTCTCAATTTACTATCAATAATAACCACACTTTAAGTATACTAATCATCCTTCTAACTTGCATTCATTATCCAAACAGGACTCAGAGTCTTACCCACAATTCACATGTTTTATCTATCATACCAATCACATACAACCCCAAAAATCAAGAAAGAAGACTTAATTCAACCATCTCAGGACAAGTGAACACAATGAAACATTCTAACAACTATATATTCAAATAAGAACCAAAATTTCCTGCTACTTCCATATTATCAAATAATTCAGATCATAAGACCTACTCATCAAGCTTGAGAAAACAAGATTTAAGGAAAAATTATAGCTTAAATCACCGTTTGACAAGCAAGTTACCAGATAATCATACCCCCATATATACTCTTTTATATTTTGAACTCACAAACCACATCATACTAATCAATTCTCAACTCTCAACAAGTAACCAAACAACACCCTTGTCCATTTTAGATTTTTGACTTCATTTCCTTTAACAACACTTCAAAAACTCTCCCTTGAACACCATTTATAAACATATTTTGATACAAAGAGATAATTACAAATCAAAAATCAGTCAGCACATTAAAACACACACAAACATAGCCGCTGCAATACATAGTCCAACTTCTACTTTCACTAGTTTAAAGTTTAAACCCTTAAACTTGGTACAAACCTATTTGATTCACCAATACCCAATCATGATTAACCATAATTATCATTAACATCTACTAAGTTACTTTCCAATGGCTTTATGAATCACTTAAGCTTAGGTTAAACTACATACCATACTAGAAAGCCAATTAAACACCTTCCAGCCACAAACAAGTAGCCAACCAAACCAAAATATAGCTCTCCAAGCAACCATATACTTGCAGCTATATCACTACATAAAAGACACATGCATTGTAATTAAAACACCTAACAACCTTTCACAGATTACACAAACAATTCCATCCCAAAACCAGTTCAATCTTGACAATGGTAGCAATAAGAAACTTGTAACTATACATGTCCCCAAAGAAAAACAAATATCTTCTTCCTTCCCAAAACAATCAACCATAACAGTAAAGTGGTGCAAAAACATTTCCTACTCCTGCAACAATACTATTCAGCTTTACTAAGTCATTAAATCCACATGCATTCATAGTATTTCGATTAATCCCACTTTAAGGTTATCTTACAACCTTCCATATTTGAAAGAGAATCAAGTCATCTATGTAAATACCTCTATCTAACAACACCATTTAAATCATTGCAGCCCATTACTCCTATTCCTATCAAACTCCAAAAACCAAAAATGTTTGAACTCCGGGCAAAGTCATGCAAAAAGATTGAATCAATCATATGGCATAACGAATCCAAATAAAATAGGCCTAGACTACAAATGGAAGATTTAAGCCTTTCCCCTACACATCACATAGGCCGATTTTAAAATGCAAGGCAACTAGAGCACCTTATCAAAGCAATTTTCAAACCAAATTTCCAGTCAAATAGACACCTAAATGCAGCAATTCAAGGCCTAAATGATGCACCAAAAACTGTCCAAAATCGTGGAGTATAAGCACAAACAATTCAGTCCAATTTCAAGTAGCACTAAATACACTTCCAGCAAAACAGGTCAACTTGAAGAATTTATTCTAGGCAGTACAGAACGAGTTTCAGAGCACATAATATATCTTTAGAAAACTCAAATCTTTTAGAATATGCACCAAAAATAGTTTTCAGAAGTTCGCTGTAAGTAATTCACAATGTTAGGAACAAGAGCCCTAACTTTTAGCACACTTTAACAGCTTTCCAGCAACTTTCACAAGACTTTCAAGCAATCTTAATGGCCAACTAGAGCAGCCAAATTAATACCAAACAGTCCACAAAATTCCAGCAAGTATAGAGGCAAATTGAAGTTTCTTGCAGCCACAAACAAGCAAGTAAAACAATGAAAATAAGTCCAGCAAGTTTCAGCTCAATATGCACAGAATTTCAGTCACAAAATTGACCTAAAAGTGGTTCAAAATGTGAGCCAAATTGTATGAAACTTTTTCAGAAACTTGCCCTGCACATAAAGGCAATGAAACAAGAAGAAGCACACCAAAAAGGTTGGTGGATTTCGCCCAGAATATTCAGCAAGTTTAATTTGCCAATTTCAGCAAATTCGGCAAAAGTGCAAAATTTCTTTTGTAAATGTTGTCAAATTTGTACAGCAAGCTAAGGCCACTTCCTCTAGCAATTAGAGGCCTTAAAAGTATGAGAAAACTGCACAAAGTGGTGCAAAAACTTCTCAGGACAGTGAGCTACAAGTAAGGTTTTTAAGGGATGAAAGTTTAATCCTACCGATTTACCTCTTTGGTAACTAGAGCACCAATCGCAATAGGTTTTTCTACAATTTTCAGGGCTGCAAATATGCAATTAGATGCAGTGTTTTAAGGTCAAAATGATGCACAATTCAGTGATATCCAGCAGCCACAAAGACAAGCACAGAATTGCTAAAGTTAGGTGATATGCGATTGAAAGAAGAGGTAACTCAAGAACCTCTTTTAGATCACCTTATCACTGTAGGTTATTCATGTGCATATAATAACCTACTGTTTCACTCATCAGTATACATTAACCAAACATACAACTTCCAAGTTCAACAACACATTGGTCTATATAAAAAAAAATCAAGCCTATAATTCAAAATGAATAACCTTTGGTTCACCCATAAATATAGTCATTATCTCCAATTAAAATCAACAATCCACCATCAAACTAAACAACTAAAAACAATGTCAATTTCTCAACTAATCAAACACTTTGACAAACTAAATATTAAACAAGGTAACAACCTTATTTCACATTGTATTCATTATTAATTGTTATTTTCAAATTTCCTTACTCCCTTAACCCAATAAGGGATCTCATGATGCTTCGACTATGATTATGGTCGACTCATAATTATAATCGAAACCCCAGAGAAGCATCCTTATTTCGTTATTCTTTCTAATTTCTTATCAATATCATTATTTATTTCATTATTCTTCCTATATTCATCTCAAGCTCGCCACAATACCTATCAATTGCTCTTACACTCTCTCACCACCACGGGATGAGTGATAGTCCTCTCAAAAAGCAGATATACATGCACATAAGGAAGGGAATACCAACAATGTATATTGCCAATCTATATGCAATGCAACACAGTCCTAGGTTATCGTATACCAAATACTGATAACCAAGTTGTAACAATCTGTTACTAAATCCCTAATTAACCAATATTATCTATTTTAATTCATTAATCTCTTTTTATTTACTATCCATGATAGAAAAGAATAAACTAATACAACACATCTGCTATCATGGATAATTTATTGATAACCATGTTAGAAAGGATTTGTCTAACATGGTTAATAAACAAAACTAACTGATATTAAAAATAAATAGATTTATATACATGCGGAAACGAATGCAGGCTTATACAAATTGGCAATATACAATTCAAATAGCCTATATAGCTTCTACTACCTAATTCCCTTTCCTGCTGCTTGCATCAGTGCATGCATACCTGCAAAAATGTCAGTAATCGTGGGATGAGACAATTTGTCCCAGTAATCACCGCTTAACTCACTATAACAGTGAGATGTGCGGTAGCGAGGGCGTCTAAAGGGTGCCACATTTAAAACCAATACTATATATATATATCAAGTCTGTCATTCATCATTCAAGTCCCTCCTTCTATAACCATTCGAATTCATCACCTCTATTTCCCACATATCACTCAAATCTCTCAGTCAAATCCAATTCAACTCAACAGATGAAAATAAACGTGATTGACACTGTGCCCAGTCTCAAATCTGAAAGCATAAAAAGGGAGCACTTTAAATAGTGAAAACGTCCCTGAAAAGGGAGCACTATAAAAAGTGAAAACGTCCCTGGTTCCTTTAAAATCCGAGGAACCTGTACAATTAACCTATCGATTGCGCAGATCGATAGGTTACATCGGCCGACGGTACTAATAATCAGTGTCATGCAATACTAACAATCCCTATTCTATATTCCATCAACTACAACCTCATTCAATATTTCAATCTCACATTTCATGTTTTCTACAACATAGCTCACCATAATCTCAAACTCAACATCTATCACTCTTTTCTATTTCCATAATTTCTCAAGTCACTGTCTAACACTACACTATCTATATACCTTCCACAATCATTCCAGATCAATACCAACCACAGCCAGAGTAATATATATGTAGTGTTTCAAATTTCTTTATATGAAAATAATCGTGTTTGAAAGGCACCCGATAGCCTGTTTTGTATAAAAAATAACCTTTCAAAGATAATATATATATATATAGAGGGTGAGAAAGGATTTTAGAAAATCCTAACTAACATCACCCTCAATGTTATAGTAAGGTTAAGAGTGATTACCTGTCGCCCTTAGCACTCTGTCGTTCTTCCTTACCATTTCTCGTAGATTTTCTCCAAATACTTTCTCTTAGTTCCTCCTATAAGGATAGGATATAAAATGATAAATTAATATCATTTTCACTTTATAACATTTTAACGTCTCTCTCGTATTCCATATTACTACCCAAATCCCCATTCTTAATTCGACTATTTTATACAATCATTCAAAATTCAAATTTGCTAATTTAAACATTAACAACTTACTCACAACTTCAAAATTCACAAAGAATAATCCGATATTTACAACAATAAAGTCAAATCATAACTACATGCACATTCACAGAACAATGTGATCAATAACAGAGAACTCAACGATTTCTCACCAACGCATATCCAAATGAAATAATACAACTTCAAGAAAATTGACCATAAGTCAGCATTTTATTAACAAGTCTATCCCACACTAATTATAACCATGTCTATTGTCATGCCTAAATAGAAATTTGGTGCATCCTAAAGCCAAGAAGTAGTTCAAGCCAACTGAAAGTTTAACAACCAGCAAAAATCAATACTGACAAAGGCGAAAGAGAAAGGAAGATCAATCACAACATCTATCTCCCAAAGTCAAAAAGTAAGCACATAATTTGCATCATTGATCCATAGCCCATAAGAACAAACTATCACAAAGTTACTGCACAACCCAGAATTCCCAAAAATTCTTGAAATCTTACTAAGTCAAATATTCCCCTTAGCAATGATTCAGTGAATTTAGAGTTTGGAATTTATTTAAAATCAACACTAGACATTTTGGAAACATTACACTCCCTTTTTGCTACAACCATTCCAAACATTAAGGTAAAAACTTAAGGTTCCCCAAACTTTGCTAGGTCTAAACTTTAATTAAGCTAAGACCTTAAAAAAAACAAACCTCAAAAACAATTTTCTATCATCATCAAACATAATGAAAACACCAAAACGCAACATCAACCTTGACTTCCAGATTTCATCATCAATCCATACAATATTCAAAACTTTGTTGTACAAACTTTTGTTTTAAGCAATTAATTACATAGACACCAAGCATTCAAAACCATGATCAAGCAATAGTAAGCTCAATGAAATAACCAAATCCCTAAATCTCCTCAAGCATTTCGGATTTCCCTACAAACCCTAGAGAAAACCCACTTTAAAATGTCAAAGCACATTCCCAAACATTTTTCCAACCAAACAAATCATTATAATGTCTTAGGAGGGTTCAAAAATAATGTGGAAACCAAGAAAAACACCATGCCATGCCAGATTTTTAGAAGCCTCAGAAATCCAAAAAGTTCACAATTTGTAATTCCTATCCTTAAGCACCAAATCGGTCAAAACATAAAAAGCACAAAGATTTACAACAACCACATACATACATGCCCAAACAAGCCAATATAAGTATAGATACATATATTAATCATGAACCTCATCAACCTTAAGCACCCCAAAATTTGGGTTTCACCTAAACTACTCCAACTTCAACCAAGACTCAATTTCACATTCAAAACAATGAGAATAAGGCTTAAGTTTCAGATTATTAGCTATAAGACAACCCAAACCCCATAATCAGTTCGGCATCACTCAATCTCGCCCAAAAATCATATGAACGACGGGTAGAACAAAGGGGAAACTCCTCACCTGAGTTGCAATCGAGCTTGCCGGTGGTGACCACCACACCGCCGCCGGAAAAGTGCCACTGAAGTGGCGGCCAGAACAAATCAGCAAAGGAAATGAAAAGAACAAGACAAAAGAAAATGAGAATGGAGTTGGAAACATGAAACTAACTTGAAGGACAACATAACACAAGTCTCACCATTCCTTGCCGCCGTCCGATGCCCAAACCGCCGGAAAACGAAAGGAAAACGGAGGCGAAAACAGAAAAGCTTGTGAGACAGACTTGGGGCTCGGTTGGGGGAGGGAGAATGCGAATAGAGACTTGTGAAGGAGAGGCCGCGCCACCGTGCCGTCGCGCCGTCGCCGTCGCCGGAATCAGCGGGCCGAAGGGTTAGGGTTCGAGTGGAAGGGAAGGAGAAAAACGAAGAAGATGAAGAAATGGGGGTCCGTCGGGTTTTTGTTTGAGGAAGGAAGGAGGAAGGCGCGTTTGGTTAGGGAGAAATAAGGTGGTTTATGATGCTTTATAGCTCAATCTTGCCATAGTGTACACTTTTTAACTTAAAACCACTCAAACCAGTCTCCAATCTTTTGAATCTTCAAAATATTTTTAACTTTATCATTCCCTCATATTTCAAACTCTTCATTTCTTAATTAATTATATACACATTAATTACTTTAATGTTTCTAAAATATTCTCAAAAATCTCCAAAAATTCCCAAAAATTCCCAAAATTCCTAATTTCTCCATTTATCATTTCCAAAATACTCTTTAATCCTGTATTAAATTTTCAGGATGTTACAGAGGTGCTGATTGAAAGAGAAACCTCATGATCTTAGGCAAATTCTCATCAGCTTCCGCAAATAATGGAGGCGACGACAAGGAGGTCGATTATCCACGTGTATTATACTATTATTATGTGGTTGTCGTAAATTTTGATCGAGAATGTACATGTCTACCTTTTGCTTGGGGCATCCACTACCATAAACGCCAACATCCCACAGTGACGTCTCATGACTAGCTAGCTAGCTTGCTGCCGGTTGATGAGGTCACTGATTGGGATGAAGTGTATATAGTATATACACATGATATCAATATTTATCCTCATACTCCAGCAGTGCAACCCCATGGCCATTGGGGCTAGTGGGATCCATTTTTTGTGTGCATACCATCCATTGAACCTCCACCTGATTCGGGAAAGATCGAATATTTTTTTATGTGGGACTGGAATCCTAAGGTATTAAGATTTGTGAATGTTGATAAGATATATTCATATTTCCATTAGAAATTAAAATTACTCTTACTCTGTTAATAATTAGTCTCTACGCACGGTTTCCTTGTATGATTAAAATATCCTTAAATTTTCACCTTTTGTTTATTATGTTCATATAGAGTTTTTACCATGTAATATTGTAATTATAGTTTTACATCTGTCCAAAAATAAAAATTCCCGTCCAAAAAAAAACTTTCATTTAATTTTATTTAGCGTCAACGACTTTTCGTTATTGATGATCAGTCCATCAAATGAACAAACTTATACACAACCATAATGTTCTGACTAAAATTAAGTTGAAACAATATATGGAGATTAAAATTTCTTTTGTTTTGTCTTTTCAAAGTTTCTTGTAAATTTAGTTCATTATATTCCACATTTTTTTGTATTCTTAAAGCAAAGATCAATAGTATACCATTTCCAACTAAAATCATTATAATTATGATTTTCATGCATCCATATGAGTTATTGAGTTAGAATCTTCTCAACATACCTATATATGTCAACATACTTTCAGTTAAATTTAGTTAATGAACAAGAATCTTCTCGACATACCTATCCATGTATTGATTATATATATATTGTGCTAAGAAACCTGAACTTTAATTTCTATGTATATATACCAAGGTTTTAAAACCCGAGCCGGACGTCGAGCCGGAAAACTGAGCGGGTCATGGTTGAAACGGTTGAAACGGTTGGACCGTTCGGTCGAACCGGTGACGTAATAATTTAATGAAAATTAAATATATAAATATTGTTAATACTTAATAACTTAATATAATTAGGATGAAGATATTTTTTTAATCAAGTTCATTTTTTTTCTGTTGATATATTTTTTTTCTGCAGTTGTCAATTTCTGGCCGGGTCAAAAGCGGGCCAACCCGGGTCAACCCCGGGTCAAAAACGGTTAACCCGGGTCAACCCGGGTCAACCCCGGGCCAAAACGGGTTGCACAGTAAAAGCGGCCCAATAGAGCAATCGGGCCGTTTTACCCACCGGCCGACGGTCCGACCGGTCGGACCGTCCGGCTCGGTCCGGGTTTTAAAATATTGATATATACACATGGAATATAGAACGACTCTAATAAAATATACTATCGATGAATGATTCGTGAATAAATAAACGACTTATTTTACAGATTACATGATTTCATTCAGGGTTTGAACATACTCACCATACAAGCACGGTCGACAATGCTGAAGCCGCCGGTATGTGAACACCAGGCGAGCTCACCATGCCAACATGTGGAAGGAGGAAAAGCAGCCATACTATTCATAGGGCTCTATCTAGTGGCACTTGGGGTGGGAGGGATAAAAGGGTCATTGCCTTCACATGGAGCTGAACAGTTCGATGAGAGCACTCCACGTGGCAGGAAGCAGATATCTACCTTCTTTAATTACTTTGTGTTCTGCTTGGCATGTGGAGCCCTAATTGCAGTAACGTTTGTGGTTTGGGTTGAAGATAATAAAGGGTGGGAATGGGGTTTCGCTATTTCCACCATTAGCATCTTTGTTTCCATCCCTGTCTTCCTTGCTGGCTCTTCTTCTTATCGCATGAAGATCCCTTCTGGTAGTCCACTTACCACTATCTGTAAGGTACGTATGAAAATTTCTCAACCTGAGTTGGTTGTTATTATAACAAACTAAGTGTGTGCATTGTCCTAAACATATGCCATTTACCTAATTTTATCAAATTAAAAATGTAAGTTAAATTGTATAAAAAAATAATGCTAGTTACGTTATAAGTAATATGATATGGTTTAGATCGCTATGATCATATCCTTTAATTCCCTTGACCCTCTTATTGGTTATTGTTGAAAGAGTATGAGTATGGGGCACTCTTGGAATCTATTGACAATAATCAGAAACAATAAGTCATATCTACGGATTCAATTACCAATGAGTAGTTAGTTGAGCTGGTAAGTGGGTTACAACCCATGTAAGGATGAAAATGCGTGTTCGAATCTCGGGAAGTGCTCTCATTGGGAGAGGGGACAACCTTACTTATGTGGCAACATTCCTACCCCTCGAGTCCGGATTGCACCGAGCGGTGATTAACCAAAAAAAGAAGACTTCAATTAGGGCGGATAAGAGTAATATAACCAACACTTTGAATTGGGCAAATCAAAAGGCATTATTATCATGACACTCTCATATCGTTACTATAAACTCACAGAGCTGGTTAAGGGAGTTTACTTGGGTATTAAAAAAAACTTTTATACATTTTGTTTTTGAAATCATTCCAGTTGGTTTTACATAATAACTAAGGGAGTTTCCATCTAAAGTAGTTTCAATGTAAATCATGACAAATAGATTGCAGCATTTTTGCATGTAACTTACTTACATGACTCATTTCTTTAATTAATCTCTATAAATTAATAATTACCTAACTCTTTATTATATTAAGCATTTAAGGTAATCGATTGAATTTGTAAATCCCATGTTAAGCTCATTGTTTTATACACACATCACAAATTTTTCTTTGTACATACTTTATTATATTTCTACGGCACTATCTATAGTATTCAAATATTTTCCTTAATGGCTCTGGATCTATTGAATCTGGTTTCATGTGCATATAATCTTTTGTAGTTTATCTTTTGTTCACAGATGATTCAACCTTGTTTATGGTTTTTCTTTACAGTTCTTGTCTGTTTTAAATAATGAACAGGTAGTGATCGCAGCTTCACTAAACAGTTGCATCAACAGAAATTCAAGCAGTGCAGTGGTGAACACGGTTTCAAGCCCTCCTACGAATCCAAACACTACAAGTAGAGAAGAAGGAGGGGAAGAAATAAAACAAGCGGTAGAAATATCAGCAGAAACACCATCAGATTGCCTCAAATTCCTCAACAATGCACTTGCAACAAACAAACCATTGCATCCATCACTAGAATGCACTGTTGAACAAGTAGTTGATGTCAAAATAGTAGTCAAAATGCTTCCCATTTTCGCTTGCACTATCATGCTCAATTGTTGCCTTGCTCAACTCTCAACTTTCTCAGTAGAACAAGCAGCAACCATGAACACAAAACTAGGTTCTCTCAAGGTTCCTCCAGCCTCTCTACCTGTTTTCCCAGTTCTCTGTATTATGATCCTAGCCCCAATCTATGATCACATTATAATACCATTTGCTAGGAAAGCCACAAGAACTGAGATGGGTATTTCTCATCTTCAAAGAATTGGATTTGGATTGGTTCTCTCTACAATTGCCATGGCTGTGGCTGCACTTGTTGAAGTGAAGAGGAAAAGGGTAGCATTAGAATCAGGGCTTTTCAATGAAACAACTAAGCCCCTTCCAATCACATTCTTTTGGATTGCATTACAGTATTTGTTTCTGGGTTCTGCAGATCTCTTCTCTTTAGCTGGATTATTAGAATTTTTCTTCACGGAAGCACCAATAAAGATGAGATCTTTGGCCACTTCTCTTTCTTGGGCTTCTTTAGCTTTGGGATATTACCTTAGTTCAGTGATTGTTTCAGTGGTGAATAGTATCACTGGTAGCTCATCCCGTAGGCCTTGGCTTTCTGGTGGTAACCTTAATCATCACCACCTTGAAAGTTTCTATTGGCTTATGTGTGTGCTAAATGGGTTGAACTTTGTGGTTTACCTCTTTTTGGCTTCACGGTACAAATACAGAGCAAGTGGAAGCAGAGAATGAAAAAAGATAGAAGAATTTGGTCAAATTGGTCTATGAATACTTTGCTTTATGAGGCCATGTGATCAAACAGTTTCAAAGAATTAAAGGACAGTAAATTCCTGCAACTTGGTTTAGTAGACTTATTATCCCTTACAACAAAATGTAAGGATATGTTGAATAAGCAAAGAAAAGACAGATGTTGAAAAATCAAGATACAAAATTGTGTTTTTTTTTTGCCACAAAATTGTGTTTGTTGTAACTAAAATAGTGGTGACATATTGATATAAATAGAGAATTATTCTCAATTCTCTTGTTCATGTTGTGGTTCATTTCTTAATTGTATGTAATATTGAGAGACAAAAATGAAGTGTTCTATTTACTACTCTCTTTATCTATTTTCCCTAGTATAAGACCCAGTTTAGATTAAAGAGACTAAGTAATCCACCGAATCATATAATATTTTATGAATTATATTATATTAAAATATTACATGATAGTATATAAGTCATATACATTATTTGATTAACAATGTAGTTTGCAAACATAAAAATTTATAACTATCTTATTTAGCATTTTAAGAATTTCGAAAAATAAGTTTTTATATTTTTGCAATTAAAAGATAATAAAAAGCATATTAACAAAGCCTTACAAATGGGGATGTAGCTCAGATGGTAGAGCGCTCGCTTATCATGCGAGAGATAGGGCCGCATATCCAGTTTTTCCGCTCTTTGCTTATTTTCTTACCAATTTTCAAAATAAAACGTGGCTTCTTAATAATTCAGCCCAAATATTCAGCTCCCTAGCTATTAGTTTTCTATATTTGTTGGGCCATTCATTTTTTTTATTTTGATATAGAAAACTAATAGCCCATATGCCATATCTGGAGTCATTCCTTACCATAGAGGTAGGCTTCGTTTTTTTTTTCTTGATCTTTTATTTTGGTAAATAACTATATATTCGTTTTGTTTCTTTGAACCTTGGAAGGATTCATGTAAAACATGTAAACAACATTAATAGGATTTTTGAACTAAAAACTTGGCCGTACGTTTTACTTTATTCCCCTTGATGGAGCTCTCTTTTTTATACATAAGGAAATAAAGAAACAAAACTAAAAGTAAAATAAAACAAAACTAAAGTTTAACTATGTCCTGCATGAGATGAAAATCTTTAGCCAAAACTGACAGACTTCAGTTGGTTTTTATATATTTAGAATATTTACAAAATGAATATTATAACCTAAAAAAGGTGTCATATCCATTACATTAGATGAAAATCTTTAGCCAAAACTTGAGATATATAGACCCCACTATATAGTAAATAATTTATTTCCCATAAAATATGATGTATCACAATAATCATGAGAGAAAAGTGATTAAATTGTAGAGTGGATAAACGAAAGTAACCCTCGTTGATGGAAGAGAGAATAAAAAAGAATAATGGACAATTTTCATTAAAAAGATAATGGACAAATGCACCTATAACATTATAATTTTAATTATAAACAATCGCCTATTTAAATTACTATTAATTACTTATCACTTTAATTACATATCCATTTAATATTTGATTATATCTATTTAGAGTACCAGTTAATTACCATTTCATTTACAAATCAAATTATAATTTCATAATTAAAAACAGTTTTAAATTTAACTATGTTAGAAACAATATTCAACTAATTAAATAAGCTATTAACATAGTTAGAAAAATGACTTTTCTTATTTTTCCAAAAATATAAGTTAACAAACTATCTTGCTAAAAAAAATAATTTTAGCCACACAAATAATTTATCATAGTTAGAAAAAATATTATTGTAATTTAAAATTAGAAAATAACATGAATATAATTTGCAATGAAATATAAAATTTACAATTAAACTCATATATTAACGAAATTATCAAGATTGATTTATCCATATGATAAAGATGGTCTAACATGAATGTTTAAAAAAATCTAATATAATTCCTTTCACAATCATTTTAAATAAACATACAATCATATACCTAAAGATTCTAATATTAAGAAACATTTATAGTTGTCCAATTCAAAATTATATACAATAACTCAAGAGAGACTGATTCAGATGCTTAATAAATCATTAAACAAGTATGCAAAAGTACAAATGAGCCTAATACCCAAGTCTCTGTATCCTTTTCTCATGACTCCAACCCCGATCTAACACCTATACATAAGATAGCAACATGGGTGAGGGAAAAAAGAGATCTAGGTGCATATTAATGTGAAGTTGTAAATATGAATAATAATATATTGTAATTAATTAATATATGGACAGTTACACCTTGATCTCAAATAAGAAACTTAATTTCAAAGAGGTTCCAAGAAGTTGTTAATGTTTTATTGACTATTATTAACAATTGCAATAGCCCTTAGTAACAATTGGTAACAACTCCTTGAGACCTATTTGAATTAATTTTCTTATTTGGGACTTAGGTGCAATTGTTCCATATATGTGTGTTTGTGTGAACGCTAAAAGCTTCACAATGATTTTAAAATAGGCTGTAAAAGATTAAAGGGTTAACATAACTTTTGGTTCCTATAGTTTACCCTCATTTGGGTTATAGTCTTTTGTTAAAAATAAATCAAATTCATCGCATGGATAATACATATTTGCTAAATTTTGCAATATACCCATCTCATCTTTTAAAACCAAAATATGATTACCCTGTAAATAAAGGCATCATTTATTAACTTGAATATACAAATGTTTCCTCTTTGGTGATTAAATCAAGAGAAAATCAAGTGACCTAATTATGATCAATGCCTCTTAGAAATTATTACTAGTAATGAGCTTAAATTACCATCTTATAAACATTCTTTCATACTTAAACTAGAGATTTCTATCTGGAAAAATCTAGAGATTCAAGGGAAGAATTCATAGTCATTGAAGCTACAAATGGCAAAGTCAGCTTTGAAACTGAATGTTTGATTTAACCTTTTTGTCGCCTCTAAAGATTAATCAAAACAATACAGTACTCTATTCCACTAGATAGTAGTGGTGAGTACGAGTCGAATCCACGATCTAGATTTAATCTTGCTAATTAAAAGTATATAAGTCACGCAAATTAACAATGGTTCAAGGTTTGGTGTTTGATTAACAACTAAGATTAATAACTAAAATATAAAATGTACCGAAAGTATTAGTGTGAAAAATCAAGTAGTGGAATCTCCTCCTTCAAGCCTTGATTTGTGCATCTCAATTGATAGGCCTTATGTGACAATTTCCTCTTAATTAACTAGCTTAAATCGGCCACGACCTCTTAAATCTAAGAAGCGTTAGCTAGTTTAAACTAATTAATCAAGATAGTCTAGCCTTGAACTTGATGCATATCCTTAGATGAGATAGAAATCAAAACTAACTTCTATGTAACATTCACTTCAAGAATCAAACAAAATGTACACACATATGCCTAATCTCATGAAGCTACACAATGTATACACCTAACATACATGAAAGTTCAAGATCTAGAAGTTAGGTTTACAAGTTTGGAAGAATAAATGAACTCAACATAGAAATCTCTATGCAGAATCCTAGATCTAACATACCTAAAAATCTCTAGACATGAAAGATCTAAGTGATTACAAACTTGAAAACCTAAAAAAGGAAAATTCTCACACAAGGCCGATTACATTGAAGTTCTTAGCACAAATCTGGACTTGAAGGAAGGAGAAGGACGTTTAGCCATGCATGGAGACGGAAGAAATGGAGGATTTGCGTGGTGAAATGGCCATGAAGGTTCGATGAAGATGAAAGAAGTAGATGAAGAAGTTGAGAGAATTTGGTGAAGAGAGAGAAAGTGAAAGTAGAGAGATGATGAATTATTCTCCAAAATGAAGTTAGTTGGGATTAAGTAGGTGAGTTAGTTAGATGATGAGCTGGCAAGTGGAGTTAGTGAGCTGTCAATTTGGGATTATGAGCTGTCAAAAGATATTTTTGGTGATTATGGAGGGTTATGGCCGAGAGGTGTAAGGTTAAATGGAAGGAAGATTATTTTCGGTATTTGGTGAAAGGTGAGGATGAATGTGGACTAGATCTCATCTCCATGCATTTCTAAAGGTTCCTCCTTTTTCTCCAAGTGATTGTGCTTCCAAAATTGCCCTTAAGGAGACCTCCAAATTTGAATTTGACGTTGGAGCCAATTTTGCCTCTTTTGGAAAGATTCTTCATCAATGCCTTAAAGCTGCAAACTCCTTGCCTTTAATTTATTCTGCACAGAAGACTTCTGAAAAGTAGCTGACATTTCCGAACACTGTGCAGTCTGGCTCTTGCTCTTGCTGACGGATGGATTTTAGCTTCCGGAAGTCAAGACTGTCTGCTAGCTCAAGAGCATTCACTTCCGGATGTGAATCTGCTTCCGGATGTAGACATGCTTCCGGATGTGCATCCGCTTCCGGAAGTGACTCTGCTTCCGGATGTGAACTTGCATCAGGATGTGACTTTGAGTATTTGTCATCTAGCCTTCCTCTTTGCCAAGTTATCTCCACTGAAGTTCCACCAAGGGTATGTGGGGCCCACGTGGGACCCCCCTACATGAAAAACACATCACATAGTCAAAATGACCAAAATACCCTTGGTTTCATAAAATGCAAGTAATAAGGCTAATAATCTCCAAATAATTACACATAAGCATGCGCATAACAATGTACCAATAATGATCAAATATAGCAAATAAACCACGCTAATTCAATGTTTCAACTAAGAATCTTTACAAAAGGAATACTGCATCAATTAATGATAAATATGCTATTATGGCCGGTATCATGTTGGTGCAACTATACAGGTGAGGTTTTTGAACACATTTTTCAGACCAAACACAACAGCAAAACCAACTAACGCGGTTGGCAAGCTGAAGTGCGAATGTCTTACTTATATACTCACACACACACACATTTCTGGTCGATGTGGGACTAAGAGAATACAAGTGAGGTTTTACTAACTTGTTATGGATTCATGTGTGTTAAAAGGTTAATAAATTTATCTTTTCCATGGGTTTCTTCTTAAACTAGCATCAAAGTTGTTCTTCAAGCAGCCAACTGATTGGAAACCACGTATCTCTAAGAATATTATGATATCTGTCGCATTTGAGATGTAAGGATAGTGTCATGCACCTAATGACAGACATTCCCAACTTCCTGCTCATGTCAGTATATAATCATTACTATTCAACACTTGAATCTAAAACTTTGCACAAGAGTGTAGTTTGGCTTACTTGCATTGCTTAGTAAGCTATAATGAGTTGAATATTCTTCCGTGTCAGACATTAACTCTTCAAGTTTCTAATGTGACATTAGAAGATCTAACTTTGACACTGTTGGCTTCCGCCTCATTTACTTTACTACCTACCGTGGTTTCACTTAATTCACCAACTACACCAGTGAGTCCTTTTGTTGGACTCACATAATGTTTTGCAATAGTAAATAATAAAAGATATGATGGTGAAGCGTGTGAACAACAAAGGGATCTTGACACATATCAGACTGATTCTATAAGTGATGATATATTGTTCCCAATTCTGACTTGATTTGTTCACATCTATGGCTACATAGTAGAGTTCCTTTAGGGTAGTACATCATCTCTTACTTGTACTATAAAACCTTTTGTGTAAAATGATATTGGTCATAACGTTTTATATGGTCGGTATCAGATCTACTCCATCTCAATCATCAGCCACGGTCAAGCTCGTGCTACTTCCATTGATTGCTGGTAAAATTATTCTTGATACGCTACATTGATGTAAAAGAAAAAGGTAGCATACTTCTTAATTCTACTGCTCTTTTTCTACTTGCATTCTTCATCTTCCTTTTTTTGGAACTAAATTCTTCATCTTCCCTAAGATATGTACCTTATGCTTAAAGGTGCCTTCCACCTCCTAGTAATTGCTCTATTTTTTCTGTTTTTCTTTTGTTTTCAAAATTTTGACTTCCAACCATGTTGCAAAATGGTAATTTTATCTTGTTTCTCATGGGTCTAACAGGCATTACTTACGTACTTGAGCGCTCCCTGAAGGTAAATGCAACATCCAGCATTTTTTGCAGGGATTAATTTGAATGACACTTTGGATGGGTTTCATTTCCAATCATGTTTCATTCTGAATGGTAGAATTGATCTTAATAAATATATCTTACTTGGACAAAGTAACTTACATTATTGTCAATTTCTTTTTGAAAGTTGTTTCACTTTTGTACATATCCATGACCTTGGAAAGTGTTATTGTTACTCATCCCTTCCCTTCAAGGGGAAGACAAAAAAATTAACACTTGAATTTGAGTTGGACAAAAGCGGTCCTCCAATTCCAACTTGGATAAATAAGGGATAGTCTCTGATTTGTCCTTAATAAAATTTGTGACTGTAACAAAAGAGTAGTTAATGATGATTCTCAAATAGTTATTTGTGATACATGTATAGTTAATGATTAACTACTCATGTATGACAGTTAGCTACCCTTGTATCTATGATTCTTAATAAGTACTCATGTATTGCCAATAACTATTTTAGAATCGTCATTGACTACTCTTTTGTCACAAAGTCACAAATTTCATTTAGAACAAATTGAGGACTATCCCTTATTTGTTCAAGTTAAAATTGGAGACCCCATTTTGTCCAACTCAAATTCAAGTGTCATTTTTTTGTCATTTTCCCTATTATTTAAGTTAAAGTTTCCCTTCTTCTTTCCTTCTTATTTTTCCTTCTTATTTTGAAATGTACCACCTTAGCACCTTACCACCTTAGCATTTTTTATTAATTATTGAACTTTAAACTAGTGGTTTTTCTTGCATTCAAATTGTCGCAATTAATTCTTCTTGACAATAGATGCAAAAGCAAATTAATTCATACATTTCAAGTTCGCATTAGTCGGTTATCAATTTTAGATTATGAGGTTGTATTTGACAAAAAATGTGAGTACACTGTTGTTCCAAAACCAAGATGAACGTGCACACAATTTAAGATCATAGTGTGTTATACTTTTAGACATGTGGTACCTGCAGGGTACTTCCCTCCAAATAAACTTGAAAATGGATTTTTTCTTGGTTTGAACACAAGAGCTCATTTGTAGGTGTGTGAACCTTTGCCTATTCAACAACAATAAGCTTACATTATTCAAATACAAAATTATACTCTCATTACGTTATATAAGCTCAACAAATGGGAGGAGACATTCTCAACAAACCAACATAGAGAACTCAATATACTAAATGCTCACATAGAAAGCAACTCACTTAAACTAAATTCAATTGACCTAGAAATCTCAATAGTCAAATATGCCAGCTGATTAGTTATATTTGTACAAACAAAATTTACAAAATCTAGTAAGACTTAAAAACCAAAATGTGATTATTTATTATTAATTTAAAGCTCAATGAGGCTCTTCATGTATAGCAAGGGTTTCAATATCTTTGATTTAATGTCTCCAAAGCCCAAACCAAATTAGGTAGGTTTACAGCATTTTTTTATCCCATTTTCAAATGCAAATTGTTTTGTCCGTATCTCTTGCACAAGCCCAGTTCAAGAATCCTTATTCCTTAAAGCTTAGATCTTAGCTCTTTTCGTTGTTCCCCTTGTATTATTCAAAGGTTCACTTGAATTAGACGAGTCACCGATGGAATTTGAAGAACTAACTTCCAAGTTCACATGATTCGCTCTCTCTTCATATGTATTCATCCTTAATTTTTCACTTGCATCAAAAGCAAATAAATCAACATTAAAATGTAGAACTTACATTACACTATACAAGAAAGTCAATCTTATAAGCATTATCATTATTCTTGAAATGAACTACCTTCTCTTGTAGGTAAATCTTTCTTTTCTCATATGCCCCAAAATCCAATCTCTAGGCTAAAACAAAGAATAGGCATTCTTCCTTTGTTGTGGATGCATCTTTCTATTATTCTTTTCAGTTTGGAGTAGGGTAGAAATCATATCAGGGTTTTTTCACCATCACAACATCTTACGCCTTAATAGACCATAGACCGAATCTATACACGCTTTTACAGGCACAACCCAGATAAACAATAATTGCATTCAATATAGACCATCCAAATATAATGTCCTAGTACTTTCCAAAAGGTAATTGATAAAGGACAAATGTTGCTTGGTCATCTTATGATGCAGTTCCGCTTGATTGCACCTTGGATGTGCTTTCAAAGATCTTATCAGCATTCCCAACCTCAAAGCCATCCCTCCTATGATACTCATTTACCTGTTCAGGTCATACAAGGCACAAATCAGGGATTAACACTAAAATGCGATTATCAAACACGAAAAGTTTAATTTATGAATATTAGAAACACCATTATAATCTAATATAAAACCTCTTTTTTTGTGTCAATTCATCCCTAAATTTCAGAAGCTTAGTTGGAAATCATAATCTATGAAATTACAAATCACAAAAACTCATTTTTAAATTTTTAAAATAGCTTTAAAGTATGGGCATTACAATCCAGTCGTTATTTTTTTTCAATTTTGATCATCAAGGTTTTACACAAGACAACCCCCCCCCCCCCCCCAAAAAAAAAGAAAAAGAAAAAAGAAAAACTGTTTTGGAATGAATAGTAACTGAATGATTTGGAAGAGAATGATATAATAATAATAATAATTTATCAAAAAAAAATAAAAATAAAAATAATAATAATAATAATAGGCATCCGGTTCTTAATACTCCCTCCGGTCTTAAATATAAGACCTAATTGACTTTTTTAGAAAATCTTATAAAAAAGCAAAAAAGTTAATTATAAATTGATTCACCTAATTTTTTCCCTTAGACTAGTTTATTTTACCTATAAACTAATGTATAGTATAAAAATATATCAAATATGTCATGATTTGGTAGCCTATTTCGCGACCTTAACCTCTCAAAAAAAAGTCAATTAGGTCTTATATTTAGAACCGGAGGTCGTATATGATTTGATTTGTAGAGCAAACTAGATGTAGTATATCAATATGATATGATGTCACACAAATAAACTGTAGTAATTGAACCATGGAGGGAAACAATCAAGAACCAATCAAATTTTATGAAATATATTCAGTAAAATCATCATAGTCATAAATAATTTTGTAGCCAAGAGCTCAGACAAACTTAGATATTATAAAAACTTCTGAAAAGTATGTTAGTATTCAAATTAGTTTAATAAATATTTCTCTGTATTCGTCATTTATTATTTATTTTCTCTGTAAGGTTTCAAGTAGATCCTATTATTACTTTATTAGGGAGTAGTTCAACATTATTTTTACTTATTATGTAAATGCTCTGTTCGGACCGTGTGCTTATACATTCACCCAAGAGGTTCAATAAAAGTTACAGAAGTTTATTCTCTTCTTTCTAGTTCCATTATTCTCTTCAGTATGAACCTAGAAATTTAGATTCAGTGTGATAGAATGATGTTTACCTCTGAGTCAGGCAAATTTCTATATTGAGGGAGTACAAGGCGCTCAGCGAATTCGATGTAAGAGCATGGAACAGGTTTGGCTATACCATCAGAGAATTGGAAATCAGTTGAATCTGCCACAGTTGAGCTTTGCAAGAGAAGACCATCAGGGCTCACTGGTGATTGGACAAAGTAGTAAATCATATCAGAATATCATATGATCCTTCTAAGTAATGAACAAAAAAAAAAATCTGACATTGAAAAAATACTTAAATGATTAACAATATCTAGGAAACTTCAGTATACCCAGCAACAAATTAAGGTACTAACCTTTCAAAACTCCTCCTTCAGAGTTCAATTTGATATTGTTATCCTCAATAAACTGATTCAGATTCTTTATATTTCTCAAATGTGACTTCAGCCGATGAGTGGAAATAGTAACATGGTTCAGAGCGTGTCCATTGACGAGGGTCCATGCGGCATACTCACTTTCGCTGCACAGAGAAACCATACAAACTTAGAACAAAAGATAAGGACTTCAAAAATGACATAAGTTCAATTTTACTGTAAAAAAAATAGAAATTTCTATCAAGAATGTTGAAGAATAATTTGGCATTGAAGATGAGTTACTGTTCACATCATACTGTAAATAGAAAATATGGAATACCTTGCCAATGTTTGGAACTCAGAATATGAGGGTTTTCCCCATGCCAAAATCCCAAGAGAACTTGCTAAAGCTGCATACTTGTTTCCATTACCAGAATTACTGGTGTATCTTCTAATTATTTCCTAAAAATTAATTCCAACATGAACTAAACACGATTTAGCCATTGAAATGAAAAGTATAGGTCATTGGAGTCATCTTGAAAGCAAATTCCACCAACATGTAATACTTCAGATATGAACTTCATATATAACAGCAAAACGTAGATCACAAAAGAACAGCTCAATTTAAAAGATATTGAAGAGCTATAATAAAGTTCATATTGGGATATCCAATCAAAGAAAGAAGGGTCAATGTGCAAGAATACACAAACTTTCACCTAAAAAGCACAAAAAGCATATATGGCTTTTTGAAGGAAAAGTACTCATTAAATTTGAAAATGAGAGCAATATTATCACAAGCTATTAATATGAGTAGATGATTTGTTTTCATTTTCAAACTATATGAGTAGTTTTTCACCTTTGAAACTCAAATGGTATTTGGCATAATTAAGGTGAAAGCATATGGGTACTTTTGCACATTTACTCAAGAAAGATTCTGTTAAGACCTAAGAGTCTAACACACAAAAAAACCTAACTAATGTATTTTCAAGTGATATTGTAAGATGGAAAGAGTTCAAATGTGAAGCTAACAACATCGAAGAATGAATAATGCGTGCATTTCAACAGAAAGAAAACTAAAAAGCTGTTCAACTTTGCCAAGAAAGAGAAAGACATTGTAAAAGATTTAGCAGGATAAAACTAAAACTAAGCATAGCATACTTAAATTACTATGGAAGCTATTATATAAGACAGACAGCATGAATGAAAAATGGACAATAATTTATGAATGTTCTCTGGGAAACCTGAGCTTGCGCGCTCATCTGGTCTACGAGTAACTCTGAAATGAAAACTCTCGGTAGAGGTCCATAAATACCACTGCCATTGCCAGGAAATGAGTTTCTAGGCGGAGAAAACCACAGTGCTTTCAGCTTTTTAACTGGAAACCTCAACTCTTCCTGAGGAGTATAGCCATAATCCAGGAAAAAGCTAGCCATGGAGTCGATTCCATAGCCATTAACCTGCAGTGTTCCACATTTGCAAAAGGCAAGGGAGGGAACAGAAAATTTATCATAATTTTCAAGGAAATTATTATATAATGCATAAACAATGAAACAAATAACAAACAATTTGGCAAATCAATTCAGATTGATACTACAAATGCCTGTTCAGTATTTTTCCACCAGGTGGGAGATATTGGAGGAAGGTCTTCAAATAAAATCAAATCTAAACATGCAAATACTCTGACCAATGTATTCTAGTCATACTTAGTTCACATAGCAAAATAATTCAGATATTTTGAATTAGCTGATCCTTATACTGCTGTGTAAGATATACAGAACAAAAACTTTGGAACAAGAAAAATAAAATAAAATAAAACTGAGCTCCATAAACCTCATTTCTTTATCCAAAGCAGCAAAACACTCAATAAATTAAAAACTTCAGTGAGACATGCAGCAAAGTTGGCAAATTAAATTAGAAAATCACCCCAAATGTTCTGAATGCAAGATGATCATAGCAGATTTGACTCTTGTCAGAAGATGCAACAAGGTCCAAAATGGCCTTGGCCGTGGGGTTTCTGCTCAAATACACTGATTCCATGCCTTCCAAAACGCCCCTGAAAAAAGCTTCCCCTCCCTGCAGAGAAATCATATTTCTCAATTTAGAATCCAAACTCCAAAGTTTTATCACTACATATCACACAATAATAGAGAAATCTATTGCCCGAGCATCAACAATAACAATAATAATAGCTATTTCAATGTTTAATAATGATACACAACTTTTACCATTTTATAAATAATGAAATTTTCATTAATATGACTATAAGACTAAATATAAAATCTAAAATGTCCTTATAAATAATAGAGAAGGAACAAGAAAATGTTTACTTTTATGTTTATAAGAGAATTTAGGACTTTTCACGTTTAATCTTATTGTCATATTAAGAAAAATCTCATGGTAAAAGTAATAAAAGTTGGGTATAAATGTTAAACTTTGAAAAATATCCTTGATAAAAGTTAGATATAGTTGTTAAACATTGAAAAAAATATTGTCACAAGGGCAAAGGTCTATTATGCAGCATAATAGACGTTCAACTTTAAATCAACTTTAAGTAAAAGTTTTAAATCAAATCAATTTTTCCATCAAAGTTTTAAATTAAATCAATTTTGCTCGTAAGTATTTTTAAATCTAATTATACTCTTTTTTCTTATCAGAAAATTTTACTCTGAATCTTTACCCTTTATCATAAAAAAATTACTAACTATCGATGTCAAATTTATATTTAACAGTCTAACTATCATGCGATTTTCAATGAAATAGATAGGATTTTAATTCAATGCTCATCTCATCACCTTTTCATCATCACAAATACACACAAATAAATAAGCACATGATGGGCCCTACTAGGAGAGAGATTATGGGACCCACCGTGTGCTTATATTTTTGTGTGTATTTATGAGAAAGTGATGAGTAACATGGAAAGTGATGAGTAACATGGATGATGAGCATGGAATCACAAACCGAAATGGATACCTTCTGAAACTTACAGTTTTGAAAAAAAAAAAAATAATTGCTGGTGTCAATCAAAGACTTTAGGGGCAAAATTGACCATACCTCACAATTAACAACCCAAAAAACGATCTTTTATCCAGAGCTCAATAAGTACTAGAAGGTGAAAATCCTCCACATGATCAAAATAAAGTGTTTCTTTTTGCCAAAAAAAAAACCCAAAAAAGTTTCAAGTCGAGAAAGAACCTGAGACGATGATATGTGTGAGACATGTTGTGATCCAGCACTAGAAGACATGCAGAGATATGGGTGTTGCTTGATTGAGAGAGGAACTCTGAAAAAAGATGATTTTTTAATGAAGGCAAAACAACTGTGGAGCTTCAATGGCGAGAAAGAAATGAAAGAAGAAGGCTTGGTGGTACATCTAACCGGGGATAACATAGTGCAAATCCCCATTAATTACTACAATTTTCTGTTTGATTGATTATTGAGAATACTTTTATCACAACCTACGACTCCAGAAGGAAAATACAAAGGTGTCAGTTTTCCGTGTTAGGCAATTTCATGATGGATTCTACGCAGGTGACGAAGCCTTACGTGGCATCTCGTTTTGTCACTACCCAATGGACTCCGTACCTCACAATCAAACTTCTTGTACTGCTTTCCATTGAGTATTAGATAGTAGATTGTTTTGAAATTACTCCTATGTAATTTATTTGATTATGATGTTTTTACCGTGTGTTATAATTCACATATTATAATTAGCTTGGCTACTCCTATGTAATTTAATTTACTTATTAAAAATTATTAAACTAATTAAATTAGATAAATATATATTATATTATTTAGGAATAGAGGGAGTATTTGAATTAGATATTTGACTACTTGAAACATGTTTTTGATTCTAGGCATTGCATATCTTGTAATTTAGATTTTAAATGAATTAAAATTTGGGAAAATTAATTTGTAGTCCCTCGCAAGGGAGTTAATAGTAGAAAAGTCTCATAAACTTCACATAGGGACCTTACTTTAATATACTTAAAATAAAAAAAAAAACCAGATAGTCCCTCCCTGTGACAAGGTCATGGGCAGGGAATGACGAGGTTATGCACACATATAACAGGATCATGAACAACTCTAACAAGATCATGGCACACCCTGTGAAGAATTCATGGACAAACATTGACGAGGTCATGGGCAAAAATGACAAGGTCATGTGTACGTATAACAAGTTCATGAGAAAGGAAAAAGGGGCAATCTGATCTTTTTGTATTTGAAGTATATTAAAGTATGGTCCTAGGGACTCTACTTTAATATGTGGAGTTTATTAGACTTTTCTACTATTTAATTCCCTTGTGAGGGACTACAAATTAATTTTCCCTTCGTTCCTAAATATAAAATCACTTTCAAATTTCATTTTTTATTACAAGATCACTTTCAAATTTCAATTTGTTACTAAATATAAGTAACTATCTATAATTTCAATTTGTTCCTAAATATAAGTAACTTTCTATTTTTCTCAATTTTTGTCAAATAAAACCTAATAACACTTATCCATAATGAACAAGCAAGAGTGGAAGACTGAGAATAAAGGTATATGGATAAGGTATATTAGTTATATTATGTGTTAATACCTAACTTATATATTATACTTAATCTAATCAAATTAGGGAAAATGATCTTATATTTAAGAACAAATTGAAATTTGAATTATAATTTGTATTAAAAAAAGATTAGTTTAATTACTTAGTTTTAAATTTTATAAGTCCACTTAATTATAATTTTTTTTTGTTTCTGTACTCGTAACAATCTATCATTTAATATTAATATGACACTAGAGAAGGCAGAAAAATTGACCTATATTCTACATGGACTGTCACCTCATCATCTCATCATCCATTTATCTCAGGAAATCTCTCCAGATTCTTCTACCACTCTCTCCCCCCACCCTCTCTCCACATGATCATCCATGTCAAAGCTTGGCACCTCATCCTAGGATATTTTCTTAAATTACAAAAACTTAATCTGAACATTTCACAATTTAAATAAAAATATAAGAAAAAAAAACCATTCCTGACAATAATAATAGCCTACAATCGTGAACTGTTCAGCTCAAATCTTAATACTTTAAATCTTATGATAAAATGTCATTTAAATCCCTCTGAATATACAAAAGGACAATTCAGGAACTCAAACTTCCAAAAGAACCATGAAGGAACTCGGACCCAGTTCACATTTCAAATTTGTGTGAAAGGACAAAATTACCCCCATCATTAAACAAAAATTACTTCCCACCCTAACACCGCACTTGTTAACAATTGAACTTTGGGCATTAACAACTGAACTTTAGGCATTGACATTTTGAACTTAAGAATTAACTTCTTCGTTAACAAGATAACATTGGTGTTAACATTTACATCACACCTGTTAATAATGGAGCTTTCGGCATTAACAGCTGAACTTTAGGCATTAACATTTTGAACATAAGAATTAACTTCTTCGTTAACAGCATAACATTGGTGTTAACATTTACACCGCACCTGTTAACAATGGAACTTGGTGCATTAACAACGGAACTTTAATGATGAGGTAATTTTGTCCTTTCACACAAATTTGAAATGTGAACTAGGTCTGAGTTCCTTCATGGTCCTTTTGGAAGTTTGAGTTCCTGAATTGTCCTTTTGTATATTCGGAGGGATTTAAATAGCATTTTCCCAAATATCAACACTAAATGACATGACCTTTTTGTGCTTCAATAGCAACGTATGAAGGCAAACCGCAGCGAGCCATCACTGTGGAGGAGCCAAGACATCTCCTAAATAATAATGGGTTCGTGTAATAAAAAAAAATAATGGGTTCAGATTCTCTCATAATCCTAACCCTCCTAATCCCTCAGAATCCCTCTTTTGGGTATTATTTCGGTAATTGAGATTCATCTAAGAGCTCATAATTTGCCAATTGTACCATTAAAAATAAAAAAAATGTATTATGATATAAAATAACTGAAAAACTCTTCATTTTTTTTATTTTTAAAAACTTTTTAGTATAAAAAATTTCAATTATCTAGACCTATTTCACTTCAACAGAAGGATTTTTGAGAGATACAAACTTGTTCAGTTAATTGTAAAATGATTTTATAGTTAACTAAAATAGGTCTAGATAGTTCAAATTTTTTATCCTAAAAATTACTACTTTATATTATAAGACATTTTTGTTTTATTTTTAATGGTACAAGTGACAAATTATGAGCTCTTAGATGAATCTCAATGGCCAAAATGATACCCCAAAAGAGGGATTCTAAGGGATTAGGAGGGTTGGGATTCTGAGAGAATCCGAACCCATAATTGGGAAAGTTTGGCGCTTTAAGATGTGACCTTGTTAAAAATCAAATTGTCATCCGTGGATTTTGGGGGATGCAGATTTCCTCAGAAGCGTGGCTCCTCAGCGTCCCTCAGCGTCCAGATCTCCCACATTGAAAATCAATCCAAGAGCTCATACTAGGCCACATCATCATACTATTAAAAATAAAAAAGGAATTAATAGTATATAATTGATGAAAAATTTTGAAACATTTTCTAAACTCTTTCAAAATGAAAATTTCAACTTAATTTCAACTATCTGGACATATTTTATTTCAATAGAAGGACCTATAAGAGATACAGGCTTATCCAGTTAACTGTAAATTAAATTTACAGTTAACTGGATAAGTCTGTATCTCTTATAGGTCCTTCTGTTGAAATGAAATAGGTCCAGATAGTTGAAATTTTTTATGTCAAAAAGTTTTCAAAAAAAAAAAAAATTCTTCACTTATTTTATATTATAGTATAATTTTTTTATTTTTAATATTACAAGTGGCAAATTTATGAACTCTTAAATGAATTTCAATGGCCAAAAGATGACCATATAGGAAAGGATTTGGAGGGATTACGAGAGTCCGGATTCTGAGTGAATCCGGACCCGATTTTGGGTTGATCAATGATGACAACAAAATCTGGGTGATAGCGGTGGACAGGACACAAGAGAATGAATCTAAGGACTATATGTTGGCCGTTGGGTAAACAATGCGTATGTATTAGTGAAGGTGATTGTTGGAGATTAGCTCTGAAGTTAAGATAATTAATATAATTTTAACAATTGTAGATGCTTAACTACTAAAACTTCCAACTTAGTAGGATAAAAAAGCAATTGCTTATGGAATAATAAAACTGAAAAATTGTAAATCAAATAAAAAAATTTATGTCAAAATTAATTAATTAAAAACAATAGATAATAATGAAAAATGGATAATTTATATAGATGCCTCTAGAAGTAATATAATTGTCATTTTATATAAGAAAAACATTCATATCGATTAAGTTCCTAGCCTCATAATTTGTTTATTTGAGGAGGAGGAAGTCATTTAAATATTAATTGTCTCAAATATGATAGAGTTTTGATTTGCTTTGTTTGACCTTTAGATTTTGAATTTTGGTGTAATAGACTTGTATTATTTGGCTATTCGGTTATTTGGCTAGACTTATTTTATTTATGATATTATTAGAGTTATGCAACTCTTAATTTTTAGTTGATGTTTATATTATTAAAATTTAGAATGTTTATATTTTATATGCATCATACTATCCCACAAGCGGTCACTAGGCCGCAAATATCTTTTTGGTCTAAAAATTTGTTTTTTTTAAAGTGACGGGTTGGTGAGTTGACCCTCTAACCCTGCATGCCGGGTTAGGATTGACCAAATTTCAACCCATATAAAACAGGTCATTCAAACCCTACCTATATGACCCAACCCATATTCCCAGCTTAGTTGCTACCTGATTGAACTTAGCTTATTTGTCAAAATTGAGTGACATAACCAAGGACTGCCATGTAAGCATGTTCAAAAAACTATGAAGCCAAATATAGAATAGGTTCAAAATGAGGGCCAAAATCTCAACGAAAAGACTAATGTTGAAAATTGAATAAAAAGTTAACCCCCCCCTCCCCCCAAATTCTAAATATAATACCCTTTGACTTATTTTTTGGAAGTTAAAAAAACAAATTAGATCGATAAGCTATAATATATGTCACATGTAATTAGATTATATGTAAGTTAATAAGTAGAATAAACTAACTTTGAGAGAAAAATATAATTATAAACATTTTAAAGTGATTAATTTTCCATCCTTAATTTGTTTAAAAAATTAAAGTGATCTTATAATTATGACCAAAGGGAGTATAAGATAAAAGCGTAACATATAGTAATAAAAAGATGTTGGGAATAATTTGGTTAACATAAGCTTAAAAGTTTCTCTTCTCTCCCAACTTTGTATCAATGGAGGAGAGAGAATTAAAGGGAGAAGTGTTGGAGTTATGAAATCTTTGTTTATTTGGAAGCCAGGAAAATATTGTTAGTTTTTTGTTTAATTGTTTTAGAGTGGAGGGGAGGGGAGGAGAATGGAACTAATTATAAGTTGATAAATATATCCTTCTTTTCTCTTTTAAAATATTTGTATTACCACTATTATTTGTAACATTTTAATCTAAAAAAATGTTCAAATATTTTTTTATAAAGTGAAGGAGGTGAGGATTAAACAATCTAAGAAGCGAGGAATCCAATTTGAAGCAGTGTTTGACAAAAGAAGAAATAGGAAAAAAAAAGTAACAGCATTAAAAAAATTAGTTAAAGGTAAGACGATAATCATAATGAAATAATAAAATGATGTATTAGGCAATTTTACCATTTTGTACTCCACTTGTGGAAAAAATTGGTAAAGGGTAAGATGGCAACAATAATGAAGTGATAAAAATGATACCATAGGAAATTATATCATTTTGTGCTCCCTTCCCTCCTTCTCTTCCCCTCTAAATTAAGAACCAAACACGACTGTGATCCCACCCATCCCCTCTTAAAAATGATACCATAGGCAATTATAGTAATTGAACTATTGAAATGCTACCAAAACCTCTTCCATTTCATTGTTTTAAAACCTTCATACTTTTGATTGAAAAGCACCAAAGACAATTTTTTATATTTCCTTAATAGTATAATTAGTTAATTTATAAAATCAAAACATAATCTCCTATAGTTTTACCAATTTTGGGGAATGCGATGTTACATCAAGTGGCAGATGTCTATTCATCGCGACACTCTTTATTTCGCGCCTGTTCTAAATTGGTAATGAGCTATCTTTTACACAATATTAAATGTTATTTCTTAGTTTACTTAACATTTATTTAGGCAAATTTCTTTCAGTGGACATTGGGCTCTGGCTATACTTAGCCTGCGAGAGTACAAGATATTTTGATTTGACTCTTGAGGGCAAAGTATTCGCGACGATCACAAAGAAGTCTTTCAAAAGTTAGTTACTATTTTTTTTTCACTTTTACAGTTGATATAATAATATATCTTTATACTATAACATAATTGTTAGAATTTTATCTGTTTTTAGGGGAATTTTAAGATGGAATAAGGCACAAAACACTGACGCTCTCATACTTAGCCATAATCCAATTCATGATATAAAGATTAAGGTAAAAGCAATTGTTATATTTATTTTCATTTATATTGCTTTTAGCCATACGCGAACTATTATGATATCGCTGATATTATTTGTGATTTATCAGAGTCCAAGGCAGCCGGGCAGTACAGAGTGTGGCTATTATGTCTGTAAATACATGTTTGATATCGTATATCGAGATGATATTAAACCCGCGAAGAAATTGATTAACCCTATTGTCGCCCTAGGGTCTAACGAATGAATACAATACTCAAACTCACTTTAGGTAAAGTGATGAGTAAGAGTCTATCTCACAATTTGGTTTCATATCTCCCTAAACCTAGGTTCAATGCCACTCAAATTAACAAGAGATGAGAGTATTAGTGTCAATTACAAAACTACAATTAAAAACCTAACAAAAACTAGAAGTGGCTGAATTGAATAGAGATGGTAACTTCAAGAATTAGTGTCTCCTCCTTCAAGATTTCACTTACACATAGTTGATTAACCTAGTCAAGATTGCTTGTTGGTAGTTAATTAGTTTAAGAAAATGAAAACCTCATTATAATTAGGCTAACTAACTCTAAAACAACCTCTCCTACACAATTCATTGATGAAGATGGCTTAGAAATCCTAAAACCATGTAAGTCATTCACAAGCTAATCAAACACATACACAATCTCATATATATGAATGAAAAGCAAACTACAAAAGTCTATCAAAAATGTCTCAATCATATAGGAAAGACTAACCAAATCATAGCTCATAGTTTGAAGTAGAAATTTGAAAACTCAACACTTCTAACCTAATGCTTCCTAAATCCTAGGTCACAAAAGGCAAGCATATACATAAGAGCTAAGATTCAAGAAATACAAACAAAGTCTTGGCCAAATTATTGATGAATCTCACGTGCAAAGCTACATCTTGAAGGAGAAGAGGAAATGCTTAGCAAATCATGCTTAGAACTTCCATCTTGAAGAGGATTATGGAAGAGGAAGCCATGGAAATGAGTTTTGGAGGTAAAAATAGTGGTCTATGGTCGGCCGTGAGGTGTGTGTGGTGGAAAGAAGAGAGAAAATGGAGAGGAAGAAGATGAAGGTGAGATGGAAAGTGAAGGAATGTGTCAAATGAAGTGGGAGATGAGTTTATGAAGTTGGATATTTCGTTATTTTGGGCTAAGGGAATGTGTTTGGCTGAAATGAACATGAATGGAAAATGAAATGAAGGTGAAATGCAAGTAAAATGAAATGTAAATGAGGAAATGGGTGATTGGACCGAATTTTATCCCTTTAAGCATGTGCAATTGAGCTTAATTAGTGTGATTTAATTGATATATTGGATCATTATTGGCATATTTTATTGTGCATGCTTATTGGAATTAATTGGTGAATATTAGCCTTTTTCTTGCATTTTAAGAAACCAAGGGTATTTTGGTCATTTTGACTATGTGATGTATTTTTCATGTAGGGGGGTCCCACGTGGGCCCCATACACCCTTGGGAGAGCTTATGTGGCAAGGAGGAGGCTAGGTGACAAAGGCAAAGGCATAAGACAAAAATTACCCCTTTTGTCAAAAACAAGGGATTTGCTACTTACTGAAAGGGGTAATATGGAGCCAAAATTCAAATTCAAAGTGGTGAAGCTTCATTAAGGGCAAAAAGGGAAGCACAATCTTGAGGAGAAAAAGGAGCAAACTTTGGGGATGCATCTAGCCAAGATCAAGACCACATTCATCCACATTTCACCTAAATACCAAAACTACCCTTCCTTCCCTTTCACCATAAGCATTTCGGCCTCCACCTCCCATTGTCACCAAAATATCTTTTGCCAACCCATAATCCCTAATTGACAGCTCATTAGACTCCTAATCCACCTCATCAACTAATCTCCCACTTTATTTAATCCCCAACTAACTTCATTTGACACATTCCTTCACTTTCCATTTTCATCTTCATCTTCTTTCTCTCCATTTTCTCTCTTCTTTCCACCACACTACACCTCTCGGCCTCCTTCCATTCTCCCTCCATATTCACCATTTCTCCATGATTCTTCACGCCATCTACCTTCCATTCCACCTCTCCTTGCTTGGCTAAGCATCCTTCTCCTTCCTTCAAGTCAAGATTTGTGCTATGAGCTTCAATGTAATCGGCCTTGTGTGAGAATTTCCATTTCTAGGTTTCAAGTTTGTAATCATCTTAGTTCTCTCATGTCTAGGAATTTAGATGTGATAGTTCTAGAGTTTTATGTGGAGATTTCCATGTAAAATTCATTTATCCTTCAAACTTGTAAACTTAACTTCTAGGAAACTTGATTTTCATGTGTGTTAGGCTTATACTTTTTGTAGCTTTATGAGAACAATTCTATGTGATTACATTGTGGTTGTTTCTTAAAGTGAATCATATAATTAGAATCTAGATTTAGGTTCTATGTTGCCTATGAAAATGCATGAAGGTTAAGCTAGGGTTTCTTGATTAATTAGGTTAAACTAGTTAAAGTTTCTTAGATTTAAGAAGCTTTGGCCGATTTAACCTAGTTATATTAAGAGGAAATTGTCACATGAGGCCTATCAATTGAAATTGCACAAATTGAAGCTTGAAGGAGGAGGTTCCACTTCTTGATTTTCACACATACATTTTCAGTACATTTTAGATTTTTAGTGTTAATTGTAGTTTGTTAATCATAAACTCAACCTTGAATCATAGCTTAATTTGCGTGACATATATACTTAGGATTGGCAAGATTATAACCTAGATTGTGGAAAAGACCTATACTCATCACTATACATTAGTGAGCATTGAGTATTGAATTGTTTTGATTAATCTCTTTAGGCGACAAAAGAGGTTAAATCAAGTGGCGCCGTTGCCGGTTTAGGTTGATTCTTGCTAGTTTTAGGTGTTAGTAGTCACAATCTTAATTTGTTGTCACTTGTGTGCTATTTCGGTTACTTTGCACTTTTGAGCATAATTCTGATTTTGTGCCTTTTGGACATTGCTCATTACTTTTCTGGACATATTTGTGCTGTTTGATGCTTAATTGGTTGCTCTAGTTAGCCAAACTATTGTTAGGAAATTGTTCAGAAAGTTGCTGGAATTTGTTGTCTGACTGTGCTGGAATTTCAGGTTCCTTGTTTTTAAAACTGGGAACAATCTACTGCACAATAAATAAAACTGTTTTACCAGGATAATCTACCAGATTTAAGCTTTCTTTTGAAATATTATTTGTGTAAAACTGATTTGTATATTGCCTGGAACAATTCGGTGAAGTCAGACTGTTTGTTGGAAAGTCCCTGTGTGACCAGTTTGCTTGCTTGTGCAATTATAAATTGTGTAGCTGGAATTTGACCAAACCTGTTTCTTGTGGTTAAACTACACATTTTAAGCTTTCCAGGGACATATTACTTGTTGCTAGACTCCTTCTGTATTTTCTGGAAATAATTTTTGAAATTTCCCTGTTTTGCTGGATTTTCTGGACTATTTCTGGACAACTTGGGATTATATTCTGTTTGTGTTGCTGGCTGGTTTTGGTGGTTTGTTTTGCAGGGATTTTAGGTGTCTGACTTGGCTGGAAGTGTGCTCACACTCTGAGCAATTTTTGCCTACATTGTGCACTCATTCATTGCATTCATTTTCACACATCATTCATCAATAACATGGGTTGTTTTGGTGACAAAGTTGTACTTGTCATGTGCATATAGGAAGGAAACATGGATTGGAATGACACATATCATGATTTTACACAACATCCTTTCATGCATTCTCAATTTTCTCCTAATGCATATCATGCATCATATCATAATTCTTATGGATTACCTCATAACATACCTTCACATTCATATAGCTCTTGTCAAGAGGATGAGTTCTTAGGGTGTCCTCCACCTCAACCTTACCATCATGATTATGAATATCCCCCATCCTATTCCACATATTCTCCTTCCATTTCTTATGATGAACCACATCCTCCATTTAACCCCTCATTTCACCCTCATCATAATTTTCCCAACTACCATTATGAGGAACCACTCCATCCATGTCCACCTCATAATTATGTTGAACCATATCCTTCATTTCCACATCATGATTCTGCACCACCCCATGAACCATCATTAACATACCCACCCTATGAACCAACATCATCTCCTCCACATTATCATGAACCACTTCCTCCATTTCCCCCTCATGATGATGATGGACCATATAACTCATTTCCCCCTCATGAACCATCATTTCCTATATATCACCCACCCTATGAACCACCACCTCATTCCTCTATACTATATGAAGCTCCTCAAGCTTCTTCTTCTTTTAGTAGGAGTGAGGATATGATAGCCAAGTTGAAGGTCATGTTAGATACGATGGATATAATGGACGCCTCTCTTGATTCATTGGCCAATTCATTTAGTAAAGAGACGGTTGATGCACTCCCATTGATCCATGAGGCCGATCCTAGGGTACATGATACACCAATTTCGGTAGAAGTTGAGATTCCACTCCTTTGCATACCCCTTTGCATGAGACTAGGCATGACATTGTTGATGATGTTAGTGTTGATATTTCTAATCCTATTTGTGAATGTGATGAGTTGAGCATGTGTGTGGTTTGCTATGCATGACGCCGTTATACAAGTGTTGGATCTAATTCTTTGAGTGCCAACGGTGGGCCAAAAGATAATGTGAATCCTAAACCTAAAAAGGATGCATGCTTTCATGAGTTTGATGTGCCATTACTTGAAGATTCTTTGATCATGTCTAATTCTTTGATTGATGATGCATTAACTCTTGATAAGCACATACCTATTGATTCACTTGAGCTTGATACTTTGCCTTATCATGATCACATGTTTCTACATGATGTCAAGCATGTTCCTACACCATCTTTGTCGAACCATACATGTGCATTAACTCATGAATTTTTAGAATTTGTTGATGATGATGTTTCTAGTCATTTGGTTGTTGACATGGAATCCAAAGAAACACTTGAATTAGTTACAACCAATGGCGATGATGTTGTCTTGAGTGATGCTCCAATGGATGAGGTCGACAATAGGGTTGCATTGAATGATGAAAAGCACCCTACTTCCCAAGGTTTTTATGAAGAACTTCTACTTGATCAGGATGGTTTAAAGGGGAGCTCTAGCCTCTCACAAGTTAGTGGAAGTTCAAATCCAAAAGGGAAGCAAGTTGAAGCAAGCATACTTCTCCATTTAAATGAGGGCTTCATGACAATGAAAGTGGATGATCAATTGTTCAAATTCAATCTCTACGAAGCTATGAAGCATCCATTTGAGAGGTATTCCTTGCTTGGTTTAAACTTTATTGATGGCTTGATGGATGAGTGGGTAAGCCAACATGTTAGAGCTTTGATTATGCATGGGAATAATCTTGTTCCTTCAAGATTGCCAATTCTTGATTCTTGCTCTTTTGTATATGATTATGTTTGCATGATTGATCATTTGGATGAAAGTGTTAAGCTTGAGAGCATGTCTCATGATTTTCCTAAGCATACATTCCTTGATTCTGTTGATGCTACCCCTAACCATTTCCCTATTCCTTGTATGATACCACCATTTCTATGCCCTATTTGCATGTCTACAACCCCTTGCACAAGGGAAGTTTGTTTCATGTTGTAGGCACTTTTTGGATGCACAAGGAATATTGGGAGTTCATTAAGGCCGCAAGGGAACTTAGTAGGAAGCTCCAAGCCACATGCGATGCTTTTGGTAAAAGCGTAATGAAGAAGCTTCCAATTGGCCGAATTCACCAAATTCATGGCCACAAGTTCCTATTCTTCAAGGATAATTTCAAGCCTCCATAAGAGGTTGTCTCTTTCCTTTCCTCACTTATTCTCTTATTGCAAATTCTTAAGTGTGGGGGAAGGTGTTAGTATTAGAAAAATTAGGATTGTGTTTAGGTTTATGTTTTAGTATGTTGTTTTAGGTTGTTAAAAAATCACTAGTACTTGGGGATGCCTATTTGCTTCCGGAAGTCTCACTATGGAAATAAAGGTTCTTGCATCCGCAAGCGTTTTGGCTATCGGAAGCACTCCACTTAGACTTTGTTACTTAGGATCAGATTGTGTTCACTTTGCTTCCGCTAGGGGATGCGTTCTTGCTTCCGCAAGCGTCAGTGCTCCCGATAGCATTTTTGCATCCGATAGTGACTTCACTTAGAATCTAGATCCAACTTTGCTTCCGATAGTATTTTTGCTTCCGGAAGCATTTTTGCTTCCGGTAGCACTTTTGCTTACGATAGCGAGTTCACTTAGAGTCTAAGACTAGTTTGGCTTCCGATAGCATTTTTACATCCGATAGAGCCTTAACTTAGAAAATCTAAGTCCAGTTTTGCTTCCGGTAGCATTTTTGCTTCCGGTAGCACTTTTGCTTCTGATAGGGATTAGACTTAGGATCTGAGTCTAGTTTGGCTTCCGGTAGCATTTTTGCTTCCGGTAGCAAATTTGCATCCGGAAGCATTTCTGCATCCGATAGCGACTTGAGTCTAAATCCAGTTGGGCTTCCTAAGCATAAGTGAGAAAAAAATATATGTATATAAATTTGTTTTAGGTTGTGTTTAGTGTTTGTTTGTAAATAGGCCATTTGTATGCTTGGACTGCCCGGCCTTTTATGTTGCTGCCTTGCTTTTGAAATGCATCCTCCTACTTGATTTTCTTGGTCCATTGAGGACAATGCATGCTTTAAGTGTGGGGGGGTGTATTATGTGCTTGAAAGTGGTCTAATTCAAAGCTTTTACACTTGATTTGTGGACTTTGGCATGATTTTCTTGAAAATTTAACTTGATCATGACTCTTGAAAGCAAATGGAATTGTCCTCTAGTGTGTAAGTAGAATTTTTGGAATGATTACTTAGGGCATTGCATGGGGCACTTTTAAGGTATAAAGAGGGTGTTAGTTTCTCATTTAACTTTTCTTAGGGAGGAAGTGACTAATTAGAGTAAGCCATAAACGTGAGAAGCCTCTAACCGAATTGAGTGGGCCAATAGTCTACTTGACCTCCTAGAACTTGTCCTAGCTCTTGTTCAAGATCACAATGCATGACATGATTGAAAATGAAAGGGGCATTTCTTTCTAAACCTTCATGACCCAAACACTAAGCCAACCAAAAATTTATCCTTTGATTAACCCCTTTGGGCCATTCACTTTTCTTTTCTACCACCTTGAACAATGTATGAATGAGTGACTATAGCATATGTTTGCATTTATATTAGTATTGTATTGATGTATCTTATGAAAAGCATGCTACATGAGTGAAAAGAATAAAGAGGCCGAGAGCCCTTGAGTGAAAAAAAAAAGTGTGGCCAAAGGCCAAAGAAAAGAAAAGAAATAAGGCCAAAGGCCTAAGAAAAGAAAGTACAAAGTGCTTGAGTATGCCAAAGGCATAAGAGTGTAAAGAAAAAATGAAAGAAGCACAAAGTGCTTGGAAAAAAAAAGAGAGATGTAGCATGCTTAGTGGAATTGTATTCATTGTATTGCATGCATATGTGGTGGTTACTTGTTCATATTATTGGTCATTGACTACCTTCCATCATTCACCATTCATTGTTAGCCTTCCATCAAAACTTTAAAGTCCCCTAGATTTGGTTGTGCCATGCATAAAAGTGGGTGGAGAACTTAGAGCTATTACAAGCTTATGGTGAGGATTAAGTGCATTGAGCCAAAGAGTGATCACAAGACCCTAGTTAGGCATTTTTCCTAACTTGAGTGAATGAGTTAAACACTTTATCCGGTGAGGAAAAATCTCAATTGGCACTCCTCCTTATTTCTAGTTGCTTGTTAAACTTGCATTCACTTTGTATTCTTAGATTTGGCCCATGCAAAGCTCTAGGGAAAGGTTTAAAAAGGTCAACTTGTACTCTATGACAATTCCAAGTGCCTTCATTATGCTTAATGATTGAGTTACTCTTTTTATATGACTTTGCCCGGAGTTCAAAGATTAAGTGTGGGGGATTTGATTGGACCGAATTTTATCCCTTTAAGCATGTGCAATTGAGCTTAATTAGTGTGATTTAATTGATATATTGGATCATTATTGGCATATTTTATTGTGCATGCTTATTGGAATTAATTGGTGAATATTAGCCTTTTTCTTGCATTTTAAGAAACCAAGGGTATTTTGGTCATTTTGACTATGTGATGTATTTTTCATGTAGGGGGTCCCACGTGGGCCCCATACACCCTTGGGAGAGCTTATGTGGCAAGGAGGAGGCTAGGTGACAAAGGCAAAGGCATAAGACAAAAATTACCCCTTTTGTCAAAAACGAGAGATTTGCTACTTACTGAAAGGGGTAATATGGAGCCAAAATTCAAATTCAAAGTGGTGAAGCTTCATTAAGGGCAAAAAGGGAAGCACAATCTTGAGGAGAAAAAGGAGCAAACTTTGGGGATGCATCTAGCCAAGATCAAGACCACATTCATCCACCTTTCACCTAAATACCAAAACTACCCTTCCTTCCCTTTCACCATAAGCATTTCGGCCTCCACCTCCCATTGTCACCAAAATATCTTTTGCCAACCCATAATCCCTAATTGACAGCTCATTAGACTCCTAATCCACCTCATCAACTAATCTCCCACTTTATTTAATCCCCAACTAACTTCATTTGACACATTCCTTCACTTTCCGTTTTCATCTTCATCTTCTTTCTCTCCATTTTCTCTCTTCTTTCCACCACACTACACCTCTCGGCCTCCTTCCATTCTCCCTCCATATTCACCATTTCTCCATCATTCTTCACGCCATCTACCTTCCATTCCACCTCTCCATGCTTGGCTAAGCATCCTTCTCCTTCCTTCAAGTCAAGATTTGTGCTATGAGTTTCAATGTAATCGGCATTGTGTGAGAATTTCCATTTCTAGGTTTCAAGTTTGTAATCATCTTAGTTCTCTCATGTCTAGGAATTTAGATGTGATAGTTCTAGAGTTTTATGTGGAGATTTCCATGTAAAATTCATTTATTCTTCAAACTTGTAAACTTAACTTCTAGGAAACTTGATTTTCATGTGTGTTAGGCTTATACTTTTTGTAGCTTTATGAGAACAATTATATGTGATTACATTGTGGTTGTTTCTTAAAGTGAATCATATAATTAGAATCTAGATTTAGGTTCTATGTTGCCTATGAAAATGCATGAAGGTTAAGCTAGGGTTTCATGATTAATTAGGTTAAACTAGTTAAAGTTTCTTAGATTTAAGAAGCTTTGGCCGATTTAACCTAGTTAGATTAAGAGGAAATTGTCACATGAGGCCTATCAATTGAAATTGCACAAATTGAAGCTTGAAGGAGGAGGTTCCACTTCTTGATTTTCACACATACATTTTCGGTACATTTTAGATTTTTAGTGATAATTGTAGTTTGTTAATCATAAACTCAACCTTGAATCATAGCTTAATTTGCGTGACATATATACTTAGGATTGGCAAGATTATAACCTAGATTGTGGAAAAGACCTATACTCATCACTATACATTCGTGAGCATTGAGTATTGAATTGTTTTGATTAATCTCTTTAGGCAACAAAAGAGGTTAAATCATGTATATGGATGGGTATGTTGCTAGATGCATTCCTCCACTTTATTCCTCTCTTTATGCTCTTTCTCCTCTTTCCAAAGATGCCTTCGAAGTGCCTTTTGAGTTTGAAATTTGAATATTGGCTCCATATTCATTTTTCAAAGTGCAAATCTCTTGTTTTTGACAAAAAGGGTAACATTTGTCCTTATGCCTTTGCCTTTGATCCCATGCTTCTCCTTGCCCTCCAAGCTCCTCATGGGGTGGGTATGGGGGGCCCACTTGGGACCCCCCTACATATAAAAATGAACCACACAGTGAAAATGACCAAAATACCCCTAGTTGCTTGAAATGCAAGTAATTAAGCAAATATTATTCAATTTCCAACACAATAGCATGCACATAAATAACTCCCAATAAAGAACTAATATGCCAGTTAAATGTCACTAATTAAACACATTTGCACATGCTAAACTATATAAAATTAGGTCTAATCAAATCCCCCACACTTAATCTTTGCACTCCGGGCAAAGTCATGCAAAAAGAATTAAGCTATCACATGGCATAGTGAATCCAAATGAAATAGGCCTAGACTACAAGTGGAAGATCTAAACCTTTCCCCTACACATTACATAGGCCGAATTCAAGCATACAAAGTGGGTGAGAGTTTAACATGCAACTAGAGTTAGGGAAGAGTGCCAATTGAGATTTTTCCTCACTGGATTAAAAGTGTTTACACTCATTCACTCAAGTTAGGAAAAATGCCTAACTAGGGACTTGGGAATCACTCTTTGGCTCAATCCTCTTTACCATACCATAAGCTTGTAATAGCTCTAAGTTCTCCACCCATTATTTTGCATAGCACAATAAAATCAAGGGGGCTTTAGGGGTTAGATGGAAAGGCTAAATATGAATGGTGAATTATGGAAAGTAGTCAGTGACCAATAATGTAAACAAGTTACTACCACATATAAATGCAATACAATGAACTTAATCTAATCAAGCATGCTACATATCACTCTTTTCTCATTTCATTTTTTAAGTGCTTTGTGCTTTCTCTCTTTATTTTCTTTTCACTCTTATACCTTTGGCATAAATTAGCATTTTTGTGCTTTCATTTTCTTTTCATAGGCCTTCGGCCTTCTTCTCTTTTTCTTTCTTTTCTTTTCTTTTCCTTGGCCTTTGGCCCTCTCTCTTTTCTTTTCTTTATTGTGGCTCTCGGCCATGTTTTCTTTTTCACTATGTAGCATGCTTTTCACAACATACAACAATACAATACTAATAGAAATGCAAGTATATGTTATAGGAACTTATTTAAATATTGGTCAAGGTGGAAGAAAAGAAAATGAATGGCCCAAAGGGGTAAATCAAAGGGTAATTTTTGTTGGCTTAGTGTTTGTGTCAAAAGGGTTTAGAAACAAACGCCCCTATCCTTTTTAATCATGCTATACAATGTGATCTCAAACAAGAGCTAAGACAAGTCTAGGAGATAATAGAGCAATTGGCCCACTCATAATAGGTTGGAGGCTTACTCTCTTTACTGGCCTACTCATATTGGTCACTTCCCCCCTAAAAAGAGTTGCATGAGAAACTAACACTCTCTTTATAGATAAAAATGTCCCACACAATGCTTCAAGTACTCAATTCAAAAATTAAACTTGAATTCTAAAAGAAAATTTCTAGGGGATTCAAGAGTCATATTCAAGCTAATCCTCCTACAAAGTCATGCCATATTAGTCCAAATATTAAGTGTGTGAGCTTTGAAAGAGACCACTTTTAATCATCAATATGCACCCCCCACAGTTATTCAACACATTGTCCTCAATGGGACCATTAAAATCAAACAAGAGGTGCATTATCAAGGCTAGGGCAGCAAGCAACAAGAGGGCAAATCCAATTTTCTCAACATCCAATTCGGCCAAGCATGCTTATTCACAACACAAAACACTAAACAACAATAAACAACAATCAAACAAAACATAATCCTAATTTTTTCTAAAACTAACAACCTTCCCCCACAATGAAGATTTTGCAATAAAAGAATAAGTTAGGAAAGGAAAGAGACAACCTCTTATGGAGGCTTGAAATTATCCTGGAAGAAAGGAATTTGTGGCCATAAATTTGGTGAATTCGGCCAACATGAATCTTCCTCCTTAAGCTTATTCCAAAAACATCACATGTGGCTTGAAGCTTCCTCTCAAGTTCCATTGTGACCCTAATGAACTCCCAATATTCCTTGTGCATCCTAAAAGAGCCTACAACATGAAACAAACTTCCCTTTTGCAAGGGGTTGTAGGCATGCAAATAGAGCATAGAAATGGTGGCATCATGGCTAGAAAGAGGCAAATGCTTAGGGTTAGCATCAACACAAGTAAGGAATGTATGTTTAGGAAAATCATGCAACATGCTCTCAAGCTTAACATTTACATTCAAATGATCAATCATGCAAACAATATCATGCACAAGAGAGCAAAAATCAAGAATTGACAATCTTGAAGTGACAAGATTATTTCCATGCATAGTCAATATTCTAACATGTTGGCTTACCCAATCATCCATTAAGCCATCAATAAAGTTCAAACCAAGCAAGGAATACCTCTCAAATGAATGCTTCATGGCTTCATAAACATTGAATTTGAACAATTGATTGATCATCCACTTGCATTGTCATGAAGCCCTCATTTAAGTGGAGAAGTATGCTAGCTTCAATTGGCTTCCCTTTTTGCTTTGAACTTCCACTAACTTTTGAGAGGCTAGAGCTCCCCTTTAAACCATCTTGACCAAGTAGAAGTTCTTCATAAAATCCTTGAGAATTAGGATGCTTTTCATCTTTCAATGCAACCCTATTTTTGGCCATATCCATTGGAGCATCACTCAAGACAACATCATCATCATTGGTTGTAACAAATTCAAGTGTTTCTTTGGATTCCATGTCAACAACCAAATGACTAGAAACATCATCATCAATGAAATCTAAAAATTCATGAGTAAATGCACATGTATGGTTCCGCAAAGAGGGAGTAAGAACATGCTTGACATCATGTAGAAACATGTGATCATGATAAGGCAAAGTATCAAGCTCAAGTGAAAAAAAAAATCAAGCTCAAGTGAATCAATAGGTATGTGCTTATCAAGAGTTAATGCATCATCAATCAAAGAATTAGAAATGATCAAAGAATCTTCAAGTAATGACACTTCAAACTCATGAAAGCATGCATTCTTTTAAGGGTTAGGATTCACCTTATCTTTTGTCCCACTCTTGGCACTCAAAGAATTAGATCCTACACTTTAGTAATGGCGCCATGCATAGCAAACCACACACATGCTAAACTCATCACATTCACAAGTCATATGAGTTGTAATATCAACACTAACATCATTGGATGTATCATGCAAAGAGTCATGCAAAGGCGTTGAATCCTCACAAACACAATGGTCATCATTGGATGTATGCAATACTTTCATTTTTTCTCTCCACATTTCCATGAGATAAGAAGACTTACCCTCATAACAAACAACACACATGTTCAACTCATCACATGAACAAGTCATAGAATCATCATTTTCAACACTAACATCATCACCATCATTGTCATGCCTAGTATCATGCAAAAGGGCATGCAAAAGTGTTGAATCCTCACACACAATACTCAAACTCACTTTAGGTAAAGTGATGAGTAAGGGTCTATCTCACAATTTGGTTTCATATCTCCCTAAACCTAGGTTCAATGCCACTCAAATTAACAAGAGATGAGAATATTAGTGTCAATTACAAAACTACAATTAAAAACCTAACAAAAACTAGAAGTGGCCGAATTGAATAGAGATGGTAACTTCAAGAATTAGTGTCTCCTCCTTCAAGATTTCACTTACACATAGTTGATTATCCTAGCCAAGATTGCTTGTTGGTAGTTAATTAGTTTAACAAAATGAAAACCTCATTATAATTAGACTAACTAACTCTAAAACAACCTCTCCTACACAACTCATTGATGAAGATGGCTTAGAAATCCTAAAACCATGTAAGTCATTCACAAGCTAATCAAACACATACACAATCTCATATATATGAATGAAAAGCAAACTACAAAAGTATATCAACAATGTCTCAATCATATAGGAAAGACTAACCAAATCATAACTCATAGTTTGAAGTAGAAATGTGAAAACTCAACACCTCTAACTTAATGCTTCCTAAATCCTAGGTCACAAAAGGCAAGCATATACATAAGAGCTAAGATTCAAGAAATACAAACAAAGTCTTGGCCAAATTATTGATGAATCTCACGTGCAAAGCTACATCTTGAAGGAGAAGAGGAAATACTTAGCAAATCATGCTTAGAACTTCCATCTTGAAGAGGATTATGGAAGAGGAAGCCATGGAAATGAGTTTTGGAGGTGAAAATAGTGGTCTATGGTCGGCCGTGAGGTGTGTGTGGTGGAAAGAAGAGAGAAAATGGAGAGGAAGAAGATCAAGGTGAGATGGAAAGTGAAGGAATGTGTCAAATGAAGTGGGAGATGAGTTTATGAAATTGGATATTTCGTTATTTTGGGCTAAGGGAATGTGTTTGGCCGAAATGAACATGAATGGAAAATGAAATGAAGGTAAAATGCAAGTGAAATGAAATGTAAATGAGGAAATGAGTGTATATGGATGGGTATGTTGCTAGATGCATTCCTCCACTTTATTCCTCTCTTTATGCTCTTTCTCCTCTTTCCAAAGATGCCCTCGAAGTGCCTTTTGAGTTTGAAATTTGAATATTGGCTCCATATTACCCTTTTCGGTATCATTTTTCAAAGTGCAAATCCCTTGTTTTTGACAAAAAGGGTAACATTTGTCCTTATGCCTTTGCCTTTGATCCCATGCTTCTCCTTGCCCTCCAAGCTCCTCATGGGGTATGTGGGGCCCACTTGGGACCCCCTACATATAAAAATGAACGACACAGTGAAAATGACCAAAATACCCTTAGTTGCTTGAAATGCAAGTAATTAAGCAAATATTATTCAATTTCCAACACAATAGCATGCACATGAATAACTCTCAATAAAGAATTAATATGCCAGTTAAATATCACTAATTAAACACATTTGCACATGCTAAACTATATAAAATTAGGTCTAATCAGAAATTCAGTCATGTACGAACAATTCTAACATTTATCTCCAAAAATATTGATAGTTATACTTGTGTTTTTTATCATTATTGTTTAATTATGTTGCTATTTTTTATGTCTGTAAATACATGCTTGACATCGTATATCAAGATGATAGTTATACTTCTCTACTGTGTTTTTTATGTTTTTTATGTTTTCTTCTCATTCCTCGTTTCTATCAAAGGAATGAAATGGAGCGCATCAGACAACGATTGTAGAGATTAGAAGATGGAAAACGATCGGATGAATGGATGACGTACGAAATTGAGGCATTGGTTCTTGAGAGAATCAAGTATCCTCAGGATGCGAATAGAAGGATCTGGAGTGTCATTTCTAGGGAATTGGTGAAATTCTGGGTCAATAGGAGCGCCAACTCCTGCTCCACCAAGTACAGAATTCTATGGGAAAAGTTCCGACAGAGGAGGGCTAATAGACGCGCACTTGATCCATGGATGGTCCCTCTCTCCACATGGCAATGACTATGTAAGTTGTTACTAAAAAATTGACAAATATGCTTTTATTTTCCGTGGCATTTTGTTTGTGGTTAATTGACTTGATGTAAGCATTGACACTTGCAATGGCAGATTAAGGTTTAGGTGAGCATGCTCTCCTTCTTCCTACCATTTTATTTGTATTTTAGGTAGTGTAAATGATTTTAGTGAAGTTTAAATTTCGATTTTCAGTGAGTAGGAGAGGATTGTATGATTAATTTCAAGATTCAATGAATTATGTAAAAACCTCAGATTTTTGGGTACGTAGGATTCAATGGGTTTCTGGGATTTTGGGTTAAAAACTTTTATGAAGTTGGGTAGAAGAAAAGGCGAATAAGTCTTTGACCTGAAGTGATTGGGAATGAATAAATTAGTGATGTTAACAACCTTCCTCTGCCTTTTTGGTGGTAACATACGAACATACATGTTGACATAATATACAACTAGATATAAATGAATTAATGATGGATAGCTACTCATTTGAATGAATCTGTTAGTTTCTTATTTGTTTGGTATAGTTTTTGAGTTCATCTCGTCTCCAATCATACAAGCTCTACTTACTCTAGTGAAAGGCATGTTTTAGCTCAGAGACTTGGTGTTTTCCTTTCCTCATTTTCTTGTATCAGAATTGTGCTAAATATTGTATGCTAAACATGTATAAGGTTAATATATGATTGTTTTGCTTTGAAGATATGAAATATTGGCCCTTAAAAGAAATTGGGTTTATTATCAGTGGCTTCCCATGATGATGTTTGCTCTGATGGTTGTTGTAGTTGGTTTTGTTAACTGTGTTACAAGCAGCCCCCTGGCCTTCACTGCCACATGTTTTTGCTGCTTGTGCTTTATCACTTTGTGGCTTTCTTTGTTCTTGCTTGTTTTTCATGATCAACAATTTTTGTGTACGGTGATTGATTGGTTTTTTTGTTCTTCATACTCTTTTTAATCTCAGTGGGAAGCATTTTGCCATCAAAGAAGGGTTCATCAGCTGAAGATGATTCTTGCTCCAAGTTCTCACAGCTGAAGATGCTATTCTAATATACTTTTGTTGGGAGGAAATTCAAGAGTTTAAGTTTTGCTGAGTCTATGATTACCGTTGTTCGTTTACTCTTGTGCTGGTTGTAATGAATTAATCTCAGATGAAACTTCTCTTTTTTTGGGACCAAAAGGTGTTGTTAAAACTCTAGTATGATAAGATCTGCTTAACATATGATCTTCTTTTACTTTTACTTTTACTTTTGTAGGTGGACATGATCTTAGTTTGACCTGTAAGGCTGGTGGAAGATTAGCATGTGATATGAATATGGATTCATGCTGCATAATCATTTCTCAAATTCATCAATTTGTACTTTGAATTAGAAGCCTCATCATTTTTCCTTTGTAATTTTTGATTATCGTCATATTAATATGGACTATGAAAAGGGATGACCAGATGAACTGAATCACCACATATGTAAACAAGTTTTACATTGCAATACCAAAGCAACAATAACACTTTATCCATAATATGAAATTAACTGCTTAAAGCAAAGAGCAAACAAAATGACATTTTTAAATATTACTCTTTCAACATTAAGCTTAAAAATTGCTTTATGGCCGGGTATCCCGTGCAACGCGCGGGGTCACCCCTAGTTAATACAAGTGTAGCAATTAAGTTATTATAAAGACTTCAACAAAATATATGACACCATTTTAATTTTTTTAAATAAACCCCCAATTTATTTTACCAATTAAACATTTACTTGTTGCTCTGACTGTATTTTTTTCCAGTAGGTCATTATATATATATATATATATATATATATATAGACACACACACACACATGAAATTCAGTCATGTACAAACAATTATAACATTTATCTCCAAAAATATTGATAGTTATACTTGTGTTTTTTACAATTATTGTTTAATTATGTTGCAGATGTTGGAGAGCTTGTATGGACTTAGTACTGACCAGTTTGATCAAGATGCAGAGCTTGACTTGGTTCGTAACCAACTTGCAGTGTATTTTTTGTCTTTGTAATCAGCAGAACTTTTAGACTAGAAGTACTTGTTATATATAATACATGTTTTGTATGTCAAATTCACAAATAGAAATCTTGGCTTAGAAAGTGCTCGAGTATCTGAATGTTGTGTATACCTTTAGTATCTGAATGTTGGCTTAGTGTAACATCCCAAATTTTGATTAAAGATAATTAGAAATTATTAAGGTGTCATTTTAGGAAATTTAAAATCTTAGAGAGGAATTTTATGATATTTAAGAATATTGAATTTTATTTAGTTTAGAATTTGAAGAAATATAGTTAAAAGGATTAATTGAAGCTATAAACTTTCATGAACAAGTATTTTTGAAACCTAGAAAATAGTATGAAAAGAAAGAGATATAGTGATATTTACAAACTTTTGGGTTAGAAATATAATTAAGAATAAACAATAGGGTAGTTAATTGTAATTTTCTCTACACTATATATATATACACCTTAAACACCTCCTCCTTCATTCTTGACAAGCCCTAGCCGCCTCACCCTCTCTCCTTCCTCTTCCACTTCTTCGCCCTCGCGATTTCTGGCGCCAAAGGCGTGGCGGCGTCGACGAACCCCCCTCACAAATTCATCGTCTTTTTCTTCTTCCCTTCATCATTCTCACCGAAACCCATCTCCTGTCTCACTCCCTCGCGTCTTCTCTCCTCTGTTTCTTCTTCGTTCTCCGGCGACCATAGTGGCGGACGGCGGCGGAGATTAACGGTAAAGCCTCGACCTTTTTGTGCTCTTGAGCTATGTTCCTTCAATGTTGTTTCTTCACTGTTCTTCACTTCTCTAGTTCGTTTTCCTTCGATCTTCGGCAGGCTAGGCGGTTTCCGGTGACAGCGAACTCCGGCGAGTCATTGAGGACCAAAAGTGAGTTCAGGTAACTTCATTTCTTTCATTTCTTCACTCGTTTTTCGTTTTGGCCGAGGTCTATGAGAGGAATCCGAAAATGGGTTTTAGGATTTGATTCCATACACATCTAAAATCAAGCTTTGAACTTTCTAAAAAATATATGCAAGTTTTTGTGAGTTGAAATCTGCAGGTTGTTTGGAATAGGAGAGGTCTGATGGTGTGGCTCTATTTTAAGATTATATGAATCAAATCTGGATTTTATGGTATCTTTTGCTACATGTGTGATGTTTAATGTTAGATGTGTATTTTGTTGTTTGGTTGAGTTTAAAAGTGGTAAAGTTTTGGTTGTGAGCATTTAGAAGGTTTTGTTATTCTAAGTCACTCCTTTGGAAGATTTTTGGATCATACCTTATCAATAATTGGATTTAACGTGGATCTGTTAAAATGCTTGCTTTGTTAAAAAGTTGACGTTAAAATGTTTTGGGAGGTTAATGAAACTAAAAGGTTTCACTTTTTGTTTGATTTGTTTGAGTTTGGATGATTTCAATTTTTCTTATAGCTCCTTTTCTTTTCTGTTCAGTTGGGGTTACTTGGTTGGAGTGATCTTCTTAGGAAATATTATTCTGCAAATAGTGGGTAAAAGAGATTTTTGGAAGTTGAAAACAATTTTCTTATTATTTCTCCTTGATATAATGATCTGAAATCATTGGGTGAAGTTTACCACTTGTCGATTAAAAAGATGTGTGATTGTTTGCAAATAAGAGACTTATCATGTGATGATTTTTGGATACTATAAAAGCATTTGTAACTTGTGTTATTCTTGAATTAAAGCTGATTTGTGAGCATTGAATTGGAACTGTTGTGACTTATCTTGTTTGGGCTGAATGGATGCAATAATAATCGAGTAGTTTCAGTTTCCTAATTTGTGCACTGCTGAACTAATTATAATGGAGGTTCCTTATGTATTTTGTTATGAGTATTACTGATTTTAATGGGATTGCATATGATCTCTTTCCAATTGTTGGTAAAAATGCACACCGTAGTATAATGGGTTGTTGTTGTGACTTCTTAATTTATATATATGCAGAATTGTAATCTGTTATTTAAATTTATTGTTATGTGCTGTAAATTTGGCATTATTTGAAAGAACGAGAGGTTTTATGTGGATATTTAAGTTTGTTGTGATGTTGGTGTTAAATGTGAGTGGTGCTATGGATCATACCTGAGATTTGTGTGTTTGAATCTTAATTTTGTAATTTCATATTCTGGGTACTAATGAAGTGTCCAACAATGAAGTATAATGTTTAGATTTAAAGAAGATGGGCTAAATAAACATCAACTTGATTGCTTGAAAGTAATGAGTATTCTTACTCTATGTTAGTGCGAAAGTAATTGTATATTGTTTGTATGTGCAAGTGCTGATTTGACAGAAGTTATTCTTTTCTCTGTTTTGTCATGGCTTGTGTGAATGAATGATTATAACTGTTGTGGATGCATTGGTGTGGAATGAAGGGATGTTGTTGAAGTTGATCACTATGAATTCTTATGAAATTGTAAAGTGGAGAGTTATAAATGGATTTAGATTGTAATGCGAAATTTGGATATTAGGAGGATGACATGAATAAAATCATTTAAAAGAGGGGAAAGTTGGGTAGTAATATATATCATACGAGAGAGACGTCAAAGTGTTATAAAGTGAGATGATATTAATTTATCATTTTGTATCATATCATTATAGGAGGAACTAAGAGGAAAATATTTGGAGGAAATCTAAAGAAATGGTAAGGACGAACGTCAAAGTGCTAAAGGGCGGCAGGTAATCACACTTAACCTTGCTATAACAATGAGGGTGACGTTAGTTGGGATTTTCTTAAAATCCTTTCTCACCCTTTGTATATATATTATATTTGAAAAATTATTTTCATACAAAACAGGCTATCGGGTGCCTTTCTAACATGATTATTTTTGTATAAAAGGAATTTGAAACATTATATATATTATCCTGGCTGATGTTTGTTCTGGTTATGATGTGAGAGGTTTAGATAGTATTCAGTTAGGGATGTTGATAGCAAGGTTGAGGAAGAAGTTGCATAGTTGAATTGAGATATTGAAGGGAATGGTAAGAGTGCATGTTATTGATGTTGAAATTGAGATACTAAATGTGATTGAGATTGATGGATATTGTGAGCGTTGCATGACACTGATATATATATATGTACCATCGCGCGATGATAACTGTCGATTGACTGATCGACAGTTATTTGTACTGATCATTTTCGGACTAGTGACCGGGGATCATGAGTCTACTTACTAGAGAAAGTAAGTGACCTACAATTGTTTGGCATTAGAGAGCCCAACCTTTCCCGTTCTGTAATGGAAACAGAATTGGGGTTCCCTCTCTGGAGATTGCCAGAGAGGGAAATTGTCCCCTCATTAGAGAGAGGGGCACAGTGTCAAATCATATAGTGAAGATTAGATGCTTGAATGCCCCGTGATGGCACAATGCATCTATAGGTGATTGTGAGAGGTGTTGTGGTAGTAGTATTTGGTTGGAGTATGGGAAGACGAAACTTGGTTAATGTGGAATTGACTGAGGGATGTTGAGTGATACATGGGGAGTAGAGATGATGAATTTGAATTGATTGAGATGTGACAGAGGGATTTAATTGATGGATGGAAGAAAATTGTGAAATATATGTATTATTGATTTAAAACTGTGCTACCCTTTAGACGCCCTCGCTACCGCACACCTCACTGTTATAGTGAGTTAAGCGGTGATTACTGGGACAAATTGTCTCACCCCACGATTACTGGCATTTTCGCAGGTATTCATGCACAGACGCAAGCATTAGGAAAGGGAATTAGGTAGTGGAGGTTGTGTAGTTTATTTAGAATTGTATATTGCCAATTTATAGGCCTGCATTCGCTTCCTCATGTATATATATATTTATTGTTTAATATCAATCAGTTTTATTTATTAACCATATTAGGAAAATCCTTTCTAACATGGTTAGCTTTAAATTATCCTTGATAGCATCTATATTGTATCAGGAAATCCTCTTCTATCATGGATAATGTTTTATTCACTAGAATATTCTTTTTCTAACTATGATAGGTATATTAATATTATGGAAATTCCTTTTCCTATCATAGTTAGTAAAGAGATTATAGAATTAAAATTGGATAGCATTAGTTAATTAAGGACTAAGTAACAGTATGTTACACTTAGATTATGTTGTATACGCCTTTAGTATCAGAATGTTGTGTACGCAGACTTGCAGTGGTATGTAAATGATCTGCAAAATGTAGATGGATATATTTACAATTTCATTATAATTTTTTTTTAAAAAAGTAGAATTCACGACCAAACTTTTGAGAGTTTGGTCGTGATAGGTGTTATTTAACACCTATTACGACCAAAGTTTGGTAACTTTGGTTATCACGACCAAAGGTACCAACCTTTAGTCGTGATAGGTGTTTCAGGAGACACCTATATATGTGTCACCTATAACACCTATCAAGACCAAAGTTTGGTAACTTCAGTCGTGATAGGTGTTACCTATCACGACCACAAAATGTGGTCGTGAAAACACACTTTTTTACGACGCTCTGTTTCACGAGTACATTTTGGGGTCGTGAAAGACCTTATTTCTAGTACTGTGTTCCACCTGAAGGCTCTTCAGTTTCGGGCTTCTTCTTGCGTGGAGAGTGAAGGCAGGATATCCGAAGTCACCACCTCAGGTAGAGGCTAATGAAGCTGCTAGAGGTGGAGGATAATTCATAGTAGGCATGTGGGAGGTGGGGTCTTATCAATATACTACTTCAAATGTGGGTTTAAACCCTTTTGATTTCACACACTGAACCACATCAAAAAGTGGATTGACCTAAGTTTGTATAATTATGCATAGATAAACCTTACAAACTTTTAAATTTGGTGAGCTCTCTTTTCACTGTTACCAATGCCCTTATATACACCTACTTTCATCAATGTCTCACCACTCACCACCACTTGCTTCTTCAATACTCAAGCTTTTTCATTTTAGAATACCTGCCTCCTTCCTTTACAGCCTTCCTTTCTCTCTTCCTTCCCAACTCACCCTGAAGATAAGCTTCGGCCTCTCCGTCAACTCTTCTCCATGCTTGCTGTTGCCCATTGACGCCTATATCATCCCTTCCGACCATGTTTTCTTCACTTTTCACTTTTCATTGTTATGCCTTCATTTAAGTGCATCTATGAGAGGGTTCTAATGCTATTTATATATTATTTTATACAACAATCATTATATTTTTTCTTCCTTCTTTCCTTTAAAAGCTAAGATTTCATCAGTAACGATAGTGGACATCAGAGGGTCTGTAGCGGCGCCGTGTCCCATCCCTTCTCAATCTTTGATTTGTAACGTCGTCTCATTTCCTTCTTCGATCTGTGACGTGAAGCTTCGATTTGTGCTGATGGTGAACGATGAGTGAGTTTGCAAGTATAAGAATAGGTGATGACTCTCAATACTTATTTTGTTTTCCTCTTTTCAGAATAAGAAGCAAAACTGCTGCTGAAGGAGATCAATCAACAACAGAAATTGTCCTCAATGTTAAGAATGTCTCATTTTGTTTAAGACGGGCCGGGTGGGGGTAGTATGCTTTTATTTTTGAAGTTATTGACTTCCTCAAAAAATTTTGAGGTTATTATGAGGTTGTCATTGTGGGATCTTTCGTATCTCTTAATATATATGGTTAAAAAGGATGGACAAATTACTCTAAGAATCTTCTTTTTTTATTGTGGCAGAATCAATGGAGATTTTGTACTATTGAAGTTGGTTGTAGCAATTGGTAGTTGAACTTTATTAACACCATTATTTGATGCAACATTGCAATTTACTGATAGTTACTCAGAAAATTGGTACTCGTAAGCCTCAGTTTCCACGCTGCATACAATTTAAAATTTGAAATGGTTGGTGATTTAATCCACTTATCTGTGGCACTAGGTAATTTAAATAATATATGGTATAGTTGCATTTTTTAATCAGCTATATGAGGATGTAATCTATTGTGAATGATTGTTTGACTATAAAGATTTATTTCTTTTCCTCCAACGAAATATAAGATAGTGTGGGTTTTGTTTTTTGTTTTTGTTGGGGGGGGGGCATTATTTGCTTATCATCTTCTTCATAGTATCCAAGGTTTTCTGAGTTATACTTATGAGATCTCATATCTATCTCTAATACTCCTGCCTAAACCCCCTTGCGTTCACATTGCCATCTGTTTCACAAAAGATTTGGCTTTATAATAGTATGTTTTGCTGCCTTTTTTGTCCAGTTATTACACTTACATAAATAACCATTGATGTCTTTAAACAATGAAAAATGCACAAGCCTAATGATATTATTTTACTCAGATGGACCCATTTGTTGTTGTGCCATTATTTAATATTGACGGTTGCTTTTTAACTAATGAAGCCTTCTATACATAATTAATTAGATGGCCCAAGTTGCGTCTTTAATTAAGGTGGGTCTATTTTAATTTGGTTTTTTGGTTTTAAGAGAATGTTCGCAGTTTCACTTCTACCTTTGGCCCGCTCCTATATATATGTGGACAATGAAAGACTTAAGTTTTACACCTCACCAGAATTCTTCTTCTTATAACACTTGTCCAAAACTTCAGTTTTACACCTCACCAAAATTGTTCTCATTATAACACCTGTCGATAACATCACCCAAGAGGGGGGGGTGAATTGGGTGGTGGAATAAAACTTAAGATGCTCTTTAAAACATGACTTCTTGTGCTTGATGAAAATGACGATGAATCATGCTATGCACAAATAAGTATATGATGATGTGGTGCTGGAAATAAGAAGATTAAAGACAGAATAAGCACACACAGATTTATCCTGGTTCGGTCACTTCTTGACCTACATCCAGTCCCCAGGCTTCACCTGAGATTTTCAATCCACTAAACTTTCTTGTTTAATCCAGGCACAAGAGAAGCCTTCACACCTTAGGTTTTACGAACACGGGTTCACCTAACAACCCACAGGTTTTGCAACGGGCTTACCTGCAAAACTTGGAGATTTAGAAAACCTCTAAATACTCCCCCTTACTCTTGTAAGGTTACAAAACTGTTCTTCAAACATCAAGCTTTAGAACAACCTCTATCAATTAGAGGATTTGATAATATGTTCACTCTATGAACTGATTGTGATAAACACTTAAGTACAAATGATTCTCTCAAGAATTCTCTCTAAGAATATTACAACTCTAAGATCAGAGAGTAGAAGATAAGAAGAATGTAGACTACAATATCTCAGACAATAAGCTTGCTGTTCTTCATCTCTCCTCTATGAATGCTGAAGATATTTCTTTTATACTCAGCTTCCAACACTCAATGGCTTGGGCGACAATTTGAAATATTTCCGTTTGAATATAGCCGTTGATCCCTTGTTAACATTGAGAAGTACATCTTCATTAATGCTTAGCAGGGTTGACTTGCTTTAGCTTTGAAAAGTAGCTCTGACCATAATGCTCTGACAAAAGCAATTCTGACATCTGACTACTTGTACGGTCTCTGACTCTTGTACTTGCTATCGGATGGGTTTTGGCTACCGGAAGTAGGAACCTTGTTCTGCAGGTGTTAGTCCAAGTATATGTAATACAAAGAGTGTCCACTATCGGAAGCTCATTTGCCATCGGAAGCGAATCTAAGTTCTGCACTCAAATGTTAGTCCAACAGAGTAATATAATCAAGTGCAATGGGAAGCGTTTTTGCTATGGGAAGCTTATCCTACTTAGACTAGGTTATAAAGGATCAGACTTAGTGTTCAAGTGTAGCACTATGGGATGCAAAAGTGCTACGGGATGCGAATCAGCTAGTGGAAGCCAAACAGCTAGGGGAAGCACATATGCTTCCGCAAGCGATATCTCTGTTAATTCTACTGAGGTCTTCCTATAGCATTTTTGCATCCGGTAGAGACTTAACTTAGAATCTAAATCCAGTTGGGCTTCCTAAGCATCTAGTCTATAGAAGGTAGTCCACTTAGCTGTTAGGATTCAGACTGATCAAGAACTTAGACTATGTTCTGCTAGTATAGTCCATCCCATGGTGCTTTTGCTTGTGGTAGCCATTCTTAGTCAATTTCAATATTGTTCAATCTAAGTTCAGGCTAAGTGTACATCTATGGATTTGCTATAATGAAGATCTTAGTGACAGTGATATAAACATCTCAGATTATTCTAAGTCTTCATTGGCTATTGCTGTCCCAAGCTATCCTAAGCTATTCCAAGCTATTCCAAGCTATAGCTTCTCATTCATTCACATTCAACGCTCACTAGCTATTAATCTAATAGTCACACGAGCAAGCATGCTTCATACATATTCAAACATTCAAGATTCATCATGCTTTAAAACAATCTTTTTGCTTATCATTTAAACAAATGGTATCGATGTCAAGACTTAATCATATTCATCATAATATATTTGACATCACCGATATCTATATTTGACATCATCAAAACTTAAGATTCTAACAACTTTTACACCTCACCAGAATCTTCTCATTATAACACATGTCCAGAGATGGTAACAAATATCAACAGCCGTCCAAGGACAAACATGCGGGGAATTAACAATGGTGGTCCTGAGGGATCTCACACACTCACAAGCCTCCCAACTGAAATGCTCCTCGAGATAATGAAGAAACTTAGAAAAGAATCATACATAAGCTTCGTGAATGCAAAGGCTACCTGCAGCACTCTCAGGGACATCACATCCATCGTCAAGCATTTGTCTATTAAGCAACTTCCCATGTTCTATGAAGAGGAGTATCCAGCCGTTGAACGAGTCATCGATTTGTCACTCATTTTTGGTAACCCCCCAAGCTCTGTTTTGACATGTATTCTTGCATTCATTCATTCTGTGCTGCGGGCAACTTTAAGTATAGTTACCAGATATTTAGGAATGTTGCTAGGAAAGGTATCACAATGTTGTGTATGTTTGGTCCTTGGAGCTCGCTTCTCATTCCGGGCGCCCAAATCATAATTTTGGGTCCAATGTCGTTGCTTTGTGGGATAGTATCTATGATGAAGAAATGATCCATAGGATAAGGATTAGGCTACAACTTTGGTTCCCGATTATTGCTCCAAGATTGATTGGCGATAACATTTTTTGTGTCAGAGGTTATTTTCAGTGTGCTATTCACCATCCCATGGACAAGTGCCCAAAACAATGCAGAAGGTGCCGGTTAGACCTGGAATTTAGGTGGTTTGTTGAAACCATAAGTAGAGAGTATGTTATGCTTCTGTATTGTGTTAGGAAAGTTGTTTTGTGATCAGATGTATTGACCAAGTTATGTTTGTATGTCTCATTCCCAATGCTTTTATGGTTGTTTTTGTTATGTTTCATCTGCTGACTACATTTGTATTCTGGGAAGTATCGTTTTGCTTTTGTTTATCATCTTTAATTTCAGCAATTGTAACACTACATTAATGGCAATATATTTTATGTTTTCCTTCAGTCTTCTGCAAGTTTATGATGAAGTTTTACATATTGGGCAATGAAAAGTTGATGTTATTATAGTGTGTTATTGTGGTCTATGTTTAAGAATGGCAGATATTTTGGTGATTGCATAACAAAGAATGGATATGACCTAATGAGGACTTGTTTTTATGTACTCTGAACACTTACAGTTTAACTGTCAAATATATATATATATATATATATATATATATATATATATATATATATATATATATAATATATATATATTGTTTGATTTAGAGATTTAGATAGCTTCTCTAAAATCTTTCTGGCTTTAGTATTTTATATATATATCATATCACATACATTTGAAAGTGAGGATGCACAAGAGGGGGGGTGAATTGTGCAAGAAAACAAAACTTATAAAATTAAAAAGGCACAACAATTTTATACTGGTTCGGTCCTAACTCTTGACCTACGTCCAGTTCTCAATCCCTTGATTGAGTTCCAATAATCCACAGGTTTTACAACGGGTTCACCTGCAACATTTACAACCACAAGTTTTCCGGGCTCACTTGCAACCTTACAACCTAACTCGCTCCCCCTTACTACTTGTAAGGGTTCAACCTTTAAACGAAGGATTTTCTACTTAGTTCACTCAATGAACAAATAATGTTACTCACTTAAGTACAATAAATGCTCTCAATAAATGAAGAGACTTAAATGCAAAGAGTACAAGATAACTAAAGAATAATTCTCAAGGTAATAAGTGCTCTCTTGAACTTTTTGCTTTCTGGGTAGTATGAGCTTTGAATGCTTGAATAATTTTGCAGATTATGTTCGGTGCTTCATAAATGATGAAGTTGCTCCTTATATAGCATCCACTAATACTCCACATGCTTGGATGGTAACAGTGTCGCTTGAATATGTCCGTTAAACCCTTGTTACCGTTGGCTCCATTAATGCTCCATAAATGCTCAGCAGGGTTGACTTGCTTTATCTCTAAAAAGCAACTCTGACAACTCTGCTCTGACAAAAGCAACTCTGACTTCTGAGCATGTGTACGTTCTGTCTCTTGTACTCTCGCTGTCGGATGATCATGTACAACCGGAAGCGGGAGCCTTGTTCTGCAAGTGTTAGTCTAAGAGTCCCAGTGCTAAGAGTATACACTATCGGAAGCTCATTTGCTTCCGGAAGTGAAACTAAGTTCTGCACACAAAAGTTAGTCTCACAGTGTAATATATAATCAAGTGCAATCGGAAGCAGTTTTGCTATGGGAAGCAATCCTACTTAGACTAGGTTATATAGGATCAGACTTAGTGTTAAATTCACTTCCGCTATCGGACGCATGTTACATCCGCAAGCGCTAGTCACGTTGTTTTTGTTCTAAGTCTTCCGCTAGTGATTTTGCATCCGGTTGTGTTATAACTTAATTTAATTCTAATCTGATTCTTCCTAAGTGATCAATCAGTTCTTTCATATTTTAGTCTTCATCAAAACTTAAGATTCTAACATTCTCCCCCTTTTTGATGATGACAAACTAAAGCTAACTTATGAAAGCATACTTAAGCAGATGTAAATTAACACAAGTATGGATTCAAAAGCGAACTTCATTAAACATGTGTAAGGCAATAATTACATGCATAATCAGAAAAGAAAATTTACAAGTATATCAACCAGATTTACAAGTATGAAAGAATGATCAAATAACACTACAAATATGCAAGATGATATGATGCATGAGGGGTTTGATGAGGTCCTAAAGCCTATGTCTTTTGTTCCTCTCTCTTCTGTTTTGCTCATGTTCCTCATCCATCCTATCCCACATCTCCTTCAGCTCTGCCTCTTGAATTTGTGCAAGGATCTCTTGGTGCTCCCTCTCATCCCTTTCCTTTCTTAACCTCTCATGCTCAAGAGATTCTTCGATGGCCCTTTTTAGATCCGCGGCCTCATTCATGTCAATTGACTGCCCTGACGCTGAGTCAACCATAGGAACAGTACCGGAAGGAAGATGAATATTCTTGATCTTGATTGTCCATGCTGGGAGGTTAGGATCATGAAGGAAGTCTGCCTTCCCTTTCCCTTTCCCTTTCATTCTTGCTTGATCTGCCAGAGTGCAGGATCTCATAGCATCCAATTCTTGAACTTGGTCAAAGGTGAGGTTGCTGGTGCCGCCAAAGAGAGCAGACTCTTCTTCAGTCATATCTTCTACTTCCAGCTTAACTTCAACCTCAGGTGGGATGGCTTCATCTTTTCTCTGGGCTTCCTCAGACAGGAAGGGCATCCGAGCCTCAGAGGTTCTCTCAGGTTGAGGCACTTCTTCAATTACTATATCCTCTGGAGCCGCTATGGACTCATTCTCTCTTTCAGATGAAGGCACACTTGGGGAAGAGGCGACCCTCTTTCTGGCTGTCCTCTTAACCCTTGTCTTGCTGAAGCTAATCAGAATGTCAGAATGTTCAGAAGTGCAGTGTCAGAATGCTTTTGTCAGAGCAGAGTTGTCAGGACTACTTTTCAGAGATAAAGCAAGTCAACCCTGCTATGCATTGATGAAGCATTAATTGGGCAAACGGTAACATGGGAAAAACGGCCATATTCAAACGGCTAACCCACCTACCAAGAGTCAGAATGTTTGAAGACTATATAAAGGAGCTCAACTTCATTTATGAAGCGAAGGAATTATCTTTGACATTCTTAAGAGAAGTTAGAGCGAGAAACTAAGAAAATCTTCAAGTATTCAAAGCTGCCCAGAAAAGAGAAAGAGCATTTAACTCATTGAGTGATCTTTTCACCTACATATCTTGTACTCTTTGTAGTTAAGTCTCTTCGTGTTATAAGAGCATTGATTGTACTTAAGTGTGTAACACTATCTGTTCTTTAAGAGAACTTAGTTAGAAAAATCCTTTATTTGTAAAGGTAGAACCCTTGCTGGAAGTAAGGGGGAGCTAGTTAGAAAGGTTGCAAGTGAGCCTGAGTAAAACTTGTGGTTGTAAGGTTGCAAGTGATCCCGTTCAAAACTTGCGGTTGTAAAGGTTCCAGGTGCACCCGTTGTAAAACCTGGGGATAGTGGAACTCGGCCTGGGTGGTTGAGAACTGGACGTAGGTCAGAAAGACCGAACCAGTATAAACTCTTGTGTTGTTTTTATTTGAGCTTTTATTTTATAGCCACAATTCACCCCCCCTCTTGTGCATCCATTACTTTCATTTGGTATCAGAGCGGGTCTTTCTCACTCGATTCCAACGAATCCAGAAAGCAAAGATCTAGTAATGGATACAGATTACTCCCTGCCAGATGTCTCTATTCAACCCAACAAGCCTCCAGGCTTTGATGGGTATAACTATCCATTCTGGAAGTTTCGAATGGAGACTTACATCGAGTCCAGCGACATCAAACTCTGGGATGTAATCGAACGTGGGGATCACACTCCACTAGATGAGGAAGGTTTTGCTAAGCAGCGATCTAGGTACACTAATGAGGACTATGCTCTAGTCCAACTAAATTATAGGGCCATGCACTACATTCAGTGTGCTCTCAGCCCTAAGGAATTTCATAGGATCAGCCACCACAAAATGCTAAGGATATGTGGGAGGCTCTTGAGGCTGCTCACTCTGGAACCAGGGGAGTGAAAGCAAGAAGAGTTGAGATGTTGGTGGAAGAATTTCACAAGTTCGCCATGCTTAGTCCGACTGAGCCAATCAGAGAGCTGGAGCTGAGGTTCACTCATCTCATCAACAACTTGGCCTCCTTGGGTAAGGACATTCCAGAAAGAGAGCAAGTCAGCAAGATCCTAAAAATCCTGAAAGGTGATTGGATCACCAAAGTAACCATCTTGCAGGAAGTCTAAGGAGAGTCAACCAGCTCCATCACTGCACTCTTTGGTTCTTTGGCTGAATATGAACCAACATTGCTGGCTCAGAGAGCTCCTCAAGCCTCATCCAAAGCCAAGAATCTTGCCCTTGTTGCTCCCAACAAGGAGATTGATGATGATGATGATGATGAGGATGATGAGGAGGAACTGGACGAAGAAGAGATGGCCATGATGGTGAGAAAGTTCAGAAAGTTCTTCAAGAAGAAAGGAGGCTTTCAAAAAGGTGACTCCAGTCAGAGGAAGGGATACAAGAAGGAAAAGGCCCCGGTGTGCTTTGAATGCAAAAATCCTGGCCACTTCAAGGCTGAGTGTCCAAGCTTGCAAAGATCAAAGGGGAAAGACAAGAGAAAAGCCTTCGTGTCCTCTATCTGGGTGAATAGCTCAGATGACGAAGCAAGTGATGAGGAAGAAGTTGCCAACCTCTGCCTGGTAGCCAGGGAAGATGATGAGGAAGCATCTTCAGATCTTGACCTCACCCACGAAGACAATGAGGTAACTTTCTCTGAACTGCAAGAGGCTTACAATGAGGTTCATGAAGAATTCTCTCGATTGTGTAAAGCCTATAAAGTGTTAAAAACTAAAAAGGAATCACTTGAGTCCAAAGTGGACTCACTAAGTGAAGAGCTAGCGGAAGCTAGAAAGCTTCCGGTAGTGGATGGCCAGGGTTCTCCCCAAACAGAACCCAATGCTCCAATACTTGAGAGCTGCCCTAATTGCAGCAAAATCTCAGCGGAGAAAGACAAGCTGCAAAATGCCCTGCAGAAGTTTACAAATGGATCAGAAATGTTAAATATAATTTTAATGAATCAAAGGGCATATAGGGATAGAACTGGCTTAGGATATACTCCTAGAGGGAAAAAGTGGGTGGAATCAAAAGTAAAGCCCTACTTAAAATTCTTCCACAAAGCCACTAGTCACAGCTCCTCACCTTTCAGCTTCTGTAACTATTGCAACAGGAAGGGACACTCCACGTCCACCTGTAATGCCAAGAAGCATGGAGCAAGTAGCTCTTACAAATGGGTCCCTAAAGGAACCAAGGCTACAAAGGATCCTCCACCTGTAAAGGAAACCAAGGGAGGACAAGGATCCCTAGCCTGGAAACAATCCACAGGGAAAACCCAAGAGCCTAGAGCCAGCACTAGGCCTGAGGCTCCGAATGATCATAAGCCCAAGGTCAAGGCTAACACTAGACCAAGGGCACTGAAAACTAATGACCGAGGACCCAAGAAAGATTGGGTACCTAAGCTTACTTGATTCTTCCAGGTGTGTCTCAAAGCATCCAAGAACAGAAAATGGTATATTGACAGCGGATGCTCGAGACATATGACTGGAGACAGAGACAAGTTCAAATCTCTGGTGATCAAAGATGGAGCCACAGTGACCTTTGGAGGAAATCAAAGTGGAAAGATCACTGGAGTTGGAGAAGTCGGACCAGTAAAGGACGTCTATCTAGTGGACGGTCTCTGTCACAACCTGCTGAGCGTAAGCCAGAGCACTGACAAAGGAAATTGGGTAATCTTTGATTCACATGAGTGCATAATAGTTGATAAGCAGGATCTGAACTTAGATAAGGCCAATTTAAAATGCAAACTTAAGGCAAACAGAAATGGAAACCTATATACTCTAGACTTATGTCAACAACTGGAAGAAAAATGTTTAATATCTAGTGATGAGAACAGCTGGCTTTGGCATAAGAGATTATCTCATGTTAACTTTACTCAACTTGATATGCTAATTAAAAAGGAGCTAGCTATAGGTATTCCATCCTTTAAAGTAAATCATGATTTTATTTGTGAATCCTGCCAACGAGGGAAGCAAACAAAGTCCTCGTTTAAAACCAAGAAGAAAGTCTCCACCAGCAGGCCCTTGGAACTAATCCACATGGATTTAGTTGGGCCAGCGAGAGTGAAGAGCTTAGGTGGAAACCTGTATGCTCTAGTGGTGGTGGATGACTATTCAAGGTTCACTTGGACTATGTTTCTTGCCTCTAAGCAAGATGCTTTTGATGCTTTTGTTGTCCTGGCTAAGAAAGTGCAGAATGAGAGAGAGCTCAAAATCACAGCCATAAGGACAGACCATGGAGGAGAATTTGAAAACCATAGCTTCTCTGAGCTATGTGAACAAAATGGCATCGAACACAACTTCTCAGCTCCTAAAACTCCTCAACAAAACGGAGTTGTCGAGAGAAAGAACAGGGTTCTGACAGAGATGGCTAGAAGCATGCTCAATGAGAAAGAGGTTTCTCAGGTGTTCTGAGCGGACGCTATGAGCACTGCTTGCTACATCTCTAACAGAGCCTATGTTCGCAAGGGCTTGGACAAGACTCCATATGAGCTGTATAAAGGGAGGAAGCCCAACATCAACCACCTCAGAATCTTTGGATCAAAATGCTATGTGCATAACAATGGAAAGGTAAATCTGGGTAAGTTTGATCCAAAAGCTGATGTAGGTATATTCATAGGATATTCCCTTAGGAGTAAAGCATATAGAATATACAACATGAGAACTAGAATTGTAGAAGAATCAATGCATGTTGTATTTGATGAAACTCCTACATGGGGACAATCCACAGAAGATGATGAAATACTTAATCTTCCAAAACCACCATCATCTTCTTCACCACCAAAAGAAACACCAGCAAGCAATCTCAAAGAAGAAGATGAACCCAGTGATGAACCTAGAGTGCAGACCGTGCCTGATGAGGCACAGTTGCCAACAGCTAGGAGACATCACAGGGATCATCCTCTTGATCAAGTGCTTGGTGATGTTTCTTCTGGTGTCAGAACCAGAAGGCAAGTTCAAAATGAAGTTGAGTTTGGAGCATTTTTATCTCAAATCGAACCAACTTCAGTTGAACAAGCTCTTGAGGACTGCGACTGGATTATTGCCATGCAGGAAGAGCTAAATCAATTTGAGAGAAGCCAAGTCTGGGAACTTGTCCCAAGGCCGTCTCATCAATCCATAGTGGGGACCAAGTGGGTCTTCAAAAACAAACTGGATGAGACAGGTCAAATTACAAGAAACAAAGCCAGACTAGTAGCTAAAGGATATAACCAAGAAGAAGGCATTGACTATGAAGAAACTTTTGCTCCAGTCGCTAGACTTGAAGCAATAAGAATTCTTCTAGCCTTTGCATCCATGAAAGGCTTTAGATTATATCAAATGGATGTAAAGAGTGCTTTTCTTAATGGTTATATTAAAGACGAGGTATATGTAGAACAACCTCCTGGCTTTGAGGATCACAAGCATCCCAAACATGTGTATAGACTAAAGAAAGCTTTATATGGCCTGAAACAAGCTCCTAGAGCTTGGTATGAGAGACTCAGCAGCTTCCTGCTGGGCAAAGGTTTCTCAAGGGGCAAATTAGATAATACACTGTTTATCCTTCACAAAGATAGAGAATATCAAGTGTGCTCCAGTGGGGGCAACTAACATCAGCAAGATGGGCATCAAGTACCTGAGGCCTGCTAAGCCCACTCGCTCAGGATCACAGGCAGGCAGTGCCTCTCAGACTTCAGCCCCTTCTACATCTGGTGCAGGGGATCAAGAGGCTGACTCCCATCCCGGCCCAAGCAGAATTGCAAGGGTACCAGCTACAGTCAAAGCCTTTGCTGAGGAAGTAAAGGAAGAAATCCTATTTAGGCTGACTGACTCCCCGGTGGCTCCTATCCGGAACGAATGTGATGCTGGGTTCCAGCAGCAAGGGGAGCGCATCCAGCGCTTAGAGGACAGAGTGGGTCAGGTTGAGACTCAGCTTGCCAGGGTGGATGCCAAGCTAGATCTTATCCTCCAACACCTCCAGATTCCCCAACCACAACAAGGTAACCTACCACCACCCCCTCCTCAAAATCCTCCTCCTCCTCCTAATCACCCTCAACTCCCTCCTCCTCCTCCTCCCAATACTCAACAACCACAGCCACCACCATCACCAAACAATAACCAACAATCCCAACCTTCACCTGACCATGACCAGCAAGCCCAAGACTCACCTCAACAATCTCCTCGCCAATCACCTCTCAACTCCCCATCTCCACTTAACTCCCCCACTCGCACACCACCCAACGCCCCTACTCGCTCACCACTCAACCTCTCTGCCGGACCACCCCATCCTAACTCTACCAATCCCAACTCTGGACCAAGATCCAACCCTTTGGCCGAGCACCTTGGCTTCAAAACTGCCATTCACCCCCTCAGCCACATCTATCTGAGAGATTACCCCCGCCTTCAGCAAATCCCTGAGGATCACTTACCATTTATCCCATTTACCCCACACTCTTCCACTGCCTTCACTGAATATTCCTCCACCTACCCATTCGAAGGTCTATTCGTAGATCCTACTTGGTTCCCCAACCAACCCGCATCCCCAGAAACTACCTTACCTACATCCTCTCCTGAACCCTCACCCCCAAAGAAATTTGGCCCTAAACCTCCACCCTCCTCTTCATCCACTCCATCCCTGGCCCTCGCCCTTGTTGATGATGACAAAAGGGGGAGAGATGCTATGTCCACCCTTCGCCAGAGCATGAACTCAAGGGATGTTCTCAGCCAGCCATCTCTCTGGCTTGATGAAGATATTACGGCCGCCCTGCGCCGAGCCTTGGAGTCCCAGAGATTGGGTGGGGCTGAGAACCTAATCAGAGGAGAAGCTATCTGTTTCATGCAGCAGCAAAGGACGGAAGAGCAAGGATCTAAATGGGACATGGTGGTATTTGAGCAGAATAAGCAACCCTCACAGCCTGAGTCATCTTCATCAGAGCCTTCTTCAACTAAGAAGAGTAAAAACATTGTTGAAGAAATCATGATGAAGTGGGGGCTGAAGAAGATCGACCATCCTCCCATTGTGATCGCCAAGCCAATCCCTACATCCTCTGGGCAAACGTCTGAGATCCCTACTTCTGAGCAATCATCTGCCCCTCCTCCTCCATCTGAGCCAGCAGTGACCTTCAGTGAGTCAAGGAAGAAGGCTGTTGCTAGGAAGCGTGCCAAAAAGGTTATTGCCTCCACTGAACCTGCTGAGAGTGAGGAAGAGACCCCATCTGACCAACCTGAGCAAGAAACTTCGTCTGCCCAAGTTGAGCAAGAGATCCCAGTAGTGCAAGCAGTTCCAATTCTGAAGGAAGTCAAGTTGGAAATAGAGGACATGACTCCTGAGGAATTCGAAAAATATGGGTACACGGACAGACTATCCTTTGGTCAGATGGCTTGCCTGGATGCTGAGAGAGCATGTGCCAAGCCCACTTCATCAATACCCAAGGGCAAGGGGAAGGGTAAAGGGAAGGGGAAGAGAAAAGCCCAAGAAGTTGAGGAGGATCCCAACTTTCCTGTATGGAATGTGAAGATTCGGGCTGTCCACTTTTCTAATGGCGAGGTCACCCACTTCTCAGATGCAACAGGATTCCCAGGCTATGAGGAAGTAGAAAATATGAAGAGAGCCTTCGAGGAGTCTGTTGAGTCTGAGAGACTCAGAAGGGAAAGGGATGAAGAAGAGCTTCAACGGATCATTGCCCAGATTGACCGGAATGTGCATGAAGCCGAATTAGCCAAACTCCAGAAAGAGAACGAAGAGAGACAGAAGGAGAGGGAGAGGAAAAAGAGACACCAAATCTGAACCCCCAATCCAACCCTTTTAACTTGGAAATTTTTTCTTTCTTTTCATGCATATTTTATTCTTGCTTAGTGTAGATTACTTGTATATGTTATTTGCTTGTATACTCTAACTTGTAATCCCTGTTCATCAATAATATTTGTCTAAGTTACTTGTTCTTATCTATTGCTTTTATTCTTCTACTAATCCTTTCATATGAACTTAATCGATAAAACTAAGTTTGTCATCATCAAAAAGGGGGAGAATGTTAGAATCTTAAGTTTTGATGAAGACTAAAATATGAAAGAATGAATCAAGTACTTAGAAAGCAATAGGTTAACATAGAATCCCAAGTAAGAGTGCAACCGGATGTGGATTTACTTCCGGATAAACTAGGACTAGCGCTCGCGGATGAATGACTCATCCCCCAGCGAGAGCAAGTAATTCACTAGGGAAATAACTTAGTCCATAAGCACTAGATATACAAAAACTTCAAGACTAAGCTAGGATTCAACCGGAAGTGATTTTGCTTCCTATTGTATTTAGACTGGCGCTGGCTGTTGGAATAGATGACACTAAGCGTCAGTGAACATAAGCCACGTCCAGTAGAATTGCTTCTGATAGCTTAGTGACTAGCGCTGACTGTTGGATTGAAGGACACTGAGCGAGAGTGAGTAAAAGTGATTATAACCCTTCATCCAAGTGGTAGTGCTTCCGGATGTAGAAGTGCTTCCGGATACAAGGAAGACCTCTTAGACTAAGTACACTCCCACTGCATGTGACTATGTGCTTATATTGTTAAACTAACATTCAAAGTGCAGCACACTAAGTAGAATTGCTTCCGGATGTGAACCTGCTTCCGCAAGCAATCAGAATGTCAGAATGTTCAGAAGTGCAGTGTCAGAATGCTTTTGTCAGAGCAGAGTTGTCAGGACTACTTTTCAGAGATAAAACAAGTCAACCCTGCTATGCATTGATGAAGCATTAATTGGGCAAACGGTAACATGGGAAAAACGGCCATATTCAAACGGCTAACCCACCTACCAAGAGTCAGAATGTTTGAAGACTATATAAAGGAGCTCAACTTCATTTATGAAGCGAAGGAATTATCTTTGACATTCTTAAGAGAAGTTAGAGCGAGAAACTAAGAAAATCTTCAAGTATTCAAAGCTGCCCAGAAAAGAGAAAGAGCATTTAACTCATTGAGTGATCTTTTCACCTACATATCTTGTACTCTTTGTAGTTAAGTCTCTTCGTGTTATAAGAGCATTGATTGTACTTAAGTGTGTAACACTATCTGTTCTTTAAGAGAACTTAGTTAGAAAAATCCTTTATTTGTAAAGGTAGAACCCTTGCTGGAAGTAAGGGGGAGCTAGTTAGAAAGGTTGCAAGTGAGCCTGAGTAAAACTTGTGGTTGTAAGGTTGCAAGTGATCCCGTTCAAAACTTGCGGTTGTAAAGGTTCCAGGTGCACCCGTTGTAAAACCTGGGGATAGTGGAACTCGGCCTGGGTGGTTGAGAACTGGACGTAGGTCAGAAAGACCGAACCAGTATAAACTCTTGTGTTGTTTTTATTTGAGCTTTTATTTTATAGCCACAATTCACCCCCCCTCTTGTGCATCCATTACTTTCAAGGGACGGCTGTGGAGAAGGAGGAGGAGGGAAAGGAGGAGCTAATAGGTGGCCAAGGATTAAGTCCAGCTTGGCTTCAACCCCATCAAGGCGAGTTTCCAATCGCTTGATCCTCCGGCGCTGTCTCCTGTAGGCGGCTTGAAATTCCTCACGGAGAGGTGTCATCAATGGATCCGGCAGCCTAAACAGAAGCTCTTGCTTTAGTTCGTCGAGAAGAGCCTTTTGAGCAGCAGATACCCTTGGTCCACGGGAGCTGCTTGGGCCAGCCTGGTGGGAGTCGGCTTCCTGATCCCCTATGCCAGAGGTAGAGGGCTGAGTGTTGTGTGAGGCACTCCCTGCTTGAGAGCTAGACTGAGTGGCCCTTACTGGCTTGTTATACACAACTCCCATTTTGCCTAAGTTTTTGGAATCCATAGGCAGGCACTTCTTGTTGTCCACTACCTCAGTGGATTGGATATTGAAGTTCTCCAACAGGAAGGCGATGAGCTGGGGGTATGGGAGAGAGGCATTCTCCTTTGTTGGCTTGCCATCCAGCCATCGGAGGAGCTCCAGAGATATGAGTTGCCCAGGGTTGATTGGCTCTTGACTGAGGAATCTGGGCAGCCAGGGGTTGTCAAGCTGTGTGAACTCGCTGAAGTTCCCCCCTTTATGGGTCATTATCCGCGAGTAGATGTACTGAAGTACTCCTTAGTGTGAGGCATGCCGGAGACCCTTTTTCCACTTGTCCCATTAATCTCCTCTAGGTCTTCTTGAACGAACCTCCCATGGTACTTCCACTTGTTCAATTCTGGGTCCGTGATTCCCAGAAATTGGTTGATGTGCTTCCAATTGAACTTTATTCTTCTGCCCCTGACGGTTGCATAGAAGTCAACGCGAGCGACCTCGCTTTTTGGCAGAGTGGAGTCCCTCAACTTGACCTTCGCTGTTAAGGATTCGTAGAACACCCTAAGCACATTTACACTGTAGTCATTGTGCAAACCCAGCCAGTTCATGTACTTCTCCAGGTATTCTGTTAGGTCATAGCCCAGATCTGCCAAGATCTTCAAATCAACATAGATCTCGTTATTCAGATAGGGATTTCTGTTTTCGAACGCTGAGGAGATGGGTTCTAGGGGCCCAGATCTGTATTCTGAATAATCATCTTCTGGGGCTTTCTGGCGTTTGGATGAAGGTTCTTCAGCGAACCGAACCTGTTTATCCTTTCTCTTCCCAGATTTCCCAGATTTCTTTGATGAGGAGCCTTTCTGGAGATTAGGGTTTGATTCGCTTGACCCGGCCATTTTGTAAGAATGTGTTGGGGATGGAATGCAGAGAAGATGAGAGTGAAGATGAAGATGATGATGAACAGATGAGAGAATTTGATGAGTCTTGGTTGAAATGTTTGAGTGGGGGGGGGGGGGTTATGAATGATTAATGCCTATTTATGCAATGTGATGTTTGATGCGAAAGGTCATGATGACAAGTGTTAGAATCTTAATTTTGATGAAGACTAAAATATGAAAGAACAAGGTAAACACTTAGACAAAATTAGGTTAAAATGGAACCACAAGTAAGAGTACAACCGGATGTGGATTTACTTCCGGATGGACTAGGACTAGCGCTCGCGGATGAACTACTCATCCCCCAGCGGCAGCAAGTGCTTCACTAAATTATAACTCAGTCTAGGAACATTAGTTGTATAAAATCCTTGAGACTAAGTTAGGATGCAACCGGATGTGGATTTGCTTCCGGATGGTTAATGACTAGCGCTGCCTGTTGGGTTAGGTAACACCGAGCGTCAGTGAGTATAAAACTAAGCCATAACTCAACGTCCAGTAGGAGTGCTTCCGGATGTGGAATTGCTTCCGGAAGTAAGAGAACTTCTTAAGACTAAATGAACTCCCACTGCATGTGACTATGTGCTATCATTGTTAAGACTAACGTTCAAGTGCAGTACACTGAGTGATGTTGCTTCCGGATGTGGACTTGCTTCCGCAAGCAATCAGAATGTCAGAACGTTCAGCAAGAGCAGTGCAGTGTCAGAGTGCTTTTTGGCAGAGCAGAGCTGTCAGAACTGCTTTTCAAAGATAAAGCAAAGTCAACCCTGCTGTGCATTAATGGAGCATTAATTGAGCCAACGGTAACTTGGGATAAACAGCCATATTCAAATGGCTATGCCACCTACCAAGAGTGAGAATGCTTAAGGACTATATAAGGAAGGTCATCTTCATTTATGGAGATAACTTTGACATCTTGAAGAAATCTAGAGAGAGAAACTGAGAATATCCTTCAAGCAATCAAAGCTGAAAAGCGAAAGAGCATTTAACACATTGAGAGTTCTTTTCATCTACTTATCTTGTACTCTTTGTAGTTAAGTCTCTTCAGTTATTAAGAGCATTCATTGTACTTAAGTGTGTAACATTATCCGTTCTTAAAGAGAACTAAGTTTAGAAAATCCTTTATTTGTAAAGGTTGAACCCTTGCTGGTTGTAAGGGGGAGTTAGTTAGCAAGGTTGCAAGTGAGCCTTGAGTAAAACTTGTAGTTGTAAGGTTGCAAGTGATCCCGTCCAAAACTTGCGGTTGTAAAGGTTCCAGGTGAACCCGTTGTAAAACCTGGGGATAGTGGAACTCAACCTGGGTGGTTGAGAACTGGACGTAGGTCAGGAAGACCGAACCAGTATAAATCCTTGTGTTGTTATTGTTTGATTTTAATTTGGTAGCACAATTCACCCCCCCTCTTGTGCATCCACTACTTTCAACAAGTTATGGGAAACACACACCTTTTATGGGAAACGTAAACATTTAAAATTGAAACGGCGCACCTGTAACATCCCAAATTTTAAATTTAGAGATAATAAATAATTTATTAAGGCCTTGAGGTGTTATTCTGGAAATCTAAAGTTTTAGGAATAAATTTATGATATTTTAGATGATTTAAGAATATTAATTCTTATTTAATTTAGCCTTTAAAGAAATATATTTAAATGAGTTATTTGGAAATTGAAACTTTCATGGGTAAATATTTTGGAAACCTAAATATTATTATGATGGAAAGAAGGAGAACAATAATATATACAAACTTTAGGGTTAGAAATATAATTAAGAATAAACAGTAGGGTAGTTAATTGTAATTTTTCCCTAAAATATATATATATAGTCATCCCTTTCATTTCTCCTAACCCTAGCCGCACCCCCTAACCTTCATCATCATCTGTCCTTCCTTCCCCCTCTCAAGATCCGATCCTCTCCCCTCCGGCGACGGCGAGCTTCCGGCCGCCACACAACGGCGTCCACCGCTGGAAGCTAACCCTTGGATCCCCCTTCTTTTTCGTTGTTCTCCTCCATCCTCCCTTTTTCTGCTCGTCTTCAACGTCTCCATGCTCTCTCCGTCGGGTTCTTCGTTTTTCCGGCGAGCAGCGGAGGCCGAGAGTGAGTGATGGGTAAGTCTCGGCCTTTTCTTGTATTCCTCAAGCTGGATGCTTTATCATTTTGATTTCTCATTTTCATTTCTTTTCTTTTCCTTCTTTGCTTCGGCCTCCCTCTGTTCCGTTAAGCTTCATCGGCGCTCGACGAAGAATCACGGCGGAGCTGACCGCCATCTAACCAGCAAGTTCGTGCTTATTCTTGGGTGAGATGTTCTTTCGATTTCTACCCTTGTTCCTGCGATTTTGAGCGAGAATGAGAATTTCTGGGCTTCGATGTTTCAAATTGAGTAACATATATGCTTAGTGAAGTTGTAATTGAGCCTTGTTTGTTGCTTTGTCGGATTTATTGATCTCTTGCCTTTCTTTCTCTTCTCTGTTTTAAATCAGCTTAGTACAATAAAGGAAACGGGATGTCCAATGATATTAGCATGTGGTTTTATAATAATAAATCTTAATAGTGACTTGTTTTGTGAATTTTTGTCCTTCATTATGTTGGCCGAATCATATTGGTATTTCATGTTTGATTTCTTGGAGATTTCTGGATTGGACACTTGAAGTTTTGAATAAATGTGCATTTGGATAAAGAAATAAAGTGAAGGATCTGTTGGATACATAGTATTTTGTTAGGATTTTGGGGTTCCAAAACTTTAATGAGGTTGCAGGATTTTATTAGAATTTTAATTTGGCAGTGCATGTGTGAGAGATGTTTGAACATGCAGACTTCATGATGAATATATGAAACTATGCTATTTTAGTTGCTAGGAACTATATGTATGTGGTTGATGTTGAACCTGTGTGTCCTTTTCTGTCCTGGCCAACATTGTGTGTTACTTTGAATGTCCTGTTTAGTTTAGTCCCTTCCTTTTCTTCCCTGTTTATGCTTGATTTTCTTTTGTTGGATTGCTGTTTCATAAAGAATGATGAATGAATGTTTGAGTATGTTGGATTACATTGATTTTTAGTTTATGCACTAGTTGAAAGGTGTTTGTAATGGTGTATGGCAGATATGAATACATGCTTTCTGCAATCATTATTGTTTTGGCCGATTAAATTTTGGGAGGAATGGAAAAAGTTGCAATTGCATATGGGATTAATAATTTTCAGCACATGAGTGGAGGTCACGTGAATTCTTGAATTCTATTTCCTATTTTTATTGAGCTGATTTGCAAATGCTGCATGTTTCTTCCTTCTTTTTCTGGTTTAAATGGTTTGGGAGTGAATAGTTCTTTTGACCATGCTTACAATGGGTAAATGGAATGTATGTTTTGGGTGCAGCTGAATTTGTTTATTGGATGTATGTTTGGGCTAAAAAAATAAAGGTTAATTGTGTGGCTAATAAGTGTAGTTTAAAATTGGAGCATAATTTGGGTGCTCTACAATATGCTGTGAAGTAAGATGAAGATATTGGAATTGTTGTTTATTTAGTCATTGACCATGTTGATTATGAAAGATGATGATTTGTTATGAATTGTCATTGTTTTGAATTGGAAGTGAAAGATGATGTTTGATATCAATCAGGAATAATGCTTTGGGATAGTGTGAAAATTGTGTATGAAGTGTGAAATTAAATTTGAGTTGGGTTTTGTTTATTCTTCTTGATTATGGTTGAGCATTTGTATCATTGTTTTGTTAGATTCACTGAGTAAAGTGACTTAATAAAATAGGAAATAAAAGTGTGATTTTTGGTGTTATGTTGCAGTGACTTAATTGATGTGATGAGAGATTATTATTTTGTTTTTAAGAATGTTACTTAATTGAGTCAAGGATGAATTGATGGTGGAATATGTATTAATTAATTGGTGAGAAGATAATATGGATTCTTTTGTATGGTAAAAGTTTTGATTGGTAGATTGTTGATAATTGATTGTGACCTATTGGGTTGATTATTTACCTGAATTTTCCCTTATTTGAATCTTAGGTAATAGCTATAGTTCTCTAAATTTATGTGGCTCCTTGATCTGCTGATTGAAGTTTATGTTTTAGCTGAATCACATTGTTTATTACTGGCAGTGTTTTTGCTTGGCTGCATATTGTGATTTAAATTATAAGAAGTGTAAAAGGTTGGAAATCTTTGAATTCCTTGTTGTTGATCAGGTTGTTTTGTTAATGAGCATGTAGTAATGACTTGGCTGCATTGATATTATATTGGATTGTTGTTGTGGATTGTGAAGTAGTGTAAGCTGGCAATAACATGTGAAAGTGTAAATGGTAATCTTGAAATCTAAAATGGTAAGAGAATTGGAGTTAAGAAGGGGAAACTGGGTAGTAATATGGAATACGAGAGATACGTCAAACTATTATAAAGTGAAAATGATATTAATTTATCATTTTGTATCATATCATTATAGGATTATATAATGGTGAAGATACTAGAAGGAAACGGAAAGGAAGAACACCCAAGTGCTAAGGGCGACAGGTAATCACTCTTAACCTTACTATAACATTGAGGGTGACGTTAGCTGGGATTTTTAAAATCCTTTTCTCACCCTCCATATAAATATTATCTTTGAAAAGCTATTTTTATACAAAACAGGCTATCGGGTGCCTTTTAAACACGATTATTTTCGTATAAAAGAAATTTGAAACAGTATATATATTATCCTGTATGGTGTGAATGATTATTCTGGATTGGTATTATTCTGGGATTGATGTGACAGGTTTATATAGTATTCTGTTAAGGATATTGATAGTTAGTTAGATGGAAGAAGTTAAATAATTGAGATATTGAAAGGAATGGTAAGAATGCAGGATATTGATGATGAGATTGAAATTGATGTACATGGAAATGGTGAGAGTTGCATGACACTGAAATATATATGTACCATCGCGCGATGATAACTGTCGATTGGCCAATCGACAGTTATTTGTACTGATGATCCTTTTCGGATTGATTAGACCGGGGATCATAGGTCAGCTTATTGAGAAAAAGTGACCTACGATTGTTTGGCACTAGAGAGCCCAACCGTTCCCGTTCTGCAATGGAAACAGAATTGGGGTTCCCTCTCTGGAGATTGCCAGAGAGGGAAATTGTCCCCTCATTATGGAGAGGGACAGTGTCAAATTCATATAGTGAAGATTAAATGCTGGGATGCCCCCTTGATGGCACAATGCATCTATAGGAGTTATAGTGAAAATACTCAGTTTGGAGATGGAGACATGAGGTTTTGTTGGAATGGAATCGATTGAGGGATTCTGAGTGGGATATGGTAATAGGGATGATGATGTTGACTTTGATATGGATGTGAATAAAGGGTTTGAGTGATGAATGAAAGAAGATTTGATTATATACATATTACTGGTTTAAAATGTGGTACCCTTTAGACGCCCTCACTACCGCACATCTTACTGTTATAGTGAGTTAAGCGGTGATTACTGGGACAAATTGTCTCATCCCACGATTACTGACATTTTTTGCAGGTATTCATGAACAGGAGCAAGCTTCAGGAAAGGGAAATTAGGTAGTGAAGGTGATATAGGTTATTTAGAATTGTATATTGCCAATTTGTATAGGCCTGCATTCGTTTCCGCATGTATATATCTATTTATTGTTTAATATCAACTAGTTTTGTTTATTAACCATGTTAGACAAATCCTTTCTAACATGGTTAGCAATAAATTATCCATGATAGCAGCTGTGTTGTATTAGTTTATTCTTTTCTATCATGGATAATATTTTAATCATCAGGATATTCTTTTTCTAACTATGATAGAGATATTGATATTATTGAAATTCCTTTTTCTATCATAGTTAGTAAAGATATTATTGAACTAAAAGAGATGACACAGGTTAATTAGGGAATTAGTAACAATATGTTACAGCACCTGATGCCACATGTCGTTTCTGGTTGTCAGAGAGGGCACAACTGTTGTCGGAGAAGGTGTAACGTTTCTGAGGTGATGTGTCCCTTTCTAGTACTAGCGCTTCCGGTTGTTGAGCGTCAATCGTAAGCGGCAGGATCCAATGCTGAGTAGACGAACTGGTGCGCAGGTTAAGGGATCACTCTTGCACATGCTTTTGGAAGTGAATCCGCTTCCGGATGTGAAGGACTTGAGATTTAACATTTAAGTGCTGGGGGACCTGCAAAACTAAAGATTGGCACTCCGATGCCTAAGTTAGCATAGTTTAAAGGTCTTAACAATTAAGCACTGGTTTATTCTGAAGTTTAAACTTCATTTGGGTTTACCATTCCCAAATTTCCTCTTATGTATGTAAATTGGTCTACCCCCAGAGGCTTGGTGAAGATATCTGCAAGTTGATGCTGGGTTGGAACAAATTGCACCTTGACATCTTTCTTTTGAACATGGTCTCTGATGAAGTGATGTCTGACGTCAATGTGCTTTGTTCTTGTGTGCTGTACTGGATTCTTGGCTAGGCTGATGGTGCTTATGTTGTCACAGAGGATAGAAGCCTCAGGGAACTCTAAGCCAAGATCACGAAGTTGGTTTTTCAACCAAAGGACTTGGGCACAGCAACTTGCAGCAGCAATATATTCTGCCTCTGTGGATGACAGTGACACACAGGTTTGCTTCTTGCTAGCCCATGACACCAGGCCGCCTCCTAGGAAGGCACATTGGCCACTGGTGCTCTTTCTGTCTGTCTTGTAACCTGCATGGTCAGCGTCAGAATAAGCCCACAAGAACTCTTGGTTACCTCTGGGATACCAGAGACCAAGTTCTTGAGTTCCCTCAAGGCATCTCAGAATTCGCTTAACACATGTTAGGTGAGATTCCTTGGGGTTGGCTTGAAATCTAGCACACATGCCAACACTAAATTGTATGTCAGGTCTGCTAGCAGTTAGATATAACAAGGAGCCTATCATACCCCTATACATTGATTGGCTAACAGAACTTCCCTTGACATCAGCATCGAGAGCGGCAGTGGTGCTCATGGGAGTATCATACTCCTTGCATTCAACCATCCCAAACTTTTTGAGAAGTTCTCTACAGTACTTGGTTTGGGAGATGAAGATGCCATCTTTTCTCTGCTTGATCTGCAAGCCTAGGAAGAATGTCAATTCTCCCATCATCGACATTTCAAACTCTCCCTGCATTGTCTTTAAGAACTCCTCACAGAGTTTTTTGTTAGTTGCTCCAAATATGATATCATCAACATAAATCTGAATAACTAACATGTCCCTATTCTTATGCAAAATAAACAATGTATTATCCAGTTTGCCTCTAGAGAAACCTTTTCCTAGCAAAAAGTTGCTAAGTCTCTCATACCAAGCTCGTGGGGCTTGTTTCAGGCCATATAGGGCTTTCTTTAGTTTAAAAACATGTTTGGGATATTTAGGGTCTTCAAAGCCAGGAGGTTGTTCAACATACACCTCTTCCTTAATATAGCCATTAAGAAAGGCACTCTTTACATCCATTTGATATAATTTAAAACCATTCATGGATGCAAATGCTAGGAGAATCCTTATGGCCTCAAGTCTTGCGACTGGAGCAAAGGTTTCTTCGTAGTCTATGCCCTCTTCTTGGTTATATCCTTTTGCAACTAATCTGGCTTTGTTTCTAGTGATTAGTCCGGTCTCATTTAGTTTGTTCTTAAAGACCCATTTGGTCCCAACTATGGATTGGTGAGACGGTCTAGGCACTAGTTCCTAGACTTGACTTCTTTCAAATTGGTTGAGTTCTTCCTGCATGGCAATGATCCAGTCAAAGTCTTCTAGAGCCTGTTCAACTGGAGTTGGTTCAATTTGAGACAGAAAGTCTCCAAACTCAACTTCATTTTGAACCTGCCTTCTAGTTCTAACACCAGAAGAAACATCACCAACTACTTGGTCTAGTGGATGATCCATGTGATGTGTCCTAGCGATTGACAACTGCACCTCATCAGGTACCGTCTGCGCTCTAGGTTCATCACTGAGGTCATTCTCCACTTTAGGATCACTTGTTGGTGTTTCTTTGGGTGGTGAGGATGATGGTGGTTTTGAAAAATGTAGAATTCCATCATCCCCTGTAGATCCTTCCCATGCGGGATTTTCATCAAAAACAACATGCATGGATTCTTCAACAGTTTTAATTCTCATGTTGTATACTCTATAAGCTTTGCTTCTAAGAGAATATCCTATGAAAATTCCTACATCCGCTTTCGGATCAAACTTACCCAAGTTTACCTTTCCGTTGTTGTGGATGTAGCATTTTGATCCAAAAATTCTCAGGTGACTGATGTTAGGCTTTCTTCCCTTGTATAGTTCATACGGGGTTTTGTCCAGGCCTTTGCGAACATATGCTCTATTGGAGATGTAGCATGCGGTGCTCATAGCGTCAGCCCAGAACACTTGAGAAACTTCCTTCTCATTGAGCATTCTTCTGGCCATCTCGGTCAAAACTCTATTTTTCCTCTCGACCACACCATTTTGTTGTGGAGTCCTGGGAGCTGAGAAGTTGTAATCAATCCCATTATCTTCACACAGCTCTGAGAAGTTGTGGTTCTCGAATTCTCCACCATGGTCTGTCCTTATTGCTGCTATCTTGAGATTTCTCTCATTCTGTACTTTCTTAGCAAGGATAACAAAAGCATCAAAAGCATCATGCTTAGAAGGAAGAAACATAGTCCAGGTAAACCTTGAATAGTCATCCACTACAACTACAGCATAAAGGTTTCCACCCAAGCTCTTCACTCTCGCTGGCCCAACTAAGTCCATGTGGATTAGTTCTAAGGGCCTGCTTGTGGAGACTTTCTTCTTGGTTTTGAACGAGGACTTTGTTTGCTTTCCTCGTTGGCAGGATTCACAGATAAAATCATATTTTACTTTAAAAGATGGAATCCTATGGCTAGCTCCTTTTTGATAAGCATATCCAACTGTGTAAAATTTACATGTGCTAGCTGTTTATGCCATAACCAACTATTTTCATCACTAGTGATTAAACATTTTTCGGTTAATTGTTATCATAAATCTAGGGTATATAAATTTCCATTTCTATTAGCCTTAGGTTTGCATTTAAGGTTGGTTTTATCTATGTCCAGATCATTCTTATCAACTATAAGGCATTCATGTGAGTCAAAGATTACCCAATTTCCTTTGTCTGTGCTTTGAATCACACTCAGCAGGTTATGGCAGAGACCATCTACCAGGTAGACGTCCTGGATAGGACCAACTTCACCAACACCAGTGATCTTTCCACTTTGATTTCCTCCAAAGTTCACTTTGGCTCCATCTTTGATCACCAGTGATTTGAACTTGTCTCTATCTCCTGTCATGTGTCTCGAGCATCCGCTATCAATGTACCACTTCCGGTTCTTGGATGCCTTGAGACAGACCTGCATGGATCAGACAACCTTAGGTACCTAACCTTTATTGGGTCCTTTATCATTAGCGCCAGGAACCCTTGGTCCAGTGTTGACCTTAGGTTTGTGAGTGACTTGTGCCTCTGGCCTTGAGTGGGCTCTAGGCGGATGGATTTCCTTTGGAATAGGTTTCCATGTCCTAGGTCTACGTACTCCCTTAGCCTCCTGCCTTGGAAAGTCCCTAGACAGTTTAGTTCCTTTTGGAACCCACTTGTGAGTGCTATTGGTTCCATGCTTTTTGGCGTTACAGGTGGACGTGGAGTGTCCCTTCCTGTTGCAGTAGTTACAGAAGCTGAAGGGTGAGGACGTATAACTAGTGGCTTTGTGAAATAATTTTAAGTATGGTTTTACTTTGGGTTCCACCCACCTTTTCTCTTTGTGCTTATAGCCTGATCCTGTCTTATCTCTATAGGCCCTTTGGTTCATTAAGATAACATTAAGCATTTCAGAACCATTGGTGAACTTTTGCAAGGCATTGTATAGCCTATCTCTTTCAATAGAGATTTTGCTGCAGTTGGTGCAGCTCTCTGAGGCTGAGGCATTGGGTTCCACTTGGGGATTTCCCTTAGTATCCGCTACCGGAAGCCTTTTGACTTCCGCAAGCTCATCACTTAGTGAGTTTACAGTCACCTCAAGTGATTGGTTTTTCCTCTTTAAAATCTTAAATGCCTTTGTCATTCGATAAAACTCTCTATGAATATCATTGTAAGCTTCCTGAAGTTCAGTGATGCTTACCTCGTCACCATGGACAGATTCAAAGTCTGAGAGAGTTTCTTCTCTACCATCTTCCCTAGCAACAAGACAGAGATTTGCAACCTCTTCCTCATCGCTGGCTTCCTCATCTAAGCTGTTAACCCAGATAGAGGACATGAAAGCTTTCCTTTTGTCCTTTCCTTTGAATCTTTGGAGGCTTGGACACTCAGCTTTGAAATGACCCGGCTTCTTACACTCGAAGCAGACAGGGGTCCTTTCCTTTTTGTAGCTTGATTCTCCTCTCTGGAATCCTCCTTTCTTCTTAAAGAACTTTTTGAACCTTTTAACCATCATGGCCATTTCTTCATCATCAATTTCCTCATCATCATCATCATCCTTTTCTTTGCTGGGAGCAACTAAGGTAAGATTCTTGGCTTTTGTGGCTGCTTGGGGAGCTCTTTGTGCCAACAGAGTTGGTTCATATTCAGCCAGTGAACCAATCACCTTTTAACACTTTCAGGATTTTATTTACCTGCTCCCTCTCAGGGATGGTTTTCCCCAATGAAGCAAGGTTGTTTATAAGGTGAGTGAATCTGAGCTCCAGATCTCTGATCGGCTCATCAGGAAGCATCGTGAACTTGTGGAATTCTTCCACCAGCATTTCCACGCTTCTATCCTTGACTCCTGAGGTCCCCGAATGAGCTGTCTCAAGAGCCTCCCACATCTCCTTTGCGGTTTTGTGGTGGCTTATCCTGAAGTACTCCTTCTGACTTAGTGCACACTGAATATAGTGGATGGCCCTGTGATTCAGCTCGACCTTGAAGTAGTCATCATTAGTGAACCTGGATCGAGGCTTCTCAAAGCCTTCATCATCAAATGGAATATTGTCACCATGTTCTATAACATCCCAGATACGAAGACCATTAGCCTTAGTTCTCCATTTTGAATCTCCAGAATGGATAGTTGTACCCATCGAAACCAGGAGGCTTGTTTGGAGGCATCGAGACATCAGGAAGAGTATTCTGATCAGCATCCATCACTGGATCTTTTCTTTCCAAATTCGTAGGAATCAAGTCAGGAAGACCCGCTCTGATACCAAATGAAAGTGAGGATGCACAAGAGGGGGGGTGAATTGTGCAATAAAACAAAACTTATAAAATTAAAAAGGCACAACAATTTTATACTGGTTCAGTCCTAACTCTTGACCTACGTCCAGTTCTCAATCCCTTGATTGAGTTCCACTAATCCACAGGTTTTACAACGGGTTCACCCGCAACCTTTACAACCACAAGTTTTCCGGGCTCACTTGCAACCTTACAACCTAACTCGCTCCCCCTTTCTACTTGTAAGGGTTCAACCTTTAAACAAAGGATTTTCTACTTAGTTCACTCAATGAACAAATAATGATACTCACTTAAGTACAATAAATGCTCTCAATAAATGAAGAGACTTAAATGCAAAGAGTACAAGATAACTAAAGAATAATTCTCAAGGTAATAAGTGCTCTCTTGAACTTTTTGCTTTCTGAGTAGTATGAGCTTTGAATGCTTGAATAATTTATGTTCGGTGCTTCATAAATAATGAAGTTGTTCCTTATATAGCATCCACTAATACTCCACATGCTTGGATGGTAACAGTGCCGCTTGAATATGTCCGTTAAACCCTTGTTACCGTTGGCTCCATTAATGCTCCATAAATGCTTAGCAGGGTTGACTTGCTTTATCTCTGAAAAGCAACTCTGACAACTCTGCTCTGACAAAAGCAACTCTGACTTCTGAGCATGTGTACGTTCTGTCTCTTGTACTCTCGCTGTCGGATGATCATGTACAACCGGAAGCGGGAGCCTTGTTCTGCAGGTGTTAGTCTAAGAGTCCCAGTGCTAAGAGTATACACTATCGGAAGCTCATTTGCTTCCGGAAGTGAAACTAAGTTCTGCACACAAAAGTTAGTCTCACAGTGTAATATATAATCAAGTGCAATCGGAAGCATTTTTGCTATGGGAAGCAATCCTACTTAGACTAGGTTATATAGGATCAGACTTAGTGTTAACTTCACTTCCGCTATCGGACGCATGTTACATCCGCAAGCGCTAGTCACGTTGTTTTTGTTCTAAGTCTTCCGCTAGTGATTTTGCATCCGGTTGTGTTCTAACTTAGGATTTAATTCTAATCTGATTCTTCCTAAGTGATCAATCAGTTCTTTCATATTTTAGTCTTCATCAAAACTTAAGATTCTAACAACATTTTGTATTCTCATTTACTTTTAGGAATCTAATAATCTTCTCTTTTAGTAATTAGATGTATGATGGTTTCAATGACAGATCAATAAGTTTCATTCAATAGATGGGTTATTGGCTTGACACATCCCATTTATTGAATAAACTAGATTTTCATCCATGGGCGTTGCCTAGAAGAGTAGCCTATGTCTATCAAACAGGTAAAGAAAAACAAACGAATAAAAGGTTCTATATGGATTAAAAGGAATGTAAATGGATTTGCAAGGAAATTGTACAAGTAAAGTAAACTATAAACATGACATGTACCACAAAGTAAATGGTCAAAAAAAGAAAAGTACATAGCACTATAATAAGTCAGGTGTTGACAATCTGGAAAATTTCCTTGAAAACAATATTAAGTTTTATTGATGTTGCTTGATTAGTTGTTGGAAAAAGAATCTTTAAGTCATCAACACTTTTAACCCAAGATAAAAAAACATATAGTAGGCGATAAGTAAAGATGGGCTTCGGAAGATAAACACCAACTTGTTTAAGTGATTGTCCTTGACTCTTATTAATTGTCATTACAATAGATATCACAATAGGAAATTGTCGCTGTTGCATTTGGAAAGGCCATCGAGTTTTAGATGGATTTATATTAATTGGTTTGATTTTAAACCTTTAATTCAAATGTTAAAAATCTTTTTTTAATGAGAAAACACCACAAATCAAAATTTTTCTGCTAACTTGAGAAGGTACGCTTTGATATTTACTATTTTTAACTGAATTTAGATCAATGATAGAATCACCACATTGATTGTTTGGACAAAGAATCATACATTGCTTGCCTATTATCAAAATAATATAGCTGTTTCAAAATTCTATAACACAAAATTCTATAACTAACTTTTAAGTAAGGATCATGGAATCTTAGTCATATCAAGGTCAGAATAGACATTATAATCCATATAGTTTTAATAAAAGAAATTGCTAAAACATAGTAGTGGGAAACATTTAAGAGCATTACAATATAGATCACTAAGTATTTCTGAATCAATCTCATCATTCTTTCATAAGCATCAAGCTCATTGCTCTGCCATGTTGCATCAGAGAAGGAGCTGGCAGACTTGGATGAAAACTCTGTGCCACTGGGAACTCCTTGAGAGCAAATGTCACTGAAGCCATGTGTTCTCTGAATTCACATATATACCAGAAAAATTGACAGTAAAATAGAGCAAATCACCAGGACAGACAATGCCAGAGGCTATGATAAAGTCAGCAGATCAAGCATTGCCCATGTTCCCTGAAATCAAATAAAAGAAAAAAAAATTTAATTTAAGCTCTCAAGCTATGGTAAAGTTCATGAAAAGAGTGTGGCATGGGTTTTTATTTTAAAAATCAGAATCAATCCCAAAAGATCATGATGAATTGACATATTAGCTAACTATCATGCAGACAAGCCTAATGGAAGGACAATGTCCTGAAATGCAAAAATGTAATCATTATCTTCAACTCCTCTTTGACTCCATGGAATATTCACACAGTACCATTCTGCACCCATGGAACCAACCTGTAGAAATGAACCAAGACTAACTATTACGTATAGCAGTCCTTGCCCATTTAAATGTATAAAAATGGTTAAATGGAATACAATATCCAGAAAGTTCAGGTAAGCTTGAGGCAAATGACAATTAGTAAAATTATAGGATAAACAGATGAAAGTATTAAATTTACCAAAGCACACGAAGTTAAGATACTTATATATGTCGCAACACTATAGTACCAAAAGCAAGCATACCATGATGGCTCAAAACAATCAAGGCATCAGTCCAAAATTGAGACACAATGTTTGATGGAGTGTATATTCTTTTATAATTTTGAAAACCATGCTTAGATATAGACTCGACATTGCTATATTTTCAATAAGGATAACAATATAGAACCGATGAAATAGCAAACCGGTGAAAGAAAAGGTAAAAGATGTGACTTAAGCAAATTGTATTTATGAAATAGAGAACAAAGACATAGGTTTCAAAAATTACCCATTTTCCCCGTTGTAAGAATACATTAAAGCATCACAAATGGCTCAAATTAATGGTGTTGCTCCCTTTCATTGAGAATCTTTTGACTCTTTGATAGTCTCTCCTCTCCAACTTGCAGTTTCTTTTCTCATTCACGTAAGTCCTCCTCCCTTAGCTTAGAAAATTTATCCTCGTGCAACTCGTTCCTGTCATGAACAAAATAAGTTGCATTTACAACCATCAATAATGATAATGACATTGATAATAGCTTACTTGGAAATACACTTTAATAAATGATAAGTGTAGATTCAACACATAAGTCCTTGATTTTTTTCTTTTATCAAAACATCCATAAAATGTTTTTCCAATCGCTTAGGCTGTTATATTCCACATTAATAAATAAGTGAATGCCAACAACACAAATGCTAGAGTAATTGCAAACTGAAAAAGATAGACATCATTCAACCCATTTCTAAACTCCAAACCATCTTAGAAACTTAAGACAAATCTCAGCTTCACTCATGTGGGTACCATCTTTACACTAATAATAACATTTCAACACATAAGGTTTTTTTCTCTTTTATCAAAAGATCCATAAAATGTCTTTACAATCGCTGAGGCAGTTAAATTACCTATTTATTCAATGATATCCTAGTGAATCCCAACAACAAAAATGTTAAGAGAATTTGCAGATTGAAAAAGATGTTCAACAACCAAGAGCCTTGTAGCTCAGTGGTATGACATCTCCCCTTTAGGTGGGAGGTTGCGAGTTCGATCCCGCTTGTAACTTCAAGCCGATAGTGTTTGCCCCTTTAAATAAAAAAAAAGATGTTCAACTAATCATCATTGTTAGAATCTTAAGTTTTGATGATAACTAATTGAGATCATAAACAGTGCGATCACTAAGTAAGACATAGCAATCATATATAGACATAGCGATCATAAGACATAGCAATCACAAGACATAACAATCATGCTAAGACATAGTAATCACAAGACATAGCAATCATCCTAAGACATAGCAATCATAAGACTTTGCAATCAGACATAGACATAGCAATCATAAGACATTGCAATCAGACATAGACATAACAATCATAAGACATTGCAATCATGTATAGACATAGCGATCATAAGATATTGCAATCATGTATAGACATAGCAATCAGACTAAGACATAGCAATCACTAGAAAATTGCGATCATGAATAACTTAGAATCAAGCGATCATGAAATAATAAAGAATATTTTTCTAAGCTAAAATAGTGATTGGAATATCAATCAGAGCAAGCCTAAGCAAAACTAAGAAGGATAGATCACTGACTGATCGGAACCATAATCAAGTTGTGATCGGAATGTCTAGTGATTGAAACTGTTATGCTTTTAACATGTGATCTAAGTGTGCAGCATCTGATCGAAGCAAGTGCAATCAATGCCTGATCGAAATGTCGAGTAAAAAGCAAATCAAGTACAAAAGTACTCTGTCATGTTCAGAATGCCTTTTCAAAAGACGTTAGACACATTCCTCTGCCATATAAGTAGTCAAGGCAACTTCTCTGCTACAATAAGCATATATGGTGATAAAGCCTGGAGCTGCATTTAATGTTTATCATCCTCTTCAAGCTACAAGAGAAGAACAAGAGTACAAGGCATTAATGGAGCTTAACAGATACAAGTTTTTCACTCCTTTGTGTCAAATGGACATATCCTTCACTGAAGAGTATAAATAGGGAACTTGAATTTAATGCACTCTACCGAAGATATTCAATTCTGCACCTACTCTCTGAAAAAGCATTCAAGTCTCAGTGCGATCACAAAAAGCTTAAGTGTTTAACATCATTTGTTCTGTTTGTGAACATAAACTTGTTTTTTCTAAATCCTCTTATGTTCTGAGGTTGTTCTAAAGCTTGGAGCTTTAGAACAGGGTTGTTACCTTACAGGTAGTAAAGGGGGGTGTGAGAGAGTGTCTTGCACTGTAAAGGTTCTCAGGTGAACCCGTTCTCAAAACCTGATTTTAGTGGAACCCAACGAGGAGTTGGTGAACTGGACGTAGGCAAGAGTTTGGCCGAACCAGTATAAACTGTCTAGTAGTCTAATTTTTAATTGTTGAAGTTTTTAGTTGTAGCACAATTCACCCCCCCTCTTGTGCATCCTCGCTTTCAATCATATCCCCTAACTCACCATAAATCCATGCTATATCCACAACAACCAACAATGCCCTTCTTTCTTAACATACCTAAATCACCAATCAACACATCAAACTTCAAAAACAACAGACATTCCTAAGATAAGGAAGTGAAGACTAAAGAACAATACCTCATTTAGAAAAAGAACCACCAACATTTTTCTGGAGGACATCATCATAAGGGTCCCTTCTACCAGGAGTTTGACTAATCTGAGCATCCCAAGAAAGCTGAGAATCACGGAGTTCAAATGTCCAAAACTCATATGGCCTCAAAGGGTAACTCCACATCTCCTTCGTCTTCTCACACCTGTCCTTCATAGAATACACGTGCTCCCTAAATTTCCTATCCCTTTCCTTCGTATCTTCCATCAGTTTGATAATCAAATTCTTAGCAAACTCCATAATAAACCCCATCTTCTATTTCTTCCTCTGTCAAACCCCACAAATCAAAAATCAATACCCAAAATTTTTATACCCACAAAATGACTCAGGCACATCCAAAAGGTAGTTTTTGGTTTGATTTCACAATAAAAATTTAAACTTTGAGGGTTCAATGTAATGAAACACATATGAAGATCCAGAAATTAAAATCTAAAATACATACAAAAGAATTTAAAGTCTCTAAGTAGTTTAGAGACTGCAATTACATACCAGTAGAAAAACCCACCAATAAAAAATAATCCAAAATGTCCGAGTAACTCGCTATGCAGATTTCTATCAACGAAGGAAAAGAGAAAACAACAACAATCAATAAAGATTACTTTCAAAAAAAGGGGAAAAATATATGAAGCTAAAAACGAAACTAACTTGCTACTTCTCAGTGACCGCAACAGAAGCTTTCACGCCTCTTTGGGGATGGAGCCTATTCGAAGAATAAGAGAAAACGGCAACAATCAGTACAGATTACTATTCGATAATGGCTTCCAATTCAAACTTTTTATACGGCGACGAAGTTTGAATAGAGAGGGAAGAGTGAGGGTAAATGGGGTTAGCATGAGAATAATGCAATGAATCAGAGTAAGCACACATCTGGCTTGGATGAAGAAGGGGACAATGTTTGAAATTTGAATGAGGAGAAGGTAAAACCTGCCCCAGTTCTAGGTGATAGAGACAACTTTGATTAGGTCGAATGAAAAATAAAAGTTAAAAAGAAAAAAATAAACTAAAATAAAAGAATAAGGAAAAGAGAGAAAAAAAGCAAAAAGACAAAAAGAGCACTGTTAAATGAACAGTAATATTTCCATTGGCTTTATATATATATAGGATTGAAGAACACAAAATTTCTATAAATGTGTTTGGGTGCATATGACTTAGGGTGGTTTAGTTCTCACACTAAAATGATTACATTTTTGCTTATATCTAATCAGCTGCATTAGTAACTAGGTGTATAAGAACCTGCACTCTTGGTTACTAAATGTATTATATTTTCAATGATGGTGTGACCGCCCTTTTTCTTATTGAATTTATTTTAGGTAGACTACTAATTATTAAATAGCAGCATAGCTATATTATATTTTGAAAGGGGTGAGGATGCACAAGAGGGGGGGTGAATTGTGCTACCAAATAAAACTTAAAACAATAAAACACAAGAGTTTATACTGGTTCGGTCTACCTGACCTACGTCCAGTTCTCAACCACCCAGGTTGAGTTCCACTATCCCCAGGTTTTACAAACGGGTTCACCTGGAACCTTTACAACCGCAAGTTTTAGACCGGGATCACTTGCAACCTTACAACCACAAGTTTTGCACAGGTTCACTTGCAACCTTACTAACTCACTCCCCCTTACAACCTGCAAGGGTTCAACCTTTACAAATAAAGGATTTTCTAAACTTAGTTCTCTTTAAGAACGGATAATGTTACACACTTAAGTACACTTAATGCTCTTAATAAATGAAGAGACTTTAACTACAAAGAGTACAAGATAAGTAGATGAAAAGAACTCTCAATGTGTTAAATGCTCTTTCACTTTTCTGGGCAGCTTTGAATACTTGAAGGATATTCTCAGTTTCTCGCTCTAGATTTCTCCAAGATGTCAAAGTTCTCTTCATAAATGAAGATGAGCTTCCTTATATAGTCCTTAAGCATTCTCACTCTTGGTAGGTGGCATAGCCGTTTGAATATAGCTGTTTATCCCAAGTTACCGTTGGCTCATTTAATGCTCCATTAATGCTCAGCAGGGTTGACTTTGCTTTATCTCTGAAAAGCAGTTCTGACAACTCTGCTCTGCCAAAAGCACTCTGACACTGCACTGCTCTTGTTGAACGTTCTGACATTCTGATTGCTTGCGGAAGCAAATCCACATCCGGAAGCAACATCACTCAGTGCTGCACTTGAACGTTAGTCTAGCAATATATTAACACATAGTCACATGCAGTGGGAGTTCATTTAGTCTTAGGAAGTTCTCTTACTTCCGGAAGCAATTCCACATCCGGAAGCAACATCACTCAGTGCTGCACTTGAACGTTAGTCTAGCAATATATTAACACATAGTCACATGCAGTGGGAGTTCATTTAGTCTTAGGAAGTTCTCTTACTTCCGGAAGCAATTCCACATCCGGAAGCACTCCTACTGGACGTTGAGTTATGGCTTAGTGTTATACCAACTGACGCTTGGTGTTACCTAACCCAACAGGCAGCGCTAGTCATTAACCATCCGGAAGCAAATCCACATCCGGTTGCATCCTAACTTAGTCTCAAGGATTTTATACACTTAATGTTCCTAGACTGAGTCATGGCTTAGTGTATTACTTGCTTCTGCTGGGGGATGAGACGTTCATCCGCGAGCGCTAGTCCTAGTCCATCCAGAAGTAAATCCACATCCGGTTGTACTCTTACTTGTGGTTCCATTTTAACCTGATTTTGTCTAAGTGTTTAACTTGTCCTTTCATATTTTAGTCTTCTTCAAAACTTAAGATTCTAACATTCTCCCCCTTTTTGATGATGACAAACTAAGTTATACAATTAAGTTCATATGAAAGATTTAAAAGTAATAATCAGATAAGGCACAAAAGCTAAAGACAAATATCATTGATGAGCAAAAGATTACAAGTCAGATATGTAATAACAGATAAAATACACAAGTAATCAAAACTGTGTAAGATAACTATGCATGAGAAAATATGGAAAGAAAATTTTCTAAGTTAAAATGCATGGGGTTGGTTGGGGTTTATAGTTGGTGTCTCCTTTTCCTCTCCCTCTCTCTTTGCCTTTGTTCACACTCCTCTTGCAATTTGGCTAGCTGGGCATCCTTCTCACTCTGGTCAATCTCCGCAATTATTCTCTGGATCTCTGCCTCTTCCTTCTCCCTTCTGAGTCTTTCAGATTCAACAGATTCCTCAAAGGCTCTCTTCAGATCTTGAACCTCAGCATATCCAGGGAACCCAGTTGCATCAGAGAAGGGGATGACCTCGCCATTGGGATAATGGACAGCCTTAATTTTGACATTCCACACAGGAAAGTTGGGATCCTCCTCAACTTCCTTGGCTTTCCTTTTCCCTTTGCCTTTTCCTTTGCCCTTTCTTCTTTCTTGGGAAGCCGTGGCATTTGCTCTTTCAGCATCGAGGCAAGCCATCTGACCAAATGTGATTTTGTCAGTCCATCCATACCTCTCGAACTCATCAGCAGTCATATCCTCTATTTCCAGCTTTACTTCCTTTATTAGCGGAGGAAGATATGATGCTTGAGAGGATGACTGAGTCTCAGATGCTTCCCTCTCAGATACCCTCTCTGACTCAGAGCGACCACGAGGTTCCTCTTCACTCTCAGAAGACTCAGTAGTAGCAGCACCCTTTTTGGCACCATGCTTCTTCCTAGACTGACTGTAGCTTACTACTGGTGGAGAAGGTGCAGAAGATGGCTTAGAAGGAGGGATTGGCTTGGCTATCACAATAGGTGGGTGGTGTTGCCTCTCCAACCCATACTTCATCATAATCTCTTCAATTAAGTTCCGGCTAGGCACAGAGGGAGGAGGCTCAGCAGAAGAGGCTTCTGGCGCTGGTTCAGGCTGCTCTGGTTCAGACTCAGGCACAGAGGAAGAGGGCTCATCAGGTTGGCTGACTAACACCATTGCCCATTTAGATCTTTGCTCATCCAGGCGCTGCTGTTGCATATATCTCATTGATTCCTCTCTGAGCAAATACTCAACATTACCCATCTGCTTCAGATCATTTGCACGTCGGAGAGCAGCAGCTATGTCCTCTTCCAGCCATAAGGAGGGTTGAGACCTTATCTGCTCCAAATCATATGCCCGACGGAGGGCAGCAGCTGGTAGAGTCTCTCTCCCCCTTTTGGCATCATCAAAAGGGACGAGGGCCAAGGAGGAAGGGTTGGGTGAAGAAGATGGTGGAGGTTCAGGGCCAACTTGTTTTGGCTGGGGTGGTGAGGATTCAGGTGAGGATGTGGGTGTGGTTGCTAGGAGGAAGTGGGGTCAGGTGAAGAAGGAGGGCTAGGGAAGAGGGTGCGGTTTCTTTCGAAGAAGGAGGGGTCGTTGAATAGGCCTTCAAAGGGGTAGGTAGAAGAGTAAGTGGTGGATTGTTCACCTATCCTCTGAAGAGGGGGAAGGTCTCTGAGGTAGAAGGTATGAAGTGGGTGATCAGGAGAAGAAAATCCAAGAGATTGGGCTATGGTGGGGCGAGTGTGAGGGAGTGGATTGTAGGGCCTTATGGAGTTTGGAGGTGGTGAATGGTTTGGGGAGTTATGAGGTGAAGGTGAGTTCTGGGGTGATTGGCGAGGGGAACTTTGAGGAGTTTGGTGAGAGGTGTTGTGAGTGTCAGACTCATTTTGTGGTGAAGGTTGATGTGAGTCATTCTGAGGAGGGGTTTGTTGTGTATTAGGAGGAGGGAGTGATGGGTGGTTAGGTGGAGGAGGCGGAGGTTGGTCATTTTGTGGAGGAGGGGGTGGAGGTAGATTGCCCTGAGGTTGGGGAATTTGGAAGTGGTTAAGTAACAGGTCTAATTTGGCCTTGACCCTTCCTAGGCGATTCTCGAGGTTCTGGATCCTCTCCTCCTGCTGCTGGAATCCAGTGTCACACTCATCACGAAGGGGAGCCACCAAATAGTCAGCCAGTCGAAAGATGATCTAAAGCTTGGTGCTTGAAGAACAGTGTTGAAACATTACAAAAGTGAGGGGGAGTATTTAGAGGTTTTCTAAATCTCCAAGGTTGCAAGTTAGCCCGTAAAACTTGTGGTTGTAAAGGTTTGCAGCTAAGCCCGTTGCAAAACCTGTGGGTTGTTAGGTGAACCCGTGCTCGTAAAACCTAAGGTGTAAAGGCCTTTCTTGTGCCTGGATTAAACAAGAAGTTTAGTGAATTGGAAATCTCAGGTGAAGCCTGGGGACTGGATGTAGGTCTGAAAGTGACCGAACCAGGATAAATCTGTGTGTGCTTATTCTGTTTTTAATCTTCACATTTCCAGCACCACACCATCATATACTTACTTGTGCATGACATGATTTATCGTCATCTTCATCAAGCACAAGAAGTAATGTTTCAAAAAGAATTTTGAGCTTTATTCTATCACCCAATTCACCCCCCCTCTTGGGTGACAACCACACATTTCATTTGGTATCAGAGCAAGGTCACTTGTTTAAAGGATCCAACGATCTCAAGTGCAAAGACCATGACTGACTTGGGATATAAAATGTTTTCTGAAGATTTTGATCATACCATCCCACCCGTGTTAGAAAATATTGATTTTTGTCTATGGAATGTGAGGATGAAAAGTTTTATACAATCCTCCAGTTTCAAAATGTGGGACGTTTTTAGAAATGATTTTGATTTCAAACCAAAAGGGAACTGGACGGAAAAAGAGAAGGATTTATTTTCCTTAAACATTAGAGCAATGCAAATTTTGTACAAATGCTTAACTGATAGTGATTTCCAGAAAATCAAACATTTCTCTAGTGCTAGAGATATTTGGTTCACTCTTGATGCTATGTATGCTTCTAATCACTCTCTTGAAAGTGAAGTTGTCCAAAGCTCATCTCAGGCCCCTTGTGGATCAACTGTTGGTGAGCTACAGAAAGCTGATATTGAGGAAGCTAGCAGCAGTGAAGAGAGTGTTGATCTCTACCTAGAAGATTCAGAAACTGAAGAAAATAAGGTATCTGAACTTGAACCTTCTGAATTGCAAGACACATATAATGAGTTACATATTGAATTCTGTAAACTTGCAAAAGAAGTTATAGGCTTAAGGAAAAAGAACAGGAAACTTGAGGAATTCATTTTATCCTCTACATCCAAGGTTTCCAAAGTTCCACCCATAGAAGAACAGCTATCGCTATCGATAGCTAGTCCCCTATCCGGAGCGGAAGCTCCAACATGTTCTGAAAATTGTTCCAATTGTGAATCCCTGTTGAAGGAACAAGAAAAGATTTTAAAAGGCCCTGAGACTTCAAAGGTTGTTTTAAAAGAACAGAGAGTCTCTGAAAACAAAACTGACCAACAAGATAATGATAGGAAATCCTATTCTGAATATCGTTCCATTATCTGTCATTATTGTGGTAGATCGGGTCATATTTCTCACACATGTAGTCTTAGAAGAAATTTACATGTGAGAAATAAATTTGTATGGATCCTTAAAGGACAAGTAAGGTCCAGTGCTAACCATGTAGGACCCAAGTACAAATGGGTACAAAAACCTTCTTCTAGTGCCTTACTTGTGCAAGAAAGATCAAGAGTTCCTCTTGCCCCAAAGAAGAGAGCTCGTGGTGATGTCACTGCTGCAACCACCTGGTCCAATCATAGGAAGCAGTGCGCAACCACAAGGAACAAAGGTTCTGTCTCAAGGATGAGCTATCACAGAGTTCCACTCAACTATCCTGAGAAGAACAAGAGAGAGAGAATTTCTCGATCAATATGGAGAAAGCCTATGAATTCTGTCACTCAGAAGACAGTGCTTCATGCCAAGGATAAGTATAGAAGATTTCCTTGGGTAAGCAAGGGATCACTTAGGGTTGAAGCATGTGATAGTAAAAATTCCTATGCAAATGTTAGATGGAATTATTTTGATCTTATATCCTAGATATGAACATTATATTCCTTATAAAAGAAAGTTTAAAGAGATTCACAATGTTCATAATCTACATGCTGTCTATGACTATCATGATCAAAAATCATGTATATCCTTGTGTATATAGTCATGATTGATTCGCAATGTCATATACATAGTGAATAACTCTCAAGTGCATGTGAATTACACACTGCCTACAAACTGACCAGTCAGATCCAAGCTTGGATACTGGAAAACAAACAAAGGGAACTATTTGGGTATTTTGTAGGAAAGGAGATCCGAAGGAACAGCAAGACTCAAGACTGTATCTCATCTTAGCAATCAGTCAAATATTGATGAGTCGTTCTTCATGCTTGGCTTTTGATTATGAAAGCTTGAACGATGTGAATGTGCAAGAGAGAACGTCAACGAATATGCTCTTTATCAAGATGAGAGGAAATGACTGTACTGAAATCTTGAGGAAATCACGCCAATCATATATGAGCATTTCTTTCCCTTACTCCTTCTGTTGTGGATTTTAATGGATAGTCTCTCTTGTCAGACATAAGAAATCTTAGGAAATGCCGTGAATTAATTTCTGCAAAATTTGATAAATCCAAGGGCAAATGGCAATAGGATAGAAGCCTAAGTGAGTGTAGATAACCATCTTGGGAAGAATTATTAAGAATCTCTACCCACTGAGCCGTATATCCTGGCACATTATCACAAGCCTAGTACAATCTGAATGAAGTTCAAAGCTTGTTGAAATCCTAAGAATGATGAGATCATATTGAGCATATTTGAAAGAACTTGAGCTAAGATTTGAAAATTATTCTTGTGATCATATGCTGAGAATTTGGTGGTTTTGTAAACCTGATTCATTCTTAAAACTAAACTATTTTGTGGACATTAAGGTTTTTAGAATTTCATTGTGTTGACAATTCACATGTCTTCATAGTCTAACATGAACATTCTTAAGGCATATTTATTGAACCATACTTGTTTATGAAACTCTGAAAATATGCAATCTGTTCGATACTTCCTGTGCTATCACTTTTGTATTCATCCAAGAGAGTATGAATAAAGTTCATGACTTGATAGTGAAGCTATGTGCAATTGTGAACTAAATTTCAAAATCTGTTTTCACATTATTAATACTCTTGTTTACTAAACCAATCAGCAAGCACGATTTCTTAAAATTATAATATTGTGTTGATTAATATAGCTTGTGACTTGGAAAGTCTTGAGCGTATCCATCAATGTTGAATCTTAAGTTCTCCTACTGAAAATCCGGAAGCGCATTTGCTTCCGCTAGTACATGCAGGTCCCCTTATGAAAAGGTCATGAACGTACAATATTAAATCTCAAGTTTTTCACATCCAGAAGCGGATCCACTTCGCCAAGCATCTGCAGGTTACAAAAATGATAGAAAGAGAGCCAGCGGCCAATGTGCCTTTCTAGCAGGCGGCCTAGTGTCTTGGGCAAGTAAAAAGCAAACCTGTGTCACTGTCATCCACAGAGGCAGAATATATTGCTGCTGCAAGTTGCTGTGCACAAGTGCTTTGGCTGAAAAACCAACTTCGAGACCTTGGCCTAGAGTTCCCAGAGGCTCCCATTCTCTGTGACAACACAAGCACCATCAGCCTAGCCAAGAATCCAGTCCAGCACACAAGAACAAAGCACATTGACGTCAGACATCACTTCATCAGAGATCATGTTCAGAAGAAGGATGTCAAAGTGCAATTTGTTCCTACTCAGCATCAGCTTGCAGATATCTTCACCAAACCTCTGGGGGTAGACCAATTTACTTTTATTAGAGGAAATTTGGGAATGGTAAACCCAAATGAAGTTTAATCTTCAGAATAAACCTGTGCTTAGTTGTTAAAACCTGCAAACTGTACTAACTTAGGCATCGGAGTGTCAGTCTTTAGTTTTGCAGGTCCCCTAGCATGTCAATGTAGAATCTTATGTGTATCACTTCCGGAAGCAAATCTCCTTCCGGAAGCTCATTATTCTATTCAGCATGTTTGCTGCCGCTTGGGATTGACACTAAGCAACCGGAAGCTCAAGTGTTTGGGAAAAGGACACGTCACCTCAGAAATGTTTCATCTTCTCCGACAAAAATTGTGCCTTTTCTGACAGTCAGAAGCGACACGTGGCATCAGGTGCGCCGTTTCAATTTAAATGTTTACGTTTTCCCATAAAAGGTGTATATTTTCAATAAGTTGCCATTATGACCCATCACATCGAACATCACATTGCATAAATAGGGAAAAATCATTCATTCATCACTTCTTACACCAATCAAACCACAAAATCTCTGAACTCTTTCATCTTCATCTTCTCCGCATTCATCCTCATCTTCATCTTCATCTTCATCTCCTTCTTCTTCTTCTTCTGTGCATATCATTCATTCCATACCCATCACAGAAACAATGGCCGGTTCAAATGAAACAAACCCTATCCTCCAGAAAGTCTCCTCCTCCAAAAAGTCGAAGAGTTCTGGGAAATCTGGAAAAGGAAAGAAGAGGGTTCAGTTTGCCGAAAAACATTCCTCCAAACGCCAGAGGGTTGAAGAAGACTATTCTGAATACATTTCTGGGCCACTAGAGGATGTTTCCCAAGCATTCGAGAACAAAAACCCCTACCTCAGCAATGAGATCTTCGTGGATCTGGAAAAATTGGAGAGTCTGGGTTATGATTTATCTACACACCCCAGAAGTACATAACTTGGCTGGGCATCCAAAATGACTACAATGTCCAAGTTCTCAGAGTGTTCTGTGATTCACTAACTGCCAAGGCCAAATACAAGGAGATCAGCAAGAACACAACTGCAATTGGCAGAGTTGACTTCAAGGCCACCATCCGAGGAAGAACGATTAAGTTCCACTGGAGAACAATCAACCGCTTCTTGGGGGTCACTGATGAGGAGATGAACAAGTGGATCTTCCCTGAGCGGCTAGATCAGGCAGAGCTGGAGCAAGTCTATGGCACTGGGGGGAAGAAGGTGTCTGGTATGCCCGACACACAGCGTGTGCTCCAGTACATCTATTCCAGAATCATGACGAACAAAGGGGGAAACTTCAACGAGTTCAATCAGTTAGACAACCCATGGCTTGCAAGATTCCTCTCCCAGCAGCCGATCAATCCTGGCCAACTGATCTCCCTGGAGCTGCACAGATGGGTAGAAAATGAGAACAAGGCATCTCTTCCCTACCCTCAGTTCATCGCCTTCCTCCTGGAGAAGTTCAACATCAAATCCACTGAGGAAGCTGATAACAAGAAGTGCTTGCCCATGGGATCGATGAATTTGGGCAAGATGAGAGTCAGATATATCAAGCCGGTGAAGACCACTCAGTCTAGCTCTCAGGCTGGGAGTGCTTCTAACACATCAGTACCCTCTACATCTGGAGCAGGGGATCAAGAAGCAGACTCCCACCAGGCTGGCCCCAGCAGCACTCGAGCTCCAAGGGTGTCTGCTGCTCAGAAGACTCTGGTTGCTGAATTGAGAGAAAAACTCCTCTTCAGGCTGCCCGATCCATTGATGGCCCCTCTGCGAGCAGAGTGTGATGCAGCCTTCCGCAACCAAGAGCAGTGGATCCAGGGTTTGGAGGACCGCTTAGGGAGAATAGAAGCCAAACTAGATCTCCTACTTCATCATTTCCTTGCCCCTCCTCAGCCTCCTCCCAATCAACCTCCTCCTCCTCCTCCTTCTCCACCTCCCCCACACAATGACTCTGACCCTCACCACTCGCCCTCACCACATAACTCACCATCCCCTCATAACTCTCCATCTCCTCATAACTCTCCATCTCCTCATAACTCTCCATCCCCAAGCCACTCACAATCCCCTAGCCACTCACATTCCCCTGGCCACTCACACTCCCCCAGTTCCTCTCCATCCCCACTCACTCACCTCCCTTAGGCTTTGACGACCACACCTCACCTCCACCTTCACCACCCAGATATGGCCCTGAGCCTCCTCCCATCATTCCCTCCTCATCCTCCTCCCTGGCCCTCGCCCTCCTTGATGATGCCAAAAGGGGGAGAGATATGCTAACCCAGCCATCCCTTTGGCTAGATGAGGAAGTGGCTACTGTTCTCCGAAGAGCCATAGACATGAAGCATATGGGCTAAGCAGAAAGGCTAATCCGTGATGAAGCCATTCGCTTCATGAGCCAAAAGCAATCCGCCAGCACAAAGGCAAGTCTTGAGATGGTGCTGGCTGATCAACCTGAGGTGCCACCTACTGCTGAGCCTGTGTCTCCCTCTGCGCCTGCACCCAATCTGATTGAAGAGCTGATTATGAAGTATGGGCTCAAGAGGCCAAACCCGCCAGTAGTTGTGATCGCTAAGCCAATTCCTCCCTCTGCGCCTGCTCTTGTCCCTCCTCTAGTCAGCTTCACTAAGGCAAGGGTTAAGACCTTGGCTAAAAAGAAGAACGCCTCCTCCCCCAGTGAGCCATCAGATAGTGAAGAGGAGACAAGTGCTAATCCTGAGAATGTTGTGCCACTGCAAGGGGAAGCTTCTGAGCCTCAGTCCTCCACCCGAGAGCAACCTCAGGAAGTCCCACCAGAAGTGGTGGTCAAGCTAGAGGTGGAAGACATGACACCAGAAGAGTTTGAGCGCTATGGTAACACAGATAAACTCACATATGAGCAACTCTTCGTTCTGGATGCTGAGAGAGCTCATGCTAAGGATCTTCAAGAGAAGAAGGGAAAAGGGAAAGGGAAGGGAAAAGGGAAAGCAAAGGCAAGTCTATCTCATGACCTTGATTTCCCTGTCTGGAATGTCAAGGTTAAAGTTGTCCATCTCCCTCACGCAACCATCCCCATCGGAGATTCAGAGGAAGGAAGGTCCTTTGGATTAGATGAGCTCAGTGACCTAAAAAAGGCCATTGCTGAGTCCCTTGAGACTGAAAGGATCAGAAAAGCCCAAGAGGAGAGGGAGCTCCAACAGATTCTTGCCCAGATCGACCAACAGCAGATAACTGAGATGTGGGCCAAGATGAATGAGGAGCATGAAGAGATCCAAAGAGAGAAAGAGAGGAACAAAAAACACAAGCCTTAAAAACCTCAACCTCTCATGCATAGCACAGCTTTTTGTTCTTTCATTTTTCATACATAGTTATCTGTCATACTTGTAAATCTGCTTACTGTTTTTTGTTGCTTATACATGTAGTTGATTTACATATTAATGAAGTTCGCTTTTGAATTCATATCTGTGTTATTTAATTATCTGCCCTTAAGTATGAATTCATAAGTTAGCTTAGTTTGTCATCATCAAAAAGGGAGAGAATGTTAGAATCTTAAGTTTTGATGAAGACTAAAATATGAAAGAACTAGTTGATCACATAGGAAGAACTAGGTTAAAAGTGAATCCTAAGTTAAGTCACAACCGGATGCAGAATTACTTCCGGATGGATTAGAACTAGCGCTCGCGGATAGATAACCCATCCCATAGCGGAAGCAAGTGAGACACTAAGTCAGAACCTAGTATAGGCTGTTAGAGTATTGAACCTTGATGAAGACTAAAATATGAAATAACTAGCTGATCACATAGGAAGAACTAGGTTAAAAGTGAATCCTAAGTTAAGTCACAATCGGATGCAGAATTACTTCCAGATGGATTAGAACTAGCGCTCGCGGATAGATAACCCATCCCATAGCGGAAGCAAGTGAGACACTAAGTCAGAACCTAGTCTAGGCTGATAGAGTATTGAACCTTGATGAAGACTAAGTTAGGACACAACCGGATGCAAAATCGCTTCCGGAAGAATTAGAGTAAAATAACGTGACTGACGCTCACAGATGAAAAATACATCCCTCAGCGGAAGTCAATAACATGCCAAGTCAGAACCTAGTCTAAGTAAGAATGCTTCCCATAGCAAACATACTTCCCACAACATATATAGTTCTTACTGCACTTGATTATATATACTACTCTGTTGGACTAACGATTATGTGCAGAACTTAGTTTTACTTCCGGATGCAAATGAGCTTCCGGATGCAAGTACTATTGGCACTGGAATTCTGAGATTAACACTTGCAGAGCAAGATTGCCGCTTCCGGATGAATGGTGATCATCCGTCAGCAAGAGTACTGAAATGCGTGGCTGTCACCCAAGAGGGGGGGTGAATTGGGTGGCAGAATAAAACTTATGATTTTCTCTTTTTAAAACTTTACTCCTTGTGCTTGATGAGAGTGATGATGAATCATCCCAAGCACAAGTGAGTATGCAGTGGTGTGGTGCTTGGTGAGAGATTTAAATAAGCAGATTATGCACAAGCGAGTTTATCCTGGTTCGGTCACTTCCAGACCTACATCCAGTCCCCAGGCTCCACCTGAGATTTTCAATCCACTAAACTTCTTGTTTGAACCAGGCACAAGAAAGCCTTTACACTTTAGGTTTTACGAACACGGGTTCACCTAACAACCCACAGGTTTTACAACGGGTTCACCTGCAAACCTTTCAACCACAAGTTTTGCGGGCTAACTTGCAACCTATGGAGATTTAGACAACCTCTAAATGCTCCCCCTTACTATTGTAATATAACAATTCTGTTCTTCAAGCACAAGCTTAAGAACAGCCTCTATCAATTAGAGGATTTAATGATATGTTCACTCTATGAACTGATTTTGATAATCACTTAAGTACAAATAACTCTCTCTAAGAGTAGATGATGTTACTCACTTAAGTACAATTGAATGACTCTCTAAGAATGTTACAACTTTAGATCTGAGAGTAGAAGATGAGAGGAATGTAGAAGATAATACATCAGATAATATGCTCTGTTCTTCCAACTATCTTCTGAATGTAGATGTTTCTTTTATACTCGGCTTCTTGGGCGGCAGGTTGAATATGAACGTTTGAATATAGCCGTTAATCCCATGTTACCGTTGAGAAGTACATCTTCATTAATGCTTAGCAGGGTTGACTTGCTTTATCTCTGAAAAGTAGTCCTGACACCTCTGCTCTGACAAAAGTATTCTGACTTCTGTGTATGTGACGTTTACTCTTGTACTCTTGCTGACGGATGATCATCATTCATCCGCAAGTGGTAATCTTGCTCCGCAAGTGTTAAGCTCTGAGTCCCAATGCCAAGAGTCTTTCCATCCGGAAGCTCATTTGCATCCGGAAGTGTGACCAAGTTCTGCACATACTGGTTAGTCCAACATAGCAATATATATATAATCAAATATAGTAAGAGCTATACATGCTGTGGGAAGCTTGTTTGCTATGGGGAGTAGTCTTACTTAGACTATGTTTTGACTTAGTGTATTATTTACTTTGAACGTTAGTCCTCTTAGTCTATGATGTATCCGGAAGCACTTTTACATCCGGAAGTGAAACTACTGGATGAAGGATTTTGTTCACTAATACTCACTCTCGCTCAGTGTCCTTCAATCCAACAGTCAGCGCTAGTCACTACGCTATCGGATGCACTTTCACTTGACGAGGTAAACTCACTGACGCTTAGGGTTATATCTATTCTATCAGTCTGTGCCAGTCAAAATCTATCAGGAAGCCATTTCACTTGATGTGGCTTTTTCACTGACGCTTGGGGTTATTTTATTTTATCAGCCTGCGTCAGTCTAAATCTAACAGGAAGCACTTTCACTTCCAGTTGAATTATAACCTAGTCTTAAGGTTTTGTGTACCTAATGCTCATGGACTAAGTTATTTCCTAGTGAGTTACTCGCTGCCGCTGGGGGATAAATCATTCATCCGCGTGCGCGAGTCCTAGTCTATCCGGAAGTAAATCCACATCCGGTTGCACTCTTACTTGGGATCCTATGTTATCCTATTGCTTTCTAAGTACTTGGCCTATTCTTTTAGTCTTCATCAAAACTTAAGATTCTAACATTCTCCCCCTTTTTGATGATGACAAACCTAGTTCTATCTATTAAGTTCCTAAGGAAGGATTAGCAAAAGAATAAAAGCAATAGATAAGAACAAGTAACTTGAACAAATATTATTGACAAGTAAAAGTTACAAGTCAGAGTTACACAATCAAATAACATATACAAGTAAATAAATTTCACTAAGTATGAATAAAAATCTGCATGAAAACAAAACAAGAAAATTTCAAGTTAAAACCAAATGTTTGGATTTGGGGGTTCAGGGTTTGTGTTTCTTTTTCCTCTCCCTCTCCTTTTGTCTCTCTTCATTTTCTTTTTGTAGTTGGGCTATCTCGGCCTCACGCTCACTCTGGTTTATCTGGGCAATGATCTGCTGAAGTTCTTCTTCATCTCTTTCCCTTCTGAGTCTTTCTGATTCGATAGACTCCTCGAATGCTCTTTTCATGTTCTCTACTTCTTCATACCCAGGGAACCCTGTAGCATCATCGAAGTAGGCGACCTCTCCATTGGGATAGTGAACAGCCCGAATCTTTACGTTCCATACAGGGAAGTTGGGATCCTCCTCAACTTCCTGGGCTTTCCTTTTCCCTTTCCCCTTACTCTTCCTTTTGCTCTTGCTAATCGGAGGAGTAGGCATGGCACTTGCTCTGTCAGCATCGAGGCAGGCCATCTGACCGAAGGAGAGTTTGTCCGTGAACCCATACTTTTCATATTCCTCAGGAGTCATGTCTTCAATTTCCAACTTGACCTCCTTTAGAATAGGAACTGCTTGAACTACTGGGGTTTCAGGCTCAACTTGGGCAGATGAGGTCTCTTGCTCAGGTTGGTCAGATGGAGTCTCTTCCTCACTCTCAGCAGTTTCAGTGGTGGCAATAATTTTCCTGGTCCGCTTCTTGGCAACGGCCTTCTTTCTAGATTCACTGAAGGTGACTGCTGGCTCAGATGAGGGAGGAAGGGCAGATGATTGCTCAGACGAGGGGATCTCAGACTCTTGCCCAGTGGATGAGGGGATAGGCTTGGCTGTCACAATAGGAGGGTGATTGATCTTCTTCAGTCCCCACTTCATCATTATCTCCTCAATATCCTTTCTACTTATCTTAGTTGGAGGAGGTTCTGATGAAGATGACTCAGGCTGTGAAGTTTGTTCATTTGGCTCAAAGACAACCATCTCCAATTTTGATCCTTGCTCAGACGACCTCTGCTGCTCCATGAATCTTATGGCTTCTCCTCTTATTAGGCTTTCAGCACCACTCAGCCTTTGGGATTCCATGGCGCGGCGAAGGGCAGCCATGATGTCTTCATCAAGCCAGAGGGATGGCTGACTGAGCACATCCCTTGTGTTCATGGAGAGGCGAAGAGAGGTCATCACATTTCTCCCCCTTTTGTCATCATCAACAAGGGCGAGTGCCAGGGATGGAGTAGATGAAGAGGAGGGTAGAGGTTCAGGGTTAAGTGGAGTTTGGGGTGAGGATTCTGGGGAAGAGGCAGGTAAGGTATGTTCTGGGGATGTGGGTTGGTTGGGGAACCAGGAAGGATCTACGAATAGACCTTCGAATGGGTAGGTGGAGGAATATTCAGTGAAGGTAGTGGAAGAGTGTGGAGTAAATGGGGTAAAGGGTACGTGAGGATCCTCAGGGATTTGCTGAAGGCGTGGGTAATCTCGTAGGTAGATATGGCTGAGGGGGTGAATGGCAGTTTGAAATCCAAGGTGTTCGGCTAAGGGGTTGGATGGTGTGCGAGTGGATGAGGGAGGTGTAGATGGGGAGTTTTGTGGAGATGGGGAGTTGTTGGAGTGAAGGGGTGATTGGCTAGGAGATTGTTGGTGTGTGTCTTGGGTTTGGTGTTCATGGTTGGGTGAAGGTTGGGATTGGTGAGCATTGTTTGGTGATGGAGGGGATTGATGGTCATTTTGTGGAGGTGGCTGTGGTGGTTGAGTGTTAGGTGGAGGAGGAGGGGGAAGTTGAGGGTGACCTGAGGGAGGAGGAGGAGGAGGATTTTGGGGAGGAGGAGGTGGTGGAAGGTTACCTTGTGATGGTTGGGGAATTTGTAGGTGTTGAAGAATGAGATCCAACTTTGCATCCACCCTGGCAAGGTGATTCTCGATCTGTCCTACTCTGTCCTCGAGCCGCTGGATCCGCTCCCCTTGATGCTGGAAGCCAGCTTCACATTCAGCACGGAGAGGAACCACCAAGGACTCAGGCAATCTGAAGAGAAGCTCTTCCTTTACTTCCTCGGCAAAGGCCCTAACAGAGGCTGGCACTCTTGCTACACGGCTTGGCCCAGCATGTGAGTCAACTTCCTGATCCCCTGCTCCAGATGCAGAGGGGGCTGAAGTGCCAGAAGCACTACTGGCTTGTGAGCCTGAGCGAGTGGGCTTAGGAGGCTTGGAGTACCTGATGCCCATCTTCCCAATATTGGTTGCTCCCACAGGCTTACACTTGACATTCTCTTCCTCCACAGCAGATGTAGCCTTGATCAGATGCTTCTCAAGGAGGAAGGCAATGATGGTGGGATAGGGAAGATGGCCAGACTTGTCATTGGTCAACCATCTCTGAAGCTCTAAGCAGATCAACTGGCCAGGATTGATAGGTTGTTGTTTGAGAAGTCTGGGGAACCAAGGGTTGTCAATGTTGGCGAACTCATTGAAGTTACCCCCTTTGTGAGTCATCATCCGGGAGTAAACATAGTACAGCAGTCTGTATGAATCAGACATTTTGGACACCTTTTTGTCATCGGTGCCATATAGTGTCACAAGATCCTCCTTGCTGTACTTGTGCGCCTCTGGATATAGCCACTCATTCATGCTTTCATCTGTTATCCCCATTAACTCATTCAGCGTCTTCCACGTGAACCTGAAGGTTTTCCCCCTTACTGTGGCGGAGAAGGAGAGTTTGTGGATTTGCTCTTTCCCATCAACCTTCTTGTACTTGGCCCTGCCAGAGAGGGATTGGCAGAAGACTCGCAAGACGTTGACGTTGTAGTCCTGGTTGATGCCCAGCCAAGGCATATACTTTTCCAAGTAAGGGCGCAGATGGGGAAACCCTAGTTCATCCATCTTGTCCAGATTGATGAACAGGCCATGGTTGAAGATGGGAGTGGATGTCTCAAATTTGGCGGTCACACTCTCTAATGCCCCATCTCTATATACTGTGGGATCATCTTCTTCAACCCTCTGCCTCTTGGAAGAAGGCTCCTCAGCAAATTGAACCTTCTTCTTCTTTCCTTTTCTCTGAGCATCCCTCTCTTGTTCAGAAACCACTAACTGTTCTACTCGACCAGAAGTTCCAGGCTGACCCTGAATATTCTCATCCTGTCCCAGTGGTTGCCCAGAAACTTCACGGTGTTCATGATGTTCATCGCGATGTTCTTCATGATGCCCAGATTTACCAGAGTGCTTGTGACTTGATTTCCCAGATTTCGACTTGTGTTTCTTGGATGAAGAGGCTTTCTGGGTAACTGGGTTGGATTCATGCGAACCGGCCATTTTTTTTTTGTATGAATGTTGTGGTAAATAGAGATGAAATGCGAGGAGTATATAGAGAAAAATGAAGAACACGATGGAGAAGATGAAGAGACTTTTCAGAGAAAATGATGTGAGTGAAAAAGATGCAGTAAAAGATGAAAGTGAAAAAAAAATGGCATCTATTTATAGGTAAAACTTCTGAGGATAAAATGGGCATCTTCTTTCAAATTTTCACACATTGGGTAACGTAAGATTTTAAGTTGGAACGACACACCTGATGACACGTGTTGCTTCAATTAGTCAGAGAAGGCACAACGTTTCATAGAGGAAGTTGAAACGTTTTCTGAAGTGATGTGTCTTTTTGTTTGCCACTGGCGCTCTGGCTTGCTTTATTTCAATACTCAGTCCTAGCAAATAATCATCCGGAAGTGGTTTTGCTTCCGGTAATACAGGTGCTCTGGGTTGTCCTGAGAGATCATCCAGCGCTAGCAAAAGAGTATCCAGAAGTGGCTTTGCTCCCGGTTGGACTCACTTAAGATTTAACATTGAGGGACCTGCAAAACCTAAGGTTGGCACTTCGATGCCTAAGTTAGCACAGTTGGCAGGTTTTAATAATTAAGTATAGATGTTTTCTGGAGATTTAAATTTCATCTTAACATTCCCAAATGTCTCTTTATAAGGATAAATTAATTAACCCTTAGTGGTTGTCTGGAGACTATATCTGTAGTTGAGAGACCATTCTTGCACATGCTTCCGGAAGTGTATTTGCTTCCGGATGTGAAGGTCTTTAGATTTAACATTAGTGTACATGCTGAGGACTTTCCTAGTCACCTTATGTTAATCAGCTCATAACCAAAATTCTAAGAGAACGTGCTTGTTGATTAGTTTGGTAAGACAAGAGCATTAATAAGGTGAAGACAGCTTTTGAAAGTTTAGTTCACAATTTCACATAGTTTCATTCTCAAGTCATGAATTTTACTCATACTCTTTTGGATAAATACCAGTGAGATAGTACAGGGAGTATGAAATAGATTGCATATTTTTCAGTTTCATAAACAAGTATAATTTGATAAATATGCCCTAAGAATGTTCATGCTAGATTATGAAGATATGTAAATTGTCAACACAATGAAATTCTAAAAACCTTAGGTTTTAACAATCTTTGCAGAAATTGATTCAAAGCAATTCTTAAGACTTCTTAAGGTTGTCCGATAAGAGAAACTTTCTATTAAAATCTACAATAGGAGCAAGGGAAAGAAATGCTCATATAAGATTGGCGAGATTTCCTCAAGATCACGTTCAGAGCAACCATTTCTTCTCATCTTGATAACGAGCACACTTGTTGAAGTTCTCTCTCGTGCATCCACATCGATCAAGCTTTCATAATCAAGGTTACATTTGCGTCAAGTAGTAGCTTGTTTGATCTTGGCATGTGGTGTTTGAACTTTTCAATTTCAGGAGCAGTAGCACTCGGAGCCCAGTATGAACAACAGCTCATTCAGATTTGACATATTGCTCAGATATGATCTTGAATATTGTTGTTCCTTTGGATCTTCTTTCCTACAAAATACCAAATGATTCCTTTTTCCATTTTTCAGTCTCCAAACTTGGATCTGACAGGTCAGTTTGTAGGAAGTGTAAAGTTCGTATGCATCTAAGAATCATTTTCTATGAATATGGCATTGTGAATCAACTATGACTATATGCACATGGTTATACACATTTTGATAATGATAGTCTATGAACATTGTGGTAAACTCTTATAAGGCATATAATGTTCATATACATGATGCTTGATGTAAAATCTCAATAAGTCCATCTGACATTTGCATAGGAGATTTTATTATTGCATGCTTCAACCTTAAGTGATCCCTTGCTTACCCAAGGGAATCTTCTATACTTATCTTTGGTCTGAAGCACTTTCTTCTGAGAGGTAGGATTCAAGAGCCTTTTCAATGTTGATCGAGGAATCCACTCTCTTTTGTTCTTCTCAGGATAGTTGAATGGAACTCTGTGATAGCTCATTCTTGAGACAGAACCATTGTTCCTGGTGGTTGCGCATTGCTTCTTATGATTGTACCAGGGAGTATCAGCAGTTGCATCACCACGAGTTCTCTTCTTTGGGGTAAGAGGAACTCTTGATCTTTCCTGCACAAGTAAGGCACTAGGAGGATGTTTTGGTACCCATTTGTACTTGGGTCCTACATGGTTAGCACTGGACCTTACTTGTCCTTTAGGAATCCATACAAACTTATTTCTCACATTTGAATTTCTTCTAAGACTGCATGTGTGAGAAATATGTCCTAATCTACCACAATAATGACAGATAATGAAATGATAATCAAAATGGGGTTTTCTATCATTATCATGATTAGTTTTCTTTAGAGAAGCTTTTTGTTCCTTTGAAATCTCAGTTTCTTTTGAAAGCTTTTCTTTATCCTTCAACACGTGTTTACAGTCAAAACATTTTTCAAGGCATGTTGAAGTTTTCCCTACCGATAGTGGGCTAGCTATCGGAACCACTAGTTCTTTAAAAGAAACCTCAGAAACTTTGGATGTAGATGAAGAAATTAGTTTTACAAGTTTCCTATCTTTTTCTTTTAAGCCTAGAAGTTCCTTTGCAAGTTTACAATATTCAGTATATAACTCATTGTATGCATCTTGTAAATCAGAGAATTCAATTTCAGATCCAGATACCTTACTTTCTGAATCTTCTAGGCAGAGATGGATACTCTCTTCACTGAAGCCTGCTTCCTCAATATCAGCTTCCAGAAGCTCATCAGTAGATGATCCACAAGGGGCACGAGTTGAGCTTTGGATAGCTGTGCTTTCAAGAGATGGGTTAGAAGCATATATCACATTAAGAGTATTCCAAATATCTCTAGCACTAGAGAAATGTTTAATTTTCTGGTAATCATTGTCAGATAAGCTTTTGTGCAAAATCTGCAGTGCTCTAAGGTTTAAGTAAAATAAACTTTTCTCCTCTTCTGTCCAATTTACTTTTGGTTTGAAATCAGAGTCCTTTTCAAAGACATCCCACATTTTGAAATCTGTGGATAGTATAAAACTTTTCATCCTTCCCTTCCATAAGTAAAAATCAGCATTTTCTAACACGGGTGGGATAGTATGGTCAAAACTTTCAAAACACATTTTGTAACCCAAGTCAGCCTAGGTCTTTGCACTTGAGATCGTTGGATCCTTTAAACAAGTGACCTTGCTCTGATACCAAATGAAATGCGTGGCTGTCACCCAAGAGGGGGGGTGAATTGGGTGGCAGAATAAAACTTATGATTTTCTCTTTTTAAAACTTTACTCCTTGTGCTTGATGAGAGTGATGATGAATCATCCCAAGCACAAGTGAGTATGCAGTGGTGTGGTGCTTGGTGAGAGATTTAAATAAGCAGATTATGCACAAGCGAGTTTATCCTGGTTCGGTCACTTCCAGACCTACATCCAGTCCCCAGGCTCCACCTGAGATTTTCAATCCACTAAACTTCTTGTTTGAACCAGGCACAAGAAAGCCTTTACACTTTAGGTTTTACGAACACGGGTTCACCTAACAACCCACAGGTTTTACAACGGGTTCACCTGCAAACCTTTCAACCACAAGTTTTGCGGGCTAACTTGCAACCTATGGAGATTTAGACAACCTCTAAATGCTCCCCCTTACTATTGTAATATAACAATTCTGTTCTTCAAGCACAAGCTTAAGAACAGCCTCTATCAATTAGAGGATTTAATGATATGTTCACTCTATGAACTGATTTTGATAATCACTTAAGTACAAATAACTCTCTCTAAGAGTAGATGATGTTACTCACTTAAGTACAATTGAATGACTCTCTAAGAATGTTACAACTTTAGATCTGAGAGTAGAAGATGAGAGGAATGTAGAAGATAATACATCAGATAATATGCTCTGTTCTTCCAACTATCTTCTGAATGTAGATGTTTCTTTTATACTCGGCTTCTTGGGCGGCAGGTTGAATATGAACGTTTGAATATAGCCGTTAATCCCATGTTACCGTTGAGAAGTACATCTTCATTAATGCTTAGCAGGGTTGACTTGCTTTATCTCTGAAAAGTAGTCCTGACACCTCTGCTCTGACAAAAGTATTCTGACTTCTGTGTATGTGACGTTTACTCTTGTACTCTTGCTGACGGATGATCATCATTCATCCGCAAGTGGTAATCTTGCTCCGCAAGTGTTAAGCTCTGAGTCCCAATGCCAAGAGTCTTTCCATCCGGAAGCTCATTTGCATCCGGAAGTGTGACCAAGTTCTGCACATACTGGTTAGTCCAACATAGCAATATATATATAATCAAATATAGTAAGAGCTATACATGCTGTGGGAAGCTTGTTTGCTATGGGGAGTAGTCTTACTTAGACTATGTTTTGACTTAGTGTATTATTTACTTTGAACGTTAGTCCTCTTAGTCTATGATGTATCCGGAAGCACTTTTACATCCGGAAGTGAAACTACTGGATGAAGGATTTTGTTCACTAATACTCACTCTCGCTCAGTGTCCTTCAATCCAACAGTCAGCGCTAGTCACTACGCTATCGGATGCACTTTCACTTGACGAGGTAAACTCACTGACGCTTAGGGTTATATCTATTCTATCAGTCTGTGCCAGTCAAAATCTATCAGGAAGCCATTTCACTTGATGTGGCTTTTTCACTGACGCTTGGGGTTATTTTATTTTATCAGCCTGCGTCAGTCTAAATCTAACAGGAAGCACTTTCACTTCCAGTTGAATTATAACCTAGTCTTAAGGTTTTGTGTACCTAATGCTCATGGACTAAGTTATTTCCTAGTGAGTTACTCGCTGCCGCTGGGGGATAAATCATTCATCCGCGTGCGCGAGTCCTAGTCTATCCGGAAGTAAATCCACATCCGGTTGCACTCTTACTTGGGATCCTATGTTATCCTATTGCTTTCTAAGTACTTGGCCTATTCTTTTAGTCTTCATCAAAACTTAAGATTCTAACAAGTACAAGAGACAGAACGTACATATGCCCAGAAGTCAGAATACTTTTGTCAGAGCAGAGTTGTCAGAGTTGCCTTTCAGAGATAAAGCAAGTCAACCCTGCTAAGCATTAATGAAGATGTACTTCTCAACGGTAACAAGGGATTAACGGCTATATTCAAACAGACATATATCTGAAACATTCATAGAGGAGTTAAAAAAGAACAACAAGCTTATTGTCTGAGATATTGTAATAAACATTCTTCTTATCTTCTACTCTCTGATCTTAGAATTGTAATATTCTTAGAGAGAATCATTTGTACTTAAGTGTTTATCATAATCAGTTCATAGAGTGAACACACTATCAAATCCTCTAATTGAGAGAGGCTGCTCTAAAGCTTTGTGCTTGAAGAACAGTGTTGTATCATTACAAAAGTGAGGGGGAGTATTTAGAGGTTTTCTAAATCTCCAAGGTTGCAAGTTAGCCCACAAAACTTGTGGTTGTAAAGGTTTGCAGGTAAGCCCGTTGCAAAACCTGTGGGTTGTTAGGTGAACCCGTGCTCGTAAAACCTAAGGTGTAAAGGCCTTTCTTGTGCCTGGATTAAACAAGAAGCTTAGTGAATTGGAAATCTCAGGTGAAGCCTGGGGACTGGATGTAGGTCTGAAAGTGACCGAACCAGGATAAATCTGTGTGTGCTTATTCTGTTTTTAATCTTCACATTTCCAGCACCACACCATCATATACTTACTTGTGCATGACATGATTTATCGTCATCTTCATCAAGCACAAGAAGTAATGTTTTAAAAAGAATTTTAAGCTTTATTCTATCACCCAATTCACCCCCCCTCTTGGGTGACAACCACACATTTCACTTAGAACATACAAATATACTTTTATATTAAAAAGGTATGTGATATTTCATCACAAGTAAAAACACCTCATGCATTGCATGGGTAAACTGCTTGTTTAAGAACAAAAGAGAGGCACGTGGGAAGGAGGGGGAGTTTTGGTATTTTTACACTAATCTAGTCACATTCTTAATTTATCAAAACAATGTAGTTTTTTTATGAGAAGGATGATGAGCATGGAATTGTAACCTGTAGGTAGAGCCGGGAATATGAGTTGACCCGTCCAAATCCAAGAGTCAGATGGGCAGGGTCAGAGCGACCCGTTTTAAATGGGTTTAAATTTGATCAACCCTAGTCACAAGCCTATGCGATAGTGGAATGCACATAAAAATATAAAAATTCTAAATTCTAAATTCAAACTGATATGAGTGGCCTAATTCAGCCAAATGATAAAAGTCTAGTACACTAAAATTCAAAATCTAAAGGTCAAATAAAGCAAACTAAAACTCTATCATTCAATATCTTACACAATTGAAACTTCAATAACCTCCTCCTCCTCAACTAAAGACTTAATCGATAACTACTAAATAAGTTAATCTTTGTTTTTTTTGTTTTAGTACTCATGGATTTTGGGTTTTGGCTTGGACCTTGGAGAATGAGATTTTGAACTTTTGTGTTTTGTGGATTTTTTTAAAAAAAACAGGGTTGGCCCGCCAACCTACTGTGCTAATCCTTGTTCACCCAATGGTTGAATGAGTTGAGTCAGAATGATCCGTTTTAAATGTGTTAGGATTTTACCAAATCTAACCCTGTAAAAACCCGCAATTTCCGAGCTCAACCCGCGGGTTCGACCCATATTCCCGGCTCTACCTATATGCAGTCTATAGCTGGGACTTTCAGCCCAGTTTGTCGGGCTGAACCCCGAATCGCCACAAAAAAACGAGTCATGCTGGAAAAACTAAGCCCATTTCATTCGGGCTGAAAACAAACTTTTAGCCCGATTAATGCGGGCTACATTCGGCCAGCTTGCTTTTAATTCGGGCTGGCCCGAATTTTTTATAAAAAAAATCAGAAAGCCTACCTCTCTCTCTCTCTCTCTTCTTCTCTTCTTCACTTCCTCACACTCCCGTTGAACTCTCCTTACTCTTTTTCGATTTTCTTCTTCTCGAGCTCAGCCACCAACAGCGACGGCCGAAGCCATATCCGGCGAACTCGAGCTCCTTGGTTCTCGTCCTCAATGGTGAGCTTCCATTGGACCCTGAAGCTCTTTATTTGGCCTGGCGTGAATTTCCTCTCTATTTCTCAATGATTTTCTTCAATTCGTGCGAGGAGTGAAATAGGAAAACGAATGTGCTTGCTTCTTTGTATTCTGGCTTCTCAAAAGAGAAAGAAAAGCTGCCACTGTGAATTTCATTTTTGCACTGCTTAACTTCAATCCCTCTTTCCTTCTATAGAAACCAAAACCTTTCCATTGCTCCTATTTATTTCCCTCTTCCATTTCATTTCATTCCACACGACGTCGTTCCATTTTCAGCCACAGATGCGGTGGCGCACTTCACAGTCCTTTCTCTTCAGTGGCCTTCGCGCGTTGCATCAATGCAGAAATGTACAGACGGTGTCGTTTCTGCTATGCACTTTGCCAGCTCGGACGACGAAAGGTGTTCCTTACTTTTACTTTTCATATTTATTTGCCTTTTAAATTTGTTTGTTGTTGTTACGTGCTAATGTTTAAACATTCATTTCATATTGATTTTCCTTCTTTGCTGCCCTGAATGTTGCGCAAAAAGCGGAACTTGATGTCAATTGTTTGGAGAATATTGAGCTTCTCGAAATTGAAGGATTTAATCTTTGGCTTTGAATGCTTATGGCCACTGCCTCGTGCAATAGTTAACTCTATGGTTGTTATAGGGTTAAGGTGCAATTTACATGGACTATTGCCGTAGCTGACACAATTGATCATAAACATGTGCAGAATTACCAATAGACCTTTTAAGGAGGAGTATATTTACCAAAATCTTCTATTCTAGGTGAACAAGTTGGCCCTTTAAATCCTAAATTTGTTACCAAAATAGAAGGTTTAAGTAAATATGCTACTGCTTAAAAGGTTGGTTGTAGTTCTGCACCATTTTATTGTCAATTGTGCTAACTGCAACTCTTGCACCTTATCCCATTGTTATATATGGAAACTGCATATGGCAAATTTCTTAAAGGCGGAATTTCATTATGATAGCATATTTGGACAATTGCTTAGCAGGTGTTTGTTGTAGTGTATTTTTGAAAATTATGTGTCTGACCTTGGGATAGCTCATTGGTTATATTTAATTTCAATCTTCTGGGTCTTGTGATGTTTTTCATCAAGTTAATTATATTTCTGAATTCAGTTTAACTTATTGGTTGCCTTTCATTTCAATCTAATGTGTCTTGTGATATTCTTCACTGAGCATATTGTTTGTCTAAACTTAGCTTATCTCACGGCTGCCTTTCGTTTCAATCTTTTGGGTATTGTGATATTTTTCACTGAGCAAATTTTTTGTCTTAACATAGTGTGACTTAGCTGCTTTCTATATGATAACCAAGTATTCCACATGGAAGCCTATCACTAAAAGGAATATGAGAAACGATTTCATTTCAAATCAGCCATATAAGTAAACATTTTAGAAGGCTCATGCTTTCTTACAGGATGTTACTTTATTTTGAAGTGAATGCAACTGAATGCAAGATGTGGTTTGCCTAATAAAATGATGGGTAATGGACCTAATCTACCCTCCAAGTAACCACCTAGGAGCACTGGGCACCCTGAACTAGAGGCCCTTATTTGTACTCGGAGTAACCAAAGTGGTTAAAAAATACCCCGAGTGGACGGTCAATCATGTTTGACCGTTAATATGCCCATGTGGCCGCCACGTGGGTTAAATTTTTGCCACGTAGGATAAGGATAATGGACCTAATTTACCCTCCACGTAACCACCCATGAGCATTGGGTACCCTGAACTAACAACAAGCTCATATTTATACCCAAAGTAACCAAAGTGTTTAAAAAAATACCCGAGTGGACGATCAATCTCGTTTGACTGTTAATCTTTCCATGTGGCCGCCACGTGGGTTAAATTTTTTCCATGTAAGATTTGTCATGTGGGGCCCACATAAAATAAAAATACAATTCCCTCTCTTCTCTTTTCATCACTTCCAAACAGCCCCACCCCCTCCCCCCAACACAACCACCGCCCCACCCCTAGAGGGAATTAATTTTTTTATATGTCGGCCCCACATGACATATCCTACGTGGCAAAAATTTAACCCACGTGGCGGCCACATGAGCAAATTAATGGTCAAACGTGATTGACCGTCCACTGAGGGTATTTTTTAACCACTTTGGTTACTTCGAGTGCAAATATGGGTCTGTTGTTAGTTTAGGGTGCCCAATGAATGCTCTTGGGTGGTTACTTGGAGGGTATATTAGGTTCATTACCCTTATCCTACGTGGCAAAAATTTAACCCACGTGGCGGCCACATGGGCAGATTAACGGTCAAACGTGATTGACGGTCCACTCAGGGTATTTTTTAACCACTTTGGTTACTTCGAGTACAAATAAGGGCCTGTTGTTAGTTAAGGGTTCCCAGTGCTCCTAGGTGGTTACTTGGAGGGTAGATTAGGTCCATTACCCTAAAATGATTTGCAGTTCCATTACCAATCACCACTAATTGTTAAAGCCTTACTTAAAAAGTTCTAGTTTGACAGTTTTCTGATTTCTGATTAACAGTCTCATACAGGTTCTCAACAATGGCAGAAGTATCACATGGACCTGCCCCTGGAAATGATTATCTGTCTTTCATCAAAGCCTCACTAGATGAATTTGAAGGTATTGAATTGGCTAATTTAGTATGTTATTAACAGATTTTCGTTTCTCCTACTGTCCTGTGATTCTTATTTCTTTGTGCATAATATTCTTAAGCAATTTTCACTTTAAAATCTTTTTTGCATCCATTAGAATTTTGATCTCGTGTCCAAGCACTTGGAGAATCAAGGGGGCTTCCACAAGTGATATTTGACTGCTAAAATTTTTATTTTTTACATAAAAGCATACATAGTTCCCTTAACATGGGAGGATACTTACAAGAGAAGATTTGAAACTTAAAAGTCTAGAGCACAAATATTAATATAACATTCAGCCACTATAAAATATTACTAAAATATATTAAATATTCCTTCTATGCTAAATATCCCAAAATATCTCTCTTATATCTCATCATTTCTCCCCTGCTTGGAGAACACGGCTCCTGACGAGTTAAAATGGAATTACATAATTGGGGAGTGAATGATAGAGCTTGACATAGTACTTCAATCTGGAAATCTATACAAACAAACAAGGTAACTCAAATTTAGTCTTTGCAAAGAGTGAACATTCTGATAATGTTGATGTGGAAAACCCTTCCAATAAACAAGATAGTTGTAGAGGTTATCATTGGAGAGAAAAACTATCTGCTCTTTCATTGCATCTACAACTTCTGGATTATAAGGAGCATGAGATTGATGAGCCTACACCCTATGAGGGCAATGTGAAGTAATCATCTCATAGATTTGAGTACTTGTAGTGTCAAGATTCTCAGTTTGATAGACGTGCAAGGCCAGTAACTGATTATCTTTGATTGCTAACTCAAAATCTGGATTCAACGCAAGACTCATGCTTTCATAATTCATGGGGTTTTGTTCTGGCTTGACTTCTTTTTCTCTGTCAGCTTCATTCACCACTTCAACTTTTTCTTTAGCAATGTTTTCTCTTGCAATAGGATATGTCACTTTAGGACCATCAATACTGTTAATAGATCTTTGTGGGACAGTGGTGGTGTGGTTGTATCAATTTCATGAATAACTTTCATAGAAGTTAGGGTTAAGGGTCAAATCTAGCACTCTACTATTGCCAAAAGTTCACTCGACATAAACAAGAATTCGATGGCTCAAATGTAGCACACATCTTTTCAAAAATGGCTTAAATCTAGCATTTTCGTCAACTTTAACAGGTTTGACCGTTAAGTTTGACTTGACATGCCACGTCACCCAGTTTTGACACGTGGCCTGCCACGTCACCCAATAATTGATATTAAGTGGGCCCATTAGGTGATGTGGCAAGCCATGTGGCAAAAACTGGGTGACGTGGCGGGTGACGTGGCATGGTCAAGTCAAACTTAACGGTCAAACCCCGTTAAAGTTGACGAAAATGCTAGATTTGAGCCATTTTTGAAAAGATGTGTGCTACATTTGAGCCATCGAATTCTTGTTTATGTTGGGTGAACTTTTGGCAATAGTAGAGTGCTAGATTTGACCCTTAACCCTAGAAGTTACAAGTTTTGGTTGTGAGGAAGGGACTGCTACCTTTGTTGACATACTTGTTGCTTTCTCATCTACTTGATTGTACTGCTGCTCTTTCTTTGATGCATTAATGTTGGGCTTTAGAGATAGTGAAACAGTATTCATAATGGCATCCCATTCAAACTGATGTAAAACAAGTTTAGAACACTCATATATGTTCAGATTTAGAGCTGGGCAGATTAGGATTTAGGGAGGAATTGAAGAAATAGTGAGGAAACAGGGGGATGCAGAAATAGAAATATGAAGAGGGAGGAATAGATTAGAAACATAGGGGGAAGTCAGAAGAACTTGTGCTTTCAGTGGGGGGGGGGGGGGAAGAGATCACATAATCATCATATATTCATTCATAATCTTCAACTAACTAATAGAAGAGGGAGCATGTCCTATTTATAGATGGAAGGTTTCCTTCTCATGAAGTAACCTTTGAACTTGCTAATATAAAATTATAAAAGCATACATAGTTCCCTTAACATGGAAGGAAACTTACAAGAGAAGATTTGAAACTTGAATATCTAAAGCACAAATATTAAAATAACATTCAGCCACTATAAAATATTACTAAAATATATTAAATATTCCTTCTATGCTAAATATCCCAAAATATCTCTCTTATATCTCATCATCAAGTTATTTCACAAGTGGCAAAGTTCATATACTGAAATCATATATACAAAAGCACGGGGAAATTGATGGAGATCTTGCTCTGAATTTGAGTTGATTGGTTTAAATGTAAAAGGCACTCAGAGTTATTTGTAATTAAGAAATATCTAATAAGGAAAAAGGGAAGTTTTATTGTTCTGCTATAAGACCAACAATGTGATAGGAAGTGTATCAAGAAAGGTTTAAGAGGGAGACAAATAGATCAAGAATGGGTTGTATAAGGGACAACATGCGCATATAGTTGGGGTAGCTAAGATGAGAATGTTTAGATGAATGTGGTTATACAAGAAATGATAAATTTCGTGATGATCTTATAAAGGAAGAGTTCGAATCATGATGCCTATTGAAGAGAAAATGATTAAAAATCATTTGAGGTGATTTAGACATGAACAAAGAGTGTCATTGGAGGAGTTAGTGAGGAGTGTAGATTGGGAAGTATGGTATCCTCTCAAAAGGGATAGAGGAAAACCTGAGAGAACATTTAATGAAGTTATGGAGAAAGACCTTTTGGTTAACAATTTATCTAAGTATTTGATTGTTGATTTAGCACAATGATGTTATGCAATCTATATAGCTAACCCTATATAGCGGGATACTGCTTCTTTCTGTTGTTATACTCCAATTACCTCTCTGTGTGAACCGGTTGGCACATTATTGGTCATTGAGTAGGTTAGGACGAAAATAAACAAGTTCTGTTGCTTGTTGGAGAATCATGTGAGCACATATCGTCTTTGCTTTTTGGAGAAACATGGGTATTTATACTGGGACATTTTTGTGCAAAATTCATTATAAGTTTCACTGGAATGAACTTATGTTCCGTTCGGTTCTTAGTTTTTTTTTTATTAATTTATTGCACGGCATTGTACATGATGTATTCCTATATACTATTTTATTCTAAAAATGTTTAAATTTGGTGAAGATTACGACGGTCGAATGACGTTTTAGTTTTACACCTCCCTTTAATCACTGCTTTGTATGAAACCTGTAGGCCCATATCATTGTTGGTTGAATAGGTTTCACAAAAATGAACAAGCTTCTGTGGGAGACAAGACATTCTTGGTTCTTTTTGCGAGAGCTTTTGACCATGTATTTTTGTTTGAAAATATAAAGAAAATCAAGAAAAGGTGAGGAAGGCTATGTTTTAATTTCTCTTCCCTTTTTATAATTTGTTTTCTATTCACTTTGTGATTACAAATTGCTGTTGATGGAGTTGCTAAAAAAATACTTTTGATGGCAGGTTTCCTCATCTCTTTATCATGGGCTTATTCTTAATTCATTCTTCAGTAGATACGAAGCACCTGATCTGGTTATTGATGGCTGAAAACATTAGTTTCCCCATATTATTGTCAAAGAAGTCATTTCCTGAGGTAATGTGAAATCCTTGGTCCTATTGTTAAATAAAAACTATTATCCTTGGTACAATTCTTATTGTGGAAACAAAGATCACTAAACAGTCCGATGAATATTTCATAAATATGATATCATACTTATAATACAAAAACTTTTTAAAAAAATAATAACATTCTCCTACAAGTTTACCTAATACAATTCCCTAATTATAATATAATATTCTTATTCTAAAAATTTCCAAATAATATAATTTATAATTATGACTAAGATATACAAATATTCTACTAATAGAAAATAGAAAATATTATCATTATTTTTATTATTTCCTACACTTCCACTCAAGTTGGGCTATGGGTATTTGCCATATCCAACTTGCTAACAAATCTTCATTCTTCAATCATTGACCTCAATTATTGTGACTTTATATGTGGGGAATAATCATCCCAACTTTAGAAATTCTATGTGGGGAATGACCTTCCCATCGCAAATGCTCATTCTTCAAAAACACCTTGTTCATGTACGTGTGGAATGACTGTCCCATCGATATATCTTTATATGTGGGGAATGACTGTCCCATCGTAAACACTCATGTGAGGAATGACTGTCTCATCGCTGCAATCTCTTTATATGTGAGGATTGACCATCTCACTAAAACTACTTGAGTGTGGGGAATGACCATCTCATCGCAATGTACATGCACATGTACGTGAGGAATGACCATCCCATTGAATTTTTCTCTTCAGCACTACCAATCATCTTCATCATGAGAGGATCCTATTGAGGAAATGAGGTAGAGTCCTTCTGGTTTGACATAGTTGTTTCAATCTAGTTTATACCCAATGTTCAGGGTTGATAGCTCAGTGGTTTCAGGTAGAGGATGCATTTTGTTGCCTCCATTAGGTGACTCGATTCTACCTATTCAGGTTTAATTATTCAGAGCTGTAAACTGACCAAAACTGATCATTGTGGGGATTCTTGCTCTGATATCATCAAGGTTAGCTGAGCAATTGATGACTTACCTCAATTGTTTTTTAACTTAGTGTGCTACGTATAGGAAGAAGCAGAATGGCTTGATTATAGGGTTTCCAAGATACTCAAAATATAATGTTTCAAATAACAAGAAAGAAAATAAAATGAAACAATTTATTAAATAGAAAAATAAAACTTTCATTTTGGGTGTGACGATTACATGCCTGGTGTTGTTTTATGGTTCTGTAAAACTTGCATAGATAGTGCTTGAAGCGTTTGGTGGGAGAGAAATTCTTGCACCTTTATGGCTGGTCCTGTATATTTGGAGCTGTGGGGAAGAATAGCATTTGTCTCTTCGATTTGCTATTCTGCTATTGTTTTTTTCTTCTCCAATGTCGTCGCTATCTTAGATTCACGAAGAGATAGGGCTACTTTGCTACAATTTTGTTTAAATATATTTTCATTCTTTAGTTTTTAATGTTTCTTTTGGAGACATCTTATCCTTTATAATTTCTTGTATAAACTGAAGCCTGCTGTAGTATGCATAATTATTCTAAATTGGTTTTCAAGTTAACTCTCATATTTGTTTTATTTACACGCATGTGTGATATTATTTCTTTATATGAATTTTATTTAATTTATTTTCTTTTATATTCATAGATGGAGAAAGGTGCATGCTATTTGTTATTTAAAAATTTCGAGAGCCCAGCAGTTTATTCAGAGAATGATGTGGATCTTGAAATGCTATGCCAAGGTGATGATGCATTTTTCCTTACACAATCTTATGTACAATGCGTCAAGACTCTTGTATTCTTTTTAATTATGTTTATGCATGATTTATTTCCTGATGAGGGTATTTTGAACAGCTATTCAGAAGTTACATATGCTCCCTGTTGCGAAGTCAAAGTCAGTCAATCAATTGGAATTCACTTCTTGGAAGCAAGATGGGATCACGAAGGAGTATTATATGTGTTCTCTTCAGAATTTACTTTTCTTTTATCCAGGTATATAACAAATAGGGCAATGACCCTATTTTACCCTTCAAGTAATCACACTGGACCACTGACACCTTAAATTGTTGTAATAAACTATTTTTTTAAACTAAATAACTAACTAATTAATTATGGAATAGTGTGATAATTGTGTTAATTAATTAAAATATTAATAAAATAATTGGGTCGGGCCGCCCTATTGGTCATGAGCGTATGCCTTGGTCCTGTCTAACCCGATGGTCGGATCAGTCTCGTCCTAACTGGGCTGGTCCCGGGCTACATTGTGACAGACCAATTTTTGCATAGGACCGGATCGGGTCATGATGGGCCAATCAGGATGCCGGGCTTTTGTGCAGCCCTACTTGCAGTAATGAATTAGTGATAACTGAGTTGTAGTCATCAGTGAGCAATAAAGTAGGTAGGTCATTAAAGTAATTCGCTTGAGGGGTGGAAAAACAAAACAAGTCAGCCGAGTGACTAATGCGAAAGAGAGCATCAGCACTTTGATTTGATGTTCTTGACTTGTAAATGAAATCAAAGGGCAGCAGCTTTATAAGTAGTCCTTATTGTTCTGGAGTAGTCACATGTTCCAAGAGAAATTTGAGGCTAGAATGGTCTGTATGAACCACAAACTTCCTTCCCAACAAGTAATGCCATTTTTTAAGCGCCATTACCAAGGTTAACAATTCTTTGTTATAGACTGACTTGTGGTGATTGCTAGGAGATAACCTTTTGCTACTAAAATAAGTAATTGTTTGTCCGTTTTGTTGAAAGACAGCCCCTACACCAGTCCCAGAAGCATCCCAATCAACTACAAAAGTATGGTAAAAGTTGGGAAGTTGTAATAACGGGAGACTTGTCATAGCTTCCTTTAGTTTGTTGAAGGCAGCCAATGATCCTCCGTTACACAAAAAAAGGAATTTTTCTTGGTAATGTCAGTCAATGATTTAGCAATGAGCCCATAAGCTTTCACAAAGTGCCTATAATAGCCTGTGTGGCCTAAATGCTTCTTAGTTCTGTGACGGTCTTAGGTTGAGGCTAGTTGAGTACAGCAGTAATTTTATCCTTGTCCACAGCTACATCAACGTGTGTAATCTCATGACCTAAGAAAGAAACTTCAGTTTCCATGAATACACACTTTTTGGGATTTGCCGAAAATTGATTCTGTTGCGACAACAGAGTAAAGTTTTGAGTGCTCTTGATGGATGATTTTTGGAGAATGTTGTTTGTTATTGTTGAAGGATTTAACAACAAGAGAATGTGAGCAAAATTTGGTACTATATCTTAGGATATGAATTAGATAGATTAAGGAAGCTGGTAATAAAATGGAAAATAGTAAAGCTAATGGACTTCGTAGCTTCCCTAGTGTAAGTTTGGTAGTTTTACACAAAGATTTGTTTTTGATTTCTAAGATATTAAATGGAATTTTTGATCTAAAAAAATTCTTGATAAATGAGTGAATGAGCTTTAGTTTTTATTAATAAGAAAAAAGGGGATGTCAAAACTGCAAGTTGCAGAGGAATAAAACTTATGAGCCATATCCCTCTCCACCTGAATGAGAGTTTTGGGATTACATGGTTGATCCTCTATAATTGTTGCATTAATAGGAAGAAAATATTTCTTCTTAGAGGGTGAATATCAACAATACCTTTTTGAGTATGGGTTTAAGCTAGATTATACATTTAGAATTCAGATGGTTTGGCTGATGATGCTTTTTAGATAATGTTGAAAACAAAAGGGTTTCGCAAAAATAATAGTCTTCACTTATTTCATTGATGTGATTACATATTTATGGCTAAAGTATACTTTTGGCCCCTTATGTTTGCATCAAGTTTCAATTTAGTCCTTTATGTTTGGAAAGTACACTTTTAGTCCTTTTTTGTTAACAGAAAATGTTAACTTAATTTTAAATGGTTATTAAATACTGAAAAAATGTTCAGATTAAAATATTTGAGTGTAAATATTCTTATATTTTCAAAATTTATCATTTTTTGTCCAATTTCATTAGAAAATAATCATTTAAAGTTGTTAAGTTAGCATTTTCGGTTAAGTTAAACTAACGGTGTTAACAAAAAAGGACTAAAAGTGTACTTTCCAAACATAAATGACTAAATTGAAACTTGATGCAAACATAAAGGACCAAAAGTATACTTTAGCCCATATTTATAATATAAAAGTTTCCTAAAAGACAATAAACTTCTCCCACAAATTTACCTAACACGATTCCCTAATAAAAACGTAATATTCTTATACTCTAAATATTTCCTAATACTATAATTATTTCCTAATAATCTTCTAACACCCCCCGTCAAGTTGGAGCATCCAACTTGTTACAAAGATAATCCCAAAAATAAACAAAACTCAACACTCCCCATGAGCAACAAATCGGTGCACTTGATGCAAAACCAAAGCTGAAATCTAAAATCCAAAAATGCTCTAACCAGAGCAACCAAATCCATGTCATAAAGGCACCAAACTGGAGCTCATCCCAACACAAAACCCGAATGCAATCACCACTGGGATCCACCGGAACGGGATGACAACTCTAAAATACGAAGTTCATCAAAACACAAAACCCGAATGCAATCACGCAAGGATTCACCGGAAACGTCTTGACAACTCCAAATAACAAAACTCCATACCACCAATGGAAATAGCATCAAGATCACAAGAGGGGCAACCAAAAATGCCAAGAACCAAACTGCAACAGCCAACAAGAGGCACAAACCAACATCAAAAAATCTGAAGCAACTAGAATCTGGAACCACAAGATCCATGAGCACCTTTTTTTTCATTTTTTTTCCTTCTTTTTTAGCCATTGATCATAAGCAACAATTAAAAAATCCCAAATAAAATTCCAACATGCAAGTAGACAACAAAATAGCTTCACCATGAGCTACAAAACTTCACCAGGAACAATCACCACCAAAAACGGGAAAAAATGGCGAAAAAACAGCGACGGCGCGTGGGACTTCCTGCAAGGCGCGTGGGTGGCGTACGGCGGCGCAGAAGGCGCGTGCTGCGGCGGATCGTGGTCGGACCGGCTGGGGTTTGTTCACCGGAGACTTCCGATGCTGATGGGCCGGCGCGTGTTGCGAGAGGAGGTCCGGAAGAGCACGAAAGAGGCTGGACAGCTTCGAACGCTGTTCACGTGAACAATAGCTTGAACCAGGGTAGACGACAATGATAAACAAGAACCCTAAAGAGCCTTTTTGCTCTGATACCATGTTTAAAACAAAAGGGTTTCGCAAAAATAATAGTCTTCACTTTATTTCATTGATGTGATTACATATTTATAATATAAAAGTTTCCTAAAAGACAATAAACTTCTCCCACTAGTTTACCTAACATGATTCCCTAATAAAAAATAATATTCTTATACTCTAAATATTTCCTAATACTATAATTATTTCCTAATAATCTTCTAACAGATAACAATACCTCTTGAAAAAGATTTCCTCCTTTTTTTTTGGTTGTAAATAAAAATTATTTGACTAATTCCATATTTATATACCTGCTTTCATTTTTTTCAGGGTGCATCACTGCCGATGAATGTGGAAACCGCCTCTTCCTTTCTGACTGCAATCATCATAGGATTATTGTATCTGACGGCAATGGAATGATTTTGGACTGCGTATGTTTATTGCTATGGTTTTATTATAGGGTTAAGGTGCATTTTTAGTACTCTAGAATATAGCAAAGTGCACCTAACATAATACACAATATTGTGGTCCATTTGTGGTAACCAAGAATTATTTTCGTGGCTTATTTAGTAACGACGTTAAATAAGTTAAGTTTGACCGTTATGTGTCAAATTTTGACCGTTAAATTGTGGGGTAAAGGAGCATTTTCAGTACTCTAGAATATAGAAGGAGCACCAAACATAATATACAATATTTTGGTCCATTTGTAATAACTAAGAATTCTTTTCATTGCTTATCTAGTAATTCGTTAGGTAAAACTCACGTTTGTAAGATAAATCTAATGTGACATAATGATGTAATATATGTATATTGAAATGAAAATTTAACGAACATTATTTTAAGTTTATAACTATGTAATTAGATAGAAGTAACTCTTCTTCTATTACATCATAGGGTCATTAATTTGGGTCAAGCCAGTATGACCAACCCGTTTTAATTTGTGTCGAACCATTATGACCAACCCGTTTTAACTCAGTAAGGCCAACCTGTTTAGTTTATGATTTTTTGCTTACATTTTTTTGTATATGTAAAATACTAATGACTTATTAGTTTATACATGCACGATACTATGATAGTCTATGGATCTTTATAACTTTGCGGTGTTTAATTATTTGACACTTTGAATAATATTGTGAGTTAGTTGTTTATGGTGTTTAAATATTGTATATTATGTTTGATGCCCCTTCTATATTCTAGAGTACTGAAAATGCTCCTTTACCCCACAATTTAACGGTCAAAGTTTGACACATAACGGTCAAACTTAACTTATTTAACGTCGTTACTAAATAAGCCACGAAAATAATTCTTGGTTACCACAAATGGACCACAATATTGTGTATTATGTTAGGTGCACTTTGCTATATTCTAGAGTACTAAAAATGCACCTTAACCCTTTATTATAAGATGCGTTTTGATTTCAGATTTCTGCTGGGCTATATTTCTAGTGTAATGAATGTAAAACAGACATTTTTGGCTATATTGTCCCATGTTCTAATCCACCTCCTTGACACCCTGCAGAAGCTGACTTATTACTTTTATATTCATGATTTTACTGGTAAGAAAATGTTTACATGAAAGGAGTTATTAAAATGAATAGAATTTCTTAATATGTTACTTGGTGTATTTATAATTGTCTCTAATCATGGTGCTAGTTGTATATGTTTTTGAATTAATAATCAGTTGTTTTTTACCTTTCCAGATAGGATTGTATGTAAAGCATATTCATTTACACTAGGATAATAGATGCAATCAGAGGTGATGTTGGGAGAAAGGATAGAAACGCGAGAATTCAAAGGAGGGGAACAAGTAAAACAGGAATTGGAGGGGGATGAGAAACTGACAAGGGGAGCTGAAATGAATGTGGAAGAATGTTATAGAAAGAACTAGGAGGGAGCTAGCTGAATTACATAAGCAACATAATATTTCATTTATCACATCTATCTTTTACATGTGCTTCGTAACATCTATTTATATAAGCAAGGTTTCCTTCTCATAAATGGAACATAGTCAGCCCATAAGATTTCCTTCCCACTGAGGCATCAAAAGGCAAATTATAATGTCAAACAATAATCAGCTACTTAGGTTTCCTCTCTTGGAAGGAAAATCTAAGAATAAGATCCAAAGTATTGAGCATAAGTCAGTTTCATGATACAACAGCAAATACTTATTGCACTAAGTGGGGTAGATACATAGACCACAAAGCACAATTATGCTCCTTGAAAATCAAAATTTTTGGATAATTTATTGAAATGATATTTCTCAATAATTTCGTCAAGGTTTTGCTTAGTGAAGTTGTAAAGCGAGATCTTTCAGTGAATACGATATTTAAAAATTTGATTATGTATATAGCACAAGACGTCATACGATCCATATAGTATTTAGTGGGATGACACTTTATGTTGTTCTTTTCTGTTTTTTCTTCTACTTCTTTTTAGATGACTCGAGACTGCTTGATCAACCCTATTGACTTGCATAGTCAATGTCTTTCTTTGACTGTGTTTGTATCACATTAAACGTTTTATACCATTTTCTCCTCAATGATACTAGTCTGACCCTTCCACATATACTTTTTCATTGTGAACATTATCTTTTCTTGTATGACGACCCACCTTAACATTTTTCATTTCCACTACCCTCACTTTATAAGATATACTCCCTTCGTTTCTAAATATAAGAGCTAATTAACTAACTTTGAGAAATTAAGGATGATAGTCAAATTAGATTATTTTATGTGTTCCCTGAAATACCCATATTCTAAATTCAGAGATTTGGCTCCTCTGATGTGTTCCAACGTCTCATATTTGTTAACATTTTATTCTAGATTGTTAATCTTTTGAGGTCATTCATCTTCATAAATTTTCTTCTAATAGTGTTTATCTTCCTCATCAAGTTCCATTCAGCTCTCCAACATACATTGTTCATCTTCCTCTTCATTCTGCAGTCCTTGAAACATCATTAATCATTCTTTTTTACATCTCCCCTTTCATTTTTTGCATCTCCATCGATTTTCTTCATCTTTGTCGATTTTCCTCCTCAACGAAGCTAAGGCATTTAGTAGGGCACTTCGTCTTGCGAGTATGTGTGAGGTGGAAAAAAGGGTTACATGTATACAAGAGACATCATAGGAAAAGAAAGGCCCAACAAAGTTCTAGTCCCCACTTGGTGAGGGTGTTGGGGAAGAGAATATACTAGGCAGTCTAACCTCCACTTTTTGCAAAGTGGATGATTTGAACCCATGGCCTCAGACCCCACCGCAAGTGAGCTAACCGTTGGGCCAAGTTGGCCCTTCAGACAACATAGGAAAAAAGTGGCAATAATTAGGATAGGGTCTTATATTCATTAACAAACCAATCTCTTAAATTAGCTCCTATACTGAGGAACGGGGGAAGTAACAAAATAAGAATTAAAGTATGCTAGGTTTCTTCAAAATATTAATTCCTATATTCCATCAGTTTTATTTATAATTATCTGCAGTCTTCATTGGTTTATTGCCACAAGAAATGCATGAATACATGGAAGGATTTTCATGTAGTTTTTCAGCTTCAAATCTAGAAAGAATTTCATTATCTGTCATATATCCATAGACCTTTGAGTGCATGTTAGCCTCTAGTAATAGTCGGTAAATATTTGCTATTGATCACTGTTAGTAAGAGTTCAATTCTGCTCTCTAGAGTTGCTATTTCAGTATGATATTAATTCCATCACAAATAGTAGTCAACAATTTTGAAAAAGGTTTCTTACAACTTGTTTTGATCGATGAAATAAGTTGGAGTGTTTTAGTCAGCTCATGTTCTTGTTTGGAGTTTCTAGTCATTCACAACTGGTTTTGATCAATGAAATAATTATTTTAGTTCCTGGTCCTTGCTGATGACCTCCGCTAAACTTTCTTCGATAAAGATTTCTTGTCCATATATGACAAATCATGCTGAGAGCTACTTTGAATTGTGGAAATCCAACTTCTTACCTTATATCAGGAACGAGTTTCATATTATCATATTTTATTAAAAAAATTATCAATATTTGTGTCTTATTGATTTTAAGTTGCTTAGGATTAAAAATATTTTTCTTTGGCCTTCCCTTAACATTGAGAATTTGAGATGAGTTGTTAGTTTACAATTCCTATGTCTATAAAAAGGAAATGAGCAACACTTAAGAGTTACTATTTTCCATCTCTTTCAGATTGGGTCTTCCCCAGGATTTGAGGATGGAGATTTTGAATTTGCTAAATTAAGGCGACCTGCTGGTTCTTATTACCATGCTGCTGAAGACTGCTTATATTTTATAGATTCTGAGGTATGAATTTTTCTGTTATGTGCTGCTCGGGAATATGATTAGATTTTCATGAAGGTTTGCCATATTTGATGGTACATAATAAACATCAATCTGTGGTCTTTTTAAAATTAGTATTTCTTTCTGATTCTAACTTTATATTGAGGCTGCTATATCTGATATTGGATTGATTATACTGGTTTTTTATACGACATAATATTGCATTTTCTGTTAAGAGAATAAAGGGCAATGGTCCTATTTAGTCCTTCAAGTAACCGCTCTGGACCACTGGACACCCTAAATTAACACCGGGTACAATTTCACCATTGAAATAATCAAAGTGGTTCAATTTTACCCTGGGCGAATGTAATGCTGACACATGGATGAAGCCCATTAGTGGGTTTGTCCAGTTAGGGGGAAAATTGTACTACTTTGGATGAAGCCCATTGGTGGGTTTTTCCAGTTAGGTTCAATTTCCCATTGTCGATGTCTTCTGCTATCATCATAGGAATTGCTACATTGGCATTGCTGTTCATTGTCAGTGAGGATTTCATAATCTATTGTAACTCAAAGGTTGGGAGGAAGGGGTAAAATGGAGAAAGGCAAAATCTGATTTAATTAATTTTTTAAAGATATACTACCTCCGGTCCTAAATATAAGACCTAATTGACTTTTTTTTGGAGAGGTTAAGGTTGCGAAATAGGCTATTAAATCATGACATATTTGATATAGTTTTAGATTATACATTAGTTTATAGGTAAAATAAATTAATCTAAGGGAAAAATTTAGGTAAATCAATTTATAATTAACTTATTTTGCTTTTTTATAGGATTTTCTAAAAAAGTCAATTAGGTCTTATATTTAGGACCGGAGGGAGTATTTCCTAATTCCTTTGGAATTACAGCATGTGAATATTACATTGACATGTGTTCCTTTCCCCCTTCCTCCTTAATTTGACGACACCAAACATAGCTTCATATTCAATGAAAGGCCTAGGACTCTGGTTTTATTAGTTTCACATAATTATAGTGGGTTACATGGGAAAAAAAGGCTTGATACACATTTGTGCATATCTTCTCCTAGTTGTATGTCATGTTCAAGGAATTTTATGCTTTTCTTCATCAGCTTTTTGGGCTTTCTAAATCGTAGTGGCTTAATCATTTGATGTTATCACTGACCTTTTCTTTTGTTCTGATCCCTTTCTTTTTAGAACCTTGCCATCAGGAAAGCTGACATGGAAGCACGATCAGTGGAAACTCTTTATCCTACAAATGCCTCTAACAAAAACAACGGGTGTATATGGAAGTGGATCTTGAATAAGTTGGGTTTGGAAAGCATTGTCGACAATGACGTTGATGAAATTCTATCAGATGTGTTTGATTCTAGAACACCTTATTTACCATGGCATATGTTGAAATCAGTTGATGATACTATCTTCATTCTAGATCGCAGGTGAAAAAACTTGATGCTTGTTATAGTGTCTAAATGTTACGTTTATTGTTTACGTAATATTTGAAATATTTAGGCATTTCTTTTCAATCCTTAATTTGTTTCCTTTCCTGTTTTCTTAATGATCAAGTGTTCTTATATGATATGTAGATGATATATACTGATGCTAAATGTATGTAGTTTATACCATTTTTTGTCTTAATTTGACTGTGGTTATGTAATTGTGTTAGAATCTTAGTATTTAATATTTTGATTAGGAGAAATTACTTTTTTGATTGTTGTTTCCTATTTCTGTTGTTTCCTATTTTCATCTCCTCTTCTCCCCTATATAATGTACTCTTGTCATATTGCAAAATATCAATAATAATTCTCTTCATTTATCACAATATGGTATCAGAGCAGTGAGAGAGAGAGAGAGAGAGAATTCCGGCGATCAGATCTGAGAGAAAGAGAGAGAGAGAGACGGCCAACCCTAGGGTTTCCGATTGACGGCGCGTGCACACACACCGCCGCCACAGGGAGGATCGGAAGCACCAGATCGGCCAAACCTCGAAATTTGGGGTCAAACGGAGTAGCGCGTGAGTCACACGCGCCGTCGAAGGGTAGCGCGTGAACCCACGCGCCGCCACGCGCCACCGCACGCGCCGCCGCCCGCCGCCACGCGCCGCCGCCGACCACTTCCAGAATCTCCAGAATCTTCTCTTCTGCCCAGAAAAATGAATCCTCAGGATTTTCCGCCAATTTTTGGGTCTTATTCTTCTAATTCTGACGGCCAGTTCACAACCTAAGTCTTATAAGACTGAGAAACTTTCAAAGACGCCGGAAACTGTTCCGGATCCTCAGATGATGGTTATAAACCATAAACTCAATGGCAACAACTATCTCCAATGGTCCCAAAGTGTGTTAAGGTACATCAGGGGATGAAGGAAAGAGAAGTATATCAATGGAGAAGCATCTCAACCAAAGCCAGAGGATTCTCAATTTGATACATGGTTTGCTGAAAATAATCAAGTGATGACTTGGTTATGCAACTCTATGACAGATGAGATTAGTGAAAGTTACCTACTTGCAGACACCGCTAAAGAGATTTGGGATGCAGCCAAAAGAACTTATTCATTGATGAATAATACAGCAGCGTTGCTTCAACTAAAGAGGCAACTTCGGGATCTTCAACAACGTGAGATGACTGTGACCCAATACTATAGTACTTTGCAACGAATCTGGCAGCAACTGGATCTATTTGAAGTACATCCATGGAAGGATGTTGAAGATGCACAGTACTACAAACAATTGGTGGAGCAAGGAAGGATACATGATTTTCTTCTTGGGCTCAATGATGCTTATGAGGAGATACGAGGTAGAATAATGGGTATAAAACCCTTACCTTCTTTATTTGAAGTATTTAATCAAGTTCAATTTGAGGAAAGCAGGAAGCAGTTGACTCAGAGAAGTCAAGTCCCAACTGAAGGGTCTGCCCTAGTTACTAAAGGAGGAGGGCCTTCAGAGCACAAAGAGAAGAAATGGAACAAGCATTGTAACTACTGCAAAATGAAGGGTCACACCAAGGATGAGTGTTGGAAACTTCACGGAAAACCTCCACATGTCAAATCCAAATCTCAGCAAGAGGGGCGGAGCAATTTTACTGAGACTGAGCAGAATGATGATCAGTTGAGCAAGGAGGAAATGCAACTATTGAGGAAAATCCTCGAGAAACAGAATAAATCTCAGACCACTCCTAATGTGAATCTTGTTCAATCAGGTAATTCTATAGTTGCTCTTAATACTGTGATGACTGCTGATGACACATGGATTGTTGACTCTGGAGCTACAGATCACATGACTGGAAATAGAGGTTTATTCAAAACTCTTAGAATGTGCCATGAAAATCTTAGAGTTAAAGTTGCCAATGGAGTAGTGACTAATGTTGCAGGGATTGGTTCTGTTGTGATAACAGAATGCTTAGAAATTCATAATGTTCTCTTTGTACCTGATCTTACTTGTAATTTGATATCTGTAAGCAAACTGATTAAGAGCAAGCAATGTCGAGTATTGTTTAATGACATTGGGTGTGTTTTTCAGGATTTAAACTCGGGGAAGATGATTGGGAGTTCTAAGGAATGGGATGGACTCTACTATCTTGAAGGCTTACATCAGAAGAATTCCGGAGGAAAACGAGCACTTACTAGTTCTAATAATGAAGATGTATTTCTATGGCATCATAGGTTAGGCCATCCTAGTTTTGATTATATGAAGCATGTATTTCCAAAGTTATTCAATAAAGATTCAGTTCCTTTTTCCTGTGAAACTTGCCAATTAGCCAAACACAAAAGATCATCCTACCCGAAACAACCATATAAACCTACCACACCATTCACCTTAATCCATAGCGACATTTGGGGGCCTGCTAAGACAAAAAGTCTAACCAGTGCTAGGTGGTTTGTAACATTCATTGATGACCATACTAGAACCACGTGGGTGTACCTAATGAAAGAAAAATCTGAAGTAGACCAAATTTTCCAGAATTTCTACGCCTTTATTAAAAATCAATTCCATGCCTCCATCAAAATCTTAAGGAGTGATATTGCTAAAGAATATCTGAGTGGTTCACTAAAACAATTTCTTACCCAGCAAGGTATCCATCACCAAACCTTTTGTGTTTATACCCCTCAACAGAATGGAGTAGCGGAAAGAAAAAACAGACACCTATTAGAAGTTACTAGAGCTATCCTAATGGGAAGGAATGTGCCTGATATATTTTGGGGGGGATGCCATTCTTACTGCCGCATACCTTATTAATCGCATGCCATCCAAAGTCCTTAACTTTTCCACACCTATCCAAAAACTCCTCGAAACTTATCCCAACTCACCTCTAATTAATACTCTTCCTCAAAAGGTTTTTGGATGTGTTGTGTTTGTTAGCAAGTATGGTATGGGAAAACTTAGTCCTAAAGCTGATAAATGCATATTTCTTGGCTATTATTCTCCAAGTCAAAAAGGTTATAAGTGTTATTGTCCAACAACCCGAAAGACCATTGTTTCTCAGGATACTACATTTTATGAACATGAACCTTATTATCCCAAATTACCCATTCAGGGGGAGAATAGTACAGAATGGCTAATTATGAACCTTGAGAGTCCTACCCATCCTCAACCAGAAATAGCCAATCCCATTGATCCTCAACCAGAAATACCACCACAACCAGAAATACCACCACAACCAGAAATAGCCAATCCCATTGATCCTCAACCAGAAATACCACCACACCAAGATACTACCATCACTGAATCTGATCCTCTTATGGTGGAAAGTAATGCTGAGATCAATACTGGGATGGCCACTGAAGATCAAAATGAGGAGTTACAACCAGACAATGATGAATCTGATAGTAGAGTCCCTTCTACTCCAAGGAATAACCATGAATCTGACTCGGGATTAGATCCTGAAGTGATGGGCTGGCCTATAGCTCTGCGAAAGGGGGTAAGATCTTGTACTCAACATCCTATTCAGAGATTTGTTTCTTATGGTAATTTGTCTGCAAAGATGCAGAACTTTGTAATTAATACTGCTCAGATAAAAATCCCTCACACATTCCAGCAAGCTATGACTGATCCTAATTGGAAGTTAGCTGCAGAAGAAGAGTTAAGAGCTCTCAAAGAGAACAAAACTTGGGAGATTACAAATCTTCCAAGAGGGAAGAAGGTAGTTGGATGCCGGTGGATATTTACTCCGAAGTTTAACCCGGATGGAAGCATCGACAAATATAAGGCCAGACTAGTTGCAAAGGGGTACACTCAGACGTATGGAATTGATTATGAGGAGACTTTTGCTCCAGTTGCCAAATTCAGCACCATCAATATACTTCTTTCTATTGCAGCCAACCTGGATTGGTCATTACACCAATTAGACATTAAAAATGCCTTCTTGAATGGTGACTTAGAGGAAGAAGTGTACATGGAGGTTCCAGAGGGTGTCAACGCCCCTAATAACACTGTGTGCAGGTTAAAGAAGTCGTTGTATGGATTGAAACAGTCTCCAAGAGCCTGGTTTGAAAGATTCTCTAAAGTGCTGAAGAAGATGTCCTTTGTTCAGGGACAAGCAGATCACACTTTGTTCACTAAACACGAGGGTCAAAAAGTGACAATTTTAATTGTTTATGTTGATGATATTGTTATTACAGGGAATGATGAAAGTTCCATAGCTCAGCTGAAACAAGCTTTAGCAACTGAATTCCAAGTGAAAGATCTTGGTCAGATGAGATACTTCCTTGGCATGGAGATAACCAGAAGCAGGAAAGGCATTAATGTGTCTCAACGCAAGTACACCCTAGACTTGCTACATGAGACCGGGATGTTAGGTGCAAAACCGGAGGAGACACCTATGGATGACAACTGCAAGCTGGAAATAAAGGAAAAGGGAGTTCCTGCTAACACTGAGAGATATCGGAGACTTGTAGGAAAACTGATATACTTGACTCACACACGTCCAGATATCAGTTTTGCAGTAGGAATGGTGAGCCAATTCATGCACCAACCACAAAAGGAGCATATGGATGCAGTTATGAGAATACTCGGCTACTTGAAGGGAAATCCAGGTCGTGGGTTATTCTTTAAGAAAGGCACAGCTAGGAATTTGGAAATTTATACTGATGCAAGTTTTGCAAGAGACTTAGAAACTGACAGATCTATAACAGGTTATTGCTCATATTTCTGGGGTAACTTAGTTACTTGGAGAAGTAAGAAGCAGACCATTGTATCGAGAAGCAGTTGTGAAGCTGAGTTAAGAGCTGCATGTCTTGGTGTATGCGAAGGAATCTAGATCATCAGATTACTGCATGAGTTAAGAATTCCCTTTGATGGCCCATTACAGATATGGTGTGATAACAAGTCCAGCATTGAAATGACCAGAAATCCTGTTTATCATGATCGAACTAAACATGTCGAGATTGATAGACATTACATTAAGGAGAAAGTAGAGGCGGGGATCATGACATTGACGTATGTCCGTTCTTCTGAGCAGATTGGGGATATGATGACTAAACCACTTGCCAGACCTCTATTTGAAAGATTCCGAAGCAAGCTGGGAATGATCGACATATATTCTCCAGCTTGAGGGGGAGTGTTAGAATCTTAGTATTTAATATTTTGATTAGGAGAAATTACTTTTTTGATTGTTGTTTCCTATTTCTGTTGTTTCCTATTTTCATTGTTTCCTATTTTCATCTCCTCTCCTCCCCTATATAATGTACTCTTGTCATATTGCAAAATATCAATAATAATTCTCTAAATTTATCACAATAAATTGTTTTATGGCCTTATTTGCAGGTTTCAAACTGTATGGATCATGGATTTGGCTTCAGCAAAGATTGACAAAGTTGTTCAAGGTTTGACATAATAGTTCTATGGTCAATTATGGAAGTCAATTTGTATCTAGTTTCAACTGATGAATTGATTCTTGAAATGCTTTGTATTTGGAAAAGGTTCCTCTGAAATTCATGAGATATGCAGAAAGCAGATCACAAAGAAATTATCCCTTTTAGATCATGTAGCCTATGATGGGTTTCAACATCAAATTGAATATTCCTGTCCTGTGGAGGGCCTCCCTTACTATGGTTTTTTATCTTCACTTACGACCCTGCAGGATCAAATTTTCATTTGCGATACAGGTTTTCTTTTTATTTTTCCTTTTTGGTGGGGCAGGGGGGATTTTTTCAAAATTTCCTGATCTTCAGTGTCGTTTTTTTTTAAAAAAAAAATGTTTGTATTTATTCCCCAATTTCTTTGTCTCCAGTTGGACACAGAATTTTGAGAGTTGATAGAGAATCTGGGGTTTGTTCAAATCTCCAGTTTTCCAATTTAGGGATACTTGGATTACCTTATTGGATGGCGCCCCCATTAGAGACATTTTATGCAACGTAAGATATTTGTTTCAACTGTTTAGTTTTCTTTTCCAAATCCTAAACTGATTGTCGTGTACATCACAAAGGATCATGGTTTAAGCCACATGAAGCATTCTAACTTGCCTAACACATTACTGGTTGGCAGTAGAAATGGATTTTCAGATGTACCAATCGATCACCTGCAGTGTTTCCAGTTGCTACCAGGTCATTATATGTTATATAATTATCTTTGATATTATACATTCTACCCTATATCATTGAGAGATTTTAGTGTCATGATATGATTCTGATTTTGATTCTTTACCACATTGATGCTCTGGGCGTCAACTTTTTAAAGGATTTTTTTAAGAGCTTAAATAGCTAGCATTACTTTCTTGCTCTTTCATGTTTTCGCATTTGCCCCCTCCCTCCCCCAACCCCCTTTCCCCCTTCAATAATTAACGCAATGCGGTAACACAACTATTTTTCCTCAATAGAGTTTGATGATGCTGAACTTTTTGCTTTGTTACAGGTAGAATTCTCATTCAGCTAACTGTGGATATTCCTGAAGATACTGAACTAGTACAGCCACTGGATGAAGCCTGTATCTGGCGTCAGGCAAGAGGAGCAGCTACTGAAGTTTCAGTGATAGAGGATGTGCCAGGATCAGTAGAAAAGGTTCTTGATGAGTGAATAGGGTCATCTTCGGTGAAGTAGTCTAGTTCTGTATTTGAAGTTGCATATGATTTCAATTCTTGCTTGCAGGTTGGTGTCGCGCAACAATGGTATGATGAATTGGATGTTCTTGCCTCTCCTAAACCTGAAACAGAAGTTGTTCCAGAGGATAATCCGAATAATAATTTAGTAGGGGAAGATAAGAAAAAATGCTTCACCTGTAATGTCAATACTAGCCCTGGAACGAGTGAGGTATACATATAGCAACAAAGGAAGATTGTCATGATTAGTTTATTATATTTCTTTTGCTGCTGCTGCTGCTCGAAAAGCACTGGTATTAAACTGATGGGACAATTGCACTTAGGTCCCAAATAAGAGACTTAAAAAAACTTTGCCATTGTAAATAAGCCCCATTTATTCTTTTTATTTATATTTCCTTCTCTTCTTTCTCTCACTCCTCAATTTCTTACCCTTCACTCTCACCCTCTTCACCAGAACCACCACCACCACCTCCGTTTCTGCCCCACCACTCCCCACCACCATCACCAACTCCCTCATCCACTACCCCTAGAATCCTCCTCTACATCAACCAATTTCTTCCGGTAAGGCTCAACGTTCTGAAATCTATCACCAGTAACCTCTAAAGTCAAATTAACATTCTTGGAAATACGTGACCTCTTCAGCTTAAACAAAGACTCAATAGGGCGCTTTAGCTTTAAAAACAAAGAAGTCGTGGAGAAAAATAATTGGATAATATGAATATGCAAAAGCAGCAGTTATACCATTAAGAAAGAGGGCGAACAAGCGAGAGAGAGGAAAAGAGAGTGAGCTTGTGGGAGTAACAGTGGCGCAAATGAAAGGAATAAAGGGTTTTGATTGGAGGGCATGGAGAAAAACTGGATTGTTTCGATTGGGGAGCGAGATAGAAGGGATTTGATTAGTAGGTACGGAGAAAGATTGGATTTTTGGAGTTGGGGTGAGAGATTAGGGAGTTTTGGTTTGTGGGTATGAAGAAATATTGGGTCTTTGGAATTGAAGAGAGAAATTAATGGAGGATATTGGGCGAGTTTCAATGGTGATGTTGGTGGCGGAGGCGGCGGCATAGTGGATGAGGGAGTTGGTGATGGTGGTAGGGAGTAGTGGGGCAGCGACAGAGGTAGTGGTGGTGGTTGTGGTGATGTTGGTGAGGAGAGTGAGAGTGAAGGGTAAGAAAGTGAGGAGTGTGAGGAAGATGAGACGGAAATATAAAAAGAATATCGGGTTGAAATGCAATTGGCAAAGTTTTTTTACGGGGAAATGTCATTGGCCATCAGGTCAAGATAAATTTGGGACACTTCAAGGGTCGGAAGGTACCAGTTGTTAATTCAGGGTGTTATTAGTCTAGAGTGGGTCCTTTAAGGGTACTTGCGCATATATAGATTTATCTGGAATATATTTTGGTTCTGGAAGGTTGTTTCTATTTGCCTACAGCATGGTAATCATTGTTTGACACAAATATAGCTATTTTGTTAACACTTGTGAATCTGCGGTCTTATTGTGTTGGCATGAAATATTTCTAAACAAGTTTAGTGGTCTCTGTTGTTCTGCAAGTGTTTATGCTTTCTAACTCTTTACATCTGAAACATAATAGCATGGGGATCATATTGGCTTAATCTGAAAGAAAAAGGATTATGGAGGCTGTTAAACCTTTTAACTTCATGTTATCATTTCATGTCATGTCATTGTCTTTGTTAGATGTTTTGTATACAGTTCCGTAAGCTCTTGAAATTTCTTCATTTCCATGTAGTAAGAAATTAGAAAACTTCGGTGCTAATATATTTCCTTTCACACAGGTTATTATTTACACCATGCTGTATTTGAAGCTTAAAAGGAACTCAAACTCAAGAGAAGCACACCCTGACGTTTACGCTGGAAGGATACTGGATTTGATGAGTTCAGGTAGATATGTAAAGATGGAGAGAGATCTATGGTGTGAATTTTTATCAAAATCTAAGGTAGACTTGAGAGATATCATTTTCATGAAACCACTGCACATAAGAATAAAATTTGAAAGTTATGATCATCCAAAGGCTGACAATGGCAGAGATATTATCTTGACAGACTCGTGCATCGAGGTAAAAGTATCAGTCAATTGACAGTAGGTAGATTCAAGAACAAATGCTCAAAGTTCTCTTTTTCTATCTATGGTTTATTTAGGTGTTGAGTTTTGCTGTGATCAGTAATTAACCCTCTGATCCATAGGTATAAAATAATATATATATAGTGCCAGGTTTTTCTTGGGCATTGTTTAGAAGTTGGGTTTTAATTTGACTGGAGGAAAGCAAGAGATGCACATTAAAGGCAACAAGACATGATCATGGAAAGTTATATTCAATGTGCATGTCTTTCTTATGTGATTTTTGCACTTCTTTTTTGTTAAAAATTATGAAAACATTGTTAACATTTCCTATTTTGTATTAGTAGAATATTTGTGTATCTTAGTCATAATTGTGAATGATTGAATTAGGGAATTAAGTTATTAGGGGAATCATATTAGCTAAACTTTAGCTAAACTTGTAGCAGTTTATTATCCTTTAGAAAACTTTAGTATTATAAATAATAATCAGACCATTTAATCATCTTTGTTTCCACATTTTTTATATTTTATTAGGCCATTTGTCTATTTGGACTTTGGACTAGCAAAAGAGGTGTTTGATAACAATACCTTGCGTTTGTTTGGTGATAATATCAATAACACCTAATATTATTTTTACCTATTTAAAAATTAAAATCTTAATGTTATTATCCTTTATTACAACATTTAAATAAATTATGAAAATTCAAGAAATCGGAAATTCATAGTTTGGTGTCCTAAAAAATCTGTCCAAATTAAAACAATTGTAAAAAAATGGAACTTTCAATAAAACTATTCAATCTGATTCGACTTTTTTTTAATAGTTAAAATTCAAGCTATCATAAAGGTTGTTCAACTTAATAATTAATGAAGTATATTTAATCTAATATAAAGGTTGTTCAACTAAATAATTAATGAAATCCATTTAAGTCCACCATCTATATCTTAACTATAAACTGTTATCGAATTAATTCTCCATAACAGTGGCATTAGAACTTTTCTTTCATTGACCTTCCGCTACATATTGAAAAAATAATGGAATTCCCTCAGTTTGATAGTCAACATGTTTTTTCTTGGCTATACTGGTGTGAAAGATTCTTTGAAATTGATCAAAACTTTGAAGAAGAAAAGGTAAAAAAATGACTTCTCTCTATTTTGATGATCAAACCTATTTTCAATGGCATTTTGCCCTTAAACAGAGCGTTCAAGGACGATTACCGAAATGGGAGGAGTATGTCATGATGCTCCAAGATTATTTTGGGTGCACTTCTCAATTAAGAACCATGCAAGAAAGATTTAAAAGTATGCTAATGAATCTGAATAAGATGAAAACTATATACAAGACATTCTTGTGAAAAAGAGATGTGGCAGAATTACGTGAATTGTTGGAGCAAGAAAAGATTAAGGCTACACAATACACTTTTTGTTGATCACGAAAATGGAGGGGTTTCACTGCCAATAATTCAAGTGGAAGCTTTCATGGCAGACAAACCTTCTATTGAGAAATATTCTTTCGGTGCTTCCACGAACATGCCTGTGGAGAGTGGGTCTCCAAATCTTGTCTTATCTCATGAATTATTTCAAGTCAAGATAAGTGAATCTACTCTAAAGAAAAATAAGGAAGATGCATGACAACAAGGGAATTGTTGGATTTCATATGGCTAGAGGATGTGAAATTGGAAACCTCAAAACTTTCTTTCCACCTCAAATTCAATTTCTCCCGATGGAAAAATAGAGAATTGGGCACATTGGATTTAATTACACCTGATGGGTATATGGACTCAATCTTTCAATTAAAATAATCCGGAATGGCTGTAGTCATGGATTCTGTAAGATCATTTTTTTAAATCAGTCTTTTTTTCTTTTTTCTCCTACAAGAGTTCTGGTTTTACAATGATTCAAAGAAAAATTAGTTTCTATCCTCGTTGGAGGATTTCACTCTCTAAGCAGAAAAGAGAAGAAGCAAATTTTGTAGTATTCAACCTATAATTAGCAGAAATTTTTTATTTTTTGAAATTTTAGTATTTTTGTTTCTACTTGATCCTTGAGGTTGAGGGCAAGGATTTTTTTGGTAGGGATATTGTTATGTTATTAATATTTAGAATAAAATTAATGTAGTTGACTAATTCAGTTTATTATTAATTGATTGATTGAGTCAATTAATTTGATTGATTAGGTAGTTAATTAGGATTTGAGGTTATTATTATGTTTTGTTACTGTTTCTATAATATAGGGTACGTCGTTTAGTTTGACCGACGTTGACCGTCAAAAGATGACGTGGCGGGGGAAATAAATTTTTTTTGCTGACGTGGCGTGTTTATGTGGCAATTTTTGGTGACGTGCCGTGCTTATGTGGCACTTTTTGCTGACGTGGCGTGCTTATGTGACAACTTTTTGCTGATGTGTCGTGCTTATGTGGCACGCCACGTCAGCAAAAAAATTTTCCCCCGCCACGTCAGCTTTTAACAGTCAACGTCGGTCAAACTAATCGGAGTTACCTATATTGCACCAATATTTATTCTTCAGTCCCAGAATTGAGCCAAGAAATACTTGTTACCCCTACATGCTCCTGGCGTAATAGTTTGAACCCATTTTTACACCTTTACCCATATTAATTCTAACAACTAAAACACTGAGCGCTTATCACATATCATCAACCTTTTCATCTACTAGAAGTTTGCCATCTCTTTAATTACCCCTGTATGCTCATACACATACATATAAACATATATGTAATTTCAAAAGTAATGGTCTATGTGATGGTCTATTATACAAATATTTCCATATTCTAACTATCAAATATGAGTAGTTTATACATTGACAAAGGAGACATTCCTTATACTATTCTTCAAAATAAATATCACCATTCCCTTTTGTACATCCTTGAAACAAATAATTAATTACTGCATTTTGTCTCATAAAATCTATTTTACATATATATGCATATAAGGATCTAATTCACTTTTAACCTGCACAGATGATGATAGCAACACGCTCCTAGCAACATCAATCCTTAGTAAGAATATATAGACATCAAATGTCATCTTATAAGAGATGTGATCTCTTATAAACAAGTGATTGTTCAGTACTATATTCACTCACTTAATGTTTGCTGATTCACTCACTAGTTTTAAAAGGGTTTAGACATAAGCAACATTTAAAGTATTGAACAACTTTAGTTTCTGAAATAAAAATGATGTATTTTTCAATTCATAATTGTTTTTCGCACATATATACAAAACTGTGTGTTTATATATAAAAATATGAATGTAAAGTATACAATATGTCGTACAGATCTAAAGAAGTTGGTCCACTTACACAGACAACCATCTTCCATACATGCTGGCGTATGAGAAGATAAGACGTGCAAGAGATCATCACGTGTTGATGAATACTTCACATAAGTTGACCCAATTAGTTTGGGAAATGACAATTCAAGTCATGATAAGGAGTGCACATATATTTCATCGGGTCTATAGTCAGACATTAAATTCTCTCATGGGAGTTTAGGAGTCCGTCGAGGGACTAATGTCTATATGATGATTTTATATTTAAAATCGACATACGACAGTTGATCAATCACCGTAACATGTAAATCATATTACATGTGCTTAATTAATCGCAACTTGGACATAGATAGAAAATCTCTGATCCATGATGGTGTGAGTCCCAAAAAGAAAGGATAGTTCTATCCACCGATACCCATGTAACTTAGTTCTATCCATGATGGTGTGAGTCCCGAAAAGAAAGGATAGTTCTATCCACCGAGTGATAGCTGGGTAAGTAGCAAATTCAAGTAAACTTGATGTTCAGTCAGAATGGAATGGTCTTAATTCAAAACACACATGTAACACTAGATTTTCATGATCGATCCCTTACTGGAAGTGTTAGTAAGTGTGAAATTTCTAGGAGAACGTGAAGGCATCTTAGTTAATGCGTACATATTAGGTAGCTCGTAAGGGATTAAGAATGCCACTTGTGTGTGAGTTATCCTGGGGAATTTGAGACAACCAGATTGAGAATCCATATGCATTGATGTCCTTGCATTCTGGTCCTGTTCCAAAGATTTATAGTTTGTAAGCATCTGAATTGCATAGATTTTTCTCACGCGGTCACGGCAGACGCCCAATACGAATGGTCAAGAAAACGAATCGCAAGGTGACGTGTCCATCAATTGCGAGTGAGAGATGTTAGAAATATTTAATCAGATCCACACTTGATGAACTGGATCATCTGATTGCTAAATCTGACGGTCTTTAGGAAAGTAGAAAGTTGATAAATCATCTTAATATGTGATTGATGTTGATCAGCATTAATATGTGATTGTTGCTGATTGATTTTGATTTGATTTTCAGATCAATCATTATTGTTGATTGATGTCATAATGACTGCAATTATGACAGTGATATTTCTACATTTCACAGTGACAGAACTGTCACTATAAATAGAGGTGTCTCGTTCATTTGTCTAGGTATGCTAGTCATTGCATTCTGGCTTTCCTTCTCACGGTTTTTCTGAGAGGGTGATTTGCTATGCGAATCTGATTCGGGTTCTAGTAATCTGGTTCTGCATGAGTTATATCCTTCGGGATTCTTGGCTCCGAGTTTAAGGTTATTATCACGGTTTTGTTTGTTCTTCTTCTTACAGAAACTTTGTCCGAGAGAGGGTTCAGGTCGAAGCTCCGGGATGCAGGAACTCTCGTGGGCTGAGTGAATTCCTTCAAAAATGAAGCTTTAATTTTTCTTCCCTGCCTTCTAAATGGCAACCCTAATATTTTTTCCTTGATTTGTATTTTTTTCATAAACCTTCTTCATCTATTCCCGTCTACTCCTATATATGTCCAGGGAGAGATGAAGCATTGATGTAATTGTGATTTTGTGCACAAAGTTAATCAATAAACTTGAGCATTGTAATTTAGCACACAAAATAAATACTTTCTTATATTGCATATTGTCTTGTTGGAATCATAATCATTTAGGATATGTTTTAGAGCTTGTAAACAAATGTAATGACAAAAAAGAACATATATAAATATATATTTGAAATCCTAAAATCAACAATAATTAACCAAAACAGTCGAAAATAAACCAACAAAAAATATATTCAATTCTTCCTACAGTAACTATGAGTACATGAGATCTTTTAATTGATGTGGTAGATTTTTTCTTTAAACAAAAAACTATTGGGCTTATGTGTTGGAATGTCATGTTGGGTTAATGGGTGATTTTATTGTTTAACTTGGTCAAATTTCCGTAGCATCCTTATAGAAAAGTTAGAAAGATAAAAAGAACTATTTTGCCACCTTGTAAATAAAAAAAGAAGAGGAGGAAGAGTAACGAAAACTCAAGAAGGGGGGAGGTGAGAAGTCCGATCATCATTCTTCTTCCTTCTTGCTTGATGATGGGTATTAAAAAAGGAGCCTCTCTCCTTCCTTTCTACGAGGGTATATTATTCTTTGTTTCTCTTGGTTGATCATCCCCATTGACACTAGTTTGAATTTGAAGAGAAATTCATCATCGTTTAGTGGGAGCAAAACAAAAATGAAGAGAAATTTTTCAGCAATATTAGCAAGCTCTTTGTCTTCTTTCTTCCAACATGATGTGCAGTAAGTTACCATGTGCCTTCACTATCCAATTTTTTTGTCAAAAAACAAATTTTGTTTCCTATTTTCATTTTTTGTTATGAAGGAATGAGGTTCTATTATTTCTCGTTTTCTATATGAGTGGGTGGCGGGTTTGGGGTTTGATTTTTGCTATAATTATTGAATTGGAATCTTGTTGCTCTGTTTTGTTGTACTGTGGGAAGATCAGGTTTTGTGAGTTGGAAACCATAAGGTTGCTGGAAATATAGTATTGATATATGTGGGTGGGTGTGGTGGTATAAAAATAGCGTTCCAATCAATTTATAAAATTTTCTGTTATTAGAATATGAATATCTATGTTTAAATAACTCATATAAGTTTTTATACCATGATTATATAACTTTTAGGTGTTACTTTGATGAAAGCAAGTGTTTGGAGATTGAAGTTTTTCCATTTAAGTTAGAGGATTGTTTGAGTTTGTCTAATAATCTTACCATTTACAAATCTAATCTCATATGAAAGATAAGGTGTTGTTTTATTGGAATAGGGAAAGTGTTATATATGTTCTTATTATATTAATGTAGGGTAAAATAATCTTTTAATAATACTCTTATGAAAATATGTTTACTTTTGACAGTTTTGCAAAAGTTAAATACGAAACTTTGTATGTAGTGATAATTAATATAATTGTAATGTCAAGATGTTATGTTGATTTGATTTCTATCATTAACTTAGTCTCTCACAAAATTTTTTTAATAGAGTGAGGTAGCAATTGAATTTTATCTGCAATGATATATGTCCTCTTTTCCCAATTGTGTATCATATTTGTGTTTGTGAGTGTGTCCTTAAAACAATTGTGACTACCTGAACAGTTTTTTAATAGAGCTCCTGGTTGATTCATTGGAAGCATGTACTATTGTTGGATTTGGTGATGACGCCTATTGAACTGTACTCTGCAAATGGATGCTAAAAGGTTCATGAAGTTTGTCTTTTGTAGTAAGTTGTGTCTTATTAAGTTGAGTGGAATGCATATTAGGTGTTTGGTAAAATGGTTGAAAGAAGAATTTGAAACTCAACTTACCTTGTGGAACTACTTTGATATATTGTAGTTACATGGTTGTGTCCAATTCATGCGATAATTTGAAAAAGGATATGAAGATTGAAAAAGCAAACAAGACTTTTTTTACCCGCGCGTTGTGGGGAACCAATTTTGCATAGGACATTATTAAACTATGTTGCGTACGAAAAAATTTTACAGCTTGAATAGATAGTGGCACAGTAAGAAAACTATTAACTCAAAAAGTTGATTTCCTCAAGTAAAAATTATATTGTAAAATACAAAAGTTTAATTATTCTTTAAATATTGGAAAACCTCTCTGTAAACTACATTTAATGTTTTGCTTCTGCTTCTTTTTTCTTCGTCTAATATCAGAATCTTCAATCCACTAATTATCTTCACACGTGACAAAGCGGCGTACAACAGTCCATGTGAGAAAACGGGGCTTTGCAAGTATAAACCTACGGTAGACATTGATTATCCCTGACTTTTGTTAATAGTCATTGCAAATGAAATAATAACAAGAAATTGTTGTCTTGTCATGTTGAAAGGTAGCTTATTCTATGATAGGTTCATGTTCATATGGTGTATAAGTACTTCATTAATTCCCTGACAAATTCCGTTAAGAGCAATTGCTTGTATACAATTCTTGTCAAGACGTGTTACCCCCATTCTAGTTCCATTACAAAGTCTAGCAGCTTGATCAATGTTCCGTATAGCACCATTGGAATTTCAACCTTTAATCTCAACTTGTGATGCGGCATCGCTGAATAACTGATTGAATTAAGTAATTATGTACTATATAAATCATCAAATCTGTCGTCAAAACCATCATTGTTTGTTCTTCTATCCGAGCTTACGTACTCAACGACCTCACCTAGTATGTCGGAACAATTGATTAAATTAAATAGATTCTACTATTGTTTTGATTGGATCACCAACATTAGACAATAGTAATTGAGATGACATTTTAATTTATGTAGTACCATCATGTGGAAGCTCAATTGCTCCATCTCCAACTGTCAATAACAATTCCATGAATTCTTTAATTAATCCTCTTTCTTTTCGGATCATGCGAAAATTGTAGCCTCATGTTTTGTTTAAGCTTCATTAAAGGACATTTAAAGCCATAAAGTTGATGTGTTTAATGTCGCATCTACTATTTCAGCTCTTCCACCCTTAAGAACCACTGGTAGTATCTGCATGAAATCTCCTCCTAGACATATCTGCCTGAAATCTCCTTGTAACATACTGTTTCTAAATCCCTAATTTAACAATAATAACACTTTCAATCCAATCATTTACTTTACTAACTATGATAGAGAAAGATTTTTTTTCCATAATATCAATATCACTATCATAGTTAGAAAAGAAATTCCTAATATAACTTATATGCATTATCCATGATAGAAAATAATTTCCTAATACAATGCTAATGCTATCATGGATAATTAATGACTAACCATGTTAGTAAGGATTCGCCTAACATGGTTAGAAAAAGAAAACATCACTATAAGCCATAATCATACCACAATAACAATAATCTAACCATGTTAGAAAAGAATCACCTAACATGGTTAGAAAAGAAACCAAACAAATACATAAAAGGTAGCCATATTAGAGCGGGGCCCATCTAATATGATTATATACGGAGACAACATAAAATCAAATAATACATCTTCAACATATCACAGAATCATGTTAGGAAAAATGATTTCCTAAACATAATCCATCTAAGACAACACCTGTATCCATAAATCCACATCCTTTCCACAAGTAATCATCACACTGAACAGAGTGTAATGCAGCAATAACGAATATATTAGTCAGAATAGTCCCTGAACTATCGCAGTAGCAGGAACAATACCACCAATCATCAACAACTTCCAAAGTAAATCACCATAACAAGTAAAACGTTCATTCAATAATATAACTCATTCAAAATAACATTCCTAAATGCGGAAGCTGATGCAGCCTAGTGAAATGACAATATATATCCCTATATGGTCACCACCGGCCTACTTACTGCATCAGTATAGGCCGGACTGCCCTTCCCTTCCTCTCTGTCTTCCCCTGTGCATGATCACCTGTAAAAATAAAGGGAATGGGGTGAGACAAAACAATGTCTCAGTAATCACTACTTAACTCACTGTGAGACTCAGATGTGAGGTAGCGGAGTGTCTACAGGGTACCACAGTTTTCAAAACCTGCATAAACACACAATATATATATATACAGAACAGATACATCCATCTCTCAATAGACAAAAATAAACATGAGTGACACTGTGTCTGGTCTACAATCCGAAAAGCATGAAAAAGGGACCACTCTACAATGTGAAAAATCCCTGGTTCCTTTACAATCCGAGGAACCTGTACAATTAACCTATCGATTGCGCAAATCGATAGGTTACATCGGCCGACGGTACTAATAATCAGTGTCATGCAACATACAAAAGATTTATATATAAATATATATATAAAGTACAGTTTATTTAGAAAGGTACCCTATAGTCCACGTTTAAATATAAAGTCATCGGAACACATTTCATTTATATATAAAGTAGAAGAGGATTTTAGAAATCCTCAACTACCGTCATCCTCAGTATAACAGTCAGTTAAGCGTGATTACCTGCTAAACTTCACAGCAGAAGATATACGCAGATAACAGTTGTCTTCAAACTCCGACTGAAAGACCACCAACTACAATAATGCCACCATTAAAAATGGTTATGACACTTACATGACTTAGGCTCTACCTTTTAAAATAATCCACAACAACAGAAAGACCTATCCAAATGCTTCAAAAGTCAAAATTATCATACCCTTTCCATCTTCAAACTTCCCTAAACCATTCCTTCACAAATTCAAATGTGCCAACCACCAAAACATTTCATTTTAATATCAAATTTATAACTAAATATGGCCTCCCAACCTCACAAACCTTTCACCATAACCAAAACATACCCTTACCTAACTAATTTACTCTTCATCCAACACTTTAATTATCAAACTTCTTCCTAAACACCATTTCAATCAACTCCAACATTACAATACCTTCATAACACCTTAGTAAGTATTTATCAATCACCAATTTAATCTATACATCACATATTACCAAACCTTAATTTTAAAGAGCCTAAACAAATATTCCAAAATTAATTCCCAACTTCAACAACTTAAGTACTTTCAAAAATCTTCAATTTACCACTTGTACATGATACAATTTATTGCTTAAAGCTCCAACTATTTACTTATGTCCATATCCTAACTTAAAAGAGGTAGCTTTAACCAAAAATCAATGTCATATGATGATCGTAGGACTTACGGAGTTCGAGGAGGTGAGGGAGACTCTCACCGTCGCCGGCCGCCTCCTAGACCGCCGGAAAAACACTCCCTCCTAAGTGGTTAACCGAGCAATGAAAGAAAAGTAAAAGGAAAATGAGAAGTGAAGTTGGGAACATGAAGAAACCACATAAAAACGCAGGAAACTATCACCTACCTTCAAAAACCACTTCCTTCGCCGGAAAAATGCTCGCCGCCGCCGGAAAAGCAAGACACGAACGACACACACACCCCCACAGATCGGACCCTTGCTTCACGGGTCTGTGGAGAAGAGAAGGAGATGAAATGAAATGAAGAAGCTTTTTGGTGAAGGAGTGGCCGAAAGGTGTGTGGGTGAGGGGAGAAAATGAGCAAAAATGGTGAGGTGGGGGAGGGTGGCCGACGCATAAGGAGAAAGAATGGAGAGAGTCTGAAATTTTTAAGGAGAAAAGAGGAAGGGGCGCGTTTGGATGGGTGAAATTAGGATGGGTTATGCTAATTTGTAGCCCAAACTTGCTATAGTGTACTCTTTTTAATTTAAAACCACTTAAACCAGCCTCAAATCTTCTTAACCTTCAAAATATTTTGAGTTTCCCCATTCCCTCATATTTCAAATTCTTCATTTGCGTAAATAATTATTTGCAAACTTATTACTCAAACTTTCAAAAATATTCCAAAATCACCAAAAATTCCAAAATTTCCAAATTTCTCCATTTATTATTTTCTCAGAGCACTATCTAATCCTGTATTAAATTTTCAGAATGTTACACTCCTCCTAAACATAACAAAATGTTGCCCCTTCAAAGCACTCAACCAAAGATCACCATTGGGCCTCCCTTTCAAAGTGGGTTCAACCAATCCCTCATCAAGGTAATCTATTTGCAAAGGACTCCTCTCATGTATGTTCTTTAATCGGCTTTTCCAATTCATGATTTCATAGGAGATGTAGCAACACAAGTCTCCTTTCAAGTTCAATCAGGCTTCTCTCAAGAGATCAAGCACTCCTTCCAACCTAACTCTATCTACAAAATTGAGCAAACATCCCTTTTCCAAGGGGTTGTAGCTAGACAAGGAGTATATAAATGTACCGACATCATTAAGATCACAATTATCATGCTTGGGACTAGTAACATCAAGAGACATGCTCACAATATTAGAATCTTCATCAAGAGAATTTATGCAAGCATCATCAACATTCACCAAGCAAGAATCAAATGAACCTAAAGATGTGTGCACAACATCATGTGAATGCAATCTCAAGGGACTTACATGTTGTTGTACCACATTTTCAATCAACAATTTATATGGCCTACATGCTTCCTTATATATGCAAAGATTATATGAAGGCTTAGCATAAGTAGACATACTATCAAAAACCACAATCAATGGCACATTAAATTCAAGCATAGAAAAAAATCAAGGAACACACTTTGAACAAGCTCATGATATTTCTTCTTCCCTAAGTTACATGAACTAGGAAAGGTAACAAGTGTAGGATCAAGAATTATACCTTGAGATGTTTGATGCATGACTTGAGAATTAGAGAAAACTCCAAGCTCTTGTGCCAATTGATCTCCAACCTTGCATTCCTCTTGAAAGACTTCATGATCCGCTTCTTCAATAGGGCTTTGGCTCTCGGCCTCTTTGCATTCTCCACCCAAGGGAGGTGTGTTCTCGGCCTCCTTACCATTTCCACTCTCCTCATGGTTTTCTAGGGTGTTTGAGTGATGTTCAATATGCATATCACCCCTAGAAGTGGCCTCATCCATTGTAGTATTACACAATACAACATTATCATTGGTTGTTTGCAATTCTTTCAATTTTTTCCTATACAATTCCATGAGATAAGAAGACTTACCCTTATAACAATCAACACACATGCTCAACTCATAGAATCATCAATATCAACACTAACATCATCATGAATGTCATGCCTAGACTCATGCAAAGGATTGGAAGTATCACAAACAATGTGAGTATCCAAATCACAACTAGGAGAAACACTAGGCAAGACACTATTAGGTTCAAAGATGCTAGGTTGATTTGCAACATTCATCTCAATCCTAGGATTAACCTCTTGGCACTCTTGAGGTTCATGCTCTTCTTCATCAACGGCTTCAACACTATGTCTTTTTATCATTGGTTCCTCATCCCATATTATTAGGTTAGTTGCCTTGATTAGGTTTGCTTGGTGAATTATTGCTTAATCCAGAAATTGAATCCTCATTTATTGCAATGGGAATATGAAATTGTGAATGTGTTGTTCTACCCGATGGCAACAACGTAGCTGATATTCCACTTTATGTCACATTCAATATTATTTCTCCACGTGCTCTATGACATACTGTTACTTAATCTCTAATTAACTAATGATATCCATTTTAATTCTATAATCTATTTACTAACTATGATAGGAAAGGATTTTCCATAATATCAACATACCTATCATAGTTAGAAAAAGAACATTCTAGTGAATAAAACATTATCCATGATAGAAAAGGATTTCCTGATACAATATAAATACTATCATGGATAATCAAAAGCTAACCATGTTAGAAAGGATTCACCTAACATGGTTATTAAAAGAAGTAAACTAATGTTCAATAATGTCAGATACAAATAACTACATGCGGAAGCGAATGCAGACCTATAAACTCGGCAATATACATATCTAAAGAATCAATACAACCTCTACTACCTAATTCCCTTTCTTGATACTTGCGTCTGTGCATGAATACCTGCAAAAATGTCAGTAATCATGGGATGAGACAATTTGTCCCAGTAATCACCACTTAACTCACTATAACAGTGAGATGTGCGGTAGCGAGGGTGTCACTATATGATTTGACATTGTGTCCCTCTCCATAATGAGGGGTGTAACATCCCAAATTTTTATTAAGGATAATTGGAAATTATTGAGTTGTCATTTAGGAAATTTAGAAGTTTTAGGGAGGAATTTCAGGATATTTTGGGCAATTTTGGAATACTTTATCTTATCTACCTTAGAATTTAAAGGATATATAGTTAAATGAGTCGTTAGGAGCTACAAACTTCCATGAAAAGTATTTTTTAAACATAGATAATAGTATGATAGACAGAGAGAGGTAAAATAATATATACAAACTTTTGGGCTAGAAATCTAATTAAGAATAAACTATAGGGTAGTTAAATGTAATTTTCCCTAAATGATATATATAAATACCATTCTCTTTTCCCTTCCCTTCATTCTCAAAAACCCTAGCCGCTGCAGCCCCTCCCCACTTCTCTCTCACCGACCTCCCTCCTCCCTCTCCAGTCTTGCTGGCCCATCGTCGACGGCAGCAACAGAGGAGGAGGCCGTCGTGGCTTCCTCCGTCTTCCCCTCCCCTCACGAGTTCACCATCTCCGATCTCTTCCTCGCTGCCTCTCTGTCTCCGTCGTTCTTTTCATTTTCCGGTAAGCGGCGACGGCGGCTGAGGGTGAAGAATAGGTAAGCTTTGACTATTTTCTTCACTCCTAAAGTTATTGTTCCACCCACTATCTAGTCCTCACTGTGGTCCTTTTCTTTTCCATCGATTCTCACTCCTCACCGTCGATTTCGCTTTTCCGGCAAGTTTTCCCAGGGGCGGAGGCCGCCATTGTTGTGTGCAAGCTCGGCTCGAACTTAGGTGAGCTTCCTTTCCTTCAATTTCTTTCGTTTTCTGCAAGTTGAGAGGGGAGGCCGAAAAAGGTTTTCTGTTTTGGGCTAGATAATCCACCAAAAACCATGTTTAATCTTTGATTTTGAAGTTTTAGGAAGGATTTGAATGTTGATTTGAGTTATGGTTTCTGGGGTTTGTGTTTTTTTTGGCTTAAGGCAACATATTACATTGAAGTTAAGCTTCAATTTGTAGAGTTTAAGAAGTGATATGATGATTAATTTGAAGTTTCATTGAGTTTTGCACAAAACCTTAAATTTGGGTACTTAGGGTATTCAGTCATGGGTCTTTCATATTTGAGTTTTAAAAATCATAAAAATAGTTGAATATGGCTGGTTGCAAGTTGAATGTCAAAATTTTGAGAAGTAGTAATTGTTTGTGAAAATTTTTGGGTTTAATCTTCTAATAATCAGCTTAGGTAAGGGTATAGTAAATCTGATTTCTTGCATTGCATGTTTGTTTGCTAAGTGGTTTGACTTAAAATTCTGTTTCTCCCTTGCTGATCTGTTTTGAAGGAGTGTCCCAAATCCTTATATATGCTGTAGAGATGAAAGATGATTGATGTGCTTGAAGGTTGTGCTTTTGTACTCATTGACTGATGATTTATGTGTGTGTGTTGCTAAGTTAATGATGAGTTGGGAAGTGTAGTCAAATGTTTGGATGCTTGCAAGGGAATTTGGGGTATATTTGTGTTGCTGTAATGATGAATTGAAGTTTCCATATTCCAATGGTGATTGTTTTGTACTTGTTTTGGTGTGTACAGTGGGGATGAAATGATTTTAAAAATTGAACTCTTCTTTGTTTTGGAAATTGAAGAAATTTGTGCATGAGGATAGTACATGTTCTAGCAATTTGCATCTATAAAATTCTGTATTGTTACTGCTGCAGCTGAAACAAATTTGAGAGTATTGATGGGTCAAATAAATGTACCTTAACCATTATAAATCTGAATTAAACTTCACTGATTTTCACATTTCCTCTTTTGCTTCTGGTTTAAAAGGGAGGTTGGAAGTATGTAATTGTTGTTTAAACTTGCTGAGATTGTTTGATTGCTTGCATGTGTGAGATTATATATGTTTGGATGTTGGCATGCTTATTTGGGTAGTTTTTGTTTGGACTGGACACATGAGTGAAAATTGAGAAATATTCTAATGGTGATAGAGGAGTACAAAACTTATTTATTTGTTGAATGCATGTATGTTAAGATTTCTGAAATTGCTGAATTGTTGGTCTTAGCGAATAAGTTGCTATTTCTTTAATATAAATGTTCCAAAAACTCCAAATCAAAATGGTCATTATTTTGGCAGTTATGGGAGTCTTAGAACTCCATCTTAAAACAAGAAAACATATAAGTTGGCTAGTTGACTTATCGGCCGTTTCCGGTCTTACCGTAAGCGTACGGGTCGTCAAAATAAGTAGTATAAAAGTTATCGTTCCCACGGGGACTAAGACAAAACGAATTAACTATTTCAATTATGTTATCAATTAGGTTGAGTGGAAATATTTGGGTTTTGAGTTTCTAACCTAACTAAATTGAAAATAATCTAATTAAAATTAAACTAACAAATCAAGAAAAGTGAAGTTTAGGATTATTTATCACCATTCCATTTCATAAGACATAATTAAAACCCTTTTAATTAGTTTGTTAATGGAAACATGTGTTTGCCTAAGGTTCATAGGCATTTGAAAAAGCTTTCTCAAGTCAAGATCAAATTTCTACTTGAATTAAATGTGCAATCTCTTGCTACAATTAATATAAGCTCTATTCCAAAACCAACCTTTTAGTGACAATGTTAGGTCGATAACTATATCTCTATGTTACCAACAAACCATCCATTTAAAACCATAAACTTCAAGTCTAACATGCTTTTATCCAAGTTCTAAAACAAAATACACTTTCCCAAGTCATATTCCATTTAACAAGTAAGTGGTGATCAAACACTTAAGCAAGTAAAAAGCAAGATAAAAACCACACATGAAGTCCATTAAAAACTAAAGAGGTCTCAAGTAAATCTCAATAAATGGAATGAGTCAAAATAATCCTAAACCAAATACTAGCTACTCATGAACAATATTGAAAGCATGTCCTCAACAAGCAAAATGAAATCCAGAATCACAGAGAAAGGAAATAGCAAAACTCTATTAAATCATCTCCCCTTTCTAGCTCCTGTCACCAAAGCAAGAAGCAAGATGATGAGTCCAAATGAAGCTCTGCCTCCTTATCAATGAATTTCCGACCACACACTTCGACCGGGGCGACGGCGTCCGGCGGCGGCTCCGGCGGCGGCTTCGGTCCAAGATCTATCAACTCCATAGTCCTCTCGTCCTCCCGTGAAGGTGATGAACCGAAATCGAAGCCTCTCTTGCTTTTTCACTCAAGCTTGCCAAGCCACAAAGAGAATGGAGTTTTAGTATTTTAGGTAGATGATGAATAGTGCACCCCCCCTGCGCAAGAAGAAGATGAATAGTGACCCCTCTTTTGTTTAGGTTTTTTTTTTCTTCCTCTTCTAAACACTGTGTTTCATTAAGCTAAGGCATAAAGCAAAATCAAATAATACTAATAATAATATTATTATTATAATCAATACTAATATTAATATTAATAACTACCTCCTACCTCACCTGCCGAAACTGATTCCCTTTTCTTTTGTTTTTTTTTCAATCTATTTATTTCCAATTACTTTAAAACTATTATAATTATAATAAAATCTCCAATAATAATGCATCAAAATGATATTCTATCAAAAGCTCAACTATTTCCCTTCAATTTTGCCATAATGACTCCCCAATAATCATACCAAAAATATATATAAAATCTATTTAAATTGGGGAGTCATCACACCCCCACACTTGAATCAAATCTTGTCCTCAAGATTTTGAATTCTAAATCTATTCAAGAAAACATGAAGCAAGATTTTAATGCAAACATTAGAAAGATAAAATCACTTCAATCTTTTACTAATGAAATCATCTTTTCCATCTTCCAAAAATGCAAGTGAGATGGCAAGTAATTTGACAAAGATAAATGAAAATAGCATGCCCCTCACAAGTCAAGTGTTTGCACTCTTCTCTCATAATGATTATGGGCTTGTGTTCACTCTATTCCATCTATTGAAACTCAACTACCATAAGCTTGTCAATCATCTCAATCTCCACCTTTTAATTTCAATGCATACACAAATCAAAAGGACTTTTAAAGGGTTATGATGAATAAGGAAGGGTAATGGAATGAACATGAAAATTGAAAGGGATACTTCAACTAGTGCCAAGCAATCTCAAATGACAAATATTAAGAGTGAAGAAATACAAAAGAAAAAGGAACAAAAATGCACATTCTTAATGCATATTATCCAACTTGGCTCCTATTGCTTCAAACTCTTCACTCTCTTTTTCCTTCACATATCCCTCTTTCTTTACTTTTCTTTTAATTCTTCCCTTTTTTTCACTTCTTTTTCTTCTTCTTTTTTTTTTCTTACACATTTACCACTCTTTGTTTTTTTTAACTTTCTTTTCATACACACACCTTCTTCTTTTGTGTTTTTCTAACTACTTTTGTTTCCAAAAATATAACTCTTCACCCTTCTCTTAAAATGAATGTCTTGCACTTATTGAAGTAATGATTGAATGTGGAGGAGGGGGAAAAAATTTGCAACTCAAACAAAGGGCTGTTTTAATCAATGCAAATTTTCCTTTAAGGTGGTTAAGGCTCAAGGGGTAAAGGAAAGAAAAACAATAAGATTGATCATTTGGCTAAAATTTCTATGAATTAAGATGGTTAAGGCTCAACGGGGTAAAGCAAAGGATGAAAGCAATAAGGTTGGTCATTTGGCTAAAATGGCTATGAAATGAATGCCTAGATCATTTTTGTGCATGCAAAGAAGATTTTCAAGTTTTGAAAGAGATTCAAGACAAGTTCTAGAGATAAAATCACAATAGATGTACTCCCTCTTGAAAGAATAAACATTAAGGCTCAAATTCCTCACCGGGCTTATGACATGCTAAAGTCAATAACCTTAGCCAAATCACTTGCATATCACATACATTCTAAGAAAATGGAATTGAATTTTGATCAAACACAAATTTTTTTTTTAAATTCAAATTGAAGTTCTAATTATTTTCAAAACCTTTTTTTTTCAAGATTTTGTTAGACTTCAACATCTTAAAGACAAGTCATGAAAATCCAATGGTACCCTCACCCCCACACTTAAATTTCACATTGTCCTCAATGTGAACATGTGACATGAAGAGTAGTGGAAAATGAGAAAGCACCCACAAGTGTAGAGATGACAAAATTTCTTAAATTCAAGAGTTATTATCCATGCCACACAAACAAATGTCATGACAGTTAATTATATCAATCCAATGCAAATATCAACCAGAGTCAGCAGACATTTCCAACAGCATAATTCAGATGAAAAGAAATCAAAGTAAGGTAGAAGAATACTCCCCTTCCTCTTCTTGATTTGTTCTCTTCGCTCTAATTCCTTTCTACCAAGTTGAAGCATTATCTGGGGTACAAAAGTCCTACAAAAACAAAAATAAAACATAATATCAAATACTTGGGTTGCCTCCCAAGAAGCGCTAAGTTTATAGTCTTCAGCCAAACTTTGAAAGAACAATCACTAATCATAAGTGTCAAAAATCATAATCATCTTGTCCTCATTTCTCTTGAGACAGAAGTAGTTCACACATGAAAGCTCATGAAAACAAGACATATGTACCTCCTCAATCAAAACAATGCATAGCTTAGACAAACTAATAAAAGGCTCTAATTTAACTTTTTCACAATTGTTAGCCAAAGCCCCTAAATAGTTTGAAAAGCCCATAAAATCCACTTGACTCTCATCAGTAAGAGTCAAAATATCACTAGGAGGATCAAGTTCATAAATTATGGGAATTTCCTCTATATTCTCTTGTTCAAGGCAACAACCATTAGGTTCCAAAATTGGAATCTCAACTAAGCATTCAATATTGCTCTCTCCATCATGCATTTCCAACTCACGATCACCTCCAAAACTATCACATGCTATTGGTAACACATCATCATTTGCTATAGTTATTTGTGCACTTGAGACCACATCTACATTAGAGTCATTTAATATATCACTTAATACATCTTTTTGCCGTAAAGACTCTAAATGAGAAACTATCTCACCAACTTTAATTGCTATATTTTCGAGAGCTAATGTCTGTGCACTCAATCTTTCACCCTTCCGAACACTATGCTCATTTAAGTCCTTTTGATTATCAAGAATTTGCTGGAGCATATCAATGATTGTAGGTTTCTCCCTATGGATGTGTTTATATTCATGATCATGAAAAGGGGGTGATAACTCACAATGTAATGCACATGGAGAAAGAAAACAAGTAGGATCCCAAAAAGGTGATGATTCTTGATTCAAGCTAAGGCTAAAATTGTCATCATGCATGAGTTTGTGAAAGTAATGGATGCACAAGAGGGGGGGGGTGAATTGTGGCTATAAAACAAAAGCTCAAATAAAAACGACACAAGAGTTTATACTGGTTCGGTCTTCCTGACCTACGTCCAGTTCTCAACCACCCAGGCCGAGTTCCACTATCCCCAGGTTTTACAACGGGTGCACCTGGAACCTTTACAACCGCAAGTTTTGAACGGGATCACTTGCAACCTTACAACCACAAGTTTTACTCAGGCTCACTTGCAACCTTTCTAACTAGCTCCCCCTTACTTCCAGCAAGGGTTCAACCTTTACAAATAAAGGATTTTTCTAACTAAGTTCTCTTTAAAGAACAGATAGTGTTACACACTTAAGTACAATCAATGCTCTTATAACACGAAGAGACTTAACTACAAAGAGTACAAGATATGTAGATGAAAAGATCACTCAATGAGTTAAATGCTCCTTCTTTTTTCTGGGCAGCTTTGAATACTTGAAGATTTTCTTAGTTTCTCGCTCTAACTTCTCTCAAGAATGTCAAAGATAATTCATTGGCTTCATAAATGAAGTTGAGCTCCTTTATATAGTCTTCAAACATTCTGACTCTTGGTAGGTGGGTTAGCCGTTTGAATATGGCTGTTTTTCCCTTGTTACCGTTTGCCCAATTAATGCTTCATCAATGCATAGCAGGGTTGACTTGTTTTATCTCTGAAAAGTAGTCCTGACAACTCTGCTCTGACAAAAGCATTCTGCCACTGCACTTCTGAACATTCTGACATTCTGATTGCTTGCGGAAGCAGGTTCTCATCCGGAAGCAATTCTACTTAGTGTGCTGCACTTTGAATGTTAGTTCAACAAAATAAGCACATGGTCACATGCAGTGGGTGTTTACTTAGTCTAAAAGGACTTCCTTAGATCCGGAAGCACTTCTACATCCGGAAGCACTACCACTGGATGAAGGGTTATAATCACTTTTACTCACTCTCGCTCAGTGTCCTTCAATCCAACAGTCAGCGCTAGTCACTAAGCTATCGGAAGCAATTCTACTGGACGTGGCTTATGTTCACTGACGCTTAGTGTCATCTATTCCAACAGCCAGCGCCAGCCTAAATACAACAGGAAGCAAAATCACTTCCGGTTGAATCCTAGCTTAGTCTTGAGGTTTTGTATATCTAGTGCTTATGGACTAAGTTATTTCCCTAGTGAATTACTTGCTCTCGCTGGGGGATGAGTCATTTATCCGCGAGCGCTAGTCCTAGTCTATCCGGAAGTAAGTCCACATCCGGTTGCACTCTTACTTGGGATTCTATGTTAACCTATTGCTTTCTAAGTCCTTGATTCATTCTTTCATATTTTAGTCTTCATCAAAACTTAAGATTCTAACATTCTCCCCCTTTTTGATGATGACAAACTTAGTTTTATCGATTCAGTTTATATGAAAGGATTAGTAGAAGAATAAAAGCAATAGATAAGAACAAGTAACTTAGACAGATATTATTGATGAACAAGGATTACAAGTTAGAGTATACAAGCAAATAACATATACAAGTAATCTACACTAAGCAAGAATAAAATATGCATGAAAACAAAGAAAAATTTCTAAGTTAAAAGGGTTGGATTGGGGGTTCAGATTTGGTGTCTCTTTTTCTTCTCCCTCTCCTTCTGTCTCTCTTCACTCTCTTTCTGGAGTTTGGCTAATTCGGCTTCATGCACATTCCGGTCAATCTGAGCAATGATCCGTTGAAGCTCTTCTTCATCCCTTTCCCTTCTGAGTCTCTCAGACTCAACCAACTCCTCAAAGGCTCTCTTCATATTTTCTACTTCCTCATAGCCTGGGAATCCTGTTGCATCTGAGAAGTGGGTGACCTCGCCATTAGGAAAGTGGACAGCCCGAATCTTCACATTCCATACAGGGAAGTTGGGATCCTCCTCAACTTCCTGGGCTTTCCTCTTCCCCTTCCCTTTACCCTTCCCTTTGCCCTTGGGTATTGATGGAGTGGGCTTGGCACATGCTCTCTCAGCATCCAGGCAAGCCATCTGACCAAAGGATAGTCTGTCCGTGTACCCATATTTTTCGAATTCCTCAGGAGTCATGTCCTCTATTTCTAACTTGACTTCCTTCAGAATTGGAACTGCTTGTACTACTGGGATCTCTTGCTCAACTTGGGCAGACGAAGTTTCTTGCTCAGGTTGGTCAGATGGGGTCTCTTCCTCACTCTCAGCAGGTTCAGTGGAGGCAATAACTTTTTGGCACGCTTCCTAGCAACGACCTTCTTCCTTGACTCACTGAATGTCACTGTTGGCTCAGATGGAGGAGGAGGGGCAGATGATTGCTCAGAAGTAGGAATCTCAGACGTTTGCCCAGAGGATGTAGGGATTGGCTTGGCGATCACAATGGGAGGATGGTTGATCTTCTTCAGCCCCCACTTCATCATGATTTCTTCAACAATGTTTTTACTCTTCTTAGTTGAAGAGGGCTCTGATGAAGATGACTCAGGTATTGAGGGTTGCTCATTCTGCTCAAACACCACCATGTCCCATTTAGATCCTTGCTCTTCCGTCCTTTGCTGCTGCATGAAACGGATAGCTTCTCCTCTGATTAGGTTCTCAGCACCACCCAATCTCTGGGACTCCAAGGCTCGGCGCAGGGCGGCCGTAATATCTTCATCAAGCTAGAGAGATGGCTGGCTGAGAACATCCCTTGTGTTCATGCTCTGGCGAAGAGTGGACATAGCATCTCTCCCCCTTTTGTCATCATCAACAAAGGCGAGTGCCAGGGATGGAGTGGATGAAGAGGAGGGTGGAGGTTCAGGGCCAAATCTCTTTGGGGGAGAGGGTTCAGGGGAGGATGTAGGTAGGGTAGTTTCTGGGGATTCAGGAGTGTTGGGGAACCAAGTGGGGTCTACGAATAGACCTTCGAACGGATAGGTGGAGGAATATTCAGTGAAGGTAGTGGAAGAGTGTGAGGTAAATGGGGTAAATGGTAAGTGATCCTCAGGGATTCTCTGAAGGCGGGGGTAATCTCTCAGATAGATGTGGCTGAGGGGGTGAATGGCAGTTTTGAAGCCAAGTTGCTCGGCCAATGGGTTGGATCTTGGTCCAGAGTTGGGGTTGGAAGGGTTAGGATGGGGTGGTCCGGCAGAGAGGTTGAGTGGTGAGCGAGTAGGGGCGTTGGGTGGTGTGCGAGTGGGGAGTTAAGTGGAGATGGGGAGTTTAGAGGTGATTGGCGAGGAGATTGTTGAGGTGAGTCTTGGGCTTGCTGGTCATGGTCAGGTGAAGGTTGGGATTGTTGGTTATTGTTTGGTGATGGTGGTGGCTGTGGTTGTTGAGTATTGGGAGGAGGAGGAGGTTGAAGTTGAGGGTGATTAGGAGGAGGAGGAGGAGGATTTTGAGGAGGGGGTGGTGGTAGGTTACCTTGTTGTGGTTGGGGAATCTGGAGGTGTTGGAGGATAAGATCTAGCTTGGCATCCACCCTGGCAAGCTGAGTCTCAACCTGACCCACTCTGTCCTCTAAGCGCTGGATGCGCTCCCCTTGCTGCTGGAACCCAGCATCACATTCGTTCCGGAGAGGAGCCACCAGGGAGTCAGTCAGCCTAAATAGGATTTCCTCCTTTACTTCCTCCGCAAAGGCTTTGACTGTAGCTGGTACCCTTGCAACTCTGCTTGGGCCGGGATGGGAGTCAGCCTCTTGATCCCCTGCACCAGATGTAGAAGGGGCTGAAGTCTGAGAGGCACTGCCTGCCTGTGATCCTGAGCGAGTGGGCTTAGCAGGCCTCAGGTACTTGATGCCCATCTTGCTGATGTTAGTTGCCCCCACTGGAGCACACTTGATATTCTCTTCCTCCACGTCAGATGTGGCCTTGATCAGTTTCTTCTCAAGGAGGAAGGCAAGGATGGTGGGGTAGGGAAGAAATCCAGCCTTGTGGTTAACTATCCATCTGTGAAGTTCAAGGCTGATCAACTGCCCGGGGTTGATTGGCTGATGGGAGAGAAATCTGGGAAACCACGGGTTGTCCAGCAGAGTGAACTCGTTGAAGTTTCCTCCCTTGTGTGTCATCATCCGGGAGTAAACATAGTACAAGAGTCTGTTGGAGTCAGACATCTTGGACACCTTCTTCCCTTCGGTGCCATACAGCTTCTCGAGTTCCTCCTTGTTGTATTTTAGTGACTCAGGGTACAGCCACTCATTCATGCCCTCTTCTGTGATCCCCATTAAGTCATTTAAGTCCCTCCAGGTGAAACTGAAGGTTCTCCCCCTGACTGTGGCAGTGAAGGTGAGTCTGCGGATTTGCTCCTCCCATCCACCTTATTGTACTTGACTTTCTCAGAGAGGGATTGACAGAAGACTCGCAGGACGTTGATGTTGTAGTCCTGTTTGATCCCCAGCCAGGGCATGTATTTTTCCAGAAATGGGCGCAGATGAGGGAACCCTAGGTCATCAATCTTGCCCAGATCGATGAACAACCCATTGTTGAAGTAGGGCTTTATCGTTTCAAACTTGGAGGAGACAGCCTCCAAAGCCCCATCTCTGTAAATCAAAGGGTCATCCTCCTCTACCCGTTGTCTCTTGGAAGAAGGCTCCTCGCTGAATTGAACCTTCTTCTTCTTCCCTTTCTTCTGGGCTTGCTGTTCTTGTTCATACACAGTCTCTTCTGGCTGTTCTGCCACTCTCCCAGAATGTCCAGGCTGGTCCTGGACTTGTTCATTCTGTCCTTGTGGTTGCCCAGTCTGTTCTTGGTGTTCATGACGTTCTTCATGGTGTTCTTCTGCGTGCCCAGATTTTCCAGTGTGCTTATGCCCAGATTTTCCAATTTTTCCAGATTTGGACTTTGTTTTCTTGGATGTGGTAGATTTCTTGGTAACTGGGTTTGTTTCATGTGAGCCGGCCATTTTTGTGTGGGTTTAAGGTTGGTTTGTGGTGAAAGGCGAAAGAGAAGATGAAGAAAATGAAGAACAAGATGAAGAAGATGAAGAGAGTATTCAGAGAGAATGTGGGTGAGAAAAATTGATGCAAGTAAAAAGTGAAAGTGAAAATGACACCCTATTTATATGCAAAGTTACTGAGGGCAAAATGGTCATGTCTTTTCATATGAAAGCAAACGTTTACACATTGGGTAACGTAAATATTTTAATTGGAACGGCGCACCTTATGATATGTGTCGCTTCACATTATCAGAGAAGGCACAACTTCTCATGGAGGGAGATGAAGCGTTTTCTGAAGTGACGTGTCCCTTGGTCTGGCACTGGCGCTCTCTTGGTTTCAACATCCAGTGTCAGCGAGTGATCATCCGGAAGTGGTTTTGCTTCCGGTTGCAACATCTTAAGATTTAACATTGAGGACCTGCAGAAACACGTATTGGCACTCCGATGCCTAAGTTAGTATTGTTGTAGGTTTTAAATAATCAAGTATAATAAATACAAGGTTACACCTCATTTGGGTTTACCATTCCCAAATCACCTCTTATGAAAGTAAATTGGTCAACCCCCAGAGGCTTGGTGAAGATGTCAGCAAGCTGTTGTTGAGTGGGGACAAATTGCACTTTGACATCCTTCTTTTGAACATGGTCTCTGATGAAGTGATGTCTGACATCAATGTGCTTTGTCCTTGTGTGCTGAACTGGATTCTTGGCGAGGCTGATTGTGCTTGTGTTGTCACAGAGGATGGGTGCCTCAGGGAACTCCAAGCCAAGGTCTCTCAGTTGGTTCTTCAGCCACAGCACTTGAGCGCAACAGCTTGCAGCCGCAATATATTCTGCCTCAGTGGATGACAAAGATACGCAGGTTTGCTTCTTGCTAGCCCAAGACACCAGACAACCACCAAGGAAGGCGCATTGTCCACTGGTGCTCTTTCTATCAGTCTTATAACCTGCATGGTCAGAATCAGAGTAAGCCCACAAGAACTCTTGGTTACCTCTGGGATACCAAAGACCAAGTTCTTGTGTTCCCTCAAGGTATCTCAAAATACGTTTAACACATGTTAAGTGTGACTCCTTGGGGTTGGCTTGAAATCTTGCACACATGCCTACACTAAATTGAATATCAGGCCTGCTTGCCGTTAAGTATAGGAGGGAACCTATCATTCCCCTGTACATGGGCAGGCTGACAGATTTACCCTTTGCGTCAGCATCGAGTGCAGCAGTGGTGCTCATAGGAGTGTCATACTCCTTGCATTCGTCCATCCGAAACTTTTTGAGTAGCTCTCTGCAGTACTTAGCTTGGGAGATGAAGATTCCATTCTTCTTTTGTTTAATTTGCAGGCCTAGGAAGAACGTGAGTTCTCCCATCATTGACATTTCAAACTCACCCTGCATAGTCTTAGAGAAATCTTCACAAAGCTTTTCGTTAGTTGCCCCAAAAATAATATCATCAACATAAATTTGGACAATTAACATATCTCTATCTTTGTGAAGGATAAACAGTGTATTATCAAGTTTGCCCCTTGAGAAACCCTTGCCTAGCAGAAAGCTGCTGAGTCTCTCATACTAAGCTCTAGGAGCTTGTTTCAGGCCATATAAAGCTTTCTTTAATCTATACACATGTTTGGGATGCTTATGATCCTCAAAGCCAGGAGGTTGTTCTACATATACCTCTTCCTTAATATAACCATTAAGAAAAGCACTCTTTACATCCATTTGATATAACCTAAAGCCTTTCATGGATGCAAAGGCTAGAAGAATTCTTATTGCTTCAAGTCTAGCGACTGGAGCAAAAGTTTCTTCATAGTCAATGCCTTCTTCTTGGTTATATCCTTTAGCTACCAGTCTGGCTTTGTTTCTTGTAATTTGACCTGTCTCATCCAGTTTGTTTTTGAAGACCCACTTGGTCCCCACTATGGATTGATGAGACGGCCTTGGGACAAGTTCCCAGACTTGGCTTCTCTCAAATTGGTTTAGCTCTTCCTGCATGGCAATAATCCAGTCGCAGTCCTCAAGAGCTTGTTCAACTGAAGTTGGTTCGATTTGAGATAGAAATGCTCCATACTCAACTTCATTTTGAACTTGCCTTCTGGTTCTGACACCAGAAGAAACATCACCAAGCACTTGATCAAGAGGATGATCCCTGTGATGTCTCCTAGCTGTTGGCAACTATGCCTCATCAGGCACGGTCTGCACTCTAGGTTCATCACTGGGTTCATCTTCTTCTTTGAGATTGCTTGCTGGTGTTTCTTTTGGTGGTGAACAAGATGATGGTGGTTTTGGAAGATTAAGTATTTCATCATCTTCTGTGGATTGTCCCCATGTAGGAGTTTCATCGAATACAACATGCATTGATTCTTCTACAATTCTAGTTCTCATGTTGTATATTCTATATGCTTTACTCCTAAGAGAATATCCTATGAATATACCTACATCAGCTTTTGGATCAAACTTACCCAGATTTACCTTTCCATTGTTATGCACATAGCATTTTGATCCAAAGATTCTGAGGTGGCTGATGTTGGGCTTCCTCCCTTTATACAGCTCATATGGAGTCTTGTCCAAGCCCTTGCGGACATAGGCTCTGTTAGAGATGTAGCAAGCAGTGCTCATAGCGTCTGCCCAGAACACTTGAGAAACCTCTTTCTCATTGAGCATGCTTCTAGCCATCTCTGTCAGAACCCTGTTCTTTCTCTCGACAACTCCGTTTTGTTGAGGAGTTCTAGGAGCTGAGAAGTTGTGTTCGATGCCATTTTGTTCACATAGCTCTGAGAAGCTATGGTTCTCAAATTTTCCTCCATGGTCTGTCCTTATGGCTGTGATTTTGAGCTCTCTCTCATTCTGCACTTTCTTAGCCAGGACAACAAAAGCATCAAAAGCATCTTGCTTAGAGGCAGGAAACATAGTCCAAGTGAACCTTGAATAGTCATCCACCACCACTAGAGCATACAGGTTTCCACCTAAGCTCTTCACTCTCGCTGGCCCAACTAAATCCATGTGGATTAGTTCCAAGGGCCTGCTGGTGGAGACTTTCTTCTTGGTTTTAAACGAGGACTTTGTTTGCTTCCCTCGTTGGCAGGATTCACAAATAAAATCATGCTTTACTTTAAAGGATGGAATACCTATAGCTAGTTCCTTTTTAATTAGCATATCAAGTTGAGTAAAGTTAACATGAGCTAATCTCTTATGCCAAAGCCAGTTCTCATCACTAGATATTAAACATTTTTCTTCCAGTTGTTGACATAAGTCTAGAGTATATAGGTTTCCATTTCTGTTTGCCTTAAGTTTGCATTTTAAATTGGCCTTATCTAAATTCAGATCCTGCTTATCAACTATTATGCACTCATGTGAATCAAAGATTACCCAATTTCCTTTGTCAGTGCTCTGGCTCACGCTCAGCAGGTTGTGACAGAGACCGTCCACTAGATAGACGTCCTTTACTGGTCCGACTTCTCCAACTCCAGTGATCTTTCCACTTTGATTTCCTCCAAACTTGTCTCTGTCTCCAGTCATATGTCTCGAGCATCCGCTGTCAATATACCATTTTCTGTTCTTGGATGCTTTGAGACACACCTGGAAGAATCAAGTAAGCTTAGGTACCCAATCTTTCTTGGGTCTTCGGTCATTAGTTTTCAGTGCCCTTGGTCTAGTGTTAGCCTTGACCTTGGGCTTATGATCATTCGGAGCCTCAGGCCTAATGCTGGCTCTAGGCTCTTGGGTTTTCCCTGTGGAATGTTTCCAGGCTAGGGATCCTTGTCATCCCTTGGTTTCCTTTACAGGTGGAGGATCCTTTGTAGCCTTGGTTCCTTTAGGGACCCATTTGTAAGAACTACTTGCTCCATGCTTCTTGGCATTACAGGTGGACGTGGAGTGTCCCTTCCTGTTGCAATAGTTACAGAAGCTGAAAGGTGAGGAGCTGTGACTAGTGGCTTTGTGGAAGAATTTTAAGTAGTGCTTTACTTTTGGTTCCACCCACTTTTTCCCTCTAGGAGTATATCCTAAGCCAGTTCTATCCCTATATGCCCTTTGATTCATTAAAATTATATTTAACATTTCTGATCCATTTGTAAACTTCTGCAGGGCATTTTGCAGCTTGTCTTTCTCCGCTGAGATTTTGCTGCAATTAGGGCAGCTCTCAAGTGTTGGGGCATTGGGTTCTGTTTGGGGAGAACCCTGGCCATCCACTACCGGAAGCTTTCTAGCTTCCGCTAGCTCTTCACTTAGTGAGTCCACCTTGGACTCAAGTGATTCCTTTTTAGTTTTTAACACTTTATAGGCTTTACACAATCGAGAGAATTCTTCATAAACCTCATTGTAAGCCTCTTGCAGTTCAGAGAAAGTTACCTCATTGTCTTCGTGGGTGAGATCAAGATCTGAAGATGCTTCCTCATCATCTTCTCTGGCTACCAGGCAGAGGTTGGCAACTTCTTCCTCATCACTTGCTTCGTCATCTGAGCTATTCACCCAGATAGAGGACACGAAGGCTTTTCTCTTGTCTTTCCCCTTTGATCTTTGCAAGCTTGGACACTCAGCCTTGAAGTGGCCAGGCTTTTTGCATTCAGAGCACACCGGGGCCTTTTCCTTCTTGTATCCCTTCCTCTGACTGGAGTCACCTTTCTGAAAGCCTCCTTTCTTCTTGAAGAACTTTCTGAACTTTCTCACCATCATGGCCATCTCTTCTTCGTCCAGTTCCTCCTCATCATCCTCATCATCATCATCATCAATCTCCTTGTTGGGAGCAACAAGGGCAAGATTCTTGGCTTTGGATGAGGCTTGAGGAGCTCTCTGAGCCAGCAATGTTGGTTCATATTCAGCCAAAGAACCAAAGAGTGCAGTGATGGAGCTGGTTGACTCTCCTTGGACTTCCTGCAAGATAGTTACTTTGGTGATCCAATCACCTTTCAGGATTTTTAGGATCTTGCTGACTTGCTCTCTTTCTGGAATGTCCTTACCCAAGGAGGCCAAGTTGTTGATGAGATGAGTGAACCTCAGCTCCAGCTCTCTGATTGGCTCAGTCGGACTAAGCATGGCGAACTTGTGAAATTCTTCCACCAACATCTCAACTCTTCTTCCTTTCACTCCCCTGGTTCCAGAGTGAGCAGCCTCAAGAGCCTCCCACATATCCTTAGCATTTTTGTGGTGGCTGATCCTATGAAATTCCTTAGGGCTGAGAGCACACTGAATGTAGTGCATGGCCCTATAATTCAGTTGGACTAGAGCATAGTCCTCATTAGTGTACCTGGATCGCTGCTTAGCAAAACCTTCCTCATCTAGTGGAGTGTGATCCCCACGTTCGATTACATCCCAAAGTCTGATGTCGCTGGACTTGATGTAAGTCTCCATTCGAAACTTCCAGAATGGATAGTTATACCCATCAAAGCCTGGAGGCTTGTTGGGTTGAATAGAGACATCTGGCAGGGAGTAATCTGTATCCATTACTAGATCTTTGCTTTCTGGATTCGTTGGAATCGAGTGAGAAAGACCCGCTCTGATACCAAATGAAAGTAATGGATGCACAAGAGGGGGGTGAATTGTGTCTATAAAACAAAAGCTCAAATAAAAACGACACAAGAGTTTATACTGGTTCGGTCTTCCTGACCTACGTCCAGTTCTCAACCACCCAGGCCGAGTTCCACTATCCCCAGGTTTTACAACGGGTGCACCTGGAACCTTTACAACCGCAAGTTTTGAACGGGATCACTTGCAACCTTACAACCACAAGTTTTACTCAGGCTCACTTGCAACCTTTCTAACTAGCTCCCCCTTACTTCCAGCAAGGGTTCAACCTTTACAAATAAAGGATTTTTCTAACTAAGTTCTCTTTAAAGAACAGATAGTGTTACACACTTAAGTACAATCAATGCTCTTATAACACGAAGAGACTTAACTACAAAGAGTACAAGATATGTAGATGAAAAGATCACTCAATGAGTTAAATGCTCCTTCTTTTTTCTGGGCAGCTTTGAATACTTGAAGATTTTCTTAGTTTCTCGCTCTAACTTCTCTCAAGAATGTCAAAGATAATTCATTGGCTTCATAAATGAAGTTGAGCTCCTTTATATAGTCTTCAAACATTTTGACTCTTGGTAGGTGGGTTAGCCGTTTGAATATGGCCGTTTTTCCCTTGTTACCGTTTGCCCAATTAATGCTTCATCAATGCATAGCAGGGTTGACTTGCTTTATCTCTGAAAAGTAGTCCTGACAACTCTGCTCTGACAAAAGCATTCTGACACTGCACTTCTGAACATTCTGACATTATGATTGCTTGCGGAAGCAGGTTCTCATCCGGAAGCAATTCTACTTAGTGTGCTGCACTTTGAATGTTAGTTCAACAAAATAAGCACATGGTCACATGCAGTGGGTGTTTACTTAGTCTAAAAGGACTTCCTTAGATCCGGAAGCACTTCTACATCCGGAAGCACTACCACTGGATGAAGGGTTATAATCACTTTTACTCACTCTCGCTCAGTGTCCTTCAATCCAACAGTCAGCGCTAGTCACTAAGCTATCGGAAGCAATTCTACTGGACGTGGCTTATGTTCACTGACGCTTAGTGTCATCTATTCCAACAGCCAGCGCCAGCCTAAATACAACAGGAAGCAAAATCACTTCCGGTTGAATCCTAGCTTAGTCTTGAGGTTTTGTGTATCTAGTGCTTATGGACTAAGTTATTTCCCTAGTGAATTACTTGCTATCGCTGGGGGATGAGTCATTTATCCGCGAGCGCTAGTCCTAGTCTATCCGGAAGTAAGTCCACATCCGGTTGCACTCTTACTTGGGATTCTATGTTAACCTATTGCTTTCTAAGTCCTTGATTCATTCTTTCATATGTTAGTCTTCATCAAAACTTAAGATTCTAACAGTTTGAGCCCTAGAAAAATCACCCTCCATATAATCCAATTTTGAGACATTGGGGCATTGTTCACCAAAATGATTATATCCACAATAATTGCAACAAATGTACTCACATGGAGCATTATAAGCATAAGGGTCATAATATGAATTGATATAATCATTTTCATGCTCAAATCCACCATTTGTTTCATTGGACCACCAAGAATAATCCATGACAAAGTGTCAAATCAAGCAACTAACACACAATATAAAAGGGGAAAAAAACTACTAAACTCCTAGGACACACAAACCAAAACAAAAGAAAGAAAAAGAAAACTCAAGCGTAAATGATTGCACAATTGAAATAATTAATCACACAAATTTTTGCCATTAGTCCCCGGCAACGGCGCCATTGACTTATCGGCCGTTTCCGGTCTTACCGTAAGCGTACGGGTCGTCAAAATAAGTAGTATAAAAGTTATCGTTCCCACGGGGACTAAGACGAAACGGATTAACTATTTCAATTATGTTATCAATTAGGTTGAGTGGAAATATTTGGGTTTTGAGTTTCTAACCTAACTAAATTGAAAATAATCTAATTAAAATTAAACTAACAAATCAAGAAAAGTGAAGGTTAGGATTATTTATCACCATTCCATTTCATAAGACATAATTAAAACCCTTTTAATTAGTTTGTTAATGGAAACATGTGTTTGCCTAAGGTTCATAGGCATTTGAAAAAGCTTTCTCAAGTCAAGATCAAATTTCTACTTGAATTAAATGTGCAATCTCTTGCTACAATTAATATAAGCTCTATTCCAAAACCAACCTTTTAGTGACAATGTTATGTCGATAACTATATCTCTATGTTACCAACAAACCATCCATTTAAAACCATAAACTTCAAGTCTAACATGCTTTTATCCAAGTTCTAAAACAAAATACACTTTCCCAAGTCATATTCCATTTAACAAGTAAGTGGTGATCAAACACTTAAGCAAGTAAAAAGCAAGATAAAAACCACACATGAAGTCCATTAAAAACTAAAGAGGTCTCAAGTAAATCTCAATAAATGGAATGAGTCAAAATAATCCTAAACCAAATACTAGCTACTCATGAACAATATTGAAAGCATGTCCTCAACAAGCAAAATGAAATCCAGAATCACAGAGAAAGGAAATAGCAAAACTCTATTAAATCATCTCCCCTTTCTAGCTCCTGTCACCAAAGCAAGAAGCAAGATGACGAGTCCAAATGAAGCTCTGCCTCCTTATCAATGAATTTCCGACCACACACTTCGACCGGGGCGACGGCGTTCGGTGGCGGCTCCGGCGGCGGCTTCGGTCCAAGATCTATCAACTCCACAGTCCTCTCGTCCTCCCGTGAAGGTGATGAACCGAAATCGAAGCCTCTCTTGCTTTTTCACTCAAGCTTGCCAAGCCACAAAGAGAATGGAGTTTTAGTATTTTAGGAAGATGATGAATAGTGCACCCCCCCTGCGCAAGAAGAAGATGAATAGTGACCCCTCTTTTGTTTAGGTTTTTTTTTCTTCCTCTTCTAAACACTGCGTTTCATTAAGCTAAGGCATAAAGCAAAATCAAATAATACTAATAATAATATTATTATTATAATCAATACTAATATTAATATTATCAACTACCTCCTACCTCACCTGCCGAAACTGATTCCCTTTTCTTTTGTTTTTTTTTCAATCTATTTATTTCCAATTACTTCAAAACTATTATAATTATAATAAAATCTCCAATAATAATGCATCAAAATGATATTCTATCAAAAGCTCAACTATTTCCCTTCAATTTTGCCATAATGACTCCCCAATATTCTTTGTTTTGGAAATTGAAGAAATTTGTGCATGAGGATAGTACATGTTCTAGCAATTTGCATCTATAAAATTCTGTATTGTTACTGCTGCAGCTGAAACAAATTTGAGAGTATTGATGGGTCAAATCAATGTACCTTAACCATTATAAATCTGAATTAAACTTCACTGATTTTCACATTTCCTCTTTTGCTTCTGGTTTAAAAGGGTGGTTGGAAGTATGTAATTGTTGTTTAAACTTGCTGAGATTGTTTGATTGCTTGCATGTGTGAGATTATATATGTTTGGATGTTGGCATGCTTATTTGGGTAGTTTTTGTTTGGACTGGACACATGAGTGAAAATTGAGAAATATTCTAATGGTGATAGAGGAGTACAAAGCTTATTTATTTGTTGAATGCATGTATGTTAAGATTTCTGAAATTGCTGAATTGTTGGTCTTAGCGAATAAGTTGCTATTTCTTTAATATAAATGTTCCAAAAACTCCAAATCAAAATGGTCATTATTTTGGCAGTTATGGGAGTCTTAGAACTCCATCTTAAAACAAGAAAACATATAAGTTGGCTAGTATCTTATTTAGATTGGGTATGCGTGATTTTGCTAATGAGTACTATCATTGAATTGTTAGAAGTGTATTGAATTAATTGATGACTTAATTGAGTTGATTGAATAATATTTATGACAAGTGATTGGATCTTTTGACAGATTTTTAAAGTTGTGATAATGATTTCCTTTACCTTTCAAGGAATTTTATATGCTTGTATACCTCAAAGTGAGTTTGGAACGAAGTAATGTTTTATGTTCTTCTCCCTTGTTTTTACTGAGTGACTATCAGTGGGAATTGAGTAGTTTGAGTCTTTTAATTTTTCTAAGTGTAATATTTAATATAATGTAGAAATGATATGGTGCTTTAAATGGCTGATTTCAAAGAAAGTGTCTTGGTCTAATCTTTTTAAATTGAATTTGATGGATTGTTTTGACTTGTGTATGTATATACTTAGAAATCCACATAACTTTCTAAAATAATATAACTAAGAAAAGGGAAAATGGGTAGAATTATAAGAATGAGAGAGACGCTATTAAGCATATATATTTGAATGGTCATTGATTTATACATTGTGTAATAAATAGGAAAAACATTGTGCTATACATACTTCGCAAGGCATGGCTAAGAAAATATACGGGGAAACGGTAAGGAAGAGCAACAGAGTGCTTAAGGGCGACAGGTAATCACACTTAACCTTACTATAACATTGAGGGTGACGTTAGTTGGGATTTTCTTAAAAATCCTTTCTCACCCTCTATATATATACACATTATTTTTGAAAAGGTATTTTTATACAAAACAGGCTATCGGGTGCCTTTCAAACACGATTATTTTTATATAAAAGATTTCGACACATTATATATGTAGTATCCTGTCTGGTGGTGCTGGATATTTTGGAATGGTGTGACATATTTGCAGGTGTATTGTTATAATAGTTATTTGAGAGGTTGTGAGTATAGAAAAGGAATTAGATGTGAGTTGAGATTTTGGAGAGTAATGTTGAGGGAAGATATTGTGGGTAAAAGATTGAAAGGTGATGTGAGAGTGTATGGTGTTGATGTTGAGATTGATGTTGATGTTGATGTTGATTATTGTGGATGAGATATTGATAGGGATATGGTGAGCATTGCATGACACTGAAATTGATGTACCATCGCGCGATGATAACTGTCGATTGGCCAATCGACAGTTATTTGTACTGATGATCCTTTTCGGATTGATTAGACAGGGGATCATAGGTCAACTTATTGAGAGAAAGTGACCTACGGTTGTTTGGCACTGGAGAGCCCAACCGTTCCCGTTCTGTAATGGAAACAGAAATGGGGTTCCCTCTCTGGAGATTGCCAGAGAGGGAAATTGTCCCCTCATTATGGAGAGGGACACAGTGTCAAATCATATAGTGAAGATTAGATGCTTGAATGCCCCGTGATGGCACAATGCATCTATAGGTGAGTGTGAGAGTTGCGGTGGTAGTATCATTAGATTGGAGATTGAAGAGATGATATTTAGTTATTGTGGAATCGACTGAGGGATTTGATTGATATGTGGAAAGTAGAGATGGTGAATCTGAGTTGATTTGGATGTGACAGAGGGACTTGAGTGATGAATGGAAGAAGACTTGACAGATATATGTATATATTACTGATTTTAAAATGTGGTATCCCTTAGACGCCCTCGCTACCGCACATCTCACTGTTATAGTGAGTTAAGCGGTGATTACTGGGACAAATTGTCTCATCCCACGATTACTCACATTTTTGCAGGTATTCATGCACAGGCGCAAGCTTCAGGAAAGGGAAATTAGGTAGTGGAGGTGATATAGTTAATTTAGAATTGTATATTGCCAATTTGTATAGGCCTGCATCTGCTTCCGCATGTATATATATTTATTTATTGTTTAATATCAATTAGTTTTGTTTAATAACCATGTTAGGCAAATCTTTTCTAACATGGTTAGTTATTAATTGTCCATGATAGTGTTCAGGTTGTATCAGGAAATTCTTTTCTATCATGGATAGTATTTAATCATTAGGAAATTCCTTTCCTAACTATGATAGGACATAGATATTATGGAAATCCTTTTTCTATCATAGTTAGTAAAGAGGTTATTAGATCTAAAATGGATATCATTGGTTAATTAAGTAATTAGTAACAGAATGTTACAAGGGGACAATTTCCCTCTCTGGCAATCTCCAGAGAGAGAACCCCAATTCTGTTTCCATTGCAGAACGGGAACGGTTGGGCTCTCCAATGCCAAACAACCGTAGGTCACTTTCTCTCAATAAGTCGACCTATGATCCCCGGTCTAACCAATCCGAAAAGGATCATCAGTACAAATAATTGTCGATTGGCCTATCGACAGTTATCATCGCGCGATGGTACATAAATAGCAGTGTCATGCAATGCTCACCATATCCCTATATATCTCATCGACCATATTCAACTTCTCAACCAAAGTTCCATTCAATAACACAATATCAATATCATGCATTTTTGCAATTCCCTACAATACCTCAACACTTCAACATCTCAAATTTTCCACAACATAACTCTCCCTTTTCTATCATCATAAACTCTCAAATCACTACAAATGCTATACCAATATACATTTCACGCCATTCCAGATCAATGGCCACCACCAAACAGGATAATATATATATATATAGTTTCAAATTTCTTTATATGAAAATAATCGTGTTTAAAAGGCATCGATAGCCTGTTTTGTATAAAAATAATCTTTCAAAGATAATATATATATATATATATATATATATATATATATATATATATAGAGGGTGAGAAAGGATTTTACAAAATCCCCAACTAACGTCACCCTCAATGTTATAGCAAGATTAAGTGTGATTACCTGTCGCCCTTTAGCACTCTGACATTCTTTCTTACCATTCTCGTAGATTTCCTCCAAATACTTTCTCTTAGTTCCTCCTATAATGATAGGATACAAAATGATAGATTAATATCATTTTCACTATATAATACTTTGACGTCTCTCTCGTATTCCATATTACTACCCACTTTCCCCTCTTTTAAATAATTCTATTCATGTCATCTTTTTAATATCCAAATTCAACTAACAATTATCACAAGTTCTTAATGATATTTAAGTATCTTTCAATATCATAAGTAACCTTTGATCAACCATTAACATTATCCAAAGACAAGAATAAAGACCTCTTTTAATATTATTTCTATCATCATCAAATAACAAAGAATTTCCAAAATCTATCATGTCACTCAAGCATATATCATTTCAATTCGCCCTATCATCCATACATGATTATACCAATTACTCATGTACATCAAACAGTTCCCCAAGCATCCAGGTAGGTAAATTAAATTCCAATACATACATTACAACATATACTTCACTCATTTGCCTAATTTCCTTCAGAACTTAAACAAACAGGACATACACTCTTCAATCCTAATAAGGTATCAAGCATGCAAAACCAACATTAAGTACATGCTCCAAACAGAGAAATCAAAAGACATTTAGTTCTAAAATCACACAGAGAAAGAAGCATATTCAGCAGAAACATTAGACTAACCAAGAATTTCATCACACACTTTCCTTTTCTTAAACATTTGGCCTACAAGCTTGTTTATATAACCACCATTTCCTTTAAATGTCCTTAATTACCAAATTAAACCTCAAAATCAAAATTCCCAGCCAAACAGGGAAGAAAAACAAGAACTTATTTCCATTCTTTTATCTTATGTCCAAGTATGCAAAGGCACCCTATCTTATGAAAATGATTAACCACCTAACACTGAGACTTCCAACATGATCTAACAACCAAATTCACCAAAACATTAAGTAATCTTCCAGCCAATCCAAAAGATAGCACATGAAAATCCATAACCAATTTCTCATCCACAACAATTTCTTGTGCTCAGTAAAATCCTTTCATATAAAGTCCCCTTTTTACTTAAATCCTTAACAAAACAGTACAATCAAACTTAAAATCAATCAAGCAACAACTCCAGAATTTCCAAATATGCAACAACATATACAAACTCTTATCTACTGTCATTAGCATTAACTCATTTCTTTAAACCTCAACCAAAGCTCAATTTCACATTTAAAACAATGAAAATAATGAAATGCGTGGCTGTCACCCAAGAGGGGGGGGTGAATTGGGTGGAGAATAAAATGCTTAATAATTTTCCCTTTTTGAATTCTTTACTCCTTGTGCTTGATGAGAGTGACGATGGATCATCCCAAGCACAAGTGAGTATACAGTGGTGTGGTGCTTGGTGTGAGATTTAAATAAGCAGAATATGCACAAGCGAGTTTATCCTGGTTCGGTCACTCCTAGACCTACATCCAGTCCCCAGGCTCCACCTGAGATTTTCAATCCACTAATCTTCTTGTTTGAACCAGGCACAAGAAAGCCTTTACACTTTAGGTTTTACGAACACGGGTTCACCTAACAACCCACAGGTTTTACAACGGGTTCACCTGCAAACCTTACAACCACAAGTTTTGCGGGCTAACTTGCAACCTATGGAGATTTAGAAAACCTCTAAATGCTCCCCCTTACTATTGTAATATAACAATTCTGTTCTTCAAGCACAAGCTTAAGAACAGCCTCTATTAATTAGAGGATTTAATGATATGTTCACTCTATGAACTGATTTTGATAAACTCTTAAGTACAAATAACTCTCTCTAAGAGTAGATGATGTTACTCACTTAAGTACAATTGAATGACTCTCTAAGAATGTTACAACTTTAGATCTGAGAGTAGAAGATGAGAGGAATGTAGAAGATAATACATCAGATAATATGCTCTGTTCTTCCAACCATCTTCTGAATGTAGATGTTTCTTTTATACTCGGCTTCTTGGGCGGCAGGTTGAATATGAACGTTTGAATATAGCCGTTAATCCCATGTTACCGTTGAGAAGTACATCTTCATTAATGCTTAGCAGGGTTGACTTGCTTTATCTCTGAAAAGTAGTCCTGACACCTCTGCTCTGACAAAAGTATTCTGACTTCTGTGTATGTGACGTTTACTCTTGTACTCTTGCTGACGGATGATCATCATTCATCCGAAAGTGGTAATCTTGCTCCGCAAGTGTTAAGCTCTGAGTCCCAATGCCAAGAGTCTTTCCATCCGGAAGCTCATTTGCATCCGGAAGTGTGACCAAGTTCTGCACATACTGGTTAGTCCAACATAGCAATATATATAATCAAATATAGTAAGAGCTATACATGCTGTGGGAAGCTTGTTTGCTATGGGGAGTAGTCTTACTTAGACTATGTTTTGACTTAGTGTATTATTTACTTTGAACGTTAGTCCTCTTAGTCTATGATGTATCCGGAAGCACTTTTACATCCGGAAGTGAAACTACTGGATGAAGGATTTTGTTTACTTATACTCACTCTCGCTCAGTGTCCTTCAATCCAACAGTCAGCGCTAGTCACTACGCTATCGGATGCACTTTCACTTGACGAGGTAAACTCACTGACGCTTAGGGTTATATCTATTCTATCAGTCTGCGCCAGTCAAAATCTATCAGGAAGCCATTTCACTTGATGTGGCTTTTTCACTGACGCTTGGGGTTATTTTATTTTATCAGCCTGCGTCAGTCTAAATCTAACAGGAAGCACTTTCACTTCCAGTTGAATTATAACCTAGTCTTAAGGTTTTGTGTACCTAATGCTCATGGACTAAGTTATTTCCTAGTGAGTTACTCGCTGCCGCTGGGGGATAAATCATTCATCCGCGTGCGCGAGTCCTAGTCTATCCGGAAGTAAATCCACATCCGGTTGCACTCTTACTTAGGATCCTATGTTATCCTATTGCTTTCTAAGTACTTGGCCTATTCTTTTAGTCTTCATCAAAACTTAAGATTCTAACATTCTCCCCCTTTTTGATGATGACAAACCTAGTTCTATCTATTAAGTTCCTAAGGAAGGATTAGCAAAAGAATAAAAGCAATAGATAAGAACAAGTAACTTGAACAAATATTATTGACAAGTAAAAGTTACAAGTCAGAGTTACACAATCAAATAACATATACAAGTAAATAAATTTCACTAAGTATGAATAAAAATGTGCATGAAAACAAAACAAGAAAATTTCAAGTTAAAACCAAATGTTTGGATTTGGGGGTTCAGGGTTTGTGTTTCTTTTTCCTCTCCCTCTCCTTTTGTCTCTCTTCATTTTCTTTTTGTAGTTGGGCTATCTCGGCCTCACGCTCACTCTGGTTTATCTGGGCAATGATCTGCTGAAGTTCTTCTTCATCTCTTTCCCTTCTGAGTCTTTCTGATTCGATAGACTCCTCGAATGCTCTTTTCATGTTCTCTACTTCTTCATACCCAGGGAACCCTGTAGCATCATCGAAGTAGGCGACCTCTCCATTGGGATAGTGAACAGCCCGAATCTTTACGTTCCATACAGGGAAGTTGGGATCCTCCTCAACTTCCTGGGCTTTCCTTTTCCCTTTCCCCTTACTCTTCCCTTTGCTCTTGCTAATCGGAGGAGTAGGCATGACACTTGCTCTGTCAGCATCGAGGCAGGCCATCTGACCGAAGGAGAGTTTGTCCGTGAACCCATACTTTTCATATTCCTCAGGAGTCATGTCTTCAATTTCCAACTTGACCTCCTTTAGAATAGGAACTGCTTGAACTACTGGGGTTTCAGGCTCAACTTGGGCAGATGAGGTCTCTTGCTCAGGTTGGTCAGATGGAGTCTCTTCCTCACTCTCAGCAGTTTCAGTGGTGGCAATAATTTTCCTGGTCCGCTTCTTGGCAACGGCCTTCTTTCTAGATTCACTGAAGGTGACTGCTGGCTCAGATGAGGGAGGAAGGGCAGATGATTGCTCAAACGAGGGGATCTCAGACTCTTGCCCAGTGGATGAGGGGATAGGCTTGGCTGTCACAATAGGAGGGTGATTGATCTTCTTCAGTCCCCACTTCATCATTATCTCCTCAATATCCTTTCTACTTATCTTAGTTGGAGGAGGTTCTGATGAAGATGACTCAGGCTGTGAAGTTTGTTCATTTGGCTCAAAGACAACATCTCCAATTTTGATCCTTGCTCAGACGACCTCTGCTGCTCCATGAATCTTATGGCTTCTCCTCTTATTAGGCTCTCAGCACCACTCAGCCTTTGTGATTCCATTGCATGGCGAAGGGCAGCCATGATATCTTCTTCAAGCCAGAGGGATGGTTGGCTGAGCACATCCCTTGTGTTCATGGATAGGCGAAGGGCGGTCATCACATTTCTCCCCCTTTTGTTATCATCAACAAGGGCGAGTGCCAGGGATGGAGTAGATAAAGAGGAGGGTAGAGGTTCAGGGTTAAGTGGAGTTTGGGGTGAGGATTCTGGGGAAGAGGCAGGTAAGGTATGTTCTGGGGATGTGGGTTGGTTGGGGAACCAGGAAGGATCTACGAATAGACCTTCGAAAGGGTAGGTGGAGGAATATTCAGGGAAGGTAGTGGAAGAGTGTGGGGTAAATGGGGTAAAGGGTACGTGAGGATCCTCAGGGATTTGCTGAAGGCGTGGGTAATCTCGTAGATAGATATGGCTGAGGGGGTGAATGGCAGTTTGAAATCCAAGGTGTTCGGCTAAGGGGTTGGATGGTGTGCGAGTGGATGAGGGAGGTGTAGATGGGGAGTTTTGTGGAGATGGGGAGTTGTTGGAGTGAAGGGGTGATTGGCTAGGAGATTGTTGGTGTGTGTCTTGGATTTGGTGTTCATGGTTGGGTGAAGGTTGGGATTGGTGAGCATTGTTTGGTGATGGAGGGGATTGATGGTCATTTTGTGGAGGTGGCTGTGGTGGTTGAGTGTTAGGTGGAGGAGGAGGGGGAAGTTGAGGGTGACCTGAGGGAGGAGGAGGAGGTGGTGGTAGGTTACCTTGTGATGGTTGGGGAATTTGTAGGTGCTGGAAAATGAGATCTAGTTTTGCATCCACCCTGGCAAGCTGATTTTCGACCTGGCCAACCCTGTCCTCAAGCCGCTGGATCCGCTCCCCTTGCTGCTGGAACCCAGCATCACAATCATTTCTAAGTGGGGCTACCAAGGACTCAGAGAGTTGAAGGAGAATCTCATCCTTCATCTCTTGAGCGAATGCCTTCACAGTCGCTGGCACTCTTGCAGCACGACTTGGCCCAGCATGGGAATCCACTTCCTGATCCCCTGCACCAGATGTAGAGGGGGCTGAAGTCCCAGAGGCACTACCCGCCTGTGATCCTGAACGAGTGGGTTTAGCAGCCTTCACATACTTGATGCCCATCTTCCCAATGTTGGTTGCTCCCACAGGTCGACACTTGACATTTTCTTCCTCCACAGCAGATGTGGCCTTGATCAGATGCTTCTCAAGGAGGAAGGCAATGATAGTGGGATAGGGAAGATAGCCAGATTTGTCATTGGTCAACCATCTCTGCAGCTCAAGACTAATCAACTGCCCGGGGTTGATAGGTTTCTGGGAGAGGAATCTGGGGAACCATGGGTTGTCGATATTGGCGAACTCATTGAAGTTACCCCCTTTATGTGTCATCATGCGGGAGTAAACATAGTACAGCAACCTATAGGAGTCAGACATCTTGGACACCTTCTTCCCATCGGTGCCATACAACTTCACAAGTTCTTCTTTACTGTACTTGAGCGCTTCAGGATACATCCACTCATTCATACCCTCATCCGTGAACCCCATCAACTCGTTGAGCGTCCTCCAGAAGAATTTGATAGTTCTTCCTCTGACTGTGGCCGTGAAGTAGAGTCTGTGGATCTGTTCCTTTCCATCGATCTTCTTGTACTTCACTTTGCCAGAGAGGGATTGACAAAAGACACGGAGGACATTGACGTTGTAGTCCTGTTTGATCCCTAGCCAACCCATATACTTCTCCAGGAAAGGGCGCAGGTGTAGAAACCCTAGTTCATCAATCATGTCTAAGTCGATGAATAGGCCGTGGTTGAAGTAGGGTTGAACCGTCTCAAATTTGGAGGCAACAAATTCTAAAGCCCCATCTCTGTAAACTGAAGGGTCATCTTCTTCAACCCTTTGCCTCTTGGAAGAAGGCTCCTCAGCGAACTGAACCTTCTTCTTCTTTCCCTTCCTCTTGGCTTCCTTCGCTTGCTTATGCCCAGAAACCTCAGGCTGTTCTGCCTCTCGCCCAGAAGTTCCAGGCTGGTCCTGGACTTGTTCATTCTGCCCTTGTGGTTGCCCAGTCTTTTCTTGATGTTCATGTCGTTCTTCATGATGTTCATCGCTTTGCCCAGATTTTCCTGAATGTTTATGCCCAGATTTCCCAGTTTTGGATTTTGATTTCTTGGAAGAGGAGGCTTTCTGGGTAACTGGGTTGGATTCATGCGAACCGGCCATTTTTGTATGAATGTTGTGGTAAATAGAGATGAAATGCGAGGAGTATATAGAGAAAAATGAAGAACACAATGGAGAAGATGAAGAGACTTTTCAGAGAAAATGATGCGAGTGAAAATATTCAAGTAAAAAGTGAAAGTGAAAAAAAAAATGACACCCTATTTATAGGTAAAGTAACTAAGGATAAAATGGTCATGTCTCTTCAGTTTTTCACACATTGAATAACGTAAAGCTTTTAATTGAAACGGCGCACCTTATGACATGTGTCGTTTCATCTTGTCAGATAGGGCACACCTTCTCATAGAGGAAGATGAAGCGTTTCTGAAGTGACGTGTCCCTTGGGCTGACATTGGTGCTCTCTTGGCTTGATCATCCAGTGTCAGTGAGTGATCATCCGGAAGTAGTTTTGCTTCCGGTTGGAGCGGTGCTCTTGATCACATTGAGTTATCATCCAGCGCCAGCAAAAGAGTATCCGGAAGTGATTTTGCTTCCGGTTGGACTCACTTAAGATTTAACATTGTGGGGAACCTGCAAAAACTAAGGATTGGCACTTCGGTGCCTAAGTTAGTACAGTTAGCAGGTCTTATCAATTAAGCACAGATGTTTAAACTTCATTTGAGTTGTATCAACTCCATGCCACACATCTGCTCTCAGCCCATTAAATTTGCTTTGCCTTTTTGTACTTCCTCACAGCTTCAACATTAGTGTCAGGAGAAGAAGCAACAATGTTGAGAGTTATCTTTCTTCTCCATCATCATCCTTGTCGTTGGAGGCCAAAAGAGTCTCAAGAGAGAAATCTTCCATTGATTGATTTAGTATGACTAAGCATCATTTGTATTGTGATGAATGTCAATTCTTTCTTTCCCTCCTTGTTGCTTTTTGACGATTAAGCTCTAACTCTAGCTCCCAAAATATGACAAATATCTCAGCTGATGTATAGTCTTGAATCTTGTTGTTGCTTCCAGTCTTCTTTCCTACAATATATCAAATAACCCCCTTTTTCTCTTTTCAGTATCCAGACTTGGATCTGACTTGTCAGTTTGTCGGAAGTACGTGATTCATATGCACCTAAAGATTATTCACTATGAATATGGCATTGCGAATCAACTATGACTATATGCACATGGTTATACACTGATAATGATAGTCATAGATAGCATGTAGACTATGAACATTGTGATAAACTCTTATAAGGCATATAATGTTCATATACATGATGCTTGATGTAAAATCTCAATAAGTCCATCTAACACTTGCATAGGAGATTTTACTATTGCATGCTTCAACCTTAAGTGATCCCTTGCTTACCCAAGGGAATCTTCTATACTTATCTTTGGCCTGAAGCACTTTAGGAGAGACAGAATTCATAGGCTTTCTCCATGTTGGTTGAGACATCCTCTCTCTCTTGTTCTTCTCAGGATAGTTGAATGGAACTTTGTGATAGCTTATCCCTGAGACAAAGTCTTTGTTCCTTATGGTAGCGCACTGCTTCTTATGATTGCACCAGGTGGTTGCAGCAGTGACATCACCATGAGTTCTCTTCTTTGAGGCAAGAGGAACTCTTGATCTTTCCTGCACAAGTAAGGCACTGGAAGGGAGTTTTGGTACCCATTTGTACTTGGGTCCTACATGGTTAGCGCTGGACCTTACTTGTCCTTTGGGGATCCATACATATTTGTTCCTCACATTTAAATTTCTTTTAAAATTGCATGTGTGAGAAATATGACCTGTTCTACCACAATAATAACAGACACTAGGATGATGTTCAGAATAAGATTTCTTGTCATTATTGTGTTGGTCATTTTTCTTTTCAAAGACACTATGTTTGTTAACTTTTGAAATCTCAGAGTCTTTTGAAAATTCTTCTTTTAAGAATGGAACTTTGGACTCCTTGGTTGTAGAAAGAATAAGTTCCTCAAGTTCCCTATTCCTATTTCTCAAGCCTAGAACTTCTTTTGCAAGTTTACAGAATTCAATATGTAACTCATTATAAATGTCTTGCAATTTAGAAGGTTCAGGTTCAGGTACCTCATTTTCTTCAGTTTCTGAATCTTCTAGGCATGGATTGACATTTTCTTCACTGATGCTAGCTTCCACTACATCACCATTCAGTAGCTCATCAAAGGTGGATTCACAGGGAGCACATAATGAGCTTTGGACAGCCTTAACTTCAAGAAATTGATTAGAAGCATACATAGTATCAAGAATGTTCCAAATATCTATAGCCCTAGAGCAATGTTTAATTTTCTGGTAATCATTGTCAGATAAGCTTTTGTGCAAAATCTGCATTGCTCTAAGGTTTAAGTAAAATAAACTTTTCTCCTCTTCTGTCCAATTTACTTTTGGTTTGAAATCAGAGTCCTTTTCAAAGACATCCCACATTTTGAAATCCGTGGATAGTATAAAACTTTTCATCCTTCCCTTCCATAAGTAAAAATCAGCATTTTCTAACACGGGTGGGATAGTATGGTCAAAACCTTCAAAACACATTTTGTAACCCAAGTCAGCCTAGGTCTTTGCACTTGAGATCGTTGGATCCTTTAAACAAGTGACCTTGCTCTGATACCAAATGAAATGCGTGGCTGTCACCCAAGAGGGGGGGTGAATTGGGTGGAGAATAAAATGCTTAATAATTTTCCCTTTTTGAATTCTTTACTCCTTGTGCTTGATGAGAGTGACGATGGATCATCCCAAGCACAAGTGAGTATACAGTGGTGTGGTGCTTGGTGTGAGATTTAAATAAGCAGAATATGCACAAGCGAGTTTATCCTGGTTCGGTCACTCCTAGACCTACATCCAGTCCCCAGGCTCCACCTGAGATTTTCAATCCACTAATCTTCTTGTTTGAACCAGGCACAAGAAAGCCTTTACACTTTAGGTTTTACGAACACGGGTTCACCTAACAACCCACAGGTTTTACAACGGGTTCACCTGCAAACCTTACAACCACAAGTTTTACGGGCTAACTTGCAACCTATGGAGATTTAGAAAACCTCTAAATGCTCCCCCTTACTATTGTAATATAACAATTCTGTTCTTCAAGCACAAGCTTAAGAACAGCCTCTATTAATTAGAGGATTTAATGATATGTTCACTCTATGAACTGATTTTGATAAACTCTTAAGTACAAATAACTCTCTCTAAGAGTAGATGATGTTACTCACTTAAGTACAATTGAATGACTCTCTAAGAATGTTACAACTTTAGATCTGAGAGTAGAAGATGAGAGGAATGTAGAAGATAATACATCAGATAATATGCTCTGTTCTTCCAACCATCTTCTGAATGTAGATGTTTCTTTTATACTCGGCTTCTTGGGCGGCAGGTTGAATATGAACGTTTGAATATAGCCGTTAATCCCATGTTACCGTTGAGAAGTACATCTTCATTAATGCTTAGCAGGGTTGACTTGCTTTATCTCTGAAAAGTAGTCCTGACACCTCTGCTCTGACAAAAGTATTCTGACTTCTGTGTATGTGACGTTTACTCTTGTACTCTTGCTGACGGATGATCATCATTCATCCGAAAGTGGTAATCTTGCTCCGCAAGTGTTAAGCTCTGAGTCCCAATGCCAAGAGTCTTTCCATCCGGAAGCTCATTTGCATCCGGAAGTGTGACCAAGTTCTGCACATACTGGTTAGTCCAACATAGCAATATATATAATCAAATATAGTAAGAGCTATACATGCTGTGGGAAGCTTGTTTGCTATGGGGAGTAGTCTTACTTAGACTATGTTTTGACTTAGTGTATTATTTACTTTGAACGTTAGTCCTCTTAGTCTATGATGTATCCGGAAGCACTTTTACATCCGGAAGTGAAACTACTGGATGAAGGATTTTGTTTACTAATACTCACTCTCGCTCAGTGTCCTTCAATCCAACAGTCAGCGCTAGTCACTACGCTATCGGATGCACTTTCACTTGACGAGGTAAACTCACTGACGCTTAGGGTTATATCTATTCTATCAGTCTGCGCCAGTCAAAATCTATCAGGAAGCCATTTCACTTGATGTGGCTTTTTCACTGACGCTTGGGGTTATTTTATTTTATCAGCCTGCGTCAGTCTAAATCTAACAGGAAGCACTTTCACTTCCAGTTGAATTATAACCTAGTCTTAAGGTTTTGTGTACCTAATGCTCATGGACTAAGTTATTTCCTAGTGAGTTACTCGCTGCCGCTGGGGGATAAATCATTCATCCGCGTGCGCGAGTCCTAGTCTATCCGGAAGTAAATCCACATCCGGTTGCACTCTTACTTGGGATCCTATGTTATCCTATTGCTTTCTAAGTACTTGGCCTATTCTTTTAGTCTTCATCAAAACTTAAGATTCTAACAAATAAAAGCTAAAGTTTGAGCTCCTACTTATTAGACAAAACAAACCCCATGAATCAATTCAACTCTTTTTGCCATTTGATTAAGAAATAGGAAACAAAAATTTTAACCACACATGCAAAAACATTGCAACCACCTTTATAATTTAATAACACATGCCTCACAATTTCCGTTACTTCCCTACATACAACTTTACAATTAAAATCCATATGATAAAATTTCCGAACAGAATCCTACACTTCTTTGATACTTAGCAAGTCATTAAATTCCAATATCTAATATGAATCAAACCTTCAAGAAACAATTTCAACAAACTCTTTAAATTTGACAAGCAATTTGGGAAAAACACAATCAATAACCACTTCCAATCACTTAAACATTCACCTGCAGCTTACAAAACAACCACAATCATAAACTCAATATTTCTCTAAATTCTCAAACACCCAAGCATTGCACAATCAGTTCAAGGAAGAAGGCAAAATCTAAAATCTGTCATATTTGATAACCCCATAAGTTAGGGTTTTATACAAACTTCACAAAATCTTAATCAAGCATCAAATAATCGTTTAGGATATCCTAACTCAAAACTTAAGGTGTTACTTAGATTATTTATAATCCCAAAAATCAAACCCTAATTTTGGACCCCTTCTCAAATCGGCCAGAAACAAGCTAAAAGAGGAAGAAAGAAGAAGCACCTGAGCTTGAATCCAAGCCTACATGCTTCCATGAAGCTCGCCGTCGCCGGAAATACTGCCGGAAAACAGTATTGTAGTGGTGGCCGAACTGAAAACGAATGGGGAATGAAAAACTAACACGGAATAGAAACACAAATGGCGAAAAACAAGCCAAGGCCGGATCTTTACCTTATCCCCGCCATCGTCCGCCGTTATTTCGCCGGAGAACGAAGAAGAAACAGAGGAGAGAAGGCGCGAGGGAGTGAAATAGGAGGTGGGTTTCGGTGAGGAGGAAGAAGGAAAGAAGAGGAAGAAGATGATGGACTTGTGGGAGGGGTCGGCGCCGCCGCGCCTTGGCCGCCGGAATTCGCAGAAGGAGGGCGGAGGTGAGGAAGAGGAAGAGGGAGGGTGGAAGTGAACGGTAGGTATGTATTTGAGATGGAGGGGGCTGCGTTTTTATTGAGAAGGAGGAGGGAAGGATATATGAAATTAGGGTTTTAGATAAAATTACTAAATTGCCCTTAACCTTTATTTATTTTATTTTATTTTATTTTTCCATTTTAAATTCTTACTTCAAAACAAATTGTAAAACTATTCCATACACCCACTTGAATCTTTTCTCCCACCATATTACTATCTATGCCCTAAGAGTATTTTCCATGCAAGTTCTAATTTAAAACTCAACCTCTTAACTATTTTTCTCGAATTTCTGAGGAAATAGGCGTATTATTTTCTTAAAAATATATTTATCTTCTTTCACTTATTTAAAAGGCTTTTTAATTCACTAATTATATCCTAATATCTTAATTAACTCACAATTATCTCTGATTGAAAATTTGGGATGTTACATGCTCGCACTGCTGCAGTAATTGCATTCCAGAGATATGTCATTCATGTTTCACCATTACCCTGTACAAAGAAGAAACCTCCTTTTTTTTGACTCTACTGCTGCCATAACCTGACCAAAAATTGTTCGTTGTTCCACATTCATTGATACCTTCATACTTTCACACTTCTATCTTTCATCTTCGGTATTGAAATTTATCTCTTTTAAGATAAGTTGATTGTTTGTATCAATAGGTTCAGAAGTATGTGGTTTTTGGCATGGTTGGAAAATCTGCTAGACTCTTACCATTCTTTAGAAGAAGTACAATTTTCCACAATCCAATCTTCTCTTTCCTCGAATCTTCAATTTCGATATTTGTGAAACAATTGAAGAAGTGAATGGGCTTATATTGAAGAGGTGAATGGGCTTATAAGTTGTTCAATTTTCCAGTTGTTAAAATATATTGAAGAAGTGAATGGGCTTATAAGGAAACATATGAAGTAGTCTCTTGTGAAATAAATTCATCAATTGGAAGTGTAATCGGTTTGGAGGATTGGAATTTTTCCCTATGTGCTCATAACCTAGCTTGGAGGAGGATTGTATTTCTATTTATATGAAATAGAAACAAAGGAATTATTTTTTGACAACTATTAAAAAAATGATTTTTGGTTTCAGTGATGAATGGAGGCGTATTTTTTTGAGATGGGTAATATACAGTTTAATTGTTTTGACAACTATTACAAAAAATTCTGTCATAGGTGTGATCACATACAGTTTGAATTAGTGAAAGAAACTTTCCTAAAATTTACACAGCAATAAAATTATTCAATGATCAATTTATGAATATGTTTCCAATTCAATTTTGGTTACAAATATGGTTTGAATAAGGATTATTTAAGGATAGATGGCAGACTTACTTTTATAAGTTGTTCAATGACAGAGATCAAACTTTGAATTACGAGTTAGATGGTTTGGAGAATAGTGAAAGGAACATCAACTTTACATTCTATTGTAGGGTTCGAGTTAGAGAGGTTAAGGAAGCTCTAAGGAAAATGTCAAGTGGTAAAGCTGTAGGACCTGATGACATTCCTATTGAAGTATGGAAATGTTTAGGAGAAAAGAGTATGTTGTGGCTTATTAAATTATTTAATGAGATTTTTAAGTCTATGAAAATGCTAGATGATTGGAGAAAAAGTACATTGGTCCCTGTTTATAAGAATAAAGGAGATATTCAGAATTGTGCAAATTACAGAGGAATAAAACTTATGAGCAATACAATGAAGTTGTGGGAAAACGTTATTGAGCGCGGGTTACGATCTGAGACTAGCATATCAAAGAATCAATTTGGTTTCATGTCAGGTAGGTTGTAACATACTGTTACTATTTCCCTAAAATTTCTAATAATATAAATTCTAATTCAATAATTCATTTATTAACTATGATAGAAAAAGAATTTTTCCATAATATTACTATCACTATCATAGTTAGAAAAAGAAATTTCTAATAATTTATGTATTATCCATGATAGAAAAGAATATCCTAATACAATAATACTATCATGGATAATTAACTACTAACCATGTTAGTAAGAATTCACCTAACATGGTTAGAAAAAGAGAACAACATCACAAATAATCAAACACCTTAACCATGTTAGTAAAAGATCCACCTAACATGGTTAATAAAAGAATCACCTAACACATATGAAGAACACTCATGTTCTTTGACAAACGTCTATGTTAGAGAAAAGATTCTCCTAACATAGTTAACCAAAAGAAACAACATAACACTCCGAAAAGATAATCATGTCAGAGAGGGGCCCATCCAACATGGTTATATAAAATAACAACACTAATCACAACAAGGCAACCCAATCGCACAATATAACCATGTTAGGAAAAGAATTTCCCTTAACACGGTTATTCGAAACACCTATATCAATTATACATAACAACACAAATATCTGACTTGAATATGTCAATATCACAAAGCATAATTATTTATCACTGATCACAGTCATATGATGCGTCCATATCAAGAAAAAGATATTGTCTTTCCATTAGCAGACAAATCCTCCTGTAACTCATAATACACATACAGTACAATATCAATCATCACCGTCACAAAGTCTGTAGCACAGCTACGACTATCACATAGTCAAAACTATCACTGCCGTCATAACATTACAACACACCAGTTACAAGTTATGGACAGATCAAATGAACAGATAATACAATTCGACATATTCAAACAAATACACACAACAACAAACACGGAAGCGGATGCAGCCTACTTGATGGCAATATATATATATACCTATGGTTTACCTCCGGCCTACCCACTAACTCAGTATGGCCGGCCGGCTCCTTTTCCCTTCCACGCTGCCTACCTCCGGCATGATCACCTGCAAAAATAAAGGGAATGGGGTGAGACAAAACTATGTCTCAGTAATCACTACTTAACTCACTGTGACACTCAGAAATGGGGTAGTGGAGTGTCTACAGGGTACCACAGTTCAAAACCTGCATACAGCTCATAATATTTACGAATATATATACAGAACAGATACATCCATCTCTCAGTAGACAAAAATAAACGTGTGTGACACTGTGCCCGGTCTACAATCCGAAAAGCATAACAAGGGACCACTTTAATCAATGTGAAAATCCCTGGTTCCTTTACAATCCGAGGAACCCGTACAATTAACCTATCGATTTGCGCAAATCGATAGGTTACATCGGCCGACTGGTACTAATAATCAGTGTCATGCAACATACAAAAGATTTATATAAATATGAATATTAATAAAGTACAGTTCAGTTGAAAGGTACCCTATAGACCACGTTTAAATATAAAATAATCTGAACTCGTTTCATTTATATATATATATATATATATATATATATATATATATATATATATATATATATAAGTAGAAGAAGATTTTAGAAATCCTCAACTACCGTCACCCTCAGTATCACAGTTAGTTAAGCGTGATTACCTGCTAAACCTCACTGCAGAAGATATACGCAGATAACAATTGCCCTCACACTCCTCCTGAAAGACCACCGTCTACAATAATACCACCAACAACAAAAAGGGTAAGACATTTTACAAGTGACTTTATCTCAGCAACTTAATTAAACTTTTCACCAACACCACCTTTGCATAAAAATTGGCCATTCCCAAATAATTCTTCATACCATTCAAAAATTCACCATAAACCCAAACAACCTTTTTAACCAACCAAAGGATCCTTCCATTGACACTTTAGCTCAACTTTTTAAACAATTACCCTTAATAGCAAAAAGTATAAAAGTGCTTCAATATAAATATCACATCTATGTCCTTTCCTCCTCCAACTTCCCTTTACTAATCCTTTATAATATCAACCCTTTCAACCTTCATCATCTCTTGAAGAATTTATAACATTACCCACCATAACCAAACCATCCTTTAAAACACTTAAATCACTTTCAATCAATACTTTAACTATCCCACTTCCTTTCAAACCCCAATCTAGCCAACATTAGCATTCCAACATTAATAAACAACCTTTAATCTACCAAAGCCAATTCAAATCAACACTTTAACTAACAAAATTCCTTACAAACACCAATCCCTCTAAAACCAACCTTCCAAAATCACCAAATAACTTCATCAAGCATTTCTTAACCGCCAATTTATTCCAATACTCCTTTATGAACAAATCCTAATTCCATAAAGTCATAAAATGTCCATAAAATTCCCAAATATCATTCCAACTTCAAAAACAACAAATATGCCCACAAAACTTCAATTAACAACTTAAAAATCATTATGCTAGCTTAATAATCCTAAAATCCCAATTTTTCACAAAAACCCTAACTTAAAGGAGAGAACTTTAACCAAAAATCAAAGTCATACGATGATCGGAGGACTTACGGAGTTCAACACTGAGAAAGGGAACCTCGTCGCCGCCGGCCGCCGCCTAGCTCGCCGGAAAACATCTCCCTTGGGTGGTAACCGAGTTAAAGTAAGAGAAAGGAAAGGGAAAAATGAGAAATAAAGTTGGAACATGAAGAAATCACCAAAAAGAACTAGAGAAACTATCACCTACCTTCACCACAACTCCCTTTGCCGAAAAAAAAACCACCCGCCGCCGCCGGAGAGAGAGCAAACGCGACGGACACACACACACCCACACGGATCGGACTCAAATTTCACGGCTCTGTGGAGAAAAGAGAGAGATAAACCGAAATGAGGAAGCTTTTTGGGTAAAGAAGGATGAATGGGAGTGTGGGTGTGAAGAAAAATGAAGAAATGGTGAGGAGGGGGGCGGACGCACGCAGGAAATGGAGGAGGAAGGGAGTTCGCGTGTTTCATTAAGGGAAGGGAGGAGGGGCGCGTTTGGTTGGGAAGAAATAAGGGTGGTTTTTGATAATTACTGCCTAAACTTGCCATAGTGTACTCTTTTTGATTTAAAACAACTTAAACCAGCCTCCAATCTTCTTAAACTTCATAATATTTTGAGTTTCCCCATTCTCCCATATTTCAAATTCTTTATTTGCCTAATTAGTTATCTGCATACTTAATACTTAAAATTCCAAAAATATTCCCAAAATCACCGAAAATTCCTAAAAATTCCAAAATTCCCAATTTCTCCATTTATTATTTCCTAAGATACTCTCTAATCCCCATCGTTTTTGTTGTGCCTTTCATGACTGATTAATTTACTAATTACCAATTTCCAAACTCTATCTTCCAAAGTTTCAGCATACAGTCAAGTTTTAATACCATTTGAGGCTAGCAATAAGGAGAAAGGCGTGCAAGGAATATAAGTGGCCATGTACAGCTGTTCACTGCTACAAAGTGGGCTTTGCAATTTCCATTTTCTTCTAAAAAATGCTGAGGGTCATTATCTTATTAAAAAATGAATTTTCAAGGAAAAATTGATTTCCTGAGAGAAAATAAAAGAAAACAAACAGAAGTCACTCAGCAAGAGCACTTTTGATCAAGAGCCTTGAGCTATTGAGAACTTGGAGTCCTTTGCTTCTTCTGCCATCTCCAGCTGAATAATAAGGGCAGAGATAAAACCATGTCCAAAGAAAAATAATTAACTTTCATGATGCTCCAGGTGTCATTAGCAATTCATAGATTTAATATCCTCAATCCTCAATTCATAGAGATAATTCATAAATTTTCTTCTGTTTTGCATAAATGCATGCAGCACTCAAGACTAAACATAATTCATTCAATCATTCAAAAAAGTAAGAAAATGTCCCTCTTAATAATCTCAGTAATCAAATCAATACTAGCAAAAAGAAATTGAACTTTTACAAGAAAACAACAATTGTCACCTTGCTTCATTCCCCATGTTGCGTGCTTATCAACCTGACCAAAAATGTAAAAAGAAATATAAATGCAACAATTGGATAGGAAACTCCTTGAAACGATTTGTGACATCTATTCTTGGGTCTTCTTTGATTATACGCCCACTATTATCAAGAACACATCCACTCCGAGCATGTTTTGTCCATCTCTTGAGAATGTATTTTGAAGGAATTGCCAGTATATTCCATGTATTAAGTACTCGAAGAGCATGACAACATAAGATGCCAACGAGTTCATAATTCTTGCAGCTACATTCAATTGTTTCATCTTCTGAGTTATAGGTAACCTTGTGATCTCTTGTTTCTCCAGTTACACACACGGAGTATTAAAATACTTTTGAAAATTGTTTATATTCCTTCAAGAATATATTGCATGACTTCTCATACTCCTTTTTAACTTGAAGAAACATAGCTCTTGTGTAAATTTTTCTAGCTTTGTTCAGCAAAAGGATACTATTGAAACTTTCACTTAATTGAGTTGTTCTTGTACCTGCAGAAAAGGCATGTTGCCCATACACCGATGCCCATTTTTTTCTTTTTTCAAATAGGTCGTCTAGCCAATTATTTTGACGAAGATCATATTTGTCAAGCATTGACTCCCATGCGTTGATAAAATCATCTTCATACACATAATCACTCATACTACTTTTAAAATCTTCAGCAAAAGAATCTGATTGCTTGTAAACTTGGTTTCTTACCAGACATAGCTTTCAAAAATGTTCTGAATAACCACTCAAATGAGTCACTAGTTTCATCATACAGTAATGCAGCACCAAATGTTACAGTTTGTCGATGTTGATTGAATCCAACAAATGGAGCAAATGGTCGTAAGTTACGATTAGTGCGATAAGTAATATCAAAAGATACCATATCACTAAAACAAGAGTAATCTACAATCATTTTTGCATCGGCCCAAAAAATATTTGTGATTTGATTTTCAACATCAAGTTGAATCTCATAGAAAAAAGATGGATTTTCATATTGCTTTGACTCAAAGTAATGAATCAATGCATAAGCTTCACCTTCCTTCATTTCAGCCATTCTCTTCATTGTCAAATGATTGCTGATGTCTTTGAGAGTGCACCCAACATTTTCACGTCCTCCAACTTGTCGACCCATGAATTCAAAAATTAATTTCTGTCGTATACCAGATTGACTTGCCTGTTCAATTTGAGTTGCTTGAGCACTAGAGACCCTTCTTTGAGATGGCAATTTGTGTTTACTCCTCGGTGTAGCTAAATCATGATTATGTTCCTTCTCAAAAGATATAACTGCATATTTTCCATTTTCTTGTCGAATTATCACCATGTGAGCTAAACAACCCGTTCTCAATTCTTTGCGAGCCCTTATTTCATCACGTATATTCACGTTTTTGAACCCTTCTTTAAAGCACACCAATTTTCTAGATAACACTGTCTTATGGTCTTTTTTGCTTTTATTCACCCACTCTTTTCTGACACTGAATCCGACAAATCCAGCATATGTATTGTAGAATTTGTATGCATGTTCTTCACTTTCAAACTCCATACCCAAATATGGGGCTATGTCTATTTCATCTACTTTATGTTCTGAAAAATATTTGTTTGATAACCAAGTAAATAATAAGAAATAAAATACAATTAGAATTAGGGCAATAAGAGGCGAAGAACATAAGTAAATAATTAACACATGACAAAAACATGCAAACAAAAACTATACCTGCCATGTAATTGAAGTAATCCAAAAGAGAAGAAGAATTTTGCCACAAATTGCACTCTGTGTCTAAAAAAGAAGTCATAAAGTCAACAAAATAATAAAAAATTCCTTCCACTAACAAGGTGAAAATCAAACAAGGAAAATAAGAACAATAATAGCAGGTTTGCGGTGATACCCATCAAACCCATGACACGGAAATCGAAAAGCATTCTAAAAAATTTAATGAATAATAGTTACCACTCACTGCACCCAAATAAGCAATGCAATAGAAGGTTTGTCATGATACCATTTACGAAACCCGATGCCCCCAGAATGGAAGACGTCATAAAAAAGAACGCAATGAATAAGATTTACTACTCACCAAGAAATTGAGCAATGAACACCTCAATTTCGTATGTCCACAGCCGCCGATTTGAATGGAGAATAGGGTTTGAAATTTGATATTGGTTACAGAGGTGGGAGTGAGAGGAACTAAAGAGACAAACGGTGGACAAACGGAGACGCGAAAAGTTTCTCACATTAGTGATGACGTGGCCACTTATACAGATGTCATTATCTAATTGGGCAACTGGATAAACTTGAGATAGCAAACTGGATGTAAGTTTTCCCCTAAATTTTAATGTACAGAGACTTTGTTTTATTTCTCTCTAAAAAATTTATCATCATTTAAATTGATTTATTCATTAGCGCGCGCGCAAATACACACACACACTTTCATTAGATGAACTAGACACCAAACGCTTGTTCTCATTGGTTATATACTTGTGCTTGTTTCGTGGCTTTGTCACGCTTGGTTTCTTACCCTCATGGAGTGTGTGTTCAGGCTTGTTTTCGTGCTTTCATGTTATGCTTATTTTCGTGACTTCGTGTCACGCTTGGTTACTTACTCTCGTGGACTTTGTGTCCACGCTTGTTTTCGTGACTTCGTGTCACGCTTATTTTCGTGACTTCATATCACTTTGGTTATTTACTCTTTTGGACTGAGTGTCCACCCTTGTTTTCGTAGTCTCCAGCTAGTTTTCCGTGGCCTTTGGGCTGCTTTTGACTCGTAGATTTCGAGCTGCGCTTGTTTCATAGCCCCTGAACTGCGCTTGTTATTCACTTTTTTCCAGTTCCTCTAGAAAACAAGTTTTTCATAATAATGAGCTTTCATATTTACTTTGTAATACTTGAACAAAATTATTTTTTATGCATGCTAATTTTGCGCTGGTTCCTCTGATAAACGAAGGTTTTAAAAATAATGATTTTGTCATTATTTCTTATTATTGAAAAGAAATTTCTTACTGATGGTATTTTATTTGTTGACTTGATGATAGACATGATTTGTTCCACTGTTGACGAAAATTTTCCATAAAATATATTATTATTATTATTATTATTATTATGTTGAAAAGAAATTTCTCTACTGAATCTTCATTTGAATTAAATCTAACTATTTTAAAATTATACTTTGTTATATTATAAGCATATTGTCTTTATATGATCGAGAGCAAGTCTTACAGCTATTGAAATGATTAGATTATGTATATGTATGTCTAGTTTATAAAGTTACATTGTTCAACAAATGTGCTTAGTAGATAGTCAATTCAAATTATTAGTATTTCACTGGTATAAAAGAATCTACTTATTCAGCTATATTCTAGAGTGATATGTTTCTATGGTCATTTTGAAATTTCTTTGTCCTTTGTTGTCATATACAGATTTTAAATTTTAAATGATAACAAAATTAATAATAATACTTATCAAATAGTAAACAAAACGGACTTACGAAGTAAAGTGACTTTTTACTTTGTGCCATCACGCTCTAGTTTTTCAGGGCGTGACAGAAAAAAGAGCGAACAAAAGAGAATACCAAATTTAAAATTATATTTGTACTTTTGATTAATAAGTCATAGCATGTAAGAGACATGCATGATAAAGTACACATAAACGGAAAGAATACGTAAAGTTATTCAATGGATTCCAATTTGTAGGTTACATCCCTATTAATTTAACCAACTCTAAAAAGTATTGGGTATTATATACACGTATATAAATTGTTAGAATTACAAGTGTTTTGCTGGTGTATTAACTGTTTATTATGCTTAGTTGACATCTGACTAGGTTTATAATTTTAATTTGAAATTTTAAATGAAAAAACATCATCTTCTCCTCCAAAGCGTACATATCTCCGCCATTCCAACTAGTTTCTTCCTAGCTCTTTCAATTTCTCGGGTTTCATGTTGAATCAATAAGAATCATCCACAGCCATGTTGATCAGAAAAAGGTGAATACTTTATATCTCTTGCATGAAAAGCTTATTTGGGGTAAGTGGCAAGCCATTATTATTGATAGTGTCATCATCATCTTTAGACCCAAGAGATCACCGAGCAACAAGATTATTCCCCACCACGTCTGATAGATTCAATTTCTGGAAAAAAAAAACAAAAAATCACAACTAAATGAAAAATGAAAAAAGGGTATAGATAGATAAAAAATTCCGTGCTAAAATGTAAAGGTGGTGGGCAAAAGGAGAAGGTAGAAGGATAGAAGAGAGTGAAGGTGTTCTTAAACGAGAATAGGCTTAGAAGTTTCAGATCTAAGTGAAGGAAGAAGAAATACCAAAGCATATGCATCTCTTGAAGCCATAATTATAATATCTGCACAAGAAACCACATGTGGACACGCTTTTTCCAATTCTTCCTTAATTTCACAACACCATTGGATCTCAACGAATTTATATTCGGCGACGCCAATTTTTCGCCCAACATCGTTTCTGTGTCATCCTATATGTTCGACGCATCACAGCCCTCACAGATCAGAGATTTCATATAATACTTAATTGAAACACATTGAATGCATGTAAAGATAAGCTAATGTTTACTCATCTTTTTGTTTGTACCATTCACATTTATTTTAATATTTTTAGTACAATTTTAAATTAATCTTAAAAATAAATAAAGTTGATCTTACAAATGTCATTTGTTAAAAAAAAGGTTCAAGATCAATTTGGCCTATCAACTATTTCCCAAGTATCAATTTGGTCTACAAACAATTTATGGTCTCATTCTAGCCACTGAACAATAAAAATGGTTCAATTTGGTCACTGAGTTATTGGAAAATATTAAAATACCCTTTAAGATTTAATTAATATAATTTTTAAAGATGTGGGTCCCACTTTTAAAATAAAAAAATTACCCAATCAACCCCACACCCCCCTCTCCTCCCTCCTTCCCCTCACCCACCCACCCTCCCACCGTCCCCTCCTCCCTCTTCTTCCTCTTCTCTCTCTCCTCCCATATTCATGAATCCATTAATGGCCACCATGTATCTTCTCCTAAACCAGCAGATCATTAACCCATCCCAGATCTGGAGTTAATGAAGACCCATTATTATCACCACCACCATCATCAAAACTTATCCCACCAGCTGAAAATCTCTTTGAAGCAGACTGAAACGTTGAGTAGTTTTGATGTTGGGGAACTTGTTGATGAGAAGAAGATGGCGAAGGAATGAACTGAAGATCATCATCACAGTTAAACACAGAAACATCAAGAAAGTGCATATTTTGAGACTCATCATTATTATTATCATCACTGGCCATGATGGTAGGAGAAGAAGTAGCTAATTCATTATTGAAATTCCATTACCTGAATATGGGAGGAGCAAGAAAAGAGGAATGGGTGGGTGAGGGGAAGGAGGGAGGAGAGAGGGGTGTGGGGTTGATTGGGTAATTTTCTTATTTTAAAAGTGGGACCCACATCTTTAAAAACTATACTCCCTCCGTTCCTAAATATAGGACCTATATGACTTTTTTGAAAAATCCTAAAAAAAGCAAAAAATAAGTTAATTATAAATTGATTTACCTAATTTTTTCTCTTAAACTAGTTTATTTTACCTATAAGCTAATGGATAATCTAAAAAGATATCAAATATGTCATCATTTAATAACCTATTTCGCAACCTTAATCTTTCCAAAAAAAAGTTATCTAGGTCTTATATTTAGGAACGGAGGGAGTATTAATTAAATCTTAAAGGGTATTTTAGTATTTTCCAATGATCCAGTGGCCAAATTGAACCATTTTTATTGTTCAGTGGTCAGAATGAGACCATAAATTGTTTGTAGGCCCAATTGATACTTGGGAAATAGTTGATAGGCCAAATTGATCTTTAACCCTTAAAAAAACTTATTTTATCTTGGGAAAATTTCCATTTATAAATTTTAAATGTGAACCGTCCATTTAGAAATTTGCCATGAGCACTTAATGGAACCAGTAGACTCGAAGCGATTATGGAATGGGGACGAGATAACCATAGCCACACTTTTGTACTGGAGCAAGAAACAACATGATCAAAAGATAAATTTACTGTTAGACATGTCTTTAATATTTTATTGATTTGATTGTACATTTTCTGCCATATATTATTATTGTTGAACCATTGTGATTTGATGTTGTATATGGGATAACTAGATGACACAAACATGGAATATAATCTCCAATATATATAGATAGTGTGTTTTTGAAAAGTGGGAAGCTTTAGGCTGAATTGTGTGCAATGTATTTAATGGTTACATCAAATCTTTGGATTAAATTATGTCAACCTATGTGCATATAAGGTTTGGACATAAAATAAATACTTTTCTAATATTGGATATCACCTGAAATCTTGACCATTTGACTTCATTATCGTGATTCTTTTGAGTTTGTAAACAAAACAGGAAGTAAAAGGAAATAATAGGAAGGGAGCATAAAATGTAATGTTAGACTCACCTTTGGTATACCATTGATTTGCATAGCTAGTATGGCCTGACCATCAACATTCTAGTGTTGAAGCTTCCATCGAAGTCATACATACTACTTCTAATTTGTTGTTGCAATAGCCTTGCTCACAAAAACTATATGTATCAAAATACTGTGGTTGAATCATCTATATATGGTTGAAGGTAAGATGTCATAAACATGGTATATGTGTGTGTGTATATAATCTTCAATAGTTAGATGCTAATTATGAAAAGTGGGAAGTTACAAGAAAAACTGTGTGCTGTGCCATCAGTTTTTTGAAACCCATGGGCTAAATTCTATAAACCTATGTGCGTAGTGTTTTCACTTATGGAATCTGTGGGAAAAACTGTTAATTCTGTGTGCTGTTGAACTTTTTAAATAAGTTTTATAATTCCATGTGCTGCAGTGGTGGTTTTATGAAATCTGTAGTCCATTTATATTTCATATAAAGTTATGGTTTCACAAAAGTACTTTTATTTATGATAGAAGTTACCAATATTCAAAGAAGTCAAAATGGTAAATAATTGATTACTCATAAAAACATACATATGTTTTTAAAAACAAAAATAATCAAAATAAAGTTTTGAGATACATACCAATGGGTAGTTGGTTGAGATGGTAAGTGAGCTACAACCCCCGTAAGGAGGAGAACGAGTGGTCGAATCTCGGGAAGCGCTCTCATTGGGAGAGGGGACAACCTTGCCTATGTGGGCAACACTCCTACCCCTTGAGTCCGGATTAAACCGGGCAGTAATTTACCAAAAAAAAAAGTTTTGAAATACATTGAAAGTATCCCTAGAAGGCATTGTGTGTTTCAACATTTTAAAGGGTTATCGTGCCTTGTGCCTTGAAGGATTCTAAAATGGGACATTTCCACCCTAAAATGGGTAATCATGCCTTGAGTCTAAAATACATACGTTGCAAATGATTTGACATTGAATCAATTAAATTCCTCAACAACCAATAAGGTTAGCTACATATCTCTCCTCCCCTTCTAAAAACCCAAATCAAATAGAACCTTAAGTGTCGTGAGAACATTTCCTTTTACTAGTGGTGTTCATGGACAGCGTTGGCAGAGCATGACCCCTGCCTATGCCTTGTCCAAAACAGTAGTGGGCTACATTTTGAATCTCAACTACAACCCAATACGTTAGAAGCCCATTCCTTTTTTTGGTTAGGGCATGTTGGACAACTTCATGTCCATGTGATTACATCATCCCCATAATGATAACTAATCAAAAGGTGTATAACAATTCCATATTCTTCTTTGCTGTGAGTCATGGTCAAATTATGTGTTCAATATTCTAACTTTCTAACAAAAGTAGTGATATAATAAGCAATACATAAACAAGAAATACAAACTTGTCTAGCCCAAAAATGTCATTTTTTTTTCAAACTAGACAATACCATTTTGAGTGTGCCTGGGCGTGTATCCTGTGCCGCTGGGCATGCATCACTAACGCCCATAAAATTTCGCAACTTAGAAACGATGGTATCAACAATGATTGTAAAACTCCACCTTCAATAGTCATCTACAATGACGATAGTTGACAATGGTAGAGAGATTGAACACCACCCTCATCTACCACCATCATAATCTCCCTTTCCCTTGATGGCTTTGACATGATGATTAGGCTTAGATTTAAGGCAAGAAGACTCTGGAGATTTATCTTTTGTATTACTTGATTTTCGTTTGTTGATCTCATTTAATTATAAGCTAGATCTAGAGCCAAATCCCATGATTTGGGTTCACTATTGTCAATTTATTTCGATTTTACTTTACTTTATTTCGATAATACCCCTTTAGCCCATGTAATTTTCTTCATTCAACTTTTTGTAAGTTGTTTCTCGAGGAATCACAATTTAAAATTGCAATTAATATATGCAAAATCCACAAAATCCTCTATGATTAAGAGTACCATCATTGGTAAAAATCGAGAGGGTCTTTGACTATTTGCACAATTAAATTTCAAAGTAATCCTAGCATTGAAGACTCCATTCCCAAGGTTGCTTCCCATAAATGACGAATATATATTGGTTCTAGCCTTTCCCAGGCAAATCTAACTAGGAAAAATGAATATGATTAGGTTCTACCATAACAGTGGAGCCAAACTGGATTTCGTTCAAAATATGATACGAAAGACTTTGTCTTTCAATTCCAACCATCTTATTAGGATTTGGTTCAAAATTTGATTTGGAAGAATTTGTTTTATCCCCATGCATGCGTTCTTTCTCTCCTCCCCTCTTTAATTATAATTTTCCCTTACCTAAAATACTGATAGGGAAAAAAATTAGGCTTCCGGCATAGTTCGAGTCAAATTAATCATAACGGGTCAACATGTGATTGACCATTAAATTTAGGGCTTACTTTGAATTGCACACCGAAGGCAAATTAGCATGATAATTTGAATTTATTTGGAAATATGGTGAAATTAATATCCAGTAAATTCGATCAAGTGAAGATTTAGGATATATGTTCACTATGTCTACTATAATTTTTTTTTGTTTTGATCAAAACTATGTCTACTATAATTGGGAAACTTGTTTATGGCACAAGATACATATAATAAAAGATATTAACAAAAGTTGTCAAAAGGGCATTCCGAAACATGCATTGGTTCTCGAAGTAGGCATTATGTCGATTGAATCTTCTTGGCTTGGAATTGAGCTGTCTAATCTTCCCAGTTCCCAATCAGGTTCCCCTATCCACAAATCATTTTTAATTACCATTATTTACCATGTAATACCTAAATTAAAAATCTTTCCATTTCTATATATGATTACAGATTGGTGAATAAAAATAAAATATGTGAAAGAGAGAGATAAAAAAACCCTTGATTTCATCCACAACTTCGTGGGATCCGACTGCGCCAAGTTTTCTCCCAACATCGTTTCAGTGTCATCCTATACGATAGATGCATCACGCACTACTAGACAGAACGTCTTTCACGACCAAAAAAGGAGGCCTTTTACGACCAAAAACAGGTGGTTGTTAAAGCCTCGGTCGTTAAAAGTAGGTTTTTCACATAATGCTGGTCGTTAATGCTGGTCGTTAAAGACTTAATTTCTAGCAGTGACGACCCTAATAGATTAGAAATTTCACAAAATTAATCGACCCACATTGAATGTATGTAAAGATAAGAATATGTTTTTTCATTTTTATTTGTACCATTCATATTTATTTAAATATTTTTAATAAAATTTTATATTAATGGAAAAATAAAAATAAAATTAATCTTACAAATATCATTTGTTAAGAAAACTAATTTTATCTTTGGAAAAATCTCCATTTATAAATTTTAAATGTGATCCATCCATTTAGAAATTTGCGATGAGCACTTAATGGAACCAGTAGACTCGAAGTGGCGACGGAATGGAGATGAGATAATCATAGCCACGCTTTTGCATTGGAGCAAGAAACAACAAGATCTTTGATAAATTGTAATCTTAGACATGACTTTAGTATTTCATTGATTTGATTGTGCATTTTGGCCATATATTATTATTTTTGAACAATTGTGATTTGATGTTGTATAAGGGATAACTAGATTTCACAAACATGGAATATAATCTCGAATATATATATATATAGATAGTGTTTTGAAAAGTGGGAAGCTATAGGCTACATTGTGTGCAAATGTATTTGATGGTTACATCAAATCTTTGGATTAAATTATGTCAACTTATGTGTATTACAACCCATCTAACATGTATCAGATATCACCTGAAATCTTGACCATTTGACTTCATTATTGTGATATTTTGATTTCGTAAACAAAACAGGAAGTAAACGGAAATAATAGGAAGGGAACATAAAATGTAATGTTAGACTCACCTTTGGTATACCATTGATTTGATAAGAAGGCTTGACCATCAACATTCCAGTGTTGAAGTTTCCTTCAAAGTCATACATATAGTACTACTATATATGGTTGAAGGTAAGATGTCATAAGCATGGTATATGTGTGTGTATATATAATCTTCAATAGTTAGATGCTAATTCTGAAAAGTGGGAAGTTAGATGCTAATTCTGAAAAGTGGGAAGTTACAAGAAAAACTGAGTTGTGCTATCAGTTTTTGAAACTCAAGGGCTGAATTCTATAAACCTATGTGCGTAGTGTGTTCACTTTATGGAATTTGTGGGAAAATTTGTTAATTCTTTGTGCTGTTGAACTTTTCAAATAAGTGGGCTAAATTTTGTGAATCCATGTGCTGTAATGGTGGTTTTATGAAATCTGTGGTCCACTTGTATTTCCTATAAATTTATGGTTTCACTAAAATGCATTTATTGATGATAGAAGTTACCAATGAAAGAACAAGTAAAATTGATAGATTATTAATTACTCATATAAAAGCATATGAATAGTTTTCAAAACAAAATAATCATAGTAAGGGTTTGAGTTACATGGAAAGTAACCCTAAAAGGCATTGGGTGTTTCAAAATTTTAATTGGGTAATCATGCCTTGAATGATTCTAAAATGGGACATTTCCACCCTAAAGAGATGGGTTCTAAATATAAAAAAGCCTTAGGGGTCGTTTGGTTCGCTGGAACTGGTTTTGGTGGAAGTGGAAGTGGAAGTGGAGGTGGATGTAGGAGTGGAAGTGGAGGTGGAAGTCGGGTTTTAATGTGTCTTTGGTGTATGGTAAGTGTATATGGAAGTGAATATTTTTTTAATATTTATATATGTAAATAAAATATGAATTTCCCAAAATGCCCCTAAATTAAAATAAAAAGAAAAAGAAAAGATTTTCTTCTCTCCTCATCATCTTCTTCACCACCACCACACCCACCACCACCACACCCACTGCCACCAACCCACCACCACCACACCCACTGCCACCAACCCACCACCATCACACCCCCCACCACCATCACCAAGGAGCTTCCACCACACCACACCCCCACCACCATCTAACCTACCACCACCACCCCCCACCACCATCTAACCCACCCACCACCACCATCACCACCGATTCCCCACCGCCACCGCCACCCCACCGCCATCTAACCCACCACTACCACCGAGTCCCGACCACCATCTAACCCACCCACCACCATCATCTTCACCAAGCCCCCACCACCACCATCACCACCGAGCCCCCACCACCACCACCCAAACCACCACTAGTCCACCACCAACTTCATTGTCAACAATGGAGATGTTGCCTTCACCATTGAAGTCTCTCACTTCAACTTTTAGCTTGAAACAGCGGCGGGGCGGTGGTGGAGATGTCGTGGTGCGGCGGCGGAGCGCCGGCGGTGGAAGGAACTAGCGTCGCCGCCGTGGTGTGGCGGTAGGGCGGAGGCGGCGGCAGTGGCCGTGGGGTTGTCATCGATGGGTGAGGGAAGGAGGAGAGAGAGAAAGAAAGGAAGGAGATGAAGAATTGTGCTTGGGAAGGAGGAGAGAGAAAGAATGGTGTGTGGCATTGTAAAGGGAGGACAGAGTTGGAAATAGGCAAAAGTCATGAGGATAAATTTGTCAACAAAAGATGGGTTCCAAGGAAGTGGTCCACTTCCATAGGTTTTGGGATGGAACCCATTTTGAGGTTTTTGATGGAAGTGGAAGTGGAAGTGGAAGCCCATTTCCATCACACCAAAGACACATGTTGGTGATTTCCACTTCCACTTCCACTTCCCTACCCCCAATTCCAGCGAATCAAACGACCCCTTACTCTAAAGTACAAACGTTGCAAATGATTTGGCATTGAAACAATTAAATTCCTCAACCAATACAGTTAGCTACATATCTCTCCTCCCCTCACCCTACCTCCCCTCCAAAACCCAAACCAAATATAGATCGTAAGTGTCGTGAGAACATTACCATTTACAAGTGGTGTTCTTGGATAGGGTTCGACAGAGCATGACCCCTGCCTAATGACTTGCCCAAAACATTAGTGGGCTGCATTTCACATACCAACTCCATTCTTTTTCGTCACATTTATAGATTGGTTTTCCTAGCGACTAACCATAATATGATTCTGATTAACAACTCTCATAATAATTAATAACGGAGGGGATCAGGGAGCATGGCGATGGGAATGATGGGTGGTGCGAGGTGGGAGAAGCTAAGAGAGAAAGTGAGGGAAAGTGGTGATAATGGAGGGGAGCAAGGCAGAAGCACGGCGATGGCCAGAGATTAGGTGGTCAGAGAATCGTAGACGGTGGCCGGAGATGTAGGTGGGCTATTTTGGTTGATAGAGAGCCATGAAGTTTGGTGAGGGTAGTTTGTATGATTTTTGTGAGAGAGGGATGAAGGGGCATTTTTGTACTTTTAAAATGCCTAGTACCTGAATTATCCTTTTATTGACCTTTTACATAATCAAATTATTTTATTTTATATTTTCCCTTTTTTTAAATTCAATCACATTATAGATATGTAATCAATATGTCATAAACCAACTTTAAAGTGTAAAACCCATAATAGAGTAATTATTGGAATATTTACATAATAATCTATTCATTGATTCTTCTTATTCCCTTTCTTTTTTCTCTTTTTCAATATAATTATTAAATGCTAGCACTGGTTGCAAGTCTCAAAAACTCAATTTCTTTTCAAAATAGCTATGCTACTAATTTTGAAGTGTTTAAGTATATTCGGAATATATAACCTGAACTTTTATATTATGTAATTCTGGGAATGCCTCCCAAAAATAAATTTAACAAAAAGAGGATGAATATCCTTCAGCATGTTTTGGATCACTGTCCATGTATTTGTCTCTTTGCTGTTGCAAATTTATACTTGTTGGATGCTTATTCTTATGAGTTGAAGGTAAGTGTGAAGGAAAGCAATTCTTGGAAGAAAGGATGGAGCGTGACTTTTAAGTCACAAACTCCTTTTCTCCCATTCTCTACATCAGTGTTGTGGGACGGCGGTTGCATCTATGAAAGAGAACATTCACCAAAAGGAAAAAAGTCAAAAAACAATGTAGGCAAGTGGGAAAAAAATTTATTTCAAAATGTCCTCCTTCCTCCTACATACGGTCCTGTGGAAGTACAAGACCTTTCTCATTCTTAACAAACCTTCACGAAATATTCTATCCAAAACATCTACCATATTGCCTCATTCTTAACTAAGGCATAAGAGACTTAGCATCACAGATATAAAATTTGTTGAGACTGTTTTTGAAATTACGCATCATATATAGAATAGCAAGGATGAAAGATAAATTGTAATATTAGACTCACCTTTGGTATATCATTGATTTGATAAAAAGACCACCGTTTTGGTGTTGAAGTTTAGTTTGAATTTATACATAACAATTCAAAATTTTTGTTACAACAGTTTTGCTCACATGTACAATGTGTATTGAAATATTGTGATTGAATCTTCGATGTCATAAGCATGTGTGTGTATATAATCTTCATTATCTAATGGTGATTCTGAAAAGTGGAAAGTCAAAGAAAGTTGTGTGCTATATGCATTTAGTTTTTAAAACTTACGGGCTGAATTCTGTCAATCTATGTGCGTAGTATGTTTACTTTTTGGAATCTATGGGAAAACACGTTAATTCTGTGTGTTGTTGAGCTGTTGAAGTAAGTGGGCTATATTTTGTGAATCCATGTGTTTTAGTACTGGTTTTATGAAATCTGTGATCCAATTATATTTCCTTTTAAGTTATGGTTTCACAAAAATTCAATTTATTGAAGATAAAAGTGATCAATATTTAAATAAAGGCTAAAGTATATTTTTGGTCCCTCATGTTTGCATCAAGTTTCAATTTAGTCCTTTATGTTTGGAAAGTACACTTTTAGTCCTTTTTTGTTAACACCGTTAGTTTAACTTAACGGAAAATGCTAATTTAACAATTTCAAATGATCATTTTATAATGAAATTGAACCAAAAATGATAAATTTTGAAAATATAAGAATATTAACACTCAAATATTTTGAGATGAACATTTTTTCAGTATTTAATAATTATTTCAAATTGTTAAGTTATCATTTTCCGTTAAGTTAAACTAACGGTGTTAACAAAAAATGACTAAAAGTGTACTTTTTAAACATAAAGGACTAAATTGAAACTTGATGCAAACATAAGGGACCAAAAGTATACTTTAGCCTTTAAATAAATAAATAAAAATGACAGTTAGTTAATTCCCCATATAATGCACAAATATACAAGGAACAAAATTTATTTGGATAAGAGCCTAAAATACCTTGGAATGGGAAATTACCGTTCCAAAAATTTTCTGGAATGGACGAATCGGAATGGGACAAAATTTATTTTCGGGACAAGAGACGAGATCGTCTCAATCTCGTCATGTCCGGAATGTATATATGTGAGCTTTTATATAAATTTTGAAAATCATTTATATTTGTATGAGTACACATAACATTTGTTTTAAGAAAAATACGATTCTATTAAAATTTTATTTTATTATGTTATATAAGATGTATTGTACAAGAAATATTGAACTAATTTTTCTTACCGGAAAAAATGAACTAATTTCACAACAAAAACAAACTGCATAGCGGCGCTTTTTTTGCCTCTTTCTGGCGTTTATAGACGCAGGTAAGACACAACCGCATTTCTAACAAACGCCGAAAAACCTTACGTGGGAACACACCATATCGGCGTTTTGAAAAACTCTGTAGAGTGGAATAAACATGGGTATGTTTTTTATATGGCATTATGCTTTTTTATTTTTAAAATATAAAAAAACTGTTTTTATTTTTTTATTTTTAAAAATTTAAAAATGCATACCGGCGTTGGTTTTTAAAAAACGCTAGAATGCAATTTATTGTAGGGTTAAGGGTTAAATCTAGCACTCTACTATTGACAAAAGATCACCCAACGTAAACAAGAATTTTGGGTCTCAAATGTAGCATACATCTATTACAAAATGGGCAAATCTAGCATTTCCATTAATTCAAACGGGTTTGACAGTTAAGTTTGACCCAATTAGTCCGCGTCACCTGCCACGTCACCCAATTAGGCCATGTCACCTGCCACGTCACCACATCATCATCACCACATATATGAAAAGATTTAAGGTTCAAATTTAGCACTCAAGTATTAATAAAGTTCACCCAACATAAAATAACAATTTCAGGTCCCAAATCTAGCACTCATCAGTTACAAAATGGTTCAAATATAGCACTTACCAGATTAGGTCATGGCACTTACCAGATCGCCCTATTAGGCCATGTTGTTTGTCACATCATCACCATCTTCATTACATCATCACCACATATCTGAAAATAAATCCCTAAAACTCACATCACCTTATTAGAAATGTAGCAACTCCGTGAACTTTTTTGACCATTAATTTTAACATGATATGGCAAGTGACTTGACACTTTTAAAAATAATTTATTACATCCTGACGCTTATTTATACGCCGAAACGTTAATATTTTATATTTCTATTTTTTATAAAAATAATTTATTACGTTCCAGCGCTTATCTATACGCCGAAACGTTAATATTTTATATTTTTAGTTTTTTAAAAAATTATTTATTACGTTCCGACGGTTATTTATATGCCGGAACGTTAATAATTTATATTTCTATTTTTGAAAAAATAATTTATTATGTTTCGACACATATTTATACACCAGAATGTTAATAGTTTATATTTTTATTTTTAAAAAATTTATTTATCACGTTTAGACGGTTATTTATATGTTGGTTCGTGGGAAAAATAGGAAACAGATTTTATCCATGTAACGTTGTCACGTATGCTCTATAACTGCCGGAATGTGATATTTTAACCGTGTTTTTCCCAAAACCACCGGAATGTGAGTACGCCTAATACTCGTACCTTTTGTAGTGTGACCTAATAGGGCGATGTGACAAGTGCCAAAACCTAATCAGGTCAAAATTAACAGTCAAACTCATAAAAATGACATAGTTGCTACATTTGAACCATTTTGTAACTGATGAGTGCTAGATTTGGGACCTAAAATTTTTATATTATGTTGGGTGAAGTTTACTAATATTTGAGTGCTAGCTTTGAACCTTGAATATTTTCATAAATTTGGTGATGATGTGGTGGTGACGTGGCATGTGACATGACCTAATTCGGTGACGTGGCCTACTCGGGTCAAACTTAACGGTCAAGCTCGTCAGAATCGACGGAAATGCTAGATTTGACCCATTTTGTAATAGATGTGTACGACATTTGAGACCCAAAATTCTTGTTTATGTTGGGTGATCTTTTGTCAATAGTAGAGTGCTAGATTTGACTCTTAACACTTTATTTTATTTTAAAATGAACAATAATAAAAAAATTCAAAAAATAAAAATAAAAATGCATATCAACGTTTCTATAACGCATACTGGCATTTTTGAACGCCGGTATGTATTTTTATTTATTTAAAAAAATAAAAACAGCTTTTTATTTATTTTTGTAAAAAATAAAATTCTATAATGGTATTTCAAAAATACTGGTAGCATTTTTATTTGTTCAAACATAAAAAACAGCTTTTTTATTTGTTTAAAAAATTAAAAAACACACAGTATGCGTTTGAAAAAACTTGTTAAGAAACGCTAGTATGCACTTTTATTTTTTAAAAAAATAAATAAAAAGCTGTTTTATTTTTAAAAAAATATAAATCCACACCAATATTTCAAAAACGCCGGTATGTGTTACAAAAACGTCGGTATGCATTTTTGTTTTTTTTAAAAACGCCGAAACGCTGGAGATTTTATTATATTTTAATTTCCTTGCGTATCGGCATTTTTAGAAATGCACGTATGCATCTTTTTTAAAAAAAAATAAACATCGTTTTTCACGTTATAGCCTTTTTTATTAGTGTTATTGGTAGTTGTGTTCCGACGTTTGGATAAAAAACACCAGAATATTGTTTATTACCCGCATTTTTAGGCAAAACGCAGGAACGCTTGCTTGCGTAGCTAAGTTGTGTTTCTTTTGTCGTGTTTATTTGTTTGCTACAAGTATAAAGTGTTATATTTTTTACAAGTAGATAACTTTTAATTAATAATTTTCAAAAATGTTTTCAGGATTTTTCTGTCTCGTCCCAATCAGGACAGGAGACGGGACGGAAACCACATCCCGAGCCTTTTTCGGGGACATGGGACAGAGTTGTCTCAATCCTGTCCCATAAACACTTCTATTGGAGTTTAATGAATCAACTAATTCATCACCAATGTAATCATCATTTTCTAGTCACTTCTCATCTCCTCTCCCTTAATGGCTTTGATATGGTGGTTAAGTTTAGAGGCAACAAACACAGATATAGGGATATACCTTATATGGAAGTTGATTTTTATGCATTGATCTTATTTAATACTCACTCCGTTCCTAAATATAAGATCACCTTGGGGATGAGAGTAAGTTCCTAAATATAAAATCACTTTCTATTTTTTTCTAGTTTTGCCCAAATTACCCCTATATTTATTTTACAAACAAATTACAAATTACTCTCTCTCATGTCTGTTGGCTTTTAACTTTCAGATTTAGATTTGGTTTCCACAATTTCTCATTATTCCTTCAGCCATATTGCTGTGAAATATAGTGTCTGTTTGGATACATTTCCAAAAGCTATTCTGGCTCCAAACCTAGGTTTCACACAAATACATCCAAACACTCAATTTTTTTGGATAAGTTATTTCGAGAAGAAAAGCTAGTTTAAGGTTCCAAAAACTATTTTGAGAAAAATTACATTTTTCTCCTTTTCCTGCTGAAAGCTTCGATCTCTCATTTAGGAAAAACATTTGTTTCAAATAAAAGAAACATGAAAAGTTATTCATCCTAACTATTTTTCAGAAAAGTTATATTCTACTCAAAAGTTATTCTTAAAAGTTATTCTCAAAATGTTTAATCCAAACACTCTCATTTCATCAAAAGTTATTTTTCAGAAAAGTTATTCTACTCAAAAGCTATTCTCCAAAAGCTATTTCCCCAGAAGCTATTCTCAGAAACTGAATCCAAACAGGCCCATAATGAATTTTTGCTGAAATGGCTTTCCACCTACTAAAAAAACAACGATTCCATAGGCTACGATTTTAAGCGTGCCAATTTCTCGATTTTGGAATCAGCAATGAAATTAAAGGGCTGATCAATTCCTTAATTTGAGTAATTTGAGCAATCAATTTCGTAGACTGCGTAAACCGTTTTTGCTGAACTGATCGAACCTTTTTTGAGCTGTTAAACAAAATTCAAAATCTAATACTACTATTCCGTTGATGAAGGCAGTACTGTGAAAAGACTAGTAGTTTCAATTTCATGTAGGAGATAGAGAAGGTTCAATTATTAGATTATGGAGACAACAAGAAGATGGGGGAAGAAATCAATGAAGGAGAAATTAGGGTTCATGGTCCCTATTTGTCTTTTAAATTTAATTAAGGGGTATTTTAGGAAGGCCATGTAATTTAAATGTCTTCCTTAATATCACCAAATTAGGGAAAGTGATCTTATATTTAGGAACGAAGTGAGTATTTGAACTAGATCTTGACCTAAATCCCATGATTCGGTATCATTATACTAAATTGATTTTGATTGTAGTTTCTTTCTATATGTTATCACTTTAACTCCTATAATTTTCTTGTTCATCCTGCTTTGTGTAAGTGGTTTCCTTGACAATAGTGACTTGAAAATGCAACATATGAAAAATTGACATCATCATTTCCGATCAAGATTCCCATTGAGAAGATAGAAATGGGTATAGAAAGAAAAATAATATTAGAGAAGGAAGATTAATATTCGCACCTCAAACTTATGAGTAACATTGTCAATTTATCATCAAAGATTCCATTGTTCAAGTTGCTAATAATGGTGAAATCTAATTTAAAGATATTCTTCTTTACTGCCATATCTTACTGTTTCACCTCTCGGATTACACATGTACAGTTAAATGGAAAGTTATATGTTGTACAATTAGTTTTTGAAACTTTTGGGCTGAATTCTGTCAACCTATATGCGTAGTATGTTAATTTTCTGAAATCTATGGCGAAAACGCGTTAATTCTGCGGTTGAGCTTTTGAAATCTGTAGCACTTGTTTTATGAAAGTTGTGGTCCAATTATATTTCCTTTTTAAATTATGGTTTCATAAAAGGGTAATGGACCTAATCTACCCTTCAAGTAACCACCCAGTAGCACTGGGCACCCTGAACTAACAACAGGTCCATATCTACACTTGAAGTAACCAAAGTGGTTAAAAAATACCCCAAGTAGACGGTCAATCACGTTTGACCGTTAGTCTGCACATGTGGCTGCCACGTGGGCTAAATTTTTGCCACGTAGGATAAGGGTAATGGACCTAATCTACCATCCAAGTAATCATCTAAGAGCATTGGGCACCCTGAACTAACAACAGACTCATATTTACACTCAAACTAAAATGTTTAAAAAATACTCTCAGTGGACGGTCAATCACGTTTGACCATTAATCTCCTCATGTGGCCGCCACGTGGGTTAAGTTTTTGCCACGTAAGATATGTCATGTGGGGCCCACATATAAAAAAAACAATTCCCTTTAAGGGTGGGGCGGTGGTTGTGTTGGGGGGAGGGGGTGGGGCTGTTTGGAAGTGATGAAAAGAGAAGAGAGGGAATTGTATTTTTATTTTATGTGGGCCCCACGTGACATGGAAAAAAATTTACCCCACGTGGCGGCCACATAGACAAATTAACGGTCAAACGTGATTGACCGTCTACTCGGGGTATTTTTTAAACACTTTGGTTACTTTGAGTGTAATTATGAACGTGTTGTTAGTTCAAGGTGCCCAGTGCTCCTGGGTGGTTACTTGGAGGGTAGATTAGGTCCATTACCCTTCATAAAACTTCATTTATTGAAGATAAAAGTTACCAATATTTAAACAAGTAAAAAATGGCAGTTAGTTAATTCACCATATACAAATGCATAAATATACATGGAACAAAACTTATTGGGATAAGAGCCTAAAATATCTTGAAATTATATAGGAAATTACACAACAAATGATTTCAAAATCGGTCATTTCCATGCTAAATAGATTGAACCCAAACATTGACCCTTAAGTAAGAAAGTCTGCATCTAAAATACATAGGTGGCAAATGATGTGGCAATCGGCATGTAGGGGTATACAAAATTTTCCTGTCTCGATCTGTCCAGGTCATCCCGTCCCATCCCATGGCTTTTTGGGACGGGAAATTTCAGTCCCAAAATTTTTAGGACGCGACAAAATTTATCTTCGAGACAGTAGACACGGGACGGGGTCATCCTGATCTTGTCCCGCCCATGTTTTTATATAATTTTAGAAACAAATGCATGTGTCATTTATATTATGCATGAGTATATATAACATTTTTTTAAGAAAAATATGATTCTAATAAAATTTTACTTATTATGTTGTAAGATGTATTATACAAGCAATATTAAACTAATTTATTTTTTTTCTATAAATTGTTATTTTTTTATAAGTAAATATATACTTTTTAATTAAAACATTTCAAAAACAAAATTCAGGATTTTTCCTTCCCGTCCCAATAACGATCGGGACAGGACGGGATACGGGACGGAAACCTCATTCCAAGCCTTTTTATGGATGGGACATGGGAACGGAGTTGTCCAGGTCTCGTTCCGCTATTGGTGTGTAATGAATCAATTAATTCATCACCCACATAATCATTATTTTCTCGTCACTTCTCATCTCCTCTTCCTTAATTGCTTTGATATGGTGATTAGTTTAGAGGAAACGAACGCAGATCAAGGGACATACCTTATATGGGATTTGATTTTGTGTACTGATCTTTTTTAATGTTTGAACTAGATCTTGAGCTAAATCCCAAGATTTGGTTTCATTATTCTCAATTTATTTTGATTGTAGTTTCTCTTTTGATGCTATCACTTTGACTTCTATAATTTTCTTGTTGCGTAAGTGGTTTCCTGGACAAGTTACGACTTGAAAATGAAACATATGCAGAATTGACAAAATCATTTTCGATCAAGCTTCCCATTGGGAAGATAGAGAGGGTATAGGAAGAAAAATAAAATTAGAGAAGGAAGATTAATATATATTCGCACCTCAAACTTTTGAGTAACATTGTCAATTTATCATCAAAGGCTCCATTGCTCAAGTTGCTAATAATGGTGAAATCTTATTAAAGATATTCTTCTTTAGTGCCATATCTTTTGATTTCTTAAGGGTATCCCACCCGCGTGTCAAGTGGGACTAATCCTTCGCTGTTCTGAAGTCCCATGTAGGGGTAGACAGCTGGCCTGTGAATTTACTCCATTCGCAAGGGCTGGGGATCGAACCCCCAACCACTTGTTTAAGGGACGAGAGTACTTACCACTCACGCCAACCCGCCAGGTTAGTGCCATATCTAACTGTTTCACCTCTTGGATTACACATGTACATTGAACTTTCTCCTTTATATCTCTTAGTTTCACCATTTCTCATGGAGCATTTATTTCAATTCATTGACTGATTGTGGTGGGGTTCAAAAGAATGAGCTGTTAAAGCAATTAAAAATAGGGAAAATTAAATACAAGTCCCTGATAAGGGACATAATACTGGAAAAGTCTCAAAAATTGAAAAAATTAAAGTAGAGTCCCTTGAGACCTCACTTTAATTATTTATGAATGTGTGGGCCCCACATTTAATAATAAAAAATCCACCCACCTTTTCTCTCTCCTCTACCTTAATTAAATGTGGATTTTTTTATTATTAAATGTGGACCCACACATTCATAAAATAATTAAAGTGAGGTCCCAAGGGACTCTACTTTAATTTTTTCAATGTAAGGGACTTTTCCAGTATTATGTCCCTTACCAGGGACTTGAATTTAATTTTCCCTTAAAAATAAGTCATGTTATTAGTATATGACAAAAAGGCATTTCATAATAAAAAAAAGCAATTAAAAATAAATTAATATATTCAATAACATTATTCATAAATATTAATTCATTACCATCCATCATTCAAGAAAAATTATAAAATCAGAACTTAAATAATAAAATCTTGCTTACCTTTTATTTTCTCAAAATTCTCTGATTTATGGAGAGAGGATGAATGGGAGATATAATGAGTAGGAAAAGTTACTACAGAAGCATATAATTAATAAGAGAATAAAATAAAAATAATACATCAAACATTTAAATCTATCTATTAAAAAACAAACAAATTTCTATAAAAGAAAAAGAAACAAAACTGATTCAAAAACGTTGAAGCTTATAATAAACACTATAGGAGTATATTCTGCTTGATGCATGAAAGTTAAATCATCATCACTCGTTGATAACATTTGAGAAATTAGGAACTCCTAGTAGTAACCAGTCATGGAAGAACCGGGAAGATCATTGGGTTTTATTCTCATCAGACTTTTGTGCGAATATTGGGCTTATACCTGGTTACTTATGATGTTTTAATGTTGTATTTTTTACTTCTATGTTGTGTTTTTTTTTTATTTCCAGTTATATTTCTTGTTCTTTTTATGCTTTATTTGTAGTTTGTTGGGCTTTCTATTTTATAAACTAGACTAGACTTTTTGCTTGTATTTTCTTTTTACTTCAATGTAGTTGCCTTTACCTATATAAAATTAACGGACAAGTTTGCAAGATAAAACAAACAAAGAGTACTTTTTTTGGAATGAAATCTACTAAGCATTTAGTTTGAAGCAATTCCATAAATGACAACATCTTTTAACATATAATTAACAACATTCCAAAACAGTTTCAACGCATCTCTTGGTATGAACCAACTCATGTTATTTTGTTTGCCTAATTTCTAATCTACCTCGAGATTCTCCGTGGTCCAATAATTTTGATTATTAATCACTTTCTTTCCAAAATTTTAGCTATCAAAGAATACAATACCATGTTATCCAAAAAAAATACAATACCATAGCGACTGTGCGTATAAATTAATTACAATACCATATGCAAATCAATACTAGTCCTGAAACAAATATATTAATTTGTACATCCTCCTCCATGCATTCAAGAGTCAGATGACAGCCAAATGTTATGTGCATCATTTGTAGAAGCTTAACTCATAGTTGTAGCAGATAAAACTTCATTCAGGGACACTCCAAGGAGTTTGGTTCGCTTAGCTATGAAATTTAATGATAAAAACAAGATAGTTATTATATTCAATTTACCTGACGTTATAAACCAAATCATGGTATTTGTTTGATCTCAGTTCCATTGGGACCAATTAAAGTATGACAAAATTCCAACTTTGGTTTTATAAGCAACCTTTGTTTGAGACGAATTTGAACAGAACATTCTATTACATTGAACCACGTAATTTTGTTCATATCTCTATGATCATACTAGGTTTTATGGGGTGTGGACAACCTATAACTTGTCTAATTCTGATGGTTTTCATCGACATATATTGTCTTTCTTCCCATAAAACCAGTTATAATACAAAATAAGGACAAGTTAAAGATGAAAACAAATCATTCAGAGCACACACACACATATATAAGAACTAATAGTATCATGCAGTGTATATCTAATTCCAACTAAACTTACTTATTGTGCCTATTGGCCTTAATTGTCCATAGACAGTTAAATAAACCAAAATGGAGCTTGCAACTGTAAAAACAGAATGCTGCCCAAGAAGCTATAAGATGTTCTTGATGGAAGGAGGAAATAGTGACATGAAGTGCACGAAAAGGCGACGAAGAGACTCAACAGTGGGACTTCTAGAGGGCAATGGGAAGCAAGGGCAAGCAGAACAAGGTGACCAATCGACTACTACAACTACTGTCAAGAGAAGTTCAAGGTTTCGTGGAGTTAGCAGGTCCCTTACATGAACAAATTGTTTTATAATTTTAGAAGAAAAGCTTTCAACCATAGAGTTGATTCACAATGTCAAGTGTAATATTGTGCTCTAACAATAATTCTTGATTAATGATTTGAATTTCATCAAATTTTCCTGCAAAACAGACATAGATGGACAGGGAGATATGAAGCTCATTTGTGGGACAAAGGGACTTGGAATCCAACTCAAAAGAAGAAAGGGAAACAAGGTGTGTGTGTGTGTGTGTGTGTGTGTGTGTGTCTATCTGTTGACACGGTGTGTGTAATGTTCATAACAGTTCATTGACTTCATTTTTAATGGCTTATTATGTTGTTCTTTATGATGCTTATCATGGTTTTTCTGACCTTGCTCATTTCTCTATGCTTTTGTGTGGAAAATTCAAATTCGTTGGGTGGTATGGAATATCAGTATATTTGGGTATGTTCTTGAACTATTTGGTTCGTACAGTTGCTTCTTAGTAAGTTGTAAAATGGCCTAATTTTGAGATTGACTTGTTGAACAGGAGCTTATGCTGATGAAGAAGCTGCTGCTAGAGCATATGATTTGGCTGCACTCAAGTACTGGGGAGTTTCTATCTTCACAAATTTCCCTGTACGGCTCTCCTTTTATGAACTAAATGATCTTGATTATATTTTGAGAAAAATTTAGCATATTCAATAATCATACAAGTATTTGTAGACTCTACTTAAAAGTATGCTTGACATACTATTCTTTCTCCATGTGTAGTAGACTTAGCATTTACTCTTTTGATCCTATTTCTAAGTCACTTCCAACATATTTTACATAGGCCAAGAAAAATATTAAACCTCGTTAATTTTGCTTTAAAAGTTTAACAATTTTCGAGTTTCACCCATGTATACAATGTAGTCCTTGAACATATAGTCAACTACTTGTAAGTGAAATATAAAATTGTATTTTCATATGTAAAATTTAACTATGTGACCTATAAATAGGACATGTATATCTGTTTTACAAATAGGACCAGAGGAGTAAATATTTTTATAATTATATAAGTTTGCTGATATATCAACGACATATGGGGTAATATGCACTTTCGTAGGTATCTAATTATGAGAAGGAGATTGAGATAATGAAAACAATGACAAAAGAAGAATATCTTGCTACTTTAAGAAGGTAAAATCCCATTTCATCAGGAACTGATGAACTTGAGATCAATATCAAAACAGAGCAATATGACATGTACGTAACTTTACATTTTACAGAAGGAGTAGTGGATTTTCTAGAGGAGTATCAAAGTACAGAGGAGTAGCAAGGTGAACTAGTTTTCCATCGTATATGACTGCAACAATCTAAGGTTGCTTTGCTTCTAAGTTATAACAAGTAATAAATTATAAACTTTGAAATTTGAATGCAGGCACCATCACAATGGAAGATGGGAAGCAAGAATAGGGAGAGTGTTTGGTAACAAGTACCTCTACCTTGGCACTTACAGTGAGTTTCACACTTTTTTTTTTCTGGGGAAATGACCATATTTTGCCCTTCAAGTAACCACCCTGGACCACTGGACACTCTAAATTAACACTGGGTACAATTTTACCCTTGAAGTAAGCAAAGTGGTCCAATTTTACCCTCTGACAAATCTAATGTTGACACGTGTCGTCCACGTGTCAACATTACATTCGTCATAGGGTAAAATTGGACTACTTTGGTTACTTCAAGGGTAAAATTATACTCACTGTTAGTTTAGGGTACCCAGTGGTCCATGGTGATTACTTGAAGGGCAAAATAGAGTCGTTGCCCTTTTTTTTGGTAATTAGTTTCACACTCTTTTTATTCATTATTATTATAAGGCTAAATTTCATAGAATCCCTCTAGAATTTGGACCATGTACAATCAATAATCCCCCAAACTTTACTTGTTATGCACATAACATTCTAAACACTTCAAGTTATGTGCAGTTAAATAATGTACAAAATTAATCATCCTGGAGTTATTTCATAGAAGCCAGAATTTATGGGGTCCATTGTGAAGTTTCAAAGGCTATGGAGGTTATCTGTACATGATCCGAAATTCATGGGGTTACATAATTTAGGCATAGTCTAAAATATTCAGAAGGAGATCAAACTAATAAAAAAATTAAAATCTCAGTACCTTGAAGGTGCAAAATGAACTATTAAGAATGGTGATCTTGCAGGTACACAAGAAGAGGCAGCACGTGCATATGATATAGCAGCTATAGAATACAGAGGATTAAATGCAGTAACAAACTTTGACTTGAGCACATATATAAGATGGCTAAGACCAGAAGCCCTTAATACTACTTTTCTGGAACAACAACACGGCCCAGAATTTCAAAATTTATTGAACAACCCTAACTTCACACAAACCAGAGAAATCACTGAGGTATCGGTGAAACATTTCAATTATTTTATTGACAACTTTTTCACTTGTTAACCAAGTTTACTTCAATTGTCAATAGTTGTGATCAACAACCCATAAGACCTCTCTAAATTTGACTCTTTAACTTGAGATCTAAGTGAAATTGTCCGTTGTGATTTCACCAAGAACTGTCTGATAAATTATCAATTGCTTTAGTTATTTAACGGTTGCTATGTTGAAGAACAATAATGCCCTAAAAGTTTCATGAATGCAAAATTGTGAAATAAATTGTAAAACATTTAAACATAGAATGTTGCCCCCAATAAATTAGAGAATACAATGATTGTTATTAAAACATCTAGGTGCAACCTAGGGTTGATGTGCGTTTCAAGTACTCCCGTCTCTTTAGCAAGTTATTGGGGTTTCAATCCCCAAATCTTGTGATGAAGCAAACTTATAGGCTAGCTATATATGCCCCCTACATGGGACTTTAGATGGGGGTTGGTTTCACTTGACATGTGGGTAGGTATGCCCTTGGGATAACCAAGAAAATAAAATAAATATACGATGGATGGTACTATTTTTGACAAAAAGGGGGGCAACATAATCTTATTTTAACACTATCAAATAACTTTGAACCAAAAAGTGAAAAAACAAAATTTTCAGGGCAGCATTCATAATGAAGGTGCAAAATAACTATTATTAATGGATTTGCTCACCTGTCTATAAATGAATATGGGTCACCCAGCATCATGAGAGTGACGAAGAAAGATGATTGGCTCCCCATTTTAGTTTACCATGTATATTTTTTCACCCTCAAAATTTTTATGATGTTGGGTGCCCCTTGTACAATTTACCATGTATATTTTTGCATTTTTACCAATTATTAATTGATTTTCAAAGTGTTTTGTTGAATTCTGTCCAAAATTTAACAATTAGTATTTATTTATTGCTACACCACCAGGTACATAATTTCAATCACAATCCCAAGGAGCAAGAGATACCTCAGTACTATTCAACCCCTTTATGTCATAGTAGTAATGCCAAGACATCATCTTCTCCCACTGCATTAGGGCTTCTACTAAAATCCTCAATGTTCAGAGAATTAATGCAGAAAAATAATAATCAGGGAAAAGGTGAAGAAGAAGGATGTAATGGATTTGCTCACTTGTATTGTTCCAATGGCAATAGAATGTCAAATTTACTGTTACCAGAAGAGAAAGCATTTTCAGCACAGTATCATAAAACTGATGAGCAATCTATTTGGAATGGGTGCTTTCAACGAATCTGACTTTTCTAGTAGACTTTGGTTTGCAACATCCCAGGCCACCAGATGGACTTTCCACTTTACTTCAGATGATCCCCAAATAAAATCCCTTACATTTTTTTCCTATTAAATCACAGCAACTAATAGGAATAATAGCAGTTTGCATAACATGATTAGGCATGGTACAAACTAGTGATTTAACCAATGTGTGCCTACCCCCTAAGGAAAATAAATTATTTTTCCATGAATAGAGCCTACTTCACACTTTATCAAGCACAAACAAATAATCAGATTTAGACACCTTTTTATGATGAGGAGGGACTCCCAAATATTTCATCAAATCCGCTATCATAGTAAAACTCAAGCTATTCCTGAATTGACTACGAATATTATGATTGACATTATGAGAAACAAACACTCGAGTCTTTTGAGCATTCTCACCTTTTGAGCAGAAACTTCACAAAATTTCCTGAGACATTGTTTCATGACAAGTACCTAGCTCATATTTGTTTCAGAAAAAAGAATCAAATCATCTACAAAAAATAGTTGAGAAATGGTGGGGTCATCCTTATTCAATTGGATAGTTCTCCAATCCCTTAAGGTTATTTAATCCTCAATAAGGTGAGAAAGTTTCTCCATACAAATAACAAATAGGTAAAAAGATAAAGGGACACATTGTCTAAGACCTCGAGATGGAGAAAACACTTCTCACTTACCCCTATTCCTTAAAAATTGCATAGAACGCGTGTTTTTGAGAAAGTATCACTAAGAATAGTGAATATAGAAAGCTCACGTAAACATTGTTCAATAGAAGACCACTTAACTCGATTATGTCTTCTCAAGATCAATCTTAATTGTCATGAAGCCTTTCTTTCCTTTCATAAATCTCATCAAATGAACAACCTTCTGAGCCACAATAAATTGTGTAACGATAATCTTCTGACAATAAAAACTATTATGCTTCGGAGCAATAACCTTATCTAGATGGGTTTTATCCCGAAATAATCTTATACAGAACATTACACAAATTAATTGTTGTTGGGGAACCTAAAGATTCAAAACTAAATAAGTCTGATTAATTTCTCTAATGTCCTGAGGTGAGGCAAAAACATGAGATAGAAACTTCAACACTGAATCTTTAATATGATATCATTGAGTTTTAAAACATAAGACATTTAAATCATATGGGTCTTTGAAAGCATTTAAAACATAAGACATTTAAATCATCTGGGCCTGAAGCTTTCAAAGACCCCATACTCTAAACTACTTGCTCAATTTTCTCCACCTTAACTAGCTGCCCCAAATTAATTATATTATTCTCAGAAATTGCTAGAAACTTCGTTGACGTGGACAAAGAGTATCTATAAGAATTTTCTAGATAAAAGAGGACACTACAGAAACTCACAACCTCTTGTTTGATTTTTTCCTCATCAAATATCCATTCCGTACTCTCATCTTTGATACCATCAACTCTATTGTATCTTCTCATATCATTAGCAGGAAGGTGAAAATACTTGGCGTTTCTATCACCTAAGGAAATTCTACTCTTCTTGCGATTCAAAAATCCATAAACCTCCTTCCGCCAAATAGTCACTTTTCCTGTGAATACAAAAAAGTCCCAAAATCATCATGTAAGAACAATGAGGCCACAACCCTCAATGGTCGATCCTTACATGCACATTATACTGTCCCGGTCCTAAATATAAGATCTAATTGACTTTTTTTTGGAGAGATTAGGTTGCAAAATAGGTTATTAAATCATGACATATTTGATATAGTTTTACATTATCCATTAGCTTATAGGTAAAATAAACTAGTGTAAGAGAAAAAATTAGGTAAATCAATTTATAATTAACTTATTTTGCTTTTCTTTAGGATTTTTTAAAAAAGTCAACTAGGTCCTATATTTAGGATCGGAGGGAGTATGTTTTATCATTTCCCATTGACAATAGGAGAGGTCTATGATCATATTTGAATTGAAAAAGAATTGTCGAACCAGCATGGGGAAAGGTAAGAAAAAACTCCTCATTAGCTAAAATTTTCTTCAGCTTAATTTCACGATTTTCCCTACTCCATGTGAAAATATGTCCCACAGTATGATTCTCTCCTAACCTCGCTTCATCCACCGAATCCACAAAGTGATTATCCACTGAAGAGTAATAACTAAGATTTGATCTACATTCATCCTCATATAAAATTGCATTAAAGTCACCCCCTACACACCAAGCCCCTTGAACACTTTCTTTGATAACATTAAGTGCACCCCAAATTTCCCGTCTTTTTGCCATATTCGGGCTAGCATAAACACGTAAGACTCAGTCCCTCTTTCTCCATAAAAAGATTAATAAATATATTAGACTCGACTATTGTTTTAATATCTCAATCCCCATCATCCCAAGCAAACCACAAACCACCACTAAATCCTCTGGCATCCCCTAAACAAGAATTTCGAAAACACAACTTGCATTTTTTTTGCCTCAGCTCTACTCGACTTAGTCTCAAATAGAGTTCACCATGTTAGGTTATACTTACACTTCAATTCCTTAACAAGTCTAGGAAACATACGAGCTCCAACCCCTCTACAATTCCATAGGATTTCTGTCATTGAGAAACTTGCACATAATTATTTGGGTCTTTAGGACCCTTGCACTCTTTCCCTGGCCGAGGCAAAATAACATAAGAAGATTCCTCTAAGTTCACGTTCACCAAAAGCCCTTGATTAAATTTTCGCCTTGAACCATTTCACTAGTCACCATATTGGCTTGCTTGACTAAAATATCTTTCCCACATGTACCTTTAGCTTTCACCTTTCTTCTAACTTGAGAGATTTGGGACCCACTAATGATGATTAAAAAATTCCTTCCCAAACTTTTAGTTAGCCTCATTAATTCCATGCAAGAAAGCTGCTGGCTCATTTCCCTTATTAATAATAGCCACTTTGAAAATAGGACGTGTGATCCTAGGCATTAATTTCTTATCATTATTATGATTTCTATCCTTCCTCAAACCACCTTGACCCCCATTAATGTGGCGTTTCACAACATTCCAAATCCCCATGATTTAAGACTTCGACGGAGCCAACTCATCTCCGGCAGGCAGCAACCTCTCCTTGTTCCTCTTGGCCTCTCTTCCCAGTATTCTCCTCCTTTTTTTTTTTTTGATCAAAAGTATTCTCCTCCTTTTGCATATCACATATTGGACTTTTATCCTTGCCATTTGAAAACCATTTAAACCCTCCCTTACTGTATTGAGACATTAATTGTTATTTAGATCTCTGAGCATACTTCCCTCCTCTTCCCATATCTACTACATTTAAAACAAATCAAATGCAATCATTCATATGCAATACTTCTTTCTCTATCAAGTATACGCACTGTTGGAATTAGATGTTTTGATAAGTCAAGTTCAAGGCACATACGTGCAAAACAACCTCTTTTTATATGATATGATGTAATTGAGTCTACTTTCAGAGTCTTGCCCACAAGGTTACCAATTATACTTAGGCTCTGAGAATTGAAAAACTCCAATGGAAGTACTGGAATTCTAATCCACTCGGCAATCTTTGTATTTTGATTTGCACACCAAGGGTCAAAAAAATCCTTTCACTTGTTAAACCTAGTGGATGAAGCATAAACGACTGGCCATTGGTAAATAGGGAATGTATGGGGCTTTCTTTGCATTTCAATGCTTTTAGGAAAATTTCCCAACTTTTGGCAACTAATTATACAAAAATGCGTATAATTGAAATACCAATTTGACACTTAGTCCTAGTAAACTGTCAACTATGAATAAAAAAATTGATGGCCCAATGAAATAATTGAAATAAAAACGGTTTTTAGCTACACCTACATCTTAAGGTGGAATAAACTTAGCCTCTTGATGTCACCACTAACAGCAAACTTCAACTTTTTGAAGTTATATACAAACTCATTGAATAATAATTTAGGGACTTTGAATGTATATTAACTTGTCAGACAAAAAATTGTAAATGAACTCTAGTAATCTTATATTTATACATGTTGAAGATTTAAGAGTGAGCAGAAGAGATCACAGCCGATCTCACACGTTACTGCCCAACCAACCTGTCAACTACTATATAGGAAAATATAGTAAGAGAATGAAAGAATTGCCTCGGAACACTATTTTATGGAGAACTATACATCAATATCTGGTTGAACCAGCCCTACAAGAATAAAAGAAAACAACGTATATCAATATAAAACGTTTGGCAGATAGAAAAAAAAAATTGATCAATCAAGGCATAGACAAGAAGTGAAATGTATTATGACAACATTATGTCTTCATTATAAGAGAAATTCTTGCATGAATCTGATATACCATGTCTTTTGTGGTATGGTTAACCACAAGTTAACACAATAATGCTTAACATGAAATTTTCAATTTGACTTGACACCCTAACTAACTGATAAAGAGTATTTATTTAACAAGTAAAATATATAAAAAATTTAATTCATGAAATAAAAAAAATTTTAGTTACTTGATATTTTTAGGGTGCCAAGTAAAATTGGAAATTCCACGTCAAGCATCTCATATGTTAACTTATGGTTGGTAAGATCACAAATGACATTATGCACCAAATTCATGCAAAGAATCTTTCATTATGAATCTGACCAATGACAATCTTTTAAGCCTCACAATATAAATATCCGGGAAAACCATGACAATCATATAGCAATGGCATTCGGTAAAGAGCAGCTCCTTTTAGCACTAACCATGCTGGCGTTGGAGCCTTTCAGACAACCAAATTATAACCAATAATCACTACATGTACATATAAGGCCTTTCATTGCCAATGTAAATCATGTTCATAGATAGCCTAGGAGCCAGATGGACATTTAAAGACCAATTCATACAGACTGATCAAGGAACATGAGTGTTTTTCAGGAGATGCAAGAGAAATTCAAAAGGGAAAAAATGCTAGGTTACTAATCATGAGGCTGTGTATAGTGTGAAACACCTCTATCTTATCTTTTACATATCTATCACTTACTCTGCCATTGAGTCACTTTGCTTTTGCTGAACCATTTTGCAAAAATTATTCAAGTATAATTATTCTTTTTATTGGCTATGACATCAAATGTTTCTAAGACTTTCTGTCCAATTTTAAGATATTTTGAGCCGCTAAAAGGATTTATTCAGCCAGAGCTTTTCAGCTGAATTGAATCCGTAAAAGCCTTCATTGGTGTTATAGAATCAGGATTCCACGGCCCATTCTAATCCCTTCAAATATACAAGGTTTTAAATAATGACTGGGGGGGGGGTCTCGGGGCTGGAATCCTACATCATAAATTTTTTCCATGCAAATAAACAAAACATGTTTTCAAACGATTTGACAAAAGCCAAGCAGCATACAAGCATTAATTATTATTCATTTTTCTAATAGCCTGTGATAGAAATACAAGGTTAAAGAAAACTGATGCATGTATAAATCCAAATCCTACCCCCCCCCCCCCCCCCAAAAAAAAAAATAACAAATGAAATAAATAACAAATGGATAGATAGATAAATCTAGTTTCATATAGCTTGTCTACTTAATCGTTCAAAAATGAAAATAATAGGTCAATAGTAGATGTGAAAGCACACAGAATTTAGCCAAGAAAAGAGTACTGGTTTCATTTTTAAAAAAGCTATGTATAAATCATTCGCCAAAATAAGTGTCCATGTGATAGAAAATTAAATTACTAATAATGTCAGGTTTGTGTTTTATAGATAATACAAACAGTATCAAACTTGAAAATTGACTGATTGAAATTGAAAATTGAACAAGTGAATGATGGAATTGGTTGGATGGTACCAATAAATTGCAGTAGTAACTGACATTTCTAATTGAGTTGTTGAATAGAGCAACTTGCTTTAATATCAAACATTTAAGACTTCATTGGTCAAACTTACAGACATAAAAAGGGGCAAGGGAGAATCAAAGCACCAAATTCATACCTAAATAAAGGCTTTCGTGGCTGTTCTAGCCTGTCCATACCATCTTGAACATTAACATCTGAAGCTGACCGGTCTATTCCATCGGACAATGTGTCTACAATGTCTATCAAGCCCTGCAAGTCGAAAACAAGATCGTAAGGGTATTTATATAATATTTCAAAAGCACCAGAATACGTAGCAGATTGAGTAGATAACAGAGCATTACAGGGAAGTAAACAGCTGTTCCAGAAACAACAACAAAAAAACACAAGTGGGTTCACTTGCCAATGTAAAATAACCAACAATTCACCCTAGAGAAAACTTATTTTAATTAATAACAATATGATAACAAATTCAATGAGTATTATTTTCATCATAATACTACAAACAAAAATAATGGTTTTAGAACATACTACAAATGGCATAAAATCAGTTTCTCTATAGGGTGGAAAAGTAATAAGAACAACCAAGGGCATTGTAGCCTAGAGGTATGAAATCTCCCCCATTAGGTGGGAGGTTGCGGTTCGATCCCTGCTTGTAACCTCAATCCATTAGTGTTTGCCCCTTTAATTAAAACAAAAACAGAGAGAGAAAGAGAGAAAAGAACAAGATAGGGGTTAAACCTTGACATTCGGATTTCCAGAGTATTTGAGCAAACCAGGGGGCTTCCCAGCAAGTTTTGGCTGCCCCTGTTACATATTTACCACAATACATTAGATGATAACCTAAAAAGGAAAAATCAAAATATAAATGTGACAGTTAAACAAGCATTATTAGCAAATAACAGTTTTCTTCCACAATACAAGGTGAAAGACAGCACATTTCTATCAAAAAGGACATTTCCAAGTGTCAAAATAAAGCTAGCATATCAAGCAACTGTAGAGGGGAAGGAAGGGGATACAATCAACAATAAATTGAAGTAAATTGCAACTACCTGCAGTAATTCCGGTCTTTTTCCAGGTTTTCCATTTACAAAGTTAATGAGGTAGTCCAAACCATAATTTGCATAATCCTGCCATCACACTATCGCATCAGTATTTCCTTTAAAATGTCACGCATATCAATGATTCTATAACAAAACCTCTTAAATATCAATACTCTTCATGACAACATATTTATTCAGTATACTCACATAAATGTTCAACGTAATAAAAAAATGTAGCATCACTGTTAATCTCCAACCATATTTTTCAACAGAAGTTTCATTATAAAGAAAATAGCTTAAAAGAGGATTATTTACGGATGAAAACAAACAATTTAATAAGTACAAGAGAACATCATACCTGCTTCCAACTCAACGTAGCTAATCTTTCATCCTGAAAAGGAATAGCAAAAATAAAAGTAAGAGTAGTTCAGGAAAAGAGTCAAAAGACAGATAAGTAGTCTTTTATCTGTCATTAACAGATGCCAGATAAAGCAGACAATCATCCCACTCAAGGAAGCATTCACATAAGCATTCATCTCTTGAAGTGGAAAAGAGCACAAAACAAAACAAAAAAGTTTGATTCTGAAATTAAATGGGAAAACAAGAAAATCATATTTAAAATAACTGGGTCCTTTTAGTCTTAATAAAATATATAGTAAACTCCTTGCATCCAGCCACTTTCAAAACTCTAAACAAACAAGATCGCCAAGATGACCAATCATTAGCCAAATAAAGATGATAAAGCATACCAATGTTTCCACTGTTTGTTGCAAAATACCCAAGTCGTCATGGAAATTAGTGATAGTGTTTCGAACTCCAGCAACCTGTTTTATAGGTATAACAATGTCAATAAGGAGCTTAATACTTTACTCACAAGTTTATCCAACAAGAAAATGCGATTCAGCCAAATATACAATCATAAATCATATCAGATTAAATGATTGTACACTGTAAAAAGCAAGACATGCATCTGTACAACTAACCTACTTTTACTATTTAATTCTTCTAGATGGAAGGATTGAAAATATCAGGTAAAGACGTAGGAAATCTGGTTTGACTATATCTAAATATATTAATAATCATGAACATCAATGTGACATTGTGTAAAAAGGCATACATCATCTTTAATTGAACGTGACAACTTATTCTGCTTCAACATTTTATCATCCAAATTTTGAATCCTTTGTGTTAAATGCTTCTTGGCGTCCTGCATGTGAAATAATGGAAAATATGTTAATTGATAAACCAATCATAATTATAAATATTAAAAACAATAGAGGGCCATATAAACATTTTCCGACCATACATAAGTAATGGTGGTGCCATATATCATGTGAATAAAGCACCATCATACATCATCAACAACAGATGCTGCATCCACATTCTCATGAATAATTCCTATTGTCTCAAACTCCAAAATTACAAATATCATCAACTATCAACTATTATACAAATAAGCATAGTCTCGAATTCATTGTCAGCAGCATTTCTGGACAAATGAAACAATGATACAATGTAATTCAATCATCAGGTGATTATTAATCATATTTTATAATAGATTGGTATCAATGGCCTTCATCCCCTTTCAAGTGAATAGGCGTCCCACACAGCCACATGTTTTAACAGATCAATGCAAATTGAATGTTTCTATATAACAAAAACATTAAAAAAAAATTAACTCCGAAGAAATAAATGTTAACTTACTGCAATGACATCTGAGGCATGCTGTAATTTTTTGGTCAGATCTGAGACAGCCTTTTCCATATTACGTTTAGTAACATACATAAGATCTGAGAAAGAAATACCCTATTATTGGGTAAAAATTGCAAAATATCAGTAAACCGAATCACAAACAGCTCACATATAATATAAGAGATATATTTTCAGAAGAATTATAAAGTTATGAAATAACTATTAAACTCTTCAAGAGAAAATGATTAAACCTCATACTGCAAAAAGAAAAATTGAATGTCAACAATAAATCAATAAAGCCCATTGGAAAACCCCACAATTGATCTAGTCATTCCTTACCTTCCACCACATGTAACCATACCCTAAAGCACCCAAAGTAGCTGCTGGAACAACAAGGGATGATAAGTCTCCTGGACAAAAGGATACATGCAATGAAAGAAGTCAAAATAAGTGGGATTAACTCCATGAAAAATAGATTGAGCTCTAGATGTAAAATGCAAAACTTGAAAATTAACCACATAATACTGAAGTGGCCAAAACAGATAATAAATTGTACCCATTTGTCCAGTACTCCCATTCAGTACAGTGACTGGCTTATTTAAAGCTAATTGTCGAACTTCATTTGCTAGACGACGAACCTAGAACAAAGGTCAAGCTAAAGTATCATAACAAGACAATTCATCTATATATATTGTGTAAGGATTTTGGAAACAAAATTGACATACTCAATTGGTTTTGAGATAATATCTTGTTTACAAATTACCTGAGTAGCAATGGCATCAGCATATTCACTGTCACCATCAGATTGATCCCCAGATTTTTCCAATCCTTTTACTAGCAACTACAAATGAAATCGATTATAAATGCATTAGGATATGAAATATCTAGATGTCTAAATACTGTAATTGGACTTGTCAATCCTCAACTAAGGAAAGAACATACAGAAGTTATATGCATAAATTCTCAAAAAAAGGACTAGAGCAGAAAATACTTCAATTGCTTTTAATCTTACATCCATATTTAGATTAGTCAATCTTCGATCCAATGTCTCTTAGACATAGAATTCTTGAAAGCAATGGTCTCTTACAGTAATCAAGAGCTATCATTATCAACATTAAGATCTAATCACAAAGGTTGGAATATTTTTCTTCATAAATTAAAAAAAAAATAAAAGAAATCAAGGAACCATTACTGTCATGGAGTCATTGGCGATCCAGGTTGGCTCAGGAAGGAATTTTTGTGGAATGCAACTATGAAGCTGGTCCAATCTTTCTAAACAAGTGTCTTCATGCACCCTTGCTATGGATACATAACTTAGACCTTCTCCATTAAACTTAGAAGCTTATGTTCTCAATCTCTTGCATCCAGAAATGCCCCTTCCCCATTCCTACTAGCCAGCCCCCATTGGTATAGTTTAATGACTGGACAACATATTTCTTTTAACTGATGTTTCCAATCACTATGAATATTGTTTCCTTCCCTTCTTTCTTAACTACTTGAAGCAGTTTATCTGCTCCTTATTTTATTGTAAACTTAAATCATTCTCTTCTTTATATATACTCCCTCCATACCTAAATATAAGATCTATCTACCTACTTCAATTAGATTAAGGATGTTACTTTAAGCCAGTTGAAATTACATAATATTACTCAAATATCCTAACTACTTGTCTTTATTCCCAACTCCCTCCCTTACATGTTTATAACTGAGGAGTATCATTTAGGATATGGGGAAATATTGGGAAAAAACTTAGCAAGGGGTCATATTTTTAGGAACATATTTCCCCAAATAGGTCCTATAATTAGGTATAGAGGGAAGGGCCGACTTAGCTCAACGGTAAGCTCGCTTGCCATGTGGGTATAAGGTCGTGGGTTCGAACCAGCCACTCTGCAAAAAGCAGAGGTTAGGCTGCCTAGTAGATTCCCTTCCCCAGCACCCTCACCAAGTGGTGACTAGAACTGGGTTGGACCTTTTATTTAGGTACAGAGGGATTATATATATAATTTTGTCTCATTCCATAAATAGATTATAGAACTCACCAATAATTATTTTTCATAAATACAGCTAATTATAATTATAACATAGTAAAAGAGGGAAAAACAACTAATTAGAGAACCAATCATCCGTGCCTCCAAAAAGAACTAGGTCTCCCCAAAATCCCAATCATATCATACAAATTTATAAATTCAATTTTTTTCCGAATGGAAATGTTAACAGAAAAACAACAAAGTAAAGTAAAATCGCATCTCTAACAAAGTCCAATTCGATCACGCAACAGAAAAAAATAACAGCAATCACTACTACTAATACCTGAAGCTCGCCAATCAAGTCCGACAATTTCCCGTTCTTCAATAAAATCGTCCCCGTATACCCTAAAAACAAAGGAAGAAATCACATCAACAACGCAATAGATATAGTATATACATATATATATATATATATATATAGAGAGAGAGAGAGTAATGGTTGGGCGAAGAATAGTACCAGCTCCAGCTATGATGAGGATCTTAGAAAAGCCTATTCCAGATTGAAGAGCCATGGAGGCTGATGTGAAGGAAGTTGTTTGTTAGTCGTTAGTTCATGAAGCAGAGACCCTATTCTATAGAGCCGGTGGATAAAAGCGACGTCGTTTTGCATTCACATTCCACTGCCACGTCATTCATTTATTTGTTTCAGTGAAGGACCAAAATAGACAATTAATTTCAGTGAAGGACCAAAGCTTTCTGAAATTTCTATGCAGGACTTGGGTCCTTGACTGAAATAAATATTTTCTTGGAAAAGACTCAAAAGTCCTTGTTTAATTGAAGGACTACAAAAATTACAAGGAAGAATGTGAAGCTTCATTTACATACTCGGGCAAAAAAAATATACAGACTCTTACACATGTTTGTATTTTACATTAATTGACAATTGTTGAAATTCTCTTTTTACTTGTTCAACTATGGTTTTGCCTTGTTTAAATAACAATTTTTCTTGTTCATTGCCTAACACATATTTGTAGTTCACATTAATTGTCAATTATTTAAATGGCAATTTTACTTATTCAATGTGGTTTTTTGTTGTTCAAATGACCTCCTTCCTTGTTTAATATCTCACACATCTTTGTATTTTACATTAATGGACACTTGTTCAAATGAACTTTTAACCTGTTCAGATATGAGTTTTTCTTGTTCAATTGTCTTTTTCACTTTTTCAAAGTCTAAAACATATATTTATCTTTTGAATTCTTTACTAACTAAATATTTGAAACACAAAGTGCTGCTCAAATAAAAATTCCAACTGATATAATTACATAGAAAAAAACAATTCCAAATCCCACTTTAACCCCATAACCAAAAGCAATCATCTTTCAATTCCTCCTATACAAATTTTTCAATCCATCTACTGGGTCTCCTTCTAGAGTCCAAAAGATCATATCTTTACAAGCAGATCCACATACCTTCCTTCGCTGTTTTTGTGGCCTAAATAGAGATTTAATGAGAGAGATACCCAAGTACATTGGTGATCAAATGCATTGGGTTCATCATCTTCCTTCTCTTTTCCTTCATGACATTCTTTTTTGTTTAAAATCTTATATATCTTTGTAAACATTAATTGACACTTGCTCAAATGACCTTTTTACCTGTTCAGACCTGAGTTTTTCCTTGTTGAAATTGCATTTTCCCTTGTTCAAGGTCTGACACATCTTTTTACTTCACATTATTTGACACTTGTTCAAATGACCATGTTACTTGTTTCAAATGTGGTTTATTCTTGTTTAAATGACATTCTTCCTTGTTTAAGGTTTGATACATCTTTGTGTTTCACACTAAATGATACTTGTTCAAATGACATTTTTACTTGTTTAGACGTGGGTTTTCTTTGTTCAAATGTCATTTTCCGACACATTTTTTTATTTTACTTTAATTGACACTTATTCAAATAACCATGTTACTTGTTCAAATGTAATTTATTTTTGTTTAAATGACATTTTTCCTTATTTAAGATTTGATACATCTTTGTATTTCACACTAATTAATACTTGTTCAAATTACCTTTTTACTTGTTTATACATGAGTTTTTCTTGTTCAAATGTGCTTTTCAGTTGTTCAAGGTATGAGATTAGTAATTGTTCAAAAAACAACACATGGGATTTCTTTCTAGATTCCAAAACCAAAACAATCAATGCTAAGACCAAATCTTCATTCCTTCAAAAGCATAACAGCACATCGTCTCTTACCTAGGAAATAAACACCCTTTAATTCTCTTCTTCTCTTTATTACATCAACAATTTCAAACCTTCCTACCAAAAAAAAAAAACAATTCCAAATCCCACTTTAACCCCATAACCAAAAGCAACCATCTTTCAATTCCTTCTATACAAATTTTTCAATCCATCTACTGGGTCTCCTTCTAGAGTCCAAAAGATCATATCTTTACAAGCAGATCCACATACCTTCCTTCGCTGTTTTTGTGGCCTAAATAGAGATTTAATGAGAGAGATACCCAAGTACATTGGTGATCAAATGCATTGGGTTCATCATCTTCCTTCTCTTTCCTTCATGACATTCTTTTTTGTTTAAAATCTTATATATCTTTGTAAACATTAATTGACACTTGCTCAAATGACCTTTTTACCTGTTCAGACCTGAGTTTTTCCTTGTTGAAATTGCATTTTCCCTTGTTCAAGGTCTGACACATCTTTTTACTTCACATTATTTGACACTTGTTCAAATGTGGTTTATTCTTGTTTAAATGACATTCTTCCTTGTTTAAGGTTTGATACATCTTTGTGTTTCACACTAAATGATACTTGTTCAAATGACATTTTTACTTGTTTAGACGTGGGTTTTCTTTGTTCAAATGTCATTTTCCGACACATTTTTTTATTTTACTTTAATTGACACTTATTCAAATAACCATGTTACTTGTTCAAATGTAATTTATTTTTGTTTAAATGACATTTTTCCTTATTTAAGATTTGATACATCTTTGTATTTCACACTAATTAATACTTGTTCAAATTACCTTTTTACTTGTTTATACATGAGTTTTCCTTGTTCAAATTTGCTTTTCAGTTGTTCAAGGTATGAGATTAGTAATTGTTCAAAAAACAACACATGGGATTTCTTTCTAGATTCCAAAACCAAAACAATCAATGCTAAGACCAAATCTTCATTCCTTCAAAAGCATAACAGCACATCGTCTCTTACCTAAGAAATAAACACCCTTTAATTATCTTCTTCTCTTTATTACATCAACAATTTCAAACCTTCCTACCAAAAAAAAAAAAACAATTCCAAATCCCACTATAACCCCATAACCAAAAGCAACCATCTTTCAATTCCTCCTATACAAATTTTTCAATCCATCTACTGGGTCTCCTTCTAGAGTCCAAAAGATCATATCTTTACAAGCAGATCCACATACCTTCCTTCGCTGTTTTTGTGGCCTAAATAGAGATTTAATGAGAGAGATACCCAAGTACATTGGTGATCAAATGCATTGGGTTCATCATCTTCCTTCTCTTTTCCTTCATGCGTTTGTCTTACACATGTTTGTATTTTACATTAATTGACAATTGTTGAAATTCTCTTTTTACTTGTTCAACTATGGTTTTGCCTTGTTTAAATAACAATTTTTCTTGTTCATTGCCTAACACATATTTGTAGTTCACATTAATTGTCAATTATTTAAATGGCAATTTTACTTATTCAATGTGGTTTTTTGTTGTTCAAATGACCTCCTTCCTTGTTTAAGATCTCACACATCTTTGTATTTTACATTAATTGACATTTGTTCAAATGAACTTTTAACCTGTTCAGATATGAGTTTTTCTTGTTCAATTGTCTTTTTCACTTGTTCAAAGTCTAAAACATATATTTATCTTTTGAATTCTTTACTAACTAAATATTTGAAACACAAAGTGCTGCTCAAATAAAAATTCCAACTGATATAATTACATAGTAACCACACTTTATACATAAGTGTCATTGACTCTTTCGAATACCAATGTGTCATATATCCAACAAAAAACCAAAACATTCATTCAATACCACTACAAAACACTTGCCGCTTACCGGCGTTTATTTTTGCCTCTTTCCGGCGTTTTTTCCGGCGAAACAACTCTACGGCGTTTTTGCAAATCGCCGAAAAAAAAACGTGGAAAAGTAGCACATCGGCGTTTTTACAAACGCCGTAGGGTACCCACAAACGCCGAAACGCGGGATGCAGAAAATAATATAATATTCAGACATACCGGTGTTTCCCGAAACGCCGGTATGTCCATTATTTTAATAATTGACATACCGGCGTTTTGATGAAACGCCGGTATGCTATTATTTAATATAAACTTTTTCAGCGTTTGCAGAAACGCCGAAAAGTGTTTAAAAATTATTAAAAAAAATAATTTTCGTCCCAATTTAACATTAAATTGGGACGAAAATTTAGTATTATAGATATAAATAAAAAATATTAATAAATAATAATGATAGAAAAATCATATTACACATATTAAAAGAAAATAATACCTATAAGAGCAACTAAAGTATATCAAATATAAAAATTAACAATTACATAAAAATAAACAAAAATGAAGCAAATATAAATAAAAAGAGATATGAAAATAAGCAACCACCAAATGTGCAATGAGGGGGGAGCACCACTATTTATAATGATCGCTGAGAAACAAATAGAAAGAAGTAGGAAGGAGCAAGAAACGAATGAGCAAGGGAAAATGAGGGGGGAGCATCGCTATTTATAGGGAAGGTGGAGCATACCGGCGTTTATGATGGGAACGCCGGAAAGTGATATTGTATTATTATTTTAACGGCGATTTCGCAAACGCCGATATGCATGATTTGTTTTAAAAAAATATTATTTAATACTTACCGGCGTTTTTCTTACACTTATCGGCATTTCCAGGAAACGCCGGTATGCATGTTTTTTTTAAAAAAATAATATTTAATACTTACCGGCGTTTTTCATACGCTTATCGGCGTTTTCAGGAAACGCCGGTATGCATGTTTTTTAAAAAAATAATATTTAATACTTACCGGCGTTTTTCATACGCTTACCGGCGTTTCCGCGTTTTCAGGAAACGCCGGTATGCATGTTTTTTAAAAAAATAATATTTAATACTTACCGGCGTTTTTCTTACGCTTATCGGCATTTCTAGGAAACACCGGTATGCATGTTTTTTTTTAAAAATAATATTTAATACTTACCGGCGTTTTTCATACGCTTATCGGCGTTTTCAGGAAACGCCGGTATGCATGTTTTTTAAAAAAATAATATTTAATACTTACCGGCGTTTTTCTTACGCTTATCGGCATTTCCAGGAAACGCCGGTATGCATGTTTTTTTTAAAAAAATATTATTTAATACTTACCGGCGTTTTTCTTACGCTTATCGGCATTTCCAGGAAACGCCGGTATGCATGGTTTTTTCAAAAAAATATTATTTAATACTTACCGGCGTTTTTAAGAATGAAAAACGCCGATATGTGTTATTTTTTTCAAAAAAAAAAAGAAAAAGAAAAGCAAATAACAAATTTTTTGATTAAAATATACATACCGGCGTTTTTGTGTCCACAAACGCCGGTATGTGTGCGCGGGAAAGAAGGCGGGAAGCGCGCGCCAAATTTTGCGGCGTTTCTTTTAGGCGTTTTTTAGAAAACGCCGGAAGGCATGTCATTTCCGGCGTTTTGGATGAAAACGCCGGAAGGTGTACGCCGGAAAGCGCCGTTTTTTTTGTAGTGTACATTGTTGCCTTAGTCTTTCATATAGCCTTCTTTTTTTTTTTTTACCTTTTTTCAGATACCCTTCACTCCTTCAAACATTGTACACATTTCCTTCTTTGCTGCATTCTTATCATGGTTTACAAGTCACCACACCAAATAAGAGGTCAAACACTATAATTAGTGATCCATTTTATAAGTGATACTTATGTTCATGCTTAGAAAAATAGAAGCAAACTCAAAATAAATTACTTTGTCCTTCCAGATTTTGATGTAGAAGTTGTTTTTTTATTAGATGAAGAAGGTGTTTAGATATAAAAAAAAGAAAGAAAAAGATGAAGAGGGTAAAAAAATAATAACATACATTAAAAATGCCACCTAACATCTAAAATGTCATGTTTAAGGTGATAAGGCCTACGTGTCAAACAGATTGTTAGTGAGGTGTCAACCAAGGGCTATGGTGAACCCATTTTATAACTTCAGGGGCTAATTTGAGCTAAAAAAACTTCGGGGCTACTGTGACCCTCAGTCAAAACTTCCGGGTCATTGGTGATCTTTAACTCATTGTATTAATTATAATAAGTTAATGACAACATATAACAGATTAATGAATAGTGATCATACTTATATTTTTAAGTTCAAAAAACATACTAACATTTTTTGCTCCAATAATAAAAGATCATTTATCATACTTATTCATAAGCCTTGATAGATTTTGGTATTTATTAACAACTGATTATTATTAACTTGGAGGGTGGGAGTGCAATTGACATAATGAGGGTTATATTCAAAGGCAATGTTTAACAAACAAATATTTCTTAAGATGCTATACTTGGTATATTTTAGTAATAAGAAGTCAAATTTAAATACTTAACCAGTAATTCCTTAATTAGTTTGATTAAATTCAAAAACAATTATCACATTGTTAGATAAATATTGACCATTAAAATAGAGCCTGAATCATGAAAATTTGCATCGAAATTATGACTAAAGCCTCTAAACTATACATTTTTGTTTAAATACCATGATTGTTCGTTCCATAGCCTTTGGCTCTCGCTTAAAATGCAACTTGTTCTCACGCAAGTTTTGGTCAATTAGGAATTTACATCTCATACATTAATTTCTTTTTATCTTCATATAATTTAATGGGTAATGGACCTAATCTGCCCCTCAAGTAACCACCAAGGAGCGCTGAGCACCCTGAACTAACAACAGGCCCGTATCTGCACTCCAAGTAACCAAGGTGTTTAAAAACTACCCCGGTTGGACGGTCAACAACGTTTGACCGTTACTATGCCTATGTGGCTGCCACGCGAGCACCTGCTTTGCCACCTCTGCTTGCCACGTGTGTATTTTAAATGGACCTAATCTGCAATCCAAGTAACCACCCAGGAGTACTGAGCACCCTGAACTAACAACAGGCCCATATCTGCACTCAAACTAACCAATGTGTTTAAAAACTACCCCGGGTGGACGGTAAATGACGTTTGACCATTACTATGCCTATATGGCCGCCACGTGAAGGCCTGTTTTATCACCCGGCGCCTTGTCATCGCCACGTAAGATATTTTCATGTGGGTCCCACCCAAAATAATAAACAATTTCTCTCTCCCACTTCATCACCATCACCACAGCCCCCCAACACCCACCACCCCCACCCACGCCACCCTCAAACGTGGCAAGCAGAGATGGCGTGGGTGGGGGGCTGTGGAGGTGAGGCAGTGGGGGCTCAGGAGGTGAGGGGGTGGCGTGGGTTGGGGTGATGGGTGTTGGGGTGGCTGTGGTGATGATGATGAAGAGGGAGAGAGAAATTGTTTATTATTATAGGTGAGACCCACATGAACATATCTTAAGTGGTGATGACAAGGCGCCGGGTGGTAAAACAGGCCTTCACGTGGCGGCCACATAGGCATAGTAACGGTCAAACGTCATTTACCGTCCACCTGGGGTAGTTTTTAAACACATTGGTTACTTTGAGTGCAGATATGGGCCTGTTGTTAGTTCAGGGTGCTCAGTGCTCCTTGGTGGTTACTTTGAGGGCAGATTAAGTCCATTTAAAATACACACGTGGCAAGCAGAGGTGGCAAAACAGGTGCTCGCGTGGCAGCCACATAGACATAGTAACGGTCAAACGTTGTTAACCGTCCAACCGGGGTAGTTTTTAAACACCTAGGTTACTTGGAGTGCAGATACGGACCTGTTGTTAGTTCAGGGTGCTCAGCGCTCCTTGGTGGTTACTTGGGGGGCAGATTAGGTCTATTACCCTAATTTAATCCTTGTTCTTTAAAAAGAATCTTAACATTCTCCATAAACGTTATAATACAAGTTTTCTCAAACATCACAGTGCCTATTCTGCTATGAAATACTCCAAAATTTCATGAATCAAAATTTTCTTGTGGGTCAAGGACATCGAAGTTCCTAGTGTTCTAAAGCAATTGTCTCCCAACCCACTAAGCAAATGGAGAATGTAAATGGACAATGTCTAGAAATGGAAAGGCAATTACTGAACAGCCCTTTGTCTTTCATCAGCATCTTCACCCTCAACCTGAAATTATGTCACAATTCTAATAAATTCGATGTTCGCACATGTGAAATAAATTGTTTGATGCATATATGAACACAGTCATGATGCATGAAGGTTGATAATACCCATATAACCAGTGTCAGATGTAGCATGAGGTTATGATACCAGTCTTACATTTCTTTTAAAAGCTTTTTCCCAAAGAACAATGAGTAAGTTGCAACAAAACAACATTTAGTGCGTTGAAAACATCATCTATCAGCATAACCTCGCATGGATTTAAAAATTACCTATTCCATTTATCCTCAATGACAATGCTTCTACTTGTAAGATTGACATGTTTGCACATAGTAGATCATATAGTTTTTATCAAGAACCTTTTTTTGAAGCGCAAGCAATACTAAACTTGGTTAAACCAGATAATACCCATTGAATAGGAAAATATAGATAACACATATGCATGATCACAACATAATATTATTGAAGAGAACTTCAAAAATTAGCAAGTTGATAACAATTATGCATCCCACAACCATTAGTGAGCTTTCAAAAGCCCTAAACTAAGTTGATTCATTTCATTAATATTCACATAACCCACACAATCAATCAGTGGCTGCCACATGTCCAGGTGTGTTTTATAATTATCAAAATTGTACCAATAGGCCTTTTTCGATTCTAATATGAGGTATTAACCATTAACCATTTAAAATAAAACAAATAACCATTTCAGCAACAAAGATATACTAATATGCAAACTGGCATGCACCCAAAAATAGACTTAAAACATCAATTATAAAATATAACTTCACTGCAGTTAAAACCCAGCACCACTAAAAATTGGAACAGAGCAAGTCATTACCTCAACAAGGACCCTTGTTTTCTTTGATTTTTTGTCAAGAGCATTGTTCTCAGGTCGTCTTTTCTTTGTCATCTTGTGCACAGCTACATAACCTTCTTCATCGTCAGTTCCAGCTGCATCACCAATTACTGATTACATTGTGATTCTCATCGTGTGTTTCACACTTATTTTGTCTAAAATTAAAGAGAATTCCTCTTGCTATTTCAAACGAATTTTAGAGCATAAACATAGACAAACTGATGTATCAAGCAACATTGTAACTGAGTGACAATATTTATTTATTTATTCTTTTTTTTTTTTGGTGAAAAACTGAATGACAGTATATAGATGCAAGCATTATACACAAGTATTGATTTGCCTGGTTTATTTTTCTTTTACCAATTCAAAAAGCTAGGGTATTCAACTAAAGTAACCAATTCTTCAGTTTAACTTCGAGTTACCTCTGCCCTTGTAAAATCCATATCTCCCCATCCTTATTCTCTGTTATATCAGTGTGTGCTGTACTGTAGTTGATGATGTACTTTATTCGTGAGCCTAGAGAGTTTGACTGTTTTGACCAACGAAAGTAAGTATTAATTCCAAATTATCCTATTAGTCTCCAGCTGTCCTAATAATGCTATTTCTTGTAACACTACAAAGGGAACATAATATTATGCAAAACGCCTTAACTTTTAGATTAAATCCATTAGAAAGGCCAAACATATACTAATAAACTGTTCTGTGATGCACATCGCATGCAAATTGCAATTCAATCAAACTATACCATTTTCATCGTCATTATAATAATCTGAAGCCTCATTAGTCCCAAAGCCAGCAAAATCCTCCATATCATCTTCTTCTTCAAACTCATCATAACCTTCTACATATTCAACCTCCGGTTCCTGCATTTTAAGACAAAAACATTGACATTAAAATGGTGGGGCGTTTCATGAAGTCAAACAGCAACCTTGTATGTTCAATATGCATGCTGGTTGAGAAAAAAAGAGAGAAAGGTCTACAGAAGCCTACTTCTTCATCTTCCACTTCAGCTGGTTGAAGCTTCTCCATATCAAGAATATTAATGTACTCTTTTAGAGGATAATTAACTATGTCACCAGGTCCATAAACTCCTTTCTGAAGGCGTTCTAAAAGCTCATTTTCAATAGCCTGTATAAAATAGATTAGAATCAAAGAGAGAAGAAGATTAAACCATTCAATGTAATATGTATAGGTAACATCAAAGTAAGACCAAGTATAACCTTGTCTAACAATGCTGCCTTTTCGGCCTTCTCTTCTCTTCTAGCTTCTCTCTTTATTTCTTTCCTTGGGGTTGTCATTATTTTTTCCCTGTCCAAATCATAACATAATAAAGTAACCTAAACAATAAATCAATTTATTATGGTGAGAAAGAAAAAACCTAATAATGCATTATGCATAACAACCATGAATATGTGAGGCTTTAAGCTTGTTATCTAGAAATGGTATCTATTACAGGGTATACAAGAGATCAATAAGCAAAAGCAACATGAATTCAACCATGTGAAAGCCAAAACTTTTGTTTTTACAAACATTAATTATCCTCATCCTAAAGTGTCACCATATTAACCCATTCTCATTAAGAAACTGACATTGCTAGAACACTTAAGATAGTGACCAAGTAACCCACTAAAAACTTTAATAAATTTTATGACTGATAAAGCCAATGCCATAAGGATGCTTAAGACACATAAATCTCAAGCCTGCATTTACATCCATGAACTCTACTGGTAGGGTTTCGTATGTACTTGTCAGAGTAGAAGAGAATTTCGCAACTTAAGTTGTTATGTTATTACATAGTGATTCAATGTAATCTCTAGGTTAAAATTCAAAGCCCTCAATACTTTTGCTCGAGAAGAGGACTCTTCCTTCACATATAATCCCTTCAACTAAAAAGATTTACTCTCAGTTGGCCAATATAAATTGTCACTCAGAATCACCAAGTTGATACCAGGCCCAACTTGCCAGTAAGACCAGTGTTTGAGGCAGCTCATGCAGTACTATAAAAACTTACATCACACAAGCTATGCTGATGTTTTACTGAAATTTTAAGTCCAATCATCACACAAAATTAATGCTGCCTAATTCTAATAAATATAAAATCAGCATCTAAACATCCCACAGGCAAAATGGGCATCACTTTACACAGAGAAAGATGGAGACTATGAAATTCTAAACTCAACCTTGTCTTCAAACTAAGTTTTCTCATGCGTATCCGCATTTGGGTCATTTTTGTCAATCGCTGCTTTGCTTTGTGCACAAGAAACTTGGGCCAATACATCTGTCCAAGCAAAAGTTTGAGGCAGATCAACCAATTGTAAGATTATAAAAAAAAAATAAGTGAAACATGAACTTTCAGTACTTGTATAGACTATTTAGATCTTTGATACCAGATGCTTGTCAATGATCTCAAGTGCCTTTTCATAATTCCTAGGAAGCTTAACTCTCTCCCACAAATTGTTCGGCATATGAGCTCTTTCTATAGTTTTCATGTAAAGGTAGAATACTCCTGCAGAAATACAATTGTATCATTATTAGCATGTCAACCAAAGCAGCGTGACTTGTATCATTCTGAAGTATACCTCCATATAATTGACATGTTAAAGTAAATTGTTCAATATGTCCACAGAAAAAAGCAGAAATAAAAGCATACAAGATTAAGCTCAGTCAGTAAACTCTGGAATCTCTATCCTTCATGTAATTCACATAAATTTGCCCCGCTCAAAAAATATTTTGCTCTGATTTTTTTTTTGAGTTCAAAATCGTCTAAAAACAAAGCAATTTTCGCCCTTTTCCATTAAAATATCAACATGGACCTTCAAAAGAATGACAAACTTTGAAAATTCCCGGGGCAAATTTGCAGAACAAAATACTCCCTCCGTTCTAAAATATAAGACCACTTTCACATTTCCATTTGTTCCCCAATATAATATCACTTTCTAATTTTTCCCAACTTTTTCCTAAATTATCCTCATAATACTTGTAAAATAATAAACAAGTAAGGGAGAAAGAGTGGGATAAAAGTATAAGGTAAGGATGAATTGGTAATATCATATGATAATGATTATCTTGAATGACATTGTCCCCACCGATGATTGTTTGTTTCAACAAATTAGAGCTTCGGCCCACCACACCACAAATGCTTTCTATTTTTTGGAAACCTTCATGTAAAGATTAAGTAAGCCAGTCCTATCCTGAAGTTTTAGCTTCAGCTAGCTCTTTCCCTAGTCTTAGGTTCTTTTGTTATTGTTATATGCCGCACAGTTGTACATGCCATTTGTAGGATTCAATACAATTCCTTTACTAAATAAACTTAACTAACATCCTCAATCTAATCAAATTAGGGAAGTGATCTTATATTTGGGAACAGAGGTAGTAACCTGAGTGGAAAATTTGCACCATAACCCAACATTCAATAATCATAATAATAATCATAATACTCCATGACCACCAATTCCTCCACAAAGCGAACCAAATCAATAAATCAAAAGTACACATAAAACATATATAGAGCAAGAATAAAAAGAAAAGAAAGAGAAAGCCGTAAAGCCTAAAACATGCCTTTCTCATCTCGAATAGTGGCATAGCGACTATTGGCCAAAGGGCAGGAGCTTCGGTTACAAATTCCAGTAATATTGTACGGGTTTCTACAGAAATTCCCCGTCGCAATCCTACAAAGCATTAAAACTATTAGTAAATACAGAGAGAGAGAGAGAGAGAGGAAAAGAGAGAGGATTGATGGATTGATTTAGTTACTTGGCCATGAAACTGCAGTGGTTGTGTCTGATGACTTGCCATATGACTTCGTCATGCTGCATACTGAAAGAAAAGCTCGCTGTTCCAAGTGTTGTATGTGATGTAGAGAACAAGCGAAAACCTAATGGTAGATTGATTATTTATTGGAGCGTTTGGCCTCACCAGTCACCAGCAATCAATCAATCACCTCTTTTGTTGCTCAAATATCAATGGCGCATAACATTAGGGTTCCACTGCCCTCTATATTTACTCATTTACTTAAACACGCAAATAAATAAATCAATATCAATAAATCAATAAATATATAAATAAATAAATGTGTGTGTGGGCGGGTATGCTTTAAAAAATGCAGCTCGAAAAGGACCAGGAGTTCAAATAAATATCTCTATTCTCTATAGGGCGTTTTGGCCCGACCCGATTAGCAGTTATAAACTACGGAGTACTATTTTTTTTATCATGAACTCTAATATCTATTTAAATTTTTAAGCAACGAACATTAAAGCAATGATAAATATTATTTATATTTTTAAATGAGTTGTACAAAATAAATTAAACAATAAAATAAATTAGTAGCATGAGTAAGACGATCATCAATATTACCTCCATCCACTATAAAATAGTATGTAGTTATAGTGTTTTTCTTCACTTTTAATTTTTTTTTTATCGACGATCAAGGTATCCCACACTCGACAAGTGGGAGACTAATACTCTGCTGATTTTATAGGCACCTCAAAGGGTGGGACAGCTGGCCTGAGAGATTTAATGTTTCTCCATACTTATCGCCAGAGATCGAACCCCAGACAATTGGTTAAGAGTGAATGAGTTTTTATCTTGTAGTTTTTAACTTTTTTAAGAAAAAGTGTATGTGACCAGCTTTAAAGAGTCACCATTAGCCTTGTAGTGTGGACCCTTTGAAACTTGAAAAGTAATAGGGTTAGCCCGTAAGCCTAATTCCCATTTGAAACGTTCAAAATTAAAGTTTTGCACTTCAAAGGTCAGGGCCAAAAAGGGCCAAACCAGACCTAACCCGAATTATTAGTTATATCATTCAAGATCGTTAGTTCGGCACCCAAATTATGGACACGAAAAATAAAAATTGATAAAACTAATGGGAGTGTAGAGTGGTGAAGTAATAGATCCACAAATGGATTACTTTCTTGCGTTATAATATAATACTAAATTGACTTTTTTTAAAAATAATTAAGCTAAATGAACCACATAATGATAATGTTCTTTTTTTGTGTATTATTAAATACTAGATGAGTTAATGTGCAAATCCTACCGGAAGTATACCAAAAACTGCAGATCCCCCTAATATATTTTTAGATGCAATTTTATCCTGGAAGTAAAATTTTTGTGCAATGTTCCCCTCCGTTATGTCTAATGATTAACGTCATCTCCTATCGTCCATGTGTGCAATGTCCAATGTCCACCTTTACCTACCCACAATCCACGTCATCTGCCACGTGGACGCTAGGAAAAGACGTTGAATCAACAGATCTAATGGAGGGGGGATGTTGCACAAAAAATTTACTTACGGAGTGAAATTGCACCTAAAAATATATTAAGGGATCTGTACTTTTTGGTATACTTCTGGGGGATTTGCACATTAACTCATACTTCATTATTCATTCCTAAGTATAGGACCTATTTGAGAGTTAGTTTGTTCCTAAATATAATACATTTTTCTATTTTTTTAACATCATTCATTAATTATCCTTATTGATACTCCAAATTAATTAACAAGTATGAGACACATAGTAGTAATAAATCTAGGTGATTATGGTATTTTGGTAGTACCTTGTAATTTTAACTACTTTAACTAGAATTTTCAAGTTCATTAAATTTGGTAAATATGTCTTATATTTAGAAGCAGATGAAGTAATATATTACTCCCTTCGGTCCTAAATATAAGACCTAATTGACTTTTTCTAGAAAATCCTTAAAAAACAAAATAAGTTAATTATAAATTGATTTACCTAATTTTTTCCCTTAAACTAGTTTATTTTACCTATAAACTAATGGATAATCTAAAAATATATCAAATATATCATCATTTAATAACCTATTTCGCAACCTTAATCTCTCCAAAAAAAAGTCAATTAGGTCCTATATTTAGGACCGGAGGTAGTAGTTTATAAGTTGAATAAATTAGTTTAGGGAAAAATTCACCGAATATTTTATAACCTTATATAGGGATAAGTTGTTATGGAGATTATTTTTGCACATTCATTGACTAGATTTTCGGTCCAAAGTCCAAACATTTAATTTTACAGTATAATGGTTCATAGTTGTGAGCAGTTATAATATGATTGTGCATTGAATCTTGTTTGTGTATTATTACTATTATTCGCTTAGAGCCCGTTTGGTTCAACCTCATTGCACCACTGTAATGGTAATCCCTATTGCATTACCATACTGAGCATGTTTGGTTGGGCTTTGGTATGGTAATCCAAATTACATATGTAATCCTGATTACACAAACCATGGTAATCTCTAAACATAGGGTATCCCCTAGTAGAATCTTCATTGAAGTAGTGCAATGGGTTGTATAATGTCTATTTTGTCCCTACTTAAAAATGTTAAAAGACTCTTCTAACCTCTTTTTGATTAAGTCTTGAAACGAATTCCCCACTTTTAGCGCCACATCCTAAAAATTCTCTACAATAAAGATTTTCAAATAAAAAACAAACTCCTCTTTTTCTACCGCTGTAACCGCCGCGACCACCACGGCCACCGCCGCGACCACCACGACCATCGGCGTAACCTCCGCGTTTACCACATCCACCGCCGCGACCACCTCGGCCACCTCCGTAACCTCCGAGGTGGTCGTGAGGATGATGAGATAAAGATGATAAGGTGGTTGTGGGGATCTTGTCAACAAGAGAAGAGGAGAAATTTCTTTTAAGAAAGGGTAAAATAGTAATTACAATTGTTTTTAATATTTTAAAATTATCTATGCTAAGCCATCATTTTTGGAACCAACCAAACAGATGTCATGGTAATAGGATTGCATTACTAACCAATGCATTACATCGCATTGCAGCCTAAACACCCATGTAATTGAACCAAATGGGCGAGAGCAATTCTCCTCTTGTTTGGTTCTTTGTCTGATGTCTGATGTTAAGTATTTCTCTAGGTCCTAAATATATGACTTATTTAGTTAATTATTCTATATTAAGGATGTAAGTTAAGTTAGTTAAAATAATTTGATATTACCAATATACCCTAACTATCTAACTTAACCTCACATTTTCTCTCTTATTATCTAATATTGGGGAGCATTGAGACGGATAATTTAGGGAAAATTTGGTAAGAATTAGAAACATGTTTTATATTTACAAACAAGTCTATCTCCCCAAATAGGTCTTATATTTATGAGTGGATGAAGTAATAAACTAATACTTCTTGTAATCATCTTGTTTGCTAGCATTTCCATGAGTGCTTTTAAAAAGGTGATAGACACATATTTTGTTATATATTTTTAAATATCCATTTATGAGATAATATCATCATCGTCACACCTAAATACACTTATTATGATTTATTGCGAAGACATATTTTATAGGGCGAATGTGCAAAACTAGCTACCGTAAATTTCAAATGGGTCAACTCAGGCACCCCTAAATTGAATAGGGCAAAACTGTACATTGTAAATCAAAATGAGACAAATTTAACCCCACCGTTAAGTACAGACAAACAGACGTTAGTTTAAGTGTGGGTCCCACCTTCATTAAATGACGTGGCAAAACAGTCAGCAGGAAAATGAAAAACTTGATGAGGAAATTTGTAGTGAAGTCCCACATAAGTGATTTTACTACTACAAGGTCCCAAAGAATCACAAAATTATTAGGAGGTCCCAAAGTATCTAAAAAGACACTCCTACCCCTCACTAAAACTAAACAGTGTGGTCCCCACACCTCCCTTCTTCCACATATTGTTCTCTCACCCTCCTTCTACCCCACCAATAATTTCTCTTTCTTCCTTCTTGTTCTCACCATTGTCGGCCACCATCGTCTACCCTCCTCCCACACTTCCTACATCACCAAGTCACCAACCTTACCAACCCATTAAAATCAATATGAAAATCAATAAACTCAATAAAATGGGTGAAAATCAATAAATCAATAAAAATAACCCCAAATATTCAAACCAAAACCAACCTAATCTTAATCGTAAAATGAAAATGGGCGAAAATTCAAAAAATGAGTACATGAAAATCTACATAATATTCAGCAAGAAGAGAGATAAACTGAAGAGAGAGGAGTAACGTGTGACGTGAATCTCTTCCTTGGGACTTAACTGTAAATTTTGCATTTCATTTCCCTGCTGACTGTGATGCCACGTGTAACATCCAAGCTCCTCGCTCTTGAAATTGTCCGCTTTGGGGAATCCTCACCCCTCACGACTTTAAAACGCGTCGAGAGGGGGAGGTATCCAGACCTATATATAGCACATTTCTTTCTCCTCCCCAGCCGATGTGGGACTTCACAATCCACCTCCCTTGGGGCACAGCGCCCTCGCTGACACATCGACCCAAGTCTGGCTCTGATACCATCTGTAAAATCTCAGCGTCTCGCTCTCGAAATTGTCCGCTTTGGGGAATTCTCACCCCTCACGGCTTTAAAACGCGTTGAGAGGGGGAGGTATTCAGGCCTATATATAGCACCCTTCGTTCTCCTCCTCAGTCGATGTGGAACTTTACACCACGTCATTTAATAAAGCGGGACCCAAGCTTAAATTAACATTCATTTGTCTCTACTTAACGACGGGGGTTAAATTTGTCTCATTTTGATTTACAATTTACAGTTTTGCCCCATTCAATTTAGGGGTGCCTGAGTTGTCCCATTTAAAATTTACGGTGATTAGTTTTGCACCTTCCCCTATTTCATAAAATTGGCTTAAATTTTTAATAAAAAATGAAATGGGCTTAAATGTTGCTTATCTACAATAACAAGCAAAAAGATAGGGAGAGTGAGGATAAAAGTATATAGTTGGATAAATATGTAATATGATATGTAAATAACGAACTGAACTAACTTCCTTAATCTACTCAAATTAGAAAAAATGATTTTATATTTAGGAACGGAGGGAGTATATTCTTAAATAGAAAAGCCCAAGGCATCTTATTTATTGTTCTAAAACTTCATTGGAAATGAACGAGTTTTACAAGACAAGATTTGTGTTTGCTTGGTAAAATGCATACTGCAGTGAGTATAACTGTATAACAAATGAGTGACATTGCTGCCAATATCCTGGTGAAATGCTGATGTTGAGGCTAAAGTCCATACACACGAGCGCAAGTTTAAATCAAACAAGTGTTACCATATGACTTAATGACAAGAGTTCTATAAATCCTGTTTTGGACAGACATATCGATGCCATCGATGAGACTTTAACTGATGATTAATTTAAAGAAGATAAAGAGCTGTGTTCAATGTGTCTTCTTTACCTTGAGAGAATGCGGTGCCTGGATCAGCATGTAGCATATTTGCACTAGAAAACACAAATATATTGATTAAAAATAATAGTTTGTGTTTCATTCTTGATCTCAATGAACTAATGCAATGATATCATATCAGGGTTTAAGTTTGATGTCAAATCATGTTTAAATTCACTCGATGCCCTATATTTTTACTCCTAACGAATGATACCAATAAAGGAGTAATATCTGTACCAAATTGTACTACTTAAAAGCCATAAACTGCGTGATTCATTCCTCAGATATCATGCAATACATGGAGAAAAAGTTTTCCAAAGAAAGCATCAATTTTGAGTGGTTACTATAATATATCTTTGGGACAATGTGGGTGATTGATGTAAAGCCAGTATTCACATACTCTCTTGACATTATACAAAATGGTGAACTATTGTGCAGCATAACACCCACGCCTACTTGTCCATTGAGAAGATCCTCTATCAGGGGAAGCATTTCATCCTCTGCAATGAAACACAAGTCAACTTGAGTAGAACAAAGATTATAATATTATCAACTCTGTCCTGAACCACGTACTTTCAATTTTACCTGTCTTTCTATTTCAAAAGATGAAGCAGCAAGTCTGCGTTTCAAGATCGATTTGTCTCGTTCACAATCTTCCCTCTCAGTGTCTGCCATTAAATAAATGAGCAAGGTTCGGAAAGAGAGCTGGAATCCAATGTAGTGAAAGACATATAGACATATGAATATGATTTGACCAATTATCTAAAGATACTGATGTGTCAGGCTAACGTCTGCATGGTTTCATTCCATCATCCCAATATCCCCCTGACATTAGCAACAGAGACTCTAGTGCTGTGACTTTGTTAATTCAATTCAGCTCACTACTTCCCAGTGGAATGGCACTATTAATTGAGTAAATTCATATGTACAAGTTCATGTTCAATCAATTAAATTCGTAAATAAAATATTTCAGATCACATAGCTTTCAACCACATGGAAATTACATACACCTTACCATTTTCTACCTTGCATAAAATTCAGTAATCCAGCAGTTCTACATACACCTTACTTAAGACTTCAACATTGAATTATTTCAAAAGTAAATCAGTGATAAACAATACCCTCCAACTCTTTGCCACATCAGCATTGTTTGTGCAGGAGCCCAAGACTACATTTTGTTACTATCTCTATCATTCTCAAATACCAATATTATAATACATTATGGTCATGTTTAGTATGTATCAATGGAGTTTTCAGAGAGGAATTTTCAATGTACTAGTGATATAGTTGACATAATCACTGGTTTTAAGCATACTTGTTAGAGGAAAGCCCAAGGGACAATAGCTAAGTCCAAGGAGTAGCAAAAAATGAGGATGGGATGTAGGGTGGCTATAGACTCAGGCTACTTACAAGGGGCATGAGTGACTTTGGGGTTATCATATTTTGCAAATTCATTGTCTTTTTGGAAGTAAGATGTTTTTTGTATTGTCTTGGATTGGGAGAGCTCTGGTATTTCGAATACTAGAAGAACCTTCCTTTATGCTTGGCTGTGCTTAGTTATTTAATATTGCAGTGTGTATTAGGGAATAGGATCTTGGTTAGAATTAGGAAAGCCTCTTTTGTGATCTGATTCTATCTTATCATCAATATCAATATCTCAGTATATATCTTCAGTTTATGTGTTCTGTTGCTGTGAAATTGCTGCAGTGATATTTACTGAGACAGACTCATAACAATTTGGAAGGCACTTATGGTTATAAATCAAATTTTCAACCTCCTTCATTTTAGTCAAGTAAAGAGGTTTTCTGCAGTAGAACTAAAACTGTGTTGCCAGTTTTGCCTGGCGTGATGAAATACTTTGATTATATTGCCCTTTTGATCTGAAAACACCCCTAACCTTTACTTGCCATCCATTTATATCTAGCTTTTCATTCAATTAGATGACATTTTATTTTTTGGATTTATCCACCGATATCTGGCACTACTAACAACTGACTAATCCGATTTGTAGGAATGTAAACCCACAATAAGGAAAACCTCACTACATCCAAGTAATTATCGCGGTTATATACCCAGAGCTCGAACTCGAGACCACTAGTTAAGCCAGAACAACCCCAGCCAGTTAATCTAAGCACATTTTAAGTGACTACAGTATGGCCATAAAAGTTTATGGCCACAACTGTAAGTACGCCAATTCCAAATCATATGTGATTAAGCTCATATATAATGAATAGATATTATAGTAAAGCACCATGACTTGACATCTCTATAATATAATTCAATAATCAGAAAAGCATAGCCTGTCTCAAAGGCAAATATGGTGTACATGAGCCGGTATAGTGTGATAAAAGAACTAAATTCTTTTGCGTAAAAGCCCCGGTATCTGGCCTCTTTGAGAACCGACTAGTTTGGAGCCGCCCCCTGGATTAAGGGGGACGGACTTCCTAGGGATCAAACTCAGGCACATTTGGCAAATGGTGGGGAAGACACCTTACCAACCCATTTCAAACCATCTGAGAAACTAACTATGTATAATGTTTAAATTGATTTGTTTTGGACCAAAAAATAGAGATGTTTCTTTTAATATTAAAGGTGGTTGTGGAAAAATGGAAAGGAAAAAGGCTTTAAAATTTGGGTTAAAGCAAAAACAGAAGAAAAAGAAGACGTTAGTTGAGTGTATTGGGATCTTACCATAGTAATAAGATGACAGAATAGTAATGCGCTCTGTTGGCTGGGAAAGCAGGAAAGGAATTATCTTAGTACAAAGAAAAATTTGTTCAGTATTAATAAAGCTAGCTCATACGAGACATCACAAGAAAAAAACTTATTGGCTAGTTAAAAGATGGTAGGATATACCTAAGGTTCACCTATTAGCAGATAACTTAGATGTTAAAGAATGAAAGCATCCAGTACATTTTATTTTTCAGTTAAGGGACGAAATTAGAATCTTGTTTTTACTGAATATCAATTCTTAGGTATAAAAATTGTTAAATAAAAAAGATTTATACATGAGAGGACATCCATTCAAAAGTTGAGAGATCCAATAAAATAAAACCACAATAATGAACTTCCAACAAACATAAACTTTATGTGCCTCACCAGTGAATAAACATCAAATAAAGGAAAATATTTTCAAATTACCATAACAAATATCCCCTCCTTACGAGTAGGTAGTTCCTCGAGCTTTCTCAATGTTTCATCACCTTTAGTAACTCTTCCAAATATTGCATACTGAAAAGGGCATACACCAGAAAATCAATTGAAAGCGTTTTAAGATAACGTTTTGCAATAATGTTTAGCGAGCATAGCTAGAACACCTGGCCATCAAGATGAGGAGCATCTCCTAGAAGCATTGAAAATGAGGATCCACCACTGTCTGGATCACTATGCCTGTAAGAGCACAAAATAACATCAACTATTCATTGTCACTCAAACCGTGCATAAGACTAGCTGTAAAATGTCAGAGACAGAAAAACATGATAATAAAAATTAAGTTACATGGCAATGACTACCAAAATGTTTGTGTGAAGGCTTAAAAAATACATACTTGCTCAACTGCTGGCTGATAAATGCTAGCAACATCACTATGCCAGTTTCATAAAGAGACATATCTCATTTATTCAATAAACTTCTAACAGTCCTATTCCTAACATTTCAAATAAGTTTTACCTATTGCAATATCCACAATTCACCAAAAGTGTAAGCATTTCAAAAATATTGGTATAAGATAAACCCAGCAGCATTATCTTTTATTAACATTTCACCATTTCCATCTTATGAAACACTAAACATTCTCTTTCATGAACATCAACTCAATATATGACCATATACAAATCAATATTTGATAGATAAATTTGCTTAATATTTCAACAATCTTGAAACAAACTTGTTTTTAATGGATATCACATTTGGCCAAAGACTGTGCAAGTTCTTTCTTTTTTTTACTGACTCTCATGAACAGCATAGTTCTTTCTTTTTTACTCCACATATATATACTATGATAGTGTGACTCTCATGAACAGCACAGAATTATCTACAATGTTAAACCCGAGCTAGATCATTTTTAAGAGGTGATTATTCAATGCAACATGGATAGTAAAATTACCATTTCAAAACTTAAGCTGCAAAACAATTTGACTAACAAGAAATCAATGGTATTTTTGTAATTCTTGGTGACTTTATGCACCACACCACACTTCGAAAATCTCCTTAGAAGTTGTTGTAAGTTTAAGCCTAAATATACTTGATCATAAGCGGTTGATTATGCTTAAAGTAGTATAGACAGACAGTGCTAGTAAAAAACTACATGTGAAAACAATTCAAAGATAGAAACAGAAGTCTGTGATACAATGTCTTCTCCAGGAGAGATCTTACCTTCCCATAGAAAGAATTCCTCTAACATGTTTGACTTGGCTAAATTCACCAACAACAGTCTTTTCAGCTTCTCTTTTTTGTTCATCATTCATGGGAGCGGATCTACCACCCATAACATCAGCTACTTGGGCAACAAAGCCCTTGTCCACCTATGATATAATTGAAGTCCTCTTCAGCTAACAAACAAGAATACTCACCAAGTGTTAGCTTTGCATACATAGGTTCAGAGAACAGTACCCGGAAAAAATGATTTGTGTTATAGCATCCAAGTCGCACAAGTTTAAAAATGTGATCAACGGTTTTGGGTGCAACTGTGGGAAAGAAACCAAATTCAATATCTCCATAATTTGTCTGCATTCAAAAACCAATGTGATTCAGGCCAACAGCAATAACCCATATGACTGTCATTAGAGATCTACTTCATATTCTCAAGCAAGAAGGCATTTTTTAATCCCTGAGCAACTAAACTCCACATTTCAATCCTATTCAGTACCAGCTAAAAGTATAATTCTCTGAACAGTCTTATCAAACAAAATGGGTTATCCATAGTTTGATTTCTCATCATCAATAATATCATCCATATATGGAAAATACAACCAAATATGTGGCATGTAAATAAGTAGTAGTAACCAAGTAATTCTGCAAAAGCTTTGACGTTTAAATTTGGAATGCAAAACCAACTGACAGTTTGGCAAACTAACTACTCCTGCTCCCAATTATAAGATGGAGTTGACTTATTTAGATTAAGGAAGCAAATTAAACCACCAAAATATAATTATATGTAATTAGATTATACTATCACTGTTACTATCTCTATAATATTGATTAACACATGATATTACCAATTTATGCTAAGTGTATACCTTTATCCTCACTCTCTCAGTCTTGCTTGTTTATTATAGATAAGCATTATTAAGGTTTATTTGGAAAAATAATTGAGAAAAATTAGAAAGTTGCTTATATTTAGGAACAAATTGAAATCTAAAAATGATATATATATATATATATATATATATATATATATATATATATATATAACCTCCGGTCCTAAATATAAGACCTAATTACTTTTTTTTTTGGAGAGGTTAAGGTTGTGAAATAGACTATTAAATCATTACACATTTGATATATTTTTAGATTATCCATTGAGTTATAGGTAAAATAAATTAGTCTAAGGGAAAAATTAGGTAAATTATCAATTTATAATTAACTTATTTAACTTTTTTAGGATTTTCCAAAAAATCAACTAGGTCCTATATTTAGGACCGGAGGGAGTATATAGGAACAGAGGGAGTAAATTAGTTTATAAATAAAATAAATTAGTTTTGAAAAAAATAAATATAAACAATTTATTTTGCTGGAGAGTACCTCCAAAATAGTCTAACTTATACCATGGTAAGTCGGCTTCTAGCCCTTAAGATGAAGATGAGGACATGTGTTTGAATCTCGGGAAACACTGTCATATTGGGAGAGGGGATAAGCTTACATATATGCATACTCTTATATGGGCAGTGTTTTTAAAAAACATAAAAGTGAAGTTATAATTATAGTTGGGACAGAAGAGGGTAACTAGAAATGTGTACCTGAAAGACAACACGGGTAGATCCGAGATGGGCTTCCTGAGACAAAGCCACAGAAATTGTAGAAAAGCAGAGCAGATAAATGCAGCAGTTGGTCCACAAATTCCACATGTTGGAGCTGAGGAAGCCCCAGAAGTTGGCGAACATAGAGTGCTGTAATGTGTTCAGGTTAGGATTCAGAACGGGAATTAATGAATCGAATCAGGGATGGGTGATTGTTTCTGTTTGGTTTAGTTGCTGTCAAATTGATCAAAGTCCCTTTGGTAGGTAATTTGCTCCAGTTGTATGTGATTAAAAGGAATAACAAAAATATTGGGTCTAAATTTCAATTCGGATTTCACCTAAAAAGTTGTCACCACTCGAGCTTGTTTGGTTGTAGGAAGGTTTGTCAAAGAATTAGAAATGGAAAAGGTAAGATGAAAAGTATGGGTAATGATTCTTGCATGAATTATTATTTGTGGTCTAACTAATCACATAGACACATATCATCTTATATGGAATTTTTAATTTGACATGCCACCCTAAAAATAGGAATTAATTAACAAAAAATTTTAATATCATGTTTTCAATAGTTTTTTATTTTACAATGTAAAAAATAAAAAATGTTTTCTAAAGTTAATTGAGTTTTTTTAGGGTGACGCGTTAAATTAAAAAGTGCACGTCAAAACATGTGTAATAGTGATTATTCAGACCACAAATAACGTGGTGTACCGAGTTTACACAAGAATTTCTCTCTAAGTATTCTTATGGAAGTTAAAAAACTTCTAGGAGTAATGTGACCCTCTAAATGGGTAGTAAGTGGGCACATTGAGTGACGTGACGAGTGACGTGGTCTAACTGGGTGACATGGTTGTGACATGATCGAGTCAAACTTAACGGTTAAACCCATTAAAATTGACGAAAATGTTAGATTTGAGCCATTTTTGAATAGATGTATGCTACATTTGAGCCATCAAATTCTTGTTTATGTTAGGTGAACTTTTAACAATAGTAAAGTGCTAGATTTGACCTTTTAACCGTTTATTAAATTGTAATCTTGCCTTTGATATACTTGAAGTTTTTCATTATTAATAACGCTACTATTAAACTAACAAATGTTAGATAAGTCATGCATCTTTTTTTGATATAAAAAGGTAAAACAACAAATAAATACCTTCATTAATTTTAAAATCCTATAGATAAAAGTTAAGCAAATTAAGTAACGATAATCACTAGTTTAGTGATGACATTAACAACTGCAAAACTACTGTCTTAGAACTTTTATCATCACCTTGGATACATTTTTTAATTCCCAAACAAGTTAATCGAAATCTGATAAGCCCTAATGAGTTGTGAATATTATTGTTTTTACTTGTCAATCATGATATTTCCATTATTGTCAATGTTGTCATCAATATTAATTCATTGGGACTTTCTAATATTAATTCTCTTAATTGAAAGATCAATGTAATTCTACCTTAATTTTTTTATGGGTCTCTGTTATGTTTGTTAGTACTCCATTCGGTTCGTGATATAAGAGTCCAGCCTCCTAAACACGATTCTTAAGAAAACTTGTGAAAGTTAGTTGGATGTCTAGGGTTAATGTTTTTTTCTTTTTAATATTACCCACATTTATTATGATACTTTTAAGAGATAAATACATAAGCATTAATAAATATGAAAGAGAGTTATGGGTAAAGTAGAGAAAAAAACATTAAATGATGAGGGAATGTGAGATGAACTCTTATATTTTGGGCAAAAACCATTTAAATTTTAGCCTCTTATTTTACGGATTGCATGGAGTATGTTGTGTGGGTGTTGGTTATATTAGTTAGTGTCTGTTTGGATACATTTCCAAAAGCTATTCTGTCTCCCAAACCTAGGTTTCACACAAAAACATCAAAACACTCAATTTTTTTGGATAAGCTATTTTGAGAAGAAAAGCTAGGTTTGAGGTTTCAAAAGCTATTTTGAGAAAAACTACAATTTTCTCCTTTTTCAGCTGAAACGATATCTCATTTACGAAAAACATATATTTCAAATAAAAGAAACATAAAAAGCTATTTATCCTAACTACCTTTCAGAAAAGTTATATTCTACTCAAAAGTTATTCTTAAAAGCTATTCTCAAGAAGCTTAATCCAAACACTCTCATTTCATCAAAAGCTATTTTTCAGAAAAGCTATTCTACTCAAAAGCTATTCTCGAAAAGCTATTTTTCCAGAAACTATTCTCCAAAAGCTGAATCCAAACAGGCCCTTAGTATGTTTTATTTTCTCCAAATCATCACAATCATCTTCCATTATTCAATATCCTATCTCTTAGTTATTATTGGAGGAACACTGATGAAGACGATTTAGAAAAAAATTTGCAAAATTTTATAATTATATCCTATATTTATAATCAAAATTAATTTATCAAATAGGTCATATATATATATATATATATATATATATATATATATATATATATATATATATATATAAATAAGAGCTGGTGATATATAAGAGTGGTGAAGTATAAGTTTATTGACACGTGAGACGTGACTATCAAACTTGTTATGGTAACAATTATGTGCAAAGTGTTAACATTTCTTGTTTGTCTTTAAGTGGCAAGTTGTATAACTCAACATCCGTGATCTATGGTAGAAAAGTTATTAAGAGTTGGGTCTAATGATTTTATGAGTTATATGACTTGTTAATTACGTATTGCTATAACAAAGAAATCCTTGGCTTCAAAATGTTCGTGTAAAACACTAAACATGCATAGTATTTTTTTTACATGCAGCAAGCTCAAGCGTGGAAGTACAACTAGTGAAAGTTTTCTATATCGTAGGGATATTTCCTCCGTAATATTCCTTTTTCATTTGTTATCAGAATAATATGCTTGTTTATTACTAAGTGAAATGTAAATTGTTACACGTAGCATTTGGTAATAATTCTCAAATTTTAACAGCAAAACCATATTTTTAATGTTCACTTTGATTTCTAAAATATTTTTTCAGTCCTCTAACCATAACATTTGACATTGAAATTTGATGTTTTGACAAAACATTATCAAATAAATATTAATTTTTTTTAAAAAAATAATATTGATTTGTGCAAAAAAAAAAACATAATTTCAAATGGATATATATTATTTCCTTTTTAAGTCACACAAACTAATTTAGAGAAAATTTGGGTAAACCAATTTATAAGTAGCTTATTTAGAAGCCTTATTAAGATAATCTAAAAAAGTCAATCAGTTCTTCTATTTTGGAATGAATGGATTAAACTAAAAGGATGAAATTAACATTTCAAAACAATTAAAAAGACTAAATTTACATTGCTGATAATTTTAAAACTACTTGACATATGAACAATAGTGATAGCAACGATACAATTTGACAGAGCCCATGAAGGCCGCAGTTAAGGTAAAGTCCATATGGTAAGAATCATAGACAAATAGACATACATAACACCAAAATACTTCGATATCTGAGACCGATAATATGGCAAACCCTCCTGTTCGTTTAACCCAAAAAAGAAAGGAACCATAAGTAGAAGTAATACGTCAATCAGAATTCTTCATTGTGTAAAGTTAATTCACTTTACCTCTTTTGAAGTAATCCTTGAACCGAACAAAATGTGCAAGATCACCTTCTCCACTGGGGTTGCATGAACTTATCTGGAAATGACAAAAATCATAGAACGCCATTAGGGGCAGCAGAGATCCATGAAGTCTACCTTTCAGAGATTATTAAATTAAACTAAATATTTTTTACCTGTTGCACAATTAATTAGATAAACATTTTATTATTATTCATAAGAAACCTTACAAAACACAATCTTCTAAATCAATTAAGAAAACCTTCAAACTGGCTGGTTAACCTTAGCAGTCTTTGAGAACCATTGGACCAGTGATAGAATGCACCATTCATGAATCAAGGGATACAGAATTCCCCAACATCAAAATCTATACAGTCTATGTGTATCTTCGGAAGGTAACATGTAACACCATCTTAAATAACTACTCCCCCTATCATTAATATAAGACATATTTACCTAGACAAATTAGTTGAATTTGATAATATGACATTGTTTTTTTCTAAAACACTTGGTTCATGTTCCTTAATTCCTTCTCATCTCTCTTAGAAAATGATTGTTGAGTGAGAATCGATAGGGGTAAATTAGAGAGAGATTGACAAAAAAGAGAAATAGATCATACATTAAAAACCAAGATCAATTCATCAATTAGGTCATACATTAAGGGCAGGGCTGGGGTAAAGTAAAGGACAAGTCAAACTAAGACCAGGGGCATGACAAAGCTGCAAGTGAAAAGGTATAAAGAATAAAACAAAATCCTGAATATCTTACCAGTTCCATCCCTTAATGATGCCAAAGATCTATCAGTTCTGATAACACTTCTGCTGCTTGAAGTTAGTGGAGAAAATAAGCTAAACCTGCCATTCATTGAAGTTGTTAATGAATGACGCCTGGTTACACCAATTTTATCCACCAAGTCACCAGAAAACCTTGGAGACCCTTGTGCTCTTAGCTTAGCTTTAGCAGATTCAGTGGGGGCCATATAGCTAGGAACTCTAGCAGTGGTATGAGAACTATTATTATCTTGATCATTGAAACTGGCAGGGAGTGAAGCTCTTCTTAGGGACTTCTGAGAAGTCACATTAATTTTCATTTCCTCAATATCTCCTTGAATAACTTTACCATTCTTTACTCTAGTCTGTAAGCCGGGGATCGGATTTTTGTGCAAGTAACCGTTCTCATATTTTGCTTGTGACACAAGGCTCTTTTCATGATCAGACTGCTTTGGTTTTGACACTTCTAAGCTTTTCATTTTGTCTGTTGAAACACCTACACTATGCTTTGAAACGTCAGTAATAGCATCACCAGGAAGTTTTTCAGTTATGTGTTTCCTTTTCTCAGAGGCAACTTCAGATGTACTAGAAACACTCTGCACTGAAGTTCTCTTAGTACGGTTTTTTGTTTCATTTTGTGAATGTTCTTGTGATGACTCCATTGGGTAGCTTGAAACCTTTTTGGTAGGCTGTTTGAGTGTGATTGACTCTGTGGTTGAGCCACCATTGACTTTTAAACCAGAAGCTTTCTTGACACTTCTTTTGGATTTCCCCTTGCTATGTTCAAATGTTTGACAATTGGTGCTATTATCAATGGACTTTAAATCTTGTTTCTCCTCCTGTTTGGCAGCATGTGCCCAAAAGTTTGACTTGGTCCAGCGTTCAAGCCACTTCCAAGTGATGTTTGTTTCTTCAGGATCAAAATTAAGATGTAAGGGAACGGTTGACGATGATGAGGCCAGAAGCTGCAGGTGATAAAACATATTATGAAATAATCTTCTCCTTTGAAGAAATAAACATGAAAATGAAAACGGGATATTGGGATGAAAAAACATTAAGAAACAAAGGTAAAAGGTGGCGGAAGGCAAGTCATATAAATTGTTTAAAGTTGGTATTTTGCCAATAAAATGAATAGTCATAAATCAACACTTAGAACAATAAATAGAGGGCTCAATGTCCCCGAAGCAAAAAATTATGCAAACCAAAAGAGAGACTAAATTAGTCTAGTACTTGATTCAGCTGAACAGAATTTAGCTGCAACTCAACAAGGCAAGAAACTCTCATGGACCACAATGATAATTACTGGATAACCATATCATACTACCTAGCTTAAATAAGCCCAAAACAGAGATATTGTGTAACCCCTTGAACCTAAAACTGTACAGTTACTTTCATTATATAAGGCCTAACCGTTCTTACCTTGTTAATAAAAACACTGGTTGGCAGCCTCTCTGTCTGTGTATTTGTAACTACTTCAGCAGAATTTGAACATTCAGTATCCTGACCAAATAATTTCAACATTTAGCATACATCTACAGAATGGATTATATGGATTTAACTAATAAATTTTCCAAATTTATGATACAGAACACCTAGTGATATTGATGCATATGTAATGTTGATCAAGCAAACAAGGAAATTTTGGAGTCAAAACCCACACAGATCATCTGATGAATTAATTTAGTTGACGAATTTTTACCTTGAAAGTCTTATGAACAGCAACTCCAATATCAGAATGTCGAACCTGATTACCACGAACAAGTGCCTGAACTTTTACAATTCCCTTCACACAGTAAAAAGTAGAAACAGCTTGCCTTCTAACCAAGTGGCCTCGAATAAGAGCTTGCAGTTTTATAGCTCCTTTTAATGTGTGAAATTCCTTACGAGCCTACACATAAGTTATGCAAAAACCAATTTAGTCATTCATTAATCATGCTAGTCACCCACTAGACCATAAGATGACATAACTGTTTATAATTTTTCTTCACAGCTCAATTCAAAAATTTCAAATTGAAACGATCATGTTGCCAACAAGATTTTCTTGAACAAAATCCTCAAGTGTAACAGGTGTATATTTTGCCCAAGCCCGAAGATGACATATTTTAAAATTTCAACATTAATATCTTAAGTATTAGAGAATAGAGCATTGAAATCCAAGAGACGTGAGAATATCACCAGCAGATAAGATGACATTAATCATAGACACAAAAGAAAGTAGACATACCTTTACCACAAATAAAACATTTTGTTAAATTGTTCCTAAAGAAACTATAACATGAAATACATAGAAGCGTTATTATGCATGAGAGATGAAAGAAATTTGTACAAATATAAGAAGTTATAACCTGATATCCCCTAAAACCAGCCTGAACTTTTATGGCAGCTTCAACATGCCTGATTTTCTCAATATCACCTGATGAACCAGAATTAACAGCTTCTATATTGTTGTCTTCAGCACCAGCGGAAAGAATATTGCTGTCATCTGATGATTTACTAACAACTACCTTTTCCAATTGCACTTCTTTACTAGCATCAGCTCCAGATGTGGGTGGGGATATCAATGAAGAATCAGGGATATAAGATAGAGATGCCTCAATAGTGGCCAACGCATCTTGGTTACTTGATGGTTTCTTCACAAAAGTATGTCACAATCAGGAATGTATGTACTAAAACTGCAACATATCTACACACTAATTCCCCCAGCATACATCCCTTTCTAGTTCTTCTCATAACTGAATTAGTACATAACAATACAAGCAAGTCCTTCTCTCTATTCTCTAGCAACAGGAGAACATGCAATTCTCACAGATAGAGTTTCTAATTGTCATCTCTTCATTCAGAAAGCATTTAAAGGTAAAATATTTTTTGTAGTTTTAGCCAAATATGCCAACAATTTACCTATCTACATGCCGTCTTTCTCAATAAGAATGTTTTTAGCCAAAACATTTTAAGACATAACACAGCAGGTCCAAATCAAGTCATAGAAATTTACTTTTGTTGGCAACTTGTAAAACCACTGTGCAATAAAAAATCCCAACAAATAAGTAGTTGAAAATTGAGATGCATTAAAAGAAATGCAATCAACAATCCCCGTGGTAACATAAATTAGATTTTGGTTCTCCACTTGTTTAGGGGGAAAATGTTTATTAACGTTAAATAAGCAAACCTGACAAAGGACATTCATACATAATTTCCAAAGGACACTAAAGTGACATCGTGATTATTTTCTACATTATAGTTATTTTTTGGTCAATATAGTGGAATCTATCAAACCTTATGAAAGTGTATACCTTTGATGTACAATGTAGAATTGCAGATTCTCTATAATGAATCATATCAATGAAAAGTTGTCAAACAACTGGGTAAAAAATAAAAGCATACCAAGGCATTCTTTTTGCTTGATCGATTAGACTTTGATGATTTCTTCCCTGAAAACAAGGTCCTTATCCATTTCCCAGGATCTTTTCCCATTTTGAAGAAGATCAATGATTCAGAAACCAGAGAGCTCAAGAGTCACAAATCTGCAAGACAAATATACAATTGCACCTCAAAACACATAAAATTAACAATATTTATATAAAAAAAAGTTAGAGTTAGTATCTGCTATAATGTCACTGTCACAAATTATTTGTTTTCATTTGCATATCTCTTAAAGAAACAGAATTCACTGCACTTCCCGTGCAGTCGATCAGGCCGTACACTGGTGAAGTATTTAATGCTTTATACCATTAATAACACAACAAAGTATGAACTACTCATCAAAGCATCATTATAACCAATTATACACGTGAAGAGAAAGACCAGAAACTTATGTGTTTGACTTTTTGCAGCTTGGTGACTGACCATTATGCACTAGAAAAAGTAACCTTTCTAAAGGTCCAAAAACATTAGACAAAAAAACAAAAAACTGAAATAAAAAATACCCAACAAAAAACAAGTAACACATAGTATGAACTACTCATCAAAGCACCATTATAACCAATTATACACGTGAAGAGAAAGACCAGAAACTTATGTGTTTGACTTTTTGCAGCTTAGTGACCATTATGCACTAGAAAAAGTAACCTTTCTAAAGGTCCAAAAACATTAGACAAAAAAACAAAAAACTGAAATAAAAAATACCCAACAAAAAACAAGTAACACAAAGTAGAAACCAAGTAAAACCAAGCTGGATATAGAATCAACAGTAGCAATAGAAGCAGATCAAAAAGAGTACATGAAAATAAGGGAGGATGAGCAAATAATAATATTGAAGGTGTACCAAAGTGAACTCAATAATAAAAGTGATGAGGAAGGAGAGGAGAGAGGTGAAGTGTAAATGTAGGAATGATGAGGAAGGAGAAGAAGTTGAACTTGGGAGCAAAGCTTTGGTTCTGTTGAAGCAGTGGAGAGAGACATGGTAGCTAACATGGCTCATGCTCATGCTTCCTAGATTCCTCTCACGATGTGTGAAACAAACGGTTATTATCATTATTAATGTTTATTATTCATTTATTCAATTATTCTTATTAATTATCCCCATCATTATTTTTTCTTTGTCGTTTTTGTTTTTGTTTTCTTTCCCAAAACTAACGCATTTTTGGAAATATAATCAGTAAAATATTTTTTTGGAAATTTCAAATCTGCATTCAGATATCAAATAAAACAAATTAATACTTGAAATTTGAAAATTTTTTACAGGTCCTAAAGAAAGTGTACATATAGTTGTGAAAATGTCAAGTTAACCATTAGTTGTTAATGCATGGTGCAACAATTGTCAATATATGTTTTCTTTAGTTAATAACAAATGTCTTCAATATATGGATCTTATTACTTATTAAAAGTAAATCCAATTATCAATAGCAAGGCACATTAACTTGTTAATGAAGGCACTTCTACTATTTGTTAGTGTAAGTGTAAGAGCAATTAGATAATTTCATAATATTATATTATGTAACCATAAAATATTGGAATGTATTAATAATTTTGAGATTTTAAAGTTCTTTAATGTACTAGTCTGACTTATCTAAGACTTGGGTGCACTTTTTCCCTTTTTTATACTACTATCAATATCAATGATGAAATGGTTTTTCTAAACAATATTATTATGTATTTGAGTAACTAATTATTTAAATTTTGTGTTGTCAAGAGTCTGGCTTGTTTCCACCTCTATAAATGATTGAAATATATATTACTAGCTAGGACTTGGTCATGAAAAAAATATTATCTAGGACTTGGTCATGAAAAAATGATTGAAATATATATTACATTGAGTACTCATACTTCTTTGATACTCCCTCCATTGTTACATATATGACACATCTAACTTTTTTAATCAAAGTTAAGGAAATAAATTAGACCACTAAATTATAATATATGTCACATGTAATTAACTACAAGTAAATTAACTTCACTTCTCTTAATTTTTCTTAAATTCAACTATAATTTTTTTTCCTCCCTACTACACCTTCAGATTCCTCAAACCAAACAGTATCTAAAAAGATCACATGGAAACCGTCATTTCAAGTCAACATTCTAGTATTCTCATATTTTGTAGTCCATATATGTCTTTTCCTTTTTCATTTTTTAATATGGTAGAAATGTTATCTCCAATTGGTATAAATTTTCTTAAGATTAATTCTTTTATATCCAAACAAGTCCAAATAAATACCTCGCAATTTATTGTGTCCTTTTTAAAAATTTTAAATTTTTAAACTTCTTGGACACATTCAGGTGGCAATAAACCAGTTTGCATTTTAGTTTTTTCAAAGTGAAAATTAATCTTTTAGTCACTCAACTATTGACAAAGTTAGTTATAGTTCAATCTTTTAGTCGTAATTGGGGGCAAAGTTATAAATGAGTTAGTGTTTGTTTTGAACTGAATAAATGAGTTAGTGTTTAAAGAACCAAACGAACAAACCTGGCCTGCCTTTTAATAATTAAATGCATAATCAAACTACTTTGGACATGAGTCTATTTCCTATTGACCCTTAAAGGACAAATAATAGTCTTTGTATCTTTTACAAGTTAAGTACAATTTTCGATACATATTCAAACTTACGTTTTCTTCAGGGTCAAAAAAAAAAAAAAAACTTGCGTGTTCTTCTTTACAAGGACCGGATGACAATGAGTTTAGCAGTATCCATTAGCATCTTGCAAATTGTTGGCAAAAAAAAATCGTACAAAGTATGATCGGTTTTTTTTTATCCAAAATGCTACCATCATTTATCCTTAACAAGTATAAACTCCTCCTCAGGTTGAATGAGTGTAGCATCATCCATTTAATCTTTACTTGGTACTACATTTACTCTATCCACACACACACACACGCACGCACACACACATATTTCCATTCATCCAGATACTTATTCATACAATGCTTCATTTTGCATTCAATACCTTCCCCACATTAAATTTTTCACCCACATATTTTACCTTAAGATCTTATATATCTAGTAGCTAGCTAGACGCACTCCATAAATATGTTTGGCCTGCTATTCCGCCATGCACAAAATAAAACAACCTCTTAGCTAGTGTCATATATTATTTGTGTATCATATACAAATAATGTAGTATTTGTTGATGTTGACACGTCAAGTCCTTTGTTCCCTTTTATCTTAAATATTGTGAAAATATTGTATCGTGGCGTTTATGCCCAAAATTGACAAGAGAGGCAAACAAGCCTTCCATGTTAGACTGAATATCACATCAAAGTCAAATCCATTTTGAATGGGTGATAATGTGAATTGGATTCTTAAAAAATGGTCATGTAATTGTTATATATAAAGGTGCAAAAATGACCATGAAAAATTTTTGGAGCAAAACTATCTATCGAATTTTAAAACTGAGGTAAAAATGACCAACACAATTACTTTTTTAACTTGTGGCTATTTTTGAACTTAAGCCCTTTGAAATATTGAATGTTCATTTTTAATGGTTAGGAAATATTTGCTCATCTATCACAGCTAAATATGTTAAATACACAGTATTTTTTAGGGTTACTTTCAAGACATATTTACTCTTCGACTCTAAGTAAAATTCCAAGTTTTAATTACAAGGCGCATATTATTTTAACTAAATATATTATTGTTACCTTTGTTTTAAAAAAGGGGGTTAAATGTCTTAAATGCCTTGAAGTTCCTCGAAAGCGGGCAGTAGTAGCCGAGAGTCTTTAGATTTTGGATAAATAATTAAAAACATTATTTCGTAGTATTTTTACCCAAAATTAGCGAAGAGTGGGCAGCAAACAATGTTTGTCATATTAGAATTATAATGAATGTCACATGATAGTTAAATCCATGTTGACATATATATTTGATAAAAATGTGTGAATATTCTATGTTTTTGTTACTTTTGGATTAGAGTTACTGATAAAATACTTTCAAAAACTCATTGCCCTTTAGTAGTTACTTCCATAATATACTTACATTTTAATCCTTTTTTAAAGTATACATGTTGATTGGAATGAACACTTTTTAAATAACTCTCTTGATTATGTATTGATGTTTTGGTTTTGTCGCTAAAGCAATCGATTCAATAAGGCCCAACTTCAAATGCAATACAGTGGCAAATTAAATTCAAGTGATAAAAAATTTATATCATGTACTGGCAACTCCAAATCCAACTTCCAAGGGAGAGATCTGCGAGTTTTTTAAGTTTAGGTTAAAATTTAATGGAATGGACATAAATCTATAATGCAGATAACGTGGGTTTGGTTGCCCATGTAAAGTGAGTGGGAAAAGGAAAGTGAAGAAAGTTTATGGTTTTTTGGTAATCTACTTACATCCCTGATCCCACAAACTTTCTCTCTCCATCTCACATTTTTCTTGAGGCCCTCAAACTTTACTTTCATCATTACCCCTACTTTCCATTTTTAGCCTTTCACTTTCCATTTCTCCACTTTCCCTTCTTACAACCAAACAGCTTGCAATGTACAACTCTGAATCCTAAATGAAGACAAAATTAATCTCTATGATTTATGAATGTAAATGCAATTTTAGGTTTTTTTTATGTATCGAAAAATTGAAGTCATAGAAAAATTGAAGTCATATATATAGGAACAAGCATTTTACCCCCGTGCGTTGCACGGGTGGTATATATATAGTTATCGTATAAATACAAACTTAACATGTGTATTATAATGATGAAATCCATGAGTAATTTAATAATAATTGATAATTAATGACAATTCAAAAGGAGATAATTTTACTTCAAAAGATTTGATAAACTGAATTTAAACATGAGTAAATTCACTGTCATGTCTTGTATTGTCATAACTTGCAATAGAACATGATCCAAATCAACACACCTATTCCATGATAAACACACAAAAATGTTATTTTAGGACTTTAAAATGTATTGTCTCTGACATTCTGAAATGCCTCAATGTACACGACATTTGTTGTGACATTAGTCGTCTCCTTCTCTTTATTCAGTATGAGCACTTTTAATCCATCGATAGATTTAACCCTAGATAGTGCAACATACAATTGTCCATGTGAGAATACTGGATTGGGCAAATATAAGCTGACATTTGACATCGACTGTCCTTGGCTCTTGTTGATTGTCATCGCAAATGATATAATGATTGGAAATTGTCGCCTGTTCATCTTGAATGGAAGTTTTGCATCAGAAGGATTCATATCCATGCGGTGTATCAACACTTCCTCTCCCACACTGTTTCCATTTAGAGCCACAGCTTTGATGAAATGTTTGCCCATCTTTGTGATCCTTAGTCTTGTCCCGTTGCATAAACCTGCTGCTTGATCTATATTTCTAATCAGCATTATAAGAATGCCTACTTTTAGCACAAGTTTGTGATGTGGCAGCCCGGAGCATTTTATTGTGTTGAGGAATTTCGTGTCATAAAGATCTTCGACAGCCTCTTCTTCTGAATCAGTCTTGCAAATTGAATCTGAGCTATAATATTCAACAGTCTGGCCGGGAATGATAGACAACATGTACTCATTGATCTGATCAACAACTTCCATTGTTGGAGCTAAAATTGCCCTGCTCGTGAGGTATTCTGAGTCAAACAATTTTTCGGTGAGATCCAGATAAGTTGCTGCGACCATAGAATTCAATGGACTCATAGAATCTCTGATGATAACACTCTTAGGAATTTCAATTTCAGAAACACCGTCTTTGGAGTTCCCCAGTTTACCTTCTCCCACCTGTAAAAGCCACTTCGAGAAATCCTGTATTTTCTGTTGTTCATCAGGGTCACCACTTGAACTAAGTCTCATGTTTCTGGTAAGTTCAAAAACCTTGCAGCTGGACCACAGGTATGATGAATTAATAGCAGCGTTTACTATATCTGCCTATTTCCCTTTGGGATGACTGAGAGTATCTGTCGGAAATCACCACAAAAAACAATACATTTGCCTCCAAAAGGTAAATCACACCTCATAATGTCTCTCATGGTGCGATCAAATGCTTCAATGCACAGCCTTTGTATCATGGGTGCTTCATCCCATATAATTAATTTTGCACGCTGCAAAAGCTTTGCAAGTGGAGAGTTTGTATAGATATTACAGGTAGAGTCTTCATTTATATCAATTGGTATGGCAAACCTGGAATGAGCTGTGCGGCCAGACGGTAAGAGTGTTGCTGCAATTCCACTTGATGCAACATTCAATACAATGTCATCATTTCCTCTCAAGGAAGATATTGTATTGCAGAGCTCATATAATATTGTTTCTAAATACAATATTGATAATGTTAAGTTGTACATACTTGTTAAGTTCTGCAGAGCCACCAAATACAACATTCTCAAACTATATCAGAGGCACCAAAAAGTCTATAATTAATAATGTTAACCTGTACATACTTGTTTCAAAAGTTTAATAGTGTTAATATGTACATACTTCTTTTACCATGTTTTGACTTCATATAGTTGATGTTGCAGAGGTACCAAAATGTCCACTATCAAACTATACTATGATATGAAATATGGCCGATGTACCAAATACAATAGTCTCAAAAACAGAATTAGTTTTCACAGCTTAACACTAAGGAAGCTTAACACTAAGGAACTAAAAAAGGTTCAATAAAAGCAAGCCATGACTGATCCAAGACAGCTGATGTAAAACTAAAAGACAAAAGGCAAAACGAAATTGAAGCAAAACATAAGATATATTGTCGATATTATAGGGTTACATCTGCAGCAGAACAATGGATTCAAGAAAAACATTATAATCCAGAATCCTAAGACTTTGAGCAGACAATAGTAAAATAAAAAAAAGATGACTTGGTGAGTACAACTTGAGACATCTAGACCTAGCTTTGTGGCACATCTTTAAACAAAACAACTCTCTCAACACACAACAAAAGCATAACATACTCCTTACCCATGGCCTCAACAAACCACCTCACTTCCAAATCCAAACGGCATCTGATGCAAATTCTTGGGCGCTTGTGCATGGGATGGTGAAAAGTACATTGAGCAAACCCTCTAACGCGGAATATGTTTCCACCAATCAACCTAGGAGCAAGAACTTGAAACCAAGGCTGCAACCTTACTCTTATCCTCTCCATCCTTTCTGGGTCATAGATAATAACCCGCAAACGGACGGCATTGGACTCAAGGTTAAGATTAGGACATCCTGCATGAGAAGCAAGCACCAAAGACCAAAGATAAACAACATTGTGATACCCTTTCTTGGCAACCTTCTTAAGTATTTGATAACCATACATGAAGTCGCCACCAGCACAAAAGGAATGGACAAATGCATGGCGTAAAAGAGCCTGGTAGTTACCAGCAATGAGCGCCATATCAATGACTCTCTCAATGGCTGGACTCTCCTCTTCAGACAGCATTGGAATCTGGTTAATGCTCAAACTCTTGACTACGTATGGGTGCTCTCCCATGTCTCTGATAGTGGTACAGGTCGCCTTCGCATTCACCAAGCTCTCCAATGATATCTTTCCAAGGCGCCTGAGTATAATGAGCATGATATCATTGGGGAGGCTCATCAGTGAAGTGGGTTCATCAGGGGCGCCATTGATGTTAGTCAGAGAAGAAGGAGAAGTTATTGAGGTGGGTTTGTCAGGGATGCCATTGATGTTGCTCCGTGAGCTGATGTTAGTCAGAGAAGAAGGAGAAGAAGTTGTGTCCGCCATTGATGCTAGTCAGAGAAGGAGAAGAAGGAAAGAGTGAAGTGGTCCAACTTGCTTAGGTGTAAAGTGAAGTGGGCCAAGGTGCATATATATAGGAGTTAAATCCAGACATAAAAAAATAAATAAAATACATGTGGACTAAAAAATAGAAGGAAGAGGGGACACATCAATTAATAAGGATGGTTTATCCAGTTTGGTTTGTGAAATGAAAGTGGATCAATTAGGAGATTTTAAGATATATATTAGATAAGTGGTAGATAAGGAAACAAGACAAAAGGATACCTTATTTAGTTTAGTTGAAGAAGGAAGACAATACATAGTAATCACATGGACTTAACCCTAATCAAATTAATTTGACCAAATTAATAATAGATCAGAGTGAAATTAATATGTGTGTGTGTAATTACATGAATGTTTACCTAAATATACACTCATTAAAACCATTAGAAGTTTACTTCAATTAATTTTTAAAATTATGTTAGAATTATCTAATTAAAAAATTAGACAATTAATCAACACAATTAAACAAATAAGAGGTAAAATCCTAAATTAGCAATGTAAATCACATTGACAATTAACTAATTATAAAATCAACTGAATTAAAATGAAAATGGTTGATAGCACTAATCTATTAAGTGTTCAAGCACGAATACAATTTAAATATCAATCTAAATTGTTCTAAAACAAAATAACTCAAAATTACGTAAAAATAAATAATCCTAAATTATCAATCAAATTAACGGATAAAAAATCCAATCCCTTATAATTTTCAACTGTGATTACTATACCCTAGCTAGTTTCTTTTATACTAATTTTTAATTTTTTCCAAGGCTTATGCTTCCATATTTTTTTTCTTACTCATCTCCTTTAAACAAAAGCTGAGAATAATGCAAGACCCAACCTCTTTTTTCAAAAAGCCATAACCTCTTCAAAATGTGACAACTATGTATTCTATAATATTTTATCACCGCCCGGTTTAATCCGAACTCGAGAGGTAGGAGTGTTGCCTAAGTAAATCACTCAATGAGGTATAAAAACATCACCACTACTTGAAAGCAGAATATGAATCATCAAACGAGCATCGCGTTTGGTTAGCCGAATGAAGTACTTGCTATATATGTATTAACACAATGCTGCACTTGTTTTCCGATGTCATCTGACACGGCTTGAGTTAAAATAAACTACCAAATTGAGTTGGGAATGATGCAATTTATATATGCAAAAATATTTCCAAAGTCAAAATGATCAGGTTTGCAAAAATATTCAAAATGCCTAATACAATTATATGTGTTAACTCACAAAAGAAATAAAGCTGAAACTCACATAACAAATAAAATCAAAACTCCCAAATGACATAAATTTATACATACTATAATTATTTAAGAACTAAAGAACCATATATGTATATACCAAAATACAGATATTCTTGTCTGCATCCATACAGAAATATAACTATAATATAAAAATAGGGCAATGACCCTATTTTACCCTCCAAGTAACCACCTTGAACCACTGAGCATCATAAACTAACAGCGGGTACAATTTTACCCTCAAAGTAACCAAAGTGGTCCAATTTTACCTTCACCCGATGGTCAATGACATTTGACCGTTAAAATGTTTTGTAAAATTGCATATTAACCCCATATATTATTCTTATTTATATTTTGACCCCCTCTTTCTTTCTTCCTCAACCAGAACCCAATATATCTCAACTCACTCTCAGCTTCCTCCTTCAAACCCAGCCACCTCCCGTGACTGTTCCATGGCGAATCACGAAAGTGCAGGCCTCCATTTCGTCATGAAACACAAGAATCAAACCTAAGTAAATCTACTCTTTCAATTCATACCCATTGAAGAACATAGTTTCTGGTGGTTTTGGATTTTTCTGAAAAACAAGTTCTTGAACACGTTTGAGACATGGGAAATAAGGATCTATTTTTATTGTCGTTCATTAACCCATAAAGCATAAGGTTTCCAGTCAGGCATGAAGGTTTCAGTTTTTTCAATTTCTAAAAAAAAGTTGAGATTGAAAAAGCTTTGATTTTTTCATATTGGTTCACTAAGAAAATCAAGGTTATATATTTCTTGTGAAATTTGGAGTATACCCATGTCTTTTTCCGGTCAAAAAGCCACCGGGATAGAACTCCGTCGCGCCGGTAATGGTGGCAGGGAGATCGGCAGCGAATGATTGATCTCGTAGATGTTAGGGCTTTGATTATGGGTGATTTATTTCATTGAATTTTTGCTTATATTGATTCTAATTTCAAACAAAATTTGATGTGTTTTGGTGATGATTGATTATTTATTACAAAATAAATTTCAAGAAGAATCGTGGAATGAAATTCAAATTGTACGAGGGTAAATGTGGTCTTTTATAAAAGTATTGAGGATAAATTTGACATTTCCAATTACATTACATGAGTGCAATGAGGATCATATAGGTCCCCCTATGAAAAAACATAACAAAAAAATATGCAATGTCTTTTACAATTGTAATCAACATTACTATTGCATAAGCCAACCAAACAAGCCATATATTGTAATGCAATCAACATTACCATTGCAGGTGTGCAATCTTTTTGAACCAAACAAGCCATTGCAGGTAATGCAATCTCTTTAATTTTTTTGTACCTTTACTCTTGATTTTTGTACCTTGAGTCAAAACTACATGATCATTTGTAAACCTTTACCAAAAATTAACGATGAAAAGTCAAAACATGCCTTAAAAAATTTGAATCCATTAAAACATAACCAATAGATTGTTTATGAGCTCCAAGATAAATCCTTCACCATGGGATCTTCCCTTTCATAATTTTTCTTGTCCTACAAGAATTAAATGATATTGTGATTTTACAAATATAAAAAAAAATTAACTCAATTACAAAATAGGCAGCAAATATATTGACAAAATTTAACCTAATGAGTAATGACACAATTTTCAATTCAAGTTTATGTTACTATTCCCTAAAGTTGGTTAATGATTTATTTATTTCCTTATAAATCTAAAAAAGAATTAATTATTTCTAAAAATTTATAAACAAGGTGGGAAAAAATTATAATAAAATCATTTTTCATTGCATATTCCCTCCTTTGTTTTACACAAGAGCCTGTTTTTAGATGGGAAGACCTTTATCAAATAAAAATATATAGAGGCCAGTTCAAATTTTGTTCCCAATTTTTTTTTATTTTACTTCCATTTAATAATTATTTATGCTATTATAATTAGTGGTAATTAATTATAGGTCCCTTGGTAGGGACATAATTAAGTTAAATTCGCACAAAATCAACAAATTAAAGTACGGTCTCAAGGGACTTGAATTTAATTATGTTTAAAATCAAAACTACTTTTTAACCCTCCCTCTCGCCTACATCTTCTTCTTCCTCCCGCAAAACAAACAATTTGAGTTTTCTCATCATGTAATGAACTTTTTCCCTTCAACTTTGACTATGTTGCAAATAACCACCCTCATCTCCAAAACTTTACAAATCACTCGAGGAACTTTCATGGGTTGACATATCAGAATATTGAGAAATTTAATATAAATATTTATTATTTTATATCCTAACCAAAACTCATATTTAAAAGGTAACTTTCTACCCCTTAGATGAGACTTTAAAACAACTTTGAATTAGTCTCACTTGACACATGAGTTAGGTACCCTATAAAAAATCAAAAATCATATTTACATTGAAGGGAATTTTCTGTTTGTTGCTAATGACAATTCCTATTATATATTATTATTACTTCCTTTTGGTCATCTCTTTCATCCCAAAATATCTTCATCACATTATTCCCTTTTTAGGACAAACACATTGTTCCCTAAAATCTGAAACATTTCTGCAATTAATTGTTTTATTTTATTGTTATTGTAGAGTTCTTAATTGGAAAGTAGAGTTATGGTGGATGACTTTAGAGTTAAAAAGATTTTGACTAATTAGGGGCAAGACAGAATATATGCACTGTAGTTTTTGATAATAAACAAACTCATGAGGATATATAAATTACATTAGGAAATCAAGCTATACATACAACAGGTAGACAAGTTTAAATATTTGAGATCAATTATACAAAAATATTGTGAAGTTGTAGGTGATGTTAATAATAGAATTCAGGCTGGTTGATTTAAATGGAGAAAAAATACTGGGGTTATATGTGATCATAAGCTCCAATATAAGGTAAAATGGAAGCTTTACCAGACAGTAATTAGACTATTAGTAATATTATATGATAGTGAATGTTGGGCTTTAAAAGACAACACATACATAAGATGGAGGTGGCAGAGATGAGAATGCTAAAATGGATTCATGGTCATACAATAAATGATAATATCCATAATGATCATATTCGAGAAAGAGTTGAGGTAGCATCAATTGTAGAGAAAATGGTAAAAAATTGTTTGAGGTGGGTTAGGCATGTTCAAAGAAGAGAATTAGATGAGCTAGTAAGAATAGTTGATCAAATGATATGAAGTCCTTACAAAATAATGAGAGGTAGACTGAAGATAACTCTTAACGAAAATATTCAACGAGTTTTTTTATCAATAATTTATCTCAAATCATGATTATTGATAGAATACAATAGTATTGTGTAATCCATATAATCGATCTCACCTAGTTGGGATAAGAATTTATTGTTGTTGTAGTTGGATTGTTATTATAGAGATCATTATGGAAAAACTTAAATATACTTTTGGTCTCTTATGTTTACATCAAGTTTCAATTTAGTCCTTTATATTTGGAAAGTACACTTTTAGTCCTTTTTCATTAACACCATTAGCTTCACTTAAATTCAAAGGATTATTTCATAATTAATTTGGGGGCAAAAATGATAAATTTTGAAAATATAAAATTAACTACACTAAATTTTTTAATCTAAGCATTTTTTTAATATTTCATAACTATTAAAAATTGTTGAATTAATATTTTCCGTTAAGTTAAGCTAATGGTGTTAACGAAAAAGAATTAATGTGTACTTTCCAAACATAAAGAAGTAAATTGAAACTTGATGCAAACATAAGGGACTTTAGCTTATGGAAAAGAGTCAAAGTATACTTTCCAAAAAAGTATACTTTAGCTTATGGAAAAGAGCCAAAGTTGAAAGGTATTATTTGGATTTTGGTCTTATTATTTTTATCTACATTTAACATATGCATAATTATTTTACCAGCTCTTATAATAAAGGCGTTGGGGAGTATTCACAGGTCCATAAGACATCAAGCACATCTTTTTTCCGCATATTAACATCAATTACACAAATGGGATTTCACATACTACCTCTATTCCTAAATATAAGATCACTTTTCTAATTTAATTGATTAAGGATGTAAGCCAAGGCGGTTATTAACACGTGATATTACTAATTTATCCGAACTATATATCTTTATTTTCACTCTCCCACTCTTGCTTGTTTAATATAGATAAGTATTATTAGGATTTATTTAGAAAAAATTTGAGAAAAATTAGAAAGTTTCTTATATTTAAGAATAAATTGAAATTTGAAAGTAATCTTATATTTAGGAACGGAAAGAGTATTAAATAAGGGTATTTTGTTAGATAAAAATCAAATCAATCATTTTCATAATATAATTCTAATTAACTTTTTATACATGTGATTTTGATTGACTCTCTCTCTCTCAATCACTATGTATAAGTCCCATTTATGGAAAATAATTTGTTCCCTATTATATATCCACTTCATGGGTTTGTCCAAAAAAAATCCACTTCATGAGTAATTTATGTTGTAAATGATACTGTATTGTTATTAGCCTTTAGAAATTTAGCTTATTTCACTCAATTCTTCACATGTCAATGATCACTCTTGCTTAAATGTCTATACCTGGGACAATAACTTATGAAAATTGTGTGACTTCCTCCTATCATATTATTGAAGAAAATTAATGGAATTCCTTTCTATTCTATAGGGAAAAGATCCAAGAAGAAGAGGAATTCAGAAAAAGACTAAATGGATGTGTCAATATAAGACAAAAACGGAGGAGCATCTCTGTGTGGCGTGCCGCGGTGCATATGGCACACAAAGGAAAAATGGAAATTGTGCTCACTGAGCTATATGTCTCTACACACAAACATGTATGCTGCAGGACATACGTTGCAGTACAGTTGCGCATTTACTTCACAGTACACGAAAATTCGAAGTATAAGAGCTTGGGTTTTGGTCGAAATGGGACACACGACACATTGGGTCGAGTTTGGAGCTAGAGAAACAATTGGAGAGAAATTGTGAGTGTGATTTAGAGTTCAAAGAAGAATAGTTGAAACATTTCACTAAATTTCTTGTGGATTCATCTTTTATGATCTCCTTCTCTTTATCCTACTTAGTATTGCTTTGTCTTTGAACATGATTAGATTTGGGAATTTTGAAATTTCTTTCTTCTTTTGTACGGATTGATGCTTGAACCCCATTCTCTTTGATGATTAATGAGTATGATGTTTTGGATTTTACATGAGCTTTACTTTACCTAAGCGGTAGCCAACTTGGATTGTTTGCCTTATTGTGTTTTGAGAGAGCATAATTAAGTAAAGAACTAAGTTAGATTTAAGATTGTCTTGAAATTACAAGTGGAATTGAGAGTTTAACAATGAGATAGTGATATTCGTTAACGAAGTTTTGTAAAATTGAAGTGAGATGTTCATAAATACTAGTTAATATAATATGTTGTAAGATTATGTGTATTAGTGTTAATTAAGATTTGGGTAAATTTGAGAGAGTTGTCAAATGATTAAGACTTCAAATTTCAACTTAATATTTATTAACTGTCATTAGTAGGGGGTAAATCAAGTGTCATCAAGTATAAAGTAGATTAATAAACCTATATTTTTTTCGTATTGTGTGAATTTTACCCAAAATGTTTTACTTTGTGAATTGTCATTTTCAATCAATCAAATTCATTAAGCCACTTGATTTTTGCCCAGCATTAATTTCGATTCAAATTAATTTGGTGAATTTGCTTTTAATCTAGTCCTAGTGGAACGACATTTTTTTTCAATATATAATTGAGTTTGACTTACATATTCATAGTAGTGTATTCAACCTAGTCATAGCTGAAAGATTAATTAATCATGGGCATTTTTAATCAAAATAAATAATTTATTTGATACTCTCTTCTGTCCATAATCATAAAAGTACAATAATAAATATGTGTAATGTATAAAAAATTAATTTTTGTTTGGAAGATTGGAGACCCACATTCAGAACGAGAGGATAACTACTTTTTTTTATCAGCAAGAGGATAACTACTTCACGTCTAGAGCCAGACTAATTTTCATGATTTTTATTTGATTGTACTATGTTATGTATATAAAAAAAGGCAATGTTGGAAAAAGAATTAACTTTAAAAACTAACTTACTTTTATATGTTTTCTCGATAAATGTATTTTTACGGTTGAGCTCTTATTATAGATCGGAATAATATATGTTGATTTGTTAAACTAAATTTAGAAAATAAGAATAACATGAGAATGGTTGAAGAAAAGGATGAACCAGTCTCTGAATCTAATGTAGGTGTGATAGAGAAGGACATGATTAGGTGAAATAATTTGGGTCTGGATTCTCTCAGAATCCGTTCCCTCCTATTCTATCAAAATCCCCTATTTAGGAATTATTTTGCCCATTGAGATTCATTTAAGAGCTCATAATTTGTCATTTGTACCATTAAAAATTAAAAAAATTTATTAACATATAAAATAAATGAAGAACTTTTAATTTTTTTTATTTTAGAACACTTTTGGTATAAAAAATTTCAACTATCTAGATCTATTTCATTTCAATATAAGGATCTATAAGAGATACAGACTAGTCCAGTTAACTGTGAAATAATTTTACAGTTATCTGAATCGGTTAACTGTAAAATTATTTCACAGTTAACTGGACTAGTCTGTATCTCTTATAGATCCTTATATTGAAATGAAATAGGTCTAGATAGTTAAAACTTTTTATGCTAAAATATTTTTTATATTATAATACATTTTAGATTTATTTTTAATAGTATAAGTGGTAAATTATGAACTCTTAGATGAATCTCGATGGGTAAAATAATAACCAGATTATTTTGTTAAAAAGGAAAAGGAGGGAAAAGGAGAGGGAAGGAAAAGGAGAAACCCCTCTCCCAAATAGTTTAAACCTTTACAAAGAGTCTCATCTCTCATAATTTACCTGAATGTGTGTGCCAAGTGCCAACTTGGCGCCTCATACTTTAAATCATACTCTCTCTGGTCCCTAATGTAAGAGCTAGCCGTCAAAAAAACGCTTCTTAAGAAAACATGTGAATGTTAGTTGGGTGTCTGGAGTAAATGCTTCTTTTCCAAAATTGCCCATATTTATTATGGTACTTTAAGAGAGAGAAATGCATAAGCATTAATAAATATGAAAGAGAGTTAGGGGTAAAGTAGGAAAAAATGCATTAAATGAGGAGAGAATATGGGGACTCAAAAAATGCATTAAACAATAATTGTGATTTTGAAGTTAAACAATAATAAATGCTGACTCAAAAAATGTAAATTGTGATTTTGAAGTTAAACAATAATAAAAAGCTTTTAACTTTTTATTGTTTAATGTAATCATTCTTATTTTTAAATTTAGTAATTTTTAAGTATTTAATCATAAAATTACTAGCTAAATTTGTTGAGTCAACATTATCTGTTACATGAAACAAACGATATTAACAAAAAATAGCCAAAAGTATGTTGTTCAAATTTAAGGAACCAAAATCTGATAAAAAAATTTAAGGAACTAAAAAGATATTCGATATAAATATAAATTACCAAAATACTATATTTTTCATAGTTATCTAATTGAGACTGTCAACCCTACCTAGTTGGGATAAAGATATATTGTTGTTGTCATCTAACCGAGACCATCCTGATTGAATTAGCTCGGAAAATGACAATCTGGGCACAAAATTAAAGTAGTCTAAGTAGTTTTTTAACGAGTTGTTAGGTTTACTATGATTTTTAAAGCCATTTCAAATTTATCTTAATGTGTCTGTAATGTAGAAAATAGTCAAAGTTAATTATAATTTTGGTGCTAATAATTACTCCCTCTGTTTCAAAATATTGGACCTATTTGAAGAGTTTGACTTATTCCTAAATATAATACCCTATATTAATGTAAAGTTGAGCTGGACTTTTCTTAGTTACCCTAAATATAATACCATATAATTTTGGGCTCAACTCAATCCAAGGGCAGCGGCACCTAGGCAAGGCTACAACTAAGTGTCACTCCCAGGCATTGAACCTATGCCAAAGTGGACAACTAGACACTTTAAATCCAACACCCTCGCCACTAAACTCACGGACCATGGGTAACTATTTTGATATTTTACAATGAAAAATATTTAATGATTACTTATTATGGTATTAATAGATGGCTGATTTATATTATAATATCAATAAGTCAAAGTAATTCAAAACTTTTTGGAATAAATGTCATTACTTTTTTTGATAATTAAAGATATTGAATAATAAATTAAAGTTGAAGTAAAATTTTTATGGACTTTTCAATCCATTCTGGTTTGACTCCACAGGCTATAGGTTGACTACAAACTAGCCACTAACGTTTGACAACACATTATCACTCAACTGGTTCAATCCCTAGTTCGAGTTTGACTTCTTTTTTAGAGAAATTGATTATGCAAAATTAATCACTTTGAATTATTTATAATTATCTTTTATATTCCAATTAATTTATTTTACTCACAAACAAACATATTGAAATACATGTGATATTCATTATAATTGGTCGAATTCTTGCTTCCATAACTTTTAAAAATGTAAAAGGGGTCTTATATTTAGGACCGAAGATAGTATGATCCTAAATATGATGCTTAGAATATTCACTTGTAAATATGATAATATGTTGACATTAAAAACTATAATAAGTTAAAATAATTCTCTATATGAAGCAATATGAAGAGATCTATAACCAAAAATTCAAAAATATCACAAAAAATAAAGGGTTATAATAGAATGAATAATTCAAGAGGAATGAAAAGACAAACTATAAAGATAAAAAATCAATGGGTATAAGATAATGGTAATGATTTTTTAACAATTTTCAATTTTCAATATAATTAAATACTCATATTTCTATTAATCACACATAAATTCTACTTTCATTAAACAAACCAATATCACCACCACCATTCTTAGTGAGCTTTTTATTACGATTTTTCAATCTAATTAAATACCCATATTTTTATTAAGCACACATAAATTCTACTTTCATAAAATAGACTCATATCATTCCACCATTGTTAGTGAGTTTTTGCATAAATCAAATGAATTTTTATTCTCTCATTTACAATATGAGATAATCATATAATATTTACCCTACAAAATTTCATATAAAATCAATTTATTCTAATATTCATATCAACATCATGATAAAATGTAAACTTACAATAATAATATTCACAGCCATATAATTAAATTTTTACAATAAAATTTAAAATACCAAATAATTTCTATTTTTTTCTTGTCAATGACTCATATTAACATTCTAATTTCTTAAAATAATTTTCATACCTTCAAACAATAAGGTAGAACGAAATCATAGGTATTCAAATGTAAGAAATTCATATAAGAATATCATGTTAAACTCTTTTTTCCTAACCATGGTTTTGTCCCACTGGGTTTTCATGGTACGGCTTTTTAATGAGGCAACATTGATAACTATTTCATACTCTTTTTCCTTCATTTGGTTTTTGTCCCAATGAGTTTTTCCTAGTAAGGTTTTAATGAGGCACAATAATATTTTATTATGAACATGTAAGGGAGAGTTTTATAAAATATTGTGGCTTGCTTTTGGATGTTCATAACCCCCTAACCTTCTAGAATTCCTTTTAGTAGTTTAGAGTCATAAACTCCAATGGTCATGTATACTAACTCATGTTTATAAACTTGTAATTCTTGTATGGGTTAAAGACCTATAAATAGAGGCTTGCACAAGGATTAGATGTAAAATGAAAAGCTATGTGAATGAGAATCATCCCTTCTATTCATGTATTCTTTTCTCTTTTCTTTCTTCATCTTGATCTCCTCCTTCTTCATCTTCTTTATATTTTCCTTATTCTATAACAATTCTATATCTGAAAAATATATTTTTATTTCTTTTGTGTCAATGTTGCTAATATTATTTGATGAAAAATGGTGACTCAACAAATCTAAATAAGAATTTTACATGAAATGCTCGTAAATTCAAAATGACTAATAGGTTATCTAGAATTGTTAATGGAGAAAAACTTATTGCGAAAAGCTGAAAATACTCTTTTAAAGAATGATTCTAGGAGACTTATGTGATTGGGCAAAAGCGTTGATATGATAATTAACTATTTTAGTTTGGGCAAAACTAATAAATGACTATTTCGCGGTGCATAAATAATATTTAACTTTTTGAACCGGTACAAAAATGATAAAACCGGTTCTAGATGTTAATTTGTAGTTATGTGGAACCTTTCTGATATTATTTTCAAAGTGAAAAGACCTTTTTGCCCCTCCCAATTAAAACCTTACTGATACTAGTTAGCATGGGAAGATGAAGGGCGGAAGGAAGAAGGGCTGAATGTTAATTATGAGGGGTAAAAAAGTATTTTTACTTTAGAAAATAATATAAAAAAGGTTCCACAAAACTTCAAATTAACGTTTAGCACCGGTTTTATTATTTTTGCACCGGGTCACAAAGTTGGTTATTATTTATGAACCGCGAAATAGTCATTTATTATTTTTGCCCAAATTGAAATAATTAATTATTAGATCAGCGCTTTTGTTCTATATTATTATGAAAAAATAGATTCTAGGGTTAAAGGTCATTCTGGCCACCAAACAATTTCCAATGTATCAATTTGGCCTATAAACAATTTTCGGTCTCAATCTGTCATATAAACAATATAAAAGGCTCATTTTGGCCACTTCTCTACTGGAAAATACTAAAATACCCTTGAGACCTATTTAATATAATTTCTAAAGATATGAGTTCCACTTTTAAAAATAAAAAATTATCACCCTACCCCACCCCCTCTCTCTCTCCTCCCTCCTTCACCCACCTATAGAGCCGTCAATACGGGCCCGTTTTTGCTTAAGCCCTGTAGGCCGGGCTTGGGATTTAGAGGGAAAAATAGGGGTGTGGGCCCTGAAGGGCCAGCCCTTAAGGGCTAGGGCTTTTGAGGGCCGACCCTGTTAGGCCCAACCCTTTTTCCTAAACTAAAACAAATAAAAAAATAGAGGTGTTCACTCTCAAAGTCCTTAGTCTCAATGTAAGTTTGTAATAGTGTAATGAGCCAAATGTGCCAAGTTGCATCCATCTAATTAATGTTCAAGTTTTTATTTGCACAAGAAATTAATTGCATGAATTTAAATATGATTGTGAGTTTTTTATTAAATATGCTTGAAGGACAATTAATTATTTGCTAATAGATTCAAATATGCTTGAAAGACAATTTATTATTAGCTACGTTTTTTTGCAAATGATGGAGGTGATAATGCTTATGGTGTAAAGAAGAAATGAAAAAACTTAATATTTTTGTCAGTGGAGAAGATGAGGAGGCAACTCATACCCAAACACAATCAAATGTTGTCGAATGATATTTATTGTGATTTTTTATGAGTTGTAATTGTGTCTTGTGGATTATTAGTATTTGAATGTTTTTTTATTTCCTTATTAATGTTTTGGTTTATTTATATTAATACTTGAGTTTTATGTAGTATACTTGCTTATTAAAAAGTTAAAACTTGTGTAGTATGTGGTTGAAATTTTAAATTTTTTATATGGGCCGAAGCCCTGAGGGCCGACTCTGGTCCGATTGCTCTAGGGCTGGGCTTTAGAAAACAGAGGTTTTTTTTGGAAAAAAGCCCTGATGGGCTTGGCGCGTTTAGCCCTGACCCTTAAGGGCCGGGCCGGCCCGTTTTGACACCTCTACCCACCTAACCACCACACTCCTCTCTCTCTCTCCCAACCTCACCCACTATCTGCTGCCTTCACAAAAATTATATTTCAGAAAAATCTCATATCAATGAAGGCTCTGGTTTTCAAGCTTTATGTTCATAATAGGATCATAAACAACAGCTCCAGAAACAAAAATTCAAAACAAAGAGATGGCCACGAACCAGGTGAAGAGTTTTAGTACGGCGCAACGGATACATACTCAAACCTTCGTTGGTTTCCATACCTGCAGTGACAGAAAATGACATCCAATAATCAATAGTCCCTATATCAATAGTGTCAAAGCAAAACTTCACGTGCACATCTATATAGTATATACCTTGAACACTGCTAGGATAGTTGTATATGCTGAATGAGTCTGTGAAGGTTTCTTCATTTTCGATCCATAACAGAGCGCTAGTGCTATATATCGATCTGCTTATTTTTTTCCTTGATGTGAAAGGAGTGCTGAGTGTGGGTGAAACAACCTTAGGTGGGTGAGGTTGGGAGAGAGAGAGAGGAGTGTGGTGGTTAGGTGGGTGAAGGAGGGAGGAGAGAGAGAGAGGGGGTGGGGTAGGGTGATAATTTTTTATTTTTAAAAGTGAAACTCACATCTTCAGAAATTATATTAAATAGGTCTCAAGAGTATTTTAGTATTTTCCAGTAGAGTAGTGGCCAAAATGAGCCTTTTATATTGTTTATATCCCAGATTGAGACCGAAAATTGTTTATAGGCCAAATTGATACATTGAAAATTGTTTGGTGGCCAGAATGACCTTTAACCCTAGATTCTATCATAATGAAGATTTTTTGTCGTGTTAACATAACTTTTGGTCCCTCAAGTTTCCCCCAAGTTTGCTTTTAGTCCCTCAAGTTTAAAACTCTTGGTTTTGGTCTCTCAAGTTTGTGCAGTTAATAACAGTTAGTCCCCACAGTTAAGTTGTCCTATGTGGCAGTTAATTATAATGATATGGCACATGTGACATGGATATATAATTAATAAAATAAAAAATAAAAAAATCCCCAAAATCTGAATCATCCACATCATCCCCTCCCTTCCGTTCGTCGGCCGAAGCACTGTCCACCATCATCCTCTCCCCACCTCATCCCGTCGCCCGATCTCCACTCATTCACCCAAACCCCAATCACAAACACCCCAAATCCAATGCAAGATCCAAACTTTAACCACCCATCACCTTCATAAGAATTCAACAAATTGAAGAAGAAAACCATCAAAGCAATGATAAGGGGAAAACAAACTCTTATGGGACTTAAAAAGGCGAAGGGGTATATGATTATGCGATTGAAATAGTGAGAGAGAAAAGGGATTTGGGGTTTGAGGAATGTTGGCCATAAGGGAAGAGGAAGAGAGTGAACCATACTAGAGATGGGAGTGTTTTGTCTGCCTCATTTAAAACCTTGATTTTGATAGAAAAAAAATATTCTATAAAATTGATGTATTTGTTTTAAAAACTATTGACAAACCGGTACAAAATTTTTAGGATAGAAAATTAAAATTTGGGCATATTAGCATTGATATCATGATCGCTATTAAAATTTGTTAAGTCAATATTTCTTATTAAATGAACTTGATAATGTTAATAAAAATAATTGTAATTACATTGTTCAAACTTAAGGCATTAAAGTAAACCGTGATTGAGAATTTTAAAGATCAAATATATACCCTTACCTTTACAATAAACACGTGTGTTTATTTTATTTAAATATCACTTCTAATAATTACTTCAGTCATGAAATTTCCCTTTAATTTATTATTTTAACAATCAATAATAATAGAAAAAAATTTAGAAATTCCGAACATAGAGAATTATTGAACTTTAACATTTAATGACAAACTAGTAAACTTATCAAATAGCTATTATATTTAATAAACTACTAGGATTCAAACTTACCTAATAAAGCATATTCAGGATTTTTTCTAGTGATTAGAGCCTAAAATTTAAATAAGTTTTCCCCTTTATTTTATAAGAGCTTGCCTAAATTTATCAGAGTATTTAATTTTTTCCCACTTTGCTTTATCACTATTCTCTCTTGACATTCTCTTTCATATTCACCTGTATCTTATTATAATATTTCTCATTCTTACATTCCACATTATAAAAAAGGGTAAGGTTGAGAAAAACAAATACTTTCACCTTTATTTATTATTTTCATTAATCTATGTGATTTTGTCGTTTGATCTCTCATATATAGAAATGGCAGGAGTACAAAAAACACCAACAAACAATTCTCACATTCAATAAAATAAGTTAAAAACATTTAATTATTCTAGAATTTAAATATCCATGTAGCCGACCCCACTTAAGTGGGAAAAGACTTTGTTGTTGTTGTTTATTCTAAAATTTAAATGATTTCTGTTACTAACTTATACTAAATTCAGTAAGGTCTATCATTTTAGTTAGGGGTTTGCATGGGTAAGACATGCCCAGAGACTTGCTCAATAATGCCTTACCCAAAACATGAGTGATGAACTGCATTTTGCATCCCACTATCCGCCTTGCCCATTAGAAGCTCATTCCTTTTTTGGGCAAGACATGCCCAGGGCAAGCAGGTGGGTTACATCTTATCCATGTGATCATGTCCTCCCCAAAATTATAACTAACAAATATGAAATTCAAATTTTAGATTATATAATCCCAAAAGTCTAACACGTTAATTGTGAAATCTAAAAACTACATGTCTCAACAAATAACCATACTATTGGAAAAAACAAATATCCATTCTAATTCAACAATAAACAACATTCATAATCCTTCTATAATAAGCAACATTCTAAGAAAAAAAAAGTTATATAATAAGCGATACACACTCACATTCACATATAATATCATTTTATATATTGGCAGAAGGGCTAAATGAGCAGGTAAACATACTAAGAAAAGTGCTCATGTTTTGTTAGACCACTTTTTTCCGGGCAAGGTAAGACCAATTTTCAGTGGGCAAGGGCGGGCGCCTCGGGGTATCATGAACACCCCTAATATTAATTGTCACTCTCTACCATTATCTTACTCCCGCATACCTAAATATATACTTAGTTTACTTTTGTAGGAAAAATAATAAGAAAATTAAATAAGTTACTTAAAATTAATTTGTTTGCTTCAGGAAGATGTTTGTCATCATGGAGATTGAAGCCTCCTTGACTCAGGAAATAAAATTATAAGTTGCTTGTAACAAAAAAATAAAAAATAAAATTATGAGTTGCTAGGCCCTCAGAAATTGAGATTAATCATATTATGAGATAAAAGAAATTGCTCAATGGCAAATCAGCTAGTTAAGAAGGCTATTAATATGTTGCCGGATATAACTCGGTTATTCACAATACCTCGCATAACTATTTATTTCTCTCTCTCTTTTTTACATTTAATTATAATAGGGGTAATTGAAATGTTGTTAAATTTTAAGGTTTAATTAATGACGTTAATTGTTTTATTTTATGTAAAACACATTTGAAGTGGCAAGAGCAAAGAGATAGGTAATGAACAAGTAGTAATAAAAATTCTGTTTTCACAAAAAACAAAACATTGCATCAAATGTTCCCTATATATTTAAAGTTTTGCTGACTTTGACTAAATCTTAGTAGGGTTATGCAATTCCCTCCAAATGCAATGTGCAGCTGCAGAAAACACGGTTACTCTTCAATGCATGCATGTATAATAGTGTCCCTACGATTTTTTCATTTAATAAACACTACTGCCTGTATTTTTTTGTTGTTCAAATAACATTAGAGTTTAATTTGCATCCATGATATGCCAATGAGGATATTTCATTTAGTTTTACCCCTATCCTAACCCTTTTCATATAATGGACCAAACATCACTCACACCCCCCTAATATTCTGAAGATTGATCCTCCCAATCTCCTCAACAAGAGGGGTGGAAGATGTCATTTGAGCTAAAATTGATCAGTACTCCCAAGTCCCACCATTTCTTTCTAAAAGAGCACGATGCTAGAGTTACCTTTGCATCAGATTATTAATTTTGAATTAGAATATTGAAATTAAAGTGTTTTTATGACTTTTGTTTCTAATGTTTTTCCATTCTCAATGTCATATTTTTTTAAACTGTATTTTTTCATACTTTATTATACTACTCTCTCATCTCCTAAATAAATTATTTAATTAAATAATTTAATTAGATTAAGTTACTTAAATATATGATACTACCAATTCACCTTAACCATCTTTCTTATTAGTCACCCTTCCTTTTATTGTGTTGGTTTACTATTTGAGGAGAACTAATATATATGGGATAATTTGGGAATAAGTTGAGAAATTCAAAGAAAAAAGGTCTTATATTTTAGGGTCAAATTTAGCTCCTTAATTGAGTCCTATATTTTGAATTGGAAGGAACATATTTCTAGCTATCTCTTACTTGCCTTCTTACTAAAATGACATATATGAAAATGTAGTTCATTTCTTATATAAATCAATTCTCAAACTACACAATTAGGTTATTAAACTATTATAAGAAAACATGTATTAACAAGAAAATTGGCACATATTACCAAATAAAAAAAGACACACACACACATATAAACATTAGGTGCGCGGGGTGATAATTATTTGTAGGTAGCACGATCTTTCCCTTATTATAAACATATATTCCTTAAAATTAGACTTGTCCATTGCTAATAAATTTGGAATATAAATCGATAAAAAATTAAAATTATTTATCATCAACATGAACACGTTAGTGTGGTCATGATCATCTATTTGCATATATGTATTTGTTTTAGATGGACCCAAGCAATTTTAGATGGACTGCATATATGTATTGTATATATGCTAAGTGAGAGTGATAAAATCATTTATGGCTAACTATTTATCTAACAAATTAACAAATTATGATTATATATAAGATATCAATATCTATAAATTTAACATGGAATAATACCATATCTATAAGCTACTACGACATATGCAGAATAGAATAAAGAAAGAAACAACAAAAAATTGTATTAAAATAAGGGAAAATTAATTTGAGGTCCCCCACAAGGGACTTAATACTAGAAAAGTCTCAAAAGTTGAAATAATTAATGTAGGGTCCTAAGGGACCTCACTTTAATATACTTGAAAATTGAAAAGACACTTTTGCCTAATAAGTTGTCACATTTGCCCATTCAGTTGTCAAGTTATGCCCATCGTGTTGTCACGGCTGCCCATTAAGTTGTCAGGTTTTGCCCATTAACTTAAGAGTTTGGGTAATTAACTTAAAGCACATGCCCAACACGTTGTCACATTCACTACAAAAAAAGGGTATCATTTCGGTGTGTTAAGCAATGAACACATTAGCGGTTGTAACCGCTGATGTGGCGCTACAGCGTGTCCAACGACCGCTGTAATTCAGTGCGTGACAAATAACATATTAGCGGGTATATGGGACCGTTGTAGCGTTGGTCAAACCGCCGTTTTGTGAAACCACGGAGCACTTGCGCGGTTACACCAACCGCTGAAGTGGAAAATTCAGAATATGCCTTAAAAATATTTAATCATCACATCAGCGGTTCTAACCGCTGAAGTGCTAAACAATATTATAAATATATATATATATATATATATATATATATATATATATATATATATATATATATATATATATATATATATATATAATCAAACCCAGTTGCCTATGAAGAAAACTGGGTTTGAGAGCATATATATATGCAAGGGTGAGAACAAGATAAGTGTATACAAATGAAGAATGTATAACTGAAAAGAGAACAAGAAGTGTAAATAAATAAAAAAAACAAGTATATATAAAAAAGAGTAGGTAACTAGTAATAAGAATGAAGCAAATATAATATGAACAACTTACCTAAGCTTAAATTAAACAATTGAAGATATGGGCTTGATTGGAAAATTGAAGAGCAAGATGAGGGAGAGAAAATCAGAGAAAATGGCGTAGTAACTTGAGGGAGAGAAAATGAAAAACATCGAAAATGAAGGAGTGGGTGGTGCTCTATTTATAGGCAGACCATACCACACCAGCGGTTGCAACCGCTGTAATGCCTGTGACATCTCCAAATAGCGCTGGTAACCGCCACCATGTATCAATTAAAATATGATAGATTTTAAAATTTTTTTTATCTGCCATTATAGCGGTTACAACCGCTATTTAGCTATATGATTATTTTAAATTTCATCTTCCCAGGCGCAATATTATAATGTTTTTTTTAAAATAACATGCATACCAGCGGTGGGAACCGCTGATATGTCACCTGCAATAAACGGTCACCTGCAATTTCTGCTCTGACACAGGTATTTAAAAAATGTTAAACCATAACAGCGGTTGTGACCGCTGTGTGTACCCGATGTTCCGCCATTTTTTTTTTAAAAAAACATTTATTTTATTATTTTTGTTTGAAAATAATTAAGTTAACGTACAGAATGGCGGTTGTAACCGCTAATATGGGGTGTTTTGTTTAAAAAAAATAAAATTGCGTTGACTGACATTTCCTTTTCAGCGGTCAACAAAAACGCGCTGAAATGGGCACCCATATTAGCGGTTTCTGGGTAACCGCTGAAACGCAAGCGTCCAATTTAAGCCTTTTTTTTGTAGTGATTTGCCCATTCAGTTGTCAAGTTATGCCCATCGAGTTGTCACAGCTGCCCATTAAGTTGTCAGGTTTTCCCTATTAACTTAAGAGAGTTTGGGCAATTAACTTAAAGCACATGTCCAACAAGGTGTCACATTTGCCCATTCAGTTGTCAAGTTATGCCCATCGAGTTGTCACGGCTGCCCATTAAGTTGTCAGGTTTTTCCCATTAACTTAAGACAGTTTGGGCAATTAACTTAAAGCACATGCCCAACAAGTTGTCACATTGGCCCAGTCAGTTGTCAAGTTATGCCCATCGAGTTGTCACGACTGCCCATTAAGTTGTCAGGTTTTTCCCATTAACTTAAGAGTTTGGGCAATTAACTTAAAGCACATGCCCAACAAGTTGTCACATTTGCCCATTCAGTTGTCAAGTTATGCCCATCGAGTTGTCACGGCTGCATATTAAGTTGTCAGGGACAAAAGTGTCTTTTCAATTTTTAAATATATTAAAGTGAGGTCCCTTGGGACCCTACATTAATTATTTCAACTTTTGGGACTTTTTTAGTATTAAGTCTCTTGTGGGGACCTCAAATTAATTTTACCAAGTTAAAATAATGATGAATGTCAGATATTGGTTTTTTCCCTTTATAAAAAATATAATAATTATTTTCCTTCTCTTGCCATTACACTACATCGTCACACCCATACATTCCCACTAACTTTAAAGACTCTTTTCATGCTGGCAAATTGTCACCACTCACACTCAACTTTCCATGTCTCTCTCTTTCCAGATCTCAGATTCCCTCTTTTTCCCTTACAAACGTTGAATGTCCTACCTCATTTTTCCTACCTACTCCACCTTGGTGATTTCCTTTATCCCTTGCAATAGTTAAAAATGCTCCTTTTCTCTCAATCATTATACAACGTGAATAAACTTTTTTGTGTAAACAATTATAGTACTATAATACAAAAACAAGCCCCAACAACTCGCTTTAAGTGAGCAATTGTGTACCAGACACATAGTTCTGCTTCAATCTTCTTCATGTCTAATGCCATTTTTCTCCTTTAATCCCCTAAGAATATGAAAACTTTCTTGGGTTTTTTCATTTTCTTGTCCTTTACTATCTTTGTTCCTCTGCTTGGTCAGATTTCAACTGCACAATTGATCTCAAGTGAGAAAATAATTCTTCTCCAGGCTAAAAGATTACTTGAATACCCTCAAGTTCTTCAAGAATGGAGAAGATGGACTAGTTTTTGCTATCTTCCTCCTTCACCTTCTGTGAAGGTTGTCTGTTCTAATGGCCATGTCACAGAACTTACCATTGTTGGGAACAAGGTCTCATCTTCATCTTCTTCTCAAACTCTCTCAGAAAGATTCTCCATTGATTCTTTCTTCACTGTATTGACAAAGCTATCTAGTTTGAAAGAGCTATCTCTTGTGTCTTTAGGTTTGTGGGGTCCATTACCTTCCAAGATAGACAGGTTCAGGTCACTTGAAGTTCTAAACATTAGTTCAAATTCCATCTTTGGTAAAATCCCACCAACAATTAGTTCTATGAAAACCCTTAGGAGTTTGAATTTGGCTGATAATATGTTCAATGGAAGTGTCCCAGATTTGAAAGAACTATCTTTTCTTGAAGAACTCAATCTTGGTGGTAACAAGTTAGGTTCTGAATTCCCTTCATTAGGAAACAATATTGTGAGAATTATCCTAAGGAACAACTCATTTAAGTTTCAGATTCCTTCTAGGATCATGAATTTTTACAAGCTTCAAGAATTTGACATATCATCCAATGAATTCTCTGGACCAATCCCACCTTCTCTGTTTTCACTGCCTTCCATTGTGCAAATAAACTTGGCTCAAAACCAACTCACTACTAGTGGATCCTCCATGAACATTAACTGTGGCACTAAGTTAATATTTGTGGATCTCTCAGACAACCTTTTGATAGGGAAATTCCTACCTTGTTTTGGATCATCAAAGTCTTCAAATCGAACTGTGTTGTATTCTGGGAATTGCTTTTCATCTAGAAGCTTAAGGGACAAGCATCAACATGCATCTTCATATTGTATTAAAGAGAAGGCCATAGCTGTGAAGCCTGTGGAGAGTGTAAGAAGAAGTGAGAAGAAGGAGGCAGGCATGAGAATTCTTTTGACGATTGTAGTTATTGGAGGTTCTGTTGTATTTGCTGTTCTTCTGTCACTCTTCATTGTGTTCACATGGAGGAAGTTCAAAGGAGAGAGGGCAGATGATGATAGAGATTTGAACAGATTGGAGATTCGTAAGTTCCCAAAAAGACCAAATATTGTTGCAAGTAAGACCATCTTTTCTTTTGACTTGGTAGATCATAGTTGGAATTTTATCTCATTCTTACGTTTAAAGTAAACCATTCAATCTTGGTAATGCTATCAAATTTCATTTAGGAAGATATAACATAAACGAGCATTAACTAGTATACCTTCGGTCTTAAATATAAGACCTAGTTGACTTTTTTTTTTGGAGATATTAAGGTTGCAAAATAAGTTATTAAATTATGACATATTTGATATATTTTTAGATCATCCATTAGTTTATATGTAAAATAAACTAGTCTAAGGAAAAAAAAATTAGGTGAATCAATTTATAATTAACTTATTTTACCTTTTTAGAATTTTCCAAAAAAGTCAATCAAGTCTTATTATATTTAGGACCGGAGGGAGTAGTAATTAAACACTTTTAAAGATCACATTTTCGATTTTCTTAAATTCAACTTAAATTTTTTTTATAGGAAAACCATAATTAGTTTTCTCATGAGATGATGAGAGAATTAATCACAATCAAATCTCGTGAGTTGTTAAAGCCGTCTCTACAATCAATGTAGTCTCTTTAAATTGTCATCAAACATGTCTATACCCTTTTAATTGTGATTCTCACAAATTTTTCCATCTCCTCCAAATCTATACCAATCTCTCCGTTAAATAAGAGTGATTATTTACACACATACAATAATTTGGTGATAATATTGTTCTCATTTCTGATAAAAAAAAAAAGCGATAATATTGTTCTCATCATGGCTTCATCTCATAACGATATAAACAATGAAACAATTATTATTAGTTATTGATTTTTTTTTCAAGTCCTCGAATGTAATTATTCAGATTAAGGTAATGTTTTTTGAAAAAAATTATTGAGCTAATATTTGAGTTAAAAATACTTCTTTCACTATAAAATTATTTCCCGAACATTAAATATATTTTTATTTCTTGAATATTGACTATCATGATTTGTAAATTATCAGCAGAGAACTTAAGTAACATTAGTAGTTACAAGACGAGCTAAATCACAATAAGACACTCGATGCTGCATTTAAATTAAAGTATAAGAATACAAATTAATTTTTAGTCAAACTAGGATATTTCTCCTAGGCTCAAAAAGTCAAACTAGAATGAGTAGTAATTGTTTATCCGGTATCTTACTTGCGTTTAAAGAAATGGGTGAAGTAGTTTTTATCTAGGGGTTAATGCTTATTTTTTTTATTTATTAATTATTAATTCAAAGTTTGAATCTCCAGATCTAGATTCGTTTCTTGCAAAATATCATGCACAAACACACAACGCTATCGGAATGATAGTAATAATGTAGATGGGATGACGATAAGTCTAATCCACAAGTCATGAGCACCTAACACATGGAGTACAGTTTTATTATAGCCTGGCTGGATGACCCTGAAATACATTTAAAGTAGAATTTTTCAGAAATCAATTCTTTTTTATTTTTTATATTTAATTAAGGATAAACATGCAAAAATACTCTCGTGATTGTCACCAAGTTGCACCTAAACCCGACATAACGTTTTTGGGGCAAAAGTAATTATGACATTTCAAAATTGAGGCAAGAGTAAAAATGACATTTCAAAAATCATGGATACTTTATATCCTAGTTTTGAAATGTCATTGTTACTTTTATTTTAAATAAAATACACGGTGTTTGATACACTTTTGTTACAATCACATGACTATTTTTACAACTTGGCCCTTACATTGATTTCATCTAAATTTATTAATCTCCTTAACTCAATTATTTGCATGATCGGAGAGAGCACTTTCCTATTCGCCTAAGATGCATCAATTTGATTATATTCCCTTTGGCAAAAGGACATACATAACCGTTTCAATTATTTTGATCTTCTTATTTGGACTATATAGGGCGTGTTCCTCATACAGCGAGGCTATCAGCACTTGGGCTTCCACCGTACAGAATTTTCACACAAGAAGAAATTGAAGAAGCAACAAACAACTTTGATCCATCAAATCTGATATCAGAAGGATCAAAAGGAAAGGTTAGAAACAAAGAAAGATTCTTATGCTTAACACCCTCCAATCATAATCATAAATAATATTATCTCCCTAATAACAACATTATATCTTTATCTTACAATTTAATAACTTTTTTACCCTAATTAACTACATTTGTTTTCATTTTTTCCTATTCATTTTCTCTCATGAATTATTGAATAATTTATGGATGTGGCCCACAATCCCCAATAATACAAGAGTTTTAATAATGGTTGGTGTAATGATAGTACTTACTAAGTGTATTTATTTGCGTAGATATATAAAGGATGGCTCAGAGATGGTCCAGAAGTCCTTTTCAATTGTGTGGAAGTAATACACAAGAACTTGACACAGAGTCAGATGAAGAAACAGATGGAGGTCTTACCCAATTTAAGACACATGCATTTGGTAAGTGTGCTAGGACACTCTATCATTACTCCTCAAGACCATTCTCAGCTAAGAAGCACTGTCATCATTGTCCTTGAGCACTTCTCAAATGGGTCACTCAGGGATCATCTTTCAGGTACCATAACTACACAAATTCAGGGAATCCTATGCAGAATTGCAAGCAATGTCATAAATCATTGTCAGCAGCACTTATTTATTTTATGAAATCTTAAACATATTGTCATTTTTACCCAACTAATTGACATTACTTATAAACATGCATATGATCTAGTAAAATGAAACATTTGATATAATTATGTAATATGTTTAACTTCCTTAATTTCCCTAAAAATATTTATTTTAAAACGGTAAATATAAATTAGTCAAATAAAATATGATAAACTTTAAATTAATATTAATTCATTTTGCTTTTATAATCTACCATAGTAATTCAATCTGGTTTTGTACTATGGACATGAAGGAGTTTTTTATTATTGGATTATGAAAAAGAAATATTATTATTTTAGTATGAAAATATTACTTTTAGCCCAATTTCAATAGTTTATTAACGAATTTTTAAATATTAATCAAACTAGTTTTTAATCATTAGTAATAAATGAGTCATAGTTTCTTTATAATTTTTAATATATGTATTGGAACTATCCCTTGATAAATCACTCTTTAATTAACTCAAGTAGCTTGCCAATATGGAATATTTTTAGTCAAAAGTTATAAATTTACAAGATAAAATGAATTAACATCTTATAGTTATTTTTTTATCAAAATATATCTCTTACATCTATTAGACGAGAGTGGAATATTTATTGTCTGTTTGCCAATGCCAAATACATTGAAACGTGTAATAACTCTTGATTTTCTAAACGAGACAAAAAAACAATTCCTCTGCATTTTTTCAGGTTGTATAGAATAATATCCTTTATTGTTTTTGGTAACTCAGTCTTATGTGTTATTCGCCACAAACCTTTTTAACAATAATGACGTTAACGCTTATGTATTTTGGTTTAATAGATCTGAGAAAGAAGCAAGTGCTGAAATGGCCACAGAGAATGGCAATAAGCATAGGAATTGCAAGAGGGACACAGTTCTTGCACACAGGAGTTGTTCCAGCAATATTTGGTAACAATTTACAGATTGACAAAATTTTGCTTGATGATAATCTCAACCCAAAAGTTAGCGGATATAACATTCCATTGCTGGATGATGTTGCAAGGTACTTACTTTCCTACTAACATTTATTGATTCATATAAATTTGGATTGAGGGAAAAAAACAACGACTGGAAATTTCTTATGTAAAGTGAGATTATACATACTTCTTAAATAATTTATTTGAGTTGTTTGTATATCTTCATTCTTCACAATCATTTGATTTATACATAATTATTTCCTTATTCTCTGTTTTTTAACCAATAATTTTATCTATCTATATAATATGGTTAACATAATATAACCTTCATGTGTAGAATTGATACATCGGAAAAAGAAGACATCTATCAGTTGGGTGTTATTCTTCTTGAAGTTATTACTGGTAAACGACTTTTTTCTGCCAGTGAAATAGAGGATCTGAAGGATGAGGTATGTGCAATTAACATGTTTTGTGCTAAATTATGTTCCCTCTTAACTAAATTCAAGAGTTACTAAAGAAGTTTAGTTTGATAAGGAAATGCTTATATTCACTTTAATTTTTCTCCAACTATCTGATTTTTCCCTTTCAAACTGTCCCTACCGATTGATTGCTCGTATTAAAGGATTATTCTGTCAATTGAATAGTTTATTCTTATACATATCAAGTGAGTATTTTCATTACACATAGGGTACTTTTAAGTAATTGAACACATTTTTATACAAGTCACTAGTTTAACTAATTTTTTTTCATCTTTTCAAATAATTGTTATCTAGCTCTTACATTTAGGATCATCATTTTACATAGAATCTTACCAATATAAAAGATTTTCTAAATCATAAGTTGACTTAATCTGTTCATTTTTCATGTTTGATTCCCTTTTAATAATAATATACATAAACCTTCAGCTGGAGAGAGGATTACCAGAAGCAGCATCAACACTAAGTAGCATAATAGATCCATCCATTCAAGGAACCTGTGCTTATGAATCACTGAGGACTGCAATTCAAATCACAATCAACTGTCTCTGCAAATTTCCCAGCAAGAGACCTTCAATAGAGGACGTTCTTTGGAACTTGCAGTATTCACTGCAAGTCCAAGAGTCATGGACCAGCAGTGGAAACCTTGGTGTAAAGTTTTAAATATTTTCCTTCTCTATAAATTTTACAGATCGATCGATGTACTTATAAGTTTCATGGATCATGAAGAATAAAATGGTAAGCATGTAAATCTCTTGTGCCTAGCAAAAATCAGGAGTGTCCAGCCTGAGTTCTAAATATTAACCTTTTTATATTTCATGTTTGGCTTTGGCAACACGAACTAACTTTCTTTTGTTTAAAGGAAGCCATGTTAAATTTGTTGAAATATGCATGGTTTCATTGTGTCTGTATATATCTGTGTGTGTTTTGTCTTTCCTTCATCACCAAACATAATCCAATATGACGAGACTCAATCCATGAAAAGTATCCTTTGTCACAGTTTGAGACGAATTACCGTGAAAGCACACCATTTTTAATAGTTCACACTACAATCATGTTGTATTTTAAAAGAATAGAACAATTATTTCATAAACATGACTTAGTTTTTGAATAAAACATCGATATAAATGATAACATGTTGAGTATTTTTTTTCCCTTTAAAAACAAGTCACATTTGTAACAATTTGTTGAGACTATTGGCCCAGTATTTACATATGTGCAGAAGAAGAAGCTCAACAGGTCCAATGTAGCTGAAACAAGCAAAGAAGCAGCGGACATGTGAGAATTGGAGGACTTAGGGGTAAAATGGGAAAAATAGCGAATGACAGTTAGGGAGGATATATGAGAGAGAATGAGTGCGTAGGAGGCATGAAAAAGTTTTGGGAAAAGTTGTGGGAGAGACAAGGGTGCCTCTCGAAAGAATTCCACTTCCACTTGAGTGTTCTTATTTCTTCTTTTAGGTACTTGTTGTTTAAGTTTCCATTCACTTTAATTCTCCTTCAGACCATCTTCTAGGGAGATTATTATCTATATTAATACTATTTTGCAGTGGATTTTCAACAAAGGTATCAGAGCAGTTCATCCTTGGCATGGTTGGTACATAGCCAATAACAATAATACAAAGTTGAATGCAGATTATTGTTGCAACAAAAGTAAATAGAAAAAAATAGTGAATTTTGATATCATAAAGCAATAAGAGAAAATCATAAAGAAGAGTAAACCATTTGGGTATGTTTTGTTGGCGTTAGCTCCCAAATCATCAAATATTCCATGGATATCTTCAAATTCCTCTCCAATGCTAATATATTCAATCAGCAACTTGCCTGCAAACAATAAACACACAATAATAGAAATGATCTGAGTCGCGTCCTCAAGGGACACTGTCCTTTACAGGTATTCCGCGACCACCGGCAAGCTTAGGTCGCGGCTCTCCCCAGGATTAAACAGATCCTTCTTACTAAGTAGCAAGGATCAACAGAATTACGGAAGATTATTTACTCAATAAAGCTTAAGAACCAGAGAAGAGGAGGGAAAAACACTATGAACTCAAAAGCTCATCCTCTTTAAAGCTCTTTTGTGCACCTTCTTATAAAGCACAAGGATGAATACACGTTATTTCATCAAGACAAGTTAATGTGAATTTATTCACTATAAATCATTGTCAATAACGTTTGGAAGCAATAACAAATCAGTTTTGAATATGAGTCATTGAAGACACATAAATGCCATAAAGAGTATTCATGATGAACCGTTTTTGGCTATGCACTGGAAATCATTATACAAACCACCAATTATGATGATAAAGAAATATAGAGTAATCAAATAAATATGTTTCCATCCAACTTTTAATTTCCACAAAATATTGGCAAAATAAAATACCTTTTTAATCTTACAAAAGCTTCTCTTGAAGGTGCACAATTTACTTTTAACTTGCACATATGAGGTGGAGAATATTAGCCGGATTTCACCTTTAATGACCCATTATTTTGCAAGTTCATTCTTCATCTTGGCTCATATATAGTAATCCAAATTCTCTCCTAATTTGGATCACAATCCCAAACATTTGGGACTTGTTCCTTATGACACACTCACTCAATATTTCCAACATGTTTGTGTGTTTGTGTTGCCATGAACTCATAGTGTTTGTGTGTTTTATCACTTTAATACGCCTGTAATGTTTGTATTTACATGAAAGCTAAATATTTACCTCCCATGAAACGCACGAGTAAAATGCTTGTTGCAATCTATTACTTCATTCAACTATAAAAGCATCTATTAAAATTGATGGGGAAATGAAATAATATAAGAGTCCAAAATTTAAATGGTTTTGGTCCCTAATATAAGAGCTCATCTCACATTCTCTCCTCATTTAATGTGTTTTTTTCTTTCTACTTTGTCCCTAACTCTCTTTCATTTTATTAACGCTTATGTATTTTCTCTCTTAAAAGTATCATAATAAATATGAGCAATATTGGAAAAGAAGCATTAATTCCAGACACCCAACTAACATTCACATGTTTTCTTAAGAAACGTTTTTTTACAGCTAGCTCTTATATTAGAGACTGGAGGAAGTATTTGATAGATTTGTTCGTTAAGTGTTTTTGTTAAAAAAAAACTGACTATGATCAATAATTCATTATTGCTTTCCTTTTAAGAGAGATACATGAAATGCTTGAAAATTTCAATTTTTGGAAATTTTGCACCGAACAATTTAATCCAATTTTTTTTCTTTTGATCGATTTATTTTCGTTAGCTGAATAATTTTTCCAGTGAATGAAATTTTAGTGATCCGTGTGTTGGCCATTCATGCCAAAAAATGGTGAGAAAACTTTCTTGAGTGAGGGAGAAATTAAAAGTTAAATTGATGGAAATGTTTCAAAATTGGAATGAATAAACTAGGGCGAATGCCCAAAAATGATACATAACTATTGGTCAAGGAACAAAAATAGTACATAACTATTTCAAGGTACAAAAATGATACCCAACTTTTACCATGTGATCAAAAATGATATTTTCACTAATATGACAATAAAATTAGACATGAAATGTCCAAAATGCCCTTATAATTAAATAAACTTTTACCGCGCGGCAATTAATATATAAGGGCATTTTGGACTTTTCATGTCTAATATTATTGTCATATTAGTGAAAATATCAATTTTGATCACATGGTAAAAGTTGAGTATCGTTTTTGTATCTTGGAATAGTTATGTACTATTTTTGTTCCTTGGCCAATAGTTTTGTATCATTTTTGGGTCTTCACCCAATAAACTAAAATAAAACCTTTTGTAAAGGAGCATTATTAATGAAAGTAGGACAAATTGAAGCTTTACAACCAATCCATGTTTTACCTTGGGAGCTGAACTCCATCTTAAATATAGGTATTACTCCCTCCGGTCCCTAATGTAAGAGCTAGCCGTAAAAAAAACGTTTTTTAAGAAAACATGTGAATGTTAGTTGGGTGTCTGGAGTTAATGCTTCTTTTCCAAAATTGCCCATATTTATTATGGTACTGTTAAGAGAGAGAAATATATAAGCATTAATAAATATGAAAGAGAGTTAGGGGTAAAGTAGGAAAAAATGCATTAAATGAGGAGAAAATATGTGGTGAGCTCTTACATTAGGGACCAAAACCATTCAAATTTTGGGCTCTTACATTAGGGACCGGAGGGAGTACTTAATATCCGTCCTAAATATTTAAGCAAATTTTATTTTTGTCAACTTATTTCTAAATCTAATATATATCTTAAATACTCCTATTTGAACCTCTTTGTTTTCACATTCCAAACCAGATTGAGCATGCTTAGTGGGGTGGAGAGACTTTAAACCCCTTTGTCAATCCATCCCATGTTCCTCACCCATCAGCCTCTAATGTACCAATAGGTTTAAATGATGCTGCAAATAATGCAGGTAATTTTACATCTACAATGAAGAAGTAACCTTGCCACAAATGAAGGGATTCCTATTTATTTGCTTTTTAGTTGATGGTTGATATTTGTTTGGATTTGTTTATCTCTGTTCAAGTGTAGGTTTGAGAAATCTTACGCCTCTAATTTAGTGCATTCAAGGAAAATAAGCACCGAGCTCGGTTACACCAGAATATGGACATGATGTCTCTCCTGGTCATGATCATTGTTTCTTTCTTAACTCTAATGATATTGGTAACCTTGTTTCTTTCTCTTCTTTTTTCGTTTAACCTTATTTTAAAATGAAAGTTTTGATTTTTAATATATTTGTTGTTTCATAATAATCATTATGGAATTGGTTTTTGGCATTCATGATCTAATACTTTAATTAACAGAAAGAAGTGACTTTTTAACATGAGATTTGAGAACTCTTTGTACTTTAAGTTAACATGGTTTGTCGTGTTGTTTGACTGTTTGTGCTTGATAAAATTTGTGTTGTGCTTTCTTGGATTTGGAATTCTGGAAGTGAATTTTTCCTCTACCATCGAAACTATGATGCCCAACTTTGTAACCAATTGATTATGGTAGTTATCCATTTGGTTGACACCCATCATTTATTTAGGTCCCCACTTCATAGCAACTGTGCGTTTGTTTAATGTGCATTTGATTACATTTCAATCTGTTGAAGCTGATTCAGTATCAAATATCCCATTATGCTAGACTGAACTTATAAAACCTTAATGAGCAAATAACATGATTGAGTGAGGATAATTTCATAGACTTGAAAAGTACTTGAAACCGGTTGTTTTATGTGCCATCTTTGGTTGTAACTTTCCACATTGGATTGCTCTTTTGGTCTATTGAATTATGATACATTGTCCTATTACAAGCCTTGGCAAGCAGGATGTAAACACCCTATTTTGTCCGGGCCCCACAAAATAATTAAAAAAATAAAAAAAAACAAAAAAATATTGTCATTATAGGATTTTTAGGAATAAAATAAAATAAAGAAAAAAAGTAATAAAGAGAGAAAAGAAAATATCAATTAGAAGTTGGTCATGGAGACATGCATTAGGCATCTTTGAGAAATTAGGGGAAACAACCAAGAATATTTCAAAATGTTGAATAAGTGTCTTAGATCAATTGGATTAGAAAAGGTAATTATAATATTTGAATTTTTGACATTTTGCTTGACAAGAGGACTTTTTGCTGCTCTTGATTTCTTTCCATGGCCATAAGTGTCTTCTCACCTTTCTCCATTAAAAAAGGATTTTTCAATTTTGCCCCATAGACATTATCTTCTCTAGAAATGAAAGCCTTCACTTTTGAAGTTAAATAGAAACAATTTACATATTGTCTCACACATAAAGCCATATGTCTAAGCAGATCAAAACCAAAAGGGAATTAGAATTTAAACATTTTGAATCGTAAACATTTGAATATAATTCCTTTTAGATGATTGATTTAAAATTGGAATGGGAGGAATTTTTCTGATTTTGCTCCATGGGTTATGCATTGTTCTAATGTGGCTATTTGAGAAATATATGTGTTGATTGATGTGTGAAAAGGAAAATTATGGTTGAATGTTATTTGCCTTTCATATCTATTCAAACGGTCAAATTAAAAGGGAAGACTTATCATACAACGGCTATATTATAAAGGAGATATAAGGTGTTGATTCATGCCAACGGAAAAACAAACAAGAAAGGGAATTTCAGTATTTGAATGTGATTCTTCTTGATTTCTTCACCAAAATCAAGGAGGAAGATTGTCATTTTTGAAATAACAAGGATGCCTATATAAAGAGGTTTGAGCACACACATTGAGGGGGGAAATCATTTTTTTGGTCGCATTAGCTTGAGAGAAAAAGGGAAGAGGAGTTGAGAGCAAGAGAAAAAAATGTGAGGGAACTTTAGGAGGATTTTTTTTGGAGAGCATTAGTTTAGGAGGAACAACTTTAGGCAATCATTTTTTGGAGAGCATTAGCTTAACAACTTTGGAGGGGAGTTTTAGAGTAAGAGAGAAAAAAAGAGAGAGTTCATTTTAGAGAATATTTGTTTTAGAGGATCATTTTTCATAGGCTAGATGTTATTTTTGGAGAAAGGCATTTTATTGTTGAGAGAGAGAGAGAGAGAGAGAGAGAGAGAGAGAGAGAGAGAGAGAGAGAGAGAGAGAGAGAGAGAGAGCCTACCATGTTCCTCCCTCTCTTTGATTTCCATCTCATTGTTCATCAACCTACATTCTTAGGACTAACACTTGCATGCATCTTCAGGTATGAATTCTCCCTATCTCCTTCTTCTACCATGAACATATTTTGATATTGGATTATTGCTTGGTAGATTTATTGTGAATAACTTCTTTTTCTAAAATAAATTAAACTCAAATAAAATAAAACATTCGTTAAAAAATAAATAAGTTGTTTTCCAAATGGTGGTCATGTTGTGTGAAGGTTTATAACAACCTCCTCAATCATGATTGATTATTCTTCCGTGAGAGATATTAAATCTCCACAGGAAATTTAATCCGGCGCTTTTTTATAAAAATATATTTTCTAATAAACTAGGTGTTTTTCTTGAATAAAAAACACAAACCAAATATAAAACTTTATTTCAAAAATCAAATAATCATTTTCCTAAAAAACACCAACCAAGTGACACGCATTTCTACCCCATTCGAACTATGTGGGCTTTGATCCCTTAAGGGTACGTAGGCCATAGGATTTATCCTAGTCAAGTCCAATCATATAAAAATTATTTTTTCCCTTTTCATGTTTATTTTTATTTTTTGTATATTGATACTATTTGGTGATTTAAATAAAATAAAACTAAGGCCATATTTATTTTTAAATAATTAGCTTAAGGTAACCGTTTTTATAGACGGGTGCTGTGCGGTGCCTAACACCTTCCCCACGCACAATCGACTCCCGAACCCAATTTGAATTTTAAACAATATTATTATTTTAAAAGGTTTCCAAAATATCCTTTTTAAAAATTTTGGTGGCGGCTCCATTGTTTCCAATTTTAAAATGAATTGTTTTTTTTTCGGGCGCTACATAGGATATTTTGTTTGCATTTCATACAGTCAAGTCAAGTTTCTGAAAATTCCACATGGAATCACTGTTTGAAAGGTGTTCAAAAACATGATTGAGTGAGGATTATTACATAGACTTGAAAAGTACTTGAAACTTTGAATTTTATGTGTCATCTTTGGTTGTAATTTTTCATGTTGGATTGCTCTTTGGTCTCTTGAATTATGATACATAGTCCTATTGCATCCTTGACAAGCAGGATATTTTTTTTACATTTCATAGAGTCAAGTCAAGTTTCTGAAAATTCCTCATGGAATCACTGCTTGAAAGGTGTTGGATTACAGGATTTGCAAAGCAAGATTCACTTCAAAGTTGATTTATAAACTTCTGGCTTATAAATTGTAAAGTCGTTAGTTTATACAAAGTCAAAAACTTAGTCATCTTGCAAAATGTTAAGACCACTTACTAGACAGCCCCACATGCATTGTGACTTGATATGCTGTTTGAAAGGTGTTGGATTACAAGACTTGCAAGGCAAGATTCAAATGAGATTAGCGTTGAGATGGATGAAAGGGAAGCAGAAGTTACTTATACGCAATCATGCAGGGTATACCACTTGGTTCCCAAACAATGAGACGAATCAATCAACAATAATCTTTCTTTGAAGCAGTGATCTTCTTGAAAGTTGAAGGCCTTTATGATGGGAGGGCTACTTAAGTAGGGATAGCTACTTATAATGTGCAAGAATTTAATGGATTGGGTTGCATACATTCATTGAAAGTGGTAATTAATAGTGGTAATAGTTATATTCCATCAATTCATTAATTGCAGTGTAACGATAACCTTTTTCCTAGGCCAACTAATTCTGTAAATATTCTAATATTCGCATTATTACTCTACTACATATTGATTACATAAGGATTCATGGGGATAAAGCTTTGATCTCCATCTTTGGATTTCTTTTTATCTTCACCGAAGTTGTTGATGAGGAGTTCCATATTGTTTGGTTTAAATATACGGGGTTCGAGTCAAAATCATAGAACAGATTTGGTAAATCATCCTTCTCACGGAGGGAGATAGAAATACATTGGCTACTTCATGTAAATAACTGCCATGTTTTTTAATTTCCTTTTCCCACTTCAACATTAGATTACCTGCTGCTTTTTTTTTTGTAATTACTTAAACCAAAATACTGATTTTATTTTTTATGCAAGACTAACTACGAAACTTCTATTTAAAGAAAAATAATTTATACATAGGCAACTATGATTTTATTATCATGTTAAAAATATTACATGTAATCTCAACTTTATGATTCAACCCCCTCAGAAGAAAAACAAATTTCCCTCACAAAGTAGTACATAATTTTATAAAAAAACAAATCTTTGAAGGTTTTTTTAGTAGTACATAATACCAATTAATATATTTTTTTTACATTTCATAGAGTCAAGTCAAGTTTCTGAAAATTCCTCATGGAATCACTGCTTGAAAGGTGTTGGATTACAGGATTTGCAAAGCAAGATTCACTTCAAAGTTGATTTATAAACTTCTGGCTTATAAATTGTAAAGTCGTTAGTTTATACAAAGTCAAAAACTTAGTCATCTTGCAAAATGTTAAGACCACTTACTAGACAGCCCCACATGCATTGTGACTTGATATGCTGTTTGAAAGGTGTTGGATTACAAGACTTGCAAGGCAAGATTCAAATGAGATTAGCGTTGAGATGGATGAAAGGGAAGCAGAAGTTACTTATACGCAATCATGCAGGGTATACCACTTGGTTCCCAAACAATGAGACGAATCAATCAACAATAATCTTTCTTTGAAGCAGTGATCTTCTTGAAAGTTGAAGGCCTTTATGATGGGAGGGCTACTTAAGTAGGGATAGCTACTTATAATGTGCAAGAATTTAATGGATTGGGTTGCATACATTCATTGAAAGTGGTAATTAATAGTGGTAATAGTTATATTCCATCAATTCATTAATTGCAGTGTAACGATAACCTTTTTCCTAGGCCAACTAATTCTGTAAATATTCTAATATTCGCATTATTACTCTACTACATATTGATTACATAAGGATTCATGGGGATAAAGCTTTGATCTCCATCTTTGGATTTCTTTTTATCTTCACCGAAGTTGTTGATGAGGAGTTCCATATTGTTTGGTTTAAATATACGGGGTTCGAGTCAAAATCATAGAACAGATTTGGTAAATCATCCTTCTCACGGAGGGAGATAGAAATACATTGGCTACTTCATGTAAATAACTGCCATGTTTTTTAATTTCCTTTTCCCACTTCAACATTAGATTACCTGCTGCTTTTTTTTTTTGTAATTACTTAAACCAAAATACTGATTTTATTTTTTATGCAAGACTAACTACGAAACTTCTATTTAAAGAAAAATAATTTATACATAGGCAACTATGATTTTATTATCATGTTAAAAATATTACATGTAATCTCAACTTTATGATTCAACCCCCTCAGAAGAAAAACAAATTTCCCTCACAAAGTAGTACATAATTTTATAAAAAAACAAATCTTTGAAGGTTTTTTTAGTAGTACATAATACCAATTAATATATTTTTTTTACATTTCATAGAGTCAAGTCAAGTTTCTGAAAATTCCTCATGGAATCACTGCTTGAAAGGTGTTGGATTACAGGATTTGCAAAGCAAGATTCACTTCAAAGTTGATTTATAAACTTCTGGCTTATAAATTGTAAAGTCGTTAGTTTATACAAAGTCAAAAACTTAGTCATCTTGCAAAATGTTAAGACCACTTACTAGACAGCCCCACATGCATTGTGACTTGATATGCTGTTTGAAAGGTGTTGGATTACAAGACTTGCAAGGCAAGATTCAAATGAGATTAGCGTTGAGATGGATGAAAGGGAAGCAGAAGTTACTTATACGCAATCATGCAGGGTATACCACTTGGTTCCCAAACAATGAGACGAATCAATCAACAATAATCTTTCTTTGAAGCAGTGATCTTCTTGAAAGTTGAAGGCCTTTATGATGGGAGGGCTACTTAAGTAGGGATAGCTACTTATAATGTGCAAGAATTTAATGGATTGGGTTGCATACATTCATTGAAAGTGGTAATTAATAGTGGTAATAGTTATATTCCATCAATTCATTAATTGCAGTGTAACGATAACCTTTTTCCTAGGCCAACTAATTCTGTAAATATTCTAATATTCGCATTATTACTCTACTACATATTGATTACATAAGGATTCATGGGGATAAAGCTTTGATCTCCATCTTTGGATTTCTTTTTATCTTCACCGAAGTTGTTGATGAGGAGTTCCATATTGTTTGGTTTAAATATACGGGGTTCGAGTCAAAATCATAGAACAGATTTGGTAAATCATCCTTCTCACGGAGGGAGATAGAAATACATTGGCTACTTCATGTAAATAACTGCCATGTTTTTTAATTTCCTTTTCCCACTTCAACATTAGATTACCTGCTGCTTTTTTTTTTGTAATTACTTAAACCAAAATACTGATTTTATTTTTTATGCAAGACTAACTACGAAACTTCTATTTAAAGAAAAATAATTTATACATAGGCAACTATGATTTTATTATCATGTTAAAAATATTACATGTAATCTCAACTTTATGATTCAACCCCCTCAGAAGAAAAACAAATTTCCCTCACAAAGTAGTACATAATTTTATAAAAAAACAAATCTTTGAAGGTTTTTTTAGTAGTACATAATACCAATTAATATATTTTTTTTACATTTCATAGAGTCAAGTCAAGTTTCTGAAAATTCCTCATGGAATCACTGCTTGAAAGGTGTTGGATTACAGGATTTGCAAAGCAAGATTCACTTCAAAGTTGATTTATAAACTTCTGGCTTATAAATTGTAAAGTCATTAGTTTATACAAAGTCAAAAACTTAGTCATCTTGCAAAATGTTAAGACCACTTACTAGACAGCCCCACATGCATTGTGACTTGATATGCTGTTTGAAAGGTGTTGGATTACAAGACTTGCAAGGCAAGATTCAAATGAGATTAGCGTTGAGATGGATGAAAGGGAAGCAGAAGTTACTTATACGCAATCATGCAGGGTATACCACTTGGTTCCCAAACAATGAGACGAATCAATCAACAATAATCTTTCTTTGAAGCAGTGATCTTCTTGAAAGTTGAAGGCCTTTATGATGGGAGGGCTACTTAAGTAGGGATAGCTACTTATAATGTGCAAGAATTTAATGGATTGGGTTGCATACATTCATTGAAAGTGGTAATTAATAGTGGTAATAGTTATATTCCATCAATTCATTAATTGCAGTGTAACGATAACCTTTTTCCTAGGCCAACTAATTCTGTAAATATTCTAATATTCGCATTATTACTCTACTACATATTGATTACATAAGGATTCATGGGGATAAAGCTTTGATCTCCATCTTTGGATTTCTTTTTATCTTCACCGAAGTTGTTGATGAGGAGTTCCATATTGTTTGGTTTAAATATACGGGGTTCGAGTCAAAATCATAGAACAGATTTGGTAAATCATCCTTCTCACGGAGGGAGATAGAAATACATTGGCTACTTCATGTAAATAACTGCCATGTTTTTTAATTTCCTTTTCCCACTTCAACATTAGATTACCTGCTGCTTTTTTTTTTTGTAATTACTTAAACCAAAATACTGATTTTATTTTTTATGCAAGACTAACTACGAAACTTCTATTTAAAGAAAAATTATTTATACATAGGCAACTATGATTTTATTATCATGTTAAAAATATTACATGTAATCTCAACTTTATGATTCAACCCCCTCAGAAGAAAAACAAATTTCCCTCACAAAGTAGTACATAATTTTATAAAAAAACAAATCTTTGAAAGTTTTTTTAGTAGTACATAATACCAATTAATATATTTTTTTTACATTTCATAGAGTCAAGTCAAGTTTCTGAAAATTCCTCATGGAATCACTGCTTGAAAGGTGTTGGATTACAGGATTTGCAAAGCAAGATTCACTTCAAAGTTGATTTATAAACTTCTGGCTTATAAATTGTAAAGTCGTTAGTTTATACAAAGTCAAAAACTTAGTCATCTTGCAAAATGTTAAGACCACTTACTAGACAGCCCCACATGCATTGTGACTTGATATGCTGTTTGAAAGGTGTTGGATTACAAGACTTGCAAGGCAAGATTCAAATGAGATTAGCGTTGAGATGGATGAAAGGGAAGCAGAAGTTACTTATACGCAATCATGCAGGGTATACCACTTGGTTCCCAAACAATGAGACGAATCAATCAACAATAATCTTTCTTTGAAGCAGTGATCTTCTTGAAAGTTGAAGGCCTTTATGATGGGAGGGCTACTTAAGTAGGGATAGCTACTTATAATGTGCAAGAATTTAATGGATTGGGTTGCATACATTCATTGAAAGTGGTAATTAATAGTGGTAATAGTTATATTCCATCAATTCATTAATTGCAGTGTAACGATAACCTTTTTCCTAGGCCAACTAATTCTGTAAATATTCTAATATTCGCATTATTACTCTACTACATATTGATTACATAAGGATTCATGGGGATAAAGCTTTGATCTCCATCTTTGGATTTCTTTTTATCTTCACCGAAGTTGTTGATGAGGAGTTCCATATTGTTTGGTTTAAATATACGGGGTTCGAGTCAAAATCATAGAACAGATTTGGTAAATCATCCTTCTCACGGAGGGAGATAGAAATACATTGGCTACTTCATGTAAATAACTGCCATGTTTTTTAATTTCCTTTTCCCACTTCAACATTAGATTACCTGCTGCTTTTTTTTTTGTAATTACTTAAACCAAAATACTGATTTTATTTTTTATGCAAGACTAACTACGAAACTTCTATTTAAAGAAAAATAATTTATACATAGGCAACTATGATTTTATTATCATGTTAAAAATATTACATGTAATCTCAACTTTATGATTCAACCCCCTCAGAAGAAAAACAAATTTCCCTCACAAAGTAGTACATAATTTTATAAAAAAACAAATCTTTGAAGGTTTTTTTAGTAGTACATAATACCAATTAATATATTTTTTTTACATTTCATAGAGTCAAGTCAAGTTTCTGAAAATTCCTCATGGAATCACTGCTTGAAAGGTGTTGGATTACAGGATTTGCAAAGCAAGATTCACTTCAAAGTTGATTTATAAACTTCTGGCTTATAAATTGTAAAGTCATTAGTTTATACAAAGTCAAAAACTTAGTCATCTTGCAAAATGTTAAGACCACTTACTAGACAGCCCCACATGCATTGTGACTTGATATGCTGTTTGAAAGGTGTTGGATTACAAGACTTGCAAGGCAAGATTCAAATGAGATTAGCGTTGAGATGGATGAAAGGGAAGCAGAAGTTACTTATACGCAATCATGCAGGGTATACCACTTGGTTCCCAAACAATGAGACGAATCAATCAACAATAATCTTTCTTTGAAGCAGTGATCTTCTTGAAAGTTGAAGGCCTTTATGATGGGAGGGCTACTTAAGTAGGGATAGCTACTTATAATGTGCAAGAATTTAATGGATTGGGTTGCATACATTCATTGAAAGTGGTAATTAATAGTGGTAATAGTTATATTCCATCAATTCATTAATTGCAGTGTAACGATAACCTTTTTCCTAGGCCAACTAATTCTGTAAATATTCTAATATTCGCATTATTACTCTACTACATATTGATTACATAAGGATTCATGGGGATAAAGCTTTGATCTCCATCTTTGGATTTCTTTTTATCTTCACCGAAGTTGTTGATGAGGAGTTCCATATTGTTTGGTTTAAATATACGGGGTTCGAGTCAAAATCATAGAACAGATTTGGTAAATCATCCTTCTCACGGAGGGAGATAGAAATACATTGGCTACTTCATGTAAATAACTGCCATGTTTTTTAATTTCCTTTTCCCACTTCAACATTAGATTACCTGCTGCTTTTTTTTTTTGTAATTACTTAAACCAAAATACTGATTTTATTTTTTATGCAAGACTAACTACGAAACTTCTATTTAAAGAAAAATTATTTATACATAGGCAACTATGATTTTATTATCATGTTAAAAATATTACATGTAATCTCAACTTTATGATTCAACCCCTCAGAAGAAAAACAAATTTCCCTCACAAAGTAGTACATAATTTTATAAAAAAACAAATCTTTGAAAGTTTTTTTAGTAGTACATAATACCAATTAATATAATCATTGACCTTCAAAATCCAAATACTTTCATATTATGATAGTATAAGATATTCCATAAAAAAAGAAAGAAATACCCGTGCATCGCACGGGGGGTAAGTTTCTTGTTATCACTAATGATACTTATTCTACAATAATGAAATAAAATAGGGAGGATGGAATAATGGAATATTATTGATATTTTGAAAACATATCATATTAACTAATATAATTCACATTAATAGATTCGCTATTCAGGAATGGAAAAAACTTTCATTTAATATACCTAAAAAAAACCAAATCTTGATAAATACTACAAAAATTGTTGAATTTAAACTTTAGTTTATGTACTTTAATGAAACCTTTAGATCTTAAAATCAAATACTCCCTCCAATAATAAATTTTATCATTATTTTGTTGAGTTTGTCTTTGTCGTGAATATAGGACCCAAATTCTTTTTTGTCCATTTTTCTCAAATATCTTTATCAATGCTCTTCCAATGTGACAACAATCAGGCAAGAAATGCGAGATAAAGTGAAGATAATTGTACTATCTCCGTTTACTATCTCCGTTTATAATTGTACTATATACTTTAATGAAACCTTTAGAACTTAAAATCAAATACTCCCTCCAATAATAAATTTTATCATTATTTTGTTGAGTTTGTCTTTGTCGTGAATATAGGACCCAAATTCTTTTTTGTCCATTTTTCTCAAATATCTTTATCAATGCTCTTCAAATGTGACAACAATCAGGCAAGAAATGCGAGATAAAATGAAGATATTTGTATTATCTCCATTTATAAATATAAGATTAAGACCTATTGATTTCGAGGAAAATTTTGTTCATAAATATAAAATCTCTTTCTATCCTTTTTCACATTTTACCAAAATTTATCTATTAATGGATCTAAAAAATAAACAAGTAAGAGGTGTAGGGTGGAAATAAAGGAATATGGTTAGGGTATTTTTGTAAAAATATGTGACTTTAATTAACTTGACTAATCTAACTAATATCCTTAACTAATCAAATTAAGTAAACTTGTCTTATATTTGGGAAGGGACATACAGGGTAATGTTTTAGAAAAGTGCAAGGCACTAACTAACATAATTAATATTTTTAATTCAATAAAATTAGCTAAATAATACACTCCTTTGCTACTTATTATAAGACCACTTTCAATTTTTCTAAAGAACTTTAATATGTAAAATTAATCACTTTTAAAATGTATATAATTATTTTTATTCCTAAAAACTAAGTTATTCTACTTATAAGCTAACCTATAATTTTATTACAAGTGACATATATATTATAATTTAGTAGCCAATTCACTACCTTTATTTCAACAAAAAAGTATATAGATCTTATAATACTGGAAGTATCTAAGTTAGAGTAAGAGAAAATCTTACATGAATTTGATGTACCACATCAAGTAAACACAGAGTCTCTTACTCTTACGTGAAATTTTCAATCTCACATGACATCCTTAAAAATCTTAACTAACACATTAAAAAAAATATTAATATCATGCTTTCAATTTTTTATTTTACAAGTTAAGAAAATATTTTTATCACATAGTTCAAATTTCTAGAATGTCACATCAATGAATATTAGCCCTAAATTTATATTTAATAGGCCAACTTGGTAGGCTTTATGGGCTTTTTAGTTTAACCTTGGCCGACCTGTTAAACAAATAGGCACAGAAAAGCCTATAACTGAGTCTGACATATTAGAATACCAAATATCCTAGGCCTTTAATAGGCTAGTTCATAGGCCCTAATAGGCCAACCTAATCTATTTCTAGTCTAGTTGTTATTAGTCAGAACTCAAAACACAAGTATCTAATTAATTAGCTATAAATAAATTGTGCCTTATGTTTCCCACTAAAATATAAATCTCCATTCCCGCGTTCATATTTTTCGTCTCATTCCAATTTCACAGCTTACTTTACATAACTTGGAAGAGAGAAGAACAACAAAGATAAGAAATGGCGATTGTGATGAAGAAGAAGGAAACCACTTTGCTTCCACCATTTGCTCTATCTGCTACCAACCTCTCAAACCCATCATCGTTCAAAACCTTCAATCAATCAACATCTTTGGCCATGTCTTCCATCAGCTCTGGTAAAAAACAAAACAAATCCCATTTCCCCTTCTTTTAATCTTTCTTTTTACTATTCTATAATCTTTCTCATCTGTCTTCATTTCCCATTGTGAAAGTTTGGATCTTTCTTCTTTCTTTTGTTGGGTTTGTGAAAGATTGGAATCTTTTTATTGGGTTTGTGAAAGATTGGATTTTTTTTGTTGGGTTTGTGAAAAATTGGATTTTTGTTGTTGGGTTTCTTAAAGGTTTCTTGTTAGTGACTTTAGACTATATAAAGTGTCCTATGCTGATGGTTAAGTGTTTGAGGAACATAACCTTAAGAATATTCATTTGTTATATGGATGTTATCAACTTATGTAAAGGCATGATCTTGATTTTGACTAAAGTGACATGTTATATGATGTCTCCATTCAATGAGAATATTCAACGTGAATAAGTGAAGTTGACAGTTTTTTTAATTTTTTAATGAAAAAATTGATTTTTGGTTTACTTGTAGTTTGGCTTGTGAGGTTGGTAGGAATTAAGGATGCAAAATGAATCATTTTAAATTGATTATAGCTATCTTTTTCCATTCCCTTCCTTTTCTTTCTTGCCTTCAATTTCTCTCTGATCAATGGATATTGTTGGTTTTATTACTTGTTTTGGAAAAACCCAGAAGGTCAGATCTTTTTGTTGGGTTTGTGAAAAATTGGATTCTTTTTGTTGGGTTTGTGAAAAATTGGATTCTTTCTTTTGGGTTTACTAAAGGTTTCTTGTTAGTGACTTTAGATTATATAAAGTGTCCTATGCTGATGGTTAAGTGTTTGAGGAACATAACCTTAAGAATATTCATTTGTTATATGGATGTTGTCAACTTATGTAAAGGGATGATCTTGATTCTGACTAAAGTGACATGGTTATATGATGTCTCCATTTGATTGTTATATGGATGTTGTCAACTTAAGAATATCCGTTTTGATCTTGGTGTTTTTTTCCCTTTGATTGTTTAAGCTTACCTTTTATTTCTTTTTCTTTATTTTCCCATTCCCTTCTTTTTCTTTCTTTCCTTCACTTTCTCTCTGAACAATGGATATTGTTGTTGGTTTTATTATTTGTTTTGTGGACAGCCCAGAAGGTCAGATCACCCATTAAAGTTGCTCCTAGATGACCACTGACCGTTGATGAATATCGGTTTTTGTCGTAAGTCCTTTACTCTATTCTATTATTGCTCCTTACAACCTTTCTTGGTGCTTCTTTTTAATTTATATTTTAACTTATATTCACAATATTATTTATCTACTTCAGTGTCATGTACCAATCCAAATTCAAAGATCCAGTCTACACAATAACTTGGAATGAAGAAAAAGCAGGTTTCAGTGGTTATTTTTCCTTCTTAATAATTGTGATAGTAAAAGACTAAACGTACACTTGGGCTAATTATGCTTTTAGAACTTTCTACTTAGGATTTGATATGTAAAATTAGCCTTGTTTAGTACTTTTACTATCCGAACAGTGTACTCTACTTTTATTTTCATTTGAATGACAGTTGGCAAAGAACCTAAAAAGCTTAAAAAACTTTGGGAGGGTTACAATGAAGTCCTACGGGAGAGGATTGAACCCGACCAGGCCCCTTGAAGCCATTAAATTAGGTTGAATTCCTAGGGATTTAGAGCCACTGTCATACATTCATTGTAATATCATCTAAGTCCCTAGGGACTTCAGCCTAATTTAATGGCTTCAAGGAGCCTGTTCGGGTTCAATCCTCTCTCGAAGGACTAGTTGTAATTTCTCCCCAAACATCACTAATAAAAAAAGTTAGAGGAAGAGCGATCGTAATAAAGAAGATTTAAATGGAGGCTGCCTCTCTTCAGAGGAGGGTAGGACCTTCTTTTCGCGCCTTGTACTCCTACGTATAGAAACACACTCTTACAACACTAATCAGGACTTAAAATTAAAATAGAGGTTTCTAGGTTCCCATATTATCAAGATCTTCCTATATCTCCTTTTCACCAAACCGTTGGCAACCCAGTGATATGTCAGATTTGAAGGCCATTGGGAATGGTAAATCACAATGAGTTTTGCTGTATAACTGTATCGTTTCCAAAATCTCTCATATTTCTTGTGATTTTATTTGTTTCCATGTTGCAATCCTTTTTAATATATTTTTTTTTGTTTTCTTACAGGTGTAACTCCGCCTATATATGTTTATAGCCGGTCCCAAGCCCGGATAAAGGAGGAGGGTTGTGGTAGGCGCAACTTAAAGATTGTCGAGTGACGTGGCAGTTGGCGGCCTATTTAGGTCAAACTTAACAGTCAAACTTAGCTTCAGCTTCCTACGTCGAGAATCAAGTCTCTGGTCAGTTTCCTCTGTCTATCATATTCTGTCCTTATCTTTTTCTTTCATATTAGGCCAGTTCCCGAATTGGGTGTTGCGTTTTTGGGACATAATCAACCAAAATGAACCTTAAATCTTAATCTCTTAAATTGGAATTATTATTATGTAAATGAACCTTATGAAATGCATGTTTTTTTTTGTTAAGAAGAAATGAGTGTGGTTGAAACTTGCAGTGCATGTTATTTCTATGCTATTTCTTTGTTTTTTTTTTGATATAAAAAGAAAATAAGACTAAAAAAACAATACTAAGTACCAACTAGCTATTCCTTTGTTTTAATGTGTACAGTAAAATATGGAAAAGTTAGTTGGTCTTCTTTTCTTTTGTTCCTGGTTACCACTTAGTTATCATAGGTACAGGATAGGGAAGTTCTCTTTTCTTACATGTATATGTGTGATCTGTCATATATGCTTTATGGTGTGAAAGTTCTTGACTGCAATAGGAAGTGAGCATGTTACTGCTAATTTTTCGAAAGCAAGTTATGTTAAACGAAAAATTTTAGGAGCACTTCTATATTGACTTAAATGTCTTAAACAGATTCTTAAAACTAAAATAATGATGCCAGGATGGATATGGATGTATGGCTGCTTTTATGGGTTGTATGTTCCATTCCTATATCCTGATGGCAAATATGTGGCAGCCACGAAACTGCAATTCTTTGGAGAAATCCTCCATATTTAAGTGTTTCTTTTGACGCAGGAACCTCTACTAAGGGAAAATATGCTGTGCTCTTTCTTGGCTTGCCAAATTTTTTTTGGAAGGAAACTTCCTGCCTGTCTGCTCTCCTACTCTCAGATAGCATCATCTGCACTTTCTCACCTGATCGTCAGTCACTCGCTCACCTCATTGCTTAACATTGCCATTTAATCAGATTGATCATAGTGGGATCATCATTCAATTTATCAAGCCATGCCTACATTGACTGAAAATAGGGGGTCAGTGAAACACACATGCAAAGCCATGCCTACATCCACTGAAAATAGGGGAACAAATGAAATCTACCATGCCATGCCTTATCTTTCTGAATTCACTCGTGCTGTCTGAATGGAGAAGCATGCTTTGCAATGACAATTCCAGATCTGAATTTTGGATTTAAATCTTTTATTTCAATCATCATATTATTCCCATTGAACGCCTCTACCGCTTTATGTGCATCAGCCCTCACATATATGCAGGTGTTGTATTCTGTTGTTCCTTACATGGAAAATGATATCCTGATTTGGCTGATGTACTGCTTGGTGAGATATGACATGCTGATGCCTTGCACCATCACTTGTGTGTTTAATGTTGTTGCTGTTTTTGCAGGTTTTGCATTTGTGTATTTTGAAGATGAGCGTGATGCAGAAGATGCAATCAGAGCTTTAGACAATTTTCCTTTTGGTTCTGACAAGCGAAGGCTGTCTGTAGAGTGGGCTAGAGTAAGATACTTTCATGACATTTTTATTGGCAAGTGAAATAATGATCTGCCTGAAATTTGTTAATACTTACCAGTTGCTTTGATCCTGCAGGGTGAACGTGGCCGTCATCGAGATGGGTCTAGAGCAAACCAGAGTCTCACTAAAATGTTATTTGTGATCAACTTTGACCCACTCCGTACTAGAGTTCGTGATATAGAAAGACACTTTGAACCATATGGGAAAGTTCTTCATGTTCGGATCCGTCGGAATTTTGCCTTTGTGCAGTTTGAAACACAAGAAGATGCCACTAAAGCTCTTGAGTGTACACACATGAGGTCAGTGATTAGGTCATTTACATTCTTTGTTGGTTTCCTATTTATAGCATGGGAAATAAATTCAGTCCTGTTGTTGCAGCAAAGTGTTGGATAGGGTGGTTTCAGTGGAGTATGATCTGAGGGATGATGATGAGAGGAGCAATAAGTATTATGACAGTCCCAGAAGAGGAGGAGGTTATGGCAGATCACCCAGTCCACCTAGTCCCGATTATGGCCGTCCACGCAGCCCTGTGTATGACAGGTACAATGGGCCAACATGTGATACACGAAGGAGTCCAGATTATGATAGGCCTAGGAGCCCTGAATATGGTAGATATCGCAGGTATTGTTTCTTTAGTACTCCCTCTGTTCCTAAATATAAGATCACTTTCACATTTTAGCTTGTTTCTAAATATAAGATCACTTTCTAATTTTTCCCATTTTTTTTTCCAAATTAACCATAATAATGCTTATCTATGGTTACAAGCAAGAGAGGGAGAGTAGGGATGAAGGATTATGGTTAGGACTTAAATAAATTAGTAATGTTATGTGTTAATAGCTAACTTAACTAACATCCTTAATTTAATCAAATTAGGAAATTGGTCTTATATTTAGGAATGGAAGGAGTATTTTTTATCTATTGTCTTTTAGCAACTTGGTTCTTCTATTTAATTTACATTTTAGCTGATTTGTTCTGTTCATCTCTACAGCTGCTCACCAATCTGAAGGTCCAGGACCTGAAAAATGCCCTCTGTTGTGGATGGTGTGGAATGAAGCAGGTTCCGGTGGTTCTAAATTGTGTGTGTTGGTATTAGTGCAATATGTGTAGTAAAGTGGACAATTGGCTGTATTCTGTTTTGGCTTCTGTATCTAAAAAACTAAGCATTTGGGTTTAATTATATGCTTGTAGTACTGGATATCAGAACTTTGTTTAGTTTGTATCAAAAGTTAGCTTTGTTTAGTACTATTGCTATCAGAACTTTCGTCCAGTGATGATGCATTCCCATTTTAAATGGCAGTTGGCAAAGCACAAATCTTTTATGTTCATTATTTTGAAAGAAAGCTTAGTTGAAATGCTGAGTTCATATTTCTTATAATTAAGATTTTGTTAGTGCGCTTGGTTTTCAAATTTTACACCAACCACCAATTCTTTCATCAGGAATCTGTGCATATCATTTTTTTTTATAAAAAAACAACTTTCAACCATTATTTCAATTTATTACTCTCCCTTCCTAATTATAATGTTACTTTTTCTAATTTGATTAGATTAAAAGCGTTAATTAAACTAGTTATTAAAACACTTTATTATCAATTCAAACTAATTATGCATGTGCCTTTATTGTCACTCTTTCTTGTTTGTTTATTGTAGATGAACATTATTAGGGTTTATTTGGATAAAAAATGGAGGAAAAATAAAAAATGTGGTTTTATATATAGAAACAAGTTGAAATTTAAAAGTGATTTTATTTATATTTAAGAATGTAAAGAGTGTTTCCTTTTATATTTATTTAAGTTTGCATTGGTTTGTAATGCTATAAGCTTCTACCAAAGTAAGTTCAAGGGTGAAAGGTTCAATTGGGGTTAAATTGGATGAGAGACGTATTCAAATAATATAATTTAATTAAGAATAATTAAATTTAGGACCTAACTTAACTCAAGTTCTCAAGTTACCCAACAAAGACTCTTACACCCCACCCACCCCATTATATCCCATATCTCACACCTTACCTCCATCCTTCCTCCTCCACTCACTACGTACGCCTTTTTACACTCTCAAATTTTTGAAAACCTCATCCTATTCTGTTCATGTCTTTCTCCCTTTTTTTCACTCGAAACTCTTATTGCAGGCTAAATCTGAATCTTTACAGGTTTCCTCTCTTTTCATTCTCATTTGTGATTTCCATAACTAGGACCTTAAGAAGAAGAGAAATTTCATTGCCGACGTTAATAGATCCGTTGCATGCATGTGAGTTTTCAATACAAAATATCGTTTTTGATCTTGGTGTTCTTTTCTCTTATTGTTTCAATTTACCTTCTACTCCGTTTTCTTTATTTTTCTATTCCATTGTTGCCAAGATTTTAAAGATTTTGGATTTTTTCGTTTTTCCTTATGGGTTTTGTCGATTAATGCCATTTGTTTCTTTTTTTTTTTTGATAACATTGCCATTTGTTTCATGATACATGTAGTCATTAATATTTTTGTAGGTATTAAAATTCAGATATATTAGTTACTACTCCCTCCGTTCCTAAATATAAAACCTAGATAACTTTTTTTTGGAGATGTTAAGGTTACCATATATGCTATTAAATTATGATATATTTGATATATTTTTAGATTAGTCATTAGTTTATAGGTTGAATAAACTAGTTTGAGGAAAAAAATGAGGTAAATCAATTTATAATTAACTTATTTTATGCTTTTTTAGGATTTTCTAAAAAAGTCAATTAGGTCCTATATTTAGGAACGGAGGGAGTATATAAAAAAGGGTTGATATGCAAATCCACCACTGAAGTATACCAAAAGATGCAAATTCCCTCTGACATATTTTTAGGTGCAATTTCACCCTTAAAGTAAAAATTTTGTGCAATTTAACCCTTCCGTTAAGTAAAAAGTTTAACACAGTCTATTTTAATACACGTTGGCGCTTACATGGATGACACATAATAAAACTTAAAACATAAATAAGATAGAAATATAATAGAAAAAAAAAGAAAAGAAAAAACAAATTACCCCCCTCCCCCAACCACAGTTATAATCTTAAGTTTTGATAATAACTGATATAAGATAAAGACAAAGCAATCACTGAGTCAAGGAAAAACGATTACAACAACAACAACAACAACAACAAAGCCTTATCCCAACTAGGTGGGGTCGGCTACATGAATCACAGACGTCATTGTGCTCGGTCAGTTGCCATGCTTGGTGATATATTATTGAGCAAAAGGTCTTGTTGGATAATGTCATTAAGAGTTCTCTTTGATCTCCCTCTCTTTAACGATTACTAGTTATAATACAAGAACAAGCAATTACATGATAAAGCGATTACTGATGACTTAGGAAATATTGCACAAGTAGTTAAACAATCACCCACATAGACAAAAGGAATAGAAATTACTTGGTGATTCAATTATTAGTTCTCATAGACATAACGATTACTTAGGAATAACGGTTACTTGTCAAATCAAGTAAAACCTAAGTTAGAGTAATAATCGAAGCATACCAATAGTTAACTTCAATCACTAGACCATGGTGAATAATCTAAGTCAAGATAGCAATCGAAGCATACCAGTATTTAACTTCAATCACTAGACCATGGTGAATAATCTAAGTTAAAATAGCAATCGAAGCATACCAGTATTTAACTTCAATCACTGGTCTAAACTTAGGGAGTAATCGAAGCATTTGATTAGGTGACTTCAATCACCTAATCAGCACAAAGATTAGCAATTCAATAAGGTTACTTCAATGAGAGAACCCTAGTTGAGTGATCTAATCAGATAACATCAATCACTGACCTGGGTGATCTAAGTCAGACCAATAATTGAAGAAGTGAGAAAAATGCCTTCAATCACTGAAAGTAATTGAATCAATGATCAAATTGGCGATAATTGAAGAATCGAGTAATTGCTCTTCCTATGCTTTTAACCTGTGATCTAAGTGTGTGACAGATAATCAAAGAAGAGTAATCACTCCATAATCGAAGTTGCGGCCAGAAAGCAAATCAAGTACAAAAGTACACTGCTATGCTCAGAGAACCTTTTACAGAAGACGTTAGACTCAGCCCTCCTACATATAAGATCATAAAGCAACTTCTACCTTCAAAAATGCCCAAGGTCAACTATTAAAGCATGAACACTACAAAAAAATGGGAACATTTCAGCGTGTTAAACAACAAGCATCTTAACGGTTCCAACCGCTGATGTGGCGCTACAGCGCTTCCAGCGACCGCTGTATTTCAGTGCGTGACAAATAACATATTAGCGGGTATATGAGACCGCTGTAGCGTTGGGCAAACCGCCGTTTTGTGAAACCACGGGGCATCTGAGCGGTTAGCCCGACCGCTGAAGTGGAACATTGAATTTTTTAAAATTTCCTGGCATGAAAATTCAAAATTCAAACTTTTTTAAAAATCCAAACGTCAGCGCGCTATTCAGATTTTTTGAAAAATTCACCACTTCCGCGGTCGGTCCGACCGCGGTGGTGTAATTTAATTTTTTCTTAAATAATCATCACATCAGCGGTTGCAACCGCTGATGTGCGATAAAAAATAAAATAAAAAAAATATGCATTCAAACCCAGTTGCCTATGAAGAAAACTGGGTTTGAGAGCATATATATGTGAACAAATTAAATGTATATGAACGAAGAATGTATAAATGAAGTGAGAACAAGTAGTATAAAAAAATAAATAAAACAAATGTATATAAAAACGAGTAAGTGATGAGTAAGAATGAAGCAATAATATGAACAACTTAGATAAGTTTACATATACTTGAAGAAGATCTATGGGCTTGACTGGAAATTTGAAAAGAAAAACCTGGATGAAGATCAGAGAAAAGGGCATAGCAGCTTCTTCAGGGAGGGAAAATGAAAAAGATCGAAAATGAATGGGTGGGTGGTGCTCTATTTATAGGCAGACCGTACCACACGGCGGTTTCGACCGCTGTCATGCTTGTGATATCTCCAAAACAACGCTGGTAACCGCCTATCTGCACTTCAGCTGTTGTAACCGCCGTACCGCTGTATGATTATTTGATATTTCATCTCCCTAGGCGCAATATTATAATATTGTTTTTTAAAACAACCCTCATTGCAGCGGTTTGAACCGCCGGCGTGTGATTTAAAAAATATTAAAACAGTCACTCGGTTCCCACGCTCCTCTTGGCCTATATATATGCATACATATACCTTCAACCAGGCATAGCATAATATAAATTCATCTCTATCTCCATTCTCACTCAAATATATCATATATATATGTGTGTGTGTGTGTATATATATATGTGTGTGTGTATATATATATATATGTATGTATCTATATATATATGTATATATATATATATGGATAAATCATGGATATCATTGCTGTTGCGACGAAATTCAACTTAATGTAAAAGGCCCACTAGGCCCAAAAGGTGATAAGTCTGAAGAAGCCCAATGTGTCAGAGAATCGACTAAATCTTCAATGCTGGTCAAAGATATTCTGTAACCGCTATTTAATTCTTTGTAATCTCCATATTTATGGGAATCAAAACGGAAATACCCATAAGTGTGTAAATTGATTATTCCAACGGATAGGAAATTTGTAGCCTATATATAGAAACTCGATCCATGTAAAGGATCATCCAATATCTTATGAATCTTGTACTTTCTATTTCTCTCTTTCGCTAGTCGACCAAAGTCTAGGCGACTAATCTTTTGTATTACCATTGTGGTTTGTCCACACATTCTGAATAAAATCATTATTCTTTGATTTGATATATTTGTGTATCAACATTTGGCGCCGTCCGTGGGGAAGATAGTCTTTTCATATAAGCTACCGTCTTTTTGGCAATTCATTTACAATGGAACAACCTAGTCATGGTGATCAATTCTCTCAAATTCTGGCGAAGTTGACTGAACAATCTGAAAGGATGACTAGGCAGGAGCAATTTGTTACACAGCAGAGCGAAGCCATCGCCATTCAAACAGAAACTCTGGAACGGTTGCAGAAGGAAAATCAAGAATTACACCAAAAAATAAATGCCATTGCTGATAAGCATCCTGAGAATGAAGAAGAGCGCGAGGATGATATTCCTCACGATTCTGAAGGAGGAGGTAAGAAAGATACTGAGCCTAACAATTCTGGTCATGATGCAGGATCTGAAGAAGAAGAATCCACCAAAGCATCCACTTATACAGGTGACACACGTGCCACTGAAACGGAGTATTTGAAGAAGAAAGTGCAAACTCTCGAAAGAACAGTGTTGCAAATCCCAGGAATTAGAAAACCATTTGAGTCTGCTAGATTGGGAAATTATTCAGATAGCCCATTTGTCGATCAAATTGCTTTAATTGACTTACCTGAACGTTTTGTGTTTCCTGTTTTGCCAAAATATAGTGGAAAAACAGATCCTGATGAGCATATGGCACAGTATAGACAAATTATGATGGCTGCCGTCATACCTGCTGAAAAACGTCAAGCTGCGATGTGTCGTGGTTTTGGCATTAGCCTAATAGGTCCAGCATTGTCATGGTGGACAAATCTCATGCCAGGTAGTATTAATTCGTTTAGTCAACTAACTGAAATATTTGTGCATCAATTTGCTAGTAGTCGAAATTTGATCAAAACATCTGATGATTTATATAGAATATTACAAAGACCTAATGAAACTACTAGGGAAATATTAACCAGGTTTACTCAAGAAATGGTAAGTATTCCAAATTGTGACGAATTTATAGCTGTGCAAACTTTTCGTAGATGTTTGCTTCCAGGTTCACAACTTTATAAAGAGCTCACTATGCATCAAGTTAAGACTTGGGTGGAAGTACAAGCTTATGCTTGGGCTCAGATAAGGTGGGAGGAAGATGATGCAAAATTTAGATTAGAATTGGCTGAGCGACAGAAAAATACACAGCAAGGTGGTTATGTCGATAGGCGATCCCAGCAAGCTCGAGGTAAGAATTGGAGATCTGAACCTTATTCCACAGGTAATCGAGGAGGATCGCATGGTGATGATTCCAAAAAGCCGCCCGTGCCCAAATTGAGTGAGCATAATTTTTCAGTAAGCCCGGCGGAATTAGTGAACACATTACAGAAGCTAGGCGATTCTGTTAGGTGGCCCAATAAGCTTAAACGTGAGCCAGAAAAGCGTAACCCGGATAAATGGTGTCATTTTCATGACGACCATGGACATAGAACGGAAGATTGTATTCAACTAAGAAAAGAAGTGGTGGAATTGATGAAGAAAGGTATGTTAAAAGATATTATAAAAAATAATAAAAATACATCTCGTGCAGGTGATGCACAACAAAAGCCAGTCCATTCATCGACTACACCACAGAATGCTCGTACCATTCATATGATAATAGGTGGGTCCGAGGTAAGTGGAAGTACATATTCTGCTGCAAAGAGACATGCTCGTTCTTTGTTTAATTATGATTCGTCAACTAGTTACTTAGGCGACGTTATGTCGACTAGTAATATTAATGAACAAATAACTTTTAAGAGTAGTGAAATTCAAATGTTTTCTTATCATGACGATGCTTTGGTAATAACTTTAATGATAGCTAATTGCAATGTCAAACGAGTTTTAATCGATGCAGGTAGTTCTGTTAATATAATTTATTTGCAAACAGTTAAAGAGTTAAATTTAGAATCTCAAATTATACAAGCACCTACAATATTGGTCTTCGGAAATGGAGCACCAGATAGAACGGTAGGGGAAATTTCTTTAGTCACCCAGGCTGTGGGTGTCAATCAACTAATCAAATTTCAGGTGATGGATTGCCCGTCAGCATATAATGTGTTGTTAGGTCGACCATGGATTCATCAAATGAGGTCTGTACCATCTACTTTGCATCAATCCATCAAGTTTCATACTCCTTGGGGGGTAAGAGAAATTAAAGGAGAACAAAGAATTGCAAGAGAATGCTATCAAACTGCTTTAAAAGGAATTTCAAAAAGTCTTGAGCCCGTATAGCAATTACAGAATCTGTCTCCAACGGATAAGGGGGGCTTAGGTGACGAATTAGAGAAAATTTCTTTACTTAAATCTGCTCCAATGGATAAAGTCCTCTCAGGTTTTTCAGGAATCAAAGAAATTTTCTCTAATTCGTCACCTAAGCCCCCCTTAAAGGAGAACAAAGAATTGCAAGAGAATGCTATCAAACTGCTTTAAAAGGAATTTAAAAAAGTCTTGAGCCCGTATAGCAATTACAGAATCTGTCTCCAACGGATAAGGGGGGCTTAGGTGACGAATTAGAGAAAATTTCTTTGATTCCTGAAAAACCTGAGAGGACTTTATCCATTGGAGCAGATTTAAGTAAAGAAATTAGGGAAGAATTAATTAGGTTTTTATCTAACAATTTGGATTGTTTTGCTTGGTCTCATGAGGACATGACAGGAATTAGCTCAGAGATAATAGTTCATCGGTTGAATGTGGATTCGTCGTTTAAACCTGTTAGGCAAAAAAGAAGGAAATTCGCACCTGAAAGAAATAAAATTATAAATAATGAAGTTGACAAATTATTGAACATTGGTTCAGTAAGGGAGGTACAGTATCCAGATTGGTTAGCTAATGTGGTAGTAGTACCTAAAAAGAATGGTAAGCATAGAGTGTGTATTGATTTTACAGATTTAAACAAAGCATGTCCAAAAGGTTCTTTTCCATTGCCTCATATAGATACACTAGTCGACGCTACTTCAGGTCATGAGTTGTTAAGTTTTATGGACGCTTTTTCTGGATATAATCAAATTTTAATGCATAGTGATGATCAAGAGAAAACATCTTTTATAACAGAAAGAGGCACTTATTGTTATAAAGTTATGCCATTTGGTTTGAAAAATGCAGGAGCAACTTATCAACGGTTAGTAAATAAAATGTTTTATCAACATCTAGGAAAAACTATGGAAGTCTATATAGACGACATGTTAGTTAAGTCTTTAAAAGCAGTAGATCATGTTAGTCATTTGAAGCAAGCTTTTGATTTATTAAGAGAGTATAATATGAAATTGAATCCTGAAAAATGTTCTTTTGGGGTAAAGTCAGGAAAGTTTTTAGGGTATCTTGTTTCAAAAAGGGGGATTGAAGCTAATCCAGCACAAATTAAAGCAGTAATGGAAATTCCTTCTCCTCAAAATGTTAAGGATGTTCAGAAACTAACAGGGCGTCTAGCTGCTTTGACTCGTTTTATTTCCAGGTCATCTGAGAGGTGTCAACCATTTTTTGAAGCTCTGAGGAAATGTAAAGATTTCCAATGGAATGATCAGGCAGAGGGAGCTCTGCAAAGTCTAAAAAATTATTTAAGTAGTCCACCTTTGTTAATGAAACCTGAAGCAGGTGAAGTGTTATATTTATATTTAGCTGTAGCAGCAAGTGCAGTAAGTGCGGTGTTGATAAAAGAAATTGGAAAGAAACAACATCCAGTCTACTACGTGAGTAAGGCGCTACTTGACACAGAGACCAGGTATTCTTTAATGGAGAAACTAGCTTTAGCTTTGGTATCAGCTTCTAAAAAATTGAGGCCCTATTTTCAATGTCATCCTATAGTGGTAGTAACTAATTATCCTTTAAGGAATGTTTTGCATAAACCTGATTTATCTGGTCGACTAGTAAAATGGGCGATAGAGCTTAGTGAATTTGATATTTCGTATTTGCCTAGAACTGCAATTAAATCCCAAGCATTAGCTGATTTTGTAGCTGAGTTTAGCCCTAATTTACAACAAGAAATAAATAAAAGTACATTAGGTGAGAGTCGACAAAATACTAGACAAGCTCCATGGGAGTTGCATGTCGATGGTTCCACCCATTCTAAAGGAACAGGGGTAGGAATTGTTTTACAGAACGTACATGGAGACAAAATAGAACAAGCTATAAAATGTGGATTTAAAGCAACTAATAATGAGGTAGAATATGAGGCTCTAATTGCTGGTTTAAAATTAGCTTTAAGTTTAGGAATAGCATCCTTGGTAGTCTGTAGTGATTCACAGTTAGTTTCAAAGCAGGTTGAAAAAAGTTATCAAACAAAGGATGACAGAATGAAAAATACTTAGGTATTGTGGAAAGTTTAGTAGACAAATTCGAGAGCTTTGAAATAAAACAGATTAGTCGAGAAGACAATCAACAAGCTGATGCATTAGCCAACTTAGGATCAACTTTAGATGCTAATCAAGATAAACATATTCCCTTATATTTCTTGACAACTTCAGCGTTAGAAAATTCTGACAAATTGATAAATAGTAATAATTTGACTTGGGATTGGAGAACACCTCTAGTCGCTTACTTAAAAGATGGACAATTACCAAGTGATAGGAACGAAGCGCATAGAATAATTATTAGGGCGGCTAGATTTACCGTACTAGGGGACGAGTTATATAAAAGATCATATGCAGGAGGTCCTTTGTTAAAATGTGTATCCCCTTCAGAGTCAAATTATGTACTTAGGGAAATCCATGAAGGAGATTGTGGAGATCATAGTGGTAGTAGAAGCCTCATAAGGAAAGTGCGTCTAGCTGGCTATTTTTGGCCCACATTGCAGAGTGAAGCGATAGCATTGGTAAAGAAATGTGATAGTTGTCAGAAATATTCCAATGTAGATAGGTTACCACCTGAAAAACTACATACCATTGCGCCAATATGGCCGTTCATGAGATGGGGGATGGATATAGTGGGTAAGTTACCAGCAGCCCCTGGGAACGTTGTGTTCTTACTAGTAGTCACCGATTACTTTACTAAGTGGATAGAAGCAGCTGCATTTGCTCAAATTAGAGAAGTAGAGGTAATTAATTTTGTGTGGAAAAATATAATTTGTAGGTTTGGTTTACCAAAAGATATCATATGTGATAATGGGTCACAATTTATTGGGAAGAATTTTAGAAAGTTTTGTCAAAAATGGCATATTCACTTGAAGTTTTCGACACCTAGAAATCCTCAGTCTAATGGACAAGCTGAATCCAGTAATAAAACCATAGTTAATTCGCTAAAGAAAATGTTAGATAAGGCTAAAGGCCGATGAGCTGAAGAATTGCCAGCCGTTTTATGGGCTTATAGAACGACGTCGAGGACGTCGACTGGCGAAACACCATTTTCATTGGTGTATGGGACGGAGGCAATGATCCCTGTAGAAGCAGGGGTACCCTCATTACGATATAAATGGTCACGAGAAGAAACTAATAATGAAGGATTACAATTAAATTTAGATTTATTAGAGGAAAGAAGAGAACAAGCATTGATTAGGATAGCAGCTTATCAAAATAGAGCGATTAAGTTTTGGTATAAACATATTCGAGAAAGGCAGTTTAAGGTAGGTGATTGGGTTCTTAGGAAGGTGTTTCAGAATACTGAAGAGAGTAGAGATGGTAAGTTGAGTCAAACATTTGAAGGTCCTTATAAGGTGGTTGAAGTTACAGGACCTGGAGCATATAGACTAGTCGATAAAAATGGTAAAGAACTTTTAAGAAGTTGGAATGCCATACATTTGAAGAAATATTATTTTTAATTATGAATTTGATATTGATATTGAATGCAGATTGTTGATATTAACAAAGTCGTCAAGAACTTTGGAAAATGATGAATAATGTGCTAGCAGGATCATGGTATCATGGCGTTAATCTGCAGCACTCAAAATTCTGATCCATAGTCAATACGAAAAAGTTTGTTTATGATTGTTGCAGGTTGCAAAGAAGTTACCCCAGATGATAGGTGACGAAAATTCAAAAATCAAGCTAAGTGACTAAGTTGTCAGAAATAGCTTAAGTCGACACAATTCAAGTAATATAGTCGACCATGCTTACTCAAAGTAGGATAGTCGACCAAGCATCTGAACTAGTCGATTAATCCAAAAGAGGGTAATGCTTTTTCCCAAACGAGAGTTGGCAACCAAGCATCTAAGTATGCTAGTCGTTTAACTCAAAAGCGGGTAAGATAACTTGTTATGCGAAGATTCATGACAGTTATAAAATTGCAAATGCAAATGAAACTAACATAAATATGTCTGAAACAATATCCAGGGAAAGAAATCCAGAAGCGACATGGAATTTAAAGTAAATCCAAGCTAAAATGCAGGCTAAGCAGCTGGAGCGTCAGCATCGCCTCCTCCATCTTGGGCCGGGGGACTGCGAGGTTCATTATCTGGAGAGGAAACAGGAGGATCTGGGAATGTTGTATAGTATTCATTAATTACGGCTTCAGGATCCCAGTTGACATGCTTGCCCTCCTTGTATTCCAGCATCAACTCCATTTGAGTCCTCATCTCAACCTCAGCAATGGCCTCCTCTAGGTATTTCTTTCTATCTTTAAGGGCCTTGTTCTCCACTAGCAGTTGCATAATTTCTTGCCCCTTATTGGAAACCTCATTACCTAAGTTGGCATTGATCTCCTTAAGCTCAGTGACCTTTTGCCTCCCCTCTTCAACGCCTCTCCTAAGGTTATTGATTAGTTCAGTCTTTTGGATCGAGGCCGCTTTCTCTTTGGCCAAGGATTGCTTTCCCTTGTCGACAAGAGCTTGTAGAGTTTCTAACTCCTTCTCCAGAGCGGCAATCCTTTCATTCTTGTCTGCTTCTAACTGAGTAAAACGATCCTGGGTGACTAAACTCTTAACTTGCTCTCTGTGCAAAGACATGAACTCTAGAGCCTGAATAGGCCCATGAAGTGTGTAAGTAATAATGTGATATTTACAAATATTGACTAAATAAGAAAATGTGAGTTATGTGAATTACCAGGAAGAGGTTCCTCATTGTATTATCAATGTTCTCTGTCACCTCTAGAGACTGAAAAGTTGCCCTATCAGTAGGGGTTGGGAGTCTTTGCAGGATGTCCAGGGTCGTCACCCAAGGCTTTCTGTGAAATGCAGAAGCCTCAGCAGGAAGAGAAAGATCTACACCCTTCATTTCTTCAAGGGAGATTAAGTCTTGAGAAGCACTTTGTAAGCTCCAGTCAGAGGTTGCTTTGAGTTTCTTAGGAGATGGGGGAGCAGAATGAACTGAAGGTTCTTGGATGGTAACCCCAGGGAGAACAGCCCCTCTGGGCCTCTTACTTCTGGTGGTAGGGGGATTAACTATGGCCATGGCTGTTTCTTTGCCTTTAACCTTAGCAGGACTAAGGTTCTCATTCTGAGGAAGAGGAGGAGGAATAACAACAGCAGGAGGAGTAGTAGTGGCGGCATTCGCAAAGTGTCTTTTCTTGCTCCTAATTTCAAAAGCGGCAGCATTCTTTGCTTCAGTCTTAAATTGAGCCCGTTCAGCAGAAGTCAACTTGGGGGGCATTTTTCCTAAAAAGAGTATGGTAACATTATCATTATTTCTGTATAGTTACCATTTTCAAAAGTTATTCTTAAAGTTAAAAATTACCTGAGATAATAAAAGAAAAACGTCTAGACTCTTTTGGTAGGGCAAGGATCTTCTTAATCTTGTCAGTAGAGGACTTTTCAATAGGACGAGAATAACTTAGTTGCTTGTCACCTATAAATAAAAACAAAGTAAGAATAAGCGTCAAAGGGTAGTTTATAAATAGGAAATGAGGTTAGTCGTCTTACTTAGACGACGCCACTCCTTTCTGAGTTTGACGCCAGGAGTCTCTAGGCTAGCAATTGGAATAATTAAAAACCTCTCATCCCATTGTCGGTCGTTAGGGCCTTTGTCGGAGGTCCAAGTCTCAAGCCCCTTGCGATTACGGATTAAAGTATAGACCCCTACCCTAACTTCTCCTGAAGGAGCCTTGACTTCACTAATAGAATAGGAGGTCAAAACGTCTAAGAGATCAAGGGGAAAACCTAAGTGACGTCCTAAAATGTCGGCTACCAAAGCCACTCTCCACACATGGGGCATAAGTTGGGAAGGGGATAGGTCAAAATGTATACAAAGTTGTTCAATAATAAGGGGAACAGGAAAGCAACTAGCATAACGAAAAGCTTCTACGCTTAAGGCGATAGTGTTCTTAGAAAAAGAATCAAGCCTTTCATGATTTTTGGGAACCCTAAAAGGTACTAGAGGGTTGAAAAAATACAAACTTTTTTCTTCCAACTTTCTAGACTCAATCGCTTTCAACTTAACAGGTTTTAAGTCAGTTACTAAAGAAGATCTTTTGGTTTCAGTATTGACTATTTCCTCAGGTATTACCCTAACTAGCGACCTAAGGGGTGGCGATTTGGAACTTGTACCTTCAGAGGGTACATTTTGATTACTAATATTTTTTGGAGTTTTACTGCTTGACCCAGAGTCAGACAGGTTAGGAGAATCCTCACTTGGATAACTTACATGCGACGGATTAGAATCGGAACCAGACATGTTCTTGATAAAAGATAGAGGGAGAAGATACCTGAAATAGAGACGGAGAAAGCGTTCGAAGAGAGTATGACTTAGGGCGATGGAAGATGAAACAAAAAGCAACAAATAAGAAGCCACAGACATAAAGGGAAGGAACGCCAGTTTTGCAAAAATAAGCGCCAATTTCTGTAGAAGTGCATCTAAGCCGTCGGACGTGGGCAAGCGAAACGTCAAATTAATCTCAGCCATTAGATGTTTTAACCGCTACTTCCCAATGACCATTCGCAACGTCATCGAGAAGTGGGGGACTTAGTGTTGCGACGAAATTCAACTTAATGTAAAAGGCCCACTAGGCCCAAAAGGTGATAAGTCTGAAGAAGCCCAATGTGTCAGAGAATCGACTAAATCTTCAATGCTGGTCAAAGATATTCTGTAACCGCTATTTAATTCTTTGTAATCTCCATATTTATGGGAATCAAAAGGGAAATACCCATAAGTGTGTAAATTGATTATTCCAACGGATAGGAAATTTGTAGCCTATATATAGAAACTCGATCCATGTAAAGGATCATCCAATATCTTATGAATCTTGTACTTTCTATTTCTCTCTTTCGCTAGTCGACCAAAGTCTAGGCGACTAATCTTTTGTATTACCATTGTGGTTTGTCCACACATTCTGAATAAAATCATTATTCTTTGATTTGATATATTTGTGTATCAACAATTGCCACGTTCAACCACCGAATACAAGATCGGTCTCCATCAGTTTTTAGATTTTGCATTTGCGAGGTCGAGTGTGAATGGAGAAATAGCTTGTCCATGTCAAAAATGTAAATTTAAAAAGTGGCAAGTTAGAAGTGTTGTGTATGAACACTGTATAATAAGGCAATTCCCACGCAAATACCTTTTTTGGGCGTAGCACAGTGAATTTGATTATGTTGTGAATCTTGAAATTGGCTCAAGTTCTCACGTCGGAAGAGAGATTGGTGGCACTAACAACAATGTTGAAGAATACCAGGCAAATGAGAATGTTCAAGATGACGAGATGTTGGCTATTCAGGCAAATGAGAATGTTCAAGAAGATGTGACCGGGCCAGAGTCGTGTATTCTGCAAAATGATATTGCCAAAGACTTTTTCGATCTAATGAAGGATGATGTGCCATTATATCCAGGTTAATTTAAAATTTTTCTAGGTTTTGGTGCTCATATATATATATATGCATTTTTTATGTTATTATTATAACACACACATACACACACACACATATATATAATGTTTGTTTTTTTATTTTCTTTAATTTGAAACATGTTTTTCTATCTTGAAAACAGGTTGCACTGATTACACTAAATTATCATTTCTTACCAAACTATATAGAATCAAGTGTAAACGTGGTTTCAGTGATGTTGGGATGTCAGATGTTTTTGAACTGTTTTCAGATGCATTTTCAAAAATGCAAGTTCAAATCCCCCTACATTTTATGAGGCAAAGAAAACTATTACAAAGTTGGGGTCGAATTACATTAAAATTGATGTGTGCAAATATGATTGTATGTTGTATTGGGGGCAAGATGCGGAGCTGGACAGATGTAAAAAGATGCAACACGCGTCGGTACAAGAAGCAAAAAGAGGGTAGTAGTCGGAGCAAGAAATTGTCAAGGAAAAGTATGCGATATTTCCCACTCCGAGAGCGATTGCAACGGTTATTTTTGTCGCGTCAAACAGCTGAGCACATGTGTTGGCATCATAGAGAACCCAATAATGATGGGAAGATGAGACATCCTAGGGATGGTGATGCATGGAAAGCATTCAATAATGAATTTCCTGATTTTGCGGGCGAACCTAGAAATGTGAGATTAGGTCTCGCTTCTGATGGTTTCAATCCATTTGGCGCGTGCAACCAAAAGCACAGCATATGGCCTGTTGTTTTAATACCTTACAACTTGCCTCCGTGGATGTGTATGAAACAAAGTTCATTCATTCTTTCAACAATTATTCCCGGTCCAAAGTCTCCTGGAAATGACATAGACGTTTATCTTCAACTTTTGATAGAGGAGCTGAGAGAACTTTGGAGTCACGGTGTAGAGACGTTTGATGCTCAGACCAATTCGCTATTCACGCTACGCGCAACATTGATGTGGATAATCAGTGATTTCCCCGGGCTTAATATGTTATCGTGTTGGAATACGCACACAGGAATGGCGTGCCCATACTGTAATTTTGATCAAGAACCTCTTCGTTTGATACATAGCAAGAAGTCGTGTTTCATGGGTCATCGACGGTTTCTCCCTCCAGGTCATAGGTTCAGGCGTGAGCGAAATAAATTCAACGGAAAGCAAGAGCGCAGAAACCCCCCTTTTGTTGACTGGTGTTGATATCTATGAACAAGTGTGTAATTTGGAGGTTGAATTTGGAAAGGAACCGTCTTCAGATGAAGAAGATGGAGATCGCAATAATGGTGGTCGCAGAAAGCCACGCAAAACTACTGGATCAGCACAGTAGTGGAAGAAGAGAAGCATATTCTTCGATTTACCTTACTGGAAACATAATGAGTTGCGACACTGTTTGGATGTCATGCACATTGAGAAGAATGTGGGAGAGAATGTGTTGTACACAATTTTGAATGAACCTGGAAAGTCAAAAGATCATCTTGCAGCGAGAAAAGATCTTCGAGAAATGACTACACGGTCAGACGCATGGGCGGACGAATTCGATAAAATTGCTCCAGTCATATTTACGCTAACGAGATCGAAAAAGCAAATGTTTCTCTCCACACTTAAGGATATTAAAGTTCCAGATGGTTATGCGAGTAATATCTCTAGATGTGTGGACATGCCTAATATGAAGATTTCTGGTTTCAAAAGTCATGATTATCACGTCTTCCTCCAACAATTCCTTCCGTTGGCAGCTAAACACACGCTCCCGATCGAGGTGACTACAGTTTTGGCGGATCTTAGCTATATATTTAGACAATTGTGTCGGAAAGTGTTGGATAGGGCCGAACTGGATACTTTACAGGAGAAAGTTGTGATAATGCTCTGTCACATGGAGATGATATTCCCTCCTTCTTTTTTGACTTCACAGGTTCACCTCATTGTCCACCTTATCCATGAAGCGCAAATGGGAGGACCAGTGCACTATCATTGGATACTTGGATGTATCAATTGAGAGGTGATTTATGTGTTTCCCATTATTTTTTGATGATTATTAATGTGTTCCCCAATATTTATGCATCACTTCGGTCAACTTTTCAAGACTCATCCACACAGGGGCATCACCAGACGATGAGCCGTATATTCTTGCTGACGAAGCACAACAGGTTTTCTACGTTGCTGATCCTAGACACAAGGACTGGCATATGGTTATTCATGTGAAGCTACGAGACCTGTAAGACATGGGCGAGGAATATGATGCAACAACCGAAACTACTCAGCTCGAAGCCCCGCAGAATCTGGAGAATCTCATTACTGCAGATGATGCGCACATACCTGCTGTTAGGGAGGAAGAAGACAACGAATGATTTATTTCACAATTTTACCATGTAATCGGGATTTCTAAATTTCTATTATTTTAATTTGTTGTTAATTATTATCAACTATGTTGTTAATTTCTACTATTTTAATTTGTTGTTATTTTAGTTTGTTGTTAATCGAGATTTCTATTTACACACACACACACACACACATAAAGGATAGAGTTATAATTGAACACACATATATAATATTCATTCCTTTTTAAAAAAGGAGGATAGATTTTACAACATAAAAAAATATAATTAAAGGTAACTAAAAAAACATAATAAAATGTAACTAAAAAACATAAGTAGCTAGCTACATAACAATCCAACCAGCCTCTCACGTCCAACCCGCGCCAAATCATCCTTTCTTCAACTTCCACCTGCACCCCGCCACCTCCTATCATGTCTTTCCTGGCGCCTGCGGCGTCTTGACTCAAACTGTTGTCTTAATTGCTCAAACTCATTCATCCGGCGCTCCAAATCCTCCCTTTCACGCATAAGCTGCTCCCTCTCCTGCCTGTTCTGATCCCTCTCCTGATTAATTATTCCCATGAGCCTTTGATATCTCTCCTCTAACTCCTTCTGCAGACTCTCCTCCCGCTGCCGGTCTTCATAAGATTGGCTGCCACCATAGGCGCCACTGGTTCCACTGGTCTCGCCAACCTCCATATTCCGATAGCGAGTACCATACACTTGGGAAGGTGTCGCACCAAATCCCACTGTGGGCACTCGCCCGGAATGTTCACGAGCACCGATGGCCTGCCGTAGTCTGGCTATGATCTCAAATGGGTTGTTATACCTAGCATGTCTATCAAACTCGTCGTTTCCCATCCCAACTGAGTCTGCGAATTCCTTACAGGCTCGATCAATCGCCTCCTGCAAATAAAACAGCCACAACAGTAGAACAACTATTTATTCATTAAAACTAGACAATTCATTTATATAAATTAGACATCGAATATTATTACTATCTCATCCTCTGCATATGGAACAAATGAACATCAGCGTGTCTGCGTATTTCCAACAAGAAATCTCTGACGATTTCCTCACAGGTTCTTCCTTGCTTTTGGCCCCTATGCAGCTGGAATTAAGAATTACAATTATATTATCATTATATTAAACAACAAATTAAAAATTTGCATATTTATAACTCATCACGTACCATCTCGCCCATTTCCACCGAAAAGGGACGAGAGCCAGTGGTGTGACGAACATCTTGCTGACTACAAGACTCTTTACCAATCTCAGACCTCCGCATGCCTTTCGGGCTGAAACGGAATTTCACAAAATTCTTCCACTGATCAGAATCAACCCCAGGCGGTACATCTCCAGCAACCTCCGCTTCAGTTCGATCTCCCTTCTCATTCCTTTTGTTGAATAAAGTATTTCTTTTTGTCTTCCACCCATCCCCTATCTTCTTTAGTGCGTAGCTTTTCACGTGACCATATTTATCTGTAATCTCAAATTTCTCTAACAAAAGAAATTAAACATAATGTCAGTATACAAATAATAATAATTGAACAACTAAAATTGAGTAATCGATTCTTACTTTGACAATATTGTGCCACGCGTGGTCACGCTTGTGCACCGACACCTTCTTCCAATCGAGCAAATCAATAGGAAACATGGCAAAATCAGCACCAACACTACGACAGAAGCGGTTGAGTAAAGTGCCCGCTTGTCCGCTGGGCTGCCCTGTGACGTCGAAATATTCTTCAAGAAACACCCTCTCATGCAGAGGAAGGTGATGAGTCTGTGGGACAGTCAACCGTCTTCTTGAAATCGTGCCACCTCGAAAATCTGCATCATGTGAAGAGTAAAAATAAAAATAAATTAATTAAATTGCATGTGATATAAAAAATAAATATATAACAAAAAATAAAAAAATATATATTAAAATTACTCACTTTTCACTCGAACTTCGGAGCCAGGTGCACCTCTAGACGTTCTCCCCAGAGTAAATGTGGTTTGAGCAGGGGGCACCCTACTTCTCTCCTCGTCATCATCACCCTCCTCATTCTCATTGTTTCCTTCCTCATCATCAATGTTCTCCCTATCATCATCATCATTCCTGCTCCCATGTCCCTCTTCATATTCTTCCTCATTATGCCCCACCATATTGCAATTTCTGTCTCCTGAATTGTGGTGATGACCTAGTACTTCATTCCTGTCAGCATCATCAAACACACTATCCATCGGTACATCATCATTATGGCGGTCGATTGGCGGTGTAAATAATCCTGGAATAACAAGCACGTCCAAATCAAACTCGCTTTCCTCACTACTACTTGTGTCACCTGACATACTATATATAGTGGAAGAAACACGCAAGAAAAACTCGTAGGAGGTGGGCCAGATGAAAGAAAACACGCTGGAAAGGCACGCTGAAAATGAACATGAGGTGCAGGTTTATTTATAATGCAACAGCACATCAGCGGTTCCCACCACTGATGTGTGCGTTCATTAATGCTTTTATTTCTTCGAGGTGGGGGACGCAACGGTCAGAAATGTAACGTTCATATGCACATCAGCGGTTCAAACCGCCGATTTGTTATTTTAATATAAAAAACTGACACTATCACCTGCAAGTTTATGCTCTGACATGTATTAAAAAATAATTTATTTTTTCATGCTCATTTCAGCGGTTGTGACCGCTTTATGTGCCGATATTTTTTGTATAAAAAACATTTATTTTATTATTTTGTTTAAAAACAATTCATTTAACGTACATAACGGCGGTTGGAACCGCTAATATGCTGTGGTTTGTTTAAAAAAAATTTGCGTTGACTGACATTTCCATTTCAGCGGTCAGCAAAAACACGCTGAAATGGGCATTCATATCAGTGGTTTGTGGCTAACCGCTGAAACGCAAGCGTACAAATTAAGCCATTTTTTGTAGTGGAAGCTGCATTTATATATTGCTCACCATTTTCATCAAGCAACAAGGGAAAGCTTCAGTACACAACATTAATTGAGCTCAATGGATACATGTCTTCAACAACACCTTTCAAATGACTCTATTCTTCCATGAAGGCTATAGATAGCTGAAGAATTAATTGCTCTTTACCAACTAAGCACTCACTCTCTGTTAAAATTGTTAAATAGCATTCAAGTCTGTTGTGTGATCATTCAATCTTAAATGATTATCATTATCTATTCATTGTAGTGAATTTATTACTGATATAAATCCTCTTCTGTTCTGAGGTTGTTCTATAGCTTGGAGCTTTGGAACAGGGTTGTTTCCTTACAAATAGTAAGGGGGAGTGTTAGAGAGAGTCTTTCACCGTAAAGGTTCTCAGGAGAACCTGTTGTAAAACATGAAAAAAGTGGAACCCAACGAGTTTTAGAATCTTAAGTTTTGATGAAGACTAAAATATGAAAGAACAGGATGAACACTTAGGAAGAATTAGATCAAAATTAAATCCTAAGTTAGAACACAATCGGATGCAAAATCAGTACCGGATGACTTAGAGCTAAAACAACGTAACTAGCGCTTGCGGTTGTAATACACATTCCATAGCGGAAGTCAATAAGACGCTAAGTCAGAACCTAGTCTAAGTAGGATTGCTTCCCATAGCAAAAATGCTTCCCATTGCACTTGATTATATATCACTCTGTTGGACTAACATTTGTGTGCAGAACTTAGTTTCGCTTCCGATAGCAAATGAGCTTCCGATAGTGAACGCTCTTTGCCCTGGTATTCTTAGACTAACACTTGCAGAACAAGGTTCCTACTACCGGTAGCACAAATCCATCCGATAGCAAGTACAAGAGTCAGAGACTGTACAAGTGCTCAGAAGTCAGAGTTGCTTTTATCAGAGCAGTAGTGTCAGAATAAACAGAGCCACTATTCAGAGCTAAAGCAAGTCAACTCTGCTAAGCATTAATGAGCATTAATGAGGACAACGGTAACAAGGGATTAACGGATATATTCAAACAGATTTATTGCCGTTCAAACATCTGGAGTATTAGAGGCTACTATAAAAGGAACAACTTCATCATTTATGAAGTATCTCAAGAACTGCGCATAACTTACAAAAAAAGCCAAGAGCATTCAAGCCTACTACCCAGAATATTCAGAAAGTCTCAAAGTCAAAAAGAGCACTCAATACCTTGAGAGTTATTCTTATTGTTATCATCTTGTACTCTTTGTATTTAAGTCTCTACATTTATTGAGAGCATTCATTGTACCTAAGTGTGTAACTCAATCTGTTCATTAAGTGAACTTTGTAGTAAATATTTTGTGTAAAGGTTAAACCCTTACAAGTGGTAAGGGGGAGCGAGTTAGGTTGTAAAGGTTGCAGGTGAACCCGTTTGTAAAACCTGTGGATTAGTGGAACTCAATCAAGGGATTGAGAACTGGACGTAGGTCAAGAGTTAGACCGAACCAGTATAAAAGAATTTGTGTTAAGAATTTTTTAATTTTTATTTGTAGCACAATTCACCCCCCTCTTGTGCATCCTCACTTTCAACGAGGTGTTGGTGAACTGGACGTAGGCAAGTGGTTGGCCGAACCAGTATAAAAATTGTGTGTTGTGTTTTATTTGTCTAAGTTTTTGAATAGCACAATTCACCTCCTCTTGTGCATTCTCTTGCCTTTCATTTGGTATCAGAGCTCGTCTTTTCCATTTGGATTCCAACGAGTCTGAAAATCAAAGATCGTGTTATGGCGAATTTAGAGAATATACTTCCTGATGGAACCTCTACCAACAAGCCCCCAGGTTTTGATGGAAAATACTACACCTTCTGGAAGTTCAAAATGGAGGTCTTTATCAAGGCTCATGGTTATAGGCTGTGGAATATTATTGAGAAAGGGAACCTTGTGCCTAAGGGTGAGTTAGGTTTTCCAGAGAATGAAGAAGAATATAAAGATGAAGACTATGTCATGTTAGAACTAAACTACAAGGCTGTTCTCATGATTCAATGTGTTCTGAGTCAAATTGAGTTCTTCAGAGTCAATCATCTTAAGTCAGCTAAAGAAATGTGGGATGCTTTACAAGTAGTTTCCACATCTAAACCTTTGGAATTGATCCATATGGACTTAGTAGGGCCTGCTAGAGTGAAAAGTCTGGAAGGTAGCTTATACACTTTAGTAGTAGTGGATGACTATTCAAGGTTCACTTGAGTTGTGTTTCTTTCCTCAAATCATGAAGCTTTTGATGCCTTTTGTGTGCTTGCTAAGAAATTGCAGAATGAAAAGAACCAGAACATCATTGCAATCAGGACTGATCATGGCGGTGAATTTGAAAACAAAGAGTTCAAGACGCTTTGTGAAGAAAAAGGAATTGACCACAATTTCTCTGCCCCTAAAACTCCTTAGCAAAATGGTGTTGTGGAGAGAAAGAATAGAGTATTGACTGAAATGGCCCGTAGCATGCTGAATGAGAAGAATGTGCTACAAGTTTTCTGGGCAGATGCCATGAGTACAACCTGCTACATCTCAAACCGGGCCTACATCAGAAAAGGGATGGAGAAGACTCCATATGAACTCTACAAGGGAAGAAAACCTAATCTCAGTCATCTTAGAATTTTTTGCTCTAAATGTTTTATTCACAATAATGATAAAGTAAATTTAGGAAAATTTGATGATAAATCTGATATTGGTATTTTGTTGGTTATTCTAATAGAAGTAAAGCATATAGGGTCTACAATAAAAGAAATCAAACTGTTGAGGAGTCTGTATATGTTGTCTTTGATGAAGTAACACCAGAAAAACAACCAGATGAGGATGATGTATCAAACTCAGTAGAAGAAACTAAGGAAGATCCTCAGGATGATCAAAGGGAAGTAAAAGAGCTACCACCCTCCATAAGACATCTTAGGGATCACCTACCTAAACAAATAATAGGTGATTTACAAACGGGAGTTAAGACTAGACGGCAACTACAAAATGAAATTGAATTTTCTGCCTTCGTTTCTGAAATTGAACCTACTTGTCTTGAGGAAGTTCTTAATGATTGTGATTGGATAATCGCTATGCAGGAAGAGCTAAATCAATTTAAAAGGAATCAAGTTTGGGACTTAGTACCAAGGCCTAAGAATCAATCTATCATTAGTACTAAGTGAGTTTTCAAAAACAAACTTGATGAGTTAGGTCAAATAGTCAGAAACAAAGCAAGACTAGTTGCTAAAGGATACAATCAAGAAGAAGGGATAGACTATGAAGAAACTTATGCTCCAGTTGCAAGATGTAACATCCCAGCGCCTCGCTCTCGAAATTGTCCGCTTTGGGGAATCCTCACCCCTCACGGCTTTAAAACGCGTCGAGAGGGGGAGGTATCCAGGCCTATATATAGCACCTTTCGTTCTCCTCCCCAGCCGATGTGGGACTTTACAATCCACCCCCTTGGGGCCCAGCGCCCTCGCTGGCACACCGACCCGAGCCTGGCTCTGATACCATCTGTAACATCCCAGCGCCTCGCTCTCGAAATTGTCCGCTTTGGGGAATCCTCACCCCTCACGGCTTTAAAACGCGTCGAGAGGGGGAGGTATCCAGGCCTATATATAGCACCTTTCGTTCTCCTCCCCAGTCGATGTTGGCAGCTCATAGTCGACAAAAGAGTTATGCAGATAAGCGGCGAAGATCGTTAGAATTCAACGAGGGAGATCACGTTTTTCTTCGAGTGTCACCGATGACCGGTATTGGCAGATCGATTAAAGCTAAGAAACTTACTCCTAGATTTATGGGTCCGTGTGACATTATTGAAAAGATTGGAACAACAGCATATAGAATTGCGTTGCCACCTCAGCTTTCAAATGTTCATGATGTTTTTCATGTTTCTCAATTAAAGAAGTATCATCCAGATCCATCTCATGTGATTGAGCCTGAAGATGTTGAGTTGCAAGAAAATTTGACTTATAGAGCGGAGCCAGAGAAGATTTTGGACATCAAAGATAAGCAATTGAGGAATAAGACGATCAGATTAGTCAAAGTATTTTGGAGGGGCATGACCCCTGGAGATGCAACGTGGGAGACAGAAGAGCGCATAAGACGTGAATATCCCACACTATTTGAAGGTGAGTTATTATTTAGCTTTTGTGTTAGTAGTTTTAATGCATGATACTTCTTTATTTAGCAAACTCAAGGGAATTTTGGGGACAAAATTTCTAAAAGGTGGGAAGAATTGTAACATCCTAACTAAAATAGGAAAACAATACATCATTAGGAATTGGGAAATATCAATTTATATAATAAATTTTATGAGACCTTAATTTTAAAAACAAAAAAAAAGAAGTTAAGGGATCTTAATAAAGGTTAAAACATAAAGGAGGGCAATATGGTGATTTGTGTTTTGGGCCCTAAAACCTAGTATTCCCTTCTCTATATATATAACCACACATGACACATCTCCTTCCCTTCCTTAAGCTTTGGCCGCCGCACCTTCCCCACAAACCCATCATCATTGTGCATCTTTCTCCTCACTTGCCTTCAACAAGTTTTGCTCATCACTCTCACAACTTCCTCATTCTTAAACTCCCTCATTCCTTTGACTCCTCACGTTTTCTCTATCTCTACGGTGACTTTGTTCTTGCTCCACGTTCAGCGGCGGCGGGGAACTTTTCTGGCGACGGTGGTGACGGCGAAACAGTGTGGGGGATCTAAAGTAAAGCTTTCTTTCATCTTAAATCTGTTTCCTTGCTTTTCTCAATTTCTTCTTTCCTTCCCACTTCAATTTCTCATAAGTTTCTCCACTCTTTTAATTTGTTCTTGCTGCTCCTGCGAACCCAGCCACTATTGACGGTGGCCGAGGCATTTTTCCGGCAACCGGTGACCCTTGTTTTCCCCAAACAAGATCGATTTCAATTTCGGTGAGTGTTCTTCCTTATTTTGCCTTTTCTCTTTCAGCCGAATATTGGTGAGCTCAAGGGAGGGAATAGATTTTGATATTTAAAATTTGAAACTATGAATAATGAATAAAGAAGCCATTTTAGAATTTTGTTATACCTCTATATGTTTGGGTTTGTGAAAGCTTCAATTTTTCCTTGCCTTTGTGGTTCTGTTTTGATTCTGAGATATGCTAGCTATGTAGATAGACACTTGTGTGCTTATGTATTGTTATGGTTTTGTTTGGTGGCTGCTGTAATTAAAGTTAGACTGTTGGTTTGTTTAGTCAGTGAATGAGAGGCTAGGCTGTGATCTTAGTATCTTTGTGAAGAAATATATATTGATCTTGCTGATTATGTGAAGTTTGTGTTTATTAAAGCAAAAGTAGCTGATTATTACTAAGTAATGTTGATTTATGAGTTTATGAAGTTAAATGGTTGTAGTGAAATTTATAGTGAGAACTAGAGCTTTAAAGATACAAGAGATGGAAACTTTGAATGCTTGTTAATGTCTTTTTCTTATTTAAGCTTGCAATTGAATTGTTCCACGATTGATAATTTTTTTTATATAACTGTCCTTATTTGACTTGATAAATGACTATGATACGAACGACATTAAATGTGAATTGAATTATATTAGCTTTAATTGATTTGAAAACGTTTCTTAGAATAAAATGCCTAAGAAAAGGGGAAGGGGTATCGTAGTATTTAAAGAACGAGAGCAACATTAGTTTTTGTACAAGTATAGCCATTTATATTCTCTACTGTGTGGTACGACATTAGGGAATCTAGTAAGGAAAGTATTTGAAGGAATCCACGAGGGTAAAGAAGGGAAATAAAGCACTCCAGGTAACTACTTAAACTTGTTTGCGTGTGTGTGTATGTTTGGTAAGCATATAGGTTAGTTATGAATTTATGATGTTTATTATATGCTTTATGAGAATTGATGTTTTGTTTGGTGCACACCGATAATATGATTATAATTATGCCATTCCGGAATGAGGTTCCCTGTAAAACCCCCAGGGACTAAAATGTATAAAACCAAGAATTGTTACATGTTCAGTTGGGTTGTAAGTCCCTTTGAACCAGTTCAAGCGAGGGTAAATCGGCCATCGAGTCGTGAGTCCCTATTGAACTGAATATTACGGTGTGTTGTGTTTGATTTTATTTTTGTTAGTGATGATTTAATTATTCTCGTTATTGATGTATTGTGTAGTGATGTGTTTATAAATAAGTATTTGTGCTGCTATAAATTGTAATACCTGAAATTTGATAGTTATTGGAAATTTGCATATATATAACATGTTCATGCAACACAGTATGTAGCACACACCACTTAACACTGTATTATCACACACCACCTTGCGGACATGCACATGCACGTAGTGCAAAGATGTACGTAAGCGAGTGGTAGTAGTTGCGAATTCTGGGTCTACCCCACATTGTTGTTATTTCAGGTACAAGAACTACTGTAGGAAACCAAGGGACGGATCCGGGGACTACTCACTAAAGTGAGACGTTGTTAAAGCGTTATTGCCACATTAGGACATTTTGATTTGATTCATGAATGTGTCTTATGTTTTTTTGATATTTTATAAAGTATTCAGTAGACTATTTTAGTAAAACTCATTTAGCTAAGTAGTTTGAATTAAATTACTTTTGTTGCAGCAGACATTGAATTACATTTTGAGTGAACTTCATAGACTGATATGGCTCAGAAATTTAGTTTTGTCTTTTTCTAACCATGATAGTATATACATTCTAGGTTTTTAAAATTTTCTATCATGGTTAGCCATCAAAAATCATTTTAGAATATAATATTAATCCTTTCTAACTATGTTAGCCTTTCTTATACGTAAATTGTTTTTCTAACATAGTTAGCAATATGATTATTTTTGTAAATTAGTTAATTCTCTTTTCTAACTATGTTAGTTTTGTTAATAAGTAAATTTATTTTCTAACATAGTTAGTATATATAGAAAAAAAACTTGATAAAGATGACATAAAAGGGTTATATAATTATGGTCGTTACACAAGACTTGAAGCAATAAGAATTCTTCTGACATTTGCATCAATTAAGAATTTTAAATTGTATCAAATGGATGTGAAAAGTGCCTTTCTTAATGGTTATATCAAAGAAGAAGTCTATGTTAATCAACCACCTGGATTTCAAGAAATCAACAAACCTGATCATGTGTACAAATTAAATAAAGCATTGTATGGTCTCAAACAAGCACCAAGAGCTTGGTATGAGAGACTTAGTAGCTTTCTGCTTGAAAAGGGTTTCACAAGAGGAAAATTAGATACTTACTACATTGTTTATCCTTCATAAAAATAATCATATGCTTATAGTTCAAATTTATGTAGATGACATTGTTTTTGGTGCTACTAATGAACAACTCTGTCAAGAGTTTTCTAAATTAATGCATTGCTGAAAAAGTTTGCAACGGATATGTCCAAAATAGAAGATACTCCAATGAGTTCCTCTACTAGTCTAGATGCTGATGGGACTGGTAAACCTATCAATCAAACGTTGTATAGGGGGATAATTGGGTCATTAATCTATTTAACTGCTAGTAGACCTGATATACAATTCAGTGTTGGCATGTGTGCTAGATATTAAGCTAATCCTAAAAAATCACACATGACAAAGGTCAAACGAATTCTGAGATATCTAATTGGAACACAAGAACTTGGCATCTGGTATCCTAAGGGTACTGAAGCATATTTAATTGCATATATTGACATTGATCATGTAGGATATAAAACTGATAGAAAAAGCACAAGTGGTCAATGTCAGTTTCTTGGAGGATGTCTAGTTTCTTGGGCTAGTAAGCAACAAAATTGTGTATCCTTGTCTTCAACAGAAGCTGAATATATTGCTGCTGCAAGTTGCTGTGCTCAGGTCTTATGGCTTAGGCAATAGTTGAGAGATTTAGGCTTGGAATTCTCGGAAGTGCCTATTTTGTGTGATAACACCAGCACCATAAGCCTGGCCAAAAATCCTGTTCACCAGCAAAAGATCAAACATATTGATGTCAGACATTACTTTCTTAGAGATCATGTTCAAAAGAAAGACATCAAAGTTGATTCGGTTCCAACCTATCTCCAACTTGCAGATATATTCACTAGGCCTATTGGGTCAGAACAATTTGGTTTCATAAGAAGAGAATTAGGGATGGTAAACCCTAATGAGTTATAAATTTCTATTTTTCATTCAAGAATTTAAATTTATACAAATTAAACCTTACTGACATAGACATCGGAGTGTAAATCTTAAGTTTTGCAGGTTATTCAAACTGATAGAAACTCCGATCATGAGTCAGCAGTCACAATTGAAACTTTGATCATTTGACTTCGAGCATTGATACTTCAATTAGTGCATCTATTCAATTACCGATCTACAAATAATTGAAGTTACCTTGATCGAGGCTATTTGCATGGCGTGATCGAAATTACTATCTATCATGCCAATTCAATTATTCAAGCATGTCACTTCAATCATCATTTGAATTTTGAATTTGCTTCAATTACTCATACACTTTGATTATACTGCAAGTAGTCGAAGTATCGAGGTACGAACTTTGACACGCCTACTCTGGTAACATTATGTCTTCTCACCTTTTATTGATAATTGTGCAAGCATACATCGTCATTCATAAATGCATATAACGTTTACATAATCTCTCTTCTACCCTCACTCTACATTCATTCACATAAACCCTAAATTTCTTATCCGTCGCTTATTATTCTTCTCCAAAACACAAATTTCTCAAATGGCGAAATCTGAAAAATCAAAGAAATCTTCTAAAATCTCGGAAACTAAGAAAGAGGTTGTTCCTTTATCTCCCAAGGAAGGTTTCAATACTAGACCTCTTGAATCCCCTTCACGAAAGATGGCTGAGAGAAATGAAAATTTTTGGTGATAAATTTTTGGTTTTTGATCTTTTTAATCCCTTTTTGTGTTTTAGCGCTAAAAGTATCTCAGGTGTGGTGTTTTTGGTCAACAAACACCAAAAGTTTGTCAAATGCACCACCAAAACAAGTTTTAAGCCCAATTGCTCGTTTTAGGCCCAAAAGAAACGCAAGTTTGGTTTTTGATCTTTTTAATCCCCTTTTTGTGTTTTAGCGCCAAAAGTATCTTAAGTGTCGTGCTTTTGATCAATAAACATTAAAAGTTTCTCAAATGCACCACCAAAACAAGTTTTAAGCCCAATTGCTCGTTTTAACAACTTATGGAACCCAAGTTTGATGTTTTATCTTTGTAATATCCTTTATGTGTTTTAGTGCCAAAAGTATCTCAAGTGTGGTACTTATGGTCAAAAAACACCAAAATTTTGTCAAATGCACCACCAAAACAAATTTTAAGCCCAATTGCTCGTTTTAGGAACTTATGGAACGCAAGTTTAGTTTTTGATATTTGTAATCTCCATTTTGTGTTTTAACGCCAAAAGTATCTCAAGTGTGGTACTTTTGGTCAACAAACACCAAAAGTTTGTCAAATGCACCACCAAAACAAGTTTTAAGCCCAATTGCTCGTTTTAGGCCCAAAAGAAATGCAAGTTTGGTTTTCTATCTTTTTAATCCCTGTTTTGTGTTTTAGCGCCAAAAGTATCTCAGGTGTGGTGCTTTTGGTCAACAAACACCAAAAGTTTGTCAAATGCACCACCAAAACAAGTTTTAAGCCCAATCGCTCGTTTTAGGCCCAAAAGAAACACAAGTTTGGTTTTTGATCTTTTTAATCCCCTTTTTGTGTTTTAGCACCAAAAGTATCTTAAGCGTCGTGCTTTTGATCAATAAACATTAAAAGTTTCTCAAATGCACCACCAAAACTAGTTTTGAGCCCAATTGCTCGTTTTAGGCCCAAAAGAAACGCAAGTTTAATTTTTGATCTTTTTAATCTTCTTTTTGTGTTTTAGCGGCAAAAGTAACTAAAGTGTGGTACTTTTGGTCAACAAACACCAAAAATTTGTAGATCAAGGAAGTTTTGATGATAACTGATATAGGATAAAGACAAAGCAATCATTGACTCGAGGAAGAACGATTACTAGTTAAAATACAAGAACAAGCAATCACATGATAAAGCGATTACTGATGACTTAGAAAATATTGCACAAGTAGTTAAACGATCACCCACATAGACAAAAGGAATAGAAGTTACTTGGTGATTCAATTATTAGTTCTCATAGACATAACGATTACTTAGAAAGAACGATTACTTGTCAAATCAAGTAAAACCTAATCAGCACTAGACCATGGTGAATAATCTAAGTTAAGAAAGCAATCGAAGCATACCAGTATTTAACTTCAATCACTAGACCATGGTGAATAATCTAAGTTAAGATAGCAATCGAAGCATACCAGTATTTAACTTCAATCACTGGTCTAAACTTAGGGAGTAATCGAAGCATTCGATTAGGTGACTTCAATCACCTAATCAGCACAAAGATTAGCAAATCAATAAGGTTACTTCAATGAGAAAACCCTAGTTGAGTGATCTAATCAGATAACATCAATCACTGACCTGGGTGATCTAAGTCAGACCAATAATTGAAGAAGCTAGTGAGAAAAATGCCTTCAATCACTGAAAGTAATTGAATCAATGATCAAATTGGCGATAATTGAAGAATCGAGTAATTGCTCTTCCTATGCTTTTAACCTATGATCTAAGTGTATGACAGATAATCAAAGAAGAGTAATCACTCCATAATCGAAGTTGCGACCAGAAAGCAAATCAAGTACAAAAGTACACTGCTATGCTCAGAGAACCTTTTTTAGAAGACATTAGACTCAGTCCTCCTACATATAAGATCATAAAGCAACTTCTACCTTCAAAAATGCCCAAGGTCAACTGTTAAAGCATGAAGCTGCATTTATTGCTCACCATTTTCATCAAGCAACAAGGGAAAGCTTCAGTACACAGCATTAATTGAGCTCAATAGATACGTGTCTTCAATAACACCTTTCAAACGGCTCTATTCTTCCATGAAGACTATAAATAGCTGAAGAATTAGTTGCTCTTTACCAACTAAGCACACACTCTTTGTTAAAATTCTTAAATAGCATTCAAGTCTGTTGTGTGATCATTCAATCTTAAGTGATTATCATTATCTATTCATTGTAGTGAATTTATTACTGATATAAATCCTCTTCTGTTCTGAGGTTGTTCTATAGCTTGGAGCTTTGGAACAGGGTTGTTTCCTTACAAGTAGTAGGGGGAGTGTTAGATAGAGTCTTTCACCGTAAAGGTTCTAAGGTGAACCTGTTGTAAAACCTGAAAAAAGTGGAACCCAATGAGGTGTTGGTGAACTGGACGCAGGCAAGTGGTTGGCCGAACCAGTATAAAAATTATGTGTTGTGTTTTATTTGTCTAAGTTTTTGAATAGCACAATTCACCCCCCCTCTTGTGCATTCTCTTGCCTTTCACACCCCACCCCCACCAATAGATCAACCAACCCATGCTACCCCATCACCCGCCGCCGCCGCCCACTGCCACAACACACACTCCTCCTCCACCCTCTCTTCCTTCCATTTCTCTCCACCCACACCTCACCATCACTACCACTCTCTCATCTTCTCAACCTCTCTCCTCCACTTCACCATCACCTCCACCGCAGCCAACGTCACCGCCGTTGTCGCCGCCACATTCACCCTAACAATTCTCATTCACATCTCCTCCTCAGTTTATGAAAAAGCATATCAATAAGGAATATAAACCTTTTGGCAGGGATGGAATCTCAAGTATATTATTAGAATACAAAAATCATTTTGAGGATAAATGTTCATAAGCATCGTATATGCATGTATATATGTACAATATAAAATATGTGGAGAAATGAGTGTGAAATTAAAAAATCTATACCCATACCTGAACATTATTACCCACCGCCCATGAGAGAAACGGTTCTGGCCACGGCGGCGATAAGGGCGGTGACGTTGGCCGCGGTAGAGGGGATGGTGAAGTGGAGGAGAGAGGTTGAGAGGAAGAGAGAATGGTAGTGATGGTGAGGTGTGGGTGAAGAGAAATGGAAGGAAGAGAGGGTGGAGGGGGAGTCTGTGTTGTGGCAGTGGGCGACGGCGGTGGCGACGGGTGCTGGGGCAGCATATGTTGGTTGATCGAGGGGGGTAATTTATTTCTTTTCTTTTCTATTATATTTCTATCTTATTCATGTTTAAAGTTTTATTGTGTCATCCACGTAAGCGCCAACATTTATTAAAATAGACGGTCTTAAAGTTTTATTTAACTGAAGGGTTAAATTGTACAAAATTTTTACTTTAAGGGTGAAATTGCACCTAAAAATATTTCAGGGGGGAATTTGCACCTTTTGGTATACTTCAGGGGTGAATTTGCATATTAACCCATAAAAAATGTAGGACGGAAACTATATCCATTATATTCCTTTTATTGGTTTCAACTTATTCTTGATGCATATCGTTTCTACGGATTTGTATGAGTGAAACTACATACATTCCTTATATTTGGATATATTAGATCCTTTATGGATTTCTATTGATTGCTACTAGGATATGAAACAATATTAATATCATTATGATCTTAGAATTTTCTTAAAAATATTTTTCTTTATCTAAGTTATTACCAAATGCATGATATTTTTTTTGCCACAGTCGAATCACAATCATTGTGCAAGAAATCTTAATTCTTGTTGATTCTACTGTTCCATTCCCTTCTTTTTTTTCCTTCTTTCACTTTTGTTAGAATCTTAAGTTTTGATGAAGACTAAAATATGAAAGAACTTAGAAAGTAATAGGTGAACATAGAATCCTAAGTAAAAGTGCAACCGGATGTGGACTTACTTCCGGATAGATTAGGACTAGCGCTCGCGGATGAATGTCTCATCCCCCAGCGGCAGCAAGAAATTCACTTAGGAATTAACTTAGTCCATGAGCACTAGATATACAAAATCCTAAGACTAAGTTAAGATTCAACCCGAAGTGAATTTGCTTCCTGTTAGACTTAGACTGGCGCTGGCTGTTGGAATAGATAACCCTAAGCGTCAGTGAAAATGAGCAACGTCCAGTAGAAGTGCTTCCGATAGCTCAGTGCCTAGCGCTGGCTGTTGGATTGAATGAACACTGAGCGAGAGTGAGTAATAGTGAACAAAATCCTTCATCCAGCGGATTTACTTCCGGATGGAGAAGTGCTTCCGGATGCAAGGAAGACTTCTTAGACTAAGAACACTCCCACTGCATGTAACTATATGTTAATACTGTTTGACTAACACTCAGTGCAGCACACTAAGTAGAATTGCTTCCGGATGTGAACCTGCTTCCGCAAGCAATCAGAATGTCAGAGTGTTCAGAAATGCAGTGTCAGAATGCTTTTGTCAGAGCAGAGTTGTCAGAGCTACTTTTCAGAGATAAAACAAGTCAACCCTGCTATGCATTGATGAAGCATTAATTGGGCAAACGGTAACATGGGAAAAACGGCCATATTCAAACGGCTATCCCACCTGTTAGAATCTTAAGTTTTGATGAAGACTAAAATATAAAGGAATAGGCCAAGTACTTAGAAAGCAATAGGATAACATAGGATCCCAAGTAAGAGTGCAACCGGATGTGGATTTACTTCCGGATAGACTAGACTCACGCACGCGGATAAATGTTTCATCCCCCAGCGGCAGCGAGTAACTCACTAGGGATTTAACTTAGTCCATGAACGCTAGATATACAAAACCTTAAGACTAAGCTATGATTCAACTGGAAGTGAAATTGCTTCCTGTTAAACTTAGACTGGCACAGGCTGATCAAATAGAATAACCCCAAGCGTCAGTGAATCAGCCTCGTTAAGTGAAATTGCTTCCTGATAGATTTTGACTGGCGCAGACTGATAGAATAGATATAACCCTAAGCGTCAGTGAGTCTACCTCGTCAAGTGAAAGTGCATCCGATAGCGTAGTGACTAGCGCTGACTGTTGGATTGAAGGACACTGAGCGAGAGTGAGTAATAGTAAACAAAATCCTTCATCCAGTGGTTTTACTTCCGGATGTAGAAGTGCTTCCGGATACATCATAGACTAAGAGGACTAACGTTCAAAGTACACAATACACTAAGTCAGAACATAGTCTAAGTAAGACTACTCCCCATAGCAAACAAGCTTCCCACAGCATGTATAGTTCTTACTATATTTGATTATATATTGCTATGTTGGACTAACCAGTATGTGCAGAACTTAGTCACACTTCCGGATGCAAATGCGCTTCCGGATGGAAAGACTCTTGACATTGGAATTCAGAGATTAACACTTGCAGAGCAAGATTGCCACTTCCGGATGAACGATGATCATCCGCCAGCAAGAGTACAAGAGTCAACATCACATACTCAGAAGTCAGAATGCTTTTGTCAGAGCAGAGGTGTCAGGACTACTTTTCAGAGATAAAGCAAGTCAACCCTGCTAAGCATTAATGAAGATGTACTTCTCAACGGTAACATGGGATTAACGGCTATATTCAAACGTTCATATTCAACCTGCCGCCCAAGAAGCCGAGTATAAAAGAAACATCTACATTCAGAAGATGGTTGGAAGAACAGAGCATATTATCTGATGTATTATCTTCTATATTCCTCTCATCTTCTACTCTCAGATCTAGAGTTGTAACATTCTTAGAGAGTAATTCAATTGTACTTAAGTGAGTAACATCATCTACTCTTAGAGAGAGTCATTTGTACTTAAGTGATTATCAAAATCAGTTCATAGAGTGAACATATCATTAAATCCTCTAATTAATAGAGGCTGTTCTTAAGCTTGTGCTTGAAGAACAGAATTGTTATATTACAATAGTAAGGGGGAGCATTTAGAGGTTTTCTAAATCTCCATAGGTTGCAAGTTAGCCCGCAAAACTTGTGGTTGTAAGGTTTGCAGGTGAACCCGTTGTAAAACCTGTGGGTTGTTAGGTGAACCCGTGTACGTAAAACCTAAAGTGTAAAGGCTTTCTTGTGCCTGGTTCAAACAAGAAGTTTAGTGGATTGAAAATCTCAGGTGGAGCCTGGGGACTGGATGTAGGTCTGGAAGTGACCGAACCAGGATAAACTCGCTTGTGCATATTCTGCTTATTTAAATCTCACACCAAGCACCACACCACTGCATACTCACTTGTGCTTGGGATGATTCATCATCACTCTCATCAAGCACAAGGAGTAAAGTTTTAAAAAGGAGAAAATCATAAGTTTTATTCTGCCACCCAATTCACCCCCTCCTCTTGGGTGACAGCCACGCATTTCACCACCTACCAAGAGTCAGAATGTTTGAAGACTATATAAAGGAGCTCAACTTCATTTATGAGGTTAATGAATTATCTTTGACATTCTTGAGAGAAGTTAGAGCGAGAAACACAGAAAATCTTCAAGTATTCAAAGCTGCCCAGAAAAGAGAAAGAGCATTTAACTCATTGAGAGATCTTTTCATCTACATATCTTGTACTCTTTGAAGTTAAGTCTCTTCGTGTTATAAGAGCATTGATTGTACTTAAGTGTGTAACACTATCTGTTCTTTAAGAGAACTTAGTCAGAAAAATCCTTAAGTTGTAAAGGTTGAACCCTTGCTAGGTGTAAGGGGGAGCTAGTTAGAAAGGTTGCAAGTGAGCCTGAGTAAAACTTGTGGTTGTAAGGTTGCAAGTGATCCCGTTCAAAACTTGCGGTTGTAAAAGGTTCCAGGTGAACCCGTTCTAAAACCTGGAGATATAGTGGAACTCGGCCTGGGTGGTTGAGAACTGGACGTAGGTCAGGAAGACCGAACCAGTATAACTCTTGTGTTGTTTTATTTGAGTATTTATTTTTGAAGCACAATTCACCCCCCCTCTTGTGCATCCATTACTTTCATTTGGTATCAGAGCCGGTCTTTCTCACTCGATTCCAACGAATCCAGAAAGCAAAGATCTAGTAATGGATACAGATTACTCCCTGCCAGATGTCTCTATTCAACCCAACAAGCCTCCAGGCTTTGATGGGTATAACTATCCATTCTGGAAGTTTCGAATGGAGACCTACATCAAGTCCAGCGACATCAGACTCTGGGACGTAATCGAACGTGGGGATCACACACCACTGGATGAGGATGGTTTCGCCAAGCAGCGATCTAGGTACACAAATGAGGACTATGCTCTAGTCCAACTAAACTACCGGGCCATGCACTACATCCAGTGTGCTCTCAGCCCTAAAGAGTTTCACAGGATCAGCCACCACAAAAATGCTAAAGATATGTGGGAGGCTCTTGAGGCTGCTCACTCTGGAACCAGGGGAGTGAAAGCAAGGCGAGTTGAGATGCTGGTGGAAGAATTTCACAAGTTCGCCATGCTTAGTCCTACTGAGCCTATCAGGGAGCTGGAGCTCAGGTTCACTCACCTCATCAACAATTTGGCCTCGCTGGGTAAGGACATTCCTGAAAGAGAGCAAGTTAGCAAGATCCTAAAGATCTTGAAAGGTGACTGGATCACCAAAGTAACCATCTTGCAGGAAGTCCAAGGAGAATCAACGAGCTCCATCACTGCACTATTTGGCTCTCTGGCTGAATATGAACCTACCCTGCTGGCTCAGAGAGCTCCTCAAACCTCATCCAAGGCCAAAAATCTTGCCCTTGTTGCTCCCAGCAAGGAGGTTGATGATGATGATGAGGATGATGAGGAGGAAATGGACGATGAGGAGATGGCTATGATGGTGAGAAAGTTCAGAAAGTTCTTCAGAAAGAAAGGAGACTTTCAAAGAGGTGACTCCAGCCAGAGGAAAGGATACAAGAAGGAAAAGGCCCCTGTGTGCTTTGAATGTAAGAAGCCTGGCCACTTCAAGGCTGAGTGTCCCAGCCTGCAGAAGTCAAAAGGCAAAGACAAAAGGAAGGCCTTTGTTTCCTCCATCTGGGTGAATAGCTCAGATGACGAAGCAAGTGATGAGGAAGAAGTTGCCAACCTCTGCCTGGTAGCCAGAGAAGATGATGAGGAAGCATCTTCAGAACTTGACCTCACCCACGAAGACAATGAGGTAACTTTCTCTGAACTGCAAGAGGCTTACAATGAGGTTCATGAAGAATTCTCTCGATTGTGTAAAGCCTATAAAGTGTTAAAAACTAAAAAGGAATCACTTGAGTCCAAGGTGGACTCACTAAGTGAAGAGCTAGCGGAAGCTAGAAAGCTTCCGGTAGTGGATGGCCAGGGTTCTCCCCAAACAGAACCCAATGCCCCAACACTTGAGAGCTGCCCTAATTGCAGCAAAATCTCAACGGAGAAAGACAAGCTGCAAAATGCCCTGCAGAAGTTTACAAATGGATCAGAAATGTTAAATATAATTTTAATGAATCAAAGGGCATATAGGGATAGAACTGGCTTAGGATATACTCCTAGAGGGAAAAAGTGGGTGGAACCAAAAGTAAAGCCCTACTTAAAATTCTTCCACAAAGCCACTAGTCACAGCTCCTCACCTTTCAGCTTCTGTAATTATTGCAACAGGAAGGGACACTCCACGTCCACCTGTAATGCCAAGAAGCATGGAGCAAGTAGCTCTTACAAATGGGTCCCTAAAGGAACCAAGGCTACAAAGGATCCTCCACCTGTAAAGGAAACCAAGGGAGGACAAGGATCCCTAGCCTGGAAACAATACACAGGGAAAACCCAAGAGCCTAGAGCCAGCACTAGGCCTGAGGCTCTAAATGATCATAAGCCCAGGGTCAAGGCTAACACTAGACCAAGGGCACTGAAAACTAATGACCGAGGACCCAAGAAAGATTGGGTACCTAAGCTTACTTGATTCTTCCAGGTGTGTCTCAAAGCATCCAAGAACAGAAAATGGTATATTGACAGCGGATGCTCGAGACATATGACTGGAGACAGAGACAAGTTCAAATCTCTGGTGATCAAAGATAGAGCCACAGTAACCTTTGGAGGAAATCAAAGTGGAAAGATCACTGGAGTTGGAGAAGTCGGACCAGTAAAGGACGTCTATCTAGTGGACGGTCTCTGTCACAACCTGCTGAGCGTGAGCCAGAGCACTGACAAAGGAAATTGGGTAATCTTTGATTCACATGAGTGCATAATAGTTGATAAGCAGGATCTGAACTTAGATAAGGCCAATTTAAAATGCAAACTTAAGGCAAACAGAAATGGAAACCTATATACTCTAGACTTATGTCAACAACTGGAAGAAAAATGTTTAATATCTAGTGATGAGAACAGTTGGCTTTGGCATAAGAGATTAGCTCATGTTAACTTTACTCAACTTGATATGCTAATTAAAAAGGAGCTAGCTATAGGTATTCCATCCTTTAAAGTAAAGCATGATTTTATTTGTGAATCCTGCCAACGAGGGAAGCAAACAAAGTCCTCGTTTAAAACCAAGAAGAAAGTCTCCACCAGCAGGCCCTTGGAACTAATCCACATGGATTTAGTTGGGCCAGCGAGAGTGAAGAGCTTAGGTGGAAACCTGTATGCTCTAGTGGTGGTGGATGACTATTCAAGGTTCACTTGGACTATGTTTCTTGCCTCTAAGCAAGATGCTTTTGATGCTTTTGTTGTCCTGGCTAAGAAAGTGCAGAATGAGAGAGAGCTCAAAATCACAGCCATAAGGACAGACCATGGAGGAGAATTTGAGAATCATAGCTTCTCTGAGCTATGTGAGCAAAACGGTATTGAACACAACTTCTTAGCTCCTAGAACTCCTCAGCAAAACGGAGTGGTCGAGAGAAAGAACAGGGTTCTGACTGAGATGGCTAGAAGCATGCTCAACGAGAAAGAGGTTTCTCAAGTGTTCTGGGCGGACGCTATGAGCACTGCTTGCTATATCTCTAACAGAGCCTATGTTCGAAAGGGCTTGGACAAGACTCCATACGAGCTGTATAAAGGGAGGAAGCCCAACATCAGCCACCTAAGAATCTTTGGATCAAAATGCTATGTGCATAACAATGGAAAGGTAAATCTGGGTAAGTTTGATCCAAAAGCTGATGTAGGTATATTCATAGGATATTCCCTTAGGAGTAAAGCATATAAATATACAACATGAGAACTAGAATTGTAGAAGAATCAATGCATGTTGTATTTGATGAAACTCCTACATGGGGACAATCCACAGAAGATGATGAAATACTAAATCTTCCAAAACCACCATCATCTTCTTTACTACCAAAAGAAACACCAGCAAGCAATCTCAAAGAAGAAGATGAACCCAGTGATGAACCTAGAGCGCAGACCGTGCCTGATGAGGCACAGTTGCCAACAGCTAGGAGACATCACAGGGATCATCCTCTTGATCAAGTGCTTGGTGATGTTTCTTCTGGTGTCAGAACCAGAAGGCAAGTTCAAAATGAAGTTGAGTTTGGAGCATTCCTATCTCAAATCGAACCAACTTCAGTTGAACAAGCTCTTGAGGACTGCGACTGGATTATTGCCATGCAGGAAGAGCTAAATCAATTTGAGAGAAGCCAAGTCTGGGAACTTGTCCCAAGGCCGTCTCATCAATCCATAGTGGGGACCAAGTGGGTCTTCAAAAACAAACTGGATGAGACAGGTCAAATTACAAGAAACAAAGCCAGACTAGTAGCTAAAGGATATAACCAAGAAGAAGGCATTGACTATGAAGAAACTTTTGCTCCAGTCGCTAGACTTGAAGCAATAAGAATTCTTCTAGCCTTTGCATCCATGAAAGGCTTTAGATTATATCAAATGGATGTAAAGAGTGCTTTTCTTAATGGTTATATTAAAGAAGAGGTATATGTAGAACAACCTCCTGGCTTTGAGGATCACAAGCATCCCAAACATGTGTATAGACTAAAGAAAGCTTTATATGGCCTAAAACAAGCTCCTAGAGCTTGGTATGAGAGACTCAGCAGCTTCTTGCTGGGCAAAGGTTTCTCAAGGGGCAAATTAGATAATACACTGTTTATCCTTCACAAAGATAGAGATATGTTAATTGTCCAAATTTATGTTGATGATATTATTTTTGGGGCAACTAATGAAAAGCTTTGTGAAGATTTCTCTAAGACTATGCAGGGTGAGTTTGAAATGTCAATGATGGGAGAACTAACATTCTTCCTAGGCCTGCAAATTAAGCAAAAGAAGGATGGCATTTTCATCTCCCAAACTAAGTATTGTAGAGAGCTCCTCAAGAAGTTTGGGATGGATGAGTGCAAGGAGTATGACACTCCCATGAGCACCACTGCCGCACTCGATGCTGATGCAAAGGGTAAATCTGTCAGCCTGCCCATGTACAGGGGAATGATAGGTTCCCTCCTATACTTAACGGCAAGCAGGCCTGATATTCAATTTAGTGTAGGCATGTGTGCAAGATTTCAAGCCAACCCCAAGGAGTCACACTTAACATGTGTTAAACGTATTTTGAGATACCTTGAGGGAACACAAGAACTTGGTCTTTGGTATCCCAGAGGTAACCAAGAGTTCTTGTGGGCTTACTCTGATTCTGACCATGCAGGTTATAAGACTGATAGAAAGAGCACCAGTGGACAATGCGCCTTCCTTGGTGGTTGTCTGGTGACTTGGGCTAGCAAAAAGCAAACCTGCGTGTCTTTGTCATCCACTGAGGCAGAATATATTGCAGCTGCAAGCTGTTGTGCTCAAGTGCTGTGGCTAAAGAACCAACTGAGAGACCTTGGCTTGGAGTTCCCTGAGGCACCCATCCTCTGTGACAACACAAGCACAATCAGCCTCGCCAAGAATCCAGTTCAGCACACAAGGACAAAGCACATTGATGTCAGACATCACTTCATCAGAGACCATGTTCAAAAGAAGGATGTCAAAGTGCAATTTGTCCCCACTCAACAACAGCTTGCTGACATCTTCACCAAGCCTCTGGGGGTTGACCAATTTACTTTCATAAGAGGTGATTTGGGAATGGTAAACCCAAATGAAGTGTAAATACCATTTGTTATACTTGATTGTTTTAAAACTTACAACAGTACTAACTTAGGCATCGGAGTGCCAACATGTGTTCTTGCAGGATCTCAATGTTAAATCTTAAGAAACTGCAACCGGAAGCAAAACCACTTCCGGATGATCATTCGCTGACACTGGATGATGAAACCAAGAGAGCGCCAGCACCAGTCCAAGAGACACGTCACTTCAGAAACGTTTCAACTTCCTCTATGAGAAAGTGTGCCTTCTCTGATAAGGTGAAGCGACACATGTCATAAGGTGCGCCGTTTCAATTAAAATTTTTACGTTACCCAATGTGTAAACGTTTGGTTTCATTTGAAAATACATGACCATTCTACCCTTGGTAACTTTGCCTATAAATAGGATGTCATTTTTCACTTTCACTTTTTACTTTCACAAACTTTCACCCACATTCTCTCTGCATAGCATTCTTCATCCTCATCTGAGTTCTTCGCATTCTTCATACAATTTTTCGCATCTCATCCCTTTTTGCCACCAAATCACAAAAAATGGCCGGATCTCATGAAACCAACCCAGTTACAAAGAAAACCTCCTCATCCAAGAAACACAAGTCGAAATCTGGGAAAACTCGCCATGCACATTCTGGGAATTCTGGGAAAAATGATGAACACCACGATGAACACCGTGAAGTTTCTGGGCAAACCCAGGGGCAAGATGAACATGTCCAGGATCAGCCTGGAACTTCTGGAAGAGTGGCAGAACAGCCAGTGGTCTCTGGGCATGAGCAAGCGAGGGAAGCCCAGAGAAAAGGCAAGAAGAAGAAGGTACAATTCGCTGAAGAGCCTTCTTCCAAAAGGCAAAGGGTTGAAGAGGATGACCCTTCAGTTTACAGGGATGGGGCTCTGGAACCTGTTGCCTCCAAATTTGAAACGGTTCAACCTTACTTCAACCATGGCCTATTCATTGACTTAGCCATGATTGATGGACTAGGGTTTCCCCACCTGCGCCCTTTCCTGGAGAAGTATATGGGCTGGCTAGGAATCAACCAGGACTACAATGTCAACGTCCTGCGAGTCTTCTATCAATCTCTCTCTGGCAAAGTGAAGTACAAGAAGGTTGATGGGAAAGAGCAAATACACAGACTCTCCTTCACTGCCACAGTAAGGGGGAGAACCTTCAGGTTCACCTGGAGGACATTGAATGAGATGATGGGGATCACAGACGAGCGCATGAATGAGTGGATGTATCCTGAGGCGCTCAGGTACAGCAAAGAGGAACTCGTGAAGCTGTATGGCACCGATGGGAAAAAGGTGTCCAAAATGTCTGACTCCGACCGGTTGTTGTACTATGTTTACTCCCGGATGATGACTCACAAAGGGGGTAACTTCAATGAGTTCGCCAATATAGACAACTCATGGTTCCCTAGAATCCTCTCCCACCAGCCAATCAACCCTGGACAGTTGATATGTCTTGAGCTTCAGCGCTGGATAACTAATGACAAGTCTGGCTATCTTCCATATCCCACCATCATTGCCTTCCTCCTTGAGAAGCATCTGATCAAGGCCACATCTGCTGTGGAGGAAGAAAATGTCAAGTGTAAACCTGTGGGAGCAACCAATATTGGGAAGATGGGGATCAAGTACTTGAAGGCCCCTAAGCCCACTCGCTCAAGCTCACAAGCGGGTAGTGCCTCTGGAACTTCAGCCCCCTCTACATCTGGTGCAGGGGATCAGGAAGTGGACTCCCATGCTGGGACAAGCCGTGCTGCAAGAGTGCCAGCGACTGTGAAGGCATTCGCTCAAGAGATGAGGGAAGAGATTCTCCTTCAACTCTCTGAGTCAGTGGTAGCCCCATTGAGGAATGATTGTGATGCTGAGTTCCAGCAACAAGGGGAGCGGATCCAGCGGCTTGAGGACAGAGTTGGCCAAGTCGAGACACAGCTAGCCAGGGTGGATGCCAAACTTGATCTCATTCTCCAACACCTCCAAATCACTCAACCTCAACAAGGTAACCTACCACCACCTCCTCCTCCTCCCCAAAATCCTCCTCCTCCTCCCTCAGGCCACCCTCAACTTCCCCCTCCTCCTCCACCTAATACTCAACCACCACGGCCACCTCCACAAAATGACCATCAATCCCCTCCATCACCAAACAATGATCACCAATCCCAACCTTCACCCAACCATGAACACCAAACCCAAGACACACCCCAACAATCTCCTAGCCAATCACCCCTTCACTCCAATAACTCCCCATCCCCACAAAACTCCCCATCTACACCTCCCTCACCCACTCGCACACCATCCAACCCCTTAGCCGAACACCTTGGATTTCAAACTGTCGTTCACCCCCTCAGCCATATCTATCTACGAGATTATCCCCGCCTTCAGCAAATCCCAGAGGATCCTCACTTACCCTTTACCCCATTTACACCACACTCTTCCACTACCTTCACTGAATATTCCTCCACCTACCCATTCGAAGGTCTATTCGTAGATCCCACCTGGTTCCCCAACCCACCCACATCCCCAGAAAATACCTTACCTGCCTCTTCCCCAGAATCCTCACCCCAAACTCCATTTGGCCCTGAACCTCCACCCTCCTCTTCATCTACTCCATCCCTGGCACTCGCCCTTGTTGATGATGACAAAAGGGGGAGAAATGTGGTGACCGCTCTTCGCCTATCCATGAACACAAGGGATGTGCTCAGCCAGCCATCCCTCTGGCTTGATGAAGACATCATGGCTGCCCTTCGCTGTGCCATGGAATCCCAAAGGCTGAGTGGTGCTGAGAGCCTAATAAGAGGAGAAGCCATAAGATTCATGGAGCAGCAGAGGACGGCTGAGCAAGGACCACAATTTGAGATGGTTGTCTTTGAGCCAAATGAACAACCTTCACAGCCTGAGTCATCTTCATCAGAACCTCCTCCAACTAAGATAAGTAGAAAAATTGTTGAGGAGATAATGATGAAGTGGGGACTGAAGAAGATCAATCACCCTCCTATTGTGATAGCCAAGCCTATTCCTGCATCCCCTGGGCAAGAGTCTGAGATCCCCTCGTCTGAGCAATCATCTGCCCCTCCTCCCTCATCTGAGCCAGCAGTCACCTTCAGTGAGTCTAGAAAGAAGGCCGTTGCCAAGAAGCGTACCAGGAAAATTATTGCCACCACTGAAACTGCTGAGAGTGATGAAGAGACTCCATCTGACCTACCTGAGCAAGGAACTTCGTCTGCCCAGGTTGAGCAAGAAATTCCAGTGGTTCAAGCAGTTCCTATTCTAAAGGAGGTCAAGTTGGAAATTGAAGACATGACTCCTGAGGAATATGAAAAGTATGGGTTCACGGACAAACTCTCCTTCGGTCAGATGGCCTGCCTCGATGCTGACAGAGCAAGTGCCATGCCCACTCCTCCAATTAGCAAGAGCAAAGGGAAGAGTAAGGGGAAAGGGAAAAGGAAAGCTCAGGAAGTTGAGGAGGATCCCAACTTCCCTGTATGGAACGTAAAGATTCGGGCTGTTCACTACCCCAATGGAGAGGTCGCCTACTTCGATGATGCTACAGGGTTCCCTGGGTATGAAGAAGTAGAGAACATGAAGAGGGCATTCGAGGAGTCTATTGAATCAGAGAGACTCAGAAGAGAAAGAGAGGAAGAAGAACTTCAGCGGATCATCGCCCAGATTGATCAGAATGTGCATAAGGCCGAGTTAGCCAAACTCCAAAAGGAGAGTGAAGAGAGACAGAAGGAGAGGGAGAGGAAAAAAGAAACACAAACTATGAATCCTCATTCCAATTTTTTTTTTAACTTAGAAAATTTTTCTTTGTTTTCATACATCTCTCATTCTTGCTTAGTGTAGTTTACCTGTATATGTTTTGCTTGTATACTCTAACATGTAATCTCTTTTTATCAATAATAATTGTCCAAGTTACTTGTTCTTATCTATTGCTTTTATTTTCTTGCTAACCCTTTCATATGGACTTAATCGATAAATACTGAGTTTGTCATCATCAAAAAGGGGGAGAATGTTAGAATCTTAAGTTTTGATGAAGACTAAAATATGAAAGAACTTAGAAAGTAATAGGTGAACATAGAATCCTAAGTAAAAGTGCAACCGGATGTGGACTTACTTCCGGATAGATTAGGACTAGCGCTCGCGGATGAATGTCTCATCCCCCAGCGGCAGCAAGAAATTCACTTAGGAATTAACTTAGTCCATGAGCACTAGATATACAAAATCCTAAGACTAAGTTAAGATTCAACCGGAAGTGAATTTGCTTCCTGTTAGACTTAGACTGGCGCTGGCTGTTGGAATAGATAACCCTAAGCGTCAGTGAAAATGAGCAACGTCCAGTAGAAGTGTTTCCGATAGCTCAGTGACTAGCGCTGGCTGTTGGATTGAATGAACACTGAGCGAGAGTGAGTAATAGTGAACAAAATCCTTCATCCAGCGGATTTACTTCCGGATGGAGAAGTGCTTCCGGATGCAAGGAAGACTTCTTAGACTAAGAACACTCCCACTGCATGTAACTATATGTTAATACTGTTTGACTAACACTCAGTGCAGCACACTAAGTAGAATTGCTTCCGGATGTGAACCTGCTTCCGCAAGCAATCAGAATGTCAGAGTGTTCAGAAATGCAGTGTCAGAATGCTTTTGTCAGAGTAGAGTTGTCAGAGCTACTTTTCAGAGATAAAGCAAGTCAACTCTGCTATGCATTGATGAAGCATTAATTGGGCAAACGGTAACATGGGAAAAACGGCCATATTCAAACGGCTATCCCACCTACCAAGAGTCAGAATGTTTGAAGACTATATAAAGGAGCTCAACTTCATTTATGAGGTTAATGAATTATCTTTGACATTCTTGAGAGAAGTTAGAGCGAGAAACTCAGAAAATCTTCAAGTATTCAAAGCTGCCCAGAAAAGAGAAAGAGCATTTAACTCATTGAGTGATCTTTTCATCTACATATCTTGTACTCTTTGAAGTTAAGTCTCTTCGTGTTATAAGAGCATTGATTGTACTTAAGTGTGTAACACTATCTGTTCTTTAAGAGAACTTAGTCAGAAAAATCCTTAAGTTGTAAATGTTGAACCCTTGCTAGGTGTAAGGGGGAGCTAGTTAGAAAGGTTGCAAGTGAGCCTGAGTAAAACTTGTGGTTGTAAGGTTGCAAGTGATCCCGTTCAAAACTTGCGGTTGTAAAAGGTTCCAGGTGAACCCGTTCTAAAACGTGGAGATATAGTGGAACTCGGCCTGGGTGGTTGAGAACTGGACGTAGGTCAGGAAGACCGAACCAGTATAACTCTTGTGTTGTTTTATTTGAGTATTTATTTTTGAAGCACAATTCACCCCCCCTCTTGTGCATCCATTACTTTCAACTTTTTCTCTGATCAATGGATATTCTTGTTGGTTTTATTACTTGTTTTGGGGACAGCCCAGAAGGTCACTTTCGCCCGAATAGAAACACTCTCTTACAACACTAATCAGGACTAAAATTAAAATAGAGGTTTCTAGGTTCCCATATTGTCATGCTCTTCTCATATCTCCTTTTCACCAAACCGTTGGCAACCGAGTGATATGTCACATTTGAAGGCCATTGGGAATGGTAAATCCCAATGAGTTTTGCTGTATAACTGTATCGTTTCCAAACTCTCTCCTATCTCTTCTTGTGATTTTATTTGTTAACATATTACAATCCCTTTCAATATATAGTTTTTTTGTTTTTTTACAGGTGTAACTCCGATTATATATGTTTATAGTCCCAAGCCCGGATAAAGGAGGAGGGTTGTGTTAGACTTCGACAGCCAACGAAAAACATTTTCGAGTGACGCGGCAGTTGGTGGCCTACTTAGGTCAAACTTAACAGTCAAACCCTAAAATTGACGAAGTTGCTACATTTGAACCATTTTTAATAGATGTTTTTTTTTATGTTGGGTGAACTTTTGCCAATAGTTTGTGCTAGATTTAACCCTTAGCCCTTTATCTAATTTAATTAGATTAAGGATGTTAGTTAAGTTAGTTATTGTCTAATTTTTCCTTTTACCTTTATTTTATGTTACTCTGTTACTCCTATTATTCCTCCTCGCCTTGATTTGCCAATTAATTTTCTTAGCTACAATAAATTTAATTTACTTTTGAAAATCATTCCTTTACAAATTTCCCCTCTTTTCAAGCGATAATTGAAATTTCTTGATTTAGCAAAACAAACTTGTATCTCTTAATGTTATTCCTTTCTCATACATTAATAATACCATTCTTAAAATATTTAACCCATTTTAATATTGACCTTGATTTCCCATTGACCGACTCAGTTAAGGTCAAAATTACACATGCCTTATTTGTATTAGGTTAAATGTACACAAATTTTTATATTGGGTTATGAAAACTATTTTGGATCCAAAAAATATTTAGCGAGATAATCTCTCTAAAAAAACAACCTTCCTTTCCTCTCTCTTTTTCATCTCATGCCTCACTCTCCTCTTTTTCTTCTTCGACTTCAGCTTCAGCTTCCTCCGTCGAGAATCAAGTCTCAGGTCAGTTTCCTCTATCTTTTCTATTCTATCCTTGTCTTTTTCTATCATATTAGGCCGGTTTCCCGATTGGGTGTTTGCATTTTTGGGAGATAATGAATTAAAATGAAGTTAAATCATAATCTCTTAGACAGGAGATCAACTTCAGGTAGAACTTCTAAGCCGTATTCATTTTGCACATGAGTAATATACATGAGTGATGCGGCTTAAAAGTTCTTCCTTAAGTTGATCCAACAACCTTGAACAAACCACTAAACAAACCATTGACACCCATTTCTAGCTGAAAAAGAGTATAAAGACACGAGGTGAAAAAACTACAAGTGTACACACTAGGTTCAATAAAAAAGAAAGATACCCCTCATGAAAATAACGATGATGAAATTGTAAAAGCAGTAGTTATCTGATATCAAAACAGAAAATAGCCAAATACGAACGACCTTTTGTTTTGCTAAATTTGAGGTCTACAAGATACCATACAATGCTTGAATGAATATTTTAGAAAGATGAGCCATGTAGTAGAATAACTTCAACGAGTGTATCATGATGCTTAAAATCTTGAACAGATACATCTTCCTTAAGCTTGTGAAGTCTGCCATCAATCTTCAATTCACATTGAAGAAGAAAAATGAAAATTAAGACATCAACATTTGACTCATTAAAATAGAATCCTTGAACAAAGATAAAAGCTTGAGCATTTTTTGCTACATGGCTACATCAGAGGAAGCCTGTTTAAGTCCTTTTGAAATAGAATCACTCCTAATGATATTACTATGTTCTTCCAATGAATCTATTGAATCTATTGCTTCTTCTTGGAAAGATGGAAGCAGCTCTTCCACCATATTTCCAAAAAAAAAAAATCATCAAAAGAAAACTCCCCCTATACACACAAGGTTCAATATCATTCACCTAATCTCAAAATAAAACATTTACATCACATAATTTCAACATCTACCTTGAAGTCATAAATTGCCATGGCTGATCCAGATTTCAAACTTTTCTCATTCCCCACTCCACTTCTTGTTTCCCTCATCTGTCCCACATAACATTAATCAACACAAACACTATAAAAAGGTAATTTTAACAACACATGCAACATCAAAACATGTGGTAGACTTGTAGTACAAAATTCCAAACATTGAAATCAAATGCGATAAAAAACAAACTTTAGCTAAATTCTAGTTCCACAGACTCAAAATTAGTATACCATCATATGAAACTAATGTATGATTTCTCAGAATCCAATAAAGAACCTTAAAAAAACGAATTTCACCAATCCAAGGTATGGAATTTGATATACCCAATAACAATAAATGTTGAATGCAGAATATTGTTGCAACTAAAGTAAATAGAAAAATAGTGAATTTTGATATCATAAAGCAATAACAGATACATGAAATGCTTGAAATTTTCTATTTTTAAAAATTTTTCATTGGACAATTTAATCCAATTTTTTTCTTTTGATTGATTTTCGTTAGCTGGATAATTTTTCTAGTGAATGAAATTTTAGTGATCCATGTGTTGGCCATTCGTGCAAAAAATTGGTGGGAAAACTTGGGAATGTTTTGCCCCGTATAAGTCACTAGAGCTGGGAATTCGGGCAGGCCCGCATCGGGCCGGGCCTAAATGGGCCAGCCCACTTAGGCCCGGTCCCCCTTTTACTCCCCTATTTGCGAAGCCCGGCCCTCATGCCATCGGGCCGGGCCTGGCCCGTAGGGCCTGACCCACTTTCTTCTTCTTTTTTTTTTAAAAAAATCTTTTTACTAAACCCATTTTTACTCTTTCCACATTGTTCGCCCTGTAAATTTTATGGTTTTAGCAAAAAAAATCATCTAATAACATCACAAACCCACAATGAACATAGTTATAAGTCATAACATAGTATGATAAACGATAACATTACAACATACACTGTAACACTGATAGTGATACACATAATCTGACAGTCAAAATAAATAACAAAGTCTTCAAATATAAATCTAAATAAACATTAAATAATAACATTCAACGAGTCATCTAAGAGTGCACATCATCATCATTGTCATCATCACTGTCATCAACGACATTTGATTGTGCTTCACTATGAATTGACTCCTCTCCACTCACAAAATATCAAGTCTTTGCAATTCTTCTTTACCATTATATGCACTATCTCCTCCATCATCTAAGAAAAGAGAAGAAAAAAGAATTAATTGTCCTTCAAGCATGTATAAAAAAAGAAACAAAAAAATCATAAATTAAATAAAGAATCATATGCAATTTTTTTAAATAAAACTTGGAAACGGGCCTAAAATACAGGGCCGGCCCGCACGGGCCCTAGGCCCTAAAGTCCCGGCCCTAACAGGCCCGCTCCCCTATTTTTCCACCAAAACAGCAGGTCCGGCCCTCCTCGGGTTTGCATAAAAACGGGCCGACCCGACGGGTCAGGCCCATATTACCGGCTCTATAAGTCACGGGTAAGGTCGACGTCTTACCCTCATCAGTCTTGGGGGTTTTTTTCATCTGAAACTCCCAAGTGAGAACTGTTGAACAAATGAGTATTGGGCTGGACGTTCTTGGGCTGGTGGTTATAATTGGGCCACTGGTCAACCCAATATCTATTTTCATGCCAAGCTCGATTTGGTCCACTTGCCTTGGGCCCATATGGCCCAAACTTCACCAAATTCCTCTCCTCCAACCTGAGTGTCATGTCCATGTTTTTCGACAACGAGCTCAGCTTCAACAACCGTAGGTCAGCATTCACGTCAATCTGCAACTCATTCAAAAATGCAGCCACCAACATTTCTTCATTGCAGGAAACAAGAGTGGCTGAAAGCAATTCAAACCGCTTGATATAGTCGGCCACCTCTTTGTCTTGCCTAAGTGCCATGATCATCTCATAAGAACTTCCACACTGTGATGGGTGAAATCGTAAGACTAAGTCTCGTTTTAAGGCCTCCCAACTGTCCACTAGTGCTCTAACTTCCTTCCATTGAACCCAATTATGGGCTTGTCGCTCAAAACATAAGACCGCAGCATCTAGTTTCTCTTCCTCAGCTACCTTGTTGACTTTGAAATATCTCTCTACCCGGAAGATCCACCCTAAAGGGTCATCCCCAGAGAACAAAGGAATTTCCAGCTTCCGATAAATGGAGTGATCACCAATGGGAGTCTCATTTTTGGCCCACTCCCTCTCCTCATCTTCGTTAGCCTCTTCTTTACCCTCTCTTTGTTTCTCCTTCTCCCATGATTTTTGTGAGGATAAGGTGGAATCCTCCTCCATCTCTGGAGTTGTCTTCTTCTTTTCTCGGTCCGCTCGTATCTCGTCAATAAAACTGGATACAGGCGACTTTAGTGTGTTGAAGTCGCTACGTCTCGCCGTCACCTCATCGGCCAACATCCCCAACCGGTGTTCTAGTTGGTTCATTCTAGTCTCATGGATATCAAATTTGGCTTCCATTCTTGTACCGACCATGCCAAGGATACACTGCTCATGGATATCAAATCCCGCAAAGAGGATGCCATGACCTTGGATGCCATATCCGTGATCAACTCGAAGGAAGTGAATGAATGGGATGAAGAAGTGAAGCGTGATCCCGCGTTGTCGAGTATTTTGCAGTCTCTTCTCTTGGGTAAATGCACTCGGCCAGGATATACAACTAAAGGGGGTCATCTATTTTAAAATGGCAGCATAGTTATCTCCAAAAGATCACCACACATCCCTACTTTGTTACAGGAGTTCCATGCGTCCCCTTTGAGTGGGCATTCCGGTTACCTGCGTTGTAAGAGGCTGATGGGGCTGTTTCATTGGGATGATATGAAACATGATGTACAGATGTTTGTTGCTGAATGTGAGATCTGTCAAAGAAATAAAGCTTCGTCCCTGAGCCCGGCGGGCCTTCTTCAACCACTTCCCATTCCCAATCAGGTGTGGCATGATATTTCGATGGATTTCATTTCAGGCCTTCCTAAATCCCATTGTTTTGATACCATTCTGGTTGTTGTATACCATTTCACCAAATTTGCCCATTTCCTTCCACTACATCATCCTTATTCTACTAAGTCCGTTGCTGTGGTTTTCATTAAGGATTTTGTGAAGTTACATGGATTTCCACGCTCCATTGTTTCAGATAGGGACCGGGTCTTCACAAGCACCTTCTGGCAGGAAATATTCAAAGAGGCAGGCACCCGATTGTGTTATAGCACTACCTACCATCCCTAGAGTGATGGACAGATTGAATTGGTAAACAAGGGACTTGAGACATATCTCCCATGTTTTTGCAGCGAGAAACCTTCCTCTTGGTTTAAGTCGTTAAGTTGGGCTGAATTATGGTTTAATACTACATACAATCGTTCTACAGGAATGACTCCCTTCAAGGCCCTTTACGGGGTGGATCCACCTACTGTTATCAAGTACCAAGAGAAATTATCCCCTGTAGATGCAGTTCATCAGCATATATTAACAAGAAACTCAGTTCTAGCAAAACTTAAAAAGAATTTGGAGTTGTCCCAACAAGAGATGAAGGCATATGCAGATAAACGGCGCAGGGATGTGAAGTAACAATGAAGGTGACATGGTGTATCTCTACCTGCAACCATATCACCATCATTCTGTGGCTCGCCGTCCTAATGAAAAGTTGAGTGCCCTTTTTATGGCCCTTTTGAAGTAATGGAACCAGTAGGGGCAATAGCATATCGTTTGAAGCTTCCCCCAGAGGCTAAGATACACCCGGTATTCCATGTAAGTCAGCTCAAAAAATCTGTGGCTCCTTCAGCAACAGTCCAACCATTGCCTTCCATTCTCACCGCTGATTTGGAGATGCGGGTAACACTAGAAGTAGCTGTGAAGTACAGAAAACTCTCCAACAATAAGTACCAGGTCCTTATAAAGTGGATGACACTTCCTGACTGTGACAATGCATGGGAGGATAATGATGTTATTAAGAGCAGTTTCCTAATTTTCTCCCTAAGGACAAGGAGGTTTTGCAAGGAGGGGTATTGTTGAGCCCAACAGCCCAGTGTACACATATATGCGCAGGAAGGGGATTAAGAGGCCCAATAGGAAGGAAGAGCCCAATGAATCTGAGATGGGCGTGAAACAAATGCTATAGGGACAGAATGGGGAGAAAAATAAGTGCTAGTTAGAGAGAGCTATATGAGGTAGAATTAACGTGGGAAAAAGGCATTGGTAATCATTGTGAAAGTAGTGGGAGAGTTGGGGGTGCCTCTCGATTGTATCCCTGAGTGTGTTGCTGTGTCTTTTCTCTTTTTATTCCTATTGTAATACTCCAACAGACCATCCTCTGTAGAGATTTCACCATTTTATCAATATATTACTTTGTGAGTTTCATCACACTTCCTTCACTTGAATTCTCGTGCGTGCATATGATGTCAACTCTGCCAGGTGTTCTTTCTTTCTTTTCTTCTCTCTCTCTCTCTCGTCTTAGATGTTACGTGTGTGTGTGTGTATTCAATAATATCCCCAAACTGCCTCCTTCTTTTTCTCTTAGACTTGAGTGAAATTCTCCCTTCTTATTGATTGCGTGGATATAGCTGTTTTTGGTGTTTGTGTGTATATCATATCCTCAGCCACAACCAAGTCTTTTTGCTTGCATGATTTTCTCCTGCCTGTTATGCATGTGTATTTGATCCTTTTTTTATCCGCATCATTATATCATAAAGAGCAAAGGTGCAAAAATAGCGACCGTAAATTTAAAAATAGGCAACTATAACTCTGGTAAATTGAAGGGGGCAAAACTGTACACTGTAAACTAAAATGGGGCAAAACCATACATTGTAAACCAAAATGAGGCAAAAGTAACCTCTCTGTTAGGCTGAGTTTAAACAAGCATTTTCCAGACGTGGGCTCCACCATCAGTAAATGACATGTCAATTCCAAAATCTAATGTGAAAGCTAAAAACACTAAAAATGAAATCTAAACCCTCCAAATCATTTCGATAAGAAACCAAATAGAACTTCAATTCATGGGAAATTCACCTTACTTCTATGTAATCATCTGAAAAAATAAAGTCTCATCAAAAATGAAAGTCTCATTAACATATTGCACCCTTAAATGTATGACACATCATTTACTGATGGTGGGGCCACGTCTGGAAAACGTACGTTTAAATTTACGATGATTATTTTTGCACATTTGCCCAATTTTGCCCCATTTTGATTTACAGTGTACAGTTTTGCCCCCCTTCAATTTACCAGAGTTATAGTTGCACATTTTTAAATTTACGATGACTATTTTTGCACATTTGCCCTATCATAAAATAGAGAAAAGAGAAATAGGAAATAATTACAACAAATAATAATACATTCCCATTAAAAATGAAAATTCCTTTAAAAATATTATTTTCCCTATTTTCAATTCCCTACTTCAATTAAATTTTAGATGTTCAAACATAATTACTTATATAATTTTAAACCATTCTCTTTCCAATTCACATCAAAATCTCTTAATATAATTATTTAGATGATGACTCCCCAAATACAATAAAATACTTCTAAGAACTCATCACTTAATATTAGGAGTCATCAAGAGTATAGGAAAATGAAACAACATTTCATAGAACTAATGAGTTTGGTGACTGAGAATAGTCATATACATTTAGCCAAAACTAATTTACCAAATCATAATCATTACTTTAAGTTTGTGTGGAAGGTCAGAAACTGATTCTAAAGCATCTTGCTAAAATTAGTTTCTGATCCCCATTTTCAAGGGAAAATTGTAATTTCAGGTCTTGAGCAAGTCAAATTGAACTCTAGGAGGCTTTCTATTGATTTTTCACTCATTACAGTCTCAAATCACTTTAAATTTAAACTTGGATTCAAGGCGTTTCATTCATTGTTCACTGATTTGCCAAAATTCCACTTTATTGCACAACTAATTTTTTGCAGGCCAATTTCACTGAATTTTGTACTTAACCCACTTGTGAAGCATTGATGTTAATGTTTTCCTAAGATCTCAATGTAGCATCATTTATCATGCTACTGCCGTCATTGTGAATTGCTGTCCGAATATATGGTTAATTGCTTACATTTCATAGATGGTTTGTGCCAAATTGGTAATGTTTTGGTGTCAAGTTCACATACAATCGCACAAATAATTGGCATATACTAGAAATCCAAAGGAGATTTAGAACGAAGAACATCTATAGCATTAAGTCATGAAAACGATACTAATTGAATAAACTTTTTTTTACTATTTTTGTGCTCCAATCTTATGTAGCATAAAAGATGACATAAAACTATCCTAATTGAAATAAGATTTCCAAAATTGAATGCCCAAAACATATAGGAAAGGTTTTTACACTGCTTTTAGTACTATGATTGCTTAGGGAAGTCATCTATCAAGATTAGGAAACAATTGGAGAAGAGTCATTCACTTCTGGAATAAATAATAAATGACTATTTCATGGTGTAAAAATAATATCTAACATTTTGACCTAGTGTAACAATGATAAAACTGGTGTTGTATGTTAATTAAAACTCAAACTTTCTTTTGCTTTCGTTCCTCTTCCCCTTCTCAAACGAAGAAGTTTTGGATTTTGATTGAGAGGGGTAAAAGTGAATTTTAACTTTGGAAAATAATATTATTAATGAAAGTAATGGATGCACAAGAGGGGGGGGGTGAATTGTGCTACAAAAATAGATGCTCAAATAAAACCAACACAAGATTTATACTGGTTCGGTCTACCTGACCTACGTCCAGTTCTCAACCACCCAGGCCGAGTTCCACTATATCTCAGGTTTTAAATCGGGTTCACCTGAAACCTTACAACCGCAAGTTTTGGACGGGATCACTTGCAACCTTACAACTACAAGTTTTACACAAGGCTCACTTGTAACCTTTCTAACTAGCTTCCCCTCACACCGAGCAAGGGGTTAACCTTTACACTTAAGGATTTTTCTAACTAGGTTCTCTCAAAGAACGAATTGTGTTACACACTTAAGTACAATCAATGCTCTTATAACGGAAAGAGACTTAACAACAAAGAGTACTGAATATGTAGATGAAAAAGATCACTCGATGTGTTAAATGCTCTTTACTTTTCTGGGCAGCTTTGAATGCTTGAAGATGTTCTTAGTTTCTCGCTCTAACTTCTCTCAAGAATATTCAAAGATAAATGTTAGCCTCATAAATGAAGTTTGAGCTCCTTTATATAGTCTTCAAGCAATCTGACTCTTGGTAGGTGGGAGAGCCGTTTGAATATGGCCGTTTAACCCATGTTACCGTTTGCCCAATAAATGCTTCATCAATGCTTAGCAGGGTTGACTTGCTTTATCTCTGAAAAGTAGTCCTGACACCTCTGCTCTGACAAAAGCATTCTGACACTGCAACTTCTGACATTCTGATTGCTTGCGGAAGCAGATTCTCATCCGGAAGCAATTCTACTGAGTGTGCTGCACTGAGTGTTAGTCTAACATTATAAACATATAGTCACATGCAGTGGGTGTGTTCTTAGTCTAAGTGGTCTTCCTTGTATCCGGAAGCACTTCTACATCCGGAAGTAAATCCACTGGATGAAGGATTTTGTTCACTATTGCTCACTCTCGCTCAGTGTTCATTCAATCCAACAGCCAGCGCTAGTCACTAAGCTATCGGAAGCACTTCTACTGGACGTTGCTCATTTTCACTGACGCTTAGGGTTATCTATTCCAACAGCCAGTGCCAGTCTAAGTCTAACAGGAAGCAAATTCACTTCCGGTTGAATCTTAACTTAGTCTTAGGATTTTGTATATCTAGTGCTCATGGACTAAGTTAATTCCTAAGTGAATTTCTTGCTGCGGCTGGGGATGAGACATTCATCCGCGAGTGCTAGTCCTAGTCTATCCGGAAGTAAGCCCACATCCGGTTGCTCTTTTACTTAGGATTCTATGTTCACCTATTGCTTTCTAAGTTCTTTCATATTTTAGTCTTCATCAAAACTTAATGAAGAGGGGGCTGAAGTTCCAGAGGCACTACCCGCTTGTGATCCGGAGCGGGTGGGCTTAGGGGCTCTTACATACTTAATGCCCATCTTCCCGATGTTGGTTGCTCCCACAGGTCTACACTTGACATTCTCTTCCTCCACAGCAGATGTGGCCTTGATCAGATGCTTCTCAAGGAGGAAGGCAACGATGGTGGGATAGGGAAGATAGCCAGACTTGTCATTAGTCAACCATCGCTGAAGCTCAAAGCAGATCAACTGGCCAGGGTTGATTGGCTGGTGGGAGAGAATTCTGGGGAACCACGGATTGTCGATCAGAGTGAACTCGTTGAAGTTACCCCCTTTGTGTGTCATCATTCGGGAGTAGACATAATACAAGAGTCTGTTTGAGTCAGACATCTTGGACACCTTTTTCCCTGTGGTGCCGTATAACTTCTCGAGATCCTCCTTGCTGTACTTTAGTGACTCAGGGTATAGCCACTCATTCATGCTCTCGTCTGTGATCCCCATCAACTCATTCAATGTCCTCCAGGTGAACTTGAAGGTTCTCCCCCTTACAGTGGCAGTGAAGGAGAGTCTGTGGACTTGCTCTTTCCCATCAACCTTCTTGTACTTAACCTTGCCAGTGAGGGATTGACAGAAGACTCGCAGGACGTTGACGTTGTAGTCCTGGTTGATCCCTAGCCAAGGCATATATCTCTCCAGGAAAGGGCGCAAATGAGGAAACCCTAGTTCATCAATCTTGTTCAGATCGATGAACAAGCCATGGTTGAAGATTGGAATGGACGTCTCAAACTTGGCGGCAACTGGCTCCAATGCCCCATCTCTGTAAACAGTAGGGTCATCCTCTTCAACCCTTTGCCTCTTGGAAGAAGGTTCTTCAGCGAATTGAACCTTCTTCTTCTTTCCCTTCCTCTTGGCTTCCTTCGCTTGCTCATGCCCAGAAACGTCTGGCTGTTCTGCCACTCTATCAGAAGTTCCAGGCTGATCCTGGACATGTTTATCCTGCCCCTGGGTTTGCCCAGAAACTTCATGGTGTTCATCACGTTGTTCATCACGATGCCCAGATTTCCCAGAATGTTCATGCCGAGATTTCCCAGATTTCGACTTGTGTTTCTTGGATGAGGAAGGTTTCTTTGTAACTGGGTTTGTTTCATGTGATCCGGCCATTTTTGTGTGGGTTGGTGGTAAAAAGAGATGAAATGCGAGAAAGTGTATGAAGAAAATGAAGAACACAGATGAAGATGAAGAATGTATGCAGAGAATATGTGGGTGAAAAGTTTGTGAAAGTAAAAAGTGAAAGTGAAAAATGACATCCTATTTATAGGCAAAGTTACCAAGGGTAAAATGGTCATGTATTTTCAGATGAAACCAAACGCTTACACATTGGGCAACGTAAAAATTTTAATTGAAACGGCGCACCTTATGACATGTGTCGCTTCACCTTATCAGAGAAGGCACACTTTCTCATAGAGGGAGTTGAAACGTTTCTGAAGTAACGTGTCTCTTGGACTGGTGCTGGCGCTTTCTTGGTTTCATCATCCAGTGTCAGCGAATGATCATCCGGAAGTGGTTTTGCTTCCGGTTGCAGTTTCTTAAGATTTAACATTGAGATCCTGCAAGAACACATGTTGGCACTCCGATGCCTAAGTTAGTACTGTTGAAGTTTTAAAATAATCAAGTATAACACATAGTATTTACACTTCATTTGGGTTTACCATTCCCAAATCACCTCTTATGAAAGTAAATTGGTCAACCCCCAGAGGCTTGGTGAAGATGTCAGCAAGCTGTTGTTGAGTGGGAACAAATTGCACTTTGACATCCTTCTTTTGAACATGGTCTCTGATGAAGTGATGTCTGACATCAATGTGCTTTGTCCTTGTGTGCTGAACCGGATTCTTGGCAAGGCAGATTGTGCTTGTGTTGTCACAGAGGATGGGTGCCTCAGGGAACTCCAAGCCAAGATCTCTCAGTTGGTTCTTCAGCCACAGCACTTGGGCACAACAGCTTGCAGCAGCAATGTATTCTGCCTCAGTGGATGACAATGACACGCAGGTTTGCTTCTTACTAGCCTAAGACACCAGACAACCACTAAGAAAGGCGCATTGTCCACTGGTGCTCTTTCTATCAGTCTTATAACCTGCATGGTCAGAGTCAGAGTAAGCTCACAAGAACTCTTGGTTACCTCTGGGATACCAAAGACCAAGTTCTTGTGTTCCCTCAAGGTATCTCAAGATACGTTTAACACATGTTAAGTGTGATTCCTTGGGGTTGGCTTGAAATCTAGCACACATGCCTACACTAAATTGAATGTCAGGCCTACTTGCCGTTAAGTATAGTAGGGAACCTATCATTTCCCTGTACATGAGCAGGCTGACAGATTTACCCTTTGCGTCAGCATCGAGTGCGGCAGTGGTGCTCATGGGAGTGTCATACTCCTTGCACTCATCCATCCCAAACTTTTTGAGTAGCTCTCTGCAGTACTTAGCTTGGGAGATGAAAATTCCATTCTTCTTCTGTTTAATTTGCAGGCCTAGAAAGAACGTGAGTTCTCCCATCATAGACATTTCAAACTCACCCTGCATAGTCTTAGAGAAATCTTCACAAAGTTTTTCATTAGTTGCCCCAAAAATAATATCATCAACATAAATTTGGACAATCAACATATCTCTATCTTTGTGAAGGATAAACAGTGTATTATCTAATTTGCCCCTTGAGAAACCTTTGCCCAGCAAGAAGCTGTTGAGTCTCTCATACCAAGCTCTAGGAGCTTGTTTCAGGCCATATAAAGCTTTCTTTAGCCTATACACATGTTTGGGATGCTTGTGATCCTCAAAGCCAGGAGGTTGTTCTACATACACCTCTTCTTTAATATAGCCATTAAGAAATGCACTCTTTACATCCATTTGATATAGCCTAAAGCCCTTCATGGATGCAAAGGCTAGAAGAATCCTTATTGCTTCAAGTCTAGCGACTGGAGCAAAGATTTCTTCATAGTCAATGCCTTCTTCTTGGTTATATCCTTTGGCTACTAATCTGGCTTTGTTTCTTGTAATTTGACCTGTCTCATCCAGTTTGTTTTTGAAGACCCACTTGGTCCCTACTATAGATTGATGAGACGGCCTAGGGACTAGTTCCCAGACTTGACTTCTCTCAAATTGATTTAGCTCTTCCTGCATGGCGATAATCCAGTCGCAGTCCTCAAGAGCTTGTTCAACTGAAGTTGGTTCTATTTGAGATAGAAATGCACCAAACTCAACTTCATTTTGAACTTGTCTTCTGGTTCTGACACCAGAAGAAACATCACCAAGCACTTGATCAAGAGGATGATCTCTGTGATGCCTCCTAGCTGTTGGCAACTGTGCCTCATCAGGCACGGTCTGCATTCTAGGTTCATCACTGAGTCCATCTTCTTCCTTAGGATTGCTTGCTGGTGTTTCTTTTGGTGGTGAAGAAGATGATGGTAACTTTGGAAGATTCAGTATTTCATCATCTTCTGTGGATTGTCCCCATGTAGGAGTTTCATCGAATACAACATGCATTGATTCTTCTACAATTCTAGTTCTCATGTTGTATACCCTATATGCTTTGCTCCTAAGGGAATATCCTATGAATATACCTACATCAGCTTTTGGATCAAACTTACCCAGATTTACCTTTCCATTGTTGTGCACATAGCACTTTGATCCAAATATTCTCAGGTGGCTGATGTTGGGCTTCCTCCCTTTGTACAGCTCATAGGGAGTCTTATCCAGTCCCTTGCGAATATAGGCTCTGTTAGAGATATAGCAAGCAGTGCTCATAGCGTCCGCCCAGAACACTTGAGAAACCTCTTTCTCATTGAGCATGCTTCTAGTCATCTCTGTCAGAACCCTGTTCTTTCTCTCGACAACTCCGTTCTGTTGAGGGGTCCTAGGAGCTGAGAAGTTGTGTTCTATGCCATTTTGTTCACATAGCTCTGAGAAGCTATGGTTCTCAAATTCTCCTCCATGGTCTGTCCTTATGGCTGTGATTTTGAGCTCTCTCTCATTCTGCACTTTCTTAGCCAGGACAACAAAGGCATCAAAAGTATCTTGCTTAGAGGCAAGAAACATAGTCCAGGTGAACCTTGAATAGTCATCCACCACCACTAGAGCATATAGGTTTCCACCCAAGCTCTTCACTCTTGCTGGCCCAACCAAATCCATGTGGATTAGTTCCAAGGGCCTGCTGGTGGAGACTTTCTTCTTGGTTTTGAACGAGGACTTTGTTTGCTTTCCTCTTTGGCAGGATTCACAGATAAAATCATGCTTTACTTTAAATGATGGAATACCTATAGCTAGCTCCTTTTTAATTAGCATGTCGAGTTGAGTAAAATTAACATGAGCTAGTCTCTTATGCCAAAGCCAACTATTCTCATCACTAGATATTAAACATTTTTCTTCTAGTTGTTGGCACAAGTCTAAAGTATATAGGTTTCTGTGCTCTGGCTGACGCTTAGCAGGTTGTGACAGAGACCGTCCACTAGGTAGACATCTTTTATTGGTCCGACCTCTCCAACTCCAGTGATCTTTCCACTTTGATTTCCTCCAAAGGTTACTGTGGCTCCATCTTTGATCACCAGAGATTTGAACTTGTCTCTGTCTCCAGTCATATGTCTCGAGCATCCGCTGTCAATATACCATTTCTTGTTCTTGGATGCTTTGAGACACACCTGGAAAAATCAAGTAAACTTAGGTACCCAATCTTTCTTGGGTCCTCGATCATTAGTTTTCAATGCCCTTGGTCTAGAGTCATCCTTGACCTTGGGCTTGTGATTATTCAGAGCCTCTGGCCTAGTGCTGGCTCTGGACTCTTGGGTTTTCCCTTTGGAATGATTCCAAGCTCGGGATCCTTGTCCTCTCTTGGTTTCCTTTGCAGCTGGAGGATCCTTTGTTGCCTTGGTTCCTTCAGGGACCCATTTGTAGGAGCTACTTGCTCCATGCTTCTTAGCATTACAGGTGGACGTGAAGTGTCCCTTCCTGTTGCAATAGTTACAGAAGTTGAAAGGTGAGGAGCTATGACTAGTGGCTTTATGGAAGAACATTAAGTAGGGCTTTACTTTTGATTCCACCCACTTCTTCCCTCTAGGAGTATATCCTAAGCCAGTTCTATCCCTATATGCCCTTTGATTCATTAAAATTATATTTAACATTTCTGAGCCATTTGTAAACTTCTGCAGGGCATTTTGCAGCTTGTCTTTCTCAGCTGAGACTTTGCTGCAGTTAGGGCAGCTCTCAAGTGTTGGGTCATTGGGTTCTGTTTGGGGAGAACCCTGTCCTTCCACTAACGGAAGTTTTCTAGCTTTCGCTAGCTCATCACTTAGTGAGCCCACCTTGGACTCAAGTGATTCCTTTTTAGCTTTCAACACTTTATATGCTCTACATAAGCGGAAAAATTCTACATGGACCTCATTATATGCTTCTTGAAGTTCAGGGAAGGTTACCTCACTATCCTCATGGATGGGATCAAATTCTGGGGATACTTCCTCATCTTCTTCTCTGGCAACAAGGCAGAGGTTGGCTACCTCTTCCTCATCACTTGCTTCATCATCCGAGCTATTCACCCAGATAGAAGATACAAAGGCCTTCCTTTTGTCTTTGCCTTTCGACTTCTGCAGGCTGGGACACTCAGCCTTGAAGTGACCAGGCTTCTTTCATTCAAAGCACACAGGAGTCTTTTCCTTCTTGTAACCCCTTCTTTGGCTGGAGTCACCCTTTTGAAAGTCTCCTTTCTTTCTGAAGAACTTTCTGAACTTTTTCACCATCATAGCCATCTCCTCATCATCCATTTCCTCCTCATCATCCTCATCATCATCTTCAGTCTCCTTGTTGGGAGCAACAAGGGCAAGATTTTTGGCCTTGGATGAGGCTTGAGGAGCTCTCTGAGCTAGCAGTGTAGGCTCATATTCAGCCAGGGAGCCAAATAAAGCGGTGATGGAACTAGTTGATTCACCCTGGACTTCCTGTAAGATAGTCACTTTGGTGATCCAGTCACCTTTCAAGATCTTTAGAATCTTGCTCACTTGCTCCCTTTCAGGAATGTCCTTACCCAGCGAGGCCAAATTGTTGATGAGGTGAGTGAATCTGAGCTCCAGTTCTCTGATAGGCTCAGTGGGGCTAAGCATGGCGAACTTGTGGAATTCTTCCACTAGCATCTCAACACGTCTTGCTTTCACTCCCCTGGTTCCAGAGTGAGCAGCCTCAAGAGCCTCCCACATATCTTTAGCATTTTTGTGGTGACTGATCCTGTGGAACTCCTTCGGACTGAGAGCACACTGGATGTAGTGCATGACCCTATAGTTCAGCTGGACTAGGGCATAGTCCTGAGGGGTGTAACTGCTTCTCGCCTTGGCAAAGCCATCATCATCTAAGGGAGTGTGATCCCCACGTTCGATTACATCCCAGAGTCTAATGTCACTTGACTTGATATAAGTCTCCATTCTAAACTTCCAGAATGGATAGTTGTACCCATCAAAGCCTGGAGGCTTGTTGGGCTGAATAGAGACGTCTGGTAGAGAGTAGTCAGTATCCATTACAAGATCTTTGCTTTCTGGATTCGTTGGAATCTAGTGAGAAAGACCCGCTCTGATACCAAATGAAAGTAATGGATGCACAAGAGGGGGGGGTGAATTGTGCTACAAAAATAGATGCTCAAATAAAACCAACACAAGATTTATACTGGTTCGGTCTACCTGACCTACGTCCAGTTCTCAACCACCCAGGCCGAGTTCCACTATATCTCAGGTTTTAAATCGGGTTCACCTGAAACCTTACAACCGCAAGTTTTGGACGGGATCACTTGCAACCTTACAACTACAAGTTTTACACAAGGCTCACTTGTAACCTTTCTAACTAGCTCCCCCTCACACCGAGCAAGGGGTTAACCTTTACACTTAAGGATTTTTCTAACTAGGTTCTCTCAAAGAACGAATTGTGTTACACACTTAAGTACAATCAATGCTCTTATAACGGAAAGAGACTTAACAACAAAGAGTACTGAATATGTAGATGAAAAAGATCACTCGATGTGTTAAATGCTCTTTACTTTTCTGGGCAGCTTTGAATGCTTGAAGATGTTCTTAGTTTCTCGCTCTAACTTCTCTCAAGAATATTCAAAGATAAATGTTAGCCTCATAAATGAAGTTTGAGCTCCTTTATATAGTCTTCAAGCAATCTGACTCTTGGTAGGTGGGAGAGCCGTTTGAATATGGCCGTTTAACCCATGTTACCGTTTGCCCAATAAATGCTTCATCAATGCTTAGCAGGGTTGACTTGCTTTATCTCTGAAAAGTAGTCCTGACACCTCTGCTCTGACAAAAGCATTCTGACACTGCAACTTCTGACATTCTGATTGCTTGCGGAAGCAGATTCTCATCCGGAAGCAATTCTACTGAGTGTGCTGCACTGAGTGTTAGTCTAACATTATAAACATATAGTCACATGCAGTGGGTGTGTTCTTAGTCTAAGTGGTCTTCCTTGTATCCGGAAGCACTTCTACATCCGGAAGTAAATCCACTGGATGAAGGATTTTGTTCACTATTGCTCACTCTCGCTCAGTGTTCATTCAATCCAACAGCCAGCGCTAGTCACTAAGCTATCGGAAGCACTTCTACTGGACGTTGCTCATTTTCACTGACGCTTAGGGTTATCTATTCCAACAGCCAGTGCCAGTCTAAGTCTAACAGGAAGCAAATTCACTTCCGGTTGAATCTTAACTTAGTCTTAGGATTTTGTATATCTAGTGCTCATGGACTAAGTTAATTCCTAAGTGAATTTCTTGCTGCCGCTGGGGATGAGACATTCATCTGCGAGCGCTAGTCCTAGTCTATCCGGAAGTAAGCCCACATCCGGTTGCTCTTTTACTTAGGATTCTATGTTCACCTATTGCTTTCTAAGTTCTTTCATATTTTAGTCTTCATCAAAACTTAAGATTCTAACAATTAAGGTTCCACCTAACTATAAATTAACATCCAGCATCAGTTTTATCATTTTTGAACCGGGTTAGAAAAGTTAGATATTATTTTCGTACCACAAAATAGCCATTTATTATTACGTCAGAACTGAAATAGTTAATTTTTAGATTAGTGCTTTTTCCCTTACATATAAGTATAACAACCCAGTTTTTTTAAATAATTATAACCAAAACCTAAATACTCATTTGGGTCTAATTTACCATGGGTGGACTGGGTCTTATCCATTTTCTTAACTTTTGACCATATATCTATTGATGCTTGAACTTGTATTTTTGAATAATTGATTTTGTCCTTTAATTTTAATATTTAAAGAGTATTATGCCAGAATTTTTATTGATTTGTCCTTTTATGGTTCAAAGGACATTGTTCTAGGATTTATCCTGAATAATACACTAAATGATTGTTAAAAAAGGTAAAAAGAATTATGTTCTAATAAGGCCCCTTCCATGATAATTTACTAACAAAGAGGAAATTAACATTTCATCTACTTTAAACTATTATCCACATATATGCAAACAAGCAATGAAAATTTGAGTGACATGAAGACTCCAAGATCTTCTAATTGAGAGTATAGATCGTCATGAAACAATTTTATTGTTATTGCAATCATTGTTTCTAATACCTTCATTGATTTGTTCCAATGTAGTTAAGACCTCAGTCATAGAAGGCCTAGCCTTGGCATCAAACTTAAGACATTGAAGAGCCAAATCAGCTACCATGTAGGCTGCATGTTGAGGATATCGACCACCTAATTTGGTGTCCATGATCCGAAATAATTTTCGTTTGTCATTAAGATATGGTTTTGCCCAATTTACTAGGTTTTGTTCCACAACACCTCTTGTTTTATCATAAGCTCTTCTTCCAGTTAGGAGTTCTACTAACACCACTCCAAAGCTATATACATCACAATTTGCTCTTAATTGACCTGAACATGAATTTAATGTATTATGAGATATGCATATTTAGTATTGTTTTAATGTTAAACCAACATGAATGTGCAATATATGCAGGTACATATTCCTTAGTGTAAATCCATTAATACCATCTTTAGAAAAAGTAATTATATAAAATTAATTATTTCATGTATGGTAAATATCAGAAATTTTATTGTTTTTTGTTGAATTGCTTCCCCCGGTGTCCCACACCCTTCGGGTGCAGACTAATCCGGAGTCGCCAGCCGGGATTCCCGTAAACGGGGTGACAGACTTCCCGGGGGTTCGAACTTGGCACCTTTGGGCTAAATGGCGGGATCCACACCTTGGAGATCCACTTCAAACCATCAAGCTGCGCCCCCCCGGGCTGGAAATTTTATTGTTATTTATGAAGATAAACCTAGGAAAATTTATGAAGTAAACAATCCAATACATATGACTACCTTTAGTCCATAATATAAATGATAGATGACTACTTTATGGATATTTATAAATCAGTCATGCATATTATTTATAATCAAATAGCTGTTAATTTTTCTAAAAAAAAATACCCTCTTGAATCATTTGCATTGGAACCATCCCTTTAAGGAAATTCTCTTAATATGTACAATCAATATGGAGCCAAATTTTAATATCTTGTTTAACTTGTATAGTTAATTCCCGAAAATGTAGTAAATAATATAAAATATGATTGATTTCCTTGAAATAAGAAATAAAAAGTGGTAAAATGTTTATTTGTTGAATGTATAATGTGCCAACCTGTGGCGACATACTCAGGAGCTGCATATCCATGAGTGCCCAACACTTGAGTAGACACATGAGTGTTGTTTCCAGAAGGACCCTCCTTTGCTAGCCCGAAATCTGAGAGCTTGGCATTGTACTCCTGAAAACCCATAATCATAATAAGAAAAATCAAGTGTTTAATTTAGTTCAATTTGCAAAGTACGATGATGATGATTATTATCATCACCATATATTAAGAAGTATACAAGAAGACTCAATATCGTTGAATCCATATAAGGATTGGGATCATGTGTGATTCAATCATACATAGATAACATCATATAGTTTATTTATTTTTCTATATACAAATAGTTCATTTAAATTTTGGGTTATGGAACAAATTTAGCACCCAACTATTTACTAAAACTGTATTGAAAACAAATAACAATTTTGAGTCTCAGATCTACCACTCTTCAATTACAAAATGTTGTATATGTAGTAACCCCGAATTTTATCAAGTTTGACCGCTAACTTTCACTTGATTAGGCCACATCCTTATTGCCACATCACCTGATTAGACCACATCACCTGTCATATCACACCGTCATCACCATCTTCGTCATATCATCACCATCGTCTACATCTCCCTCCCCTTCTCCTCCTTCAATAATATCCATAGTTGCTACATCTTAACCTTCCCTCCGCCTCATCTTCTTCAATCCCCACATTCAATCCCACCCCAACATTCCTCACTACCAACTTCCTCACCCACAATCTCCACCATCAATCCTAAACCCCAAAAGCACTTCTCAACCAAAAAACCGCTACTAATAAACTATGTCCTTCAATGGAGCCGTTGTAAGCCCCGGCTCTCCGTTGCCATGCTCGCATCGTTGTCATCACCTCCGGCAAAGGTGACATCGTCAAGACCATTACCACAGGTAACATTGGCCTCTCGCTCGCTCGCCTTGACTTCTTGATGGTTGCCATCGACACTGATCTTGGCCACATGAATGTAGATAATAATGTTGTTCCCCAGATCTCTACGGATGAGTGTTTCTAAAAGCGAAAACCTGGCTATAGGAACCGCTAAACTGGCATGAGACATCAAGAAATTGCTACTCGATATGAAGGTCATATTTTTTCAATGACTTTATCGACTCCAAAATGTCTAGTGGCACTATAGCTGAGTTTATTTTTCATTTTTTACATAAAGGTAAGGTTTTCCTGCAACAAGTCAAGCAAAAAATTGGTTCCCTAGAGTTAGATCTACCACAATAGTTCAAATTTACAAATTACTCTAAGTAAAATAAATGATGTAGATTTGGGTGTGATAAAATATCTTAAGATTCTATGGTAAATCTAGAGAAGATAGTGATAATGATGTGGTGATATGGTAGGTGATGTGGCCTAATCAAATCAAAATTAAAGGTCAAAATTGACAAGTTGTTACAAATGCACCATTGATGGGTGCTAACTCTGAGACTTGAAATTGTAATTTATGTTTGGTGCACTTTTTCTAATGGTTGGGTGCTAGATTAACCCTTTAATTTTCAAAGTACCACTAATAATAATCATTACATATATACTCCTTCCTTCTTAAATATAAGACCACTTTCAAATTTCAATTTTTTTCTAAATATAAGATTATTTTGTTCACAACTCTTCCTGAACCCTAATAATGTTTATCCATAATAAACAAATAAGAGAAGGTGAGTGAGGATAAATGTATATGACTATGGTAATTTTGTAATATCATCTGTTAATAGCTAACTTAACTAACATCTTTAATCAAATTGAATTAGGGAAAATGATCTTATATTAAGGAATGAATGATGTTCTCTTTAGAGTCATACCCTTAGTATAGGACTATGATTAAGTGTAACATTGAAATAATAGTTCCTGGTCAACGAAAGATAAATATAGTTAGAGGTAACCATGTCAAAACCATCTCAATTTCATTTTTAAAATCTAATATAAAATTTTTTAAATGGAAACATAATATAAAATAAAATCTGCATTTTACAAATGAGATCTAAATAATTAAACTATTATATATATGCTTAGCTTTCCCTGATTAATTTTTTATGATTATAGAAACTATAATTTAATAATACATATAACATCTTATATAATTTATATATACAAACAAACACGTACACACGCATCTTAATAAGGTATTTTTCTTACCGCATCAAGTAGGATATTAGAAGATTTAATATCACGAAATATAACTTGCGATTCAGCATTGTGAAGAAAAGAAAGCCCCCTGGCAGCTCCAATAGCCACTTTGATTCTCACAGACCATTGCAAAGGTTCACCTCCTCCTATCAAGCGTCAACAAAGCATAAATCCTTGTATTTTTTATATAAGAAAATCCTTGTAATTTTGACCATGAAAAAGTTTATTGATATTCGAATATTATATCAATTTTTATTAAAACAAAAATATTATATTTCTCGTAATATTAATAATTGGTAACATCCCTATATATAAAAGCCCATTTTTTCAAATTTTATTTATTTTTCTCTATTTACATTCTCTTCTATACTCATTTATAACACTATTATCGTATTTCATCTCTAATGCATATACCTAATCATAAATAAGGGCAAAATTGAGAAAACAAAATTATTTTAGATATGTTTATAATTAAAGCACTTTCTTATTATGCTTATTTGACTTATAGTTCTATGCTTATTTCTTACTATACAGTCACACCTATACTTTATGCATAGAGACTGATTCAAACCCATGACCTCAGACCCCACGACAAGCGAGGATATCGTTGAGGCAAGTTGGCCTTTTATAGAGAGGGAGTATATCAGATTAAAAAAAAATTAACAATTAATTATGGCTTGATAACTTACTTTTTATGAGATGATTCTCTAAGCTGCCTTTCGGCATAAACTGATAGACCAATAATCTGTTCTCTTCTTCCAAACAGTAGCCAATAAGTTTGACTAAGTTAGGATGATGCAGCCGGCCTAGGTATTTCACTTCAGTCTGCACGAGACAGCTCAAAATAACTCTTATTTGTGAGAATAGAGATAGTGAATGAGAGCGGGAATAGAGAGGAGAGAATATGTAGGGATTATAAGACATGATTAATTTAGTATGTACCTAAAAAGTAAAGAAGCTTTGTTAAAATTTTAGTCATCCTTTATTGTGCAACTCGAGTCCTATTTATGGTTTTTTTTTAGCCGAAACCTATTTATGGTTAAGAGATAGAACATTTATTTTGATCATATGTGAAATCATAAATCATAAATAATTTATTATGAATACACAATCATACAGCCATGTTGTATACTATTACATATCAACAGTGGTAAACTCAGAAAATTGTTGGATTTTGAGACAGATTTATATTAAGACTTACTACAACTTTTTGTAACATATGTTTAAAACATGTTGAAAATGATTGTCTTTCAAATGGGGCAAAACCAAACTGCATGTTATATATATGAAAAAGGGATCGAGTAGACGGCAAATTAAATAATTGCTCATTGTTAATCGTAAATACTACCGAAGAGAGAGAGTAGTATACTACCCATTCGTTCCTAAATATAAGATCACTTTCTAATTTGACTCAAGTTTTCCTCAAATTACCCCTATACTTCCTTCACCCAAAAAATAGTGGTTTGAAGATGAGATGTATTTTAAAAACTTAGGTAAGAGGTATTTTAGAAATTTCATATAATCCTAACTCATTTTAATGTTCTCCTTAATCTCTCTAAATTTGTTAAAGTGATCTTATATTTAGGAACTGTGAAAGTATTATAACATATGAATTCTTTAGTTATTGAGGGGAAAAAAGACTTACAAGCCATTGCTTGTGACCTTGAAAGACTTTGGGCTTAAGCTTCTTGATGGCAACGACGCACCCTGAACCGGGTTTTGAGGCAGTAGAAGTGCGCAAATCAATCCATCCCTTGTAAACAAAGCCAAATCCGCCTTCACCAAGAAGGTTTTCAGTACTAAAATTCTTGGTTGCATTCTTTAGCTCATTGAAGCTGAAGGCCCTAAGATTAGGCGACGACAATATCTCACCCTCAGTCTCTAGAGTTGGCGCCGGAAGAACAATGCTTAATCCGTACACCTTCTTTCCTTCTGATCTGCACGGTTGGACGTGTGACATGGAGCTTGAAGAAGATCGAGGTAATAATGATGCAACATTTTTTGATATTCCACCTGTTACATTAATAAAATTATGTTTTTAAAAAGCTATAAAATAATTGAACAATTTGGTTTGTTTAATCTCAAAGGTGCGAGTTGATGAGCAAAAATGAACCATTTTTATTGTTTATTGGCTAAAAGGAGTCCTTGTTGGCCAATTTAACCTTTAGAAAATAGTTTATTGGTCATATTGATATTTAAACCTAATTTATTTTTTACCACATGAATAATAATAATAAGGGAAAATTAATTACAGGTCTTCTGTAAGAAAAATAATTAATGTGAGGTCCCACAAGTTGTTATATGAGGTCAATAAGTTGTTATTTCTAACTCTAAAAGTTGTAATCACACTCTTGGAACCTCACATTAATTACGTGTAATTAATTTTTTCTAATAATAATAATAATAGTATAGTAGTGTGAGAATGAAATCCTTCGAGAAGTAGTAATGATAATAATTCAAGAAAAAATATTGTAATTAAAAAGTTACGTACCAGAAATGGTGGATCCGGTGTGTTGATCTAAATTCATTTTCGAAGGATGTATACAGTTACCCATTCTCTCTCCCTCTCTCTTCTGTTCCACCGGATATTGCCTCTAATATCCTATAAATATAAAATAAATATGTCTCTGTGAATCGGGAATTCCGAAATGCTTGTGTATTCTCCTCGTAAGAAGTGAATACAAGAAAAATGAACAGCTAAGAACTTTGCATATTTTAATATTGGTTTTGTCCATGTGTGGCGCTAGATGCTGGTTGAGTTCATAACGACAGAACTAGGAGTTTCCCCTTATCCATCAGTATACTTTAATGCTTGCTGAAAAGGAAAACTACTAAGTTCAGGAGCACGAAGACGCACACACACATGTATTATGTATATGTTGAGAAGTTATACATGCATACATACACCAATGTGTAACTAATTGACTCTATATAATAAACCCTGATCTTGAACTCTTGTAAGATAAGAATTTTTTCTTATCATGTGCAACCATAAATCTAGAAATTTAGAAGAAAAAACCAACAAAAAAGTAGTCCAATTAATAAACAGTTGGCTAATATCTTACAAGATCATAAATTCAAATTCCACTACCAGATGTAAGCGCTCTTAAATTTAGAGATATACTCAACCATGATGGCCCCAAAAATACACATAAAAAATTCCATAGACAAAAGAAATCTCAAGATTATGCATTTTCTTGTATTACAAGACAAATAAAATAATTACATTTATCAATTTCATCATTACATTAATGTTTATACAGCTGACAATGAAACTATAATCTTGAAATTAATGTTAAAAAATAAACCTAATGAACTACGTAATTGAACTAAAAAGAACGTAAAAATAACTATATGGGGAAAATTGTGAGGGGACAAAAGACCCTGAATTTGTACAGAGAATAACCTGTTGTTTCAACCTTAACACATATAGACATCAAACTCAAAGTAATGTACATTCAAAGTGTGAAACACTTTTGTCATTTCACAGCTTGTCAATGCATTCTGTCATATGTTGTGAGTACTCCAGCGAAGGAACATGTTCCAATCTGGTCATAGTGGGCATCATATGCAAAAAACAAGATGCCACTCCCTTTAAATCCAGCCCAAAGTATTAATAAGATCCATGTGATTGCCAATAAAATCATCTGATCATTATGTTTGCCCTCTCACTAGATGGCAAGTGAAAAAATGAAATTGAAATATTCATGGTGGTACCATAAAAAGGTGGTCGGCTGGCAACACATTCTGACAAGATTATAGGGAAGAAGAGGGAGCCATCAAATTTGTAATTCAATTTGATGTTGAAGATTTAGATTGATTAAATCCACTTTCACGGCACATACAGTGTGGGCATGGATAGGTATATATTGAGTCATTGCGTCTTTTTAGCGCAAACCCCTTGTAATCACTATGAGACCTCATGATCCATAGGTGACGTATGAGAGACTTCCATCTGGAAATCAGTCATAGAGAAGAAATTCTTCAAAATTGTCAGTTTCTACAAGGATTAAACAACTGTTATCTTTTATCTTTTCTTAAGAACATTTTTTTATAGGGTAAATGGTCAAATCTAGCACTAAACTATTGCCAAAAGTACACCTCACATAAAAGTGAATCTCGTAGCTCAAATCTAGCACTGATCAAGTACAAATTTGGTCAGATGTAGCAAAACCGTCAATTTTGACGGGTTTGACCGTTAAGTCTGACCCAAGTATACCACGTCACCTGCCAAGTCACCAAAGCTAACTTGGGTGAACTTTACTAATACTTGAGTGCTAAATTTGAACCTTAAAGTTTTTCATATATGTGGTGATGACGTGGCAGGTGACGTGGCATAACTTGGGTGATGTGGCAGGTGACATGGCCTAACTTGGGTGACGTGGCAGGTGACGTGGCATACTCGGATCAAACTTAACGGTCGAACCCGTCAAACTTAATGGTTTTGCTACATCTGACCCAATTTGTACTTGATCAGTGCTAGATTTGAGCTACGAGATTCTTTTTTATGTGGAGTGTACTTTTGCCAATAGTTCAGTGCTAGATTTGACCCTTTACCCTTTTTTATAACCATTCTTAAGAACATTAACAAAATGGTATTTGGCAGTCTCAAAGTACCAAAAAAACAGTAAATTAGCCACGGATTTTCGTCGCTAATTTACTGGTAAAGAAAAAATTTAGCTACGGAATTTGGCATTTAGCGACGAAATTTTTTAAAATCTGTTGCTAAATGCGAAATTCCGTCGTTAAAATTTTTAGCGAACAGCAAATTAGCGACTGAAATCTGTCACAAATCTATCGTGAATTTGCTGTTTTTTTTTGTAGTAACAATTTTGGAAAGGATTTTTACTATGTAATCTCTATTCAATATGTTTGTCAATTATATAAATGAAAAAAAAACTAAACTTACTCTCAAGTACCAACTATTCATGCAGCATAAAACTGAACAAAAAAGAAACACAGTGAAGTAGCATGAAGCATACCCAATATTACGATTAGCAAACATTATTGCTAACTTCCGCTTATCAGGCTTAATTGTCCTAGCGTGTCCGCCATATAAGTATCTTCTGTGGCCAATCACTAAATGAGGAAAGTTGCCACCTTGTGACAAACACCTCACTATGAAGACAAACAGTGTAGTCTATAGCAGCCATCCTGGAGGAATAATTCTAGAAGTAATTCAAGTCATAATCACAGCCATTAATCAATCATGAAAATGGGTAAAAGAGAAGCAGAAAAATGTACCACAAATGGAGCAAGCTCTTGTTCAGATGCTAAGGTTTCCTTTGTCTGCAAATTGGGAAACATTTCCAGTAGTGGAGCCATATTTTTCTCAGAGTTATATATCTTCCCAGATGCCAAAAAGATAGATGTCTGCCTAGCGAAACCCATTCCCCTAAGCATCAATCCAACCTGAAGAAATAAATCAACGATAATTTCGTACCGCATAGTTCCATGGAAAATTAAAATTTGCTATCAGAACGAGATCTGTAGGGACATGAAAGTGGATCCATGTTCATAAGATTAGACATATTTTTATATTTGTTGTTGAGGCTTAACACAACCCTACTCCTTTATCCGGGCTTAGGACCGACTAAAAATATAGGCGGAGTATTCCTTACAGAATGAAGGGACATGAAAGTAACGAAACAAAAAAGTGACTTCCAATAAGCTTTGAAACTCCTAGCAACTAGCAAGACCAAAATACTTCCAAGATGAAGAGAATATTTCACATGAATATCCCTCCTAATCTTGAAGATCAAGATAAAGAGAGTCAAGGAGACTATCACCTCTAAAGGAGTGAGGGGACACCTCCCATTGATCCTGTTAAATTCAGGACGTATAACTAGTCTAGGTTTTGTAAATTTCCCTTTCCAACCTCTTTCTCTTACTGATTGCATGTCACGTTGTTCTTGCTCTCCACCGTCATAAACACAACATGAAAAAGCAACCATATCCTGCAAATGATAAAACATGGAACATCAGTTGCAACAAAAATTTATGATATAGTAATACTTCATAATTAGAGTGACAAAATATTCATATTTGTTCAAATCTAACCTCTTCAAAACGAAGATGCACGGAGATATATTTGCCACCATTCCCTCTACTAATTTCTCTCATCCTTGTCACCAAAGTTTCACCTAAAGATAATATTGGACTAGAAAACCGTAAAGCCTCATAATTTGCTAAGCATCTAAGTCGTTGAACAGCTCGAGGAGCATCATATGACAATCTATTTGCAAAAGGAGAAATCCTTATGACCCTGCATAGTTTGATAGTGAAACTTCTTTAAAAATACTTGTTTCAATTGAATTCATGGTCACTTATTTCATTGCTTAAATTTATCAAGCTATTTTGAATTTAAAATTTATCAAGCTATTCATGAGAACTTACTTCATTGTCTAAACTTGTTGAAACTAGCTTTGCCTGGTCTCAAAGCCTCCAAGACCAAGTTACCAAGAGTTCAAACTTCGGTGCACCTCACCTACCTTACTTTTCTTTAAACAAATTACCCCATTCGTTGCTAAATATATGACTTAATTGAGTTTTTTAAAAAAATACCAAGAAAGCTAAATATTGATTTGTTTAGATTTTTTTTTTACAAACTAATTTGTTTGGCTTATAAGTAAACATCTAATCTAATAATATACATATTGTTATGATTAAGTGGCTTATTTAAATCCCTGTAATTTCTTTAAAATGGTCAACTAAATCTTATATATAAGAAAAAAGAGAGTGCATTTCAACACAAATGTAGCAACTCAATACTTTGTCAACACCTCAAGTCCAAGAGGTTTTCATTTAGGGGAAATATTAGAGGGCATAATAAAAATACTAATTCCTTAACTCAAAATCTCAAGTTTCTAATTTGAAATCTTTTACATAGCCACTAAATATAAATATGCTATAAGGCAAAGATATCTTTTAATAATTATTTTGCTTTCTAGTATGAAATTATCTATTTCATAATTTTCCCAAGTTTTTTTATTATATAATGTTAATAATACTTTACCATAGGCTATCCACACATGTCTAAATATTTTTCAAGTTGGGGGAAACACAATGGCTTTCTTTGTTTCTTTTATCAGCAACACAATGACCTTTCAAGAAGAATAAAATATGAAAAAGAAGCATTGACCTTTTCCTTTCAAGTGGTAAGTAACAGAAACTAGATAGGAGACAATTTATTCCCCTGCCTCAAACATGACCTTTTACATCGTTTGACAGTTACAAAGCATTCTACTACCTCCGGTCCTAAATATAGGACATAGATAAATTTGTTTTGGAAAAGTTAAGGTTGCAAAATAGTCTATTAAATCATGACATATTTAATATATTTTTAGATTATCCATTAGTTTATAAGAAAAATAAACTAGTTTAATGGAAAAAATTAGGTAAATCAATTTATAATTAACTTATTTTGCTTTATTTTAGGGCAATGACCCTATTTTATACCCAAAGTAACCACCCTGGACCACCCAGCACCATAAACTAACAGGTGGTACACTCATATACCCAAAGTAACCAAAGTAGTCCAATAATACCCCAAACACACGGTCTTCGACGTTTGACCGTTAAGTGGGTGAGTTGGCGCCGACGTGTCACGTTTTTTTCCACGCGGACCTGTCTAAATGACACGTGGATGCCCACGTGGAATAAAAAGCATGTTTTCCCCTTGTGTTGGCTAGGGTTTTCGATTTGGGATAAAAGGAGGGGGGCTTCAAGTCTTCAAGTTTTCCATTTTAGCTAGGGCGTGCGATGATTTAGGGCAGAGACGCATAGGGCATCGAAAGCTAGGGCGTGCGATGATTTAAAGAGAGGAGGGCGTGAGAAATCCATTGTGATTCGAAGTGGGAATTCAAATTTTGCGAGATCGAGCTTTGTATTGAAAGAAGTGAAGATATTCCTCCTCCATTGTCAGCTCGAGCTTTTAGATAAGGTAAGGAATCTTATGCTTTTTCCAATGTCACATTTGGGACTGTTGTAGGGCTGATCTGTCATGTTCCCACTTTTGCTAATTTGTCTGCTTGTGCTTTTAATTCTGCTAATTTTCCCTTTTTACATTTTGTTAGGGTTTTGGTTAAAAATGGGGAGTAAGGGAAACAGTAGTGGTCCAGAGGGTGTGGGGAAAGGTGAGGTCCGTGGGGCCAATGCCTTAGTTCAAAGTGTGCTTGAGTACAGGGCACAAAGGAAAAAAAATAATTGCTGAGGGGAGGGCAGAACTGGAGCATGAACAACGTGAGCACAGGCGTAGGTGGGCTTCTTTGGGTGTTGAAACTTTTAAAGCTGATGCAGTTGATGGTGAACAAGAAGGGGGAAAGGGAGCTGCTGGTGTTAATGAAGAACCGGATTCAGAAGGGGACAGCGAAGAGGTGGTTGATTTAGAAGGTGACGGTGAAGAGGGTGCTGCTGGTGGTAATAAAGAACCGGATTCAGAAGGGGACAGCGAAGAGGTGGTTGATTTAGAAGGTGATGGTGAAGAGGGTGCTGCTGGTGGTAATGAAGAACCCAATTTAGAAGGGGACATTGAAGAAGAGGTGGTGAATATAGAAGGTGATGATGAAGAGCGGGCTGCCAGTGGGAATGAAGAGGCTAATGAAAGGCCAAATTTAGAAGGGCACAATGTAGAAGTGGAGGTGAATTTAGAAGGTCATGAAGAGGTTGATAGAGATGACATTGGGCATGACAATGGAGAGAATGATGGTGTGGTGCTCAGTGAAGATGAGGTTGATGATGAAGCCCAGAAAGATGAAGTTGATGATGGTTGTCACAGTGATTGTGAGACAGAAGAGGAAGATGAAGGAGAGGATTTGGGCATTGGCACTTCTGCTGGCCCAAAAGAAGTGAGGGTTCGACCACCTCCTAATGCTTTACTAGGAACTGGATTTTTTGAGTTGGGCAAGGCTTATGCAACCAAGCAGGAGTTGGTTGATGAGGTAAATTCATATGCAATAATGGTTGGAGTAGGCGTGACAATAGCTAGAAGTGAGCCCTGCAAATTCAGGGCACTCTGCCAGGAGGATTGTCCATTTGAGTTATATGCGGCTAAATCTCGGCGCACCCCGGGGCTGGTGGTGAGGACGTTAAACCTGGAGCACACATGTGGCAGGGTGTTCTGCAATGACAGGGCACAAGTGCGGTGGCTGGCATAGCACTTCAAGCAAAAGGTGCAAGAAAGACCAAAATATCGAACCATTGACATGATGCGTGATTTGAAAGATGAGTTCAAGCTGAAGGTGAGTAGGTCCAAATGCAAGAGAGCAAAGAGACAGATTCTTCAGGAAATGCATGGGAGTCACAATGATCAATACAACAAGCTCCAGGCATACATTAATGAGATTATGACTTCAGATAGAGGGACAGATGTATGTCTTCAAATCAGTCAAGAAGCCTTGGAAAAGGAGAAGAAACGAGTTTTCAGCCGTTTGTATATATGCTTCAACGCTGCAAAGGTGAGCATGTTGTTTAAATGTTTTGACCTGACATTGTGTACTTAGATGAACTTGTGGAAAATCAAACAATCATGCACTTATCATTGTGTACTTAGATGACATTGTGTACTTAGATGTACTTAGGTGATTAGGTGAGCATGTATATTTGATCTTATTATTAGTTTACCATTAGGTGAGCATGTATTTTCATCTTGTTGCTGATAAACGTGGCTGTCACCCAAGAGGGGGGGGGGGTGAATTGGGTGAGGGAATAAATTAAATCTTTAGAATCTTGTTTTCGAAAGACTGCTTGTGCTTGGTGATAATATTCACGAAGTAGTGAAATGCACAAGTCAATAAGTTATGTGATGCAAATTAGAATGTTTGAATGTAAATTTATGCACACATAAATTTATCCTGGTTCGGTCACCCAGACCTACATCCAGTCCCCAGGCTCCACCTGAGATTTTCAATCCACTATTCTTGTTTAAACCGGGCACAAGAGAAGCCTTTACACTTTAGGTTTTACGAGCACGGGTTCACCTAACAACCCACAGGTTTTACACCGGGTTCACCTGCAAACCTTACAAATGCAAGTTTTACGGGCTAACTTGCAACCTATGGAGATTTAGACAACCTCTAAATGCTCCCCCTTACAAATTGTAAGTTTACACTATGTTCACTCTATGAACTGATTGTGCTAAACACTTAAGCTCAAAACTAACTCTCTCTAAGAGTGGATGATGTTACTCACTTAAGTACAATAAAGTTACTCTCTGAAAAATATCACAAATCTGGATCTGAGAGTAGTAGAAGATGTGTAGTATGATATATCAGATACTTTGTTCTGTTCTCTCTTTTTCTTCCATGTCTTCTCTTCTGAATGAATGTCTCTTTTATACTCGGCTTCATAGGCTTCTGTGGCAGGTTGAATATGAACGTTTGAATAAAGCCGTTAATCCTATGTTACCGTTGAGAAGTGCATCTTCATTAATGTTTAGCAGGGTTGACTTGCTTTATCTCTGAAAAGTAGTCCTGACACCTCTGCTCTGACAAAAGCATTCTGACACTGCATTTCTTTGAACGTTCAGACATTCTGATTGCTTGCGGAAGCAACTTCTCATCCGGAAGCAACCTTTCTGAGTGTGCTGCACTTGAACGTTAGTTTAGCAATATAATCATATAATCTCATGCAGTGGGTGATCCCTAAATCTAAGAAGTATCCGGAAGCACTTCTACATCCGGAACTAAATTCACTTGATGAGGGATTTAGTTCACCATGACTTGCTCTCGCTTAGTCTATTTCATTCCACCACTCAGCGCTAGTCACTGAGCTATCGGAAGCACTTTTACTTGACGTGGTGAATTCACTGACGCTTAGGGTGAAATCTATTCTATCAGTCTGCGCCAGTCAAGATCTAACAGGAAGCAACTTCACTTGATGTTGCATTTCCGCTGACGCTCGAGGTTATATCTAGTCTATCAACCTGCGCCAATCTAAATCTAATAGGAAGTGCTTTCACTTGGCGAAGTAGACTTACTGACGCTTGGGGTAATAACTATTCTATTGCTCTGCGCCAGTCTAAGTCTAACAGGAAGCGCTTTCATTTGGGGAAGTAGACTCACTGACGCTTGGGGTAATATCTATTTTGTCGCTCTGCCCCAGTCTAATTCTAACAGGAAGCGCTTTCACTTGGGGAAGTAGACTCACTGTCGCTTGGAGTAATATCTATTCTATCGCTCTGCGCCAGTCTAAGTCTAACAGGAAGCAAACTCACTTCCGATTGAAACATAGCTTAGTCTTAAGGTTTTGTGTACCTAATTCTCATGGACTAAGTTATTTCCCAGTGATTTACTTGCTGATGCTGGGGGATGAAAACATTCATCCGCATGCGCAAGTCCTAATCTATCCGGAAGTAGATCTTCACCCGGAAGCACTCTTACTTGGGATCCTATGTTATCCTATTGCTTCCTAGGCACTTGGTTTAATCCTCTATATTTTAGTCTTCATCAAAACTTAAGATTCTAACATTCTCCCCCTTTTTGATGATGACAAACCTAGTTTTATCGATTAAGTTCCTAAGGAAGGATTATCAAGAGAATAAAAGCAATGGATAACAACAAGTAACTCAGACAAATATTATTGACAAGCAGAGGTTACAAGTCAGAGTTATGTAATCAAACAACATATACAAGTAAAGAATGTATACAAATAAATTTCACTAAGTATGAATGAAAATATGCATGAAAACAAAATCAACAAAAATATTTGGATTGGGGGTTAGAGTTTGTGTCTCTTTTTCTTTTCCCTCTCTTTCTGCCTCTCTTCATTTTCCTCACGCTCACTCTGGTTTATCTGGGCAATGATCTCTTGAAGCTCTTTTTCCTCTTTTTCCCTGCTGAGCCTTTCTGATTCAATGGACTCCTCGTATGCCCTTTTCATGTTCTCCACTTCTTCATACCCAGGGAAACCTGTAGCATCGTCGAAGTAGCAGACTTCTCCATTGGGATAGTGTACAGCCCGGATTCTCACATTCCATGCAGAGAAGTTGGGATCCTCTTCAACTTCTTGGGCTTTCCTTTTCCCTTTCCCTTTGCTCTTCCCTTTGCTTTTGTTAATTGGAGGAGTGGGCATGGCACTTGCTCTTTCAGCATCGAGGCAAGCCATCTGACCAAAAGATAATTTGTCAGTGAATCCAAATCTCTCAAATTCATCAGGGGTCATGTCTTCAATTTCCAATTTGACCTCCTTCAGAATTGGAACCGCTTGGACCACTGGATTTTCTTGCACAACCTGAGCAGATGAAGTTCCTTGCTCAGGTAGGTCAGATGGAGTCTCTTCCTCAGACTCATCAGATTCAGTGGTGGCAATTAACTTCCTGGCACGTTTCCTAGCAACGGCCTTCTTTCTGGGTGCACTGAATCTGGCTGCTGGCTCAGACGAGGGAGGGGGATCAGAAGATTGCTCAGATGAAGGGACCTCAGACTCTTTCCCAGAGGATGCAGGAACAGGCTTGGCTATCACAATGGGAGGATGGTTGGGTCTCTTCAGTCCCCACTTCATTATGATCTCCTCAACCATCTCTCTACTTGTTTTAGTTGGAGGAGACTCTGATGATGACTCAGGTTGTGAAGATTGTTCATTTTGCCCATACACAACCATATCCCATTGGGGTCCTTGCGTAGCCGCTCTCTTCTGCTCCATGAAACTTCTGCTCCATGAAACGGAGGGCCTCTCCTCTTATAAGGCTCTCTGCACCACTCAGTCTCTGAGACTCATATGCACGACGCAGGGCGGCCGTGACATCTTCATCAATCCAGAGTGATGGCTGGCTGAGGACATCCCTTGTGGCCATGCTTAGACGAAGAGTGGACATAACATTTCTCCCCCTTTTGTCATCATCAACAGGGGTGAGTGTCAGGGATGGAGTGGATGTGGAGGAGGATGGAGGTGGTTCAGGACCAAATTTCTTGGGAGGGGAGGGTGATAGGGTAGAGGTAGAGGATGTGGGAGAGGATAGGTGTTCAGGAGTTTGAGGAGAGTCGGGGAAGCAACTGGAAGTGACAAAGAGATCCGTATAGGGATAAGTGGAGGAGTATGCTTTGTAATTGGCGGAGTCAGGGGTAAAGGGTAAATGGTCATCGGAGAGTGGTTGAAGGCGGGGATACTCGCCGTATGGTTGGCTGAGGGGGTGAATGGCTGTTTCAGATCCTATGGGTCTAGGGCTTTGATGGGTTGGGTTGGAGAAGCGGAGTGGAGAGCGTGTAGGGGCACCTGGTCGTGTGGGAATGGGCGAGGATGAGGATGATGAAGGTGAGGATGAGAAGTTTCTAGGGGAAAGGCGTGGAGAGTTGTGAGGTGAGTCTTGGGTTTGGTGGTCATGGGTAGGTGAAGGTTGGGATTGTTGGTCATTGTTGGGTGATGGTGGGGCTTGTTGGTCATTTTGTGGTGGAGGCTGAGGTTGTTGAGTGTTAGGCGGAGGAGGAGGTGGTAGTTGAGGGTGATTAGGAGGAGGAGGAGGGTTTTGAGGAGGCGGAGGAGGAGGTGGCAAGTTACCTTGTGATGAAGGTTGGGGAATTTGTAGGTGCTGGAGGATGAGGTCTAATTTTGCATCCACCCTGGTAAGGTGATTCTCAAGTTGTCCTATTCTGTCCTCGAGCCGCTGGATCCGCTCCCCTTGGTGCTGGAAACCAGCTTCACATTCAGCACGGAGAGGACCCACCAGGGACTCCGTCAATTTGAGGAGGAGCTCTTCCTTTACTTCCTCGGCAAAGACCCTAACAGAGGCTGGCACTCTTGCAACACGACTTGGCCCAGCATGTGAGTCAACTTCCTGATCCCCTGCTCCAGATGCAGAGGGGGCTGAAGTCCCAGAAGCACTACTGGCTTGTGAGTGTGAGCGAGTAGGCTTAGGGGGCTTGAGATACTTAATCCCCATCCTTGCCATATTAGTTGCTCCTACAGGCTTACATTTGACATTCTCTTCTTCCACAGCAGATGTAGCCTTGATCAGATGCTTCTCAAGAAGGAAGGCAATGATGGTGGGATAGGGAAGATAACCTGACTTGTCATTGCTTAACCAGCGCTGAAGCTCTAGGCATATCAACTGCCCAGGGTTGAAAGGCTTGAGCGAGAGGAGTCTAGGGAACCAAGGGTTGTCTAGCAGTGTGAACTCGTTGAAGTTGCCTCCCTTATGAGTCATTATCCGGGAGTAGATGTAGTATAAGAGCCTGTTAGAATCAGACATCTTGGACACCTTCTTGCTGTTGGTGCCATACAACTCCTCGAGTTCCTCCTTGCTGTATTTGTGAGACTCAGGGTAGATCCATTCATTCATATCCTCTTCTGTGATTCCCATCATCTCATTCAAGGTTCTCCAAGTGAACCTGAAGGTTCTTCCTCTTACAGTGGCAGTGAAGGAGAGTTTGTGGACTTGCTCTTTCCCATCCACCTTCCTGTACTTTGCTCTGCCTGAGAGGGATTGGCAAAAGACTCGCAGGACGTTGACGTTGTAGTCCTGGTTGATGCCCAGCCAAGGCATATACTTTTCCAAGTAAGGGCGCAGATGAGCAAACCCTAGTTCATCCAACTTGTCCAGATTGATGAACAGGCCATGATTGAAGATGGGAATGGATGTCTCAAATTTGGCGGATACACCCTCCAATGCCCCATCTCTATAGACTGTGGGATCATCTTCTTCCTCAACCCTCTGCCTCTTGGAGGAAGGCTCCTCAGAAAATTGAACCTTCTTTTTCTTTCCCTTTCTCTGAGCATCCCGCTCTTGTTCAGAACCCACTGCCTGTTCTATTCTACCAGAGGTTTCAGGCTGACCCTGAATGTCTTCACCCTGTCCTCGTGATTGCCCAGAACCTTCTTGGCGTTCATGAAGTTCTTCATGTTGTTCTTCATGGTGCCCAGATTTACCAGAATGCTTGTGAGTGGATTTCCCAGATTTCGATTTATGTTTCTTGGAAGAAGAGGTTTTCTGGATGACTGGGTTGGATTCATTCGTACCGGCCATTTTTGTATGAATGTTGTGTAAATAAAGATGAAATGCAAGAAGTGTGAAAAATAAAGAATACAATGGAGAAGATGAAAAGACTTTTCTGAGAAAATGATGCGAGTGAAAAAGATGTAGTAAAAAGTGAAAAGTGGAAAATGACTTCTATTTATAGGTAAAACTTCTGAGGATAGAATGGGCATACTCTTTCAAATTTTCACACATTGGTTAACGCAAGTTTTTAAGTTGGAACGACACACCTGATGACACGTGTTGCTTCAGAGAAGGCACAGCGTTTCATAGAGGAAGTTGAAACGTTTTCTGAAGTGATGTGTCCCTTGATCTGACACTGGCGCTCGTGATCATATTGAATTATCATCCAGCGCTAGCAAAAGAGTATTCGGAAGTGATTTTGCTTCCGGTTGGACAGACGCTCCTGGTTGCCTTGAGTAGTCATTCAGCGTCAGCACGAGAGCATCCGGAAGTAGTTTTGCTTCCGATGGTACTTACTTAAGATTTAACTTTGAGTGACTCGTTGATGTTCTCTCTTGTGCATCCACAGCGATCAAGCTTTCATAACTAAAGCCATATTTGCGTCAAGTAGAGTTTGTTTGATCTTCTTAATTTCAGGAGCAGTAGCTCTCGGAGCCCAGTATGAACAACAACTCATTCAGATTTGATACATTGCTCTGATCAGGTATGATCATGAAAATTGTTGTTCCTTCGTACCTTCTTTCCTACAAAATAGCAAATGATTTCTCTTTCCCATTTTTCAGTCTCCAAACTTGGATCTGACTGGTCAGTTTGTAGGAAGTATGTGATTCTTATGCACTTAAGAATTATTCACTATGAATATAGCATTGCGAATCAACTATGACTATATGCACATGGCTTCTGATAATGATAGTCATAGATAGCATGTAGAGTATGAACATTGTGTGAAATATCTTATAAGCCATATCATGTTCATGCTTATGATGCTTAATGTAAAATCTCAATAAGTCCATCTTACATTTGCATAGGAGATTTTACTGTTGCATGCTTCAACCTTAAATAATCCCTTGCTTACCCAAGGAGATCTTTTATACTTATCCTTGGCCTGAAGCACTTTCTTAGGAGAGACAGGATTCGCAGGTTTTCTCCATGTGAGTTGAGACATCCTCTCTCTTTTGTCCTTCTCAGGATAGTTGAATGGAACTCTGTGATAGCTTATCCCTGAGACAAGGTCTTTGTTCCTTGTGGTAGCGCACTGCTTCTTATGATTGAACCAGGTAGTTGCAGTAGTGACATCACCACGAGTTCTCTTCTTTGGGACAAGAGGAACTCTTGATCTTTCCTGCACAGGTAAGGCACTAGAAGGGAGTTTTGGTACCCATTTGTACTTGGGTCCTACATAGTTAGCGCTGGACCTTACTTGTCCTTTGGGGATCCATATATATTTATTTCTCACATTTAAATTTCTCTTAAAATTGCATGTGTGAGAAATATGACCAGTTCTACCACAATAATGACAGATAATGGGATGATGTTCAGAATCAGATTTCTTATCACTATTATGGTGGTCAGTTTTCTTTTCAAAGACTCTATGTTTATTAACTTTTGAAATCTCAGGGTCTTTCGAAAAATCTTCTTTTATGAGTGGGACTTTGGACTCCTTGGTTGTAGAAGAAGGAATAAGTTCCTCAAGTTCCCTATTCCTTTTTCTTAAGCCTAGAATTTCTTTTGCAAGTTTACAGAATTCAACATGTAGCTCATTATACATATCTTGCAATTCAGAAGTTTCAAGTTTAGGTACCTCATTTTCTTCAGCTTCTGAATCTTCTAGGCGGAGATCCACTCTCTCCTTGCTGATACTAGCTTCTACTACATCACCATCCAGTAGCTCATCAACGGTGGATTCACAGGGAGCACATAGTGAGCTTTGGACAGCCTTAACATCAAGAAATTGGCTAGAAGCATACATAGTATCAAGAGTGTTCCAAATATCTATAGCCCTAGAGCAATGTTTAATTTTCTGGTAATCATTGTCAGATAAACTTTTGTGCAAAATTTGCATTGCTCTAAGGTTTAAGTAAAATAAGCTTTTGTCCTCTTCTGTCCAATTTACTTTTGGTTTGAAATCAGAGTCCTTTTCAAAAACATCCCACATTTTGAAATCAGTGGATAGTATAAAACTTTTCATCCTTCCCTTCCATAAGTAAAAATCAGCATTTTCTAACACAGGTGGGATGGTATGATCAAAACCTTCAAAACACATTTTGTAACCCAAATCAGCCTAGGTCTTTGCACTTGAGATCGTTGGATCCTTTAAACAAGTGACCTTGCTCTGATACCAAATGATAAACGTGGCTGTCACCCAAGAGGGGGGGGTGAATTGGGTGAGGGAATAAATTAAATCTTTAGAATCTTGTTTTCGAAAGACTGCTTGTGCTTGGTGATAATATTCACGAAGTAGTGAAATGCACAAGTCAATAAGTTATGTGATGCAAATTAGAATGTTTGAATGTAAATTTATGCACACATAAATTTATCCTGGTTCGGTCACCCAGACCTACATCCAGTCCCCAGGCTCCACCTGAGATTTTCAATCCACTATTCTTGTTTAAACCGGGCACAAGAGAAGCCTTTACACTTTAGGTTTTACGAGCACGGGTTCACCTAACAACCCACAGGTTTTACACCGGGTTCACCTGCAAACCTTACAAATGCAAGTTTTACGGGCTAACTTGCAACCTATGGAGATTTAGACAACCTCTAAATGCTCCCCCTTACAAATTGTAAGTTTACACTATGTTCACTCTATGAACTGATTGTGCTAAACACTTAAGCTCAAAACTAACTCTCTCTAAGAGTGGATGATGTTACTCACTTAAGTACAATAAAGTTACTCTCTGAAAAATATCACAAATCTGGATCTGAGAGTAGTAGAAGATGTGTAGTATGATATATCAGATACTTTGTTCTGTTCTCTCTTTTTCTTCCATGTCTTCTCTTCTGAATGAATGTCTCTTTTATACTCGGCTTCATAGGCTTCTGTGGCAGGTTGAATATGAACGTTTGAATAAAGCCGTTAATCCTATGTTACCGTTGAGAAGTGCATCTTCATTAATGTTTAGCAGGGTTGACTTGCTTTATCTCTGAAAAGTAGTCCTGACACCTCTGCTCTGACAAAAGCATTCTGACACTGCATTTCTTTGAACGTTCAGACATTCTGATTGCTTGCGGAAGCAACTTCTCATCCGGAAGCAACCTTTCTGAGTGTGCTGCACTTGAACGTTAGTTTAGCAATATAATCATATAATCTCATGCAGTGGGTGATCCCTAAATCTAAGAAGTATCCGGAAGCACTTCTACATCCGGAACTAAATTCACTTGATGAGGGATTTAGTTCACCATGACTTGCTCTCGCTTAGTCTATTTCATTCCACCACTCAGCGCTAGTCACTGAGCTATCGGAAGCACTTTTACTTGACGTGGTGAATTCACTGACGCTTAGGGTGAAATCTATTCTATCAGTCTGCGCCAGTCAAGATCTAACAGGAAGCAACTTCACTTGATGTTGCATTTCCGCTGACGCTCGAGGTTATATCTAGTCTATCAACCTGCGCCAATCTAAATCTAATAGGAAGTGCTTTCACTTGGCGAAGTAGACTTACTGACGCTTGGGGTAATAACTATTCTATTGCTCTGCGCCAGTCTAAGTCTAACAGGAAGCGCTTTCATTTGGGGAAGTAGACTCACTGACGCTTGGGGTAATATCTATTTTGTCGCTCTGCCCCAGTCTAATTCTAACAGGAAGCGCTTTCACTTGGGGAAGTAGACTCACTGTCGCTTGGAGTAATATCTATTCTATCGCTCTGCGCCAGTCTAAGTCTAACAGGAAGCAAACTCACTTCCGATTGAAACATAGCTTAGTCTTAAGGTTTTGTGTACCTAATTCTCATGGACTAAGTTATTTCCCAGTGATTTACTTGCTGATGCTGGGGGATGAAAACATTCATCCGCATGCGCAAGTCCTAATCTATCCTGAAGTAGATCTTCACCCGGAAGCACTCTTACTTGGGATCCTATGTTATCCTATTGCTTCCTAGGCACTTGGTTTAATCCTCTATATTTTAGTCTTCATCAAAACTTAAGATTCTAACAGTTGCTTCATGTGTAATCACAAGTTTTTGCATTTTCCTTCACTATAATGGCCGAATGGAAGGGAGAAAGTAATAGGGATTCTTGTTGTATATTAATGTGAAAAGGAATATATATGGTTGTATATATATGGTTGTAAAAAATGCTTAATTTTTTTTGTCCCACCATAATATATGGTTGTATATATATGTGGTTTTCCTCCTTTCCCTCCATGTTCATTAGGCTTAGGTTTGATATGTTGAGCATTTCTTCCAGCACTCCCTCCATGTTCTAATTATTTGTTGTTAGCCTTTTGCTAATTGCTTTGTCCTAATCTGAGTAGCAAGGATGGAAAGCTGGTTGCCGACCCTTGATTGGCGTGGACGACACATTCTTGAGAGGATATGCTAGAGGTATTCTGCTAACAACAATAGGGATTGATGCGGATGACTCGATGTACCCATTGGCTTTTGCTGTCACTCAAAAGGAGAACACCTTCAACTGGAAGTGGTTCATTGGATGGTTAAAGAACTCCCTTGAATTAGGAGATGGATCTAATTTGACGTTGATGTCCGATATGCAAAAGGTCAGTTTAAGACCTATTTATATTTTAATATATGAAATGGATATGATACTAATGTACATGTTTTTTGTGGCATAGGGGTTAACTGCTGCAGTGCGTGAGTTGCTCCCTGAGGTGGAACTTCGATGGTGTGCGAGGCATATATATGCAAATTGGAGCAAAAAATATTCGGGTGCTGTGTACTGCCAAAAATTCTGGGCATGCTCACGAAGCACATTTGAAGAGCGTTTTAGAGACACTCTTGATTCATTAGGAGAGACAGACCCGCGAGCAGCTGAAATAGTGCTAACATATCCTCCAGCTGCAAGGGTAAGAGCATATTTTAGCAATAAAAGCAAATGCTGGATGCCTGATAACAATTTGTGTGAGAGTTTTAATTTCTGGATTGGTGAGTTAAGGTATTTGCCTATAATTAGCATGGTAGATGGTATTAGGACAAAGTTAATGCATAAGTGGGTTGAGAGTGAAACAAAGGCTGGGAGATGGAAGGGTATTTTTAGCCCGGCCTGCCAACAGATGTTTGATGACAATAGGATGTTGTCTATGGATTGTGGGGTTGAGTGGAATGGTGAGGATGGTTATGAAGTCACCGAGGGTACTGATAAGCATGTTATCTTTTTGGAACGTAAAAGTTGCTCATGCCACATTTGGGACCTGACTGGGATTCCGTGTCAACATGCAATGAGTGCATTGCATCATGCCAAGATAGATCCTACTACCCAGATACATCGGTTTTACCACAAAGAGACATACCTAGCTGGGTATAGGACTAAATTCCAACCTATAAAGGGTGAGGCGTTTTGGCAGCTTGCTAAGTTCAAACCTTTGGAACCAGCCCCTGAGATTAAATTGCCTGGAAGGCCCAACAAAAAAAGGGACAGATCTGCCTACATGGAGAGGTACAGGAAAGCTAAACAACTTGGCCTACGTAGTGCTGCCGAAGTCCCGCCAGATGATCCCTCCAAGCCTGTCATAAGAATGTCAAGAAAGCATACCCCTATGACGTGCTCCAAGTGTCATCAAGAGGGCCATAACATTAGAACTTGCACTCAGGTAGCACCAGCTCATTTCTAAACTTGATTTAATAGCGTACCTTGCATTATTGTTGTCTTTGGTAATGTAGTTGGATTTTTTATCTCATCTTACAGACGGTTGCATCCCAAGGACCTGAACCAACTGAAGAGTTTGAAACTGAAGCTGCCAATCTTGAACATAACCTTGCCGATGAACTTGAAACAGATGGAGCACTCACCCAAGAATCCCATGGCACTCGTGGTGGAAGAGCTACACGCGGTGGAAGAGCCACTCGTGGTGGAAGAGCTACACGCGGTGGAAGAGCCACTCGTGGTGGAAGGGGAGCTGTTGGTGGGAGAGCCACTCGTGGTGGAAGAGCTACACGCGGTGGAAGAGCCACTCGCAGTGATATACGACCTGTTGGCTTTGGGATTGTAATTGATGAAGAAACAGGGAGAACAACTTATCAGGTGACTTAATTTCTTTTTGAATTCAACCATTTAACACCATATATATGTCACAATATTCACTACTGTTTTCATTGCAGCATACACCTAATGTATCAGTTGACATGGATACGGGAACCGCTGAAGAGTACCTCAGTCAACATGGAGACCCGGATGTTGAGACAAGATTTCCTGTCCCTAATGAGAGGAGAATAAGGACACGAAGCATGTCTGATGGGGGAAGTAGCACAAACAATGTTGCAACAAGAGACATTCAATATAGAGGCACCGGGCATGAGGTTTCCCAACCTACCAACCTCCCATTCTCACCTCCTGGGCTGACATGGAGGGGGCACCCTGCACTGACACTATCACAGCTCCAGCGCATGGCCAGCAGGGGTAGAGGGGCTGGCAGGGGAAGAGGAAGACCACCTTCATCTGGGATGTAGCTGCTGAGAAGGAACTTGCTATTTTGTAATTATTTTGATAGCTAAGAAGAAACCTGATATTTTGTAACATGATGGTCACAACTGGGCTGTAACTTATTATTTTGACAACTGGGCATATATTATTTGTTTTGTAACAACTTGGCATACTTTATTTTTTTGGAAGGCAAGTGATGTTATGTAACAGCTGGGCATACATTTATGTATACATTTTGGCCAAGTAAATGGAATGTTTTGGAGAGCATTATTTGAAGCCTTATGTTTGGCCTTATATTATTTAGTCCTTCTGTTTAGGTTTGGCCTTATAGGGCAGCAATATATATAATTGCATTCTGTTTGCGGGCATTTTGTCCATCTGTTTATGTTTGGCAGCATTATGGCCTTGCATTTTAGCAGCATTATGTCCTTATAGGGCAGCATTATTTGAAGCCTTATGTTTGGCAGCTTTCTTTTGGCCTTATGTTTGGCCTTGCATTTTGGCCTCAGGTTTGGCCTTATTATTTTGGCCTTATGTTTGGCCTTATGACTTATATTTTGGCAGGGCAGGTGGTTAAATTTTGACCTGCATTATGGCTTATATCAGGTTGCATTATGGCTTATATTTTGGCAGGGCAGGGGGTTAAATTTTGACCTGCATTATGGCTTATATCAGGTTGCATTATGGCTTATATTTTGGCAGGGCAGGGGGTTAAATTTTGACCTGCATTATGGCTGCATTATGCCCAACTTTTGACAGCATTATGGCCCGCATTCTGTCCAAATTTTGACAGCATTATGTTCACAATTTAGCAACCCTTATCTTGCCCCTGTGCCCTGCATTTATTTAGCAATTTTTACCTGCATTAAGGCATTATTTTCACATGGCAGCCATATCACACATACTTCACATGCCATTATATATCAGCCCCTGTGACCACATCACACATTTTGCCTCTCTTTATCAATTGCCAAAGACTTACAAATCAAATATAACAATAATATGATTACATTAACTTCCATAATAGGATCTCATTACATACATTACATACTTAAAATAAGCTACACATTTTTCTTAATGCTGAAAAAGTCATACTAAGTACACAAAGTCATCCTAATTGACATACTTAATGCCGATACATATAACCAAAAGCCCCAAAAGCTAACATGATACAATCCAACACATTGTTTCCCTCATACAACCATACATCCCAACACCAACACTAAAGTGCCTAGCGACACCACATAAAAAGCCAAGCTACAACCATGGCAACAAATACAATCCTCATTATTCCCTTGTTCTTCTTCCCAAGTTCTGCCCTTGCTGCAACCAGCTCACCTTCTAGCCTTTCAACAGTGCCCATCAGCTCCATGATTACCTCAGTAGCTCTAAAACCCATCACCCCATCATGCCACTTAAAAAACTCACACATACGCCCCTGACCCTACACAATTTCCACCTTTTTTTCACAGCCCCAACAAGAAAATACATTAATAAATACAAGGAAACAAATAAAACAACAAACCTGGCTAAAATTAGCACAACCATAGAACCTACGACCAGGATTCTTGTCTGTCCACGATGTGCGTAGCGGGGCCAGCTCACCACAGTAACATCGAGGAGGTGGCCCACCGTCGTCGCCCTCTCCAGCTCTTAACACTGAACCCATTCCTCTTCGGTTGCTTGTTGCTGTCGATGCTGCTGAATCCATGGGAGTATTGCTAAAATGGAAGACTTGAAGACTTGAAGCCCCCCTCCTTTTATCCCAAATCGAAAACCCTAGCCAACACAAGGGGAAAACATGCTTTTTATTCCAAGTGGGCATCCACGTGTCATTAGACAGGTCCGCATGGAAAAAAACGTGACACGTCGGCGCCAACTCACCCACTTAACGGTCAAACGTCGAAGACCGTGTGTTTGGGGTATTATTGGACTACTTTGGTTACTTTGGGTATATGAGTGTACCACCTGTTAGTTTATGGTGCTGGGTGGTCCAGGGTGGTTACTTTGGGTATAAAATAGGGCCATTGCCTTTTTTTAGGATTTTTCAAAAAGTCAATTAGGTCTTATATTTAGGACCGGAGGGAGTATTATATTTTGCAAATAGAAAATTTTCGCATAGTGATCATATACTTACTTTTCTTCAAGTAACTTCGGGAGTACTACATTTCTGTAGTAATTTATAGAAGCCAATGGCTTTAATTTGAAATTGTAAATGTTTGAGAGGTTGTAACCAAATCTTTCCATCACGAACTCAGGAATTTCACGGACCACCCGAACATCATTTTCCAAGATATAGACAAAGTATTCTTCATCATATATGTCCCTAAATTTGCTGAACACAAAATGTAATACGTTAATTCTAATTGGGGAAAAAACTTCGCTAAGAAAAATAAAGACAAAACAACCTCACAATATCTTATCTTTTCAGCTTTATATATTCTATATAAAATTAATATCAATCCTAAAAGTTGCCTAGGATTGCATAATCCCAAAACATGAATATTATAAATTTCCGAAAACTATAACTTCAAGTTTAAATACTGACATTTATAATAGTTTCATGAGATGAGGATGTTGAGATGAATGTTTGATCATAAATGAAAGGATAAATTCTTAATGGCATATACGTGAACAAGTTGAAGTGACACTATCGGTGAGAAAATCATTTGAAGCGGTTTGGATACGTCAAATAATCGCATTGAATGCATCAGTGAGGTAGATAAAGTTATATGGAACCATCAAAGGTAGAGAGAAACCAAAGCGAAAACTCAATGAGGTTATATGGAAACATCTTTTGGTGAATAATATATCCAAAGATTTTGTCATTGATAGAGTATGATTGCGTCATAAGATCCATATAGCCAACTCTATCTAATGGGACAATACTTTTTTGTTTTTGTGTATCAATTGCTTGAGTGTAACTCAAAGTTCAAATTACTGAACCAGATAATTTAAGCCAACAAAAATGGAGCCAAAGTGTAAGCACAACTCTATCCATATCATAATAACCTAGAGAAAATATTGAATCTACCAAGCAAACAAGGGGAGAGATAAAATTTCAAAATAACTACAATAAACAGTTTACTTGGCAATAGATATTTATATATAATCCTTGTTTTCAAAAGTAATATCAGTGAACAACTATGCTAGCTAGTGTTTCTAAACTTACTACTCTCAAAAACTAAAATAGAAAACTAAAAATTCAAAGATGAAAAAATAGACAAACCTAGGATCTTTCAATACACTGTGAAATGTGAAGTTTGGGATCAATAATGTAGCATTCAGATAGCCAGCCACTGCAACAGCATTGCATATCTACGAAGCATTGACAGCATTCATGAAAAAACAGTCAAGAGTAGAGCTATCTCAAAAAAACTTCAGGTCCATCTATAGTAACGACTTATCTATGAAACAAGAGATGCAATGAAAAATGTAACTGACCGATGTCCTTTGTTGATTCAAGCCACCGTTGGCCTCTACATAAATGTAACCATTTGATTCTAATGGTAGACCTATCAAACAATATAAGAAACATAATTATAAGTTCAGAATCACTGCATGTTGGAAGAAGATACACTTATACTTTCTAAATATATCAAATACATCAATACTAAAACTTGGTCTATCTGGGGTGTATCACAAAAAAGCAATCAACCACTACCAACAACAACATTGACAACAAGGCATATCATACTAGATGCATGGGAGTAATGTGGCTGTAGTTGAAAAAATAAATTAAAACCAATAAAGCATATATACGAATCAATCGGTGACCAACAATAGAAGAATCTGGTGCAGATCAAAACCAAGATAGCCTAAAAAGAATAAATGAAGTAGAATAGGGTTCTAAGTCATAAAAGACCACGAATGCTAAAACCATCAACTCCTCCGAGTCTTTTGCATGATACTTCCCATTTCATCCAATGGGGCACAAGTATCACATTTCACAAGTTAGGTGGGTCAGATACCATAAGAAATGTAACAACACGTAGGGTAATTGTGGCTTCCATGTAAAAAGAGGCAAAGAGAGGAACTCAATGAGAGAATTAGTAGTGAGAGAAACTGCTTTATGCACTCCAAGATAGAATAAAACAGCTAAGCATGAACTTTGTTTGAGTCCATATTTATGTAATCATTGCATCTTATCAAATCACGACAAAGCAAGAACAACTTAACCCCAAGTCTATCTCCACCATTTCCTGACGAATACATTTGCTCATATTCCTATGCAACAAAGCCTAACAACAATCAATTCAAATAATATTATACAGTACCTTCTGAAGATTTCTTGACACACGGTTTCCACTCACCACCTTTATGGAATTTTCTCCATATTTTTGATATCTGAAATAAAACAAACTAGCCATGTCAATAAACATGACAAATGTGAGGATAAAAACTTGGTACTCACAATTATGAAGAGTATTAAGAACAGAAATAACGCTGGGCTCAAAAAGCTAGTTGTTAGGGGTCAAAGGCATAAATACCACACCAAGCATCTCTCACTACAGTTGCCATCGCTATTATACAATAGCCCACAGGTGACATCCTCTGAAACGTCCGCCGGTGTCCTCCGCAACGTCCTGAGGTGGCTGTTGCCGGAAATCCAACGTTGGATGCGTCGATGAGAGGAGGGAGAATGGAGGAGAGAAGCTGAACATTATTCATAGGCTATAACAAGATGCAATTTTCATTGCCTAATGACGTGGCAAAATTGTGAGCGTTCAGATCAATTCAAGGGATATGATTTAGGATTCTGAGGGCCGCTCAGAAATATGCTTCTCACAATATCCACTCCCCCCAAATTCCTTCCATTTGACACTACATCATCTCAATTCTGAACGCAAACATTGATTCCTGAAGGCAAAGAATCAATCCATCGCAGCTTAGGGAAGAAGATGGTGACTGTACCAGATCCTCCTAACTTGAAGAAATACAGCGTTCCTTCCTACGCCGTCGCCTGGGTCCCACCCTCCCAATCCTCCGGCCACCTCCTCGTCGTCGCGATAATTTAAGCCAACAAAAATGGAGCCAAAGTGTAAGCACAACTCTATCCATATCATAATAACCTAGAGAAAATATTGAATCTACCAAGCAAACAAGGGGAGAGATAAAATTTTAAAATAACTACAATAAACAGTTTACTTGGCAATAGATATTTATATATAATCCTTGTTTTCAAAAGTAATATCAGTGAACAACTATGCTAGCTAGTGTTTCTAAACTTACTACTCTCAAAAACTAAAATAGAAAACTAAAATTCAAAGATGAAAAAATAGACAAACCTAGGATCTTTCCATACACTGTGAAATGTGAAGTTTGGGATCAATAATGTAGCATTCAGATAGCCAGCCACTGCAACAGCATTGCATATCTACGAAGCATTGACAGCATTCATGAAAAAACAGTCAAGAGTAAAGCTATCTCAAAAAATCTTCAGGTCCATCTATAGTAACGACTTATCTATGAAACAAGAGATGCAATGAAAAATGTAACTGACCGATGTCCTTTGTTGATTCAAGCCACCGTTGGCCTCTACATAAATGTAACCATTTGATTCTAATGGTAGACCTATCAAACAATATAAGAAACATAATTATAAGTTCAGAATCACTGCATGTTGGAAGAAGATACACTTATACTTTCTAAATATATCAAATACATCAATACTAAAACTTGGTCTATCTGGGGTGTATCACAAAAAAGCAATCAACCACTACCAACAACAACATTGACAACAAGGCATATCATACTAGATGCATGGGAGTAATGTGGCTGTAGTTGAAAAAATAAATTAAAACCAATAAAGCATATATACGAATCAATCGGTGACCAACAATAGAAGAATCTGGTGCAGATCAAAACCAAGATAGCCTAAAAAGAATAAATGAAGTAGAATAGGGTTCTAAGTCATAAAAGACCACGAATGCTAAAACCATCAACTCCTCCGAGTCTTTTGCATGATACTTCCCATTTCATCCAATGGGGCACAAGTATCACATTTCACAAGTTAGGTGGGTCAGATACCATAAGAAATGTAACAACACGTAGGGTAATTGTGGCTTCCATGTAAAAAGAGGCAAAGAGAGGAACTCAATGAGAGAATTAGCAGTGAGAGAAGCTGCTTTATGCACTCCAAGATAAAATAAAACAGCTAAGCATGAACTTTGTTTGAGTCCATATTTATGTAATCATTGCATCTTATCAAATCACGACAAAGCAAGAACAACTTAACCCCAAGTCTATTGTAACATTCGGTTACTAATTCCCTAATTAACCTGTGACATCTCTTTTAATTCAATAATCTCTTTACTAACTATGATAGAAAAAGGAATTTCAATAATATCAATATCTCTATCATAGTTAGAAAAAGAATATCCTAATGATTAAAATATTATCCATGATAGAAAAGAATAAACTAATACCACACAGCTGCTATCATGGATAATTCATTGCTAACCATGTTAGAAAGGATTTGTCTAACATTGTTAATAAACAAAACTAATCGATATTAAACAATAAAAAGATATATACATGCGGAAACGAATGCAGGCCTATACAAATTGGCAATATACAATTCCAAATAATACTATATAACTTCTACCTAATTCCCTTTCCTAATGCTCGCGCCTGTGCATGAATACCTGCAAAAATGTCAGTAACCGTGGGATGAGACAATTTGTCCCACTAATCACCGCTTAACTCACTATAACAGTGAGATGTGCGGTAGTGAGGGCGTCTAAAGGGTACCACAGTTTTAAAATCAATAATACGTATATATATAATCCACACCTTTTTCCCATATATCCTCTAATCAAATAATGCTACCACATCAACTTTCACACTCACCTACAGATGCATTGTGTCATCATGGTGCATTCAAGCATCTGATCTTCACTATATGATTTGACACTGTGCCCCTTCTCTATAATGAGAGGACAATTTCCCTCTCTGGCAATCTCCAGAGAGGGAACCCCAATTCTGTTTCCATTACAGAACGGGAACGGTTGGGCTCTTTAATGCCAAACAACCGTAGGTCACTTACTTTCTCTAGTAAGTAGACCCGTGATCCCCGGTCTCTAGTCCGAAAAGGATTTGTACAAATAACTGTTGATCGGCCAATCGACAGTTATCATCGCGCGATGGTACATATATATATATATCAGTGTCATGCAACACTCACAATATCCCTATCTATCTCATTCACCATGTTCAACTTCTCAACCACAATTCATTCATTATCACAATACCACTATCTGTGTCATGTACTTCCGCAATTCCCTACAATGTCTTAACATTTCAACATCTCAGATTTTCCACAATATAACTCTCCTTTCTCTATCATCACCATCTCTCAAACCACTACCCAAAAGTTATGCTATACACAGTTCATGCCATTCCAGATCAATGGCCACCACCAGAACAGGATAATATATATAATGGGCAAAGAATCTTTTATACAAAAATAATCGTGTTTGAAAGGCACCTGATAGTCTGTTTTGTATAAAAATAATCTTTCAAAGATAATATATATATATAGAGGGTGAGAAGGGATTTTACAAAATCCCTAACTAACGTCACCCTCAATGTTATAGCAAGGTTAAGTGTGATTACCTGTCGCCCTTAGCACTCTGTTGCTCTTCCTTACTCTTCCGTACTAGATTCACCTATTATTACATAAAGTAATAATAAAGGTAAACAACCATGCTTATATATATGTATAATGAATAACATCTCTCTCTCTCTCGGTCGTAATATACTACCCATCCCCCTTTTTCTATATATTCCATATTCTAGAAATCTATTTTCAAGCTCAATTGAATTCATCAACCAATAATTAATGAAACCAAAAGAAAGCATATTAAGAAATGGAGAACGAAAGGAAAAGAAAGACATTTTTAATTCACCAAATACTAAAATTAAGCAACAACCAAAGTTTCCCATCAAACAATTCAAATAATTAACAGTCCGTTATCTTCCTTGTCTGTTCCAAGCTGCCAAGTCACCATAGACTAAGAAGAGGTCATTGCACATTGACAATCAATAATAGAATCAGCTTTATATTCTTTTACCACCATTAGAATATTTCTCAACCTGTTACTAATCAAATCTAATAAAACAGTAGCATTACAACTCAATTTTCAGCTCTACTCTATAGATTCTACTTCATTTTAATATTTTGAAGCTTATTTTTCATGACATATAAAACATTAGAATCATGTGAGAAAACAAGGTTACGGATATAGCCAAACTTTCCAACTTACCAAAAATAAGGAATTCTAATCACTTTAACACAACAGTCCATGAAAATCATATAAGAACTTGGATTGATATTTTTGACCCTTCACATTCAAAACAACTGAACCTAAACTTATATTTGCTAAAAGTAATACCTAATTTGAGACACCACAGATTAGTCAACTTCCTCAAAATTAAAATTCTTCTTCACTTCCCATATACACACCAAAACTCATCAGTCATCAACATAATTCAATAATTCAGCATAGTTCAAATTGTAAACCTCCTTTTATTTCACCCAATCAAAGATCAACCAGAGAAGAAAGAAAAGAACATCAACAACCTTTAGAATCATTAGATTCTTGCAGGCAAAACAGCACAATTAATTAGTATTTCAATCTGAATTAAACTGAATGTACTATGTATGACCAAATAATTATTATCTTGTTTTTTTTATAAATCTTTAATCAAAGTTGAAAACATCTAAATAAAATGTCAAAACCTGAAAATGAACAAAACCTGAACCACACCTTCAACTTACCACATGCTTAACAAACAAATAATTTTCAATGAACACTTATATCCTGCTAAGCACTTCTTTAAATCCAAATGCCATAAAAGCACACCAAACATACATAATTTCCCTTACTAGTCATGAACCAACAAGCCAGCACATACAAGAGAAAATTTGCAAATGAACATTGTTAGAATCTTAAGTTTTGATGAAGACTAAAATATGAAAGAATAGGTCTAGTACTTAGAAAGCAATAGAATAACACAGGATCCCAAGTAAGAGTGCAACCGGATGTGGACTTACTTCCGGATAAACTAGGACTTGGGCTCGCGGATGAATGTTTCATCCCCCAGCGACAGCAAGTAATTCACTAGAGATCTAACTTAGTTCATGAACGCTAAGATATACAAAACCTAAGACTAAGCTATGATTCAACTGGAAGTGAAGTTGCTTCCTGTTAAACTTAGACTGACGCAGACTGATAAGATAGATATCACCCCAAGCGTCAGTAAGTTCACCTCGTCAAGTAAAAGTGCTTCCTGTTAGACTTAGACTGGCACAGGCTGATAAAATAGAATACCCCAAGCGTCAGTGAAAAAGCCACGTCAAGTGGAATAGCTTCCTGATAGATTTTGACTGGCGCAGACTGATAGAATAGATATAACCCTAAGCGTCAGTGAGTTTACCTCGTCAAGTGAAAGTGCTTCCGATAGCTTAGTGACTAGCGCTGACTGTTGGATTGAATAGACACTGAGCGAGAGTGAGTAATAGTGAACAAAATCCTTCATCCAGTGGAATCACTTCCGGATGTAGAAGTGCTTCCTGATGCAAGGAAGACCTCTTAGACTAAGAACACTCCCACTGCATGTGACTATATGTTTTTATACTGTTAGACTAACACTCAGTGCAGCACACTCAGTAGAATTGCTTCCGGATGAGAATCTGCTTCCGCAAGCAATCAGAATGTCAGAAGTTGCAGTGTCAGAATGCTTTTGTCAGAGCAGAGGTGTCAGGACTACTTTTCAGAGATAAAGCAAGTCAACCCTGCTATGCATTGATGAAGCATTTATTGAGCAAACGGTAACATGGGTTAAACGACCATATTCAAACGACTCTCCCAACTACCAAGAGTCAGATTGCTTGAAGACTATATAAAGAGACTCAAGCCTCATTTATGAGGTTATCTATTATCTTTGAATATTCTTGAGAGAAGTTAGAGCGAGAAACGAAGAACATCTTCAAGCATTCAAAGCTGCCCAGAAAAAGCGAAGAGCATTTAACACTTTGAGTGATCTTTTCATCTACTTATTCTGTACTCATTGTAGTTAAGTCTCTTTCTGTTATAAGAGCATTTATTGTACTTAAGTGTGTAACACCATCCGTTCTTTGAGAGAACTTAGTCAGAAAAATCCTTTAAGTGTAAAGGTTAACCCCTTGCTTGGTGTGAGGGGGAGCTAGTTAGAAAGGTTACAAGTGAGCCTGTGTAAAACTTGTTGTAAGGTTGCAAGTGATCCCGTGCAAAACTTGCGGTTGTAAGGTTTCAGGTGAACCCGATTTAAAACCTGAGATATAGTGGAACTCTCGGCCTGGGTGGTTGAGGACTGGACGTAGGTCAGGTAGACCGAACCAGTATAACTCTTGTGTCGTTTAATTTGAGCATTTATTTTTGAAGCACAATTCACCCCCCCCTCTTGTGCATCCATTACGTTCATTTGGTATCAGAGCGGGTCTTTCTCACTCGATTCCAACGAATCCAGAAAGCAAAGATCCAGTAATGGATACAGATTACTCCCTGCCAGATGTCTCTATTCAACCCAACAAGCCTCCAGGCTTTGATGGGTATAACTATCCATTCTGGAAGTTTCGAATGGAGACCTATATCAAATCCAGCGACATCAGACTCTGGGACGTAATCGAACGTGGGGATCACACACCACTGGATGAGGATGGTTTTGCCAAGCAGCGATCTAGGTACACAAATGAGGACTATGCTCTAGTCCAACTAAACTACCGGGCCATGCACTACATCCAGTGTGCTCTCAGCCCTAAAGAGTTTCACAGGATCAGCCACCACAAAAATGCTAAAGATATGTGGGAGGCTCTTGAGGCTGCTCACTCTGGAACCAAGGGAGTAAAAGCGAGACGTGTTGAAATGCTGGTGGAAGAATTTCACAAATTCGCCATGCTGAGTCCCACCGAGCCTATCAGAGAGCTGGAGCTCAGGTTCACCCATCTCATCAACAATTTGGCCTCGCTGGGTAAGGATATCCCTGAAAGAGAGCAAGTGAGCAAGATTCTAAAGATCTTGAAGGGTGACTGGATCACCAAAGTGACTATTTTGCAAGAAGTGCAAGGAGAATCAACCAGCTCCATCACCGCACTATTTGGCTCTCTTGCTGAATATGAACCTACCTTGCTGACTATGAGAGCTCCTCAACCCTCATCCAAGAACAAGAACCTTGCTCTCGTTGCTCCCAGCAAGGAGATCAATGACAATGATGAGGATGATGAGGAGGAGATGGACGATGAGGAGATGGCTATGATGGTGAGGAAATTTAGGAAATTCTTCAGAAAGAAAGGAGGCTATCAGAGAAGTGATTCCAGCCAGAAGAAGGGATACAAGAAAGAAAATGTCCCTGTGTGTTTTGAATGCAATAAGCCTGGTCACTTCAAGGCTGAGTGTCCCAGCCTGCAGAGGTCAAAAGGTAAGGACAAAAGAAAGGCTTTTGTTTCCTCCATTTGGGTAAATAGCTCAGATGAGGAAGCAAGTGATGAAGAAGAAGTTGCCAACCTCTGCCTGGTAGCTAGAGAAGAGGATGAAGAAGAATCTTCAGATCTTGACCTCACCAACGAAGATCATGAGGTAACTCTTCCTGAACTACAAGAGGCTTACAATGAGGTTCATGAAGAATTCTCTAGATTATGTAAAGCCTATAAGGTGTTGAAAACCAAAAAGGAATCACTTGAGTCCAAGGTGGACTCACTAAGTGAGGAACTAGCGGAAGCTAGAAGACTTCCGGTAGTGGATGGCCAGGGTTCTCCCCAAGTAGAACCTAACGCTCCAACACCTGAGAGCTGCCCTAATTGCAGCAAAATCTCAGAGGAAAACAACAAGCTGCAAAATGCCCTGCAGAAGTTTACCAATGGTTCAGAAATGCTAAATATACTCTTAATGAACCAAAGGGCATATAGGGATAGAACTGGATTAGGATATACTCCTAGAGGGAAGAAGTGGGTGGAACCAAAAGTAAAGCCCTACTTAAAGTTCTTCCATAAAGCCACTAGTCATAGCTCCTCACCCTTCAGCTTCTGTAACTATTGCAACAGGAAGGGACACTCCACGTCCACCTGTAATGCTAAGAAGCATGGAGCAAGTAGCTCCTACAAATGGGTCCCTAAAGGAACCAAGGCAACAAAGGATCCTCCATCTGCTAAGGAAACTAAGAGAGGATAAGGATCCCGACCTTGGAATCATTCCAAAGGGAAAACCCAAGAGTCCAGAGCCAACTCTAAGCCAGAGGCTCTAAATATTCACAAGCCCAAGGTCAAGAAGGATGACTCTAGACCAAGGGCATTGAAAACTAATGATCGAGGACCCAAGAAAGATTGGGTACCTAAGTTTACTTGATTTTTCCAGGTGTGTCTTAAAGCATCCAAGAACAAGAAATGGTATATTGACAGCGGATGCTCGAGACATATGACTGGAGACAGAGACAAGTTCAAATCTCTGGTGATCAAAGACGGAGCCACAGTGACCTTTGGAGGAAATCAAAGTGGTAAGATCACTGGAGTTGGAGAAGTTGGACCAGTCAAAGATGTCTATCTAGTGGACGGTCTCTGTCACAACCTGCTGAGCGTGAGCCAGAGCACGGACAGAGGAAACTGGGTAATATTTGATTCAAATGAGTGCTTAATAGTTGATAAGCAGGATCTGAATATAGATAAGGCCAACTTAAAATGCAAGATTAAGGCAAATAGAAATGGGAATCTATATACTTTAGACTTATGCCAACAACTAGAAGAAAAATGTTTAATATCTAGTGATGAGAATAGTTGGCTTTGGCATAAGAGACTAGCTCATGTTAATTTTACTCAACTCGACATGCTTATTAAAAAGGAGCTAGCTATAGGTATTCCATCATTTAAAGTAAAGCATGATTTTATCTGTGAATCCTGCCAAAGAGGAAAGCAAACAAAGTCCTCATTCAAAACCAAGAAGAAAGTCTCCACCAGCAGGCCCTTGGAACTAATCCACATGGATTTGGTTGGGCCAGCAAGAGTGAAGAGCTTGGGTGGAAACCTATATGCTCTAGTAGTAGTGGATGACTATTCAAGGTTCACATGGACTATGTTTCTTGCCTCTAAGCAAGATACTTTTGATGCTTTTGTTGTCCTGGCTAAGAAAGTGCAGAATGAGAGAGAGCTCAAAATCACAGCCATAAGGACAGACCATGGAGGAGAGTTTGAGAACCATAGCTTCTCAGAGCTATGTGAGCAAAACGGCATTGAACATAACTTCTCAGCTCCAAGGACTCCTCAACAAAATGGAGTAGTCGAAAGGAAGAACAGGGTTCTGACGGAGATGGCTAGAAGCATGCTCAACGAGAAAGAGGTTTCTCAAGTGTTCTGGGCGGACGCTATGAGCACTGCTTGCTATATCTCCAACAGAGCCTATGTTCGCAAGGGCTTGGATAAGACTCCATACGAGCTATACAAAGGAAGAAAGCCCAACATCAGCCACCTCAGAATATTTGGATCAAAATGCTACGTGCATAATAATGGAAAGGTAAATTTGGGTAAGTTTGATCCAAAGGCTGATATAGGTATATTCATAGGATATTCCCTTAGGAGTAAAGCATATAGGATATACAACATGAGAACTAAAACTGTAGAAGAATCCATGCATGTTGTATTTGATGAAACTCCTACATGGGGACAATCCACAGAAGATGATGAAGCACCTAATCTTCCAAAACTACCATCATCTTCCTCACCACCAAAAGAAACACCAACAAGCAATCCCAAAGAAGAAGGTGAACCCAGTGATGAACCTGGAGTGCAACACATGCCTGAGGAGGCACAGTTGCCAATAGCTAGGAGACATCACAGGGATCATCCTCTTGATCAAGTGCTTGGTGATGTTTCTTCTGGTGTCAGAACTAGAAGACAAGTTCAAAATGAAGTTGAGTTTGGAGCATTCCTATCTCAAATCGAACCAACTTCAGTTGAACAAGCTCTTGAGGACTGCGACTGGATTATTGCCATGCAGGAAGAGCTAAATCAATTTGAGAGAAGTCAAGTGTGGGAACTAGTCCCAAGGCCGTCTCATCAATCCATAGTGGGGACCAAGTGGGTCTTTAAAAACAAACTGGATGAGACAGGTCAAATCACCAGAAACAAAGCCAGACTAGTAGCCAAAGGATACAACCAAGAAGAAGGCATTGACTATGAAGAAACTTTTGCTCCAGTCGCTAGACTTGAAGCAATAAGGATTCTTCTAACCTTTGCATCCATGAAAGGCTTTAGATTATATCAAATGGATGTAAAGAGTGCATTTCTTAATGGTTATATTAAAGAAGAGGTATATGTAGAACAACCTCCTGGCTTTGAGGACCATAAGCACCCCAAACATGTGTATAGATTAAAGAAAGCTTTATATGGCCTAAAACAAGCTCCTCGAGCTTGGTATGAGAGACTCAGCAGCTTTTTGCTGGGCAAGGGTTTCTCAAGAGGCAAATTAGATAATACACTGTTTATCCTCCACAAAGATAGAGATATGTTAATTGTCCAAATTTATGTTGATGATATTATATTTGGGGCAACTAACGAGAAGCTTTGTGAAGATTTCTCTAAGACTATGCAGGGTGAATTTGAGATGTCAATGATGGGAGAACTAACATTCTTCCTAGGCCTGCAAATCAAACAGAAGAAGAATGGAATCTTCATCTCCCAAACTAAGTACTGCAGAGAACTACTCAAAAAGTTTGGGATGGATGAATGCAAGGAGTATGACACTCCTATGAGCACCACTGCCGCACTCGACGCTGACGCAAAGGGTAAATCTGTCAGCCTGCCCATGTATAGGGGAATGATAGGTTCCCTCTTATACTTAACAGCGAGTAGGCCTGACATTCAATTTAGTGTAGGCATGTGTGCTAGGTTTCAAGCCAACCCCAAGGAGTCACACTTAACATGCGTTAAACGTATTTTGAGATACCTTGAGGGAACACAAGAACTTGGTCTTTGGTATCCCAGAGGTAACCAAGAGTTCTTGTGGGCTTACTCTGATTCTGACCATGCAGGTTATAAGACTGATAGAAAGAGCACCAGTGGACAATGCGCCTTCCTTGGTGGTTGTCTGGTGACTTGGGCTATAGCAAAAAGCAAACCTGTGTGTCTTTGTCATCCACTGAGGCAGAATACATTGCTGCAGCAAGTTGTTGTGCTCAAGTGCTGTGGCTGAAGAACCAGTTGAGAGATCTTGGCTTGGAGTTCCCTGAGGCACCTATTCTCTGTGACAACACAAGCACTATCAGCCTCGCCAAGAATCCAGTTCAGCACACTAGGACAAAGCACATTGACGTCAGACATCACTTCATCAGAGACCATGTTCAAAAGAAGGATGTCAAGGTGCAGTTTGTCCCCACACAACAACAGCTTGCTGACATCTTCACCAAGCCTCTGGGGTTTGACCAATTTACTTTCATTAGAGGTGATTTGGGAATGGTAAACCCAAATGAAGTGTAAATTCTATTCATTATACTTGATTGTTTATCACTTACAGCAATACTAACTTAGGCATCGGAGTGCCAATATATGTTTTTGCAGGTACTCAATGTTAAATCTTAAGCAAGTGCAACCGGAAGCAAAACCACTTCCGGATGATCACTCACTGACACTGGATGATCAAGCCAAGAGAGCGCCAGCACTAGCCAAGAGACACGTCACTTCAGAAAACTCTTCAACTTCCCAAAAGAGACGTTATGTCTTCTCTGGTAATGTGAAGCAACACGTGTCATCAGGTGTGTCGTTCCAACTTAAGTTGTTTACGCTACCCAACGTGTGAAAATGTGAAAAAGCATGACCATTTTACCCTTAGTAACTGTACCTATAAATAGGACATCATTTTTCACTTTCACTTTTCACTTATACTTACAAATTCTCTGCATACAAAACTCTTCATCTTCTTCTATGTTCTTCATTTTCTTCGCATTTTACCACAAACCCGCACAAAAATGGCCGGATCCCATGAAACAAACCCAGTTTCAAAGAAACCTTCCTCACCTAAGAAACACAAGTCAAAATCTGGGAAATCAAGTCATAAACATTCTGGAAAATCTGGGCATCGTGAAGAACATCGCAATGAACATCAAGAACACCATGAAGTTTCTGGGCAGAATACACCAGAGCAGGATGAAAATATTCAAGGTCAGTCTGAAACTTCTGGTAGAGTGGCAGAACAGTTAGTGGTTTCTAAGCAAGAGAAGCTTGATAAGAAGAGGAAGTCCATCCCTAAGGAGGAGGATGCGGCGATCAAATCTGCCGGAAATACAATAGGAAGAGCATCCTTTTAGGCTGCCTAAGTCCTTAGTGAGTCCTCTTCATGCTGAGTATGGCGCCGAAACGAATCCAGCAACTTGAGGACAGAATGTGCCAAGTCGAGAATCATCTTGCCAAGATCTCATCCTCAGCCACCACCTCAAAATGACCACCAATCCCAACCCTCACCCTCTCATAACCAACAAACCCAAAAACTCACCACAACGCTCCAATCCTATCAACCCCAACTCTAGACCAAACTCCATCCCTGGCCCTCACCCTCTTTGATGATGCCAAAAGGGGGAGAGAAGTGATGTCCACTCTGCACTCGTCAATGAAGACAAGGATGTCCTCAGCCAGTCCTGGAAATTGAAGACCACTCTGCACTCGTCAATGAACACAAGGATGTCCTCAGCCAGTCCTGGAAATTGAAGACTTGACTCTTGAGGAATCCATTGAGTCTGAGAGACTCAGAAGAGAGAGGGATGAAGAAGAGCTTCAGCGGATAATTGACCAGAAATTACAAAAGGAAAAGGAAGAGAGACAAGAGGAGAGGGAGAGGAAAAAGAAACAAAAACCCTGAACCCCCAATCCAAACATTATTTTTTTTTTTTTTTGAAATTTTTCCTTCTTCATGCATACCTTCATACTTACCTAGTATATGCTCTTTATGTATATATGTTATTTAATAGTATGCTCTGACTTGTAACTTATGTTCATCAATAATATTTGTCTCAGTTACTTGTTCTTATCTATTGCTTTTGTTTTCTTGTTAACCCTTTCATATGGACTTAATCGATAAATAGTTAAATACTGAGTTTGTCATCATCAAAAAGGGGGAGAATGTTAGAATCTTAAGTTTTGATGAAGACTAAAATATGAAAGAATAGGTCTAGTACTTAGAAAGCAATAGAATAACACAGGATCCCAAGTAAGAGTGCAACCGGATGTGGACTTACTTCCGGATAAACTAGGACTTGGGCTCGCGGATGAATGTTTCATCCCCCAGCGACAGCAAGTAATTCACTAGAGATCTAACTTAGTTCATGAACGCTAAGATATACAAAACCTAAGACTAAGCTATGATTCAACCGGAAGTGAAGTTGCTTCCTGTTAAACTTAGACTGACGCAGACTGATAAGATAGATATCACCCCAAGCGTCAGTAAGTTCACCTCGTCAAGTAAAAATGCTTCCTGTTAGACTTAGACTGGCACAGGCTGATAAAATAGAATACCCCAAGCGTCAGTGAAAAAGCCACGTCAAGTGGAATAGCTTCCTGATAGATTTTGACTGGCGCAGACTGATAGAATAGATATAACCCTAAGCGTCAGTGAGTTTACCTCGTCAAGTGAAAGTGCTTCCGATAGCTTAGTGACTAGCGCTGACTGTTGGATTGAATAGACACTGAGCGAGAGTGAGTAATAGTGAACAAAATCCTTCATCCAGTGGAATCACTTCCGGATGTAGAAGTGCTTCCTGATGCAAGGAAGACCTCTTAGACTAAGAACACTCCCACTGCATGTGACTATATGTTTTTATACTGTTAGACTAACACTCAGTGCAGCACACTCAGTAGAATTGCTTCCGGATGAGAATCTGCTTCCGCAAGCAATCAGAATGTCAGAAGTTGCAGTGTCAGAATGCTTTTGTCAGAGCAGAGGTGTCAGGACTACTTTTCAGAGATAAAGCAAGTCAACCCTGCTATGCATTGATGAAGCATTTATTGAGCAAACGGTAACATGGGTTAAACGACCATATTCAAACGACTCTCCCAACTACCAAGAGTCAGATTGCTTGAAGACTATATAAAGAGACTCAAGCCTCATTTATGAGGTTATCTATTATCTTTGAATATTCTTGAGAGAAGTTAGAGCGAGAAACGAAGAACATCTTCAAGCATTCAAAGCTGCCCAGAAAAAGCGAAGAGCATTTAACACTTTGAGTGATCTTTTCATCTACTTATTCTGTACTCATTGTAGTTAAGTCTCTTTCTGTTATAAGAGCATTTATTGTACTTAAGTGTGTAACACCATCCGTTCTTTGAGAGAACTTAGTCAGAAAAATCCTTTAAGTGTAAAGGTTAACCCCTTGCTTGGTGTGAGGGGGAGCTAGTTAGAAAGGTTACAAGTGAGCCTGTGTAAAACTTGTTGTAAGGTTGCAAGTGATCCCGTGCAAAACTTGCGGTTGTAAGGTTTCAGGTGAACCCGATTTAAAACCTGAGATATAGTGGAACTCTCGGCCTGGGTGGTTGAGGACTGGACGTAGGTCAGGTAGACCGAACCAGTATAACTCTTGTGTCGTTTAATTTGAGCATTTATTTTTGAAGCACAATTCACCCCCCCTCTTGTGCATCCATTACGTTCAAACATGCCATCAACCAAACAACATTCATATTCTTGTAAGCTTGTAAAATACTGAAATTAATCATACACACAATGTTGATCTATCAAGAACTCAATACTCAAACCAACAATTACTACATTACAACTTAGATAAGCTTCCACAACAACCAAAATATAAGTTTTATACCCAAGCCTATATTGAAATTAGTTCAAAATCCTTACAAACTACAACCCCGAATTCGGAATCCCTCACTCAAGTTCGTTCCAATCAGAAAGGGAAAGGTATAATCGGAAGAAAAATGTTACCTAGACTCATTTTGGACCTCACCATGTCTGGCCGGAGCTTCGCCGTCACCGGAAACCGTCGAGCTTGCCGGAATCAAAGAGAACAGAGATAGGGCTCGCAAAGGGATCAAGAGAGATAAAGAAAATATGAGAAATTAACAAAAGAAGAGAAGTTTAGCTCAAAAATGTAGTAAAGGCCAAAGCTTTACCTATTCTCGCCGTCGACCGTCGTGGGCTCACCGGAAAACGAAGAAGATGACGAGAAGGAGATGAAACACGTCGGAGATGAAGAGAAACAGTGGGAACATGAAAGAAAATCAACTTTAAAAGGAAAAGGATCTTGAAGAACAAGAAGAAGATGGCGGAGCTTACTTTCTTCCGCCGCCACTTCGCCGAAAATGACAAGAATCGCCGGAAAAATCAAATGTGAACGGAGACAACTCGTGAGATGCAGATCGGGCTAGGTTTGCACGGATTTGAGGAGAGGAGAAAAGAAGAAAATGAAATGGGTATGATTTGAAGTGAGAACCAAAGTGGGTGTGTATGTGTGTAACATCCCAAATTTTAAATTATGGATTTGTGATAATTCTAGGTAAATTTAGAATTTATTTATGAAGTTAGGGAGTTCCAAAGTGAAATTTCATGCGAATTGAAACACATTCTGGAGAGAAATGTATTCTAAGAAATTGATATGCTTATTCTTTCTAGAAATTAAAGGAGAAATAGTTAAAGAATAAATAATTGATTGGATAGAAGTATAGATAAATTGGTGCAAAGGTTATTTCTACAAATTGCTTTAAGATAAGGATTTAAGATGGAAATGTAAATAAGTAAATATATAAGGGCAAATGGGTAATTTGCCCAAAAACCCTAACTATACCCATACACCCTTCTCCTTCTTCTTTGTGAGCTGCGCACCCCCTCCCCCTTACTTCATTTTTCTCCCCCACCCTCACCATTTTCGTTTTCTCCCTCCTCCGCCACTGTTCTTCAAATTTCCGGCGGTGTAGCCGCCGATGTCCAGCGGCGTGGGTCCTCAAACCCTCTCTTCTCTTCGACTGTCTCTCACACTGCTCTCTTCTTCCTCACCTTCTTCGTTGTTCTTCTCGTTTCCGGCGAACAAGCGGCGGTCGGCAACGGAAAAACGGTAAAGCTTCCTCCTTTCTTGAGCCTATCGAGCTACGTATCTTGTATTGTTAATTTCTCATATTTTCCTCTTCCTTTCTTGGTTTATTTTCGGACTACCCCTGTTTTGGCATTTTCCGGCGGGATTTCCGGCGACAAAGATCGATGTAACTCGGCCAGAAGCTTGGGTGAGCTCTTCTTTTCATTTCCTACTCCTTTTCCCTTGATTTTTGGCATTTTTTTTGAGAGAAATTCGAATTAGGGTTTGGGTTTGCAAGACTTCCAAACTGATTAAAGAATCATTAGGCTTCAAAAATGAAAACTTCTTGAACCCATTTTTGTGATTTAGGACAGATTTGGTTAAGTTTCGGTTACTTGATAAATTTTGTAATTTTCCCTTCACTTTGTCCGATTCTAATTTCCTAAAAGTGAACAGAGATATGCTTCTTCCTTGCTATTAAGCTTGTACATTTGAACAAGAAAGCTTTGTGGTGGTTTATGCACATCGTTGCATTGTTTTCCATGTCTAATTGGGTGATGAAATTGTTCTTGTTTTTTATTCCCTTGTTTCTGTTTTGTTGATGATATTAAGGATAGTAAAGTGTTGAATTTTCTGAGTAATTAGGGACCTCATAGCTTTTGTTTATTTTTCAGTATTGACAATTCCAGTTATGATGGACTTTTTGGGTTAGGAAGAGGCATTGAAATTTTGTTCTCCTCCATGTGTTTTGGCTGATTTTAAACTTCTTTCTTGCCACTGTCTTGTTTGTTTAGTTGGGTTACAATGAAATAGATATATGGGATTTTGCTTGGTTACTTGTGGATTTAAATTAAATATTGCATTTGAATGTCTACAGTTTGAAGCCCCTTATATTTTCTGTTTCTTTTCTTCGAGAACCACAATTTCTTCCTATTGTTTTCTTTGATTTCTTTCATTGGACATGAATCTAGTCAGTGTACGAATGCTCTGTAATTCTGGAATTTCTTTCCATATTCTTGTCCGACTCGGGTTCTAACTTTGGCATAAAAGTTGGTAAATCTATAAAGTGTTATATGGTTGAGAAAACTTATTTTGTGCATACGTGTGGATCCCAAAGTTTCTCTTCTTTTCTGTTATGACCGAACTGGTTATAATGTGGGTTAAAAGTTGTCTTGTAATTTAAGAATGTTAATGGTACTATATTGAGGATTTTGATGCTTGTTGGATTTGGAGTTGTAAAGCTAAGTTAGCTTGTTTCTTGGGGCTTTATTATTAAAGATTATGTTGTCATTTGTTTGTTAAATCTTTAGAACGATTGATAAATGGCTAATAGTTAAAGAAACTTATATATCTAGTCATGCGTATCGAGTCTATGTGGCCTTTAAGAGCATTGTGAAATTATGTTTTCTATTTCTCCTATTCTTCAGTTCTGGACTTAAAAGAGAGTCTTTAGGATTGGTTAAATAATAATAAAGGGATTTCAGCATGCATGTTCGCTTCATTGATGTTTGATTTGTATTGAAATACTCAAATTATACTTAGGATGGTCTTGAGATAGCTGTGCAAGAATTTAGTTCATGAGAAGTGATTTTCTTGAAGGAAATGGAATGGACTTTCCTTTCTTTTCTTTTCCTTGTTACCTTGGCCGAATTGGGTATAAAAATTATGATATGAAATGTTACTAAGAAAAATTGTTTGTTTTTAAAATTAATTGATACTGGATAAAAGTTTGAGGAATGGATGCTTGTAAACTTTAAATTGAACCCTTTGGGATTATAAATTATGAGTTTATAGGTTTGTTATACGAGGCATTGTGTTAAACTTTATAGTGGATTGATATGTGGTTATTGTTTTAAGTATAGTCTAGTTATTACTTGACAAGATTTATTGTGAAGATTGATATCATTTAGAAACTTGGGCATGGAAGGTGAAATTTAAGTTGGAATTTAGTTTGGATTTTTCTTCTTGAGTATGGTTAGGATTTATAGCATGACTGCTTGTGGAAATTGACATGATTGAAGCTTGAAATTGATTGGGATGTTTGATTCTGATTGGCTGACCATGACTTTGGATAGGAATAATGTCATATATTGATCATTGTTTATGAACTTGGATTGTAATTGAAATGCTTGTTTAGGACAAAGTAAAAGAAGGGAGTTTGGGTGGCATATTAGGATTCGAGAGAGACGTTAAATATTATGAAATAGAAATGATATTAATTTATCATTTGGTATTATATTATTATAGGATTGGATGCGATGTGGTTTTTGTGGCATCAAGAAAGGAAGAATAGGTCAGTGCATAGTTGCCGAAGAACAGGTAATCACTCTTATCTCGCTATAACATTGAGGGTGATGTTAGGTGGGATTTGAAAATCCTTTCTAACCCTCTATATAAATATAAAATCTTTAAAACTTACCTTTTATATAAAATAGGCTATCCGGTGCCTTTCAAACACGACTATTTTCATATAAAGAAATTTGTGACACTATATATATATATATTATTCTGGCTGGTAGTTGTTATTGAGCTGTAAAGGTTTGAAAGATATGTAGGTATAGTGTTCTGACAGTGACATTGAGAGTTAAGATAGATAAGAGAAGGTGAGAGATGAAGGGTTTGAGACTTTGGAAATTTAAGTTGAGGAATAGTGATTTGAGTTAGAAAAATTGTATGTTGTGGTTGAAGAAATTTGAAAGAGGTGTTGCAGGAAAATATCACAGGTGATTATTGATATGTTGAAGGGAATGGTGATTGAGATATTGAATGGGACTCAGATTTTGAAAGGAATTGGGTGCATTGCATGACACTGAGAAATATGTACCATCGCGCGATGATAACCGGTTGATAGGCCAATCAACGGTTATTTGTACGAGTCAACAGATTGGAGACTGTGACCAATGGTCAACAGATTGGAGACTGTGACCAGCAGTCTTCTGATTGGAGACAGGGACTGCTCCCTTTCTGATTGGAGACAGATTGGGGTTTCCCTCTCATGGGGTTACCAGAGAGGGAAAATGCCCCCTCACTTTTGAGAGGGGCACAGTGTCAACTCATTTGGAACATATATAGGGCTCAACCGTAGTGCCTCCGGGATGGCATGAGTAGAGCACCAGGATTGTACATGAGCGTAAGCCGAGAAAATTGGATTTGAGAAAGTTATGAATGAGATTTATAGTAAGGAAAGCATGGATTGAGGGTTAGATGGTGAAGTTTATTGATGTGGAATTTGATTGAGGGGTTTAAAGTGATTTTTGAAAAGTAGTAAGGATGGACTTGATTTGTTTTGGACGTGACAGAGGGCTTGAAATGATAAATGGATGGAGGCTTGATTCTCATATATATATATATATATATATATATATATATATATATATATATATATATATATATATATATATATATATTGATTTTAAAATTGTGGTACCCTTTAGACGCCCTTACTACCGCACATCTCACTGTTATAGTGAGTTGAGTAGTAGATTACTGAGACAAGTTGTCTCACCCCACGATTACTTACATTTTTGCAGGTAATTATGCACAGGCTCGGACAACAGGAAAGGGAATTAAGTTTCAAAGGTTGTTTTGATTATTTAGATATGTATATTGCCAAAATGTATAGGTCTGCATTCGCTTCCGCATATTTTTATTTGTATTGATATTAATGGTTAATGGGAGAAATGTAATAGGTCGCTTCTTTTTCTAACCATGTTAGGTGATTCTTTTCTAACATGGTTAGTTATTAATTATCCATGATAGTGTTCAGGTTATATTAGAAAATTCTTTTCTATCATGGATAGTGATTATTATTACGAAATTCTTTTTCTAACTATGATAGATTTATTGATATTATGGAAATCATTTTTCTATCATAGTTAGTGAAGGTATTATTGAATTAATCAGGGAATTAGTAACAGTATGTTACAATGTGTGTGGAAGAAAAATGGGAATGGTGAAGAAGAGGGAGGAGGCAGCGAATAATCTTGAAGGAAGGAGGGAGTGTTGTTAAGGTTTTGGGCAAAAATTACAAAAATGCCCTTCTATCTTTATTTATTTACTTTTCCATTTTAAATCTCATCTTAAGGCAAATTATTAAACTATTCAATTTACCAACTTACATATTTTCTTCCATCATAGCATTACCTATGTCATAGAGCATTTTTCATAAAAAGTTTAATTTAGAAGTCAATCTCTAACTATTTTTCTTTAATTTCCGAGGAAAATAGGCATATTATTTTCATAAAAATAAACTTATCATCATTTACATATTTATAATACTGATTAATTTAATAATGGCATCCTAATACCTTAATTAATTCTCATTTATTCCTAATTTAAAATTTGGGATGTTACATCTATCTCCACCATTTCCTGACGAATACATTTGCTCATATTGCTATGCAACAAAGCCTAACAACAATCAATTCAAATAATATTATACAGTACCTTCTGAAGATTTCTTGACACACGGTTTCCACTCACCACCTTTATGGAATTTTCTCCATATTTTTGATATCTGAAATAAAACAAACTAGCCATGTCAATAAACATGACAAATGTGAGCATAAAAACTTGGTACTCACAATTATGAAGAGTATTAAGAACAGAAATAACGCTGGGCTCAAAAAGCTAGTTGTTAGGGGTCAAAGGCTTAAATACCACACCAAACATCTCTCACTACAGTTTTCATCGCTATTATACAACAGCCCACAGGTGGCATCCTCTGAAACGTCCACCGGTGTCCTCCGCAACGTCCTGAGGTGGCTGTTGCCGGAAATCCAACGTTGGATGCGTCGATGAGAGGAGGGAGAATGGAGGAGAGAAGCTGAACATTATTCATAGGCTATAACAAGATGCAATTTTTATTGCCTAATGACGTGGCAAAATTGTGAGCGTTCAGATCAATTCAAGGGATAGGATTTAGGATTCTAAGGGCCGCTCAGAAATATGCTTCTCACAATATCCACTCCCCCCAAATTCCTTCCATTTGACACTACATCATCTCAATTCTGAACGCAAACATTGATTCCTGAAGGCAAAGAATCAATCCATCGCAGCTTAGGGAAGAAGATGGTGACTGTACCAGATCCTCCTAACTTGAAGAAATACGGCGTTCCTTCCTACGCCGTCGCCTGGGTCCCACCCTCCCAATCCTCCGGCCACCTCCTCGTCGTCTCGATAATTTAAGCCAACAAAAATGGAGCCAAAGTGTAAGCACAACTCTATCCATATCATAATAACCTAGAGAAAATATTGAATCTACCAAGCAAACAAGGGGAGAGATAAAATTTTAAAATAACTACAATAAACAGTTTACTTGGCAATAGATATTTATATATAATCCTTGTTTTCAAAAGTAATATCAGTGAACAACTATGCTAGCTAGTGTTTCTAAACTTACTACTCTCAAAAACTAAAATAGAAAACTAAAATTCAAAGATGAAAAAATAGACAAACCTAGGATCTTTCAATACACTGTGAAATGTGAAGTTTGGGATCAATAATGTAGCATTCAGATAGCCAGCCACTGCAACAGCATTGCATATCTACGAAGCATTGACAGCATTCATGAAAAAACAGTCAAGAGTAGAGCTATCTCAAAAAAACTTCAGGTCCATCTATAGTAACGACTTATCTATGAAACAAGAGATGCAATGAAAAATGTAACTGACCGATGTCCTTTGTTGATTCAAGCCACCGTTGGCCTCTACATAAATGTAACCATTTGATTCTAATGGTAGACCTATTAAACAATATAAGAAACATAATTATAAGTTCAGAATCACTGCATGTTGGAAGAAGATACACTTATACTTTCTAAATATATCAAATACATCAATACTAAAACTTGGTCTATCTGGGGTGTATCACAAAAAAGCAATCAACCACTACCAACAACAACATTGACAACAAGGCATATCATACTAGATGCATGGGAGTAATGTGGCTGTAATTGAAAAAATAAATTAAAACCAATAAAGCATATATGCGAATCAATCGGTGACCAACAAGAGAAGAACCTGGTGCAGATCAAAACCAAGATAGCCTAAAAAGAATAAATGAAGTAGAATAGGGTTCTAAGTCATAAAAGACCACAAATGCTAAAACCATCAACTCCTCTGAGTCTTTTGCATGATACTTCCCATTTCATCCAATGGGGCACAAGTATCACATTTCACAAGTTAGGTGGGTCAGATACCATAAGAAATGTAACAACACGTAGGGTAATTGTGGCTTCCATGTAAAAAGAGGCAAAGAGAGGAACTCAATGAGAGAATTAGCAGTGAGAGAAGTTGCTTTATGCACTCCAAGATAGAATAAAACAGCTAAGCATGAACTTTGTTTGAGTCCATATTTATGTAATCATTGCATCTTATCAAATCACGACAAAGCAAGAACAACTTAACCCCAAGTCTATCTCCACCATTTCCTGACGAATACATTTGCTCATATTGCTATGGAACAAAGCCTAACAACAATCAATTCAAATAATATTATACAGTACCTTCTGAAGATTTCTTGACACACGGTTTCCACTCACCACCTTTATGGAATTTTCTCCATATTTTTGATATCTGAAATAAAACAAACTAGCCATGTCAATAAACATGACAAATGTGAGCATAAAAACTTGGTACTCACAATTATGAAGAGTATTAAGAACAGAAATAACGCTGGGCTCAAAAAGCTAGTTGTTAGGGGTCAAAGGCTTAAATACCACACCATGATAGTATTCGTATTGTATTGGGAATTCTTTTCTATCATGGATATTACATAAACTAATAGAAAGTTCATTTTCTAACTATGATAGATTTATTTTCTATCGTAGTTAGTAAAGTAATTGTTAAACTAAAACTTATAATGATGGTTAATTAGGGAATTAGTAACAGAGTGTCACACCGCTCTCCCACTTGTTTTTTGCCGATGACCTCATTCTCTTCAGCGGTACTTCCGACAACCAACTCGGTCTCATCCAGAATATCCTGCAGGAATTTTGCTGCGCCTCTGGGCAGGTGGTCAGTCAATCTAAGACCCGAATCCATTTCTCCAGGAATGTCTCACAGCCAGAGTCCAGCCATGTGTGCCACCTGCTCAATTTTCAGAAAACGGATCAACTTGGGAAATATTTAGGGGTGCCCTTACTCCACACCAGAGTCACCAAGGATGTATACCACCACTTAGTAGAGAAGGTACGAGCTCGGCTGCTCTCTTGGAAAGCCACCGCCCTCTCCTTAGCTGGCAGAATGACGCTTGCAAAATCTGTCCTCAGCGCCATTCCCTATTATACTATGCAAACCACTAAACTGCCGATTGGAATTTGTGATGCAATTGAGAAAATCATCCGCTCTTTCATCTGGGGGGCAAATGACGAAAAGCGGAAGCCAAGCCTCCTTCGGTGGGACACCCTATGTACACCCACGGCCCACGGGGGAGGGGGGTTCAAATCCCTCCAACACCAAAACAATGCCTTCCTCTCCAAGCTTGCCTTCCTACTGGCCTACCAGCCGGACACTCTTTGGGTGCAAGTTTTGCGCGCCATATACAACTGGTCAAGCCACACAAACTACAAATTCAAGCCTCAAGGTGCTTCACATGTTTGGCGTAGTATCTCCAAAGTCTGGAATGATACCAAGTTGAATATTCACTGGAATGTGGGCAATGGCGAAACCATTAGATTCTGGGAAGATGCATGGGTGGGAGACCTTGGGCCCTTGAAACTCCTCGCTTATGCTGACATCCCTGCACCAGACTTGCACAGGAAATTGAGTAACTTTGTAGATGGGGACGCCATTGGGATTGGCACCGCTTTACTCACCTCCTTCCCCCAGACACCCTCGAGTTGAGAGCTCTGTCCACTCCTCCTAGCCGCCATGGCCCTAGCGACTCTTACCACTGGACCCTCACTGCTAATGGTTCATTTAGTGTTGCATCAGCCTATAGCGCTCTCCGCGACGAGGACTGGGGCGCTAACCCCAAGCATTGGCAATGGATTTGGAAATGGCCAGGTCTGCAACGGATCAGAGTCTTCCTTTGGCTCACCCTCCATGGGCGGCTTCTCACTAACTCTGAGAGACAATGGCGGGGTATGTCTAGTGATGCCACTTGCGGGCGTTGCCAAGCCCCGATCGAAGATCTCGACCACATCTTTCGACACTGCCCCTTCGCGCAGGCGTGCTGGGCTCAGATCATACCCTCTCACCACCTGCCAGCCTTCTACTCGACACCTTTTGACGAGTGGCTTCTTGGCAACCTTGACCCACGAGGCCATGGCAAGAGCTGGAGAACCTTTTTTGGAACCATGCTATGGAAACTTTGGAGCTGCAGAAATAGGAACATTTTCTCCCTAGAACAAATACAGCCTGAAAATGTCCTTATTTCCATTTGCACTTTGGTTAACCACATGACCTCTAGAGCTGGGCACCTTAGTTCTATTAGCCCAGCAACCTAGAGTCTTTTTGCCATTGTACATATTTGTTATATAATACAATCCCATCCCATTCAAAAAAAAACACAAGACCCAATCTTCTCCACAAATCCAACACCACCTCCCCGCCGCCGACGGTGACTACGGCGGTGCTGAAGTCGGCATCGGCAAAGCACAATACATATCATCATATTCATCATCATCATTCTTCTCCCCAAAAAACAAACACAAGTTCCTTAACCAAACAAGCGCTCAGCTGGCGGCGTCGTACTGAGCGTGCTTCGCCGACGCCGACGCCGACTTGGCCACCGTCGACGGCGGAGGAGTGGCGGTGAACCTGTGCAGAAGGTTGAGGAGAAAGGTTCGGTTGTGGTGACAGGCAGGTGGGACAAGAAAATCACGTGCTTCAATTTTGTTATTTTGGTCAACAAGTGCCTTCACTAACGTAAACGGTGTCGTTTGAATGGATGAGCAAAGGGATGAGCCCTGAATGTAAATCCCAACCAAACAGGCTTATTTCTATTCCCCCAAATTCCGTCCATTTGACACTACATCATCTCAATTCTCAACGCAAACATTGATTCCTGAAGGCAAAGAATCAATCCATCGGAGCTTAGGGAAAAAGATGGTGACTGTACCAGATCCTCCTAACTTCAAGAAATACAGCATTCCTTCCTACGTCGTCGCCTGGGTCCCACCCTCCCAATCCTCCGGCCACCTCCTCGCCATCGCCGGCGGCGGCGGCGAAGGCAGCAGCGACATTCCCAACGCCGTCTTGCTTTCACACTTCGATCTCCAATCTAATTCCCTCTCCGATCAACCTGTATCTATCTATCTATCTACCTATCTTTTCCAATTTCATTTTTGCTACATTATGATTTTACTAATCCAATTAGGGTTCATGATCCATTATTACTGGTGTGCAAATAAGTTTAGTTTAGTGTTTTATGTCTGCCATTGTTGTACGGTCGTGTTTATTTTTCAGAAATTCCAAATTAGTATCTGTGTTTTTGCTTACATGTTTGTCATCATTCATTACGCGTAGTGTTGAATTTGCCTGTGATGATAGGTGATAGCTGGTGTGTTAGTGCTAGTGCTATATCCTTGAGAGAAGAATGTTGTTTTGATATTATGGATTTTTCACAGGTGGATAAGCTTGGGACTAAGTCTGAGTTGCCTTATAGAATGGCACTTCACCCAGGTGGTGATGGTGTAATTTTTGCCATGCAAAATAGTTGCAGGTACTTTGATTTTCATTATTCTTGTTTGCTCAAGTTGTTTCCTTTTTTAGTATATAGGCTTGTAGCGTAATGCATTAAGGAGTTTGATCATAATGCACACTAGGCAGGATATTGTTTTGTATTACCTTAGTGGGGACTGAGGTAATAGTGATGCATAGAAGGGCTGACATGGCTCAACGGTAAACTTGCTTGCCGTGGGGTATGAGGTTGCGGGTTCATATCAGCCTCTCTGCATAAAGCAGAGGTTAGGCTACATAGTATGTTCCCTTCTCTAGGACCTTCATAAATTGGACTAGAACTAGTTTGGCCCTTTGTTCACCTTAGTGAAGCTTCACTATCTCCACTATCAAAACATTATAACATGAAATTGTGAAATGTTCATGCAGATGGTTTGAATGGAACAAAAACACGATTGAGGAAAATAATAGTATAGGGCTGAAGGTTTCTGAGAAGGTGTTCAGTGAGTTGGAGGATGTTGGGCAGCAGTTAGCTCTGGCATTTGACAACGATGGCACTATGTTGGCTGTTGGTGGGGAGGTAAAGTTACTAGTTATGACATTTTCATTATGAAAATGATGCTCTTTAGAACCAAGGATCTTGTTTGAAGCTTCATTAGAAAAACAAACATTAAAATCGAGAGAATCTGTTTTGATGAAGGAGTTGCATGCTACATGATTTTCTAATTTTGGTGCAGTACAGGATGGCAATCTGAGGGTTTTCAAGTGGCCTAGCATGGAAACGATTTTTAATGATTCTAAAGCCTATTCGACAGTAAAAGACTTACATTTCAGGTCTGTTGTTTAGCATTGTTATTGAGATTTCACTTTTTATTTGAACATCACAAAGAAAAAAAGGAAAGGTTTTTGAAAGAAAGTAAAATGGAGTTCTGTTTACCCATTTTCCTTTTGATTCGGGCTTCCTTTATAGTCTTGGTTTTATTGTCTTGCAGCTCTGATGGTAAGCTTCTTGTCTCATTGGGGAGTGTTAAGCCATGCAGAGTTTGGGACATTTCTTCATCAACTGTCTTAGCTTCCTTATCAAATAGAAATGTGAGCAAGTGATTGTCACTTACACTGTGCATGTTAAGTTGATTACAGAGTTAAGTCATTGGATATGCTATGAACTGTAAATTACTGTTGACAAAATAAATTCTGAAATATGGAATCTATAAATTAAACACTGATGGGCTGGATAAGTTTTGGGGCAAGGTTTATCAGAAATGGGCCGAATCAGGAAATAAAGGCCCACAAGAGGTTAGCGGCCAAGAGGAAATAGTCCAGGGGCAGAATGGGAATGAGATAGCTGAGGTAACAACCTCTGACAGATTCTGAGTATTTGAGGAAGGAGAGCGCACCTGCAGAACACTTTTGGGCTGAGAGTATCTTTTGGGAGTGAGGGGCTGGTCACTCGAAAACTAGTCCAATAGTGTCCTTTTGTTTGTTATCTTTTTCAATTCCCTAAACTCCACTGTAAACCCTTTCCATTCTGGGAAGGAGCTGAGCATTTGTGAGCTAATATAATTATCTTATTCATTCTTGTCTTGTCCTATTATTCTAGTTGTGGAAGCTATTTTTACAGGGTCCTAACAAACACCAAATAATATATAAGTGCAAACATGTGCAGTCTCTGCTTATTGAAGGCTGGAAAATATATATACCTTGAAATTGTTTATTATAAAGCTTTATAATTGTTGTTAGTAATGTTAATTTGTATATTGTTTTCTCATATTTTCTTATAGAGCATCATTGTGATCTAGTGTCTACTAATTGATTGGTAGATAAACTTACAAGGTAAACTTGGAGATGATGATCTTTTATAGTTGTCTTCTCCTAACTAATTGCATCAGATGGAGGTGATTTTTACATGTACACATTTATAATTTATAAACGTCTGGTGTTTGAATCAAAATTTTTCAATAGCCTTGTCTGATTGGCATTTTCTCTGTAGCTATGCTTAGGTTACATATACTTCTTAGCTTAGGGAGAGAGTGAGGAATTCCTGATTTTCTTTTGGGGTTCTTTCTAATGACCTTACTTCTTGGGATATTTTTTAAATCTTCTTTTGATTTGGACCTATAAATAGGGGTTCCTATCTGCTCATTCGTCAGTTCTGGATTTCTGTTGCTTATATACGTGTATATATATATATATGACTAGACTTGTTAGTTAATAACTATTAGTGAAGTGTTATGGAATATCCTAGGTGTATCTGCACAAAAATTATAGTTCTGATGATCAACATCTGGCCAAATTGTACTTTAAGGTTTCATTTTTTCCATTGTTACACTGTTCAAGTGGGTAGTGTTCTGAATTGCAATTGTTGATCATAAGATAATATAGTGCTGTTGATAATCTTTCTCATAACCTTTTTGCTTCACTAATCATTTAACTTGACTGTCTCGTTGACTATTTGTTGTAGACTAACCATATTTGTTTTTGACTATCATGCAGGGTGAGGTGTTTAGCTCTTGCAGATTTTCTCAAATGAATGATGGGACCCATGTCTTGTATAGTGCTTCCATGACAGGTATATGCAACTCGATTAGAAGTATTCTAAGGGTAACTATATTTTATTTAATTGAAAATTGTTTTGTTTTCTGGATTTAGACAAAGGAGGAAGCATTCTGACATGGGATGCAAAAACTGGGGCAAGGATTGGATCAAAGCATGTTATCCGTGATGCAATCTCTGCATTCAATGTCTCAGGTGATGGAAAGTTAGTTGCATGGTAAGCGATCTTATACTCCCTCCATCCCTTCTAATAAAATCCAAATTTTTGAATTGGTCTGTTCCCTTTTATAAAATCCATTTTGGTTTTATCAGAACATGTAATGTACTTTTATCCATTCTACTTTTACTTAATAAACTCTCATTATAATAGTCCTATACATTCTCTAATGTTTTTTTTATCTCATCTACCCACTTATAAGGGCATATTTGAAAAAACAAAATCACATTCCTTACATATTTATACTTTTAACCAATGTCAACAGTTTTCATGAATTAAGACATTTAGTGATTTGGATCTCATAATAAGGGAGGGCCACAATACATCTTTTCAATTGGTCAGTAAAAATATATTAGAAGGATAAGAGGAGAGAAATACTTTCATGTGTCAAGGTCAAGGTAGCGACTTCTCAAGAACTTATTTATTCTATTTTGATGGTTTGATATGCAGTGGAACACCTTCAGGAGATATTGTGATTGTGAATTCAACAAATATGCGTATTTTGTCTATGATTAAAAAAGCTCACCTTGGCATCGTAACTGCGTTAGATTTCTCCCATGATTCAAGGTTTGAAGCCAGTATATTGTTACTGTTTTTACCTAGAGCTAAGTTTTTGTATCAAAATTCAGAAGTTAGTGATAGTGTTGACTCTGTATCCTTTGATTCAAGTACAAGGGTTACCATAATTAAGGAGAAGCAGAAAAGTGGTATGTGCATATTTCTTAAATTACTGTCAATGGGTGTCATAGTGCAGTGTGCATATTGCAATTTCTTCAATGAATTAGATCTTTTATTAAGAACCAGAGGGAGTATTTGTTTAGAATGCCCTTATCCAATAGAGCTGTTGAGACTTTGATGACCATTATTAATATGCATGTTAATTTATGTTCAGGGGGATCGAACTTATGGATTGCTATTCTCTTCATCATACTTGCAATAGTTGTCTACTATCTGAAACTTCAAGACATTGACAAGTTATCGGTCAGAAAAGAAATTGACAAGTTGAAGTCATTTTTTCTTCAAAATTAACATGTAATGCTAGCTGCAAAGTTTTGTGAGTGTAACAGCTTAATCTGTATGCATGTTTGATTTTTGGGGAGATTAAGGAACACTTAATTTTAGATGTCTTTCCAATGATGCCCCTCCTTAATTAGTTTAATTCCTTAAGGTGCTGGTGAGAGGAAGATTGTGGTCAAGGAGTTGTTAAGAAGAAGAAGGGTAATTTAGGAAAAAGGTGACCAAAAATGTAATTAGGTCTTATATTTAGGACCAAAATGAAGTCTCTATCTAGGTCCTACATTTAGGACCGGAGGGAGTATGTTTTAAGTTTGCATTTGTCATTGATATGGCAAACGGTTTTAGTAACTGAACAAATGGTTTTAGTTTAAAAATATCCTTTGATATTTTACTATATTCTAAAGTAATTTTCATTTAATTTTATTCGTAAGTGTTTCCTTAATAGAAAGGAGTACTTATCAGATACTGATATTACTATAAAACAAATGTTCGAAATGAAGAGTTCATTGAAAGATTACGCAAGAAAATTGGGTGCTGTAGCCTGCAAGTGCAAAGAAACTCGAGGATGTTAAATGCAACTTGTTGATCTTAAAATGTTAGCACATCTTATTTTTTACACTGTTCTTTTGAAGTGGAATTAGCGGAAGGTTTCTCATACTAAAATACGATAATTAATTAATTAATTAATGACGTAATAATTGATATTAAGCTGCACAAAATAAAAATTGAGAGGGCTGCAATCCAAAAAAAAAATTGAGAGGGCCAAAACAACACAGTAACTGATTAAGTACATAATTTACAAAAGCCTTTTACAGCACAATGTAACTCGCACTCCCATACAAATTATTTACACACAAATAGCTTCTGTAAGGGATTAGTGACTTTTGTTAGCTTCTATGATGAACTTGCCACTTCCTTTGAGCTGACAAGTGAGGCAAAAATGAACTTGCCACTTCTAAAACTTTCAAGCCCCGTATTGTATTCATTGGCGATCAAGATAAAGAGATTCAAGGAGACTATCACCTCTAAAGGAGTGAGGGGACACCTCCCATTGATCCTGTTAAATTCGGGACGTATAATTAGTCCAGGTTTTGTGAATTTCCCTTTCCAACCTCTTTCTCTTGCTGATTGCATGTCACGTTGTTCTTGCTCTCCACCGTCATAAACTCAACATGAAAAAGCAACCATATCCTAGACATGATTAAACAGGGTACATCAATTGCAACAAAAATTTATGATATAGTAATACTTCATAAGTAGAGTGACAAAATATTCATATTTGTTCAAATCTAACCTCTTCAAAACGAAGATGCACGGAGATATATTTGCCACCATTCCCTCTACTAATTTCTCTCATCCTTGTCACCAAAGTTTCACCTAAAGATAATATTGGACTAGAAAACCGTAAAGCCTCATAATTTGCTAAGCATCTAAGTCGTTGAACAGCTCGAGGAGCATCATATGACAATCTATTTGCAAAGGAAAAATCTTTATGACCCTGCATAGTTTGATAGTGAAACTTCTTTAAAAATACTTGTTTCAATTGAATTCATGGTCACTTATTTCATTGCTTAAATTTATCAAGCTATTTTGAATTTAACATTTATCAAGCTATTCATGAGAACTTACTTCATTGTCTTATCTTTTCAATTGAAACTAGCTTTGCATGGTCTCAAAGCCTCCAAAACCAAGTGACCAAGAGTTCAAACTTCATTACACCTCACCAACCTTACTTTCCTATAAACAAATTACCCCATTCATTGCTAACAATATGAGCTAGTTGATTTTTAAAAAAATACTGAGAAAGTTAAATAAGTTACTTATAAATTGATTTGTCTAGCTTTTTTTTACAAACTAGTTTGTTTGACTTATAAGTTGACATATAATCTAATAATATACAACATATTGTTATGACTAAGTGGCTTATTTAAATCCCTTAATTTCTTTACAAAAAGTCAGTTAGATCTTATATTTAAGAAGAAAGAGAATGTATTTCAACACTAATGTGGCAACTCAATACTTTGTCACACCTCAAGTCCAAAAGGTTTTCATTTAGGGGAGATGGGGAGATGTTAGAAGGCATAATTAAGATTTTCATATTCCTTAACTCAAGAGCTCAAGTTTCGAAATTGAAATGGTCTTTTGCATAGCCACTGAATATAAATATGCTATAAGACAAAGATATCTTTTTATAAGATATCTTTTTATAATTTTTTTGCTTTCTAGTATGAAAGTATCTATTGCATAATTTTCCAAAGTTGAGTCGATTATAAGGGAAAGAAATTTTAATAATACCTTTCCATAGGTTATTCAAACAAGTCAAATATTTTTCAAGTTGGGGAAAACACAATGACTTTCTTTCTTTCTTTTATCAGCAACACAATGACCTTTCAAGAAAAATAAAATATGAAAAAGAAGCATTGACCTTTTCCTTTCAAGTGGTAAGTAACAGAGACTAGATAGGAGACAATTTATTCCCCTACCTCTAACATGACCTTTTACATCGTTTGACAGTTACAAAGCATTCTATTATATTTTGCAAATAGAAACTTTTCGCACAGTGATCATATACTTACTTTTCTTCAAGTAACTTCGGGAGTACTACATTTCTGTAGTAATTTATAGAAGCCAATGGCTTTAATTTGAAATTGTAAATGTTTGAGAGGTTGTAACCAAATCTTTCCATCACGAACTCAGGAATTTCACGGACCACCCGAACATCATTTTCCAAGATATCGACAAAGTATTCTTCATCATATTGTCCCTAAATTTGCAGTACACAAAATGTAATACATTAATTCTAATTGGGGAAAAAACTTCGCTAACAAAAACAAAGACAAAACAAACCTCACAATATATTTTTTTTCAGCTTTATATATTCTTTATAAAATTAATACCAATCCTAAAAGTTGTCTAGGATTGCATAATCCCAAAACATGAATATTATAAATTTCCAAAACCTATAACTTCAAGTTTAAATACAGTTATTTATAATAGTTTGCATGATATGAAGATGTATGTTGATATGGATGTTTGATCATAAATGAAAGGATAAATTCCTAATGGTCATATATACGTGAACAAGTTGAAGTGACACTTTTGGTGAGAAAATCATTTGAAGCCGTTTGGATACGTCAAATAGTCCCATTGGATGCATTAGTGATGAGGGTAGGTGAAGTTTTATGGAGCCATCAAAGTTAGAGAGAGACCAAAGCGAAAACTCAATGAGGTTAAATGACAAGATCTTTTAGTGAATAATATATCCAAAGATTTGGTCATTGATAAAACATGATCGCGTCATAAGATCCATATATATATATATATATATATATATAGTCAACCCTATCTAATGGGATAATATTTTGTTGTTTTTGTGTATCGGTTGCTTGAATGTAACTCAAAGTTCAAATTATTAAACCAGATAATTCAAGCCAACAAAAATTGAGCCAAAGTGTAAGCGCAACTCTATCCATATCATAATAACCTAGAGAAAATGGTGAATCTACCAAGCAAAAAAGGGGAGTGACAAAATTTTAAAATAACTGCAATAAACAGTTCACTTGGCAATAGATATTTATATATAATCCTTGTTTTCAAAAGTAACATCAGTGAACAACTATGCTAGCTAGTGTTTCTAAACTTACTACTCTCAAAAACTAAAATAGAAAACTAAAATTCAAAGATGAAAAAATAGACAAACCTAGGATCTTTCCATACACTGTGAAATGTGAAGTTTGGGATCAATAATGTAGCATTGAGATAGCCAGCCACTGCAACATAGGTCCCCAAGTCTCCAACATTTTCGGACATATTTGCTCACACTATTGAAGTGTAAAGCAAATAGGCACCATTGAAGGTAATTAATCACATTTAGGTCAATGTAGCTCATTGAGCAGTCAATATCGATTAAAATTTCAAAAAAGTTATCATTAACAACTAATTGAGCTGCATTAACAATTGAATGACTTTTTCAAGACGTGGTTTTTTTATTAATCTCTTCCCACCTACTTGCAATTCTCCCAAAATAAAACTTATGAGCCACTCCCTCTTGTTCTAATTATAAGGTCAAGTTAACTTCCCTATAAATTTGTTCATAACCATTTTTTCAAAACTAATTTATTTTTCCTATAAACTAACATACAATATACACGTAACATACACTTTAATTTATTTGTCTCATTTGTTTCTTTAACCTAAACAAAAAAAATTAAACTTAACCATATATTTATCTTTATTTTTTCCTCAAACTAATTTATTTTATTTATAAGCTCCCGTCCCTAAATATACAAAATAAAATTTAGTTACTTTTTTTTCGGAGAATCAGAATCTTAGGAAAAAAGCTCCATAAGTAACTCAAAAATTTATTTTCCTGAATTTTCCTATTAACAAGATAATAGAACTTATAAACTAACTATAATCTAATAATATATGTAAAATATGTTAAGACGATTAATTAAGTAAGTCCATTTAGTTTCACCATATTTATACTCCCTCCGTTCCTAAATATAGAACCTAGATGACTTTTTTGAAAAATCCTAAAAAAAGCAAAAAATAAGTTAATTATAAATTGATTTACCTAATTTTTTCTCTTAAACTAGTTTATTTTACCTATAAGCTAATGGATAATCTAAAAAGATATCAAATATGTCAGCATTTAATAACCTATTTCGCAACCTTAATCTTTCCAAAAAAAAGTTATCTAGGTCTTATATTTAGGAACGGAGGGAATATACAGGAAAGGAGAGTATAATATGAAATCAGGTACTACTTGTAGAAAACAATAATAATACAAACCGGAATATAGGAATCATCTCGCGCGCCATTACATGGCGCAACTTGGCGTACAACTGAGGGCTACGATACACAGAGCCAGGATGATTCCGATGAACGATGAAGGGAACAAGGTCAAGTGACGTCGTGCCGACCAAAAGGAGCAGCACATATATGTGCATGCACGGCGCGACGAGGAGGACAACCTGGCGGCGGAGAAGGAAGGAGAGGAACATCCACGAGAATCTCTCAGCCGTCGAGGACGTCGCGGTGGCCGCCCTCCCGGCCTTCTCCACCATAGCCACGAGCGGAGAGAAGTGGCCGGTCTTTGCGCGGCCACGGCGGAGCCTGGGCGAGGGGAGAGGCGATGGTGGTGGTGATGGTGAGCTTGGGTGGCGATTGTATGGGTGCATTAATATTTGTTGTTGTGAGAAATGGTAATGATAATGATAACGTGGACATTAGATTGAAGGTTGAAGAGAATGAGGAGAGAGAGAATGAATGAATGAATGAATGAAGGAAGGAAGGTAAGGAAGGAGGAGAGAAAAGCTTGGGCCTATTACTAAGGAAGGAGGGACAGAGGAGAGAGATGTGTTTGATTATTTGGCTTGATGCCTATGGTGGATTATGGCTTGACAGGTTATTTTGTGTTATGTGGATTATATTATAGTAGGACTATAAAAAGAATATATAAGAGGATGGATTACGTTTTTGCATGCATGATAAATTTGTCGTTACTCCGTCCTTTTTTTTTTGTTTCTTACGTTACTCCGTCCTGTTCTATTAATGTTTGTCATTTTTTTTATTTTATTTACAATTATATTTGTCATTTTTCTATATATAGATTAATTTTCATGCTATAGAAAGAACTTTTATCCATGTAAAGGGTAAAATATTAAATCACCCCCGGAAGCTTTCCCTGAGGAGCATCCTCACACCGGAAGTTTTTTAGGAGCAATTAAGGTTCAGATGTTTTTTAGGAGTAATTAAGACCTGAAGGTTTATTTTAGAAGCAATCTCACCAAATCTAACTTGTGTCGTGACTCAATAATTACTCCTAAGTGTTATTAATTTTTGGGTGAGATTGCTCCTAAAAAAACTTCCGTTGATTATGGTGGATTATGGCTTGACAGGTTATTTTTGTCCTATGTGGATTATATTATAGTAGGACTATAAAAAGAATGTATAAGGGAAAATGTCATTTAAATCCCTCCGAATATACAAAAGGACAATTCAGGAACTCAAACTTCCAAAAGGACCATGAAGGAACTCGGGCCTAGTTGACATTTCAAATTTGTGTGAAAGGACAAAATTACCCTCATCATTAAAGTTCCGTTGTTAATGCACCAAGTTTCATTGTTAACAGGTGCAGTGTAAATGTTAACACCAATGTTATGTTGTTAACGAAGCAGTTAATTCTTATGTTCAAAATGTTAATGTCTAAAGTTCAGCTGTTAATGTCGAAAGTTCCATTATTAACAGGTGCGATGTAAATGTTAACACCAATGTTATCTTGTTAACGAAGAAGTTAATTCTTAAGTTCAAAATGTCAATGCCTAAAGTTCAGTTGTTAATGCCCAAAGTTCAATTGTTAACAGGTGCAGTGTTAGGGTGGGAAGTAATTTTTGTTTAATGATGAGGGTAATTTTGTCCTTTCACACAATTTGAAATGTCAACTAGGTCCGAGTTCCTTCATGGTCCTTTTGGAAGTTTGAGTTCCTAAATTATCCTTTTGTATATTCGGAGGAATTTAAATGGCATTTTCTCAATGTATAAGGGGATGGATTACACTTGCGCATGCATGATAAATTTGTAGTTTTGTAGTTACTCCGTCTTGTTCTATTAATATTTGTCATTTTTTAATTTTATTTATTATATTTGTCATTTTTTCTATATATAGATTATTTTTCTTGCCACGCAAAAGAAATTTCATTCATGTAAAAACCAGTTTAGTTTACGTCAGCAACATTCTCTCACTGATATGCATGTTAGAAAACTAGACCATCGACCAGTTTATTAACAAGGCACGTGTTTAGTCATGGATGTCTATATTTCTCATAGCCTATCATTGTTATATTTTCATTGAGTTTTTTGTGTGCCATATATGTTGTCATTGATGTTGATTGATAGTTTTGTAACATTTTGAGTCATGCATGTTTATAAATAAAAACTTGAAATGCTGAGAACAACTCTTTTCCTCCCCTGATTTGCACCTCATTTTTCTCTACAAGTCATAACAAAAATCAAGTAAATTAATTAATGAAAAGCAATGTACACAAATAAATATTATAATGTAAGTTGCTTTGCTGACTAAATTTCTTCTGTAAGTCTACTTTTTTTTACCATCTCTGTAAGTCTACTTGACATATTAAAAAAGTGAGGATAAGAGAGAGCATAAGTTTTTTCATCTTATTTATTATAATTATCATTTTTAGATAAATTACTTATTCGACTCATTTAACCATAAAAAAGTTAGGGAAATAGACAAATATATAAAGCCCTAAATATGTAAAAGGAAAACTAAAGTCACTAAATTTTCAAAAGAACAACCAATGTCATACACACTAAATTAACCACTACAATATATCCCCATTAACAACATGCATATTTAATCATTACATCATCCACATTAACAACTAAAGCGTTGTAATAAATCACAATAGCATTCTTATTAACCACAACAACACCATCATTCTCATTAACCACTAAATTGTTATTAATTTAGTTTATGTGACTTGGTTGTCCTTTTAAAAATTTAGCAACTTTGATGATCCTTTTACATATTTAGAGGACTTTATTTGTCTTTTCCCAAAAAGTTACCGTCAGTTGAAAGAAAAAAATAGAAATTATCTCACTCATAAAGCTATAAATAAATAAATAAATTGTTTATTTAAACTCCATTAGAATTATTACCCAATTGATAGGGGAAAAAATGTACAAATAATCATCAAATTTACAACTGAAAGAGGCACTGCATTGAGCCAATGACAATGAGTCAATGACAATGACGGATCCAGTACTCTCAGAATCGGCTTTCTCCTATTCTTCTCAGAATCACTAAATCTGGTCCATCAAATAAATCCAAAGGCTCAAATTGATGGAACTTATAAAATCAGATCTGAACCGTTGGCCTTGTTATAATCTCAACCGTTGATTCAAATCCCAAATTCTCCCCTCCTCCGCCCTGCCACATTCAGAAAATCCCAAATTTCTTCCATTCACATTTGACAATACATCTTTGTCCATTGATCATCCGAACGCAAAGTTTGATTACAGAAGCAAAGAATCCATCGCAGCTTAGGGAAGAAGATGGTGACTGTACCAGATCCTCCAAACTTCAAGAAGTACGGCGTTCCTTCCTACGCCGTCGCCTGGGTCCCACCCTCCCAATCCTCCGGCCACCTCCTCGCCATCGCCGGCGGCGGCGGCGAAGGCAGCAGCGGCATTCCCAACGCCGTCTTGCTTTCACACTTCGATCTCCAATCTAATTCCCTCTCCGATCAACCCGTATCTATCTATCTATCTATCTACCTATCTTTTCCAATTTCATTTTTGCTACATTATGATTTTACTCATCCAATTAGGGTTCATCATCCATTATTACTGGTGTGCAAATAAGTTTAGTTTAGTGTTTTATTTCTGCCATTATTGTACGGTCATGTTCATTTTTCACAAATTCCAAATTAGTGTCTGTTTTTGCTTACATTTTTGTCATCATTCATTAGGCTTGATGTTAAATTTGCCTGTGATGATAGGTGATAGCTGGTGTGTTAGTGCTATACCCTTGAGAGAAGAATGTTGTTTTGATGTCATGGATTTTTGGCAGGTGGACAAGCTTGGGACTAAGGCTGAGTTGCCTTATAGAATGGCACTTCACCCAGGTGGTGATGGCGTAATTTGTGCTATGCAAGAGAGTTGCAGGTACTTTGCTTTTCATTATCCTTGTTTGGTCAAGTTGTTTCCTTTCTGAATATATTGACTTGTATTGTAATGCATTGAGGAGTTTGATCGTAATACACACCAGGCAGGATATTGATTTGTTTTGCATTACCTCCTCCGTTCCTAAATATAAGATTAATTTCCTGATTTGATTAGATTAAGATGTAATTTAAGGTAGTTATTAAGACATGATATTACCAATTTATATTTAGGAACAAATTGAAATCTAAAAGTGATTAAGGAGAAAAAATAGAAAGTTGCTTATAGTTAGGAACAAATTGAAATCTAAAATTGATTTTATATTTAGGAACAGAGGGAGTATTACCTTAGTGGGGAGTAAGGTACTATTGATGCGTAGAAGAGCCGACATGACTCAATGGTAAGCTTGCTTGTCGTGTGGTCTGAGGGCGTGAGTTCGAATCAGCTTCTCTGCATAAAGCAGAGAGGGAAGACTGCCTAGTATATTCTTTTCCCCAGGACTCTCACCAAGTGAGGCCTAGAATTGGGTTAACCCTTTCTTTTACCTTAGTGAAGCTTCACAATCTCCACTTTCAAAACATTATAACATGAAATTGTGAATTGTTCATGCAGATGGTTTGAATGGAACAAAAACACGATTGAGAAAAATAATAGTATAGGGCTGAAGGTTTCTGAGAAGGTGTTTAGTGAGTTGGAGGATGTTGGGCAGCAGTTAGCTCTGGCATTTGACAACGATGGCACTATGCTGGCCGTTGGTGGGGAGGTAAAGTTACTAGTTATGACATTTTCATTATGAAAATGATGCTCTTCAGAACCAAGGATCTTGTTTGAAGCTTCACTAGAAAAACAAACATTAAAATCGAGAGAATCTATTTTGAGGAGTTGCATGCTATATGATTTTCTGATTTTGGTGCAGTACAGGATGGCAATCTGAGGGTTTTCAAGTGGCCTAGCATGGAAATGATTTTTAATGATTCTAAAGCCTATTCGACAGTAAAAGACTTACATTTCAGGTCTGTTGTTTAGCATTGTTATTGAGATTTCACTTTTTATTTGAACATCACAAAGAAAGAAAGGAAAGGTTTTTGAAAGAAAGTAAAACGGAGTACTGTTTACCCATTTTCCTTTTGATGCGGGCTTCCTTTATAGTCTTTGTTTTATTGTTTTGCAGCTCTGATGGTAAGCTTCTTGTCTCATTGGGGAGTGGTGGGCCATGCAGAGTTTGGGACATTTCTTCATCAATTGTCTTAGCTTCCTTATCAAATAGAAATGTGAGCAATTGATTGTCACTTACACTGTGCATGTTAAGTTGACTACAGAGTTAAGTCATTGGATATGCTATGAACTGTAAATTATTATTGACAGAATAAATTCTGAAATATGGAATCTATAAATTAAACACCAAATAATATATAAGTGCAAACATGTGCAGTCTCTGGTTATTGAAGGCTGGAAAATATATATACCTTGAAATTGTTTATTATAAAGCTTTATAATTGTTGTTAGTAATGTTAATAATTTGTATATTGTTTTCTCATCTTTTCTTATAGAGCATCATTGTGATCTAGTGTCCACTAATTGATTGGTAGATAAACTTACAAGGTAAACTTGGAGAGGATGATCTTTCATAGTTGTCTTCTCCTAACTAATTGCATCAGATGGAGGTGATTTCTACATGTACACATTTATAATTTATAAACGTCTGGTGTTTGAATCAAAACTTTTCAATAGCCTTGTCTGATTGGCATTTTATCTGTAGCTATGCTTAGGTTACATATACTTCTTAGCTTAGAGAGAGAGTGAGGAATTCCTGATTTTCTTTTGGGGTTCTTTCAAATGACCTTACTTCTTGGGATACTTTTGTAAATCTTCTTTTGATTTGGACCTATAAATAGGGGTTCCTATCTGCTCATTCCTCAGTTCTGGATTTATGTTGCTTATATACGTATATATATGACTAGACTTGTTAGTTAATATTTATTAGTGAAGTGTTATGGAATATCCTAGACGTATCTGCACAAAAATTATAGTTCTGATGATCAATATCTGGCCAAACTGTACTATAAGGTTTCATTTTTTTTCCATTGTTACATTGTTCAAGTGGGTAGTGTTCTAAATTGCAATTGTTGATCATAAGATAATATAGTGCTGTTGATAATCTTTCTCATAAGCTTTTTGCTTCACTAATCATTTAACTTGACTGTCTCGTTCACTATTTGTTGTAGACTAACCATATTTGTTTTTAACTATCATGCAGGGTGAGGTGTTTAGCTCTTGCAGATTTTCTCAAATGAACGATGGGACCCATGTCTTGTTTATTGCTGCCATGACAGGTATATGCCACTTGATTAGAAGTATTTTGAGGGTAACTATATTTTATTTAATTGACAATTGTTTTGTTTCTGGATTTAGACAAAGGAGGAAGCATTCTGACATGGGATGCAAAAACTGGGGCAAGGATTGGATCAAAGCATGTCATCCGTGATGCAATCTCTGCATTCAATGTCTCCGCTGATGGAAAGTTAGTTGCATGGTGAGCGATCTTATACTCCCTCCATCCCTTCTGATAAAATTCAAGTTTCTGAATGGTCTGTTCCCTTTTCTAAAATCCATTTTGAGTTTCTCTGAACATGTAATGTACTTTTATCCATTTTACTTTAACTTAATGAACTCTCATTATGATATTCCTATGCATTCTCTCGTGTTTTTTTAATCTCATCTACCCACTTATAAGGGCATACTTGAAAAAAAATCACATTTCTCACATTTTTATACTTTTAACTAATGTCAAAATTTTGCGTGAATTAAGCAATCTAGTGATTTGGATCTTATAATATGGGAGGACCACTGTACATCTTTTCAAGTGGTCAATTAAGATAGATTAATAGGATAAAAGAGGAGAGAAATTCTTCCATGCATCAAGGTCAAGGTTGCAACTTCTCACGAACTTATTCTGTTTTTTGATGGTTTGATATGCAGTGGAACACCTTCAGGAGATATTGTGATTGTGAATTCAACAAATATGCGGATTTTGTCTATGATTAAAAAAGCTCACCTTGGCATTGTAACTGCGTTAGCTTTCTCCCATGATTCAAGGTTTGAAGCCAATATATTGTTACTGTTTTTACCTAGAACTAAGTTTTTGTATCAAAATTCGGAAATTAGTGATGGTGTTGACTCTTGACCACAGGGCGCTGGCCTCTGTATCCTTTGATTCAAGTACAAGGGTTACCATAATTGAGGAGAAGCAGAAAAGTGGTATGTGCACATTTCTTCAATTACTGTCAATGGTTGTCATTGTGTAGTGTGCATATTGCAATTTCTTCAATGAATTAGATCTTTTATTAAGAACGGGAGGGAGTATTAGTTTAGAATGCCCTTATCCAATAGAGTTGTTGAGACTTTGATGACCATTATTAATATGCATGTTAATTTATGTTCAGGGGGATCGAGCTTATGGATTGTTATACTCTTCATCATACTTGCAATAGCTGTCTACTATCTGAAACTTCAAGATATTGACAAGTTATCGGTCAAAAAAGACATTGACAAGTTGAAGTCATTTTTTCTTCAAAATTAACATATAGTGCTAGCTGCAAAGTTTTGTGAGTGTAACAGCATAATTTGTATGCGTGTTTGATTTTTGGGGCTGTAGATGTCTTAAAGTTATCATCATATTGAGTGAGGTACTTCAGAACTCTTATTTTGTTAATAGGTAATAACTCAATCTGAATTATTACTCGTTAAATTCAGCCAAGACTAAGCTGTATTTTCCATAAGAATGAAAAAAAATTAGAGATTTCAGTGATAATTTTGATCTTTCACAAAAAATATAATTGCATTTTATTTTCACAATAAGGAAGTCAAATTCTTGATCACCACTTAAATTTTATCCGTACCAAAAATGTCACAAATATTATGAAGTATCTACTGGTAAGGTCAAATGAAAAATATGTGACCCCAAAAATTAGTTTTTTGAGGTATATGGAGAGAGGAGAAATAGAGGCTCCTCCCCCATATTCAATGTGTTCATAAGTTTCAATTTTTTGTCAAAGTAATGAAATTACTCTTTACAAGGTTATTCTCTTTTTAATTGTTGTAGGTAATATACCAATCTTATCTTCTATGACAAATAGTTATTTCAGATTTAATAATTCATGCGCTTAATTTCAATTCAAATTCACAAATTTGTAAAATGAAAAAGAGGTATTGTTCCTTATTTGAGATAAAGAAGTTTAACATAGTTAATTACACACGAAATGTGAATAACGACTATCGAAGCATGATTAACTACTTTTTGCATTACTTAGAAGGAGTATTGCTTCTCTGGAACTATATTAACTACTCCCTTTGTTCCTAAATAGAAGATTACTTTGAGAATGTGGATAAGTTCCTAAATATAAGATCACTTTCTATTTTTCTCAAGTTTTGCCCAAATTATCCCACTACTCATTTTACAAGTAAATTACTCTCTCAATCTTTTTAGATTCAAGTGAGGGTATTTTGGGAAGATCATGTAATCCTAATTTATTGGAAAGTCTTCCTTAATCTCTCCAAATCAGGTATAGTGATCTTATATTTAGGAACGAGGGGAGTATTTGAGTAACATAAATAACTACTTATGGAGTGTGAATAACTACAACTCTTATACAGTGTTTAACTACTTCTGTTTTGTAACTATTTAGAAGGAGTTTGCTTAGCTACTTCAGTAAAACAAGTAACTAGTAAATTAGGTAACTACTTGTGGAGAGCGAATAACTATCGCATTTATCCCAAATACCCCTTTTTACCCTTTTGATATTCAATTGTCATGACTCATATTATTGGATTTTTTTTCAATATATAATACTCCTTTTGTTCCTAAATATATGATCATGTTAACTTTTTTGTGGTATCCAAATAAGTGAACTAAACCATTAAATCTGAACATATGCAATTTTACAAGAAAGAAGGAGTATGATCTTTCCCATTATTTAATTAATTTAATAATTAATTCAAACCAATGAGTTTTGAGTGTAGGATGTGACGAGTATTACTATTTTGCTACACAGTTGTTTTGTTCATATCAAAGTTGAAGTTGGCAGAATCCACCGACGTGACGAAGATGTTGTGAATTTCCTTTTCTACCCTTCTCGATATTACCACAATGTACCTTACTTAAGCTTAGTAACAACATTTTCTCAATTTCCTAATCTCTTTTTTTCTTCCTTCCACTTCTCTCTGTGAACAATGGATTCTTCTTCTGCTCTGTTCAACCAGCTCAAGGTTTGAACTCATAATATACTATACCTCATTAATCAAATCTTATGTTGTTATTTTAATTAATTAATGATGTTTTTTTTTTCAATTGTTGAATTTCGTTTGCTTTTGATTTGATTATTACAGTCATCGAGTCCTTTCTTTTTACTTGCTGGTCCAAATGTGATTGAATCTGAGCACCACATTCTCAATATGGCTAACCACATAAAGAGTATCACATCAAAGTACGTTTTTTTTTCATTTTACTATAACTCACTTCTTTGTAGGCTACTGGCAATATAATTAAGAGGAGGTCCTATGCAGTTGTAAATACTAGCTCTGTTCCTAAATATAAGATCATTTTCCTAATTTGATTAGATTAAGGATGTTAGTTAAGTTAGTTATTGGCACGTGATATTACCGATTTATTCCAGCTATAAACATTTATCCTCACTTTCCCTCTCTTGCTTGTTATTATAGATAAGCATTATTAGGATTAATTTGGGAGGAAAGTTGAGAACAATTAGAAAGTGATCTTATATTTAGGAACAAATTGAAATTCGAAAGTGGTCTTATAGTTAGGAATGGAGGGAGTAACTTTTTTTGATCTGATGATAACAACTTGTGACCAGGTGATTACAATTCCGTGGGACATTATCTTTATTACTCACTCCGTTCTTAAATATGAGATTGTTTTCCCTAATTTGATAAGATTAAGGATGTTAGTTAAGTTAGGTATTGACACATGATATTATCAATTCACCCTAACCATATATTTTTATTCTCACTCTTCAGCTTTTGCTTGTTTATTATAAATAAGCATTATTAGGGTTAATTTGGGAAAAAGTTGGGAAAATTAGAAAAGTCTTATATTTGAGGACAAATTGAAATTTGAAAGTGATCCTATATTTAGGAATAGGGGGACTGTGTTTTTACTATGGGACTTGATATTAATTTTCCCTTTTTTATATGTTTTTTGAGCCATTTAGTTTATCTGGCATTGTTATACTGATATTTGTGTGCCCCATCAGATGAATGAGTTTAAATTGTGCTACAACTTGTATATAGCTTGAATTTATTTGGAATGTCCTATACTCTTATCTGCTTTTTTCAGCTTGCAATTTTAGTCATGAGAAAATTAATTTTGCTGAAATCAGAAGATAAATAGCAGTTAGCATGAAGTATGGTTTTGTATGTGTTGGCGTCTAACATAGTCTAGAGCATATGACTATCAGAGTTGGAATACCATTGGTTTTCAAGTCAAGCTTTGACAAAGCCAATAGGACGTCGTCAAAATCGTTCCGTGGCCCGGGCATGGCTGAAGGACTGAAGGTTCAGAGCCCTACTACTTTTAATTTCAATGCTGTTGTTTTGTTTCTTTAGGAAGCATGAAGTTTTAGATCTTTTAGGATTCTGGAGTTTTAATCAAAACAGTTAAAACATTAATGATAGTTATGTAAGAAGGAAGCAATCGTTGATATTTGTGCCAGATAATTTTGGCTGGATGTTGCTATGGCAGATCTTGTGGCATGACTTGTGTAGTCTTATCTCAGCCCCTCGTAGGGTTCAGAAAGATATGCCATGAAAGTGCTGATCTGGGTCTGATATCCTATCTTGCGTTGTTAACCACATTTCTAGCCAAAGGAAAAAGTTACTGTACTCATGCTGGCAAGATGTTGGACAATTCTTCTTTTGGAATTTGTTATGATAAAGTATTTAATTCTAAAAAAATTTGGATGATCTTCATTTTCGTTTTGATAACATGTTTACATAAAGTAGAATCATTACTTTGAATATCTACTACCACAACTATTATGATATAGCTGGAGCAGCATTTTCCTTTGATATGAAAACTGCATCAGGATATTAAATTTGTCAAAATTACAGAATTTTGATCTTGATGAAGGTAAGTTCTACTTATGCTAGATCAACTTGGTGCACTAATTTTGCTATTTTTTTCTAGTCAACCCAAAAAATTGATTGTCTACATTTCTCATTATTTTCTGCAGATACTTGAGAAGGTCAAAATAGCCTATGTCATCCCTATTGTGACAGATGTGCATGAGGCTATCCAGGTAATGCATGTGCTTATGTTTAAATACACCCATAAGGCTTTCTGTGCATTGAATTATTTGGAATAGACTTCAAATTTCTAAATATTTTGCTTTGATTAAATCTCTAGCTCTAGATTTCTATTGTGATGAAGTTCATTCAAATTATCTGCTAGTTTTATTTAGCATCTCATGCATTACGGGTGATGCCGATCACAATTCATGGATTGATATAAATATAGTCATTGTGTTGAATTTACGATTTTAATTTTGGGAGATAAGGGTTTACATCTTTAGATCTTTACAAAATTGCAACAGATTCAATCAGTAATTTGCAAATTCGTTATTCAGTTACATCTTCTGCAAAACCAAAACATTTAAAAACATCATAGATGGCCATGATCTATGGCTGGAACAGTAGATTTTGGGTTTAATTTGTTCAGGCCACCAGAACTCAGTTTAATTATCATCATTGTTAAATGGTGGGAAAAAGATCAATTGCAATTCAAGTGGTGCTTACCTAGATACAATAAATAACTACTTGATTGAACGTGGAAACAAAATTTGGCTAGTGTTTTTGTGATTGTAATGTTGACCTTGTAGATATCTAATTAACAGATGTTGTTTTGGCAGACTCCAATTGGCTTTCCTGCGTTATTGCTCATGATTTTTTTGGTTGTTGAGTGGCGCTGGGGGGGGGGGGGGGGCAGGTGAGGGGGGGAGAAGGGTGGGGGTGGGGGGGAGGAGGGACCCTACATTAATATTTTCAACTTTTGGGACTTTTCCAGTATTAACTCCCTTGTGGGGGACCTCTAATTAAATTTCTTTTTTTTTTCAATTTAATTTGGCCTGACAACTTAATCCAGTCAGCATGCATTGCCACATGTCCGTCCAGTCATTGCCACGTCATTAATAATTCCTCCCCATGTCACCTTTTAACAGTCAAATGTTACTCTTAACGGTCAAAGATAACTTATTTAACGGAGTTATTATAGGGGCAACGATATTTATTCTTGCTTACCACAAATGCACCCCGAAATTGTGTATTACTGTAAGTGCACTTTGCCATATTGTGGAGTACTAGAAATGCACCTTAACCCTTAATTAAAAGAACAAGAGCGATTAAGTTCTATGAATTGGATGTTCTTATAATACCCCCAATCGTATAATTGTACTGTTCATATCTGATGTCGCTCTTTTCAATATGAAATAACTATTTTTACTATTAACATTGGTAGTTTTGAATCCATATAATTGAATTTTTTATTTGTTCTGTACTGTATTTTAGAGGGTGAGCAAAGGGAAACAAAAATTCAACATTGATCTCACGCCATACCGTGAATAGAATGGTAGGCAATGCTTTATTTTCTATCTATATACTGATGATAGTTTCTGTTTATGCATTTAATTTTCTACTAATTTTTATGATAAAACTCAGATTATAATTAACCGTGTAAATTTTTAATTGATTGCTCTGTGATGTAAAATTCAATTTCAGGTAAAAATGGCATTTCTAATCATGTTGAAGATGATTTCCAAAGCATTGTGTAACTATTACTGTTCAAGGTTCAGGGCTCAATATGACCCTTTGATTCGTGTTATTTTTCAAGGTGGAATTGTCATGTAGTGAGAAGAATATTATTTGATGGTTCATGATTGTTTCTTTCAGGGCAATAGGTCTCTAATTGAAAATTATATATGTTTTAAGTTTGCATTTGTCGTTGATATGGCAAACGGTTTTAGTAACTGAACAAATGGTTTTAGTTTAAAAATATCCTTTGATATTTTACTATATTCTAAAGTAATTTTCATTTAATTTTATTCGTAAGTGTTTCCTTAATAGAAAGGAGTACTTATCAGATACTGATATTACTATAAAACAAATGTTCGACATGAAGAGTTCATTGAAAGTTTACGCAAGAAAATTGGGTGTTGTAGCCTGCAAGTGCAAAGAAACTCGAGGATGTTAAATGCAACTTGTTGATCTTAAAATGTTAGCACATCTTATTTTTTACACTGTTCTTTTGAAGTGGAATTAGCGGAAGGTTTCTCATACTAAAATACGATAATTAATTAGAGGCTGCCTCAAGTCCTGGAGAATGATAGTTGGAAGATTAATTAATGACGTAATAATTGATATTAAGCTGCACACAATAAAAATTGAGAGGGCTGCAATCCAAAAAAAAAAATTGAGAGGGCGAAAACAACACAGTAACGGATTAAGTACATAATTTACAAAAGCCTTTTACAGCACAATGTAACTCGCGCTCCCATACAAATTATTTACACACAAATAGCTTCTGTAAGGGATTAGTGACTTTTGTTAGCTTCTATGATGAACTTGCCACTTCCTTTGAGCTGACAAGTGAGGCAAAAATGAGTGAGGGGACAATTTATTGACGATCAAGATAAAGAGATTCAAGGAGACTATCACCTCTAAAGGAGTGAGGGGACACCTCCCATTGATCATGTTAAATTCGGGACGTATAATTAGTCCAGGTTTTGTGAATTTCCCTTTCCAACCTCTTTCTCTTGCTGATTGCATGTCACGTTGTTCTTGCTCTCCACCGTCAAAAACACAACATGAAAAAGCAACCATATCCTAGACATGATTAAACAGGGTACATCAATTGCAACAAAAATTTATGATATAGTAATACTTCATAAGTAGAGTGACAAAATTTTCATATTTGTTCAAATCTAACCTCTTCAAAACGAAGATGCACGGAGATATATTTGCCACCATTCCCTCTACTAATTTCTCTCATCCTTGTCACCAAAGTTTCACCTAAAGATAATATTGGACTAGAAAACCGTAAAGCCTCATAATTTGCTAAGCATCTAAGTCGTTGAATAGCTCGAGGAGCATCATATGACAATCTATTTGCAAAAGGAGAAATCCTTATGACCCTGCATAGTTTGATAGTGAAACTTCTTTAAAAATACTTGTTTCAAATGAATTCATGGTCACTTATTTCATTGCTTAAATTTATCAAGCTATTTTGAATTTAACATTTATCAAGCTATTCATGAGAACTTACTTCATTGTCTTATCTTTTCAATTGAAACTAGCTTTGCATGGTCTCAAAGCCTCCAAAACCAAGTGACCAAGAGTTCAAACTTCATTACACCTCACCAACCTTACTTTCCTATAACCAAATTACCCCATTCATTGCTAACAATATGAGCTAGTTGATTTTAAAAAAAAAAACTGAGAAAGTTAAATAAGTTACTTATAAATTGATTTGTCTAGCTTTTTTTTACAAACTAGTTTGTTTGACTTATAAGTTGACATATAATCTAATAATATACAACATATTGTTATGACTAAGTGGCTTATTTAAATCCCTTAATTTCTTTACAAAAAGTCAGTTAGATCTTATATTTAAGAAGAAAGAGAATGTATTTCAACACTAATGTGGCAACTCAATACTTTGTCACACCTCAAGTCCAAAAGGTTTTCATTTAGGGGAGATGGGGAGATGTTAGAAGGCATAATTAAGATTTTCATATTCCTTAACTCAAGAGCTCAAGTTTCGAAATTGAAATGGTCTTTTGCATAGCCACTGAATATAAATATGCTATAAGACAAAGATATCTTTTTATAATTTTTCTGCTTTCTAGTATGAAAGTATCTATTGCATAATTTTCCCAAGTTGAATCGATTATAAGGGAAAGAAATTTTAATAATACCTTTCCATAGGTTATTCAAACAAGTCAAATATTTTTCAAGTTGGGGAAAACACAATGACTTTCTGTCTTTCTTTTATCAGCAACACAATGACCTTTCAAGAAAAATAAAATATGAAAAAGAAGCATTGACCTTTTCCTTTCAAGTTGCAAGTAACAGAAACTAGATAGGAGACAATTTATTCCCCTGCCTCTAACATGACCTTTTACATCGTTTGACAGTTACAAAGCATTCTATTATATTTTGCAAATAGAAAATTTTCGCACAGTGATCATATACTTACTTTTCTTCAAGTAACTTCGGGAGTACTACATTTCTGTAGTAATTTATAGAAGCCAATGGCTTTAATTTGAAATTGTAAATGTTTGAGAGGTTGTAATCAAATCTTTCCATCACGAACTCAGGAATTTCACGGACCACCCGAACATCATTTTCCAAGATATCGACAAAGTATTCTTCATCATATATGTCCCTAAATTTGCTGAACACAAAATGTAATACGTTAATTCTAATTGGGGAAAAAACTTCGCTAACAAAAACAAAGACAAAACAAACCTAACAATATATTTTTTTTTCAGCTTTATATATTCTTTATAAAATTAATATCAATCCTAAAAGTTGTCTAGGATTGCATAATCCCAAAACATGAATATTATAAATTTCCAAAACCTATAACTTCAAGTTTAAATACAGTTATTTATAATAGTTTGCATGATATGAAGATGTATGTTGATATGGATGTTTGACCATAAATGAAAGGATAAATTCCTAATGGTCATATATACGTGAACAAGTTGAAGTGACACTTTTGGTGAGAAAATCATTTGAAGCCGTTTGGATACGTCAAATAGTCCCATTGGATGCATTAGTGAGGAGGGTAGGTGAAGTTTTATGGAGCCATCAAAGTTAGAGAGAGACCAAAGCAAAAACTCAATGAGGTTAAATGACAAGATCTTTTAGTGAATAATATATCCAGAGATTTGGTCATTGATAGAACATGATCGCGTCATAAGATCCATATATATATATATATATATATATATATATATATATATATAGTCAACCCTATCTAATGATAATATTTTGTTGTTTTTGTGTATCGGTTGCTTGAATGTAACTCAAAGTTCAAATTATTAAACCAGGTAATTCAAGCCAACAAAAATTGAGCCAAAGTGTAAGCGCAACTCTATCCATATCATAATAACCTAGAGAAAATGGTGAATCTACCAAGCAAAAAAGGGGAGTGACAAAATTTTAAAATAATTGCAATAAACAGTTCACTTGGCAATAGATATTTATATATAATCCTTGTTTTCAAAAGTAACATCAGTGAACAACTATGCTAGCTAGTGTTTCTAAACTTACTACTCTCAAAAACTAAAATAGAAAACTAAAATTCAAAGATGAAAAAATAGACAAACCTAGGATCTTTCCATACACTGTGAAATGTGAAGTTTGGGATCAATAATGTAGCATTGAGATAGCCAGCCACTGCAACAGCATTGCATATCTATGAAGCCTTGACAGCATTCATGAAAAAACAGTCAAGAGTAGAGCTATCTAAAAAAAAACTTCAGGTCCATCTATACTAACAATTTATTTGTGAAACAAGAGATGCAATGAAAAATGTAACTGACCGATGTCCTTTGTTGATTCAAGCCACCATTGGCCTCTACATAAATGTAACCATTTGATTCTAATGGTAGACCTATCAAACAATATGAGAAACATAATTATAAGTTCATAATCACTACATGTTGACAGAAGATACACTTATACTTTTATAAATATTAAATACTCCCTCCGTTCCTAAATATAAGAGCACTTTGACTTTTTTGGAGAATACTAAGAAAGCAAAACATGGTAATTAAAAATTGATTTTCCCAAATTTTTTCACTAAACTAGTTTATTTGACTTATAAACTTACATATGATCTAATAATATTTAAAATATGTTATGATTAAATTGTTCATTTTGCTTTCTTAGGATTCTCCAAAAAAGTCAAAGTGCTCTTATATTTAGGATCGGAGGGAGTACATCAATACTAAAATTTGGTCTATTTGGGGTGTATCACAAAAAAGAAATCAATCACTGACAACAACAACATTGACAACAAGCCATATCATAATAGGTGGGAGTAATGTGGTTGTAGTTGAAAAAATAAATTAAAACCAATGAAACATATATACGAAGTTATTGGTGACCCAATCAACAAGAGGAACCTGGTGCGGATCAAAACCAAGATAGCTTAAAAAGAATAAATGAAGTATAATAGGGTTCTAAGTCATAAAGACCAGGCGGAATGCTAATAACCATAATAAGCTCCTTCAAATCTTTTGCATGATACCCCTCTTTTCACCCAATGGGGCACAAGTATCACATTTCACATGCAAGGTGGGTCAGACGCTATAAAAATGTAACAGCACACAGGGTAATTGTAGCTTCCATGTAAAAAGAGGCAAAGAGAGGAACTCAATGAGAGAATTAGCAAAGAGAAGCTGCTTTATGCACTCCAAGATAAAATAAACAGCTAAGCATGAACTTTGTTTGAGTCCATATTTATGTCATCATTGCATCTTATCAAATCATGACAAAGCAAGAACAAATTAACAAGAAACAACATAGGTCCCCAAGTCTCCAACATTTTCGGACATATTTGCTCACACTATTGAAGTGTAAAGCAAATAGGCACCATTGAAGGTAATTAATCACATTTAGGTCAATGTAGCTCATTGAGCAGTCAATATCGATTAAAATTTCAAAAAAGTTATCATTAACAACTAATTGAGCTGCATTAACAATTGAATGACTTTTTCAAGACGTGGTTTTTTTATTAATCTCTTCCCACCTACTTGCAATTCTCCCAAAATAAAACTTATGAGCCACTCCCTCTTGTTCTAATTATAAGGTCAAGTTAACTTCCCTATAAATTTGTTCATAACCATTTTTTCAAAACTAATTTATTTTTCCTATAAACTAACATACAATATAATTACACGTAACATACACTTTAATTTATTTGTCTCATTTGTTTCTTTAACCTAAACAAAAAAAATTAAACTTAACCATATATTTATCTTTATTTTTTCCTCAAACTAATTTATTTTATTTATAAGCTCCCGTCCCTAAATATACAAAATAAAATTTAGTTAACTTTTTTTTCGGAGAATCAGAATCTTAAGAAAAAAGCTCCATAAGTAACTCAAAAATTTATTTTCATGAATTTTCCTATTAACAAGTTAATAGAACTTATAAACTAACTATAATCTAATAATATATGTAAAATATGTTAAGACGATTAATTAAGTAAGTCCATTTAGTTTCACCATATTTATATATAGGAAAGGAGAGTATAATATGAAATCAGGTACTACTTGTAGAAAACAATAATAATACGAACTGGAATATAGGAATCATCTCGCGCCATTACATGGCGCAACTTGGCGTACAACTGAGGGCTACGATACACAGAGCCAGGATGATTCCGATGAACGATGAAGGGAACAAGGTCAAGTGACGTCGTGCCGACCAAAAGGAGCAGCACATATATGTGCATGCACGGCGCGACGAGGAGGACAACCTGGCGGCGGAGAAGGAAGGAGAGGAACATCCACGAGAATCTCTCAGCCGTCGAGGACGTTGCGGTGGCCGCACTCCCGGCCTTCTCCACCATAGCCACGAGCGGAGAGAAGTGGCCGGTCTTTGCGCGGCCACGACGGAGCCTGGGCGAGGGGAGAGGCGATGGTGGTGGTGATGGTGAGCTTGGGTGGCGATTGTATGGGTGCATTAATATTTGTTGTTGTGAGAAATGGTAATGATAATGATAACGTGGACATTAGATTGAAGGTTGAAGAGAATGAGGAGAGAGAGAATGAATGAATGAATGAATGAAGGAAGGAAGGTAAGGAAGGAGGAGAGAAAAGCTTGGGCCTATTACTAAGGAAGGAGGGACAGAGGAGAGAGATGTGTTTGATTATTTGGCTTGATGGCTATGGTGGATTATGGCTTGACAGGTTATTTTGTGTTATGTGGATTATATTATAGTAGGACTATAAAAAGAATATATAAGAGGATGGATTACGTTTTTGCATACATGATAAATTTGTCGTTACTCCGTCCTGTTCTATTAATGTTTGTCATTTTTTTTATTTTATTTACAATTATATTTGTCATTTTTCTATATATAGATTAATTTTCATGCTATAGAAAGAGCTTTTATTCATGTAAAGGGTAAAATATTAAATCACCCCCGGAAGCTTTCCCTGAGGAGCATCCTCACACCGGAAGTTTTTTAGGAGCAATTAAGGTTCAGATGTTTTTTAAGAGTAATTAAGACCTGAAGGTTTATTTTAGAAGCAATCTCACCAAATCTAACTTGTGTCGTGACTCAATAATTACTCCTAAGTGTTATTAATTTTTGGGTGAGATTGCTCCTAAAAAAACTTCCGTTGATTATGGTGGATTATGGCTTGACAGGTTATTTTTGTCCTATGTGGATTATATTATAGTAGGACTATAAAAAGAATGTATAAGGGGATGGATTACACTTGTGCATGCATGATAAATTTGTAGTTTTGTAGTTACTCCGTCTTGTTCTATTAATATTTGTCAAATTCTTTTGTATGTATTTTAGATTTTAATTTCTGGATCTTCTTATGTGTTTCATTACATTGAACCCTCAAAGTTTAAATTTTTATTGTGAAATCAAAGCAAAAACTACCTTTTGGATGTGCCTGAGTCATTTTGTGGGTATAAAAATTGTGGGTATTGATTTTTGAGTTGTGGGGTTTCACAAAGGAAGAAATAGAAGATGGGGTTTATTATGGAGTTTGCTGAGAATTTGATTCTGAAACTGATGGAAGATCCGAAGGAAAGGGATAGGAAATTTTGGGAGCACATGTATTCTATGAAGGACAGGTGTGAGAAGACGAAGGAGATGTGGAGTTACCCTTTGAGGCCATATGGGTTTTGGACATTTGAACGCCATAATTCTCAGCTTGCTTGGGATGCTCATATTAGTCAAACTCTAGGTAGAAGGGACCCTTATGATGATGCCCTCCAGAAAAATGTTGGTGATTCCTTTTCTAAATGAGGTATTGTTCTTAGTCTTCACTTCATTACCTATGGAATTTCTGTTGTTTCTGAAGTTTGATGTGTTGATTGGTGATTTAGGTTGATGTTAAGAAACAAGGGCATTGTTGGTTGTTGTGGATATAGGATGGATTTCTGGTGGGTTAAGGGGTATGATGATTACTTGAATTAAGTATATCTTTTTCAGTTTGCAATTTCTCTTAACATTTTTGTTGTTGGCATTTACTAGGATATCATTGAATAAATGGGTAATTTAACTGCCTAAGCGATTGTAAAGACATTTTATGGACCTTTTGATAAAAGAAAAAAAATTAAAAACTTATGTGTTGAAATGTTTTTATTAGTGTAAAGATGATACCCACATGAGTCAAGATGAGATTTGTCTTAAGTTGTCTACGGTGGTTTGAAGTATAGAAATGGATTGAATGATGTCTATCTTTTTCAGTTTGCAATTACTCTAGCATTTGTGTTGTTGGCATTCACTTATTTATTAATGGGAATGGGAATATAACTGCCTAAGCGATTGGAAAGACATTTTATGGATGTTTTGATAAAAGAAAAAACAATCAAGAACTTTTGTGTTGAATCTACATTTATCATTAAAGGTCAAAAAAAAATCTACACTTATCATTCATTAAAGAGTATTCCCAATTCTTTATGGCATGAAAAGTTTTGTCGAAAAAGAATATATGACTAAGTTTATCTATATATACTTTCATGTATACATATTATGAAGAGATTTCAACCTTTGAGTATTTTATATTTCTCAATATACATTAGTTTCAAATATATCATGTTGTTTATTCTTGTATATATCATGTACTTTATCATTATGCTTTGAATGTCAATATTCCTTTGAGGCAGGAATGTGATGCGATGGAAATGAACTTGGACGTGAAAGAGAAGGATCTGACTGTGTGGAAAGAGAAAATCAATTATAGAGAAAAAGTATGTTAATTTATTTAAACTTTTTCAATGTGAAATTTTAGAGGCGGTTGATGATTGTCCTTTATAAATTGTTAAGTGAACTTTGTAGCTATTTTAAAAGTTTTGGTCATTAAAAAGTTAGTTGTGTCTTGTCTCCAAAGTCTCAACTCATTTGTTGTAAATGAAAATGAAATGACTTTGTAATCTTTAATAAGAATAACTTAGTTGCTGAAGTGGTTGACGATCTTTCCAACAGTGGTGCCACAACATTGTTATCTTCATTATCAGATGATTTGGATAAGGAAGGAGTTAATTGCTTACTTGAGCAAAAGATCTGCCAACGGTGTGGTGGTTTTTCCCAATATTTGTTCTTAGTTTGTAATGTATCATTGCCCTTTATATCGTCTTTCTCTTCACTTCTTCACTTCTAGGCCTTCTATGTTATTGTTTTATACATATTTCCATTCCTACTTGTTAACCCCTTTGCTATTTATATTTCCTTTTGTGTTGCCTCATAATGTGTTACTTTTATAAATTAAACGCCTCCCGGGCATCGCTGGACCTTGTAGGTTGCAGGTAAATGTTTCGAAATTCAAAAGGTCTCTTTCTTTGTCTCTATCCCTCCTTATGTAGGTTTTGCTTATTTACTCCTCTTGCCTTTCATCTTCTGCATCAGATCTAGCTACTTTAGCTTTCCAAAAGACTCAGGTGAGTGGTATTCCTCTTGGCATTGAACAGCTCGTGGAAGGTAAGTGCGAAGCTGCTCTGTTGTTCAAGGTTGATAGGGTTTCTTTCCACATGTTGTGCACTATGTTCATGGTGGTAAGCAACTGAAGCAAATGATGTCAGTGGATTTGGTGGTCTTCGATAGATCTGTGAGTGTTTTTCTTGCTGTGAATGAGCTATTATTTTGTTTTTTTGCTCCGATTTTGGTTCTGTTTGAGTGATTTGTCAATATTTGTTTTTGCTAGGGTTCTCACATCTTACTCATGATAGAAGATGATGCTTCTATCTATGTACATGCGAGGATGTTCCTTGAGGATAGATGCTATCGCATAACTAATTTTGTGGTGAGGTGAAACAGGAAAGGATTTCACAAACTCTTCCACATTGTCCTCCTGAAGACGTCCCTTGTGGAAAGGGCATGGGAACTTCTTCCGACCCATTCCTTTAGTCTAATAACTGCGTCTGAGTTTGCTAGCGAATATCCATGGGATTTTGGAACATTGGTTAGCTAATCCCTGTAGCTTATTTATTATGAAATAAATAAATTCATGGTCATTAATCTTAGTGACTGATATTTTTTATATTTTGGCTTAGATTTATGTGGGACAATAGTGACAATGTATGAGTCTGGGGTTGAAGATTTGGATGGTGTTTATGGAAGGACAGTCTGTATCACACTGAAAGATAAGAAGCTACATGATGTTTGGTAAGTTGTTTGTTATTATGTTTAGGGTGTGATTATTAACAGATTTGTTATATTTTATTATTTTATGTTATGATTAAATCTGTAATTAATTTGTCAATTGGATAACTTTTCAGGGGATCTGAGGTTGTTACATGTTATTTACATGTTCAATGTGTTGGAAAAACTTTAAGGGCACATGAGTGTCTAAGCGAGGTTGAGGATATGTTTGTGATTATCCAATATGTGCGCCCTTCATTTGATGTTAAAGTCTTGTGTGCTTGCTATGGTAGTTTCTTCATACGTCTGTTATATGTCTATGATATGAAGCTGTTTTTTCTGTTCTTTTAATGTGCTTTTATGCAAATTGGTTTTCAATCTTTTGGTTTTCTTCAACATCAATAGTTGATGCTTATTAGAGTTAGAACTTAGAACTATTGACGGATTGAAAATTTATCTTCCATTTGATACTAATATTTAGTTTGCAACAACACAAAATATTGTTTACCGATAAGTAGTTTGAGCATATGTCGACAATGACTTATTAGATATATTGATCGATAAGGTTTTGGTCCCGGGCGATGCCCGGGGGAGTACTATCTAGTTAAGTGATAATGAGAAAATAAAGTTTGTGAAGTTCAGAAAAGTGTGAGATGGAGCAAGAAAACTTGTGGGTCCCATGATATATGTAATTGACTTTTCTCATTTCTACTCCCTCTGTTCCTAAACATAAGATCACTTTGAAGAGTTGGATAAGTTCCTAAATATAAGATCACTTTCTATTTTTTCTTAAATTTTGCCCAAATTACCCCTAAACTCCTTTTACAAGAAAATTACTCCTTCCCTCCCTCCCTCTTTTTCTTTTTTTTCTTTTTTTCAATGAATGCCTTCCCTTCTTTTTTCTTCTAATATGACGTCAACGAAGCTCCATTTATCCATTTATCCTGCCACACTTTTCTTCACTCATCTTCATATTCCTCTTCTTCGACAACTTTTCTTCACGCGCTGGATTTGCAATGGTGTGTGTAAAATGGACATGGCATCTTAATCTTCATCTTCTTCAATCTTCCTCTTCCTCTTCTTAGCTTTGATTTCTTTCTTTGACAACTTCCATCTTCATCTTCCTCTTCTTCGAAGAGCAAATTACAGCCACGTTTCTGCCGCGCTGACTCCGCCTTCCTCTTCTATTCCTCTGCGACGACAATTTGTGAGTTCAGATCTGATTTTTGTTTTTTTTAACGGAACAGATCTGATTTTTGTTGGTTGAGGCTTTTTTGGGAAAATGTTGAACTTTGAGGGGTATTTTGGGAAGATCATATCATCCTAATTAATTGGAACGTCTTGCTTAATCTCTTGAAATGGAGGGAGTATTTCTCAATAGACCTTACTTACCTCATGTTCTTTTCTCCAGGTTCTCAAGTTCTTTTAATATGGGAGTGACATGTGTCCTTTTATAACAATCATCCATTCAATCTAATGGCCTATATTGAAAGAACTTGAGAACCTGGAGAAAGGAACATGATGTAAGTTCTTCCCTTTCTGAATTCCTGTATCAATTTTATGACAACCAAACAGGCTTATTTCTATTCCCCCAAATTCCTTCCATTTGACACTACATCTCAATTCTGAACGCAGAGATTGATTCCTGAAGGCAAAGAATCAATCCATCGGAGCTTAGGGAAGAAGATGGTGACTGTATCAGATCCTCCTAACTTGAAGAAATACGGCGTTCCTTCCTACGCCGTCGCCTGGGTCCCACCCTCCCAATCCCCCGACCACCTCCTCGCCATCGCCGACGGCGGCATTCCCAACGCCCTCCTCCTCTCTCATTTCGATCTCCCATCCAATTCTCTCTCCAATCAACCCGTATGTATCTATCTATCTAAATATGCTTTTGAATTTCATTCTATTTGATTTTCTCTCGCTCCAATTCAGTTTCTTACATTATCATTTTAGCTCTTACTCTATTCAATTAGGGTTCACTTTATTTTCCACTTGTCTGTCAAATCACCTCTGTTTCTTACATTTTTTGTCAACATTAAACGTAATGTTAAATTTGCTCTTAACAAAAGAGAGTGTTGTTTTGATATCATGATTTTTTTATAGGTGAGCAAGCTTGGGACTAAGTTTGAGTTGCCTTATAGAATGGCACTTCACCCGGGTGGTGATGGTGTAATTTGTGCCATGCAAAATAGTTGCAGGCACTTTGATTTTCATTATCCTTGTTTGTTGAAGTTGTTTCCTCTCTGAACATATTAACTTGTATTATAATATGTTCTTTCTAATGACCTTACTTCTTGGGATATTTTGTAAATCTTCTTTTGATTTGGACCTATAAATAGGGGTTCCTATCTGCTCATTCCTCAGTTCTGGATTTCTGTTGCTTATATACGTGTATATATATGACTAGACTTATAAGTTAATAACTATTAGTGAAGTGTTATGGAATATCCTAGATGTATCTACACAAAAATTATAGTTCTGATGATCAATATCTGGCCAAGCTGTACTATGAGGTTTCATTTTTTTCCATTGTTACACTGTTCAAGTGGGTAGTGTTCTGAATTGCAATTGTTGATCATAAGATAATATAGTGCTGTTGATAATCTTTCTCATAACCACTTTGCTTCACTAATCATTTAACTTGACTGTCTCGTTCACTATTCGTTGTAGACTAACCATATTTGTTTTAGACTATCATGCAGGGTGAGGTGTTTAGCTCTTGCAGATTTTCTCAAATGAATGATGGGACCCATGTCTTGTATATTGCTGCCATGACAGGTATATACAACTCGAATAGAAGTATTCTAAGGGTAACTATATTTTATTTAATTGACAATTGTTTTGTTTTCTGGATTTAGACAAAGGAGGAAGCATTCTGACATGGGATGCAAAAACTGGGGCAAGGATTGGATCAAAGCATGTTATCCGTGATGCAATCTCTGCATTCAATGTCTCAGGTGATGGAAAGTTATTTGCATGGTAAGTGATCTTATACTCCCTCCATCCCTTCTAATAAAATCCAAATTTCTGAATCGGTCTGTTCCCTTTTATAAAATCCATTTTGGTTTTATCAGAACATGTAAGTGATGCATAATAACTTCTGGATCAATCCCAGTCATATCAGAATGTGTCCATGCAAAACAATCTTTATGCTGGAGTAAGAAGTTCAGGATTTGTTTCTTGAGTTCAGGGTCTAGACCTGCCCCAATGAGTACTCGCCGATCTGGAAATTGAGGATCAAGGACTTCCGGCGTGAGGTCCTCTACCTGTTCCCCCCAGGAAAGGTGTTCCCGGAGAGTTTTCTGTGATTGCTATGCAGGTTGTTGGGTGGTTGCCTTCAAGGCAGCCCGATAGCATTCTCGGGAGGTACGTTGATGACCATGTATAGTTTTAACTCCCCAAGGGGTATTGAACTTGATACATTGGTGCAGTGTAGAAGGGACAACTTTCATTTTGTGGATGAAAGGCCTCCCTAGGATGGCATTATATGAAGATGGACAGTTCATGACGTGATAGGTGAATTTCACATTCATACCTGCTACTGTGGTTGTCAGGTTAATGATTGCCTTAGACTGGTCAGCAGCTCCGTTCCCAAACACTAAGGTTGTGGGATAATAAGACATCTCATCCTCTAGGTTCATTTCTTTCACAATGTCTCTATACAGGATGTTAACTGAACTTTCAGGATCAATCAGGATTCTCTTTACCTGGTAGTCAGCTATTTTGAGGGTAATGACCAGTGCATCATCATGAATTCCAGGTACTATTTCTTCATCTGAGAAAGTTATTGCTCCAGGTATGGTTTCCCCCTCAGCCAAGTGGAGCTCCTGAGGCTCCATCGGGAGTTCTCTGGTGTGCCTCTTGGCTGCAGAATACGTTACACCACTGATATCTGATCCTCCTGCAATGAAATTGATGGTTTTTACTCCGGATTGTGGTGCTTGCGGCTGTTTTGAGGGACCTGGCTGAGAATTATCTGGAGGTTTTTTATCAGGTTTTTTCAGTAAATCAGTTAGGTATCCTCTTTTCAGGAGTTCTGCTATTTGAATTCTGAGAGATATGCAATCTTCAGTGCGATGACCAAAATCTTCGTGAAACTCACAATATTTAGTCTTGTCTCGCTGATCTGGGCTAGTCAGCATTCTAGATGGCCACCTGACTGCGTTCCCGAGTTTGTAGGGGCCTTTAACGAGCTGGGTTGCAGACACGTTGAATCCTCTTTGTGCAAAAGTTGGAGGTAAGTCCTTTTTGGGCTTCCCTGCCTGCTGAGTATCATTAGATTCACCCCTGTCGGCTGTGGGATATGGTTCAGCTCTCCAGTTCCTTTTATTCTTCTTCTTCGCACTTTTACGAGAACCTGAACCATTATCCTTGCCTTCATCATCAGGTTCATAATTAGAATATCTGGCTGCATAATCTTCTTCCCAACGCATCTGGTCTTCAGCATTTCGCATAACCCCAGCGTAGGTATCACATGGGTGCTTTGTCAATTCTTTGTAGAGGTCTAGGTCTACAAAGATTCCTTTACGAAAAGCGTTGATTGAGGTCTCCTCATCAGGTTTGTCAATAGTGAGCCTCTCTGTATTGAAACGGGTAACCCAGCTGCGGGTGGTTTTCCCTCGATACATGTGCATCCGGTATAAATCAGCTGAGGTTTTCTGCATCCTACGGCTGCTAGAAAACTGTTGGGTAAATTGTTCTTGCAACTGAGCAAAGGATGATATGGATCTGACAGGCAGTTTAATGAACCACTTCAGTGCTGGACCTGTTAAGCTCATACCAAATCCTTTGCACATGCAAGCCTCTCTGGCTGAGTCTGATATAGGAGCTGCTAGCATCCTTTGTTTGAAGTGAGCCATATGCTCATCTGGGTCACCAGTCCCGTCATATTGATTCATTGAGGGATAGGTGAATCTCTTTGGTAGTTGAGTTTCTGTGATCCACCTCGCAAAAGGTGAGTCAACATAACTCGTCTGGGCATATTTAGGAGTTGGTTTTGGTGCTCCTGGAACCTGTTGAATTATCTTTTTCAACTCCTCAATTTCACGTTCCATTCTGATCATTTCAGGATCTTTCTGATCATGAGCACCACCTGAACTTCAGGATTTGGAACCTGAGTTGGAAGTGCTGCCACTGCTGGAGCCTTGGCTCTCCCCAGGGTTTGCCTTAAATTTCTCATATTGTTTTTGAGAACGTCTATGTTGGTCACGAGGAATTTTAGCTTTGTGCTTCTGGTATCCTCCTTCCTTGTGTCCCATAGTTTCTTGCTTTCTTTGATGACGTTGGAACCCTGTTTGATGAGGGATTTTTGTTCGTGGACTCTGGAAAAGGCGAGTTTTACAACTACCTTTATTGTTATGATTTGGGTCTTGAGCTGTGTGAGCGACATAATCGGGTATGTCTTTGTTCAGGGACTCGATCAAGCGGGTGAGATAAGCTTGTTTCTCATACAACATACGCACGTTTTGCGCTGGGTCATTTTCATGATCGAGGTTTTGCTGGTCATGATCTTCCTCACGACCTTCTTCGTGATCATCTTGATGGTGATCTTGATGATCCTCTTGATGATCATCTTGGTGATCCTCCGCGAGTTCTCTCCCTCACCCCCTTGATGTTCAGGTGGTGTCTCAGGTTCAGGGATTCGCTCTTGGTGATCTTCAGGAATTGTCTGCTCATGATTGTCACCATTTGGAAGAGGGGGTTGGAATGGATCTCCATATGGGGTTTGAGGATCATCCTCTTCCATTGGAACAACAGGGTTTCGAAGATCAGACATGTTGAATCTCAGGTTGAAAGTAGATTATCAGATGAGAAGAAATTTAATTTCTTCCCCACGGTCGGCGCCAAAATGTGTTACCTAGATATTGTATAATCTAAATAACTTTAATAAAATTAACATATAATGGATTTAATCATGATCGATTGATATGAATCATAAGTAAAATATGGATAATCTATTACGAGATGAAAACCTGTGTAAGAATTATTGAACATGAAAGCTGGATTTAATAGTATAAACAAAGATAAGGATGAAATATAATAAGCATGGATTATGAATTGGAAATAACAGAGATAAATTCGAAATAAGATAAAGTATGATGAATAATCACGATATTATGAGATAAGAACTGGAATAATAAGATTAAAGCTTAAATAAACATCAATGGATAGAACCTGGCAGGCTTTATTGAACGGAATAATCAGAATACAAGTTGAATAAGATAATCAGAGCACAAGTTGAATAGCCGGTTACAAGAGATCTCTCAATACAAGAAAGTAAAAAATGATTGTGATCTTGCTCACGGATATTCTGTACCCTAAACCCTAGATGGACCTATCTTATATAGCCTAAGTGGTCCCACTTATTTCTCCTAACAGTTATGTTAGGCGTTATCCTGAAAAAGTCATTTTAGCTGTCAGGTCTTTAGCATGTCCGAGTTTCTAGCTCAAGATCTTCGCCTGAATCTTCAGGCAGTTATTCCTTCTTATCCACAAACGTCAGTTTTGCACTCCACCTTCCGTAAAATTTGTAGCACGTGCTCATCCTCCAACTTCCACATTTTTCTCATGGTCAAGTGTACGTTGAACCGCTACGCATTCTCTGGTTATTGGGCCCAGCCCAAATTGACAGGGAACATAATTATTGGAAAAGTAGGCGTACATTGTTGTTCAGGAATATAAAAGCATAGCCATAAACTTTGGAATGACGTGTGTATCTGTGCATAGAATTTTGCAAAACTGAAGAAAAAGGCAGGAAGATATATATATTCATAAGATACCTTTTCATCGTCTTATCGCTGAAACTGAAACTTCTGCAAACAATGCCCCAAACACAGACTGAGAGAGAGTGAGTCTGATCCATGCTGCACAGCAAAATGAGTGTACCAACACACACGCACACATAACGCCGACACCAACAGGACCACATCCTAATACCAACCAACACTTCTAATTATTACAAACTACTACCTCATCATGTCCTAAATATAGGATTTAGTTGACTTTTTTGAAGAAATTAAGGTTGTGAAATAGGTTACTACCTCCGGTCCTAAATATAAGACCTAATTGACTTTTTTTTGGAGAGGTTAAGGTTACGGAATAGACTATTAAATCATGACATATTTGATATATTTTTAGATTATACATTAGTTTATAGGTAAAATAAACTAGTTTAATGGAAAAATTAGGTAAATCAATTTATAATTAGCTTATTTTGCTTTTTTATAGGATTTTTAAAAAAAGTCAATTAGGTCTTATATTTAGGACTGGAGGTAGTATTAAATTATGACATATTTGATATATTTTTAGATCATCTATTAATTTATAGGTAAAATAAACTAGTCTAAGGGAAAAATTAGGTAAATTAATTTATAATTAACTTATTTTGCTTTTTTAGAATTTTCCAAAAAATGTTAACTAGGTCTTATATTTAGGACCGGAGGGAGTATTTTTATCATGTTTTATAAGTAGTCTTCTAAAAAATGATATAGGACGTTTTTGATATAGTTTTCATAATCATTAAATTTTTTCCTATATACTTCATATTTAATAATTAATAATAGTAGTAACGAAAATTAGAATTAATATGATTTTGAATTTTAATTTGATTAATAAGGATATAATATTGAAAATTATTTAATAGTTTTAATTTTATTTTTAGTTGATGTATGTGTGAAGAATTTTTTTTTTGGCCAAAGTTGATGTGTAAAGAATTAGTTATGAACCTGTTTCAATTGTTTATCTTTCTCATACGGATAGGATTTGCATCCATTTTTTCCCTTAATTATTTGATTGTTGACATACATCATTGAGAAATAATATGCATGCTGAAAAGGAAAACTACTAAGTTCAGGAGCACGAAGTCGCGCACACACATGTATATGGTGAGAAGTTATACATGCATACATACACCAATGAGTAGTGTGCATAATAACATAATAAAGGCCAAGGGAATAATGTGATGATGAGCAATATAATACTGAGAGGCTATACGAAATACGAATTAATTAACGATATGGCAAAGGCTATACACATCATATGGTAGTGTGTCACCAACTCTATAGTTTGCACTATTGAATTGATCGGTGATAATGAGCTCGTTGAGTTTGAGTGTGCTTTCCTTTTTTCCTTTCATAGACAATTTGAAGGATTCAGATGGTATGGTCATATAAATGGCAATTTTTTTCACCAATATTAATGGGAATTCAAACATGACAATCACAAAGCCTTGTGGAGAAGAAGGATGTGGTGTTATTTCTTTTTTATAAAAAAATTGAGTTTTGACAGTTTCTTCATTAACAAAAATAAAAAAAATGTTTTCACATGGACGGATCCAGCAGCTACGAAGTGTTCAAGCTAAGTGAAGGAGGACGATATGGAGGAGCTAACTCAAATAATGTTTTTTTTTTCAATTTTCCACATGTAATCCCTTATACATATGTCCAAATGATGCACTCCTCTGATCTCCTAAATATGAGCCATATATTTCTATAATTTGAAAGATGAGATTTGAACTGGTGACCATGGTCCATGACATGGAGAGCAATATATTTGTGCTACCACACCAACATGACACTCAAACATTGACATACAAAAAGGTGTTAAAACATATATGAGCAGCTAGTGGGATCACATACAGCCTTGTGATGAAAAAGATGCCGCATTCTTTTTTCTTAAAAAAAAAAGATGTGTCCATTTTTATTATTCTTAATCCTTCTGATCTTTATAACGTTATTGATGACCACAATTTAACAATATAATAGTTGACTGATCAAGCGTTACTTTTATAAAACTTATATGTTTTTTCCAGATTACTTAAAAGCATAGTATTAAACGTTGAAAAGGAGGAATGTTATATGCTCTGTAACAATCTAAATAGAAATTTATCTAGCTCCAAACACCACGAAAGTTATGATCCTCTCAGATAACAAAATGGATTTTTAGTTTGTGAGCCATATCAGGGATGAGTTGATGACATTGTCATGTTCTAACAATACATCAGGTGTTTCAATAAATCAACTTATTAATTTCTATCGTAAAATGACTTATTTCTTATGTTCAAAGTCAAACAACAAAAAATAACTTGGTACATTTAGTAAACATATCACTACCACAGATTACCCCATTTACATGCGCTTATTTTGGCCTCTACATACGCTTATAAAGCGCATGTAGAGGGGGCGCTGGTAAAGGCTCTACATGCGCTTTTAAAAAGCGCATGTAGAGGGGGGCTCTACATGCGCTTAAAGCGCATGTAGAGGTATGTACCTCTACATGCGCTTTAAGCGCATGTACATCTACATGCGCTTAAAGCGCATGTAGAGGTACATACCTCTACATGCGCTTTAAGCGCATGTACAGGTGGCCCCTTTACATACGCTTTAAGCGCATGTATAGAATGTTTTTTTAAAAAAAAAATTATTATAAATTTACATTATTTCCCAATATAACCACCAATACTAGCTGTAGTTCATAGAACCAACTAGCATTATATCAAAAGAATTTACCAGAAAAAGTCAATTACTTAATATCTTCAAAAATGAATTATATATCAATATCAAAACAATAACAATGTATTATTCATTTTTTATATATACATAAGCAAAAAGAACTATGTGCATCATAGTTGTTCACAAGTTAATCTATACTAAAAATATTGACAAAACAGGAAATGATTCAGAACGAAGTAATAAATATTCAACTCCTCAACTTTGTTAAGATTCATCCTATGTGAAAGATCACTCTAAGGAACGATTAGACAGCGTGGATAATAGAAAGAAATCAAATAAATCTTGCATTTATAGTGAAGTACCTCAAGTTTCACAATGTCAGAAACTGATTTATCAGATTCCTCATCATCTGCAGCATTCGTACCTTCTGCGTAACAATCATACCCAAAGAAAACATGTTAAGTATTGAAATGCTTGATCAAAATGCTTGCCTAGATTCTCTCACAAAAGCACTCCTCAATTGATCTCCAATCCTGCAGGGGAAATAAAGAATGAAATTAGCTTCTAAAACCTGTAACTTTAGACTATAATCCATTTCTTATGAGAAAGCATATATGTTAAGTCCTTTGGAGCATAAGCCAGGAAAAAAGAAATTGAAAAAAATTGTCCAATTATTCAAGGGGGACAGTGAGATTGATTGAAAAATACGTACCAACAATACCAAGGTTGAGGCTAAAATAGCTATTTAAGTTGTATAGAAGAAATGGAGTTCACTACCTATTTGTTATTAGTGCAGTGACATTTGCGTCTAGGGTGAGCAAGTTAATGAATATAAGTTAAAACCAATGACCAAACCATTGATTCCATACACTCGATACACTTGACAAAGCTAATGACACCTAAAAAATGAAAACACATAACAATTTAATATATGTTGGAAAGACATAGGATGGAGAAAAAACCATGTATTGCCCAGATAATAAACACAATAATGCTGATTCTCAAATACCTTGAAAATCTGGAACTCATAATTTCCCTGACACAATATATTGGTTATATGATCCGCTGAAGAGATCAAGACAAAGAGATAAGTTAGCGGTTGTCACTTATCAGTTCCAAAGGAATGTGAGAGTAGGAAAGCTGAGGATGAGTCATTTTACTTGATAATAATGTCTAGCCAAAAATTCTCCCCCAACTCTTAATGAACCAGTTCCCGACAGGCATTGAACAGTGGTTATCCTATTCTCTTGTATAGCAGGGCTACATCCATAAAAATAAGCCGGCAAGTTATCATTTAGAAAAAGTAAGAACTCATAAAACATACACTTCTATGGACAAAGAATAAAAAAGGGGTGCATGCTTATATGTTTTACCTGTCATCACCAAAAATGAGTTTAGCACTCAGTTTATTGAAGTCAGCCAACCCAACAATAGGAATATACTCCTTGTTGCGTGACCTGAATGAGGCACAGAGTAAGTAAAACTCCTTACAATTCAATATTGAGTGTAATAAACTTCAAATGAGAACAAAAAAAGTATATATGCCCTCCCACTAATCTGTCCTTAACCAGTTCCTCTTCTACTAGCCGCACTACATTCAAAACAAGAGGTTTTCCTTCCTCTCAGCACCAAAAATGAGTTTAGCACTCAGTTTATTCAAGGAGTATATGGAGCTTCCAAAACTGAATTCCTGAAAGAATAAGGAATTCCAAGCAAAACTAACATATTTAAATGAAGTAGCTAGTAAGGGCTGAACGAGGTAGATACAGAATGCATGTGCTTGCTTACAAGAATCTTCATTCCTTCTCAACTTCATTCTGTCATGACAATGGAATAGTGCAGAAAATTTTGAGCGCACAAACAACAACATCTCCAACACATTAAAGTCAGGGGAAAAATTGATTGATTATTGGAAAACTAGCAAACAATCAAACAATGTTCTACTTGGCAATACATCAAACACTTGAAAGGCAACAACAAAACACACAAAACATCAAAGAAACAAAATAGATCCGTGGCCCATACATGACAAAAATCCCATTTCTTTTCATTACACTCAGTCATATTAGCAGAAATTGCAAAGTTTTAAACACCCACATACACAAAATATTATTCATATACATAAACACTTATATATGAAATTGAAATTGTAAACCCCACCACCAAATTCGGATTTTCACTCAAATCTTGCCCTAAATCGAAGCACAGAAGGGTAAAGATGGAAAGAAACCTCACCCAAGTTGGCACCCATGGCTGTGGTCTCGGCCAAAGCTCCCTTTCGCCGGAAATGCATCCTCGCTCGCCGGAGGAATAGGGAACGAAAAGAGAGTGGAAGAGGCCGAATCAACAAAGAAGGGAAAAATGAAAATGAGAAATCAACATGATAAAAAGAAGGCCAGCTCGAGGAATACAAGAAAAGGCCGAAGTTTTACCTTATACCCGCCGTTAACCGCCATGGGTTCGCCGGAAAACGAAAGGGGGCGAAAGGAAGTGAAGGACAGAGACGGTAGAGGGAGAAACGAAGATGGTAGGGAAGGATGATGAGGAAGAAGTGTTTGGGGAAGAGAGAAGGGCGACGGCACCGCCCAAAGATACCGTCGGCCGCCGCCATTCTGGCCACCCCGGGCGGCGGATGATGAAGAGCAGGGGAGAGGGTGTCGAGAGGGATGGAGAGGCGGAGGGAGTAGACAATGAAGGAGAAGGAAGGAGTTGAGTGTGTATGTCAGGGTTTTCTTGAGAGCAAAATTACCAAATTGTCCTTCTATCTTTACTTATTTACTTTTCACTTCACTACTGCCTTTACATGCGCTTAAAACGCATGTAGAGGCTATACATGCGCTTTAAGCGCATGTACAGGCAGCATTTCCACATACAAAAGTGGTAATGGAGCTTTGAAACACTAAGTACACAAGCAGGAACACCTTATGAGGTCTGAGGAGGACCTCTTATGCATGACTCCATGTTTTGCACTTCAGTAGTGCCTTTACATGCGCTTAAAGCGCATGTAAAGGGTGTTTCAACATTTTCATAGCACCCAAAAGTGGTAATGGAGCTTTGAAACACTATTTCCACAAGTAAGAACACCTTATGAGGTCTGAGGAGGACCTCTTATGCATGACTCCATGTTTTGCACTTCAGTAGTGCCTTTACATGCGCTTAAAGCGCATGTAAAGGGTGTTTGTGCCTTTACATGCGCTTTAAGCGCATGTAAAGGGTGTTTGTGTCTTTACATGCGCTTAAAGCGCATGTAAAGGGTGTTTCCATATAATTTTGAGCTCTCCACCTAAGTTCATTTTATATTTTATCTCTAAATACTTAAATCCTTTTCTAGTCATTGTTTTAGTGAATTTTAATTGATGCACATTTCTATACATGCGCTTAAAGCGCATGTAAAGGACCCTCAATACATGCGTTTAAAGGTGCGCTGGTAGAGGGACAATTTGTAGTAGTGTATGTTTCATTAATACACACACATATAACCAATTGACTCTACATAATAAGTCCTGATCTTTAACTCTTGTAAGATAAGAAATTTTTCTTATCACGCCCAACCATAAATCTAGAAATTTAGAAGAAAAAACCAACAAAAAAGTAGTTCAATTAATAAACAGTTGGCTAATATCTTACAAGATCATAAATTCAAATTCCACTACCAGATGTAAGCGCTCTTAAATTTAGAGAAATACTCAATCATGATGGCCCCAAAAATAGGCATAAAAAAGTCAATAGACAAAAGAAATCTCAAAATTATGCATTTTCTTGTATTGCAAGACAAAAAAAATAATTACATTTATCAATTTCATCATAACATTAATGTTTATACAGCTGACAATGAAACTCTAATCTTGAAATTAATTTTAAAAAATAAACCTAATGAACTACGTAATTGAACTATAAGGAAAGTAATTAAAAATAACTATATGGGGAAAATTGTGAGGGGACAAAAGACCCTGAATTTGTACAAGAATAACCTGTTGTTTCAACTAACACATATAGACATCAAACTCAAAGTAATGTACATTCTAAGTGTGAAACACTTTTTGTCATTTCACAGCTTGTCAAATGCATTCTGTCATATGTTGTGAGTAATCCAGTGAAGAAACAAGTTCCAATCTGGTCATAGTGGGCATCATATGCAAAAAACAAGATGCACTAATAAGATCCATGTGACTGACTGCCAACAAAATCATCTGGTCATTGTGTTTGCAACAAAAACAAGATGCACTAATAAGATCCATGTGACTAACATACAATCACGTGCCTTATTAAGTGATGTCACGTGCTCTTATTCTAAACAACCCATCTAACATGTATCAACTACATCCCCCCTACAAAAATTCTTTGTCCACAAGGATTGGTTGTTTGTCTATTACAGTGGTTGAAAAGTCTGGAAACTGTGTCTGTATAGCAGTAAGATCCTCCCATGTGGCATCTTCAGGGCGAGCATGATGCCATTGCACAAGTACTTGGGTAACTGGTAGGTTGCCTTTACGAGTGATTCTGCACTTCAAAATGGCGTGGGGTTCCAACATGAATTGCCCATCGTCATCTGTCATAGGCAAATCTGTACTAACCGGAAGATCATGCTTGGCTGCTTTCTTAAGTAATGAAACATGGAAAACAGGATGAACCCTAGTGTGAGGAGGCAACTTAAGTTCATACGCTACCTTTCCAATACGTTTAAGAACTTCATAGGGACCAAAATATTTTGCAGCCAATTTATGTAAAGAAGAATTATTAATGAGATTCTTCCTAAAAGGATGTAACTTCAGAAAAACACTATCTCCTTCCTGAAACTGTCGGTCAGTGCGGTGTTTATTAGCATTTTGAATCATTCTATGCCTTGCCTTGCACAAATGATTCTTTAGAGTCTGCATAGTCAGTTCTCTTGACAAACATACAAGGTCTACTAAATCATTAGGGGAATCTCCTGGCATATAAGGTAAATGTAAGGGTGGTTCTACACCATATGTGGCCTGAAACGGAGTCATTCCTATTGAAGAATGAAAAGATGTATTATACCACAATTCAGCCAATGCGAGCCATTTAGTCCATTGTTTTGGATGGTCACCCGTCATGCAACGCAAATAACATTCCAAACAACGATTTAACACTTCCGTTTGGCCATCGGTTTGAGGATGGTAAGCTGAGGAATATAGAAGGTTAACCCCTTGTAACCTAAATAGTTCCTTCCAAAAACGACCACAAAAAAGAGCATCTCTGTCCGTAACTATGGATTTAGGAAAACCATGAAGCTTCACGACATTATCCATAAAAATGCGAGCAACAGAAACCGCAGAATAAGGATGTTTTAATGCCATAAAATGCGCACCTTTGCTGAGCCTATCCACCACAACAAGAATAATAGACTTAGAATATGATTTCGGTAGACCTGTAATGAAGTCCATAGACAATTCAGTCCATATATACGTTGGAGCGGGAAGAGGCTGAAGTAAACCCGGGGTGGCCACATTTTCTGTTTTGAATCTTTGGCAAGTAATACAATTCCGGACATATTCACGCACGTGCTTCTCCATTCCCTTGCAGTAAAAAACTGAAGAGAGCCTCTTATATGTGGGTGTTACACCTAAATGACCCCCATAAGCTTCAGAGTGACAGAAAGACATCAAATCATCACGCAATCTCTGATCAGCCCCAACTACTAAGCGACCCTTATGCTTCAACAAACCCTCCTGCCAAGCAAAGTGAGTATGAGAAGTAGATTCATACTCCAAATCAGAGATAAGACGCTGAATTAAATCATCGACAGCCAAAGATTGCTTCACTATATTATGAAAATCTGTAATTGGAACAGTAAGAGCATTCACTTTGGCCTCAGGTAGACGAGAGAGAGCATCAGCTACTAAGTTTTCTCTTCCTTTCCTATATTCAATGGTATAGTGCAGACCCCACAATTTATTCAACCACTTCAACTGTTCTGGTGAAACACTCTTCTGTTCTAAAAGATGCTTTAAGGGAAGGTGATCTGTTCTAATCACAAATGTTCTTCCTACCAGATAAGAGCGCCACTGTTGGACTGCAAAAATAATAGCACATAACTCTCTCTCATAAGCTGAAAGTGAGCTTGCTCGCTGTCCAAATGCCTTGCTGATAAAAGCCAAGGGATGACCCTTTTGCATCAAAACTGCACCCATACCGACATTTGATGCATCAACCTCAATGATAAAGGGTTCTCGAAAATCCAGAAGTACTAAAACAGGAGGAGAAAACATTGCTTGTTTCAACACCTTAAAAGCCTCATCCGCTTCCTTAGACCAACAAAACTTAACATCTTTCTGTAATAGTGCATTCAGGGGCCTGCAAATACTACCATAGTCACGAATAAACCTTCTATAATAGCCTGTTAATCCTAAAAAACCCCTCAAGGCTTTAAGATTAGTAGGCACCGGCCATTCAGCAATTGAGGCTATTTTAGAAGGGTCAGCTTCTACTCCCACAGCAGAGATAGTGTGACCCAAATATGCAATTTGAGTGGTACCAAAAACACATTTACTCAATTTTGCAAAAAGAGAATGAGCCCGCAAAATAGACAATGTTTGTTCCAAATGACTAAGATGTAACTCCCAAGATTTACTGAATACTAGTATATCATCAAAGAATACAAGAATGAACTTACGCAACTGAGCACGAAAAATAGTATTCATCAAACTCTGAAAGGTTGCTGGGGCATTACTCAGACCAAAAGGCATCACACAAAATTCATAGTGTCCTTCGTGTGTCCTAAAAGCTGTCTTATGAATATCAGCAGAAAACATCCTTATCTGATGATAACCTGAACGTAAATCCAGCTTAGAAAAATATTCAGCTCCCTGTAACTCATTCAGCAGATCTTCAATAAGAGGGATTGGAAATTTGTCTTTGATTGTGGCCTCATTTAATTTCCTGTAATCGATACAAAATCTCCAAGTGTCATCCTTCTTATTAACTAAAACAACTGGGGCTGCAAAAGGGCTATGGCTGGGCCGGATAATTCCTGATCTAAGCATATCCTGCACTTGCTTCTCTATCTCTGTTTTCTGCAAAGGACCATATCTGTAGGGTCGGCTACTATAGCCTTATCCTCCTTGAGGTGAATCTTATGGTCAAAAGCACGAGTTGGAGGTAAAGATGTAGGCTCAGCAAAAACATCTTTGAAAGACAACAAGAGTTTGTCCAACTGTGCTTTCTTGTCAAGAGACAAAGATGGAGAACCATCAACATTTTGGCACTGCAAATACTCGTATAATAAAAATGCATGTAAAGCATTCTTCAGACCCCCTTTATACAACATGGGTTCTTTAACCTTTGACTGCCCTGCACCCAATCCATGTAACTCATACATTTGTCCCCTGTAACAAAATGCTAAGTAAGACTCCTCTATATCCAAAATAAGTCGGCCAAGCTTCCTCAACCATTGAGCTCCCAATATAACATCAAACATTGGTCCAATGTCCATTATCAAAAAGTCATCCACAAATTTATGGCCTAACATGGACCATTCCAATGCTTTGCATATCTTATCCACCTTTACTGTACTGCCTCCAGCCACACCAACACTGATATCTCGGTGTAAATCTGAATTAAGATTTAATTTATTCACAACATGAGGATGAACCACATTATGTGAACTACCAGAGTCAACCAAGAATATTAGTTTCTGTTTCTTGATAAACCCTTCAATTCTAAGTGTTGAAAACCCTTCCCTGCCTTCAATGGCGTTAATAGAACCTTCCAATCTCATCTCAGGTTCCGCCACCTCTGAAGAATCTTCAGCATCTAAAAAGTCATCTTCCTCATGCCCTTTAACCACCAACATCATCACTTGTGATTGTCGGCACTTATGAGAAGACGTATATTTGTCATTGCACCAATAACATAATCCCTTTTTCCTCCTATCCTCCATCTCCTTCTTAGATAAGGTCACCGAGGAACTAGTGGATTCCGTTAATGGGGGTGCCTTTGCTACTCCGGGATTTGTCTTAGAAAAATTCACATAAGAATTTTTAAAACCAGAATTCGAAAAAGAAGAACAATTACTTGCCTTAGGTATATGATCACACAAGGCCTTGATGGACCGTTCTTGAATACGAGCCAACTGCATCAACCGGCACAAAGAATCGAATTGGAATGCTTCCAGAGAAGTCTGAATTTCAATGCGCAAACCACCCAAGAAACAACTCATTGCTACTTTCTCTGGTATCTTTACTTCTGTCAAGAGGCCATCAAATTCTTCTATATACTCGTCATGTAAAGTACCTCCTACTAATATAATATTAATCTTAACCTAACTCACTGCTAATCGAAACAATCCAAACAATGGAATCTAACTATGTTAGCAAAAGATTCACCTAACATAGTTAGCAAAAGAATTTCTCTATTAATAAGAGGTTACATATCTAACTATGTTAGAAAAGAGAAACTTCTAACATAGTTAGCAAAAGAACCATCATCACCTAATAAATCATACGTACAACATAATAACCTAAATCTAACCATGTTAGAAAAGGATCACCTAACATGGTTAGAAAAAGAACTAACCAAACTACACAAGAATAAACCATATTAGAGCGGGGCCCATCTAATATGATTATATACAAGGACACATAAAGTCTTACAATAAATAATCAATATACTACATACTCAAGTTAGGTAAAAGTACTCCCTAACCACAATCCATCAAACAACCACCTATATCAATAAGTCATCAGCATACTGATAGAGTACAACTGTCATTGCAGTCATAATAATCCCTGAACTATCATAATAACAGTATCAATATTTGATATCACAATTACTTCACATAACATGTCGCATAATAAGTACTACGACATTCAAATATTACAATTCATTCCAAATAACATTCAATAATGCAGAAGCTGGTGCAGCCTAGCGAAATGGCGATATAAGTCCCTATAGGATCACCTCTGGCCTACTTACTAACTCAGTATGGGCCAGACGGCCCCTTCCCCTTCCTCTGCGCCTCCCCCTGGGCATGATCACCTGAAAAAGATAAAGTGAATGGGGTGAGACAAAACAATGTCTCAGTAATCACCTCTTAACTCACTGTTGTTAGAATCTTAAGTTTTGATGAAGACTAAAATATGAACGAACGAGCCAAACACTTAGAAAATATTAGGTTAATATAGAACTCCAAGTAAGAGTACAACTGGATGTGGATTTACTTCCGGATGGACTAAGACTGGCGCTCGCGGATGAACGTCTCATCCCCCAGCGACAGCAAGTACTCCACTAAGTAATAACTCAGTCTAGGAGCATTAGATGTACAAAACCTTAAGACTAAGTTAAGATGCAACCGGATGTGGATTTGCTTCCGATTGTCTTTAGGCTAGCGCTGGCTGTTGGTTTGGATAACACTGAGCGCCAGTGAACATAACCCAACGTCCAGTAGATTTGCTTCCGATTGCTTAGTGACTAGCGCTGGCTGTTGGATTGAATAACACTGAGCGAGAGTGAGTAAAATGTGAACATAATCCAACATCCAGTGGAAGTGCTTCCGGATGTAGAATTGCTTCCGGATGTAAGATAGCTTCCTTAGACTAAATGAACTCCCACTGCATGTGACTATGTGTTTATATTGCTAGACTAACGTTCAAAGTGCAGCACACTTAGTAATGTTGCTTCCGGATGTGAATCCGCTTCCGCAAGCAATCAGAATGTCAGAACGTTCAGAGCAGTGCAGTGTCAGAATGCTTTTGGCAGAGCAGAGTTGTCAGAACTATTTTTCAGAGATAAAGCAAGTCAACCCTGCTAAGCATTAATGAAGCATTAAATGGGCAAACGGTAACATGGGAAAAACGGCCATATTCAAACGGCTAACCCACCTACCAAGAGTGAGAATATTTGAAGACTATATAAAGAAGCTCACCTTCATTTATGAAGACAACTAATATCTTTGACATCTTGAAGAAAGCTAGAGAGAGAAACCGAGAAATCCTTCAAGCATTCAAACCCAACAATCATTTGGTATCAGAGCGGGTCTTTCTGACTTGATTCCAACGAATCTAGAAAGTAAAGATCCAGTAATGGATATAGATTACTCCCTGCCAGATGTCTCTATTCAACCCAACAAGCCTCCAGGCTTTGATGGGTATAACTATCCATTCTGGAAATTCCGAATGGAGACCTACATCAAGTCCAGCGACATCCGACTCTGGGATGTGATTGAACATGGGAATCACACCCCTCTAGATGATGATGGCTTTGCAAAGCAGCGATCCAGATACACCAACGAGGACTATGCTCTAGTCCAGCTAAACTTCAGGGCCATGCACTACATTCAATGCGCCCTTAGTCCTAAGGAGTTTCATAGGATCAGCCACCACAAAACTGCTAAGGATATGTGGGAGGCTCTTGAGGCTGCTCACTCTGGAACCAAGGGAGTGAAGGCAAGACGAGTCGAGATGTTGGTAGAAGAGTTTCACAAATTTGCCATGACTAGTCCAACTGAGCCAATCAGAGACCTGGAGCTCAGGTTCACTCATCTTATCAATAACCTGGCCTCCCTGGGCAAAGATATTCCTGAAAGAGAACAAGTAAGCAAAATCTTAAAAGTCTTGAAAGGTGATTGGATCACCAAGGTTACCATCTTGCAGGAACTCCAAGGAGAGTCAACCAGCTCCATCACTGCGCTGTTTGGTTCACTGGCTGAGTACGAACCAACCCTGCTGGCTCAAAGAGCTCCTCAAGCCTCATCCAAAACCAAGAGTCTTGCCCTTGTTGCTCCCAGCAAGGAGAAGATCGATGATAATGATGATGATGAGGATAATGAGGAGGACATCGATGATGAGGAGATGACAATGATGGTGAGGAAGTTCAGAAAGTTCTTCAAGAAGAAAGGAGGCTTTCAGAAAGGTGATTCCAGCCAGAGGAGAGGATATAAGAAGGAAAGGGCACCAGTGTGCTTTGAGTGTAAAAAGTCTGGCCACTTCAAGGCTGAGTGTCCAAGCTTGCAGAGATCGAAAGGGAAGGACAAAAGAAAAGCCTTTGTGTCCTCCATCTGGGTAAATAGCTCAGACGAGGAAGCAAGTGATGAGGAAGAGGTTGCCAACCTCTGCCTGGTTGCCAGAGAAGATGATGAGGAAGCATCTTCAGATTTTGATCCTATTCAGGAGGATAGTGAGGTAACTTTTTCTGAACTTCAAGAGGCATATAATGAGGTTCATGAAGAATTCTCCCGCCTATGTAAAGCCTATAAGGTGTTGAAAGTTAAAAAGGAATCACTTGAGTCCAAGGTGGACTCACTGAGTGAAGAGCTAGCTGAAGCCAGAAAGCTTCCGGTAATGGATGGCAAGGGTTCTCCCCAAGCAGAACCCAATGCCTCAACACTAGAGAGCTGCGCTAATTGCAGCAAAATCTCAGCTGAAAGAGATAAACTGCAAAATGCCCTGCAGAAATTTACTAGTGGATCTGAAATGTTAAATATCATTTTAATGAATCAGAGGGCATATAGGGACAAAACTGGCTTAGGATATAAACCTAGAGGGAAAAAGTGGGTGGAACCAAAAGTGAAGCCCTACTTAAAATTTTTCCATAAAGCCACTGATCACAGCTCCACACCTTTTAGCTTCTGTAATTATTGTAACAGGAAAGGACACTCTACGTCCACCTGTAATGCTAAGAAGCATGGAGCAAACAGCTCCTATAAATGGGTCCCAAAAGGAACCAAGGCTACAAAGGATCCTCCCCCAAGAAAAGAAACTAAGGGAGGACAGGGATCCAGAGCCTGGAAACAATCCACAAGGCAAGCCCAAGAGCCTAGAGCCAACACTAGGCCAGAGGCACAGATTATTCATAAGCCCAAGGTCAAAACTAACACTGGACCAAGGGCTCTGGGAACTAATGACAGAGGACACAAGAAAGTTTGGGTACCTAAGCTTGTTTGATTCTTTCAGGTGTGTCTCAAAGCATCCAAGAATAGGAAATGGTATATTGACAGCGGATGCTCGAGACATATGACTGGAGACACAGACAAATTCAAATCCTTGGTTATCAAAGACGGAGCCACAGTTACCTTCGGAGGAAATCAAAGTGGAAAGATCACCGGAGTTGGAGAAGTTGGGCCAATAAAAGACGTCTATCTGGTGGATGGTCTCTGTCACAACCTGCTGAGCGTGAGCCAGAGCACTGACAAAGGAAATTGGGTAATCTTTGATTCACATGAGTGCATGATAGTAGATAAGCAGGACCTGAATCTAGATAAGGCCAACCTTAAATTCAAACTTAAGGCTAATAGAAATGGAAACCTATACACTCTAGATTTATGTCAACAACTGGAGGAAAAATGCTTAATATCTAGTGATGAGAATAGTTGGCTTTGGCATAAAAGGCTAGCACATGTTAATTTTACTCAACTTGACATGCTGATTAAGAAAGAGCTAGCTATAGGCATTCCATCTTTTAAAGTTAAGCATGATTATATCTGTGAATCCAGTCAACGAGGGAAGCAAACAAAGTCCTCGTTTAAAACCAAGAAGAGAGTCTCCACCAGCAGGCCCTTGGAACTAATCCATATGGATTTGGTTGGGCCAGCGAGAGTGAAGAGCTTGGGTGGAAACCTGTATGCTCTAGTGGTGGTGGATGACTATTCTAGGTTCACTTGGACAATGTTTCTAGCCTCTAAGCAAGATGCTTTTGATGCCTTTGTTGTCCTGGCTAAGAAAGTGCAGAATGAGAGAGACCTCAAAATCATAGCCATAAGGACCGACCATGGAGGAGAATTTGAGAACCATAGCTTCTCTGAGCTGTGTGAGCAGAATGGCATTGATCACAACTTCTCAGCTCCCAGAACTCCTCAGCAAAACGGTGTGGTCGAAAGGAAGAACAGGGTTCTGACTGAGATGGCCAGGAGCATGCTCAATGAGAAAGAGGTTTCTCAAGTGTTCTGGGCGGACGCTATGAGCACTGCTTGCTACATCTCTAACAGAGCCTATGTTCGCAAGGGCTTGGACAAGACTCCCTATGAGCTGTACAAAGGCAGAAAGCCCAACATCAGCCACCTCAGAATCTTTGGATCAAAATGCTATGTGCATAACAATGGAAAGGTAAATCTGGGTAAGTTTGATCCAAAAGCTGATATAGGTGTATTCATAGGGTATTCCCTTAGGAGTAAGGCAAATAGAGTATACAACATGAGAACTAGAATTGTAGAAGAATCTATGCATGTTGTATTTGATGAAACTCCTACATGGGGACAATCCACAGAAGATGATGGGATACTAAACTTTCCAAAACCACCATCATCTTCTTCACCACCAAAAGAAACACCAGCAAGCAATCCCAAAGAAGAAGATGAACCCAGTGATGAGCCTAGAGTGCAGACAGTGCCTGATGAGGCACAGTTGCCAACAGCTAGGAGACATCACAGGGATCATCCTCTTGATCAAGTGCTTGGTGATGTTTCTTCTGGTGTCAGAACCAGAAGGCAGGTTCAAAATGAAGTTGAGTTTGGAGCCTTCCTATCTCAGATCGAACCAACTTTAGTTGAACAAGCTCTTGAGGACTGCGACTGGATTATTGCCATGCAGGAAGAGCTAAATCAATTCGAAAGAAGCCAAGTTTGGGAACTAGTCCCAAGGCCGTCTCATCAATCTATAGTTGGGACCAAATGGGTCTTCAAAAACAAATTGGATGAGACAGGTCAGATAACAAGGAACAAAGCCAGATTGGTAGCCAAAGGGTATAACCAAGAAGAAGGCATAGACTATGAAGAAACTTTTGCTCCAGTCGCCAGACTCGAAGCAATAAGGATTCTTCTAGCCTTTGCATCCATGAAAGGCTTTAGATTATATCAAATGGATGTAAAGAGTGCATTTCTTAATGGTTACATCAAAGAAGAGGTTTATGTAGAACAACCTCTTGGCTTTGAGGATCACAAGCATCCGAAACATGTGTATAGGCTAAAGAAAGCTTTATATGGCCTGAAACAAGCTCCTCGAGCTTGGTATGAGAGACTCAGCAGCTTTTTGCTGGGCAAGGGTTTCTCAAGAGGCAGACTAGATAATACACTGTTTATTCTACACAAAGATAGAAACATGCTAATTGTCCAAATTTATGTCGATGATATTATTTTTGGGGCAACTAACGAAAAACTTTGTGAAGAATTCTCTAAGACTATGCAGGGAGAGTTTGAAATGTCAATGATGGGAGAACTAACGTTCTTCCTAGGCCTGCAAATTAAGCAGAAGAAGAATGGAATATTCATCTCCCAAACTAAGTATTGCAGAGAGCTTCTCAAGAAGTTTGGGATGGATGAATGCAAGGAGTATGACACTCCCATGAGTACCACTGCCGCACTCGATGCTGATGCAAAGGGTAAATCTGTCAGCCTGCCCATGTACAGAGGAATGATAGGTTCCCTGTTGTATTTAACGGCAAGTAGGCCTGACATTCAATTTACTGTAGGCATGTGTGTTAGGTTTCAAGCCAACCCCAAGGAGTCACATCTAACATGTGTTAAACGTATTCTAAGATACCTTGAGGGAACACAAGAGCTTGGTCTTTGGTATCCCAGAGGTAACCAAGAGTTCTTGTGGGCTTACTCTGACTCTGACCATGCAGGTTATAAAACTGATAGGAAGAGCACCAGTGGACAATGCGCCTTCCTTGGTGGTTGTCTGGTCTCTTGGGCTAGCAAGAAGCAAACCTGCGTGTCCTTATCATCCACAGAGGCAGAATACATTGCTGCCGCAAGCTGTTGTGCCCAAGTGTTGTGGCTAAAGAACCAACTAAGAGATCTTGGCTTGGAGTTCCCTGAGGCACCCATCCTCTGTGACAACACAAGCACTATCAGCCTTGCCAAGAATCCGGTTCAGCACACAAGGACAAAGCACATTGATGTCAGACATCACTTCATCAGAGATCACGTTCAAAAGAAGGATGTCAAAGTGCAATTTGTCCCCACTCAGCATCAGCTTGCTGATATTTTCACCAAGCCTCTGGGGGTTGATCAATTTACATTCATAAGAGGTGATTTGGGAATGGTAAACCCAAATGAAGCTTAATTCTTCAAATAACCCTGTGATTAATTGATTAAAACCTGCAACTATACTAACTTAGGCATCGGAGTGCCAATCCTTATTTTTGCAGGTCCCCAATGTTAAATCTTAAGCAAGTACAACCGGAAGCAAAACCACTTCCGGATGATCATTTGCTGGCGCTGAGTGTTGAACTAAAGCGAGCAAGAGCGCCAGTGACTGAACAAAGGGACATGTCACTTCAGAAAACGTTTCAACTTCTCTCATCAAAAATTGTGCCTCCTCTGACAAAGTGAAGTGACACATGTCAAAAGGTGCGTCGTTCCAATTAAATGTTTACGTTACCCAATGAACAAACGCATGCTTTCATGAAGAGTCATTATGTGCATTCATCCGTTGCAACTCTATATAAATAGAACCAACAGTCATTTCTATTTTTACTTTTCACTTACACAAATTTCTCACCCACAAATTCTCTGAAATCATCCATCACATCTTCATCTGTTCTTCATCTTGTTCTTCATCTTCTTCATCTTCCTCTCCGCATTTCATCTCATATAAACACTAAACCTACACAAAATGGCCGGTTCACACGAATCTAACCAAAACATTGAGACTCCAACCACATCCAAGAAATCCAAATCCAAAACTGGGAAATCGGGGCACTCGAAATCTGGGAAATCCAGAAAACATCATGAACAATCTGGGCAAGTTCATACAATTTCTGGGAAATCTGGGCAAAGCCAAGACCAAAGTGAGCGAGTCCAAGAACAGCCTGAACAGCCTGAGCATGTTGAGCAACCCCAGCAAGAACACTCTGGGGAATCTGGGCAACAGCGAAGAAGGTTGCAGAAGAAGGGTAAGAAGAGGGTTCAATTCAGAGAGGAATCCCCTTCGAATAGACAAAGAGTAGAGGAGGATGATCCTCTTGTATACAGAGATGAGCCATTGGAGGCAGTTTCCTCCAAATTTGAGACTGTCAAGCCCTACTTCAACACCGGGATGTTCTTAGATCTGGACAAGATAGATGAACTAGGGTTTCCACACTTGGGGCCATTTCTGGAAAAATACATGGCCTGGCTGGGGATCAACCAAGAGTACAATGTCAACGTCCTGCGGTGTTCTGCGAGTCTCTCACTGCCAAGCTCAAGCATAAGAAGGTGGATGGGAAGGCTCAGATTCGGAGAGTCACCTTCACAGCCACAGTAAGGGGGAGAACCTTCAGTTTCACTTGGAGGGACATCAATCGCCTGATGGGGATCCCTGAGGGAGAAATGAATGAGTGGCTATACCCTGAGACACTCAAACTCAGCAAAGAGGAGCTTGAAAAAGTTTATGACACCAAGGGGAAGAAGGTGTTTGGGATGTCTGACACCAACAGGCTCTTATACTACGTCTACTCCCGCTTGATGACACACAAAGGGGGGAACTTCAACGAGTTCACACTCCTTGATAACCCCTGGTTCCCCAGACTCCTCTCCCAGCAACCAATCAACCCTGGGCAGTTGATCAGCCTAGAGCTGCACAGGTGGATGGAGAATCAGAAGTCTGGAAGTCTTCCCTACCCCACTGTCATCGCCTTCCTCCTAGAGAAGCATTTGATCAAGTCTACATCTACTGAGGAAGATGAAAATGTTAAGTGCGTACCTGTCAGCGCAGTTAACATTGGCAAAATGGGGATAAAGTATATCAAGAAGTCCAAGGCCACTCGCTCGGGCTCTCAGGCAGGCAGTGCCTCTCATACCTCAGCCCCCTCTGTATCTGGCGCAGGGGATCAAGAGGTTGACTCTCATCCTGGTCTAAGCAGAGTTACGAAGGTGCCAGCTACTGTCAAAGCCTTTGCCCAGGAAGTAAAGGAGGAGATTCTCTTCAGGCTGACTGACTCTCTGGTGGCTCCTCTCCGTGATGAATGTGACACTGGATTCCTGCAGCAGGGAGAGAGAATCCAGAGGCTCGAGGACCGAGTAGGTCGAGTCGAGGATCAACTAGCAAGGTTAGACACCAAGTTAGACCTCATCCTCAACCATCTTCAAATCCCTCAACCACAAGGTAACTTACCTCCACCTCCTCCTCCTAACCCACCTCCACCTCCTCCACCTAATCAACCATTACTTCCTCCTCCTCCCCCTAACACTCAACAGCCACAGCAACCTCCTCCTCAGAATGACCAACAACCCCAAACATCACCCAACAACAACCAACAACCCCAGACATCACCCAACAACGACCAACAACCCCAAACATCACCCAACAATGACCATCAACCATCCCCTCAAGGCTCCACTCAAGACTCACCCCAACACTCTCCTCGCCAATCACCACATAACTCCCCATCTCCACATAATTCCCCTAACCGTTCACCATCCCCCACTTCCGCCGGGCCCTCCAATCCTAACCCTACCACTCAACCCACCATAGCCCAAACCTTAGGTTTTACCTCTCCTGATCACCCACTTCACACCTACTACCTCCGAGACCAACCCCCTATCCCATGGAAAACTAAACAACCCGTCGCCTACTCCTCCACCTACCCCTTCGATGGGCTATTCACCCACCCCGACTTCTTCCAAAGGAACTCCATTCTCTTCCCAAACCCTCCTAATTCACCAGAACAGACCTCACCCACATCCTCTTCACCCACATCCTCACCCAACACTTCACCACCTAGACCCTTTGGCCCTGACCCTCTACCCTCCTCTTCCATGGCCCTCGCCCTCCTTGATGATGACAAAAGGGGGAGAGATGCTGCTATCGCCCTACGTCATACCATGGAAACAAGGGATGCTCTGAGTCAACCATCCCTCTGGCTAGATGAAGACATCACTGCTGCCCTACGCCGAGCCATGGATCTTCAAAGAATGGGTGGTGCTGAGAGTCTGATCCGAAGGGAAGCCATCCGTTTTATGCAACAGCAGCGATCGGATGAGCAAAGGTCCAAGTGGGAAATGGTTGTGTATGAGCAAAATGAAGAAATCCCACATCCAGAATCTTCATCCTCTGAGCCTCCTTCCTCTGAGCATGGCAGAAATATAGTTGAGGAAATAATGATGAAGTATGGCCTGAAGAAGATTAATCATCCACCAATAGTGATAGCCAAGCCAATCCCTTCTCCTTCTGGGCCAACATCTGCAACTCCTACTTCTGAGCCAACCTCTGCTCCTCCTCCTTCAGCAGTTAAGTATAGCGAATCAAGAAAGAAGGCAGTTGCTAGAAAGCATGCCAACAAGAGTACTACCTCTACTGCGTCTGCTGAGAGTGAGCAAGAGATTCCATCAGTTCAAGCTGAGATCATACCTGAGACTCAGTCATCCTCTCAAGAGGTGCATGCCCCTCCGATTCTAAAAGAAGTTAAGCTGGAGATAGAGGACATGACCCCTGAAGAATTCGAGAGGTATGGGTTCACGGATAAGATCTCCTTTGGTCAGATGGCTTGCCTGGATGCTGAGAGAGCAAGAGCCAAGCCTACTCAACCAATAGGCAAGGGCAAAGGAAAGGGTAAAGGCAAAGGGAAAAGGAAAGCCCAGGAAGTTGAGGAGGACCCCAACTTCCCAGAGTGGAATGTGAAGATCAGGGCTGTCCACTATCCAAATGGCGAGGTCACTCCCTTCTCTGATGCAACAGGATTCCCTGGGTTTGAGGAAGTTGAAAACTTGAAGAGAGCCTTTGAGGAATCTGTTGAGTCTGAGAGACTCAGAAGGGAGAAGGAAGAGGAAGAGCTTCAAAGGATAATTGCCCAGATCGACCAGAATGTGAAGGATGTCCACTTAGCCCAGCTTCAAAAAGAAAATGAGGAGAGACAGAAAGAGAGGGAGAGGAAAAAGAAACATCACCTTTGAACCCTACTTCACCCTATGCATTTTACCTTAGATTTTGTTTTTCTTATCTTTCATGCATAGTTCATTTTTAAATAGTGTAGATTACTTGTGAATTTTATCTGTTATTGTAATTCTAACTTGTAATCTTTTGTTCATCAATGATAATTATCTGAGTTGTTTGTGCTTTATCTAATTGTTACTTTTAATTCTTTCATATGAACTTAATTGATAAACTTAGTTTGTCATCATCAAAAAGGGGGAGAATGTTAGAATCTTAAGTTTTGATGAAGACTAAAATATGAAAGAACGAGCCAAACACTTAGAAAATACTAGGTTAATATAGAACCCCAAGTAAGAGTACAACCGGATGTGGATTTACTTCCGGATGGACTAAGACTAGCGCTCGCGGATGAACGTCTCATCCCCCAGCGACAGCAAGTACTCCACTAAGTAATAACTCAGTCTAGGAGCATTAGATGTACAAAACCTTAAGACTAAGTTAAGATGCAACCGGATGTGGATTTGCTTCCGATTGTCTTTAGGCTAGCGCTGGCTGTTGGTTTGGATAACACTGAGCGCCAGTGAACATAACCCAACGTCCAGTAGATTTGCTTCCGATTGCTTAGTGACTAGCGCTGGCTGTTGGATTGAATAACACTGAGCGAGAGTGAGTAAAATGTGAACATAATCCAACATCCAGTGGAAGTGCTTCCGGATGTAGAATTGCTTCCAGATGTAAGATAGCTTCCTTAGACTAAATGAACTCCCACTGCATGTGACTATGTGTTTATATTGCTAGACTAACGTTCAAAGTTAGAACTAAGTTAGAAAATCCTTTATTTGTAAAGGTTGAACCCTTGCTGGTAGTAAGGGGGAGCTAGTTAGCAAGGTTGCAAGTTAGCCTAGAGTAAAACTTGTGGTTGTAAGGTTGCAAGTGATCCCGTCCAAAACTTGCGGTTGTAAAGGTTCCAGGTGAACCCGTTGTAAAACCTGGGGATAGTGGAACTCAACCTGGGTGGTTGAGAACTGGACGTAGGTCAGGAAGACCGAACCAGTATAAACCCTTGTGTTGTTATTGTTTAAGTTTTATTTGGTAGCACAATTCACCCCCCCTTGTGCATCCATTACTTTCAACTGTGACACTCAGAAGTGGGGTAGTGGAGCGTCTACAGGGTACCACAGTTTTTAAAACCTGCATATCCACATAATATATATCCACATATATATACAGTACAGATACATCCATCTCTCAATAGACAAAAGTAAACGTGTGTGACACTGTGCCCGGTCTCTAGTCCGAAAAGCATATAAAAAGGGGACCGGTCTCTAGTCCGAAAATCCCTGGTCCCAATCTCAAGTGTGATGGACCTGTACAACTAATCTATCGATTGCGCAGATCGACGGTTACATCGGCCGATGGTACTAAAATAAATCAGTGTCATGCAACATACAAAAGGTTGATAATTATATAAATATATAAAGTACAATTTATTTAGAAAGGTACCCTATAGCCCACGTTTAGATAGGAAGTAGTCATAACACATTTCGTATATATATATATAAGTAGAAGAGGATTTTTAGAAATCCCCAACTACCGTCACCCTCAGTATCACAGTCAGTTAAGCGTGATTACCTGGTGACTTCACTGCAGAAGATATACGCAAGTAACAGTTGCCCTCAAACTCCGCCTGAAAGATCACCGTCTACAATAATGCCACCATTTAAAATGGTTAAGACACCTTCATGACTTAGGCTATACTTTTCACCAATATCAAAACAATATTAAAGTAATAATTTACTTTCATTACAATACATCCTTTAAGCTACTGTAATTCCATTAACCATCCTTTTATAACCTCTATATCATTGACCTTCACCATTTCTTGAAAACCTTGAAAATTAATCCACCTTATTAATCACCCATTAAAGCGCCGCATTTACATTAAATAAGCCACTCACAATGACCTCCATAACATCCAACCACTCTTCCAAACCCAAACAGCCTTTAATCTACCTAAACCACTTCATATCAACACTTTAACTATCCAACTTTCTCCCAAATACCATTCTAGCCAACTCTAACATTCCAACAACAATAAACAACCTTAACTAGCACTACATAATCACCAATTTAGTCCAAAGCCTCCTTCTTTAGCTAACCCTTACTTAAAGAGCCAAAACAATTAGTCAATAATATCTAAACTCAACTTCCAACTTAAATGGGCTTACATACTTCCCCAAAAATCTTTACTTCACTACTTATTTTTGCACAAATCCTTGGTTAAAGCTTCAATAATTAACTAATGGCAAACCCTAACTTAAAAGAGGAAACTTTATGCGAAAAATCAACTTCACAAGAGGCTAGAGGCTTACAAAATACAAGAGTGAAGGAAGAGGAGTTTTCCCCACCGTCGGCCGCCGGAAAACCTCGCCGGAAAACACCCCTAGATCGCCGGCCGAACTGAAAGGGCAAGGAAAGCTAAGGAAAAGGTGTTGTGAAGTTGAAGGAATGAAAACAATATGAGGAACTACAAGAAAAATCCAACCTTTCCCTCGCCCGCCGGTCACGTCGCCGGAAAAGTCAGAGCCGCCGCCGGAAAAGTCACCGGAGTCGCAGATCGAGTTCGAGCTTCAAGGAGTTATGAAGAATCACGAAAAGAACCAAAGAACTATCTCCTACCTTCAACACACTCCCTTCGCCGGAATATTAGCTGCCGCCGGAAAAAGGAAACATGCGACGGACACACACACACCCACACGGATCGGACTCCAACTTCACGCCTCTATGAAGAAAAGGAAGAGGTGAACCGAAATGAGGAAGCTTTTTGGTGAAGGAGTGGCCGAATGGTGAGGTATGAGGAAGAAGAAAATGGAGAAAATGGTGAAAAGGGGGGGGTGTCGCGCGCTGCCGTCAAAATGGAGGGGAGGAGTTCGAATGTTTTTGTTAAGGAAGGAGGGAGGGTGTGTTTGGTTGAGGGGAAATAAGGTGGTTTATGATAATTTGTAGCCCAAGCTTGCCATAGTGTACTCTTTTTAACTTAAAACCACTCAAACCAGTCTCCAATCTTCTGAATCTTCAAAATATTTTTAACTTTACCATTCCCTCATATTTCAAATTCTTCATTTCTTAATTAATTATATGCACATTAATTACTCAATATTTCCAAAATATTCCCAAAAATCACCAAAAATTCCCAAAATTCCTAATTTCTCCATTTATCATTTCCAAAACACTCTTTAATCCTGTATTAAATTTTCAGGATGTTACACGTCAACTGAAGAATTCCCTTGTTGTAACTGCTTGATTTGCACCATAGGATCTGTGCAATGAAGATCTGAGAATCTTGCTTCCATCTGCTTCATATAATCTTCCCAAGAAACTTCCTCTTCCTTGCGATTATTCGTAAAGGCCAAATGCCATTTCAAAGCCTTATCCTCAAGATGAACTCCAATGAGTCGAATCCTTTGTTCACAGGGGGTACCATCCACAGTGAAAAATTGTCGACAACGATACGACCAGCCCTTGAAGTCTGTACCATCGAACTTAGGGAATTCCACCCTGGTATTCTTCGTCGGAATCGAGTAATGGCTACTACCACTACCATACGTCCCAAATTGCAAGTTCGTTCTCCTAGGGTTTGAAGATGAACCCCCCACCCGTACCTCCTGAATCTTACGATCTTTGTTGGGATATGTCATTCATCAATCCATTAATGGTCCCTTGCAATCCTTGCAAGTTCGAATCGATTCGCAGAAGCATTTGCTTCATTTCACCCATCTCCGCCGTATTCTTCTCTAATTGGGACCGATTTGTTAGAATCTTAAGTTTTGATGAAGACTAAAATATAAAGGATTAGACCAAGTGCCTAGGAAGCAATAGTATACTTAGGATCCCAAGTAAGAGTGCTTCCGGATGAAGATTTACTTCCGGTTAGATTAGGACTTGCGCATGCGGATGAATGCTTTCATCCCCCAGCGTCAGCAAGTAAATAACTAGGGATTTAACTTGGTCCATGAACTTTAGGTGCACAAACCCTAAAACTAAGCTATGGTTCAATCGGAAGCGAAGTTGCTTCCTGTTAGAATTAGACTGGCGCAGAGCGACAGAATAGATATTACACCAAGCGTCAGTAAGTCTACTTCCCCAAGTGAAAGCGCTTCCTGTTAGACTTAGACTGGCGCAGAGCAATAGAATAGTTATTACCCCAAGCGTCAGTAAGTCTACTTCGCCAAGTGAAAGCACTTCCTATTAGATTTAGACTGGCGCAGGTTGATAGACTAGATATAACCCCGAGCGTCAGCAGAAATGCAACATCAAGTGAAGTTGCTTCCTATTAGATCTTGACTGGCGCAGACTGATAGAATAGATTTCACCCTAAGCGTCAGTGAATTCACCACGTCAAGTAAAAGTGCTTCCGATAGCTCAGTGACTAGCGCTGAGTAGTGGAATGAAATAGACTAAGCGAGAGCAAGTCATGGTGAACTAAATCCCTCATCAAGTGAATTTACTTCCGGATGTAGAAGTGCTTCCGGATACACCTGAGACTTAGGATCACCCACTGCATGAGACTATATGATTATATTGCTAAACTAACGTTCAAGTGCAGCACACTCAGTAAGGTTGCTTCCGGATGAGAAGTTGTTTCCGCAAGCAATCAGAATGTCTGAACGTTCAAAGAGATGCAGTGTCAGAATGCTTTTGTCAGAGCAGAGGTGTCAGGACTACTTTTCAGAGATAAAGCAAGTCAACCCTGCTATGCATTAATGAAGCATTAAATGGGCGAACGGTAACAAGGGAAAAACGGACATATTCAAACGGCTAGCCCACCTACCAAGAGTTCAAAATGCTTGAAGACTATATAAGGAAGCTCAACTTCATTTATGTAGATGTTAATGATCTTCAAATATTCTTGAGCGAGAAAATCCTTATTCATTCAAGCTGCCCAGAAAAATGAAGAGCATTTAACACTTGGAGTGATTTTTCACCTACCTATTCTGTACTCACAGTAGTTAAGTCTCTTTCTGTTAAAAGAGCATTTATTGAACTTAAGTGTGTAACATCATTTGTTCTGTAAGAGAACTTAGTCAGAAAAGCCTTCAAGTGTAAACTTCAAACCCTTGCTTGGTGTGAGGGGGAGACAGTTAGATAGGTTACAAGTGAGCCAGTGTAAAACTTGTTGTAAGGTTGCAAGTGAGCCCGTAAAACTTGCGGTTGTAAGGTTTCAGGTGAACCCGATTTAAAACCTGAGTTATAGTGAAACTCTCGGCCTGGGTGGTTGAGGACTGGACGTAGGTCAGGTAGACCGAACCAGTATAAATCTTGTGTCATTTACTTTAAGTATTTATTTTTGAAGCACAATTCACCCCCCCCCCCTCTTGTGCATCCATTACGTTCATTTGGTATCAGAGCAGGTCTTTCTCACTCGATTCCAACGAATCCGGAAAGCAAAGATCTAAGTAATGGATACGGAGTATGGTCTGCCAGATGTTGCTGTACAACCCAACAAGCCCCCAGGTTTCGATGGGCACAACTATACATTCTGGAAGTTCAGAATGGAAACCTATATCAAGTCAAGCGATATCAGACTATGGGACGTGATCGAACATGGGGATCAAACTCCCTTAGATGAGGAAGGATTTGCTAAGGCAAAAGCCAGATATACTGCTGAGGACTATGCTCTAGTCCAACTCAACCATAGAGCTATGCATTACATCCAGTGTGCTCTCAGCTACAAAGAGTTTCACAGGATCAGCCACCACAAAAATGCAAAGGATATGTGGGAGGCTCTTGAGGCTGCACACTCCGGAACCAGGGGAGTTAAAGCAAGACGTGTTGAGATGCTGGTGGAAGAATTTCACAAATTCGCCATGCTAAGCCCCACCGAGCCTATCAGAGATCTAGAGCTCAGATTCACCCATCTCATCAATAATCTAGCCTCGCTTGGTAAGGATATCCCTGAAAGAGAGCAGGTGAGCAAGATTCTGAAAATCTTGAAGGGTGACTGGATCACCAAAGTCACTATTCTGCAAGAAGTGCAAGGAGAATCAACCAGCTCCGTCACCGCTCTTTTTGGCTCACTTGCTGAATATGAGCCAACCTTGCTGGCTATGAGAGCTCCTCAAACCTCATCCAAGAGTAAGAACCTTGCTCTCGTTGCTCCCAGCAAAGAGATCAAGGACAATGATGAGGATGACGACGATGAGATGGACGATGAGGAGATGGCCCTGATGGTGAGGAAGTTCAGGAAATTCCTCAGGAAGAAGGAAGGCTATCAGAAAGGTGACACCAGCCAGAAGAGGGGATACAAGAAAGAGAAGGTCCCTGTGTGCTTTGAATGCAATAAGCCTGGTCACTTCAAGGCTGAGTGTCCCAGCCTGCAGAGGTCCAAAGGCAAGGATAAAAGAAAGGCACTCGTTTCCTCCATTTGGGTAAACAGCTCAGATGAGGAAGCAAGTGATGATGAAGAAGTTGCCAACCTCTGCCTGGTAGCTAGAGAAGAGGATGAGGAAGCATCTTCAGATCTTGACCTCACCAATGAAGAACATGAGGTAACTCTTCCTGAACTACAAGAGGCTTACAATGAGATTCATGAAGAATTCTCTAAACTATGTAAAGCCTATAAATTCTTGAAAACCAAAAAGGAGTCACTTGAGTCCAAGGTGGACTCACTAAGTGAGGAACTAGCGGAAGCTAGAAGATCTCCAATGGTGGATGGACAGGATTCTCCTCAAGCAGAACCCAACATCCCAACACCTGAGAGCTGTCCAAATTGCAGCAAAATCTCAGAAGAAAATAATAAGCTGCAAAATGCCCTGCAGAAATTCACCAATGGTTCAGAAATGCTGAATATACTTTTAATGAACCAAAGGGCATATAGGGATAGGACTGGCTTGGGATATACCCCCAGGAAGAAAACGTGGGAAGAACCAAAAGTAAAGCCTTACTTAAAGTTCTTCCATAAAGCCACCAGTCATAGCTCCTCACCTTTCAGCTTCTGTAATTACTGCAACAGGAAAGGACACTCGATGTCCACCTGTAATGCTAAAAAGCATGGAGCTAACAGCTCATACAAGTGGGTCCCTAAAGGAACCAGGGCTACAAAGGATCCTCCACCTGTAAAGGAAATCAAGAGAGGACAAGGATCCCAAGCCTGGAATCATCCCACTGGGAGAACCCAAGAGTCTAGAGCCAACACTAGGCCAAAGGTTCCAAATGTGTATAGGCACAAGGATAAGCCCAAAGCTAGGCCAAGGATCCTAGACACTAATGACAAAGGACCCAAGAGAGGTTGGGTACCTAAAATTGCTTGATTGTTTCAGGTGTGTCTCAAGGCATCCAAGAACAAAAATTGGTACATCGATAGCGGATGCTCGAGACATATGACTGGAGACAGAGACAAGTTCAAGTCTCTGGTGATCAAAGATGGAGCCACAGTGACCTTTGGAGGAAATCAAAGTGGCAAGATCACTGGAGTTGGAGAAGTCGGACCAGTCAAAGATGTATATCTAGTGGACGGTCTCTGTCACAACCTGCTAAGTGTAAGTCAAAGCACGGACAAAGGTAACTGGGTAATATTTGATTCAAATGAGTGCTTAATAGTTGATAAGCAGGATCTGAATATAGATAAGGCCAACCTAAAATGCAAAATTAAGGCAATTAGAAATGGGAATCTATATACCTTAGATTTATGTCAACAGCTAGAAGAAAAATGTCTAATATCTAGTGACGAGAATAGCTGGCTTTGGCATAAGAGACTAGCTCATGTTAACTTTACTCAATTGGACATGCTAATTAAAAAGGAGCTAGCTGTAGGTATTCCCCCTTTTAAGGTTAAGCATGATTTTATCTGTGAATCCTGCCAACGAGGAAAGCAAACAAAATCCTCGTTTAAAACCAAGAAGAGAGTCTCCACCAGCAGGCCCTTGGAACTAATCCACATAGATTTGGTTGGGCCAGCAAGAGTAAAAAGCTTGGGAGGAAACCTATATGCTTTAGTGGTGGTGGATGACTATTCAAGGTTTACGTGGACTTTGTTTCTTGCCTCTAAGCAAGATGCTTTTGATGCTTTCGTTGTCCTGGCTAAGAAAGTGCAGAATGAGAAGGATCTCAAAATCACAGCCATAAGGACGGACCATGGAGGAGAGTTTGAGAACCATAGCTTCACTGAGCTATGTGAGCAAAACGGCATTGAACATAACTTCTCAGCTCCGAGAACTCCTCAACAAAATGGAGTAGTCGAAAGAAAGAACAGGGTTCTGACGGAGATGGCTAGAAGCATGCTGAACGAGAAAGAAGTCTCTCAAATGTTCTGGGCGGACGCTATGAGCACTGCTTGCTATATCTCCAACAGAGCTTATGTTCGCAAGGGCTTGGATAAGACTCCATACGAGCTATATAAAGGAAGGAAGCCCAACATCAGCCATCTCAGAATATTCGGATCAAAATGCTACGTGCATAACAATGGGAAGGTAAATTTGGGTAAGTTTGATCCAAAGGCTGATGTAGGTATATTCATAGGATATTCCCTTAGGAGCAAAGCATATAGGATATACAACATAAGAACTAAAACTGTAGAAGAGTCCATGCATGTTGTATTTGATGAAACTCCTACATGGGGACAATCCACAGAAGATGATGAAGCACTTAACTTTCAAAATCTTCCATCATCTTCCTCACCACCAAAAGAAACAACAACAAGCTATCCCAAAGAAGAAGGTGAACCCAGTGATGTACCTAGTGGGCAACCCATGCCTGAGGAGGCACAGCTGCCAATAGCTAGGAGACATCACAGGGATCATCCTCTTGATCAAGTGCTTGGTGATGTTTCTTCTGGTGTCAGAACTAGAAGACAGGTTCAAAATGAAGTTGAGTTTGGAGCATTCCTATCTCAAATCGAACCAACTTCAGTTGAACAAGCTCTTGAGGACTGCGACTGGATTATTGCCATGCAGGAAGAGCTGAATCAATTTGAAAGAAGTCAAGTGTGGGAACTAGTCCCAAGGCCGTCTCATCAATCCATAGTAGGAACCAAGTGGGTCTTTAAAAACAAACTGGATGAGACAGGTCAAATCACTAGAAACAAAGCCAGACTGGTAGCTAAAGGATACAACCAAGAAGAAGGCATTGACTATGAAGAAACTTTTGCTCCAGTCGCTAGACTTGAGGCAATAAGGATTCTTCTAGCCTTTGCATCCATGAAAGGTTTCAGATTATATCAAATGGATGTAAAGAGTGCATTTCTTAATGGTTATATTAAGGAAGAGGTATATGTAGAACAACCTCCTGGCTTTGAAAACCATAAGAACCCCAAACATGTGTATAGATTAAAGAAAGCTTTGTATGGCCTGAAACAAGCCCCTCGAGCTTGGTATGAGAGACTCAGCAGCTTTTTGCTGGGCAAGGGTTTCTCAAGAGGCAAATTAGATAATACACTGTTTATCCTTCACAAAGATAGAGATATGTTAATTGTCCAAATTTATGTTGATGATATTATCTTTGGGGCAACTAACGAGAAGCTTTGTGAAGATTTCTCTAAGATTATGCAGGGTGAATTTGAGATGTCAATGATGGGAGAACTAACATTCTTCCTAGGCCTGCAAATCAAACAAAAGAAGAACGGAATCTTCATCTCCCAAACCAAGTACTGCAGAGAACTACTCAAAAAGTTTGGGATGGATGAATGCAAGGAGTATGATACTCCTATGAGCACCTCAGCTGCACTCGACGCTGACGCCAAGGGTAAAAGTGTCAGCCTGCCCATGTACAGGGGAATGATAGGTTCCCTCCTATACTTAACGGCGAGCAGGCCTGATATTCAATTTAGCGTAGGCATGTGTGCTAGGTTTCAAGCCAACCCCAAGGAATCACACTTGACATGTGTTAAACGTATTCTGAGATACCTTGAGGGAACACAAGAACTTGGTCTTTGGTATCCCAGAGGTAACCAAGAGTTCTTGTGGGCTTATTCTGACTCTGACCACGCAGGTTATAAAACAGATAGAAAGAGCACCAGTGGACAATGCGCCTTCCTTGGTGGTTGTCTGGTGTCTTGGGCCAGCAAGAAGCAAACCTGCGTGTCCTTGTCATCCACTGAGGCAGAATACATTGCTGCTGCAAGTTGCTGTGCACAAGTGCTATGGCTGAAAAACCAGTTGAGAGATCTTGGCTTGGAGTTTCCTGAGGCGCCCATCCTCTGTGATAACACAAGCACAATTAGCCTCGCCAAGAATCCAGTTCAGCACACAAGGACAAAGCACATTGACGTCCGACATCACTTCATCAGAGACCATGTTCAAAAGAAGGATGTCAAGGTGCAGTTTGTTCCCACACAACAACAGCTTGCGGATATCTTCACCAAGCCTCTTGGGACTGACCAGTTTATTTTCATTAGAGGTGATTTGGGGATGGTAAACCCAAATGAAGTGTAATTATTTTTTTTTATCACTTACAACAATACTGACTTAGGCATCGGAGTGCCAATATATGTCCTTGCAGGTATTCAATGTTGAATCTTAAGTAAGTGCAACCGGAAGCAAAACCACTTCCGAATGATTACACACTGACGCTGGATGATCAAACCAAGAGAGCGCCAGCACAAGTCCAAGAAGACACGTCACTTCAGAAAACGCTTCAACTTCCAAATGAGACGTTTCGACTTCTCTGACAATATGAAGCGACACGTGTCATCAGGTATATCGTTCCAACTTAAGGCGTTTACGCTACCCAATGTGTGATAATGTGAAGGAGCATGACCTTTTTGCCCTTAGTGACTTTACCTATAAAAGGGACATCTCATTTCACACATTCTTCATTTTCATCTATGTTCTTCATATAAACATTTCATCAACCCCACAAAAATGGCCGAACCCTCTGAAGCAAACCCAGTTTCGAGGAAACCCTCCTCATCTAAGAAACACAAGTCCAAATCTGGGAAATCAAGCCATCAACATTCTGGAAAATCTGGGCATCGTGAAAGACATCAAGAACATCATGAAGTTTCTCGGCAAATTGCTCTAGGGCAGGATGAAAATATTCAAGGTCAGCCTGAAACTTCTGGTAGAATGGCAGAACTGTTAGTGGGTTCTAAGAAGAGGAAGTCCATCCCTAAGGAGGAGGCTGCGGCGATCAAATATGGAAAACCCTCTTTGATGATGCCAAAAGGGGGAGAGATGCATTGACCACTAGCCTTGCTACCCTGGGAGTTCCTTGATGAAGAAGAGCTTCAGCGAGAGGGAGAGAAAGAAGAAACAAAGAAACAACCCCCAGCCCAAAATTTTTTTTTTTTTTGTTTACTTAGAAATGTTCATCTTTTCATGCATGTTCTCATATCTGCCTACTATATGCTCGCTGCTTGTAAATGTTATCTAATTATATGCTCTGACCTGTAACCTATGCTTATCAATAATATTTGTCTAAGTTACTTATTCTGAACTATTGTTTTTATTCCCCAGCTAATCCTTTCATATGAACTTAATCGATAAAGCTAAGTTTGTCATCATCAAAAAGGGGGAGAATGTTAGAATCTTAAGTTTTGATGAAGACTAAAATATAAAGGATTAGACCAAGTGCCTAGGAAGCAATAGTATACTTAGGATCCCAAGTAAGAGTGCTTCCGGATGAAGATTTACTTCCGGTTAGATTAGGACTTGCGCATGCGGATGAATGCTTTCATCCCCCAGCGTCAGCAAGTAAATAACTAGGGATTTAACTTGGTCCATGAACTTTAGGTGCACAAACCCTAAAACTAAGCTATGGTTCAATCGGAAGCGAAGTTGCTTCCTGTTAGAATTAGACTGGCGCAGAGCGACAGAATAGATATTACACCAAGCGTCAGTAAGTCTACTTCCCCAAGTGAAAGCGCTTCCTGTTAGACTTAGACTGGCGCAGAGCAATAGAATAGTTATTACCCCAAGCGTCAGTAAGTCTACTTCGCCAAGTGAAAGCACTTCCTATTAGATTTAGACTGGCGCAGGTTGATAGACTAGATATAACCCCGAGCGTCAGCAGAAATGCAACATCAAGTGAAGTTGCTTCCTATTAGATCTTGACTGGCGCAGACTGATAGAATAGATTTCACCCTAAGCGTCAGTGAATTCACCACGTCAAGTAAAAGTGCTTCCGATAGCTCAGTGACTAGCGCTGAGTAGTGGAATGAAATAGACTAAGCGAGAGCAAGTCATGGTGAACTAAATCCCTCATCAAGTGAATTTACTTCCGAATGTAGAAGTGCTTCCGGATACACCTGAGACTTAGGATCACCCACTGCATGAGACTATATGATTATATTGCTAAACTAACGTTCAAGTGCAGCACACTCAGTAAGGTTGCTTCCGGATGAGAAGTTGCTTCCGCAAGCAATCAGAATGTCTGAACGTTCAAAGAGATGCAGTGTCAGAATGCTTTTGTCAGAGCAGAGGTGTCAGGACTACTTTTCAGAGATAAAGCAAGTCAACCCTGCTATGCATTAATGAAGCATTAAATGGGCGAACGGTAACAAGGGAAAAACGGACATATTCAAACGGCTAGCCCACCTACCAAGAGTTCAAAATGCTTGAAGACTATATAAGGAAGCTCAACTTCATTTATGTAGATGTTAATGATCTTCAAATATTCTTGAGCGAGAAAATCCTTATTCATTCAAGCTGCCCAGAAAAATGAAGAGCATTTAACACTTGGAGTGATTTTTCACCTACCTATTCTGTACTCACAGTAGTTAAGTCTCTTTCTGTTAAAAGAGCATTTATTGAACTTAAGTGTGTAACATCATTTGTTCTGTAAGAGAACTTAGTCAGAAAAGCCTTCAAGTGTAAACTTCAAACCCTTGCTTGGTGTGAGGGGGAGACAGTTAGATAGGTTACAAGTGAGCCAGTGTAAAACTTGTTGTAAGGTTGCAAGTGAGCCCGTAAAACTTGCGGTTGTAAGGTTTCAGGTGAACCCGATTTAAAACCTGAGTTATAGTGAAACTCTCGGCCTGGGTGGTTGAGGACTGGACGTAGGTCAGGTAGACCGAACCAGTATAAATCTTGTGTCATTTACTTTAAGTATTTATTTTTGAAGCACAATTCACCCCCCCCCCCTCTTGTGCATCCATTACGTTCACGATTCGCTTCGATGGCCACCACGTGCGTCTGTAAACGGTTCTCTACTTCGCCAATCCGATCACCAGATCGTGTCTCCGGAGCCATGATCCAAAGATTTGCTCTGATACCAGAATTGATACAGAAAGAAGAAGAAAGAAAGAATTTGAAAGAAAACTCAGTTGTATATTCCACACACCCAAATGGGGAGCCTGTACAGTATATAAGAGTGTTTGTTACAATCAACTAATTCAGTTACAAGCTGTCTGACGTGTCACAACTGTACAACTAACATACAATCACGTGCCTTATTAAGTGATGTCATGTGCTCTTATTCTAAACAACCCATCTAACATGTATCATTATCCTTGTTTGCTGGAGTTGTTTCCTTTTTGGGGATATTAACTTGTATCATAATACATTGAGGAGTTTAATCATAATACACACCAGGCAGGATATACAAGATCAATTTCCTGATTTGATTACATTAAGGATGTAATTTAAGGTAGTTATTAAGACATGATATTGCCAATTTATCCTAACTATGTACCTTTATCCTCACTCTCCTACTCTTGCTTTTTGTTTATGATAGATAAGTATTATTAGGGTTTATTTGGAAAAAGAAGTTGAGAAAAATTAGAAAGCTGCTTATATTTAGGAACAAATTGAAATCTAGAAGTGATTATATATTTAGGAACAGAGAGAGTATTACCTTAGTGGGGACTGATGTAATATACCACCTACTAATTTACCTAACTTACCAAAAATAACACTTTCAATCCAATAATTGACTTTTCTAACTATGATAGAAAGAGATTTTTCCATAATATCAATATCACTATCATAGTTAGAAAAGAATTCCTAATATTTTATATATATTATCCATGATAGAAAAGAATTTCCTAATACAATACAAATGCTATCATGGATAATTAATTGCTAACCATGTTAGTAAGAATTCGCCTAACATGGTTAGAAAAGGAGAATAACATAACATTTAGAAAACATAACCATGGCAGAGAGGGGCCCATCTAACATGGTTATATAAAATAACAACACTAATCACAACGGTAAATCACAATCACTCAATATAACCATGTTAGGAAAAGAACTTTCCTTAACACAGTTATTCGAAACACCTGTATCAATTAACATATCAACACAACTATCTGACTTAAGCATGTCAATATCACAAAGCGTAGTCAAACATCGTTAATCACAATTATATTATACGTCCATATCAAGAAAGAGGGATTGTCTTTCCATTAGCAGACAATTCTCCTGTAACGGTCAATCCACCAGTACATAATCAATTTTCACACTAACACAGTGTGTGATACAACCACAACTGTCACACTATTTCAATATTGGTGACCAACCAACAATCAACAGAAACACTAACACAATTCATTCCAAATAATACAAACAAATGCGGAAGCAGATGCAGCCTAATCAAATGGCAATATATATATAATCCTAATAGATCACCACCGGCCTACTCACTATCTAAGTGCAGGCCGGACAGCTCCTTCCCTTTCCTCTGTGCCTCCCTCTGGCATGATCACCTGTAAAAAATAAAGGGAATGGGGTGAGACAAAACTATGTCTCAGTAATCACTACTTAACTCACTGTGAGACTCAGAAGTGGGGTAGCGGAGTGTCTACAGGGTACCACAGTTTTCAAAACCTGCATAAACCACGCAATACATACATATATATGCAGAACAGATACATCCATCTCTCCATAGACAAAAATAAACATGTGTGACACTGTGCCCTGTCTACAATCCGAAAAGCATGAAAAAGGGACCACTCTAATCAATGTGAAAATCCCTGGTTCCTTTACAATCTGAGGAACCCATACAATTAACCTATCGATCTGCGCAAATCGATAGGTTACATCGGCCGACGGTACTAATAATCAGTGTCATGCAACATACAAAAGATTTATATACAAATATGTATATATAAAGTATAGTTCATTTAGAAAGGTACCCTATAGCCCACGTTTAAATATAAAATAATCTGAACACATTTCATTTATATAATTAAGTAAAAGAGGATTTTAGAATTCCTCAACTACCGTCACCCTCAGTATCATAGTCAGTTAAGCGTGATTACCTGCACAGCTTAGTAGCACTAGATATACATAGCTAACGTCGTCCTCAAGCTCCGCCGTCTATAATTGTACAATGACCTACTGTTGGTCAACACACAATATCAGTGACTTAGACTTACTATTCAAACTAATTCTAAAACAATTATTGAAGTAATAAATTACTTCTAACATCCACACTTTTCTATATTCTTTTGTACCCCACAATTCCCTTATTTGTAATTCCTAAAGTGTGAGCTTTACAATTCTCCCTCAAATCTTACCAAAAATCAACCAAACATGTAAAACTTGCTAAATCTGCTTCAAAAATATTCCTTTAGTATTCTAAATGGATTTCTAACTTCCCCAAATAATCCACTACCAATCAAACACTCTTTTGCCTAACCAAAATCTCTTTTAACCCACACTTTAACTACCAAAATTTCTCCTATACACAATTTCAAACAATTTCACTCCTCCAACATCTTCATAACACCTACACTAACATTTCTTTACCTCCAATTGAATTCATACAGTCCACAAAAACAATCCTTTACTTTAAAGAAACCAAAAATGCCCAAAAATTTCAAAACAACCACCAACCACCAAACCACCATATTAATATCAAATTTACTTAAAGTAACTTCCCAATTTCACAAACCTACTACCAAACTCCAAACAGTCTTTTACATAATTTAATCAACACTTAACTTTTAAATTTCCTTCCAAATGCCAATCCAACCAAAACTAAAATTCCAACCACCTCATATAACTTTAACAAACCTTATCTAACTATCAATTTATTCATAACATCCTTCATTAACAAAACACAACTTCAAAGAGTCCAAAAATGTCTATAAAATTCCCAAAATAATTCCCAACTTGAATAACTTAAATGCTTTCCAAAAATCTTCAATTTACCACTTAAACATCCCCAAATTCTTGTTTTAAGCTCCAATGATTTAATTATGGTTAAACCCTAGCTTCAAAGAAACATAACTTATACCAAAAATTCTTAAATGTTCAATCTCCTTTAGAAAATCCAATTGCTCCCAAGATTACTCCAATTCAATGTCCCACTTTCAATATTAAAGCATTAACATTCCATAATTTTTAGTATGTCAAAAACCCTAACTTCAAAGAATACCTAAATATTCCCCAAAAATTTCAAAAGTAGTTCCAACTTAAAGAAACATCAAATATCATCTGAAAACTTCAATTAACCACTTGACAATCATTATGGTAGCTTGACAATCTCAAAGTCTCAATTTTTCACAAAAACCCTAACTTAAAAGAGAGAACTTTATCAAAAATCTAACATCCCCAAAGTGGTAGGAGGGCTTACAAAGTTTAAGAATGAGAGGGGAGACACCACCAGCGCCGGCCACCGTCCCAAAACGCCGGAGACCAACCTCTAAAAGGGGCTGGCCGAGTTGCATCCAAGAAGAAGAAAAGGCAAATGAGAAATGAAGTTGGAAAGGAGTACTAGCTTGAAGGACCAAAGAAAACTATCATCTCACCTCCCTAAACCGCCGACTGCCGTCGTAGCTCGACGGACACTCGCCGGAAAATTGAGCCCACACGTCAGAAAAGGAGGAGGACGAAGAGAAATAGATCGGACCAACTCCAACAATTTTTGAGTAACCTACACAACTTTGCACCAAGGGATGGAAGAATGGAAGTGAAAAGATGGAGAAAATGGTGAGTGGGAGATGAGAGAGAGATGAGGCCGATGGGTTTTGAAGAAAAGAAGGGGGTTGTGCGTGTGTAATGATATAAAGAGGAAGAAGGGCATGTTTGGTTATGTTGTTTATGTGTTGGGTTTAATGAAATTTTGTAGCAAAATTCATCAATGTCCTCTTTTAATTTAAATCTACTAAAACATGTCTCCAGTATCTTTAACTTTAAAAATATTTTAGATTCCATGATACCCTCACATCTCTATTTCTTCAATTATTTAAATAATTATTTAGATGCTTATTTCCCAAAACTTCCAAAATATCTCAAAAATCTCCAAAAATTCTAAAAAGTCCCAAATTTTCCCAAAAATCCTAATAAATTTCATATTTTCAAATGGTCATTTACTAAAAATCATTTTCTAATCCTATATTAAATTTTCAGGATGTTACAACTGAGGTAATATTGATGCATAGAAGGGCCGACATGGCTCAATAGTAAGCTTGCTTGCCGTGTGGTCTGAGGTCGTGAGTTCGAATCAGCCTCTCTGCTTTATGCAGAGAGGGAAGACTGTCTAGTAAATTCCCTTTCCCAGAACTCTCACCAAGTGGGGCCTAGAACTGGGTTGACCCTTTCTTTTACCTTAATGAAGCTTCACAATCTCTACTTTCAAAACATTATAAAATGAAATAGTGAATTGTTCATGCAGATGGTTTGAATGGAACAAAAACACGACCGAGGAAAATGATAGTATAGGGCTGAAGGTTTCTGAGAAGGTGCTCAGTGAGTTGGAGGATGTTGGGCAGCAGTTAGCTCTGGCATTTGACAACGATGGAACCATGCTGGTCGTTGGTGGGGAGGTAAAGTTACTAGTTATGACATTTTAATTATGAAAATGATGTTCTTTATAACCAATGATCTTGTTTGAAGCTTCATTAGAAAAACAAACATCAAAATAGAGAAAATATGTTTTAATAAAGGAGTTGCATGCTATATGATTTTCTGATTTTGGTGCAGTACAGGATGGCAATCTGAGGGTTTTCAAGTGGCCTAGCATGGAAATGATTTTTAATGATTCTAAAGCCTATTCGACAGTAAAAGACTTACATTTCAGGTCTGTTGTTTAGCATTGTTATTGAGATTTCACTTTTCACTTTTTATTTGAACATCACAAAGAAAAAAAAGGAAAGGATTTTGAAAGAAAGTAAAGCGGAGTTCTGTTTACCCATTTTCCTTTTGATGCGGGCTTCCTTTATAGTCTTAGTTTTATTGTCTTGCAGCTTTGATGGTAAGCTTCTTATCTCATTGGGGAGTGGTGGGCCATGCAGAGTTTGGGACATTTCTTCATCAACTGTCTTAACTTCCTTATCAAATAGAAATGTGAGCAATTGATTGTCACTTACACTGTACATGTTAAGTTGACTACAGAGTTAAGTCATTGGATATGCTATGAACTGTAAATTACTATTGACAGAATAAATTCTGAAATATGGAATCTATAAATTAAACACCAAATAATATATAGAGTGCAAACATGTGCAGTCTCTGCTTATTGAAGGCTGGAAAATATATATACCTTGAAATTGTTTATTATAAAGCTTTATAATTGTTGTTAGTTATGTTAATTTGTATATTGTTTTCTCTTTTCTTATAGAGCATCATTGTGATCTAGTGTCTACTAATTGATTGGTAGATAAACTTACAAGGTAAACTTGGAGAGGATGATCTTTCATAGTTGTCTTCTCCTAAGTAATTGCATCAGATGGAGGTGATTTTTACATGTACGCATTTATAATTTATAAACGTCTGGTGTTTGAATCAAAACTTTTCAATAGCCTTGTCTGATTGGCATTTGCTCTGTAGCTATGCTTAGGTTTCACATACTTCTTAGCTTAGGGAGAGAGTGAGGAATTCCTGATTTTCTTTTGGGGTTCTTTCAAATGACCTCTTTTCTTGGGATACTTTTGTAAATCTTCTTTTGATTTGGACCTATAAATAGGGGTTCCTATCTGCTCATTCCTCAATTCTGGATTTATGTTGCTTATATACGTGTATATATATGACTAGACTTGTTAGTTAATAACTAGTGAAGTGTTATGGAATATCCTAGATGTATCTGCACAAAAATTATAGTTCTGATGATCAATATCTGGCCAAAATGTACTATAAGGTTTCATTTTTTTCCACTGTTACACTGTTCAAGTGGGTAGTGTTCTGAATTGCAATTGTTGATCATAAGATAATATAGTGTTGTTGATGAACTTTCTCATAACCTTTTTGCTTCACTAATCATTTAACTTGACTGTCGCGTTCACTATTTATTGTAGACTAACCATATTTGTTTTTAACTATCATGAAGGGTAGGTGTTTAGCTCTTGCAGATTTTCTCAAATGACTGATGGGACCCATGTCTTGTATATTGCTGCCATGACAGGTATATGCAACTCGATTAGAAGTATTCTAAGGGTAACTTTATTTTATTTAATTGGCAATTGTTTTGTTTTCTGGATTTAGACAAAGGAGGAAGCATTCTGACATGGGATGCAAAAACTGGGGCAAGGATTGGATCAAAACATGTTATCCGTGATGCAATCTCTGCATTCAATGTCTCAGCTGATGGAAAGTTAGTTGCATGGTAAGCGATCTTATACTCCCTCCATCCCTTCAAATAAAATCCAAATTTCTGAATTGGTCTGTTTCCTTCTATAAAATCCATTTTGGTTTTATCGGAACATGTAATGTACTTTTATCCATTTTACTTTTACTTAATAAACTCTCATTATAATAGTCCTATACATTCTCTAATGGTTTTTTATCTCATCTACCCACTTATAAGGGCATATTTGAAAACACAAAATCACATTTCTTACATATTTGTACTTTTAACCAACATCAAAAGTTTTCATGAATTAAGAAATCTAGTGATTTGGATCTCATAATAAGGGAGGGCCACAATACATCTTTTCAATTGGTCAGTAAAAATATATTAAAAGGATAAGAGGCGAGAAATACTTTCATGCGTCAAGGTCAAGGTAACGACTTTCAAGAACTTATTTATTCTGTTTTGATGGTTTGATATGCAGTGGAACACCTTCAGGAGATATTGTGATTGTGAATTCAACAAATATGTGGATTTTGTCTATGAATAAGAAAGCTCACCTTGGCATCGTAACTTGGTTAGCTTTCTCCCATGATTCAAGGTTTGAAGTCAGTATATTGTTACTGTTTTTACCTAGAGCTAAGTTTTTGTATCAAAATTCGGAAGTTAGTGATAGTGTTGACTCTTGACCACAGGGCTCTGGCCTCTGTATCCTTTGATTCAAGTACAAGGGTTACCATAATTGAGGAGAAGCAGAAAAGTGGTATGTGCATATTTCTTCAATTACTGTCAATGGGTGTCATAGTGCGCAGTGTGCATATTGCAATTTCTTCAATGAATTAGATCTTTTATTAAGAATCGGATGGAGTATTTGTTTAGAATGCTTTTATCCATTAGAGCTGTTGAGACTTTGATGAGCATTATTAATATGCATGTTAATTTATGTTCAGGGGGATCGAGCTTATGGATTGCTATACTCTTCATCATACTTGCAATAGCTGTCTAGCTACTATCTGAAACTTCAAGACATTGACAAGTTATCGGTCAAAAAAGACATTGACAAGTTGAAGTCATTTTTTCTTCAAAATTAACTTGTAGTGCTAGCTGCAAAGTTTTGTGAGTGTAACAGCATAATTTGTATGCATGTTTGATTTTTGGGGCTGTAGATGTCTTAAAGTTATCATCATATTGAGCGAGGTACTTCAGAACTCTTATTTTGTTACCAGGTAATAACGCTATCTGAATTATTACTCGTTGAATTCAGCAAAGACTAAGCTGTATTTTCAATAAGAATAAAAAAAATAGATATTTCAGTGATATTTTTTATCTTTCAAAAAAATTATGTTGCATTTTTTTTCACAACAAGCAAGTCAAATTCTTGATCACCATTAAAATCTTATCCGTACCGAAAAAATGGCACAAATATTATGAAGTATCTAATGGTAAGGTCAAATGAAAAATTGTCACCCCAAAAATAGTTGTAGGTAATATACCAATCTTATCTTCTATGACAAATAGTTATTTCACATTTAATAATTCATGCAAAATAGGTATTGTTATTTATTTGAGATAAAGAAGTTTAGCATAGTTAATTACACACGGAACGTGCATAATCACTCTCGTAGTATGATTAACTACTTTTTTTCATTACTTAGAAGGAGTGTTGTTTCTCTGAAACCATATTAATTATTTATGTAACAGAAATAATTACTCATGGAGGGCGAATAACTACTACTTTTATACTGTGTTTAACTACTTCAGCTTTGTAACTATTTAGAAGGGGTTTGCTTAACTATTTTAATAAAACAAGTAACTATTCGTGGAGAACGAATAACTAGAGCATTTATCCTAAATAAGGAACAATATTTCTTTTGTCTTTTTCCAAATTTGTGACCCTTTTTATCTTTTTGATATTCAATTGTCATGTTATTGGTATTTTGCTAATATATAATCCTCCTTTTGGTTCCTAAATATATGATCATATTAACTTTTTTGTGGAGTTTAAATAAGTAAATTTAACCATCAAATATTTTTTTATAACAAATCAAACCATTAAATTTTAACTCATGCAACATGCAACTAAAGTAAAGATTAGTGTAAAAATAAAATAAATTAGTAAAAGCAATCTTACAAGAAAATTTAATTCAAACATACGAGTTTTGAGTGTAGGATGCGACGATTATTTATTACTCCCTCCGTTCCTAAATATAAGATCACTTTTGAATTTCAATTTGTTTTTAAATATAAGATCACTTTTTAACTTTTCCCAACTTTTCCCAAAGTAGAGTAACTCTAATAATACTTATTTATTATAACAAGCAAGAGAGAGAGAGAGAGAGTGATGATACAATTATATATAATTAAGATAAATTGGTAATATTATGTGTTAATAACTAACTTAACTAATCTACTCAAATTAGAGAAAGTGATCTTATATTTATATTGAGGAAGGGAAGAAGAATTTTGCTACACAGTTGTTCATATTAATTGATGATTACAGATCAAAGTTGAAGTTGGCAGAATCCACCGACGACACCAAGATCTTGTGAAACTCCTTTTCTACCCTTCACACTTTCTCAGTATCACCACAATGTACCTCACTTATTAAGCTTACTAATAACATTTTCTCAATTTCCTAATCTCTTTTCTTCTTCCTTCCACTTCTCTCTGTGAACAATGGATTCCTCTTCTGCTCTGTTCAACCATCTAAAGGTTTGAGCTCATAATTTGCCTCATTAATCAAATCCTATTATGTTGTTATGTTAATTAATGATGGATTTTCTTCAATTTGAATTTTGTTTGCTTTTGATTATTACAGTCATCGTGTCCTTTCTTTTTACTCGCGGGTCCAAATGTGATTGAATCTGAGCACCACATTCTCACTATGGCTAAGCACATTAAAAGTATCACATCAAAGTACATTTTTTTTTTTACTTTAACTAACTTCTATGCAGTTGTAAATACTAACATCAAAGTACGTTTTTTTTTTCATTTTAGTTATGTTAGTTATTTACACATGATGTTACTAATCTACCCTAATCATATATAATTATTCTCACTCTTTCTCTCTTACTTGTTTATTATAGATAAACATTATTAGGCTTTATTTGGCAGAAAGTTGAGAAAAATTAGAAAGTTGCTTATATTTATGAACAAAATTAAATTTGAAAGTGATCTTATAGTTAGGAATGGAGTGAGTGACATTTTTTTTATCTGATGATAACAACTTGTGACCTGGTGATTACAGTTTCGTGGGACATTATCTTTATTAAGTTTTTACCATGGGATATATTATTAATTTTTCCTTCTTTTTTAAGTTTTTTGAGCCATTTAGTTTACCTGCCATTGTTATACTGATATTTTTATACCCCATTCGATGGATGAGTTTACATTGTGCTACAACTTGTATATAGCTTGAATTTATTTGGAATGTCCTATACTTCTATCTGCTTTTTTCTGGTTGCAATTGCAATGATGAGAAAATTAATTTTACTTAAATCAGAAGAAAAATGTAGTTTTGTATGTGTTGGTGTCTAACATGATCTAGAGTATATGACTATCAGAGTTGGAATACCATTGGTTTTCAAGTCAAGCTTTGACAAAGCTAATCGGACATCGTCAAAATCGTTCCGTGGCCCGGGAATGGCTGAAGGAATGAAGGTTCAGAACCCTACTACTTTTAATTTCACTGTTGTTGTTTTGTTTCTTTAGAAAGCATGGAGTTTATATCTTTTAGGATTCTGGAGTTTTAACCAAAACAATTAAAGCATTAGTGATAGTTGCATAAAAAGGAAGAAATCGTTGATATTTGTGCCAGATAATTTTGGCTGGATGTTGCAATAGCAGACCTTGTGGCATGACTTGGGTAGTCTTTTCAAGCCTCTTGTAGGGCTCAGAAAGATATACCATGAGAGTGCTGATCTGGGTCAGATATCCTATCTTGCGTTGTTAGCCACATTTCTAGCCAAAGGAAAAGGCTACTGTACTCGTGCTGGAAAAATGTTGGACGATTCTTCTTTTTAAATGGTGTTATGATAAAGTATTTAATTGTAAAATATTTTTGGACAATCTTCATTTTTTATGTTTGTTATGATAACATGTTTACATAAATAGAATCATTACTTTGAATATCTACTACCACAGCTATTGTGATATAGCTGGAGCAGCATTTTCCTTTGATATGAAAACTGCATCATGATATTAAATTTCTCAAAACCACAGAATTTTGATCTTGGTGAAGGTCAGTTATAAATTAAACGCCTCCCGGGCATCGCTGGACCTTGTAGGTTGCAGGTAAATGTTTCGAAATTCAAAAGGTCCCTTTCTTTGTCTCTATCCCTCCTTATGTAGGTTTTGCTTATTTACTCCTCTTGCCTTTCATCTTCTGCATCAGATCTAGCTACTTTAGCTTTCCAAAAGACTCAGGTGAGTGGTATTCCTCTCGGCATTGAACAGCTCGTGGAAGGTAAGTGCGAAGCTGCTCTGTTGTTCAAGGTTGATAGGGTTTCTTTCCACATGTTGTGCACTATGTTCATGGTGGTAAGCAACTGAAGCAAATGATGTCAGTGGATTTGGTGGTCTTCGATAGATCTGTGAGTGTTTTTCTAGCTGTGAATGAGCTATTATTTTGTTTTTTTGCTCCGATTTTGGTTCTGTTTGAGTGATTTGTCAATATTTGTTTTTGCTAGGGTTCTCACATCATACTCATGATAGAAGATGATGCTTCTATCTATGTACATGCGAGGATGTTCCTTGAGGATAGATGCTATCGCATAACTAATTTTGTGGTGAGGTGAAACAGGAAAGGATTTCACAAACGCTTCCACATTGTCCTCCTGAAGACGTCCCTTGTGGAAAGGGCATGGGAACTTCTTCCGACCCATTCCTTTAGTCTAATAACTGCGTCTGAGTTTGCTAGCGGATATCCATGGGATTTTGGAACATTGGTTAGCTAATCCCTGTAGCTTATTTATTATGAAATAAATAAATTCATGGTCATTAATTAATCTTAGTGACTGATATTTTTTATATTTTGGCTTAGATTTATGTGGGACAATAGTGACAATGTATGAGTCTGGGGTTGAAGATTTGGATGGTGTTTATGGAAGGACAGTCTGTATCACACTGAAAGATAAGAAGCTACATGATGTTTGGTAAGTTGTTTGTTATTATGTTTAGGGTGTGATTATTAACAGATTTGTTATATTTTATTATTTTATGTTATGATTAAATCTGTAATTAATTTGTCAATTGGATAACTTTTCAGGGGATCTGAGGTTGTTACATGTTATTTACATGGTCAATGTGTTGGAGAAACTTTAAGGGCACATGAGTGTCTAAGCGAGGTTGAGGATATGTTTGTGATTATCCAATATGTGCGCCCTTCATTTGATGTTAAAGTCTTGTGTGCTTGCTATGGTAGTTTCTTCATACGTCTGTTATATGTCTATGATATGAAGCTGTTTTTTCTGCTCTTTTAATGTGCTTTTATGCAAATTGGTTTTCAATCTTTTGGTTTTCTTCAACATCAATAGTTGATGCTTATTAGAGTTAGAACTTAGAATTATTGACGGATTGAAAATTTATCTTCCATTTGATACTAATATTTAGTTTGCAACAACACAAAATATTGTTTACCGATAAGTAGTTTGAGCATATGTCGACAATGACTTATTAGATATATTGATCGATAAGGTTTTGGTCCCGGGCGATGCCCGGGGGAGTACTATCTAGTTAAGTGATAATGAGAAAATAAAGTTTGTGAAGTTCAGAAAAGTGTGAGATGGAGCAAGAAAACTTGTGGGTCCCATGATATATGTAATTGACTTTTCTCATTTCTACTCCCTCTGTTCCTAAACATAAGATCACTTTGAAGAGTTGGATAAGTTCCTAAATATAAGATCACTTTCTATTTTTTCTTAAATTTTGCCCAAATTACCCCTAAACTCCTTTTACAAGAAAATTACTCCTGCCCTCCCTCTTTTTCTTTTTTTTCTTTTTTTCAATGAATGCCTTCCCTTCTTTTTTCTTCTAATATGACGTCAACGAAGCTCCATTTATCCATTTATCCTGCCACACTTTTCTTCACTCATCTTCATATTCCTCTTCTTCGACAACTTTTCTTCACGCGCTGGATCTGCAATGGTGTGTGTAAAATGGACATGGCATCTTAATCTTCATCTTCTTCAATCTTCCTCTTCCTCTTCTTAGCTTTGATTTCTTTCTTTGACAACTTCCATCTTCATCTTCCTCTTCTTCGAAGAGCAAATTACAGCCACGTTTCTGCCGCGCTGACTCCGCCTTCCTCTTCTATTCCTCTGCGACGACAATTTGTGAGTTCAGATCTGATTTTTGTTTTTTTTAACTGAACAGATCTGATTTTTGTTGGTTGAGGCTTTTTTGGGAAAATGTTGAACTTTGAGGGGTATTTTGGGAAGATCATATCATCCTAATTAATTGGAACGTCTTGCTTAATCTCTTGAAATGGAGGGAGTATTTCTCAATAGACCTTACTTACCTCATGTTCTTTTCTCCAGGTTCTCAAGTTCTTTTAATATGGGAGTGACATGTGTCCTTTTATAACAATCATCCATTCAATCTAATGGCCTATATTGAAAGAACTTGAGAACCTGGAGAAAGGAACATGATGTAAGTTCTTCCCTTTCTGAATTCCTGTATCAATTTTATGACAACCAAACAGGCTTATTTCTATTCCCCCAAATTCCTTCCATTTGACACTACATCTCAATTCTGAACGCAGAGATTGATTCCTGAAGGCAAAGAATCAATCCATCAGAGCTTAGGGAAGAAGATGGTGACTGTACCAGATCCTCCTAACTTGAAGAAATACGGCGTTCCTTCCTACGCCGTCGCCTGGGTCCCACCTTCCCAATCCCCCGACCACCTCCTCGCCATCGCCGGCGGCGAAGGCAGCGGCGGCATTCCCAACGCCCTCCTCCTCTCTCATTTCGATCTCCCATCCAATTCTCTCTCCAATCAACCCGTATGTATCTATCTATCTAAATATGCTTTTGAATTTCATTCTATTTGATTTTCTCTCGCTCCAATTCAGTTTCTTACATTATCATTTTAGCTCTTACTCTATTCAATTAGGGTTCACTTTATTTTCCACTTGTCTGTCAAATCACCTCTGTTTCTTACATTTTTTGTCAACATTAAACGTAATGTTAAATTTGCTCTTAACAAAAGAGAGTGTTGTTTTGATATCATGATTTTTTTATAGGTGAGCAAGCTTGGGACTAAGTTTGAGTTGCCTTATAGAATGGCACTTCACCCGGGTGGTGATGGTGTAATTTGTGCCATGCAAAATAGTTGCAGGCACTTTGATTTTCATTATCCTTGTTTGTTGAAGTTGTTTCCTCTCTGAACATATTAACTTGTATTATAATATGTTCTTTCTAATGACCTTACTTCTTGGGATATTTTGTAAATCTTCTTTTGATTTGGACCTATAAATAGGGGTTCCTATCTGCTCATTCCTCAGTTCTGGATTTCTGTTGCTTATATACGTGTATATATATGACTAGACTTATAAGTTAATAACTATTAGTGAAGTGTTATGGAATATCCTAGATGTATATGCACAAAAATTATAGTTCTGATGATCAGTATCAGGCCAAACTGTACTATGAGGTTTCATTTTTTTCCATTGTTACACTGTTCAAGTGGGAAGTGTTCTGAATTGCAATTGTTGATCATAAGATAATATAGTGCTGTTGATAATCTTTCTTATAACCACTTTGCTTCACTAATCATTTAACTTGACTGTCTCTTTCACTATTCGTTGTAGACTAACCATATTTGTTTTTGACTATCATGCAGGGTGAGGTGTTTAGCTCTTGCAGATTTTCTCAAATGAATGATGGGACCCATGTCTTGTATATTGCTGCCATGACAGGTATATGCAACTCGATTAGAAGTATTCTAAGGGTAACTATATTTTATTTAATTGACAATTGTTTTGTTTTCTGGATTTAGACAAAGGAGGAAGCATTCTGACATGGGATGCAAAAACTGGGGCAAGGATTGGATCAAAGCATGTTATCCGTGATGCAATCTCTGCATTCAATGTCTCAGGTGATGGAAAGTTATTTGCATGGTAAGTGATCTTATACTCCCTCCATCCCTTCTAATAAAATCCAAATTTCTGAATCGGTCTGTTCCCTTTTATAAAATCCATTTTGGTTTTATCAGAACATGTAAGTGATGCATAATAACTTCTGGATCAATCCCAGTCATATCAGAATGTGTCCATGCAAAACAATCTTTATGCTGGAGTAAGAAGTTCAGGATTTGTTTTTTGAGTTCAGGGTCTAGACCTGCCCCAATGAGTACTCGCCGATCTGGAAATTGAGGATCAAGGACTTCCGGCGTGAGGTCCTCTACCTGTTCCCCCCAGGAAAGGTGTTCCCGGAGAGTTTTCTGTGATTGCTATGCAGGTTGTTGGGTGGTTGCCTTCAAGGCAGCCCGATAGCATTCTCGGGAGGTACGTTGATGACCATGTATAGTTTTAACTCCCCAAGGGGTATTGAACTTGATACATTGGTGCAGTGTAGAAGGGACAACTTTCATTTTGTGGATGAAAGGCCTCCCTAGGATGGCATTATATGAAGATGGACAGTTCATGACGTGATAGGTGAATTTCACATTCATACCTGCTACTGTGGTTGTCAGGTTAATGATTGCCTTAGACTGGTCAGCAGCTCCGTTCCCAAACACTAAGGTTGTGGGATAATAAGACATCTCATCCTCTAGGTTCATTTCTTTCACAATGTCTCTATACAGGATGTTAACTGAACTTTCAGGATCAATCAGGATTCTCTTTACCTGGTAGTCAGCTATTTTGAGGGTAATGACCAGTGCATCATCATGAATTCCAGGTACTATTTCTTCATCTGAGAAAGTTATTGGTCCAGGTATGGTTTCCCCCTCAGCCAAGTGGAGCTCCTGAGGCTCCATTGGGAGTTCTCTGGTGTGCCTCTTGGCTGCAGAATACGTTACACCACTAATATCTGATCCTCCTGCAATGAAATTGATGGTTTTTACTCCGGATTGTGGTGCTTGCGGCTGTTTTGAGGGACCTGGCTGAGAATTATCTGGAGGTTTTTTATCAGGTTTTTTCAGTAAATCAGTTAGGTATCCTCTTTTCAGGAGTTCTGCTATTTGAATTCTGAGAGATATGCAATCTTCAGTGCGATGACCAAAATCTTCGTGAAAATCACAATATTTAGTCTTGTCTCGCTGATCTGGGCTAGTCAGCATTCTAGATGGCCACCTGACTGCGTCCCCGAGTTTGTAGGGGCCTTTAACGAGCTGGGTTGCAGACACGTTGAATCCTCTTTGTGCAAAAGTTGGAGGTAAGTCCTTTTTGGGCTTCCCTGCCTGCTGAGTATCATTAGATTCACCCTTGTCGGCTGTGGGATATGGTTCAGCTCTCCAGTTCCTTTTATTCTTCTTCTTCGCACTTTTACGAGAACCTGAACCATTATCCTTGCCTTCATCATCAGGTTCATAATTAGAATATCTGGCTGCATAATCTTCTTCCCAACGCATCTGGTCTTCAGCTTTTCGCATAACCCCAGCGTAGGTATCACATGGGTGCTTTGTCAATTCTTTGTAGAGGTCTAGGTCTACAAAGATTCCTTTACGAAAAGCGTTGATTGAGGTCTCCTCATCAGGTTTGTCAATAGTGAGCCTCTCTGTATTGAAACGGGTAACCCAGCTGCGGGTGGTTTTCCCTCGATACATGTGCATTCGGTATAAATCAGCTGAGGTTTTCTGCATCCTACGGCTGCTAGAAAACTGTTGGGTAAATTGTTCTTGCAACTGAGCAAAGGATGATATGGATCTGACAGGCAGTTTAATGAACCACTTCAGTGCTGGACCTGTTAAGCTCATACCAAATCCTTTGCACATGCAAGCCTCTCTGGCTGAGTCTGATATAGGAGCTGCTAGCATCCTTTGTTTGAAGTGAGCCATATGCTCATCTGGGTCACCAGTCCCGTCATATTGATTCATTGAGGGATAGGTGAATCTCTTTGGTAGTTGAGTTTCTGTGATCCACCTCGCAAAAGGTGAGTCAACATAACTCGTCTGGGCATATTTAGGAGTTGTTTTGGTGCTCCTGGAACCTGTTGAATTATCTTTTTCCACTCCTCAATTTCACGTTCCATTCTTATCATTTCAGGATCTTTCTGATCATGAGCACCACCTGAACTTCAGGATTTGGAACCTGAGTTGGAAGTGCTGCCGCTGCTGGAGCCTTGGCTCTCCCCAGGGTTTGCCTTAAATTTCTCATATTGTTTTTGAGAACGTCTATGTTGGTCACGAGGAATTTTAGCTTTGTGCTTCTGGTATCCTCCTTCCTTGTGTCCCATAGTTTCTTGCTTTCTTTGATGACGTTGGAACCCTGTTTGATGAGGGATTTTTGTTCGTGGACTCTGGAAAAGGCGAGTTTTACAACTACCTTTATTGTTATGATTTGGGTCTTGAGCTGTGTGAGCGACATAATCGCGTATGTCTTTGTTCAGGGACTCGATCAAGCGGGTGAGATAAGCTTGTTTCTCATACAACATACGCACGTTTTGCGCTGGGTCATTTTCATGATCGAGGTTTTGCTGGTCATGATCTTCCTCACGACCTTCTTCGTGATCATCTTGATGGTGATCTTGATGATCCTCTTGATGATCATCTTGGTGATCCTCCGCGAGTTCTCTCCCTCACCCCCTTGATGTTCAGGTGGTGTCTCAGGTTTAGGGATTCGCTCTTGGTGATCTTCAGGAATTGTCTGCTCATGATTGTCACCATTTGGAAGAGGGGGTTGGAATGGATCTCCATATGGGGTTTGAGGATCATCCTCTTCCATTGGAACAACAGGGTTTCGAAGATCAGACATGTTGAATCTCAGGTTGAAAGTAGATTATCAGATGAGAAGAAATTTAATTTCTTCCCCACGGTCGGCGCCAAAATGTGTTACCTAGATATTGTATAATCTAAATAACTTTAATAAAATTAACATATAATGGATTTAATCATGATCGATTGATATGAATCATAAGTAAAATATGGATAATCTATTACGAGATGAAAACCTGTGTAAGAATTATTGAACATGAAAGCTGGATTTAATAGTATAAACAAAGATAAGGATGAAATATAATAAGCATGGATTATGAATTGGAAATAACAAAGATAAATTCGAAATAAGATAAAGTATGATGAATAATCACGATATTATGAGATAAGAACTGGAATAATAAGATTAAAGCTTAAATAAACATCAATGGATAGAACCTGGCAGACTTTATTGAACGGAATAATCAGAATACAAGTTGAATAAGATAATCAGAGCACAAGTTGAATAGCCGGTTACAAGAGATCTCTCAATACAAGAAAGTAAAAAGTGATTGTAATCTTGCTCACGGATATTCTGTACCCTAAACCCTAGATGGACCTATCTTATATAGCCTAAGTGGTCCCACTTATTTCTCCTAACAGTTATGTTAGGCGTTATCCTGAAAAAGCCATTTTAGCTGCCAGGTCTTTAGCATGTCCGAGTTTCTAGCTCAAGATCTTCGCCTGAATCTTCGGGCAGTTATTCCTTCTTATCCACAAACGTCAGTTCTGCACTCCACCTTCCGTAAAATTTGTAGCACGTGCTCATCCTCCAACTTCCACATTTTTCTCATGGTCAAGTGTACGTTGAACCGCTACGCATTCTCTGGTTATTGGGCCCAGCCCAAATTTAATTTCTGCGGGTCCAAGGGAGCACAACTATCTAAAATGATCACAATTCTGTAGTTCAATTTAAGATTCTAACGATTTTGAAAAATATAAGAAAAAATAATAAAATTTTTTAAAGTGACTGTAAATGATTATTTGAAAAAAGCTTAACAAGTGGGCCCGTGATTATGCACTATATATTGAACGGTTAAATCACTATTTAAAGTTTATAAATATGGTAATAATTTAGAAATTCACACTTCAAAAGAATTATTTATGTTGGGGTTATTTCCTTAAAGCACTTCTATACAAAAGAAATTAAAGTAAAATATGTGTCTGGCCTTAAAAATATAAAAGGAAAATTCTATAATTAATTAAGGAGGATTATTGCTCCAATACATTCAATTCATGATCGCGCGAACGCACATATTATGGACTTCTTATTATAGCTTTTATCTATTTTCTGACGAAATGTGATTTTATTAAACATATCCAAACAAGAAAGTTTGTTAGCAAAGAAAAAAATGTGAAAATTATGATACGACAAATTCAAATCAAAATAATGAGGAAGTTGTAAAAGAACAATACGATCGCGTTCGTTGGTAATAGGAGTAGAAATGTGATTAATGTATAGAAGGCATTGTTAATGAAGTAACAACGATGGTTGATTAGTAATCATTAAGAAGATATGGAAAATGAAAAGGTATAAGTGATCATGCATGGCTCAATTTTTAGTCATCATTTTTTATGTGCGATAGTAGTTTCCGGCTTTTTGACCACATTGACAAAACTTTTCGCACTAAAACTCTTAATTAATCTCATGCAAAAAATTGGAATAGATCAAACATCAAACAATATATTGATTTATTGTGACTCACCTTTCTTCAAATGCAACCACCGGTTTACAAGTTACAATCTTTATAATATATTCACTATTAATCCGATATTATTAGACATAACTCATCATCAAGCAATATTATTTATTACATTATAAAATAATGCAATTTATATTTTGTTTCTTCTTTTTTTTTTAACAATGCAATAAAATTTCTCATTTTATGTAATTATTTTTCGTTTTATTTCAGCACGCATGTACTTGTGTTTGTGTGTGTTAGAATAGTCAACTAACTCCCTCCCTCCCTATATATATGTATGTAGCTTACTAATCCCCCTAAGGCTTTCTCTGTAACACACAACTAGCTAGCTTTACTTCCTTCTCAAACTTCATCTCTTTATTCCTTCCCTTTACTTTCTCCTCGGAACCTCACTTTTCAAACTCAAAAGCTCTCATCATATATACACTTAAAGACCTTCCATATATATACATATAGAGAGAGAAGTGCTGATTTGATATTCATAATGTCTGATTCATTCGGTGCTTTCAAGCTTCATTCTTACACTCCAAATCGCACAATTATTACTCCATTATCATCAGCTATCACTTCAAACCCTTGTTGCCTTTGTGCTCACTGTACCAATCTTCTCCCCTTCAATGTCCAACATATCGGTAAAAGCCCACATGCACTTTTTCTATATACTAGTATAATTTGTTTTCATAATATGCGTGTTTGTTACCATTCTATCATAAGTCAGTCGTTGAGAAGATTTCCTTGAGGCAAGGGTCTAATAATGCATTAAGCTCTCTATCTCTATCGGTTAGTTTTTTATTCCCTAAGTCCAATATTGGAGAGAGCTACGCATATTGATGGTTCCGACTAGATCTAAACCTGGCTTTTTATTTCTATATATAGGGTTCTTTCTTACATTTGTTTGTTAATAGTGTCATGACCATGAGTATTAACGGGCTTTGGTGTTCATCACCCTAAAAGATTCCCTTCAAACAAAGACCTCATAATACATTGGATATTAATTATTCTCCAACCTTAACCACTAGTTACCACGGGTAACAATGGCTTTTTTGTTGAAAAACCAGAATGAGTTATATATAAGTGGGTCTTCAAATTTCTACTCCCAGCAGGAGGTCAAATCCATGCCGAATCAATTTAATCCCTTAATAGTAGGAGAGCTTGTTGTATCGAAATCTTCAGGATCTCATCTTGACAGTCTAGATTTTATATCTATTAAAAATATTGCAATAGATACATAATATAGATTAAATCTAGATCGTTGAGATTAGATTTGACGGCTTAGATATAACTAACTTTCTCCACACGTCTTTTTTCATGAGTAGGGAAACTAAATGCTTTGCTAATTGACCTTCTCTCAAAAGACTAGTAGTACTAGTTAAACGTATATTTATATATAAAGATTTATACGTTGATATTTTTCATTTAATTTATCTTTAGTTGTAATGTAGGAGAGGGAGAAGGTATTACAAGCAGCACAATGTGGAGTCCAACACCTGCACAATTGCTTTACCTTGAACAACTCTACACACAAGGAACTAAGACACCCACAGCTCACCAAATCCAGCTCATAGCTTTACAACTACGTCGTTTTGGTAATATCCAAGCCAAGAATGTCTTCTACTGGTTCTAGAATCACAAAGCAAGAGACCGCCAGAAACGACGTCGTTGTAACATGGAAATTTCCTCTTCTCCTCCCTCCTCTTCTGCTCATCATCATCAACTGAAAAATCATTTCCCTGAAACGCTAATAGGGCAATCAACTCAACATGCTCGTGAAGGTATAACAGTTTTAGCTTTATTCTCCTTATCATAAGTTTGTTTCATATACAAGATCACTTACGATGAATTTTGAGTTTTTTAAGATATCAGTATACTTAAAATTCTAATGCATTAACAAATTTACAAGGAGGAGGTTTATGATAGTAATATAATCTTATTATATGCACAAGTGTTTCAGAAAGATAATACTCTCTCCAGTCCTAAATATAGCTAGTTGACTTTTTTGGAAAATCCTAAAAAAATAAAATAAGTTAATTATAAATTGATTTACTCAATATTTTCACTTTAACTTCTTTATTTTACCTATAAACTAATGGATAATCTAAAAATATATCAAATATGTCATAATTTAATAACTTATTTCGCATTCTTAATCTCTCCAAAAAAAAAGTCAACTAACTCTTATATTTAGGACCGGAGGTAGTACTATAGTTAAACAGGTTATTATCTTACTTCTTTACTCTTACCAACTAATCAGTCAGCTCAATCTATCATCTTATCTTAAGGACTTGAAGTATAACATATATGATGTTACGATACAAATTTTTTTGTGACATTTTTTTGTTTAAGAACAATGTTGTCTCATATATAAGTGTTTTTGATTTCAAAACATTACAATGCATGTTTCCCCAACATGTAAAGAAAACAAAATTGATAATTGTTAGCATTTTTAGCAATACTTTCATAAACAATATTGCTCTATTTTTATATATACTTCTACTGCGGCCTTTGCTGATACCCCAAAAAAAAAACTTCTTGGTTAACAATGTAATTTAACGTTGTACTACCTCCAATCCTGAATATAATATCTAGTTGACTTTTTTTTGGAGAGATTAAGGTTGCGAAGTAGGTTATTAAATTATGACATATTTGATCTATTTTTAGATGATCTACTAGTTTATGGGTAAAATAAACTAGTCTAACGGAAAAAAATTAGGTAAATTAATTTGTAATTAACTTATTTTGCTTATTTAGGATTTTCCAAAAAAGTCAACTATGTCTTATATTTAGGACCGGAGGGAGTATTTTAATTACTACCTCCGGTCCTAAATATAGGACCTAGATAACTTTTTTTTGGAGAGATTAAGGTTGCGAAATATGTTATTAAATGATGACATATTTAATATATTTTTAGATAATCCATTAGTTTATAGGTAAAATAAACTAGTTTAAGGGAAAAAATTAGGTAAATCAATTTATAATTAACTTATTTTTTGCTTTTTTAAGGTTTTCAAAAAAGTCATATAGGTGTTATATTTAGGACCAGAGGGAGTATTAGATATTGTTTGATTAAAGGTTTGATATGCGTTGACATAGGTTCAGGATTGAGAGGGACAAGTTATGAAGTTTTTTTTTTTGGCCAAGGACAAGTTATGAAGTTAAAGGGACAAACAAGTGGGCATCTTCTTCAAACTGCAGTGCACTTGCAGAGGTCTGCATTACTGTTCCTTTTATCTTTTCGCTTTCTTTTTAGAAATCATTTACACACACACACACATACACAATATTAGTGTGAAAAGACTCAAAGAGAGTAACATAGAAGAATGTAATTAATTAATTCTAAAAACTTTTATGATAAAATCATTTTGATTCAAACTTGTGTAAATCAAAATGTGGCTTACATACGTAGTGCAACTCAAATTTACCAACATAGCATAATGCGTGTGCATGCAATACAGTGGAACTAATTGCTCCGTCATGTCCTTGAAATTAGATAAGGTAACTTTGTTGGAACTTGAAAAAGAAATTAAATCATAAGGGAGGGTGTATACCATAAATTTATATATTATTTTATAAGTGAGTTAATTATTTTTGTTTAGGTAAAAAAATATAGATATGTGTACTTTAAAATAGTTAACTTTCTTACTCAATCTCTCTAAAAATATAAATTAATCTTATTTTAAGAACTATAGAAATAATAATATGTTTGTAAATAGTAGTATATAAGCTAAGCAAATTAAAACTTTGACAACCTTTTCTAGGTACATTTGTATATATACAGTTTTCAAGCGAGAGAATTAATAGGGTTGATGATGGTAACTCATTTGGACTTTAATGAAATTGATTAATTAATTTTATTATCTGGGTCTTATAATAAGAATAGGAAGCATCATATTATAATTGAGTGATTTAATTTGTTTCATTAATTAAAAAACAACCCTAAAGTGGTCTTATAAATGGATCAAGGGAAATATATTAATTAATTCATAAGTCAAACTAATTAATGTAGAGAAATAAGATAAATATAGGAGATTGAAAAAAATACTATTACATTATAAAAGAGCAAAGACAGGCTCAACTAACACTTCTATTTGTGACCGGAGTTAGTTATTTATAAACATTAAAGAAATTACTTAAAATTCTACCTAAAATATCTTATTTAATTATAGGAAAATCCTAGATAAGAGACATTTGAATTTTAAAATCATTTTAATTAGTTGAATAGCAGACTTAATTAACTAGTTGAGTAGTGACATTTACTACTCAAAATCCTCTTTCTACGATCCTAAAATTCAACTGTTATTTATTTGAGATTTCCCCTTTAATTATCACCCCACGGATCAAACCCCTTTTAATAATATGTACTATTTATAGGACGGTTGGAAAAAAAAGTTATAAATTTAGGAAACAAAAGTGAATTAAGGTCTTTCTTTATTTTGTAGTATCAAAACAACCCCATAAGCGACACTTTGTCTCCCCAAACACAAAAAATTGACAGGGAACATAATTATTGGAAAAGTAGGCGTACATTGTTGTTCAGGAATTTAAAAGCATAGCCATAAACTTTGGAATGAGGTGTGTATCTGTGCATAGGATTTTGCAAAACTGAAGAAAAAGGCAGGAAGATATATATACATAAGAGACTTTTTCATCGTCTTATAGCTGAAACTGAAACTTCTGCAAACAATGCCAAACACAGACTGAGAGAGAGTGAGTCTGATCCATGCTGCACAGCAAAATGAGTGTACCAACACACACGCACACATAACGCCGACACCAATAGGACCACATCCTAATAATACCAACCAACATTTGTAATTATTACAAATTACTAACTCCCGTCCTAAATATAAGACCCAGTTGACTTTTTTTGGAGAGATTAAGGTTGTGAAATATGTTATTAAATTATGACATATTTGATACTCCCTCCGTTCCTAAATATAAGACCTAGATAACTTTTTTTTTGGAAAGATTAAAGTTGCGAAATAGGTTATTAAATCATGACATATTTGATATCTTTTTAGATTATCCATTAGCTTATAGGTAAAATAAACTAGTTTAAGAGAAAAAATTAGGTAAATCAATTTATAATTAACTTATTTGTTGCTTTTTTTAGGATTTTTCAAAAAAGTCATCTAGGTCCTATATTTAGGAACGGAGGGAGTATATTTTTAGATCATCTATTAGTTTATAGGTGAAATAAACTAGTCTAAGGGAAAAAAAAATTAGGTAAATCAATTTATAATTAACTTATTTTGCTTTTTTAGAATTTTCCAAAAAAGTCATCTAGGTCTTATATTTAGAACCGGATGGAGTATTTTTATATCATGTTTTATAAGATGTCTTCTAAAAAATGATATAGGACCTTTTCATGAGACGTTTTGATATAGTTTTCATAATCATTAAATTTTTTCCCATATACTTCATATTTAATAATTAATAATAGTAGTAACAAAAATTAGAATTAATATGATGTTGAAGTTTAATTTAATTAATAAGGATATAAAATTGAAAATTATTTAATATTTTTAATTTTATTTTTAGTTGATGTATGTGTGAAATTTTTTTTGGCCAAAGTTGACGTGTAAAGAATTAGTTATGAACCTGTTTCAATTGTTTATCTTTCTCATACGGATAGGATTTACATCCATTTTTTCCCTTAATTATTTGATTGTTGACATACATCATTGAGATATAATATGCATACTATACAGTCACACCTATACTTTATGCATAGAGACTGATTCAAAACCATGACCTCAGACCCCACGACAAGCGAGGATATCGTTGAGGCAAGTTGGCCTTTTATAGAGAGGGAGTATATCAGATTAAAAAAAATTAACAATTAATTATGGCTTGATAACTTACTTTTTATGAGATGATTCTCTAAGCTGCCTTTCGGCATAAACTGATAGACCAATATCCAATAAGTTTGACTAAGTTAGGATGATGCAGCCGGCCTAGGTATTTCACTTCAGTCTGCACGAGACAGCTCAAAATAACTCTTATTTGTGAGAATAGAGATAGTGAATGAGAGCGGGAATAGAGAGGAGAGAATATGTAGGGATTATAGACATGATTAATTGAGTATGTACCTAAAAAGTAAAGAAGCTTTGTTGAAATTTTAGTCGTCCTTTATTGTGCCACTGGAGTCCTATTTATGGTTTTTTTGGCCGAAACCTATTTATGGTTAACAGATACCACATTTATTTTGATCATATTTATAAGTGACATCATAAATCATAAATAATTTAATATGAATACACAATCATACAGACATGTTGTATAGTATTACATATCAAACAGTGGTAAACTCAGAAAATTAATAGATTTTGGACAAATTTATAATAAGACTTAGAATCTTTTGTAAAGTATGTTTAAAACATGTTGAAAGTGATTGTGTACGTCTTTGAAATGGGGCAAACCCAAACTGCATGTTATATATATGAAAAAGGGAGTAGACGACAAATTAAATAATTGCCCATTGTTAATCGTAAATACTCCCTGACTGGAGTACTACCGAAGAGATAGCAGTAGTATTATAACATATGAATTCTTTAGTTATTGAGGGGAAAAAAGACTTACAAGCCATTGCTTGTGACCTTGAAAGACTTTAGGCTTAAGCTTCTTGATGGCAACGACGCACCCTGAACCGGGTTTTGAGGCAGTAGAAGTGCGCAAATCAATCCATCCCTTGTAAACAAAGCCAAATCCGCCTTCACCAAGAAGGTTTTCAGTACTAAAATTCTTGGTTGCATTCTTTAGCTCATTGAAGCTGAAGGCACTCAGATTAGGCGACGACAATATCTCGCCCTCAGTCTCCAGAGTTGGCGCTGGAAGAACAATGCTTAATCCGTACACCTTCTTTCCTTCTGTTCTGCACGGTTGGACGTGTGACATGGGGCTTGAAGATGATCGAGGTAATGAAGATGCAACATATTTTGATATTCCACCTGTTACATTAATAAAATTATGTTTTTAAAAAGCTATAAAATAATTGAACAATTTGGTTTGTTTAATCTCAAAGGTGCATGTTGATGAGCAAAAATGAACTAGAAGGAGTCCTTGTTGGTCAATTTAACCTTTTCAAAATAGTTTATTGGTCATAATGATATTTAAATCTAATTTATTTTATACCACATGAATAATAATAATAAGGGAAATTAATTACAGGTCTTCTGTAAGAAAAATAATTAATGTGAAGTCCCACGAGTTGTTATGTGAGGTCAATAAGTTGTTATTTCTAACTCTAAAAGTTGTAATCATATACTCTTGGAACCTCACATTAATTATGTTTCTTACATGGACCTGTAATTAATTTTTCCTAATAATAATAGTATAGTAGTGTGAGAATGAAATCCTTCGAGTAGTAATGATAATAATTCAAGAAAAAATATTGTAATTAAAGAGTTACTTACCAGAAATGGTGGATCCGGTGTGTTGATCTAAATTCATTTTCGAAGGATGTAAACAGTTACCCATTCTCTCCCTCTCTCTTCTGTTCCACCGGATTTTGCCTCTAATATCCTATAAATATAAAATAAATATGTCTCTGTGAATCGGGAATTCCGAAATGCTTGTGTATTCTCCTCGAAAGAAATGAATACAAGAAAAATGAACAGCTAAGAACTTTGCATATTTTAATATTGGTTTTGTCCATGTGCGGCGCTGGAGGCTGGTTGAGTTCATAACGACAGAACTAGGAGTTTCCCCTTATCCATCAGTATATACTTTAATGCAAATATTTTTTTAAAAATATGATAAATATACTGATGAGTGATGAGTACCCTTTTCTTTAAGTTAATTTAGTTTAAAGGATCACGGAGTATTTAACATGAGTATTTTGCTTCATATAAAAGAAACACAGTATTAAACGAGTCATCTATTCATACTAAGTGTAATGGTGATCAATTAGACCCGGACTAATTTGAATGAAAGTTTTGGAAATATGACCAAATTTAACTTGAGATAATTAATTAGAGGTCTTATGTAATAACAATAGTTAAGATAGATAGATAGAGTATATAAGATTACACAAAGTCATAAATAACAATTTTTGTTCATACTTATGTAATAACAACATCTTTTGGCATGTTGTTTACAACTTATGGGATATCATTTTAATTATATTTTGGGAGAATTAACTTATGGGACATCATTTGTTCATACTTATTGTAAATTACAACTTTTTGGCCTTACAATTACAACTTTTGACTTAGAGATTACAATTCATGGGACTTCATCTTAATTATGTTTTTCCCATAAAACTACTAGTTAATTCTTCCATTGAATTTGATATGTATCTCCTGTTAAACTTTAAATGTCGTCATTTTCTATTCAAAACAGTGGTATGCCATATAAAACTCTATTATTTTTTGCTTTTAGAATTTTGCAAATTGCTTTCTGCTGCTCGATTACTTGTATGCCATCTTTATCTCAGATATAGCTCTTTACAGGGTTTATAAGCATGTGTCTGTATGAATATTTTATACATTTGGTTTAATTTAAATTATATTCAGTTTCATCATGATTAAGTTTTTCCTGATTTAACCCGACTTGAAATCACTATATATCACTAATCTTTTAACCATGTCTGCCCAAGTTAAAGAAAAAAAACAAGAGGCCACCATGTCCTGATTAGTTTTATGACCAGAGTCCCCTTCCAGTTTAAATTTTACATAAATCTCTCATTTTTCTTTAAGATTTCATTATATATAGGCCTCGCATTCATTGTTGTATCGTTTTTTTTTTTATAATATAAAGTCAGAAATTATACATTTTCATTGAACTTAGAGGTGAGAGGGCAAAAATACCCACTTTAATTTCCCAAAATTACGACCAATTCCATATTAAAATTTTAGTGTGAATATTCACTTTACCAAACAACTATTGATTTCTTTGCACGTGTCCTAAAATTTGTCACCTCCTTGAGACATTCCCTAATGAAAACATAGTGTATATATTAGGGCATTCAAAAAAATTTGTACGTTAGTGCTTAAAATTATATTTCACTCAACATGTATGTAAAAAATTAAATGAAGATTAGATCGAGGATAGTTGAACAGTATTGGAGTATTTGAAAAAAACTAACAAATAATATGGCTATTAGTTGATGAATGGTTTTGGCATTTGTGTAGACTATATTTTACAATCTTAATAGGTATTTTTGCATCATACACATTTTTGACAAATTAACATGAGTATTTTGACCCACTCACCCTAAACTTATTACTCCCTTCGGTCCCTAATATAAGAGCCCAAAATTTGAATGATTTTTTTCTCTAATATTAGGCATTCATAGGTTTTTCCTCAATTCATTCTTCCATTAATTGCTTAAAACAAAAAAAAATGAGTTCATCAAAATGAAAATTGATTTTATGGCTTTTGTTAGACATCAGATCCATTAAAAAATGATCGAGCAGAAGTTAAGAGAGACCTTTTGTCTCAACTCCCAACAGAAATAAAGAAGGGCGAAGGGGCAAAACTAGCCATCGTAATTTTCCAAATGTACAACTTTGGCACCCGTAAATTGGATGGTGCAAAACTGGACATTATAAAGCAAAATGGGACAAATTTAGTCACGCCGTGAAGTTGAAGCTAGAGGTTAATGAAGGTGGGCCCCACGCCAACACTCACGTCTGTTAGCTTCAAGCCTTCAACTTAACGGTGTGGCTAAATTTGTCCCATTTTGCTTTATAATGTCCGGTTTTACACCATCCAATTTACGGGTGCCAAAGTTGTCCATTTGAAAAATTAAGGTGGCTAGTTTTGCCCCTTCGCCCAATAAAGAAAGAACTGTAAATATTTGTATTGATTTTGTTTGGTTCAAAACTAAGATGGGCCAGGGCCCAGAAGAGAAAGTATCCAAAGTCCAAAGAGTGCTTCAGTAAGTTCTTAGCAATTACTAGCACTCATCAAGTTCTTGTGTAGCTGAGCTTTACTTGTAGCTTTTCAATTCATTTTAACCTTTTCCCTTTGTCATTTTTGGATCAAAACTGCTTCACCATGTATCATGTTTCCGAATAGACATATAATGGATGAACAGAATTATGATACATATCTATACCTTAAAGACAATAGTTCTGTTGCTGTTAAAAAAAAAAGACAATAGTTTTGTTGCTGTCATTACATCTCAAACACAAAAACACATGTACAATTAAGCATTCTTACTAAATTGCTTCCCTTTGCTTTTCTAGACAGGATTGCTTTTTATGTATGCACTGGGCTGGTCCTTTTAACATGGTAGTTAGATTCAACAAGCTCTAACTTAAAAAAAACACTCTTGAAGGATACATTGCTTTCATAGATCCTCAAAAGGATCATTGATGATCTCAGGCTAGAAGCAAAAATGCACATGCAGGCAACAAAGCAAAGGAACACACAGTCCATATGGTCTCGTCTACTTCAAGCTATTCAGTTCAGACTCAACGTAGTCAGCTACGAAGTAGGCTTATGCGTTGTGTCTAGTTTTTGCACTTATTCTAATAGGAGAAAGAGTTTAAATTGGAAGAGTGTAGAAACAAACATTGTCATTATGACGAACTGGCTTTTTGATCCAACTAAAAAGAATTTGTAGTGTTCAAAGTTCAAACATACAGACATCAGAACAGGGAATGGGGTTTATGACATCACAATAATCAACCCTGCTCCAGTGTAACTTTTCTACAACATGATTTTGTCGATACACACGAGGGAGGGACAGGGTGTGTTTTTTTTTTTAATTTAAACAGTTTATAAAAATCAGAAATGTAACTGCCTGCATTGTGCTGCGTCAATATCAAAGGGACAATATGGGCACTTAAACATCTTTGTGCTGTTCTTGGACATCTTTGCAATAGACTGCTTACAGAGAACATGACCACACGACATCAACATAGCAGGATTATCGTCAGTTGCTTGCTCCTTAGATACAGGACAGACAAAGATAGAATGAAACTGGAATTCGCGGTCCAACTCAACCGGTAAGGGCAGATGGGTCATAGTTTGCCATTCCTGCTTCTTCCCTGCCAAGACATTCATAAGTTTAAGAAGTGGAGGCAAACCCTGAATTCCTGCAGCCACAGTCACACTCAATGGGCTGTTGTACGACTGACCCAAGAGATTGCAGAACTCCCTTTTCAGTTCCTCAGCCAGCCTGTTCCAGTTACTCGGTGACAGTAATTCATGGTGCGGAGACTGGTCAAGCTTTCCAACCCATAGGATACAGACCATAAGCTTCTGGATATAATCCATATGACTGGAAGCAAAAGGAGCGAGGTGAGATCGAGCATACTGAAGAGCCTCGTTTCTATCTCCATTTTGAAGTTTTTGTAAAAATTGCATGGAATGTAGTTTCAATAAAAGGTCAGATCCATTTTGTGTGAGCTTGTCAGAAACAGTGGCGGCCCAACTGAGGGCTGGCCCTAAGTCCTGGTTTTTCATTGCTTCGAGTATTTGGTACATTTCCAGGAATGAAGTTTTTATGATAGCTGCAGCTTCTGGTTCTTTGGCGTCATTTATAAAATAGTCCCCAATATCAAAGAGACCCTGATGATAGAAGTGGCTCGCAATTATTTGATTTAGAGTGTGTATGTCAAAATCAACATTTCTATAAGCCTTTGATATATCAGGGTTGAAGGATCTCTCGAGGATCTTCACATACTTGGTGAGTGCAATATTAAGCTCCTTTTGTGGACCTTCCAGTTGGGTGAGTGGCGCAATATTACGTAAACTTGTCTGAAGTTCACTGAGGACAGATTTGTGATCAAGTACAGAGTCAGTATTATTGTCTGACTGAATCTTGTCCAGAGCTTTCTCAATTTCTTGGCTAATCTGATCAATCACTTCTTGGATCTTAGAACTAGATAACTTTTGCTTCTTAGTAACACGGTCAAATGCATCTTTAATGGTATTCAGCTCCATAATATTAGCTGTATCTGCAGTTTGTGATGTATGCTAAGGACCTGCAAACATCCACAGTGTAATTGAAATGAGCTTTTAATATCTAAGTAAAATGTTTCTGATGAAACTCAATCCCAAAATATATTGATATTAATGGAAAACATACAACTCCACAGAGTATGATCTAATGGAGATGAAGATACAAAGGAAAATGAACAAGAAACAATGCAATTGCCCTAAAGCTATGCCCTAGGAATATATTTGAGAGACATCCCCAACTCTCCCAATTCTCACTAAAACTTTTCATATTCAACTCTCTTGTTACTAATCCTATTTATACTCCCAAACCAACTCTTAAGTACAATACCTAAAATACCCCTCACTCAATCAAATAGCCCAATCCACAATCTCCATTTATAATTTCCCTAAATTCACAATACCTATTCAACAAACTTTGCGCAGCCTACAACGCAAGGGAAAGACAAACATAATTCCTTTCATATACCATTCAACTAGGACAAAACTGTACCTACAAGTAAAGAACCAAACAACAAACCATAATCACGTAATGAAAACAAAACATCACTCAAGCAAGGCAATACACAATAATTGCCATTTGTTACTGATTCATAATAACTCTTAAATCACAAAAACATTTGCTTCCAAACATGAGAATGATTAGCCGTCCTACATTTATACATATTCATACCCACGTCATCAATATCAAGCCTTCCTTTCACCTATTCCATTTTATGAACTTTTCAAAACTAAGAAACCAACTTGCAAAACACCATGTTATACAATTCATAAATCCAAGAGCACAAATTTCATCCTTGCAACACACCAACCGTCTCTTACGTTCATCTAAATCCATTTCCATCATCCTTTAGAAATTTCAAAAACCTCATTGATCTCTATGGTCCAGCCAAACAATCCACCATTACTCAATAATTTATACATTCTCAATGCCTAATCAAAATATACAAACAGCCAAAGAAAATAGGACAGAAAAAGCAACATGAAACCATCTTATAACAAGTAAAATATGACTTACTAAGCTTAACATGAATTGACTCCTACAACAACAAACTTTTAGTTTTGAACCTCCAAATCCTAAAACCTAAATAAGATGATAGAAAGGAAAACAACAAACAGAATATTAAGTCAAACCAAACTCAACATATCAAACACACAATACAAGAAGTCGATTTTTATTATACTCTTACCTAAGTTAATATCTTCCATGTTTAGTCCAAATGGCTGAACCAAAACTAAATAATTAAAATAGAATAAAGAGGTGTTATTAAAAACTCGCATATGAACACTTTCAACAATTATACACCTATCTAACAGACATTAATCCCTAGCTCAAACAAAGAATTTGCACACATATACCACCATGTTTCAGCAAAGCAGTAGAGATAGCTAAAAGAATATTAAATCACAACATACACATAGTGAGAGGCATGGCCAAAACAAAGAGGAACAAGACTTATGAACCATAATTTTCCTTATTTATAAGCACTTCATTAAGTCCAAATACATTCAGCCACATTTCCCCAAATAATGACCAACCTATCAGAGAAATAACCCTTATCCCTATTCAGCCAAGAACCAAAATACACAACATTTATACTACAACAAAACTTAGCAATCACACCACTACAGCTTCAATTTATAAAAACTTTCACACCCCTAAACTTAAGGGTTTTAAACAAACTTCACCAAACCCACATGCTCAATTAAATTAGAATACACTTGCAACTTATATTATTATCAAACAACAGAGAAAGTAAAGTAACTACGTTGGCTCACACATAAACAAATCAGACTGAGGAAGCAAAGAAGAAACTTTGCAATTTGCAAAACACATAATCTCAAACAAATCAAACTTGACTCATAACAGCACATCAACCCCAATCACAACCACATCATTATTTCATTATGATTCAGTTATAAGTTGAACAAAACATAAAATGAAATAAGCAAAATTCGGCCAACACAGGGGAAATAAGAGAATCTTAGCATTCACATCAAAATTCATCATACATGCTCAATTTGCTTTAGGAAAACACGAAATCTAACTCTAAGGTTTGATTTAATTAGTGATTTGTCCCCAAATCCCAAATCCTAAACGAACCCTAATCTGCGTCTCTTCCAACTTACTCAAATTAGAGAAAAACTAAGGGTAGAAATAGAAGGAAAAGACTGACCGGAGTTCAAGAATGAGAAAAGAGAACGAGCCGTCGTCGGCCGCCGCTGGTTCGCCGGAAATCGGCCGCCGGTAGTGTAGGCCGTACAAAAAGCGAGGGATGAGAGGGAAAATGTAAGAAATGAACAAGAATAGATGAAGATGGAGAAAAAGAGTGAGAAGAGGAGTAGTAGGCCACGCGATTTGGAAGATTTGAGAAGGAAGAGGAAGAGGAAGTGGATGGATGGATGAAGGAAATGGTGAGATGAGATGGGTGAGGGCAGTGAGGAAGAAGAAGATATGAGAATGTGCGGTTGCTTCTGAAGGAGGAGAGGGTGTGTTTGGTTCATGTGAAATTACTAGGTGTTTGGGCAGTTTTTTTTTTTATAAACTTTTTTTTTTATAAACAGTTTGGGCCCAGGTGCCCTCCTATCTATACTTATTTACTTCTTTCATTTTAAATTCTTACTTTCAAACAAATCATAATAAAAAAAAATAGTCTATACATCAATCTATATATATTTTTCTCCGGTCTATAATTTAGATTTCTAACTATTACTCTATTAATTTCTAACGAGAACAGGCATATTAATCCCTTAAAAATATAATTATTCTAAAAAAAAATGTTTCAATTTGCATTATTTTCTCTTGGAAGCTCTCTAATCTTATATTCCCTCCAGTCCTAAATATAAGACCTAATTGACTTTTTCTAAAAAAACCTTAAAAAAGCAAAATAAGTCAATTATAAATTGATTTAGGGAAAATGACATATAAAGTCTGCCCAATTGGAAAAAGGACAATTGAGGTGGGTAAATTGTGGAAATGACAAGTTGAGTCATTTGAACTTAAAACAAATTACCACATTTGGGGAAAAGACTAAAGTGCCCTTTACTAATCTAATATATTACAACACAACCAAACATGAATCTCACACTAAACAAAAAGAAAAAACACGATACCCACACCCACTAGAAAGCAAAAAATGAAACAGAGAATGAACACAAAGCCATAACGGTGAAGGAGACTGTGTTACCTAGATTTTGTATAATCTAAATAACTTTAATAAAATAAATATATTATGGATCTAGTATCAATTATTCGACGTGGCATATAAAATAAAACATGGATTATCTATTTCGAGGTATGAACCTGATCTAGTATAACCTAGCATGCAAGCTGGATTCGATAATATGAACAGTAAATAAGAATTAAATATATCAATCATGGACTAGGAATTTGTAATAACAGGAATAAATCAGAGATATGATAAGATATGATAAATAATGAGGAACAATTGAGATATTATGAGATATAAACTGGAATAGTAAAGCTTAAACGAATATTAATGGATAGAACCTGGCGAGCTTTATTGAATTGGATAATCAGAGTACAAGATGAATAGCTGGTTACAAGAGATCTCTCAATACAAGAAAGTAAAAAGTGATTGTGTTCCTGCTCTCAGATATTCCGTACCCTAAACCCTAATTGGACCTATCTTATATAGCCTAAGCGGTCCCACTTATTTCTCCTAACAGTTACGCCAGGTGTCGCCCTAAAAGAGTCGTTTAGCTGCCAGGTCCTTAGCATGTCTGAGTCTTCAGCCCGAGATCGTCGCCTGATTCCTTGGACAGTTAACATCTCCTTATCTCTTAACGTCAGTTCAGCTCCCCACCTTCCGAAATTCCTGCTACACGTGGCCTATCCTTAACTCCCACTTTCTCCATTCAGCTAAGCCTTAGTTGAAACCGTTTCACCTTCTCTGGATATTGGGCCTGGCCCAAATTTCTCTTCTGCGAGCCCAGAGGGGAATACAGAGACGGTAACGGTGACGGAGCTAACGGCGGTGGACGTTGGGTGACGGAGCTAAGGTGTTTATTCTTCTTGGGTGGAGGTTAGGAGGTATTTACACATCAACAACTTTGTTTTCTTCTTCCTTTTTGGGTTAAAAATTGTTGAGGACTATAATAATTCATGATCAAAAGAAAAGCTAATACAAGATGAAGATTGAAAAACTACTCTCCTTCTGATGAAAAAAAAGAAAAACTACTCTCTTCAAGTTTGTTTGGTCATTGTGTCTTTTAAGGTATGAAATAGAAAAATTATGTATATGTATTGTATAACCCTAAAACCTTATCTGGAATTTAATGGTGGAAGAAGAAGTTCAGGTGGACTTAGATGTAATGAAGATGATGAAGTAGATGTTCATTCACTGTTGCATTGATTAGATTTTGGAAATAAAAGTGCATGTTTCTATGGTTAAAATGCATGCAACAGTGGTTAATACGCATGTTACTGTGGTTATTCGGCATGTTACAGGGAAGCAAAAATGACACATCAAGTTAAAGAACTATGTTACAGGACAGCTACATGTTGTTGGAGGACGTCACGTCTCTTCCATTGTTGTATCCACCTAAAACCAGCCGAGCTTCTGAGCGGCCTAAAAGTAAGAGGCGTGAGTCGCAATTTCAAGACAAGAAGATTTATCATTGTGGAAGATGCAATGAAGTTGGTCACACCCGAAGGTCTTACCGGAATCCAAACTCAAGCTGAAGATTCATGCATTTTGTGGTGATTTTTTGGAGAAGCAACATTGGTTGTAGCTAATTACCTCATATATGTATTTTTGGGAAAGCAACTATGTCTATTTTTTGGAGTTACAACATTGGTTGTAGCTGATTACACCAAACATATCTGAACTGCATGTCTTTTATGTATTTTTGGGTTACATATTTTTGAAAATTTTGATGTGGCAACTTCGGTGACGTTGTTGTGGTTAAATGGGATGATAGTATAGTTAATATGTATATTTACGTGGTAAATACCGATGATGATTAACAATGAACATATCCAGGGTCCTGGCAACCCCAAAGAACTGGGGAAGTAAACGTGGTTAAATGGAAAGCTGGTATGGTTATTATGCACGATGCCGTGGTTAAAATGGAAGTGTAATTAGTTAAATCATTCCACGTTCACATGCACCTGGCAACCCCACCAAAGACTCAGGGAATTAACGTGGTTAAAGGGGAAGCTGGTGTGGGTATTTTGGACGATGCAGTGGTTAAAATGGAAGTATAATTGGTTAAACCATTCCACGTCCACAGGCACTTGGCAACCCCACCAAAGACTCAGGAAAATTAACGTGGTTAAAGGGGAAGCTGGTGTGGGTATGTTGGACGATGCAGTGGTTAAAATGGATGCATAATTGGTTAAATCATTCCACGTCCACATGCACCTGGCAACCCCACCAAAGACTCAGGGAAGTTAACATGGTTATAGGGAAAGCTGGTGTGGGTATTTTGGACGATACAGTGGTTAAAATGGAAGCGTAATTGGTTAAACCATTCCACGTTCACTTGGACCAAACTGTAAAAACAAACCCACCAAAAACTCAGCTACATAACAATGGTTATATGAGAAAACAAGCAAAATATGATTACAAAGAGGCCACAATACAAGGCTCCAGTATTTTGTACAAAAAATCAAGGCAATACATAATGCTACATCAAGGCCATACATAATGTTTTTTAACTACATGATAGCCCACATAATATCAAAGTTATTAACAAAATGGCCTAACAATGCTACATCAGTCAATATCCTCATTGTGCATTCCTCTGCCTCCTTGATTATGTAACATTGGTTTTCTTTTCTCTCATGGAGAACCACTTCTGCCTGAAGAGGTTGAGACCAGTAATCCTGGAAGAGGTGCTTTTTCTTTTTTGCCGGCCATTTTTCTGCAATACAGCCACAAATAAAAAAAAAGTCATCATCTCAAATTACCATTAGGAAGAATATATATGCACTTGACTAATATGTATGCACTTGACTAATATTTTGATAACATAAAACTAAGTCGAATATTGACCAAACCAATGTAATTAAACTCTATAAACTGTAACTCAAACAAGAATCAAACCAGAATTCGAAACTGATATAACAAAAGAGAAAGAATGCAAACTTGGCAAGTTAAACAAAACTCACACTAGCACATACTAAACTTCAATTCAAACAACAACAGATTTAAGGCTTTTGTACCCCCATAATTCTATATTTAAATTGGTCTCACACTCCATAAGAAAATCGTACATCAACATGCAATTGCTCACAGAACCTCCAAAATCAAGTTAATTCTAATAATTTAATTCAGAAAAGTCATCTAATTCATTAGGAAGGAAACTAAACATCTCAAGTAAAATCCATCAATCACACACAAGATAAAAGCTTTCATATTCATTAAACATTTTTCCTTTCATTAAACAACATAAATTAAGCATGAAATAAACATTGGGTTCATCAGGAACCCACCAAAACAAAGAAAAGGAAGAACATAAACAAGGAAGGAATCGAAAGCAGTAACATTTACATTTTACATCTGATTTTAACATGGAAATATGAAAACATCATTAATATGTCATTTATCATAATTAAATTGTGATTTGAAACACTCCTAATCAATTGGCCAGTGTAAGCAAGAGGAACAACAAATTTATACATCAACATGCAATTGCTCACAGAACCTCCAAAAGGCTATGGATTATCCAAGAACCTAAACTCAAAAATCTCAAATTAAAGATAAAATCTACCTTAGTACTTCCAAGATTGAAGCTTTAGCTTCCTCTTTAACCCATTATATGACTTTACTCACAGAACCCATTCGGACCTTCACTCTCAAAGTCGCACATCTCGTCCAAAGCTACTATGAATTGGAAGAAAGAGAGATACCTGAATTCATTGTTGGTCTTGCATGCATCCTTGGGGGCTGAAGCTGCAAAGACTCACCAATGTTGCCGTCAGATTTGAATGGGGTTCAAAATGAAAGTGGTGACGTTCGAACAGGGCAGAAGGTTTGGCAGAAGAAGAATTTTTGGATGGGGTTCGCGGCTGGGTGGGCTAGGGTTTGAGGTTGAAGAGGGGGGTGGGGATTCAGATGTGTTTTGTGAGGGAGGGATGTGTAAGAGTTTTTAAGGGCACATTAGTCTTTTCCCCATATTTGGTAATGTGTATTAGGTGTCAATGACCCAACTTGGACTTTCCACAATTTACCCACCTCAATTGTCCTTTGACCAATTGGGCAGACTTTATATGTCATTTTCCCATTGATTTACCTAATTTTTCCCCTTAAACTAGTTTATTTTACCTATAAACTAATGAATAATCTAAAAATATATCAAATATGTCATCATTTAATAACCTATTTCGCAACCTTAATCTCTCAAAAAAAAGTCAATTAGGTCCTTTATTTAGGACCGGAGGTAGTAATTAATTCCAAAATTAAATCTTGAATTACCAATAATCCTTAATTAAATTTTTGGGATGTTACAACATACATACATTTCGTTCATCATTTTAAAAATCAGAATCAGAATTTAAGAAGGTAATATGTAGACCTGTGGTAGCAACCAAATAAACATGAATGAAAATGAACATTAATTACTCATAAGATTGTTCTTTGTAAATAAGCTAAAGTATACTTTTGGTCCCTTATGTTTGCATCAAGTTTCAATTTAGTCCTTTATGTTTGGAAAGTACACTTTTAGTCCTTTTTTGTTAACACCGTTAGTTTAACTTAACGGAAAATGCTAACTTAACAATTTCAAATGATTATTTTATAATGAAATTGGACCAAAAATGATAAATTTTGAAAATATAAGAATATTTACACTCAAATATTTTAATCTGAATATTTTTTTCAGTATTTAATAATCACTTAAAATTGTTAAGTTGGCATTTTCCGTTAAGTTAAACTAACGGTGTTAACAAAAAAGGACTAAAAGTGTACTTTTCAAACATAAAAGACTAAATTGAAACTTGATGCAAACATAAGGGACCAAAAGTATACTTAAGTCTTGTAAATAATTAAATGGTTGTGGATATAATAAAGGTTTATGTAACTGTGGTACGTATGACTTTTATGCAAATAAGTTTTGATTTGCTTCTTCTTTAGTCTACTTTAGACTTGTGATTGATAATGGTACGGAATATTTTTGAACTTGTAATATATCTTAAACAGTTAATAAGTTTTGGAACCTAAGAATGAGTTAACCCTACTTTGATATGTCACATCTATACATTGGGGATTTTCAATGAACATGATTGAAATATTGTGAGTTTATATGTGAATGGAATTTTGTGAGTTTATATGAATGTTTAATGAATGTGAATGTCAAAGATTTGATGTTATTGGGATATGTGGTATGTTTCAATAATTGGAAGTATGTTAAGAAAACTAAGCAAGAAATGATTATTTTGAAAGTGAGGATGCACAAGAGGGGGGTGAATTGTGCAATAAAACAAAACTTATAAAATTATAAAGGCACAACAATTTTATATTGGTTCGGTCCTAACTCTTGACCTACGTCCAGTTCTCAATCCCTTGATTGAGTTCCACTAATCCACAGGTTTTACAACGGGTTCACCTGCAACCTTCACAACCACAAGTTTTCCGGGCTCACTTGCAACCTTACAACCTAACTCGCTCCCCCTTACTACTTGTAAGGGTTCAACCTTTAAACAAAGGATTTTCTACTTAGTTCACTCAATGAACAAATAATGTTACTCACTTAAGTACAATAAATGTTCTCAATAAATGAAGAGACTTAAATGCAAAGAGTACAAGATAACTAAAGAATAATTCTCAAGGTAATAAGTGTTCTCTTGAACTTTTGCTTTCTGGGTAGTATGAGCTTTGAATGCTTGAATAAATTTTGCAGATTATGTTCGGTGCTTCATAAATGATGAAGTTGTTCCTTATATAGCATCCACTAATACTCCACATGCTTGGATGGTAACAATGCCGTTTGAATATGTCCGTTAAACCCTTGTTACCGTTGACTCCATTAATGCTCTATAAATGCTCAGCAGGGTTGACTTGTTTTATATCTGAAAAGCAACTCTGACAACTCTGCTCTGACAAAAGCAACTCTGACTTCTGAGCATGTGTACGTTCTGTCTCTTGTACTCTCGTTGTCGGATGATCATGTGCAACCGGAAGCGGGAGCCTTGTTCTACAACTTGTTCTACAAGTGTTAGTCTAAGAGTCCCAGTGCTAAGAGCCTACACTATCGGAAGCTCATTTGCTTCCGGAAGTGAAACTAAGTTCTGCACACAAATGTTAGTCTCACAGTGTAATATATAATCAAGTGCAATCGGAAACATTTTTGCTATGGGAAGCAATCCTACTTAGACTAGGTTATATAGGATCAGACTTAGTGTTAAATTCACTTCCGCTATCGGACGCATGTTACATCCGCAAGCGCTAGTCACGTTGTTTTTGTTCTAAGTCTTCCGCTAGTGATTTTGCATCCGGTTGTGTTCTAACTTAGGATTTAATTCTAATCTGATTCTTCCGAAGTGATCAATCAGTTCTTTCATATTTTAGTCTTCATAAACATTCATATTGTTTTTTGGAATGTGAATGTTTATGGATGTATGTGAAAATGGATATGAGTGAGTCAATTTCTTTCTTTGATTGGCAATGTATATGATTGATATGAGTATGGGATTTTAGCATGAATTGGTATTGGTTGGTAGCATTGATGATTCGTGTTGACTTGATCCTATATTAAGTTGAAATTATTAGAAATTGTTGTTCCTAATCTGTTTGGAAACTTTGCTATGTTTTAATTTTCTTTATTTGTTTGACTTCCTTGATTCACTCATATTGAATGAGTGATATTGAATGTGTTGGATTTGTTTACCTTGTGTCCAATCATCTGTACTAGACTACTAAAAATAAATAAATAATAATAATAATAATAATAATAACAACAACAATAATATTGACAAGGAACTTTCATAAATAAACTGAACAAGTGTGTATGGACTGCAATTTGCAATTTACAATTTGAGCATAGAGAAGCTGAATTAGAGTTGTCAAGAGTCCATAGAGTTCTTAGTTCAAGTTGAACTTGAATACAAAATAAATGATATCCATACACTGGAATTTCCTTCTCGATCTATTCCGACATGAAGATGCAAACTCAGGATCTTTCCTTTCTCAATATCTTTGCAGTTTTCATTGCTCTCCATTTAAAAGTTGAATACATCCAAATCAATATGATTTGATGTCCTATTTATGAAATCTCAAGAACTTTAACAATTGAAGTACTTATCTACTTATATGATAAGTAATTCTTTTCTAATTTCGAGGACGAAATTATTTTAAGAGGAGAGAATTGTAACATCCCAAAATTTCATAAAAGGATAATAACTAATTACGTAAAATCTTATGATGTCATTAACGAATTCAAAATCTTTATAAATGCCATGTTGGGATTTAAAGGGATTTATTGACTTTTCTCTTTGAAATTAAATTCAAAATATAAGACATTGAATTTTAGATTGGAATTTCCATAAAAAATATTTTGGAATATAATCAAGATTAAGATTATAGTGGAAGAAAATATATAAACTTATGAAAGGATTAATTTCTACCAGTCATCTCTTAAGTAAGCAAAAGATAAGTACTCCATTCGTACCTAAATATAAGATCACTTTGCCAAATTTGAGGAGATTAAAGAAGACAATCCAATTAGAGGGATTACATGATCTTCCAAAAATACCCTCTCTAAAGAGAAAGATTGAAGGAAAGAGAGAGAAGCACTATCCTTTTGTGTATAGGGGTAATTTAGGCAAAACTTGGGATAAAATAGAAAGTGATCTTATATTTAGGAACTTATCCATTTCTCTAAACTGATCTTATATTTAGGAACAGAGGTAGTAATAAAATATAAAGATAGAAGAGTAAATAGGTCATTTCGCAAATCTGAATTACTACTTAATAAATAGGGAAAATTAATTTGAGGTCCCCACAAGGGACTTAATACTAGAAAAGTCCCAAAAGTTGGGAAAATTAATGTAGGGTCCCAAGGGACCTCACTTTAATATATTTGAAAAGTGAAAAGACAGTTTTGCCCCTAGCCTATTAACACTTGTCACATGTGCCCAGTAACTTGTCAAGGTTTGCCCAAAGAGTTGTTAAGCGTGCCCAGTAACTTGTCATTTTGTTTTACCCATTAACTTAAAAAGTATTGGTCATTAACTTGTTACACATGCCAACTAGTTGTCACAAATGCCCAGTAACTTATCAAGGTTTGTCTAAAGAGTTTTCAAGCGTGCCCAGTAACTTGTCATTTTACCCTGCCCATTAAATTAAAGAGTATTGACCATTAACTTGTTACACATGCCCAACTAGTTGTCACATGTGCCCAGTAATTTATCAAGGTTTACCCAAAGAGTTGTCAAGCGTGCCCAATAACTTGTCATTTTGCCTTACCCATTAACTTAAAGAGTATGAGCCATTAAGTTGTTACACATACCCAACTAGTTGATACATGTGCCCAGTAACTTGTCAAGATTTGCCCAAAGAGTTGTTAAGCGTGCCCAGTAAGTTGTTATACTTTGACAAGTTACTGAGCACATGTGACAAGTGTTAATAGGCTAGGGGCAAAACTGTCTTTTCACTTTTCAAATATATTAAAGTGAGGTCCCTTAGGACCCTACATTAATTTTCCTAACTTTTGGGACTTTTCTAGTATTAAGTCCCTTATGGGGGACCTCAAATTAATTTTCCCTACTAAATACACTTCACTCCTTCCTCACTATCAAACACTTCCTTCCTCTTTCTCTCGCACTCATCTCTGTCTCTTGACGCCGGCGACGAACGACGGCGATTTCCGGCGAAGAAGGCCGACTCGTGGCGGAGCTGACCTCTATTCGTGCTTTCCTACTTCATTTCCTTTCTTTTCTTTAAAATGAAACCAGTGAGATAGCAAGAAAGAGAGTGAGGGCCGAGAATTTTCTTTTCCGGCGATTCACGGTGGAATCCGACGCCGTTTCAACATGTCGTCACCGATTCAGGACAAGGTGAAGCTTCTTTTTCTATTTCTATCCTTTTGGCGAGATTGAGAAGGGGCTGGTTTTAGGGTTTTAATTAATGGTCGACGGGTTTTGAGGAAATTAATGTTCAAAATCTCAAATTAGTTGTTGTAGGAGCTTGTTTGAGCTATATATGATTTTATATGTTGTTTTTCTGTTTGGATTAGTTTAAGTTGTTGTGACTGCTGCAAGTTTGTTTGGAATGAGAAAGTTTTAAGCATGTGGTTCTATTTCGATAATTATATGCATCAAATTTGATATGCTTTGTTATGATGTAAGATCGATACTTGATTCAACTTAATGTTATTTTTTAAAACACGACTTTGAATGTGTTATGTTTTGACTTAGGCTTTCAATTGTTGATGCTGTTCTGTGATAGCATTTGTAATCTATTTGAGTTCAATAGAAATTTTTGTGATTATCCTTTTAATTACTTATAACTGAAACAAGAGAATAATTGCAATACATGTGTCTTTTATGTAATGATATAGTTACAATGATGTTGTTTCATGTGTAATCACAAGTTCCTGCAATTTCTTCACAGTAATGACTGAATGGAATGAAGAAAATAATGAGGACTCATGCTTTATGTGGCTGTCAAATGAATATATAGATATTGTTTTGTATGTGCATGTATGATTGATGGGAGCTTGCTGCTGTTTGTTAAATAACTTATTATTCTCTGTTTGGCCATGTTTATGATTGTGTATGTGATGATTATTTGCAATATATAATGTTAATAAAGAATTAGTGAAGCACATAATTATTGTACACATTGTTTTTCTGAAAATTGGAATTATGGAGCATCTATTGTTTTGATGTAAACTAATTGAATGATTAGCGTGAAAGTGCATGATAAATTGTTGTGATGTGCATGATTGACTTTGGAAATTCTTGCTTTAAAAATTACTAAAATGTTTTGTTCAATTCACAATGTGTGTGCTGTTTAATATCATTGCTTGTGGGGCTATCTTTTGTTACCATGTGTGCAATAAATGTTGGTTGTGATGTGTGCTCTATGCTGCTGAGTATGTGTTTGCATTGCTTGGACCGATTGCCTTTGCTTTCCGGTCTGATTAAATTCTGAAGTTGCTGTTATAAACAAAAGGAATTTTTCAGTTATCATGCTCGGTTGTGAATTTAAGTGTTGTCAAAAGTTGTTAAAATGAGTTCGATTTATTGCGATCTGTTCTGCATTTTATTATAAATAGCTGAACGTATTAGTGATGAGAATACTTATAAATGAAAGCTTTTATTTGCATTGTTTAATGAATTAATGAACCACTTGAGGTTTTGAATCATTGGGTAAAATTTTACAAGGTGTTAGAAGCTCAGTTTACAAAGGAAAAATATTTTATCTAATATTCTAAACAAAAAGTTTTAATTTATTCTCATTTTTGGACTTCTAATATTAAAACAGTGGTTATAAATTTATTAAAATGCTATAAATATTGTAGGAAAAATTTAGGATGTTACACTCTGGCTCTAAATATAAGACCTGGTTTGACTTTTTTGGGTGAGATTAAGGAAGTAAAATAGGTTAGTTAATCATAACATATTTGATATATTGTTTGATTATGTGTTAGATTATAAGTCAAATGAACAAGTTTATGAGTCATTTGTTAAGTTTTGTTATGATTTTTCGAAGGAGTCGACTTAATCTTGTATTTAGAATTGGAGGGAGTATATTTTTGGGGTTATAAGATACCTGGGGTTCATAACATAATCTACTGGCTACTTAGGTCCCTGTTTATGCGTTTGGTGAGTTGTAAGTGACTATGAATCTGTGTGACGATTGGACAATTATAAAATGGGGAAAATATTCAGGGGGATCAATTGAAAGGATATTGTTCTTTCAGAAAGTAAAATATCATTTCACGGGGAAGTTAATTGAGGGATTCTTCCTGTGCAATTAAGGCTCATCCAACATGAAATCTGTATATACGGATTGCTCTTCTTGTTGTTTTGAAGTGTAGTTTGATACTGAAAAGCTCTGGAGCTTGAGCCATATTCTACCATAGAGAATTGACGTGTTCAAGTGTGTTAAATCTTATGCATTTGCTGTTACTCTACTCTTTGCAGTTTGCTATATGTGGCTCTTTGATTCTTGACACCAGTTACCAACTGCCTCCTCAAGCATATGTAGATACTTCACTTGTCCAAACATTGAGTAAGTTATTGCTTTAACTTTCTCCTTCAGGAACAATCTAAAATAAACATATTATATTATGGCTTATTTTGACTTCTAACTTATTTTTACTTTTTCACATGTTTAGGAAGCACCAAGTAGAAAATAAGCCTTAGAATCCGATTTCGCCTTAAGCAAGAAGTTTTAACTCCTGGCTTTTGGTCAATCAAGCCGTCTTGCGTCTCTTGTTGAAGAAATAAGGAGGAGCTGAGGCGGCGCTCTATTCTATTCTATTCTTTTCATTCTCCTCTCTTTTCACACGCACACGCAAACGCACACGCACGATCTCATCACATCTGAGGAAGCAACAGGACACGTGTCAGAAGACACGCTCACTACTCTACTTATATACATATAAGATTACAGGATGGTGTTCATAGAAGACAAGCCAATCTCTGATATAAGACACCATATTTTTCGCATATTTAAACATTTCATGGCCGGGTAATGTAGTTCCACATTCACCCTTACCCTTAATTCTTTATTATTTTCCTTATACTCAAAATAGTACTAATATATACCAAGAGACGGTCTTTTTTTTATCTTTTTACCCAACCCTCACCACATGAATCACATGCTTGCATTGAAACACCCAAAGTGATTCAAATATGTGTCTTCTTTGTTGTGATTACTGAATTCTTGAGAAACTTTATATTTTTTTTCTTTTGTTCATTTTTTTGTACTTTTTTGGGTTTTTTTTACCTTGGTGCAGGGTTGCAAAAATTGATGAGTTGGGGACTGCTGGAAGCAGCCTGCTGATTGGCTTTCATGAAGCACTTGGTAGTTTTAGAAACATAAATGGGCGGTGACCTTATAGTCTAGTGGTATTCCTAGTGCAAAATACTCTATCAGATCCTAAATATAAGATCATTTTCCCTAATTTGATTAGATTAAGGATGCTAGTTAAGTTAGTTATTGACAAATGATATTACTAATCTACCCTAACCATATACCTTTATTCTCACTTTCCCACTCTTGGCTTTTTTATTATAGATAAACATTATTATGGTTTATTTGAAAAAAAAGTTGAGAAAAACTAGAAAGTTGCTTATATTTAAGAATAAATTGAAATATGAAAACGATCTTACATTTAGGAACGGAGGGAGTAATATTCTTGTCTCATACCTCATTGTTTTCATAACGTTTCACTTTATCATGCAGAGTACCTTAGGAGACCACCTATAAGATGGAACTTCTGAATTAGTTGACAGAATAATTAAAGCAAATGAAACACGGAGAGTGAAAATGTATATTGAAGCTGGATGTAGTAATCCCCCTGATGGTGTCCAAAATTCAAACAAGAGTAAAGGCTGTTATTTTTCAATCTGTGTTTTTCCATTCGGTGACTCTAATGTTGAGTGATTTTCCAATAATATGAATTAATATAAGTGGTACTTTTTCACCACTTATATTAATGCGTATTATTCAGGTATAAATGTCATATATATAAGATTAGAGGGAGTATTATTTTCCAGTTTCATCATTTTATTAATACTCGACCCCTCTGCCCCCACAACAACAAGGACAGCTGCCATCATATCTGAGATTTCCCACTCTAATGCAAGCTAAACATGTTTAGACAGAAGTTCTCATTTAATGATTATATTTGCTTTGCTTTCGCTTTTTGAAACATGATTTAAGAACAGCTCTATACTCAACAACTGTGTCTCAATTGTAACTTTTTACTCTTTTGGGCTCCATTTCATTTGATCAGTTTATCACCTACTGTCTGGTATTTGTTGTATGTTGAGTGAAGTCACGAGATAATGCTGTTAATGAATATCAACTGAACTGTGAATCCCTTCAACTTTATTGTTTTGTTTCCTATCTGACAATAATAAATTTTATGGCAAATATTTGCATATGGAAGTGAATTCGTGCAAAATTGGGCTTCTTGACCACATATGTAAAGGTTAGCTTTCTTTTTCATGTGATTTATTACTTTCTTCCATATTCATAGCAACAAAGGCCGTTCACTGAAAGATTTGGAACGGATTTTCATGTGATTTATTACTTTCTTCCATATTTATTACTTTCTTTTTAAAGGGTTTGGAACGGTCATTCATTTATTTATTGATTTGGATTTTACTTGTTAAATAAATAATTAGGTAGCAGTTTCCTGCGATTAATGGAACTATAGATTCTGTAAAATGTTTCCTAACTTGGGTCAAAGCAGCTACATGTGTGGTATCAAAGCATGTTATGAAATTGGCAATAGACTAATGTGCAGTTAAGATTTAGTTGATGAAAAATATCTTGAAATACTAGTTTTTTTTTTTAAATAAACAATCAAGTTATATTGATGAAATGATTAAAATAAAAGCTTGCTGATGGTTATTGTATTCTAGGAATATATGCCTTGCCATCTGTCTCTACACACTCACACACACACACAACCAGGTTGGAATTTTCTTTTGCAGCTCTCAGTGACTTTTTCCTTTTCACTTGACTTGCAAATGAAATGGTTAATTTTGTCTTGCAGCCAAAGTAATTGTTGAAGAGCTTGAAGGCCTTTTGGGTGATGCTACAAATTCCATACAAAGGACAGATGGAAATATATTGCCCATTTCAGAGAAGGATTCTGGTGATGAATTGAATGATCATGCAGTCCATAATGATGCGGTAAATTTTTATCTTCTTTCTGAAAGCATTTTCACTTCAGTGGCTATCTTTTAAACTCATGCATGAAAGGTTTTGCTATCTTCCATGCATACTAGGGGAAAATATGACACTTAACTCTGAATTATAAATAGATGTCTCATTTACACTATATATACTTGTCCTAGTAGAGATGTTATCATGACAATTTTTAGTACTCAAGAATCCTATCTTATCTGTTTTTTCTCAGGAGGAAACGACCTTGTCTAATTCTCAAACTGTTGATGTCACACAATTAGCTGTCCTCATGAGCATCATATACAGTATGGTCAAGCGAGACTTTTTGATGCAGGTGACAATGAGGTCTTCTTAATATTGCTATCAGTCAAATGTGATTCTTAAAAATTCCCCTTTGTTGTTGCAGGAAAAGATAGTTTCAGCTTTAAATCTCAAGTCAATGTCAAGTCAGCTTGGAAGCTTCTGCCAATTATGGTCATTGCGACCCCTCATAGATGATGATCTCATGCATCAAGCTTGGAGACTAATTTCCTGAGCTCCTAGTGTTTCTAAGTGCAGTCTTGTTTGGCATCCGGTGGTTCTTATGTGAAATTTTATGGAGTTGGCATTTAGAAACAACCTGATATAGGACCTATTGAGAGAGTTGATTTTGTTCTTTAATATAGGGCTTATTTGTAATTTTTTCTGGCTTTACTCATATCGATATTCTCCTAGCAATCATCATGCAAGGAATGGAAGGAGTAATTAGGGAAGATGATTAGGGTATTATAAAAATTATCTCATGTAAACTAAACTCATTATTTATCTAATAAAATTATGTGAACATTTTTTGTATTTACGACCAAAAGGAAATAATTTTTGCTTGTGGATATGACCTTTCATTAGACTTGTTGATATGTCACCTAGGGCTGACCAAAAACGGCATTAATCTAGTCTAAGTTGGGCGGCTCAGATTTTTAGTTTAGGGCAAAGGTGCAAAAATAGTCACTGTAAATTTAAAAATGGGCAACTATAACTATGGTAAAGTGAAGGGGGCAAATTGTACACTGTAAACTAAAATGGGGCAAAATCATGCATTGTAAACCAAAATGAGGCAAAAGTAACCTCTCTGTTAGGCCGAGTTAAATAGGCATTTTCCAAGACGTGGCTCCACCATCAGCAAATGACATGTCAATTCCAAAATCTAACGTGAAAGCTAAAATGCATCCAGTTGAACCCTAAATCACTAAAAACGAACTCTAAACCCCCAAATCATTTCGATAAAAAACCAAATAAAACCCTAAATCATGTGAAATTCACCTTACTTCTATTTAATAATATGAAAAAATAAAGCCTCATCAAAAAATTAAAGTTTCATCAAAATATTGCACCCTTACATGTATGACACATCATTTATTGACGGTGGGGCGACGTCTGGAAAACGTACGTTTAAATTTACGATGACTATTTTTGCACATTTGCCCCCATTTTGATTTACAGTGTACAGTTTTGCCCCCTTCAATTTACCAGAGTTATAGTTGCACATTTTTAAACTTACGATGACTATTTTTCACCTTTGCCCTTTCTGTTTATCCATATCTATTGTCTCTATATTTCATCTTTATTTTATGGTTTTGAAACTAATCCAAACCATAATTTTTCATGTATGTTTTCTATCAAGTTAAAATTTTTTAGAGCTAGATCTCCTTGTTTTAAAATTAGGGCAAAGGTGCAAAAATAGCCATCGTAAATTTAAAAATGTGCAACTATAACTCTGGTAAATTGAAGGGGGCAAAACTATACACTGAAAATCAAAATGGGGCAAAATTGGGCAAATGTGCAAAAATAGCCATAGTAAATTTAAACGTACGTTTTCCAGACGTGGCCCCACCATCAGTAAAGAATGTGTCATACATTTAAGGGTGCAATATGTTGATGAGACTTTAATTTTTTGATGAGACTTTATTTTTTCAAATGATTACGTAGAAGTAAGGTGAATTTCACATGATTTGGGGTTCTATTTGGTTTCTTATCGTAATGATTTGGGGGTTTAGAGTTCGTTTTTAGTGATTTAGGGTTCAACTGTATGCATTTTAGCTTTCACGTTAGATTTTGGAATTGACATGTCATTTACTGATTGTGGACCCACGTCTGGAAAATGCCTGTTTAACTCGGCCTAACAGAGAGGTTACTTTTGCCTCATTTTGGTTTACAATGTATGGTTTTGCCCCATTTTAGTTTACAGTGTACAGTTTTGCCCCCTTCAATTTACAGAGTTATAGTTGCACATTTTTAAATTTACGGTGGCTATTTTTGCACCTTTGCCCTTAAAATTATTTCATTGATTGTGATGAAATTCACAACAATTTCACTATGAATTCACAAGGTATAACCTCCACAATGATTGAACACTATGGAAATGTACAGAGAAAAGCCAAACTACAATAGTGCATTAGAGAGCACCACCCTCCTAAGTCTACTCAAGTCTCGCATAAACCCCAGCTCTCTGCCTATCTTCCTATTTATAGTAAGTAAGTAAGTAACTGACTTGCCACATCAGCTACTTACAATTAACTGAATGCTTATTCTACTATAATACCCATACCCTTCTAACATATTACTTAGACACTACGTCAATCCTCTTCCTCCTAGCATATGTAATTCCTACAGGACCTTTTCCATCATTTCCCTCTGCATCAAGGAGCACCTTGTCCTCAAGGTTGAAAGATGGAAATTGCTCCTTCATCACATCCCACGACTCCCATGTATTATCAGATTCAGGTAAGTTCTGCCATTTAACCAAAACTTCAACAGAACCATCAGTCATCTTCCGCTTCTTAATCACATCCTCAGGTGATACTCGCATCTCCAATTCTTGAGTCAACATTTGAGGAAAAGGATGAACCAGAACATAAGACAATACTGATTTTTTAAGCTGTGAAACATGGAATACAAGATGAACTCGCGCTGTAGGAGGTAAACAAAACTTATAAGCTACTAATCCCACCTTCTCTTCAATCTCAAAAGGTCCATAAAACCTTGGAGATAACTTCTCATTAGTCCTAACAGCTAAGGACTTATGGCGATAAGGCTGCAACTTCAAATAAATCATATCTCCCTTCTTAAAATTTACATCCCTTCTTTTATCATCCGCTTGCTCTTTCATATATTCCTGAGAACGCACCAAATTGGCTCTCAACTCATCCAATATAACATTCCTCTCCCTTATCTGCTGCTCAACTGCATCCACTGCTGTTATAGGTTCTTGAAACCTATGCAAAGCCGGTGGATCTCTCCCATATAAGGCTCTAAAAGGCGTCATACCAGTGGAGCGATTATAATTGGTGTTAAACTAATATTCAGCCCAACCCAACCATTTACTCCAAGTAGATGGTTTAGAACTACAGAAACAGCGCAGATAAACCTCTAATCCTCTATTAGTCACTTCAGTTTGCCCATCACTCTGAGGTTGGTAACTAGAGCTGTAACAAAGTTGTGAACCTACTAAGCGAAACATTTCCTTCCAAAAATGACTCACAAAGGCCTGATATCGGTCAGAAACAATTGACCTTGGAAACCCATGGAGTTTGACCACCTCTCTTACAAACAAATCAGCCACTGATACAGCTGAATATGGATGCTTCAAGGGAAGAAGTGACTATACTTAGTAAAACGATCAACCACCACAAAAATAACCTCATAAAGGTGAGATTTAGGCAAACCAGTAATGAAATCCATGGATATGTCAGACCAAACTGCATCAGGTATTGGGAGTGGCTGCAACAAACCGGCTGGACTTAAGGCTGAGTGTTTGTTGCGCTGACAAATATCACATCCCCCCACATAAGCTTGGACATCTCTCCTCATTCCATCCCAATAAAATAATCCTTCCAATCTCTTGTAAGTCCTCAAATATCCAGAATGTCCCCCAATTGGAGAATCATGGAATTCCTTCATGATAATATGAATATAAGCAGAGGCCTTAGGAAGTACCAAACTGCCATTGAACAACAAATGACCTCCTCTCATAGAATAACCAAGAGGCACTTGTTGTCCTGTGGATAACTTCTGTAAAATCTCTGAGAGCTTCTCATCGTTCTTAATCTCAACATCCAAGCTTTCTTTATCAGCAACATATGCCATGGACACTGCCTTCAACTCCATGCTATCTTCCCTTCTTGACAGTGCATCTGCTGCTGAATTACTAGATCCGGCTTATACTTTATTTGAAAAGTATACCCCATCAATTTAGTCACCCACCCCTGCTGAGAATCATCTAACACACGCTGCTCTAGAAGAAACTTTAGAGCCTTCTGATCTGTCCTAATGGTAAAAGGACGGCCCAACAAGTATGGCCTCCATTTGCGCACAGCAAATACAATAGCCATTAGCTCCCTTTCATAAACTGAACATAATTTCTTCCTGCTTGACAAAGATTGACTGAAATAGGCCAAAGGACGTCTCTCCTGCATAAGTACAGCCCCCAAACCATTACCTGAAGCATCGGATTCAACTATGAAAGGTTTATCAAAATTAGGAAGAGCCAACACCGGAGCTGAAACCATCGCAGCTTTAAGTTTCTCAAATGCTTCTTGTGCCTCTTGAGACCAACAAAAAGCATTCTTCCTTAACAATGCAGTCAATGGAGCTGCTATCAATCCATAATGCGTAATGAAGCGACGATAGTAACCTGTCAAACCCAAAAAACCACGCAAACTCTTCAAAGATTTAGGCACATGCCACTTCACCATACTATCAATCTTCCCTGGATCCGCCAACACACCATCTCTAGAAATAATGTGACCCAAATATTCAAGCTGTCCCTTAGCAAATACACAATTTTTCAAGTTAATCACCAAGTGGTTTTGCTTTAACAAATGTAAGGTCACTCTCAAATGTTGTAAGTGCAAGCTGCGATTAGTGCTATACACCAATATATCATCAAAAACATTAATATAAACTTGCGTAAGTAAGGTATAAACACATCATTCATAAGAGATTGAAAAGTAGAGGGGACATTCTTTAACCCAAAAGGCATCACCAAGAATTCAAAGTGCCCATCATGGGTTCTAAAAGTTGTCTTGTGCTCCTCTCCCTTCTTCATTCTGATTTGATGATACCCTGATTTCAGGTCCAGCTTAGTAAACACTTGGGCAGCCCCTATTTCATCCAATAATTCTTCTATGGCCGGAATAAGGAACTTGTCCTGTATAGTAAGATCATTCAAGGCCCTATAATCAACACAAAACCGCCAACTCCCATCCTTCTTCCTAACCAACAACACAGGGCTTGAAAATGGACTCTTTCTAGCCCTTATTATCCCTGCCTTTAACATGTCCTGTACCAATCTTTCAATCTCAGCCTTCTGATAGTAGGCATATCGGTAAGGGCGAATATTAGGTGGTATAGCACCTGGTTTCAGGTCAATAACATGGTCATTTCTCCTTGAAGGAGGTAACATAGATGCTGATTCCTGAATTTCAAGAAATTCCTTCAAAAGAAGTTGAACATCCTTCTCTAATTCTACATAAGACACATCAGCCATCCTCAATTCAGCTAACTCAATCCAATATGCTTCCTCTTTCGCTTGTACCACCTTCTTCAATGCTTTACAGCTCATCTGAGATGTTTGCAAAGCCGGATCTCCTTTCAAACATATCCACTCTCCTCCCATATCAATCTTCAATGTTAACTTCTTCCAACTCACCAATACTTCATCCAACACTTCCAACCAATATGCCCCCAAAATAAGGTCAGATCCTCCCAAATGAAAGGGATAGAAAGAATGCACAGTTTCCAACCCTTGAATCAACAAAGGTACATCTCTACAAATACCCCTTCCCCTCACATTTCTTGCATCTCCCACCTGAATTGTAAACACTACCCTTACATCCACCGAGAGCTTCAAAGAATCAACTAACTCTTGATAAATGAAACTATGTGTAGCACCATAGTCTATCAAAATCAGCACCTGTTGATTTAAACCTTTTTGTCGCTTAAAAGATTTAATCAATACAATTCAATACTCAATGCTCACTAATGTATAGTGATGAGTATAGGTCTTTTCCTCAATCTAAGTTTTTAATCTTGCAAGTTATAAGCTCAAAGCCACACAAATTAACAATGAAGTGAGATTTGATTATAAATTAAACTAGCTAAAATCAAAATGACAAAAACACTAATATAACCGAATAGAGATAGTGATAAAATGAGATGAGAAACCTCCCTCTCCATTGGATCATGTGCTTATTTGTGAATTAGACCTCATGTACTTGCTAACCTTGATATATCCTAACTAAATTCTATAAGAAATCTATAAGAATTTAATTAGGATAATCAAGAATAAGGCTCTTTGCAAGCTCATCTCACACCTTAGGCAACATTAAATTCTAAATCTAGAACTTAAGCAACTCAATCATTTCACAAACACATACATAAGCTAATCGCCATACATGAGTTCATGAAACTACAAACATATAAACCATAGGTTTTCATGAGCTAAGCACACAAAGAGGGGTTGCAAGCTAAAATCAACTAGAACACCTAAAAGTAAAGTGTCCTAACCTTATGAAACCTAGATCTAGAGAATCATAAGGCAAAAATGTACATCTAGCTTACAACCTTAAAGATACATACAACAATTACATGAGGCCGATTTGCTTAATCATATACAAGCACATTCTCCTTTGGAGAGAGAGATGAAGAAGCTTTAGCCGAAGCTCATGGAGGATGAGAGAAGGAATGATGAAGATGAAGCCATCTTTGAGTGAAAATGGTGGAGTGAATCTCGGCCAAATGAGAAAATGTGGAGAGAAAAGAGAGAAAAGAGATGAAGATGAAGTGGAAAGTGAAGGAATGAGTTAATGTGAGGTGAGAATGGGTTTATGAGTTGGATTAGGGTGTTAATGGGCTGTCAAAATGGAGGTTAGGTCGGCCAAGGTGGGATTTTTATGGGTATGTGAGTGTGTGAGGCCAAAATGTGGGTGAAGGGAAGTGAAAGAAAGGGTATTTTTGGAAATGAAGGTGAAAAGTAGTTGAATGTGGACTCCATTTGGTCTTGATGCATTTTCTAAAGCTCCCTCTTTTTTCTCCTTTCCATTGTGCTTCCAATTGTGCCCTTAATGAGGCTCCTCCACTTGAAATTTGAATTTGGAGCCATTTTTACCCCTTTTGATAATGAGCAAATCCCTTGTTTTTGACAAAAGGGGTAATTTTTGTCTTATTCCTTTGCCTTTCCCTCCAAATCATTTCCTTGCCACCAAACCTCTTCCAAGGGCTTGTGGGGTCCACATGGGACCCCCTAAATATAGAAAAACACCACATAGTCAAAATGACCAAAATACCCTTAGTTGCTTAAAATGCAAGTAATTAAGCTAGGATTTTCCACTTAACCACATATAAGCATGTGCATATAAAATCACCAATAATGATCAAATATAACAATTAAATCACACTAATTAAGCTCAATTGCACATGCTTAAACATATAAAATTAGGTCTAATCACCTGTCTCCCCTTGCATGTTCCTCTTAGCTTAATGGTTTTTCCTCCTGAAAAACCAGATAAAGCATTCAAAGATAAAGCCATCAATTCACTACTCTTTTCATCATGCTTATCCCAACTTTCAGGTTCCACTTCTTCCTGCCTATTAGGAGGTTCATTCTCATCATTCTCCTCAGAGAGAATAAGCACTTGTAGTTGTTTCTTCTTGCAGCGATGGCCAGGTCTGAACTTCTCATCGCATTTAAAACATAAGCCAAGTTCTCTTCTCCTTTCAATTTCAGCATTTGTATATCGCCTTGGAATACTCCTATTTGAGAAAGTAATTGATCCACTTGATCCTTTACTTTCTTCCCCAGCCTTCACTTCTGTCAACACATTCCGTGGTGCTGAATTAGGATTAGATATAGTCACTGAACCCTGAGAATCAACTTGTGAACCAAACCGGCTTGAAGTAGCCCTGTTAATGAAACCATATCCTTCATTCCAGCTCTTTAAAGGTCCATTCCCTCTAGGAATTTTCCCTTGAGCCTTAACACTATCTCTTTCTTCAATTCTCACTGCCATGTCCATTAACTCTGGTAAGCCATTTAATTTCATAAGCCTCAAATCAGCTTTAATGCTCAAATTTAACCCATTCATGAAGGCAGCCTTCATCATCTCCTCCTCACATGAATCCAAAGTGGCCGAAAGCAATTCAAACTTCTCAATATACTCTGTTACTCCACTCGTTTGCTTCAAGGCCATCAACATTTCATATGCATTTCCGCTTTGATACGGATGGAATCTCAACAAGAGTTCTTGCTTCAACTCTTTCCACGTACGAATTGGAGATCTCACCTCTCGCCATTGAAACCAATGCAATGTGCGATCCTCAAAACAGAGTACAGCGGCACCAAGCATCTCTCTCTCCATCACGCGATTCACTTTAAAGTACCTTTCAACCCTAAAAACCCAGCCAATCGGATCTTCGCCTGAAAACAGAGGCATATCGAGTTTCCTGAAGCTCGATACATTGCTAATCTCCTGATCATCGTGATTCTCCTTCATTCGCTCATAATCATCGCGATTATGATGATAAGATGATTCGCCTCCACTTCCAGAGTCATCGATCTTCTTCTTCCCCTTAAATTCCGTCATGAATTCAGTCAGAAGCAATTTCAGAGTCGCGAAATCACTCTTCATGATATTCACATCTTCGCCTAACTGTGCGATGTGCTGTTCCGCCGTCTTCAACCTTGAATCGCATCCTTCCAACTTTGATTCCATCTTCTTGTTGTTAACCATGCCCTAGATCTTTGCTCTGATACCTTTGATGAAATTCACAACAATTTCACTATGAATTCACAAGGTATAACCTCCACAATGATTGAACACTATGGAAATGTACAGAGAAAAGCCAAACTACAATAGTGCATTCGAGAGCACCACCCTCCCAAGTCTACTCAAGTCTCGCATAAACCCCAGCTCTCTGCCTATCTTCCTATTTATAATAAGTAAGTAACTAACTTGCCACATCAGCTACTTACAATTAACTGAATGCTTATTCTACTATAATACCCATACTGCCCTTCTAACATATTACTTAGACACTACGTCACTCCTCTTCCTCCTAGCATATGTAATTCCTACAGGACCTTTTCCATCAGATTGACTATGTTGGTAGTAAGCAGTATTCTTGTAAAGATTGGAATTGTTTTTAGTACTAGACTGGAATTGAGAACTCTAAAAAACAAGAGTACTAACACACAAGTTAACTATCTAATAGGATCTTTCATCATACTCCTCTTATGATAGACCTACGGGTTGATCAAATATTTTAAATTATCTTCTAATGAATGAGAAATTTTGGCTAATTTATCTACAAGAGTAACTACTTCTATGCACACATTAACAAAATGAACTTGACAATATCTAATATCTATGCATCAAGAATCTTACTCCATCAAATGCTATTTTTTGGTTGCCAAATCAAATTGAAAATTCCACTTCAGGCATTGTGTGTTAACTTGTGATTGATCATACCACAAATGACGTGATGCACTGAGTTTATGCAAGAATTTCTTTGCAAGATTGATAAAATTGTTAACAAAAACATAAAGAGAGGGTATCTATCCTCAATGTACATGGATTCTGCAAACTCAAGAATAACAAGCAGCACAGATAACATGTATCAATATAGCTGGGATTTCTGGCTAGCCCGATTTAAACGGGTCAGCATCACCCAACCCGCTTTCAATTCGGGTTAATCCTGTTAGAATCTTAAGTTTTGATGAAGACTAAAATATGAAAGAATAAGTTGAACACTTAGAAAAAATTAGGTTAATATAGAACCACAAGTAAGAATACAACCGGATGTGGATTTACTTCCGGATGGATTAGGACTAGCGCTCGCAGATGAATGACTCATCCCCCAGCGGAAGCAAGTAATACACTAAGTCATAACTCAGTCTAGGAACATTAAGAGTATAAAATCCTTGAGACTAAGTTAGGACGCAACCGAATGCAGGAATGCTTCCGGATGCTTAGTGACTAGCGCTGCCTATTGGATTAGGCAACACCGAGCGTCAGTGAATATAACTCTAAGTCATAACTTAAGTCTAGTAGGAGTACTTCCGGATGTGAAATTGCTTCCGGAAGTAAGAGAGCTTCCTTAGACAAAATGAACTCCCACTGCATGTGACTATGTGTTAATATTGCTAGACTAACGTTCAAGTGCAGCACTGAGTGATGGTGCTTCCGGATGTGGAATTGCTTCCGATAGCAATCAGAATGTCAGAACGTACAGCAGTGCAGTGTCAGAGTGCTTTTTGGCAGAGCAGAGTTGTCAGAGTTGCTTTTCAGAGATAAAGCAAAGTCAACCCTACTGAGCATTGATGGAGCATTAATGAGCAACGGTAACATGAGATTAACAGCTATATTCAAACGGCATTGTTACCTACCAAGAGAGAGAATACTTGAAGACACTATATAAAGAAGCTCATCTTCATTTATGAAGATAACTTGGAGAAATCACAGAAATTTAGAGAGAGAAACTGAGAATACTCTTCAAGCATTCAAAGCTGCCCAGAAAAGCAAGAGAGCACTTAATACATTGAGAGTTCTTTTCATCTACTCATCTTGTACTCTTTGTAGTTAAGTCTCTTCATTTATTAAGAACATTCATTGTACTTAAGTGTTTATCATAATCAGTTCATAGAGTGAACATATTATCAAATCCTCTAATCAAGAGAGGCTGTTCTAAAGCTTGGTGCTTGAAGAACAGTGTTGTAACATTACAAAAGTAAGGGGGAGTATTTAGAGGTTTTCTAAATCTCCAAGGTTGCAAGTGAGCCTGTATAAAACTTGTGGTTGTAAGGTTGCAAGTGATCCCGTTGTAAAACTTGCGGTTGTAAAGGTTTGCAGGTAAGCCCGTTGCAAAACCTGGGGTTGTTAGGTGAACCCGTGTTCGTAAAACCTAAGGTGTAAAGGCTTTCTTGTGCCTGGAGTAAACAAGAAGTTTAGTGGATTGAAAATCTCAGGTGAAGCCTGGGGACTGGATGTAGGTCTGGAAGTGACCGAACCAGGATAAATCTGTGTGTGCGGTTTCTGTTTTGATCGTCACATTTCTAGCAACACACCATCACAAACTTATTTGTGCATAGCATGATTCATTGTCATTTTCATCAAGCACAAAAAGAATTGTTTTAAAAGAAAAGTTTAAGTTTTATTCTGCCACCCAATTCACCCCCCTCTTGGGTGACAACCACACATTTCATTTGGTATCAGAGCAAGGTCACTTGTTTAAAGGATCCAACGATCTCAAGTACAAAGATCATGGCTGACGTGGGATATAAAATGTTTTCTGAAGGTTTTGATCATACCATCCCACTCGTGTTAGAAAATATTGATTTTTGTCTATGGAAAGCGAGGATGAAAAGTTTTATACAATCCTCCAGTCTCAAAATGTGGGACGTTTTTATAAATGATTTTGATTTCAAACCAAAAGGGAACTGGACGGAAAAAGAGAAGAATTTATTTTCCTTAAACATTAGAGCAATGCAAATTTTGTACAAAGGCTTAACTGATAGTGATTTCCAAAAAATCAAACATTGCTCTAGTGCTAGAGATATTTGGCTCACTCTTGATTCTATGTATGCTTCTGATCACTCTCTTGAAAGTAAAGCTGTCCAAAGCTCATCTCGTGCCCCTTGTGGATCAACTGTTGGTGAGCTACAGGAAGCTGATATTGAGGAAGCTAGCAGCAGTGAAGAGAGTGTTGATCTCTACCTAGAAGATTCAGAAACTGAAGAAAATGAGGTATCTGAACTTAAACCTTCTAAATTGCAAGACACATATAATGAGTTACATATTGAATTCTGTAAACTTGCAAAAGAAGTTCTAGGCTTAAGGAAAAAGAACAGGAAACTTGAGGAATTCATTTTTTCCTCTACTTCCAAGGTTTCCAAAGTTCCATCCATAGAAGAACAGCTATCGCTACTGATAGCTAGTCCCCTATCGAGAGCGGAAGCTTCAACATGTACTGAAAATTGTTCCAATTGTGAATCCCTGTTGAAGGAAAAAGAAAAGTTTTCAAAAGGCCCTGAGACTTCAAAAGTTGTTTCAAAAGAACAGAGAGTCTTTGAAAACAAAACTGACCAACAAGATAATGATAGGAAATCCTATTCGGAATATCATTCCATTATCTGTCATTATTGTGGTAGATCAGGTCATATTTCTCACACATGTAGTCTTAGAAGAAATTTACATGTGAGAAATAAATTTGTATGGATCCCTAAAGGACAAGTAAGGTCCAGTGCTAACCACGTAGGACCCAAGTACAAATGGGTACCAAAACTTCCTTCTAGTGCCTTACTTGTGCAGGAAAGATCAAGAGTTCCTCTTGCCCCAAAGAAGATAACTCGTGGTGATGTCACTGCTGCAACCACCTGGTCCAATCATAGGAAGCAGTGCGCTACCACAAGGAACAAAGGTTCTGTCTCAAGGATGAGCTATCACAGAGTTCCACTCAACTATCCTGAGAAGAACAAGAGAGAGAGGATTTCTCGATCAACATGGAGAAAGCCTATGAATTATGTCACTCACAAGACAGTGCTTCAAGCCAAGGATAAGTATAGCAGATCTCCTTGGGTAAGCAAGGGATCACTTAGGGTCGAAGCATGCGATAGTAAAATCTCCTATGCAAATGTTAGATAGAATTATTGAGATCTTACATCAAGCATCCTAGATACGAACATTATATTCCTTATAGAAGAAAGATTAAAGAAATTCACAATGCTCATAATCTACATGCTGTTTATGACTATCATGATCAAAAACCATGTATATCCTTGTGCATATAGTCATGATTGATTCGCAATGTCATATACATAGTGAATAACTCTCAAGTGCATGTGAATTATACACTTCCTACAAACTGACCAGTCAGATCCAAGCTTGGATACTGGAAAACAAACAAGGGAACTATTTGGGTATTCTGTAGGAAAGGAGATCCATAAGAACAGCAAGACTCAAGACTGTACCTCATCTGAGCAATCAGTCAAATCTTGATGAGTCGTTCTTCATGCTTGGCTTTTGGTGCTGCTCCTTGAAATAGAAGTATCTTTACATTGCTGCCAAAATCAAGCAAGCTACTACTTGATGCAAATGTAGCTTTGGTGATGTCATTCTTACTCTTTCCTCTATTTGAATGGTTAATTGGGTAATGAATGCATGTTTACTCATTTCATCGGCAATTGACACTCATGCATCTAAGGATAAACATCAAATTGCTCTATGGAATGGATGTGAAGAACATGTAGCATCTAACCACATGATTGGCTTAACAGTGTTCAAAATACTGTGATATTGATTCTCTTTACAAACCTGTGATGATCTTATTTTGAGAATGATCAAATCACATCAAATCCATTTTTGTTTGAAGTATCTGAATCTGTTTGTGATAGTTATGAATATCTCATTAGTTTCAAGATTTCTGACACTTTAAACTAGAGACTCTCTTCAAAGTTATCATGGCTAGCCTTTTTGAATTTAACAAAGATTCTGATCCTCTTTAAACTTGCATAACAACCATACCTCATGATTGAATTAAATTTATTCTATGATTCTCAATTTCATTTGGTTTCTTCTGCATCAAGTTTTTAAGAGCATAAGGAATAAGCTCCTTGTCTTAGCTTAAAAAAAATCAATGGCTAAAAACACTATCCATAGCGGAAAACTGACAGGCTATGAACTCGAGCAATATTTTCCTTATCACATCTTAAAGTTTCAATCTACTAATGATCTCAACTCAAGCTTGTGTTTTAAGTATGTTGACACAGACTATGAAAGCTTGAACGACGTGGATGTACAAGAGAGAATGTCAATAAGTATGCTCCTTAACAAGATGAGAGGAACTGGCTGTACTGATATCTTGAGGAAATCTCGCCAATCATATATGAGCATTTCTATCCCTTACTCCTTCTATTGTGGATTTTAATGGATAGTCCCTTTAGTCTGAAATACATAAGAAATCTTAGGAAATGCCTTGAATTAATTTCTGCAAAATTTGGTAAATCCAAAGGCAAATTCCAATAGGATACAAGACTAAGTGAGTGTAGATAACTAGCCTGGAAAGAATTATTAAGAATCTCTACCCACTGAAAGCTGTATATCCTGACAAATTATCACAAGCTTAGTACAATCTGAATTAAGTTAAAGCTTGTTGATATCCTAAGAATAATGAGATCATATCAAGTATATCTGAAGGAACTTGAGATAAGATTTAAAAATTATTCTTGAGATCATATGCTGAAAAACTTGGTTGTTTTGTAAACCTGATTTATTCTTAAAACTAAACTATTTTGTTGGCATCAAGGCTTTTAGATTTTAACTGTGTTGACAATTTACATATCTCCATAATCTAACATGAACACTCCTAAGACGTATTTATTGAACTATATTTGTTTATGAAACTCCAAAAATATACAATATGTACGATACTCCTTACGCTATCGCATTGGTATTTATCCAAGAGAGTATGAATAGAGTTCATAACTTGATAGTGAAACTATGAGAAATTGTGAACTAAATTTCAAAATCAGTTTTTCACATTATTGATACTCCTGTTTTACCAAACCAATCAGCAAGCGCGATTTCTTAAGATTATAATATTGTGCTAATTAACATAGTCTGTGACTTGGAAAGTCCTGAGCATGTCCATTAATGTTAATCCTTAAGTTCTCCCACTAATCATCCGGAAGCGCACTTGCTTCCGCTAGCACTTGCAGGTCTCTTGGAAGGGGAACCATAAGAGCTGACAATGTTAAATCTTAAGTCCCTTACATCCGGAAGCGAATTCACTTCCGGAAGCATGTGCGAGAATGGTTTCTCAACTACAGAAATATTTACCAAACAACCACTGGGGGTTGATCAATTTACCTTTATAAGAGAAAATTTGAGAATGTTAAACCCAAATGAAGTTTAATCTTCAGAATAAATCTGTGCTTAATTGTTAAAACCTGCCAACTGTACTAACTTAGGCATCGAAGTGCCAATCTTTAGTTTTGCAGGTCCCCAATGTTAAATCTTAAGTAAGTCCAACCGGAAGCAAATCCTCTTCCGGATGCCAATTTGCTGCCGCTTGGTGATGACTCTAAGCAACCGTGAGCGACAGCGTCTGAGAAGAAGAAGGACACGTCACTTCACAAAACGTTTCATCTTCCTCCACAGGAAGTAGTGCCTCCTCTGACAGTGTGAAGAGACACGTGTCAAAAAGGTGCGCCGTTCCAATTCAAATGTTTACGTTTTCCCATAAACAGCGCATGTTTTCAATGAAGAGTCATTATGTGCATCACATCGGTTATTACTTTGCATAAATAGACAGTAGCATTTCATTTTTCACTTCACACAATTTTCTTGCCACCAAAACTCTCTGAACACATTCATCGCACATTCATCTTGTTCATCGTGTTCTTCATCTTCTTCTTCTTCTTCTTCTTCTTCGTCATTACTGGATATTGTGCATATCATCTCATACATTCCACTCAAACCCTAAACCACTCACAAAATGGCCGGATCTCATGAATCAAACCCCAACACTCAAATAGCCACCTCTTCGAAGAAATCAAAAACTGGGAAATCTGGGCATCCTAAATCTGGGCAACAGCATGAACAATCTGGGAAATCTGGGCAAGAGCATGAACGTTCTGGGAAAAAGAGTAAGAAGAGGGTCCAGTTCAGCGAAGAGCCTTCCTCCAAGCGTCAAAGAGTTGAGGATGACCCCTCTGTGTACAAGGATGGGCCACTCGAAGTTATTTCTTCTAAGTTTGAGAAGACCAAACCCTACTTCACACATGGGATGTTTATTGATATGAAGAAAATTGAAGAACTGGGCTTTGGTCATTTGAAGGAACATCTCCAGAAGTACATGTGCTGGCTGGGGATCAACAGTGAGTACAACATCAATGTGCTCAGAGTGTTCTACCAGTATCTCACAGCCAAGGCCAAGTACAAGAAGGTGAATGAGAAAGAGACAATTGGCAGAGTTGATTTCAAAGCCACAGTAAGGGGGAGGAAAATCAAATTTACTTGGAAAGATATCAACCGCCTGCTCGGGGTCACTGAAGAGGGTTTGAATCAGTGGCTCTTCCCTGATAAGCTGAGCCAGAAGGAGCTTGAAGAAGTCTATGAGACCAAGGGGAAGAAGGTCTCTGTTATGCCTGATTCCAAGCGGGTACTTCAATACGTCTACTCTCGCTTGATGACCCACAAGGGGGGAAACTTCAATGAGTTCACCTTGCTAGACAACCCCTGGCTCCCCAGGTTCCTCTCCCTGCAGCCTATCAACCCAGGGCAACTGATCAGCTTGGAGTTGCACAGGTGGTGTGAAACCAAAGACAAGAAACATCTTCCCTACCCTCAAGTCATCGCTTTCCTCCTGGAGAAACTCATGATCAAATCCACTGAGGAAGATGACAATGTCCAGTGCCTGCCCATAGGATCGATGAATTTGGGAAAGATGGGCATCAGGTATGACAAGCCAGCAAAGGCCACTCGGTCTGGATCTCAGGCTGGGAGTGCCTCGCATACAACGGCTCCCTCTGTATCTGGCGCAGGGGATCAAGAGGTAGATTCCCATGTTGGCCCAAGCCGAGCTCCACGGGTGTCTGCTGCAATGAAGGGCCTTGTTGAGGAAATGAAGACTGAGCTCCTCTTCAAGCTGCCTGACCCCTTGATGGGTCCTCTTCGTGCTGAGTGTGACGCAGCCTTCCAGCAGCAGGGGCAGAGGATCCAGGGCCTCGAGGATCGCATAGGAAGGGTCGAGGCCAAATTAGACCTTATCATTAACCACTTCCAAATTCCTCAACCTCAAGCCAACCTACCACCACCTCCTCCTCCTAATCCACCTCAACCACCCCCACAGAATGACCCTCACAATCAATCTCCACCTTCACCACGAAATGACCCTGACCACTCCACTCACCACTCACCCTCTCCTCACAATTCCCCTCGCCAATCACCTCATCACTCAGCCTCTCCTCACAACTCCCCTAGCCACTCCAACACATCCAACCATCAAAACTCCCCCAACCACATACAATCCTCCAACCCACTCCTTCACAACCTTCCTTCCATTCTCGAAACTCTTGGTTTCTTCTCTTTTATTCACCCCCTTAGACACATATACCTGAGAGATTTCCCACGCCTTCAGAGGATACCTGAAAGAAATTTCTCTTCCACTCCCTATTCACCTTCCTTCCCTTACCCTGACCTATTCTCAGAGTCAACTGACTTCTGGTTCCCTAGCCCCACTCCTTCACCAGAAAACTCACCCTCTTCCTCACCTGAACCTTCACCACCCAAGAAACATGGCCCTGAACCTCCACCCTCCACTTCACCCAATCCTTCCTCTCTGGCCCTCGCCCTTCTTGATGATGCCAAAAGGGGGAGAGAAATCCTAACTCAACCCTCCTTATGGTTATATGAAGATATTGCTGCTGCACTCCGCCGAGCCATGGATCATCAGAGATTGGGTAGAGCAGAAAGCCTTATCCGTGGGGAAGCCATCAGGTTCATGCAACAGCAGCGCTCAGACAGCCAGAGGTCAAAGTTGGAAATGGTATTGTATAGTCCGCCTGCTGATGAATCTCCACCTGAGCCTGAGCCCGAGCCTTCATCTCCTGAGCCTCCTCCCTCTGTCCCTGCCCGGAACATTCTTGAAGAGATTATGATGAAATATGGGTTGAAAAGGCAAGCCAATCCACCTATAGTTATTGCCACTCCAATCCCTCCTTCTGAGCCAACCTCTGCTCCTCCGCCTCCTCCAGTAGTCAAGTTCAGTGGATCAAGGAAGAAGTCTTGTGCCAAAAAGGGTGCTGGTACTTCTGAGCCTACAGAGAGTGAAGAAGAGGATACAGTTGATCACTCTGAGGAGCATGAGTCAGAAAGATCCACTCAACCTGGGGAAGCATCTGAGCCCCAGTCCTCCACCCAAGCGCCTCCAGAAGAAATACCTCCACTTGTGGAAGTTAAGTTAGAGGTGGAAGATATGACTCCCGAAGAATTTGAGCGCTATGGCTACACTGATAGACTCACACAAGAGCAATACTTCGTTCTGGATGCTGAGAGGGCTAATGCTAAAAGGAAAGGGAAAGGCAAGGTAAAGGGGAAAGGAAAGTCAAGTGAAGGTGATGACCCCAGCTATCCTGTGTGGAATGTCAAGGTCAGAGCCATCCATTATCCCTTTGGATCCATGCCTATCTCTGACGCGCCTTTTGGAGAATTTGCTGGGCTTACTGAAGTCAATGACCTGAAGAGGGCCATTGAGGAATCCCTTGAGTCAGAGAGACAGAGAAGAGCTAGAGCCGAGGCAGAGCCTCAAGAATTGCTTGCTCAGATTGATCAGAGTGAGAAGGATGCTCAGTTGGCTAAGATGCAAAAGGAGTGTAATCAGAAACAGTTAGAGAGGGAAAGGAAAAAGAGACACCAGCTCTAAACCCAAACCCCTCATGCATTTAACTTAGAATTTTTCTTTTTTCTCATTCATAGTTATCTGCTCTTATATTCTTCTTATCTTGTAATTGATTTATTTATTACTAATGAAGTTTGCCTTTGAGTTCATTTGTGCCTTTAATTTGATTAATTCTTTAAAATGAACTTAATTAGATAACTTAGTTTGTCATCATCAAAAAGGGGGAGAATGTTAGAATCTTAAGTTTTGATGAAGACTAAAATATGAAAGAATAAGTTAAACACTTAGAAAAAATTAGGTTAATATAGAACCACAAGTAAGAATACAACCGGATGTGGATTTACTTCCGGATGGACTAGGACTAGCGCTCGCGGATGAATGACTTATCCCCCAGTGGAAGCAAGTAATACACTAAGTCATAACTCAGTCTAGGAACATTAAGAGTATAAAATCCTTGAGACTAAGTTAGGACGCAACCGGATGCAGGAATGCTTCCGGATGCTTAGTGACTAGCGCTGCCTATTGGATTAGGCAACACCGAGCGTCAGTGAATATAACTCTAAGTCATAACTTAAGTCTAGTAGGAGTACTTCCGGATGTGAAATTGCTTCCGGAAGTAAGAGAGCTTCCTTAGACAAAATGAACTCCCACTGCATGTGACTATGTGTTAATATTGCTAGACTAACGTTCAAGTGCAGCACTGAGTGATGTTGCTTCCGGATGTGGAATTGCTTCCGGTAGCAATCAGAATGTCAGAACGTACAGCAGTGCAGTGTCAGAGTGTTTTTTGGCAGAGCAGAGTTGTCAGAGTTGCTTTTCAGAGATAAAGCAAAGTCAACCCTGCTGAGCATTGATGGAGCATTAATGAGCAACGGTAACATGAGATTAACAACTATATTCAAACGGCATTGTTACCTACCAAGAGAGAGAATACTTGAAGACACTATATAAAGAAGCTCATCTTCATTTATGAAGATAACTTGGAGAAATCACAGAAATTTAGAGAGAGAAACTGAGAATACTCTACAAGCATTCAAAGCTGCCCAGAAAAGCAAGAGAGCACTTAATACATTGAGAGTTCTTTTCATCTACTCATCTTGTACTCTTTGTAGTTAAGTCTCTTCATTTATTAAGAGCATTCATTGTACTTAAGTGTTTATCATAATCAGTTCATAGAGTGAACATATTATCAAATCCTCTAATCAAGAGAGGCTGTTCTAAAGCTTGGTGCTCTAAGAACAGTGTTGTAACATTACAAAAGTTAGAGGGAGTATTTAGAGGTTTTCTAAATCTCCAAGGTTGCAAGTGAGCCTGTATAAAACTTGTGGTTGTAAGGTTGCAAGTGATCCCGTTGTAAAACTTGCGGTTGTAAAGGTTTGCAGGTAAGCCCGTTGCAAAACCTGTGGGTTGTTAGGTGAACCCGTGTTCGTAAAACCTAAGGTGTAAAGGCTTTCTTGTGCCTGGAGTAAACAAGAAGTTTAGTGGATTGAAAATCTCAGGTGAAGCCTGGGGACTGGATGTAGGTCTTGAAGTGACCGAACCAGGATAAATCTGTGTGTGCGGTTTCTGTTTTGATCGTCACATTTCTAGCACCACACCATCACAAACTTATTTGTGCATAGCATGATTCATTGTCATTTTCATCAAGCACAAAAAGAATTATTTTAAAAGAAAAGTTTAAGTTTTATTCTGCCACCCAATTCACCCCCTCTTGGGTGACAGCCACACATTTCAAATCCGCTTTTAGCCCGTTTTATTCCGGGCTAAACTTTTTTCAATCCAACCCGCTTTTTGTGTATATTCGGGCTCAGCCCGGTGGTTTGAGCCAGAAGTCCCAACTCTATATATCAAGCAAAGTATGAAGCACATACTAAAAGAACTCTGTAAAACATACTTAGAGTTCATCTAAGTCATTACTTATTGAATCCAACCTTTTTACATCTCTTTAAAGAGTCAACTACTATTAAGAGAAGTATGATCGTGGGGCAAATGCAGGTGTGACAAATCCTTAGATTTGTATGGTTTTAGTATGCTGAATTTGAGGCAATTAAGATAATAAAAATGCAATTTTCGCCCAATTGTACTTAATTATTATTTAAGATCCTTAGATGTAATGACTCTCATTTTTAATTATATTTGACAAATATTTTAGTTATATTTGAGAAGTCATTGATAGAAAATTAAAAATGAGTTTAATCTTAAATAGTAGCTTTTAACTTTGTTTGAGTATGAATTAAAATAGAAAGGCAAAAGAAAAGGTGTCAAATTTAGTGCTTCATGAGTTAACATATCTTGCAAATTTTTTAAATGTTTCATTTTATGTTTGACCTTTGACCACTTTAAAGTGTGTAAGAAATGAATTGCAATTTTTGTCTTAGCAATTGAAGAGAAAAGGAAATAAAAGAGAAGATGCAGACACGTGGGAACAAGAATGAAAGGAGATGGACTTGAAGCACGTACACACACTGAATATATTCTCTTTGGGGTCCAGTGGGCTGAGGTGGCCGAAGAAAAGAAACGAATGAAGTGTGCAGGGGGCCCAAGAAAGAAAAACAATGGAAATGAATAAAAAGAAAACAAGAGAGAGCTGAAAGGGGGGCGGTCACGCAAAGAAAAAAAAAGGAAGAGGGCTGGAGGCAGAGAAAGAGAGCAGACGCGAAGAGGAAGGGAAATGAAGTGAAGGCAGTGGCTGAATAGTGAGGGAGCATGATGGGGTGTCAAATTTGGAGACCTCCTCCTCCCTTCCATTTGGTTCCTTTCCTTCTTATTCCCACCATAATTTCTCCCTATCTCCTCCTTGTTGATATTTCTCACATGAGAGGTAACTAAACCTTTTTGCTCTAGGGAATGATGGCTTATGGCTTGAGCTCTCTCATGCTTAATAGGGAAGACTTAATATTGTCCTTTTCTCTTGTATTTATGATTTTCCTAGGTTTAGGTTTATCATTTATACTAAGATTTGGACTATTATGTTTGTTTGAATTTATTTGCGATTTTGACTTGTAATGATGGATTTGGACTCAACAATATGTATGGTCATACATATGTTCTTTATAATTCATTAGATATCTCTATTTATTCATGGTATTGATAGATAGTTTATTGAATTGAATTGAATTGAATTGAATTGTAATAGAACTTAAAACATTACAAGATACTAATCACACTCGAGAGTAATTAATAACGCCTATTTGAATGGGTTCATGAGACTAGGTATTAGACTTTCAGGTTGGTGAGGTTTGGTAATTTAGGAAACCTAGAGAAAACTCAAAGGTGCTAAAGGGCTTAACAATTTCTAGTTAGTTGGAGTTCCAATAATTAGATATTGGACTCATGGGTTCATGAGGTTTGGTAAATTAGTACATTAGCATCCTAATTGACTTCCCGAATATATTAATTGGGCTAGGATAGTTATTCTCAATCATTTCCCAAGGGCAATTCCATTTTTATTTATCAAATCTTTACTTTTTCTCAATCCTTATTTTCTCTTTTGCATATTACACCTTTTACTAATTTTCATTATTAATCCATAACAATTTTCCTTATTTCAAACAAGCTTAGCATTTAGTTACTAGGAAATTAATTGCATATTTTTAGGCTCCTTTGAGAACGACACCCGGGGTAACTTCCGCTTACCTTAAGGTCCTAAAATTTCTTAAGGACTAGACCCAAGACACACTACACCGATCTGCAAATCGGTGTCCTTCAAGGTGGATGAAAAAACTTTAAATCAGCGTAAAATGCATTTCAATTAAACACTAAATTCCGAATAAAATTGAAGCACATCTTCAGACTCACCCTAATCTTACTCATTTTTTCCATTCCAGAAGTCAGTTTAGTTTAATTTAATGACTTGAAAAGTCATAATTCATAAACACACCCTTATGACTCATCTCACTTTAATAAATTTGGAGTATTAGTCATTCCAATGTACTCCCTTTGTTCCTAAATATAAGATCATTTTAGCAAATTTGGAGAGATTAAGGAAGACATTCCAATGAGTTAAGATTACATGAAATTTCCAAAATACCCCTCACCTAAGTTTTAAAAATATTCTGTCACCTTCTTCAAACCACTATTTTTTGGGTGAAAGGAGTATATGGGTAATTTGGGGAAAACTGAGTCAAATTAGAAAGTTATCTTATACTCCCTCCGGTCCTAAATATAAGACCTAATTGACTTTTTCTGGAAAATCCTTACAAAAGCAAAATAAGTTAATTATAAATTGATTTACCTAATTTTTTCGCTTAACTAGTTTATTTTACCACTAAACTAATGGATAATCTAAAAATATATCAAATATGTCATCATTTAATAACCTATTTCGCAACCTTAATTTCTTTAAATAAAAGTCAATTAGGTCCTATATTTAGGACCGGAGGTAGTATTTAGGAACAAGCTCTACTTCCTAAAGTGATCTTATATTTACGAACGGAGGGAGTATTTAAATACTTTTATTTTGGAACTAATATAAAATAAAAAGGTTGGAAATTGCACCCATGTTAACATTGTAGCCCAACACTTTTGAAACCCGACCCGTCAATCAACATCTATGTCCATTAAGAAAATAAAAATCAGTTGCCACTTGCCACACTCAATGGAAAACCAGAAAATATATATATATAGACACACACATACATTAACTTACTCTATCAAAAAAATTAATTTAAACGAAAATAAAATAAATGATTGTTATTAATTTATTATCCTTTATGAATTTCAATTGTTTGTTTGTAATCGGTAGTATCTTCTTGCAACTTCCATCAATTTTTCCTCTCAACACAACACAACACAGATCTTTTCCTCTGTCCTTCGATTAACGTTGTTCTCTCTGAAACATAACCGACCGCTTTTTATTTTTATATTCAAAAATTCACGTCCAAGGCAAGTTTATATTTATCGATGCTTCATCGTTATCACTCTTCCTACTTTTATCTTTTCCTAATCTTCTCATTTCAATTCATCGATTCTATGTGTTTATGATATTTTTTAATTATTTTTTATTTGATGAAATGTTGTGGAGTAGATTGTTTATTGGATTGAATCTATAGATTAGGTGTTTGATTGATTTTTTGTGTGTAGAGATACTCTGTGGAACTGATAGAAACACTTGAATTTGTTGATATGATGTTTAGGAGTGTGTGATTTGTGATGTGACCCTGTAGAATGACAAGTCATGATTGATTTTCGAAGTTAATGGTTTGGTCTTTGTGTTCAACTAGTATAGGACCCGCGCAATGCGAGGGTGTAAATAATATTTCAGTAATTAGTTTATGTTAGTATAAGTACTATTTGGAAGAGAGGAATATTTAAGAGGGGTATAATAAAGACAATTCTAAATAATGTACATTTATTTTTTATTAAATGTATGTGAAGAACGCAGTCTTCAAAGTCCCAAGCAAAATAGAAACTTTGATTGATTTGGGAAGAAAACAAAACATACTAGTGATTGCTTGGAGAATTTTTTTTATAGTAAATCTCTCTGCATCCATCTTACCAGTTTCCACGATTAAAGCAAACTGAAATCATGGGTGGACATGGCAGTTAAAATAGGCAAGTGATTTTAAAAAAATATGAATCATGACAAAAATGGAAAATGATGGGAGAAATGTTGATGAAAAGAACGTGTTTTAAATGAATTGTGGTGGATGAAAGAGATACGTAGAACACAATGAATGATAGTATTTTTAAAAAGTCATATTGAAAAAAGGGGAATGGAAAATGGTTGTGATTAACATATTGAAAACTGGAAAAAAAACTGAAAAAAAATAACTAACCGAAAAGAAGGTGGGTTAGTGGGGGTGGGAGAGAGCAGTTTTTATGGAAAAAATAGATAAATAAAGAATTGAAATAAGTATGCTGTAAGGGAGAGCAGTTTTTATGGAGAAAATAAATAAATAAAAAATTGAAATAAGTGACAGCAAAAGGGTTCTTCACTAGTTTCTGATCCGAAAATCCATTTTCTTCCTTTGCAGTTAGTGGATTGTTTCAGTTTTTTTTTTGAACGTGGGAAAGGAAGTTTAAAAATAGAGGTGAAATAAAGAGGGACACTTGTCACTTAATTAGACATGACAAATGTCAAATAGAGGGGTTGCTAGTGTTCCTGTTATTATATATAGATAGATTAGGTAAGTCACGGGGAGATTGCCTGAGATATGGCATAAATGTGAGCATACATGGTCATTATGGAATATAAATGCACTTTCTTGAATTACATTAAAACAATAGTCCCTCTGCCTCTAAATATAAGACTCAGTTTAACTTTTTTAGGTGAGATTAAGGAAGTAAAATAGGTTAGTTAATTATAACATATTTGATATATTGTTTGATTATGTGTTAGTTTATAAGTCAATTGAACAAGTTTATGAGTGATTTGTCTAGGTTTCTTAGGATTTTTCGAAGGAGTCGACTTGATCTTGTATTTAGAATTGGAGGGAGTATAACTTTGGGGTTATAAGATACCTGGGGTTCATAATATAATCTACTGGCTACTTAGGTCCCTGTTTATGCGTTTGGTGAGTTGTAAGTGACTATGAATCTGTGTGACGATTGGACAATTATAAAATGGGGAAAATATTCAGGGGGATGAATTGAAAGGATATTGTTCTTTCAGAAAGTAAAATATCATTTCACGGGGAAGTTAATTGAGGGATACGTCCTGTGCAATTAAGGCTCATCCAACATGAAATATGTAATATGGATTGCTCTTCTTGCTGTTTTGAAGTGTAGTTTGATACTGAAAAGCTCTGGAGCTTGAGCCATACTGAAAAGCTCTGGAGCTATCCTGTGTGGAATGTCAAGGTCAAAGTCATCCATTGTCCCTTTGGATCCATGCCTATCTCTGACTCGCCTCTTGGAGAATTTGCTGGACTTACTGAAGTAAGTGACCTGAAGAAGGCCATTCAGGAATCCATTGTGTCAGAAAGACTGAGAAGAGAGAAGGCCGAGGCAGAGCTTCAAGAAATGATTGCTCAGATTGACCAGAGTGAGAAGGATGCTCAGTTAGCCAAAATGCAAGAGGAGTGTGATCAAAGACAAAAAGAGAGGGAAAGGAAAAAGAGACACCAACTGTGAACCCAAACCCTTCATGCATTTTAACTTTGAAATTTTTCCTTTTCATATCTTCTTTCATGCATAGTTATCTGGCATACCTATATCTATCTTCCTGTTTATAAATGTAACTGTTTTATTATTAATGAAGTTTGCCTTTGAGTTCATATGTGCGTTCTTATTTGATTAATTCCTTTAATATGAACTTAATTAGATAACTTAGTTTGTCATCATCAAAAAGGGGGAGAATGTTAGAATCTTAAGTTTTGATGAAGACTAAAATATGAAAGGACAAGTTGAACACTTAGGAAAAATTAGGTTAATATAGAACCACAAGTAAGAGTACAACCGGATGTGGATTTACTTCCGGATGGACTAGGACTAGCGCTCGCGGATGAATGACTCATCCCCCGGCGGAAGCAAGTAATACACTAAGTCATAACTCAGTCTAAGAACATTAAGAGTATAAAATCCTTGAGACTAAGTTAGGACGCAACCGGATGCAGGAATGCTTCCGGATGCTTAGTGACTAGCGCTGCCTGTTGGCTTAGGTAACACCGAGCGTCAGTGAGTATAACTCTAAGCCATAACTCAACGTCCAGTAGGAGTGCTTCCGGATGTGGAATTGCTTCCGGAAGTAAGAGAGCTCCCTTAGACTAAATGAACTCCCACTGCATGTGACTATGTGTTAATATTGCTAGACTAACGTTCAAGTGCAGCACACTGAGTGATGTTGCTTCCGGATGTAGATTTGCTTCCGGTAGCAATCAGGATGTCAGAACGTTCAGCAGTGCAGTGTCAGAGTGCTTTTTGGCAGAGCAGAGTTGTCAGAGTTGCTTTTCAGAGATAAAACAAAGTCAACCCTGCTGAGCATTAATGGAGCATTAATGAGCAACGGTAACAAGGGAATAACAGCTATATTCCAACGGCTTTGTTACCTACCAAGAGTGAGAATACTTGAAGACACTATATAAAGAAGCTCATCTTCATTTATGAAGATAACTTGAAGAAATCCAGAAAACTAGAGAGAGAAAGCGAGAACAATCTTCAAGCATTCAAAGCTGCCCAGAAAAGCAAGAGAGCACTTAATACATTGAGAGTTCTTTTCATCTACTCATCTTGTACTCTTTGTAGTTAAGTCTCTTCATTTATTAAAAGTATTTATTGTACTTAAGTGTGTAACATTATCTGTTCTTAGAGAGAACTAAGTTTAGAAAATCCTTTATTTTAAAGGTTGAACCCTTACAGGTTGTAAGGGGGAGTGAGTCTGTAAGGTTGCAAGTGAACCTGGTGTAAAACTTGTGGTTGTAAGGTTGCAAGTGATCCCGTGCTAAAACTTGCGGTTGTAAAGGTTCCAGGTGAACCTGTTTGTAAAAACTGGGGATAGTGGAACTCAGCCTGGGTGGTTGAGAACTGGACGTAGGTCAGGTAGACCGAACCAGTATAAAAACCTTGTGTGTTTTTATTGTTTATTTTTTATTTGGTAGCACAATTCACCCCCCCTCTTGTGCATCCTCACTTTCATTTGGTATCAGAGCAGGTCTTTCTGACTTGATTCCAACGAATCTAGAAAGAAAAGATCTAGTAATGGATGCAGATCATTCCTTGCCCGATGTTGCTATTCAGCCAAATAAGCCTCCTGGCTTTGATGGCTACAACTATCCCTTCTGGAAGTTCAGAATGGAGACCTACATCAAGTCCAACGGCATTCGCCTCTGGGATGTGATTGAGCATGATTATATTTGTGAATCCTGCCAACGAGGAAAGCAAACAAAGTCCTCGTTTAAGACCAAGAAGAGAGTCTCCACCATCAGGCCCTTGGAACTAATCCACATGGATTTGGTTGGGCCAGCGAGAGTGAAGAGCTTGGGTGGAAACCTGTATGCTCTAGTTGTGGTGGATGACTATTCTAGGTTCACTTGGACAATGTTTCTTGCCTCTAAGCAAGATGCTTTTGTTGTCCTGGCTAAGAAAGTGCAGAACGAGAAAGATCTCAAGATAACAGCCATAAGGACAGATCATGGAGGAGAGTTTGAGAATCACAGCTTCTCAGAGCTGTGTGAGGAGAATGGCATTGATCACAATTTCTCAGCTCCCAGAACTCCTCAGCAGAATGGCGTAGTTGAAAGAAAGAACAGGGTTCTTACTGAGATGGCCAGGAGCATGCTCAATGAGAAAGAGGTTTCTCAAGTGTTCTGGGCGGACGCTATGAGCACTGCTTGCTACATCTCTAACAGAGCTTATGTTCGCAAGGGCCTAGACAAGACTCCCTATGAGCTGTACAAAGGAAGAAAGCCCAACATCAGCCATCTCAGAATCTTTGGATCAAAATGTTATGTCCATAACAATGGAAAGGTAAATCTGGGTAAGTTTGATCCAAAAGCTGATATAGGTGTATTCATAGGGTATTCCCTTAGGAGTAAGGCTTATAGAGTATACAACATGAGGACTAGAACTGTAGAAGAATCAATGCATGTTGTATTTGATGAAAATCCTACATGGGAACAATCCACAGAAGATGATGGGATATTAAATTCTCCAAAACTACCATCATCTTCACCACCAAAAGAAACACCAACAAGCAATCCCAAGGAAGAAGATGAACCCAGTGATGAACCTAGAGTGCAGACGGTGCCTGATGAGGTACAGTTGCCAACAGCTAGGAGACATCACAGGGATCATCCTCTTGATCAAGTGCTTGGTAATGTTTCTTCTCGTGTCAGAACCAAAAGACAAGTTCAAAATGAAGTTGAGTTTGGAGCCTTCTTGTCACAAATTGAACCAACTTCAGTTGAACAAGCTCTTGAGGACTGTGATTGGATTATTGCTATGCAGGAAGAGCTTAACCAGTTTGAAAGAAGCCAAGTATGGGAGTTAGTCCCAAGACCGTCTCACCAATCCATAGTTGGGACCAAATGGGTCTTTAAGAACAAGCTGGATGAGACTGGTCTGATAACTAGGAACAAAGCCAGATTGGTAGCCAAAGGGTATAACCAAGAAGAAGGCATAGACTATGAAGAAACTTTTGCTCCAGTTGCAAGACTTGAAGCAATAAGGATTCTTCTAGCCTTTGCATCCATGAAAGGTTTTAAATTATATCAAATGGATGTGAAGAGTGCATTTCTTAATGGTTATATTAAAGAAGAGGTTTATGTTGAGCAACCTCCTGGCTTTGAAGACCATAAGCACCCTAAACATGTGTATAGACTAAAGAAAGCATTGTATGGCCTGAAACAAGCTCCTCGAGCTTGGTATGAGAAACTCAGCAGCTTTTTGCTGGGGAAGGGTTTCTCTAGAGGCAAATTAGATAATACACTGTTTATTTTGCATAAGGATAGGAACATGCTAGTTGTCCATATTTACGTTGATGATATCATTTTTGGGGCAACTAATGAAAAACTCTGTGAAGAGTTTTCTAAGACTATGCAGGGGGAATTTGAGATGTCAATGATGGGAGAACTAACGTTCTTCCTTGGCCTGCAAATCAAGCAAAAGAAGGATAACATCTTCATCTCCCAAACTAAGTATTGCAGAGAGCTCCTCAAGAAGTTTGGGATGGATGAGTGCAAGGAGTATGATACTCCCATGAGCACCACTGCCGCACTCGATGCTGATGTAAAGGGAAGTTCTGTCAGCCTACCAATGTATCGGGGAATGATAGGTTCCCTGCTGTACTTAATGGCAAGTAGGCCTGACATTCAATTTGTGTCAAACGTATTTTAAGATACCTTGAGGGAACTCAAGAACTTGGTCTCTGGTATCCCAGAGGTAACCAAGAGTTCTTGTGGGCTTATTCTGATGCTGACCATGCAGGTTATAAGACTGATAGAAAGAGCACCAGTGGACAATGTGCCTTCCTTGGTGGTTGTCTGGTCTCTTGGGCTAGCAAGAAGCAAACCTGCGTGTCTTTATCATCCACAGAGGCAGAGTACATTGCTGCCGCAAGCTGTTGTGCACAGGTGTTGTGGCTGAAGAACCAATTGAGGGATCTTGGCCTGGAATTTCCTGAGGCTCCAATTCTTTGTGACAACACAAGCACCATCAGCCTTGCCAAGAATCCTGTGCAGCACACAAGAACAAAGCACATTGACGTCAGGCATCACTTCATCAGAGATCATGTTCAAAAGAAGGATGTCAAGGTGCAGTTTGTTCCCACTCAGCATCAGCTTGCGGATATTTTCACCAAGCCTCTGGGGGTAGATCAATTTACTTTTATTAGAGGTGATTTGGGAATGGTAAACCCAAATGAAGTTTAATTCTTCAAAAATAAACCTGTGCTTAATTGATTAAAACCTGCAACTGTACTAACTTAGGCATCGGAGTGCCAATCTTTAGTTTTGCAGGTCCCCAATGTTAAATCTTAAGTAAGTCCAACCGGAAGCAAAACCACTTCCGGATGCTCTTTTGCTGGCGCTGGGTGATGACTCAAAGCAACCGGGAGTGCCAGTGTCTGCTTAAAAGACACGTCACTTCACCAAACGTTTCATCTTCCTCTACAGGAAGTTGTGCCCCCCTCTGATAGTATGAAGAGAACATGTCAAAAGGTGCACCGTTCCAACTTAAATGTTTACGTTTTCCCATGAACAAACGCATGTTTTCAATGAAGAGTCATTATGTGCATTTCATCCCTTGTGACATTGCATAAATAGGCAGCGGCATTCATTCTTCCCACTTCTCACACAAATCACACCCAAGACTCTCTGAAGCCATTCATCGCATTGTTCATCTTGTTCTTCATATTCATCCTGTTCATCTTCATTTTCTTCATCTTCTTCTTCTACATTTCTGCGCATTTCTTCTCATTCACTCATTTAAACCCTAAACCCACACAAAATGGCCGGTTCACACGAATCACACCAAGACACTGAGATAGCCACTGCCTCGAAGAAATCAAAATCAGGGAAATCTGGGCATTCGAAATCTGGAAATCTGGGAAACAGCCTGAACATTCTGGGCAATCTGGGCAACAACATGAACACTCAAAGAAAAAGGGCAAGAAGAGGGTTTAGTTTAGCGAAGAGCCTTCATCCAAGCGACAGAGAGTGAAGGATGATCCGTTAGTATACAAGGATGGGCCGCTGGAGGCTGTTACTTCCAAGTTTGAAACAACAAAGCCCTACTTCTCACATGGGATATTCATTGACTTGGATAAAATTGAAGATCTGGGTTTTGGCCATTTGAAGGAACATCTCCAGAAGTACATGTGCTGGCTGGGGATCAACAATGAGTACAACATCAACGTACTCAGGGTGTTCGGCCAGTCTCTCACAACCAAGGCTAAGTATAAGACGGTGAATGAGAAAGAGATCATTCGCAGAGTCACCTTTAAGGCCACAGTGAGGGGGAGGACAATCAGTTTTACTTGGAGAGATATCAACAACCTGCTCGGGGTCACTGAGGAAAGCATGAACGAGTGGCTCTACCCTGAAAAACTAAGCCAGGAGGAGCTTGAGAGAGTATATGAGACCAAGGGAAGCAGGTCTCTGCCATGTCTGACTCCAACCGAGTACTTCAATATGTCTACTCGCGCTTGATGACTCATAAAGGGGGGAACTTCAACGAGTTCACCCAGCTAGACAACCCATGGCTCCCCAGGTTCCTCACCAAGCAGTCGATCAACCCAGGGCAGATGATCAGTTTGGAGCTACACCGGTGGTGTGAAACCAAGGATAAGAAACCTGGCCATCTTCCCTATCCTCAAGTCATTGCTTTCCTCCTGGAGAAATTCTTGATTAAATCCACTGAGGAAGCTGACAATGTCCAGTGTCTGCCCATAGGATCAGCAAATATCAGCAAGATGAGGATCAAGTACAACAAGCCAGCAAGGGCTACTCGATCTGGCTCTCAGGTGGGAGTGCCTCACATACAACGGCTCCCTCAGTATCTGGCGCAGGGGACCAAGAAGTGGATTCTTATGCTGCTGGTCCTAGCCGTGCTCCAAGAGTGTCAGCTGCAATGAAGGCGTTTGCTGAGGAAGTGAAAGAAGAGATCATTTTTCGGCTGTCTGATCCTTTGATGGCTCCCCTTCGTGATGAGTGTGATGCAGCCTTCCAGCACCAAGATCACAAGATCCAGGGCTTGGAGGATCGATTAGGACGAGTTGAGGATCAACTAGGATGGGTCGAGGCCAAATTAGACCTTATCATTAACCACTTCCGAATCCCTCAACCTCAAGCCAACCTACCACCACCTCCTCCTCCTAACCCACCTCCACAGAATGATCCACCTCCACCTTCACCCAGAAATGACCATCACATCCCTGACCCTGACAACTCCACTCACCACTCACCATCTCCACACAACACCCCTCAAAACTCCCCTAGCCACTCCAACACATCTCACCATCAAAACTCTCCCAACCACTTACAATCCACCAACCCAACCTATTCCAACCAGCTGGCCGAGCACCTTGGCTTCCACACTTCCATTCACCCCCTCAGTCACATATACCTGAGAGATTACCCACGTCTTCAGAGGATACCTGAAAGAAATTTCTCTTCCACTCCCTATTCACCTTCCTTCCCTTACCATGACCTATTCTCAGAGTCAACTGACTCCTGGTTCCCTAGCCCCACTCCTTCACCAGAAAACTCACCCCCTTCCTCACCTGAACACTCACCACCCAGAATATATGGCCCTGAACCTCCACCCTCCACTTCAACCAATCCTTCCTCCCTGGCCCTCGCCCTTCTTGATGATGCCAAAAGGGGGAGAGAAATCCTATCTCAACCCTCTTTATGGCTAGATGAGGATATAGCTGCTGCCCTCCGCCGAGCCATGGATTATCAAAGATTGGGTAGTGCTGAACGTCTTATCTGTGGGGAAGCCATCCGATTTATGCAACAGCAGCTTTCAGACGAGCAAAGGTCAAAATGGGCAATGGTATTGGTTGAGCAACCTGATGAAATCCCACAGACTGAGCCTGAACATGAGCCAGAGCCTTCATCTCCTGAGCCTCCTCCCTCTGTGCCTGGCCGAAACATACTTGAAGAGATTATGATGAAGTATGGGTTGAAGAGGCAAAACAATCCACCTATTGTGATAGCCAAGCCAATCCCTCCTTCTAAGTCAACCTTTGCTCCTCCTCCAGCAATCCCTCCTTCTGAGCCAACCTCTTCTCCTCCTCAGGTGGTCAGATACAGCAGATCAAGGAAGAAGTTCTGTGTCAAAAAGGGTGCTGGTACTGTTGAGTCTTCTGAGAGTGAAGAGGAACCTCGTGGTCGCTCTGAGGATCATGAGTCAGAAAGGGTATCTCAAGTAGTTGAAGCATCTGAGCCCCAGTCCTCTACCCAAGCGCCTCCAGAAGAAATTCCTCCACTTGTGGAAGTTAAGTTAGAGGTGGAAGATATGACTCCCGAAGAATTTGAGCGTTTTGGTTACACTGATAGACTCACACAAGAGCAATTCTTCGTTCTGGATGCTGAGAGGGCTAAGGCTCAAAGGAAAGGGAAAGGCAAGGTAAAGGGAAAAGGGAAAGCAAGTTCAAGTCAGGCTGATGACCCCAGCTATCCTGTGTGGAATGTCAAGGTCAAAGTCATCCATTGTCCCTTTGGATCCATGCCTATCTCTGACTCGCCTCTTGGAGAATTTGCTGGACTTACTGAAGTAAGTGACCTGAAGAAGGCCATTCAGGAATCCATTGTGTCAGAAAGACTGAGAAGAGAGAAGGCCGAGGCAGAGCTTCAAGAAATGATTGCTCAGATTGACCAGAGTGAGAAGGATGCTCAGTTAGCCAAAATGCAAGAGGAGTGTGATCAAAGACAAAAAGAGAGGGAAAGGAAAAAGAGACACCAACTGTGAACCCAAACCCTTCATGCATTTTAACTTTGAAATTTTTCCTTTTCATATCTTCTTTCATGCATAGTTATCTGGCATACCTATATCTATCTTCCTGTTTATAAATGTAACTGTTTTATTATTAATGAAGTTTGCCTTTGAGTTCATATGTGCGTTCTTATTTGATTAATTCCTTTAATATGAACTTAATTAGATAACTTAGTTTGTCATCATCAAAAAGGGGGAGAATGTTAGAATCTTAAGTTTTGATGAAGACTAAAATATGAAAGGACAAGTTGAACACTTAGGAAAAATTAGGTTAATATAGAACCACAAGTAAGAGTACAACCGGATGTGGATTTACTTCCGGATGGACTAGGACTAGCGCTCGCGGATGAATGACTCATCCCCCAGCGGAAGCAAGTAATACACTAAGTCATAACTCAGTCTAAGAACATTAGGAGTATAAAATCCTTGAGACTAAGTTAGGACGCAACCGGATGCAGGAATGCTTCCGGATGCTTAGTGACTAGCGCTGCCTGTTGGCTTAGGTAACACCGAGCGTCAGTGAGTATAACTCTAAGCCATAACTCAACGTCCAGTAGGAGTGCTTCCGGATGTGGAATTGCTTCCGGAAGTAAGAGAGCTCCCTTAGACTAAATGAACTCCCACTGCATGTGACTATGTGTTAATATTGCTAGACTAACGTTCAAGTGCAGCACACTGAGTGATGTTGCTTCCGGATGTGGATTTGCTTCCGGTAGCAATCAGGATGTCAGAACGTTCAGCAGTGCAGTGTCAGAGTGCTTTTTGGCAGAGCAGAGTTGTCAGAGTTGCTTTTCAGAGATAAAGCAAAGTCAACCCTGCTGAGCATTAATGGAGCATTAATGAGCAACGGTAACAAGGGAATAACAGCTATATTCCAACGGCTTTGTTACCTACCAAGAGTGAGAATACTTGAAGACACTATATAAAGAAGCTCATCTTCATTTATGAAGATAACTTGAAGAAATCCAGAAAACTAGAGAGAGAAAGCGAGAACAATCTTCAAGCATTCAAAGCTGCCCAGAAAAGCAAGAGAGCACTTAATACATTGAGAGTTCTTTTCATCTACTCATCTTGTACTCTTTGTAGTTAAGTCTCTTCATTTATTAAGAGCATTTATTGTACTTAAGTGTGTAACATTATCTGTTCTTAGAGAGAACTAAGTTTAGAAAATCCTTTATTTGAAAGGTTGAACCCTTACAGGTTGTAAGGGGGAGTGAGTCTGTAAGGTTGCAAGTGAACCTGGTGTAAAACTTGTGGTTGTAAGGTTGCAAGTGATCCCGTGCTAAAACTTGTGGTTGTAAAGGTTCCAGGTGAACCCGTTTGTAAAACCTGGGGATAGTGGAACTCAGCCTGGGTGGTTGAGAACTGGACGTAGGTCAGGTAGACCGAACCAGTATAAAAACCTTGTGTGTTTTTATTGTTTATTTTTTATTTGGTAGCACAATTCACCCCCCTCTTGTGCATCCTCACTTTCACTTTGTAATTTGCTACCTGTGGCTCTTTGATTCTTGACACCAGTCACCAACTGCCTCCTCAAGCATATGTAGATGCTTCACACAAACCTATAATATTGTTTATGTGTACTGTGTGTTGGGGTTAATTGACAAAATTGACTCTTGCTAGCCACGCACATTTTGAATTTTAACGCCAGACACGTTGTTTATGTGTACTGTGTGTTGGGGTCAATTGACAAAAATATTGTTTTTTTTGTTTGCTTCATTGAGAAGAATGAGCAGAAGAAAGATGGTATGATTTAGGTGAAAAGAAATTTATTTTTATCAAAAGGTGAAAAGATATTGAAAGAAAAAGAATTAAAGGGTCAATCTAGTTTTAGTCCTCACTTAATGAGGATGTTGGGGAAAGAAATATACTAGTTAGACTTAGTCCAACTTCGCTTTATATAGAGAAACTGACTTGAATCATGATTTTAAACCCTACGAGCTTAACATTAAGTCAAGTTTGCCTTTCAAAAAGAATATATATATATATATATATATATATATATATATATACACACTTAAAAAATTAATTATTGGATAGACACACTGAAACAAGGATTAATTGAAAATTATAAAAGAAAAGGCAGAGAAAATAAATCAAGTGAATTGTTTCTTTAAAATGTGTACTGATCCTTTCAGTTAAAGAGAGGATAATCAGGTTTCTATAAAAAAAAGAGGATAATGATGTGCATGCTAAGTTGCGTATTCGTTAGCTTATAGAAAATGATTTGAATAAATATTTAAATTTTAGAATAATTTTTAATTTTTGGTTGGATTTAGCGAGCATCTGTCGAATGATCTAACTACAATCACTAATATGGGTTGGGTGTGATAAAATAAAGGTATAATAGGTTTAAGCAACTCCATTTTGAGTGTTTTCAATAGATTCAAGCTCAATCATTATTGTTCATCTTGACCAAAGTTAGAGTTGGTAATTTGGCCCGACTCTTTTAGGCCTTGGCCCTTGAAAGGCCGGGTGATTGGACCGAAATTTATATGTTTAAGCATGTGCAATTGAGCTTAATTAGTGGGATTTATTTGCTATATTTGATCATTATTGAGATATTATATGCGCATGCTTATGTGTGATTATTTGGAGAATATTAGCCTTATTACTTGCATTTTAAGAAACCAAGGGTATTTTGGTCATTTTTGACTATGTGATGTATTTTTCATGTAGGGGGGTCCCACGTGGGCCCCACACACCCTTGGGAGTGCTTATGTGGCAAGGAGGAGGCTAGGTGACAAAGGCAAAGGCATAAGACAAAAGTTACCCCTTTTGTCAAAAACAAGGGATTTGCACATTACCAAAGGGGTAATATGGAGCCAAAAATTCAAATTCAAAGTTGAAGGCCTCATTAAGGGCAAGTTTGGAAGCACAATCAATTGGAGAAAAAGGAGAGAACTTTGACAATGCACCTAGACCACATTAGGACCACATTCACTCACCTTTTACCTAAATACCAAAACTACCCTTCCTTCCCTTTCATAAACACCATTTCGCATAACACCCTCCATTAACCATCAAAATATCTTTTTGACAACTCACCACCACCACTTGACAACTCATCAACTCCTAATCACTCTCACTAATCCAACTCCCACTTGCATAAACCTAACAACCAACTTCATTTGTGACAACTTTTCCATTTCCATTTTCTCTCTCTTCTAACTCTTCTCTCAACTTCTCTCTTCACCATTTCTCTTCCACATTTCGGCCAAGCTCCATTCTCCACCATTCCTCCATGATTTCTCACTCAACAACCTTCCATTTCCACATCTCCATGTCTAGCTAAGCTTCTTCTCCTCTCCTCTCCAAGGAAAAGTGCTTCAAGTACACAAATTTGGCTTCATGACTTTGTAATTTCCCTCTTTTAGGTTTCAAGCTAGTTTTACATTTTTGCCTATGTATGTCCTAGATCTAGGCTTATATAGGTTAGATCATCTTCATTTTAGGTGTTCTACATAATTGTAGCTTGAAAACCTCTCTTTATTGTTAAGAACATGAAAACCTAAGCTAGATCTTGTAGTTCCATGTATGTACATGTGTGCGATTTGTATCCTTGTGTATGTGTGGAATGAATGTGTTTCCTAAGTGCTAGATTTAGTACTTAGAGTTGCTTTTGGTATGTTCTTGGCTTAAAAGAGCTTTTGGCTTGATTAGGTTAGTTAAATGCTTGTAGATTTCTTTGATTAAAGAAGTCTTAAGGATTTAACTAATTTAATTAAGTGTGACAAGGTTATGAAGCCTAATTAACCTAAGGCACTAAGTACTTGGAGAGGGAGGTAGTTTCTAAACTTGATATTTGCACTCTTTACATTCGGTTATTTTGTGCTTTTAGTTGTTAAATTGTAGTTTTAGTTAAATCAAAATCAACCTTAAAACCTAGTTTTATTTGCGTGGCATTTCATCCTTTTACTTGCAAGAAATTAACCTAGATTGTGGAAAAGACCTAATACTCACCACTACTCACTTAGTGGATTTGAGTTTAGAAAATCTTTGATTGACCTTTTTAGGCGACAAAAGAGGTTAAATCAAGTGGCGCCATTGCCGGGGATCGAACCCGGGTCACCCGCGTGACAGGCGTGAATTTGATATATCATTGGCCAGAAAACTCGTTTTCTACTGTCCAGGGTGAATTTTTGAAATTGCCCTGTTTTTCTGGAATTTGCATGCGGAACTGCTGACTTTGGGGCCAATCTGTTTGATCTTATCCTGCGCTGTTTTGCATGATCTTTGGCTCATTTTAACCAGTTTTGGATAAGCTTTTGATTGATATATTGTGCTGAATTTTTGGTGCAGTATTCGTTTTTCTAGAGATCAAAACCTTGCTGTAATTGTGCTTTTTCCTGCTCAACTTTGAACCAAAATTGTTTGCATTCTACTTATCTGTTTTGAGCAGTGTTTGGTTTGTTTGAAAGCTGGTTATTTGTATTTTATATCTGCCTGGTTATTCTGGAAAAATTGGTTTGGAATTTGTGTGAAGAAGGTGCTCTAGTTGCCTTCATTTTCTAACCGAATCCTTGGTGTTTTGCACTGTTTTTGCTGGAAAATTTTGTGTACCATTCTGGACTGTTTCTGGACTGTTTTACACTGTACTGGCTGGCTGGTGGTTGTGTGTTTGTTTTGCAGGGACCATTCTTCAAAGTTTGAAGTGATTTGTGGTTGATCTTGGTCCACTTTCATTCATACATTCATTCATCATTCATTCATTCACTCACTAGCCATTACTTAGCTTGTGTTTTGCATTGCATGAGACCTAACCTTCCTTTAGTACCCTTAAATCCCGAGATTGAGAAATCCATTAGCAAAGTTAGGGCTAAGAGGAAAAAGGAGAAGAAACAAGCTAGTGCATCCACTTCACAACCACACACTCCACCCTTACCTTCACATCACACCATTATCGATCAACACTTCATTATGGCCGAAAGACAAGCAGCACATAGAGAGGCTAGAGACCATGAGCATAGGGAACATGAGAGGCAAGAACATAGAGAGCAAGAGGGTGAACATCATTATGATGGGAGTTGCCGAATTATGATGATGATGTCTATGAGCCTCAAGTTCTTCAAGTTGAGATGCACACCTTGATTCCTTCTATTGTTGAGCCACCTACTTTGGAGTTGAAACTTTTGCCACCTAATCTCAAGTACCCCTATTTGCTTAAGGATGAGAAGCTTCCGGTGATTATCTCTACTTCTCTTTCTTCTCTTGAGGAAGGGAGGTTACTTGATGTGCTAAGGAAGTACAAGAGGGCCATTGGATGGACTTTAGCCGATCTTCCCGGCATGAGTCCAACAACTTGTATGCACCGGATCTTGCTTAATGATGATGCTAAGCCGGTTAGGCAACCTCAAAGGCGGCTCAATCCCTTAATACTTGATGTTGTGAAGAAGGAGGTAGAAAAGCTCTTGAGTGCCGGAATTATATACCCGATTAGCGATAGTGAATGGGTGAGTCCCATCCATGTGGTGCAAAAGAAAAGCGGGTTAACGGTGGTCAAGAATGAGAAAGAAGAGCTTGTTCCAACAAGGGTTCAAAATGCTTGGAGGGTTTGTATAGATTACCGGAGGTTGAATAACTCCACAAGAAAAGATCACTTTCCATTGCCATTCATTGATCAAATGTTGGAAAGATTAGCCGGCAAGTCACACTATTGTTTTCTAGATGGCTTCTCCGGGTACTTCCAAGTTCCTATTGCACCGGAGGACCAAGAGAAAACCACCTTCACTTGCCCCTTTGGGACCTTCGCGTATAGGAGAATGCCTTTCGGTTTATGTAATGCTCCCGGCACCTTCCAACGTTGTATGATGAGTATTTTCAATGACTTGTTGGAGGATGACATAGAGGTGTTTATGGATGATTTCTCCCTCTATGGAGATGGTTTTGAAGCTTGCTTGGTAAATCTTGAGAAGGTTTTGGTTAGATGTGTGGAGAAGGGTTTGGTACTCAACTTTGAGAAGTGTCATTTTATGGTGGACAAGGGCATTGTGTTGGGACATCTAGTCTCAAAGGAGGGCATTCAAGTTGACAAGGCCAAGGTTGAGGTAATCTCTTCTCTACCCTTCCCTACTTGCTTGAAGGAGTTGAGGTCCTTTCTAGGACATGTGGGCTTCTATAGGAGATTCATCAAGGGTTTTAGCCAAGTTGCTTCTCCCTTATCTCATTTACTTCAAAAGGAGGCCGAATTTGATTTCTCTAGTGCTTGTAAGGAGGCCTTTGTTGAGTTGAAGTCAAGGCTTATTTCTCCTCCTATCTTGGTTGCACCTAATTGGGAGTTGCCTTTTGAGTTGTCTTGTGATGCTTCTAATGAGGCCTTGGGGGCCATCCTCGGCCAAAGGCATGATTCTTTGCCTAGGATGATTGCTTATGCATCTAAGACCTAGGATAGAGCTCAAAGGAATTATACAACAACCGAGAAGGAACTTTTTGCCATTGTGTTTGGTTTAGACAAATTTCGGCAATACCTACTCCATTCTAAGGTCATCATATTTACCGATCATGCGGCTGTCCGGTATTTGCTTTCTAAGCAACAAACAAAGCCTAGACTTTTGAGATGGATTTTGCTTCTCCAAGAGTTTGAGGTAGAGATTAAGGATAGAGCCGGAAGAGAGAATCTTGTAGCCGATCATTTGAGCCATTTGCCATTAGATGTGGAAGGTATAGATGACTCTTCTCTTGTTTGTGATACTTTCCCGGATGCATTATTGTGTGCTTTGAATGCAAGGAAAGATCCATGGTATGCTCATCTTGTGAATTACCTTGTTGCCGAAGTCACTTCACCTTCTTTGAATAAGCATCAAGTCCAAAAGTTGAAAAGGGATGCTACTTATTATGTTTGGGATGAGCCACACTTGTGGAGGTTATGTAATGATCAAATAATTAGAAAGTGTGTGCAAGATGATGAAGTTCCCTCCATCTTGGAGTTTTGTCATTCTCTAGCTTGTGGAGGACACTTTGGTGCTAGAAAGACTTCAAGAAAGATCTTGGAAGCCGGATTTTATTGGCCAACCTTGTTTAGGGATGCTTATGAATATTGTAAGTCTTGTGACAAGTGCCAAAGGTTTGGGAGTTTAGGGAAGAGGCATGAGATGCCGCAAATGCCGATGCTATTTTGTGACCCCTTTGATGTTTGGGGCATAGACTTCATGGGTCCCTTCCCACCATCTAATGGCTACACCTACATTCTTTTGGCCGTGGATTACCTCTCTAGGTGGGTGGAAGCCGTGCCAACTAGGGCAAATGATGCAAGAGCCGTGTTGAAGTTTCTCAAGTCTAACATCTTTTGCCGGTTTGGAGTTCCTAAAGCATTGGTGAGTGACCAAGGTTCTCATTTTTGTAACAAGCTCATGACTTCTTTGCTCAACCAATTTGGAGTCACTCACAAGGTTTCAACACCTTACCACCCTCAAACCAATGGGGAGGCCGAGGTGTCTAATAGACAAATCAAGAACATCCTTGAAAGGATTGTGAAGCCAAGTAGGAAGGATTGGAGCTTGAGGCTTGAGGAAACTCTTTGGGCCTATAGGACTTCATTTAAAACTCCTATTGGCATGTCTCCTTATAGGTTGATTTATGGCAAAGCTTGCCATCTTCCGGTTGAGCTACAACACAAGTCTTATTGGGCGGTTAAATCTTGCTTGGATGACATGGATGCCGCGGCTATGGAGAGGCAATTGACTTTGAGTGAGTTTGAGGAGCTTAGGAATGAGGCATATGAGAACTCAAGGATCTTGAAAGAGAAGACTAAGGCCATACATGATAGTGGCATCTTGAGGAAACAATTCAAGGAGGGTGATCTTGTCTTGTGCTATAGGGTGAGATTCAAGTTTTGTGGAGGAGGCAAGCTTAAAGACAAGTGGCAAGGACCTTATGAAGTGCTCAAGTCTCATGACTTTGGGATGGTTGAGATCAAGAATCTCAAAGATAGCCGAGTGTACAAAGTCAATGGCCACTTGCTCAAGTTGTATAAAGAGAATTTTAAGCCTCCCTAAAGGTTGTTTCTATCCTTTCCTCACTTGCTTTAAAATGTTCTTATTCTAAGTGTGGGGGAAGATGATTAATAGTAGAAAAAAAATAGGATTGTGTTTAGGTTTATTTTCTAGTATTTGTTATAGGTTGTTAGAAAAACAAAGAAAAAAAATTATAAAATTGAGTTAGGTTGTGTTTAGTGTTTGTTTTTGTGAATAATTCATGATGGCCATTTGCATGCGTGGACTACCCGGCCTTATTATTTGCTGCCTTGCCTATGTTTTATGCCTTCCTACTTGATTTGATTGGTCCCATTGAGGACAATGCATGCTTTAAGTGTGGGGGGTGTATTATGTGCTTAAAAGTGGTCTAATTCAAAGATTTGTGGACTTATTTGGCATGATTGTGTAGGAAGTTTAACTTGATCATGGCTCTTGAAAGTAAATGGAATTGTCCTCTAGTGTGTAAGTAGAATTTTTGGAATGATTACTTAGGGCATTGCTTGGGGTACTTTTAAGGTATAAAGAGGGTGTTAGTTTCTCATTTAACTTTTCTTAGGGAGGAAGTGACTAATTAGAGTAAACCATTAAAGTGAGAAGCCTCCAACCGAATTGAGTGGGCCAATAGTCTACTTGACCTCCTAGAACTTGTCCTAGCTCTTGTTCAAGATCACAATGCATGGCATGATTGAAAATGAAAGGGGCATTTCTTTCTAAATCCTTTTGACCCAAACACTAAGCCACCAAAAATATATCCTTTGATTAACCCCTTTGGGCCATTCACTATTCTTTTCTACCACCTTGACCAATGTTTGAATGAGTGATTATAGCATATGCTTGCATTTATATTAGTATTGTATTGTTGTATCTTGTGAAAAGCATGTTACATGGGGGAAATGGTCAGTTTGGCGCCCCCGGGCGCCAGTTGGGCGCCATTTTGGGCGCCATTCCAGAGAGGCAGCGCCCCGGGCGCCATTGGGGCGCCATTTTGGGCGCCATATCAGAGAGGGGGCGCCCTAGGCGTGCCCGTGGGCGCCATTTGGGCGCCATAGGCCCAAAAAAAAAAGGCCAAAGGCCTAAAAAAAAGAATGAAAGCACAAAGTGCTTATGATGCCAAAGGCATAGAAAAAAAAAGTAAAGAGAGATAAGCACAAAGTGCTTGGTAAAAAAAAAGTGATATGTAGCATGCTTGATTGGATTGATTTCATTGTATTGCATGCATATGTGGTGATTATTTGTTCATGTCATTGGTCATTGACTACTTTCCATCATTCATCATTCATTATTAGCCTTCCATTCAACCCCTAAAGTCCCCTAGATTCAATTGTGCCATGCATAATAATGGGTGGAGAACTTAGAGCTACTACAAGCTTATGGAGAGGTTAAGTGCATTGAGCCAAAAGAGTGATCTCAAGTCCTTAGTTAGGCATTTTTCCTAACTTGAGTGAATGAGTGTAAACACTTTATCCGGTGAGGAAAAATCTCAATTGGCACTCCTCCTTAATTCTAGTTGCTTGCTAAACTTGCATTCACTTTGTATTCTTAGATTTGACCCATGTGATGCTCTAGGGAAAGGTTCAAAAAGGTCAACTTGTACTCTATGATAATTCCAAGTGCCTTCACTATGCTTAGTGATTGAGTTAGTCTTTTTATATGACTTTGCCTGGAATTCAAAGATTAAGTGTGGGGGATTTGATTGGACCGAAATTTATATGTTTAAGCATGTGCAATTGAGCTTAATTAGTGTGATTTATTTGCTATATTTGATCATTATTGAGATATTATATGTGCATGCTTATGTGTGATTATTTGGAGAATATTAGCCTTATTACTTGCATTTTAAAAAACCAAAGGTATTTTGGTCATTTTTGACTATGTGATGTATTTTTCATGTAGGGGTCCCACGTGGGCCCCACACACCCTTGGGAGTGCTTATGTGGCAAGGAGGAGGCTAGGTGACAAAGGCAAAGGCATAAGACAAAAGTTACCCCTTTTGTCAAAAACAAGGGATTTGCACATTTCCAAAAGGGGTAATATGGAGCCAAAAATTCAAATTCAAAGTTGAAGGCCTCATTAAGGGCAAGTTTGGAAGCACAATCAATTGGAGAAAAAGGAGAGAACTTTGACAATGCACCTAGACCACATTAGGACCACATTCACTCACCTTTTACCTAAATACCAAAACTACCCTTCCTTCCCTTTCATAAACACCATTTCGCATAACACCCTCCATTAACCATCAAAATATCTTTTTGACAACTCACCACCACCACTTGACAACTCATCAACTCCTAATCACTCTCACTAATCCAACTACCACTTGCATAAACCTAACAACCAACTTCATTTGTGACAACTTTTCCATTTCCATTTTCTCTCTCTTCTAACTCTTCTCTCAACTTCTCTCTTCACCATTTCTCTTCCACATTTCGGCCAAGCTCCATTCTCCACCATTCCTCCATGATTTCTCACGCAACAACCTTCCATTTCCACATCTCCATGTCTAGCTAAGCTTCTTCTCCTCTCCTCTCCAAGGAAAAGTGCTTCAAGTACACAAATTTGGCTTCATGACTTTGTAATTTCCCTCTTTTAGGTTTCAAGCTAGTTTTACATTTTTGCCTATGTATGTCCTAGATCTAGGCTTATATAGGTTAGATCATCTTCATTTTAGGTGTTCTACATAATTGTAGCTTGAAAACCTCTCTTTATTGTTAAGAACATGAAAACCTAAGCTAGATCTTGTAGTTCCATGTATGTACATGTGTGCGATTTGTATCCTTGTGTATGTGTGGAATGAATGTGTTTCCTAAGTGCTAGATTTAGTACTTAGAGTTGCTTTTGGTATGTTCTTGGCTTAAAAGAGCTTTTGGCTTGATTAGGTTAGTTAAATGCTTGTAGATTTCTTTGATTAAAGAAGTCTTAAGGATTTAACTAATTTAATTAAGTGTGACAAGGTTATGAAGCCTAATTAACCTAAGGCACTAAGTACTTGGAGAGGGAGGTAGTTTCTAAACTTGATATTTGCACTCTTTACATTCGGTTATTTTGTGCTTTTAGTTGTTAAATTGTAGTTTTAGTTAAATCAAAATCAACCTTAAAACCTAGTTTTATTTGCGTGGCATTTCATCCTTTTACTTGCAAGAAATTAACCTAGATTGTGGAAAAGACCTAATACTCACCACTACTCACTTAGTGGATTTGAGTTTAGAAAATCTTTGATTGACCTTTTTAGGCGACAAAAGAGGTTAAATCACCGGGCCTTGATTTTCGAGATCGGATTTTGAAGAGAATCAGGTATAACGGGCAGACTTTGTAAGCCCTCGGGTTTTAAAGAGCCGACCTTTTAAGCCAGTGACACATATATTTTTTAAAAAACAAAACAAAATAATTTATTAGAGGTGATACAACCCGATATATAAGCTATCATTTAAGTACATGTTAGATGATTTAGAATGTATATTACATAATAAAAAAATCAAGGATTAGCACTTAACAATTAAGTATAGGTTATTAGATTTTAACTTTCTTTGAAGTATTAGAATAATGAAAGAACAACTATATGGAGATTATTATTAAGCAACATCAATCCTTACTTATGTCTATTGAAGTAAAATAAGTTGTATATATTGCGAGTAGAATGAGAGTGAAGGAGGAAAAATTATTTCAGAAAGAGATATAAGGAGTGTAGAGTTTATATAGAGAATTATTGAAACTAATGTCGTGCCTCGGTGGCTTATGTCGCGCGACAAGGTGCGACATGATAAAAAAATATTAAGATGTTACGCCACCATACCGCAACAACATAGCAAAATATAAAAAAAAAACATAATCATTGGCTATATAAAATGCAGTTTTATATTTAAAAAACAAGCATGTCGTGCCGCTGGATGAACCATGCCCTTTCCATTTATAAAAATAACACGTCTCGCCTCAGGGCGCGACATGCTTTTTTATTTTAAAAAAGTTTATGTCACACCATGGGGCACGATATGTCTTTTTCTTATTTTAAAAACTAGATGTCGCGCTCTAGGTGCAATATTGCTTATATGGACTACATTACTTATATGGACTAGGCTCAGACTGGACAACCGGATTTTTGCACATCCTACACATATCAACCTTAGACTAGATAATCGATAAGGTAAATTCATGAAAAATAATCTAGATTCATCTTATTCAAAATTGAGCTATTACTTTTATTATAAGGACCTATACGTATAACAATTTTTTCCCACAATTCAACCCTAAGAAGTCCCACACTTTGGCTTTCTTCTTCCTCTCTAGCACACGCACTTGGGCTGTACAAAAAAAAGGGAATAATGTAACCAAAAAAAAATGAAAGGGAATAAAATGGACCAACCTCAAGTCATATAAAAAGAACAGAAACTGTGGTCGTTACTGCTTCACTGAAACTTTTGACCATCTTGTTCTATCAGTTCCTAGTCTAATTGATTTGTTTCATTGTCTTTCTTTATTATAGCAGAACTGTTATAACAAATAAACTAGACTCAATATGTGCCATATTGAACAAAACAACTAATAAACTAGACTCTATATGTGCCAGAGATGATGAATGATACTTCAAAAATCGTGTTACACAATTTTATATTCCTATTTTATTCATGACTTGGTCTTCAATATGTTACCCGTGAGCACCGTCTTTACAGAAAGCTGCTAAAGAAAAAGATAGTTTATTCAATATTGTTTAGTGTCGATCATAGCAGAAATCTTCGATGTTCAGACCTAACTTTCTAGCGAGCTATTTTGCTGGTTCCTCATATATATATATATATATATATATATATATATATATATATATATATATATATATATATATATATATATATATATATATATATATATATAATGTTCTTCTTAATTCTTTGTTCTCTTCTTTTCAAGCTTATGTCCAAATCTATGGCTGAAGCACAGAGTCTAACTTCGTTGTCTTGAGAGAGAACAGTCACTCTAACTTTCAATTATAAAAGCTTTATCTTTTGGGGCAAGGTAAATGAGAAAATTTAGACTTTCCTCTGACAATAAAGTAATGGTACGTACAACCTGGTGGGTTGGTGTGAGTGGTAAGTACTCTCGTCCCTTAAGCAAGTGGTTGGGGGTTCGATCCCCAGCTCTTACGAATGGAGCAAATTCACAGGCCAGCTGTCTACCCCCTATATGGGACTTCAGAACAGCGAGGGATTAGTCTCACTTGACACGCGGGTGGGGATACCCTTGGGTAACAAAAGAAAAAGTAATGGTACGTACAGTTAATCCATCAGTTGTTATAGCTATCTCAGATTTTTTAATTAGTCCTTCATGGTTTTCTTTTCTTTTCTTATATATACACTTTTCTCAGTTATAGACATTACAAAATATAACGTAAAAAGGTGTTTCTTAAAAATAGGTAATAGAATAAAACAAAACAAAGTACTCCATAGAGTAAAACTCATTAATTTTTAACGTACAAATAAAAGATTATTATAATCACAACTCACAACTATTTTCAATGCATATCTATAAACACATACATTATGTAATTTGATTGATCTGATTTTGATTTTATTTATATCTATCTGATAAAATTAATCCATCCGAATGCATGTTAAGTGAAAGCCACATCATTAGAGCCTAACGTCGTTTCTCCCATAAACCAACAAATTATAACGAGTATACGTGGATTGCATACACTTAATCAAAAATGATCTGTGATATATGGACTTACATGTCAGTTTTTTCCCTAAATTTCCTATTTAATTATTATTACTCTATTTATAGAAGAAAATAAATCAAAGTCAAGAACCACCGCCTATGAATAAGTATGGATGTTTTGAAAATGGAGTTTTGCACTATATAACCTCAGCGTGAGAGTATCAAAATTTATGCTCAAACGTTTGAAAGGGCAATGATCTTTCTTAACACTGGATGCTTATAATAAATTCGTTTTATATAGTTTGCTTCTTGAAATGGGAATGAGCTTTCTTAGTTTATTGGATTCCATATAAATGTTTATAAAATTATGAGTGTGACTTTGGGAAATCCAATGAGATTGATATAATTTAACAAGTCTCAATCCACATTTTTGAATTTAAAACGCGTGATAGGTAGGCGTCGCCATCATCATCACTGAAATTAAATGTCTTTGGAATTTAATTTGGAACGAAATTGTTCAATAAGTTGCTTTGAAAGCGCACAAATATGTAACATTAAGTGGATGAAATGAGTGAACTAAAAATATCATTTTAATTTGATGAGGAATTTCTGGTATGCGATTGGTATATCATAAAATTATTTATTTGACCACACCCATCACAATGAGTTGGATAGTACCATTGCAATGCAGTTTCCTGCATAAAATATTAAGCTTTGGTGTTTAATATTATAAACTTGGCGTATTTATTTATTCTTTATCCTCAATCTCAAGACATGGATGTCCTTGACTGTTTTAGAAGAGATTAATTGCCTGACATTGTTATTTTCATTTCTTTTATACACACACAAAACTAAATTGTTTACTTTTATAATTAGACATCTTAACTTTGAACAACTAATAATCTGGCCTGGTTTAAATTTGTAACTACTCCTTTCAATAAAAATGTCTCATTAAAAAAGTTAAAACCTAACTAAGAGGATCTTTCAGTTCAAAAAAAACTAAGAGGATCTTAATGAGGAGTTACGCTGCACTAGACTAACTCTCTATTATTACGTCTTCATACTTTTTTCATTAAAATAGCTATATGTAAATATATATATATATATAGAGATACGTGAAAATACCGATATCAATTTGGCGTAATATATAATCTAATGACCTCAAACTGATCAAATTGTTTAGTGATGTTATGACTATAAGAGCCTTCTAAATGGATATGATGGGGCTAATAAGTTATAGGGGAAATTAAAATTAAATCTATTATCTTAAATTTACCTTATTAAATAAACTTAAAATTATAATTAATCTTAATACTCATTTGTTTATGTTCTCATATATATTTATATATAATAACACAAACATAATTTGAAGTTTAATTACAAGCTACGTAAATTCAAGATGGTGATGAATGGGAATCAATATAACACATCACAAAAGCGGCACAGAAAAGGGAGAAAGAATAGGAATATAAGGCATAGGATTCCACCAAAAAAAAACAAATTTAAACCTTTTTCTTTACGATGAGAGTTTGTGGTGTGTTGTAGAAAAAGAAAGACTGACAAAGTGAGGTGTGAAAAATTTTCACAGTCCCTCTAAAAGGTGATGGCTCTAATCTTAAAAGGATATAGCTAGGCATCCCAAGTAGTCCACATAAAAAAGTTTAAAATCAAATATTATGTGTGTGTGCGCACCCAGATTATCATATATAGCATGAGCTCCAAAATGAAATTCAAAACGTGGGGCCTTTTTGCCTACCTCTAATTAAGTTTTCATTTTTCTCATATCTTCAAATTCAAAATGTAGGGTTTTATCATCAGAAAATGTTTCTCTTTTATTCTGTTGTACTAAATTTCTCTTATTCGATTGGTGAGTAAGCTAAGGGATCGGATGATAAGAACTCAATATTTCGAGATTTATTGTTCCTATAAGATATATGAAACCAAATAAAGGCTAGCTCTTTTCAGAGATAAGAGAACTTTTAATTGTTGGGAAAAAAAATATTATTCAAAAAAAATTATTGTTGGCTAAAAAAGGTTACCTTTAATCTATAGCCTTTCATTTCATTAACATTATATTTTCTCTAATCCTTACGCTGACGCACTGATATATATCTTGTAATACTTGTTTCATTAGTTGTTGTTCACAGATAATATTTATTTTAAATCTGATTACTGAATTGAATATATGATACCCATTAAGTTATAGTTAATTATTATAAAACTAAGTTTCTAGGGTTTCATAATAACCGATGCAATTCGCAGATATATATATATATATATATATATATATATATATATATATATATATATATATTGCCAATACAGTTAGCAGTATATTAAGTGTGCCATAAGTGTGATTCTGCATTTATCTTCAATTTTACATTAATTTAGAGATAATTAAAATAGAATATAATGGTGAAAGACTAGCATTAGAATTATGGTAGTGATGAACAGAGAACCGAGATAAAACAATTTATCTACATAATAAGTTAAATAGTAAAAAGGTTCAAAAGAAAGATGGGTTTCTTTTCACACACAATATTTATATTTTACTATAATTTCTGATATTGTTTGAAGAATGTAAAACAAAAGTGTATACATTTTTACTCTGTACTTTTGTTGTAAAGCAATTATCACCAGGCCATAAAATAAAGTCTATTTGTACTCTTAGTTTTTAGTTGATGAGCCCATGCATGTCAATTGTCATAAATTCAGACTTTAGTCTACACGAAGGGTTTAAAATACAACACTGTTTTTTCTAGTCTTCTTTATATATGGACCATCTTGTCTATATCCTCCTTTTTATATAAATCATACTTCATTTAGGAAAAACTGTCATTATGATCGAGAAGGAGCGTCGAACAAAACACTTGATCTCGTCCTCTAAGAAAGAGATCAATTATTTTTCAAAAAAAAAAAAGTAAGCAAGCAAATAATAATTATCTTTTCGGTGAATGCGTGGCTATTGAATCTCAAAAGACGAAGCACAAACAACATGGCAATATAATAAAACATGTACTTTAGCTAAAATTTAATACAGTTTGAAAAGGTAGCTAACCAAATAAAGTTGCCTCCCTAATCAAATTACTTTATCTATTTATATATGAAGATTATTGTGCTAAATGGATTTATCCCTCTTTACTTGCGGTATACATGCATATTCATATGTAAAAATATTATGTGTCTCACATCAAAGAGTATCACAAATGATAAACTGTATTTATACGTTCAATATAATATATGTGTGTGGTCAATATTGTCGACTTTCTTTTGGAATGCGTTTTTCTTTTAGACTTACATCTTTAAATTTTTTCTATTTGTGAACAAAATGTACGGAGAATTGGACCTTTAAACTTGTGATTATAATTAAGGAATTGGGTTATAAGAAAACAATCAGAAAATTAAATGTTATTATTCAAGCCATACATAATATTATTATATATACCGCATAATAAACTATAAAAGAATGATAGAAATAAGTAATATATATCACCATAGAATCATTAATGGATAATCATATTTTTTTTTCTTTCGTCAAGAAAGCTAGGAATTGTTTCAAAAAAATACATACGTTTTCCCCCCTTATAATATCAATTTTCTCTAATTATGTTTAATTTCCCTAAGTTAAGGTGGGGTCAAACGACGCGCCTTAATTGATCATTTGATAAGGTGGCAGAGCGCCTTGACATAGTGACAAATTCTTCTTCTGTTTAGCTTTTTCATAGAGACATAATGACAATTTAACTTATAATCAGTATAATTAAAAATTAAAAATGACCCACCCTTAAAATCTAATCTAACGTCAATGTCAATGTCAATGTCTTTGGGAACTTGAGCCTCCTCTTTCATTAATCTTCTTTACCTTTTTTTGGACTGAAATTTTCTTTACCTTCATAATTGTGTTTTAGAAATGATACGATCATAATGATAATCACACTTAATAATTTTCCCTACAATATATATATATATATATATATATATATATATATATATATATATATATATATATATATATATAAAAATAAACTATGAAGTATGATTTTACGGATCAAATTTATTGATATTTTATGTATTTACTCATTGCTCTTTATCAGAGTAAGAATAGTTTAGTCCAGCTATTAAAGGCTTATGGCTTGTAATGTTAAAGGTCTGGAATAACCTTTTTATTTCCAAGTCAGACTCAATCTAAGGCTGTTTCTGGCTTGTTATAATTAACAAACCAATATCATACTTGAAAAAAAACTTATAGCCTTGAAAAGTTAATTAATATTTGAAAAATATGATATTATATTATTATGTTGATGTTATTTATTATTATTTCTTAATATAAGATTACAATTATATCCTCTTAGGGTTTCTTTTACCTCTCACTTCTAAACCTCATACTAAGGTTTGTACTCTGATCAAAGTTCTCACTTCTAAACCTCTTCATTAAAATGATGCTACCCACATTCAAATCTCTAAACCTCTCATTGCTAACCTATTTAATTTGTCATGCCTCTTAATATTATAAGCTAATTAATAGTCGGCCTAATCTAGGCCATATAGTTCAGGCCTAGAGATGAAAATGATCTCTGATAAGCTACAGGTCAAGAATAAGTCTCCTTTCAACTAAATTATGGTCTCCAGGCCGCCCCTACAACTTATCAATACTTAAATGTGTATATAAATTGAAAATTAGTTATGTTATGTTGTGTTAAAATGAATTATAAAATAGTTATATGTTACTCCCTCCGTTTCTAAATATAAGATCACTTTGGTTAAATTGGGGAGATTAAGGAAGACAATAAAATTACATGATCTTCCAAAAATCCCCTCAATTACTTAACTTTAAAAGGAGGAGGGGTTTTCAATGAAAAGAGGGAGTATAAGGGTAGTTTGGGCAAAACTTGAGATAAAATAAGAAATGATCTTATATTTAGGAACGGGGAAGTATATATATTTCTGTTGAACGAGTTAATTTGAACCAATTTTTGTTCACATTTTTAAAATGTTCTAAAAACATTATTTCAAACTTCATGATCATATTAATTAGGTAGCTATTTTAATTTAATCATAATAATATGAAATCAATTAGATGAGCCAGACCTTTGTCCTCTGATAATTGACTAAAACATTTGTTCTTCCTGTCTACCTTTTCGACTCTACACAACAAAATATATGGAAATAATCGATTCATTGTGCGTAATCCTTAAAAAGTATTCCACAAAAAGAAAAGAAATATTCCCCACGTAATAACAGTGTAATGCACAATATAATTAATTGTCAAGCATATTCAAAAGTTAAAAAGTTATGTACCTATATCAATGTAGAAGGGTATACATTCAATCATGGGAAATTTTTAGAAAAGAAGTTGAATTTCAAAATCATTTTAACAAGTTGAGTAACATGATTAACTAGTGGAATAATGGTATTTTTCTACTCAAACTTCTATTTGTGAGATTTTAAATTCAACTGTTATATTTATCTGTGATTTCTCTCCGATCATTAAAACCACAACCAAAACAAATAAACATCACACATCATCGATCAAATATAGTTATGGCATAAATATTGTATCTGGATCATAAATAAAAAAGGCACACGCACGCACTCAATGCCATTTCCCTCAAACTCTGTCCGCAAAACATTCTAAAATCTTTAATTAAAATCATGGACCAAATATTCTTTGATTTTTAATGTATAGCTCATTCTTTTTTTTTTCAGAATGTATAGCTCATTCTGGTGTGACTAATTAAATATAGGAGGAAATTATTACCAAATTATTATAGTAATAATACGATGTTTGGCAAAAAAATGATGATACAATGATTACCATCGTTATGAAATTATCTAGCATCATAACGATATACAATTTCGTATCCTTGTCTAATTAATTGTTATCATTATGCATAAAAATGCTCATTAAAGAACATTTCCCCAGAAAATCTTGGATTTTTATTTTCTAAAAGATGTGTTCTATAAGATTTTTTTTTTCTTTTCTGGTAATAATGATCAAGCTATGGCCATGCCTTCTGTGAACTTGATATAATGTTATATAGTACAATAATCTTCTCAAAATATAGAAAATCTATAATTGAGTATTGTGCACGAGCAATATCGGATCCCCCCCCCTTTGCAATTATTAGTTTGCATGGGTATTAGATTTAATTATATAAATAATTAAATTAAAATAGTTTCATATCATTGAATGGGAAATGGGTCCAATAGTACCACTGCTTCGTGCAAAAATGTCAAAGATTATAATCTAGATCAACACTTTGAAGATCGACCTTTTCCATTTCCGTATATGCATGCATGATGATAACAAATCGAAATTCCAAAAAGAGAATGGACTACTAGGGCTATTATTATCAATACAACTATAAAGATTGTGAAAGGATTATATGACAAAATTCATGGCACAATTCAATAAAGAGCGAATTAGAGATCCTTTTTATGATATTCACTCTTTGAAAATAAAATAATTAACTTAGATAAGCTTGATTATGTACAAATTAAATAACAGTAACCAAAAATCTTGTAGCATAGTGGTAATTGGTATAACATCTACCCAACGAACGAATATATATTTGATCTTTTTTGTAACTACACTACAAAAAAAAACGGCGCTTTCCGGCGTACACCTTCCGGCGTTTTCATCAAAAACGCCGGAAATGGCATGCCTTCAGGCGTTTTCTAAAAAACGCCTAAAAGAAACGCCGCAAAATTTGGCGCGCGCTTCCCGCCTTCTTTCCCGCGCACACATACCGGCGTTTGTGGACACAAAAACGCCGGTATGTATATTTTAATAAAAAAAATTGTTATTTGCTTTTCTTTTTCTTTTTTTTGAAAAAAATAACACATATCGGCATTTTTCATTCTTAAAAACGCCGGTAAGTATTAAATAATATTTTTTAAAAAAAACCATGCATACCGGCGTTTCCTGGAAATGCCGATAAGCGTAAGAAAAACGCCGGTAAGTATTAAATAATATTTTTTTAAAAAAAACATGCATACCGGCGTTTTCTGGAAACGCCGATAAGCGTATGAAAAACGCCGGTAAGTATTAAATATTATTTTTTTAAAAAAAACATGCATACCGGCGTTTCCTGGAAATGCCGATAAGTGTAAGAAAAACGCCGGTAAGTATTAAATAATATTTTTTTAAACAAACCATGCATATCGGCGTTTGCGAAATCGCCGGTAAAATAATAATACAATATCACTTTCCGGCGTTCCCATCATAAACGCCGGTATGCTCCACCTTCCTATAAATAGCGATGCTCCCCCCTCATTTTCCCTTGCTCATTCGTTTCTTGCTCCTTCCTACTTCTTTCTATTTGTTTCTCAGCGATCATTATAAATAGTGGTGCTCCCCCCTCATTGCACATTTGGTGGTTGCTTATTTTCATATCTCTTTTTATTTATATTTGCTTCATTTTTGTTTATTTTTATGTAATTGTTAATTTTTATATTTGATATACTTTAGTTGCTCTTATAGGTATTATTTTCTTTTAATATGTGTAATATGATTTTTCTATCATTATTATTTATTAATATTTTTTATTTATATCTATAATACTAAATTTTCGTCCCAATTTAATGTTAAATTGGGACGAAAATTATTTTTTTTAATAATTTTTAAACACTTTTCGGCGTTTCTGCAAACGCCGAAAAAGTTTATATTAAATAATAGCATACCGGCGTTTCATCAAAACGCCGGTATGTCAATTATTAAAATAATGGACATACCGGCGTTTCGGGAAACGCCGGTATGTCTGAATATTATATTATTTTCTGCATCCCGCGTTTCGGCGTTTGTGGGTACCCTACGGCGTTTGTAAAAACGCCGATGTGCTACTTTTCCACGTTTTTTTTTCGGCGATTTGCAAAAACGCCGTAGAGTTGTTTCGCCGAAAAAACGCCGGAAAGAGGCGAAAATAAACGCCGGTAAGTGGCAAGTGTTTTGTAGTGCTACATGCATAATGTGTCTATTGCTTTAATTTTAAAAATAAATAAATAAAGGTAAATAAAAGTAGGGCCAATGTTAAAAAGTTATATTGTATTAAGATATCCATTAAATTTCAACCTAAAGTAATTCTGAAGTTCTAACTTTATTCAACGAAAATATGTAGCTAGATTCAAATATTATGGATAGGCAAAAATCCCAAACGATTGGAGGTACATCCATTTGAGATTAATTAAAATATCATAATGCTTGAGTCTAAATAAAAACAATAGTATTATTGCCTAGCTAGTTGTCACCCAAAAATAAAATACTTCCCTCTATCATATATATATTGTTCGTAAAGCTTTTCTTGCAACTACCCTTTGTTTACATCCCCACCGTTTCTATTCTTCCAAAAAATTCATTTAATCATTTCACTAGTGTCTGTTATGCGTTTCAACTTTCAACCAGTTTTGGAATTTCCTCTTTTTTGAGATCGAAATTGGACAAGGCTGTGTAGAACATTTTTTTTGGTAAATCATTGGGATTGTGATTTCCCTTTTTGTACCCAAAACAAAACAAAACTCTTTCACTTTTTCATTATTTCCCGTGCATATTTTTAGCCTCTATCGCACAAATTTTGTTTTCAATTTTGGGTAAGAATTTCATTTTCACACAAACACTTCTGGTGGGTTCTCTTCAATTCAGTGATTTTCATCAAATCAGTAAAACGTTTTTTTTTCCTGAAGAAATCAGTAAAACGTTTTTTTCCTGAAGTGGTGGTTGATCAATCCTGGAATGGAATACTTTTCATGGTTTCAAAATTCATCGCACTATAACCTGGGGTGTGTGGTTGAGTGGTAAGGACTTATTCACCCTTAACTAATTGTCCGGGGTTCGATCCTTGGCGTTGGGTATGAAGAAGCATTAAATCTCCCAGGCTAGCTATCCCACCCTGCCTACAAATTAGCGGAGGATTATTCTCTCACTTGTCGAGTGAGGGGGTACCTTGATCGCCGATCAAAAAAAAAATTCATAGCACTATATATACCCTGAACTCTGCCCAAATTTTTACTTATTTATTTATATTTGTTTATTTTATTTTATTTTGGCTGGAAATGTCTTCTTTATCAGCACTTTTCAACCACATCTGCACCGTTTTTCTATCGGCGAGGATCTCATTCAATCATTTCCTGGTCCTGTTTTGCATTCTCTCAAGGCACAATCAGAACACACTTGGACAAAAATTGTGAATAAAAGTTCTTGATCATTTTCCAACCCCATTCTCTCCTTTTGTTATAATTGTTTTTTCTTTTCATCATCATTCATACTCCGTTTCAGTTATTCTTAAACCCATAAACTATTTCACCAAGTTGTTAATTATTAATTTCTACAAGCCACTTCTTTCCGTTTATATATATTATTTTCATATATTGAGTTTCAAAATTTGCATCATAGGGCAATTCTTGTTTCATTTTTTGCGCCCTACATTTCAATTTTCATTTTAATAGTACCCTATCCAAATTAAAAGTTTTACACGTTTCTATTCCATATTTTCTTCTGCCGACCACTTTGTCCATTCTTCCACAATCCTGCACATCTCTTCCTGGAGGCAATATTCATCACCATCACCATTCATCAACATTTTTCACCCTAAAGATCTCTGGTTCCTTCACTCCAACTTCTCTTTTAGTTTTATTATTACTTTCATTTCAATTTATAATTATTATTTATTTATTGTTTTATTTATTTATTTACATCTTTTATTTATATTTTCCCATTATTTTATTACTATTTATTTGTTATTCTATTTTTATTTTGTTCTTTTCATATATATCATATAAGTTATATTACTCCCTCCGGTCCTAAATATAGGACCTAGATAACTTTTTTTGGAGAGATTAAGGAAGACTTAATTTTAGATGTCTTTCCAATAATAACCCTCCTTAATTAGTTTAATTACTTAGTAGCCCTTCCTCCCCTATCAAATTTCTTGTTAAGAAGAAGAAGGGTAATTTAGGAAAAAGGTGACCAAAAATGTATCTAGGTCTTATATTTAGGACCAAAATGAAGTCTCTATCTAGGTCCTATATTTAGGACCGGAGGGAGTATTATTTATTGGTATTGAAGTTTATGTGTCAACTTTAAAAATTATTTATATTACTTGATTTTCTGTAAGGAATACTCCGCCTATATTTATAGCCGGTCCCAAGCCCGGATAAAGGAGTAGGGTTGTGTTAGGCTTCGACAGCCAACGTAAAAATATGCCGAATCTTATGATCATGGATCCACGCATTTGTTATAACAATAGATCATTGTCTGGTAGTTATTCAGCGAGATCTTTCGATAAATGATTTATCTCCAAACATGACTACTGATCGATCAAAATAGTGTCGTGTGATTCATGTAGCCGACCCCACTCAGCTGGGATTAAGGCTTTGTTGTTGTTGTTGTTGTTGTTGTTGTGTGTGTGTAGGAGACAACTACTCCCTTCATTGCATGAGACCAATTTGGTATGAGGGAGCGCTAGAGAAGTATGGTTAAAACTTTTTTATTAATTGTACTCTACATCTTAGATATTATATGTTTTAGGGAAAATTAATGAGGTCCCCCACAAGGGACTTAATACTAGAAAAGTCCCAAAAGTTGAAATAATTAATGTAGGGTCCCAAGGGACCTCACCTTAATATATTTGAAAATTGAAAAGACACTTTTGACCCTACCCTTTTATTGATGGGAAAAACCTGACAACTTAATGGGCAGCCGTGACAACTCGATGGGCATAACTTGACAACTGAATGAGCAAATGTGACAACGTTTTTCCCATTAACTTAACAGAGTTTGAGCAATTAACTTAAAGCACATACCCAACAAGTTGTCACATCTTCCCATTCAGTTGTCAAGTTATGCCCATCTAGTTGTCACGGCTGCCCATTAAGTTGTCAGGTTTTCCCATCAATAAAAGGGCAGGGGCAAAAGTGTCTTTTCAATTTTCAAATATATTAAGGTGAGGTCCCTTGGGACCCTACATTAATTATTTCAACTTTTGGGACTTTTCTAGTATTAAGTCCCTTGTGGGGGACCTCAAATTAATTTTCCCTATGTTTTAACATATCATAAACCGACATATTCAATTTTTAAAAATTAAATTTACAAAATATTTTCCTCCACTCCAAATCCCAATGTCACATGCCTAAGTAGGGATAATTGTAAAAACTTTTATATTTCAAATTCATATAATAAATAAACTAGTTTAGACAAAAATAAATCAGACAAATTAATTTATAAATAATTTATTTAAATTTCTAAAGATGTTTTAAAATATCCAATTATTTCTCATATTTATGGATGTAGGGAGTAATTTATAAATATTAATAAAATTATTTAAGGTAGTTATATTTAACAATGTGTAATAATTGCTGCTTGTGAGACGCACAAAAACTTCAAAACTTCTTTCAAAATGTATGAGCATTTGTTTAATTTCATTTTTATAAGATTATCTCTTATGGATAGAAGCATCACCAGTTTATAATATCAAATCCAGATCATTCCAAAAGTGCCAAATGAAATTTTATGGCTCAAAAATTTGACAAGAAGAAAGTTTGAGGACATATTTATAGAGAACAATGATATCCTCATACCTAAATTAAATGTCAGAATGTCCCCAATGTGAACATGTAACACAAGTAGTAAAAAAATACAAAAATATCCATGCAAGTGTAGAGACTACAAAAATATCTCAATCTTCATATCAATCATGCAATATAATCAAAACAACCACTGTCAAAAATATTCATCACACATATGCATATATCAATGAGCAAGGACTCATCACCACAACAAATATCATTTAAATAAAATCAAGTAAAAGTTAGAAGAATACTTCCCTTCCTTTTCTTATTTCCTGCTTTTAACTTTTAGTCCATCAAGATCAAGTTGAAGCATCCTTTGTGGTCACAAAAAAATCCTACAAACTTAAAACAAAGAATTAAATCCCAAAACATTGGGTTAATTGCCTCCAAAGAAGCGCTAAGTTTAATGTCTTCCGCCATATGTTTCAAACTTATCTCTAGTCATAAGTATCAAACACTATAATCACCTTGACTTCATTCCTTTTGAGTCAAAATAAGTGATCGATCAAATTAATTACTTGTGTCATCATAGACAATTTCAAAGAACAAACAATCATTGATTTCAAAGGAAGTACAATATGCTCATACAAACAATTAGATGCATTACTTTCTAAGAATACTAAGCATCCAACAAAATCAATTTGACTCTCATCAGTAAGTGTCACAATAGTAATAGGAGAATAATCCAAAGTATAGTTCTAGGAACACTCACATCAATATGTGTATCAAAATCACAAGTATTCACTTTCACACACCTTAGCTTAAACATCAGTTAGACACCCATAAGTTTATCCTAAACTAGTTTCAGGCTTTAAGACAACCTCTAAATCTTTTACAACTTCATGGTCATCCCTATCCTCAACTTCCTCATAATCAGTCTCGTTAGATAACAGAGGGGAAATATGATCAAATGAAGAATTTTGTTTTATTTCTTTTAAGTCTTTGCGCATTTGACTAACATGAGCTTCAATATTTTTAGCGCATGATTCAAACCTAGTGATATATGCCTCTTGCCTTTTCAAATATGAACGTAATGGATGCACAAGAGGGGGGGTGAATTGTGCTTCAAAAATAAATACTCAAAGTAAACGACACAAGATTTATACTGGTTCGGTCTACCTGACCTACGTCCAGTCCTCAACCACCCAGGCCGAGAGTTTCACTATAACTCAGGTTTTAAATCGGGTTCACCTGAAACCTTACAACCGCAAGTTTTACGGGCTCACTTGCAACCTTACAACAAGTTTTACACTGACTCACTTGTAACCTATCTAACTGTCTCCCCCTCACACCAAGCAAGTGTTTGAAGTTTACACTTGAAGGCTTTTCTGACTAAGTTCTCTTACAGAACAAATGATGTTACACACTTAAGTTCAATAAATGCTCTTTTAACAGAAAGAGACTTAACTACTGTGAGTACAGAATAAGTAGATGAAAAATCACTCAAAGTGTTAAATGCTCTTCGCTTTTCTGGGCAGCTTGAATGAATAAAGATTTTCTTGCTCAGGAATGTTTTAAGATCATTAACTACTTCATAAATGAAGTTGAGCTTCCTTATATAGTCTTCAAGCATTTTGAACTCTTGGTAGGTGAGCTAGCCGTTTGAATATGTCCGTTTTTTTCTTGTTACCGTTCGCCCATTTAATGCTTCATCAATGCATAGCAGGGTTGACTTGCTTTATTTCTAAAAAGTAGTCCTGACACCTCTGCTCTGACATAAGCATCCTGACACTGCATCTCTTTGAACGTTCAGACATTCTTTTTGCTTGCGGAAGTAACTTCTCATCCGGAAGCAACCTTACTGAGTGTGCTGCACTTGAACGTTAGTTTAGCAATATAATCATATAGTCTCATGCAGTGGGGGTTCCCTAAGTCTAAGGTGTATCCGGAAGCACTTCTACATCCGGAAGTAATTTTACTCGATGAGGGATCTAGTTCACCATGACTCGCTCTTGCTTAGTCTATTTCATTCCACCACTCAGCGCTAGTCACTGAGCTATCGGAAGCACTTTTACTTGACGTGGTGAATTCACTGACGCTTAGGGTGAAATCTATTCTATCAGTCTGCGCCAGTCAAGATCTAATAGGAAGCAACTTCACTTGATGTTGCATTTCCGCTGACGCTCGGGGTTATATCTAGTCTATCAACCTGCGCCAGTCTAAATCTAACAGGAAGTGCTTTCACTTGGCGAAGTAGACTCACTGACGCTTGGGGTAATATCTATTCTATTGCTCTGCGCCAGTCTAAATCTAACAGGAAGTGCTTTCACTTGGCGAAGTAGACTCACTGACGCTTGGGGTAATATCTATTCTATTGCTCTGCGCCATTCTAAGTCTAACAGGAAGCAACTTCGCTTCCGATTGAAACATAGCTTAGTCTTAGGGTTTGTGTACCTAATGTTCATGGACTAAGTTAAATCCCTAGTGATTTACTTACTGACGCTGGGGGATGAAAACATTCATCCGCATGCGCAAGTCCTAATCTAACCGGAAGTAAATCTTCATCCGGAAGCACTCTTACTTGGGATCCTGAGTTATCCTATTGCTTCCTAGGCACTTGGTCTAATCCTTTATATTTTAGTCTTCATCAAAACTTAAGATTCTAACATTCTCCCCCTTTTTGATGATGACAAACTTAGCTTTATCGATTAAGTTCATATGAAAGGATTAGCTGAAGAATAAAAGCAATAGTTCAGAATAAGTAACTTAGACAAATATTATTGATAAGCATAGGTTACAAGTCAGAGCATATAATCAGATAACATTTACAAGCAACGAGCATATAGTAGGCAGATATGAGAGCATGCATGAAAAGATGAACATTTGGGCTGGGGTTTGTTTCTTTTTGTTTCTTCTTTCTCTCCCTCTCGCTGAAGCTCTTCTTCATCAAGGAACTCCCAGGGTAGCAAGGCTAGTGGTCAATGCATCCTTCCAGGATAGCAAGGCTAGTGGTCAATGTATCTCTCCCCCTTTTGGCATCATCAAAGAGGGTTTTCCATATTTGATCGCCGCAGCCTCCTCCTTAGGGATGGACTTCCTCTTCTTAGAGCCCACTAACAGTTCTGCCATTCTACCAGAAGTTTCAGGTTGACCTTGAATATTTTCATCCTGCCCTAGAGCAATTTGCCGAGAAACTTCATGATGTTCTTGATGTTCTTCACGATGCCCAGATTTTCCAGAATGTTGATGGCTTGATTTCCCAGATTTGGACTTGTGTTTCTTAGATGAGGAGGGTTTCCTCGAAACTGGGTTTGCTTCAGAGGGTTCGGCCATTTTTGGGGGGTTGATGAGATGTTTATATGAAGAGAATGAAGAGCATAGATGAAAATGAAGAATGTGTGAAATGAGATGTCCTTTTTATAGGTAAAGTCACTAAGGGCAAAAAGGTCATGCTTCTTCACATTATCACACATTGGGTAGTGTAAACGACTTAAGTTGGAACGACACACCTGATGACACGTGTAGCTGCATATTATCAGAGAAGTTGAAACGTCTCATTTGGAAGTTGAAGCGTTTTCTGAAGTGACGTGTCTTCTTGGACTTGTGCTGGTGCTCTCTTGGTTTGATCATCCAGCGTCAGAGTGTAATCATTCGGAAGTGGTTTTGCTTCCGGTTGCACTTACTTAAGATTTAACATTGAATACCATTGAATACCTGCAACGACATATATTGGCACTCCGATGCCTAAGTCAGTATTGTTGTAAGTGATAAATAATCAAATATATAAAAAAAAAATTTACACTTCATTTGGGTTTACCATTCCCAAATCACCTCTAATGAAAATAAACTGGTCAGTCCCCAGAGGCTTGGTGAAGATATCCGCAAGCTGTTGTTGTGTGGGAACAAACTGCACCTTGACATCCTTCTTTTGAACATGGTCTCTGATGAAGTGATGTCGGACGTCAATGTGCTTCGTCCTTGTGTGCTGAACTGGATTCTTGGCGAGGCTAATTGTGCTTGTGTTATCACAGAGGATGGGCGCCTCAGGGAACTCCAAGCCAAGATCTCTCAACTGGTTTTTCAGCCATAGCACTTGTGCACAACAACTTGCAGCAGCAATGTATTCTGCCTCAGTGGATGACAAGGACACGCAGGTTTGCTTCTTGCTGGCCCATGACACCAGACAACCACCAAGGAAGGCGCATTGTCCACTGGTGCTCTTTCTATCTGTTTTATAACCTGCGTGGTCAGAGTCAGAATAAGCCCACAAGAACTCTTGGTTACCTCTGGGATACCAAAGACCAAGTTCTTGTGTTCCCTCAAGGTATCTCAGAATACGTTTAACACATGTTAAGTGTGATTCCTTGGGGTTGGCTTGAAACCTAGCGCACATGCCTACACTAAATTGAATATCAGGCCTGCTGGCTGTTAAGTATAAGAGGGAACCTATCATTCCCTTGTACATGGGCAGGCTGACAGTTTTACCCTTTGCGTCAGCGTCAAGTGCGGCGGAGGTGCTCATAGGAGTGTCATACTCCTTGCATTCATCCATCCCAAACTTTTTGAGTAGTTCTCTGCAGTACTTGGTTTGGGAGATGAAGATTCCGTTCTTCTTTTGTCTAATTTGCAGGCCTAGGAAGAACGTTAGTTCTCCCATCATTGACATCTCAAATTCACCCTGCATAGTCTTAGAGAAATCTTCACAAAGTTTTTCGTTAGTTGCCCCAAATATAATATCATCAACATAAATTTGGACAATTAGCATATCTCTTTCTTTGTGAAGGATAAACAGTGTATTATCTAATTTGCCTCTTGAGAAACCCTTGCCCAGCAAGAAGCTGCTGAGTCTCTCATACCAAGCTCGAGGGGCTTGTTTCAGGCCATATAAAGCTTTCTTTAATCTATACACATGTTTGGGGTGCTTATGGTCTTCAAAGCCAGGAGGTTGTTCTACATATACCTCTTCTTTAATATAACCATTAAGAAATGCACTCTTTACATCCATTTGATATAATCTGAAACCTTTCATGGATGCAAAGGCTAGAAGTATCCTTATTGCTTCAAGTCTAGCGACTGGAGCAAAGGTTTCTTCATAGTCAATGCCTTCTTCTTGGTTGTATCCTTTAGCTACTAGTCTGGCTTTGTTTCTGGTGATTTGACCTGTCTCATCCAGTTTGTTTTTAAAGACTCACTTGGTCCCCACTATGGATTGATGAGACGGCCTTGGGACTAGTTCCCACACTTGACTTCTTTCAAATTGATTCAGCTCTTCCTGCATGGCAATAATCCAGTCGCAGTCCTCAAGAGCTTGTTCAACTGAAGTTGGTTCGATTTGAGATAGGAATGCTCCAAACTCAACTTCATTTTGAACTTGTCTTCTAGTTCTGACACCAGAAGAAACATCACCAAGCACTTGATCAAGAGGATGATCCCTGTGATGTCTCCTAGCTATTGGCAGCTGTGCCTCCTCAGGCATGGGTTGCCCTCTAGGTACATCACTGGGTTCACCTTCTTCTTTGGGATAGCTTGTTGTTGTTTCTTTTGATGGTGAGGAAGATGATGAAAGATTTGGAAGATTAAGTGCTTCATCATCTTCTGTGGATTGTCCCCATGTAGGAGTTTCATCAAATACAACATGCATGGACTCTTCTACAGTTTTAGTTCTCATGTTGTATATCCTATAAGCTTTGCTCCTAAGGGAATATCCTATAAATATACCTACATCAGCCTTTGGATCAAACTTACCCAAATTTACCTTCCCATTGTTGTGCACGTAGCATTTTGATCCGAATATTCTGAGATGGCTGATGTTGGGCTTTCTCCCTTTGTATAACTCGTATGGAGTCTTATCCAAGCCCTTGCGAACATAGGCTCTGTTGGAGATGTAGCAAGCAGTGCTCATAGCGTCTGCCCAGAACATTTGAGAAACCTCTTTCTCATTGAGCATGCTTCTAGCCATCTCTGTCAGAACCCTGTTCTTCCTTTCGACCACTCCATTTTGTTGAGGAGTCCTTGGAGCTGAGAAGTTATGTTCAATGCCGTTTTGCTCACATAGCTCAGTGAAGCTATGGTTCTCAAACTCTCCTCCATGGTCTGTCCTTATGGCTGTGATTTTGAGATCCTTCCCATTCTGCACTTTCTTAGCCAGGACAACAAAAGCATCAAAAGCATCTTGCTTGGAGGCAAGAAACATAGTCCACGTGAACCTTGAATAGTCATCCACCACCACTAAAGCATATAGGTTTCCACCCAAGCTTTTTACTCTTGCTGGCCCAACCAAATCCATGTGGATTAGTTCCAAGGGCCTGCTGGTGGAGACTCTCTTCTTGGTTTTAAACGAGGATTTTGTTTGCTTTCCTCGTTGGCAGGATTCACAGATAAAATCATGCTTAACCTTAAAAGAGGGAATACCTACAGCTAGCTCATTTCTAATTAGCATGTCCAATTGAGTAAAGTTAACATGAGCTAGTCTCTTATGCCAAAGCCAGCTATTCTCGTCACTAGATATTAGACATTTTTCTTCTAGCTGTTGACATAAATCTAAGGTATATAGATTCCCATTTCTAATTGCCTTAATTTTGCATTTTAAGTTGGCCTTATCTATATTCAGATCCTGCTTATCGACTATTAAGCACTCATTTGAATCAAATATTACCCAGTTACCTTTGTCCGTGCTTTGACTTACGCTTAGCAGGTTGTGACAGAGACCGTCCACTAGATATACATCTTTGACTGGTCCGACTTCTCCAACTCCAGTGATCTTGCCACTTTGATTTCCTCCAAAGGTCACTGTGGCTCCATCTTTGATCACCAGAGATTTGAACTTGTCTCTGTCTCCAGTCATATGTTTCGAGCATCCGCTATCGATGTACCATTTTTTGTTCTTGGATGCCTTGAGACACACCTGAAACAATCAAGCAATTTTAGGTACCCAACCTCTCTTGGGTCCTTTGTCATTAGTGTCTAGGACCCTTGGCCTAGCTTTGGGCTTATCCTTGTGCCTATAAACATTTGGAGCCTTTGGTCTAGTGTTGGCTCTAGACTCCTGGGTTCTCCCAGTGGGATGATTCCAGGCTTGGGATCCTTGTCCTCTCTTGATTTCCTTTGCAGGTGGAGGATCCTTTGTAGCCTTGGTTCCTTTAGGGACCCACTTGTAAAAGCTGTTAGCTCCATGCTTCTTAGCATTACAGGTGGACATCGAGTGTCCTTTCCTGTTGCAGTAATTACAGAAGCTAAAAGGTGAGGAGCTATGACTGGTGGCTTTATGGAAGAACTTTAAGTAAGGCTTTACTTTTGGTTCTTCCCACGTTTTCTTCCTGGGGGTATATCCCAAGCCAGTCCTATCCCTATATGCCCTTTGGTTCATTAAAAGTATATTCAGCATTTCTGAACCATTGGTGAATTTCTGCAGGGCATTTTGCAGCTTGTTTTTTTCTTCTGAGATTTTGCTGCAATTTGGACAGCTCTCAGGTGTTGGGATGTTGGGTTCTGCTTGAGGAGAACCCTGTCCATACACCATTGGAGATCTTCTAGCTTCCGCTAGTTCCTCACTGAGTGAGTCCACTTTGGACTCAAGTGACTCCTTTTTGGTTTTCAAGAATTTATAGGCTTTACATAGTTTAGAGAATTCTTCATGAATCTCATTGTAAGCCTCTTGTAGTTCAGGAAGAGTTACCTCATGTTCTTCGTTGGTGAGGTCAAGATCTGAAGATGCTTCATCATCCTCTTCTCTAGCTACCAGGCAGAGGTTGGCAACTTCTTCATCATCACTTGCTTCCTCATCTGAGCTGTTTATCCAAATGGAGGAAACAAGAGCCTTTCTCTTCTCCTTGCCTTTGGACCTCTGCAGGCTGGGACACTCAGCCTTGAAGTGACCAGGCTTGTTGCATTCAAAGCACACAGGGACCTTCTCTTTCTTGTATCCCCTCTTCAGGCTGGTGTCACCTTTCTGATAGCCTTCCTTCTTCCTGAGGAATTTCCTGAACTTCCTCACCATCAGGGCCATCTCCTCATCGTCTATCTCATCGTCGTCATCCTCATCATTGTCCTTGATCTCTTTGCTAGGAGCAACGAGAGCAAGGTTCTTACTCTTGGATGAGGTTTGAGGAGCTCTCATAGCCAGCAAGGTAGGCTCATATTCAGCAAGGGAGCCAAAAAGAGTGGTGACGGAGCTGGTTGATTCTCCTTGCACTTCTTGCAGGATAGTTACTTTGGTGATCCAGTCACCCTTCAAGATTTTCAGAATCTTGCTCACCTGCTCTCTTTCAGGGATATCCTTACCAAGCGAGGCTAGATTATTGATGAGATGGGTGAATCTGAGCTCTAGATCTCTGATAGGCTCGGTGGGGCTTATCATGGCGAATTTGTGGAATTCTTCCACCAGCATCTCAACACGTCTTGCTTTTACTCCCCTGGTTCCGGAGTGTGCAGCCTCAAGAGCCTCCCACATATCCTTTGCATTTTTGTGGTGGCTGATCCTGTGAAACTCTTTGTAGCTGAGAGCACACTGGATGTAGTGCATAGCCCTATGGTTGAGTTGGACTAGAGCATAGTCCTCAGCAGTATATCTGGCTTTTGCCTTAGCAAATCCATCCTCATCTAAGGGAGTTTGATCCCCATGTTCGATCACGTCCCATAGTCTGATATCGCTTGACTTGATATAAGTTTCCATTCTGAACTTCCAGAATGTATAGTTGTGCCCATCGAAGCCTGGGGGCTTGTTGGGTTGTACAGCAACATCTGGCAGACCATAATCCGTATCCATTACTTAGATCTTTGCTTTCCGGATTCGTTGGAATCGAGTGAGAAAGACCCGCTCTGATACCAAATGAACGTAATGGATGCACAAGAGGGGGGGGGGGTGAATTGTGCTTCAAAAATAAATACTCAAAGTAAACGACACAAGATTTATACTGGTTCGGTCTACCTGACCTACGTCCAGTCCTCAACCACCCAGGCCGAGAGTTTCACTATAACTCAGGTTTTAAATCGGGTTCACCTGAAACCTTACAACCGCAAGTTTTACGGGCTCACTTGCAACCTTACAACAAGTTTTACACTGGCTCACTTGTAACCTATCTAACTGTCTCCCCCTCACACCAAGCAAGGGTTTGAAGTTTACACTTGAAGGCTTTTCTGACTAAGTTCTCTTACAGAACAAATGATGTTACACACTTAAGTTCAATAAATGCTCTTTTAACAGAAAGAGACTTAACTACTGTGAGTACAGAATAAGTAGATGAAAAATCACTCAAAGTGTTAAATGCTCTTCGCTTTTCTGGGCAGCTTGAATGAATAAAGATTTTCTTGCTCAGGAATGTTTTAAGATCATTAACTACTTCATAAATGAAGTTGAGCTTCCTTATATAGTCTTCAAGCATTTTGAACTCTTGGTAGGTGAGCTAGCCGTTTGAATATGTCCGTTTTTTTCTTGTTACCGTTCGCCCATTTAATGCTTCATCAATGCATAGCAGGGTTGACTTGCTTTATTTCTGAAAAGTAGTCCTGACACCTCTGCTCTGACATAAGCATCCTGACACTGCATCTCTTTGAACGTTCAGACATTCTTTTTGCTTGCGGAAGTAACTTCTCATCCGGAAGCAACCTTACTGAGTGTGCTGCACTTGAACGTTAGTTTAGCAATATAATCATATAGTCTCATGCAGTGGGGGTTCCCTAAGTCTAAGGTGTATCCGGAAGCACTTCTACATCCGGAAGTAATTTTACTCGATGAGGGATCTAGTTCACCATGACTCGCTCTTGCTTAGTCTATTTCATTCCACCACTCAGCGCTAGTCACTGAGCTATCGGAAGCACTTTTACTTGACGTGGTGAATTCACTGACGCTTAGGGTGAAATCTATTCTATCAGTCTGCGCCAGTCAAGATCTAATAGGAAGCAACTTCACTTGATGTTGCATTTCCGCTGACGCTCGGGGTTATATCTAGTCTATCAACCTGCGCCAGTCTAAATCTAACAGGAAGTGCTTTCACTTGGCGAAGTAGACTCACTGACGCTTGGGGTAATATCTATTCTATTGCTCTGCGCCAGTCTAAATCTAACAGGAAGTGCTTTCACTTGGCGAAGTAGACTCACTGACGCTTGGGGTAATATCTATTCTATTGCTCTGCGTCATTCTAAGTCTAACAGGAAGCAACTTCGCTTCCGATTGAAACATAGCTTAGTCTTAGGGTTTGTGTACCTAATGTTCATGGACTAAGTTAAATCCCTAGTGATTTACTTACTGACGCTGGGGGATGAAAACATTCATCCGCATGCGCAAGTCCTAATCTAACCGGAAGTAAATCTTCATCCGGAAGCACTCTTACTTGGGATCCTGAGTTATCCTATTGCTTCCTAGGCACTTGGTCTAATCCTTTATATTTTAGTCTTCATCAAAACTTAAGATTCTAACAAAATATTCATCTTGCCCTTTCAAATATTCCTCTTGCTTTTTTAAAAAAATATTGGCTAATCTTTCTAATCTCTCTAACCTTTCTAAACAAGAGTTTTCACAATCCTCAAAATTTTTTCCTTGAACATGTGAATAGGATATGAAGGGTGAGTGTCTATTGCATGTGAATAAGAATCTAAGTGTGGGTTCCATGACTCACCTTGCTCAAAATTCCAACTAGACCTAGAAAAATTATCAACATAAGTCTATTGCCTAGTGAAGTAATCTCTTATACAATTTGTGTAGGCAAAAATAGACAACTTCTAGGTACATGATTATTTTCATAGTAATAACAACGATACCACTTATAATTAGGCTGCTGTGAATATTCCATCTTTTAATTTTTGTTCAAAAAAAACTCAAGCTAAAACTACTAAAAGATTTCTAAAGATAACTACTAATTGCCTTAAGTCCCCGATAATGACGCCAAAAATTTGATGCTAGAAAAATTTTGATAAAATTCCGCAAGTGTACGAATTGTGAAAATAATAAAATGGTAGTTCAAGGTCGATCCCATAAAGAGTCGGAAAATTAATAACTAGGCATTAAATCTCCTATTTTCGTTTAAGTTGAGCAAAATAAAAATCATTTTAATACCTAAGATCTAAGAAAAGAAAATAAAACAAAACATTTACACAAATGGAATTCACGAGTCAAAAGAACAACCTAGAGAGTCATCATAAGTAACCATACATGTATTCAATATATTTGGTAGATGCATCTATAAGATGGTTTTATGTGGGGTAATGACTCTAATTAGCCCTTCAGGTAATCACTGTGGACCACTGGACACTTTAAATTAACAACGGGCCCTGATTTACCCTTCAAGTAACCAAAGTGGTCCAATTTTATCCTTACTAGATAGTCAATGACGTTGGACTGTTTAAAAATTTCGCGAAATTGCATATTGACCCTATATATTATTCTTATTCATCTCTCTACATTTCTCACATTTTTCCTCCTCTTCTTACTTTTCATATTTTATACATTTTCTTTATTTTCATAACAGTATCTTAATTTTCCTAGAAGAAAATTATAAAAAAACAAATCAGCATTAACTTTTTCACGCAATGGTATGGTAAGTGAGCGTTTGGAGAGTAAAAGAAATTCACGTATAATGCAAGAAAAGTCGCAATGTTGGACGTGGGCCTATCTTTCTCCCAAAAATTCAAAATATCACCAACATTGCGGAGGATGATCACATATTTGGAACTCCAAATTTCACACAACAAGCCAAACACAAAGAGCTATCTCTCAAAAAACAAAAATCTGTTCAGTCCCACCTTCATTTGTCTCAAAAAAGAGAACTATTCGCATAAAGATGAAACCAAAAAAGATAAATAATGAGTATCACACAAAATAGAGCCATTAATTTCAATGCCAAAACTGTATTGTGCTTGTGAATCTTAGCTGGTTAGATCACGTATCTCCTCATGACTCCTTAAAAATCACCAAAATTCAAAACAAGCTAGCAATACTTCGCCTATCTATCCTCTTATATATATTCACAATATATCAATACACTTTGAAGCTAATAGTATGATATAATTCCTACGTGCCTTCATATTATTATTTTATTTATTATTATTATATTCGTTCAGATATAATCATACGTGCAGCTTTTCTTGTGTTTCAGTCTTCGTCCCCATAATCCATGGCCCATTAAAATATGTTCCTTCACTCTGCACACAGTCATGGAATTCAGCATTATATTCAAACTTCCCTTCATGCCCGCGCACTAACATACTAATCAGTTACTTTCAATTATTTTTTTTTATTTTTATGTGTTTGTCCTTCTCTGTCTCTCTCTTTCCAACACTTCAGTTCAGTGTGACCGTTTTTAAAAAAGTAAATGAAGAAGATGAACAGTGTTGTTAGGATTCTCTAACAAAAGTGTGGTCTTCTTTGTTCAATCTATCTCTAAAGTTGATTTGTTCTTTTGCTTATTCTTGTGAGAGTCTTTGAGTCTAAACCATGTAGAGCAGAATCTGAGACAGAGCATTCATAGCCGAGGTATTTTGTCTGGTTGACACGTTTTTTCAACTTTCTTTTTGGATATATTCCCAAGGCATTTAGATCTACTAAAGTTTTTTCTGGGTAATCAATTACATACCAATACAATATCAATAAAATACATTTGGGAGCTTCAAAAAATACTGTTTTGATCCAATCCCATATTTCTTTTTGTGATTTTACTATGTATCTTTCAATGCCAATTTGGAATCTTTGACGTTTCATGTGGTCTTTTAGCTTACTAAATTTGACTGTCTTGTTTTTTGTTGATTACAGGGGATATTGATTGAGATCAAAGTAGGGGACTATAGAAAGTTAGGATCCGAGGCTATTCCTTTGGAAGGTATTGCCTAGTAATACCTTTTTGAGGATCCAATTTATGCTAAGTACGGGTCTGTTTTGGAAAAAGATGGGAAAAACATAATACAGTGATGGTATAAAGGTGAATGAAAGGTAAAGAAAAAAGGAGGAAGAAGGGGTTGTTGTCCTTTTTTTTGGACTCCACAAATCATAAAAGATTTCATATTATTTATTTATAAAGAGAAGAGCGTTGGTTTGGCTTTAGCATGCAAATTGTTTCTCCTGCAAAAGGGAAGGAGCGTCTCACAGAATTAGAAAATAGAATAAATCCTTCAAAGCACACATTATGCAACATATGAAGCATAGGCTGCATCATCAAGTCAATGAAGAACCCAAGAAGAAGGAGCGTCATATTGTCTCTTGGACTCAAGAGGTCTTTCTTTATTTCTACTTCACTGCTTCCCATGTTATGTATATATACATACCCTGGTTATGGATTTATGTTCTATGTCTTTTGGGTATTTTCTCACAAGAATTATGGAAGTTGCAGGAGGATGATATACTAAGAGAGCAGATTAGCATTCATGGAACAGACAAGTACTGATTCGCTGTTTTGATTGATCTTTCTTTATTTGACTAGTTAGTGGACTATTTTTGTGGATATGTGAAACTAATGGATTTTGGATTCATTGCAATGATGATATGCAGTTGGACAATTATTGCATCTAAATTTAAGGATAAAACGACAAGACAATGCAGGAGAAGGTGAAGATTTTTTGAATTCTTAGTTGTTTTTGTTCATGTTTCTTAGTGTTAAGCCTCCCATGTTTTTCATGCTTTGTTATTTTAATCTGATTCTGATGCTGAAGTGATCAATGAAATATCAGGTGGTACACATACTTAAATTCTGATTTCAAGAAAGGAGGGTGGTCACCGGAGGAAGATATGCTGTTATGTGAGGTAAATTGAATAGTTGATGTTTCCTCTATGATCAGAAGTGACATATTCTGAGTCATTTCACAGTAAGTCTCTCAGAAATCAGTAAGATTGACCAATTATAGAAATTTAACAAAATTTCAAAATATTGCTTGCCTATACTATTGAAAAATTTTGTATCTTTCATCACTGTTTAGCCTGATGACTGGCCACAGTTCAACTTGACCAATATCTTTTCCATGTACAGTCCTGTAGATTACACTACTTATAATTCATTCAAATATCTTGTTACCCCTCTTTTGCTCTTTACTCATTCGTGAGTGGGATTCATGAACTCATATATTGCTATCCTCTAAAGGCTCAGAAGATATTTGGCAACAGATGGACAGAAATAGCTAAGGTGGTTTCAGGCAGGTAAATATTCTTTTTTCCCTTCATGCAAATGTGAGGTATTAAATAAATTTTTCTTGTGAGAAGATTCAATGAAATGTACCTATCTTTACACAGAACGGATAATGCTGTGAAAAACCGCTTCACCACACTTTGCAAAAAGAGAGCAAAATATGAAGCCATGGTTAAAGAGAACAACCCTTCATTCATTAATTCAAACAACAAGAGGACCATTTTCCAACAAGTATATAATACAGATGCAATGTCAGATGCTGCAGCATCAATTAAGAAGATGAGGTATGACATACTTTCAAGCATTGAAATACACCAAAGTCTACAAAAAATGAACAGTTAAACATAGTGACATGCACTATTTTTAATTGTAATTTGAAAAGGGCCCAAATCCATAATGCTGCATCAAGGATCAACTATGGAGACAGATCAGATAAACAATTTGGAACACCGCCTAGACAGCAATCTAGAGTGCCATTTGCTGTATTATCTAATTTCAAGGATAATAACAGCTTGCTAGACCAACGTCCAATCTGCAGTGCCAAGTTCAACAATTACGGTAATATCCTCGAAATAAATGTTGCTGATTATTAAAATCAGTATGATGTAAAATTTGAAATCAAGAATATGTAAATCAATAACATATTTAGTGAATAAAATAATTTCTGGTAATTGTTGCATTCAAATATAATTCTTAAATTATCATGCTTTTGCAGATATAAATAACCAGAATGAAAGAACATTCCTCAAAAAGGATGATCCAAAGATAACTGTGTTGATGCAGCAAGCAGAGTTATTGAGCTCACTTGCAGTTAAAGTCAATGCAGAGAACATGGACCACAGTCTTGAGAATGCATGGAAGGTGAGGATTGGTAACTCTGAACTTGTAATTGTAAGCTAACATCTTATGAGTTTCTTTGTGAATCATCTGATCAGCTAGTGCCAATTAAGACCCAAATCATGGAATTTATATAAAAACTGCAATTTGTGAAGAGAGAGAGAGAAAAAGAAACAAGGGAATGAACCAATCCTACCTATATGAATATGTTGAAAGTCATTTTTAAGACTTCTTGTTTGTCCCAAAAAAAAAACTTTTTACATGGCCTTGAAAAATCTGAAATGGCTTCATTGGTGAAGTCTGAGTCATATTATTGATTTTGGATGGATCAAACTGATACTATCAAACTCCGTCTAAGTATCCATACAAGATAGCTAAAATTGTGATTCATTCATGTTAATGTTGACTTCCAAATCTAAAAATAATTGTGTTTATCAGTTTGCTGGTATATAATCAATAAAAAATGCTTGACTTAGTTTTGCTAAGCCTCCTGATCAATTATACATTGCAAGTTCATATCTAAAGGACATGGAGGAAGTCCTTCAATATCTTCAAGACTTCAAGATTCCCTGTCAAATAAAAGGTGATTGGACTTTGAAAATTATAAAGTCCAATGACCATTTATTTAATTAAAGAACTGCAGCAGAATTCTTGAAATTTCTCAGTCATGATGGCATTGATGAGATGATTTCAACAATATCTTTATACTTTTACATTGTTTGCTGTCTTCCTATATTGTTTTAACACTTATGCATGATGATGTTAGGTTCTGCAAAATTTTCTGAATCGAACAAACAAATCAGATCTTTCGCGATATAAGATCACTGATTTACAGCTTGAAAATTTCAAAAATGTGGTGGAGGACACGCAGAGTGTTCGTGAGGGAAGCCAACTATATCAAAGGTACTTGAAATTTAATGAAATTGTAACACTTCTTACAGGTTCAGCCCACCAAATATCTGATTCTTTGTGAAAATTTCCTAGGCAACCTGAGGTATATGAGGACTCTCCAAGCAGCTCTGGATATAGTCCAAGATCAACTATACTGGGCCATTCAGATTGTGTTGATTTGGAACATTCACTACATCAAAATGTTGGAACTGAAGGGAAAGCTACAGAAAGTGAGGAGAAAAAAGGAATCAGTAGTTGCAAGAAACAAGTTCTGTACACTTCAACTGCAAATCTAGGTGAGGTATCTTGTCTAAAGGGAAAACACAATCACTACTTTCCATAACATGGTAATATGTAACATGGTTTGTGTAGAAGAAATGCTAATGGTACATATCTTTCTACAGCAGATGTCTTGCCATCTTGTGAGGAACAGATAAGCGATGATTTCTTTGTTTCTGCCTTGTCTAGTACAGAGTTTGATTCTCCAATTCAGGTTACTCCTCTATTCAGATCCTTGGCTGCTGGAATTCCAAGCCCACAGTTTTCAGAAAGTGTAAGTTTATCTTGCACTTCTTACTTCAACATATTTTAAATCAATAACTGGTCCATAGTAGTCATATCTGCTACCAACATATAGTCAGTCCTAGAGGAAACATTTGTATTGGGAGGGGAAGCCACTAACCCTGAATTTGAGTAGTCAGTTGCTCGGATATCTGCTAATAAGATCTATAAAAGGTTTTGATTGCTAGTTGAGATATACATATACATACACACATATATAAAGAAATCTGCAACCATATTTATGTTTCTCAATAGATCAACTTCATTAGTGGGAGAATTTTCAAATTGCTGTTTGTGTCCTCTTGAGCAACCTGCTTAGTTTCAGCTTTATTCAGTGTGTAATCGTAGTAATGGTGGGATTTTTTATATGCCAATTGTCATGACAAGCTGAAAATTGAACTTATCATCATAGAGGTTAGTACGGTAGAATCAAAGTACTTGTTAATGCTACAGTTAAGTCACTTTTGCATCTCTGTTAGATCATAGGGATTTCATTTAGAATCGTTGGTAGTGATTCATCTAAGTGCTTCTAGTTTGTCTAGTCCTGTCGGATTATGTGACATGCTTCTTGGCTTACAGTTAAATGGTTATAAGTTTGTGTCTTGAGCATTGTAGGACTCACATCCCACATAGAAAGCTGATAAAGTTCTTCTAAATTGAATTTATCTACATATTCTGGACATTGGAGGTCATCAATCACTGCAATTTGAATTATTCACTTAAAAGCACTGTTTTTCTTGGGGTATATGGGCATTTCACTGGAGATTACTACTCATTATTCTCTTCTTTGTATTGCAGGAAAGGAACTTTCTGATGAAAACACTTGGAATGGAATCTCCATCTCAGAATCAAAGTGCAAAAGCCTCACAACCACCAACCTGCAAGAGAGCCTTACTACAAAGTCTATAAATCAAATTCAATCAGTCAATCTAAAGTAGGAAAAAAATCTACACATGCCTTTTCCCTTTCTGATACCTTCTTCCCTACTTTTGGAAATCAAGCTTTCTGAGTAAAAATTTGCATGGCGAGACGAGATGAAATTCCTACCTAAGCTTGCAAGTGCAGAGCTATATTATTCAGCCGAAAATTTTGCTAGGCATCCATCTGCAAGAATGTTAGGTAACATTCTTGTGATAGACATATCTAACAGTGCCTTTTACCTCCTACCTGACACTTGCACCAAAAAAAGAGAACTGTTCTTAGTGAGTCATTCTTTGGTTTGTCCTTGTTTGATATGGTGTTCTGGGTTTGTTTTTCTCCAATCCAGCATTTAATCTTTTTTTTTTCTATTTTGTACATAGGAATTATTAGTAATTTCTGAGTGTGTATACATCGGCATTTCACCTATCCTGATATAAGAGATAAAAAGGACCAAAATCCCCAAATGAGACTGAGTATTAAATTTCTATTTTGCTATTCTGAGTGTGCATAAGAAGGTATAGAATTCATTTAGTTTTCCCTTTTTGAGTCTAATGTAATGAAACTTCTTTGTGAGTAGAAATGCATATTGGTTTTGGTGTGCACAAACTGTTTCTCTTTTCTCTCTTTAGCTCAACTAAATTTAGAGTTCTCAATATGAAGACTAAAGGAGGAGGATATATACAAAAGAAAAACTCAAGCTAATCAAAATCAAAGAGAATATTATAAGGCCAATGTCAACCAGTATTTAGAGAAAAAAATTGGAACAAGAAGACTCATAGTTGCTTCAACAAACAACATAAACTTGAAACTAAAAACAAGGAAGAAAAAAAAGGATTCAAAGTTGCATACTTACACAAAAACCTTGTATATTCTAGTTTTCAAGATGCATGAAGTTGCACTACTCTTGCTCAAATTTGATCATATGAACATGGTTGGTTTCTTCCATGGAGATGCAACGAGTAATTGTGAGGAAGGGAGAATGGTGAAAGAAGAGTGTTCTTAACAAAGGTGGTAGGAGAGTGATGAGGTTGGTGATGGTGGAAGACAGAAAATAATAGTGATGATGAGATATGGCAAAAGCAATGTGGCAAAAAGATGGAGGGAACTACTTACAAAACTAGCACATTCATTACCTCTTAACTTTATCGACTAAAAGTTACACTTTGACTCATTTGACATTCTGATTTCCACTTTTCTAAATTTGATATCAATAGAAAAAGCTTAGTTGCAGCTATTGATATTATGTTTGGTTTAATGTATTAGTATCACTAAAATATATTTTTTTGTAGTAGTATGTAGTTAGTGCGTGTTTAGTTTTTTCTTAGGTAATAAACTAGATTTTACATTTCGTGTCATGTGTAGAGTTATTAATTCCATATTTAGTTTGGTTGGAGGAGAATAGAGGGAAGGGAAGGGAAAACTGAATGAGTTTAAATTTTTAAGAAATACGATGAGTTGAATTGAGAATTCTAATGAAGGTAAAATAAGAGATGAAATGGCAAGTTTGATAGAAATTAAAAGTATTGAGTAAATATTGACTTGAAAATTTTACAATGATTACTATTTCTTATATCATAAGATGTAAGATACATTTGTTCAAAGTTAAGAATAAATATAAGGTGTAAATAGCTATATACGTTGGCTCCTCAATTATTAAATAAGTATGGCAATCAAATAACAATATCTTTTAATTCGTTGCTTTTAGTACTTAATTAGAAAGTAGTAGAAACAATCAATAAAGTTCAAATTTAGACTTTTCTATTTACAATAATTTTAGACTTTTTTATTAAGCAATAAATTAAATTATTTATCTAAATATTTTCAATATATGAAAAGCTTGATTATAAATTTTCAGCACACATTTTCCAATTTTTTTAAATCATTCTGGTTAAAATATATCCACCCTTCTCTTCCAACCAAATAGATCCAAAGTGAAAATAAAAGAAACACATTGTCGATATTTTTTATTGAGAGAGATTAATTAAAACATAATGTTTGGTAGATAATATATAGTACAACAACAAACTTTATCCCATTATGTGGGGTTAGTTACATAAATCATTAGTAACATTGTGCTCTATTAATAACAACTCTTTTGGTAGAATAAGGAACCAAAATAAAACTTAAAATGCTTAAACAATCGTATTGATTAATAAACATGTAGGTGGAAAAAAAAATAAAAAATAAAGTATGACACATTTTAGTCATTAAACAAGTATTTGATCTATATAACCATGGGATTCATGTAAAAAAAACTATCTAAAAGGGGATAACGTTGAAAAATAAATATTTGATCGTAAACAAATGCAAAAACCAATATGTTGACAGCAAATTATTAATATATTGACTAATATAAATGATAACTTATAAAACAAATATGGACTTTACCTCAACCGACACTTTGCTGGTTCATGAACGATTACTTAATTCCTATTTTCAGCCCTGGAAGATTTTATATTTAGGGCTTGAGCCACTCCCTTTAATCCTTCCTTATTTGCACCATTTTTTCTTATTTCTTTTTGAAAGATTGAGGAAAAGGAGTTTAAATACCTTTCTTTCTTTTAATTTATTATTAAGGGTTTAAGATGTAAAATGACAAGAAATATTTAAAAATGTGCCCAACATCAAAAGCTTTTTTGAATAGGTTTGTTTCAATATAGCTTTTGGAGAATCGTGTTTAGGTAAAAAGCTGAAAATGCTCTTTTGAAAAATAGATTTTAGAGAATAACTTTTGAAAAATATGAAAAAATAGGTCCTACAAAACCTAAGTTTTCTGCTTTAAACCTAGATTTTTAGTTAAAAAAGTTATTATGAAAATTGTGAGTGTCTGATTGACTAAACTGAAACCTATTTTTGGAAGAAAAAACTATTCTGAAAAAATTGAATGTTTATATGCCCTGATTAAACCTAGGTTTGAGCCCTAAACCTAGATTTTGAATACTATCCAAATAAGCTCTTAAAGCTACCATGAACTTCCAAAAAGAGATGCAAAAGTTATATTTTCCATTAAGATTAGTTTTGACATAATTTAGCACTCAATTGTGCATATGTGATTTACCGCTGATTTGTCTATTATTTTGTGTAACAATTGGGAGAGTAAGATGGGAGACAAATGGAAAGGAATTAAAAATGAAGCAAAAACATGATGATATTTGTGTGTTTGGTTGGACTTATTTTGTCAAAATAAATACTCCCTCCGTTCCTAAATGTAAGATCACTTTCCATAATTTGGGGAGATTAAGGAAGGTGGTCAAATTACCTGATGTTCCAAAAATACCCTTCAATTAAATTGAAAACACAAATATACCCCTTCATGCTTTCAACTCAACCCCACAACTCAATTGTAAAAGGAGTATGAGGGTATTTTGGGTAAAACTTGGGAAAAAAGAGAAAGTGTTCTTACATTTAGGAACTTATCCATATCCCCAAAGTGATCTTACATTTAGGAACGGAGGGAGTACTTATTTTGAAAAAGTAACTTATTTTGAGGAGATTGTGTTTTTGGAATGCTTAGTTGGACTTATTTTTTCAATTGACTTATTTAAAATAAGTAACTTATTTCATAAATAGAAAGAAGTAACTTGTTTTCAGCTTATAAGTAAGCTTATGATATGAACCCACAAATTCTAACTTATTATACACATCCAAACACAAATAATCTAGACATACATAGTCTAATTTTTTGAAAATAAGTGACTTTTTTTAATAGTTAATCCAAACATAAATCTCATTATTCGATCTAATTTATTTTCAAACTAACTTAAAAATAAGTCACATTTCCATAAAAATCTCATTATTCGATCTAATTTATTTTCAAACTAACTTAAAAATAAGTCACATTTCCATAAATACAGCTAATTAAATATAGCTGAAAAAAATTAGAGTTCCTTAACAAAAAACAAATTTAATAATACAAAGAGGATCGTTAAAGAACAATAACAGAAACAAATATAACAAGATAAAAGAAATATACACTCTAATTATCTCTCTCATCAATGTCATAAAATATGCAAATTGTCTTTTGAATTTGCCTTCATGTTACTATTCATAATCATCACATTTTTTGAATTGATCACAGACGAATTTTGGTAAAAATTTACCGAATGTATCAAAATTTGTAGGATCCTTTCGAAGAAACATGCTATCCAAAACTCCAGCAAGCAACTAGGGGTGGAAATGAGTCAGGCCGTAAACAGGCGGCCTACGACTCGGCTTATTTAGGGCCTGACTCGGCCTGACCTTTATAATAAGAAGGTCAGGCTCAGGTTTATTTACAAGCCTTTTTACCTAAAAAGGCCAAGCCTATTTTAGTAAAGTCTGACTCGAAAGCCTTCAGGTCTGACCCGTTTAATATTTATTACTAATAATAAAATAATAATATTAATAAAAACTACAACATTCATTTACACAATTTGTACCCTAGCTTCTTGTGGTCTTGCCCTCTCAACTCTCACAATGTGTCAGATTTATGGTCCTTTTAAATTTGATAGGTGGGTCTTTAAAGGGCTTAAAGCCTTTTAAAAGTCTAAATTCGAAGTAGGCTTTTAAAATGTCTGAAGCCTTTTAAAGACCTACATTGTAAGTAGGCTTTTGAAAAGGCTTTAAGGCCTTTAATATTTTTCACAGGCCTAGGCTTTTTCTGAAAAAAAGCCTACAACCAGGCCCAGGCCTAGACCTAAGTTTTCTTATTGCATTATGGGCCCAGACTTATTTAGTCAAAGCCTGACTTGGCCCGAATCATTTCCACCCCTACAAGCAACTCATGTTTCTGCATTTCGTTCACCTAGAAAACAATAAAACAAAACATAAAAAACTTATAGAACCTATAGAGCCTATAATAAACTAGAAATCATAGTCGTTTGTCGGCTTAGTTCAAGTAACTAGTTAGGATTACAAATACGCTGGACATTAACATGAATTTGATGTCATTTTACATTGGTCTGATAACAAATACGCTAAATATTAAGATGCATTTGATATTATGGTAAAAAAAGATGCATTTGATATCATTCTACATTGGTCTGATAACATATACGCTAAACAATTAGATGGATTTGATATCAATTTACATGTGTCTAATACAATATAAATATGATATTTGAAGATTCCACGTAACTATGGTATATCCTAATATTCTTTCAAATTTCAATTTGTTTCAACTTTTTTTTTTCAAATAAATCCTAATAATTTTATTTTTCTTTCTTAATTCATTCTTTTTTATAAAAAATATTAGGAAATGTCTATCTAAGGGCGTGACTTAACATAATCTTGGTTTGGTTTCCAAGGGCAAAGAGGGAGAGACGCTCGTCTCACTACACATTATTTAATTAAATGAGATTTCATAGTAGACATGTCTTTTTATTGAATTGACCTAAGCTTTGTTTAGAATTTTTTTCTAACCCATGAATAAAACAACAATTAGTGGTTTCATAAAAAAAATCAATTGGCCGGATTTCTCAATTAGACCTCTACCTAAACACAGTGGCAACTTTTGGACGGAAGCAATTACTCTACCTAAACGCAGTAGTGTAGTTGCTTTCGTCCCTTTTTTTGTTTTTTTTTTAATATATACATGCACACATGTTGGACCTTGCAGCGAGGTATGTGGCAAGGTATGTAGATGTGGATTTTAGAGGTATGAAAAGTCATCCTTACTTGTTATAAAAAAAAGTCATCCTTACTTGAAAGTATTGTAGGTCGTCATTTTTCTGGTCAGGAGATCAAGTTAGCAATTGTCTATTGCAAATGAAATAATGAAATCTTGAGCCTGACAATTAAACATTTAAACCCTTTTTTACACAAGAAGGTTTCACTCAACTTTTACTCAAATAATAATATATATGGAAATACAACCCTAAACAATCCATATTTTATATATAAAATTTTGATCCAATAATAAGATCATAGATGAGGCAAGAAATATGTATGAAGTCCAACTAAACTTGTTATCATTCAGCCTTCGAAGTAATTTATACAATTCATCAAGGCAAGCAGACATGAGCTCGTGTTGTGTTATGTATTAAGAAACGAAACAAGCTTTATTTAATTTTATAGTAGTTATTAGTTGCAGATAATGCTTTTAAGAAGTTGAAATTGATTAAGCAGGCCATTTTGACATTTGGATGATACTTTAACCATAATATTCAAACTAACCAAAAGAATAAATCTTAAGGTCTGACGAGTAAGTTTAGTCAAGATGAAGGTCTGACAATGTATTGCTGAAACTATAAGGTAAGATTGGTGAGGTTTATGGGGAGGTTGATTTTTAATAAGGTAAGACTAGGGTGTTTGATTTTTAATATTTGGATGATACTCTAACCATAATATTCACTTTCCCGTTTGCCTCCTAACTCTAAGCTTTCTTCTTTCTGATATTAAACATTTGGTAGGTGTTGATCGTCATGCTATTTTTCACTCCCCCAAACTTCCACGTATCTGATTGTCAGCAGGGAATATTGCACACGAGCAAGAATTGATAATATTATGCTAAAAATAATGGTCATCATGTAATATTAAGTTATTAACGGATAAAGTGACTTTTTACATCTTTTTTAAACTTACATCGTTACTTTTGTCTAGAAACATATGGTGTGGGACTCAATTTGTGAAATATCACGTGAATTTTGCACATTGAACGTTTATTTATGTCTCCCATTCTATTTCTTATTTTTGGTTCTCTTTATTCTGCTAAGACTCAAGACTTACAATCCTGGCTTTAAATAGCGGGATTTAGGCATTAGATTAAGCTGACATTTTGCAAGAATCAAGACACACTCCAAATTGTTAGCATTTATCTCGAACCTTGATTTTATAATAACCTTGAAATTCCAAACAGAATCTTGACATCAGGTTCAGAGAATACATCATTAGCACATTAGATGAACATAATACACAGGTAGGCTGAACCTAGAAAATCATGAGTGCCTAACAAAATGGGATCTAAAACTTATCTTTAATATTTATACGTCTGAGACAAACAATTACATTTACCAGTATTTCTATCTGTAGCCTAAATCCCTATATCAAAAGGGGTGATACTTGATAGGAAAGAAGCATTGATGATTTAATCAAATATTTTTTTTGATAACTCACTTCATGTGGCCTTCTTCTTCTTTTGATATCTTTGCAGCTTCTGCCACTTGAGGTAGATCTGGTAAGACAAACCAGAGAATACCATGAATACACATCCCCATTGCTTAGTTGACAAGGGATTCCCACTCAATAGAGAAGACACCACAATGCTAACAAACTTGCGAGTGGTGGTGATGGTGGTGTTAGCCAAAGAGCCAAATTGACTTATAGTCAAAAAGATAAAATTCTGGCCCACTGCCCCACAACAGCAAAAGTAAAAGATATCCCAAGCTGCTTCCGGATGATGTTTGCAGAAGCGTATTGCCTCATATCCAATCCCACCGGGCCAGCTAAACATGTACACCATATTGTATATGGTACCCCATAAATTCATGCCCAACATGATGCCCCAGGCACTTGTTTTTGGGTACCTAAACAAGACAGAAACTATAACTTATTATATAATGGATACATAATTGTACAATAACGTGAAAAGAGTCCAGCACGTATCATTTTAGTTGTCCTTTTTCATCAGTACATTGGAAGTTTACATTGTACCTATATGAATGTGGTAGAAACTAGAAAAACTACTTCAAGTAGACCATAGCTAACAGAAGGCCACACACTACGAAAAGAAGAAACTTTTTCCATTTAATGGTAATGAGATTTGATTCAAATTGTATATAGATGAGCATACAACTAACACTACTGACATCCATCACTCAGCAAACATTCCAAATAAAACCACCAAATCCATAAACACAGAAGCAGTAATCACAAGTAAAATGGAAAAGATATTAACAAAATGCAATTTTGTATTGAATGATAGAACAGAGGGGCATCTAGGAATGGAAATGAAGTTTCCATATGAAAACAGGTAGAGCTGTATCTTCTTTTACCTTGATTTTAAGGAATCTTGAGTTGCATTTGTGAATCCATCAAAAGCAAGGTTCAGGAAGCAAAGCCCATATCCCAGAGGTGCATTTGGATGAGCCAGCTTGTTGATTGTCTTTGAGCTGGTCTGTAATCAACACCAGAAACAATGAGAAAACTGAAAATCATGCAATCTTATCAGTAGCCATGTTAAATTCCAAACCACCCTAGCCCTTTCTTGCTCATTCTTTATACATATTAAAATGTTTCACTCAGCTTTTCTGAATAGTTCCTGACCTTTAAAAGTGCGAATGTTGATACCCCTCCAGCAACAAGCAATGTACAAAGATATTCTGGAAAAGTATATCTTATACCGTACACTAAAGTACCCATCAGCATAACTGCAAAATAAGTGAATCAATTTATTAGATGCTGAAGATGAATATATACATTTTGAGGATCAGCTTACTGCAATTAAAATTAAATTATAAACAGAAAAATAAAGCAATTGACTTTTTATATAATTTTCAGAGATCTTTTTCAATACAATGTATAGATATCACAAACATTGATCAAGCACCATTTCACATTGTCAAAAGTTCATGAAAAAACGTGCAATTAAAATACACAACCACAGCCTACACATACTTCAAACAAAGAAAAGAAAGCATACTGCATTGATAACGAAGACTAAATCTATTTCAATATTAAAAACAGTATTAACATAGCAGCACAGACAAATTCTAGAAAACTGAGAAATGCAAAATTTATGATAACCGATGAAGTTCCACCACAGCTATTTTGTTAGTTAAACAAGTGACCAAAAGGAGAACACCAAAACTGAAGGGATTGAACACAGAATGCAAATACATAATTCTCTCCTAAATGAGAAGCTGCTCAGTAAATTTCTGGAAGCTAAACTATTTTTCATGTATATTTTACCAAATGCACACAGTCTACTGACCTGGAATCATCTTTGAGGATTTTGCAAGTACCTGCAAGTAGTGAAATACGATCAGCCTTCAAAGAGTATTTTAGCCAAATTACATGACACAACATAAAATTAAGTTACATCAGTTCCATTGAAAATTAGATACAACTTCAAACTTCTAAGGCAATCGAAAGAGTTCCATTTGGATAATGCATAAAAATGACAACCACAACTTCTAAAGACTTTCTGATTCATTTGGGGTGAAAAGTAAGCATTACTGGCTCCAAATGATTTCAATGAAACAAAAAGAGCCAATAAAAGCGCTTCAAAAGGAACATGCCTGAGCTGGATAACTAATATACTTCAATGCTTCAATTCCCATAGCAGGACCAATTGTATTAGTAATGCCAGCGCTCCAGTAAGCCCACCAAGGAGCACCACCAGAACTGCCACCACTCCATATCCTAAGCACTGCATCAGATTCCATAAAATAAAACATGTTCAGGTAAAATCCTCAATGGTTTCTTGTAGGGAAACAAAAGGGAGTAACTAACTGTAGCTAGAATAGAAGCTTACTTATATACGACCAAATCAAACACACTACATTCTGAGCTAAGTTCAGGAATGCAAGGTGCTCAAACCTCTTCCCATCCGGACCAAATCGCTTGGTCGACCTGAAAATTTAAAAAATAACATCATCATAAATTCATTGCACAAAATCATGGCAAAGTGTAGGTACTACTTCCATCAGTCCCCAAATATAGGACCAAGTTAACTTGTCTAGAATCCAAGGAAAGCTAAATAATATGATACTTATAAAACGATTTAACTAAATTTTTTCTATACACTAAACTAGTTTATTTCACTTGACTTATAAGCTAACATACTATAATCTAATAATACAAATCACAATGTTATGATTAAGTGGCTTGTTTAGTTTCTTTAGCTCATCCAAAAAAAAATGCCAACTAATTCAAGAATTTCTATGAAAAACAAAGGGACAATTGCAGTGAGGTGCAAGGAAGACATTTAATTTGACAAATTAATAATTTGACACTTGTTTAGTTTTCTTAACTCCTTGGCATCTCTTTTTATGTCAAAACTAATTCAAGCCTACTATTCAAAATGGCAGAGATAATAATTAAAAAAAACAGAGAGAGAGAGAAAGGTAAATGAGAGATATTCATTCATATACTCACAGAGTTTCCTGAAGGAAGCCCTGGTATATATAAGCTGCCCAAATGCCGGCCACACAGAAAGCCAACAGTAACACGCGACGGAGACCAGACCCATGAGCCTCCATTAATTATTAATTATTAATATTAATTATCAAAAATAATGTGTCGCCGGAACCACCCTAGATCCGACGACTTCTTCTTCAGGAAACAAAAATGGAAGATTAGAGAAAAGAAAGAAAGAAAGAAAGAAAGAAAGAAAGACAGGAAGTGTCTGACGTTGTCGCGAGACGCAACTAACCTTTGAAGCGACAATGATATAAGGAGGGAAGGAAGGAAGCTGGTTACGTGGAACTTACACGTGGAGGGTTTTAATTGGACAAATCACGCTTACTGCTGCTTCTCATTGGTTCTAGCTAACGCGTTTATTGCTGTCTCAGGTCTTTCTGCTCTTGGCCGTGGAATTGTATTTCTTTTTTCTTTTTTTCTATGATCAACGTATCCCCTCACTCGACAAGTGAGAGACTAATCCCCCACTGATTTGTAGGCACCTCAAAGGGTGGGACAGTTGGCCTGAGAGATTTAATGTTTCTCCATACCCAACGCTAGAAATCGAACCCCAGACAATTGGTTAAGGGTGAATGAGTCCTTGCCACTCAACCACACACCCAGGTTCGAGGAATTGCATTTCTTATTGGGAAAAAAAAAAGAATAAGAGTGATTTTTTTGAATAAAATAGCACATTTTTTATACAAAGTCGCAGACTCATTATGAGTCCATATCCTGTACATAGACTTCATTCAGAATGTCAAAAGTAATACATGATATATCATTCGAAGACTCGGCGATGCCTAAAAAAATAAATAAGAGTGATTTTTTAAGATAAAATAGCATATTCTATCTCAATATTATATATAGTATTTGGATGTTTTAAGTGTAGGTCTTTATAAGATAATTTCGTTTATAAAGAATAGCAACAATTTTTGAGGATAAGGTATGAATGGAAGTTTTGTAGTTGATAGAGAAATTAGTTGACTTGGCACAATATGATGAAGTGAATAAAATTAGGAAACAATGTTTGTTCATGAGTCTTCATTCCAAAAAAAATAATAATGATGATGAACATGAGGGTGCTCCCCAGTGATGTAAGTGACCATTAAGTTTTTTAGTGGCATTATATCCTATGTGAAAGAGTCACCTCAACATTTGTCAGATTGTTAGTGCTCTTAACGGAATGACATATTTGCAAATTTTTTTATTACTTCAGAGGCATATTTGCCCTTTCAAAAATTTTCAGAAACCTAATGTCTCTTGAGCTTGAGGAATACTTCTGAGGCATTTTAACTGTTATTCCTAATGGTTATGTAAATGATTGAACTGGAAGTATAAAAAATGTTTAATATTTACTCTAGTATTTGGGAATTGTGATTATCTTCAAAGGTTATTAAGTATTTTTGCTCATTAATTATTTGTTTTTGTATTTTTGGTGAATTAAAATCACTCATTAATAAATAAATGATTTGATGTCTAATAATTACAACTATAGGTTATGAATGCTAACAAAACAGTAAATAATCTACAATTGTTTAATTGTAACAAAGAAGACATGGATTGATAAAGTGTTAGGTCAGTAAATAAATAACACTGAACAGTAGAGCAAATAACACTGAACAAATCTATTTGAAGAGATTAAGCTAGTATCTCACTTAATCTTACAAATAGCCAAGGAGAATCTACATGAGAAGTTTCTGTCTGTAATTTTTCTTATCTATTGCACAGGGCCAATGGCCTATTTATACAGAAATGTTACAAAGCCTATTTTTTGGTTTTTCTATGTTTTGACACAAATAAAATAACCGACATAAATAAAATAACTAACTTCCTAAATAACTGACTCCCTAAACAACTGCTCATGGCAGAACACGTGATTACAACATTTGAACAATTCAACAACAAATATAATTAAAATAAACATAATAAACTCCTAATTAAAAATAAAAGACACATAACAACACATAACAATTCTTAATTTGCTGCTGATTTCTTCTTGCGCCTAGAATAGGTTTTAATGATCCTATCAATACTCCCCCTGGAAAGTCGACTTGTCCTCAAGTCGAAAATATGGAAATTGTGCTAACATCATATCATAATCTTCCCATGTTGAATTTTCAAAGGCTCGGCCTTCCCACTGAATTAGTAATTCCAAATCGTTATTTGACTTCCAACGATAATCAAGCACCTTGGTAGGAGAGAGCAGTAATTCCATGTCAGAAGATAAAGGTAATGCAGCTGGTGGGTTGGTTGGAGCTTGGCCAAAAGCGGCATGTAACAGTGAAACATGAAATACTGGGTGTATTTTGGCATTTGAAGGAAGCTCTAACTCATATGCCACTTCTCCCACCTTTTTTATTACTATATAAGGGCCAAAAAATCTGGGAGATAACTTCTCAAAACTCTTCCTGGCCAATGATTTCTGTTTATAAGGTTGAATGCAGAGCCAAACAGAATCACCTATTTTAAACTCAAGATCTCTCCTTTTTTGATCAGCCTGCAACTTCATTCTGTTCTGAGCCCTAAGGATATTATCTTAGTGAAGGACACCAAATTTACGGTTGGTGTAGTGAGCCTTTGGTCTAGTCCTTCAAGAAATTTTAAGACCTCAAGGTAAGCGAAAGTTACCCCGGGTATCGTTCTCAAAGGAGCCTATAAAATGCAAATAATTACCTAGTAACTAAGTGTTAAACTTGTTTGAAATAAGGAAAATTGTTATGGATTAATAATGAAAATTAGTAAAAGGTGTGATATGCAAAAGAGAAAATAAGAATTGGGAAAAAGTACAGATTTGATAAAATAAAATGGAATTGCTCTTGGCAAATGATTATGAATAACTATCCTAGCTCAATTAATATATTTAGGGAGTCAATTAGGATGCTAATGTACTAATTTACCAAACCTCATGGACCCATGAGTCCAATACCTAATTGTTAGAGTCCATCCAATTTGGCATTGTTGAGCCCTTTAGCACCTTGAGTTTTCTCTAAGTTTCCTAAAATACTAAACCTCACCAACCGGCAAGTCTAATACCTAATCTTATGAATCCATTCAACTAGGCATTATTATGTACCAAAGAGTGTGATTAGTGATTGCAGTGCATTAGGTTCAATTACAATTCAATTCAACAAACTATGTACCAACACCATGAGTAAATAGAGATATCTAATGAATTATAAAGAACATATGTATGACCATACATATTGTTGAGTCCAAATCCCTCATTGCAAGTCAAAACCACAATCAAACTCAAATAAGCACAATAATCCAAATCTCAAAGTATACATAACAAACCTAAACCTAGGAAAACCATAAATACAAGAGAAATGGAAAAGAACAAAACTCCCCTATTAAGCATGTGAGCTCAAGCCATCTCAAACCATTCCCAAGAGCAAAAATGTTTAGTTACCTCTCATATGGAAAGCACCAATAAGGAGGAGATTGAAAGAAAATAGGAGAGGAATGGAAGAGGAAGAAATTAGGAAAGTGTGGATGAGTTTCATGCTTGAACAATTCGACCTCTTCCCTTCTTTCTTTCCTTCCGCCGCTGCTCCCCACTCTCTCTTTTCTTTTCAGTTCTCGCTTCCAGCCCCCCTCGTTTCTGTCTCTTCTTTCTTTTTAATTCATTTCCATTCTTTCTTTCTTGGGCCCCATTCACTGCACATACACTTAATTCCTTTCTTTTCTTCGGCAGCCCCCTCCAAAGTGTGAGGATAATTTCTTTAAAAGCCCAATTGCCCAGCAACTCTTTTCTTCCTCTTTCATTTTATGGGCTTTGTTTTGAATTTACATTTCAGCTATATTGATTCACCAATGCTTGACCTGTCAAAGCAGCGAGCTATTGTATATAATAATAATAATTATGATAATAACAACAACTATCTCTCTTTTTGTTTCTTTTAAATTTTTTACTATTGTTTGTTCATTTAGTATCTAAGTTAACATTTTTCTTTATCATATTAGACACTAATATTGCATCTCAAACTGTTAAAATCCTCATTTTATCACAATAAAATTATACAAATCTTGGTATTTGTCACTTAGCATAGCATCTCTGGTTTCTAACTGTTGTTCCAAATCAGCCACTACAGTCTCACCTTTAACATATGGTAGAAGGGATGGTGGTTCTCGGCTATAAACTAGCTGAAAAGGAGTATTGTGCGCAGCAGTGTGAAACCCAGTATTGAAGGAGAATTCAGCCCAGCAAAGGAATTTACTCCATTGTTTGGGTTGCTCATGAGCTAAGCAACACAAATATGTCTCTAAACATCTATTCATCACCTCTGTTTGCCCATCTGATTGAGGATGATATGCAGTGCTCATCCGCAAACGAGTTTGGCTTAAATGGAATTGTTCTCGCCAAAAATTGCTCAAGAAAAGGGATCCCTGTCTGAAACAATTGATTGCGGTATGCCATGCAACCTGACTATTTCTTGACAGAATATTTCAACAACTGATTTGGTAGTGTATGGATGTGCTAGAGCAATAAAATGACTGGATTTGCTTAGTTTGTCCACCACTACCAAAATCACATCAAAACCCCTGGACTTGGGCAAACCTACCTGTAATAAAGTCAATAGATATATCCTCCCAAATTCTCTCTGGAATTGGAAGAGGTTGCGAAAGAACACCAGATGATAAAGTCTAATACTTTCTTTGTTGGCAAATAAGACAGTTTTGGATGTATTATTTAACATCTTTATTCATACCTTTCCAATATACATTAGCAGACAAACTTTTGAGAGTCTTTAAATAACCACCGTGTCCCCCTGTTGGTGTTGCATGTGCTTCTTCTATTAATATAGCTCTCAAGACATATTGGTCAGGAATTACCAATTTATCTTTGTAATACAACCTGCCTTGAACTAAGCTAATCTGGATGCTGATCCAAATATTGCTGCAATTTCTCTATGATCATCTTAGTATGGTTATCTTCAAGAAGAGCCTGAGGCCATAGTGAAGGTCATCCACTTGAGGAATAACCAAGTGAAAAAATCAACATATTGTGGCCTCCATGATAGAGAATCAGCTGCTATATTGTCTTTTCCAAATTTGTAATGGATGGAAAAGTCAAATGGAAGGAGATTTATCATCAATCTCTGTTGAGTAGGAGTTATGATCCGTTGATCTAACAAATGTTTGAGACTGCGGTGATCTGTTTGCACACAAAAAGGGTGGCTCAATAGGTAATGGCGACATTTTTGAATGGCTAACACCAAGGCAAGTAATTCTCTGTCATATGCTGATTTATACCTATTAGAAAAAGAGAAGCCTTTGCTGAAATAGGCTATTGGATGTCCATTCTGCATAAGAACAGCCCCTACTCCCTATGAAGATGCATCACATTCCATTGTGAAGGGCAACTTGAAGTTTGATAATTGCAAAACAAGGGTAGTAGTGAGGGCATGTTTGAGATTCTCAAAGGCCTCTTGAGCTTTTTCTCACCAATGGAAGGCATCCTTCTTGGTTAAATTTGTTAAGGGTCGTGCAATCATACCATAATTTTTCACAAATCTGCAATAATAACCTGTCAACCCCAAAAACCACGCAAATCCTTTACAGAAGTAGGCATAGGCCAATCTATCACCGCTGCAATTTTTTCCTCGATCACTTCCACCCCACGGCCAGAAACAATGTAGCCCAAATAATCATTTTTTTCCCAAGGAACACTTCTTGGCATTAGCAAAGAAAACATGATGCTGTAATATTTCAAAGACAATCTAGAGATGTTTTCTATGGTCCTGCTCATTAGGACTATACACCAAAATGTCATCAAAAAATACAAGTACAAACTTTCTCAGATAAGGGCGGAATAAATCATTCATAATGGACTGGAACGTGGCCGGCGCATTTGTTAATCCAAAGGGTATAACAACAAATTTGTAATGTCCAGAATGGGTTCTGAATGCAGTTTTATAAATATCAGTTGGTAATACACGAATTTGGTGATATCTAGACCTTAAGTCAATTCTGGAAAAATATTCAGCTCCACATAACTCATTTAGTAACTCATCAATATTTGGAATAGGATACTTATCTGGAACAGTGATTTTATTGAGGCAGCGATAATCAACACAAAGTCTCCAAGTACCATCTTTTTTGATGACTAATAACACCGGACTAGCAAAAGGACTTGAACTAAGACGAAAAAAGCCACCTGTCAAAAGTGTTGTTATTTGAGATTCTAATTCATCATTTTGATGATATGGGTATTTGTCTGGTCTCAAATTTGGAATGGTGGTATTGGGCAGCAAATTAATGGCATGATAATGATCTCGTGTAGGGGGTAATTCCTCAGGTTCATTGAAGACAGTTTTGAACTCTTGACAAATATCAGATACATCTAATGAAACATTCCTCAAATCTTCAATCTCATGAGTTAATAACATGCTTTGGCAACAACCAGGAGAGTTAACTTCAGAGACTACCCCTTGTAATTTATATTTTTTTTCCATTCACCCAGAGCACCATAAACATTTTATACCAGTTTACTTCAACAGTATTCAAAGATGTCAGCCATTTAATTCCAAGCACAAGATCTGATCCTTTTAATGAAAAAGGATGAAAATCTTGTTTAATCTTCAAGTCAGAAATCATTACCTCCACATTAGAACAGATTCGAGAACATCTCACCAAGCTTCCGTCTCCAATTTGAACACCAAAAACTGGTATATGTTTTACCGGTAACTTCAAACAGGTTACTAATGCATCTGAGATGAAATTATGATTGGACCCACCACTATCAATCAGGATTAATACTCGCTTCCCCTGTAGATTCCCTTCTACTTTCATAGTAGATGCAGAAACTTTTCCAAGAAAAGCATTGAAAGAGATTAGGGCAGAGCATTCGGTTTATCGGTTCGGTTTTCGGCGAAAACCAAAAACCGATTTATGGTTATTTTCAAAATCGAACCGAAAACCGATTAGTGTTTGAAACCGAACCGAAATAATCGAAAGATTTCGGTTCGGTTTCGATTTTAACCGAAAAAACCGAAATATATTTGTTTTATAATAAATTCAATTTTTTGTTCATTTTCAACATATAAAACTCCACATTTTATATTGATATATTGCATATCATTTGTAATTTAAAAGAAGGAATACAAAAACTATAGATTTAAACTCTAAATTTTTACTTATCTAAAGAAAAAATATGATAGAATAATATTTTTTTTTATTTTATTAATTAGGTTATTCAGTTAACCAAATTATTTTTTAAAAACCAAACTGAAAACCGAAATAACCGAACTATAAAACCGAATAAGAACCGAAATAACCGAATTCAAATCAGTTCGGTTTTCTGTTTGATTTGCTCACCCCTAAAAAGATTTCAGTATTTGTACCCATAATTTCATTGTTGTAGTGATCAACCATAGGTTCCACAATTTCCTCACCTTTTTCAACAATCTCAATTAATGAGAAATTTTTGTTGCAGCGATGGTCTGGCCAAAATTGCTCCCCATAGTGAAAACAAAGACCTTTGTCCCTTCTTTCCTGCTTCACTACATACCAATAAGAACCAGATATGTGTGTGTGCGATGCGAAGACATGTTAGGATGAGAAGAATAAGTTGCACGCTGTGTTTCTTCTCGCTGAACCAGAGGATATGGGTTGGGTCTTGTACTGGAACCCATACCTGCTAAACCCATGAGTTTTTGGGGCTTTTTCCTTAATTTCCACTGCTATACTGGCTGCACGATAAACAGTTTTGTTCTTATGTAATATGACTTCTGAACGTAATTCTTCCTTCAACCCACTTAAAAATACTCCCAATCTGCAATGCTCAGGCCAATTAGAAACCTAGCAATTCTCTTTGCCCACTCTTGTTTATATTCTTCCACTAATCCTGTTTGCTTAATTTCATTGAGATGTTCATCAGGATTAAAGTATTCTGGAGGCCCAAAGTGTTGTTCCAATGCTTTTACCAATTCTTCGCAGTAAAGCATATTTCGTTTAGAACTTATCCAAGAAAAAAGATCAAGAGCGTCTCCTTCTAGATACATGGAAGCAATATCTACCTTGTCATCTTCGGGAGTTCCATAGTATCTAAAAAACTTTTCTGTCTTTAAAATCCAACCCCTTGTGTCACCACCACTGAATTTTGGAAATTCAATTTTGGCAAAAGGAGGTCTTGACCCATACTAGTTGATTTCTTCTTATTCACACTCATCCACCCATCTTCGCGTTTTTTCCTTCCCACTTTCACGCCGTTTTTCTTGTATCTCTAGGGCTGCTACTTTGTCTCGTAATTCATCAATTGAATCCAGTCTTGCAGCAATTATGGCTAATGGGTCATTACCAAGAGGGTTTGTTTAAGATTCATTGTTGGCAGCGTTAGAAGAGCGAGTGTTCACCATTCTGTAGATCTAACGAGGCTCTGATGCCAAATTGTTAGGACAGTAAATAAGTAACACTGAACAGTAGAGCCAATAACACTGAACAAATCTATTTGAAGAGATTAAGCAAGTATCTCACTTAATCTTACAAATAGCGAAGGAGAATCTCCATGAGAAGTTTTTGTTTGGTCTGTAATTTTTCTTATCTATTGCACAGGGCCAATGACCTATTTATACAGAAAAGTTACAGAGACTATTTTTTGGTTTTTCTGTTTTTTGACACAAATTAAATAACCGACATAAATAAAATAACTGACTTCCTAAATAACTGACTCCCTAAACAACTGCTCATGGCAGAACACGTGATTACAACATTTGAACAATTCAACAACAAACATAATTAAAATAAACATAATAAACTCCTAATTAAAAATAAAAGACACATAACAACACATAAGAATTCTTAATTTGCTGCTGATTTCTTCTTGCGCCTAGAATAGGTCTTAATGATCCTATCATAAAGAATGAAGAAAGATAGGAAGAAAAAGAATTGAGAGGGTTATAGAAGAAGTAGAGAGCGTGAGGCAAAGAACGCAATTCGTATTTCTATTTCTAAAAACAATAACAAAAACGACGTTATACAGTAGCATTTAGATATTTATATTATGGAGAAAACTTACCTCAAGTTCTCCTCATCTCCACCATCCATATAATCTAATAACTTACACTCAACACACTCTCCTACGCCCCACTCCACCATATCCCTCTCTCCCTTTCCCTCATATATCTTCGTCCTTCCCAGCCTCGCCACCCTCGCCGGCAATGAGCGTATGGTTTTAAATTGTGGCATTTTTACTTATCGTCTCCTTCCCTTTCATCCCTCTCCCTTCCTCACTCTCAGATCTCTCTCCATCAATGTTTGGGCTGAAGAAAGCGAGGCGGTCGCTGCCGTCAAGACCGAAGAGTGTGAGGCGGCTGCCGCCTTCGAGGATGAAGAAAGCGAGGCTGCCGCCTTGGGTGGTCGCTGGTGAATATTTGAGTTTGGATATGGTATTGAGGGAAAGGGAGGGGGAGGGAGGGATATGGTAGAGTGGGGTGTAGGAGAGTCTATTGAGAATGAGCCATTAGATCAAATGGATGGTGATGAGGAGAACTTGAGGAACTTGAACTATGGAACTTAAGGTAAGTTTTTTCCTTATATTATTCCTAAACCTGCCTACACAACCCTTTGGCATGTGCTTCATTAAAAAAAATCCCAAGTCATGTGCTATGATTTTACAATGCATTATTCCATATTTACAATATCTTTTCTAACCTAATTAGGCCCACTAAGTAAAGCCACTACCCAATACAATTAAGGTACCCTTGATAACTTAATTGACCAATTGGAAAACATTGAGAAACTCACTAAGCTCAACTTGAAAACCAACCACCTTTAAGTAATTAAGTTTACCCTAATTACAATTACATAATAATGCCATCCCCATTAAAAAAATCCTTGACTTCAAGTATTGTCAATTACAAAAGTAGGATACTATTGTTGCATCTTAAAAAGTGGTGCCCAATGTTGCTTCAATCTGAAAGTCCCATTAGACCAAAACTCTAGTTATCAACCTCATATGGTGCCTAACAGACCACTTATTCAACATCCATTTAGGTTCCATAACAATAGGCAATCTGGAGAAACAATAGGTTGGTGCATTGGTATGACAGCGAGGTTAGAACATAGCTTTATAAGTGAAATATGGAAGGTATAATTCACCCTAGAATTAGGTGGTAGCTATAACTTGTAGGCAACAACCCAATTTTCTCAATAATCTGATATGGCCCAGAGTATAGGGGTGTAAATTTCTGAGATCCCCTTGCTGCCACTAAATCAGTCTATACGGTTGTGGTTTCAAGTACTCTTTGGGTTTTACCCAACAATCACAGCATAAGTACATCTCCAAGCATCGATTCACCACCTCGGATTGACCATCCATTTGTAGGTGGTAAGCGGATTTCATTTTTGCTCCACCTTGACCATCCAGTCACGATCACTTATAATTTGATTAGGAGAGCCATGCAGCTTAAAGATGTAATCCATGAATACTTGAGCTAAAGTAGATGTTGTGTATGGATGTGAAAGTGAGCATATTTGCTTAATTAGCCCATAATTATTTTACCCAAATTACCTCCTTACTGTTGAACTTTGGTAAGCCCTCAATAAACTCGACTAGCAATAGGTAGGGGCTCTAAGAGTCTGGTGATGCCACTGCTTCATATTTACATCTTGCACAGGTGTCACATTTCTTCACAATAAAATCCATGATGTTGATGGTTGTTTCTTTGATCTTGTTGGACACCTTCACCATTACAGCCACCGTTTCTAGCTTTTGGATTATACAATAGATCAGTAAGATTCATATTGAGTTGTTTCTTTGATCTTTGATTAATCGTATAAGTCTAGTGTTCAAGAGTAGCAAAATGATCTTCAGCCATTTTCATTTCAAAAAGTCTCATATTCACCATCAATAGGGCAAATAAAACGTGTAATATTGATTCAAGAATGGTTAGACTCTAATACACTAATCTACAATTGTTAAATTGTAAGAAAGGAACAAGAAATATTGATAAAGAACGGAGAAAGATAGGTAGAAGAAGAATTGAGAGGTTTATAGATGATGAAGAAGGAGTAGAGAGCGAGAGGCAGATGACATAATTCGTATTTCTATTTCCAAAAACAATAACAGCACTATACAATAGCAATCATGTATTTATGTTATTCTTGAACTTGGCTACACAACCCTATGACATTTGCTTTATTAAACAAAACCTTAAGCCATGTGCTCTGCTTTTACAATGCATTATTCAGATTTGCACTAAATATCTTTCCTATCCTAATTAGGCCTACTAAGAAGGCCCACTACCCTTAATTACTTAACTACCCAATGTGCACTACTTTTAATTGTTGTGAAGAACATACTTCATAGCCATTACAAATATGATTTCTTCATAGATAATTTGAAATAGACAAAACAAATATATTTTCTTCACATGCCAACATAAGGAACACTTCTTTTGTTAACAAATCTGATTCACTTTGTTCATGCATTTAGCTGTTAATGTAATATGGGAAGGTGCTGCTAGGATTGAAATAATAACAAATGGACTTACTTTTTCAAAACATACAACATATTAAGTTCTTAATAGTAACAACTCTCAACTAATAAAAACCCATGAGATGAAAAATGTTAATTTTGGTCGATAAGAACAAATTTTTTGCCAAAAATAGCTATTTTCAAGTATGTTTGACAATTTGAAACGTTTCAATGTAGACAACATATGTTGTAACAATTGTTGGCTTTTTATTGCTATCAAGTATGAGAACTTTCAAAACATCAATAAACTTGACTCTAGATATGGCAATGGAAAGTTGGCTAGGACCAAAGATCGAGTTTGACAAGTATAAACCTTTGTTTGTAAGTGATGTAAGCGCTGACTATTCAACCAAAAGGGTGACTGAATTGGGTGTACAATTAAAACTTAAAGTTCATTTGCTCAAAACTTTAGTTCAAAAATAGATTTGTTTGAAGAAAATTTCCCTGTTTTGAAAGACTTTATTAAAAGTGTGAAAATATTTACGAATGATAGTAGAATTGCTAAAACAAAATTAAACGAAACACTAAAGATAAAGACATATGCTATAAAAAAGATAAAGTCATATCAATTTACCCCGGTTCGTTCCAAAGTGACCTGCATAGTAGCACCTAGAATTTCCAAAAAGATATTGATGATGATTATTTAAAGGGAAAAAGATAAAGTCTTCCCATTGGAAAAAGGACAATTAAGGTTGCTAAATTGTTAAAAGGACAAATTGGGTCATTGGAACCTAATAAACATTATCAAATTTGAGGAAAAGACTAAAGTGCCCTTAAAAACTCACTCACTCATCCCTCCCTCACAAAACACACACATCTTCAACTTCAAACCCTAGCCCACCCAACGGTGAATCCCACCCAAAAATTCTTCTACCAAACCAAATTCTTCTTCTACCAAACCTTCTGCTCTGTTTGAATGCCATCACTTTTTTTAGAACCCCATTAAAATTCGATGGCAACATTGGTGAGTCTTGGCAGCTTCAGCCCCCAAGGATGCATGCAAGACCAACAATGAATTCAAATATCTCTCTTTCTTCCAATTCATAGTAGTTTTGGACGAGATGTGCGACTTTGAGAGTGAAGGTCCAAATGGCTTCTGTGAGTAAAGTCATATAATGGGTTAAAGAGGAAGTTAAAGCTTCAATCTTGGAAGTATTAAGGTAGATTTTATCTTTAATTTGAGTTTTTTGAGTTTAGTTGCTTGGATAATCCATAGCCTTTGGAGGCTCTATGAGCAATTGCATGTTGATGTACAAATTTGTTGTTCTTCTTGCTTGCACTGGCCATTGATGACATATTGATGATTTTTCATATTTCCATGTTAAAATCATATGTAAATTGTAATGGCTACTGCTTTTGATTCCTTCCTTGTTTATGTTTTGCCTTTTCTTTGTTTTGGTGGGTTCTTGATGAACCCAATGTTTACTTCATGCTTAATTTATGTTGTTTAATGAAAGGAAAAATGATTAATGAATATGAAAGCTTATATCTTGTGTGTGATTGATGAATTTTTCTTGAGATGTTTAGTTTCCTTCCTGATGAATGAAATGACTTTTACAGCCAAATCCTGATGAATGAATTTTATCTTGTGTGTGATAGATTCTTTTACAGCCACAAATAGAACATATAATTTCCTCCTCAGGGTAGACAAAACAACTATGGAGAGCATAAAATGTTAATTTAAAAGCCAACCAAATCCCTCCTCCGCTTTTCAGCAATCTGTTCGCGTTCTTCTTTCCTAAGCCTTTCACTTTCTTCTCGTGCTCTTTGCTCGGCCTAGGAGAAAAGTTTCAAAATAAGAGATGGCTACAAGTTTATATACGACATGAGAGAGAGCAAGGGATGTTAAAGACAGGTTCAACTGTTCAATGCTGGATATTTAGGTGAATCTACTACTTGACAATGGTATTGCATAATTACTCCATGCAAATTTACATAAATTAAGACAATCAAGAGAAATTTGATCCACAAACTGATTAACATATGATCTAACCAATATGCATGACATGCCTATCAAAGCAACATGATGATTTAGAAAATATAAAATTATTAGTCTGTACCCGATCTTTAACGAATGATTAAATGCCCCACCCCTTCACGTTTATATGCAGTGAGCCTCAGACAATAGAATATGTCAAATGAATAAATTGTGATCACCCAGTCACATCCCATTATTAAATTAACCAGCTTGTTTAACTAAAATAGTCTCATAAGATCACAAAGATTACCATAGGGACACACCAAAAGCTTATTTACAGTTGTTCAATATCCCATAATTCTACATAGCCTAAGCTTATGATAGTGAATTGAATTGACTATTTCAATGGATTTATATCGGGCAATGGCCCTATTTTATACCCAAAGTAACCACCCTGGACCACCCACCACCATAAACTAACAGGTGGTACAATATTACACCCAAAGTAACCAAAGTGGTCCAAAAATACCCTCAACCGACAGTCTTCAACGTTTGACCGTTAGTTGGATGATTTGGCGCCCACGTATTATATTTTTTCCACGCGGCACCTGTGCAAATGCCACCTGGATGGGCAATGACCCTATTTTATACCCAAAGTAACCACCCTGGACCACCCACCACCATAAACTAACAGGTGGTACAATATTACACCCAAAGTAACTAAAGTGGTCCAAAAATACCCTCAACCGACGGTCTTCAACGTTTCACCGTTAGTTGGATGATTTGGCGCCCACGTGTTATATTTTTTCCACGCGACACCTGTGTAAATGTCACCTGGATGCCCACGTGTTATATTTCCCATGTTTTTTCCCTTGTGTTGATGACAGAGCCTTGGGTTTTCGATTTGGGATAAAAGGAGGGAGGGTTTCAAGTCTTCTTAGCAATACTCCCATGGATTCATCATAACCTTCTAAATTCACCACCTCTTCTTCAATGTCTCCTTCTAAATTGGGTTCTTCATTACCACCAGCAGCACCCTCTTCACCATCACCTTCTAAATTAACCACCTCTTCACTGTCCCTTCTGAATTCGGTTCTTCATTAACACCAGCAGCCCCCTCTCCTCCTTCTTGTTCACCAACTTTAAAAGTTTCTATACCCAAAGATTCCCACCTACACCAGGACCACTACTGTTTCCCTTACTCCCCATTACATGTTCTTTGCACAGGTGGGCATCCAGGTGGCATTTGCACAGGTGCCGCGTGGAAAAATATAACACGTGGGCGCCAAATCATCCAACTAACGGTCAAACGTTGAAGACCGTCGGTTGAGGGTATTTTTGGACCACTTTGGTTACTTTGGGTGTAATATTATACCACCTGTTAGTTTATGGTGGTGGGTGGTCCAGGGTGGTTACTTTGGGTATAAAATAGGGCCATTGCCCAGGTGGCATTTGCACAGGTGCCGCGTGGAAAAAATATAACACGTGGGCGCCAAATCATCCAACTAACGGTCAAAAGTTGAAGACCGTCAGTTGAGGGTATTTTTGGACCACTTTGGTTACTTTGGGTGTAATATTGTACCACCTGTTAGTTTATGGTGGTGGGTGGTCTAGGGTGGTTACTTTGGGTATAAAATAGGGCCATTGCCCGATTTATATCTCAATGCATCTTATAGGCCTTAGATAAAAGAGGGTGCGGGTGCTTCATCTACTGAACCAGTTAAATGAGAGAAGTTCCAGATAATAATAAACATGAAATTGACTTACTCTTTGCAGAGAAGTAGATCTTCACATGTAGGCTTCTGTTCCTGAAAGTTTCATATCTTCTTTCCTGAATTTCTAGGATAGTGGAGGATAAAAGATAACAACATAAAATTCTTAATTAGCATGTAGATGATACAAGCATCAAATACTACTAAAAACAGAAAGAACAACAATATAGACTAATGTGTGATATGACCAATTTGTCAAATTCAATTGGTTTCACTACAATTGAGCTTGCACCAGACCAACATAAAATGGACCAAATACACATGACAAAAGACCACAAGGCATGAATACCGATTTCCAATTAACATCTAGTCAATGAAGTGCATATGAGCTAGATGCATTGTCATTTGTTAAATGTATAGAGACAACAACAGGATAACAGTAAATCAACAGCTATATTGAGCTCACAAATATAACATAGCAGTATCAATAGTAACAAGCAAACGGTACCCAATTTTTATACAAACATTATTAGACAATGAAAGCAAATGAATGTGAAAAAGGACAAAAATTTTATTGTAATGAATAAACTAAAATTTAATCTTAATCAGCTTCTATCATAATTTAGCATCTATCAAGTACAATTGATACAGAAACTTGAAGGAAATGTCAGTGGACAGTAACTAAGAAAAATTATACTATAGTTCAACTAATGCCCATATAAAACTTTCGATTCCTTTAAAATTAACAACTGATATTCATACATTTTGTACCTCCAACAGAGTAAGGATTTCATTTTAAATATCAACAAATACATCAATATCAAATATGCACTTCCTCATGCAAAATCAGACAGAGCTACAAAATATATATAGACTCAAATTCGGTCAAGAAGAAAGAAAAGGGGAGGAAATGGAAATGGCAAGCTTGGAAGGGATGAGGAAGAAAATGGAGTTACCTGAGCGAATCTTGAGGAAACGAAGGGGAGAGTGAGAGAAAAAGGTCGCCTACACTCAAAAGAAAACTCCCTTGAGAAATTGGAGCTTCCCTCGTCGATTCTTGCTGGTGATTATGGGTGTAGATGCATAGAGAGTGAGAGAAAGTGTAACATCCTAGAAATTTAATACAGGATTAGAAAATATTTTTAGTAAAGGACCATTAGAGAAGTGGAAATATTCAGGATTTTTGGGGAAATTTTAGATATTTTAGAAGTTTTGGGGAAGTAAGTGCCTAAAATAATTGATTAAATGATTTAGAAGATTTGATTAGAAATCAAATTGTGGGAGACCAATTGGAGAATTTAGTGTCAATATTATGAAGATAAACAAGAATATACCAAAGTAAAAAGAAGAATATTCCTTCTTATTTTTTTTCCTTTTCTCTTTCTTCCTTTTCTTCTCTCTTTTTCTCATCTTCTTCCTTCTTCTTCTTCAAACACCCGTGCCTCCCTCTCCCACAAACCAAAAATTGATGCTCCTCCTCCCCAAACAACTTCCATTTTCGTTTTCCTCTCCTCCACACACACATATTTCGTTTTTCACTCCAAAACCCTCCAAAAATCGCGTGAATCTCGTATCCTTCACTATGTTTGTTGTCTCTTCAAGTTCCAGCGCCACTCCTCTTTATTTCCGGCGGCCACCACTGGAAAACAGTGACTTTTCCACCTCCTTTTCACCTTGGAACTCCGTAAGCAACTTCTACCTCTCTTTGATTAAGTTCTTTGGATTTTTGGTTCTTGAAAAGTTAGGGTTTTTGTGTAACCCGAAATCTGTACATTTTGGGAAGGAATTGGTGATTGGAGAATTAAATTAAGGTGATTTCTAAGTTGTATATGGGTAGGATTGTTTAATTTTGGGTTAGAATGAATTTTTGGGCAAAGTAAGTGTTGAAAAGTTAGGGTTTGGTTAGGATTTCGAAAATTCTTCATTCTTTCTAATTATTGGTGGTTCCTTGTGATTTGTAATTGTTAAGTGATGTTCCTAAAATGTTGGATTTGTTGGGGAAACTATTGAACCAAACTTGAGTTTTTGAAGTGTGATTTCTTCCTTAGATTTGGGGTTCTCTTGAATTCTGATTCCAATGACTGTGGTGTCTTGTTTGTTGTTTGAAAACCGAAATAAGGTAATTTCTAAGTGGTCTATGAGTTAGGATTGTTTAGTTTTGGCTTAGAACGAAATTTTTGGGCAAATTAGGTGTTAAAAGTTAAGGTTTGTGGGTGATTTCGAAAATGGAGCAAAGTCTTTAAGAATGGATGGTTTTAATCTGTTTAATTAAGATATATGATGATGATAATTGGTTTAAGTAGTTAGAGATAATCTTATGTGAGGTTTCCCCTACTTGAAGTTGGTTTAAGATGAAATACGGTAATTGAATCCTTTAAATATAAGCTTCCAAACTTGATTTATGGTTGCTATAGGGTAAGTAGAGCATAATGATAAAGTTCATAGGTTTGAAATTGTTGGATTATATTTTGGTGATGTGAGAGTTATTGGGAAATATTGTTGGTCCCTAGAATCTTATTAAGGTTATATAAAGGCATTGAAATGGTGAAAGTGATTGGATTGGTGTTGGAAGGAAATTTAAAAGTTAAAGTGTTGATTAATAGAGAATTTGATTATGTAAAGGTGTGTTTGGATTGTGGTGTAGTGTTGAGGAGTTAGGAATATCACTTTGAATGCCAAATTAATATTAATGAGGTGGTTTTGGTGAGTTTTACATGATTGGTAGATTTGCATATCTAGTGCATTTTCTTTGTAACTTGCATTGGATTCTTATTTGACTGGACATTTTAGGCTGTTTTGGTGGTAATTTGGCTGCTCTAGTTGGCCAAAATCATTTTTGAAAGGTCCTTAAAAGTTGCTGGAAAAATTGTGAAGTGCTCATTTTACTTAGGGCTCTAGATTCTAATCTTGTGAATTGAGTACTTTGAATTTTGAAAAACTGTTTCTGTGTGTTGTAGTGCTCATATTGATTATTTTGGAACTGTTTTTACCCTGCTTAAACTGCTTGAACATTTTCTGGAATAAATTGTTGAAGTTGGAGAAATTCTGTGAAGTTCACTGCTGGAACAGTTTGCTTGTCTTCATCACTGTGGCTTGCGTACTTGAAGATATTGCAAACTGTTTTAACTGGATAAACTAGGAGATATTAGCTTTAATTTGATATACTACTTGCTCTGAATCTCCTTCTCTGCTATCCGGAATCAATTTTTCAAGTTGACCTGTTTTTTTTTTCTGCAAGTGCTGTTTGGTCAGATCGCTTGTTTGTAAAACTGGGAATTAAGTACAAAGAATTTTTTGTAAACTGTTTCAGTGGGTTATACTACAAGATATAAGCTTTCATTTGATATATTGTGTGCCCTGAAACTAGTTTTCTACTCTTTGGAATAAATTTTTGAAAAAGGACTGTTTCGCTGAAAACTGCTGGAAATTCAGTCTCACTATTTCTGACTTTGTGACTTTGTTAGTTGGAATTTTTGAAAACTGTTTTAACTGGAGATAGTAAGAGATTTGTGCTTTCATTTGATATATTAAGTGTCTCAAAACTCATTCTAGGCTGTCCGAAATTAATTTTTGAAGTTGCCCTGTTTTTGCTGAAAGTAGTTATCTGTTGGACGGTTTTGCATGCAAATTGTTTTACCTTGCCCTGCACTATTTTGACTGATTCTTGACTACATTTCTCCAGTTTTAAACATTCTTTTGAGGGCTGTAAAGGGCTGGAATTTTTGCACACAAATCGTTTGACAAATTGGTGAAAGATTGCACACTTCTTGCACTTTTGCTAAAATCAGGTAGGCTGTTTTGTGAAAAAAAAAAAATTCTGGGAACAATTGAGAACTGATTTTTGCTGGAATGTTCTTGTTTCTAACTCATAAATAACAGGGCTATTTGGAAAAATTGGTTGTGGAATTTTGAAGCATAATTCGTTGACTTTTGCAACCCTTTTTGAGTGACATCGTGAAGCTTTTGAACTGTTTTTGTGCACTTGTTTGACCTTAAAGTTGGGAACTGTTTTGCACCATTTTTGGCTGATTTGACACTGCGGTGTATTTTCTAGTGATTGTGGATAACATTGGGCCGAGTTGCGAGCAAGTACTTCGATGCTTATTGTATTGTCTTGATGTGGAGCAGGTTCAGGTAATCACTCTTACCTTACTATAACATTGAGGGTGACGTTAGTTGGGATTTTCAGTCCTTTCTAACCCTCAAATCTTTAAAAGTTATTTTTATACAAAACAGGCTATCGGGTGTCTTTTAAACACGATTATTTTTGTATAAAGAAACTTCATACATTATATAAATAGTATCCTGTCTGGTGGTTGTGATTTTCCTGGAATAGTGGGCATATTTAGATGTGGTGCTCTGACAGCAGTGTTGATAGGTTATTCGATGGAAAGTGATGGAGTTTGTGGTGAAGTTATATATATATTTGGTACTTGGACAGGGGTATTGAAAAGTGAATGGTATTGGAAAGTATCAAAGTTTGTGATTGAGGTATTGAATGAGTTTGAGATGTGAAAAGAGTTGTGATCATTGCATGACACTGAGATATGTACCATCGCGCGATGATAACCGTTCGATAGGCCAATCAACGGTTATTTGTACTGGTCAACAGATTGGAGACTGTGACCAATGGTCAACAGATTGGAGACTGTGATCAGCAGTCATCTGATTGGAGACAGAGACTGCTCCCTTTCTGATTGGAGACAGATTGGGGTTTCCCTCTCATGGGGTTACCAGAGAAGGAAAATGCCCCCTCACTTTTGAGAGGGGCACAGTGTCAACTCATTTGGAACATAAATAGGGCTCGACCGTAGTGCCTCCGGGATGGCATGAGTAGAGCACCAGGATTGTACATGGATGTGAGCCGAGAAGTTGGATTTGAGGAAGTGCGAATAAGATTTACAATGGTGATAGCAAGGATTGGAGATTGGAAGGTGAAGTTTAGTTGATGTGGAAATTGATTGAGTGATAATTGAAAAGTAGAGATGATGAACTTGATTTAAATTGGACATGGCAGAGGGACCAGAGTGATTAATGGAAGGAAACTTGACTTTATATATATATATACTGTTTTTGAAATGTGGTACCCTTTAGACGCCCTCACTACCGCACATCTCACTGTTATAGTGAGTTAAGCAGTAGATTACTGAGACAAGTTGTCTCACCCCACGATTACTCACATTTTTGCAGGTGATCATGCACAGGCGCGAGCAAGAGGAAAGGGAATTAAGTTCAAATGTTGTTTTGTTTATTTAGACATGTATATTGCCAAAATGTATAGGTCTGCATTCGCTTCCGCATATTTTTATTTGTATTGATATTATTGGTTAATTGGAGGATTGTAGTAGGTTGCTCCTTTTTCTAACCATGTTAGGTGATTCTTTTCTAACATGGTTAGCTATTAATTATCCATGATAGTGTTCAGGTTATATTAGGAAATTCTTTTTCTAACTATGATAGATTTATTGATATTATGGAAATCATCTTTCTATCATAGTTAGTAACGGTATTATTGAATTAATTAGGAAATTAGTAACGGTATGTTACAACTTGGTTATCAGTATTTGGTATACGATAACCCTGGACTGTGTTGCATTGCATTTAGATTGGCAATATACATTCTTTAAATTCCCTTCCTTTTGTGCATGATCACCAGCTGTCTGCTAGATTATGATTAATCCCTTGGTGGGGAGAGTATTAGGGTCAAAAAAGAGACTTACACAGGTAACAGAAATGGGTAAAATGGATTAAGCAACAAATCTATAAGAAATTTAGTATTGGTTGGGATAAGCTTTTTATTCAAAGTTATGACTGGAAATGAAGTTGATAAAATGTCTTGAATATAGCATGAGTGTGGTAGAATTTAGATGGTTGAAGTAGGAAATTGTATTGACCGTGACGATGTTATAGGAATTTATCTGTCAAAGCAAGAAGTAGAAAGGTGATGCATCGAGAGACTGGTAAGAATTCTGGAAGATTGACAGAATAAGGATTTTTCTTTTGGGGTCTCGGATATAATTATGAACCTAGGCCTAATTATAGTCGAGACATCATTGAAAACCTTATGAGTCAAGGGGAAAAGAGAAACTTTGAAAGTAATAGGAGATAGTTAATATAGGTTGAAGTAGGAAATACTAAATTTTTCTTTGTGGTGTGAGACTAGGAAGCTAAATGATTGAAAGATTCATAAGTTAAATGGGAAATTTGAACTTTCCTTAAGGCGTGGTTACTAATGTTGGGAATAATGGAATATTATTTTGGTAATATGAGGCATATGAGGATAATTGTTGAATCGTAATGGCTTATTTAGGGGTTGTATGACAACATTACATGGATTGTCTTGTTGGGATTATTGGTTATTAAAATATTTTGATAGTAACATTTGGAAGTGAAATGGGTATTCAATTAAGTAAATCTCTAGTTTTGAGGGTTGGAAATTGATTGTAAATTGGGGATCTTAGAAGGTTAGAGGAGTTTGGCTTTGAATTGAGAAATATATGACATGAAGTATTCAAAGTGTAGTTTTTGGGTTATAGGAATTTTTAATAATCAATAAGGGTTATGAGATGATGATGAGGTGACTAAATTGAAGAATTTAATTTTGTGTGTGATTTTGTGCTTAGAGTTGGATACATTAGTATGTAGATGTGTTTGTGTTTGCTGCATGTTACGATCTAGGAGTAAGTGCATTATTGATTGAACCTGTGAAGCTTGGGAAGACTTAAGTGGGGTTATTCATATAGAGGGATTGTACTGATTTAATCAATTGGATTGCTTAAAATATATATATATATAAATAAAAAAAAATAAATAAATAATATATATATATAATAATAATGATAAATTAGTTTAATATTTAAATATTTGGGTGGTTAGATATTCAATATGATTTTCCTTTGTGTAATTATGAAATCTTATTGGTGAAATAAATTAGTTCCACTATTGTTTTGAAGAGATCCATAGTGATCCTTCTATTGCTAATTATTGTAGGTATTTTGGGTAGTCATTGGATTAATGATTTGATAGGTTTATTGATCGCTTTGGAGTGACGTTAAAGGATTGGAAAGGTGATTTTAGATCAAGGTAATGAAAGAGGTAGTAAAAGGATATGAAATATTGATAATAGCATGGACTTGAATGAAGTTTTGATGTTGGGAATACTACTTAAGTGTTTTACTACTTATTCGGGGTTGTTTGTGAGACTGTAAACTTTCTAATAGACATTTTAAATTGGAAGATCAAATAGTTGTAAAAATATTTGTGCAGAAGAAAGGTGAGATTTGAGTTGGTGGAGTCTTGAGTTGTTGAGAATTCTTGAGTGGACTTGTTGGTCGAATATCTTCATGATAAAAAGGAATTTATGAAGTTGGTTTGTTGTTGTTGGGGATTTGCTTTTGCGTATGAAAGTTATTACCAAGTAGGATTGACTGTATTGAAGCGGTAAAAAGACTATGGATTGATGTTTGATTGGAGAAATTCAGGTTTTGAATTAAAGTGGTCAACGGAAATAGTTGGAATTGAACTATGGTATGATGACTTAAATAATGTTTGGTTATTAATTGAGCACTAAAAAGGATAACTTGTTGAATTTCAGGTTTTGACGTGGTTTGATAAAGGAAATGTTTTGTTAATCATGTTTGAGCTAAATACTTTGAGAAACTAGTTAAGTTTCAGAGTTTATGTTAACGCTCTAGCTAACATTTATGGATTTATTTGGGATCGAAAACAATTAGGAATGATGTCGATAACGATGTTGATCTGGTTTGAAATGTGTTGAGTTGGATTCGTAAGGTTTTAGTAAGGAGTGAAATGCTAGGGAAGTGATATTTACATTGGAGAAGTGAGACACTGTAATATGTGACTGATGAAAACAATTGGAATTAGAAGATGAGAATAGAAAAATTTTATCTGATATAGAGTAGTATTTTGGATGAGTAATCCTTGTTTGGAAGGGACTGAAGAATAATTGTGATGATTAAGGTGATGTTAGTGTTGATGTTAGAATTGAGAAAACTAATTGTTTGACCAAGTGAGGGGATAATACATTTCTTGATAATTAAGGCGTAACAAAGTGAGAGAAATGACTAGCAAATTAAGAAGTGAAAGAAATGAAGCGCATTATTTTGACCAGAATTCAAAGTTTTATTGACTAATTAAAATTTTTCAAGATGTATTAAGTGAAACACATTACATGGGATTTCTTAGACTTGTCTGATATAGAGAATTTTGAGGGCAAAATTCCTAAAAGGTGGGGAGAATTGTAACATCCTAGAAATTTAATACAGGATTAGAAAATATTTTTAGTAAAGGACCATTAGAGAAGTGGAAATATTCAGGATTTTTGGGAAATTTTAGATATTTTAGAAGTTTTGGGGAAGTAAGTGCCTAAAATAATTGATTAAATGATTTAGAAGATTTGATTAGAAATCAAATTGTGGGAGACCAATTGGAGAATTTAGTGTCAATATTATGAAGATAAACAAGAATATACCAAAGTAAAAAGAAGAATATTCCTTCTTATTTTTTTTCCTTTTCTCTTTCTTCCTTTTCTTCTCTCTTTTTCTCATCTTCTTCCTTCTTCTTCTTCAAACACCCGTGCCTCCCTCTCCCACAAACCAAAAATTGATGCTCCTCCTCCCAAACAACTTCCATTTTCGTTTTCCTCTCCTCCACACACACATATTTCGTTTTTCACTCCAAAACCCTCCAAAAATCGCGTGAATCTCGTATCCTTCACTATGTTTGTTGTCTCTTCAAGTTCCAGCGCCACTCCTCTTTATTTCCGGCGGCCACCACTGGAAAACAGTGACTTTTCCACCTCCTTTTCACCTTGGAACTCCGTAAGCAACTTCTACCTCTCTTTGATTAAGTTCTTTGGATTTTTGGTTCTTGAAAAGTTAGGGTTTTTGTGTAACCCGAAATCTGTACATTTTGGGAAGGAATTGGTGATTGGAGAATTAAATTAAGGTGATTTCTAAGTTGTATATGGGTAGGATTGTTTAATTTTGGGTTAGAATGAATTTTTGGGCAAAGTAAGTGTTGAAAAGTTAGGGTTTGGTTAGGATTTCGAAAATTCTTCATTCTTTCTAATTATTGGTGGTTCCTTGTGATTTGTAATTGTTAAGTGATGTTCCTAAAATGTTGGATTTGTTGGGGAAACTATTGAACCAAACTTGAGTTTTTGAAGTGTGATTTCTTCCTTAGATTTGGGGTTCTCTTGAATTCTGATTCCAATGACTGTGGTGTCTTGTTTGTTGTTTGAAAACCGAAATAAGGTAATTTCTAAGTGGTCTATGAGTTAGGATTGTTTAGTTTTGGCTTAGAACGAAATTTTTGGGCAAATTAGGTGTTAAAAGTTAAGGTTTGTGGGTGATTTCGAAAATGGAGCAAAGTCTTTAAGAATGGATGGTTTTAATCTGTTTAATTAAGATATATGATGATGATAATTGGTTTAAGTAGTTAGAGATAATCTTATGTGAGGTTTCCCCTACTTGAAGTTGGTTTAAGATGAAATACGGTAATTGAATCCTTTAAATATAAGCTTCCAAACTTGATTTATGGTTGCTATAGGGTAAGTAGAGCATAATGATAAAGTTCATAGGTTTGAAATTGTTGGATTATATTTTGGTGATGTGAGAGTTATTGGGAAATATTGTTGGTCCCTAGAATCTTATTAAGGTTATATAAAGGCATTGAAATGGTGAAAGTGATTGGATTGGTGTTGGAAGGAAATTTAAAAGTTAAAGTGTTGATTAATAGAGAATTTGATTATGTAAAGGTGTGTTTGGATTGTGGTGTAGTGTTGAGGAGTTAGGAATATCACTTTGAATGCCAAATTAATATTAATGAGGTGGTTTTGGTGAGTTTTACATGATTGGTAGATTTGCATATCTAGTGCATTTTCTTTGTAACTTGCATTGGATTCTTATTTGACTGGACATTTTAGGCTGTTTTGGTGGTAATTTGGCTGCTCTAGTTGGCCAAAATCATTTTTGAAAGGTCCTTGAAAGTTGCTGGAAAAATTGTGAAGTGCTCATTTTACTTAGGGCTCTAGATTCTAATCTTGTGAATTGAGTACTTTGAATTTTGAAAAACTGTTTCTGTGTGTTGTAGTGCTCATATTGATTATTTTGGAACTGTTTTTACCCTGCTTAAACTGCTTGAACATTTTCTGGAATAAATTGTTGAAGTTGGAGAAATTCTGTGAAGTTCACTGCTGGAACAGTTTGCTTGTCTTCATCACTGTGGCTTGCGTACTTGAAGATATTGCAAACTGTTTTAACTGGATAAACTAGGAGATATTAGCTTTAATTTGATATACTACTTGCTCTGAATCTCCTTCTCTGCTATCCGGAATCAATTTTTCAAGTTGACCTGTTTTTTTTTTCTGCAAGTGCTGTTTGGTCAGATCGCTTGTTTGTAAAACTGGGAATTAAGTACAACGAATTGTTTGTAAACTGTTTCAGTGGGTTATACTACAAGATATAAGCTTTCATTTGATATATTGTGTGCCCTGAAACTAGTTTTCTACTCTTTGGAATAAATTTTTGAAAAAGGACTGTTTCGCTGAAAACTGCTGGAAATTCAGTCTCACTATTTCTGACTTTGTGACTTTGTTAGTTGGAATTTTTGAAAACTGTTTTAACTGGAGATAGTACGAGATTTGTGCTTTCATTTGATATATTAAGTGTCTCAAAACTCATTCTAGGCTGTCCGAAATTAATTTTTGAAGTTGCCCTGTTTTTGCTGAAAGTAGTTATCTGTTGGACGGTTTTGCATGCAAATTGTTTTACCTTGCCCTGCACTATTTTGACTGATTCTTGACTACATTTCTCCAGTTTTAAACATTCTTTTGAGGGCTGTAAAGGGCTGAAATTTTTGCACACAAATCGTTTGACAAATTGGTGAAAGATTGCACACTTCTTGCACTTTTGCTAAAATCAGGTAGGCTGTTTTGTGAAAAAAAAAAAAATTCTGGGAACAATTGAGAACTGATTTTTGCTGGAATGTTCTTGTTTCTAACTCATAAATAACAGGGCTATTTGGAAAAATTGGTTGTGGAATTTTTGAAGCATAATTTGTTGACTTTTGCAACCCTTTTTGAGTGACATCGTGAAACTTTTGAACTGTTTTTGTGCACTTGTTTGACCTTAAAGTTGGGAACTGTTTTGCACCATTTTTGGCTGATTTGACACTGCGGTGTATTTTCTAGTGATTGTGGATAACATTGGGCCGAGTTGCGAGCAAGGACTTCGATGATTATTGTATTGTCTTGATGTGGAGCAGGTTCAGGTAATCACTCTTACCTTACTATAACATTGAGGGTGACGTTAGTTGGGATTTTCAGTCCCTTCTAACCCTCAAATCTTTAAAAGTTATTTTTATACAAAACAGGCTATCGGGTGCCTTTTAAACACGATTATTTTTGTATAAAGAAACTTCATACATTATATAAATAGTATCCTGTCTGGTGGTTGTGATTTTCCTGGAATAGTGGGTATATTTAGATGTGGTGCTCTGACAGCAGTGTTGATAGGTTATTCGATGGAAAGTGATGGAGTTTGTGGTGAAGTTATATATATATTTGGTACTTGGACAGGGGTATTGAAAAGTGAATGGTATTGGAAAGTATCAAAGTTTGTGATTGAGGTATTGAATGAGTTTGAGATGTGAAAAGAGTTGTGATCATTGCATGACACTGAGATATGTACCATCGCGCGATGATAACCGTTCGATAGGCCAATCAACGGTTATTTGTACTGGTCAACAGATTGGAGACTGTGACCAATGGTCAACAGATTGGAGACTGTGACCAGCAGTCATCTGATTGGAGACAGAGACTGCTCCCTTTCTGATTGGAGACAGATTGGGGTTTCCCTCTCATGGGGTTACCAGAGAAGGAAAATGCCCCCTCACTTTTGAGAGGGGCACAGTGTCAACTCATTTGGAACATAAATAGGGCTCGACCGTAGTGCCTCCGAGAAGTTGGATTTGAGGAAGTGCGAATAAGATTTACAATGGTGATAGCAAGGATTGGAGATTGGAAGGTGAAGTTTAGTTGATGTGGAAATTGATTGAGTGATAATTGAAAAGTAGAGATGATGAACTTGATTTAAATTGGACATGGCAGAGGGACCAGAGTGATTAATGGAAGGAAACTTGGCTTTATATATATATATACTGTTTTTGAAATGTGGTACCCTTTAGACGCCCTCACTACCGCACATCTCACTGTTATAGTGAGTTAAGCAGTAGATTACTGAGACAAGTTGTCTCACCCCACGATTACTCACATTTTTGCAGGTGATCATGCACAGGCGCGAGCAAGAGGAAAGGGAATTAAGTTCAAATGTTTTGTTTATTTAGACATGTATATTGCCAAAATGTATAGGTCTGCATTCGCTTCCGCATATTTTTATTTGTATTGATATTATTGGTTAATTGGAGGATTGTAGTAGGTTGCTCCTTTTTCTAACCATGTTAGGTGATTCTTTTCTAACATAGTTAGCTATTAATTATCCATGATAGTGTTCAGGTTATATTAGGAAATTCTTTTTCTAACTATGATAGATTTATTGATATTATGGAAATCATCTTTCTATCATAGTTAGTAACGGTATTATTGAATTAATCAGGAAATTAGTAACGGTATGTTACAGAAAGGGTCAAAGGCAAGGGCAGAGAGAATTGGGAACGAAGGAGTGTGGGGTTTGAAGAGGAGGGTGGTGATTTTTTAAGGGCAGTTGAGTCTTTTCTCATGATTTGGTAATGTGAGTTAAGTGTCAATGACCCAACTTATTCTTTTTACAATTTAGCAATCTCAATTGTCCTTTTACCAATTAGAAAGACTTTATTTGTCCTTTTCCCTTTTCTAAAGAGAATTTTTTTTGACCAGATTTCTAAAGGGAATGAAAATAAACATATTTATGCAAGTAAGCATAACATATGGACCAATAAGAAATTTACACCTTTGCCCCTTTTAATTGCTCATAGATATTTTCAGAGTTGGTTACTAATCATTCAGGTCAATGAACTATTTTCAAAGTATTAATTTGACCAACATCAACCAGTAAAAGGTCTCATTTTGGAAAAAGCATATTTTGGTCAATAGATTATGGGAAAATACTAAAGGGTTAAATATCATGGATGTCGTGGAAGTTTACAAGCATTATCATGGTTGCCTTGGAAGTTTTTTTTGACTCATATTCACCCTGGAAGTTTTTAAATTGGATCAAATTAGCCCTATTTGGACATGTCATCATAGGTTTGTGTGCCATGTCAGACTAATGTCAGGTCAAAGAACATGTGGCATTTTTAAGAAATTAGGTGGCATATTTATCATTTGATTTTATTTTTTTTACCTCTTTCAACCTTCCTTCTTCACTGACTCCCATCCACGCCGGAGAAGAACAAGTCACGCAAAAGCCCTCCCCCTCTTCAATCAAATCTTCATTCAGTTTATTCTTCAAATTAACCACACCATGCACAGATTTGTCTTGAGTAAAGAGAGCACAGGACTTAAGCTACTTCTTCCTCCCCTGTGCCGCCATCTAGAGCCGTTAGGCCCGTTTTTGCCTAAACCCTAGTAGAGCCGGCTTAGGATTTAGAGGGAAAAATAGGGGTGTGGGCCCTGAAGGGCCGGCCGGCCCTTAAGGGCTAGAGCTTTTGAGGGCCGACCCTGTTAGGCCCGACCCTTTTTCCTAAACTAAAAAAATAGAAAAATAGAGGTTTTCACAATCAAAGTCCTTAGTCTCACTGTAAGTCTGTAATAGTGTAATGGGCCAAATGCGCCAAATAAAATTGATTGCATCCTTCAATATTCAGGCTCTTATTTGCACAAAGAATTGGTTGCACGGATTTAAATATGATTGTGTGTTTTTTTTTCAAATATGCTTGAAGGACAATTAATTATTTGCTAGTGGATTCAAATATTCTTGAAGGACAATTTATTATTTGCTACTTTTTTTTGCAAATGATGGAGGTGATAATACTCATGACGGTAAAGAATAAATGAAAAAACTTGATATTTTTGTCGGTGGAGAAGAGAGGAGGCAACTCATAGCCAAACACAATTAAGTATCGTCAAATGATATTTCTTGAGATTTTTTTTTATACTTGAGATTTTCTTTTTATGAGAACCGAATAAGAACCGAAAACCGAATTAAACGAATTCAATCCGATTCGGTTCGGTTTGATTTGCTCACCCTTAAATACGGCTAATTTGATCCAATATAAAAACTTGCAGGGTGAATATGAGTCCAAAAAAACTTCCAAGGCAACCATCATGACGATATTTAACCCAAATACTAAAGTGCCCTTTTTAATTTTTTTTTTTTTTAAAAAAACATCTCTTCTTCCTCCTACCTCCACCCCACCCCCCCCACTTCACCAGGAGCTCACTGTTTCACCGACTCAGCTCAACCCTCTACTCGGACTTCACCTCCTCCACACTCCCTCTCTCCCTCTCGCCAAACCACCCAATCAGAGGCCGCCACCTGTCCCTCACCCTCTCCGATCTCGTCTCAACGTAATAATTCCTTCTCTTCTACTTGCGTCTTCAATTTTATGTCTCCTTTTATGCTTTTCAACCATACATGATACATACATTCATACATACAAAGTGCCTTTATTATCACTTCAACACATATTTACTAGTCATAATCTTTGTCACATTGCAATTAATTCAGCTTCACTACTCTATTTGTCTCATCCCATTTGGGAACTTGTCATTCTCTGAATGATTGTAAATATTTTTAAACAAATGTTGCTCTCATTTATTGCAAGTGGAGAAGTCTTTGATGATAAGAAGACTACTTTAGGCTGTTGTCCAGTTTGGTAGTCTTTTAGTGATTGACTGTGTTTTTTCCATCTGCTTTGAGATTATAGCCATCTAAGCTATTTTTATGATTATGTTTTGAGATTATAGCCATCTGCTTTTCTTTTCTTTTTTCTTTCTTGGGAATCTCAGCTTCTGGGATTTATAAGGGAGAAATTGGACTAGTTATAGTTGAGGTTTCTTTCAATATGCATAGGCTTCTTTTTTGGCCCTTTTTAGTCAGTGGTGTAGAGTGTTATATAGGGATTTTTAAACTGATGTTGCTGAAAATTATTAAGTTATATTGATGAGAAACAAGTGGCCAGTTTAATGTTGGTATGCATTTAGTTATAATATCTGAAGTTGAATATTTATTCAATTTGTGTTTATTAATCTGTAGATAACGAATTAATTATATCATAATATCTTTTAGCTATAATATTTGTGCTTATCTATCCATTTTCATTCTATTTTTAAATTTCAAGGAGTTTTTTATGTTTCCGTTAGTGTTTATTAGATATGGTAACATAATAGTCTAACAACTTTCCAATGGGTTCCTTTTCAACAATTACAATGACAAGAATTGTGCTTGGGACAATTTATCATTTCTGACTTTGATGTATTGATGGTTGTTTTAAGGCTATTAATAATCGAAAAATAATAAAAGTCGTTTTTCTTTATTTACTCTGATGGAAAGCTCTAGCAACAGTTTGTAGTTCCCTATGAGATTGATCTTCTGCCTATTATAAATGTTATCAGATGATTTTGGCTTCCGTTTGGAAGATAGAGATGCAACAGGGTTGGCTTGCATACTAGAAATAGTCTAAAGTCCTAAATAATGCTGATTTTGACTTTTTTTTTTGAACATTTTCTCTGCTGTATCTTTTCATTCAGCCTGTGAATATTCACTTTTGACTAAGATTGGTTGTGTTATCCTATCCTGTTTCATTTTGATTTACGTACTGCAGGTTTTGAATGGATCTATTGGGTCATCATCAAAACCATAGAATTCTAATGGTTTCAGATTTTTTCTATCCCAACTTTGGTGGTGTGGAGAATCACATATATTATCTCTCACAATGCTTGCTGAAGTTAGGCCACAAGGTTAGAGAACAAAATTGAAATTGTGAATCTGATTTGTTCTTGAAATATTCATTCAAACCTTTGAACAATTGGTAGGGTTCTTTTATTATGGACTTTTCTGCTTGGATGTGCAAGGAATTGAGAGGAAGTTTGGATAATACTAATCTAGAAGGCTTTAATTTCTTACATTTATTCTCATCATGGAAGCTAGAAAGCACCATGCTGGATTTTTATAGAGACTCTTGATGCTGTTAAAGTACAGAAAATAAGTTGCCTATTGTTATAGTTTTGTATTCTAAAAAATTATGTTCCATCAAATTTATTGATTTTATTTAAAATTAGTTTATTAAATTTTAGAGGAAAGCTGCTTGAAGGGTGGGTAAAATTAGGTGTTACATAAACTTTGTAAACTATGCCTTTTCAGGTGGTGGTTGTAACACATGCCTATGGAAATCGTTCTGGGATTAGATATATGACCGGAGGCCTGAAAGTTTACTATGTACCATGGAGGCCATTTTTAATGCAAAATACACTACCAACAATCTATGGGTTACTTCCAATTATAAGGACTATCCTCATTCGGGAAAGAATAACCATAGTACATGGACATCAAGCCTTTTCAACATTTTGTCATGAATCTCTTATGCATGCCAGAACCATGGGATACAAGGTTGTGTTTACAGATCATTCACTGTATGGCTTTGCTGACATTGGAAGCATTCATATGAACAAGGTTTTGCAATTCACCTTGGCAGATTTAAGTCAAGCCATATGTGTTTCACATACAAGCAAGGAAAATACTGTGTTGCGCTCAGGTTTGCCACCTGAAAAGGTTTTTGTTATACCTAATGCTGTAGATACTGCCATGTTCAAGCCATCAGATGAGCGTCCCAGCATAGAAGAAATCGTTATTGTTGTTATAAGTCGATTGGTTTACCGGAAGGGTGCTGATTTGCTTGTTGAAGTCATTCCAGAAGTATGCCGCTTACATCCCAATGTGAGTTGATAAAGATATTGTTGATTTACCCAGCCTAGGAGAATTTAAAAAGTTACCGTGAAGAAATAAGGTTGATTATATTCTCTTAAAATTGATGACGAGTTTATTTCTATTGGCAAAGCACCTGTCCCATGCTGCAATTAAATGAACGTGTTGGAGTAAACTATAATTTTATTCATTTAAAAGAGTTAAGTTTTCTAACAGTTGATTGGCAGACTTCCTATATTTGCACCCTTTTTATTTGATTTATACTATATTTGCACCAAAAAATCATTATTTATGTTTGGTGCGATTTGCACAATTGTTGCCTACTAAATCTGCACCTTAATACCAAGATTTATAGTCCATCAATTTTGTAATACAAAGAATATTTTTGTAAGAGGGTTGTCATGGCTCTAGTCCTAGTTGGTGGATTGGTATTGTGAAGGAAAAGTTCTCCAATATTTTTGGACAAAGATTTCTCAGATGAACAATAGGAAGCAAACACACACAGAGAAGGGTTGGGAGGGGGAGTGTGAGGGGGACAGAGAAAGAGAGTGTTATGATAATATAATTATGAATAATTAGTTATTTAGTTAATTAGGTTTTGGGTTATGATTATATTTTAATTACTATGTTTCAAGTATTTGTTGGCCTTTGGTTTAGTTAGGCCCAATACTAATTAGGTCAAGAACTATATAACCTGATAGTAGGGTTTCATATTTGTAGTCTTGAAATTTGAATGAGAATATAGTTTTCTTGTCTCTTGACGGCCGACGTTTTCTACTATACTATTTGACTCCTCTCTTCTCTAATTCTTCTCTTCAACCCTCTAATATTCTTCCCTCTTCCTAGTCATCTTCTAAATTCTTCATTATAGAATATCAATTCTATGAGAGAGAGAGAGAGAGAGATGCCCAAGCATGCAACACATTTTCCTAATCTTTCTGCATGAGTGATTCCCTTAGATCACCCAGATGACTGAGACCACAGTGAGGCCATAGATGCCTCTATCACACAACAATAATATTAATGGAGAGTTCAGCACTGGTTGTGGCCTGATGCAATGCGTCATTATTTAATTTATTGATTGTTGAAGTTAGCTTTATACAGGATGCTAATTTGAAAGTCTTATTTCATGGTTTAAAGTTGACCTATGCATTAGTGTATAACTTAGTAGAATCAGATGTCAACATGTATCTTGTGTGTGTCATCCATGAAATATGACAGTTTTGTCATTTAATATTGAATCTGTTTTAACAACAGAGTCTTGTTTCATTAGTTGAGGTCAGCTACATAGATTATATTACATCATTGTGCTCTATCAAAAATCATATTTTTGGATAAATTTAATCAAAAGGTCCATGTATATAAATCTGTTATTTGGTTGATTTTATGTACAACTTGTACATTCTTAAGGTTTCATTTTATTACTGTTCTTAAGTTTTCATTGTGAGCACTTAAGAGATATTTTTATACAGGAGCCATATTCAATAACCTCCAATAATATAATGTTGTTGGGATGAATTTAATATTTACAATGGTTACATAGTCATAAATTTTGAAGGCGTGAATGTTATCAATCTTGTAACAATGACACATTTTTAGGTCCGTTTCATTATTGGTGGAGATGGTGCAAAGCGGGTGCGGTTGGAAGAGATGAGAGAAAAGCATTCTCTTCAAGATCGAGTTGAAATGTTGGGAGCCGTGCAACATGACCAAGTTCGTTCTGTTCTGATATCTGGGCATATCTTCTTAAACAGGTATAATTTTCTTAAAAGTTCCCGCTTCTTCTTTTCTTTTTTTCAAGGTTTCCTCTTTTGGAAGTTTTATTATGATGTGTTAGTTTTAATTATAAGTAGATATTGATCCGTGTAATTGGAATGACTTTCCTTTTTAGATGAGTGCTAAGGTTCTTGGGTTTCATTAGTTATAATGTGACTGTCTAGCAAAAGTTTCCATGATTAGGTTTTTGCATAATGTACAAAAATATCCAATTATTCTCTTCATGCTTGTTGCTTCTGGCTCTAAAATGGCATCTGCAGGTAAATAAATGCTTAAAAATCTGTCTCTGTTTGGGGAACCTACTCTTAGGTCTTGTATCAATTGAAGCTGTTGCAACAACTTTCCCCTGTCATATGCTTGAGAGTTCTAGTCAATTTAGTTTGTTTTTAAAACTTAAAAATTTAAGTTTGTTGGATCAACGGATACTATGGATCAATTATATAAAAAGATTATGAAGTTGACGACTTTGTTAATAAGGTAAAAGGGAAGTTTTACTGGACAACCATTAGACCAACAATGTTATATGGTAGTGAATGTTGGGCTCTTAAGGGACAACACAACCATAAGATAGGGGTGACAAAGATGAGAATGTTGAGATAGATGTGTAGTCATATAATAAAAGATAGGATCAACGATCATATTTGAGAAAGAGTTGGGGTAGCATCGATTGCAGAGAAATTGGTAGAAAGTCGCTTGAGGTGGTTTGGATATGTTCAAAGAAGAGAATTAGATGAGCCAATAAGAATAATTGATCAAATGGTGTAGAGTCCTTACAGAGGAGGGAGAGTTAGAATGAAAAGAACTCTTAACGAAATTATACAACGAGATCTTTTAGTCAATGATTTATCACTAAACATGACTATTGATCGAGCACAATGGCGTCATGTGATCCATGTAGTCAACTCACCTAGTTGGGATAAGACTTTGTTGTTGTTGTTGTTGGATCAATGGATACTGTGACTAAAATATTCCAATGTTTTGGGCCCTTTATATTGTGTCATTGATAGTCATGGCATGACTCAACTAGTCCTAACCTATCATAGAGGGAAAATGACAAGTGGCAGGGATGATATGGCTAGGTGGGAGGGGTAAATTCTAACAAATAATAAACTCTAAGTGACAATTATATGGTTAGGTTCTGGTTTTTTGAATTCTGAGTGTGAGATTGAGATTATCTGTCATCTGATATTCTTTTTCTTTTTGAATTCTTTTTCAGGCTATTGCCTTTGTTCTTATACTGATTGTAGGCATACTTGGCTATTCTGTTAATATAATAATGTTGATTCTGATAGAACTTATTGCTGTTGTGTTAATTAGCATTTATTGTGTGACATTCGAGAGAAAAAAAAAATATTCTCATATATCAAAATACTAAGGCACTGGCTTTGTATGCATCATTAAAGGAAAACTAGAGTATAAAAGCCTAAGAATTGCTAATAAAGCCTATATGCTGATAATTTTATAGAAAAATATGTTCGCATATATTTCATTTAGTATTGAGATACAATAGGCTTCATATATTTCAAAGGGAACAAAGTCTCATAAATAAGGGAATCAAATTCTCTAAGATCTTATGAAAATTGATAAAGGCAATGCAATAATAACATATATTTGCTATAAATGCACAATAGTCCCACACTACACAATAATAAAGAATATTTGTTATGAATACAGTTTAGTTTGAACTATCTATATCTTAACCAAGTCTGATTTTTTTATCACTTCATCATTATAGTTTTTATGTATCAAAATCTTGGATGTCAACTAAAATATTAAGGGCAAGAAATGTAGTAGCTTTTATCTTGCTTTATAACTTTAAGTTTTAACATGTGATTCTGCTCTACCTTTTGCCAATTCCTTTTTGTCTCCCTACTGCTGCAGTTCATTAACAGAGGCATTTTGCATAGCCATATTAGAGGCTGCTAGTTGTGGATTGTTAACAGTTAGCACACGTGTTGGAGGTGTTCCTGAGGTATGTATGATTTATATTATTGACCTGTTCAATATGTGAACGCATCTTTGAATCTTTTACGAGGCTTTTTGTTATGAACATGAATTTCTTACCAATAAATTGTTTCACAATAGTGTCATACAGGAATTTAAGGTTTAGTTTTGTTGAAAGGTGCCATAATAAGCCCAAGCCCTTTAGAGCTATCTAGTCTGTTGTCAAATTATGTTATGAACATTATATCAAATGCATTCAATAAATTTTGAAGTCAAGTCATCAATTGCTCTGTTGATTTCATCAATTGTACTTTTCTTGCTTTTAGGTTTTGCCAGAAGACATGATTGTTTTGGCAGAACCTGATCCTAGTGCTATGGTGCAAGCAGTTGGTAAAGCAATTTCCATGTTGCCAGAGATTGATCCACAAGTCATGCACAAGCGGGTGAATTTCTTGTTTAAAAGGTCTTTTTCTGAGAGATTGAACCGGTTTATTATTTTTTATTCTCCTTTATTTTACGCAGATGAGGGAACTCTACAATTGGCATGATGTTGCCAAAAGGACTGAGATTGTTTATGACCATGCTCTAAAGTGCTCTAATCAAAATCTGCTGGAACGTCTTTCACGGTATGCTCAGAACATCTTATGTGAAATGTGATTAACGCATTATTGTATTATCAAGTTTTGCGTTAATTGAGTTTTACTTTATTTTTCCAAATACTTGAAAGGAAACAATTTATAATTTTTGATTTTTGCCTTGTACCAAAATTTTTCTTGATGCAATATATTTTCGGATCTTTTATTCATGGACCTAAATCTTATTTGGTTATTTTATTGGGGTGGGTAAATATGTAGTTCAATTGTATAATTGTGTTAATTATTAAGAAATGTGGTTAGGTAGTTGGTGTAACCTACTAGGCTCACGGTAAATGAGTAAGTATAAGTATTGGCTTCAGTTGGTGGCTAAATATCTTATTACGGAGTATAATTCAAATTGGATCATTCAGAAATCTTCCTGATTGGTGATTATATGTTATTGGCATGGTGTCCAAGTTTGCCTTTTTAACAATGTGATTACCAATCCTTTCCTATCAGAATGCAGTAGGCAACTGTATTAGATTAAAAAGTAATAGTAAACTTAGAATAACATAGCAACAACTACAACAATATTCCTTATCCTATATTACATTACCAGAAGGGTCGATTTGGCTCAACGGTCATGCTCCAGTTCCCATTTTGATTCTAAATTACAATTCGAATTGGTGACAAAGTATACTGTGTAGACATAGAATCCTCAACTAGTAATACCCACATTTTACAAGTGCAATATATCAGAAAAAAAGGACAGATGGAATATTATTGGTTAACCAAGTTTCTTCTCCAGAGAACTACTAGTGAAAATGATAGTTGCCTTCATGTAATTGTCTTGTACGGATCTGTTTTGGCTTGCTATTGATAGAATTGGCCTCTTGTTACATTTCAAATTGAAATATCATAAATCTTCTCATTCTCTGACCCTCTGCAGCTAGTAGATTGAGTCATGATATAGTAATGACAGGAGTTTGATTATATTTATAAATTTCCTCTTCATTGAAATAAATATCGCTTCCTTTTTTATTGCCTTATTTTATTTGGTTCTGATAGTCTATTATTATCCCTTTTAGTTACCTCTCGTGCGGGTCATGGGCGGGCAAGCTCTTCTGCTTGGTTATGATTGTTGGCTTTTTGTTATGGCGTGTATTGGAACTATGGCAGGTAGGGTGCTCCTCTGGTCACGTTTCTGACAAATAATGTTGAGACTAGAAGGATATGAAAGTTTAGCAAAGGACCATTGATCCTTAATTAATTTGACATTAATATGACACATTGTGACATCAAGATTCTGAAATTTGGGGCTCATATTTGGAAATTTTACAATTTACAATGACATTCTAAATTGTGTTACTGCTAGATTTTATAGTTAGTGTCACATTTCATACTCCCTCCGGTCCTAAATATAAGACCTAATTGACTTTTTCTAGAAAATCCTTAAAAAACAAAATAAGTTAATTATAAAATGATTTACCTAATTTTTCCACTTAAACTAGTTTATTTTACCTATAAGCTAATGGATAATCTAAAAATCTATCAAATATGTCATAATTTAATAACCTATTTCGCAACCTTAATCTCTCCAAAAAAAGTCAATTAGGTCCTATATTTAGGACCGGATATAGTAATATTTATGTCAAATTTTGGAGCATTGTCAAATGCTCAATGAGTTTTGGTCCTTTACTAGAAAAAGTAGTGGCAAGTGTTGTTGCAGGTCTTTCATTTTTAATTTTATATTTTCGGTTTCAATATGTAGAGGATCACTATCATGTTACCTAATGACCTTTGGTCATTTACTGAAGTTTTAGAATGCTTTGATTCCGAACTCAAATTAAATTCATTTGTTGGTCTCCATTTGTAGCAACCCCTATTTTTATTGGCAAAAAAAAAAAAAAAAAGCAACCCCTATTTTTTGACATTGTCATCTTATGTTTCGGTGTTGATTTATTACTTTCTTTTGGTATTTACATTAGCCTGCAGATGAGATTGAGGAGGTGCCGCATGTTATTTTTCCTGACAGCCATCACGAAGAGATGTTGCATCAAAGTCAGTGAGATGAAGCGCATGGTTCACTTATATGGGAGTAAATTCTACTTGGTATTCTTGGAAATTATTGAAACTATAGGGCATATCGTTTTTGTTCAAAACTTCCATGTTCCTCACTAACAAGAATACAAATTGCACAGCTTCTTTTGAAGTTACACAAATTTTTATATTTTAATTCTCAAAATTTATAGCTATATCATTCAAAAACAAGAAATAGATTACACAGTTATTTTCTTTGTTTATTTAATATTTTGACTTCAAGAGGAATCTGTGTATATGTTGTAATATAAAACAAAGTTGTGTAATTTTAAGAAACTTCCAAGTAAATTTCTGTAATTTAATCTTTTTTTTATTGAGAAAGTTTGTGTAACTTCTCAAGAGTGAAGAGCTGTGTAATTTTCATCACAAAATTAATGTTTGTTTGTAACTTTGTATTGTTGAATAGTGGAGATGGCTTCATAGTTTAGGGTGAACTCGAAAAGAAATTTTTGTAAATATAATACTCCCTCCAATCCTAAATATAAGATCTAAATGACTTTTTGTGAAAAATCCTTAAAAAAAAAATAAGTTAATTATAAATTGATTTATCTAATTTTTTCCCTTAAACTAGTTTATTTTACCTATAAACTAATGAATAATCTAAAAATATATTAAATGTGTATTCATTTAATAACCTATTTCGTAACCTTAATCTCTTAAAAATAAGTCAATTAGGTCCTATATTTAGGATCAGAGGTAGTATATAATTAAAAGTGGTCTTTCTCGTATACATGATGTAAAATAATACTCCCTCCGGTCCTAAATATAAGACCTAATTGACTTTTTTTGAAAAATCCTAAAAAACAGTAAATTAAGTTAATTATAAATTGATTTACCTAATTTTTTCCTTTAAACTAGTTTATTTTACTTATAAACTAATGGATAATCTAAAAATATATCAAATATGTCATGATTTAATAGACTATTTTGCAACCTTAACTTCTCCAAAAAAAAAGTTATCTAGGTCTTATATTTAGGACCGGAGGTAGTACAATATATGAATGAAAGTGATCTTTCTCGTATACATGATGTATTATAATGTATGAATGAAAGTGGTCTTTATCATTTAAGAGTTCATAATTTTAAATGCAAAATCTTTTCTTAGACATGGCAACTTCTTTGCCCAAGAAATAACACTCGGCTCAAATCCTTGGCTTCAAATTTTGAGGCTAGAAATTTCTTCAGACTCTATGTTTTTGTCAACTTTGGTTAGGTATGGTTCTACACAAGCAATTAGTATGGTCCTTTTTCCTTCCATTGTCTAAAAGAGTATGCGAGCGATCAAATTTGCCCCTCTCTTATTTCAATTTTTTTTTTTGTTTTCTTAATTGGGTTGTTTCTTATGTCACTAATAATTTGGGTTTCCATATGGGAGACTTCTCTTAACTTAATTAGTTTTGCATTGTGAAATTTCGGCCGACCATTGTTCAGAGGCTGCTATGCGTAGGTCTCTTTGGTGATTTTGAATTTGCTTTGCGCAATGTTAAAGTCTTCTTAATTTGGGTATTTTCACAGTATCTTGGTGATCAGATTGTAAGAATATCAATGTCATCTCCCGCACAAAGTTAAACAAAAAGTTATAATGGGAATCTGAGTATGTAGCCACATTTGGTTGATCAGCTGAGCAATTTCAATCTCAATTTAAGTTGGGTGAATTGCATGAATGATTTATTTTGATAAAATACGATTTGTTGGATATAGTAAGTTTAGTTTCTACCAGCAATGCATAATGCATAGGCGAGGATGATCATAGATGTTGGCGGTGGTTCAATACGGACCATCGGCATTTTCTTTACCAAAACCGAGATCCATAACATCTTCTCTTTAATTCTGATTATTATAATAAATTGGGCGATTTGGAGGTGAATGTATGTGTTGACCAAAAGTTAGTTAGGTTTTTCTTCTAATTGCTTCTCTTCATGGAATTTTATTTTCATTTTCTGCCAATCTAAATTTTGAATTATGTTTAGAGGTGATTGGAGAATGGTTTCTCTTTTCAAATTGTGGAGTTGGACTCCACATAGGCTTCTCCAATATGACCTATGAATTTTTGAATACATATGAATAATTTTAAGTTCATCACAAATGAATTGCCTTTGAAGTAGACCTCTTTAGTTAGTTCTGGGCTGAATTAATACTTATTTTTGTTTATTCATGTTCAAGAAATGGATTAGCAGAAATTTGTGTATGAATTGGCTTCTCTTCAAAACTAGGAATTGATGACTCCAATGAATGTCTCTGAATATCTGGACTATGGTGGTGCTTAAATGAAGGGTTTCTTGAATGTTGACATTGGTTGAGAAAGGGCTTTTTCATTAATTTGGCTTTGTCTTATCAATGCAATTTAATGAGGCTGCATTTTTTAAGTTCCCTTTTTCTTGCTTGCCTTCATTATCTGCATGAAGCAGACATTGATGAGAGCTATAATATCATATAATTCTTTCATGAATATTTGAATTTGGCATAAAGTGAACAAAGCTTGAGATAGAACTTATACTCATAATTATCATACATGTACTTGGTATTCAAACTTAGGTAAGCTTTTGGTGTTATTATTATATTTCGATTTGAAATGTGATTTCGATCTCTTACATTACTAATACTAGTTGGTATTGCTATTACATAAATACAATCCTAAGTACTATCATTCATGTCAATACTTTGTTTGAGATAGCCACTGGTAAGTTTATGAGCTTGTTATAATTTGCTCAATTGTATTCCCTTTTATTGGCGTTTTGATGTATGTTTATTCTTGGGTTTGGACTGTTACTTATTATAGTTTGATTTGATGTTTGAATATGGAATATTTGATAATTTTGATGTATGTTTAATTATATGTTGCCACATGCTTTCTTTCTATTGGTGTTTAGCACTTTGAAATTTCAGATTTGAGAAGTACCATTGAGATATTGAGAAGCTCATTTTTGATAAATTGGAGGCCCATAATTTGTAAATTGGGTTTCCAATTTGAAAATGTGGGATCATTGTGGAGTTAAAGAATTGGCAGATTCGTAAGGAATAACAGGGTTAGATGTTTGAATATTAGAGAGAATTTTAGTGGATTTGGCTGCATGAATTGGTAGTGGAAGGAGAAAATAATTGTACAAACATGCTTACAAATGAATTCTATTTCTTTGATTTTTAGACAAATTGGCTGCGTGGTAATGTTTGTTACAATCATTTGTTAATGTATTTATGGTTAGGGCTGATGTTAATGGTATTAGCTTCATTCTTACGAAACTTCTCCCTTTTTATCAATGTATTTAAAATTTGTGTTCTGAAGTGCATTTATGCATATTTCATTATTTACTGAACGTGTTAGGACTATGATGGGAATCAGTAAAATAGGAGTGAATTTGAGGAGGTTGCTAGCTGCTGCTCGTTTATGCAAAGGTAGTAAATTTATGCAACTCCATTAGATGATCGCGTTTTATTAAGCTTTATGTGTGATTATGATTGTGACTAATCTGATGTTTTATTTTGTTACATGTGGGAAAATTCATGGTTCTCTTTATTTACAATAACAAAGTTCATCATTTTCATCTCAGCTTTAGATTGAACTATAGCCTGTTAAGCCACATATGAAACAAACCAATGCTTAGGTTTATAATTTTTTTCATGATTGGTAGTATAATATATTAGCCTAGAATTGATCAATATGAGATGGTCTAAGTGCTAAAATGGTTTATATATAAGAGTGTAGAAAAATATAAACGGCAGAATAGTCCGACAATTTTATTAATGATGATCTTAAATATGTATGACACATCAGAAAAAAATTAACTGATGGTGGGACCACGTCTGGAAAACATATGTTTAAATTTACGATGGCTATTTTTGCACATTTGCCCAATTTTGCCCCATTTTGATTTACAGTGTACAGTTTTGCCCCCTTCAATTTACCAGAGTTATAGTTGCACATTTTTAAATTTATGATGGCTATTTTTGCACCTTTGCCCTTTCTAAAATATTCTATCAAATATCTAAATAAAAGTCGTAGAATTTTGATTAAAAATCCTTAAAATTTAATTAATCTCCTTAAGATAAGGAGATTAAGGGATGCAAGATGATGAGCAATTGTAAGTTGTACAAGAAATTGAGAGTATGTTGAAGAGGGAATGGGAAGTGCATGTAGATTGGTGTGTGTGTGGGAGTAAGCGTGTGGCGGATGCTCAAGCTTCTCGTGCAGTTTTAGGGAGATCAGATGTATTGTTTTTTTTGATACAGTGATCAGATGTATTGTTTTTTAGTCATGTTCCAGATTTTGTTTCTATACTGGTAGAGGAGGATGCTACAATCTACATCCTCTGGTGTTTGTACTATGTAACTTTTGTGCTGACTATTATAAAAAAACGACAAAAAAAAACAAGAAGGAAGTTAAAAAAAATAAAGTGAGAGAAAAGTGGCATGTGACTCGAACTCACTCAGTCTCGCGGGTCTCCAAAATTTCTATTCACTAGTACAGGACCCGCACATATGCGCGGGTTCACTTGTTTATCATGTAATTAATATCCTACTTTTGCTTTATTCACTATGACTCTCAATCACTTGTTTAAGGGACAATAGTACAAACCACTAACGTCAACCCGCTAGCTTCCTTCATTAGGGTTTTTTAAAGCAAATATGTGATCATCTAATTATTGAACATATTATACAATCAAAATGTAACAAATACTAATGAATGAATAACGTTCTCATAGTTTTTTTCATATGTTTTGTTGAGAGTATGATTTTTTAATCATAATGTTTTGATAGAAAGTGTAAATTCCACGTTATTTATACAGTTAATTTATTATATTAATTGGAAAAAAAATATTGAGTAACCAAATGTAGAGGTGGTGTTTGTGGGTAGTTATTTTTGGGTAAAGTGTTAGTGAATGTGTGAGTAGTTTCATAAGTTACGTTCAGTTGGTGTCAAAAGTAGGAATAGTAGGAAAAATAGTAGGTTGTCCAAATAGTTTATGATTAAAAATAAATAAGGAAAACCATGAGAAGTAAGAAAGAAAAATAATTTAAAAGATCATGAAAAAAAGATTAATTTTGATTATTTTTTAAGGAAAAAAGGAGAGAATTTATAAGAGATATTTAAGGAAAGATTATAAATTAGGGAGAAATCTTAACAACGCACTAAAGAATCAAATGTAATTTTTTTATCTTAACATATATGGAGAGGGAATGTGCTTATATGCATATTTTATAAAAGAATTTATGGGAGATAATTAAGGAGATTATAATTTAGAGAGAAATAAAAAAGGATTTCATAAAAAATTATATGTCAGTTTGTTTTTTCTAAAAATAGATGGAGAGAGAATGTGGTTATGTGCAATTTTTTTTCTAAAAATAGATGGAGTGAGTGGGTGGTTACGTTAATGTAAATAGATGGAGAGAGAGTGTGCGTGCTTACGTGGCTTCTTAGAATTCTTGCTTTTAGCCCTCAAAATTGAAATAGAGTTTGACACATCATATTTGAATTCGTAGGAGAAATGAAATTAAAATATAAATTTATATTTATAAATTCTAGTTTGTATTAAGTGAAAGGGAAAAGGTCCTTAAATACTTGTGAGCTTGTATGGTAGGAGCTGTAAAAATCCATTAACTATTTAAGGTACCTTAAATACCCATGAACTATCATTTTGGGAGTTGAAATACCCAAATTTAATGGAATCCTCGAACAACGTTAAAACATCCACTTTTTATTCTCATTATGCCCCTCACTCATGGGTATTTCAACTACAAGAATGATAATTCATGAGTATTTCAACTCCTAAAATAATAGTTTATAGGTATTTTAGCTATTGAAATTGTAACAAAAGGTAGATGTGTTAACTCCGTTTGAGTATTTCATCAAATTTGGATATTTAGCTCTCAAAATGATAGTTCATGGGTATTTAAGGTACCCAAAATAATTAATGGGTATTGACAACTCTTACCATATAAGTTAAGGAGTTTTTTTTTGTCAAAAAGTTAAGGAGTATTTAACTCTTTGCTAAGGGAAATTTAGGGATAAGGACCAAGGAAGAAAAATTAATTACTCCCAAGGAGCTTTTTAAAGTTAATTATTTTGAAGGACCAAAAGTTAAAATAAAACCAGATTATATGGGGATGGTAAGTTAAAATATTTATTGTAACTTTTGGTGGTTAAAAATAATTAAGTTTTTGTAAAGTTCCGTAGGAGTAATTAATTTTCGGGAAAAACTTACATCAAGTTACTTTCTCCAGGTTCTCAAGTTCTTTTAATATCGGAGTGACACGTGTCCCTTTATTGAATGGATGATTGTTATAAAAGGACACATGTCACTCCCATATTAAAAGAACTTGAGAACCTGGATAAAGGAACTTGACCTAAATAAGGTCCTTAATTTTCTTCCTTGATCCTTATCCCTAAATTTCCCTTCTATTAAAAATATTATTTACTCATCATTGTTGAGAGTCTTATTGTGTGCTCGAATTAGGTAATTAAATAAACTCAAAGAAGATAAATTTTTCATCGTATTCATTCTTTCTTAATTACAAAATTTTAAGAAAGTAATTTAACTCACCCACAATCCAAAAACAGGACTCCTAACTCATGATCTATTTGGGTCTGTCCCTAATGGTTTAGGTGGATGGAAATGGAATCTCAAAAATAGGAGAAAGGTTTGTTATAAATGATTTACTTTTTTATAATTAATGATTAATGATTGTTAGTTTCATCAAATTACCAATTTTAATCATAAGTTTTAGAAACTACCCATTCATGAAAAATCTCCTAATTTATGCAATCAATAAGGATATTTTGGGTCAAAAAACTATAAATTGTTAGAATCTTAAGTTTTGATGGTGACTAAGGTATGATATGGACTAGTACTTAAGAGAACATAATCAACACTTAGGAAGGATTAGATGACATGGTTAGAATCCTAAGTTAAGTCACAATCGGATGCGGAATCACTTCCGGATAGACTAGGACTCGCGCACGCGGATGAATGATTTATCCCCCAGCGGCAGCGAGTAACTCACTAGGGAATTAACTTAGTCCATGAGCATTAGCTATACAAAACCTAAGACTAAGCTATGATTCAACCGGAAGTGAAGTTGCTTCATGTTAAACTTAGACTGACGCAGACTGATAAGATAGATATCACCCCAAGCGTCAGTAGGTTCACTTCGTCAAGAAAAAATGCTTCCTGTTAGACTTAGACTGGCGCAGGCTGATAAAATAGAATAACCCCAAGCGTCAGTGAAAAAGCCACGTCAAGTGAAATAGCTTCCTGATAGATTTTGACTGGCGCAGACTGATAGAATAGATATAACCCTAAGCGTCAGTAAGTTTTCCTCGTCAAGTGAAAGTGCATCCGATAGCGTAGTGACTAGCGCTGACTGTTGGATTGAAGGACACTGAGCGAGAGTGAGTAATAGTAAACAAAATCCTTCATCCAGTGGTTTTACTTCCGGATGTAGAAGTGCTTCCGGATACATCATAGACTAAGAGGACTAACGTTCAAAGTATACAATACACTAAGTCAGAACATAGTCTAAGTAAGACTACTCCCCATAGCAAACAAGCTTCCCAAAGCATGTATAGTTCTTACTATATTTGATTATATATATTGCTATGTTGGACTAACCAGTATGTGCAGAACTTAGTCACACTTCCGGATGCAAATGAGCTTCCGGATGGAAAGACTCTTGGCATTGGGATTCAGAGATTAACACTTGATTGCCACTTCCGGATGAACGATGATCATCTGTCAGCATGAGTACAAGAATAAACGCCACATACACAGAAGTCAGATTGCTTTCATCAGGGCAGAGGTGTCAGGACTACTTTTCAGAGATAAAGCAAGTCAACCCTGCTAAGCTTTAATGGAGCGTTTAAGAAGATGTACTTCCAAACAGTAACAAGAGGTTAACAGATATTCAAACAACATTGTTACCTACCAAGCATGAGGAGTATGAGAGATGAGGAGAACATAATCTGAAGATTCATTCAAGCTCATACTACCCACAAGAGTCAGAGTCCATAAGAGAGCTTCTGATAGCAAGAGAGCATCCAATAGCAAAGCGCTCTTATCATTCATGGACAAGTGCTTGGAAGACGAAGTTCCTCTATGTGATAGCAAGCAGAATGATAGAGTCCACGAGCTTCACTTCAGATAGCAAGAGAGCTTTCGATAGTAAGTCTCTTAGCATCCTGGACTTATGCTTGAGGAACGAAGTCCTCATCTGACAACAAGCAAGAGTCAGACCGTACAGTGTATAGATGTCAGAACGACTTTTGCCAGAACAGTGTTGTCAGAACAGTGTTGACAGAACAGCTGGTCAGAGCACCTTTTCAGATAAAGCAAAGTCAACTCTGCTGTGCATTAATGAGGACAACGTATACAAGGCCCCAACGGCTAGATTCAAACGGCCTTATTGCCTCTCCAACGGTTGGATAATCAGAGGCTGATATAAAAGGAGATATTTTTCATTTCTGAAGAGTAGAGCTTGAAAAAGAAGAGCTAGAGAAGAGAGAGCTTCAGGAGTTTTGATAAGCAAGAGAAATAGAATGAAGAAGCTCAAGCCTACTATCTGAAATATCTTTCTACTCTCTGATCTTAAGTTGTAATATTCTTAGAGAGAATTTGTTGAGAGCAATTATTGTACCTAAGTGAGTAACATAATCTGTTCATTGAGAGAACCCACTTAGTTGAGCTTAAGTGTTTAGCACAATCAGTTCATAGAGTGAACATCCTATCAAACCTGTTCTAAAGCTTGTTGCTTGAAGAACAGTATTGTAATCATTGTTAAATCATTGTCTGTAAAGACTGAACCCTTCTAGGTGTGAGGGGGAGCTGTATAGGTTGCAAGTGAGCCCGCAAAACTTGCAGTTGTAAAGGTTGCAAGTGATCCCGTAAAACTTGCGGTTAGGTTTGCAGGTGAACCCATTGTAAAACCTGTGGGTTGTTAGGTGAACCCGTGTTCGTAAAACCTAAAGTGTAAAGGCTTCTCTTGTGCCCGGTTTAAACAAGAATAGTGGATTGGAAATCTCAGGTGTAGCCTGGGGACTGGATGTAGGTCTGGGTGACCGAACCAGGATAAATTTGAGTGTGCATAAATTTATATTTAATCATTCTATTTTGCATCACATAACATACTGACTTGTGCATAGCATTATTTATTATCATCATCACCGAGCACAAGCAGTCTTTCGAAAAAGAGTCTTAAGTTTTTATTCTGTCACCCAATTCACCCCCCCTCTTGGGTGACAGCCACACATTTCATTTGGTATCAGAGCAGGTCACTTGTTTAAAGGATCCAACGATCTCAAGTGTAAAGACCTTGGCTGATTTGGGTTAAAAATGTTTTCCAAAGGTTTTGATCATACCATTCCACCTGTGTTAGAAAATATTGATTTTTGTTGGTGGAAAGCAAGAATGGAAAGTTTTATACAGTCCACTAGTTTGAAAATGTGGGATATTTTTGAAAATGATTTTGATTTCAAACCAAGAGGAAACTGGACTGAAAAGGAGAAAAATCTGTTTTCCTTAAACATTAGAGCAATGCAAATTTTATACAAAGGCTTAACTGAAAATGATTTCCAGAAGATCAAACATTGCTCTAGTGCTAGAGATATTTGGAATACTCTTGATATGATATATGCTTCTAACCCATCTCTTGAAAGCACAGCTGTCCAAAGCTCAACTCATGCTCTTTGTGAATCATCTACTGATGAGCTTCTGGAAGGTGATATTGAGGAAGCAGGCTTCAGTGAAGAGAGTATCCATTTCTGCCTAGAAGATTCAGAAAGTGAGGTATCTGGATCTGAACTTGAACTTTCTGAATTGCAAGATGCATACAATGAGTTATATACCGAATATTGTAAACTTGCAAAAGAACTTCTAGGCTTAAAAGAAAAAGATAGGAAACTTGAAAAACTAATTCCTTCTTCTACGTCCAAAGTTTCCAAGGTTCCTTTTAAAGAACTAGTGGTTCCGATAGCTAGCCCACTATCGGTAGGGAAAACTTCAACATGCCTTGAAAAATGTTTTGACTGTAAACACGTGTTGAAGGAAAAAGGAAAGCTTTCAAAAGAAACTGAGATTTCAAAGGAACAAAAAGCTTTTCTAAAGAAAACTAATCATGATAATGATAGAAAACCCCATGTTGATTATCATTCCATTATCTGTCATTATTGTGGTAGATTAGGACATATTTCTCACACATGCAGTCTTAGAAGAAATTCAAATGTGAGAAATAAGTTTGTATGGATTCCTAAAGGACAAGTAAGGTCCAGTGCTAACCATGTAGGACCCAAGTACAAATGGGTACCAAAACATCCTCCTAGTGCCTTACTTGTGCAGGAAAGATCAAGAGTTCCTCTTACCCCAAAGAAGAGAACTCGTGGTGATGCAACTGCTGAAACCCCCTGGTACAATCATAAGAAGCAATGCGCAATCACCAGGAACAATGGTTCTGTCTCAAGGATGAGCTATCACAGAGTTCCATTCAACTATCCTGAGAAGAACAAGAGAGAGTGGATTCCTCGATCAACATTGAAAAGGCTCTTGAATCCTACCTCTCAGAAGAAAGTGCTTCGAACCAAGGATAAGTATAGAAGATCTCCTTGGGTAAGCAAGAGATCATGTAGCAACGAAGTATTTGATAGTAAAATCTCCTATGCTAATATTAGATGGACTTATTGAGATTTTACATTAAGCATCCTAAGATGTGAACATTATATTAATCATAGAAGAAAGCTTAAAGAAATTAATAATGTTCATAATCCACATGCTGTCCATGACTAACTTGATCAAAAACCTTGTATATCCTTATGCATATAGTCATGATAGATTCACCATGCCATACACATAGATTTTGGTGCTGCTCTGAAAATAGAATCCTTGCATTGCCAACCAAAATCAAGCGAGCTACTGCTTGATGCGAAAGGAGCTATGGTGATATCATTCTTACCTTCCTCCTTACTTGAATAATCATTTGGGTAGTAAATGCATGATGGGCTTAACAGATTTTATTTCTCTGAAACTGATATGATTTCCCTTATCTGTGATGACCTTATTTTCTGTAAAAATGATCCTATCATATCAAATTCATTTTCTGATATAATGCATACTGATTTTACAGATTCAAGAAGTCTGACACTTTGAAACTGAACTTTCGTCAAAACCTTCTGAATTTGTGCATGCTGAATCATTGTGTTCCAAGATTTCTGACATTGTTAAGAAGATTCAGAACTAGTTTCAGAATTTTGACACTAAAACTAAAAACCTTCTTCAGAGTTTTTCATATGGTGTCTAAATCGTTTTACTCATATATGCTTAGCAAATTCTTTTAAGGGCGCCTCTCATGAAAGAAAATAGTTTATGCATTCACCTTGATTTTTGAAAGATCCTTTTTGAAATGCAAACTTTCAAAACAGATTCCGATCCTCTTTAAACTTACATGACAACCATACCTCATGATAGCATTCAAAAGTTATTTCTGATTTTCCATTTCATGTGGTATCTCTTGCATCAAGTTTTTCAATGCATAAGCAGCTATGACTTCAAGAACAATACACCCCTCTTAATTACATCTTTAAGTTCTCAATCTACTAATGATCTCGGTTCAAGTTTGTGGTTTAAGAATGTTGACACAGATTATTGAAGCTTGAACAATGAGAATGACCAAGAGAGAATGGCAACGAAAATGCTCCTTATCAAGATGTGTGGAATGGCTACACTAAACCTGAGAAACTCTCGCCAATACACATGAGCATTTCTATCCCCTACACATTCTGTTGTGAAATTTAATGAATAGTCTCTCTCTTGTCTGACATGCATTAGAAATCTTAGGAAATGCCTTGAATTAAACTCTGCTAGATCTGTAAAACATGGCATAGTATCACAAGTATGCTATAATCTGTATTAATTTCAAGCTTGTTGATATCCTAAGAACAATGAGACCACACTGAGCATATCTAGAAGAACTTGAGCTAATATTTGGAAATTATTCTCGTGATCATATGCTGAAATTTGGTTGTTTTTGTAAACCGGATTTAGTCTTAAAATCAAACTATTCTGTGAGCATGAAGATTTCCAGTATTTCATTTTTGTGAGGATAAAGATTTTTCAAACTTTCATTGTGTTAATAATTCACGTGTCTTCATGATCTAACATGAACATCCTTGAGGCATATTTATTGAACTATACTTGCTTATGAAACTCTGAAAATATGCCACCTGTTTGATACTCGCTGTACTGTCACATTGATATTTATCTATGAGAGTATAAGTAAAGTTCATGTCTTGATAGTGAAACTATGTGAACGTGTAGACAATTTCAAAATTAGTTTTCACATAATCATTGCTCATATTTTCTTAAAACCAATTAGCAAGCATGATTTCTTAAAATTATTAACTTGTGCTGATTAACACAGATTGACTTGAATGTCCTGAGGATGGTCTCCAATGTTAAATCTTAAGTTCTTTCACTGACCATCAGGAAGCAATTGTTTCCTCAAGCACATGCAGGACCAATCATCAAGTTTGAGCAAAGTTGCTTTCGCAACAATCAGCGCCTTCGATAGCAGGCCAACTATTGAACCATGGGAAGAGTAGAGTGACTGCCCAGTCATGTCTGCTTGTGGTTGTAGCTCAGCTTGCCGAAGCGAATCATCAAAGCACTTGCGCTAGGGGTTTCCACTTGAGATAGCACACCTCTTGAAGATGTCAGGAAGCATGCTTATCTGCGTATGATTCAGATTCATGAGTCTAATAGAGTATGAGGATTCCTCATCTGTGGTAACATCTACACCTTACCATCTCTTATATATGATGCATACATGGCATTGGTAAGGGTGTCAATTTAGGATGTTTTTCTCAGTCTCCATTGACTTCAAAATCATTCACTGTCTTAGAAAATCATCCCAGCTCACACATCTGTATCCTTTATATGACACGCTGGAAAGTAATTGATAACATACCTCTCTTATATGCTTCTTTTCTTGATCTTGTGATGATTAATCTTAATATAGAAAGAGAAGTAGATGGACATTACTTGATAATGATCCCTTGAAAATAGAGAGTTACATGCTGTCATCGATAATAAACTCTTGAGATGCTGTGATGCAATTTGTTTGGAAATTACTTTTGGCATTTTAAACTCATAAAATTCATTTGACTTGGTTTCATTTCATATGGTATCACAAATTTCACTTGGCATTCAATCATTTCATATCACAAATTCAAACTCACATATTTCATTTGATTTCATTTGGTATCACGAATTTAAAATCACAAATTTTCATTTGATATCATAATCATCATTTTAAACGCACCAAAATTATTTTGATATCATGTTAATCATTTCGAGAGGGTCAAAATTACTTTTGATGTCTTCTATATTTGAAAAGAATTTTCACCTTCAAAAAGAGAACTGTTTTTGTATGTTTTGATCTAGACTTAATCCTTGCAAAACATGTTCTGTTATCTTGCATAATGGTTAGGGAGAGTAAACTCACTTAGAATACTGAATCAATATTTTCTTTTTGTCTCACACTGTTTAGCTATCCTACATAATGTTTAGGGAGAATACAATCATTTAGGATAATGAATCATTATTGTTGTTCTCGTACGTTGTATTGAATAATCTAGAACAAATACATAGGGAGAAAATATTAGGTAGAAAGCCCATTCCTAGGAGAACGATAGAAGTATCCCCATCCATAAGGCTAGCTTGCACTTGTTGAATTTTGATGAAGCCAAAAGGGGGAGAGAGATGAGACATGAGATGTCTAGAGATGAGACATGAGATGAGATATAAGATGTCTAGCTAGAGATGAGACATGAGATAAGATAAGATGTCTAGATATCTGGGGAGAGAACTGGGGAAAGAAATATAGCTCTGGGAGTGATCTAAGTTTAATTATGTTCTCTAGTCATCATGAGATGAGATATAAGATGTCTAGCTAGAGATGAGACATGAGATAAGATAAGATGTCTAGATATCTGGGGAGAGAACTGGGGAAAGAAATATAGCTCTGGGAGTGATCTAAGTTTAATTATGTTCTCTAGTCATCTATGGGTTTGTCATCATCAAAAAGGGGGAGAATGTTAGAATCTTAAGTTTTGATGGTGACTAAGGTATGATATGGACTAGTACTTAAGAGAACATAATCAACACTTAGGAAGGATTAGATGACATGGTTAGAATCCTAAGTTAAGTCACAACCGGATGCGGAATCACTTCCGGATAGACTAGGACTCGCGCACGCGGATGAATGATTTATCCCCCAGCGGCAGCGAGTAACTCACTAGGGAATTAACTTAGTCCATGAGCATTAGCTATACAAAACCTAAGACTAAGCTATGATTCAACCGGAAGTGAAGTTGCTTCATGTTAAACTTAGACTGACGCAGACTGATAAGATAGATATCACCCCAAGCGTCAGTAGGTTCACTTCGTCAAGAAAAATGCTTCCTGTTAGACTTAGACTGGCGCAGGCTGATAAAATAGAATAACCCCAAGCGTCAGTGAAAAAGCCACGTCAAGTGAAATAGCTTCCTGATAGATTTTGACTGGCGCAGACTGATAGAATAGATATAACCCTAAGCGTCAGTAAGTTTTCCTCGTCAAGTGAAAGTGCATCCGATAGCGTAGTGACTAGCGCTGACTGTTGGATTGAAGGACACTGAGCGAGAGTGAGTAATAGTAAACAAAATCCTTCATCCAGTGGTTTTACTTCCGGATGTAGAAGTGCTTCCGGATACATCATAGACTAAGAGGACTAACGTTCAAAGTATACAATACACTAAGTCAGAACATAGTCTAAGTAAGACTACTCCCCATAGCAAACAAGCTTCCCAAAGCATGTATAGTTCTTACTATATTTGATTATATATATTGCTATGTTGGACTAACCAGTATGTGCAGAACTTAGTCACACTTCCGGATGCAAATGAGCTTCCGGATGGAAAGACTCTTGGCATTGGGATTCAGAGATTAACACTTGATTGCCACTTCCGGATGAACGATGATCATCTGTCAGCAAGAGTACAAGAATAAACGCCACATACACAGAAGTCAGATTGCTTTCATCAGGGCAGAGGTGTCAGGACTACTTTTCAGAGATAAAGCAAGTCAACCCTGCTAAGCTTTAATGGAGCGTTTAAGAAGATGTACTTCCAAACAGTAACAAGAGGTTAACAGATATTCAAACAACATTGTTACCTACCAAGCATGAGGAGTATGAGAGATGAGGAGAACATAATCTGAAGATTCATTCAAGCTCATACTACCCACAAGAGTCAGAGTCCATAAGAGAGCTTCTGATAGCAAGAGAGCATCCAATAGCAAAGCGCTCTTATCATTCATGGACAAGTGCTTGGAAGACGAAGTTCCTCTATGTGATAGCAAGCAGAATGATAGAGTCCACGAGCTTCACTTCAGATAGCAAGAGAGCTTCCGATAGTAAGTCTCTTAGCATCCTGGACTTATGCTTGAGGAACGAAGTCCTCATCTGACAACAAGCAAGAGTCAGACCGTACAGTGTATAGATGTCAGAACGACTTTTGCCAGAACAGTGTTGTCAGAACAGTGTTGACAGAACAGCTGGTCAGAGCACCTTTTCAGATAAAGCAAAGTCAACTCTGCTGTGCATTAATGAGGACAACGTATACAAGGCCCCAACGGCTAGATTCAAACGGCCTTATTGCCTCTCCAACGGTTGGATAATCAGAGGCTGATATAAAAGGAGATATTCTTCATTTCTGAAGAGTAGAGCTTGAAAAAGAAGAGCTAGAGAAGAGAGAGCTTCAGGAGTTTTGATAAGCAAGAGAAATAGAATGAAGAAGCTCAAGCCTACTATCTGAAATATCTTTCTACTCTCTGATCTTAAGTTGTAATATTCTTAGAGGGAATTTGTTGAGAGCAATTATTGTACCTAAGTGAGTAACATAATCTGTTCATTGAGTGAACCCACTTAGTTGAGCTTAAGTGTTTAGCACAATCAGTTCATAGAGTGAACATCCTATCAAACCTGTTCTAAAGCTTGTTGCTTGAAGAACAGTATTGTAATCATTGTTAAATCATTGTCTGTAAAGACTGAACCCTTCTAGGTGTGAGGGGGAGCTGTATAGGTTGCAAGTGAGCCCGCAAAACTTGCAGTTGTAAAGGTTGCAAGTGATCCCGTAAAACTTGCGGTTAGGTTTGCAGGTGAACCCGTTGTAAAACCTGTGGGTTGTTAGGTGAACCCGTGTTCGTAAAACCTAAAGTGTAAAGGCTTCTCTTGTGCCCGGTTTAAACAAGAATAGTGGATTGGAAATCTCAGGTGTAGCCTGGGGACTGGATGTAGGTCTGGGTGACCGAACCAGGATAAATTTGAGTGTGCATAAATTTATATTTAATCATTCTATTTTGCATCACATAACATACTGACTTGTGCATAGCATTATTTATTATCATCATCACCGAGCACAAGCAGTCTTTCGAAAAAGAGTCTTAAGTTTTTATTCTGTCACCCAATTCACCCCCCCTCTTGGGTGACAGCCACACATTTCATAAATTTGGCGGGCAAAGTGAATTGAGATCTTATAATAAGAATCAAAAAATAAACCTCTTATCTTGATCTTATATAAGGGACTAGAGGGAGTTTATTTATTGTTATCTATCCATGGTTATAAATGTTGGAGAAATCAACAATTTCATGTGGGTGTGTCAAATAGAGAAGTCTCACATTGCTTGGGAGTGAGAACTTACAAGGGTATATAATAAACTTGTGTTCTAGCTCAAGTTAAAGGGTCAAAAGAGGAGTGGGCCTCGCGCGCCACCAAGAGGCAAATGCAGTGGAAATCCGGCGATTCCCCCCTGCGCGCACGACAAATATGGACTGGGCATTTTTTAATTACCAATTTTATGAAAATAATAAATGATTATTTTTATATATGCCTTACCAGAAAACCATGTTATTTGAGGATTATATTTTTGAATACCCATGAATTCGGTTAGCAGGAGTTTGAATGAATTCCAACGTATGCATGCCCGTTTGAATTCATTTGTGCTTATCCTAACCGCTGTTTTACGTTAATAACCGATAATTGATGGTCATTAACATGGTAATTAAGTGTGTGCCCAACGTCTCTGAAGTCTTTGCCTATAAAAGGCAGTGTCTGGCAAGAGGTCCAATACACTGAGCTTCAGAGCTTCCATCTTTCCTCTTTTGTATTCACACTCTGCTGTGTTCTTTTTTCTTTCGTTGTTCTGTTTCCTTGCTTCTGCAGGAGGGATGTGTTTAGTCCTGGGGAGTGCCGCTTCCTTCTTGGCCGGTGGTCGCGGAATAACTTTATTATTGATTGCCAACAATCAATAGAGTTAATTTTTGTTCTTGCTGAGATGGAGATGAATTCCGATACTGTCAATCCTGAGCAACCTGCTGTTACACTTGCTGTTCCAATTCAGAGACCATTCCCAGATGTTTCCAGAATTGAGCTGTTTGATGGAAAGAACTTTAGGCAATGGCAGGAACGTGTCTACACCATTCTGGACGTACATGGAGTGGCTGATGCACTGACTGAACTTGTTCCTCCTCCAGATGCAGAACAAACCAAGATTAATTCTTGGACTTATGCCAATAAGGTTTGCAGACATACCCTTATTAGTACTTTATCTAATGATTTGTTCGATGTGTACCATGTATACAAGGAGGCTAGCAAAATATGGGAGTCGCTTATCCTCAAATACACTGCCGAGGATGCTGGGAAACAGAAATTTGTGGTTGGAAATTTCTACAAGTGGGAAATGACAGATGAGAAATACATCAAGTTGCAGATTAACGAATATCATAAGCTGCTAGAGGAGTTGAGAGCCGAAAACATCAATCTTCCTGATGAGTTTGTGGCTGGAGTCTTGATCGAGAAGTTGCCAGGATCATGGAATGACTACAAGCAACAACTAAAACACAAGCAGAAGCAGATGTCTCTCACCGACCTGATTACTCATATCATCATAGAGGATACTAATAGGAAGGCAATTCAAGCTGCTAAAGCAAAAGAAGCAGCTGTTAAAGCAAATCTGGTGGAAGACAAGCCTCACTCCAAGAGGTATGATTCCAAATATAAAAAGAAGCAAAAGCAAAAACAAAATTCTGATTACAAGCCTAAGGATACTAACTCCAAATTTAAAAAGAAAGTGTCCCTGAGGACACGACTCAGATTTGTCGCCTACCAGATTGTCAGCTACCAGTTTGTCACCTATCATAGCCTATCAGATTGTCAGCTACAAGTTTGTCGCCTATCAGATTGTCAGCTACAAGTTTGTCGCCTATCATACGACGCCTATCAGATTGTCAGCTACAAGTTTGTCGCCTATCACATTGTCACCTATCAGATAGTCAACTACAAGATTGTCGCCTATCACACTGTAAACTATCAGATTGTCGACTATCGTCGTTTTGTATTGATTGCCAACAATAAACACCTTCCTCTTATTGACATTCTACAACATAGATGGATTTAGAGTTGTAGTGGAGCAATACCTTGATGTTGTCATTAAAATAAATGCTTCAGGTTGGCAGGCTAGAATATTACAGCATGAGTGTGATCATCTTGATGGAACTGTCTATGTTGATAAAATAGTACCTAGAACTTTTGGAACTATAGAAAACTTGGACTTGCCTCTTGTCCAGGGCACTCCAAAACTTGGTCCTCGTTGATTTTTAGTTTTGATGCCTTTCTCACCTTCATGTGAGCATCAACACTGGTTTCTGTACATGTTACTTGAGATTTTTAAATTATGTGATTGAATACTGCCTCAGTTTGAGCATGGGGAAAGCCTCATAAGTTTTGTTGTATTATATTCTCTTGACAGTTTTCAGTTAATGTCATCTTTCCTAATCGGAATCACTATTAAATTTCACTGTTAAAGGCTTATAGAAACACCAATGCAGAGTCTTTAGAAGCACCTACAATGGCTGGGTACTGTTGATTTTACATTCTCTTTATGGCGGCTATAGTGAAGCAGCTTGTGCATATGGATGTAATTTGATATCTGATGTGAAAACCTTCAAAACCCCTGCCAAAAAAGATATATGAAAAGTCTTAGAGCTTGTTAATGACGAGTGAAAGTGAATGTGTTACCATTAAAAAGTGGTAGATATTAACCAAAGCATTTGGTTAAGTGGTAAGAGACTCATCCAACCTTAACCAACATCAGGGGTTCAATCCCTACTTGGGTATGGAGCATGTTAAAACTCTTGGCAAGTTGTCTCACCCATTGACATGCCCACAATCAGCGATTCAGATTACTCTAAGACTGTTGATATGTCTGAAAGATGGCCTACCGGTACCCCAAGATACTGAAGGAGAAATAAAAAAAGAAAGACAACTTATATCTTAATCTTAGTCATGATTCTACTCTGCAGTGTGATTTTTTATGTGTATTTCATTTGTACTTAATTTGGATTGAATTTGAATCATTATTCACTAATCGTGAACAAAATTGTAACAATATATCAAGCCTTCTTATATACTTTAGTGAGGATTTTGAATCATGTGTTTTTTGGTAACACTATAATGTTATGGTTTAAAAAAAACTACGAAAAATCTCAATAAAATGACAATTAAATATCAAAAGGAAAAAAAGGGATCACGAATTTGCGAAAGGACAAAAGATGGCAAAAAGGAGTTACGAATTTGCGAAAGGACAAAAGATGACAAAAAGGGGTCACAAATTTGTGAAAGGACGAAAACATGAATAACCAGTTTCAAGTCATAAATTACTACTACTTTTTACTACCTAGAAGAAGTCTTGTTTCTCTGAACCATATAAACTACTTTAGTAACACAAATAATTACATATGGAGAGCGAATAACTATTCTTATATTGCGGTTTACTACTTATGTTTTGTAATTACTTAAAAGGGGACTTGTTTATCCCTGAAAATACATTAACTACTTCAGTAATACGAGTATGAAAAAAACTTACCTCCATTCCCTCCATTTCTCCAATTAAAATTAAACACATGTACAATTGGTCACATCATCTTCTCTTTCTTTTTCTCTCTCCTCCATCTCATCTCTATCCCATCATTCCCAAACCCTATTCCCAAATTTAAAAATAAACCCTCCCTCCTCCCTTCTTCCTCCTTCTCTTCCTGACACTTCTCTTTCCCAAACACCATTCATTCATTCTTCCACACCATTCATGTGCTGAATCATGGGCAATCTCTTTGCCATTCTCACATCTCATAATCACAACTACCACAACAAAAAGCAAACAAAACCTAATTCCTCTAGCAATCGCTGGACACGTTCTTCAATTCTCGCAAGGAGACAATCGAAAATCAACGATGCTTCTATTCAAGAACAGGCCATCATGGCTACTGCCGTTGAAGAATTCGACTGTTTTCACACATGGGTTTCTATTGTTTATGATGAAAGTCATGTCAAGTTTTAATTTTTAGCTCTCTATAAGATGATTGTTATTTGGGTCAAAGATCAATCTAGCCACCAAACAATTTCCAATGTATCAATTTGGCCTATAAACAATTTTCGGTCTCAATCTGGCCTATAAACAATATAAAAGGCTCATTCTGTCCACTACTCTATTGGAAAATACTAAAATACCCTTGAGACATATTTAATATAATTTTTAAAGATGTGAGTCCCACATTTTAAAAATAAAAAGTTATCACCCCTGCCCCACCCCTGTCTTCTCCCTCCTTCACCCACCTTCACCCACTTGACCACCACACTCCTCTCTCTCTCCTAACCTCACCCACCGCCTTCTCCCGCCACAACAAATCCACTTCTCGTATCCCATAGCCACCTCCACCTTCTCCATTCTCCATCTGAAAACTCACTCCACTTCTCTCCCAAGTCCCACCAAATCTCCTATCCTCACCGGGACCAAGTAAGAGAGGAAGTAAGTGTGAGCCAGAAACGAGAGTGAGCAAGTGGCCATCGGAGTCGGAGGAGAGTTCCGATCTTACATGTAAGTTCGGATTCTGACCCACGTGAGTCTCTTATCCTGAATTCCACCCTTCATTTTTTTTGGGCGAAGGCCCAAAAATGATACATAACTATGGGCCAAGGAACAAAACTAATACATAACTATTTTGAGGTACACCAACGATACCCAACTTTACCATGTGATCAAGAATGATATTTTCACTAATATGACAATAAGATTAGAGATGAAAAGTCCAAAATACCCTTATAAATTAAATATATTTTCTTTCTCCTTATTCCTTCTTCCTTCTTCTTCTTCCTTCCACCACCAACAACCACACCGGCGGGTGGAGGTGCACGGCCAACCACCACCGGCGCTGCCACCAAGAAATAATGTATATCTTTAAGAATAAGGAGGCAAAGTAGAGAATAGAGAGTGTGAAAGAATGACAAGTGGTGGTGGAAGTGAATAGAGAACAGAGGTGGAAAACAGAGAATGGTACATGGTACCTTATGCAGTCGAGGGAGTTCCCACTTGTGACCACCTCAAACTCCGAACTGTGAGCCTCTCTCTCGCCGCAGATTCCATCCCCGGCGGCCACGTGACCCTTCTTGAGCTGCTCTTTCTTTCAGAATGAGTGGGTCCTCTAGAAGGCCGGCGAAACGGAGGGACTCGTCAATCATGCGGATCTGAGCAGCGTGATGGTCCTTCTCTGATTGTGCGGCGCCGACGCCGGCCATGGCAGCGCCGGTGGTGGTTGGTCGTGAGCCTCCGCCGCCGGTGTAGTTGTTGGTGGTGGAAGGAAGAAGAAGAAGGAAGAAGGAATAAGGAGAAAGAAAATATATTTAATTTATAAGGGCATTTTGGACTTTTCATCTCTAATCTTATTGTCATATTAGTGAAAATATCATTCTTGATCACATGGTAAAGTTGGGTATCATTGGTGTACCTCAAAATAGTTATGTATTAGTTTTGTTCCTTGGCCCATAGTTATGTATCATTTTTGGGCCTTCGCCCTTTTTTTTCAATTTGAGAGAGTGTAAAGTATAGCTCTCCATTATTATATTATTATTTGCAGAGAAAGAATAGAATAGAGAGGTTGCTGCACGAAAAAGATGAATGAATGTGAATGTGTACTAGAATTGTGGAGAAAAATTGTGGATGGTAAGTGAAAAATCAAAAAGTTAACTGTGATGGACATTTTTGCCCGAAGTTTTGAAATTTGATGGACAGTTTTGCTCCAAAAAAATTTACGTGACTATTTTTGCACATTTGTCACAATTATGTGGACATTTTTGCACTTTAACCAAAATAGCCACTATAAATTTAAAAATAGGCATCTGGTTAATTTAAGGGGGCAAAACCGTACACTGTAAAGCAAAATGAGGCAAAAGTAACATCTCTGTTAGGCAAAGGTAAACGGACGTTTTACAAATGTAGTCCCACCATCAGTAAATGACGTGTCATACATTTGAGGGTACAATATGTTGGTGAGACTTTATTTTTTGAGATGGAGATTTATTTTTTTAGATGATTACGAAGAATTAAGGTGGATTTCACATTATTTTGGGTTGTATTTGGTTTCTTATCAAAATGATTTATGGATTTAGGGTTCATTTCAAGTGATTTAGGGTTCAACTGGATGCATTTCAGCTTTCACGGTGGATTTTGGAATTGACACGTCATTTACTGATAGTGGAGCCTACATCTGGAAAACGTCTGTTCCACTCTTCCTAACAGAGAGATTACTTTTGCCCCATTTTGGTTTACAATGTACGATTTTGCCCCATTTTGCTTTATAGTATACAATTCCCCCCCTTAAATTTACCAGAGTTATAGGTGCCCATTTTTAAATTTATGGTGGCTATTTTTGTACCTTTTCCCTTTATGAAACCATGGTTTAGAGCCTAAGCCATGATTTTGAAAGGATATATTGGCTTCAAACCATGGTGTCATAAGCTATACTAAGATCATGAGTCATTACTATATGTAAATGATTTGAGGAATAAGCCCCCAAGAATTAGTTGTACTATCTATCTATACATGTAAATGGGTCCAAGTGTTATTATAAATAGATCTAGTTTGAATTGGAATTATGTTGTCATATTGTTTATAATTTCCTCATTATGGAGAAAAGACTAAATTTATGTGCACCCTGGTGCAGAAATTGAAGTTTGATGGAGGGAATAGGGGAAGGAAGAGTGAAAGAGATATCGACGATGAAGATGTTGAGAAATATTTGGGTCTCAAGAATGGAAAATCGTTTAAGAAGTTCAGAAAGAAATAAGACTATAACTCAACTAATTTATGTTTTGCAATATTTAATTGTACATGGCATTTTTGTAGCTTTAGGTTGAGTTTTCTTAAATAGAACACATTTCTTCCAAATATAATAGTTGGGGCTTGGTTTTGAAGGAGCTAAATATATAAAACATACATCGTGGAAAATGTTTGTTATATATGTCAACCTACCAATGAAGCCTTTTTCAATTCAATGTACTTTATATAAGCTATTTGAATTTTGTCGTCTTTTTATGTCATAATTTCTCCTTCCCTTTTCAATTCTATGTACTTTATATAAGGTTTTTACATCATTTAATAATATATAATTGTTGATTCCCATACCTTTGAAACTTTTGATTCTACAATGTAGGTTCTCTACATTAGTTTTGTTTGATTGTGTGCACAATTACTGGTTTAAGTGATGTTAAATTCATTTGGTGGTAATATGCAAGTAATGATATTATTATTTTTCAGAAAACCCATTAAGTGTGCAAGTGAAGAGTTAAGATGTAAATTTACTAATAAACTATTACCAAAAGTGCACTAACACAATTGACTAAATAAAAGATGCAAATTTAGCTACAAACTATTACTAAAAGTGCATTCAGGACAATTGACTAATTAAAAGTGCATATTTACTTACATACAGACTATTACCAGAAGTGCATTTGACACAATTGACTAATAAAAGGTGTATATTTACTAACAGACTATTATCAAGAGTGCAATCAGCACAATTGACTAAAAAAGGTATAGTTCTTTTTTTTTAAAAAAAAGGTACATATCTACCAACCAACATTTTATACAATGTTTTAAATTTCCCTTATATTAGTAGGATGATATATCTCAATTCAATATATTATAGATTGTGCTAGACAAGAATATAAAGGGAGAAAAAACTATATCAAGTATTTTGGTAGTAGAAAAGTTGTATATAAATATTTTGAGGCATAGTCTTTTATATTTTATAGTTATCTAGATCAGTGTGTATCTCTTATAGATTTGAAATGATATTGGTTTAGGCAGTTGAAAATTTTCATTTCAAAAGGTATTGAAAAATGTTTCAAAATTCTTTATTAAGTATATACTATAATTTAGTTTTATAGGTATGATGATGTGATATAATGTGAGCTGATTTGAATGGGTATAAAAAATTGACAGCGGAGGGCCGATGAGGAAAATGCCGCAGAGGCAACTCAAACCCTTTCTTGGCCACCACGAATACGAAAGGTCATAATCATAATTAATTTTTTATTTATTTTATTTTCTTACAACTTTATTTGCCAAAGAAAAAGACTCACCATGACTCTGGAGGGTCATAATTAATTTTTTTATTGTTTCTTTTTACAGTTTTATTTGCCAAAGAAAATGACTAATAACGATCATAATTAACTTTTTAATATTCTTCTTATAATTTTTTAAACACAGCCAAATATAATCTAAAGTTATTGACTACAAATTAATCAAGACTTGAGTGGTAAGAATGTTCTCCGACATGATTTTCCCTCCTCTAACTTTTAAAAGCTTTTCGGGATTCAAATATACCTTCTCCTTACATGCATAGAAGCTGATTTAACATCTCAACCAACTATACAGTCCGTATTTTTTACAGTTTTTTTTTTTTTGCCAAAGAAAATAACAAATCTTCACTCTCTCTCTCTCTCTCCTTCAATGGCAAAGAAACCCATCAAATTCTCAGTGGTATGCATGCATGTTTTGTTTTCTCATTTCTATGCGTTAAAAGTGTGTTTCATGTTATGAATGAATGCTGAACTTCAAGCTTCTCTCTTTGCATGCATTGATGGTACGTACTACATAGGTGGATGCTTTCACTGAGACGGCCTTCAAGGGAAACCCTGCAGCTGTATGCATATTAGAGGAAGAGAGAGACGAGAAGTGGTTGCAATCAGTGGCCACTGAGTTCAATCTCTCTGAGACATGTTTCTTGCTTCCTGTTTCACATATCAAAGCTTCCTCTGTTCCTCGTTTCAGTCTTAGATGGTTCACTCCTGTCTGCGAGGTAACATTTACTATCTCGTTTGCTAAATATAAGAGGTAGTTGACTTTTTTGGAGAATACTAAGAAAGCAAAATGAACCACTTAATTATTAATTATGACATATTTTATATATTAATGGATCGTATGTTAGTTTATAAGTCAAATAAACTAGTTTAAAGGAAAATTTTGGAAAAATCAATTTTAATGACCTCATTTAGCTTTCTTAGAATTTTCCAAAAAAGTCAACTAGATCTTTTATATAGGATCAGAGCGAGTATATCAATTTAAAATGTAAATAGCTCTTGTGTGATTGAATGTGCAGATTTGACATGGGAATGATATTATGTTGTCATGCAGTTAATGATGATTTCACTTTATGAGCTTATTCAGGTGTCAGTTTAGGAATAGCTTTGTAGAGTGAACTTGTGATGATTATGATGATGATTTGTGTGCACCTGTTACTAAATGTAGGACCTATTAACTCTAACTAATTGACTCTTTTTTGGAAATTTCTAAGAAAAGCTAAATGAGATCCTTATAATTTGATTTGCCCAAATTTTGCCTCTATAGTAGATTATTTGGCTTATAAGCTAACATATAATATAGGAGTATACAAAATATTTTATAATTGATTGGTGCATTTATCTTCCTTAATTTCTCAAAAAAGAGGTCAACCAGGCTTATATCTAAGAATTGGGTTTTATATTTAGGAAGGGGGAGGTAAATACCATTGTTTGAGAGTCTTTTGAGCTACATGGTTTGTTTAGTATGCTAGTCAGGCTTGTTTATGATTGTTATTGTTTTTTGGTTAATAACCACCTGGTTTTATCTGGACTCGAGGGGTAGAAGTGTTAGTTGCACGCATAGGCAAGGTTGTCCCCTCTCCCAATGAGAGCGGTTCCCGGGATTCGAACACGCATTCTCATCCTTACGAGGGTTTTAGCCCACTTACCAACTCAATCAACCACCCATTGGTTTATGATTATTATTTTAAGTCAAAACAGTGAGGTATAATTCCTATAACAATTTAGTTACTGAGTTATATCACTGCAAGATAGCCCTTGTGTAGTTAAGAACTCCTCTATCTCAGTAGTAATCGGAGATGTGTTAATTTAGGAATGACTTTTAAGACAATTTATGTTTGTTTGTGGTTTTTGTTTTTAAGTCAAAGCTGATCAAAATCTAAGAGTGATTTTCTTTGTAGCATACTAGTAAGTATGACTTATATAGTGCTTGATGGAGGAGTTTAGCGTTAACAAAAAAGGTTTGTGCTCTTTTGTAGGTTAAACTTTGTGGCCATGCTACATTAGCTGCTGCACACACGCTCTTTTCTTCTGGTTTGGTGGCTTCCAATACTGTTGAGTTTGTGACACTATCTGGACTGTTGGCTGCCAGAAAAATACCAGATAATGAAGATCAAGACAAATATTGCATTGAATTAGATTTTCCCGTCGATCTTCCCACAGAATTTCATGCCACTGACACTTCACAAATTTCGGCAGCATTAAAGGGTACTTCCATAGTTGAAATAAAGAGGACAACCATAACAGATGACTTATTGGTAATTCCTAAATTTGTTCTCTGCATCTTTTTTATTGCATATTAATCACATTCAATCTTTTCAATATGACAAGGATACATGCTTATGGCAACAATACTTGGATTAATACTACTTTAACCTCTAACTGTTCACCTAATTGACAGTTGCTAAAACTGCATATCTCATCAATCATCATACCATTATTTGGAAAAGATGTTTGACACATGAGTAATACTCTGAATATCAAACATGTTTGGTTTTTGGCTTCTTATGTTATGCAGGTCGAAGTCTCATCTGGACAATCTCTTATTGAATTCAAGCCACAAATGGATGATATAGTAAAATGCCCTGCAGTAGGGATAATTCTCACTTCCCTTGCTCCTTCTGACTCCGGATTTGATTTCTACTCCAGATATTTCTGCCCGAAAGAAGGAATCAATGAGGTGAGTGAATTGAGATTTAAGTTATAACTATATCTAGGGCGAAGGTGCAAAAATGATACTAAACTTTACCTAAAATTGCGTTTCTAATACTAAAGTTTCGCGAGGAGCAAAAATAGCACCCAACTTGGACTCCAGGTGCAAATATAATATTTTCACTTGAGGAAAATAAAATTTAAATTCGAAAAAGACTCTTATGCACCTCATTAAATTGTTATTTAATGATGGAAGAATGGGGGCATAATAGTCTTTCTATATCTAAAGTTTATTTCCCTCAAGTGAAAATATTATATTTGCACCTGGACCCCAAGTTGGGTACTCTCTTTGCACACCGCAAAACTTTTATATTAGAAACGCAATTTTGGGTAAAGTTTAGTATCATTTTTGCACCTTCACCCCTATATCTATTATAACATTAATAATCTTAGTTCAAATAATGATGATGTTTTTTCTCTGATTCATTATTTCTAAACCCCACAAAAAACATTGTTTAGATTTACCCTCTATAAGACGTTACTCTGTGGTTTGTCACACAGCTATGAAATTGGCTTATGGTTTGTATTACACATGTTTAAATTAAAATTTTGAATCACACTGTGCAACAGATAATTTTACCTAATAGTTGTGAAATAATGCTTCTTGTTAATAATTCTGTTTCGACATGTCATTGGTTAATATCTACTAGAAAGTGGAAAGTACCATCACCTAACATCCATTAAATTCCTATATGATAAAACAAAGGTGGGTCATTTGCATTTTTCCTTTTAGGATCCTGTTACTGGGAGTATACACTGTGGTTTAGCATATTATTGGAGCAAGAAGCTTGGGAAGTGTGATTTCAAAGCTTATCAGGTACTCTTAAGTCATTAGTTTGGGCTTATGTTTGTGATTTATGTGTGAACTCTGTGTGTTATATTTGAGCAGGCATCCCCAAGAGGGGGAGTTCTGGATATTCATCTTGATGAGCAGAAGAAGAGGGTGCTGTTGCGAGGGAAAGCTGTGACTGTGATGGAAGGCTGCGTTGTAGTTTAGTCCTGTTTTCCAGCATTGTAAACATAATGCATTGTATGACACTGAAGTGGTATTGTTGTTTGATAATGTTCAGAAATTTGATAGACCTTCTCAACACCTGATTTTGGTGGGTTCTTCTAGTCCTCTTACCATTTTGGTATAACTTGTTGGAGTCTGTTTTGACTTTTGACTAGTTTTGAAGAAAAACTTTGATTAAAAAAGGGGTAAAAGTGATTTTAGGAGGTGAATTGATTTGTGTGAAGGAATATACCTTGATGAAATGAAAGTGTTAGATGATAAATTTATGCCTTTTTTGTATGATAAATATATTTGTATAACAAGTGATATTTATAAGATGGGCGAAGGCCCAAAAATGATACATAACTACTAGCCAAGGAACAAAAATAGTACATAACTATTTCAAGGTACAAAAATGATATTCAACTTTTACCATGTGATCAAAAATGATATTTTCACTAATATGACAATAATATTAGACATGAAATGTCCAAAATGCCCTTGTAATTAAATAAACTTTTACCGAGCGGCGATTAATTTATAAGGGCATTTTGGACTTTTCATGTCTAATATTATTGTCATATTAGTGAAAATATCATTTTTGATAACATGGTAAAAGTTGGGTATCATTTTTGTATCTTAAAATAGTTATGTACTATTTTTGTTCCTTGGCCAATAGTTATGTATCATAATTGGACCTTTGCCCTTATAAGATTATTTATAAGATTTGTTATATGCCTCAAAAGTAAAAAAAATTAACTGTGATGGACATTTTTGCCCTAGTTTTGAAATTTGATGGGCAGTTTTGCTTCAAACAGTTTTTCATAGCTATTTTTGCACCTTTGTGACAATTACATGAGCATTTATGCACTTCAACCCAAAAGAAAAACGCCAAACTGTCCAGCTATATTCGTTAATTAGAGAACCCATGCATTGGTTTATACATGACTATAAGGTGAGAGCTTAATCAAATTTCAATATTTTCTCCCATGAAAACCCGATGGCAACAAATACATTACATTACAATGAATGAGATTATATTATCATGTAAGGATGGGAATTCTCATTCACACATAGCTCCAACCAGGCTCTTTATTCACCCGACATCCTTTCGAGGACTGGATCGTAATAATATTTTATTACTTCATTTTATTAATGATCTGTTCAATTTTTTATTTTACTGATAACCATAAGCCGCAAGATGTTCTGTGGTAGCCTTAAGTTTAGGAAGCTTGACCCTTACTGGTTCAGTGGCAGCAGCATTAGAACCTCGTGGATAGAACACAATGTACACAGAGGCATCATTAGGAAGTTCTAGATCATACACACGTTGCCCTGTGACACGGTTCCTGCAAGAACACAACAATACCACACTACAAGCCACTGATAATTGGAGATAACACTCCAAATACTTGATTAAATGGAAAATCAACAAGCTCACAACTGAGCTAAAATTACAGCCAAGGATTACCCAAATGTTCGGCAGAAATTATTGTAACAAGAAATCACGGAAAAGAAATTAACAGAGGGAAGATAACAGAAAAGCCAGGTGAGAGAATATTTCCATAACCAACTTGCCCCCCTGCATAACAAATTCTGGTTATATATCAGCTGCGTCTCGTGCCCTCCAAGATGCTTTCCTCACACGGGTACCACGCCTCAATTGCCTTTGCTGACTTGTCTCATGGGCTGATATCTCCTCAGCAATTGTATTGGGCCCAACTGCATTAGTAAGTATTGGGCCTAAAGAACTAGAGCCACTGCCCAACACCGTGACACCCTGCTCCATATTCCTCAAGAAGTTGGTAGCATCTTTCTGATTGAGTCATTGCCACCCACATATCATCACCACCTGCTCAAATTAACACAAAATACAAACACATAAATTTTCATCAACCTTAACAATGTCAAGCCTTTTTTAACATTGTGAAGTGACACTCACAAGCAGCTAATTCTATCTGTGTTTGATATATAAAATCTAGAACTGCAGAAATATCTTTCTCAAACTGATGAAATGGCCCAGTTTGAAACTCTATCTTTCTCAGCTTACAAATCCCCTCTCCCAGCTCCATCATTGCTCCTTTGTGATTCTAACCATCCAATTCCATGCACAATCAGTTCTCTAATCAAATCTCAAAACAAAGACACATAAAAATGTATTTTTTTTCATGAGCAATATAAAAATAAACCTGGTTGAAGAGATGATGAAATCCTACTGCACATTGCATTATTAACCACGAGTTTTTGTTTTACTTCATTTGATTATATTGTAATAATATTTTTATTAATGATCATTGCCTTTACTTCAAAAAAAAAGATTCATCACATAATTGGCCTAAGTGCCTATATCCTATGTGGACTTTGAGGTTAAAGATGAGAGAAAAGATATGTAATTCTCATTGATCAAATATATGTACAAGCAAAGGCTATATATAGCCCAATGTAGGAGACAAAGCAATAAATACTAATAACTCAAAATATAATGCCTAGTAACAGAAAAAATTCACAATAAATACACAATATTCTCACACTCCCCCTCAAGTTGGATCATAGATGCTAATCATGTCCAACTTGCTTATACAACTCTCAAATGCAGGTTTATGTAAAGCCTTCGTCAGTACATCTGCAGCTTGAAGATATGTTGGTAGAAAGGTCAAACATATAGTTCCCTCTTCCACCTTCTCTCTGATGAAATGTCTATCTATCTCAACATGCTTTGATCTTTCATACTGAACAGGAGTTAAGGCCATGCTTATAGCTGCCTTATTGTCACAATAAAGCTTGAGTGGCAATTCCACCTTGACCCGTATTTCACAACGAACACGTTTCAACCACAATTCCTCCATTATTCCTTGGGCCAATGCCCTTAATTCAGCTTCAACACTGCTTTTAGACACAACTCTTTGTTTTTTACTCTTCCAAGTTACTAGATTCCCCCATACAAATGAGCAATAACCAGAGGTAGACCTTCGGTCAGGATGCATTCCTCCCCAACTTGCATCTGTGTAAACTTCAATCGTTCTTTTTTCTTGTTTCCAGAAGAACAACCCCTTCCCGGGAGTATCTTTTAGGTATCTCAAGATCCTGTACGCAGCATCCATATGCTTCTTCCTTGGATCACTCATGTATTGACTAGCAACACTCACTGTAAATGCTATATCAGGTCTTGTGTGGGAAAGATATATTAGCTTTCCAACAAATCTTTGATATCTTTCTTTATCCACTGGCTCTTCTTGCTCTTTATCTTCCTCTTCAACTTCAATATCATCGTCAAGATCATCCTCTTCTGACTCCCCCTCCTTTCCAGGCTTCTTTTTCCTTTTCTTAGGAGGAATGATAGGAGTGGATTCTGGACTACACCCCAACATGCATGTCTCTTCGAGGAGATCTAGTATATACTTCCTTTGAGACACATAAATCTCTTTCTTTGACCTTGCAACTTCCATTCCAAGAAAGTATTTCAGATCCCCTAGATCTTTGACTTCAAATTCCTTACCAAGGGCAACCTTTATTCTTGATATTTCATCAACATGATCACCTGTAAGGATAATATCATCAACATACACAATGAGGATGCATCTTCTTCCTCTGTTTTGACAAACATTGTATGATCTGACAATCCTTGCTTATAGCCCTCCGATTTCAAGACCTTTGAAAACCTGTCAAATCAAGCTCTAGGAGACTGTTTAAGGTCAAAGAGAGATTTCTTCAACTTACATACCTTATCACCCTTTCCAAAACCAGGAGGTAGGGTCATGTAAACCTCTTTTTTGAGTTCTCCATTCAGAAAAGCATTCTTAATATCTAGCTGATGGAGTGGCCATTCGAGATTAATTAGCTGCTACAGATAACAATACTCTGATAGTGTTCAATTTTGCTACCGGTGCAAATGTCTCTTGATAGTTTAGACCATACGTCTGAGTAAAGCCTCTTGCCACAAGTTGTGCTTTCAACTTGTCAAGGGTACCATCAGCCATATACTTGGGGGTGAATACCCATTTGCAACTAACAAGCTTCTTGCCTCTTGGTCTTTCAACAAGAGCCCATGTTCCATTCTTTTCTAGAGCTCTCATCTCCTCCATAACTGCAGCTCTCCATTCAGATATCTCCAGTGCCTCCTGAATATTCTTAGGAATCTGCACTCGATCAAGACTGGTAACAAATGCCCGATAGCTAGAGGAAAGGGCATTATAGGACATATACTTCTGAATTGGATGTAAAGTGCATGATCGAGGCTGTTTCCTGTGAGCAATAGGCAGATCAAGGTCATTATATTCATTAATATTAACAGGAATTTCCTGATGTACCTCTAGATCAATCTCCTCAGGGACCACCACCACTTCATCATCTTTTGGATCTTCAGGAGCTATCACTGGTTCTGATTGTTTGGGTGCTTCAGATGCAAGTTTCCTCCCTCCCTTAGACTTTTGCCTTCGTGAGTACACCATCATATCTTTGTTCCCTGTATTCAAATTTTCATTTGTGATTGGCACAAGAGATGGTTGGGTTAAGGGAGGTTCGATTTGTGGTGGAGGTGATGGCTCTGTCTGTGGTATAGGTGAAGGTGATGATTCTATCTGTGGTAGGGTTATCCATTGTTCAAGGGTGTTGTTATATTCTTGTATAGCTTCAGGCACCCAAATCTGAGATTCACTCGTTCTCTCCCCCTGAATTGAAGATTTGGGATAGAAAGGAGTATCTTCATGAAAAGTAACATCAAAGCTTACAAATAGGTGTTTAGAGACAGGATCAAAACATTTATACCCTTTTTGAGTTGGAGAATACCCAAGAAAAATACATTTCACAGCACGAGGATCAAATTTGTTATTTGGATAAGCATGAACAAAAGCAGTACAACCAAAGACATGAAATGGAAGATTTGATTCAAGGTGAGTGGTAGGAAAGACACTTTGTAACATTTTGAGTGGAGTTTCAAAAGATATCACCTTATTGGGCATTCGGTTGATGAGGTGGGTGGCAGTTAAAATGGCATCTCCCCAATAAAACTTTGGTACATTAGAAGTGATCATAAGAGCCCTAGTGACTTCCAAGATGTGTCTATTTTGCCTTTCAGCAATCCCATTTTGTTGAGGGGTATGAACACATGAACATGAACTTCTATGGATAATACCGTGAGTTTGGAGAAAATCACTCAAAGTTCGATTAAAATACTTAGTACCATTGTCAGAATGTAAAACTTTGATACTTATATTAAACTGATTTTTAATCATAGTATAGAAACTCATGAAAGCTTTAGGTGCCTCAGACTTGTCTTTTAACAGATAAACCCAACAAACACGAGTGTGATCATCTATAAATGTAATAAACCCCCTTGCTTTGGTACGGTTCGGGTTGCGGGAGGGTCCCCATAAATCACTATGAATGGTATTAAATGGTTTGGTAGGAATATATGGAGTTCTAGGATATGATGATCGGTGCTGTTTGACCAACTCACAGATTTCACATTTCATATCAAGGTTTGATGGTGGGCAAATAGTTGGAAACATACGGGATAAATACTGGAAATTAGGGTGACCCATTCTCTTGTGCCACAATATGGTATCTTCATTTTTAGAGATTGTGTTACATACCCTTGTGATAGGTTGGTGACTCACTTTGACATCGTCAAGGAAGTAAAGTCCCTCGCATTCCTTAGCATGACCAATCACCTTCCCCGATAATAACTCCTGAAATACACAATGAGTGGGAAGAAAATTAGCAGAACAATCAGATTGCTTTGTCAATTGACTGACAGATAATAAATTGCATGCTAACTTAGGAACATGTAAAACAGATTCCAGAGTGATACGATCTGAAATTTTGATACTTCCTTTCCCAGCAATCGAAGCAAGAGAGCCATCAGCAATTTTCACCTTCAAATTACCAGCACATGGAACATAGGTAGAAAACATTTTATGACAATCAGTCATATGATCTGATGCCCCAAAGTCAACTATCCATATTGTCTTCTCTCTTGAAGTCTTTAAAGCTGAAAGGAAGTTCCCTCTCTTGGCCAAAAATGCTAACACTGGCTGACTTATAAATATTTCAGCTTGAGAATGAGGGTTGACAAACTTAAATAATAGCCATCGGTACAAAATAGCTATTTTGTTGTAAACAAAGCTCACAAGGCCAAAATATTCTGTCATAATAAGCCATAGCCGACAGACCCAGGCTTGAAGATGCTTCCAAAATTGAGTGCAGAATAAAAGACATGATTTCAACTCACTGTAGGAGCTGAAATTTAGATAACCCAGATAGGAAATCGTCGCCGGTGACCAAGGAACAGACGAAAATGGTCTCACGAAGCCGCCGAGCGAAACAGCCGTCGAAGCCTCCACCTCACGCGCCCCCACGCGCCGCCGGCCGGTCGCCGCCGCCGGAGATGTCGCCGGCGCGTGGGACCCACACACGCCTCCGCTTCCGGCGATTTTCAGGGGTTTTTCCGATTGGACCTTGCTCTTTCCAACGGTGCCGGCGGTGAGAGCTAATACTGCTTCAATCATCACGCACAAAGACACCCACATGTGTTTAAGAGAAGGTTCCATACTATCAAACCCTAATCACTACTAATTTTAGCTTTAGGCTCTGATACCATGTGGACTTTGAGGTTAAAGATGAGAGAAAAGATATGTATATCTCATTGATCAAATATATGTACAAGAAAAGGCTATATATAGCCCAATGTAAGAGACAAAACAATAAATACTAATAACTCAAAATATAATGCCTAGTAACAGAAAATATTCACAATAAATACACAATATTCTCACATCCTACTTCATCTTTTGATGTTTCCCTCCTTGATAAAACTTGATTAAAATGAACATTGTGGGGATTGTTAACAATAAGTACCTCTTCTTTAATTCGTGAAGGTCTTCCAAGGAGTACTTGGACATAGTATAGCCCTCCTTACCTTACTCATTTCCATCCCACATTTGGAGCCAAAACAAAAATGAACTCCACATGAGTTCCTACACACAAAAAATCCTAAGAGACTAATAGTTAATATTATTTAACATGAAAGGTACAACTATAAAACATAATCAGACCATTTCTTCCTAAATAGTATGATGGGGTGTGGCCAGCAACCAAATCATTTCATCACTCAAATTCCTAAGGCTTTCGGATATTAGTTGAACATGGACTTACAACATATACACTTACAAATTTATAAGGCATCAAAGTACCATAAAACCTGATCTTATGTAACAAAACTAATTTCAAATATGTCACAACTTAAATCTTCACAAAGTGTACGAAAAGAGCAAGTGACAAAGTTACAAATTTTCCAAAACAACGCACAAATATATCTAAACCAAATCACAATAATCATAGCAAAACAGTGAGAAAAATGCACAAAAATCAGATTGGTCAGAGCTGAAACAAATCACAGATCCATAACAACAAATCACAGCAACAAGAAAAACTCCACAAGAACAGTTACACATGCATAATACAACACTTAAATCAACAAAATTTCAGCAATAATTAAGCTAAGAAAAACCAGCAACACACAATCCTAACAAAGAAATTTGACATATAATGACAAGAAGCTTTCTACCATTTTCATAATCACTTCTAAAAACCATTTAGCCTTTAAGATTGCAAAATATCAAGGGAAAATTCGATGAACAGTAACAATAAGAAGAAAAACCGAATATTTGCCCAACCCATTAAGTTCCAAATTTCCCAAACCTAGAACAATTAAAGCAACAGAGACATAAAGAGAGTGTTCTACTTGAAGAAGGTTCCATCCCGCCTTGAGATTCGCACGACAGTAGCAACAGAATGAATAAGGTAGCTAGGTTGGAAGAAGAGAAGATTATGAGATATAGGGTTTGGGGAAGAAAATCCCGATGATAGTGGAGGAAATCGAAGAAAGAAGAATGATGATGATGGTGCTTGTAACATCCCATATTTTAATACTTATAAATAAATTGAGTTTGTGACATTTAAAATTTTTATTTAAGAATAGGGCTTTTAAGAAGTAATAATTAGAGTTAAAACTTAATAAAATGGTAAATTATGGGGTCATGAGATATTCTTAACCTTTTTTAAAAAAATAATGTTTGTCTAGTTAGTTAGATCTTAATAAAAGAGTTGGTGGTGTATAATTAGATAATTAGATGATTAAGAATGATGATCTTGATGTTAAAAAAAAAGATGAACTTAATAGCCCATTTGATAAAAGCCCAATTGTGAAAAGTGAGAAGTGAAAACCCTTCAAATGTTACTTCTTCACTGCGCCGCACACAATTCCTTCAATCATCATCTTGCTTCTGTTCCTTCGGTCCATTGCTTTCTTCCCTCTCACAGTACAAGTTTTGTCCCATGTGTAGGTAACTTTTTCTTATAATACTGTTACATTATGCTACATCATCCTTTACTACACTTCATTACACACACATATATAAAAGTCATTCACTCCACTGTTATGGTCATGGGTATGGCATCTTCTTTTATTTATAATTTTCATAAACCAATCCCACGTTTTTTTTAGGTATTATATATATAAATGTATATTATTTTGTTCTCTCTCAACTATTCTTCGATCAATTTGGGTGCAGATTTTGTACCTCCTCTTTTTATCACTTTCGATATTTATGAGTATATTTTATTATAAAAAAATATTATTTAAATGATGGAATTTATTATTTAATAATATTTTACCCAAGATTTAAAGAGTACTGTGTGAGCGTATAATTAGGGATAGCTTTAGGTATGATCCTATTAGAATACCTTTAAATGGTATTAAGCCACATATTAATATATTTATATTGCTACACTGTAGAGTCTTATTAAGAGCTTTAGAGTGACTTTGTTTGATTACCTGTGAGCTAAGGAGTACCAGGTAACTCTGAATTATTCTTTCGTATGCTTGTAAGTTATGTATAATTATAATCTGATTGATTATTGATTACCTCTTAATTTAAAAATGTGCGCTGTTATGAGTAGTTTGTTCCTTTTCAAACATGCTTGTTGTTAAATTAGTTTGTTCCTTTTAATGCATGCTTGTTGTTAATTGTTTTGATATGTAATATGTGAATGATATGTACTTTGATTCCTTTCAAGCATGCTTGCTTATATGATGATGTTTTATTGTGTTAAAGAGTGTGTTATGGTAATTTAGTTCAAGTATATTTTAATTGTTGGTGAATGTATATATCTGTCATTGCATGAGCATCTGTGATGGGATAGGGATTAGAGGAGAATTATGTGATGATGAATGTTTATACCACCACTCGGTGCACAGTGGCAGTGGTACTTGTCAGGGCCCTTTCTTCTATGCTTCCTTTGCCAGGGATTGCATGGAAGTTATGGGACATGTGACACCTCCTTATATTTGTTCTTTAAGGAGGGGAGTCATAGTCCATGCTTGAGCTCTGTACCTTTGGCAGGGTACATCTCAAGTAATGGTGAGCTTGGAACAATCTAGTTACTTGGATGTGTTTCTGTTTGGACTATGTGTTAGCCTATGGCTCCTGTCAGCGGAATAAGGGTGGAGGCGATATAAGGGAGGCATACTGCATTTATGCATAAGTGAAATCTTAATGTGACGGTACCATTTTTGAATTAAGAGGTCTAAAGAGTTGATTTGTATGAACGAATATGAGAAAGACTTTTGTATTGTAATTATATATAATTTGCTTGTGTATGTTAGGAGAGTTCAGTAGTTACTGAGATGTCGATCTCACCCTATTATTAACATTTTTAGGTGATGGATCTAATAATAAGCAAGGGAAGACACTTGAGGAGTAAGCACATTTATTTTATATTTATTTTGTCATTGACCTCAACCTTTAATGTTTTACTTTGTTTTATTTTAAAAGATCTATTTTGGAGTGTAAATGTAATTTTTTTTTATAAATTGTACATAATATTTTGTTGGGTGTTACAGTGCTTGTGTAGATGGAGGCGCTGCTGAATGGAGATGGAGAGTGGAGTGAAGCTTTTCCCTTTCAATCAGTATGGTGAAGGGCAAATGAGTCTTTGAGGAAATGGAAAGTTTTGCACCAAAGTCGCTTGGGACTTGATGATTATTTTGCAATGTTTTGGGACCTTCCGGTAGTAAAATGACTTATCAGGGACTACAGTGCAAATTTCCCTTTTTTATTATATGGTAGAGTCACCTTCATGTAATTGATTAACTATAGTTTGATGTGTATGGAGCATGAGTTAAACATAAAGGAAAGTGTTATCTGTACCTTTAAGATTTTGTGCACTTTCTTTCATCTTTTCTTCTTGTACTCCCCACCAATAATATTTAGGTTTATTTGCAACGCTAACTTTATAACAGGATGGGGAAAAGCCTTTTAAAATTGCAAAGGAAATTTTGGACTCAACTTTCAAAGCAAAATAGTTTCTCTACAAAACCTTTCGAGACAAATTTACATTTTTGATTTTTATACAGTAAGGGAAATTACAACTGTAAACTAAAAAAACACTAGGATGCCGAGGACAATCCTTCTCAAGGACAATCCAGAGTACATTAGGAGGTTGATCCACAAAATGATAGCCTAATTAGGCTAGACAATCAGCTACTTGGTTGCCACTTGTAGAGATCCAGGAAAAATTAATAACTCAATCATAAGCAATCATCTCCCTAGTGTATTGAATAAGAGGAAAATAACAATGGTAAGAAAGAGCACCATAATTTATTAACTGAATGACTTCAACTACATCTATTTACAAAATGAGGTCCAGGATACCTTTTATCCAAGCAAATTCAAGAACAAGTACAAATAGCTTTAAGCATAATTTACACTTTTGTTTTTTAATATAGTATAAATTGTCATATTTCCTTTAATACTGAAATTGGCTACAATGTTTTAGCTACAAACTCACTATTGTTCCCTAATTTTTTGCTGAGAGCAATCAATTATTTATAAATACACCCCTGTAGATTCATTCTAAACAGAAGAAACACTGCTGGAAATAAGGTCTTTCACGACCACAATATTGGGTTTTTCACGACCACAAATAGATGGTCGTGAAATCCCGTTTCGTAAAAAAGTGATGTTTTCCGGCGGAGGGAATGAAGGAGACGGCGGAGGGAATGAAGGAGAGAGAGGTTGAAGAGTGAAGGTTGCAGAGAGTGAAATAGGATAGGAGGGAAATAAAAAAGGGTTTTGACGCGAGTGGGAAAAAATTTGCCCAGCTTCCACGACAACAACTTAAAAGATGTGGTCATGGAAGAGGACCCTTCCACGACCACACATATAAATATGTGGTCGTGGAAGGGGCCTACCCTTCCACGACCACACTTAAGAGAGTGTGGTCGTGGAAGGGTCCTGTAACATTCAATTACTAATTCCCTAATTAATTCAATAATACCCTGACTAACTATGATAGAAAAAGGATTTCCATAATATCAATATCCTATCATAGTTAGCAAAAGAATATCCTAATGATTGAAATATTATCCATGATAGAAAAGAATAAACTAATACAGCACAGCTGCTATCATGGATAATTTATTGCTAACCATGTTAGAAAGAATTTGCCTAACATGGTTAATAAACAAAACTAGTTGATATTTAACAATAAATAGTTATATACATGCGGAAACGAATGCAGGCCTATACAAATTGGCAATACACAATTCTAAATAAACTATACCAACTCTACTACCTAATTCCCTTTCCTGATGCTCGCACCTGTGCATGAATACCTGCAAAAATGTCAGTAATCGTGGGATGAGACAATTTGTCCCAGTAATCACCGCTTAACTCACTATAACAGTGAGATGTGCGGTAGCGAGGGCGTCTAAGGGGTACCTCATTTTAAAACCAATAATATATATATACATGTCAAGTCTTTTATTCAACCTTCAAGTCCCTCCGTCCAAATCAACTCAAATTCATCATCTCCATACTCTCATCAACTAATACCACCACATCAACTCTCACACTTACCTACAGATGCATTGTGCCACCACGGTGCATTCAAGCATCTATTCTTCACTATATGATTTGACACTGTGTTCCTCTCCATAATGAGGGAACAATTTCCCTCTCTGGCAATCTCCAGAGAGGGAACCCCAATTCTGTTTTCCATTACAGAACGGGAACGGTTGGACTCTTCAATGCCAAACAACCGTAGGGGCGGTTGGGCTCTTCAATGCCAAACAACCGTAGGTCACTTCTCTCAATAAGTCGACCTATGAACTCCGATCCAATCAATCCGAAAAGGATCATCAGTACAAATAACTGTCGATTGGCCTATCGACAGTTATGGTACGTATGTATATCAGTGTCATGCAAACCTCACAGTATTCATATCCATCAATTTCAATCTCATCATCAATATCATGAACCATTATCAATCCCTTCACTATCTCAATCTCAACTATTCAACTTATTCTCTCAACCTAACTATCAACATCTCTCACATAATATCATACCAGAATATACATCAGCCAGGATAATATGTATAATATTTCAAATTCCTTTTATATGAAAATAATCGCGTTTGAAAGGCACCTGATAGCCTGTTTTGTATAAAAATACCATTTTAAAGATAATATATATATAGAGGGTGAAAAGGGATTTTACAAAATCCCTAACTAACGTCACCCTCAATGTTATAGTAAGGTAAGTGTGATTACCTGTCGCCCTTAGCACTCGGTTGCCTTTTCCCTTTACTTATCCATGCCTCGAGGAATATATGCAAATCTCATCCTTTCCTATTATTACATCATGTGATAATAGTGGATTAATAATCATTCTAAGGCATAGATTAACTAACGTCTCTCTCGTTTGTATTACTACCCAGTCCCCATACATTTTCTTTTCTCAGAAATTATTCAAACTCATCAATACTATTCTCTTCCATTAACAGAAATTTCCTCAACAAATAACTATATCTCTTTACAATAAGACATCCTATACCATATATTAACCGTTTTGCAAATCACAAAGTCAATTCACTTTAGGAATCAAACCACCAATAGCAATAATTATCCACCATAATCTAGCAGAGAGATATAACCCACATTCATATTGTTTAAGTGTTAACTAAAGCAAGGACCAAAAGGAAAAGAATATCAACACTAATTTACATCATTCTCATCTTTCCAACTAGTCATTAAATATACAACAAATTCAGAAAATCCCATTAATCAACTTGTATGACCACACTTTAATTATACCTGCAGTTTCTTATATAAATATATAATGTATATATATACATGACACCAACCATGCAACCAAACAGAATAATCATGATTCCCCCCACAATATTAGCCACCAAGCAGAAAATTCAATTAGAACCATGAAACAGTCATTCAAGTTCCAATGCTCAAAACAAATGTCATAGAACCAACCCGCGAAGCCATATTACTACTTTTAATGAACTAATATGTTTACTAATATTCACACACAAGACAGCAGCCTATTCAGTGCAAGAAGAGACAAAGAACATCAAGACTAATATTTTTCCATAACATATTAAATACAATTGAAATATTCCCATTCCAAACAGAACTTCATGCATACCAACATTGTTCTTAATTGATTCATCATAAAGCTTTAGCCACACAATAAGCTACAGAAGAGCAAATATCCAAATAAAGTGCCATAACATAGTTCATGTCAACTTATCATCTCATGCTCAAACAGAAGCAATAGAAGAGAATATCATACTTAAAATCGAACAAAACAGCCCAAACAAACACCTTAGCATTTTACAAAAGAAACCAATTCCTTTCACAATTCCTTTCACAATTCATTTCAGCTAAACAGCCACCAGACTACACCATTTCATAATTTAATCACAGCTTGACATAAAACAGAAGTACTTAGCACCCAACAGTTTTAACTCATGTGTCCCAAAGGGAAAATATTTGTGAAAACAAACTTTATGTACAAAAAAGATCGGATTTATAGTATACAAAATCAATCACCATTTACAGTCACCCAAGAAATGCACAATCAATTCAAAGGAAGAAAAGTAGAATTTAAAAATCTGTAAAAATAACAAAAACCTAACTAAGTCACATCTTTAAATAAGGCTTTAATCTTCTCCAATATATCAAAAATTACAACTTTAACTTCCTTCTTATAAGTTTAAACCCTTTACAATCTAATCCAATAAAACCCCAAAAGTTAGGGTTTTATACAAACTTCACAAAACCTTAATCAAGCTTCAAAATAATCACTTAGAACATCCTAACTCAAGACTTAAGATGTTAATTATATGATTTATAATCCCAAAAATCAAACCCTAATTCGGACCCCCCTCTCATACTCAACCAAATCACAAGAAAAGAGTTAGAAACCGGAAGAAAGGAGTCACCTGAGTTCAAATCCGAACTTGTTTGCCCCGTCAGAGCTCGCCTTCGCCGGAAATTGGCCACCTAGGTGGCTGGCCGAGATTTATAGGCAAGGGAATGAAGGTTAAGAAAAGGATGACTGGGGAAAATGACTTGAAAGGAAGTAGTAACTTAAGCAACCAAAGGGCGGCCGAACTCACCTTACTCCACCGCCGTACGCCGCCACGACTCGCCGGAGACGCGAGAGTGAGCACAGATGAGAAGAATAGGGCGAACTGAGGGAATAAGAAATGAAAATGGTGAGTGAGGTTGATGGAGTGAGGAATCAAAGGAATGGGATGGTGAAAAAGGAAGACGACAATGATGGTTTGAGAGAGAGAGAAATCGGTGAGGGAAGTGAGGAAGAAGAAGAAAATGGAGATGAAGGGGGCGGTGGGTATTGGTTCAAGAAGAAGGAAAGGACATGTTTGGTTTATGTGTAATTCATGTGATGGGTTGTGTACTTATACCGGAAATTACCTTAATGTCCTTGTTTAATTTGAATCCACTAAAACTAGTCTCTATTCTCCTTAACCTTCAAAATATTTTGGATTTCACCATTCCCTTATAATTCTTTTTCTTCAATTGTCTATTTAATTATTTAAACACTTATTACCCTAAAACTTCCAAAATATCTAAAAAAAATCTCCAAAAATTCTAAAACTTCCAAAATTAAATCTTAAATTACTAATAATCTTCAATTAGATTTTTGGGATGTTACAGGTCCCCTTCCACGACCACAGTTTATATAATGTGGTCGTGGAAGGGGACCCTTCCACGACCACACTCTCTTATGTGTGGTCGTGGAAGGGTAGGCACCTTTCCACGACCACACTTTTAAAAGTGTGGTCGTGGAAAGATGCTCTTTCCACGACCACATAAACAAATGTGGTCGTGAAAGATCTCCGCCTGGACAGTTATTTACATGTTATGCCACCGCGTTTTTTATCAACGACCAACATTGGCTTTTTAGTCGTTAATTATGGTCGTGAAAAGCCTATTTTCTAGTAGTGAAAGAAGAGGATAACAGGATCAATAATTAAAAGTTTGAATGCATTCTGTCACAAGGTGAATACTTTACAGGTGTCCGGCTCCAAAAAATGCCGTGAAGAATTATGTAGACAACTGAAAAAGATAAAGGCTATCCATCACAGTTGCCCACATTGTCGGTCGACTACCGAAGAAAATAGCCAACCAAAAAAAGAAGGCAGAAGATAAAGAAGACTTTTGTAAAAAGTTACTTTTATAAAGTAATCATGGATGAATAAAAGAAACTATAGTTACTTTTATAAAGTAATCATAGTTACTTTAGTAATTAAAGTAACTTTATCTTTTTTTTTGGTCAGAAGTAAAGTAACTTTATCTACTCCTTTTAAATTCTTATAAAGAGGCCTCGAAGCCTCAGTTATAAGCAGAGCAAATGTGAGAGTGAGCTAGGAAAAACTTTATGTTTTCTTTTGCTATGTACGTGTGAATTTGAATTTAGAAATAAATAAAGAAGTTTGAATTAGCTCTAGCCTTCTTTTATGTGAGAAGAGAGAGAGAGAGGCCACACCAATGTAAACCACTATAATTCCAAAATTTCTTTAACCAAAAGATGTAAGCCTTGTTCGGTATTTACCAATTGCTTGGTTCTGCCTGGCCGTTTGTTGTGGAGATAAGGCGTTTTAGGTTGAAGGAACTTTTGTCTTTGGACAAAGTGGGCGAGAAGGTGAGGAAAGAAGAATTGTGGAAGACATAGTAGACCTTCATACCTAGTAACCCTCAATCTCTGTCTTTTTCAGATTATTAGGAGAGCCATTCGAACTATTCAAATTTCTGAGTTTATTTCTATTTATAAACCATGGAAGAACTTTTGGGGTTATACTTAGTAGCAAAATTTAAAAATGAGAAGATAGAAAATATTATGAATTGTATCGATTCATTAATAGAAATATCAGAACGCGATGCTACATATGCTAAAAAGGTGCAAAAATAGTCACCGTAAATTTAAAAATGGGTAACTATAACGAATCGATACAATTCATGATATCTCTATTAATGAATCGATACAATTCATAATATTTTATGTATTCTCATTTTTAAATTTTGCTAATAAGTATAACCCCAAAAGTTCTTCAATGGTTTTTAAATAGAAATAAAGTCAGAAATTCGAATAGTTTGAATGGCTCTTCTAATGATCTAAAAAAGACAGAGATTGAGGGTTACCAGGTATGAAGGTCCACTATGCCTTCCGCAATTCTTCTTTCCTCACCTTCTCACCCACTTTGTCCAAAGACAAAAGTTCCTTAAGACTAAAACGCCTTATCTCCACGGCAAACGGCCAGACGGAACCAACCAATCGGTAAATATTGAATAGGGCTTACGTCTTTTGGTTAGAGAAATTTTGGAATTATAGTGGTTTACACTGGTGTGGCCTCACTCTCTCTTCTCACATAAAAGAAGGCTAGAGCTAATTCAAACTTCTTTCTTTATTTCTAAATTCAAATTCACACGTACATAGCAAAAGAAAACATAAAGTTTTTCCTAGCTCACTCTCACACTTGGTCTGCTTACAACTGAGGCTTCGAGGCCTCTTTATAGGAATTCAAAAGGAGTAGATAAAGTTACTTTACAAAAGTAACTATGATTAATTACTTTATAAAAGTAACTATGGTTTCTTTTATTCAAACATGGTTACTTTACAAAAGTAACTTTTTACAAAAGTCTTCTTTATCTTCTGACTTCTTTTTCTGGTCGGCTATTTTCTTCAGTAGTCGACCGACAATGTGGGCAACTGTGATGGATAGCCTTTATCTTTTTCAGTTGTCTACATAATTCTTCACGGCATTTTTTGGAGCCGGACACCTGTAAAGTATTTACCTCATGACAGAATGCATTCAAACTTTTCTAAATTTTCAGGACTAACTTTAAAAAATTTTACAAATGTAATTTGCTTATCTCTCTTTGGCAATTCATTAAAGGCCTTAAATATCTCTTCTGGTAATTCATTCAGTACTTTACTATCATAGACATATAGCAAGTCCAAATATGCATAGTCATAAAGGACTTTCACCGTCAAAGGGTCTATTTCACCAAAAACAATAGTTCTTGGATATTCACTGGCATATTCAATAGTCATCCCCATTTGTTCAAGTTCTGGAGAATTCCCTGAATACATATCATTCCAACAGTATTGATAATCATCAATCCATTTCTGTTTTCTTTCATTCTATAATTCAGGAAAACTGTTCAATCTTGGCGGGTACAATGTTGCATCTGCATAAGAAATTCTAATTGATGGTTTCTTGAAATCATTAGGATTTATTAATTTTTTGTTTTGCCCTAAAACTTCATTGTTTTTTGAGACTTCAGGAACAACTAGTTCCTCCTCCTTCTTCATTGAAGGGGTATTTTGTCCTTTAGGACTTTGATCTTCTATATTCAATTCTACCTCCATTAAAGAAGGCAATGAATATACAAATCATCTTCATCTTTTGGTAATTCAAGAGGCTTGACATTTTCTTTAAGAAATTTTTTAATTGATCTTAAAGATTGAGTATCTTCTTCGGACCAATCAAAACTTTATTCCCTCTTAATTTATTCTGCAATTTCTCCCTTATTAAAGAACAATAGGGAATGAAATTTATTGCATAATTCAAATGTCCTAAAAAGCTTTGGAAATGCTTTTTATCTTTTAATTTATCAGGAAAACTAAGGATAGTCTTGATGATATTTTCTTGTAACTGTACTTGTCCATTTTCAATAATAAGACCAAGATATTCAATTCTACTCTTTCCAATTTTTGCTTTCTTTTTAGAAATTACTAATCCATTTTCGTAAGCTAAGGATGCGAAAATGAATAAGTGCTTCCTATGATCCTGTGCTGTTTCAGAAAACACAAGAATATCATCAATATATACTAATATAAAATCTCTATAATCATTAAAAATTTTATCCATTCTTTCTTGAAATAAGGCTGGGCTGGTTTTGAGCCCATGGATAGTACATTCCATTCATAGTGACCATTTGATACACTAAAGGCAGTATATTCTTTGCAAAATTCTTCCAATTCAATTTGGAAAAATCCACTTTTACAATCAAATTTTGAGAAAATTTTCTTGTCTTCTATTTTATGAAAAAGAACTTTCTTTCTAGGTAACTGATCAGTATTACTTTTAACCACTTGATTCAAAGGTTTGTAATCAATTACTAACCTGACTTCTCCTCTTTTTATTTCAGAATATTTTCTTACTAAAAGTCTGGGACAATTCCATGAACTTTTACTTTCTCTAATTAATTGATTTTTAAGAAGCTTTTCCATATTGGAAGGAAAATCTTCTAAATCATATTTTGAATATCTTCTTGGTTTTTCATAAATAGGCAGAACATTTCTTTTTTCCATTTTCTTTTCATCTAATTCTATTTTCACTTTATAATTGTATCTTTGAGAAAAAGCTCTTGGATTTTCTTCATAATGCTTTCCAATAATTTTAAATTCTTTGATGTTTCAAATTCATTTTTATCTTCATTTTCATTTTTATCAACTCCACCACGTTGTGCTTGCGCTGAGCGATGTTGGAGTAATTTAACAATTGTTTGCACTTTTCTTTGTGTAAAAGGTATCATGAATACATTTTTACACTTTGTCTCAAAGAAAAAACCTTTTTGACTGAAACTAAATGATTCAAATGCTTGGAACAAGAATTGCTGTCCAAGTATGAAATCACATCGAAGCTTAGGATTCAAATAAAAGTTATTTGCTTTGAATTCATATGGTCCTATTTGGATCCAAAATTGAGAAACTCCTTTAATATAAGTAGTTTCTTGTTCATGAATATCCAATCCAGTTTTAGCTACCAAATTCGATATTTTATATATAGGATGTGTTATATAATTTATATAACACCCTGTGTCGATTAAAGCACAATATTCAATTCTTTGTACTTAAACATTTATATACATTTTATGTATCATCTCTAATTGATAGTTGGGATTTTATATCCATCTATAATTAGATATTGTGAGGAAAGACTATAATTTATCTTATATTAAAAGTCTTTTCCTAACAAAATATTTTCTTCTGAACTATTCACTAATTCAAATGTATGAATTTTCATTAGTTCTTTCTTTGTCTCATCTATGAAGGACAAAGCTAATCCTACTCCTTGGGTAATTGCATATTCTATATCACCATTTCTATAAGTCCTAGGAGGATCTATATTGAAAGGTTGATTGTGTTGAACAAATTCATTTTCACATAGGGCTATGGTATTCAATAATTCTGCTACAGCTCTCATTCCAACTCAGATATTCACTCACTTCTAATTCATTCCTTTTTGATGATTTTGGATTTCCTAATATAAGTTTATCTTTCGTAGAAGATAACCTATTTGGTTCTATTTTCTTTTTCTGTCTATTCTTGCCAAATTCTTTAACCACTTGTTGTGGTATAGAAACTTCATCATTAGGAATATTCTTTATTGATACACATAATTGGAAATTCCTTGGAGTTTTCAATCTCTCTGTATTTCTTCTTTTAATTATGATTCATGGTGTAAGAATACAGGACTCTGCATTCTATAGACATTACATCACTTCCTGGAATCATGTCAATTCCATTCAATTTATAACAGAATTTTAAGGCGGCTGCCTTATTTAACTATCTTCTTGTTATACAAAAGTTGGATTGTATGACAAATTTTACCTTTTGATAAATTAAGTCTGCTAAGATCAAACCTATCAGACTTGATTTTAAGTTAGAGGTAATTCTATCATCCATGACCCATATTTGTAAAGGTGTACTAATTCCTTCTCTGACACATGCTTTTATTATTATTTCTAATGCCGCTAAGTAAATATACTCTATTTCAGGATTATTTATCTTTTCTAATTCATTTTTTAAGGTTTGTTCCTCAAAAATTTTAATCTCACTTGTTCCACATAAAGTATTGTCTATCTTTATGGGAAAGTTGAAATTCTTAATCACAAAATGGTGCTTCTTTTTCTTCTTTAATTTTCCTACAGCATCATTTATGATACTAGCTTGGAAAATATCTTTAGGCTCTAATTCTAATCTTTCTTTTTCTATACATTTTGCTATTTTCGGGTCATATATTGCCTTATTCTCTTCCATTTTAATCAGATTCTTCGGTCTCTTATTCAGTAACTATTTCAAATAGTTCTCCTTCAGAGGAGTCACTATATTCATATGGTTCAAAACCTTTAGAATTCATTTCTAAAAATATATTTTTTTCTTTTTTATATTTATCTTTTCCTTTTTCTGGACATTCTGGTGCTATTGAAAGTGAGGATGCACAAGAGGGGGGGTGAATTGTGCTACCAAATAAATCAGACAATAAAAACACACAAGGTTTTTATACTGGTTCGGTCCAACTCTTGACCTACGTCCAGTTCTCAGTCACCCAGATTGAGTTCCACTAACCCCAGGTTTTACAAACGGGTTCACCTGGAACCTTTACAACCGCAAGTTTTAGCACGGGATCACTTGCAACCTTACAACCACAAGTTTTACACCAGGTTCACTTGCAACCTTACAGACTCACTCCCCCTTACAACCTGTAAGGGTTCAACCTTTCAAATAAAGGATTTTCTAAACTTAGTTCTCTCTAAGAACAGATGATGTTACTCACTTAAGTACAATGAATGCTCTTAATAAATAAAGAGACTTAACTTCAAAGAGTACAAGATGGATCAAGAATAAAACTCTCAATGTATTAAGTGCTCTCTTGCTTTTCTGGGCAGCTTTGAATGCTTGAAGAATGCTCTCAGTTTCTCTCTCTAGATTTCTGCGTTTTTCTCCAAGTTATCTTCATAAATGAAGATGAGCTTCTTTATATAGTGTCTTCAAGTATTCTCTCTCTTGGTAGGTGACAATGCCGTTTGAATATAGCTGTTATTCCCATGTTACCGTTGCTCATTAATGCTCCATCAATGCTCAGCAGGGTTGACTTTGCTTTATCTCTGAAAAGCAACTCTGACAACTCTGCTCTGCCAAAAAGCACTCTGACACTGCACTGCTGTTCGTTCTGACATTCTGATTGCTACCGGAAGCAATTCCACATCCGGAAGCAACATCACTCAGTGCTGCACTTGAACGTTAGTCTAGCAATATTAACACATAGTCACATGCAGTGGGAGTTCATTTTGTCTAAGGAAGCTCTCTTACTTCCGGTAGCAATTCCACATCCGGAAGTACTCCTACTAGACTTAAGTTATGACTTAGAGTTATATTCACTGACTCTCGGTGTTACCTAATCCAATAGGCAGCGCTAGTCACTTATCATCCGGAAGCATTCCTGCATCCGGTTGTGTCCTAACTTAGTCTTAAAGATTTTATACTTCTAACTTTCCTAGACTGAGTTCTGACTTAGTGACTTACTTACATCCGCTGTGGGATGAATCATTCATCCGCGAGCGCTAGTCCTAGTCTATCCGGAAGTAAATCCACATCCGGTTGTACTCTTACTTGGGGTTCTATATTAACCTAATTTTTCTAAGTGTTTAACTTGTTCTTTCATATTTTAGTCTTCATCAAAACTTAAGATTCTAACATTCTCCCCCTTTTTGATGATGACAAACTAAGCTTTCTAATTAAGTTCATATTAAGGAATTAATCAAATAAAGCACACATATGAACTCAAAGGCAAATTTCATTAGTAATAAGTAAATCAATTACAAGATAGAAATATAATAAACAGTCAGATTTACAAGTGAGCAGATAACTATGCATGAGAAATATGAAAAGAAAAATTCTAAGTTAAATTCATGAGGGGTTTGGGTTTAGAGCTGGTGTCTCTTTTTCCTCTCTCTCTCTAATTGTTTCCGATTACACTCCTCTTGCATCTTAGCCAACTGAGCATCCTTCTCACTCTGATCAATCTGAGCAAGCATTTCTTGAAGTTCTTTCTCATCTCTGGCCTTTCGCAGTCTCTCTGACTCAAGAGATTCCTCAATGGCCCTCTTCAGGTCATTGACTTCATTAAGCCAACCAAATTCTCTAAAAGGCGAATCAGAGATAGGCATGGATCCAAAGGGATAATGGATGGCTCTGACCTTGACATTCCACACAGGATAGCTGGAGTCATCACCTTCACTTGACTTTCCTTTCCCCTTTCCCTTACCTTTCCCTTTCCTTTTCAGGCTATCAGGATGCTTAGCATGTCCCCTCTCAGCATCAAGATGAGCAAACTGATCAAAGGTGAGCCTGTCTGTCCAGCCATACCGCTCAAACTCCTCTGGAGTCATATCTTCCACCTCTAACTTAACTTCCACAAGTGGAGGAATTTCTTCTGGAGGCGCTTGGGTGGAGGACTGGGGCTCAGATGCTTCCCTTGCTTGAGATACCCTTTCTGACTCATGATCCTCAGAGCGACCACGAGGTTCCTCTTCTTCACTCTCAGAAGACTCAGAAGTACCAGCACCCTTTTTGGCACAGGACTTCTTCCTTGATCCGCTGAACTTGACTACTAGAGGAGGAGGAGCAGCAGAGGTTGGCTCAGAAGGAGGGATTGGAGTGGCAATCATTATAGGTGGATTGACTTGCCTCTTTAACCCATATTTCATCATAATCTCTTCAAGAATGTCCCGGGCAGGCACAGAGGGAGGAGGCTCAGCAGAAGAAGACTCGGGCTCAGGCTCAGGCTCAGGCTCAGGTGGAGATGCATTAGCAGGCGGATTATACAATACCATTTCCAATTTTGACCTCTGGCTGTCTGAGCGCTGCTGTTGCATGAACCTGATGGCTTCCCCACGGATAAGGCTTTCTGCTCTACCCAATCTCTGATGATCCATGGCTCTGTGAGTGGTGGGTGGTGGAGTGGATTGTGAGTGGTTGGGGAAGGATTTGGTTGGTGGATTGTGAGTGGTTGGGGGAGTTTTGATGGTTGGATGTGTTGGAGTGGCTAGGGGAGTTGTGAGGGGAGTTTTGAGGTGAGTTGTGAGGGGTGTTGTGAGGTGAGGGTGAGTGGTGAGTGTCATGGTCATTCTGTGGCGAAGGTGGAGGTGGATTGTGAGGGTTATTCTATGGGGGTGGTTGAGGTGGATTAGGAGGAGGAGGTGGTGGTAGGTTGGGCTGAGGTTGAGGAATCTGGAAGTGGTTAAGGATAAGGTCTAACTTGGTCTCGACCCTCCCTAAGCGATCTTCCAAGCCCTGGATCCTCTGCTCCTGCTGCTGAAAGGCTGCATCACACTCAGCTCAAAGGGGAGCCATCAAGGGATCAGGCAGCCGAAAAAGGATCTCATCCTTCAATTCCTCAGCAAACGCCTTTTGAGCGACAGATACCCTTGGAGCACGGCTTGGTCCAACATGGGAATCCACTTCTTGGTCCCCTGCTCCAGACGCAGAGGGAACAGTTGTATGCGAGGCACTCCCAGCCTGAGAGCCAGACCGAGTGGGCTTTGCTGGCTTGTCATACTTGACGCCCATCTTTCCCAAATTCATCGATCCTATGGGCAGGCACTTGACATTGTCAGCTTCCTCAGTGGATTTGATCATGAGCTTCTCCAGGAGGAAGGCGATGACTTGAGGATATGGAAGATAAGCAAGTTTCCCCCCCCCCCCTTTTCTTTGACTTCACACCAACGGTTCATCTCCAGACTTATGAGTTGCCCCGGGTTGATAGGCTGCTTGGTCAGGAGCCTGGGGAGCCAGGGGTTGTCCAGCTGGGTGAACTCATTGAAGTTCCCTCCTTTGTTAGTCATCAAGCGCGAGTAGATGTACTGGAGGACTCTCTTTGTGTCAGGCATAGCAGATACCTTCTTCCCTTTTGTCTCATAAACTGTCTCAAGCTCCTCCTGACTCAACTTCGCAGGGTAGATCCACTGGTTCATACCCTCGTCAGTGACCCCAAGCAGGCGATTGATATCTCTCCAAGAGAACTTGATTTTCCTCCCCCTCACTGTGGCCTTGAAGTCAACTCGGCTAATGGTCTCTTTCCCTGAGATAGTCTTCCACTTTGCCTTGGCAGTGAGAGATTGGAAGAACACCCTGAGGACATTGACGTTGTACTCACAGTTGATCCCCAGCCAACACATATACTCCTGGAGATGTTCCTTCAAATGACCAAACCCCAGATTTTCCAATTTCTCCATATCAAGAAACATTCCATTGTTGAAGTAAGGATTCTTGTTCTCAAACGCAGGAGAAATTGCTTCCAGTGGCCCATCAATGTACACAGAGGGATCATCCTCAACTCGCTGGCGCTTTGAAGAAGGTTCTTCGCTGAAACTGACTCGCTTATGCTTTTTCCCAATTTTTCCAGTTTGATGAACATCTTGCCCAGATTTCCCAGATTTAGAGTGATGCCCAGATTTCCCAGATTTAGGCTTCTTTGAAGAGGTGGTTTTCTGAGGGTTGGGGTTTGATTCATGAGAGCCGGCCATTTTGTGTAGTGGTTTAGGGTTTGAGTGGAATGTATGGTATGTATGAGATGAAATGCACAGTGTCCAGAAATGAAGAAGAAGAAGATGATGAACAGGATGAATGTGCGATGAAGATGATGAAGAAGTTCAGAGAGTTTGATGGCAAGAAATTTGTGTAACATGTGAAAATGAGTGTTGATGCCTATTTATGCATGTAGTAACCGATGTGATGACATAATGACTCTACATTGAAAACAAGCGCTGTTCATGGGAAAACGTAAACATTTTAATTGGAACGGCGCACCTTTTTGACACGTGTCTCTTCACACTGTCAGAGAAGGCACAACTTCCTGTGGAGGAAGATGAAACGTTTTGTGAAGTGACGTGTCCTTCTTCTTCTCAGACACTAGCGCTCCCGGTTGCTTAGAGTTATCACCAAGCGGCAGCAAATTGGCATCCGGAAGAGGATTTGCTTCCGGTTGGACTTACTTTAACATTGGGGGACCTGCAAAACTAAAGATTGGCACTCCGATGCCTAAGTTAGTATAGTTGCAGGTTTTAATCAATTAAGCACAGGTTTATTTTGAAGATTAAACTTCATTTGGGTTTACCATTCCCAAATCTCCTCTAATAAAAGTAAATTGATCTACCCCCAGAGGCTTGGTGAAGATATCTGCAAGCTGATGCTGAGTGGGAACAAACTGCACCTTGACATCCTTCTTCTGAACATGATCTCTGATGAAGTGATGTCTGACGTCAATGTGCTTTGTTCTTGTGTGCTGAACAAGATTCTTGGCAAGGCTGATGGTGCTTGTGTTATCACAGAGAATGGGAGCCTCAGGAAACTCCAGGCCAAGATCCCTCAGTTGATTTTTCAGCCACAACACTTGTGCACAACAACTTGCAGCAGCAATGTACTCTGCCTCTGTGGATGAGAGTGACACGCAGGTTTGATTCTTGCTAGCCCAAGAGACCAGACAACCTCCAAGGAAGGCACATTGTCCGCTGGTGCTCTTTCTATCAGTCTTATAACCTGCATGGTCAGCATCAGAATAAGCCCACAAGAACTCTTGGTTACCTCTGGGATACCAGAGACCAAGTTCTTGAGTTCCCTCAAGGTATCTTAAAATACGCTTAACACAAGTTAGATGTGATTCCTTGGGGTTGGCTTGAAATCTAGCACACATGCCTACACTAAATTGAATATCAGGTCTGCTAGCCGTTGAGTACAGCAGGGAACCTATCATTCCCCTGTACACAGGCAGGCTGACCGAACTTCCCTTTACATCAGCATCGAGTGCGGCAGTGGTGCTCATGGGAGTATCATACTCCTTGCACTCATCCATCCCAAACTTCTTGAGGAGCTCTCTGCAATACTTAGTTTGGGAGATGAAGATGCCTTCTTTCTTTTGCTTAATCTGCAGGCCTAGGAAGAATGTTAGTTCTCCCATCATTGACATCTCAAATTCCCCCTGCATAGTCTTAGAAAACTCTTCACAGAGTTTTTCATTAGTTGCCCCAAAAATGATATCATCAACATAAATCTGGACAATTAACATGTTTCTATCCTTATGCAAAATAAACAGTGTATTATCTAATTTGCCTCTTGAGAAACCCTTTCCCAGCAAAAAGCTGTTGAGTCTCTCATACCAAGCTCGAGGAGCTTGTTTCAGGCCATACAATGCTTTCTTTAGTCTATACACATGTTTATGGTGCTGATGGTCTTCAAAGCCAGGAGGTTGTTCAACATAAACCTCTTCTTTAATATAACCATTAAGAAATGTACCCTTTACATCCATTTGATATAATTTAAAACCTTTCATGGATGCAAAGGCTAGAAGAATCCTTATTGCTTCAAGTCTTGCAACTGGAGCAAAAGTTTCTTCATAGTCTATGCCTTCTTCTTGGTTATACCCTTTTGCTACCAGTCTGGCTTTGTTCCTAGTGATCTGACCAGTCTCATCCAGCTTGTTCTTAAAGACCCATTTGGTCCCAACTATGGATTGGTGAGACGGTCTAGGGACTAGCTCCCATACTTGGCTTCTTTCAAACTGATTAAGCTCTTCCTGCATGGCAATAATCCAATCACAGTCCTCAAGAGCTTGTTCAACTGAAGTTGGTTCAATTTGTGACAAGAAGGCCCCAAACTCAACTTCATTTTGAACTTGTCTTCTGGTTCTGACACCAGAAGAAACATCACCAAACACTTGATCAAGAGGATGATCCCTGTGATGTCTCCTAGCTGTTGGCAACTGTACCTCATCAGGCACCGTCTGCATTCTAGGTTCATCACTGGGTTCATCTTCTTCCTTGGGATTGCTTGCTGGTGTTTCCTTTGGTGGTGAAGATGATGGTGGTTTTGGAAAGTTTAGTATCCCATCATCTTCTGTGGATTGTTCCCATGTAGGATTTTCATCGAATACAACATGCATTGATTCTTCTACAGTTCTAGTCCTCATGTTGTATATTCTTTACTCATAAGGGAATACCCTATGAAAACACCTACATCAGCTTTTGGATCAAACTTACCCAGATTTACCTTTCCATTGTTATGAATATAACATTTTGATCCAAAGATTCTAAGGTGGCTGATGTTAGGCTTTCTACCTTTGTACAGCTCATAGGGAGTCTTATTCAAGCCCTTGCGAACATAGGCTCTGTTAGAGATGTAGCAAGCTGTGCTCATAGCGTCCGCCCAGAACACTTGAGAAACCTCTTTCTCATTGAGCATGCTCCTGGCCATCTCTGTCAGAACCCTGTTCTTTCTCTCAACCACGCCATTCTACTGAGGAGTTCTGGGAGCAGAGAAATTGTGATCAATGTCATTCTCCTCACACAGCTCTGAGAAGCTGTGATTCTCAAACTCTCCTCCATGATCTGTCCTTATGGTTGCTATCTTGAGATCTCTCTCGTTCTGCACTTTCTTAGCCAGGACAACAAAAGCATCAAAAGCATCTTGCTTGGAGGCAAGAAACATTGTCCAAGTGAACCTATAATAGTCATCCACCACAACTAGAGCATACAGGTTTCCACCCAAGCTCTTCACTCTCGCTGGCCCAACCAAATCCATGTGGATTAGTTCCAAGGGCCTGCTGGTGGAGACTCTCTTCTTGGTCTTAAACGAGGACTTTGTTTGCTTTACTTGTTGGCAGGATTCACAAATAAAATCATGCTTAACTTTAAAGGATGGAATCCCTATAGCTAGCTCCTTCTTAATAAGCATATCAAGTTGTGTAAAGTTAACATGCGCTAGCCGTTTATGCCAAAGCCAACTATTTTCATCACTAGATATTAAACATTTTTCATCTAGTTGTTGACATAAATCTAGGGTGTATAGGTTTCCATTCCTACTTGCCTTAAGTTTGCATTTTAGATTGGCCTTGTCTAGATCTAGATCATGCTTATCTATTATCATGCACTCATGTGAATCAAAAATTACCCAGTTTCCTTTGTCAGTGCTCTGGCTCACGCTCAGCAGGTTGTGACAGAGACCATCCACCAGATAGACATTTTTAACAGGTCCAACTTCTCCAACCCCAGTGATCTTTCCGCTTTGATGTCCTCCAAAGCTCACTTGGGCTCCATCTTTGATCACCAAGGATTTGAACTTGTCTCGGTCACCAGTCATATGTCTCGAGCATCCGCTATCAATGTACCATTTTCTCTTCTTGGATGCTTTGAGACAGACCTGCAAGGATTAGACAAGCTTAGGTACCCAACCTTTATTGGGTCCTCTGTCATTAGTTCCCATAACCCTCGGTCCAGTGTTGATCTTGACCTTGGGCTTGTGATTACTTTGTGCCTCTGGCCTCGTGTGGGCTCTAGGCTGTTGGACTTCCCTTGGAAAACGTTTCCAAGTTCTAGATCATTGTCCTCCTTTAGTTTCTTTTCTTGGAGGAGGATCCTTAGTTGTCTTGGTTCCTTTTGGAACCCACTTATAAGAGCTGTTAGCTCCATGCTTCCTTGCATTACAGGTGGACGTGGAGTGTCCCTTCCTGTTACAATAATTGCAGAAGCTGAAGGGTGTGGAAGTGTGATCAGTGGCTTTGTGGAAAAACTTTAAGTATGGTTTCACTTTAGGTTCCACCCACTTTTTCCCTTTAGGTTTATATCCTAAACCAGTTTTGTCCCTATATGCCCTTTGATTCATTAAAATAACATTTAACATTTCAGATCCATTGGTGAACTTCTGCAGGGTATTTTGCAGTCTATCCCTTTCAATAGAGATCTTGCTGCAGTTAGGGCAGCTCTCTGATGTTGAGGCATTGGGTTCCGCTTGGGGATCTCCCTTGCCATCTGCTACCGGAAGCTTTTTGGCTTCCGCTAGCTCTTCACTTAGTGAGTCCACCTTGGACTCAAGTAATTCCTTTTTGATTCTCAACACTTTATAAGCCTTACATAGGCGAAAGAATTCTTTATGAACATCATTATAGACTTCTTGGAGTTCAGGAAGTGTTACCTCATCGCCATGGATGGAATCAAAGTCTGAGGATGCCTCCTCTCCATCTTCTCTAGCAACAAGACAGGGGTTAGCAACCTCTTCCTCATCACTAACTTCCTCATCAGAACTATTCACCCATATTGAGGACACAAAGACTTTCCTTTTGTCCTTCCCTTTGGCTCTCTGAAGGCTTGGGCACTCAGCCTTGAAATGACCAGGCTTCTTACACTCGAAGCACACAGGGGTCCTTTCCTTCTTATAATCCTTCTTGTGGCTAGATTCTCCTTTCTGAAAGTCTCCTTTCTTTCTGAAGAACTTTCTGAATTTTCTCACCATCATAGCCATTTCCTCATCATCTATGTCCTCCTCATCATCCTCATCATCATCATCATTCCTATCCTTGCTGGGAGCAACAAGAGCAAGGTTCTTGGCTTTAGTAGTAGCTTGAGGAGTTCTTTGAGCCAACAGTGTTGGTTCATACTCAGCCAGAGAACCAAACAAGACAGTGATAGAGCTGGTTGATTCTCCCTGTACTTCCTGCAGGATGGTAACTTTGGTGATCCAGTCACACTTTAACACTTTTAGAATCTTGCTTACTTGTTCTTCCTCAGGAATGTCTTTTCCCAGAGAGAACAAGTTGTTAATAAGATGGGTGAATCTGAGCTCCAGCTCTCTGATTGGCTTAGTTAGGCTAAGCATAGCAAATTTGTGAAACTCTTCAACCAGCATCTCGACGCGTCTGGACTTCACTCCCTTGGTTCCGGAATGAGCAGCCTCAAGAGCCTCCCACATCTCCTTTGCTGTTTTGTGGTGGCTGATCCTGTGGAACTCCTTATGACTAAGGGCGCATTGAATGTAGTGCATGACCCTGTAGTTCAGCTCCACTAGAGCATAGTCTTCATAGGTGAATCTGGATCGAGCCTTTGCAAAACCTTCATCATCTAGAGGGACGTGGTCACCATGCTCAATCACAACCCAGAGGCGAATGCCGTTGGACTTGATGTAGGTCTCCATTCTGAACTTCCAGAAGGGATAGTTGTAGCCATCAAAGCCAGAAGGCTTGTTTGGCTGAATAGCAACATCGGGCAAGGAATGATGATCTGCATCCATCACTGGATCTTCTCTTTCTAGATTCGTTGGAATCAAGTCAGAAAGACCTCGCTCTGATACCAAATGAAAGTGAGGATGCACAAGAGGGGGGTGAATTGTGCTACCAAATAAATCAGACAATAAAAACAAACAAGGTTTTTATACTGGTTTGGTCCAACTCTTGACCTACGTCCAGTTCTCAATCACCCAGATTGAGTTCCACTAACCCCAGGTTTTACAAACGGGTTCACCTGGAACCTTTACAACCGCAAGTTTTAGCACGGGATCACTTGCAACCTTACAACCACAAGTTTTACACCAGGTTCACTTGCAACCTTACAGACTCACTCCCCCTTACAACCTGTAAGGGTTCAACCTTTCAAATAAAGGATTTTCTAAACTTAGTTCTCTCTAAGAACAGATGATGTTACTCACTTAAGTACAATGAATGCTCTTAATAAATAAAGAGACTTAACTACAAAGATTACAAGATGGATAAAGAATAAAACTCTCAATGTATTAAGTGCTCTCTTGCTTTTCTGGGCAGCTTTGAATGCTTGAAGAATGCTCTCAGTTTCTCTCTCTAGATTTCTGCGTTTTTCTCCAAGTTATCTTCATAAATGAAGATGAGCTTCTTTATATAGTGTCTTCAAGTATTCTCTCTCTTGGTAGGTGACAATGCCGTTTGAATATAGCTGTTATTCCCATGTTACCGTTGCTCATTAATGCTCCATCAATGCTCAGCAGGGTTGACTTTGCTTTACCTCTGAAAAGCAACTCTGACAACTCTGCTCTGCCAAAAAGCACTCTGACACTGCACTGCTGTTCGTTCTGACATTCTGATTGCTACCGGAAGCAATTCCACATCCGGAAGCAACATCACTCAGTGCTGCACTTGAACGTTAGTCTAGCAATATTAACACATAGTCACATGCAGTGGGAATTCATTTTGTCTAAGGAAGCTCTCTTACTTCCGGAAGCAATTCCACATCCGGAAGTACTCCTACTAGACTTAAGTTATGACTTAGAGTTATATTCACTGACGCTCGGTGTTACCTAATCCAATAGGCAGCACTAGTCACTTATCATCCGGAAGCATTCCTGCATCCGGTTGTGTCCTAACTTAGTCTTAAAGATTTTATACTTCTAACTTTCCTAGACTGAGTTCTGACTTAGTGACTTACTTACATCCGCTGTGGGATGAGTCATTCATCCGCGAGCGCTAGTAGTCCTAGTCCATCCGAAAGTAAATCCACATCCGGTTGTACTCTTACTTGGGGTTCTATATTAACCTAATTTTTCTAAGTGTTTAACTTGTTCTTTCATATTTTAGTCTTCATCAAAACTTAAGATTCTAACAGCTATATGTTCAAGTTTCTGACAAATATAATAAGTACATTTTTTTTAAATTCTTCAAAATTTTTCTTATTAGGATTCTTTTTCCTCCAAATTCTTTTTTGTTTCCTTTTCCACCATGGTTTACTTTTATATGGTTTATATTTTTTAAATATTTTTTTCTTTTTCTTTTTCTTTTTCTTATAAGACTTATCACATCCCCATGTCGGTTCATTTTGTCCAACTCTACAATATCCAGATTTTTTCATTATTTTATTTATTTTCTTATTTATTTTTATCTCTTCACACTTCTTACAATATCATTCTCTAATAAACTTAATTCTTAATCCTAATGAATTATTTACTACACTTATTTGTTCATTATTTATATATTTCATATATTCTTCATGAATCACATGCCTCCATGGATTTATTTTCTCAAATACCATGTTTGCATAAACTTGGTATTCTTCATTTATGCTGTCACCAAATAATCCTTGGTAAAAGACTATCATAAATTGATAGAGATATTTCCCTAAATAATAGGGATTGCACATCTCTAACATTCTTATTTTCTTTTTTGCTTCATCTCTTTGTTGACCGCCAAAAGATAGAGTTAAAACAGATTGGAAAATTGACCGCCAAAAGATAGAGTTAAAGCAGATCCATAACCTGCAAGAAGCTCCACAAAAGGTTAAGCCACTACGAAGTATAAGTCTATAGAGGGAAATAGAGAGACAATCTCCGCAAGAGTCCTTGACGACATTCACAACCATTTTAGCCGAAAGATGCAAAGGAACCTGATAGAGTATGATCATCATACTTGTCTCACATATAGAACTTTGACAACCCAGCCAACTATGTCTTAATAGCACACCTTCTACTCGATGAAATAACCAAACAAAGAAACAAGTAAGAAGAAAACACCAACACCTCGGGAGCAATACTGCAAGATGGACCTCTAAGTGATTGCTAATGAACTTAGAGGTTCTCATCGTGATCATCCACTCAAGCGGAGCTTTTTGGCACAGAGGGAGAGAGAGACAAGCTCTCCAAACTAGGTGAAACTATCATGATCAGATGAACAGTGTGATGGTGGTGGTGTTCTGAGAAGGTGAAAGTGTTTTCATAGTTGGAAGTAATTGGATTCAGGAGGAACATGGTCCTCCATGCATGAGACGATGGTGGTTGTTCCTTGAGAGAAGTAAGAGCTTCTCTCACAAGCTTCCTCTCACCCTCTCTGTTCATCTATCTTATTCATGATATATTAGACGATATTTCTCCAATTCCTAAACAAGTCTGGATTCTTTCCAAAGATTTGCTTAAATCTTGGATAGATTTTTCCAATTCTCTTATATGTCTAATTATTTTATTTTGATTTTTTATTAAATCTGGAAAATTCATTTGGTATTTTCTTATTTGTTGCTTAACCTTTTCTAAATCTTGGGTATTTTCAATTTTAGAAATTTCTACCTTTAATTGCTGGTATTCTTCAGAACATTGTTCAGCTAATTCTTTTAGCTGACCTTTATTATTATTAGTAATTGCAAGAATTTCTAGTATCTGATCTAAAATAGGATTTATAGACCCTAATTTTTTCCATAGAAAAATATTAGTCCAATTTAATTGTCTTGAAGATTCAAAATTTATATTTTCTGTATCTCCCCATATTGCTATAGATTGAAGTTGAGCAAATTGCCTATTCCATTCTTTATAAGAACTAGGGTTGACCCCGCGCGTTGCGCAGGAATACCCGACCTTAAAACAATTTGTTAGTTAAATGTTCAAAACGTAGTTAGTTCATTTCATACTAATCATAAATCTTTCAATTTCTTATTTTAACGCAGGAAATCTTTCAATTATTTAATAAATCATGGAAACTTATTTATGGTCAAAGAAAATTAATTATGAATAATAAAAAGTAAGTGTGATCGCCATTTTTTTATAAAAGTTAATCCTTTTGAAAAGAAAATGGAACCAAGGTACATCATTTTTATAAGAGGTAGAATCGATCTTCAGAAGAAGAATTATACCCACAATTAGGATACATTTTAAGAAAATAAAACTTCCATCAAAGAGAAGCAAATGAAAGGCTTTCATTAAAATTTTTGTAGAATCGAAAATGGAGTTTTCATTCTGTACAGCCAGATCATGAATAAGTAATTGCATCCAATCTCCAAAAGAATCCCAATTGTTTTAAATTCTCTTTTTGGAATGGAATATTTACCGAACCCCCAAGAATAGGACTAAACCTTATTCCATGGTATTTACATTACCTTCAATATTTTTTACTAAGAATTAAATTTTTAATTGAGTTTATCTTCAATTTTCCTTTATATTTTTTAAAATTAAATAGAACAATCTTTTACAAAATATGCTAAAATTCAATGTTTAATACTGTAACATCAGAAAATGGTTCAAATAAACTAATATTCTTAAGCAACAATGAATAAACAATGTCTAATTTTAGCTAAAATAAGCTAAAATTCAATGTTTAATTTTCCTGTTGCTGCAGAAGAGATAGAAACTAATATTCTTAAGCAACAATGAATCAAAAGACTGACTAAACTTGTGCCAAAGTTTCACCTTGAGAGAAAGGGTCATCTGAAGGATTCGAATTTTGAAAGATTGAAACCAAAAAATTGATGTCCTGATGAGTAGCTACTTTGATGAGCTAAAAAAACACAAACATCATCAACTGTCAATCCATTGTCCCTCACAAATGTCCTCCACCCACTCCCAGAGAGTGCAAATTTTGTTTTATTGTTCTTTGTCCTTGTGGAAAACTTAGTAATCCAAAGCCTCCCATTTGAAGTCCAAAGATTGGTCATTTGTCCATTTTTTTTTGAAGGCAGGAACTGTGTGGCAAATCCGTATGGTATAGCCTGAAAAATGAAATGATATGAAATGAAGTTAATATATGTTTTGTGAAGATTGATGCACTAATAAAATTGAATTTTTAGCAGAGGCTTACAACATTACACAAAGTAATAATGTAAGATCGTCTAGCAACAGATATGAAAGAAGGATACTGAGAATGAGATTGGAAAGCTTTAGCTCTTTCAAGTGCTCTTGTCATATTCTCCTTATTTAACAGCTTCACCTTTGACTTTAATGACCTTAGAATTCAACATGTCTCGTTGGCTACCTGCTGTAACTAAGATTAATAGAAGAAATCAATATAACCTATGGATCACTACTCTTCAGTGACCATTTATTTCCACAATGATTCAAGAGAACTTAATACTATAAATCTCATCAACTTTGTTTTAAAATTTACCACTACTCAAGTCTAAGAATGAAATGTAAAACTTTGTATTAATATATGAAAAATTTAATGAGACATAAATACGGCAAACAAATTATTTCCCATAGTACATTGACACATGAGTATACACAAAAAACCAGAGTTGGAAGAATACCAAAACTCAAACCAAGTTGAGCAGTAATATGTGTTTTCCAGATCATGTAGATTTCAAATGCTATTCAAATTTCATACTTTCATCAGTACGGGTAGGGATTAGATAATTAATTTCATAAACTATATATAGCTCCATTTTTTTATATTATGAAGGCAAATTATAGCCTTATGTCATTAATATTTTACTGCAACAACAACCTTTATCCCACTACGTAAGATCGGATAAATAGATGATACGTCGCCAATGTGCTCTAACATTCACCAACTCTTTAGGTATGTTATTGATATTTTACTGCAAAATGCAATAAAAAGAGATGATGTACCTTTCCACCTTTTGCTGGTGTGATAAAATCCTGAATGTTGAGAACACAAAGTAGTGTCAACATTAAGGCCTCTTAAGATTTTTGTCCTTCTTACTTTTTTGAAGGAGACAAGATAATGGCGGGTTGTTCAGCATCACCATTCTATCAACATGAATGCATATGCTTTTCAAAATCTATTAAGACACTAACCATTTCTCAGCTGTGCAACTTTTACATGACCATCCAATTGACCCATGCATGTCGAGTGGTAGGAGAGCAAGCTAAATATCAACCAAACACAATCTGGAGATGGAACAACCAAATTTAATCCAAGTGTATGGCTTAAATTTCATACAGATAGAATTGAGTTGCAAAGAAAATTCCTTACCTCCAAGAGTTGACTCTCATCTTCATAGGATCACTCTTTTGATACTTTGCAAAACATCCCATTGTAGTAATGATAAGCTCATAGGCCTGATCAAATAACTCCTCCATTTTCTTATCATATCTGATATCTTAACATAAATAGACATTGGTTCTTAAAACAGTTTAGGCAATGATATGAGCACTCTAGACATCAAATAGACATTGGTTCTTAAAACAGTTTAAATTATTGTAATTTAAGGATTTTTTTTTGAAAATTAAGTTTGCACAATATCAACTTGAAGTTTAAAATAAGTTTGCTACAACCTTAAGTCTGCTGGGGAAAAGAGGAATAGCTTAATCCACACATGAAAGAAGGCCAAAACTTTACCAGTAGTAGTGGGAAAAAAAATATAAGCATCTTGAAACTATCACATTTCTATATTATTGTGGTCCTTGTGCTTGCAGGGGAAAACACCAAACTCAACTTGACACACACACACACACCCCCTTAAAGGAAATCCCCTCATAACTAAGCTTAGATCAAGGACCATTGATTGGAATAATGAACAATTAAATATTTAAAACAATTCACAAAGAAGAACAAAATCTAATTCACAAATCAGAGAAGTAAAACATAAGAGTTTTTGAAAAATTGTAAACTTTTAGTTTGTTGAAACCTTCTCATTTTGTGTATGGTTCAGTTTTGCCTTGTTATTAGCTGGACCAACATGTCCAATAGACCAACACTTGATGGGATACCAACTATTTTTTTTGCAATAGCAATAGGAGAATGAGATTGACAGATTATAAAGCTATGAATTGAATCTACAAAATCATTTACCTCTAACATAATTTGAGTATTAGTAAAAAACTGATCAGAGAGTGCTTTTTTGTGGATTTGCAAAAAGAGATATCCTTAGTATATCCCAATGAAGATCTGCTTGTTTGGGCTTTTCTCGCTTGGGTAGGTAGACTTGAATAAGGCACCACCTACAACAATGAAGCTGAAACAATAAAAAAACCTAGTGCTAATGTGTTTCATGATCTCCTTTCCCATCTCTTGTCAAACAATGCATATAACATAAGCTTAAAAAACCAGTCCTGAAGTTACCAAAGAAAATAAAAAAACCATCTCCTTTCCCATCTCTTGCCAAACAATGCATATAACATAAGCTTAAAAACCAGTCCTGAAGTTACCAAAGAAGAATAAGGTTAATTAGCATAAAAACTTGAAACTCACCGCCATTGGAATTAAAAAAAGCTCCACTCAAATATCCGGTAGTACAGGACATACAGCAAACTCCACTAAAATACATACTTGGTACTTCAAAAATTTACCTTCTCAGCCCAGATTAAAACGATTTTTATTATATAGTTCTAAAGAATTACCTTTGGAAGAAGGAATTTATTCTCCACCTGAATTCCTGTATCAAAGGCTTAATTTTACTTTTCTTATCTGAAACAGATAAAATGAAAAAGAATTAATAAAATGGTATATATATAATTGGGAAATGGCAAATCGACAGGAGAAAGGCAAAGAATAAACCACCATCAATTGCTCCCTTAGAAAAATTAACATATACCGTGATATATAATATTCAAAAGGCTTAGCAATTAGGAAGAACTACTAAAATTTACAACAAATATAATCCTTATAATTTAATTTACCTGGATTCTGCTATGGTAGCCAGCAGAATTTCTACAAACCTCTGCCAGATCCATTAAAATCTGAGGTGAGTTAATTACAGTAAAAAAAACCTTCCTCGTTTTTTATTTTCTAGACTTTCAATTCAAAACCATTTAAAAGGATCTGAAGCGTTAGACACACAAATATCAAAACTCAATGATGGCTAGCGAAATTAGAAACAGAACATGTGAATCCCAGATTATAAATTCATCGCCTCACCCCATCAATAATGAAACGTGAAAAGAAAGATTAAAACCCATTTAGACTTTAGAATTCAAAAATAAGCACACCGTCAACCCAAAAGTGAAGCTTTGATTTAATATGTGATTTTACCCCAAATTCTAAAGTCATTCCCTCTGAAAAGTAGCACTTGAATCGAACCAAGAAGAGGGAACAACAGAAGAAATGAGACTTACCTCATCTTCTCTAGATGTGTTTTGGATCCTTCTCCGCCACACACCATCGGCTTCGCATTCGTGGGTGCCCGGCTAGAAGAAGAAAAGACGGAGAAAGCTAGATATAACATAGGAATATTAAAAAGGTAGTAACATAGGAATATGAAGTGATTGGAATTGGGAAGGCCATTGACGAGAGCATTAAAGATAAGCATTAAAGTTGAGCGTTAAAAAGTTGCAATCATTGTGAATTGACGAAATAGAAGATTGAGGTTATTAAACATGTAGTAGTATTTTTCAAAAACTTAGGTAAACCCGCTTCCAATCCAGATCACCGTGTGAACGCAAGGGGGTTTTCCCACGGGTAATTACTATTTATATTTGATGATTGATTGATTGATTGATTAATAGGTAATTTGTCTTTATCTATAGATATTCTTTTAAATTCTATGTTTAAAGATTCAAAATCTAGGCTTTTCATGGATACCTAGGTGAGTAGCATTCATAATCTGGTACAAAGTCACTATCAAATGACTCATTTTCATTAAACTCCATGTTAAAAATTCTCTTTTCTTCGTTTTTAATTCTTTTATACTCTTTAGACCATTCTTGTTGACTTTTTAAGTTTCTCTCATATTCTTCAGCATCTAATAACTCTTGGATACTAATATTCTCCCATGTGGCTCTGATACTATCCGCGGGAATATTATTTATAAGACTAATCTTCAAAATATCTTAAAAATGAATGAATTGAATTCTAAATAATCGATTACAAGTCTGGTTATTTATAAAAAGTGTTAATCATTACCAGCAATTGGGTTGGAGCCTAATATAGAGCCTGAACACGGTCAAAGTAATTGTCATTATTGGCCTTCATAATTTGATTAAATTTTGGTTATGGCCCTTATAGTTTAAAATCGATAATTTACATACTTATACCCAACTAATCTCCAATTTTTAGCCTTCAAAAACTAAATACCCAACTATTCTTCAATTTGTTTCACCGTTAGACTAATTAACGTGAGTGAAAAAAAAAGACTAATTAACGAGAGGTTCATGAAGACATTGAAATGTTTTACTCTTATTTAACAGGGTGGAGGAAGTTGTGAGAGAATATTGTGAGTTTTTTTGTCCTCTATAGACTAATTATTGATAGAGCTTAGTTACCCTTTGTGATCATATAGTGAACCAACCTAATTAGATGAAATTTATTTGGGCTAAAGTGTAAAAATTGTCATGTAATTGTCACGAAGATGGAAAAATGACCATGTAAAATTTTTTGGAGCAAAACTGCCAATTGAATTTCAAAATTGGGGTAAAAATTGTCATCAGAAATAATTTTTTGACTTTTTTACGCCTCATCTTCTACCGATTCATCTCTCACTAAAATATGTGGTAGACTTATGTATTTATTTGCCTTTGTGTGATGATGATGCGATACAGGATGATGAGTAAAAAAATAAAAAAAAAACTGTGAGGACCATTTTTACCTTAATTTTAAAATTCGATGGACAATTTTCCTCCAAAAAAATTTAACTAGTCATTTTTACACTTTCGTGACAATTACATGTAATTTTGCACTTTGCCCAATTTGTTCTTATGATCCTTTCCTTATAGATTGATAGCTAAATATGTTACACAACGTTCATAAATACAAGAAATCCAACTTAAACACACTTGTTATTTCAGCATGGGAACCAGGAAATGCTTTTTCCCATGTTTCTTCAACAACTCCACGGCCCAGAATAAATGGTTCTCTAGATCAAAATAAATCCCCAACAAACAAGAATGCTGCGTAATTTCAAGATTAATTCATGAAAACAAAGTTCATGTGAGGAAATAAAACAAGCCTTAACTCTTCAAAAAACCATTGCATAATAATCTCATTCCAACAAAGATCATGGGTTGAAATCGTAAATGCAAAACCTGAGGCATTGAGGTAAAATATTTGTAAGTAAAATATGGTACTTTCATCTTAATGCAAGGTTGCTATAATTGTGAGCTCTACATTGTCAATGACAGTAGACATTACATATTTATCTTCCCCCAAGGTAAGTTTTCTCCACTGATGACTTGTCCTCCTTGAAGGGTTGAATAGATGAATCAGATAGAGTAGGAACTCTAGAAACAGTACCTTTTCCTTTCCTAGCATTTGGTCCCACTACCTCTATCATGTATTTCCATCCATCGATCGGTCTTCGCCGGCTGAAAATATGAGTCTTAATGAAACTAGCAATCTGCATGCCACAATATATTCATGAACTCCAAGATCATATATTTGTACAAGCAATTTCAATGCTCAATATTATTAGCAAGGAAAGAACTCAAATTATAGTTAAATGCACCTGAAACTTGCAATAAGCAATTCGGCGGTCAAATTCTTGGAGAAGAATATCTTCTTCTCTCTGTGACATATCCCATACATTTCCATTTGAGGTTTTGGCTGTTGTTTCCCAACCGTCAGGAGAATTTTTTAACTCAGAAGAATTTGAAACATTTGCATTGTTTAGATCATTGTTGCCAGAGTCAAAAATGCTGCAGTTGTTCAAAGCAAACATATTAACATTCATAAATGGTGCATATATTGTGAAAACAGAGCTGTAAATTAAAAGCATAAAAATGTTAAAAACATCAAACTAACAGTTGACAAAAACTAAACATTTTCCCTTCATAACCTGTCATTTCTTAGGCATTTGTACAATTCTAATAAAGCAAGCACATATTGTAGACATCTGAAAGTCCGAAGACAAATTATTGAGAAACTCAAAGAATCAACCACCTAAAAGGATACTCCCTCCGTTCCTAAATATAAGATCACTTTGCTTAATTTGAAAAGATTAAGGAAGACATTAAAGTTACATGATCTTCCTAAAATACCCCTCACTTAAATATGTTTAATTTCACGATCTCATTCATCTTCTTCCACTCCTCTGCCACGGCAAAGCTTGAATCTCTTCTTCAAAGCACTTTTCAATGACGCAACACTATCGCACTCTGCCATTCACAGATTTTACCAACAGATCCAAAACACGCAGCACTTTTCTTATCCCTTATCTCCTCTTTCTTCCCTTTCTCCGCTTCAATCAAACAAAGAACTCATTTCACAAAATGTAAAACCTAAACCTACACAAATTATTTTTCCATTCGTGAGTTTGATCTGGAGCTAAGCATCAAAATTTATTGAAGCAGAGACTGTATTCTTGAACTGATTGAAGTAAAGAAGCTTCGAGTCTTCTTGCCTCGTGGATTGATCTTTGAGTCAGATGAGGAAAATGATGGTCCATGCGCAAATGATTGTTGAGGTGAATACATGATCGGAGAGATTTCCCTTTTCTGATGTTATTCGGTGGAAGAGCCAAGTTTTTATTGCAAAGAGGGCTAGAAGATTTCTAAAGGAGTATAAGGGTAATTTGGGAAAAAATTGAGACAAAATAGAAAGTGATCTTATATTTAGGAACTTATCCACTTCCCCAAAGTGATCTTATATTTAGGAACGGAGGGAGTATTATGGAAACTCATAATTATATGATTCGAGTGTTCAGACCTTGCTGAAAAATTAAAATTGACCTTATATTTTAGTGTGTACAAGACTCTGATTGTTTCAATAACATGTAGGAAAAAATCACAAGAAATCCTCTTATTTAAATAAGTCACAACAAATTTCCAAAACGTGATAGATACAATCAAAACTTGGTAGTTGAGCCATGTCCAGGCATACTAATCTACAAAGAAACTAATTTTCAACACAAACCACGACATAGAGCTAAATCCTTCTTCATATATAATTGTGCCAGGTATGCCAGAGGAATGTTCCAAATAATTGCTTGATAGTGATTGATACAAAATGATCTCAGTTACAAAGAACCATGACCTATATTAACAACATCCCATCACTTATGAAAGCAAATTCATGCATGAAGAAAGAGCTTTGCTATCTAAAATACTCAATCATTAAGACTCAATAGCCTCATAAAGCAACTTTTTTATATACAATTGTCTCATAAAGCAATTTTAACTTCACCATCCAACAAAAAAAGAAGGTTGGGACATTTTAACATTTTACACTCTCCAATATAAACTAATTCAGTGCCAAATCTAGAAACCTGTTAGATAGTCTCATCATGGGCATTTTTTCTTGTTCTTTTTTGTTGATATGTTATGGCATGAGTTCTTTTCACACTTGCCACTAGCATGAAAAGAACTATGGAAATCACGGACATGTTTCCTTCATATATCTAGGAAGAGATACTCAATCACATCTTCAGAATCTTGCAAGAATATAGTCATGTAAGCATTGATGACAGTTAAAAGCGAAAATTCCCAAAATAGAATAAGCTATACTATTAGAAACAAATTGCAGATTTTCATTGCATTTCATCTAACAAAGAAGAGGGATAACGAGAAAGGCATACTCGGAGCAGCTATCGAGCAATTTCTCAATGTCATCTCCACCACCCACAGAGGAATCCCCAAATTTGGCTTCCTCCATTCTTTGAATCTCCTTCATCCACAGACTTGCGTGTATCCTCTGCTTCTTCAACCTATAATCTTTCTTCATATTCTCAACACTATAAAGCACACCGGTATCACCCTCACGCAGTTTTTCCTCCTGAGCTTTCGACCCTTTTCGCCTGTCATTCCAATTCTCATTCATATCTTCAACAAATGCCTTTGTCTCCGCATCCACATCTTCCGAAAGCACCATTGTAGAATCCTTTGAAACGAAATTCACATCAGCCTCCCATGGAGCTCGGGCCTTGGGCGTTAAGTCCTCCGGTAACCAAGCCGCTTCCCAAGCATCATTCCACTCATCTTCTATTCCATTCTTGGAGGCACCACTTGAGGAACGTCTCACAGAAGCTAGCCAAGTTGAATTCAAAAGAGGCTTTGCAACTATATCCTTAAATTGCTTCACAATTGAACTAGTGATTCCAATTCCATTTCCACGAAAAGCATACATATTCAGATTATTTTTCCTCTTAAGTCTGCGTTGTTTAAGATCAAAACAGATGATTACCTATAAATCAATGCTTGACAAAAATATAATAAAAACCCAAAGGAAACAAAGTTGGTTGGATCAGAAAAGGCCAAGTGAAGCTTCAAATCAGAGCTAAAAGCTTACAATTACCAATATAATAAATCAATGCTTAACGGGTTCATGTAGCATTAATTAGAATTTGGAACCCCAAATTTCACAAAACCCAAAAATAAGAGCTTTTGCATCAATCACCAAATCTTCAATCCATCCATCCCCAAAGCTATACTCAAAACACTAATAATAAGAAATCAAAGATTAGAGTTCATTTTAGTTGATTAACAGCACCTAGCAACTGGCCGAAATGGAAGAAATAAGGTTAGAAATAGAATAGAGGAACGGATGGTTACCTAATTCAAAGGCCGAGCTTGCGTATCTGAACGGATGCCGCCTCCGCCGTGAAACACCACTGGCATCGTCGGTGAGAAGAGGAAATGAGAGTGATAATAATGACGGCAAAAGAAGCATAGGAGATTACACTTATGCCCTTCTAACTTTTGCTCTTTGTAGTTTTGTCATGTAAAAAAGTAATTGTTATGCTAAATTATAGTTTTGGTCTTTTATGTTTGCATCAAGTTTCAATTTAGTCCTTTATGTTTGGAAAATATACTTTTAGTCTTTTTTCTTAACACTATTAGTTTAACTTAACGGAAAATGTTAACTCAACAATTTTAAATGATTATTAAATATTAAAAAAATGTTCAGATTAAAATATTTGAGTGTAATTATTCTTATATTTTCAAAATTTATCATTTTTGGTACAATTTAATTGTAAAATTATAATTTAAAATTGTTAAGTTAGCATTTTCCGTTAAGTTAAACTAACGGTGTTAGCAAAAAAAGACTAAAAGTGTACTTTCCAAAAAATTGAAACTTGATACAAACATAAGGGACCAAAAGTATACTTTAGCCTAATTCTTATTATGTCAAATTAGAAATTTTTCTCCTTGAAGAAAATTTCATTAGGTGTCAAACTAATTTCTCTAGATTTAATTAAAATCTTTAAAATATGTCGGACTTGAGAAATTTACAATTCTCTCCAATTATTAATTTCATCCTCAAATTTAAAATTTTGTTTGGGAAAAAAGAAAAATATTTCCCTTCGAATTGCAAAAGTCCGGAAAGATTTCTCATATATAAAAAGACATAAATGAGATTGTTTCCAATTTGGAATAATAAACAAGGGAAAAAGACACAAAGTTTTTCCAATTGGTAAAAGGACAATTGAGGTTGTTATGAGTCATTGGCACTTAATACTCATTAACAAATTTAGGGAAAGACTAAAGTGCCCTTAACTTATCAAGCTTATTACAACACAACCAAACATGTAATCCCACAGAAAACACAAAATGAACAAACGATCCCAACACCCCCTTTCTCACTAGAAAACGAAATGAAAAAACAGAGAATGCACAAACAAGCTTAACGGTGACGGTGACGATAACGGTGACGGAGCTAACAACGACATAGACGGCGGTGGACGTTGGGTGACGACCTTGGGAGGTATTTATCCTTCTTGGGTGGAGATTGAGAGGTATTTACAAATTAACAACTTTGTTTTCTTCGTCCTTTTTAGGTTGATAAATGTTGAGGACTATAATAATCCATGATCAAAAGAAAAATTAATACAAGATGAAGAATGAAAAAACTACTCTCTTAAAGTTTGTTTGGTCATTCTTTCTTTTAGGGTATGCAATAGAAAAATTATATATAACCCTAAAACCTTGTCTCGAAATTTATTGGTGGAAGAAGAAGTTCAGGTGGACTTAGATGTAATGAAGATGATGAAGTAGATGTTTATTCACTATTGCATTGGTTATGTTCTGGAAATGTTAAAAATGCATGTTTGTATGGTTAAAATGCATGTCACAGTGGTTAATAAACATGTTACAGTGGTTATTCGGCATGTTATAGGGAAGCAAAAATAAAACATCAAGTTAAAGAATTATGTTGTTACTTCCATATTGGAGGAAAGTTTGAAATTAATACTGAAGGTGTAGTTCAATACAATGGCGGTAACTTGAAGATGAAATCAATGAGAGGGAATAACATTTGATGCTTTGAGGTTCATGATAGCATCATGACTTGGGTTAGATTGCAATGTTTGTTGTTGAAGGACTATTGACATGCCGGACTTAAGAAACTACATGTTGTTAGAGGACGTTGTCTCTTCCATTGTTGCATCCACCCAAAACCAGCCGAGCGTCTAGGCGGCCTAGAAGTAAGAGGCGTGAGTCGCAATTTTAAGACAAGAAGATTTATCATTGTGGAAGATGCCATGAAGTTGGTCACACCCGAAGGTCTTGCCGGAATCCAAACCCAAGTTAAAGTTTCATGCAATTTGTGGTGGTTTTTTGGAGTTACAACATTGGTTGTAGATGATTATCCCATATATGTATTATAGGGAAATCAACTATGTCTATTTTTTGGAGTTATAACATTGGTGTAGGTGATTATCCTATATATATTTTGAACTACATGCCTGTTATGTATTTTTGGGTTATATATGACCACTTAAATTGTAATTGAAAATGGTGATTGTAGCTAACTTCAGGGACGTTGTTGTGGTTAATTGGGATGATAATATAATTAATATGTATATTTACGTGGTAAATAACGATTGATTAAACCTTTTATGTCGCCCTAAAAGATTTATCAAATACAATGCAATACTCAAACTCACTTAATGTAAAGTGATGAGTAAGGGTCTATCTCCACAATTTGGTTGTTTCTTCCTAAACCTGGGTTTAATTGCCACACAAATTACAAGAGAAGGTTGAGGTTGAATGTTCTATTACAAACTACAAATTTTAACCTAAGTAATTAGAAATGACCGAATGGAAATGTGGTAGGAACTTCAAGATTTAATGTCTCCTCCTTCAAGATTTCACTTGCACATTGTTTATTAACCTAGCCAAGATTGCTTGTTGGTAGTTAATTAGTTTAACTAAATGAAAACCTCATTTAATTAGACTAACTAACTCTAAAACAACCTCTCCTACACAATTCATTGGTGAAGATGGCTTAGAAGTTCTAAAACCATGTAAGTCATTCACAAGCAAATCAAACAAATACAAAATCTTATATATGAATGAAAAGCAAGCTACAAAAGTATATCAACAATGTCTCAATCACATAGGAAAGGCTAACCAAATCATGGCTCATAGTTTGAAGTAGAAATTGAAAGTGAGGACGCACAAGAGGGGGGGGGTGAATTGTGCTACCAAATAAAACAAAAATAAAAACACACAAGATTTTTATACTGGTTCGGTCCAACTCTTGACCTACGTCCAGTTCTCAATCACCCAGATTGAGTTCCACTGATCCCCAGGTTTTACAACGGGTTCACCTGGAACCTTTACAACCGCAAGTTTTACCACGGGATCACTTGCAACCTTACAACCACAAGTTTTACACGGGCTCACTTGCAACCTTACAGACTCGCTCTCCCTTACTACGTGTAAAGGTTCAACCTTCCAAACAAAGGATTTTCTAACTTAGTTCTCTCTAAGAACAAATAATGTTACACACTTAAGTACAATGAATGCTCTCAATAAATGAAGAGACTTAACTACAAAGAGTACAAGATGGATAAATGAATCGAACTCTCAATGTATTAAGTGCTCTCTTGCTTTTCTGGGCAGCTTTGAATGCTTGAAGAATGCTCTCAGTTTCTCTCTCTAGATTTCTGCGTTTTTCTCCAAGTTGTCTTCATAAATGAAGATGAGCTTCTTTATATAGGGTCTTCAAGTATTCTCACTCTTGGTAGGTAACAAGGCCGTTGGAATGTAGCCGTTATTCCCCTGTTACCGTTGCTCATTAATGCTCCATCAATGCTCAGCAGGTTTGACTTTGCTTTATCTCTGAAAAGCAACTCTGACAACTCTGCTCTGCCAAAAAGCACTCTGACACTGCACTGCTGTATGTTCTGACATTCTGATTGCTACCGGAAGCAATTCCACATCCGGAAGCAACATCACTCAGTGCTGCACTTGAACGTTAGTCTAATGATATCAACACATAGTCACATGCAGTGGGAGTTCATTTAGTCTAAGGAAGCTCTCTTACTTCCGGAAGCAATTCCACATCCGGAAGTACTCCTACTAGACTTAAGTTATGACTTAGAGTTATATTCACTGACGCTCGGTGTTACCTAATCCAATAGGCAGCGCTAGTCACTAAGCATCCGGAAGCATTCCTGCATCAGGTTGTGTCCTAACTTAGTCTCAAGGATTTTATACTTCTAACATTCCTAGACTGAGTTCTGACTTAATGAATTACTTGCTTCCGCTGGGGGATGTGTCATTCATCCGTGAGCGCTAGTCCCCATCCATCCGGAAGTAAATCCACATCTGGTTGTACTCTTACTTGGGGTTCTATATTAACCTAATTCTTTCTAAGTGTTTAACTGGTTCTTTCATATTTTAGTCTTCATCAAAACTTAAGATTCTAACATTCTCCCCCTTTTTGATGATGACAAACTAAGTTATCTAATTAAGTTCATATTAGAGAATTAATCAAATAAAAAGCACAGATGAACTCAAAGGCAAATTTCATTAGTAATAAGTAAATCAATTACAAGATAGAAATATAATAAACAATCAGATTTACAAGTGAGCAGATAACTATGCATGAGAAATATGAATTGAAAAATTCTTTTTTAAATGCATGAGGGGTTTAGGTTCAGAGCTGGTGTCTCTTTTTCCTCTCACTCTCTAATTGTTTCTGATTACACTCCTCTTGCATCTTAGCCAACTGAGCATCCTTCTCACTCTGATCAATCTGAGCAAGCATTTCTTGAAGCTTTGCCTCGGCTCTAGCTCTTCTCAGTCTCTCTGACTCAAGGGATTCCTCAATGGCCTTCTTCAGGTCATTGACTTCAGTAAGCCCAGCAAATTCTCCAAAAGGCGAGTCAGAGATAGGCATGGATCCAAAGGGATAATGGATGGCTCTGACCTTGACATTCCACACAGGATAGCTGGAGTCATCACCTTCACTTGACTTTCCTTTCCCCTTTCCCTTGCCTTTCTCTTTCCTCTTCAGGCTATCAGGATGCTTAGCATGTCCCCTCTCAGCATCAAGATAGGTAAACTGATCAAAAGTAAGCCGATCCGTATTGCCATACCGCTCAAACTCTTCTGGAGTCATATCTTCCACCTCTAACTTTACTTCCCCTAGTGGTGGAGGAACATATGGTGGCGCAGATAGTGGATCAGATGCTTCCCCAGGTTGAGTGGTTCTTCCTAACTCAGAAGGCCCAGTGTGACCAGCTGAATCCTCTTCTTCACTCACAGTAGGCTCAGAAGTACCAGCACCCTTTTTGGCAAAGGACTTCTTCCTTGATCTGCTGAAGTTGACTACTGGAGGAGGAGGAGGGGCAGAGGTTGGCTCAGAGGGAGAGATAGGAGTGGCAATCACAACAGGTGGGCAGTCTTGCCTCTTCAACCCATATTTCATCATAATCTCTTCAAGAATGTTCCGGCAGGCACAGAGGGAGGAGGCTCAGAAGATGAAGGCTCAGGCTCAGGTTCAGGCGGAGATGCATCAGCAGGCGGACTATACAATACCATTTCCAATTTTGACCTCTGGCTGTCTGAGCGCTGCTGTTGCATGAACCTGATGGCTTCCCCACGGATAAGACTTTCTGCTCTACCCAATCTCTGATGATCCATGGCTCGGCGGTGTGCAGCAGCAAATCCTCATCTAACCATAAGGAAGGTTGAGTTAGGATTTCTCTCCCCCTTTTGGCATCATCAAGAAGGGCGAGGGCCAGGGAGGAAGGATTGGGTGAAGTGGAGGGTGGAGGTTCAGGGCCATATTTTCTGGGTGGTGAGTTCTCCGGTGAGGAAGGGGGTGAGTTTTCAGGTGAAGGAGTGGGGCTTGGGAAGAAGAAGGGAATTGAATCTGAGAATAGGCCAGGAAGGGGTGAGGAAGGGATATTTCTCTCAAGTATCCTCTGAAGGTGTGAAGGTATATCTCTCAGGTATATGGAACTGAAGGGGTGAATGAAAGTGAAGAAACCAAGGTTCTCCAGGTTGGGGATGGAAGTGAAGGAACTAAGGCTGTGAAGGATTTGGTTGGTGGATGGTGAATGGTTGGGGGATGGTGAACGGTTGGGGGAGTTTTGGTGGTTGGAGGTGTTAGAGTGGTTAGGTGAGTTGTTAGGGGAATTTTGAGGTGAGTTTTGAGGGGTGTTGTGAGGAGAGGGTGAGTGGTGAGTGTCATGGTCATTTTGTGGCGAAGGTGGAGGTGGGTCATTCTGAGGGGGTGGTTGAGGTGGGTTAGGAGGAGGTGGTGGTGGTAGGTTAGGGCGAGGTTGAGGGATCTGGAAGTGGCTAAGTATAAGGTCTAACTTGGCCTCGGCCCTTCCTAGGCGATCCTCCAAGCCCTGGATCCTCTGCTCTTTCTGTTGAAATGCTGCATCACACTCGGCTCTCAGAGGGGCCATTAAGGGTTCAGGCAGCTTGTGAAGTATCTCTTCGCGCAACTCAGCAATCATAGACTTCTGGGCAGCAGACAGTCTTGGAGCACGGCTTGGTCCAACATGGGCCATTAATGGTATGTATGAGATGAATGCCCAGAAATGCAGAAGATGAAGAAGAAGAAGATGAAGATGAAGATGAACAATGAACAATGCGAGGAAGATGATGAATAAGTTCAGAGAATTTGGTGGCAAGAAATTTGTGTAACATGTGAAAATGAGTGTTGATGCCTATTTATGCATGTAGTAACCGATGTGATGGCATAATGACTCTTTATTGAAAACAAGCGCTGTTCATGGGAAAACGTAAACATTTTAATTGGAACGGCGCACCTTTTTGACACGTGTCTCTTCACACTGTCAGAGGAGGCACAACTTCCTGTGGAGGAAGATGGAACGTTTGGTGAAGTGACGTGTCTTCTACCCAGACACTGGCGCTCCTGGTTGCTTAGAGGCATCACCAAGCGGCAGCAAGAGAGCATCCGGAAGAAGATTTGCTTCCGGTTGGACTTACTTAAGATTTAACATTGGGGACCTGCAAAACTAAAGATTGGCACTCCGATGCCTAAGTTAGTATGGTTGCAGGTTTTAATCAATTAAGCACAGGTCTATTTTGAAGATTAAACTTCATTTGAGTTTACCATTCCCAAATCTCCTCTAATAAAAGTAAATTGATCTACCCCAGAGGCTTGGTGAAGATATCTGCAAGCTGATGCTGAGTGGGAACAAATTGCACCTTGACATCCTTCTTCTGAACATGATCTCTGATGAAGTGATGCCTGACGTCAATGTGCTTTGTTCTTGTGTGCTGAACTGGATTTTTGGCAAGGCTGATGGTGCTTGTGTTATCACAGAGAATGGGAGCCTCACGAAACTCCAGGCCAAGATCCCTCAGTTGATTCTTCAGCCACAGCACTTGTGCACAACAGCTTGCAGCAGCAATATACTCTGCCTCTGTGGATGAGAGTGACACGCAGGTTTGCTTCTTGCTAGCCCAAGACACCAGACAACCACCAAGGAAGGTACATTGTCCACTGGTGCTCTTTCTATCAGTCTTATAACCTGCATGGTCAGCGTCAGGATAAGCCCACAAGAACTCTTGGTTACCTCTGGGATACCAGAGACCAAGTTCTTGAGTTCCCTCAAGGTATCTTAAAATACGCTTAACACAAGTTAGATGTGATTCATTGGGGTTGGCTTGAAATCTAGCACACATGCCTACACTAAATTGAATATCAGGTCTGCTAGCCGTTAAGTACAGCAAGGAACCTATCATTCCCCTGTACATGGGCAGGCTGACAGAACTTCCCTTTACATCGGCATCGAGTGCGGCAGTGGTGCTCATGGGAGTATCATACTCCTTGCACTCATCCATCCCAAACTTCTTGAGGAGCTCTCTGCAATACTTAGTTTGGGAGATGAAGATGTCTTCCTTCTTTTGCTTAATTTGCAGGCCTAGGAAGAACGTTAGTTCTCCCATCATTGACATCTCAAATTTCCCCTGCATAGTCTTAGAAAACTCTTCACAGAGTTTCTCGTTAGTTGCCCCAAAGATAATATCATCAACATAAATCTGGACAATTAACATGTTTCTATCCTTATGCAAAATAAACAGTGTATTATCTAGTTTGCCTCTTGAGAAACTCTTTCCCATCAAAAAGCTGCTGAGTCTCTCATACCAAGCTTGAGGAGCTTGTTTCAGGCCATACAGCGCTTTCTTTAGTCTATACACATGTTTAGGGTGCTTATGGTCTTCAAAGCCAGGAGGTTGTTCAACATAAACCTCTTCTTTAATATAACCATTAAGAAATGCACTCTTCACATCCATTTGATATAATTTAAAACCTTTCATGGATGCAAAGACTAGAAGAATCCTTATTGCTTCAAGTCTTGCAACTGAAGCAAAGGTTTCTTCATAGTCTATGCCTTCGTCTTGGTTATACCCTTTGGCTACCAATATGGCTTTGTTCCTAGTGATCTGACCTCCAGTTTGTTCTTAAAGACCCATTTGGTCCCAACTATGGATTGATGAGATGGTCTTGGGACTAGCTCCCATACTTGGCTTCTTTCAAACTGATTAAGCTCTTCCTGCATGGCAATAATCCAATCACAGTCCTCAAGAGCTTGTTCAACTGAAGTTGGTTCAATCTGAGACAAGAAGGCTCCAAATTCAACTTCATTTTGAACCTGCCTTCTGGTTCTGACACCAGAAGAAACATCACCAAGCACTTGGTCAAGAGGATGATCCCTGTGATGTCTCCTAGCTGTTGGCAACTGTACCTCATCAGGCACCGTCTGCACTCTAGGTTCATCACTGGGTTCATCTTCCTGCTTAAGATCACTTGCTGGTGTTTCTTTTGGTGGTGAAGATGATGGTGGTTTTGAAAAATTTAGTATCCCATCATCTTCTGTGGATTGTTCCCATGTAGGATTTTCATCAAATACAACATGTATAGATTCTTCTACAGTTCTAGTTCTCATGTTGTATACTCTATAAGCCTTACTCCTAAGGGAATATCCTATGAAAACACCTATATCAGCTTTTGGGTCAAACTTACCCAGGTTTACCTTTCCATTGTTATGAACATAACATTTTGATCCAAAGATTCTGAGGTGGCTGATGTTGGGCTTTCTACCTTTGTACAGCTCATAGGGAGTCTTGTCTAAGCCCTTGCGAACATAGGCTCTGTTGGAGATGTAGCAAGCAGTGCTCATAGCGTCCGCCCAGAACACTTGAGAAACTTCTTTCTCATTGAGCATGCTTCTGGCCATCTCTGTCAGAACCCTGTTCTTCCTTTCAACCACGCCATTCTGCTGAGGGGTTCTGGGAGCTGAGAAGTTGTGATCAATTCCATTCTCCTCACACAGCTCAGAGAAGTTGTGATTCTCAAACTCTCCTCCATGATCTGTCCTTATGGCTGCTATTTTGAGACCTCTCTCATTCTGCACTTTCTTAGCCAGGACAACAAAAGCATCAAAAGCATCTTTCTTGGAGGGAAGAAACATAGTCCAAGTGAACCTTGAATAGTCATCCACCACCACTAGAGCATATAGGTTTCCACCTAAGCTCTTCACTCTTGCTGGCCCAACTAAATCCATGTGGATCAGTTCTAAGGGCCTGCTGGTGGAGACTTTCTTCTTGGTCTTAAACGAGGACTTTGTTTGCTTTCCTCGTTGGCAGGATTCACATATAAAATCATGCTTAACTTTGAAGGATGGAATCCCTATTGCTAGCTCCTTTTTAATAAGCATATCAAGCTGTGTAAAGTTTACATGCGCTAGCCGTTTATGCCAAAGCCAACTATTTTCATCACTAGTTATTAAACATTTTTCAGCTAGTTGTTGACATAAATCTAGGGTGTATAGATTTCCATTCCTACTTGCCTTAAGTTTGCATTTTAGATTGGCCTTGTCTATATCTAGATCATGCTTATCTACTATCATGCACTCATGTGAATCAAAAATTACCCAGTTTCCTTTCTCAGTGCTCTGGCTCACGCTCAGTAGGTTGTGACAGAGACCATCAACCAGATAGACATCTTTGACAGGTCCAACTTCTCCAACCCCAGTGATCTTTCCGCTTTGATTCCCTCCAAAATTCACTTTGGCTCCATCTTTGATCACCAAGGATTTGAACTTGTCTCTGTCACCAGTCATATGTCTCGAGCATCCGCTGTCAATGTACCACTTTCTGTTCTTGGATGCTTTGAGAAAAACCTACAAGGATTAGACAAGCTTAAGTACCCAACCTTTATTGGGTCCTTTATCATTAGTTCCCATGACCCTCGGTCCAGTGCTGACCTTGGGCTTGTGATTGCTTCGTGCCTCTGGCCTTGTGTGGGCTCTAGGCTGTCGGACTTCCCTTGGAGAGTGCTTCCAAGTTCTAGGTCCTTGTCCTCCCTTAGTTTCTTTCCTTGGAGGATCCTCATTTACTCTGGTTCCTTTTGGAACCCACCTATAGGAGCTATTAGCTCCATGCTTCTTTGCATTGCAGGTGGACGTGGAGTGTCCCTTCCTGTTGCAGTAATTGCAGAAGCTAAAGGGTGTAGAGCTGTGACTAGTGGCTTTGTGGAAAAACTTTAAGTATGATTTCACTTTAGGTTCCACCCACTTTTTATCTTTATGCTTGTACCCTAATCCAATTTTATCTCTATATGCCCTCTGATTTATCAAAACAACATTCAGCATTTCAGAACCATTTGTAAATTTTTGTAGGGCATTTTGTAATCTATCCTTTTCAGCAGAGATTTTGCTGCAGTTGATGCAGCTCTCTAGTGTTGGGGCCTTGGGTTCCGCTAGGGGATCTCCCTTGCCATCTGCTACCAGAAGCTTTTTGGCTTCCGCTAGCTCTTCACTTAGTGAGTTCACCGAGAACTCAAGTGATTCATTTTTCATCCTCAACACCTTGTAAGCCTTAGATAAACGAAAGAACTCTCTATGAATATCGTTATAAGCTTCTTGGAGTTCAGTAAGGGTTACCTCATCACCATGGATGGATTCGAAGTCTGAAGATGCCTCTTCTCCATCCTCCCTAGCAACAAGGCAAAGGTTTGCAACCTCTTCCTCATCACTAGCTTCTTCATCAGAACTATTCACCCAGATCGAGGACACGAAGACTTTCCTCTTGTCCTTCCCTTTGACTCTCTGAAGGCTCGGGCACTCAGCCTTGAAATGACCAGACTTCTTACATTCAAAGCACACAGGAGCCCTTTCCTTCTTATAATCCTTCTTATGGCTAGATTCTCCTTTCTGAAAGCCTTCTTTCTTTCTGAAGAACTTTCTGAATTTTCTCACCATCATAGCCATTTCTTCATCATGTATCTCTTCCTCATCATTCTCATCATCATCCCCATCTCTTCCTTTGCTGGGAGCAACAAGAGCTAGGTTCTTGGCTTTAGCAGCAGCTTGGGGAGCCCTTTGAGCTAACAGGGTTGGTTCATACTCAGCCAGAGAACCAAACAAGGCAGTGATAGAGCTGGTTGACTCTCCCTGGACTTCCTGCAGAATGGTCACCTTGGTAATCCAGTCACCCTTTAACACCTTCAGAATTTTGCTCACTTGTTCTTCCTCAGGAATGTCCTTTCCCAGAGAGGCTAGGTTGTTTATGAGATGGGTGAATCTAAGCTCCAAGTCTCTGATTGGCTCATTGGGAAGCATTGTGAACTTGTGAAACTCCTCAACCAGCATCTCAACACGTCTTGCCTTCACTCCCTTGGTTCCGGAATGAGCTGCCTCAAGAGCCTCCCACATATCTTTTGCTGTTTTGTGGTGGCTTATCCTATGTAACTCCTTCGGGCTCAGGGCACACTGAATATAGTGGACGACTTTGTGGTTTAGTTCTACTAGAGCATAATCTTCATTGGTGAATCTGGATCGTGGCTTTGCAAAACCCTCATCATCTAGAGGAACATTGTTACCATGCTCTATCACATCCCAGATGAGAAGACCACTGACCTTGATCAAGGTCTCCATCTTGAACTTCCAGAAGGGATAGTTATACCCATCAAAGCCAGGAGGCTTGTTGGGCTGCATAGCTACATCAGGAAGAGAATGATATTCAGCATCCATCACTGGATCTTTTCTTTCTAGATTCGCTGGAATCAAGTCAGAAAGACCTGGCTCTGATACCAAATGAAAGTGAGGATGCACAAGAGGGGGGGGGGGGTGAATTGTGCTACCAAATAAAACAAACAATAAAAACACACAAGATTTTTATACTGGTTCGGTCCAACTCTTGACCTACGTCCAGTTCTCAATCACCCAGATTGAGTTCCACTAATCCCCAGGTTTTACAACGGGATCACCTGGAACCTTTACAACCGCAAGTTTTACCACGGGATCACTTGCAACCTTACAACCACAAGTTTTACACGGACTCACTTGCAACCTTACAGACTCGCTCCCCCTTACTACGTGTAAGGGTTCAACCTTTCAAACAAAGGATTTTCTAACTTAGTTCTCTCTAAGAACAAATAATGTTACACACTTAAGTACAATGAATGCTCTCAATAAATGAAGAGACTTAACTACAAAGAGTACAAGATGGATAAATGAATCGAACTCTCAATGTATTAAGTGCTCTCTTGCTTTTCTGGGCAGCTTTGAATGCTTGAAGAATGCTCTCAGTTTCTCTCTCTAGATTTCTGCGTTTTTCTCCAAGTTGTCTTCATAAATGAAGATGAGCTTCTTTATATAGGGTCTTCAAGTATTCTCACTCTTGGTAGGTAACAAGGCCGTTGGAATGTAGCCGTTATTCCCCTGTTACCGTTGCTCATTAATGCTCCATCAATGCTCAGCAGGGTTGACTTTGCTTTATCTCTGAAAAGCAACTCTGACAACTCTGCTCTGCCAAAAAGCACTCTGACACTGCACTGCTGTACGTTCTGACATTCTGATTGCTACCGGAAGCAATTCCACATCCGGAAGCAACATCACTCAGTGCTGCACTTGAACGTTAGTCTAATGATATCAACACATAGTCACATGCAGTGGGAGTTCATTTAGTCTAAGGAAGCTCTCTTACTTCCGGAAGCAATTCCACATCCGGAAGTACTCCTACTAGACTTAAGTTATGACTTAGAGTTATATTCACTGACGCTCGGTGTTACCTAATCCAATAGGCAGCGCTAGTCACTAAGCATCCAGAAGCATTCCTGCATCCGGTTGTGTCCTAACTTAGTCTCAAGGATTTTATACTTCTAACATTCCTAGACTGAGTTCTGACTTAATGAATTACTTGCTTCCGCTAGGGGATGTGTCATTCATCCGTGAGTGCTAGTCCTCATCCATCCGGAAGTAAATCCACATCCGGTTGTACTCTTACTTGGGGTTCTATATTAACCTAATTCTTTCTAAGTGTTTAACTGGTTCTTTCATATTTTAGTCTTCATCAAAACTTAAGATTCTAACAGAAATGTGAAAACTCAACACTTCTAACCTAATGCTTCCTAAATCCTAGGTCACAAAAGGCAAGCATATACATCTAGAGCTAAGATTCAAGAAATACAAACAATTCCTTGGCCAAATTGTTGATGATTCTTCATGCAAGTCACATCTTGAAGGAGAAGAGGAAATGCCTAGTAAATCATGCTTTGCACTTCAATCTTGTTGAGGAATGAGGTGGAGGAAGCCATGAATGAAGGATTTGAGGTGGAATATGGAGGTGAAATTTCGGCCAAGAAGTGTAGTGTGTGGAAAGAAGAGAGAAAATGGAGAGGAAGAAGATGAAAATGAGATGGAAAGTGAAGGAATGTGTCAAATGAAGTGGGAGATGAGTTTATGAAGTTGGAAATTTCGTTTTTGGGCTAAGGGAATGTGTTTGGCCGAAATGAACATGAATGGAAAATGAAATGAAGGTGAAATGCAAGTGAAACGAAATGTAAATGAAGAAATGGGTGTATATGGATGGGTATATGGCTAGATGCAATCCTCCACTTTATTCCTCTCTTTATGCTCTTTCTCCTCTTTCCAAAGATGCCCTCCAAGTCCCTTTTGAGTTTGAAATTTGAATATTGGCTCCATATTACCCTTTTTGGTATCATTTTTCAAAGTGCAAATAATCCCTTGTTTTTGACAAAAAGGGTAACATTTGTCCTTATGCCTTTGCCTTTGATCCCATGCTTCTCCTTGTCCTCCAAGCTCCTCATGGGGTATGTGGGGCCCACTTGGGACCCCCTACATATAAAAATGAACCACACAGTGAAAATGACCAAAATACCCCTAGTTGCTTGAAATGCAAGTAATTAAGCAAATATTATTCAATTTCCAACACAATAGCATGCGCATGAATAACTCCCAATAATGAACTAATATGCCAATTAAATCTCACTAATTAAACACATTTGCACATGCTAAACTATATAAAATTAATTAGGTCTAATCAATGATGATGTAATAGTTAAATCATATCACGTCCTCATGCACCTGGCAAACCCATCAAAGTCTCAGGGACGTTAATATGGTTAAAGGGGAAGATGACGTGGTTAATATGGACCCTGCAGTTGTTAAAATGGAAAATTAAATGGTTAAATCATATCACGTCCCCAGGCACCTGGTAAACCCAATAAAGCCTCAGGGACGTTAATTTGATTAAAGGGGAAGATGACGTGATTAATATATGGACCCTGCAGTTGTTAAAATGGAATATTAAATGTGTAAATCATATCATGTCCCCAGGCACCTGGCAAACCCACCAAAGCCTCAGGGACGTTAATGTAATTAAAGGGGAAGATGGCGTGGTTAATATGGACCCTGCAGTGGTTAAAATGGAGGATTAAATGGTTAACTGGGGCATTACAGTTGTTGATAACACTTTTGCAACACAAATTTAGAGCAATGGTCACTTGGAAAACATGGACAATATGATTAAAAAGAGCTACATTACAACTCTCCAGTATGTTGTATAGTAAATCAAGTCTACATTACAACGCAATTGTCTAGTGGTTTTTAATAGCCTAAACTAAAAGAATTTTAACAAAATGGCCTAACAATTCAGATTTGGGCTGCTGAATTGTGCCTCTTTGTCATGGATGACTTCTTCAATCAAAGCTTCTGAAGTCTCTAGAAGGCCTTCAACATTGTAGCCATCACTTCTTAGGTCTTTTAGAACTAAGAAGATGGAGGAGAAAACATTGAGGTAGGCAACAGTTCCTACATTTCCATTTTCTTTGTCTGGAGGGAAACTGAAAACAGTGATGGCTAATTTCTTCTCTGCTTGCATGAGTGCATAAATGAGGCATGAGAATCACAGCAATCAAAGTCAAACTTCACTGAGCATAGAAAGGAGAAAGATTCCTCAAATTAAATGGTAATAATAAAATGGATAATAGTAATATTCATCTACACTAAAAAGATGAGAGATAAGACTTCTAAATCATACTCATATTACAGACTACAGTAAAATACCACTTAGTCCTAAAATTATCTAATACTATATCTTAATCTTTTCTCCTATTCCAAAAACAGATATAGAGTCTAACTACAGAGTTCTTGATCAGGTATTTCTAATAAGTTATGCATACTGGATAGATGGAGTGAACATGTAGCATCCTAGAAAATTTAATTTAGGATTAGAGAGTGTCCTTAATAAATAATAAATAGGAAGTTAGATATTACGAGAGTTTTGGTGAAATTTAAGATATTTTGGAGGTTTAAGGGATAAGTTGCCTAACTTAATTAATGAAATGATCTAGAAAAATTAATTATGATTCAAATGGTGAAAGACCAATTAGGGGATTTTATTGTCAACTGTAGGAAGATAAAAGGGATATCATATATTGAGAAAGAATATTCCAACTTGAAAAAGAATATTCTTCTCCTTTTTCCTTTTTCTTTTCTCTCTTCCCTTTCTCTTTTTCTTCTTCCTTCTTTCTTTCTTCACCAAACAGACCCACCCCTCTCAAACTCTCAAATCCGACGCCCCTCTCCTCCAAAACAGCTCCCATGTTAAATCCTCAACCTCTCATCAATTTTCCTTTGCTCTTCACCCTCAAATCATAGGAAAATCTCGTGCTATTTGTTGCCCATTCTCACTGCTCAAGTCTGCACTTTGCAGCTCCATTTCTTCTTCATTTTCGGCATCCTCCGGCGGCGGACGGTGGCGGGAAAGGTGAAGTTCGGTCTTGTATGTGTTCTTCAAGTTGTTACTTCCTTTCAAAGTGGATTTCTCACTTTCTTTTCTCTTTGTGTTTTGATTTTCGTCCACCCCTTTAGTGGCCGATTTCCGGCGAGATTTCCGGCAACCACCACCGGAAAATAGTGCCTTTTCTCCTTCTCTTCACTTGGAAACTCCGTAAGCACTTGTTACTTCTCTTTGATTTGATTTCTTTGATTTGTGTTCTTCAAAAGTTAGGGTTTTGGTTAAAGTTTGGATTTTTGGAATTTTAGAGTTATAATAATGAATATTTAATGTTTAATGTGAGATTTCTTGTAGGCATTTGAGTTTCTTGAAGTTGTTACTTGGTTTTGAAATTTTGTAGATATTTTGGGATTCTTTAAAGTTAGGATTTTGACTATGGGGGTTCTTTGAAATGTTTGAGCTATGATAATGGATGTTTAAGTAGTTAATTTGAGGTTTCTTGAAGGCAGTTGAGTTTTCTTGATGTTTTCTATTGATTTTGAAATTTCTATGTTTTAGGGTCTCTTGAAATTGGGGTCTTGGTAATGTGTGAGTTATTGGGGAAAATTGGTGGTTCCTAGATGCTTACTAAGGTTATATAATGATATTGGAATGGTGGAATTGATTGGATTGATGTTTAGGAAAAAGATTGTTAAATAAAGTGTTGGATAAATGAGAAATCAATTATGTGAATTGGTGTTATGTTCATTAATAGGGGTAATTGAAGATGGGTTAGCTACCATAGGCCTGATTTGAGTTTAAATTAACTTAGTCAAGTCATATGGACCCGAACTATGTATTGACACTGCGTTATGTATTTTCTAGTGATTGTGGATATCAATGGGTCGAGCTACGAGCGAGGATTTCATTGGTATTATATTTTCTTGATGTGAAGCAAGTTCAGGTAATCACACTTACCCTTGCTATAACAATGAGGGTGACGTTAGTTGGGGATTTCCAAAATCCTTTCTCACCCTCTATATATATATATATATATATATATATATATATATATATATATTATCTTTTAAAACTCTACTTTGATACAAAATAGGCTATCGGGTGCCTTTCAAACACGATTACTTTCGTACAAAGAATTTGACTTACTATATGTAGTACCCTGGCTGGTGGTATTGTTGGATTGTGTATGTGAGTGTATAGATATTGGGATCTTGATACGTTGGCAGAGATATTGAGAGATATCATGGATTGGATGTATCATAGGTTATGAGGATATGAATGAGATGTTGAATTGGAGATTGTGGGGAGAATTATTAGGGAAAACATGTAATATTGTGGATGATGGATTGAAAGGTGATGTGAGAGTGTATGATGTTGATTATTGTGGATGGGATATTGATAGGGATATGGTGAGGTTTGCATGACACTGATATATTTATGTACCATCGCGCGATGATAACTGTCGATTGGTCAATCGACAGTTATTTGTACTAATGATCCTTTTCGGATTGATTAGACCGGGGATCATAGGTCGACTTATTGAGAGAAAGTGACCTACGGTTGTTTGGTAGTGGAGAGCCCAACCGTTCCCGTTCTGCAATGGAAACAGAATTGGGGTTCCCTCTCTATAGATTGCCAGAGAGGGAAATTTGTCTCCTCCTTGTAGAGAGAGACACAGTGTCAAATCATATAGTGAAGATTGGATGCTGGAGATAAATGCCCCTTGATGGCACGATGCATCTATAGGTGAGTGTGAGAGTTGGGGTAGTAGTATTCATGAATTGAAGATAGAGATGATGAGATATTTGTTAGGAAGTGACAGAGATTGAATGATGTTTGGGAGAAGATTTGAAATATATATATGTATTATTGATTTTTAAACTGTGGTACCTTTAGACGCCCTCACTACCGCACATCTCACTGTTATAGTGAGTTAAGCGGTGATTACTGGGACAAATTGTCTCATCCCACGATTACTGACATTTTTGTAGGTATTCATGCACAGGCGCAAGCATCAGGAAAGGGAATTAGGTTTCAAAGGTTATTTAGATTAATTAGTCATGTATATTGCCAATTTATAGGTCTGCATTCGCTTCCACATGTTTTCTTATTAAAATGAAAAATAGACTCAGGGATGTGATTATGGATTATTATATAAGCAAAGTACTTTTCTAACTATGATAGGTTCGTAATAATATGAAAAGTCTTTTCTATCATAGTTAGATGATTATTAATGATTGATATTGGTTTACTTCTTTTTCTAACCATGTTAGGTGAATCTTTTCTAACATGGTTAGCTATTAATTATCCATGATAGTGTTCAGGTTATATTAGGAAATTCTTTTCTATCATGGATAATGTTTAACCATTAGTAAATTCTGTTTCTAACTATGATAGGACATTTGTTATTATGGAAATCATTTTTCTATCATAGTTAGTAAAGAGATAATTGAATTAAAAGGGATATATTAGGTTAATTAGGGATTTAGTAACAGTATGTATGAAATAAACTGCGGTAAATTTGGTTTCAGGTACACAATAGATAATGATAATGATAGTGCGCTCCTGTTGGTGATTACTACCTTTTAGTAAAGCACTCATACAGGGCCCCTACCTTAACAATATGTTTGTCACGGTAGATAACTAAATGCGTGTGCCTATCGCACCACCTCACTACTTATAGCAATATATTTGCCTTTCGTAGTAGGCATACCTGACAGGATTTTCTAGGAAAAATAAATTCAACAGTAATAATAACAATTTGGTATAGGGGGTGCGACCCTCCTTATACCTGGAGTACTCCACATAAATTTAAATGCTGAAAATAAACCCTATCAATATCTAAAGCAGTAATATATATTAGCGATGACAGAAAATATACAATCCTAGTGTGCATGAAATAAACCGCTAAGTTTCTCTCCGTCGCCGTCACCACCTTAGTTTCTTAACATTGTGAGACTTATTTCTGCCCCAAATTAGGCTCTATATGAGTCCAATCAAATCCCTTCTTCACTTACGCCTGTTTGGTCCTTTCCACTCTACTATTTTGCCATATTTGATTCAATTTAGTAAGTCTAACCAAAAGGAGGGATCCATTATCAGGATAATCTGTCTTCCAGTACATGGGGAAATAAGTTCATATTAACAACCTTCATATCTATCATTTTATTTCAATGTTAATTTTTCCTACCAAACAGAACGGACTTTATAAAGTAAATGTGTGAACAAGAAGGTATTTAGTTAGACTTCATCAGTACATACTTTAACTGAATTTGCAACTTAAGACTCAGAAACCAGTAGATACCTTTGATTTTCTTTTCAATTCACCCCACTTGATTGCTCCGGTACAAAGCTGCTCCACCCTCTTATGAAGAGCATGTGATTTCCCTTAAAACACATAAAAGAACCATGTGAGGATTTTCCTAAACAGATGCAAAATAAAGAAAACCACAGAAATTGAAATTCTAGGTACATAAAAAAGCAAACTAGAAAGACTCAAGCTTTAACACAAAAAACTTCAGAGAGGGTATTGTTACCTATTCTAGAATCTCGGCCAGCAAATACAATGGGCTCCATGCCTCCATCTAACTCTAAACTTTAGAGTGTTGCAGCTAACCTAATGGCCCTAAACCTCAATTGCTTCTTCTAAGCTATATATTAAGCAGCATCCAACTAAAAAAGGAAAAAGTAACAAGACACAAGCATCAAACTTTACAATAACTCTAGCTCATTAAAATCAAATGAACATAAAAAAGTTTGGAACTTTAGAAATGGGGGCTTTCTATAAAAGACAACCACATACATGTTCAAATAAATGGAAGAAACCACACTAACCTTTGATTTCCTAGCCATGATACCTTCAACTAATGGTGTTCAAAGGTGTTCTTCACGGCTTGCTCGAATGGGCTGCACGGCTTGCTCGGCCTTCAAGGCAAAGTCAGGCTTGCTCGGGCTGTACGGCGTTCGATCGGTGGCTTTCGTGAGGGGTTTGTGGCAGAAGAGGAGCTTTCGAATCGGGGGCTTGCTCGGCGTTCTTCATAGGGAAGAAGAGGACGATGGGTTGTGGCTGGGTGAATTTGGAACACGAGGTGGCTAGGATTTGAGATTGAAGAGGATGGGTGTGATTCAGATGTGTTCTGTGAAGGAGGGATGATAAGTAAGTTTTTGAGGGCACTTTAGTCTTTTCCCCAAATTTGATAATTTGTTTTAGGTGCCTATGACCAAACTTGTCATTTTCACAATTTAGCAACCTCAATTGTCATTTTACCAATTGGGAAGACTTTATATTATATGTCTTTTTCCCAATAAACGAGTTAACAAGGTTAGTTCAATCACTAATAACCATCTGCATTATGTAAAAAAAAATTAATCAACAACCATACATACACACATGTATCGCCCAAAAATAGTGTACATTGATAAAAGAACAATTAAAGTGAAAGATGAGATTTAATTAAGTATTTATGAGAATTACAAAGAGAAGTCACCAACAGAGATGATTCCAAGAGAATGAAAATTACAAGGAAATATGCAAAATATTGAAATACTAAGGAAATAAAAGATGAATCTCGGTAGATGATATGGAAGTGATGAATTAGGAATCAAACATCTATGTATGAGTGTTGATATGAATCTGAATATTGAAGTAATGAGAGATTGTTCTATGTGTGTCTTTGGTTCATGATCCAGGATCCTCTCTCACGTCCTCCTATTCTATATATATCATCATCATGCTTCTCCCACGCTCTCCTTCCTGTCAACTGCTCCCTTTTCCTTTAAACACATGTCTCATGCAGTTTGAATTTGAATAGAAGAAGTAACTTCTGCTGAATTGGCGCGTGGCTTCATTGCTTCATTAAAAGTCTGATGGATTGGGCCAAACTAATATTTTGGGCTTTTGTATACCCATTGTTTAATCAATCAACCAAATTAATATGCCTTGTTTGGAAAGTTGGTCAGTGGGAATTTGGGGCATACATTTACTCCCCCACTCTACGTGACTAACTCTTGTTGGACATGTAGAGTTATGTCCCATTCAAATTGGAGCTATGTTTCGTTTTGGTTCTAGACGTCCAATCAAATATGCACACCTTTACGTAGAAGTTTCCTCATAGAAAGAAAATCGAGTTTCAAGTTTTTGAGCTGGGAATTGTGTATACAACATCTTGACATTTGTGCTCTATATGGTGTTTTGATTTTTCTAAACAACATATGCTGAAGATTTGAATTGACGTGATTGAGAAGTATTAAGTTTGGGAATATCACCCCTAAGATTTAGATGAAGTCGCGACTTTGTTTATAAGGAATTTTGACTCTTTGACTTAAGATAAGGGATGAAGTTAACTTGAAAATAATTGAGATCTGTTAGTCTGTGTGATTTGAAAAACTCTCGTCTAGGTGAGATCCTTATTTATGAGATTTGGGAGGCTCTTGTGTGAACAAGTTCGTGATTTCTAGATTACAGGAGATTAGTCTTAGAATGAGGAACATGAAGATGAGAGCTAAAAGTTTTCCCAATAGAGGAAACTTGGTTAGAGAAGTTGTGTACTCCCGCTGTGTTGCAAAGAGGTTTTGGTTTCTAGAAAGGGAAAAGGTGCAAAAATAGCCACCGTAAATTCAAGAAAGAGCACTTGAGACTCTGGTAAATTTGAGGGGGCAAAATCATACACTGTAAATTAAAATAGGGCAAATGTATCCTTTCAGGCGTGGGCCCCACCATCAATAAATGACGTGTCAATTCCATAATCCACTGTGGAAGCTGAAATGAATCCGATTGAGACTTATATCATAAAAAATGAACGCTAAACCCGCAAATTATTTCGACTAAAACTCATACCTTCCACAAATCATATGAAATCCACCCCAAATTATTTGAACCCTAAACCCAACAATCATTTTGATGAATTTTCTAAGGTTAGGGTTCCAAATGGGGCTGGTTTGATCTCTGAAGGGGTTCGATGAGTTGTGTGTTGTGTTGGGCTGATTTTAAGTCTCTATCTGCCCCTTCAGCTTATGCAACGTCAAACAATTTAACACCTAATGACACATATTGCCACGTCAACAAGTCCCATCAGAATTCCTAGTCAATTAATGGTCAAACTTAACACTTGTGTTTGAGAAGGTTACATTTGCCCCATTTTGATTTACGATGTACGGTTTTACCCCTTAAATTTACCAGTCTTATGTGGTCTTTTTGAAATTTACAATGTACGGTTTTACCCCTTAAATTTACATTTGCACCTTTGCCCTTCTAGAAAAATATTGATGAGTTCAGGAACTATGTATTGGTGGTACATGAATGGTTCTTGACCAGTACGTCATTCCAGAAATGCTAAGTGTCTTGGCCATTGTGAGACTTAGAATGTTCTAATAACGCAAATGTAATTCATGACCTCTTTTAGTCATTTAGAGTGTTGTTTGAGAATCGTTTGACAATTTTCCCATGTTCTTTAGTGCTACTATAAGTGTTTGTCTGCGAACCGTGTGATATCATTTGTGAAGGATGTTCTTGCGAATTAAATAACTGCATACCGTCCTATGTATAGGACTTTATTGAGAGTAGGTCAATTTGGTGTAACATTTGGTGCACGTGATGATTTTGAGTGTGAGAATCAATTGTAATATTTTTATGCTTGTCCGGTGGTTTTTGTAATTTGATTCAGTGTTTACTTGTAATCTGAAATCGATCTATGTGTGAAAGTTCAGGACTTTGTTTTTAAACGTGAATTTGAGATGTTTTATATCAGTGAATCTGGTATGTGTTTCTAGTTGTGATATGGATTTATTTATGTGAAATTGGTTTTGAAGAGACAAAGAGAAATTTGTAGTAATCTATTGTATTGTTCCTTGGAGTCCCGACATTCTGAAAATCTTGGCCGCTATGATCGTATAGACGCTATTTTTGATTCCATCACCTACAAAATGGATTCACTAAATGCTAAATTCGATCATCTATTATACTTGTTGGATGTGCACCCTAATTCCACCATATTTGATACCCAGCCATCTATCATCGCCCATTTAGCAGAACCTACAACCACACACTTCTTTTCTACCATCGATTCTCACTCTGATGGGGGCTTTTCAAAGGAGCAAGAGGACACAATTTCTATCGATGTCGAAATTGAGCCGGTCCTCCAAGTTGATACAAATGCTTCCAACGAAGTCGGAATTGGTGACATCACCCGAACCTACTCAAAAGTTGTGGATGATGTAGAACTCCATGCGGATCTGCTTGGTAAGGTTAAGGTACAATCAAACATTTCATTGGACATAGCATATGGTGTTTCCTGTTACTCCGTGCCTAAATTGCAGAATGACCATCTTCCTCCTTGTGTTATTTTAGTTAATATCTTTCCAAGGGTTGTTTTGCCAAATCAAGCTGGGTGTATGACGTCCAGTGACTCTAATTTTTATATACATAATGGTGCTCTGGCTGTTACTTTGAAGCAGTCTTCCATTACTATCTCTTTTTTTTCAATGCCTTCCAAGTGTTTGATCAATTGTTGTAAGCCATTTTCAGCTTCCACGGTTTGTTTTCCATCCATGGCTTTATTCTGTAATCATGTTTCTGACCCAGGTGTTACTAAGGTGGGTCTTGGTGCTTGTTTTAGTAGTTTGATAGCCTCATTCACATATGTGATACTTATTATGTCGCCATGTGCTCTCCATCATGCTATTGGTGTGAATGTTTCATCTTCCTATATTCTTATACATTATCCCAGTGATGTGAAGTGCATATACCATGTTCAGGTTCTCTACCCTCCTGGTTTTTACTCTACCATTAGTCAACCATTGAATTATGCTTGGTTCAGTCTTACTTCTGTTTTTCTGATACGAAGATGTGGTGGAGTTGATTTTGGCATTTTTGAAACCATTTCCCTATTTTCCCGGTCTGTTTTCATAGAACATCTGATGTTATTGCAATTACGCCTGCATCTTGATCCATTTGGTGTCTGCACGTTGAGAAAAATTTTCACCCCCTTTATGGTTTATAGGATCTGCTGTTTTGACATTACAAAAGCCAATGAGTTACATTTGAAACCTGAATGTGACAGCTTGAACACTAGCAAGTCCGATGCTTATTATTTGGATTCAATTTGTAAAGAACTCTTCCAATTTATGGTGGAAGATACATACACTCAAAATGTGGTTGTCAAATTTTATGGGTTAGAGAGCTTAATGGCATTTCCATTTATGAAAGTAGTTGCTGGCATTTTCAAGATTTACAAACCAGATTTGCCTTCCACCTTCAATTTGCCATCATATTTTATTGTGGTTAATAATGTTCCTTGTTCTGGTGCACAAAGTGGTATAAGAACAACTACCATTGGTCTTGCAGTGGGCTTAGCTATTCGATCAATGCGCTACCTGGGCTCTTGTAATGCAAACAACAAGTTCAATTGGCTTGTGTTAAGTGTGTTTCAAGCCAAGGCTATCATTCAAGGGAAAAGATATGGATATTATGCTTTTGTCTTTGTTTTATTGTTGAATGCTTTCCTATTCCAATTTCTGAAGTTGTCAAATGGTTCACATCTTTATTTTGGCCAAAATTTGAGGTGCAAGAAAAGACTAAGTATTATGAACTCACGTTGAAGGAATTGACATCACTTTTATGCTTTGCATTCCCTGTGATGAAGCATAGATGGGTGGCACCTTTTCTGGAAAATTTCACATGCTTACTTGTGTCCACTTTATCTCATGGGTTATAAACAACTCCTTGATCCAGACTTCACCAATCTTATCTGTCAAAAATGTAATGATCCAGCCTACTTGTCTTTTCGCTATCATTATTGATCCTACTGTTGCTCACTCAATCATGACAAACTCCAACTTGATTGCTAAAAGCTTACCAAATATGGTCATACTCATACATGGGCTACATAACTACCTATTTTCTTCACTCTTAAAAAGTTCACATCGCAATATGGCTTATGGAAGTACAGCCACTACACTAGTGATAGTGAAAACAATGAATTTGTTTTGCAGTGGAGGCACCTTATTCATTCAAGAAAAACTATGAAGAAATTCATGTCGCATACATTTAGGGAAGGCTCACCCACAAACTTGGTCAAGGCATGGATCATTTTATTTCTTAACATTCGAGTGTTTGACCTATAGGATTAGAGTTTGGTGTATCTAGTGTATATGCATGTGTATTCTGTTGTGTTCTGGATGCTCGGGGTGGAGGTCCCCTAGTTTGTGTTAAGTCATGCATTAGACAACTTGTGAAGAGGGATTAACCCAGTATGAATGTAATCTTAACAATGAAGAATTAAATTGTGTTTTTGGGCTAAGTACATTTGCATTTTGCTATGTTTCTCTCTTCCCAATAACTAATTAATTTCATAAAATTAGATCGTTGGAATTTGATACCTTAGTTTCTTATTCCACTGCTTTAATATCTCAGAAAATAAATCAACCTGTTTATGAATTTACAGACGAAAACAAACACACAATTAAGCTCACATTAGAAAGAATTAATTGTTGAACAATATATAATTATGGGAGTTTTCAGTTTCGAGTACGAATCAAGTTCAAGCATTGCCCTGACTAAGCTATTCCAGGCACTCATTCTTTACGCTGATAATCTCATCCCAAAGGTTGTGCCTAATGCCATTGAGAGAACCGAAATCCTTCAAGGTGATGGTGGTGCTGGTACCATCAAGAAGATCATCTTCCCCCAGGTATGTTTTTTTTATAACATCTTGTTCAGAAGTAACTTCTTTTTTAAAAATATAAGACATTTTCCCTTTTATTATTTCTAATATTAATCATTTATTTCAAATTAATTTGTTTGACTTGTTACAAATCGATGTATGATAGAATGTAGTGACACATGTAATAATTAGTATTCAACAAGAGGACATAGTATAATTGAGTAATTTTATTTACTTTCGTTGATCCCCAGATAGCACATTTTAATGAAAGAGACCATATAATTATGTGTGGATTCGTATGTGTTTGGAAATTATATTATTGCAGGAAGCCCATTTAAGAATGTGACACACAAGGTGGATTTGAGATTTTCAAAAGCCCAAATTTGGGTATGTTAGGTGCCGTCGGGAGAATGAGAGGAAATATAATGATATGTTGTTGCATTTGAAGTTTTGATGATTTACCCATTTTGAATGATTTTTTTTTGTTTCTCTAGTGGGTCTAAAATGTTTGCTAATTTTTTGTTGATTGGTCTTCATGATGCTAGTGTTGAGAATGAAATTTGTAGTGAGTTTTCTTCTTCTTTCTTTGTTCTCTTCGGTAATGCAAGGAAGAGAGGGACAATGATTCTGAAATTTCAATCTCTGACACTTTAATTTTGTGTTACCTTAGTGAAGTTGAATTGGTTTTATATATTGAAAAATTTGCTGCTGATCATTGCGTTTTTGTTGATTTATGAAGTTAAATATAGGACAATGGCCCTATTTTACCCTTAAAGTAACCACCATGGACCACTGAGCACCCTAAACTAACACCGGGTACAATTTTACCCTTGAAGTAACCAAAGTGGTCCAATTTTACCCTCTGGCGAATGTAATGTTGACACGTGGACGACATGGTACAATTTTAACTTTCACGTGTCAACATTCCATTGGTCAGAGGGTAAAATTGGACCACTTTGGTTACTTCAAGGATAAAATTGTACCCGATATTAGTTTAGGGTGCTCAGTGGTTCAGGGTGGTTACTTTAAGGGTAAAATAGGGTCATTGCCCTTAAATATATGATTAAAAAAAAACACTGCCAGCAAGTGGCGATCAAGGAGGAGAGAGAATCTCCTACTTCTCTCTAATATCTCCTTGCGCCGATCAAGGTGGGTTCATCCCTCTTCACCACCTTGTCAGTTCAATCTTCAATATTTCTTCCTTCACACTCATATATGCCCAAGATCAAATATGTGGAGAGCTTTTGTTTGTCTTTTGCAATAGTCAATTCATCTTTGTGGAGCTAGTCTTTCCCACCTTCTCAACCATTGTCACCACCTCCGACCAACCTTAGCCTCCGTCGTGCCGCTGACCGTCCGATCTCTTGCTCAGATTATTTCTCTTTATACTATGTTGGGTTTCAAAGCTTGGAGAGCTGGTCTCTCTTTTCCTCATAGACCCTAGTGACCTCCGCCGTCACCACCTGAAGCCTTCCTCTTCATCGTCAACACCGATCTCTTCAGTTTCATCACCGTCGAAGTTGTTCTCTCCGCCGCCGGTTTCTTCCACGTCCGCCGCCACCGATCTATTCAGACTCGTCGCTGCTGAAGCTTTTCTCCGCCGCCGCCGATCTCTTACTACTCCGTCTCTACCACCGTAGTTTTTCTCTCCGTCGCCGCTATTCTCCTTGTCCTCAGTCACCTCTGCCGATCTCTTCATTCTCATCGCTACCAAAGCTTTTTTTTCAGACACCACTGATCTCTTCATCCTCCGCTCCTGACCTCTTCATTTTCATCGCCACCAAAAGATTGCCTGGGTTGTTCTTGTCCTGGACCGAGTCCCTATGTGTCTTGCATGCAAGCTAATATGAGCAATTTCTCTCTCTTTCATCTAGATTAAATTAGAGACATTATGCCCCCTTTCTCTAGTGATGCTTCTCAGAATAGAAGTAATTTTGCTCTTGCTACAGTGGTGGATAGTCGAAAAATTCATGCTTCAAAATTGCAATCTCTAATCAATTTTCACTGGAAGCTACAAGGATTCATCTCCGTTGTCCGACAGTTTAATCACTCCTTTTTGCTTCATTTTCAATATGAAGAGGACTTATCCTTCATGATTTCCCGTGGTTCATGGCTCCTTCAAGGGTATTTTATCACTTTACTTCCCCGGCATTTGAATATCTCTTTGTCTAAGTTTTCTGTTCATCATTTTCCTACATGGATTCAAGTTAATGGTTTACCTGTGAAGTATTATAACAGGGAGACAACTAGATATATTGGGGAGAAATTAGGGAAGTTCATTTCTTATGATGAAGAAAGTCCTCTTAGTGGGTATGGATTGCAAATTCAGATTCTTCTCTCAGATATGGGTCTCAATTTAGTTAATTTATATGACTTTAAAATGTTGGTTGGTCAGACCCTGGACTTGTCAATTGTATTGGAACAAGTTGGAAGATTTTGTCTACATTGGTCATGTGGCTCAATCTTATCAATATTTTGCTGAATTGCAAGCTCAAGCAAGAGTGTCTGTAGTTGGCACCAAATCTATTCGTGCTACATTCCATGAGTTCTCTGGATGTTATGATTATGATCTGCATAAGTCTAGAATAAAATTGGATACCTTTTGCCTTTCTGGGAATTCTTTGTCAAAAGCTTCTGCTTTAAGTCTACTATTGGTAGAGGAAAGGGTTAGAGTTGATGGGAAAAGTGATAAGGAGAAAATGAAAGTGACTGATTTTGTTTTTAAAGATAGTATAGGGCCTCAGTTGCATCATCTTCTTATCAAGAAACGGAAGTTTGGACAAGAACTAGTTTCTTCCGATGTCTCATTCAAAAGAGCCAAGAACCTCTCAAAGAACGTTGAAGAACCTGTATCAACTAAATTGAAGAACCTCAATCAAATTCAAACTGTGAAGGGGAAACGAAAGAGACATTGGGGAGAAATAGTTGTTTTATCTCCTCCTTATGAGAAAAGGTACATGTTTTTAGAGTTTGGCATTCCTCCTAGGACACAAGAGCATGATTCAGAGGAAAAAGGAGTTCAACTAAGTTGCCATCATCATCTTAAGAAACGAGCTTTGGTTGGTTCCCCACTATGTTCTCTCACTCCTATCTTTGTTAACAAGCAAATGAAGATTTTTTTCTCCTTCTACAACTCCTTTCTCGGCTTTGGAGCCTATATGTGATGTTTCTCATGTTCAGCTCAACACATTTTTCCTCTGTCTCAAGAAAGTGTCCATGGGATGGTGTTATTCATTTCAAGATCTGGATTTCAGCGGGGCTTAAGCCAAGAAGCTCCGCGTGAGTGGATGATCTCATTGAGGACCTCTAAGCTCATCTGCAGCCGCTTAGAGGTCCATCTTGCAGTGCTACTCACACTACCACAGATTACCCCATTTACATGCGCTTATTTTGGCCTCTACATACGCTTATAAAGCGCATGTAGAGGGGGCGCTGGTAAAGGCTCTACATGCGCTTTTTAAAAGCGTATGTAGAGGGGGGCTCTACATGCGCTTAAAGCGCATGTAGAGGTAGGTACCTCTACATGCGCTTTAAGCGCGCATGTAGAGGTACCTACCTCTACATGCGCTTTAAGCGCATGTAGAGAGGTACCTACCTCTATATGCGCTTTAAGCGCATGTACAGCTATATATTTTTTAATATATATTCTTTTACATTTGCCACCTGTATACACGTAATTCTTTGAACCAAACTTCAAAGAACAACATACATCCCAAAATCAAAGCAAACCGCCCAAAACATTCAACAATCACACAAACACTCCACATTCTAAGCATAATTTGAATGTGCCAACTTGCACAACCCTCCAATTTTAATAAAACTTTCAGACCATAGATTACAACCATAAAACAACTCAAACACATTTACAATAGAATAGAGAGAACAAAGAATCCATATCCAAAACAGCTCAATAGGTTAATTACATTTCAATACTTATTAATTCAACCCACTATAAAATTTCAAAACAATCAATATTTCTTAATAATACTTCACATACATAGTTTTTATGCCCAACTTGGCCAAAGCAACAAGGAAAAGAAAAGAAAGGAAAGTTCATTCCATCTCCTTCAAGAAAATCACTTCTCATGAACTAAATTCTTGCACAAGCCATCTCAAAACCATCCTAAGTATACTTTGAGTATTTTAATTCTAGTCACTATATAGATCTCCCAATTAAATCAAATAGCGAGATAAGGCAACCACATAAAACCTCAAAGATCAACAAATTTAGCAAGATTCAAACATGCAAGCATAAACACAACATTAATTATTCCTCATGAACCAGTACTACAAAATTTAAACAAAAGGAATAATAAGCAAACTAAAACCAAACAGACACATTATTTAGCATTTCATGAGTCCCCTTCCAACTCACAATTTAAACTGCAAAGTGAATTTATATTGAACTTTTAATTACATTAAACCCTAAGTATACAAAATCTGAACTTCCCAAAAGAAATCCCAGAACACATCCAAAAATCATTCCAAATCCACTGCAAGAAAAACAATGAGGCAAAAGAACTTTACTTTAATCCCAAACTATGCAAGGTATGTTTCGAAATCACTCTTGTCCTTTCTTTATTATAATTCCACTCAACCACTACAACCAAAATGACATCTACTAACATTATTAAATTCATTAGCTACATTAAACCTCACATCAATCCTTAAAATTTTTGTATTATATATGCCTTAAAGCTTGAAGCTTCCAAAATGTCTCAAATACTTTCATGTCCATCTTCCAAGAACCTAAACCATCAGGATGTTATATAAGGCCTAAGGACAAGTAGTCACAACTAATTTGTTCTTAGATCCCAAATTCGACAAACCTTAGAAATTATCCTTTGAAAATCATATTAAACATAAACATATACCTTCTCTATTTGAAATTGGGATTTTAGAACGCCCAACAACCACAAAATATAACATGAAGCACTTTATCTAGCAACAACATACCACCTACAACCTTACAAACATAATCTCATACAGAATAGTTTACTCCAACCAGCCATAACAACTTAATAGCACAATCTGAATATGAAAGAAATCATAAACCCAACCAATCAATTCGATTCACTCAGGACATCAGAGAAAGGAACCGAATTCCATGAGCCACACAAAGGCAAAACCATCAGACATGCACTACAATGACCCATATTTAATAAAGTTTACATCTTGATTAGTTTTAAGTGGATTATTGAACCCCAATCCTTAACCCAAACTCGGCCTCTCATAAGAAATAGCACAAAGTGTAAGCAAAGGAAGTCAGAACAGATAGCAAACACTCACAGGAGCTTGCATCCGGTGTTCCATGTCCGTTTCAAGCTTGCCGCCACCAGAATTGAAAGGAAACGAGATGGAGGAGTGAGGAATAGCAAAAACAGAGAAAGAAGGATGAGAGATCAACTGGAAAAAGGTAACAAACAATTGAAGAACACAAGAAATGACGAAGCCTACCTAATTTCTCGCCGTTGCCTGAAGATGGCCGGAAATCGCCATGACAAGCTGTTGAAGCTTGAAGAAAAACGAAGGAATAAAGGGAACATAAGATACACCCACAAAGGGTTCTGAGCCTCGCGTGGCCCGCCAAGCCGCCGCCGTCGATAGCCACCACCGCGGCCGTCGTTCGTCGCCGGGAAGAAGGAGGAACGAAGAAGAAGGCGGAGGGAAGACGGAGTGACAGATTTGATGATGATGAAGGTGAAGGGGGGCAGCTAGGGTTATGGAGAGTGAAGGGGTGAGAATATATATATATATATATATATATATATATATATATATATATATATATATATGGAAAATTACAGTTAGCTACCCTAATGTTCATTCTTAATTATATTTTTAACCCAAAAGTTTGTATATATTGTTTTACCCCTCTCTTTCTATCATACTATTTTCTAGATTTCAAAAATACTTGTTCATGAAAGTTTATAGTTCCAATTAATCCTTTTAACTATATTTCTTCAAATTCTAACTAACTAAGATTTAATATTTATAAATTGCCCAGAATATCCTAAAATTTCTCCTTAAAACTCTAAATTTTCCTAAATGAAACATTAATAATTTTTCATTATCCTTTATCAAAGTTTGGGATGTTACAGTGGGGGCGGTGGAGATTTGGAGAAAGAGGATTGAGAATGAGGATTAGGGTTTGTGTTTTTTAGTAAGGAAGGGAACTCATTCAGAATGCTACTACATACTCTGAGCGCGCTATAGAGTGAAGAGACAAAGGGAGGGAACTCATAAGAAAAAGACACGGGAAATTTATAAATTATATCCAATACATGCGCTTAAAGCGCATGTACAAGGACCAATACTTAGTTTTTAATAAAACAATTACATATTATGGAACTTAAACTAAATTTTTGTTCTACATATATATATATATATATATATATATATATATATATATATATATATATATATATATAGTTCAAATAAAAATAATAATAAAGTCTCACAATTGTGACATTATTATTTCAGTCTAAATATTATTTTAAATCACAGCGCCAAGATTTTTCAGGGAAATAAAATAATGAGTTATATTATGTTTTAAAACTTACGTATGTATATGAATCAAATAATGAGTTATATTAAGTTTTTCATCATTAAATAAATTGAATGAATCAACTTTTATTTTAATATTAAGCGCATGTAGAGCCTCTACATGCGCTTTAAGCGCATGTACAGGCAGCATTTCCACATACAAAAGTGGTAATGGAGCTTTGAAACACTAAGTACACAAGCAGGAACACCTTATGAGGTCTGAGGAGGATCTCTTATGCATGACTCCATGTTTTGCACTTCAGTAGTGCCTTTACATGCGGTGTTTCAACATTTTCATAGCACCCAAAAGTGGTAATGGAGCTTTGAAACACTAAGTCCACAAGCAGGAACACCTTATGAGGTCTGAGGAGGATCTCTTATGCATGACTCCATGTTTTGCACTTCAGTAGTGCCTTTACATGCGCTTAAAGCGCATGTAAAGGGTGTTTCAACATTTTCATAGCACCCAAAAGTGGTAATGAAGCTTTGAAACACTAAGTACACAAGCAGGAACACCTTATGAGGTATGAGGATGATCTCTTATGCATGACTCCATGTTTTGCACTTCAGTAGTGCCTTTACATGCGCTTAAAGCGCATGTAAAGCCCAATATCCATATCATTTTAAAGATTTTCATATCATTTTGAATTTTTGAGGTAAATTATTTTTATACTTTAACTTAAAATACTTAAATCTTGTCCTAGTCAATGTTTTTGTGATTTTCTATTGAAGTACATCTCTTTACATGCTCTTCAAGCGCATGTATTAGCTTCCTTTTGTTATTTTAGTAAGCTATGCCCTTTACATGCGTTTAAAGCGCATGTAAAGCCCAATTAACATATCATTTTAAAGATTTTCATATGATTTTGAGCTTTTCACCTAAGTTATTTTTATATTTTATCTCTAAATACTTAAATCCTTTTCTAGTCATTGTTTTAGTGAATTTTCATTGAAGCACATTTCTATACATGCGCTTAAAGCGCATGTAAAGGCCTTATCTCTACATGCGCTTTAAGCGCATGTAAAGGACCCTCAATACATGCGTTTCTTCTAAGCGCATGTAAAGGTGCGCTGGTATAGGGACAATTTGTAGTAGTGTCACCTTTGTTTCTTCTTGTAATTTTATGGTTTGCTCGGTTTGTCTTAGCTTTAAACTACATATGCTTTCATTTTGCTACTTGGGGTTCTGTTTTGGACATCCACCTCCATCTGCACAAGCTTCATTATGTCATGTAGAATCTTCCATTAGGTCCAACCAAGGTCATTTCCCTGGCAACGGCGCCAATTGATTTAACCTTTTCGTCGCCTAAAAGATTTAATCAATACAATTCAATACTCAATTACTAGGTAGAAGCAGTGAGTAAAGGTCTTCTCACGGTCTAGGTTCAATTCTTGTAAGTAAAAGGAAATTAAGTCACGCAAATTAACAAACAGTTTGAGTGTGAGTTTATGTCTACAACTAAAATCTAACAAAAACAAGAACTAGCGAAATTAAAAGATGTGAAAGTATGAGATGAGAAGTACCTCCCTCTCCAAAGTACTTTGTGCTTTTGGTTAATCGGACCTCATATATTTGTTACACTTGATATAATCTAACTAAAATCTCAAGATCTCTTAAATCTAAGAAATCTAAGAGAGTTTAATTAGGTTAACCAAGCCTTATGCTCTTTCAAGTTGAACTCATACCTTAAGCAACATTAGATACTAATCAAGCACCTAAGAAAAACATTCATTCCACAAACATACTAGGAGCTAATCGCACACAAATACATTCATGAAATTACAAACGTATAGCTTTAGGTTTTCATGAGCTAAACACAAAAGAGAGATTCCAAGCCACAATTAAGTAGAACACCTAATTCAAGGTGTTCTAACCTATACAAGCCTAAATCAAGGTCATTACATAGGCAAAAACTTACATCTAGCTTGAAACCTAAGAGAGTGTATCACAAATACATGAGGCCAAATGTTGAATTTCTACAAGCACATTCCTTTGGAGAGAGGAGAGAGGACGTCTAGCCGCTCATGGAGATGGAGGATGGAGGAAGGCGTGAGGTTTTGGTGGCCATGGAGGTGGTTTGCGAAGTGGAGAAGATGAAGAAGATGAAGATGAAGTTGAGAGAGTTTGTTAGAAGAGAGAGAAAGTGGAAGTGAAGTGAGATAAGAGTTATGTCAAAAATGAAGTTAGTTGAGATTAAGTAAGTGAGTTAGTTAGATGATGAGTTGGCAAAGGGGTCTAATGAGCTGTCAATTTGGGATTATGAGCTGTCAAAAGATATTTTTGGTGATTATGGAGGGTTATGGCCGAGAGGTGTAAGGTTAAATGGAAGGAAGGGTATTTTCGGTATTTGGTGAAAAGATGGGTGAATGAGGACTTGATGTGGTCTAGATGCATTCCTAAAGGTCTCTCCTTTTTCTCCAAGTGATTGTGCTTCCCCTTTTGCCCTTAATGAAGCTTTCCATCAACTCCAAATTTGAATTTGAACTTGGAGCCATTTTTCCCTCTTTTAGTAAGATGCTCCAAAAGTGCCTTTGTCCTTTTACCAAAAATGGTAATTGTTGCTTTATGTCACATGCCTTGTCATCTAGCCTTCCTCCTTGCCAACTAAGCTCCACCGAAGCTCCACCAAGGGTGTGTGGGGTCCACGTGGGACCCCCCCTACAATAAAATATCATCACATAGTCAAAATGACCAAAATACCCTTGGTTACTTAAAAATGCAAGAAATAAGGCTAATATTCACCAATTAATTCCAACAAACATGCGCAATAAAATATGCCAATAATGATCAAATATATCAATTAAATCACACTAATTAAGCTCAATTGCACATGCTTAAAGGTATGAAATTCGGTCCAATCAAATCCCCCACACTTAATCTTTGCACTCCGGGCAAAGTCATGTAAAAAGACTAACTTAATCATTAAGCATAGTGAAGGCACTTGAAATTGTCATAGAGTACAAGTTGATCCTCTTGAACCTTTCCCTAAAGCATCACATGGGCCAAATCTAAGAATACAAAGTGAATGCAAGTTTAGCAAGCAACTAGAATTAAGGAGGAGTGCCAATTGAGATTTTTCCTCACCGGATAAAGTGTTTACACTCTTTCACTCAAGTTAGGAAAAATGCCTAACTAGGGACTTATGATCACTCTTTGACTCAATGCACTTGACCATCACCATAGGCTTGTAATAGCTCTAAGTTCTCCACCCATTATTATGCATGGCACAACCAAATCTAGGGGACTTTAGGGATTGAATGGAAGGCTAATAATGAATGGTGAATGATGGATAATAGTCAATGACCAATAATATGAACAAGTAGCTACCACATATACCTACAATACAAAGAATTCAATTCCACTAAGCATGCTACATTTCTCTCTTTTTCAAGCACTTTGTGCTTCTCTCAATTTTTCTTTTAACTCAAATGCCTTTGGCATACACAAGCACTTTGTGCTTTCTTTCCTCTTTTTTTCTTATTTTTTTCTCTTTTCTTTTGCTTTTTCTTGGCCTTTGGCCACCTCTCTTTTCTTCTTTTTCACTCAAGGGCTCTCGGCCTCTTTTCTTGTTCTCACATGTAACATGCTTTTCACAAGATACAACAATACAATACTAATATAAATGCAAGCATATGCTATAGTCACTTATTCACACATTGGTCAAGGTGATAGAGAAGAAAAGTGAATGGCCCAAAGGGGTTAAATCAAAGGATAATATTTGGTTGGCTTAGTGTGTGGGTCATGAGGGTTTAGAAAGAAACGCCCCTTTCATTTTCAATCATGCCATGCATCGTGATCTTGAATAAGAGCTAGGACAAGTTCTAGGAGGTCAAGTAGATTATTGGCCCACTCAATTCGGTTGGAGGCTTCTCACGTTTATGGCTTACTCTAATTAGTCACTTCCTCCCTAAGAAAAGTTAAATGAGAAACTAACACCCTCTTTATACCTTAAAAGCGCCCCATGCAATGCCCTAAGTAATCATTCCAAAAATTCTACTTACACACTAGAAGACAATTCCATTTACTTTCAAAAGCCATGATCAAGTTAAATTTTCAAGAAAAATCATGCCAAATAAGTCCAAAAATCAAGTGTGAAAGCTTTGAATTAGACCATTTTTAAGCACATAATACACCCCCCCACACTTAAAGCATGCATTGTCCTCAATAGACCAATCAAATCAAGTAGGAAGATGCATTTCAAAGGCAAGGTAGCAACAGAAAAGGACGGGCAGTCCAAGTGTCGCAGTTTTCTGGTCAAATGTAGTCAAGTGCGAAGGAGGAAAAATGTTTCTTATGATAAGGGTGAGGTTAAGGATACTAGATCCCATTCTCAAGTTCATTAAAAGGTTTAAAAGAGGTGAAATCAAGTCAGATTGACTTGAATGTATATAACCTTTTGAACAAGGTTAGAAACACTACGCCAGCAAACTAGGAGTATAACTAAAATTCTATTCAAAACCACAATTAATTCTGCTATACTAGCAGTAGCACAATCAATTTCACTACAAAAATCTGATGCAACAAAGCATAAATGATGCACGAATCTAACACACAATAAGATCCAATCAATTTATTCACTTTAACATCAAGTTAACAGGAAGTTTCCCACAGCAAATCTCCTTTATATCCATTCCAGTACTTGCAGCAATAAAAGTAAACATTCTCTAACTCATTATTCGTTTTTCATAGACAAAGTCATATTCAAATATGTATGAGAATTTCCATTTCATTGAGAATTTATTCAGCCAAGTAGAGAAAAGGAAATGAAACTATTTCCTATAATCTAAACTTGATTTCAAAGCCTACTAGAATTTAAAGTACATCAAACAAAACTTTTCAAGGGACCATTCAGCCAATGTCTAAAACGACAACACCAGTCAATGTACTTATAAGCTATCAAACCCTTGTAGTCAATGTTGTACATAACTCAAGCCTAAACAATATTCATGTCCAAAAATCCTCAGTTTTTAATTCATAACCAAAATATTACTTTAAGATATCCAAGCACATTTTAACTCAAGTATTTCCCCTAATGAACTTTAACCTGAAACCTAAATTTCTTCAATCAATCATCAATTCATAGTTGTCACTTCAAAACCATCAATCCATATTGGTAGTAATTCACATATTGATAACAATTCCCAACAACACACCAACATCACTAATTCCTATTCATCATGGAGCAATTCAACCAACATATCACTCACGATTTCCTTCATATTCAAAACTTCACCAATTAAATTTCCCTTAAACTAAATCTCTCTTTTCTTCTCTTTCATCATCACCAACATACAAAAATAAACAACAGAGTTCACTGTTCTCCTCGTAATACTCTACTACAAAGGACATAATTCTAACATCAACCAAATCTTTCATTTAATAGAACACATTGCATCAACTTTCCAAACCAGAAACTATACTTTGTTATTATTCTTTTCTATACCATTCAACACAATATATCTATTTGAAAGCCTACAATTTGCAACCATTATCAAATAAGTAATACGCACTACTCAAGCAGTATTCAAACATCAAAACATCATACCTCATTCAGCTCCATTTAATCACCAATATGTCACATGTTTTAATTCCTCTTCCATTACTTTCATCTAAAATCACATTTCCAATCCTTTAATATCACCTTAGAATGATCCATAAACCTATCACACCATCAATCGAAGAACTATCCCAGAAAATTATTGGTCCTTCTTAATCTCCTATCACTTAACCTTGTAACAAAAACTTTTAAGGATTTTCTAAATATCTCCTGACTATCTCTTCAGCTATTACAGTACCGAAATTGCAGAAAATTTCTAAATATACATGCAAGCACCAAACATTGACAATCTTTCAAATAAGTCCTTATCCACCGATTGCTAATAGAACTTCAACATATTCAACGAGATCCTATTTCTTTTCATATCCTATTAACATCTCATATTATAAAGAACATAGCACTAACCACAATTTCCTAAATCCTTTTCTTCATTCCCTTTAGTCATACTTCCTATAATTAAACATGTAAAGCATAAACCTCATCAAAACTTCCTAATAATTGAAACATCACACCAAACCAAAATAATTTAGTTCAAAACAAAATCAATGCACATTTATAATCAAATCACATCACAATCAAAAATCACAACAACATGCATCATGGCGGCGTTTTTCTAAAGAAAACTTTTCAAGAAAGCCTTACAAAAACATCAAACTTATTTAGTTTACCAATGAGGTCCAACAAAAGACTATCAATTATTCTTCAATAAAATCTAACATTACTATAACACATTTAACATAATATGTAACTTAGCTTATTAATCACCATCATCAATTACACTTAAACAACACTCACTTATCATTCTATAAAGATTTTGTCTAACTGTACAAACAAAATTTGAAACAACAATTACCTTCAAATAACTACTCATAATCAAACATCAAAGTATAGATTTCAAAACAACCAATATCCATGGAATTTCAGTTAAACCAATTAATAAACAAGTCAATTTTCCAACTAATCAAACAATTTAACTAAATAAACAACGATCAGAAGACAAGATCAACAATTCTTATTTCATATTGTATTCATTATCAATTGTTATTTTCGAATTCCTTAATCCTTTAACCCAATAAGGGATCTCATGATGCCTCGACTATGATTATGGCCGGCACATAACTATATTCGAGACCCCAGAGAAGCATCCTTATTTCGTCATTCTTCCTAAATTCTTATACATATCACTATTATTTCGTTATTCTTTCTATGTTCATCTCAATCTCTCCACAAATACCTATTCAATTGCTCTTATCACTCTCTCCCCACCACGGGATGAGTGATATTCCTCTCAAAAGGCCAGATATTCATGCACAGAAGGAAGGGAATACTAAGAATGTATATTGCCAATCTACATGCAATGCAGCACAGTCCTAGGTTAGTATGTTCCAAACTAGCATGACACATGCTTATTCTAAATAAACACATTAGTTGCCGTGGAAAAGGATGGAAATTGTTGATTGTGAAAGATGATGATTTGTTATGAATTGTGATTATTTTGAATTGAAAGTGAAAGATGACGTTTGATTGTTATGAATGTAGTGATAGTGAATGAGAAATTAGATAATTTAACTTTCTAAAATAATATAACTAAGAAGAGGGGAAAATGGGTAGTAATGCGGATACGAGAGACGTTTAATTATGATAAAGGGAAATGATATTGAGTTATTATTTTGCTCCATATCATTATAGGAGTGGATGCAGACAGATTTCCGAGACATTAAGAAAGGTTGAGAAATTGCGTAAATTACTAAAGGGCGACAGGTAATCACACTTACCTTACTATAATATTGAGGGTGATGTTAGAACCGAGAACAAAAAGAAGAGTGAGGATGAACCGCGAGTGAGGGACTCGCCGACCGCCGCCGATTTGTCTGTGGGCCTCGCCGGAGACGCAGGGCCGAGAGCACAAAAGGGAGGAGCTAGAGGGAGGGGAGAGATCGGGTGAGAGGGGGAGGAAGACGGAGGGAGTCGATTTTATTGATAAGGAAGGAGAGGGGGCGTGTTTGGTTAGGGAGAAATAAGGGTGGTTTTTGATAATTAAAGCCTAAACTCGCCATAGTGTACTCATTTTGATTTAAAACCACTTAAACCAGCCTCCAATCTTCTTAGACTTCAAAATATTTTTAGCTTTATCATTCCCTCATATTTCAAACTCTTCATTTCTTAATTAATTATATGCTCATTAATTACTCAAAATTTCCAAAAATTCCTAAAAATTCCAAAACTCCTAATTTCTCCATTTATCATTTCCCAAAACACTCTTTAATCCTGTATTAAATTTTCAGGATGTTACACCAAGCATACAAATGGCCATCATGTTTTATTCACAAACTAACACTAAACACAACCTAACACAAATTTTTATACACATTATATTTTTTTTACTCACTTAAGCTCAGGAAGCCCAACTGGATTTAGACCCAAGTCACTAGGCTTCCGGAAGCAAAAATGCTACCGGAAGTAGAATGGCTATCGGATGCCACTCTGGATTCAGATTCTAAGGTAAGGCTCTATCGGATGTAAAAATGCTATCGGAAGCCAAACTAGTCCTAGACTCTAAGTGAACTCGCTATCGGAAGCAAAAGTGCTACCGGAAGCAAAAATGCTTCCGGAAGCAAAAATACTATCGGAAGCAAAGTTGGATCTAGATTCTGAGTCTCGTCCCTATCGGATGCAAAAGTGCTTCCGGAAGCAAAATTGCTACCGGAAGCCAAATTGCACTTAGACTCTAAGGGAACTCACTAACAAAACACTCACGCTTGTGGATGCATGAATGCTTCCCCTAGCGGAAGCAAAATGAACATAATCTGATCCTAAGTATCAAAGTCTAAGTGGAGTGCTTCCGATAGCCAAAACACTTCCGGATGCAAAAACCTCTATTTCACAGTGAGACTTCCGGAAGCAAATAGGCATCCCCAAGCACTAGTGAAATTTTTATATTTATTTTTTCTAACAACCTAAAACATCCTACTAAAACAAACCTAAACAAAATCCTATTTTTTTACTATCAAACATCTTCCCCCACACTTAGAATAAAAGCAATTAAAAGTAGGTAAGGGAAGGAAAGATACAACCTCTTATGGAGGCTTGAAGTTCTCTTTATACAACTTGAGCAAGTGGCCATTGACTCTGTACACTCGACCATCTTTGAGATCCTTGATCTCAACCATTCCAAAGTCATAAGATTTGAGCACTTCGTAAGGTCCTTGCCACTTGTCCTTAAGCTTGCCTCCTCCACAGAATTTGAATCTCACACGATAGCACAAGACAAGATCTCCCTCCTTGAACTGCTTCCTCAGAATGCCACTATCATGAATGGCCTTAGTCTTTTCTTTCAGGATCTGCGAGTTCTCATATGCCTCGTTCCTAAGCTCATCAAGCTCACTCAAAGTCAATTGCCTCTCTTGAGCCGCAGCATCCATATCTTCAATACAAGATTTCACCGCCCAATAAGACTTGTGTTGTAGCTCAACCAGTAAATGACAAGCTTTTCCATATATGAGCCGATAGGGAGACATGCCAATAGGAGTCTTAAATGAAGTCCTATATGCCCAGAGAGCTTCTTCAAGTCTCAAGCTCCAATCTTTCCTACTCGGCTTCACAATTCGCTCAAGGATGTTTTTGATTTGTCTATTGCTCACCTCGGCTTCTCCATTAGTTTGAGGATGATAAGGTGTAGAAACCTTGTGATTCACCCCAAATTGGCTAAGCAATGAAGACATAAGCTTGTTACAGAAATGAGAACCTTGATTACTCACCAACGCTTTAAGAACTCCAAACCGGCAAAAGATGTTAGACTTAAGAAATTTCAGCACGGCTCTCGCATCATTAGCTTTAGTTGGCACAGCTTCTACCCACCTAGATAGGTAATCCACAGCCAGGAGAATATATGTGTAGCCGTTCTGTAACATCCTGAAAAATTTAATTTAAGATTAGATAGTGTTTTGGGGAATAATAAACAGAGAAATTTGAAATTTTGGAATTTTTACGAATTTTTGGTGATTTTTGAGATATTTTGGAAATTTTGAGTAATGAGTGTGCAAATAATTAACTAAGCAATTCAAGAATTTGAAATATGAGGGAATGGTGAAACCCAAAATATTTTGAAGGTTAAGGAGATTGGAGGCTAGTTTAAGTGGATATAAATTAAAATAGTACACTATGACAAGTTTGGGCTGTAAATAATCAAAAACCACCCTTATTTCACCAAGCCAAACGCGCCCTCCCCCCTTCATTCTTCATAAAACCCGACGGCGCACACCCCCTCCCCTTCATCTTCTTCGTTTTCTCCTCTCCTCCGCCTGAAAGCCGTCGACGAACGGCGGCACCCAGCAGAGGCGGATCCGGCGCGGCCTCCCTCACGTCCCTTTCCTCCTCTTAAACTGAACCCCTCTTCTTCTATTTAACTCAATATCCTTTGTTCTTCCTCATTTTTCTTCAACTTTTCCGGCGAGCACGGCGGTCGGCGGTGGTGAGAGGTGAGCTTTGCTGATTCCTCTGGTTCTTCATGTTACATCTCCTTTCTCCTCCGTTTTCCTCACTGTTTTCGTTTGTTCACCAAGTCAGCTCCGCCCTCCTTCATTTCCGGCGAGACTCAGTGAGATACACGGCGGAGATGGCCGCCGTCCGGACTGTCAAGCTTGGGTTCAACATTTAAGTGAGTTTTCTTCTCTGATTTCTAAGATTTTCTAAGTTTTGTAGTGATTTGTGAGAGAATCCGAAATGGGGTTTGGGTTTTCATAACCTTGAAACTGATTAAAAACTGTTTAAGCTTCAATGTGACAGAATTGAGGAAGGATTTGGGTGATGATTAAGGTTTAGAGTACATTAGGACTAACCCTAACTTCTGGGCTTAAGGGCCAACGGGTTTAAAGTCATTGTTGGCTCAAAATCTTTAAATAATCAACAACAAAACTTACTTGAGTTGATTATATCACTGCTGGTTTGATTTGACTTGGGTCTGGACGTTTCACAACTTTCTTCTGTTTGTTGGATCTCTGTTTGATTTGTAATTGGTTTGGTGTGCGATATTAATTCATTTAGCTTGTTCTTGGGGTCATTGTTACTGGATTGGTGTTATGTTTAGTAGAAGTTGTGATGTGGTAGATTGATTTTGGGAAATTTTTATGTGAAAGTGAACCATAAAACTTTATGTAAAATTTGTCTTTAATTGTGGCTTTGTTTTTCTGGTTGTACTTCATTCCAAGAATGTTTGGGATTTTCTTGTTGCTTGGTGCATGATTGGTAATGGAGATTATGTATATTATGATGTTACATGTTGAATTAGGATGTGTAACTAAAGGATTGATTGTAATTGTTTATAGGGTTGTATGTTTGTGAAGTAAACACTAGTTTTCTTCTCTTATGTGTTCAATGGCCGAGTAAACCCTTCAAAAGAATCTATAGTTGTTCTGTTTTGGGTGCTAATATGAACCTACCTAATTATGCAGCAATGTCATTTGAAAATAATGTAAGAAGTGTATGTAGGAAGTTGATTCATGACTTAGAGCATTAGATGAAAGGCTATTGTTGTTTCTTTTAGTTACATATTGAAATTCTTCGTTTAAGGATTTGTGAAGTTTATATTCTTTGACTTGTTTGGTTGATGCTTAGTGAGGGGTAAAATAAAGCATGATTGTAACTAATTCTGGTGTTCACAAAGAAACATGGTTTTGTGTTGGTAGGTAGGTGTTGTAAATGTTATTAAAAGAGTTGAGTTTAAGCTTAAAGAGTAGTAGGAAGAAGATTTGTTTTGGCCGAAAGGATTGGTTCACGGTTCATGAGTTGAGTGGTTCATTGGAAATGTTTGTGTTTAGCAATTTGATTTTTGATAGGCAAGTTGGTAACTTACCTTTCATAAGATTTGAGAGTGTTGCATGGAGAAGTGGATTAAAGGAAGTTTTTACTAAATGATTAATTTGAGAATTACATTGGTACTTACATGTTGAACTCTAAGTTTTCTTTTGGGTTATTTTGATGGTGGTTCACATTAAATTCTGAATTAATAGGTTTGTTATACGAGGCATCGTGCTAAACTTTATAGTGGATTGATATGTGGTTATTGTTTGAAGTATATGCTAGCTATTACTTGTCAAGATTTATTGTGATGATTGATATCGTTTAGGAACTTGGGCATGGAAGGTGAAATTAAAGTTGGAATTTGGTTTGGATTTTTCCTTCTTGAGTATGGTTGGGATTTATAGCATGACTACTTGTGGAAATTGACATGTTTGAAGCTTGAAGTTGATTGGGATGTTTGATTTTGATTGGCTGACCATAACTTTGGGTAGGGCCTAATGTCATAAATTGATTATTGTTTATGAACTTGGATTGTAATTGAAAGGCTTGTTCAGGACAAAGAAAAAGAAGGGGTTTGGGTAGCATGTTAGGATTTGAGAGAGACGTTGAATATTATGAAATAGGAATGATATTAATTTATCATTTGGTATTATATTATTATAGGATTGGATGCGATGTGATTTTTGTGGCATCAAGAAAGGAAGAATAGGTCAGTGCATAGTTGCCGAAGAACAGGTAATCACTCTTACCTCACTATAACATTGAGGGTGATGTTAGTGTGGATTATTAAAATCCTTTCTCACCCTCTATATATATATATTATCTTTAGAAAGGTATTTTTATACAAAACAGGCTATCGGGTGCCTTTCAAATACGATTATTTTCGTATAAAAAGGAATTTGAAACATTATACATATTATCCTGGCTGGTGTTTATTCTGGTATGATGAGAGAGGTTCAGATGGTATTATGTGAGAAATGTTGATAGTTAGGTTAAGGGAATAAGTTGAATAGTTGAGGTTGAGATATTGAATGGAATGGTAAGAGTGCATGATATTGATGATGAGATTTGAAATGGATCGATATGGATATGGAAGAGAATTCTGATTGAATATTTTGGATATGATGTTGACAGGAATATGGGTGCATTGCATGACACTGAGAAATATGTACCATCGCGCGATGATAACCGGTTGATAGGCCAATCAACGGTTATATGTACGGGTCGACAGATTGGAGACTGTGACCATTGGTCAACAGATTGGAGACTGTGACCAGCAGTTTTCTGATTGGAGACAGGAACTGCTCCCTTTCTGATTGGAGACAGATTGGGGTTTCCCTCTCATGGGGTTACCAGAGAGGGAAAATGCCCCCTCACTTTTGAGAGGGGCACAGTGTCAACTCATTTGGAACATATATAGGGCTCATCCGTAGTGCCTCCGGGATGGCATGAGTAGAGCACTAGGATTGTACATGAGCGTAAGCCGAGAAAATTGGATTTGAGAAAGTTATGAATGAGATTTATAGTAAGGAAAGCATGGATTGAAGGTTGGATGGTGAAGTTTATTGATGTGGAATTTGATTGAGGGGTTTAGAGTGATTTTTGAAAAGTAGTAAGGATGGACTTGATTTGTTTTGGACGTGACAGAGGGCTTGGAATGATAAATGGATGGAGGCTTGATCCTTATATATATATATATATTGATTTTTAAAATTGTGGTACCCTTTAGACGCCCGTACTACCGCACATCTCACTGTTATAGTGAGTTAAGTAGTAGATTACTGAGGCAAAGTTGTCTCACCCCACGATTACTTACATTTTTGCAGGTGATCATGCACAGGCGCGAGCAACAGGAAAGGGAATTAAGTTCAAAGGTTGTTTTGTTTATTTAGACATGTATATTGCCAAAATGTATAGGTCTGCATTCGCTTCCGCATATTTCTATTTGTATTGATATTAATGGTTAATTGGAGAATTGTAATAGGTCGCTTCTTTTTCTAACCATGTTAGGTGATTCTTTTATAACATGGTTAGCTATTAATTATCCATGATAGTGTTCAGGTGATATTAGTAAATTCTTTTTTTATCATGGATAATGATTATTATTAGGAAATTCTTTTTCTAACTATGATAGATTTATTGATATTATGGAAATCATTTTTCTATCATAGTTAGTAAAGGTATTATTGAATTAATCAGGGAATTAGTAACAGTATGTTACAACTTGGTTATCAGTATTTGGTATACGATAACCCTGGACTGTGTTGCATTGCATTTAGATTGGCAATATACATTCTATAATTTCCCTTTTCTGTTGTGCATGATCACCGGCCGTCTATGAGGTTATGATCAATCCCTTGGTGGGGAGAGTGGTAGATCCATAGCAAGATTGCCTGGTGATGTTGGTAAAGGGATTAGCATTTTACAAGATTTCACTGTGAGATTGAATTATTGGAAGAGATTGTTGGTTTGATTGAGTTATTCTATTATTTTGGAGTTTAGAGATTTAGAGATATGAGATGTGGAAATGATTATGGGTTATAATATGAGACATTGTGAATCTTGGATAAGTTCTATATGTTATAGTGATGATATAACGAAACTGATTTAGTCGGAATAGTTACAAGATCTTTGATGACTAAAGTTAGAATGAATTGTGATTTAATTGAGTAACCTTATGATTTTGAGTAGTGGAGCTTGATTAATGGATTTAAAGAGTTAGCTTATACCGAAAATAATGTTCATGTGAAGTGGTTTAGTTAGGTTGGATGTAAGTTGTGGATGTTTAGACTGTTATAAAGCTTGAAGTATATTGACAATCTATATCAATATTTGTAAGCATACGAGGTGAGATTATAGATTTGAGGATTTATTGTAATAGGTTGATTACTAACTTAGAAAAAGAGATCAAAGCTTGAGGTGGTGATCAAGTGGATTATCTTATATTGGTTAGAAATGGTGTTGGATTATGTGATTCGTGCGAATTGAGATTAATATGGATTGTGATGTTGGGATTGATTATGTATAGGATAATAGAAGAACCTAGTTTGGTTGGAATAATTAAATGAAATTTGAGGGAATTTGACAAAATATTATGTTGTGAAGTTTATGAGTGCATTTTTAGATGAGAATTTTAGAGTGTATAGAATGACTATCTAGGATTCATAAAGGAATTTTGATACAATATCAAGTTGAAAAGGTTATAAATTGCGCTTTTAGGTGGAAATTTAAGAGTTCTTGAAGTTCTTGCTTTGGATCTATGAGTGTATAAGAAAGATTAATTGAGTTAACTTGTGAAAGTAAAGTTAGTTAGTTTGAATAGAGTTGGAGTTAATTGAAGTTTGAGAATGTGGACTATATATATAGACAGATGAATGAGTTTGATGATATACTTGTCCTTGAGATGAAATCTATGATTGAGGAATCCAATTGACTGAGGGAACTTATTTGGTTTAGATAGTAGGGGTTTTAGTTTTAGGGTTCAACAATTATCTAAAATCAATGGTAAACCTTCGATTTCCATTGTTGGGTGAGGACCTCCCATCTTTCTATATAAATTTCACGAGCATTCGGTGAGGATTTCGAGAATATCGAGTATGGAGATTATGGGTTTATGGGAACTTTCTGAATCTAAACATTTAATCAATTGATAAATTAGTTATTTGAGATTTTATATGATTGTGTGTGTTGAATTCTCGCTTTGATTGGGTGTTGTGAATTGGATGTTCATTGTAGGCGCCCGTATGAATTTGAAATGAGTTTGTGTGTTTGATCATGTGCTTGGATTGATGATTCCAATGGTTCCTCTTTTCGTGTATGCCGAGAATTGTTGACATGTGTGTGGAATTGATTTTGTGATCAAAGGTTGCTAGGTGAAGATTTTATTGTTGATTTCTACGTGTGCATGGTTATATGTTGAGCTTTTTATAGATTACAAATTTTGGTTCTTTCTTTTCCTTCTTTGTTTGTTCAAACCGCTACTTAGGAAGTGGAACTGCAGTATTAATGAGTTGATAGATGTGTGCAGCACTTTATGTATGCTCAGTTTATGGTATGAAAATTTGAATAAATTGCAGTATTGGTTTGTATTGTTCTTTCCATGTATTGCCATGATTCTATTAGGTAATGATACATTGATACTGGTAGTAAATTTTCTGGAATGTGGAGTTATTTATTTAGGGACTGTTGTTGATTTATGTTGGATACATTTGATGAATGAGTTTTAGTAACTAAAGTGATATGAGTAAGAGGGTTAGATCAAGTTGAGTTGATGTAGGAATTTAAACTTATGAAGGGATGTATATTTAATGAATGAAGTTAAATTAAGAAGTAGAATTTGAAATAGTTACAATTATAAGGAAATAGTGATATCATTTAATCAAGCCTGGGAATTAGATACTGATAGTTGGACAGGAATTGTTTGAGGAAATTGACGGAATAAGAATTATTCTTTTGGGGTCTCGGATATAATTATGAACCTAGGCATAATCATAGTCGAGGCATCATTGAAGACCTTATGAGTCAAGGAGAATAAAGGAAATTTAGAAGTGATTGGATTTAATTAATATAGGATCAAGTAGAAAATATTGAATTTCTCTTATGGTTGCTAGATGAGGGTGCTCGTTATTGTTATAGGAGACTTATCAAAAGTGTGAATTTTATTGAGAAATGAGGTTGAGGAATGATGAAATGAGGTTGAGGAATGATGTTAAGACACTAAAGTAAAAATTTGTATAGGGTAAGTTGGAGTAGGGAAGGTAATTTGAGATTGTATTGAGAGGATTATGCTATGTATCAGTTCTAAGAGAGGTTAGTCATGGTGAATTTTGGGGGCAAAATTCCTAAAAGGTGGGGAGAATTGTAACATCCTGAAAAATTTAATTTAAGATTAGATAGTGTTTTGGGGAATAATAAACGGAGAAATTTGAAATTTTGGAATTTTTACGAATTTTTGGTGATTTTTGAGATATTTTGGAAATTTTGAGTAATGAGTGTGCAAATAATTAACTAAGCAATTCAAGAATTTGAAATATGAGGGAATGGTGAAACCCAAAATATTTTGAAGGTTAAGGAGATTGGAGGCTAGTTTAAGTGGATATAAATTAAAATAGTACACTATGGCAAGTTTGGGCTGTAAATAATCAAAAACCACCCTTATTTCACCAAGCCAAACGCGCCCTCCCCCCTTCATTCTTCATAAAACCCGACGGCGCACACCCCCTCCCCTTCATCTTCTTCGTTTTCTCCTCTCCTCCGCCTGAAAGCCGTCGACGAACGGCGGCACCCAGCAGAGGCGGATCCGGCGCGGCCTCCCTCACGTCCCTTTCCTCCTCTTAAACTGAACCCCTCTTCTTCTATTTAACTCAATATCCTTTGTTCTTCCTCATTTTTCTTCAACTTTTCCGGCGAGCACGGCGGTCGGCGGTGGTGAGATGTGAGCTTTGCTGATTCCTCTGGTTCTTCATGTTACATCTCCTTTCTCCTCCGTTTTCCTCACTGTTTTCGTTTGTTCACCAAGTCAGCTCCGCCCTCCTTCATTTCCGGCGAGACTCAGTGAGATACACGGCGGAGATGGCCGCCGTCCGGACTGTCAAGCTTGGGTTCAACATTTAAGTGAGTTTTCTTCTCTGATTTCTAAGATTTTCTAAGTTTTGTAGTGATTTGTGAGAGAATCCGAAATGGGGTTTGGGTTTTCATAACCTTGAAACTGATTAAAAACTGTTTAAGCTTCAATGTGACAGAATTGAGGAAGGATTTGGGTGATGATTAAGGTTTAGAGTACATTAGGACTAACCCTAACTTCTGGGCTTAAGGGCCAACGGGTTTAAAGTCATTGTTGGCTCAAAATCTTTAAATAATCAACAACAAAACTTACTTGAGTTGATTATATCACTGCTGGTTTGATTTGACTTGGGTCTGGACGTTTCACAACTTTCTTCTGTTTGTTGGATCTCTGTTTGATTTGTAATTGGTTTGGTGTGCGATATTAATTCATTTAGCTTGTTCTTGGGGTCATTGTTACTGGATTGGTGTTATTTTTAGTAGAAGTTGTGATGTGGTAGATTGATTTTGGGAAATTTTTATGTGAAAGTGAACCATAAAACTTTATGTAAAATTTGTCTTTAATTGTGGCTTTGTTTTTCTGGTTGTACTTCATTCCAAGAATGTTTGGGATTTTCTTGTTGCTTGGTGCATGATTGGTAATGGAGATTATGTATATTATGATGTTACATGTTGAATTAGGATGTGTAACTAAAGGATTGATTGTAATTGTTTATAGGGTTGTATGTTTGTGAAGTAAACACTAGTTTTCTTCTCTTATGTGTTCAATGGCCGAGTAAACCCTTCAAAAGAATCTATAGTTGTTCTGTTTTGGGTGCTAATATGAACCTACCTAATTATGCAGCAATGTCATTTGAAAATAATGTAAGAAGTGTATGTAGGAAGTTGATTCATGACTTAGAGCATTAGATGAAAGGCTATTGTTGTTTCTTTTAGTTGCATATTGAAATTCTTCGTTTAAGGATTTGTGAAGTTTATATTCTTTGACTTGTTTGGTTGATGCTTAGTGAGGGGTAAAATAAAGCATGATTGTAACTAATTCTGGTGTTCACAAAGAAACATGGTTTTGTGTTGGTAGGTAGGTGTTGTAAATGTTATTAAAAGAGTTGAGTTTAAGCTTAAAGAGTAGTAGGAAGAAGATTTGTTTTGGCCGAAAGGATTGGTTCACGGTTCATGAGTTGAGTGGTTCATTGGAAATGTTTGTGTTTAGCAATTTGATTTTGATAGGCAAGTTGGTAACTTACCTTTCATAAGATTTGAGAGTGTTGCATGGAGAAGTGGATTAAAGGAAGTTTTTACTAAATGATTAATTTGAGAATTACATTGGTACTTACATGTTGAACTCTAAGTTTTCTTTTGGGTTATTTTGATGGTGGTTCACATTAAATTCTGAATTAATAGGTTTGTTATACGAGGCATCGTGCTAAACTTTATAGTGGATTGATATGTGGTTATTGTTTGAAGTATAATGCTAGCTATTACTTGTCAAGATTTATTGTGATGATTGATATCGTTTAGGAACTTGGGCATGGAAGGTGAAATTAAAGTTGGAATTTGGTTTGGATTTTTCCTTCTTGAGTATGGTTGGGATTTATAGCATGACTACTTGTGGAAATTGACATGTTTGAAGCTTGAAGTTGATTGGGATATTTGATTTTGATTGGCTGACCATAACTTTGGGTAGGGCCTAATGTCATAAATTGATTATTGTTTATGAACTTGGATTGTAATTGAAAGGCTTGTTCAGGACAAAGAAAAAGAAGGGGTTTGGGTAGCATGTTAGGATTCGAGAGAGACGTTGAATATTATGAAATAGGAATGATATTAATTTATCATTTGGTATTATATTATTATAGGATTGGATGCGATGTGATTTTTGTGGCATCAAGAAAGGAAGAATAGGTCAGTGCATAGTTGCCGAAGAACAGGTAATCACTCTTACCTCACTATAACATTGAGGGTGATGTTAGTGTGGATTATTAAAATCCTTTCTCACCCTCTATATATATATATTATCTTTAGAAAGGTATTTATACAAAACAGGCTATCGGGTGCCTTTCAAATACGATTATTTTCGTATAAAAAGGAATTTGAAACATTATACATATTATCCTGGCTGGTGTTTATTCTGGTATGATGAGAGAGGTTCAGATGGTATTATGTGAGAAATGTTGATAGTTAGGTTAAGGGAATAAGTTGAATAGTTGAGGTTGAGATATTGAATGGAATGGTAAGAGTGCATGATATTGATGATGAGATTTGAAATGGATCGATATGGATATGGAAGAGAATTCTGATTGAATATTTTGGATATGATGTTGACAGGAATATGGGTGCATTGCATGACATTGAGAAATATGTACCATCGCGCGATGATAACCGGTTGATAGGCCAATCAACGGTTATATGTACGGGTCGACAGATTGGAGACTGTGACCATTGGTCAACAGATTGGAGACTGTGACCAGCAGTTTTCTGATTGGAAACAGGAACTGCTCCCTTTCTGATTGGAGACAGATTGGGGTTTCCCTCTCATGGGGTTACCAGAGAGGGAAAATGCCCCCTCACTTTTGAGAGGGGCACAGTGTCAACTCATTTGGAACATATATAGGGCTCATCCGTAGTGCCTCCGGGATGGCATGAGTAGAGCACTAGGATTGTACATGAGCGTAAGCCGAGAAAATTGGATTTGAGAAAGTTATGAATGAGATTTATAGTAAGGAAAGCATGGATTGAAGGTTGGATGGTGAAGTTTATTGATGTGGAATTTGATTGAGGGGTTTAGAGTGATTTTTGAAAAGTAGTAAGGATGGACTTGATTTGTTTTGGACGTGACAGAGGGCTTGGAATGATAAATGGAATGGAGGCTTGATCCTTATATATATATATATATTGATTTTTAAAATTGTGGTACCCTTTAGACGCCCGTACTACCACACATCTCACTGTTATAGTGAGTTAAGTAGTAGATTACTGAGGCAAAGTTGTCTCACCCCACGATTACTTACATTTTTGCAGGTGATCATGCACAGGCGCGAGCAACAGGAAAGGGAATTAAGTTCAAAGGTTGTTTTGTTTATTTAGACATGTATATTGCCAAAATGTATAGGTCTGCATTCGCTTCCGCATATTTCTATTTGTATTGATATTAATGGTTAATTGGAGAATTGTAATAGGTCGCTTCTTTTTCTAACCATGTTAGGTGATTCTTTTATAACATGGTTAGCTATTAATTATCCATGATAGTGTTCAGGTGATATTAGTAAATTCTTTTTTTATCATGGATAATGATTATTATTAGGAAATTCTTTTTCTAACTATGATAGATTTATTGATATTATGGAAATCATTTTTCTATCATAGTTAGTAAAGGTATTATTGAATTAATCAGGGAATTAGTAACAGTATGTTACAACGTTCGATGGTGGAAAAGGACCCATAAAGTCTATACCCCAAACATCAAAAGGGTCACAATACAACATCGGCACTTGAGGCATCTCATGTCTCTTCCCCAAGCTCCCAAACCTTTGGCACTTGTCACAAGACTTGCAATACTCATAAGCGTCCTTAAACAGAGTAGGCCAATAGAAACCGGCCTCCAAAATCTTCTGTGAAGTCTTTTCAGCATCAAAGTGTCCTTCACAAGCTAGAGAATGACAAAACTCCAGAATTGAGGGAACTTCATCATCTTGCACACACTTCCTGATTATTTGATCATTACATAGCCTCCACAAGTGTGACTCATCCCAAATGTAGTAACTAGCATCTCTTTTCAAGTTTTGAACTTGATGCTTGTTCAAAGACGGTGAAGTGACTTCAGCAACAAGGTAGTTCACAAGATGAGCATACCACGGATCCTTCTTTGCATTCAAGGCACACAATAAGGCATCCGGGAAGGTATCACAAACAAGAGAAGAATCATCAACACCTTCCACATCCATTGGCAAACGGTTCAAGTAATCGGCTACTAAGTTCTCTCTTCCGGTCCTGTCTTTAATTTCCACCTCAAACTCTTGTAACAGCAACACCCATCTCAAGAGCCTGGGCTTTGTTTGTGGCTTAGATAACAAATATCGGACAGCTGCATGATCTGTGAATACAACTACTTTGGAATGAAGTAAGTATTGCCGAAACTTGTCTAGACCGAAGACAATGGCAAATAATTCCTTTTCAGTTGTTGTATAATTCCTTTGAGCTCTATCCAAAGTCTTAGACGCATAAGCAATCACCCTAGGCAATGAATCATGTCTTTGACCGAGCATGGCTCCCAAGGCTTCATTAGAAGTATCACAAGATAGCTCAAAAGGAAGCTCCCAATTAGGTGCAACCAAGATAGGAGGAGAAATAAGCCTTGACTTCAACTCAACAAAGGCCTCCTTACAAGCACTAGAGAAATCAAATTCGGCCTCTTTTTGAAGTAGATGAGATGAAGGAGAAGCAATTTGGCTAAAGCCCTTGATAAATCTTCTATAAAAGCCCACATGTCCTAGAAAAGACCTCAACTCCTTCAAGCAAGTAGGGAAGGGTAGAGAAGAAATTACCTCAACCTTGGCCTTGTCTACTTGAATGCCCTCTTTTGAGACTAGATGTCCCAAGACAATGCCCTTGTCCACCATGAAATGACACTTCTCATAGTTGAGTACCAAGCCCTTCTCCACACATCTAACCAATGCCTTCTCAAGATTTACCAAGCAAGCATCAAAACTATCTCCATAGAGGGAGAAATCATCCATAAACACCTCTATGCCATCCTCCAACAAGTCATTGAAAATGCTCATCATACAACGTTGAAAGGTTCCGGGAGCATTGCAAAGACCAAAAGGCATTCTCCTGTATGCGAAGGTGCCAAATGGACAAGTAAAGGTAGTCTTTTCTTGGTCCTCTGGTGCTATGGGAACTTGGAAGTACCCGGAGAAACCATCCAGAAAACAGTAGTGTGACTTGCCTGCTAGTCTTTCCAACATTTGATCAATGAATGGTAATGGAAAGTGGTCTTTTCTTGTGGAGTCATTCAACCTCCGGTAATCTATGCATACCCTCCAAGAGTTCTGAACCCGTGTAGGCACTAGCTCATCTTTGTCATTTTTCACCACGGTCAGCCCACTCTTCTTTGGCTCCACATGGATGGGACTCTCCCATTCGCTATCGCTTATCGGATAGATGATTCCGGCACTTAAAAGTTTTTCAACCTCCTTCTTCACAACATCCAGTATCAAAGGGTTGAGCCTCCTTTGTGGTTGTCTAACCGGCTTAGCATCATCAGCAAGTAAGATCTGGTGCATGCATGTTGTTGGACTCATGCCGGGAAGATCGGCTAAAGTCCACCCAATGGCCCTCTTGTACTTCCTTAGCACATCAAGTAACTTCCCTTCCTCAAGAGAAGAAAGAGAAGTGGAGATAATCACTGGAAGCTTCTCATCCTCAAGCAAGTAGGCATACTTGAGATTAAGTGGCAAAGGCTTCAACTCCAAAGCAGGTGGCTCAATAACAGACGGCATCAAGGTGTGCATCTCAACTTGAAGCACTGGAGGCTCATAGGAATCATCATCAGAATCCAGCAACTCATCAAAGTAATCAGGACAATTCGGTTGCTGCTTCAAATCATCACAACAACTCGGCCTCTTAGAACTTAAGGCCTCAGAACTAATATTCAAGTTTGCATCACCACTATCGCTCAGGGTAGAAACATATGGACCATCAGCAAGCGCATGCTCTTTCAGATAGAGCTTCTCCCTCAACTTGTGTAAGCGGTTTCTCTTTAAAGCTTCATACTCTTCAATGTCAAACTCTTGTGCACTAGAGTTCACAATTTCCTTGGTGAATTCACAACTTCCATTCTCCTCATGTCCTACAAAATTGAACACACTTCCCTCTTCCAAGGGGTTGTAGCTTGACAGAGAAGAAATAGACCTGCAATCATCATCAAAATTATAGTGCACATGCATGGAATCCATGAATTCGGTTGCTACACTTCCGATGCTAGATGAATCATTATGAACGTCATGCAAGCATGTATTATAAATCAAACTAGCACAAGAATCATGAGAGCACATATGAGCATCAACCTTATCAAACATGTTCAGCTTAAAAGAATTAACATGTTCATCACAAATCACATGCATCAAAGAATCCACCACACTCAAACCTAAGAGAGAATAGTCCTCATGGGGGTGTCTCATGGCTTTGCCTACATCAAAACTTATTATCTGATTCCCCACTTGCATTGTAACAAACCCCCCTTCTAAGCTAATCACCATCTTGGCCGTTTTCATAAATGACCTTCCTAAGATCAAAGAATCATCCAATCTAGTGTCACTAGTCATATCTAGCACATAGAAGTCCACTGGAAAAACTAGTTCCCTAACCCTCACTAAAATGTCCTCAACAAATCCAAAGGGTTTCTTGATGGATCTATCGGCTAATTGAAGCACAACACTAGTATCACTCAAATTCTTCAATCCTAGTGCAAAGTAGGTGGCCTTGGGCATGACATTAATTGCGGCCCCTAAATCAAGAAGTGCCTTTCCAAAGCTAAGACTCCCTATTTGACAAGGTATTGTAAAGGAGCCCGGATCTCCACACTTTTGGGGCAAATGCCCCTTCAAGAGAGAGGACACATTAGTCCCTAATTGGATTTTGTTATTTGAGTTACTAGCTCTCTTATTAGTGCAAAGATCTTTAAGGAACTTAGCATACTTAGGCATTTGTTTCACAAGCACAAGCATAGGCACATTAACTTCTAGCTTAGAAAATAAGTTGAGCATTTCCTTTTCCAATTCATCATCATGTTTCTTCTTAGCTAAAACATATGAATTAGGAAATGGCAAATGCTTAGGGTCAAGAGACTTACCTTTAGGGGATTCATCCCCTTGTTGAGTAGATTCTTGAGAAGAAGAGTCTCCGACTTTGAGCTTCCCTCTTGCAATATCCTTCCTCTTATCTTCCTTTGAGCTCTCAGCTTCATCACTTTTCTTAGTCAGGCTCTCGGCCTCACCAAGTAGTTCATCAAGAGGAGAGGATTCAGTATGACCTCTCCATGCATATGGTCACCAACAAAGTCATTTTGGAGGCTAGTGTGACCTCCCTCATTCAATATACTCTTCTCAGCCTCAAAAGGTAGTTGTATTTCCTCCTCTTCTTCCTCATATTCATAAGCATCACCATAATTTCGTCCACTTCTTAGGTGCATAGAATGAATGTTTTGAGGATTAATCACCACATTAGACGACAATCCTCCTTTCTTTGCATCTTGCTCCGCTTTATTATTCAACATTTGAGACACTAAGGTGGTTACATTTTCCTGCTTCTTTAGACTCTCTTCAAACCCATTCATTTTCTTCATTAAGCTTGACATCATTTGATACATCATGTCTTGTTGAGATGTCGAAGAGCTAGATAGAGGAACATAGGCTTGAGATCCCACCATATTGTTTCGTGGAGCATGAGCTGGATCATCATTCTTCATAAATGGAGGAGGAACATTGGCTTGTTGATTCGGCCTGTACCCTTGGGCATTAGGGTTAGGCCTCCCTTGGTATGATCCATAGCCTTGTTGTGAGGGATAAGCATTAGAGGCTTGGAAGTTGCCTCCCCCCCACTTAGGCTGTTGTTGTGGTTGGAAGGAGCTGGAATTTGTAGCTTGATTTGAACCTCCCCCCCACTTGAAGTTCGGGTGGTCCCTCCATCCCGGATTGTACGTGGAAGAATAAGGATCATACTTGGCTTAAGGCCTAGCATTAGTGTACATGACCGCCACTTCCTCATGGGATGGACAATTGGAGGACAAGTGCATCGGCGAGCCACAGTGATCACATGATGAAGCCACCAAGGCCATAGAGTCATCAACACAAGCGGTAGGCTTCACAAATCATCCGTCCATCCGACTTAGGCTCTCGGTCAACCTCTCAATAGAATTGTACAGCTTGTCATCACCGCTCAAGGAGGCAACCTTAGGCGCACCACCATACAGAGCATCACGGCCATAAAAGTTCTGGTGATTAGAAGCCATGGTTGAAAAGAGGTTCCATCCTTCATTGGCGGATAGGTTGAAAAGTGAGCCATTAGAAGCAGCATCCACACTCATCTTGAGTTGTGGCACCAGGCCATCATAAAAGTATTGCACCAAATTGCCTTTGGAGATATTGTGGTTGGGACACGAGTTCACCAAGGTGTTGAACCGGCTCCAATATTCATAGAATGTCTCCTGAGAGAATTGTTGAACACCTGTGATGTCTTTCCGCAACTTAGATATCTTGGAGACTGGAAAATAGCGGTCTAAAAACACCTTCTTAAGTTGCTCCCAAGGAAGGTTCAAGAGCCACTCCTTGGCTTTGCCTTCTAAGGAGAAATGGAATACTCTCAACAGAACATCATCCAGGTTGGCATTGGGAGGCTTCATGGAGGAGCAAGTATGATAGAGGCCAAGCAAGTGTGTGTGAGCATCCTCATGCGGAAAACCTGTGAACTTAGGCAGATGAGCAAGAAGAGATCCCTTGATCTCAAAGTTAGCGGGGTTAGCATAAAAACCTTGAGGTGCAAATGATGCATATGATTGTGTGAACTCTCGCATAGGTCTATCATCATCATGTAATTGCCTACCCCCTCAAAATGATGTTCATCATCTTGCTCTCGCCTTTCACGTCTATCATGCTCATGTTCATGCTCTCTCGCCTCTCGCTCATGTTCTCTATGGTCCTCTTGCCTTTCTGCCATAATGAAATGCTGGTCTAGGAGTGTGTGATTGGACGCTACAGAGGAATTTTGTGGATTTGATGTGGATCCTATAGGTTGCTTACGAGCTTGCTTCTCGTGCTTTTTCTTTTTCTTAAGTTCTCTAAGAGTCTTATTAATCTCCCTATCCAATGACACTAGTGATGTGGTATGGCTCATAAAAGGTCACTCAGTGCAACTATAGGCCAAATGAAGTGAAATGCAACCGCTCAAGCAAAATGATGTATAAATGCTTGCGGATACACAAGACAACCACCAGCACAAGCAACAAGTATTTAGTCCCTGCAGAACAAATCAACAAGACAACAGCCAACACCAACAGAATATACGCAGTCCAAAATAATCCAAACAAAAATCCAGTACAGCGAACACAATGTCCAGCAATATAAGGCCAACGAGAGCAGCCTAACACTTCTAAAACAGTCTCAACTATACAGAATGCAAATAAACTAAGTCCAGAATATGACTTAACACCTAAAACCTAAAACTAACTGAAATATCACACAAGTAACACAAATTAAGATTGTGACTACGAACACCTAAAACTAGCAAGAATATGACCTAAACCGGCAACGGCGCCAATTGATTTAACATTTTCGTCGCCTAAAAGATTTAATCAATACAATTCAATACTCAATTACTAGGTAGAAGCAGTGAGTAAAGGTCTTCTCACGGTCTAGGTTCAATTCTTGTAAGTAAAAGGAAATTAAGTCACGCAAATTAACAAACAGTTTGAGTGTGAGTTTATGTCTACAACTAAAATCTAACAAAAACAACAACTAGCGAAATTAAAAGATGTGAAAGTATGAGATGAGAAGTACCTCCCTCTCCAAAGTACTTTGTGCTTTTGGTTAATCGGACCTCATATATTTGTTACACTTGATATAATCTAACTAAATTCTCAAGATCTCTTAAATCTAAGAAATCTAAGAGAGTTTAATTAGGTTAACCAAGCCTTATGCTCTTTCAAGTTGAACTCATACCTTAAGCAACATTAGATACTAATCAAGCACCTAAGAAAAACATTCATTCCACAAACATACTAGGAGCTAATCGCACACAAATACATTCATGAAATTACAAACGTATAGCTTTAGGTTTTCATGAGCTAAACATAAAAGAGAGATTCCAAGTCACGATTAAGTAGAACACCTAATTCAAGGTGTTCTAACCTATACAAGCCTAAATCAAGGTCATTACATAGGCAAAAACTTACATCTAGCTTGAAACCTAACAGAGTGTATCACAAATACATGAGGCCAAATGTTGAATTTCTACAAGCACATTCCTTTGGAGAGAAAGGAGAGGACGTCTAGCCGCTCATGGAGATGGAGGATGGAGGATGGAGGAAGGCGTGAGGTTTTGGTGGCCATGGAGGTGGTTTGCGAAGTGGAGAAGGTGAAGAAGATGAAGATGGAGTTGAGAGAGTTTGTTAGAAGAGAGAGAAGGTGGAAGTGAAGTGAGATAAGAGTTATGTCAAAAATGTAGTTGGGATTAAGTAAGTGAGTTAGTTAGATGATGAGTTGGCAAAGGGGTCTAATGAGCTGTCAATTTGGGATTATGAGCTGTCAAAAGATATTTTTGGTGATTATGGAGGGTTATGGCCGAGAGGTGTAAGGTTAAATGGAAGGAAGGGTATTTTCGGTATTTGGTGAAAAGATGGGTGAATGTGGACTTGATGTGGTCTAGATGCATTCTTAAAGGTCTCTCCTTTTTCTCCAAGTGATTGTGCTTCCCCTTTTGCCCTTAATGAAGCTTTCCATCAACTCCAAATTTGAATTTGAACTTGGAGCCATTTTTCCCTCTTTTAGTAAGATGCTCCAAAAGTGCCTTTGTCCTTTTACCAAAAATGGTAATTGTTGCTTTATGTCACATGCCTTGTCATCTAGCCTTCCTCCTTGCCAACTAAGCTCCACCGAAGCTCCACCAAGGGTGTGTGGGGTCCACGTGGGACCCTCCCTACAATAAAATATCATCACATAGTCAAAATGACCAAAATACCCTTGGTTACTTAAAAATGCAAGAAATAAGGCTAATATTCACCAATTAATTCCAACAAATATGCGCAATAAAATATGCCAATAATGATCAAATATATCAATTAAGTCACACTAATTAAGCTCAATTGCACATGCTTAAAGGTATGAAATTCGGTCCAATCAGGTGCACTGTTACATTTTATTCTATTTTATTATACTCTGCATTAAGTTTTAACTTAATAGGTAATATGCAAACTTGAATGCAGCTACGCAGATAAGGGCCCACACCCATCACTGTCAAACATCATCATCATGAGCATCATATCAGAAATCAGGAAAAAAAATGGGAAACGACTCAAATGAACAGTATACACAGAGAGAAGCCGTGATAAAGCCGAAATGCACAGTAAGCTGTATAGCATTGCTATAAGGGAAAAAGGATTTATGAATGAATTTTTTCAAGAAGGTAACAACTATAATACACATCAACTAAGTAATCAATATTTTCAGGAATGTAACAAATTTAATTAGGCAAAAGCAATAATCCTTAATATAAAATTATAATACACATTAATCAATTAAATAAATTTTCCAGGAATGTTACAAATTTAAATTTAAATTTAATTAAACAAAAGCAATAATGGCACATTTAGAAAATAATAACAACTCTCTTATCAAAAAAGAAAAAAGAAGCAAAAAAATAATAACAAATAATGCAAGACTCAACCAGAACAATATCAACAACCATAATAATAATAATAATAATAAGAATAATATATAGGAAAAATAAATAAGTAACATTTTATTCTATTTTATTATACTCTGCAGTCTGCAATAAGTTTGGGAAAATGACAGAAAAATGCCATTTAAATTTCATTTGGACAAAATAGGGTCTCCAATTACAACTTGGACAAATAAGGGTCAGTCCCCTATTTGTCCAAATGAAATTTAAGCCAAATGACAAAACAGTCCTTCCCTTACATAAAACAAAGCCAAGCCTACCCCTTTCATAAAACATATTCTTCTTCTCCTTTTCTTCTTGCTTGGCCGAGACAACCAAGCTTCATCTTCTTCTTGTTGCTTGCCAAGTTGAAGCTTGGAAGGGGAAAAAGGTGGGAACTTTGGGTATTATTGTGATTAAGATAACATACCTAAACACAAGTTGGAAGCTTTTCTGTATTCTTTGTATGTCAAAGGGAGGGATGAAGCCATTTTAGCCAAGGTGAAGCTTGTGAAGGAGAAAAAGGTAGAAACTTTACATATTATTTTGATCAAGATGGTATTCTCCCTTTAAGTATGAGGTGAAAAATGATACTTTGATTCATTATTTTGTTGGGTCTTCTTCAATGTTGATAAATGGTTTCAAGTTTATTTTTTTCTAGATCATGGGTTAAAGAGTGATGATAATATAAAGTTTGATAGTTGATTTATGTGAATAATATAGATAAAATTATATATTTCTTTTAGTTTGAACTCCTTTTGATGATAGATGAGATGAGTGATTTAAGGGAGTAGGAATGGTCTCTGTTGCATGGGAAAGATGATGACTGTATTGTTTTCGTCATTTGACAGTTGAGTTCCCGCTGAGAATGTATCACAGTAGGTGGACTCTAATTTGGTAGTAAATAACGTTAACGAAAGTAGTGAATCGTGATTCTGGAGTAGTTACCAGAGTACGCCACCCATTATAATTAATAGTGATACTTGGATAGTTAATACATGTACCATAGTAGTTAACAAAACATGTGACTCTATTGGATCATAATTGAAGCTACAGAAATATAAGTGTATAAGAACACACATTGTGATTAATCTTTGATTGTTCGTGTGTAGGTTAGCATGCAGGATGTCACATTCAAAATCACTCATGTGTTATTTTCATGTTGGGGGGAATTTTGAAAAGAATGTTGAAGGTGGAGATAAATATTGTGGTGGCAATACCAGGTCTAAAAGTTTACAGCAAGGGGTTACATTTGAAGAATTGAAGGGTTTGGTAGGGGAATGGTTCAACATAGATGAGATGGTATTTGAGATGAAATATACGGTGAAGTTTGATGAAAAAGTGTTAGTGGACCTGATCAATGATGATGAACTAGAAAATTTGTTTCGATATAATGAAAACTTTGCAGAAACCTGGGCACACTAGAAGGAGCTGCCGGAATCCAAACCCAAGATAAAGCAAGGCATCACAATGGATCAATGACTTTTTAAAGGTTGTTATTTTGTATTATGTGGATAGGAGCATACCCTTATATATTTTTTAGAACAAGGGTCAATATATATGCTCCTTATCCCTTTTTGTAAGTAATGTAAAGTAAAAGCATTATGCTTGGAAGTAGTCATGACAAGATAACATTACGAGGCTTAAAGAATTCTAATGTTTACTTGTCAAGAAAAATGCTATTATGTTTGTGACATATATATGTAATTTATTGAAGTTGTGTGAATGTCATATCAAGTTTTTAATGTTGATAACCACTATACAATGTCATACCTTATTTTTATTGTTGTTGATAATTACTGCTGTTACAGTAACATGTTTGTAAATCGGGTTTTAAAATGGTTGCCAGTATGGGAAACACTACAAAAAAAGCGCTACTTTCCGGCGCATGCGTTTCGGCGCTTCCTTGAAAATCGCCGGAAACAACATACTTTCCGGCGTTTTGCAAAAGCACCCATGGAAAACGCCGCCAATTTTGGCACGCTTTTCCCGCCTTTATTTATGGCGTTTACATACCGGCGTTTCTGGAGGCCCAAACGCCGGTATGTATATTTTAGTATTTTTTAAAGAGGCGTGGCATTTTATTTTTTTTTTAAATTTAAAATAAATGCATATCGGCGTTTCGGGTTTGCGCCGATATGCATTTTATCTTTTTTTTTTAAATCATAAATGCACATCGGCGTTTTCCAGAAACGCCGATGTGCGTTTTCATTTAATGGCATTAAATGAATACACACATCGGCATTTGGGGAAACGCCGATGTGTATTAAAATATTATTATTCTTCGGCGCTACATCCAAAACTCCGCTAATCACCCCCAGAAACGCCGGAAAGTTTGTGTCTATATATACCACCGACGGATTGCATTTGGGCGTTTCTAAAAAGCGACAGAGGGCCCCACCGAATCTCTGTCTGCAAGTTCCGGTTTATATATTGTGTTTCTCCTATACATATGTCTCGGCGTGGCGGTAAAGATCCCATAGACGAGGAAGAGCAGCAGCGACTGCGCAACGAGGAAGAAGTCAGGCGTATAGAAGCTCTTCGGAAAGAGAAAGAGCAGGAACCTATTCCCCCGTCGGTGTTGCAGTACGCCAGTTGTAACATACTGTTACTTAATCCCTAATTAACTAATAATATCCATTTTAATTCTATAATCTATTTACTAACTATGACAGGAAAAAGGATTTTCCATAAGATCAATATACCTATCATAGTTAGAAAAAGAACATTCTAGTGAATAAACATTATCCATGATAGAAAAAGATTTCCTTATACAATATAAATACTATCATGGATAATTAAAAGCTAACCATGTTAGAAATGATTTGCCTAACATGGTTAATAAACAAAACTAATTGGTTTTGAACAATAAATAAATATATATACATGCGGAAACGAATGCAGGCCTATACAAATTGGCAATATACAATTCTAAATAAACTATACAACCTTCACTACCTAATTCCCTTTCCTGATGCTTGCGCCTGTACATGAATACCTGCAAAAATGTCAGTAATCGTGGGATGAGACAATTTGTCCCAGTAATCTCCGCTTAACTCACTATAACAGTGAGATGTGCGGTAGCGAGGGCGTCTAAAGGGTACCACATTTTAAATCAGTAATATATATATGTATATTCCAAGTCTCCTTCCAATCAACATCTCTACTCCTCATGTCTCATTCAAAATCCCTCAGTCAATTCCACATTAACTAAATTTCATCTCCCCGTACTCCAATCAAATAATATTGTCACATCGACTTCCACACTCACCTATAGATGTATTGTGCTATCACGGTGCATTCAAGCATCTAATCTTCACTATATGATTTGACACTGTGCCCTCTCTATAATGAGGGGACAATTTCCCTCTCTGGCAATCTCCAGAGAGAGAACCCCAATTCTGTTTCCTTTACAGAACGGGAACGGTTGGGCTCTTTAATGCCAAACAACCGTAGGTCACTTACTTTCTCCAGTAAGTAGACCCGTGATCCCCGGTCTCTAGTCCGAAAAGGATTCGTACAAATAACTGTCGATCGGCCAATCGACAGTTATCATCGCGCGATGGTACATAAATATCTCAGTGTCATGCAACGCTCACATTATCCATCCTCATCCATCCATTTCAATCTCATTCAGTATCTCAATTTCAATATCAATATCATACACTTTATCATTCCCTTTCATATCTCAATCTCACTATTCAAGTCCTTCCCTTTTCTAACTATCACTATCCCTAACATGTACTATATAAATCTCTCACACTTATCCTGCAACAATCTACCACCAACCAGAATACCAGTTAAATATAAAGCAAGTAACCATTTTCTTTATACCAAAATAATCGTGTTTGAAAGGCACCCGATAGCCTGTTTTGTATGAAAATAGTTTTTCAAAGATAATATATATATAGAGGGTGAGAAAGGATTTTAGGAAAATCCCAGCTAACGTCACCCTCATTGTTATAGCAAGGTTAAGTGTGATTACCTATCGCCCTTTAGCACTTTGCAGATCTTCCTTACCGTTTCCTTGTAGATTTTCCTTCAAGTATCATCACCACTATATACTCCTATAATGATATGATACAAAATGATAAATTAATACCATTCCACTTTATAATACTTTAACGTCTCTCTCGTATCTTGTATTACTACCCATTATCCCATTTTTCTAACTGTAAATCCTTTAACAAATTCAAATCATAAGTCTCATGAATTTCAAAATCATCAACTTCAATTCAAGAAAACCACATCATGAAAGTAATGGATGCACAAGAGGGGGGGTGAATTGTGCTACAAAATAAAAGCTCAAATAAAATCGACACAAGAGTTTATACTGGTTCGGTCTTCCTGACCTACGTCCAGTTCTCAACCACCCAGGCCGAGTTCCACTATCCCCAGGTTTTACAACGGGTGCACCTTGAACCTTTACAACCGCAAGTTTTGAACGGGATCACTTGCAACCTTACAACCACAAGTTTTACTCAAGGCTCACTTGCAACCTTTCTAACTAGCTCCCCCTTACAACCAGCAAGGGTTCAACCTTTACAAATAAAGGATTTTCTCACTAAGTTCTCTTTAAGAACAGATAATGATACACACTTAAGTACAAAGAATGCTCTTAATACAAGAAGAGACTTAACTACAAAGAGTACAAGATATGTAGATGAAAAGATCACTCAATGAGTTAAATGCTCTTTCTCTTTTCTGGGCAGCTTTGAATGCTTGAAGGTTTTTCTCGATTTCTCTCTCTAGCTTTCTTCAAGTTGTCAAAGATATTAGATCTCTTCATAAATGAAGGTGAGCTCCTTTATATAGTCTTCAAACATTCTCACTCTTGGTAGGTGGGATAGCCGTTTGAATATGGCCGTTTTTCCCATGTTACCGTTTGCCCAATTAATGCTTCATCAATGCATAGCAGGGTTGACTTGCTTTATCTCTGAAAAGTAGTCCTGACAACTCTGCTCTGACAAAAGCATTCTGACACTGCACTTCTGAACGTTCTGACATTCTGATTGCTTGCGGAAGCAGGTTCACATCCGGAAGCAACTCTACTTAGTGTGCTGCACTTTGAATGTTAGTCTAACAATATAAGCACATAGTCACATGCAGTGGGTGTTCACTTAGTCTAAGATGGCTTCCTTGGATCCGGAAGCACTTCCACATCCGGAAGCACTACTACTGGATGAAGGGTTATATTCACTTTTACTCACTCTCGCTCAGTGTCCTTCAATCCAACAGCCAGCGCTAGTCACTAAGCAATCGGAAGTAGTTCTACTGGACGTTGGTTATGTTCACTGGCGCTCAGTGTTATCTATACCAACAGCCAGCGCTAGTCACTAAGCAATCGGAAGCAATTCTACTAGACGTGGGTTATGTTCACTGGCGCTCAGTGTTATCTACACCAACAGCCAGCGCTAGTCTAGATATAATCGGAAGCAAATCCACATCCGGTTGCATCTTAGCTTAGTCTTAAGGTTTTGTATATCTAGTGCCTCTAGACTAAGTTATTTCCTTAGTGAATTACTTGCTGTCGCTGGGGGATGAGTCATTCATCCGCGAGCGCTAGTCCTAGTTTATCCGGAAGTAAATCCACATCCGGTTGCACTCTTACTTGGGATTCTAAGTTAACCTAATGCTTTCTAAGTACTTGGTTTATTCTTTCATATTTTAGTCTCCATCAAAACTTAAGATTCTAACATTCTCCCCCTTTTTGATGATGACAAACTAAGTCTATCGATTAAGTTCATATGAAAGAATTAAAACAATAATTAAATAAGGCACAAATAACTTAGACAATTATCATTAATAAACAAAATATTACAAGTTAGTGTTACACAAGCAGATAAAATATACAAGTAATCTATACTAAGCAAAAATGAACTATGCATGAAAATCAAAGAAAAATTCTAAGGTAAAAGGGTTGAAGTGGGGGTTCAGAGTTGGTGTTTCTTTTTCTTCTCCCTCTCTCTCTGCCTATCCTCATTCTCTTTCTGGAGCTGGGCTAGATGGGCATCCTGCACATTCTGGTCAATTTGAGCAATAATTCGTTGAAGCTCTTCCTCTTTCCTTTCCCTTCTGAGTCTCTCAGACTCAACAGACTCCTCGAAAGCTCTCTTCATGTTTTCGACTTCCTCATAGCCTGGGAACCCTGTTGCATCTGAGAAGGGAGTGACCTCGCCATTTGGGTAGTGGACAGCCCGGATCTTCACATTCCATACTGGGAAGTTGGGGTCCTCCTCAACTTCCTGGGCTTCCCTCTTCCCCTACCCAATGGAAACATAACAACAACATATTCATTTATACAATAGCTCCTACCAATTCTCATATAAAACTTATTCCAAAACAGAAAATTAGATAATAGAGAGAGAAAACAGATTTATGAACACATCAAATGCCAAACAAGGCAAAATCAATAATAATCTCAAAGCATCAAAAATTTGACATGTGCATTTGTAAGCATCAATATTAGTTCATGCATATGAATTTAATCATCATTGGAAATACACTCCAAAACAGAAATGGGTTGCACAACAGTAAGGAAACCAAAAGTGATCTTTCACACATATTTTATTCCAACCAAAACACCAAAATCAAACTTAATCTGACAAAACAAAGAGAACACTTTAAAGCATAAAGTATCCAGCTCACAAATCAAACATGCATAAGTTAGATTCAGCTTAAATAAATATTTTTATGCAAGAACAACAATCCATCATGCAAATCAATTTAATGCTCCAAACCATATAGCATTTTTGGCTAAATAAATCCAATTTCTAATATCAGCTCAGCAGTGCAGAAAAATCATAAATCTCACTTACAAATTGCAATTTATTCCTTTCTTCCCTAAGACCAATCGACCATAACAATTAGGCATGAGGAAAATATGTCAACAGGCATCCATGCACCATTCCAGCAACACCCATGATTAAAATACACAAGCATCACAACTTAACTCTATTTGTTTACGCATGACAGCAGCAGAATAAAATCAGTGAAACCATAGAATTTATGTACCACAACAAACCTCAAAATCATGCTTCAATTATTACTCCTATATAATCAACATACAACTTTACTAACAACTTAACAATCTCAAACAACACAAGTTTAAACATTACTACTGCACCATATATAAAAATACAATGAAAATGAGAAATCCTTAACAAATTCCCAAGACTTAGGGTTTTACCTAACTTCACAAAAACTTCAAATCTAGCTCTTAGACTTTTTCACAAACACCTTCAAAACAACCATAAAATGCAGAACAATACCAAGACAGCCATAAAATGCAACACCACCTGCTAATACCATCAAGAAATCGTCACCCATGAAGTTAATTAAAAGCACCAAAATTTAGGTTTTTGAAGAAATACAATCAAAACTCAAATGAACACTCAAAACTTTCCTAAAAATTCAAAACCAAAACCTAAACATGATTTTTATTGGATTATTCAACCCCAAATAGGAAACCCTTTTTGTCCTCCACACTCAACTCGCGAAGGTCAGAAATGAAAGGAGAAGGAACGGAAGAAATGAAACTACCTGAACTCATTTTTGACCTTCTGGGACTCGCCGAAGCTTGTCGTCGCCAAACGCCGCCTTTCTCGCCGGAAAAGCAAAGAAACCGACAGAGGTAGCATGGAGAACGAAGAAGACGAGCAGAACAAGGGAGGATCCAGCGGCACACGCGATTTCAAAGGCTTGGAGAAAGAGAATAAGTGAATGGATGGAGATTAGTGGATGAAAAATGTTGGGTGAGATTGAGAGAGAGTGAGAACGAAGGAGTGCTTAAAGAAAGGAGGTGGAGGCTGCGTTTATGCTCAAGTGGAAGGAAGAAGAAAGCTTAACATGTGTATATTAGGGTTTTTAAGGCAAATTACAAAATTGCCCTTCAATATTTATTTATTTACTTTTCATTTTAAATTCCCACGGTAAAACAGTTTGCAAAATTAATCTACACACCAACTTACATATTATCTCACACCATATTATTATACATGTTCTAGAGTATTTTTCATAAAAGTTTTAATTTAAAATTCAACCTCTAACTGTTTTTCCATAATTTCTAAAGAAACTAGGCATATTATTTTCTTAAAATATATTCATCCTCATTTACTTATTTAAAATGCCCTTTTAATTTAATAAAGATATCCTAGTACCTTAATTAATTCCCTATTATCTCTAATTCAAATTTTGGAATGTTACACCAGTCCCCCTCTTTCTACCGTACCGTGGAGTCCTTTCGGCTTTGGTGGGGACCCAGGAGTGTCGCAGGACGACCTCTGGGAAGACTTGGGGAGTGGCGTCAGTATCAGCTACGAGGAAATGAACCAGTTTATGAATGAGCAGGAGAGGGAGGAGAGGCAGGAGAGGGAGGAGAGGTAGGAGAGGGAGGGGAGCTCGAGCTCCAGTAGCGACGGTGATGGTGGCGGCGGCGGCGGCGGCGAGGAGGACGATGATATGTCTGTGCCGCAGGTTCTTATTGCCCTGAAGAGAGGGAGGAGGTCCACTTCTGGGAGTGGATTTGTGGTGAACGTCAGAGGTATGTAATTAATTTGATATATTGATTTAATGCACGTAGTAATTAATATATTTATATCAATTATCTAAAATGTGTTTTTTCCTTACAGATATCAATGGCGTTGTCACCAACAAGAGGCTGGACCAGAAGCAGGTGCATTCGCTTCCGGCGAATGAGAGGGTTGAGCTGCCATATTTCGAGGAGACTGGGCAGCCAACCAAGGATGCCGGAGTCCTATATCACCGCTACTGCCGCCTGCTCGGTAGGGATTTCCGGCGCTTCCCAATCGACCTGGTCGACTGGAGGAAAGTTCCGAGGACGCGGAAAGAAGAGGCCTGGGATATTATGAAGGTAATTTGAATTTCCAAATTTTATAATTACGTGAAATAATATATTTATTTAGTGTTACTGTTATTAATTGTCAAAATTTCCTATTGCAGAGGAAGTGGTGGATCCCCGACAGCGGGAAGCTAAAGAAATTCACGATATCTATGATCGGGGATTCTTGGAAGGACGAGAGACTCAAGCTGTACAAAGAAAGGGCCGAGGGGGGGCGAGGTCTAGGGAGGAGGTGGAGAATATGGTGCCCGACGGAGTCGACCCTGAACAGTGGAACAGGTTCCTCACACGACTGGGAGCAGACCCATGATTGTCGGCTATGACGAGATGGTAATTAATATCTACTAGTCTTTGATTTTTAATTATTAACTATATTATAACGATTATTTTTTGACGTTTCAAATATTTCAGTTGCAGGAGGCCAAGACAAAGGGTGTCAAGAAGGGCGTCTTCCGCGACTTTATCGTTCAGGCGCGCAGCCGCAAGGATGGGAAACCTGTTTCCCAGAAGGCTGCCGAGCATATCAAGAAAGTCGCGAAGGCACAGGCGAATGTGGAGGCCATGGCGACCCCCGATTCTCAAGAGGGGGAGAGCGTGAGCCCGAGGCCCTTTGCCGAGGTCGCTGCTATCCACGCGGAGATTGGGACTCCGGATCCTGCCGGGCGCATGCCATGTCTTGGCTTTGGAGCCAGACCCACTCAGCTCTTCACTTCTTTCGGAAGTCGCGGGACCCAGGGCTACTCACCTGCATCCTCTGGGGCGACTCAACATGCCCGGCAGCAAGAGGACAGGTTGCGGGCGCGCGAGCTGGAGGTCGAAGAGCGTGAAGCCCGGGTGAAGGCAGATGAGGATAGGCTGGCGCGCGAGTATGAAGCCCGGCGGCAGGCGCATGAGCAAGAGGTCGCTGATTGGCGCGCGGAGTTTAAGCGCCAACAAGAGGAGTTCTTTAGGGCGCAGGAGCGGAGGTGGGAGGAACGTGATCAAGCCTCCTCATCACGTGTTCGTCGCCGACGCCGACGCTCTGCAGAGGATGAGGATGAGGATGAGGATAGTGTAGATTAGTTTTTTTTATTTGTTTGGACTTTGTTTATTGTACTTTTGTTTTGTACTTTTATTTTAATTATTGTACGTTTTTATATTTTTGTAAATACAAGTTTATTATTGGCAACCGTTATTGCATTTATATTTAATTACTAACTAAATATTACAAGAAAATTGAACTAAATACGATAAAAACTGCGAATATTTATTTATATATACATACATTCGGTTCATTCCTTACAAACAAAAAAACAATTGTTTCATTCATCACCATCATCGGTCTCTAACAGAAGGTACCGGTTCATCTCCTTCGGGCATTAGGTAGTCGGAATTATTAGGATCAACCAGTTGAACAGTTTCAGTTGTCGCGTCTAAATTCTCGTCCCCCATATCGTACACATCGCGAGGTTTCACCTGAATCACCATGTGTCTGAAAGTAATGGATGCACAAAAGGGGGGGGTGAATTGTGCTTCAAAAATAAATGCTCAAATAAAACAACACAAGAGTTATACTGGTTCGGTCTTCCTGACCTACGTCCAGTTCTCAACCACCCAGGCTGAGTTCCACTATATCTCCAGGTTTTAGAACGGGTTCACCTGGAACCTTTTACAACCGCAAGTTTTGAACGGGATCACTTGCAACCTTACAACCACAAGTTTTACTCAGGCTCACTTGCAACCTTTCTAACTAGCTCCCCCTTACACCTAGCAAGGGTTCAACCTTTACAACTAAAGGATTTTTCTAACTAAGTTCTCTTAAAGAACAGATAGTGTTACACACTTAAGTACAATCAATGCTCTTATAACAGAAAGAGACTTAACAACAAAGAGTACAGAATATGTAGATGAGAATGATCACTCGATGTGTTAAATGCTCTTTACTTTTCTGGGCAGCTTTGAATGCTTGAAGATGTTCTTAGTTTCTCGCTCTAACTTCTCTCAAGAGTATTCAAAGATAATTGTTAACTTCATAAATGAGGTTGAGCTCCTTTATATACTCTTCAAACATTCTGACTCTTGGTAGGTGGGATAGCCGTTTGAATATGGCCGTTTTTCCCATGTTACCGTTTGCCCAATTAATGCTTCATCAATGCATAGCAGGGTTGACTTGCTTTATCTCTGAAAAGTAGCTCTGACAACTCTGCTCTGACAAAAGCATTCTGACACTGCATTTCTGAACACTCTGACATTCTGATTGCTTGCGGAAGCAGGTTCACATCCGGAAGCAATTCTACTTAGTGTGCTGCACTGAGTGTTAGTCAAACAGTATTAACATATAGTTACATGCAGTGGGAGTGTTCTTAGTCTAAGAAGTCTTCCTTGCATCCGGAAGCACTTCTCCATCCGGAAGTAAATCCGCTGGATGAAGGATTTTGTTCACTATTACTCACTCTCGCTCAGTGTTCATTCAATCCAACAGCCAGCGCTAGTCACTGAGCTATCGGAAGCACTTCTACTGGACGTTGCTCATTTTCACTGACGCTTAGGGTTATCTATTCCAACAGCCAGCGCCAGTCTAAGTCTAACAGGAAGCAAATTCACTTCCGGTTGAATCTTAACTTAGTCTTAGGATTTTGTATATCTAGTGCTCATGGACTAAGTTAATTCCTAAGTGAATTTCTTGCTGCCGCTGGGGGATGAGACATTCATCCGCGAGCGCTAGTCCTAATCTATCCGAAAGTAAGTCCACATCCGGTTGCACTTTTACTTAGGATTCTATGTTCACCTATTGCTTTCTAAGTTCTTTCATATTTTAGTCTTCATCAAAACTTAAGATTCTAACAGTGTCAATCTTTGTTTTTAGGATCAGGAACATAATAAACCTGCTGCGCTTCGTCAGCAATGATGTATGGCTCGTCGTCAAGTAATGCCCCTGTGTGGAAGAGTCTCGAGAAATTCACGGAGGTAATACCGAGAACGTCAACTTTCTTGCCTCTTTTTCCCCTAGTGTCTGCCCAATCGCACTTGAATAGCGGAACGGGAAATGCACCGTTGTAGTTGAGCACAAGTATATCAACAAGTTTCCCATAATATTGAACCTCCCCTAAACGCGCTTGAGGATCGTCTCTACTAACATAACTCCTTGTTCCAAATGAACCAAACACACCCGAGTTTTGCGTTAGACGAGAGCCATCGCGCGCAACAGTGCGTAAGTGAAAGCCGTTGACATTGTAGGCAGAGTATCTCTGCGCATACTCAAAAGGCTCATGTGCTAGATTCACTAGTGATAGTGGCGGATTTGGTTCGTTGCGTATTCTTTTCGTGAACCAATCAGCGAAGCCCCAGTGGACCATTGTATCAATCACAGCTGCAGTGATCCCCGACCGTCCTCGATTCTCCCACTTGACATATCTCCGATAATCCCTAAAAACACAAATTATAGTTAAATATATATTTAAATAAAATGTAATGTAATAAATATAAACGCACTCGCGATAGGAGTCCGCGGCAGTGCAGCGTGTAAGGACATGTCTGTGTGCTTGCAACATCTCGGCGGGACTCAGCTGGTGGAAGTGCGCTGCTCCTACTGGCTTTCCAATGGGGGGAAACAACGTGTCAGAGATGGGATTGACATAGTTCGAGTTATCTTCAACTCGGGGTATTCGCTCATTACGAATGTTCTGATCATAATATCTTTCAACAAATGCAACTACCTCGTCCCCCACGTAACACTCAGCAATGCAGCCCTCTGACGCGGCTCTATTCCTAACGAACGACTTCATTTTCCCCAAGTACCTTTCTATGGGATACATCCAACGGTAGTGCACCGGCCCACCCATCATTGCTTCTTCAACAAGGTGGACAATGAGATGGACCTGTGAGGTGAAAAATGATGGAGGAAATATCATCTCCATGCGACATAGCATCAGAACAACTCTAGTCTGCAGGTCGTCTAGCTCTTGCATATCCAACACCTTTGCGCACAACTGCCTAAGTATAAAACTGAGTTCGGCCAAAACCATAGAAACATCTTCGGGAAGGGTGTATTTTACAGCTAGAGGAAGGAATTGCTGTAGCAAAACATGATAGTCATGACTTTTCAACCCAGAAATCTTTGGCTCTCTCAAAGATAGGTCAACGCAACGCGAGATATTACTTGAATATCCGTCAGGAACCTTGATACCTTTTAGCGTGGTCAGAAACACTTCCTTATTCTTTTTTGTCAAAGCAAACCGAGCCGGGGCAAACTTATCGTTCACGTCAGGCCAAGCATCTTGACGTATTCCCATGGCCTTTAGATCTTTCCTCGCTCCAAGATGATCCTTTGACTTTCCTGGCTCATTCAGAATGGTGTATAAGACATTCTCCCCGATGTTCTTTTCAATGTGCATGACGTCAAAACAGTGGCGCATTAAGTTGTGCTTCCAGTATGGCAGACAAAAAAATACGCTTCTCTTTTTCCATTGAGGTGTTGGGCCAGTTCTACGGGCCACCGGCGGTGGCCTCCGCCGAGCCTGCCTGCCACCGCGGCTTGTGATAGGGACCTCTTCATCCTGCAGCGGCGGGTCCTTGCCAAATTCACATTGCACATCACAGATCTGGTCAAAGATCTCAAACCTAGACACCCGTCGAGGGGGATCTCTGTGTTCTCGTGTACCGTCGAATTTGCTCTTCTGCCGCCTTAATTGGTGATCAGGTGGAAGGAACCGTCGATGACCCATGAAACACGACTTCCTGCTGTGCGGCAATCTACGGGGCTCTTGGTCGAGGTTGCAGAACGGACATGCCATCGCTGTATAAGTATTCCAGCCGGATAACATGCCGAGTCCGGGAAAATCACTCACAGTCCACATCACAGCGGCGCGCAATCTGCACAACGTCTTAGATTTGGCGTCAAACGTCTCGACCCCATCGCTCCATAACTCATTGAGCTCCTGCAACAGCGGTTGAAGGTACACATCGATATCGTTTCCAGGTGATGTAGGCCCTGGAACAATTGTCGATAGAATAAAGGAGGTCGATTTCATGCACAACCACGGGGGGAGGTTATATGGTATCAACACAACTGGCCAAACGCTGTAATGTTGGTTCAAGGAGCCGAATGGGTTAAAACCATCAGAAGCGAGCCCTAGCCTGACATTTCTTGGGTCTGAGGCAAAATCGAGGAATTCGCCGTCAAAAGCTTTCCATGCATCACCTTCTCGAGGATGCCTCATCTTGCCATCTGGGTTAGCTTCTGTCGTGTGCCACCGCATTTGCTCAGCCATCTTCGGGGACATGAATAGTCTTTGGAGCCTTGGACGGAGTGGAAAATATCTCATGCTCTTAACTGCTCGTCGTCTCTTCTTCTTATTATTATGCCCCTCACCCTCCACCTTGTATCGGTCAGTGCCACATCGTCTGCATTTATCTAACGCAGCGTCAGAGCCCCAAAACAACATACAATCATACAGGCATGCATCGTTTTTTATGTACCCTAACCCCATCTTTGAGATTGTTTTCTTCGCTTCGTAGAATGATGACGGTAGCTCGGCTCCAATATTGTAGAAGGCGTCTGACAGCAGCTCAATCACGTCTGACATAGTCGCATCGGAGGCGCCACGTTTACACTTTATACTATACAGTTTGGTCAGAAATGACAGTTTAGAGTATCTTTCATTCCCTGCCCAAACACATGTATATATATATTGTCATGCCACGTACATATAAAATATATGTATTTCATCGCATATATATTAATTATAATTAATCAGTCGCTTAAACAGTTAGAATGGTTAATGCATTATTTATACCTGGGTACAGCGGTTTGTCACCTTCCGTCATGAGCTCAAAGAAATCTCTAACCACCTCAAGGCGTAAGTAGTCAGCGACTGGTCCATCGACCACTACATCCCCGCCGTCTCCTGCTTCATGCTGCCCAAATGCTTCCATCACAGTGTTATTACCCGAATTATTTGCATGTTCGCCGCCGTCGGCTTCATCGTCACTGCTTTCGACTTGCATTCCAATGTGAGAACTCGAACCGACTTCTAGATCATCGGCGTTGTCGTGTAGTTCGCCCTCTCCATGAAACGCCCAATTGAGGTAATACCTGGGAAACTGCTTATACATACAATGGGCAAATACCTCCTCTCGAGTCTTCCATTTGTCGAACTTACACTTTTCACACGGACACCGTATCTTACCTCGAACATCACTACCGCACAAGAAAGCAAACTCCAAAAACTGATTCAACCCCGCCATGTATTGCGGTGACGATCTGGGTAAAGAGATCCACGATTTATCCACCATTATATTATTGATATAGGTGTTTCACAACAAAACGACAGAAAATATGAAATAAGAAGGGAGAGATTTGAGAAAGATTATGACGACTCACATATTCTACATATATGCATATTTATAGCCAATGCCCCTAACCTTTACGTGTTTATCAAAGCCAACACTGTCCAGAAAGTTTTTCGTTAGATGTTTAGGCTTACCGGCGATTTGGGAATCGCTGCTAATTAAAGAAATAATAAAATATTGCATATCGGCGTTTCACAGTAACGCCGGTGTGCAATATTATATTAGTTAATATGCATATCGGCGTTTCTACCCAACGCCGATATGCACGATTATTTTTTAAATCGCTTACCGGCGTTTTCCTTCAACGCCGATAAGCAATATATTTTATTTAATATGCATATCGGCGTTTCCAACAACGCCGTTATGCATAAAAATAATAAAATAACATACCGGCGTTTGGGCGGTAATTCCGGTATGCATTATTTTATTATACTTACCGGCGTTTGGCTCCGAAACGCCGGTGTGCTCCCATACTCCTATAAATAGCGGTACTCCCCCTCATTTTGTCTTCCCACCCGTTCTGCTTTCTCCCTAATTCTTTCTTCTTCCTCATTTTTTCCTTGGTCTCTAGTTATTCTCTTTCTCTTTGTTTATATTTTTTTTTTGCTTCATCCCAGTTTATTTAATTATTCATTGTAATACAGTTATGCTTATCTCTGGTTATTTAATTATTCATTGTAATACAGTTTATTTCATTATTCATTATAATACAGTTTTGATCTATGGTTATTCTCTCTCAGTTTACTTTATTTATCAATCATTTAGATGCTCTAAATTATTATTCTTGTTATTTTCTTTTAATGTGTGATAATATTAAATTTGTTTTAATCCTATTATTTTTTTTTCTCCACATAGCAATATTTTTTATTTATTATCTATCCATAATATTAAATTTCCGTCCCAATTTGATTTCAAATTGGGGCGCTTTTTTTTAATCAATTTTATTTGCTTTCCGGCGTTTTACCACACGCCGGTAAGATAATAAAATATAATAAAACACACCGGCGTTGGACGTAAACGCCGGTTTGTTTTATTATATTTTATTATCGCTTAGCGGCGCGATCGGAAACGCCGCTAAGGTGAGTGTTGTTTATATATGTTGATTTGAGCATACCGGCGTTTCCGCACGCCGGTATGTTTTTACCTTAAATAATAACATACCGGCGTTTGCTGGCGTGTGGCGCAAACGCCGGTAAGCGTGAATATTTTATTATTTTCGCACACCGGCGCGTCCCGCAAACGCCGGTGTGCTTGAATATTATATGAATATATGGAACTGCTTTACGGCGTTTTAAGGCTCTCTACGGCGTGTCTGGAAAAGCCGAAAAATATCTTTTCCACATTAAATCTTCGGCGATTGTGTAAAACGCCGTAGAGCGTTTTCGTCGGTAAAAAACGCCGAAACGTAGGGAATAAAAACGCCGATAAGGGCCTCTTTTTTTGTAGTGAAAACGTGGCAGTTAATTGCGATACTTTGGTAGTAAATAGCGATATGAAGGGTAGTGAATTGCGATTCTTGGGCAGTGAATAACTCTTTTGTTTTTCAGGCAAGTAGTTAATCAAACGGGCACCCTTGGGAAAATGTGGCAGTTAATTGCGATACTTTGATAGTAAATGGCGTTATGCATGGTAGTGAATTGCGATTCTTATGCAGTGAATAACCCTTTTGTTTTTCAGGCAAGTAGTTAATCAAAGGGACACCCTTGGGAAAACGTGGCAGTTAATTGCGATACTTTGGTAGTAAATAACAATATGAAAAGTAGTGAATTGCGATTCTTGGGTAGTGAATAACGCTTTTGTTTTTCAGGCAAGTAGTTAATTAAAGGTGGTAACCAAGGGAAAACGTGGCAGTTAATTGCGATACTTTGGTAGTAAATAGCGATAATCGGATAGTGAATTGTGATTCTTGGGCAGTGAATAACCTTTTTGTTTTTTAAGCAAGTAGTTACTCAAAGATGCTAACCAAGGGAGAACTTGACAGGTAATTGTGATACTTTGGTAGTTAATACCGATACTCGGGTAGTGAATTGCGATTCTAGGGCAGTGAATAACCCTTTGGTTTTTCAAGCAAGTAGTTAAACAAAAGTGCAAAACGGTCAAATGTATGTTATAAATTACAACTAGCTTCATAAATTGTATTTCTAATCTACTTGTTTGCTTTACATAACTAAGAAGTTATCAAATGTGAATTGTGATACTACAGTAGTTAACCACGATACTTGGGTAGTTACTAATGTTTTTTTAGTTAAGTAGTTACTCAAATATTGTTATTGCATTACTCAAGTAATTGATGTTGTTTCAGAGAAACAAATGTCTTCTTTTTTCGCCGAAGAAAGATCATTCATTGAAATTGATAAAACAATCTTATACAACTTGAAGAGATAAAAGAAAACTACATATCAAAAAATAATCCTCAATTTTAACATGAAAAGGTGAAAACAATAATATTGTCTCAAATGAAGTATATTCTCAACAATAGTGTAACAACTCCATTCAATCAAATTACATTTTCCTTCAAAGTAGTCTAATCAAGAGTATACTATCATAGCTCCATTCACCCATAAAAAATGATGTCGTAGGTATGGTTTGTAAAGAACCATGTGCTTTCTTGGACCATTTGAGCTGCCTCCTTTAGTTTCCTTAAAAACCAAATACCAAGAACTACCAACAAAGCTTGATGAATTAAGCTCCCTCAATTAGCATTGCATTCCACATGCCAAGGTTTTAATGCCTATGTCATCAAAAACCAAAGAATCTCGTTCAATTACTCCACACTTGGAGTACAATTATATCAAAGACCTTTTAGGCATTTCATCAAACACTTACCGAACAAGTCTTACTTCTCCACACTTAGCATACATATTAACATTTGAACTCCCAACAAACACATCAAATTCAACGAAAGAATTGAAGAACAAGTAAAGGAAGCTCATTTTGGGAAAAAGAAGATATAACAGAGCTCCAAGTAATGCTTCATTTATGTGGGGCCTCTTCAAAAACTTGACATGTAGAAAGGGGGAGCTGTGATTTTTGAACAAAGATTAGTAAGATGGCGGAATATCAGAGGAATGGTTTGGATTCCAGCTTTGATAATATGAACGTGAAGTTGAAATCCCTTGAGCTGTAAATGTTTAAGAAAGGTCTGAAGAAGTTTTCGCAGAGTGCTCACACAATTAATTATAAGAGGGAGGAGAGTGAATGGCAGTTTTTGTCATTTGGCATAAATTTCATTTGGACAAAATGAGGATAGTGCCTTATTTGTCCAAATTGGAATTGGAGACCCATTTTATCCAACTCAAATTCAAGTGTCATTTTAATGTCATTTTCCCATTAAGTTTTAACTTAATAGGTAATAGGCAAACTTGAATGCAGCTACGCAGATAACGCAGGGCCCACACCCATCACTGTCAAACATCATCATCATGAGCATCAGATCAGAAATCAACAAATAAAAACGGGAAACGGCTCAAATGAACAGTATACACAGAGAGAAGCCGTGATTAAGGCGAAACTAGCAAATGACCCACGCTTTGCGCGGAGAGCAGAGACAAAGAATACACTTACAACCACCACCATTGACAGCAAATCATTCAGCATACCAACATATAAACATCTACCAACAAACAATTATATAAACTTATCCTATAACTGCTAATATATACACCAATCTTCAGCTTATTGCCAGATATTACAAAACTACAACTCTGCAAAAAACATACAACAATAAACTATTACTTTTACTTATATATTTTTCTAAATATCTCAGTATACACAACATTTTTAGTCCTTCTGCCATCAACACCATCAGAATTGGGGATGTATATTTTATCAAGCTAGCGTTTGATAACCCGCGCGATGCGCGGGGAGCAACATTTCTTCAGTTACAACAACTACATACCACTAACGAAATTAACTAAACACACAACTTAAAAAATAAAAGGAGTTTATTCTCATAGGAAGTTAATAAGCTAATTTATAAAAAATATAATTTTGATAAATATATTTTTATAAATTTTTTTATAAAAAAATTATAATGACATATTTAGTTTTTTAATAAAATGTTTATATTTTATAAAAAAAAATATAATTTCTTTGTGTAGTGTCAACAACTTTCCCAGAGAGCATAAGTGTGTGTATCAATTTTTTAAAAAAGAGCATACATCCATGTACACAAGGTGCACATCCATAGGACATACAAAAGAAGCACATCGATATAACACACAAAGGAGTTTATCGATAATGCACAAGAAGAAGAAGAAAGTATACATCGATAAACACAAGGAGCATATGTTACTGTGGTCCTACAGTTTCCTTTAGATTAAAACATAACACACATAAGGTAAACAATGTAGGTTCATATTAAATAACACATTTTAACATGTATTCCCTAACTATAAGTATAATTTTAACCCATTTTTATTTTTACTATAACTACATCTAGACAACTAAAGCAGGCAAAAGGGGATATAATACTAATTAATTCACCCACTCTTACCAAATTCAGGTCAAGTTCTAGCGATTTCCAGAGAACAAAGACTGGTAGAGCTGAACGTGCAAGGAAAAATAATACCCCTAACTTGAACAGTTGGATCACATCATCTAGTCACTTAGCAGTCTAAATAAGTAGCAACCCCTGTCTAATTTGTTTAAAGAAATAGTGGGGGCACATCATCTACAGCACCCACATCTACGGTTCACCAAATACCATCACCAACAATTAAAAATCAATCAGACTTGCATGTGTAAACATCAACCAAGCTTTGCTGCCTTCCTAAATTCCAGAACAACCAACACAGCATCCCAAATCTATAACACAAAAAAACACTCATATCAATCAGATTCTGCTCTCTTCCCAAAATATTGAAAGAAGTACAAAATCATATCTTTAATAGTGGGAGAACATCAAGTAAAAGTCTAAAATCTTCATCTCACCAAAGACCATCACCAACTATGGCATGTCAATCAGATTTGCCCAACTACCCATCAGCACAAGTTTGCTGATTTTCTGACATTGGTGACAAACATTACTAACATGTCATTCAATCTTATTTGACAGTAAGTGTTGTCTAGTTAATGTCAACCCTATGTCCAGAGGGTACATAAAAAGCCCTTCAATAATGGAGGCACAATAACTCAAGATCACAAATCTACAAATCTTCAGTTCACCAAATACCATCACCATCAATAACATATCAGTTTGATTTTCTCCTTCAAATCACAAGCAAGAAGAATCTAGAAGAAGCACGCTGATGCATGTGTGTGTGTGAAGAACACCAATTTTAACGTGAATTATTAAGCATCAAAGGTTTCTACATATGATAATCCGACCTCGAACATTATTAATCTACGTGTGTATTTTGCATTTACTTAATCAAGATCAAAAACACAATGGTAATTAAATATAATTAAATATACAACACATCACACGTCTATTTATACAATATACAAACGCTTTCAAACACGGCAAGCCATTGAAACCCATAAACACATACCATTCATAGGGTAAGTTAAAGTAAGGCATGGACTTCATCGATGCCACGTTCACACCATTCTGCTATCACCAAATCGCAAGATTCATCCGAAGGTGGAGGGCGAATGGAGTCAGATCAATTAAGATCAAAATAGGAGAATTCGTACAGCGAAGCTTGACCAATGACTTGGAGCAAGTTACAAAAATCTAGGCAAACAGCTGTCGTTTCTACAGCCAATACTTCATGTTCTTCCGCTGGATCTATAAGGTTTTTGGAAATGTAGGAATAAATAATCATTGGTGGGAGCCCTGCGAAATTGAGGACCCAATGGAAGGATTGAACCCAGGAAACACGTATGCTGAACTTTTACCATATCTAATTCTCGCCAACACAAACAATCATCAGGAAACAGTGGTCATTTGGAATTTCTGGGATCATGTCTATATGAACATCACACTGAAATTTAGAAACAGGCCAGGAGGAAATAATAACATTTATACTTATCAAATGGTTGGTGGAGTGGGAAATCATAACTGTGTTTGGCCAGAAATGGATCCAACTACTCAACTACCGACAGAAAACAACAGCTTTCCCATAGAGGATGAAGAAAATGCAGAGCCAAACGACCAAGAAACGTTGCCAACTGGAGAAGACATAGAGTTAAGCCTTGGCTATGTCTCCTCCCACGATGAAGATGGAAGATGAGGGACTTAAATTTTATTTTGCTAGAATTATATATGTAATATATAATCAGATTATAATTACTATAACTGTAGAATGCAATCTTATAAAGGTCTGTTTTTTTTTTACTTTTTTAAATTAAAATATTGCAAATTACTACATTATGAATTTCACCCTCTCAAAATTTGAAGATTTAACAGTGAAATTCCTTAAATTCCTTTAAATTATATACTGCACAAAACATAAACCATAGTTCCAATGTGACCGATGAGAGAGAAATAGGGACAAGTATTTGCTACATGTAAAATACTAATAATTCATTCTTAAAAAGTACAACACTTACAACAAACAGCTTAACAACAATCTCCAGAACTTACACTTACATAAAAAGCAAACTAACACCAACTTAATAAAAACATTACAACATCACATAAAAACTACATAGAAACGCAACATTACAAACAAAATACAAATACATAATATCATAAATACATAATATCATATAGTAGACTGAAGTAAATAGCAATACGACTAGCCAACCCTGATAAACGTGGCTGTCACCCAAGAGGGGGGGGGGTGAATTGGGTGAGGGAATAAAACTTAAACTCTTTTCGGAAGACTGCTTGTGCTCGGTGATGATGATAATAAATAATGCTATGCACAAGTCAGTATGCTATGTGATGCAAAATAGAATGATCAAGTATAAATATATGCACACATAAATTTATCCTGGTTCGGTCACCCAGACCTACATCCAGTCCCCAGGCTACACCTGAGATTTCCAATCCACTATTCTTGTTTAAACCGGGCACAAGAGAAGCCTTTACACTTTAGGTTTTACGAGCACGGGTTCACCTAACAACCCACAGGTTTTACAACGGGTTCACCTGCAAACCTTACCGCAAGTTTTACGGGATCACTTGCAACCTTACAAACGCAAGTTTTACGGGCTAACTTGCAACCTATGGAGATTTAGAAAACCTTCTAAATGCTCCCCCTTACAAAATGTAAGATTACAATATGTTCACTCTATGAACTGATTTTGTTAAACACTTAAGCTCAAAACTAACTCTCTCAAAGAGTGGATGATGTTACTCACTTAAGTACAAATAAATCACTCTCTAAGAATATTACATATCAAAGTCCGAGAGTAGAAGATGAGAGGAATGTAGAATAGTGTTTTTCAGATAATAGCCTTGTTCTCTCTCTCTTTTTCAAGCCCACTTCTTCAGAATTGAAGAACATCCCTTTTATACCAGCCTCTGAATATCTAACCGTTGGAGAGGCAATAAGACCGTTTGATTATAGACGTTGGGACCTTGTTTACGTTGTCCTCATTAGTGCACAGCAGGGTTGACTTTGCTTTATCTAAAAAGGTGCTCTGACCAAGCTGTTCTGTCAACACTGTTCTGGCAATACTATTCTGACAAAAGTCGTTCTGACATCTGATCATTTTGTACGGTCCGACTCTTGCTTGCTGTCAGAGAGGACTTCGTTCCTCAAGCATAAGTCCAGGATGTTAAGAGACTCATTATCGGAAGCTCTCTTGCTATCTGAAGCTCGTGGACTCTAACATTTTGCTTGCTATCACATAGAGGAACTTTGTCTTCCAAGCACTTGTCCATGAATGATAAGAGTGCTTTGCTATTGGATCCTCTCTTGCTATCAGAAGCTCTCTTATGGACTCTGACTTTTGTGGGCAGTATGAGCTTTGACACCTTGAGTGAATCTTCAGATTATGTTCTCATACTCCTCATGCTTGGTAGGTAACAATGTTGTTTGAATGTGTCTGTTATCCTCTTGTTACCGTTGGAAGGAACATCTTCTTAAATGCTCAGCAGGGTTGACTTGCTTTATCTCTGAAAAGTAGTCCTGACACCTCTGCTCTGACAAAGCATTCTGACTTCCGAGTATGTGACATTTACTCTTGTACTCTTGCTGACGGATGATCATCGTTCATCCGGAAGTGGCAATCTTGCTCTGCAAGGGTTAGTCTCTGAAATCCAATGCCAAGAGTCTTTCCATCCGGAAGCTCATTTGCATCCGCAAGTGTAACTAAGTTCTGCACATATTAGACTATGTTCTGATCTGGTCTATGATGTATCCGGAAGCATTTTTACATCCGGAAGTAAAACTACTAGATGAAGGATCTTGGTTCACTATAACTCACTCTCACTTAGTGTATTTCATCCCAACACTCAGCGCTAGTCACTAAGCTATCGGAAGCACTTTTACTTGACGTAGTGAACTCACTGACGCTTAGGGTGAAATCTATTCTATCAGTCTGCGCCAGTCAAGATCCAACATGAAGCAACTTCACTTGATGTTGCATTTCCGCTGACGCTCGGGGTTATATCTAGTCTATCAACCTGCGCCAGTCTAAATCTAATAGGAAGTGCTTTCACTCGGCGAAGTAGACTTACTGACGCTTGGGGTAATAACTATTCTATTGCTCTGCGCCAGTCTAAGTCTAACAGGAAGCGCTTTCACTTGGGAAAGTAGACTCACTGACGCTTGGAGTAATATCTATTCTGTCGCTCTGCGCCAGTCTAATTCTAACAGGAAGCGCTTTCACTTGGGGAAGTAGACTCACTGTCGCTTGGAGTAATATCTATTCTATCGCTCTGCGCCAGTCTAAGTCTAACAGGAAGCAACTTCGCTTCCGATTGAACCATAGCTTAGTCTTAGGGTTTGTGCACCTAAGGTTCATGGATTGAGTTAAATCCCTAGTTATTTACTTGCTGACGCTGGGGATGAAAGCATTCATCCGCATGCGCAAGTCCTAATCTATCCGGAAGTGATCTTACATTCTCAAGTGATCTAACTCAGGATTCTAACCATGTCATCTAATCCTTCCTAAGTGCTGATTATGTTCTCTTAAGTACTAGACCATATCATACCTTAGTCACCATCAAAACTTAAGATTCTAACATTCTCCCCCTTTTTGATGATGACAAACCCATAGATGACTAGAGAACATAATTAAACTTAGATCACTCCCAGAGCACTCCCAGAGCTATAATTAAACTTAGATATCTTATCTATCTCTCAGCTCTAGACATCTCATGTCTCATCTCTCGCTAGACATCTTATATCTCATCTCTAGACATCTCATCTCCATCTCTAGACATCTCATCTCTATCTCTCTCCCCCTTTTGGCTTCATCAAATTCCAACAGGTGCAAGCTAGTCTTAGGGATGGAGATACTTTTACAACGTACGAGAATTATCAAGAAAAACAATAATGATTCATGATCCTAAATGATTGTATTCGCCCTAATCATCAAATCGAGAGGATCAAAATTACTTTTGATATGTTTAAAGATGGTGATTATGATATCAAATGAAATATGTGATTTTAAATTCAAATGAGATGAAATCTGATAAATGTAATCAAATGAGATCTGTGAGTTTGAACCTGTGGTATCAAAGGAAATGATTGAATGCCAAATGAAATTTGTGATACCATATGAAATGAAATCAAATCAAATGAAATTTGTGTTTTTAAAAGTGCCAAAAATATTTTCCAAACAAATTGCATCACAGCATCTTAAGAGTTTATTATCGATGACAGCATGTGACTCTCTATTTTCAAGGGATCATTAACAGGTAATGTCCACTTACTTCTCTTCTATATTAAGATTAATCATCATTAAATCAAGAAAGGAAGCATATAAGAGAGATATGTTATCAATTACTTTCCAGCATGTCATTTAGAGGATACAGATGTGTGAGCTAGGATGATTTTCTAAGACAGTGAATGATTTTGAAGTCAATGCAGATTGAGAGAAACATCCTAAGTTGACACCCTTACCAATGCCATGTATGCATCATATGTAAGAGATGGTAAGGTGTAGATGTTACCACAGATGAGGGGTACTCATGCTCTATTAGACTCAGGAATCTGAATCATACGCAGATAAGCATGCTTCCTGACATCTTCAAGAGGTGTGCTATCTCAAGTGGAAACCCCTAGCGCAAGTGCTTTGATGATTCGCTTCGGCAAGCTGAGCTACAACCACAAGTAGACATGACTGGGCAGTCACTCTACTCTTCCCATGGTTCAATAGTTGGCCTGCTATCGAAGGCGCTGATTGTTGTGAAAGCAACCTTGCTCAGACTTGATGATTGGTCCTGCATGTGCTTGAGGAAGCAAGCGCTTCCTGATGGTCAGTGAAAGAACTTAAGATTTAACATTGGAGACCATACTCAGGACATTCAAGTCAATCTGTGTTAATCAGCACAAGTTAATAATTTTAAGAAATCATGCTTGCTAATTTGGTTTTAAGAAAATAAGAGCAATGATTATGTGAGAACTAATTTTGAAATTGTCTACACGTTCACATAGTTTCACTATCAAGACATGAACTCCATTTATACTCTCATAGATAAATATCAATGTGATAGTATAGCGAGTATCAAACAGGTGGCATATTTTCAGAGTTTCGTAAGCGAGTATAGTTCAATAAATATGCCTCAAGGATGTTCATGTTAGATCATGAAGACATGTGAATTATTAACACAATGAAATTTTGAGAAATCTTCGTCCTCACAAAATAGTTTGATTTCAAGACTAAATCCGGTTTACAAAAACAGCCAAATTTCAGCATGTGATTACGAGAATAATTTCCAAATTTTAGCTCAAGTTCTTCTAGATATGCTCAGTGTGATCTCATTGTTCTTAGGACATCAACAAGCTTGAAATTAATACAGATTATAGCATGCTTGTGATACTATGCCATGTTTTACAGATCTAGCAGAGTTTAATTCAAGGCATTTCCTAAGATTTCTAATGCATGTCAGACAAGAGAGAGACTATCCATTTAATTTCACAACAGAATATGTAAGGGATAGAGATGCTCATGTGTATTGGCGAGAGTTTCTCAGGTTTGGTATAGCCATTCCACACATCTTGATAAGAGACATTTTCGTTGCCATTCTCTCTTGGTTATATTCATTGTTCAAGCTTCAATGATCTGTGTCAACATTCTTAAACCACAAACTTGAACTGAGATCATTAGTAGATTGAGAACTTAAAGATGTAATTAAGAGGGATATATTGTTCTCGAACCCATAGCTGCTTATGCATTGAAAAACTTGATGCAAGAGATACCATATGAAATGGAAAATCAGAAATAACTTTTGAATGCTATCATGAGGAATGGTTGTCATGTAAGTTTAAAGAGGATCGGAATCTGTTTTGAAAGTTTGCATTTCAAAAAGGATCTTTCAAAAATCAAGGTGAATGTATAAACTGTTTTCTTTTCTGAGCGGGGCCCAAAAAAAAAATTGCTAAGCATATATGAGTAAAACAATTTAGACACCATATGAAAAACTCTGAAGAAGGTTTAGTTTCAAAGTGTCAGACTTCTTGAATCTGTAAAATCAGTATGCATTATATCAGAAAATGAATTTGATATGATAGGATCATTTTTACAGAAAATAAGGTTATCACAGATAAGGGAAATCATATCAATTTCAGAGAAATAAAATCTGTTAAGCTCATCATGCATTTACTACCCAAAAGATTATTCAAGTAAAGAGGAGGGTAAGAATGATATCACCATAGCTCCATTCGCATCAAGCAGTAGCTCGCTTGATTCTGGTTGACAATGCAAGGATTCTATTTTCAGAGCAGCACCAAAATCTATGCGTGACGAATGCTTATCAAGACTTGACTAATTGTTCAGATGAGGTACAGTCCTGAGTCCTGTTGAGGCTAATAGGATGAATTGGAGCTGGTGCAGAGGGATGAATTCACTTGGTGATCACTACTACTCGCATCTCTCGCCTCTTGAACCTATACTTCTTACACAGCTCTTCACTCAGATTAGGTGCTGGCGCAGAGAGAGACACAGATTCAGCAGAGGGTATCTCCGCAGGTTGATCACTCAGTGCTATCTCAAGCTTGCCTCTGTGCCAGCAGACTGTTGGGGGCACATGAAACAGATGGCTTCCCCAAGGGCGAGCCTTCCTGCTTGGGCAATCCGCTTCATTTCAATTTCCCTTCTGAGGGCAGCAGTGACATCCTGGTCAAGTTCGAGGGGTGGCTATCTTAGCCTATCTCTCTCTGATTTTGTTCATGTTCCTTGTTCATTTTAGCCCATAACTCATCTTCACCCTTGTCTTGCTGAACCTCCGGATTGCCTTTCCTACAAAATATCAGATAGTTCCTTCCTTTTGTATCCAAGTCTGGATCTGAAGGTCAGTTTGTAGGCTATATGTAATTCACATGCACTTAGAGATTACTTGCTATGTGTATGGCATGGTGAATCTATCATGACTATATGCACAAGGATATACAAGGTTTTTGATCAAGATAGTCATGGATCTCATGTAGATTATGAACATTACTTATTTCTTTAAGCTTTCTTCAATGATGAATATAATGTTCACATCTTAGGATGCTTAATGTAAAATCTCAATAAGTCCATCTAATATTAGCATAGGAGATTTTACTATCAAATGCTTCGTTGCTAAGTGATCCCTTGTTTACCCAAGGAGATCTTCTATACTTATCCTTGGTTCGAAGCACTTTCTTCTGAGAGGTAGGATTCAAGAGCCTTTCCAATGATGATCGAGGAATCCACTCTCCCTTGTTCTTCTCAGGATAGTTGAATGGATCTTTGTGATAGCTCATCCTTGAGACAGAACCATTGTCCCTTGTGGTGGCCGACAGCTTCTTATGATTGTACCAGTGGGTTTCAGCAGTTGCATCACCACGAGTTCTCTTCTTTGGGATAAGAGGAACTCTTGATCTATCCTGCACAAGTAAGGCACTAGGAGGATGTTTTGGTACCCATTTGTACTTGGGTCCTACATGGTTAGCACTGGACCTTACTTGTCCTTTAGGAGTCCATACAAACTTATTTCTCACATTTGAATTTCTTCTAAGACTGCATGTGTGAGAAATATGTCCTAATCTACCACAATAATGACAGATAATGGAATGATAATCAAAATGAGGCTTCCTATCATTATCATGATTAGTTTTCTTTAGAAAAGCTTTTTGTTCCTTTGAAATTTCAGTTTCTTTTGAAAGCTTTTCTTTTTCCTTCAACACGTGTTTACAATCAAAACATTTTTCAAGACATGTTGAAGTTTTCCCTACCGATAGTGGGCTAGCTATCGGAACCACTAGTTCTTTAAAAGAATCCTCGGAAACTTTAGATGTAGAAGAAGAAATTAGTTTTTCAAGTTTCCTATCTTTTTCTTTTAAGCCTAGAAGTTCTTTTGCAAGTTTACAATATTCGGTATATAACTCATTGTATGCATCGTGTAATTCAGAGAGTTCAAGTTCAGATTCAGATACCTCACTTTCTGAATCTTCTAGGCAGAAATGGATACTCTCTTCACTGAAGCCTGCTTCCTCAATATCAGCTTCCAGAAGCTCATCAGTAGATGATCCACAAAGAGCACGAGTTGAGCTTTGGACAGCTGTGCTTTCAAGAGATGGGTTAGAAGCATATATCATATCAAGAGTATTCCAAATATCTCTAGCACTAGAGCAATGTTTGATTTTCTGGAAATCATTTTCAGTTAAGCCTTTGTATAAAATTTGCATTGCTCGAATGTTTAAGGAAAACAAATTTTTCTCCTTTTCAGTCCAGTTTCCTCTTGGTTTGAAATCAAAATCATTTTCAAAAATATCCCACATTTTCAAACTAGTGGATTTTATAAAACTTTCCATTCTTGCTTTCCACCAACAAAAATCAATATTTTCTAACACAGGTGGAATGGTATGATCAAAGCCTTTGGAAAACATTTTAACCCAAATCAGCCAAGGTCTTTGCACTTGAGATCGTTTGATCCTTTAAACAAGTGACCTGCTCTGATACCAAATGATAAACGTGGCTGTCACCCAAGAGGGGGGGGGTGAATTGGGTGAGGGAATAAAACTTAAACTCTTTTCGGAAGACTGCTTGTGCTCGGTGATGATGATAATAAATAATGCTATGCACAAGTCAGTATGCTATGTGATGCAAAATAGAATGATCAAGTATAAATATATGCACACATAAATTTATCCTGGTTCGGTCACCCAGACCTACATCCAGTCCCCAGGCTACACCTGAGATTTCCAATCCACTATTCTTGTTTAAACCGGGCACAAGAGAAGCCTTTACACTTTAGGTTTTACGAGCACGGGTTCACCTAACAACCCACAGGTTTTACAACGGGTTCACCTGCAAACCTTACCGCAAGTTTTACGGGATCACTTGCAACCTTACAAACGCAAGTTTTACGGGCTAACTTGCAACCTATGGAGATTTAGAAAACCTTCTAAATGCTCCCCCTTACAAAATGTAAGATTACAATATGTTCACTCTATGAACTGATTTTGTTAAACACTTAAGCTCAAAACTAACTCTCTCAAAGAGTGGATGATGTTACTCACTTAAGTACAAATAAATCACTCTCTAAGAATATTACATATCAAAGTCCGAGAGTAGAAGATGAGAGGAATGTAGAATAGTGTTTTTCAGATAATAGCCTTGTTCTCTCTCTCTTTTTCAAGCCCACTTCTTCAGAATTGAAGAACATCCCTTTTATACCAGCCTCTGAATATCTAACCGTTGGAGAGGCAATAAGACCGTTTGATTATAGACGTTGGGACCTTGTTTACGTTGTCCTCATTAGTGCACAGCAGGGTTGACTTTGCTTTATCTAAAAAGGTGCTCTGACCAAGCTGTTCTGTCAACACTGTTCTGGCAATACTATTCTGACAAAAGTCGTTCTGACATCTGATCATTTTGTACGGTCCGACTCTTGCTTGCTGTCAGAGAGGACTTCGTTCCTCAAGCATAAGTCCAGGATGTTAAGAGACTCATTATCGGAAGCTCTCTTGCTATCTGAAGCTCGTGGACTCTAACATTTTGCTTGCTATCACATAGAGGAACTTTGTCTTCCAAGCACTTGTCCATGAATGATAAGAGTGCTTTGCTATTGGATCCTCTCTTGCTATCAGAAGCTCTCTTATGGACTCTGACTTTTGTGGGCAGTATGAGCTTTGACACCTTGAGTGAATCTTCAGATTATGTTCTCATACTCCTCATGCTTGGTAGGTAACAATGTTGTTTGAATGTGTCTGTTATCCTCTTGTTACCGTTGGAAGGAACATCTTCTTAAATGCTCAGCAGGGTTGACTTGCTTTATCTCTGAAAAGTAGTCCTGACACCTCTGCTCTGACAAAGCATTCTGACTTCCGAGTATGTGACATTTACTCTTGTACTCTTGCTGACGGATGATCATCGTTCATCCGGAAGTGGCAATCTTGCTCTGCAAGGGTTAGTCTCTGAAATCCAATGCCAAGAGTCTTTCCATCCGGAAGCTCATTTGCATCCGCAAGTGTAACTAAGTTCTGCACATATTAGACTATGTTCTGATCTGGTCTATGATGTATCCGGAAGCATTTTTACATCCGGAAGTAAAACTACTAGATGAAGGATCTTGGTTCACTATAACTCACTCTCACTTAGTGTATTTCATCCCAACACTCAGCGCTAGTCACTAAGCTATCGGAAGCACTTTTACTTGACGTAGTGAACTCACTGACGCTTAGGGTGAAATCTATTCTATCAGTCTGCGCCAGTCAAGATCCAACAGGAAGCAACTTCACTTGATGTTGCATTTCCGCTGACGCTCGGGGTTATATCTAGTCTATCAACCTGCGCCAGTCTAAATCTAATAGGAAGTGCTTTCACTCGGCGAAGTAGACTTACTGACGCTTGGGGTAATAACTATTCTATTGCTCTGCGCCAGTCTAAGTCTAACAGGAAGCGCTTTCACTTGGGAAAGTAGACTCACTGACGCTTGGAGTAATATCTATTCTGTCGCTCTGCGCCAGTCTAATTCTAACAGGAAGCGCTTTCACTTGGGGAAGTAGACTCACTGTCGCTTGGAGTAATATCTATTCTATCGCTCTGCGCCAGTCTAAGTCTAACAGGAAGCAACTTCGCTTCCGATTGAACCATAGCTTAGTCTTAGGGTTTGTGCACCTAAGGTTCATGGATTGAGTTAAATCCCTAGTTATTTACTTGCTGACGCTGGGGGATGAAAGCATTCATCCGCATGCGCAAGTCCTAATCTATCCGGAAGTGATCTTACATTCTCAAGTGATCTAACTCAGGATTCTAACCATGTCATCTAATCCTTCCTAAGTGCTGATTATGTTCTCTTAAGTACTAGACCATATCATACCTTAGTCACCATCAAAACTTAAGATTCTAACAAACCCAAGACCAAACCATGTGCAACTTCATGGGATTCTACATTATTGGAATAGAGTACCCCACGGCGTCAGATGAAGTGCGGCTAAGCATTAATTACCTTTTCTCCTAGAGATCTGGAAAAATAGGATTAAAAAAGGCTCTGGTTGCATTATGGTAGGAGGTCACAGAAGGTTCACCTACAACAAATAACACTATATTCAAATAACAACTATATTCAAATAAAAGCTCTTCTGCCCAAAATAGACAAATGAAATTTGTCCCTTGACATGCACTCCCTGATGAGCTAACAACAATCCTTGCATACTGGATAACAACGAACACCTGACCGTCATGCCAAAGAGCTTTATATTGCGCCATGGTCGTCTAAGCACAAACACCCTTCATCACACAGGCCACACAACCTTCGTGTCCCTACCTATATTAAAATGTCATCGGCAACACAGAGGTTACAAAACAGTAATATTTGAGTATGCAACCACGAGTATATAAGACAACATAATACATGAAACTCACCAACGGCGAAAACACCGTCATCCTCAAGCACAACGATCACCTCCCGTCCATACCAACCAGCCTCATCGTCCATTTTGGATTCATAAACAGAGACAAGATAACCACACACATCTGAAAAAGGCAAAAATTCACGCGCACCAATTTTAATATAATCTAACATCTTTTCTTAATACATAACATAAAAAATAGAGAAAACAAATCACACCAATTAAGCCACCTTATAGATAATGCGATCAACCTTCACCACAATCTCATCTTGACACAATCCCTTGGACTAACGACAAAGAGGGACAAGCTGGTTCAGCGTCAGCCATTGAAATTGGAACGTAAAAATGCAAGGACAGAATAGGTGAGGGAGTAGAACAAAGCAAGCAAAGGCGATGTGGTTGTTTTTAGGAGGACAAAGGTCCCTTTTTAATAGACATGACTCAGGGTGAAAATAGGCGGGAAACTTATAGTCTCTAAATTTTGGCACAACTTTTGTATTCTGAATTATATATTATATATTTTCCTAAATTCAATTCATTTGATTTGGAAAATTCATTCCCACAGTACAAAATTGACCCACAAACACATTTTTGTGGATGTATATCTCAGTATACCCCACATCACGAATAGACAACGAAATACACAAGGAAACAGCTCTCCCTTCCCAAACCCTGTATGACAGCCCCCTTGAAAGCGACATGTGAATCCAAAAGCAGACCACAAATCTTCATCTTCACTCTCACAAAAGTCCACTTTCAGCAAAAGTAACATGTGAATCCAAAAGCAGATCACAAATCTTCATCTTCACTCTCACAAAAGTCCACTTTCAGCAAAAGTAACCATCAAATCAATTACATCTTTTGTTTTTTGTTTTTTAATATTTTATTTATCTTTCTACTTAATATATTTAATATATTTAAATGACCATACTTTAATAATAAGCAATTAAAATGCTTCACACCCATCAACTGCATATGTGCTGTCTCAAATAACCATCACTGCGTCTTGTATCATTCTAACCCTACTTCTACTAATAAATATTAATTAAAACACTAAATAAATATTAATTAAAAAATCATTTCACCCCTACTAATAAATATTAATTAAGAATTAATTAAGAGACTACCTAAAAACTACTAATAAATAACATCAGTTACTATACTTGGGTTTAATTAAAATTAAGAAACTACCTAACAACTACTAATAAATAAAACAAATCACAAAACATATGTTGAAGGAAACAAACTAACCCAACTAAACCCAACTTCTAAAAACAAAATAACCCTACATTACAACCCTACAACCCATGTCATAGGTTCAATAAAATGTAACAACCTAAGCCAACTAAACCCAACAACTACAGAACACAATAGCCCTACAATACGGGCCTACAACCCATTAAAAAAAAAGGAACAACCAAAAAAAGAACAAACATAATCACCACAATACAATTCCCGCGGTTTCCCAAAAAATATACTATATACTAACTATATACTAATAAACTAAAAAGCATCCTATCCTACTTAACAAAAAAGCAGAAGCTAGAGAACATGAAACTCATAGATTGAGGAACAACATTTATATTTTATATGATGCACATTAAGCCGATAAGGGAAAACGGATTCAATGTAGTATTATCCAGAGTCCAGACAAAAACAAATCTGTCAATCAAATTCAATGTAGTATTGTTCAGAGTCCAGACGAAAACAAATCTGTCAATCAAATTCAATGTAGTATTGTTCAGAGTCTAGAGAAAAACAAATTACAGTGCTCCCCTCACATTCCTATATGATTCGATATCATGGTCATGGGGGAATATGTAGGAATACGGCGAACGGCGTCCATCTTTGTAGGATGTAGCTTCCTTGAAATTTCATCCTCAAATACAATAATATACTTTATTTCTCTATAAATAGTTTATTTCTCCATCTTCATTTTACCCACAAAATTCTTTTTTATTCCCCAACACCCAACAATCTCCATCTCTAGTATCCATATCTCTCTGTCAAGAACAAGACATGGACAATAATATTGATGGCAATGGTGGCCGCGAGTGCAAAAGTACAAGCAAATCTAATGGTTACATCACCTTGTGTTCTGCCTTTATTGCAGCTATTGTCATCGGCGGCTTTAGCGTAGCTCACATCTCCCAACATACCATCCTCCCACCACACATTCACGTGGCCTCCTTTTATGTGCACAACTTCTCTGTTTCACATTCCCACCTCAGAGGAAACTTTCAAGTGGGATTCAATATGAGTAACCCCAATAAGAAAACAAAGATATCTGTGGGAGTGTTCAGAGTCTCCATTCGACATCGCCACGTGGAGCTCGCCCGTGTTAGCTTGCACAAAAAGGAGGGGACTCTGGAGCTGAAGAGGATGATGGAGACGAATGTGATGGTGAGCAAGGTGGTTAATAAGTCCCCAAAGGATTATCCCAAGGTGTTTGCGAGAATCGAGAAGGAATGGAATGGTACTGGCACGAGGGTGGTTAGTTTTTCGCTGACAATTTTTGTGATTGTTCGATTCCATGCCGGAGATTCTCTCTCCGAGCCCAAGATTCTGAGTTTCGCCTGCGATCACCTCGCCGTTGTCTTTTCCGGGAAGAACAGAGTCGACGGTGAGCTTGGCGGAGGAGTTGGTGGCGGTGGCGTTACCCACGACTGTCATGTTATGCCATTCTGATACATAAAGGTGTTTATAATACTATTATCCGGTGAAGGTGAAAAATTATAGTACTAAGTTTGCCTGAGGAACGTTTCTAATACAAGTGTTTAGCCAGGTGTAAAAAAGTGTGGATTTTCAACTAAGGGATTGGTTAGACCATATTAAAATTTTTTTATAAGTTGTTTCTTATTTTTACTGTGTTAGGTTAAATTACAAATTTCACGTCAGACCCTATTTATTAACTTATGATTGGTCAGACACAAATGACATGCTGCACTGACTCAACCAAAAAGTTCTCCTTAATTGAGTGTTTTTTAGGAAAATCTTAAGATTACAAAATAAATCTCTTATAAATTGATATATAACTAATTGTTTTCCTTATACTAATTTATTGACTTAAATAATATAAAAAATTAAATATATCTACAATAAATAACTTATTTTTTTGTCTGAAATTACTACCTTAGAAAAATGAACTAATTATACATAAAAAATAATACTCCTATAATTTTTCAATTTTTTGGGAAAGGTTTCTCATTAAATGGTTTCAAGTGGACCTTTCTGATAAAAAAAAAAAAGTGGACCTAACGTTATTGGGGAAAAAAGAATCTAAAAACCCGTTATGCCGGCAACCCGATTCTCAACAAAAGATCAATCATCAATCCCGTCCGCGTGCTCTCTGTCTCGCCGTCAAACTCGTCGCTCTGCCGTCAAACTCGCCGTTAACCTTCTCACTCTTGAAACCCAGACCTCGAAGATCGCCGTTCGCCGTTCGCCGTTAAAGTTCGTATCTTATCTCCTTCACGTCGCTTAATTATTCCGTTTTCTTTTCTCTATATGTCGGTCGATTGTTAGTCTCTTTTGTTTATTTCATTTTATTTTTATTTTTTTTGCTGCTAAAATTTGTGTTTTTTGTAGAATGAGAGAATTTGTAAAGTATCGAATAATAACTAAAGCTATAACTGATTTTTTGTGATTGAAATTAAATTTGTGGATTTTGTGGTTCAATGTTTGGTGAAGTGACTTGAATTTGTTGCCAATTCTGGTATTTTTCTGAAACAAAGTGTTGATTTCTCTGCTATATTCTTTTGATCTCTATTGAATTTTGAAAATATGTTATAATTATGTGAACAATTATGCCTGTAGCATTGAAATTAATAAGCCTGACTGTAATCTGCTGTGCAGTGTTATGTTTTTGCTGCTTTGAAATTATTCAGAAAAAGGTTTCCTTTTACATATTTTTTTGTTGTTGTTGATTCTGGATGGCAAATACTGCTGGATGTTTGAATGATGGTCACATGACACATTTATAATCTTTCTTCAGTGCTTTGTTGATGCCCTGTATTGGATATGTTTTTCAGAAGCCAATCTTTTTTGTCTTCTAAAATTGATTTATAGTCTTACACAGTCATAGTTTCTGTTTATACTATTATTTTGTTTGTGTACTAATGTTTCTTTTGTCTTGTATCCTTGATTTTGCATATTAGTTTTTAGTTGAATGAACTTCATATTTTCAAAATATAATTTATCTCGATGCGTAAACTATAATAACATATTTTATGATGTATTTTGGATAATTTAGATTGACTTGTTTAAAATGGCTTGATTGAAAGCTTGGGGTTTCCGTGAAGGCTTTTGGCAAGTTTGACAGTATATAATTTTTTTATTTAAAAATATAAAACAAGCTTCAGGCAAAGGCTTGGGGTTTTCGTGAAGCTTAACATCTTATATTAAGGAACGGAGAGAGTAATATGTGTGTACAAATTTTTGTTCACTTATTTTAGGGTTTGAAATATTGTGAGGCATTCATATTCAGCAAATTTGTTTCTTTGGTGGTTAGGGTGTCTGGTTATACAAGATGCACATGGCTACACGTGACATGGATCCTGATATTGTTCGTTGGGGTCTTCATCTCCTTGATGTTTGTACGTTTTCTAATAGTGGTTCACCCAGTACCATAATTCAATATGATCCGGATTTAAGTCAAGTTGAATATGTTAGCGAAGGTTTTAATCATTACGAAAATGTGGAGAATGATGAGGCAGTTGCTCGTGCTTTTCAAGAAGAGTTAGCACGACTTGATTCCATGGAAGCTTCTGGGTCATCAAATTTAGAGAATCAGCATGATCGGACATCTATTCTTGAACAAGATTGGTCCTCTACCTCAAATAGGTCCCTTGACTTTGGTATAAAAATGTTTGCTGGTGCATTTATCTGTTAGTCTTCTTTCCATGAGGCTATTTTTATAGTGGTAATGCTATAATGTTCACCATATGTAGGCAGAGAGAAATGTGAAAAAGCTATTGATGAGAAAAAAGACATGAAAGAAATGGAGAATCATGGTCATAGGGAAAAGGACATTGATGTGGTACCTGAAATTGAGATCTCTGGCCCATCTTCTGGATCAGACGTTCCTGTGTTCAGTGAGGATTTGTGGCATTCCTTGGAAATATCTGATGAGTCTGTCCTTGATGGTGAAGTTGGTAAAAGATTGAATCAGATGGTTCCCATTCCTGTAAGTGGAGCGAAATTGCTGTTACAAATTTCTCCTTTCATCTATTTTCTTTTTTTTCTATTGTATGTGCCATATATTTATTTTTGTATCTGATCTCTTTTTCGTCAAGTGTGATATTGTTTATGTTGTTTAAGATTCCATTGACAGTTTTGTATGTTCTGTAGCATGGCTTATCCTCTTATATCCACAACTTGTGACAAATACAGTAGGTTAATTAATGCCAACATTTGCTGGTCTTCAACTTTATTTAATATCTGCTATATCATGTATTGTGTGATAAGTAAAATATTGGGTGAATGCTTTGGGAGGCCTTAATAAAAGGAAACTTGACATACTACTAATACTAATGCTTCACTTAGCCTTGATGGGGAGTGAATTCATTTGCCTATACTTATGGATAAAGATGGGTTAAGTTGTGATACCTAGTGGAAATGATATAGAAACAAGTAATAAAGAAAGATGAACTAATGCTGTTGTATTCACAGATGCTCAATGCTGGCCATTTTTGTTGGTATGGTGCCACAGGAATATGTGGTTTAAGATATTAGATAATCTGGTAGATAAAATTTTTAGTTCCTTCTTAGAAAAGTTATAGTTGGTTTTACCCAACATACATCAGGGCATCAAAACTATGTTGTGACACGGAAGTGAACTATGGTTATGTTGAAAGATGGGAACAATAGTCTAATATCTTAAAGACGTCGTCATGATTTTTCTTGATATTCACTTTGTCTTGTAATAATATGGGATTGCATGAGTTGCTGCTTAAATCATTAGCCATTTTATGAAACCTGAGAATTAGTTGGATGTAAACATAATTTGGTACTTGTATTATATATTTGTAAAGAGAGTGGATGCTAGTTGGGGTGATCAGTAATGGGCTGCAGTTAGAAATATTAGTAATCCTACGGCTGGATAAAGTGATGGGTTTAGTTTATAATGTGAGAGTTTAGTTTATATGGAATAACAGTTGAGATTCAACTATCTTGTTCTCTCATTGTTTTTTCTCTGGCCCACCCCTTTTCCCCAATGAAAGACAGAAAATCTCTATGATTCGCTTCTTTTCTGCCCTCTTTGCCCTTCTTTCCCATTCACAATTCAATAACAGCATGTTGTTGGGTTTTCCCTGATAGGAAGGCAAACTGTTATCCAACAGATTATGCAGTATTTATTCATTTTATGTTTGAGACTTGGAGTTATGGCATGGGCAATATTAATCATACCTCATAACTTTATTATATCAATTCCTTTATTTGCAGCATGTTCCTAAAATCAATGAAAAGCTCCCGTCTGACGATGAACAAATATCGGATCATCAAAGGCTGCTAGACAGGTAATGCTTAATATTTTTGGTCCTATCTCTTCATTGTATTGTCTACTTTACATAATATGCAAATGAAATATATATTTAGTTTGATTTATGTAATTTATGTAATTCTTCGCTAAATAGTTGAATTTTTTATGGACTCAACACTTGGGGTATCAATGATGCTATGAAGAGACTTTGCTTATGCACCAAACTAATTCAAAAACCTTTGGCATTAAGTAATAGAAAGGCCGTAACACTATTAAGTCATGATAACAAGTGAATGATATATAATATATGACACATCTTCTGTTTCCCATGATACTGATTCCGTCCTCTTTACTTGTTTGTGAAAAATGTCCTCAGGAAAGGGAAAGTTGAGCTTCTCACGCATGCACAAGCATGTGGCCAGCACTTACTCTGATATACTCCCTCCGTTCCTAAATATAAGACCTAGATAACTTTTTTTTGGAAAGATTAAGGTTGCGAAATAGGTTATTAAATGATAACATATTTGATATCTTTTTAGATTATCCATTAGTTTATAGGTAAAATAAACTAGTTTAAGAGAAAAAATTAGCTAAGTCAATTTATAATTAACTTATTTTTTGCTTTTTTTAGGATTTTTCAAAAAAGTCATCTAGGTCCTATATTTAGGAACGGAGGGAGTAAGTTATTAATGATCAAATATGATCATTTGATGAACTAAAATAAAAAAAATATTAGTGGATTACTTGCTTTAGTTGTTTCTTTACCTTTTGAAAACTGGGAATGATGCCACAGTGCAGTTTTAATAATTCTTAACCTTATTACTGGGTCCATGTCCCTTTTCTTTTGCCATTGTAACATATCTATTAAATCTCTTACTAAAAAGGTTGCAGATTATGTTTTAGGCTTTTCGTATTTATATCACTCTTCTTCTTTGGTGTATACATCAATGCATAAACTATATTTTGTTAATGTTATGGCTATTGATCATGTTATCTAATTTTAATGATCATGATCTTTATCAGGTTGCAGTTATATGAACTGGTTGAGAATAAGGTTGAAGGAGATGGTAACTGCCAGGTTGGTACTTTGTGAGTGGTTTGCATTTTGTGAGATGTAAACTACTTTTTATGGGCTTTTTGCCATTAATTTAGGTTTGAATTTCTTTTGAAGTTTTGGGCTTTTGGCTAAGGATTTAGCTTCCTATTTGGTTACATGAACTAATATGGCAAGTTTTGGTAACTAAATAAATATGATGGAATATGAAACATAATATTTCCTCCCTTTTCCTATCTGTTCCTAATCAGATCTTCCCCCTCCCTCTTTGTTTCTATCTTTCCCTAAAGCCAAATCTTTTTTGCATCGTATCTGGAGTGTGTGAATATTTCCCAACCTGTTTTACACCCAAATATTAGCTGAGTTTTAAGCATTTACCTAGCTGTCTTGACAATTTTGCAGTTATAGGATCAAATGCTTTGAATACTGTAAATGTTATGTAAATTACAATTTATTGACATGAGTTACTGTGATACCTCTTAGTGATTTTATAAGTCGGCTGTAATGAGGAGTAATCCCAGTAGATAATTGAAAGCTGAGTGCCTTAATTTTATGTTCTTCCAGTTTCGTTCATTGTCAGATCAGCTCTACCGCTCAACAGATCACCACAAATTTGTACGGGAGCAAATCGTTAAACAGGTTTTTGTAATGTTTGTGAACATATACTATCATCAATTCGCTTTTATGGGTAATGATTATGATATTGTTGTTGTTATTTGTATCAGCTCAAGTCTCATCCAGAACTATATGCGGGATATGTTCCTATGGCTTTTAGTGATTATTTGAGGAAGATGGGCAGGTAGGTTGATATTCTTTCATTAGACTCATGTTTTATAATATATGAGCTTTGTTGAAGTTCTGTTGTTTGCTAACATTCTTTGTGGCTGAAATAGGAGTGGTGAATGGGGTGATCATGTCACATTGCAGGCTGCTGCAGATTGGGTATGAAGATGCATAACTGTCTCTCTTAGTCTTGATTTCTGAACATTTCTATTTATTTCTCTCCTTTTTAATACAACTCTTGTTTTCTTCCAATAGCAAGATATAAGGTGATAAAAGGAAAATAGAAATGTTAAAGTTATAAAGTGAGCTTGATTATTGGGCCTTATAATGGTTCCAAATAACGAGTGCTCTCCTTCAAGCTGGAGAAAACATATCAATCATGTCCAGCTTCCAATTGATTTCTGTAATCTTATTCGATCTTTTCTTTAAAATGGGCAATCAATCTTCACATGCTTCATTCAATCATTATGATTGGATTCTTCGCAATATCATCTCCTCATTATATTCAATCATAATGATTGAATTCGTCATAATCCATGTCACACCATATTGTGATATGCGTTTGTACTGTCATTTTATTCATAACTTTCACTTTGCCTTCAGCCTACTACCAGTTCCTTAATTCTTCATGTGACCCGGGCCTTAAATCTAACTATAGTATTTGTTTGTGGGCCTCCTATCAAGAATAGAAGTAGCCTAGTCTGCATTTGTGCAGGCTGCTATACTCTTCGGTTTCACTTTTAGAGAGAATAATCACTTACCTAGTATCATTTTCATGTATCTCATAATTCTATAAAATAGCTTCCATGTGTTCTTGTGATTTGCCTATAATCTTGCTTGCTGCACTCACTGGAAAAAATAATATCTAGCCCTGTTACAGGCCTCTGATGTCTTCTCACATGATTGTTCCATAGGAGTTTCAGCAGTTTTAGCACCTACGTTTTAGTTTCTCTTAGTAAGCCTATGTTATATCTTCTTTGACTTTCTAATGCCCTTGATAGATTCAGCAACTTACGCACTTTGGAAATGTCTCAGATTCCTTAAGTCTTTTACTTAAAATTCTCTAGCTAGCATATAATTCCTTCTGAGTCACGCAGAAGAGAATGTGAGAGAAACTAAATCTGTTTTTGCATATTAATGTACTGAGAGTCCAAGTATTCTCTCTCGCATTAATGACCTAATATTTCCTCATAAATGTTAAATCACTAACAGGTCTGAATTAATAAAGTCTTTGCAAATAAATTGGTAAACTCTAGAGATTCGAATAAGTTATTTCCTGTTAACCATGTCATATTAATATAGACAATTAAAATTTGACATCTCTCTGGAGCTTTATAACTAATAAAAAATTATCAGTCTAGTACTGTACATGTCCCAGCTTCTTTGCATCACATCTAGATCTGTCGTCATACATGGCTTTGGATTTTTGGTTTAACAGATAGTCATTGTTATTGCAGTTTGGCGTCAAAATCTTTATGATTACTTCTTTCAAGGATACATGTTACATTGAGATTCTTCCACAGATACAAAAGTCTGTAAGAGGTAAGACTGTTAGATTATTTTCAATTTTACATTGTTTTTCAAAGAGGAGTCAATCAACAATGTCATGATTTTGGTTTTGCAAAAATTAAGGCAACAATTGGTTTTAATGAATTTGTCTATTGATATGTAAAACAAATGAAACGTGTGCATGTTTGTGTATTTTTTATTGTAAACAGGAAAAAGGAAAGGAATACAAGGGAAATAATTATAAGCTTGGACTGCTGATAGTGGAAAATTTCACTGATCAGATTGGATTTAACTTTTTTTTTGTTCTGGCTTTTGTCATTTATGAGATTTCTTATTAGCTTTCTTATTTTATAACTTGTAAGGTTTTGTTCTTACTGGCAGTTGGCCTTATTTGTCTCTCATTTCTGTAACCTTAAGACTATGAATCTCACTTGTCTTGGATCTAAGTGTAGTTGTTTTTGCATTTTGTGCTTCATATATTTGGCTATTTTCTATAATTGTTTGCATGACATGTTATAAGAGTTTTTTTTTTATCAGAAATTATGTTTTTTTCACTCTAAGCTACATGCACTAAGTTTGGTGTTCCTATTCGTGACCTATGCAGTAATATTTCTCAGTTTTTGGGCCGAGGTTCATTACAATTCAATATATCCTGAAGGAGGTAACGTTTTTTTTACCATACATTTCTATCTTCTTTCATTGCTAAATTATTTCTATACAAGTCCCTTGAATTAAGGATTAGGCTGCCTAGTATATTCCCTTCCACAGTACCCTCTCCAAGTGGGGACTATAACTAGATTGACCCTTTAAATCCCTTGAATTATCTTTCCAATTTATTGTAGGTACATAGGATAGGATAAATGTGAGAAAAGTAAGATGATCTCATGTTCTTCATTAGATTTTTTACTTGAGACTTGATTTTAACTTGAGCGTTTTCCCTTCCTGATTTCTCTTTTCTAAGCAGCAGGGTATTGCACGTCGCTAATTAACTAATTTTATTTTATTTTTTTCGCATGTGGAATCATGTTCAGAGTTGCCTATATCTTGGTCAAAGAAAAAGAAGAAATGGTGGAATTTCTAAACCGACGCAACCATTCATTCATAGCCTCTTTAAAATTGCAGCTGAATTCACCCTTATATCATTTTGCTCTAAAGCTTTGAATCATCAGTATAATCGATCAGATTTGTAAAGGTTGGAGCCTTTTGCAGCTGCAACCTTATACACTGATGATGCTGCAGTATTAGGAAATCCTTACACTATTGGTGCTTCCTCAGCTTACTCTCCAATTGTTTTGTATAGCATTTTTTTTACTTAGAAATGATAATATTATATTATTGTACAGCATTTATTTATAATGTGTATAGTTAATAAATTTTATATCAGTATAGATTTTTTTTTCTATTTTGTAAATGTCAAATTCAGGACATACAAGCATATAGGAAAATACTAAACACTGAGGATCCATTGGGTTGAAGGAAATTATTATGATGAATTGAAATGGAAAGGAGGAGAATTGAAAGAGTTTGACAACACTGAAATGGAGATTATTTTGTAAGAAAAATTTTATGTATAGATAGTTGTAATACTCCATGCGATTCGTAGAGCCCAAAATTTGAATGGTTTTGGGCTAAAATATAAGAGTTTATCTTATATTCGATCCTCATTTAATGCATATTTTCTTACGTTATCCCTAATTCTTTGATATTTATTAATGTTAGTGTATTTTTTCTCTTAAGAGTAGTATAATAAATATGGGTAATAATGGAAAAAAGTTAACTCCAGACATTCAACTAATTTTTACATGTTTTATTAAGAAGTGTGTTATGACGGTTAAACTCATTATATTAATGAGGGAACAAAGAACGTGAAACGCCAAAAATGTCATCTAAACAAATAAAATAGGGTTAAGATATAAATTTACCAGTAAACTATTACCATAAGTGCACTCAGCACAATTGACAAATAAAAGGTGTATATTTACCAACAGATTATTACCAAAAATTCACCCAGCACAATTGGCTAAAAAAGGTGCACATCTACCAGCAAACATTTTATGTAAGGGTAGGTTTACTAATATTGTCTATTTTACTCCTATTGATCGTTAAATTTTAAATGACATGGAGAGTTAATTATTTATTAATGTTTATATACATATTAATAATAAAGTCTCAAAACCAGAAAGGCACATGAACTAACCTTTGAGCTCTAATTTATGAATCATAGTGCATGATGGTTTGTTCATGAGAGCTAGTAAATCCTAAGCTAAATTAGATACCATATACGAAAGAGGAGTATTTTAAGGATGATGGTTCATACAAATCCTCAAGTGTGTGAGTATGGGGACAAAATGTGGTGAACTGGATGTGAGGACACAGCTAACGGCTGTTACCTCAAAATAGACGGTATTGGTGAACCTGTCTCTGTATAAAATGTTGCTTGGTAGATCTACACTTTTTTTTAGTTCATTGTGCTAATTGCACTCTTGATAACAATCTGTTGGTAAATATGCACCTTTAATTATTCAATTGTGCTAGATACACTTATGTTAATAGTCTGTTGGTAAATATGCATATTTTATTAATCAATTGTGATGAGTGCACTTCTGGTAATAGTCTGTTGGTAAATTTGCATTTTAACCCAATAAAAGAATTGCCGACAATATGAAGAATAAAGCCTGCATATCTGGAAGTGAAAAATTCTGGGCGGGATTCAACAACAATGGATGGATCCATTAGAAAAGTTTGACGGAAACATGGAGGATATGCTAATGCACCAGCGGGAATGTGACAGGAGAGGTTTGTAATGTCTTTATGTCAAACGTTAAATAAATTTTTGAAGCTCGTCGAAGAAAATGTACATTTTTGTTTGTCTTTAATAAGTGACTAACTTGATGCTGATGTGTGAATTATGAAATGAGTAGCGATGCTCTCTATTCCTATATATAAGACCTATTTAGGGAGACGACAAACTTGTTTCTAAATATAAGACTTACTTTTAATTTTCAGAACTTCACAAATTATCCCTATTAATAGGGCTCAATATTAAACAAGAGAGGGATGTTTGACCATTTAATGCATGGACTTGTCTCTAATCTCAGGCTTAAAAAGTCTATTAACATATCTGTTTGACCTATTAAATAATTAAAAATATTTTATAAAATATGACATTATATTATTTTAATTAGTTGATGTTATTTGTTATTAATTCTTAATATAAAATTAAGGCTAAAGTATACTATTAGTTCGTTATATTTGCATCAAGTTTCAATTTAGTCATTTATGTTTGTAAAATACACTTTTAGTACTTTGTAAACACCATTAGTTTAACTTACATCTAAAAGATTATTTCATAATTAATTGGGGTTAGAAAATGACACATTTTTAAATATATAAGAATAATTACACTAAATATTTTAATTTAAGTGCTTTTTGATATTTTATTCTTAGACTAACTATTTAAAATTGTGAAGTTAATATTTTCTGTTAAATGAAACTAACAGTCTTAACAAAAAGGACTAAATATGTACTTCCCAAACATAAATAACTAAAGTTTAAAATACATCCTCTATTTTAGGGTTTTTATTATCTCTCCCTCTCTAAACATATGCATTCCAACAACACCACCCACCATCTAGATCACTAAACCTCTCATGTTACTTTGTTTAATTTATTAGGCTTTCTAACAAGTTATTAATAGTCAAGTTAGTCCAGGTTATATAGGTTAGACTCAAGCCTGAAAAATGACTTATAATAGGCCACTTCTTCAACAACACAAGTTAGACCTATTATGGTTTAGGCCTGACTGACCTAGACTATTCTCACCCGTAATTGGTAAGAATAAAAGTAAACGGTAAGGGCATTTTATCAATATAATGTGATTTTAATTAACTTAGCTAATTTCCTTAATTTAATCAAATCAGGTTAATCGGTGGGCAACTAAGTATATGAACAAAGCTTTTCCATTACGCGAAAATGAGCAATTTTCACCTTCGAGTGTTTTGTTATATACACTTCAATGTTGACGTAAAATGGATTGTGAACAATTAGAGTATTATTAGAGCATTATAAAATGGAAATGCAATTTTAGTGTGGAGGAAAGAAAGTTGCAAGCTGGCATGCTTTTGTTTGTTTGTTTTATTTTTCTATTTTGTGACTAAATTATTTTAGTAAAATTATTGATTGACTCTTAATTTAAACATATTCATATTTTATGTTAAGAACTTAATACTATACACACACACACACATATATTTGATTTCTCACTTTAATTATTAGATCATTATTTTAATAATGGGCAAAGGTGCAAAAATAGTCACCGTAAATTTAAAATGGACACCTATAACTCTGGTAAATTTAAGGGGGCAACACTGTACACTGTAAACTAAAATACGGCAAAACCGTATATTGTAAAATAAAATGGGGCAAAAGTAACATCTCTGCTAGGCCGAGTTAAACAGATGTTTTCCAGACGTGCGCTCCAACATCAGTAAATGACGTGTCAATTCCAAAATTCACCATGGAAGGTGAAATGCATCCAATTGAACCCTAAATCAATTGCAACGAACCCTAAACCCCCAAATCATTTCGATAAGAAACCAAATAGAACCCCAAATCATGTGAAATTCACCTTACTTCTTCGTAATCATCTAAAAAAATAAAGCCCCATCTGAAAAAATAAAGTCTCATCAACATATTACACCATTAAATGTATGACACGTCATTTACTGATGGTGGGGCCATGTCTGTTTAACTCTGCCTAACAAAGAGGTTACTTTTGCCCCATTTTAGTTTACAATGTACGATTTTTCCCCTTAAATTTACCTGAGTTCTAAGTGCCCATTTTTAAATTTACGGTGACTATTTTGCACATTTGCCCTTTAATAATTAAATAATCTTATAAAATAGATTATATAATACAAATCATATGAAAGTGAAAACAATTGAATTTAGTGTAACAATTTGAAAAAATAATCGAATAAAATATATTATTTTGGAATTTTATAAGTTACAATTACAAAATAGAGATGATTGTCAGGTTAGGCAGGCCAACGTGTGGCTTCTATGTTCTTTTTTATGAAAGATTTCTACATTCTTTCTGGTAAAGTGTTATATGTTTTTTACATGAGCAAAGCATGTTCAAGGACATTAAATAATGCGCTAGTAATGTGTTGTGTATCAATATATCATATATATCTGTTACCAATCTCCGTTTTCACACGTTTGGCTTTACTGTTTTGTAGCTTGTGGATTGTCGGATGTCTTAACTCCCGTACGACGATTTTTAATATATTTTTAGGACCTATATTACTGCTGTGTAACTTTGGAGCTTATAATAATTTTTAGGGCGAAGGCCCAAAACTGATACATAACTATTGGCCAAGGAACAGAAGTAGTACATAACTATTTCGAGGTACAAAAATGATACCCAACTTTTCCATGTGATCAAAAATGATATTTTCACTAATATGACAATAATATTAGACATGAAATGTCCAAAATGCCCTGATAATTAAATAAACTTTTACCGACCGACGGTTAATTTAGGGCGGAGGCCCAAAAATAATACATAACTATTGGCCAAGGAACAAAAATGATACATAACTATTGCAAGGTACACCAATGGTACACAACTTTTAACATGGAATCAAAAATGATATTTTCACTAATATGACAATAACATTACACATGAAAAGTCCAAAATGCCCTTATAAATTATATAAATTTTCTTCCCCACCCTCTCCTTCCTTAGCTTCTTTCTTCTACCAATACTTCCTTCAATAAATAACTCGTCCACCAGCGGCTTCAACTCTCAGCAACTCGTTAGGGAGATCAGGTTGTAAAAACATGAAAACAGAGAAGTTAATCACCCACACTTACACATCTTAAAGCACATCATTTCATTTCATTTCATTACAACAGAGAAGTTAAATGAGAGCAAAAGAGCGGTGCGTGTAGCGAAATGAAATGAAATGATGTGCTTTAAGATGTGTAAGTGTGGGTGATTAACTTCTCTGATTTCATGTTTTTGCAACCTGATCGCCCTAACGAGTTGCTAAGAGTTGAAGCCGCCGGTGGACGAGTTATTTATTGGAGGAAGTGTTAGTAGAAGAAAGAAGCTAAGGAAGGGGAGGGTGAGGAAAGAAAATTTATTTAATTTATAAGCGCATTCTGAACTTTTCATGTGTAATCTTATTGTCATATTAGTGAAAATATCATTTTTGATTTCATGTTAAAAGTTGGATACCATTGGTGTACCTTGCAATAGTTATGTATCATTTTTGTTCCTTGGCCAATAGTTATGTGTCATTTTTGGGCCTTCGCCCTAAATTAATCGCCGGCCGGTAAAAGTTTATTTAATTATCAGGGCATTTTGGACATTTCATGTCTAATATTATTGTCATATTAGTGAAAATATCATTTTTGATCACATGGAAAAGTTGGGTATCATTTTTGTACCTCGAAATAGTTATGTACTACTTCTGTTCCTTGGCCAATAGTTATGTATCATTTTTGGGCCTTCGCCCTAATTTTTATTGTTTATATTGTTGCTTATTGCCTGTTCCCCGCTTGTAGTGGGTAGTGAGTACCATTTCGTTTATGTTATTATATTTTAGCATCTCGTCCTCTCACTTGTCATATTCTATATAAAGGCAACCTTCCCCCTCCTCCAACATGAACATTCTTTCATCTCACCTCTTTTTTGTTTGTTTCTTTGTGTCGCTTGTCTAAAGGTTTATGTCAGTATTATATTGTTGTGAAGATAGACCGTATCACCTATAAGGAAATGTTGCGCTGTATTTCAGGGCATACAAATCCATTTAAGGAACAGGTGTCCGTGTAACTCGTGGTGTTTGATGAAGCGGTTTGTGTTTATTTTGTTTTCTCTTTGTATTAAGCACTTCAGATCTTTCGTTCGCTGTTATTGAGTTATGTTTGTTTGTTTTTCAGCTTGATAGGATGCTTATTGTGATTGGTGACCGATCTGTGATGAAGCGATTTGGGGTGGACTTGTCTAGCAGAAAGTATACAAGATTATCGATTTCATGATGTGCCTAAATCAAGATGTAGGTGTGACCAAATATCACTTGATCTTGCAGCATAACAGTAGCGTTGAACAATATGATGCAAACATGTCTGAACATTGCTAGGATTTAGTTACTATGCCACCTGTGCTATATGGACTCACTAATTTTGGAGGTTTAATTGGTAAAACTAACATGACGAGCTTTGGTCACTAAGATTATATTGTAAACTTACTAATTAGAGTATTATAAGAGCATTGTAAAATGGAAATTCAATTTTAGTGTGGAGGAAAGAAAGTTGTAAGTTGGCATGCTTTCTTATTTGTTTGTTTTATTTTTTCTATTTTGTGACTTAATTATTTTAGTAAAACCAAGAAAACTATTGTTTCACTCTTAATTTAAACATATTCATATTTTATGTTAAGAACATAATACTATACACACACATATGTAATTTCTCACTTTAATTATTAGATCATTATTTTAATAATTAAATAATCTTATAAAATAGATTATATAACACAAATCATATGAAAGTGAAAACAATTAACAATTTGAAAAAAAAAACTGATTAAATATATTATTTTGTAATTTTATAAGTTAGAATTAATAAATAGAGAGGATTGTCAGGTTAGGCAGGCCAATGTGTGGCTTCTACGTTCTTTTTTTATGAAAGATTTCTACACTCTTTCAGGTAAAGTGTTATATGTTTTTTACATGAGCAAAGCATGTTCAAGGACATTAAATATTGCGCTAGTAATGTGTTGTGTATCAATATATCATATATATTTGTTCCCAATCTCCGTTTTCACACGTTTGTCTTTACTGTTTTGTAGCTTGTGGATTGCCCGATGTCTTTACTCCCGTTTGACCTTTTTTAATATATTTTTAGAACGTATGTTACTAATGTGTAGCTTTGGAGCTTATAATAATTTTTTTATTGTTTATATTGTTGCTTATTGCCTGTTCCCCGCTTGTAATGGGTAGTGAGTACCATTTCGTTTATGTTATTATATTTTAGCATCTCATCCTCTCACTTGTCATATTCAATATAAAGGAAACCTTCCCCCCTCCGCCAACATGAACATTCTTTTATCTCACATCTTTTTTGATTGTTACTTTGTGTCGCTTGTCTAAAGGTTTCTGCCAGTATCGTATTGTTGTGAAGATAGACCGTATCACCTATAAGGAAGTGTTGCACTGTATTTCTGGGCATACAAATCCGTTTAAGTAATGTTTGATGAAGCTGTTTGTGTTTATTTTGTTTTCGCTTTGTATTAAGCACTTCATATCTTTCGTTCGCTGTTATTGAGTTCTGTTTGTTTGTTTTTCAGCTGGATAGGATGCTTATTGTGATTGATGACCGATCTGTGATGAAGCTATTTGGGGTGGACTTGTCCAACAAAAAGTATACAAGATTACCGATTTCATAGTGTGCCTAAATCATGATCCAAGTGTGACCAAATATCACTTAGTCTTGCAGCATAACAGTAGCGTTGAGCGATATGATGCAAACATGCCTAAACATTGCTGAGATTTAGTTACTATGCCACTTGTGTTATATGGACTCACTAATTTTGGAGGTTTAATTGGTAAAACTAATATGACGAGCTTTGGTCAATAAGATTATATTGTGCACAAGTATATTTTGTTTTTTTTTTGTTATATTGATATGAGTTTTTCAGACACTTGCGGTTTTCTGATGGCTGTTTATGAGTTTTCGTTGGATGATGATAAGGATTGCATGAACGGGAGATCACTATTTTGCTTGAAGATAATAACATGTTTTCTGTTGGGTTAGTATGCTCAACTTGGTTGATATTCTCCGCGAAGGTGTAATGTGTGTGGTGCTAACTGTAATGAATATTTTTTTTAAAAATAGGGACAACAAAGTTTTTCCTTGTGTGACAAAGGGTGGCTGCACTAACAGGGCTCTGAAGTTGTAATAAAGTAGTAATCTTGAGGGGCAAGTGCTGGTTGTTATATGGTGGTAACATCGTATCATAATGTGCAGACGATCTGGTGGTAACATCGTATCATAATATGACAAGTGTTTTTTTCAACCCAGATTTCCTAGATGTTGCCCAAAAACGAATATTAATGTTGACCCGAACTACTCAAATTGATCTTGCTTCATCTGTCCCCATTCTGTAAAAGTTTATTTTGGATTTGTTGTTTCATGGCTTCTGATGGTTATGTGATTGTGTTGTTTTGCAGACGATGTACCTTCTTTTCAGTTTTCTCTTGTACGTGCTTGCAATAAGAACTTATGTATTATATGGAAGTTCATTTGTATTGTAGTTGTTGTATGTTAAGATGTGGTTGTACTATGGTAATTTTTACTTTTAGTGGTGATGTTTGGTTTGTAGCAAGTTATAAGTTTATCAAATGGAATTTGTTGTTGTCATGATTGTTAAACCACACTTGTAGACTCTTTCATTTTCCAAATAGATAAAGTTGTTGAAATTGTGCTTAGTTTGATAGGTGAATGTGGACAAGCAAGACACACAAAAGTAGGCTCTACATTGCCCAGCTAAGTGTGGTGTTAATATAACTCTGTTAATTTAATATTGGTATCGATGGTATAATGGGCCGATTTGTAAAGCCCATTAGTGAAGCAAAGCGAATAAAATCCAAAAAACAATAATGTATAATGAATGTAATATGGATATTGAGATAATTAGGGATTTGACTAAAGGTGACAATATAATCCACACAGATATATGAGGTTTAAATTACACGACAGACATGCATATCGCCGTAACTAGCTAGTGAAGAAACTCTAGGTACCTAAAGCATACATTTAACATTATTTGTCAGGGAAAGTGTCCATCTACATCTTCACAACTTACGAAGCCCAGACTTAATCCTAATTCCGCCGCTGTTGGTAGTTGTTGTTGGTTAATGTCATTTTTTGGGTTTTCAATTTGAAGGGTGGTAGTGTCACTCGCTGGTGGATGCGACGTGGTAGCTTCTTCCGTACATTGCGATTTTCTATATCATGTGACGCTTCTAGGTTTGGGATGTTGTGATATTGGCGAGCCTGAAGTCGTTGGATTGGTGTGATGTTCATGTAAACATGATCCTTGAAATTTCAGATTTGTATTATGTCTTTATTACTCAGTGTATTTCCAAGCGCTATATATGGTAAGAGGTCTTTTTATGAGTCTATTGGGTTTGTCTCTTCGACTGGGTTCTCAGTTTCACATGTCTCCCAGAAATGGTTGCATATTCTATGTGTGCTGAATATGCTATATATCCAACGGAAGAACCATAAGTCTTTGCGAAAGAAGTACTTAGTATTTGCTCAAACATTGTGTTTTTCTGCAATTGCGTAGGTCCACTCCCTGTTTGGTTTGACATTACTTGTCGTATTGCAAGACCTCCACTCTTGATGCAAATTAATCTTACTCCACTTCTCCACCTTCCGATGCATCTCTACATTGCATGGTAGCAGAATGGAGTGTATGTTGCTTGCATCCAGTTCATTGGATTTGTGAAATTAGTTTTTTGTTATTTGTTGTGTTTGTGTTTTAAAAGTGTTTTTGTTACTGCGGTTGAGGGGAATTTAAATAGAACTTTAGAGGGTAGTGGTTCAATTGCGTAATTTCCTAAACAACTGTGTATGGTCAGACAATGTTGTAAAAGCCGGACTGGAAGGCGAATCGGAGAGAGTTTCGGGTCACAGTTCACACGGTTGGGTCGGTCGAACCGATGGTCGAACCGGTGACATAATAATTAAAGAAAAATTATATTGTTTTTAAATATATAAACATAGAAGCAAATTGTGATAGTTTACTCTCAATGTTTTATAAGAGATCATTAATCAAGAAAATATATAGTTATTTGAAACTTAGGAAATAAATTAATTTTTTGTATTATGGAAAAAGCAGGATAAATAATATGTTTTAGTAAAATAAATAATAAGATTATGAAAGTAATATATTTATATAATCAATGAAAACAAAAAATGAAAATTGAATACCGTCGAATAAGTACTCCTATTATATAATCACCATAGAGTTTAAAATATGTCATATGAAAAAAAGATTAAAAGGCTTCGGTGAATGTGTATGTTTGTGGATTTGGAAAATGAAATTAAAAAAAGAAGTCAAAAGTGACAATAAATGATATGACAAGGAAGATGGCTTTTATCCTAAGCCAAAAAAGGAATATGGCTTTTATACTTTTATAATGTGTGTTTTCTCTCAGTTTTCTCCTTCTCTCTTTGTGAGTGTCTCCGGCCAAGGCGTCTCCGGCATGTTCAGAGGTAAAGTGGTTCAAGTTTTTTTTCTTCTATTTCATCGCCACTTTTTAAACTACATGGAGGGGCCTATTAAGGGAAAAATCAGAATATTGAGTCCCAGAATTTTTTTGTTAGTTTCTTCCTTCCTCCCCTTTCTTCTTCCTTGTTCTCTCTCAAAGTAAATGGACGAACTCATCAACCGGGCGTTTTTTCAAAAATCGTTCTGACTCCCGGCTCAAAAGGCGGTTCTCACTGGCCCAACACGGCTCAACCTCCCAAACGGCTCCCATACTTGAATCGGGCCGCCTGATGCTCCGGTCAACGGTCCAGCCGGTCGGACTATCCTGCTTGGCTCGATTTTCATAACACTAGGTCAGACATCATGGATTCTTACGGCTTCTTATGCTTTAATCACGCAAGTTTGCAGCTTTTAAGTTTAATTGTTACACCTTAAGTGTGCCTCTAAAGGGTGATTTGAATTGGATTTTCATTGCATTATACTTGTATCTTTGGTTGTCAAGTGTTTAGTAAACCTAATGGTTCAATTCTCTTGGTTTCGTTGTTTCCATTCTGGCTGATTGACGTGCAACTGTGACAGTTACCCATTGAATTGAGACTAAAATAATTCGAATAGTGACTTCATTTGCATATTTACGATTGATTTCCTGTCGTTATTATGCTTTGTTTTTGTGCATTGTGGAGGGTTGTAGTTGGAATGGGTAAATTGTTCAGCTTATGTAGGTTGCAGTAGATTTGAAGGGAGTTGGTAAACAAACACCACGACAGAGAAAGATTTTATAGTACATTTGATTACATATTGGGTGAAGTTTTTGTTGTAAATTATCACCCTACTTTTGGCGTGGTGAATTAACACTAGGTCGGACATCATGGATTCTTACGGCTTCTTATGCTTTAATCACGCAAGTTTGCAGCTTTTAAGTTTAATTGTTACACCTTAAGTGTGCCTCTAAAGGGTGATTTGGATTGGATTTTCATTGCACTATACTTGTATCTTTGGTTGTCAAGTGTTTAGTAAACCTAATGGTTCAATTCTCTTGGTTTCATTTTTTCCATTCTGGCTGATTGACGTGCAACTGTGACAGTTACCCATTGAATTGAGACTAAAATAATTCGAATAGTAACTTCATTTGCATGTTTAAGATTGATTTCCTGTCGTTATTATGCTTTGTTTTTGTGCATTGTGGAGGGTTGTGGTTGGAATGGGTAAATTGTTCAGCTTATGCAGGTTGCAGTAGATTTGAAGGGAGTTGGTGAACAAACACCACGACAGAGAAAGATTTTATAGTACATTTGATTACATATTAAGGTGAAGTTTCTGTTGTAAATTATCACCCTATTTTTGGCGTTCACAACGTGAGTTGATTGACGACACAATCGTCATTAGATTGGCTGCAATAATGGTGTTGGTAGTTGGTGATACTATTTTCTCACTTGTTCTGGTAAGGATGTTGTACTTCCGTGTTGTTGGCTGATAATGTTTATTGTTGTTGGGATGGGATTGCTAATGCGATAAATTTTTTCTCTTTAATCTAATGATTAATAACGAGCATAAATTCCCGTGCGTTGCACGAAAGAGAAGACTTGTCATAAAGGATTGGAGTAGGGATTAAGGGTTTGAAAATATGAAACCGAATTTGTAAAAACAATTACATACTCAGCAATGTTTTTGGAGGACTTTATTACAATTAAAGTGAATCTCAACTTGCATAAGAACTCGTCAGTAAGTTGATGTCTAACCTGTGGAGGAAATAAAGAATGAAAATAGCTTCTAAAACTTATTACTTTAGTTTGTGATTCAATCCTAATGCAAAAACATGTGTTAATCCTTGGGAGATATAACTCTGACATGATGCAATTTGACTTGCCAGGAAATTAATGAAAAAATAATTGTAGTACAATGCTACTTAGATTTGTAAATGCAAGACTCAACTAACCCAAGTAGTGATTTAAATATCTATCAAGTGAAGAAATGAGAGTGAAATTAGCAAAGAAGACCTCTCTTTGCCTCTCTTTATATGAAGCAATGTTATTAAAACTGGGCCGAGCCAGACGGTCCGACCGGCCCGACCGTCGGCCGGTGGTTGTGGCGACTTGGCTATGGTGCAGGACCGCTTTCAATGGTCTAGCCGCGTTGAGCTGGCGTGGCCCGTCGTTTAAGCCGGAAACCGTGATCTAGCCGGGAACCGGAACGGTTTTCATAAAACCGGACAGTCCAAAATGAAAACTTTCTCGCCGGAAAAAATGAAATGATAGATAGAAGATGAAGATATTTGGAAAGCTAACTTTCACTTTTTAAGCAAAAATGGAGGAAAGATAAAATCTTGACGAAACAAAGTGTGAGATCCGAGTTATATTTTCTTCAACAAGGACATTGTCATCTCCTTCTCTTCCTCATTTCTCATTGGAGAAGCCATGGACAGTGAGCAAACAAAGAAGAAAGATAATGAAGGAAGAAAGAATTTATTTAAGCTCTTTCAACTTTTGAGCTTCTGATGGCGTGCAACTGTGCAAGGGTAAGAGAAGAGATAAAAGGTTAATAAAAAGAAGTAATGATGGTGTCTTGTCTTTTCCATCGTGATGTGTGCGCAGACATTGGAAGACTGTGAATGTAAATGCACATGACCACTTGAGAGATAAAGGGAACGGGAGAATATATGAAGTAAAATTAATTTAGGATAAACACAAAAGTAAGAAAAAGAAAGAAATGAAGGAGGTGAGTTTTGTTTTAAAAAAAATAAAAGACTTATTTTATTAAGTTAAATACAAAATATTTGGTTTGTTTAATAAGTTTCTAAATTTTCTTAGTCTAATAACTTTTATGAAAGAAGAAGAGGTGAAAAGATTACAATTTGTTTGTGTGTGTGTATATATAAAATGTATTTTTAAATGTTAGATATTTTTCATTAATTATTAAGTCACGGTCTGACCATCGGTCCGACCGATCCGACCGTGTGAACCATGACCCGGAAGCCTCTCCGGCTCGCTTTCCGGTCCGACTTTTACAACATTGATATGAAGCATAAAAAAAGTCATACTTCAAAATCATAAAAGATAAACTCTAAAGTAAAATAAAAGATTGAATTTTTAGTTGGCTAACAAAGTATTTGGTCAATCAATAATACTCTGCTCACAAAATTGTCATGCTTAAAATCAACCTTCATCTCTACATACACTTCTTTACAAAATCTTCTGCATAAAATGATCCTTTGCCCCATCTCCATTAGACGTACTTTTGAGTGATCTATTCCATGTTATCACACATCTCAAAATCATGTCCATTCTATTCCACTGAGAATCAGCCCTGAATGTTAGATATATTCATTAATGATTTGTAACTAACCAAATAAGTGAACAAATGAAGAAAATGATTGCAAATAATTGCAGTACAATGCCAAGAAGTCATAAAAATGATTGCAGAACAATTCCAGTTAAAAAGGAATATTGAGTACAATGAAGAAAATGATTGTAGTGCAATTTTATTATTTGGTTTTGAAAGTGTAAGACTTATTCCATAAATTCAGATATAACTACCCTCATCAAAGAACATTAACATGTATAGCACATCCAATTTTACAATTTTTTAAGGATTTCCAAATAGGAATGCATACATTTTGCCATTGTAACACTTTACTTGCCCTGCACACTGGATGAAAACATTCGCAGGTAGCCTGTTTTACAGCATTTGATTTGATGCAAATTGATAGTCCCCTTATTAGGGAAGGGAGGGGATCCCTACCCCAAAACATATGTATTAAGGCATGAGAGCCAACCAAACAATAAGCAATATGGGATTTAGACATTATACTTATCTTAATGTATACCACAAACTCTACTGCATCACTTGAAAAATGATGCAATTATGGAGCAAGTCACTAGCATGATAGTTCTTCCATGACTGCTCATGGTTTCATGAAACAAATATCATGCCATAAGTGATCAAAAAAACAAAAGCCTTGCTGCGTACAAGTAGTACATAATAACAAGCTATAAACTACCAAGAAAAATGGTTAATATTCACATCAACAAATGAAAATCTTTTTATATAATAGTGTAATACCATTATGGTAACAACCTCCTTCACCACCCCTGCTATTGTGGTTGTGACCACTCTAGTTATGGCATGTATTAACATGTATAGGTAGCTTTGAAAGGAACATAGAGGTCTCAATAAGCATAAGATGTAACTAACAACACCACAGTAAGAAACAGAGTCTCAATAGACCTCATTAGTGAATCAAGTCCAACTTTGGCATCTTTCACTGCAAGGAAGAAGCTAAAATGATAACATGAACATTAAACAATAAGAAAATAGTTGAAAGGGTCAGAGAATATCATGAATAGGGGCTAAAATGCTATCATGAAGAAGGGAGAAAACGCCAAAACACACAAAGGATTATGCTGCACAATGAATATATATGTTCAAAGGATATCCAAAACCATAAATAAAGTTGGAAAGGAGGAAGAACTCCACCAAGTGAAATCCAAGCTTCTTCCTTGTTTCTAGTGAAGTAATGTATGATACACATTGGATTTATTGCTTTGAGGACATTGGGGTCATACTTGATGAAGTTAAAACATTGCAACCAATGAGTGTAAACCATAGACAAATAATGGGAGCAAAACAGTATACAATGAACTTATGACCAAAACACAAAAACAATCACCAAAACAGAAATAATTAAATTCTAAATGAACTTGTGACTAAGACTACTAAACAAAAAAAAACATACAAAACAAATAAACACTGATCCTATCATCTGTCATTTAACTTGTAGCTTCATTATCCCTTCAACATCAGAAAAAGCTTTCAAAATAAATTTAATGATGTATTAGGGAAAAATACACACACACACACATTATATTCTATTTTTAATTTTAATATTCAGCCACACTCAAACAAAGATTTCCAGAGAAGAACCCTGCTAATAGAGATTTTCCCATGCATATCAGAACAGCAAATTAGAACTACAATCAATGTAGGCTAAGTCACATAAAAGGAAAAATACCATGAAAAAAAATATAAAAAGAAGCTGTTGCACCTATCAAAAATGAAATATACAAAATTATACATGCTAAAAAATATACAATAAATCATGTGCTTAACAAATCTGATTTAAGGGAGGTAAAAAACATGATCAATTTGAAGAGCACAGACCAAGGGTGGCTGGAAAGATTCAGGAGCAAGCAATCTAATAATGGCTGTCATTAGAAATACTAATAAACTTAGCTAAGCATTTACCCTAAGGAATTTATGTATTATCTAAAGTAGAGTATAGTGTAAAAGATGTTTACCTCCACTGGCTCATAGATGAGGAAGAACAAAACTTTCACGATATTCTAGCATCCTTTTTCTGGGCATCACAAAACTTGTGAGAAAGATGAGATCAAAAGTGAAATCATATCAACTTAGGCAGTGCTTAAAACAGGCCAAAGTCATTAAATCTTTTCTACATGCAATATACAACAACTTAAAAAGCAAGCCACAAACTTTTTTTAAAATTTAAAGCAAGCCTAACGTATTGGAAATTGAGAGGGCAATAATAGCTTGAAGGCATATATGATCATCAAAAGATCGGGTATTCTTTGATCATAGGACTGATTGTCTGAGAAATATAACTGTCACATCTCAAGCTCACTGTAACATCCTGAAAAATTTAATTCAGGATTAGAGAGTGTTTTGGGAAATTTTGGAATTTTTAGGAATTTTTGGGATATTTTTGGAAATTTTGAGTAATTAATGTGCATATAATTAATTAAGAAATGAAGAGTTTGAAATATGAGGGAGTGGTAAAGCTAAAAATATTTTGAAGTTTAAGGAGATTGGAGGCTGGTTTAAATGGTTTTAGAATTAAAAGAGTACACTGTGACAAGTTTGGGCTACAAATTATCATATACCACCCTTATTTCACCTAACCAAACATGCCCCTCCCCCTTTACTATATAAACACTCAACTCACTCCCTCCCTCTCACCCGATATCTCCTCTCCTCCCCCACCCCTCAATTTCGATCTCTCTCTTCTCTCCTCAGATTGCGGCGCCAGAGACAGCGGAGGGCGGCGGAGCTAGCCGTCGACGGTGCGGCTGGCCCTCCCTCGCAAACAACCCCAAACCCACTTCCCATTTCCTCTCTTTGTCTTCTCCTCTCTCCACCATCGTCCTTCTTCTTCTTCGGCGTCGGCGAGCTCGGACGGCAACGAACCGTGGCGGCGGCGACGCGAAACATGACCGTTTTCCGGCGGACGACGCCGTGGCCAGCGGTGGCCGACCCTTCCTCTCTCGTTTTGGAACTCCGTAAGCACTTCCTACCTTTTTGTGATTTTGAACCTGAGATAAATGTCTCTTTGAAAACTTAGGGTTTGGCCATATTTAATTCTTTGAAGCTTTAGATAGAATTCATGAATGTATAGGCGGTTAATTGAAGATTTCTGGAAGGCATTTGAGTTATCTTAAAGTTAATAATTACTTTGGAATTTTGTTGATATTTTAAGGCTCTTTAAAGTTAGGGTTTGTTGATGTGAGATGTATTGAATAAATTGGTGATTAATTGATGCTTACTAGGGTTGTGCAATGACATTGGAATGGTGAAATCGATGGGATTGGTATTTAGGAAAGAAGTTGGTGAATAAAGTGTTTGATTAAATGGAACTTGACTATGTAAAGTGTATGTTGGGAGTGTTGGTTGATGATGAGTGTTGGTAGGTCACCTTAAGTGCAAACTTGATATTAATGATGTTAATTTGGTTGGTTTTGAAGTGTTGTTTGATTCTTAAAAGTGAAATGACCTCATGGTTGTCAAAAATGTTAATATGTGCGAATAGAATGTCTTATTGTAAGTTAGTGAGCTTATTTGTTGATGTGATTTATGTTAATGGAAGTGGGTAATATTGTATTGATTGAGTTGAAATGATTTATTAGAAAAATGAATGTAAGGGGAATGGGTAGTAATATATGATACGAGAGAGAGACATTAAACCTTATAAAGTAGAAATGATACTAATTTATTATTCTATACTACATCATTATAGGATTGATTGTGATGTGGTTGTGAGGCATCGGGAAAGGATGAGAAAATGCACATCTACTTGTTAGGCAAATCCTTTCTAACATGGTTAGCTTTTTATTATCCATGATAGCATCTATATTGTATCTGGAAATCCTTTTCTATCATGGATAAGGTTTTAATACTAGAATATTCTTTTTCTAACTATGATAGGTATAGTAATATTATGGAAAATCCTTTTTCTATCATAGTTAGTAAAGAGATTATAGAATTAAAATTGGATATCATTAGTTAATTAGGGACTAAGTAACAGTGTGTTACAACTTGGTTATCAGTATTTGGTATACGATAACCCTGGACTGTGCTGCATTGCATATAGTTTGGCAATATACTTTCTTTGTATTCTCTTCCTTATGTGCATGAATATCTGCCCTTTTGAGAGGAATATCACTCATCCCGTGGTGGGGAGAGAGTTATAACCGCAATTTGAATAGGTATTGTGGAGAGATTGAGATGAATATAGTAAGAATAACTATATAAATAAAGATGTTTGTAAGAATTTAGGAAGAATAACGAAATAAGTATGCTTCTCTGGGGTCTCCAATATAATTATGTGCCGGCCATAATCATAGTCGAGGCATCATGAGATACCTTATTGGGTTAAGGGATGAAGGAAATTGAAAATCACGATTAATAATGAATTTAAGGTGGAATAAGAATTATTGACTTTAGTTCTTGGTTGATTTGTTTGCTTGTTAAACTATGTCATTATTGATAAATTTGAGTCGTTGTAAGATGATGTGATAATCTAAGTGGATGAAAATGGATATATTATGTTTGGATGGGAAATGGTTCTTGTGCTTTGACTATTAATGCTATGTTTGTTCTGAATTTTAATGTCATTTTTAGCAAACTTTAAGCAATATAAATTCTGTTTTGTAGTCAAGTATTAGAGTGATATGTGAAATATCAGCATGAAAGCTGATTGGATATCCATGAAGTTGGTTAGGTGAGACTCTTTGCAAGAAGTTCTACCTTATGTTATTGATCTCCAAACCTTTGTTCAGCCTCTCAACTTTTTCTCTTATGTTCAAGGAGTGATATGTCTAATGCTTTCCCTTTTATCTTGGTGATTGTGGGCTGATTCATAGGAAAGAATTTATAGGCAAGTTGTTTCTAGAAAGATTGTTGATGCTTTGTACTTGCATATGTATTTAGAAATTTTTTTTTGCAATTTGAGATTTAGGAAGGAAATCTTTAAAAGTTTATGTTACAAGAGGAAGTGATAGTTAGGAGATTAAGAAGGACTAATAAGTTTCTAGGCTAGTTCTTTGATTGATGGTATGATAAGTTTATTGATCATTTTAATGTGATGTTAAAGGATTGAAAATGTGATTTTAGATGAGAGTAATGGAAGAGGAGTTAAAACATGTGACATATTGGTGATTAAGTGGAGTTGAATGAAGTTATGATGTTTTCAATGTTTGAATACTACTTGGGTAATGCTTATTACGTATTTGAGATTGGTTGCAAATTGTATGCTCTCAAATAGACATTTTTTTATTTAGAGGATCAAATTGTGGTGAATTTTGTAGAAAAGAATAATAACAAAGTATAGTTTTTGGTTTGGAAAGTTGATGCAATGTGTTATATTAAACGAAAGATTATAAAAGTTTGTTGATGTTAGAATTATGTCCTTTAATTTGTAGTTGAGCATTATGATGAGAACGGTGAACTCTGTTCTTTATTTTTGTATGTTGGTGATGTTGAAAGAGAAGAGAAGAGAGACTTAGCTTAAGGGAAATTTAATTAGTGAATCTTTTAGTTATCGGGAAATCACCAGCTGACATGTTGGGTGAATTGCTCCATGATGAAGAGGAATTAGTGACGTTGGTGTGTTGTTGGGAATTGTTAGCAATATGTGAATTATTACCAAGATGGATTAATTATTTTGGAGTGATGGCTATGGATTTATGATTGATTGGAGAAATTCAGGTTTTGGATTAAAGTTGATTAAGGAAACTACCAGGATTAAACTATGGTTTGATGACATAGAGTAATATTTTGGATATGAAAAGAAGACTGAGTGTGACAATTGTGGAAGTGTAGATTTTAACGTTGTGAAAGAGTAAATAGACTTTATTGAACATGAAATAGAGAATTACTGAGCATGAATTTTCTTTTAGGTTTGTTGATGGATTTTGAAGTTACGATCATGATGTGATAAGTGGTAAAGAAATTAGTTGAGTTTAATATTTTATGTTGAAGTTTTAGCAAAATTTTTTTTTTATTGATTCATGGGAATTGAATACAATTGATGTCGATTTTGATGATGAAGTTGATATAGTTAGACATATGTTAAGTAAGAGTCACTAGTTAAAGTAACGAATAAATTCCTACGGAAATGTTATGTAATGGTTAAGAAGTGAAGATATTTGAATATGACTAAGGAAATAATTGAATTTGGAAGATGTGATTAAAAGATTTGATCCATTATTGAATAGTATTTTTGTTTTTGAGTAATGTGAGTCTTGAAAGACTTACGGAATAATGTGGATGATTGGGAAGTGGTGAGTTCTATAATGGAATGGAGGATGGTTAAGTAGTAGTCGAAGTGAGAGATATTCAATGGATTTAGATACCCTTAGTATTTATGATTGAAGTTTTATGGTTTGCCAAATTGGTTCGAGGATACTAAGGTTTCTCATAATACCTATAGAATTACCTTGGATATGAGAGTAATCAAAGTGATTCAGGTTCTTAAGAATATATTGAGTGAATTTCGTTATATATTATTTCTTAGATTGGTGTGACATTGAATTTTGGGGACAAAATTCCTAAAAGGTGAGGAAAATTGTAACATCCTAGAAATTTAATACATTATTAGAAAATATTTTTAGTAAAGAACCATTAGAAAACTGGAAATATTTAGGATTTTTGGGGAATTTTAGATATTTTGAAAGTTTTGGGGAAATAAGTGCCTAAAATATTCGATTAAACTGTTGGAAAACTAGGAAATTAAAAGGGCTTTTGGGTAAATTAAAATATTTTGGAGGCTAAAGAGTTGGATGCTTGACATATTATTTGAAATTAAAATAGAGTATTATGGTAATTCTCCTATATGTTACCATAAGCTTTCTAATTAAATAAAACCAAACACTCCCTTCTCTTTCCCCAAACACAAAACACGTCTTCTTCCTCCTCACATACACTTCTATTTTCTGTTTCTCCTTCCACACACACATACATCTTCGATTCTCCCTCCCCCAACTCTTCTTCATCTCTTTTCTCTTCTCCTCACTACCCTCTTTCCGTTTCCTCACTACCTTTGCTCGGTCCCCATCGTTTTTCACTCTCCCCCTTCGTCTTCCTCGTGTCCGACAACCCCAGCGACGGCGGCGGAGGTTTCCGGCGAGATTATCGACGGAGTTGGCGACTGAAGTCACATATAATCCAAGATTTAAGTTCAGGTGAGTATATCTTTTAGCTTTCTGACCGATTTTAGTGTTCTTGGGCGAGTTGAGTGTAGGTCCGAAATTTGATTGGGGTTTCTAAGTTTAATAATTGATGTAGGGAGTCTAAAGCTTCGAGTTTTAGTGTTTGAAAAAGGATTTGAGGTTTAATTTGAAGGCTTACAAGAGTTTGGTACAAATTTTTGAAAACCCTAACTTTTGGGATTTTTGATTTGTCTCTTATTCTTCAATTTGTTATTAACTAGTATGTGGGTGCATTGTTTTATTTCTGTAACTTAAATAAGTAGACTAAATGACAGTGGATTGATTGCCCTTTATGCTTTCAGGTTTGATTATGTGTTCTTGGGTGCCTTGTTTATTTGAGTATGGTGTTTTCTGTACATTTTGAGATGCTTGATCTGTCTAGTTTACCGTGTAGTAGAGTGTAAATTAGTCAAGGATTTATGTTGATGATTAGAAATTCTGTTGTTTTGTTTTTTTTGTGTGTGTAATTGGTTGTGCGGAAGAGAAGAGTAAAAAGGGATTTATGATTGAGAGTTCATGATTTTGGAAATTCTTTGGTCTATGATTGTGCTATTCTGTGGGAATATTTAGGTGATTATGGTTAAATTGATGATTGGAGGGGAGAAGTTAGTTTACTTTCTGCATTGTTTTTGGGACGAGTGTGGTAGGAGAGAAAGAGGAATAATGGTTTTGAAGTTGATGTTGTGTGTTTATAACCTCATGCCATTAATTCGTTAATAGCCAAATGGGATTAGGGAGGAATGAATAAGTTTGTTTCAAAGTGTGGATTGGAGTTATGTGTTTGTGATCAGATATTTTTATATCCAGTATTGTGCTTATTTCAAGATTGGAAACTATTGAGTAAGGTTTGAGGAAAAGGGAAATCATTTTGGGCTATAGTGTTTCTCAATTTTGAACTCAACTTAAATATAAGTTCTTTTCTTAGTACTTTGATTTTATTGGAAGTGGTTAGGTTATTAGGAGCGTACTTGTAAGTCTTGTTGACTTTCTGTTGTTTTTGCGAAGTAGCTGAACTGATTGTGGCTTTGTTTTGGATTGTTATGAATGTTTGGTTAATGATAAAGTTGGCATGCTATTTAATTGTGATTTTTGCAGATTTTGGGGGCAGTTTTGTAGTTCCTTGGGTTTGGTTTAAGTTCTCAAAATTTGATTAGAGGTGACTTTGAGTTAGGCATGAAGCATTTGTGTGCTTTTCTTATAGTTGTATGGTTCATTAAGAAATTGGAAATGTGATTTAATTAATAAAGGCTGATTTAATTAGATGTGTAATGTTTTGAAACAGAGCTTAGAATGTTTAAGGTTGTATTGGAATGTAAAAGGCCGTGTTTTTGGTTATACATGTCAGATTCAGTTTTGAAGCAAGCTGAAATATTAATTAGGTGTGGGTATTGTGAATTGAATTCTGCATGATGAAAATATTGATTTTCTTTGTGCTTTTGCTCGATTGACTTGAGGATAAAACAAAGATTTGCATTTTGGGATTTGAATGAAATTTATTTGAGTTGTCATTTTAGTAAACCTTGATGCTGACAATGTGTGGTAATAGTTAAAAAGAACTATTAAATGCTTTGGATATGAGTACTTCAATCTTTGATTTAAAGTGTGGTAGGGAGGCTTAAAACTGATTTCATTTGCTGTTATGAACTAAGATTGAATTAGGCGAATCTTTATGTGGTGTGTGAAACTGATTTTTTTGATCACTAGTTGGTTTAAAGATTTATGAAATTGGATATTCTTTGACTTGTCTGGTTGCTGTTTTGTGAGGATGAGGAATCATATTTATCTTGGGCAATTAGTGTGCATGGATTTTCAGTTTAGTACATCTGAATATGGAGTTGCTGCTTTAGTTGTACTGCTTCTTAATGTATCACGGACCACGAAATTTTGAATGCAAGTTGCAAAGATGTGTAAAAGGATGTTTTGTGTTTCACTACACTGTTTGGAATTTTTCAGGATGTAATACGAAATTTACCTTTGATGTGAACTTGTTTTAAATATCAGCAACTCTAATTGAACATGAACTTATCCTAATGTTAAATTGAGTTGATGACATAAAGATGGAATTTTATAATTGAATGTGACTAAGCTATTATAAAACAGAATTTTGTTTTGATCAAATGGCAACTCGCCATATCAATTCAACTAATTGAATATGATATTGGTCATGTTTTTGATTGGTTATGAATTGAAAATCTAAAGCAGTGATGCTTATTGTATGTGTGTGACTTGTATGTGCTCAACTCATTTGCAAAAGAAAGAAAAGTTAGGAATAACATTCATGAAGGGATTGGGTAGTAATAACATATGAATACGAGAGAGACGTTAAGTGTTATAAAGTGAAAATGATATTAATTTATCATTTGTATTATATCACTATAGGAGGAACTAAGAGGGAAGTGTTTGGAGAGCATTTTCAAGAAATGTTAAGGAAGAACATCGCAATGCTAAGGGCGACAGGTAATCACACTTAACCTTGCTATAACAATGAGGGTGACGTTAGCTGGGATTTTGTAAAATCCTTTCTCACCCTCTATATATATATATTATCTTTGAAAAGTTATTTTCATACAAAACAGGCTACCGGGTGCCTTTCAAACACGATTATTTTGGTATAAAGAAAATTGTTACTTGCTTTATATGTGCTTTATATTTATATGGTATTCTGGTTGGTGGTGGACTGTTGCAGGATAAGTGTGAGAAATGTATATAGTACATGTTAGGGATAGCGATAGTTAGAAAAGGGAAGGACTTGAATAGTGAGATATGAAAGGGAATGATAAAGTGTATGATATTGATATTGAAATTGAGATACTGAATGAGATTGAAATGGATGGATGAGGATGGATATTGTGAGCGTTGCATGACACTGAAATATTTATGTACCATCGCGCGATGATAACTGTCGATTGGCCGATCGACAGTTATTTGTACTGATGATCCTTTTCGGATTGATTGGATCGGGGATCATAGGTCGACTTATTGAGAGAAGTTACCTACGGTTGTTTTGGCATTGAAGAGCCCAACCGCCCCTACGGTTGTTTGGCATTGAAGAGTCCAACCGTTCCCGTTCTGCAATGGAAACAGAATTGGGGTTCTCTCTCTGGAGATTGCCAGAGAGGGAAATTTGCCTCCTCCTTGTAGAGAGAGGCACAATGTCAAATCATATAGTGAAGATTAGATGCATGTATGCACCGTGATGGCACAATGCATCTATAGGCGAGTGTGAGAGCTGTTGTGGTAGTATTATTTGATTGAAGTATGGGAAGATGAAATTTAGTTAGTGTGGAATTGACTGAGAGATGTTGAGTGATACATGGGGAGTAGAGATGAGGAATTTGAGTTGATTGAGATGTGACAGAAGGATTTAAGTGATGGATGAAAGGAAATGTGAAATATATATATATATCATTGATTTTGAAACTGTGGTACCCTTTAGACGCCCTCGCTACCGCACATCTCACTGTTATAGTGAGTTAAGCGGTGATTACTGGGACAAATTGTCTCATCCCACGATTACTGACATTTTTGCAGGTATTCATGCACAGGCGCGAGCATCAGGAAAGGGAATTAGGTAGTGGAGGTTGTGTTGTTTATTTAGAATTGTATATTGCCAATTTTTAGGTCTGCATTCGCTTCCGCATGTATATATTTTTATCTATGGTTTGATATCTATTAGTTTTGTTTATTAACCATGTTAGGCAAATCCTTTCTAACATGGTTAGCTTTTTATTATCCATGATAGCATCTATATTGTATCTGGAAATCCTTTTCTATCATGGATAAGGTTTTAATACTAGAATATTCTTTTTCTAACTATGATAGGTATAGTAATATTATGGAAAATCCTTTTTCTATCATAGTTAGTAAAGAGATTATAGAATTAAAATTGGATATCATTAGTTAATTAGGGACTAAGTAACAGTGTGTTACAGGTTGGGCTAAGTTCTATAATATTGCTATGCGGTGAGTAGTTTTGGCTTTAAGGTAAATTAAGGATGAGTAGAATCTGCTGGAAAATGCGGTCATCGTGAGACCAGATGTATGGAGTGGGGTGGTCTGTTGGTCGCACTGCTTCCCACAATGCGCGGGCGCCAACTGTTAGTTTTACAAAGAGCCCAAGCTGCAATAATTGGCTAATGTGTTAAGAGTCATTTAATTGTAAGAAAGGAAAGTGTAGAAATGAAAAGTGAAAAGGTGAAAGATGGAAAGTAGAGGAAATTATGGAAATAAAGTTTTAGGGGCCCTGGAAAAGTGTGGGATGGAGAGAGACAGTTTGTGTGTCCGGAATATATGTAAGTTACCATTTTATCTTTCCAATTCCATTTCCTTCATATCAATTCCTGCAACCAAATAGGCTCTTAGGTGGCATAGTTCATGCCTTTGGGGTTCTACTAAGGGCCCATTTGCTTGGAGGGAATCAGGATGATAGAAATGTAAATGGAAATGAGTGTAAGGGGGTAAAGATGGAAAATAGAGGAAATGATTAAAGTAAAGTTTGGGGACTCAGGAAAAGTGTGAGATGGAGAGAGAAAGCTCTTGGGCCTCGAAATATATGTTTTCATTTCCCTTTCCATATCCTTCTTCCCATTTACTTCCAAGCAAACATACCCTAAATAATAAGAGTAAAAACCAATTTAAAAGCATGGATAACATTTTAATCGGAAGACTATTAGTATCTTAAGTTTTGATAATGACTTGAGATGTAACACTTGCATGTTTCTCATCATACTTTATCTGTAGAATATTTATAAGTTTCATTATGTCTATCATATTTGTTCTTAAATGTCTAAGGTATTCACTCATGTCTTTATCATCATTAGAAGGAGGGAGAATATTAGAATCTTGTGTTTTCATGATGAGTGAACTTAGAATCATAAGCATAATAGACTTGGATCCATCCATATATAGGTGCATAGATAAATGGTTATCTATCCATAGGTGCATAGATAAATGGTTTTCTATCCATACGACACATAGATAAATGGTTGTTTATCCATAGACATACTTTAGCTATCCATAGTCAAAAAAGATCTATCTACCATAGACATATTTGAGCTATCGATAGACAAGGAAGATCTATCCATAGACATACTTGAACTATCCTAGACAAGGAAGATTTATCCATAGACATACTTGAGCTATCCATAGAAAAACAAGATCTATCCATAGACAATACTTGAGTTATTCATAGACAAAATTTATCTAACAGAAAACTGAGCATATATGGATAGAAAAGTCAGAGATTTAGCGATATCCTACGGATAGATAAGTCAGAGACATAAGTTGGCGATAAGCTATAGATGATTGAGCATACATCGATAAATGAATTAAGATATCGATAGAGCATCTGTGATATGATAAGAGTTATTCATACCTTAAATCGATAAGAGTTCATCTATTCCTATACCCTTTATACTATCGATATGTTTGCTCTAATCTTTCACTGAGAATACAAGGAGTTAGCGATAGACAAATGAAACATATCAATAGATACACTATTTTTCAAATACTGCTGCAAGTACAACAACTCTTACAAGAATGTCATAAAGTCGTTAAACACATGGGAATGTTTAGATTGCCTAACTCGGTAAAACTCATTGTACCTCCACCCAAAGCAAGCTAGTAGATGATGAAGCAATATTTAAAAGCTCTTATTTCAACTGTAATAATCCAAGAGAGCCAACGGGCAACTTACAACACCAAGATCTCATCTGCTATAAATACACAAGTCGTGGGCACGAAAAAGTGTGAGAAAACGTTTACAGAAAACCTCTTCGGATGGAAGTCCACTAACTGTTTCTATCTACTTCCAACACTCAAAGAGCTTAATCTATCTACTTCCAACACTCAAAGAGCTTAAGTTGTAATTATTCTTTGTATGTGAGTATGAGAGATTTCATTGTACATCAAAGTTTATCATAATCTGTGTTTAGAGAGAACATGTATTTGAAATCCTTCATTGTTGAAGGTTGCTTCTAAGTCTTGGGACTTAGAACCAGTGAATTATATCTTCTTACAAAGTATAAGGGGGAGTGTTTAGAGAGAGTCTCTGAAGCTCTATAAGGTCTCTGGTTAGCCCATTGAAAACCGTTGTAGGAGAGTCAGCAAATCTTGTGGGTTGAAGTTGAACCGTAAAAACTTTTAGCGAAAACCCAATGAGGTGTTGGGTACTAGATGTAGGCAAGAGGACTGGCCGAACCAATATAAATTGTGTTCTTGTTTTAATTGCTTTAGATTTTGATAAGCACAATTCACCCCCCCCCCCCGGCCAGTCTTGTGCATTTCTTTGTCATTTTCACTTTCAAAGACTTGGTACATTAATTAGCAGAGAAAACAGTAAAAGTGTGTTTCAACAAGCTAATAAGCCAATTCATATGGTAAGGCATAAGGGCCTGTTTGGTTGTAAGAAAGGAAAGTAAAGAAATGCAAAATGAAAGGGTGAAAAATGAAAAGTAGAGGAAATGATGAAACTAAAGTTTGTGGGGCCAGGAAAAGTGTGAGATGAAGATAGAAAGTTTGTGAGCCCAGTAATATATGTAAAATAATATATTGTCTTTCCATTTCGATTTCTTTCACACCAATTATATTCATGCAAGCAAACAAGCTATAAGAGTTTACAAATTATGTAGGAAATAGGGGTAAAAACATTTTTAATAATTTCTTTCATATTTGATTGAAAACAAAATGTGTTCCCTTCCTTGTTTTTAGAAAATTGAAAATCTAATTAATTACATGCAAAAACAAAGCTAAGTCACTCTTTTACAAGATCAGAGATATTAAGTCTATTAAAATTCTAAAATTATTAAGTTTTCTCTTATAGTTCAACTGAGCTGCTTTTAATATATCATATGCTATTCACATTCTTGATTCTTCGTCTTGTGGATTCCCTTGCCCGTTGCTGGACACATATTGTTCTTTGGCTTCTTTGCTTTTACCCCACAGAAGAATATACACGCCAATAATAACAATGCCCGATCCCAATGCACTGCTATGACACACACGTATATGGATATTAGGAAAAATGCAATATGAAGCGATATATCTTTGTGCAAGTTTTTAAATAAATAAGTTCAATATTTGAAAATTTCAAAGAATTCTTATTAAAACATGTGGTCATATATGATCCCCAAGTGTAGTAAATAGCTTGCTAATGAAACATAGTAAATAGATATAATTTAGGATGATATTTCATGGATATTTTTTTAGATTTACCTATGACATCTTGAATAATGTGAACACTTATTTATCTTATTGATATCTAGGATAATGATTTTGTGTAGAAAATCTCTAACTGTAGCCTGTGTGTTGTGGAAATTTTTATTTTTTGTTAATAAACTTTGCAAACATTAGTCCTATATAAATCTATAAAATAGGTATATAAGTCTCTCTATTAGGAAGATTAAATTTTAAACATTTTGAGGTCTTATTGATATTAAGAAGATTTTTTTAATACAAAAGTTAAACGAATTTAAAGATCAATAAGGATTGGCTATAGAAAAACTATTCAATATGAAATTAGCTAGCAATTATTTATGCTATCTATTCTGTATATGATTGATCTAAGTTTTGAATTGGGAAAATTTTTCTATTAGCAAAATTTAAGACATAGGAGTATCTTCTTAGTTTAATTTTGACAGAACACATTTATAAATTTTGGAAAAAAAATCGAAGGGGGTTAATATAAATTTAGCAACATATTTTTAGAAAATTCCAAGTTCCTACCCTTAAAAATATTAATGATTTGATTTAAACATTTATAGACATAAGACATATTTCAATTTAAGATCCTAAAATGACATAACTACTATGATGTTTTGGAGACTATTTTGGAATAGGAAATTTGAAAAATGAAAAAAAAAAACACTAAAAAAATTTGATAAGTAACAAAGTTGTTAAATTATTAAATTAAATAACAATAACTAATTTCATCAAAACTTCTATTGGATGTATAGCGATGGCAACAACACATTTACAACCTTACCATTTCAACTCATTAAAAGATACTGACAACTACAACAGTAACAATTTATTTTATTTGGATAGGTCTTCTCATGAAAAACTTAATCCCATAGTAGTCCGTAAATAATTAATTAATGAGAATCAAATCATTTCAAGAAACCATTTTTTGTTCTCATATATTCGAATATTTTATAAGAAATTGGTATATTATTTAAAAGAGGGGTAATTCGTAGTGGGGTAGAAGAAATTAACCTTCCAAGGTAAATTTGCTCATGTAAGAACGAGAGACCAAGAATGGCAACAAATATCTGTATGAGGGGAGTGTATGCAGCAGTAAAAACTGGACCCCTTAAGTTGACACACCAGGACATTGCAACGTAGCATAAGCCTGATCCCACCAACCCCTATATCCAAAGCAATACAAAGTAAAAATATAAATTAAATTTTCAATTATTATCTCTATCAAATTAACTAAGGAATTCAGTGGCCCAAATTTTATTATATTATTAACTGTATTCTTAAATCAATACATCAAAATATTGAATCACTGCAAATACTTTACGGGCTACTAATGTGAGATCTAAGTTTTGAAAATTTTTCATTGCCCTTAATTTAAAAAATGAAATAAGAAAAACAATTTAACAAGTGACAATTTTAATTAACTTAAATAAAAACAACAATTACTGCTGCGATAAGAATTTTCAGTAATTTTCTGGTTCAATTTCAATGATCGACAACTGTTTAATATGCAAGAACTTTAATTTGTCAAAAGAGATAACAACAATTACAGCAGTGACAATTAATTTAATTTCACCAAGGACACTTGTATCATTTAAAAAAAAAAGCTCAATTCCATAATAATCCCTAGGGACAACTTATATATATGATTGTGGAATCATTTTGTAAAGACATTATTTTAGCATTCCCTTATTTCGGAGTTACTTATATGCCTTTCTGACTTACATTAATTTTTCAATATTCAACAGTGATTTGCATATGTTTGATACTGCTTTTCTCTTCTTATAATTTCAATTAAATCCAAAACAAAATGAGTGTGTTTGTGTAGATATATACTCACGGCATAAAGGACAGTCGTGATTTGCAACTTGCCATGGAGAATCCAGATAGTGGAATAACTATTGTTCCTGTTGATGATCAAGTTCAAGGCAGCTGATTGGATGGCACCAAACAGTGACAAAATGGCTGTGCTTGAGTACTGAAATGGGTATATCTTATTTATCCTGGCTTGGACAATGAACCATGAGGCCCACAAGAGGCATCCTCCTGTGAGAAGTATTGAACCTATAGCCCATTGTGATGAAGAAGGTGGTGGTGGTGAGGATAAAGAAGTGTTTGAAGCTTTATTTAAGGGTATTCCTTTGTAAAAGACAAGTATTAAAGCTCCTCCAATGCATATAAATGAGCCCAATATTTTGGCTTTCCCACTTATGCTTCTCAGATTAACCTTTTCTATTCTGCAGAAATAATCATTTCAATCTAAATATAATCTCAAGGATGGCTCTTATGTGTCGTAGAATTAATAAAATTATAAATTGATTAATTTTTTTAAAAAAAATTCAAATTTGGAAAGTGTTCTTTGTTATAGTTAAACTATACATAACAACACCTTAAAATGAAACACAAATGATCTGAATTATCAGTAGAAATTTATTTATCCTAACTTGAGTAGCCTCAATTGACATAAATCTATATGTTTCCATTAATATTTATAAAGGGCCTAAATGCTCTTGTGTGTGTGTTATGGATGAAATTTCATTTTATTTTTTCTAGAAATGATGAAATGTCACTTTAATTAAATTTGAACATTATTTTTTGAATATTAAAAAAAATAATTAGCAAATCAATTTAACTTAAGAAAACAGCCTCAACTAACTTAATTCCATATTTAAAAAAACTCAGAAAACACTCTTTTGCGTGTGTTTCATGCAGGGAAATTCCTCCTGTTTCTCGATTTCATCGGAATAAAATAACATATTCTTTCACTTCACTAACCCAAAAGGCAGAGCCATGATAAAAGTAAATACTGGAACCATGTTGAGGAATGCACATGAAAATGTGGCTGACGTGTATCCAAGTCCAAGGAGGAATAGGTACTGAGTTAATGTTATGCTGCAAAATAAAAATAGATTTCTATAAGTCATGGCATTAGTTAATATTCACTCTACTTTTAAATGTAAGATCTATATAAAGAATTGAGTTTGTTCTCCTAACTAAAAGATTATTTTCCTATTTTTTTTTCAATATTTCCTGGTAGGTATAAACAATGCAAGAGAGGGAGGGGATGATGAATAAATGTAGGTTGTTGAATTATTTTGGTAATATCATGTAATTTTAACTAATTTAATTAATATTATTAATCTAATAAAATTAAGTAAATATATCATATATTTAGAAAATGGGGAAGCAAGTAACGAGTTGGAAGACATTGAGCTACAAATTATTTATAATCAATTGATGCCAGTGAGTTTGGAGTACTTACCCAAGAAGAGCACTGAGGAAAAGAAGGCATAATATGTGAGCCTCAAGCTTGCTTTTCCTGCAAAAAACAATTTATTGTTTCTTTTAGATAAGTGCGTGTTCATCACCTAAAAATGACGTTTGTAAAGTGATTTAAGCTACCTATATGCTTCTAGGAAATCATGTTTGCAACATGATTATGGACAAATTATAAAGGATAAAAGTCAACTTTTACCCCAAAATAACAGTAAATAATAGCATTGGATGTACATAAGTAACTTCAGAAACGTATTTACCTCAAAAGGGTTCAATTTAGTGCAAATTTATTCCCACCATTTGAAAGGTTAACTTTGACCATTATCTTTGTTCCACTACTGTTGAAAAAACTTTTTCACCATCCATATATCATTATTTCAAGGTCCATTTTTGTCTAGGGATAACCACCAAAGAGCACTTATACCTCTGAAGTAATCATCACTTCAAATAACAGTTTGGACAAATTTTCTAAGATTTGGACATTTCCTGGGCAAATATGCTTGTAAAAGTACTTATTGGATATATTCAATGTTTCTATGTAGTTTACTTTTGGGCCAAAATGCACCTAATCCCAATTGTAAATGCTTTATGATAATGTTTGATTTACATATTTTGATATGTGTGAGCTTAAGACTATTTGGCCGTTTGATAATGGGGGAAGAGAAAAAAAAATCTGTATGAGTTGAATTTAAAATAATTGGAGAGGTGAGGTTATAGAATTTGAATGAAGAGAATATGTAAGATAAAATAGAGTGAAAATCAATTAAAACTATTTTGACCCAACTTGTCTAACTTTTACTCAATTCAACTAGAAAAACTTTTCCTCCCCTTTGTCCTACTTCCTATTTCCTCCTACTAAACAACTCATTGTTGTATATACCCTATTTTAAATATAGGAATTCATTGAAAGGTTTGACTTGAGACACCAATTCAGTTTGTTTTCTAAAATTATAATTTTATCCAAACTATTTTTGTTAGATCACACGCGTATTAAAAAAAAAGAGAGAAGCTTTCACATAATGCACACTGTAAATGATGGAAGGGGTATTTTAAGGGAAACATGACATATTTGGTTACAGATAACAAAAGGGTGGCCAACCGCACAAGTTGGCTCCTTTCATGTGAGGTTTGAGGTGGGATAAATATATGTAGCATCATTAACTCAAAATTGAAGAAGTTGTTTTTTAAAATTTGAATTTAATATCATGTGGAAGCATCCTAACCCTTTTTCCAAGGCAATTACTCAACTAATTAATTGCTTTTGTTTCTATGGATCAGTTTTTTAGCTTCTATACTTAGAATTGGAAAGAATATCATTCTAGATTAAACCGTGTCTAAAATATTGGCTCCATAGACTATCAATATTATTCTATGAAAAAAAAAAAGGAATTAAAGTTATGAGTTTGTATCAATAGGCAATTACTCACTCTGTTTCTAAATATAAGACCTATGTTTAACTCATTTAAATAGATTAAAGATGCTATTTAGGTTAGTTAAAATAACATGATATTATCAATATAGGGAAAATGTGCACCTAACATCATGGAAATTTCTAAAAAGTGCACCTAACATCATGGTAATTTTGAGGGTGCACCTAATATCATGGTATTTTGTTTTAAACTATCCTAAGTATATAATTGTTTTAAACTATCCTTATGACTGCAAACATTAAAGAAAGTGTTTTATAAATTGTGATGTGATTAAAAGGTATTTTGGAGAAACTAAGGAATATATTGTCACAAATAACTAATTAATTAGAATATATATAAATTTTCCAATACTCCTTAAGTTTTATTTATTATGTAGTTAAAATAAATATATGCTGCATTATTACCGCAAAATAACTTAAAATATATGTTATTTGTTTTAATTTGGAACCTTCCATAAAAGCAAAGAAAATCTGCAATGCGAAAATATATTGTTAATTGAGAAAAAATCATTTTATACTGTTTTCTAAGTTTTTTTTTACTTAAAATAAGGTCATTAGAATTTGCAACGGATTGATGAATATTCGATCAATACTGATGCAAATATGTACTCCCTCCTGTTTTGGAGGTATCAAATACATACTGGATAGATAAATAATTTTTTAACAGTGATATAAGTATATTTTTATGTTACTTATAATATCTTCCATTTAATCTAAATTAAGTGAAACTTTAAACATCATTAACTATACCTTAAAATTTAACAACTTATCAACAATTTTACCTTCATTTCTTATAAGATTATAATATATATCTTAAGAGAATTAATTCTATGTATATAATGATATATAAATAAAGAGTGAAATTGTACATTCATTTGAAAATCTAATGATGTGACTTACTAACAAGAAAAAAAAATCCATTTTGACTACATTATAAATAAAAATAAGGGTGTATTTGAAAATTTATAGTCAAGTTAGTTTTTTTTAGAATATATCCCTTAGTTTCTCCAAAATACCTTTTAATCATATCACAAGGATAGTTAAAAACAATTATATATATAGGAGAAATTAAATTGAAGTATGATATTTAGAATCAAAGCTTTCTTCTACATTTAGAACTAGATACATATAGTAAATCTGTAATTTTAAATACAATATTTCTGAATGATGAATAATGATATATTACTTATTCATATGAAGTTTTCGCAGTATTTTATGGAACTCATAATATAATTTTACAAGTAATGACATAAAATGTGGTCACTGAAGTAGTTCTTACGCACCTCTCATAGAAAAATGCAATCGGTGATAAGAAAATGGTTGAAACTAGCTGTCGATATGTTATGATAGTCAAGAAGCTCAATCCTTCACTAAGAACTTTCTTCAGAAGCAAATTTACAAGAGCCAGGGCTAAATTCACAATAATCATCAAAGCAGCAGGCTTCCACTTGCAATTCGCTGACATCTTCTATCAAGTGATCTTTTCCTTTGAGATTTCCAAGAGTGATATATTTCTTCTATAAAATGTTCGATCTGTTTCTGCCTTGATCTATTCAACTCACAAATCATATTTATATTTGTATTTATGATTTAATAATATAAACAAAATATTCTTTTTGCGACATGATAATATATTCTCACATCACGTCACTAACTTTCCAAATTTACTTTGTTTTCTTTTTCCTTTTTAAAATTTATGGTGGAAGTTTACGACATATGATTCACGTATGTTGAACTTGCAAGAAGTACATGTTGATTCGTTGACGCATAATCAGCAATCCACCTCAACTTACCAAAAATGGCATAATACTATTTTCCCTCTATTTAACATTCCAAAATTAACTCACCATTTGTGCTTTTTCTTTCTCGAACTTTTTAGCGATAAAATCATACTTCTGAAACTGGTGTGTGTGTGTGTGTATTAAAAGAAGGATGATATCTTTTACAAGTAAACAAGGATAATTTGACACCATGATGAATATTGATTTTTATTTTTTTTAAGAAGACCATTAAATTTGTGGGAACGAAGAATATGTCACGCAACACTTCAACAAATTATGAGCATTGTAGTGCAACATTAGGGTATCCAAAAAAATAAGGATAATATTGTGATTCCTAAGGAAATGCAACATTACCCATCGTCTATCAGTCCAGTAAAGAAGGTGGGAATGTTGTCTGATTTCATCAATAGACCCATTTCCATCAAAGAAGTTTTCATATCTTTTCACTTGTTTTTCACTAAATCCAAAATCCAAAAACTAGTATATATTTGCCGTTCTTCAACCCAAAATACCAAAAAGATATCTTAAATGAAAACCCTCAGCTTTTCATTGATTATTACTCCCTCCGGTCCTTAAAATAAGAGCTAGCCACAAAAAAAAACGTTTCTTAAGAAAACATGTGAATGTTAGTTGGGTGTCTGGAGTTAATGTTTATTTTCCAATATTGCTCATATTTATTGTGATACTTTTAAGAGAGAGAAATACACAAACATTAATAAATATGAAAGAGAGTTAGGGGCAAAGTTGAAAAAAACGCATTAAATGAGGAGAGAATGTGAGATGAGCTCTTATATTAGGGACTAAAACATTCAAATTTTGGACTCTTATATTAGGGACCGGAGGGAGTATTACATTTAGTCCAGATAGTCTAGCTAGGAAGTTAAATAAATCCGAGAGTGCGCAACTTTTGCAATTCTTGGTTTACAATTTTGGTTCTAACAAATTACCAGCATAATATACCTAATTAACTTATATTGGCAGTTAAAACTTAAAGTAAAATAATATTTCAGTTATAGGTTAATAAAGGGCGAAGGCTTAAAAATGATACATAACTATTGACCAAAGAAAAAAATAGTACATAACTATTCTAAGGCACACAAATGATTTTCAACTATTGGGCATGAGATCAAAAATGATATTTTCATTAATATAACAATATGATTAGAAATAAAAAAAATCCAAAATGCTCTTATAAATTAAAGGCTAAAATATACTTTTGGTCCCTTATGTTTGCATCAAGTTTCAATTTAGTCCTTTATGTTTGGAAAGTACACTTTTAGTCCTTTTTTTAACACCGTTAGTTTGACTTAACGGAAAATGCTGACTTAAAAATTTTAAATGATTATTTTATAATGAAATTGGACCATAAATGATAAATTTTGAAAATATAAGATTATTTACACTCAAATATTTTAATCTGAACATTTTTTCAGTGTTTAATAACTATTTAAAATTGTTAAGTTAGCATTTTCCGTTAAGTTAAACTAACGGTGTTAACAAAAAAGGACTAAAAGTGTGCTTTCCAAACATAAAGGACTAAATTGAAACTTGATGCAAACATAAGGGACCAAAAGTATACTTTAGCCTAAATTAATAACAATATAACAAAAACACGCACAACTTCACTTTTCCCTCTCTTCCCCCTCCCCTTCCTTTACAACTCACCCCCACCTACCAACCTCCTTCCCTCTGCAACTCCACAGCCACCGGTCGCCCTCCTCTTCTACCACATCCATAATCCCATGCCACATCCATTTATAACTAATAACCCGATCAACACAACATTCCCATAAAGCAAAATCTCAGCAATAACAACCCAATCATCAAGACAAACCGGAGAAGACGTCAAAGACGGCGACGGTGTTGAAGTCGGGATCGGGGAAACAGAAGTCATAGTAGACGACGGCGACGTCGACAGTGTCCCGGAGGTTAAGGGTGGGGCAGGTGGAGCGGATTAGGTCGAAAGCGAGCTTCTTGTAGATGGCGGAGGCGGGGTGGCGACGATCTCCTCGACAGCCAGTGACAGACTGATGGAGAAAGAAGAAGGAGAAGAGGATGAGGAAGAATGACATTTTGGATTTTGCATGTCTAATCTTATTGTCATATTAGTGAAAATATTATTTTTGATCTAATGCCTAAAGTTGGGTTTTATTTGTATACCTTGAAATAGTTATGTACTATTTTTTATCCTTGACCAATAGTTATATATCATTTTTTGGTCTTCGCCCATTTATAAATTTGCGTGAAGAATTAATCAGTTTGGATTAGGTTTAATGGATTAAGGCTCTTATTAAATATCTACGATGTTTTGCCCAAAAAGCACCACTAGGAATTGTTTAGAGATTTTAAATGTCCATTGTAAATGGTGATGAGTTAAGTGAACACATTGGCATAACACTTAATGTGCAATAAATCTATCAAGTAATTTTTCAAGTGAATTTAAAAACCTTATTCTGATGAGCATGTTATCATCCATCCATCAAGGATTTACTTTCACATGACATTCAATATGTCATCATTAATGGCCTTTTTTCGTCAATATAATTTAGTCCTGAAAGATATAAAATAACAATACTTTAGGGCATTCAAGTCCAAAAAAAACTTCTTAGCGCTGAAAGATCATATTTTAAAACCTTAACCCAAGTTTCAACATTGGGTGATTTATAAAATTAATAATTAATAAATATCTAGATGAGATATTTTCAGACAAAACAAAATGAAAATAAAAAAAAACTGTTGAAATCAGTGTGTGTGTGTGTGTGTGAGAGAGAGAGAGAGAGGGGGGGGGGGGGAGTTTGTGCGTGTGTGCATGCATGGCATTCAATATTATTATCCATTAAATTGAATTAGTTTAAATAATATAATTTGTTAATCAGTGAATAGTAGTTCACATGGATTAAATGTATTTTGTTAAGTATAATATAATTATGGGGCATTTTCTTTCCAAAAGTTAATTTTTAAGAATTCTGGCTATCATAGATATCAAGTGCTGTAATGTTGTCCTTCCATTACATATAATATACTACATCTGGCCCTAAATATAAGAACTAATTGACTTTTTCAAGAAAATCCTTAAAAAAGCAAAATAAGTTAATTATAAATTGATTTACCTAATTTTTTCCCTTAAACTAGTTTATTTTACCTATAAACTAATGAATAATCTAAAAATATATCAAATATGTCATCATTTAATAATCTATTTCGCAACCTTAATCTCTCCAAAAAAAGTCAATTAGGTCCTATATTTAAGATCGGAGGTAGTATTAGTTTTAGTATTAACGGGTCAAATAATTTAGGAAAATGATCGGAGAAAAATTACAAATCAAATAAGTGTTTTGAAACAGTGTCTACCAATCAAGTCTAAAATTTATTTATAAATTTCGAGATTCTAATCCTTTGTTTTTGCGCTAACGAAAGATCAAAATACCCTACTTATTAGCAATATGCAAGAGTTAATTCGTATTGATTTCCTCAGTTAGCTAATGGTTAAAAAAATGAATTTGTAACTAAATGACAATGTTATACCCATTTTATTATATGCTCCCTCTATTTTTTAATATAAGATCACTTTCAGATTTCATTTTGTTTCTAAATATAAAGAACTTTCTAATTTTTCTCAATTTTTTCTAAATAAACCCTAATAATATTTTCCTATAATAAATAAGCAAGAGTGGGAGAGTGATGATAAATGTATATAGTTAAAATAAATTAGTAAGATCATGTGTTAATAACTACCTTAACATATATCCTTAATCTAATTAAAATAGTAAAGTGATTTTATATTTAGGAATGGAGGTAGTATAAAATTTGTGTTATCCCATACTAGCCACTCTTTATTAATTAATGTTTTAGGGACTAGATTCCTTTTTTTGGCCAACAAAGGGACTAGATTCATTAATTGAATATTTTATGTACTACTCAACTCTAAATGTTTTAGGGACTACTCATAATGATACTAAATTAATAGTTTCAAGGAAAAATGACCCCTTGAACGTAATATAATAGTGGTTTGTTGTTGATGTTATATAAAGATTTCTACTGCCGCCAAATAAAAGAGAAGGATTTCTCAAGCCAATTGAGAATGACTTCATTAAGCACTAGCTACTTATTACCAAAAACGGTACATAAGGCAAGTCTAACAGATTTACACACAACGCTCATCACTAATATGAGCAAATGATTTCTCATCTTAATCTGGACCATTAAAATCAATTTCAATGGTCCAAATTTGATTTAATATTTTTTTATAGATTTTTAAAAAAACTAAAGTCAATATTGTCATTGATAATTTTTTTTAAAAAAACGAAACTTATCACTAAAATTCAATTAAAATTCATATTTGGACCATCATATAAAATTTTTTATAATCTATATTTCATTTTAGTGATTAGAAACGATTCATTATCACCCCAATGAGTATTGAATGTGGATCCCATCATGGCCAATTTAAAGTGATTTCAATATGACAATTTTTAGTAGTGGCCCAATTTTTATTTTTGGATGAAATAGTCCCCCAGTTAAATGTTTTAACTTTTTGGAGGTATTTTTAAATGTCTTGTAGAATTTTTTTATCAAAATAATTATAGAGATAAGGGTTAAGGGTTAAATTTAGCACTTTACTATTATCAAAAGTTCATCGAATATAAACAAAAATTTGATGGCTCAAATGTACCATACATCTATTCAAAAATGGCTCAAATCTAGCATTTCTGTCAATTTTAACGGGTTTGACCGTTAAATTTGACCCGATCATTCCACGCCACCTGTCACGTCACCCTAGTTAGGCCACGTTGCCTGCCATGTCACCCAATGGACCCACTTACTATCCATGATTGGGTGACGTGGCGGGTGACGTGGCAGGTGATGTGGTCTAACTGGGTGACATGGTATGATCGAGTCAAACTTACCGGTCAAGCCAGTTAAATTTGACGAAAATGCTAGATTTGACCCATTTTGTAATAGTTGTGTGGTGCATTTGAGTCATCTCTTGTTTATATTCGGTAAACTTTTGTTAATAGTAGAGTGCTAGATTTGACCCTTAATACTAGAGATAATTACAAATCGCTATTAATAAAGATGTAATATCAGTAATGGGATCTAAACCCACCACATTGTATATTATGATTAATGTTAACTTTTAATTTATGAATATTTTACTTAATTTTAGAATCTTTATATTTGGGAATATCATTTCCTAGAATCCTTACTTCGCATATTACGTGTATATTTTTAAAATGGAATAACAGTTAAATAAAAAATTAAGAATAAAACGTCATATCTGGGAAAGTGTGGAAATCAGCTAGTGGTGATAGAAATTAAATTCGAATAATGATGCTCTGTTATGTCTGGATATGTCTGGAATTCTTGTCGTGGAAAGTATCGTTCCAGCTTCAATACTTAACGCTAATCTAGCAACCTATGTTATCCCAAATTAAAGCTCCACATGCTTTGTATTTAATGATTGACCGAATACGATTACCACATGAAATTATTTGTGTGATGAAAGATCTGTATTCTTTTTTTTATCAATCACTTTTTTTCTGATGAAGAGAAAAAAGATCTGTATTCTATGTTTATGGTCATGCCATGTTATTCTTTTTCAACGATAAACTCATGCTTTAATTTATTCAGTCATTTGTTTTTATTATTATATGGAACGTTATTTCAACAAATGGAAACACTTGGTGTAAAATTAAAGGGAGCATCAAACAAAGGGTTAAGTTGCAAAAATACTTCAAAAAGATTCCACGATATGCTTTTGACATCCTATAGTTTAGTATGGCGCAATTTCGTTCATCAATAACTTTCAAGAAATGCAGAAATTAAACCCCAAAATCCCAACAATACAGTTATCACATTTTATGCAACGTGTATCCAGTAAGGGAAAATACTCATAAAAATATAATGCTGTAGTGCAATTCATCCCATTATTAACTCTAAACAAATGGCGAGAATTCCCGATCAGTAATGGAAAACATAAATTAGCAAGAGCTTATTTTGAATGACATGATTGATACTTGACATGAATACGCAAATGTGAAATGCATGTGTTTGAATTATCTAGAAGTTATAAGCGGATTCTCGACTCTTTTGACCCTTAGCTTCCTTCTGCAACAATGTATATGATGCGTTTGACCACTTATTCGAAGAGGGAGAGCCGTGAGAGTGGGTACGGTGAGCTTGGTGACTGAAGAGGGGGTTCAGACCAATCCTGTGGAACATAGTGAAAAGAAAATAGAAAATCAAAGTAATTAACTTTCATATGGATTCTAAATCGAAGCGTCCTTAATGGTTGTAAAATGTGACAAAATAAAATAATGTTGTATTTCAACTTAATCCGAATGCATACTATTTTCATGTTCATCTACTGCTAATGTTTGCCATTTTAAAAATAGATCTTGGGTGTGCCAATAAGATAAATCTTTTTAGACAATTTCCCTTATTCATCATGGAAAAAAATTTCTCTTGATGTTTTTGTTAAAGATTCACAATTCTGGTGGGTTAAATTTTAAAAAGTAATTATAGCACAAAAAACAAATCTTTCTAACGCCATATTTTCCAAAATATCTGTGCTCTCACCGTTTGTGTATTGCTTTAATTTTATAGTAGATCAAACTTATAACCTCATACTTCAGAAAATCTGAAAGAGATGCCTGTTATATGATAAGGCCATAAGGGCATTAGTATATTGTTTTTTTAATATTTGTCCCTCAGAAAATCAATGCAACCTTAATTTCTTTTTACCAACTCTTACCGTCAATTCATATCTATATCCTTTCTTAAAAATTGGATTTTCTCTTTCTCCACACTTTATTCTCGATCGGCCACTCTTCATGAAGAATTTTTTAAGACTTGGACGTGGAGCATGTTCACAGACTTTGAAAACTGCTCAGCCTTCTTTAGAGTGTGAAAATCGTCTCTCCCAATATCTTTGTGGGACCTTCTCATGGAAATTATTGACTCACGTAGGACCCATCCATAGAATTCTTTTTGGGTATTCATGGCTTTTTTTTTCCTTCAATTTTTCAAGATACTAAACCATTGCTTCCTCTGAAATTTCATTTGAGGAAATGAGAATTAAGTATCTTGTCAAGTCATTGATTTCAATCACAGACTTCTATTATTTGAATTACAGGACTACACCTGAAGAAAATTCTATTAATAAATATAATATATTAAATCTAAACCATTCAATTATTCAAATACCAATCAAACTGTTATAAAAAGGAATAATTATATTTTTTTGTAATAAAAAAATGAACGGGAAAGGAGAGAACTGATTAGAATGTTGAAGACTTTATTGAAAAGGATCCTTATGGCCTTACACATAGCTTGGTATATCTTATAAGGAGGACTTGTTAGATTTTTATGTGTAAGACAATGGGCTAGGCCCAATCTACCCTTGGTAAGTTAGGCCTAAAATGATTTTTTATGGTCTGAATATAATAATTCAGAAATATTGGGTCATTATACATAAATGTTCATTTATTTAATTTAAATTTAAATGAAATGATGTGTCATTTCATTTAAAGGAAGCTTCTATGATAATTAACTCTGATATCTTCCCCTTTATTCAAATTTGCATGAATTATGTTGAGGAAGGTATAATTTTGTTTCAATTAAATACCAATTCCTCAATTTTTTAGCTATCTTAAAATTTTAATATTCACAAATTTTATTTTAGAATTGGTTATTGATTATAAAATTGGATGTTCAAAATCCTTTTAAACAAAATTATATCATTAATAAGAAAACACCACATATTACAAAAAAAAACTCGTTGTTTAGCTATGGTTATAGCAGTGGTTCAACAAAACAATCAGTAAATACTCCTATAACTTAGCGACTATTTTGAAGGCAAAACATTGGTAAAACCATGTGTTGAAAAAATTTGTCATTAGCAGTAGACATTAGTGACAGTTTTGGTAAAACAAATTGCTACTAATTTGGCATGTAGTTGGCACCAATTTTAGCAGCGAATCATAATCAGTTGCCAATCACTACAAATATAATTGGCTGGAAACAACACAAAAAATTAAATTTAGTGATTAACAATATACTCCCTCCGATCATAAATATAAGACCTAATTGACTTTTTTGAAAAATCCTAAAAAAAAGCAAAATAAGTTAATTATAAATTGATTTACCTAATTTTTTCCCTTAAACTAGTTTATTTTACTTATAAACTAATGGATAATCTAAAAATATACTCCCTCCGGTCCTAAATATAAGACCTAATTGACTTTTTTGGAAAATCTTAAAAAAGCAAAATAAGTTAATTATAAATTGATGATTTACCTAATTTTTCCCTTAGACTAGTATATTTTACCTATAAACTAATGAATAATCTAAAAATATATCAAATATGTCATAATTTAATAACCTATTTCGCAACCTTAATCTCTCCAAAAAAAGTCATCTAGGTCTTATATTAAGGACCGGAGGTAGTATGAAATATGTCATGATTTAATAGACTATTTTGCAACCTTAACCTTCCAAAAAAAAAATTATCTAGGTCCTATATTTAGGACCGGAGGTAGTAGTATTTAAAAAATAATAGGCATTAGTAGCGGTTATAACCACTGCTAATATATTATTTAAAAATAATAAGAATTAATGACGATTTATTATAGTATAAAAATGAGCTTGGACTCACGCACATTGCGCGATTGAATTCACTAAACATGGAACAAAGTATCAACAAAAAAACTTTTCTTTACTTTGCACCAAAACAATGCAATCGTTGCAGAAGCATAACAGCTAGGGAGTTCAAAACAATGGAACAAGCAATTGTTTGTTGCAAAAAAGCATACATTCTATAACTAATAAGTGATATTTGAAAGAATTATCGCAACAAATATGCATGAACCAAACTCTGCAACATTCATTTTATGTAGTAATAAACTACTCGTCCTCCACCAAAACAAAATTGCCACGGCATATGACAACATATTTCACATAACACAACACCAAAAGCCTTAACAACCACAACCAAATATATACCTCACGCAAACAAATGGAAGCTTGAGGTTATATCTTCAGTGCTTAGATATGAAATGAAATAAAATGATAAAAGAAAATAAATTGTCAACAGCTTGGCATCACTGTTTGGCCACATTTGAGAACACCTCATGATACGCCACATTTGTTTTGGTGTTCGTCAGCATCTGTTGTGATGATTGTTAAACTCGCAAGTCAACTCGCGGAGTTTACCAAGTTCGCATTTTTAGCCATACAAATCGAGTTAACTCGTCATAAAATCGTTCTAGGCATAAAATTGGGTGAAATTGTTTTTGACTCGGAGAAAATTGCTAGACTCACTATTTTAATGCTGAGTTTACCAAGTCGGAGATGAAAGAAGTAAAAGCCTAAATTTCTTCCAAAGAAAATTGAAAAACAGAAACTACAAAGGTTTTATGAAATGAATGTTACTTTTCTTGAATGATAGCCTTGTAGTTCAAACCATTATTTTCATTTTTTACTGACCAACATGTAGATTTGAAGTTTAGAACCTGTTCTTCCATGGCTTTCGAAAGCTCAGAGAAGATAGGAACAAGAATAAGAGAGGGAAGAGTGCTACTTGGAAGAGAGAAGAGAGCCACAAAAACGAAATCGAAAAGCGTGTGTCTTGTGATGTGAGCTTTGCCTACTTGATAAAGAGAGACATGATAGGGACTTCACTTTACAGTATTTGAGATTTGAATATTTAGGTAATGCATTTTTTTCCTTCAATAAAAAATACTCCCTCCGGTCCTAAATATAAGACCTAATTGAATTTTTTGAAAAATCCTAAATAAAAGCAAAATAAGTTAATTATAAATTGATTTACCTAATTTTTTCCCTTAAACTAGTTTATTTTACCTATAAACTAATGGATAATATAAAAATATATCAAATATGTCATGATTTAATAGACTATTTTGCAACCTTAACCTTTCCAAAAAAAAGTCATCTAGGTCTTATATTTAGGACCGGAGGTAGTAGTAATTTATTGTGGATGTCAACTATTTACTGAATTAGCCCTGGGCATTGTGTTATTGTAGCTTTACATTTAGGTTTATTCTCTTTTTAATTAGAATGGAAATGATGTGGATAAACTATTTACATTGTGAATCACTACTTTTCTACAACGTGTACACTATAAAACGAAAGATTGCTCACACAAATTTTAACCAATTTCCAATCACTGTTTAAATAAACTTCTCAACCTTTTATGTAGATCATATATTGCTTTACAGTACAATTATATTCCTACTCCCAGCCAGCAAAGTGGACACATGTATAGGTCAACTTATAAAAGTGTGTTGAAGGTAAAAAAAACTTATAAGAGTGTGTTTAAATTTGAATTTAAATTCTTACTATGTACTTTGTTGATATTTTGTGTTTAAATTTTAATGTTAAAATTTATTTATTCTAATGATTTATATTATTTTTTGCTTTTATATTGTAATAATTTAATTACATATGAATATAGGTAAACTCTTACGATTTTACGTTCGGAGTCTACGATCCAAGTTTACATCCGTCTCACGATTCTATTTAAACTCACGTGTTTGACAACCTTGGCTGTGCACGTAACACTAATTTTATTCATTCCATGCTTCTAATCTTGAGTAAAGACAAAGCATTATACAATTGATCAACAGGTTTTGATAAATACAACCCAATACATTCCTCAACGATTGTCCTTGACTCTTATTTATTGTCATGACAAAGGAAAGTATTACAAGAAATTGTCTCCTTTTTATCTTGAATGGCAATCTTGTCTCTGAGAGATTCATATCTATACTATGTATTTGGACATTTTGGTTAGGCTTGCTTCCATTCAAAGTAAGCCTCAAGCATCATCTTACAAATTTTAGTACTTCTGGCAAACATTCCTGTGTTTTTTCCACTTTACTGCGTTTCTAAAAACTGTAGGTATGTCACTTTCCTACGTACATTTTTCCGGCGTTTTGGAAAAATGCAGTAGTGTCTTACCCACGTTTTGAAACGCCGGTATGTGACAAAAAAGTCGCTAAACAGCCCGTCTTTTGTAGTGTAATTAATGTCTTTGTCTTCTACTTGAGCTTTAAATGCTTTTATAGTCTCTCAAAAATGTTCACCCATGGAAGCTTCTCATTTCTAGCTATTGGGAGAGGTGCCTAGAATGGAGTGATTTAATGATGTTCAAATGGTATAATTATCCAAGTCTTTTTATCTGATAGCCTTGCATCTCTCTTGCTGGATTAACCCTGTATCCAAATGTACCAAAATGCACAACAACTCTTCTCTACCTCTCTGAATCTCTCTATGCTTGCATTGTGTTTGGCATAATTTTCTTAATATAGGCCAGATACAAATAATACACACACACACATTAAAAGACTAAATTTAAATTTTCAAATTCATTAATAGATGGATGAGGTGCCATTTGATTACACTTCTACCATGTCAATGGACTACCTTAAGAGTGTTTTGGTTTTACATAGTGTTTTCCCTACATAACTTGATAAGATATTAGTATCCGATTAATTTAAAAGTATATCAATCGATGATCAGATCTCCAATAGATTATTGACCATCAATCGATTCATAAAATATTGCTCAATGGATTTTGAACAAAATCAAAAATATTTTAAGTGAACTTTTCATTGATTAAAAATACGTCACTCCATGAATAATCTTAGTGCTAAATTGATTTGTTTAAAGCATATTTCATCTAAGTCCTCATCAGGGTCATTTCTATCATTGACTCATTCACTACTTGATTAAATTTAGCCAAACGGGTTAATTTAGCATTTCAAAACTATTTCAAAATACTTTTAAATTTAAAGACCCATAATTGTCTTAGCCGAAACTATGTTTGGTTATCCTCTAATTTTAAATGTTCAACATGTGTGTAGTACATGAATGAATATTATAGACTAACAATATCTAAAATACAGTACCCAATGGTATACATTGAATAAGGATGGTAGTACTGATGAGGAAACAAACACTACCACAGATTACCCCATTTACATGCGCTTATTTTGGCCTTTACATGCGCTTATAAAGCGCATGTAGAGGGGGCGCTGGTAAAGGCTCTACATGCGCTTTTAAAAAGCGTATGTAGAGGGGGGCTATACATGCGCTTAAAGCGCATGTACATCTACATGCACTTAAAGCGCATGTAGATGTGCCTCTACATGCGCTTAAAGCGCATGTAGAGGTACATACCTTTACATACGCTTTAAACGCATGTATAGAATGTTTTTTTTAAAAAAAAATTATTATAAATTTACATTATTTCCCAATATAACCACCAATACTAGCTGTAGTTCATAGAACCAACTAGCATTATATCAAAAGAATTTACCAGAAAAAGTCAATTACTTAACATCTTCAAAAATGAATTATATATCAATATCAAAACAAGCATTATGTATGTATGTATGTATGTATGTATGTATGTATGTATGCATGCATGCATGCATCTTGCATGCATGTATGTATGTATGTATGTATGCATGCATGCACCATGCATGTATGTATGTATGCATGCATCATGCATGCATGTATGTATGTATGTATGTATGCATGCATCATGCATGTATGTATGTAAAAGTTAAGCCTTAGCTTTCTTTTTGTCTGTGACCTTTTTCTTCAAGTTGTTTCTTCAACCTCTCCTGCAACATTTCATTATACAAAATGGATTAGTTGTCTAAAGTAAAGGTTGGGAAAATAAGACACACTGTATTAGCTTTAAGGTAAGCCTTATCCTTTTCTTCTGTTTGTTCTCTTTTACTTCAGACTCCTTCTTCATCCTTACCTACAACTGTCCATTGAACCCAATAATCATCAATTCTGTACCTGAAAGATGCATTAAGATTTTCAAGCTCCAAATATAGAAAATGACAAGCACAGTCACAAAATAAAAATGCAATATAACAAATAGGGGAAAACCTACCAATTGCTGCATTGCGATGATTGTTTAAAAGCACTTAAAGTAAAATTACACCTCATTTAACAAGTAAAAGATTCAAAGACTCTTTCCTCTCTAGTCATGCTAACTATGTCTTTTTTACTTCTCAGGTGGCTTGAAATCTTAGGCCAGGTACATTCACCTTTTCAAATGCTATTGGCTGTAGAAATATTCCCTGTGAAAACCAATGCTAGATAATAACATGAAAACTAGCATAACAATCTGAAAATAGTCATTGCACTTTGAGCAGAAGCAGCACAATATATGTCTTCAAACTGTAAAAATATATAACTGCAAAAAAAGTTAAAAAATGAGGATTGACTTTACTAACCAAAGTGTTAACGTTTACTGCATCTAAAGAGAGGACAGCAAATATCCAATGGACATGGTATAGCATATAGACTAAACATAAATATGAAGTTCAACCAAGTGAAATAGTCATAACATTGAACATATGTGTGCACATTCAAGATAGTCAAAATACATGCATAAACAGACTGGAAATTCATAATAGACTCTACCATGGAAGCATTTTGCTGCTCCTTCTAGTCACAGAAAAGGTAAACTTGACGTACCAGCTTAACAGCCACCTCCTCCCCATTTTGGACATTTAAGCCTGGAATATGTTTTAAAGCGATATAGGAACACCCACAACAAACTAAAAAATCGTTAAAGATGAAATTTTCATACCTCATTAAAGCTCAAAAATGAATTATATATCAATATCAAAACAAGCATTATGTATGCATTAAATCAAAAGAATTTACCAGAAAAAGTCAATTCCATATTTGAAAGAGAATCAAGTCATCTATTTAAATACCTCTATCTAACACCACCATTTACATCATTACAGTCCAATCACTCATATTCCTATCAAACTCCAAGAACCAAAAATGTTTAAATTAGTTCAAATCCATGCAAACTACAACCCCAAATTCGGAATCCCTCACTCAAGCTCATTCAAATCAGAAAGGAAGGGTAAAAACAGAAGAAATTGGTATAGTGACACTTTCATGTGTAAAATTTAGGTATACAACAAAGGCAACCCAAGGGTTGCACACACCACTCATAGAAGTAAGGTAAAAGCAAAATAATAATGTGTTGATCATTCATTGTATAATTAATTTCCCAGGAGCATATCAGTGTTAAAGCTCATCGCCCATCAGTGAAAAATGAGTTGAAGGGAGATATGTGTATGTCATTGTACAGACCTTGGAAACCCTATGAGTGCAACTCGTCCATGGCCAAACTTTGTAACTTCAAAACCGTCTCCACCTCCACTGGAACCCTATTCCACAATTTGACAAGATATAAAACTTTACACAAATGTGCACAGATGAATGGTTGGTTATGGATGACAAAAACTGAGAAACCTATGCAAGCTACAACATGTGATAAAAAAAATATTCATCCAATAATAAAATGATAAAAAAATCCATAAAACTTTCACCAAATATCATGTGAGAACATCTGTTATTATTATATCCATTAAATATGTAAACTACAGAAGAACAAAAACTGTAGCATGAAAATTTCAGATTAAATATCTTAGCTGAAGAAACAATAGCATAATTAAATATCTATAGCCCTTCTATGACCAACAGAATCCTGGTGCTTACCTTTTTCTGATTTTTTTTAATTTTGTGAAGAATTCATGTGAAATGATTACAAATATGTATCAAAGGTAAGTGTTTTGTCCCAATGTCTGTTCTTGCATCTTGCATCTGTTTTCCTATATAGCTCTCTAGATGAAATAGAGAGCAATGCAAAACAGCCTTAGAAATGAGGCAAAACATTTCTAACCTGCTTTAAACCATTACAAAGGACCCATAAATAATTGACACAATTCTTAATTGCAATACGTTAAAGAGAATGACAATTTAGTCCCTCCTAAGAAAAATATTCACATTTTGGTTCCTTGAAATGGAAAACCTTTATGCTACAATGAGCCAAGATACATGAAATTGTTTTAGCATATGCCATTAGATAACTCATTTTCAGCATAAAAATATACCATGAAGTGTCAATTATCGCATTTAAAGTAAAAAAACAAAAAAAAAAAGTTAGGAGGATGAGTGGCTGTACTTTCTAATTGAGAAAGTATAATCTCATTCAAACAGACAAAAGTCACACAAATATCAAGGACAAATAACTTAAGCTAAGCAAAAGAGAGCATAAACAAAACCATGAACAAAAAGAAAGCAGTCTGACATACCTTTGGAGGCTCCAATAACTGTGTCCTTAGTTTGGCTATCTTTGCCTTGAGTTGCCCAAGATGATATTCTGCATGGAAAACAGATGTGAATTCAATTACGTACTCAAGTGCAACAAAGAAATAGGAGATAAACTTAGATTCATTAATGACTCTTGCCTAACATATCATTCAATTATTTTCTTTTTTTTTTTGGCCTGGCATTTAACTGTAAAATTACTCCATAGAGATTACACCAGGCAACAGAGAAGCAGCCCTGCACTGTGCTTCAGAGGCAGACTCTACTATCACAACTCAATGTTTCCCACCCCACTCTATAGCTGGCTCTCATGCAATTCGTCCTCATATATTCTAATTGTCAAACAGAAATATCATAAACACTTTCCTCTCCAACTACCGCCAACAGTTCTGCATCTATAACCTACTGTCGGGCTTTAAGCCCATACTCAACATAAACTATAATCATTTTAGTTATTCAAAAACCATAAATACATTTCTAAGAGAAGTAGAGGAACACTTTAGAAGATGAGTTGTCTTCATTAGATAAGGGGAATGTTACCACTTCTCCAAAGGTCTAACAAGAAATCCTAGACCTCCGCTTAAATTTATAACATCTAATCCAATCGAAACTCCCCATGATAAACCCGTACTAAGAATGAAGTTCTTCATAGAACCCGTACTAAATTTATAACATCTCATTCTTCATAGAACCCAATGACCTAAACTCATTTTTGGCCTTCCATGCCTCACCGGAGCTTCACCGCCGCCGTAAACCCGCCGAAAATCGGCCATTTAAGTGGTTGGCCGAGATTGAAAAGCAAGAAAAGGAAAGGTAAGAAAAAGGAGGTTGAAATCAAAGGATCTTGAAGAATCAACATGAAAATGGTGAAGCTTACCTTCCCTAGTCGCCGTCCGCCGCTAGTTCACCGGAAAACAATGAGGAGGACGACGAAGAAGATGAACACGGATAACAGAGAGCAAAGAGGGAAAGAGAAATGGGTCGGCTTAGAGAAGAAGATGAAAGGAACCGATGATGGGGACAAGGCCGGTGCCACCGTCGCCCATGGCCGCCGGAAAAGGAAGGAACGAAGAAGGAGAAGACGAATGGAGGGAGGAGAAATGTCGGCTGCCTTAAGGTTTTCAGAAGGAGGGGAGGGTTTTTATGTGTATGCATATATATAATTTAGGGAAAATAGCAATTATCTGCCCATTTGCCTATTCTTAATTATATTTTTAGCCCATAAGTTTGTATATATTACTATAACTCTTTCTATTCATCATAATATGATCTAGATTCTAATTTACCTTTCATGAAAGTTTATATCCCAATTAATTCTTTTAACTATATTTATTTAAATTCTAAGGTAGATAAGATAAAGTATTCATAATTTGTTCTAAATATCCTAAAATCTCTCCCTAAAACGTTTAAATTTCCTAAATGATACCTCAATAATTTCTCATTATCATTAAGCAAAATTTAGGATGTTACACACACATCCTAAATCATTCAATTGATTAAGATATATAATTAATCTCCATAGTATCTTAAATCCCACAAAAATTCTCATAATTTCTAATTTCCTACTTATTTATTTACATTGATCTATAATTTACTAATTACATTGATCTATAGTGAATTCCATTGAAGAACAAGCCTTTACATGCGCTTTAAGCGCATGTATTGGCTTTCCTTTGTTATTTTAATATTTTATGGCTTATACATGCGTTTAAAGCGCATGTAAAGACCAATGTCCATTTAATTATATGGATATTCATATGATTTGGTGCTTTTCAACTAAATTGTTTCAATACTTCATCTCAAAATGCTCAAATCTTGTGCTTGACAATGTTATAGTGAATTCCATTGAAGAACAAGCCTTTACATGCGCTTTAAGCGCATGTAGAGGCTCTACATGCGCTTAAAGCGCATGTAAAGGGTGTTTCACCAATTCCATAGCACCCAAAAGTGGTAATGGAGCCTTGAAACACTAAGTCCACAAGCAGGGACACCTTATGAGGTCTGAGGAGGACCTCTTATGCATGACTCCATGTTTTGCACTTCAGTAGTGCCTTTACATGCGCTTTAAACGCATGTAAAGGGTGTTTGTGCCTTTACATGCGCTTAAAGCAAGCGCATGTAAAGGGTGTTTCCATATAATTTTGAGCTCTTCACCTAAGTTCATTTTATATTTTATCTCTAAATACTTAAATCCTTTTCTAGTCATTGTTTTAGTGAATTTTAATTGATGCATATTTCTATACATGCGCTTAAAGCGCATGTAGAGATAAGGCCTCTACATGCGCTTTAAGCGCATGTATAGATTCTTACCTGTACATGCGCTTTAAGCGCATGTAAAGGACCCTCTATACATGTGTTTCTTCTAAGCGCATGTAAAGGTGCGCTGGTAGAGGGACAATTTGTAGTAGTGAAAAAACTTACCTTTGAAGGTATTGTATCATCTTTCAATTGTAGCACAATTTAAATTTTGAAAGCAAATGTAAAAAAAAGCAAAGAATAATACATGTTATTATGATGAAAAAATCTCCGACGGAAGATATCTATGTTAATCTATTGATTCTCCTTAATGTAAAAAAGTAGGTGTTATTTTCATAAATTTAGTGGCTAGTCCTATACAAGCTAGTCATCTATGAACCTCCTAGGTTGTTCATGAAATACAAGTATGTGTTGCTATTAATGATGATTTCATGGAATAAACAATCAGGGGATGATATCTATGTCTACAATCACCTTTGATTGAAGACTTGAAAAAGTTGTGGGAGGAAGTTGTCAATGTGTTTGATGTACCATGCATGTGATATTTTCTGATAAAATGATCAAATATATTATTGAAGAAGGTTAATTAACACACTTACATATAAACTAACAATACACTCATGATGCTCAACAACCAACTGATGAGATAAACTTACATATAAACTCATGATGCTTAATAGTCATGTGATATCTATGTCTACATGTCACATTATATCCATTCTTAAGACACTCAAACATACAAACGAAATTCCAATCACTACTAGAAAAATTGCTTTTCACGTCGCTAAATGACGTCGCTTTTTTGAGTAAGCGATGAGAAAAATGAGGCGGTGACATTTTTGTAATTAAAACGAACTTATTAACGTGGCATTTATTTTGTGCCAAAATTAACGTCACATTTTACTAAATATGCGACGCGAATATTTTCAACGGCGCGTTTTAACAAAAAGCGACGTAAATAGCTAAACTATTGACGTCGCTATATACTAGAAATAGCGATGTTAATACTATTAACGTCGCGTTTCCAGAAAAGCGATGTAAACAATAATCTGAAAAATTTTATCTAAATCCCTTGTTCTCCTACTTCCTCGGCTCCACCAACCACGATCACTAATCTCTTGTTGCTCAATCCCCATCATCCCTCGCTCCTTCCCTCCGCTCACTAATCACCTTCGCCGCTCTCTCTCAATCTCATCGTCGCTCCCTCCGTCCAAGAAACCGGCAACGATGTGGACGCTCCTCCTAAACCCAACAACATCGCTGGCGACGACGTCCAAGACTTTTGGGTCCAGTTAGACTTTAGACTTCTCCTTTCCTAAACCCATCGCTCATTTGCACACTCATCTTTTCTCTTCCACTTCCAAGAACACGGCGACGACGTATGACACTACAAACTCGGTGGCCTTTAGGTTTGTATTTTTATCTTCTCGTTTCTTCTTTTTTGGCCGATAGAAGAACAATTTTGGGGAAGGGTTTGATTAATCCGAAATTATAAGGGTTTGATTTCTCTGATCTATTGATAGGGTATCATGATCTCCCCTATGCATTTTGTTGCTATTTGGGACTGTCTGCTCCTTTAGCAGTCACTGAGTGCTTTAGGGATGAACAAGTCCCACCTAAATATCCATCTGATCACTTTGTCAGATTTTAGTGTTGATTTTTTTGCTGATCATTGTAGGATGGAATATTTATGTAATGCCCTAAAAATCTTTTAAAGCAATACAAGATGAATGATTCTTTATCAAGCAGTAACAATAATCAGGAAATTACTTCTTGGAATTGATTAAACAAAGTTCTTTACAAGATAACTCTCTTGGCAAGTCTTTTACACTCAAAAGCAATTGAATACAAGATAATCTGCGGACGAATCTATTCCGTCCTCTTATTAACTAACATCCGAGATAACTGTCACACCACGTCCTAGGATCATGCGTCATGGTGTCGGGTAGGAATCGTCCACGTGTGTCCACATGCACTTTACACGTTTGATGGCTTTATCTCCTGTTACTCAAAGTGACCCATGATCGAGTTGGTGGGGGTTTCAGGTACTCATGACTAATTCCGAATCTCTCCTTATGAACCGCACCGGGTCGGGTTTTGGTTCCGATGTGGGCTCTGGCAATGGTGTGGGCATACAATCATTCGGGTCATTAAGGACTAATCTGGTTTAGTGTTTGATTGGGCCACCTGTCAAATGTCATTTGAAATTTGAATTTGAAAGAGAGAGGGAATGGGGGTAACGGGTTACCACATTAACTCCCCCACAGCGACACGTGTCTGGTTCTGGCTGACGCGGGTAGATGTGATCATTCCCAACCGTCAAGATGTTGCTCAGGTAGCCGTTGGATCGGGGAGTTTCCATTCAGACACCTTTTCAAGTCCTATAAGTTTGACTTTTTGGCAACTTCCTGTACTTTCGCCTCTGGTTCGAAGTTTCTGGGCATTCTGGTTCATTCGAGGAATCTGATTTCTTTTCCTGCATTTTCAACAATAAATCACACTCTCTGGTGAGTACAAATCAATCTGGTTAATCTGATTTATTATGCCGTTTATTTTGTTTTATTTATCCTGGCGTGTTAATGCATGGGTGATGTCGATGGGTTTCTCGCCCTCCTTTTCTTTCTTACATATAAATGGTCTTTCTGGGTTTGGTAATTTTTGTTGACTCATGGAAAGATCCAATCTGTCACGTTAACATAAGGTTTCTGGTTTAAACCGATGTAATGGTGTTCTATTGATCAGGGAAGGAAGATATGCTGAAGGTTGGAGATGTTTCGTCTTCTGGTGCCTTGAAGAAGGCTGTACCAAAGGGCTTTGATTCCATTCCTACTGTGTTGGTAGAGGAAATTCGGGATGGGAAGTTGATGGAGAAGAAGAATAACGATGAGGCTCCCATGCTTTCGGAGAGTGATGTGGCGGCGTTCCCAGGCGAGTTTGGTCTTGATCGATCATTGTTGCTTAGGGCTCCCAAACCAGAGGAGTGCTTGGATTGGGGTAGTGACAACTGGACTACTCTGTGCGCGGACTATCTAAGGTTGTTCCCGTGTTTCCCCCTTCCTGGCTTGATTCTGGAGATTTGCCATTTCTATGATTTGGCACCGTCCCAGTTGATGCCTGTGGTATGGTCTGTGGTCCTGAGTTTGGAGGTGATCACGAAGGACTGGACGGAGAAGCTTTCACTTGCCGAGTTGCTCCAATGTTATAGTTTCGGGAGGAAGTCTGGCGGGCTCTTTACTCTTTTTAGGATTAACTTGAACCCTCTGATCATCACTCCCTGGGATTCTGTTAGGCGTTGGAAACGCAGATTTGTGGTTGTGCACAAGAGATCCCCGGTTCCGGATGGTGGACCTCTCAGGACCGAGTGGAATAACTTATGTGAGTATGGGTCTTTTGCTTCTGGTCCCGACCTTGGGTGTTGGGATGATGGTTAGGAAGCTTAATGTTTATATGTTTTCGATGGGTTTTTCTCCTTTCCTAATTCGGGTTGTTCTGTGTGCATTTAAGGCTGAGGAGAAGAAGATTCCCCTTCGTCCGAATTCCGATAGTTTGATAGAGGCGGTCATGGCCCTTCCGGTTGAGGAACGTACTTACATCAAGATCTTCAAGCTCGGTAAGGGTTTACGCTCCTTAGTAGTTTTAGTGGGTGCATTATCTGGCTGAGAGTTTTTTCTCTGTTTTTGTTGTTTGTTTTTCCTTTTGAATTTTGTTTCCCGGTGGCGCCAAATGACCCTGATGTTCCAAAGCTTAAGCTGAAAGCGGTGGCTTCCGGAAAGAAGAAGAGGAGTAGCACCGAGAGTGGTTCTGGCAGCGATGTGGTCTTGGAGACGGTAGCCACCAGGATGAAGAAAGCGAGGCGTTTTGCAGCTGTGTCGTCAAAAGGTGGTCCTAGTCTGGACCCCATTCAGGAAGAAGGGGTTAAGCCGAAGGAGGCCGGGATTGTGGCTGCCATCCCGGAAGCCGTTGTTTCACCTGTCGTGGACCTTGACGATATTCCCGAAGATGTCGGCGATCGAGGTGTATTAGACACTATCGAGGATGCCAGTGATCATGACTTGTTAGTTTTGTTGACTACAAGTTCCCTGAAGGTAGGTGGAACAATTCCTTGTTCAATCTTGTTCCGGGACATTACTTCGTCTTTTCCTTATCGACACTGGGGTCTCTGGTTCTGGCAGGTTAACCAAGTGGCCGAGGCGGTGCGTCAACGATTTGGAGGGTCAGCATCTTCAGTCAAGGAGCTTCGTTTAGAACGGGATGATTTGGCGAAGCGTGTTGAGCATCTGGAGTGGTTTGATAAGGAGTTGCAGAAGAAGTATGAGGATCACCAGGTAGCGACTAAGCTGTACAGGGATACTGTGGAGGCAAAGCTCCAGCAGGTTCTAGGGATCTTGAAAACGCTCGTGGCGAGATCATGGATGCCAAAACTCCAAATGAGCATTTCTCCTGGTTGAGCTTCATGTTGTATTGTTGTAAGATCTTGAATGTTTCTTGTAAGTTCGGGATGTGCTGTCCTGATGTCTAGGATTTGACTAACATGTCATCCACATATACTTCCATAGATTTCCCAATTTGGTTTTCAAACATTTTGTTTACAAACCTTTGGTAAGTGGCTCCAGCGTTCTTCAGGCCAAATGGCATCACCTCATAGCAATATGTTCCTCTATCCGTGATGAATGATGTTTTTTCTTAATTTGGCGAGTACATCCTGATTTGGTTATATCCTGAAAAAGCGTCCATGAAGCTTAGCATCTGGTGCCCAGATGTGGCGTCTACCATCATATCGATGTGTGGTAACGGGAAGAAGTCTTTGGGACAAGCTTTGTTCAGATCTGTGAAATCTACACAAACACGGTGCTTCCCGTTTTTCTTGGCCACTACTACAACATTGGCCAGCCATTCTGGATAAGTCACTTCTCGGACTGACCCGATTGTCAGTAATTTTTGAACCTCTTCCAGGATGATTTGGTTCCTGTCTGTGCCGAACTTACGACGCTTCTGTCGAACGGGTTTGTGTGTGGGATCCACGTTTAGCCTGTGTAGGCTAACCTGAGGGTCAATCCCAGTCATATCAGAGTAAGACCAAGCGAAACAATTTTGGTTCTGGATTAAGAATGTTACCAATTGGTTTTTCAGGTCTATGTCAAGATCGTTTCCGATGAAGAGTCTCTTATCTGGTTGGTTCGGGTCGATCTGAATGGCCTCAAGTCCTGCGGCCGATTCATCCCTGAGTTGTGGTTTCAGGGATGATCCCTATAATTGCTAGGCTGGAAGTTTTTCAGACTTCTTCAGGGAAGTCTGGTAGCATTCCCGGGACGTCTTCTGGTCCCCCCTAATCTGGCGTACCCCCAGGGAGTATAGAATTTAACTCGTTGGTGCAGGTGATTTAACCTTTTAGTCGCCTTAAAAGATTAATCAAAACAAATCAATAGTCTAATCCACTAGTTGTATAGTAGAGAGTATAGGTCTTTTCCTCAATCTAGGTTAAAAATCTTGCCAATCCTAAGAAATAGCCACGCAAATTAACAACAAGATGAGAGATGATTGTTTAGCTAACTAACCACAATTAAAAACTACAATTAAACCTAGAAATACTATAGTAACCGAATTGAAAGTGTTGAAAATCAAGTGGAAAGGACTCCTCCTCCAAGCCTCCATTGTGCATTTAGGTAATTAGGCCTCATATGCTTACTTCCTTTTGATATAACTTGCCTAAATCAACCTAAGAACCTTGAATCCAAGATTCCTAAGTTGATTTAAGCAAATTAACCAAATAATCCTACTTCTATTCTCATATATTTCCTTAGGCAAGATAGATGCTAAAGCTAGCTTCTATTTAGGTAAATCACTTCAAGAAACAAATATAAAGTAAGCACATACACTTGTTCTCATGAAGCTACAAGTAATTAACCTAACATACATGAAAATAGAAAGAGTAGGAATTAGGTTTACAAGATTGAAGGATGAATAGAAACTTACATAGAAATCTCTACATAAATCTCTAGTCCTCATATGCCTAAACACTTAGAACATAAGAGGACTTACATAAATCTCAACTTGCAACCTAGAAAGCAAAGTAAACATACAAGGCCGAAATTGGAGCTACATTTTGCACAACTTCAACTTGGAGGAAGAGATGAGAAGCTTAGCCAAGCATGGAGGATGATGAGATGAGAAGGATGTAGGTGGTGGAAGCCATGGAAGATGAAGAAATTTGGTGGAAATTAGGGTTAGGGTTTGAGAGAATTTGGAGATGATAGAAAGTGTGGAAGTGTGTGAATGTGTAAAATGAAGTGGGAGGTGAGTTTATGTAAGGCTAGATTCAGATTTTGGTGGTCTTGGGAGTGTTTGGCCGAAATGTGGGTGAGAGGAAATGTGAAGGCAAGTGAAATGGAAGTGTAAAGTGAGATGAGGGCAAAATGGGAAAGTGAGTGGTAAATGAGTTGTAAATGAGATAAATGAGTGGTCCACTCTTTCCAATGGTACCCTTCATGAAGCTTTTGGCCTTGAAATTCAAATTGTGGCTCCAAATTACCCCTTTTAGTAATGTGAAAATCCCTTGTTTTTGACAAATGAGGTAATTTTTGTCTTATGCCTTTGCCTTTCCCTCCAAGCCAAATCCTTGCACTCCAAGCTATCCCAAAGGGTTGTGGGGCCCACATGGGACCCCCTACATGTAGAAAAGCACAAAATAGTCAAAATGACCAAAATACCCTTGGTTACTTAAAATGCAAGTAATAAGGCTAATATTTCCCAATTAAGTCCAATAAGCATGCGCAATAAAAATGTCCAAAAATGATCAAATATATCAATTAAATCACACTAATTAAGCTCAATTGCACATGCTTAAACATATAAAAATAGGTTCAATCAAATCCCCCACACTTAATCTTTGCACTCCGGGCAAAGTCATATAAAAAGACTAACTCAATCATTAAGCATAGTGAAGGCACTTGGAATTGTCATAGAGTTCAAGTTAATTATCCAAGAAAATCATGCCAAATAAGTCCACAAATCAAGTGTGAAAGCCTTGAATTAGACCACTTTTAAACACATAATACACCCCCACACTTAAAGCATGCATTGTCCTCAATGGGACCAAACAAATCAAGTAATAAGGCATAAACAAAGGCAAGGCAGCAAATATAAAATGGTCGGGCAGTCCAAGCATACAAATGGCCTATGTATGTATTATTCACAAAACTACATTAAACACAACCTAACACAAGTGTATAATTTTTTTTCTCTGTTTTTCTAAACAATTTAAAACAATATACTAGAAAATAAACCTAATCACAATCCTAATTTTTTCTAACAAAGATCTTCCCCCACACTTAAGATGTTAAACTAAGCAAAGCAAGTGAGGAAAGGATAGAAACAACCTTTAGGGGGGCTTGAAATTCTCCTTGAAGAACTTTTTGTTGTGCCCTTTGTGGAGGTGATCTCGGCCACAAACAAATTTTTTGACTTGGAGCTTCCCTTTCACATCATTCTCCTTGCACAATTCGGCCATTTTGGGATTTGGAAGCATCCAAGTGGACTTTTTAGGACTTGCACCTCTTTTCTTCTCATTTGGGCGCCTAGCTCTTCCATGGGCTTTAAGTCTCATTAGCAACTTTTGCACCTTCTTCTCTAGGACATCTAGGAGTGTAGGCTCACACATAACCTCTCTCAAATCATTGCCCTTCAACTCCATATTCCTAAGAAGAACCTTCAACCGGACTACAAGCCTTGTTAAATCTTCCTTTGAGAGCTTTCCATTGAAATAGTCAATTTCCTCTTTTGATGTATCATAATCCAAGCTCTTCTTAAGATGCTTCTCGGCCTCAACCAATTTCAAATTAACTCCTTCCAAACTAGGAGGTCCCTCAAGCTCCATCATGCACTTCTCCTTTTCCCAATAATCCTTGTGCATCCAAAAAGTACCTACAACATAGCACAAAATTCCCTCTTGCAAGGGGTTGTAGGTAGGCAAAGATAAACAAAAAGGAACACAAGGAAAATCAAGATATACATGCTTAGAGGGAACATCATCATAAGATATGGAAATCAAGTGAGAGACATGAAATAGATCAAGATTGTGCCCCTTCAAAGCACTTAACCAATGTTCCCAATTCGGCCTCATCATGAAATTAGTGGATTCTCCACTCAAAGCAAGGTCTAAATGGTCCACATCAAGCAAAGTAGGTGCACTCAAAACCTTGTGATGGAAATCCTCTTGCAAAGCACTCTTTCCTTGTGTATTCCTCCACCGGCTCTTCCAATCCATGATAACATGTGAGAAGTAGCTAAACAAGTCCTCTACCAAAGGTAATCCCTCTTCCACCATGAGAGCAAGCACTCCCTCCAACCTATCCCTATCAACAAAATGGAACAAACCTCCCTTTTCCAAGGGGTTGTGGATAGGCAAAGAAGAAATGCATAAACAAATATCACCAAGCTTATTCTTGACACACAAGTGATTATCATATGATGGCATCATGCTCACAATATAAGAAGATGCATTCCTAGTATCTAGCAAACATGCATCATAGTTCACAATAGCACAAGAATCAAGATAGCACATGGAAGCATCGACATCGATCATGTTCATCCTCAAGGAATCAAGATTCTCATCAACCATTACATATATCAAAGATTCAATACAATGCAAACCTAGAGGAGAATAATCTTCATTTGGATGTTTCATGGCCTCAAACACATTCAATTTAATTACTTGACTACCCACTTCCATAGTTATGAAGCCATCTTTCAAATTTATGATTGCATTAGCGACCGTCCTCAAGAAAGGTCTACCCAAAATTAGAGGCTCCTTACTTGTTGTGTCCTTGAACATGTCAAGGATATAAAAGTCGGCCGGGAAGACCAAACTTTGCACCTTAACAAGAATGTCCTCAACAAAGCCATAAGGTTTCCTAATAGAACTATTGGCTAATTGCAAAACCTCATTAGTTGAGCTTATGTGCTTTAATCCTAGGGAGGCAAAAATAGTCTTTGGCATCACATTAATGGCCGCCCCTAGATCTAACAATGCCTTATCAAATCTATGATTCCCTATTTGACAATCAATTGTATAAGCACCGGGGTCATCACATTTAAAAGGCAATCCTCTCTCAATCCTAGCCGGCACATGTGGCCTTAATGGAACTCTCTTGCTAGGGTTACAAGCTTTCTTGTATCTACATAATTTCCTCAACAACCTAGCATATTGAGGTACTTTCCTCAAAAGAACTTGTATAGGCATCTTAGCTCTAGAGAACACATAAAGCATTTCTTTTTCTACGCCTCATAATATTTCTTTTCAATCAAACCAAAGATGTTAGAAGGAAGAACATGCTTAGAATTTAGAGATATACCTTTGGGGGATTCATCCCCTTGTTGAGAAGTTGATTCACCAACTTTGAGTTTTCCTTTTGCAATCTCCTTCCTTTTAGCCTCCATGGAACTCTCGGCCTCTTCATGAAATTCAACATGTGAAGTGGTCTTCACGGCCAAATCATGCTTGGCTTCTTGGACCATGATATTCAAGGTCTCCTTCTCGGCCTCTTTGATATTTTGACGCCCCTCATGATTTTCTAAGGTTTTTGGGTGATCTTCAATATTCACTTCACCACTAGAATTGGTCTCTTGGACCACATCATTTATAGACTCTTCCTCTTCTTCATAATAGCAAGGTATTGAATCAACTTGTATTTTACTTCTCATATCAAGAGTCTTCAATCCCTTAGGATTCATTACAATATTGGAGGGTAAACCTCCCTTTTTAGCATCTTCTTGAGCTTGAGTGTTCAACATTTGAAACAAAAGGGAGGTGATATTCTCTTGCTTCTTAAGATTCTCTTCAAAATTATCAATCTTAGAATCCATCCCATTCATCTTTGCCATCAAACTAGTCATCATTTGGTACATCATATCTTGTTGAGAAGATGAAGAACTAGATTGGTCAACTTGAGATTCCACCATATTTTGCCTTGGAGCATAAGCAAGGTTATCATTTTTCACAAATGGAGGAGCATAGGCTTGAGGAACATTTGGCCTATTCCCTTGTGGATAGGAATTAGGCCTCCCTTGAAATTGCCCATAGCTAGGTTGAGAAGGATAAGCATTGGAAGATTGATTTTGGCCTCCCCCCCACTTAGCTTGTTGTTGTGGTTGGAAGGAATTTGTAGCTTGCCCTTGGTTAGAACCTCCCCCCCACTTGAAATCGGGGTGGTCCCTCCATCCCGGATTGTATATGGAAGAGTATGGATCATATTTGGCTTGAGGCCTAGCATTGGTGTACATGGCCGCCACCTCCTCATGAGATGGACAAGTAGAGGATAAGTGCATAGGAGATCCACAATGATCACAAAATGTGGCCCACCAAGGCCATAGAGTCATCAACATAATGAGGAGGCTTCACATATCTTCCCTCCATCTTACTCAAGCTCTCGGTCAACCTCTCAATGGAGTTATACAACTTATCATCACCACTCAAAGAAGCAACCCTAGGAGCACCACCATAGGCAACATCTTGGCCATAGAAGTTTTGGTGGTTAGAGGCCATGGTTGAGAAAAGATTCCACCCCTCATTGGCCGACAAGTTGAAGATAGAACCATTAGAAGCGGCATCAATACTCATCTTCAATTGTGGCACAAGACCATCATAGAAATATTGCACCAAGTTGGCCTTTGAAATGTTATGATTGGGGCAAGAATTCACCAGAGTATTGAACCGGCTCCAATATTCATAGAATGTCTCTTGAGAGAGTTGTTGAACACCGATTATGTCTTTCCTCAACTTAGATATCTTGGAGATGGGAAAATAGCGATCCAAAAACACCTTCTTAAGTTGCTCCCAAGACAAAGTAGCATAATGAGTGGGAAGATTCAAGAGCCACTCCTTGGCTTTACCCTCCAAAGAGAATTGGAAGACCCTCAAGAGAACATCATCCAAGTTGGCATTGGGAGGCTTCATGGATGAACAAGTATGGTATAGGCCAAGCAAGTGAGTATGGGCATCTTCATGTGGAAAACCTGTAAACTTAGGCAAATGAGCAAGAAGAGATCCTTTGATCTCAAAGTTAGCGGGGTTAGCATAAAAACCTTGAGGTGCAAATGATGCATATGATTGTGTGAACTCCCTCATAGGTCTATCATCATCATGCAATTGCCTACCCCCATCAAAATGATGTTCACCCTCTTGCTCTCTCCTATCATGCCTCTCATGCTCATGTTCATGATCCCTAGCATCTCTCTCATGATCCCTATGTGCTTCTTGTCTTTCGGCCATAATGAAGTGTTTATCGACAATGGTGTGATTGGAAGCTAATGGTGAAGTGTGTGGTTGGGAAGTGGATGCACTAGCTTGTTTCCTCTCCTTTCTCCTCTTAGCCCTAGTTTTGCTAATGGATTTCTCAATCTCGGGGTTTAGGGTCACTAAAGGAAGGTTAGGTCTCATGCAATGCAAAACAATGCAAAATGCAATGCAATGCAAGTGCACAAGCTAAGTGATGGCTAGGGAGTGAATGAATGAATGATGAATGAATGTATGAATGAAAGTGATGTAAAGGCAACAACTTAAAGCTTCAAACAAGGATGAATTTTCCTGCAAAACAAATCACAAGAACCACCAGTCAGCAGCACAAGTATAATATCCAGCACAATCCAGAAAATCCAGCAAAAAATCAAGTGCAAAACCACAATGATTCGGTTAGAAAATAAAGGTAACTAGGGCACCTTTTTGACAGTAATTTCTAACCAAATTTTCCAGAATAACCAGGCAGATTGAAAGAGCAATTAATCAGGTTTCAAACAAGCCAAAAAATACTCAAAACAGATAAGTACAACTCAAACAGTTTTGGTGCAAAGTTGAGCAAACAAAATGCAAAATCGGTGCCGTTTTTGACCAATTGACAAACGAATACTGCACCAAAAGTTCTGCACAATATATCAATCAAAAGCTTGTTCAAAACTGGTTAAAATGAGCCAAAGATCCTGCAAAACAGCGCAGGGTAAGGGCAAACAGATTTGCGCCAAAGTCAGCAGTAGCGCATGCAAGTTCCAGAAAAACAGGGCAATTTCAAAAATTCACCCCGGACAGTAGAAAACGAGTTTTCTGGCAAAAGATATATCAAATTAAAACTTGAATCTTCTAGTTTTACCAGTTAAAACAGTTTCAGAAAATTGGCTCTATATTGTTCCCAGTTTTTCAAACAGTGAACATGAAATTCCAGTAGTTTCAGAGCAATTTCCAGCAACTAGCACACAAACTTATAGCACTATTTTCCAGCAACAACAAGGCCAACTAGAGCATCCTATACACCTCCAAACAGTCCAAAAATATGCAGAATGACAATGAGCAAGCACAATATGTAAGCACAATGTATAAAGTTGCTCAAAATCACAAAATGTCCAATTGCAACAAAAACAACTACAAATTAAAATGTGACTTTTAATACCTAAAACTAGCAAGAGTACAACCTAAATCGGCAACGGCGCCACTTGATTTAACCTTTTAGTCGCCTTAAAATATTAATCAAAACAAATAGATACTCTAATCCACTAGTTGTATAGTAGAGAGTATAGGTCTTTTCCTCAATCTAGGTTAAAAATCTTGTCAATCCTAAGAAATAGCCACGCAAATTAACAACAAGATGAGAGATGATTGTTTAGCTAACTAACCACAATTAAAAACTACAATTAAACCTAGAAATACTATAGTAACCGAATTGAAAGTGTTGAAAATCAAGTGGAAAGGACTCCTCCTCCAAGCCTCCATTGTGCATTTAGGTAATTAGGCCTCATATGCTTACGTCCTTTTGATATAACTTGCCTAAATCAACCTAAGAACCTTGAATCCAAGATTCCTAAGTTGATTTAAGCAAATTAACCAAATAATCCTACTTCTATTCTCATATATTTCCTTAGGCAAGATAGATGCTAAAGCTAGCTTCTATTTAGGTAAATCACTTCAAGAAACAAATATAAAGTAAGCACATACACTTGTTCTCATGAAGCTACAAGTAATTAACCTAACATACATGAAAATAGAAAGAGTAGGAATTAGGTTTACAAGATTGAAGGATGAAATAGAAACTTACATAGAAATCTCTACATAAATCTCTAGTCCTCATATGCCTAAACACTAAGAACATAAGAGGACTTACATAAATCTCAACTTGCAACCTAGAAAGCAAAGTAAACATACAAGGCCGAAATTGGAGCTACATTTTGCACAACTTCAACTTGGAGGAAGAGATGAGAAGCTTAGCCAAGCATGGAGGATGATGAGATGAGAAGGATGTAGGTGGTGGAAGCCATGGAAGATGAAGAAATTTGGTGGAAATTAGGGTTAGGGTTTGAGAGAATTTGGAGATGAAAGAAAGTGTGGAAGTGTGTGAATGTGTAAATTGAAGTGGGAGGTGAGTTTATGTAAGGCTAGATTCAGATTTTGGTGGTCTTGGGAGTGTTTGGCCGAAATGTGGGTGAGAGGAAATGTGAAGGCAAGTGAAATGGAAGTGTAAAGTGAGATGAGGGCAAAATGGGAAAGTGAGTGGTAAATGAGTTGTAAATGAGATACATGAGTGGTCCACAAGCCTCCACCTCATTCCTTTGCTTTATGCTCTTCATTCTCTTTCCAATGGTACCCTTCATGAAGCTTTTGGCCTTGAAATTCAAATTGTGGCTCCAAATTACCCCTTTTAGTAATGTGAAAATCCCTTGTTTTTGACAAATGAGGTGATTTTTGTCTTATGACTTTGCCTTTCCCTCCAAGCCAAATCCTTGCACTCCAAGCTATCCCAAAGGGTTGTGGGGCCCACATGGGACCCCCTACATGTAGAAAAGCACAAAATAGTCAAAATGACCAAAATACCCTTGGTTACTTAAAATGCAAGTAATAAGGCTAATATTTCCCAATTAAGTCCAATAAGCATGCGCAATAAAAATGTCCAAAAATGATCAAATATATCAATTAAATCACACTAATTAAGCTCAATTGCACATGCTTAAACATATAAAAATAGGTTCAATCAGCAGGGTGGATGGTACTGCTTTCATCTGGTGAAGCCAAAGGCGCCCTAATATGGCGTTGTATGGTGACGGGCAGTCCATGACGTGATAGGTCAACGTCTGGTTGATTCCGGCAGCATATGTTGCTAGGTTAACTACGGCCATTGACTTGTCAGCTGCGCCGTTTCCAAATACCAAAGTGGTGGGGTAATATGACATGGCAGACTCCATGTTCATCTCCTTGACTGTGTTCAGATAGATGATATTAACGGAGCTTCCCGGGTCTATAAGGACCCTCTTAACCTCACAGATGGCTAGGTGGATCGAGATGACAAGGGCGTCATCGTGGTTCTGGTCGTTGATCTCGTTATCGAAGAACGCTAATGGTCCTTCCTGGGCTTCCAAATCCTCGCCGCCTACAGTCAGTGATTCCATCTGGTTGGTCAAGGTTCTAATGTGTCTTTTGGCAGCGGAGTAACTGGTTCCTGTGATGACTGATTCACCGTTAACGAAGTTTGTCATCTTGGTAGGGATCGGTGGATTTACGGGTGCAGGTTTCACGTTGTTTACCGTCCTGTCGGTCTGGTTCTGCTTCTTGGATGCTTCGAGTAAATGTTCCAAGTAACCCCTCTTCAGGAGTTCTGAGACTTGGAAGCGCAGGGATATGCAGTCATCAGTTTTGTGTCCGTGATCTTGGTGGAAGTCACACCATTTGGACTTGTCGCGTTGCTCTGGGCACCTTTATCTTTCCAGGCCACCGAACTTGATCTCCCATTCTTCCCAGTTCTTTTACTAATTCCTTTGCGGATAAACTCAACCCTTGTTCTTCTATTCGAGGAGCTGGTGGTCTGTTGGACCGGGCGGGTCTCCCTGACCGTTCTGGAGCCTTCTTGGAGTTCGAATAAGATTCTGGTTTGGGGGGGCTTCTCGGATTGTTCTTTCCTTTTCCTGTTCTTTCCGATGTGACTAGACTCAGATTCAGGTGAGTCGTAGTACCGGTTCATTCGATTCTCTTCTAATCTAACTTCAGCTAATACTCTTCTCATGACTTCTGTCCAAGTTTTGGGTTGGCATTTGGTCAGTTCTTCATACAAGGGCATCCAAGTCCATAACCCTTTTCGGAACGCGTTTATGCACGTCATTTCGTCTGGATGGTCTATTTCTAACCGTTCTTTTTTGAACTGGGTTACGAAACTACGTAAGGTTTCTCCCCGTTTGATATGGAGTCTGTACAGGTCATCGGCAGTTTTTTCTAACCGTTTACTACTTGCAAACTGACTAACAAACGAATCATGTAGTTCAGCGAACGTAGCGATGGAGCCCACCGGGAGGTGCATGTACCACTTGAGAGCAGGTCCCGTGAGACTCATTCCAAATCCTCTGCACATACATGCCTCGCGCACCTTCTCAGGAACTGTGATGGCGAACATACGTTGCTTGTAATGTGCCATATGGTGGTCTGGATCTGTAGAACCGTCATAGGGCGTGATGGCTGGATAAACCAATCGGGAAGGTAGTTTTGTTCTGGAAATACTTTCGATGAATGGTGAGTCCGCGTAACTAGACGGGTCATTTTTCTCAAAGGGAATTGGTGCTCCTGGGAGTTGGAACATGGTTGCTTTTAGGTCTTCCAACTCTCGTTGCATTCGCTTGATTTCTGGGTAGGTTTTTTGCAAATTTCTTATTCGGGATGTTGAGTTTCTGGGAACGGTTATTTTGGAGGCTAAGTGCCTTCGTGGCCTCTTAGGGGGTTCAGGCATATCGTGTGTGTCGTTTGAACTTCCTACTCCTTCCTCTTCCCCGTCCGAGAGTTCTACCTTGGGGTTATACTCCGGGTCGTCGTATTCCGTGTTCTGGTATCTGTCCTCCATTCTGGTATCTTTGGATCCGTCCTCCGGGTTCTGGTATCTTTCTTCCTTTCTGGTATAATGGGGCTTATGTTCTGGATTTCTGCGTCTATCTTCAGATTCGGTATGTCGGGATTTTTGTTCAGGAATCTGGTATTCGTCCCGCTGTCCTGTGCGTCGGGATCGGTGTTCCGTGTTTCGATTCCCATCTTGGCTTCCGTCACGTCGGGGATGTTGTTCAGGATTCTGGTGTCCGGGATCCGGGTTTCTGTGGTGCGTACTCTCAGAAATCACTCTCGGGATGGGTTCACCGTCCGCATTGTCTTCAGGTATCTGGAGGCGAGCCATTTTTAGTTCAGTGATTTCGAGTTGCAGGTTCCTATTTTCGTTGGAAAGCGTCTTCAGCATAGTGAAATGTTCTCGTTGCTGCTCTTGTAACCGTTGTACAGTTAGTAGCAACGGGTTATTTTCTGGGTTGTGCTGGTCGGGTTCTTGAGCATTTCCTCCGGGATAGCCTGTGGAGGGAATCTCTTGAACATTTGAGGGTATGGGCGCTTCAGGATTGAGGGGCGACGTTGCATCGTCTTCCATGATTCGAGATTCAAGAACGAAGAGAAGAAATAAAAATTTCTCCCCACGGTCGGCGCCAAATGTAATGCCCTAAAAATCTTTTAAAGCAATACAAGATGAATGATTCTTTATCAAGCAGTAACAATAATCAGGAAATTACTTCTTGGAATTGATTAAACAAAGTTTTTTACAAGATAACTCTCTTTACAAGTCTTTTACACTCAAAAGCAATTGAATACAAGATAATCTGCGGACGAATCTATTCCGTCCTCTTATTAACTAACATCCGAGATAACTGTCACACCACGTCCTAGGATCATGCGTCATGGTGTCGGGTAGGAGTCGTCCACGTGTGTCCACATGCACTTTACACGTTTGATGGCTTTATCTCCTCTTACTCAAAGTGACCCATGATCGAGTTGGTGGGGGTTTCAGGTACTCATGACTAATTCCAAATCTCTCCTTATGAACCGCACCGGGTCGGGTTTTGGTTCCGATGTGGGCTCTGGCAATGGTGTGGGCATACAATCATTCGGGTCATTAAGGACTAATCTGGTTTAGTGTTTGATTGGGCCACCTGTCAAATGTCATTTGAAATTTGAATTTAAAAGAGAGAGAGAATGGGGTAACGGGTTACCACAATTTACAACAAAGGAATTTATTTTCTCTACCTGTTATTTGATTTTTGTCTTGGTCATTCTGAAGCTGTATTTGATTATTCATGTGAATTAAGTTTTCGATGAGGATAATTCCAAAGACTTTTTTCTCCTAACATTCGAAGTGGCCGCCCAAGAGTGTCCGCCTTCTCTATTTTTATTCTGTTTTATGTTAGTGTTGTACCTTAGTTTAGTTATAACTGTCAGGTGAAACTTGAAAGTGAGCTTAGTGGTTTAATGGTTTTGGTTTAACAAGGTAGAATGTTATCTTGAAATTTTTGAAAGAAGACTTAATTACATAACATGAGCCCTATCAAGTGGAGTTGGAATTTCAAATGAGCATATTCTGCCTGCCATATCATGGAGCATGTAAGTCCTAACCACAGTTTTTTTGTTAGAATTATAGAATCAACATTAGTATTTCCTATTATGTATAAGTAGAATAAAATCTTTAGTCATAAATATCAATTATAATTCATAATAATGAATAAGATATACAAATATTCTACTATTATACAAAATAGGAAATATTGACATTATTTTCATAATTTCTAACATAATGAATTTGTTGTCCACCTCGTTAATTTGATTTTTGACTCACTGTTAAGTAGGAGCTAGAACAAGCGAATTAATGAATATGATCTTTTCAAGCTAAGAAATATTATTCGTGGATTTTGTACTGTATTTGTTGTCACTTCTTTGTTATTTGGTAGACACTTTGTTCTTCGAGATGATATGATACAATCTAAATTTTTAATGTCTCTTTGTGCCACTGCTTTGCTTTATATTTTCAGGTTTCTCTGGGTGGTTTGACATAAATGTGACCCTCTGTTTTAAAAGAATAATATAAAAGGGGAAGTGGGTGAGAAATGGGAATTTGTTATTTAGTCTTATACAAGAAGTGTGGACTATCTAAATGGCCTTCCCAGAGCCTAAATCTTTGATTCATTTTGTAATGAGTTAATTTCTCCTAAAGTATTTTGGCTTTTGCTACTTCACCTTTTATTGAGTCTTTATTTTTCTCATTGTGCCTTCAACCTAGGTTGACTACAACAGTTGATGAAGTTATAGTGTATCCCATTCCAGCAACTCTTTACTTAGTTAAAAATTTGCTCCAGGTTTGTTGTGTCTGGCAATAGTGTATTTTTCCATTGCTATTTATGTTTACAGTTTTATATTTGCATTCTCATATCTGATTTATTTGTCAATTTTCTGGCAGTATTACATCTTTGCATATGTAGATGCTCCTGGTTATCGAATATTGAAGAATTTATATATTATCAGTACTGGCATCATTTGTGGGATTATTCTCAAGAAAAGGCAGGTCTTTTGATTAGAAGTTTTTGGTTGCCCTTTCATTGTGGAAACTATTGGTGAAACATCAATGGAATACCATGTGATCTATCTGTTAAGTCACTTTTTTAATGCTTTGACAATGAAAGCTTTCTCTTTCGTTTTGGGTATTGAAGTTTTGAGTATAGCTTTTAGAATCAGTCTTTCCTCCCGAGACTTAGTCACTATAAGCTATAAAGTTAACTGGCATGATATTGTAGCATTTGATATAAGCCATACTTGATCATATTAAAGGTTACCTGTATTTAGGTTGTTGTGTATTCTGATCTAATTTCATATTACAGGTTAAGTGAGATTCAGTGGGCTGCTTTTATTCTGTTGTTATAATAAGAACACGATTATTATGTCAACTGTAAAATATTGTTATATTTCAGGTTACAGTTCCGATCGTGTTCTTCAAATTCCCTTTCATATGGCAACTGTAAGTTGACATTTGTCTCTTGTTATAATAATTCACGGAGTTGGGGCTCTTTGGACTAGGATTGGCCCCAACATTGCAAGAAATACTATCATTAACGCTGCAGAACTAGCTAGCTATGATCAAGTGAAACAGGTAATGCACAACATGGTGGAAGGTTTTGTTATCCTCATCTTACGATTTTCTGTATCTGATAAATTCACTTTGTTGCAGACCATTTTGAAACTTGCAGGCTTCACGGACAATGTTGTAACTCATCTACTTTCTGGTTTAGGGGCGGGGTTCTTTGCTGTCTGCATTGGTTCCCTAGTTGATGTGGTAACTACATGTCATCAACATGAGTACCAACTAGTTCCTTCCCTTGAGTGTTAGCATTTCACTGATTCATTTGTTCTGCTTTATGGTTTATGTCCAGGTCAAATCCAGAATGATGGGTGATTCATCTTACAAAAGCACCCTTGATTGTTTTATCAAAACTTTAAAGAATGATGTATGTTTTTTGTTTTGTTCTCCATTTATAGTTCTCTTGTGTGGTCATGGCACTCTTGTGTGGTTTTGCTGTAGTATATATAGAGGTGAATTCTGGTTTATAGTTGATATAAATCTGTTGTCTAGAATTGAAAATCTTTTGTAGAGTTAAAATAATATATCAGCCTATACAAATTAGCTCTTATTTAAGCTCAATTAGATTTAACAATTGATACTTTGATCTACCCAGAATAAGGGTTTTAAAATTACAAAGTTGGGATGGAATTGAGGATTCTAGATGAGAATTAGTACTTAGCAGGCTTTTTTTATGACTTTTGCAGGCTATTATTAAGAAGCGTCCTTCCTGAAATATTAATGTTCAGAACTTCTGGCTATACATCTCTGGCATGGCATTCAATGTTGTTGCTATATTGATTCAAGATTTTGATGCAGTGATGAAAAAGTAATCTGTGTTCTTCTTGATTCTGGTTTTGCCGTAGATAAAGATCTTGTCTTGCTATTATTTCCCCTAGTTATTACAGCTTATCATCAAATTGTAGTATTTCTCTATTTTGTGATGAATCAATATTTATTTCGAATATGCATATGTTTGGGTGCTAAAAATTCATATAACGAACATCAAGTATGGAGAATAAAACTGCCTTATTGACATTGTAGTTATAAGGCTTATATCGTCACATCAATACTAATTTCCTGACATCTTGAGCTGCTTGTATTCAGGGGTTTTTTTCATGGATATTCTTTAATCATCGTCCTCATGATTCTCAACCATGCACTTAGGTATATTTTATTCCATGATTTTCTTCAAAAATATTATCGATAATCTATGATTGTTGCCTTAGTTTTCATTTGTTCCTTGATGTCATAGTTTGGTTTGCCCTGCTGTCATGATCCTATACATGCATAAATTTATAGATAGCATTAGTGGAGTGGAGATGTTATTTTTGGAAATAGAAATTTAAAATAAGAATCAGTATTTCATAGTTGTAACATCAATGAGATGAAACATTATCTCATACATGCACACAGGTCCATGTATCAGTACATTAACTAAACCTATTAACGCCTTCAGTATTTCAGCTATGGTCATTATTAGGTTCTCCTCATTCTAATCTCCAAGTTTTCTCTCTTTCTCTAACAGTCTGTCACTAATCTCTATTACACCTCGCACAAAGGACGTAAATTTGTTTAGCATATTAATTTTCATTTCAGAGGCATGACCATTGACACAAATATGGAGACTGACTACAATAAAATTTGAAGCTGCTTGGTATAATTTGGAGCTATCATGTCCAATATAAAGTTCGATGTCACTGGCATGAGCGTGACTCCTATTTAGTTGTACATTACTGAGTAGAAGGACTGGTAATAATAAGGAAGAAGGGGAGAGCAATCAGATGTTGATGTTGATGTTGGTGTCTATTCTTCATTAAAGTCTCTATCAAAATCACTTGCCATTTCAATTTCTGATGTCCCCTCATTGCATATTCAGGATTGCAACAAGCATTTGTGTGGTAAGTCCTATTGATTTTTGTGGTGAGCATTTTCTTTTATTTATTAATGAAATGTGGTTTTGTTTTAGGGCTGAATTTACCAAGTATTTTGTCACTCTAAAGGTGGGCAATTCTGGTGTTGGTAGTGCAATGACAGTTTGTGGGGCTTTTGATGGAATATAAAGTATGAGATTGTAACCGCAATACCCTTACTTGTGCTAGTTGTTTAACTAACTTGGTGCTCATTGCTCAATTTGTTTGCATTTTGCTAAGAATAAGCATATTTATATCTTATTATCCTGAGACAGGGTTTTGAGAATTTTTTTTAGACAAATATATTCTTGTCATCACAATTTTTTTTTGGGACACTTGCACCTGATAAGTAACTTATTTGGTTCTTGATTTTTTCAGTACACAGTTTCTCTTCTTAATTATCTATTTTATATTTTGCATATTTGATTCTATATTCTTGATTGAAGGAGAGTTTTTATTCTGTAATGCATAATCATTAATAAGTTTGTACTGTCAAATCCTGTTACCCTGTTTTGTATGTTATAAATAAAGACGTGAATAATACTTTTCATGTCGTGTTTCTAGGAAAAGCAACGTGAAAAGGATTATTCACGTCGGTTTTTTTTTTCACAGATGTACGTTTCCACGTCGCTTTTCTAAACAAGTGACGTGAAAGGTCTACATTTGACGTCGCGTTTTTAAAAGAGCGACGTGAAAAGCGTACTTTTCACGTCGGTTTTTTTCGTGACGTGAAAAGTGGACTTTTCACGTCGCTGGTATTAACGTCGCTAAAAAAAGTGACGTAAAAGGCCCTAAAAAAAGCGACGTGAAATGTCTTTTTTGTAGTAGTGAATATCATGATATATGACCAAGCAGTAAACCAAATGGAAAAAAACACATTAATGCATGTGACATTTAAGTAGTGATATTATATTCACTGCAAACTAACTTTCATACAAACTAACTTTCATACAAGTGAAAAATCTATCAAGCTATAGCATGAAGGGGCATAAACCATATCTTATATGTGAATCAAGCACATACTTCCATCAACTTAAGTATGAGAGGAAGACCATTTTCCCTTGTCACAGGAGATTTCTTGATAGGTTTATCATTACTCTAAAGTTTTTGTGTTGCATATGTTAAAGGGCAAAGGTGCAAAAATAGTCACGGTAAATTTAAAAAAGAGCACCTAAGACTCTGGTAAATTTAAGAGGGCAAAATCGTACACTGTAAACCAAAATGGGGAAAATGTAAGCTTCTTCAAACAGAGGTGTCAAGTTTGACCATTAATTGGTTAGGAATTCTGATGGGACTCATTGACGTGACAATATGAGAAATTAGGTGTCAATTTTTTTTTGACGTGGCATATTGAGACTTAAAATCAACCCAACACAACACACAACACACATTACATCGAACCCCTTCGGAGATCAAACCGGCCCCATTCCGAACCATAACCTTAGAACCCTCAACTAAATGAATTTTGAGTTTAGGGTTCAGATCATTTGGGGTGGATTTCTTATGATTTGGGGAAGGTATGAGTTCTAATCAAAATGATTTGAGGGTTTAGGGTTTGTTTTAGATGATATAGGGTTCAACTGGTTGCATTTTAGTTTCCACAATAGATTTTGAAATTGACACGTCATTCATTGATGGTGGGGCCCACTTCTGAAAAAATTCTGTTTAACTATGCTTAACCGAGAGTTTGAATTTGCTCCATTTTAGGTTATAGTGCACGATTTTGACCCCTTAAATTTACCAGAGTCTCAATTGTTCTGTTTTAAAATTACTGTGAATATTTTTACACCTTTACCCTATGTTAAATTATCATGATTAGATAACAATCTTGGTTCAAAATAAGTGATGCATGTTATTCCCTAGGTAGAAATAAATTTTCTACGACACTAAATACTTTTTCTATAATATCTTAGTTGGAGTGTATTTAGAATACCCATGAGTAGAAAATTGTGAAGAAAAGAAAAATTAGAGAAGGACTCAAGAGAAGGAAGAAAAAATGTCTTGGTTACCTTAACAACAACTTCTGGTAGCTAAAGAGATTAAGGCTTGATTGTAGTGGCAACTACTTCTGGTAGCTACAATGACTTGTGAATTATTTGACATACATTTCGCTGGTTTTGAAGGATTCAATTGGCGTGATCTTCATTTGGTCAGATTTTGATAAACCATTCATCTAAAACATGTACCCTTCATTCAGTCATTTTTACTTAGGGAAGCTCAGGTACAATTCTAACATCTTACTTTAAAATTTCTTAAGTCCTTATTTGGCTTGCTTGTTGCTACATTCGTTTTTTTATGGTAAGGCAATTTATCATTAAAAGGTAAAAAGGTTTACAATTTAACAGTAAAAACTATATATGTAAAGTAAAGCAAAAAGAAAAAGAAATAAATAAAAAGAAAAGCAAATTAAATACAAAGGGTAGTATATGGGCTATAGTTGGAGAGACTTTTTTTGCAGTAATTATGGGCCCAAGGGTGATCTTTCAGGCTGCGAAATATGAAGGAGCTGAAGTTTTGCATCATATGCTGAATGTTCAATGTCACAATATCATGTGTGGGGGCCTCAACTTGCTCAAATACAGTGGGGTTGTCAATGATGACTACGGTGCTACTCATATGACAGTCATAAGGTCTTGATAGCATCCATGATAGAGTTGATCTTAGACACCGAAGGAGAAAGAGGGTACTTGACGAAGTTGACTTCCTAAGCACTATATTAATTAAGTGCTGAGATTGGTAAACAAACAAGGGAAAATCCCAATAAGTCCCTCTGAATACCCAAAAGGACAAGTGAGGAACCTAAACTTCCAAAAGGACCATGAAGGAACCAGTACCTATCTGTCATTTTAAAATTTTGCGGAAAGACAAAATTGCCCCCATCCTAAAACATAAATTCCTACCCCACCCTAAACCCACCCTAACACCCACCCTCTTCTCGCAATTTGTGTTTTAGGATGGGGACAATTTTGTCTTTTTGCAAAATTTTAAAATGACAGATAAGTACTGGTTCATTCATGGTCCTTTTGAAAGTTTAGGTTCCTTACTTGTCCTTTTGGGTATTCGGAGGGATTTATTTGGGATTTTCCCAACAAACAAATTTGTTGCTACATTCGTTGTATGTTACGTTGAGCTACATAAAATTTCCTCAAAATTTCTTTTTTCCTTCCATTGGCTTCCAAATCCTATAAAACTCATTCTACACTACAAAAAAAACGGGCCATTCCGGCGCAACCTTACCGGCGTTTTGGTCCAAAACGCCTATATGAGACGCATACCGGCGTTTTTACCCAAAGCGCCTATATGAAAACGCCAATAAATTTGGCGCGCGCTTCCCGCCTTTTTTCCCGCGTTTCCATATCGGCGTTTTGGGTATAACAAACGCCGGTATGGTTTTTAAATTTAAAAAAGAGGGGCTGACAGTTTTTTTTTTTATTTTTTTATTCAGAAAACCTCATATAGGCGTTTCTTCAAAACGCCTATCTGCGATTAAATATTATTTTAATCGCACATAGGTGTTTTGAGAAACGCCTATGTGCATAACGTGCATTTAATATGCACTTTATGCGCATATCGGCGTTTTGAAAAACGCCTATCTGCGCATTAAGTGCATATTAAATGCACTAAATGCATATAGGCGTTTTTCAAAACGCCTATATGCGATTAAAATAATATTTAATCGCATACAGGCGTTTTGAGGAAACGCCTATATGCATTATTTACATTAAAATAATGCATATAGGCGTTTCCGCCAAACACCTATATGCATTAGAAAGCATATAGGCGTTTCCCTGAAACGCCTATATGCATTATTTTAATGTAAATAATGCATATAGGCGTTTGGCAAAACGCCTATATGCATTATTTAATATTAAAATGCATATGGGCGTTTTCCAAACGCCGGTACGCACCTCCATTCCCTATAAACAGCACCTCCCTCATTCCGCAAAGTTGCTCATTTTCTCGTTTTCTTCTATTTTTCTTCTCTTCGTCCTCGTTTTCTTCTATTTTTCTTCTCTTCGTCTCTCATTCAATGTTGCTGTTGCTTTGTTCTTTTGGCTAGTTTTGCTGATGTTTTTTATTTCGTGTTTTTTGGTGATATTTGATTTTATAATGTTGATATGATCTTATTGCTTTTCTTTTACATATTGCTTGTTGTTTTGATTTTATATATTTGGGTATCATGTTTTATGAATTACTCTTGTTATTGCTTATGTTTATATATATTATTCTTTATGTGTATGTAACTTTGGGATTAACATATTATTCCTTATGTTTTTGAACATTTTTCTTCCTGGTTCTAAACAATCAGGAAGAAAAATGTTTTTTATTTTTTTTTGGAAAACACATACCGGCGTTTTGCAAAACGCCGGTATGAAATATTATTATTTAATACCGCACATAGGCGTTTTATAAAACGCCTATGTGCATAAATAAAAAAATATTATTTCCGTATACCGGCGTTTTGCCCCTCGTCTAGGCGTTTTTCAAAACGCCTAAATGCCGCATTCCCACGGCAAATATTTAGGCGTTTTGCCAAAACGCCGTAGCGCTATTCCGCCGGAAAATTCCGCCGATTCGAGGCCCTATAAAACGCCGATATGGGCCCCGTTTTTTGTAGTGCTACAACCTTATTATTCTTTCTAAATGTATAGAGTTAAGAATACGGGCTAGGTCTAAATGAGATTGTTTTTAAAAAATTCATTTCATGAAAGCCCCTACCCTTATGGAATTGAGCTTCCGACTGGCCTATGAGTACTGTTTCCCCAAATTTTCTCCCACTTCCAAACTTTTTTTGCTACCTAAATAATAAAGCATAAGTTTGAAAAACATAAAAAAATTATCAAAATTATGTTTAAATACCAAGTATCATCAACTTAACAATTTAATACTTAACATACATACAAAGATAATCAAAGAAACACCAAGTCATTAAATAGTTAAATAATATCTCTAGTAGTTCGTCCACGTACAAATCCTGCAATTAAATTAATTATTTCATGAGGGCCATACACCACAATTAAAAAATTAGTACAAAAGGTCCACAATCTAAAGTCATAAATTACACTAAAGATATAGGGTTAAACATCAAATGTCCCCTAGAAGTTTTCCTAGAAGAGCGTCCCCACCTTGAAAGTTCTTTTAGGAGCAATTAAACCCCCTGAAGTTTAAATATGAAGCAATGTAACCCTTTTCTAACCTTACATTAGTTTGACCATGGTTTGAAAACCCGGATCGGACCGGGCGGTCTAAGGAAGCAATTCATAGAGTGATGATGATGGGGGATGAATGGGCAATTGTCAATTGCATCCCATTTAATGCATTAGGTTGTCCTTTGTTTCAAAGATATGTGGATGGAATTGCTTCTATTGGGCCTGGATATAAAGCCCCTAGTCCATATGTGCTTAAAACCACTTTGTTGAAAAGATTGGAGAGACGAATGTGCAATGCTTATTGAGGAGCATCGACAAAAATGGAAAGAATCTGGTTGTACCCTCATGGCTGATGGCTGGACCAATGTGAGAAACCAGACTTTGATAAATTTCTTAGTGTACTCTCTGCATGGTCTTGTATATATCAAGTCTATCAATGCAACAGAATTAGTCAAAACTGATGAAACATTGTTTTCATTGTTTAGAGAAGTCATGGAGTGGGTTGGCCCTGCAAGTATTGTTCATGTGGTAACTGATAATGCAGCTAACTATGTAGCTTATGGAAGGTTGATAACAGAGAGATATAAAGGTATTTATTTTTCACCTTGTGCTGCCCACTGTCTAAATATTATTTTGAAAGACATCGCAGAGTTGCCTCATGTTTTAGAACTTGCAACAAAGGCATCAAAGAAAACAGCATTTGCTTACAATCATTCTATATTTTTGTCTTGGCTGAGGAAGAGGAAAGGTTGGGTTGAAATTGTGCGTCCTGGTGCTACAAGATTTGCCACTACTTTCATAACTTTGCATAGCATATACAAGCACAAGCATGACTTGCAGGCCCTTGTGGTTGACAAACATTTTTTGTATCATAAATTGTCAAAGAAGGTTGCTGGTAAAACGTTTTCTGCAATAATATTACACAATCGATTTTGAAATGAGTGCTAAAAAATTGTGAAGATTGTCGCTCCTCTTGTGAAATTGTTAAGAATTGTTGACTCAGATGAAAAGCCCTCAATGCCATATGTTTATGAAGGCATGTATAGGGCAAAATTAGCAATTAAGGAGACATTCAAGAGGGATAAAGCATACAAGAAGTACACTAAATTAGTTAAAGAGCGGTGGGATAGGCATTTGAAGGGTGATCTTCATGCAGTTGCGTGTTTATTTAACCCTGCATATATGTATGATCCAAACTCTATTATCAAGGGGAAGGTCATAACTGCTTTGGTTGAGGTGCTGGAGAAAATTGCAGAACCAAAATCTCAATACTTCAAGTTAATGGACCAATTTAGTCTCTATCGTGAAGGTAAAGCGTCTTTTAGTAAAGCAACATGTAAAGAAGCATCTAAAGTAATGGACCCTTGTAAGTATTCAAAATGCATTATATCATATAATTTATATGTTTATTCCAATTTGTTAAATATTATATGGTTAATCATTAATGAGTGTATCTTAATTTTGTAGATCGTTGGTGGTGTTACTATGGAAATTCAGTCCAGAGTTGCAAGCTATTATTGCAATGCGTATTCTCAGCCAAACTTCTTCTTCTAGTTGTGAGAGAAATTGGAGTTTGTTTGAACGCATCCATTCAAAAAGAAGAAACAGATTAAAGCATGAAACTTTGAATGATTTGGTTTACATAAACTATAACTTGCGACTAAAGCATAGGTATTCTCATTATCTTATGAACCATGACCGATTTTAATTTTGTATGAATATCATTTAATTGAAGTTTTATTTGTCATATAGGCCTATGTTGAAGCAGAACATGAGTAGTGATCCAATTGACTTTGAGAGCATTAATGATATACATCTAGATCTAGACTTTTGGATAGAAGAAGAAGTTCCATATTTCAACGAAGAGGATATTAACAATCTTGAAAGTGCCGTGAGTGAGAGCAACGTAAATATGCAAAGTCATGGTAGGGACAAAAATATTTTTTACCTTATGTATATAATCATATTGATTGATCATACAGGACAATAATTATCTTCTATGCATTTTGTTATATGTAGGTAATGATGATTTAAACATGTCTGAATCACCTCCTTTGATTATGGATAACAATCCTGATGATGCTGATGATCCTAATACTTTTACCACCAGTCGAGCGACTAATGTTGATGTCAATGAAGATATTAATATGTATAATGATATTGGTGAAATATGAATGTGTGTTGATGGAACTTAATTAGTTTTTGAGTATTACTATTCAAGTATTGGTAGAACTTGAAATATTGCAAGTCTATAAGGAGCATATGTTAGTTTTTGAGTATTACAGGTATTGGTAGAACTTGAAATATTGCAAGTCTATAAGGAGCAGATGTTATATTGACTCTGGATGTAGTTTACATATTTACTATTTTTAGTTTTTGACTATTTAATTTTTAATATTTGATTAAATATTATTATTTTATTATTTCCAGGTTGACCCCGTTGAACCACGATTGAACCAATAACCCTTGAACCAGTAGCTTGCCTGGTTGGATGCCCGGATCGGTTTTTCGAACCTTGAGTTTGACTGTTAATTTTGACCATCATTGCTTACATTACAACTTTTACAACTATATATATTCTTATTTTTCCACCTCATTCAACCCAACCTCTCTCTCTCATTTATCAATGGCTTCCACTCTCTCTCCCCCTCATCTGCCATCCCCCACGACTCTGTCATGAACGCCGCCAACATCCTCATAATTAACATGGGGCTCATTGACTTGTCTCCTTTGCAAGAACTTCCCTCTACCCCTCAAGATCCAACTCCTCTTCCTTAACAATTTCTCCCCCATTGTTTTTCAATGACACCACTTCCACCATCGGATACAAAAGCACTACCATCGCCATATCCATTTCTGTTTTTGTTGTCATTCTCAATAGGAACCAAGTCGAAAGGAGAGGAGTAAGAGTAGTTGGGAGTCGGATTGGAGAATCCAAAGATTTCCAGGGAGTTGGACGCGGTGTGGTTGACGGTGATGTTGTAAAGAAGGATGAGTAGACAACACTGTCAAAGGAAGAGTAGAAGTTGTTCTCGAAGGGATGAGCAAAAGAAGATTTGTTTGAGGTCTTCAGCATCGACGTTGAAGGCATCAGGGGAAGAAGAATGATGTTAGATATTGATGCCTTTTGTTTTTGTAGGCCGACTTCTCTCTCTCAGTGAAGAAGAAGAGAAGGAAGGTTATTTGATGAGAGAGAGAGAAAGAGTGAGCTGTTTGTGATTTAGAGTATCATCGAGACCTTAGGAGCCTCATGACTCTGTGACACGCCAGAGAATAGTGTTTTGGTGAGTAGGATTGGAGTAGTGGGGATGGTTGAGGAGGGAGAGAAAGAGTGGAAGTCATTGATGAGTGAGAGTGAGAGGTTGGGATTAATGAGGTGTGGTGATGAGGTGGAAAATAAGAGTATTTGTGGCTGTCATGAGAGCAATGATTGTCAAAATTAACAATCAAACTAACTCAAGGTTATAAAATGGTGATATTGCTCTAGATTTAAACTTCAAGGGCTTAATTGCTCTTAAATAAACATTCAGGGTAGGGTCGCTCTTCTGAGAAAACATTCAGAGAACATTTGATATTTAACCAAAGATAAATAATTAGTCCATTGTACACCACTATCATTAGAATCAAAATATATTTTATTTTGATTCAGTATGACTTGTTTTTTCTTCTTTTGTTATATAAATATCAAATCTTTTTCTTAATTTTTGTTAAGTATTAAGTAGCAGTATAGTAAGAGCAAATGAAAAATAAAAAGTAGCCTAAATGGGCTAGCGTTTATGCCTGCCGCCATGACGACTAACCCATTTAGGTGCACTTTCTTTTTCAGACTAAAAATAAAGGGCTTGCACTCCTCTGGCATATTCCTAAAGGTCAGCCCAATAAACCCGACTCGAACACACACGCACATGCACACACACACGTATGCACGCACGCACCCACACACACCTAAATGGGCTAGCATTTAAGCCTGTCACCCGACAACTAGCCCATTTAGGTGTACTTCCTGTTTCAGCCTAAAAATGAAAGCCCTACACTCCTCTGGCACATGCTTAAAGGTCAGCCCAATAAAATCGGCTTGAATATATATATATATATATATATATATATATATATATATATAGGGAAAATCCAAAATAAATCCCTCTGAATACCCAAAAGGACAAGTGAGGAACCTAAACTTTCAAAAGGATCATGAAGGAACCAACACCTATCTGTCATAAATTTTACGAAAAGAGAAAATTGCCCCCATCCTAAAACACAAATTCCTACCCCGCCCTAAACCCACCATAACACCACCCTCTTCTTGCAATTTGTGTTTTAGAATGAGGGCAATTTTGTCTTTTTGCAAAATTTCAAAATGACAGATAGGTGCTGGTTCCTTCATGGTCCTTTTGAAAGTTTAGGTTCCTCACTTGTCCTTTTGAGTATTCGGAGGGACTTATTTGGGATTTTCCCTATATATATATATATATATATATATATATATATATATATATATATATATATATATATATATATATATAATTTTTCAATTAAATTATTAGATCTCTGGTCCGACCAAATGATTCGATTGAAGCAACCATTTGAACCATGACCGCTCATCTTTTCGGCTCAATATTTATTTCGGCTTTTTTTTAACTGAAATTATTTTTTTGAACTGAAATATTTATTTCGGCTTTCAAAACATTGGATGTGAGGGTTAATATGATGTGTGGGAAACTGAGAATGAATGAGTGAAAGACGCTGACTCTTGACAAAAGAAAAACACAAATAACCATAAGTCTGAGTGAACCCTCTTGCCACAAGTCGTGCTTTTAACTTGTCAAGAGTACCATCAGCCATATACTTAGGAGTAAATACCCATTTGCAACTAACAAGTTTCTTGCCTCTCGGTTTTTCAACCACAGCCCACGTCTCATTCTTCTCAAGAGCTCTCATCTCCTCCATAACTGCTGCTCTCCATTCAGGTACCTCAAGTGCCTCCTGAATGTTTTTAGGAATATGGACTTTATCCAAACCGGTAACAAATGCCCTATAGCCCGAGGAAAGAGCATTATATGACATATACTTTTGAATTGGATGTAGAGTACATGATCGAGACTGTTTCCTGTGAGCAATAGGCAAATCAATGTCATTATATTCATTAACATTTACATGAATTTCTTGAGATACCTCTGGAACAGTCTCTTCAGCAGCCACCACCACTTCTGGCTCCTTTGGTTCTTCAGGAGCTATCACTGGTTCTGAATGCTTGAGTGCTTCAGATGCAAGTTTCTTTCCTCCCTTAGATTTTTGCCTTCGTGAGTACACCATCATATCTTTGTTCCCTGCATTCAAATTTTGCACAAGAGATGGTTGGGTTAAGGGAGGTTCGATTTGTGGTGGTGGTGATGGCTCTGTCTGTGGTATGATGGAGGTGATGGCTCTGTTTGTGGTAAAGGTGAAGGTGATGGCTCTATCTGTGGTAGGGTTATCCATTGTTCAAGAGTGTTATATTCTTGTACAGGTTCAGGCACCTAATTCTGAGATTCACTCGTTCTCTCCCCCTGAATTGAAGATTTGGGATAGAAAGGTGTATCTTCATGAAAAGTAACATCAAAGCTTACAAATAGGTGTTTAGAGACAGGATCAAAACATTTGTACCCTTTTTGAGTTGGAGAATACCCAAGAAAAATACATTTCACTGCACGAGGATCAAATTTGTTATTTTGGATGAGCATGAACAAAGGCAGTACAACCAAAAACACGAAATGGAAGATTTGATTCAAGGTGAGTGGTAGGAAAGATACTTTGTAACATTTTGAGTGGAGTTTCAAAAGATATCACCTTATTTGGCATTCGGTTGATGAGGTGGGTGGCAGTTAAAATGGCATCTCCCCAATAAAACTTTGGTACATTTGAAGTGATCATAAGAGCCCTAGTGACTTCCAAGATGTGTCTATTTTTCCTTTCAGCAATCTCATTTTGTTGAGGGGTATGAACACATGAACTTCTATGGATAATACCATGAGTTTGGAGAAAATCACTCAAGGTTCGGTTAAAATATTCAGTGCCATTGTCAGAATGTAAAACTTTGATACTTGTATTAAACTGATTTTTTATCATAGCATAGAAACTCATGAAAGCATTTGGTGCCTCAGACTTGTCCTTCAACAGATAAACCCAACAAACACGAGTGTGATCATCTATGAATGTAATAAACCCCCTTGCTTTGGTACGGTTTAGGTTGCGGGAAGGTCCCCATAAATCACTATGAATGGTAGTGAATGGCTTGGTAGGAATATATGGAGCTCTAGGATATGATGACCGGTGGTGTTTGGCCAATTCACAGACTTCACATTTCATATCAAGGTTTGATGGTGGGCAAATAGTTGGAAACATACGGGATAAATAATGGAAATTAGGGTGACCCATTCTCTTGTGCAACAACATAATATCTTCATTTTTAGAGATTGTGTTACATACCCTTCTGATAGGTTAGGGACTCACTCTGGCGTCGTCAAGGAAGTAAAGTCCCTCACATTCCTTAGCATGACCAAACACCATCCCCGATGATAGATCCTGAAACACACAATGAGTAGGCAAAAAATTAGCACAACAATTCGATTGCTTTGTCAATTGACTGACAGATAGTAAGCTGCACGCTAATTTCGGCACATGTAAAACAGATTCCAAAGTTATACTCTCTGAAATTTTAATACTCCCTTTCCCAGCAATAGTAGCGAGTGAGCCATCAACAATTTTCACTTTCATGTTGCCAGCACATAGGATGTAACTAGTGAACAATTTGTGATTGTCGGTCATGTGATCAGAGGCACCAGAATCAACAATCCATACCTGTCGATCCTGTGAGGTTTTTAGAGCTTGGAGAAAGTTACCACACTTTGCTACAAACGTTAAGGACACCGTCTCCATAGCAACGGTTGTTTCAGTTGATGAATGAGTCGCCTCCCTTACTACCAATCTTAGAAAATAAGTGGCAGCGTTGACTAAAAGGCTTAAAGTCATCATCTTCTCCACTACCAAATCTGTAACTAACCAAAAACATGTCTCAATGCCTCGACACACCATTTTAGTGACATTGAACGGCAACCCACAACCTTCAAAGGTAAACACACGAACAAACAGTGCCCAAACAACACTGCCCAATCTAGAAAGTTCAGCACCCGACCTCGGATCCAACATCTGAGACCGAAATATGACCGGAAATGAAGCGACGAGTGCAGCGGTGAAACTCGCCGCCGGAACCGCCGTGCCACGCGCCGTCACGCGCCGGAACGGCACGTCTGCCGGCGAAGACTGTGGCGGCGCGTGGGGCCCACGCGCGCCGCCGTTCGAGCCGGAAAAGTGGGGTTTGGCCAATCGGACACTCCTCTTTCCGATGCGGCTGGCGGTGAGAGCTAACGGAGCTTCGATCATCGCGTACAGAAACACCCCTATCCTTTGAAGAAAGAGTTTCATTCCACTCATGCTTTCAAACCCTTATAGGCTAGAAGGAAGACAGGATAATAATCCCTAATTAATGATAATGATAACTCATAAAGCTTATAAGAGCCTACATAATCAGCAAGAATATTTACAATAATTACAAAATATTCTCACAGATTTCAATGAGACACAATATTTATGGACACCCAAGGAAGAGTGTTATAAATATTGCAATATTAAGTGTGGATGTCCATAACCATCTAAGAGTGTCATTTGGAGTTCCTTGAATATATAGAAACTACTAATTATGTATTGGACAATCTTCTACGGTTAAGTTTGAGTTTTTAAACTTCTGGAAGGTACATTTATTTATTTATTTTTCTCTGTGCAGCTTAACATAAGAAATGACTTTGACCCTGTCCTTTCCCCCGAGAGTTCATTGTTTGTATTGAAGAGTAACAAAAAGGTAAGAAGTTTATCTGTATACTTAAGTAGTATAAAATTGAAAAAACATCTCTTCATCTTGGTTACTGAAGATCGAAATTGACAATAGGTAGCTTATCAAGATATTCTTGCGATTCTCGATCCTGCAAAATTTTGCAGTTCTGTCCAGAAGTTCATTGATTTATATTTAAAGTTCCCTGGGATCCCCTCTAACTGACAGTTGACGGAGGGTGATTGTATAAGAGTGAGAATATGTGAAGGAAAATTTGCTTTGTTAATACGCGAGGTTGAATCTCAGTCCTGTTTTGTAGTTTCCTCTTCTCCATCCCCATAAGTTCATCATATATCAATTTCCAATGTATCTTTGACCTTATGTGATGGAAAGGGTTACGCGGGTCTGACATATGTTAGGAGGAATAAGGGTAGCGTAGAGAATAAGTAATGTGTGGAGGGTAGTATGGTCATTACAGTAGTAATTCAGTTAGTAGGGAGTAGCTGATGTGGCAAGTTAGTTACTTACTGTAATAGAATACTATAAATAGATAGATAAACAGAGAGCAGGGCATGCGAGTATTGTGTAGTCTTGGGAGGGTAGTGCTCTCTAATGCACCTTTGTAATTGGCTTTCTCTGTACATTTCCTTAAGGTTTCATCTCTTTGGAAGTTATACCTTGTGAATTTCATAGTAATATTGTTGTGAATTTCATCATAGATATCAGAGCAAAGATCTAGGGCATGGTTAATAGTAAGAAGATGGAATCGAGGATAGAAGGATGTGATTCAAGGTTGAAGACAGCTGAGCAACATATCACACAGTTTGGAGAAGATATCAATGCGATGAAGAGTGATTTTGCAACTTTGAAATCGCTTCTCACTGAATTCTTGACGGAATTCAAAGGCAAGCAGAAGATCGAAGATTACAGTGGCGGAGGTGAATCTTCGTATCAACACAAGCACGATGATGGCGAAAAGACGAAGGAAAATCGCGATGAGGATAATAGCGATTCTAGCTTCCGGAAGTTGGAGATGCCTTTGTTCTCAGGCGAGGATCCTATCGGTTGGATTTTTAGGGTTGAGCGATACGTCAAGGTGAATCGCGTCACGGAGAAGGAGATGCTTGATGCCGTCGTTCTTTGTTTCGAAGGACGCGCTCTGAATTGGTTCCAATGGCGAGAAGTGAGATCGCCGATTCGAACCTGGAGGGAGTTGAAACAAGATCTGTTGTTAAGGTTTTATCCGTCGCAAAGTGGAAATGCATATGAGATGCTAATGGCTTTGAAGCAAACTAGTGGAGTTGCTGATTATATTGAGAAATTTGAGTTACTATCGGCAACCCTAGACTCATGCGAGGAGGAGATGATGAAGGCCGCGTTTATGAATGGATTGAATTTGAGTATTAAAGCTGATTTAAGGCTTATGAAGTTGTCAGGGTTAGCGGAGATCATGGATATGGCAGTGAGGATTGAAGAGAGAGATAGTGTTGTTAGAATCTTAAGTTTTGATGAAGACTAATATATGAAAGAACAAGTTAAACACTTAGACAAAATCAGGTTAATATACAACCCCAAGTAAGAGTACAACCGGATGTGGATTTACTTCCGGATGGACTAGGACTAGCGCTCGCGGATGAACGTCTCATCCCCCAGCGGAAGCAAGTAATACACTAAGTCATAACTCAGTCTAGGAGCATTAGATGTACAAAACCCTTGAGACTAAGTTAAGTTGCAACCGGATGTGGATTTGCTTCCGATTGCTTAGTGACTAGCGCTGGCTGATAGTTTGGACAACACTGAGCGTCAGTGAGTATAATATGAACATAACCCAACGTCCAGTGGAAGTGCTTCCGGATGTGGAATTGCTTCCGGATGTAAGAGAGCTCCCTTAGACTAAATGAACTCCCACTGCATGTGAGTATGTGTTTATATTGCTAGACTAACGTTCAAGTGCAGCACACTGAGTGATGTTGCTGTCGGATGTGAATTCACTTCCGCAAGCAATCAGAATGTCAGAACGTTTCAGAGCAGTGCAGTGTCAGAGTGCTTTTTGGCAGAGCAGAGTTGTCAGAACTACTTTTCAGAGATAAAGCAAAGTCAACCCTGCTAAGCATTAATGGAGCATTAAATGGGCAAACGGTAACTTGGGATAAACGGCCATATTCAAACGGCTAACCCACCTACCAAGAGTGAGAATACTTGAAGACTATATAAGCAAGTTCATCTTCATTTATGAAGACAACTTTGACATCTTGAAGAAAGCTAGAGTGAGAAACTGAGAATATCCTTCAAGCATTCAAAGCTGCCCAGAAAAGCGAAAGAGCATTTAACACATTGAGAGTTCTTTTCATCTACTTATCTTGTACTCTTTGTAGTTAAGTCTCTTCATTTATAAAGAGCATTAATTGTACTTAAGTGTGTAACATTATCCGTTCTTAGAGAGAACTAAGTTTTAGCAAATCCTTTATTTGTAAAGGTTGAACCCTTGCAGGTTGTAAGGGGGAGTTAGTTAGCAAGGTTGCAAGTGAGCCTGGAGTAAAACTTGTGGTTGTAAGGTTGCAAGTGATCTCGTTCTAAAACTTGCAGTTGTAAAGGTTCCAGGTGAACCCGTTTGTAAAACCTGGGGATAGTGGAACTCAACCTGGGTGGTTGAGAACTGGACGTAGGTCAGGAAGACCGAACCAGTATAAACCCTTGTGTTGTTATTGTTTGATTTTTATTTGGTAGCACAATTCACCCCCCCTCTTGTGCATCCACTGCTTTCATTTGGTATCAGAGCAGGTCTTTCTAACTTGATTCCAACGAATCTAGAAAGTAAAGATCCAGTAATGGATGCAGATTATTCCTTGCCAGATGTTGCTATTCAGACCAACAAGCCTCCTGGCTTTGACGGCTATAACTATCCATTCTGGAAGTTCAGAATGGAGACCTACATCAAGTCCAGCGACATCCGCCTCTGGGATGTGATTGAACATGGGAATAACGTCCCTCTAGATGATGAAGGTCTTGCAAAGGTGCGAGCCATATACACCAATGAGGACTATGCTCTAGTACAGCTAAACTACAGGGCCATGCACTACATTCAATGCGCCCTTAGTCCTAAGGAGTTCCACAGGATCAACCACCACAAATCAGCTAAGGATATGTGGGAGGCTCTTGAGGCTGCTCATTCTGGAACCAAGGGAGTGAAGGCCAGACGGGTCGAGATGCTGGTTGAGGAGTTCCACAAATTTGCCATGCTTAGTCCAACTGAACCAATGAGAGAGCTGGAGCTCAGGTTCACTCACCTTATCAATAACCTGGCCTCCCTGGGTAAAGACATTCCTGAAGAAGAACAAGTCAGCAAGATCTTAAAAGTCTTGAAAGGTGATTGGATCACCAAAGTTACCATCTTGCAGGAAGTCCAAGGAGAGTCGACCAGCTCTATCACAGCCCTGTTTGGTTCTCTGGCTGAATATGAACCAACTCTGCTGGCTCAGAGAGCTCCTCAAGCAACAGATAAACCCAAGAACCTTGCACTTGTTGCTCCCAGCAAGGATAAGGATGATGATGATGATGATGAGGATGAAGAGGAGGACATAGATGATGAGGAGATGGCTATGATGGTAAGAAAATTCAGAAAGTTCTTCAAGAAGAAAGGAGGCTTTCAGAAAGGTGAATCTGGCCACAAGAAAGGATATAAGAAGGAAAGGGCCCTAGTGTGCTTTGAGTGTAAGAAGCCTGGCCACTTCAAAGCTGAATGCTTAAGCTTGCAGAGATCAAAAGGGAAGGACAAAAGGAAAGCCTTTGTGTCCTCTATCTGGGTGAATAGTTCTGATGAGGAAACAAGTGACGAAGAAGAGGTTGCCAACCTCTGTCTTGTTGCCCAAGAAGAAGCATCCTCAGAGTGTGACCTCATCCAGGACAATGAGGTAACCTTTCCTGAACTTCAAAATGCATATAATGAGGTCCATGAAGAATTTTTCCGTTTATGTAAAGCCTATAAAACGTTGAGAATTAAAAAGGAATCACTTGAGTCCAAGGTGGACTCACTGAGTGAAGAGCTAGCGGAAGCCAGAAAGCTTCCGGTAGCGGATGGCAAGGGTTCTCCCCAAGCAGAACCCAATGCCTCAACACTTGAGAGCTGCCCTAATTGCAGCAAAATCTCAGCTGAAAGAGATAAACTGCAAAATGCCCTGCAGAAATTCACTAATGGTTCAGAAATGTTAAATATCATTTTAATGAATCAGAGGGCATATAGGGACAAGACTGGCTTAGGATACAGACCTAAAGGGAAAAAGTGGGTGAAACCAAAAGTAAAGCCCTACTTAAAATTCTTTCATAAAGCCACTGATCACAGCTCCACACCTTTTAGCTTCTGTAATTATTGTAACAGGAAGGGACACTCCACGTCCACCTGTAATGCTAAGAAGCATGAAGCTAACAGCTCTTATAGATGGGTCCCAAAAGGAACCAAGACGACAAAGGATCCTCCTCCAAGAAAAGAAACTAAGGGAGGACAAGGATCCAAAGCTTGGAAACAATCCTCAATTAAAGCCCAAGAGCCTAGAGCCCACACTAGGCCAGAAACACAGATTAATCACAAGCCCAAGGTCAAGATCAACACTGGACCAAGGGCTCTGGGAACTAATGACAGAGGACCCAATAAAGGTTGGGTACCTAAGCTTGTCTGATTCCTGCAGGTTTGTCTCAAAGCATCCAAGAATAAAAAATGGTACATTGATAGCGGATGCTCGAGACATATGACTGGAGACCGAGACAAATTCAAATCCTTGGTGATCAAAGATGGAGCCACAGTAACCTTTGGAGGAAATCAAAGTGGAAAGATCACCGGAGTTGGAGAAGTTGGACCAGTCAAAGACGTCTATCTGGTGGATGGTCTCTGCCACAACCTGCTGAGCGTAAGCCAAAGCACTGACAAAGGAAATTGGGTAATATTTGATTCACATGAGTGCATGATAATAGACAAGCATGATCTGAACCTAGATAAGGCCAACCTAAAATGCAAACTTAAGGCTAATCGAAATGGAAATCTGTACACTCTAGATTTATGTCAACAACTAGATGATAAATGCTTAATATCTAGTGATGAGAATAGTTGGCTTTGGCATAAAAGGCTAGCACATGTTAATTTTACTCAACTTGACATGCTGATTAAGAAAGAGCTAGCTACAGGGATTCCATCTTTTAAGGTTAAGCATGATTATTTTTGTGAATCCTGTCAACGAGGGAAGCAAACAAAGTCCTCGTTTAAGGCCAAGAAGAGAGTCTCCACCAGTAGGCCCTTGGAACTAATCCACATGGATTTGGTTGGGCCAGCAAGAGTGAAGAGCTTTGGTGGAAACCTGTATGCTCTAGTTGTGGTGGATGACTATTCTAGGTTCACTTGGACAATGTTTCTTGCCTCTAAGCAAGATGCTTTTGATGCCTTTGTTGTCCTGGCTAAGAAAGTGCAGAATGAGAGAGATCTCAAGATCGCAGCCATAAGGACAGACCATGGAGGAGAATTTGAGAACCATAGCTTCTCTGAGCTGTGTGAGCAGAATGGCATTGATCACAACTTCTCAGCTCCCAGAACTCCTCAGCAAAACGGTGTGGTCGAGAGGAAGAACAGGGTTCTGACTGAGATGGCCAGGAGCATGCTCAATGAGAAAGAGGTTTCTCAAGTGTTCTGGGCGGACGCTATGAGCACTGCTTGCTACATCTCTAACAGAGCCTATGTTCGCAAGGGCTTGGATAAGACTCCGTAGGAGCTGTACAAAGGCAGAAAGCCCAACATCAGCCACCTCAGAATCTTTGGATCAAAATGCTATGTGCATAACAATGGAAAGGTAAATCTGGGTAAGTTTGATCCAAAAACTGATATAGGTGTATTCATAGGGTATTCCCTTAGGAGTAAGGCTTATAGAGTATACAACATGAGGACTAGAACTGTAGAAGAATCTATGCATGTTGTATTTGATGAAACTCCTACATGGGAACAATCCACAGAAGATGATGGGATACTAAACTTTCCAAAACCACCATCATCTTCACCACCAAAAGAAACACCAGCAAGCAATCCCAAAGAAGAAGATGAACCCAGTGATGAGCCTAGAGAGCAGACGGTGCCTGATGAGGTACAGTTGCCAACAGCTAGGAGACATCACAGGGATCATCCTCTTGATCAAGTGCTTGGTGATGTTTCTTCTGATGTCAGAACCAGAAGGCAGGTTCAAAATGAAGTTGAGTTTGAAGCCTTCTTATCTCAGATCGAACCAACTTCAGTTGAACAAGCTCTTGAGGACTGTGATTGGATTATTGCCATGCAGGAAGAGCTTAATCAGTTTGAAAGAAGCCAAGAATGGGAGTTAGTCCCAAGACCGTCTCACCAATCCATAGTTGGGACCAAGTGGGTCTTTAAGAACAAACTGGATGAGACTGGTCAGATAACTAGGAACAAAGCCAGATTGGTAGCCAAAGGGTATAACCAAGAAGAAGGCATAGACTATGAAGAAACTTTTGCTCCAGTTGCAAGACTTGAAGCAATAAGGATTCTTCTAGCCTTTACATCCATGAAAGGTTTTAAATTATTTCAAATGGATGTGAAGAGTGCATTTCTTAATGGTTATATTAAAGAAGAGGTTTATGTTGAACAACCTCCTGGCTTTGAAGACCATAAGCACCCTAAACATGTGTATAGACTAAAGAAAGCATTGTATGGCCTGAAACAAGCTCCTCGAGCTTGGTATGAGAGACTCAGCAGCTTTTTGCTGGGAAAGGGTTTCTCTAAAGGCAAATTAAATAATACACTGTTTATTTTGCATAAGGATAGAAACATGCTAGTTGTCCAGATTTACGTTGATGATATCATTTTTGGGGCAACTAACGAGAAACTCTATGAAGAGTTTTCTAAGACTATGCAGGGTGAATTTGAGATGTCAATGATGGGAGAACTAACGTTCTTCCTAGGCCTGCAAATCAAGCAAAAGAAGGATGACATCTTCATCTCCCAAACTAAGTATTGCAGAGAGCTCCTCAAGAAGTTTGGGATGGATGAGTGCAAGGAGTATGATACTCCCATGAGCACCACTGTCGCACTCGATGCTGATGTAAAGGGAAGTTCTGTCAGCCTGCCAATGTATCGGGGAATGATAGGTTCCCTGCTGTACTTAACGGTTAGTAGGCCTGACATTCAATTTAGTGTAGGCATGTGTGCTAGATTTCAAGCCAACCCCAAGGAATCACATCTAACCTGTGTTAAACGTATTTTAAGATACCTTGAGGGAACTCAAGAACTTGGTCTCTGGTATCCCAGAGGTAACCAAGAGTTCTTGTGGGCTTATTCTGATGCTGACCATGCAGGTTATGAAACTGATAGGAAGAGCACCAGTGGACAATGCGCCTTCCTTGGTGGTTGTCTGGTCTCTTGGGCTAGCAAGAAGCAAAGCTGCGTGTCTTTATCATCCACAGAGGTAGAATACATTGCTGCCGCAAGCTATTGTGCCCAAGTGCTGTGGCTGAAGAACCAACTGAGAGATCTTGGCTTGGAGTTCCCTGAGGCTCCCATCCTCTGCGACAACACAAGCACCATCAGCCTCGCCAAGAATCAGGTTTAGCACACAAGGACAAAGCACATTGATGTCAGACATCACTTCATCAGAGATCATGTTCAGAAGAAGGATGTCAAAGTGTAGTTTGTCCCCACTCAGCATCAGCTTGCTGATATTTTCACCAAGCCTCTGGGGATTGATCAATTCACATTCATAAGAGGTGATTTGGGAATGGTAAACCCAAATGAAGTTTAATTCTTCAAAATAAACCTATGCTTAATTGATTAAAACCTGCAACCATACTAACTTAGGCATCGGAGTGCCAATCTTAAATTTTGCTGGTCCCCAATGTTAAATCTTAAGCAAGTGCAACCGGAAGCAAAACCACTTCCAGATAATCATTTGCTGGCGCTGAGTGTTGAATCAAAGTGAGGGGGAGCGCCAGTGTCTGAACAAAGGGACACGTCACCTCAGAAAACGTTTCATCTTCTCACACCAAAAATTGTGCCTCTTCTGACATTGTGCAGAGACACGTGTCACAAAGGTGCGACGTTTCAATTTGAATATTTACGTTTTCCCACAAAAGGTGCATATTTTCAATGAAGAGTCATTATGATTCATCACGTCGCTTGTCACTTCGCATATATATAGGCATTGTCATTCATTTTTTTCACTTCTCACAAATCAAACACCCTAAAACTCTCTGAAATCTCTTTTCATCTTCATCGCATCTTCTTTATCTTCTTTGCACACTTCTTCGCATTTCATCACATTTACACCTTAAACCCTCACATAAAATGCCCGGCTCACACGAATCCAACCAAAACATTGAGATCTCAACTACTTCCAAGAAATCCAAGTCGAAATCTGGGAAATCTGGGAAACGGCATAAACTTTCTGGGAAATCTGGGCAAACTCAAGAACAGCAAGAACAGTCTGGGCGTTCTGAGCAACATCATGATGAACAGTCCAAGAAAAAGGGCAAGAAGAGAGTTCAGTTTAGCGAAGAGCCCTCATCCAAAAGACAGCGAGTAGAGGAGGATGATCCACTCATATACAGAGATGGACCATTGGAGACTGTTTCTGGGAAAATGGAGAATGCAAAACCCTACTTCAACACTGGGATGTTCATCGACTTGAACAAAATAGATGATCTGGGGTTTCCACACTTGAGGGAATATCTGGAGAAGTACATGTGCTGGCTGGGGATCAACCAGGAATACAACATCAACGTCCTGCGGGTGTTCTGCCAGTCCCTCACTGCCAAGGCCAAGTATAAGAAGGGAATGGGAAGGATCAGATTCGCAGAATCACCTTCACCGCCACAGTAAGAGGGATAACCTTTAGCTTCACTTGGAGAGACATCAACCACTTGATGGGGGTCACTGAGGGAGAAATAAATGAATGGCTATTCCCTGAGAAACTCAGCAAGGAGGAGCTTGAAAAGGTCTATGACACCAAGGGGAAGAAGGTGTCTGGGATGTCTGACTCCAACCGACTCCTATACTATGTCTACTCCAGCATGATGACACATAAAGGGGGGAACTTCAACGAGTTCACTCTCCTTGACAACCCTTGGTTCCCCAGATTCCTCTCCCAGCAGCCAATCAACCCTGGGCAGTTGATCAGTCTAGAGCTGCACAGGTGGATTGAAAATCAGAAGTCTGGAAGTCTTCCCTACCCCACGGTCATCGCCTTCCTCCTGGAGAAATATTTGATCAAGTCAACATCCACTGAGGAGGCAGAGAATGTTAAGTGTGCACCTGTCAGCGCAGTTAACATCGGCAAAATGGGGATAAAATACATCAAGCAGACAAAGGCCCCTCGCTCAGGATCCCAGGCTGGAAGTGCCTCACATACCACGGCACCCTCTGTATCTGGTGCAGGGGATCAAGAAGTCGATTCTCATCCTGGTCCCAGCCGTGTTCCGAAGGTGATAGCCGCAGTAAAGGCCTTTGCTGAGGACGTAAAGGAGGAGATTCTTTTTCGGCTGACTGATTCTTTGGTGGCTCCCCTCCGTGATGAGTGTGATACTGGCTTCCAGCAGCAGGGGGAGAGAATCCTGAGGCTCGAGGACCGAGTAGGTCGGGTCGAGGCTCAGCTAGCGAGGGTAGATGCCAAGTTAGACCCCATCCTCAATCACCTTCAAATCCCTCCACCACAAGGTAACTTACCACCACCTCCTCCTCCTAACCCACCTCCACCTCCTCCACCTAATCAACTATCACTCTCTCCTCCTAATGCTCAACAGCCACAACAACCACCTCCTCAGAATGACCAACAACACCAACCTTCACCCAGAACTGACCAGCAACCATCCCCTCACAACACCCCTCAGAACTCTCCCCAACACTCCCCTCGCCAATCACCCCTTAACCCCAATAACTCTCCATCTCCACATAACTCCCCAAACCATTCACTACCCCAAAACTCCATAGGGCCCTCCAATCCTCCTCCTAACACTCGCCCCACCATAGCCCAATCTCTTGGATTTACCTCTCCTGATCACCCACTTCACACCTTCTACCTCAGGGACCATCCCCCTATTCGGTGGAAAACTCAACAACCCGCCTCTTACTCCTCTACCTACCCCTTCGATGGCCTATTCACCAACCCCACTTTCTTCGAACGAAACACAGCCCTCTTACCCAACCCTCCTTCTTCACCCAGCCCCCTTTCTTCACCAGAAAACACCACACCCACATCCTCACCTGAAACCTCACCTCCCAGAACCTTTGGCCCTGAACCTCCATCCTCCACTTCACCTGACCCATCCTCCCTGGCACTCGCCCTTATTGATGATGCCAAAAGGGGGAGAGAAATCCTAACTCAACCCTCTTTATGGCTAGATGAGGATATAGCTGCTGCCCTCCGTCGAGCCATGGATTCCCAGAGATTGGGTAGTGCTGAGCGTCTTATCCGTGGGGAAGCCATCCGCTTTATGGAACAGCAGCGTTCAGACGAGCAAAGGTCAAAATGGGCAATGGTTTTGTATGAGCAACCTGATGAGATCCCACAGCCTGAGCCTGAGCCAGAGCCTTCATCTTCTGAGCCTCCTCCCTCTGTGCTTGGCCGAAACATAATTGAGGAGATCATGATAAAGTATGGGCTGGAGAGGCAAAACCATCCACCTATGGTGATAGCCAAGCCAATCCCTCCTCCTAAGTCAACCTCTGCTCCTCCTCCTCCTCCAGTAGTCCCTCTTTCTAAGCCAACCTCTGCTCCTCCTCCTTCAGCAGTCAAGTACAGCGAATTAAGGAAGAAAGCAGTTGCTAGAAAGGGTGCTAACAAGAGTGCTACTACTACTGCGCCTGCTGAAAGTGAGCAAGAGGTTCCATCTGTTCAAGCTGTAGTTGTGCCTGAGACTCAGTCATCCTCTCAAGAGTTGCATGCCCCTCCGCCACTAAAGGAAGTTAAGCTGGAAATAGAGGATATGACTCCTGAAGAGTTCGAGAGGTATGGATTTACTGACAAGATCTCGTTTGGTCAGATGGCTTGCCTAGATGCTGAAAGAGCGAGAGCCAAGCCTACCCAAGCGATAGGCAAGGGCAAAGGAAAAGGCAAAGGGAAACGGAAAGCCAAGGAAGTTGAGGAGGACCCCAACTTTCCAGTGTGGAATGTGAAGATTAGGGCTGTCCATTATCCCAATGGCGAGGTCACTCCCTTCTCTGATGCAACTGGGTTCCCTGGGTTTGATGAAGTTCAAAATCTGAAGAGAGCCTTTGAGTAATCCGTTGAATCTGAGAGACTCAGAAGGGAGAAGGAAGAGGCAGAGCTTCAAAGTATAATTGCTCAGATTGACCAGAACGTGAAGGATGCCCACATAGCCCAACTTCAAAAAGAAAATGAGCAAAGGCAAAAAGAGAGGGAGAGGAAAAAGAAACACCACCCATAAACCCCACTCTACCCTAGGCATTTAACTTAGAAATTTTCTTTTCTCATATTTTTCATGCATAGTTCACTTTGCACAGTTTTGATTACTTGTGAATTTTATCTGTTATTATAATTCTAACTTGTAATCTTTTGCTCATCAATGATAATTATCTTTGAGTTTAGTTGTGCCCTTTATTTGATTATTACCTTCAATTCTTTCATATGAACTTAATTGGATAACTTAGTTTGTCATCATCAAAAAGGGGGAGAATGTTAGAATCTTAAGTTTTGATGAAGACTAATATATGAAAGAACAAGTTAAACACTTAGACAAAATCAGGTTAATATACAACCCCAAGTAAGAGTACAACCGGATGTGGATTTACTTCCGGATGGACTAGGACTAGCGCTCGCGGATGAACGTCTCATCCCCCAGCGGAAGCAAGTAATACACTAAGTCATAACTCAGTCTAGGAGCATTAGATGTACAAAACCCTTGAGACTAAGTTAAGTTGCAACCGGATGTGGATTTGCTTCCGATTGCTTAGTGACTAGCGCTGGCTGATGGTTTGGACAACACTGAGCGTCAGTGAGTATAATATGAACATAACCCAATGTCCAGTGGAAGTGCTTCAGGATGTGGAATTGCTTCCGGATGTAAGAGAGCTCCCTTAGACTAAATGAACTCCCACTGCATGTGAGTATGTGTTTATATTGCTAGACTAACGTTCAAGTGCAGCACACTGAGTGATGTTGCTTCCGGATGTGAATTCGCTTCCGCAAGCAATCAGAATGTCAGAACGTTCAGAGCAGTGCAGTGTCAGAGTGCTTTTTGGCAGAGCAGAGTTGTCAGAACTACTTTTCAGAGATAAAGCAAAGTCAACCCTGCTAAGCATTAATGGAGCATTAAATGGGTAAACAGTAACTTGGGATAAACGGCCATATTCAAACGGCTAACCCACCTACCAAGAGTGAGAATACTTGAAGACTATATAAGCAAGCTCATCTTCATTTATGAAGACAACTTTGACATCTTGAAGAAAGCTAGAGTGAGAAACTGAGAATATCCTTCAAGCATTCAAAGCTGCCCAGAAAAGCGAAAGAGCATTTAACACATTGAGAGTTCTTTTCATCTACTTATCTTGTACTCTTTGTAGTTAAGTCTCTTCATTTATAAAGAGCATTAATTGTACTTAAGTGTGTAACATTATCCGTTCTTAGAGAGAACTAAGTTTTAGCAAATCCTTTATTTGTAAAGGTTGAACCCTTGCAGGTTGTAAGGGGGAGTTAGTTAGCAAGGTTGCAAGTGAGCCTGGAGTAAAACTTGTGGTTGTAAGGTTGCAAGTGATCCCGTTCTAAAACTTGCAGTTGTAAAGGTTCAAGGTGAACCCGTTTGTAAAACCTGGGGATAGTGGAACTCAACCTGGGTGGTTGAGAACTGGACGTAGGTCAGGAAGACCGAACCAGTATAAACCCTTGTGTTGTTATTGTTTGATTTTTATTTGGTAGCACGATTCACCCCCCCCCCCTCTTGTGCATCCACTGCTTTCAAGTGTGAAGTCTCAAGGCAAGGTTCCTCGAAGTAATGGGCCTTTAAAGAGCTGGACATAAGGGTTTGGGTACAGTAATAAGGTTAATACAGCTCGCTTTGGTGTTCAAAATGAGTTGCAAAGTACACCAGCAAACTCCAGTTCTGTTAGGCAAAATATTCTTACAGAGGTGAAGTCAGGGGAGGAAAGTAAGGGTTCTAATGGACCTATAACTTTTTCAAATCGAAGCATGCCAAGGAGATACACGGATGCTGAGATTGAGAGGCGCAGAGAGCTTGGTTTGTGTTTCAAATTTGATGAGAAGTTTCGGCCAGTCCACCGTTGTAAGAAGAAACAGCTGCAAGTGCTCATTTTATCTGAAGAAAATGAAGAAAATAAGCCACCTAATGAGACTGAAGGTGTGTGGACAGAGGAAAGGCAAGATGGCAAAGAAGGAAGGCAGAGTGAGCTTACGGCCTTGTCCTTGGATGCTTTATCTGGTTTTACAGGAGGAAAAACCATTAAGCTAAAAGGAATGTGCAAGGGGAGACATGTATTGATTTTAATAGACTGTGGGGCCACCCACAGTTTTATACATCAAGAATTGGTTGATGATTTGAAGTTGTCGGTGGATGAGAGGATAGTGTTCACTGTACAGGTGGGGGATGCAAGGAATGTGAAGGGAAAAGGAATTTGCCGCGATGTATCCTTGTTGGTACAAGGCTTGGAGATCATTCATTCATCTTATCCCTTTAATTTGGGAGGTTCTGACATTATTTTAAGGGCTGATTGGTTGGAAGTTCTTGATGAGGTGATGGTTAGTTGGAAGAAATCTACTTTGAAGATAGATATGGGGGGTGAATGGATTTGTTTGAAGGGGGATCCAGCTTTGCAAAAGTCTCAGATGAGTTGTAAAGCATTAAAGAAGGTTGCTCATGGGAAGGAGGAGGCATACTGGGTGGAGTTTGCAGAAATAAGGATGACTGAGGTGTCTTATGCAGATTTGGAGAGGGATGTTGATTGGACCAAATTTCATACCTTTAAGCATGTGCATTTGAGCTTAATTAGTGGGAATTAATTGATATATTTGATAATTATTGGTATATTTTTATGCACGCATGCTTATGTGTAAATATTTGAAGAATAATAGCCTTATTACTTGCATTTTATGAAACTAAGGGTATTTTGGTCATTTTGACTATGTGATGTGTTTTTCATGTAGGGGGGTCCTAAGTGGGCCCACATACACCCTTGGTGGAGCTTAGATGAAGATGATTTGGCAAGGAGGAAGGCTAGATGACAAGGCATGTGTCTGCTTGAGGAAGTGAATTTAACACTGGTTCACATCAGGATGCAGAGTCACATCCGGAAGTGGATTTGCATCCGGTAGTGAATTCACATCCGCTTGTGGATGCAGAGTCACATCAGGGAGCACATTCACATCCGGAAGTAGATTTGCATCTGGTAGTGAATGCACTTGAGCTTGGGGAAGCTAGAGTCCATCCGTTAGCAAGCACAAGAGTCAGACTGCACAATGTACGGAAATGTCAGCTACTTTTCAGAGTCTGCTGTGCAGAATAAATTAAAGGTAAAGAGGTGCAGCTTTAAGGCATTGGTGGAGCATCTTTCCAAATGAGGCAAAATTGGCGCCAACTCCAAATTCAAATCTGGAGGCCTCATTAAGGGCAAAAAGGGAAGCACAATCACTTGGAGAAAAAGGAGGAACCTTTAGAAATGCATGGAGATGAGATCTAGTCCACATTCATCCTCACCTTTCACCAAATACCGAAAATACCCTTCCTTCCATTTAACCTTACACCTCTCGGCCATAACCCTCCATAATCACCAAAAATATCTTTTGACAGCTCATAATCCCAAATTGACAGCTCATCATCTAACCAACCCACTTACTTAATCCCTAACTAACTTCATTTGATACAACTTTTAACCATTTTCCATTTTCACTTTCTCTCTCCTCTAACAAACTCTCTCAACTCCATCTTCATCTTCTTCATCTTCTTCACCTCGCCAACTACCTCCATGGCCACCATAACCTCACACCTTCCTCCATCCGCCGTCTCCATGTCAGGCTAGATCGCCTATCCTTCTTCTCCAAGGAAAAGTGCTTGAAGAATCAACTTATGGCTTCATATGCTTGTAATTTTCTCTTTTAGGTTTCAAGCTAGATGTATATTTTTGCCTATGTATGTCCTAGATCTAGGCTTATATAGGTTAGAGCATCTTCATTTTAGGTGTTCTACTTCATTTTAGCTTGTAATCTCTCTTTTATGTTAAGAACATGAAAATCGAGGCTTAATTCTTGTAGTTTCATACATGTATGTGTGTGCGATTAGCGCCTCTTACATTTGTGGAATGAATTTGTTTCCTAAATGCTAGATCTAGTGTTTAGAGTTGCTTTTGGTATGTTCTTGGCTTGAAAGAGCTTAAGGCTTAATTAAATTAGTTAAACTCCTGTAGATTTCTTTGATTAAAGAGTTCTCAAGGATTTAACTAGTTTATATTAAGTGAAACAAGTATATGAAGTCCGATTAAACAAAAGCACTAAGTACTTGGAGAAGGAGGTACATCTCATTCATACTTTCACATCTTTTATTTCGCTAGTAATTGTTTTTGCTAGATTTAGTTGTAGATATAAACACACACTCAAACCGTTTGTTAATTTGCGTGACTTAACTTCTTCCTTTTACTTGCAAGAACTCATCTAGACTGTGGAAAGACCTGTACTCATCGCTACACTTTAGTGGAATTGAGTATTGAATTAATTTTGATTAACCTTTTTAGGCGACGAAAAAGAGTTAAATTGGCGTCATTCACTTTATATTCTTAGATTTGGCCCATGCAAAGCTTTAGGGAAAGGTTCAAGAAGATCAACTTGTATGCTATGATAATTCCAAGTGCTTTCACTATGCTTCATGCTTAAGTCAGTCTTTTTACATGACTTTGCCCGGAGTGCAAAGATTAAGTGTGGGGGATTTGATTGGACCAAATTTCATACCTTTAAGCATGTGCATTAGAGCTTAAATAGTGGGAATTAATTGATATATTTGATCATTGTTGGCATATTTTATTGTGCATGCTTATTGGAATTAATCGGTGAATATTAGCCTTATTACTTGTATTTTATGAAATCAAGGGTATTTTGGTCATTTTGACTATGTGATGTGTTTTTCATGTAGGGGGGTCCCAAGTGGGCCCCACACACCCTTGGTGGAGCTTCAGTAGAGATAACTTGGCAAGAAGGAAGGCTAGATGACAAGTGCTCAAAGTCACATCCGGATGCAGATTCACATCCGGAAGCAGAGTTATTTCAGGAAGGGAACTCACATCCGGAAGCGGATGTACATCCGGAAGTGAATGCCCTTGAGCTTGCTGAATGAAGACTTACATCCGGAAGCGGATGTACATCCGGAAGTGAACGTCCTGGAGCTGGCGGACAGTCTTGACATCCGGAAGCTAAAGTCCATCCGTCAGCAAGCACAAGAATCAGACTGCACATTGTACGGAAATGTCAGCTACTTTTCAGAAGTCTGCTGTGCAGAATAAAGTAAAGGCAACAGGGGTGCAGCTTGAAGGTACTTGTGGAGCATTTTTCTAAATGAGGCAAAATTGGCGCCAATGTCAAATTCAAATCTAGAGGCCTCATTAAGGGCAAAAAGGGAAGCACAACCACTTGGAGAAAAAGGAGGAACCTTTAGAAATGCATGGAGATGAGATCTAGTCCACATTCATCCTCACCTTTCACCAAATACCGAAAATACCCTTATTTCCATTTAACCTTACACCTCTCGGACATAACCCTCCATTATCACCGAAAATATCTTTTGACAGCTCATAATCCCAAATTGACAGCTCATCATCTAACTAACTCACTTACTTAATCCCAACTAACTTCATTTGTCACATCAACTCTCTCTCACTTCACTTTCACTTTCTCTCTCCTCTAACAAACTCTCTCAACAACATCTTCATCTCCTTCATCTTCTCCATTTCGCCACTCACCTCCATGGCCGCCATTTCTCCACACCTTCCTTCATCTTCCACCTTCTCCATGTCCGGCTAGATCGTCTCTCCTTCTTCTCCAAGGAAAAGTGCTTGAAGAACTCAACATTTGGCTTCATATGCTTGTGATTTGCTCTTTTAGGTTTCAAGCTAGATGTATATTTTTGCCTATGTATGTCCTAGATCTAGGCTTATATAGGTTAGATCATCTTTATTTGAGGTGTTATACTTCATTTTAGCTTGTAATCTCTCTTTTATGTTAAGAACATGAAAACCGAGGCTTAATTCTTGTAGTTTCATACATGTATGTGTGTGCGATTAGCTCCTCATGCATTTATGGAATGAATTTGTTTCTTAAGTACTTGATCTAGTGCTTAATGTTGCTATAGGTATGTTCTTAGCTTGAAAGAGCTTTAGGCTTAATTAAATTAGTTAAACTCTTGTAGATTCCTTTGATTAAAGAGATCTCAAGGATTTAACTAGTTTATATTAAGTGAAACAAGTATATGAAGTCTAATTCATCAAAGCACTAAGTACTTGGATAAGGAGGTGACTTCCTAACTCGTACCTTCACTCTTTTACATTCGGTTACTTTTATTGTCTTCTTTAGCATATTAATTGTAGTTAATAGAATAGTATCAACCTCAAACACCTTGTTAATTTGTGTAACTTTAACCTAAGCAAGAAATTTAACTAAACTGTGAAGTGACCTAGGACTTGCTACTAGCTACTGTAGTTAATTCTAGTTTTTATTTGTTTAGCTCTTTTAGGCGACAAAAAGAGGTTAAATCAAATTGGCGTCGTTGCCGGGGATACAGCTAGATTGGGAGGAGTGTTAGATCTCATGATGGAGGCCGAAGTACAATTGACGCCAGACTTGCATTTTTATACATCCTATACCATCATGGATTGGCGGAGCCGGTTACGAAGCATGCATGAAGAAAGAGATTCGCAAGTCCAGAACTCCAACACGGTTCTGTTTAAGACTACTTTGGAGGCCAACAATTCCATTTTTAGGCAGAATGGTGATCCTTGGTTTGGTGCTTCGCAGGGGCAAAATGTTGTTATGTTTAGAGTGCCCAAATTGATCATCATTTTTCAGCATATTGTTTTACCTACTCATGTGAATATTGATTATCCTTGTGGTACTTTGAGTTTATCTTGGCGTTCCTACAACCCTTTGCACAAGGGAAGTTTGTTTCATGTTGTAGGATCCTTTAGGATGCACAAGGACTACTGGGAAAACAAGAAAGACAAGATGGAGCTTGCAACAAGTCTTCAAGCGGATGATCCTAGCTTGAATGTGTTGAAGGCCGAAGAGCTTGTCAAGAGGAGTTTGGAGCTTGAAGCCACAAAGGAAGAACGAGATTTCTTCAATGGGAAGCTCACCAGAGATGACATCAGAAGGCTAGTGGTTCGGTTGAAGATGCTTAAAAGGAATATGGAAGTTAAAGGCAAAGTTTTGAAAGCAACAATGTACGAACCTTCACTTCTAGTGTTCCTTGCAAGTAGAGTTCAGAAGTTTCTCTTGAAGCTCCAGGCCCATTGGAGAGCTAGGCGACCCAAAGAAAAGCAGAAGGGAGCACCTTCTTGTTATTCCACGTGGACGCATTTACTACTTGAGAAAGCCAGATTGCTCCAGTGGAACTTAGCGACGGAAGAACACTCAGCGTCTATATTTGCGGATGGTCGAACCATACAGGACCACAAGCGCAAGTTCTTCAAAGAGAACTTCAAGCCTCCCTAAAGGTTGTTTCTATCCTTTCCTCACTTGCTTTGCTTAGTTAATATCTTAAGTGTGGGGGAAGATATTTGTTTAGAAAAAATTAGGAATGTGTTTAGGATTATGTTTTAATATATTGTTTTAGGTGAGAAAAATAAAAAAAATAAATTCACTAGTGCTTGGGGATGCCTATTTGCTTCCGGAAGTGTTACTGTGGAAATAGGATTTTGCATCCAGAAGTGTTTTGGCTATCGGAAGCGTTTCACTTAGATTATGTCAACTAGGATCGGATTAGTGTTGAATTGACTCCCGCTACCGGATGAGTTCTGCATCCGCCAGCTTCAGTGCTAAGGGAAGTAAATTTGCTTCCGCCAGCGGAGTCTAGTTGAGCTTCCGGTAGCATTTTTGCTTCCGGTAGCGAGTTCACTTGAGTCTAAGTTTAGTTTGGCTTTGATATCATTTGTACATCCGATAGAGCCTTAACTTAGAAATCTGAAGCTTGAGGAGATTCCGGAAGCACTTTTGCTTCCGGAAGGGACTTAACTTAGGGTAAGAAATCTAAGTCCACTTTTGCATCCGATAGCCATTTTGCTTCCGGTAGCATTTTTGCTTCCGGAAGCCTAGTGACTTGAGTCTAAATCCAGTTAGGCTTCCTGAGCGTAAGTGAGGAAAAAAAATTATCATACTATACATGTGTATTAGGTTGTGCTTAGTATGTGTTTGTTTGTAAATAATACATACATATGGGCCATCTGTTTGTTTGAACTGCCCTGCCTTTTATGTTGCTGCCTTGCCTTTGAAATGCATCTTCCTACTTGAATTGATTGGTCCATTGAGGACAATGCATGCTTTAAGTGTGGGGGAGGTGTATTATGTGCTTAAAAGTGGTTTATTTCAAAGCTCACACACTTAATTTTTGGACTTCATTGGCATAATTTTCTGAAAAAAATTATTAACTTGATTATGGCTCTTGAAAGCAAATGGAATTGTCCTCTGGTGTGTAAGTAGAATTTTTGGAATGAGTACTTAGGGCATTGCATGGGGCACTTTTAAGGTATAAAGAGGGTGTTAGTTTCTCATTTAACTTCTTTTAGGGAGGAAGTGACTGATTAGAGTAAGCTATAAATGTGAGAAGCCTCCAACCGAATTGAGTGGGCCAATAGTTACTTGATCTCCTAGAACTTGTCTTAGTTCTTGTTCAAGATCACAATGCATGGTATGATTGAAAATGAAAGGGGCGTTTCTTTCTAAACCCTCATGACCCAAACACTAAGCCAACCAAATATTATCCTTTGATTTAACCCCTTTGGGCCATTCACTATTCTTTTCTATCACCTTGACCAATGTTTGAATGAGTGATTATATCATATGCTTGCATTTATATTAGTGTTGTATTGTTGTATCTTGTGTAAAGCATGCTACATTGTGAGAAATAAAAGATGGCCGAGAGCCACATTGAAAAGAAAGAAAAGAGAGATGGCCAAAGGCCAAGAAAAACAAAAGAAATGAAGGGAAGAAAAAGAGGCCGAAGGCCTGGAAAAAATATGAAAGCACAAAGTGCTAATATATGATATGCCAAAGGCATAAGAGGAAAATAAGAGAGAAGCACAAAGTGCTTGAAAAAAAAAGATAGAAAGATGTAGCATGTTTAGTGGAATTGTATTCATTGTATTGCATGCATATGTGGTGATTACTTCTTCATGTCATTGGTCATTGACTACTTTCCATCATTCACCATTCATTATTAGCCTTCCATTCAACCCATTAAGTCCCCTAGATTTGGTTGTGTCATGCATAATAATGGGTGGAGAACTTAGAGCTATTACAAGCCTATGGTGATGGTCAAGTGCATTGAGCCAAAGAGTGATCACAAGACCCTAGTTAGGCATTTTTCCTAACTTGAGTAAATGAGTGTAAACACTTTTTCCGGTGAGGAAAAATCTCAATTGGCACTCCTCCTTAGGTCTAGTTGCTTGTTAAACTTGCATTCGCTTTGTATTCTTAGATTTGGCCCATGCGATGTTTTAGGGAAAGGTTCAAAAAGTCAACTTGTACTCTATGACAATTCCAATTGCCTTCATTATGCTAAATGATTAAGTTAGTCTTTTATATGACTTTGCCCGGAGTGCAAAGATTAAGTGTGGGGGATTTGATTGGACCAAATTTCATACATTTAAGCATGTGCAATTGAGCTTAATTAGTGGGAATTAATTGATATATTTGATCATTATTGGTATATTTTTATGCACGCATGCTTATGTGTAAATATTTGAAGAATAATAGCCTTATTACTTGCATTTTATGAAACCAAGGGTATTTTGGTCATTTTGACTATGTGATGTGTTTTCATGTAGGGGGGTCCTAAGTGGGCCCACATACACCCTTGGTGGAGCTTAGATGAAGATGATTTGGCAAGGAGGAAGGCTAGATGACAAGGCATGTGTCTGCTTGAGGAAGTGAATTTAACACTGGTTCACATCAGGATGCAGAGTCACATCCGGAAGTGGATTTGCATCCGGTAGTGAATTCACATCCGCTTGTGGATGCAGAGTCACATCAGGGAGCACATTCACATCCGGAAGTAGATTTGCATCTGGTAGTGAATGCACTTGAGCTTGAGGAAGCTAGAGTCCATCCGTCAGCAAGCACAAGAGCCAGACTGCACAATGTACGGAAATGTCAGCTACTTTTCAGAGTCTGCTGTGCAGAATAAATTAAAGGCAAAGAGGTGCAGCTTTAAGGCATTGGTGGAGCATCTTTCCAAATGAGGCAAAATTGGCGCCAACTCCAAATTCAAATCTGGAGGCCTCATTAAGGGCAAAAAGGGAAGCACAATCACTTGGAGAAAAAGGAGGAACCTTTAGAAATGCATGGAGATGAGATCTAGTCCACATTCATCCTCACCTTTCACCAAATACCGAAAATACCCTTCCTTCCATTTAACCTTACACCTCTCGGCCATAACCCTCCATAATCACCAAAAATATCTTTTGACAGCTCATAATCCCAAATTGACAGCTCATCATCTAATCAACCCACTTACTTAATCCCTAACTAACTTCATTTGATACAACTTTTAACCATTTTCCATTTTCACTTTCTCTCTCCTCTAACAAACTCTCTCAACTCCATCTTCATCTTCTTCATCTTCTTCACCTCGCCAACTACCTCCATGGCCGCCATAACCTCACACCTTCCTCCATCCGCCGTCTCCATGTCAGGCTAGATCGCCTATCCTTCTTCTCCAAGGAAAAGTGCTTGAAGAATCAACTTATGGCTTCATATGCTTGTAATTTTCTCTTTTAGGTTTCAAGCTAGATGTATATTTTTGCCTATGTATGTCCTAGATCTAGGCTTATATAGGTTAGAGCATCTTCATTTTAGGTGTTCTACTTCATTTTAGCTTGTAATCTCTCTTTTATGTTAAGAACATGAAAATCGAGGCTTAATTCTTGTAGTTTCATACATGTGTGTGTGTGCGATTAGCTCCTCTTACATTTGTGGAATGAATTTGTTTCCTAAATGCTAGATCTAGTGTTTAGAGTTGCTTTTGGTATGTTCTTGGCTTGAAAGAGCTTAAGGCTTAATTAAATTAGTTAAACTCCTGTAGATTTCTTTGATTAAAGAGTTCTCAAGGATTTAACTAGTTTATATTAAGTGAAACAAGTATATGAAGTCCGATTAAACAAAAGCACTAAGTACTTGGAGAAGGAGGTACATCTCATTCATACTTTCACATCTTTTATTTCGCTAGTAATTGTTTTTGCTAGATTTAGTTGTAGATATAAACACACACTCAAACCGTTTGTTAATTTGCGTGACTTAACTTCTTCCTTTTACTTGCAAGAACTCATCTAGACTGTGGAAAGACCTGTACTCATCGCTACACTTTAGTGGAATTGAGTATTGAATTAATTTTGATTAACCTTTTTAGGCGACGAAAAAGAGTTAAATCAGATGTTCAGTCACTTTTGAAGGAATTTCCTGAGGTACAGGAATCAATGACAACTCTACCCCCTGTGAGAGCTTGTGACCATGTCATAGACCTGAAACCTGGGGTGATACCTCCCAATATTCGTCCTTACCGTTATCCTCACCACCAGAAAGCTGAGATTGAAAGGATGGTGCAAGAAATGTTAAGTACCGGAATAATTAGGGCTAGTAAAAGTCCTTTTTCAAGCCATGTGTTATTAGTTAAGAAGAAAGATGGAAGCTGGCGTTTTTGTGTTGATTATAGGGCCTTGAATGATCTTACCATTCAAGATAAATTTCCTATACCAACTATAGAAGAATTATTGGATGAGCTAGGGGCTGCTCAAGTGTTTTCTAAGCTAGATCTGAAATCTGGTTACCACCAGATTAGGATGAAGGAAGGAGAGGAACACAAGACCGCTTTTAGGACTCATGATGGGCACTATGAGTTCCTAGTCATGCCTTTTGATTTAAAGAATGCACCCTCCACTTTTCAGTCCCTCATGAATGAAGTGTTTAGGCCTTATTTGCGCAAGTTTATATTGGTGTTTTTTGATAATATATTGGTGTATAGCACTGATAGAAACTTGCATCTTCAGCATTTAAGAGTGACTTTACAGCTGCTAAGGCAACACCACTTGGTGATTAATTTGAAGAAGTGTGTGTTTGCTAAGGGACAACTTGAGTATTTGGGGCATATAATTTCCAGAGATGGAGTATTGGCTGATCCGGGGAAGATTGAGAGTATGGTGAAGTGGCCAATACCAACTTCTTTGAAGAGTTTGCGTGGCTTTTTGGGTTTGACAGGGTATTATCGCCGTTTCATCAGACATTATGGGATAATAGCTGCTCCCCTTACTGCCTTGTTGAAGCAAAATGCTTTTGGATGGTCTTCGGATGCCCAAGAAGCTTTTGAAAAACTCAAGACAGCAATGATTTCAGCTCCAGTTTTGGCTCTCCCTGATTTTGATCAACCTTTCATAGTGGAGTCTGATGCTTCTAGAAGTGGATTAGGAGCTGTTCTTATGCAAGGTGGACGCCCATTGGCTTATTTCAGCCAATCTTTGTCTAATAGGAAGAGACTATGCTCAGTTTATGAACGTGAGTTGATGGCGATTGTATTTGCTGTTAGGAAGTGGAGACCATATTTGTTGGGACGTCCTTTTATTATTAGGACTGATCAGAAGGCTCTAAAATTTCTTTTGGAGCAGCGTGTTTTGGATGATTCTCAACAAGGCTGGGTGACTAAGTTGATGGGGTATACTTTTCAAATATATAAACCTGGTTCCACAAATTCAGCGGCTGATGCACTTTCAAGGAGGGAGGATAACATGGAGTTGAATGCTGTATCAGTAGCTTAAGTGGCTGATGTAGATAGTTTGGATGCAGAACTGAGGAAGGATGTGAAACTCAAAGAGATTTTGCAGAAATTATCAACAGGACAACATGTCCCTCAAGGTTATGCCATGAGAGGAGGCATTTATTGTTCAAGGGTAGTTTGGTTTTACCAAAATCATCTACCTATATTCCTGTGATAATGAAGGAGTTTCATGATTCTCCAATTGGAGGGCATTCAGGCTATTTGAGAACTTACAAGCGGCTAGTGAATTTGTTTTACTGGGAAGCCATGAGAAAGGATATACAGGACTATGTAGCGGCTTGTGATGTTTGTCAGCGCAACAAACATTCAGCATTAAGTCCAGCTGGATTATTGCAGCCTCTACCCATACCAGATGCTGTGTGGTCAGATATATCCATGGACTTCATTACTGGTTTGCCTAAATCCAGTCACTATACTATGACACTATTTTTGTTGTGGTTGACCGTTTCACTAAGTATAGTCACTTTTTTCCCCTGAAACACCCATATTCAGCATCCTCTGTTGCTAAATTATTTGTTAAAGAAGTAGTGAAACTTCATGGATTCCCACGGTCCATTGTTTCTGACCGAGACCAGCTGTTTGTGAGTTACTTTTGGAAGGAGATGTTCAGTTTAGCAGGGTCACAATTGTGTTATAGTTCCAGCTACCATCCTCAAAGTGATGGGCAAACCGAAGTTACTAATCGAGGGTTGGAGGTTTATCTGCGCTTTTTCTGTAGTTCTAAGCCATCCACGTGGACTAAATGGTTAGGATGGGCTGAATATTGGTTTAATAATAACTACAATCGCTCTACTGGGATGACACCTTTTAAAGCTTTGTATGGAAGGGATCCTCCAGCTTTACATAGGTTTCAGGAACCAGTATCAGTGGTTGATGCAGTGGAAAGGCAGATAAGAGAGAGGAATCTTATATTGGATGAGTTGAAGGCTAACTTGTTGCGCTCTCAAGAGTACATGAAAGAACAGGCTGATGGTAAAAGGAGGGATCTCAATTTTAAGAAAGGAGATATGGTATACTTGAAATTACAGCCTTACCGGCACAAGTCATTGGCTGTTAGATCCAATGAGAAATTATCTCCAAGGTTTTATGGACCTTTTGAGATTGAAGATAAGGTTGGACTGGTAGCCTACAGGTTATGTTTGCCTTCAACAGCGAGAATCCATCCTGTTTTCCATGTCTCACAGTTGAAGAAATCAGTTTCACCATGTTTCTGTTCATCCTTTTCCTCCAATGCTGGCTGATGATTTGGAGATGCAGGTCATTCCTGAGGATGTGATTAAGAAAAGAAGACTGACTAATGGTTCGGTAGAAGTGTTAGTGAAGTGGTAGAATTTGCCAGAGTCGGATAATACTTGGGAGCTATGGGATGTGATGAAAGAACAGTTTCCATCTCTTAACCTTGAGGACAAGGTGCTACCTGATGCGGGGGAAAATGATGGAAAGGGTTACGCGGGTCTGACGTATGTTGGGAGGAATAAGGGTAGCGTAGAGAATAAGTAATGTGTGGAGGGTAGTATGGGCATTACAGTAGTAATTCAGTTAGTAGGGAGTAGCTGATGTGGCAAGTTAGTACTTACTGTAATAGAATACTATAAATAGATAGATAAACAGAGAGCAGGGCATGCGAGTATTGTGTAGTCTTGGGAGGGTGGTGCTCTCTAATGCACCTTTGTAATTGGCTCTCTCTGTACATTTCCTTAGGGTTTCATCTCTTTGGAAGTTATACCTTGTGAATTCATAGTAATATTGTTGTGAATTTCATCATTATGCTTGATTAGTAATGTTATCCTATTATCGTGCAAATGTCAGCCTATTAGAGAAGGAAACTACATCATCGAGCCGAAAGTGGATTTTGACATTGGCATTAGTACTGTTACAGGTCTTCTCAATCTTGGGTAAGCCACATTTTGATTATAAAAAATAGGCTAAGATTGAATATGGCAATATTTACCCTCTTCCTAGAATGGGATTAGAAGTTCATGTAGAAACTCTGAGTATAGAGACTGAACTCAATTTGCTATTGCTGTTACAATAACATTTATTGTTATGCTAATTAATGGACATTGTGTAACAAATAAGATCATAACAAGATGTTCAGATACTGATATTTGAAAATTAATTGTCTTGAGAGTTAATGCACTATTTTTCTTTCAGGTATCAGGCAGTAGCTTATATTGAAGCATCTGCTTTCATTTACCAGGATGGAAAGGTCACCTAATTTATTCTATGACTCGTATTTGACTGGGAAAATGCTTATTTGAGTAGAAATTACATTTTCAGTTCCCCCTCTCACTCTTATCCAAATCTGAGCTTTACAAATTGTTTTCGAGATTCAAACAACAATTTGCTACTGGATCTTTGCAGCTTCGTGTATAGTTAGGAGCTCATGAACTGTCAACCACTTCTAATAGCACTTCAAATTTCAATGACACTTCTGAAAAGAAGCCCTGCTTATATATGAACTCTTCCTTTTAAATTTGGAGTCGGTTAGACAAGTTAAGAGATATCGACATTTAGTTATTTTTATTTGAAAATAGGATTTCTCTTGCCAAAAAAAAGTAACAGGATATCTGTCCATTTTTTAATGAATCAGTTTTACTGTTTTAAAAAGATGGTCCTTTTCTGCTTTCAGATACTGATTGAGGTTGATCATCTACAAGATATCTCTGGTCCGTATATTCAGATTAAGGGTGTTGATAAGGAAGCTGTGGCAGCAGCTGGTTCAATGCTTAAATTGGATGACACTTATACTACTAAAGTAATTGACTTTATAGCTGCTTTCCTCCTTTAGATTGTTTTGTTTTCTGTTAAACTTCAGCTACATATCATAATCATCTGCATTTTGCTAGAGTTATCTTCAAATAATTTTGGAAAACCTGCCTGCACTGGAAAGAACTTTTGGTGGCATCTACTCTCAGCAGTCTGCTAGGATGCAAGAAATTGTTGAGTTTATTCAAGCTCAGGTATCTCTCACACCTTGGATAGATATTTCACCAGGCTTTCAGGACTATCGAATGCTGTTTCTTCGTGACTTGTGCACTTCAGACACCCTTGAATCACATGAAAGCGTGATATCAAAATCATGATTTGATTAGTTAATGCAACCAAGCAAAGAACCTTGTATCTAGCGTGCACTACAATATTTCATTAACTTACAAGACTTTCTTTTATATTTTAAAAGTCAGGCATTAATGGCCTGATGTTACAAATGGGATCAAACTGACATCTTACAAGACTTTCTTTATTCTAAATATATCTTTGCACTACTTTGGTGCCCAAATAAGAATCAACCATTCTCTTAATTTCCTTCACATACACAACCTAGTTTGTATTTGTGGTAGGGAGTCTGGAATTTGAGACGTGTAACTGTATGTATTTGCATATATATTTGGTTTTGAACACGCTGGAATGTACAGGGAAGCAGCTCAGCCATCAGAATGCTCGCCACGCAGAGCGGCGTCCCCTATTGAAGGGATCATTGAGGAGATGCAATCCTGTTAGAATCTTAAGTTTTGATGAAGACTAAAATATGAAAGGACAAGTTAAACACTTAGGAAAAATTAGGTTAATATAGAACCACAAGTAAGAGTACAACCGGATGTGGAGTTACTTCCGGATGGACTAGGACTAGCGCTCGCGGATGAATGACTCATCCCCCAGCGGAAGCAAGTAATACACTAAGTCATAACTCAGTCTAAGAACATTAGGAGTATAAAATCCTTGAGACTAAGTTAGGACGCAACCGGATGCAGGAATGCTTCCGGATGCTTAGTAACTAGCGCTGCCTGTTGGCTTAGGGAACACCGAGCGTCAGTGAGTATAACTCTATGCCATAACTCAACGTCCAGTAGAAGTGCTTCCGGATGTGGAATTGCTTCCGGAAGTAAGAGAGCTCCCTTAGACTAAATGAACTCCCACTGCATGTGACTATGTGTTAATATTGCTAGACTAACGTTCAAGTGCAGCACACTGAGTGATGTTGCTTCCGGATGTGGAATTGCTTCTGGTAGCAATCAGAATGTCAGAACGTCATCAGTGCAGTGTCAGAGTGCTTTTTGGCAGAGCAGAGTTGTCAGAGTTGCTTTTCAGAGATAAAGCAAAGTCAACCCTGCTGAGCATGAATGGAGCATTAATGAGGAACGGTAACAAGGCAATAACGGCTAGTTTCAAACGGCATTGTTACCTACCAAGAGTGAGAATACTTGAAGACTATATAAAGAAGCTCATCTTCATTTAGGAAGATAACTTTGACAACTTGAAGAAATCCAGAAAACTAGAGAGAGAAAGCGAGAACAATCTTCAAGCATTCAAAGCTGCCCAGAAAAGCAAGAAAGCATTTAACACATTGAGAGTTCTTTTCATCTACCTATCTTGTACTCTTTGTAGTTAAGTCTCTTCATTTATAAAGAGCATTCATTGTACCTAAGTGTGTAACATTATTCGTTCTTAGAGAGAACTAAGTTTAGAAAATCCTTTATTTGTAAAGGTTGAACCCTTACAGGTTGTAAGGGGGAGTGAGTCAGTAAGGTTGCTAGTGAACCTGGTGTAAAACTTGTGGTTGTAAGGTTGCAAGTGATCCCGTTCTAAAACTTGCGGTTGTAAAGGTTCCAAGTGAACCCGTTTGCAAAACCTGGGGATAGTGGAACTCAACCTGGGTGGTTGAGAACTGGACGTAGGTCAGGTAGACCGAACCAGTATAAAACCTTGTGTTTTTATTGTTTGTTTTTTATTTGGTAGCACAATTCACCCCCCCCCCCTCTTGTGCATCCACCTCTTTCAAATCCAAGATTAGAAGGCTAGAACGGTGGCTTACTGTAAATACGGTATGCTCACACTTTTCCCCGAACAGTGCTGACTGATTTTGATTTTTTTTAGACAATTGAACTCTCCCCTCTCTTCAGAGAAGAGGTGATCTAATGATCCTTCATACACACATGTCTTGGCCATGTGAGGTATGGAAGGTGCATTCTCGTTCTTGTGATGATTAGCTTGTCTCAATTGTAAGCTCGTTCGTCATGGGGTCTGTGGTCGTGGTTCAAATCAGTCTCTTTGCATAAAAAAGTAAGGGTGCAACAGCCTAGTATATTTTCTTCCCAGCAACTGCACCAAGTGGGAACTCAAAATCTGGGTTGACCCTTTTTTTAAACATTGCAGACTCAAATTGTGTACTTCCGTTTTAATTTATAACCACAATCTTTTGAAAAATTATGAAAAACTGCAAACTTGGACTAGTTTTTGCCCATAAGTTATCAAAATGTGTAACATTCTGTTACTAATTCCCTAATTAGTTCCCTAATTAACCTAAGATATCCATTTTAATTCAATTATTTCTTTACTAACTATGATAGAAAAAGGATTTTCCATAATAACAACGTCCTATCATAGTTAAAAAAAGAATTTACTAATGGTTAAGTACTATCCATGATAGAAAAGAATTTCCTAATACAACCTGAAAACTATCATGGATAATTAATAGCTAACCATGTTAGAAAAGAATTTGCCTAACATGGTTAATAAACAAAACCAAATGTAATTTAACAATACCTAAATATATATATACATGCGGAAGCGAATGCAGACCTATACAAATTGGCAATATACAATTCTAAATAAACTATATCACCTCCACTACCTAATTTCCCTTTCCTGAAGCTTGCGCCTGTGCATGAATACCTGCAAAAATGTGAGTAATCGTGGAATGAGACAATTTGTCCCAGTAATCACCGCTTAACTCACTATAACAGTGAGATGTGCGGTAGCGAGGACGTCTAAAGGGTACCACATTTAAAATCAGTAATATATACATATATCTGTCAAGTCTTCTTCCATTCATCACTCAAGTCCCTCTGTCACATCCAAATCAACTCAGATTCACCATCTCTACTTTCCACATATCAATCAAATCCCTCAGTCAATTCCACAATAACTAAATATCATCTCCCCAGTCTCTAATCTAATGATACTACCACCGCAACTCTCACACTCACCTATAGATGCATTGTGCCATCACGGGGCATTCAAACATCTAATCTTCACTATATGATTTGACACTGTGTCCCTCTCCATAATGAGGGGACAATTTCCCTCTCTGGCAATCTCCAGAGAGGGAACCCCAATTCTGTTTCCATTACAGAACGGGAACGGTTGGGCTCTCCAATGCCAAACAACCGTAGGTCACTTTCTCTCAATAAGTTGACCTATGATCCCCGGTCTAATCAATCCGAGAAGGATCATCAGTACAAATAACTGTCGATTGGCCTATCGACAGTTATCATCGCGCGATGGTACATAAATATAACAGTGTCATGCAAAACTCACCATACCTTTCAATATATCAAATTACATTAAATCTTTTTCTAACCATGATAGATTATTTTATTTGTGACTTAAATTATTTTTCCTATCATGGTTAGCCTACTAATTTATATTTTATGGAAAATAAGAAAAATTGTTTTTCTAACTATGTTAGTTAGTACTCCCTCCGTTCCTAAATATAAGACCTAGATAACTTTTTTTTGGAAAGATTAAGGTTGCGAAATAGGTTATTAAATGATGACATATTTGATATCTTTTTAGATTACTCATTAGCTTATAGGTAAAATAAACTAGTTTAAGAGAAAAAATTAGGTAAATCAATTTATAATTAACTTATTTTTTGTTTTTTTAGGATTTTTCAAAAAAGTCATCTAGGTCCTATATTTAGGAACGGAGGGAGTATTATGTTAACTATATTCTTTTTCTAACATAGTTAGACTCCAAACTATTTTTATTAAGGATTAAAAAAAAATAGAGGAAAAATGGTTGTAAAATTTGGGTTGTTACAAAATGTCTTATTTTATATGATATATAATGACCAAAAGAAACTAGAAAAACACATTTGAGATGTTGGAGAAAACTAAGGAGTGGCAGAGGGGTTGACATGTGTCCGTTTGATAAGCTCTTGGCAGCCGATTTAGAATTCTCTGTGACTACCTTTATTTGTTTTTTTTGTGAAGGTTTTATGGACATTTCTGATGTCTGCCATTGTGGGTTATTCATTATATCAAAGGAAGAAGCGTCAATGAAATACAATACAATACGGGGCTTGAAAGTTTTAGAAGTGGCAAGTTCATTTTCCCTTCTTTTGTCAGCTCAAAGGAAGTGGCAAGTTCATCATAGAAGGCAGAAGCTAACAAAAGTCACTAATCCCTTAGCTATTTGTGTGTATATAATTTGTTTGGGAGAGCAAGATACATTGTGTTGTAAAAGCCATTGTAAATTATGTACTTAATCCGTTACTGTGTTGTTTTGGCCCTTTCTCTCTCTGTTTTTTTTTGAATTGCAGCCCTCTCAATTTTCAATGCGTGCAGCTTAATATCAGATTATTACTTTATTAGTGATCTAATTCAAGTGTGGGACCATGCGCTAATCCCACTTCAAAAGAGCACTGGCTAATCAAGTCTTGCAGTCTTCAAAGAACAATATAAACAATAAGATGTGCAAATATTTTAAGATTAAGTTGCATTTAACGTTCTCGAGTTTATTTGCACTTACAGGCTACAGCCTACAGCACCCAATTTTCTTGCGTAATCTTTCATTGAACTAATCATGTCGAACGTTTGTTTTTCAGTAATAATATCAGTATCTGATATTTTTGAACTAAAACCATTGTTCAGTTACTATATACTCCCTCCGGTCCTAAATATAAGACCTAGTTTACTTTTTTGAAAAATCCTAAAAAAGCAAAATATAAGTCAATTATAAATTGATTTACCTAATTTTCCCCCATAAACTAGTTTATTTAACCTATAAACTAATAAATAATCTAAAAATATATCAAATATGTCATAATTTAATAACATATTTTGTTACTTTAATATCTCCAAAAAAAAGTCAATTAGGTCTTATATATAGGACTGGAGGGAGTATTATTTTGTGTACTAAAGGACTCCCACAAAAAGAAAATGAATAGGATAGTAAATGGGGGAAACGACAAATAAATACCTCCGAATGTTCAAAAGGACAAGTAAAGAACTCAAACTACCAAAAGGACAAGTAAGAAACTCAAGTTTCTGAATAGAAAAATTAACAACTGGAACATAGCTATTAACAATTGGAACATGCTAATTAACAATTGTCTGATTTCTTAACTGTCCTTTTGTAATTCCGAGTTTCTTACTTGTCCTTTAACAAATTTGAGATCCTTATTTATCCTTTTAGATATTCAGAGGTATTTATTTGTCATTTCCCCAATAAATGACTGGCCAAATCGACGACAAGTGCAAACTTAAACATATAATTTTCAAGGCTAAAGTATGTTTTTGGTCTCTTAACTTTGGAGAAAGTCATGTTTTAGTCCCTTAACTTTGAAAAGTGTGTTTTTGGTCCCTTAAATTTGGACAAAGTCATGTTTTAGTCCCTTAACTTTGAAAAGTGTGTTTTCAGTCTGTAACATCCCAAAATTTGAGTTAGAGATAATAAAGAATTAATCAAGGTATTACGATATAATTAGTAAATTAAAAAGGTATTGTACATAAGAAAATGAGGATAAATATATTTTTAAGTAAATAATATGCTTGTTTTCTTTGGAAATCATTTGCCTATAGAAAATTGAGGAATTGAAATTAGTGAAGAAGTGTGGGTAAATATCAAAAGAAAAGATAAAAACATTGGGGAAAAATTGTGGACCACATATTTATGTGGTGTAGGTAAATTGAAAAAAAATAAAAAAAAATGCCACCCACCCTCTTTAAACCAAAACAGTCGGCCTCCTCCCTCTCATTTCTCATCTTCAACAAAATTCATCTCTCTCTTTTCTCCATTTTCTTTCTTTCGTCCAGCCCTTGCTTCCTCCATTTTTCAGCAATTTTTCACCCATTTCTCACATGCCATTCGAGATTTCTTGTTTAGGAACTATGGGGAAATGATTGGAGCTTTGAAATCTGCAGCAAAACCTCTAAGTAAATAAGATAAGCTTGGAGGAACTAAGAGGAAAATATTTGGAGGAAAATATTTGGAGGAAATCTAAAAAAATGGTAAGGAAGAATGTCAGAGTGCTAAGGGCGACAGGTAATCACACTTTACCTTGCTATAACAATGAGGGTGACGTTAGCTGAGATTTTCTTAAAATCCTTTCTCACCCTCTATATATACATTATCTTTGAAAAGTTATTTTCATAGAAAACAGGCTATCGGGTGCCTTTCAAACACGATTATTTTGGTATAAAGAAAATTGTTACTTGCTTTATATTTGCTTTATATTTAAATGGTATTCTGGTTGGTGGTGGATTGTTGCAGGATAAGTGTGAGATTTATATAGTACATGTTAGGGATAGTGATAGTTAGAAAAAGGGAAGGACTTGAATAGTGAGATTGAGATATGAAAGGGAATGATAAAGTGTATGATATTTATATTGAAATTGAGATACTGAATGAGATTGAAATGGATGGATGAGATATATAGGGATATGGTGAGCATTGCATGACACTGCTATTTATGTACCATCGCGCGATGATAACTGTCGATTGGCCAATCAACAGTTATTTGTACTGATGATCCTTTTCGGGTTGATTAGACCGGGGATCATAGGTCAACTTATTGAGAGAAAGTGACCTACGGTTGTTTGGCATTGGAGAGCCCAACCGTTCCCGTTCTGTAATGGAAACAGAATTTCCAGAGAGGGAAATTGTCCCCTCATTATGGAGAGGGACACAGTGTCAAATCATATAGTGAAGATTAGATGCTTGAATACCCCGTGATTGCACAATGCATCTATAGGTGAGTGTGAGAATTTTTGGTGGTAGTAGCATTAGATTGGAGACTGAGGAAATGACATTTAGTAAATGTGGGATTGACTGATGGATTGTGAGTGATATATGGAAAGTAGAGATGATGGATTTGAGTTGATTTAGATCTGGCGAAGGGAATGGAGTGATGAATGGAAGAAAAGTTGACACGGATTTATATTTATTACTGATTTTAAAATGTGGTACCCTTTAGACGTCCTCGCTACCGCACATCTCACTGTTATAGTGAGTTAAGCGGTGATTACTGGGACAAATTGTCTCATTCCACGATTACTGACATTTTTGCAGGTATTCATGCACAGACGCAAGCATCAAGAAAAGGGAATTAGGTAGTAGAAGTTATATAGTTTATTTGGAATTGTATATTGCCAATTCGTATAGGCCTGCATTCGTTTTCGCATGTATATATATCTATTTATTTATTAATATCAATTAGTTTTGTTTATTAACCACGTTAGACAAATCCTTTCTAACATGGTTAGCAATAAATTATCCATGATAGCAGCTGTGTTGTATTAGTTTATTCTTTTCTATCATGGATAATATTTTGATCATTAGGATATTCTTTTTCTAACTATGATAGAGATACTGATATTATTGAAATTCCTTTTTCTATCATAGTTAGTAAAGAGATTATTGAATTAAAAGAGATGTCACAGGTTAATTAGGGAATTAGTAACAATATGTTACACAGTCCATTAACTTTGAACAAAAGGATGTTTTTAGTCCTTTTAAAAAAGTTTAAAGTATGTTTTTGGTCCCTTCACTTTTGAAAGTTAAAGGACTAAAATATGACTTTCTTCAAATTTAAGGGACCAAAAACATACTTTGACCCAAATTTGATTGGACTAAAAACACATTTTTCAAAGTTAGGACTAAAAGATTACTTTCTCCAAAATTAAGGGACTAAAAACACACTTTTCAAAGTTAAGGGACCAAAACATGACTCCCTCCAAAGTTAAGGGACCAAAAGCATACTTTAGCCAATTTTCAATTACAGACCTATTGTCATGAAAGAAACAATCATGAACCATCAAATAATATTCTTCTCACTACATAACAATTCGACTTTGAAAAATAACCCAAATCAAAGGGTTATATTGAGCCCTGAACCTTGAACAGTAATAGTTACCCACTGCTTTGGAAATCATATTCAACATGATTAGAAATGCCAGTTTTACCTGCAATTGAAATTTACATCACAGAGCAATCAATTAAAATTTAAACGGTTAACTATAATCTTGAGTTTTTCATAAAAATTAGCAGAAAATTAAATGCATAAACAGAAACTATCATCAGTATATAGATAGAAAATAAAGCATTGCCTACCTTTCTATTCACGGTATGGCGTGAGATCAATGTTGAATTTCTGTTTCCCTTTGCTCACCCTCTAAATACAGTACAGTACAAAAGAAATCAAATATATGGATTCAAGACTACCAATGTTAATAGTAAAAAGTTACTCCATTTCATATTGAAAAGAGCGACATCAGATATGAACAGTAAAAATGTAGGATTGTGTGTATTATGAGAACATCCAATTCATAGAACTTAATTGCAATTGTTCTTTTAATTAATAATGTAAACAATTCATTCATCAAAACAGGGATGGCAAGATATCTGCACGGTCACAAATTTCAAATAAAGCATAGCTGAAGTCCAATCATTTTAGTAAGCTTCCAAGTTCCAATCCATTAATAAGTGATTTAGGTAAAGATTGGTCAAATTATTTGATTTTATATATGATTCAATTACCCAATAAAAAGCAGGGCAAGCAAGATATCTATATTCACATCAACCACGGCTGTGACATTAGCAATCATTTATTTTCATGATAGTTATCAAATTTCAACTGAGACTTACAGAGATAGCAATAAGTTCCTCCAACAGCTCCTCCAAATGGCGTAAAGGCTGTAATATGAGGGTGTTTTAAAATGAATCATCAGAAAATCTTTCAAATATGATTGCATAGAGCAGGCAAAGAGAAATTAACATTGCGGGATTGATTACGAATATAAATCAAACTCACCCACTGCGTTGGACCATCAACGGGTGCATTCAGGGGATCATCATGTACCTGAAAACCAGAGAGAGAAAATTAGAATCACAATGATAGACAAACTAAATTGGTAAGATAAACCTGACATACTCCATGTCCACAAGAAGTTAGTAGAAAACAAAGTTATATGCTACCAAAGCAGTATCTCAATTATACCAAAGTTTTGCAAACTACATCAGAAAAAGTAAGAGAGGTCTCAAAGTCAAACCACATCTTTTGGTAACAATTATTTTATGGTAAAACTGATATCAGCATTGACTTTAGCATCTTCTCTGTACCTCCATGAAAATCCCATCCAATCCAACAGCAACAGCTGTCCTTCCAATGCATGGTATCAATTCTCTAAGGCCTCCACTTGCGACTCCTCCGCCTTCCAACTGCATGAAGAAGCAGAATTGGAATAACGATAATTTAAAAATTATTTTTAATAGAGGCAGAATAAAAATATCTTTAAAGACCCGAAAGAATCTTTTTAAATGTTAGGTAAAAGTGAGAAAATGGACATAAGATCTGATGATCAGATCTAGAAGAATCATACCCATAGGTAAAGAATTATAGAGCTGGGACTTGTGGCCCTTCCCGCCGGGCAGAGCCCAAAGCAGGTTGGGTTGCAAAAAGTTCAGTCCGAATTGAAACGGGCTAAAAGCGGGCTAGCCCCCTTTTAAAGTGGGTCAGGTTGGACTGGCCTGGAATCCCAACTTTGCACGTAAAACTTGTATTTGAGTCAGGTAGAGCCAAAAAACATAAAAATAAGCAGATTGGGTTGCAAAAGAGTTAAACCCGAATTGAACATGGGTTGGGTCCGCCTGACCTGTTTAAATATGGCTAGCCTGAAATCTCAGCTCTATAAAGAAAGGCCAGTTTGACAACTGAGGCGTAATTCTTGAGAAACAGTGTCCTTGGGCAGTGTTTGTAAAAATGACTTGCCAGATTGGGAAACATAGTGAAAATGCTCATAAGGGACCAAATGATATTGGTCCAGCAGTTACTGGAAGTAGAATAGGAACTTTTTACACCATGAAAGTTGTGAAACAGAGATTATATTTTCCCAAAACATGCTAGACTGTATAACAATGTATGCAATGGTTTGTTCGAAAAAAAAAATATGCAACATACATTTATCTCTACAAAATTGTCAACAGGTTTACATGCTAGAATGATCTGGTGCAAAATATACTACTCCCTCCCTTCCTAAATGTAAGATCACTTTCCATAATTTGGGGAGATTAAGGAAGGTGGTCAAATTACCTGATGTTCCAAAAATACCCTTCAATTAAATTGAAAACACAAATATACCCCTTCATGCTTCCAACTCAACCCCACAACTCAATTGTAAAAGGAGTATGGGGGTATTTTGGGTAAAACTTGTGAAAAAAGAGAAAGTGTTCTTACATTTAGGAACTTATCCATATCCCCAAAGTGATCTTACATTTAGGAACGGAGGGAGTATACAATAAGAAATAAAAAGAGGCAGAACCATATTCAGTACAAGACAATAGAGTGAATTATAATATACAAAGTATACCTTTTTCCAGCAGGCTGTTGTAATGAATGTGTGATATCAGCTACCTGAAAAATATTTAAACGATTAATTTAATAAGATATGGAATGGTACATGGACAAAGTGGGGGACTGCTGCATTCATATTTGATCAATTAGGTAGGATCAAGAGATCATTTGAACAATTTATGTCTGTCTACATTGAAATCCACTTTCATATGTCCTCTCTCGACTAATAACCTCACTTCATGTCTACATTCTTCTGGCATTTTTGTTATTCAACCAGCAGCATCAAGAAATAACAACAACAGAATTAAAATTTAACTAGAAAGACAACAACAATGTTATTCCTGGAAGAAGAGAGAGTTAGAAATATTAGAAGTTAGTGACAATAGAGTCATTAGTGTTAGTTTACACTCTAAGCCTATAAATAGGACCCTCACTCTCAATTACGTTGCATTCACCCCCGAATGACCCCCTTGAGGGCTATCATGCATCCACTCCAAAATCTTCCTCCTCAATCTGTCATCTCTTCCAACCACCAACCTATTCTTCTTTCGCAAATAAACTCCATCCCATGAATAAGCACCAATTGTACCACCTTGCTTCTTTAACTCCTCAATAATACCTGCAAAATCATTATCAGAATTCCAACTCTCCTGAATTTCCCTCAACATATCAGGTGACGTAGTATCTAAGGTTATTTGCAAAATTTGCGAACCATGTAACCGTGACAAAGCATCGGCCACTGAATTATTACTCCCCTTCTTATAATGTATTTCATAATCAAAACCCATCAACTTAGCAATCCAGTATATCTGAAACGGAGTCTTCAACTTCTGTCCAAGCAAGTATTTCAAGCTTTTCTGATCAGACCTGATTATAAACTTGCTTCTTTCCAAGTATTGGTGCCAATACTCCACAGCTTGCACAACAGCCAGTAGTTCTTTCTCATATATTGACATCTTAGCATGCCTTGGACCTAAAGCTTTGCTAAAATATGCCAAAGGGTGACCCTCCTGCATCAATACAGCCCCAATTCCGCCACCACAAGCATCAGATTCTACTACAAAAGTTTTAGAAAAATCGGGTAACGCCAATAATGGAGCTGAAATTAATGCCTTCTTCAACGTTTCAAAAGAATTAGCGGCTGCCTCATCCCATTTAAAGTTATCTTTCTTCAACAAATCCATAAGCAGCCTCGCTAACACACCATATCCTTTAATAAACCTTCGATAATACCCAGCCAATCCTAAAAACGATCGTAGTTGTTTAACCGTTTTAGGTTCTGGAAACCCAGCAACTGCTTGAATCTTCTCAGGATCAGTGGCAACCTTCCCATTGCTGATAATATGACCTAAATACTCCACTTTAGCAGCAGCAAAAATACATTTACCTCTATTAACAAAAAACTGATAATGCTCCAGTTTCTGAAGTACCCACCTGATATGTTCTGCATGCTCCACAATATTAGCACTATATATCAATATATCGTCAAAAAATACTAGAACAAACCTTCTCAAAAACTCCCGAAACACATCATTCATAGCTCCCTGAAACGTAGCAGGAGCATTGGTTAGTCCAAAAGGCATAACCAACCACTCGAAATGCCCCGAATGGGTTCTAAATGCTGTCTTGTCAACATCAGCTGGTTCCATACGGATTTGATGATACCCCGACTTCAAATCCAGCTTCGTGAAACACCTAGCACTACTCAGCTCATCAAATAAATCTTCTATCAAAGGAATCGGATACTGATTCTTGATAGTCTTCTTATTCAATTCACGGTAATCAACACACATACGCCACGATCCATCTTTTTTCTTCACCAACACAATAGGTGCAGAAAATGGGGAACTACTGGGCTGTATCAAACCATTCTGTAACAATTCGCCCACTAATCTTTCAATCACATCCTTTTGAGCAGCAGAGTACCTGTACGGTTTCAAACTAATGGGGTTAGTACCTTCCTTAAGGACAATTGAATGGTTGTGATTATTCCTTAAAGGTGGTAACCCTTTTGGATCTGCAAACACATCAGAAAATTCAGACAACACTTCCATAATTTCACCCGGGAGTCTTCCCAAACCTCCATCAATACTAAAACATTGATTACTCTCCACCTTATTTCCCCTCATACATTGTAAAAGAAACATCTGCTGCAACCCCAAAGGTGTATTCTCAATCCTCCTTCCAGATACAACTTGGAGAGATCGGGGAATACTAGCCTGCAACTTACAAATCTGTCCATTATACCAAAACTGCATAGAAAGATTTTCATAATCCCAATAAGCCCCTTTAATAGACTTCAGCCATTTCAATCCCAACACAACATCATACGTATTCAATTCTATTATTCTCAAATCACACACAAAGTTCATACCCTGCATACGCCACTTAAATCCAAACCAAAATCCCAAAACAGGTAAATTCTTACCACCAGCCACTTCAACAGAAGAGTAATTCTCACCAGTAGGTTGCCATCCCAACTTCTTTGCAAGTTGGAAATCTAAGAAATCATGTGTACTGTTGTTGTCAATAAGCACCTGAATTGTACGCTTACCAATGGAACCAAAAATTCTCATAGAATCAGAATTTTCTTCCCCCATCATCGCATGTAAAGAAATTAAAGGCTCTTCCTCAATTTCTTCTTTATTATTTTCAACACCCACTTCATTCCCTCCATTTACACCTTCAAGATCAACACCCACATCTTCAATAAAGTGAATCTGAAGTTTTTGCCTCTGCCCACACTTATAACCCCTGTGAAATTTTTCATGGCAAAAGAAACAAAGCCCTTTTTCTCGATGATCAGCCTTTTCCCGGGGGGTAAGATACTTCGCAACATTGGAACCAACCTCCCCAGCTCCAGTTGGTCTTAAAGATTCAGACCCATTGGGCCACTCAATCCCATATTGCTCCTAGGTTTATTTTCGGCCCATCCCTTATTTTCCAGACCAGCATTAACACTTCCCACACCTCGCGAAACCGAATTTGACGAAGACACAGAAGGAACTTGAGAATAACCAGCCAAAGTTGAACTCCCATAAGAATTCGAACCTTTTCCCCATCTATTGCTTCGTTTTGATTCACGAACCCTAACCTCGGTAACTTCTTGCATTCTTGCCAAAGACTTAGCATCTCTTAGGGTTTGGGGTTTAAACATTCTTACCAAACCAGCAATCTCGGGGCGAATCAAAGAAAGGTAAGTATCCACAAGAAGATCTTCATAAAGATTTACTTTTGAAGAATAAAGATCAAATTTTGAGTTAAATTCAGCCAACGAACCTTCATGCTTCAAACTTAATAGAGTTCCCATGGGATTTTCATAGGAGGGACCAAAACAATCAAGAAGTGCTGCTACATATTCACGCCACCCTAGGGGTCTATTTCCCCACCTTCTTTCCTGAGCAATATGCCATCTGAATGCATCCTCATCAAGATGGAGACAAGCTACCTCAACCTTTGACTCCTCGGGGGTACCATCTAATCGAAAAAATTTCTCGCATTTCAACACCCATGCCTTCACATCATCAGCAGTGAACTTTGGGAACTCCATTTTTGTATATTGAAACTGCCTTTGCCTTTCTTGATTTACATTCTGGCCATAATTCCTATCACCATGTCCATTTCTTCCATTAGACCTTCCAGGAATAACTCCTTGGTATCTTAGAAATATTAAAGATTGATACCACTATTATGGGATTCTTAGAAAGATTGATAAAGATCGATAAAGATTGAGAGAATTAGGAGGAAGAAGAGAGAAGAATAGATTTGAGAGAGAGAAAGAGAGAGAGAGGGAGAGGGAGAAGAGAAAAGGGCCTTAGGCCATCACATTATGCTAAGCATTACAAATCACAACACCCTTTACAATTGAGAGTGAGGGTCCTATTTATAGGCTTAGAGTGTAAACTAACACTAATGACTCTATTGTCACTAACTTCTAACTAACTCTTGTCTTTATTTAATAATTCATAACAATACCCCCTTCCTAATGAGATCCTTGTCCTCAAGGATCAAGTAATATTTGACATACAAATCTGAAACCGAACTAAAAACAAACAATTCAATGCTGGTAAAAACAAATCTCTTAAACATTGTAGATATTTGTGACTTGGATCTTTAAATTGAGTTCTTCACATTCACTTCAGTTTGCTGCACACGCTTCTCCTTTTGTCCATATTGCTTAGAGCCAAAATCTCCCAAAAACATTGCAAATATCTCCCCCATAAACTAAATCACTAGAGTTCTTGCTAAGAGAAAATTGAAGAAATCATTGCACTATGGGTATTCCACAATCAAATACATTACCCATTGGAGCAAACTGGAACCCACAAGCATTTTCATTATATTTCCTTTAAACCAAATATGAGTTAAGCATCTTGTAGGAGCATTTTCTTGAAATAAAAGTTCTGTATTTCCAGAACACATTACACCATTGTATTTCTTGGTTGCTGCCAGTTGTGCCTTTGACTGCCTTTTATCTAGCCACGTCAAACCCAAACCAAGAACTTTTGGTTCTAAAACTTTGGTAACTTCACCTGCAATGTCTTCAAGAAAACCAGACCTTTCTTGAGTGTTGGTCAAACCAACCCCACCACTTTCTTGAAATACAAAAGATTCTTCTTGAACTTCTAGGGTCCAGGGTAGAGAAGACCCATTATTTTCTTGAATGATTGGAGCTTCTTGCACTACGATAAATTCTTGGATCTTTTCTTGGAAAGGCTGATTTACTTCATTAACTTCTGAGGCCTTTCTTGACTCCTTGGCTTGCCTCTGCAAGTATATTTCTTTGATCTTTTCTTCATTGTCCAAAACTGTCTTCAATAGCTCCATCATTACTTGAATTTGTTCTTGAAGTGTGTCCGTTTTAGAAGTTTGTTCCTTGAACTGTTCATCCCAGTTCTTCACTAAGTCTTCCACAGAAACAGAACTGGTGGTTGAAGACAGAGATTGAGGCTTAAGACCCATTTTGCTTCAGAGTTGCACAAGGAAACTGAGAAATACAGCCAAGGAAAGATGCGCTCTGATACCACTGTTATGGGATTCTTAGAAAGATTGATAAAGATCGATAAAGATTGAGAGAATTAGGAGGAAGAAGAGAGAAGAATAGATTTGAGAGAGAGAAAGAGAGAGAGAGAGGGAGAGGGAGAAGAGAAAAGGGCCTTAGGCCATCACATTATGCTAAGCATTACAAATCACAACACCCTTTACAATTGAGAGTGAGGGTCCTATTTATAGGCTTAGAGTGTAAACTAACACTAATGACTCTATTGTCACTAACTTCTAACTAACTCTTGTCTTTATTTAATATTTCATAACAAACAACAATATAATAGTACCTCTAATAAAAGTAAAAGGAGTTCAGTCACATTTTCAGAGAAAAGCAAATGAAAATCTATGTTCTGGATTTCTTCATAACAGATTTATCAAAATCTACATTTTGAATTTTGTATTATAAAGAGTGTGGATAATGGACAGAAAATAGAGAAAGAACATTGTATTTCTCATTGATGATAAAATGTGTACAAGGAGAAGCTACATATATAGCTTAAAATAGTAGACAAGACAATAAATACTAATAAACACTAATAAAACACCTAATAACAGAAAATATTCACAATAAATATACAATATTCTCACACTCCCCCTCAAGTTGGATCGTAGATGCTAATCATGTCCAACTTGCTTATACAACTCTCAAATGCGGGTTTAAGCAAAGCCTTTGTCAATACATCTGCAGCTTGAAGATGTGTCGGTAGAAAGGTCAAACATATAGTTCCTTCTTCCACCTTTTCTCTGATGAAATGTCTATCTATCTCAACATGCTTTGATCTTTCATGCTGAACAGAATTTAAGGCCATGCTTATAGCTGCCTTATTGTCACAATAGAGCTTGAGTGGCAATTTCACCTCGACATGTATCTCACAAAGGACACGTTTCAGCCACAACTCCTCCATTATTCCTTGAGCCAATGCCCGTAATTCACCTTCAGCACTGCTTTTGACCTTGCAAATTCCATTCCAAGAAAGTATTTCAAATCTCCCAAATCCTTTACTTCGAATTCCTTGCCAAGTGCAAGCTTTATTCTTGACATTTCATCAATATGATCTCCTGTAAGGATGATATCATCAACATACACAATGAGGATGCATCTTCTCTTGCCCTCTGTTCTGACAAACATAGTATGATCTGACAAAGATTGTTTATAGCCTTCAGACTTAAGAACCTTCGAAAACCTGTCAAACCAAGCCCTGGGAGACTGTTTAAGGTCATAGAGAGATTTCTTCAACTTACATACCTTATCACTCTTTCCCTTTTCAAAACCAGGAGGAAGAGTCATGTAAACCTCTTCTTTGAGTTCACCGTTCAGAAAAGCATTCTTAATATCCAGTTGATGCAATGGCCATTCCAGATTAGCTGCTACAGACAATAAGGCACGAATAGTATTCAATTTTGCTACCGGTGCAAAAGTCTCCTGATAATCTAGACCATAAGTCTGAGTAAAACCTCTCGCCACAAGTCGTGCTTTCAACTTGTCAAGAGTACCATCAGCCATATACTTGGGTGTAAATACCCATTTGCAACTAACAAGCTTCTTGCCTCTTGGCCTTTCAACAAGAGCCCATGTTCCATTCTTTTCTAGAGCTCTCATCTCCTCCATTACTACAGCTCTCCATTCAGGTATCTCCAGTGCCTCCTGAATGTTCTTAGGAATCTGCACTCGATCCAGACTGGTAACAAATGCCCGATAGCTAGAGGAAAGGGCATTATAGGACATATACTTCTGAATTGGATGTAAAGTGCATGATCGAGGCTGTTTCCTGTGAGCAATAGGCAGATCAAGGTCATTATATTCATTAATATTAACAGGAATTTCCTGATGTACCTCTAGATTAATCTCCTCAGGGGCCACCACCACTTCAGCATCCTTTGGTTCTTCAGGAGCTATCACTGGTTCTGATTGCTTGGGTGCTTCAGATGCAAGTTTCTTCCCTCCCTTAGACTTTTGCCTTCGTGAGTACACCATCATATCTTTGTTCCCCGTATTCAAGTTTTCATTTGTGATTGGCACAAGAGATGGTTGGGATAAGGGAGGTTCGACTCGTGGTGGAGGTGATGGCTCTGTCTGTGGTATAGGTGGAGGTAATGACTCTGTTTGTGGTAAAGGTGAAGGTGATGACTCTATCTGTGGTAGGGTTATCCATTGCTCAAGGGTGTTATATTCTTGTATAGGTTCAGGCACCCAAGTCTGAGATTCACTCGTTCTCTCCCCCTGAATTGAAGATTTGGGATAGAAAGGAGTATTTTCATGAAAAGTAACATCAAAGCTTACAAATAGGTGTTTAGAGACGGGATCAAAACATTTGTACCTTTTTGAGTTGGAGAATATCCAAGAAAAATACATTTCACTGCACGAGGATCAAATTTGTTATTTGGATGAGCATGAACAAAGACAGTACACCCAAAGACACGAAATGGAAGATTTGATTCAAGGTGAGTGGTAGGAAAGACACTTTGTAACATTTTTAGTGGAGTTTCAAAAGATATCACCTTATTGGGCATTCGGTTGATGAGGTGGGTAGCAGTTAAAATGGCATCTCCCCAATAAAACTTTGGTACATTAGAAGTGATCATAAGAGCCCTAGTGACTTCCAAGATGTGTCTATTTTTCCTTTCAGCAATCCCATTTTGTTGAGGGGTATGAACACATGAACTTCTATGGATAATACCATGAGTTTGCAGAAAATCACTCAAAGTCCGGTTAAAATACTCAGTACCATTGTCAGAATGTAAAACTTTGATACTTGCATTAAATTGATTCTTAATCATAGCATAGAAATTCATGAAAGCATTTGGTGCCTCAGACTTATCCTTTAACAAATAAACCCAACAAACACGAGTATGATCATCTATGAATGTAATAAACCCCCTTGCTTTGGTACAGTTTGGGTTGCGGGAAGGTCCCCATAAATCACTATGAATGGTAGTAAATGGCTTGGTAGGAATATATGGAGCTCTAGGATATGATGATCGATGGTGTTTGGCAAATTCACAGACTTCACATTTCATATCAAGGTTTGATGGTGGGCAAATAGTTGGAAACATACGGGATAAATACTGGAAATTAGGGTGACCCATTCTCTTGTGCCACAACATAGTATCTTCATTTTTAAAGATTGTGTTACATACCCTTGTGATAGGTGGGTGACTCACTCGGGCGTCATCAAGGAAGTAAAGTCCCTCGCATTCCTTAGCGTGACCAAACACCATCCCCGATGATAGATCCTGAAAGACACAATGAGTAGGCAAAAAATTAGCACAGCAATTCGATTGCTTTGTCAACTGACTAACAGATAGTAAGCTGCACGCTAATTTAGACACATGTAAAACAGATTCCAGAGTGATACTCTCTGAAATTTTAATACTCCCTTTCCCAGCAATAGAAGCGAGTGAGCCATCAGCAATTTTCACTTTCATGTTGCCAGCACATGGGATGTAAGTGGTGAACAATTTGTGATTGTCAGTCATGTGATCAGAGGCTCCAGAATCAACAATCCACATCTGTCGATCCTGTGAGGTTTTTAGGGCTTGGAGAAAGTTACCACGCTTTGCTACAAACGTTAAGGATATTGTCTCCATAGCCGCCTTCCTTACTACCACTCTTAGGAAATAAACGGCAGCATTGACTAAAAGGCTTGAAGTCATTATCTTCACCATTAATGAAACTCCAAATACGCATAAGCCTCCGAGAAAGGTACAAAACAAGAACCACAACATCCGGGCAGCAACAATATGTTTGAGAAGTCGCATACCCAATTCTGTAACTAACAGAAAACATGTCTTAATGCCTCTACACATCATTTTAGTGACATTGAAAGGCAACCCACAGCCTTCAAAGGTAACCACATGAACGTTAACAATGCCCAAACAACACTGCTCCATCTGGGAAATTGAACACCTGACCTCGGATCCAATATCTGAGACCGGAATATGGCCGGAAATGAAACGACGAGCGCAGCGGTGGAACTCGCCGCCGGAACCGCCGTTTCACGCGCCTCCACGCGCCGGTAGGGCGCGTCTGCCGGCGAACACTGCGGCGGCGCGTGGGGCCCACGCGCGCCGCCTTTCGCGGCGTAAACCTGGGGTTTGGCCGATCGGACCCTCCTCTTTCCGATGGGGCTGGCGGTGAGAGCTAACGGAGCTTCGATCATCGCGCACAGAATCACCCCTATCCTTTGAAGAAGGAGTTTCATTCCACTCATGCTTTCAAACCCTAATTTTTGAAGTTTTTGAGACTAAGCTCTGATACCATGTGGATAATGGACAGAAAATAGAGAAAGAACATTGTATTTCTCATTGATGATAAAATGTGTACAAGGAGAAGCTACATATATAGCTTAGAATAGTAGACAAGACAATAAATACTAATAAACACTAATAAAACACCTAATAACAGAAAATATTCACAATAAATATACAATATTCTCACAAAGAGAACTATACTAGAATTATTAACTTACAACAGGACAATTGGCTTCTCTCAACCACTCAAAGTTTCGTGGATCAACAATCAAATCATCTACAAAAACAAAGCAAAGGATTAATCCATTTTAAGTTTTAAAAATAAACAACCAGTATGCTACCTTGCTTAAGGCAAAACTAAATTTCAAGTATGTAATCATGGATGCAGAAGAAAGAACAGCTAGGAGAGCAGGAGAATTGGAACAAGACTTGAATTTGAATTTTCAGTAAGCACAAGACTACAATGAAGCTACAATAAATCAGAACACAAAGAACAACAGCATCACATATAATATGGATGCTGATCATTATGGAATAGCAGCACCACTCAAAACTCAGGCATATATAAAGATTTCAAACAGATTCTATAGACTTACTGTAACCAAACATAGTTCCTCTCTCACAAACCATCGCATTTGGATTTCCAGCCAATCTGATTTTTTCAGCTGAATTTGTCATGACCTGCATATTCAATATTTATGAAATATATACATATAGACGATCATCATTTAGAATTTCTACACATCAGATCGAACAATATACTTACAGAAGGAGCACAGAACTGGCCTTTCTTGATGTTGATAATTTTTCCAGTCTTGGCTGCTGCTACTAGAAGATCTGTCTGTCATAAGAGGGAACACAACAGAAACAAGTTCAATTGGGATTACTAATTCACCAACAGGTACTGATGATTGAATGGGGAATAAGTATAGTACTTGACGACATAAGAATGCTGGAATCTGAATAATATCTGCAACCCTGCCAACTGGTTCACACTAGCAAAATAAAAGATAATGGGCGACAGTTAGTACAGATATCAGAAGTCCAAACTTCATTAAAATGCACCTCTTACAATGACATAACAGAAGCATCCCCCCAATTCGATCCCCACTTGGTGAGAGTGCTGAAGAAGGAAATATATTAAGCAGTCTTACATATGCTTTTTCATGCAGAGAGGCTAATTCGAACCCATGACCTCAGACCCCACTGTAAGTATGCTTACCGCTGAGCCAAGTTAGCCGTTCATTTAACTGAAGAAATAATATATAATAAATTTGACAATAAAGAAATAAAAATTACAGAAATAAAATTCAATAAATTAAAGAAATAATATATCATGAACTCGACAATAAAAATTGCTAGCTAATTTAACTTGCAAATTTGGAGGGGTAAAAGCCAAACAGACAGGGACAGACAGCCAAGTCAAATTAAGATTTACAAGACATAATCTGGACCCAAAAGTTAGTCTAACATAAATAATTTTATAATTTATATATCCAAATAGATCAATTTCTTTGGTCATATAGACACATGCACAAAGTCCCACAAATATGCAATACACGGGGTCACTCAACAGCAAAAAGAATTATGAGCAATAACGAAGCAAAGCCAATCGGAGTCTGCCAAAACAACATCTGTTTATTAGAAATCTTAAGCTTGTTGTTCCCAGGACAAGGTCTACATTACAATCACAAAACACTAGCTAGACTTTGTTTCCTCATTCAACCAAGTAGTTATTTATTGTATCTAGGTAAGCACCACTTGAATTGAGATTGATCTATTCCAAATAATTCAATGCACAGAAAGCCTCATGGTTGTGTTTAAACATAACCACATACATTACCTGGATACTCTCATGCACATCTGTCACAATAGGGATGTCATAGGCTATTTTGACCTTCTCAAGAATCTGCGGAAAATAATGAAAAATGTAGACAATCAAATTTTTGGGTTAACTAGGAAAAAAATAGCAAAATTAGTGCACCTAGTTGATCTAGCATGAGTATAACTTACCTTCATCAAGATCAGAATTGTGTGATCTTGACAACTTTAATATCATGATGCAGTTTTAATATCAAAGGAAAATGCTGCTCCATCTATATCGCAATAGTTGTGGTAGTAGATATGATTCTATTTTATGTAAATGTGTTATCATAACGACCATAAAAATGAAGATCGTCCAAAAACTTGTAGAATTAAATACTTTATCATAACACCATTTAAAAAGAAGAATCGTCCAACATTTTGCCAACCTGAGTACGGCAGCTTTTTCCTATGGCTAGAAATATGGTTAACAATGCAAGATAGGATATCTGACTCTCATGGCATATCTTTTTGAGCCATACAAGGGGCTGAGATAAGACTACCCAAGTCATGCCACAAGGTCTGCCATTGAAACATGCAGCCAAAATTATCTGGCACAAATATCAACGATTGCTTCTTTTTTACATAACTATCAATAATGTTTTAATTGTTTTGGTTACAACTCCAGAATCCTAAAATATATAAAACTTAATGCTTCCGAAAGAAACAAAACAACAGCAGTGAAACTAAAAGTAGTAGGGTTCTGAACCTTCAGTCCTTCAGCCATGCCCGGGCCACGGAATGATTTTGACGATGTCCAATTAGCTTTGTCAAAGCTTGACTTGAAAACCAATGGTATTCCAACTCTGATAGTCATATACTCTAGATCATGTTAGACGCCAACACATACAAAACTATACTTCATGCTCACTGCAATTTATCTTTCTTCTGATTTCAGTAAAATTAATTTTCTCATCACTAGAATTGCAAGATGAAAAAATCAGATATATAAGACATTCCAAATAAATTCAAGCCATGTACAAGCTGTAGCACAATGTAAACTCATTCATCTGATGGGGTGTACAAATATCAGTATAACAATGCCAGATAAACTAAATGGCTCAAAAAACTTAAAAAAAGAAGGGAAAATTAATGTCAAATCCCATAGTATAAACAAACTCCCTCTATTCCTAAATATAAGATCACTTTCAAATTTCAATTAGTTCCAAAATAAAAGACTTTCTATTTTTTCCCAAATTAACCCTAATAATACTTATCTATAATAAACAAACAAAAGCTGGAGAGTGAGGATAAAGGTATATGGTTAGGGTGAATTGATAATATCACGTGCCAATAACTAACTTAACTAACATCCATAATTTTATCGAATTAGGGAAAGTGATCTTAAATTTAAGAACAGAGGGAGTAATAAAGATAATGTCCCACGATAAGTTGTTATCATCATACCAAAAAATGTTACTCCCTCTGTTCCAAAATATAAGATCACTTTCACATTTCAATTTGTTCCTAAATATCAGATCACTTTCTAATTCTTCTCAACTTTCCTATCAAATTAATCCTAATAATGCTTATCCACAATGACAAGCAAGAGAGGGAAAGTTGCGATAAAGGTACATAGTTAGGACAAATTGGTAATATCAAGTATTAATAACTAACTAAACTAACACCCTTAATGTAATCAAATTAGGAAAATGATCTTATATTTAGGAACAGAGCTAGTATTTACAAATGCATAGGACCTCATCTTAATTATATTGCCAGTAGCCTACAAAGAAGCAAGTTATAATAGTAAAATGAAAAAAAAACGTACTTTGATGTGATACTCTTAATGTGCTTAGCCATAGTGAGAATGTGGTGCTCAGATTCAATCACATTTGGACCAGCAAGCAAAAAGAAAGGACTCGATGACTGAAATACTAATTTTTGAATGTGGGAGACGAGTCTCTTTATTTCTCCTCCTTCCATTTCCCTCCAAAAAGTGAAAATCTAATTTTTGGGGTCACATTTTTTTCATTTGACCTTACCATTAGATACTTCATAATATTTGTGACATTTTTTTTTGGTACGGATAAGATTTAAATGGTGATCGAGAATTTAAATTGCTTATTGTGATAGAAAAATGCAACATAACTTTTGGGAAAGATCAAAATTATCACTGAAATCTCTAATTTTTTTTATTCTTATTGAAAATACAGCTTAGTCTTAACTGAATTTAACAAGTGAGTAAATAATTCTGATACCAATAACCTATCAACAAAATAAGAGTTATGAAGTACCTCACTCAATATGATGATAACTTTAAGACATCTACAACCCCAAAAATCAAACATGCATACAAATTATGCTGTTACACTCACAAAACTTTGCAGCTAGCAATACATGTTAATTTTGAAGAAAAAATGACTTCAACTTGTCAATTTCTTTTTTGACCGATAACTTGTCAATGTCTTGAAGTTTCAGATAGTAGACAGCTATTGCAAGTATGATGAAGAATATGGCAATCCATAAGCTCGATCCCCCTGAACATAAATTAACATACATATTAATAATGGTCATCAAAGTCTCAACAGCTCTATTGGATAAGGGCATTCGAAACAAATACTGCCTCTGGTTCGTAACAAAAGATCTAATTCATTGAAGATATTGCAATATTCACACTGCACTAAGATAATTGAAAAAATATGCACATACCACTTTTCCGCCTTTCCTCAATTATGGTAACCCTTGTACTTGAATCAAAGGATACAGAGGCCAGCGCCCTGTGGTCAAGAGTCAACACCATCACTAACTACCAAATTTCGATAGAAAAACTTAGTTCTAGGTAAAAACAGTAACAATATACTGGCTTCAAACCTTGAATCATGGGAGAAAGCTAACGCAGTTACAATGCCAAGGTGAGCTTTTTTAATCATTGACAAAATCCGCATATTTGTTGAATTCACAATCACAATATCTCCTGAAGGTGTTCCACTGCATATCAAACCATCAAAACAGAATAAGTTCTTGAGAAGTTGCAACCTTGACCTTGACGCATGGAAGTATTTCTCTCCTCTTTTATCCTTTTAATCTATCTTAATTGACCACTTGAAAAGATGTACAGTGGTCCTCCCTTATTATAAGATCCAAATCACTAAATTGCTTAATTCATGCAAACTTTTGACATTAGTTAAAAGTATAAATATGTAAGAAATGTGATATTTTTCAAGTATGCCCTTATAAGTGCAACTAACTTTAGAAACGAGAACAGACCATCCAGAAACTTGAATTTTATTGGGAGGGATGGAGGGAGTATAAGATCGCTCACCATGCAACTAACTTTCCATCAGCGGAGACATTGAATGCAGATATTGCATCACGGATGACATGCTTTGATCCGATCCTTGCCCCAGTTTTTGCATCCCATGTCAGAATGCTTCCTCCTTTGCCTAAATCCAGAAACAAAACAATTGTCAATTAAATAAAATATAGTTACCCTTAAAATACTTCTAATCAAGTGGCATATACCTGTCATGGCAGCAATATACAAGACATGGGTCCCATCATTCATATGAGAAAATCTGCAAGAGCTAAACACCTCACCCTGCATGATAGTTAAAAATAAATATGGTTAGTCTACAACAAATAGTGAACGAGACAGTCAAGTTAAATGATTAGTGAAGCAAAAAAGTTATACAAAGAATTATCACAGCATTATATTATCCTATGATCAACAATTGCAATTCAGAACACTGCCCCACTTTAACAGTGTAACAGTGGAACAAAATGAAACCTTATAGTACATTTTGGCCAGATATTGATCATCAGAACTATTATTTTTGTACAGATACATCTAGGATATTCCATAACACTTCACTAACAGTTATTAACTAACAAGTCTAGTATATATATACATATATAAGTAACATAAATCCAAAATTGAGGAATGAGCAGATAAGGAACCTCTATTTATAGATCCAGATCAAAAGAAGATCTACAAAAGTATCCCAAGAAGTAAGGTCATTTGAAAGAACTCCAAAAGAAAATCAGGAATTCCTGACTCTCTCCCTAAGCTAAGAAGTATATGTAACGTATGCATAGCTACAGAGAAAATGCCAATCAGACTAGGCTATTGAAAACTTTTAAATCAAACACTAGACGTTTATAAATGTGTACATGTAAAAATCACCTCCATCTGATGCAATTAGTTAGGAGAAGACAACTATGAAAGATCATTCTCTCCAAGTTTACCTTGTAAGTCTATCTACCAATCAATTAGTCGATACTAGATCACTATAATGCTCTATAAGAATAGATGAGAAAACAATATACAAATTAACATTACTAACAACAATTATAAAGCTCTATAATAAACAATTTCAAGGTATTATATATTTTCAAGCCTTCAACAAGCAGAGACTGCACAGATTTGCACTCCATATATTATTTGATGTTTAATTTATAGATTCCATATTTCAGAATTTATTCTTTGTCAATAGTAATTTACAGTTCATAGCATATCCAATGACTTGACTCTGTAGTCAACTTAACATGCACAGTGTAAGTGACAATCAATTGCTCACATTTCTATTTGATAAGGAAGTTAAGACAGTTGATGAAGAAATGTCCCAAACTCTGCATGGCCCACCACTCCCCAATGAGACAAGAAGCTTACCATCAGAGCTGCAAGACAATAAAACCAAGACTATAAAGGAAGCCCGCATCAAAAGAAAAATGGGTAAAAAGAACTCCGTTTTACTTTCTTTCAAAAACCTTTCCTTTATTTCTTTGCGATCTTCAAAGAAAAAGTGAAATCTCAATAACAATGCTAAACAACAGACCTGAAATGTAAGTCTTTTACTGTCGAATAGGCTTTAGAATCATTAAAAATCATTTCCATGCTAGGCCACTTGAAAACCCTCAGATTGCCATCCTGTACTGCACCAAAATCAGAAAATCATATAGCATGCAACTCCTCTATCGAAACAGACTCTCACTATTTTGATGTTTGTTTTTCTAATGAAGCTTCAAACAAGATCCTTGGTTATGAAGAGCATCATTTTCATAATGAAAATGTCATAACTAGTAAATTTACCTCCCCACCAACGGCCAGCATAGTGCCATCATTGTCAAATGTTAGAGCTAATTGCTGCCCAACATCCTCCAACTCACTGAGCACCTTCTCAGAAACCTTCAGTCCTATACTATTAATTTCCTCAGTCGTGTTTTTCTTCCATTCAAACCATCTGCACGAACAATTCAAATTTTCATGTTATAATGTTTTGAAAGTGAAGATAGTGAAGCTTCACTAAGGTAAACAAAGGGTCAAACTAGTTCTAGTCTCCAATTTATGAGGGTCATAGGGAAGGGAACATACTATGTAGCCTAACCTCTGCTTTATGCAGAGAGGCTGATATGAGCCCACGACCCCATACCCCACGGCAAGCAAGCTTACCATTTAGCCATGTCGGCCCTTCTATGCATCACTATTACATCAGCCCCCACTAAGGTAATACAAAACAAATCAATATCTTGCCTGGTGTTTATTATGATCAAACTCCTCAATGTATTATAATACAAGTTAATATGTTCAGAAAGGAAACAACTTCCACAAACAAGGATAACGAGATCCAAAGTACCTGCAACTATTTTGCATGGCACAAATTACGCCATCACCTCCCGGGTGAAGTGCCATTCTATAAGGCAACTCAGACTTAGTCCCAAGCTTGTCCACCTGAAAAAAATCCATGACATTAAAACAACATTCTTGTGTCAAGAATATAGCACTAACACACCAGCTACCACAGAAAATCTAACATTAAGTGTAAAGTGTGACATCAACTAAATGTAAATGATGACACAGATACTAATTTGGAATGTGTGAAAAATAAACAAGACCGTACAACAATGGCAATGGCAGACATAAAACAGTAAACTAAACTAAACTTATTTGGACACCAGTAAACCCTAATTGGATGAGTAAAATGATAATGGAGAAAGATAAGATAGATAGAGAAATACGGGTTGATGGGAGAGAGAATTGGATGGGAGATGGAAATGAGAGAGGAGGAGGGCGTTGGGAATGCCGCTGCTGCCTTCGCCGCCGCCGCCGGCGATGGCGAGGAGGTGGTCGGGGCATTGGGAGGGTGGGACCCACGCGACGGCGTAGGAAGGAACGCCGTACTTCTTCAAGTTAGGAGGATCGGCTACACTGTTCCTCTTCCCCACCATGAATCAATCTCTGCGTAGGGATGAATTGATCAATGATGTATGAATGAATGAATTGTCAAATGTGTCAATAATGACAATTAGATTCAAAAGAATCATCAATTTTCTCTACACATGTTTTATTCCAAACGCGACTCTGCAAGTATCAGCAAGAGAATCGGTCGAAGCTGGTGGCGAGCGGGCTGAAGCGGTGGGAAATAGGAGAGATCGCGAGTCGAATTGGTCACGTTTATTTTGGACAGCATGTACTCCTCCGTTCCTAAATATAAGATCACTTTGGTTAATTTGGGGAGATTAAGGAAGACAATAAAATTACATGATCTTCCCAAAATCCCCTCAATTACTTAACTTTAAAAGGAATGGAGGGTTTCAATGAAAAGAGAGAGTATAAGGGTAATTTTGGCAAAACTTGAGATAAACTAGGAAGTGATCTTATATTTAGGAACTTATCCACTTCCCCAAGGTGATCTTATATTTAGGAACCGAGGGAGTATTTGGTGGAGGCGTATGTGTTTTATGAGGCGATTTTGAGTAGGAGGTACTTTGAAAGTTTGGATTGTGAAGGGTTGAATAGAGATGAGTGTTAGGTTTGAGGAATTGAGATTCTGCCTAAGGGGCGTAGATCAGCTGGTAAGAAAGGGGAAGGTAAGACACCGCGTACCCACCAGGTCATGAGTTCGAACTCTTGGGAAGTCGTCACCCCCAAGATGGGGAATCACGGCGGCGACTTCGGATTAGTCGGTCCACGAAGGGAGCCGGACATCGAAGGCTCTAAGAAAAAAAAAAAAGAATTGAGATTCTATGTGACATTTTTGCTGGTTTCGATGATTTTGAATAGCAGTGATATGGTTAAGCTTCTTATGGATCGTTTCATTGCTTTGTTTGATGATTGTAAGAGCAACTTCCGGGTAAACATTAACACTCATGATCATTTTTTTTTCTTTTATTTTCTTTTATTTTAGGAGAGAAAAGGATAAAGGCGATTACGTAGCGCGCGCCTTCTGGCGTGTTTTAATGAGCCAACCCACTCGTTCTTTCTTCCCAATCCCAAATTTCCCAATTCCCTATTTTTGTATTAGCTTCCTTTATTTTACTTTACCTACATTATTTAACTCACCGATCACGTGTATAATTCCGTACTCTATCATAATCCTTTTTTTTTTCTTTATTCCCTTATTTTCTCTTTTGCGTCATTCGGCGGATTTCGATCATTGCTTTTTTCGGCAGATTATTACACAAGATCTTGTTTTTTTTTTCTTCTCATCGATTTTTTAAGGTTTATTCTGTTGTGGGATTTCTTCAATTAAGCTTGTGGACTGTCAACGTAATTTCGTTATTTCATGGGGTTTAATTAGGGGCTGTTCTAATCCATTTGATTCATTCATTATAAACTTAATTTTGTTTTTATTATTATTTGATTAGGCTAAAGTATACTTTTAATCCCTTATGTATGCATCAAGTTTCAATTTAGTCCTTTATGTTTGGAAAGTACACTTTTAGTCCTTTTTTGTTAACACCGTTAGTTTAACTTAACGGAAAATGTTACTTAACAATTTTAAATGGTTATTAAATACTGAAAAAATGTTCAGATTAAAATATTTGAGTGTAAATATTCTTATATTTTCAAAATTTATCATTTTTGGTCCAATTACATTACAAAATAATCATTTAAAATTGTTAAATTTTCATTTTCCGTTAAGTTGAACTAACGGTGTTAACAAAAAAGGACTAAAAGTGTACTTTCCAAACATAAAGGACTAAATTGAAACTTGATGCAAACATAAGGGACCAAAAGTATACTTTAGCTTATTTGATTATTGTGAATTATATGACTGCATTCTTCAAACTATACTACTACGATATAAGTATAACCATAGAGGAAAAATTTGGGCCCAATAAGAATTGCGCAAACAATTTGGGAAGATCTGACCAATTGAAAGGTATGAGGAGCTAGTCAAACACGTGAGGTGGCAATTGAAGAACAATTGTGGCATGTGGCATGTGAAGGAGCTTTCGCACGTTTTCATTTCTTTATTTTGGGGTCTATAGTCCTCTTCTATTCTTTGATTTTATTCAATTATGACCAGGTATGTTCTTTCAGTATTATCCATACATGATATGATTTTTATGTGTTATATCAGATTCTATTCTTCTCAGGTACCTTATCTCTCTCTTTAATTCTTCTTCTTCTTCTTATTATGTCCGTGTTTTTACTTTTTGATTCCTGCTTTCGTATCTGCATTCTGTTTAATTCTTATGCTTTCATTCATTTTCACTCTTCTTTCTAATGTTCTATCATCCACATGAACAAGTTTAAGGAACACGATGAATTAATTAATTAACTGTTTCCCTAGTTTAAGGAGCATGATGGAATAGTGGCCAAGATTTTCGGCATTTTTTAACTGTTTCCCTAGTTTAAGGAGCATGATGGAATAGTGCCAAGTTTTTCGGCATTTTTTAACTGTTTCCCTAGTCTAAGGAGCATGATGACAATTTTATTTTTTATTATTTATTTATTTATTTATTTATTTTGCTTGGGCAAATTCTAGTTTCTTGGGGAAATTATTATTATTATTATTATTATTATTATTATTATTATTATTATTATTATTTTGTGTGGAAAATGACAGTTTCTCCAATTCAGATGGTTCTGAATTCTGCTCGTTAACTTTTTTTTTAAATGACAGTTTCTCCCGTTAATTTTTTTTTTAAATGACAGTTTCTCCTGTTTTTTTTGGTTGGTTATGGCGAAAATTGCGTTCTACAGTCACAGAAATGAGAAAATTATGTTTTAACCCGGTTTGTTTTTTTTTAGGTTGGTTTTAAAAGTTTTTTTTTATAAAAAAAAAGAAATCAGGAATATATATAGCATTAAGGCTTTTTTTTTGTGCGTGGCGGAAATTACGTTTTGGTGACTTGAAATTATGCGAATTGCCAGATAAATATATGGGAAAATTAATTATAGGTCCCTTGTAAGGGACATAATATGGAAAAAGTCCCAAAAATTGAAAAAATTAAAGTAGAGTCCCAACTTTTCAAAATAATTAAAGTAGAGTCCCAAGGGACTCTACTTTAATTTTTTTGGAAATGTGGGCCCCATAGTTAATAATATAAAATTCCATACTCTCTCTCCTCTCCTCCTCTCTCCCCTCCCCCTTCCTCCTCCTCTTCTTCATCATCATCTTCATGGCAGCCGACCACCCCCCTCCCCCCACCCAACTCACCACCCTCTTCAACACTCTCCCACCCTACACATCCACCGGAGCAAAACCCACCACCGGATCATCACCATCATTCAACATTCTCTTTCCTCTCCCCACCTTCTTCCCCACCATTCACCCCCACCACTCGGCCCCCTTCCCACCCACCAAACTCACCCGCCGCCGGAGTACAGAATTCCGGCAACCACCAGAGCAAAAAACACACATCGAATGCAACGCGTGTGGAAACAGAGGCGGAGGAGTCGACGTTCTTTCGGAGCTTCTTGCGAAGAGATTTGTTCTTTTTCCTCCTAACACATATTTTTCCATCTTTGTTCTTCTTCCACCGCGCCGCCTTCGGCCGCTCCGACTTCGTCACGGTTCATGGTGGGGAGTGGTGGGGGTGAATGGTGGGGAAGAAGGTGGGGAGAGGAAAGAGAATGTTGAATGATGGTGATGATCCGGTGGTGGGTTTTGCTCCGGTGGATGTGTAGGGTGGGAGAGTGTTGAAGAGGGTGGTGAGTTTGGGTGGGGGGAGGGGGGTGGTCGGCTGCCATGAAGATGATGATGAAGAAGAGGAGGAAGAAGGGGGAGGGGAGAGAGGAGGAGAGGAGAGAGAGTATGAAATTTTATATTATTAACTGTGGGGCCCACATTTCCAAAAAAATTAAAGTAGAGTCCCTTGGGACTCTACTTTAATTTGAAAAGTTGGGACTCTACTTTAATTTTTTCAATTTTTGGACTTTTTCCATATTATTTCCCTTACCAGGGACCTATAATTAATTTTCCCTAAATATATCATAGTATATTTATTAATTATTGTTTTATTTTATTGTTGAACATTGTGGTTGTTCTGTTTTATTGTATATTGTTATTTATTTATTTATTTGTTTATTTATTATTTTATTTTGTTTTATGATTTTATTGTATTGTGTTATTATTTTATTGTATTGTGATTATTGTTTTTATTATTTATTGCTTTATTTATTTGTTATTATTTGTGCTAGTTTAATTATTATTAGTGTTTGGATCATTTTTTTATTATTATTATTTTATTGTTTTTGTTTTATTGTTTTATGGTAAGTAATACTCTGCCTATAATATAGCCGGTCCTAAGCCCGGATAAAAAGAGTAGGTTGTGTTAGGCTTCGGCAGCTAACGTAAAAATTTGTCGAATCCTAAAAGCATGGACACACACAACCATTTTAGCAATATGTCATCGTCTGCCAGTTTACAGGAGAAGGGATATATAAAGAAGCAAGTAAATGAGTGTAGGATTAGATTTAGTACGTGGAATATTGGAACCTTATAAGGCAAAGCTTGGGAGGTAATAGGTGTGATGAGGGATAGAAAGATAAACATTTTATGTCTACAAGAGACTAAATGAGTAGGTGAAAAGGCTAAGGATATTGATGGTTATAAACTTTGGTACACTGGTAAAGTGAGTCATAGGAATGATGTAGGTATAATTGTGGATGAAGTATGTGGTTGAAGTTTATAGAAGTGGAGACAGATTATTATCGATAAAAATGGTAGTTGAGGAGGAAACAATTAATGTAAACCGTGAATGCTAGGCAATTAAAAAAAACAACAAGAACATCAGATGGATGTGACAGAGATGAAAATGTTGAGAGGGATGAGTGGGTATACATTAAAAGATAGGAATCGTAATGATCACATTCGTGAAAGAGTTGGGGTAGCACCAATTTCAGAGAAAATGAGAGAATATTGTTTAAGGTGGTATGGACATGTTCAAAGAAGAGAATTAGATGAGTCAGTAAGAATAACGGAGCAGATGGTAAGGGAGTCGTATATAAGAAATAGAGGGAGACCAAAGAGAAATCTTGATGAAGTTATTCAAAGAGATATGTTAGTGAAAGGTTTATCTACATGAATGACTAGGGACAGAGCAAAATGGCGTTGTGTGATCCATGTAGCCGACCTCACCTAAGTGGGATAAGGTTTACGTTGTTATTATATGTTTTATTCGTAACCCCATGACTCCATGAGTTGTCATTGTCATTGTCATTGGCTCAATGAAGTGCTTCCTCAGTTGTAATTTGTAAATTTGATGATTATTTGTACATTTTCCCCCTTATCAATTGGGTAATTCTAATGGAGTTTAAATAAACAATTCATTTATTTAATTTATTTATAGCTTTATGAGTGAGATCATTTCTATTTTTCTTTCAAACGGTAATTTTTTGGAAAAAAGATAAATTAAGTTCTCTAAATATGTAGAAGGACAATCAAAGTTGCTAAATTTTCAAAAGGACAACCAAGTTCTCACATAAACTAAATTAACAACAATATAGTGGTTAATGAGAAAGGGGATGTTGTTGTGGTTAATGAGAATGTTACTGTGATTAATTGTTAAGCTCTAGTTGTTAATGTGGATGATGCAATAGTTAAATATGCATGTTGTTAATGGGGATGCTGCAGACTGCAGTGGTTAATTTATTGTCTGTGACCTTCGTTGTCCTTTTAAGATTTAGCGATCTTGATTGTTATTTTACATATTCAGAGGGTTTTATTTTTCCTTATCCCTAACTTGTTTATGATAAAATGACTCCAATAAGTAATTTATCTAAAAAATGATAATTATAATAAATAAGATGGAAAAAACTTATGCTCTATGCTCTCTCTTATCCTCACTTTTTAATACTCCCTCCGTTCCTAAATATAAGATCACTTTCGGGAGGAGGGCTTGTTCACTTTCTAATTTGACTCAAGTTTTCCCCAAATTACCCTTATACTCCCTTCACTCAAAAAATAGTAGTTTGAGGGTGAGAGAATATTTTTAAAACTTAGGTGAGTGGTATTTTGGAAATTTCATGTAATCCTAACTCATTGGAATGTCTTCCTTAATCTCTCCAAATTTGCTAAAGTGATCTTATATTTAGAAACGGAGGGAGTATGTCAAGTCGACTTACAGAAGAAATTTAGTCAGCAAAGCAACTTACTTTAAATATTTGTGTACATTGCTTTTCATTCATTAATTTACTTGATTTATGTTATGAATTGCAGAGAAAAATGAGGTGCATATCAGGAAAGGAAGAGAGTTATTCTCAGCATCAAATACGCAATTCAGGATTTTATGTATAAACATGACTCAAAATATTACAATACAACCAATCAACATCAATGACAACATATTTGGCACACAAAAAACATCAATGACAATATAACAATGATAGGCTATGATAAATATAAACATCTATATTAATAGGGAAAATGACAAAAAAATGACACTTGAATATGAGTTGGACAAAATGGGGTCTCCAATTCCAACTTGGACAAATAAGGGATAGTCCCCAATTTGTCTTAATGAAATTTGTGATTTTGTGCCAAAAAAGTAGTGAATGATGATTCTAAAATAGTTAACAGCGATACTTGAGTAGTTAATAGATAACTATTCATGTATCGCATTTAACTACTCAAGTATCGCTATTAACTACCATTCTCAATAACTACTCAAGTATCGCTATTAACTACTTTAGAATCATTAATAATGCTAAACAACAGACCTGAAATGTAAGTCTTTTACTGTCGAATAGGCTTTAGAATCATTAAAAATCATTTCCATGCTAGGCCACTTGAAAACCCTAAGATTGTCATCTTGTACTGCACCAAAATCATAAAATCATATAGCATGCAACTCCTTCATCAAAACAGATTCTCTCAATTTTGATATTTGTTTTTCTAATGAAGCTTCAAACAAGATCCTTGGTTATGAAGAGCATCATTTTCATAATGAAAATATCATAACTAGTAAATTTACCTCCCCACCAACGACCAGCATAGTGTCATCATTGTCAAATGCTAGAGCTAATTGTTGCCCAACATCCTCCAACTCACTGAGCACCTTCTCAGAAACCTTCAGCCCTATACTATGATTTTCCTCAGTCGTGCTTTTGTTCCATTCAAACCATCTGCATGAACAATTCACAATTTCATGTTATAATGTTTTGAAAGTGGAGATAGTGAAGCTTCACTAAGGTAAACAAAGGGTCAAACTAGTTCACGTCCCCAATTTATGAGGGTCATTGGAAAGGGAACATACTATGTAGTCTAACCTCTGCTTTATGCAGAGAGGCTGATGTGAGTCGACGACCTCATACCCCACGGCAAGCAAGTTTACCGTTGAGCCATGTTGGCCCTTCTAAGCAACAATATCACCTCAGTCCCCACTAAGGCAATACAAAACAAATCAATATCCTTCCTGGTGTGCATTATGATCAAACTCCTCAATGCATTACGATACAAGTTAATATGTTCAGAAAGGAAACAACTCCAGCAAACAAGGATAAGGAGAAGCAAAGTTCCTGCAACTATTTTGCATGGCACAAATTACGCCATCACCACCCGGGTGAAGTGCCATTCTATAAGGCAACTCATACTTAGTCCCAAGCTTGTCCACCTATAAAAAATCCATGATATCAAAACAACATTCATCTGTCAAGGTTATAGCACTAATAGACCAGCTATCACAGACAAATTTAACATAAATAATTGTAAAGTATGACATCAACTAAAGGGCTCGTTTGTTATGCAAGAATTGAGAAAGGGAATTGGAGTAGGGAATTGAGAATGGTAATTTCCATATATCCCGGGCCTACAAACTTTCTCTCTTCATCTCACACTTTTCCTGGGCCCCACAAACTTTTAAATCTCATCATCACTTAATTTACCTCTACTTTCCATCTTTACCCCATTGCCCTCAATTCTCACCTCCAATTCCATTTCCTAATTCCAATTAACCAAACAGACTCTTAAATGAAAATGATAACAAAAATCTAATGAAACACAGCTCATTTGACAGACAAACACCAATTTCATATCAGTGAAAAATAAACATGTCAGACATAATACACTAAACCTATTTGCACACCAGTAATTGATGCTACCAAAATTTTGATAAAAATTCCGCAAGTGTACGGATCGTATGTTAGTAAAGTGGCAAATCAAGGTCGATCCCACAGAGACTCAGACAATTAATAATTAGGCATTAGATCTTCTATTTTCATTCAAGTTGAATAAATACAAGAAAATTGATTTTAATTACCTAACATCTAAGAAAATAAAATAAAACAAATATCCACACAAAAGAAATTCACACGTTAAAAGAACAACCTAGAGCCACTAATCCCTTATCTGCTCTTAGATTTTATTCCCAATAAATTAATTATGAATTAATCCAACTAGCTAATCTAGAGTACTAGTGTCTATAAATGTCTTTCGGTTTCCACCTATATCCTTGCCTAGCTTAATTATGTAATGTCTTACTATAATTTATTAGGCCTAATTTATCCCGGTACCGCTCTAATGTGACTCTATGTAGGGCTTCTAGGTATATGTCTATCCTAGTCACAAATCAGATTAAAATCCAATCCTACACTATTTAATCCCATGGTCTATTTAAAATTCCCTCTTTCGAGTCCAATTTTAAATTCCCTAAACATGTCTAATGGTGATCAAGCACTAAACAAGTTAATCAATAATAGCAAGATTAAATAAACTAAATCAAATTAACCATGACTAAATAGTGGGAAATAAAACACTAAGTTACAAACAAGTTCATAGTACTCTAGGTTGTAAAAGGAAATTAAGCACACATAGGGTTCAAATTTATCCCAATAATCATTGAAACTAAATCTAAAGTCATAGTGACATAGGAGGTTCTAATGAGTTAAAAGATGCTTAATACCAAGACTAACAACTTTCACCAAAAGATATAATTGCTTCTCCTCCTTGTGCTTTTCGGCGTGTGTGTCTTTGAATCAAACAAAGCCCAAAATAGTACTCCTTGCCTCTCCTCCTTGCGTTCAGTTCTTCTGCACCTTGTGTCCCAAAATCCTCTTCTTTCCTTTTATTGCGTGAATGTGTATAGGCTTATGGAATTGGAAGAATTGTGTCCAGCCTCCTCTTCACAAGCTCCTCTCTTCCCTTTTATAATGATTAATCTCCTTAGTCAATTAGGTCACCAAAGATCTAGCCCAAACCCAAGACTCATTCTTTCCTTTTTCTTTTGTTTCCAAATCTTCATTGTCCTATTATAAGAGAAAGAAAGGAAATAGAAAATAATCATCATAGCTCAATCATATAATCTCATTAATAAGAAACTTTCCTTTAAAATATTTTCTTTTATTATTTCAAGTTTCCTATTTCAATTCCCAAATAATATATTTCCAATTCACATCAAAATCTCTTAATTATTCAATTAATTACTCCCCAAATACAACAAAATATTTCTAAAAACTACTAAATATGGGGAGTCATCAGTAATAATGGATCCTGAACCCTAATTGGATGAGTAAAATGATAATGGAGAAACATAAGTTATGTGTGTGTGTGTGTGTGTATATAGATAGATAGATAGATGGATATGGGTTGATCGGAGAGAGAATTAGAGTGGAGATGGAAATGAGAGAGGAGGAGGGCGTTGGGAATGCCACTACTGCCTTCGCCGCCGCCGCCGGCGATGGCGAGGAGGTGGTCGCGGGATTGGGAGGGTGGGACCCAGGCGACGACGTAGGAAGGAATGTCGTATTTCTTGAAGTTGGGGGATCTGCTACGGTGTGGCCCACCATTCTTCTTCCCTAAGCTCTACGCAACAAATTGCAAGTCCGATGGATTCTTTGCTTTCAGGGATGACCAATTGTGAATGGAATTTTGGGGAAGAAATAAGGGAGAATTCCAACTCAAGTCCCTTAACACCTGTTATCTTATTCAGATAACACTATTGTAAGAACCGGACCGGACTGAAGGGTTGGACTGCTCCAACCAATGTTGTAAAAGCCGGACTGCAGGTGAGTCGGAAAAGGCTTCAGGTCATGGCTCAACAAGGTGGAACCGCTCAAACCGATGGTTGGACCGAATAACCGTTGATCCGAAATGTGAAGTGGTCGATGGTTGGTCTGGTCCAACCGTCCGGTCCGGTTTCTTACGACACTGGTTCCAACCATTGACTGTTTCACATTTGGCTTCAATGGTTATTTGTTTGACCATCGGTTTGAGAGATTCGACCATGTTGAATCATGACTCAAAACCCTTTCCGGCTTGCCTTTTACAACATTGGTTGAGAACCATGAGTTTTCAATTGTCGTTGTCATTGCCTCAATGCACTTCCCATTAGTTCTAATTTTGGGACAATTGCACCTAGGTCCCAAATAAGAGATTTAATTTCAATGATGTCCCAAGGGGTTGTTACCACTTATTAATGAAGGCTATTGCACTTGTAACTGGTAGTTATTAACAATTTCTTGAGACCTGTAACATCCTGAAAAATTTAATACAGGATTAAAGAGTGTTTTGGGAAATAATAAATGGAGAAATTAGGAATTTTGGAATTTTTAGGAATTTTTGGAGATTCTTGGAAATTTTGAGTAATTAATGTGCACAAAATGAACTAAGAAATGAAGAGTTTGAAATATGAGGGAATGGGAAAGCTAAAAATATTTTAAAGTTTAAGAAGATTGGAGGCTGGTTTAAGTGGTTTTAAATCAAAGTGAGTACACTATAGCAAGTTTAGGCTTTGAATAACCAAAATCACCCTTATTTCCCCTTAAACAAACACGCCCCTCCCTTTAATCCTTATCAAAAACGCGAGCTCTCTCCTCCCTCTGATCACCGACACTTCTTTCCTTCACCATTTCTCTCAATTTCTCCTCACACTCATTCGGTTAATCTTGTGCAAAAGCTTCCTCATCTTTGTTGACAACCTTCTCTCCTTCTCGGGTCTGTTGAAGGCGAGTTCGAGTGGTGGCTGGCGGTGGTTTCCGGCGGCGCAACTTGACCGGCGACGTGAAGCATTGGACCAAAGGAAAGGTCCGATTTTTCTTGAATTTCTTCATGTTATTTTTCCTTTTCTATGTTATAGCATCTTTTCCTGAACTCCACAATCTCTTCCAGTTTCGATTCGCGTATGTGAGTGTGTGTCCGTCACACTTTTCTATTTTTCCGGCGACGGTGGGCGTTTTCCGGCGAAGGAAGTTGTGGGAAGGCAAGTGATATTTTCTCTAGTTCTTTTTGTGATTTCTTCATGTTCCAACTTCATTTCTCATTTTCCTTAGCTCCCCTTTCCTTTTCCAGTTCGGCCGACGGCTTGGGAATATTTTTCCGGCGAGCTTCTTCATCTTTTCCGGCGGCCGACGGTGATAAAGGGTAGGAAGGTATTTTTCTTTGGGTTTTTACAAGTTAGGCCTTCCCTTTCAACTCCACCTCTTCATTCCTTCATACCCTTTGTCTCCCAGTTTTTCCGGCGGCCTGAGGTTGTTTTTCCGGCGGCTTTAGGCGGCGGCCGGAGGCAGTGATTCCTCCTTTCTCATCTTTGAACTCCGTAAGCTTTCTTACTACTTTGTGATGTTAATTTCTGATTGAAGTTGCCTCTTTTGAGTTTAGGATTTTGCCATAAATAGATTTTTGGGACTTTAAATAATGATTTGTACCATGTACAAGTGGTAAATGGAGATGCTTGGAAGTACTTAAGTTGTTGAAGTTGGAAACTTATTTCTGAATTTTGGTTTGGTTCTTTAAGTAAGGGTTTTGCTAAAGGATATGGCTTTGGACTAAATAGGTGATTATGTAGTGATAGTTGAAGTTGTTTGTTGATGTTGAAATGTTAATGTTAGTTGGAATAGTTTTTGGAAGGAAGTTGGATAGTTAAAGTGTTGATTTGAAGTGACTTTGGTAGATTAAAGGGTGCTTGAGTTTGGAAGAGCATTTTGGTTGTTATGGAGGTCCTTGTGGGGATTTATTTAATGTGAATACGGTGTTATAAAGGATGTTTTGATAAGGTGGCTTAATTTTCAAAGATTTCAAGTAATGGTGAAAGTTAAGGATCTGGAAGCTATAAAAGGATAGTTAATAGAATTTGGAAAGTTAAAGTTTTGATATTGTAAAGATTTGGTAAAGAGAAATTGAAGGAGGAAAGGATATGGATGTGGTTTTGGTATTGAAGTATTTTTATACTTTTAGTATTAATGAAAGTTATTTAAAAGGTTGAGTTAAGTCACTTACAAAGTGTCTTGACCCATTTTTAAATTGTGGCATTATTGTAGACGGTGATCTTTCAAGCGGACTTTGAAGATAACTGTTATCTGCGTATATCTGCTGCAGTGAAGTTTAGCAGGTAATCACGCTTAACTGACTGTGATACTGAGGGTGATGGTAGTTGAGGATTTTCTAACATCCTCTTCTACTTATTTATATATATAAATAAAATGAATTCAGATTATGTTATACTTAAACGTGGGCTATAGGGTACCTTTCAATTGAACTGTACTTTATATAAATTCATATTTATATATAATCTTTTGTATGTTGCATGACACTGGTTATTAGTACCGTCGGCCGATGTAACCTATCGATTTGTGCAAATCGATAGGTTAATAGTACAGGTTCCTTGAATTGTAAAGGAACCAGGGATGTGTACACTTTTTATAGTGCTCCCTTTTTTAGGGACGTTTTCACTATTTAAAGTGCTCCCTTTTTCATGCTTTCAGACTTGAGACTGGGCACAGTGTCAATCACGTCTATTTTTTTTTTTATTGAGTGATGGATGCATCTATTCTGGATATATATATCTATATCTTTGTAAATGTTATGTGCTGTATGCAGGTTTTGAACTGTGGTACCCTGTAGACACTCCACTACCCCACTTCTGAGTGTCACAGTGAGTTACGTTGTGATTACTGAGACATTTTTTTGTCTCACCCCATTCCCTTTATTTTTACAGGTGATCATGCCCAGGGGGAGGCGCAGAGGAAGGGGAAGGGGCCGTCTGGCCCATACTGATATAGTAAGTAGGCCAGAGGTGACCTTTTAGGGACATATATCGCCGTTTCACTAGGCTGCACCAGCTTCTGCATATATGAATGTTGTTTGAGTGAATTTTACTGTATTTGTGAACTGTATGACTTGTAATGTAACTTAATGTAACGTTTTGGTTGTTATGTAACATTGTTCCTGCTAATGTGATAGTTCAGGAACTACCTTGACTAATATGTCAAGCTTGATTGATGTATATTCTGTTTTCCAGGAGATGAGAACTTGAATGGATGTATATAGGAAACTCGATTTTCCTAATATGTTGATGTGGTAGATGGAGGTTGTATTGAGTGTTTTTATGTTTTCCTGTGTGTGTAATCATATTAGATGGGCCCTGCTCTAATATGGTTTATTTTTAGATAGTTTGGTTAGTTTCTTTTTCTAACCATGTTAGGTGATTCTTTTCTAACATGGTTAGATTTAGATTATGATATTGTTTGTGTAATTCATTAGGTGATGGTGATTCTTTTACTAACTATGTTAGAGGATTCTCTTTTCTAACATAGTTAGATATGTAATCTCTTAGTTATAGAGAAATTCTTTTGCTAACCATGTTAGGTGATTCTTTTACTAACATGGTTAGACTCCATTGTTTGGATTGATTTGTTTAGCAATTTGGTTTAGGTTAAGGTTAATTTTTCACTTTAGTAGGAGGTACCAAATTGTCAAATACCTCCTACTAAAGTGAAAAATTAACCTTAACCTAAACCAAATTGCTAAACAAATCAATCCAAACAATGGAGTCTAACCATGTTAGTAAAAGAATCACCTAACATGGTTAGCAAAAGAATTTCTCTATAACTAAGAGATTACATATCTAACTATGTTAGAAAAGAGAATCCTCTAACATAGTTAGTAAAAGAATCACCATCACCTAATGAATCACAAAAACAATATCATAATCTAAATCTAACCATGTTAGAAAAGAATCACCTAACATGGTTAGAAAAAGAAACTAACCAAACTATCTAAAAATAAACCATATTAGAGCGGGGCCCATCTAATATGATTACACACACAGGAAAACATAAAAACACTCAATACAACCTCCATCTACCACATCAACATATTAGGAAAATCGAGTTTCCTATATACATCCATTTAAGTTCTCATCTCCTGGAAAACAGAATATACATCAATCAAGCTTGAAATATTAGTCAAGGTAGTTCCTGAACTATCACAGTAGCAGGAACAATGTTACATAACAACCAAAACGTTACATTAAGTTACATTACAAGTCATACAGTTCACAAATACAGTAAAATTCACTCAAACAACATTCATATATGCAGAAGCTGGTGCAGCCTAGTGAAACGGCGATATATGTCCCTAAAAGGTCACCTCTGGCCTACTTACTATATCAGTATGGGCCAGACGGCCCCTTCCCCTTCCTCTGCGCCTCCCCCTGGGCATGATCACCTGTAAAAATAAAGGGAATGGGGTGAGACAAAACAATGTCTCAGTAATCACAACGTAACTCACTGTGACACTCAGAAGTGGGGTAGTGGAGTGTCTACAGGGTACCACAGTTCAAAACCTGCATACAGCACATAACATTTACAAAGATATAGATATATATATCCAGAATAGATGCATCCATCACTCAATAAACAAAAAAATAGACGTGATTGACACTGTGCCCAGTCTCAAGTCTGAAAGCATGAAAAAGGGAGCACTTTAAATAGTGAAAACGTCCCTGAAAAAGGGAGCACTATAAAAAGTGTACACATCCCTGGTTCCTTTACAATTCAAGGAACCTGTACTATTAACCTATCGATTTGCGCTATCGATTTGCGCAAATCGATAGGTTACATCGGCCGACGGTACTAATAACCAGTGTCATGCAACATACAAAAGATTATATATAAATATGAATTTATATAAAGTACAGTTCAATTGAAAGGTACCCTATAGCCCACGTTTAAGTATAACATAATCTGAATTCATTTTATTTATATATATAAATAAGTAGAAGAGGATGTTAGAAAATCCTCAACTACCATCACCCTCAGTATCACAGTCAGTTAAGCGTGATTACCTGCTAAACTTCACTGCAGCAGATATACGCAGATAACAGTTATCTTCAAAGTCCGCTTGAAAGATCACCGTCTACAATAATGCCACAATTTAAAAATGGGTCAAGACACTTTGTAAGTGACTTAACTCAACCTTTTAAATAACTTTCATTAATACTAAAAGTATAAAAATACTTCAATACCAAAACCACATCCATATCCTTTCCTCCTTCAATTTCTCTTTACCAAATCTTTACAATATCAAAACTTTAACTTTCCAAATTCTATTAACTATCCTTTTATAGCTTCCAGATCCTTAACTTTCACCATTACTTGAAATCTTTGAAAATTAAGCCACCTTATCAAAACATCCTTTATAACACCGTATTCACATTAAATAAATCCCCACAAGGACCTCCATAACAACCAAAATGCTCTTCCAAACTCAAGCACCCTTTAATCTACCAAAGTCACTTCAAATCAACACTTTAACTATCCAACTTCCTTCCAAAAACTATTCCAACTAACATTAACATTTCAACATCAACAAACAACTTCAACTATCACTACATAATCACCTATTTAGTCCAAAGCCATATCCTTTAGCAAAACCCTTACTTAAAGAACCAAACCAAAATTCAGAAATCAGTTTCCAACTTCAACAACTTAAGTACTTCCAAGCATCTCCATTTACCACTTGTACATGGTACAAATCATTATTTAAAGTCCCAAAAATCTATTTATGGCAAAATCCTAAACTCAAAAGAGGCAACTTCAATCAGAAATTAACATCACAAAGTAGTAAGAAAGCTTACGGAGTTCAAAGATGAGAAAGGAGGAATCACTGCCTCCGGCCGCCGCCTAAAGCCGCCGGAAAAACAACCTCAGGCCGCCGGAAAAACTGGGAGACAAAGGGTATGAAGGAATGAAGAGGTGGAGTTGAAAGGGAAGGCCTAACTTGTAAAAACCCAAAGAAAAATACCTTCCTACCCTTTATCACCGTCGGCCGCCGGAAAAGATGAAGAAGCTCGCCGGAAAAATATTCCCAAGCCGTCGGCCGAACTGGAAAAGGAAAGGGGAGCTAAGGAAAATGAGAAATGAAGTTGGAACATGAAGAAATCACAAAAAGAACTAGAGAAATTATCACTTGCCTTCCCACAACTTCCTTCGCCGGAAAACGCCCACCGTCGCCGGAAAAATAGAAAAGTGTGACGGACACACACTCACATACGCGAATCGAAACTGGAAGAGATTGTGGAGTTCAGGAAAAGATGCTATAACATAGAAAAGGAAAAATAACATGAAGAAATTCAAGAAAAATCGGACCTTTCCTTTGGTCCTATGCTTCACGTCGCCGGTCAAGTTGCGCCGCTGGAAACCACCGCCAGCCACCACTCGAACTCGCCTTCAACAGACCCGAGAAGGAGAGAAGGTTGTCAACAAAGATGAGGAAGCTTTTGCACAAGATTAACCGAATGAGTGAGAGGAGAAATTGAGAGAAATGGTGAAGGAAAGAAGTGTCGGTGATCAGAGGGAGGAGGGAGCTCGCGTTTTTGATAAGGATTAAAGGGAGGGGCGTGTTTGTTTAAGGGGAAATAAGGGTGATTTTGGTTATTCAAAGCCTAAACTTGCTATAGTGTACTCACTTTGATTTAAAACCACTTAAACCAGCCTCCAATCTTCTTAAACTTTAAAATATTTTTAGCTTTCCCATTCCCTCATATTTCAAACTCTTCATTTCTTAGTTCATTTTGTGCACATTAATTACTCAAAATTTCCAAGAATCTCCAAAAATTCCTAAAAATTCCAAAATTCCTAATTTCTCCATTTATTATTTCCCAAAACACTCTTTAATCCTGTATTAAATTTTTCAGGATGTTACAATTCTCCTCACCTTTTAGGAATTTTGCCCTCAAAATTCAATACCTTCGCATCTTTATCAAATGAAAACAATAGAGAAATGAGGTAAAATGTACCTAGGAATAGCTGTGGGTACTTCTCACGCATCTGTTCCTCAACTTCCCAAGTCGCATCTCCTGGAGTCATACCTCTCCAGAAAACCTTCACAAGGCGAATGATTTTATTTCTCAATTGCTTATCCTTGACATCCAAAATTCTTTCAGGCTCCACTTGATAAGTCAAATTGTTTTCCAACTCTACTTCTTCAGGCTCAATAACATGAGAAGGATCAGGGTGATATTTCTTCAACTGTGACACAAGAAACACATCGTGTAGTCTCGATAGCTGTGGCGGAAGAGCTATCCGGTAAGAAACCTCACCGACCTTCTCAATCACATCGAAAGGACCCATATATCGTGGGGATAACTTCTTAGCCCGTATTGATCTGCCAACACCTGTCATTGGTGAAACTTTCAAAAACACATGATCACCCTCTTCAAACTCTAGCGGTCGTCGTCGCTTATCTGCAGAACTTTTCTGTCTACTCTGAGCCGTCAACAATTTCTCCCGAATCATCTCAATTTTCTGAGTCGTCTCATCCACAATATCCGGGCCAATAACAGTCCTTTCACTCACTTCCGTCCAGCAGATTGGCGATCGACACTTTCTACCATATAAAGCCTCATAAGGAGCCATACCAATACTCGACTGGTAACTATTGTTATAAGCAAATTCTGCTAGTGGAAGATGCTTATCCCAACTACCAGGCAATTCAATAACACATGCCCGCAACATATCCTCAAGGATTTGATTAACCCTTTCTGTCTGACCATCTGTTTGCGGGTGGTACGCAGTACTGAACTTAAGCTTACTGCCTAAAGCAGCCTGTAGTGACGTCCAATATCCGGATCTATACCGCTGATCTCTATCTAATACTCTTTGGTACCCCATGCAAACGCACAATCTCATCAACATACAACTGAGCCAACTTTTCCATTGGACTAGAAATCTGAACAGGCAAAAAGTGTGCTGACTTAGTCAACCGATCCACAATCACCCAAATAGAATCATGACCTGACTGAGTACGCGGTAACCCCACAATGAAATCCATAGATATATCATCCCACTTCCACTGAGGCACCTCAATACTCTGTAGCAATCCACCGGGCTTTTGGTGCTCAATCTTGACTTTCTGGCAAGTCAAGAACTTAAGTACAAACTGTGTCACATCCTTTTTCATCCCTGGCCACCAAAACTCTCGCTTCAAATCATTATACATCTTAGTGATTCCCGGATGCATGGCATATTTACTCCTGTGAGCCTCTTCCAAAATAGTCTGCTTTATCTCAGCACAATCAGGAACACAAATACGATTCTTAAACCGTAGAATCCCATGACCATCAATCTCAAAATCTAAGACTGAACCATCCTCCAATTCTTTTCGAATCTTACTCAACTTGTCATCCTTCTCCTTTGATACTCGCAAATCGGTATACAAGTCAAAATCAACTACTACTGCTCTCAAAATGGCCTGCTCCACCCCAAGAACAACTCGCATATCACGTAAAGTTTCCAACCAAGCCTGTTCCTCAAGACTCATTGCAAAGACATGAGTCGATTTCCTACTTAAAGCTTCAGCAACCACATTGGCTTTCCCAGGGTGATACTTGATTTCAAACTTATAATCACTTAGCAACTCCATCCAACGACGTTGCCTACCATTCAACTCTTTCTGATCCATCAAATACTTGAGACTTTTATGATCACTGAACACTTCAAACTGAGCCCCAAAAAGATAATGACGCCAGATTTTCAAGGCAAACACCACTGCACACAACTCCAAATCATGAGTTGGGTAGTTCACTTCGTGTGGTCTCAACTGTCTCGAGGCATAAGCTATTACTTTGCCATTTTGCATCAACACACATCCCAAACCCATCAATGACGCATCAGTATACACCTCAAACGGTTGAGACGAATCTGGCAAAACCAACACTGGAGCGGTAGTCAAAAGAGTCTTTAACTCCTGAAATGCTGCTTCACACTGCTCTGTCCATACGAAAGGGCGATCTTTCTTGGTCAAATTTGTCAAAGGACGGGCAATTTGCGAAAACCACGAATAAATCTCCGATAATAACCAGTTAATCCTACAAAACTCCTTACTTCAGTTACTGATTTCGGAGATTCCCACTGCAATACCGCCTCAACTTTACTAGGATCCACCGCAACACCTTCAGAAGAAACTACATGCCCCAAAAACTTTACTTCTTTCAGCCAAAATTCACATTTAGACAACTTAGCATAAAGTTGATGATCCCTCAAAACTCTCAAAGCAATTCCCAGATACTCCCGATGCTTCTCTTCATTTTTAGAATAAATCAGAATATCATCAATGAACACTACAATGAACTTATCTAAATATGGCCTGAAAATTCTGTTCATATAATCCATGAACACAGCAGGAGCATTGGTCAAACCAAAAGGCATCACCAGGAATTCATAGTGGCCATAACGGGTTCTAAAGGCCGTCTTAGGAACGTCCTCTACCCGAACTCTTAACTGATGATAACCTGATCTCAAGTCAATCTTAGAAAACACGGAAGCCCCAACTAACTGATCCAACAAATCATCTATCCTAGGCAACGGGTACTTATTCTTTATTGTGACTTTATTCAGCTGACGGTAATCTATGCACAACCTCATGCTACCATCCTTTTTCTTAACAAACAAAACTGGAGCTCCCTACGGTGATACACTAGGTCGAATAAAACCTTTTTCAAGCAACTCTTCAATCTGCTTCTTCAACTCAGCTAATTCTACCGGAGCCATCCTATATGGTGCCTTAGAAATCGGACTAGCCCCTGGTTATAAATCAATGGTGAATTCCACTTCTCGCTCAGGTGGAAGACCCTGAATATCAGCGAAAACTTCAGTATAATCCTTAACCACATCTATATCTTCAATGCTAATCTCCTCCTCAGATTTAATTGAGAAGAAAACAGCAAACACCTGACAACCCCTCCGCACGCACTTCTCAGCTTGTGTGGCGGATAGTAACAAGGAACCACTGGAACCCCCAACAGATAAAGAATTTACTGCATATCTCACAGCCCGTTCCTTACAAAGCAAAATGACATTATTGGCTATCAACCAATCCATGCCAATAATCACATCTATTCCTTTAAGGGGTAAACATACAAGGTCAATCACAGAATCTCGACCTTCATACTGAAGGTTCAAGCCTTTACATACGTGAGCAGTCACAAACACAGCTCCACTAGGGGTAGTTACTTTCAAATCATAAGATAATGCAGATAAAGTAAGGCCAAGTTTCTTAGCACAGTCATAGGAAATAAAAGAATGTGTCGCACCAGAATCAAATAACACTTCAACACTATGACCTCGGATGGAAACCATACCTTGAATCACATTAGGAGACGCTGTGGCCTCCTCTCTTGTGGTAACATACACACGTCCAGGAGCCATAGGGCGATTACTCTGACTCGCCTGAATGCGCTGCTCTAGCTTAGGGCAAAACCTGTAGGTATGGCCCAACTCATTACAGTTATAACACCTCCAACAATTTCCAGCATGAAAATTCACACATCTAACACAAGGGCTTCCCACGCTAGATGCTGAGGCAGCTGACTCCTGATGAGACCCCTGACTAGCACCTGCTCGACCTCTACCACCAAAAGATTGGGTTCTGCCACCCCTGAACTGATTTCTCTGTCCAGATCTTCCCTGGTGTTGTCTGCGAAAACTACCCCTCTGGTTATACCCTTGCGTATGACCTTGGCCTTGAGATCTTCTCCCAGAACTCCCAGAAGTACTCATACCAGCACTGTGACTTTTTGAGATACCTCCTGAAGGCCTTAAGTAGCCAGTAGATTTAAACTGGTTGTCAACACGATCCAAGGTACCTGAACTTCTCAAGTTTCTGGCTACAAGACAAAAATACTCACAAGAATCCTCAAAACTAACAAACGGCCTAGCATACAGATATGGCTGCAACACAGGTCTAGCTTTCTGAATCAACTGAGCATGCTTCCATTCGGGATCATCTCTATATTGCAAGTACGTCACATAGCGTGATAACTCATTGAAAGTGGCCACAAATTCATCCTCGTGCATATTGCCTTGCGTTAATTTATTAAATTCAAGTTTTTTCTCATGTCTGATTGTAATGGGAAAGTAATGCTCAAGGAATTTTCCTTTGAATTCAGACCACACAGTTATGGAATCTGTTAGAATCTTAAGTTTTGATGAAGACTAAAATATGAAAGAATAAGCCAAGTACTTAGAAAGCAATAGGTTAACATAGAATCCCAAGTAAGAGTGCAACCGGATGTGGATTTACTTCCGGATAGACTAGGACTAGCGCTCGCGGATGAATGACTCATCCCCCAGCGAGAGCATGTAATTCACTAGGGAAATAACTTAGTCCATAAGCACTAGATATATAAGATCTCAAGACTAAGCTAGGATTCAACCGGAAGTGGTTTTGCTTCCTGTTAGATTTAGACTGGCGCTGGCTGTTGGACAAAATGACACTAAGCGTCAGCGAACATAAGCCACGTCCAGTAGAATTGCTTCCGATAGCTTAGTGACTAGCGCTGACTGTTGGATTGAAAGACACTGAGCGAGAGTGAGTAATAGTGAACAAAATCCTTCATCCAGTGGATTTACTTCCGGATGTAGAAGTGCTTCCTGATGCAAGGAAGACCTCTTAGACTAGGTACACTCCCACTGCATGTGACTATGTGCTTATATTGTTAAACTAACATTCAAAGTGCAGCACACTAAGTAGAATTGCTTCCGGATGTGAACTTACTTCCGCAAGCAATCAGAATGTCAGAATGTTCAGAAGTGCAGTGTCAGAATGCTTTTGTCAGAGCAGAGTTGTCAGAACTACTTTTCAGAGATAAAGCAAGTCAACCCTGCTATGCATTGATGAAGCATTAATTGGGCAAACGGTAACAAGGGAAAAACGGCCATATTCAAACGGCTAACCCACCTACCAAGAGTCAGAATGTTTGAAGACTATATAAAGGAGCTCAACTTCATTTATGAAGCTAATGAATTATCTTTGACATTCTTGAGAGAAGTTAGAGCGAGAAACTAAGAGAATCTTCAAGTATTCAAAGCTGCCCAGAAAAGAGAAAGAGCATTTAACTCATTGAGTGACCTTTTCATCTACATATCTTGTACTCTTTGTAGTTAAGTCTCTTCGTGTTATAAGAGCATTGATTGTACTTAAGTGTGTAACACTATCTGTTCTTAAAGAGAACTTAGTTAGAAAAATCCTTTATTTGTAAAGGTTGAACCCTTGCTAGGTGTAAGGGGGAGCTAGTTAGAAGGGTTGCAAGTGAGCCTGAGTAAAACTTGTGGTTGTAAGGTTGCAAGTGATCCCGTTCAAAACTTGCGGTTGTAAAAGGTTCCAGGTGAACCCGTTCTAAAACCTGGAGATATAGTTGAACTCGGCCTGGGTGGTTGAGAACTGGACGTAGGTCAGGAAGACCGAACCAGTATAACTCTTGTGTTGTTTTATTTGAGCATTTATTTTTAAAGCACAATTCACCCCCCCTCTTGTGCATCCATTACTTTCATTTGGTATCAGAGCTGGTCTTTCTCACTCGATTCCAACGAATCCAGAAAGCAAAGATCTAGTAATGGATACAGATTACTCCCTGCCAGATGTCTCTATTCAACCCAACAAGCCTCCAGGCTTTGATGGGTATAACTATCCATTCTGGAAGTTTCGAATGGAGACCTACATCAAGTCCAGCGACATCAGACTCTGGGACGTAATCGAACGTGGGGATCACACACCACTGGATGAGGATGGTTTCGCCAAGCAGCGATCTAGGTACACAAATGAGGACTATGCTCTAGTCCAACTAAACTACCGGGCCATGCACTACATCCAGTGTGCTCTCAGCCCTAAAGAGTTTCACAGAATCAGCCATCACAAAAATGCTAAAGATATGTGGGAGGCTCTTGAGGCTGCTCACTCTGGAACCAGGGGAGTGAAAGCAAGACGAGTTGAGATGCTGGTGGAGGAGTTTCACAAGTTCGCCATGTTAAGTCCAACTGAGCCAATCAGAGAGCTGAAGCTCAGATTTACTCACCTCATCAACAATTTGGCCTCGCTGGGTAAGGACATTCCTGAAAGAGAACAAGTTAGCAAGATCCTAAAGATCTTGAAAGGTGACTGGATCACCAAAGTAACCATCTTGCAGGAAGTCCAAGGAGAATCAACGAGCTCAATCACTGCACTATTTGGCTCTCTGGCTGAATATGAACCTACCCTGCTGGCTCAGAGAGCTCCTCAAGCCTCATCTAAGGCCAAAAATCTTGCCCTTGTTGCTCCCAGCAAGGAGGTTGATGATGATGATGAGGATGATGAGGAGGAAATGGACGATGAGGAGATGGCTATGATGGTGAGAAAGTTCAGAAAGTTCTTCAGAAAGAAAGGAGGCTTTCAAAAAGGTGACTCCAGCCAGAGGAAGGGATACAAGAAGGAAAAGGCCCCTGTGTGCTTTGAATGTAAGAAGCCTGGCCACTTCAAGGCTGAGTGTCCCAGCCTGCAGAAGTCAAAAGGCAAAGACAAAAGAAAGGCCTTTGTTTCTTCTATCTGGGTGAATAGCTCAGATGACGAAGCAAGTGATGAGGAAGAAGTTGTCAACCTCTGTCTGGTAGCCAGAGAAGATGATGAGGAAGCATCTTCAGAACTTGACCTCACCCACGAAGACAATGAGGTAACTTTCTCTGAACTGCAAGAGGCTTACAATGAGGTTCATGAAGAATTCTCTCGATTGTGTAAAGCCTATAAAGTGTTAAAAACCAAAAAGGAATCACTTGAGTCCAAGGTGGACTCACTGAGTGAAGAGCTAGCGGAAGCTAGAAAGCTTCCGGTAGTGGATGGCCAGGGTTCTCCCCAAACAGAACCCAATGCCCCAACACTTGAGAGCTGCCCCAATTGCAGCAAAATCTCAGCTGAGAAAGACAAGCTGCAAAATGCCCTGCAAAAATTTACAAATGGATCAGAAATGTTAAATATAATTTTAATGAATCAAAGGGCATATAGGGATAGAACTGGCTTAGGATATACTCCTCGAGGGAAAAAGTGGGTGGAACCAAAAGTAAAGCCCTACTTAAAATTCTTCCACAAAGCCACTAGTCACAGCTCCTCACCTTTCAGCTTCTGTAACTATTGAAACAGGAAAGGACACTCCACGTCCACCTGTAATGCCAAGAAGCATGGAGCAAGTAGCTCTTACAAATGGGTCCCTAAAGGAACCCAGGCTACAAAGGATCCCCCCCTGTAAAGGAAACCAAGGGAGGACAAGGATCCCGAGTCTGGAAACAATCCACAGGGAAAATCCAAGAGCCTAGATCCAGCACTAGACCAAAGGCACAGAAAACTAATGACAGAGGACCCAAGAAAGGTTGGGTACCTAAGTCTACTTGATTCTTTCAGGTGTGTCTCAAAGCATCCAGGAACAGAAAATGGTATTTTGATAGCGGATGCTCGAGACATATGACTGGAGACAGAGACAAGTTCAAATCTCTGGTGATCAAAGACGGAGCCACAGTAACCTTTGGAGGAAATCAAAGTGGAAAGATCACTGGAGTTGGAGAAGTTGGACCAGTAAAAGACGTCTATCTGGTGGACGGTCTCTGTCACAACCTGCTAAGCGTGAGCCAGAGCACAGACAAAGGAAATTGGGTAATCTTTGATTCACATGAGTGCATAATAGTTGATAAGTAGGATCTGAATTTAGATAAGGCCAACTTAAAATGCAAACTTAAGGCAAATAGAAATGGAAACCTATATACTCTAGACTTGTGTCAACAACTGGAAGAAAAATGTCTAATATCTAGTGATGAGAACAGTTGACTTTGGCATAAGAGGTTAGCTCATGTTAATTTTACTCAACTTGATATGCTAATTAAAAAGGAGCTAGCTATAGGTATTCCATCCTTTAAAGTAAAGCATGATTTTATTTGTGAATCCTGCCAACGAGGGAAGCAAACAAAGTCCTCGTTTAAAACCAAGAAGAAAGTCTCCACCAGCAGGCCCTTGGAACTGATCCACATGGATTTGGTTGGGCCAGCAAGAGTGAAGAGCTTGGGTGGAAACCTGTATGCTCTAGTAGTGGTGGATGACTATTCGAGGTTCACTTGGACTATGTTTCTTGCCTCTAAGCAAGATGCTTTTAATGCCTTTGTTGTCCTGGCTAAGAAAGTGCAGAATGAGAGAGAGCTCAAAATCACAGCCATAAGGACAGACCATGGAGGAGAATTTGAGAACCATAGCTTCTCTGAGCTATGTGAGCAAAATGGCATTGAACACAACTTCTCAGCTCCTAGAACTCCTCAGCAAAACGGAGTGGTCGAGAGAAAGAACAGGGTTCTGACTGAGATGGCTAGAAGCATGCTCAATGAGAAAGAGGTTTCTCAAGTGTTCTGGGCGGACGCTATGAGCACTGCTTGCTATATCTCTAACAGAGCCTATGTTCGCAAAGGACTGGATAAGACTCCCTACGAGCTGTACAAAGGGAGGAAGCCCAACATCAGCCACCTCAGAATCTTTGGATCAAAATGCTATGTGCATAACAATGGAAAGGTAAATCTGGGTAAGTTTGATCCAAAAGCTGATGTAGGTATATTCATAGGATATTCTCTTAGGAGTAAAGCATATAGAATATACAACATGAGAACTAGGATTGTAGAAGAATCAATGCATGTTGTATTCGATGAAACTCCTACATGGGGACAATCCACAGAAGATGATGAAATACTTAATCTTCCAAAACCATCATCATCTTCTTCACCACCAAAAGAAACACCAGCAAGCAATCTCAAAGAAGAAGATGAACCCAGTGATGAACCTAGAGTGCAGACCGTGTCTGATGAGGCACAGTTGCCAATAGCTAGGAGACATCACAGGGATCATCCTCTTGATCAAGTGCTTGGTGATGTTTCTTCTGGTGTCAGAACCAGAAGGCAAGTTCAAAATGAAGTTGAGTTTGGAGCATTTCTATCTCAAATCGAACCAACTTCAGTTGAACAAGCTCTTGAGGACTGCGACTGGATTATTGCCATGCAGGAAGAGCTAAATCAATTTGAGAGAAGCCAAGTCTGGGAACTTGTCCCAAGGCCGTCTCATCAATCCATAGTGGGGACCAAGTGGGTCTTCAAAAACAAACTGGATGAGACAGGTCAAATTACAAGAAACAAAGCCAGATTAGTAGCCAAAGGATATAACCAAGAAGAAGGCATTGACTATGAAGAAACTTTTGCTCCAGTCGCTAGACTTGAAGCAATAAGGATTCTTCTAGCTTTTGCATCCATGAAAGGCTTTAGATTATATCAAATGGATGTAAAGAGTGCTTTTCTTAATGATTATATTAAAGAAGAGGTATATGTAGAACAACCTCCTGGCTTTGAGGATCACAAGCATCCCAAGCATGTGTATAGACTAAAGAAAGCTTTATATGGCCTGAAACAAGCTCCTAGAGCTTGGTATGAGAGACTCAGCAGCTTCCTGCTGGGCAAAGGTTTCTCAAGGGGCAAATTAGATAATACACTGTTTATCCTTCACAAAGATAGAGATATGCTAATTGTCCAAATTTATGTTGATGATATTATTTTTGGGGCAACTAATGAAAAGCTTTGTGAAGATTTCTCTAAGACTATGCAGGGTGAGTTTGAAATGTCAATGATGGGAGAACTAATGTTCTTCCTAGGCCTACAAATTAAGCAAAAGAAGAATGGAATCTTCATCTCCCAAGCTAAGTACTGCAGAGAGCTACTCAAAAAGTTTGGGATGGATGAATGTAAGGAGTATGACACTCCCATGAGCACCTCTGCCGCACTCGATGCTGACGCAAAGGGTAAATCTGTCAGTCTGCCCATGTACAGGGGAATGATAGGTTCCCTCCTATACTTAACGGCAAGCAAGCCTGACATTCAATTTAGTGTAGGCATGTGTGCTAGGTTTCAAGCCAACCCCAAGGAGTCACACTTAACATGTGTTAAACGTATTCTTAGATACCTTGAGGGAACACAAGAGCTTGGTCTTTGGTATCCCAGAGGTAACCAAGAGTTCTTGTGGGCTTATTCTGACTCTGACCATGCAGGTTATAAAACAGATAGGAAGAGCACCAGTGGACAATGCGCCTTTCTTAGTGGCTGTCTGGTGTCTTGGGCTAGCAAGAAGCAAACCTGCGTGTCATTGTCATCTACTGAGGCAGAATACATTGCTGCTGCAAGCTGTTGTGCTCAAGTGCTGTGGCTGAAGAACCAACTGAGAGACCTTGGCTTGGAGTTCCCTGAGGCACCCATCCTCTGTGACAACACAAGTACAATCTGCCTCGCCAAGAATCCGGTTCAGCACACAAGGACAAAGCACATTGATGTCAGACATCACTTCATCAGAGACCATGTTCAAAAGAAGGATGTCAAAGTGCAATTTGTTTTCACTCAACAACAGCTTGCTGACATTTTCACCAAGCCTCTGGGGGTTGACCAATTTACTTTCATAAGAGGTGATTTGGGAATGGTAAACCCAAATGAGGTGTAACTTCTATTTATTATACTTGATTGTTTAAAACCTACAACAATACTAACTTAGGCATCGGAGTGGCAATATGTGTTTCTGCAGGTTCTCAATGTTAAATCTTAAGCAACTGCAACCGGAAGCAAAACCACTTCCGGATGATCACTCGCTGACACTGGATGATCAAACCAAGAGAGCGCCAGTGCCAGACCAAGAGACACGTCACTTCAAAAACGCTTCATCTCCCTCCATGAGAAGTTGTGCCTTCTCTGATAATGTGAAGCGACACATGTCATAAGGTGCGCCGTTTCAATTAAAAATTTTACGTTACCCAATGTGTAAACGTTTGGTTTCATTTGAAAATACATGCCCATTTTACCCTCAGTAACTTCGCCTATAAATAGGATGTCATTTTTCACTTTCACTTTTTCCTTTCACCCACATATTCTCTGCATACATTCTTCATCTTCATCTGTGTTCTTCATTTTCTTCATACACTTTTTCGCATTTCATCTCCTTTTACCACCAACCCACACAAAAATGGCCGGATCACATGAAACAAACCCAGTTACAAAGAAACCTTCCTCATCCAAGAAACACAAGTCGAAATCTGGGAAATCTCGGCATGAACATTCTGGGAAATCTGGGCATCGTGATGAACAACGTGATGAACACCATGAAGTTTCTGGGCAAACCCAGGGGCAGGATGAACATGTCCAGGATCAGCCTGGAACTTCTGGTAGAGTGGGAGAACAGCCAGACGTTTCTGGGCATGAGCAAGCGAAGGAAGCCAAAAGGAAGGGAAAGAAGAAGAAGGTTCAATTCGCTGAAGAACCTTCTTCCAAGAGGCAAAGGGTTGAAGAGGATGACCCTACTGTTTACAGAGATGGGGCATTGGAGCCAGTTGCCGCCAAGTTTGAGACGTCCATTCCAATCTTCAACCATGGCTTGTTCATCGATCTGAACAAGATTGATGAACTAGGGTTTCCTCATCTGCGCCATTTCCTGGAGAGATATATGCCTTGGCTAGGGATCAACCAGGACTACAACGTCAACGTCCTGCGAGTCTTCTGTCAATCCCTCACTGGCAAGGTTAAGTACAAGAAGGTTGATGGGAAAGAGCAAGTCCACAGACTCTCCTTCACTGCCACTGTAAGGGGGAGAACCTTCAGGTTCACCTGGAGGACATTGAATGAGTTGATGGGGATCACAGACGAGAGCATGAATGAGTGGCTATACCCTGAGTCACTAAAGTACAGCAAGGAGGATCTCGAGAAGTTGTATGGCACCACAGGGAAAAAGGTGTCCAAGATGTCTGACTCAAACAGACTCTTGTATTATGTCTACTCCCGAATGATGACACACAAAGGGGGTAACTTCAACGAGTTCACTCTGATCGACAATCCGTGGTTCCCCAGAATTCTCTCCCACCAGCCAATCAACCCCGGCCAGTTGATCTGCTTTGAGCTTCAGCGATGGTTGACTAATGACAAGTCTGGCTATCTTCCCTATCCCACCATCATTGCCTTCCTCCTTGAGAAGCATCTGATCAAGGCCACATCTGCTGTGGAGGAAGAGAATGTCAAGTGTAGACCTGTGGGAGCAACCAACATCGGGAAGATGGGCATTAAGTATATAAGAGCCCCTAAGCCCACTCGCTCAGGATCACAAGCGGGTAGTGCCTCTGGAACTTCAGCCCCCTCTACATCTGGTGCAGGGGATCAGGAAGTGGACTCCCATGCTGGGCCAAGCCGTGCTGCAAGAGTGCCAGCGACTGTGAAGGCATTCGCTCAAGAGATGAGGGAAGAGATTCTCCTTCAACTCTCTGAGTCATTGGTAGCCCCATTGAGGAATGATTGTGATGCTGGGTTCCAGCAACAAGGGGAGCGGATCCAGCGGCTTGAGGACAGAGTTGGCCAGGTCGAGACACAGCTAGCCAGGGTGGATGCCAAACTTGATCTCATTCTCCAACACCTCCAAATCCCTCAACCTCAACAAGGTAACCTACCACCACCTCCTCCTCCTCCCCAAAACCCTCCTCCTCCTCCTCCCTCAGGTCACCCTCAACTTCCCCCTCCTCCTCCACCTAACACTCAACCACCACAGCCACCTCCACAAAATGACCATCAATCCCCTCCATCACCAAACAATGACCACCAATCCCAACCTTCACCCAACCATGAACACCAAACCCAAGACACACCCCAACAATCTCCTAGCCAATCACCCCTTCACTCCAACAACTCCCCATCTCCACATAACTCCCCTACTCACACACCACCCAACACCCCTACTCGTTCACCACTCAACCTCTCTGACGGACCATCCCATCCTAACCCTACCAACCCCAACTCTGGACCAAGATCCAACCCATTGGCCGAGCACCTTGGGTTCAAAACTGCCGTTCACCCCCTCAGCCACATCTATCTGCGAGATTACCCCCGCCTTCAGCAAATCCCTGAGGATCCTCACTTACCATTTACCCCATTTACCCCACACTCTTCCACTACCTTCACTGAATATTCCTCCACCTACCCATTCGAAGGTCTATTCGTAGATCCTACCTGGTTCCCCAACCAACCCGCATCCCCCGAAACCACCTTACCTACATCCTCCCCTGAACCCTCACCCCCTACGAGCTTTGGACCTGAACCTCCACCCTCCTCTTCATCCACTCCATCCCTAGACCTCGCCCTTGTTGATGATGACAAAAGGGGGAGAAATGTGATGACCGCTCTTCGCCTAACCATGGAAACAAGGGATGTGCTCAGCCAGCCATCCCTCTGGCTTGATGAAGACATCGCGGCTGCCCTTCGCCGTGCCATGGAATCCCAAAGGCGGGGTGGTGCTGAGAGCCTAATAAGAGGAGAAGCCATACGGTTCATGCAGCAGCAGAGGACGGCTGAGCAAGGACCACAATGGGATATGGTAGTCTTTGAGCCAAATAAACAACCTTCACAGCCTGAGTCACCATCATCAGAGCCTCCTCCAACTAAGATAAGTAAAAATATTGTTGAGGAGATAATGATGAAGTGGGGTCTGAAGAAGATCGACCATCCTCCCATTGTGATCGCTAAGCAAATTCCTTCACCCTCTGGGCAATCATCTGAGACCCATACTTCTGAGCAAACCTCTGCCCCTCCTCCTCCATCTGAGCCAGCAGTTACATTCAGTGAGTGAGTCAAGGAAGAAGGCCGTAGCTAGGAAGCGTTCCAAAAAGGTTATTGCCTCCACTGAATCTGCTGAGAGTGAGGAAGAGACTCCATCTGACCAACCTGAGCCAGAAACTTCGTCTGCCCAAGTTGAACAAGAAATCCCAGTAGTACAAGCTGTTCCAATTCTGAAGGAAGTCAAGTTGGAAATTGAAGACATGACTCCTGAGGAATTCGAGAAATATGGGTACACGGACAGACTATCCTTTGGTCAGATGGCCTGCCTCGATGCTGACAGAGCAAGAGCCATGCCCACTCCATCAATAAGCAAGAGCAAAGGAAAGGGTAAGGGCAAGGGAAAGAGGAAAGCCCAGGAAGTTGAGGAGGATCCCAACTACCCTGTTTGGAATGTGAAAATCCGGGTCGTTCACTATCCCAATGGAGTGGTCACTTACTTCGATGATGCTACAGGGTTCCCTGGGTATGAAGAAGTGGAAAACATGAAGAGGGCATTCGAGGAGTCTATTGAATCTGAAAGACTTAGAAGAGAAAGGGATGAAGAAGAGCTTCAGCGGATCATTGCCCAGATTGACCAGAATGTGCATGAGGCCGAATTAGCCAAACTACAGAAAGAGAATGAGGAGAGACAGAAGGAGAGGGAGAGGAAAAAGAAACACAACTTATGAACCCCAAGTCCATTTTTTTAACTTAGAAAATTTTTCTGTTTTCATGCATCTCTCATTCTTGCTTAGTGTAGATTACCTGTATATGTGTTGCTTGTATACTCTAACATGTAATCTATGTTTATCAATAATATTTGTCTAAGTTACTTGTTCTTATCTATTGTTTTTTATTCTTCTGCTAATCCTTTCATATGAACTTAATCGATAAAACTAAGTTTGTCATCATCAAAAAGGGGGAGAATGTTAGAATCTTAAGTTTTGATGAAGACTAAAATATGAAAGAATAAGCCAAGTACTTAGAAAGCAATAGGTTAACATAGAATCCCAAGTAAGAGTGCAACCGGATGTGGATTTACTTCCGGATAGACTAGGACTAGCGCTCGCGGATGAATGACTCATCCCCCAGCGAGAGCAAGTAATTCACTAGGGAAATAACTTAGTCCATAAGCACTAGATATACAAGATCTCAAGACTAAGCTAGGATTCAACCGGAAGTGGTTTTGCTTCCTGTTAGATTTAGACTGGCGCTGGCTGTTGGACAAAATGACACTAAGCGTCAGCGAACATAAGCCACGTCCAGTAGAATTGCTTCCGATAGCTTAGTGACTAGCGCTGACTGTTGGATTGAAGGACACTGAGCGAGAGTGAGTAATAGTGAACAAAATCCTTCATCCAGTGGATTTACTTCCGGATGTAGAAGTGCTTCCTGATGCAAGGAAGACCTCTTAGACTAGGTACACTCCCACTGCATGTGACTATGTGCTTATATTGTTAAACTAACATTCAAAGTGCAGCACACTAAGTAGAATTGCTTCCGGATGTGAACTTACTTCCGCAAGCAATCAGAATGTCAGAATGTTCAGAAGTGCAGTGTCAGAATGCTTTTGTCAGAGCAGAGTTGTCAGAACTACTTTTCAGAGATAAAGCAAGTCAACCCTGCTATGCATTGATGAAGCATTAATTGGGCAAACGGTAACAAGGGAAAAACGGCCATATTCAAACGGCTAACCCACCTACCAAGAGTCAGAATGTTTGAAGACTATATAAAGGAGCTCAACTTCATTTATGAAGCTAATGAATTATCTTTGACATTCTTGAGAGAAGTTAGAGCGAGAAACTAAGAGAATCTTCAAGTATTCAAAGCTGCCCAGAAAAGAGAAAGAGCATTTAACTCATTGAGTGACCTTTTCATCTACATATCTTGTACTCTTTGTAGTTAAGTCTCTTCGTGTTATAAGAGCATTGATTGTACTTAAGTGTGTAACACTATCTGTTCTTAAAGAGAACTTAGTTAGAAAAATCCTTTATTTGTAAAGGTTGAACCCTTGCTAGGTGTAAGGGGGAGCTAGTTAGAAGGGTTGCAAGTGAGCCTGAGTAAAACTTGTGGTTGTAAGGTTGCAAGTGATCCCGTTCAAAACTTGCGGTTGTAAAAGGTTCCAGGTGAACCCGTTCTAAAACCTGGAGATATAGTTGAACTCGGCCTGGGTGGTTGAGAACTGGACGTAGGTCAGGAAGACCGAACCAGTATAACTCTTGTGTTGTTTTATTTGAGCATTTATTTTTAAAGCACAATTCACCCCCCCTCTTGTGCATCCATTACTTTCAGAATCATCCATACCCCCAGCTGACTTCCACCATCTTTTGGCATCACCGGTCAAAAGTAAGATAGCAACCCTGGCTTTCTGGTACTCATTACAAGCAACAGCTTGGAAAATTGTCTCTAATCTATCGATCCATTCTTCTGCTACTTCAGGTTGGCGACCCCCTTCAAAAGTACCAGGATTGTGCCTAGACACATCCTTCCAAACTCTATTAACAGCACGGTCTTCTTGGGTAACTTCCTGCTGGGTCCCGTGAGTTTCACTCTCATGGCCCAATTCAAACTCTCCTTCACTTTGATGCTGATGGCCCATATCTTGTTTAAATTTCTGTAACCTTTCTTCCATTGTCTCCAAAATCACATCCCTCAACTGATTCACAAACTCCGACCCAAAGTTTTGTGCCGGTATAGATTGTTGTGAATCTTGGAATTGATTATAACTATCTTCTTCTCCACCCACCTAGGGAATAATGATAATAATCATAAAAAGAATTAGTGATCATAATAAAAAGGAAGGGAAGGAAGGGGTTTATATATCGCCATTCTATATTCAATGCAACAGGCAGGGTATCGTTTACCATAAGATGACTGTATGTTGCATGTTTGTACGAAAGAAAGTGTTTACCTTGTTTGATGTTGTATCATTGGATATTGATGTGATTTCTGTAACATGAGATGATGTGAATTCATGGGGAAATGATTGAAGTAGCTTTAACTACTTGAATTCATAAATGAAATGTGTGATTTTGATGGCGGTTATGTTTGATTAATGTGATTTATGATTTAAATTACTTTGAAATTAAGCCTCTTTTGGGACCAAAGTGAAATTCGCCCTTTCATTTTTAACTGTAATGTAATTTTGATGACCCTTTGTACAACATTTTGCTATCAATTGGGTAATCTAATGGAGTTTAAATAAACTATTTATTTATTTATAGCTCTATCGTTTGTACATTTATTTTATGATAAAAATGATTGCAATAAGTAATTTAGATAAAAATGGAAAATAGAATAAAAAATATGGGAAAGACTTATACTCTCTCTTATCCTCACTTTTTAATATGTCAAGTATACTTGTCCAAGAAATTTAGTCAGCAAAACAACTTACTTAAGAATATTTGGTGTCCATCGCTTTTCATTAATTAATTTTTTTGATTTATGTTATGAATTATAGAGAAATATGAGGAGCAAATCAGGAGAGGAAGAGAGAATTAGAGAGTTGTTCTCATTCACTATTCAAGAGTACATTTTTATTTATAGACATAACTCAAAATGTTACAATATAATCAATCAACATCAATGACAACATATTTGGCACACAAAAAACATCAATGACAATATAACAATGATAGGCTATGATAAATATAAACATCTATATTAATATCACATTTATAATAATTCCCCTTCAATATTCATAACTGAAGGACACCGATTTAGCGGTCGGTGTAGTGTGTCTTGGGCCTAATCCTTCAAGAAATTTTAGGACCTCAAGGTAAGCGGAAGTTACCCCGGATATCGTTCTCAGAGGAGCCTTGTTTAATTAAACTACCCTAATAAATTTAATGCAATGCAAGATGAATTTGGATAATGAAAATATATTTTTGTTGATTTTTAAATATGAGAATGAAGAGTGCAAAACAAATAAATATTTTTTGTATTTTAAGTAAAAGGGATGAAGTGGAAGTGAAGTGCTCTTGGAAATGAATTTCAATGGCTATCATAGCTTTCTAAGGATTTTTGGGAGTTTAATGCACTAATTTCCTAATTTACCAAACCTCATGAACCCATGAGTCCAATAACCTAATTAGTGGAACCCCAACTAACTAGAGATTGTTAAGCCCTTTAGCACCTTTGAGTTTTCTCTAGGTTTCCTAAGGTACCAAACCTCACCAACCGGTAAGTCTAATGCCTAGTCTCATCAACCCATTCAAATAGGCATTATTAATTACCCTAGAGTGTGATTAGTGCTTTGTAATGCATTAGGTTCAAAGAAAGAGAAAGAGAACTCCCCTTTGAAGACCATGAGCTCAAGCTATTTTCCAAATCATTCCCAAGAGCAAGAAGGTGTTTTAATGACTCATAAAGAAAAGCTTAGAAACCCTAAGCTTTAATTTATGAGCACTTATGGTAGGTGGATGGAAAAAGGAAAGAGAACGAAGAGAGGGAAAATGGGTGTGTGAATTTCGGTGCCTCCCTCCTGATTTTTGTTAGAATCTTAAGTTTTGATGGTGACTAAGGTATGATATGGTCTAGTACTTAAAAGAACATAATCAACACTTAGGAAGGATTAGATGACATGGTTAGAATCCTAAGTTAGATCACTTGCGAATGCAAGATCACTTCCGGAAGTATTAGCACTAGCGCTCGCGGATGGAGTACACATCCCATAGGGGACGCAAGTGAGACACTTGGTTAGAACCCAGTCTAGATTGCTAACACTGAATCCTAAGTTAAGTCACAACCGGATGCGGAATCACTTCCGGATAGACTAGGACTAGCGTTCTCGGATGAACGTCTCATCCCCCAGCGGCAGTAAGTGCTTCACTAAGTCATAACTCAGTCTAGGAACATTAGTTGTACAAAACCCTTGAGACTAAGTTAAGATGCAACCGGATGTAGAGTTGCTTCCGATTGATGAGTGACTAGCGCTGGGTGTTGGTATAGGTACCACCGAGCGCCAATGTACATAACCCAACGTCCAGTAGATTTGCTTCCGATTGCTTAGTGACTAGCGCTGGCTGTTGGAATGGATAACACTGAGCGTCACTGAGTTAAATGTGAACATAACCCATCGTCCAGTGGAAGTGCTTCCGGATGTGGAATTGCTTCCGGATGTAAGAAAGCTTCCTTAGACTAAGTGAACTCCCACTGCATGTGATTGTGTTGTTATACTACACATCCCATACCATGAGTAAATGACACACTAAGTCACTTAGGAAGAGTCAGACTTAAATAACGAGACTTACGCTGACTATTGGAATAGACATCCCCTAGCGTCAGTAGACAATACACTAAGTCAGAACATAGTCTAAGTAAGAATGCTTCCCATAGCAAACAAGCTTCCCACAGCATGTATAGTTCCTACTATACTTGATTATATATATTACTTTGTTGGACTAACAAGTATGTGCAGAACTTAGTTTTACTTCCGGATGCAAATGAGCTTCCGGATGCAAATACTCTTGGCACTGGAATTCAGAGACTAACACTTGCAGAGCAAGACTGCCGCTTCCGGATGAACAACGAACGATGCACGATGATCATCCGTCAGCAGGATTACAAGAGTCAGAAGTACATATGCTCAGAAGTCAGTATAATGTTGTCAGAGCAGAGTGGTTAGAATTGCTTTTCAGAGATAAAGCAAGTCAACCCTGCTAAGCTTTAATGGAGCGTTTAAAAAGATGTACTTCCCAACGGTAACAAGAGGTTAACAGATATTCAAACAACATTGTTACCTACCAAGCATGAGGAGTATGAGAGATAAGGAGAACATAATCTGAAGATTCATTCAAGCTGTCAAAGCTCATACTACCCACAAGAGTCAGAGTCCATAAGAGAGCTTCTGATAGCAAGAGAGCATCCAATAGCAAAGCGCTCTTATCATTCATGGACAAGTGCTTGGAAGACGAAGTTCCTCTATGTGATAGCAAGCAGAATGATAGAATCCACGAGCTTCACTTCAGATAGCAAGAGAGCTTCCGATAGTAAGTCTCTTAGCATCCTGGACTTATGCTTGAGGAACGAAGTCCTCATCTGACAACAAGCAAGAGTCAGACCGTACAGTGTATAGTTGTCAGAACAGTGTTGACAGAACAGCTGGTCAGAGCACCTTTTCAGATAAAGCAAAGTCAACTCTGCTGTGCATTAATGAGGACAACGTAAACAAGGCCCCAACGGCTATATTCAAACGGCCTTATTGCCTCTCCAACGGTTGGATAATCAGAGGCTGGTATAAAAGGAGATATTCTTCATTTCTATAAAAGAGCTTCAGGAGTTTTGATAAGCAAGAGAAATAGAATGAAGAAGCTCAAGCCTACTATCTGAAATATCCTTCTACTCTCTGATCTTAAGTTGTAATATTCTTAGAGAGAATTTGTTGAGAGCAATTATTGTACCTAAGTGAGTAACATAATCTGTTCATTGAGTGAACCCACTTAGTAGAGCTTAAGTGTTTAGCACAATCAGTTCATAGAGTGAACATCCTATCAAACCTGTTCTAAAGCTTGTCGCTTGAAGAACAGTATTGTAATCATTGTTAAATCATTGTCTGTAAAGACTGAACCCTTCTAGGTGTGAGGGGGAGCTGTATAGGTTGCAAGTGAGCCCGCAAAACTTGCGGTTGTAAAGGTTGCAAGTGATCCCGTAAAAACTTGCGGTTAGGTTTGCAGGTTAGCCATTAGTAAAACCTGTGGGTTGTTAGGTGAACCCGTGTTCGTAAAACCTAAAGTGTAAAGGCTTCTCTTGTGCCCGGTTTAAACAAGAATAGTGGATTGGAAATCTCAGGTGTAGCCTGGGGACTTGATGTAGGTCTGGGTGACCGAACCAGGATAAATTTGTGTGTGCATAAATTTATATTTAATCATTCTATTTTGCATCACATAACATATTGACTTGTGCATAGCATTATTTATTATCATCATCACCGAGCACAAGCAGTCTTTCGAAAAAGAGTTTTAAGGTTTTTATTCCCTCACCCAATTCACCCCCCCTCTTGGGTGACAGCCACACATTTCATTTGGTATCAGAGCAGGTCACTTGTTTAAAGGATCCAACGATCTCAAGTGTAAAGACCTTGGCTGATTTGGGTTAAAAATGTTTTCCAAAGGCTTTGATCATACCATTCCACCCGTGCTAGAAAATATTGATTTTTGTTGGTGGAAAGCAAAGATGGAAAGTTTTATACAATCCACTTGTTTGAAAATGTGGGATATTTTTGAAAATGATTTTGATTTCAAACCAAGAGGAAACTGGACTGAAAAGGAGAAAAATTTGTTTTCCTTAAACATTAGAGCAATGCAAATTTTATACAAAAGTTTAACTGAAAATGATTTCCAGAAAATCAAACATTGCTCTAGTGCTAGAGATATTTGGAATACTCTTGATGTGATATATGCTTCTAACCCATCTCTTGAAAGCACAGTTATCCAAAGCTCAACTCGTGCCCCTTGTGGATCATCTACTGATGAGCTTCTGGAAGCTGATATTGAGGAAGCAGGCTTCAGTGAAGAGAGTATCCATCTCTGCCTAGAAGATTCAGAAAGTGAGGTATCTGGATCTGAAATTGAACTCTCTGATTTGCAAGATGCATACAATGAGTTATATACTGAATATTGTAAACTTGCAAAAGAACTTCTAGGCTTAAAAGAAAAAGATAGGAAACTTGTAAAACTAATTTCTTCTTCTACATCCAAAGTTTCTGAGGTTTCTTTTAAAGAACTAGTGGTTCCGATAGCTAGCCCACTATCGGTAGGGAAAACTTCAACATGCCTTGAAAAATGTTTTGACTGTAAACACGTGTTGAAGGAAAAAGAAAAGCTTTCAAAAGAAACTGAGATTTCAAAGGAACAAAAAGCTTTTCTAAAGAAAACTAATCATGATAATGATAGAAAACCCCATTTTGATTATCATTCCATTATCTGTCATTATTGTGGTAGATTAGGACATATTTCTCACACATGCAGTCTTAGAAGAAATTCAAATGTGAGAAATAAGTTTGTATGGATTCCTAAAGGACAAGTAAGGTCCAATGCTAACCATGTAGGACCCACGTACAAATGGGTACCAAAACATCCTCCTAGTGCCTTACTTGTGCAGGAAAGATCAAGAGTTCCTCTTACCCCAAAGAAGAGAACTCGTGGTGATGCAACTGCTGAAACCCCCTGGTACAATCATAAGAAGCAATGCGCAACCACAAGGGACAATGGTTCTGTCTCAAGGATGAGCTATCACAGAGTTCCATTCAACTATCCTGAGAAGAACAAGAGAGAGTGGATTCCTCGATCAACATTGAAAAGGCTCTTGAATCCTACCTCTCAGAAGAAAGTGCTTCGAACCAAGGATAAGTATAGAAGATCTCCTTGGGTAAGCAAGGGATCACTTAGCAACGAAGCATTTGATAGTAAAATCTCCTATGCTAATGTTAGATGGACTTATTGAGATTTTACATTAAGCATCCTAAGATGTGAACATTATATTAATCATAGAAGAAAGCTTAAAGAAATTAATAATGTTCATAATCCACATGCTGTCCATGACTGTCTTGATCAAAAACCTTGTATATCCTTGTGCATATAGTCATGATAGATTCACCATGCCATACACATAGCAAGTAATCTCTAAGTGCATGTGAATTATATATAACCTACAAACTGACCTTCAGATCCAGACTTGGATACAAAAGGAAGGAACTATCTGATATTTTGTAGGAAAGGCAATCCGGAGGTTCAGCAAGACAAGGGTGAAGAAGACTCTGGCTAAAAAGAAGATCTCCTCCCTCGGTGAGCCATCAGACAGTGAAGAAGAGTCAATTGCTGATCCTAAGAATGCTCTGAATGAACAAGAAGGGAAAAGGGAAAGCTAGGTCAAGCCATCTGATTCATGTGCCCCCAACAGTCTGCTAACACAGAGGCAAGCTTGAGATAGCGCTGAGTGATCAACCTGCGGAGATACCCTCTGCTGAGCCTATGTCTCCGTCTGCGCCAGCACCCAATCTGATTGAAGAGCTGTGTATGAAGTATGGGTTCAAGAGGCCAGAGATGCCAGTGGTAGTGATCACCAAGTGAATTCATCCCTCTGCACCAGCTCCAATCCATCCTATTAGCCTCAGCAAGACTCAGGACTGTACCTCATCTGAACAATTAGTCAAGTCTTGATAAGCATTCGTCACGCATAGATTTTGGTGCTGCTCTGAAAATAGAATCCTTGCATTGCCAACCAAAATCAAGCGAGCTACTGCTTGATGCGAATGGAGCTATGGTGATATCATTCTTACCTTCCTCTTTACTTGAATAATCATTTGGGTAGTAAATGCATGATGGGCTTAACAGATTTTATTTCTCTGAAACTGATATGATTTCCCTTATCTGTGATGACCTTATTTTCTGTAAAAATGATCCTATCATATCAAATTCATTTTCTGATATAATGCATACTGATTTTACAGATTCAAGAAGTCTGACACTTTGAAACTGAACTTTCTTCAAAACCTTCTGAATTTGTGCATGCTGAATCATTGTGTTCCAAGATTTCTGACATTGTTAAGAAGATTCAGAACTAGTTTCAGAATTTTGACACTAAAACTAAAAAACTTCTTCAGAGTTTTCATATGGTGTCTAAATCGTTTTACTCATATATGCTTAGCGAATCTTTTAAGGGCGCCTCTCATGAAAGAAATTAGTTTATGCATTCACCTTGATTTTTGAAAGATCCTTTTTGAAATGCAAACTTTCAAAACAGATTCCGATCCTCTTTAAACTTACATGACAACCATACCTCATGATAGCATTCAAAAGTTATTTCTGATTTTCCATTTCATGTGGTATCTCTTGCATCAAGTTTTTTCACTGCATAAGCAGCTATGGTTTCGAGAACAATACATCCCTCTTAATTACATCTTTAAGTTCTCAATCTACTAATGATCTCGGTTCAAGTTTGTGGTTTAAGAATGTTGACACAGATTATTGAAGCTTGAACAATGAGAATAACCAAGAGAGAATGGCAACGAAAATGCCCCTTATCAAGATGTGTGGAATGGCTATACTAAACCTGAGAAACTCTCGCCAATACACATGAGCATTTCTATCCCTTACACATTCTGTTGTGAAATTTAATGGATAGTCTCTCTCTTGTCTGACATGCATTAGAAATCTTAGGAAATGCCTTGAATTAAACTCTGCTAGATCTGTAAAACATGGCATAGCATGCTATAATCTGTATTAATTTCAAGCTTGTTGATATCCTAAGAACAATGAGATCACACTGAGCATATCTAGAAGAACTTGAGCTAATATTTGGAAATTATTCTCGTAATCATATGCTGAAATTTGGTTGTTTTTGTAAACCGAATTTAGTCTTAAAATCAAACTATTCTGTGAGCATGAAGATTTCCAGTATTTCATTTTCGTGAGGATGAAGATTTTTCAAAATTTCATTGTGTGAATAACTCACATGTCTTCATGATCTAACATGAACATCCTTGAGGCATATTTATTGAACTATACTTGCTTATGAAACTGAAAATATGCCACCTGTTTGATACTCTTTGTACTATCACATTGATATTTATCTATGAGAGTATAAATAGAGTTCATGTCTTGATAGTGAAACTATGTGAACGTGTAGACAATTTCAAAATTAGTTTTCACATAATCATTGCTCATATTTTCTTAAACCAATTAGCAAGCATGATTTCTTAAAATTATTAACTTGTGCTGATTAACACAGATTGACTTGAATGCCCTGAGGATGGTCTCCAATGTTAAATCTTAAGTTCCTTCACTGACCATCAGGAAGCACTTGTTTCCTCAAGCACATGCAGGACCAATCATCAAGTTTGAGCAAGGTTGCTTTCGCAACAATCAGCGCCTTCGATAGCAGGCCAACTATTGAACAATGGGAAGAGTAGAGTGACTGTCCAGTCATGTCTGCTTGTGGTTGTAGCTCAGCTTGCCGAAGCGAATCATCAAAGCACTTGCGCTAGGGGTTTCCACTTGAGATAGCACACCTCTTGAAGATGTCAGGAAGCATGCTTATCTGCGTATGATTCAGATTCATGAGTCTAATAGAGTATGAGGATTCCTCATCTGTGGTAACATCTACACCTTACCATCTCTTATATATGATGCATACATGGCATTGGTAAGGGTGTCAATTTAGGATGTTTTTTTTTTCTCAATCTGCATTGACTTCAAAATCATTCATTGTCTTAGAAAATAATCTCAGCTCACACATCTGTATCCTTTATATGACACGCTGGAAAGTAATTGATAACATACCTCTCTTATATGCTTCTTTTCTTGATCTTATGATGATTAATCTTAATATAGAAGAGAAGTAGATGGACATTACTTGATAATGATCCCTTGAAAATAGAGAGTTACATGCTGTCATCGATAATAAACTCTTAAGATGCTGTGATGCAATTTGTTTGGAAATTACTTTTGGCATTTTAAACTCACAAAATTCATTTGATTTGGTTTTATTTCATATGGTATCACAAATTTCACTTGGCATTCAATCATTTCATTTGATATCACAAGTTCAAACTCACATATTTCATTTGATTTCATTTGGTATCACGAATTTAAAATCACAAATTTTCATTTGATATCATAATCATCATTTTAAACGCACCAAAATTATTTTGATATCATGTTAATCATTTCGAGAGGGTCAAAATTACTTTTGATGTCTTTTATATTTGAAAAGAATTTTCACCTTCAAAAAGAGAACTGTTTTTGTATGTTTTGATCTAGACTTAATCCTTGCAAAACATGTTCTGTTATCTTGCATAATGGTTAGGGAGAGTAAACTCACTTAGAATACTGAATCAATATTTTCTTTTTTTTGTCTCACACTGTTTAGCTATCCTACATAATGTTTAGGGAGAATACAATCATTTAGGATCATGAATCATTATTGTTGTCCCTTGTTAATTCTCGTACGGTAGAAAGCCCATTCCTAGGAGAACGATAGAAGTATCCCCATCCCTAAGGCTAGCTTGCACTTGTTGAATTTTGATGAAGCCAAAAGGGGGAGAGAGATGAGACATGAGATGAGATATAAAATGTCTAGCTAGAGATGAGACATGAGATGTCTAGAGATGAGACATGAGATGAGATATAAGATGCCTAGCTAGAGATGAGACATGAGATGTCTAGAGCTGAGAGATAAGATAAGATGTCTAGATATCTGGGGAGAGAACTGGGGAAAGAAATATAGCTCTGGGAGTGATCTAAGTTTAATTATGTTCTCTAGTCATCTATGGGTTTGTCATCATCAAAAAGGGGGAGAATGTTAGAATCTTAAGTTTTGATGGTGACTAAGGTATGATATGGTCTAGTACTTAAAAGAACATAATCAACACTTAGGAAGGATTAGATGACATGGTTAGAATCCTAAGTTAGATCACTTGCGAATGCAAGATCACTTCCGGAAGTATTAGCACTAGCGCTCGCGGATGGAGTACACATCCCATAGGGGACGCAAGTGAGACACTTGGTTAGAACCCAGTCTAGATTGCTAACACTGAATCCTAAGTTAAGTCACAACCGGATGCGGAATCACTTCCGGATAGACTAGGACTAGCCCTCTCGGATGAACGTCTCATCCCCCAGCGGCAGTAAGTGCTTCACTAAGTCATAACTCAGTCTAGGAACATTAGTTGTACAAAACCCTTGAGACTAAGTTAAGATGCAACCGGATGTAGAGTTGCTTCCGATTGATGAGTGACTAGCGCTGGGTGTTGGTATAGGTAACACCGAGCGCCAATGTACATAACCCAACGTCCAGTAGATTTGCTTCCGATTGCTTAGTGACTAGCGCTGGCTGTTGGAATGGATAACACTGAGCGTCACTGAGTTAAATGTGAACATAACCCATCGTCCAGTGGAAGTGCTTCCGGATGTGGAATTGCTTCCGGATGTAAGAAAGCTTCCTTAGACTAAGTGAACTCCCACTGCATGTGATTGTGTTGTTATACTACACATCCCATACCATGAGTAAATGACACACTAAGTCACTTAGGAAGAGTCAGACTTAAATAACGAGACTTACGCTGACTATTGGAATAGACATCCCCTAGCGTCAGTAGACAATACACTAAGTCAGAACATAGTCTAAGTAAGAATGCTTCCCATAGCAAACAAGCTTCCCACAGCATGTATAGATCCTACTATACTTGATTATATATATTACTTTGTTGGACTAACAAGTATGTGCAGAACTTAGTTTTACTTCCGGATGCAAATGAGCTTCCGGATGCAAATACTCTTGGCACTGGAATTCAGAGACTAACACTTGCAGAGCAAGACTGCCGCTTCCGGATGAACAACGAACGATGCACGATGATCATCCGTCAGCAGGATTACAAGAGTCAGAAGTACATATGCTCAGAAGTCAGTATAATGTTGTCAGAGCAGAGTGGTTAGAATTGCTTTTCAGAGATAAAGCAAGTCAACCCTGCTAAGCTTTAATGGAGCGTTTAAAAAGATGTACTTCCCAACGGTAACAAGAGGTTAACAGATATTCAAACAACATTGTTACCTACCAAGCATGAGGAGTATGAGAGATAAGGAGAACATAATCTGAAGATTCATTCAAGCTGTCAAAGCTCATACTACCCACAAGAGTCAGAGTCCATAAGAGAGCTTCTGATAGCAAGAGAGCATCCAATAGCAAAGCGCTCTTATCATTCATGGACAAGTGCTTGGAAGACGAAGTTCCTCTATGTGATAGCAAGCAGAATGATAGAGTCCACGAGCTTCACTTCAGATAGCAAGAGAGCTTCCGATAGTAAGTCTCTTAGCATCCTGGACTTATGCTTGAGGAACGAAGTCCTCATCTGACAACAAGCAAGAGTCAGACCGTACAGTGTATAGTTGTCAGAACAGTGTTGACAGAACAGCTGGTCAGAGCACCTTTTCAGATAAAGCAAAGTCAACTCTGCTGTGCATTAATGAGGACAACGTAAACAAGGCCCCAACGGCTATATTCAAACGGCCTTATTGCCTCTCCAACGGTTGGATAATCAGAGGCTGGTATAAAAGGAGATATTCTTCATTTCTATAAAAGAGCTTCAGGAGTTTTGATAAGCAAGAGAAATAGAATGAAGAAGCTCAAGCCTACTATTTGAAATATCCTTCTACTCTCTGATCTTAAGTTGTAATATTCTTAGAGAGAATTTGTTGAGAGCAATTATTGTACCTAAGTGTGTAACATAATCTGTTCATTGAGTGAACCCACTTAGTTGAGCTTAAGTGTTTAGCACAATCAGTTCATAGAGTGAACATTCTATCAAACCTGTTCTAAAGCTTGTCGCTTGAAGAATAGTATTGTAATCATTGTTAAATCATTGTCTGTAAAGACTGAACCCTTCTAGGTGTGAGGGGGAGCTGTATAGGTTGCAAGTGAGCCCGCAAAACTTGCGGTTGTAAAGGTTGCAAGTGATCCCGTAAAAACTTGCGGTTAGGTTTGCAGGTTAGCCATTAGTAAAACCTGTGGGTTGTTAGGTGAACCCGTGTTCGTAAAACCTAAAGTGTAAAGGCTTCTCTTGTGCCCGGTTTAAACAAGAATAGTGGATTGGAAATCTCAGGTGTAGCCTGGGGACTTGATGTAGGTCTGGGTGACCGAACCAGGATAAATTTGTGTGTGCATAAATTTATATTTAATCATTCTATTTTGCATCACATAACATACTGACTTGTGCATAGCATTATTTATTATCATCATCACCGAGCACAAGCAGTCTTTCGAAAAAGAGTTTTAAGGTTTTTATTCCCTCACCCAATTCACCCCCCCCTCTTGGGTGACAGCCACACATTTCAATTTTCAGTTTCAGCCTTTTCAGTTTCAGCTCTCTCTCTTTTCTTAATTCCTTCTCTGCTTCTCCATTCTGTTTCTCGCGCAGCCCACAAGCAGCTCCCTCTTCAATTCCTTCTTTTTTCCTCTTCAATTCCTTCCTTTTTCCAGCCCCTCTCCACGTGTGCCCTCTCTTTTTTTTTTGTTTAATCCATTTTCCCTTCATTTCCACGGTTCAGCCCATGTGTTTCCTCCCTTTAATCCATTCATTCTTTTCTTCATTTTTCTGGACCCATTTAAACAAATGAAGAGTAATGTATGGCCCATTTTTATTTTAGCCTTTCTTCCAAAATGTTGCTGACCCACTTAGCTTCAATTACAAACTTTGTGTTCCTATTTTGCCATTCATATAAAACATGGGCTGGTCAAAGAGGAAAGGAAAGCTTTCAAGTGCAAGTCAAAACACATGTAAATATATGAAGAACCAATTGACACTTAAATCCATAGACTTTTATCTTTTTCAATCAAATTCAAGATATTATTTTCAAGATCAAATTGATTCAATTCTTTATCAATGACTTTCCAAATATAACCAAAATATTTATCAAATATAATTAAAAATGAGAGTCATCACATATAAGAGCTTTAGATATTAATCAACCACAATTGGATAAAAATTGCATCTCTATCATGTTAATTGCCTCAAATTTAGCAAATAAAACCATGCAAATACAAGGATTTGTCAACTCCCCCATACTTAAACTTTTGTACTCCGGACAAAGACAAGTTTTTAAAAGCTTTGAAGTACATGACAAGCAAAACAATTTTGAGAATCTAACAAATAATGTGAAATGGAATAATGGTAACAATGATTAACAATGATTGTAATGAATGCGAAGAGTATGAGTAGAGAAGAAAATCACTCAAGGATAAGTGTTTACACACATCTTACCATTTTGGGTTCATTTATACTCTCAACATCCACTTTAGCACACATTCCACTTTGGCTCTGTGTATCGTAGCCCTCAGTTGTACGCTAAGTTGCGCCATGAAATGGCGCGAGATAATTGCTATATCCCGGTTCGTACGTATTATTCTTTTCTAGAAGTAGTACCTAATTTCATATTACTTTTTTTTATGACATAATTTCATATTACTCTCCCTTCTTCCTAGATATAAATCTGATGAAACTAAATGGACATACTTAATTAATCGTCAGAACATATTTTATATATATTATTAGATCATAGTTAATTTATAAGTTCTATTGACTAGTTTTTTTATCAGAGTTTTATAAACTAGTTAATAGAAAAAAATTAGGAAAATAAAATTTTAAGTTGCCTATATAGCTGTTTTCTTAAGATTCTCTAGGGAAAAAAGTTAACTAGATTTTATTTTATGTTTAGGAACATGGAGCTTATAAATAAAATAAATTAGTTATGGGAATAAACAAACATAAATATATGGTCAAGTTGAATTTTTTTTGTTTATGTTAAAGAAACAAATAAGACAAATAAATTGTAATGTATGTTAAGTGTAATTATATTATATGTTAGTTTATAAGTAAAATAAATTAGTTTTGAAAAAAAAATGGTTGTGAACAAATTTATAGTGAAGTTAACTTGACCTTATGATTAGAACAAGAGGGAGTGGCTCATAAGTTTTATTTTGGAAGAATTGCAAGTAGGTGCCAAAGGAAGAAATTGATAAAAAAATAACATCTTGAAAAAGTCATTCAATTGTCAATGCAACTCAATTAGTTGTTAATGATAATTGTTTTGAAATTTTAATCGATATTGACTACTCAATGAGCTCCATTAACCTCGTGATTAATTACCTTCAATGGGACCTAGTTGTTTTACGCTTCAATTTTTCAATTTCTACTACTTTCTTTCTTTTGCTTTGGTTTCTGTTGAATTGTGATAATTCAAGCAACCTCTTATTATGTTGATATGTTGATTCAGATTTCAATACATATGCTGCATTGTTGTAGCTTGCTCGGGAAGTTTATGAATTTGTATTTTGTTATCTTTAATTGAAATGGCTATATTTGAAATTTGCTTTTATGTTGCCATGCATATGATAGGGACTTTGCATGGGCAAAGTCCCACATCGAGTAGAATGATATGTTTAGTGTGGTATTTAACGCTTTGGCTCTCCCTCCCTGTTAGCTTTTTGAGCCCATCTTTGTTTCTGTTCTTGATGCCCTTCATAATTGTGAGTACCAATTTTTTTTATGCTCACATTTGTCATGTTTATTAACATGGCTAGTTTGATATATTTCAGATATCAAAAATATGGAGGAAATTCCATAAAGGTGGTGAGTGGAAACCATGTGTCAAGAAATCTTCACAAGGTACTGTATAATATTATTTGAATTGAACGCTGTTAGGCTTTGTTGCATATAGCAATGTGAGCAAATGTATTCATCGGGAAATGGTGGAGACTTGGGGGACCTATGTTGTTTCTTGTTAAGTTGTTCTTGCTTTAATGTGATTTGATAAGATGCAATGATTACATAAATATGGACTCAAACAAATTTCATGCTTAGTTGTTTATTTGATCTTGGAGTGCATAAAGCAATTCTCACTGCTAATTCTCTCATTGAGTTCCTCTCTTTGCGTCTTTTTACATGGAATCTATAATTACCCTACGTGCTATTACATTTTTTATGGCATCTGATCCACCTTGCATGTAAAATGTGATACGTGTGCCCCATTGGGTGAAAAGAGGAGTATCATGCAAAAGACTCGAAGGAGCTGATGGTTTTAGCATTCCTGGTCTTTTATGACTTAGAACCCTATTCTATTTCATTTAATCTTTTTAGGCTATCTTGGCTTTGATCTGCACCAAGTTCCTCTTGCAGATTAAGTCACCAATTACTTCGTATATATGTTTCATTGGTTTTAATTTATTTTTTCAATTACAGCCACATTACTCCCACCTAGTAGGATATGACTTGTTGTCAATGTTGTTGTTGTTGGTAGTGGTTGATTGCTTTTTTGTGATACACCCTAGATAGACCAAGTTTTAGTATTGATGTATTTAATATTTAGAAAGTATAAGTGTATCTTCTTCCAACATGTAGTGATTCTGAACTTATAATTATGTTTCTCATATTGTTTGATAGGTCTACCATTAGACTCAAATGGTTACATTTATGTAGAGGCCAATGGTGGCTTGAATCAACAAAGGTCTTCAGTCAGTTACATTTTTCATTGCATCTCTTGTTTCATACATAAATCGTTACTATAGATGGACCTGAAATTTTTTTGAGATAGCTCTACTCTTGACTGTTATTTTATGAATGTTGTCAATGCTTCATAGATATGCAATGTTGTTGTGGTTGGCTATTTGAATGCTACACTATTGATCCCAAACTTCACATTTCACAGTGTATGGAAAGATCCTAGGTTTGTCTATATTTTCATCTTTCAATCTTTGTTCTCTATTTTATTTTTTGAAGGTATTAAGTTTAGAAATACTAGCATAGTTGTTCACTTATTTTACTTTTGAAAACAAGGTTATATATAATATCTATCGCCAAGTAAAATATTTATTGCAGTTATTTTAAAATTGTGTCTCTCCCCTTTTTTTCGCTTGGTAGAATTGCCATTTTCTCTAGGTTATTATGAATGGATAGAGTTGTGCTTACACTTTGGCTCCATTTTGTTGGCGTGAAATGGTTTAATAATTTGAACTTAAAGTTAAATTCAAGCAACTTGTATACAAAAACAGAAAAGTCTTATCCCATTAGGTAAGGTTGGCTATATGAATCCTACGACGTCATCGTGCTCTATCAATGACCAAATCTTTGGATATATCATTCACCAAAAGACCTTACCATATAATCTCATAGAGTATTCACTTTATAAAACTTTGGATATATTTATCACCAAAAGATCGTGCTCTACCTTTGTTAAGATGGCTCCATAAAACTTTATACACCCTCCTCACATATGCACCCAAGCAATGAGATTTTTTAAACGTGTCCAAACCACCTCAAATGATTTCCTCGCAATTAGTGTCACTTCAAATTGTTCACGTATATGACCATTATAAATTTACCCTCATTTATGATCACACACCCATCTCAACATCCCCATCTCATGCAAACTATTGTAAATGACAGTATTTAAACTTGAGGTTGTAAGTTTTTGAAATTTGTAATGTTCATGTTTTGGGATTATGCAATCCTGAACAACTTCTAGGATTGATATTAATTTTATAAAGAATATATAAAGCTGAAAAAAAAAGATACTGTGAGGTTGTTTTGTTTTCTTCCGAAGAATTAACGGATTACATTTTGTGTTCAGCAAATTTAGGGACATATATGATGAAGAATACTTTGTCGATGTCTTGGAAAATGATGTTCGGGTGGTCCATGAAATTCCTGAGTTCGTGATGGGAAGATTTGGTTACAACCTCTCAAACGTTTACAATTTCAAACTAAAGACATTGTCTTCTATAGGATACTACAGATACGTAGTACTCCCGAAGTTACTTGAAGAAAAGTAAGTATATGATCACTGTGTGAAAATTTTCTATTTGCAAAATACTCCTCTTGTCCTAAATATAACACCTAATTGACTTTTTCTAGAAAATCCTTAAAAAGCAAAATAAATTAATTATAAATTGATTTACCTAATTTTTCCCTTAAACTAGTTTATTTTACCTATAAACTAATGGATAATCTAAAAATATATCAAATATGTCATCATTTAATAACCTATTTCGCAACCTTAATTTCTCCAATAAAAAGTCAATTAGGTCCTATATTTAGGACCGGATGTAGTATAATAGAATGATTTGTAATTGTCATACGACGTAAAAGGTCATGTTAGAGGCAGGGGAATGAATTGTCTCCGATCTAGTTTCTGTTACTTACCACTTGAAAGGAAAAGGTCAATGCTTCGATCTTTTTCATATTTTATTTTTCTTGAAAGGTCATTGTGTTGCTGATAAAAGAAAGAAAGAAACGTCATTGTGTTTTCCCCAACTTGAAAAATATTTGACATGTTTGGATAGCCCATGGAAAAGTATATTAACATTTCTTTCCCATCTAACCGATTTAACTTGGGAAAAGTATGTAATAGATAATTTCATAATTTCATACTAGAAAGCAAAAGAATTATATTAAAAGATATTTTTGCCTTGTAGCATATTTACATTCAGTGGCTTTGTAAAAGACCATTTCAATTTAGAAACTTGAGCTTTTGAGTTAAGGAATAAGAGTATCTTTATTATGCCCTATAATGTTTCCCCTAAATGGAAATCGCTTGACATGAGGTGTTGATAAAGTATTGAGTTGCCACATTTGTGTTGAAATACACTCTATTTCTTCATATATATATATATATATATATATATATATATATATATATATATAAGATCTAGCTGACTTTTTTAAAAGAAATTAAAGGGATTTAAATAAGTCACTTAATCATAATAATATGTTGTATATTATATATTATATTAGATATTAACTTATAAGTCAAACAAATTAGTTTGTAAAAAAATCTAAACAAATCAATATCAATATTTAGCTTTCTTGGTATTTTTTAAAAACTCAACTAGCTAGGTCATATATTTAGCAACGAATGGGGTAATTTGTTTAAAGGAAAGTAAGGTAGGTGAGGTGTACCGAACTTTAAACTCTTGGTCACTTGGTCTTGGAGGCTTTGAGACCAGGCAAAGCTAGTTTCAACAAGTTTAGACAATGAAGTAAGTTCTCATGAATAGCTTGATAAATGTTAAATTCAAAATAGCTTGATAAATTTTGAGCAATGAAATAAGTGAACATGAATTCAATTGAAACAACTAATTAAGTTTTTTAAAGAAGTTATACTATCAAACTATGCAGGGTCATAAGGTCATAAGGATTTCTCCTTTTGCAAATAGATTGTCATATGATGCTCCTCGAGCTGTTCAACGACTTAGATGCTTAGCAAATTATGAGGCTTTACGGTTTTCTAGTCCAATATTATCTTTAGGTGAAACTTTGGTCACAAGGATGAGAAAAATTAGTAGAGGGAATGGTGGCAAATATATCTCTGTGCATCTTCGTTTTGAAGAGGTTAGATTTGAGCAAATATGAATATTTTGTCACTCTAATTATGAAGTATTACTATATCATAAATTTTTGATGAACTAATGTCCCATGTTTTATCATGTGCAGGATATGGTTGCTTTTTCTTGTTGTGTTTATGACGGTGGAGAGCAAGAACAACGTGACATGCAATCAGCAAGAGAAAGAGGTTGGAAAGGGAAATTTACAAAACCTGGACTAGTTATACGTCCTGAAGTTAACAGGATCAATGGAAGGTGTCCCCTCACTCCTTTAGAGGTGATAGTCTCCTTGAATCTCTTTATCTTGATCTTCAAGACTAGGAGTGATATTTATGTGAACCATTCTCTTCATCTTGGAAGTATTTTGGTCTTGCTAGTTGCTAGGAGTTTTAAAGCTTACTGGATGTCACTTTTTTGTTTCATTACTTTCATGTCCCTACATTTTGTAAGGAATACTCTGTCTATATTTTTAACCGGTCCCAAGCCTGGATAAAGGAGTAGGGTTGTGTTAGGTCTCGACAGTCAACATAAAAATATGTCGAATCTTATGAACATGGATCCACTTTTATGTCCCTACAGATCTCCTCCTGATAACAAATTTTAATTTTCCATGGAACAGTGCGGTACAAAATTATCGTTGATGTGTTTCTTCAGGTTGGATTGATGCTTAGAGGAATGGGTTTTTCTAAGCACACATCTATCTTTTTGGCATCTGGGAAGATATATAACGCAGAGAAAAATATGGCTCCACTACTAGAAATGTTTCCCAATTTGCAAACAAAGGAAACCTTAGCATCTGAAGAAGAGCTTGCTCCATTTGTGGTACATTTTTCTACTCTCTTTTGCCCATATTCATGATTGATTAATGGCTGTGATTATGACTTGAATTACTTCTAGAATTATTCCTCTAGGATGGCTGCTATAGACTACACTGTTTGTCTTCATAGTGAGGTGTTTGTCACAAGTCAAGGTGGAAACTTTCCTCATTTAGTGATTGGCCACAGAAGATACTTGTATGGCGGACACGCTAGGACAATTAAGCCTGATAAGCAGAAGTTAGCAATATTGTTTGCTCATCGTAATATTGGGCATGCTTCATGCTACTTCACTGTGTGTTTCTTTTTTGTTCAGTTTTATCCTGCATGAATAGTTCGTAATTGAGGGTAAGTTTAGTTTTTTAATTTATATAATTGACAACGATATTAAATAGAGATTACACACAGTAAAACCTTTTCCAGAACTTTCATGCTACTTAAGATAGACAAATACCATTTTGTTAATTTTCTTAAGAATGGTTATAAAAAAAGGGTTAAGGATCAAATCTAGTACTCTACTATTACCAAAAGTTCACCCAACATAAACAAGAATTTGATGGCTCAAATGTAACACTCATCTATTCAAAAATAGCTCAAATCTAACATTTCCGTCAATTTTAACAGGTCTGACCGTTAAGTTCGGCCCGATCATGCCACGTCACCTGTCATGTCACCCAATCAGGCCACGTCACCCAATGGGCCCACTTACTATCCATGATTGGCGACATGGCGGGTGACGTGGCAGGTGACATGACCTAACTGGGTGACGTGGCAGGTGACGTGGCATGCTCGAGTCAAACTTAACGGTCAAACCCGTTAAAATTGACGGAAATGCTAGATTTGAGCCATTTTTGAATAGATGAGTGCTACATTTGAGCCATCAAATTCTTGTTTATGTTGGGTGAACTTTTGGCAATAGTAGAGTGCTAGATTTGACCCTTAATCCTATAAAAATGTTCTTAAGAAAAGATAACAGTTGTTTAATACTTGTAGAAACTATAAATTTTGAAGAATTTCTTCTCTATGTTTGATTTCCAGATGGAAGTCTCTCAAACGCCACCTGTGGATCATGAGGTCTCATAGTGATTACAAGGGGTTTGAGCTAAAAAGACGTAATGACTCAATATATACCTATCCATGCCCACACTGTATGTGCCGTGAAAGTGGATTTAATCAATCTAATTCTTCAACATCAAATTGAATTACAAATTTGATGGCTTCCTCTTCTTCCCTATAATCTTGTCAGAATGTGTTGCCAGCCGACCACCTTTTTATGGTACCATGTTTATTTCAATTTTCATTTTTTCACTTGCCATCTAGTGAGAGGGCAAACACAATGACCAGATGATTTTGTTGGCAGTCACATGGATCTTACTCCCTCCGGTCCTAAATATAAGACCTAATTGACATTTTTGAAAAATCCTAAAAAAAGGCAAAATAAGTTAATTATAAATTGATTTACCTAATTTTTCCCTTAAACTAGTTTATTTTACTTATAAACTAATGGATAATCTAAAAATATATCAAATATGTCATGATTTAATTGACTATTTTGCAACCTTAACCTCTCCAAAAAAAAGTCATCTAGGTCCTATATTTAGGACAGGAGGTAGTATTAATGTTTGGGGCTGGATTTGAAAGGAGTGGCATCTTTTTTTTGCATATGTTGCCCACTATGACCAGATTGGAACTTGTTTCTTCATTGGAGTACTCACATGTACAACATATGACAGAATGCATTTGACAAGCTTTGAAATGACAAAAGTGTTTCACACTTTGAATGTACATTACTTTGAGTTTGATGTCTATATGTGTTAAGGTTGCAACAACAGGTTATTCTGTGTACAAAATCAGGGTCTTTTGTCCCCTCACAATTTTCCCCATTTAGTTATTTTTAATTTACGTTCCTTTTAGTTCAATTACGTAGTTCATTAGGCTTATTTTTTAAAATTAATTTCAAGATTAGAGTTTCATTGTCAGCTGTATAAACATTGATGTAGTGATGAAATTGATAAATGTAATTATTTTATTTGTCTTGCAATACAAGAAAATGCATAATTTTGAGATTTCTTTTGTCTATGGACTTTTTTATGCGTATTTTTGGGGCCATCATGGTTGAGTATATCTCTAAATTTAAGAGCGCTTACATCTGGTAGTGGAATTTGAATTTATGATCTTGTAAGATATTAGCCAACTGTTTATTAATTGGACTACTTTTTTGTTGGTTTTTCCTTCTAAATTTCTAGATTTATGGTTGGACGTGATCAGAAAAATCTCTTATCTTACAAGAGTTCAAAATCAGGATTTATCATGTAGAGTCGATTGGTTATTTTATGACAGAAATAAGAAATAAGTCATTTTTTGTTGTTTGACTTTTTTTTTGAACTGAATTTTTGTTGTTTGACTTTGAACATAAGAAATAAGTCATTTTACGACAGAAATAAGTGGATTTCTTGAAACACCTGATGCTTTGTTAGAACATGACAATGTCATCAACTCATCCCTCATATGGCTCACAAACTAAAAATCCATTTTTGTTATCTAAGCGGAATATAACTTTTTTGGTGTTTGGAGCTAGATAAATTCTTTTGGGAAAATTAATTTGAGGTCCCCCACAAGGGGCTTAATACTAGAAAAGTCCCAAAGGTTGAAATAATTAATGTAGGGTCCAAAGGGACCTCACTTTAATATACTTGAAAAGTGAAAAGTCTCTTTTGCCCCTCCCCTCTTATTACTTCATGGGAGTTGTCACATTGGCCCATTAGCTTGTCAAGTTATGCCCATAGAGTTGTCACGGCTGCCCATTAAGTTGTCATGTTTTGCCCATCAATTTGTCACACATGCCCAACAAGTTGTCACATTTAATTTGCCCATTCAGTTGTCAAGTTATGCCCATCGAGTTGTCACGGCTGCCCATTAAGTTGTCAGGTTTTTCCCATTAACTTAAAAGAGGGGAGGGGCAAAAGAGACTTTTCACTTTTCAAGTATATTAAAGTGAGGTCCCTTGGGACCCTACATTAATTATTTCAACTTTTGGGACTTTTTTAGTATTAAGTCCCTTGTGGGGGACCTCAAATTAATTTTCCCAATCCTTTTTTAGATTGTTACAGAGCATATAACATTCTTGCTTTTCTCCTAATCAGTTCATCCCCTCCTTTTCAATGTTTAATATATTATGATTTTAAGTACTATGGAAAAGAACATATAAGTTTAAAAAAATAACGCTTGATCAGTCAACTACTATATTGTGAAATTGTGGTCATCAATAACATTATGAAGATCAAAAGGATTAAGAATAATAAAAAGAGGCACATCTTTTTTTAAAAAAATGCGGCATCTTTTTATCTCAAGGCTTTGATCCCACTTTTTGATCAAAAAAAGGCTTTGATCCCACTAGCTGCTCATATATGTTTAACTCCTTTTTGTATGTCAATATTTGAGTGTCATGTCGGTGTGGTAGCACATATATATTCCTCTCCATCCCATGACCATTATCACCAGTTTAAATCGCATTTAAAGATTCAGAGAGATCGAGGAGAATTCTAATTCATGTGATTATATCATCTGCATCTTCCAAAAGTAATATAAATATATGACTCATATTTAGGAGATCAGAGGAGTACATCATTTGGACATATGTATAAGGGATTACATGGGGACAATCGGGGGGAAAAACATTATTTTTTTCCCTAATGTTGAGAAGAACTCACCCTAATGGTGAGAATTCCATATAGTCCTCCTTCACTTAGCTTGACCACCTTACTATTTCATTAGTTCCGTCCATATAAAAACGTATTTTTTTATTTTGTTTAATGAAGAAAAACTCAAAACTCACATTTTTTTCAAAAAAAGAAAAAAGAAATACTCGTAATATACAAGAATACCACATCGTTCTTCACAGGGCTTTGTGACTATCATGTTTGAATTCTCATTAGTCATTAATATTAGTGGGAAAAAAAATCTTATTTATATGATCACCATACCATCTGAATCCTTCAAATTGTCAATGAAAGAAAAAAAAAGGAAAGCACACTCAACGAGCTCATTAAGCTCATCCTATTTATCACCGATCAATTCAACATTGTAAACAAAAGAGTTGGTGACACATCATTTACCACTTCGCATCTTTTTTATTTCGTATAGCCTCTCAGCATTATTTTGCTCATCATCATTACTCCCTTGCCTTTATTATGTTAGTATGCACACTACTCATTGGTGTATATATGTATGTATAACTTCTCACCATATACATGTGTGTGTGTGTGTCTTCTTGCTCCTGAACTTAGTAGTTTTCCTTTTCAGCATGCAAGCTTCACCTCATCAACCTTATTATTTCTCAACGATGTCTGCCATCAAATAATTAAGGGAAAAATGGATGTAAATCCTCTCTGTATAAGCAGATAAACAATCGAAAGAGGCACATAACTAATTCTTCACGCATCAACTAAAAATACAATTATAAGTATTAAATAATTTTCGGTATTATCCTTATTAGTTAGACAAATTAAACTTCAACATCATATTTATTATATTTTTTGTCACTACCATTATTAAATATGAAGTATATAGGAAAAAAATTCAATGATTATGAAAACTATATCAAAACATCTCATGAATATGTCCCATAACATTTTTATGAAGACATCATAAAACAGGATATATAAGAGTAGTTTGTAATAATTATAAATGTTGGTTGGTATTAGGATGTGGTCCTGTTGGTGTCGGCGTTATGTGTGCGTGTGTGTTGGTATACTCATTTTGCTGTGCAGCATGGATCAGACTCACTCTCTCTCAGTCTGTGTTTGGGCATTGTTTGCAGAAGTTTCAGTTTCAGCGATAAGACGATGAAAAAGTCTCTTGTGTGTGTGTGTCTATACACACACACACACACACACACATATATATATAATATCCTCCTGCCTTTTTCTTCAGTTTTGCAAAATCCTATGCACAGATACACACCTCATTCCAAAGTTTATGGCTTTTGCGGTTGTTTTGATATTACAAATTAAAGAAAGACCTTAATTCACTTTTGTTTCCTGAATTTATAATTTTTTTTTCAAACCGTCCAGTAATCCTGAGTGGTAATGAAATTTGAAATCTCATATAAATAACCGTTGAATTTTAAAATTGTAGAAAGAGGATCTTGAATGGTAAATGTCGCTACTCAACTAGTTAATCATACTATTCAACTAGTTGAAATAATTTTGAAATTCAAATGTCCCTTATTTAGGATTTTCCTATAATTCAATAAGATATTTTAACAAAAAATAGTTTATTTTTAAGTAATTTCTTTAATGTTTATAAATAACTACCTCCGGTTACAAATGGAAGAGTTAGTTGAACCTGCTTTTGCTCTTCAATGTAAGATTTCTTTTATGTCTCCTATATTTATCATATTTCTCTATATTAATTAGTTTGACTTATGAATTAATATACGCCCCTTGATCCATCTTAATTATAATTAAGACTATTTCAGCTTTGTCTTTTAATTAATGAAACAAATTAAATCACTCAATTATAATATGCTACCTCATATCCTAATTATAAGACACAAGAAATTAACTTAATTAATTAATTTCATTAAAGGCCAAATGAGTTGTTAATGACCATCATCAATAACTTAAATAGCTTTGTTCAACAAGTGGAGAGATAGATTGTCAATGGATTTTTCTCCTATTAAATCTCTTGCTTGAAACCTATATACAATTGTCCCTAGAAAAGGTTGTCAAAGTTTTAATTTGCTATTTGTAAACATATTATTATTTATATAGGTCTTAAAATAAGATTAATTTATATTTTTAGAGAGATTGAGTAAGAAAGTCAACTATTTTAAAGTACATACATCTATATTTTTTTATCTAAACAAAAATAATTTAACTCACTTATACATTAATATATAAATTTATGTCATACACCCTCCCTTATGATTTAGTTTTTTTTTTTCAAGTTCCAAACAAAGTTACATTATCTTATTTCAAGGACATGATGGAGCAATTAGTTCAACTGTATTGCATGCACACGCATTATGCAAAGTTGGTAAATTTGGGTTGCACTACGTATGTAAGCCACATTTTTATTTATATAAGTTTGAAGATGATTTTATCATATAAGTTTTTAAAACTAATTAATTACATTCTTCTATGTTACTCTCTTTGAGTCTTTTCACCCTAATATTTTGTGTGTGCGTGTGCGTGTGTGTGTTTGTGTAAATGAAAACATCTAATTCTGAGAAAAAAAAATGAAAGCATCCAATTAATTATATTATGACCCATAAATGTTACAGAGGCAAAGTACTTATAGAGCAATAATACACCTACGCGCTATTCTTAACAGGAAACAATCGAAGCTGATAGACATATTTAAAAACACGTCTCATAGCACAAAACATAACTATTCCTAAACTATATATCACAAGTTTTTGATAATTATATGCTAATTATAAGTAATATTATATTCCTTAATTTTCCTAAAGGGAGGAACTCATAAAACTGATTGGAAGCGATTTCATCATAGTTCATGGAAGCAATATTGAAGGAACAAAACTTATTATGTTTGCTGCTTTCGGTGCCCTCATCAGCATCTTCATCTGATCTCTTAAGAGGAAAAAGCTTAAGGGTTCTGTCATCTTTTACTTCTTCCTCTTCACCATAAATATAACGATTTGTAGGGTTTGAAGATTGTGTACGTATGATCAGTTGTAGTTGGTGTGGTGGTAATAATGCTTTTGATGAGATAGATGCTTAGAATTTGAAAGGAAGCAATCTCGAATTTGACAGTTAGCTTCTTGTCTTTCCTCTCTCTTGATTCTCAAAATGTATAGTGTTTTTCTCTCCTCCCTTTTTGTACTTCTATGAGCTTCTCTTCCATCTGCTCTATTCAGTGAATCAGAAACCTGCAAATTTCAGATGGTGCTGAGATTGATTGCATTGTAAAACTAATGAGATGTATAGCACATTGTTTCATTAATGACCTTCAATAAGAAAAAATGTGTATATAAAACTATGTGTTTCTATTGGATTAGCTTTTTCAAAATTGATTGTACACTGTATATGTTAAGTACTTGGGATCAAAGGAGTGTGGGGAGTTTTAATTTTGATATTATTGAATCACGATATTTAATTTGATTGAGATGTTCTATTATCTATGTAGTCGAACATTGTGAACGTAAAATAGTTTTATTCCTTAAAAATACTAATTTATTTGTCGCCTTTGTTCTAAATTTCAAATAATATCTAATATCAAAATTACTTAAAAACAATAAACGAATACAAATGTAGAGAGAGCAATGTATGGAACTAGGAGTAAAGTTGAAAAAAAGTAAAGAAGGCCATGCATGTTTAGACAAATCTACAACAAAAACTTACATATTGGACTGAAACTTATAGAAACATAAGAGAAACTAATTAATATCTTAAGTTTATATTTGAAACTAATGTATATTGAGAAATATAAAATACTCTAAGGTTGAAATCTCCTCATAATATGTATACATGAAAGTATATGTAAATAAACTTAGTCATATATTCTTTTTCGACAAAACTTTTCATGCCATAAAAAATATCCGTATGGTCTAAAACTGTTGATTTAGGATAGGTAGACCAAACCTAGATACCAAGAAGATCCTTATATACTGTGTTTCTTACTTTCCACATTCATAAAATTAATGTGTTTTGTATGGCATAAAATTTTTCATTGACTAGGGGAGCAAATAATTGGATGCCATTATTATATTGTCCTTGATAATCCGGTTATATATATAGTACACCATATATATATATATATATATATATATATATATATATATATATATATATATATAGCTGAACAATATGCATATGCATGTACCAAACAGAAAGCGAAAAGATAAAATGAACAGTAATGCAGACCTCTGCAAGTGCACTGCAGTTTGAAGAAGATGCCCACTTGTTTGTACCTTTAACTTCATAACTTGTCCCTCTCAATCCTGAACCCATGTCAACGCATATCAAACCCTTAGTCCCACAATATCTATATCTAATAATTAAAATACAACGTTAAATTACATTGTTAACCAAGATTTTTTTTTTGGGTATCAAAGGCCTCAGTGGAAGTATATATAAAAATAGAGCAATATTATTGTTTATGAAAGTATATATTGCTAAAAATGCTAACAATTATATATCGATGTTTGTTTTCATTACATGTTGGGAAACATGCATTGTTATGTTTTGAACTCAAAAACAGTTATGAGACAACTTAAATCTTAACATTATATATGTTATACTTCAAGTCCTTAAGATAAGATGATAGATTGAGCTGACTGATTATTTGATAAGAGTAAAGAAGTAAGATAATCTGTTTAACTATAGTACTACCTCCGGTCCTAAATATAAGACCTAGATGACTTTTTTTTGGAGAGATTAAGGTTGCGAAGTAGGTTATTAAATTATGACATATTTGATATATTTTTAGATTATCCATTAGTTTATAGGTAAAATATACTAGTCTAAGGGAAAAATTAGGTAAATCATCAATTTATAATTAACTTATTTTGCTTTTTTAGAATTTTCCAAAAAAGTCAATTAAGTCTTATATTTAGGACCGGAGAGAGTATAATCTTTCTGAAACACTTATGCATATAATAAGATTATATTACTTCATAAATCCCCTCCTTGTAAATTTGTTAATGCATTAGAATTTAAGTATATTGATATCTTAAACAACTCATAAAATTCAGCGTAAGTGATCATGTATATAAACAAAACTTAGGATAAGGAAAATTAAGCTAAAACTGTTATACCACCACAAGCATGTTGCGTTGATTGCACCATTAGCTTTTCAGGGAAATGATTTTTCAGTTGATGATGATGATGGTCAGAAGAAGAGGGAGGAGGAGAAGAGGTAATTTCCATGTCACAAAGACGTCGTTTCTGGCGGGCTCTTGCTTTGTGATTCTGGAACCAGTAGAAGACATTCTTGGCTTGGATATTACCAAAACGACGTAGTTGTAAAGCTATGAGCTGGATTTGTTGAGCTGTGGGTGTCTTAGTTCCTTGTGTGTAGAGTTGTTCAAGGTAAAGCAATTGTGCAGGTGTTGGACTCCACCTTGTGCTGCTTGTAATACCTTCTCCTCCATCTCCTACATTACAACTAAAGATAAATTAAAAGAGAAATATCAATGTATAAATCTTTATATATAAATAAACGTTTAACTAGTACTATATACTAAACTAACAGAGAATCCAATTTCTCTACTCATAAAATTAAAGAGACGAATAAAGAAAGTTAAGTTAGTCATATCTAAAAACTGTCTTTTTATCTTTCTTTTTCAGCTTACTACCTATTTCGCTAACATTTATAAGTAGGAGTGCATTTCAGGAAATATTCAATAATAATTTTCAATGTTTTTAATCATATAATTTAGTTACTGTGATTTAATAAAAAGTACCAACAAGTAGTAATTTCTCCTACCTCCCGTGTAAGATGTCATATATTGTGGAAAACAGGAAAAATACATTACAGTGGTAGTGCTACGAACATCGTACCCTCTTGTCATCTTGTGGTCCATGATGGGGTGGCAAGAACATCAGAAACATATATGCGTGGGAAGGGTAATTACATGAAAGGAATCCCAGTTTATAAATCGTTCTCTCTTCATTTTGCTTGACCCCACGCTTTCTCTCCAAAAGCCTTTTTCACCCATCCAAAGATAAACACAAAAGCCTTTGTAAGAATTTTCTTCAATTTAAGCAACCACCTTCCTTCCGATTCGTTCTTTTTTATTCTTTTGATTAATTATATATAAATGAGACATTTTATTTAAATATGAAAACAAGCTTAACTCTTGGAGATTGTCCCTCTTACAAGCTAGATGCAAATAATCAAGTAGACACAAATCTTAGCCTTAACTGACTGACATTTGGTTAGAACAAAAAACTGGATAATTTCCTCAACTAGAAGATGGTCTAGTTTATGATCCAAAAATAGGAGCTGTAGAGCGCGCATAATTATATGAAGTCTGAAAATAGCTGGATTATCTTGAAACCATACAGCTCTTACACGATATCCAGCCTTAATGGATATAATTTTAGCTTCCATTGAGAACAAACAGCTACCTATGTTATAAATTTGCGAAGTGTAGCCGTGAATTTGCATATACATGTTGTAAATTCACATAGGAGCACAAATGTCTTCTCATTTTTATCCAACGATGTGCATGCAGTGAAATTTCAAAATCTTTTGAGGCATATAAAATTAAGGGCGAAGGCCCAAAAATGATACATAACTATTGGCCAAGGAACAAAAATAGTACATAACTATTCCAGGGTATAAAAATGATACTCATCTTTTACCATGTGATCAAAAATGATATTTTCACTAATATGACAATAATATTAGACATGAAAAGTCCAAAATGCCCTTATAAATTAATTGTCACCCGGTAAAAGTTTATTTAATGATAAGGGCATTTTGAACATTTCATGTCTAATATTATTGTCATATTAGTGAAAATATCATTTTTGATCACATGGTAAAACTTGGGTATCATTTTTGTACCTTGAAATAGTTATGTACTATTTTTGTCCCTTGGCCAATAGTTATGTATCATTTTTGGGCCTTCGCCCTAAAATTAATTTGAAAATTTCCCAGTTATTCTTTAACTTAAGCAATCACCTTCCTCCCAATTAAATTTGTTTTGATTTGCCTTTTGCTTTTAACAGATCTCAAGGTAACAAATCTCCCGTTTAGTTTTTCATAATATTTTTTTTTATCTCTACCTACCGGTGAATTTGGTTTGTTGGATTCTTTTCCTTTTCCTTCACCCACTACCACTTTCGTTGCCACCAAAATTTCACTTTCAAACATTGCTCTCACTTCAACTCTTTTCTTTTTGCTTAATTAACCTCGTTGAAACTTCTTCCCACTATGATTTCCTACCAATCTTTCACATATTTTATCCCTTCCAATTTTTGGGAAAAATTTTCCATTGGAAGTTTAATTGCTAAAAAAAATATAATAGTAATTTCTTATACACAAAAAACAATACTGTTTTGTGAATTTGTATACCCGGAGCAATGTTGCTCATCAGCAGCAATGTTGCTCATCAGCTGGTTCAAGTCTTTCTGAGAAAAAAAAAACACCGGCTGAGCTTCCCTCCTAATTTTCCATGCACTTTTTATTAGATAGCGTTTTGGCCAAATTTAATTAGGCTTACACGTGACATCAATGTGTAGAAGTGAGATGGTAATTTAATTTTTAATTAACCTTTTCTGCACCATTATAACTAATTCAAGAGTAAGTAGTTTAGGGAATCCAATACATTTTTTATATAAAAAATGAGTTATATATCATTTTAGTCAATGAACACTTATTCAATTATCAATTTACACAACGAACAACATATCAAAAATTAAAAAAAAATTTGGCCAACATTATTGAATTTTGCTTAATTGTCATTAGATTGGCCAATGACATAGCCAACGACTTGTATACGCATGTCAATTATCTAATAATTGTAGGCACATTGTTGCTTTTTAATTTTCTTAGATAAAATTGATACCATGTATATTGTTTATTGTGTAAATTGATACTTGGTAATTGTTCATTAGCCAAAATAATTTTTAACTTAAAAAGAAAGTCCAGCACTTATGTATCTATATTGATTTTTGCAATCAGTGTAGAAATTCAGTTAAAAAAAAAGCAGTTCAAGAAAATCAGTGTAGAAATTTTTGATTTAACCAGGGCAAAAAGAATTTTTTTTTTCGCCAATGGCATCATAAAAAGCCAAAGCACATTTTTTCCTCAGAAAATCCTATTAATTTCATCTGGTAAGGTCTCCCTTTGCTGTCTCCAGGTTACGCAGTTTACGGTTTGAGAGTAAACAAGTTCAAAAACAGATCCATTATACTTGAGATGAATTAAATGTTGCAGTTATTTTTTAAAATGAAATATTTTATCCTCTTTATCAAAAGTATCCTCTTTATACCATATTTTATCCACTCTGTTCACTTTTTCTTCAAGAGGGACAGAAATCCAAAAGGATATCGAACAGTATTAATGTTAAAGCAGATTCCAGATTGAGAAAAGCTCACGGGTGTTAATTGGAATGTAATGAACTATTCCCCTAAAGATTCAGTTTAATTAACTTGTCCATTATTGCCAATAACTTGCAATGATTAAAAAATAATGCTACCCTAAGTCACCTATAATTAGGTGTCCTTTGCTTCAAGGGCAAAATTGGTAGATTATACCAATTATGCTAAAAAAGATTGAAGAGAGAAGAGTAAGTTCCAAGCATGATATTTTTCTTGGATTTCAATTATAGCAATTACAAGTACTACAATTAACGATTTACACAGCTACAAACAAACAAAAATTGACGTTTTAACGTCACCTTTTGCCTCCATCCTAGTTTCGCAATGACACACACACTTTCATATATCTTTGTTTCATAAATATACACTACAAAAAACGGGGCTCATATCGGCGTTTTATAGGGCCTCGAATCGGCGGAATTTTCTGGCGGAATAGCGCTACGGCGTTTTGGCAAAACGCCTAAATATTTGCCGTGGGAATGCGACATTTAGGCGTTTTGAAAAACGCCTAGACGAGGGGCAAAACGCCGGTATGCGGAAATAATATTTTTTTATTTATGCACATAGGCGTTTTATAAAACGCCTATGTGCGGTATTAAATAATAATATTTCATACCGGCGTTTTGCAAAACGCCGGTATGTGTTTTCCAAAAAAAATAAAAAACATTTTTCTTCCTGATTGTTTAGAACCAGGAAGAAAAATGTTCAAAAACATAAGGAATAATATGTTAATTCCAAAGTTACATACACATAAAGAATAATATATATAAACATAAGCAATAACAAGAGTAATTCATAAAACATGATACCCAAATATATAAAATCAAAACAACAAGCAATATGTAAAAGAAAAGCAATAAGATCATATCAACATTATAAAATCAAATATCACCAAAAAACACGAAATAAAAAACATCAGCAAAACTAGCCAAAAAAACAAAGCAACAACAACATTTAATGAGAGACGAAGAGAAGAAAAATAGAAGAAAACGAGAAAATGAGCAACTTTGCGGAAGGAGGGAGGTGCTATTTATAGGGAACGGAGGTGCGTACCGGCGTTTGGAAAACGCCCATATGCATTTTAATATTAAATAATGCATATAGGCGTTTCAGGGAAACGCCTATATGCTTTCTAATGCATATAGGCGTTTGGCGGAAACGCCTATTTGCATTATTTTAATGTAAATAATGCATATAGGCGTTTCCTCAAAACGCCTGTATGCAATTAAATATTTATTTAATCGCATATAGGCGTTTTGAGGAAACGCCTATATGCATTTAGTGCATTTAATATGCACTTAATGCGCAGATAGGCATTTTTCAAAACGCCGATATGCGCATAAAGTGCATATTAAATGCACGTTATGCACATAGGCGTTTCTCAAAACGCCTATGTGCGATTAAAATAATATTTAATCGCAGATAGGCGTTTTGAAGAAACGCCTATATGCGGTTTTCTGAATAAAAAAATAAAAAAAAACTGTCAGCCCCTCTTTTTTAAATTTAAAAACCATACCGGTGTTTGTTATACACAAAACGCCGATATGGAAACGCGGGAAAAAAGGCGGGAAGCGCGCGCCAAATTTATTGGCGTTTTCATATAGGCGCTTTGGGTAAAAACGCCGGTATGCGTCTCATATCGGCGTTTTGGACCAAAACGCCGGTAAGGTTGCGCCGGAATGACCCGTTTTTTTTGTAGTGATACAACCTATTTAAAAATATATAATTCCGGAATATAAATCTCTTTCTATTATGTTTAAAAAAAATCAACTATAAATTGTATCTAAAAAATAGAGGGAGTACTTATTATATTCACATCAAATTCCTTATACCATTACCTCAAAGATTCAATTAGACAAGTTCATAATTCATATTTTTCTGTGAATTTTTGGTAAAATAAAAATATTTTAAAATTAAGACGTGTGATCACATAAAAATGGAAAACTTGACATGATTTATTTTTTGGTCAAATGAGACATGATGAATATAAAGAATTTTTCACATAAATACTTTCCTATTTTGACATTTAAAAATTAATAATTAATTTAAATTATGCTATATATGGTATTTGAACGGTTTGAACAAGAGTAGGTTACATTGCAATTTAAAATGGGAAAATTTCAGTAGCGGATAGAGAAGCTATTTAATATAAAATATATATTATATTATATTAATATATATTTTATATTAAATATGAATTATGAGTTAAAAGGACCCAAATATTATGAAACATCTCCCTGCATTCTGAGTTAAAAGGAGGTAGGTCCAGGATACCGGATAAAGAAATTCAAAAAAAAAATCTCCCTGCATTCTTGAGAAAATAAAATTGGAAAAATCTCAAATAAATAACAGTTGAATTTAAAAATATTAGAAATGAGATTTTGATTAGTAAATGTCGCTGATCCATTAGTTAATCATGTTATTTAACAAGTTAGAATGATTTTGAAATTCAACTGTCTTTTATCTCTAAAATTTCCCCAATAAAATCTTAAAGTTAAATAATTTGATTACTGTTGGAGCAAGTACAAAATAAATTACGTACTGTTGAGAATCTTTAAAATATATATTAATTCTCAAGACAAGTAAATATATTTTTGAAACATAGGTATTTCAAAATGCATGATAAATATGTAAATTTTCAAGAATAGTACACTTACACTCCACATACATGAAAATATTTCTAAAACATCTATTTCCAACACATATTGGTATTACTATTTACATCACCTCTAGCTAAGAAATACCTTTATCTATAGGGGCAAAGAGGCAAAATTAGCCACCTAAATTTTCCAAATGGACAACTTTGGCACCAGTAAATTGGATGGTGCAAAACCGGACATTATAAAGCAAAATGAGACAAATTTAACCACGCCGTTAAGTTGAAGCTAACAGACGTGAGTGTTGGCGTGGGGCCCACCTTCATTAACCTCTAGCTTCAACTTAACGGCGTGGCAAAATTTGTCTCATTTTGCTTTATAATGTCCAGTTTTGCACCAGCCAATTTACGGGTGCCAAAGTTGTCCATTTGGAAAATTACGGTGGCTAGTTTTGCTCATTCGCCCTTATCTATATTGATAATAAACATGTTTATCTCAGAAATTCTCAAAATTATCTTGTAATTGACATATTTGCTCTCATATACTCTTTCTTCTGCAACATTATTTTCAATTCATTTATTACTTTCTAAATACTTTCATGCTCAAAATTTGTACACTTGCTTTAAAAATTATAACATTTATATTGGAAATCAAAGTTTTCCCTTAAAGACCATTGTAGTGATGTTTTATAGATTAATGCTTTTGCCCTAACTTAAATTTTCCAAGTGAGAATGATAAATTATAAATTTAACAAAACTGAAAGCACAGTGGTTACTATCATCTCTATAATAGGTACTCCCTCCGGTCCTAATTATAAGTCGCCTTTGACTTTTTTGGAAAATCCTAGAAAAGCAAAATAAATTAATTATAAATTTTTTTACCTATTTTTTTCCATTATACTAGTTTACTTTACCTGTAAACTAATGGATAGTCTAAAAATATATCAAATATATCATAATTTAATAACTTATTTCGCAACCTTAATCTCTCAAAAAAAAAAAAAGTAAAAGGCGATTTAGTACATTTTTAACTCATTACTAGGAATAGAATTCTTGTCTGCTGAGCCATTTGGACAATGGAGGATGGAGACCCATTTGTGATAATGGTATGTTAATCATTGTCCACTGTATAAACACTAACAATATTACTTCTTCTCTTTGCTTTGGAAGAAACTCATCATTTTGCTCTCTCCTAATGGCCAAAAAAACACATTTTTTCCTCTATGCTTCTTTGTTCACATTTGTGTTCACCATTTTCCCGCCATGTTTGTCACTAAGCATAGAAACTGAGGCCCTTCTTCAGTTCAAGAAGCATTTGAAAGACCCTTTTGGTTGTTTGGCTTCTTGGACTGATTTGAAGTCTCCTTGTGAATTTTATGGTGTTGAATGTGATAGATTTTCTGGGAAAGTTGTGGAAGTTTTACTAGAGAATAAGTCACTTTCTGGGGAGATTTTCCCATCAATTTTTGCTCTTGAAAATCTGAGAGTTTTGTCACTTGCATCAAATTTTATTTCTGGGAAGCTTCCTTTTGAGATAACAAATTGTAGCAGCCTTAAAGTTTTGAACTTTACTGGAAATGAGATGGTGGGGATGATTCCAGACTTGTCTGGGATGAGAAATCTCAAAGTTCTTGACCTCTCTGCAAATTACTTTTCTGGTAGATTTCCAAGCTGGGTTGGGAATTTGAGTGGTTTAGTTTCATTGGGGTTAGGGGAAAATGAGTATGTTGAGAGTGAGATTCCTGAGACTCTTGGGAATTTGAAGAGCTTGACTTGGCTCTATCTTGGTGGTTCTCATTTGATAGGAGAGATTCCTGAATCAGTTTATGAAATGGAGGCTCTGGAGACATTGGATATTTCTAGGAACATGATATCTGGGGAGGTGTCCAAGTCAATTTGGAAGTTGGGAAATCTTAGTAAGATTGAGCTTTTCTCGAATAATTTAACTGGGCGAATCCCGGCCGAGCTGGCAAAATTGACCAAGCTTGAGGAGATTGATATTTCTATGAACCATATGTATGGTGAATTGCCAGAGGTGATTGGTAGTATGAAGAAGTTGGTTGTTTTTCAACTCTATGAAAATAACTTTTCTGGTGAGCTTCCTGCTGGGTTTGGAGATATGCAACATCTTGTTGGATTCTCGATTTATCGAAACAGCTTCTCTGGGAGATTTCCAGAAAACTTTGGCCGGTTTTCACCACTGGATAGCATTGATATATCTGAGAATCAATTTTCAGGTGATTTTCCAAAGTTTTTGTGTGAAAGCAGAAAGTTGAAATTTTTGCTTGCTTTACAAAATAATTTCTCAGGTGAATTGCCTGAGACTTATGTTCAATGTAAGTCATTGGAGAGATTCAGGGTAAGCAGTAACCACTTGTCTGGAAAAATTCCAAATGAGCTGTGGGCACTACCTTTTGTGAAGATAATTGATTTCGCTGACAATAATTTTGGTGGTGATTTATCTCCAAAAATTGGTCTTTCTTATAGCTTAAGCCAGTTAGTTCTAACAAAGAACAAATTTTCGGGTAAGCTTCCTTCGCAAATTGGTAAACTGATGAATTTGGAGAAGCTATATTTGGGTAACAACAAGTTCTATGGTGGAATACCAGCTGAAATCGGAGCTCTGAAGCAATTATCCTCTTTTCATTTAGAAGATAATTCATTAACTGGATCCATACCTGCAGAACTTGGCAATTGTGATAGGCTAGTGGACTTGAATCTTGCCCAGAATTTTCTGACTGGCTCTATCCCTCACTCAGTTTCACTTATGAGCTCATTGAACTCTCTCAACCTATCTTGCAACAAACTTACAGGCTCAATCCCAGAAAGTTTGGTGTCAATGAAATTGAGCTTGATTGATTTTTCAAAAAACCAGTTGAGTGGCAGAATTCCAAACAATCTTTTAATTATTGGTGGCGGTGAAGCTTTTGTTGGCAACCCGGGACTTTGTGTCGAACAAAATTCAAGAACTTTCATCATTTGCACAAGCATGCATGATCAGGAAAGGGTTGGTGATGATAAGATAGTAATTCTTTCTGTCAGTACTTCTATCTTGATTCTAGTGTTGGCATTTATTCTTCTGAGTTACCAAATCTTCAAGTATGAAAATGCAGACCTAGAGAAAAACTTGCAAGATAAAAAAGAAACAGATTCAAAATGGAGCATTGCTTCTTTCCACCAAGTTGATCTTGATGTGAGTGAAATATGTCATTTGGATGAAGATAATTTGATTGGTACTGGTGGTACTGGGAAGGTGTATCGAATTGACTTGAAGAAAAATGGTTCCACGGTTGCTGTAAAACAACTTTGGAAAACTGATGGTGTAAAAATATTGGCTGCAGAAATGGAGACTTTGGGAAAAACAAGACATAGAAATATAGTTAAGCTTTATGCTTGTCTGTTTAAAGGAGGATCAAACTATTTAGTGTTAGAGTACATGCCAAATGGCAATCTTTTTCAAGCTCTTCACAGAGAGCGAAAGGGTGGTACAGGATTGGATTGGTACCAGAGATATAAAATTGCACTGGGAACTGCAAAAGGAATTGCCTATTTACATCATGATTGCTCTCCTCCTATCATTCACAGAGACATAAAATCCAGTAACATTTTGCTTGATGAGGATTATGAGGCGAAAGTTGCTGATTTTGGTGTTGCAAAATTTGCTGAAAAAAATGATCAACATTCGGGATTTAGCTGTTTTGCTGGTACTCATGGTTATATTGCTCCTGGTAAGAGTTTTATCAAATAAAAGCATTGTTCTGTTATTTTTGTTGAAGATTTTCCTATCTTGATGCTATATGTCATATGTGAATTAGAAAATTTCTTCAGACCACTTTATAGTTCAATCTGATGTATACTTTGCTGCATAATACTCCTTTTTAACTGCATTCATGATTTTAGTCGTACCTGATAATGACCCTCAATTTCATGTTCCTCTACCACTTTCATCTAATGAGCTGAGAAGTTGTTGGAAATATTTCATAAAAATGTGTTTTGTTCTTTCTACCTTATCTTTTTCTCACTGACACTTACCACCTTTATGATTTGTTTTCATTTTGGTTCAAAAATCATTTTGTCTGTAATTTAGTTTGGATAACCATAGCAATTAGAAGAAGTGTCTTGATGCGAAGGAACCATGGACTTTAAAGTTATTATGAATATCTCACTCTTTATGATGATCGGTGTATCTTCACTTCTGAGCATATTCATATTAATTTTTACCATTTGGAAACAAATTTGTCTCTTGACAAAGGGTCATAGTGAATCCCATTTAAAGTCTGAATTGTACCCTGTGTTTGAAACATCTGCACCTGCATTTTATATGAGATCATTTTTTCTTGTTTTGAAATAATAGTGCTTCAAGGAAGAATATTACATTAGATACATCTTAAAAATATTAATGTTGATTGCCTGAAATGAAAATCTCTTTTATAATATCCACTTCAATATTGTTAAATTTTGTTTCCTGTAAAGGGATGCACATTCAGCAAAATCAGTCCTCGTCTTGCTGTCGTTGCTTTAAATCTTAGAATTACGATTGAATGAAAAGGCTTATTTTAATTTGTTTGAAATCTTTATGGAACTACAAATGCTCCCCAGACATGGCTAAACGCTATACTATTTGTTCAGGTAGCCTTTATTTTATTTTTATTCTTTTTAGTCCTCTTTAAACTGTAAAATAAACAAAGACTAGCTATGAATTATAACATATTCTTTTTTCAAATGAGTGCCTAGAATTTTTGTTTATGGTGTGCATAAACTGCATAAAATTGTTGATTTAACTTCTACCACTATTATAATATGCTCTTCCTTGTATAATATTAGTAATAGTCCTTATAGTTTGATGGAATTTTTAGTTTTGTCCTATAGTTTCTTTAGATTTTTGTTTGAGTTTACAATAGTTCCATATGCTTTTAATGAGTTTTGGTTTTGGTCCTTATATTTCAACTCAAATCAATTCCTTACTATAGGGACCAAAACCAAGTACTTGAAATTACATGATCCAGAACCAACGATTGAAACTGTTAGGTCCAGCAATGACATTAATTCTCAAATCAACTTCTAACACTTAGTAATATACTCTTTCTTGTAGAGCTTGCATATACACGTGAAGTCAGTGAAAAGAGCGATGTGTACAGCTTTGGAGTAGTCCTGTTAGAATTACTTACAGGAAGGGAACCCATTGAAGAAGATTATGGAGAAGGGAAGGATATTGTATATTGGGTTATGACTAATCTGGATGACCGTGAAAGCGCCATCAAGAGCCTTGATGATAAAATAGCATCTGAGTCTGTTGAAGATGAAATGATTAAGGTATTGAAGGTTGCTATCCACTGCACAACCAAGCTCCCTTCTTTGCGCCCTACTATGAGAGATGTTGTCAAGATGCTTGTTGATGCTTATTCTAGTCCTTTTCAATCTCCAAACAGCGATTTTGAGAAAGGTGTTCATGATTTTATCTAGTACTTGTCAGATTTATAATGTAAATACTTGAAAACCGGAGTCATGTTTACCAAATTGTAGTATGAGGCATCTAAGGATTACTTATGAGTATGATTTTATATATATCTTCAGCTGAGTAATTGGTCATGACCCCCAGTTTTTTAAGTAGAAATTGAAATTCTTTTCTTCAAAGAAGTATAGCAAGAAAAAAATGGCATGCTTCCATCATCATTTTCCATATCTTGAAACATAGATAGATGTTGATTCAAGAATGTAAAGCATGGCATTCATATTATGGGAGGATTCAACATCATAACATTTCCTTGTTAGTGTGTCTAACAATAATATGTCAATCCTCTTTGTATAATTATTATTTAACATCATAGAAGGGATGAGGTTCATCATTCACCTTAAGAACTAAATTAGTGGCTTCAATGCAGCTTGAGGAAACAAGTATGTGTATATATCCCTCTGGATAACATATTTGAAGGCCAAGTATGACTCAAAAGTTAAATATAATGGCGGGAGGAACAGTATGTAGTTCACAAATGCGTGTCTCCCTTTTCAACTGTATATATGCCATTGTGAAATGACTTTTTCCCAACAAATTGCTATTGTCTACAAGAGCTATATTTTCTACAAATTGCGTCCATTGGATGTAGAAGATGGTGTCATTTTGAGTGAACTAGGTAATTTTATGTTAAATCATGTTTTGTTGTTATTGTTACTACCTCTAGTCCTAAATATAAGACATAGTTGACTTTTTTGGAGAATCCTTAGAAAGTAAAATGAGTCGCTTAATCATAATATATTTCATATATTAATAGATCATATGTTAGTTTATAAGTCAATTAAATTAACTTAGAAGAAAAATTTAGGAAAATCAATTTCAATTATCTTATTTAGTATTCTTAGGATTCTCCAAAAAAGTCAACTATGTCTTATATTTAGGATCGGAGGTATTAAAATCATTTCCATGATGGGCGTGTTGCCTGACCCTGCCCTACCCCTTCTTCATACCTTGGGTTACTTTGGAGAATGGAAAATGAATAACTAGTAACCTTTTTTTCCTTTTTCCTTTATCACGGGTTAGAGACTTATTTTCCTTTCTACGTGATTGGATCCTCGCATCACTTTTCCTCTTCACACCTACTTACATCCAATCAGTTGACCTTTTTCCTACACCCTTGCCCATTTTTGTAATACAATCCATAGGTCACTGATACAAAAAATATAATCCATAGGTTAGCTAATAGCACATTCACCACTATGAGCAATGGGAATGATACACTTTGATTCGATGAGCCAGGTGAAGGACGGGACTGAAACACTCTGAATCCACGAGCCAGGAGAAGGACATTTTGATCATGATTTTGACATGGAAGAGTCATTCATTAGCAGAATAAATGTCAAGAAAGCTTTGCTTGTGAAGGGTATGTTTTGGTGTGACAATTTCAAAATTTAAATGTTAGAAAGCCAAAGGACAACTCGTTTTGTGGGTGTAATAAATGTTTCATGTGTTTTTAACACGCATCCCAAGGAGAAGAGACAAACTAAGTAGGATATTTTATTCAAGGGTTTCTCTTATGAACAGTGTTTTGAGTTTATATTCAAAAAGTTGATGGAATTACTTTTAGAGGATAAATAGATGATTTCACATTATATATTCCATCAATTGGAATTGGGTCATCAATGTCGCACTACACCATGTAATGATCATCAATCATCAATGGTTCATCCTAAAAGGCATAATCTCTATCTTCTCTTTCTTAAAGCAAATGACACAATCTAATATCCATTGTTAAAGGAATAGTTTTCAATGAATCCATTGGTCACCACATACCATTAATTCTATCAACTAAATGCTTTAGAATCTTTACTCTCATTACCTTGACAATAAGTGAATTCATCCATAGATGGAACCAATTAGTGAACTCCTCCGCTATCATCGTTAATTTTGGAATCTGACCTGTTTAACTAGTTATCATCATACTTTTTCTTACCCTTCTTCTCTTCTCTACATCTTTCTTTAATAAGAAGAATATGAAGTGATTCTTCTGCTGCAGCCAATTCTATTCAATGAAGTCAAGGGGGCTGTTTTTGGGCTTTCCAAAAAGAGTGCTATCGGCCCCAATGTTTCAACATGGTTTCTATCAGAAGAACTAGAGTTTACTACTCCAAGATGTTTCAGTGGTTTCATATATTTTAAACTCAAAATTCATTTTGAAATACATGAACCAAAGCAAAATGTGATTCTCAATCCAAAATCTGAGTGAGCACCCACAAAATTTCAAGGACTGGAGGCCCATAAGTCTAAGCAATGTATTCTACAAAATTATTTCTAAAATCCTTTGCAATACATAACGAAATTCTTGAAAACCTCATCCATCCCTGCTAGAGTGCCTGAGGAAAAAGTGACAGCTCTGAAAGTTGATTTTTCAAAGGCATTTTGATAGACTTTCTTGGGAGTTCATCACTGCAATCCTTCACAAATGAACTTTTGTGAGAAAATAATAAACCTGATTTATTAGTGCCTTTCGATAGTTACACATCACTTGCTCCTCAACGGTCAAATAATATGATCAAAAGCAAGTTTGACAAGTAGTAATTGATACCAATTATGAGCTCTGACTGGAAACTTCCATTTAATTGACCTATGTTACTTGATTATGTCTCATCTGTTTTAAAATTTTGAATGCACATGACTTTGTTTCTTCTTTTTTTGATACATAAATTTTAGGAAGGGGTTTGGGTTCAACCCAATCCAAGGGCAGGGCACCTAACTCATAATCCACTGGGGCCTGTCCCTGTGGGCTCTGGAGCATGACAAACAAGCCCTTTATGTCTGTCCACACAGGTAGGTTACTCCCAGCTTCACTTAGCTACAGAGATGTCTCCCCAAGCGCCGCGATGGAGACACAACAAAGTGTCACTCCCCAGGATCGAACTCGCGACGTGGTCATGACTTTCTTTCTTCTAATACTTGCATTTCCAATAATTCAATTCCTATATTTTCCTCCTTGATAAACTTGATCATCATATCATGTGGAGCTTTCTCACTGTTGTGATACCATGTATTATGTACATGATGACCCAACGAAACGTAACTCGGAATCAAAGAACCTTCACCTGTGATACTCCCTCTATATTCTTAAATATAGTAGTATCAGTTAAGCTAGTTAGAAAAAGATAATTTTTTGAATGCACCTTATCTACCTATCTTTATTTCCATATGCTCTCTCTTGCTTAATTATTGATGAAGAATATCAATAAAGTTTAAATGGGAAAATGTTGAGAAATATTATAAGAAAAAACTTGTATATAGAAACAAGGTCATCTACCTGATTAGGTCCTATATTTTTTATTAGAGAAAGTATTGTTAAGGTAAAGTATATAGGCTTATGGTAACAAGCCTTATCAAATATATACCTTTTGTAGCTACATTTTGATTGATACACTTGTCCTCTTGCTAGGCTAACAAGTGTCCTCTCCTATTATAGAATTTTTCTTTTTTGCAATTAATTTGATTGTGATTGGGATATCAAGTCCAAATGTGGAAAAAAAAATCAATTTACGATTTGATTTTTTTTATAATTTTTGTTTCAACCATATTCAATTCTATTTTGTAAAAAATCAATTTATAATTAATTAAAGATCTTAATCATTAATTCAGACACATATGAAATGTGTATAAATACCTTCCAAATGTGGAAAAACAATCAATTTACGATTTGATTTTTTTTATAATTTTTGTTTCAGTCATATTCAATTCAATTTTGTAAAAAATCAATTTATAATTAATTAAAGATATTAATCATTAATTCACACACATATGAAATGTGTATAAATACCTGCTGTGTGGCCTTGCCTGCAAGAACAATCCATGACTTCATACAAAAGAATTATTAACATTCACGAGTGTTAATATGTCATGCTAGGAGTGTAGGTGTCTATGCCTGTAAAACTGTTGGAGTTATCAACATTAACGTGTGGGTGTGTCATAAGGAACATGTCCCAAATTATAAGGGATTGTGGAGGTCCAAATTATAAGTGAATTTGGATTCTTATGTGGGTAAGAGGAAAAGTTAACTCATAAAAACAATTGACCACAAGAGGAATCCGGCTATATTCCCCATCCATTCATACGAGTTAATATGTTAACCAAGCACCTTTTACTAGGCTATATTTGTTTAATCTGAAATTAATGTATTTGTAAACAAATAAGTTAATAAATCATTAATTTGGATTTGTAGGTTAAAGGAAATCAAAAGTTGATTTCATGAGTCACTAATGCATATCATTCATTGCTAATAATATTCATATACTTTTTGGGAAGCATTTTTTTTACCAAGAAGCAGGAATTTTTATTAAACTAGAAAATGAGAATACAAAATGGGTCTGCAAAAAATAAAATTCAAATGATAATACATTGAAACCCTAAAATGGTAAACATGGATATGAGAGAGCCGCCGCCGCAAAAACCCTATCATCCTCTTCATCTTTCCTTCATGAAAATTTGTGGGTAGAAAAGAACCGTCACCGGTAGAAACACCATTGAGTAGTGGTTGTTCAAAGAACCATCCCAAAGGATCCGCAGCTCTTATTGACAATAAACCAATCAATTTGGTTTTCAAAGAAACTCCATGAGTAGATCTCAGGGAAACAAATGTAACATCCTAAAAATTTAATACAAGATCAAGGAGTGTTTTGGGAAATAATAAATGGAGAAAGTGGGAATTTTGGAATTTTTAGGGATTTTTTGGTGATTTTTGAGGACATTTTGGAAATTTTGAATAATAAATGTGCTTATAATTAATTAAGAAATTGAAGAATTTGAAATATGAGGGAATGGAAATACTCAAAATATTTTGAAAGTTAAGGAGATTGGAGGCTGGTTTAAGTGGTTTTAAATTAAAAGAGTACACTATGGCAAGTTTGGGCTGCAAATTATCAATAACCCACCCTATAAACACTAAACCAAACACTCCCTCCCCTTCATTTTTCATTTTCTTCTTCTTCCTCACTTCCCTCACCGATTTCTCTCTCTCTCTCCTTCGATCCCTTTCTCTTCTCTTCTCTGTTTCTGTCGCCAGCGGCGACGGAGAATGGCGGAGCAAGCCGCCATCGGAGTGGCTTCTCCCATACACTCTCCATTCGTCTTTCTTACTTCCTCCTCCCCAAGTCTTGGAAGCGTCGAGCATCTCCCTCCGTTCGGTCCGGCGTCACCTTCGTTTTCGTTGCATTTTTCCGGCGGCCTGGGCGATCGGCGACGGCGGACGGCGGCGGTGCAAGATGGGTTTGGTTGTTCTTGTTGTTTTTCGAAGTAAACTCCTTCCCAACTTCATTTTCTCATTTCTTTGCTTCTCTTTGGATGTAAGCTCGGCCAGCCACCATTAGAAATGGTTTCCGGCGAGCTGAACGGCGGCCAGCAGTGGTGGTGCACCCCTCTTCGCGTAGAAGCTTCCGTAAGCATTTTTACTTGGTTTTGATTTAGTTTCTTGAATTTGTGTTGTTGGTAAAGTTAGGGTTTTGGTTAAAGTTTAGACTTTTGGAGCTTTAAAACTATAATAACAAGTGTCAAGTATTTAATTTGAAGTTTCTTTGAAGCAATTGAGTTTTGGTGAAGTTTTCTATTTATTTTGAAATTTCTAGGTTTTAGGGTTTCTTGAAACTAGGTGTTTTGATGAGGTATGAGTTATTGGTGAAAACTGAAAGTTAATATATACTTACTAAGGTTGTCTAATGATATTGAAATGGTGGAATTAATTGAATTGAGGTTTAGGCAAAAGGTTGGTGAATAAAGTGTTGAATAATGAGAAATTGGTATATGATTAGGTGACATATGATTTAATGGACTCATTGGTGGTTAGTAAAGGATTAATAAGGTTTAATAATGATATTGGAATGGTGAAAGTGATTGGATTGGTGTTGGAAGGAAATTTAGTAGTTAAAGTGTTGATTAATAGAGAATTTGGTTATGTAAATGTATGATGGGCAATGTTGGAGGTTAACAAAATAGGTTTGGAATGCCATAGTAGGTTAGAATTAAAAATTGGTGAGATTGAAGTGGTTGATGTTATAGGTAAAGATTCACGATGATTATTTGATAAGGTGGAAGAGTTGGATTTGATGAGGATTTGTTGAATGATAATTTGAAATAAAGTAGGATTGATTTGTTGATGTTGGATTATGATATAGATTTGGAAAAATGTTTAAATGAGACTTGAAGTTTCATTATGTTGGGATAAACTTCACAAAGGCATAGGTGCATAAAGTTGTCGAATTTATGGTGAAGGGGTTTATTAAAGAGTTGGGAGGATTAACTTGAGCATAAATCAATTTTTGAGTTATTATAGCTAAGTGAAACTATGATTGAAAGGAAAAACTCTTGGAGAGTGATAACTTGCGGTTGATTATAGACGGAATTACAGAAATTAGAGGAGATAAGAGTATGTTTGGAATCGGTTGGGTTGGGATTAAATTTGACAATGGATAAATGATTACTCATCGATAGTAGTTGTTTTGATGTTGATTGATTATAGATTATGGATGAATTAATATAGAAGAAAAGAATGCATAGTAACCCTATGGTAAATATTTGGAGTCTTAGAAGTGTTATAACTATTGTTCTTAATTGGGATATGGATACTTGAAGGTTTGAAGTAAAAGGACTATAAAGGTAAGTCTCTTTGTCAAGGAATGAATTTGTAAACTTCCTGGTATTGATAGTTAGTAATAAGTAGTTAGTATTAGTGAGTGGAGAATATTACCGTATGATTAAATTGAAAAGATGTGGTTAGTGATTGAAAATATTTCTATAAGTTCAAACTGTGAAACTAAGGTGGTATAGTGAAAAAGAGAAGAATTTTACTATGATAGGTTATGGTTGAATAGCAAAGGATGTCTTCTTAAACATGGGTTTAACTTAATTGAATTAAGTAATATGGAAGCGAACTATGTATTGACACTACATTGCACATTTTCTAGTGATTGTGGATAACAATGGGCCGAGCTGTGAGCAAGGACTTCGTTGATTATTGTATTGTCTTGATGTGGAGCAGGTTCAGGTAATCACACTTAACCTTGCTATAACATTGAGGGTGACGTTAGTTGGGGATTGTTAAAATCCTTTCTCACCCTCTATTTATATATATTATCTTTGAAGGGTTATTTTTATACAAAACAGGCTATCGGGTGCCTTTTAACCACGATTATTTTCGTATAAAAGAAATTTGAAACATTATATGTATTATCCTGGCTGGTGTGGATGGTTGTACTGGATTGGTTTTATTTTGGGTATGATGTGAGGGGTTCATATATTGTTCTGTTAGGGGTATTGATAGTTAGTTAGATGAAGGGAGTTAAAAATAGTTGAGATTGAAGTATTGAAAGGAAAAGGTAAAAGTGCATGATATTGATGATGAGGTTGAAATTGTTGGATATTGATATTGTGAGCATTGCATGACACTGATTTATATTTGTACCATCGCGCGATGATAACTGTCGATAGGCCAATCGACAGTTATTTGTACTGAGGATCTTCAGATTGATTGGATCGGGGATCATAGGTCGACTTAGTGAGAGAAGTGACCTACGATTGTTTTGGCATTGAAGAGCCCAACCGCCCCTACGGTTGTTTGGCATTGAAGAGTCCAACCGTTCCCGTTCTGTAATGGAAACAGAATTGGGGTTCCCTCTCTGGAGATTGCCAGAGAGGGAAATTGTCCCCTCATTATGGAGAGGGACACAGTGTCAAATCATATAGTGAAGAATAGATGCTTGAATGCACCGTGGTGGCACAATGCATCTTTAGGTGAGTGTGAGGGTTGTTATGGTAGTAATAGTTGATGGGAGTATGGAGATAATGAATTGATTTGGTTTGGATATTATTGTTGGAGTTGAGTGATGAATGGAAGAAGCCTTGACATGTATGTATATATATTACTGAATTTAAAATGTGGTACCCTTTAGACGCCCTCACTACCGCACATCTCACTGTTATAGTGAGTTAAGCGGTGATTACTGGGACAAATTGTCTCATCCCACGATTACTGACATTTTTGCAGGTATTCATGCACAGGCGCAAGCATCAGGAAAGGGAATTAGGTTTCAAAGGTTATTGAGATTAGTTAGTTGTGTATATTGCCAATTTGTATAGGCCTGCATCTGCTTCCGCATGTATATATATTTATTATTTGTTTAATATCAATTAGTTTTGTTTAATAACCATGTTAGGCAAATCTTTTCTAACATGGTTAGTTATTAATTATCCATGATAGTGTTCAGGTTGTATCAGGAAATTCTTTTCTATCATGGATAGTATTTAATCATTAGGTAATTCCTTTTCTAACTATGATAGGACATTGATATTATGGAAATCCTTTTTTCTATCATAGTTAGTAAAGAGATTATTGGATTAAAAGAGATGTCACAGGTTAATTAGGGAATTAGTAACAGTATGTAACAACTAACATACCCACAAAACTAATACAGATGAAGATTGGATAGAAGAAATTCCTCGTCGTCGAACCTTCTAAACCAATTTATTTGAAAATGGAAGAAATATAAAAGCAGACCAATGAAAGTGACGGACGTCTCCTTCCCCGGAATGAACCGGGAAAGGAGACGCCGATGAAAAAGCTCGTACAACAACAAGAGAAGAGATCCCACCACCACCCAAAAATTTTGAGAGAAGGGGGAGAGAGGATAGAGCCAACTCAAGAGAGCCGGCGGCGTTTTGGGAAGCATTCACACATTGAGTTTTACCAATGTGATTGCTGCATACATTCATAACATTAAATTGACTTTATATGTTATTTATTATTTAACGTTTAGAACCTAAAAAGAATGATTTTTGAATGGTATTAAAAATCATTCATGTACATTAACATAATTTCAACGTAAGACTTCATGGGTTGAAAATTATGTATTCTTTATATGCCGATGCTTTGGCAGAGAGTGTATGAGACTCTTATTGGCTCTTGAGTATAAGAGCATACATCTTCCTCTCCTACAAAACTCCTTTGAGTTACTATATACTTTCACTGTTCTGTTGCCTTGCGAAACGCAGGAAGAGTCTGTTTAATCCTGGGGAGAGTCGTGTCCTTTGTTGCTGCCGGTGGTCGCGGAATACCTCTAAAGGACAGAGTCCCATAAGGGAAGCGACTCAGATCACTATTTTATTTTATGTGCAGCACTGTATTTTTCATTGTTTGCAGGAATAGTTGATGACTGAATATATGTATTGGAGAGGAGGTAGAAGACATCTTGCGAATTATTTGATGATTTGAGAGCAGATGCCAACAATCTTTAGAGGTATTCCGGTGTTCTTTCTGCAATGGAGTTGAACACTGGGCTGCAATTCCGGCAAGAGTTGATTTGGCGTGAATATTCATCAAATAAGGAGACCTCTAAACTTTGGATTTAGTGGTGTTATTTTTATATTTTCCTTTTGTGTAGGAAATATATAATTTGTCTCACATGTCTATTTGTTATTTTGTCCAGGACACTTTTGAGATATAATTATTTGAGATGAAAGTGAATTAAACCTTTAGCAATTATGGCTAGAGATGATTTGTTCTAAGAATTGAGTCTTAGATTCTGTTTGTCTCCATCTAGGGACGAAGTTTGAGATTTTATAATGAAGAAGCCATAATAGGCTACTTCTCTTTCCTGTGTGGATTGAGATGAAAATGTATAAACCTCTAGAAATTGTTACTGACTAGAGATGATATGAAATTTGAGTTTTTACTCAAAAGTGATATACCTGGGTATTGCTACCTAGTGAGAGGTATGTGAACCCAATGTAAGTTTGTATTGAGGTGTTGAGTCCGATCCATTGTTATATTGTAAAGCATGAGTCATATGCTTATACATATGAAGGCTATTGTGTTTGATAACTCATGATGCCAAAACAAATTTAACGGACTTGTTTAATGCCTCTAAATGACTGCTTGAATTTTGGGCAAAACGTGCATCAACTTAAAAATTGGCGTGAAGGTGGTAGTAGGGGAATACACAAAGAAAGGCACAAAACGTCTCTATGGTAAATCTCTTGGTTTATATTCATTTTATTAATTGAATTTTGAGACAAATACCATTATTTGTTTGAATGTCATTAACTGATTGAAATGGACATTATACGGCATGTGAGAACCATGTTTGATATAAACTAAATCCAATTGATTAAATTGGTTTACTGCTTTCGAGAGATGAAAGTTGTGTTTTAGTTTTTGGGTTCAAAATCAGAAGATTTTATATGTAAATGAGAAATTGTGATGTCAGTTAATTAATCATGTGACATTGGTTATTTGACATTGAAATTTGGACCTCCACAATCCCTTATAATTTGGGACATGTTCCTTATGACACACCCACACGTTAATGTTGATAACTCCAACAATCCCCACATGTGTCAAAGGAACTCCTTTATCCGAGTTACACACTAGGATATTCTCATTGTATTACCATTATTTTTCTTTACAATGGTTATTGCCTTTTAGCAATAATACTCATTAAAGTATATAGTTTTATAACCCAAAACTTCTAAAATAAGGTGTCAATCCACAATTAACTTGCACATAAATGATGAGGAATATTAGCCGGATTTCGCCTCTAGTAGCTAATTATTGTGCAAGTTAATTCCTCCTCTTAACCATACCATAAATCCATATATATATATATATATATATATAATAAATTTGCTTGACTATGAGGTTAATTAAATTTATATAAAACCATTCTGGTTAAAGCAAAACTATATGACTCACCATTAGGCGAGAAAATGGAAGTTAGAAAGAATTTTATGCCTAGAGTAAAATAATATGTCATTATTAAATCATAATGAATATATAATGGTTATTGCTATTTTACTGATTTTGGGTAATCAGTGACGTGTGTTTTGCTAGCATAATTAATATTGGTTTGATTAAGGGTTTTTTTTTAACTGAGTTTGATTAAGGGTTAAGTCAAACTGATTTTAGTATTTTGTATCCTTCTTGATGCAATTTCCTTAAAATGTCCTGAAAGGTATATGTTGAATTTATTATTATATATTATTGGAAATTATGGTGGAAATTATGGTGTGACTTATCATCTCTAATGGGCATTTGTAATTCTAAAAGTTGTTGTACAAAAATGGTTATATTTTGATTGTCATAATAATGGGTTATTTGGTCATCAATTATTAATATCAGTTTGCTAATAATGAGTATTTTATTCATGAATTTAATTCCTCTTAGTGAGGTTATATTTTCAAAGTTAATTGGTTGATTTTCTTAGAGTGTAGTAGTCACCTAAGAAATTATACATGTGAAGGGTCACATTACATTGAAATTTTAATTTAGTTATTGAGGACTTGATTAACATTCAATTGGTAAATCAAAATTATTATATGTGAATAAAAAGCATTAGTTGATTGTTAAGAAGACAATATAATTGTTTACTGTGACTTTGGCGGTGTTTAAATATAATCTCCATATAATCTCTTGGATTAATTGGTTTCGCCTCAAAATTTTATTCAACACATGACATGTGATGAAATTTCAATTTAATTGTAATTTCCTAATTACTAAATATAGTTGAGATATTTAGTACTACCTCCGGTCGTAAATATAGGACCTAATTGAGTTTTTTTTGGAGAGATTAAGGTTGTGAAATAGGTTATTAAATGATGACATATTTGATATATTTTTAGATTATCTATTAGTTTATAGGTAAAATAAACTAGTTTAAGGGAAAAAATTAGGTAAATCAATTTATAACTAACTCATTTTGCCTTTTTAAGGATTTTCTAGAAAATGTCAATTAGGTCTTATATTTAGGACCGGAGGGAGTATTATGAAAGTTCCTAAAATGTAGATGTACTTTGAAATATTTTGAGACTAAGTTGTTATAAACTTCTTAGCAAAGTATATGGGTGAAAAGAAGACGTTTATTGTTAATGAATCTATGAGATATGGCTTATGCTATATAAAATGAAGCATATATAAAACTCTTTTGAAAAGGGTAAAATAGTGAAGGGATACCATAAATATTGGTATTTTATAAGTGGATTCCCGTTGTATGAGATATATACACGGACGTTAAATGAATTTCATGAATTTGTGAGAAAATCCACTAGTCACAAAATAAATTTTTTGTAATGTGCATTCAACACTTATTGTTGATGTATTATATGCCAAGTTTCTAAATATATGAGATATTTGGAATTGTGGGGGCATAATTGTAAATTGCTTTTTGAAATTTTGAGACTGAATGACTAAAAAAATTAGCAAATAAATTGGTGATAAGCCAACATTTAATGTTGATGAGTTGTGATTTCAAAAAAGGGCAATAATCATTGTTGGAAGAACAATGGTATAAGTGTAAATTGTTTGAGATGTAATAAAAGCGCGCTAGTGGGTCATCTCAGTCAATTTTGTGGGTCAAAAGTTGACCTATCGGCCGTTAACAAAATACTCGGGAAGTTATAATTAGTCGACGGGAATGTGACTAAAGCCAACTTGAAATTGATAGCGATGACAACCCAACCTCTGTGATTGGCGATCCCATGAAGGAGGTTCAATGACTAAGAACAAGTCATGCCTCAGTTCTGCTAGCACTTAAATAATTTGCTAGTCCATTCGTATGACCCGGAAAAGTGCTAGATTGCATTTTTGGTGAGGCTGAGTATAAACTCTTAATGATTTCATAATCCTACGGGATGGTGTGCTCATTGCAGGTACATTTAATGAAATCACCTCTACGAATGTCGGAGTGAGGCCGCTCCTATGAAACCTTGGCAAAGTTTCTAGAGCATTCGTTATGCACTAGGCACGCTCATGGCCGGTCTTAACGGGCACAACTGACTTTAATAGTGGGAATGTTAGGGTATAATCTGGCTAGTGATACCTCTAGTATACATCAAGAGTTGTCAATTCAATTCCATAGGAACATTGACTTCTATATGTGCTAAGTATTATTGGTCTATGTCTAGTTCAAAGTCCAAAGGACTGCTAGATACAATGAGAATATCTTAGTGTGTAACTCGGATAAAGGAGTTCCTTTGACACGTGTGGGGATTGTTGGAGTTATCAACATTAACGTGTGGGTTTGTCATAAGGAACATGTCCCAAATTATAAGGGATTGTGGAGGTCCAAATTATAAGTGAATTTGGATTCTTATGTGGGTAAGAGGAAAAGTTAACTCATACAACAATTGGCCACAAGAGCATAAATCCGGTTATATTCCCCATCTACGAGTTAATATGTTAACCAAGCACATTTTATTAGGTTATACTATTTGTTTAATCTGAAATTAATGTATTTGTAAACAAATAAGTTAATAAATCATTAATTTGGATTTGTAGGTTAAAGGAAATCAAAAGATGATTTCATGGGTCACTAATGCATATCATTCATTGCTAATAATATTCATATACGGTTTTGGGAAGCATTCACACGTTGAGTTTTACCAATGTGATTGCTGCATACATTCATAACATTAAATTGACTTTATATATTATTTATTATTTAACGTTTAGAAATTAGAACCTAAAAAGAATGATTTTGAATGGTATTAAAAATCATTCATGTACATTAACATAATTTCAACGTAAGACTTCATGAGTTGGAAATTATGTATTCTTTATATGCCTATGGTGCTTTGGCAGAGAGTGTATGAGACTCTTATTGGCTCTTGAGTATAAGAGCATACTTCTTCCTCTCCTACAAAATACTATATACTTTCACTGTTCTGTTGCCTTGCGAAACGCAAGAAGGGTCTGTTAATCCTGGGGAGAGCCGCCTCCTTTGTTGCTACCGGTGGTCGCGGAATACCTCTAAAGGACAGAGTCCCATAAGTGAAGCGACTCAGATCACTATTTTATTTTATGTGCAGCACTATATTTTTCATTGTTTGCAGGAATAGTTGATGACTGGATATATGCATTGGAGAGGAGGTAGATGACATCTAGCGAATTATTTGATGATTTGGGAGCAGACATCAACAAAAACTGCTTTAATTTCTACACGTATAATGCTGCCATAAACGGTATGATATTATAGATGTACCTAATATGTGTAACTAATATAGAATATATTATTCAATCATGGCATTATAATTCAGTCCAAAAAAGTTATGGCAGTATCATACCATTGTGAGCCATCAAGACCTAGGAGGCTAGGATCCTCACATACACTAGTACAAATACCCCTTTCTCTCTAAACTTAAGCAACGATTAGAAAGCATCAAAAGGTAGAGAGGCAAGAAAAAACATCAGTGAAGAGAAGAATTAATGGATTTGAAGAAAGAGAAAAGGGTGATGGTGATGATGATGGTTTTGTTGATGGTAATTATTGGTGGAGAGGCAAGAGAAGCAGGAACGGATGAAATTACTTGTCACCAACTATGCCACTTAGTTTGCCAAAACAAACCTTAGAAGCCTAATTGTTTTCAGGATTGCTGTGTACAGGCGGCTTGTATTACATGTGACGCCGCTTCTTATCCCACTCCTACAATTTCATGAATCCAAGTGATCACTGCTTAATTTCTAGCTTCGTTTCAATCTGTATTGTCTTAATTGAGGGCAAAAGTAAATAAACGAGACATATCTTTTCTTATAAATATTGTTTTCTTTTTCTTTTTTCCTCCTTTCGCTAATCACCCGTGCTTGTGAGATGATAGATTTTGATGTTAAACTCATGAGTGGGCTTTTAGAATTTGTTGTGTTTTTATCACTTCTAAGCAATGCAACTTACAAATATGTGTTGATAGCTAAGCTCTAATTAAATTAAAACTCATCCAGTTTGCTAAATTCAATTTAACTAATTACGTGTTGGATTATCGATAACCGTATCATTTTTATGTTTCTAATTAATACTAATAAAATATGTGTTTTTTTTTACTAAATGCAGTTGCTAACGGGTGATTAGCAATGCAAATCACAGCGATTTGCTAACAGGAATTCAGTTGGCTAAATGCATTTCAGATGCCAATGCAAATCCATCGGTAATTCATTCAGAAAATATCTTTTGACAAAATTACCGCTGGAAATAGTCCTTAGAATTTACAGTAAATTTCAATATGGTTCTTCAAATTTGAGGAGTATGTTACACATTTTAAATTATACTGTTGGGTCAACAAATATAATCGATGACTATGATTAAATGATTGCAAATCATCATCATCAATATCAATATATATCTTAAAAAGTGGGTTTTAACCCTCTTTGTGTTCACACTAGAACCGGTCCCAATGGTGCCTTATTCAGGAAACTGTATTAATGAAATATCATTGATTATCATAAAAACATTTAGTCAAAACAATCACATGACCAATTTGAATTTAAACCTCATTAATTCGCATAACAATTCGGGCTCTTTGAACATTTCCATAATCTAAAAAATATTATGTGATCGATTACCAAAATCACTACTAATATCAATCATATATAATTAGTTTCACTTACCCAATTAAAAAATTTAGACCAAGTAAATTGAAATTATTTGAAAAGAGCCACTATAAAAAAATTTAGACCAAGTGAACTTTTAGTTGAGGGCTGTGCTTGGGGAGAAATTTGATTTATTTTTTGGAGGAGATTTTGGATAGAGAACGTTGTTGATGAAATTTGACTCTTCTATTGGTATTCTAAATGGGCGAGTTTGATTCTTCGCCGAGTGATTAATGGATGCTATCAGATGAGTGAACTTTTGAATGGGATGTGACCAGGGAAATTTGTTTTTTGGGGGATTAGATGACAGAAGTTGAGTTTTTTTTAATTTGACTCTTCATTTGTTTTTATGTATGAGCGAGTTTGATTTTTACTCAAATTAAAAATAGTACATGTAATCTGAATTGAAATTATTTGGAAAGTTAAACTACAATAAAAATTTAGTCATAGTGAACTTTGGTATGGTGGAGGTCAGGGAACTTGGTTTTCTTTTTTGGGTGGGGGTAGGGGTTTGGAACTTTGGATGGGGAGGTTGTGGGCGGAGTGTTAGAATCTTAAGTTTTGATGATAACTAATTTATGAAAGTAATGGATGCACAAGAGGGGGGGTGAATTGTGCTACAAAATAAAAGCTCAAATAAAAACAACACACGAGTTTATACTGGTTCGGTCTTCCTGACCTACGTCCAGTTCTCAACCACCCAGGCCGAGTTCCACTATCCCCAGGTTTTACAACGGGTGCACCTGGAACCTTTACAACCGCAAGTTTTAGACGGGATCACTTGCAACCTTACAACCACAAGTTTTACTCAAGGCTCACTTGCAACCTTTCTAACTAGCTCCCCCTTACACCCAGCAAGGGTTCAACCTTTACAAATAAAGGATTTTCTAACTAAGTTCTCTTCAAGAACAGATAGTGTTACACACTTAAGTACAATGAATGCTCTTAATACAAGAAGAGACTTAACCACAAAGAGTACAAGATAAGTAGATGAAAAGATCACTCAATGAGTTAAATGCTCTTTCTCTTTTCTGGGCAGCTTTGAATGCTTGAAGGATTTTTCGTTTTCTCTCTCTAGCTTTCTTCAAGATGTCAAAGATAATGGTTGTCCTCATAAATGAAGGTGACCTTCTTTATATAGTCTTCAAACATTTTCACTCTTGGTAGGTGGGATAGCCGTTTGAATATGGCCGTTTTTCCAATGTTACCGTTTGCCCAATTAATGCTTCATCAATGCATAGCAGGGTTGACTTGCTTTATCTCTGAAAAGTAGTCCTGACAACTCTGCTCTGACAAAAGCATTCTGACACTGCACTTCTGAACATTCTGACATTCTGATTGCTTGCGGAAGTAGGTTCACATCCGGAAGCAACTCTACTTAGTGTGCTGCACTTTGAATGTTAGTCTAACAATATAAGCACATAGTCATATGCAGTGGGTGTTCGCTTAGTCTAAGATGGCTTCCTTGGATCCGAAAGCACTTCCACATCCAGAAGCACTACTTCTGGATTCAAGGGTTATATTCACTTTTACTCACTCTCGCTCAGTGTCCTTCAATCCAACAGCCAACGCTAGTTACTAAGCAATCGGAAGTAATTCTACTAGACGTGGCTTATGTTCACTGACGCTTAGTGTTACTTACTCCAACAGCCAGCGCTAGTCACTAAGCTATCGGAAGCAATTCTACTAGACGTGGCTCATGTACACTGACACTTAGTGTTATCTATACCAACAGCCAGCGCTAGTCTAACTATAATCGGAAGCAAATCTACTTCCGGTTGAATCCTAGCTTAGTCTTAAGGTTTTGTATATCTAGTGCTTCTGGACTAAGTTATTTCCTTAGTTAATTACTTGCTGTCGCTGGGGGATGAGACATTCATCCGCGAGCGCCAGTCCTAGTTTATCCAGAAGCAAATCCACATCCGGTTGCACTCTTACTTGGGATTCTATATTAACCTAATATTCTCTGAGTGTTTGCCTAGTTCTTTCATATTTTAGTCTTCATCAAAACTTAAGATTCTAACATTCTCCCCCTTTTTGATGATGACAAACTAAATCTATCGCTTAAGTTCATGTGAAAGAATTAAAAGAAGGATAATTAAATAAGGCACAAATAACTTAGACATTTATCATTAATAAACAAGAGATTACAAGTTAGTGTTACACAAGCAGATAAAATATACAAGTAATCTATACTAAGCAAGAATGAAATTATGCATGAGAAAATATGAAAAGAAAATTTTCTAAGTTATCATGTATGGGGTTGGTTGAGGTTTATAATTGATGTCTCCTTTTCCTCTCCCTCTCCAACTGCCTTTGTTCGCACTCCTCTTGCAGTTTGGCTAACTGGGCATCCTTCTCACTCTGGTCAATCTGAGCAATTATTCTTTGAAGCTCTGCCTCTTCCTTCTCCCTTCTAAGTCTCTCAGATTCAATAGATTCCTCAAAGGCTCTCTTCAAGTTTTCAACTTCCTCATAGCCTGGGAACCCTGTTGCATCTGAGAAAGGAGTGACCTCGCCATTTGGATAGTGGACAACCCTGATCTTTACATTCCATACTGGGAAGTTGGGGTCCTCCTCAACTTCCTGGGCTTTCCTTTTCCCTTTGCCTTTGCCCTTTCCTTTCCCCTTGCCTATTGTTTGGGTAGGCTTGGCTGCTGCTCTCTCAGCGTCCAGGCAAGCCATCTGACCAAAAGAGATCTTATCCGTGTACACATACTTCTCAAATTCTTCAGGAGTCATATCTTCTATTTCTAGCTTAACTTCCTTTAGAATTGGAATGGCTTGTACTGAAGGAATCTCTTGCTCACTCTCAGCAGATGCAGTAGAAGCAGTACTCTTGTTAGCACCCTTTCTGGCAACTGCCTTCTTCCTTGACTCACTATATTTAACTGCTGAAGGAGGTGGAGCAGAGGTTGGCTCAGAGCGAGGAGTAGCAGATGTTGGCCCAACACGAGGAGGAGGAGCAGAGGTTGTTCCAAAGGTAGAAGGGATTGGCTTGGCTATCACAATTGGAGGATGGTTGATTTTCTCCAGCCCATACTTCATCATTATCTCCTCAATTATGTTGCGGCTAGGCTCAGAAGGAGGAGGCTCAGAAGATGAAGAGTCTGGCTGTGGTATGTCTTTACTTTGCTCATATACAACCATATCCAATTTGGACGTTTGCTCATCCGACCTCTGCTGTTGCATAAACCGGATGGCTTCCCTTCTGATCAGACTCTCAGCACCACCCAGTCTCTGAGATTCCATGGCTCGGCGGAGGGCAGCAGTGATGTCTTCATCTAGCCAGAGGGATGGCTGAGTCAGAACATCCCTTGTCTCCATGCTATGGCGGAGTGCCATAGCAGCATCTCTCCCCCTTTTGTCATCATCAACAAGGGCGAGGGCCAGAGAGGATGGACTGGGTGAAGAGGAGGGTGGAGGTTCAGGGCCAAATCTTCGAGGTGGTGAGGGTGTGGATGAAGAGGATGTGGGTGAGGTTTGTTCTGGTGATTTAGGAGGGTTGGGTAGGAGGGCTGCGTTTCTTTCCCAGAAGGAGGGGTGTGTGAAGAGGCCATCAAATGGGTAGGTGGAGTAGTAGACATCGGGTTGTCTAACTTTCCACCGAATAGGGGATTGGTCTCGGAGGTAGTAGGTGTGAAGTGGATGATCAGGAGAGGTGAAACCTAAGGTTTGGGCGATGGTGGGTTGAGAGGTGGTAGGGTTAGGTTGGGAAGGCCCAGCGGAAGTGGGGGGTGGTGAGCGATTAGGGGTGTTATGTGGAGATGGGGAGTTATTGGAGTTAAGGGGTGATTGGCGAGGGGACTGTTGGGGTGAGTCTTGTGGTTGGTGGTTGTGGTTGGGTGATGTCTGGGGTTGTTGGTTGTTCTGAGGAGGGGGTGGCTGTGGCTCTTGAGTGTTGGGTGGAGGAGGAGGAGGTAGTAGTGGTTGATTAGGTGGAGGAGGTGGAGGTGGGTTTGGAGGAGGGGGTGGTGGTAAGTTACCTTGGGGTTGAGGGATCTGAAGGTGTTGGAGAATGAGGTTTAGCTTGGCGTCCAGCCGTCCTAAATGAGCCTCGACCTGACCCACGCGATCCTCGATCCTCTGGATTCGCTCCCCTTGCTGCTGGAAGCCAGTGTCACACTCATCACGGAGAGGAGTCACCAAGGAGTCAGTCAGCCTAAAGAGAATTTCCTCCTTTACTTCCTGGGCAAAGGCTTTGACAGTAGCTGGCACCTTTGCAACTCTGCTTGGACCAGGAAGAGAGTCAACCTCTTGATCCCCTGCACCTGACATAGAGGGGGCTGAGGCATGAGAGGCACTGCCTGCCTGAGACCCTGAGCGAGTGGGCTTGGCCTGCTTAATATACTTGATGCCCATCTTGCTGATATTAGTGGCACCCACAGGAGCACACTTGACATTCTCTTCCTCCACATCAGATGTAGCCTTGATCAGATTCTTCTCAAGGAGGAAGGCAAGGATGGTGGGGTAGGGAAGAAAACCAGCCTTATTATTCATCATCCATCTATGTAGTTCAAGACTGATCAACTTCCCGGGGTTGATTGGCTGTTGGGTGAGAAGTCTGGGGAACCACGGGTTGTCTAGCAGAGTGAACTCGTTGAAGTTACCCCCCTTGTGTGTCATCATGCGGGAGTAAACATAGTACAAGAGTCTGTTGGAATCAGACATCTTGGACACCTTTTTCCCTTGGGTGTCATAAATCTTCGCGAGTTCCTCCTTGCTGTATTTGAGTGACTCAGAGTATAGCCACTCATTCATTCCCTCATCTGTAATTCCCATCAGATCATTGATATCCCTCCAGGTGAAACTGAAGGTTCTCCCCCTGACAGTGGCAGTAAAGGTGAGTCTGCGGATCTGCTTTTTCCCATCCACTTTCTTATGCTTCACCTTCCCAGTGAGAGACTCGCAGAAGACCCGCAGGACGTTGATGTTGTAGTCCTGGTTGATCCCCAGCCAGGGCATGTATCTTTCTAGAAAGGGCCTCAGATGTGGAACCCTAATTCATCGATCTTGACCAGATCTAAGAACAAGCCGTTGTTGAAGTAGGGCTTGATGGTTTCAAACTTGGAGGAAACAGCCTCCAAAGGCCCATCTCTATAGACCAAAGGATCATCCTCCTCAACCCTCTGTCTCTTGGAAGAGGGCTCCTCGCTGAATTGAACCTTCTTCTTTCCTTTCCTCTTGGCCTGTTCTTGTTGTTGCTCAGCCTGCCTAGGCTGTTCTTGGACTTGCCCAGAACGTCCAGCCTGTTCCTGGACTTGCTCATCCCACCCTTGTGTCTGCCCAGAATGTTCTTGGCGTTCATGGTGTTCTTCATGGTGTTCATGGGATTTCCCAGATTTCCCAGAGTGCGAATGCCCAGATTTCCCAGTTTTGGACTTTGATTTCTTAGATGAAGTGGCTTTCTTTGTGTTTGGGTTGGATTCATGTGAGCCGGCCATTTTTGTGTGGGTTTAGAGTTTATGGAAGATGAAATGCGAAGAAGAAGATGAAGAAGATGAAGAGAGTATGAATGTATGCAGAGAGTTTGTTGGTAAGAAATTTGTGCAAGTAAAAAGTGAAAGTGAAAAGTGACTTCCTATTTATATGCAAAGTTACAGAGGGTAAAATGGGCAACTCTTCAGATGAAAGCATACGTTCATACATTGGGTAACGTAAACATTTAATTGGAACGACGCACCTTTTGACATGTGTCGCTTCATCTTATCAGAGAAGACACAACTTCTCATGGAGGAAGATGAAACGTTTTCTGAAGTGACGTGTCCCTTGATCCAGGCACTGGCGCTCTTGCTTGTTTTAGTTTAACACTCAGTGCCAGCACATGATCATCCGGAAGTGGTTTTGCTTCCGGTTGCACTTGCTTAAGATTTAACATTGGGGACCTGCAAAAACAAGGATTGGCACTCCGATGCCTAAGTTAGTAAAGTTGCAGGTTTTAATAAAGCTCAAGATTATTTAAGGAATTAAACTTCATTTGGGTTTACCATTCCCAAATCACCTCTTATGAATGTAAATTGATCAACCCCCAGAGGCTTGGTGAAAATGTCAGCAAGCTGATGCTGAGTGGGGACAAACTTCACTTTGACATCTTTCTTCTGAACATGATCTCTGATGAAGTGATGTCTGACATCAATGTGCTTTGTCCTTGTGTGCTGAACCGGATTCTTGACAAGGCTGATGGTGCTTGTGTTGTCACAGAGGATGGGTGCCTCTGGGAACTCCAAGCCAAGATCTCTTAGTTGGTTCTTCAGCCACAGCACTTGGGCACAGCAGCTTGCGGCAGCAATATATTCAGCCTCTGTGGATGACAAAGACACGCAGGTTTGCTTCTTACTAGCCCAAGAGACCAGACAGCCACCAAGGAAGGCACATTGTCCACTGGTGCTCTTCCTATCAGTTTTATAACCTGCATGGTCAGAGTCAGAGTAAGCCCACAAGAATTCTTGGTTACCTCTGGGATACCAAAGACCAAGCTCTTGTGTTCCCTCAAGGTATCTTAGAATGCGTTTAACACATGTTAAGTGTGACTCCTTGGGGTTGGCTTGAAACCTAGCACACATGCCTACACTAAATTGAATGTCAGGCCTGCTTGCCGTTAAGTATAGTAGGGAACCTATCATTCCCCTGTACATGGGCAGGCTGACAGATTTACCCTTTGCGTCAGCATCGAGTGCGGCAGTGGTACTCATGGGAGTGTCATACTCCTTGCACTCATCCATCCCAAACTTCTTGAGTAGCTCTCTGCAGTACTTAGCTTGGGAGATGAAGATTCCATTCTTCTTTTGCTTAATTTGCAAGCCTAGGAAGTGTTAGAATCTTAAGTTTTGATGAAGACTAAAATATAGAGGATTAAACCAAGTGCCTAGGAAGCAATAGGATAACATAGGATCCCAAGTAAGAGTGCTTCCGGGTGAAGATCTACTTCCGGATAGATTAGGACTTGCGCATGCGGATGAATGTTTTCATCCCCCAGCATCAGCAAGTAAATCACTGGGAAATAACTTAGTCCATGAGAATTAGGTACACAAAACCTTAAGACTAAGCTATGTTTCAATCGGAAGTGAGTTTGCTTCCTGTTAGACTTAGACTGGCGCAGAGCGATAGAATAGATATTACTCCAAGCGACTGTGAGTCTACTTCCCCAAGTGAAAGCGCTTCCTGTTAGAATTAGACTGGCGCAGAGCGACAGAATAGATATTACCCCAAGCGTCAGTGAGTCTACTTCCCCAAGTGAAAGCGCTTCCTGTTAGACTTAGACTGGCGCAGAGCAATAGAATAGTTATTACCCCAAGCGTCAGTAAGTCTACTTCGCCAAGTGAAAGCACTTCCTATTAGATTTAGACTGGCGCAGGTTGATAGACTAGATATAACCCCGAGCGTCAGCGGAAATGCAACATCAAGTGAAGTTGCTTCCTGTTAGATCTTGACTGGCGCAGACTGATAGAATATATTTCACCCTAAGCGTCAGTGAATTCACCACGTCAAGTAAAAGTGCTTCCGATAGCTCAGTGACTAGCGCTGAGTGGTGGAATGAAATAGACTAAGCGAGAGCAAGTCATGGTGAACTAAATCCCTCATCAGGTGAATTTACTTCCGGATGTAGAAGTGCTTCCGGATACTCCTTAGATTTAGGGATCACCCACTGCATGAGACTATATGATTATATTGCTAAACTAACGTTCAAGTGCAGCACACTCAGTAAGGTTGCTTCCGGATGAGAAGTTGCTTCCGCAAGCAATCAGGATGTCTGAACGTTCAAAGAGATGCAGTGTCAGAATGCTTTTGTCAGAGCAGAGGTGTCAGGACTACTTTTCAGAGATAAAGCAAGTCAACCCTGCTAAACATTAATGAAGATGCACTTCTCAACGGTAACATAGGATTAACGGCTTTATTCAAACGTTCATATTCAACCTGCCACAGAAGCCTATGAAGCCGAGTATAAAAGAGACATTCATTCAGAAGAGAAGATATGGAAGAAAAAGAGAGAACAGAACAAAGTATCTGATATATCATACTCTTCATTCTACACATCTTCTACTACTCTCAGATCCAGATTTGTGATATTTTTCAGAGAGTAATTTTATTGTACTTAAGTGAGTAACATCATCCACTCTTAGAGAGAGTTAGTTTTGAGCTTAAGTGTTTAGCACAATCAGTTCATAGAGTGAACATAGTGTAAACTTACAATTTGTAAGGGGGAACATTTAGAGGTTGTCTAAATCTCCATAGGTTGCAAGTTAGCCCGTAAAACTTGCATTTGTAAGGTTTGCAGGTGAACCCGGTGTAAAACCTGTGGGTTGTTAGGTGAACCCGTGCTCGTAAAACCTAAAGTGTAAAGGCTTCTCTTGTGCCCGGTTTAAACAAGAATAGTGGATTGAAAATCTCAGGTGGAGCCTGGGGACTGGATGTAGGTCTGGGTGACCGAACCAGGATAAATTTATGTGTGCATAAATTTACATTCAAACATTCTATTTTGCATCACATAACATACTGACTTGTGCATATCACTACTTCGTAAATATTATCACCAAGCACAAGCAGTCTTTCGAAAACAAGATTCAAAAGATTTAATTTATTCCCTCACCCAATTCACCCCCCTCTTGGGTGACAGCCACGTTTATCATTTGGTATCAGAGCAAGGTCACTTGTTTAAAGGATCCAACGATCTCAAGTGCAAAGACCTAGGCTGATTTGGGTTACAAAATGTGTTTTGAAGGTTTTGATCATACAATCCCACCCGTGTTAGAAAATGCTGATTTTTACTTATGGAAGGGAAGGATGAAAAGTTTTATACTATCCACTGATTTCAAAATGTGGATGTTTTTGAAAAGGACTCTGATTTCAAACCAAAAGTAAATTGGACAGAAGAGGACAAAAGCTTATTTTACTTAAACCTTAGAGCAATGCAAATTTTGCACAAAAGTTTATCTGACAATGATTACCAGAAAATTAAACATTGCTCTAGGGCTATAGATATTTGGAACACTCTTGATACTATGTATGCTTCTAACCAATTTCTTGATGTTAAGGCTGTCCAAAGCTCACTATGTGCTCCTTGTGAATCCACCGTTGATGAGCTACTGGATGGTGATGTAGTAGAAGCTAGTATCAGCAAAGAGAGAGTGGATCTCCGCCTAGAAGATTCAGAAGCTGAAGAAAATGAGGTACCTAAACTTGAAACTTCTGAATTGCAAGATATGTATAATGAGCTACATGTTGAATTCTGTAAACTTGCAAAAGAAATTCTAGGCTTAAGAAAAAGGAATAGGGAACTTGAGGAACTTATTCCTTCTTCTACAACCAAGGAGTCCAAAGTCCCACTCATAAAAGAAGATTTTTCGAAAGACCCTGAAATTTCAAAAGTTAATAAACATAGAGTCTTTGAAAAGAAAACTGACCACCATAATAGTGATAAGAAATCTGATTCTGAACATCATCCCATTATCTGTCATTATTGTGGTAGAACTGGTCATATTTCTCACACATGCAATTTTAAGAGAAATTTAAATGTGAGAAATAAATATATATGGATCCCCAAAGGACAAGTAAGGTCCAGCGCTAACTATGTAGGACCCAAGTACAAATGGGTACCAAAACTCCCTTCTAGTGCCTTACCTGTGCAGGAAAGATCAAGAGTTCCTCTTGTCCCAAAGAAGAGAACTCGTGGTGATGTCACTACTGCAACTACCTGGTTCAATCATAAGAAGCAGTGCGCTACCACAAGGAACAAAGACCTTGTCTCAGGGATAAGCTATCACAGAGTTCCATTCAACTATCCTGAGAAGGACAAAAGAGAGAGGATGTCTCAACTCACATGGAGAAAACCTGCGAATCCTGTCTCTCCTAAGAAAGTGCTTCAGGCCAAGGATAAGTATAAAAGATCTCCTTGGGTAAGCAAGGGATTATTTAAGGTTGAAGCATGCAATAGTAAAATCTCCTATGCAAATGTAAGATGGACTTATTGAGATTTTACATTAAGCATCATAAGCATGAACATGATATGGCTTATAAGATATTTCACACAATGTTCATACTCTACATGCTATCTATGACTATCATTATCAGAAGCCATGTGCATATAGTCATAGTTGATTCGCAATGCTATATTCATAGTGAATAATTCTTAAGTGCATAAGAATCACATACTTCCTACAAACTGACCAGTCAGATCCAAGTTTGGAGACTGAAAAATGGGAAAGAGAAATCATTTGCTATTTTGTAGGAAAGAAGGTACGAAGGAACAACAATTTTCATGATCATACCTGATCAGAGCAATGTATCAAATCTGAATGAGTTGTTGTTCATACTGGGCTCCGAGAGCTACTGCTCCTGAAATTGAGAAGCATCTGATCAAGGCTACATCTGCTGTGGAAGAAGAGAATGTCCAGTGTAGGCCTGTGGGAGCAACCAATGTGGCAAGGATGGGGATCAAGTATTTCAAGCCTCCTAAGCCCACTCGCTCACGCTCACAAGCCAGTAGTGCTTCTGGTACTTCAGCTCCCTCTGCATCTGGAGCAGGAGATCAGGAAGTTGACTCACATGATGGGCCAAGCCGTAGTGCAAGGGTTCCAGCTTCTGTTAGGGCCTTTGCCGAGGACATAAAGGAAGAGCTTCTGTTGAGACTGACTGATTCCTTGGTGGGTCCTCTCCGTGTTGAATGTGAAGCTGGCTTCCACCACCAAGGGGAGCGAACCCAACGGCTTGAGGACAGAATAGGACAACTCGAGAATCACCTTGCCAGGGTGGATGCAAAATTAGACCTCATTCTCCAGCACCTACAAATTCCCCAACCTTCATCACAAGGTAACTTACCACCTCCTCCTCCTCCTCCTCAAAACCCTCCTCCTCCTAACCACCCTCAACTACCACCTCCTCCTCCGCCCAACACTCAACAACCTCAGCCTCCACCACAAAATGACCAACAAGCCCTACCAACACCCAACAATCCCAACCTTCACCTACCCATGACCACCAAACCCAAGACTCACCTCACAACTCTCCACGCCATTCTCCTAGAAACTTCTCATCCTCACCTTCCTCATCCTCATCCTCACCCATTCCCACACGACCAGGTGCCCCTACACGCTCTCCACTCCGCTTCTCCAACCCTACCCATCAAAGCCCTAGACGCATAGGATCTGAAACAGCCATTCACCCCTCAGCCAACCATACGGCGAATATCCCCGCCTTCAACCACTCTCCGATGACCATTTACCCTTTACCCCTGACTCCGCCAACTACAAAGAATACTCCTCCACTCATCCTTATGGGGATATCCTTGTCACCACCAGCTGCTTCCCCGACCCTCCTCAAACTCCTGAACACCTATCTTCTCCCACATCCTCCACCTCTACCCTCTCACCCTCCCCTCCCAAGAAATTTGGTCCTGAACCACCTCCATCCTCCTCCACATCCACTCCATCCCTGGCACTCACCCCTGTTGATGATGACAAAAGGGGGAGAAATGTTATGTCCACTCTTCGTCTAAGCATGGCCACAAGGGATGCCCTCAGCCAGCCATCACTCTGGATTGATGAAGATATCACGGCCGCCCTGCGTCGTGCATGAGTCTCAGAGGCTGAGTGGTGCAGAGAGCCTTATAAGAGGAGAGGCCGTCCGGTTCATGCAGCAGAAGAAAGCGGCTGAGCAAGGACCACAATGGGATATGGTTGTGTATGGGCAGAATGAACAATCCTCACAATCTGAGTCATCATCGGAGCCTCCTCCAAATAAAACAAGTAGAGAGATGGTTGAGGAGATCATAATGAAGTGGGGACTGAAGAGACCCAACCATCCTCCCATTGTGATAGCCAAGCCTGTTCCTGCATCCTCTGGGCAAGAGTCTGAGGTCCCTTCATCTGAGCAATCTTCTGATCCTCCTCCCTCGTCTGAGCCAGCAGCCAGATTCAGTGCACCCAGAAAGAAGGCCGTTGCTAGGAAACGTGCCAGGAAGTTAATTGCCACCACTGAATCTGATGAGTCTGAGGAAGAGACTCCATCTGACCTACCTGAGCAAGGAACTTCATCTGCTCAGGTTGTGCAAGAAAATCCAGTGGTCCAAGCGGTTCCAATTCTGAAGGAAGTCAAATTGGAAATTGAAGACATGACTCCTGAAGAATTTGAGAAGTATGGATTCACTGACAAGCTATCCTTTGGTCAGATGGCTTGCCTCGATGCTGAAAGAGCAAGTGCCATGCCCACTCCTCCAATTAGCAAAAGCAAAAGGAAGAGCAAAGGGAAAGGGAAACGGAAAGTCCAGGAAGTTGAGGAAGACCCCAACTTCCCTGTATGGAATGTGAGAATCCGGGCTGTCCACTATCCCAATGGAGAGATCTCCTACTTCGATGATGCTACAGGTTTCCCTGGGTATGAAGAAGTGGAGAACATGAAAAGGGCATACGAGGAGTCCATTGAATCAGAAAGGCTCAGGAGGGAAAAAGAGGAAAAAGAGCTTCAAGAGATCATTGCCCAGATAAACCAGAGTGAGCGTGAGGAAAATGAAGAGAGGCAGAAAGAGAGGGAAAAGAAAAAGAGACACAAACTCTAACCCCCAATCCAAATATTTTTGTTGATTTTGTTTTCATGCATATTTTCATTCATACTTAGTGAAATTTATTTGTATACATTCTTTACTTGTATATGTTATTTGATTACATAACTCTGACTTGTAACCTCTGCTTGTCAATAATATTTGTCTGAGTTACTTGTTGTTATCCATTGCTTTTATTCTCTTGATAATCCTTCCTTAGGAACTTAATCGATAAAACTTGGTTTGTCATCATCAAAAAGGGGGAGAATGTTAGAATCTTAAGTTTTGATGAAGACTAAAATATAGAGGATTAAACCAAGTGCCTAGGAAGCAATAGGATAACATAGGATCCCAAGTAAGAGTGCTTCCGGGTGAAGATCTACTTCCGGATAGATTAGGACTTGCGCATGCGGATGAATGTTTTCATCCCCCAGCATCAGCAAGTAAATCACTGGGAAATAACTTAGTCCATGAGAATTAGGTACACAAAACCTTAAGACTAAGCTATGTTTCAATCGGAAGTGAGTTTGCTTCCTGTTAGACTTAGACTGGCGCAGAGCGATAGAATAGATATTACTCCAAGCGACTGTGAGTCTACTTCCCCAAGTGAAAGCGCTTCCTGTTAGAATTAGACTGGCGCAGAGCGACAGAATAGATATTACCCCAAGCGTCAGTGAGTCTACTTCCCCAAGTGAAAGCGCTTCCTGTTAGACTTAGACTGGCGCAGAGCAATAGAATAGTTATTACCCCAAGCGTCAGTAAGTCTACTTCGCCAAGTGAAAGCACTTCCTATTAGATTTAGACTGGCGCAGGTTGATAGACTAGATATAACCCCGAGCGTCAGCGGAAATGCAACATCAAGTGAAGTTGCTTCCTGTTAGATCTTGACTGGCGCAGACTGATAGAATATATTTCACCCTAAGCGTCAGTGAATTCACCACGTCAAGTAAAAGTGCTTCCGATAGCTCAGTGACTAGCGCTGAGTGGTGGAATGAAATAGACTAAGCGAGAGCAAGTCATGGTGAACTAAATCCCTCATCAGGTGAATTTACTTCCGGATGTAGAAGTGCTTCCGGATACTCCTTAGATTTAGGGATCACCCACTGCATGAGACTATATGATTATATTGCTAAACTAACGTTCAAGTGCAGCACACTCAGTAAGGTTGCTTCCGGATGAGAAGTTGCTTCCGCAAGCAATCAGGATGTCTGAACGTTCAAAGAGATGCAGTGTCAGAATGCTTTTGTCAGAGCAGAGGTGTCAGGACTACTTTTCAGAGATAAAGCAAGTCAACCCTGCTAAACATTAATGAAGATGCACTTCTCAACGGTAACATAGGATTAACGGCTTTATTCAAACGTTCATATTCAACCTGCCACAGAAGCCTATGAAGCCGAGTATAAAAGAGACATTCATTCAGAAGAGAAGATATGGAAGAAAAAGAGAGAACAGAACAAAGTATCTGATATATCATACTCTTCATTCTACACATCTTCTACTACTCTCAGATCCAGATTTGTGATATTTTTCAGAGAGTAATTTTATTGTACTTAAGTGAGTAACATCATCCACTCTTAGAGAGAGTTAGTTTTGAGCTTAAGTGTTTAGCACAATCAGTTCATAGAGTGAACATAGTGTAAACTTACAATTTGTAAGGGGGAGCATTTAGAGGTTGTCTAAATCTCCATAGGTTGCAAGTTAGCCCGTAAAACTTGCATTTGTAAGGTTTGCAGGTGAACCCGGTGTAAAACCTGTGGGTTGTTAGGTGAACCCGTGCTCGTAAAACCTAAAGTGTAAAGGCTTCTCTTGTGCCCGGTTTAAACAAGAATAGTGGATTGAAAATCTCAGGTGGAGCCTGGGGACTGGATGTAGGTCTGGGTGACCGAACCAGGATAAATTTATGTGTGCATAAATTTACATTCAAACATTCTATTTTGCATCACATAACACACTGACTTGTGCATATCACTACTTCGTAAATATTATCACCAAGCACAAGCAGTCTTTCGAAAACAAGATTCAAAAGATTTAATTTATTCCCTCACCCAATTCACCCCCCCCTCTTGGGTGACAGCCACGTTTATCAGGAAGAACGTTAGTTCTCCCATCATTGACATTTCAAACTCACCCTGCATAGTCTTAGAGAATTCTTCACAAAGTTTTTCGTTAGTTGCCCCAAAAATAATATCATCAACATAAATCTGGACAATTAGCATGTTTCTATCTTTGTGAAGAATAAACAGTGTACTATCTAGTTTGCCTCTTGAGAAACCCTTGCCCAGCAAAAAGCTGCTGAGTCTCTCATACCAAGCTCGAGGAGCTTGTTTCAGGCCATATAAAGCTTTCTTTAGCCTATACACATGTTTAGGATGCTTGTGATCCTCAAAGCCAGGAGGTTGTTCTACATAAACCTCTTCTTTGATGTAACCATTAAGAAATGCACTCTTTACATCCATTTGATATAATCTAAAGCCTTTCATGGATGCAAAGGCTAGAAGAATCCTTATTGCTTCGAGTCTAGCGACTGGAGCAAAAGTTTCTTCATAGTCTATGCCTTCTTCTTGGTTATATCCTTTGGCTACTAATCTGGCTTTGTTCCTCGTAATTTGACCTGTCTCATCCAGTTTGTTCTTGAAGACCCATTTGGTCCCAACTATGGATTGATGAGACGGCCTTGGGACTAGTTCCCAAACTTGACTTCTTTCAAATTGATTTAGCTCTTCCTGCATGGCAATAATCCATTCGCAGTCCTCAAGAGCTTGTTCAACTGAAGTTGGTTCGATTTGAGATAAAAATGCTCCAAACTCAACTTCATTTTGAACCTGCCTTCTGGTTCTGACACCAGAAGAAACATCACCAAGCACTTGATCAAGAGGATGATCCCTGTGATGTCTCCTAGCTGTTGGCAACTGTGCCTCCTCAGGCACGGTCTGCACTCTAGGCTCATCACTGGGTTCATCTTCTTCTTTGGGATTGCTTGCTGGTGTTTCTTTTGGTGGTGAAGAAGATGATGGTGGTTTTGGAAGATTTAGTAATTCATCATCTTCTGTGGATTGTCCCCATGTAGGAGTTTCATCAAATACAACATGCATTGATTCTTCTACGATTCTAGTTCTCATGTTGTATATTCTGTAAGCCTTACTCCCAAGGGAATACCCTATGAATACACCTACATCAGCTTTTGGATCAAACTTACCCAGATTTACCTTTCTATTGTTATGCACATAGCATTTTGATCCAAAGATTCTGAGGTGGCTGATGTTGGGCTTTCTGTCTTTGTACAGCTCATAAGGTGTCTTGTCCAAGCCCTTGCGAACATAGGCTCTGTTGGAGATGTAGCAGGCAGTGCTCATAGCGTCCGCCCAGAACACTTGAGAAACCTCTTTCTCGTTGAGCATGCTCCTGGCCATCTCAGTCAGAACCCTGTTCTTCCTCTCGACTACTCCGTTTTGCTGAGGAGTCCTGGGAGCTGAGAAGTTATGTTCAATACCATTCTGCTCACATAGCTCAGATAAGCTATGGTTCTCAAACTCGCCTCCATGGTCTGTCCTTATGGCTGTGATTTTGAGGTCTCTCTCATTCTGCACTTTCTTAGCCAGGACAACAAAAGCATCAAAAGCATCTTGCTTAGAGGCAAGAAACATCGTCCAAGTGGACCTTGAATAGTCGTCCACTACTACTAGAGCATACAGGTTTCCACCCAAGCTCTTCACTCTCGCTGGCCCAACCAAATCCATGTGGATTAGTTCCAAGGGCCTGCTAGTGGAGACTCTCTTCTTGGTTTTAAACGAGGACTTTGTTTGCTTTTCTCGTTGGCAGGATTCACAAATATAATCGTGCTTAACTTTAAAGGATGGAATCCCTATAGCTAGCTCTTTCTTAATTAGCATGTCAAGTTGAGTGAAATTAACATGAGCTAGCCTTTTATGCCAAAGCCAACTGTTCTCATCGCTAGATATTAGACATTTTTCTTCCAGTTGTTGACATAAATCTAGAGTGTAGAGGTTTCCATTCCTATTGGCCTTAACTTTGCATTTTAAGTTGGCCTTAACTAGATTCAGATCCTGCTTATCTACTATTATGCACTCATGTGAATCAAAAATTACCCAGTTTCCTTTGTCAGTGCTCTGGCTCACGCTTAGCAGGTTGTGACAGAGACCATCCACCAGATAGACATCCTTGACTAGTCCTACTTCTCCAACTCCGGTGATCTTTCCACTTTGATTACCTCCAAAGGTTACTGTGGCTCCATCTTTGATCACCAAGGACTTGAATTTGTCTCTGTCACCAGTCATGTGTCTCGAGCATCCACTGTCAATGTACCACTTTTTGTTCTTGGATGCTTTGAGACAGACCTGCATAAATTAGACAAGCTTAGGTACCCAACCTTTATTGGGTCCTTTATCATTAGTCTTCTTTCCCCTCGGTCCAGTATTGACCTTGGGTTTGTGCTTGTGTTGTGCCTCTGGCCTTGTGGAGGCTCTAGGCTGACGGACTTCCCTTGGAATATGTTTCCAAGTTCTAGTCCCTTGTCCTCCCTTAGTTTCTTTCTTTGGAGGATCTTCATTTACCCTGGTTCCTTTTGGAACCCACTTATAGGAGCTATTTACTCCATGCTTCTTTGCATTGCAAGTGGACGTGGAGTGTCCCTTTTTGTTGCAGTAGTTGCAGAAGCTAAAGGGTGTGGAGCTGTGACTTGTAGCTTTATGGAAGAATTTTAAATATGGTTTCACTTTGGGCTCCACCCACTTTTTACCCTTATGCTTATACCCTAATCCAGTTCTATCCCTATATGCCCTTTGGTTCATCAAAATAACATTCAACATTTCAGAACCATTTGTAAACTTCTGCAGGGCATTTTGCAGTCTATCTCTTTCAGTAGAGATCTTGCTGCAGTTAGGGCAGCCTTCTAGTGTTGTGGCCTTGGGTTCCTCTTGGGGAGATCCCTTGCCATCTACTATCGGAAGCTTTCTAGCTTCCGCTAGCTCTTCACTCAGTGAGTCCACCTTGGACTCAAGTGATTCCTTTTTAGCTTTCAACACTTTATAGGCTTTACATAATCGAGAGAATTCTTCATGAACCTCATTGTAAGCCTCTTGTAGTTCAGAGAAAGTTACCTCATTGTCCTCGTGGGTGAGATCAAAATCTGAAGAGGCTTCCTCATCATCTTCTCTGGCCACCAGGCAAAGGTTGGCAACCTCTTCTTCATCACTTGCTTCATCGTCTGAGCTATTCACCCAGATGGAGGATACGAAGGCTTTTCTTTTGTCTTTCCCCTTTGATCTTTGCAAGCTTGGACACTCAGCCTTGAAGTGCCCAGGCTTTTTGCACTCAAAGCACACCGGGGCCTTTTCCTTCTTGTATCCCTTCCTCTGACTGGAATCACCTTTCTGAAAGCCTCCTTTCCTCTTGAAAAACTTTCTGAACTTCCTCACCATCATGGTCATCTCCTCATCGTCCAATTCCTCCTCATCATCCTCATCATCATCATTCTCATCAATCTCCTTGCTGGGAGCAACAAGGGCAAGATTTTTGGTTTTGGATGAAGCTTGAGGAGCTCTCTGAGCCAGCAGGGTTGGTTCATATTCAGTCAGGGAACCAAAGAGTGCAGTGATGGAGCTAGTTGACTCTCCTTGGACTTTCTGCAAGATGGTAACTTTGGTGATCCAATCACCTTTCAAGACTTTTAGGATCTTGCTGACTTTCTCTCTTTCAGGAATGTCCTTGCCCAGGGAGGCCAGATTATTGATAAGGTGAGTGAACCTGAGCTCCAGTTCTCTGATTGGCTCAGTTGGACTAGTCATGGCGAATTTGTGAAACTCTTCCACCAACATCTCAACTCGTCTTGCCTTCACTCCCCTGGTTCCAGAGTGAGCAGCCTCAAGAGCCTCCCACATATCCTTAGCAGTTTTGTGGTGGCTGATCCTATGAAACTCCTTAGGGCTGAGAGCACACTGAATGTAATGCATGGCCCTGTAGTTTAGTTGGACTAGAGCATAGTCCTCGTTGGTATATCTGGATCGCTGCTTTGCAAAACCATCTTCATCTAGGGGAGTGTGATCCCCACGTTCAATTACATCCCAGAGTCTGATGTCACTGGACTTGATGTACATCTCCATTCGAAATTTCCAGAATGGATAGTTATACCCATCAAAGCCTGGGGGCTTGTTGGGTTGAATGGAGACATCGGGCAAGGAGTAATCTGTATCCATTACTGGATCTTTACTTTCTGGATTCGTTGGAATCGAGTGAGAAACACCTGGCTCTGATACCAAATGAAAGTAATGGATGCACAAGAGGGGGGGTGAATTGTGCTACAAAATAAAAGCTCAAATAAAAACAACACACGAGTTTATACTGGTTCGGTCTTCCTGACCTACGTCCAGTTCTCAACCACCCAGGCCGAGTTCCACTATCCCCAGGTTTTACAACGGGTGCACCTGGAACCTTTACAAACGCAAGTTTTAGACGGGATCACTTGCAACCTTACAACCACAAGTTTTACTCAAGGCTCACTTGCAACCTTTCTAACTAGCTCCCCCTTACACCTAGCAAGGGTTCAACCTTTACAAATAAAGGATTTTCTAACTAAGTTCTCTTCAAGAACAGATAGTGTTACACACTTAAGTACAATGAATGCTCTTAATACAAGAAGAGACTTAACCACAAAGAGTACAAGATAAGTAGATGAAAAGATCACTCAATGAGTTAAATGCTCTTTCTCTTTTCTGGGCAGCTTTGAATGCTTGAAGGATTTTTCGTTTTCTCTCTCTAGCTTTCTTCAAGATGTCAAAGATAATGGTTGTCCTCATAAATGAAGGTGACCTTCTTTATATAGTCTTCAAACATTTTCACTCTTGGTAGGTGGGATAGCCGTTTGAATATGGTCGTTTTTCCCATGTTACCGTTTGCCCAATTAATGCTTCATCAATGCATAGCAGGGTTGACTTGCTTTATCTCTGAAAAGTAGTCCTGACAACTCTGCTCTGACAAAAGCATTCTGACACTGCACTTCTGAACATTCTGACATTCTGATTGCTTGCGGAAGCAGGTTCACATCCGGAAGCAACTCTACTTAGTGTGCTGCACTTTGAATGTTAGTCTAACAATATAAGCACATAGTCATATGCAGTGGGTGTTCACTTAGTCTAAGATGGCTTCCTTGGATCTGGAAGCACTTCCACATCCGGAAGCACTACTTCTGGATTCAAGGGTTATATTCACTTTTACTCACTCTCGCTCAGTGTCCTTCAATCCAACAGCCAGCGCTAGTTACTAAGCAATCGGAAGTAATTCTACTAGACGTGGCTTATGTTCACTGACGCTTAGTGTTACTTACTCCAACAGCCAGCGCTAGTCACTAAGCTATCAGAAGCAATTCTACTAGACGTGGCTCATGTACACTGACACTTAGTGTTATCTATACCAACAGCCAGCGCTAGTCTAACTATAATCGGAAGCAAATCTACTTCCGGTTGAATCCTAGCTTAGTCTTAAGGTTTTGTATATCTAGTGCTTCTGGACTAAGTTATTTCCTTAGTTAATTACTTGCTGTCGCTGGGGGATGAGACATTCATCCGCGAGCGCCAGTCCTAGTTTATCCGGAAGCAAATCCACATCCGGTTGCACTCTTACTTGGGATTCTATATTAACCTAATATTCTCTAAGTGTTTGCCTAGTTCTTTCATATTTTAGTCTTCATCAAAACTTAAGATTCTAACAATTTAGATCATAAGATATAACAATCAGACTAAGACAAAGACATTGCAATCAGAATAGACATAGCGATCATAAGATATAACAATCAGACTAAGACATAGACATTGCAATCAGAATAGACATAGCGATCATACGATATTGCAATCAGAATAGACAGAGCGATCATAAGACATTGCAATCAGGGTAGACATAACGATCATAAGTCATTACAATCAGATTGAATAAGAAAAGTAAATAATGAGGCATTGCAATCAGGATAAGACCTTGCGATCAGTAGTGGGACATAACGATCAAGATCTAGACATACCAATCAAATGACATAGCAATCACAGTACATAGCAATCATCATATAACTGCGATAATATATATAACTTAGACCAAAGCGATCATGAAATAAATAAAGAATAATTTTCTAAGTTAGTTGAGCAATTGGAATATCAATCAGAAGCTGATCGAAACCACTATCCATGAGCTGATCGAAGCGTTGAGTAATTGAAAACTGCTATACTATTAACTTGTGATCTAAGTGTGCAGTAGCTGATCGAATGTGCAGTAGCTAATCGAAGTAAGTGTATTTAATGTCTGATCGAAGTGTCGAGTAAAAAGCAGAGCAAGTACAAAAGTATTCTGCTACATTCAGAGTTGCTTTTCAGAAGACGTTAGACACAGTCCTCTGCTGCGTAAGTACTCAAGGCAACTTCTCTCCTACAAAGGGCATATATGCAGATAAAGCCTGAAGCAGCAATTAAGTTTATCATCCTCTTCAAGCTACATGAGAAGAACAAGAAGTACAAGGCATTAATGGAGCTCAACGAATACAAGTCTTCAACCCTCTGTGTCAAACAGATATATCATTCCCTGAAAACTATAAATAGCCAAGTGTAATTTATTGCTCTTTACCGAATACTCTAAACAAGCACCTACTCTCTGTCAAAATTTTTAAGAGCATTTAAGTTGCTGTATTCACAAGCCTAAGTGTTTAACAAAATCTGTTCATCTGTGAACTTAGTGTGATAAATTAAATCCTCTTCTGTTTTGAGGTTGTTCTAAAGCTTGGAGCTTTAGAACAGGGTTGTGACCTTACAGGTAGTAAGGGGGAGTGTTAGAGAGAGTCTTTCACTTGTAAAGGTTCTCAGGTGAACCTGTTATAAAACCTGATCTTAGTGGAACCCAACGAGGAGTTAGTGAACTGGACGTAGGCAAGAGTTTGGCCGAACCAGTATAAATTGTGTTGCGATTTATTTTTCTGTTATTTGATGAGTTTAATTCTCGGCTAAGTTGAAAATATTACATGTAAACTAAATTTATATTTTTAAAAACAATTCATTGGTAGTAATAATAGTACTTTATTTATAGTTTAGATTCTCTTTAATTTTATCTTTTAAAATATATGCTTAAATAAATAATTTTATCAAAATGCCTTAATACTATCATGTTGGGTAGTAATGGTAATATCATGTTGGTTTGATTAATTTCCTTACTATAATCAAAATAGATAATAATAACAACGTAAACCTTATCCCACTTAAGTGGGGTCGGCTACATGGATCACACGACGTCATTGTGCTCTATCAATAGTCATGCTTGGATAACTTCGTTAAAAATTCTCGTTGGTCTTCTTCTCCTTCTTTTGTAGTGATTCCATACCATTTGATCAATTATGTTTACTGCTCATCCACTTCTATTCTTTGAACCATTTGTTTCTTTATATGCCTTCTCCCACTTCTCCTTCTTATGATAGTTTGATAGCCTTTGTGAAGTACCAAGCAATGACATATTGATATAAACAATGCATGTGTCCATGCTCAATAGATTCGACATAATTTTTAGGTTTGCTGCCGAAGCCTAACACAACCCTACTCTTTTATTTGAGTTTGGGACCGACTATAAATATAGGCGGTGTATACCGTGGACACACAGTCACACAAGGGTAAATAACCAAGCGTGACATAAAGTCACGAAACAAGCGTGGACACACAGTCACACGAGGGTAAATAACCAAGTGTGACACAAAGTCACGAAAACAAGTGTAGCAGAGGGGGAGCAACAATGATTATAAACAAATTGAGAAGTAAATGTTATAGATGTAAACAAATTTTTTTTTACAAAAATAAATAAATAAAAAAAATAAAAAATAAAATAAAATATATAATAATAATAAGAATAAAATAAAAAATTAACAATAAGCAATGGTTAAATATATATATATATATATATATATATATATATATATATATATAGGGAAGGAGTATCAACAAATAAATGAATAAATAATAAAAATAAATAAATAAATAAGAAGAACTAACTGTTCCAAAAATAAATAAATAAAAAATATAAAATTAAAATCAAATAAAATAATAGAAATAAAAACAAAACAAATGCAACGACTATATTTATATGGGAGGTGTTGATGAATATGAGACAAATAATTGTTATTCAAACATGAAAAGTATTAAAACGTAATTTTCGCAGGCTAACGAGCAGAAATGTAATTTTCGCAGGATAAAAAAAATAATAAAAATAAAAATAAATAAATAAAATATATATAAAAATAATAATAATAATGATGATAAAATAATAATTAAGAATAAATAAATAAATCAATAAATAAAATAATAACAATAATAATAATAAATAAAATAAAATAATAATAAATAAATAAATAATGGGGAAAAAAGCACAAAACAAAACAAAACAAAAAAAACAAGAACATAAAAAACAACAAAAAAAAATTGTAACGGGCACAAACGTAATTTTAGCAAACTAATGGGCACGAACTTGTACTTTTCTGGAGCCATACGTAATTTTCATAGTTTACCAGGCAAAACCGTAATTTTCGCAAAAAAAAAACAAAAAAAGGGCAAAAACGTACTTTTCGCAAACTAATGGGCACGAACTGTAATTTTCCGGAGCCATAAACGTAATCTTCGCAGTTTAACGGGTAGGATCTGTAATTTTCGTAAAAAAAAAATAAAATAAATTGCAGTTTTCTGGAAATCCAACTTAAGAGCATAGAAAGGAGAAGAAGAAAATGTTTTAAGAATTGTGAAAATAGGAAAATCAAGGTGAAGTATAGGAGGTCTAAATTTTGAGAGATTACATGAAGTACAAATTTACAGAGACACAAGAAATATAAATTCATTGAAACCCATTACTCTCAAGAAAACTCATAAAATACATATAATGGGAAAATCAACCATCTGAAATATGAACAACTAATCATCAAGTCAGAAACTTTATGATATGTTAAACAAAAAAATAAAATCTACCTTTTCATACCCTTCATAGTAAAATGTATTACCTTTAAAATACAACAATAAAGCTTCGATTTTTATGAGGTAAACATTAATAAATTTGTATTGAAACACAAAAAATATGAAATATATTATGAGAGAAGAAGAGAAATTACCTAAAGAAGAACAAAAAGGCAATCGCCATGGTTGCACTGAACTATCATATAATTAAACTTTATCTATATATGTATACATAAAAGACTACTTTGAGAGGTGCTTGAATATAAATAGTCTAAATATATTAATAAAATAATAAAGGAGGAGCGTAGAGACGTACATACCTTACCCAGCTGCAACAGAAAAATATATAACATACTTCAAAAACACGTTAAAGGAGGAGGGTCTATCTTATCCAAATAAGTAATAAATTCGTTGGTGAGTGGCTTCTTCTTTAGCAGTTGAAGATGTCGTCAATTCGTCTTCAAACATGAGACGGCGCTGGGCAGCGTCCATGGCGGCTTCGGCCATGGCGGGGCGGAGGAGGGAGGAGGAGGGGCAGCGGAGGGAGGAGGAGGAACAGCCGAAGAGATAAATCAAATCAAAGCCCACTTTATATCATAAAGTATCAAGTAACAGATTAAAGAAGAGATACCCTGAAAACTCAGTAGTTAGGGCAAGGAGAAAGTGAGATTGAGTGTTTTATATTTAAGAATAAGGGAGTATATGTAATCTAAATTTAATTTATATAATCATTATATAATAACACATCAAATATCACTTAATATACTCATTGACTTTGAACATCCAAAAACCTCATATTCTCATAGTATAAGAGGTTTCATTAAAAATAAAAATGCCTCACTGGTAAAATACTTGTTCAATATAATTGATAAACTCTGAAAAAGACATCTGTAAGAAAAATAAATGAAACCATTCAAAAGACAACAAAAGCATTAAAATTTTCATCAATACTACCTCCGGTCCTAAATATAGGACCTAGATGTTTTTTTTTAGAGGTTAAGGTTGCGAAATAGTCTATTAAATCAGGACATATTTGATACTCCCTCCGTTCCTAAATATAAGATCACTTTGAGGAAGTGGATAAGTTCCTAAATATAAGATCACTTTCTAGTTTATCTCAAGTTTTGCCCAAACTACCCTTATACTTCATCTTTTCATTGAAAACTCCTCCTCTTTTTAAAGTTAAGTGATTGAGGGAATTTTAGGAAGATCATGTAATTTTATTGTCTTCCTTAATCTCCTCAAATTAACCAAAGTGATCTTATATTTAGGAACGGAGGGAGTATATTTTTAGATTATCCATTAGTTTATAAATAAAATAAACTAGTTTAAGGGAAAAAATTAGATAAATCAATTTATAATTAACTTATTTTACTTTTTTTTTAGGATTTTTCAAAAAAGTCAGTTAGGTCTTATATTTAGGACTGATGGGAATATAATAGATGAACGGGATCTATGTGCAGCATACAGATTCCAAAACTCGAGTCATGAAAAAAATGTACAAAACACAAGTACCACACAATATCAGTCGAACTGGCTGTGTTTGATATTTTCTTTGTTTTTTTTTTGGACTGAAATGTGATTGATATTAGTGCAATCTGCCAAGTATTTACACTTGTAAATAGGAATGGTTTGATGTAAATTTTTATTATGAACATTGATTGATAAATCAAGTTACTTATTGCCCACAACCTTATTGTTCTCCTTAGCCCTCCACCAATAATATAAAGCAAATGAAAAGAAACTGATTGTGAGAAGCATCAAATATTTAAATTATAACACTAATACAAAATCAGGACAAGAAATTCAACTATGTTGAGCAAACGATCGATCTGATAACTGCAAGAGTAAACCAGTTAAATAAGTTGAATCTCCAAAGGCAAGCAGGGTTATCCATGCGTCTCAGGCAGTTATCATATTCAGAGCCTTCAAAATGAAAAGGTAAGTGAAGGCATCTTCTTGGAGCTTCTCAAACCTACATCCAAAAATATATGTTAAATGTCAAAACATATAATATAAAAAATAAAATAAAAGCACACTATTCACATACCGAACTCCATAATTGACCTTAGTTGTAAAACAGGAACTCCGTAATTGATAACAGAACCAATAGTTGACATTTATATATCTTTAGTATCATCCATATTATTGCATTACCTTAAGTGGCCAATGGAGCCCATTAAATTGCTCTACATTTAAGAGCTAGAAACAGACAAATCATAGCAATCCCATTTCTTTCTTTGGAGTTTGGAACTTATTTTCTTAAATGACGATTGCCCTTGCCTACCCAATCTTGAATAAGAACATTTGATGAGGAGGAAAGCTACATTGAAAACTATAATACTCCTTAAATTAATTCTTTACCTCCCAGACTTTGAAAAATGCCCAGCACCAAGCTCGCATTTAAAAAGCAGAATGTTGTCATCAGTCTTCAAATCCCTCAGTTTTGCCACAAACTTAGCAGGTTCAGAATACAGAACACGTGGATCTGCACCCCATAGGAAAGTAAAATCATTGTAGTCCATCAAAAGTGGCAGTGATCATTGATCAATAATTGATAAAATGTTTTGATAGTAAACAGATATAGAATCTATGAATCATTCATATAGCATATGTTCACCATTCAAACCAGCAGTAACAAGAATGTGAGGATAATCTTGTGCCTTAACCTGCATAAGCAAAAAATAAGAATGGGATCAAATGTAAAACAAGATTTTTATGAAAATTCCTAGAAATCTTGGATGCCAACCAAGATTAAATTTCTTTTTTTGATAATTCAACCAAGATTAAATTTCAAACCATGATTGAATAAAATTAATAGACAAAAATTCATATGGTTAGCTTCTAGTCAAAATATTTATCACAAGGTTCTCACATTATCAACTGGAGAATATGACTTCATATAGAAGTAGAACTCCTCTTTCCTAGGATCTCCCCATTCCTGCGTAACAGACAGAAAACACTTAGAAACCTAGTAAATTGTTGTGTCATCAATAACTGCTCAAATATTATAGGAAAAGGTTAAAATCGAAAGAAATCATACAAGATATTCGTATTTTGGCAATATCAAGAACCTAGGAGTTCATACTAGTGTGTCGAATTCAGGAGAGGAAAATGCAAGATAGAAGGTGATAGAAACAATTCGATGAAGGCTTGATTCAGATCAATATTTTTCTTATCTTCATTCAGAGTACAAATACCCTTTACACTGATTACTTCTAAAATAGTAATTCCCAAACTACACCTGATTCCTACGTAACATTGAAGCTTCTAAAACGATTAATGGTACTAATGTCCCCAACTACTTACTAAAAGTAAAATGTGGGTAGAGGAATTAACTTCCCTAACATAGGCAGAGATCAGGAAACCAGCATATCAGTTGTCTGCATCACTAAGGGCAGACAGCCCTAGATAATTGATTCCTACCATCTTTCAGAATATTCCTGGACTGTGGGCCTCCTTTAGCTTCATTATGATGATCCAATCATCAGAGTGATTGGATCCTATTCATGAGGCCCCTTCTTTTGTAGACTCAGCATACTAAGGGGGTGGGACATCACAGTGCACATTTAAATGGGTTCCAATGTTTCCTTGGGAATCATCACACTATATCATCAACTGCATCATCAAATTGCTAAAAACGACATTGATACATGCTTGAATATATGTTCTCCGTTATATTTTTCGTGGAACATGCAACTTGGAACTGTGAACTGATATTATCATTATTATCATCAAACAATCTTTTATAGTAGTAATGTAGTATTATGAAAGAAGAGGAAAATATCACTCATTGAAGATGATAATGTCAAATATGAATTGGGCTATATTTTCCTAGGGAAAAGACAAAAATATCTTCCAATTCCGAATTCCATTAGCTTTTTCCATGTAGATATTAACAACTTCAGTATGGGTATTAACAACCATTAACAACTCAAAATAACCAATTCGGAAATTTGAAATTTGGAAAATATTTTTATCATTATCCCATTAGTAATTAAAAGAAACAATACATACATCACCAAAAAAAAAAACAATGGCATACCTCCCATTCTGCAGTTGTGAGAGGTATAGATGGATCAAGCATGGTTGTCACAACATCCACAAAAGGTACACCCGCAACAGCCGCCTTGAACAAGTCAGGCCTCATATTAAGAACCGCACCAATTAGTAAACCTCCTGCACTTCGCCCATTGATACACAGTCTTTCCTTCGAAGAGTATTTTTTAACAATCAAATATTCAGCGCAAGCAATAAAATCAGTGAAAGTGTTCTTCTTTTTCAAGAACTTCCCATTCTCATACCACTGCCTTCCCATTTCACCACCTCCACGAATATGAGCTATTGCAAATATGAAACCTCGATCTAACAATGACAGCCTTGATGACTTGAAACTGGGATCTATGGAATACTGTTGGTGAAGAAAATCACTAAATTATTGTGTGATATGAGTGAAACTTACAAGAAACCCTAAAACTTTTACAGATAGGACCCAAGCAACAATATACAAATTTTATAGAAAATAAGGCTAAAAATAATCAATGAAAACACTGATAATGTATTAACTTTATTATTAAATTCTCTCTTCATGAGTGGGACAAAGTACAATTTATAGCAGAAATCACACACGATCAATGAGAACAAACTAACGGAAGCCAAAGTAAAATAAACTAAGATAGATAACTCAAACACACTAAGCACAGAACACAGCAAAACATAAAAGGATGATGAAGAAAGAAGGCTTTCTCTACACCCAAGACATGATGTTCAAGAGACCAGGCACACTTCCGCATCTAAACTCTGTCTGTTTCCAAGCAAAACTCCAAAGCCTCATAATAAACCTCTCCATTCCCATAACACTCTCATCCAGCTCATCACACACATGGCCCAATTGACACGTAATCTCTTTTAGCCATATAGCAACCTAAGTATAAAAGCTAAAGGTTGATTATAAATAAATAGTCTCTACGGTTGAGTCCTTAAAATGGAAAATGTAGTTTTACTAACAAGCCATTTCACACAAATCACAAAATAGAAAGACCAGCAAACTGAAAAAATTAATTTTCTTGCCAGCATGTCACAAATTACTAACAGACCATACTTATGAGTTTTGAAGTCAGAACGACATTAAGGAATATTCATCAACCCCAAAATAAACCCCATATGATAGAGTTTCTATCTGGGAAAGAAAAGAGAACTGCCCGTTTGGTGTTGAGAAAGGAAAGTGGAGAAATGTAAAGGGAAAGGGTGAAGATGGAAAATAGAGGAAATTATGGGAAAATAGAGTTTGTGGACCCAGGAAAAGTGTGAGATGGAGATAAAAAGCTAGTGGGCCCAGGGATAAATGTAAATTACCAAATAACCTTCACTCTCCATTTCTTTACATTCATTTCCCACAACCAAACGTACTCTAAATTGGACAACAAATTTGGTCTATTTAGGAGTATATGTTTACTTTCTGTGTCAATTAGAATTGATAAACACATGAAAGACTGCTTTAGAACAATTTATAATAATGATATTTGTTATACTCCGTTACACTCTTGTTGGGCCTGAGCCCACTCTGGAAGCCCCAATTGGATAATTAGACGAGTCTGACGCCTAGCTTGTAACCACCGTTGCCGGTGACCCCGATTATTGTACTCAACTCTATTATCAATAAAGAAGTCTTTATTATTCTTTCATATTATAAGGTTCCCCTAAACCGTGCATCAACAATATTATTACAAAAAGAAAAACTAACGACAGTAATAACAACAACATAAAGCATCATTTAAAAATAAATGAGTGCATGCGCACTCAAAGCAACTAGTTTTCTGCACTAAGCATCTTGCCATCAAAATCAAAGTATTCACAGTTATTGAAATATTCAATTGAATTTATCAAACAGTTTCTTCCCTTTTTACCTCATAAGACCCATATCCATAAAGTAGTAAAGGATCTGATCCGTCAAGTTTAACAAGGTCCTTTCGGTAGACAATTGAAATGGGAATCAAAGTTCCATCCAAAGAAGGTGCCCACAGTCTATCAGTAAAATAATGCTCTGGATCAAAACCACCCAATACCTGAATTGTATATGAGAAAAATATTAAATATATAGACAAACTGATCAAACATTGCATAAGAAATTGTGGAAACAAAGATGGCTGAATAGTCCGATGATTATTTCATTGATATTATATCATATTTATAATACAAAAGTTTCCTAAAAGTTAATAAACTACTCTTACAAGTTTAACTAATATGATTTCCAAATAACTTAATTTCCTAATGCTATAATATCAATATGACTAAGATTCTACTAATACAAAATAGGAAATACTAATAATTCTATATTTCTAAGACTCCCCCAAAAGTTTGACAATGAATGTTTTCCATATCCAACTTGCTTACAAAAAATCATTCTTTAATCAGAATTTTTTTCAAGTACGCGGGAATAACCGTCCCATCATTACATCCTTAATACGTGGGGAATGACCGTCCCATCGTAAACACTCATGCATGGGGAATGACCGTTCCATCACTACAATTTTTTATGTGAGGAATGACCATCTCACCAACATATGCGTGTGTTTGACTGGGAAAGTTCTTGGGTTTGTTTAAAGAGAGGAGAGGAACCCCTTTTTCAAGGGTTTTTTTAACTACAAAGGCAACTCAGACAGGGAACCTAGGGATCAGATTAAATTTTAACCTAGCTCTGGTACTGAAGTCCGATAATTATTTCATTGATATAATATCATATTTATAATACAAAAGTTTCCTATAAGATAATAAACTTCTCCTACAAGTTTACCTAGTATGATTTCCTAATAACTTAATTTCCTAATGCTATAATTGATAATTATGACTAAGATTCTACTAATACAATATAGGAAATATTAATATTAATTCTATAATTCTAACAGAAATACAAAAGCAGCAAAAATCCATATGCATATCAAAAAGAGAAGTGCAAGCTGCAAGTTTTACAAAAGGTGAATTAACAGAAGGGAAATAACTCTGACATTCTTGGATATGAGCAAGCTGTAAAGGATCTCCATCATGGCAATAAGAAATGAATTACTCCATATTACATTGAAATAAACCCAGATCCATTCAATCTAATTTTGCCACAGCTTCTACAAATGTAGGATATATGCAATTTATATATATCAATGGGTGAAAAATTTGTAAGGCATGCTCTCTTCGAATCAACGATGTTCCTTTCCATTAATTTTACCCTCTTTTTATCTACCACTATAACCAATTGTCACGTTTTGGAAAATAGAAATCCTCAAAATCTTACATTTTATAGCGCTTTAAAGTCTATCATAACGTGATTAAGGTGAATGAGTGAGATTGATAAAGTTATGGGCATACCTGGTGTTCAAACCGACATTGTAACCACAAGGTATTGATTTTGTGTGATTGTATGTGAGCATGAACTGAATGCATCATGCACAAATAAAACTCATTGGAATGTGTATCAAAACATGCACCACATTTATTTATTAGTAACCATTACTCTTTCCCCTCTCCATCTTTTCAAGGGGTTATTATTGAGCATACTAGTATAGTATCTCAAATTCATTCTTAGCACTTCATACACTACCTTCAAATAGTACAAACAAGAAATGATGCTGATCATGAATTCAAAAACAATAACAAAACAAAGCACAATGTTCTAAACCAGATAATATATAAATCACCATAAGCAAAAAAAAAAAAATATTGAATTTTACACAAAACCTAACAATAACAATAGTAATGGTTATAAATTAAGACATAAGTAAAGTACAAAGCATCAATTTAAGTTCAACAGCTGATTTTGCTCACCAAGTCAATCTTCTTCAAAGCAGAAACGCCAGAATTCATATCATAATCATATACGGAGGAAGGAGTTTTCAAGGAACTGTATGAAAACCGTAAAATATTTGAAGAAAATTCTGACTCTGAAGAATCGACTGAATATACTGGATCAGCGAAATTAACAGCATGACCATCAGGAAGGCTACTTAGTGGCTCTCCAATGGGAGGAAGGTGATAAACAATTATTTTTTGTAGACCATTTTCCCTCTCATATGCAACAAGGTGATCAATAAAAAGCTGAATCTCCTGAATTTTGACACTGAAAAATATTCGATATAAGTTTTTGTAGCATAGAGATAGAGAATGACACATTTATGAGAAATCACAAATCTTTATACAATGATTACAAGAATTTAGACTACAACTACTTTTATTTCCTTCACTATGCTTTCTTTTAACTTCTTTGTTCTTTGTAATATGCTTTTGTGCACTTTAAGCTATTGTCTTTCATCAAACATGATGGTTTAAAAATTCAAAGCAATTTTTCCCTATCTCACCCACATTTTTCTTTGTTTTCTCCCTCCTCGCTCACTTCGCACCTTTATCTCTATTCTACCCCAACCTCCTTTTCCATCCGCTGTGTCTTTCAATACTGAATCAACAGTTTCAACACAAAGTTCCCCTTGCTTCATTCACACTTTTATCACTCAACATGCACCTAAATTATCACCAGAAATTGTAAACATATGTCGAGCCACCTTTAGAGGAAATTAAAGAGGGCGCTTTTCCACCAAAAAAAAGGATGGCGCTTTTCCACTTAGATCTTTATTTGTCAGAGTCCTATTAGTTGTCCTCTCAGAGGAGATTTCTTTTAAGAGTGAACACGTGATTGGTGATTTAGACAAAAAAAATTTATGACTTAAGTAATTTATTTTGCAACTTTAATATCTTTCCTCCAATCGGCATATCATCATCTTATGTTTTTCATTTATTAAGCTTTAGTTACATTAAGATATTATCCTTTCAGCTTCCTATGTAGTCCGAGGTTGTTTCTTTACTTAGACTTGATGATTGAAAATTCATAGTTATCTTTTATCTTTCCCTCATTCTCCTCTTTCTCCCACTTTCCCCAATTTCTCCATCTTTTCTTCCTTGTTTTAAATAACACACTCAACTTGTTTCCACAAGTTAGGATTTCAGAATGAATAAAAGGATCTTGAGAATTGATTACCAAAATAATAGTACAACATAAAATTATTATCAAACTACAATGACGCAGAATGCAACAACTTGATGTATAACAGAATAGCACCTTTTATTATTTGAGGATAAGATGCTTGAAAGATTATTAAAAAATGGCAGAGGTGGGAAAGGGAAGAAATGAGTGAGAAGGATTTGGCAAAGATAGCTTAAATCATTAGAAATCAACTTAGAAATTATGGCTTTGAAATTCAAAGAATGAACAATTCATCTGGAATCAATGAAATGAACACTCAAAACTTCTTTCAAACCTAGTTAACCAAAGAAAAGGAGTTCATTCACGATCAGATCTTCAGAAAGTAGTTTTCACTCTTTCCTGAATTACAGATAATACACAGTACTCAAATATAACAGCCTGTACTCTATGTTCATATGATACCTAAAGTATACAATCAATAATTACTAAGAAAGAGAGAAACGTAGAGAGAGAAAAAGAGAAAGAGAGAAAGTGCTTGGTTTTTCCATGTCAGAGACTGTTCAGGGGTCACGGAAACAGCCCCCTGACCGGCCATCGGCCGGCAAAGAGGGGCCAGATCTGATTCCGAGTACCAAGGAGGGGCTTGGGGCTTCTTCGTCTCAAAACCTGGGGGGTACGACTGGGGTAGAAGAGACAGCGAACACTGCAGCAAAAAGGAAGATGCCGGGAACTACAGGAGCTTTCACGGGTGAGGTTTCTTTGAAGCCTAGGGTAGAGGAATGGATGAAAGATCATGAAATGGAGCAAGAAAATCAAGGCCCTAAGTCCTACAAAGAAGCGGTGAGACCAAACCCATGTTATGATGAGGAAGGGTATGAATATCCTTATAATGAGGATGACTGGGATGGGAGCCTTTTGACAAGCAATACAGAGGAAATGAAGAAGGGGGTCACCATTTTTGAGACGGAGAACGGGCCACAAATTTCTTTTTCAGAAGAAGAGAGATTGAGGCTAGGTAGGAATTGGCAGTATTCTCTCATTATTAAGCTTCTTGGGAGGAATCTTGGCTATATGCAACTCAATCGAAAGCTTCAAGCCATGTGGGGACAATCTGGACAAGTAGACCTCTCCTTCATAGGAAATGGGTTCATGCTAGCTACGTTCAGGTCTAAGGAGGATTACTTTTATGCACTGGAAGGGGGGCCATGGCTAATCCAAAACCATTACTTGACTGTTCAGACATGGAAGAGCAACTTCAATCCATGGACTGAAAGAATCAAGAAGCTTGCTATATGGGTAAGACTACCAGGTTTGCCAGTTGAGTATTATGATAGAAAATTTTTTTTTAACTTAGGAAATCAGATTGGAACTGCCCTTAAGATTGATGAAATGACGTTGCGCCGTGCTAGAACAATGTTTGCCCGTATGTGCGTTGAAATTGATTTAGAGTCTCCTCTTATCCCCTCATATAATGTTGATGGTAATTCTTTGAGGATTGAGTATGAGGGGCTCCACTTGATTTGTTTTCACTGTGGGAAATTTGGTCATGCCATTGAACAATGCCCTGTTAAAAGAGCTCAAGAAGTAGATAAAGAAAAGGAAAATAGGGGGAATGAAGCTATGCAAGTAGAAATGATAGCCGGTGAGAACGGAGGTCAGGTGCCGCAGAAATATGGGGAATGGATGTTTGTGCAGGATCCAAGAAAGGGGAGAAAAGTATCTCAAAAGGCTACAAAATCAGGGCCAGGACAGGGAAAGATGGGAGAGAACACTGTTAATAAGTCTAGATTTGCTGTATTGGAAGTAGAAGATGACAACCTTGCTGTAGAGGAAGGAAAGAATGAGGTGAGTGATAGGCAAGTCCTAAGAGACTTCTCAAACAAAGGAGAGAGCGATAATGCAAGAAGTTACCGAGGGAAAGGAAAAAATGTAGAAACAAGAGGATTAAATAAAGGGGTAGAGAAAATCTCTAGGGGTCCAAACATAGCAGAAAGTAAAGAAAGGAAGTTTGGTGGTAGAGCAGGAGGAGGTGACAAGGAGGGAGAAGATCTAAAAGGGGAAGGCCAAATTAGAGGAATTGGCCAAGAGTCTGCGCAAGAGGGCGGGAGTAAAAAAAAGAGAGTAGGCTTGGATTTTTCACAGGAAATGAGGATTGAAGATCAACAAAACAGAGTGAGATTAGGCTCTCTTAGTGATAAGAGTCAGGGTAATAGTGAGACCGAAAAAGTGGATCAAGAAGAGACAGTCATGAACCCCTCTATTGTGAATCTGTCAGATCAAGAAATGGAGGTTGAAATAGACAAACCACCGGATCCAGGAAATGGTACAGAGTTAATGGAAATTAATGATGTGGAGAAGATTCTTGATAATCAAGAAGACCAATGGGAAGATGATGAACTTATTCATCAGTGCAATGGAGTTGAAGGTACTAATACCTTCTAAGCTGAGTAATAGGGTGTTGATCCTTCCATCAATAATTTTTTTAATGATTATTACATGGAATGCGAGAGGGGCAGCTGGAAAAGATTTCTGGACTGCTGTAAAGGAATTGAAGCGAAGATATAACCCGAAAATCTTTGTGTTAGTTGAGACTAGATGTAGTGGTGAAGTGGCCCAACAAGCCATTAAGAAAATGGGATTCAAAAATCAAGCTTTAGTTGATGCACAAGGGATGTCGGGAGGCATTTGGTTGATGTGGAATGATGACTCCATTCAGATCAAGGTTCTGAAAAAGCACAAACAGTTCCTTCATTGTGAGATTATGGGTGTATCAAGGTTCCCGTGGTATTTTACTGCAGTGTATGCTAGTCCCAGAGCTCAAGAAAGGCAAGAATTTTGGGCAGAAATGGAACAACTAGCAGTACAAGTGCGAGGGTCTTGGTTACTTTCAGGAGATTTCAATGATATCAAAAATAGAAATGAACAAAGGGAAGGGGGAGAAATTAATGAGAACAAATGCAAGAAATTCTGTGAAAACATAGAAAAATGCAGGCTTATTGATTTAGGTACAGAAGGTCCCCGATATACTTGGAGAGGGCCGAGAGTAAAGTTAGCAAGCAGATTGTACAAAAAACTGGATCGAGCATTGGCTAATGTAGAGTGGAAGATGAAATTTGGAGAAGCTAAAGTCAAAGTGGGACTGAGATCACAATCTGACCATCACCCACTATTAATCCATTTGAATACTAGTAACAAAGATAGGGGCGAAAGGCCATTCAGATTTGAAGCTGCCTGGCTCACCCATGCGACCTTTAAAGAGTTTGTAGCTAGTAAATGGACAAACACAGAGGAGGTTTGGAAGACCTTGAATAAAATGGAGGAGGAATTAAAACACTGGAATGTTCATACTTTTGGCCATATAAATCAGAGGAAAAAGGAATTGACAAGGAGAATTGATGGTGCTCAAAGGGCTCTGCAAGAGGCATACAACCCCCACCTTGAAGAGCTTGAAGCTTCCCTACAAGAAGAATTACGAGAGGTATTGATGCAGGAGGAGATTTTATGGTATCAAAAAGCTAGAACAAAATGGTTGAATGATGGTGATAGGAACACTTCCTATTATCACATGAAAACCAAGATCAAGAGAAGCCGGTGCAAAGTGACGTCCCTTAGGAATGAAAATAATGAATGGATTGATGGTAGGATTGAAGTAGGACAGCTTGTCAATGACTACTTTCAACGTCTCTTTCACGAGGAAAATGAGGACAGGAGATGGACCCACACTTATCATAATTGGCCAGAAATTGAAGCTGACTCTTGGAGAATGCTAGATGTCCCACTCACCAATGAGGAAATCAAGATTGCTATGTTCTCTATAGGAGGTTTGAAGGCTCCTGGAGAAGATGGGTTTCAGACAATTTTCTTTCAAAAGTGCTGGGAGACGGTTGGTGAGTCTGTTTGTCGGTCATTACGACAGGTTTGGGAACAACCAAATCAACTCTCAGAAATCAACAAGACTCTGATCACGCTGATTCCTAAGATTGAGAACCCTGAGAAAGTAAAACAATTTCGGCCCATATCACTTTGTAATGTGGTGTACAAATGTGTCTCAAAGATAATTGTGAGTAGGTTGAAGAATTTAATGACAAAGTTGGTCTCCCCGTACCAAGTTAGTTTTGTCCCGGGAAGGAATATTCAAGAGAATATTATTATAGTGAATGAGATGATTTATTCGATGAGGAGAAAATGTGGTAAAAAGGGTTATATGGCCATAAAGGTTGATCTTGAAAAAGCTTATGACCGCATTAGTTGGAACTATATGAAGAAGGTGTTGGAGGAACTTAGCTGCCCACATGAAATGGCAGAAAGAATTATGAAGTGTATCAACACGACCTCTACTAGCATTTTATGGCATGGAGACAAAATGGACCCCTTTCGACCCTCTAGGGGACTGCGACAAGGAGACCCCCTTTCCCCCTACCTATTCGTACTTGGCATGGAAAAACTAACTCACTTGATCCTTGATAGTGTGAGAGAGAGAAAATGGAGAGGATTGAGAGCAGGTCAAAGAGGACCTTTTATCACTCACATGATGTTTGCTGATGACCTTGTTTTATTTGCAGAAGCTAACCAAACAAATATGAATGCTATTCTTAATTGTTTGCAGGTTTTCGGAGAAATGTCGGGCCACAAAGCAAGTGAGGAAAAAACCGTGATTTATTTCTCACCTAATGTTGCAGGAAGAACGTGTAGAGACCTCTGCCGGATGAGTAACTTCAAACAAGTGGAGGAGCTGGGTCAATACTTAGGAGCCAATATCAGGTTTCCTAAAAAAAGAAGAGACAAGTATAAAAATGTGGTGGAGAGGCTGAGAAAGCGCTTGCAAGGATGGAAAGCTTCGAGTCTGTCCCTTGCAGGTAGGATATCATTGGTCAAATCAGTCACAAGTGCGATGGTGATGTACTCAATGCAACATGATAAATTGCCCCAAGGAATTATTGACGAGATTGAGAGGTTACAAAGGAACTTTCTGTGGGGGGAAGAAGAAGGTAAAAGAGTCTGGCACTGGGAAAAACTTTGTAGCCCAAAAGAGCAAGGGGGGGTCGGTATTAAGTCTCTTAAGATCATGAATGAAGCTTTCTTGCTTAAGTTGATTTGGAGACTTCATACAAACCCTTCTGATCTATGGGCTAGAGTTCTAGTTGGAAAATATGGTAGAAATTGGGTTGAAGGCAGCCAACTAATTGCGAAAGATTCTGATTCTCGTTTATGGAAAGAACTAGCCAAGCTCTGGAGTAGTTTTATGCAGAAGATACAGCAAGTAGCGGGCCCTAATTCAGGGAGTGAACTCATATGGAAAGCCACAAGTCATGGTGAGTTTACAACAGCTAGTGCATATACAGAACTACAGGGTGTGACTGAATGCCCATACAGAACTACATGGATAAGGATTTGGAAGTTGAAAGTTCCTGAGAGAGTTAAGGTGTTTGCTTGGAGATGTGCACATAGAAAATTGCCCACTAATTCACTAACTCACAAGTGGAGTGGAGGGTCTGGAGTATGTTCTATTTGTAACAGACAGGAGGAGGACATATTACATGCCTTAAGGGATTGTCCAAGCGCAAATTCTTTATGGAGGAAAATGATCATACCAGCTAGAAGGGCAGAGTTCTTTGGCACAAATTGGTGTGAATGGTTCCAACAAAATCTGTCAAAACACTCTTCAAGTTGTGATGAGGAGATGTGGCCTGAAACTTTTGTAACAGGATGCTATATGATATGGTGGTGGAGAAATTTAAAGAGGAAAAATCCAGATTTTGAACTTCCTTCTCATGGGGATAAAAGTATTAGACAGAGGGTGTCAAATTATTTTCAACGGTGGGACATGGAGGTATGTAATACAATCAGAGGTGTTGTTACAGGAACCTCATGGAAACCTCCACAAATGGGCTGGTGCAAGTTAAATGCAGATGGAATGACATCCAGTCTTGGGTGGGGTGGCTGTGGGGGAGTAATTAGAGGGGATGAAGGAGGATGGATTCAAGGTTTCACCATGAAACTCAACACTAGCAATGCTCATGAAGCTGAAGCTTGGGGAATTCTTAAAGGATTACAACTTTGTTGGAACATGGGGATTAGAAAGTTAGAAGTAGAGTCTGATGCAAAAAATATAGTTCAGCTGTTTGCAGGAAAACAACCAAGAAGAGCACTGCTTGAACCTTGGGCAAGCATATGGTTAATGAGAAATCTGAATTGGCAACTCAAGTTTTGCCATATTTTGAGAGAAGGTAACAAGAGTGCGGATGCAATTACTGCACTATGCTGGAAGCTGCAGCAGGAAGAAGTGATCTGGGACACACCACCTGTGGAGATAGAACAAGTATTACAAGAAGACTCATGTGAACTTGAGGAAGCTCGCATACAGTGGGCTAGTGTGTAATGGGCGTTGCCCCTTTTCTTTACCTAAAAAAAAAAAATATAACAGCCTGTAAATAAGAGGCCCTTTTGGTCTTTTGGGACGATGAGTAATGTTCACATAGAAAAAGAACTGATAATGTCTAGATCAGAAAGCAATGAAAGTGTTATGTTATTTTAGAAATAAATTAGTGATTTAATTTAATTGATTGATTTAGTCAATTATTAATGGATTGATTGGGTCAATTAATTAGATTGATTAGGTAATTAGGGTTTGGGATTATTATTATGTTTTGTTATTTTATTATTATGTTTTATTAGTGTCAAGGCTATATAACTTAACTTAGGGTTTCATTCGTTGTTGTCTTGCATTTTGATGAATTGAGTGTTGTTTCCTTGTCTCTTGTGGCCGACGGCCTCTCTTCTCCTTTTCTTCCCTTTGACCTTCTATGCTCTAATATCTTGTCTTCTTGTCTTTGCCCCTCTATTATTCTCTTTATTCCTATTCTCCTTCTAAATTATTCATTATAGAATTAATTCTATAACAGAAAGTGTCAGCTCCAAAGACCTATCCAATGACGGCAGCATATGCGTCGAAGAAAAACCCATTCAAATATACCAGGACAAAGGATTTAAAGAAGATATTGTCTTACCTTTCCCTGTGGGGAAGAAGAACTGTAGTAGCGGAGGTATTATCAAATGGGCAAGCAACTACTTCTGAATTAAAAAACTCATCACTTCTCCTCTTAATGAAAAAATGGTTCCCTCGATGACTAACAGTTGTATCAATACCGTCCACACGTGGTGTCAGCACTTTAAGTCCTTCTTCGGGTTTGGAAACATCAAGATAAAAATTAAATCTTGTATTTTTACTTTCTGATGCTACAAACAAATATTTCTTGCTCTCAGAAGCATCAAGGTCAAGAGAAAATTTATCATCCTTTTCCACATAGAGACACACATCTTTTGACTGTTCCGTCATCAACTTATGCAACCATGCCTGTATAAAGATAACACTAATGTCACACAATAGACTGGAGAGAGATCAAAAGGATTTTACAGACTATGAAATGAGGAAGATAGAAATTATAAATGACTAAGTTATCTTCCCACAACACATAATATTTATATTAACATGTTAACAAATATAATGAGATGAGAGCAAAGTGTCTTGCAGGTTTTAAATAATAAATGAATGTTTCATATACCAAAGCAACTGTGGGAATTTCATGTAATTATTGTAAATAATAATAGTCTTTATTAGGCGTTATTAGTATTTTTTAGGCTTTATTGTATTGTCTCCTTACTTTTGACCTATAAGAAGGCATTTGTTTCTCCATATTCCATAATCATGAATAATATTTTCAAAACTCTTTTCTCTCATATTATCCACATGGTATCAGAGCATCAGACTCAAATTTTAGATTAGGGTTTGACATGAATCAGGGGAGGCTTTCTCTAAAAACCATGGCGGTGTTTCTATGCTTGATGATCGAGGCCGTGTTGGCCCTCACAGCCGGCACTAGTGAAAAGAGGGTCCCGATTGGCGGAACCAAGAAAGACAATGGCGATTGGCGAAGCCAATATACTCCTTCCGACCATTTTTCGTTCATTTTTTCTCCTCCTTAGCAATTTGAAAACCAAACTTCAAACAAAATTAGTATTTTAGTATAGTTATACTTTTATTGACAAGGTAAACTTTTTCATGAGTAGGCATTTTATATTTATTAATGGGTTCAAGCAAAGAAATTTGGGCATCAAAAATATTAGCCCATAATGTTAATTTCAATATATTTGATAGTTTTTTAGATTACCTATTAGTTTATTGGTCAAATAAACTAGTTTAAGGAAAAAATCGAGTAGATCATTTTAGAAGTGATTTATTTTGCTTTCTTAGGATTTTCCCAAGAAAGTCAACTAAGTCTTATATTTAAGGGAAATGGACCAAATCTGGCCCCCAAGTAACCACCAAGGAGCACTGAGTACCCTAAACTAACAACAGGCCCGTATCTGTACCCCAAGTAACCAAGGTGTTTAAAAACTACCCCGGTTGGACGGTCAACAACGTTTGACCGTTACTTTGCCTATGTGGATGCCACGCGAGCACCTGCTTTGCCCCTTGGCACCTTGTCATTGCCACGTAGGATAAGTGTATGTGGGTCCCACATTAAATAAAAAAAAATTCTCCCTCCCTCTTCATCAACAAGGTCCCACCCGCCCCACCCCCTTCACCTCCAGCCCCCCCCACCACCACCACCCGCCCACCCCCTTCACTTCTGGCTCCCCCTTTGAAGCCTCCGGCTCCCACCCACCCCCTTCACCTCTCTCAACATCTGCATGACATCCAACAACAGCCCCTCCCTCTTCTCACATTCAAGTTCCAACAGCGCAGCACTGACGGTCACCCCCGGCGGCGGAGGCGGCGGCGGAGAGTCCTCCACCGACTTTGGCTTCCTCAGCCCACCATAGCCTTCATCTTTCTCTTCTCCGTGGACCCCACCGAGCGGAGGATGATGAAGCGCTCGTTGAGCTTCTCGCGGCGGCGGCGAGGACTTGGTTGGCGCTGAGCTCGTCTTGGGGGTTGGGTTTGGAGCGGAGGTGGGCGGAGGGGTCGCCGGAGGGGAGGGTGTCGGAATCTTGGGATTTGGAGTGGAGGAAGGGGACGGTGAAGAGGATGTATTTGAGGAGCCACTGGAAGGAGGGCCCACCAGGCGAAGGCGGACTGGGGGGCTGGGGAGGGCGGCGGGGCGTGGTGGTGGGGGGATGGGGAGGGAGGTGAAGGGGGTGGGGCGGGTGGTGGTGGTGGGGGGGGCTGGAGGTGAAGGGGGGTTGATGAAGAGGGAAGGAGAATTTTTTTTATTTAATGTGGGACCCACATACACTTATCCTACGTGGCAATGACAAGGTGCCAAGTGGCAAACCAGGTCTCACGTGGCGGCCACGTAGGCATAGTAACGGTCAAACGTTGTTGACCGTCCAACCGGGATAGTTTTTAAACACCTTGGTTACTTGGGGTACGATACGGGCCTGTTGTTAGTTTAGGGTACCCAGCGCTCCTTGGTAGTTACTTGGGGGCCAGATTTGGTCCATTTCCCTATATTTAAGACCAAAAAAATAATTTTGATGTCCACCTTTTGATAAGATATATGGAAGAAATACAAGAAGAGAAAATGATGTGTCATCAAGTAGCCATATTTAAATATCTATTTAGGATAGTTATTTGTTTAGTTGTCCAAGTTGCTTTAGTTGCTAGTTGTCTTAGTTGTTGCTAGTTGTCATTTGCAAGTGTCATTGCAAAGAGTATCATATAATTATTTTGCAAGTTGTTTACTTAATCTTGCATGACCAAATTGCCCCAAACTTGGTCTATAAATAATACCCTTTTCTTATTTTATTGGTATACTTGATAAATGAATTATGGTGTTTGAGTTTCTCCATTTCCTCTCCCTTATAATGCCTCCCTCACCCCCTAATATTCTGTTCCAATTTCTCCTCCCCCATATGTTCGGTTCTGATCCTTTCTCCCCCCTACTTTGCTTCTCTATAACCTCAATCCATACCAGATTAGCTTACTGTAAGTTTGTGAGTTCCAAGAGTGTTTTACATCACCTTTGCATTCATTTGGATACATGTAACAACTGTAATAAGAAAATTTCCACTCATAAAATGATTAAATTTATTCATGAGAGAAGGAACCATTAATCCTTAAAGTGCAGAATGCAGACAAACTACTGCAAAGGGTAGAAAAAGAAAATGCATCACCTTATCAGGCCTGAGAATCTCATCCATTGTGATATAAACCAAAGCTTCATCACCGGCCCATTCAATGTATGATGTCACATTATGAAGAGGCTCTCCAATAGGAGCTTGGGTTTCAGCATCAATGACATAAATAGTATAAATTTCATCACCTTTAGTATCCTCAGCATATGCTACTAACTTATTGTTTGGACTGACCTGGAAAGAAGAAACATTTTAAAAAAATTAAAATCGATAAACAAATAAAAAACAAAATGAAGTAGTAAATGGTTTCACCTTAAAAGCACCAATACTGTAGTAATCGTGATTTTGGGCCTTGATATTCTCATCCAAAATAACATGCTCCTCAGGTGCACCAGGTTCAGTCGGAACAGTATCACGAATAGATGGTGTTGCCTTGTTGTCAGGTATTGGGCGCCGACAATGTTGAACATACTCCTTCCCCTTCAACGTTCTCTCATAATAATAGTAAGGCCCCTTTCGTAAAGGTGCAGTTGTATCATCCTCCTTAATCCTTCCTTTTATCTCAGCAAAAAGCTTATCCTCAAGTTCCTTGGTTCCTAGATGATATATGTATACATCAATCAGAAACACAAATCTAAGAATTGAAACTAGCTTGTGCAAGCAAATATCAGGAAATCCCAGAGGCATTATTGTTTTACCTGGTAAGGTTTAGCCTATATTATTTTCAAATGAATATATGTGAGAGTGTGTATTTTTGTGTAAGACGATTACAGGGGACAAACTTGAAAAAGAAACCAGGATACAATCTCAATCTTGTTAACATACAACAGAGGCCTGGACATAAATACAATAGTGAAGTGATAAATATTAGCTGAATATTATTTCAAGTGTCAGCATTGGGCTAAATTGATCTAAATGAGAAAGCTTAATGTACAGGGTTCACAAATAACCATGAATTGTGAGCTTAATTTTGGCTCATATGAACCATTCAGTATTTATGACAATTTAACTCTTCAAATTTAAGCTAACCAGAGTCAAAACAAACACATACAAGCCTACTTTGAGTTGAACTCTGAAAATTCAAGCCAAATATCAGAGCACCATGATTAAATAAAGTGATCGGATCATGAATTACTATGGGCTGTTCAGCAATCAGATGACATACTTATGTTAGCATCTGGATACCAATTGAAGTGAACAATATCATCTCACACTAGTAACCATATATATAGCCATGAAAAATGAGGGTATGGCTGAAAATACATGTTTCATATCAATAATGAGCACTATGCCTCCAACAACTGAATAAATGCTAAACTTTCTTGTTCAATACTCAATCTAAATATTGTCACATAGATACTAACATGCAGGCTATAGATCACGCTAAACCCAAAGTCAAAATTTTACAACATTTTAAATAAACGGAGAATTTCAAAAACATACCTAATCAACAGATTTGGAGAAATTAGATGCTCATATTGCATACTTTTAAACATTACAAAAACACACCAAATTGATTATACAGTGAAAGTTTACAATGCTTTATGCTTAAGAATGTACTCCCTCCTACACTACTTATAAAACCTACTTAACTACTCTAAATAAATTAAAGATATTAGACACTAAAAAAGAACAAAATAGCCACATAATTTAGCCACTGAATTCCATCTGTAGATTAAAAAAAAATTATGTACAAATTGTGCGGCTAACTGTTTGGCAACGGTCTATTTCAGGACGTCAAGTAATTCACTATTTATTTTTATATGTTAGTTACTAAAAAAACACAGCCCAATAATCAGGTGCTATTGGGTAGAGTGTTGTCACATACTCCCTCCGATCCTAAATATAAGACCTAGTTGACTTTTTTGGAAAATCTTAAAAAAGCAAAATAAGTCAATTATAAATTGATTTACCTAATTTTTTCCCTTAAACTAGTTTATTTAAACTATAAACTAATGGCTAATCTAAAAACATATCAAATATGTCATAATTTAATACTAACATATTTTGTAACCTTAACATCTCCAAAAAAAGTCGTCTTATATTTATATTTAAGACCAGAGGGAGTAGTTAGATTGTCTCGGATTTTATTTTAATTCAGTGCTCATCTCATCACCACAAATACACACAAATAAAGAACCACATGGTGGGCCTCATTAGTAGAGAAATTTTGAGGCCACCATGTGCTCATGTTTTTGAGTGTATTTGTGGTGATGGAAGCTCATGAGCAATATTGTGATGAGCAGCGAATCGGAACCCGACTGTCTCCTTTCCCACTTGCTTGGATTTGAGCACACGTAGCAGCTCAACCACAATGTCTTAATTTACTAAAACACCACCATCTCTCCTTATTTCCTCTATCATCTCTTACTTAAAGAATAGGAATATGAATAGGGGTAATGTGGGAAGAAGATGACTATAATAGTAAAAAAGCATACCGTTCATAACGGAATCGGTGTAGGAATTTTCTTGGCGAAGATAAGAGAGAACATCAGGATTGGTTCTAGAATCATCGCGAAGCCAGTAGTAATTATCGATCCTCACATCACCGAACATCTCCATTTTGTGCTCCACTTTCTTGGCCACCGGAGGAGGCGCGAATTGAGACGCAGAAAACGCCATCGAATTGGAAGAAGAAGCGACACCGTTTCGATGAGAGAGACGCGAGAATGAGGAGGAGGAGGAGATTATTGGCTGAGGAAAATTAGAAGCAAGCACTACACTGAGAGTGAGAGGAATGGCGAAAAATCGATGAAGGTCTGAGCAGAGAATGGAGAGAGATGAGCAAACAACCATTTCCTACACTTAAATAGTGAGCTTTTTTTTTCTTTTTCTTTTTTAAGTGTTTTCTCTCGGATTTTTCGTTTTTTTAAAAAGATATATTTGAAATGAACTATTTTGTGCTTGCTTCTAGAAGTTCAAGCTTTGAAGTTGTCGCTCATTTCATTTCTGTGGGGAATTGATGAGGATTATGCTTGTTTCAGTTTTTTTTTTTTTCTTTTGTGAAGTGAACTTGTTTCAGGTTTTGAGGAGAAGGAAATGGGGAATGGGATTGTCTTTTTTGTCTCCTTGTTGCTATTTGAGGTTGGGGTGAGCTGCAATGCTAATGAATGGCAGCTACTACTATCTCTTGTCTTTAATGACCGGTGAAATGAAAATATATGCATCAACTTTCTCAACTTGTTGTTTTCTTTGATTTTTTTTTAATTTAGATTATGAAATTATTTATTAGTCCATGTCAATTACTCCCTCTGGTCTTAAATATAAGACTTTTTTATCTAATTTAATTAGATTAAAAATGTTAGTTAAGTTATTTAAAATGACATGATATTACTAATATACTCTAGCTATTCACCTTCACCCCACACTCCCTTTCTTCTTGTCTGTCATTAGGGAACATTGACTCCACTTTCTATCTCCTCTTGTCTATCATTAGAGAGCATTGACTTCACCCTCTCTCTCTCTTCTTGTCTAGCATTAGGGAGCATTGTCTTCACCCTCCCACTCTTTTTGTCTATTATTAGAGAGCATTGATAAGAATATTTTGGGAAAAAGTTGGTAAAAGTTTGAAATAGGTCTTATATTTAGGAACAAACTCATCCCCTCAAATATGTCTTATATTTAGGATTGGAGGGAGTATTAATTACTCCCTCCGTTCCTAAATATAAGATCACTTTGGGGAAGTGGATAAGTTCCTAAATATAAGATCATTTTCTATTTTGTCTCAATTTTGGTCCAAATTACCCCTATACTTCTTAGCTCCCTCACTTCTCTCTCAAATCCCTATTTGTCTTTTAAATTTAAGTGAGGGGTATTTTGGGAAAGATCATGAAATCCTAATTCATTGGAAAGTCTTCCTTAATCTCTCCAAATTAGTCAAAGTGATCTTATATTTAGGAACGGAGGGAGTATTAATTATTAAATAATAGTATCACTATGGCTCCTCATGGCCACAATAATACTATTGATTTCCTATTGATTATAATTTTTCTAAAAAAAATAGGGGAGATTTTTGAAAACGGGCCAAGCCCGTTTAGGCACAGCTTACATTCTTGGCTATATAAAGTTAAAATTTCATTGAAAATTGACTTGCGGTGTGATAACTTGTGAGTTGTGTTTTTTCATCCCATATAAAGGTTAATTAGTAAACCATCAATTAAATGTAATTAATATAAATACATGCATAGACATACACATATATTAAAAACAATCACATTGAAGTGTTTGAAAGGCAACAAACAATATTATTTTTCATGTGCACGAGATTAGTACTAAAACACCCTTATCCTTCCACTTCATTTTGTCCGTAGAGTATTTCTTCAGGCCATTATGTGATAAAATTTCAGGTTCCATCAAATAAGACTTCGGACATAAAAATGAATTATATATGTGATGAAACTTGAGGTTTCATCATATATGGTTTTAGGCCGTTAGGCTCTCACCATAAAAACGAAAACTTGAACTAGTGAAACTGTAGATTCCATCAAATATGACCTCAGACCATAAAAAAATGAAATTATTTAGTAGATGGAACTTCGGGTTCCAACAAATTCAAATCCAACTTCACACCGTAATTAAAAAATAATAATTTTTTTCAGATTACAACTATATTTTAGGCACATCATAATACTAAATATCTCAATTATATTTAGCAATCACAATTCCAATTGAATTAGAATCTTACTATATAATATCATTTATGATAAAATTACAAAATTTCAAACTTTATTTCACAAATAAAGATATTCAAAACACTCATAAATGTGAGCAATATGAAATGGTCTATTACCATTCATAGACACATAAATACACATTTTTTTTATTTAATCAAAATATTATTATCATTTGCAAAACAATTTGCATGAAAACAATATATGAATGTTACCCCCTCTCATGACAATAAGTTTATTGATTTAAAAATAATTATATGAAAACATCAGACATCAAACAGTTTGATTGTGGAAATTACTTGCATGCTTTGAAAATAAAGTCATTTAAAGACACTAATGTTTAATATAATTTTTATGGCATTGCAAAGTAATCAAGATGTTAGATCAATTACAAAATAATAAGCATATATTTGAGCCCATAATATTCAATCATTTTGATCCATAATGTGAGTGATTTCTCATAACTTAATTACTTTAAATGGAAGGGAAACAAGGTCTCTTTGTATAAAACTCTATTTTCATTCTAAAATGAATAGGAGAAAACTCTAGAAATTATAAACAAGTTTGTTGTCTACAACCAAGATTAGAGAAATAAACACACATTAGCCTCAAAAATATTTCAAAGTTATAATATAAATTGCATAGTTTCTTTAAACACATATATTGTGTCAATTATTTCTTCATAATTACACGTCACCCATGATTGAGATTTTCCATCTAAAGATGCATCATACTAATACTATTGTGTCAATTATTTCTTTATAATTGCACATACATCACCCATTTCTTTATAATTGCACATACATCACCCATTTCTTTTTTATAGCAGATGGATCTTCTGGTTCCATCAACATGGCTTCAGTCCAAATTTTTACTACATGGAACTTCAGGTCCATCAAACATGGTTTCAGGCCAAATTTTTACTAGATGGAACTTCAGGTCCATCAAATATGACTTCAAGCCAAATCTTTACTTGATGGAACTTCTGGTCCATCAAACATGGCTTCAGGCCATTAAAAAATGACATATTTAATTGATGAAACTTCAGGTTCCATCAAAATCAAATACGGCTTCAGGCCGTAAAGATAAATTGGAATTACAGATTCTAAAGGGATGACTTCAGGTCATCATTATAATAGAACCACAGGTTCCACAAATTACAAAATATAAGAGATAATAACAAAATGAAAATAAATTATATTATTACCATAATACTACCTCATGCTCGGTTAGAGCTTCATACTCGGTTAGAGCTTCGTGCTGATAACGTATTATGAATATAAAGCATAAGAAGAGAAGATAAGACAAGAAGAGAGTAGGAGAATCTCTTATTCAAAGGTAATCATATACAATAGTGACCTCTCTATTTATAGAGGGGAATTAGGGTTATATCATTTATATGGAATAAAGCCCATAGCCCAAACTCAAGGAGGAATATATGGACATCCACAATTAGAGGGATTTCATAACAACTTGAAATTACTTGGGGGCAAAAATGAAGAAAAAACAAATATTGTTGAAATTAGTTTATGCATCATTTAAGCTCAATAACCATACCTAATTCAACATTGCAACTTATACCTAGTAAGCATTATGGCCAAAGGGAGTAATATGCAACTTCCTAAACATTTCGTGATATAAAGAAAAGTTGTGCATTTAGTTAATGCTTTATGCATTAGGGATTTAAATTGAAGATCTCATACTTAGCTTAAACATGCAACCTCTAGTCTATTAGAATTAACTAGAACATAGTTATTAATTTTCATCTTGATGACATATGAAGATAAAAACATTTAACAGCAAGGTCCAAATAATTTAAAATATGGATGGCAAATAGCTCAGGCTAGGCTATGTTTACCCTTAACAAGCCAAGCCTTTGTGGTCAATATGAGGCTTGAGTCTGGCATGTAGTTTATTACAGGTTATTTTTCAGAGTTAAGCCCAGACTATCAAAAGGCCTATTAAGAAAATATTGTTTATGGAATAAAAAAGTAATTATTATGATTAGTATCTGACTATTTTTTCCATTACATGCTTTTTTATAATGGGTAAGGGACCTAATCTGCCCCCGAAGTAACCACCAAGGAGCGTTGAGCACCCTAAACTAACAACAGGCCCGTATCTGCACTCAAAGTAACCAAGGTGTTAAAAAATTACCCCGGTTTGACGGTCAACAACGTTTGACCGTTAGTATGCATATGTGGACGCCACGTGGAGACCTGTTTTGCCACCCGACGCCTTGTCATCGCCACGTAGGATAAGTAAATGTGAGTCCCACACTAAATAAAAAAAAAGTAATTATTGTCTCAAATTACTTTTTTCATTACATGATTTTCCTTTATTATTTAAAAACGTCACCCTAGTATTCATTATCATATTTCATGATAGCTCTCACCATCTTAGTCTTTTTCTACTCTTTCTCCAAATCTAATGGTGCTATAACTTGATGATTATGAATTCGTCCACCATTGGATCATCCTCATATTTGCTTAGATTATTCGGCACATCTTCTGAGTAATTCTGAATGGTTGAATTAGCAATTAAAACTTTGGTATGGCCTAAATAAGGATGAGTACAAGAAATTTTCTAATTCGTTGAAAATAAAACCCTAGATCTTTAAATTTTCTATTTCAAACGATTCCACCATTGGATCGTTGTCAAATTTGGTTAGAGTGTGAAATTAATAAAGCATAGCGTACAAGATATTTTATAGTTCACTAGAAACAAAACCCTACCAAAAAAATTAGTAGTTACAAACATTTCCACTTTTAGATTGTCTTCAAACTTGGTTAGATGATTCTAAACCGGTCAAAGAAGCATAGTCGATCAGGTGTAACAATTTATAATTGTACTCTAATCTCATGTTCAAGTGATGTAGGTCCTAATTTAAGCATGCTTTAAGTGTGATTAATTAAATAACAAAATCAGTGATAGAGTAAAGCCTTATAATCAATTTGGATATGGATTTACTCTGAAAGTACAACGTGCAACCATTTAAGCAACGTATGTCAAATCTATTTTAGGAAGCTAACATTACACATAGATACAAGAATTGAAACATTTGAAAAAGGGTCTACTTTCTAAATTTAACAAAGTGAGATTAACTAAAACTAATATGTTAGAGGGGAGTTAATACAACACAAAAATATAATCAAATCAACACTCCATTAGATTTACCATCTCTCATCCACACAAGATAACGGCTATAACTTCACAAGCAAGCATAATTCCAAAGACACCTATAAATGCAATTGGTGAAGAAGTTGGTGAAGTCATTGAATACACTCTCAAGCTACCAAATACCTTCTGCATTCAATGCTCACTTACTCTCCGTTTCATTCATTGATTACTTTTTTACTTAAATGTGTATCAAAACTTTTTCATGAAGTGAACAAGCTCTTGTAATTTCATTCCAAGTGAGGATTACTCTTAAGATAGTGGGATCTTAATAATGGGTTGTACACTTATAAGTTGTAAGGAGAGTGATCTATAAGAGAGTTCTTACTGAGAGATCACTTGTAAAGACAATGAAGAGTCTACTTAAATCTTGAGTTTCTAGTGGAATCCAACTAAAGGCTTGAGAACTGGACACAGGCCAAGAGTTGGGCTGAACTAATATAAAGTGTGTTTGCTTTGCATTCACTTTTTTATTTGTACAATTCACCCCTCATATGCAATCTGCTACTTTCACAATCGTGCCCTTTCATTTTTGAAAGAAAAATGTTCCCAATATGAAACAATTGATTTCTCTTTCCCCTTAAGATCTTGACGTTTTTAAAACCACACTATAGAACTTAACAAAGCTCGACATCCCAACCATACTTTGGCTTCAATTTGAAGTGGGAACATCTAATATAGAGTGTGAAAAAAAATAACTCTCCTAAAAAACACTCAATTCTTTTCAATTAAATTATTAAAAAAGTGTAAAAAAAGTAGATATTGTTCAAACTTCACATTTTGATAATCAGAATCCCTTTATTTTATAGTGGATTAAAAGATATTGTTCAAAGAATTTTGGAATTTTACAACTGAATACAAATGAAATATAAATTAGGGTAAAGGGTCAAATCTAGCACTGAACTATTGGCCAAAGTATACCTCACATAAAAATGAATTTGGGGTCTCAAAACTAGCACTGTTCAAGTACAATTTGGGCCATACGTAGCATTTCCGTCAGTTGAGCCAAACGGACGTTAAAAAATAGCTTATGTGGCTTAAGCTCATGTGACAGCTGGAAGTTCACCTAACGTGGAAGATGGAGACTTGAATGGTGGCTTTAAACATGACACTTACCCCATCATCTGAAATATTAAAAAAAAAGGACACCCACCCTCTTCATTTGCCTTCTCCTTCGTCCACCTTCTTCATTTGCAAGCTGAAAAACGGCCGCCACCCTAAGAGTTCGAATCAAAGCCTTCCTCATCTGAAAATCGGCCGCCACCCTTAGAGTTCGAATCGGCCCCTGAGAACCTTAAGATCTGAACTGCAAAATGTCGTCATCTTCAGCCTCGAACACTGGATCCGGTAAAAGAAGGGTGGTGTTGATGAGAGGATCTAGCAGGGAAAACCATTATGAAGGCAATGAAAGGCATTGCTGCCATGGGCTTGTTGCACCTCGTTGGACTTCATGGACTGATGAAAACCTAGGCTGGCGGTTCTATGGGTGCCCCTATTATCCGACGGTAAAATTTCCCCAATGTTATATTGATTTGCTGGTATAATATTGGTTAGTGGGTAGGTTAAATATTGGATCACTACTAGAAAATAGGCTTTTCACGACCATAATTAACGACTAAAAAGCCAATGTTGGTCGTTGATGAAAAACGCGGTGGTATAACATGTAAATAACTGTCCACGTCTCCACCTTTCACGACCACATTTGTACATGTGGTCGTGGAAGGGTCCCCCTTTCACGACCACACCTTTAAAGGTGTGGTCGTGGAAGGGTGCTTACCCTTCCACGACCACACTTAGCATAGTGTGGTCGTGGAAGGGTAGGCACCCTTCCACAACCACACCTTTACCACACCTTTAAAGGTGTGGTCGTGGAAGGGTGCCCTTCCATGACCACATATTCCCAAGTGTGGTCGTGAAAGCTGGGCAATTTTTTTCCCACTGGCGCCAAATCCCTTTTTTATTTCCCTCCAACACTTTGTCACTCACTACCACTACACTCTCTTCGCCTCCCTTTCTCTCTTCTTCTCTCACACTTCGCCTCCCACTTAACTCCGCCCTCTCTCCTCCCTCTCTCGCCCTCTCGCCTCCGCCCTCTCTCCTCCCTCTCGCCTCCGCCCTCTCTCCTCCCTCTCCGCCCTCTCTCCGCCCTCTCGCCTCCGCCCTCTCTCCGCCCTCTCTCCTTCCCTCTCGCCTCTCGCCCTCTCTCCTCCCTCTCGCCTCCGCCCTCTCTCCTCCCTCTCTCCAACCACCGCCTCAACCGCCGCCTCTCTCCGCCGCCTCAACCAACCACCGCCTCTCCCCCACCGCCTTCTCTTTCTACAAGCCGCCGCCACACTCCTTTAAGGTGAGTTTTTTTTTTATTTTTTGTTTTTTTATTTTTCTCTCATTGTATTTTCTTTGTTTTTTTATTTTTTGTATTTGCTTTTTAATATAGTTTGTGCGCACTGTAAGACATTTTAAGCATTGAAATTGTTTGACTGATTTTATAAGCTCAATGGAATTACTGATTTTATTTGGTTTTGGTAATAGATTGTTAATTGTTATTTTGATTATTGTGATTATATTTGGTTCATTTGCTGGCTTAAATATTGCTTCTATTGTTGAATATCAAATTCAGCTAGCTTTTGGTTTGTGCATTTGTGGTAAATTCTGATTTGCACTTAATTTGGTACACTGTTTGGTTGACTATTCTGGACATTTTAAGAGTGTTTTGGGCTGCTCTATTTAGCCATTAATTGCTGGAAAAATCTTGTTTTCTTTGCTGGAAGGGGTAGTAAAAATTGCATGCAAATAGGCTCTAGTTTCTTGGAGAGGCTGTTTTTGGTTGTTGATTAGGACTGTTTTAGGTTGCCATAGATAGTCCTCTGATTGGTTCAATTGTCTAATATTCTTTGTAATGAAGACAAGTGTATATACATATTATACACATTACTCCAATGGATCGTGCTTGGATGGATGCTTTGCGAACTAGTGAAGAATATCAAAAAGGGGTGGAAGAATTTATTGAATTTGCCAAAACAAATGTGGCGAGTAAGAATGGAAAGTACCTGTGCCCTTGTGTGAAGTGTGTGAATGTTGATCGCAAGAGCCTTGACTCTATAAGGAATGACCTTATTTGTGAGGGGATCAATCGCCGATATAGGAAGTGGATTTGGCATGGGGAATTGGGAACTACCGTGGAACATGTAAAAGCAGCGGAGGTGGATGATAATGATGATGATGAATATGTTTGCGATGTTGGAATGGACAACATGATAAATGATATCGCAGCGGAGTCGTTTGTTGTGTCAGACGAGTACGACAAAGTGCGTGGTGATGCTGAGACACCTTTGTTTCCAGGGTGTAAGAAGTATAGCCGTCTGACCTTCATTCTAACAATACTAGAAATAAAGACGGAAAATGGGTGGGCAGACGCGGGATTCTCGAAAATGCTCGCAGCTTTGAGCGATATGTTCCCGGATAACAATGCGGTTCCGAAGACAATGTATGAGGCCAAGAAAATGCTAAGTAAGATGGGTATGGAGTATCAGAAGATACATGCTTGTCCCAATGATTGTATTTTATATAGAAATGAATATGAAGGGTTACATGTGTGTCCAAGATGTCAGGAGCCAAGGTATAAACAGAGGAAGGGTGCTGATGATGACGACGACGACGAAGAGACAAGCAAACCAAAAAAAGGTGAACCTTCGAAAGTAATGTGGTACCTTCCAATAGTTCCAAGGTTTAGACGATTGTTCGCGAATGCAACAGAAGCAGAGAATCTGAGGTGGTATTGTGATCAGAGAAATTCTGATTCTAGATATCTTCGACATCCTGCTGACTCTCCTCAATGGAAAAAGGTTGATTCAATTTTTCCAGAGTTTGCTAGTGATCCTAGAAACCTCCGTCTCGGCCTTTGTACAGATGGATTTAACCCATTTGGGAGTGTCTCTAGCAAACATAGTGCTTGGCCAGTTTTGCTTGTCATTTACAACCTTCCACCTTGGTTGTGCACGAAACGGAAATATCTTATGATGTGTATGATGATTTCGGGACCGAAACAGCCTGGGAACGATATCGATGTTTATCTTGCTCCGTTGATCGAGGACTTGAAGATGTTGTGGAATGAAGGTGTTGATGTGTTTGATGCATACAAAAAGGAGACATTCAAGTTGCGAGCTTTGTTGTTTACCACAATCAATGACTTACCTGCATATGGCAATCTCTCAGGATATAGTGTCAAGGGACATAAGGCATGTCCAATTTGTGAGGATGACACTAATTTCGTCCAGGTCAAGTATGGAAGGAAGACTGTTTACCTCGGTCATAGGAGGTTTCTTGATCGCCACCACCCATACCGTCGACTGAGGAAGCGATTTAATGGCTTTCCTGAGCATGCATCTGCTCCAATTCCGTTAACAGGTGAAGAAGTTTATCGTCGTGTTGCTAGTGTTACTGTGGAATTTGGTAAAGGAAAGAAGAAGAAGAAATAGACTAACATTTGGAAGAAGAGGTCAATCTTCTTTGATCTCCCTTATTGGCGTAGTCTTGATGTGAGGCACAGTATTGATGTGATGCATGTGGAGAAAAATCTTGCAGAAAGTATTGTCGGAACGTTGTTACACATTCAAGGAAAAACCAAAGATGGGCTCAACGCTAGAAGAGATTTAGTTGAGATGGGCATAAGACAGCGGTTACATCCGACAATTAGTGAAGATGGAAAGAAAGCATATATGGAACCTGCTGCTCATACACTTTCCAAACTTGAGAAAACACGATTGTGTGAGTGTTTACGTGGGATGAAAGTGCCACATGGATATTCCTCTAATATTAGCAAACTTGTGTCAATGGATGATTTGAAGTTGACGGGAATGAAGTCTCATGATTACCATGTGTTAATGCAACAACTTTTGCCGGTAGCTATAAGAGGAATTTTGGAGGATGATGCGCGGAAGACTTTAACAAGGTTATGTAAGTTTCTTAATGCCATTTGCAGTAAGGTAATTGACAATGAAATACTCGATGAGTTGGAAAAGGAAGGTTATGTTATTTTGTCGCAATTGGAGATGCATTTTCCTCCAGCGTTTTTTGATATATCAGTTCATTTGATTGTTCACTTGGTTCGAGAGATAAGACTTTGTGGTCCGGTTTCTCTAAGGTGGATGTACCCTTTTGAGCAATTCATGAAAGTTTTGAAGGGTTATTCAAAGAACCCATATCGCCCGGAGGCCTCGATTGTTAAAAGATATCTTGTTGAAGAGGCAATGGACTTTTGCAAACCATACCTAAGAAAACCTGACGACGAGGAAATCAACCTGGATGAAGATGAACTTTCTGGTAAAGGGGTGCGGGGCATGAAAGTAAAGGGTGTAGAGAGAGTGGAGTTGTTACAGGCACATCTATACATCTTGAATAACATGAAAGAAGTGCAACCTTATTTGGCTGAGCATAAAAGGCTTTTGAAAGAGAATAACCCGAAGAAGAGTGATATGCAGATTTCAAATGAACATAACAAGTCATTTATTGGTTGGTTCGAGGAGTATGCGCGAAAACAAAAGGATGTGTCTGACACAGTAAGGTTGCTAGCTGTGAAGCCTCAGTTTATTGTTTTTTCATGGGGTGGTTATGAAATAAATGGGTATTCTTTCTCTACTAAGGTCATTGATTGCAAGCGCACCACACAAAACAGCGGGGTGATGGTTGAAGCTGAGGCAACCCATTTTTCTAGCTCTAGAGACAAAAACCCAAAATTGGCTACAACTACATATTATGGGGTTATTGAAGAAATTTGGGAAATCATCTACGCACCGCATTTCAAGGTTCCCATATTTAAATGTAAGTGGGTACATAGTAATGCGGTTGTGATTGAGCGCCAAAGCGGCATGATATCTGTTGATCTTAATAGGGTCGGCTACAAGGATGAACCATTTATTCTAGCAAGTCATGCGAAACAAGTGTTTTATGTATCAGACCCTACAAATGTTAAGCTTTCCATTGCCTTGCAAAATAGAAATCAAATGGATTGTGCTCTCACAGTAAATGATGGTGATGATGATGAGATACAATTATTAGGCAAAACAACAAGAAGTTTGTTAGATGATGATGATGATGATGACTTCTGTGCGGTCAGGAATGATCATACTGAGGGTATATGGGACATATGGGACGACAACACATATTGTTAGAAAATGTATTGATTATTGTTATTGTTTTTCATTTAATAATCTATCTAATATTATTAATTGTTCGGTGCTAATGTATGTAATTGTTCCTCTTTCACAGGTTATAATGGCAGAAAATGACTCCGATCGCGAGCAAGAGTATTATGAGGAGGCCCCACCACCCCCTGTGAAGAAGAAGAAAAGAGGGCCTACCAAACTTTCGAAAGTGATTGCTCTGACAGTTGAGCATAAGAAGAAAAACCATTTGGAACTAAATGAAAAGAATATGCCTAAAGGGCCAACTGCAAAGTCATTTGCAAGTTATCTTGGAACAGTGGCGAGAAACAGACTTGACATCACAATAAATGAGTGGAAACACATTAATGACGATGTTAAGCAACAATGTTGGTTGGATGTATATGTATGTACATTCGTATTTTAACTCCATATTTGTGAGATATTGTGGTGACTAATCATATTTGTTTGTTCATTGCAGCAATATTGGGATGTGCCGGATACCAAAGATTTTAAAGAGTTCGTTTGGCAAAAAATTGCAAAAAGGTTTAGTGAATTCAAATATAACATGGCCAAGGACTACATATTTGGGGGTCTAAAATGGGTGAGGATCCATGTATAGCATATCCCAATATTGAACCAGAGAAATGGAAGGAGTTTTTTAAATATCGGACGTCTGAAGCATTTAAGGTATATCTACTATACATGTATAGTTCATAACTTGGTTTTAATCTGTGTACCTGCATTATTAATATTTTATTATTGTGGTACATAGGAGATAAGCAAAAAACAACAAGAGATTCGGGCTAAAAATGAGTATAATCATACCATGTCCCGTGGGGGGTATGATTGGATGACTGATTATGTGGAAGCCGAGCGGCAAAAAAAGTGGGAGGAGCAGCGGAAATCTATGGAAGCTGAGTCATCTTCCACTGTCTTAGAACCTTTACCTGACCTCCAACGCCATGTAACATGGGCAGCGGCCCGGAGGAAGAGACCAACTGGAAAATATACCAGTAACAAGGCTGAAGCGGTGTCAAACCGAATTGTGAGTGCTATATAAATTGTATTTAAACACTTACGTAGGATATTATTGTATATTAATCAATGTTTGTTCACTTTTGTAACAGAATGAACTGGAGGAGCAATCTTCTCAGGGGTCTTGGACACCGCAAGACCCCAGAATGGACATCCTAGCAACTTCGCTAGGGAGATTAGACAACCCTAGCCGAGTTGTAGGAGTTTCTGGGAGAGTTGGGGCAAAGGAATTTTTTGAGCCCAAAAAACGAGTGGTGTCTCGACCTAAAATGTCCACTGAGGAGCTTGATGCAATGGTGAATGCACGGGTGGACGAACGGATGGACGAACGGGAGAGCCAATGGCAAATGAGGTTTGAATATCTTACATCACAGTTAGAGGCTCTTCAAGCTTCCCAAAGAACAACTTCAACAATGAGTGAGCCAAGTGCACCTGATCCTCTTGATGACTACCACGGGGAGTGCTACTTACATCTTGACGAGCCTTGCCTACACCCTGTTGCTAAGGCTCTCAAGTACCCAAATCACACCACCATTCATAACAGGTCTATCCGGGATGATCAAGTAAAAGTGACAGTCATTTCCGTGATAAAGGGCCAAGAAATGACATGTGTTCCATTTTGTACTAAAGAGGTCACAACTTTAGGGCAAGCAATGAAGAGCTTTATTGTTTGGCCTAAAAGGCTTGTGTTCGATACTGCTCAAGAAGCTCAACCACCAATTCTTCTCCCACAGGTACTCAAGTTGTCTATGAATTGACCTTTATTAACAATGTTATTGATATATGTGTGTAAAGTTGATGTGTTTCTTATTTTCAGAATTTTAACGGTGAGAAGTACCCATATCTGAATCTGCTGTGGACGATGCAACCAGGATTTGAGCGTAATCTTTTAATACATGTTGGAGTCGTCAATCCACTAGTAGAGGAGAAGATTTGGTTGCAAGGTTCTCGAGACGTTAAGGAGTTCTTGATGATGGAAGAGCTTGAGCAAAGCTGGCTTGATTTGGCCGTCTGGTAAGTGTGTCATATTTTATCAATATAGTTGAATATTGTAATGAGTCTTTAAGTTCTAATCCATTTCGCCATGTCTAATAGGTACTGTCACAATTTATGCCAAAGAACCCCAAAGGAAAAGTTTTGCCAATTTCTATGCCCTTCTAGACTGGCTTATGATGAAAACGCCTTGAAACTACTTAAAACGAGTAAGAAAACTCATTTTTGGGAGATGCAATCTTACGTCGAGTTGCAGATGGGCCTTGATTGCGGCACTCTTTATTTCGCCCCCGTTTTGAATTGGTAATGAGTTATCTTTTACACAATATTAAATGTTATGTCTTAGTTTAATTAACACTTATTTTCACTTATTTCTTTCAGTGGACATTGGGCTCTGGCTATACTTTGCCCGAAAGAGTTCAAGATTTTTTGGTTTGACTCTTTACAGCAATTTATTAGCGACGATCACAGAAAAGTATTCCAAAAGTAAGTTTCTCTGTTTTTTTTTACTTTTATAGTTGATAATAATATATCTTTATACTATATATAACATTATTGTTATGATTTTATCTCTTTTTAAGAGGAATGTTAAAATGGCATGATGCGCAAGACACTGATTATTACACAGCTACTCAGACTTCGATTCATGTTATAAACGTAAAGGTAAAAGCAATTTTTATATTCATTTTCATTTATATTGCTTTTAGCCATACCCGAACTACCATGATATTGCTGATATTATCTGTGATTTATCAGTGTCCAAGCCAGCGGGGCTCTACAGAGTGCGGATATTATGTCTGCAAATACATGCTGGATATTGTATATCAAGATCAAATTAAGCAAGGAAGGAAATTCCAAAAGGTATGCACGCTTCTAACATATATCTCCAAGAAAATAGTGATTTCTAATTGTAAGTGGTACTTTCCTTGTCTTTTTTAATATTGTTTAATTATGTTGCAGCTTTTGGAGGGACTTTATGGACTTAGTACTGACTCGTTTAAACAAGATGAGGATATTGACTTTGTACGAAACGCACTTGCAGAATTTTTAATCACTATGTGAGGCAGAAATTGTATAGGCTTAGATTGTTGTAGCTGAATTTTGAACTTATTACTAGTAAGGCAAAGATATAAAACTTAGATTATGCCTTTTGTATTTTGTTGTCTAAGTAAGGTAATATTTATGGGATACGTTTTTGCAATTGCTCTGGTATTCTGCATTGTGCAGTAGTATGGTATTGAAAGTGGTTTGTAAATGATCTGCAAGAATGCTGATGGCTATAAAATGCATTCACAAAATAAAAAAAAAACCCTTTCACGTCCACATTTGCGTCAATGTGGTCGTGATATGTATTTGGGAGGCACCTAATAAGGTGCCTCCCAAAGACCTATCACGACCACACTCTCCTAGAGTGTGGTCGTGATAGGTCTTTGGGAAAGACCTATCACGACCACACTCTGGGAGAGTGTGGTCGTGATAGGTGTCCCAGACGCCTATCACGACCACACTCTCCCAGAGTGTGGTCGTGATAGGTCTTTCCCAAAGACCTATCACGACCACACTCTGGGAGAGTGTGGTCGTGATAGGTGTCCCAGACACCTATCACGACCACACTCTCCCAAAGTGTGGTCGTGATAGGGGTTTGGGAGGCACCTTTTTAAGTGCCTCCAAAACACCTATCACGACCATACTCTTGAGAGTGTGGTCGTGATAGGTGCTACCTATCACGACCACAAAAATGTGGTCGTGAAAAACACACTTTTTTACGACGCGGGATTCCACGACCACCTATTTCTGGTCGTGAAAAGCCCAATATTGTGGTCGTGAAAGACCTTATTTCCAGTAGTGGATTTAGGGTAAAATATATTGGTTGGTTAAATGTTTTGGTTTAGGGAAGGCATGAAATTAGATTGGGTTTAGGTTAAATGTTTTGTGTTGATTGCTAGATTAAAACTTCATAAATGTTTTTTGCAGCACAAGAACTGTGGATTTTTTACTTGGCATGATGGGAAGTTTGATAGTAGACCTAACAGTGTCATTCTTGAGCTCTTGGACGACATTGATCATTTGTATGATGAAAACAGCATACTGAAAAGGTTTGTAGATCAGGGACAGAGGTTCCTTGATGAACTTGAGGCAATTCATGTTGAGGTGAAAAAGATAAAGCACATGCAGAGAGGGAAGGATGCTGAATGTGAGGCGTGGAAGATGAAGAACAAGAAGTTGAGAGGACTGCTTGTATGTAGTTGGGTTTGTTTCATTGTCATTTTTATTGCCCAAATGTGTCACGGGCATTTGGGGCAACTTATGTAGCTTTAAGGGAAAACTTATTTAGGTAAATGTAAGTTATGTTTTGAGTCATGGTAGTGACTTATGTATCTTGATGTAAGCTTAAATTGGATCACATGGATGTACTTGTATGGCAAACTTTATTTAACTTTTTGTAACTTTATGTAAACTTGTTATGGTATTAGATGCAAGCCTATATTATCTTGTGACTTGTGGTAATTCAAAATATAGTATACGGCTTGTATTTGATGCAAGCCTTAAATTGACTTTATTTAATTGCCCAAGTAACTTAAATATGGATGGAAGCCTAAAAGCATTCATATTTGTAACCTAATTATTTAAGGTATCCATAATTAAAGCATTCATAGTATATAGATTTAAGGCATTCATAAGTAAGTCAACAATACAAGTGCATAGTATACCAGTCAGATCCCAGAATCTACATGTACACATTTTCTTCCTCAGTGATACAATATGCCTATTCCGGCCTTCACGTACCTCGTACCCTTCATCTCCATTGAACCTAATTCTACACTTCGCAGCTAGCCCCTTGTTAATGTCAAAAAACTCCATGCAAGAGGGGCTAAAGCTGGTTCGCCATTTTCTTGTCAGCTCCTCACTCTTGGCCCACTTATCCATCAATGCCTCTCTTATCCCATCAAACATCTTGATCACGGGCAGACTCCTATACTCAAGGATCCACGCATTCAAACTCTCGGCCATGTTGTTATCAACCATTTGTGAAGAGCATCTGTTAGAAAAATAAGCGCGCACCCACGTCTTCACCGGATAAGATACAAGTGCCTGAACTGCACCATTATTCTCCTTTTTCAGCTCATTGAGTTTGTCTTTGAACTGCTCCTCGAATGTACTCCAGGCATAGGCCCATAATAGGTCTCTAAACTTCCTGCCCGTCCATCTTTTGGACCAATTTGCATACACGTGTCTTGCACAAAATCTATGCTCCGCCTCTGGAAGCACGACCTTCACAGCTTGCGCTAAGCCCTGTTACAAATAAAAATATAACGTTACATCCCACACATGTTAACTAACATTCAAAGACTAATCCCTAAATATTTACCTTTTGCATGTCAGACATCATCGTTACCGCTGCACCATTTTCAAGGTCCAATGAGGCTAGGAGTGCTTCCATGAACCATCTCCAGTTATGACCATTCTCAATCTCCACCAATGCAAACGCAATAGGGTACAATGAATCATTCGCATCCATGCTTAGAGCAGTGAGCAAAATACCTCTTGCCTTCCCCTTTAAAAATGTGTCATCCACACCTATTAGAGGTCTGATTCCAGCTTTCCAACCGATCTTCAAATATATCATTAAACAATACAAAGTCATGTTATTCAAACTACACAAACAAGAAAATAGAACCTTGCAACAATCCATCACAAACAAAACATCATAAAAAACAAATATTTATAAAAACACACCTTCGCCGCATTGAAGCAGACATACATCCTCTTGAACACTTTTCTCCCATTATCTAATTCATCCCTGCTCAAATTTACCCAGACATCTGTCCCCGGATCTGTCACCCTCAGCTCATTGCAGTATGCCTGGAGCCTTGCAAATTTATCAACATAACTACCATCAAGTTCCTCCCTGATTATCTTCCTTGCCCTCTTGCACTTTTGATAACTTACATTCAAATTCCACACCCTTTTTATCTCCTCCCTCATCTCCCTCACTTTCTAATGAGGAGTGTCTTGAACTCTTTCCTTCAAATTATGCCCAGAACTGTGTGGCCCTTCCAATATCGTAATCTCTAGAACAATTATGCTCCCTCATAATACTCCTAACCACAAAACAGTCATCATCTTCATCGTTTAACAAATACATCCTGAAAGGGCACCCCTTTACACATTTGATATCACCCTTGTGATGTTGCTCGATCCAACTTTAACATCTACTCCATTAAGCACTGCATATGCATCAAGCTGCTTGTAAAAGTGATCCTTGCCTCTAAATGTCATGCCAACTTCAAAATAAGCACCATTTCCTTATATCATTCATTACCATTTGATTCATGTTCAGCAGGTATAGACTCATTACCATTTTCAGTATCCAAGAACACCTCATTTTCATTTTCTAGGCTTTATCTCTATTCGAGCTCTCACTTTCTGCCACATAAGTCTCATCTTCACTAGCACTATCACTCCCCACCGAAAAATTAAACTCTTCAATGTCACTTCCAACATTATAAGTGACATCTTCAATGTCATTGATAGGGGTATTCTCACCTTCAATGTCAACTATCTTCTCTGCATCTTTATCCCCACTAAGCTCATCATCACTAAAGTCACTATAGTCTGAGAGTGGCTGAGAAACCTCCACATATCCCTCCACATTGCCTGTAAACACCTCCTCTTCATTGTTCCCACTACATGTTCATCATTTCCCACGCCCTCACCTATATTGCCCTCAGACGCAGCTCTATTAGCCTCTACTTCGTTCACCTCAGATCTCCTATCCACACACCCATCTATATTACCATCAATCTCCGCCCCATCTTGTTTTTCACACTCTTCAGTAAACAACTTGGACTTGTCGAGCAGAGAGCTACTGACCTTATTCAGAAGTGCAGTAAAGGATTCCTGTACTGAAGCCCCCATTTTGCCCTTGCTATTGTGGTCCCCTCCTCCACCTTGTCCGTCCATGTCAGCTGCAAAAAATATAAAAAAAAGGTCATGTGTGTCCTTTCATGGTATTACACTGTTTGCACAAAAAAAGCTTTTTTTATTGATTACCTTCACCAACAAAGCTTACCTTTATATCTTGCGTTTGTCTTTACCTCTCACCGAATATCACGGGTGCGTGGTGGTCTACCACTTAATCACTCCAAATCAAAGCTTCCACCTACCTCCACGTCTTCGATTAACTGCCCTAAACTCCTTGTCAGTGTCGATCGAACCCCACCTGCTCGAATCCAGCTTAGATCGCAAACCCTAATCCCATTATCCTCAAGCTTCTCGTCGCAGCCCTAAACCCATATGTCATTTGCCCTTTAGCTTTTTCTGTTTTGTTTGATAAGTGGGCAAGCTTTTATGTTTTAATTTTTATTTCACTTTATGTTTTCCTTTTAATTTAATTTGGGCTTCTATTTTTTTTTCTAAGTGAAATGGGCTTTCTAAGAATAAAGCCAGCTAGACTTGTCATGTCATCTGCCCATAATCCCATGTCACTAACCACATAATGACATGTCAACACCCACTTGACAGTCAAACCCGGTCAATACCGTTAAACATCACGGAAATGATACGTATGACCCAAATTGTACTTGAATAGTGCTAGTTTTGAGACCCCAAATTCATTTTTATGTGGGGTGTACTTTGGCCAATAGTTCAGTGCTAGATTTGACCCTTTACCCTATAAATTAATAACTAGTGATTGACCACGTGCAATGCACGAGGATGCTGTTGTGTTACACAATCTATTATAATCACTTGATCTTAAGTTAAGTATTAACCCGATTAGTAATCTTAGTCCAATGCATATTAGATAATTGAAGTGTAATTTAATAAATCGATGCATTTAGTTATTTCCAAACTTAATTTAATTTTTTTTATGCAATATCAGTGAGTTATATTGATATTCGGTCTACCCGTGTGTTGCAGTGGTTCATTCTGCTATTAGCTTATAAATAAGATGTTATCTCGCAAATAAGTTAGTTTTTGCCAAAAATCACATTTACAATGATTACATATGGCCAAAATGCACTTAATATTATAATGACAATGTTGATTTCCAAATTGTTCTTGTTATTGCACAATCTATGATTTATGACGTGTTATTAGTAAAGACAAAGTCTTATAAGGAAATTTTGAGGAGATATATTGTTATATTAGATTTTGAGGAGAGAGTCGGCGAAACACATAATAGACACGACATATGGTTGATTGAATTTGGGAATTAAAAACGCAACAGAGGGTTTAATGTACAATGGCTCATTAAGCGGGCTATTTAAATAGCCTATTAAATACAGTTCAAGTGTGAACACAATAGAGATTCCATACGGAAAATATATTTTTATATTAGATTCAAGGAATTCAGATAGAAAGGATAATATTTCTGTATTGAATTAATTATTTTACTTTAAATAATTAGGTATCCATGTGGTGTAATCATATAGTGTCAAGTGGTCGAATAGGAATATTGCTATGAGATTTTATATATTATTTAGAGGAATTTTGTGAAAGCTCTGGTTTGAAGGTGAACAATTCTAAAACTCGCGTATTCTTTTCAAAGAATGTTAATCATAATAGAAGAACACAATTGAGTGATATTATGGGATTTCAAATTACTGTTGATCTGGGTTATATGTGCCTAGGAGTTCTCATTCATCATAGAAGAGTTTCTCAATCAAGTTATACATATTTAGTGGAGAAGGTTGAATGCCGACTTGCCAATTGACAAATAAATTCTTTATCATTGGCAGGAAGAACAATGTTGGTGTCGTCTGTAACTACATCTATTCTTGAGTATACAACAAACAACACTTGTTCATCAGCAGACACGTGACTGTTTAGAGATGAAGACTATAGATTTCATATGGGGAGCACATCGGAGAAATGTAAGACTCACTTAGTCAAGTGAGATACAATTTGTCAACCCTGAAGTAATGGAGGTTTGGACATAAGGCACATGAAGGAGCAGAACCGAGCTTACATGATGAAACTAGGTGGCAACTTATTACAAAAAGAAATGTCATGTGGGTCACTACTACAGATTGAACCATTTACCAGCGCTCCATTACATGCGTTTCAAAAAACGCATGTAAAGAGGGGCTTTACATGTGTTTTAAACGCATGTAAAGACTGACTCAGTACATGCGTTTAAAACGCATGTAAAGAGGAGATTTACATGCGTTTAAAACGAGTGTAAAGACAGACTCGATACATGCGTTTTAAACGCATGTAAAGTCTCTCTTTACATGCGTTTCAAAACGCATGTACTGAGTCAGTCTTTACATGCGTTTAAAACGCATGTAAAGATGTAAAGGCATATTCTTATTTTATATTTTAAAAATTTAAAAATATAAATAACCTTATCACAAACCCTAACCCCCTTTCCTTTTTGCCTTTCCTCTTTGAAGCCGTCGAGCCCTCTCCCTTCCTTCTCCATTTTTTTCTGTTGTTCTCTTCACTCCCACCACTTTTCCTCCATGGCCGGACAGCAGCGGCGGCCGACGGTTTTGTTGGGCGGTGTTGTCGCCTTCTCTCTTCCCCAAACACTTCTTCCTCATCATCCTTCCCTACAATCTTCGTTTCTCCCTTTACCGTCTCTGTCCTTCACTTCCTTTCGCCCCCTTTCGTTTTCCGGCGAACCCACGGCGGTTAATGAGGGAAATAAGGTAAAGCTTCGGTCTTTTCTTGTTTTCCTCGAGCTGGGTTTCTTTTTATCATGTGGATTTCTCATTTTCATTTTTCCCTTCTTTGTTGATTCGGCCTCTTCCACTCTCTTTTCATTTCCTATTCCTCCCGCGAGCTTCAGCGACTTCCAGTGGCGACGAGGATGCATTTTCGGCGAAATGGAGCTTTGGTCGAGACCCCAGCCATGGGTGCCAACTTGGGTGAGGTTTCTTTCCATCTTTACCCTTCTGTGCTTCAATTTAGGACAAGATTTGAGTGAGAATCCGAATTTGGGGGTGGGGTTTACAATTTCAGTTTCATATATAAGTGTTTATTATATGAATAATATGATTTTGTGTGTGTGGGTGTTTAAAGCTTTGCAATTTCTGCTAATATGACTAAGTGTATTGAAAAGAAATGGGATTCTTGTCATGTATGGGCCACAGACCTGGTTGGTTCATGATTGGTAATGGGAAATTATATATGTTTGGTATGATTTTGTGTCATTTTGATTTAAAGAAGTGTTTAGCAGGATATAAGTGTGAATTGAAATTTATATTTGGTTGTTAAGCATGTGGGACATTTTTTTTTGTCTAAAAAAACATGTGGGACATTGAAGTTCTGGTTTTCTTTGTTTTATGGTTTTATGGATATGCTTGTTTTGCTGTTACTATCAAACCCATATTCTGTGTGTTTTGTTGTTGCCTTTCAAGTGTTTGATGTATTGCCAAGTAGAACATTGTTTGATTGTTTGCTACTTTTCCAATAATCAATCAAGCTGTTCCCCTGACTTTATTTTTTTTGGGTGACATTGGGGCTAAAAGCCAATCTAACTACCTACTCTATGAAGAAAAGAAACTCCTTCCCTATCTTCACATAAAATCTGTTTAAGCACCTCTGGCGGGTATCTGCACAACTTCCTCTCTACCTATTGCCTTATACTGATAGCTGCTAGCAAATCTGCAGATCTGTTAGCTTCTCTGAATTCATGCTCTACTCTGACTTCCCATGGCTAATTCAACAGCTCCTCAATTTCCTTGAGGACTGCCCAGCATCCAGGTATGTGCAATTTATGGTTTATTGCTTCAACTACTTCTTTGGCATCGCTCAAGCTGTTCCCCTGACTTTAATGTGTCGGAGATGTTGTTGTTTGTGTTGAAAGGAGTGGATGCACAAGAGGGGGGTGAATTGTGCTACCAAATAAAATCAAACAATAAAAACACAAGGATTTATACTGGTTCAGTCTACCTGACCTACGTCCAGTTCTCAACCACCCAGGTTGAGTTCCACTATCCCCAGGTTTTACAAACGGGTTCACCTGGAACCTTTACAACCGCAAGTTTTAGAACAGGATCACTTGCAACCTTACAACCACAAGTTTTACACCAGGTTCACTTGCAACCTTGCTAACTAACTCCCCCTTACAACCTTCAAGGGTTCAACCTTTACAAATAAAGGATTTTCTAAAACTTAGTTCTCTCTAAGAACGAATAATGTTACACACTTAAGTACAATGAATGCTCTTTAATAAATGAAGAGACTTAACTACAAAGAGTACAAGATAAGTAGATGAAAAGAACTCTCAATGTGTTAAATGCTCTTTCGCTTTTCTGGGCAGCTTTGAATGCTTGAAGGATATTCTCAGTTTCTCACTCTAGATTTCTTCAAGATGTCAAAGTTGTCTTCATAAATGGAGATGAGCTTCTTTGTATAGTCCTCAAGCATTCTCACTCTTGGTAGGTGGCATAGCCATTTGAATATAGCTGTTTATCCCAAGTTACCGTTGGCTCATTTAATGCTCCATTAATGCTAAGCAGGGTTGACTTTGCTTTATCTCTGAAAAGCAGTTCTGACAACTCTGCTCTGCCAAAAAGCACTCTGACACTACACTGCTCTGCTCTTGCTGAACGTTCTGACATTCTGATTGCTTGCGGAAGCAAATCCACATCCGGAAGCAACATCACTCAGTGTACTGCACTTGAACGTTAGTCTTAACAATAATAACACATATTCATATGCAGTGGGAGTTCACTTAGTCTAGGGGAGTTCTTTTACATCCGGAAGCAATTTCACAACCGGAAGCACTTCCACTGTACGTTGGGTTATGATCATATTATACTCACTGACGCTCAGTGTTGTCCAAATCAACAGCCAGCGCTAGTCACTAAGCAATCGGAAGCAAATCCACAACCGATTGCATCCTAACTTAGTCTCAAGGGTTTTATACAACTAATGTTCCTAGACTGAGTTATGACTTAGTGAAGCACTTACTGCCGCTGGGGGATGAGACGTTCATCCGCGAGCGCTAGTCCTAGTCCATCCGGAAGTAAATCCACATCCGGTTGTACTCTTACTTGTGGTTCTAGTTTACCTTAATTTTGTCTAAGTGTCCAACTTGTTCTTTCATATTTTAGTCTTCATCAAAACTTAAGATTCTAACATTCTCCCCCTTTTTGATGATGACAAACTAAGTTATCTAATTAAGTTCATATGAAAGCATTAATCAAATAAAGGGCACAACTGAACTCAAAGATAATTATCATTGATGAGCAAAAGATTACAAGTTAGAAATATAATAACAGATAAAATTCACAAGTAATCAAGGCTGTGCAAAGTGAACTATGCATGAAAAATATGAGAAAAATTTCTAAGTTAAATGCCTAGGGTAGAGTGGGGTTTATAGGGGGTGTCTCTTTTTCCTTTCCCTCTCTAACTGCCTTCTCTCATTCTCTTTTTGAAGTTTGGCTATGTGGGCATCGTTCTCTCTCTGGTCAATCTTAGCAATTATACTCTGAAGCTATGCCTCTTCCTTCTCCCTTCTGAGTCTTTCGGATTCAACGGATTCCTCAAAGGCTCTCTTCAGATCTTGAACCTCAGCATACCCAGGGAACCCAGTTGCATCGGAGAAGGGAATGACCTCGCCATTGGGATAATGGACAGCCTTAATCTTTACATTCCACACAGGAAAGATGGGGTCCTCCTCAACTTCCTTGGTTTTCCATTTCCCCTTACCTTTGCCTTTACCTTTGCCCTTGCCTTTCACTTGGGTAGGCTTGACATTCGCTCTTTCAGCATCTAGGCAAGCCATCTGACCAAACGAGAGCTTGTCAGTCCATCCATACCTCTCGAACTCTTCAGCAGTCATATCCTCTATTTCCAGCTTTACTTCCTTTAGTGGCGGAGGGGCATATGACTCTTGAGAGGGTGACTGAGTCTCAGGCGCAACTTCAGCTTGAACAGATGGAACCTCTTGCTCACTCATAGTAGGCTCAGATGTACCAGTACCCTTTCTGGCAACATGCTTTTTCCTAGACTGGCTGTAGCTGACCACTAGAGGAGAAGGTGCAGAAGATGGCTCAGAAGGAGGGATTGACTTGGCTATCACAATAGGTGGATTGTTTTGCCTCTTCAACCCATACTTCATCATAATCTCTTCAAGTATGTTTTGGCCAGGCCCAGAGGAAGGAGGCTCAGAAGATGAAGGCTCTGGCTCAGGTTCTGGCTCAGGCTATGGGATCTCATCAGGTTGCTCAAACAATACCATTGCCCATTTTGACCTTTGCTCGTCTGAACGCTGCTGTTGCATAAATCGGATGGCCTCCCCATGGATAAGACGTTCAGCACTACCCAATCTCTGATAAACCATGGCTCGGCGGAGGGCAGCAGCTATATCTTCATCAGCCATAAAGATGGTTGAGTCAGAATTTCTCTCCCCCTTTTGGCATCATCAAGAAGGGCGAGGGGCAGGGAGGAAGGATTGGGTGAAGTGGAAGGTGGAGGATCAGGGCCAAATGTTCTGGGTGGTGATGTTTCAGGTGAGGAAGGGGGTGAGGAAGGGGGTGAGGTTTCTGGTGAAGGAGTGGGGCTAGGGAACCAGGAGGGATCTGTGAATAGGCCATCGAAGGGGTAGGTAGATGAATAAGGGGTGAAAGGTATTTGTGCCTCAGGTAACCTCTGAAGGCGGGGGTAATCTCTCAGATATATGTGACTGAGGGGGTGAATGGAAGTGTGGAAACCAAGGTGCTCGGCCAGTTGGTTGGAATGGGTTGGGTTGGTGGATTGTGAGTGGTTGGGGGAGTTTTGATGGTGAGATGTGTTGGAGTGGCTAGGGGAGTTTTGAGGAGTGTTGTGTGGAGATGGTGAGTGGTGAGTGGAGTTGTCAGGGTCAGGGATTTGATGGTCATTTCTGGGGGAAGGTGGAGGTGGGTTAGGTTGGTCATTTTGTGGAGGTGGTGGAGGTGGGTTAGGTTGGTCATTTTGTGGAGGTGGTGGAGGAGGGTTATTGGGTGGAAAATTAGATGAGGGAGGGTTCGAGGTGCCAGGTACAAGTATGGCAAGGATGAGGTCCAGCTTGGTATCCACCTCATTGATCCGTTCCTCCAGCCGCTGAAGCCGCTCTTCAAACTCAGCTCGCAGAGGGGCCATCAAGGGATCGGGCAGCTTGAACAGGAGCTCTTCTCTTAGCTCATTAACTAGACCCATCTGAGCAGCAGATACCCTTGGAGCACGGCTTGGGCCAGGATGAGAATCAACCTCTTGATCCCCTGCGCCAGACACAGAGGGAGCGGTTGTTTGAGAGGCACTCCCTGCCTGAGATCCAGACCTAGTAGCCCTTGCTGGCTTGTTGTACTTGATCCCCATCTTGCTGATGTTTACTGCGCTTATGGGCAAGCATTTTACATTGTCAACCTCCTCAGTAGATTTGATCAGGAATTTCTCCAGGAGGTAGGCGATGACTGTTGGGTAGGGAAGATTGCCAGACTTCTTGTTGTCAATCCACCTGTTCAGCTCCAAACTAATCAACTGCCCAGGGTTAATCGGCTGCTGGGTGAGGAATCTGGGGAGCCAGGGGTTGTCAAGCAGAGTGAACTCGTTGAAGTTTCCCCCTTTGTGAGTCATCATCCGGGAGTAGATGTATTGGAGTACCCGGTTGGAGTCAGACATGCCAGACACCTTCTTTCCCTTGGTGTCATAGGCTTTCTCAAGCTCCTCCTGGCTGAGTTTCTCAGGGTGTAGCCACTCGTTCATATCTTCCTCAGTGACCCCGAGCAAGGCGTTGATATCTCGCCAATTGAAACTTATGTCCCTCCCTCTCACTGTGGCCTTGAAATTGACTCTGCGGGTGGTCTCTTTCCCATTTACCATCCTGTACTTGGCTTTGGCTGTGAGCGACTGGCAGAACACCCTCAGCACGTTGATGTTATACTCATTGTTGATCCCCAGCCAGCACATATACTTCTGGAGATATACCCTCAGATGTGCAAACCCTAGTTCTTCAATTTTGTCCAGGTCGACGAACATTCCATAGGTGAAGTAGGGCTTTGCATTCTCAAATTTTCCAGAAACAGCCTCCAATGGTCCATCTCTATATACGAGTGGATCATCCTCCTCTACCCGCTGCCTCTTAGATGAGGGTTCCTCGCTGAACTGAACTCTCTTCGTCCCCTTTTTCTTAGAGTGTTGTTCATGATGTTGCCCAGAATGTTCTTGCTGTTCTTGAGATTTCCCAGATTTCCCAGAACATGAATGCCCAGAATGCCCAGATTTTGACTTCGATTTCTTGGAAGTAGTGGCTATCTCAATGTTGAGGTTAGATTCATGTGAGCCGGCCATTTTGTGTGGGTTTAGGGTTTAAATGAGATGAAATGCGAAGAGGTGTAAAGGAAGAAGATGAAGAAGATGAAGATGAACGGTATGAATATGAAGAACAAGATAAATGCTTTCAGAGAGTTTGGGTGCAACAAACTTGTGCAAGTGAAAAGTGAAAGGAAAAATGACTGTTGGTCCTATTTATGCAATGTCACAGCCGATGTAATGCACATAATGACTCTACATTGAAAACATGCGTTTGTTCATTGGGTAACGTAAACATTTAATTGGAACGGCGCACCTTTTGACACGTGTCGCTTCACTTTGTCAGAGGAGGTACAACTTCCCATGGAGGAAGATGAAACGTTTGGTGAAGTGACGCGTCTTTTACCCGACACTGGCGCTCCCGGTTGTTTTGAGTCATCACCCAGCGCCAGCAAAGGAGCATCCGGAAGTGGTTTTGCTTCCGGTTGGACTTAAGATTTAACATTGGGGACCTGCAAAACTAAAGATTGGCACTCCGATGCCTAAGTTAGTATAGTTGCAGGTTTTAATCAATTAAGCTCAGGTTTATTTTGAAGAATTAAACTTCATTTGGGTTTACCATTCCCAAATCACCTCTTATAAAGGTAAATTGATCAACCCCCAGAGGCTTGGTGAAGATATCCGCAAGCTGATGCTGAGTGGGGACAAACTGCACCTTGACATCCTTCTTCTGAACATGATCTCTAATGAAGTGATGTCTGACGTCAATGTGCTTTGTCCTTGTGTGCTGAACAGGATTCTTGGCAAGGCTGATGGTGCTTGTGTTGTCACAAAGGATGGGAGCCTCAGGGAACTCCAGGCCAAGATCCCTCAGTTGATTCTTCAGCCACAGCACCTGGGCACAACAGCTTGCGACAGTAATGTACTCTGCCTCTGTGGATGATAAAGACACGCAGGTTTGCTTCTTGCTAGCCCAAGAGACCAGACAACCACCAAGGAAGGCGCATTGTCCACTGGTGCTCTTCCTATCAGTTTTATAACCTGCATGGTCAGCATCAGAATAAGCCCACAAGAACTCTTGGTTACCTCTGGGATACCAAAGACCAAGTTCTTGTGTTCCCTCAAGGTATCTTAAAATACGTTTAACACAAGTTAGATGTGACTCCTTGGGGTTGGCTTGAAATCTAGCACACATGCCTACACTAAATTGAATGTCAGGCCTGCTTGCCGTTAAATACAGCAGGGAACCTATCATTCCCCTGTACATGGGCAGGCTGACTGATTTTCCCTTTACATCAACATCGAGTGCGGCAGTGGTACTCAGGGGAGTATCATACTCCTTGCACTCATCCATCCCAAACTTCTTGAGGAGCTCTCTGCAATACTTAGTTTGGGAGATGAAAATGTCATCCTTCTTTTGCTTAATTTGCAGGCCTAGGAAGAACGTTAGTTCTCCCATCATTGACATCTCAAATTCTCCCTGCATATTCTTAGAAAATTCTTCACAAAGTTTTTCATTAGTTGCCCCAAAAATAATATCATCGACATAAATCTGGACAATTAGCATGTTTCTATCTTTGTGCAGAATAAACAGTGTATTATCTAGTTTGCCTCTTGAGAAACCCTTGCCCAGCAAAAAGCTGCTGAATCTCTCATACCAAGCTCGAGGAGCTTGTTTCAGGCCATACAAAGTTTTCTTTAGCCTATACACATGTTTAGGATGCTTGTGATCCTCAAAGCCAGGAGGTTGTTCAACATAGACCTCTTTCTTAATATAGCCATTAAGAAATGCACTCTTTACATCCATTTGATATAACTTAAAACCTTTCATGGATGCAAAGGCTAGAAGAATCCTTATTGCTTCAAGTCTTGCGACTGGAGCAAAAGTTTCTTCATAGTCTATGCCTTCTTCTTGGTTATACCCTTTGGCTACCAATCTGGCTTTGTTTCTTGTTATCTGACCAGTCTCATCCAGTTTGTTCTTGAAGACCCATTTGGTCCCAACTATGGATTGCTGAGACGGCCTTGGGACTAGTTCCATACTTGGCTTCTTTCAAACTGATTAAGCTCTTCCTGCATGACAATAATCCAATCACAGTCCTCAAGAGCTTGTTCAACTGAAGTTGGTTCGATCTGAGATAAGAAGGCTCTAAACTCAACTTCATTTTGAACCTGCCTTCTGGTTCTGACACCAGAAGAAACATCACCAAGCACTTGATCAAGAGGATGATCCCTGTGATGTCTCCTAGCTGTTGGCAACTGTACCTCATCAGGCACTGTCTGCACTCTAGGTTCATCACTGGGGTCATCTTCTTCCTTGGGATTGCTTGCTGGTGTTTCTTTTGGTGAAGATGATGGTGGTTTTTGAAAGTTTAGTATCCCATCATCTTCTGTGGATTGTTCCCATGTAGGATTTTCATCGAATACAACATGCATTGATTCTTCTACAGTTCTAGTCCTCATGTTGTATACTCTATAAGCCTTACTCCTAAGGGAATACCCTATGAATACACCTATATCAGCTTTTGGATCAAATTTACCCAGATTTACCTTTCCATTGTTATGCACATAGCATTTTGATCCAAAGATTCTGAGGTGGCTGATGTTGGGCTTCCGGCCTTTGTACAGCTCATAGGGAGTCTTGTCCAAGCCCTTGCGAACATAGGCTCTGTTAGAGATGTAGCAAGCAGTGCTCATAGCGTCCGCCCAGAACACTTGAGAAACATCTTTCTCATTGAGCATGCTCCTGGCCATCTCAGTCAGAACCCTGTTCTTCCTCTCGACCACACCATTTTGCTGAGGAGTTCTGGGAGCTGAGAAGTTGTGGTCAATGCCATTCTGCTCACACAGCTCTGAGAAACTGTGATTCTCAAACTCTCCTCCATGGTCTGTCCTTATGGCAGCGATCTTGAGATCTCTCTCATTCTGCACTTTCTTAGCCAGGACAACAAAGGCATCAAAAGCATCTTGCTTAGAGGCAAGAAACATTGTCCAAGTGAACCTAGAATAGTCATCCACCACAACTAGAGCATACAGGTTTCCACCCAAGCTCTTCACTCTTGCTGGCCCAACCAAATCCATGTGGATTAGTTCCAAGGGCCTGCTGGTGGAGACTCTCTTCTTGGCTTTAAACGAGGACTTTGTTTGCTTCCCTCGTTGGCAGGATTCACAAATATAGTCATGCTTAACCTTAAAAGATGGAATCGCTATGGCTAGCTCTTTCTTAATCAGCATGTCAAGTTGAGAAAAGTTAACATGCGCTAGCCTTTTATGCCAAAGCCAACTATTCTCTTCACTAGATATTAAACATTTTTCATCGAGTTGTTGACATAAATCTAGAGTGTATATGTTTTCATTTCTATTGGCCTTAAGTTTGCATTTTAGGTTGGCCTTATCTAGGTTCAGATCATGCTTGTCTATTATCATGCACTCATGTGAATCAAAGATTACCCAATTTCCTTTGTCAGTGCTCTGGCTCACGCTCAGCAGGTTGTGACAGAGACCATCCACCAGATAGACGTCTTTAACTGGTCCAACTTCTCCAACTCCGGTGATCTTTCCACTCTGATTTCCCCCAAAGGTTACTGTGGCTCCATCTTTGATCACCAAGGATTTGAATTTGTCTCAGTCTCCACTCATATGTCTCGAGCATCCGCTATCAATGTACCATTTTCTATTCTTGGATGCTTTGAGACACACCTGCAAGAATCAGACAAGCTTAGGTACCCAACCTTTATTGGGTCCTCTGTCATTAGTTCCCAGAGCCCTTGGTCCAGTGTTAGTCTTGACCTTGGGCTTGTGATTAATCTGTGCCTCTGGCCTAGTGTTGGCTCTAGGCTCTTGGGCTTTCCTTGAGGATTGTTTCCAGGCTCTGGATCCGTGTCCTCCCTTAGCTTCTTTTCTTGGGGGAGGATCCTTTGTCGCCTTGGTTCCTTTTGGGACCCACTTATAAGAGTTGTTGGCTCCATGCTTCTTAGCATTACAGGTGGACGTAGAATGTCCCTTCCTGTTACAATAATTACAGAAGCTAAAAGGTGTGGAGCTGTGATCAGTGGCTTTATGAAAGAATTTTAAGTAAGACTTCACTTTTGGTTCCACCCACTTTTTCCCTTTAGGTTTGTAGCCTAATCCAGTCTTGTCCCTATATGCCCTCTGATTCATTAAAATAATGTTTAACATTTCAGATCCATTAGTAAACTTCTGCAGGGCATTTTGCAGTCTATCTCTCTCACTTGAGATCTTGCTGCAGTTAGAGCAGCTCTCTAATGTTGAGGCTTTGGGTTCTGCTTGGGGAGAACCCTTGCCATCCGCTACCGGAAGCTTTTTGGCTTCCGCTAGCTCCTTACTGAGTGAGTCCACCTTGGACTCAAGTGATTCCTTTTTACTTTTCAATACTTTATATGCTTTACATAAGCGGAAAAATTCTTCATGGACCTCATTATATGCTTCTTGTAGTTCAGGGAAAGTTACCTCACTGTCCTCCTGGATGGGATCAAATTCTGAGGATGCTTCCTCATCATCTTCTCTGGCAACGAGATAGAGGTTGGCAACCTCTTCCTCATCATTTGCTTCCTCATCAGAACTATTTACCCAGATAGAGGACACAAAGACTTTTCTTTTGTCCTTCCCTTTTGATCTCTGCAAGCTTGGGCACTCAGCTTTGAAGTGGCCAGGCTTCTCACACTCAAAGCACACTGGGGCCCTTTCCTTCTTATATCCTTTCTTCTGGCTGGATTCACCTTTCTGAAAGCCTCCTTTCTTCTTGAAGAACTTTCTGAACTTTCTTACCATCATAGCCATCTCCTCATCATTATCATCATTATCATCATTCTTCTCCTTGCTGGGAGCAACAAGAGCAAGGTTCTTGGCCTTAGCTGTAGCTTGAGGAGCTCTCTGAGCCAACAGGGTTGGTTCATATTCAGCCAGAGAACCAAACAAGGCAGTGATAGAGCTGGTTGATTCTCCCTAGACTTCCTGCAGGATGGTAACTTTGGTGATCCAGTCACCCTTCAAAACTTTTAGAATCTTGCTGACTTGTTCTCTCTCAGGAATGTCCTTTCCCAGAGAGGCCAAGTTGTTAATAAGATGGGTGAATCTGAGCTCCAGCTCTCTGATTGGCTCAGTTGGACTAAGCATAGCAAATTTGTGGAACTCCTCAACCAGCATCTCGACCCGTCTTGCTTTCACTCCCTTGGTTCCAGAGTGAGCAGCCTCAAGAGCCTCCCACATATCTTTTGCTGTTTTGTGGTGGCTAATCCTATGAAACTCCTTCGGGCTCAGGGCGCATTGAATGTAGTGCATGGCCCTGTAGTTTAGCTGTACTAGAGCATAATCTTCATTGGTGAACCTGGATCGCTGCTTTGCAAGACCTTCATCATCTAGAGGGACGTGATTCCCATGCTCGATCACATCCCAGAGACGAATGTCGCAGGATTTGATGTAGGTCTCCATTCTGAACTTCCAGAATGGATAGTTGTAGTCATCAAAGCCAGGAGGCTTGTTTGGCTGAATAACAACATCGGGCAAGGAATAATCTGCATCCATTACTAGATCTTTTCTTTCTAGATTCGTTGGAATCAAGTCAGAAAGACCTGCTCTGATACCAAATGAAAGGAGTGGATGCACAAGAGGGGGGTGAATTGTGCTACCAAATAAAATCAAACAATAAAAACACAAGGATTTATACTGGTTCGGTCTACCTGACCTACGTCCAGTTCTCAACCACCCAGGTTGAGTTCCACTATCCCCAGGTTTTACAAATGGGTTCACCTGGAACCTTTACAACCGCAAGTTTTAGAATGGGATCACTTGCAACCTTACAACCACAAGTTTTACACCAGGTTCACTTGCAACCTTGCTAACTAACTCCCCCTTATTACCTGCAAGGGTTCAACCTTTACAAATAAAGGATTTTCTAAAACTTAGTTCTCTCTAAGAACGAATAATGTTACACACTTAAGTACAATGAATGCTCTTTAATAAATGAAGAGACTTAACTACAAAAAGTACAAGATAAGTAGATGAAAAGAACTCTCAATGTGTTAAATGCTCTTTCGCTTTTCTGGGCAGCTTTGAATGCTTGAAGGATATTCTCAGTTTCTCACTCTAGATTTCTTCAAGATGTCAAAGTTGTCTTCATAAATGGAGATGAGCTTCTTTGTATAGTCCTCAAGCATTCTCACTCTTGGTAGGTGGCATAGCCGTTTGAATATAGCTGTATATCCCAAGTTACTGTTGGCTCATTTAATGCTCCATTAATGCTAAGCAGGGTTGACTTTGCTTTATCTCTGAAAAGCAATTCTGACAACTCTGCTCTGCCAAAAAGCACTCTGACACTGCACTGCTCTGCTCTTGCTGAACGTTCTGACATTCTGATTGCTTGCGGAAGCAAATCCACATCCGGAAGCAACATCACTCAGTGTACTGCACTTGAACGTTAGTCTTAACAATAATAGCACATATTCATATGCAGTGGGAGTTCACTTAGTCTAGGGGAGTTCTCTTACATCCGGAAGCAATTTCACAACTGGAAGCACTTCCACTGGACGTTGGGTTATGATCATATTATACTCACTGACGCTCAGTGTTGTCCAAATCAACAGCCAGCGCTAGTCACTAAGCAATCGGAAGCAAATCCACAACCGGTTGCATCCTAACTTAGTCTCAAGGGTTTTATACAACTAATGTTCCTAGACTGAGTTATGACTTAGTGAAGCACTTACTGCCGCTGGGGGATGAGACGTTCATCCGCGAGCGCTAGTCCTAGTCCATCCGGAAGTAAATTCACATCCGGTTGTACTCTTACTTGTGGTTCTAGTTTACCTTAATTTTGTCTAAGTGTCCAACTTGTTCTTTCATATTTTAGTCTTCATCAAAACTTAAGATTCTAACATGTGTGCTTAAACTTTTCTGCACTATTCCATTGTCATGACAGAATGAAGTTGAGAAGGAATGAAGATTCTTGTTTGTAGCAAGTGTAATTCTTTTTGACAAGTTGTCAAGCTTAAAAAGTGTCAAGCTGACTTTGCTCAAAAAGTGTTTTAGGATATGATTTAAGGTGGTAAATAACAGAGAAGTAATTCTTTTTGACAAAGCATGTTGACTTTGGAAGCATTCATATTTTCTTTCACCATTATAGTTTATCTTTGTTTTATTTTGTTCATCAAGAAGAATTTGATGCAATGATGTTCTTGGGCTACTGAAGTGATTTCTCAATGCATATGCCCATTTTTAAACACCTACTTTGCTTGATCATCTATACACTGTGCATCAATTTTGGGAGTTAATATCCATTTGGTTAAAGATTATTACCTTATAATATTCATTTCTGGTGTTTCTGAATCTTCCAAAATAACCGTTATATATGATGGGTAGCTTATACGGGCTTGATGGCAAGCTAAATTTAATCAGTCAAATTTGTGTATCAGAATCAGTTGTATGTTAGTGATGATCATAGTAATGAATCTACCATTACTCTGCTACAAGTAATTCACCAATCTGCTCATGTCTAAGGGATTTGTTTAACTACGTTTGTTTTTAGAGCAAGGACTAAAATCAAGTGAATGGAATAGGGATTTGTTTCCTATAAAAGAAATTCGTTTTTTATGAATATAGTTATGCATTTTGCCAAGAATGATCGGATGGTTCCTATGATGACATAAATATATTCAGTCTTCACAATTCATATTCCAATTCAGGGACGTCAAGCACTTTAAAAAGACTATTGTGGGCCAGATTTATTCATAACTGATGACAACACAAGTATTCATTTGTAAACATTTGTGTTTTTGGGTCAGATTTGGCTCTAAATCTGTACTAACCTGGATTTTTTTATCAGCAGGTCATTCTCTTGTATTATGATGTACAAAATTGTGTTTTGGGTTTGGACTAATGAGATACATCATTACAGCATTTTCTATTTTTTCATCTGCTTCGCCAGCTGGTAATTCTTTTAGTTATAATTATAATTCATTACTTGCATCTCCTAGCTTAATCTGGATGTTTGTATATCTAAAAATTATTGTAGTTAGCTTGTTCTCAAGTATATGTTGATATGTTGAATGACATATAGTGATTATTACTTATACTTTTTGAATGTCAATAGCATTTTGTTGTTAATGTTGTTTGTAGGAAAATTTGCAGTGACTACCATGCTTGTGCATGTGACGAGATATACGCCCCTCTCCTTAGGGTAAAGACGATTTTGAGTTTACATTAGAAGTAATGAAAAGTAATGAAATAGTAATTGCTCATGGGATTAAGCTTTTGAGTGCATGATATTTGCACATATGCATGCTAGGTTCAAATCACCAAATATAGCATAGCTTGACATTGTAACTATGATATTGGTTATTGTTATGTAAAAGTTTTGGCAAGCATTCAGATGCTGGTTGATGACAAAATTTTGAAATATTTTAAAAAAATCAATACATGCGTTTTAAACGCTTGTATTGAACCCCCAATACAAGCGTTATGGGGGGGCCAATACATGCGTTTTAAACGCATGTATTGATCCCTAATACATGCTTTTAAAACGCATGTATTGGCCCCCACAATATTTTGGGGGCCAATACATGCGTTGTAACCGCGTGTATTGATCGCAATTCATACATTTAAAAACGCATGTATTGGCCCCCACCAATACATGCGTTTAAAGCGCATGTATTGGCCCCCAATACATGCGTTTTAAACGCATGTATTGAGATCAATACATGTGTTTCCTTAAAAGCATGTAAAGCCTTTTCCAACGTTAGCTTTACATGCGTTTAATAAACGTTTGTATTGGCCCATATAAACGCATGTAAATGGGGTCTTTTGTAGTAGTGGTGAAGGTGGTGCAATCAAAATACAAATGTGGCGATGATGTTCTTCCAGTGATTGGTCTAAAGAAAAGGGGTTCCAATACGTGGTCTGGTCTGAAGAAAACATGGGATAAAGTTAAGGAGGGATGTGTGATAGATGAGGAAAATTTTAGTATTAAATGAAAACATAAAAAAGATGGAGTTTTTCAGTTAGATTGGCTTATGCAAGTTTGATGTCAATTCAGGATAATGAGGATAGAATATGGCAAACTATTTGGAAGGTGAATACAGTTCAGAGTTGTAAATCATTCTTGCGGATAGCGTTTCATGATAGCTTACTAATGAGTGAGTCTCGAGTTAAGAGACACATGGCAGATGATAGTAGGTGCACATGGTGTAAACAGGAACCTGAAACCCTTATGATGGTACCAAAATTTTGATTAAATGTTTCGCATGTGTACGGATCGTAAATTAGTAAAGTGGCAAATCAAGGTCGATCCCACAGAGACTCAGACAATTAATAACTGGGCATTAGATTTCCTACTTTCGTTTAAGTTGAGTAAAACAAAGTTGATTTAAATTACCTAGGATCTAAGAAAATAAAATAAAACAAAATATTTACACAAATGAAGTTAACGAAACAAAAGAACAACCTAGAGCCACAAATCCCTTATTTGCTTCTTAGAATTTATTCTCACTAAATTAATTATGAATTGATTGAACTAGCTAATCTAGAGTGCTAGTTTTATAATTGTCTTTCGGTCTACTTATATCCTTAATTACCTAGATTAATTATGCAATGTCTTGCATAATGTTACCGCTCTAAATTGACTATGTAGGGCTTCTAGGTATATGTCTATCCTAGTCGCAAATTAGATTAAAAATCAAATCCTACACTATTTAATCTCATGGTCTATTAAAAATTCCTCTTTTGAATCCAATTCTAAATTCCCTAAAAATGTCTAATGGTGATCAAACACTAAACAATAATCAATAAGAGCAAGATTAAATAAACTAATTAAAATTAATTATAACTAAATAGTGTGAAATAAAATATCTAAGATATAAATACATTCATGGTGCTCTAGGTTGTAAAAGGAATTAACCACACATAGGGTTCAAATCAATCCCAATAATAATTGAAACTAAATTCATAATAACAAGGAAAAACAAGGAGATTCAAAATAATAATGTCTTTGTTGCTCTCTTGTGTCTATAGTGATGAACTGTGCTTTGATCATGAAAGATTAAAAAGTTGTTGTCCCTCTCGTGCTTTTCCATGTGTATGTGCATGATGATGAATCTCCCTGTATGTTAATGACTTCGTACCTTTTTCCTTGTTGTTGCCGATTGCTTGCTCTCACCTTCAGTTTCCCTTTTTTCTTTCTTCGTGAATCTCTCTAGGCTTTAGAAAGTGGAAAGAATTGTAACCAACCTCCTTTCTTCTGCTACTGACGTCAAAGATTTAGGGTTTCTCTCTTTTAATTGGGCTGCTCAAATCCAATGGGCTTCATGTCAATCAATTAATCAAATTAAATTAATAAATAACTAAATGACAGTTATAATTTTGAGAGAATTAGTAATTTCTCCTTTCTATTTTAAATTTCCTATTTCAATTCAACTAACTCCCAAATAATAATTCAAAGCAATATATTTCTAATTCTTAAAAGATCCATTTATTTAATCTTGATGACTCCCAAAATATAAGTAAAATATATATTAGAATACCTAAAATTAAGGAGTCATCACCTTATACATATACTACAAGACTGTCATGAAACACGTAAGCTTTGGAGAAACGTAATTTGTCAAAGTAAGCAAGCTCAATTTTTTTGATGGGAATTAATGGAGTGGCTGACGAGAAATATATTAGATAGAGGTGACATGAATCAGGGGAATCGGAATAATTTATTTTCAACATTATGCTAGTCATTATGGTTGAGAAGAAATGTGAGGGTGTTCAAAAACATAGTTATGAGTAATGAGGCAGTGCTTTTAAAATCGCAGAACACTATTGAAGTGCTTAATCATTCAAAGAAGTGCTTGAGGGGAGTGATGTTAAATGGAAATCTAGTAGTTGATCATGAGGAGTGTTGGAGACTTCCACCTTTGGATTGGTTCAAGGTAAATGTAGATGGTTGATTAAACACATTTTTATATGGCTTAGCATGTGCATTTGTACTTAATTAGTGAGATTTAATTGGATTATTGGTTCATTATTGAGGATTTAATATGCGCATGTTATTATGTGAAGATTTGAAAAATATTGCTTCAATTACTTGCACTACAAGCTATTAGGGGTATTTTGGATATTTCACTTGTTTTGCAAAATTTCATTGTGTAGGGGCGCCACTTGTAGGCCCCACATTCATCCTAAATAGCTTGGAGGGCATGGAAAAGCTTTGGGAGAAAGGAAAAAGGCATGTGGACAAAATTTACCCCTTTTGTCAAAAACAAGGGAATTGCATATTATAGGGGTAATTTGGAGCCAAGATTTGAATTTCAAGTCCAAATGCTACACAAAGGGCATCTTTGGAAAGAGGAAAGTGAGCATAAAGCAATGGAGTGAGGAGGAAGCTTGTGGACCACACATTTTCCCCACATCCACCTCATTTACCACCTACATTTACCTTTCTACCCTATTTCACCTTCCTTCACCTCTCACACTAATTTTGCCAAACCTCCATTTAACCCACATTTACATTGCATTTGGGGTTAATTTACATTTCATTTATAGTTAATCTCAATGCTAATCCACCTATATAAACTCTAATCCTATGTTCACACTTCATTTTTACACATCTTCTCTCTCTCTTCACCACATTTTCTTTCAATTCTCTCTTCATCTTCTTCTTCATCTCTCTTTGGCCGAAAACCTAGCCACAAAACCACCTCAAATCCTTCATTTTCATGGCTTTCACTCCACAAATCAACCTCTTTTCCACCTCTATCATGCTCGGCTAGGCTCCCCTCATCTTCTCCTTCAAGAATGAAGCTTGGTGAGATTCATCCACAATGTAGCCAAGATTTGTTTGTATTTCATGAATCTTAGCTCTATATGTTAACTTGTGCCTTGTGTTACCTAGATTTTTAAGAGCATTAGGTTAGAATAGTTGATTTTCAACTCTTCTACTTTATTCTTGGAGCTAATGATTCGGTTTACCTTTCCTATGTGGTTGAGACATTGATGATATACTTGTGTAGCTTGCTTTTCTTACATATATGTGAATGTATATGTGTTTGATTTGCTTGTGAGAGACTTATTTGGTTTTAGAATTTCTAGGCCATCTTCATCAATGAATTGTGTAGGAGAGGTTGTTTTAGAGTTAGTTATTCTAATTAAATGAAGTTCTATTATCTTTATTCAAGAAATTGGATTTCATTTAGTAAAACTTAATTAACTACCTATAAGCAATTTTGGCTAGGTTAATCAACAATGTGCAAGTGGAATCTTGAAGGAGGAGACACTAAATCTTGAACTTTCTATCATTTTTCAATTCGGTCACTTAGTGTTCATTTAGGTTCTAATTGTTGTTCATAATTGAAACTCATACTCTTACTCTCATTGTAATTTGCGTGACATCATAACCTAGGATTTGCAAGCATTAACCAAATTGTGGAGATAGACCCTAACTGATCATTATCCTTTTAGTGAGCCTGAGTTTTGTATTACATTTGGTTAGCTAGGACGTCTAAGGCTTAATCAATGGTGCAAGACAATCCTCACAGTTAGGGGGTTGTGGGGAATTATAAGGAATGATAGAGGTGAATTTATAGTGGGTTTCATGTGGGAGGACATTGGACATGACGGTTTCCTTTTGGAGTTATGGGCAATTTTACATGACTTAATATTGCGTCGGATAAGGGGATACTGCAGTTAGTTGTGGAATCAGATGCTTTGCAAGTTGTGGATAGGATATTAAAGTACAATAGAGTGGTAAGCCAAGAGATTGGACTTGTTCGTGAGATAGTTCGCATGATGAATAAAGAATAGCAAATCCAAATTTAACATATCTCTTGAAATGCTAATAAGGTTGCTGATTGTATGGCTAAACGAGTCGTTCATGCTTCACTAGGTTTTCATTTTATGTCATATCTTGCGCTGAGGTAATAAACCTGATGTTATAGGACTTGTACCTTGCTGATGCCGGGTAGTTTTCATTGAGAGGTTTCCTCTTCTTTGTAATAAATGAAAAGAAAATGTACTCATTTAGTTATGAATAATTGTGCAAAATGCACAAGACACTCCACATATATTCACCTTCACCCATTTTCGTTTTGGCATGAATGAATTTATATAAAGTGATTTAGTGCGATAATTAGGGGTGTGTAAATTTTCTCGTCTTGTCCCACGACTTTTTGGGACGAGACAAAATTCATTTTTGGGATGGGACACGGAGGGAGTCGTCAAGATCATGTCCCTTCCCAAATAATTATGTTTGTGTTTATGTATATTTTTTAAATATACATGTGTCATTGAGTATATATGATATTTTTATGAAAAATATGATCCTAATAAATATTGGGGTATTCTAATTCTTCCTTTGTTTTTATTTATGAGGAGTTTGATTATGAATATTTATACATTGTGGATCATAGAAATTTAAATTATTTAGAAAGATCAACTACTAAAAATTTAGTCCAAATAAACTTTCAAATGGGAGAAATACCGGAGGAAATTTGGTTTATTTCTTGGGGCGCGGTTTAATGGGGGAGGGTGAGCTTGGAGTTTCACTCTACTTTTGAATAACTTTTGTAATGCTGCATTTCTCAATAATTCAGTCAATTTCATTATATTTAAAGTTTTAAACACTAAAACAAATACGTTAGAATGCTTGAATACATTATACATAAACTTAGCCATGTCTAAATATATTGTATATCCTTTTGATTCATTATAAAGGCAAAAATCATTTTATATATTCCATTCTATTCTACGGGTTTTCATTATAATATTCTTTTTTATTTTGCTTAGAGCCTTTGGCCCCCTCAATCTTCAATAACTCCACCTCTAATTTGGTCAACTTCAATATGTTTAAACAGCAAATAATTCGAATTAAGCCTATTACTTCAACAAATAAGCCGCTGCCTCGTGCATAGCATGGGTAAACTGCTAGTTAGCTTATTATGTTGTATAAAATATAGGGTTAAATATCATTCCATTGTCTTTTGCCCAAAATGAACCATTTTTTTTTCTTTGGCTAGAATGAGCCCTTTTATTATTTTTTTGGCCGATTTGACCCTTTGAAAATAGTTTGTTGGCCAGAATGATACTCCCTCCGGTCCTAAATATAAGAACCAATTAACTTTTTTAGAAATTGATTTACCTAGTTTTTTTCCCTTAGACTAGTTTATTTGACCTATAAACTAATATATAATCTAAAATTATATCAAATATGTCATGATTTAATAGTCTATTTCGTAACCTTAATCTCTCCAAAAAAAGTCAATTAGGTCTTATATTTACGACTAGAGGTAGTATTTAACTCTAAAATATAACGTTGAAGCAATATTGAATACTTTAATTTGTTTTTTGGACAAAAATAAATTTCTTTATTTGATGTAATCAAAAGTGTTAATTTTTTTATAAGTAGATGTTTTTAATAAAAACAATTTCAATTTTTTTTCGGGAATTTCGTCCCGATCCGATCGGAACGAGACAAAGTTAGAGATAGGACATGACATGAGACAGAAACCCTATCCGGCGACATGGTGTACTAATCACGTACCGGAACACTCCTAAGTCCTAACAATAATAATAGCAATTAACTAACTTACATTAAAATTAGAGAAATTCAGGATTATTTTCAAATTACATTAATACTTTCAGATAAAAAAGAAAATTACATCAAAACCCCTAAATCTGAAGATTCAATGATTCATGGATCTGTTTATCGAATGAAAGAAAATCCTGGGCCCTCGTTACAAAAAAATAAAAAACCTTTTGTTTTCTACGCCCTCTCTCTCTCTTTGAAGCTGAAACCTGAGAAAAGCAAAATTTGCATTCCACGCAGCTTGGCTTAGGTGCAGTATCGAAGAACGATGGATTTGGACCAATGGATCGTGAAGGTGAAGGAAGGCAACCATCTTCTCGAAGACGAACTTCAACTTCTTTGCGAATATGTACGCATTTCGCTAAATAGGGTTTCTATTCATTCTATCGCCAATATTTCTTTGCCCTAACTTACCATCTTAAAATTCTCTTTCTTTCCCCTCCTATTGTTGAATTATTATTATTATCTATGTGTTTTTATGTTTTATGAAGATTTTGCGTATCACGTGCTCCTTCATTTGTTAATTAAGTTTGTGGATAGACATAATAAGTTAGTTTTTTGGGTTGTATTGTATGTAGATAGAGATAATTAGGTTTTTGATGTAGAAGAGTGGTTATTCTGGTGATTTGTAAGCCTATTATTTTTGTTCTAGGGTTTGTTTGGAATAATAAGACCTGAGTTGTTTGGAGGGTAGTAGAAAATTAATGTTCTTTTATCCTTTTCACTTAATATTGCTTGCTGGAAAAACTGTTGTTTTGTGTTTTCTCTATAAGACTATGCTTGCAAGGGGAAATCCCTCATAAATGACAATTGAATTTCAAAATTTCAGAAAGGGGATTTTGAGAAGTAAATGTCGCTACTCACAAGTTAATCCTATTCCATTAGTTAAAATGATTTTGAAATTCAACTGTCTTTTTGAGATTTCCCTAGTTGCAATGTGTGACTGGAGAAGTGTTTTCTTTTATATTGTGACATTTGAATAATTAAATATGTGATGAGCTAGGAATTGGCCCAACAGCTTATTGTTTCGTGATATTTCAGGTAAAAGAAATACTCATTGAGGAGTCCAATGTGCAGCCTGTGAATAGCCCAGTAACTGTTTGTGGTGATATTCATGGCCAATTTCATGATCTGATGAAGCTTTTCCAGACTGGGGGTCATGTACCTGAGACAAATTATATCTTTATGGTATGCACTACGTTTCTGTTAAGAAACTGGATTAATTAAGGTAAGATTTATCCTTTATCTGATCCTAGATGTGTTGCAGGGAGACTTTGTTGATAGAGGGTACAATAGTCTGGAAGTTTTTACGATCCTCTTACTTCTTAAAGCTAGGTATGTGAATTTCTTGCATGTTTGCTTCTGTCTTGGCTGTTTTGGTGTTCATATGTATTTGGGATGTATGCACAAAATCTACATGCACCATATGTCATAGTAGGTTTATTTTCTCACCGTTTATCCTTGTAGTTTGGTTGAAGTGTTAGATTTCAATTTTGCTCTCATCCTTAAATTTTCCAATTGGAGAGTTTCTGTTTCAGGGTGCCTTCTCCTATCGGAGGATGATTATTGACTCATTGGTAGTCGTCCATGATGTCAATAGATCAATCAATGACCTTGCTACTATTTTCTCAGCATCTTTAACATTGAACAATTTGAATATGATTTTCTGTTTCCATGCAGACAACTCTGCCATTTAATTTTTCTGTAATATTTAGAACCTAATAGGGTTACTGAGGTGGCAATATGTTCAAAACAACTCTCCAGCCTTCATAAATCCACAAGGGCATCCTTTTAAAACACCATTCACTGAAAGCCACACGGATACATTTATAGTAACTTTTCCTCCTTGAAAAATGCGTAGAAAGAAACTTATGGTAAAAATTCTTAGCAATCCAATCTAAATGAATACACTACAATCTTTATAAAAAATTAATGTCATTAATGATCTTTTATTAAGATTACTCAATGTGGTTTGACAATTAAATATTCATGCAGATCATTTTTTGCACCCTACATTTAGTTTTAGCATTTCATTGACCCTGTGGGTTTTTAATTATTGAAAATGGCTTGACAATTATATAGTAAGATGAATTAGAAATGATGTCCTACATTTGTGGGCTTTCTAGTGGGTAGAGTGCTGGATATGGAAATGGAAAAGAATGAAGAGGTGAATGGAGGATGATTTGTTTTCCTCTTTAACAACAATGAAGATATAGATATTATTTAAAAACACAGCCTTATCTCACTAGGTCCATTCTATTGTTGTATCAAACTGGATGAGTCTCAGTTGGTGCTTTAGATTTCTTTTATATTTCAACTTTTTTTCTTTTGGTGGTGTTGTTATACTGTGTTATTTACTTACACAATTGACTTGATTATTAATCTATAATTGTACAACATTAATTTTTTTGTACTCTTATAGATACCCTGCTAATATTACCCTTCTACGAGGAAACCATGAAAGTAGGCAGCTAACCCAGGTGTGTTCTCAAATTATCATGTTCCGGTCTATTTTTTCTGCCATGTTAATTGTGTTTGTCAGATAGTGATTGGTACTTAGTAGCAGACCATATTTATAGAATGATATTTTCATGCTAAGATGAATAGTGTATTCAGGGGATTTGAGGTCTTCTCCATTGATTTGCATAATCTCATTCTAACTGTCAACTCCAACAGTAGAACTCGTGCCAACTGTTTAATCTAGAATCGTTGATTGTCATGGTTATATTCTAAAATTTTTGTATTTTTCCTTATTAAATGGTGATCTGCTACCACCATTGTATTCATGCTTTTAGGTTCAAATTCGTTTTGAAGGTAAATGAGGGCAAGGTTTAAAAAAAATGAACGAAGCTTCTGAAATCTTCTATTTGTGAGATATTTCCACAAAATACCTAATTTGTAAAAATATGATTGCTAGGACATTTTCTTTTTCTTTTCCTTTTCCTTCTTATTTTATATCTACAAGGTAGGTAGTGGACTGGTTGTTTAAGACCCTTGAAAGATTTCAGAATTTGTAGTTAGAGGTTTGGGATGATGGAAATCTGAGAAGAAATGAAGTGTTGTATTGAATCCCTCTAGCGTATAGGTTAGATGTATCAAAGAAGAGTGTTTTACTACAGTAATAACTTACTGACTTATCTAACCTTACATGGCCATAAAATTTTGTTTGGATTAGGGAAACATTAAGTTTAGATCAAAGATAAACAAATTGATATTGAGTGGTTTTGTTGATTTAACTGCCTACTGATTTTAGGATAAGATATAAGTCACCACAAGTCGCATTTGTGGAATCTTTTGATGTACAAAGTAACTATCTAATTGACATGCTTTGTGTGAGCATGAAAAATTTGATTGCCAGTCAAAGCCTATACTCAACTTGTTCAATGAACCACAAGTAGTGTAATACTGGATCTGGAAGTTTTGACATGAGATTGAATCCAGACTGTTATGTTACCATGTCACTATATCCGCACCTATAATAATATGGCCACTTGATGTAGACTTCCTATCAACCACATCGCAACTTTATTTAGCATCATTTGTACCATTAAACACAATGTGGTATTTTCTTGAGACAGGTTCTATGGTTAATATTCCCTGTAGAATATGTCAGTATCTCTTTGACTGCTGCCAAGTGGCTATACAAGTGTATAAATGAATTGATAGGCTTCAGTTATTGAATAAAGCCATTCTACTCTGGGTAATGTTGGTGTATTGTAATGCATCTAGAGTGGAACGATACAATTGAGTAGCCATTTGAGTCTTTATATACTTTTCCTTCTGAGTAAGCCCTAAATGTATTTGAATTTTGAGACAAATGCCAGTTGTCATCATCAGTTTTCTTGACCCAAATTCTGACAAAATAATTCGATTAATCTAAATCCTTTAGTGCACGAGCCTTATTTAGGTTTGATATAAGGTGTATAATGCTCCCATTATTTTTCTGGAGTCAGAATTTCATCTACATAAACCAGGGCTCATTTAGATTTCCCACTAGAATGTTCAATGACTGTAGAGGATGCATATCTAGCTGATTGAAGTGAGGGCATTGATTTTACTGATAGCTTCTCAAAACAAGCTTTAAGAGCTTGTTTGAACCATCGAGGGTGTTGTGAAATTTGCATACAAGTGTTTTGTCACTAGATTCAAATATTTTGAGGTTGACTTGTGAATACCTTTTCTTGAATTGTGTCATTCAAGAGGGTATTTTGCACATTCAGATAATGTATAAGCCAGCCACATGAAATAGCTCAGGTAAACACAACTGGAATTGTTATAAGTTTCACTGAAGAATTGAATATCTTAGAATAATTAAAACTAACTTTTGATTATAGCCTTTGTCAATTAGTCTTGCTGTAATCTTGTTGGTAGTGCCATTAGGATTTACTTTCAGGCTCTAAATTCTGCTTCACCACTACTTTTGGCAACATCTTGTTACTTCTTGCTTCTCCGAGGCAGCCCCATACAAATGTTGGATAACTTGTAGTTGTAGTAGATCTCCCAGTTATCATTGATCTTGCCCTATTGGTATTTGTAAACAATTTAATACCTTTGTCCTTCTAGCCGCCATCTAAGTATGTTCTCCTTTTTGTACCCTAGCATATCGGTCTCTTCAAGTAGGCTTACTTTCTTTGTGACACTGAAATTGTTTCTTTGTACTGTTCTATTTCCATACCTAGAAAGTATCTCATTCAAGTGATTGTTAACTCAAACGTACTGCCAGTTTTCTCCATTATCTGTCTTTTTCTTCATTAAACTCTTGTAAGGGATACACCTTTAAGATGAACTATTTATTTACATGGGGATTTCAAACAACAGCTGTTCCATGAGATCTTAAAAAATATTTTAGGTTGAATGTTGGAAAATGGGTTTGGATGTGGGGACTAGGTCGCATTATTAGTGTCAAATTGTTGCTCCTTGATCCAGATTTCTGTAGCCGAATCAATGCCACTACATGTATGGGTAAGTTTAGGATCTGTAGCAGCTGTAGATGCAGTGAAGGGTCTGTGAGAAGTTGGCATATTGTTCAGTTAGTGTCGATTGATTATGGTCAAGGCTGATCAAAATTAAATCGTGATGATGCTGTAAAAGGAAGAATGAAGTGGTGGAGAGTGGAGATCTTGTCAGAAATAAATCTTTGGAGGATAAAAATATGGCCTCCTTCTGGTTTGGTTGGAAGGTTTCAGAAGAGTGGAGATTCAATGTGATTTCAGAAATGTTGCAAAGATAATAATTAAAAACAGTTATTATGAGGCCCACCATAATTATTAGGTGATAGACTGCATTATGTCCCTTATTTACTGGAACTAGATTGTCAAGAGTTAGTCCCGTTTCAATATATTAAAGCAGTAATGGTAAATCATGATTGGAAGGAAATTTGGCAGTAATATATCCTTATGAAGTTCATTTTTATATCTACGAAATGTGGAGTTTCAGTTCACTGTTCTCTTCTAATTTTATAAAAAGAGAAAATTTTAAGAAAGAAATGAAATTTATGACTATCTCTAGTTTGTGTTATCTGTGATTTTTACGTCTAATACTGAAATTGTATTCGTGATGCCTTTATTTGTTGATTTATGTATTTGTTTACTGATCAAGTTGCCTACAGTTTGTGATATAATTAAGAGCATCAATCATGTAATATTTAATTGTTTCATATATGAAGAAATTTGTTGTGACTGCATTCTTGCTTTCCTGCCTGTTAAGCGATAAATATTTAAAACTAGCAATTTGAAATGTTAACATGTAATTTTTTAATCTATGTTCATTCTTTAATATACCGTTTTTTCAGGTTTATGGATTTTATGATGAATGCCAAAGGAAGTATGGAAATGCTAATGCTTGGCGGTATTGTACAGATGTTTTTGACTACCTTACGCTTTCAGCAATAATAGATGGAACTGTAAATATCTTCTACTTTCCTCCTTCCTCCCTCTATCTCACCATTTATTCATGTTGGTGGGTGGGAACACTGATTTGGACTTCAACTTTGGTTTCAATGATGCTAATGTGTTGAAGCTGAAGTTTATTACTTGTTTTGGGTACAGGTCCTCTGTGTTCATGGCGGTCTTTCTCCTGACATTCGGACAATTGATCAGGTTATCAGTTTATTAAGCCTTATGAATGTACTTCTGGTGTGTGTTTTATGTTTTTTTTGGTCAAATGTTGGAAGTTAGTAATAAAGCTTTTTTTTCACTTCCAATTGCAGATAAGGGTTGTTGATCGAAATTGTGAAATTCCACATGAGGGACCCTTTTGTGATTTGATGTGGAGTGATCCTGAAGATATTGAGACATGGGCAGTCAGTCCTCGCGGTGCAGGTTGGCTTTTCGGATCTAGGGTCACATCTGAGGTACTGTAATTTAAGTTCTTTTAGAGAATCTTTATTTAATTATATACAAAATCATGTATTGAGGAGCAAAACAACAACAAAGCTTTATCTCATTAGACAAGGTCGGTTATATGGATCGTGTGACGTCATTATGCATTGAGGGGCAAAACATTAAGAAGAAAGGACAAGAGGCCTCGTCAAAGATAGATTATAAAAAGTTAACTCATTGGCTATCAATAGATTTTCCATTTCTTTGCAAATCCCCAAGGGATATTGCCTCTTAAATTTCCATGTTCTGAAACTTCAAAGGAAAACATGAAAAAATTCTTTCCAATATTAGATTTTGTTGAAGAAACATCAATTTTAGAATTGAAACTTTATGTAGTTTTACAAATCCCTCATTTTTTATGCAGTTCAATCACATAAATACTCTTGATCTTGTTTGTCGAGCTCATCAACTTGTGCAAGAAGGCCTTAAGTATATGTTTCAAGATAAAGGCCTTGTAACTGTAAGTAGAACATTTTCAAATTTAAATTAAATTGAATTCAATTATTGTTTTTTACTTATTATGTTACTTTAATTCTTGTTAAAAATGAATAAATCATCAAGTCACTGTGTTTGGATTTTTGCAGGTATGGTCCGCGCCTAATTATTGTTACCGGTGTGGAAATGTTGCTTCTATTTTGAGCTTCAACGAAAATATGGTCAGTTATCTATTGCACGTGTTATATTTATATATGCTTTCATGTTGATTGTTATCACAGTTAAATTGATGTGATGATATGTAATAAAGCCCTTCTTTATGTCTGTTTTTCATTTGAATATAAATCTATCGCCGTTTTTTTTAAAAAAAATTCAGTACTTATCTTGGAGTTTAGTAGAGTTCGTTTTTGCATGATACCCATGTCTAATAAGGAGACCACGATTTTGAAAAATGAATTGTAATTCATGTTAATTGAATTAGACTTGTTACATTGGCCCCTTTTTAGACTTTAAGGTACATTAGTTAGCTTTTAGTATATTGAGTTGGGAGAACCAGCCTACTTCATTATCCCCATTCAACATTTTGTCCCACAAAATTGGAGATTAAGCAGACATTTGAAATTGGTATCAAATTATACCACAAAAATTAACTTTTCATATTTAGATCATTAGGAAAGTCAACATACTCTCTTCAAAAGCCTTCACCAGTTCTCTTCACCCTTTTTCCTTACGGCAGCCTATCCACCGAATTCCCCGCTTCCTGTAGGCTTCTTGCCCTTCAAGAGTACTGCCCTTCAATCTCTCAACTGGGTTATCATTTGATACGTACAATTGATTATAATGATTTTTTTTTTATAAATAGATGGTATCGTTTTGGCCTTTGAAAAAAATAGGAAGTTATTGGTTGTAATGCTTATCCAAGTATGATATGATATGATATGGGAGTGCTTAGTGTTAAGTTATGTGAACCTTATAATTTCTTATTTTTAGCTTGTTATTGTAAATCCGGGTGTAAATTATATGATCTTGTTCTCCAGTTTATTCCGCTTGTTGGTGCACTTTAACAATTCTGACTTTTTTTGTTTTTGACAACAGGAGAGAGAAGTTAAATTTTTCACTGAAACTGAGGAGAACAACCAGATGAGGGGACCCAGGACAGGCGTCCCATATTTCTTGTAATTTGAGTTTTGATATATGTTTAAAAATTGTAAAAGTAAAATGACTTTTGGTAAAAATGAATTTATTATTACACTTGGACATTGATTGTTATGTAATGTGAGGATTTCGATTGCAACACACTTCAAAGGTGGACGTCTAATTATTGGCATCTTATTTTTCATTTTATTTTATTCCATTTTGAAAAAATGTCAATGTACTATAACTCCTAAGTAGCAACCTGGTATTAGCATTCTTCTGAATGCTTTTTATTAGCACTATTTATTGGGTCATACTTTATTTTCTCTCTTGTAGCGAATACCTTAGAACTCTTGTATTTAAATTTTATGGCATTTGAGTAGAATTATTTCAATAAATTTGTAAAGTTTTTAATGTTCATAAAGTTATTTCCGATTTCAAAGCAAGATGAAGGTATTGAGTGAGATTCAATTGTTAAAGAGTGGTTTATGGACAAATCACGACTATGGATCAATTGAATAAAATAAAATGTTTCCGTTTCCACTACTGTACACGGTGCAATGAAGCTAGGAAACCGATTCATTAATCCCTACAGCCTTCCCAAAAAAAAGTTTCATTTGACATGTTCTAAGGTATTATAATATAGAGAACATGTGGTATTATAAAATAATTTTTTAATTAATATATATCCTGATATCTATGTGTGTGTGTGTGTATCAATATATCAATATGTACACACAGCCCTCTTAAAAATTTTGAAATTTGAAATGGAGTAACTCGTTCATTTTCTTCATTCGTCCAATAGATGTCTGTTTTCTATGTTTATTGATATCCCAATTGACTAACGGGAAGGGACAAGTTAAGAATAACAAGTATTTAGGATAATTGCTTCATTCAATCAAATTCTCTAGAAATTATATAGAATATAATAGGAAGTAGATGTGTTATTTTTACATGAATTCTATTATATACTCCCTCCGGTCCTAAATATAAGATCTAGTTAATTTTTTCTTGGAGAAGTTAAGGTTACAAAATATGTTACTAAATTATGACATATTTGATATATTTTTAGATTAGTCATTAGTTCATAGGTTAAATAAACTAGTTTAAGGAAAAAATTAGGTAAATCAATTTATAATTGACTTATTTTGCTTTTTAAGGATTTTCCAAAATAGTCAACTAGGTCTTAAATTTAGGACCGGAGGGAGTATAATATATATCATGGTTAATTTGTAGGACATACACACTAACACTACCACACAAAAATCCAAATTAGAAGTAGAAATTCCGTATAGATACAAAATAAGTGGTTGAACTACTTAAAGCTAAGGATTATTTTCGTTTCTTTGTTTTGAATCAGCAAATTTGTATTCGTCGATTATGAAATTTAGCTTTTTAATCTTTTTCTCTCCGTGCGCACGCCCGCGTGAAGAAGGAAAAAGGTATAGAGCATGATTTATATATAAACATTGCATGAGAAAGGAGACGAATCCACATAACAAATGAATTTGGGGTGACATTCAAGATAGGATATGGAAGTTATAATTATTCGAATAATTATATTCACTAATGAATTTTAAACACCCAATTGGGTCAGTGATCATTTTGATCCAAGTATCAATTCACATAACAAATAATAAACAATATCAAATATGCTTAAGAACAAATAAAAAGTATCATTTTGACCAATTAACAGTCAAATTTTGCCTAGTTACAATTAGGTTACAATTAGATAGTAGTCATGTGTTTACATGTTATTGGTTACGTCATTGGGGCCAATGGTAGTTAGACAAACTTTGACAATGTTAGATTGTTAGTCAAAATGATATTTTTTAATTGATATTAGCTAGGCAAAGTTGACACCATTTTTCATGTTCATTGTGTGAATTGAAACTTAAGTAATTGTTTATTGGCCAACATGATTAATAACCCAATTAAATAACATCAATGGCTTCCTTAAAAAAATTTACGAAAGATAATTATAATGGTAACTTTGTCCAAGATAAGCTCTACATATTTGGGAAGGATAGTGCCAGTTTATATTATACAATTTATGGAGATCCATTTGATTCTTTTATTTTGTTGATTCACTATTTGAATAGAAATGTGCTATTATTCAAATTTTGATACTTGATATATTATTTATAGTTAAGGTGCAATTTTAGAGTTACTGTTTTTAGGACAAGGGTAGTGCAGTGTCAGCCCTCAAGGAATAAAATAAAATATGCAATGATGCTTCTCATTAACATATTGTCAATTTCACCCTTGGTCGAATTCTTAATATTTGGAGGATCTGTAAATCTCAAAAGCTAACCTATTAATTGTGTATCATTTTGACCAATTACGATAATCAGTTACCGAAGCTGGATTATCATTGTTGGTTCCTTTAATTGTAGTCTAGTTAGTATTGTTGTATTTTAGACAAGATTTAAAATTTCTAACAAAAATAAAATTAAATCATTTAATTATAGTAAGAAGTTCATTGCTATCGAAATCAAAATGAAATAAAAGTATATAGCTATAAACAAATGGGGTTACTCCATCACAAATTCAATTTGTCTATTGGTATTTGTAGTTTTTGGAAATTTATTTGTATGTCGTTGGAGCGTCATATGTTATTTTTTGAATCGTTATTGATTTTCTTATTATAGACTTATTTATATCTTTATAGGCTTATTATTTGTGATTTTTCGGTCAACTAATGATTAATATAACATGACGGTCTATTATTAGAGAGGTAACAAATGCAACTCTCTTCTCTTTATATTAATACATCCGTTTCTGAATTTCTACATATAAGATTATTTTCCCTAATTTAATTAGATTAAAGATATTAGTTAAATTATTATTATCATATGATGTTACCAATTCACCCAAACCATATATCTTTATCCATACTCTTCATTCTCTTGATTATTTATTAATAGTGTTAGTAGGATTAATTGGGAAAAATTAGAAAGTGATTTTTTATTTAAGAACAAATTGAAATGTGAAAATGATTTTATATTTAGGAAGTGAGAGAATATGATTATTTCATGGAAGGCCTTATTCTATTCTTGACGGTAGGGTGCCTCATAAGTAACAATGTCATTTAACCCATTTATAAATACTCCCACCAGTTTATAATATAAGAGTCTAAAGTTTAAATTTTTTTTGTCTAAAATATAAGAGTGCAATCTTATATTCTCTCTTCATTTAATGCATTTTTTCCTACTTCGCGTGCTTATAATTCTCTTCAATGTTTATTAATGCGTATAAATTTATCTATTAATAGTATCATAATAAATATGAGCTATGATAAAAAATAATTAATTTCAGACACTCAAGTAACTTTTACATGTTTTTTTAAGAAACGTGTTTTGGTATGTGAACTCTTATATTGCGGATCGAAGTGAGTACACATCAAAATGCACTATTTTTATGTTATATAAGTGGACGGGCTCCTCCTTATTTTTCGCTTCACCAACATTTATGTAATTAAGTTTCAATTTTTAACATTTCAATATAGAGTCGAAACATTAAAATTTTTTTTGGGAAATTTAGTCATTCAGTCCTTCAAATGCTAACTTAGTTGTAATTAACTCGATCTTTCAAATTTGATTCGCCGTGATTTATACATTGAAAGAAGTTTGGTTCTTTTAATAAATTCGTCCATTATGTTGGTTAAATTAGACGGAACGAGAAACAGTGTAAACGGATCGAAAATGATCTCATTCTTCTTGTTGGAAAAAAATGATGGCATTTCTTGGCCCATTAACACTGTTTTTAGTGCATTTTATTAACTAAAATAGGGATGAAATTATCAAAAGAACCAGACTCTAGGGATGACTTAATGTTGTGACATGATAAAATTGATGGACCAAGTCACAATTGGACTAGAACATGATAGATTAGATTACTTGACCAATTTTCCAAATTGAAATTGAATTTCATCGTACATTAATATTGGTGCTTGAGTGCTTGGATTTGTTTACTTTTCATTTTTCCAAAAAGTGTGCATGCGTTCATATCTAATGGTTATGTAGTGTCCTATTTAACAACCACAAACTTGCTTCAATTAAAAAATCAATAAAACTTTTAGGCGGTAATGATATCTCAATTATTGACATGTCCAATGCCTTTTAGGCTCTAATAATTTTATAATTTACAATATGTCTGTGACATTCCCACTACATAGAATATTCTCGCACAATTTTCAATAATATCTTCCATGGTTGGTCTCTGCACGTCCATGAACATTATTATCATGCTCATCAGGTCTCCATCGTATCTCCTAGTTTCTCACTGTATCTGATGCTTCGTCGTTTATTGTTCATATTTTATTCGGATTTTATGATCTACAATGATCATATTCGAGAAAGAGTTGAGGTAACATCAATTGCAGAGAAAATGGTAGAAAGTCGTTTGAGGTGGTTTGGGCACATTCAAAGAAGAGAATTAGATAAATCAATAAGAATAGTTGTTCAAATATGTTGAAGTCCTTACAAGAGAGGGAGAGGGAGATCGAAGAGAACTCTTAACGACATTATCCAACGAGATCTTTTGTTCAATAATATATCACCAAACATGACAATTGACCGAACACAATGGGGTCATGTAATTCATGTAGCCGACCCCACCTAGTTGGGATAAGGCTTTATTGTTGTTGTACTCCTATTTTATATTTAAAAGAAAAACATGAACCATACTTCATTTGATAATCTTTTCAAAAGAATAGATGTAAATGAGAAACATTGGTGCTTAATGTTTCGGATTTTTTTGTTCCGTCACTAAATTTTACTGACAGAATTTCGCCACAAAAACCGATATCATTCATCCGTAAATTTAGTATAGCTTGTTTTTTCGGTAGTGATCCTTCAATGAAAATTTATCTGATGATGCTACGTATACCTCAACAATAGTTAAGAATTATATGGGAAAAAACTAAAGCAAATGATTGTTATTATATTTAGAAATTAGAAATACATATGGCATTCTTTATAGGATTAAAGATAACTTGAGGGGTAGTGAAAATCCATCACCAAAACGTCTACTCATTAACAAAGTGAACTTCATTCAGGCGAATCAAAGTGCTTAAGATTTGTCGAAGGGAAAGGAAGCGATAGGAAAACTTTTTGAATGTCATATATTGATCACTAATTTGCTACTGTATTTAGAATTTCATGACCAAGGGATCCGTGAAAACAAACTCTCTTGTATGACCTAGTCCAGCGTCACCATGCTATAATATCAATAATGATGAATGATGTCGATGTATTCTCTCTTAAATCTCATTAGTTTAAAGTTGTTTTATTATACTCCTCAATATCATAATAACTGACATTTTTTGAGATATTAACTTTACAGACTTATCTACTTTATTGTATCTATCCAAGAAAATATTTTACTTTAAAATATTATATATCTAATAACATGTATCATATGTTATGATTAAATAGTACTTTCAATTATAATATCACCAAACAAAATCAACTAAATCTTATATTAAAGACGTTCTTAATCGACCAAATCCAGAAAGAGTATATATAACATCTTTAGGTCAATCTTTTTCCTCATCAGCAATTCACACAAGTAAAGCACTAGTTCATGGTGTTGATGACACATTAATAGTGTTTATCTTCATTAAGCTCTAGTTCAGGTCCTCAGGAAAATAGAAGGATCAACATTTTGGATGGAATAATAAAGAAGAGGAACAAAAAGTAATGAGAACAAATATTAAAATATGCGAACAAAAATAAAAAATTGAATAGAAAAACATATGGATATAGTATCGGTTTGATTCGATTGCCATATATACGTGGGATGTTATTTATACGTGGGATGTTATTTAATATTGATTTTAATTAATGTTAATTCTTTTTTGTCAAAGTTACACTTACACATGTATGGGGTCATCAAACCGCGAGAGCAATATTATAAATTTATTTAGTTTTCAGTCATAACGGTTTTTGTAATGCTAAAGTTATTTCTGAAAGGTATGAAGAAATTAGAATGTGTAACTTCAAAATTTAATTGTTTAGCAATATTCATCTTGTTTTTAATTTTAAGTTTTCAGTGAGTGAATCGAAATTAATCGAATTTTTTTATACTCAAATGAATGATAATTCTATTCACCTAATCTTTTATTCTTAAAATTTAAACAAAAACTTAGTAGTACTTTTAATACACCCAAATATCATTCATGAATTCAATTATTTCAACTGCAGATTTCGTTTCATTTTTATAAGTAAATAGAATAAGATGTACATTTCGCACGTGTTTTCAAGCTTCGGATAGGACATTATATTGATAATAATAGTCATTGAGAATAAGTTAAGAAAAAAAAATGAGAATTTATTTATTTTGTTCATGCATTTCAAATATTTATGATTCACATTTTATCTATACTCATTCATATACAATATGTAAATTTTAGTTTGTCAAATGTCGAGGATCTCGGCTGGAAGAGCCACCCTCCATATTTATCTTTATTTATTTATCCATATAATTGATAGTGCTAACCCATTAACTCACCATTATTTTCATACCAATACACGCACACACATATATATTGCTGAGTCGACATGATAGAGTAGAATGATTTGATTTAATACGTGAAAGAAGTAGGTACTTGTAAACAAACAATAGCCTTTATTAAAGCGAAAAGTTGATTGTACCACAATGTTTTTAAAATTTGTATATTTTTATTGCTAATACATCAGCTGGAACTGTAATTCGTAAATGTAAAGAAGAATACCTTTTTTGATTAATATATAGATTCTTTTTTCGTTTATGGAGAATAACACTTTTAAAATATAAATATGAACGATTATAATATGGATATAAACACTCAATCATTTTTAAATATGTGCGATTAAAATATAAATAATGAACGATTCTCAATCATTTCCTAATAATCACATGATGATTTAGAAGGAAGCTCATACAATTTGATAACTTGGTGTGAGATCGAGTGATAAGTACTCTCATCCCTTAATAAATTAGTGGTTGAAGTTCAATCACTTTCTCTTGTAAATGGAGTGAATAATTCATAGACTAGCTATCAACTTCTTATATGAGATTTCAAAACAATGAAAGATTAATCTATCAATAATATATAATCTACAGAAGTAATATTGTCTTGATACGATATATTTTGAAAACTTGTCTGGCCATCTTTTAAATAACACTTACCCTGCCAAATGGAGTTGGTTGTGTGTATAGATATACAACACAATTGTATTCTATCAATAATGATGATAATGATATTAATATAGTAACAGTTCTCTGCTAGTTTATATGACATTATTTGGCCATGTAATAGAAAATCCCACTAGAAAAGAAACTTGGAAAAAGTAGCTAGGTGACAAGCTATGAAATATTATGGCTGACGTTATATTGCAATATATGATGAATGTGGAAAACAATTGAAGATCATGTCCAAAGGGATTTGTGATAGAATTATCACAATATCAATTAAAGATATAGTATCTTCATAATTTAAATGTAAACAAATTAAATCTTGTCATATATTTGCATAACATACATATAATAAAAGTAAAACCTAATTTTATTTCTATTTATATTATATATTTAGCAAAAAGCATAATTCAATTATTCTTTGTATCAAGGGTACATCAGTAATCGTTGGTGATTTTATTGTTCTTCTGCATCCCTATATATGCTCTAATCCTAATTTGAGAGTAAAAAAAAACATACTTTTACGAAAAACACTTCAACTCATGCTTTTGCTGTAGCTGTGAGTTCGAGTCCAACAAGTACCATATGGTACTGTGACACCGAGGAGGAATACTTGCATACTACTCCCTCTGGGACCTAGATAGAGACTTCATTTTGGTCCTAAATATAAGACCTAATTACATTTTTAGTCACATTTTTCCTAAATTGCTCTTCTTCTTAACAACTCCTTAACCACAATCTTCCTCTCACCAACACCTTAAGAAATTAAACTAATTAAGGAGGGGTATTATTGGAAAGACATCTAAAATGAAGTGTTCCTTAATCTCCCCAAAAAAAGTTATCTAGGTCCTATATTTAGGACCGGAGCGAGTAATATGGTAGTGTTGGTGTGCCACCCTTCACTCTGCCATGGCACCGGCAGGAGAGCTTAAAATGACTAGATTTTCACCTCCTTTTTTTCCACTTTCCCTTGCTCAAAATGCAGGTGTAGTGATCGATAACGATGTCTGGGTTCTTTAAACATGCCATGTATACTTGGTTTGTGCGCATGGAAAATACCATGTTAGAAGAGTTAAAGCTAGCCCACTTCAATAATCTTCACACCATAATATAAATAATACTCCGTTCCTAAATATAAGATCACTTTGGGGAAAGTGGATAAGTTCTTAAATATAATATCACTTCCTATTTTATCTCAAGTTTTGCCCAAACTACCCTTATACTCCCTATTTTCATTGGAAAACCCCTCCTCCTTTTAAAGTTAAGTAGTTGAGGGGATTTTGGGAAGATAATGTAATTTTTTTTCTTCCTTAAACTCCCCAAATTAATCAAAGTGATCTTATATTTAGGAACGGAGGGAGTAGTTCGTAGCCATCGCATTGGATACCACATGGATTAAAAAAATGCTTTACAATATAATCCATCTACAAGAAATCAACAATGCGTGGAACTCATAACATTAACACTCAAATGGTGACTTCGTCGGCGGCTCCACAACATATAGCACCGGCTCCACAACATATAGCACTTCACTCTTGCAAGGTAAGAGAAACCTTAATGGGGTAACAACTCTTGAGACATTAGTCGCTCAATGAAAGCATTAACAGGATGATGATAATCTCAAAGAGAAACCCTTTCCAAATATATTATATTCCCCACATTAAATATTAGACTGCTAGAGGGACACTACAAAACACTCGCCCCTTACCAGCGTTTATTTTGCCCACATTTCAGCATTTTTTTTCCGGCGAAACAACTCTACGGCGTTTCCCCAAATCACCGAAAAAAAACTGTGGAAAAGTACCTTTTCTGCGTTTCTGGACACGCCGCAAAGAACCCCCAAAACGCCGCAAAGAGAGCTGCAGAAATTCATATAATCTTCATGCATACCGGCGTTTTCCTCAACGCCGGTGTGTGAAATATTAAAATATTCAGGCATACCAGCGATGACGTAAAACGCCGCTATGCGATTATTTTAATTTAAAGCATTCTGGTGTTTCAATGAAACACCTGTATGGCTAAATTAAAATAATCCAATCAACTCGCACCTTAATGGCGTTTCTTAAAACGCCGCTAAGGATATTAGAATATAATAAAACAAACCGGCGTTTTGCGAAAACGCCGGTTTGTTTATTATATTTTAATATGCTTAGCATCGTTGTCAGAAACGCCAGAAAGTGAATAACATTTATTAAAAAAATCGTCCCAATTTAAAATTAAATTGGGACGAAAAAAAAAATTATAGATATATAGATAAAAATATTAACAAATTCATATGATACATTAAAAGAAAATAACAAGTATAATAAGAGCAACTAAATGAATGATGAATGAAGTAAATAGAAAGTAGTGGGAAGAATAATAATGGATATAAAAATAAACTGAAATGAAGCAAATATAAATAAAAACAGAGACCAAACCATAACCAGAGACAAGGCAAAAATGAGGAAGAAGTGGGAAACAGTTTTATAATTAGAATCAGAGTAATTTTTGGATAATATATACAATATACAAAACATCTCCAATTAAAAATTTTTTAAGATTTTGACACAAACATATTTGAAAATCTTACTCAATAAATTATGTAATACCCCGTGTCAAATATAAGATCATTCGACTTTTATGTGAGAGTAGAAGTAGTAGATTAAACACTAAATTATGACATATACCAAATGTGTTCATATTATAGGTTAGTTTATGAGTAGAATAAATTAGTTTTGAGGAGAAATAAATATAGACATTTTAAAATGATCAATATTACATTCTTAATTTCTAAAAAAAGTAAATGTGGTCTTATAATTAGAATTGGATTAAATAATGTGTTATACTCTAACTAACTAAAACCGGCATAATTACTCATTAATGATGTATCAAGAAATTAATAACTCATTAATGGAATTGACAACTACCACCTACTTATACGTTATATACTTATATTCCTGCAAATTGGATTAGTTAATTGCTAATAGTGTTGAACACAGATGGATAATCCAAAAACATCACGCCTAGATGGAATAAGATGTGTAAAAAACAATTAAAGTGAGAATTTAAAGGCGCTAATCAAAATATGTCATTATCATATATCAAACATAAAATGGAAAGGGAACACAGCTTGAACACTTTGCAAAGTTTCTTTCAAAAGTGCCAACCCCACTTTATATCTTTCCATAAACCAGCCCTCAGTTTTAATGAGACTATAAGATACAAATATACAATATTTTGATTATTCAATAATTATATGAACAAATAAATTATCGAAGTGGTTGATGCGTTTGCGCGAGCATAGATAATTAAGTTGTAACCTTAATTACTTATTGGGCCCAAAATAAAAAAGAAATGTCGTCAACGAACCTGATTACTATATTCTGAGAACAGATAATAAATAAAGATTCAATTATTTATTTCTCAGAAGGCTAACGTCTATATAATTAGCTATACTACACCACAATTATCCATGGTGAAATGAGAGAAAACACAAAAATCATGGGGATGATACTATTGATGCTTATTTTGTTCCATACAAGCTTAACTAGTTCCATTGATGGCCTCTCCTTTTCATCATACCCTCATTTTCAACACCTTGACGTGAAACAAAGCATTGAAGAATCCAAACTAAACTTCACCCAAGAAATTGAAACCAAGGAACAAAAAGGTAAGCTCAAACTAATTCACAGAGACAAAATGATACATTTCCTCCACCACCATGAAGGCCACCATCACAATCACCACCAGCGTTTCAATGATAGAATGAAAAGAGACATGAAAAGGGTGGCCTCCCTAACTGGAATTCAGCTTAATAATTACGACACGGCGGCTTTTGGATCGGATGTGATTTCCGGCATGGAAGAAGGAAGTGGAGAATACTTTACTAGAATTGGAGTAGGAAGCCCACCAATAAGTCAATATGTTGTGATTGACTCGGGTAGTGACGTCATATGGCTCCAATGTCAACCATGTGACCAATGTTACCACCAATCCGACCCGGTATTCAACCCGGCCGAATCCACCTCCTTCGCCAGAGTCTCGTGCTCCTCCACCGCCTGCAACCGCCTAGAGAATGCATATGCAGGGTGCAGTGAAGAAGGAAATTGTCACTATCAAGTGTCATATGGTGATGGTTCCTACACTAAAGGGACATTAGCACTTGAAACCCTCACTATGGGTCGGGTCACTATACAAAACGTGGCAATTGGCTGCGGGCATAAGAATCGAGGCATGTTTGTTGGGGCAGGCGGGTTGTTGGGCCTTGGAGGTGGGCCCATGTCTTTTGTGGGCCAATTGGGAGGTCAAACAGGTGGTGTTTTTAGTTATTGTTTAGTGAGTCGGGGCACCGGGTCAACTGGGTCAATTGAATTTGGACGTGAATCCAAGCCCGTTGGGGCTTCATGGGTTCCCTTAGTCCATAACTTACGGGCCCCAAGTTTCTACTATGTCGGGCTTTCGGGTCTTGGAGTTGGAGCCTTACGGGTGCCAATATCAGAAGATGTTTTTGATCTAACCGAAGATGGTGACGGCGGTGTCGTGATGGACACGGGTACCGCCGTCACTAGGCTTCCAGTGGCGGCATACAATGCACTCCGGGATGCTTTTATTGCACAAACCACTAATCTTCCACGTGCTTCAGGGGCATCCATTTTTGACACATGTTATAATTTGAACGGGTTTGTGTCGGTTCGGGTACCGACCGTATCCTTTTATTTTTCGGGTGGGCCGATCTTGACACTGCCAGCACGAAACTTCCTAATTCCTATAGATAATGTTGGAACTTTCTGTTTTGCATTTGCCCCCTCTCCTTCAAGGCTTTCCATCATAGGGAATATTCAACAAGAAGGGATACAAATCTCAGTGGATGCAGCCAGTGGGTTTATGGGTTTCGGACCTAATGTCTGTTAAGCAATTATTACATACAGTAGTGTATATGGACCTGGTCATCTCTTTGTACTAGTACATAATCAATCTTTATATTTTGTATTATGTATATAGTTAAGACACAAGTATGTCCAAAAAAATGACATATAAACCATGAGTGTGGCTATTACTTAGCTGCTAAAAAGTGTATTAAAATGACAGCGGTTTATGTGTAAATTATGGCTCACAAGGCATTGGGGTGTTACCCTTCAATTTTGGGCCATTCTGAAAGTTTTTTGTGTGGTTTCTCTTTATAACTAGATTCTTTTTTATACATATTTATAACTTTTTTTGATCGAAATACATATTTATAACTAGATTCTACATAAATTAAAAAATAATATTTTGATACTCCCTCCGTTCCTAAATATAAGATCACTTTAGCAAATTTGGAGAGATTAAGGAAGACATTCCAATGAGTTAGGATTACATGAAATTTCCAAAATATTCCTCATCTAAGTTTTAAAAATATCCACTCACCTTCAAACAACTACTTTTTGGGTGAAGGGGGTGTAGGGGTAATTTGGGGAAAACTTGAGTCAAATTAGAAAGTGATCTTATATTTAGAAACATGCTCTCCTCCCTTAAGTGATCTTATATTTAGGAATGGAGGGAGTATCTTGCTAAAAAATAGTGTTGCTTTAGAAAATTGTCATGTCAATATTTTAAATAATGAAATATTTAACTGGAAATCTTGAAAGGCCACATAAATTCATGAAAAATGGCAAGAAGTTTGTCATATATATTATTTGACGTTTGATGAATATCGATGTGAACTAATATAATACCTTTTGAATTAATCCAGTAATGTATATCTGGTCATCTTTGTACTAGTACATAATTAGTCTTCATCTTTTGTGGGTTTGTGTGTTTGGGACCTAATGTCTGTTAATTAAGCATTTATTCCAGTAGTAGTGTATACATATATCTGGTTATCTTTGTATTATATATATAATGAAGACATATAAGCCATTAGTGAAAAAAAAAAGACATATAAACCATGACTCATGAGTGTGCGATCACTTAGCTTCTAAAAGTGTGTTGAGATGGCCAACAAAGTGGGTTTGAATATCGCCGATTTAAGAACTCTGTTGGTGGACGATCTGTAAATACCTCTATTAGCGATTTTTGTGCATGAAGGTCTACTTTGACCTTGGTGATCCCTTGGGATCCAACTCACGTAAATTTTTGTATTTATTAAAAAAGTATGTTGAGATGAAAGCAATTTATGTGAGTATTATGGCTTAAAATAGGATTGGGTTGTTACCCTTTAGTTTTGGGCCATTCTGAAATATTTTTGTATGGTTTCTATTTATAACTAGATTCTACTTAACTGAAACAAATAATATTATATTTTTATATCTTACCAATAAATAGTGTTGCTTTTGAAATTGTCAAGTCAATAATTTTGATTATGAGATATTCAACAGAAAATCTTGAAAGGCTAATAAATTCATGAAAATGGCAAGAAGTTTGTCATATTTGACGCGTAAAATACAAACATAAATTACCTGTTGAAAAAATATTAGAACACCTCAACAAGGAATTTATTTAAAATAAAAAGATATTTCTGGGCATATATTGAGCAATGGTCATCCAAAATATATAATTGACATTAATTATATATGTAAAAGTTTCAGATAATTAATGAAATCAAGTGTTCTTCTCCAAATCTTCTTCTTCTTCTTCCTTCTTGCGTCAAATTGAAAGCATCTTCTTCTTTCTCCTCCAAATCTCCTTTTTCCTTCTCATCAAGTGTTCGCTGCCAATAGGTTCTTCTTAGAGTCAAATCTAACTGAAATCATAGGGAAGGGGTCGAGCACTAAATCCATAAAAAACTAAAAGGTACTCCCTCCGTTCCTAAATGTAAGATCACTTTGGGGATATGGATAAGTTCCTAAATGTAAGAACACTTTCTCTTTTTTCCCAAGTTTTACCCAAAATACCCCCATACTCCTTTTACAATTGAGTTGTGGGGTTGAGTTGGAAGCATGAAGGGTGTATTTGTGTTTTCAATTTAATTGAAGGGTATTTTTGGAACATCAGGTAATTTGACCACCTTCCTTAATCTCCCCAAATTATGGAAAGTGATCTTACATTTAGGAACAGAGCGAGTATTATTATTTAATTAGTTCTTTGCATGTGTCTATAGGTTAGTGACATATTATTTTCTGATTTGGGGCAAACTTATGCGTGCATTATTGTTCTAATTCTGCTTCTGACTTGATTGTTTTTTTGTCATAGATGTATTATTTGTCTGCTTTTGCGTTTTTCTCTGCAGGGCTAGTATCCCTTCCAGTACTGTGTGCTGATTCTTCTTGCTGGAAGATTCAAGGGAAAGAGAGTGATTTTCTTGAAATAAGTTCCATTTGGATTGATCCTTATCACTGGTAAATGATCTTATGCCATTTGTCAGAAGCATTTTATTAGGCATTGGTTCATTTCCTACGACCTTCGAGTGACCTTGGTTTATTATGTTTCATTGTTGGTGTGAAAATTATTTTATATATGTTGGCTACTGTATTAAAGGATGCTGTTTATGTTGGTGAACATTATCATTGTGTAGAGTTCAATCTATCTTCTCTATGGTTTTGTTAATGGTAGTTTATATAGCAGTCAGCCAGTCCTTAATGTTTTGCTTTGTGTAGCCAGTCATATATAGTATATATTTTCTTTTGATTCTTATGACTCGCTATGTTCTGTTTTTAAATCTTTTACACATGTTACTTCAGGTCAATTTAAGATAAATGGAGTTCCTTTGAGACGTGTTTGCCACTCTTATGTCATTGGAACCTCCACAAAGGTTGATATTTTTGGTGAAAATGTTGAGAAATTTGATGACAATTACTTCGCCAAGAAGACAAGATTGGATATCAATGGGTAGTTGGTTGAGTTAGTAAGTAGGTTACAACCCCCGTAAGGATGAGAACGCGTGTTCGAACCCCGGGCAGCGCTCCTATTGAGAGAGGAGACAACCTTACCTATATGAGCAATACTCTTACTCCTCGAATCCAAAAAGTCGGTTGCCAATATGCGCCAGATTTTCTGACAGTGATTAATCGAAAAAAAAGAAGACAAGATTGATACATGCAGATTAGATATACAACTTTGGTGATGAAGAAGACATAGATGCCAAAATACTCCAAGGATGATACTATAGTTCTTTTTTTATGGTTATATTGTATTTTGGGCATGTATGGTTGTAATAATGTTTTGTCTTTGTAAAACTTTTATAGACCTTCTGTCAACTTTTTGACAATGTGTAACAACTTTTAGATCATGAGTAACAACTTGATGTGAAAAACAACTCAAAGACCATGCTTAACAACTTTAAGTCATGAGTAACAACTTCATGTGAATAACAACTCTTTGATTATGCTTAACAACTTTCAGAACATGAGTAGTAAATTACTATGAATTGAATAACAATTTTTTTAACAATGACATTTAATTTCTTTCATGTATTTTACTACTCCAACTGAATGTAAGCGCCTTCTTCACAATCTTTGGGTTATGAATGACATCTTTTTTACCATTCTTAACAAGTGTTTGAGCACCAATTGCAACATCTTACATTGTAACTAATAACAACATTTGACAGTGTATAACAAGTTTTTGACCATGTTTAACAAGTTTTTGGGCACCTATCACACATTGCTTGAGTTCTATTATGTAGTATTGTAGTCTAAGTGCAAGAGAATGTAAGCGCGTTTGTCACAACCATTGGTTGTGATATTACAACTCTTTTCCCATGCTTAACAAGTGTTTGGGCACCATTCGCAAGGTCTTATATTGTAACTGATAACAACCTTTTGGATAATGTTTAACAAGTTTTGACCATGCTTAACAAGTTTTTGGGCACTTGTAACACTTTATTTAAGATCTACTATGTAGTTTTGTAGTTCGAGTGCAAGAGAATGTAAGCGTCCTCATCACAACAATTGGCTATGAATAACAACTCTTGGACCATATGCTTAACAAGTGTTTGGGCATCATCCACAAGCTCTTACATTGTAACTGATAACATCCTTTGGCCAATGTTTAATGTAACAATCGGTTCCTAATTACCTAATTTAATTACCATTTCACTTACAAATCAATTTACGTTTCCTTAATTCAAAATAGTTCAAAATCTAACTATGTTAGAAAAAGTAATTAAGTTAACGACTAACATAATAAGAAAAACGGTTTCTCTTATTTTCCATAAAATATAAGTTAATAGACTAACCATGATAGCAAATAATTTTAGTCACACAATTAATTAATCTATCATGGTTAGAAAAAGATTTAATGTAGTTTAAAATCTGGAATTTATAATAACTTTTATAATGAAATATAAAGTTTACAATTAAACCAGTTTAGTAAAAAAAAATCATAAAAAAATCACAAAATCTAGAGCCCTTAAAAATATTTATATCTCAACCCTTAAAACTTTTCATTTATAATTCAGTCTGAGACAATCATTTTATTTTTCTCGGACACTTCTACAACAAACCTCTACTTAATGGGCTTGTTAGCATTACTAAATTTGGCTTATTTATTGAAATTCTAAACCAAAATTTTGAGATATTATACCATGTAGGATATTTGGCTCCCTTAATATGTAAGAAAGGCAGACTATTTAAAGTCCAATTTGTGTCTTACTAATTTAAGTTGAGAGGGGTCGTTTCGAGACTAGTGAGTGGTGAGATATTAAGATTGTCAATATGAGCTCTTTTTACTTGCTGTTTTCATTTTATATATTCTCAATTGTAAACTTATGGCTTCAATTGTGTTCTTGTATGGTTAAAATTTTGGGAAAAGGTACAAAATGGTAACGAACTACTCCCTCCGGTCCTAAATATAGGACCTAGATGACTTTTTTGAAAAATCTTAAAAGTTGCAAAAATAAGTTAATTATAAATTGATTTACCTCATTTTTTCTCTTAGACTAGTTTATTTTACCTATAAGCTAATGAATAATCTAAAAAGATATCAAATATGTCATGATTTAATAACCTATTTCGCAACCTTAATCTTTCCAAAAAAGTTATCTAGGTTTTATATTTAGGACCAGAGGTAGTATTACACTAAGAGCACTCTGGGAAAAGAAGTGTTTTCGATCTTAATTGTGGAAATGGAGAATAAATTTCGTTTCAATTTACGTTACTCCGTTAAGTTTGACTGAAGTTGATCGTTAAAAGCTGGGAAAATAAATGAGTAAAGGTACAAAAATGGTAACGAACTATTATGCTAAGAGCACTTCGGGGGGGAAAAGTTTGACTGACGTCTGTGAAAGGGATGAAGATGAGTGTGGAGTGGGGTTTTATTTTTTTTATTAATTAAATGTAGATACCACACATTTAGAAAAATGAATGTCACATGTCAGCAAAAAAAATTATTTCCCCGTCACGTCAGCTTTTAACGGTCAATGTCAGTCAAACTTAACGCCGTTACTTAAATTGAAACGAAATTTATTATTCATTCTCATAATAGACCGGAAACACTTTTTTCCCAGAGTACTCTTAGGTAATAATTCGTTACCATTTTTATATGTTTACCCTTAAAATTTTCTTGTGACCCTTTTTATAATGGTGGAATTATTTTTTTTCTTTGTCATGACGCGACTTGTAGTTTTTACCCTTGAATTTAGGAGTTTTCTATGTTAATGGGCTTGTGCTGAGACGGATAGACAATATGATGATAACATGGTGAGACGCAGGTATAGGGAAATTTGCATTCTAGTCCCTGGGAAGGGAAATTATTACTTGAAGGTCCCTACACATTCCAAAATAATTATCAAGTCCCTTGGGCCTTTCCTGCAATTATTTGCTTATGTGCAATGACCATTTTGCCCTTATGAAAGCATAAAACCCAAAACATGCATAAGATAAAAGTCAGGGACTTGCTACCGCGGGTGTGCCTACTTGCTACCGCAGGCTTGGGGACTTGCTACCGCGGGTTTGCAGACAGGTCTGGACCCAGTTATTGCAGGTTTGCTGATCTGTAAACACAGTAACAAGTCCTCATGCCTGCGGTAGCAAGTAGGCACACCCGCGGTAGCAAGTCCCTGACTAGTCCCTCCCATCCCATGTGAATAAAATGGTTTTTGAAAAACATGGTGTGGCACATATCGGGGGAATAACAAAAAGTGGTCACTGGCTTTATTAAAGGGCCCTCAGATATGAATGACACTTGGGAGGGAATGTTGGTCACTTAACGTCTCAGTAGCAAGTCCCCAAGCCTGCGGTAGCAAGTCGGCACACCTGCGGTAGCAAGTCCCTGAATTTTATCTTGTGCATGTTTTGGGTTTTCATGCTTTCATAAGGGCAAAATGGTCATTGCACATAAGCAAATAATTGCAGGAAAGGCCCAAGGGACTTGATAATTATTTTGGAATGTGTAGGGACCTTCAAGTAATAATTTCCCTTCCCAGGGACTAGAATGCAAATTTCCCCGCAGATATATATGGATAGATTATAAGCAGGGAAATTTGCATTCTAGTCCCTGGGAAGGGAAATTATTACTTGAAGGTCCCTACACATTCCAAAATAATTATCAAGTCCCTTGGGCCTTTCCTGCAATTATTTGCTTATGTGCAATGACCATTTTGCCCTTATGAAAGCACAAAAACCCAAAACATGCACAAGATAAAAGTCAGGGACTTGCTACCGCGGGTGTGCCTACTTGCTACAGCAGGCTTGGGGACTTGCTACTGAGACGTTAAGTGACCAACATTCCCTCCCAAGTGTCATTCATATCTGAGGGCCCTTTAATAAAGCCAGTGACCACTTTTTGTTATTCCCCCGATATGTGCCACACCATGTTTTTCAAAAACCATTTTATTCACATGGGATGGGAGGGACTAGTCAGGGATGTAAGTGAAATTCTACATGAATGATTAATTTATGTCAAGTGTGAGTATTTGCATTTCATCATTTCTAAAGGGAGATTGGTACTACACATCCGCTGACATGTTACTGCAGACAGGTCTGGACCCAGTTACTGCAGGTTTGCTGATCTATAAACACAGTAACAAGTCCCCATGCCTGCGGTAGCAAGTAGGCACACCCGCGGTAGCAAGTCCCTGACTAGTCCCTCCCATCCCATGTGAATAAAATGGTTTTTGAAAAACATGGTGTGGCACATATCGGGGGAATAACAAAAAGTGGTCACTGACTTTATTAAAGGGCCCTCAGATATGAATGACACTTGGGAGGGAATGTTGGTCACTTAACGTCTCAGTAGCAAGTCTCCAAGCCTGCGGTAGCAAGTAGGCACACCCGCGGTAGCAAGTCCCTGAATTTTATCTTGTGCATGTTTTGGGTTTTCATGCTTTCATAAGGGCAAAATGGTCATTGCACATAAGCAAATAATTGCAGGAAAGGCCCAAGGGACTTGATAATTATTTTGGAATGTGTAGGGACCTTCAAGTAATAATTTCCCTTCCCAGGGACTAGAATGCAAATTTCCCCAGTAAGCACGTGAAACTCGAGTGTTTTGCGAAGGGATATGATGTGTGACTGGAATGACAATAAGGGCCATATATCTTTTTTTATTTTGTTTTTATGTTCTAAATCCAAATATCGCAGTTTCGAAAACAAAATAATCCAAACGTACATTTGGATTTCTCACCACCAAGCTGACTGATATGTAACCAATAATTTTGTTCTTGGTCCATTTGATTTAATATGTAACCAATAATTTTGTACCTGAGGGTCCATTTGACAAAACAAGACGTTCATGGCAAGCTAAGGCTATCACATCAATTTTAACTACTAACCAATAAAAGTGGTAGGAACTGATTTCACACTAAGCGCAGTGCTAATCAAATTTAAACAGCTTTCATTGTTTTTAAATGAATGATTTGTGTAGTAAGAAAAAATTTAAAATAGAGTTAGTTTAAAAATTTTCTTTCTTTTAAATTTTATATATGTACATATATTAAAATAGTTAATTTGCTTAGAAAAATATAGACTTTTAAATAGTCAAATCTGATCATATAAATTGAATTTAAAGGCTTAGATTTGATTAGCTCTCCCTATTAATTTTTGTATTCGGTAGACTGATCACGTAGTCTATCTAAATCAACACCCGTATCAGTTCGAATAAAAAAATCAACACCCCAATAGGGGCAATTATTTGTACTGGATCCACCCAATTATTTGTTCCCCTTATTATTTTGGGAAAATTAATTTGAGGTCCCCACAAGGAACTTAATACTAGAAAAGTTTTAAAAGTTGGGAAAATTAATGTAGAGTCCCAAGGGACCTCACTTTATTATATTTGAAAAGTGAAAAGACAGTTTTGCCCCTAGCTTATTAACATTTGTCACATGTGCCCAGTAACTTGTCAAGGTTTGCCCAAAGAGTTGACAAACGTGCCCAGTAACTTGTCATTTTGTCCTGCCCATTAACTTAAAGAGTATTGGTCATTAACTTGTTACACATGCCCAACTAGTTGTCACATGTGCCCAGTAACTTATCAAGGTTTGCCCAAAGAATTGTCAAGCGTGCCCAATAACTTGTCATTTTGCCCTGCCCATTAACTTAAAGAATATTGGCCATTAAGTTGTTATACATGCCTGACTTAACGCGAATTTGGAGCGCTTCTATAAGCATACAGGTCGTCAAAAGTAGTATAGTAGAGGGTTGTCGTTCCACAGAGATTGTTGTTTAAACAAAGTGATTAGTACTAATTGGATACTTAATTGTCTTAAGTAAAAACATATTGATAGTTTGATTTGTCAAGTAAGAAATGAGCTTTAAATATGAATGTAAACAGAGTTGGAGTTTCAAACACGAGTTAACTATTATAATTAAGGCCTAGGGTTGCTAATCCCCTATTTACTTCATGAACCAAAGTTTCCCTCTCCTCTTTAAGTGATTAAATGAAAATATGTGCAAGTCTAGGGTTCAAAATCATTTGAAAAAGCTTTCACAAGTCAAAGTCAAATTTATGCTAGCATTTATTTCACAATCTCTTGTCACAATAAATGCTAGCTATTTTCCTTAAACACCCTAATTATGACTATGTTAGGTCAATAACTATATCTCTATGTTATCAACAAACCATCCATTTAAAACCATAAACTTCAAGTCTAACATGCTTTTATCCAAGTTCTAAAACAAAATACACTTTCTCAAGTCATATTCCATTTAACAAATTAAGTGGTGATCAAGCACTTAAAACAAATAGAGAGCAAGATAAAAACTACACATATACTTCATTAATTACTTAAAGAAAGAGAGAGTAGATGATTCAATCCATAAATAGGTTCATAACAACCCTAAATTAGGGTTTTAGTTACACATAAATGCAAATAAAACAAACCCTAAAACTATTAAAGAGTGCATTGAAGAGAGGTGAAGAATAGGGAGAAAGATACAACCACAAATGAGGAATACCCAAATCTCTCCAAGCTTCCCCACTTGATCCCAAGAGATCCCAAGGTTCTTCAAGCTCTTTAAGCCTCCAAGAAGTACCCTAGAAGTGTGCCAAATCGTGTTTTTCCGCCTCCCCTCGAAATGCTCTAGTTTCCATTTTTATATGCTGAAAATTTGATCAAAACGCGCAGCTGCGAATTGTGCTCGCCACTTGCTTGCCTGTTGGTTTCACTGGCTCGCCAGTTGCTCGCCAGTTGGCGAGCCACTGTCATGCAGCTTTTCTAAGGATTTATGATTTGCTTTCCCTTGCTCCTTTTTCTCCTTTGTTGTATCACTTGGGTTTTATCGAGCTTCTAACACCTGTCCACCTCTTCCTACACAAGTTAGAAAGAGGGTTGAAGAGTTTCCATGTCTCAAATATACAAGCATTAAACTCCATATTTCACACAAATGAATGATTTCCTATTTGCATCACTTTCTATTAGTATTTGTATGTTTTGTTGTCTATGTATCATCAAAAAGAGTGTGAACTAGAAGGAAATAGAGATGAAATGTGTGAAATTATGGAGTTTATCAATGTCCAACTAGTTGTCACATGTGCCCAGTGGCTTGTCAAGGTTGGCCCAAAGAGTTGTCAAGCGTGCCCAGTAAGTTGTTACACCTTGACAAGTTACTGAGCACATATGGCAAGTGTTAATAGGCTAGGGGCAAAAGTGTATTTTCACTTTTCAAGTATATTAAAGCGAGGTCCCTTGGGACCCTACATTAATTTTTTCAACTTTTGGGACTTTTCTAGTATTAAGTCCTTTGCGGGGGACCTCAAATTTTCCCTATTTTTAATTAGGGAAAATACCAATAACATGACAACTAATTAAATTTCAAAAGGACTAAAAGGAATAACGAATTTGCGAAAGAATAAAAAAGAACACAGTTAACTACACATGAAACGCGAATAACTACTCATGTCTCATGATTGATTACTTCTAGTTTTTCATTATTTAGAAGGAGTCTTGTTTCTCTAAAACCCTATTAACTACTCTAGTAACACAAATAATTACACATAGAGCACGAATAATTACTCTTATATCGCGTTTGATTACTTCTATTTTGTAACTACTTATAAAGAGACTTGTTTCCGTGAAACTACATTCATTAGTAATACGAGTAATTACTCATGGATCGCGAATAATTGCGCATTTATCCTAAATCAGAAACAAGATTGCTTTTGTCCTTTCCCAAATTCATGACCATAAACTTTTTTTCTTTTTTATATTTAATTATCATTTTATAAGAATTTTCTCTATCTTTTTAATTTATCCATTATATATACTCCATCTTTCTTTCTGCTCATTAGGGACACCATCCCTCCCTGATTCTTTACTATCTCATTACAAGTCACCATGGTATCATCCTCTCTTTCTTCTCTTTCACTCTCGCCAAAGGAACAAAGCCATTACCTCCAAAACCTCTTAGACTCAGCCCGTCCCTTTCTCCGCGATGAACTTGACGCCGTTGATCCCAACTTGCCGTCCATGATCGCCGTCCTTCGCTCCGCTGGCACCGGAGAGTGCTGGCATAAGCACGGAGACTTCCTCCAACACCTCATTAGTGTCTACCGTATCCTTCACATCTGGAAAGCCCCACCATCAGTTTCCATCTGTGGCCTCTTCCACTCGGCTTACCCGAAATTCGACAACAACCTTGCCATCTATAGCTTCTCCATCGGCCGTGACACCGTCCGCTCACATGTTGGTGTGGAAGCTGAGCGTTTGATGCACTTGTTTTGCCTTATGCCAAGGCTCCCAGTCATTTACAATGAACTGTTGTTCCCCTACTCTGATTCTGAACTCGTTGAACACCTCATTTTCTCCGAGTCATCACTCAAGAATGCGAAGGAGAAGGGGATTTTCAACGGTGAAGAACACTGGAGAAAGAAACTTCAGGGTCTGCTTCCTGCAGAAGGTATTATTAGATTATGTGAACTACTTTTTGAAAACTAAGATATAATGTCTATTTACTTAACTTGATTGAACTAGGGATATTAGTTAAAATTACATTATACTACCTCCGGTCCTAAATATAGGAATTAATTGACTTTTTTTTGGAGAGATTAAGGTTGCGAAATAGGTTATTAAATGTTGACATATTTGATATATTTTTAGATTATCCATTAGTTTATAGGTAAAATAAACTAGCTTAAGGGAAAAAATTAGGTAAATCAATTTATAATTAACTTATTTTGTTTTTTAATGATTTTATAGAAAAAAGTCAATTAGGTCTTATATTTAGGACTGGAGGGAGTACTACCAATAAAATACGTGAGTACTTAATTTTATCCTCACTATCATTTTCTTTTACTTGTTTATTATTGAGTAGCATTCATATAGAGAACAAGTGGAGAACAATTAAAAAGATGTGTTATATTTAGGATGGAGAGCGATACATTTAGAGAACTTAAGGCAAATTGATAGGAGTTTTCTCAAACTCTATCTCGCCATAAATATGAAACGTAGCAAATATTAGTTTTCTATTTCTGCATTGTATATTAGTTAATAAATGAAGGGAAGAACAAATATGTATAATAAATAACTAAAGGTAAAATTGGAAAAATGTAGTAAACCTACCCATAATAACTTCTTCTAACATGTTATTGGCATGTGGTAAAAGATTGACTACATCTTATAATAGAGACAAGAGGAAGTAACTTGCGTATTTTCATATATCTTACATTCATTAATGTGGGACTTTATATTCTTATAGGTAAAACTGTAAAACACATTCGAACTGGAGAAGATCTACATATTTCTAGAAGGGTCATGGCAGTGTTCCTTATGATAACCGTTTCGGATTTCAGTGAACAACTGTATGGTTTTCAGGACACTTTATTCGACAACTCCAATGGCCGCCTTGAGTACACCGGTAACAATTTTGAGGCTTTGTGGCCGGGAGATGGGAAGCCAGGGCTATGGTTGAATTTGATGTCAAGGATAGCAGCTTTGTACAATTTGATAGTGAGAGAGGAAGAGATTTTCATGGAAGAGAAGAAAATAAAGAGTGGCAATGCAGATGTAGATAGTGAAAGAGATGAAGATTTAGAGTTGGTGGTGCCACCCATATTTGAGAGTTGCACAAGAGTTATTGATGCAAAGGATCAAATAGGTGCAAGGGATTTATATTTTGAAGCTGTGTGTGGCAATAATGATAGGGGGAGTCAGAAAACTGAGGAGCTATTGAAAGGAAGTATTGAGAAGAACCCATATGTGGGAGAGCCACACATAGTGCTGAGTCAAGTTTATTTGAGCAAAGGGAGATATGAGGAGGCAGAGAAAGAAGCTGAGAGAGGATTGACTTTGTTGTTGGAATGGGGAAGTCCTTGGGACAAGAGGAATCCATGGGGAGGATGGATTTCTTGGGCTAGGGTGATGCTGACTAAAGCCAAAGAAAAACAATGGCCTAACCTTTCTCGGGGGATCAGTGATTTGGGTCTTGTTAAGTAATCGATAAATAATCAAATGTGTAGGTTGTGGACAAATCCCTCTATGTGTTAGTTTTGTGCTTCTCTGATAGGTGTTATGTTCTTTTAAATAGTGTTAGTTGATAAGTTATGTTTGTGTTGTTCATTCTTTATGTATCTACATGCAGACTCTGACTTGTTTAGACTTATTAAGGTATTATTATGTTTTTTAATTAATGCTTCTAGAGCTCCATCTTGGCTATACTATTTATAACTTGTTTTTAAATAATTGGTGTCTCTCTCATTCCATAATCTCTTTCTTCCTCGACTCTTCAATCTCTCTTCCATTTCTTCTTAATGTTTAACGTTAAGCAAAACATTGTTTGGTTACATTAGGGAAAAACCTAGAAAATGCGGAAACCTTTTACTAAAATTATGATTTTGATAATTTTCATTCTGAAATCAATATATGAGTGCATTATATGACGGAATTAATGATTTCTTAAGATTTCACTTCATTCTTTATTTGAAGGTGATAGTTGGGTCATGGGTGTGATTTATGAATTACGGCATCAATATATAGTTAATAAATGTGTATGTGTAACATCCCAAATTTTTATTAAGGATAATGAGAAATTATTGAGGTTTCATTTAGGAGATTTAAAGTTTTAGGTAGGAATTTTAGAATATTCTGGGCAATTTATGAATATTAAATTTTATTTATTTTGGAATTTAAATAAATATAATTAAAAGAATTATTTGGAGCTAGAAACCTTCATGAACAAGTATTTTGGGATCCTAGATAATATGATGCTGGAAAGAAAGGGGTACAAAAATATATATATAAACTTTTGGGTTAGAAATATAATTAAGGATAAACAATAGGGTAGCTAATTGGAATTTTCTCTAAATTATATATATATACCCATTACCACTCATCTTCCTCATTCACCAAAACCTAGCCACCGCCTTCTCTTCCCTCTCACCCGACTTCCATTCTCCCCCACGCGTGCCCGCCGCTCAGGCAGACTTCCGGCAACCACACAGCGGCGGCGACGGCCGCAGGTTAACCCAGAGACACCCCTTCTTCCTTCCTCAGTCTCGGCCTCCCTCCATTCTTTCTCCCTTTCGTCTTCATCCTCGTTCTCCACGTTTTCCGGTGAGCTTGGCGTCGGTCTAAGCTTTTCCAGCGGCTTAAAGCTCTAGACGACGCACCCAAGGCCAAAAACAAGTTAAAGTAAGTTTTTTTTTCTTAGATTCCTATCTATTTCCTCACATCAACTCCAAGCCCTAACCCCCCTTTTCTTTTTCTTCGAATTTCTCTTCGCCTTCCTCGGTTCCATTGGCTATTTTCCGACCACCGGTAGGCTCCGTTCAGCCATGCCACCTTAGAGTCAAGTTATGGTGAGCTTACTCCTTCATTCTCCTACCTATTTTCCTTCGTTTTTGTGAGTCCAGCAGGGAGGTCGAGTTTAGGGCTTTAATGGGTGACGAATTTCTAAGGAATTTGGGGTTTCAACTATGAATTAGTTATTGTTAAAGCTTGTCGAGTTATAAGATGTCTTTGTATATCGATTTTCATTGTTGGAAGTGATTTATTCATGCTTGCTCTACTGTTTGTTTATTTTGTTTTGTTAAGGTTTCCATTTTGCTTAGGAGTAGGGAAGTGAGAGTATAAAAGGATGGATGTACATGTGGATTTTAAAATTTACGTTTCTTCCTTAATCCATTTGGTGGCGATATGTGTGTGTATTGTTATGGCCGATTAGTCTTGGGGAAGAAAGGAATAAATTGCAATTTGTAAGTGAGATTTATGATTTTCTACATTGCTGAACTGATATTAGAAATTGTGTATATTTAGCTGAAAATGGTATATGGTTTGGAGCATTAAATTGATTTGCATGATGGATTATTTTTCTTGCATAAAATCTTTATTTGAGCTGGATACTTTACACTTTAAAGTGTTTTCTTTGTATTGTCTGATTACGTTTGATTTTGGTGTTTTGGTTGGAATAAACTATGTGTGATAGATTACTTTTGTTTTCCTTAGTGTTGTACGGCCCATTTCTGTTTTGGAGTTTTTCCAATGATGATTAAATTCATATGCATGAACTATTGTTAATGCTTATAAATGCACATGTCAAATTTCTGATGCTTTGAGATTATTATTATTGATTTGGCCTTGTTGTTTGGCATTTGATGTGTTCATAAATCTGTTTTCTCTCTCTATTATCTAAGTTTCTGTTTTGGAATAAGTTTTATATGAGAATTGGTAGAAGCTATTGTATAAATGAATATGTTGCTGTTATGTTTCCATTGGTGTAGTGAAATGATGATTTTGGAAATTTATATTATGATCCATGCAATAACCCAAACCGGTTCAAACATAGGAAAAATCGCTGTTTCTCCATTTTATCATGAATCGTGATCTATTGCTTCAATTTCTCATTGAATTGAGCATAAACAAGAATGTGTCACAAGTATGTGATTTATGACAATGAGTCTTTGTATGCTTGCACATAAGATTAAAGTAAGGAAAGGAAATGTGTTTTATTTCCTTCCTAAGATATGACTGAAATGGTTTTGATGAAGCTTGTGATCTTTTTGGACGATTGTTTGTGTTTGAGGTGTAGTTGTAGCGTGTGAAGTAAAATTTGAATTGGCTTAATTGGCTTCTTGTTTGTACGATAAACATTGTTGCTGTTTGATTAGATTTCTTTTTAAGTGAAATAATATGGTGTGACTAATTAGCTGATTGTAAGAAGTATACTTGAATGATGTGGTTTCCTTGGATTGAAATTGATGATTTTGAAATTCATGAGACTTATGATTTGAATTGGTTAAATGAGTTATAGTAAGAAAAAGGGGAAAATGGGTAGTACGAAAGGATACGAGAGAGACGTTTAATTATGATAAAGGGAAATGATATTGATTTATCATTTTACTTTATATTATTATAGGAGTGGATGCAAGTAGGCTTTCGTGGCATCGCGAAAAGAAGGTTGAGAATTGCGTAAATTGCTAAGGGCGACAGGTAATCACACTTAACCTTGCTATAACATTGAGGGTGACGTTAGTTAGAGATTTTGTAAAATCCCTTCTCACCCTCTATATATATATATATATATATATATATATATATATATATTATCTTTTAAAGGTATTTTTATACAAAACAGGCTATCGGGTGCCTTTCAAACACGATTATTTTTATATAAAAGATTTCGACACATTATATATGTAGTATTCTGTCTGGTGGTGCTGGATATTTTGGAATGGTGTGACATATTTGCAGGTGTATTGTTATAATAGTTATTTGAGAGGTTGTGAGTATAGAGAAGGAATTAGATATGAGTTGAGATTTTGGAGAGTAATGTTGAGGGAAGATATTGTGGATGAGATACTGATAGGGATATGTTGAGCATTGCATGACACTGGAATTTATGTACCATCGCGCGATGATAACTGTCGATAGGTCAATCGACAGTTATTTTGTACTATCCTTTCTGAGTAGAGACAGGGGGATCATAGGTCGACTGATTAGAGACAGTGACCATCGGTCAACTGAATTGGAATAGTGACCGACGACCTTTCTGAGTAGAGACAGGGGGTCGTTCCCTTTCCGATTAGAGACGGACTGGGGTTCTCTCTCTAGGGGGTTCCCAGAGAGAGAAATTGCCTTCTGAGTAGAGACAGGGGCACAGTGTTAAATCATATAGTGAAGCTTAGATGCTTGAATGCCCCATGATGGCACAATGCATCTATAGGCGAGTGTGGGAGTTGTGGTGGTAGTATCAGTAAAGTAGTGATGGTGAATTTGAGTTGATTTGGATGAATGAAAGAAGACTTGACAGAAATATGTATATATTATTGATTTTAAAAATGTGGTGCCCTTTAGACGCCCTCACTACCGCACATCTCACTGTTATAGTGAGTTGAGCGGTGATTACTGGGACAAATTGTCTCATCCCACGATTACTGACATTTTTGCAGGTATTCATGCACAGGTGCAAGCTTCAGGAAAGGGGATTAGGTAGTGGAGGTGGTATAGTTTATTTAGAATTGTATATTGCCATTTTATAGGTCTGCATTCGCTTCCGCATGTATATATATTTATTTATTGTTTAATATCATTTAGTTTTGTTTATTAACCATGTTAGGCAAATCCTTCCTAACATGGTTAGCTTTTAATTATCCATGATAGTATTCATATTGTATCAGAAAATTCTTTTCTATCATGGATAATATTTAACATTAGGTGTTTCCTCTTCTAACCATGTTAGGTGAATCTTTTCTAACATGGTTAGCTGCTAATTATCCATGATAGTGTTCATATTGTATTAGGCAATTCTTTTCTATCATGGATAATGTATAAAATGATTAGATAATTTTTTTCTAACTATGATAGAGATATTGTCAATATGATTATTTCTTTTTCCTATCATAGTTATTAAATAGAATATATAAGTAAATGAATATCATTAGTTAATTAGTGATTAAGTAACAGTATGTTACAGTATGTTTGTCTTTAGATAATGCTGTTTAGTTATACTAGTGACACAGTTGATATGTCGCTATTTATGCATGATAGACGTTATATTTATTCAAATTAAAATAATGTTTATCATTATTACTGTCACTACTAGAAAATAGGCATTTCACGACCATAATTAACGACTAAAAAGCCAATGTTAGTCGTTGATAAAAAATGCGGTGGCATAACATGTAAATAACTGTCCAGGCAGAGACCTTTCACGACCACATTTTTACATGTGATCGTGGAAAAGACACATTTCACGACCACAGTTTTACATGTGATCGTGGAAAAGACACCTTCCACGACCACACTTTTAAAAGTGTGGTCGTGGAAGGTGCCTACCCTTCCACGACCACACTTAAGAGAGTGTGGTCGTGGAAGGGTCCCCTTCCACAACAACAGTTTATCACACTTTTAAAAGTGTGGTCGTGGAAGGTGCCCTTCCATGACCACAGCTTCCAACTTGTGGTCGTGGAATGTGGACAATTTTTTTCTCACTCGCGCCAAAACCCTTTTTATTTCCCTCTAATCTTTTTTCACTCATTTGGCTTCAACCTCTCTCACACTCTCATCGCCGCTCTCTCTCTCACGCCTTCACCCTTTTTATCTCTCTCAGTTGGTCTCCTTCCCTCCGCCGCCTCTCCTTCAACTCGCCTTCTTCACCCACTCACCTCTCCTTCACCCACTCGCCTTCAACACCTACTCAACACCGCCGCCTCCTTCACCTTCTTGCTCCGCCGCCGCCTCTCCCCTCTAGCGAAGCCCTTCGCTCCGCCGCCGCCTCTCCCCCTCTCACACTCAGTCGCCGCCTCCGCCGTTCACTCTGTCGCCGCCTCTTCTCCTTCACAACTACATTTTGGAGTCAACCTTCAAAAACTCCCTCCCCTGCATTCTGGTAACACTTTCTACACTCAAATTTATGTGTTTTATTTTTTAATTTTTTTTTCAGTTTTGTTGGAAAGTTATCTTGTGTTATGGTAGTTGACTTTAATGTGATTGCGTATCAATATGAAGAAATTGAGCGAGTTTTTAGTTATATGTGAAGTGGTCAAAAGCTTAGTTTAAGGAGAACAACTTAAGTTTTCAAGTGAGCAAGGCAAAAAATCATGGAAGGAAATTTTCATTGGACTGAGGATGATGTTCAAACTGGACAGATTAAGAACCGCTTGTTTTTGTATTTTTTTTGGCATTTTTCACTTGTATATCACTTGTATTTGATTAAGAACCGCTTAGTTTAAGGAGACCTTGGTGAATGAATATCACTTGTACTTGATTAAAATAAGTTTACATTTTTCATGGATGGTTCTGGTTTTGGACATCTCTAATGCTACTTGAAGTGAGAAAGATTAGGTGTGTCAGTGTGCTTTTTCTGTGTAGTTTGCTACTGTTACTTGTTTTCTTTGCTGGAAAGAGTAGTGGAAATTGCAGAGGCTGCTTTTGGTTGTTTATGTTGTTGATTAGGACTGTTTTAGGCTGCCCTAGATAGCCTCTGATAGACTGTTAAGTAACCAAAGCTTGTAGCCAAATAACGCTCATTGGTTCAATTGTCTTCTATTCTTTGTAATGAAGGCAAGAAGTGTATATATTATACACATTTTAGCACATGGATCGGCTTGGATGGATGCTTTGCGAACTAGTGAAGAGTATCAAAAGGGGGTGGAAGAGTTTATTGAATTTGCCAAAAGAAATGTGCCGAGTAAGAATGGAAAGTACCTGTGCCCTTGTGTGAAGTGTGTGAATGTTGATCGCAAAAGCCTTGACTCTATAATGAATGACCTTATTTGTGAGGGGATCAATCGCCGATACAGGAAGTGGATTTGACATGGGGAATTGGGAACTACCGTGGAACATGTAAAAGCAGCGGAGGTGGATGATAATGATAATGATGATGATGAATATGTTTGCAACGTTGGCATGGACAACATGATAAATGATATCGCAGCGGAGTCGTTTGTTGTGTCAGACGAGTACGATAAGGTGAGTGGTGATGCTGAGACACCTTTGTTTCCAGGGTGTAAGAAGTATAACCGTCTGACCTTCATTCTAACAATGTTAGAAATAAAGACGGAAAATGGGTGGGCAGACGCGGTTTCGCCATGTTATTGTCAAAACTTTTATCAATATAGTTGGTTATCGATAAGTCAAAACTTTTATCAATATAGTTGGTTATCGTCATGAGTCTTTAAGTTTTAATCCATTTCGCCATGTCTAATAGGTACTGCCACCGCTAATGCCAATCAAGCCCCAAGGAAAAGTTTTGCCGATTTCTATACCCTTCTAGACTGGCTTTTGATGAAAGAGCTTTGAAAATTCTTAAGAAGAATAAGAAAGCTCATTTTTTGGGAAATGCAATGTTACGTCGAGCTGCAGATGGGTATTGATTGCGGCACTCTTTATTTCGTGCCTGTTTTGAATTGGTAATGAACTATCTTTTACACAATATTAAATGTTATATCTTAGTTTAATTAACATTTATTTTGACTTATTTCTCTCAATGGACATTGGGCTCTGACAATACTTTACCCGCAAGAGTTCAAGATATTTTGGTTTGACTCTTTAGGGCAAACTATTAGCGACGATCACAGAACAGTCTTCCAAAAGTAATTAAGTTTCTCTTTTTTTTTTTACTTCTATAGTTGATAATAATATATCTTTATACTATATATAACATTATTGTTATAATTTTATCTCTTTTTAGCGGAATATCAAAATGGCATAATGCTCAAGACACTTATGCTCTCAGAGCTAGTCATAATCCGATTCGTGTTATAAACGTCAAGGTAAAAGCTATTTTTATATTCATTTTCATTTATATTGCTTTTAGCCATACCCGAACTACTATGATATTGCTGATATTATCTATGATTTATTAGTGTCCAGACCAGCGGGACACTACAGAGTGTGGATATTATGTCTGCAAATACATGTTCGATATTGTATATCAAGATCAAATTAAACCTGGGAAGAAATTCCATCCGGTACGCTTCTAACATATATCTCCAAAAAAATAGTGATTTATGTGATGACTCCCCATATTTAGTGGTTTTTAGGAAATATTTTGTTGTATTTGGGGAGTCATGAATTAAATAATTAAGTGATTTTGATGTGAATTGGAAAGAAAGTAATTTGAGAGTATATGAGTGATTCTTTTGGAAAATATGAAATTTAATTGAAATAGGAAACTTAATATATTAAAAGAAATATTTTGATGAGAAGTTTCCTATTAATGAGATTATGTGATTGAGTCATTGTGATTATTTCCTATTTCTTTCTCTTCATGAATGCATATTTAATGAAAAAGGAAATAAAGAGAAAGGGACATACAAGAAAAGGAAAGAAAAGAAACTTAACATGCAAGGCAAAGGCAATATGGTGTTGGACTATTTTATTATAAATATACACATGCAATTGAGGAGAAAGGGAGGCTTGGTCATAATTCTTCCAATTCCTATAGCCTACACGAGATTCACGAAGAAATTGAAGACGAGAGGAAGCAGATCACACGTTATTGACGCAAGGAAAAGAAGGAGGCACCAGAGACGTACTACAAAGGCACACACACATATGCATTGACATCAACACACAAAAGGAAGGAAGCAGCTCCTCAATCTTGTCCAATTCTTACTCCTTTGTGAACTTGTAGTATGTTTTTGGATTTTCACCCAATTCTTATGTTGAACCCTATGTGTGGCTAATTTCTTTTACAACCTAGAGTACTATGAACTTGTTTGTAACTTAGTATTTTATTTCCCACTATTTAGTCATGGTTAATTTGATTTAGTTTATTTAATTTTGCTATTATTGGTTAACTTGTTTAGTGCTTGATCACCATTAGACATGTTTAGGGAATTTAGAATTGGACTTGAAAGAGGGAATTTTAAATAGACCATGGGATTAAATAGTGTAGGATTGGATTTTTATCTGATTTGCGACTAGGATAGACATATACCTAGAAGCCCTACATAGTCACATTAGAGCTGTACCGATATTAATTGGCTTAGTAAATTAGTGCAAGACATTGTGTAATTAAGCTAGGCAAGGATATAGGTGGAAACCGAAAGGCATTTATAGACACTAGTACTCTAGATTAGCTAGTTGGATTAATTCATAATTAATTTAGTGGGGAATAAAATCTAAGAAGCAGATAAGGGATTGGTGGCTCTAGGTTGTTCTTTTGACTCGTGAATTTCATCTGTGTGAATATTTGTTTTATTTTATTTTCTTAGATATTAGGTAATTAAAATCAATTTTCTTTTATTTACTCAACTTGAATGAAAATAGGAGGTCTAATGCCTAGTTATTAATTGTCTGAGTCTCTGTGGGATCGACCTTGAACTACCACTTTACTAAATTTACGATCCGTACACTTGCGGAGTTTTTATCAAAATTTTGGTAGCATCAAGTTTTTGGCGCCGTTGCCGGGGACTCAAGGCAATTAGTAATTAGAATTAGAAATTCTTTAATAGTTTTAGTTTGAGTTTTTTTTTTCTTTGGAAAAATAGAAAGATGGACTTTTCGGAGCTTAATTATTATAAATGGTATCGATGTTATCACTGTGGAAATAATCATGTACCAGGAAATTGTCCAGTTTTGCCCACCATAAATTGTATAGGAGATGATTTCACTAGGCAACAAACTTATGTTGATAATTTTTCTAGGCCTAGTTGGAATTTTGAGCAAGATGAGTGTTGGAACCCACATGTTGATTCTTATTCACATGCAATAGACCCACCCTTCATGTCTTTTTCACATGTTCAAGAAAATATTGATTATGAGAATTCTTGTTTTGAAAGGTTAGACAAATTAGAAAGATTAGCCGATATCTTTTTGGAAAGGAATGAGAAATATTACAATAGTTCTGGATCAAGAGTTCAAGTAAACAATTTTGAGGATAGTGTAAACTCTTGTTTAGAAGAAAGACTTGACAGATTAGAAAGATTAGCCGGTAAATTTTTGATAATGCTAGAGGATAGTTTGAAATGGCAAGAGGATAGTTTCAAAAGGTTAGAAGATTGTTTGAAAAGGTTAAAATCAATAATTGAGGATAGAGATGACCATGAAGTTAAAGAAGATTTAGAGGTTGTCATAGAGCCTGAAACTTGTTTAGAAGAGATTGATGGGTGTTTAATTGATGTTGAAGATGTGAATTCAAATGCTTGTGATTCTGATATACATGTTGATGTGAGTGTTCCTATAACTGCTTTGGATGATTCTCCTATTAATGTGATGACTCTTACTGATGAGAGTCAAATTGATTTTATTGGATGCTCATTATTCTTAGAAAGACATACATCTAATTGTTTGTATGAGCATATTCTAATTCCTTTGAAATCAGTGATTGCTTGTTCTTTGAAATTGTCTATGATTGAAAAGGCACAAGTAATTAGTTTGATTGATTACTTATATTGTTTGAAAAGGAATGAAGATGAGGTGATTATTGTGTTTGATACTTATGACTAAGATTTGTTTGGAAAGTCTGGCTGAAGACTTTAAACTTAGCGCTTCTTGGGAGGCAACCCAAGGTTTTGGTATTTGATGTTTTGTTTTTGAGCTTGTAGGATTTTTTTTTCTTCTTTTGGCCTAAAAGGATGCTTCAACTTGATCTTGATGGACTAGGAGCTAAGAGTGGAAATCGAGAAGAGGAAGGGGAGTATTCTTCTAACTTTTTCTTGATTTTATTTGACTGAGAATTATTTTGGTAATGAGTGATGGTGTTTGTTGATATGTGCTTGTGTGATGATTAGTCTTAATTGTGTTGCCTCTTGATTGAATTGCATGACTGATATGGAACTTGAAATAACTTTATCATTCCTACACTTGCTATGGATATTTTTGTAATTCCACGTCTTGTGTTACATGTTCACATTGGGGACAATGTGACATTTAAGTTTGGGGGTATGAGGGTATCATTGTTCTCTAAAGATTGTCCTCAAACTTTCATTTTGTAAAATTTTCTTGAAAAAAAATCTTTTTGTCAATTTTGGGATTGATTTGGACTTGAAATAATTGAATTTGATTAGACTTTGATCTCATCTTCTTTGAATGTAAGTGAAAAGGCAAACTCTTTGCTTTAGGTAAATTACCCTAGTATGTCAAAAAGCCCTGTGAGGAATTTGAGCCTTAATATTATTCTTTCATGAGTGAGTACATCTATTGTAATTTCCCCTCTAGAACTTGTCTTGAATCTCTTTTGACGCTCAAATCTCTTGTATGCACAAAAATGATTAAGGCCTTCGTTTCATAGCTAGTTTAGCCAAAAAGCCATCCCTTTTACATTATTTCCATTGCTTAACCCCTTTGAGCTTGCTTCTCTTTTAAAAAGAAAGATTGCATATTTTAGCCTTTGAATTCTTTTGATGCAATTTTTCATCTCTTATCTATTTCTTCCATTTACGCTTTGAAAAGTGTTATACTATATTCATATGGAAAGGGGTGAAGGAATTAGAAAAGGAAAAGGGGAAATATAAGTGTTGAAGAAAGGAGAAAAAAAAAAGTGAAGGTGAAAAGGAGAAGAAAAAAAATCACACAAAGTGTGAAAAAAAAAAACAAAGAAAAGAAGAAAAAAAAAAGAAAGAAGAAGATGAAAATCAAAAGAATCGAAGAATTGTGGAGTTCAAAAGAGTCAACCCCTATGTGCTTGTTAAGTTATGTGATTCCTTCATTCCTTACTATAATTGAAATGGTTTAGCACTTTTCAAATATACCTCCATCTCATTTTCATTTCATTATCCTACCTTTTTCATTACGACCCTTAAAAGTCCTTTTGATTTGTGTGTGCATTGAGATATAAGAGTGGATATCGAGATGATAAACAAGCCTATGGTAGCTGGATTACATAGATGGAATTGAGTGAAACACAACCCCTATATACTTTGAGAGTAGAGTGTAAACACTTTGACCGGTGAGGGACATACTTTTGTGATTTATCTCTATCAAATTGATTGTCTTATTGCTTGCATTTGGGGATGGTGAGAGAGATTTTTAAGAGGATTTAATTGTTGAGAGTTTGAATTGATTTCAACTTTGTGATGATAAAATCTTGATTTCATTTTTTGTGCTAATGTGTTAACAATTTGAAATCTTGAGGACAAGATTTAATGCAAGTGTGGGGGTGTGATGACTCCCCATATTTAGTGGTTTTTAGGAAATATTTTGTTGTATTTGGGGAGTCATGAATTAAATAATTAAGTGATTTTGATGTGAATTGGAAAGAAAGTAATTTGAGAGTATATGAGTGATTCTTTTGGAAAATATGAAATTTAATTGAAATAGGAAACTTAATATATTAAAAGAAATATTTTGATGAGAAGTTTCCTATTAATGAGATTATGTGATTGAGTCATTGTGATTATTTCCTATTTCTTTCTCTTCATGAATGCATATTTAATGAAAAAGGAAATAAAGAGAAAGGGACATACAAGAAAAGGAAAGAAAAGAAACTTAACATGCAAGGCAAAGGCAATATGGTGTTGGACTATTTTATTATAAATATACACATGCAATTGAGGAGAAAGGGAGGCTTGGTCATAATTCTTCCAATTCCTATAGCCTACACGAGATTCACGAAGAAATTGAAGACGAGAGGAAGCAGATCACACGTTATTGACGCAAGGAAAAGAAGGAGGCACCAGAGACGTACTACAAAGGCACACACACATATGCATTGACATCAACACACAAAAGGAAGGAAGCAGCTCCTCAATCTTGTCCAATTCTTACTCCTTTGTGAACTTGTAGTATGTTTTTGGATTTTCACCCAATTCTTATGTTGAACCCTATGTGTGGCTAATTTCTTTTACAACCTAGAGTACTATGAACTTGTTTGTAACTTAGTATTTTATTTCCCACTATTTAGTCATGGTTAATTTGATTTAGTTTATTTAATTTTACTATTATTGGTTAACTTGTTTAGTGCTTGATCACCATTAGACATGTTTAGGGAATTTAGAATTGGACTTGAAAGAGGGTATTTTAAATAGACCATGGGATTAAATAGTGTAGGATTGGATTTTTATCTGATTTGCGACTAGGATAGACATATACCTAGAAGCCCTACATAGTCACATTAGAGCGGTACCGATATTAATTGGCTTAGTAAATTAGTGCAAGACATTGTGTAATTAAGCTAGGCAAGGATATAGGTGGAAACCGAAAGGCATTTATAGACACTAGTACTCTAGATTAGCTAGTTGGATTAATTCATAATTAATTTAGTGGGGAATAAAATCTAAGAAGCAGATAAGGGATTGGTGGCTCTAGGTTGTTCTTTTGACTCGTGAATTTCATCTGTGTGAATATTTGTTTTATTTTATTTTCTTAGATATTAGGTAATTAAAATCAATTTTCTTTTATTTACTCAACTTGAATGAAAATAGGAGGTCTAATGCCTAGTTATTAATTGTCTGAGTCTCTGTGGGATCGACCTTGAACTACCAGTTTACTAAATTTACGATCCGTACACTTGCGGAGTTTTTATCAAAATTTTGGTAGCATCATTATGTAACAACCCAAAATTTCTAAAAGAATAAATAAGGAAATATTTAGAATCTAGGAATATTATTTAATATTTAGAAGGTCTTAAAAGTAAATTTGGGAACTAAAACATATCTAGATAAATCATATTGGGACCCAAAATATCTTCCCACATTTATCCTCACCCTAATTATTTTTAATAAATTACCACTCCCCAATGTTTATCTTCACTGCTTCATCTTTGTCTTATACCATCAAAACATCACTCTCTCCATCTCTCTCTCGTTGCTTCCATTCTCTCTCACCTTCACTCTTCACTTCTCACTCTTTTCTCTGCAACATCCTCTTCGATTTCTTCTTGCTCAGACAGCCACCACCGCAGCAGTGAGAAGATAAAGGTGAGCTCTTCATTTTCTTCTTCTTGTGGTCTGATTTGTGTGCGTTGGGAGAGGAATCAACTCAGATTTTTCTTAGCTTTTGGGGTTCCTAAACCTATTGTTCATCTTCCTTCTCTCTTCCCTCTTTATATAAACTTCCTTTACTGATTCTCTCGCGGCTTTCTCTCTCGGTTTCCAGCCATAGACAGTAGCGAAGATAGTGAAGCACAAAGACAAGAAGCACAAAGAGGTAAGCTTCCTTCCCTCTTTCCTTCTCTTGGTGGACGAATTTTAGGGAGTATATGGGAGGAAATCAATTCTGATTTTGTGGTTTTTAATGTTCCTAAAGCCATATAAATAAAGTTTAGCTTTCAATTTTATTGTTGTGAGTGAGTATGTGCATATTTGACTTTTCTTCTTTTGTTAGTTTGGAAAGGAATAAGGAATTTTCTCATTCTCAGTGTGATTCTGTTTGGTTGATGGGTGTTTATGCAGTCTAAGAATTTCATCTTTGAATTTCTTTAACTTACATGAATCCAAGTTTAATTATAATTCCTCTTATGAAGTAGAAAGGTGTAGAATTTGACTTGAGCTTACTGGTTTTTGTGTTGGAAGGCTTGTACCCTGTTTTTGATTGTTATTGGTATGTTAAAAATGAAATGAATTGTAATATATGTATGTATAATCTAGGGGTATGTTGAATGGTCTTTAGTGCATAATTATTGATGTTCTACATTTCATCTACTATCATGGCTGAATTATACTTAATGGATTTAATAAGGAAGGATGACTTTGTTGTGTGTGAGTATATGATTTTTGTTTGGATTGCTGTTAGCAGATGTAAAGAAATTAAGAAGATTGAAATGTTTATGAGTTTAAATCGAGGCTGTAGTTGGAATATGATTGTACATGTATGTTAAAACTGTGCTATACTTGTTGGAAGATGAAATCATAAATAAATGAAGTGTAGTATCTAATGGGTGTTTGTATGGATAAATGAATGTGAGCTAGACTTGTTTGATTGAGGAGTTATATTTGTTTGATTGTTAACTGGTTTTCAATAAATATTGATAGGGATGATTCATTCTTATTTCAACTTGAAAAGGCAATCATTTATATTTTGATTTGAGGTTTTAAGGGAGTAATTTTGAATGTAACTTTCACTGCCATGTTTGGAGTTTTGGGCTGCTGAATTTGAAATCTCTTTTATGATATTAGGGTGAGAAATATTATGTCATAGCATGTGTTTTGGTAAGTAATTCAAGTATGCTTGCTTGGTTATTGAAGTTGTAATGAAGTGTATAAGAAACATATATAAAAGGCAAAGCTATGAAAGACTAGGGTGTAATTGATGTTTATGATGCTTGGAAGTTATTGATGTATTTCTTTGTTTTTATTAAGAATGGCAGTTATGGTAGTGTTAGCTTGTCTTCATCTCTACTTGCTATATGTTAGTACTTGAATGATTTTACTGTGAATGTGAATTAGTGAAATATCAAGGGGCCTTAAGTATCTACTAATCAAACATTAATGGTAAGGAAGAATAAGCTAAACAAACCACTTGAAGAAAGGTTGGGTAGTTTATAAGAACTTGAGAGATGTAAAATTATCATAAAATTAAATATAATTATTAATTTATTATGTGTACATATTATATAGGGCAAGATAGTGAGGTTGAGTATTCGAGGCGTGAAGGGAAGGAGTTTGTTCTGTAGTAAGGTCTGCAGTCAGGTAGCTTTTTCGTTCATTATCATTTATCATGTCTAATAATTGCATAAAGTCCTAAAATCACACTAACCTCAGGGCCGAAAGGTCGCTCTAATCCTGTCAGAAATATTCAGTTTATCAGAGTTCCCCATGACTAGAGGGCATGCTACCCCTAGTTGAGTAGATATAACTGAAATGTTATATTCAGGAGGTTGAGCCTCATGCCACACAATCAGGAAAACAAATTCAAATTGTTGTGTGAGCAGCGGGATTATGGTTTATTAATTGTTTTTATGAATTTATGAATTGTTATGCATGGTAATGAGTGATAAACTGCTACTGGGATTCTTTGAATCTCACCCCTAAAAACATTTATAGAGTTTATGGAAGCTGGTGAGATGGAGAAGACAAGGTTAGCTTGTTGTTTTGGATGCTCAGGAGTGCACTGTAGATAGTTCTTTTGGAAGATCTGTACATGTAAAACTACTTTTGATGTTTATAAACAAACTAAGGCAAACTTGGTGCTTGTATAGTAGTTAGGTGTAAGTTATTGTATATATGTTAATAAAGAAAAGTACCATATCAATAATAACTAACGGTGATAATAGATGTTAAGAAAAATAAATTAATAAATCAATTTGAAAGAAAAAAAAAAGTTTTTAATGATTGGTATTTTTGGGTTCACCACATTTGAAAAATTGTATATAAATCAAATAAAATGCTATATTATAGTAAGAAAAAGCTAGGATGTTACAACTTATAATTGTAAGTGGTACTTGTCTTGTCTTTTTTAATATTGTTTAATTTAATTTGCAGCTGTTGGAGGGACTGTATGGACTCTGTACCGAGCCGTTTAAAAAAGATGAGGATATTGACTTGGTACGAAACCTACTTGCAGAATTTATAATCATTATGTGAGGCAGAACTTGTATAGGCTTCTTATATTTGTTTAAGCAGTCATCTTAGTATAGACATGTGCTTGTCTTGGCTTAGATTGTACCTTTTATCATCTTTGTTGTAGCTGAATTTTGAACTTATTACTAGTAAGGCAAAGATATAGAACTTAGATTATGCCTTTTGTATTTTGTTGTCTAAGTATGGTAATATTTATGAGATTGATAGATGAGATATGTTTTTGCAATTGCTCTGATATTCTGTATTGTGCACTAGTATATGATTTGTGGTCGCTATATCAAATATATCCCTTGAAAGTTGGTAAAAATCCTGTTTCTGATTCACACATTAAACCAGATAAAAAACAGGTTTATCAATAAAAAGAACAAAGGTTTTCCCTTATAACAAAAAATAAATCTGATAATGCGTTCACACCAGCGGAGTTAAAAACAGATTATAAGCTTTACGTATATGCTGGGACTAGAGCATCTCTGCCCATTAGCACTGCCCACTCACAGATTGCACCCAAAATTGATTATAGGCATTAGTGAACACCGATTCCCAAGACATGTCCACCAGATAGGATTAGGGAGTGGGCACTAATGAGAGCACCAGGGGGAATTCAAAATTCAAATTCAAACAATTTACCATTACACTTTCTGTCTTCTCTGCTCTCTAAGAGATGCAACCATGTGGGGAGGCATCAGAGTTATCAAAGACACCGGTGTCAGCTAGAGACAACCACCATCAAAGCCACCATCGAGAAGCAAGAAAGAGAAAGTTCGAGTAGAGATAATGGAGGGAGGAGAACCATGGAGCAGTGGTCAGTGGTCACCACGTCAGTTTCTCAGATCCTAAAACCCCCAAACAAACACGGCAATAGAGGTAGATAATGGAGTTGGTAAGTCATATTATTGGGGTGTTCTTACCATTTAAGCTTAGATTGTTGCTATTTAGTTCATTATATGTGTTCTCAATTTTCTTTTCTCTGTTGTCGTGGCTGCTATATGATCCTTTAGTCTATGCTATATCTATTTCTATTTTTTAATTTTAATTCATTTTCCGTACAAACCCTCTTTGCCCATGACTGATAAAGCCATGGAGCCTAATGGGAACAAAAAATATTGAGCCTACCAAGATCAGGTTAGAGGGATCTATTACCAATGAAAGAAACATATGAAAGGCACTTTTAGTCATGACTTCCACTTCATACCCTCATGTGGATTTTGAACTTTTTGGCATACATGACAGCAGCTTGAACATTAGAATCCTCAAATGGAGTGAAATATGAATTCAGGTTTTGGCAATGAAGGAAGTGGGAACTTTGTGATTTGACCTCTGGATTCAAGAAATGATCCACAATGTCTGGTGACTGGTACAGGGTTTTAAGAAATCTCAAGTCCTGTCGGCTTCTTCTGTTTGTGTTGTCAACTGATATATCATATGGTCATTCAGGTTAGTCCTGTGGATGGTACGATTTTAAAATTTAGAGAGTTGAAAGAAGCAGGTGCAATGATTGAACAAGTCAAACGATTTTACCTTTGCTGTTTGCTCTCTTGGTGCAAATCAATTTTTTTAACATAAACATAGGAATGATTTAACAATATCAGTCGCTTGCACTTAAATGTGAGCACCAGGTTTCTTTTAAAGACTTTTGGAATCTGGATATGATATTATTGTGCTCATTGCTTGACCTCACATCTCATTTCAATATTGGCCTATGTAGCCTCAATGTTGCGGCTGTATCATGACGTTAGGGCCTGCAATTATAGTGGACGCTGGAGATTTCTTCATGTATGTGCACCTCCTAAGTTTTCCTGTCAGTTTAGACTTTAGAAATGATGATTTTCATTTGTGTTTTCCTTTACAGAAACCAATGGGTGTTGGTTGATTACATTTGGTTACCATTAATAATCTTTTGCCACATGGTTTGGTAGGATTTTCATTTTGATGTACTAAAAATTCTGTGCTCTCCGGTCTAATATTTGTTGAATGTATATATTTGTTACAATTGCTATTTCCTGTCAGTTTTATTTGTATTGCTCTTTCTTTATTGTTGTTTATTAGTATTTACATCTCCAATTCATCCTCGGACACCATTTTCTCAAACCCTTTTTCTGACAACAACTCCATTTTCTTCATAGCCTCCATCTTTTTTTGACCAATCCAATTAGTCTTATCTGATCTAATAAACAAATCTTGCATGAACTCTTTTGTCTTTTTCTACAAGTTCAAAATACAGTTTATAGTCAACTATACTGCTAAATCAAATATATTATACATTTAGTCCAATTGTAAATGACATTATTGGAGTTGTATGTATGCCAATAATAAATACTGACATATCTTAATTGCTTATAATATTAAGCCGTGATTATATGATGTAAGAAGCAGCTAGACTCTTGCACTCTCAGCTTCTCTCCTAAACCTGATTATTATTGTGAATACTTGAATGCTCTGATACAATGAGAATGGACTTTTCTAAGATCTTGGGGTGTTCAAGGTCTTTGGCGTCATCTGATTTTTTCCCTCCAATATAGGATACACCAGTGCTTACTGTTCTGAGACTTCAACCTCTTAATATGAACCACGTTAGGTGGCTTACTGTTTTGTGACTTTAACATCTAATTTTTCAGGCCTTGCATCTTAAAAGCTGGTGGTCTATATTATTGCTCGGACCATGTTACTATGATACATTGATCAAGAAGTCGGCAACAGACTTAGATTGTTTCCAAAAACAAGCAAAATGTTGCTCACAAATCTTCTCTTTCATGTAGTACTTTCCGTTATGTAGGATTTATGTTTTTCCAGTTTGTGCTCACTTATTTTTTGGGCAAGGTTTTTAACACTGATTTTCTTATACTTTACTATCTGTTATCCCTTTTGAGAAACTGTATTTGATTTTCCGGTTTATACTCTAGATATTTGCATCAACATTAATTAAGATTTCCTATATTACTCTGTCATCTGGGTCCAAGTTTTCTGCAACTGCTGTTAATTTTGATGTATTAATCTGTTATTGTGGTCTATGTGGTTTAGAGTCATATTACTTACAAGTTTATTACACTTGAAGACATGTAAGCCTTTATTTGAAAAAAATGTAGCCTTGAAATAAAATTCATTGAGTTAAACAAATCCTATAATTACCCTTATAGGAACTAATCATTATCATAAATAGAGAATACATAATGTGCACGTTATTTTTGTTCATGCCACCATTTCCTATAAGCTCATTTAAGACTTTATCTTATATCTCCAATGAATTTGTTATCCCTTAGGCTTATAAATTCAGTTGTCCCAATGTCTGTTGACAATGTTTAATGCATGGATGGACCACTCATACTATTTCATTATTTCTGTTGGAATTACAATTACAATTTACTCATATTTTTCTCATTTGATGTTTCTAAAATTTAAAAGGGGCTAATTTAAGATTCTCTTCTTTTTATATTTCCAAAAGTGGTGGTTTATAATGTTTCTAAAAAAATTCTTGGCCAGTCGTATATTGTCTATTCAATGACCTACTAATTATTAATTGCATTTATACAGTCAAAAGTTTTTTTTTTGCCAATGTCAAAAGTTACTTAACCTGTACCTGTGTAAAAATAATCTAATTATGGTATAAATATTTTTATAAGTTCAATGATTATGATGCTTAGATTGATTACTTTTTCCTAGGCCAAATTAAGTCTGTATATATTCATTCAACGAGAGAGAACAAAAAGAGATGGAAATAAAGGAGTTATAATGATGGAAAATATTAGAGGGACTAAAAAATTTCAGTAATTTTAAAGGGACTAAAAATAAAAATGTTTAATTAGAAGATAGCCTATAAAATCAATAGAACGTACTCAAATTTGCATGTTTCAAATGCATTTAATTTTTATGCCTAATAAACCTTGGAAATATATTTATGATCCTGGAAAATTAATTAATTATGAATAATAAAAAGTTGCCTATAAATCAAATATACCTAACAATTATTTTGAATTAATAAGAAGTAACCTTTTAATCAAAGATACCTAACAATTATTTTGAAATATTTATAATTATTTTTTCCATCAACAATTTAATTTACGTTGACCTTTTAAAGTATTTATTGCTTTTATTAATTTAATTTATCTGTTTTTAATAATAAAAATTTTTCAAATAAAATAAGGAAAATTAGAGTAGGATCTTTCTTTGTTTTTATAAATGGGCGAGTTCGATTATTAAAGCTAAAATATATTACATGTAGTTTAAATTTACTTGGGTGATTCGATGGGGGAGGGTTAAGATGGAGTTTGACTCTTCTTTTATTTTTATAAATGGGCGAGTCTAATTCTTAGATAAGTTAAAAATATTATATGTCATCTATGTTGGAATTATTTGAAAAGATCAAGTGCCAAAAAAATTTATACGAAGTGAACTTTCGGATGGGTAGGAGCCTAGAGGAGTTTTGTTTTTTTTTTGGGGGGGGGTTTAGATAACGGGGTTAGAGATGAAGTTTGACTCTTCTTTTGTTTTTATTAATAGTCAAGTTTGATTCTTCGCCAAGTTAAAAATAACCCATGTAATGTAAATTGAAATTATGTGAAAAGATCAATTATTTAAAAAATTTAAACCAAGTGAACTTTTGGATGCGGGAGGTGCCTGGGGAAATTTTTTTAGGGGGTTTTGAATGGGGAACATTGTTAAGGATGGAGTTTGACTCTTCTATTGTTTTTATAAAGTCAAGTTTGATTTTCGGACATGTTATAAAAATATTACATAGAATCAAATTTTTTTAAATGATTTATTCGTTGTAATTATAAATGTCGCATCGGTACATAATAAAGGTTGAATAACACGTTAAATATAACATATAAGACTCTGCGATGCATGGGGTAAGCCAAGTGGTAATCCACTAAGAAATTCTTGGTGGATTCCATTATAGCTTTAAGCTTTTGTCCATCTTTAGTACCAACTAGGTTTCAAACTATACATATAACTATTTGTGTTTTTTATTAGGATGTCGAACCATTTTGAATTAGTAGGGATGATGCCAAATTTGGAGATGTAAATGGGGAGGGGCACTGGAATGATGTGGGGATTAGGGATAATTTAATTCTTCTACTTTTATTATCTCTTTTAATTATTAAAACATGGATGATCTCTTTTAATTTATTGAAAAAATAACTTGATATTAATTGTTTCAAATAAAATACCTTGAAAGATATGTGTCAACTATTTAATTAAATATATCTCAATTTACCCACATATATGACTCTATTTTCCACCTTTTATGCAAATTATCCCCCTTATCAATGCCCTGAATAAGGGACAAATATTACATGTAATCTAAATTTATATTTTTTTAAAACAATTCATTAGTAATAATCATAGTACTTTGAATATTACATATAGTTTAGATTCTCTTTTTATCTTCTCAAATATCCATGTTGCTTAATTTCATCAAAATAACTTCCTACTAATTCGGGGGCGGGGGAATTCGGTTCTTTTTTGTTGCGGGGGAGGATCACAGGACTGAAAGAGGGATTAGAGATAGTTTAATTCTTCTATTTTTATTATCTCTTTTAATTATTAAGAACATGAATTATCTCTTTTAATGGATCGAAAACAATAATTTAATATTTACAGTTTCAAATAAAATACCTGGAAAGATAAGTGTCAATTATTTAATTAAGTATGTCTCAATATGTTTTTTAATTTGCATGCAAATTATTCTTCATACTTCCACAGTGTATGATATTTCATTAAAAATAAAAACGTCCCATGCATCGCACGGGGTAAAATTCTAGTTGAAAGTGGTTTGTAAATGATCTGCAAGAATGCAGATGACTATATAATGCATTCATAAAATTTAAAAAAAAAACATTTCACGACCACACTTTCGACCATGTAGTCGTGATAGGTGTATAGGAGGCACCAAATTAGGTGCCTCCTAAGAGGCTATCAAGACCACACATTCAAAGTTGTGGTTGTGATAGCCCTATCACGACCACACTTTAAGAAGTGTGGTCGTGATAGGTGTATAAGAGGCACCTGTTAGAATCTTAAGTTTTGATGAAGACTAAAATATGAAAGAACATAATGAACACTTAGGAAGAATTAGATTAAGTTAAAATCCTAAGTTAGAATACAATCGGATGTAAAATCACAACCGGATGACTTAAAGCAATAACAACGTAACTAGCGCTTGCGGATGTAATATACATCCCGTAGCGGAAGTCAATTGAATGCTAAGTCTGAACCTAGTGAACCTAGTCTAAGCTAAAATCCTAAGTTAGAATACAATCGGATGTAAAATCACAACCGGATGACTTAGAGTAAAAACAACGTGACTAGCACTTATGGATGTAACATGCGTCCGATAGCGGAAGTAAATTTAACACTAAGTCTGATCCTATATAACCTAGTCTAAGTAGGATTGCTTCCCATAGCAAAATGCTTCCCATTGCACTTGATTATATATTACTCTGTTGGACTAACATTTGTATGCAGAACTTAGCTCTCACTTCCGATAGCAAAAGAGCATCCGATAGTGGACACTCTCTGCATTGCACAAACTTGGACTAACACTTGCAGATCGAAGCACTTACTTCCGGTAGCTAAAACTCATCCGATAGCAAGTACAAGATTCAGAGTCCGTACAAGTGCTCAGAAGTCAGAGTTGCTTTTTGGCAGAGCAGTGTTGTCAGAGTTGCTTTTCCAGAGATAAAGTAAGTCAACCCTGCTGAGCATTTATGGACATTAATGAGGACAACGGTAGCATAGAAATAACGGATATATTCAAACGGATTTATTGTTGTTCAAACATCTGAAGTATTAGAGGCTGCTATAAAAGAAATAACTTCAACATTTATGAGGTTACCGAACTACAATCGAGCATTCAAAGCATAATACTCAGAGAATATCCAGAAAGCTAAAAAGTTCAAGAGAGCACTTAATACTTAGAGAGTTATTCTTATTATTATCATCTTGTACTCTTTGTATTTAAGTCTCTACATTTATTGAGAGCATTTATTGTACTTAAGTGAGTATCACAATCTGTTCATTAAGTGAACTTAGTAGTAAATCCTTTGTGTAAAGGTTGAACCCTTGCAAGTTGTAAGGGGGAGCTAGTTAGGTTGTAAAGGTTGCAAGTTAGCCCAGAAAACTTGTGGTTGTAAAGGTTGCAGGTGAACCCGTTTGTAAAACCTGTGGATTAGTGGAACTCAATCAAGGGATTGAGAACTGAACGTAGGTCAAGAGTTAGACCGAACCAGTATAAAAGAATTTGTGTTAGTGTTTTATTTTATAAGTATTAATTTGTAGCACAATTCCCCCCCTCTTGTGCATCCTCACTTTCAGCACCTAATTTGGTGCCTCCTATACACCTATCACGACCACAGTTTTGTAACACCTATCACGACCACAAATATGTGGTCGTGAAAACACATCTTTTTACGACGCGCAATTCCACGACCACCTATTTGTGGTCGTGAAAAGCCAATATTGTGGTTGTGAAAGACCTTATTTCCAGTAGTGTGTGCTTAAATGTGATTATCATAATTATATATTTTTCAAAAGCTTTCAGAAAAAAATATGCAATATAAAAGGACTTTTTAGTTTTTATAGTACTCCTTTTAATCTTTGGAAAATAATTGAATTCACTTTCATTTCATAAATAGTCCACGGAAGTTCATGGGCTAAAGCTGAACAAATTATAGAGGCAAAGATGCAAATCAAGATGATGATGATGAAATGGACTTTAAAGGGTATATAAAGAGAAAATCTGCATTCCTTCGGGGACATCTGATAATTGGAACGATAAAAAAATATTAGCATGGTTCTTGATGACACGCACAAATCTAAGAGCGAAAATTTGCATGTTCAGAAAATCCAAGTTACTTATGGCTTTAGTGGCTGCATTTATACCAACTTTAAGCAAGGTTTTGACCTGTGTGTGTGTTATTATATCATGTTTTGCCCTCTCATTGTCAACGAATAAATTAAAGGAAGACATTGAAGAATTTCTAAGAGCCACTCACAAGTAAAGATTAAAAATATCAACGAAGGTAAGAAAAGGATACACACAAGTTGCTGGAACTGAAGGAAGGTAAAGAGAGAGTGAGGAGAATGAAGAGAGAGAGAGTGGAAGTGAGGAATCTTAAATGAAATATGGGAGGAGAGTGTGCGGTTTTTGAAGATGATGACGAGGAGTAAGGAGGTGCTGCAAGAATTACCATTTTGCCCTTGTTATCTTATCTTGTTCATGTATATTTCTAATTTAACTTAAAATCAAGGATAAATGTGCTAAAATAAATCCATACATAAATTAGTATATTCCTCCCCCCAATTTTATCTATAACACAGTATTTTTCATAAAATTTCCAATATAAAACTCACTTAACTATTTTTCTTTGTTGGTAAATAACTATTTTTCTTTAATTTCTAGAGATAATAGGTATTAATTTCCTAAAAATACATTCATTATAAAAACTCACCAAACATATTCATATGTAAATCTCTTGGAATAAGTTGTACCATAGTTGCAAATGCAATATACATCTTCTTCATAAGTCAGTCAGTCAATTAGGACTTCATGTCATATTCACTCAATCAAGTGAGTTAGTCCTAATATTGGTGCTACAATGTGTTAATCCACTCAATTAAGTAAGCATCGAATTAGAGCATTAGGTATTATATCTGCTCAATTAAGTGAGCTAGACATGAGTTAGAACTTAAAAACGTCAATGTATTAATTTGTTCATTTTAGGAGTAAAGTGTAAATGTGATTTTAAATGTAATCATATGTTCATTGAGTGAATATTTATTTGTGTGAACTTAAATGTGTTAATTAGGACATTAAAGGGACACAATTGTATGAGTAAGCTCCAACATAAAATTAGCTCATGAGAGTGAGCAAAAACGAAGATGAGTACAAGCCTCGTTATATTAGATTGATTTAAGAGCGTTGGGCCAACACTTATTCTTAGGGTCTGTACTTAGAGTAGTTATATGAGTCCGTATCAGGATATCCAAATATGAGCTTAAGTGTATAGCATAATCCATTCAATTTAGTGAACAAAAGCTACCAAAAAGTTATTTGAACTTAAAAGGGTGACAACCTTATAGTTGTAAGAGGGAGTGGTACCCAAGTACTGATAAATTTTGGAGGTTACTTAAAAAGGAAAGTGAGAAGCTATGTGCTTTGAGCTACAACCTAATTGATAAAAGAGACCATAATCAATTAAAAAGGGAGGCCCAGCTGTGCGTTTTTGAAGGAGTAAAAAGGGAGACCTACTTGCTTGAAGGAATCATACACACAAGGAAAAGCTAGAGCCAGTCGGGCCTAAACAGGAGGCCCTTTTCTAAAAAGATCCCTATTTTTTAAAGTTTGGCCCTAGAGCACTCGGGCCAGGCTCAGCCATCAGGGCTTTGGCCCTTTAAAAAAGCAATTTTTTTAAAAAATTTCAACCATATAATACACCACAAGTTCTAATACACAAGTACACCACATAATACACCACAAGTATATAGATACACCGCAAAGTCACTAAATAGAAAATTAATAACATTCAAACACTAATACGCCAGACACAAGTACACCATGTCATCATCTAAGAGTGTTCTTCATTATCTAAATTAATATCATCAACATTTGATTATGGAATGGGTGTGGAGCATTTTTCATTCAAACAAACTCATTCTAGTTCTACTTATCAAATATCAATTTTTGCCAATCTATATATCTCATATCCTAGAGATTTTCAGAAAAACCTTACATCAATAAATTACTAAGTGCTACTAAAGATTCAATAGTAAAGAAAACACTTTAATTCAAAAACTACAAATCTAGAATCCGAACAATTACAAATTATTAAATTTACAAAATTGAGCATGCCATTTTCCTTTTTTTTATTATGCAAATCCCTCATATCTAAACAAGCCTACAAATTTTCCAATAAGAAAATCATGAAAAAAATGTGAATTAAAGAATTGGAAGCCAATAACACGTTTAAAAAAAATGTAAGATCTAAAATATTCAAAAATTGTGCACGCCATTTTCGTTGAATCACACAATTTCATCCTATCTAATCAAGTTACGAATTTCCCATCAAGAAAATATGAATAAAATCTTGAATCAAAGAACAAAAATTAGACTTGAAATCCAATAACACAATTGAGTCAATGTACAATCAACTTGAAATCTCTCATATTTTTAGTTTTTAAAATAATGAAGGGGAAAACGGGCTGGCCTAAACGAGCCGTCTCTTAAAGACCGCTCTCAAAGCCCTCGGCCTTTACGGGTCAGCCCTTATAGGCCCGCACCCTATTTTACCATTAAATCCCAAGTCCGGCCCTCATCGGGCTTGGGAAAAAACGGGCCGGCCCTACGGGCTCGGTCCGTATTGTCAGCTCTAGAAAAGACACGAGAGGGGCGGCAGTTTTGAAGTATTCAATTACAATACAAACACATACACACAAGAAGGGAAGGAAGAACCAGCACAGTTTGGTTTTTCTGAATGATCTAGAGACGCTAAAGAGGAGAGAAGATCTAAGCACTGTTCATCACTATAGGCACAAGAGAGAGGTTCACTGCAGTGCTGTGGACTAATTACTTTGGAGAGAACTTTATCGACCTCGATCAGATAATAAGAAGAGGCTGAGGACAGGTTTCTGTGGGTAGACATTGTTGGATTTTTGTTCTTATTCTTCCTTGTCACAATAATTTCATATTCAGTTTCAATATGTTCTTATTCTTCATTGTTGGATTGACTAAATTTCTTTACTAGACTATTATGAACTTATTTGTAACTTAGAGATTTTTCCCACTATTTAGTTATGTTTACGTTAATTATTGATGGGTTAAATAGCAAATTCCCCCTAAAAGTTTTCCCATTAGAGCATCCCCACCCTGAAAGTTTTTTTAGGAGCAATTAAGCCCCTGAAGTTTTATTTTGGAGCAATCAAGCCCCTCTCTAACAATCAAAGAATGTTGACCGTTACATTTGACGTGAGGAAAAGAATCATGTTACACCTGTATCTCAAGGATGATGTGGTAAACATTAGTTGCACAATCATCTCCTCCACCACACCCTGCGAACCTAGCCTCCTCTCCTCCGAACTCGGCCTCGTCTCCTCCCTCCTCCACCTCTCCCTCCCTTCCAACAATCTCTCCTCCACCCTTTATGTTACCAGCGAGGAATGATTGTGCAACTAATGTTTGCCACGTCATCCTTGAGATACAGGTGTAATATGAGGTGTAACATGATTCTTTTTCACATGTGAAATGTAACGGTCAACATCCTTTGATTGTTAGAGAGGGGCAAGATTGCTCCAAAATAAAACTTCAGGGGCTTAATTACTCCTCAGAAAACTTCTAGGGTAGGATGCTCCTATGGGGAAACTTCCAGGGGGAATTTGCTATTTAACCCATTATTGATTATTGGTTAGTGTTTCATAACCGTTAGACATGTAGACATGTTTGGGAGTTTAGAATTGAACTCGAAAAGGGAAATAGACCATGAGATTGAATAGTGTAGGATTAGATATATCTAGAAACACTGCGTGCATAGTCAAATTAGATTGATATCGACATGAATTGTTGCTAAGACATTACATAATTAAGTTAGGTGTGGGGGTATAAGTGGATAGTCGCACATTTATAGAAACTAGTCCTCTAATTAGCTAGCTAGCTAGTTAAATTAGTTCATAATTAATTTAGTGAGAATAATATCTAAGAAGCAAATAAATAAGAGATTAATGACTCTAGTTTGTTCTTTAGACTCTTGAATTTCATACTAACTAATGTTATATTTTCTTAAATCATAGTTATTCTCTTTGATTAGCTTAAAAAATATATAGTTTTTCTTATGTTTGCTCATCAACTTAAACGACTCAAATCAAGAATCAATGGCAACCCAAAAAAAAAAGTCAATAATTCCTATCCTTCATAACTCTTATGTATATATCTGAAACAAATTATCAAATTATGATTTAAGTAAAAGCTTCTACCTTTTTTTTTATGTTTTTTCCCAATACAAACCAAACACACTTGTAACGTCACTGCTTGTTGTAAAACAAGAAAAATCAATTCTTATTCAATCATCAAAAGCTTAGTACAACTGGAAACACTTAGCAATTGAGAGAATATGGAATACTACTACATATTCTTCAACTGGTCAAATATTTTCCGTATCAAATCTTAAGCTGATACTCAATCTAATTAGAATCTAATTATATATTTCTTATCGCATGCATAATGCTCGATCTGATACCCTGCTTAATCTAATTGGACTCTAATTATTTATTTCTTATGGCAGAATGCACACTTCTCCAAGCAAATTCTAAAGAAATTAGAGTTTGAATGGAGGTCTACAAACATAATTAACAATAGCACTCAACACAGCTCAATCTCTCGCAGATAGAGTTTATTTATCAATGACTCAGCTTAAACAAGACTCAAATTGAGGATGCCCTTAGAAGTGTTAGGCCATGACTTTTCCTTGGCTTTCATCAGCAACACTCTAGTCCAAGCAACCCATCCCTCCCATGGATGCCTCTTGTCCCAAGTACTTCCCCATTCCAACAACAAAATCAATCCTCTCTCTGCTTCCTTCTCAGCCTCCTCATACCTCCCTTTGCTCAAATAAACTTGACTCAATAAAACATGAGGCTCTCCTATAAATTGATTTTTCTCAATACATCCCTTCAAAACCTCCTCAACTTTCAAGCTTCCCACATTATTATTATTATTATTATTATTATTATTATTATTATTATTATTATTATTATTATTATTATTATTATTATACACAGCTTCACAATACAAAGCCCTCGCAACAATTTGATCTTTTGCATCTACAACTCTTGTGCAATTCTCTAACACAGGTGGCACCACCAACTCTAAATGTTCATCTCTTCCAGTGTCCTCAATGATAGTACCACTCTTTCTTTTCCTTTCTTCAATGAATATCTCTTCCTCTCTCACAACTAAATTGTACACAGCAGCAACCCTGGACATCAAATTCATCCACAACCCTGGCTTCCCATCTCCCGGCCACAAAGCCTCATAGTTGTTACCCGTGTACTCAAGGCGGCCATTAGAATTTTCAAACAACATGTCCTGAAAACCAAACAGTTGTTCGCTGAAATCCGCGATGGTTAACAAAAGGAACAATGCTATGATCCTTCTAGAAACATGTACATCTTCTCCAGTATGCAAATGCTTCGTTCTCACACCATCATCAGGAACCAGACTCTGCAGTTTCTTTCTCCACCCTTCTTCACCATTGAAAAGTCCCTTCTCCTTCGCATTCTTAACCGATATCTCAGAGAACTTAAGGTGTTCAACGAGTTCAGAATCAGAGTAATGATAAACAAGGCCATCATAAATCATTGGTAGCCTTGGCACACTACAAACCAAGTAAACCAAACGCTCAACTTCAAAGCCTACGTGAGACCTAAGGGTGTCACGTTCAGTGGAGGGGTTAAAAATAACAAGGTTGACTTTGGATCTTGGATAAGCAGGGTGGAAGAGGCCAAAGAGAGAAATGGTCAATGGGTTTTTCCAGAGGTGAAGGACACGGAAGATGCCTATGAGGTGTAGGAGGAAGGTGTGGTTTTTATGCCAGCACTCGCCGGCGCCGGAGGAGCGAAGGACGGTGATAAGGGCTGGTAAGTTGGGATCAATAGTGTGGAGTTCATCACGGAGAAAGGGACGAGCTAAGTCTAGGAGGTTTTGGAGGTAATGGGTTTGTGAAGGCTGTGAAGGAGACAGAGAAGATGATGATGTTGCCATGGTGAGAGATGTGGAGAAACTAGAGATTGGTGAAGGGTAAGTATGAGCAAGAATGTGTGATGTCTATTCAGGGCAATGCTGTATCTCTCGAATGACAGGAAGGTCGAATATATAACAGAGGGAAAGTTTGGAATTGTTTAAAATATGATTTAAAGTAAATTACTGAAATGATAGAAATTAAATTACTACAAGAGATGATGAAATTATAAAATGTTTCTTGAGAAAAATCCCACAAAAATCCCTTCAAATTTAGGAAAATGATAGATACGTTGAATTAGCCAAATTTCAGATCAGTCTCAAGAAGAAATGTAGAATTTTGTATTTTTGTAATAGGTGTCAAATGCTCCATAGAGCTATGGCCTTCGAGGCCCAAAGATTGTCTCTCGATCAAATTCTTGCATGGTTAGTGAAGGACCGTCTATATATTAACTTATCATAAATACTATCGTAATGATGACTCCTTATATTTAGTTTATTTTTATAAATAGATTATTATATTAGGGGAATCATTAATTTAAAAATCGAGAGATTTTATTGATAATTTGGAAAAAAAAAATTGAGACATTAAAACAGATTTCCTTTCACAATTCATTCATCCGTGCGAAGGGGAGGCAACACATTAGAAAAGGAAAGAGCACCAAGATTTTTTTTAGTTAGCTCCTCCCATGCATTAGATGAAACTAATTTCTTATTGTTCTGAAATCCCATATAGGGGGGCAAAACACCATGCGTGTGAATTTTTTCCGTTCACGAAGACTATATATTTGAACTCTCAACCACTTGTTTAACGGACAAAAGCACCAAGTCTTTTAAGATGAATTTTGACATACTTCGCTTAATCGTATTAAATGAAACAAGAGACATATTATTGAGATAAAATTTGGTGTTCTAAAGGAGCCTAAATATAAGAAATTTAGACTAGACATAATTGAATCGTTTAGCATTTAGATGGATCTTCTATTGAAAAAAGAGACATCTATCTAATTGGGATAAAATTTTTTTTTTAAAGGAGGCTACATAAAAGGAATCTAGACTATACCTTCAATTTTTGTTTAGGATTTAGGATTGCACTCAGTCTAGTATAATAAAAGAACCACCTACTACATTAGAAAATAATTAAATTATAATGTCTTTTAATGAATCAGAGACATTTTTAGGTAATTAAGAGTCCTAGACTAGCGTGATACTTTTCTAAGGCCGGCTCTCTTGAGTTGGCTCTATCATCTCTCCCCCTCCTCTCAAACTTTTTAGGTGGTGGTGAGATCTCTTCTCTCGTCGTTGTACGAGCTTTTTCATCGGCGTCTCCTTCCCCGGTTCATACCGGGGAAGGAGACATTCATCACTTTCATTGGTCTGCTTTTATATTTCTTCCATTTTCAAATAAATTGGTTTAGGAGGTTCGACGGCAAGAGAAATTTCTTCTACCAAATCTTCATCTTATGTATTAGTTTTGTGGGTATGTTTGTTTCCGTGAGATCTACTCATGGAGTTTCTTTGAAAACCAAATTGATTGGTTTATTGCCGATAAGAGGTGTGGATACTTTGAAATGGTTCTTTGAACAACCACTACTCAATGGCGTTTCTACCGGTGACGGTTCTTTTCTACCCACAAATTTTCATGAAGGAAAGATGGAGAGGATGATAGGGTTTTTTCGGCGCCGGCGGCTCCCTCATATCCATGTTTACCATTTTAGGGTTTCAATGTATTATCATTTGAATTTTCTTTTTTGCATACCTTTGTATTCTCATTTTCTAATTTAATAAAAATTTCTGCTTCTTGATAAAAAAAAAGAGTCCTAGACTAGCAAATATAGTGTTGTTCATTGCAATCAAAGGGAGGAATTGGACATTAAGAAGTAAGCAAAGCTATGATGATATAGACCATCAGTTTTTTTCATTAACAGTAGCTTAGATTTGTTTCCTTTTTCTTGTCAGGATTTATTTTTTATTTGATAATTATTCTGCTTGTTTCTTGTTTAAATTAAACGAAAGTCCTCTTGGGAACGATATTGCTATTTCATACAACCAATACACTAAGCTAGCAGAGTCTTTGGCTAGAAATTATTGGTTTCATCATTTTTTTGGGGTCATTACCAGATGGAAATATGATATTGTGAAAGGAAATCCCCATTCAATGTCTCAAATTGATATCTTTTGAAATCATAACAAAATCACATAATTTTTTATTTTAAACAATCTACTAAATATGGGAAGTTATCATATACTCACTAAATGGGCTTATCTAGAGCCACAATTTTATCTCAAAAGTAGAAAGTAGTATTTGATTACTCTATTCTTTTTTTTTTGATTTGATTTCTCAAGGGTATCCCACCCGCGTGTCAAGTGGGACTAATCCTTCGTTGTTCTGAAGTCCCATGTAGGGGGTAGACAGCTGGCCTGTGAATTTGCTCCATTCGCAAGGACTGGGGATCGAACCCCCAACCACTTGTTTAAGGGGCGAGAGTACTTACCACTTGATTACTCTATTCTAAAAACTTTACATGTAGTTAGTAAAGAAGGGGAAAGATATTTTACAACACAATCATACTTAATGTACAAAGATAATATGAACACGTAATTAACTACGTAATTAGTTTACCGGTTTAAGGCCATGGTATCCATTAAGGTCTCAACTTCTAGAAAAGACACTTATGTCATATGGAAAAGCTACAAACCCCAAAATTGAGTGTTAGTTACTCCAATTCATAATCATAGAATCTTGAAATGGCACTTTATGAGTTGATGGATAGAAAAATATAAGAAGGCCACAAATATCTTATTTTGATATAACTAAATTACATAATACTACTATACTAAATATTGGTCAATTATAAACCCATAACCTTTTTATTTTTATATAACGGTGTCGTTAACATGCTATTTTCTTTTAAAAAAAACTGTAAATCAACATATTAATAAAAAAAATAGTGGCATCTATCCTACAAGGCATTTGATAATTTTATAATTATTACAGTTCTTACTCAATATAATATTAAATATTTTCCATTTTATTATTTGTTCCAAATAATCATCAAAATTCAATATAAAATATTTATCTAAGAAATTTATTATATAATATTTATCTCAGTAGAAAAAAACTATGTGCTTAACTTCATGTTTTTACTACTGAGATTTTTCATGTATCATATTCTATAATTAAGAAATTTATTTTGTTTTATTTGTTCTCCGCAAACTTGTCAATTTTACCTTGTATAAAAAACATGGTGTAATAAGGTATACTTGAACAATTTAAGCAAAAAATAAAAATTAAAACATGCATATTAAGAACATATGATGCATCAAGCGTTTGTGATTTTTTTCTTACTATTATATAGTATAATATATCAAGTTCATGCTAGCATTCAATAATTATAATTTTAATACCTGTAAGACATTTTTTTCGACTGAATATTAGGTCTTGATTAAATAGTCCTTTCTACTAGAAGATCTTAATTAATGATTGTTTTGTATTTTTTGGATTGTGTATTAGCTAGTTCTCACATGAATATATCTAATTAGTTTGACTACATGGAAGATCTCTGTTATAATTAAATACCACGCGTGTTCTTTTATTCATAATTACTCCATCTTGATATTGGCATCAATTTCTGCAGCAACCGCAACTGCAACTGCATACAGGATACGGGTAAACAAAACCAAACGAATGATATTACAGAAAAGATTATAGAAACCCTCCTTAATTTTGGGTAAGTTATACATAACCATCATGACCTTTGAATGGTCAAATTAAGCTCCATGAAGGCTCATGTTTTTAATCTTTTTCGTTAATTAAAAGGGCAAACACTAATGACTTGAGGTTTAGGATATAAGTAGGATTGAAAATGAAAACTTCCACTTAAAGGGAGATATCAATGCACTAGGATACAATGTCATTGGTTCATGTTTTCACCCTACACTCACTTGCCCTTAAAATTTCTAGTAAAGTCTATGGCTTTTCTCATATACTACCTCCGGTCCTAAATATAGGACATAATTGACTTTTTTTTTAGAGATTAAGGTTGCGAAATAGGTTATTAAATGATGACATATTTGATATATTTTTAGATTATCCATTAATTTATAGGTAAAATAAACTAGTTTAAGTGAAAAAATTAGGTATATCAATTTATAATTAACTTATTTTGCCTTTTTAAGGATTTTCCAAAAAAAGTCAATTAGGTCTTATATTTAGGACCGGAGGGAGTACTATTTTTTATAGGGTAAAAGATCAAATTTGTCCCGGAAGTTTCCCCTTGCATCATATTTGCCCTTAAACAATTTTTAAGTTAAATTCACCCCTCAAGTCTCAAATGGGTTCAATTTGGATGACATGTCACACGTTTCTGAGTGAAAACTTCCAGGGCGAATTTGATCTTTTACCCTTTTATAGGGTGAAGGTGCAAAAATGATACTAAATTTTACCTAAAATTGCATTTGTAATACTAAAGTTTCGCGAGGTGCAAAAAGAAACCCGATTTGGTGTTCAAGTGCAAATATAGTATTTTCACTTGAGGGAAATAAAATTTAGATATGAAAATACTCTTATGCCCTCATTCCTCCCTCATTAAATTTTTATTTAACAAGGGGCATAAGAGTCTTTTCATATCTAAATTTTTTCCCTCAAGTGAAAATACTATATTTGCACCTGGACCCCAAGTCGGTACTATTTTTGCTCATCGCAAAACTTACGTATTAGAAATGCGATTTTTGCACCTTCACCCTTTTTTATATACACTTTTTTATATTAAAAAGTGATCAATGAAATATTTTACATGCATTTTACGTATTTTGTATTTCAAAGCATTCTATTTATAAAGTGCATGGGCAATAAAAATATTTTAAAAATCAATTGGAAAATTTATATTTTCAAATATTTAAAAATTATGTAAATAATATGTTAGTTGTGAAGGATTATTGTTGTTGTTAATATTTTAACATGACATTTTATATAATGAAAAAAAATTAAAATTGGAAATGACAAAAGCTATTAACTTAACTAGAATGACAATTTGAACAACAAGAGAGTTCAAAGTTACTTCTATTATATTACATAGTTATAAACTTAAAATAAAGGGAAAATGCCATTTAAATCTCTCTAAATATACAAAAGGACAATTGAGGAACTCAAACTTCCAAAAGGACCATGAAGGAACTAGGACCTAGTTGACATTTTAAAATTGTGTGAAAAGACAAAATTGTCCTAATCATAAAACAGAAATTACTAACCACCCTTACACCCACCATTTTCAATAGGGTGGTTAGTAATTTCTGTTTTATGATTAGGGCAATTTTGTCTTTTCACACAATTTTAAAATGTCAACTAGGTCCTAGTTCCTTCATGGTCCTTTTGGAAGTTTGAGTTCCTGAATTGTCCTTTTGTATATTCGGAGGGATTTAAATGGCATTTTCCCAATAATAAATGTTCCTTAAATTGTCATTTCAACATACATATATTACATCATTATGTCACATCAGATTTTATCTTAAAAAAGTGAGTTTTAGCTAACAAATTACTAGATAATAAGCAATGAAAATAATTCTTGATTATTACAAATGGACCAAAATATTGTATATTATGTTTGGTGCTCCTTCTATATTATAGAGTACTGAAAATGCTCCTTTACCCCACAATTTAACGGTCAAAATTTGACACATAACGGTCAAATTTGACTTATTTAACGTCGTTACTAAATAAGCCACGAAAATAATTTTTAGTTATCACAAATGGACCACCTAATATTGTATATTATGTTATGTGCACTTTGCTATATTTTAGAGTACTAAAACTGCACCTTAACCCTAAATTAAAAGATCAATGTGCTTAATATAAACTTTCAAAGGTAAGGGATGTTATGTGCAACTGACCCAAAATTTAAGGGTGTTGTTTTATATAATTTAGCCAAAAAGACAAACACTTTTTACATCTCATATAAAGGAAAGAAATTATTCTCCGTAATTTTCCCATGATTAATCTGTTGGAGAATATTTTGGGGTTAATTTCATATGTTTTGTGTGGTTGCATAGATTTTTCATGTCTCATATATTAAGAAATCTATTTAGTTTATTTATTCTCTCCAGATTATGAAATTGCTCCTTATGTTATAGCAACATGCGTGGTGTAATAATTGTATAAAAAAAACCTTTTGGTGTAATATTGTATAATTGAACAATTCAAGCGAAATGCAACAAATATTAAGAACATGATTCACAAACTTGGTGGATTAGCGTGAGTGGTAAGTACTCTCATCCCTTAAGTAAGTGGTTGGGGGTTTAATCCCTAACTCTTGCGAATGACCCCTATATGAGACTTCAGAAAAGCGAGAGATTAGTCTCACTTGACACGCGGGTGGAATACCTTGGGTAACCAAAAAAATAAGAACATGATGCACATTAAATGCATGTGACTTTTTTCTTGATATAAGTGTGTGTATCTAATTTATACTAATTAAATTTTTAAAAATCATAATTTTATTAACCATAAGACCTAGATTATATATTCCTAGCAAATAGAAGATCTTGATAGAGATAATACTCAATTAATTTTATTTTTGTGTACTAGTAATCCCCTCACATTTATATATTTAATTAGTCTGACTAAGTAGGAAGATCTCCATCATAATTAATACCGCATATGTTGTTTTATATAAATATAATTCTGTCACAAGTAAACAAAACCAAACAAAAGATATTATTAAAATATGCTAAATTGTAGAAGGAAAAAACTTACATCCATCTATCTTATATATAAAGTCAGGGCTAACACATCTGCATATTCTCTCTCCTATCTATAAATTAGCGATTCTAAATTGTACTTTAGAGTTTAGACTCGTGAATTTCATACGTATTAAGGTTATATTTTCTTAGATCGTAGTTAATCTCTTCGATTAGCTTAAAAATATAGTTTTTGCTATCTTTGCCCAACTTTTACGAAGCAAATCAAGAATCAAAGGCAACCCAAAAAAAGTCAGTAATTCTTATCCTTCATAACTCAAAAATATATATATATATATATATATATATATATATATATATATATATCTGAAAAAAATTATCAAATCATAGTTTAAATTAAAGTTCTACCTTTTTTTTAATGTTTTCCCCAATACAAACCAAACACACTCGAATCACTGCTTGATGTAAAACAAGAAAAATCAATTCTTATTGGTCAAAAGCTTAGTGCAACCGGAAACCCTTAACAATAATAGAGCTCTAAGAATATGAAAATACTAGTCCATATTCTTCTATTGGTCAAATATTATACTTATTCAAATCTCAAGCTGATATACTCAATCTAATTGGAATCTAATTATTTATTTCTTATTGCATAATGTTCAACCTAATCTAATTAGACTCTAATTATTTATTTCTTATCGCAGAATGCACATTTCTCCAAGCAAATTCTAAAGAAATCAGAGTTTGCATGGAGATCTACAAACATATAATTAACAATAGCACTCAACACACAGCTCAATCTCTCGCGAGTAGATAGAGTTTATTTATCAATGACTTAGCTATAAAAAGACTCATATTGAGGATAACTCCTTAATTATATTTAGTTTATTTCTATAAATAGATTATTATATTAGGGGAATCATTAATTTGAAAATTGAGAGATTTTATTGATAATTTGGAAAAAACAAATTGAGACATTAAAAAACATATTTAGTTTATTTCTATAAATAGATTAAGTATAATGTCTTCTAATGAATCAAAGACATTTTTAGGTAATTAAGAGTCCTAGACTAGCAAATATAGTGTTCATTGCAATCAAAGGGAGGAATTGGACACTAAGAAGTACGCAAAACTATGATGATATAGACCATCAGCTTTTTTCATTAACAATAGCTTAGATTTGTTTCCTTTTTCTTGTTAGCGTGTAATTTTTATTTGATAATTATTCTGTTTGTTTCTTGTTTAAATTAAACGAAAGTCCTCTTGGGAACGATATTGCTATTTCATACAACCAATAATACACTAGCAGAGTCTTAGGCTAGAAATTATTTCTTTCATCATTTTTTTGGGATCATTACTAGATGGAAATATGATATTGTGAAAGGAAATCCCCATTCAATGTCTCAAATTGATATCGTTTGAAATCATAACAAAATGTATTAATACCACATATGTTGTTTTATATAAATATAATTCCGTCACAAGTAAAAAAACAAAACAAAAGATATTATTAAAATAGGCTAAATTGTAGAAGGAAAAAATTTACATCCAACTATCTTATATATAAAGCGGCTAAAAACAGGCTTCTCAAGAAGCCACATCAGCATATTCTCTCTCCTCTCTATATTTTTTCAGAAAAAAATTCAATTCTCTTTCTCTTTAACGACTCCTTTTTTCCCTCCTCCTCTATAACTGATTGCGCAATAATGGGGCATAAATGTGAGGAAGAAAGAGAATAAAATAGAAAAATAAAAAAGAAAAAAAATAATTTTTTTGTGCAACAATGAGGCAAAAATGTAAACATGGCTTAAGAAAGAGAATAAAATTGAAAATGGAATAAGAAAAGAAAAAGATATGGGAGGGGGTGAGGCCGTGAGGGGGATAGTAGTTGAGAAAATAAGCGAAAGAGATGAGGGACACGTGACATGATTTTAATTGGTGAAAATGTTACTATCCAAGTATTGTGAATGTTTGTGAAAGTTTTGATAAAAAAAGAATGTTTGTGAAAGAATATCAATAATATTTTTTAGCAGGAATTTTAATTTTTTTACTGAAACAGTAAATAAACAAATTTTTTATAAAAATAAATTGAAAGGAACAATTGTAAAAGATAATTATTGAATAGGTTTAAGAAAAATTAATTCGACGGAGAAATTTGTGTAAAGAATAAGAAAGATATTAAATGAAGGTAATATAATTAAATTTAATTACGAAATAATTTTTAAAACATTTGAGAAATGAAAATAAAGATAGAAAACAGGAGAAATATTAGGTTATCAAAATAGTTTTTAAATTGTAGCGAAAAAATAAAAAACTATCAAAATAACTAATTAAGTTGAGTCCTTATTTAAAAATAAGGAAAGAAATAAAAAAAAGAAGGAACGAGTTGGAAAAAATAGGAGGAATATTAGGTTATCCAAATAATTTTTAAATTGAAGTAAATGGAGGAAAAATGGGCAATATTTGTTAGATGAAATAAAAAGAAAATAATGAAGAATAGAAAAAAATGAAGCAGTTATGGATGAAACAAATAACAGTTTTTTTTTTAAAAAAAAGGAGCGTGACATGTGGTTTCTTAAGAAGCCTTCTTTTAACCCTCCCTTTATATAAAAGATAGACTAGTATCAACCTGCGTAATACGCGGAATATAATATTTTACGTTTTGCAAGTATATATATTAGATAACTCTGATACCATAAAATAGTATCAATATTTGTTAAAATTTAATAAAATTCAATAAAATTTATCTTTTATCAATCTTATGTTTGTTTTTTTACCATAATCTTTCTTATATTTGTTAAAATTATAACTCTATTACAATTTTAAAAAATTAAATGTAATATCTCATACTTTTAGCACTTAGAAATGAATTGTCTTTGTATTATTTATAATATTTTTGCTTAAGTAGCAAAGAAATAATACAATTATTTTGAAAACGACTGATATATACTTAATATTTGAATAAACATCTTCAGGGAAAAAAACAATTAGAGGACAACACAGCAAAATAAACAACAACAAAAAATGTTTGAATAAGTTTACATATAAAAAACACGTATAACATTGTTGAGTTGAAAAATGAAACGTACAATTTCTAATATATAACAAACATTATTAAAACAAGTTGGTGGGTCTAAATGTGCTGGCCTCCAACACCGTTTAGGCCATTCTATCATTTAAGCTGTATTTCATAAGTTTAGCCCTCCACTTAAATGGGCTAGTTCAAAGTACCAGGCTATTTTTCCAAACTCTAGATCATGGTACCATAAATGTAATCACTTCATTAAAACTTTTCCGTGACTTAAATATTTATTTATCCTATTGATTTTATAAAATATTTTCCCAAATTTAAGTATTCATTTCTTCCTTTACCACTATTAGTTAATTTTCATAGTAATCATTATCTTTTGATCAAAAAAAAAAATAGTAATCATTATCTTGCTTTTTTCCAAGAATAATTTTCTCGTTCAATTATTAATATTTTGAAAACTTTTGAAGTGGCTAGAAAAAATTTGTTGGACAGATAAGTTGTCAAATGATTAATCTTTTCTTAACACGCAAGTATATATGCAATATTTGAAAAGTTAAGTATATTATATTATTAATAACTATGACACAAATGTATGCAAACGTTTCATTCGTTTTATGTTGTGCGTGAGCAGTACTAGTGGGATAGTGTCAATTAGGAACACCATAAATAGAGTTTAATCAGAACTTTCAAATCAATAGAGTTTATTTATTTTTTTTTTGATAAAAAAATCAATAGAGTTTATAATTACAAACTAGTGACGCATTATTCAAGAGCGCCTTATAACTCGTTATATATGCATGTACGATAGACTTTTACGTTGTCCAGGCTTACAAGTAACTGTAAAACAAGAAACTAATCTTCGTAAGCATACAAAATTCCTCCACAAACACATACCTAAAAACCCGACAATGAGGGTTCCAAAAATAGTGCATTGTTTCTTTTCACTATAGATCCCTAATTAACTTGATCTTAGTCCCTCACTCTTTGATGTTCCCCTTCTTCATTGTTTACGCAAATGATTATTTTCCCACTTTTCCTCCTTACCTTGTATCTTCTTTAGGTAGGATAATACAGGATTTCACGTAAATGATAGCCACTTTTTCATAAATTGAGGAAAAATAACAAGCTAAGATATGGCATCATCTTTGAATAATCAGCCTCCAAAGAAAGCTTTACGTAATCCAGGAGGTTCATCTAATCAAGGATCATCACGTAACACATCTGGTCAAACTGTGAAATTTGCGAGACGAACATCAAGCGGGAGATATGTGAATTTATCGAAGGAAGATATTGACACGTCGGCCGAATCGTCGGCTGGTGATTATACAAATTACACGGTTCATATTCCGCCCACGCCTGATAATCAACCAATGGACGACACATCGGTGGCCATGAAAGCTGAAGAACAATATGTTTCGAATTCTTTGTTTACAGGCGGATTTAACAGTGTAACACGAGCACATTTGATGGATAAGGTCATTGATTCTGAGGTTAGTCATCCTCAGATGGCGGGAGCAAAAGGGTCTGCATGTGCCATGCGTAATTGTGATGGCAAAGTCATGAAGGATGAGAGAGGGAATGACATTGTTCCATGTGAGTGCAGGTATGTATATATAAATGGAAAAAATATTAAGGAAAGTTTAGTATAGTTTTTTTATCACATAGGAAAGTTTTTCAATTCATCGGGTCATTTTAAGTGTACAAAATTTATTTTGAATTTACAATGTCAATCTTTTCTTATAAGAGATACCATCCAGAGATTGAAAATAGTTTAATTACTTCATAATTCAGCTTTCAAACTCATACTCACTTTTTTATTATTAAAAGAAATCAAGATTCAATTACCATTCAACAAAAGCTTTGAGTTTGTTGAAAATTAAATATATTTTTTTAATTGATGGCGGATCGGAAAGGGTTATTCCTCAAATGAAAATCATAATAGACAAAATTGCTTGAGGGCATTTTTTCGGTAATTATGACTGCTAACTGATGATTATTTTCCCAAGGTTGTGTGATTTTACGTAAGATAAAATTAATAATATAATAGAATTATCACTAATTTTGATAAGAATAGTCTGATCGATGATCTAATGTTGGTAAATTTTGGGTGCATTATGTTAGATTCAAGATTTGCAGAGACTGCTTTTTAGATGCACAAAAAGATAAAGGACTATGCCCTGGGTGCAAGGAGCCATACAAAATGGGTGAACATGAAGATGACTCCCCAAGTTATAATTCAAGTGGGGCATTACAATCATTGCCAGCACTTCCAAATGGGTCATCAGAAAGGGGTATGTCAGTGATGAAAAGAAATCAAAATGGAGAGTTTGATCATAACAGGTGGTTATTTGAAACCAAGGGCACGTATGGTGTTGGCAATGCTTATTGGCCACAAGATGAAATGTATGCGGATGACTCCTCTGGGGATGGCCGTAGCGGACTAATGGATTTAGCTGAAAAGCCTTGGAAGCCACTTAGTAGAAAAACACCTATTGCTAATTCAATCATTAGTCCTTACAGGTGCTTTTATCTTGAGAGTCGTCAGCTAACTAGTTATTTATGTGAAATATGTAACTTTTTCTCTATAAATATAATTAACATGCATTCTTTAACCTTTATCTCAATTCATGGAAATGACAATTTTCTTACATTAAGGATAAAATAAAAACCCATCAACTAATTTGTGCATTTAGAACTAGAGTTATAACTTTAAAAGAAAATCTCTAGTTTCTATTTCTTGAATAAAAATATCCATGTGACTATGTAAGGATGGTGTTGAAAAGATGATTGTTATGAGAATAATTGAACCTTTAGTTAGATAATCCATCCTCCTCTAAGTAATATGAGAGCTCAAAATTTGAATTTTTATGTCTCAAAATATAAGAGCTCATGTTATATTCCCTCTTAATTTATGCATTTTTCCTACTTTACATCTAAATGTCTTTATATTTATTAATGTTTATGTAATTCTCTCTCTTAATAGTATCATAATAAATATGAGTAATATTGAAAAGAAAGAACTACAAACATTCAACTAACTTTTACATGTTTTGGCTTTTGAGCTCTTATATTACGGATTAGAGGGAGTATATTAAGAGATCAAAACGATTAATCAAATTATAAAGAAGTTCTAAATAACCCCTTTGGTTACATAGATCAAAATGTTTGTTTAAGCTAAATATATTTGGTATATATACTAACTTAATTACTGATTGTTCAGGATGCTAATTTTGCTGCGGCTTATAATATTGGGTTTCTTTTTGCACTGGAGAATAATGCATCCAAATGAAGATGCAATATGGCTGTGGCTAATGTCTATAATTTGTGAGATATGGTTTGCCTTCTCATGGATACTTGACCAAATCCCAAAGCTCATGCCATGCAATAGATCCACTGACCTTCAAGCTCTCCATGACAAATTCGACACACCATCACCATCCAATCCCACAGGAAGATCTGATCTTCCTGGCGTGGACATCTTTGTGTCCACTGCTGATCCTGATAAAGAACCTGTCCTTGTCACAGCCAACACCATCCTTTCCATTCTAGCAGTTGATTATCCAGTGGAAAAACTTTGTTGTTATGTTTCTGATGATGGAGGTGCTTTACTTACCTTTGAAGCAATGGCTGAAGCTGCAAGCTTTGCAGATTTATGGGTTCCTTTCTGTCGAAAGCACGATATAGAGCTGCGAAATCCGGAGACATACTTCAGCTTAAGAGCTGATCCAACTAAGAACAAAAGTAGGGTGGATTTTGTGAAGGATAGGAGAAGAGTTAAGAGGGAGTATGATGAATTTAAGGTCCGTATAAATGGTCTTTCAGATTCTATTAGGAGAAGGTCTGATGCATTTAATGCAAGAGAGGAAATGAAGATGATAAAGCATATAAAGGAGACTGGAGCTGATCCTTCAGAGCCAGTCAAAGTAATGAAGGCCACGTGGATGGCTGATGGTACACACTGGCCTGGTACTTGGACTAATCCTTCAAGTCTACATTCCAAACTTGACCACACAGGGATTCTTCAGGTACATCATATAGTTATATTATGATTTCAAGGGCAAATATGAGACTTTAGCACATCATTAGAATATTATGATTAATAATCATAAAATTTTTGGGAAGATTAAAAATAAATCCCCTGTTAAAACTTTTATCAATGGAAAGGACGGACATGACATTTGTAACTAAAATTTTATTTATAGTTTTCACAAATAACTAATTTACCTAATTTTTTCTATTTTACCCAAATTAATGAAGTAGATTTTTTTTATCAATAAATAACTGGAGTGCTAACTCAAAGTTCATTGTGGCTTGAAGATATTGATCATTATAGCCAAAATATGCAATCAAATTAACATTTTTGAATCTATATAGGTTATGTTAAAGCCTCCAAGTCCTGATCCATTAATGGGAAGTGGAGATGACAAGATTATAGATTTCTCTGAAGTGGATACAAGGTTACCAATGTTTGTATATGTGTCAAGAGAGAAGCGGCCAGGTTATGAGCACAACAAGAAAGCAGGAGCCATGAATGCTTTAGTGAGATCATCAGCAATTCTATCAAACGGCCCATTTATTCTCAACTTGGATTGTGATCACTACTTCTACAATTGCAAAGCCATACGTGAAGGAATGTGTTTCATGATGGACAGAGGTGGAGAAGACATTTGTTTCATTCAATTCCCACAAAGATTTGAAGGCATTGATCCATCTGATCGTTATGCTAATCACAATACTGTGTTCTTTGATGGAAATATGAGAGCCCTTGATGGTGTTCAAGGTCCATTTTACGTTGGAACTGGCTGCATGTTTAGACGTTTTGCTCTTTATGGTTTTGATCCACCAATGATTGACAAAATTAATGATAGTAAATCTCAGAACACATTAGATCCTATTCAAATGACTGAATTGCAACCTTTGAATTCTACTGACTTTGATCCAAACTTGAGCATGAATGACTTGCCCAAGCGTTTTGGCAATTCAACTATGCTAGTCGAAAGCATCGCCACCGCGGAGTACCAAGGCCGCCCCTTGGCTGATCACCCTGCCGTCAAGTATGGCCGTCCTCCCGGTGCTCTGAGGGCTCCTCGTGAACCACTTGATGCCCATTCTGTTGCTGAAGCTGTCTCGGTAATTTCTTGTTGGTATGTTCCCAGCTAATCTTGAAATTTATAACTAAGTTCATTCATTTACTACCTTCATTACCTTATATATTTAGCTCAAGGTAATTTTAGTTCTAAATGTAACATTTCAATTCATCCTGTCTCCCAAATTTAGAACTAAAATTATGTTATATATTTTAGCCCAAATTTTACCCAAAGTATGCACACATTATGGGGTATTCCATTCAGAAAATTTTAATAAATAGGATTTATTCGAAAAATCATCTATATATTTTACAAATAATTAACAAAACTATTTCCCCAATCTATCCAAATTAGTTGTTTATCCACCTATTCATTCCATGTTAGTATGGTCTGCTATTATGTAGAAGACTGAAGTCATTAAGTTAGTTATTTCTAAAAGATATGTGTTCTTGTTTCTGAAATACCCTTTTAGTCATTTGCATTGGAAATGACTACTTTAATGAAAAAACATCTTAAATGTGTAATGACCGGAACAGTTTGAAAAAAAATTAGTATATATATTAGAGGCAAAACAGAGGAGAGAATCATATACATATGCATATAATATGAATATTTCTATAGATATGTGTACTGTGTGAATGTTATATGACGTATTTATTATTTATTATAGGTATGAGGACAAGACTGAATGGGGTGACAGGGTGGGATGGATCTATGGCTCTGTCACTGAAGATGTGGTGACTGGCTACAGAATGCACAACCGTGGATGGAGGTCAGTGTATTGCATAACGAAACGAGACGCATTTCGCGGTTCGGCTCCCATTAATCTAACGGATAGATTGCACCAAGTGCTACGTTGGGCCACAGGTTCAGTTGAAATTTTCTTCTCTAAGAACAATGCCATCCTTGCTGGTAAAAGGCTCAAGTTCTTGCAACGCATAGGCTACCTTAATGTTGGAATCTACCCTTTCACTTCCATCTTCCTTCTAGTTTATTGCTTCCTTCCAGCACTCTCACTTCTCTCAGGATTCTTTATTGTTAAGAGTCTTAGTGTTGCCTTCTTGGTCTACCTTCTTGGCATCACTGTTTGTCTCATAGCATTGGCCATTCTTGAAGTGAAATGGGCCAATGTTGGATTGGAGGAATGGTGGAGGAATGAACAATTTTGGGTTATTGCTGGAACTAGTTCACATTTGGCTGCTGTAATACAAGGACTTCTTAAGGTTCTTGCAGGGATTGAGATATCTTTTACTCTCACATCAAAATCATCTACTGATGAAAATGATGATGTTTATGCTGACTTGTATTTGGTGAAGTGGACTTCATTGATGCTTCCTCCAATTATTATTGGTATGGTGAATATCATAGCCATTGTCGTCGCGTTCATGAGGACGATTTTCGCCGCAATACCTCAATGGAATAAGTTTATTGGAGGGGCCTTCTTTAGCTTGTGGGTTTTGGTTCATCTTTATCCTTTTGCTAAAGGTTTAATGGGAAGGAGAAGGAAGACTCCCACCATTGTGTATGTTTGGTCAGGTCTCATTGCCATTAGTCTTTCACTTCTTTGGCTTGCTATTTCCCCACCTGATAGCAGCAACTCTGGTGGAGCCAGTTTCCAATTTCCATAAAGATCTCCTCATCATCAGCACCTTCATGCACATATATATGGACATAATTTTGTATTATACTTTTACTTGGGAAACACTTCGAAGCGGGAACACGCACACAATAGCTTAATTCTGAAATGAGAGGAAAAGAGAATCGAAAGAGGAGGAGAATTATTGCTGTTAAGCAAAATTACAAGGTGAAACCTTAACAAGAGAAGATTTTTTTAGGACTTATTTACGGGCATATGACATTATTAGCAACCCACTACATAAAATTCCTTTTGGGGAGTTTGTACGACTACAATGAGTTACAACATCTAATTATCATGGTTGCATGCACAATGCAAACACACAAGACTAATGGTTAAATAGAAATGATTAATGATCAATCAATTGAAGTTGTTGGTGGCTTAACAAGCTTCATTATATTCAGAAAGATCGTCTTTCACTAGCCTCTATGTTATCTCACAAGAACTTTACATTTCATTTCATATTGCTTTATATATTAATGGGCTGTTATATAACTTCTTTACTTTATTAAATACTTAATTTTTTTAGTGTAATTGTGAGTGAAAACAAATGAAGGAGAATCTCATTCAACATTCCATATATTTTTTTCCTTGTTTTTATTTCTATTATTTTATTTTATTTTATTATTTATTTAGTTTTATTTTTTTTATTCTATTGCTTCTTTCTATATTTCCGTTCATCACCTCCAAGCTTGACTATTGATCGAGCACAATGACATCGTGTGATCCATGTAGCCGACCCCACTTAGTTGGGATAAGGTTTTTATTGTTGTTGTGAGTAACTAATGAGGTAAGGAGGATTTATTATTAATATAATTAATTAGTTGGAGTTAAAATAGCTAGTAATATCTTATCAAAAAAAAAAATAGCTAGTAATATAGGTTCAAAGCATTATTTATTTTTTTTAATTTCAGATGTCTCTCACGATGACCCTAACAATTCCATTATTTTCCTTGTTGCCTTTTTCTATCATTTTTTATGCAAAAAATGTACGTTTAATATTTTCTCATACTTGTAAATTCTAATAAACTATTGAGTGGCTTTTCATAAAAAGGCCACTTAAATCACAAAACAAGAAATGAAACCAGTTGAATGCAGTGTTGGGTTTTTTCTCGAGTCAAAGTCGGATGATGGAAAAAAGTCAAAAAAAAATTAAGATTACCAATTGACCGATTGTACAATTTACTATTTAATTTGTGGAGGTTTGATACCATATATTAAATATTTAAAATCTTGGTATCAAGCCTCTACATAAATACACTAAAAAAACGCTAAATTAACTACACATTTGTGACGGATTTCCACCGCTAATTTGCTGGTCGCTAAAAATTTTGGCAATGGAATTTCGCATTTAGCATCGGATTTTAAAGAATTTGCGTAACAAATCAAATTCATATAATAAACATTCCTCTCCTATTCTTTTCGCGCTAACAAATTTTGAAAATTCGCTCTTCCCGCCCGCGTCCATTGTGTATGTTTGGTGTAACACCCCAAAAATTTAAATAAGAGATAATACAGAATTATTGATAGGTTATTTAGAAATTTAAATTATTAAAAATGAATTCAGGATATTTGAGGTGTTTGTGTCATTTCCTAGGAAGCCAAATGGGTATATAACCTACGTAAAAGCTGAAGATTACCCCTGACAATAACAAGACAGTCTTCCAAAAGTAATGTAGCCGAAGATCCAATGGGAGGGTAGAAACTCTCATTCCTCCCAACTTTCAATTGATGAAAATGGGAGTAGCCGTGAAGCAAGAGGCGTAGGCGTCTCTGTGGGTGTATCAACAACCGAAATAACCAAAAGGCTGAGCAACAAAATTATCATATTCATTGATGAGCGCGAAGTTTCAAAACTTGCCAAGAGAATAGGAGGGGAAGGCAACCACTCATGAACCCTAATTCTAGGACCTAGATCACTTCTTTGAAAAATCCTAAAAAAAAAAAGAAAAAAATAACTTAAATATAAATTGATTTACCTATTTTTTTTCTCTTAAACTAGTTGATTTTACCTATAAGCTAATGGATAATCTAAAAAGATATCAAAAGTGTCATAATTTAATAAATCATTCCAAAAAAGTTATCTAGGTCTTATATTTAGGACCCGAGGTATCACTACATAAACAATTTCTTGGGTTTATGGTCTTGTTTGGGTCATGTTTATTTGGTTAAATGCGTTTAATTTGTCTTAAAATTCAAGTAATTTTTTATATCAAAAATATTCAAGTAATTTTCAATACCACCCCCAATAATTACACTTATTTCCAAAACTATTAAATATTACTCTCTGCTACTACCTCTGTTATGGAAAAATAATTTATTCACATTGGAAACCATGAAGTGACTTATAAAATGGACCAAAAAAATTGCTACTTAGTGACTTATAATAAGGATAAGAGGGAGTAATAGGGTATTGCAAGAATTATTTGAAAATGACAATGAGACATGTAACTTTTACCATTCAAGTTTGAGGTGAAGTATACATAGGAATTTTTGTATGTGGAAAGACAGATTTGAAATCTTATACAAAATGCGTATAATTTTTCAACACAGGTTCGATTGTTTTGTGCATGACTCGCTATACAGAACTTTATGAGAAGGAATTTTTTATCTGACATTAATTTTAAAGAAACTGAAGAAAATGGAAGTTTGATAGATGAAAATAATTGTCATCAAAATCATGAAGTGACTTATAATAAAATGGACCAAGAAAAATTGGTAGTTGGTGACTTATAATAACGATAATTGAATTACACAACTAATTAATGTAATTCAATCATCCAAATGTAATGTAAATAGACATGACCTCTAATTTATATGCATTTTACATAACCCTATTCATTTCACATAACCCAAAAAATAATAAACAATAATAATAAAAGAAACAAGATGTTAAATATTTGATAATGTTTGCATATATTATCTCTCTTTAAAAATAACTCCACTTGCCTTTTGTCTGTGTCATCCTATCTTCTTCACCTATCTCTCTAAAATTGTTGTTTTTCCAAATGTCACAAATTCAAAATTAATTCATAAGTTGCTTGCATAGAGGTGATAGCATACTATAATGCATATTTTTTTAAAAAAACAATTTAGAACATGAAATTGTTTAACTTCTAGTCAAGGTAATGATGATTTACATAAGTCATGTATCATTTCACTTTAACATGTGTTTCACTTATCCCTTACTAATTTAGAACATGAAAAATATCTTTTCGAAGTGAAATTTAAGAAATCAAAGTTTTCATTTTTCATCAAGGCTAAGAGTTACATTTTTCATAAATTTGCACTTCTTAGACATTTCTTTCATATCCATCCACTAAATATCCTCCTTATATTTTGGGATACATTTTATCCTTAAGATCACTTAATCTTCTTGGAATGGGACATGTGAATAATTCTACCATCTTACGGAGAGTTCAGATTTCACAAAGTTGTAAAAAAGGAAAGAAAGAAATGACATTTCCAAAAAAAATTAATTGGAAGAAAAGTTGAAAATGATAAAAAAACTCGCTATATTGAAAACCTAAATTGGCGACTTATGCAAAATTTAGAGTTTAAAAATAAAAGAAAACACCTTGCAAACTCAAAAAGTCATTTAAGTCAAAAGTTAGATCTAAGAAAAGAGAAGAAATAGCGCTTGCTATGTTTTTCCTATGCATAAACTTTTTGGGGTGTACACAGTACACTTGCCCAACTCTTCATTTGTGTCCTATTCATATATTAAACATCTTTTCCTTGTACCTTTTTCCCATGTCTTAACCAATTAAAATCCTTTTGATCTATATATGTATACAACTTATGGGTCAATAGAAATATTAGAGTTTAAAATTAAACCATTGGGCATAACATTCTTGTTAAACTCGTCGCCTTGATAATATCTAGCTCTCAGTAGATAGCATGATTTTAACAATTATTTTCATTTGTGACTTGCGTTTTAAAATTTCAAAGATTTCATGATTTTTGAGTTATACTCACACATTGTCCTCAAACATTTTTTTTTTGAGAAAAAAAAATCTCATTTTGATCCTATTTTTAATTTCACACATGTGACCCTTTCCCAGTCATATCACCTCGCATTTAGGACAACACATGAATTTGAGAATTCTCCTCAATTTTATTGTCATGCATCCACTTCTTTAGAAAATATTGACATTGTTAGGTGAAGTCTAAAAAAAATCTTTTTTTTTACTATGCAAGCATTATAAATGAAGATTGAGGTTGTCATCCTCCATAATTTAAGTCTAAGAATATATGGCTGAACATTCAAAATTTGATACTAAATTTCATAAGAAATAAATTGCAATATATAGTGTAAAACTTTAGAACCATTACTATCACCCTCCTTGAAATGAATTACAATCAATTTCACAAACTTGGGGGCACGTTTGAGGCATATATTCAATTGTATCATACATCCCCTCAATAGAAACTTTCAAAAACTTTTGTTAGGCTAAAGCAAATGCAAAAGCTACTAAGACTATAAAGATCATGCTTCTTTAAGGTCAAAAACTTTAAAAATGTCTTAATTGAACTCAAAAGTTTTTTGGTATGATAAAAACTAAGAAGAAAACAATATCGCTGGTAAGTCTACTCATCATCATCCTCATGCATCACTTCATGCTCATCCTCATTTAGGTTCATATCACTATTACTATCTTCGGTCTCATTTTATAAGACCACCACATACTTAGCATTATCATCATTATTGTCATCATTTGGTTGATATATTTTAATTTGACTAAGACTCATTATCATTGGTTTCCCTTCCTATTGCTTAAGGTCACCAATATTCATCATCAATAGACTTCATATCATGAGCATTTTTGACGTGTTCATTGTTGTGCTTTCATCCCATCATTTGGGCAATGTGTGTTTAATGCCACACCACAACTGATATAATTGCGTGACCGGATCGGTTAGAAGACAAGAGAATAGTAACCGAATGATCGATGGGAAGAAGAGTACCCGTCTCTTACAACCCTAGCCACAAGACGCCACAAGGATGATCAGCCCTTGGTAAGTCGATGATCGATGGGAAGAAGAGTACCCGTCTCTTACAACCCTAAGACGCCACAAGGATGATCAACCCTTGATAAGTCTAGCCACAAGACGCCACAAGGATAATTAACCCTTGATAAGTCTAGTATTCTGGAAAGAATACATGCGAGCAGAGCTCACATAAGAGAAACAAAATTCTCAATTTATTCCATTATGTTCTTCTTAATGTAGTACAATGCAAAGCCTATTTATAGGCAACAATAGAATACTCTAGAATTAAAAAAGGACAACCTAATAATTGGTGCATTAATGATAATTGACAATTTGAATTGCACCTTCCTAAAAACAAGATAACTTTCCTTGAAGGAAAAGTCAGCTTTTCAAAATAGGAAAAAAAACATGAAAACTAAAATCTAATACAACCTAATGCCTTATTTTATGGAAATAAATTAAAAGACTTAAATAAAAAAAAAGTAATCATATTTGATGTTTATTGACTTGACCAACAAGTCACTCTTGCATATCCTCCAAAGGAGTGATTTCTTCAGACCACATGGGCCTTGGACATCTTCTTGTTGGGCTTGACCACCTTTCTTGAATTTTTTTTAGCATGTTGGTCTTCCATTCTATTATTGTCCATGACATGATCTTCATCAACAACACTTTTAGTGTCATACATCCTATTCAGAACCTGATCATTGTCATCATCATTCATGACATACTCAATACTCTACATCATCATCATTGTGATCATTATCACTCTCAATTCAAGTGCGTGATATGTCTAAGCATCTTATTAGTTCTTTCACCCCCATCATTTAGGGCAATGTATGTTGCATGCCATAGTAGTACACTTTTATTGTCATACATCATATTGAGGACCTCATCATTCATGACATTGTGATCAGTCATCATTGTGATCATTCATGACATTGTAATGATTCATGACATACTTAGCATTCTACATCAACATCATTATCATTCTCATCTCAAGTGCATGACATGTATCAGCATCTTATCAATATCATAAGCAAGAAGTAAAGCAAATTCCTTGTCATGGCACTCTCTTAAAGTCCTGTAACGGCAAGCACTCGTCGTAAGTCCTGTAACGGCAAGCACTAGTCGTAAGTTTTGTAACGACAGACACTCTTCATAAGCCCTGTAACGACAGACATTCTAAAGCCTAATAATGGCTGGCACTCGCCGTAAGCCCTATAACGGCAGACATTCGTAAAGCCCTATAACGATAGGCACTCATCGTAAGTCTTGTAACGGCAGAAACTCGTCGTAAGCCCTCTAACGGCATACATTCAAAAGCCCTGTAACGGTTGGCACTCGTCGTAAGCTCTGTAACGGCAGACACTCGTCGTAAGCCTTGTAACGACAGACATTCTTAAAGCCCTGTAACGGCAGACACTCGTTGTAAGCCCTATAACGGCAGACATTCAAAAGACCAGTAACGGCTGGCACCCAAATAAAAGCCCTGTAACGGCAGACACTTGTCGTAAGCCGTGTAACGGCAAAAATTCATAAAGCCCAGTATTGGTTGGCATAATTCTTTCAAGCCCTATAGCGACAGACACTATTCTTTTCAAACCTTGTATTGGCAGACGCCTTTACTTTAAGAATAACCTTGACTACATTTTCCCATCTTTGAACCAAGTAAAGAGGGGCATGACCACTATATTTTGCCCATCCTTCTTTTATGGTTTCCTAGGCCATTTTTGGTCATATTTTCTTGTATTCTTGTTGGCCGGACAAAATAACTGTTATTGTCTTTACTTACTTCATAGACGAGAAGCTCACTCCTCTCAGCTACGAACAAGTAAAGAGGGACAACTGTAAACACCCTATTTTGTCCAGGCCCCACAAAATAATTAATAATAATTAAAAAAACATAAAAATATTGTCAAAAAATAAAAATGATAAAAAACAAAAAAAAATACATGTAAATTTGAAGTTGGTCATGGAGACATGCATTAGGCATCTTTAAGAAATTAGGGGGGCAACAACCAAGAATATTTGAATAAATGTGATGAATGCATTGGATTAAAAAGGTAATTATAATATTTGAATTTTTGACATTTTCTTGACAAAAAGACTTTTGTTGATCTTTAGTATGCTCCCATGGCCATAAACATAATTAAGCCCATTTACAAAGGATTTGCCAATTTTGCTCCATGGACATTATCTTCTCTAGAAATGGAAGCCTTCACTTTTTGAACTTAAATAGAAACAATTCACATATTGTCTCACACATAAAGCCATGTTTAATCAGATCAAAACCAAAAGGGAATTAAAATGTAAACATTTGAATTGTAAACGTTTGAAATATAATTCCTTCTAGATGATTGAATCAAAATTGGAATGGAAGGAATTATTCTGATTTTTGGGTTATATACATTTTAAGAAAAATATGTGTTGATTGATGTGTGAATTAAAATGACAAAGGAGGGCAAATTATGACTGAATATTATTTGCTATTCATACAACGACCATATTATGAAGGGGAGGAATTATCACATTGGTGCATGATTGTACATAAAGGTGCATTTTCAAATGGGAAATTATAAATAGAATAGTCTTCAACATGGGAGAGGGACAAAAGGAAATGTTTAGATGTGATGTGTATTTGCAAGTTGTGTCAACATAAGAACTAAAATTGGAAGTATTCATATTCAAATTGATTCTTGCTTGAGCTCATATTCAAATAGATTCATGCAACGTCCAAATTAAGATGAGAGGGGAGAGATTTATGCTTGACATTTGCTAATGCGATCCAACAAGATGAATTTTAAATTTCAAATGATCCTTAAAAGATTCCGAGTGGACCAATCACAAGAGCAAGATCCATGAGCATTAAGGAGACACTGAATGGACTAGTACAAGTGGCATGGACAAAGCAAATGACAATTAGTTCAACAATTGAGAATAAAGATACTGAAAACGTCACACATGTTATTCGGGTTGAACAAGAAGCTATTTGAACATATTTTGGGCTCAAAGACATGAAATTAAAGGGCTTGGACCAAGATTACACATGGGAATGTTTATTTGGGCTTAAATAATGTAATTTTGGGCTTTAAACACTTGTTACTTTTGACCCATTGTTTTTATGCGAATTTTAGGTTAAACTTTGCTTGTTTGTAACCTTTAAATATTTTGCAAGCCTCCTTTGTAGGCAGAGACTTGAATTTGAGAATTAGAAGTTGCTTTTCAGCACTTGTTGAGAGGGTTGTCTCTCTAGAGTTCTCCATGGAACTAAAAGACTTATCAAGGAGTGATCAACCTTGTGGCGTCTTCCAACACTTCGGGTCCATGTTCTTCCATGCTCAAGGGTTCAAGTGGATCAACAGACTTATCAAGAAGTGATCAACTTTGTGACGTAATCCAACACTTCGGGTCCTTGTTCTTCCGTGCTCAAGGGTTCAAGTAGATCGTTCTAGCCTTTGTTTAGCTTTCTTAGGGTTGTACATATCAGATTGTTGTGGGTCCGGGTTTATCACTAGCGGGTTCGCATCATTTGCCTAATCCCATATTCTCCTCATGTGGCTACTTGTGAGAGAGACATAAAAAGAGAACATTAGGCTTGATGCATGAGATTCCGATTTGCTTCCAAGGTCAAAAATAATTAAGGCACACCTAGTGGCTTGCCTATATAAATAGTAGCTTGAGAAGAGAGGAGAAGACAACTTTGGAGAAGCGTTTGAGAGAAGAGAGAAAAAAATTAGAAGCATTTTTTGGGGGGAGCTCATCTTAGAGAACATTAGCTTAGAGAGAGCATTTTTTGAAAGAGATCATCTGGAGGAACTTTGAAGGAGCTCATTTGGAGAGAATATTTTGTTAGATGATCAGTTTTTATAGGCTAGGTTTCATTTTTTGTGAGAGACGTTTTATTGTTTAGAGAAAGAGGTCCTATATAGAGAGCCTTACAAAAAAGAGAGTCTTACAAAATAAACCTTACTCAAGCGTACCATATTCCTCCTTCTCTTTGATTTTCATCTCATTGTTCATCAACCTACATAAGTTCTTTAAGAACACTAGCAACCACCATACACATCATATTAATTTATATTTATCATAAGTCATGAATGTTAATCACATGTGATGACAAACACTTGCATGCATCCTAAGGTATGAATTCTCCCTATCTCCTTCTTCTACCATGAACATATTTTGATATTGGATTATTGCTTGGTAGATTATTGTGAATAATTTCTTTTTCTAAAATAAATTAAACTCAAATAAAAGTAAAACATTTGTCAAAAAATAAATAAGTTATTTTTCAAATGGTGGTCATGTTGTGTGAAGGTTTATAACAACCTCCTCAATCATGATTGATTATTCTTCCGTGAGAGATATTAAATCTCCACAGGAAGTTTAATCCAGCGCATTTTTTTAAAAAAATATATTTTCTAATAAACTAGGTGTTTTCTTGAATAAAAAACACAAACCAAATATAAAAATTTATTTCAAAACTCAAATAATCATTTTCCTAAAAAAACACCAACCAAGTGATACACATTTCTACCCCTTTCGAACTACGTGGGCTTTGATCCCTTAAGGGTACGTAGGCCCTAGGATTTATCCTAGGTCAAGTCCAATGATATAAAAACTATTTTTTTCTCATTTCATTTTTATTTTTATTTTTTGTATTGATATTATTTGGTGATTTAAATAAAATAAAATTAAGGCCATATTTATTCATAAATAATTAGCTTAGGGTAACCGTTTTATAAATGGGTGTTGTGGGGTGCCTAACACCTTCCCCACGCACAATCGACTCCCGAACTCAATTTGGATTTTAAAGAATATCATTATTTTAAAAGGTTTTCCAAAATATCCTTTTTAAAAATTTTGGTGGCGGCTCCATTATTTCCATTTCAAAAAATTTTTTTTTTTTCGGGCGCTACAAATACAAAAAAGAAAAGACAAAGATAAAGAAGGCCAATGGAAGTTTTAAATATTTCAAACCATTACCAACTTTGGTTACAATTTTGCGCGGGCTTGTGGAAGGATGAAACTTTTCACTTCAATACCAATAAATTTAACGAATCAAGGCCCGTCTGTCACTTTATTCATTTTTTAGAAGGAATATGTGCTCAGGTTATATAGTTTTCTATGAAAAGCATAAGCTCCTAAATTTCTTGCATCTCATGGTAATCCAAAATGAATCAAACGAATTATGAAATCCAACAATTTCTTGCGCCACACAACATTGTAAGTTGTCATCTAAAGCATTGATTTATAGTAAAAAAATTTCTAAATCATTGATTCAGCGTGATGATTTTGTAGTGGTCGTAACTGATACATACAAAACAAGCAAAGATCGACAACCATTGTCATTTGAATGTGAGTTCACCAATTGCATCAAGGAAATTAGCAGTTACAAAAGACACTACAATATTCGAAAAAACCATATGTACACGGGCATGATGCCCATAAAGGTTTACAAGTAGCTTTTTTTTTTAAAAAAAAAAGATGATTAAAAAAAGACAAAGAAAAATGCTTGAACTTGATGGTTGCCATTCCAATCTTGGACGAGCGATCATTGTTAATTAACAGCAGTATCAAGCAATGCACTCTAAAAGTATTGTATCAGAAAAGTTTTAAGACACCATGGCATGCAAGGCAACAATGTCGAACTATAAAGACAGTCAATTTCAAGTATGTAACACCATGTTCTGATGGAAATGACCGGCCTCTATTTTTTTTCCTCTGAAGGGTCTGTCCAAGATGCTAACTATGCATTTTAAATGATATCACACCAGTGCATCAACATCACCTGACTATCTATAAGTGGCATCATCAAATATCTCGTTGAATTGTTATATTACAAACCGGCAGCTGATGTATTTATTTATAAACAATTGTTAAAAGATTTATGCATTAGCTCTATTAGCAAATATTTCATCACTTTAAATCTCCTGAAAATTTCATCACTTTAAATCTCCTAAGAATAGGCAGGAGGAGACAGGCAATTTTCCAGACTGAACCTGATCCTTAACTAAATATTAAAAAGAAAAATCCCGAACCAAATGTACCCTGTTTAATTAACTACATTATTTAATGCCTTTCATTCAAATATATCAACTCATATGCTAACCTTGGCAAATTATGCCAAAAAGAATATAAATGCCCTCCGGCAATTGAGTCCTCAAGATACCTGAAACCAACTATTTTTGGATGGAGAAGTGAAGGAGATGTGCCGCTCTATTACGAATCTGCAAGGCCAAAATTTATTTCCAAAATTAGATCATAAACTCAGTAAATCATTGGTTAAAGACAAGAAGCAGTTTGATTGCAAACCTTAGACGCATAGGAGCGAAGGTCTGTGCTGGAGATTAAACAAGAACAATATTTAAGGAATCGACAGAACATCTCGTAAAGTAGATTGTCCTCAACCTCTGGGTTAAACAAGATACAATTCTCTGCTAAAACTAAGTATATGTACATCTTAAAGAGATTACAACTCTTTTCTTTCAAACTAATTGCATTTAGTGATCTGAGTATGTCCTCACCACTGATGACCTGGTCACCACTGATGACCTGGGAAAAAATATAAATAGTTAATGTCAAAATATAAAGGAAATAAGACCAAATTTCTAACACATGCAAAATTAATTTGCTAGCATCTATTGCAGCCTCGGACATATTTTAGAATTTAGCCAGAGTATAATCCTCTTGTTTAAGTTACTCATTGTCTTTCATACTATAATATAATGAACTGATCAATATTCTCACTAACGATAGACAGAAATCTAGGAAGAAATCACAATCCCCAGGCTTTGGTTTTATACTTGCAACCAATAAGTAAGTCACAGTGAGTATTTACGCAAATAAACAGCAGAACTAGATATAACATCAAAAACTCGCTAGCCATATGCAAACTTTGAGGGACTTGAACTTTTGTTTTACACTTTATATGCACAAGCACCATTAACCTTGGAAGACAAAAGCAAAGTAACATACTCCATCAAAACAATGAAGCAGACTTTCATAGGCAATAGCACCCCTAAGTTGTTTACAGCGTGAGCTGACTTCTGAAATGCATTCAACAGCTTGAATGCAATTCAAATCCTTTGAAACTATGTATATTAAATAGATCAGAGAATGAAAAGGAGCAAGCAAGACAAAAAGAATGCAAATTAGAAAAAAAAATCATCATGATCATCTAAGGTGAACTATTAATACGAACAATACAATAGTAAGGAACTGGAAATGTGTTAAAATCTAGGACATGAACAGAAAGACTGTCAAGTATGCAAAACTGCCTATTAAACGCAATGGCACACCAGGATGCCCATAAATTTGCAGCAACCGTTTCTTGTAACCCATTAAATACAGTATATTCTTTCACAAGTCCATGACATACCCCCAACAAGGCTCACCATTCATCATGAGATTATTTATAAAGTACAAACTTGCAATAAAATCAAAGTTAGTAGATACTAGATACAATAGGAAATAGAAGAGTGTCAATAAACGAGCAAGTTAGGAGCCAAATATAGAGCAACCATATTCTTTAACTTTACCACCGTAAAACCCCAAAGAATAAAAGTCAAGAACCTGCGAGCAATAAATTTTGCTATATTTTCACAACTTGTACTCCATCTGGTGAAACTTTATTCAGCCATATTGCGCACTAGGGGACAAGTTCACACTCTTCCACATTAGACACGTAATAGAAAATACACTTTAATCATTTTATTTCATCATCAAAATAAAATCAAAAGCAATAGTACATTACAATCCATTACAAATCACATAAACAACAAAAACATTGAGTTCGGATTGCCTCATAATCCCTCATAATCACTATATATGCCCATTACATTGATCCAAGGGTTCTTATTACATAATTATAACATTAAAAATAAAAAAATTGTATTATAATATAAAATAAATTAAGAAATTTTAATTTTTTAATTTTCAAAATTTGCTGGTATAAAAAATTTCAGCTAGACCTATTTCATTACAACAGAAGGATCTATAAGAGATACAGATTTATCCAGTTAACTGTAAAATAGTTTTGCAGTTAACTGGATAAGTCTGTATCTTTTATAGATCCTTCTGTTGAAATGAAATAGGTCTAGCTAGTTAAAATTAATAGGTCTAGCTAGTTGAAATTTTTTATGCTAAAAATTATTTTATGTTATAATACAGTTTTTCTTATTTATAATGGGACAAGTGACAAATTATGACCTCTTAGATGAATCTCAATGGTTAAAATGAGACCCCAAATGGATTATGAGGGATTATGAGAGGGTGAGATTATGAGAGAATCCCAACCCCTCCTTATAGTGATGCCATCAACTAGGAATCTGCATTACAGTTTATGTTCAATTATAAAAGACAAAACTCACATAGAAAAAACAAAAAATGGATTTTATTTGATCAAACATGAAATTTTATTTTCAACTCAACATAAAATGGATTCACGTTTACTATCAACATCAACTGTAAAGTGACATCTTTTATTTGTGAGGGGTAAAAACAATTATCCATGCCAATAAAAGTCGTGAGTTTAAAAATAAAAATTCGAGCATGATCTTTGGATGATGAAAATTACATGATCTCACTGGGTTTCCACAAAATAGCATAGTTGTGGAAGTCTTCAGTTGAGTCGAACCAAAGATGAAACCTCATTTCTCTGCCTATGATATTTCCATCTCCACTGCCTCTAATATACGTTTGTCTGCAACACAGAATGCTTATCTAGTGTAGTACCAAGGAACTCAATATCAATTTCATCATGGTTTCCTGGATGTTCTTGGTTGTTTGATAACTGCAATCACCAAATGTCACAAACATTAAAAGAGTCAAAATAAATTTTCCAAAACCTATAAACTAAAAATTCAACATTCAACAAAGACATGTATATATACTAACCCTTACATAGAATAATGATGTGATGACTCCTGCAGTATAACCTGGTTGAAGCTTAATTGCAGCACTGAAGCTTAATTGCAGCACCAAAGTACCAGATTGATAAGATTGGAGTGACTTGAATCCACTCCCTAAGTTCAAAAAATGCACAAGTGAGAACTGAAAAGACCAAATCACTACAAAAAAAACGGGCCATTCCGGCGTACGCTTACCGGCGTTTTGGCACAAAACGCCTATATGAGACGCATACCGGCGTTTCTACACCAAGCGCCTATATGCAAACGCCGACACGTTTGGCGCGCTCTTCCCGCCACCTTTCCCGCGTTTACATATCGGCGTTTTGGGTACATGAAACGCCGGTATGGGTTTTAAATATAAAAAAAGGCTGGCCGTTTTTTTTTTTTGGTTTTTTGTGTCAAACAACCGCACATAGGCGTTTTGTAAAACGCCTATGTGCGATTAAAATATTATTTTAACCGCACATAGGCGTTTTGCAAAACGCCTATGTGCATAACGTGCATTCAAAATGCACTTAATGCGCAGAACGGCGTTTGGCAAAACGCCGATCGGCGCATTAAGTGCATTTTTAATGCACTTAACGCATATAGGCGTTTTGCAAAACGCCTATATGCGATTTAAATATTAATTTAAAATATTTTAATCGCATATAGGCGTTTACAAAACGCCTGTATGGTGTCCCAAAACGCCTATGTGCGAGCGCCTATAAAAGAACCGCCGATGTTCATTTTGGCGTTTTCGAAAGCGTGAAAAAGTGTAAGGGTCCCACAGAAACCATCTTTTTTCTTTATCTTTTCCTATAAATATTCCTCTTCGATAGATCATGTCTCGTCGTACCGGTAAAGCTCCAATAGACCCCGAAGAGGATCAGCGATTGAGGGACGAGGCAGAAGCCAGGCGCATAGAAGAACGCCTGTTACAGATTGAGCAGCAGCCTACTCCGCCAGAGGTGTTGCAGTTTGCCAGCCCCCCGCCTATTGTGAGCCCTCTTCAGGCACCACCTTGGACTCCTTTCGGGTTTGGTGGTAACCCGGAAGTCACGCAGGACGACCTCTGGAGAGACTTGAACGTCGAGATCAGCTACGAAGAGATGCAGGACATTTTGAATGAGGATAGGGAGAGGGCGGAGAGGGAGAGGGCAGAGGGGGCAGAGGGGGAGGAGGGGGACATCCCGGTGCCGCAAATTATGATCAAAATGCAGCGCGGGAGGAAGTCTTCGAGTACTGGTCAACTGGTGGATGTCAGAGGTAATTGAATTTGATATTGATTAATAGTGACAAATTTAATTTATAGAATATATATTATCTAATATATTTTTCTTACCTACAGATACCACTGGCACTGTCACCAGGAGGAGGCTAACGACGAAGCTGGCGCATGCGCTTCCGCCGAATGAGAAGATTGAGCTGCCATATTTCAACACCACCGGGCAGCCAACAACGGATGCTGCCATTCTATTCCGCCGCCATTGCCGACTCCTCGTCAAAGACTTCCGCCGCTTCCCGATCGACCCAACCAGCTGGAGGAAAGTTCCGGATGGCCGGAAAGAGGAGGCTTGGGAGATTATTAAGGTAATACGTATTTCAAAATATTATAATACGTATATAATTGTTATTATACTTATTATTAAATAATATGAAAAAATTTCTTTTTGCAGAGCAAGTGGTGGGTCCCCGACAGCTTGAACCTCAAGAAATTCGCGAAAGGGGTGATCGGGGATAATTGGAAGGATGAGAGAAACAAGCTGTACCTGCTGAAGTCCAAGAAGGGGACTAGGCCTAGGGAGGTGGTGGAGGCAGACGTGCCCGATGGAGTGGACCCTGTGCAGTGGAGGAATTACATCGCCTGGAGGATGGGCGCACTGGGGCGGGCCAGGGAAAGGCGCGGTTAGGAGGCTCGGGCACAGCAGGAGGTTGGCCACTCGACTGGGAGCGTACCGATGATCGTCCGCTACGATGAGATGGTATATAATTAACTATCCACTAGTACTCTTTCTATATCTAATATCTTATGTTATAATAATACTGATCGTAGTTTAACGATTCACATATTTCAGCGGCGGGAGGCTAGGGCGAAGGGCATCAAGAAGGGCGTCTTCAAAGATTTCCTCATTCAAGCGCGCACCCGCTCGGATGGAACACCTCTATCCCGGAAGGCTGCCGAGGAGATTAGGAGTGTTGCTCAGGCACAGGCTGATATCGAGGCACAGTCGCCGGCCAGGGAGACCCCTGAGTCTCAGCAGGGGGAGAGCGGGAGCCCGTATGAGGAGGTCGTTGCTCTCCACACGCAGTTGGGGACTCAGGAACGTGCGGGACGCGTTCCAGGCCTTGGCTTTGGAGCCAGACCTACTCAGCTCTTCCCTCCTTCCGGAAGCCGTGCGTATCAGGCTTCATCCTCTAGGGCCAGCCAATCATACGAGGCCCGGCAGCTAGATGAGAGGTTGCGGGAACGCGAGCAAGAAATTGCAGATCGAGAGGCCCGCCTCAAGGCAGAAGAGGAGCGGTTGATGGGCGATTTTCAGGCCCGGGTGAGGGCAGAAGAGGAGCGGCTGGCCCAGATGGCGCGCGATCATGAGGAGCGGTTGGCGGCAGAGTTCAGGCACCGCCAAGAGGAGTTCTTCAGTGCTCAAGCCTCCGCATCACGATCTCGTCGCCCCCGACGACCCTCTCCAGGACCCGCCAGTGAGGAGGATGATGATGAGGATGAGGAGTATTAGGTTTTTAGTTGTTTAGATTTTTTATCTTTATTGTATTTTTTTTCTTTTATTTTCTTTGTACTTTTATGTTTTTGTTGTACTTATGTAAATTTCTGGAAAAAAAAAATTATTGTTCTAGTTTTATTGTTCAGTTTGTTAACGTACTAATTAAATTATAAAAGAAAAATAAACTAAATTAAACTAAGTAAAATCATTACTACTTATAAATGAAAACAGTAAAATCTAAGAACGTAGGATTACATATTTATATATACAATAATCTTTTATTCGTCACCATCTTCACGCTCTCTAACAGTTGGTACTGGTTCATCCCCTTCCGGGATCAGATATTCCAAATTATTAGGAGCAACCAGTTGAGCTGTCTCAGTTGTAGCGTCATAATCCTCGTCGCCCATATCGTACACATCGTGAGGTTTCACCTGAATCACCATGTGCCAGTCTTTGTTTTTAGGATCAGGAACATAATAAACCTGTTGCGCTTCGTCAGCAACGATGTATGGCTCGTCGTCAGGTAATGCCCCTGTGTGGAAGAGTCTCGAGAAATTCACTGAGGTGATGCCGAGAACGTCAACGTTCTTGCCTCTCTTCCCCCTAGTGTCTGCCCAATCGCACTTGAAGAGCGGAACTGGGAATGCACCACTGTAGTTGAGCACAAGTATATCAACAAGTTTGCCATAATAATGTACCTCCCCTAAACGCGCTTGTGCATCATTTCGACTAGCATAACTCCTTGTTCCAAATGACCCAAACACACCTGAGTTTTGCGTTAGACGAGAGCCATCGCGCGCAACAGTGCGGAAGTGAAAGCCGTTGACATTGTAGGCAGAGTATCTCTGCGCATATTCAAAAGGTCCAGCAGCTAAATTCACCAGTGATGGTGGCGGATTTGGTTCGTTGCGTATTATTTTTGTGAACCAATCGGCGAACCCCCGATGGACCATAGTATCAATCATAGCTGCAGTGATCCCCCGTCGTCCTCGATTCTCCCACTTGACATATCTCCGATAATCCCTGAAAGGTACAATGTATACGTATATATTAGATATATATATATATATATATATATATATATATATATATATATATATATATATATATTGAAGAACAATAAAGATATATTTTAATTTAATTTGAAGCTGTCCGCCGCCACCTACTCTCGATAGGAGTCCACAGCAGTGCAGCGTGTCAGGACATGTCTGTGTGTTTGTAACATCTCGACAGGACTCAAACGGTGGAATTGCGCTGCTCCTACTGGCTTTCCAATTGCGGGAAACAATGTGTTAGAGCTGATATGGTTTGAGTTATCGTCAACTTGAGGCAGACGCTCATTGCGCATGGTTTGACCATAATATCGTTCAACAAATGAAACAACCTCGTCCCCAACGTAACACTCAGCAATACAACCCTCTGACGCGGCTCTATTCTTAACGAACGACTTCATTTTTCCCAAATACCTGTGAAATTAGTACACGATGAAATTATGTATAAAATTAATTATATAATGAAGTACACGATGAAATTAGTTAGCGTACCTTTCTATGGGATACATCCAACGATAGTGCACCGGCCCACCCATCTTTGCTTCTTCAACAAGGTGGACAATGAGGTGGACCTGTGAGGTGAAAAATGATGGAGGGAATATCATCTCCATATGACATAACATCAGAACAACTTTGGCCTGTAGCTCGTCGAGCTCTTGTCTGTCCAACACCCTTGAACATAACTGTCTAAGTATAAAACTGAGGTCGGCCAACACCATACACACGTCTTCGGGAAGAGTGTATTTCACGGCTAGAGGGAGAAACTGTTGGAGCAAAACGTGATAGTCATGACTTTTCAAACCAGAAATTTTTGGATCTCTCGAATTTAGGTCCACTCGCCTCGAGATGTTACTTGAATATCCGTCTGGAACCCTAATACCCTGTAGCGTGGTCAGAAACACTCTCTTGTTCTTTTTTGTCAAAGCAAACCGAGCCGGCGCAAACTTATCGTTCTCGTCCGGCCACGCGTCTTGACGTATCCCCATGGCCTTTAGATCTTTCCTCGCTCCAAGATGATCCTTCGACTTTCCTGCCTCATTCAGAATGGTGTATAAGACGTTCTCGCCGACATTCTTTTCAATGTGCATGACGTCCAAACAGTGGCGCATCAAGTTGTGCTTCCAATACGGCAGACAAAAAAATATGCTTCTCTTTTTCCATTGAGGTGCTGGGCCAATTCTATGGGCCACAGGCGGTGGCCTCCGCTGAGCCAGCCTTCCACCGCTGCTAGTGCTTGGGGCCTCTTCATCCGGCGGTGGCGGGTCCTTGCCAAATTCGCATTGCACATCGCATATCTGCTCAAAGATCTCAAATCCAGACATCTGTAGAGGGGGATCTCTCCGTTCCTGTGTCCCGTCGAATTTCTTTCTCTGCCGCCTGAATTGATGATCCGGAGGAAGGAACCGTCGATGACCAATGAAACATGACTTCCTGCTGTGCGGCAGTCGGCGGGGCACCTGGTCCAAGTTGCAGAAGGGACATGCCATTGCTGTATACGTGTTTCAGCCAGATAACATCCCGAGTCCGGGAAAATCGCTAACAGTCCACATCACAGCGGCGCGCAGTGTGAACATCATCTTGCTTGCGGCGTCAAACGTCTCGACCCCATCGCTCCATAACTCGTTCAGCTCCTGTATCAGCGGCTGAAGGTACACATCGATATCGTTTCCAGGAGATGTCGGCCCTGGAATAATTGTTGATAGAATGAAGGAGCTGGACTTCATGCACAACCACGGGGGGAGGTTATATGGCATCAAAACAACTGGCCACACGCTGTAATGTTGGTTGAAGGAGCCGAATGGGTTGAAACCATCAGAAGCGAGGCCTAACCTGACGTTTCTTGGCTCCGAGGCGAAATCAGGGAATGCGCAGTCAAAAGCTTTCCATGCATCACCGTCTCGAGGATGCCTCATCTTGCCGTCTGGGTTAGCTTCTGTCGCGTGCCACCGCATTTGCTCAGCCATCTTCGGGGACATGAATAGCCTTTGAAGCCTTGGACGGAGTGGAAAATATCTCATGCTCTTAATGGCACGTCGCCTCTTCTTCTTATTATGCCCTTCACCCTCCACCTTATATCGGGCAGTCCCACATCGTCTGCATTTATCTAACGTTGCGTCAGGCCCCCAAAACAACATACAGTCATACAGGCACGCATCAATTTTAATGTAATCTAACCCGATCTTCCTGACTGTTTTCTTTGCCTCGTAGAACGACGACGGTAGCTCGGCTCCAATGTTATAAAAGGCGTCTGAAAGCAGCTCAATCACGTCCGACATGGTCGCATCAGATGCGCCACGTTTACACTTAATACTGTACAACTTTGTCAAAAACGACAGTTTAGAGTATCTTTCATTCCCTGTGCAAACACATCTTTTGTCATCGCACATACATAATATACATATATAATAAACGGTTAGAATAGATTAAACATTTATACATACCTGGGTACAACAGTTTGTCACCTTCCGTCATGAGCTCAAAGAAATCTCTGGCCACCTCAGTGCGTAAGTACTCCGCGACTGGTCCGTCCACCACTTCATCCCCGCCAGCGCCTGCTGCTTCCTGCATACCAAATGCTTCCCTCACAGTGTTGTTACCCGGATTTGTTGGCTGGCCGCCTCCTTCACAGTCATCGTCACTGTCTTCGCCTTGCATTCGGCCAACGTGAGAACTCGAACCGGCTTCTAGATCACCAGTAGTGTCGTGTAATCCATCCTCTGAAAGTAATGGATGCACAAGAGGGGGGGTGAATTGTGCTATACAAAAATAAATGCTCAAATAAAACCAACACAATATTTATACTGGTTCGGTCTACCTGACCTACGTCCAGTTCTCAACCACCCAGGCCGAGTTCCACTAACTCTCAGGTTTTAAATCGGGTTCACCTGAAACCTTACAACCGCAAGTTTTGGACGGGATCACTTGCAACCTTACAACCACAAGTTTTACACAAGGCTCACTTGTAACCTCTCTAACTAGCTCCCCCTCACACCGAGCAAGGGGTTAACCTTTATACTTAAAGGATTTTACAAACTGAGTTCTCTCAAAGAACAGATAGTGTTACACACTTAAGTACAATCAATGCTCTTACAACAGAGAGAGACTTAACTACAATGAGTACAGAATAAGTAGATGAAAAGATCACTCAAAGTGTTAAATGCTCTTTTCTTTTCTGGGCAGCTTTGAATGCTTGAAGATGTTCTTAGTTTTCTCGCTCTAACTTCTCTCTAACTTCGCTCTAACTTCACTCAAAGTGTTGAGCTCCTTTATATAGTCTTCAGGCAATCTGACTCTTGGTAGGTGGGAGAGCCGTTTGAATATGGCCGTTTTTCCCATGTTACCGTTTGCCCAATAAATGCTTCATCAATGCATAGCAGGGTTGACTTGCTTTATCTCTGAAAAGTAGTCCTGACACCTCTGCTCTGACAAAAGCATTCTGACACTGCAACTTCTGACATTCTGATTGCTTGCGGAAGCAGATTCGCATCCGGAAGCAATTCTACTGAGTGTGCTGCACTGAGTGTTAGTCTCACAGTATAAACATATAGTTACATGCAGTGGGAGTGTACTTAGTCTAAGTGGTATTCCTTGTATCCGGAAGCACTTCTACATCCGGAAGTAATTCTACTGGATGAAGGATTTTGTTCACTATTACTCACTCTCGCTCAGTGTCCTTCAATCCAACAGTCAGCGCTAGTCACTTAGCTATCGGAAGCAATTCCACTGAACGTGGCTTATTTTCACTGACGCTCAGTGTCATTGTATTCGAACAGCCAGGGCCAGTCTAAATCTAACAGGAAGCAAATTCACTTCCGGTTGGAACTTAGCTTAGACTTAAGGTTTTGTATATCTAATGCTCATGGACTAAGTTAATTCCCTAGTGAATTACTTGTTGCCGCTGGGGGATGAAACATTCATCCGCGAGCGCAAGTCCTAGTCTATCCGGAAGTAAGTCCACATCCGGTTGCACTCTTACTTGGGATTCTATGTTTACCTATTGCTTTCTAAGTTCTTTCATATTTTAGTCTTCACCAAAACTTAAGATTCTAACATTCTCCCCCTTTTTGATGATGACAAACTTAGTTTTATCGATTAAGTTCATATGAAAGGATTAGCAGAATAATAAAAGCAATGAATAAGAGCAAGTAACTCAGGCAGATATTATTAATGAACAAGGATTACACGTTAGAGAATACAGTCAAAACATATACAGGTAATCTACACAAAGCATAAATAAAATGTGCACGAAAACAAAGAAAAGTTTCTAAGTTAAAAGGTTTTGGATTGGTGGTTTAGTTTTGGATTGGGGGTTCAGACTTGGTGTCTCTTTTTCTTCTCCCTCTCCTTCTGTCTTTCCTCACTCTCTTTCTGGAGTCTGGCTACCTCAGCCTCATGCACATTCTGGTCTATCTGGGCAATGATACTCTGAAGCTCTTCTTCCTCTCTCTCCCTTCTGAGCCTTTCAGATTCAATGGAGTCTTCGAATGCCCTTTTCATGTTTTCTACTTCTTCATACCCAGGGAATCCTGTAGCATCATCGAAGTAGGCGACCTCTCCATTTGGGTAGTGAACAGCCCGAATCTTTACGTTCCATACAGGGAAGTTGGGATCCTCCTCAACTTCCTGGGCTTTCCTTTTCCCTTTCCCCTTACTCTTCTTCTTGCTCTTGCTTATTGAGGGAGTGGGTTTTGCACTTGCTCTCTCAGCATCGAGGCAGGCCATCTGACCAAAGGTGAGTCTGTCCGTGTACCCATACTTTTCGAATTCCTCAGGAGTCATATCTTCAATTTCCAACTTGACTTCCTTCAGAATTGGAGCAGCTTGTACTACAGGGGTCTCAACTTGGGCAGACGAAATCCTTTGCTCAGGCTGGTCAGAGGGAGTCTCTTCCTCATCTTCACTAGCTTCAGTGGCAATAATCTTCCTGGCCCGCTTCCTAGGAACGGCCTTCTTTCTAGACTCACTGAAGATGACTACTGGCTCAGATGAGGGAGGAGGGGCAGATGATTGCTCAGATGCTGGAATCTCAGACTCTTGCCCAGAGGATGCAGGGAGTGGCTTGGCTATCACAATAGGAGGGTGGTTGATCTTCTTCAGTCCCCACTTCATCATTATCTCCTCAACAATATTTTGACTTGTCTTAGTTGGAGGAGGCTCTGATGAAGACTCAGGCTGTGAAGGTTGTTCATTTGGCTCAAAGACAACCATCTCCAATTGTGGTCCTTGCTCAGCCGACCTCTGCTCCTGCATGAACCGGATGGCCTCTCCTCTTATCAGGCTCTCAGCACCACCCAGCCTTTGGGATTCCATGGCACGGCGAAGGGCAGCCGCGATATCCTCATCAATCCAAAGTGATGGCTGGCGGAGAACATCCCTGGTGTCCATGGATAGGCGAAGTGTGGACATCATATCTCTCCCCCTTTTGTCATCATCAACAAGGGCGAGTGCCAGGGATGGAGTGGATGGAGAGGAAGGTGGAGGTTCAGGGCCAAAGCGTTGTGGGGGTGAGGAACCAGGTAGGATTGACAAAAAGACCTTCAAATGGGTAAGTGGAGGAATATTCAGTGTAGGTAGTGGAAGAGTGTGGGGTAAATGGTCGAAAGGGCTCGTCAGTGATTGGCTGAAGGCGGGGGTAATCTCTTATATATATGTGGCTAAGGGGGTGAATGGCAGTTTGAAATCCTAGATGTTCAGCCAAAGGGTTGGATCGAGGTCTAGGGTTGGGGTTGGTGGAGAGGTTGGAGTGGGGAGAAGGTTCAGCGGAGAAGTGGAGGGGTGAACGAGTAGGGGCGTTAGGTCGTGTGTGAGTGGGTGAGGGAATTGTGGATGGAGAGTTTAGAGGGGATTGTCGAGGAGATTGTTGATGGGAGTCTTGGGTTTGTTGGTCATGGGTAGGTGATGGCTGGGATTGGTGGTCATTGTTTGGGGATGAGTGAGGTTGTTGGTCATTTTGTGGGGGTGGCTGTGGTTGTTGAGTATTGGGAGGAGGAGGAGGAGGGAGTTGAGGGTTACCAGAGGGAGGAGGAGGAGGTGGATTTTGGGGAGGAGGAGGTGGAGGTAGACTACCTTGTGATGGTTGGGGAATTTGTAGGTGTTGGAGGATGAGATCTAGTTTTGCATCCACCCTGGCAAGATGATTCTCAATCTGCCCGACCCTGTCTTCGATCCTCTGAATTCGCTCCCCTTGCTGCTGGAAGCCAGTATCACACTCATCGGAGAGGAGCCACCAAGGAGTCAGTCAGCCTAAAGAGGAGCTCCTCCTTTACTTCCTCAGCAAAGGCTCTGACTGATGCTGGCACTCTTGCAACTCGGCTTGGCCCAGCATGGGAATCCACTTCCTGATCCCCTTCACCAGATGTGGAGGGGACTGAAGTCCCAGAAGCACTTCCGGCCTGTGATCCTGAGCGAGTGGGCTTAGCAGGCTTCACATACTTTATACCCATCTTCCCAATGTTGGTTGCACCCACAGGCCTACACTTGACATTTTCTTCCTCCACAGCCGATGTGGCCTTGATCAGTTTCTTCTCAAGGAGGAAGGCAATGATGGTGGGATAGGGAAGATAGCCAGACTTGTCATTAGACAGCCAACGCTGTAGCTCAAGGCAGATCAACTGGCCGGGGTTGATAGGCTGTTGGGAGAGGATTCTGGGGAACCACGGATTATCTATCAGAGTGAACTCGTTGAAGTTGCCCCCTTATGTGTCATCATTCGGGAGTAGACATAATACAAGAGTCTGTTGGAGTCAGACATCTTGGACACCTTTTTCCCTGTGGTGCCATACAACTTCTCGAGATCCTCCTTGCTGTACTTGAGTGACTCAGGGTATAGCCACTCATTCATGCTTTCGTCAGTGATCCCCATCATTTCATTCAGTGTCTTCCACGTGAACCTGAAGGTCCTCCCCCTTACTGTGGCAGTGAAGGAGAGCTTGTGGATTTGCTCTTTCCCATCAACCTTCTTGAACTTAGCCTTCCCAGTGAGGGATTGACAGAATACCCGCAGGACGTTGACGTTGTAGTCCTGGTTGATCCCTAGCCAGGGCATGTACCTCTCGAGGTAAGGGCGCAGATGAGGGAACCCTAGTTCATCAATCTTGTTTAAATCGATGAACAGGCCATGGTTGAAGATGGGAATGAATGTCTCAAATTTGGCAGCCACACTTTCCAATGCCCCATCTCTGTACACTGTTGGGTCATCTTCTTCAACCCTCTGCCTCTTAGAAGAAGGCTCTTCAGCAAATTGCACCTTCTTCTTCTTCCCTTTTCTCTGGGTTTCCCTCTCTTGCTCAGAAACTACCAACTGTTCTCCCACTCGACCAGAAGTTCCAGGCTGACCCTGGACTTGTTCATTCTGTCCTTGTGGTGGCCCAGTCTGTTCTTGGTGTTCATGTCGTTCTTTATGATGTTCATCGCTTTGCCCAGATTTTCCAGAATGTTTATGCCCAGATTTCCCAGTTTTGGATTTTGATTTCTTGGAAGAGGTAGATTTCTTGGTAACTGGGTTTGTTTCATGGGATCCGGCCATTTTTGTGTAGGGTTAAGGTTGGTTTGGTGTAAGGCGAAAGAAAATGAAGAACAAGTGACGAACACAGATGAAGATGAAGAAAATTTCAGAGAGAATGGTGAAAGTGAAAATGATGCAAGTAAAAAGTGAAAGTGAAAAATGACACCTTATTTATAGGAAAAGTTACTGAGGGTAAAATGGTCATGTCGCTTCAGATTTTCACACATTGGGTAACGTAAACAATTTAAGTTGGAACGACACACCTGATGACACGTGTCGCTTCATCTTATCAGAGAAGTCATGACGTCTCATTGAGAAGTTGAAGCGTTTTCTGAAGGGACGTGTCCCTTGGACTGGTGCTGGCGCTCACTGAGTTTCATCATCCAGTGTCAGTGGGTGATCATCCGGAAGTGGTTTTGCTTCCGGTTGTAGTTTCTTAAGATTTAACATTGAGGCCCTGCAAGAACACATGTTGGCACTCCGATGCCTAAGTTAGTACTGTTGTAAGTTTTAAAAACAAACAAGTATAACAAGTAGAATTTACACTTCATTTGGGTTTACCATTCCCAAATCACCTCTTATGAAAGTAAATTGGTCAACCCCCAGAGGCTTGGTGAAAATGTCAGCAAGCTGTTGTTGAATAGGGACAAATTGCACTTTGACATCCTTCTTTTGAACATGGTCTCTGATGAAGTGATGTCTGACATCAATGTGCTTTGTCCTTGTGTGCTGAACCGGATTCTTGGCTAGGCTGATTGTGCTTGTGTTGTCACAGAGGATGGGTGCCTCAGGGAATTCCAAGCCAAGATCTCTCAATTGGTTCTTCAGCCACAGCACTTGGGCACAACAACTTGCTGCAGCAATGTATTCTGCCTCTGTGGATGACAGAGACACACAGGTTTGCTTCTTGCTAGCCCAAGACACCAGACAACCACCAAGGAAGGCGCATTGTCCGCTGGTGCTCTTTCTGTCAGTCTTATATCCTGCATGGTCAGAGTCAGAGTAAGCCCACAAGAACTCTTGGTTACCTCTGGGATACCAGAGACCAAGTTCCTGTGTTCCCTCAAGGTATCTCAAAATACGTTTAACACATGTCAAGTGTGACTCCTTGGGGTTGGCTTGAAACCTAGCACACATGCCTACACTAAATTGAATGTCAGGCCTGCTTGCCGTTAAGTATAGGAGGGAACCTATCATTCCCCTGTACATGGGCAGGCTGACAGTTTTACCTCTTGCGTCAGCATCGAGTGCGGCAGTAGTGCTCATGGGAGTATCATACTCCTTGCATTCATCCATCCCAAACTTTTTGAGTAGCTCTCTGCAATATTTGGCTTGGGAGATGAATATTCCATTCTTCTTCTGCTTGATTTGCAGGCCTAGGAAGAACGTTAGTTCTCCCATCATTGACATTTCAAACTCACCCTGCATAGTCTTAGAGAAACCCTCACAAAGCTTTCCGTTAGTTGCTCCAAAAATGATATCATCAACATAAATTTGGACAATTAGCATATCTCTATCTTTGTGAAGGATAAAAAATGTGTTATCAAGTTTGCCTCTTGAGAAACCCTTGCCCAGCAAGAAGCTGCTGAGTCTCTCATACCAAGCTCTAGGAGCTTGTTTGAGGCCATATAAGGCCTTTTTTAATCTATACACATGTCTTGGATGTTTGTGATCTTCGAAGCCAGGAGGTTGTTCTACATATACCTCTTCTTTAATATAACCATTAAGAAAGGCACTCTTTACATCCATTTGATATAATCTAAAGCCTTTCATGGATGCAAAGGCTAGAAGAATTCTTATTGCTTCAAGTCTAGCAACTGGAGCAAAAGTTTCTTCATAGTCAATCCCTTCTTCTTGATTATATCCTTTGGCTACTAGTCTGACTTTGTTTCTTGTAATCAGCCCTGTCTCATCCAGTTTGTTTTTGAAGACCCACTTGGTCCCCACAATGGATTGATGAGACGGCCTTGGGACTAGTTCCCAGACTTGGTTTCTTTCAAATTGATTTAGCTCTTCCTGCATGGCAATAATCCAGTCGCAGTCCTCAAGAGCTTGTTCAACTGAAGTTGGTTCTATTTGAGATAGGAATGCACCAAACTCAACTTCATTTTGAACTTGTCTTCTGGTTCTGACACCAGAAGAAACATCACCAAGCACTTGATCAAGAGGATGATCTCTGTGATGTCTCCTAGCTGTTGGCAACTGTGTCTCATCAGGCACGGTCTGCACTCTAGGTTCATCACTGAGTTCATCTTCTTCCTTAGGATTGCTTGCTGGTGTTTCTTTTGGTGGTGAAGAAGATGATGGTAATTTTGGAAGATTAAGCATTTCATCATCTTCTGTGGATTGTCTCCATGTAGGAGTTTCATCAAATACAACATGCATTGATTCTTCTACAACTCTAGTTCTCATGTTGTATACTCTATATGCTTTACTCCTAAGGGAATACCCTATAAACATACCTACATCAGCTTTTGGGTCAAACTTACCCAGATTTACCTTTCCATTGTTGTGCACATAGCACTTTGACCCGAAGATTCTGAGGTGGCTGATGTTGGGCTTCCTCCCTTTGTACAGCTCATAGGGAGTCTTGTCCAAGCCCTTGCGAACATAGGCTCTGTTAGAGATATAGCAAGCAGTGCTCATAGCGTCCGCCCAGAACACTTGAGAAACCTCTTTCTCATTGAGCATGCTTCTAGCCATCTCTGTCAGAACCCTGTTCTTTCTTTCGACAACTCCATTCTGTTGAGGAGTCCTAGGAGCTGAGAAGTTGTGTTCTATGCCATTTTGTTCACATAGCTCAGAGAAGCTATGGTTCTCAAATTCTCCTCCATGATCTGTCCTTATGGCTGTGATTTTGAGTTCTCTCTCATTCTGCACTTTCTTAGCCAGGACAACAAAAGCATCAAACGTATCTTGCTTAGAGGCAAGAAACATAGTCCAGGTGAACCTTGAATAGTCATCCACCACCACTAGAGCATATAGGTTTCCACCCAAGCTCTTCACTCTTGCTGGCCCAACCAAATCCATGTGGATTAGTTCCAAGGGTCTGCTGGTGGAGACTTTCTTCTTGGTTGTGAACGAGGACTTTGTTTGCTTTCCTCTTTGGCAGGATTCACAGATAAAATCATGCTTTACTTTAAATGATGGAATGCCTATAGCTAGCTCCTTTTTAATTAGCATGTCAAGTTGAGTGAAATTAACATGAGCTAGTCTCTTGTGCCAAAGCCAACTGTTCTCATCACTGGATATAAAGCATTTTTCTTCTAACTGTTGGCACAAGTCTAATGTATATAGGTTTCCATTTCTATTAGCCTTAAGTTTACACTTTAAGTTGGCCTTATCTAAACTTAGATCCTGCTTATCAACTATTATGCACTCATGTGAGTCAAATATTACCCAATTTCCTTTGTCTGTGCTCTGGCTGACGCTTAGCAGGTTGTGACAGAGACCGTCCACTAGGTAGACATCTTTTACTGGTCCGACCTCTCCAACTCCAGTGATCTTCCCACTTTGATTTCCTCCAAAGGTTACTGTGGCTCCATCTTTGATCACCAGAGATTTGAACTTGTCTCTGTCTCCAGTCATATGTCTCGAGCATCCGCTGTCAATATACCATTTCTTGTTCTTGGATGCCTTGAGACACACCTGGAAAAATCAAGCAAACTTAGGTACCCAATCTTTCTTGGGTCCTCGATCATTAGTTTTCAATGCCCTTGGTTTAGAGTCATCCTTGACCTTGGGCTTATGATTATTCAGAGCCTCTGGCCAAGTGCTGGCTCTGGACTCTTGGGTTTTCCCTTTGGAATAATTCCAGGCTTGGGATCCTTGTCCTCTCTTAGTTTCCTTTGCAGGAGGAGGATCCTTTGTTGCCTTGGTTCCTCTAGGGACCCATTTGTAGGAGCTGCTTGCTCCATGCTTCTTGGCATTACAGGTGGACGTGGAGTGTCCCTTCCTGTTGCAATAGTTACAGAAGCTGAATGGTGAGGAGCTATGACTAGAGGCTTTATGGAAGAACTTTAAGTAGGGCTTTACTTTTGGTTCAACCCACTTCTTCCCTCTAGGAGTATATCCTAAGCCAGTTCTATCCCTATAAGCCCTTTGATTCATTAAAATTATATTTAATATTTCTGAGCCATTTGTGAACTTCTGCAGGGCATTTTGCAGCTTGTCCTTCTCAGCTGAGACTTTGCTGCAATTAGGGCAGCTCTCAAGTGTTGGGTCGTTGGGTTCTGTTTGGGGAGAACCTTGTCCTTCCACTAACGGAAGTGTTCTAGCTTTCGCTAGCTCATCACTTAGTGAGTCCACCTTGGACTCAAGTGATTCCTTTTTAGCTTTCAACACTTTATATGCTCTACATAAGCGGAAAAATTCTACATGCACCTCATTATATGCTTCTTGAAGTTCAGGGAAGGTTACCTCACTATCCTCATGAATAGGATCAAACTCTGGGGATACTTCCTCATTTTCTTCTCGAGCAACAAGGCAGAGGTTGGCTACCTCTTCCTCATCACTTGCTTCATCATCCGAGCTATTCACCCAGATAGACGATACAAAGGCCTTCCTTTTGTCTTTGCCTTTCGACTTCTGCAGGCTGGGACATTCAGCCTTGAAGTGACCAGGCTTCTTACATTCATAGCACACAGGAGCCTTTTCCTTCTTGTAACCCCTCCTTTGGCTAGAGTCACCCTTTTGAAAGCCTCCTTTCTTCCTGAAGAACTTTCTGAACTTTTTCACCATCATGGCCATCTCTTCATCATCCATTTCCTCCTCATCATCCTCATCATCCTCTTCAGTCTCCTTGTTGGGTGCAACAAGGGCAAGATTTTTGGCCTTGGATGAGGCTTGAGGGGCTCTCTGAGCTAGTAGTGTAGGCTCATACTCAGCCAGGGAGCCAAACAAAGCGGTGATGGAGCTAGTTGATTCACCCTGGACTTCCTGTAAGATAGTCACCTTGGTGATCCAGTCACCTTTCAAGATCTTCAGAATCTTGCTCACTTGCTCCCTTTCAGGAATGTCCTTACCCAGCGAGGCCAAGTTGTTGATGAGGTGAGTGAATCTGAGCTCCAGTTCTCTAATAGGCTCAGTGGGGCTGAGCATGGCAAACTTGTGGAATTCTTCCACCAGCATCTCAACCCGTCTTGCCTTCACCCCTCTGGTTCCAGAGTGAGCAGCCTCAAGGGCCTCCCACATATCTTTGGCATTCTTGTGGTGACTGATCCTGTGGAACTCCTTGGGACTGAGAGCACACTGGATGTAGTGCATGGCCCTATAGTTTAGCTGGACTAGGGCATAGTCCTGAGGGGTGTAACTGCTTCTTGGCTTGGCAAAACCATCATCATCCAAGGGAGTGTGATCCCCACGTTCGATAACATCCCAGAGTCTAATGTCACTGGACTTGATATAAGTCTCCATTCTAAATTTCCAGAATGGATAGTTGTACCCATCAAAGCCAGGAGGCTTGTTGGGCTGAATAGAGACGTCTGGTAGAGAATAGTCAGTATCCATTACAAGATCTTTGCTTTCTGGATTCGTTGGAATCTAGTGAGAAAGACCTGCTCTGATACCAAATGAAAGTAATGGATGCACAAGAGTGGAGGGTGAATTGTGCTATACAAAAATAAATGCTCAAATAAAACCAACACAATATTTATACTGGTTCGGTCTACCTGACCTACGTCCAGTTCTCAACCACCCAGGCCGAGTTCCACTAACTCTCAGGTTTTAAATCGGGTTCACCTGAAACCTTACAACCGCAAGTTTTGGACGGGATCACTTGCAACCTTACAACCACAAGTTTTACACAAGGCTCACTTGTAACCTCTCTAACTAGCTCCCCCTCACACCGAGCAAGGGGTTAACCTTTATACTTAAAGGATTTTACAAACTGAGTTCTCTCAAAGAACAGATAGTGTTACACACTTAAGTACAATCAATGCTCTTACAACAGAGAGAGACTTAACTACAATGAGTACAGAATAAGTAGATAAAAAAATCACTCAAAGTGTTAAATGCTCTTTTCTTTTCTGGGCAGCTTTGAATGCTTGAAGATGTTCTTAGTTTTCTCGCTCTAACTTCTCTCTAGAGTATTCAAAGATAATTGTTCTCTTCATAAATGAAGTTGAGCTCCTTTATATAGTCTTCAGGCAATCTGACTCTTGGTAGGTGGGAGAGCCGTTTGAATATGGCCGTTTTTCCCATGTTACCGTTTGCCCAATAAATGCTTCATCAATGCATAGCAGGGTTGACTTGCTTTATCTCTGAAAAGTAGTCCTGACACCTCTGCTCTGACAAAAGCATTCTGACACTGCAACTTCTGACATTCTGATTGCTTGCGGAAGCAGATTCGCATCCGGAAGCAATTCTACTGAGTGTGTTGCACTGAGTGTTAGTCTCACAGTATAAACATATAGTTACATGCAGTGGGAGTGTACTTAGTCTAAGTGGTATTCCTTGTATCCGGAAGCACTTCTACATCCGGAAGTAATTCTACTGGATGAAGGATTTTGTTCACTATTACTCACTCTCGCTCAGTGTCCTTCAATCCAACAGTCAGCGCTAGTCACTTAGCTATCGGAAGCAATTCCACTGGACGTGGCTTATTTTCACTGACGCTCAGTGTCATTGTATTCGAACAGCCAGCGCCAGTCTAAATCTAACAGGAAGCAAATTCACTTCCGGTTGGAACTTAGCTTAGACTTAAGGTTTTGTATATCTAATGCTCATGGACTAAGTTAATTCCCTAGTGAATTACTTGCTGCCGCTGGGGGATGAAACATTCATCCGCGAGCGCAAGTCCTAGTCTATCCGGAAGTAAGTCCACATCCGGTTGCACTCTTACTTGGGATTCTATGTTTACCTATTGCTTTCTAAGTTCTTTCATATTTTAGTCTTCATCAAAACTTAAGATTCTAACATCCTCTCCATGAAACGCCCAGGTGACATAATATCTGGGAAACTGCTTATCTAGACAATGAATAACTACCTCATCTCGAGTCTTCCATTTGTCGAACTTACACTTTTCACACTGACACAGTATCTTACCCCGAACACTACTGTGCATAAAAGCATAATCCAGAAATTGATTCAACCCCACCAAGTATTGCGGAGACGATCTGGGTAAAGAGATCCACGATTTATCCAACATTATTGCTTTTGCTGTTTCACAACAAAACCACAGATATATGTAAGAATGAGAGGTTTGAGAAAGAATGTGGCAACTGACTAATGCTCTAAACGCATATTTATAGCCAATATATCTTACTTTTCCGCGTATAAGAAATGTAGGTTGTCTGAAGAGTTTTTTTTTTTCAAAAATGCCGTACCGGCGGTTTGCAACACGCCCATATGCATTTTAAGATTAAATAATTCATACCGGCGTTTTCCAAAACGCCGATATGCACTGTTTATATTAAAATAATGCATATAGGCGTGTCCCTGACACGCCGATATGCATTTTTAATATTAAACATGCATATAGGCGTTTTTTAATATTAAACATGCATATAGGCGTTTTGGGAAACGCCTATTTGCATCAAAACGCATATAGGCGTTTTGAAAACGCCTATATGCATTAGAACGCATATAGGCGTTTTGGAAACGCCTATATGCACCTCCGTTCCCTATAAATAGCACCTCCCTCCTTCAGCGAAATTGCTCATTTTCTCTCGTTCTGTTCTATGTTTTTCTTCGCTTCGTCTCTGTTTATGCTGTTGCTTTGTTTAGTTGCTTTTTTTTTTTTGCTTAGTATTGCTGATTTGGTTTTTTATTTAGTTTTTTATGGTGATATTTGGTTATAATGTTATCATGATTTTTTTGCTTCACATATTACTTGTTGTTTAGATTTTATATGTTTGTGTATCTTTTTTATGAATTACTCTTGTTATTTTATGTTTAATATTCTATATGTGTATGTAAGTTTGAGATTATATTATTATTCTTTATATATGAACATTTTTCTTCCTGGTTGCAAACAATCAGGAAGAAAAATGTTTTTTATTTTTTTTTTTCGAATACGCATACCGGCGTTTTGTAAAGCGCCGGTATGAAATATTATTTTATAATACCGCACATAGGCGTTTTGTCAAACGCCGATGTGCGGTATTATATAAAATATTTTTTTTGTACCGGCGTTTCGACAAAACGCCCATGTGCATGAATTTTAGTTTGGCATGTCGCACATAGGCGTTTGTCCAAACGCCGGTATGCGTGCGAACAAAAAAACAAATAGTCCGCGGATAGGCGTTTTGTGTATCCGCCTATATGAGATAATCATAAAATAATACGCGCATAGGCGTTTTGCAAAACGCCAGTACGAGGAAATATTATATTATTTATTTAAACCTCATACCGGCGTTTCGCTTCTCGCATAGGCGTTGTAACAAACGCCGATAGGTAGCATATCGACAGCACATTTTCAGGCGTTTTGCCAAAATGCAGTAGCGCTTTTTCGCCGGAAAATTCCGCCGATCCGAGGCCCTGAAAAACGCCGATATGGGACCCGTTTTTTGTAGTGAATACTGCTGAAAATACAAAATATGGTTTAATTTTTACCTGAGTTAGAGTCAAGCCATATTGTTAATGAACCCTGGTCTAGTTACCGAACATGAAATCAGAAAATTTACTGTGTAGTACATGTCATCAACCATATCTTTTACTTAGATTTTATGAATTGAAATTTCTATTCAAAGTCCACCATCACTGTATATCTATATCCTGACCACAACATTTCAACCACTTATATATGGCTTGAAGCATTGTTGTGAAACTTATTATTAGCTAACTTTGTCCAAAGTTCTTTGTTCTTATTAATTCTCCCTTAAACTTGTGATAATTGAAAACTTGATTAAAATTACTATTGATTTTACTGTTTTTACTCATTCTTAAACTGTTGCTAACTTTTTTGGTTTGGTCATGCTCAATTGTTTTGTGTGTAACCTTCAATGAAATTTGGCAAGAAAAACATCGGAGAAATTGTTTGTTATGTGTGATAATACTGATAATTGGTTATTATCGATGGATTAAATATTAAAAGAATATATGAATCTAAAATACATTCCAATTGAAAGTGTATATATTTTTTATTTTAAATATTTCATTAAATGTTTTTAATGTGTACTCCCTTCGGCCCTAAATATAAGACCTAATTGACTTTTTCTGGAAAATCTTTAAAAAAGCAAAATAAGTTAAGTATAAATTGATTTACCTAATTTTTCCCTTAAACTAGTTTATTTTACCTATAAACTAATGGATAATCTAAAAAATATATCAAATATGTCATCATTTAATATCCTATTTCGCAACCTTAATCTCTCCAAAAAAAAAGTCAATTAGGCCCTATATTTAAGACCGAAGGTAGTATTAATTGATAAAAGTAAACTCTCCCGTGTGCACTACAAGAAAAACATAGGCTAGTGGCGTATGAAATGTGGGGTTTGTGGCGTTGAATATCGAGACAAAACAGGTATGTCACGTGTGAACCAAACGCCACAAAACATGACGTGACAAGCTGATCTGAACGCCACAAACTGGCGCCTTACGTGACACATAAAGTGAGGTGGTTATGTGACGTATGGACCTGGTCCAAACACGACATACACCATACGCCACATATGTTTTTTTAAAAGTTGGTGCCATGTGTGACATACACATGCATGACATACACATTTTAACATGTTATCCATTATATGTGGCGCAGCATTCATACGCGACATAAGTAGGGAAGTTTAAATTTTTTTATGCACTGGCGGGAAATTTACATTTTTACCCAAATGAAATTTTAATTTTATTTGTCTGGTTCTAAAATGTTTTCATTGTAATATGTATAATTTTTAGGGGTCAGTTTTTGGAATTTGGCACTTTATTGTGTTACTAAATAGTCAATGAGTCTTTTGTCCCAAATTTAGCTAGCCAAACATTGAAAGCAACCTACAAAATGAAATAACAAGATTAGCATAATTCATTTAATAATAGGCTAAGAACATTAGTTAGTAGAGTAAAAAAAGTGAAAGAATAGTGTATGAAATTAATTGTAGAAGATGTGTAAATGAAAGTTGGTCATTACCTTAAGTGAAGAAATAATGATAGTGGGTAGGAAGAAAGATGGAGATGGTAAAGGAAATAAATGAAATGAGGTGAATATGGAGATTTTAGAAGTGAGTTTATATAGGGGATTGTTGGAGCTTGTCACGTTTCAAATTATTTCACGCATGAACAGATGTGGCGTATGAATGCATTTGGCATTTGAACACTGTGTGGCGCATGAACTGTATGTCACGTATGGTATATGTCGCATGGGTCATTATGTCACGCATGAACTGTATGTCACGTATGGTATATGTCACGCATGGGTCATTATGTCATGCATGAACTGTATGTCACGTATGGTATATGTCACGCATGGATCATTATGTCACGCAGTGGATTGTTGGAGCTTGTCACGTTTCAAATTATGTCACGTTTGGGGTAGTCATGCGTGACAAAAAAATTGCATTTCCAGTGTGTGTCACGTTTGGGGAAGTCATACGTGACAAAGAAAGTTGATTTTGTCACTCTTGCCCCATGCGCCACATAGCTTGCGTGACTAGACTATGTTTTTCTTGTAGTGGTGGATTTATGTTGAATTTACAATACTAGCCAATGCCAATTTGTTGTGGTTTGACAACTTTGGATCCACCAGGCGATTTATCCATCATCATCAGCTGATAGTGAGTTAGAGTACATTGAGATCAATATAATAGTATAAATTTCTTCGAGTTGAATTATTAAAAGGGTCAGTATAAAAGAAATTAATGGCATTTTCTCTCTAATCAGAAGCCTTCTTGGATGCCCTGCTCCTTGCCGACAGTTTGATAGAGCCACCACAAATTATGAATGAATTGAGTTTTCTTAATCAGTGCAAATAAGCATATGATTGAACACTTAAAACTAAATGAAACAGGTTACCTCTCAAAGTATACGCTGAAGATAAGGGTTATCTTCTACGTCACTCGTAATCATAACAACTAGAATACTAAACTTTCAGTGATTAAATATTTGATTATGCTTAATCATTGTTGATATATTTGATGATGAAGCATTGGAATTTCTTTGTTTGGGTCATATTTGCGTGTGTATGTGTTCAAGACACTAGGGTGGTATCTTACACGCAACACATGGTTAAGTTCGGTTGCACATTGTGGCTTCACAGTCACATACAGAAGGGAAATAGTCAGAGCTTGCTATGATCTTAAAAGCATCAATCATACAATGCCTTATTCTAGTGATCACAACCTTTGATAATTGTTTCACTCAATTATTATCCATCACACTTCATTACCTTCATCCTTGGAAGGCATGTTAAGTATTGGAAAATGATTCTTTTAAGGGCATCCTTACAAGTCATGTTAGCAAATAGCAAGTTCCCATATCTCACCTCTTGAGTACGGAATGGCCAAATGAGTTCCAATAATTCATGACTAAAATAAAAAAAATCATGCTCAAATTAAGCTCTTTATATTATTACATCAAGTTCTCTAAAATACATGATGATTTATATAATATACGGAATGATTTATATAAAATACGGAATGGCCAAATGCTGCTCGGTTATATAATATACTACCTCCGAGCAGCATTTTAAAATACCTAACCCAGACACACATAAGAAGCAATGAATTATTATTTTTTTATTTTTGAAAATACTTATATCAATTTTTTTACTATTTGTATCGTCAAACCTCCAATAATTTTGAAATAATGTCATTTAATAATAAATCCATGTGAAATAAATAGGATACATGTCATCATGTATTTTAGAGAACTTGATGTAATAATATAAAGAGCTTAATTTGAGCATGATTTTTTTTATTTTAGTCATGAATTATTGGAACTCATTTGGCCATTCCGTACTCAAGAGGTGACTATATGGATGTGGGTGACTATATGGGTGTGGGTGTGGGTGTGGGTGTCGGCGTGCCATTTAGAAGAAACGATAACGATCACAATTACTCAATTAGGGTAGGGTTTCCACATTGTTTCCACATTAGAATCAGACCACCTTAAAAAGAAACAAATGTTCCCTTTTCTCTTCTTGTTTATATTTTTTCCACCCTTCGATCCAACGCCTCATCCAACGGTTCACACTCACACACGGCCTTCATCTTTATTTGATCATTTACTTTAATTCTTTTTCCCCTCTGAGAATATTGGAGATTGAGAAAGAATAAAATATTATCTTTCGCTAAATACTTGAACTAAAATATTTATTTATTTATGATGATATGATGATGAGTAATATTCGCGTACCACTATAAATTAATGCCTACTTATTTTTGATGACTCCCCATATTTAGTTGATTTCTAGAAATAATTTATTGTATTTTGGGAGTCATTAATTAAAAAATCAAGAGTTTTTGATGTTGATTGGAAATATATTAATTTGAAATATTATTTGGGAATTGAAATAGGAAACTTGAAATAATAAAAAGAAAATATTTTAAAGGGAAGTTTCTTATTAATAAGATTATATGATTGACATTATTTCCTATTTCCTTTCTTTCTTTTATAATAGGACAATGAAGATTTGGAAACAAAAGAAAAAGGAAATAATGAGTCTTGAGTTTGGGCTGGATCTTTATTGACATAATTGATTAAGGAGATCAACTTTTATAAAAGGGAAGAGAGGAGCTTGAAGAGAAGGCTGATTTTAATTTTTCATATTTTCATAAGTCTAAATACTACTTATTTTCAATGTTTTTAATCCATGACAAGGATTGATGATATCTTGTTGTCCCTTAACTCAAATCAGAATTAACAATCGCAATCACAATTAATTATCCCAAATCCGCCTTAGAAGCAATCACATTCACAATTGATCAAGCCTCATGAAGTTTCCCGCCATTAGTGATTTCAGAATTATTGTTTCCTTTCATTTTTTGTTTAATCTTACATGTGTCAACCTGTGAGCCATCAGATGAAAATAAGGGTGAAGATAAAGAGAGACTGAGAAAATACAAGCTTAGAGTTGGTAATACCTAGTAAATAGTGATGGAGGCACAAAAAAGGTACAAATTCAGATAACAACCAAATAAATAAACGCTTCATTATCCTTTTCCATTTAAACTAGCCTCATTATCACACATGAATTAGCTAATACATTTGCAAGTTAAATTTAAACTTTGAAACACTTAGAAGGGTGAATCTTATTGCTCAAAAACTCAAGGAGGTTTTGTTTGATTTATTAAAAGTTTTTTTTAAGTTAAACAATTAATTTCTTGAAACATAATTTTTATGGAAAGGTTAAAATATAATTTTAACAACAAATTGTCGTGTTAAAAGCCTAAACACAAATGAATTTTGAAGGGTGTAAAATTGCACACAAATTTTATAAACTAGGGCACTATAACAATGACATTAACAAAGTTAAAGTTCGATTATTTTTTCATTAGTGTGCTTCATATTAATTAATTTTAAATGGTTACTTAGTTTATGTGCAAATTTACTAATGAACATTTTGCAAAAGAACATCTGACTCAAATATAATTTGAAGTTGCAAATTTACCATTCAAATTAAAGAATATAAAAAACACCAACAGTGTAAAACATCCCAATATTGTATCCAGTGTTGGATAAGGCCGGTCTCTTTTTCTTTTTTAGTCTGCCCGCTTCCTTTACTTAAAAATAATTTCATTTATTATTATTATTATTTTATAAAAATTATTGTTGGACTGTTTTCCACCCAAAATTTTCTTAATCCAACCTTTCATTTGTAATGAGAAGTGAAAATGACATTTTAACAGCATAAAATCAGTATTATAGCTTTATAGCTCATTAGAATGTAATTTTATTTTTGTTTGACCACCTTAAAAAGAAACAAATGTTCCATTTTCTATTCTTGTTTATATTTTTTCCAAAGGTTCACACTCACTTGTAACGCGTTACATTCGCCTGTAACCCGTGGCATGCGCTTGTAACCTCTTCCAATCGCTTGTAATCTGTTTCTACAATCGCTTGTAAGCTGCTGCAATCGAATTTGGTAGTGATTTTAGCCATTTAAAAACTTAATCAAAGTGCTCTCTTGTTCCTTAATGTAACAAATATATTTTTGGCTAAAGTATGTTTTTGGTCCCTTAACTTTGGAAAAAATCATGTTTTGGCCCCTTAACTTTGAAAAGTGTGTTTTTGGTCTCTTAATTTTGGACAAAGTTATCTTTTTACTCCTTTAACTTTGAAAAGTGTGTTTTTATTCCTTTTAAATTCGGTTTAAGTATGTTTTCGGTCCCTTAAGTTTGCAAAAATTCATGTTTTAGCTCCTTAATTTTGAAAAGGAAGGGACTAAAAACATTTTTAATACTTAATTTGAAGAGTTAAAACAAGAATTATAGAGATTTAAAATCAAATTAATACGTTTAGACTATGGGGTTTCATTATGCATTAATAGGAGTTTATGAATTGACAATATTTCTTAATTTTTGAAGTTAAGATTTACCTTATGCATACATTTTATTGAAATAAATGAGTCACTTAAGTTATCCCAATAATTCTTTTTTTATGTTGTTTTTTCTTGAATAATTATTTAATGAGTGTTACGAGTTATGACTAATTCCCTAATAAAACGAAATGTATTGTTATTGTAATTAAATTTTTGCATGCCAAAACAATCTATGGAGGAATTCAATAAATTTGATCATTTTTTAACTTTAGCTAAATTATAAACCTTTTACAAAGCATTCTTCAATCATACCATTAGGCATTAATAATGTGATTGATATTTGATGCATAATTAGTGGGTTAAAATTAGGAAATAAATATATTTAAAATCAAATTAATAGGCTTATAATGGGAGATTTTATTAGGCATCAATAGGAGTTTATGAATACAAAATTATTAATTTTTTGAAATTAATCTTTACCATACGCGTACATTTTAATTTAAATAAATGAGTAATTTGAGTTATTTTAACAAGTCTTTCTTTTTTCTTTCTGTAATAATTTATCAATAAGTGCTTACAATAATTCCCTAATAAAACAACATGTATCGTTTCAACTTGAATGGAGAATATGTAGATAAATAACTGCATGAATGTCTTAACTTTATGGTTTTTAAGTAAATTAGGGCCCGTTTGGTTCGATTACATTGCACACATGCAATGGTAATCTTGCTTACATTACCATATGTGGCTTGTTTGGTTGGACATGGCAATGGTAATGTTGATTACCATTGCATGTGTGCAATGTTATCGTTGACAAAATATTCATCAATCAGCCTATTATGCATTAATAGACTCATTGATATTTAATGCCTAATTTTGAATTGAAATTAGACATTTAAGAGATTCAAATTGAAATTAATGGGGTGAAATTCAACAATCCTATATGATTTTCTCTTTTTCGTTAGAAATTGAAAAAAATCAATTAATATATTATTTTTAAAAATTTAAAATAGAAATTAATAATGGGAAATTCCAATTGGCATTAAAAGGAATTTATGGATTGATAATTTTCCATAATTACTAAAATTAAACTTGACCATATGTGTATATGTTCAAAAAATAAATTAGCAATCTAATTGATGAATGCATATCTTTCTTTATTTGTTTATTACTGTTGAATAATTTCTTGAACGACAAATAGATTAATAAGGTGGTAATCCATTTTGCTAGTGGGTAATCAATTGTTTTCTGATACAATCGCTTGTAACGTGTTACACTCGCCTGTAACCTCTTACAAGCGCTTGTAAAGTGTTTCTACAATCGCTTGTAAGCTGCTCCAATCGATTTCGGTAGTGATTTTAGCCATTAAAAAACTTAATCAAAGTGCTCTCCTTGTTCCTTAATGTAACAAATATATTTTTTAAACAAAATTAAGAAAACTAAATTAATTATTTATGATTGATTAGCTCCATTTTTTCTCAAAACTTATATAATATACACAACATAAGTAATACAAATAAATTTAATAAAATGAATTATTACAGTCTTTCACCATAAAACTGTAATAAATTATTCTTATTAAGCTTATAATATTTTATTTAAACACAACTGACCTTTATGTATCAAAAATGGAATTCATAAATAAAATAAAATCAATTTTTTTACTTTAGTTTTGTGTCTTTACTTCCTTATGTATAGAAAAAGTTAAATAATATTTTCAGAATTATTTGCAATAACGTGTATTATTTTCCTTAATGTATTATTTTAAATGATGTATAATTACCATGGATAAACTTTTTCCTTCCCATAAGAACTGGATAAAGATATTTTGGGAAAAAACTATAATTTTTAAGAAATAAATTGTGCATTGAGGTTTTACATATTCCTCAGTTAATTGAACCAGACCTGGCTAAACTTTCCCCGGCTTATATCATTGTATGGAAACATAAAACCAAGATGCAAGATGCAAAAATGCCATAGTTTGGTTCAAACTTTACCTAATATTGTGATTTTTTTATTCCAAAAATATCTATGTAATTACTGAAATGATTCCTTGAATGTGGCGATACTTTACACAGACAACTGGGAGTTTTGCAATGTTAGGGGAGAAGAAAAGGTGCAAAGATATACTTTTAGTTTGGTCCAAATTGCAATGTTGACAGTATTATATGATGGTTTCATTAAGAACATATCAAATTTTGTAAAAACATGTCAAAGGCTGATTAAGCATTCAAATTTCACTAGAGCTTCTGGTCTTAATCAACTATGGTCTCATGTTGTTCGAATTCTCGAAATGCTTGCTGAGTTTCTAGATTTTGTTCCATATGCATTTGCAATGAAGAAGGGGTGGTTTATTGTTGCTGAATATTTTGACGATCCTAAAGAACGCATTATTGAATCCGTTGTTGTTGGCTTCTTCAAATCATTAGGCTTATTTCCAGCTTTCAACCTTGAGGACAAGGTTCATCTTGTTGGGGTGGGTATTGATGGGTCATGTGGCATCATGGGTCTATTACAAAAGAAGGCCCGAAGTGAATGACAATAATAATGTAATTAGCAAGGCAACAACAAAATACTTAGTTTGTTACAGTTTGTTATATTTTTTAGGAGTTGAGAAATGTATAAATAGATGAGTTGTAGTGTGAAGAGATATGATTGTATTTTGAGAGTTGGAGAGTGTGTGCCTCTAGAATTGCACATTAGGAGAGTGTGTGCCTCTATAATTGCACATTAGGCCCTTGTAATTGTCTCTCTAATCCTCTTTTGAGGTGATACTTTGATTCTTGAATAATACTACATTGGTATATTTCCATCATATTAGTAGCCCATTGTAACATAGTGTTACTAATTCCCTAATTAACCCGTGGCATCTCTTGTAGTTCAATAATATCTTTACTAACTATGATAGAAAAAGGAATTCCAATAATATCAATATCTCTATCATAGTTAGAAAAAGAATATCCTAATGATTGAAATATTATCCATGATAGAAAAGAATAAACTAATACAGCACAGCTGCTATCATGGATAATTTATTGCTAACCATGTTAGAAGGGATTTGCCTAACATGGTTATTAGACAGAACTAATTATATTAACAATAAATAAATATATATACATGCGGAAACGAATGCAGGCCTATACAAATTGGCAATATACACAACTAACTAATCTAAATAACCTTTGAAACCTAATTCCCTTTCCTGACGCTTGCGTCTGTGCATGAATACCTGCAAAAATGTCAGTAATCGTGGGATGAGACAATTTGTCCCAGTAATCACCGCTTAACTCACTATAACAGTGAGATGTGCGGTAGCGAGGGCGTCTAAAGGGTACCACAGTTTTAAAAACAATAATAATAATAATAATAATAATAATAATAATATATATAACCAAATCTTCTTTCATTCCTTACTCAAGTCCCTCCGTCATATCCAAATCAACTCAAATTCCTCATCTCTACTTTTCCAATTCAACCATCCTACTGCCCCAAACTCTCACACTCACCTATAGATGCATTGTGCCACCACGGGGCATTCAAGCATCTAATCTTCACTATATGATTTGACACTGTGTCCCTCTCCATAATGAGGGGACAATTTCCTTCTCTCGCAATCTCCAGAGAGGGAACCCCAATTCTGTTTAAATTACAGAACGGGAACGGTTGGACTCTTCAATGCCAAACAACCGTAGGGGCGGTTGGGCTCTTCAATGCCAAAACAACCGTAGGTCACTTCTCTCACTAAGTCGACCTATGATCCCCGATCCAATCAATCTGAAAAGGATCATCAGTACAAATAACTGTCGATTGGCCAATCGACAGTTATCATCGCGCGATGGTACATATATATATATCAGTGTCATGCAAACCTCACAATATCCACCAATTTCAATCTCATTCAGTATCACAATCTCAATCCACATCAATATCATACATTCTTACAATTCCCTTCTATATCCACCAATTTCAATCTCATTCAGCCTCCAATCTCCTTAACCTTCAAAATATTTTGGCTTTTACCATTAACAATTCCCCATTCCTAAGATATATGCCTATTCATACCATCATGCTAAAAACATGTGACGATACTTAATTTCTCACTAAAGTCATCAAATATTTTCCCAATTTTCAAAACTCCAATTTGACAACTTTCAATACAATCCTCAACCTTACAAAACAATAGATCAATAGTCATAATACCTCAATTCACTTGTTTTACAATCCAATGTCCACCATATATATTATCATTTACATTCTCCAAATTAATCAACGCATTGATTTTCCTCCATATAACTCTAATTTAGTATATGACTAACCATGTCAATGTCAATTTCCTTAACAAAATCATTCTAGACTATATTCAATCTCCAATGTATCCATTTAAAACATTCACTAAGCTTCACCATAAATTCTTCATCTCAACTAACTTCTTTATTTAATTGGTTTTGACTTGATCACAACTCCAAAATGCGTCATTTATCTCCAAGGCTCATACTCACACTAAATTTATTAAACAACTTTATTCACTGACTGTATGGCAAATCATAAAGAATCACATTTCTAAAACTAAAGATCTTCCTAATTCCTCTTACTTCAACTGATCTCCATTGGCTCATTCATATTTGACATCCTTTCATCCTTCCTCGCATCAATACCAATTTAAACTTAATAACTCTAGATGATAAATCATAGTAACTCGCCCAAATCTCACTAATTTCTCGCCCAACCATCAATTTTCAATTCACCTATCACCATCACTCCATTTCAATTATTAAATACCCATCACTAATATCCATGACATCTCAACGAAATCAATGTGCCACATTACAAAAATGTTTTTTTTTTAAATCTATTTCCTAGGTCGTTCTCACAATTTACGTCCTTTTACTAACCAAAATCTAACTCAAACACTATTCTCATAATTCATTAATATAATATTCATGAATACTCTTGATAATATATAAATCCTGGATACCACAAGATTAAAGAGGATTTCATAATCATCACCACCCTAAGTATTTAAAACGAATTCATAACATAGAGTTTTAGTTCCTACGCCAATTTGGAGTTTTCAACTACATACATTCTTAAACATGTCGGGTTCAAAGCACCTAATGATTCAGGGTTTGTTTGCGAAGCTCAACCAAACCTTTCTTAAATCACTAAATCTCTCCAAGAAGTTTTCATTTTAAAGCATATTCATTCTTTGATCGGTATGTAACTCTCGAAATTTATTATACTAATAAGGATCAGCATGGACAAAAATTAAATTAGCAACCTTGGAAACAGAATATACCAACTACTAAGGAAACAAGTATCAAGCCAAATGGCCAAGCTTAATCAGTAAAGAATCACAATAATCAAAATAAATTTATGTCACTACATTTAGTGAAATTTGAACCAAACAAATGTAAGGAATTCTGCAGATTGTAACTAAACTACAGATTAAGACCTGTATTAGAAGCTGATATAAAAGCATCAAGTTTGGATTCTTTTCACATCAAACATCCTTTGATTAAAACACACACAATCAAATTATGTATTTACAAATTAACACACCCATACACATAGTATTTGGCTCAAAGTATCAAAATTGTCCAACATAATACTAATAAATCACACAAATAATAAAAACACGAAGAATTTTAATAAGATTTCATTCAAAAACCATCCAAATATGACAAATCGATCCATCAATTAAGCCAACAATTTAACAAATAAACTAAACATTTAAGCATGGTCAACCAAACTTATTTCCTATCACATTGTTTATCAATTGTTATTTTCCAATTTCCTTAATCCCTTAACCCAATAAGGGATCTCATGATGCCTCGACTATGATTATGGCCGGCACATAATTATATTCGAGACCCCAGAGAAGCATCCTTATTTCGTCATTCTTCCTAAATTCTTATACATATCAATATTATTTCGTTATTCTTTCTATGTTCATCTCAATCTCTCCACAGTACCTATTCAATTGCTCTTATCACTCTCTCCCCACCACGGGATGAATGATATTCCTTTCAAAAGGCCAGATATTCATGCACATAAGGAACAGAATACTAAGAATGTATATTGCCAATCTATATGCAATGCAGCACAGTCCAGGGTTATCGTATACCAAATACTGATAACCAAGTTGTAACATAGTGTTATTAATTCCCTAATTAACCTGTGGCATCTCTTGTAGTTCAATAATATCTTTACTAACTATGATAGAAAAAGGAATTCCAATAATATCAATATCTCTATCATAGTTAGAAAAAGAATATCCTAACGATTGAAATATTATCCATGATAGAAAAGAATAAACTAATACAGCACAGCTGCTATCATGGATAATTTATTGCTAACCATGTTAGAAGGGATTTGCCTAACATGGTTATTAGATAGAACTAATTATATTAACAATAAATAAATATATATACATGCGGAAACGAATGCATGCCTATACAAATTGGCAATATACACAACTAACTAATCTAAATAACCTTTGAAACCTAATTCCCTTTCCTGATGCTTGTGTCTGTGCATGAATACCTGCAAAAATGTCAGTAATCGTGGGATGAGACAATTTGTCCCAGTAATCACCGCTTAACTCACTATAACAGTGAGATGTGCGGTAGCGAGGGCGTCTAAAGGGTACCACAGTTTTAAAAACAATAATAATAATAATAATAATAATAATAATAATAATAATATATAACCAGATCTTCTTTCATTCCTTACTCAAGTCCCTCCGTCATATCCAAATCAACTCAAATTCCTCATCTCTACTTTTCCAATTCAACTATCCTACTGCCCCAAACTCTCACACTCACCTATAGATGCATTGTGCCACCACGGGGCATTCAAGCATCTAATCTTCACTATATGATTTGACACTGTGTCCCTCTCCATAATGAGGGGACAATTTCCTTCTCTGGCAATCTCCAGAGAGGGAACCCCAATTCTGTTTCCATTACAGAACGGGAACGGTTGGACTCTTCAATGCCAAACAACCGTAAGGGCGGTTGGGATCTTCAATGCCAAAACAATCGTAGGTCACTTCTCTCACTAAGTCGACCTATGATCCCCGATCCAATCAATCTGAAAAGGATCATCAGTACAAATAATTGTCGATTGGCCAATCGACAGTTATCATCGCGCGATGGTACATATATATATATATATCAGTGTCATGCAAACCTCACAATATCCACCAATTTCAATCTCATTCAGTATCACAATCTCAATCCACATCAATATCATACATTCTTACAATTCCCTTCTATATCTCCAAAATAATAGTGTTTTCCACAACATAACTCTCAACAATCTCAACTCAACATCTAACCCTCTTCCTATCCTCATTACCTCTTAAACCACTACCCAACACTATCCCTGTATACATATCACGCCATTCCAGATCAATGGCTACCAGCAGGCAGGATAATAGTATATATAATGTGTAGAGATCTTTTATACAAAAATAATCGTGTTTGAAAGGCACCCGATAGCCTGTTTTATATAAAAATAACCTTTCAAGATATTATATATATCTAGAGGGTGAGAAAGGATTTTATAAAATCCCCAACTAACATCACCCTCCATGTTATAGTAAGGTTAAGTGTGATTACCTGTCGCCCTTAGCACTTTGTTGCCCTTCCTTACCGTATATTGGAGATTTCCTTCAAGTACTTTTACCAATATGTACTCCTAAAATAATATAACGCAAAAGGTTATATTAATACCATCTCCACCTTATAATACTCTACGTTACTCTCGGTCTTATGAAGTTACTACCCATCCCCTTATGATTACATTATTCTTAATTTTTCTTTTCCAACTAAGCACCTACAGATTCACAACTGCGAATGGCAACCAAATATCAATCAATCAACAATACACCAAATAGAACAAGACTCAACTTAAACAAATAACTTCATGCCTTTGCTAACATTCAAAGCTCCACACAATAATCTTAAATTACTGCCCACTATGAAAATCTTTCACATAAAAGATGAATTGAATATTCATAATCGTCTTCCATCTCAAATTTACTAACCTATCACAAATCTTTTAACATCACATCACATTTCTTAAAACATTTTTACTTTCAACTCCAATTAAACCGATTTCATTAACCTATCCTTCCACCTAAAGTCTTCAAAACAACTCTCATAAAGTAAAGCACAAATTTCAAGAACCACTACTTTTCCTTAAAACTAACACTCCCTATATCTCAAAATCCTTAAACTAATTTCATTAATCCATTCCTATTAGTCAACCCAACATCACAATTACATTCTTGCAAAACACAACTATCTCTCGCCTCCTAGTCCTTCAAATCTATTTCCTCGTCCTTTAACCATTTGAAAAGTCTCATCCATTTCTAAAATAAAGCCATCAGTCCCATAATCACACAACAAAGAATCATTTATAATTGAGTCAACTCAAGGCTTCTTAATGTCTTAGAAATTCCCTGTTCCTCATATAGTTTAAATGTTCATACCAAAATCTCAATCTCCAATCATTCATAAAACTAACAGATTGCCTTTTCAATCACAGTCACAACAATTTCAGCCGCATAAGTAACCTACAAATCCATACACTTGGTCTAACCTCTTTCAATTAACATTTAATTTACTCAAAGCCCCCTTTCATTTCATTGAACTCAAACCAAACTCAAACCAAACAGAGGGAGCATAGAAAATTCTTAAACTTCCCAAAACACAGAAAATTCATGACAGTACATAGAAAAATCAAAGGAAAATTTAAGGGAACAAAGTTCAGAGAAGCATTCAAATAACAAATTAAGTAATCAGCCTCCATAATCAACTTTAATCCATGTTGAAAACCAATAATAAATACTTCATTCTCCCTACCTAACCAAACAGAATTAAACTACACATTCTAAGTATATGAAGAAAATTTTGCAAAATCAACTAAATAGAACACCAAAGCACACATCATCAAGAATTAATTCTATTACACTTCTCTTGTACATAGAATCAAAATAATCAGAGTAATAGTGCAGAATTTCGAATTACACAAATCAGCAACCACAAATGAAGTACAATATCCTTATGCATTTATTCTCAAACAAATCTTGACATACAACAGCAACCACTGATATATACTTCATAGTTATGAGATCACATATGCACAGCAACATTCAAAATCAAGCATCCCAAAAAGAAAATCACATAGAACATCTTTAAGAGTCACATACATAACCAAATTCAACCAACCAGCATAACACATCGACATTCTAAACCCGTCGGATTTGAAAACGCCCAACTTCAAGGTTTTCCCAATTTCACAAAACATCAAAGTTAATATATGAGCTTTGCTTTAAAACTAATTTATTAAGCCCTAAAATTTCAATTTCATAACCCAATTCATTAATCTTCCAATAAATTCAACTTATACTTGGAAAAATGACTTAGTTGCAAAAATCTGAACACTAGCCACCACGACCTCAATTCAGCCATAACAAAATAGAAATCAAGGGAATCAACATGCTTGAGTCTCAACTTTCCTACTACTCACACACCAAAGACACAAACAAGAACAAAGCAGAGACATAAGGGACCAACCTCAAGAACCACTATATACAAATCAAGCAAGAACCAGAAACTTTAGGCAAATACAAAATATATAATCTAGTTTAATTGGTTCATCAACATACACCATAAACCAAAGTTCAGTCACCCTCTTAGTAAATTTCTAAACCCAAAATCTAAATCAAACCCTAATCATTCTCTCTTCCAAACTCGCAGAAAAGGAGAGAAAATGATGGAAAGGGAGCTCATCTAAACTTGTTTTGTGTCTTCCATGCCTCGCCGGAAATCGGCCATTTAGGTGGCTGGCCGAACAGGAAAACCAAAAGGAAAAGGAAAAGTAAGAAATTGACATGGGAAAGAAACACAACACGCGAAAAGCAAGTCAAGGCCAAAGCTTACTCTTACGTCACCGCCGTACGTCGTCGAGCTCGCCGGAAAACATGGAGGACGACGATGGCGAGCGAAGAAACAGAACGAAGATGAGGAGTGAAGGACGCGAGGGAGAGAGAAAGGCATAAGGTTTTAGTGGGGTTGAGAGGAGAAGTGAGGGGATAACGGCGGTCGCCGCCGTGTGCCGCCGGAAGGGAAGGAACGGAGAAGGCGACAGATGGAAGAGGGCGGAGGAAGTGGGCGGCGGAACTGGACAGGGAAGGAGAAGAGATCGGGTGAGAGGGGAGGAGGGAGTCCGATGTTTTTATAGTAAAGGGGGAGGGGCGCGTTTGGTTTGCTGAAATAAGGGGGTTCTCTGATGATTTGTAGCCCAAACTTGTCATAGTGTACTCTTTTAATTCTAAAACCATTTAAATCAGCCTCCAATCTCCTTAACCTTCAAAATATTTTGGGTTTTACCATTCCCTAATATTTCAAACTCTTCAATTTCTTAATTAATTATATGCACATTTATTATTCAAAATTTTCCAAATATCCTAAAAATCACCAAAAATTCCTAAAAATTCCAAAATTTCCCAAAACACTCTCTAATCCTGAATTAAATTTTCAGGATGTTACACCCATCACATGGCTAATACAATATCGAAACTTGATAACAAATCAAAAAGACAAGGCTTATATTGTTATTAGTTTATTTTTCTTTATGAATCGCCGAATCTATTATATCTTTCGCTACACTTAGATCTTTTGCAAACTCATTTTGCTTTGGTGACACTTTAAGAAACCATGATAATATATTGTTATAAGTTTATTTTTCTTTAAGACCTTTAAGTAAGATTGATTTAACGTATCTAGGTGGTGCTTTATTACATTAAAGTTGGCTACATTTGCTTGAGTTATGACTAAAAATCATGCATATGGTTCATGTTATTGTTATTTTATTAAATTTTTAAAGTTGATGTGCTCAGAATTTTGAGGAAGTAAAAATTTATTCTTTGCTTAGTTTGAAGAGGGGGCTGATCTGTGGGATGGAATATCTTCCCCTTATCATTCCCAATAGTTCATCTTCAACATTATGATCAGTAGATCGGAATACTATCAACATTCGTTCAGTAAACCACGCATCTTGCTGATAAAAAGAAAGTTGAAGTTAGTCACACTTCTTATCTGCCACTTTGGTCTTATAGAATAGAGTTGCCATTTACAAATCTAGAAGTGGTTCTTCATTTACAAGTTTAAAGTTTTCATTGTAAAACATAGGCTACCAGCTGATCAATATAGAGTAAACAATAAAATAATAACAATATGCAGAAATATAAAGAATTAATTTAAATATTCACCAGAATGAATATCTTTTCCCAACACTTAATGAGTTACAAAGAAAACTCGTTTGGTTTTCCAAAAACATGACTTAGTTGACCTGTCATATCAATTGTCCACTCCTGCAATTATTTTCGAATAGCTATATTTTAATTTCAAATTATATTAAAACAAATGAAACAGAAAATTACCCAAACAAAAACAGAAAATTCAGCAAATCCATAGGACAACTAGAAACAATACTTGAGGTATTCCAACGACATTATGGCATGCTTCTATTTGTTGCATCACACGTGGCCGAGACGGAGCAGTAAAGACAATTTTTCCTGATGAGAAAAAACCAGCAGAAATGGACATAAATGCTCCATAGTAAAGCTTCCCGTTGAACTAAAAAATTAAGCTGTGTAGATAATTAACAAATAAGCCCTCAACTTGAAAAATCACGGACCAAAGAAGTAGTAGCAGATCTACATGCAAACAGATAGTAAGTTTGTAATGGTTGATTTCTTTAGTTTTGTACAGACAAATCAATGGAATTGAAGTTTCTAGACTCTTCCTTTCTGTTACACACTTTTCATAATTTAACAGTCTGAATTTTGATATATTTCCTGAAATACCATAAGTGGTCAATTTTACTAAAATACCATAAGCAGTCAATTTACAAAAGGACCTTTCAGTTTGCACTTGCAGGCAACAGACATACAAAACTACAAACCAAAGACTAGAAGCCAGAGAGGTTTATTGATACCCTCTTGCATACATGAAACCAGTAACCAACAAAACCAAAAATCCAAAGCTAAAACTATATCAACACATGCAAGCTGAAGCTTCTCAATAGTCTGTCTAAAAGCAACACTCTGTCTCCTTTACTCTTTCATGAATTGCGTAGCTCATTCACCAACATCACCATCAACCCAGCAGTCCAAAGAAGTGATTGATTGCAACAATTCTTGAAGTTCATACTCCCAACAAATTGTTGGGTGTCTGAATGTTGATAAAAAAGAATCCATAGGGGAAGGGAAAGGAATATACAGATGTGGGTGACTATATGGATGTGGGTGACTATATGGGTGTGGGTGTGGGTGTCGGCGTGCCATTTAGAAGAAACGATAACGATCACAATTACTCAATTAGGGTAGGGTTTCCACATTGTTTCCACATTAGAATCAGACCACCTTAAAAAGAAACAAATGTTCCCTTTTCTCTTCTTGTTTATATTTTTTCCACCCTTCGATCCAACGCCTCATCCAACGGTTCACACTCACACACGGCCTTCATCTTTATTTGATCATTTACTTTAATTCTTTTTCCCCTCTGAGAATATTGGAGATTGAGAAAGAATAAAATATTATTTTTCGCTAAATACTTGAACTAAAATATTTATTTATTTATGATGATATGATGATGAGTAATATTCACGTACCACTATAAATTAATGCCTACTTATTTTTGATGACTCCCCATATTTAGTTGATTTCTAGAAATAATTTATTGTATTTTGGGAGTCATTAATTAAAAAATCAAGAGTTTTTGATGTTGATTGGAAATATATTAATTTGAAATATTATTTGGGAATTGAAATAGGAAACTTGAAATAATAAAAAGCAAATATTTTAAAGGGAAGTTTCTTATTAATAAGATTATATGATTGACATTATTTCCTATTTCCTTTCTTTCTTTTATAATAGGACAATGAAGATTTGGAAACAAAAGAAAAAGGAAATAATGAGTCTTGAGTTTGGGCTGGATCTTTATTGACCTAATTGATTAAGGAGATCAACTTTTATAAAAGGGAAGAGAGGAGCTTTTGAAGAGAAGGCTGATTTTAATTTTTCATATTTTCATAAGTCTAAATACTACTTATTTTCAATGTTTTTAATCCATGACAAGGATTGATGATATCTTGTTGTCCCTTAACTCAAATCAGAATTAACAATCGCAATCACAATTAATTATCCCAAATCCGCCTAAGAAGCAATCACATTCACAATTGATCAAGCCTCATGAAGTTTCCCGCCATTAGTGATTTCAGAATTATTGTTTCCTTTCATTTTTTGTTTAATCTTACATGTGTCAACCTGTGAGCCATCAGATGAAAATACGGGTGAAGATAAAGAGAGACTGAGAAAATACAAGCTTAGAGTTGGTAATACCTAATAAATAGTGATGGAGGCACAAAAAAGGTACAAATTCAGATAACAACCAAATAAATAAACGCTTCATTATCCTTTTCCATTTAAACTAGCCTCATTATCACACATGAATTAGCTAATACATTTGCAAGTTAAATTTAAACTTTGAAACACTTAGAAGGGTGAATCTTATTGCTCAAAAACTCAAGGAGGTTTTGTTTGATTTATTAAAAGATTTTTTTAAGTTAAACAATTAATTTCTTGAAACATAATTTTTATGGAAAGGTTAAAATATAATTTTAACAACAAATTGTCGTGTTAAAAGCCTAAACACAATTGAATTTTGAAGGGTGTAAAATTGCACACAAATTTTATAAACTAGGGCACTATAACAATGACATTAACAAAGTTAAAGTTCGATTATTTTTTCATTAGTGTGCTTCATATTAATTAATTTTAAATGGTTACTTAGTTTATGTGCAAATTTACTAATGAACATTTTGCAAAAGAACATCTGACTCAAATATAATTTGAAGTTGCAAATTTACCATTCAAATTAAAGAATATAAAAAACACCAACAGTGTAAAACATCCCAATATTGTATCCAGTGTTGGATAAGGTCGGTCTCTTTTTCTTTTTTAGTTTGCTCGCTTCCTTTACTTAAAAATAATTTCATTTATTATTATTATTATTTTATAAAAATTATTGTTGGACTGTTTTCCACCCAAAATTTTCTTAATCCAACCTTTCATTTGTAATGAGAAGTGAAAATGACATTTTAACAGCATAAAATCAGTATTATAGCTTTATAGCTCATTAGAATGTAATTTTATTTTTGTTTGACCACCTTGAAAAGAAACAAATGTTCCATTTTCTATTCTTGTTTATATTTTTTCCAACGGTTCACACTCACTTGTAACGCGTTACATTCGCTTGTAACCCGTGGCATGCGCTTGTAACCTCTTCCAATCGCTTGTAATCTGTTTCTACAATCGCTTGTAAGCTGCTGCAATCGAATTTGGTAGTGATTTTAGCCATTTAAAAAATTAATCAAAGTGCTCTCTTGTTCCTTAATGTAACAAATATATTTTTGGCTAAAGTATGTTTTTGGTCCCTTAACTTTGGAAAAAATCATGTTTTGGCCCCTTAACTTTGAAAAGTGTGTTTTTGGTCTCTTAATTTTGGACAAAGTTATCTTTTTAGTCTTTTAACTTTGAAAAGTTTGTTTTTATTCCTTTTAAATTCGGTTTAAGTATGTTTTCGGTCCCTTAAGTTTGCAAAAATTCATGTTTTAGCTCCTTAATTTTGAAAAGGAAGGGACTAAAAACATTTTTAATACTTAATTTGAAGAGTTAAAACAAGAATTATAGAGATTTAAAATCAAATTAATACGTTTAGACTGTGGGGTTTCATTATGCATTAATAGGAGTTTATGAATTGACAATATTTCTTAATTTTTGAAGTTAAGATTTACCTTATGCATACATTTTATTGAAATAAATGAGTCACTTAAGTTATCCCAATAATTCTTTTTTTATGTTGTTTTTTCTTGAATAATTATTTAATGAGTGTTACGAGTTATGACTAATTCCCTAATAAAACGAAATGTATTGTTATTGTAATTAAATTTTTGCTTGCCAAAACAATCTATGGAGGAATTCAATAAATTTGATCATTTTTTAACTTTAGCTAAATTATAAACCTTTTACAAAGCATTCTTCAATCATACCATTAGGCATTAATAATGTGATTGATATTTGATGCATAATTAGTGGGTTAAAATTAGGAAATAAATATATTTAAAATCAAATTAATAGGCTTATAATGAGAGATTTTATTAGGCATCAATAGGAGTTTATGAATACAAAATTATTAATTTTTTGAAATTAATCTTTACCATACGCGTACATTTTAATTTAAATAAATGAGTAATTTGAGTTATTTTAACAAGTCTTTCTTTTTTCTTTCTGTAATAATTTATCAATAAGTGCTTACAATAATTCCCTAATAAAACAACATGTATGGTTTCAACTTGAATGGAGAATATGTAGATAAATAACTGCATGAATGTCTTAACTTTATGGTTTTTATGTAAATTAGGGCCCGTTTGGTTCGATTACATTGCACACATGCAATGGTAATCTTGATTACATTACCATATGTGGCTTGTTTGGTTGGACATGGCAATGGTAATGTTGATTACCATTGCATGTGTGCAATGTTATCGTTGACAAAATATTCATCAATCAGCCTATTATGCATTAATAGACTCATTGATATTTAATGCCTAATTTTGAATTGAAATTAGACATTTAAGAGATTCGAATTGAAATTAATGGGGTGAACTTCAACAATCCTATATGATTTTCTCTTTTTCGTTAGAAATTGAAAAAAATCAATTAATATATTATTTTTAAAAATTTAAAATAGAAATTAATAATGGGAAATTCCAATTGGCATTAAAAGGAATCTATGGATTGATAATTTTCCATAATTACTAAAATTAAACTTGACCATATGTGTATATGTTCAAAAAATAAATTAGCAATCTAATTGATGAATGCATATCTTTCTTTATTTGTTTATTACTGTTGAATAATTTCTTGAACGACAAATAGATTAATAAGGTGGTAATCCATTTTGCTAGTGGGTAATCAATTGTAACCTGATACAATCGCTTGTAACATGTTACACTCGCCGGTAACCTCTTACAAGCGCTTGTAAGCTGTTTCTACAATCGCTTGTAAGCTGCTCCAATCGATTTCGGTAGTGATTTTAGCCATTAAAAAACTTAATCAAAGTGCTCTCCTTGTTCCTTAATGTAACAAATATATTTTTTAAACAAAATTAAGAAAACTAAATTAATTATTTATGATTGATTGGCTCCATTTTTTTCTCAAAACTTATATAATATACACAACATAAGTAATACAAATAAATTTAATAAAATGAATTATTACAGTCTTTCACCATAAAACTGTAATAAATTATTCTTATTAAGCTTATAATATTTTATTTAAACACAACTGACCTTTATGTATCAAAAATGGAATTCATAAATAAAATAAAATCAATTTTTTTACTTTAGTTTTGTGTCATCTTTTAGTTTTTTAACTTTGAAAAGTGTGTTTTTACTCCTTTTAAATTTGGTTTAAGTATGTTTTTGGTCCTTACATTTGCACAAAATTATGTTTTAGTCCAACTTTATTTTTGGTGAGTCGTCCATTAACTTTAAAAAGGAAAGAATTGAAAAAATATTTTATCCTTTTTTGAAAAGACCAAAAACATCGCTTTGTCCAAAGTTAAGGGACAAAAACGCACTTGTCAAAGCTAATGGACCAAAAACACACATTCTCCAAAATCAAGGGACTAAAACATACTTTTCAAAGTTAATGGACCAAAACATGACTTTCTCTAAAGTTAAGGGACCAAAAACATACTTTAGCCGTTTTTTTTTTCAATAATTGAAAATAAGAAAAATTTAATACATTAAAATGCATATAAATTAGAGGTCATGTCTATTTACATTACATTTGGATGATTGAATTACATTAATTAGTTGTGTAATTCAATTATCGTTATTATAAGTCACCAACTACCAATTTTTCTTGGTCCATTTTATTATAAGTCACTTGATGATTTTGATGACAATTATTTTCATCTATCAAACTTCCATTTTCTTCAGTTTCTTTGAAATGAATGTCAGATAAAAAATTCCTTCTCATAAAGTTCTGTATAGCGAGTCATGCACAAAACAATCGAACCTGTGTTGAAAAATTATACGCATTTTGTATAAGATTTCAAATCTATCTTTCCACATACAAAAATTCCTATGTATACTTCACCTCAAACTTGAATGGTAAAAGTTAAATGTCTCATTGTCATTTTCAAATAATTCTTGCAATACCCTATTACTCCCTCTTATCCTTATTATAAGTCACTAAGTAGCAATTTTTTTGGTCCATTTTATAAGTCACTTCATGGTTTCCAATGTGAATAAATTATTTTTCGATAATAGAGGTAGTAGCAGAGAGTAATATTTAATAGTTTTGGAAATAAGTGTAATTATTGGGGGTGGTATTGAAAATTACTTGAATATTTTTGATATAAAAAATTACTTGAATTTTAAGACAAATTAAACGCATTTAACCAAATAAACATGACCCAAACAAGACCATAAACCCAAGAAATTGTTTATGTAGTGATACCTCGGGTCCTAAATATAAGACCTAGATAACTTTTTTGGAATGATTTATTAAATTATGACACTTTTGATATCCATTTAGATTATCCATTAGCTTATAGGTAAAATCAACTAGTTTAAGAGAAAAAAAAATAGGTAAATCAATTTATATTTAAGTTATTTTTTTTTTAGAACTTTTCAAAGAAGTCATCTAGGTCATAGGCCTTCCCCTCCTATTCTCTTGGCAAGTTTTGGAACTTCGCGCTCATCAATGAATATGATAATTTTGTTGCTCAGCCTTTTGGTTTTTTGGCTTGTTGATACACCCACAGAGACGCCTACGCCTACGCCTAAGCCTGCGCCTCTAGCTTCACAGCTACTCCCACTTTCATCAATTGTTGAGGTTGAATGTTGGGAGGAATGGGAGCCTACGCCTACGCCTACGCCTACGCCTGCGCCTTTAGCTTCACAGCTACTCCCACTTTCATCAATTGAAAGTTGGGAGGAATGAGAGTTTCTACCCTCCCATTGGATCTTCGGCTACATTACTACAGACTTTTGGAAGACTGTCTTGTTATTGTCAGGGGTAATCTTCAGCTTTTACGTAGGTTATAAACCCATTTGGTTTCCTAGGAAATGGCACAACACACTAGGTGGAGATGTAAGCAAATCTGTGCAATATGGTGTTGGCTCAATTCTGGTGGCTACGTCTTCAAGCTGGGCAGTGGTGCTCAATGTCATTTCCTTCGCCGCTGGTACATTACTTAGAGGAAGAAATAAACGGTTGGCTAGACTAGCCGCCCCGAATCATCTCGCCGGCGCGGCCGGGGCTGCAGCTGCGGCCGCCTTTGCCGCTAAAGCCGCCGCCACTGCATCGGCGGCGGCATCTTCTGCCGTGCAGGCAGCGAGAGCATCTGCCGCTTCTGCCGCCACTGCGGCCTCTTCTGCCACCACTGCGGCCGCCGCCGCCGCCGCAGCATCTGCAGCCGCCGGCATTGCCTCGGACACCGCTGCCTCCGCAGCAGCAGCCCTCCCTCCGGCAGTCGTAGCTCCGGCCGACAACCCGGCCCCTCCCGCCAACATCCCTGCCCTTCCCGCTGCGGAGACCAATGCTTAATTGATGTTTCTGTTTTTCATAACTAGTTTTTTAGTATTCGAGACAATCTTCTTCTAATTTTCCTTTGGGATTATAAAGACAAGATACTGTTGGCTAGTTCAGTTTTTGTATGTGGTAGTTTTTTTTTATGGTTCAGTTTTTGCATGTTGTAATTTTTTTTATGGTTCGGTTTTTGCATGTTCTAATTTGCATGTTGTAGTTATCTGGTTTGAAAATTTTATGGTGGATAACTCCACATACTCACTTGCCCGCGTAAGAGCTACTTTCTACCCCAATGGAGACCATGGACAGCGTCCCAAAGAATATTCTGGTAAAACAATCTTAGTTCATTGTCTTTTTATGTTTTGTATTTGAAAGAAATAATTTAATTTTGATGTCACATTTGAGTTACTTGTGACTTATTACTCCTTTTAGTAGGTAAAGCATGCTTAAAAAAACTAGTAGTATTCTAAATTTATGTCAAGCTCAGTATTGGGTAGAATCATCTTTATATAATTGGTTATTATATTTCTTGGAGCAGTGGTAGTCACAGCAGTCACTGAAGGAGGAAAAGGAAAGCCAAAGTTTTATTCAACTCCAGAGATAATTGTTGTTTGCCGAAATTGGCGCCTACCTACAAACCATGTGTGGTTGTTTTCTACAAGGTGAAATATTACTTTGGACAAATATTTGCTCAGATTGTCTTTGAACTCAATTTTCTCGTTTGCCATATATTATATGCTGTCATGATACTTTTTTTTGTGGGGAAAAACTCTGATGTTACTTTCCCTCTGGTATTTAAAGCAGTACGTTTGATCTGGATTTTCTTATCAGATTTAAGTCCTACCTGAGCATAAGGAATTTATATTCTGTTCTTGAAATGTAGGGAATCAGTTTCATCCTTCTTTGCTGCCTTTGATGCCTTATGTGAAGAGGTTACAGCTACACCTGTCTGTAAGCCTGTAAGGCTCTTGATGAAATTGCTGATATATCCGTGCTAGGTATGGGTTTTAAGCATAACATGCATGACAAATTTGACCTTTTTGTCTCATATTTTCAAACATCATATGGTTGAAAGGCTATTTGATGACCTTTTTATATATAAATTATTTTCTCAAGTTCTTGCTTTAGTATAAAGCAAATATGTTGGCATTGCTGCGAAGAAATATAAAAAATCTTTTGTAATGATTATGATGCTTGGGTGTTTTTTTTTATGACATTCCGAGAATGCTGACTGTAACTTACAACAAGATTAGTACCTCTGTAATTGTGTTGGGTTATGAAAATTATACTGCAAACTTAATTCTCTCATCCATGTCGTTGCTCATTACTAATATGTTCTTGAAGTTATAATCCACAAGATTGTAGTTCACTGAATTTCCTGTGGTAGTTTTTTAATTTCTCATTATTTTCAATACCCAATGTAGAGGGATAAAGGTCTATTCACATTTTTTTTCCTGTTTGAATGTCACATGTTGAAGGATGGTTTGACTCAAAGGTGAGTTTGCTTGCTAGATCTAAGATTGTGGATTCGAACCCGTCTCTCTCCAGAGGTAAGGCTGCCTTGTATATTTGTTTCCCAGCATCCTCACCAAGTGGGGACTAGAACTGAGTTGAACTTTTCTAAATGTCACATTTCCTGTTCTTTTATCGGTGAAAGTATCAACTAACGGACTGGTTCCCTTCTCATGTGCCATTATTCAAATGTGCTATACTTCTTTAAATAAATGCAGGTTCAAAGGATCATGCAAGAGCCCAAGGTGAAATTTGGAGCGTGTTGTGGCTCGTATTGTTGCTCGGGAAAGCTCGAGCCATATGGAAAAAGTCTTGAAAGAATTTCCTCCCGCTCCTGCTGATGGAGACATGCTTCTTACTCTTCTTATGCATTGTGTGCTATATATTGTGTCATCTACTTGATTTTTTATTGGAATCCTTGTTTTCTGTTGTTCGTCAATACTGATTTTAAGTGAATTTTAATTTTAAATGACCTTATGACAAGATGTCATATGTCAAAAGTTGGTATCACAGGATCATTGTTTGGTTAATTTTTGCCTGCAAAATATTTTTTTTTTTTAAAAAATAAAATTGTGATATTCGGTGTGATAACCTTTTTTACAGAATGGTTACTCACGTACACGGTGATTCTGCTGTTCGGCGATACCAGAAAGAGATGAGGTCTTGTTTTATTCTGATTATCTCCTTGATACTTTTTTTTTTGAACACATTTTTCGGACCAAACACAACAACAAAACCAACTAACGCGGTTGGCAAGTTGAAGTGCGAATGTCCTACTTATATACTCACACACACACACATTTCTGGTCGATGTGGGACTAAGAGATCCCACAGGGAACTTCATTTTATAAACAAGAAACAATTCCTTTTAGAGCATAATTCCTTTTGTAATTCTTAAATTTGCAATTCCTAAATACAAAGAAATTTCACGATTTCAGGCATAATCCCAGATTGTGGCCGCTCTATCGAGGTGAATATTATTATCCATCTTTACCGTCTACATAGTGAATGCTGAACCTTTTTCCTTGAGCAGCTTGCAAAACGCAGTCCACAAATGATAAAGGTCATTCAAACATTGGGAAATAAGCAGCTAGAACTGCACATAAAATCTAATCATAAAGCTGAAGAAGATCAAACTACATGCAAGATACAAAGTAGAAATATCATGTGCTTGAATATTTTATATTGGTGTTTTCCAACAATTACGAAAATTGCAAAGCCAATAAATGCTGTTTGGTATTCTATGTTGAGATACTTCACAATTTTTGTAGGCTTTTTTGTCGATATCAATTTATTCAAGTCAAACAAGGAGAGGCTTAGTGAAATCTCCATGGGGAACCATGATGTGGTTGAAAATGGTACCAGCACCTCTGGAAATGACTTGGCAGATGAAGATGCAAACTTGATGGTCAAATTGAAATTTCTTACATATATGGTACATGATCTTGTATACTATGTTTAAGGCAAATACGAGGTTGGGCAATCTTATATTTGAAACTGTTTGACTCAAAAACTGTGTATCTGGATGAGTTTGAATTGTTGCAAATTTTATTTATTTTTGTTTGACTTTGTTCTTATTAATTTTCTTTCTTCTTTATAAGTGGGGATAGAGAACTTAGAAAAGTGTTGCACCCTCCAAAATGAGAATTCATTAGGAGAAAGCCAACAAGGAGACTTCAAATCCACTTGCCATTTGACTAGTTAAAGTCAATGCCTTTGGAGGAGTCAATCTAAGCAAATTCTATTTCTGCTAATCATTACATCTCCTAACTTTAATAATCCTTTTGATTTCATGCCTACCTTTTCTTCTATCTTCTGATTACTTTTCTTGCTTTCTAGAAGTATATATCTTTTGGCAGTTCTTCAAGTTTTTCTCATTAGACGTAGAGTTCTTGAAGTTTTTCTTATTAGAAGAAGTAGCTCTGCAGCCGATAGTAATCTAATGTTTGATACATCATCTTACATTGATATTGTTCTCGTTTTGGGTTTTCTTGTTTCAGTTGCGAAGCTTTTTGATTCGAAATGGTCTGTCTATTCTGTTTAAAGAAGGTCCAGCTGCTTACAAGGCTTATTACCTTAGGTATGTAGGCTGAACTTAGAAACGACCTTCTTTGACAATAAGGTATACACTGTTTTTTCTGCTCAGTTTTCCTTAATAAATTGAACAATGAATAATTTCCTGATTGCATTATGTATTTCTAAAATTAAAATAGCCTCCTACTTGTGGTGATTGAACCATTAGGCAATCTATCCGATATATTTGTTTTATGGCTCTATAACAGCTGCTCAAGCTGTGAGAATCATCATTCTTTCCCAAAAGAAATTTGCTTCTTAAGGGATAAAGTGCATATATAATTCATTTTGCTTCTCAAAGGTGTCAGCAATACTAAGAGGAATTTTTATAGAAAGGCAGAGACTTCTTTAATTTCAAATTTAATTGTTTGTTCCTTATGGGGATGAAAAATCTTTAATTCATTATTCTTGAAATATTATCTGAACAATTGGCAAAAAAATTGTAAAAAGATTCATCCGTAATTCATTGACAATTTTATTCGTATTGACAAGTTTTCTTTGAGCATGTTAATCATATACATATATGGTCATATTACCCCAAAAGAGGAAGCGATGTGCTGTTTGCATACTGGCATCACCAAATCTTATATCCTAAACAACTTTTATATTACAGGCAAATGGAAATTTGGGGCACTTCTTCTGGAAAGTACAGAGAACTCAGCAAGATGCTTGATGAATGGTAATGGCTGAATCATTCTTCTGTATGAACCAATTATGAAAGAGTTAAAAGTGGGAAATCCTGTGTGAACAATAACAAAATTTTTGCCTTCCTCTGAGATTCCTCTCGCTTTATGTCTGTATATTTTGATGAAAGGAAATTTAATTTATGGAAAGAAAATTACCAAATGATTTCCCTAGCACTAGGACAGGGTATGGAGTCATTAAACATGAATGAAACACTTTATGTCTATCTAATTCTGTGTCCTGCATGTGGTTGGTGCATCAGATAAACATTCTTCTCTCTACTTTCAGGGCTGTGTATATAAGAAGGAAATAGGGAAATAAACAGCTCTCATCATCAATATATCTTAATGAAGCTGAACCTTTCCTTGAGCAGTTTGCAAAACGCAGTCCACAAAACCAAGCTCTACTAGGTTCTGCTGGTAATTTAGTTAGAAGTGAAGATTTTATGGCCATTGTAGAGGAAGGGCGTGATGAAGAAGGTGATCTTGAGGTAGAACGGGAAATACCATCACCAAAGTCTGGCACATTAGCTACAAACACTATAGCAAAACAGGAAGGATTGATTGTATTTTTTCTTGGTAAGCATTTCGCCAACTTGCTTCAGCCATATTTAATGAGCTACTTGGAATTCCCAAAAGATAAATTTTTATTGCTAAGCCACCCCAATCTATGATATTCAAGATTAACATGTCGTATATGGTACTGCTTGGAACATATAAGTAGAAGGGTTTCAATTAAGGGCATGTCGTGTATGGTGGTTGGATATAGAAGTAAGGATCTTCATTAGTAATATTGTGGATGAACCGATAGAATATTATGCCTTAATGTTTGATGGGTCAGCTGCTTTCATTTTTCATGAGCTCATTTAGTGCACTGGGAAGAATTGGCCTTGATATTTTTGTTGGAGTGCATAGTACTAGGGTCAGAACACGGAATGGCTTATCTGTGTGGGATCACACCCACTGGTGTAGGTATCAGACATATGGATAGAGTTGCATGGCCTGGCAGTGTGACTAAATATAGGCTCATAGCCTGTCAGTGTAATATGGTTAAAAACAGCTAGATGTGTTTGATATTTCTAGTTTTGTATTTTTAACTTCATCTTTCCTGTTTATTTCCTATTATATAGGCCAGGAATTATGGAAGTTTGAATTGGATCTGTTTCCTCTTAGTGAGATTGGAGAAGCTAACCTACGGTTAAGCAACCCATATAATGCAATATTTTATTCTTTGATGAACAAGAAAATGAAAAGAAGTCTTTTTGCAATAGCTTTATTTTTCTTCATTTTTAATGGATTTATGAATAAATGAATGGATGTCACTTAATTTAACCAGTTGTCTATTTTTTATAATCCTTCACTCCCCTGAAGAACAAGAACTTGTTATTAACCCTCCATTCTAAGATTATCAGGTGGTTGAGTTTGACTGATCAAATTACATAAATGCACATTCTAGAAGTAAATTGATTCTATGAGCTAACATTCTTTAAGCAAGGTGCAGTGAACTTGCTGAAGTTGAGGGAGCTGAAATCCCAAAAGAACTATTTGCGTCATACTTTATCAATAAGCCTTATATTTATGGATTAAATCTGTCCTTTTCACAAAGTTCTTATGTTTTAACCTAGACTCAACAGATCCTGACGTTGATGTAGGTTTTTGGCCCATGTTCATGATTATTTATCTGCTGATTCTCATCTTCGTGGATAACTCCTCCCAGTGGGGCTTTTTGGTTTGTTTCCTCTTACAGGGATTCCTGGATGTGCTAAGTCTGCTTTGTGCAAAGAGTTGCTAAATTCCACAGATGTATTTGGGGATGACCGACCGGTTCATAGTCTTAAGGGTGATCTGGTCAAAGGTAAGTTATATTAGGAACGCATATTAGTAATTATACTCTTAGTTCCACATAATCATCATTTTTCCTATATACAAAAGTTGCAAAGGAAGCAGATGATGAACATTAGTATGTGTTGATCTTGTTTAAGGAGATTATGTTTCAGTTTTATTGTATCTATAATACTTCAATAATTAGGTATCTTTATCAAATTCACTTCCTACTACTCAATAACTAATATGTGCTTATGTGACATATCATCAGCAAAATATTGGCAGAAGGTGGCTGATGAACGCAGGAAGAAACCTTATTATATAATGCTTGCTGACAAGAATGCACCCAATGAAGAAGTTTGGAGACAAGTTAATGCTCTATCTGTTGTCCATAATATGGTTTATATGGTTTGCTTCTCTCTGTTTCCCTTTTTCCACTCAAATATGAATAGCGTCTTTGGGTGGTGGGAGGGATGGTAATTTTATGTTTTTCATGACAGTATGATGCAGGTGAAAAAGGGGCTTTTTCTTTTGTTTTGTTCCATCAGGATTCTATGACACAATTCACTATTTGTTTTTACACATCTCTTGATAATAGTGTTGGAATGTTCTTGTCAAATATGCAGATAGAAGATATGTATAACAGAACTAGAGCCTCTGCTGTTCCGGTTGTGCCTGAATCTGAAGGTTGTATTAGCTGCTAATCCTGGACTTGTTTGTAATGAAATGCTTCAGCATATAGTTTGAGCAATCATACCTATAAGTGAAATCAGCGTGAAGTATTTACACTTGATGTTATTCCTTAGTTTTGTTTTATGTTATTCCTAAGTATGTTTCTATTGATGTTATTTTCTTCAGGAATCGACTCCAATCCATACTCCCTTGATGCAATGGCTGTTTTCATGTTCCGAGTACTTCAACGAGTCAACCATCCAGTATGCTCTGTTGCTTTTCTGGACATACACTTTATTCCTAATCTCTTAAATTTTGTTTACCTTGTGAATCATTTTGTTTTCTTCAAATTATTTTAGGGTAGTCTTGACAAAGCATCTCCAAATGCTGGTTATGTGCTGCTAATGTTTTACTTCCTCCGTTCCTAAATATAAGATCACTTTAGCAAATTTGGAGAGATTAAGAAAGACATTCCAATGAGTTAGGATTACATGAAATTTCCAAAATACCCCTCACTTAAGTTTTGAAATATCCTCTCAGCTTCAAACCACTATTTTTTTTGGGTGAAGGGAGTGTAGGGGTAATTTGGGGAAAACTTGAGTTAAATTAGAAAGTGATCTTATATTTAAGAACGGAGGGAGTATCATATTTATGAAGGCAAGGTACTGTGTATCTGTCATTGTATTCAGTTTTGAGCTTTTTTTGTTTACTTAGAAGAAACCTATGTAATTGCCCAAGATAATTTAAGAAATTTAAATCAATTTCACACGGCCTTAAAATTGTATTTTTAATGTATGTATTGATGATTTTCAGAATCGTAGAGAATTTGAGGGCGAATTAATTGAGCGTTTTGGCTCACTTGTCAAGATGCCTTTGTTGAAATCAGATAGGTACACCCATTCTATAATCTGTATTTACATTCTTTGTACTTTATTCATCTTGAGTTATTTACTTCGCTTCCTTTCTGTGTGTTGGACTGTTGGTGTTGTCTATTTAGGATTCACATTCTTTATACTTTATGTTCACTTCTGTTGTACGAAAAAAAAAATCTATTTTTACTTCAATTTCTTTTGTTTTTTTGTAAAAAGATATCTTTGAATTATTTTGTATTCATGCGTCCCTCTCAACTTTTTAACTGCTCCTTCTTACCCTTCATCATTGCACTCCCTTCTTTGTTCCTCTACTTTTTGTCTTATTTGATTTTAACCCTTATGCTTTCTTCTGGACGTGTAGTACTGCATTTCCTGTTCCCTGGTAACTCTCCAATCTCCCCTTCTGTGTGGTTTGGTGGTAGCAGTGGGCTTGGGCCCATCAGCTAGCTACCTTGGTTCTCACTTACAATAAAAAGCTGATATCTGCTGTTAAAATTGGATCCGGATATATACTGATTTTGGTATCTGTACAATTATTCTGCATTAACTATAATTTTTTATTGTGTTACATTGCAATGTAAATCTATGTCTGCCATTTCAGGTTCTTACAACTGCCTTGTGTTTTTCATATTGAAGTCTTTGTGATCACATCTCTATTTTCATATGATACACAAATTAAAGTTTCATTGTAAATGCAGTATAACAATCTGAAATAGATGATTCCGTGTGTCCTCACATTTTTTTTTTTGATAGCATTACTTCATTTGTTATGTTTTTTCCAATATGCAGGAACCCCCTTCCTGAGTCAGTGCAGTCCATTTTGGAGGAGGGCATAAATCTATATAAGCTTCACACCAAGAGACATGGCAGGTCAATGTTATGGTTATTTACTTGCATAATGTGAAAATAATGACATCTCATCCCTTCCCCCTTTTGGAACGGAGCATTTATAAATTCTTTTAATATTTAGTTAACCTTTATTAGGATGTGATAGTGTTGGTTTAAGAATAAATACATATATTGAGACGCCCCCCTTGTATTTATTCTAGACTATTTAAATGACATTGCTGCGTGATGCATTTATGTTTTTGAGACTGTAATCTGAGCTGTAGCAAGACATTAGTTTTCTGCCTTTATTCTAAAATGTAAACCTGTCTTACATTTATTCCTTTATTTCAAACTGAAATTGGTTGAAATTGGTTGGGATCACTATTGTAACAGAGTAGAGTCTACCAAGGGCTCCTATGCCTAGGAATGGACCATGTGGGAAAAACAATTACGTGAGATTCTTTTGGGAAATGCAGAGTACCTTAACTCAATTCAGGTTTGTAAATCTTTTTCTTCTAAATCTTGACTTGCAACACCGAATTATATTCTAAAATGCTATTGTTTTCCCCCAAACATCAGGTCCCGTTTGAGGTTGCTGTCAAGCAAGTCTCAGAACAATTTAGGAACATTACAAAGGGTGATTACACACCACCAGATTGAATAACGATACTCTAATGCATAATTATCTTTCTCATTATCTTCTCATAATCACTCTTTCACCTTTACATTTAAAATGAATGATTCAAATTTAATATCTTCGAAAATGTAATCATTATGTTTTAATATATAAATAAATAATCTCATTTTCTTAAATTTTCATCTGCATCACGTACACTTGTTTTATAAGAAAAATTCATGTGTAAAATATTTTAACAGTAGTTTAATAAAATATTACTCCCTCTATTCCTAAATATAAGACTATTTTCCTTAATTTAATTAGCTTAAGGATGATAGTTAAGTTAGTTATGAGCACGTGATATTACTCATTCACCCTAACCATATATTCATACTCTCCTTTTCTTGTTTGTTTACTGTATATAAGCATTATTAGGATTAATTTGAGAAAACAATTGAAAAAAATTAGAAAGTATCTTATATTTAAGAGCAAATTAAAATTTAAAAGTGATCTTATATTTAGAAATGGAGGGAGTAGTACATAACATATTAGCCATTCATATTTTCTCTAATAATAGTAGGTATAAGATAATGAGGAGACAATGAAAGAAAATATGTTAGAAACCCAACTCTACAATATTCATTACATTAGATAATATTTTTGGTTTGAACCACATTAGGTAATTAGGTAATCAATAGACTAGATATAGTCTAATAAACTAACTGTAATGTGTTCATAATTATTTAAAAGGAAAATTGACCCAAAAAGATTATTTAAACTATGAAAAAAATTATTTAAACTATGGGGACAACCCCTCTATGCCATTATTACTATGCAAAAATAAGTAAGAATTAAACCTATGCAAAACAAAGCTACCCTTTTGGTCTTTCTTCATGTTCTGTGCCATGGATTGGCAATGGGGACAAGCTTCACTGAAGAAGAAGATTGGAGTAGCAAAAAGCAAGAAAGAAAACGAAAATCGTTACATGCAGAGTCAAATGACTGATTGTTGTTGAAAGACATGAAGCAAGTATATATTCAAAACTGAAGCAGGAGGAATGAAGTTACTAAAAGTTATGGTGGTAGAGTTGTGGACAGACCTATGCACATTGGCTTCATCAATATGGAACCAAAGAGGAGCTTACCCGCCATCAGTTGTTTCTAGTTTTGAGCTTGAAGTCATTAGAGCTGCTTCAAATGTAGGCTCCTAGTTTAACTCATCTATTATAAAAGATCACGTTGACTTAAAATTAATCATCTATTATTTGAATGGTGTTTTCCCTTGTTCAAATGACCTTTTTCAATGTTCATATGATGTTTTTCCTTATTCAAATATCATTTTTCCTTGTTCTTGATTTGATATATATATGTGTCAAATTCATTACAAATTGTAATGGTATCTTCCAACTAATATCGAATATAAAACATAATTTCTTTAAAGAACTTCTGGCCATTATTCACGTGTTCCTAGTATATTCACATAATAATTACATTTAATAATTAATACAGTACAAAATTGTGCAGTAAGCACCAATTATAACAAATCTGATCTACAATAAAATCATATCATCCATTGAATACAATTCAAACAAGCTCATTCTTCCACCCTTTGACTTACTCCAACTCCTTTAAAATAGCCCTCTTGCTACATTCATCTCATGATTCACAAGTCATCACATTAAACCTTCCATTCATTACTTTTTACATTTGAATATAAATTCAACTTCAAAATAAACATGTTCACGGATAGAATGTAACATTTATAAGAAAAAGATACAGTATATACAATTTCGCTCTCTTTGTGTTTTTTTCCTCTACTCAATATTAATCCGTATGACTCATGTGGAGGCAACCATCACAATATTTCTCAAGCTTTGTATTTCAATCATAGTACAAGTATTGCACTTCACTCCCATCCATCTAACAACAATTCTAGATTCTTGACAGCCATAAGATTAAAATCAGCATCATTTTAACATTACAAGTCACCCCTGATGAATTAGCTTACAATATTTGATTTTCAATTATAATATCTATTTAGCATTGTTACACATCTTCATTAGGGACTAAACATATCAGCAACACATGCTTTATACCATCAACATTTAGTACATATTTACTTAGTTACTTCACCATTCTTAATCCAAATTTCAGGAAACTAATTATAAATCCATTTTAACAATAAAAAGTTTTAGTAACTATATAGGACTACTGTTTTTTCTTCTACCAATATTGGTAGAATAAACCATGTATTAATCCATATAAAGACCCCAAGAATAAAAATGAAAACTTGACAAATAGTCAGGAAAACACATAAACTAGTAGTTCTTGAACACTCATGACACACAAAGACTTCAACTATCAACTAGATTTGACCCCTTTAAGATCATAAGATCATGATAATGAGTTTGACAAATGATTGGTATCCTAATTATTGATGATAAACCATTTGTCAGTAATTATATAGTCATCATATATATGAAGATAGCCAATATATAAACAAGAAGCACATATAACTTTACCATGAAATTAAACATTTTGAAAGCTACCGAAAAGCAATCAGATTTTTATCACTCCATTCAAGAATCAGGATCATCTTGAGGAGCAACTTCATTCAATCATCAAAAGCTACAGTAGTTTAATGTGTTATCACGTCATACATTCAAACTGATTCAAACTTGTTAAAAGAAAGTTCAGGTCTGAAGAAGCGACAAAATATTGGTTGGATTCCTCCTTGGCGTGATAAGGACTTATTAAAACATATTAATCACTCAACTTCACTACACCAAAATCGTTACAACTCTGTTAAATCATATTCTAAAATATGAATTGTCCCACATTTAAAACATATTCATCTTATTGTTGATCACTGTTGAATCATATCCTTTTCTGTTTTTCTTATATAGAGCTTCAGTATCTGACATTGCAGCTTGAGTGTGCTGATATTCCTCAGCTTAAGTCTGTGGCTTTCACAATCTTCACGGTGTGATTGGGCTTTGAATTTCAGCTTATGCTTCAGCTTCTTACAAGCTACAGTCTGCTGTGTGTCCCTTGCTGCTATATATCAAGGTAGTGATTTGTTTTAAGAAATTTAAGTCCATGCTGGACCTTTTGATAGTTGAAAAGCAGAAGTTCAAATTTGCACATTACTTGGGCAGAAATTCCTGTTAAATAGATATGCATTCGTATGTTATTGTTTTAGTCCAGATAAGAAATATCCATTCCACTAAACTCTCACCTACTCTTCCTTACAGAACTTTTCCATGTTGTGCTTCCATTGGTATGCTTAAACATTTCAGTCGTGAATTCTAGTCGGTGCTTTGACTATTATTGTCAGAAGGGGTTTCTATTGAGATTTTTATATATATATATATTTTTAATTTTTATGAATTTAATGGGAGTCAACACTCTTTTAAGTGGTAACGTATATGGGTTAGCTAAAGTTTGAACTATATCCAAAGTAAAATTTATGGTGTATACGGGTCACCTGATATGTAAATATGAGCAGTTTTCTTTTGTATAAAAAGATGTGCAAAGCTTCATTTTAGTTGAAGCTTATTCAGGTTTGGTAGCGTTGATACGAAGAGGACCTAGTGGGATAATAGATACTTGCTATTATTTTTCTTTTCTTATTTCAGTTTATATTTTTATTGCACGTGCCCTGTAGGTTGATGTTAGTAGGCACGTGCACGTAAGAATTCTGTTAGGACAAGTGGGTCATAGCATATAAATGACGCCTCATGCATTGTGTAAGGTGTGGAATATCAGATATCACGTTTATTTTCCTCTCTTTCTTTTGTTTCCCGCCTTTCTTCTCTTTTCTGTGTACCAACTGGTATCAGAGCCTCTCTCTGGCCCATGGCGCCGGAGACGCGAATTTGCTTCAGTTTGTCTTGCTATAAACATAGATGATTCTATGCCTTTGAAACAATGTTTAAAAATCTGATTGAAGCATTCTCATTGTTGCCTTTTTATAATTAACAGGTTGGATGTTGCTTGATCTGCTGGGTTGATGGTGATATTGGTGAATGAGCTACCCAAGTCATGAAAGAGTAAATGAGGCAGAGTGTTGCTTTTAGACAGATTATTCAGAAGCTTCAACTTGCATGTGTTGATATAGTTTTAGCTTTGGATTTTTGGTTTTGTTGGTTATTGGTTTCATGTAATGGTCAAATAGAATGTAAGAGGGTATCAATGAACCTCTTTGGCTTGTAGTCTTTGGTTTATAGTTTTGTGTGTCTGTTGCCTATAAGTGCAAACTGAAAGGTCTTTCTGTAACTTGACTGCATATGGTATTTTAGTAGATTGACCACTTATGGTCTTTGTAGCATGATTGAATGTTGACCAGTTATGGTCCTTTGGTAATTCACTCATATCAAGGCAGTGTCTCTTTAGTTGCAATTATATATAAAAATGAGATCTCTCAAAATTATATATTTGAATCTCTAAATAATAATCATTGGATAATCATTGCAACAAATAACGAAGTAATGAGCATGTCTAACAAGTTCATGAGCAACTATATGACGAGTTCATGATAAATAAATAACAAGGTAATGAGCTAGTATAACAAGTTCACTGCCAATTCTCTTGAGTTAATGGACAGGGCAAATGACAAGTTAATGGGCACACATGACAACTCTTTGGGCAAAACTCGACAAGTTAACGGGCACGTGTGACAACTAGTTGGGCGTAACAAGTTAATTGTCAATACTCTTAAGTTATTAGGCATGGCAAAATGACAAGTTAATTGGCACAAATGACAACTCTTTGGGCAAAACTTGACAAGTTAATGGGCACGTGTGACAACTAGTTGGGCAGATGTAACAAGTTAATTGCAAATACTCTTAAGTTAATAGGCATGACAAAATGACAAGTTAATGTGCACGTGTGACAACTAGTTGGACAGATGTAACAAGTTAATTGTCAATACTCTTAAGTTCATGGGCAAGGCAAAATGACAAGTTAATTGGCACGCTTGACAACGTTTTGGGCAAAACTTAACAGGTTAATGGGCACGCGTGACCTTGTTATTCAATGCCCATAAACTTGCCTAGATTTTCTTCTTTTCCTTGCTTAGATTTCCTTCATAATCACCAGCTTCTTTACATCAGCTGCTATATCAGAATACTTGCCTTATATCAGCTTATATAGCAATACTCATGACGAGATTTCCTTGCGTTTATATCAGCTTTTATATTAGTAGTAGCTTATTCTTGCTTTTTTATCACCGTTTACATATACATCAATTATCTGATAACATCAACATCAACACTACAATTTTTTTTCCAAGAGCAAGCACTCCCATCTCATTAATTTAAAACATACACCAACAGGTACATTAATCATAATTTAAAAGATACACCAACAAGGCTTACAACATCAACTACTTCAACTATTGCCTAATTATTCATCATAATTCAACATACATCAACCCTTCTTAGTACAAATTACTACATGAATACATCATAATGAAAGCTAAAATTATTAGACAACTCAAGGCCAATGAACACCACTCAATTCTTTGCCTCTTTTGTGTCTTGCGCAGCCACACCATATTTTTGCAACATAATCAACATCTCTTCTTCTCCTTTGCCTAGTCTGTAGCTGCATTTGGCATTCAACACTACAAGGCCGTTCTGCACAAAACCATCCAATTGGGCTCCACTTTTGCATTACAAATTGTATTACAACAGTAACAAAAAAACATTACAACATATTGTATTACAAATTGAACACATCACAAACACTAAGCAAATCATACATAGCCTTACTTGAAATAATGCTATCAATCCTACAAATCATAGTCTCACTTGAAATCATGCTATTAATCCTCACAATAAGCAGTTACTATGTTCCTTTAACACAAATATTTTTCATTTCATTTTCTGTCATACTACATCATCTACACCTGTTTCAGATTATGGTTAGCACAAACAGATATCACACCTGTTTCAGATTGGTTAGGAAGGAATTCACAAATATAAAAGAGTGATTCACCAAAAATTAATCTCTTAAAACAAGTTACATAAAATAAAAGAGTGAGAAAATGGGAGGTTCTCATAGATTTTGTCTTGGGAAGCTAATGTTGATACTTTAGCATGGATTTTTTATGACATGAATTTTTATTTGTGTACACTGTATCAACTAGCACTTTACTGTGCTATCATGGTGGGTGATGATAGACTGGTGATGGCATCCCCATATCATATGCAAGCTGATTTTTACACTAATCCTTTCATTTTAAACAGAAGACATAGAGCTGAATGTTATTTACTCCACTTTCTAACTAAAAGTTTTAAAACTTCATACATATATTTACAAAATGTAAGACATACTTTTCACCAATTCATCTCTATAAGCAACACCACAAGGCAACTAATACTGGTCGTTTCCTCAACCATCTTGTTATTCACACAAATAAAGCCAGAGTCCAGACTAACACTCTAAGAAAGTAGTAAAAATCAATATTGGAAGACATTAAACAACTTTTCCTTCAAATCTTAACCTTAAACCAGTTACAACTAAAGAAGACAATGTATCCTATAAAGTATAAACAATCCAAACCAAAACCAATACTTTCAACTACCATAAAAAAAGTAGAGAAACATCAACTTAAAAGTGTCATAACTACCCTTACCTCCATATGACACCTTCTTAAGAGAATTACCATATTTTTCTTCACTTTCTGAATTTGACCAACAAGAGAAGCCATCAATCTTCGAATCAGCAGCAACCCATGAATTCATATTCCCTCCTCCTTCTTGAGCATACCACAACACACGAAACTGTGGGTCCCACTTCCCCAATCGGTATAGTAAAACTTCCACAGATGCTCGTCTCCATAGATGTAGAAGATGCAAGAGTTTGAGAAGGGTTTGGCTTTCGATTTCAGAATGCCCTAAGTTTTGGGACGAGTGGCCTGCTTGAGAGTGAGAGTGAGAGTGTGCAGGTGGTTTGCAATGAGAGTGGTGAGGAAATGAAGTGTTAATAGGCTAAGGGCAAAACAGTCTTTTCACTTTTCAAGTATATTAAAGTGAGATCCCTTGGGACCCTACTTTAATTTTTAGAGTTTTTGGACTTTTCTAGTATTAAGTCCTTGTGGGGACCTCAAATTAATTTTCCCTTTTATTTAACATCAAAACAAGTCTACATTATTAGTTGTATTAATGGCCGAAATAATAAATAAAACAGTGGCATAAACCTATTTATTACCACCTATCACACCAAAATCTTAGCATAGTGAGGGTTTTCGGTAAAGAAGCAGTGTGAGCGTTTGAGTTCAGAGTTTTATTTCAAACTATAAGGTCAACGGTTTAATTTTGTTATCATGATTCAAGGCTTCTCTGATAAGTTAATTACCTTAATGGAAAAACCAGTTTGCTAATTTAAAGAAGGGTTAAACCAATTTTTGGTCCCTATAGTTTTCCCTAGTTTGGGTTTTGGTCCCTATAGTTTCAAAACTGAGGTTTTGGTCCCTATAGTTTCCTCCGTTTAACAGAGTTAGTCCCTATAGTTTCAAAAGGACTAAAATATGACATTAACAGTGTTAAATATGATTACGTGGCGCTAACTCCGTTAGTTTTGTCTACCTGGCTATGACAAGATAGTATGTGCTGGAATTAATAATCTGAGGTGGAATTATATTACAAGAATAAAAAAACATTTCCTGTATCCCTAAATCGCAGCAGACAAAGAGGAATTAGGTCGCCCAACTCTCTCGCCCTTCCTACCGACAGCGGCGGTGGCTGCAGGCTGCAGCCCCGTCTTGCCGTCAAAATTGAGGAGGAGGAAGGGAGATAGTACAGTTTTGAATAGAAACTCTCTCTTCTTCGTCTCAGTCTTCTTCTTCTCTTTGAACAAACCCAAAAACCCTTGCCTCTACTCATACTTCCTCCTGCAACAAACATCTTCCTTGATATATATCGTATTAATAGGCCAGCAAACTCACGACTCACCAACTCCACCAAACCCGTCAAAATGGTGTGAGACTCTGTAAGATTGCAAAGAAGTTGATAAAGTTTCATTTTAGTGGCCTGAACAATTTTTATAAATTCTGCTACTGTTGTTGCTGTTCAGATTGCTACAGTTACATTTAATTTGCAGCTATCTGCATTGTCCCTGAACAATGCATTTGCATTTGGATTTTGATATAAATTTTAAACACTCATCATGTACCTAAAATTAGCTCACGAGAATGTACAGTTGTTGAATTTTGAAGTGAATTTCTGCAGTGTTGGTGTATCGTGTGTTTTTTTTGCCCGAATGTATCGTGTGTTTATTTGGGGACTTTTCCCATTTCTTTTTTTCTTTAATTTTTAAAAATAAATTTTCCACCTTAGCATATTTTTCCATGTAATATAATCTAATTACTAGCCACGTAGGCAAAACTAACGGAGTTAGCGCCACGTAATCATATTTAACACCGTTAATGCCATATTTCGGTCCTTTTGAAACTATAGGGACTAACTCTATTAAATGGAGAAAACTATAGGGACCAAAACCTCATCTTTGAAACTATAGGGACCAAAACCCAAATTGGGGGAAACTATAGGGACCAAAAGTTGGTTTAACCCTTTAAAGAATTGAACAAATTACTTAATAACAGCGTATCCTACATCATGTTTCCAAAATAATTCACTTTCTTTTTTGTTTCAGATTAACATTGGGAAGTCATTTGTAACACCCCACTTTTTAAAATAAAAATTTAATGAAAGATAGTTTAGAGTTTAGATAAAATTATGGGAAAATGAGAAAAAAAATGACACTTGAATTTGAGTTGGACAAAATAGGGTCTCCAATTCCAACTTGAACAAATAAGGGATAGTCCCCAATTTGTCTTAAATGAAATTTGTGACTTTGTGCCAAAAAAGTAGTGAATGCCGATTCTAAAGTAGTTAATAGCGATACTTGAGTAGTTATTGCGAATGGTAGTTAATAGCGATATTTGAGTAATTAACAACGATACTTAAGTAGTTAACCATTCACTAGTCAAATATAGTTGTTAACTACTTTTAGAATCACCATTCACTACTTTTTGGCACAAAGTCACAAATTTTATTTAGGACAAATTGGGGAATATCCCTTATTTGTCCAAGTTGGAATTGAAGACCCCATTTTGTCCAACTCAAATTCAAGTGTCATTTTTTTGTCATTTTCCCTAAAATTATAGTGGGAGAAAGTATGCAAGTCAATGTAAAAATTAGTTCTACAATTTGTTTTAAAATAGGGATTTAAAATGGAAATACAAATAAAATAAAGATAAAAGGGCAAAATAGTCATTTTGCCTTAAACCCCTCATGAAAATCAATTTCCCCTTCTTCCTCCTCATTTCCGTCCTCACTTTTTTCTTCATCAAATCAAAACCAATCCCAAGCAGCTCTCATCTCATTTTCTTCCCAAACCTCCATAATTGCTTAAGCTTTTGGATTTCCCACTGTTTTCTGTTCGGCTTCGTCATCCCAGACCCCTCCTCTCTTCGTTTTCTGCATTTTCCGGCGGTCGGCGGCGGGGAGAGGTAAGTTTCGGCCATATCTTCTATCTCTCGAGTTATTTCTTCCTTTCAAAGTCGTTTTTCTCACTTCTCTACTTCCTCGGTTCTCTGTTTTCACCACCCACCACAGTGGCTATTTCCGGCGAAGATCCCGGCGGATGAGACCTTGGACAACACATGCAAGACCGGATTTGACTTCTGGTGAGCCTCCTCTCTCTTTTCCTACCCTTAGATTCTTCGATTAGTGATGTTTGGGAGGAGAGGCCGATTGAAATCTGGGTTCTTTTGGGTGAGATAATGAACTAAAATAAAGTTTGTCCTTGATTTTAAGCATTTGGAAATGGTTTTGAATGTGATTTGAGATATCGTTTGGGTTTTCACACACTTAGGGTTCAATGGTGTTAAATGATAAGTAGAATAATCACTCTGCATGTTAAATTTGTGAGTTTGGAAGGGGATTTTCGAAATCTTAAATGATATTTCTGTTTGGTTCAACTAATGAGTATGAAAGATATTTTGAACAATAGTTGAATGATTGTGCATGACATATTTCTTTGTGTTTTGAAATTCTGCTTGTTCCCTTCCTTTTTCCCCTGTTTGGGTTTTATTGATAATATGTACATGTTCTCTGAAGTCATGATCTTTTAAGAGATTTAATATTGGTCAATTGTTGGGCTGTATGTGTGCTGATAAATGGAAATAAAGATTTTAAAAAAACAGATTTTTATTTGTATATTATTGCACCCAAGGTGTTTGTTAAAATGTTTAGAAGAAAATTTTGGTTGATAGATTTATCTTGTAAATAGAATGAAGAAAAGGTTTTGGGAATTTATGTTTAGTGTTTTGTTTAAGAGTTCTAGAATATCAATCAAAGTGATTCAACACAAAGAAGGATGCATTAGGAATGTTAGAATAATGAAGACATGATGAAGGTGGTGGGTTGGTATGTATGAATTATGTTTGTATGCTCAGTCTTGCGTTGACTTCATTATATATATATTTACTCTTATCTATTAGGTTTATGAAGAAGAACTAATGATAATGGAACTATAATAAGAATAAAACAGATTTTTATTTGTATATTATTGCACCCAAGGTGTTTGTTAAAATGTTTAGAAGAAAATTTTGGTTGATAAATTTATCTTGTAAATAGAATGAAGAAAAGGTTTTGGGAATTTATGTTTAGTGTTTTGTTTAAGAGTTCTAGAATATCAATCAAAGTGATTCAACACAAAGAAGGATGCATTAGGAATGTTAGAATAATGAAGACATGATGAAGGTGGTGGGTTGGTATGTATGAATTATGTTTGTATGCTCAGTCTTGCGTTGACTTCATTATATATATATTTACTCTTATCTATTAGGTTTATGAAGAAGAACTAATGATAATGGAACTATAATAAGAATATATATGTGGGATGGTTCTTGTTGGTTTGAGAATATCTGTTTCAAAGCCTTGGAATGGTCGAACTGATTTGTAGGATGATAAAGATGTTTGGGGATTGATTAGTTTGACTATTGTGATTAGTGGTATTAATGGATGTTTTGCTTTTGAAAATTCTGTTTTGGGTAAAATGTTGTTAAGTATGATTGAAATAGAAAGTGAACTCTTATAATAAGTGTTTTAGTATAGTCTTATGGTATTGTAATATTGTTTATATAGAAGATTGATTTGTAATACTAATGTTTGAAAAGTTATGAAATGTATAAAGTGTGATAATTTTGGGAAAAGTAATATGCTTAAAGTTGAGGAAAGATCTAGTTATAAAATTGAGAAAATGTAATTTAGGCATGATGCTATGGTTTAATTCCAAGTGATGATAATTGTTTGTCAATAATGTTTGTGCATGTAATGCTTTGAATTAAATTGGGTAATTGGTTTTTAATTGTACATAATGTTATATACTACTCCCTCCGTTCCTAAATATAGGACCTAGATGACTTTTTTGAAAAATCATAAAAAAAGTAAAAAATAAGTTAATTATAAATTGATTTACCTAATTTTTTCTCTTAAACTAGTTTATTTTATCTATAAGCTAATGGATAATCTAAAAAGATACCAAATATGTCATCATTTAATAACCTATTTCGCAACCTTAATCTTTCCAAAAAAAAGTTATCTAGGTCTTATATTTAGGAACGGAGGGAGTATTAGTGAATGTATATGTGTGGTGTAATTTCTCATTTTTGCTTGAAAGGTATAATAGCATTGACAAGTAAGAAAACTTGAGATTTATATATATACCTTGGCTGATTGTTAATGGTTGTTGCTGGATTTTCTTGATGGGCTATACATTTTGATGCTGAATATACTGTCTTTTAACTCGAGCTTTTATTGTTTTTGACGCTATGACCTGCGGTGATTTTGTCACGGTTTATTGTTGAGTATGTTGCTCAATGTTACATAAAGTGTGTGAAATTGTTGACATGTATGTTCAAGTGTGTATATGATTGTTTATAGTAAATGTCCTAAAAACTTTAATAGATCTTCAGTTTAAAATAGTCAAACTTTGAGAAACCAAAAAATAATTAAGTAAAAGAACTTCACTAGAGAATTGGGAAAAATATAATCTAGAAGGGGAATTGTGTAGTGATATAGATTCGAGAGAGGCGTTGTTTATTATATAGAACAGTTATTTATTGTCATTATTACTCTGTGATAATAGGGGAAGCTACTGTGGCTCGCGATTGGAAGCAAAGCAGTGATCAAGAGAAAGATAAGTAGTGATCGAAGTACAGGTAGCAGTTTACTTCATATATATATATAATGAAAGTTCTTATATCCGCATGTGATGTATATTATTATTATTATTATTTTTAAAGCATGATAATATTTATCCAAGAGGAGGAATAATATTTATCTCAGATAGATAAATAAGAAAGTAGAGTACTCTAGCCATTAGGATTTTCGCACCCCCTATGCCAAATATTTACAGAAACCCTGCAGGTACAAAATATCTTCATTAATTAACGAATATATCGTTAAAAATGGTTGGTATAAAGAGGGAGGCAGGTTCCAACAAGAGGTTGAAAGAGAAGGATATTATCATGAATATATTTGTATATTGAGAATTATTATTGTCAGTAAATTGCAATGTACTTTTTGGTTTCAGGTAGTTGGACGGACATATTTTGGACAGGTAGTGGTGAAGAAAAGACAAAGATGCTTGTTTGAATTTTGTACTTGGAAGCTTATGTTTTTGAAAGTTTCCCTAATTTTTGAGCAGGGTAGAATTAGGGTAACTTAGTATATTTTAGAGGAACATCCTATCTTTATCTTAAGTAGTAAACATTTTGACAGAAAAATAAATAATATATAAATATTTGTTAAAAACTGTGGTTACCTTAGTAGCTCCATCAAAGGAAACTTCACATGATCCCACTAACTACTTTTCACTCCATTAAATGAATGATACAAATTTTTGTACCAATCTTTGAAGTTCTCCTTGATTTCTCTATATACCACTTTTCGTTGATCCACATAGCAGACTCTTATAGTTGAATCACCAAAAATATCTGCAATTTCACTTTGATATTCTGTTATGTCTACATTTGGCATTTCAACTACAGTGCATAATTTTTTCCGTTTCTTGATTTCACCACCTTAATTCACAGTCCTCCACATGTAGCCTTGAGTATATATATCTTCATTCTTTCTTTTATGAACTCAGTACTTTAATGTACATGTTTGCTCTTAGTGATCATGGACCTCCGTTTAACATCACTTTTTTTCCCTGAATCGCCCACCTTTAAAATATACTAATTGAGGAATGAAGGTGGGAGATTCAGGGAAAAGAAATGATTTTGAACCAGAGGTGCAAGATGACCAAGAGTAAACATGTACATTAAAGTATTAGGTTTATAAAAGAAAGAATGAAGATATATATACTCAAAGCTACATGTGGAGGACTGTGAATGAAGGTGGTGAAATCAAGAAGCGGAAAAAATCATGCACTGTATTTGAAATGCCAAATGTAGACATTGCAGGATATTAAAGTGAAATTTGCAGATATTTTTGGTGATTCAGCTGTAAGTGTTTGTTATGTGGATCAGCATAAAGTGGTATATAGAGAAATCAAGGAGGACTTCAAAGATTGGTACAAAAATTTGCATTATTCATTCAATGGAGTAAGGAGTGGTTGGTGGGATCACGTGAAGTTTCCTTTGATGGAGCTACTAAGGTAACCACAGTTTGTAACAAATATTTATTTATTATTTGCATCAGTAGTATTTTGTGTATAGGTAAAGGAACATCCTATCTTTACCTTAAGTAGTAAATATAGTTGTTTTTCCATTATTATCTTATTGAACTTATGTTATAACTAAACCTAAACTTAGACATATCATCTAGTTATTATAGGGTAAGTAACCGTAGCAATTAATATATGTTTTCTTTAACGAAGAGAAACGTAGAGAGAGAAAAAGAGAAAGAGAGAAAGTGCTTGGTTTTTCCATGTCAGAGACTGCTCAGGGGTCACGGAAACAGCCCCCTGACCGGCCATCGGCCGGCAAAGAGGGGCCAGATCTGATTCCGAGTACCAAGGAGGGGCTTGGGGCTTCTTCGTCTCAAAACCTGGGGGGTACGACTGGGGTAGAAGAGACAGCGAACACTGCAGCAAGAAGGAAGATGCCGAGAACTACAGGAGCTTTCACGGGTGAGGTTTCTTTGAAGCCTAGGGTAGAGGAATGGATGAAAGATCATGAAATGGAGCAAGAAAATCAAGGCCCTAGGTCCTACAAAGAAGCGGTGAGACCAAACCCATGTTATGATGAGGAAGGGTATGAATATCCTTATAATGAGGATGACTGGGATGGGAGCCTTTTGACAAGCAATACAGAGGAAATGAAGAAGGGGGTCACCATTTTTGAGACGGAGAACGGGCCACAAATTTCTTTTTCAGAAGAAGAGAGATTGAGGCTAGGTAGGAAATGGCAGTATTCTCTCATTATTAAGCTTCTTGGGAGGAATCTTGGCTATATGCAACTCAATCGAAAGCTTCAAGCCATGTGGGGACAATCTGGACAAGTAGACCTTTCCTTCATAGGAAATGGGTTCATGCTAGCTACGTTCAGGTCTAAGGAGGATTACTTTTATGCACTGGAAGGGGGGCCATGGCTAATCCAAAACCATTACTTGACTGTTCAGACATGGAAGAGCAACTTCAATCCATGGACTGAAAGAATCAAGAAGCTTGCTATATGGGTAAGACTACCAGGTTTGCCAGTTGAGTATTATGATAAAAAATTCTTTTTTAACTTAGGAAATCAGATTGGAACTGCCCTTAAGATTGATGAAATGACGTTGCGCCGTGCTAGAACAATGTTTGCCCGTATGTGCGTTGAAATTGATTTAGAGTCTCCTCTTATCCCCTCATATAATGTTGATGGTAATTCTTTGAGGATTGAGTATGAGGGGCTCCACTTGATTTGCTTTCACTGTGGGAAATTTGGTCATGCCCTTGAACAATACCCTGTTAAAAGAGCTCAAGAAGTAGATAAAGAAAAGGAAAATAGGGGGAATGAAGCTATGCAAGTAGAAATGATAGCCGGTGAGAACGGAGGTCAGGTGCAGCAGAAATATGGGGAATGGATGTTTGTGCAGGATCCAAGAAAGGGGAGAAAAGTATCTCAAAAGGCTACAAAATCAGGGTCAGGACAGGGAAAGATGGGAGAGAACACTGTTACTAAGTCTAGATTTGCTGTATTGGAAGTAGAAGATGACAACCTTGCTGTAGAGGAAGGAAAGAATGAGGTGAGTGATAGGCAAGTCCTAAGAGACTTCTCAAACAAAGGAGAGAGCAATAATGCAAGAAGTTACCGAGGGAAAGGAAAAAATGTAGAAACAAGAGGATTAAATAAAGGGGTAGAGAAAATCTCTAGGGGTCCAAACATAGCAGAAAGTAAAGAAAGGAAGTTTGGTGGTAGAGCAAGAGGAGGTGACAAGGAGGGAGAAGATCTAAAAGGGGAAGGCCAAATTAGAGGAATTGGCCAAGAGTCTGCGCAAGAGGGCGGGAGTAAAAAAAAGAGAGTAGGCTTGGATTTTTCACAGGAAATGAGGATTGAAGATCAACAAGACAGAGTGAGATTAGGCTCTCTTAGTGATAAGAGTCAGGGTAATAGTGAGACCGAAAAAGTGGATCAAGAAGAGATAGTCATGAACCCCTCTATTGTGAATCTGTCAGATCAAGAAATGGAGGTTGAAATAGACAAACCACCGGATCCAGGAAATGGTACAGAGTTAATGGAAATTAATGATGTGGAGAAGATTCTTGATAATCAAGAAGACCAATGGGAAGATGATGAGCTTATTCATCAGTGCAATGGAGTTGAAGGTACTAATACCTTCTAAGCTGAGTAATAGGGTGTTGATCCTTCCATCAATAATTTTTTTTTAATGATTATTACATGGAATGCGAGAGGGGCAGCTGGAAAAGATTTCTGGACTGCTGTAAAGGAATTGAAGCGAAGATATAACCCGAAAATCTTTGTGTTAGTTGAGACTAGATGTAGTGGTGAAGTGGCCCAACAAGCCATTAAGAAAATGGGATTCAAAAATCAAGCTTTAGTTGATGCACAAGGGATGTCAGGAGGCATTTGGTTGATGTGGAATGATGACTCCATTCAGATCAAGGTTCTGATTAAGCACAAACAGTTCCTTCATTGTGAGATTATGGGTGTATCAAGGTTCCCGTGGTATTTTATTGCAGTGTATGCTAGTCCCAGAGCTCAAGAAAGGCAAGAATTTTGGGCAGAAATGGAACAACTAGCAGTACAAGTGCGAGGGCCTTGGTTACTTTCAGGAGATTTCAATGATATCAAAAATAGAAATGAACAAAGGGGAGGGGGAGAAATTAATGAGAACAAATGCAAGAAATTCTGTGAAAACATAGAAAAATGCAGGCTTATTGATTTAGGTACAGAAGGTCCCCGATATACTTGGAGAGGGCCGAGAGTAAAGTTAGCAAGCAGATTGTACAAAAAACTGGATCGAGCATTGGCTAATGTAGAGTGGAAGATGAAATTTGGAGAAGCTAAAGTCAAAGTGGGACTGAGATCACAATCTGACCATCACCCACTATTAATCCATTTGAATACTAGTAACAAAGATAGGGGCGAAAGGCCATTCAGATTTGAAGCTGCTTGGCTCACCCATGCGAACTTTAAAGAGTTTGTAGCTAGTAAATGGACAAACACAGAGGAGGTTTGGAAGACCTTGAATAAAATGGAGGAGAAATTAAAACACTGGAATGTTCATACTTTTGGCCATATAAATCAGAGGAAAAAGGAATTGGCAAGGAGAATTGATGGTGCTCAAAGGGCTCTGCAAGAGGCATACAACCCCCACCTTGAAGAGCTTGAAGCTGCCCTACAAGAAGAATTACGAGAGGTATTGATGCAGGAGGAGATTTTATGGTATCAAAAAGCTAGAACAAAATGGTTGAATGATGGTGATAGGAACACTTCCTATTATCACATGAAAACCAAGATCAAGAGAAGCCGGTGCAAAGTGACGTCCCTTAGGAATGAAAATAATGAATGGATTGATGGTAGGATTGAAGTAGGACAGCTTGTCAATGACTACTTTCAACGTCTCTTTCACGAGGAAAATGAGGACAGGAGATGGACCCACACTTATCATAATTGGCCAGAAATTGAAGCTGACTCTTGGAGAATGCTAGATGTCCCACTCACCAATGAGGAAATCAAGATTGCTATGTTCTCTATAGGAGGTTTGAAGGCTCCTGGAGAAGATGGGTTTCAGGCAATTTTCTTTCAAAAGTGCTGGGAGACGGTCGGTGAGTCTGTTTGTCGGTCATTACGACAGGTTTGGGAACAACCAAATCAACTCTCAGAAATCAACAAGACTCTGATCACCCTGATTCCTAAGATTGAGAACCCTGAGAAAGTAAAACAATTTCGGCCCATATCACTTTGTAATGAGGTGTACAAATGTGTCTCAAAGATAATTGTGAGTAGGTTGAAGAATTTAATGACAAAGTTGGTCTCCCCGTACCAAGTTAGTTTTGTCCCGGGAAGGAATATTCAAGAGAATATTATTATAGTGAATGAGATGATCCATTCGATGAGGAGAAAATGTGGTAAAAAGGGTTATATGGCCATAAAGGTTGATCTTGAAAAAGCTTATGACCGCATTAGTTGGAACTATATGAAGAAGGTGTTGGAGGAACTTAGCTGCTCACATGAAATGGCAGAAAGAATTATGAAGTGTATCAACACGACCTCTACTAGCATTTTATGGCATGGAGACAAAATGGACCCCTTTCGACCCTCTAGGGGACTGCGACAAGGAGACCCCCTTTCCCCCTACCTATTCGTACTTGGCATGGAAAAACTAACTCACTTGATCCTTGATAGTGTGAGAGAGAGAAAATGGAGAGGATTGAGAGCAGGTCAAAGAGGACCTTTTATCACTCACATGATGTTTGCTGATGACCTTGTTTTATTTGCAGAAGCTAACCAAACAAATATGAATGCTATTCTTAATTGTTTGCAGGTTTTCGGAGAAATGTCGGGCCACAAAGCAAGTGAGGAAAAAACCGTGATTTATTTCTCACCTAATGTTTCAGGAAGAACGTGTAGAGACCTCTGCCGGATGAGTAACTTCAAACAAGTGGAGGAGCTGGGTCAATACTTAGGAGCCAATATCAGGTTTCCTAAAAAAAGAAGAGACAAGTATAAAAATGTGGTGGAGAGGCTGAGAAAGCGCTTGCAAGGATGGAAAGCTTCGAGTCTGTCCCTTGCAGGTAGGATATCATTGGTCAAATCAGTCACAAGTGCGATGGTGATGTACCCAATGCAACATGATAAATTGCCCCAAGGAATTATTGACGAGATTGAGAGGTTACAAAGGAACTTTCTGTGGGGGGAAGAAGAAGGTAAAAGAGTCTGGCACCCAATAGCATGGGAAAAACTTTGTAGCCCAAAAGAGCAAGGGGGGGTCGGTATTAAGTCTCTTAAGATCATGAATGAAGCTTTCTTACTTAAGTTGCTTTGGAGACTTCATACAAACCCTTCTGATCTATGGGCTAGAGTTCTAGTTGGAAAATATTGTAGAAATTGGGTTGAAGGCAGCCAACTAATTGCGAAAGATTCTGATTCTCGTTTATGGAAAGAACTAGCCAAGCTCTGGAGTAGTTTTATGCAGAAGATACAGCGAGTAGCGGGCCCTAATTCAGGGAGTGAACTCATATGGAAAGCCACAAGTCATGGTGAGTTTACAACAGCTAGTGCATATACAGAACTACAGGGTGTGACTGAATGCCCATACAGAACTACATGGATAAGGATTTGGAAGTTGAAAGTTCCTGAGAGAGTTAGGGTGTTTGCTTGGAGATGTGCACATAGAAAATTGCCCACTAATTCACTAACTCACAAGTGGAGTGGAGGGTCTGGAGTATGTTCTATTTGTAACAGACAGGAGGAGGACATATTACATGCCTTAAGGGATTGTCCAAGCGCAAATTTTTTATGGAGGAAAATGATCATACCAGCTAGAAGGGCAGAGTTCTTTGGCACAAATTGGTGTGAATGGTTCCAACAAAATCTGTCAAAACACTCTTCAAGCTGTGATGAGGAGATGTGGCCTGAAACTTTTGTAACAGGATGCTATATGATATGGTGGTGGAGAAATTTAAAGAGGAAAAATCCAGATTTTGAACTTCCTTCTCATGGGGATAAAAGTATTAGACAGAGGGTGGCAAATTATTTTCAACGGTGGGACATGGAGGTATGTAATACAATCAGAGGTGTTGTTACAGGAACCTCATGGAAACCTCCACAAATGGGCTGGTGCAAGTTAAATGCAGATGGAATGACATCCAGTCTTGGGTGGGGTGGCTGTGGGGGAGTAATTAGAGGGGATGAAGGAGGATGGATTCAAGGTTTCACCATGAAACTCAACACTAGCAATGCTCATGAAGCTGAAGCTTGGGGAATTCTTAAAGGATTACAACTTTGTTGGAACATGGGGATTAGAAAGTTAGAAGTCGAGTCTGATGCAAAAAATATAGTTCAGCTGTTTGCAGGAAAACAACCAAGAAGAGCACTGCAAAAAAAATAATATATGTTTTCTTTTAATTGTTTTATAACCACTTGTTTTGTACCACTTGATATTTAAAGTTCTTTTTGAATGAAATGCTTGTTGAAAATCCTTTTTAAAGAAAAGTTTTAATTCATTCAGATTTTTATACACATATTTTTTTAAAATGATTTATTCAAGTGGTTATAATTCAATTAAATCTTTTAATATAGTGGTGTCTAGGTGTGACATCATTACACGAAAATCCCACACATGTTCCATGTTGAACACAACCAACTATGCAACTAGTCGAGTTATGAATAAAAAAAGGAAATTAACAATTAACAATTAAATAAACATTAATTCCTAGGTGGGAACGAGTTAACCCACCAAGTTAATGAATTTTTTCTAGGTGGGAACAGGTTGCCTTGGTTGATTCTTAAGTCACTCCCTCGGTTTCATTGCTAACCCAGTTTGATTTAATACCTGATTTAGTGGAGTTCACCCAGTTTGATTTAATAGCTGATTTAGTGGAGTTCCGAGCTGGGTAGGTTGAGCCAGGTTTGATTTCAATGTATATACATATCAAACCTACCTTAAATGATTTAGATACAAAGTGAAAATTAACTCAATCTAATACTTTTGGGATCCTCGATCAAAATAATACAAAGTAAAGGTAACAAGTGCTCATGTAATTTGGTCAGGATACATCCAACATCTTGAATCATTTTTGCTCAAAAATGTCCATATAGTTACCAAATAAGTAAAAAAAAAAGTAAAAACTCATGTAGTTACCAAAATGGTCAAAAATGCCCATGTAGCCACCAAAATGGTTTAAAAACGCTTATGACCCAAAGACATTAAGTTTTTCAAAGTTGATATGGATAAAAGATGCAAAAATGCACATGAAATTTGTTCCAGAGTACACCAAAACGGCAAACGTACAAAACTCCATATTTACCAATTACCATATATCATATATTCTCGAATTTATTGGTCACAAAAATCAGCAATCATTGGGGGGGACAAAATATTTGGTCTACATGAAATTTTTATATCAGAAGAAAAAACATCTTGAAAAAGTTCATATATATTAAAGCCATCATGCAAGGCATTGAAATCCATTATTAAGAGGGAAATTTGCACTGTAGTCCCTGGTAAGACAAATTACTACTGAAAGGTCCCAACACATTCCAAAATCATCACAAAGTCCCATGGGACTTAGTTGCAAGAGTTTCCATATATTCAGTGACCATTTTGCCCCTCATTAGAAACATTACACCCTAAAATAAGCTCCACACCACCACCATCATTCAGCCCCTTCCCTGCTCTTCTTCACTGCCACCACATTACTCTCCATCTTCACTCATAAGCCCAGCGTCATTTTTCGTCTTTCTTCACTGCCACCATCAGCAGCAACATCATCAATCTCCTTCACCACCATCGGGCTTTCCCTCCCTAGACCTAGATCGAATCATCTTCTCTTCTTCCAACCTAGCTCCACCTTCCTTTTGTCGCCACCGTGCAGCGTCAGACCTTCCTTCTTTGAGTAAGACTCTTTCTCTCTGGTTCAATTGTATTAAGGGCTAGTAGCTTGAGAGGAAATTGGGGTTTTCTTCTTCATTGTCACTGTTCATGTGATTGTCTTTTGATTTTCTGTAATTGTGTTGTTCATTCTCTTGAATCACGAAAGGAGCATTTTTTCACACAAGTACACTTATGGTAAGTGTATTATCCTTGTTACAATCCATTTGAACTGTATGATGTATATGTTGTTGTATGGTGCTCAAGTTGCAGCGAATTGTAATGGTTTTGTTGTCCATTTTTCTAGAATTCTATACAAAATTGTGCACATAAAATGAACTGTATGATGTATATGTTGTTGTAACAAGAAGAGAAATTAGTTAGGCGGTTAGTTGGGTATAGGGAGAGGTTGAGATTTTGTCCAAGGTCTGAGTAGTATGTTCTTGTCACTATATGGTTAATTTATTTTCTGAATGTGACGTGAAGCTTGAATTTCTTGTTGAAATCTTGTATGTTTCTTTTGGTAATGTCAGCTTTAGTTTCTAAACCATTAAACTGCTCTGCTTAGTTTGATATAAAATTTGGTGCCTTTGTTTTTCTTTAATAATTATATTGAATGGGATTTGTTAGAAGTAGGCATGGTGTTTGCTCATCTTCAAAGCGATGAAGGTGTGACCTTTTCTTATACATTTTGGAGATTCTGATACTATTTGGGAGTCTTTTTGTTGTGGTTGCATTGAGGAATTATTGTTGGTGTTTTGATATGACTAATTCACTTTGCTTATATTTGATTCAAATGCTATTATGTTGAATGTCATAGGTTGAATCAGCAGAAACGTGATCTGACTCTAGTTCAATTTCTATTTTGTTTATGCTTAAATTGCTTCTATTTGATATGATAAAATCAAATCTGCTAAATTGTTGATTATGCACTGATGATTTATGCTCAATTTGGTGTCCATTTTACTGCAGAAAGTTGATTTGATTCTAGTTCAATTTTTGTTTTGTTTATGCTCAAATTGCTTCTTTTTGAATATGACAAAATTTAATATGCTAAATTGCTGATTATGCGCTGCTAATTTCAGGCTGAATTTGGTGTCCATTTTGATGCAGAAACTTGATCTGACTCTGCTCAAATTGCTTCTATTTGATATGACAAAATCTAATATGCTAAATTGCTGATTATGTGCTGCTATTTATGCTGGATTCTTGTTGCAGAAATTGGTTGCCATGTCCACCATAGAGATTGAGCATTATTGAAGCATTTGGAGATCAACATTCACCTACTAAGAACTAAAGAGAGGAAGAGAGCATTGTGGACATTAGTTTAGGGTCATAAAAAATTTGAAATGTAATACTCTATGATTTCTACACAAAGATTTAGAATGTATATGAAAGTGACATATTTGGTATCTTGATGTAGTAGTATACACAATAATTTTGATTGAGATATTTTCCCCTTATATTGTGTACATTGACATCTCTTCTATTTCATCATATGCACATTACTTCTTGAAAAGCATCCACATAATAAATTTTGTATATGTGCTAGACATAATTTAATTATTTTCATATCAAGAAGGTCATTACATGGTAATTATGTACATGTGCAAGTAACAAGTGGGAATAACAGTAATGACAAGTATCAAATCCTACATGAATAAGTTCTCGATTTGGTAATATCAACTAGCTAAGTCACATTTGAGAGTTGTCATTCCTGCAATACAGTAACAAGTAGCCAAGCATGCATTAACAAGTTAACATTCCTGCATTAACAAGTAACCCACTTGTTATTCACAAATGATGCAATACATCTTTGAGCAATGACAATTGGGCATGAAACTAATGAGAGCTAAGGTCCCCTAAAGGTTAATCTAAATTAGTTTCATGCCCACTTGTCATTGGCCAAACATGCATTGCTTCATTTGTGAAGGGTAATTGGCAGTAACAAGTAAAACGCTTGTAAATGCAGGCATGCCGAGTTGTTACTACAGATATTCTCACTTGTCACTGAAGAAAAATTAAGCGGTGAGTTTATCATGCCAAGTTTGGATTACCCATTGGGGACTTGTTGTCATTAGTTTCATGCTCACTTGTTGTTGGTGTAATATGCATTGCTTCATTTATGGACACTTACCAATAACAAGTATGAGACTTGCTATTGCAGGTTTAGGCACTTGTTACTGCAGATATGACCACTTGTTACTGTAGAAAATAAGTGACCAACACATCATGCCCATTTAGATTAAAATCTGAGGACCCTTTTATTTCCTCAATTACCACTTATTGTTCCCTGGAAATGAATCCCACCATTTGTGATTTGCACTTGCTAGTAACAAGTGAGAAACTTGTTACCGCAAGTTTAATAACTTGTTATTGCAGGCATGCCCACTTGTTAATGTATCTATTTTGTAGTTGTTATTGCCCAAAAATCAAATCCATCTTTTGTTAAGGGAAATTTTTAGTAACAAGTGGAGCACTTGTTACTGAAGATCTGATGACTTGTTACTGCCTACATGCCCACTTGTCACTGGCGAAAAATTATGTGAAGAATATATAATGACAAGTGGGAAGGTCAGTAATAACAACTCCTAAAGTCTACATCGACAAGTTGTCAAGTTGTTAATAGAATTTGGTATGCCTCACATGTGAAATGAGTTTTTTTTAGTGACAAGTGGGAAGACCAGTAATAACAACCCCCAAAGACTGCAGTAACAAGTTATCCAAGTTGTTAATAAAATTTGGTGTGTCACATTTGGAATGAGTTTTTTTTATTGAAAAGTGGGAAAGTCAATAATAACTCTGAAAGCCAGCATTAAGAAGTTCTTAAGTTGCTAATAGCAACTGGGCATACCTTATATTTGAACTAAGTTTCACGTGAGTGACAAGTGGGAAGACTAGTAATAACAACTTTCAAAGCTTATATTAACAAGTGATCGAGTTCTTAACACAAGTAACAAGTTGGAAGACTATTAATAATAAGTCACGAACTTGTCAATGCAACCTTTGAGAGTTGTCATTACAAGTCTTTGCACTTGATACATAATTGAAATTCATTTTTACTATGTGGCATACACAATTCCTAGTAACAAGTCAACAACTTGTTAATATAGATAATGAGAGTTGTCATTACAGATATATGCACTTGTCATTGGTTTAAAATTTACTCATACAATGAGGCATACTACTTCCCATTAACAAGTCATCAACTTGTCACTATAGGTTTTGAAAGCTTTCATTACAGAGCTGGTCAAATTTATTATTTTTTTGCAAGGCATGCCTTTGTAAGAACAACTATTTTTACACACAATTCTCAATCAATACCATCAAACTTGCATACACAATCAATTGCACTTGTCAACACTTGGTGACATTCATATGGCAGACACCATATATATAATCATTTCATTAACTAATTGGTAATGTCAACAAAAGCTTCATTAATTACCGAGACAATATATACACTCCACATGTGTCCTTGCCAACAAAGTTGAACTTACATTGATCATTTGCACTCAATGTTTTCAAAATCTGCAAAAAAAGCATTTAATCAACACTTAATCATAATTTAGGTAAACTGTAAAAAATCATAATTTAGGTCAACTGTAAAAGAAAAAAGCTACTGAAGACTTTTTAAATGAATGGGGGAATGCATTGACATTTACCACTTTTCCCCTCAATTCTGAAACTTCTCTCATTATGTTCTAATGTCACTACATCATAAATCTATCCCATTATTGGTGCAGCTAATAAAAATTTGGTTTCTTAAACATGGAAATTGATTTTCTTCTTGGCAACTTTCTTCCTACTTTCTTGAATTCATACTTATTAGATGTGCTTCTTGTGGCATCCTTCCTAAAGAAAAAGAGGACATGACATACTTTGTTGGACAATCAGCGTAATCTTTGATCAAAATAAGGGGAACCAACAAAGGAAAATGAAAATTTCCCTAGAGTTTTAATGTAAACCCCAAAGGCAAACTTCTTAATCCTTACACTATCAAAAGAAATCAATAATATTATTGACACCTAACCTCATCAACTGATTAATTTACTTCTCAATGAAAAAGAGGGATTTTTAATTTTCCCCTGTTACGGTACTTTCAAATTCAACCAAGTGTAATGTATTGTTAAATCCTACCTACCTACAATGCTCAAGTGGTCAAATTATAAAAGATGACATGTTATTTGACTTATCAAAAATCCAAAATTTACATACTCTTATAGGGCAGAAACTTTCCAACTAACAAATAAATTTACAGTACAAGTATACCCATATTAATGAAGAAGTTTTAAAACTATTTTGATCAGATGATTTAGACCTTGATTATTATAATGCTAAAGAGAAATTCAAGTTTTTTTAACTTACTATTATTTACAAACTTTGCCTGGATTTCCAGCCCTTTGATAGATGCAAGAACTGCAAGAATTAGATTCCCATGAATATAGATGCTTATAAGGTAAGAAATGAGTGGTAAAGAAATGCACTAAGAAAATAAACCAGAAACATTATACCAGATAAAGTGAAGAATATTCCCTTACCAGAAATGGCAAGTGTCAGAGCACCAATACAAACAACCATACATGCACCAAGGAGAACAAAAATAAGCAAAGTAGGTTTTGCACTCTTATGTCTCTCAATGAATCTTTTCAAAGGTGAGGGTGGTATATTTCTATTTGTGCAACCAGGTTTATGATATGTAGAAAGCATCCCCATCAGAATGTTTAGGTAGAAGACAATTTTTTTTTGCATTTCTGCAAAGAAGTGAATACAAAGCAATAATCCCCCCTGCACAGGAGCTGAACGCATTAGTAACATGCTAAATCATGATGAACATGAGAGAAAAGAAAGAGGGAACTTAAGCTACGGTATCATCATCATCACAGTCAGCACACACCTTCTCCATTATCATCTGCATTCAGCACCACAATGGTATACTTGAACAATGACATAAGAGAAAGAGTCCAAAAAGTAAGAGAGAATGCACCAAATATAGCATCCTCATTTTGAATATGTTGCAGTGTACCAGAAAATATACTTTGATATACATAAAGCGGGGAGATGCTTAGGCCTCCAATAAAAAAGCTTAAAGTCTGGATTGCCAAAAAGAAAACTGCTTTGCGCTGATATTTGCACTCCATTTGTTTAAAGATAATCATCAAACACACTGAACATACTTTTCATTTCCAGATACATGAGTTTGTTAATAAAGTTCCTTGATTACTTCTGCGTAGAAAATACATGTTCCTTTTGTATTCAACAATGAGGGGTTCAAAAGGATAGCCAAAGACAGAAAATTAAGAAAGAAAGAAAGTGTATCATAGATATAGAGGTAGTCAGCCACCAAATCAATAGAATTTCCACTCATAAAATCTCTTCAAAGCTATAAATCAAAGTCCAAACTTGTGTTAACCAGCTTATAATCTATTTAAATCCTCCACACCCAAATCAGACCCCACTCAGAATAACTGAAATCATGGAAAATTGAGGTTAAAACGATAAGAGGAAAGTCACCTGAGCTTGAATCGAGCTTTGTGTGCACTGTAAGAGCGTTGCTCCACTGTGGATCGGCGTCTTCAGGGAAGTGAGAAAGCTTCTGGAAGTGAGGAAGGAAGGGAAATCCAGAGAAAGGAAAGAAAGAACAATAGTCATGGTAATGCACTTGATGATGGTGCTGGTGAATGAAGATGATGTAGAGCGATTATGGTGAATACAGAGGCGACGATGAATGAAGAAGATGGAGATTTTTGGTGGTGTGGTGAAGATGGAGACTGTTAGTGGTGATTGGTAAAGGTTTAAGAAAGGGGCAAAATGGTCAATGAACAAATGAAAAGTTTTGCAGGGATGTCCCTTGGGACTTGATGATAATTTTGGAATGTTTTGGGACCTCCTAGTAGTAATTTGGCTTCCTAGGGACTACAGTGCAAATTTCCATACTTAAGAATAAGCATAACAAGATTTTGCACTAGTAACGTGACCAAAAGAGACTCGAGACAAATTAGCATAATTTATACAGAAAGTCACGTGCCAGAGATCTAAAAGCACCAACCTCACTTTCCTTTAATTTCTTTCTTTGTAAGAAATCTGTATCATAACCTTACATCAGCCGAGATTTCTGCAAATTCCCTTTCTCCTTTAATTTATATTTGTAACATGGGAAGAATACTGTGTTAGTGCAGACCAGCTCATGAATGAGAAAGAACACTGTCTTCCTTTTAGTTAAAGGAAGCATTGCAGAGATATCTTTATTGTTACCTTCACTTATTACTTTATTTGAAATTCCAAGAAAAAGAGACTTCAAACTAAAGAATTTTTGAAAGCCATTGTTTTCTTGTCTCTTTGCAGCTTATGGCTCCTCGAAGGAGCATTTAGTTGAAATATATGTTCTAGACCACTTTTAAAGGTTCTTGTGATATTATTCTCCAATGATGGATCTTCATATATAATAAAAAACTCATGATTTTACATCCCTTACCTTCTTCATTTAGTGTCTTCTCATCTTTATTTTTCCTTTGCTTTTCTCTTCATCAATTAATCACCAAACACAAGCTAAGCCGGCGCCAGACTGGAGTCCTTTATTGTATAGAGATTGAAAGTGAAACCATTTACTTTCCAAGAAAAAAACGTGAGTTATGAGAAAACGAAATGGGGTATTAAAAGCGACTAGAACCTGCTCAAACCTCAGAACTATGAGTTAAGCTCGCTTTAAGGAATCCAAACATAGAAGAAGCAAAATGCAGAGGTGGTCATGGAGAATATCATCATAAGATGACTCTATTTACTCACCTAACCAGATGAAAGTTTACACTACTCCATTAATGATTTAGCTGCATCAACTAATTATCATATCTTGATTGGATGTTTGGATGAATACTTAATAGGGAAATTTGCACAGTGGTCCCTGGTAAGACAAATTACTACTGCAAGGTCCCAATACATTCCAAAATCATCATCAAGTCCCATGGAACTTTGTTGCAAATGTTTCCATTTATTCAATAACCATTTTGCCCCTTAGTAAAAACATAAACATAACTTACCCTAATTCTCTCATCATTCATCCTCATCAGCCGTCACTTCTTCTTCATTGATCCTCGTCGCCACTGTTCACCGCCACCATCGTCAGTCTCCATCTTCACTCATCAGCATTGTATGCTTTCTTTCTTCGATTTCATTCACCACCATATGGCTTTTCCTCTATAAAACGCAGATCGTATTCATCTTCTCTTCTTCCAACCCAGCTCCCCATTCGTTTTGTCGCCACCGTGCAGCGTCGACCTAGCTCCCCAGCAGCATCAGACCTTCTTCAGGTAAGATTCTACCTTTTTTCTGCTAAATAACGATAGTTCGTCCTGTCATTTTCTGTAATCCTATAAAGTTGATTGGTGTTTAGAAGTGATTAGGAGAATGATTTCTAAAGTTGAATGGTGACACATGAATGAATGGATTGTTGAATATTTCTGACGTTGGTTGAAGATGCTTATTGAGAAAGTAGTTTTTGATTAATTTGGCATTGTCTTCTTCATTGTGATTTAATGAGGCTATATTTTCTAAGTTCCCATCCTTGTTGCCTTCATTATGTGCAGGAAGAAAAAATTGATGTGAACTATAGTATAGATGCTTTTTTCATGAATATTTGAATTGGGCAAAAAGCAAACAAAGCTAAAGATAGAACTTATACTTTAGGATCATCGTTTTGGGATCTAAATTTTCTGATTTTTCCCCCTTAGCCTTGAGTTTCCCATCATTTCCCAGCATCTATATGCCACTGCCTTATCATTCATTACATGAACACTATCAGACCATCACGTTCCCTTCTGCTCCATATACAATATGATTATACCATCTACTTATTACTTGTATTACCACCACGTTGTTCACACCTCATTCCCCTTTTCCCATTGATCTCTTTTAATCTAAGCAATTTCATTTTCATGATGACAGTAATAAATTATAATTATACCTGCAACAATAAAATCAATTATGAGAGACTATATATATTGTAAAAGAGCTAAAACAAATAAAACTAGAATTAAACTACAGTAGTTAGCAGCAAGTCCTAGGTCAATTCACAGTTTGGTTTTATCTCTTGCTTAGGTCAAATAATCACAAGTTAAGCAAATTATCAAACAGGTTGTGTGCAAACTTTATATCTAAGACTAATTAAAACTAGTAAAAACTACAACTAACAGAATTAAAAGTGTGAAAGTATGGAATGGAAGGTACCTACTTCTCCAAGTACTCCGTGCTTACGTTTAATCGGACTTCATATACTTGTTCTTCTTAATATAAACTAGTTAAATTCTCGAGATCTCTTTAATCAAAGAAGTCTACAAGAGTTTAACTAATTTAATTAAGGCTTAAGCTCTTTCAAGCCAAGAACATACCAAAAGCAACTCTAAACACTAGATCTAGCATTTAGGAAACAAATTCATTCCACAAATGTAGGAGGAGCTAATCGCACACACATACATGTATGAAATTACAAGAATTAAACCTCGGTTTTCATGTCCTAAACAATTAAGAGAGATTTCAAGCTAACATAAAATAGAACACCTAAAATAGAGATGCTCTAACCTATATAAGCCTAGATCTAGACATACATAGGCAAAAATTTACATATAGCTTGAAACCTAAAAGAGAAAATTACAAGCATATGAAGCCATAGGTTGATTCTACAAGCACATTTCCTTGGAGAAGAAGGCTAGGCGATCTAGCCTGACATGGAGATGAAGGCAGATGAAGGTAGGTGTGAGGTTCTGGACATGGCGGAGGTTTGCGAAGTGAAGAAGGTGAAGAAGATGAAGATGGAGTTGAGAGAGTTTGTTAGAGGAGAGAGAAAGTAAAAGTGAAGTGAGATAAGAGTTGTGTCAAAAATGAAGTTAGTTGGGGTTAAGTAAGTGAGTTAGTTAGATGATGAGCTGGCAAGTGGGAAGTATGAGCTGTCAAAAGATATTTTGATGGGTAATGAAGGGAGGTTTGGCCGCGGGTTGGTTTAGTGAAAGGGAAAGGGTATTTTTGGTATTTGGTGAAAGGTGAGGATGAATGTGGACTAGATCTCATCTCCATGCATTTCTAAAGGTTCCTCCTTTTTCTCCAAGTGATTGTGCTTCCCTTTTTGCCCTTAATGAGGCCCCCAGATTTGAATTTGACATTGGCGCCAATTTTGCCTCATATGGAAAGATGCTCCCCAAGTACCTTCAAGCTGCAGGGCTGACTTTGCCTTAAATTTACTCTGCACAAAAGACTTCTGAAAAGTAGCTGACATTTCTGATCATTGTGCAGTCTGGCTCTTGTACTCGCTGACGGATAGGCTTTAGCTTCCGGATGTAGCTCTGCGTCCACAAGCGGATGTAAATTCACTACCGGATGCAAATCTACTTCCAGATGTGAGCCTTCTTCCTGATGTGAGTTCACTTCCGGATGTGCATCCGCTTCCGGATGTGAGTTCCCTTCCTGAAATGACTCTGCTTCCGGATGTGAATCTGCATCCGGATGTGACTTTGAGCACTTGTCATCTAGCCTTCCTTCTTGCCAAGCTATCTCCACTGAAGCTCCACCAAGGGTGTGTGGGGCCCACTTGGGACCCCCCTACATGAAAAACACATCACATAGTCAAAATGAGCAAAATACCCTTGGTCTCTTAATAATGCAAGGAAAAGGCTAATATTCACCAATTAATTCCAATAAACATGCGCAATAAAATATGTCAATAATGATCAAATATATCAATTAATTCCCACTAATTAAGCTCAAATGCACATGTTTAAAGGTATGAAATTTGGTCCAATCACACCACGCTGTTCACACCTCATTCCCCTTTTCCCATTGATCTCTTTTAATCTAAGCAATTTCATTTTCATGATGACAGTAATAAATTATAATTATACCTACAACAATAAAATCAATTATGAGAGACTATATATATTCTGCCTTGTGAATCTCAAACTAGCTAGCAAATAACCTTAGAGTAAGTAGTTGTTACTATTTGTGGTTTACTTACTACTATAATGTGGTTTTGTAGGGTGATATTGACAATGGCTAGTACATCTGGAAAGCTGCTATGTTTTGTTCATATAGGTGGACAATTGATAACAAATGGAGAAGGCTTTTTGACATATGTTGTAGGGATAAAGAAATAAAAAATCATCAAAGAAAGAACAAGTTTTGAAGAGTTCATATTTGTAAATGCACCATATCTTGTACATATTTGTAAATGCATATTTTGGGCAGCTTTTGTAAATGTCCTTGGACATGTTAATAGTCAGATGGCCATGGGTAGTGGGTGAAGTATTATATTTTGGATAGACTTTGGAGTATGAACATTTGAATATAGTATGCATGGAAGGATGTAAATGAATTTTTGTAGGACTGATTAATTAATGCCAAGTGTGTTATCATTGAAAATTGAAGTTGTCACTACATTGAAATCTGAGTATTGCTATTTTTTTTTAACAAGTCAACAGACCTCAGTTACAAGTGTCCCACTGGTCACTTAAAATTAGTCAGTAATAAGTGGTCATGCCTACAGTAACAAGCGACTAAACTGTAGTAACAAGTGTCTCGCTTGGTATTGACAATTGCTAATAAAAATGGTGGGGTTTATTTCTGGGAAATAATAAGTGATCATTGAGGAAATAAAAGGCCCTCAGATGTTAATCTAACTGGGCATGACATGTTGGTCACTTAAATTAGACAGTAACAAGTGCTCATGCATGCAGTAACAATGTACCCACTTGTTACTCCCAAATGATGCAATGCATCTTTAGCTAATGACAAGTGGACATGAAACTAATGAGAACTAACAGGTCCCATAATAAAGGTCAATCTAAATTAGTTTCATGCCATCATTTGTTACTGCAAATTTCTTGGTTATTTTGTGTGACAACTTGCATTCCATCATTTGTGAAGGGCAACCGCCAATAATAAGTGAGACATGGTCAAAGTGTTATTCACAAGAAGTTGTTACTCAATATTAGAAAATTGTTAAACATGGTCAAAGAATTGTTATTTACAAGTTGTTAGTCATGGTTTGAAAATTGTTACACTGTCAAAAGTTTACACAAGGTCTTAAATATTTACGAATTCAAAACATTGTTACAACTATACATTCCCAAAATACAATATAAATGTAAAATAGAACAACATTAGTATCATTCTTGGAGTATTTTGGCATCTACATCTTCTTCATCACCAAGGTTGTATCCAATATGCATCAAACAAATCTTGTCAGGCATGAATATTTTTGCATATTCTTCACATGGCCAACACAAGGGATTGAACATGATCTTGTCCATGAAAGATATTGATTTAATTCATCAGTGACCTCTTCATCATACTCTTCAAGTATAAATTCCTGAAGTACCTAAAATAAAGGGACAACGACACCTGATTATTATAAGAGTGAAATAAGAGTGAAAGTTTATGACAACATAAATGAGAACTTAGATTTACCTGATGCTACCTCAGCTTAGATTTGCCTGATGCTACCTCAACTTTGTATGCATCTAAAAAATTGAGATTTAGACTCCCACTCTCTAAATCTTTTCTTGTGAGCAATTTCTTGAAAGCAATTTCATCTTTTCCTGCAACTGTGGGTTCAAATTTGTCCTATAAAATAGAAATGAGGAGTGAAGCCTTGTCAATACTGATTTATGTAAACCAAATCAGAGACATACAACACTGATATAATGTCATAGCAGCGGAAATATAAGCGTACCTCTTGCCATTTCTGAATTCAAGGATGAAACTCTTGAGAAACTTGAAGAAGGAAAATAGACTGGAAAAGAAGGTAAGAATCTGAAAGGATTCTTCTGGCTATTTCTTAGGCAGAGTTGATGGAACTTTTCAGATTACCCAATAATAGCTTAGGGAACCCTTTATATAAGCAAGTACATGTCTTTTCATCTCCATGACTGTTACTGCTTATTATGACCTTTCATTTCTATTTAATTCCCATCAAACCAAATAAAAATATATAATGGTCATAATTAAAATACCCTGAACCAAAATTATAAATAACATATGCAGACCACATAAAGGAAAAAACCTAACATTCTCCCACTTGGTCTGCAACTCAATGTTATTTGATGTAGTTTGGTTCAATTAAGCAATACTACAAGAATCATGACGATAAGTCCTCTATATTCGAGTATTATCTTCCATGTATCACAAGTAGTATTCTTACTTTAATGGTCTAAACTTTTATGAATAAACCCAAATGTTTATTTGGTTCCAACTTAAATGTTTGCTATTGGTCTCACATAAATTAGGTACCTGAAAACCGAGACCACAAACACAACTTGAATTTCATCTCATGATAACCTCTCATTTAAATCACTAAATGTGATCTATCCCAGACGAGATATTAATCATTTAATTCCTCTAAAAGCATGCTCTTCAATAAAGGATATATACTTTATTGCTTTATAACCAATTGCCTTTATGATTATAAAACACACTTAATAGATATGAATTAACTTAGTAATTCCAATATCCCACGATGAAATTCCCTTAATAATCTTGTCACTTGCCTCTAAGAACAATTAACTAGTTCAGTCATGAAATGATGTTTCATTATGTTAACTCTATGTTAACCCATCTCACTGAACTTAACAAAAACAAATCATTCCAAACACTTAATATCTTTAAAGTAAAGCATGAAAACTCAATGTACATTTTTGTAATGTACTTCATAACTTGCAGCTTTCAATCATCATCCAAGCAAAAAGTTGTTTGACTATCCTTATATAATTCCCTCACAATGACTATACTCGTTTGTGCGCACTTGTAGGCAAGTCAATACCTTGGAATCAATAAAACACATAAATCTCGTCCCCGAATTTTCTCCTTATGTGGCTTGGTTGGCGTGCGCTGTTGGGGTTTTTTACCAAATATTGTTTCAGGAGCCGCCACTTTTTAGTGTTTTTGCGCAGCAAGCCGTAAACTATTCATAAGCTGTTTCAATATCTATCAAAAAGACATTGTGGGGTATTCAACGTAGAATTTTGTCATCCTTAATAAATGTATTAGTTTTAAACGGCTGTTGTTTGTGCATTCAATTCCTTCAGTGCTTTAGTCAAACCTCTCCATTCCCTTTTGTCTAATAAAGTTGATGTAAATGACACTAATACCCCAAATAAATATGCCTATATAATATGGTGTGTGTATTTCGTTTCCAATCCTGTGTAGGCTGTGTTTAGAGCTTTAAGATGGAGTCTCATAATATTCTTTTTCCCTCAATGTTACACCCTGCCTCTCCTCCATTTTCAGTTGCCATAAAAATAGATAGGCTTTACTCTGTTGAACATGTAGAAGTGTTAGGTGAAGGCTTGCCATCAGTGAAGACTCTTTCTTCAGTGGACGTTGTGGTGTATGATGAAAAGGTAATACATATAATTTATGTTTTATCTATTTCGTCGATCTTATACAAGTTTGTTCTTTTACGAGATGACAAATTGCACTATGTTTTTCTGTTAGGGCACAAAGATGATTTTTCGGCTTCATACTCAAGAAATTATGGATAGATCAGATTGGTGTGGCTGTTATATCCAGGCTTCACATTTGAGCTGATTAGACCTAGGGTCGGTTATGGTGGTCTTGGAATAGCTAATGAATATCATTTGGAGGCTGATAAAGATACTCATCTTAGGGATTGTCTTGGGGTTTTTCCTCCTTTTCCTTACGAGATCTGGACTCCAGCTCAACTTACCTCTAATCAAGTGCCTCGTGATAGTTTGTTTGGTTTGATATTATTTGAATCTTTTGTAAATTGTTATTCCATAACCACATAACAGTTATTTTTTTTTTCCCTGATGGAGTTTTGTCTTTCATTTTTTACCAGATGTAGTCGGATTCTTACAATATGTATCACCTATTGGAAAAGTTAAAAATAGTGGTTTTTGGGATAAAGAGTTGCGCATTCTGCTCTCATGTAGGCGGAACAAGGCTGGTGGGTAAGTAGCTATGTCTGCCATTTAATTTTGATTAATAGCTAATGAATTGTTACCTTTTTATGATTTGTGTTTTGAATTTTTCAGGTCAGGCAAAATAGTTATGTGTGTTTTACGTGGACCGTGGCTTGATGTGCTGGAAAAGGTTGTTAAGGATGCGAATATGAATGATGTAGCTCCATTTATTCACATTCGTTATGTTGCTTATTCAGGAACTCTAGCTTCTGGTATGTTTTTTGAATTGTGTTCAGACCAAATTTGTTTTTTGGATAAGGGTCAAATTTCTTTCTTTATTATATGTACACATTGTCCATTATGTGTTTTGATACTTTGTAGTATACATTCTGATAATGTTTTGATCTTGTGTTTTAGGTATTCCATTGGTGGAGTCTTTTTACGATGCATCCTTTCTAGATGTTGATCCACCAAGTTCCAGGATCCAGCAGTTGAAGATTAGAATGATCAGTGTTCATATCACTTTGATGTATTAGGCAGTATTTGTAATAGTTGTTCTCCTATGTCTAAGAACTGTGTACCTGTTTCTCATGTTTCTACATAAACATCTATGTTATCTAAATTTATGTTTTTGAATTATTTTAAGTGTGGTTCTTGTAATATGGCTAATGAATGGTATGACGGTTTATTATGTAGTAATTGCAATGTAGTCATTTAATATTACGCTTTTAAATCCAGCGTTTTTGCTTCAATAAACGTCTACTGTCTTACCGGTAATTTATTATTAAATAAAATAAAGGTTGTTATTCGTAGTTAATATTAAGTTTTTTTTTTAAATTTTATTAACATATATGATTGTTTTCAATTTAAAGCAACAGAATTATATTTTTTTGTCACATTTACATTTTTCTTTTATGCACAATTGAAATGGTTTTATCTTTTATAAATATTAACTTTAACGTAAATTTTACAAGTTTTAAGACTTGTGTTTTTTTTAAAATTCACGTCGGTTTCCAATGACGTATTCAGGACAGGAAGGAGTATATTGAAGTAATGTGTTTAATAAATTATTTAACAGGGGTAGAAGAATTGGCTTTTAAACTAATCATATTGGGAACCTTTAAATTTGTTTTGTGTTTTGAAAATGTTTTAGCATTTAGTCATATGACACTATGCCAACAAACCAATAAGCCATGGGTACGCAAATATTAATGGCATTCAATTTGTTTCTTTTCGCACTGTTGTTTCTCCAATGACTTCTGCGGCAATGTAGATATAAAGTCATGTAAATTTATTAAATGATGGAGTATGATGGCTTTGGCTATGTGAAAGGAAACAATTTTTTTTATAGGAACAAATATATAAGGTAAGAGTCTATACTTAATCCGTGATGTGTAATATAATAATAGTCTTTTATTATTAATCGACCATGACACTATGGTTACGAAAAAATTGAAGGTCATTTATTATGCCACCTATAATACTTTTAATTGCCCAAGACAGTCATGTAAAATGAACATAAAGTCACAACTACATTTACTAAATCATTTAATGATTTACTTATGGTGGACCCTGTTGGCCTAGCAGCGTGTGAATGCAAAAGGAACGGAAAATTGGCTGGTAACAAATAGATTTTTTTTTTGATAAAGATGGTAACAAATATATAAGATAAGAGTCTCTAATATATCCCCCATGCGTCTTTCGAGTTCATCCGTGGTTAATGCTAGCAAAATATATTACTGTTATTCTTAAAACTTTTATAACTATTTTATATTATTAAACTGGAGAAGAAGTATTCAAAACTAAATCAATAATATTGGTTAACATTTGAAATTGGTATTTTTTCATATTTTTTTAAATTTAGTCATACGATACTATGCCACCAGACCAATGAAACATGGGGACGGAAATATTAAAGACCATTCAATATGCTACATATGAAACTGTTATTTTTCCAGTCCATCATTGTACACTTGAGGCGAAAAATTAAAGCCTCCTGTCATGATAACTTGAAATTTGACATATTACTATTTTATTCATTCCCCCTACCTGTACATATTTAAGAGGAAGTTATTTCCATTTAATGATGCCCTAGGCGTGAGTTTTGAACACCCTCCTATGTGAAGGAAATGTGTGTAGGTGTTGAAATATGTAACCTCATGTCTCTTACTATTTAACTTATGCTTTTGTCGTACACATTAAACACACGCATGACATTCGAAATTTTTTCCCACACTTATTATATAGGGCGGTTTATTTTATTTCTTGGTTCATAGTTATATATTGTTAAAGATTTTATTAAAAGAAAATTGTCATATAAAACATTTTCAAACAAGTTCAACTTTTTGAACTTGTCACTTCGTTTAATTTTTCCACCTGTCAACAATACATTCGCCAGTGTGGCAAAATTGGACCACTTTGGTTACTTCAAGGGTAAAATTGTACCCGTTGTTAGTTTAGGGTGTCTAGTGTGGACCAGAGCGGTTACTTCAAAGGCAAAATTGAATCATAGCCTTTAGTAGTTTAATCTTATTTTTCCGGCCAAAAAAATCTAATTTAAATTGAATGCTAGCATAGCAAAATATTATCTCAATCATTTACAAGTTATGGAAAAAAAATTCTAATACTCAAGTAATAATTACATTTCCTCTTAAAAATTGTTTCAACCCACAATCTCTTATATTATCAACCGTGACCACTATGTATGTAATCACAACTTGATATATTATATGAATTTTTTTATGGCTTGTGTCGACCCTATCTTGAAGAAATTAGAATCAATAAATGAAACGTGTTTGCTTGAATATATGTCTCCTCACTCATTTAGAGGTCCATTTTTGGAGGGACCACGTTTTTGTCTCCAACAACTTCCTATGACAGTCTATGATATTAATAAATGAGGTGCATTTATACAAGGAAGTGTTCCTTTACCTTCTGTTCAGTGAAAATATTCATTTTGCATGCGTTTAGTACGGTTTTCTGCGTGATGGGATCACTTATTGTTTATTGGCCTTATCTTCGGCGCTTTAAGATTGACTCCATAATTTTCACAATATTAAATGACATGTACATATACTCCCTCCGTTCCTATATATGAGATCACTTTATCTAATTTAATTAGATTAAGAAAGTTAAGGCGTTGAAATTGTAGTTGTAGTGAAAAGGAAGCTCGCCGTGCGTAGCACGGGAGTGTTTACTCGTTAATCTAAAATGAGTGTTCATCACTCTTTTCCTTATGATGATGACATTAGATATTTGGACAGTCTAAAAGACATTCTCTCAATAGGTACTACTTATAGCAAGTAGCATCTGTACATGAATGTTCAATTTGTGATGTTGGGTTAATTATAATATTCTCAAATATTTTGAGAACAATCCTTTAATGTAACATTGAACAATATTACACCCAAACTATTATATCACAACTTTGAACAGATATCACTTCATATGCACAATAGATGAATTATCTTTTACTCTATATAGATAATTCAACTCCCACTAATCCAATGATATAACCAATATTATGATGTTATCAGCTTGAACATGTATGTGACTACATCATAATAACTTGATTATCACTAAAGTGAGATGTGATCATGAAGAAAACTTCTTAATTTTGCTAACTAAATCCCTTTATCAAAAATGATTCATACCATTGATTCACATAAATCTTTCCTTATGTCCAAATGGAAAGACAACACTATTAATATTTATGTTCTACTCAATAAGTAGTAGTTGGGTAATGTCAAAACTAAGCTTCCATTGGTCTTAACTCAACCAACTTATTGATTGAATTTGCAAAATAAGAACATCACATATAAATCTATCATTATTCAATGAATAATTGATAGAGACCTTAGTTTGATGCTCCTAGATTCAGTATGACCAATTCCAAAAGGTTATAACTTCTTCATGTTTCACATTTGTGAATGAAAGCGTTATAACTTCATTATGTTCTACATTTTTTTCCTCAAATATTGAGTTAAATGTAAAACCAACAAATCATCATAATTAGTAGTTATAACCTCTATGTGATCAATCTCATTGAGTTTGATCACTCCCACTAATAATGGCATTTCTAAAAATTTTGGCATTCAGTAACACTACAATACTTCACAAAAATTTGATGGACAACACACTTGAACTCTAAAAGACATTAGTGCATTTTACTAAAATATGCAGTGCCAATCATTTAGAAATATCTTTTCTCTTACACTCTTCCTTATTAAGACAGTATATAACTAGAGATTTCATCCTTTAAAATTCCAAAATTTATAAGAATCTCATATCTATATAAATTGTCTTAAGTGTATCCTTAAAGAGGAAAGTCAAATAAATTTTAATATCCAATATGTCTAAAAGACCTATGCTCCTTCAATAAATTACACGTGGTAATTTCAATCAAGAAGAAACCCAGCAAATAGACTAACCAATTGTCCATTGACCTCATATTCCTTATGGTATCCATATCTTCCAACTTGACTTCACTATATTAATCTGAATAAATCAATCACCCACTATATAACTTTATATATTAATTTTAAAAGACATTTCCTGATTATAAAGCAAATAGTGTTCAGTGTTGTGAAGATCCACATAATGAAGAGTTGAACGACTTCATTCAATTTAGAACATAAAAAATGCATTCAAATCTCTAACAAATTATGATTCCTCAAATTCCTTGAAAGTGATGCGTTGATTCACTAACTTCTTAATGTAAATCATACGCAAAGTAGAGTCAATGAAGTTAAAAGACTTTTTAATCACACCCTTTATTAACCCTATGACCCAATTATAGGAGATACTCAATATTCTCCTATACCACATACTTTAAGGAAATACTTCTTATAAAATTTTTGTACAAAATGAGATTTCAAATGTCTTCATAATGATAAAAATATCTCTACTACTACAAACTCCATTAACACCTTTCTTCATAGAAAAGTTGTCTTTTATAAGCCTTTTCCTTTTATGGGTCCGGAGTTGGTGTACTAATGATCTCTAATTTAAATCTCATTCTTTTCCATAATTGAGTCAAACATTTAGTATACAATTTCATGAATTTCAATATCCATGAGAATATATAATAACTCATATTAATGAGATAATAAATCAAAGATCTACCAAAAAGTAGTAAAGACATATTATCATAACATTCAATGGGAAATCACCTTATAGTCAGCAAATAAAACAATGACCTTAATGAGAATTCTAAAATTTGTCCTATAGCCTAACTTAACCGTTGACTTAGTCAATTCTTTATGTACATATGGTAACTGACGCTTAATAGAGATCAATGTCATTCAAATGATATATAACATTATCTCATAACGGTACCAATATATACTAGACTTCTTAACGTCAAGTCGACTTAATTAAAAGAGTTTTACCACTTTTAAGGCTCACCAGTTATCTCTTATCCAAAAACAAAAATATAATAACAATAATGCTGCAAAGTCAAAACAAACATATTTCATGCATAAACAACCATATGAGACAATTTAACCATCACACTTAAATGTATGTTTACCAATGTAAATCATACAATCATAAATTTCGTATCACTAAGATCTACCCTGAGGGCAAAGAACTTAGCATAGCACAAATTTATGTTCAAACTAATGGTAAAAGTGCATTTATATTCCCTTATGACCTGTGGCCCCTAAGGAAACATAAGGAAACTTAACTTCAATCCAATGGTAAAGTTAGAGTGCATTTATATTTCCTTATGACCTGTGGCCCCTAAGGAGACATAAGGCAACTTCAACTCAATAGTAAAACTAGAATGCATTTATATTCCTTTAGTACATGTGGGCTACCTAAAGAAAATATAGGTAAACTAATGGTAAAAGTGCATTTATATTCCCTTATGACCTGTGGCCCCTAAGGAAACATAAGGCAACTTAACTTCAATCCAATGGTAAAGTTGGAGTGCATTTATATTTCCTTATGACCTGTGGCCCCTAAGGAGACATAAGGCAACTTCAACTCAATAGTAAAACTAGAATGCATTTATATTCCTTTAGTACATGTGGGCTACCTAAAGAAAATATAGCGTCATTCTATTCTACTCTAATTAAATATGTAAGTTATAATTTATCTACCCTGTGGGCCTGATAAACTATAATAACATATATAATTACAATTGATATTTTATAATTCTACATGTGATTATAATAAGCTTGCAATTATGAAGATAAATCACTAATATCTACTTGCAAGTTAAGATATTAGCATATAATATATTTGTCTTGAACTAGTGAAATTAGAATGCATTTATATTTTTCTAATACCTGTGGGCTACTTAGAAAATATAAGGCAATTCTATTTCACTAAACCTTGCATGCAAATCACAAATATCATGTGCATTTAATAAAAATGTACTAAATCACTTAATGAGAATTTAGAACAATTTATTTAATCAACAATAGTAGTGACTAAACAACTGAAACTCTCTATGTTACCCTACTTAATTATATGGATTATAATTATCTACCCTGAGGGTAAAGAATAACTATAACCATATATTTAAGTACAACTGATGTCTTTAAATACTTAGGTGATGATTAACTTGCTAAAACAAATTAAAATGCATGTGTTTAAGAATGTTGTGCTACTTCTCTACTCCACATGCTCATCACAAGAACATCATAATTGTGTATATGAATGTACCTTCAACATAATTGATATTTTACCTCTATATGTGATAAAATTTGCACAGTGTACATGTATAAGGATGTTGTGCTACTCCTATACATGACATGTATACAAGTCACCAATATCATTTACGTACAAACAAAATACATATTAGACACAATATCAATAAGTACCTTATAATTTAATCAAATAAATCCTTAATGTGAATAAAATAAAATTACTCACCTCTTATCATGTGCATTTCACTCTTGATGTGCACAACTTAATGGAGAACTCAACAATTTAATTTAATCAATATAAGTGATTAAACAAAACAAAAAATAAATTCTCCCACTTTGATTAAATTAAATTACTTATTTGAGTTGATATTTTGGAATCCACATGTAATTTTTTTATGCATCCACCGTAGAGGATGCTGTGGCTACTCCTAAAAAATGGTATGCTAATCACGAATATCAACTTTGTACATTTAAATTCTATATATGCACACACTTTAATGAGAATTTAATAGTTTAATCTAATCAACAAAAATGACTAAATAACCAGATATCAAATTCTCCCACTATTTGGTGCATCCAAAAATATTTAAATAATTAATATTCATCATCTTTCACACAAAATAAATTTGCAAAGCAAAAAAAAAAAACTTAAATAATTGTCCAAAATTAATTATCTTAAAATGGACAATTAAATAACAGCCCAAAATATATTTTGCAAATTTCAAAAAATGTGAAAATACCAAAATATTAATTTTCCTCATTTTAAACAACCAAAATAACGCACACAAAAATTTAATGAGAATTTTTAAATTAACTTAACCACTATTTAATTTAATAACTTCTCCCACTATTTTTAGCATCCAAAATATTTGTTCAACAAATCAACCATTATTCCTAAATGAAAACAATTCCAAAATGATGCTAAAATAAGCCAAACATGCTAAATATATTACATGGATGATTAAAATTCCATATACTTAGCTATAGCTATATACTTTCTGGAATTAAAACATAAATGGCTCAAAAAATTTCCATTTCTGATAGCCCAAAATAATATTCCAGAAAATAATGCATTAATGGGTTAAGACCTTAATTTTTGTAATCCCAATAATACCTAAACTAAATAAAGGGCTGAAATGTCAACAGAATTAAACCACTCTGGGCAAGTGGCAGAGACGCGTAAATATGCTTACTCTACGCAGGATCGAACCCCTGCAGGACCAAAATGCATGAGCACCCTTTTTTTATTATTATTATTGAATATATGGGCCAAAACTTAAATGGCCCAACACGTGAAAAGAAACAGAAGCGGCCCCAAACCTGAACAGACCTGTCTTCTTGCTTCTCTTCCTCTCAGCCTTTCGCCGGAAAGTTCCAGATGCCATTGCCGGCGACCTGGAGTTCGATCCCGGTATTCTCTCGCCAGAAAAATATGGTTTTCGTCGCAAATTTCACAATAAAACAAATATCCTTATGTTTCATAGCGAAATCTCATGAAAAATCAAAACTTTTCATCAAAAGAAAACTTCCATAAAGTGAAAAAATTAAAATCTTTATAATCGGCCGGAAACCTTATACTTTATGGGTCAATGCACGAAAATAAAAAACAGACCCTTATTTCCCATTATTCAAACTTGTTAAAGTTTGAGTTTTTCAAATAAATACGTTCTCAAGAAATCTCAAAAATATGGCCGAATATAAATTCATAAACCCCAATGACTATATCGAAGCAAAAAGACATAAAGGCCAAACAATTCTCATGAACAGATCCACATACACGAAATTACATACGAAAATTGATTTCATGCAATCAACAAAAGTAAGGCAGAGATAAATCAAGGCTCTGATGCCACATGTAAACCAAATAAGAGACATACAACACTGATATAATGTCATAGCAGCAGAAATATAAGTGTATCTCTTGCCATTTCTGAATTCAAGGATGAAACTCTTAGAGAAACTCGAAGAAGGAAAATAGACTAGAAAAGAAGGTAAAAATCTAAAAGGATTTTACTGGCTATTTCTTAGGCAGAGTTGATGAAAATTTTCAGATTACCCAATAGTAGTTCAGGGAACCCTTTATATAAGCAAGTACATGTCTTTTCATCTCTATAACTGTTACTGCTTATTATGACCTTTCATTTCTATTTAATTCCCATCAAACCAAATAAAAATATATAATGGTCATAATTAAAATACCCTGAACCAAAATTATAAATAACGTATGCAGACCACATAAAGGAAAAAACCCTAACAATTTCCTCTTTCATTTAAATACATTCAGCAATAACAATCAACATAATTGACTAAATCACACAAAAAATCTATGCAAAGCAGATTCAATGGATAAAAATAAAGGAAAAGAACGCAAATAAGACAAAGCTAAAACTTAATTCATCATTCAAGGCACAGCAAATGATAGTCCAATCGCACTAATCAGGTTCAGATATCTTGTATATCGCAGCAAATATCCATCAAATCAGTAATATGCAAAGCAAAGTCAAAACTAATGTGGATTGCCGCATCAGAGCAAATAAAGAAGATCTTGAGAAATTAATTAAGAGAAAATAAGAATGAATTTAAACCAAGTAAATGTTCAATTCAATTAGAAATAAGCTAGATCAATCACTTGTGTTTTTGGGCTCGGTTGATGTATGATTCGTAGGAAGGTTTGCTGAGGAATAAGCTAGAGGAAGCAAGGAAAGCAAATCAGAAATTAAGATATATTCTAAACCAGATCACTGAACACTACAATTCCCATCAAAATTAACTTCTTTTGGCTATGCACAAAGGCTAATTGGTGATTGGTTCATCTAATAATATAGCAAATAGGTGTTCTGCATCATCTTCCTTTAATTGGAAAAATAACTGCCCTTAAAGCAAATATTGAAAAATCAGAATCAAACAAGAGGCAAGAAAGTTGACATGATAAGTCATATATCTATACAAGATAACTAAAACGTGAAGGTATAATAAATAAGCCATGGAAAAAGAAGTTGGGAAACTAATTTCAATGGTTCAGTTCATGCAAGTTCTTCAGGCCAAGCTTATGGTACCACCAAATATACAGTTATGTCCTATGTACTGAATCACTGCAAAATATCACAACTCCTTCCTATTAATGTCGTCCTAAAAAATCCAACAGTCTCTCACACTGTATGTTCAAGTTAAATGTGAAGAAGATAAAATGCCAGCTTAAAACATGTTAAAGTTATCCATTTTTTTCTATGCATGTGAAGAAGATAAATCAAGCAATTAGCATGCTAATCTATGACACACCATTAAGGCCATCTATCAGCTTAAAATTGAAATGTGCTGAATACAATAAGCGTGCAGTTAAAAGAATAAGTACATGTTATTATGTTCCCCTCTTGCTCATCAGAATACTAAATATCCCTTTGATTTTTCCCTAACGTTTTTTTAACTCTGGTTGCTTGGAGTATGCTGCTTAGAAGTTTTGGCATTTACATACTGAATACAAGCCCATTCTTGATACAAATTTTGATAATTGTGAACCCCCCAAAATGAAACTGTGGAACACCTAAATCCCAGTACAAAAACAAGTTAGCAGAATGGCATGTAGACTAATTAATATTGCCAGTTTCCTATAATTGAAATCACTGACACCCTTGAAGCAGATGTATAAAAACAAGGTTAACAATTAAAAAGAGGGGAGACAATATTATAGTATTATACTCCCTCCGGTCCTATTTATAAGTCGTCAACCGCCTATATTGTACAAACCAAGAAATAGCGGTTAGTGGCGGTTACATCATTAAATTGGTCTTGTTTTATTTTTCATTTCCATTTTTGCCCCTCCTCACAACTATTATTAAATGAGTCATAATGAGGCAAGCAGAAGTAAATGCAGAGATCTCTTTTTTCAATGAGAGGGGCATATTTGGAAAACTTTAATTAATGAGTTAGTTAGTGGCAGTTAGCGACTTATATTAAGGACCAAAATTTAGTGTTAGTTAGCGACTTATAAATAGGACTGGAGGGAGTAGTATTATATTGAGTAAAGAAAAAGAAAAATAATAATAATAAGCAAAAGATTCATGTTTTCTAGTAGTTGATTGGTAAAAGATGTGTACGTCTTTGAATATCGTAGTTCTTATTAATTATAAACATCATTTTATTGGTTTCGTGTTTGATTGGTTTCGTGGAGGAATTTACTATCTAGAAAAAACTGTACGTAAAACCAAGAAACCGAAATTAAAAAAGAGAAATAGCTAATACTACCTCCGGTCCTAAATATAAGATCTAGATATTTTTTTTGGAGAGATTAAGATTGCGAAATAGGTTATCAAATTATGACGTATTTGATATATTTTTAGATTATTCATTTGTTTATAGGACAAATATACTAGTCTAAGGGAAAAATTAGGTAAATCATCAATTTATAATTAACTTATTTTGCTGTTTTAGGATTTTCCAAAAAAGTCAATTAGGTCTTATATTTAGCACCGGAGGGAGTAGCTTTTTACTTCTGATACTTATTTAGAATAATTAACCTATGACTTGTTTATGATATTTGTACAAGTTTAGATGATTTTTTTGTTGGATTTATCCGCCCTACTAATAGGTATGTGTTGGCGAGAGAAGATAGACCCACAATGGAGTCGAACTAGTTGTAGGACTACTTGAAAAAATCAACTAAAAAAAAGTTTAGTCAAAGTGAAGGGTGGAGATGAAGTTTGTCTCTTCTTTTATTTTTATACATGAGTAAATTTGATTCTTGCTCGAATAAAAAATATATTACAAGTAATCTAAGTCAAAATTATTTGGAAAGATCAACTTTCAAGAAAATTTAGGTCAAGTAAACTTTTGGATAGGGGAAGTGCCAGGTGGACATTTGAAATGTTTTTTTTTTCCATCACTAATTTAACGGAGGTTGATGATGGAGTTTAACTCTTCTCCGTCAACTTAAAAAATAACCCATGTAATATAAATTGAAATCATTTTGAGGTATTTAGTTATTTTTTCCATCTCTAATTTAATTTACCTTGATCTTTCCAAGTATTTATGCTTTGTCTTAATTTAATTTATTCGTTTTTCATAATAAAAGTTCCGAATAAAATAAGGAAACTTATAGTAAAATACTTAATTTTGAATATTTATATAGTATGAGAATCTTAAAAATTGAAATTATTTGAAAAGATCAATTCCCAACAAATATTTTGTCTCAGTGAAGACTGGAGATAAAATTTGTCTCTTTTTCTTTTATATATGGACTAGTTTGATTCTTAATTAAGTTAAAAGTATATTACATGCTGTTTAAATTAAAATTATTTGAAAATATCAAGTACAAATCAATTATACCAAGTGATATCGTGATGGAGGAGTTGCTCGAGGAAATTTGCTTTATTTTGGGGGAGGGTTGAATGGGGGCAGTTTAATCTAAGTTGAAGTTATTTGGAAAATTCAACTGCCCAAGAAATTTAGACCAAGTTAGCTTTTAGATGGGGAAGTGCACAAGGGAAATTTGGTTTGGTTTGGGGGGTTGGATGGAGAAGGTTGAGATAGAGTTTTACTCTTCTTTTGCTTTTATAAATGGATGAGTTTGATTAAAATTGAAAATATTACATGCAATCTATATTGAAACAATTTTGAAAGATTAGCTACCAAAAAATTAGATCAAGTAAACATTCTGATGGAAAAGTGCATGGGGGAGTTGCTCCATGGAAATTTGCAAGTAGAAATTATTTTGAAAGACCGCTGTCCAAAAAATTTATACCAAATGAACTTTTGGATGCGGGAGTTTCTCCTGCGGAATTTTTTCTTTAGAGGGTGGGGGGTTAGATTGATGACATTGGAGATGAAATTTGACTCTTCTATTTTTTATAAATGGTCTTAGTTGATTCTCATGTAAATTAAAAAAAAATATATGTAATCAGTTGTTTTAAAAACAATTCATTGAAAGTAATCATAAATATCACGTGGGATTTACATAATAATGATTGAATGACAAGTTATATATCACATATTAGTCTCTAACACATATTAGTCTCTAACTCACTTGAAACATCCAACTACTTTTATATTAAGATAGTATGTAATATTTTATAAAAAAATAGGGTAAAATACTAATTCAATTTAATAACTTCTCCCAATAATTTTTGTTAGAATCTTAAGTTTTGATGAAGACTGAAATATGAAAGAACAAGTTAAACACTTAGACAAAATTAGGTTAAAATAGAACCACAAGTAAGAGTACAACCGGATGTGGATTTACTTCCGGATGGACTAGGACTAGCGCTCGCGGATGAACGTCTCATCCCCCAGCGGAAGCAAGTATAACACTAAGTCATAACTCAGTCTAAGAACATTAGGAGTATAAAACCCTTGAGACTAAGTTAAGACGCAACCGGATGCAGGAATGCTTCCGGATGCTTAGTGACTAGCGCTGCCTGTTGGGTTAGGCAACACCGAGCGTCAGCAAGTGTAACTCTAAGCCATAACTCAACGTCCAGTAGAAGTGCTTCCGGATGTGGAATTGCTTCCGGAAGTAAGAGAGCTCCCTTAGACTAAATGAACTCCCACTGCATGTGACTATGTGTTTATATTGCTAGACTAACGTTCAAGTGCAGCACACTGAGTGATGTTGCTTCCGGATGTGGATTTGCTTCCGCAAGCAATCAGAATGACAGAACGTTCAGTAATGCAGAGCAGTGCAGTGTCAGAGTACTTTTTGGCAGAGCAGAGTTGTCAGAACTACTTTTCAGAGATAAAGCAAAGTCAACCCTGCTGAGCATTAATGGAGCATTAAATGGGCAAACGGTAACTTGGGATAAACGGCCATATTCAAACGGCTAACCCACCTACCAAGAGGAAGAATACTTGAAGACTATATAAACAAGCTCATCTTCATTTATGAAGATAACTTTGATATCTTGGAGAAATCTAGAGCGAGAAACTGAGAATATCCTTCAAGCATTCAAAGCTGCCCAGAAAAGCGAGAGCATTTAACTCATTGAGAGTTCTTTTCATCTACTTATCTTGTACTCTTTGTAGTTAAGTCTCTTCATTTATTAAGAGCATTCAATTGTACTTAAGTGTGTAACATTATCCGTTCTTAAAGAGAACTAAGTTTAGAAAATCCTTTATTTGTAAAGGTTGAACCCTTGCAGGTTGTAAGGGGAGTGAGTCAGTAAGGTTGCAAGTGAACCTGTGTAAAACTTGTGGTTGTAAGGTTGCAAGTGATTCCGTTCTAAAACTTGCGGTTGTAAAGGTTCCAGGTGAACCCGTTTGTAAAACCTGGGGATAGTGGAACTCAACCTGGGTGGTTGAGAACTGGACGTAGGTCAGGTAGACCGAACCAGTATAAAATCTTGTGTTTCATTGTTTTAAGTTTTATTTGGTAGCACAATTCACCCCCTCTTGTGCATCCACCTCTTTCATTCGGTATCAGAGCAGGTCTTTCTGACTTGATTCCAACGAATCTAGAAAGAAAAGATCTAGTAATGGATGCAGGTTATTCCTTGCCCGATGTTGCTATTCAGCCAAACAAGCCTCCTGGCTTTGATGGCCACAACTATCCATTTTGGAAGTTCAGAATGGAGACCTACATCAAATCCTGCGACATCCGCCTCTGGGATGTGATTGAACGTGGGAATAACGTCCCTCTAGATGATGAAGGTCTTGCAAAGCAGCGATCCAGATACACCAATGAGGACTATGCTCTAGTACAGCTAAACTACAGGGCCATGCACTACATTCAATGTGCCCTTAATCCTAAGGAGTTCCACAGGATCAGCCACCACAAAACAGCGATGGATATATGGGAGGCTCTTGAGGCTACTCATTCTGGAACCAAGGGAGTGAAAGCAAGACAGGTCGAGATGCTGGTCGAGGAGTTCCACAAATTTGCCATGCTTAGTCCAACTGAGCCAATCAGAGAGCTGGAGCTCAGGTTCACTCATCTTATCAATAACCTGGCCTCCCTGGGTAAAGACATTCCTGAAGAAGAACAAGTCAGCAAGATCTTAAAAGTCTTGAAAGGTGATTGGATCACCAAAGTTACCATCTTGCAGGAAGTCCAAGGAGAGTCAACCAGCTCTATCACTGCCCTATTTGGTTCTCTGGCTGAATATGAACCAACCCTGCTGGCTCAGAGAGCTCCTCAAGCTACATCTAAAACCAAGAACCTTGCTCTTGTTGCTCCCAGCAAGGAGAAGAATGATGATAATGATGATGATGAGGATGATGAGGAGGACATCGATGATGAGGAGATGACTATGATGGTAAGAAAGTTCAGAAAGTTCTTCAAGAAGAAAGGAGGCTTTCAGAAAGGTGAATCCAGCCAGAAGAAAGGATATAAGAAGGAAAGGGCTCCAGTGTGCTTTGAGTGTAAGAAGCCTGGCCACTTCAAAGCTGAGTGCCCAAGCTTGCAGAGATCAAAAGGGAAGGACAAAAGAAAAGCCTTTGTGTCCTCTATCTGGGTGAATAGTTCTGATGAGGAAGCAAGTGATGAGGAAGAGGTTGCCAACCTCTGTCTCGTTGCCAGAGAAGATGATGAGGAAGCATCCTCAGAATTTGATCCCATCCAGGAGGACAGTGAGGTAACTTTCCCTGAACTACAAGAAGCATATAATGAGGTCCATGAGGAATTTTTCCGCTTATGTAAAGCATATAAAGTATTGAAAATTAAAAAGGAATCACTTAATTGTATAAAAAAAAGGAATCACTTAAGTCCAAGGTGGACTCACTCAGTAAGGAGCTAGCGGAAGCCAAAAAGCTTCCGGTAGCGGATGGCAAGGGTTTTCCCCAAGCAGAACCCAGAGCCTCAACATTAGAGAGCTGCTCTAACTGCAGCAAGATCTCAGGTGAGAGAGATAGACTGCAAAATGCCCTGCAGAAGTTTACTAATGGATCTGAAATGTTAAACATTATTTTAATGAATCAGAGGGCATATAGGGACAAGACTGGTTTAGGCTACAAACCTAAAGGGAAAAGGTGGGTGGAACCAAAAGTGAAACCTTACTTAAAATTCTTTCATAAAGCCACTGATCACAGCTCCACACCTTTTAGCTTCTATAATTATTGTAATAGGAAGGGATATTCTACGTCCACCTGTAATGCTAAGAAGCATGGAGCCAACAGCTCTTATAAGTGGGTCCCAAAAGGAACCAAGGCGACAAAGGATCCTCCCCCAAGAAAAGAAACTAAGGGAGGACTATAACATCCCAGTTTTTAAATTAAAAATAATACGAGATTATTGAGGTGTTCTTAAGGAAATTTGAGGGTTTGAGGAAGAATTTTAGGATATTCTGGGCAATTTATGAATATTAAATCTTAGTTAGTTTAGAATTTGAAGAAATATAGTTAAAAGGATTAATTGGAGCCATAAAACTTCTATGAACAAGTATTTTTGAAACTTAGAAATGTTATGATGGAAAGAAAGAGGTAAAATAATATATATACAAACTTTGGGCTAGAAATATAAGTAAGAATAAACAATAGGGTAAATAATTATAATTTTCTCTAAAAAAAAAAAAAAAATCAACAACAAAAACACTCCCCTCCTTCAAAACCAAACGGACTCCCTCCTCTCCTATCTGTCTTCTTTGTTCCTCTCCTCCACCCCCCGCGTTTCCGGCGGCCAAAGGCGCGGCGGCGCCTTCCCCCTCCCCCTCACAAATTCATCATCTTTCTCTTCTTTCCTTCATTCTCCTTACCGAAACCTATGTTTTGTCTCACTTCTTCGCGTCCTCTCTCTATTTCTTCTTCGTTCTCCGGCGAAATAGCGGCGGACGACGTTGGTTGAGGTAAAGCTCCGACCTTTCTAGAATATCTCGAGCTATGCTTTCATTTCAATGTTTGTTTCCTCATGTTTCCCTCCTCTTTTGGTTCTTTGCATTCGGCCAGCCCAATAAAGGTTGATTTCCGGCCATTTTCCGGCGACGTCGAGCTCCGGCGAGTTACAGAAGGTCAAAAACGAGTTCAGGTAGTCTCATTTCTTCCATTCCTATCCCTTTTCTTCTTGTTCTTCGCGAATTGAGAGGGGAGGCCGAAAAGGGATTTTCTATTTTGGGTTTGATAATCAACCAAAAATCATGTTTAGGCTTTGGGTTTTGAAGTTTTAGGAAGGATTTGAGTGTTCAGTGGAGTTTTGGTTGGATTTATTGAAAAACCTAATCTTTATGTTTCTAACTAACTTCATGGGTGTTGCATTTTATGGTTATTTTGGTATTTTTCTGTGTTGAAGGTGCTGTGAAGTGGCATAGAATAATTGTTATGTAGGTTTGGTTAGTAGGGTTGTTAAATGGTTAACTTTCTTGAAGGATTTAGGCTTTAAATTTGAAGTTTGTTGAAGTTAGGATTTTATAAGTTTCGATTCTGCTCCTTTGATGATGTTTTCTTGGTGTGTATATGTGTACAATATGTTATTTTGTGACTTGAATAGATTAAATGGAAGGGGGTTTGCTGATTTGCTTTTCTTCACGCTTAAAATTACGGAATCTTTGGTTTGCCATCTTTCTCTATTCTGATTAATTATTGGATAAGTGACTAGTAGAAGAAAATGTGAGTTTTTGATTGAGTTAAGGATTCATAGGAGCTTCATGTATCCTATGATTCAAGTTGTGATTGGAATGTGTTTCATGTGACTGGAATGACGTCAATGCTGGTGTTTGAAAATTTTCTTCTTGCTATAGTCGAGTTGGATTTTGGAATGAGATGGTAGTAATGATTTACATGTATTGGGATAAATGTGAACGTTGGGCAGTGTTATGGGTTGATTTATTTACTTTTGTAGTGCTGCTTTAATTTATTAGGGCTAAGAAATGAAAGTGAATTCTGTTTTGATATGTACATGGGTACTTGGTTTGAGAAAATATAGTTGGGTCATGTGATTGCAAGCAGAATAGCAATCTGGTGTAGTAAACATTGAAGGGAAAATACATGAAATAATCATTATTTTGGCTGGTGGTATCTTGTGGAAAATAAAATCTGAATTTAAAGTCACAGTTTTTTTTTGAGTTGCATTGTTTTCTACTTGGGTGCATAACTGACTCTGCTTTGTTGTAATAATGTTAGCATGATTAAATTGAGCCCTTAATGTTTTTGAGTTGTGGTTGATGTGTAACCAAGAGCACAAATAAAAGTAAATGGTGATCTGGGTTATGGTTGGCTTGGCTTCATTGTTAGTATGGTAGTACATGTTTTCTGGTTTGGATTTAAATAGATAAGTATGGTAGACATAATGTAAGTTCATTATGCTATATGAAATATTCATTTCATTCTTGGAATTTGGATAAAGCTTCAGTGTTATGAATGCCACTTAAGTATTCATTACTTATTTAAGGCTGTTTGTGAATTTGCAAGCTTACAATAGGCATTTCTTTTAATTGAAAGAGCAGATTGTTGTGAACTCTACAGAAAAGATTAACAGTAAAATATAGTTTTTGCTTGGAATATTGAATCAATAATTTGTATTACATGAGAGATTATAAAAGTGTAAAAGATTTGTTGATGTTAGAATTCTATTCTTTATATTGGAGCACCATGATGAGAAATGCAAACTATGTGGTTTCTTTGTGTGAGTGTGTGTTGTGTTTGATATTCAATGACTCATTGGAAAGATGACAATGATGAGAATGATGAGAGCTATTATTGATGTTCTTTCCCTTTATGGTTCTTGCTTTAGTTAACATGTTATTGATTGGAAGTCATTTGAAGAATTGTTAGTAGGCTATATGTTTACTTGGATTAATCATTCATAGTGATTTAATAAGGGTTATTGTGGATGAATGATTATGCTTGATGTGAACTATGTTGGTGTTAAATATTGAGAACCAAAAGAAACAAGTGAGAATGAATGATTTTAATAGTCAAGGAAGAATTAGCTTAAATGAAAGTGGTTGGGTAGTAATGCGGATATGAGAGAGACGTTGAAGTACTATAAATTGGAAATGATATTAATTTATCATTTTGCTCTATATTATTATAGGAGTGGATGCATATAGGCTTCCGTGGCATCAAGAAAGGTTGAGAAATAGCGTAAATTGCTAAAGGGCGACAGGTAATCACACTTAACCTTGCTGTAACATTGAGGGTGACGTTAGTTAGGGATTTTGTAAAATCCCTTCTCACCCTCTATATATATATTATCTTTAAAAGAGTATTTTTATACAAAACAGGCTATCGGGTGCCTTTCAAACACGATTATTTTTGTATAAAACATTTTTATACATTATATGTATTATCCTGTTCTGGAGGTGGCCATTAATCTGAAATGGCATGAAGTATGTATAGCCTACCTTTTGGGTAGTGGTTTGAGAGATGGTGATGATAGAGAAGGGAGAATTATGTTGTGGAAAATCGGAGATGATGAAATGTTAAGATATTGTAGGGAATTGCGAGAGTACATGACACTGATAGTGATATTGTGATATTGAAGTGAATTGTGGTTAAGAAGTTGAATATGGTGAATGAGATTGAAACATGAATATTGTGAGCGTTGCATGACACTGAAATATATATGTACCTTCGCGCGATGATAACTGTCGATAGGCCAATCGACAGTTATTTTGTACTATCCTTTCTGAGTAGAGACAGGGGGATCATAGGTCGACTGATTAGAGACAGTGACCATCGGTCAACTGAATTGGAATAGTGACCGACGACCTTTCTGAGTAGAGACAGGGGGTCGTTCCCTTTCCGATTAGAGACAGACTGGGGTTCTCTCTCTAGGGGGTTCCCAGAGAGAGAAATTGCCTTCTGAGTAGAGACAGGGGCACAGTGTTAAATCATATAGTGAAGCTTAGATGCTTGAATGCCCCGTGATGGCACAATGCATCTATAGGTGAGTGTGAGAGTTGTGGTGGTAGTAGCATTAAATTGGAGACTGGGGAGGTGATATTTGGTTATGTGGAATTGACTGAGGGATTTGAGTGATAGGTGAAAAGTAGAGATGATGAATTTGAATTGATATGGATGGAGGGAACTTGAACGATGAATGAAAGACTTGACATGTATATATGTATTATCGATTTTTAAACTGTGGTACCCTTTAGACGCCCTCACTACCGCACATCTCACTGTTATAGTGAGTTAAGCGGTGATTACTGGGAAAAATTGTCTCATCCCACGATTACTGACATTTTTGCAGGTATTCATGCACAGGCGCAATTATCAGGAAAGGGAATTTAGGTTTCAAAGGTTATTGAGATTAGTTAGTTATGTATATTGCCAATTTGTATAGGCCTGCATCTGCTTCCGCATGTATATATATGTTATTGCGTAATATCAATTAGTTCTGTTTATTAACCATGTTAGGCAAATTCTTTCTAACATGGTTAGCTTTTAATTATCCATGATAGCTTCTATATTTTATCAGGAAATCCTTTTCTATCATGGATAATATAATAAATGATTAGGAAACTCTTTTTCTAACTATGATAGAGATGTTGATATGAATATTCCTTTTTCTATCATAGTTAGTAAAGAGATTAATAAATTGAAATAGATTATATTGGCTAATTAGGGAATTAGTAACAGAATGTAACAAGGACAGGGATCCAGAGCCTAGAAATAATCCTCAAGGAAAGCCCAAGAGCCTAGAGCCAACACTAGGCCAGAGGCACAGATTAATCATAAGCCCAAGGTCAAGACTAACAATGGACCAAGGGCTCTGGGAACTAATGACAGAGGACCCAATAAAGGTTGGGTACCTAAGCTTGTCTGATTCTTGCAGGTGTGTCTCAAAGTTCAAGAATAGAAAATGGTACATTGATAGCGGATGCTCGAGACATATGACTGGAGACCGAGACAAATTCAAATCCTTGGTGATCAACGATGGAGCCACAGTAACATTTGGAGGAAATCAGAGTGGAAAGATCACCGGAGTTGGAGAAGTTGGACCAGTTAAAGACGTCTATCTGGTGGATGGTCTCTGTCATAACCTGCTGAGCGTGAGCCAAAGCACTGACAAAGGAAATTGGGTAATTTTTATTCACATGAGTGCATGATAATAGACAAGCATGATCTGAACCTAGATAAGGCCAACCTAAAATGCAAACTTAAGGCTAATAGAAATGGAAACCTATACACTCTAGATTTATGTCAACAACTAGATGATAAATGCTTAATATCTAGTGATGAGAACAGTTGGCTTTGGCATAAAAGGCTAGCACATGTTAATTTTACTCAACTTGACATGCTGATTAAGAAAGAGCTAGCTATAGGGATTCCATCTTTTAAGGTTAAGCATGATTATATTTGTGAATCCTACCAACCAGGGAAGCAAACAAAGTCCTCGTTTAAAACCAAGAAGAGAGTCTCCACCAGCAGGCCCTTGGAACTAATCCACATGGATTTGGTTGGGCCAGCAAGAGTGAAGAGCTTGGGTGGAAACCTGTATGCTCTAGTTGTGGTGAATGACTATTCTAGGTTCACTTGGACAATGTTTCTTGCCTCTAAGCAAGATGCTTTTGATGCCTTTGTCGTCCTGGCTAAGAAAGTGCAGAATGAGAGAGATCTCAAGATCGCTGCCATAAGGACAGACCATGGAGGAGAGTTTGAGAATCACAATTTCTCAGAGCTGTGTGAGCATAATGGCATTGATCACAACTTCTCAGCTCCCAAAACTCCTCAGCACAATGGTGTGGTCGAGAGGAAGAACAGGGTTCTGACTGAGATGGCCAGGAGCATGCTCAATGAAAAAGAGGTTTCTCAAGTGTTCTGGGCGGACGCTATGAGCACTGCTTGCTACATCTCTAACAGAGCCTATGTTCGCAAGGGCTTGGACAAGACTCCCTATGAGCTGTACAAAGGCAGAAAGCCCAACATCAGCCACCTCAGAATCTTTGGATCAAAATGCTATGTGCATAACAATGGAAAGGTAAATCTGGGTAAGTTTGATCCAAAAGCTGGTATAGGTGTATTCATAGGGTATTCTCTTAGGAGTAAGGCTTATAGAGTATACAACATGAGGACTAGAACTGTAGAAGAATATATGCATGTTGTATTTGATGAAACTCCTACATGGGAACAATCCACAGAAGATGATGGGATACTAAACTTTCCAAAACCACCATCATCTTCACCACCAAAAGAAACACCAGCAAGCAATCCCAAAGAAGAAGATGAACCCAGTAATGAGCCTAGAGTGCAGGCGGTGCCTGATAAGGTACAACTGCCAACAGCTAAGAGACATCACAGGGATCATCCTCTTGATCAAGTGCTTGGTGATGTTTCTTCTGGTGTCAGAACCAGAAGACAAGTTCAAAATGAGGTTGAGTTTTGAGCCTTCTTGTCACAAATTGAACCAACCTCAGTTGAACAAGCTCTTGAGGACTGCGACTGGATTATTGCCATGCAGGAAGAGCTAAACCAGTTTGAAAGAAGCCAAGTTTGGGAACTAGTCCCAAGGTCGTCTCATCAATCCATAGTTGGGACCAAATGGGTCTTCAAAAACAAACTGGATGAGACAGGTCAAATAACAAGGAACAAAGCCAGATTGGTAGCCAAAGGGTATAACCAAGAAGAAGACATAGACTATGAAGAAACTTTTGCTCCAGTCGCTAGACTTGAAGCAATAAGGATTCTTCTAGCCTTTGCATCCATGAAAGGTTTTAAATTATATCAAATGGATGTAAAGAGTGCAGGAAGAGCTAAACCAGTTTGAAAGAAGCCAAGTTTGGGAACTAGTCCCAAGGTCGTCTCATCAATCCATAGTTGGGACCAAATGGGTCTTCAAAAACAAACTGGATGAGACAGGTCAAATAACAAGGAACAAAGCCAGATTGGTAGCCAAAGGGTATAACCAAGAGGAAGACATAGACTATGAAGAAACTTTTGCTCCAGTCGCTAGACTTGAAGCAATAAGGATTCTTCTAGCCTTTGCATCCATGAAAGGTTTTAAATTATATCAAATGGATGTAAAGAGTGCATTTCTTAATGGTTACATTAAAGAAGAGGTTTATGTAGAACAACCTCCTGGCTTTGAGGATCACAAACATCCTAAACATGTGTATAGGCTAAAGAAAGCTTTATATGGCCTGAAACAAGCTCCTCGAGCTTGGTATGAGAGACTCAGCAGCTTTTTGCTGGGCAAGAGTTTCTCAAGAGGCAAACTAGATAATACACTGTTTATTCTGCACAAAAATAGAAACATGCTAATTGTCCAGATTTATGTCGATGATATTATTTTTGGGGCAATTAATGAAAAACTTTGTGAAGAATTTTCTAAGACAATGCAGGGAGAATTTGAGATGTCAATGATGGGAGAACTAACGTTCTTCCTAGGCCTGCAAATTAAGCAAAAAGAAGGATGACATTTTCATCTCCCAACCTAAGTATTGCAGAGAGCTTCTCAAGAAGTTTGGGATGGATGAGTGCAAAGAGTATGATACTCCCATGAGCACCACTGCCGCACTCGACGCTGATGTAAAGGGAAAATCAGTCAGCCTGCCCATGTACAGGGGAATGATAGGTTCCCTGCTGTATTTAACGGCAAGCAGGCCTGACATTCAATTTAGTGTAGGCATGTGTGCTAGATTTCAAGCCAACACCAAGGAATCACATCTAACTTGTGTTAAACGTATTTTAAGATACCTTGAGGGAACACAAGAACTTGGTCTTTGGTATCCCAGAGGTAACCAAGAGTTCTTGTGGGCTTATTCTGATGCTGACCATGCAGGTTATAAAACTGATAGGAAAAGCACCAGTGGACGATGCGCCTTCCTTGGTGGTTGTCTGGTCTCTTGGGCTAGCACGAAGCAAACCTGCGTGTCTTTATCATCCACAGAGGCAGAGTACATTGCTGCCGCAAGATGTTGTGCCCAAGTGCTGTGGCTGAAGAACCAACTGAGGGATCTTGGCCTGGAGTTTCCTGAGGCTCCCATTCTTTGTGACAACACAAGCACCATCAGCCTTGCCAAGAATCCTGTTCAGCACACGAGGACAAAGCACATTGACGTCAGACATTACTTCATCAGAGATCATGTTCAGAAGAAGGATGTCAAGGTGCAGTTTGTCCCCACTCAGCATCAGCTTGCGGATATCTTCACCAAGCCTCTGGGGGTTGATCAATTTACATTCATAAGAGGTGATTTGGGAATGGTAAACCCAAATGAAGTTTAATTCTTCAAAATAAATCTGTGCTTAATTGATTAAAACCTGCAACAATACTAACTTAGGCATCGGAGTGCCAATCTTTAGTTTTGCAGGTCCCCAATGTTAAATCTTAAGTCCAACCGGAAGCAAAACCACTTCCGGATGCTCTTTTGCTGGCGCTGGGTGATGACTCTAAGCAACCGGAAGCACCAGTGTAGGAGAAGAGAAAGGACACGTCACCTCAGAAAACGTTTCACCTTCTCCCACAAAAAACTGTGCCTCTTCTGACATTGTGCAGAGACACGTGTCACAAAGGTGTGACGTTTCAATTTAAATGTTTACGTTTTCCCACAAAAGGTGCATATTTTCAATGAAGAGTCATTATGAATCATCACATCGCTTATCACTTCGCATATATAGGCCATTGTCATTCATTTTTCACTTCTCACACAAATCAAACACCCACAACTCTCTGAAATCATTCTTCATCTTCATCGCATCTTCTTCTTCATCTTCTGCATTTCTGTGCATTTCAACATATACATACCCTACGTTCCACTCAAACCCTAAACCACTCACAAAATGGCTGGCTTTCATGGAACAAACCCCAACATTGAGGTAACCACTATTTCCAAGAAATCGAAGTCAAAATCTGGGCATTCTGGGCGTTCGTGTTCTGAGAAATCTGGGAAATCTCAAGAACAGCAAGAACATTCTGGGCAACATCATGAACAACACTCCAAGAAAAAGGGGACGAAGAGAGTTCAGTTTAGCGAGGAACCCTCATCTAAGAGGCAGCGGGTAGAGGAGGATGATCCACTCGTATACAGAGATGGACCATTGGAGGCTGTTTCTGGGAAATTTGAGAATGCAAAGCCCTACTTCACATATGGAATGTTCGTCGACCTCGACAAAATTGAAGAACTAGGGTTTGCACACTTGAGGGTATATCTCCAGAAGTATATGTGTTGGCTGGGGATCAGCAATGAATACAACATCAACGTCCTGAGGGTGTTCTGCCAGTCTCTCACAGCCAAGGCTAAGTATAAGAAGGTGAATGAGAAGGAGCACATTCGCAGAGTCACCTTTACAGCCACAGTGAGGGGGAGGACTTTCAGCTTTACTTGGAGAGATATTAACCGCCTGATCGGGGTCACTGAGACAGAGATGAACGAGTGGATATACCCTGAGAAACTCAGCCAGGCAGAGCTTGAGAAAGTCTATGACACCAAGGGAAAGAAGGTGTCTAGCATGTCTGACTCCAACCGGGTACTCCAATACATCTACTCCCGGATGATGAATCACAAAGGGGGAAACTTCAACGAGTTTACTCTGCTTGACAACCCCTGGCTCCCCAGATTCCTCACTCAGCAGCCGATTAACCCTGGGCAGTTGATTAGTTTGGAGCTGCACAGGTGGATTGAAAACAAGAAGTCTGGCAATCTTCCCTACCCAATAGTTATCGCCTTCCTCTTGGAGAAATTCCTGATCAAATCTACTGAGGAGGCTGACAATGTAAAATGCTTGCCCATAAGCGCAGTAAATATCAGCAAGATGGGGATCAAGTACATCAAGCCAGCAAGGGCTACTCGATCTGGCTCTCAGGCTGGAAGTGCCTCACATACCACGGCTCCCTCTACGTCTGGAGCAGGGGATCAAGAGGTTGACTCTCATCCTGGCCCAAGCCGTGCTCCAAGGAAGGGTCTAGTGGCTGAGCTCAGAGAAGAGCTCTTGTTCAAACTGCCCGATCCCTTGATGGCCCCTCTGCGAGAAGAGTTTGGAGAGCGACTTCAGCGGCTGGAGGATCGGATCGATAAGGTGGATACCAAGCTGGACCTCATCCTTGTCATACTTGTACCTGGCACCTCAAACCCTCTCTCATCTCATTCTCCACCAAATGACCCACCTCCACCACCTCTACAAAATGACCAACCTCCACCACCTCCACCAAATGGCCAACCTCAACCTCCTCCTCAGAATAACCAACAACCCCAAACTTCACCCAGAAATGACCATCAACCATCACTTCACAACTCCACTCAGAACTCACCCCAACACTCGCCTCGCCAATCACCCCTTAACTTTACTTCACCAAATAACTCTCCATCTCCACACAACTCACCTTCACCTCATAACTCCCCAAACCATTCACCACCCCCAAATCCCATAAGACCCTCCAATCCACTCCCTCACACTCGCCCCACCAAAGCCCAATCTCTTGGATTTTCCTCTCCTGATCACCCACTTCATACCTTCTACCTCAGAGACCATCCCCCTCTTCGAAGGATAGCTGAACAACCCACCTCTTACTCCTCTACCTACCCCTTCGATGGCCTATTCACCAACCCCACTTTCTTCCAAAGAAACAAGGCCCTCTTCCCTAGCCCTCCTTCTTCACCCAGCCCCTCTACTTCACCAGAAAACACCACACCCACATCCTCACCTGAAACCTCACCACCCAGAACATTTGGCCCTGAACCTCCACCCTCCTCTTCACCCAATCCATCCTCCCTGGCATTTACATACTGAATACAAGCCCATTCTTGATACAAATTTTGATAATTGTGAACCCCCCAAAATGAAACTGTGGAACACCTAAATCCCAGTACAAAAACAAGTTAGCAGAATGGCATGTAGACTAATTAATATTGCCAGTTTCCTATAATTGAAATCACTGACACCCTTGAAGCGGATGTATAAAAACAAGGTTAACAATTAAAAAGAGGGGAGACAATATTATAGTATTATACTCCCTCCGGTCCTATTTATAAGTCGTCAACCGCCTATATTGTACAAACCAAGAAATAGCGGTTAGTGGCGGTTACATCATTAAATTGGTCTTGTTTTATTTTTCATTTCCATTTTTGCCCCTCCTCACAACTATTATTAAATGAGTCATAATGAGGCAAGCAGAAGTAAATGCAGAGATCTCTTTTTTCAATGAGAGGGGCATATTTGGAAAACTTTAATTAATGAGTTAGTTAGTGGCAGTTAGCGACTTATATTAAGGACCAAAATTTAGTGGTAGTTAGCGACTTATAAATAGGACTGGAGGGAGTAGTATTATATTGAGTAAAGAAAAAGAAAAATAATAATAATAAGCAAAAGATTCATGTTTTCTAGTAGTTGATTGGTAAAAGATGTGTACGTCTTTGAATATCGTAGTTCTTATTAATTATAAACATCATTTTATTGGTTTCGTGTTTGATTGGTTTCGTGGAGGAATTTACTATCTAGAAAAAACTGTACGTAAAACCAAGAAACCGAAATTAAAAAAGAGAAATAGCTAATACTACCTCCGGTCCTAAATATAAGATCTAGATATTTTTTTTGGAGAGATTAAGAAAATAGGTTATTAAATTATGACGTATTTGATATATTTTTAGATTATTCATTTGTTTATAGGACAAATATACTAGTCTAAGGGAAAAATTAGGTAAATCATCAATTTATAATTAACTTATTTTGCATTTTTAGGATTTTCCAAAAAAGTCAATTAGGTCTTATATTTAGCACCGGAGGGAGTAGCTTTTTACTTCTGATACTTATTTAGAATAATTAACCTATGACTTGTTTATGATATTTGTACAAGTTTAGATGATTTTTTTGTTGGATTTATCCGCCCTACTAATAGGTATGTGTTTGCGAGAGAAGATAGACCCACAATGGAGTCGAACTAGTTGTAGGACTACTTGAAAAAATCAACTAAAAAAAAGTTTAGTCAAAGTGAAGGGTGGAGATGAAGTTTGTCTCTTCTTTTATTTTTATACATGAGTAAATTTGATTCTTGCTCGAATTAAAAATAGGGCAAAAGTGCTGATCTAATAATTAACTATTTCAATTTGGGCAAAAATAGTAAATGACTGTTTCGCGGTGCATAAATAATAATTAACTTTGTGACCCGGTGCAAAAATAATAAAACCGGTACTAAATGTTAATTTGTAGTTTTGTGGAACCTTTCTGATATTATTTTCTAAAGTAAAAATACCTTTGTACCCCCTCACAATTGAAACTCAACCCTTCTTCCTTCCGTCCTTCATCTTCCCATGCTGACTAGTATCAACAAGGTTTTAATTAAGAGGGGCAAAAATGTATTTTTCACTTTGAAAATAATATCTGAAAGGTTACACATATCTACAAATTAACATTTAGTACCGGTTTTATTATTTTTGCACCGGGTCACAAAGTTAGTTATTATTTATGCACCACGAAACAGTCATTTATTATTTTTGCCCAAACTGAAATAGTTAATTATTAGATCAGCTCTTTTGCCCTTAAAAATATATTACAAGTAATCTAAGTCAAAATTATTTGGAAAGATCAACTTTCAAGAAAATTTAGGTCAAGTAAACTTTTGGATAGGGGAGGTGCCAGGTGGACATTTGAAATGTTTTTTCTCCCATCACTAATTTAACGGAGGTTGATGATGGAGTTTAACTCTTCTCCGTCAACTTAAAAAATAACCCATGTAATATAAATTGAAATCATTTTGAGGTATTTAGTTATTTTTTCCATCTCTAATTTAATTTACCTTGATCTTTCCAAGTATTTATGCTTTGTCTTAATTTAATTTATTCGTTTTTCATAATAAAAGTTCCGAATAAAATAAGGAAACTTATAGTAAAATACTTAATTTTGAATATTTATATAGTATGAGAATCTTAAAAATTGAAATTATTTGAAAAGATCAATTCCCAACAAATATTTTGTCTCAGTGAAGACTGGAGATAAAATTTGTCTCTTTTTCTTTTATACATGGACTAGTTTGATTCTTAATTAAGTTAAAAGTATATTACATGCTGTTTAAATTAAAATTATTTGAAAATATCAAGTACAAATCAATTATACCAAGTGATATCGTGATGGAGGAGTTGCTCGAGGAAATTTGCTTTATTTTGGGGGAGGGTTGAATGGGGGCAGTTTAATCTAAGTTGAAGTTATTTGGAAAATTCAACTGCCCAAGAAATTTAGACCAAGTTAGCTTTTAGATGGCGAGGTGCACAAGGGAAATTTGGTTTGGTTTGGGGGGTTGGATGGAGAAGGTTGAGATAGAGTTTTACTCTTCTTTTGCTTTTATAAATGGTTGAGTATGATTAAAATTGAAAATATTACATGCAATCTATATTGAAACAATTTTGAAAGATTAGCTACCAAAAAATTAGATCAAGTAAACATTCTGATGGAAAAGTGCATGGGGGAGTTGCTCCATGGAAATTTGCAAGTAGAAATTATTTTGAAAGACCGCTGTCCAAAAAAATTATACCAAATAAACTTTTGGATGCGGGAGTTTCTCCTGCGGAATTTTTTCTTTAGAGGGTGGGGGGTTAGATTGATGACATTGGAGATGAAATTTGACTCTTCTATTTTTTATAAATGGTCTTTGTTGATTCTCATGTAAATTAAAAAAAAATTATATGTAATCAGTTGTTTTAAAAACAATTAATTGAAAGTAATCATAAATATCACGTTGGATTTACATAATAATGATTGAATGACAAGTTATATATCACATATTAGTCTCTAACACATATTAGTCTCTAACTCACTTGAAACATCCAACTACTTTTATATTAAGATAGTATGTAATATTTTATAAAAAAATAGGGTAAAATACTAATTCAATTTAATAACTTCTCCCAGTAATTTTTGTTAGAATCTTAAGTTTTGATGAAGACTAAAATATGAAAGAACAAGTTAAACACTTAGACAAAATTAGGTTAAAATAGAACCACAAGTAAGAGTACAACCGGATGTGGATTTACTTCCGGATGGACTAGGACTAGCGCTCGCGGATGAACGTCTCATCCCCCAGCGGAAGCAAGTATAACACTAAGTCATAACTCAGTCTAAGAACATTAGGAGTATAAAACCCTTGAGACTAAGTTAAGACGCAACCGCATGCAGGAATGCTTCCGGATGCTTAGTGACTAGCGCTGCCTGTTGGGTTAGGCAACACCGAGCGTCAGCAAGTGTAACTCTAAGCCATAACTCAACGTCCAGTAGAAGTGCTTCCGGATGTGGAATTGCTTCCGGAAGTAAGAGAGCTCCCTTAGACTAAATGAACTCCCACTGCATGTGACTATGTGTTTACATTGCTAGACTAACGTTCAAGTGCAGCACACTGAGTGATGTTGCTTCCGAATGTGGATTTGCTTCCGCAAGCAATCAGAATGACAGAACGTTCAGTAATGCAGAGCAGTGCAGTGTCAGAGTACTTTTTGGAAGAGCAGAGTTGTCAGAACTACTTTTCAGAGATAAAGCAAAGTTAACCCTGCTGAGCATAAATGGAGCATTAAATGGGCAAACGGTAACTTGGGATAAACGGCCGGCCATATTCAAACGGCTAACCCACCTACCAAGAGGAAGAATACTTGAAGACTATATAAACAAGCTCATCTTCAATTATGAAGATAACTTTGATATCTTGGAGAAATCTAGAGCGAGAAACTGAGAATATCCTTCAAGCATTCAAAGCTGCCCAGAAAAGCGAGAGCATTTAACTCATTGAGAGTTCTTTTCATCTACTTATCTTGTACTCTTTGTAGTTAAGTCTCTTCATTTATTAAGAGCATTCAATTGTACTTAAGTGTGTAACATTATCCGTTCTTAAAGAGAACTAAGTTTAGAAAATCCTTTATTTGTAAAGGTTGAACCCTTACAGGTTGTAAGGGGGAGTGAGTCAGTAAGGTTGCAAGTGAACCTGTGTAAAACTTGTGGTTGTAAGGTTGCAAGTGATCCCGTTCTAAAACTTGCGGTTGTAAAGGTTCCAGGTGAACCTGTTTGTAAAACCTGGGGATAGTGGAACTCAACCTGGGTGGTTGAGAACTGGACGTAGGTCAGATAGACCGAACCAGTATAAAATCTTGTGTTTCATTGTTTTAAGTTTTATTTGGTAACACAATTCACCCCCCTCTTGTGCATCCACCTCTTTCAATTTTAGCATTCAAAATATTATTGGGTAAAGGGGCAAAAATAGCCACCGTAATTGTCAAAATGGACAACTTTGGCACCCGTAATTTCGAGGGTGCAAAACCGTACACCATAAACCAAAATGGGGCAAATTTAGTCATCTTAAAAATTGGAGTTAAGTTTGACCGTTAAGTGAATTGGAATGCTGATATGGCAAATGACGTGACACTGTGAGACATGACGTGACACCCTAATGTTGATTTGTCTATGACATGGAAAAATGCCCACTCCCCCCTCGGCCCCCCACCCCCAGCCTCCTCCCCTGCCCCCCACCCTCAGCCTCCCTCCTCGGCCCCCACCCCCTACCCCCCCACCCTCAGCCTCCCTCCTCGGCCCCCACCCTCCCCCCTCCACCCTCGGCCCCCCACCCCCTCCCCCCTCCCCCCTCGGCCCCCCACCCCTCCTCCCCCCTCGGCCCCCACCCCCACCCCCTCCCTCCTCCTCCCCTGCCCCCCCCACCCCCAGCCCCACCCCTCCTCCCTCCTCGGCCCACCCCCTCCCCCCTCCCCCCTCGGCCCCCCACCCCCACCCCCTCCCCCTCCCTCCTCGGCCCCCATCCCCTCCCCCTCCCCTCCTCCCTCACCGCGGGTGGGGGCCGAGGGTGGAGGGGGGAGGGTGGGGGCAGAGGAGGGAGGCTGAGGGTGGGAGGGGGCAGGGGGTGGGGGCCGAGGAGGGAGGCTGAGGGTGGGGGGGGCAGGGGAGGAGGTTGGGGGTGGGGGCCGAGGAGGGAGGGGGGAGGGGGTGGGGGCCGAGGGGGAGGAGGGGTGGGGGTGGGGGGCCGAGGGGGGAATGGGGGAGGGGGTGGGGGGGCCGAGGGTGGGGGCCGAGGAGGGAGGCTGAGGGTGGGGGGCAGGGGGTGGGGGCCGAGGAGGGAGGCTGAGGGTGGGGGGGCAGGGGAGGAGGCTGGGGGTGGGGGGCCGAGGGGGGAGTGAGCATTTTTCCATGTCATAGACAAATCAGCATTAGGGTGCCACGTCATGTCTCACAGTGTCACGTCATTTGCCATATCAGCATTCCAATTCACTTAACGGTCAAACTTAACTCCAATTTTTAAGATGACTAAATTTGCCCCATTTTGGTTTATGGTGTACGGTTTTGCACCCTCGAAATTACGGGTGCCAAAGTTGTCCATTTTGGCAATTACGGTGGCTATTTTTGCCCCTTTACCCAATATTATTCAACAAATCCTAAATGCCAACAACTTCAAAATGATGCTAAAATAGACACACATGCTAAATACTCCCTCCGTTCCTAAATATAAGACCTAGATAACTTTTTTTTGGAAATATTAAGGTTGCGAAATAGGTTATTAAATGATGACATATTTGATATCTTTTTAGATTATCCATTAGCTTATAGGTAAAATAAACTAGTTTAAGAGAAAAAATTAGGTAAATCAATTTATAATTAACTTATTTTTTGCTTTTTTTATGATTTTTCAAAAAATCATCTAGGTCCTATATTTAGGAACGGAGGGAGTATATTTTATGGATTATTAATGGTGCAAAATGAAATCCATTTATAAAAACAGCCCAAATGAATATTCCAGAAAAAATACATTGATTGTTTAGTAACTTAATATTCATAAACCAGCATTGCGTGAAATATAAATAAGCGGAAAAGTAAATAAAGCAACGAATATCACATCTATCTTATATATAAAGGGAGGGATAAAAGCAGGAATTCTAAGAAGTCACGTAAGCACTTTCTCTCTCCATCTATTTACATTCATGTAACCACCCACTCACTCCATCTATTTTTAGAAAAAAAACTGCACATAACCACATTCTCTCTCCATCTATTATTAACAAAACAAACTGACATATAATTCTTTATTAAATCTTTTTTCTCTCTAAATTATAATCTCCTTAATTATCTTCTATAAATTCTTTTAAAAAAAATATGCATATAAGCACATTCCCTCTCCATATATTTTAAGATAAAAAAACTGACATTTGATTCTTTTAATGCGTTGTTAAGATTTCTCCCTAATTTATAATCTCTCCTTAAATATCTCCTATAAATTCTCTCCTTTTTTTCCTTAAAAATTATCAAAATTAATTTTTTTTTTCATGACATTTTAAATTATTTTTCTATCTTACTTCTCATTATTTTACCTTTTTGCCATAATTGATTTCTTATATTTATATTTTAATCCCTTCATATTAGGAAAGTATTTTGGCTTGCGAAAATTACATCTTTACCCTTTTTTTAAGCTTCTGGAATTATGTTTTAGTCCCTTTTCAATTTTTAAATTGTTAAATTATTTTTATTTAATTCCAGAAAATTATGTATGACTAATATATTGACTTTATTATTGATTTAATTGTTTTGTGTCATATATTTTAGCATGTAAGTTATTTAGCATCATTCCTTGATTGTTTATATTTAAGAAAATTAATCTTGGCTATTTCACATTTGAAATCATTAAGTGAAATATTCTGAAAGAATAACCATTAGACAATATTTTGAGGATGCTAAAATTACTCGGAAAAGTTATTAAATTAAATAACGGTCAAATTAATTTAACAATTCTCATTAAAGTTTTTGGGTGCATCATTTTAATCTTTAAAATAAGGAAAATTAATATGTTTGTGTTTTCACATTTAGAAATATTTAGTTAGTGTGAAATATTATGAACATTAATTATTTAAACAATTTTAGATGCAATAAATAGTGGAAGAATTTGGTATATGCTTACATAGTATCTTTTCATTAATTAGACCAAGCTATTAAATTCTCATTAAAGTATGTGCATATATGGAATTTTAGTGCACTAGTTGATATTTGTGATTAGCGTACAATATTGAGGATTAGCCACAGCATCCTCTATAATGTATGCATTATTAATTACATGTGGTTTTGAAAATATCAACTTTTATAAGTAGTTTGATTAATTATTTATTTAATTATTTAGGATATAATCCGTTTGGTGGTTATTACTTAAATTTCCTTTGTACTTATTTGGTGGTTATATATATATATATATACATATATATATATATATTTACCTGCTTAACAGTTTTCCACGTTTTCATGTACACGATATATTAGATTAGTTTTTAATTATTGCTTCCTTTCTTTTATACACACACATATTATATATATTATATTTATAGGTGTTGATTTATTAATTATTAATAATATTGTGAGCATTTTTGTTGTTTTGTTTTATTGTATATTGTTATTTATTTATTCATTTATTTATTTGTTATTTATTTATTTATTTATTTTATTGTTGAGCATTGTTGTTGTTTTGTTTTATTGTATATTGTTATTCATTCATTCATTCATTCATTCATTCATTTATTTATTTTATTGTTGAGCATTGTTGTTGTTTTGTTTTATTGTATATTATTATTTATTTATTTATTTATTCATTTGTTATTTATTTATTTATTTTATTTATTTAATTGTTGAGCATTGTTGTTGTTTTGTTTTATGATTTTATTGTATTGTTTTATTATTTTATAGTATTGTGATCATTGTTTTATTGTTTTATCGTTTTATTTTATTGTTATTATTTGTGCCAACTTCATTATTATTAGTATTTGGATCTATTTTATTGGATCTATTTTATTGTTTTGGATCATTATTATATAACGTTTGTTTTTTGTGACTTCGTGTCACGCTTGGTTATTTACCCCCGTGTGACTGTGTGTCCACGGAATATTCCGCCTATATTTATAGACGGTCCCTAGTTCGGATAAAGGAGTAGGGTTGTGTTAGGCTTCGGCAGCCAACGTAAAAATATGTCGAATCTATTGAGCATGGACACACGCATTGTTTTTATCAATATGTCATTGCTTGGTTCTTCACAAAGGCTATCATACTATCATGGGAAAAGGCATATAAAGAAACAAAAGGTTCAAAGAAGAGAAGTGGATGAGCAGTAAGAATAATTGAAGAAAGGGTATGGAATCACTGCACAAGAAGGAGAGGAAGACCAAAGAGATCTTTTGATGAAATGTTTACCTCCAAGCATGACTATTGATAGAGCACAATGACCATGTAGCCGACCCCATCTAATTGGGATAAGGTTTATGTTGATGATGATGATGATGACTTCTCATTATTTTCCTTATTTATTTTTAATTATAAACTATTTGGATAACCTACTATTTCTCTTATTATTCCTACTTTTGATACAAAATAAATGTAACTTATGAAACTACCCACACACCCACTAACACTTTGCCCAAAAATAACTACTCACTAAGAAATTGATTTTCTATTTTTTTATCATACAAAATTGATTTCTATGAAAAAAAAATTTAGGGAAATTTATTAAATTTTGACTAATATTATTATATTTTATGGTATATTTTTATCAAAATAAAAATGGTATCAGAGTTATGTAGTTATGTATAATATATTACGCGTATCGCGTGGGTTGATATTAGTTGGTTAAGCGGTAGAGTGCTTAACTGATAGCTTATCCGCACGAGTTCGAACCCCTACAGCCTACAGGTCCAACCTGAATGCGATTTTCTTTTTAATTGACAAAATAAAAAAATCGTGCAATCCAAGACACCCGAGCATGCGTGAGCGACCACTCTTCATCCTTTTTAATTGCGTAACAAATCCAATACAAATAATACACATTCCTATCCGATTCTTTTGGCGCCAAAAAAATTTGAAAATTCTCTCTTCCCCGCCCGCCCCCATCGTCATCAATGACTACCATTCTGTTTTTCCTCTGTCTACTTACCTCCGTAGATGCGCCAACCCAAGCACCATCACCTCATCCTTCAACCCTAATTCCGCTATCATCGTTTGAGTGGTGGGAGCAATGCGAGTTTCTCCCATCCGGTGACGTTAACACAAATTTTTGAAAATCTGTTTTATTAATCGGAGGGATCATATTCAACTTTTTCGTCGGATATGTGCCTATATGGCTACCAAGAAACTGGCGAAACACTTTGAGTGAAGATATAAGTAGATCCCTCCAATTTGCTGTAGGTTCACTCTTAGGGGTAACCTCTTCCAATTGGGCGATCATATTCAATATCATTGCCTTTGCGGCTAAAGCCGCCGCCTCTGCATTGGCGGCGGCATCCTCTGCCGCACAGGCAGCGAGAACAGCTGCGGCTTCTGCAGCCACTACGGCCGCTTCTGCCGCCGCCCGCGGCCGCATCTGCGGCCACCTGTATCGCCTCGGACACAGCCGCCTCTGCAGCAGCCCTCCCTCCGGCAGACGCACCTCCGGCCGGCGACGTCGACGTCGCCGTCCCTCCCTCAGGCGGCGAGGGCAACGTTTAAGTGATCATCTGTTTCTGTAGTTTCTGTTTCTGTTGTTCAGTTTTCCAATATTACATGTTGTTGATAGAAGATTAGTCTTCTGACTTTTCTTTGTTAGAAAGACAAAAGATACTGTTGTAATAAAATATTACTCCCTCCGGTCCTAAATATAAGACCTAATTAACTAATTTGGGAAGATTAAGGAAGTTAGTTAAGTTAGCTAAAAATAACTGTTATTCCAAAAATGCCCCTAAATTAAATTTGAAAGACAAATGTATCCTCATATCAACATCGTTGGATCATCGCGACACTCCCTTGTCCCACCAAACTGATTCCGCAATTCCGCATCGAATTCATAGTCAAATTTGAGTTGAGCAATTAACTCAGGATCGCCGATGAAGAATAAAGAAGCAAGAGAGTTGAGGAAGAGAGAGAGATCTAGCATCGATTTCTTCGTCAAATTCGAGTCGTAGAGCAACGAGATCTCTCTCTCCTTATAGATATTCAGACTATATATGTATGGGAAGAAGAACGAAACCTAACAAATCAACAGAGAAATTCAAAAGACACATCGTCATCGAATTCCAGAAATTTGTTTTCATCTTCATCTGGAAAATCCAAGAGCTTCAGAAAATGGAGATTGAGATTTTTTTTGTTGTTTACTTGTTTGGACTGTATCGAAAGGTAGAGGAACGAGTAAGGAACCAATTATAATGTGGTTGCATGTTATAATGGCGGGTGTAAATGGAGCCTGCGCGGTGGTAACGTGGCTTTGAGTGGTGGTCTGGAATTGGCAGAGGAGTGAGAGGGAGAGGAGAGAGAGGGAGAGGTGAGGAGGAAGGGGGAGAGGGGATAAAGGGCAATTTAGGAAGAAAATGGTTAAAATTATAATTAGATCTTATATTTAGGACCAAGATTGAATCTCTAACTAGGTCCTATATTTAGGACCGGAGGGAGTATATTTGTTTGTTATATTGTTTGTTGGCTTAAGTATACTTTTAGTCCTTTATGTTTGCATCAAGTTTCAATTTAGTCCTTTATGTTTGGAAAGTACACTTTTAGTCCTTTTTGCTAACACCGTTAGTTTAACTTAACGGAATATGCTAACTTAACAATTTTAAATGATTATTAAATACTGAAAAATGTTTAGAATGAAATATTTGAGTGTAAATAATCTTATATTTTCAAAATTTATCATTTTTGGTCCAATTTCATTATAAAATAATCATTTAAAATTGTTAAGTTAGCATATTCCGTTAAGTTAAACTAACGGCGTTAGCAAAAAAGGACTAAAAGTGTACTTTCCAAACATAAAGGACTAAATTGAAACTTGATGCAAAGATAAGGGACTAAAAGTATACTTAAGCCATTGTTTGTTATACTATACTCCTATTTGTTTTCCAATATGTTTGTTTTACAAGCGAACCATGCAGAGTGCAGACTATTCAACTAGGAAATAGGAAATTGCAGGTTAATCTAGACTCTTCTAAATTATGTTTTCACACAACAATTCATTTCTTGTTTCCAAATTGATCGTTATAACTTTCATGCACCATTTCATTTTTCATGTTAGTCAGAATAAAATAGTCAAATCATATATTTCTCAGCAAGTTTTTCTGTCTTGTATTTTCTTAATTACAGAGAAATTGACATGCAGTCTCTTCTCTAGCTTGATTAGTAGGTGATCAATTGTTGTACCTTGATAAATTCATGGTTTGGAAATGTCTCTTATGCTCAAGAATTGGCATTTTTTTTGACAAATGTGACGTCTCTTTCTTGAGTGTCATTCTATAGTCTGATGTGGCTTTGATTAAAATGCAGTCCACAAATGATAAAGCTCATTCAAACATTGGGAAATAAGCAGCTAGAACATGGGAAGATTAACATGTGCTAATCCTATCTGAACATTGTAACACCCCAATTTTCAAATTATAGACAATAAAAAATTAATTAAGGTCTTAGAATATCATTAGAGAATTAGAAAGCAACTTAGAAACATTAAGTGTGGATAAATATATTTCAAGACATTATTATACTTATTTTCTTTAGAAATTAAAGAAAAAAATAGTTAGAGATTAAATTATTCATTTGAAATTTTATGAAAAGTACTTTGAAGTCTAAGCATCATTTTGGTCAAGAAAAATATATAAGGTGATGTATGAATTTAATTTACATAAATTAACTTTGATTAGGGATTAATTTTAGAAGTAAATAAAATTCATATGGGGGGCTAAAATGGTCATTTCACAAGATCCACTACTTTAACCCATTTCTTTTTCTTCACCATCATATTCACTCTCATTTTCTCTCCAAAAACTTGCTCCTCCCACCCTCTCCCTTTCTCCTGATTCTTTCTCTTTTGGTGATGATTTCTAGCAATTTAAGCACCCAAAGTCACATGCAATGATGGATTAAACTTCAGCCCCGATCTAAATCGCAACTACTACCACTCGCTTACGTACATTTTTGCACTATGTGCATGTGCATGCCCGCAAGGTGGTGTGTGATTATAATGTGTAAAGTGGTGTGTGCTACATGTTGTGTTGCATGAACATATTATCCATGTTAATTTCAAGTAACTATCAATTATCATGTATTGCAGTAGCACAAATATACGGATACATCATAACTCAAAACATCGCAACTCAAAACATCAATAATAATTAACAATTAAATCCAACACAACACACGGAATATCTCAGTTCAATGGGGACTCACGACTCGATGGTCGATAAAACTATTACAAAAGAAATTAAGGGGAATTTAAATAGATAATAATAATAATAATAATAATAATAATAAATTAATCTCGTTGAGAGAATATATGACGAGAAATGGAATTTTACAAAGGGTGAAAAGGGAATTTTATATGCTTAGCCAAGGGTAGAAAAATTATAGGGTATTTGCAGTTTAGTCCCTGGTAAGGGAAATTAATACTGGAAGGTCCCAATACATTCCAAAATAATTATAAAGTCCCAGGGGTCCTTTCTTGCAATTGTTTGCTTAACTTCAATGACCATTTTGCCCTCATTAAAGATGGTTGTCATCTCACTGGTCCCTACAAGGGGACTATGCTTTGATCTTATGAGGGCAAAATGGTCATTGAAGATAAGCAAACAATTGCAGGAAAGGGCTCCTGGGACTTTATAATTATTTTGGAATGTATTGGGACCTTCCAGTATTAATTTCCCTTACCAGGGACTAAACTGCAAATCCCCCAAAAATTATTCAATTAAAAGGGTATGTGACTATAATACCCCTCTTCATAGAACGTATACAAACACATACACTAGAAAATTCTACCTCTCCTCCTTTCTTTCTATTCTCTCGTTTCCTCACTGTCTCCCTTCAGTTCCAGCGTCATTTTCATCCAAAACTCTTGGTAGATCATGATCCAATATCACATGTAGGTCCCGTGTGAGCTTCAGGTGAAGATTCCTTACTTTTCCATATGATTTCTTCGACTTTGAGAGGGATGAAAGAATGTTAAGAATCTTCACAATTTGCTTGTCCTTAAGGTGAGATTTGTTTCCTTCCCTACCCCATATTTATTTGGGAATGATTACAGAATCAGCATTAAACTCCTATGTATGAATCTGTATGAATCTCCTACTTGGGTTTTCATATGGGTTTTATTTCAATTACTATGTTTCTGGTTATCTGGAAAAGTTTGTATGTAAAACATTGTCATTCTTCCTTCTGCCTCTTTACGCTGCAAAAAGGGGTTTGGTGGGATATACTAGTATGATAGTTCAAATACCTTCTACATAAGATGAGTTTAGTGATTGAAAGAGATGGCAGTAATTGCAATACAAAATGGTGCATGCTTTTAAATGTAAATGCTGAATGTAAGAAGGGATATTTACATTCTAATCAATTAGGATTTAAACTGTAGTATACCTTAACAGATTGGGCTGAAACTTTGGAGTATTGGTAAAGTCAGTGGCAGTGGGAGGGATTAATAATATCATTTGATTGTGGAATGCACTTAAGGTGTTTGATAAAATGTCTAAGAGACGAAATTGTCTGAAAATTATGGTTTTTGGTAGGTGACTTAAGTTGTTGCAAATGTAATTGGGATATTAATGGTTTTTGGACTAATTTAATTGAAAATGACTTGACTCTTCTTACCATTAATGGTGAAGTAAAAGTATTGTTGATTTTATGGTTGGTCATTGGTTTTACCTGGTTCCTCTTTGATGAATGGAGAATTAGGTATTGGATTGTTAAGGTTAAATTTGACGCTTTGGTTGTCATTAAGATTAGAAGTCTTTTTTTTTATATATAAATATTTAGTTCATGTTCAGATCTTTATGAAGGTTACATTGATTTTTGTTTCCTTTGCTCCATGACCGAAAGGATTTGAAAGGAGAATTATTTGAATTGTAATCAAGGTATTGGTCAATGATCTAACCAATGAATGTATAATGTGTGCTCATTGGAATTATTGAGAAAAGAAGTTAAAGGATTTGATTGATTGGGTGATGTTAAAAGGTTAAATGTGATAATTATGTGATGATCACAAGTGAGGTAGTTAAGGGGATTTTTTTTCCACGTGAGTTATTCAAATTTATAGGAGTTAGGTGTAAAAGAAACGACAGTGGTTTTTGATGCTTTAGTTTGTGGTTGTGAGCTTTGGTTGGTTTACTGTCATTGTAGAAGTGATTTCTTTCTCTGCTATTCGGTCCATAATGTGTGGCTGCAATTGATTCAACAATGGTGTTGGTTGGATTTATTAAAATAGATTTATTAGTTTGCTTTTTTCTGTCACTTGAAATATATGAAAGATTAAAGAGTGTGCAAGGGTTTATTAGAAGTGCAATATGAGTATTGTGTTATAGAATTAATATTCTATAAATAAGAAATTTAGATTATAGGGGAAGAAGAAAGAAACATAGAGGATTCAAGATAAGAAATAGAGAATAGAGGGGTCAAAGAGAGAAGAGGCCGTCGGCCATAAGAGACAAAGAGAGACACCGGCCGTCGGCCGTCAAACACAAATCAACTCATATTCAAAAGACAAGACATGACTCCACAAATGAAACCCTAAGTCAAGTTATATAGCCTTGACACTAATAAAACATAATAATAAATAACAAAACATAATAATAAACTCAAACCCTAATTACCTAATCAATCTAATTAATTGACCCAATCAATCCATTAATAATTGACTAAATCAATCAATTAAATCAAATCACTAATTTATTTCTAAAATAACATAACATATTGTATGTAGAGATATGGTGTATTAAATTTGCTGTTCTTTCTCTGTGAATGATACCTTGAGGTGTAAAAGTAGTATTAAGTAGTATCAAAATGCTGTTTGAGAATTTATTTAGGGTGCTGTGATAGTTTTATGTTGAATCTTGCTGGTTTTGGGGATTTTTGGAACTTAATGGGCTGTTTGATTGATGAATTGATTGATGTTTTTTTTTAGTAAATGGTGTTTTAGAATACTTCAAATTTGGAAGTAGAGTGTTTTAGAATACTTCAAATTTTGGAACTTAATGGGCTGTTTGATTTATGAATTGATTAATGGAAATGACTTACGAAGTTTAGATACCTTAAACTTCGTGCCGGTCCCGCCATAGAACTTTAGAGTGTGACAGACTAGAATTGAGTTGACCCTTTTTTATTTACAATACGCATCTCACCTAGTAGTGTAGAGCAATTGAGGAGAGAATTCAGCTGTGAAGAATGTAGATTGTTGGTTTCTTTTTGTATCAATATATGCATAGGCCTGTCCTTAAATTCCTTCCTTTCATTTACTTGAACTGATTTCTGTGGTTGACTTCCTCTGCACTTTAGATCCTTGAAGAATGACAGTATTGAAGAGGTATGTGCTAAGACTATTCATATCTATAAAGTACATTACGGCCAATGTGGTAGACAGAAACAATGGAAGAATTGTAGCAGCTGCTTCAACCGCGGAGCGTGCCATTAAGGAATCACTCGAGTGTAGCCGCACTTGCAATGCAAAAGCAGCATATGTTGTTGGAGAAGTATTGGCGATGCGGCTGAAGGTTGAGGGGCTTAATGAAGGACAGGGAAGAGGAATCCATGTGAATGTAAACAAGGAAGTTGAGAAGAAAGGGTTCAAGAGCCAAAACAAGGTCTGGGCTTTGGTTAATGCTATGAGGAGTTATGGAGTTAAACTCATCCTTGATGATCATGATGATAACCATGATGAAAGTAGTTCATGGTCGAGTCATTAATCTTTTCAAGATTCGTTTGGTTCATGTGTTCCTAGGAATGAAGATGTCATGTATGTATTTGAAAATTTTGTGTGTAGATAAAAATAGAACTGCAGCGTCTTTTGCTAAGAATGACACTTGTAGTAGACAGGTATACATGTGAAGAGGAATTTTGCCTCGTTTGATCATAGCAAAGTTGCAATAGGCATAGTTATTTGAAAATACTCAATAGGGTTTTGGATTCCATTTAGATTCACATTTGGATGGATGGATGACAAATTGGATTGTTTTGGATGCAATTATCAGAATTCTGTAATGTGGGTTGTCAAAACTATTGCAATGAAGAGCTAACATGCTTCGAGTGGTCAGACATTTATTTTTACTCTCAGTTTTGGATGCAATTATCAGAATTCTGTAATGTTTGTTGTGGTATTTATAAATAGATCTGTAAATGAGATGAATTTGATCAAAATTTAATATTGAAAATGCTTCTATTTGACTGCTTTGAAACCCCCCAACTTAGAAGGTTAGGTCATGGCAAGTTGATGAGAAAGGAGAAGGTAGGCATCTGCAATAAATTCTATCTGGTCAAGCAAATTTGTTCTGACTTTCTTTCTTTCTTTTTGCCATTTTAGTCCTTCAAACTATTTCATGAAATTAAAATAGGAATTGTGCTCTTTAGTAAAGAAACAAAAGCTAAAGTCCTGTGTGGGGGTCATCTTCATAATTGGTCCACTTTATATTTCTTCCTAGCTTTAGAGGAAATTTCTTCCTGCTTGTCCAATATCAATGACTCAAAGCCATGCAAGGACTTTTTTCCATGATGAAATGATAATGTTAAGGAAGGAGGAAAGTGAGAAAAAGAGCTAAAGAAGTGAAATTGATCTTTGAATTTTGCGCCTTCAACTCCATGATTATATTGTCTTTACTCATGATCAGTTTTATACTGCTTTGTCACATGTTAAGCATGCTGGTGGATCAAAAAACTACATTCCTCTTAACGATTCTACCTCATCTACTATGACTCAATTTTGTTTACGAAGAAATATTCTAAAACGTCGTCAATCAAGTCAGTCCTGCGTTATGTCAACATAATGTCATAACCGCGAACCACTTATGGTTAACAACTTAACATTATATTCGTTATGGCCCTCATTATTTATTATTACTCTTGACTTATCTACTTTATATTAAATACTACCTCTGGTCCTAAATATAAGACCTAATTGACTTTTTTTTGGAGAAGTTAAGGTTGCAAAATAGACTATTAAATCATGACACATTTGATATATTTTTCGATTATCCATTAGGTTATAGGTAAAATAAACTAGTCTAAGGGAAAATTTAGGTAAATTATCAATTTATAATTAACTTAATTTAGTTTTTTAGGATTTTCCAAAAAAGTCAACTAGGTCCTATATTTAGGACTGGAGGGAGTATAAAACATCGGTAATTGCTATTGGGCAACGGCTGAGGTTTTACCAGCTCCTTATTTTCTTATGTTTTCTTTTAAACCAACTATTAGGGTTGTTTTTGTCATTTCATGTCAAAAGATAATTTCCTTCCAATCAACGTGCCCTGCAAAAGAGATTCAAATTCTTTGGGCCATTAATTTGAAGCTATGACATATTGATATACCTTATGAGGATGAGATTATCCCAAATATAAAAACATTTTCTGTGGGCTAAACATATGGCCCATTCCGCATAGCACATATACCTAATTAGCCACTTACCAATTACCATCCCACTTTATATGATGGGCAAATATTTCGTAACAAAAAATTATAACTATATGTTAACATTTAGGATCTCGATCTGGCTTTGTACTCTTCAGCTTTATCAAGTGGGATTAAACATTGTATACTATATACAGGTCAGGAGTAGTTCACAAATTAAAATGAAATTTTGCATTTTTAGGTTCATTTCTCAAACACAATATCGTGATTAAGAAGTCTCATGAACCCTTTTAATGAAATCAATGTCTATTTGTCAATAAACCAATTATACAACGGGATACATTGTTGCTAAAAATCAAATTATGAAAATAAGAAAGATCTACAAAGTGGGCAGGTAAAGTAATTCCTCAGCAGCCATCCATCAATGCAGTTAACATGGTACACATGCCCACACTTAGGCAGCTTGCTCACTATATCTTCTTCACCCTCAAACTTCAACAAGCAAATGGAGCAAATTTCCTCCTCCAACATGCTTCCATCTAAGGAAGAACAATAATGTCTCTGCAAATCCTCGTACATTGTAGCGGGAAGTTCTGGAATTTGAGGTCGATCTCCTTGCAAATCTTGCCTACTTTTGTCATTACAATTAAACAAAAGACTCAAGAGAGTTCTCTTTAGTTGGAGCAGTGGGATCCATAAGCATGTGTAAAACACAATGGTGGCCATCGACAAGCGAGTATGAAAAACCCAAAAACAAACCATATTTTTGTTGGTCACGATTTCTCTTGATTTCAAGAGTCTTAACAATATACCTTTAATTTGTTTTTTTGGAGTGTATATATAGTGTGGGAGAAGATGACTTCTCTTTCATTTGTACACCGGCCTTTTTGATAAAATATGCGCCATATATAAGGCATATATTATTAGGTATCTATGTTTTCTTATATAAGAAAGGTATCTATGTTTATACTATATTACTATATGATATAGTAACATATCAGTTGTTATACAATGTTTGACTTTGGGGACCGTCAAAGCCAATTAACAAATGTGGAATCCTTTTTTTTTTTTGATCGAAAAACAAAAAAATCCTAATGGTCTACTGCATTTATTGCTTTTTGATTGTTAGCGCATTTCATATTGAGGTGTGCAAATTAAGAATTAAGAAATTATTAATAAAGCTTGGTCTGCTGCGTTTTAAATTATACTAATATATAAGTATTAAATTTTTGTGTCCACACCACCCCTAAATTTTATATTATTATGATTATATAAAACTTGTTCAATTTAATTAACAACTCAAAAATATTTAAAAAATGACAGCCCTTAGATTGTACTCCCTTATTATAAGGTAACAACTACCCACAATATTTGATACTTAATATATAAGACATCAACTGCCACATTGAATGTTATTTTCCCACTTTATCCCTATCATTAATGGAGATTAAAAAATTGAAAATGTGAAACATGTTATTTAATAAAGGGTTAAGTTGAAAAAAGTGACAAATTTAACAAAAATTTTAAGAATCAACTGTCATTCCTTAATTTGTGAGAAATATATAGGTGGTATCTTATAGTAAGAATCAGAGGGGTACAAGTTAAGAGGATTGCCTCTCATAGGAGGTTGCCACATGTCACCTTGTTGAAATTGTCCCTAATGAAGTCCCAAGCCCTCAACAATACGCGCGAGCTAGACAGCTAGTGTTGATGCTTTAACCAAATGTTCTATGAAGACCATGATATAATTTGAAAACTATTAAATTTCCAAAGTTTTTTTGTCAAATTATATTTATGATATTTAAGCTACCACTATATTATTATATTTGATAAATTATATACTTTACATTATACTTAAATTATTTTTTAACTATTAAAATTATATAATTTATATACTGAAAGTTTTATTATTATTGAAAAAATATTTTATATTTATATACTTTACATCATATTTAGTATTTTAATCATAAAATATGATAATATTACCTTTTAAAATTACTTTATGTAATTTTTCATTATTTTAAATATTATTAAATTATAATTATTTTAATTTTTAATAATATTTATTCATTAATAACATATTTTATAATAAAAAATTTAAATTTAGTTTGTAATATATTTGTGTGATTGTGGTGTATATATTAATCTTATAAATATTTATAAAATATTATTTATTAATTAATTTATAAAATAGTTTTTAAAATAAAATAAAATAAAATTTTAATTTGAAAATAAATAATAACTTATCAATGGAAATGATTCAAAGGAATTCAAATTCTGCCTCTAATTAGCCACGGAAAATTTCTATCACTATTTCGCTAATTACCAATGGAAACTTTGTTGGAAAATTTATCGACAAAATATTTTTGCCATTAATTAGTCATCGATAATTGTTCTATTGGTACAATAACAAAAAAAAAAAAAAACAATTGTTCAATTGGATTCCATGGGAAATGTCTATCTATAATCATCCTTTTTTTTGTGTGGTGCGAGTGATACATGGAGTTCGGAAGCAGATAATTATCGTGAACAAAGTGAAACTTTTTTTTTTGACCATAGTGAACAAAGTGAAACTTGCAGATATGAACTAATAACATTATTGCTCATCCACTTGCATATTCCAATGTTCTCCATAGTATTTAGACAGGAAAATGTTAAAATCAATAATTTGTACGCTCATAATTGTCGTAAAAAAATCTGGCATGGAAAAATCATAACATTTAAATCTATTGTATAAAAAAAACTTACATTTTTATAAAAAAAAAACTTACATTACCAATAAGCAGTTGGTTGAACTAGTAAGTGTACTATAACTCGGTAAGGATGAAAACATGTGTTTGAATCCTGAGAAGCGTTCTCATTGGGAGAGAGGACAACCTTGCCTATATGGGAAACACTACTACCCCTTGGGTCCGGATTAGTCAGTTACCAATAAGCGTCGGATTACGGGTGGTGATTAACAAAAAAAAGAGTTACATAGTACTAAAAGTAAAAGCTAAAAGATGTTGGTCTTAATATGAATATTGGGTGAGCTCTCTTATCTCCGCATCCTCTCTAACTTTTTCAATTGATAAGAGCTTCTCTCTCGTCTTTACTTGAGTTGTTTTGCACCGCGCCTTTTACCTTAGTTACTGTCAAGGAATGAGACGTCTGTATTTTGCATCGCTCTACTATATGGTTTAGTAGCTTGTCTCAACCAAAATAAATTGGTTTGAGAGTTTAAAAATCAATGAAAATTGTTTCCACCAAATCTTTATTTTTCATGTTAGTATTCGTCAGTACATAGGTTATTTTGTTTCTTTGAGATCTACTCTTAAGATTTTTAAAAAATCAAATTGGTTGGTTTATTTCTATTAAGAGGTGTGAATTTTTTATTATACCACTATTCACAAACTTTTTTTACTCACAATTATATATATATATATATATATATATATATATATATATATATAGCAAGACGGTAGGGTAGGGTACATGGTTTCTATCTATTGTTAGTTGTGTTTTCTTTTTCCAAACCTTTTATTTTATATATTATATATCACTTTTTCAATTTAATGAATTATTAAAAGAAATGGGAAATGTTTTGGCCAATTAAATATTGAGTATTGAGTTTAAATCAGCATCAAGGAAAGATAAAAGTTTTAGAGGACTTAATATCAATTTTGTCCGATAATGTTAAAATATATTCTATGAAAAAGGTACAGATTTTTAAGTATCAAAAGCAAAAAGGTATATGTACCTCAATCTTCAAAATCTCAAAAGAGAGGGAAAAATTAGTGAGGAGAAAAACATATTCTATTTTTTATTTAGACTTAATTGTTGTTAATTACATTTCAAGTTGATTTTTATTGAAAGGAAAAACGGGGGAAAACTCATTTTAAAAGTACACTCTCTAGTACTTATCATAACACACCAACTACTCATTTCTCACAAACCAATAAATGATAGTTGAGTCTTAAAATTTATATTAAATTTGTCACTTTTTCCAACTTCACTCTTTATTAAATGACATGTTTTTACATTTTCAATGCTTAATCTCCACTAATAATAGGGGAAAAGAATATAAAAACATTTAATGCAGCGGTTGATGCCTTATATCAAAAACAATATTTTAGGTAGTTGATGCTTCATAATAAGGTTTGAGGGAGTATATATTCCAAGAAACATATATTAATTAGCTATTAATTTGGTGCTTCATAATAATTCCGGAATAATTATAATTCTTTACTATTAATTTCGATTGAAAGAAACATATATTCTCAAAAAATTCGAAAACATAATTTGTTAAAAAGGATCATTCAAATAAATATTATTGTTTAGTTAAAAAAAGAAATAAATAATATTGGAATTAGCAATTTTTTTTATCAAAATTGGAATTAGCTATTAAGACCATCTAAGATGTGTTTTATACATCCTAAGATGTTTTTCCCAAATGTTCAAATTGCTTTTGAGTTAAAGGAAAAATTAACAAAACGTATATCAACCTCTATTTCAAGAATACGTCTCACACTATTTATTGTTGTTTTTAAGTCTCAATAATTTGGTGATATTCATAATGCTCTAAGACTATCAGTGATTCCGATTGAAAGAAACAGATATTCTCAAACTGGTGAAAGCCCAAAGCGCAGCCCTATACCCAAAGATAAGCTCTATTGTTTTAATCAAAGTCCGAAGTTATATTTAAAGCAATGAATTATAGGAGTTGTACTTAAATTAGTCATAGTTATCATTTATCACTAGTATTATTTAATAATTAAAAAAGCTTACGCACTCTGCTTCCAAATAATCAAAGTCCGAAGTGCACGTCATACATTTCGCTTTCTTTTGAGAAAGTCGTATGTGCAAGTAATGTTTGGACAAAAGAAAATAAAATATGCAAGTAATTCATGCGTCAATGTTACCATCACTTTAACTCACTTTTCTCAGATCCAACACCCCTCACTTAGTCATGTGGCACCCTAACATCTTTCCGTCCTTTACTCGTTTTCTTCCACTTTGAGACTTAAAGAGCTCCCCGTTTTAAAATTTTATTTTTTTATACAAAAATAAAGTTTGGGGCTTTGGCGGCCCTCACTTTTGTCATTCATACTGGGTTACCTAGATTTCGTATAATCTAAATAACTTTAATAAAACAAATATACTATGAATCTAATAACGATTATCTAACACGATAAATGAATAAAACAGAGATTATCTATTTCGAGGTATGAACCTGATCTAGAATTGTTAAGCATGTAAGCTGTATTTGATAATATAAGTAATAAATAAGGATTGACTATAATAATCATAAACTACGAATTAGAAACAACAGGGGTAAATCAAAGACAAGGTAAATTGAGATAATCAATAAGGAATAACGAAGATAATATGAGATATAAACTGGAATAGTAAAGCGTAAACAAATATTAATGGATAGAACCTGGCGAACTTTATTGAATAGGATAATCAGAGTACAAGTTGAATAGTCGAATACAAGGAATCTCTCAATACAAGAAAGTAAAAAGTGATTCTATTCCTGCTCTCAGATATTTCGTACCATAAACCCTAGATGGACCTATTTTATATAGCCTAAGCGGTCCCACTTATTTCTCTTAACAGTTATGCTAGGTGTCAGCCTGAAAGAGCCGTTTAGCTGCCAGGTCCTTAGCACGTCCGAGTCTTCAGCTCGAGATCTCTGCCTGGTTCTTCGGACAGTTATCTTGACTGTTAGCCACGTCCTAACAGTTTTTCCTTCAGCCTGCCGTTTTCCTCATTCCACGTGCACCCTCTCTCATATTTATACTCGTCCACTACTTCCAATTAGTTGACTCAGTGTCTGTTGGGCTTCTTCTATACTGGGCTAATTTAGAATCCGACCCAATGAGGCTGGGGTAACACATTTACTCCCCCAACTCCACTTGTCTTGCCCTGGAAGGCTCGGGGAGGTGAGTTACTTAGAGTCTCTGGTAAGGATGAGCGGTTATTGGGTGGTTATTAGGAAAATTTGAATTTGAAATTGGAAAAAAGAGACCTGTTCGATCAGACGCCCATTTTAAATCAGACGCGCCCTGTTCGTCGGATCGACTCGTCCTTTCATATTTCATTCTTTAAAAAGCCCCTCTCCTCTGTCAGACACCACTTTCTTTCTTGTCTTCATTCTCTCAACTCCATTTCTGGAAAATTATTCTCACGTGTGCTAAAGTCCAGATTCTTGGACCCCAAATGCTGTCAGGTGACTTCTTCTCTTCTGCTTTTACTCTGCATTTTGTGTGGTTTCCTTCATTTAGTTGCTTCTTTCTCATTCCCCATTATGGTTTAAACTCGTAGCAAAATGGCCGCTTCTTCCTCATTTGCCAATGTACCACCGTTCCCTATGGATATTAAGAGTCAAACGTTCAAAGATTTCGCCCCCATTCCTGAGTCTTTAAGGGAAGTTACTAAAGACTCAGACATTATGAACGTTGACGCCCCTTGCATTTTGACACCTGAATCCCTGGCGCTTCTATGCTCCAAAAATAGGGTTAGTGAGAACCTTTTGGTCAGGCTTCCTGAGGGTGAGAAACAATTAGATTGGTATAGTGAAAACTGAGCTACAATATGTGTAGATTACTTTCCTCTGCGCAAAATCATCCCTTTACCAAATTAATTCTGGACTTTTGCCTTACTTTTGATCTGACACCTTCTCAGTTAATGCCCTCCTTGTGGCTAATAGTACTGTGTGTTGAGGTTTTGTGTGAGAAATTTGATCTGGAGTTTACTTTTGGGGATTTAAGGAAGTGCTACAACATTCAGAGGAAAGGCTCTGGACTTTATGCCCTTCATGCTCGTAACAAATTAGAGCCTTTGATCACAGCGCCTGCCGACCTGGAAAAACAATGGAGGGGAAGGTTTATATTTGTCCATAAGTCTGTCTTAGCAAGCTCTAACGTGAATTTGCGCACCAAATGGGTGAACCTAGGTAAACAATTCCTTCACCAAGTCTATATTCTTTCACATTCTGGTTGTTGATCTTCTTACTAGGTTTCTTGTGTTTTGGAGAGTCAGTTGGAAAGTATCTTAAACCTTCTTCTAAAGATAGTTCAGACGATCGTGTTGAAGCTTTCAGGAAATTGCCTTTGAGTGAAAGGAACTGTTCTGCCATCTTCAGTCAAGGTAAGGCATCAACGTTACGAAATCTCTTTTCATTATCTGGTTTTCGTTTTTGGTGATCTTCCCCCTGAGTTAGCACATTACTGTTCATCAGAGATTAGGTATGTGTATGAGAGCGTTTTAGCTTTTCATGGAAGATGTGAAAGTGAAAATGCCACCTAAGCCTTCCTACAATAAGAGACTTAGGTCAGGATCAACATATTTTTCTGGGTTAGGTGATAAGTCCCCAGCCAAATCTGCTAAGCTTGGGTCAACAAGCTCTGAGCCTATTAGTGTGGATGTAATCAGAGAGGGTCCAGCTATACTTGAGGAGGCTGAAATAGTGTCAATCCTATCAGACTCCCCTGAGCCAAAGTCAGCTACTAAGACTGTGGTGAAGCAACGTGCTGCTTCACAAGCTAAGCAAAGCAAAACTGCGTTAGATTTTGACAAAGACTAGTCAAGCAAGATAGTATTAGAGTTTGATAAAGACACATCTGTCCACTCAGGGTTTGATTTGATTCGTAAGGAGTGTAGCAAACTCCTTTTTGACCAAGATCGCAAAGTTGTCTTCTCAATAAGAACTAGAGGTTCCGACCATGTTTTCTCTCAGGAGACCTTAAAGGTAAGCCTACTGTAAGCTAAACCTATGTTTTTCTCAACATGTTTTTCCACTTTGTGTTCTAACTTGCATATTTTTATATCAGCTTTTCAACTTTCCCTGTCCGTGGAGGACGATTTGAACATGTATAAAACGTTAGCTGTGTCTCGTTCCTTGAGAATAGAAGAACTTGAGCAGAAAACAGAGGAATTTGAGCGGAGGCTCAGTGAATCTGAAGTCCTTCACAAGGAAGCTTTAGACAGGGCAGTTAATCTGGAAAAAGATCTTACCTTAGTGCGTGAGGAACGAGACAAGGCTTTCACTGAGGTTGCCGCTGTTTCTTGGGAAAATTCTGATCTGGTGTTGAAAATTGCTTATCTGAAGCTTGCTCTATCCCAAGGATTTGGCATTAGAGCAGATGAAAGCTGAGAGGGATGAAGCTCATATCATTAGTCGTAATGTTATAGCCAGGGAGTTAAGTACAACAGAAGAATGGAGTTTACGGGCATCAATTACTATGGCTCAGGAGTTTAAGGATGGGAAATCTCACCTATGGGATCTGGAGTTCTGGAAAAAGGAATATGAGGCAAAGTTTGGGCCTTTACCCCAAGATTCTGGTGATGAAGACTATTTGTCAAAGGGAGGTGAAGAGGAAGAAGTCTTATCTGGAAAGCTGCCTAAGCAAGCCGTTCAGCCTGCAAAGAGTATTAATGACTTAGAGACTGAGAAAGAAGGCGAGTCTAAGTGAATGAAGCATGTGAAAGAATGTAGTATCTTTAGTTTCTTTCTAGATAATTTTTATGTTTGTGGGTTTTCTTATATAAGATTCCTTCGTCTTCATAAAATCTAGCAGCTCGAGCCTTGATTCTTCTGGCTTCATTGGTATCATCTGGTAAGGTCCTAGTTGTCAGGTACTTTAATATGGGAGAACACCAATCCCAAACTAAATTATTTGAAAGGACTGATCCTGCATGAATCAGGGTGGAAGGCTCTGGAAGGTGAATGATAGAGATAACTCTGGTCCTATCAGATGGGATGGATGACCCAAGGTTGGCTAAAGCATCAGCTTTTTGGTTATCCTCCCTTCCTATCTGAGATATTTTGAACTCCACAAAGTGATTACACAGGGCAGTAACCAATTGATAATATGCTAGCATTCTGGGATCTTTGGTCTGATATGTTCCTTCTACCTGACGGGTCACCAGCTGCGAATCACTTCTGATCTCTATTCGCCTTGCTCCAAGCTCGATCACTAACTTCAACCCGTGGACTAAGGCTTCATACTCCGCTTCATTGTTGGTAGCTCGGAAGCTGCAGTGAAAAGATTGTTCTATGATATCTTCGGTGGGAGATTGGAGTACCACTCCTAATCCAGTTCCTTTAGAATGGGTAGACCCATCAGTATAGAGGATCCATAGGCTTGAACGACTTTCATCAGTTATTGAGAACATTTCATGTATTATCTCTAGGTCACCTTCTGAGCTGAAGTCTGAGATGAAATCTGCTAATGCCTAGGATTTTATGGAGGTCCTGGGTAAGTAAGAGATGTCAAATTGGCTAATCTCTACCGCCCATTTAACCAATCTTCCAGACAAATCTGGTTTGTGCAGAACGTTCCTAAGTGGATGAGAGGTAATGACCACTATGGGGTGATATTGGAAGTAAGGCCTAAGCTTCCGAGATGCAATGATCAGGGACAAGGCTAACTTCTCCATCAGGGAATATCTGGTCTCCGTGTCCAGGAGGGTCTTACTCACATAATACACAGGCATCTATTTGCCTGATTCCTCACGTACCAGAACAGCGCTGACTGCTTTATCTGATGCTGACAAATACAGGTATAATAGTTCTTCAATTCTGGGTTTAGATAAGAGAGGCGGACTTGTCATGTAAGCTTTCAGGTCTTGCAAAGATTTTTCACAATTCTCGTCTCATATGAAGCTTTTGTTTTTTCTGAGAACTTGAAAGAAAGGGTGACACTTATCAGATGATTTTGAGATGAATTTGTTGAGTGCTGCTACACGTCCTGTGAGCTTCTGGACTTCCTTCACGTTTTTGGGTGAAGGAATGTTTAATATAGCTTTAATTTGAGTTGGGTGAGCTTCAATCCCTCGCCGAGATACAAGGTATCCGAGGAATTTGCCTGAAGCTACTCCAAGGGCGCATTTTTCAGGATTCATTTTCATGTTGTATTCTTTCAAGATGGTGAAGGTTTGTTGCAGGTGTTCAACATGGTTGATAGCTTTCAAGGACTTGACCAGCATGTCATCTATATAAACTTCCATGGTTTTTCCAAGTTGCTCTACAAACATCTTGTTGACCAGTCTCTGGTATGTGGCTCTTGCGTTCTTCAATCAAAAGGGCATTACTGTTTAACAATATGTCCCCCTTTCAGTGATGAACGAGGTCTTTTCCTGGTCGTTTGGGTTCATGTTAATCTGGTTGTATCCTGAGAATGCATCCATGAAACTCAAGAGCTGATGGCCGGCAGTTGCGTCCACCATCGAATCAATGTGTGGCAATGGGAAAGAATCTTTAGGGCAAGCTTTATTCAGGTCTGTGAAATCTATGCATACTCGATGCTTCCCGTTCTTCTTAGGTACCACCACCACGTTAGCTAACCATTCAGAGTAATGAACTTCCCTGATGGCTCCTGTGGAAACGAGCTTCTCTACTTCATTATTAATAATCAGGTTCCTTTCTAGGGCAAATTTTCTTCTTTGCCTTACTAGTTTTTTGGTGGGGTCTACATTCAAGTGATGCATAATGATTTCTGGATTTATCCCAGTCATATCAGAATGTGTCCATGCGAAACAATCTTTATGCTGGATCAGAAATGTCAGGATCTGTTTTTTGAGTTCAGGGTCCAAGCTTGCTCCTATAAGTATTTGCCGATCTGGAAATTGAGGGTCGAGAACTTCCGGCACAAGGTCCTCAACCTGGTACCCCCAGGAAAGATGTTCCCGGGGAGGCCTCTGTGATTGCTATGCAGGTTGTTGGATGGTTGCCTTTAAGGCAGCCTGATAGCACTCTCGGGAGGTACGCTGCTGACCATGTATAGTTTTGACTCCCCAAGGGGTATTGAACTTAATACATTGATGCAGTGTTGAAGGAACAACTTTCATTTTGTGTATGAAAGGCCTCCCTAAGATAGCATTATATGAAAATGGGCAGTTCATGACGTGATAAGTGAATTTCACATTCATTCCTGCTATTGTGGTCGTTAAGTTAATGATTGCCTTAAACTGGTCAGCAGCTCCATTCCCAAATACTCCCTCCAGTCCTAAATATAGAACCTAGATAGAGACTTCATTTTGGTCCTAAATATAAGACCTAGATACATTTTTAGTCACCTTTTCTCTAAATTACCCTTCTCCTTCTTAACAAGAAATTTGATAAGAAAAGAAGGGCAACTAAGTGATTAAACTAATTAAGGAGTGATATTATTGGAAAGACATCTAAACTTAAGCCTTCCTTAATCTTCCCAAAAAAAGTTATCTAGGTCCTATATTTAAGACCGGAGGGAGTACTAGAGTTGTGGGATAATAAGACATTTCGTCCTCCAGGTTCATTTCTTTCACCGTGTCTTTATACAAGATGTTAACTGAACTCCTAGGCTCAATCAGGATTCGTTTTACCTGGTAGTCAGCTATTTTGAGCGTGATGACCAGCGCATCATCATGGATTCCAGGAACTATTTCTTCATCTTAAAAAGTTATGGGTGCAGGTATAGCTTCCCCCTCAGCCAAGTGGAGCTTCTGAGGCTCCATAGGGAGTTCTCTGGTGTGCCTCTTGGCTACTGAGTATGTTACACCGCTAATATCTGAACCTCCTGCAATAAAATTGATGGTTTTTACCCCAGGTTGTGGTGTTTGTGGCTATTTTGAGGGACCTGGCTAGGATTTAGCCGAAGGTTTTTTATCAGGTTTTTTGAGCAAATCAGTCAGATATCCTCTTTTTAAGAGTTCTACTATTTAGATTCTGAGAAATATGCAATCTTCAGTGCGATGGCCATAATCTTCATGAAAATCACAATATTTGCTTTTGTCTCGCTGCTCTGGGCTTGTCAACATTTTAGGTGGCCACCTGACGGCATCTCCGAGTTTGTAGAGGCCTTTGACGAGCAGGGTTGCAGACACATTGAATCCTCTTTGTGCAAATGTTGGAGGCAAGTCCTTCTTGGGTTTTTCCGCCTGCTGAGTATCATTAGGTTCATTCCTATTGGCTGTAGGATATGCATGGTTCAGCTCTCCAGTTCTTTTTGTTCTTCTTCTTCGAACTTTTACGAGAGCTTGAACCATTATCTTTATCCTCTCGTCAGGTTCATAATAGGAATATCTGGCCGCATAGTCTTCTTCTCAGCGCATCTGGTCTTCATCTTTGCGCATAACCCCAGCGTAGGTATCACATGGGTGTTTTGTCAATTCTTTGTAGAGGTCTAAGTCTACAAATATTCCTTTACGAATGGAGTTGATCGAGGTCTCTTCATCACCTTTGTCTATAGTGAGCCTCTCTGTGTTGAACCGGGTAACCAACTACGGAGGTTTTCTGCATCCGGTACAAATTCACTCTCTGTGTTGAGTGAATTGCTCTTGCAATTGAGCAACGGATGATATGGATCTAACAGGCAGTTTGATGAACCATTTTCAGGGCTGGACCTGTCAAGCTCATACCAAACCCTTTGCACATGCAAGCCTCTCTGGCTGAGTCTGATATAGGAGCTGCTAGCATCCTTTGTTTGAAGTGAGTCATATGTTCATTCGGGTCATCCGTCATATTGATTCATTGAGGGATAGGTGAATCTCTTTATTAGTTGAGTTTCTGTGATCCACCTTCCAAAAGGTGAATCAGCGTAACTCGTCTGAGCATACTTAGGAGTCAATTTTGGTGCTCCTGGGACTTGTTGCATTATCTTTTTCAACTCCTCAATCTCACGTTCCATTCTAATGATTTCAGGATCTTTCTGGTCATGAGCACCATCTGAACTTCGAGATTTAAAACCCGAGTTCGAGGTGCTACCACTGTTGGAGCCTTCACTCCCTCCAGGGTTTGGTCTAAACTTCTCATGCCGTATGTGAGAGCGTCTATGATGGTCACGAGGAATTTTGGTTTTGTTCTTGTGGTATCCTCCTTCCTTGTGGCCCATAGCTTCTTGCCTGCCTTGTTGGTGTTGGAACCCTGTCTGGTGAGGAATTTTTGTTCGTGGGCTCTGGAAAAGGCGGGTTTTACAGCTGCCTTTGTTGTTACGATTCGGGATATGAGTTATGCGAGCAACATAGTCTCGTATGTCTTTGTTCAGGGACTCGATCAAGTGAGTAAGATAATCTTGTTTTTCATACAACATACGCACGTTTTGCACTAATTCATTTTCATGATCGAAGTTTTGCTGGACATGATCTTCCTCACGACCCCCTTCGTGACCATCTTGATGATTATCTAGGTGATTTTCTTGATGATCATCTCGGTGACCCTCTTGCGAGTTCTCCCCCTCACCCCTCTGATGTTCAGATGGTGTCTCAGATTCAGGGATTTGTTCCTGGTGACCTTCGGGTATTGTTTGATCATTAGCTTCTTCGTTTAGAGGAGGGGGTTGGAATGGAACTCCATTTGGGGTATGAGGATCATCCTCATCCATCGGGACGACAGGGCTATGATGATCAGACATGTTGAAATTCAGGTTAGAGAGTGACTTATAGTCGAACTCCCCACGGTCAGCGCCAAAATGGGTTACCTAGATTTCGTATAATCTAAATAACTTTAATAAAATAAATATACTATGAATCTAATAACGATTATCTAACACGATAAATGAATAAAACTGAGATTATCTATTTCGAGGTATGAACCTGATCTAGAATTGTTAAGCATGTAAGCTGTATTTGATAATATAAGTAATAAATAAGGATTGACTATAATAATCGTAGACTACAAATTAGAAACAACAGGGGTAAATCAGAGACAAGGTAAATTGAGATAATCAATAAGGAAGAACGAAGATAATATGAGATATAAACTGGAATAGTAAAGCGTAAACAAATATTAATGGATAGAACCTGGCGAGCTTTATTGAATAGGATAATCAGAGTACAAGTTGAATAGCCGAATACAAGGAATCTCTCAATACAAGAAAGTAAAAAGTGATTCTATTCCTGCTCTCAGATATTCCGTACCCTAAACCCTAGATGGACCTATCTTATATAGCCTAAGCGGTCCCACTTATTTCTCTTAACAGTTATGCTAGGTGTCAGCCTGAAAGAGCCGTTTAGCTGCCAGGTCCTTAGTGAAAAGGGCTTAGGACACAAGAGGGGGGTGAATTGTGTCTTAAAAACAAGATGAAAATAAAGACACAAACACAAATTCTTTTATACTGGTTCGGTCTAACTCTTGACCTACCTCCAGTTCTCAATCCCTTGATTGAGTTCCACTAATTCACAGGTTTTCAAACGGGTTCACCTGCAACCTTTACAACCACAAGTTTTACGGGCTAACTTGCAACCTTTACAACCACAAGTTTTACGGGCTAACTTGCAACTTGACTCACTCCCCCTTACTACTTGCAAGGGTTCAACCTTTACACAAAGGATTTAATACAAAGCTCACTTAATGAACAGATTGTGTTACACACTTAATTACAATGAATGCTCTCAATAAATGTAGAAACTTAAATACAAGAGAACAATAAAACTTTCTGAATATTCTCTGGATATTATGCTTGAATGCTCTTGTCTTTCTCTTAATGACTACGTGTGTTGTTCTTGGTGAGTTGTTCCTTTTATAGTAGCATATAATACACCAGTTGCTTGAGTGGCAATAAGTCCGTTTGAAAATAGCCGTTTAACCCTTGTTACCGTTGTCCTCATTAATGCTCATTAATGCTTAGCAGGGTTGACTTATGCTTTAGTTACTTTGCTCTGAAAAGTAGCTCTGACAATACTGCTCTGACAAAAGCAATTCTGACATCTGAGCATTTGTACGGTCTCTGACTCTTGTACTTGCTATCGGATGGATTTTGGCTACCGGAAGTAAGAGCTTCGTTCTGCAAGTGTTAGTCCAAGTATGTGCAATGTAAAGAGTGTTCACTATCAGAAGCTCATTTGCTATCGGAAGTGAATCTAAGTTCTGCACGCAAATGTTAGTCCAACAGAATAATATAATCAAGTGTAATGGGAAGCGTTTTTGCTATAGGAAGTTATTCTACTTAGATTTGGCTTAGGCCTAGTGTTAAATTCACTTGCGCTTGGTGATGTGCCTACTTGCATCCGGAAGTCTACTTGTTATGGGAAGCTTTTCACTTAGACTAGGTTAACTAGGATCAGACTTAGTGTTCAATTGACTTCCGCTAAGGGATGTGTACTATATCCGCAAGCGCTACTTACGTTGTTTTTGCTCTAAATCATCCGGTTGTGATTTTGCATCCGGTTGTGTTCTAACTGAGGATTTTTAACTTCCATTTAATTCTTCCTAAGTGTTTATTATGTTCTTTCATGTTTTAATCCTCATCAAAACTTAAGATTCTAACACTTAGCACGTCCGAGTCTTCAGCTCGTGATCTCCGCCTGGTTCTTCGGACAGTTATCTTGACTGTTAGCCACGTCCTAACAGTTTTTCCTTCAGCCTGCCGTTTTTCTCGTTCCACGTGCACCCTCTCTCATATTTATACTCGTCCACTACTTCCAATTAGTTGACTCAGCGTCTGTTGGGCTTCTTCTATACTGGGCTAATTTAGAATCCGACCCAATGAGGCTGGGGTAACACACATACATAAATATGAAATTTAATTTCTAAACTTTTTTACAAGTGATTTTCTAAGTTTTTATCTATTGCTTGTGATTTTTTTATCCTCACTTAATACTATCATATTCTCAATACTTTTTTCTTCTTTTATATACAAACTTATTGCTTTTTCTAATAAATTTACTTTATGACATATTTTCTTTCTTAAGGAGACATATATGCTCTATGGTAGGGCATACGTCATCCAAACTCAATAAGTTCCGTTTTCTCATATAATTTATTTCATGTTATATATTCTTTCATAACGATATTTATACATTCTATGATTCTACTTCATCTAAACTCAATACGAACAACATATTTTAACTAAGTTATAAATTATAATTGAGTGATTATTTCTTCAAAAAATTCAAGTACTAATAATAATAATAATAATAATAATAATAATAATAATAAGAGTCATTAAATTATTTCTGTTGTTTCATTATTAATTTATCTCTCTGTGTCGTGTTTTACAAAAATAAGAAAATGCTTTTAAAAATATCTCACATTTATTTGATATATTGATTAATTTTAATTGTTTTATATAAAATAATTAATTTTAATTGTTTTACACTGCATGATTCATTGGAAAAATTGAACAAAAAGCTCTTTAAAAAATATAAGCAGACCAATTAGTTAATTAACTTTTGAAATCCCAAATCATTCGCTAGGAATAAATATACGATTTTGACATCTTACAAAAAGACACAAGTGGCCCTATAATTGTCAAATGCATCATAATAAGTATACACAAGTTTAACGAACATACTTTCAAATTGATCATAAGTCATAACCACTTTTAGCAAGGTACAACTCCAACCTTCTTCTTTATAGATTTGATGAGGCATGGTATATGGTTCACAACTTCATAAAAAAAAATTTAACCTGATCATGAAAAGTTTTTTTTTTTGATATCAAATATATTGAATAATAAAGATTTACAAAATTAATTTCTGTTGTACAATTAATTCTGTTGTTTCATTATTAATTTATCTCTCTGTGTCTTGTGTTTTACAAAAATAAGAAAATGCTTTTAGAAATATCTCACATTTATTTGATATATTGATTAATTTTGATTGTTTTGTATAAAATAATGGGTTAAATATCATTTTAGTTAATAAACTATTTCCAAATGTTCAAATTGGCCAACGAACAATAAAAAAGCTCATTTTGGCAAAAGAACAATTAACTGATTCGTTTTGGCCAACGAGCTACTAGAAAATACTAAAATACCCTTTGAATCTAATTAATATAATTTCTAAATGTGTGTCCCACCTTTAAAAATAAAAATAATTCACCCCACCCACCCCTCTCCTATTGAGGCCCACAATGTGCTTATGTAAATATCTGTGTGTATTTGTGGTGATGGGAAGGTGATGAGCAATGTGGGTGATGAGCACTGAATGACAATTCCATTGAAATTGAACACCCCATCCATTTGATAATGCCCACATTACCAAGTGAGACACCTTTTTTTCTTTCTTCAATGGCTTCTTCTATGTCAGGGGATTATTATTATTATTATTATTATTATTATTATTATTATTATTATATCTAGTTATATCTTTAGTATGATAACTTATTAAAAACATTTGTAGCACCTCAAAGGGTGGTACAAGTGACCTGGGAAATTTGATGCTTGTCCATACCAAGGACAAGGATCTAACCCCAAATAATTGGTTAAAAATATTTTTATTTAGCTTAAAAAATATAAAATATTAAAAACATGATATTTTAATTTTTTTTATAGTTTTGTTGCTATTTTTTTAGGATGCCAACTCAAATTAAAAATTTCACCTCAGACCTTAAATGATTATCATATGCCATAACACAATGAACTATTATATGAATCATCAAGAGTCAATGTTCAGTATTCATTATTTCCTCCCTTGATCTCATCATCAGTAGTCACTACTCCCACCCTTGAATCATCATTAGTAGCCATAGTATCCATTGAGCTGCGTGACTCACCTGAATTTGGATCACTGTAGACATGGAAAATGGAAAAGGTCAGTCAACATTGAACATAGAGAAAGGAAATGGGTAAGAATATAGATGATACAATAAAACAGTAAAGGGGAATGCAGAAATGAAGTAGAAGTGTGTGCGTGTGCGCGCTTCAAGGTGAGCTTCAAATTTAGGCCAACTTACACTGCCACAGCCACGACATCGAGAATAGTATAGCCACGAGCAATAGGGAAAGTCTTAGTATCTTCAAGAACAATTTTGGGCACATCTCCTGAAACTGAGAATCTAGTGTACTTGACAAAGATTTGACGATAACGATCATTCCAATGCCACACAATGCAGAAGCTATTGTTAGCAAGGACAAGGAGATTGAAAGACAAATCACGAGGAAACCAAATGGAATAGGGAAGGTCAACCACATAAAGTTCCAAATTTTGGCAAAGATCTTAGGATCGGAATTTTGAGGAGTCAGTATCATAGGAGTAAAGAATCCCATTATCCACAACATTGTAGCAAAGAGCTAACTGAGCAGGAGGGTAAGGCCATTTTCCCTCACAGACGGTCCAACTGTTGCTGCTGCAGTCAAGTTTCAGGAAGGAGCCATTGCCATTTTTGTTCATGTAGGCATCAACTGTGCTTGGGGATGAACATGTAGCAAAAACTGGGTAACCATTGCAATCAGCATGTGAAGGAAATCGTATAAAGTCTCCACTATGAACATTGAGACAAAAAACCTCAGGACAAGGAGGAAGGAATTCATCGTGGTTGATGAGATAACCACGAAAAACAACCAACCATTCATCATCGACATTAAAACTTATACCATTGCAGTGATAGAATGGAAAAGAACAGCACCGTTGCCAACCAAGCATATAAATGCGTGAACCAACCACTTGGCATGTGGCATACATAAGAGCAGAATCAAAGGGATTCTTGGGCTGATTTACCCCTTCAAAAGCCGGTGTCATTTCAACAACACCACCTTCACCTTGTTTGATCACATACCAAGCATTAACTGAACCTTTGAAAGAATTTTTAGTATGACCTTCCGGTAAACGAAGGATGTGAACATAGATGGACTTCTCCATGCTTTGCTCCTCTGACCATGGCAACACAAGACAACAAGACTTTGATTACACAATCATAACAGAGAACCCAAATAAAAAATAAGCCAAAGTAAAAAAGGAAAAATGAAATATAAAACAGAACAATTTCCCACATTTATGACAAACAACATAACATTCTCCAACCCTACATGCAAGATACTCTCTCAATCCAATTTTCTGATGGAACCCGGTGCCAAAAACAGAGCAACAAGATTAACCAATTCACAAACTTTCTGATTTAATTTCACCTAACCTGATCCCCAAATCAACTTGCAATTTAGTACACCAATCACACAATCACAGCAACCAGCCCAAAACTTGTAGAACTTTTCAGGATCAATAATTGGACCATGCAAACTAGAAATTACTGTTCTTGGATAAAGGAAGAGATTACTCGATCCAAAACAAATCAATCGCGGAAAATTCTAAATTCAACTCAAATAAAATGCTGCAGAGATAGATTTTTGAAGTTTGATACTTAAGATGCCTCTAACTTGTCAGATTTCTTCAACACCAAAAATCTAGGGTTTTACAAATATGAACAAATCTCATATTAACCTTCAAATGAAACCTCAAATCCTTTACAGCATCCAAAATCGAAGCTTTAGACTCTCTACAATCCATTATTAGACATAGAAATCCCAACCAAATTCCGGACGTACACTCAACTCGCCCGAAAACTAAAGAATGAGGATAGAAATCGATGGAAGAGACTCACCAGAGACTGTTTCCGCCGTTCAAATCACAACAGGAAATGAAATTAATATTAAACCATTTTTTTTGTTCGATCAAGAAATAGACGGGCAGTAAATAGGAAATAATATATTTTCTTATCTCATAATCACAAACCACACTTCTAAACACTAATAACCCTTTGGCTAAACAGGAAGAAAAACAATTCCCTATAATCGAAATGCACCAAATTTAACATTAAACAATCCTACACACGGCCTATGTATTCAGACAGAGCAAAGGGAGAATACGAGTTTGTGAAAACCACCACGTCAACAACAATCAAACATACAAGAGCATTATTAAGACTAAAGCGAACCCCTACAACAATTCAAGCTTCAAGCCGAATCAGCCACCACACCAGCTTTAATCTACATTATTATTTACAAAGGATCTTCAGAACTACTACCTCCGTACCTAAATATAAGATCGCTTTTCCTAAATATAAGATCACTTTGGCTAATTTGGAGAGATTAATGAAGGCTTTCCAATGAATTAGGATTGCATGATCTTCCCAAAATACCCTTCACTTAAATTTAATAGACAAATAGGGATTTGAGAGAGAAGTGAGGGAGTTCAAAAGTATAGGGGTAATTTGGACTAAAATTGAGACAAAATAGAAAGTGATATTATATATAGGAACTTATGCACTTCCCCAAAGTGATCTAGGAACGGAGGGAGTATTACTATAATAAGCATTACAATTTACAAATCAAACTTGAACCCATAACACAGAAATCACATTTAAATTCCCAAATCACATAGGCCATTTCAACGCCACTTCTCTTTGTATCACTCGAACCCAGCCAAGAGAGTAACCACAAAATTAGGGTTTTGTATCCCCCAATTTCCTAATGAAATAATTCAAATAAGTTGATTAAATGGGCTAGAAGTTGGAAATATGAAATTGGGCCCAGAAACCAAGTGTGACCCAGTAGCTTCAGGAGGTGCGCTAAGTGGATACTACCGACAACTATCCACATTTGAATTCAAATGTCAATTGCCACGTGTTTGAGGGATAAGGAAACAGTTAGTATGTGGGACACGTGGAAGCAAGGAAGTGAAAGGAAAGAAGAAACCGTCTTGTAATGAAGGAGATACAGGAGTTATTTCCATTCAACTCAAACTGCATAAGAGACACGTGTTTAAAGGAAAAGGGAGCAGTTGACAGGAAAGAGAACGTGGGTGACATCATGGGAAAGGCACAACAATATAAAGGAGAAGGGGCTGAGGGACAAAGCATCCTGAATAACCAATCACAAATACACATTGAACATTCTCTCATCATCTCAATATTCAGATCAACACTCATGAACAGATTTCTGACTCTCAATTCATCATTCTTATATCATCTACCGAAATTCATCCCTTATTTCCTTAGTATTTCATTATTTTGTATATTTTCTTGTAATTTTCATTCTCTTGTAATCATCTATATTGGTGACTCCTCTTTGTAATTCTCATAAATACTTAATAAAATATCATCTTTCACTTTAATTGTTCTTTTATCAATGTAACCATTTTTGGGTGATACATTTTGGTGCCGACCGTGGGGAAGATATCAATTTCTTCTCGGCACTACTTAAGAAATCATGAGAGATAATCTACCTTCACTATACATTCATGAAAATCCCTTTTACTAGAGAGAAATCCTCCACCTTTTATCAACGAATCTGAAGTCAACAATCAAATTCCTCAGAGAAACTGTCAAATCTATGGTCTGATCGATCCGATCAAACATAATTGATCTCGTCATACAGGACAGATCCTGTCAAGCAGAACTGATCCTGTGAAAACAGATTGATCCTGTCATAACAGACCAATCATGTGAAACAGGAATAATCCCTTAAGAAGGCTCCTGGTAGAGTCAAAACGAAATTCAAGATACTGTTGGGAAAGACTCAGAAGGTTTCTTGGAGAATCACAAACGCTCAAGAAATTTAAAAGAATTGCTGCGAAGTCAAATTCAAGATTTAAGGAAACATTGTACATAAGGACAACATACTATATATTAGTAATCAATGTAACATCCTGAAAATTTAATACAGGATTAAGGAGTGTCTTGGAAATGATAAATGGAGAAATTAGGAATTTTAGGAATTTTTGGAATTTTTGGTGATTTTTGGGAATATTTTGGAAATATTAAGTAATTAAGGTGCATATAATTAATTAAGAAATGAAGGATTTGAAATATGAGGGAATGGTAAAGTTAAAAATATTTTGAAGATTCAGAAGATTGGAGACTGGTTTGAGTGGTTTTAAGTTAAAAAGAGTACACTATGGCAAGCTTGGGCTATAAATTATAAAAAAAACACCTTATTTCCCCTCAACCAAACACACCCTCCCTCATTTCCTTATCAAAACATTCAAATAAAACTCCCCCCCTCCAGTTTCGGACAGCGTGACCTCCCCCCCCTTTCACCATTTTTCTCCATTTTCTTCCTTCCCACACCTCACCATTCGGCCACCCCTCCACCAAAAAGCTTCCTCATTTCGGTTCATCTCTTTCTTTTCTTCATAGAGGCGTGGAGTTGGAGTCCGATCCGTGTGGGTTGTGTGTGTCCGTCGCATGCTTCGTTTTTCCGGCGACAACTAATATTCCGGCGAAGGGAGTGTGTTGGAGGTAGGAGATAGTTCTTTGGTTCTTTTCGTGATTTTTCATGAATCCTTGAAGCTTGAACTCGATCCGCGACTCCGGCGACTTTTCCGGCGGCGGCTCTGACTTTTCCGGCGACGTTGACCGGCGGGTGAGGGAAAGGTTGAATTTTTCTTGTAGTTCCTCATATTGTTTTCATTCCTTCAACTTCACAACACCTTTTTCTTAGCTTTCCTTGCTCTTTCAGTTCAGCCGGTGGTCTAGGGGTGTTTTCCGGCAAGGTTTTTCCGGCGGCCAACGGTGGGGAAAACTTCTCTTCCTTCACTCTTGTATTTTGTAAGCCTCTAGCCTCTTGTGAAGTTGATTTTTAGCATAAAGTTTCCTCTTTTAAGTTAGGGTTTGCCATTAGTTAATTAGTGATGCTTTAACCAAGGATTTGAGCAAAGATAATTAGTAAAGTAAAGATTTTTGGGAAGTATGTTAGCCATTAAAGTTGGAAGTTGAGTTTAGATTTTATTGGCTAATTGTTTTGACTCTTTAAGTAAGGGTTAGCTAAAGGAGGAGGCTTTGGACTAAATTGGTGATTATGTGATGCTTGTTAAGGTTATATTAAGATGTGGGAAAGTTGATTTTGATTGAATGGATGTTTAGGAAGGAGTTTGGAAGTTGATAGGGCATTTTTGGACTCTTTAAGTTAGGGCTATGTTAGTGGATGATGTTCTGGAACAAATTAGTATTTATGTAGTGTTAGTTGAAGTTGTTTGGTGATGTTGGAAGGTTGGTTTTAGAGGGATTAGTGTTTGTAAAGGATTTTGTTAGTTAAAGTGTTGATTTGAAGTGGCTTTGGTTGATTAAGGGTTGTTTATTGATGTTGGAATGCTAATGTTGACTAGATTGAGCTTTGAAAGGAAGTTGGATAGTTAAAGTATTGATTGAAAGTGATTTAGGTGTTTTAAAGGATGGTTTGGTTATGATGGATAATGTTATAAATTCTTCACGAGATGGTGAAGGTTGAAAGTGTTGGTATTGTAATGATTTGGTAAAGAGAAGTTGGAGGAGGAATGGATATGGATGTGGTTTTGATATTGAAGTATTTTTATACTTTTATTGTTAATGGAAGTTATTTAAAAAGTTGAGTTAAGTCACTTGCAAAGTGTCTTGACCCATTTTTAAATTGTGGCATTATTGTAGACGGTGATCTTTCAAGCGGACTTTGAAGATAACTGTTACCTGCGTACATCTTCTGCAGTGAAGTTAGCAGGTAATCACGCTTAACTGACTGTGATACTGAGGGTGATGGTAGTTGAGGATTTTCTAACATCCTCTTATACTTATATATATATAAATAAAATGAGTTCTGATTATGTTATATTTGAACGTGGGCTATAAGGTACCTTTCAACTGAACTGTACTTTATATATATCTATATAAATCTTTTGTATTGTTGCATGACACTGACTATTAGTACCGTCGGCCGATGTAACCATCGATTTGCGCAAATCGATAGGTTAATTGTACGGGTTCCTCGGATTGTAAAGGAACCAGGGATTTGTTCACATTTTAGAGTAGTTCCTTTTTCATGCTTTCAGATTTGAGACTGGGCACAGTGTCAATCATGTTTATTTTTGTCTATTGAGAGATGGATGTATCTGTACTGTATATATGTGTATATATTATATGGTTATGCAGGTTTTGAAAACTGTGGTACCCTGTAGACGCTCCACTACCCTACTTCTGAGTCTCACAGTGAGTTAGGAGGTGATTACTGAGACATGGTTTTTGTCTCACCCCATTCCCTTTATCTTTTTCAGGTGATCATGCCCAGGGGGAGGCGCAGAGGAAGGGGAAGGGGCCGTCTGGCCCATACTGAGTTAGTAAGTAGGCCAGAGGTGATTCCTATAGGGACTTATATCGCCATTTCGCTAGGCTGCACCAGCTTCTGCATTATTGAATGTTATTTTGAATGAATTGTAATGTTTGAATGTCGTAGTATTTATTATGCATCATATTATGTGAAGTGTTTGTGATATCAGATATTGATATTGTTATTGTGATAGTTCAGGGATTATTATGACTGCAATTACAGTTGTACTCTATCAGTATAATGATAGTTTATCGATATAGGTGGTTGTTTGATGGATTGTGGTTAGGGAACACTTTTACCTAACTTGAGTATGTAGTATATTGATTATGTATTGTATGACTTTATGTGTCCTTGTATATAATCATATTAGATGGGCCCCGCTCTAATATGGTTTATGCTTGTGTAGTTTGGTTAGTTCTTTTTCTAACCATGTTAGGTGATTCTTTTCTAACATGGTTAGATTTAGGATATTGTGTTATATGTGTGATTTATTAGGTGATGATGGTTCTTTTGCTAACTATGTTAGAAGATTCTCTTTTCTAACATAGTTAGATATGTAATCTCTTATTAATAGAGAAATTCTTTTGCTAACTATGTTAGGTGATTCTTTTACTAACATAGTTAGACTCCATTGTTTGGATTGTTTTGATTAGCAGTGAGTTAGGGTAAGATTAATATTATATTAGTAGGAGGTACTTTACAATCAACAACAAGGTACGGATCACTCAAATCTTTAATTTCAAATTCATTTTTTATTATTATTCTGCCAAACTTATTATCATTACAAGAATAAAGTATGTGGTCTAATAATGTCTGAATCTTCTTGCTGAAAATATGTCTCATCACCTTATGCAAACTTTTCATGTCAAACTTGCTAATTCATATTCCACAATTCAAAATCTTTTAATTTAAATATCATACAATTTAAGAAAACTCAAGTATTTTTCACTTTCACATCATTATATAAATGGCGAATACATTATATTCAAACTTAGATTTCCTTAATGTCACATTAGCGAAAATGTCAAGTCAAAAAGTTGTAATTTAGTTTCATATCTCAATCATCTCGTTCACAAGATCTTGTATCTAAGATCATCCCAATCATATATCGTATATCTTAAAAGCATTCAGAGAACAAATCTTGCATCTTAGATTCATTTCGTTAACAATCTTGCATCTCAGAATCATCTCGTTAATAGTCTTGCACCTCAGATTCATCCTGATCGCATCTCCAGAATCCCAAAATTCTTTTGTTAATAGATCTTGTATCTTAGGAACATCCCAATCATTGATGTGGCATCCCATATACATCTTGTTTACAGATCCTCCATCTCAAGATTATCTCGACCACATATCAAGTATCTTGTAATCATCCTAAACACGAATCTTGTAATTTAAATTTGTCATATTCACATATCATAAACCTCAAGAAAGATTCTGCATCTTAATATGATCTCATATCACTGAATATCCTCGTTAAACGAGAAAGACACATGTCAAGAAATCACACTCTCGCTGGAATAAGAACTTCGTGAAGCCAAGATAGGACGTCGTACACCCAAGAGGATTCCCAGGTATGTAAATCCCTTTCGAGTTATGTCCCTATGGTATCTTTTGCTGAATTACATTCTTTGTTTATGGCTTATTCCTAGTACTAGAGTAACACATAACTGGTTAACAAATAAACAAATTATGATGACTTGATTTTTAGCTTTCTTGTTAGTTATAATTCCCCAAATAATCATTCCGAAATGAATGCTACCACTGACTCGTATCAAACCAAATAACCTTGAATAAGACATTATTCATCTTGATAAGGTATTACACCACTAATCCTATTATCTAATCCAATCTTGCTATCTAAATTAATCCCGCTATCTCATCTATCTAATCCTATCATAAAGTTTAATCTCGCGATCTAATTTATCATGTTATCTAAATTCTCATGTTGTTTAATTTAGTTATCATGTTATCTAATTTATCATGTTATCTAAATTATCCTGTTATATAATTTATCATACTATCTAATATATCTTACAATCTAATTTATTCTGATATCTAATTTATCTTTTATCTAATTTATCCTGTTATCTATTCTAATCCAGTTATCTAATATAATCTTGCTTACTGATTTAAACGTGTTATCTAGCCTAATCGGACTATTTAAATTATCATATTATCTACTTCTGTTAGAATCTTAAGTTTTGATGAAGACTAAAATATGAAAGAACTTAGGAAGCAATAGGTGAACATAGAAATCCCAAGTAAGAGTGCAACCGGATGTGGACTTACTTCCGGATAGACTTGGACTCGCGCTCGCGGATGAATGTTTCATCCCCAGCGACAGCAAGTAATCCACTAGGGAAATGACTTAGTTCATGAGCATTAGATATACAAAACCTTAAGACTAAGCTAAGTTTCAACCGGAAGTGAACTTGCTTCCTGTTAGATTTAGACTGGCGCTGGCTGTTCGAATACAATGACACTGAGCGTCAGTGAAAGTAAGCCACGTCCAGTAGAATTGCTTCCGATAGCTAAGTGACTAGCCCTGGCTGTTGGATTGAATGAACACTGAGCGAGAGTAAGTAATAGTGAACAAATCCTTCATCCAGTGGATCTACTTCCGGATGTAGAAGTGCTTCCGGATACAAGGAAGACCACTTAGGCTAAAAACACTCCCACTGCATGTAACTATGTTTATACTGTTAGACTAACACTCAGTGCAGCACACTCAGTAGAATTGCTTCCGGATGTGAATCTGCTTCCGCAAGCAATCAGAATGTCAGAAGTTGCAGTGTCAGAATGCTTTTGTCAGAGCAGAGGTGTCAGGACTACTTTTCAGAGATAAAGCAAGTCAACCCTGCTATGCATTGATGAAGCATTTATTGGGCAAACGGTAACATGGGAAAAACGACCATATTCAAACGGCTCTCCCACCTACCAAGAGTCAGATTGCCTGAAGACTATATAAAGGAGCTCAAACTTCATTTATGAAGCAAACAATTATCTTTGAATATTCTTGAGAGAAGTTAGAGCGAGAAACTAAGAACATCTTCAAGCATTCAAAGCTGTCCAGAAAAGTAAAGAGCATTTAACACTTTAAGTGATCTTTTCATCTACATATTCTGTACTCATTGCTGTTAAGTCTCTTCTTGTTATAAGAGCATTGATTGTACTTAAGTGTGTAACACCATCTGTTCTTTGAGAGAACTTAGTCAGAAAACCCTTTAATTGTAAAGGTTAACCCCTTGCTTGGTGTGAGGGGGAGCTAGTTAGAAAGGTTGCAAGTGAGCCTTGTGAAACTTGTGGTTGTAAGGTTGCAAGTGATCCCGTGTAAAACTTGCGGTTGTAAGGTTTCAGGTGAACCCGATTTAAAACCTGAGATATAGTAGAACTCGGCCTGGGTGGTTGAGGACTGGACGTAGGTCAGGTAGACCGAACCAGTATAAATCCTGTGTTGTTTTTATTTGAGCAATTATTTTGGAAGCACAATTCACCCCCCCTCTTGTGCATCCATTACTTTCATTTGGTATCAGAGCGGGTCTTTCTCACTAGATTCCAACGAATCCAGAAAGCAAAGATCTTGTAATGGATACTGACTACTCTCTACCAGACGTCTCTATTCAGCCCAACAAGCCTCCAGGCTTTGATGGGTACAACTATCCATTTTGGAAGTTTAGAATGGAGACTTATATCAAGTCAAGTGACATTAGACTCTGGGATGTAATCGAACGTGGGGATCACACTCCCTTAGATGATGATGGCTTTGCCAAGGCGAGAAGCAGTTACACCCCTCAGGACTATGCCCTAGTCCAGCTGAACTATAGGGCCATGCACTACATCCAGTGTGCTCTCAGTCCAAAGGAGTTCCACAGGATCAGTCACCACAAAAATGCTAAAGATATGTGGGAGGCTCTTGAGGCTGCTCACTCTGGAACCAGGGGAGTGAAAGCAAGACGTGTTGAGATGCTGGTGGAAGAATTCCACAAGTTCGCCATGCTTAGTCCCACTGAGCCTATCAGAGAACTGGAGCTCAGATTCACTCACCTCATCAACAATTTGGCCTCGCTGGGCAAGTACATTCCTGAAAGGGAACAAGTGAGCAAGATTCTAAAGATCTTGAAAGGTGACTGGATCACCAAAGTAACCATCTTACAGGAAGTCCAGGGTGAATCAACTAGTTCCATCACCGCTTTATTTGGCTCTCTGGCTGAATATGAGCCTACACTGCTAGCTCAGAGAGCTCCTCAAGCCTCTTCCAAGGCCAAGAATCTTGCCCTTGTTGCTCCCAACAAGGAGACTGAAGATGATGATGAGGATGATGAGGTGGAAATGGATGATGAGGAGATGGCTATGATGGTGAAAAAGTTCAGAAAGTTCTTCAGAAAGAAAGGAGGCTTTCAAAAGGGTGACTCCAGCCAAAGGAGGGGATACAAGAAGGAAAAGGCACCTGTGTGCTTTGAATGTAAGAAGCCTGGTCACTTCAAGGCTGAGTGTCCCAGCCTGCAGAAGTCGAAAGGCAAAGACAAAAGGAAGGCCTTTGTATCTTCTATCTGGGTGAATAGCTCAGATGATGAAGCAAGTGATGAGGAAGAGGTAGCCAACCTCTGCCTGGTAGCCAGAGAAGATGATGAGGAAGCATCTTCAGATCTGGACCTCACCCACGAAGATAATGAGGTAACTTTCTCTGAATTGCAAGAGGCTTACAATGAGGTTCATGAAGAATTCTCACGATTGTGTAAAGCCTATAAAGTGTTAAAAACTAAAAAGGAATCACTTGAGTCCAAGGTGGACTCACTGAGTGAAGAGCTAGCGGAAGCTAGAAAGCTTCCAGTAGCAAATGGGAAGGGTTCTCCACAAGCAGAACCCGATGCCCCAACACTTGAGAGCTGTCCCAATTGCAGCAAAATCTCAGCTGAGAAAGACAAGCTGCAAAATGCCCTGCAGAAGTTTACAAATGGGTCAGAAATGTTAAATATAATTTTAATGAATCAAAGGGCATATAGGGATAGAACTGGCTTAGGATATACCCCTAGAGGGAAGAAGTGGGTGGAACCAAAAGTAAAGCCCTACTTGAAGTTCTTCCATAAAGCCACTAGTCATAGCTCCTCACCCTTCAGCTTCTGTAACTATTGCAACAGGAAGGGACACTCCACGTCCACCTGTAATGCCAAGAAGCATGGGGCGAGTAGCTCCTACAAATGGGTCCCTAAAGGAACCAAGGCAACAAAGGATCTTCCATCTGCAAAGGAAACTAGGAGAGGACAAGGATCCCGAGCTTGGAATCATTCCAAAGGGAAAACCCAAGAGTCCAGAGCCAGCTCTAGGCCAGAGGCTCTGAATAATCACAAGCCCAAGGTCAAGGATGACTCTAGACCAAGGGCATTGAAAACTAATGATCGAGGACCCAAGAAAGATTGGGTACCTAAGTTTACTTGATTTTTCAAGGTGTGTCTCAAAGCATCCAAAAACAAGAAATGGTATATTGACAGCGGATGCTCGAGACATATGACGGGAGACAGAGACAAGTTCAAATCTCTGGTGATCAAAGATGGAGCCACAGTAACCTTTGGAGGAAATCAAAGTGGAAAGATCACTGGAGTTGGAGAGGTCGGACCAGTAAAAGATGTCTACCTAGTGGACGGTCTCTGTCACAACCTGCTAAGCGTCAGCCAAAGCACAGACAAAGGAAATTGGGTAATTTTTGATTCACATGAGTGCATAATAGTTGATAAGCAGGATCTAAATTTAGATAAGGCCAATTTAAAATGCAAACTTAAGGCAAACAGAAATGGAAACCTATATACTCTGGACTTGTGTCAACAACTGGAAGAAAAATGTCTAATATCTAGTGATGAAAACAGTTGGCTTTGGCATGAGAGGTTAGCTCATGTTAATTTTACTCAACTTGATATGCTAATTAAAAAGGAGCTAGCTATAGGTATTCCATCCTTTAAAGTAAAGCATGATTTTATCTGTGAATCCTGCCAACGAGGGAAGCAAACAAAGTCCTCGTTTAAAACTAAGAAGAGAGTCTCCACCAGCAGGCCCTTGGAACTAGTCCATATGGATTTGGTTGGGCCAGCGAGAGTAAAGAGCTTGGGTGGAAACCTGTATGCTCTAGTGGTGGTGGATGACTATTCAAGGTTCACTTGGACTGTGTTTCTTGCCTCTAAGCAAGATATTTTGATGCTTTTGTTGTCCTGGCTAAGAAAGTACAGAATGAAAGAGAACTCAAAATCACAGCCATAAGGACAGACCATGGAGGAGAGTTTGAGAACCAAAGGATATAATCAAGAAGAAGGGATTGACTATGAAGAAACTTTTGCTCCAGTTGCTAGACTTGAAGCAATAAGAATTCTTCTAGCCTTTGCATCCATGAAAGGCTTTAGATTATATCAAATGGATGTGAAGAGTGCCTTTCTTAATGGTTATATTAAAGAAGAGGTATACGTAGAACAACCTCCTGGCTTCGAAGATCACAAACATCCAAGACATGTGTATAAATTAAAGAAAGCTTTATATGGCCTAAAACAAGCTCCTAGAGCTTGGTATGAGAGACTCAGCAGCTTCTTGCTGGGTAAGGGTTTCTCAAGAGGCAAACTTGATAATACACTATTTATCCTTCACAAAGATAGAGATATGTTAATTGTTCAAATCTATGTTGATGATATTATCTTTGGAGCAACTAACGAAAAGCTTTGTGAGAATTTCTCTAAGACTATGCAGGGTGAGTTTGAAATGTCAATGATGGGAGAACTAACGTTCTTCTTAGGCCTGCAAATCAAGCAGAAGAAGAATGAAATATTCATCTCCCAAGCCAAATACTGCAGAGAGCTACTCAAAAAGTTTGGGATGGATGAATGCAAGGAGTATGATACTCCCATGTGCACCACTGCCGCACTTGATGCTGACGCAAGAGGTAAAACTGTCAGCCTGCCCATGTACAGGGGAATGATAGGTTCCCTCCTATACTTAACGGCAAGCAGGCCTGACATTCAATTTAGTGTAGGCATGTGTGCTAGGTTTCAAGCCAACCCCAAGGAGTCACACTTGACATGTGTTAAACGTATTTTGAGATACCTTGAGGGAACACAAGAACTTGGTCTTTGGTATCCCAGAGGTAACCAAGAGTTCTTGTGGGCTTACTCTGACTCTGACCATGCAGGTTATAAGACTGACAGAAAGAGCACCAGCGGACAATGCGCCTTCCTTGGTGGCTGTCTGGTGTCTTGGGCTAGCAAGAAGCAAACCCGCGTGTCTTTGTCATCCACTGAGGCAGAATACATTGCTGCTGCAAGCTGTTGTGCGCAAGTGCTGTGGCTGAAGAACCAATTGAGAGATCTTGGCTTGGAATTCCCTGAGGCACCCATCCTCTGTGACAACACAAGCACAATCAGCCTAGCCAAGAATCCAGTTCAGCACACTAGGACAAAGCACATTGATGTCAGACATCACTTCATCAGAGACCATGTTCAAAAGAAGGATGTCAAAGTGCAATTTGTCCCCACACAACAACAGCTTGCTGATATTTTCACCAAGCCTCTGGGGGTTGACCAATTTACTTTTATAAGAGGTGATTTGGGAATGGTAAACCCAAATGAAGTGTAAAGTCTATTCATCTTACTTAATTGGTTTAAAATTTACACCAGTACTAACTTAGGCATCGGAGTGCCAACATGTGTTCTTGCAGGGCCTCAATGTTAAATCTTAAGAAACTGCAACCGGAAGCAAAACCACTTCCGGATGCTCATTCGCTGACACTGGATGATGAAACTAAGAAAGCGCCAGCGCCAGTCCAAGAGACACGTCACTTCAGAAACGCTACAACTTCTCCTATGAGAAGATGTGCCTTCTCTGATAAGGTGAAGCGACACATGTCATAAAGGTGCGCCGTTTCAATTAAAATATTTACGTTACCCAATGTGTAAACGTTTGCTTCCATCTGAAAAGACATGACCATTTTACCCTCAGTAACTTTGCATATATATAGGGTGTCACTTACACTTTCACTTTTACTTGCATCAATGTTTCTCACCCACATTCTCTCTGAATATTCTCTTCATCTTCTTCATCTTGTTCTTCATTTTCTTTCGCCTTTCACCACAAACCAACCTTAACCCTACACAAAAATGGCCGGACCCCATGAAACAAACCCAGTTACCAAGAAATCTACCTCTTCCAAGAAATCAAAATCCAAAACTGAGAAATCTGGGCATAAACATTCTGGAAAATCTGGGCAAAGCGATGAACATCATGAAGAACGACATGAACACCAAGAACAGACTGGGCAACCACAAGGACAAAATGAACAAGTCCAGGACCAGCCTGGACATTCTGGGCGAGAGGCAGAACAGCCTGAGGCTTCTGGGCATGAACAAGCAAGGGAAGCCAAGAGGAAAGGGAAGAAGAAGAAGAAGGTTCAGTTCGCTGAAGAGCCTTCTTCCAAGAGGCAGAGGGTTGAAGAAGATGACCCTACTGTTTATAGAGATGGGGCATTGGAAACTGTGGCCGCCAAGTTTGAGACGTCCATTCCAATCTTCAACCATGGGTTATTCATCGATCTGAAGCAGATTGACGAACTAGGGTTTCCTCACCTGCGCCCTTACCTAGAGAGGTACATGCCTTGGCTGGGGATCAACCAGGACTACAATGTCAACGTCCTGTGAGTCTTCTATCAATCCCTCACTGGCAAGGTCAAGTACAAGAAGATTGATGGGAAAGAGCAAATCCACAAACTATCCTTCACTGCCACTGTAAGGGGGAGAACCTTCAGGTTCACCTGGAGGACATTGAATGAGTTGATGGGGATCACAGACTTGAGCATGAATGAGTGGCTATACCCTGAGTCACTAAAGTACAGCAAGGAGGATCTCGAGAAGTTGTATGGCACCACAAGGAAAAAGGTGTCCAAGATGTCTGACTCCAACAGACTCTTGTACTATGTCTACTCCCGAATGATGACACACAAAGGGGGCAGCTTCAACGAGTTCACTCTGATAGATAATCCGTGGTTCCCCAGAATCCTCTCCCAACAGCCCATCAACCCTGGCCAGTTGATCTGCCTTGAGCTTCAGCGATGGGTGTCAAATGACAAGTCTGGCTATCTTCCCTATCCCACCATCATTGCCTTCCTCCTTGAGAAGCATCTGATCAAGGCCACATCTGCTGTGGAGGAAGAGAATGTCAGGTGTAAACCTGTGGGAGCAACCAACATCGGGAAGATGGCATCAGATACCTGAAGCCTGCTAAGCCCACTCGCTCAGGATCACAGGCTGGTAGTGCCTCTGGAACCTCTGTCCCCTCTACATCTGGTGCAGGGGATCAGGAAGTTGATTCCCATGCTGGGCCAAGTCGTGCTGCAAGAGTGCCAGCGACTGTGAAGGCATTCGCTCAAGAGATGAAGGATGAGATTCTTCTTCAACTCTCTGAGTCCTTGGTAGCCCCACTAAGAAATGATTGTGATGCTGGGTTCCAGCAGCAAGGGGAGCGAATTCAGCGGCTCGAGGACAGAGTCGGACAGGTTGAACATCAACTTGCCCGGGTGGATGCCAAACTTGATCTCATTCTACAACACCTTCAAATTCCCCAACCACCACAAGGTAACCTACCACCTCCTCCTCCTCCTCCTCATCACCCTCAACTTCCCCCTCCTCCTCCTTCCAACACTCAGCAACCACAGCCCCCTCCACAAAATAACCAGCAACCCCCACCATCACCAAACCATGACCAACAATCCCAACCTTCCCCTACCCATGAACATCAAGCCCAAGACTCACCTCAACAATCTCCTCGCCAAACCCCATTAAACTCTCCATCCACACTTCCCTCACCCACTCGCCCCAACGCACCTACTCGCTCACCTCTCAATCTCTCTGCTGAAACATCACCTGCCCTTGTCAACCCCAACTCTCGACCTAGATCAAACCCCTTGGCCGACCACCTTGGTTTCCAAACCGCCATTCACCCCCTCAGCCACATATACCTAAGAGACTACCCTCGCCTTCAACCAATTACTGACGAGCCTTTCCGCCCATTTACCCCACACTCTTCCACTCCCTACACTGAATACTCCTCCACTTACCCATTTGAAGGTCTCTTTATGAATCCCAGTTGGTTCCCCGAGACTGCCTCATCCCCCGAGCCTAACCTCCCTACCTCCTCCCCAGACTCCTCACCCCCAACACGATTTGGCCCTGACCCTCCACCCTCCTCTCCATCCACTCCATCCCTGGCCCTCACCCTTGTTGATGATGACAAAAGGGGGAGAGATATGATGTCCGCGCTTCGCCGTGCCATGGACACCAGGGATGTTCTCAGCCAGCCATCACTTTGGATTGATGAAGACATCGCGGCTGCCCTTCGCCGTGCCATGGAATCCCAAAGGCTGGGTGGTGCTGAGAGCCTGATAAGAGGAGAAGCCATCCGGTTCATGCAGCAGCAGAGGTCGGCTGAGCAAGGACCACAATTGGACATGGTTATGGTTGAGCACAATGAAGAAATTCCGCAACCAGCCCCTTCATCATCAGAGTCCTCTACAACTGAGCAAAGAAGAATTATATTAGAGGAAATAATGATGAAGTGGGGATTGAAAAGGGATAACCATCCTCCTATTGTGATAGCAAAGCCAATCCCTGCATCCTCTGGGCAAGAATCTGAGACCCCAGCATCTGAGCAATCATCTGCCCCTCCTCCCTCATCTGAGCCAGTAGTCACCTTCAGTGAGTCTAGAAAGAAGGCCGTTCCTAGGAAGCGGTCCAGGAAGATTATTGACACTGAAGCTAGTGAGAATGAGGAAGAGACTCCCTCTGACCAGCCTGAGCAAGGGATTACGTCTGCCCAAGTTGAGACCCCTGTAGTACAAGCTGCTCCAATTCTGAAGGAAGTCAAGTTGGAAATTGAAGATATGACTCCTGATGAATTCGAAAAGTATGGGTACACGGACAGACTCACCTTTGGTCAGATGGTCTGCCTCGATGCTGAGAGAGCAAGTGCAAAACCCACCCCCTCAATAAGCAAAAGCAAAGGGAAGAGTAAGGGGAAAGGGAAAAGGAAAGCCCAGGAAGTTGAGGAGGATCCCAACTTCCCTGTATGGAACGTAAAGATTCGGGCTGTTCACTACCCCAATGGAGAGGTCGCCTACTTCGATGATGCTACAGGGTTCCCTGGGTGATGAGATCCAGCAAGAAGACAAATCAACTTTAAATGATCCTTTGAAGATTCCAAGCGGACCAATCACAAGAGCAAGATCCAAGAGCATTAAGGAGGCACTAAATGGGCTAGTACAAGAAGCATGGACAAAGCAAATGGCAATTGGTTCAACAATTGAGGACAAAGATGCTGAAAACTTCACCAATGTTATTTGGGCCGAACAAGGAGTTGTTTGAGCATATTTTGGGCTCAAAGACATAAAATTAAAGAGCTTGGACCAATAGCTACACATGGGAAGCTTCATTTGGGCTTGAAAAATGTAATTTTGGGCCTTAGACACTTGTTAATTTTGGCCCATTGTTTTTGTGCGAAATTAGGTTAAACTTTGCTTGTTTTGTAACCTATAAATACTTTGTTAGCCTCTTTTGAAGGCAGACTTGAATTTGAGAATAGAAGTTGCTTTATGCACTTTGTTGAGAGGGTTTCTCTCTAGGGTTCTTCATTGAACTAACAGACTTATCAAGGATTGATCAACCTTGTGGCGTCTTCCAACACTTCGGGTCCTTGTTCTTCCGTGCTCAAGGGTTCAAGTGGATCGTTCTAACCTTTGTTTAGCTTTCTTGGGGTTGTGTTCATCTTAGATTGTTGTGGGTCCGGGTTTATCCCTGGTGGGTTCGCATCATCTTGGCATCAGAGCTTCAAATCTAAACTCAGGTTCTTTGTGTTCTTGTTTTTCATTGTTTTGTGTCTTTTCATCTTTTCTGATTCTGTTTTTAGGTCGTAATTGTTTCTGTTTGTTCGTCGACTTCTCCTTTGAGTTTCGCGACGTATAGTATGTCATTTTGATAGTTCAGAATCTGATCTTGCTTCTCGGTTTGGAATCGTCCCAATCCGACGTTTCGTTCGCTAGTTAGAGTCGTTTTAATTCTGACGCGTTTCTGGAAATTTCTGGGCTCATTTGGCTTGGAAATTCTGTTTGTGTTTTATTTGTTTTGATTCTGTGATATTTCTATTTTTCTGGGTTCAATTCTGTTTGGTTGCAAAAAAAAAAAAAGAGAAAAAAAAGAAGGAAGCAAAAAAAAAAAAAAAAAAAAAAAAAAAAAAAAAGAAAGAAAGAGTAGAAGAAAAAAAAAAGTGAAAGAAAGAATTATTGCAATTGTTGTGTTGAGATTGTTCTTAGCAAGTGTAGTCATATCCAGAAAAATCAATTCTTGCAATTTGTGTCATTGTGCTATTGAAATTGTCCTTTGTTCTACATGTTACACTCTCTTGATATCCAAAATTTCTAAGTGTTGGCTGATTCCACAAGTTGTGAAGGATTTGATTAAATTGCTTAGTTCTTTAAAGAGCCTCAAGAGGGAACTAAGAGTGGAAAAAGGCAAGAGTGTTATACATCAAGTTAAAAGCCAAAAAGAGTGAAACACGAGTGTAGAGTGACATTCTTGAGTGAAACACGTGAGGAATTTGTGAGGTATTTCATTTCACTAACATTATCTTTTGAGTTACAATGTCTAGTGCAGGTGAAACATCCAATGGTGACAACAATTCAAGGAATGCAGCAGTTAACATGAGGCAAATACAACAACAATTTGCACGATTAGAAGTGGTATTTGGAGAAATAAGGGATAGGATGGATAGGCAGGATGAGACCATTGCCAATTTACAAGGGGAGAGACCACCTAGAAGGCATGATAGGCGAAGAGAGGTTTTTATGGGTGAGTCGAATTTTGAAAATAATAGTGAGGGAGAATTTGAATTTGAATATGGATATGGAGGGGAGAGGAATAGACATAGAGGAGATAGGCATGGAAGGAGACATGAGAGAGATAGAAATAGGTTGGATGGAAACCTTGGGAGCATAAAATTGAAAATTCCAGCTTTCCAAGGAAGGGGTGATCCTGAAGCATATTTAGAGTGGGAGAGAAAGATGGAGATGATTTTTGATTGCCATAATTATACCGACGCTAAGAAGGTGAAGTTGGCAGCAATAGAATTCACTGATTATGCTATGGCTTGGTGGGATAAATTGGGTATTAATAGGAGAAATAATGGTGAGAGGCCAGTGGCAACATGGAGAGAAATGAAGACTCTTATGAGGAGGAGATTTATTCCCAACCATTACTACAGAGAGCTTTATCAAAAGTTGCAGACCCTTGAACAAGGTTCTAAGAGTGTGGATGAATACTTCAAGGAGATGGAATTAGCTTTGATAAGAGCTAATGTGCAAGAAGATAGGGAAGCTACAATGGCTCGATTTCTGAATGGGCTAAAGAAAGAAATTGCTGACGTAGTGGAGTTGCAACATTATGTTGAGCTTGAAGACATGGTGCATATGGCTATTAAGGTGGAGAAACAACACAAGCGCAAGGGTGTTTCAAAATTCAATTCTGGTTCAAAGCCTTTCTTGAAACAGAGTTGGAAGAAAGGAGAGGGAAGTAGCCAAAGGGAGACCACTAAAGAGAAAGGAGAAGCTACATCAAAGTTTCAAGGTAAATCTGGAGCCCAATCTTCTAGAAATAGAGATATAAAATGTTTCAAGTGTTTGGGTGCAGGTCACATAGCTTCTCAATGTCCCAACAAGAGAGTCATGATAATGAAAAATAATGAAATTGTGACTGATAGTGAAAGTGAGAGTGATGATTCTTCCAATCAATCACTTGATGATGAAGTTGATGATGGAGTTGAGCATGCGGTAGAAGGAGAATGCCTTGTTGTTAGGAGAGCTTTGAATTGTCAGGTGAAGGAAGATGAGATTAATGAGCAAAGGGAAAACATTTTCCATACTCGCTGCCTTATTCAAAACAAGGTTTGTAGTTTGATCATTGATGGTGGGAGTGTTACAAATGTTGCAAGCACCACTTTGGTTGAGAAACTGAATTTGCCAACCATCAAACACCCTAAACCATACAAGTTACAATGGTTGAATGAGTGTGGGGAAATTAAAGTTGATAGACAAGTTCTGGTTGTTTTCTCCATTGGGAAATATTGTGATGAAATATTGTGTGATGTTGTACCAATGCATGCTGGACATCTACTTTTAGGGAGACCATGGGAGTTTGATAGAAAAGTGAAGAAAGATGGGGTCACAAATAGATATTCTTTTGTGATGAACAACAGACCCGTTACACTTGTTCCTTTGACTCCAAAGCAAGTTTATGAGGATCAGCTCAAAATGAAGAGAGATAGAGAAAAGAAAATGAGTGATCAAAAAAATGAGAGAAAAGAGAGTGATACGTCAAAAAGAAAAGAGAGTGAGAAAAAAAGAGAGTGTGAGAGTTCAAAAGAATTTCAAAAAAAAGAGGAGAGAAAAGAGGAAAAGAAGAAAATGAGTTTTTATGCAAAAGAGAGCGAAGTGAGAAGTGCTTATCTTGGTGAAGCTCATTTACTTCTCCTTGTTTACAAGGAGTCCTTTTTGAATACTAATGACAATCACATTTCTTTTCCTAGTGTTGTTGGTTCTTTGTTGCAGGAATTTGGTGATGTGTTCCCTGAAGAAATTCCTCCTGGCTTGCCACCCATTAGAGGGATAGAACATCAAATTGATTTAGTTCCTGGAGCAACAATTCCTAATAGGCCAGCATATAGAAGCAATCCAGAAGAAACAAAGGAGCTTCAAAAGCAAGTGGAAGATCTCATGGCAAAGGGATATGTGAGAGAAAGCTTGAGTCCTTGTGCGGTTCCTGTTCTTTTAGTGCCAAAGAAGGATGGAACCTGGAGGATGTGCATTGATTGCAGAGCTGTCAATAATATCACGGTAAAGTATCGCCATCCCATTCCAAGATTGGATGATATGCTTGATGAATTGCATGGTTCTGTTGTGTTTTCTAAAATTGATTTGAAATCTGGATACCATCAAATTAGGATGAGGGAAGGTGATGAGTGGAAAACAACTTTTAAAACAAAACATGGATTGTATGAATGGTTAGTTATGCCTTTTGGTTTGACTAATGCACCTAGCACTTTCATGAGATTAATGAACCATGTTTTGCGTGCCTTCATTGGGAAATTTGTTGTGGTTTATTTTGATGATATTCTGATTTACAGTAAGAATCTTGATGAACATGTGAATCATTTGCATTGTGTGCTTGAAGTTTTGAGGGAGGAAAAATTGTTTGCAAATCTGAATAAGTGTGATTTTTGCATGGATAAAATTGTTTTTCTTGGTTTTGTGGTGAGTGCTAAAGGAATTGAAGTTGATGAGGAAAAGATAAAGGCAATAAAAGATTGGCCAACACCAAAAAGCATAACTGACGTGAGGAGTTTTCATGGTTTGGCTAGTTTTTATAGGCGCTTTGTAAAGGATTTTAGTACACTTGCTGCACCACTCACTGAGGTCATTAAGAAATCTGTTGGGTTTAAATGGGGAGATGCACAACATAATGCATTTGTTAAACTCAAAGATAGTTTGTGTTCTGCACCTGTGTTAGCATTGCCTGATTTTAACAAAACATTTGAGATTGAATGCGATGCATCTGGAGTTGGGATAGGAGCTGTTTTGATGCAGGAAGGAAAGCCAATTGCTTATTTTAGTGAAAAGCTCAATGGGGCAGCATTGAATTACCCAACTTATGACAAGGAGCTTTATGCACTGAAAAGAGCTTTGGACAACTGGCAGCACTACCTTTGGCCTAAACAATTTGTCATTCACACTGATCATCAATCTTTGAAGCACATTAAGGGTCAAGGTAAGCTGAACAAAAGGCATGCAAGGTGGCTGGAATTTATTGAGACATTCCCATATGTCATCAAATACAAGAAAGGTAAGGAAAATGTTGTGGCTGATGCACTTTCAAGAAGGTATACTCTTCTCTCTACTCTTAGCACTAGATTGCTTGGCTTTGAACATATCAAGGATTTGTATGCATGTGATGCTGATTTTGCTGAACTGTTTCTTGCATGTGAAAAGAAGTCATGTGATAAGTTTTATAGAGTTGATGGGTTCTTATTTAGAGAAAATAGATTGTGTGTTCCTCAATGTTCTTTGCGTGAATTGCTTGTGAGAGAAGCACATGGGGGAGGATTAGTGGGTCATTTTGGTGTGAAAAAGACTTTGGAAGTTTTGCATGAACATTTCTTTTGGCCTAAAATGAAACATGATGTAGAAAGAATTTGTTCTAAGTGCATAACATGTAAAAGGGCTAAATCTAGAGTCTTGCCACATGGTTTGTATACACCATTACCAGTGCCTAGTGAACCTTGGGTTGATATATCAATGGATTTTGTGTTAGGTTTGCCTAGGTCAAAAAGAGGTATGGATTCCATCTTTGTGGTTGTTGATAGATTTTCGAAAATGGCACATTTCATTGCATGTCATAAAACTGATGATGCCACACATGTTGCTGATTTGTTTTTCAAAGAGATTGTTAGACTTCATGGTGTTCCTAGAACCATTGTTTCTGATAGGGATACAAAATTCTTGAGTCATTTTTGGAGAGTTTTGTGGGGTAAGCTTGGTACTAAATTGTTGTTTTCAACTGCTTGTCATCCACAAACTGATGGTCAAACTGAAGTTGTTAATAGGACATTGTCTCAACTGCTTAGGACTGTGATTCAAAAGAACTTGAAAAATTGGGAAGATTGCCTGTCATTCATTGAATTTGCATATAATAGGAGTGTGCATTCATCTACTGATTATTCTCCTTTTGAAATAGTTTATGGTTTTAATCCACTAACCCCTTTGGATTTAGTACCATTACCTATCGATGAAAGGGCAAGTCTTGATGGGAAGAAGAAAGCTGAAATAGTGAGGCAACTTCATGAGCGTGTAAAACAGCAGATTGAAAAGAAGAATGAACAATATGCATTCAAGGCCAATAAAGGGAGAAGGCGTGTTCTTTTTGAACCAGGAGATTGGGTGTGGGTGCATATGAGAAAAGAAAGATTTCCATCTCATAGAAAGTCAAAATTGGCTCCAAGAGGAGATGGTCCTTTTCAAGTGCTTGAAAGGATTAACGATAATGCTTATAAGATTGATTTGCCTGGTGAATATAATGTAAGTGCTACTTTCAATGTAGCAGATTTATCTCTTTTTGATGCAGGTCAAGATTCGAGGACGAATCCTTTTGAGGAGAGAGGGAATGATGAGATCCAGCAAGAAGACAAATCAACTTTAAATGATCCTTTGAAGATTCCAAGCGGACCAATCACAAGAGCAAGATCCAAGAGCATTAAGGAGGCACTAAATGGGCTAGTACAAGAAGCATGGACAAAGCAAATGGCAATTGGTTCAACAATTGAGGACAAAGATGCTGAAAACTTCACCAATGTTATTTGGGCCGAACAAGGAGTTGTTTGAGCATATTTTGGGCTCAAAGACATAAAATTAAAGAGCTTGGACCAATAGCTACACATGGGAAGCTTCATTTGGGCTTGAAAAATGTAATTTTGGGCCTTAGACACTTGTTAATTTTGGCCCATTGTTTTTGTGCGAAATTAGGTTAAACTTTGCTTGTTTTGTAACCTATAAATACTTTGTTAGCCTCTTTTGAAGGCAGACTTGAATTTGAGAATAGAAGTTGCTTTATGCACTTTGTTGAGAGGGTTTCTCTCTAGGGTTCTTCATTGAACTAACAGACTTATCAAGGATTGATCAACCTTGTGGCGTCTTCCAACACTTCGGGTCCTTGTTCTTCCGTGCTCAAGGGTTCAAGTGGATCGTTCTAACCTTTGTTTAGCTTTCTTGGGGTTGTGTTCATCTTAGATTGTTGTGGGTCCGGGTTTATCCCTGGTGGGTTCGCATCACTGGGTATGAAGAAGTAGAAAACATGAAAAGGGCATTCGAGGAGTCCATTGAATCTGAAAGGCTCAGAAGAGTGAGAGAGGAAGAAGAGCTTCAGAATATCATTGCCCAGATAGACCAGAATGTGCATGAGGCTGAGGTAGCCAGACTCCAGAAAGAGAGTGAAGAGAGACAGAGGGAGAGGGAGAGGAAAAAGAAACACCAAGGCTGAACCCCCAATCCAAAACAAAACCCCCAATCCAAAAACCTTCTAACTTAGAAATTTTTTTTTTCTTCTTATTTTTCATGCATCTCTCATTCTTACTTAGTGTAGATTACTTGTATATGCTTTGCTTGTATACTCTGACGTGTAATCTTTGTTCATTAATAATATTTGTCTGAGTTACTTGTTCTTATCCATTGCTTTTTCTGCTAATTCTTTCATATGAACCTAATCAATAAAACTAAGTTTGTCATCATCAAAAAGGGGGAGAATGTTAGAATCTTAAGTTTTGATGAAGACTAAAATATGAAAGAAATTAGGAAGCAATAGGTGAACATAGAAATCCCAAGTAAGAGTGCAACCGGATGTGGACTTACTTCCGGATAGACTTGGACTCGCGCTCGCGGATGAATGTTTCATCCCCCAGCGACAGCAAGTAATCCACTAGGGAAATGACTTAGTTCATGAGCATTAGATATACAAAACCTTAAGACTAAGCTAAGTTTCAACCGGAAGTGAACTTGCTTCCTGTTAGATTTAGACTGGCGCTGGCTGTTCGAATACAATGACACTGAGCGTCAATGAAAGTAAGCCACGTCCAGTAGAATTGCTTCCGATAGCTAAGTGACTAGCGCTGGCTGTTGGATTGAATGAACACTGAGCGAGAGTAAGTAATAGTGAACAAATCCTTCATCCAGTGGATCTACTTCCGGATGTAGAAGTGCTTCCGGATACAAGGAAGACCACTTAGGCTAAAAACACTCCCACTGCATGTAACTATGTTTATACTGTTAGACTAACACTCAGTGCAGCACACTCAGTAGAATTGCTTCCGGATGTGAATCTGCTTCCGCAAGCAATCAGAATGTCAGAAGTTGCAGTGTCAGAATGCTTTTGTCAGAGCAGAGGTGTCAGGACTACTTTTCAGAGATAAAGCAAGTCAACCCTGCTATGCATTGATGAAGCATTTATTGGGCAAACGGTAACATGGGAAAAACGGCCATATTCAAACGGCTCTCCCACCTACCAAGAGTCAGATTGTCTGAAGACTATATAAAGGAGCTCAAACTTCATTTATGAAGCAAACAATTATCTTTGAATATTCTTGAGAGAAGTTAGAGCGAGAAACTAAGAACATCTTCAAGCATTCAAAGCTGTCCAGAAAAGTAAAGAGCATTTAACACTTTGAGTGATCTTTTCATCTACATATTCTGTACTCATTGCTGTTAAGTCTCTTCTTGTTATAAGAGCATTGATTGTACTTAAGTGTGTAACACCATCTGTTCTTTGAGAGAACTTAGTCAGAAAACCCTTTAATTGTAAAGGTTAACCCCTTGCTTGGTATGAGGGGGAGCTAGTTAGAAAGGTTGCAAGTGAGCCTTGTGAAACTTGTGGTTGTAAGGTTGCAAGTGATCCCGTGTAAAACTTGCGGTTGTAAGGTTTCAGGTGAACCCGATTTAAAACCTGAGATATAGTAGAACTCGGCCTGGGTGGTTGAGGACTGGACGTAGGTCAGGTAGACCGAACCAGTATAAATCCTGTGTTGTTTTTATTTGAGCAATTATTTTGGAAGCACAATTCACCCCCCCCCCCCTCTTGTGCATCCATTACTTTCAACTTCATCTTGCTATAAAATTTATCCTGCAATCTTATCTAATTCTGTTATCTAATCTAATCTTGTTATCCATTCTAATCATGTTATCTAATCTAATCATGTTATTTAATTTATCATGCTCTCTAAATTCTTTTGTTGTTTAATTTTTCATGCTATTTAATTTATCATGTTTTCTAATTTATTCTATTATTCAAATTCTCATGTTATCTAATTCATCATGCTATCTTATTCATCATGTTATTTAAATTATCCTGTTATTTAGTTTACCAGGTCATTTAATTAATCATTTTATCCAATCTATTCCTATTATTTGATCTAATCTTATTACCTAATCTGATCATATTATCTTATCTAATCTTGTTAACTCATGTGATCCTGTTAACTCATTTAACCCTGTTATATGATCTGATCCTGTTATATAATCTAATATGATCCTGTTAACTGATCTAGTCCTGTTATTTGATCTAATCTTGTAATCTAATATATTCCTTTTTATCCGATCTACTCGTGTTATCTAATCTGATCCTGTTATCTGATATAATCCTGTTATCAAATCTGATTCTGTTATTTGATCTGATCTTGTTATCTGATTTAATCCTGTTATCTAATCCGATCCTCTTATCTGATCTAATTTTGTTATCTGATATGTTCCTGTTATCTGATCTAATCATATTATCTGATCTAGTCCTGTTATCTAATCTGATCCAGTTATCTAATCTGATCCTGTTATCTGATCTTGTCATGTCATCTGATCTAATCCTGTTATCTGACCTAATCCTGTTATCTGATCTAATCATATTATCTGATCTAATCCTCTTATCTGATCTAATCCTATTATCTAATCTAATCTTGCTATTTGATATAATCCTATTACTTTATCTAATCATGTTATTTAGTCTAATCATGTTATCTAATCTATCTTACTATATAATTTATTCTGTTATCTAATTGATTTGGCTATTTGATTCATCTTATTATTTAATTCATCATGTAATCTGATTTGTCCTATTCTCGAATTTATCCTATTGTTTGATATATCTTGTTCTACCCGTTGCCAAAATAAAGGACACCATACAAAGCCACATTTCAAATTCTCTGATTACTAACGGAAATACTGGAATTGGTCATATATATAGTTTCATATCTCAGAATTACAACACACTAGAAAAGTCTTCATAACAAAATATTCTCAAAACTTTGGAACAAACATAACACAAATAAGTCTAAGAAATTCCGAAGTCTTAATCACAGATAGCGAATTTACATGCGATTAAAAATGGTTTCACAAGAAACACTCAACGTGTATGAATTCAAAGTTCCTAAAGTCTAAGACTGATGGCCATAGCTAAGTATGACGGTTTAACAATTTTTCACAAACATTTAAGAACATCTTGAACACCCGATGTTATGCCAAATTCAGAATTTTATAAGTATATCTTGTACACCAGATGCTACATCAAATTCAAAGACTCAAAGGAACATGCAGAATCACGAGAACATGTTATAGAAACTTCCAAATCATGTATCGAAGAAATATATCATCACAACCACCATATAACAAGAATAACTCATGTTCTTGTATCACAAGAACATTCCTCAGAACTAATATGACCGAAATGAGAACATTTAAGCTAAGTATACCAAGAACTGTTCACTCAAATTTCCTTTATACAATTAGACCCATTCAATAAAAGCCTCAATTGAATGCTTCTTTAATGGTTTTACAACATGAACCTCTCACAATCTGAAAAGTTTTATTCAACAACAAATTTTCAAAAAAAAAAGTGCATGCCTTAAAACATTATCCTTATTGCTCCTGTACTATTAAAATCTTTCACAACACCAGAGTTGGCACTCAAGATCACACACTTGTTCTACGATAAGAACCTCACAAAACACTTCTTAGCAACATCCAAATTCTTAGATAACGTACTTATTCGAACAACATTGTTATACTCTGTCGTGGATATGAACTAACAACCATAATCAATATCTCTTATCTAGTTTTCTTTTTCGATTTAAAACTTACTTCACTGATACAATAATTACTCACACTTGAAAGCTAACTCTCAGATCAAATACACCAAAACACAAAAAATTTGAAGATAACGAACATAAGAAGACCAGTGATGATTATAAGGTTACACTGATACTCACGTTGAACCTACCAAGACACCAGTAGCTCAAAATTTACACTTGTGAAATATTTATGAAACTTACTAAGGTATCAAATTCCAAAAATCTGATTTTACGAGATTAATTATTTATAAGGAAGAGAAAATCAGAGCAAAATGCAAATATATTTAGCCCGAAAGCACAATGTAATTCATCACGATTAAGATTACATTCATACTAGGTTAACCCCTCTTCACAAGTTGTCTACTGCATGACTTAACACAAACTAGGGAAACTCCACCCCGAGCATCCAGAACACGTCAGAGTACACACACATACTAGATACATCAAACTCTAATCCTATAGGTCAAGCACTCCAATACTACAAAAGCCAGAAAAAATGATCCATGACTGGAACCAAATTTGTGGCTGAGTCTTCTACAAAGTACCACCTGCTGACTTAGAGATTCACCAAAACCTTCTTGAGCAATAGCGTTTAAAGAAACCCTGCAGACGAATTGTGGAGGAACATAAGTAACTTCCTCCCCTTCTTCATCTTCTACATCACTAATGAAAACCCAGGAAAACCCCATCTTCTCATACTTTCCTTCCCTTTTCTCCGAGGGTCCATTGGCCGTGTCACCCTCCTGAACTCTCCCGTCTTCTTGATTTGAGCATGCAACATGAATTTCTTCACAGCATCCTTCTCATTGATTGTCATTTCAATCAAATCTTCATTCAACTACTTATTTTCCTTCCTCTTCAAACACTTAATCATGAGCTATTCTAACTCCAATTCTGCCCTTAGATCCATAACCTTGACACAAGCCTGTTTGACCTTGCTGTAGGCCCTATCCTTAAATTTCAAGTAGGTTTTCTCGGACTCAAAAAACAAAGATCCCAATCAAGTTTCAGAAATGTAAAATTCCAATGTCCTAAAAACACGTTAGTCCAATATACTGAAAGGTATGCCACAGTTTTCAAAATGATGAGTCATGTCATACTAACTTTAAAACATTGGTATTAAGAGATTATGTGATGCACAGTTTGGCCTAGCAATAGCCCGAATCCTTGATTCTACAATTCTTCTAACTGAGATTACTACAAATTTCCCTGTCTCTTCAAAATCAATTTCACATGAATAAATCCTAATTCACAGAAGAAACACATACCAGATTCAAAGATATAAAACATCTCAAATTAATGTTTAAAAAAAAACAAAGTCCTAAACTTTCATACAAAGACCGATATCAGATTACAAGTAAACACTGAATTAAAGTACTTGGAAAGCATAATAAAGATACTAATCACGTACAAAAACCACCGGACAATCATAAAATTATAATCGATTCTCACACTCTAAACCATTCTGTACACCAAATGTTACACCAAATTGACCCATTCTCAATAATGTTCTGTACATAGGACGACATGCAGTCACTTCATTCGCAAGAACACCCTTCACGAAGGATATCACACAATTCGCGGACAAACACTTATAATAGCTCTTAAACACAAGGGAAAACTGTCAAACAATTCTCACATAACACCGTAAGTGACTAAAAGAGGTCATGAAGTACATTTACATTATTAGAATACACTAAGTGCTCACAATGGCCAAGACACTTAGCATTTCCGGAATGACTATATTGGTCAGGACAATCTTAATTATCTCTTAGACAACTCATTTCACAACCCGGACAAGCAACTTAATGGTCACCTATGTATATGCCATACAAGAATCATTCATGTACAACCAATACATAATTTATGAAAGCATCTATATTTTCCAGAAACCAAACCTCTTTGCAACACAGGGGGAGTACACAACTTATCTAAGCAAGGTTTCCTCTATTGGAAAATTTTTTAGCTCTCATCACCATGGCCCTCATTCCAATACCAACATCCTATAGCCTAGAAATCAAAGATTTGTTCACACAAGAGCCTCAGAGATCTCGAAAATAAGAATTTCACCCAAACGAGAGATTTTCAAATGCTAGGGACGCAAATCCCAGTTGTTGCCAAGTTAAACTCATTCTTTGTCTTAAATCAAAGCAACAACACTGTCTATAAACTAAGCCACGACTTCATCTACATCTTAGGAGTGATATTCCCAACCTTAATACTTCTCAGTCACGTCAATTCAAATCTTCATTATACATTGTTTAGAAAAATCAAAATACCATATAGAGCACAAATGTCAAGATGATGTATACACAATTCTCAGTCCAAAGAGTTGCATCCTGATTTCCTTTTTACTAGAAAGTTTTCTACGAAAAGGTGACAAATATATGGTTGAACATCCAACACCAGAACGAGACATATCTCCAATCCGAACTGACTTAACTCTACATGTCCAACCCGAGTTAGTGAGTGGGGGAGTAAATGTATCCCCTAATTTCCTAATGAAATAATTCAAATAAGTTGATTAAATGGGCCAGAAGTTGGAAATATGGAATTGGGCCCAGAAACCAAGTGTGGCCCAGTAGTTTCAGGAGGTGCACTAAGTGGATACTACTGACAACTATCCACATTTGAATTCAAATGTCAAATGCCACGTGTTTGAGGGATAAGGAAACAGTTAGTATGTGGGACACGTGGAAGCAAGGAAGTGAAAGGAAAGAAGAAACCGTCTTGTAATGAAGGAGATACAGGAGTTATTTCTATTCAACTCAAACTGCATGAGAGACACATGTTTAAAGGAAAAGGGAGCAGTTGACAGGAAAGAGAATGTGGGTGACATCATGGGAAAGACACAACAATATAAAGGAGAAGGGGCTGAGGGAGAAAGCATCCTGAATAACCAACCACAAATACACACTGAACATTCTCTCATCATCTCAATATTCAGATCAACACTCATGAACAGATTTCTGACTCTCAATTCATCATTCTTATATCATCTACCGAAATTCATCCCTTATTTCCTTAGTATTTCATTATTTTGTATATTTCCATGTAATTTTCATTCTCTTGTAGTCATCTATATTGGTGACTCCTCTTTGTAATTCTCATAAATACTTAATAAAATATCATCTTTCACTTTAATTGTTCTTTTATCAATGTACACCATTTTTGGGTGATACAGGTTTGACCTAAACTACTCCAAACTTTAAATCAACACCCATATCCTTTCTCATTTTTTTTGTATTGAAGCTTAAACAGTGTTTAATCAGATTCAAAGTCATGAAAAACCCAAACCCTATTTCGGATTCTCTCAAATCTCACTTGAAATCAAAGAAAAATGTGTAGAAATGGAAATAGAAACTTACCCAAATGAGGAAGAGTGTAGGGAGGCAAATGAGGAATGAATTGAAGAAGGGCAGGAGGGACGTCCACCCACGCCGCCGTCAACGCCAATGGCGGAGAGAGAGAGAGAGAATGCAGGGAGTGAGGTGGAGAGGAGGGGGTCCACAGTTTTTGAGTGTTTGAGGAAGGAGGAAGATTATTTCTTTTTTTTTAACAAATAAACTATGTTCCATTAACTAAGGAAATAGTCCCTCCAGTCCTAAATATAAGTTGCAGTTGATTTTTTTGGAGATATTAAGGTTACAAAATATGCTACTCACCCGTTCCTAAATACTCCCTCCGTTCCTCAATATAAGTTCACTTTGGTTAATTTGGGGAGATTAAGGAAGATAATAAAATTACATGATCTTCCCAAAATCCCCTCAATTACTTAACTTTAAAAGGGGAGGGGTTTTCAATGAAAAGAGGGAGTATAAGGGTAGTTTGGGCAAAACTTGAGATAAAATAGGAAGTGATCTTATATTTAGGAACTTATCCACTTCCCCAAAGTGATCTTATATTTGAACGGAGGGAGTATAAGATCACTTTGGCTAATTTAGAAAGATTAAGGAAGGCTTTCCAATGAATTAGGATTACATGATTTTCCCAAAATACCCACCACTTAAATTTAAAAGACAAATAGGGATTTGAGAGAGAAGTGAGGGAGCTAATAATTATAAGGGTAATTTGGACCAAAATTGAGACAAAATAGAAAGTGATATTATATTTAGGAACTTATCCACTTCCCCAAAGTGATCTTATATTTAGGAATGGATGGAGTATTAAATTATGACATATTTTATAAATTTTTAGATTAAATTAACTAGTTAAAAGGAAAAAATTAGTTAATTCAATTTATAAATGACTTATTTTGTTTTTTTAGGATTTTCCAAAAAATTCTACCGTGACTTATATTTAGTTAGATTGTACAAAAAATGTCCAGATACTAACTCATCAGGACAGTGTATCAAAAGAAAAGTGTTTCTAACTCCTACATTGGTTCCTGTAGTCTAAACTTGGAGACTTATATTGAGGTTTGAGGAAGGAGGAAGATGATTTTTAATTATATGTATTAGGGTTTTAGGGCAAATGGGTAAATTTACTTATTTAGGTTTCCCATTTTAAATTCTTTTTTTTATTACAACCCCATTTTAAATTCTTAACTTGAAGCAAATTGAAAAAGTATATATTCTATACACCAATTTATCTACATTTCTATCCAATCAATTCTTTACTTTTTAACTATTTCTCCTTTAATTTCAGTTTCTAGAGGAAATAAGCATCTTAATTTCTAAAAATACATTTATTCTCCAAAATATTTCAATTCATTTGAATTTCACCTTGAAGCTTCCCAATCCAAAAAATTCAAACTTATATACTACAAATCCCTAATTAATTTTTTTAGGATGTCCAAAGAACAAAAGGATGTTCCACATGGTCCCCATCCCCCCCTTGACTTGTCATGACAATACTTTTTGGGCAATTTCATCTTTGTTAGAATCTCAAGTTTTGATGAAGACTAGAATATGAAAGAATGAACCAAGCACTTAGAAAGCATTAGGACAATATAGAACCCCAAGTAAGAGTGCAACCGGATGTGGATTTACTTCCGGATAGACTAGGACTAGCGCTCGCGGATGAACGTCTCATCCCCCAGCGACAGCAAGCACTTTACTAAGCAAATAACTTAGTCTAGAAACACTAGATATACCAAACCTTAAGACTAAGCTAAGATGCAACCGGATGTGGATTTACTTCCGATTGAATTAAGACTAGCGCTGGCTGTTGGTATAGATAACACTAAGCGCCAGTGAACATAACCCACTTCCAGTAGAATTGCTTCCGATTGCTTAGTGACTAGCGCTAGCTGTTGGATTGAAGGACACTGAGCGAGAGTGAGTAAAGGTAAATATAACCCTTCGTCCAGTAGTAGTGCTTCTGGATGTGAAATTGCTTCCGGATGCAAGGAAGCCATCTTAGACTAAGTGAACTCCCACTGCATGTGACTATGTGCTTATATTGTTAGACTAACGTTCAAGTGCAGCACACTAAGTAGAGTTGCTTCCGGATGTGAATCTGCTTCTGCAAGCAATCAGAATGTCAGAACGTTCAGAAGTGCAGTGTCAGAATGCTTTTGTCAGAGCAGAGTTGTCAGAACTACTTTTCAGAGATAAAGCAAGTCAACCCTGCTAAGCATTAATGAAGCATTAAATGGGCAAACGGTAACATGGGAAAAACGGCCATATTCAAACGGCTAACCCACCTACCAAGAGTGAGAATACTTGAAGACTATATAAAGAAGCTCACCTTCGTTTATGAAACTATCTAATATCTTTGACATCTTGAAGAAAGCTAGAGAGAGAAATCGAGAAATCCTTCAAGCATTCAAAGCTGCCCAGAAAAGAGAAAGAGCATTTAACTCATTGAGTGATCTTTTCATCTACTTATCTTGTACTCTTTGTAGTTAAGTCTCTTCTTGTATTAAGAGCATTCATTGTACTTAAGTGTGTAACATTATCTGTTCTTGAAGAGAACTTAGTTAGAAAATCCTTTATTTGTAAAGGTTGAACCCTTGCTGGTTGTAAGGGGGAGCTAGTTAGAAAGGTTGCAAGTGAGCCTTGAGTAAAACTTGTGGTTGTAAGGTTGCAAGTGATCCCGTTCAAAACTTGCGGTTGTAAAGGTTCCAGGTGAACCCGTTGTAAAACCTGGGGATAGTGGAACTCGGCCTGGGTGGTTGAGAACTGGACGTAGGTCAGGAAGACCGAACCAGTATAAACTCTTGTGTTGTTTTTATTTGAGTTTTTATTTTGTAGCACAATTTACCCCCCCTCTTGTGCATTCATTACTTTCATTTGGTATCAGAGCGGGTCTTTCTCACTTGATTCCAACGAATCCAGAAAGTAAAAGATCCAGTAATGGATACAGATTACTCCTTGCCAGATGTCTCTATTCAACCCAACAAGCCCCCAGGCTTTGATGGGTATAATTATCCATTCTGGAAATTTCGAATGGAGACTTACATCAAGTCCAGTGACATCCGACTCTGGGATGTGATTGAACGTGGGGATCACACTCCCCTAGATGAAGATGGGTTTGCAAAGCAGCGATCCAGATACACCAATGAGGACTATGCTCTAGTCCAGCTAAACTTCAGGGCCATGCACTACATTCAGTGTGCTCTCAGCCCTAAGGAGTTTCATAGGATCAGCCACCACAAAACTGCTAAGGATATGTGGGAGGCTCTTGAGGCTGCTCACTCTGGAACCAGGGGAGTGAAGGCAAGACGAGTTGAGATGCTGGTGGAAGAGTTTCACAAATTCGCCATGATTAGTCCAACTGAGCCAATCAGAGAGCTGGAGCTCAGGTTCACTCACCTTATCAATAACCTGGCCTCCTTGGGCAAGGACATTCCTGAAAGAGAGCAAGTCAGCAAGATCTTAAAGGTCTTGAAAGGTGATTGGATCACCAAAGTAACCATCTTGCAGGAAGTCCAAGGAGAGTCAACCAGCTCCATCACTGCACTTTTTGGTACTCTGGCTGAATACGAACCAACTCTGCTGGCTCAGAGAGCTCCTCAAGCTTCGTCCAAAACCAAGAACCTTGCCCTTGTTGCTCCCAGCAAGGAGATTGATGATGATGATGAGGATGATGAGGAGGAAGTGGACGATGAGGAGATGGCCATGATGGTGAGGAAGTTCAGAAAGTTCTTCAAGAAGAAAGGAGGCTTCCAGAAAGGTGATTACAGTCAGAGGAAGGGATACAAGAAGGAGAAGGCCCCCGTGTGCTTTGAGTGTAAAAAGCCTGGTCACTTCAAGGCTGAGTGTCCAAGCTTGCAGAGATCAAAGGGGAAAGATAAAAGAAAAGCCTTCGTATCCTCTATCTGGGTAAATAGCTCAGACGATGAAGCAAGTGATGAGGAAGAAGTTGCCAACCTCTGCCTGGTGGCCAGAGAAGATGATGAGGAAGCATCCTCAGATTTTGATCTCACCCAGGAGGACAATGAGGTAACTTTTGCTGAACTACAAGAGGCTTACAATGAGGTTCATGAAGAATTCTCTAGATTATGTAAAGCCTATAAAGTGTTGAAAGTTAAAAAGGAATCACTTGAGTCCAAGGTGGACTCACTGAGTGAAGAGCTAGTGGAAGCCAGAAAGCTTCCGGTAGTGAATGGCAAGGGTTCTCCCCAAGCAGAACCCAATGCCCCAACACTTGAGAGCTGCCCTAGTTGCAGCAAAATCTCAGCTGAAAGAGATAAACTGCAAAAAGCCCTGCAGAAGTTCACAAATGGATCTGAAATGCTAAATATCATTCTAATGAATCAAGGAGTTGGAAATATGAGAATACTTGAAGACTATATAAAGGAGCTCACCTTCGTTTATGAAGCTATCTAATATCTTTGACATCTTGAAGAAAGCTAGAGAGAGAAATCGAGAAATCCTTCAAGCATTCAAAGCTGCCCAGAAAAGAGAAAGAGCATTTAACTCATTGAGTGATCTTTTCATCTACTTATCTTGTACTCTTTGTAGTTAAGTCTCTTCTTGTATTAAGAGCATTCATTGTACTTAAGTGTGTAACATTATCTGTTCTTGAAGAGAACTTAGTTAGAAAATCCTTTATTTGTAAAGGTTGAACCCTTGCTGGTTGTAAGGGGGAGCTAGTTAGAAAGGTTGCAAGTGAGCCTTGAGTAAAACTTGTGGTTGTAAGGTTGCAAGTGATCCCGTTCAAAACTTGCGGTTGTAAAGGTTCCAGGTGAACCCGTTGTAAAACCCGGGGTGGTTGAGAACTTGACGTAGGTCAGGAAAACCGAACCATTATAAACTCTTGTGTTGTTTTTATTTGAGTTTTTATTTTGTAGCACAATTCACCCCCCCTCTTGTGCATCCATTACTTTCAATCTTCACCAAAAGACCTTTCATCAATATCTCCCTTGTCCACCATAGACATAGTAGACCTTTCTCTGCTTCTCTATGTGTTTGGGAAAAGTGGTGGAGAAATGGTTTTTTTTTTCAATATGGTTTTTAAAAGTTGGTTTGGGTAAAAGTTGGTTTGCGATAAATGATTTATGTTTGGATCCATATTTGTAGAAGTGTTTTTTTTTCAAACTAACTTTTACAAACATGTTTGGATAGTGATTTTGAGAAATCAGTTTAGATAGAAACATGATATTTATTGAATAATAGACAATTAAAATATTCATATATTTTCAATAATTTAAAATTAAAAAATTTAATAGATTAAATTGCATAAGGTTTTCAATAATTGAAAATAAGAAAAATTCATCGAAAAAAAGAAAATAAGAAAAATTTAATACATTAAAATGCATATAAATTAGATGTCATATCTATCTACATTACATTTGGATGATTGAATTACATTAATTAGTTGTGTAATTCTATTATCATTATTATAAGTCACCAACTACCAATTTTTCTTGGTCCATTTTATAGGTCACTTCATGATTTTGATGACAATTATTTTCATCTATCAAACTTCCATTTTCTTGAGCTTCTTTAAAATGAGTGTCAGATCGAAAATTCCTTCTACTAAAGTTCTGTATAGTGCGTCATGCACAAAACAATCGAACTTGTGTTGAAAACTTATAGTTACACATTTTGTATAAGATTTCAAATCTATCTTTCCACATACTAAAAGTCCTATGTATACTACACCTCAAACTTGAAAGCTAAAAGTTAAATGTCTCATTGTCATTTTAAAATAATTCTTGCAATACCCTATTATTCCCTCCTATCATTATTATAAGTTACCAACTACCAATTTTTCTTGGTCTATTTTATAAGTCACTTCATGGTTTCCAATGTGCATTAATTATTTTTCCATATATACTTATATTTAATAGAGGTAGTGGTAGAGAGTAATAATTAATAGTTTTGGAAATAAGTGTAATTATTGGGGGTAGTATTGAAAATTACTTGAATTGTAGGACAAATTAAATGCATTTAACCAATTTTATTCGTATATGAGAAAAATTCCTATGAGAGTACAAGACCCAAACATATACTAAAAAAGATGCTCATAAACCATTTCAAATAATCTGGTTGGTGCCACCAAAAGCTCCGAATTGAAGTTTCTCAAAAACCAGTTTCTCAAACTGGTTTACTCAAATAAGCTGGTCAGAAATAAACAGGACCCAAACATGACTAAAAGCCCAAAAACTGTTTATGTAGCTCCAACCAGCTTATTAGGGTTCATAAACGGTTCCCAAACACACCCTTAATCGCTCTCGCTCTCTCATGTTTCTCACTAACCCATAGACAAAGCCGCACTCTCTCATCTCTTACAGCAACAAAGCTCGGATCTATTGCCATTGAGTGTAAAACTATTCAAGTTAATATTAGGTAAAAAATTGATACAAAGTTGTTTTTGTTGTGTAATCTTTGTGAACTAACACAACATAATGTTGACACACTAAGGGTCTGTTTGGTTGGCCCAAGAAAGTAAGAGTGAAATGGAAAGTGGAGAAAGTTTTGATTTTTTGGTAATTTACCTCTATCTCTGGGCCCACAAGTTTTCTCTCTCTATCTCACACTTTTTCTGGGCCCCACAAACTTTACTTTCCCATCATTACTTAATTTACCTCCACTTTCCATCTTCACCCTTTCACTTTCTAATTCTTCACTTTCTCTTCATACAACCAAACACACCCTAAAATATCTATAATATTTAACTCAAAATTAATATTATATTATACCCATAAACTAACTAAAGTCTAGGTCATGTGTAAGTTAAATGTTCATACTCCAACCCATCGTCCGTGGGTTCAGTGGTGAAGGGATTGAACAATGAGCACCGGGTTAACTACCACGTCGCGAGTTCGATCCTGGGGAGTGACACTTTGTTGTGTCTCCATCGCGGCGCTTGGGGAGGCATTTCTGTAGCTAAGTGAAGCTGAGAGTAACCTACCTGTGTGGACAGACATTAAGGGCTTGTTGGTCATGCTCCAGAGCCCACAGGGACAGGCCCCAGTGGGATCATGAGTTAGATGCCCTGCCCTTGGATTGGGTTGAGCCCAAACCTCTTCCTAAAATTTCTTTCACCAAAAAAAATGTTCATACTTCATACAAGAATTCGATTCCATTGACATATCAATGTTTTCACCCTTGGATTAACATCAGTAGACATTGTTTCCTCCCTTGAATCATCATCAGTAGTCATTGTTTCCTCCCTTGAATCATCAGAAGTCATTGTTCCCTCCCTTGAATCATCATTAGGCATTGTTCCCTCACTTTCATCATCATCAGTAGTTATAGTATCGATTGAGCTGCATGACTCACCTGAATTTGGATCACTGTAGGCATGGAAAATGGAAAAGTCAATCAACATTGAACAAAGAGAGAGGAAATAGGTAACAATATGGATGATACAATAAAACCGTAAAGAGGGGAATGCAGATGTAAGTGTGTATTTCAAGGTGAGCTTCAAATTTAGGCCAACTTACACTGCCACAGCCACGACATCGAGAATAGTATAGCCACGAGCAATACGGAAAGTCTTAGTATCTTCAAGAACAATTTTGGGCACATCTCCTGAAACTGAGAATCTAGTGTAATTGACAAAGATTTGACGATAACGATCATTCCAATGCCACACAATGCAGAAGCTATTGTTAGCAAGGACAAGGAGATTGAAAGGCATTTCACAAGGAAACCAAAAGGAATAAGGAAGGTCAACCAAATAAAGTTCCATATTTTGGCAAAGATCATAGGATCGGAATTTTGAGGAGTCAGAATCATAAGTAAAGAATTCCATTATCCGCAACATTGTAGCAAGAAGCTACCTGAGCAACATGGTAAGGCCATTTTCCCTCAGAGTGGGCAGTCCAAGTGTAGCTGCTGCAGTCAAGTTTCAGCAAGGAGGTAGAGCCATTTTTGTTCATGTAGGCATCAACTGTGCCTTGGGGATGAACATGTAGTAAAAACTGGGTAACCGGAGAAATCAGCATGTGAAGGAAAAATTTCCTCACTGCCGAGAGAGAGAGAGGGAGGAAGGGAGGGAGGGAGGGAGAGAGAACGCAGGGAGTGAGGTGGAGGGGTGGGGGTCGAGATTTTTTGAGTGTTGGAGGAAGGAGGAAGATGATTTTTTTTTTTATCAAAAGATGATTTTTTTTGAGTGAAGGAGGAAGATGATTTTTTTTAGTGAAGGAGGAAGATGACTTTTAATAATATGTGTTGGGGTTTTAGGGCAAATGTGTATATTTACTTATTTACTTTTCTCATTTTAAATTCTTAACTTAGAGCAAATTGGAAAAAAAAATATTCTATACACCAATTTATCTATATTTCTATCCAATAATTCTTTAGTCTAACTATTTCTCCTTTAATTTCAAGAGGAAATGAGCAAATTAATTTCTAAGAATAAATTTATTCTCCAAAATATTTCAATTCATTCACCTTGAAGCTTCCCAACTCATCAAATTCCAAAAATTTAAACTTAGATTACTACAAATCCCTAATTAAATTTTTCAGGATGTTACACATCCAAAGAACTAAAGGATGTTCCACATGGTCCCCATCTCCTCCTTACCTGTCATGACAATACTTTTGGTAATTTCATCTTCGCCAAAAGACCTTTCATGAGTATCTCCCTTGTCCACCATAGACATAGTAGACCTTTCCCTGCTTCTCAATCGCTCTCGCTCTCTCATGTTTCTCACTAACCCATAGACAAAGCCGCACTCTCTCATCTCTTACAGCAATAAAGCTTGGATCTATTGCCATTGAGTGTAAAACTATTCAAGTTAATATTAGGTAAAAAATTTGATACAAAGTTGTTTTTGATGTGTAATCTTTGTGAACTAACACAACATAATGTTGACACATTAAAATATCTATAATATTTAGCTCAAAATTAAAATATTATACCCATAAACTAACTAAACTCTAGGTCATGTGTAAGTTAAATGTTCATACTTCATACAAGAATTTGATTCCATTGACATATCAATGTTTTCACCCTTGGATTATCATCAGTAGACATTGTTCCCTCCCTTGAATCATCAGTAGTCATTGTTCCCTCCCTATCATCATCAGTAGTCACTGCTCCCTCCCTTAAATCATCATCAGTAGTTATAGTATCGATTGAGCTGCGTGACTCACCTGAATTTGGATCACTTTAGACATGGAAAATGGAAAGGGTCAGTCAACATTGGACATAGAGAAAGGAAATGGGTAAGAATATAGATGATACAATAAAACAGAAAGGGGGGGAATGCAGAAGTAGAATTGTGAGTGTTTGTGTTGTGTGTGTTTCAAGGTGAGCTTCAAATTTAGGCCAACTTACACTGACACAGCCACGACATTGAGAATAGTATAGCCACGAGCAATAGGGAAAGTCTTAGTATCTTCAAGAACAATTTTGGGCACATCTCCTGAAACTGAGAATCTAGCATACATGATAAACATTTGACGATAACAATCACTCAAGTGCCACACAATGCAGAAACTATTGTTAGCAAGGACAAGGAGATTGAAAGGCAAATCACGAGGAAACCAAGTGGAATTTGGAAGGTCAACCACATAAAGTTCCACATTTTGGCAAAGATCATAGGATCGGAATTTTGAGGAGTCAGAATCATAGGAGTAAAGAATCCCATTATCCACAACATTGTAGCAATCAGCTAACTGAGCAACAGGGTAAGGCCATTTTCCCTCACAGACAACAGTCCAAGTGTAGCTGCTGCAGTCAAGTTTCAGCAAGGAGGCTGAGCCACTTTCGTTCATGTAGGCATCAACTGTGCCTGGGGATGAACATGTAGCAAAAACTGGGTAACCATTCAAATCAGCATGTGGAGGAAAACGTTTTACTTCTCCGCTATGAACATTGAGACAAAAAACCGGAGGACTAGGAGGAAGGAATTTATCATGGCTGATGAGATAACCACGAAAAACAACCAACCATTCATCATCGACATTAAAACTTATACCATTGCAGTGATAGAATGACAAAGTGCAGCACCGTTGCCAACCATCATTTGGCCTGCTGGTGTCTATAAATTGTATAAACCTGGAAGTCTCTGGATTTGAATGATGAAGCGAAGCCATGGTGGTGCCACCAAGCATATAAATGCGTGAACCAACCACTTGGCATGTGGCATACATAAGAGCAGAATCAAAGGGATTCTTGGGCTGATTTACCCCTTCAAAAGCCGGTGTCATTTCAACAACACCACCTTCACCTGGTTTGATCACATACCAAGCATTAACTGAACCTTTGAAAGAATTTTTAGCATGACCTTCCGGGAAACCAAGGATGTGAACATAGATGGACTTCTCCATCCTTTGCTCCTCTGACCACGGCAACACAAGACAACAAGACTTTGATTACACAATCATAACAGAGAAGCCAAATATAAAATAAGCCAAAGTAAAAAAGGAAAACTGTGAAATATAAAACAGAACAATTTCCCACATTTATGACAAACAACAGAACATTCTCCAACCCTACATGCAAGATACTCTCTCAATCCAGTTTCTGATGGAAAATTCTAGATTCAACTCAAATAAAATGCTGCAGAGATAGATTTTTGAAGTTTGATACTTAAGGTGCCTCTAACTTGTCAGATTTCTTCAACACCAAAAATCTAGGGTTTTATAAATATGAACAAATCTCATATTAACCTTCAAAGGAAACCTCAAATCCTTTACAGCATCCAAAATCGAAGCTTTAGACTCTCTACAACCCATTATTAAACAGGAATCCCAACCAATTTCGGACCTACAATCAACTCGCCCAAAAACCAAAGAATGAGGGTAGAAATCGATGGAAGAGACTAACCAGAGACTGTTTCCGCCGTTGCCTGCGCTGTCGGCAGCAACCTCCGCCGTGGATCGCCGGAAATGACCCTAAAGGCGGCGGACAAGCCGAAAGAATCAAAGGAGGAAGGCAAGGTGATAAATCGAGTAAGACAAGTAGGGAGCTAGAAGAGAGGGTGGTCCGGTGTGAGGAGAGAAAGGACGAAGGAAGTGATGATGTGTGAGAGGGATGCCTTGGGTCGCCGGAGATGCCGCTGGGAAGATGAAGAAAGCGGAGAAGATGAGGATGAGGGGCCTCACGGCTTGGAATGGGGAGAAGGGTCGGTGTTTGTCACACACACACACACTATATATATATATATATATATATATATATATATATATATATATATATACACACACACAAAATTCCAATTTACTACTTTTTTTTAATTTAAAATTAAAATTATAAATCCACATGCCAACTAAGCAAATTAAACGGTGTTAGTTGACATAAATTCATATAAATTCATTTGATTTTGTTTTCTTTCACCAAAATGATGTTTAGACTTTAAAGTACTCCCTCCGTTCCTAAATATAAGATCACTTTGGTTAATTTGGGGAGATTAAGGAAGACAATAAAATTACATGATCTTCCCAAAATCCCCTCAATTATTTAACTTTAAAAGGAGGAGGAGGGGCTTTCAATGAAAGGAGGTAGTATAAGGGTAGTTTGGGCAAAACTTGAGATAAAATAGGAAGTGATCTTATATTTAGGAACTTATCCACTTCCCCAAAGTGATCTTATATTTAGGAACGGAGGGAGTATTTTTAATAAAATTTCAAATAGGGGTGTTCAGGGAACGTGAGAGGATCGGGATACCTCTGTCTTGTGTCCCGTCACGAAAAAGGCTCGGAACAGGGTTTCCGTCCTGTGTCCCCTCTCGTCCCAAACTTTGTCCCGTCCCGACGGGATGGGAAAATTTCCGAATTTTTTTAAAAAAAATTTTAAATGAAAAAATGAACGGTTGGATTAGTGACTGGATCTTTGGTGTGGCCTCAATAAGCTGTAGAAGAGAAGTATTATTCAATTCGTAGGAAACAGAAACCTAGTTATTAGATTTCGTGTTCCTACTTTTCCCGCCGTTGGATCGTTGCACAATTTTGGCAGGTTGTTCTACAGACTACATTCGTCGTTTTGACCGGATGGATCACGAATTAAAGCTTTATTATGGGATTTATAAGGCGTATAGTACAAGGCATTTTCTGGTTGATAGAAACAAAAAACCCGGTAACAAAATTAGCAATTATAAAGGTTCCAACCGTTAGATCGTCTTGAAAATTGGTCAGATGATTTCAAACATTCCAATTTTGAATTCCACCGAATCGATCAAGATTTTAAGCAATAGATTAGGAATATTCAAGGAGACATTAGCAAAGGGGAAAACTAAGCTGTTGTGAGATTGGAGCGAATTACCAGGTAAGTATAATTATTTGTTTGCGTGTGTGTGTGTGGGTTAGCAAGTTTTTCAAAATTATATTTTGAAAAATTATCTACGCACACATGTTTGAATTATATTCATTATAAAATTGTTTGGTGGAGTATGTTATTTTGAAAGGCATAAAGGTGTGTATTTCATGTTTTGAAATTATTATGCATTAATGATTTGTTTCATGTACGTTTTTATGAAAGTTTGATGGTTTTGTGTCATACTACCTCCGGTCCTAATATAGGACCTAATTGAGTTTTTTTTGGAGAGATTAAGGTTGTGAAATAGGTTATTAAATGATGACATATTTGATATATTTTTAAATTATCCATTAGTTTATAGGTAAAATAAACTAGTTTAACGGAAAAAAATTAGTTAAATCAATTTATAATTAACTTATTTTGGTTTTTTAAGGATTTTCCAGAAAAGTCAATTAGGTCTTATATTTAGGACCGGAGGGAGTACTATTTTGGGGTGTTGCATACGTTGATTGATGTGGTTTGTGTGTGTGACACCGGTATATTGGATATATGTCATCCATGGATGAGGTACCCTGCAAGATCTACAAGGACTAAATGAGAGAGAATGAAATATAAAATACGAATTGGGGGAGAACGTCACCGGGAAATGAAATATAGAAATAAGAATTGTGAGGAAAACGCCCCCGGGAAATGAAATATATAAAGACGAATTGGGGGAGAACGCCCCGGGTACCGGTATTTGTGTGTTTTGCTTGTGATTGCAAAGTTTTGATTTTGAGATTCCAAATGGTTGAATAATTTATATATGGATTGTCATTATGTAACTAATTGTTACATGTCACATGTTTTGAATCTTTATTATATATAATGCTCCATTGAACACCTTATTAGCACACACATCCACGAAGGCAAGTAGTTATAGTTGCAATTGGGTCTACCCCGGTTTTTATCATTTTTCAGGTTCGGGCAGCGTAGTAGACGATCAAGGGAGAGTTCCAGGGACTTCTCAGTAAAAGTGAGTTGCTAGGGGCCACATTAGGATTTCATAAATTCATATTTGCATTTATTAGGGTTTCTATATTTCTTTAATTCGACGAATTATTGTTTTTAGTATTTTCATTATTTCCTTGAGAATTCATTCAAGTCTAGCATGCATAGCCGGGATTGAATAATTGAACTTCTAAGTATGAACTATGTTTTTCTTGATTACTCGGAGTGAATGTTTTAGAATTTAGTTTAATCTTTTCTAACCATGATACGAGTAGTTTACATAATTTAGATATTTAAATTTTTCTATCATGGTTAGGTGGTAAATAGCAATTCAGGAAATAAGTATTATCCTTTATAACTATGTTAGCTATTTAATCAAGATAATTCCTTTTTCTAACATAGTTAGCACTATAATTATTTTAGTGAATTAAGTTAAGTTCTTTTTCTAACTATGTTAGGTATTAAATCAAGTTAGTCTCTTATTCTAACATAGTTATTGAATTAAGTAAAATTCTTTTCTAACTATATTAGACATTTAATCAAGTTAATTTCTTTTTCTAACATAGTTAGTATCATAATTATTTTAGTGAATTAAGTTAAGTTCTTTTTCTAACTATGTTAGTCATAAATATATTTTCTTGTCTCATAATCACAAACCACATTTCTAAACACTAATAACCCTTTGGCTAAACAGGAAGAAAAATAATTCCCTATAATCAAAATGCACCAAGTTTAACATTAAACCATTTTTTTGGTTCGATCAAGAAAAATGTGTAGAAATGAAAATAGAAACTTACCCAAATGAGGAAGAGTGTAAGGAGGCAAATGAGAAATGAATTGAAGAAGGGCAGGAGGGACGTCCACCCTCGCCGCCGTCAACGCCAACGGCGGAGAGAGAGAGAGAGAGAAAATGCAGGGAGTGAGGTGGAGGGGTGGGGGTCCACAGTTTTTGAGTGTTTGAGGAAGGAGGAAGATGATTTCTTTTTGTTTTTTTTTTAACAAAGGAAGTGTGTTCCATTAACTAAGGAACTAGTCCCTCGAGTCCTAAATATAAGTTACAATTGACTTTTTTTTGAAGATATTAAGGTTACAAAATATGCTACTCCCTCTGTTCCTAAATATAAAATCACTTTAGCAAATTTGGAGAGATTAAGGAAGACATTCCAATGAGTTAGGATTAGATGAAATTTCCAAAATACGGCACTTGAGTTTTAAAAATATCCTCTCACTTTCAAACCACTATTTTTTGGGTGAAGGGAGTATAAGGGTAATTTGGGGAAAACTTGAGTCAAATTAGAAAGTGATCCTATATTTAGGAAAAAACTCTCCTCCTTAAAGTGATCTTATATTTAAGAACGGAGAGAGTATTAAATTATGACATATTTTATAAATTTTTAGATTAAACAAACTAGTTTAAGGGAAAAAATTAGTTAAATTAATTTATAATTGACTTATTTTGCTTTTTTAGGATTTTTCAAAAAAGTCAACCATTACTTATATTTAGGACCAGAAGGAGTAGTTAGATTGTACAAAAATGTCCAGATGCTAACTCATCAGGACAGTGTATCAAAAGAAAAGTGTTTCTAACCCCTACATTGGTTCCTGTAGTCTAAACTTGGAGACTGATATTGGGGTTTGAGGAAGGAGGAAGATGATTTTTAATTATATGCATTACGGTTTTAGGGCAAATGGGTATATTTACTTATTTAGGTTTCCCATTTTAAATTCTTAACTTAAAGCAAATTGAAAAAAAATATATTCTATACACCAATTTATCTACATTTCTATCCAATCAATTCTTTACTCTTTAACTATTTCTCCTTTAATTTCAATTTCTAGAGGAAATAAGCATCTTAATTTCTAAGAATCCATTTATTCGCCAAAATATTTCAATTCATTTGAATTTCACCTTGAAGCTTCCCAATCCAAAAATTCAAACTTAGATACTACAAATCTAAGCATCTTAATTTCTAAAAATACATTTATTCTCTAAAATATTTCAATTCATTTGATTTTCACCTTGAAGCTTCCCAATCCAAAAATTCAAACTTAGATACTACAAATCCCTAATTAATTTTTTCAGGATGTGTAAAAGGATGTTCCACATGGTCATCCAAAGAACAAAAGGATGTTCCACATGGTCCCCATCCCCCCTTACCTGTTTTTGGCAATTCCATCTTCACCAAAAGACCTTTCATCAGTATCTCCCTTGTCAACCATAGACATAGTAGACCTTTCCCTCCTTCTCAATCGCTCTCGCTCTCGCTCTCTCATCTTTCTCACTAACCCATAGACAAAGCCACACTCTCGCATAGGGGTGGGCATACGGTTTCTCGGTTCAAAACCGAACCTAAACGAAATTAACTGATAATCGAATTGTCTACAAATTGTGAACCGAAACCGAATAATCAATAACCATAACCGAAAAACCGAATTAATTTCGGTTTGATTATGGTTATTTTTCGGTTATTTTTGCCTTTTTGGGTTATTTTTGTTTTATGGCCTAAACAAATTTTTTTAATATTGGTCATGCATTTGAAGATTCCTCCCCACCTAGTTATACTTTCAACATAATCTATACAATTTTTTCTCACAAAATAAGAGCAATTAAAATTCAAAGTATCAACCAACCAAAAAGTACATTCAAACAGCAAGCATTTTTAGGATAACAACCAACAAAAATAACATAGCCACCTAATTTGTCCTAATCTTGAATGGTGGATAGCAAACTCAACATAAACATCAAATGGGTTAAACCAACTTTTGGTCCCTATAGTTTTATGTGATTTGGGTTTTAGTCCCTAGAGTTTAAAAGTGGAGGTTTTGGTCCTTATAGTTAACATTCATTTTGGTTTTAGTCCTATACTTTCAAAAAAAAGGTTTTGGTCCTTCAAGTTTCATTTTGGTCCTTCAAGTTTCATTTTATTCAAACATATGGTCCCTATAGTTTGACAAGGACTTGATGGTGTTAAATAAACTGACATGTCAGTAATGATGTTAGCTTACATGGAAAAAAACAATTATAATTAAAAATGATTAATTATTTTTTAAAAAAAAAAAGAAAAAGGAAAATCTTCTTGCACACCTCCTCCTTCTTCCTCATCCTCCCCCACCTCCACGTCCATCCAAACCACAAAATCAACTTCAACATCGGCCTCTTCTTCCTCCATTTCAGCTTCCATTACTGCCTCTCTCATGGACGCTTCTTTAGCCAAAGCCACCAGATCTATATCACAAACCCACAACAACCACATCCAGCACCACGTCAGAGAAGAAGTCCACCAAGGACAGGCACACGAAGGTCGACGGCCGAGGTCGGAGAGTCCGCAAGTCGGCCACGTGCGCCGCCAGAGTTCAGATAAGATTTGCAATTGCAAAGTAAACTGAAAAATTAGATTTCATAAACGAAAACAATCATTTTTAACATAAGTAGCCCCATAACAAAAACAATCACCAATTCGCTCATATATCCCAACCACGAAGACGAAGGACAAGGTAGCCTCCTTCTGTAAATTATAAACATTGTTGGATTTGGGGTTGGGAGATAGGTTAGTGTCTGAAACTAAGAGGAAGAGAGAATGGTGGGGGAAGAGGAGGACGAGCAAGAAGCAGGAGTGGGGGAAAATTTTCTTCTTTTTTTTTTAAAAAATAATTAACCATTTTTAATTATAATTGTTTTTCCATGTAAGCTAACACATCATCGTTGACATGTTAGCTCATTTAACACCATTAAGTCCTTGTCACACTATAGGGATCATATATTTGAACAAAATGAAACTTGAAGAACCAAAACCCCTTTTTTGAAAGTATATGGACTAAAACCAAAATGAATGTAAACTATAAGGACCAAAACCTCCACTTTTAAACTCTAGGGACTAAAACCCAAATCATATCAAACTATAGGGACCAAAAGTTGGTTTAACCCACATCAAATTCATTGTTCACTAAAGATCCTCCAAAAGCACATAGTCAACATGTAATTTTTTGCTTCAACCAAAGCAAAAACACATCCTGCAAAAGAACAACTAAATTAAAAATCAACCGAAAGCCAATAAACTAAATCAATCAAAAGCTAGTAAAAATATTATACAAAAATATAAAACCATTGTTTACATGATGTAGTTGAAACGTGTGGCTGTCACCCAAGAGGGGGGTGAATTGGGTGGGAGAATAAAACTTAAACTTTTCTTTTAAAACAATTCTTTTTGTGCTTGAAGAAAATGACAATGAATCATGCTATGCACAAATAAGTTTGTGATGGTGTGGTGCTAGAAGTGTGAAGATCAAAACAGAAACAACACACACAGATTTATCCTGGTTCGGTCACTTCCAGACCTACATCCAGTCCCCAAACTTCACCTGAGATTTTCAATCCACTAAACTTCTTGTTTACTCCAGGCACAAGAAAGCCTTTACACCTTAAGTTTTACGAACACGGGTTCGCCTAACAACCCACAGGTTTTGCAACGGGCTTACCTGCAAACCTTTACAACCGCAAGTTTTACAACGGGATCACTTGCAACCTTACAACCACAAGTTTTACACAGACTCACTTGCAACCTTGGAGATTTAGAAAACCTCTAAATACTCTCCCCCTTACTTTTGTAATGTTACAACACTGTTCTTCAAGCACCAAGCTTTAGAACAGCCTCTCTTGATTAGAGGATTTGATAATATGTTCACTCTATGAACTGATTATGATAAACACTTAAGTACAATGAATGCTCTCAATAAATGAAGAGACTTAACTACAAAGAGTACAAGATAAGTAGATGATAAGAACTCTCAATGTATTAAGTGCTCTCTTGCTTTTATGGGCAGCTTTGAATGCTTGAAGAATGCTCTCAGTTTCTCTCTCTAGATTTCTGCGTTTTTTCTCCAAGTTATCTTCATAAATGAAGATGAGCTTCTTTATATAGGATCTTCAAGTATTCTCTCTCTTGGTAGGTAACAATGCCGTTTGAATATAGCTGTTATTCCCATGTTACCGTTGCTCATTAATGCTCCATCAATGCTCAGCAGGGTTGACTTTGCTTTATCTCTGAAAAGCAACTCTGACAACTCTGCTCTGCCAAAAAGCACTCTGACACTGCACTGCTGTACGTTCTGACATTCTGATTGCTACCGGAAGCAATTCCACATCCGGAAGCAACATCACTCAGTGCTGCACTTGAACGTTAGTCTTGCAATATTAACACATAGTCACATGCAGTGGGAATTCATTTTGTCTAAGGAAGCTCTCTTACTTCCGGAAGCAATTCCACATCCGGAAGTACTCCTTCTAGACTTTAGTTATGACTTAGAGTTATATTTACTGACGCTCGGTGTTACCTAATCCAATAGGCAGCGCTAGTCACTAAGCATCCGGAAGCATTCCTGCATCCGGTTGTGTCCTTACTTAGTCTCAAGGATTTTATACTCCTAATGTTCCTAGACTGAGTTATGACTTAGTGTATTACTTGCTTCCGCTGGGGGATGAGTCATTCATCCGCGAGCGCTAGTCCTAGTCCATCCGGAAGTAAATCCACATCCGGTTGTACTCTTACTTGTGGTTCTATATTAACCTAATTTTTCTAAGTGTTTAACTTGTTCTTTCATATTTTAGTCTTCATCAAAACTTAAGATTCTAACAGTAGTAGCTCCTATTAGCATAAATAGCATCTCCTAAAGATCTACAAAAATATTAGAGCTTATAATCTGCATCACTTAGCAAAGTAATGTATATGGCATATTCATGGAACTCTGCATACAGCTTAACTTAACAAATTTGCTGCACTAAGATAGGAAGTTTCACAAATCCAAACAGGCTTATGACCTTTTTTTTTACTACAGATGCAATTGGAGACTTCCTATTACATAGAGAATGGAAAAGAAAACAAAAAACATGAGAAAAAAACATGTGTTGCTTATTGCTTTTTTAGAAAAATCTTACATGATAACATTATTTTAATTATTTTTCGTATATAAAAGTTTAAGTAATTGAATACAATGTACTCATAATGTTCACCACGTTGCTTGTAATAGTCTTGATTATGATCGTGAGGTTGAGCACAAGCCAATCTTTGTGTTTTAGACTTTTGGGTTTTTTATTATTATTGATTTTATTGGGCATGTTTTAAAACATGGTATTTTTTTTTTTTCGGTTATAACCGAATTTGTTTATTCCAAAACCGAAACTGAATCGATAACCGAAACTTGCACAAAATAGAAACCGAAACCAAAACCAATAACCGTAAAACCCAAAACCATTTGGTTCGGTTTGGTTTTCGGTTAATTTTGCCCACCCCTACTCTCTCATCTCTTAGAACAACAAAGTCTCTCATCTCTTACAGCAACAAAGCTTGGATCTATTGCCATTGAGTGTAAAACTATTCAAGTTAATATTAGGTAAAAAATTGATACAAAGTTGTTTTTGTTGTGTAATCTTTGTGAACTAATACAACATAATGTTGACACATTAAAATATCTATAATATTTAGCTCAAAATTAATATTATATTATACCCATAAACTAACTAAAGTCTAGGTCATGTGTAAGTTAAATGTTCATACTTCATACAAGAATTTGATTCCATTGACATATCAATGTTTTCACCCTTGGATTAACATCAGTAGACATTGTTTCCTCCCTTGAATCATCATCAGTAGTCATTGTTTCCTCCCTTGAATCATCAGTAGTCATTGTTCCCTCCCTTGAATCATCATTAGGCATTGTTCGCTCCCTTGAATCATCATCAGTAGTTATAGTATCGATTGAGCTGCATGACTCACCTGAATTTGGATCACTGTAGGCATGGAAAATGGAAAAGTCAATCAACATTGAATAAAGAGAGAGGAAATAGGTAACAATATGGATGATACAATAAAACCGTAAAGAGGGGAATGCAAAAGTAAGTGTGTATTTCAAGGTGAGCTGTGTATTTCAAGGTGAGCTTCATATTTAGGCCAACTTACGCTGCCACAGCCACGACATTGAGAATAGTATAGCCACGAGCAATAGGGAAAGTCTTAGTATCTTCAAGAACAATTTTGGGCACATCTCCTGAAACTGAGAATCTAGTGTAATTGACAAAGATTTGATGATAACGATCATTCCAACACAATGCAGAAGCTATTGTTAGCAAGGACAAGGAGATTGAAAGACAAATCACGAGGAAACCAAATGGAATAGGGAAGGTCAACCACATAAAGTTCCACATTTTGGCAAAGATCATAGGATCGGAATTTTGAGGAGTCAGAATCATAAGAGTAAAGAATCCCATTATCCACAACATTGTAGCAAAGAGCTAACTGAGCAAGAGGGTAAGGCCATTTTCCCTCACAGACGGTCCAAGTGTTGCTGCTGCAGTCAAGTTTCAGGAAGGAGCCAGAGCCATTTTTGTTCATGTAGGCATTAACTGTGGCTGGGGATGAACATGTAGCAAAAACTGGGTAACCATTGCAATCAGCATATGAAGGAAAACGTTTTAAGTCTCCACTATGAATATTGAGACAAAAAACCTCAGGACAAGGAGGAAGGAATTCATCATGGTTGATGAGATAACCACGAAAAACAACCAACCATTCATCATCGACATTAAAACTTATACCATTGCAGTGATAAAATGGCAAAGAGCAGCACCGTTGCCAACCATCATTTGGCCTGTGGGTGTCTATAAAATGTATAAACTTGGAAGCCACTGGATTTGAACATGGAGCAAATCCATGGTAGTGCCACCAAGCATATAAATGCGTGAACCAATCACTTGGCATGTGCCATACATAAGAACAGAATCAAAGGGATTCTTGGGCTGATTTACCCCTTCAAAAGACGGTGTCATTTCAACAACACCACCTTCACCTGGTTTGATCACATACCAAGCATTAACTGAACCTTTGAAAGAATTTTTAGTATGACCTTCCGGGAAACGAAGGATGTGAACATAGATAGACTTATCCATCTTTTGCTCCTCTGACCATGGCAACACAAGACAACAAAACTTTGATTACACAATCATAACAGAGAACCCAAATGTAGTACTCCTTCGGTCCTAAATATAAGACCTAGTTGACTTTTTTGAAAAATCCTAAAAAAAAAGCAAAATAAGTTAATTATAAATTGATTTTACTAATTTTTTCTCTTACACTAGTTTATTTTAGCTATAAGCTAATGAATAATTTAAAAGATATCAAATATGTCAATTAGTTCTTATATTTAGGACTGAAGATAGTATAAAATAAGCCAAAGTAAAAAAGGAAAACTGTAAAATAGTAGTATAAAACAGAACAATTTCCCACATTTATGACAGACAAGCCCAAAGAATGAAAGGAGGAAGGGAAGGTGATAAATCGGCCTCAGAAGGAAAGCAATAGCTTGAGGAATGAAAGGAATGGCAAGGAATTACCGTCACACCGCCGGCCGCCGCTATATTCGCCGGAAAACCGAAGACGAGGGAGGGAGGGCGAATAACGAGGAAGACGAGTAGGGAGCGAGAAGAGAGGGTCGCCGGGTGTGAGGAGAGAAAGGACGAAGGAAGTGATGATGTGTGAGAGGGATGCCTAGGTTCGCCGGAGATGCCGCTGGGAAGTGAAGAAAACTGACGGCTTGGAATGGGAAGACGGGGTTAGTGTTTGTCACACACTCACAGTACACACTTTTTTTTTCACACACACACATATGTATGTATGTATGTATGTATTAACTATAGAAAATTCCAATTTACTACCTATTGTTTTTCCTATTGTTTTTAATTTAAAATTAAATATAAGTCCACATGCTAACTAAGCAAATTAAATGGTGTTAATTGACACATTAACAAAACTTAATACTGTCAGGTCATTTTTTCTATTAATATAGACTCGCGAAATGATCCATTTGCCTTTCCCTTCTAAATCTGTTTACTTTCTTATTTTCAGTTTATTCAAAGATAAGTTATAGAAATAACTCTTGGCATAAATATAGAAAAAAAATTCATGGCATAAATTCGTATGTTTTCTTTCACCAAAATGATGTTTAGACTTAAGTATTTTTAATAAAATTTCAAATGAATAATTTAGACTCTAACTATTATTTCTTTAATTTCTAAAAATAGGTATAATAATTTTTTAAAATATATATCCTCATTTAATTTTTCTAAATTGTTTTCTAATTATCTAATGATATCCTAAGACCTTAATTAATTCTTTACTATTCCTAATTTGAAAATTGTGGTGTTGCAATGATCATTCGTTGCCAAATCCCTTTAAGGATATGACTACAGTCATGGATGCGGTGGACACCTTTGTTGCGTGGCCCAAACAATGGATGGTTCCTTTGTCTAAGGTGATTACCTTAGTTATTTGTATTTACATTACAATATTCTCGCCTTGATTAGTATAAGTCTAATTCCTTGTTATGTATTTTACAGCCCAAAAAGGACACGCAGCAGAAGGACTCGTGTAACACCCAACAAAATAATATACAATTTATAATTAAAATTATATTTACACTCCAAAAAGTTCAAATCGTAGTAACAAATTTAAAACTTGATGATAGATCTTTTTAAAATAAAAATAAAGTAAAGCATTAAAGGCTGAGGTCAATGACAAAATAAATATAAAATAAAAGTGCTTACTGTGTCTTCCCTTGCTTATTATTAGATCATCCACCTAAAAATTGTTAATGATGGGGTGAGATCGACATCTTAGTAACTACTGAATTCTCCTAACATACACAAGCAAATTATATATAATTACAGTATAAAAGTCATTCTCATATTCGTCCGTACAAATCAACTCTTTATCCATCTCAATTGACCTCTTAATTCAAAAATGATTCCTTCGCATAAGATTCTTTCATCATGCATAAATGCAGTATGCCTCCCTTATATCACCTCCACCCTTATACCGCTGACAAGAACTATAGGCTAACATATAGTTCAAACAGAAATAAATCCAAATGACTAGATTATTCCAAGCTCACCAGTACATGAGATATACTCTGCCAAATGTATAGAGCTCAAGCATGGACTATGGTTCCCCTCCTTAAAGAACAAATATAAAGAGGTGTCACATGTCCCATAACTTCCATGCAATCCCTGGCAAAGGAAGGCATAGAAGAAAGGGCCCTGACAAGTACTACTACCACCACTGTGCACCAAGTGGTGTCATACCACGTGGTAATAAAATTCACCATACAATTTCTTCTCATTCTCCTCCTTTAATTCATATCCATCACATATGCTCATGCAATGACAGATATATACATCCAATAACAATTAAACATACTTTGAATTTACAATATCACAATACACTCTCTAACATAATATAATACACACTCTAACATAATATAATATCATCATATAAACAAGCATGCTTGAAAAGAATCAAAGTACTTATCATTCACATATTACATATCAAAACAGTTAACAACAAGCATGCTTGAAAAGGAACAAACTAATCATAACAGCACACATTTTTAAATTAAGAGGTAATCAGTAATCAGCCAGATTATAATTAAGCATAACTTACAAGCATATAAAAGAATCATTCAGAGTTACCTGAACTCCATAAATTAAAGATTATCATAAATACATTTTGAAGCTCTCATCTACAACATCATAAGCATAGGTGTGCATCAATATTTTACTCAAAGCCCACTCTGGAGATACACCAAAATACCCTAAATTATTATAAAATCTTAATGATTCTAGGTTGACTTAATTGAAATATAAAAACAGTAACTAGTTTGTTTATCACGTGGGTATTGTCTTCAATAATGTTTTTATGTATAGATATATATATTTTACAAAAATTTTGACTATTTGAGGCCACACCTAAAGATTGTTATTACACATATATTATTATTAGCAAAAGAAATCTAACAAGTGGTTTGGAAGGAGAATATAAGTGATCTATGAATGATTGATTTACCCATAGACTAGAGAAAAAGATAGAAGAATGATTATGTTTTGTTTTTGGCTGCATATATATAGAAATACTCGAGTAGGTTAAAATAAAATGTATGGGGATAGAAAAGGAACAAATGAAAAATAAACTTGAGTTATGGTGGCCTTGAGAAAGTGAAGAGAATATTTGTGTGCACACGTGGATGAGCTTGAGTGCAACAAGAGTAAGGTGTGATAAGAATCTTGAATATACAGTACAAGGCAAACTACTTTGCAAAATATAATAAAGAAATGGATGAATTAAGATAATTTACTTTGAAATCATAACAAGGGATTTTAGTAAGAGATTATGCAGCAGAAAAATACATAATGGCTGAAGATGGAGGGAGGCGGCGGCCAAGGTGTGGGTGTATTGAAAAAAAATAGTAATATTTATACAAAGCATTTTTTTAGGTTTATACTAATAGACATTTATTTCCCTGTTGGGCTTTTTTTTCCCCTTTAATTAGGTTAGAGTAATTCTTCTTTTAGAGTAATTCTTCTTTTCTTTTTTTGGCTTGAACTAGAGTGATTCTTCACACTTATTTACTTCCCATAATACTGATTGGTCCACCCGAATACACAAAGCACCATATCTAAATATAATAAATGTGTGTGTCTATATATATATATATATATTGGTACTTAATATATATTTTCTTAAATTTATAATTGTCTATTTTATAAATTCATCAAATACATTCTATGGATAACTCTTCAACATATGGTTTTTATATTAAAAAAAATCTTAGAATGTTACAACTCGGGCAAAATAATCCAACAAGACCGGGCAACTTTGGGGCAAAGGAAGGAGTTGGGCAAACAAGTCCTCATAGAGCACCCAATTCTGACTAAACCTCAGGAAAGCAAGAATTTAAGGTAATTGTTTTTTGCTAATTCATTTAAATTTGTTAGCATTCATTGTGTTAATTCATCCAACAAGATCTGGGGTAGATTGAAGACATTTGCAGAGCAAGCACAACACAACATGTTGTTGACATATTAGTGGAGATTGCAATGACTCGAACTATATATTTCAAGAATATTGTTGAGTAGCTTTTTCCGGAAGTAATCATGGATGTTATGAATCAGCGGTGGATTAGCGCTTCGTCGATCAACATTTTGATTAAGTATATCATGTCGATTTTATATCTATGCCATGGTGGTTTCTTTACACTTTCATTATAAGTATTTAAATTACATTAATTGTGTGTTGATATGTTTCTTACACTTGCACGATGAAATTATCTTGCCGGGGCAAAATGTGATATTGGCGTTCATAAATCTCCATGCCATCTCAATGGTGACCAAATCTCAAGCCTTTTGGGATCAAGAAGATGTGAAAGAACGTTTGCAAACATGTGCTACAAATAAGACATTGTTTTTGGCTCCGATGAATGTAGGTAAGTCTTTATTGTCATTACAAAATTTTCTTTTATTATTCCTAACTATACACACATATATATTTCATTTTATTGTTTAACAAAATTTTAAGAACCATTGGATTCTAATTGCATTCAATCCAATGGCTGCAAAACCCGTCGTCTACATTTGAACCCTATTAAGACAAGTTAACCAGATAACAAACCCAATTATATGAGGTTTATAAATAGGTAACATTAGTTATATATATCATTATAAGTTTATAACGCTTTAACCTTAGCTTGTAGATTATATTAACTCATTTATAAATATAGGCTCTTACTAATAATATTAATTTTATCTGTTTCACCTTCAACATCATTACTTCTTTTAGAGGAAATGTGCCTTTGTACTACTCCACATCCAAGGACCCAAAGGGTTCATATCCTTGGCTAAAAATTCAGGTTATACCTCACTACTACAAATTGTCCCTCTACCAGCGCACCTTTACATGCGCTTAGAAGAAACGCATGTATAGAGGGTCCTTTACATGCGCTTTAAGCGCATGTACAGGTAAGAATCTATACATGCGCTTAAAGCGCATGTAGAGGCCTTATCTCTACATGCGCTTTAAGCGCATGTATAGAAATGTGCATCAATTAAAATTCACTAAAACAATGACTAGAAAAGGATTTAAGTATTTAGAGATAAAATATAAAATGAACTTAGGTGAAGAGTTCAAAATTATATGGAAACACCCTTTACATGCGCTTTAAGCGCATGTAAAGGCATAAGCACCCTTTACATGCGCTTTAAGCGCATGTATAGGCACTAATGAAGTGTAAAACATGGAGTCATGCATAAGAGGTCCTCCTCAGACCTCATAAGGTGTTCCTGCTTGTGGAATTAGTGTTTCAAAGCTCCATTACCACTTTTGGGTGCTATGAAAATGTTTAAACACCCTTTACATGCGCTTTAAGCGCATGTAAAGACACTACTGAAGTGCAAAACATGGAGTTATGCATAAGAGGTCCTCCTCAGACCTCATAAGGTGTCCCTGCTTGTGGACTTAGTGTTTCAAGGCTCCATTACCACTTTTGGGTGCTATGGAAATGGTGAAACACCCTTTACATGCGCTTTAAGCGCATGTAAAGGCACTACTGAAGTGCAAAACATGAAGTCATGCATAAGAGGTCCTCCTCAGACCTCATAAGGTGTCCCTGCTTGTGGACTTAGTGTTTCAAGGCTCCATTACCACTTTTGGGTGCTATGAAATTGGTGAAACACCCTGTACATGCGCTTTAAGCGCATGTAGAGCCTCTACATGCGCTTAAAGCACATGTAAAGGGTGTTTCTACCTCTACATGCGCTTTAAGCGCATGTATATGCTGTTGCTTATATGAAAACAATACAAAAAGATCAAATAATCCAATATTTGTGTATTTTGAGACAAATTATATAATAATTTAGTTCAAAAGCTCAAAATAATATGAAATGTTTGAATGAGATGAGCCTTGTGCCTTTACATGCGCTTTAAGCGCATGTATAGGCCAAAGCATGTTGAAATAACAAATGAAAGCCTATACATGCGCTTTAAGCGCATGTATAGGAAGTTGTTTCAATGAAAACTTCACAGGAACATCAACTAATACAACTTATAATTATTTTGAATTAAAGAATATTATAATTCAGTTCAAAAGATAAAAATCATATGTAATGCTTAAAACACATGGACCTTGTGCTTTACATGCGCTTAAAGCGCATGTATAGGCATGTTTATTAAAAATATTTATTAATTAAAAATTATATAAAAAACTTCCCCACCCTCTTCTTTATCCTCACCCTCATTTCCTCTTCTAAAACCCGACACCCCTCTTCCCCCTAGGGTTTCTTGTCTTTAAACTCTCTTCCTTTTCTTCGGCTTCCTCCGGTGATGCTCATGACGGCAGCGGCGACGACGAACGACGGCGGAGAGTGGTGTGTGACCTAGAACCATCGTGGCTTTCCCTTCTTCCTATCCTCTGCGTTCTCTTTTGTTCCGGCAACTTCCGGCGACTTCAATGGCGGCTTCACACCAGCGAGGACGGCGGAGAGAGGACGGCGGTGGCGCCGTCACACCAGCGAGGGAAGAGTACTCTCCTCCCTTTTCCCCTTCTATTCGCGCGTCTGTGTGTGTGTGTGTGTGGCGTGAAAGAGAGAATGAAGAGTTGGGTTTGTGGTGACCGGAGGTCCGTTCGTTTTCCCGACGAGTTCTCCGGCGAACTTGGAGGCTAATGAGAGCTCTTAAACATCGGGTAATGTCTCTTCTTTCCCTTTTCCCTTTGCTCTTGATTTGGGAGATATATTTCTAGGGTTTTTGTGTAAATTAAAATTTTGTATGTTCAGGGAGGAAATTGGTTGTTTGAGAACCAAATTAAAGTTTATTTACTAGCTGACCCTCTTATTTCATATACTTCAGTTGTTGGTGGCATTTCCACTTGCAATATGATATGTTGGCATTCTTACTATGACCTTATGGCATTGTAAAGTGATAATCTCGATGTAGTAGTATTGTAGTAATATGCATTTTTGTTCTTTCATCTTGTGTTTATATTAGCTTTTTTCAATCTGGTCTATAATCTTCCAACACATTGAATGGGATAATCTGTGACTGGATTTCCTTCTCTTTGTTTTTTCTTTTATTTCCCTCACTTTTTCTGGTATATCATGTGTTCAAGTTTGAAGTCTCTCATTATATATTCTAAAATTCAGGTGTGCATAAACTTTTAAGGTAAAGGTTAAAGTTTAATCCCTGCTTCTTTCAGTTTTGTGTTTAGTTTTAATTATTAGGACAAGGAAATAGTGTGTTACAACTTTTCATAGTTTCTTACTTTCTATATTGCAGGTTCGAAATCTACCAAGGTTCTCATCTATTTGACAACTTATATGGTGGTAATGGCTCAGGGTTGCTAATTGAACACCAATTTTGTTCCAGAAATTTAACACATGGCTGTTATTATTAACTCTGTGTGTGTGTGTGTGTGTCAGTTCTTTGTGAAATGTTCAGCAAATGACTCCAAAAAGGAGGAGAGGACCATTACAAGGAAAGATGGTGCTGGTATGTGGAAGATTGCTTTCTCAAAACACAAACAACCAACTCCATCAATCATATTCTACTTGTGCTGTCAAAATTTGAAGCGGGTGTTTTGTGCAAGCCACATGTTATCACATTCATCTTAACTATTCCCTATTCCTTTTTCTTGAGCTATTTTAGTTTACAGTCGTGTCTTTTGCTAGCAGTGAAAATAGGTAATGTTGTTTCATTTATGTTATTGTGGGTGAATGTTTGTGTTTGTAGTTATGGCTGAGGTAGGGAAAATGTTGTATATCGTGGTGGTTGATGATGATGATGATGGCCAAAAGAGAGAGGAAAGGAGTCATTTAGGTGTACACGTCCTGTTTTGCAGAGTACTTTGAAGCTCATGGGATGTGTAAGCACTCATATTTCACAGTTTAGTCAATACATGGGATAAGAAAAAACACTCATTTTTCACAGCTTTATTGGTTTGTGTAGGTTGATGTTGTAATGCTTTATTATGTCACGCTCTCTTTTGTTCTATTTCAATCCTTTTTTTGTGTGACACTTAATTGATGTTACTTTATTGAGCTTATTATTTATTAGAACGAGATCGTGAGTTTTGTGCTACGTTTGAGGCTGCTTTTTAATCTGTTGATATTGACTTTGTGTATCTTGATGATTGTTGAGAATTAGACCAATGGTTAATTTACCCCAAATTGTGTAGGCTTTTGTTTTTTTACTTAACTGAAAGATCTATTCCTGTGGCTTCCCTTTTTGTGTTCTTCTAAACTCAATGATGCCCTTAGTTCTTGACATTTCATGTTGCCTTTCTTACGTGTGAATATTGTCTTGGCCCTCCTTATTACTTGCCTTCTCGCATGATGATAAATATCTGGACTTTTGTCATTATGTGTCTTAAAGTGATGAAAGAGTCTAGCGCAAGCATTTGATACACGTAATCAATTCAAAGTTGAAATTTTTAAGTTTAGTTATCTTCAAGTACTGCACAATTATATGTCATCTGCTTCAGCTTGTCTTATCATATGGTTGCAAAATATGATGGCTATAGCAAATGAAGTTATTCCTATATGTGCTGAAAATATTGCACTGGTGGTTGGTGGTCTTTGTCTATTGAGAACTTTTCCATTGGACGTGACTTTGCTTAACATAAAGGTTATAGATCCTGACGGTTTTGAAAAATTTTCATGACAAGTACATATGTTACAGATTAATTCAGCGCTTCTGGAATGACGTAAAGGCCCCCTGTAGGATAATAGAACTTGCAACTTTGTTGGCAAGTATAATCTAAAATTCCTGATTACTCTGATGATACCATACTAATACTCTATATCATTTAAGCTATGTTAGTATATTATTAATAATTGTCAATAGACCACGCGAAGCGTGGGAAACATGGATATAATATTTCACTAATGTTGTTTTATGTCTAGCTCTGTCATTTCATAGCATTTGCATTTAAAGTTTTCTTTTTTCTCTCATTTTCGTTTACTAATTATTTTCCTTTCTTAGGATAAAAATATGCTATACATCTTCCTTGAGCTTGTAAAAGGATCATTGGCAAGACTCTATCAAAAGTACCGTCTAAAGGACTCTCAAGTTTCTGCATACACTAGGCAGATTTTAGGTGGTTTAAAGTATCTTCATGATCGCAATGTGGTTCACAGGTAATACTAGTTACACTACTAATATCGATGCCTCACTGCAATATGATATATGTTAGGTAGGAAGTATAACTAGCTTGGTTATTGGCATTTCATTGATGCTCGAAGGGTTCAAGGGAATTTTTCGGTGCATTATGTGCTAGGAAAAGATATTGTTAAAAATTTTTGGGCAACCAAAGTGGTTCTTTGCGCTTCCTGATGTTGCTGTTTTAAAATGTGGAATTTCTTTTTTGGTGGAGCTGGATAGAGCGTGTTTGGCAAGCCCTTAGAAGTCCAGTGGGAGCTCAATAAGTTCAGTGGGGCAGCAGAAGCCAATATTTTACTTTTGCTATATGTTTGGGTGACCTCAGTGGAGAATAACTTCTACATGAGAAGTTCAGTAGGGTTAGAAGTAACTCTAAATTGCTTTTTTCAGTGGAGAATGACTTCTACATGAGAAGCCCAGGTGGGTCCCTCGCGTGGCCCACCACCATCACTTCCTCTTTTTTATGAAACCAATCAAACCACCATCTTTTCTTTTTCCCTCTTAATAATATATTGTATTCTTGCCCAATTTTTTTTTTATTTTACATATGATCCCAATAAAATAATGCTATTCCGATCAAGAAATTAAAATATTATTTATGTGATAGAAATGATTTATTAAATATATTGATTTGATTTATAAATTTTCAGTTTTTTATTAAATTCACTATTTTTATTTGAATTTATTTATTAATTAGAATCATGAATCCCAATTATAACAATATTTAATTCATTTATTCTCTCTAAATTATAACAATATTTGCATATGTTTTAATCTACTCTTGTTTTTTTTTTTCAAAATAACTATCCAAACATCTTTCTAAAAGTTAGATTGAAAAATACCTAATTTCATTAGATTAATGATGTTGGTTAAGTTAGTTAAAATAACATGATATTATCAATATACACTAACCATCTACATTTGCCTCCATCATTTCTCTCTTATTGTCTAATAATGGGGAGCATTGAGAAGGATAATTTGGGAAAATTTGATAAGAATTAAAAGTAGGTCTTATATTTAGGACATAAAGGAGTATGTATGTTTGTGTGTGTATATAATTTTTAATTTATATGTATTTTATTTTGAATTAGCATTTCCAAATGTTTAGTTTTAATTCATGTATTCTCTCTAAATTATAACAATATTTGCATTTGTTTTAATCTAATCTTGCTTTTTTCAAATACATATCCAAACATCTTTCTAAAAGTCAATTAAAAAAAGTCACTTGTACCAACAACACATCCAAACATAATTACAACACACAATCGGACTTTTTTCCAATCTTACTTCTAAAAAAGTCAAATTGAAAAAAAGTTAATTTTCCACCGGGAATCCAAACACACCCATAATAAGTGATAACTTTTATGGTGAATGACTTTTAGGGACATCAAGTGTGCTAATATATTGGTTGGTACAAATGGATCGGTAAAGCTTGCTGATTTTGGGCTAGCCAAGGTACCTTTTTTCATTGAGATAAAATTTCTATCCAGGTCCCCATTTTTTAAACTTAAGGAGGAAGTTAGGGATGGCCTTATCAATGTTTATTCTAACTGCCACTTGATTGTGCATTATATTGATCTTTTTATGTTAACAGGCAACCACTATGAATGATGTTAAATCAAGCAAAGGCTCCCCGTATTGGATGGCAGCTGAGGTTAGTTGCTGCCTTTGCATAATTTGTTTGTTATCGTAATACTACTATAATTCTTATAAATGGATGAGCTAGAATGAATTGACAATTTTCCTTGGGATGCATTTATAAAAATGTTCTGCTTTGCTGAGAAGTTTTGATTGGTAAATCTCTAAATCATTCGTCTAAAACATAATGTTCCATTAGTTTTCTCATACCGGAGTTCGCTTTCACTATCTGATGATCATTAAATTTACACTCCTATGTTATTTACTGGAATTTTTTATTGCTCTTATATCTATTCTCATAGTACATGAGCTTACACGTAACTGGTATAAATGAAATTGTTTAATTGTAGGTTGTAAATCTACAAAGCCGTGGTTATGAGAAAATTCTTTTGATATAATGCTAGTTGGTTCTATGAACTATAGCTAGTATTGGTGGTTATATTGGGAAATAATGTAAATTTATAATAATTTTTTTTTAAAAAAAAACATTCTATACATGCGCTTAAAGCGTATGTAAAGGGGCCACCTGTACATGCGCTTAAAGCGCATGTAGAGGTATGTACCTCTACATGCGCTTTAAGCGCATGTACATGCGCTTAAAGCGCATGTAGAGGTACATACCTCTACATGCGCTTTAAGCGCATGTAGAGCCCCCCTCTACATGCGCTTTTAAAAAGCGCATGTAGAGCCTTTACCAGCGCCCCCCTCTACATGCGCTTTAAAAGCGCATGTAGAGGCCAAAATAAGCGCATGTAAATGGGGTAATCTGTGGTAGTGCCTGTTAACCTTTTAAATTGTTTTAACTGATATATAAATGTAGGCTCTCACTAATGATGTTAATCTTGTGACTTCTTTGTTGTAGTTTCCATTTCAGCCTAACAATAATGATTGTGGGTATTATGTGATGCAATTCATGTAAGACATAGTCACCTATGACGAACTGGAACTCCCTACATTAAGTTCATCTCTTTTCCATTTATTAACAAGTTTGTACATATTGAATTTAAACTCATTCAAATTTAATTGGCATTTACACGTCTCTGTCCATCCAGTATCATTCAAATTGTCGATTCGACAGCCTCTCCAAGGACCAAGTTGGAGAGCTAATTGAAGAGTGGAGCAAATACGTGCATACAATTTTTTAGTCTGCTCTTAATTAGCCACTTGATACTTGGGTTCGGCTAAGGTAACTACTTGGATTGTTACTGGTTTGCATGTCATTTTGATGCAATGACCTTCCGTGAAAATTTAAGAATGTTTGGTTCCTAAGCGTGCCATTTTGTTTTTTTATTTAGAAGAATATGTTTTTTTTTTTGGATGACAATACAAATGAAATGGTTGCAAATCAGATTATCTATGTATGTGTAATTTTAATGGATTAAAGAATCCCCACATATTTGTTGAGTTCTCCCGTTCGCTAATGGGAATGGCTTTTGAGTGCATGATAATTATTATAGGTGAACAATGCTTGATTGAATATTTGTATAATGCATGCTACCAAATATAGTATATATTGTATATATTGGTTGCTATGTATGTAAAAGTTCTGGTTAAAATTTAAAATGCTGGTTGCTGTAAAAATTGCAAAATATTAAAAAAAAGGCAATGACCCTATTTTATACCCAAAGTAACCACCTTGGACCACCCACCACCATAAACTAACAGGTGGTACAATATTACACCCAAAGTAATCAAAATGGTCCAAAAATACCCTCAACCGACGGTTTTCAACGTTTGACCGTTGAATATAAAAATATAAAAAACAAGATATTTAAATTTTTTATGTAGCTTGTAAAATATAAAAATATTAAAAACAAGATATTTAAATTTTTTAAAGACTATTTGCTATTTTTAGGATGCCAACTCAAATTAAAAATTTCACTTAAGACCTTAAATGATTATCATATGCCATATCACAATGAACTATTATATGTATTTATTTTTTTCCAACTTATAAAGTAAATAAAACATATAATAATTTTTGAGAGTATTAATTAGAGGTCGTATGGAAGAAATATAATTAAAATGAGGTCTCACCAACCATTTGTATATTACAATTTCTAGAGCTATCAATAATAATTCGTGAGACTTCATTTTAATTGTTTTTTCTATTAGACCTCTAATTAATTCTCCCTAATTTTTTATTTGAAAAATAATGGTGTTATATAATATCTATTCAAATTATAATATGAATATCAATATCGTTGATATTTTTTTCTTGACCTCAATCTATATCTTTGACCAGAAAATTATAATATCTGTATCATAATATTGTGTTTAGTTGTATGGGAGTATAGGAGTATAACAATAACGGGACACCAAAAGTAACATAGCTCACGTGAGAATTACCTAAGAATTTGTTTAGTTATATTATATTCCATGTTATTTGTGCCTTGTGGGTTGTGAGGACGACTTTGCAAAATTGCATCGCACTACAAGTAAGTGTTTCACACGTGGGACCCAGTATCCCTATAAGTGCCACGTAGACCTCTAGAATTCATATTTCTGTTGTGGCTATTTAGTTTTACCGAATCTGAGGTTTCGTCGGATTCTTCCTCTTCCTCTTCTTCGCCTAAAACTTTGACCTCCACTTCTCATCTCCTCCCTCTCTCTGACCTTCAAATTAAATCATACGATTCCCAATTCGCACGAATCAAATTACGTCGGTGATTTCAATACACATTGCAAAACAAAACAAAACAAAACACACGCTTTCTTTCTTTCTTTAAACTGAGTCACTACCCGAGTCATGTCTGGGCGCTCTGACTCAGTCTCGATCCGTGTTCCGTACCAGAATCTGAGGAGGGCAGAATTGGAATTAGTAGATGTATCAGATGACAGCCACCGTCCGATCGAACTCAGTCCCCAAAATTCTCAGCCGTCCGATCCTCCCAACGGATCTCCACCGTCCGCCACAAACGTCAGCTTACTAACTCTCGTTCTCTGTTGTACGGTCGCTGGTGGCGTTCAATTTGGTTGGGCTTTGCAACTCTCTCTCTTGACTCCCTACATTCAGGTAACTTAATGCCTTCTTTTTAATAGTGCCTTTGATTTATTGTTATTTGGACCGTTTTGACCTTGGAGATATGGCTTTATGAGTTAGACATTTGGACAAATTTATGTGGCTTTATGACCTTGGAGATAAATAAATTTGGATTCAGACAAATATGATCAATAATTTTGGGCAATGGGTGACACTCTAAATTAATTAACACCGACTACAATTTCACCCTTCAAGTAACCAACATAGTGGTCTAATTTTACCCTTTGGTGAATATGATGCTGACACTTGGATGACGTCCATTGGTGGGTTTGTCCAGGCAAGGGAAAATTGGAGTGCCCTGTGGTCCAATGTGGTTACTTGAAGGGAAATATTGGACTATTGCCCAATAAATTTTTCTTCTGTGTGTGTGTTGGTAAAATGAAGGCTACTGAATTTAAAGTTTAATTTGATATAGAAGTTTGTTTGGACTTGAACATAAATGGGGTTTTTTTTTTTTGCATTTTCAACAAGGGTTAGATGGTGATGATGAAGAGAAAAGCTGAACTTGGATTATTATGATTTGACATGTTAAATTTCTTGTTGAGAAAAGTTTTCTTTCTGATCCTAGTGTTTATATGAATGCTAGTGTGATTGTGTCAGTTATTTTTTCCCCCCATGGCGCGGAACTTAATGCATCATTTTGAGTCTTCTATGATCAAATGCATGACACAATTCTTAAGGATTATGCTACCACATGTTGCTATTGGACACTCCTTGGTTTTTGCAGGATTTACCTCTATTAGGATTATCTGAATGTAGTTGCAACAAATGTAGTCACACTTTCATTATATCTGATGGATAGATTAGGTTGTCCTAAAGATTTACGTGCCTTTCTTAGCCAAAAGGGGGAAAATCATTTGAACTTTGGGTTCTTTTGCATTCAGCGTAATCAGTCTCAATAACCCTTTATTATGTTCACCTATGCCTGGCTAGCCCCTGTGGAACTACCAACTTCTCTGCTTCGAAATATAAGTATTTTAGATATTCACTTTGCGGTCCTAGAATATGCATGTGAAGTGTGAACAATCATTAGCAGAGCTGTTATAACATGTTTAGATGCACCATGTAATAAGCTAGTTTGTCTTTTGAATCTTTCATGTTTAATTTTAGTTTTGGACATGATAGCTCATAAGTCTGGGTTTGAAATTATTTGCAATTATGCTGTCACATCTTTATGATTAATTTAAGACTGTATTGTGGATTGTTGCAGACACTGGGGATAGGACACGCGTTTTCATCATTTATTTGGCTATGTGGCCCTATTACAGGCCTTGTGGTAGGTGATGAACCGGAGTTCACCTTTTTTATTCAGCATGCCATTTTATTTAAATAATTTTAATGCTTTCTTGGTTACTGTTAGAACCTAAGATTTAGAATAAGTGAAGAGAAGAGTGAAAGAGAGAAGGAAAGGAGTATAGAACCAGTTTTTTGAAATTCTAGAGAAAGGATGTTAGTAGGGAACAGAGGAGAGGAGGGCAGAAGAACATTAGAACCGGAATCTACTGCATTTTTTTTGGGGGGGGGGGGGGGGTTGGGGTGGGGGGGACAATTTACTGCATCATATTTTGCTTCATCCATTTACTAGCAGAGCACATGTCTAGTATTTATAGAAAAATAATCTAACTACAAATAACTAACTGTGTCTAAGCATATAAAACTGACACTAACTTGACTGACATGGGACTGTAAAATTAACATTAACATAAGTAATAACTGACATATACGGGTGCTGGTTCCTTATCAATAAAACTGCTAAATGCATGAATTAATGGTAAAGCCGATTGTTCCGTAATTGTAGTTTCCATTTTAGTTCATCACAGTGATGATATCTCTCTCTCTCTCTCTCTCTCTCTCTCTCTCTCTACACACACACACAGAGACATGTATGTATAAATTTAAACGCACATTCAATAGTATGCCCTTAATGTCCTGCAAAAACTTGTTTCCCCAAACATAAAGATGCAAATGATGTAAAAGATGTACACCCTTGAGAGATGGACTTTTTGAAATCGTGTTTTATTTTTACAACAAAATACGAACCCATAATTTTTCAGTTTATTTAAATTAATTGATATTACATTATAAATTATAGTTATTATTTTTTTATGATAGATCAAAGGACGAAGGTGCAAAAACACCACTCATAAATTGTCATATGTACAGCTGGCACAATAATAAAGCATTGGGTGCAAAACTACCATGTAAATTCGAAATGGCACAAATTTATTTCTTCTGTTTGTATGCATTAGCCTCCATTAAGTTGAAGACATGCCATATTATCAATGGTTAACCTTATTGATTATTAACAGAATCATAAATTTGTTCCATTTCCATTTTACAGAGAGTGGTATTTTTGCACCCAATGTTTTATTATGGTGCCAACTCCAAATTTTCAATTTACAAGTAGTATTTTTGCACCTTCATGTGAGATTAAAACTTTTATCCTATCCAATTTCCTCTGTCTGTTTGATTTTTGTTACTTATTTGAATTAAATTCTGAAGTTTAGTATGTAGAGTGTAGGTGCTATGGTCCAAATTCCAAATTAATTGAGTCCTGCTTACCATTATTGCATAATTTGTTAGTTTTAATTTGTGAGGTCATTGCTCACTTTCCTTATCTTAGGTTCAACCATGTGTTGGTATTTGGAGTGACAAGTGCAAGTCAAGATATGGCAGAAGACGCCCATTCATTCTTGTTGGTTCTCTTATGATTTCACTTGCTGTGAGTTTTTGTAACTCCAGTCCTCTATAGTTAATATGCCTTTTGCATTACATTTATATGACCTAATTTAATCATTTTGTTTAGGTGATATTAATAGGGTTTTCTGCAGACATTGGATATGTTTTAGGGGACACAAGTGAGAGTTGCCGGTAGCTTTTCTTTTTGGTTATTTTTTGTTTGAAAAAAGGTCCACAAATTGATATAAATTTCTAATGAAATCCATCTATTTATAAATTACAGAACATTTAAAGGAACCCGAACAAGGGCTGCTCTGGTATTTATTATTGGGTTTTGGTTGCTTGACCTTGCCAACAATACTGTGCAGGTAACCTTGTTATATGAATTTTGTTTGTATTTTCTTTATATGGTTGCCGTTTAGTTGGGGTGAACTAAGCTTCTTTCTATCCACCTTTTTTCCAATTTTAATCTTTAGGGACCAGCTCGTGCACTTTTGGCTGATCTGTCAGGTAATGCTTGCTAATTTTTTATTCTCTTATATGTGAAAAATATATTAAAAAAACCTATAAGTCTCTTTATGTTTTTGGCAGTTATTTCGGGGCACCATAGATTTTATCTTTTAGCAGGACTCACTAGAATACGTTCTCATTTCTACCATAGATAAATATTATATATTTCTTTCACTTTCATTTAGGTCCTGATCAGCGCAATGTATCAAATGCTATATTTTGCTCATGGATGGCAGCTGGAAATATTCTAGGATTTTCAGCTGGTGCTAGTGGAAAGTGGACCAAGTGAGAATATGTAGTCTTTTTACATTTTCTCGATGTACAAGTATATGGTGTGCTAATATATTTAGCTATATTTACTATATCTAATTAATAATTTCAAGCAGCATTGATTTTCAAACATCTTACTCTGTTGATGATAATTGATTTTGCAAAATTAGTTGTGGAAGAATGTGCTCTCATATTGACATCAATGCTGTGATGAAACTGGTGTGTAATAAAGTTTCAGGGATTGATACAAATCGATGCATGTAATAAGTTCAATTTTATAGGGATTTAATGTTTTTATTGTTCTTGTGGTTGAGCCATAAATGCCTGTAAATGTGAATTTATATTTTTGAAATGACAAATGCTTAGCGGCATTCTGGAATTGAACTTGTGGTGTATTTGATGTGTATATCTATTTAAATGGTTTGTACATGTCTCACTGGTTAATGATTTGTGTTTCTTTACCCAACCAGATGGTTTCCTTTCCTGATGAGTAGAGCTTGCTGTGAAGCCTGTGGTAATCTTAAGGCAGCATTTCTTGTAGCTGTGGTGGGTTTCTACTTTAAAGCCTCTTTATTGCACCTTCTTGTAGTTGTTACAACATATAGCTTGAGTAATCCTATATTTTTTGCACAGTATCTGACAGTCCACATACTATTCTTTCTAGTTATCGTATTCTCATTTTTGATTTTGTTTTCCTTTTTTTTCTTGTGGCTACTTCACCTATACCGGCCTTGCTCTTTTTTGGCCTGCAGATTTATCAAGTTCCTTTTTCCCAAGCATAGTACTAAGCATGACTCTTGGTTGATATATCGTTGCATTATTTGCAGGTTTTTCTGCTGCTTTGCACACTTATTACCTTGTATTTTGCTGATGAGGTTCCTCTTACTGTAAGTCAAAATAATCACTTAGCAGATTCTGCTCCATTGTTGGATGATCAGCAACAAATTGGCTTTGAATTTTCCAAATCTAAGCCTGCTATGCCCGTTATGAATGATATAAATGGCATGATGACTGAGGATCACTGTGAGATGAATGGAAATATAAAGAATGAGAACTTGACAGCTGGAGAGAAAGATGAAAATATCATGGATGGACCTGGTGCAGTGTTGGTGAACTTCTTGACCAGTATAAGGCATTTGCCACCTGCAATGCATTCAGTGCTTATAGTAATGGCTCTCACTTGGGTATGCAAAATTGGTGCTTATGTGCAAAGCATTTTTAAAACAACATATATTTTTTGTATTCTTCAATTACTTGTATGGATGATTCTTTTGGTTGAGACTCTCATTCGAATTAAAATGACATTCCCCCTGCAGATGTCATGGTTCCCCTTCTTTTTGTTTGATACGGACTGGATGGGAAGGGAAGTTTTCCATGGGAATCCTAAGGGGAACCCTTCTGAAATAGATTTATACGATCAAGGAGTTAGAGAAGGTGCATTTGGTTTGCTATTGAATTCTGTAAGAACTGAAATTGAACATCTTAATTTTGACTTCCAAAGAAAAGTGATAGAAGTATTTTATCTAGGATATACAGAGATGATTTATTTTCTTTCTTTTACTTTTGGATTTTTCCTTTTTCTTCTTTTGAATAATTATTAAGCTGAACTTTAATGGATTTATAGGTTGTGCTTGGAATTAGCTCTTTCTTAATTGAACCGATGTGTAAGTGGATGGGTGCGAGACTAGTATGGGCTATGAGCAATTTTGTTGTCTTTGCTTGCATGGCATGTACTGCTGTAATTAGTCTGATTTCCATACGAGACTACTCTCAAGGAATAGAACATGTACTCGGAGCAAATGAAACTATCAAGAATGCTTCCTTGGTTGTGTTTATTCTTCTTGGGTTCCCTCTTGCAGTAAGTACAAGTGTTTTCTGCATTACCATTGTTGGCTACAAGCTCATGATAGAATAACTCCTCTTTCTGTGGCAGATCACCTATAGTGTTCCTTTTGCTGTCACAGCAGAACTGACTGCTAATTCAGGAGGTGGCCAAGGTTGGTAGTGTTAGTGGATATCTTATATCTCGAACTCCATATACCGCATATGTTTTTGGCAATGAAAATGTTTGTTCTAAAGTGTCCTTGACTATATGCAGGACTGGCCATAGGAGTTTTGAATCTCGCTATTGTTCTTCCACAGGTAATTAAATTGATTATACATAACAGGTTGCCTGTTTGTCGGCCTTTCTTTAGATTATCAAATGCTTTTGATTTAGCAATAGCGTCTTGTTTTGAACCTGTCTTCTGTGATGTTTATTGGGTATATCTCGTGTGCTTTTGTTGCATTGATTACTATTTGCAAATGAGTCTTTTGTCATGTACTAAACATATTTGTGTAAAATAACTATTTTGGATATTTTTGGAAAGTAGAAAACAAGTTTGAAGTAGGAATTGGAAAAGAAAATTGGAGTATAATCTTATGAACTACATGCTTTATTTTTATCGTTGAATTAATTATTAGCTTTTTTGTATTTTGTATGAAATGTCATAATTTTTTATGGAAAATCTTAATTTAGCTGCATGGATGGCTCATTGAAAATTGGTTCCTTCCGTAATGGTCATAACTTGTTATGATGAAGTCATCGCATCACATGACAAATGCTTGAAGTTTCTTTTTGGCACAAAAACATGACAAGTGCTTAATTGTTTGGAGTATTTTTGGACAAAAGGGACCTAATTGAATTTTGCTTATATACTTTGGACACTTCCTTTCCCTCTGATTCCGTACCGGTTATTTTTCAAGTTAGCTTATGGTTCTTTCCATATGTTAGTTTCAACTATAATTATCATTCTTTACATTTCTTCTAGGCTGCTAGGCCTGAAGTGTTGGTATCTAGTTTTACTATGTTAGCTGATAGAAGTTAGAACTATGGCTTTCAATATAAATGGTTTCAATTTAACCAATTACATTTGTGATGCATTTAGTTAATTGATGTTTATATATTTCTATAATAGTTGGCCCTTGTTTATTTAATCTCCCTCACTAATGGTGTCAAGATATATTTTATGTGATTTCTTGTTCTAATATGACATTGTTTATATTTGTAGATGATTATATCCCTTGGTGCTGGTCCATGGGATGCTCTCTTTGGCGGAGGCAATATCCCTGCCTTTGTTTTGGCTTCCGCTTGTGCTCTTGTCGGTGGTATAATCGCAACTCTTAAACTTCCAAATCTTTCTCAAAGTTCCTTCCAGTCATCAGGATTACATTTTGGCTAATGGCTGGAGATCTAACTTTACAACACGTTAAACTAAACCTGGTCATCGGCAATTGGATGAGCATGTGAATTATAGAGAGCAGATGCAGTTGATGAAGTGTATGTTTTGTTCATTATCTGCAGAATGCTGCATCTCACATTCAAATTCATTCATTTTTTTCCTCCCACTTCTTTTGTGGGTGGGGGTGCCTTGTATTTTGTATGTAATGTAAACTCACAGAATAATTGAAAGTTATAAGTGCTTAGTGATAAATTTTGTAGTTAGTCCTATTCAGTGCCAGAGTAATCATAAATGTTTATTTCCTTGCTTTGAGATGTAAACTAGTGTATGTCGCCATCCTGAATTCAGTTTTATTCATACCCATTTTATCCTGTAATTGACCAGATTCAATGCAGTTTTGGAGGTTCAAAACAAACTTCATTTTTATTCTCTAGGATGTGAAGCTAATATTCTTGCGGTAGGTTACTTAAAATATAAGTTGGAATTGCAATGCATTGCCGTTAATGGACTCTTGACTTGATGCTTGGTAAGGGCAATCAAACAGAATGGAGGGTTGGAACGAATTTGGATTAGATTCAATGTAAATTGCAATCGGTTTAAGATTGGCTATTTTGGTCGCCCATAACAAATAGGAAAGGATTGAGGAAGACTCATCACTCAATCTCCAAGAAAGCTGTCCATGATAGGAAATAATGAGCAGGAAACCAATCAGAATATTTTTTTAACCTCACTTTGGTCTAGTGTTGTTTTTCCATGTCGAAAGTACTACCTTTGTTCCTAAATATAAAACCTAATTGACTTTTTTTTGGAGAGGTTAAGGTTGCGAAACAAACTATTAAATCATGACACATTTGATATATTTTTAGATTATCCATTAGGTTATAGGTAAAATAAACTAGTCTAAGGGAAAAATTAGGTAAATAATTAATTTATAATTAACTTATTTTACTTTTTTAGGATTTTCCAAAAAAGTCAACTAGGTCCTAGGACCGGAGGGAGTATTGTCTAACCACTCAAAATTAGAAATTGAATTGAAATAGGAAATTTCCAAATAAGGAATTTTTCGCACATTTGCTTTGTGTTTGTTGTAGGCGTAGCCATTCAACTACAAGCATTCGCCTTGTGATCGAATCCCACGGCCATAAGGCATTTTGGCAATTTTATGTAATGTTCTCTAAATTTAACTAGTGCACTTTTTGCGTTTATTTTTTATTTTTTCAACATTTTTCTTTAATTTCCTCAATTGACCAAAAATGAAAATCAAACATAATTGTAATATGTCGAGTCTACGTTGAGAAATGTATGAACTTAAATACTTCAATTCCTTAAGACTCTATATAAGTGCATGATTCCCATAATCCCATTACATTCACCTACAAGCAATTGTAATTTTCATTACTGGTGGAAAAAACCATGTAATAATCTTGTGCAAACAATCATTGACAACTTAATTGTTATCAGTGAGTTGTAAATAGAAGCAATCTAATATCACCCTAATCCTAAGGATTTCAATGTAATTAGATGATTTTTGAGATTTGATCGTGATTAATTTGTTTCGTTGGGACATAATTGTAATTTACCATTTTTCAACTCATGAAAGTGTTGGATTGAATTTAATGCTTTAGATTTGATTAATTTTAAAAATTTAATAATTAATATTATGTACCATTAAAATTGGGAAAATGAAAAAAAAAAATGACACTTGAATTTGAGTTGGACAAAATGGGGTCTCCAATTCTAACTTGGATAAATAAGGGATAGTCCCCAATTTAGCCTAAATGAAATTTGTGACTTTGTGCAAAAAAAGTAGGGAATGCCCATTTTAAAGTAGTTAATAGTGATACTTAAGTAGTTAATGGATAACTACTCATGTATCGCAGTTAACTACTCAAGTATCGCTATTAACTATCATTCTCAATAACTACTCAAGTATCGCTATTAACTACTTTAAAATGGACATTCACTACTTTTTATCAAAAAAAAATGGACATTCACTACTTTTTTGCACAAAGTCACAAATTTCATTTAGGACAAATTGGGGACTATCCCTTATTTGTCCAAGTTGGAATTGAAGACCTCATTTTGTCTAACTCAAATTCAAGTGTCATTGTTTTGTCATTTTCCCATTAAAATTTGATTTGAATGACTTAATAAATGCAGTAATTAAAGACACACAAAAAATACTCCTTTGGGTTCTTTATATCATATTACCAACGTCAGGTGACTCATGTTGACAACTTTTTCATTTTTAACAATGGTCTATTTCAATTTTTATTGACAACTTTTTAGGACCTATTTAATACTAAATCTAGTACTTGAGACCTAAGTGCAATTGTAACAAATAACATTTTTAGGGCTCTAGGTGAAGAGATAGTCATTTAAATCTTTATGTACATATTGTACCATAAAGAATTCTTGGGTGTGAAAATGGCTATATACACTAAAAAATGGAGTAAAAATGTCTACACTGTTGATTATGCCGATATTATTGAAGTAGAAGGTTTTCAGTTCAAGTTTTATTAGCTCATCATCCATGAACTCACCTAGTTTCAGGGCCTGTTTGGATTAGCTTCTGGAGAATAGCTTATGGGAAAATAACTTTTTGAGAATAGCTTTTTAAGCAAAATAGCTTTTCTGGAAAATAGCTTTTGATAAAATGAGAGTGTTTGGATTAAGTATTAGTATAATAGCTTTTTGAATGTTAAATCACCAAAAAGGATACTTTTGCCCAAAAATTTATTTTAAAGATTTAAATGATCAAACTTATCATTGTTAGTAAAAATATTAAAAAATACTACAAAAATTACAATAAAAACATAAAAATACAATCAACGCAATAAATAAATTTTTGGTTTTTAAAATTGTATTTAATCATATAATTGCAAAAATTGTATTAACACCAGTATACACTACAATTAACCAAAATATTTTTGATAAAAAAAAACCAAAATATATTTTTCCATAGGATAGAAACTACTCCCTTCTGTCATAAATATAAAACCTACTAGACTTTTCTGGAAAATCCTAAAAAACAAAATAAGTTAATTATAAATTGATTTTCCTAATATTTTTCCTTAAACTAGTTTATTTAACCTATAAACTAATGACTGATCTTAAAATATATCAAATACTCCCTCCGGTCCAAAATATAAAACCTAATTGACTTTTTCTGGAAAATCCTTAAAAAAGAAAAATAAGCAAAATATAGGTCCTATATTTAGGACCGGAGGTAGTATATCATAACTTAATAACATATTTTGTAACTTTAACATCTCCAAAAAAGTCAACTAAGTCTTATATTTAGAACCGATTGGAGTATTACATTTCATTGTTAACCAAAATAGCTTATTTGGATCAAAAAAGCAAAAATGAGTAGCTTTTCTCCAAACTGAGGTTTTGGATTTAAAACTGAGGTTTCAGATGTAAAATAGCTTATCTGCATTTTTTGAGTGTTTGGCAACAAATGCCTCAAACCTAGGTTAGGTTTTGAAGAAATTTTGACAAACACTCCTAAAAGTTGAATAAGCTATTTTCAAAACCAAACCTAGGTTTGGGGTCCAAAACCTTGGTTTGAGGAAAAACTATCTTTTTCAGCTTTTGGGTCGAAAGTAGCCGACAGAGTTCTTATAGGATTTTCTAAAAAAGTCAATTAGGTCTTATATTTAGGACCAGAGGGAGTATAAAAAAGCAATTTAAGTTAGTTATAAATTGATTTACATAATTTTTTCCCTTAGAGTAGTTTATTTTACCTATAAACTAATGTATAATCTAAAAATATATCAAATATGTCATGATTTAATAGCCTATTTCGCAACCTTAACATCACCAAAAAACCAGTTAATTAGGTCTTATATTTAGGATAGGAGGTAGTATTAAATACAATTTTAGCAATTAAATGACTATAAAGACTTTATTTAACCGCCAATTTGTTTTACCAATTTTAAACTTATTTACTGCCTTGATTGATTTTTTTATGTTTTTATTGTAATTTTTTTTATTTTTACTAACAATGATAAAATTTGATCATTTAAATCATTGAAATAATTTTTGGGAAAAATGTCCTTTTTGGTAATTTGACATTCAAAAAGCTATTTTGCTGACACTTTATCCAAACACTCTCATTTTATCAAAAGCTATTTTTCAGAAAAGTTATTCTACTTAAAAGCTATTCTCAAAAAGCTATTATCCCATAAGCTATTCTTCAGAAGCTAATCCAAACAGGTCTGAATAAGCTATTTTGAGAAGAAAAGCTAGGTTGGGATTCCAAAAGCTATTTTGAGAGAAAACTACATTTGTCTCTTTTTCCAGCTGAAGCTTTGATCTCTCATTTAAGGAAAACACTTATTTCAAATAAAAGAAACATGAAAAACTATTCATCAAAATTATTTTTCAAAAACACTATTCTACTCAAAAGTTATTCTTAAAAAACTATTCTCAAAAAGTTTAATCCAAACACTCAAAAAGTTATTTCATCAAAAACTATTTTTCAGAAAAGCTATTCTACTCAAAAGCTATTCTCAAAAAGCTATTTTCCCAAAAGCTATTCTCGAAAAGCTAAATCCAAAAAGCTATTATGTAATGTTTTATATTATCTATTATGTCATTTTGTCTGCATCAAAATTAAAAAAGAAGGTTTTCAGTTCAAAAAAAGTAGAAGGTTAAGGTTAAAAAATACCCTTATGCTTTTTTCACATGTGTACATGATTATATATGTTATTTGGGTGTGGAAATGCCCACAAACTCCTAAAACTAGATGACTGTACATTATTGATTTTAAATAATTATTGCAAAAACATTTCATCCTCTCGCACACATCTTCATAATTTTTTTCTTTTGTTCCAACTGATCGCTCATGCATATTATATATTTTTCACAAATAAAAATGGAAAATTAACATGTCAATTAGGTAATTATGTTGGGAATTAGGCCATCATTTCACGTAGAGTACAAGATTATAGAGTTAATTGCATTTTCATGATAATTTGAGCAAATTATAGGCAAATAGGCAAATGATAAGACATCTTGAAAGAGTAATGACTAGTTTTTGTTGTGGTACATTTTCCTTCATGGTACAGTTATTTGGAAGTGCATCACAATCATCTTTCTATCATATTTCATCATATTCTATCTTTTGGCCTATTCAACATTACAATCTGACAAAATGTTAACGGAAAAAGTTTCTGATTGTCTATTCTCAAGTATGATGAGCTATTCATACAAGTGGTTATGAACAACTCTAGAACATTCATACTCTACCTAACTCTCTAAAACAATCCTACTCTAGAACATACACATACTAGAATTATCCTTGAACATAATAGTACAACCTAGAAACAACTATAATAATGTATATTATTTAACACAATCCTATGAAGTTCCATTTGTTTTTTGCAAGTAGTTTAAATTAGTGGAAACTTTGAAAATTGTTACATGGTAAATTGCATGTTAAGCTTTTTGAGAGAATGGACACATAATTGTGAGGTTGTGTGAAACACTTTATATATCTATACCTTAAATGTGGTCACATGTGCTATTTAATTATCAATTGCTTTGACAATTTTCACTCTATATATAATTTGAGCATATTTTGTTCCAATCAATATATATCTTAAAAAGTGGGTTTTAAACCTCTTTGTGTTCACACTAGAACCAATTTCAAATGTGGCTTCTTCAGGAAACTGTACTAATGGAGCCTCATTGATTATCATAAAAACAATTAGTCATTATGAGTCATATTCTCAGTCATAAATAAAAGAACAATCACATAACCAATTTGAATTTAAGCCTCATAATTCGCAGCACAATTCAGGCTCTTTGAACGTTTCCATAATCTGAGAAAAATTACGTAATTACCAAAATCACTGCGATTATCAGTCATATATAATTAGTTTTCAATTATAATTAAAAATCCCTGCATAATCCTACATTTTTCTTTACACCATTCATGTTTACTTTGAAAAAAATTCTTCTTTTGTTTAATTTTATTAATTAAAAACCATTCATTTATCCCTTCATAAAATTGATTGTACACCATTCATGTTTGACTCTTCTTTTATTTTTATTAATAAGTGAGTCTCATTTGATTCTTTACCAATTTAAAAATAACCTATGTAATGTAAATTGAAATTATTTGAAAAGATCGGCTATCAAAAAATTTAGACCAAGTGAACTTTTAGTTGAGGGTTGTGCTTGGGGAGAAATGTGGTTTATTTTTTGGAGGGGGTTTTGGATAGGGAACATTGTTGGGATGAAGTTTGACTCTTCTATTGGTATTATAAATGGGTAAGTTTGATTCTCCGCCAAGTGATTATTGGATGCTATCAGACGAGTGAACTTTTGAATGGGAAAGTGACCTAGGAAATTTGGTTTTTGGGGGATTGGATGACAGAAGTTGGGTTTGAAATTCAAATCTTCATTTGTTTTTATGTATGGGTGAGTTTGATTTTTACTCAAATTAAAAATATTACATGTAATCTGAATTGAAATATTTGAAAAGTTAAACCAACAAAAAAAATTAGTCATAGAGAACTACTTTCGTATGGAAGAGGTCCCCAAGAGAAACTTGGTTTCTTTTTTTTGAGGTGGGGGTGGGGGTTTGGAACTTTGGATGGGGAAGTTGTGGGCGGAGTTTGACTTTTCTTTTGTTTTTATACACGAGTGAGTTTAATTCTTGCCTAAGTTGAAAATATTAAATGTAATCTAAAATTTATATTTTTAAAAACAATTCATTGGTAGTAATAATAGTAATTTAAATATTACATATAGTTTAGATTCTCTTTAATTTAATATTTTAAAATATCCTCATTACTCAAATAATTTTATCAAAATACCTTCATACTAATTTTTTTGGGGGGGGGGGATTTGGTTTTTTTTTTTTGTTGTGAGGGAGGGGGCACGAGACTGAAAGGAAGATTGTGGATAATTTAATTCTTTTATTTTTATTATCTATTTTAATTATTAAAAACATGCAGATTATCTCTTTTTAATTTATCAAAAACAATAAATTAATATGTAACTTTTGAAATAAAATATTTTGAAAGATAAGTGTCAATTATTTCATTAAATATATCTAAATTTTCCCTCATATATGACTAGATTTTCCACCTCTTAAGAGACAAATAAGAGAGGAAATTGGTTTAATAAATTTAAATAATTTCCTTAAAATAATCTAAATAGGTTAATATGTTTTGTATTTAAGATTAGGGGAGTATATGTAATCTAACTTCAATTTACATAATCATTATCTAATAACACATCAAGTATAACTTAATATACTCATTGACTTTGAACATCTGAAAACCTTCATATTCCTATAATATATGATATTTCATTAAAAATAAAAATACACCGTGCATCGCACGGGTAAAATACTTGTTTGAGATAAATGTGGGTTAGCTTAGACCTTTATCACTGTGAAGCCAATTCTTTGTCCAATTGTACACAGGTTTAAGTGAGGGAATGATTGTGCCTGTTTATTATAGTATATTTTAAACCACCAAAAATGGTAAATTAGCATGTCAATTGGGTAGTTATGTTGGGAATTAGGTATAGTTTCATGTAGAGTGCAAGTTTGTAGAGTTAATTGCATTTTCACAATAATTTGTCTTTATTAAGCAATTAACTAGTGCATTTATTGTTTATGTATTGAAATATTTCACATCCAGAAACTTTATTTTACAACTTTCCCCAATTTTTTTGCTTTTACCCATCCAAACTCTTCCATATTTGGCCTCAAACGACTCTAAAAGTGGAAACAAGATAGAAAAGAGATCCAATAACCTTATATATTAATTAAAGCAAATCAATTTACAATTATTGCTAATTAATCCTAATTTCCTGCCAATTTCACCTAAGAATCTAAGATATTAAATTTGGCACAAATAGTGGAATATTGCATAATGTTTTAGCTACAAATATACACATTAAAAATATATAAATCTAAGGATTTGTCAGTGACAAAGTGAGGAGTAGTGTGAGGAAGAAGAGAATGAAATTTAAATAAGTTTTATGCAATTTTAAAAAGATTTATGATCAAACATTATTGACTGTTAAGTCAGGAAATATTGGACCACTTTGATTACTTACAGGGTGGAAATGTACGAGGGGTTAGTTCAGGTTGCCCTAATGTTCAAAGAGGTTACTTTAGGGGCAAATAAGGGCTCCTTGCTGTATACAAAAATGTCATACTTAAAGTATACTTTTAGTCCCTTATGTTTGCATCAAGTTTCAATTTAGTCCTTTATGTTTGGAAAGTACACTTTTAGTCCTTTTTTGTTAACACCGTTAGTTTAACTTAACGGAAAATGCTAACTTAACAATTTTAAATGATTATTTTATAATGAAATTGGACCAAAAATGATAAATTTTGAAAATATAAGAATATCTACACTCAAATATTTTAATCTGAACATTTTTTCAGTATTTAATAATCATTTACAATTATTAATTGAGCATATTCCGTTAAGTTAAACTAACGATGTTAACAAAAAAGGACTAAAAGTATACTTTCCAAACATAAAGGACTAAATTGAAACTTGATGCAAACATAAGGGACCAAAAGTATACTTTAGCCTAAAATTAAATATAATTATAGATACCAACAAATGAGCTTTCTTCAAAAAATTTTATGGGGACTTTTCACCAGTTTTCTCCTTTTTATTTCAATAAAATTTGATATGAACAATAATAATTGATGAAGCAGCAATAAAATCCAACTAAAGATGGAGCCCGAAATATAGCTTTATGAGTTTCCTTTGCTCTTGTACATAAATATTGTTGTAAAAAGAATTAGGAACATATGAAAGAGGATCGTTTGGTATTCACCAGAATTACATGCTGTGAAATTCAAGCTATAATGGATGTCTTTTAGGCCTACACATTTTGTATCTATTTGCTACATCATTCATACTCATATTTATGTACGTTGTAGTTGATTTTATTGGCAGTAAGACAAATCTCTCTTTTATTGTCTTATATAGGTACCCATTTTAATTTCAAAATGTTAAATTGTTTTTCATTTTTACGAAGATCATTTAACAAATAGTAACGAACTTCAATATTCAAGTTAATTCGTCTAGGAAATCAAACCTTTATAGCAAATTGAAGCGTGTATGACTTCCATTTTTAAACAGTTGTAGGTAATCATCTATCTTAAACGGTTCGCATATCACTTCCATAACTTTCTCCGTTTCATCCACTATCGCTTGAGCAATTTATTAGATTCTAAGGGCACATGAATTGAGTTAAACGAAGTTTCATTACTTTAAAGGGCGAAAGTGCAAAAATGATACTAAACTTTACCTAAAATTGCGTTTTTAATACTAAAGTTTCGCGAGTAGCAAAAATAGTACCTAACTTAGGCTCTGGGTGCAAATATAATATTTTCACTTGAGGGAAATAAAATTTAGATACGAAAAGACTCTTATGCCCCTCATTAAATTTTTATTTAATGATGGAGGAATGGGGGCTTAAGAGTATTTTCATATCTACATCTTATTTCCCTCAAGTGAAAATATTATATTTGCATCTGGGCCCCAAGTTGGGTACTCTCTTTGGACAACCCGAAACTTTAATATTTTGAAATGCAATTTTGGGTAAAGTTTAGTATCATTTTTGCACCTTCACCCTACTTTAAAAATCATGGAAAAATTAAGGGCAAAGGTGCAAAAATATGACAAAACTTTACCCTAAGTTGCATTTCTATGACTAAAGTTTCGCAAGGAGCAAAAATACCACCAAACTTGGGATCGAGGTGCAAAACTATGATTTCCGTCAAATATAATGGTGTTGACCATTAGTCTTCGACATGTAGGATGCTGAGTGTGCAATAATGATCATGTGACATGCTGAATAGATTTATGTGGGGCCCACATATAATAAAAAACAATTTCCTCCCTCCTCTTCATCCCTTCCAAACACACCCTTACCCACCATGAGATTAGGAATTGATTTCAATAACAGAAGGAACCTCATCGTGGGCCCCACATAAATCTATTCAGCATGCCACATGGTCATTATTGCACACTCAGCATCCTACATGTCGAAGACTAACGGTCAACACCGTCATATTTGACGGAAATCATAGTTCTGCACCTCAATCCCAAGTTTGGTGGTATTTTGCTCATTGCGAAACTTTAGTCATAGAAATGCAACTTAGGGTAAAATTTAGTCATATTTTTGCACCTTTACCCAAAAATTAATTTGTGAAAACTATAACTTCTCTTAAGTTTTGAATAGTTATTTGTAGTTTTTTATTATGTTCTTACAGTTTCATTACAAATTAGGGAGGTCATTACCGTTTTGTTTCATTCTGTCATATTTCCATAGTTTCACTTGACTTTCAATAGGCTCCCTGAAGTTGAACTGGTGAAAAATCTGGTGATGAAAGTAAAAGGATCTAATAAATAGAAATGAAATAGCCTCTATAAAACCTTATTAAATTAAATAAAACTATAAGGGCATGAGAAATGGAGAGAGCTAAAGAAACTTATTGAAATTATGATGCAACTTAATAAAGTTACAAATTCAACAGAAATATATAATTAAATAGAGATACCTTTCGCAATATGAATCCAATTCTTGTTTTTTTGATTTAAATATCTCTGCAAAGGATAGTAACTAGCTGTAGTAGGAAGCACCTGTATGTATGTAGCAACTCATAATATTAATATCCTTGTTTTTGTTTTTTTACTTTCGTTGTCAATGTTTTGATCACTTCATATAACAGTGTAGACTGTTCATTAACAAGATGAGGAGTGCAGATATTCTTGGACTAATAGGTTGATTTTGAAATCATCTACAAGACAGTAAAATAATTTAAAATTAGATAGGGAAAAAAGGATTCATCAGTTCTAACTACAAACAAGTAACAACTATGTAAAAAGAAGATGTCTCTTACTTTTTATATTGACCAGTATTATAAAATCACTTTCAAGGAGTTGTCAATTTAGAAATGTCCTCCGCAATGGACGGTTCTGCTGGACCACTTGGGCTACATAGTCACGAGGTTTTATGTATGTGTGTCACTCTTACCTGGAAAATATACACTGAGGATCATGCATGTATGATCAGGAAGTTTTTTTAGGCTCAATTTCACCCCCGAAAGTCCTAAAATGGGCTAAATTTCGCATTTTTTGGATAGGCCGTTAAAGTTCACCGATAAAGGATGAGGTGGCAAATAAGGGTCACATTTGACCTGAAAGTATGTGTGATTGATCATATTTTTCTCAGAAGCTTTTTATGCTCAAATTTGTTTTGAAAGTATGAAATTGGAAACAAAGTTTCCTTTTTGGATGGAACCTTAAACGTTGATTATCAAACAATGAGTGAAGACACACTTGGCATGAAATCTATACACATGATAGTTAAATCAATAACTAAGATTAAAAATAAAGAAGACATTGACAATAAAAATTTTAATAAGAAAAAGAAAGAAAAGGGGAATTCATTTGAAGTGGGAAGGGACATAAGAATTCAAGGTCCTATGAATCGATGATCTTAACATTCTCATTCTCCTCTAATTTGTATGTTTTTTTTTTGGAAAAAAACTTGGCCCTAAATTTAATTATCTTTGAGAGACAGATGGAACAAGAAGAGAACTTTTGAAACTACAACATGTGGGTAAATTCTAAAGCGAAATTGCAACATAATTTGGAGTAAAGAGGCCCAGGTGTGGTCCATAGGGTGGAAGAGGAAGGTGGAAGAGGAAGATGGAAAGGAGGGAGACGCATGAGCAATCTGAGTCTAGGAAGATGAAGTTGAGAGAGAAATTAAATGGTGCAGATTGGAGAAGATGAAGATGAAGAAATTAAGTGAAATATTAAATATGTCAACAACCTTCTTAATTAAGTGAAATTAAGTGAAGTTTGTATCAATTTTTAGAAATATGATCCTCAAAATTGATACAAATTTCTTATTTCCACAGCAAAGTTGAGACGAAAAAACTTCTGAGATAAATATGATCCTCCTCACATATATTTATGATAAATGTGACCTTTAATCCCACAAATACACCAATTTCCACCTCATTTAACACCTATCCTTTAACATTAACGTTAAGATTCCATCCAAAAAGGGTAAAATTGAGATCATTTTAGGACTTCTGTGACGAAATTGAGCCTACAAAGCATTCAAGGCATGCATGATCCTCACCATATACTTCTTAAGAAAGGTTGACGTTTGACCCAAAATATTTTTGACAAAGATATTACATAAATGAACAATCTTCATTTTTGAGACAAAAATCACTTAAAAATAACCCATTAAAAAATTGTAACCTATACCTAAAATTTATTTATCAACTTCAATATAACTAATCTTAAAAATAAAAATTTATTTTGAGTTGTATGAAATTAATTCTTAAGTGTTAAATGGGTTTCACTTGCCCAAGAACCCCAGTCCTTAAGTACTTTTGTACGATAAATTTTACAGTGACTATATTTCAACAATTTTCCCAATTCTTTCTATTTTCAATAGAGTAGTTTTCACAATGCCGCCCTTCTATATTATCAATTCGTGTTATTAAAAATGGCTGAAATGGGCAAAAAAAAAAAAATACTCACGTTAATTTGTCAATGTGTACCCAATACTATATTAAAATACAGAAGTACCAATGGAGATTACAAAAAACTCCAAAAATGCTAAAACCATGAACTATTGGTGATCAATCTAACAGATTGTCTTGCCTCATTTTCAAATTTCTACAGGTTATGTTGTACCAAAATTGTAATTGGTGCTGGACACACTTTTGAAAAATTAAGGTGGATTTTTTCGCCTCATCACTGTATTAAAATTGATCATTTCTTTCTTGGGCTATCATTTTTATGTATATTTTTAGATTTTTAAATTTCAACAAATGAATACTAAGTATTTCATTGGATTACGAATGAAAATTGTGGGAAAGTTATTTCTGGTAACGGACCGAATATTATCTTTCGAAATATTGAGATAAAAAAAGGGTATATCCACTTTTAAATTGAAAAATATTAGTGGACTATTTGTAGGTTACAAATCACCATCTCAGTGCAAGTCTTCTCAAAGAGGAAATCCCGAAAATAAAAAAAATAGAGATTTATAGAAAAAGAAAAGAAGTAAAAGGAAACATTCTCCTAAGGTGGAGTCGTCAAGCAAGGACAGCACATGGGATTAAGTATGCCGAACGTAACAGTGCAGAAGCATATGAACATGTGGTTGAGAAGATTCCTATTAGTAAAATGAACTTTTAATCTTGAACTTTATAATTCTTTTGAAAGCTCATGTCCCCCCCCCAACAAAAAAAAAACATAATATACTGAGTAAATACCATTTCTATTGTACTTTAAAATTGTTCTCTGTATATTTAATCAGATTTAATGGGAGAAGTGTGTGTTAAATTTTCAAATTCCTTAGATTATCAGATTTAATGAACAAAGCAAATTTTAATGAACAAATGAACAAAGATTATCATATCATATGTGCTTGAAAATAAAGAAAATTTACAAGTTACTGCTATTTCCTCATCAAACAATTAAAAAATACACAAATAATATTTTTGAAACTTTATGCATTGCAAAATTGTTTCGATCAAGTGTTAACGACAAGAACATGGGACACAAGTAGTATAAAATATCATTCATTCAGATTAAAATCGACCAAATAAAAGACTAAGGGTCTGTTTAGTTGTGGGAAATGGGGACATGAGAAGTGGAAATGGAAAGTTGAGTGGGCCCAGACTGTAAAAGGTATCCTGATGGGACATATTATATTTCTACTGCAATAGTGGCGGGGAACACACTACGACTCTCGTCTAAAAATTGATTTTAAGGGCTCTAAATATATTTTCAACCGATCATAAAGTCAATTTTAGGTAAGGGTAATGATATTTTTGTTCCCTGTCTCTGTTGCAGTGGAAATGGGTCCTACCAAGATATTTTGATAGTCTAGGCCCACTCAACTTTCCATTTCCATTTCTCATGCCCCCATTTTTCATAACCAAATGGGCCCTAAGTGAATTCAATCAAGTTAAACTATGAAAAAAAAATTGTTTATATAAGCAAAGGTGGGAGTTTATTTTTAAAACTAGAAAGTGTCAAAAGCAATTTTTCTTTTCTTTTCTTTTTTGAGTGAAAAAGCAATTTTTCTTTCACTTCAATACTTAAATGACATCTAGGATTGTTTATCCTATTTATTTAGAAAATTCGATGAACTCCCTCTCAAATAGAATTTTTCATGAATATATGTGTTTACCTAAAGTTCAAAGGTAGTTTATTAATAATCTCTCTTAAGTCAAACACAAGTTTTGTCATTAAATTGTACAATATCTTGAAATCTAGTTTAGGGCATGTTTGGCACGCAGGAACGGAGATGAGGCAATGAGAATGGGAAAGGGAGTGGGTATTTGTCATTATTTCGTAGGTTGTATTGGGAATACTTGGGATTGAGTATTCCCAGATATGTGGGAATAGGCAAACCCACCTACCTCCCACTGTTATTGCAATTTCATTACTAGGATTGGGATTTTGGGTTTTTAGGACAAAAATCACCTTGGTCATAATAATTTATGACAATATTACACCTCTTAATTTTAACCAAATTAGATTAGCAAAAATCTTTTCACCACCTCTCATCACTCACTGTTCCCATCGAATCTGCATCGTTCTTCTCCAGCTAAGTAAACTATTCGCTCCCTCGTGCCCCATCTCATAACTGATGCTTTGTTTTGTTCTTCATCATGATTTCAATTTTGCCGCTTGGTCACATGATTTTTATTTGTATGATCTTATCTCCTAAAACTCCGCATATGCTAAACCTCATGTTTATCGTCATAGTTGGTCCCAAGACTGGGTAAAGGAGGATGTGTTAGGTCTTGACAGCGAACATAAATTGTCAAATCTCATTATCATGGACATACAAAGATATTGTGCTTATAATGGTGAGTTATTACCCGTATGTAACGTGTTGTATTGCTCGAGTACAATAAGAAGATAGCAAGAGACAATGTGTCCTAGCTCGAATGCAATGTTAAGAGAACAAGGGCAAAAGAGTAGGTCGTGTTTTGGTTGTGACGTGTTGTATGGCTCGAGTACAATGATAAATAAGCTAGAGCCGCTGCATCCTCACCCAAAGGTAGAGTTAAATAGGTAAGGCTACCACACTCTAATGGACGGAGGAGACTAAAGAAGTTAGTTCAAGAGAGTAAAATTAGATTTGGTTCTTATAACATTGGAACGCTTAATGGGCAAAGTTTAGATAGTACAAGTAATGAGTAAACTTAAGCTCAATATATTGTGTTTGCAGTTAACAAGATGGGCTGAAGAGAAAAATAGAGAAATAAAAGTTAATATGTCTATAATTTGGTAAACATGAAATGTAAATGGAAGGAATGATGTTGGTATCATTGCTGATAAAGAATGGAGAAATAATGTTGTGGGATAGAGTTGAGATGAATGAGGATTGAATCATTTCTATGAAAGTCATTATGGAAAAAGATACAATAAACATTATTAGTATATATGCACCTCAACTAGGGGCAAATTCTCAGCTCATAGACAAGTTTTAGACAAATATGGAGGAGTCAATTCAAGGTATACTACCAACAGAGAAAATTGTTATTGGAGGAGACCTTAATTGACATATTGGTAAAAAGGCAGGAGCACATGTAAGGGCTCATGATGTGGAGTTGAATGATGAAGGGCAATCTATTATAGATTTTTCTTAGCATACAACCTTAGGACTATTAACACTTGTTTTAAGAAGTTAGAAGAACATTTAATAACCTACAAGAGTGTAACTCACAGGTGTCAAATTGAATCGGTAATGAAATTTTAGGAGAGTCAAAAGGTTTTGCACCTCGAGATAAGGAGATTTATTTGTGAAATGAGGATGTCCAAGAAAAGGTGCGAAACAAGAGGAATTGTTTCAAAGTCATACACTTGTGTAATAGTGTCAAAAATTAGGAAAAGTATCGCTTAGCTACAAAAGGTTTTACAAGGAGTTAGAGACAAAGGCTAGTGCACAAAAAATTTATAAGATAACACAAATAAAGAAAGAGTCGAGAGATTTGGATAAAGTAAAATGTATAAAAAATTAAATCAGTAATGTTTTATTCACTGAAGAAGATATTAAGAGTAGATGAGAAGAGTACTTTTATAAATTATTTAACGATGAGAGTGAAGGCTATAGTTGTGATTTGGAGGACTTGACTATTGATGAATACAAGCTTATTAAGTTGTTTTATCGTAGAACTAGAGTTATAGAGGTTAGAGAAGCATTTCAGAGAATGGAGAATGATAAATTTGTTGGACCAGATGGCATACCAATTGAAGTTTAGAAATGTTTAAACAAATGGGGGTGTGACGTGGTTAACTAAATTTTTCAATAAGATTTTACGGTCAAAGAAGATGTCTGATGATTGGAGAAAAAATATTTTAGTTTCTATTGATAAAAATAAAGGAGATATATAGAATAGTGCTGATTGAACATAGGCTGATATATGAGACTATTATTTCTGAAAGGCAGTTTAGGTTCATGTCTAGAAGATCCACTATAGAGACAATTTATTTATTAAGAGTGATGGAAAAATATCGAAGTAGAAGAGACTTACATATGGTTTTGATTGACTTAGAAAAAACGTACGATTTGGTACCAAGAGATGTACTTTGGACAACCATGGAGTATTGATAAAGGTTAGAACACTGGGAGGTGAGACAAAAGGCTTCCCTATAAGGATTGACCTACGTAAGGAATTATCTTTAAGCCAAGATTTATTTAACTTGGTGGTAAACCGAAGATATATTGCTCATAGATTCATAAAAATTACGATATATTGTTCAGGTGAGTTCTTAGCTTAGCTATCTTTAGGTAGTAATTTTTGAGGGGGAAAGAATGAAAAGGAATCCCGGAGAAGCAAGAGAACATCGATTCAATGTGAGACATAGATCGTGCAGGTTACATGACAAGCAATCCTTTGCCCTTCGATTTATCGAGTCATCTCGTTTGTTGGATAAATGATATAGCTCAACATGCACACAGAATACAAAATAGTGTCGTATGCACTGAAAAATTATTTCCATGGCAATAAGGGTGGCCCACTCTTCCAACTTCCAACTAATATGAGGCATGAGAGGCAGTGAGTGAGCTACTTGTCTTGTGATTTCTAAAAAAGCTGTAGTTTTTGAGTGGGACATATATCCCATGTCCCATTATTACCATACCGATACTCATAGCAGTGGGTCACTTTCTCCCTTTTCCTTTCAAAGACTGTTGATTTGTTATTGCTCTTGTCAATTAAGGATTTTATTCTGAGAGTTTTGAATGATTATGGGAAGTTAGATGAGTTCATACAAAAATATTACCAACTTTTAAACAAAATCTCAAAATAAATAAATAAATCAGGATAGAAGAGTTTTGGTATATATTTTATATTTTATTTAGATGAGTTCATACAAAAATATCACCAACTTTTGTTGTAAATCCAAACACCCAAAAGGATTGAGATCCTATATTTTACATCAAAACCAATTATCCCTCCAATTGTATTAGGAACCAAAGGTGTAGTATATCCCTTTTTACCGTTGTTTTGTAAGTAAATAATCCTAACAGAATTTTATTGATACGACTTGTGTAAGAAATATATGTATAAATAGTGAGTTTAGAGAGGGTAGCAAATTGTTTCAAGTTAGGCGTAGGTTATATATACAATGTAAAAAAGTTCAGGGGTTATGTCTGATTCAATCAATAAAAATAAATATTTGATAATAAATTTAAAATAATCATATAAATTTACATAAACTTCAATAAATAAAATTTTGTCTCTTTTATAAATCAAGTTATCAATAAATCATTATAATGAAATAATAATATTCAAGGCTACTCATGATATCATGTGAAAAGCAATTTTATATATAAAACCTAAAGCGTCATTCAATAGTTCTCACGATGCATGCATCAATATAAGAAACAACCAGTGGAAAACCTCCAAATTAGAGGACATGCATAATCTAAATGTCTATTCAGAGAATTTAATTATGATTGAGGACTCAATCAAAAAAGTTGATAAATAATTATTGAACTAGCTTAGTGTAGTAACTCCATAAACATTAAAAGTTAATAATAGGGTAAAGGGTCAAATCTAGCACTCTACTATTGCCAAAAGTTCACCCAACATAAACAAGTAATCGATGGCTCAAATGTAGCACACATCTTTTCAAAAATGGCTCAAATCTAGCATTTCCGTCAACTTTAACGGGTTTGACCGTTAAGTTTGACTTGAGCATGCCACGCCACCCGCCATGTTACTCTGTTGTGCCACGTGGCATGCCACGTCACCCAATGGGCCCACTCACTATCCATTATTGAGTGACGTGGCGGGTGACGTGGCAGTCCACGTGACAAAACTGAGTGACGTGGCGGGTGACGTGACATGGTCAAGTCAAACATATAGACATTCTTAGGAGAAAAGCATATTTCATTCTAAATATAAATATCAAAAAATAAACAAAAGTGCGTAATATTTGTTTATTTATATTTATTCTTAGGAGAAAAGCATATTTCATTCTAAATATAAATAGAAAGCGCGTAACCAAACATATAGAAGTGTCCTGAGGAAAAGAACATATAGAAGTGAAAGTGAATAAGAATTAAAATAAAACGATTTGACGGAACATAAATATAAGTTAAACAAACGCGTGCAAACTAATTTCATTTGCATGTTTATTCTCCATCATGCATTAGTATGTACTTGTTTTGTCTAATTCTGAATAATGATACATAATTAACAACATTTATTAGTGAGAACATAACTCTAGTACATGACGAGAACAGTGATCAATAAATCCTTGCTGCTATCAATTTCATAATAATCAAGGGTTAATGTGCAAATGACCCTGGAAGTATACCAAAAAGTGCAAATTCCCCCTGATATATTTATGGGCGAAGGTGGAAAAATGATACTAAACTTTACCTAAAATTGCATTTCTAATACTAAAGTTTCGCGATGTGCAAAAATAGTACCCAACATGGGGTCCAGGTGCAAATACAGTATTTTCACTTGAGGAAAATTAAATTTAGATGCGAAAAGACTCTTATACCCCATTCATCTCTCATTAAATTTTTATTAAATGGGGGGCATAAGAGTCTTTTCATATCTACAATTTATTATCCTCAAGTGAAAATACTATATTTGCATCTGGACCCCAAGTTGGGTACTATTTTTGCACCTCACGAAACTTTAGTATTAGAAATGCAATTTTGGGTAAAGTTTAGTAACATTTTTGCACCTTCACCCTTTATTTATAGGTGCAATTTTACCCCAGAAGTAAAATTTTTGTGCAATATCCCCCCTCCGTTAGGTCTGTTGATTAACTTCGTCTCTTATCGTCCACGTGGCAAATGGCGTGGATTGTGAGTCCGCCAAGAAGCGACACGTTGCTAGGTAAAGGTGCAAATACACCCCAAAAGTTTCCAAAAGTTGTAAATCCGCCCCTGAGGTATTTTTAAGTGCAATTTCACCCCTGAAAATAAAATATGAAGAAAAAAATATTTTTATAATATAGTTTATTTCTTAAGTAATCTAAGTTTATATAAATAATATTTTATCATGGAAAAATATGATTAAAATACTTACAGTGTCTATAATTAAAAATAAGTTTGTTGATATAAATATTACAATATAGAAGATACAATGTCATTTTTGACAAAAATAGAAACAAATGGATAAGTATTAGCATAACATTAAAAAATAATTTTATTTAATTAATAAAAAGTAAATATGAAACAAAACTTTTGGGCATTTAACAAGTTTTTCGTAACAATGAGAAAAAAGTTTTGTTTTTGGCAATCCCAATTACCAAGAATGCTTATATCATCCTATTTCAATCCAAAATCTTTACTATAATCCAATTTCATTTCAATTACAAACAGAAAACAATTTTCCCAATTATTTTCATTAATGACTTTTTCCTGTTTCAAACAAATTTGCTTCTAGTTTCTAAGTTCTATTTACATTTCATAGCCTTCTCTAAGAGAACAATACCTAAGGGTAACTTCTGCTAGCTTGAGGTCCATAAATTTCTTGAAGGAGTGATCCTGAGGCACTATACCCATCAAATTTAATTTGAACTCTATGAATTCGGTGTCCATCAATGATAATTAGTTCATATAATAAAAGAAAATGAAAATAATATATTTATTATTTATTAATAACAAGATTTGTTTATAAATTTTTATTAAATATTATATATTTGTGTGTGTATCTCCTATATTGGATCCGAAATGTTTATGTCATAATTTCTAAAAATCATTAATATAGAACATGAAGCAATACTTGGAATTGTTATATTTTATTAGTCCATGTTATACATTTAGGACTAGCGATGCTAATATATATCTTTTTGAGTTTATGGCTGAAAATTGTGTTATATTAATGGCTCTGAAATAAATCATGAGATTTTCATAACTTATATATTGATTAGGAATTAGTAAAATTCTCGGTTTTTATATTTTTTTTCCAAACAATCGTATAATTTATCAAAGCAAGGAACACATTATCTTTTGATGACAATGAAATGAACATTATTAGTTAGCTTGTATTACGTCAGCATCTTTCCTCTGTGTGTGAATGAACTGTTGAAAAGGATCACTATATCATAATTAAGCTAAGGTTTGGTCAAAAACCAGCAAGCCAAGTCTTCATATGAAGAAGGACGTGTTCATTAAGATTGGATTGATAATGGTGTCAAAATCAGAGCTTCAATTTGAGACGTTGAATCAAACAATAGATTGATATATATATCAGATAGTCTTGAAGCCGTTAAATCAAGAAAATAACTTGTGTCCATATCTATCTAATATGTATGTAATGGTAGGGCTGGCTAGCCAAATTGGGACCATATGCCCCAAAATTAACCTCTTTTGCGGGTCCTACATGTTTCTCTTGAACTTGCTTTTTGAATTTTCAAGAGGAAGATGGGTAAAGAAGGAACCCCAAAGGGAAAATAACAGTGAAGTCGAGAGTACTTATCTCTTTATTTATTAAATGCAAGTATATGAAGGTACATTGCCCTTGTTTCACTCTGTATGTGGGTCACCTGTACAGTTGTTTGTTGATGCTTGGATAGTTGCATATATATGCCATTCATATGAAGTTATAAATACTACCAATGAATTATATATATGATATCGTCGTGGCTCTCCTTTGAAGTAATTTATCTAGAGCAGTAAAATTGTTGCTGGAAAAGTAATTCTTTTCCAATGCCTACAAAATGCTTCATATACTTGATAGTCTGGATAGTCAACTTTTCCTCTTTTCCAAACATTGATTATCACTTACGCGTGGAAGTAATTTATCAAACTTTTATATAATGCTAAGTTGTTTTCTCCTAATTTAGTTTCAAAAGATGTACTTTTTAATTCATGTTTTTTTTTTCAAACTTAATGACGGATAGTGGCTTATGGGTTATCAGTTCTGCACAGAAAAATGAAATGGAAGTTAATATATTTTAAGAGGACGGTTAATAGCCTTCAAGGAAGTTATTGCTTCTTTTTACTAAAGGAAGTTATTGTTATACTTTAAGAAATAAAATATTACAATAACATATGATATATGATGGTTGGCTGGTTTACTAAACTCTGAAGTATTTCCTAAACATATTTGAAAGCTTTCATTACAACCGTTTAACATAAGTTTATGCCTTCTCCCTTTTTTTTAATAAGTTTAGCCATTCCCACCACATCATACCGTACGCGTCATGTATTTGTAATGCATAATTGGTTGTTCGTTCACACACACACACGCACACACACATGCTCTCCGATGTTTGGATCAGTTGCTCAGAACTTTCCTAAATGTTGAAAGTTAAAATTAAGAGCCTGAACGTTTTATGTTTTGATTTTCAACTCTATTACCAATCAAATTACCATAGACGTCAACGGTTTTTTGTCAATTACAATTTTAATATTTTTAGTTACTAAGTTATTAAACTGTCAAATATTGTAATGAAAACTTGATTGTTTGCACTATTATTGTCAAATATTAGAATGTGCGGATTCTGTCTCCTCATATTTGGTCGTGTGTTTTCATAACAATTGTCTATTATATATTAATCGTTATATATTTACAAGTTTGTAGTTGTGGATGATATCCCTAATATACTTTGATGCAATTTCAACGAACCAATAGTCATGGTTATGCCGTATCTCTACAACAAAATATGCTCCTATTATTTAGTAAACCATCGTACGTCTGTGTTGGTCAAAATTTCACCAAAATATAATATACTAAAGGAAAAATAAGCTATAATAACTTTCAGAATGCAAATACGATTCAGACTGATAAGATTCAAGCTTACATTACTCCATCTTATCCTCACCACTTAAACTAGCCTATATAGTTTGTTATCACAATTCAAAACCCAATTCAAACAGAGCAAATTTTGTAAGAAATGACAAAAAATATGGGGAGGACAACGTGGGCGTTACACACACGTATATGTTTGATTGTAATATAATATGGATTTATTTGTTTATCTTTTTATAAACCGATTTACCAATAATAGTAAAAGAATGGTGGAGATATTATCAGAAGAGTTGGTACATTTTGCAGTAGCCTGGGACGACGAATGTGATTTTCTGAACCTCCCTGTGTCCACTTATCAAAATGGATCAAGGTGAAAGTCTATACCTATATCTCTTGGTTAATGCTACCTTCTTCGCTGTAAAGCGTAATTATCAAATAGCTTAATGAGTTATTTGTACCATTGTAAGGTAAGATTTAAGAGGTTATTATAATTTACTCATTTTAAGGTGATTTTTGCTTAATTTGTGCTAGTTGTGTGGTTCAACCAAGAAAGATTTGCGTTGATGATTAGTTTTTCCTCTCCTTCAAATAATTGGTAATGATCAACAATGTGATTCATATTTGATTTATTAGAACTTTGGTGGAATTTGAAACAAGGAATATATATAGCTCTAAATGTTCTTATTAATTATTTGTGGTAAATCTTTTATTATTTTTTTGGTAACACGTACAAAATGATATCAAAGAACCAAGTCAAATTTTACACGTTAAACAGTAAGGGGCCGGTACATTTGAACTTGAAATCCTCCCTAAAAAACAAGGTAATAATTATTGAAATAAGATTAATACTAAATGAGAAAAAACATGAGTTGAAGTTAAAATTTCATACTAAGTTAAGACTGGATTATTAGTTGAAATTTGTATGAAGCTAGTGTTTAACACTCCCTCTTTCCATTAATATATCTGATGAAAAGTTGTGAACATGTGTGTCCCAAAATATAGGTGCATTTTTTGTCTGTCTTTGTATTTATTGTTTTCTTTTTCATTTTTTATTTTGTTGACTATATATAATAGCAATTAATAATTGTTTTTCTCTCTTCTTTACTACACACTTTTAATCTTATTGTCCCTATACACTCTTTCTCCTATAAATAGGAGTAAAGTTGCAAAATGATATATATTTGAAATAAATTTATTGTTTTTACTAATTTTAAGTGTTTTTTAATATATATTCAACAAAGTGGTTATTTTCATCTTATATTTAACGATGGAGGGAGTATATGACATGGATGACAAGAGGAAGTTGGATACATCATCAAGACTTGTGTAATAAAACCAAAATATAGAAGCTCCTACATTTGAGATGAAAATCAGTTTCTACAATTACTTATTAGATTCTTTATAAATGATACCATAGCAACAATGTATTGCTAATCTCTTGAATTTTTGCAGCACATTGATACCCTAGCCTCTATCATCAGTGAGATGTGAGAAAAGCAAATAGAGTTGCTTCCTATATGTAGATGATAAATGATAAGCAAGCTAAGGATGAAAAAGATTTGATAAAATTTGACCACTTGCAACATATATATCGTATTGTTGACTTCCCCGAATTGATATATTATTCATTTGTTCTACTACATATGTGCATAATGTATTGAATTCAGAGAACATCATTGGCTAACGAGAGGAGCGAGTGTTGCAACGTAAACTTGGGCACTGCAGAAAGAGTGGCAAATTGGAATAAGTCACAAAGACCTGATAAAAAATTCAATTTGATATTTTGAATTGTATTGTTGAGTTTTTCTAAAGTATTATCAAAAGTTTATTATCTCAGTAGAGCTGATAGTAAAAGTTTAACTTTACATAACTTTCTTTTGTAATCGTCGCTTTTACAAAGCTTGAAATAGTTACAATTTTGTCTGTTTGTTTTTTACAATTATCTCTGCATATTTAATTTGTTTGCACTCGTTACTTTAGAGCTCAGTGTTATTGGCTCCTAAGTAAGCAAAATTTTTCAGTTTTCTTATTATGTGCAAGGGCCCTATTGCCCCACAGAAGTAACCACCTAGGAGCATTGAGTGTCCTAAACTAAAAAGGGACTTCATGTTTACACTGATCAGAAGTAATACATGTGTAGCTATTTCTCCCTCCGGTGAATGTAATGTTGACACGTGGACGACACCTATTGATGAATTAGTCCAGTTAGGACCAAATTGGCTCACATATGATACTTCCAAGATGAAAACAAATCAATTGTTAGTTTATGACACTCAATGCTCCAAGGTGATTACTTCCCGAGTAAAAAGGGCCCTTGCCCATTTAACATTAATCAGCAAGCCTTTATATTTTACCTCAAAATTTGGAATAATTTCTTTATAGTTTACTTTGTTTATGTTGATCCTTAGTATATTATGACTCGTTATAGCCTGTAGGCATTCATCGTTGAATGTTAAAATCGTCAATCGTCAATTTATTCAATATAGTGGATTTTAATGAACTTTCTTCGTTTTAATTTATTGAACATTGTTTTTAACCCGCACATTTTTTTGATGAAATTTCACAAAACTACGTAGTAAAATTATCAAGCAATATGAGTCCAGTTCAAACAGAAAATATCATGGAATGCAAATTAAGTGTGTATATTTTGTCCAATCTTAACAAATGATTTTGTTTTTTAGTTTTGGATATAAAAAGATTGATATTTTTTTATACAAAAAAAAGATTGATAGTACTAGATACCAATGAATAAATCTAAGAAATAAGGTAAACTATTCATTTATCATCAAACGCCAAACATGATTACATCTAATAATAAGAGAATGCACGAGTTTTAAGAAAAATTAATAAGGTCAATTGTGAACAACAATTATTTAATTTTCTATTTTCTTTTATATTAGGGTAAAAATGAGAATTGAATTCAGAATTGTAACTGTGTATTTTGGAATTATTATTTTTACTCGATTGATGGCTATTGTGATTCTTTTACTTGGAATTTTACCATATGCTGAAATCGATGTAAAGGGACAATGGTTGATAGGAAAGAGCTTCGTCGTAATGCATGATACCTGTTGGTGGGTTAGGTAGCAACCCCTGTCCCTCACTCCACATTGGACCCATCTCACCTTAGATTCCTCTCTCTCTCCCCCTCTCCCTTTCTCTCTCTAATGCAATCCAATTTGGACTTAAAGTTATATATGGCTAACTAATTTCTCTTTTCTCTGAAGTAACCTCACTTGGCTACAAAAAAGAAAAACCCAACTCAGAATAACAAATCAAAAATGAAAACATTTGCCGCACAGCACAGCCTCCTCATCTGATGGCTGTTGTTCATTTGTTTATCAAAATATCATCATCAAAGTTGTTTCAACCTCGGTTAAGGTGAGTGGTAAAAATATTATTGAACAGCCTTTAGATAAGGTTTCATTAGTTCAAACATTCTTAATTTTGAGAATGATATCGATCTAAACTAAATATATCAAGAAGTACAATTTAGCTAATTCTTTGAAAATTAACAATTTATTTATTTAGCTTTGTCCAAAATTTATTGTTATAATTTTCCATCCATCTTTTACAGGGCAAAAACGTTGATCTAATAATTAACTATTTCAATTTGGACAAAAATAATAAATAACTATTTCACGGTGCATAAAAAATAACCAACTTTGTGACCCGGTGCAAAAATAGTAAAACCAGAACTAAATGTTTTATCATTTTTGCACCGGGTCACAAAGTTATATATTATTTATGCACTGCGAAATAGTCATTTATTAGTTTTGTCCAAACTGAAATATTTAATTATCAGATCAGCGCTTTTGCCCTCTTCTATATAGTTATGGCTTTTTGAGGTAAATATTTGAGCTACTTTTAAAAATTTGTAAATTACCTTATAATCAGGGATACTACAAGTCTACAAACTTTAAAACAAGTAGTTATAATGTAGGACAGAGGGAGTGAAAAAAATATTGTAACAGATTATATGCCTCCATCATGTTGGGGTTAGTTAACATCAGTTAAAAGTAATCCACTTTTCTTTAGATAATAATAATCATTATGAGATCTGATATCTTTCATTTGGATAGAATCAAGGACATGAAAAAAATATTTAGCTGCTAATACCAATTCTAACATGATATTTTGAAGACAACTGTCTTTAGTAAGGAAAACCCACTATTTGTCCCCTAAGAGAGAAGCTAAGTTTATCATTACAAAAATAATTACAACTATTATTATGCATGATCTTATCACACACACACACACACACTTAAAGGAATATTAAACATGTTAGTAGATGCAGAGGCTTAGCTTTCTCCACTCTGTCTTCTTTTTCTTTTTCTTCTGTCGTTTTAACTTCTAACTAATTGATTGCCTGTTTCCTTTTTTTCTTTCCTCAAATCCACAGCAAATTGCTTTCCCTTTTGGTGTTTTTTTATTTTTTAAATAACATAAAAATAATATTGGGGTGTCTTTTTAATTTTACACCAATAACTCATGGATAATAAGGAAAAAAATAGTGATATATATAAGGGAAGTTGGAGCTTAGCTGAACTATATGTAGTCTCATAGATCACATATCTCTCTCTAGCTCTTTCCCCTTCTTCTTCCTCCTCATCTTCATTTATCTTTTACAATATTCGCATCAGAGAAAACTGATAAGGTATACAAGCCATCCTCCACAACCAAATTCCCCACGTTATCTGATTGAGGAAGAAACACTAATTTTGGCAAAGGATCTTTCTTTCATCACCACAAAGTTTCTAGCTAGGAATAAAGACCATGAGCTCTTGAAGTAGTGATATCATAAAAGATGGCTTTCTTCCCGGGAAATTTCATGCTTCAAACTTCTCACCCAGAAGATCATCATCATCACAATCACCATCATCAGCCTCCTCCTTCTCTCAACTCTCTTCTCACTTCATGTGCTCCGCAAGATTATCATCATCATGGTACTCATATATACACACATACATACATACATACAAACACACACACACACTGCCTCTAGTCTGTAACATAAGAGTCAGTTTTTAGTTCACCTTGATCTAGTTATTTAAATACTGGTTAAATTTTTTATCTTAATTGTTGGTGTTGGCAGGAGGGCCTTCTTTTCTAGGCAAGAGATGCATGTCATTTTCAGGACTTGAGCTTGGAGAAGAGGCAAATAATGGTGAGGAAGATTTATCTGATGATGGTTCTCAAGCGGGGGAGAAAAAGAGGAGGCTAAACATGGAACAAGTTAAGACACTTGAGAAGAGTTTTGAGCTTGGGAATAAGCTTGAACCAGAGAGAAAAATGCAGCTAGCAAGGGCTTTAGGATTGCAGCCAAGACAGATTGCTATATGGTTCCAGAACAGAAGAGCAAGGTGGAAGACAAAGCAACTTGAGAAAGACTATGATGTTCTCAAAAGACAATATGATTCTCTTAAGGCAGATAATGATGCCCTTCAAGCTCATAACCAAAAACTCCAAGCTGAGGTTAGTCTACCAATGATTTTTTTTTCTTGGCTTGTTTTCATGTTAGTGATGTTCTTGATTCAATCCAATAAAAAGGTTTGTAATCATAATCTTTCTTTTTCTTTGATACTTGTGCCCTTTATCTTTTTTTGACCTTTTCCCCTTATTTCCATAGTATATAATTTAGAGCTCATCACTTTAGAAAAGCTACTTTTTTCCATAATCATCATGATCAATCAACTTCCACTTTTCATTTTCCTCTTCACTAGGATTATTCAAACCATATCTTCCTTATCTTTTAAAAGTAATATTCTGGATATCATATTCTCAAATAAGAGATACGAAAAATTCTATCATAAACACCTTCATCAATCGCAAACTCCTGACACAAATGTGGAAGTCGATCAAGGATTCATTGAACATTCTTCATTTGAGGTAGAGTGGATTTAGCTAAAATAATGAGTCATAAGATGATTCTCCCTATGAGTAACGGTCTTCCTTTTTTAATACTGAAACTATTGCAGATATTTGCATTGAAGAACAGAGAGCCAACTGAGTCAATAAACCTCAACAAAGAAACAGAAGGATCTTGCAGCAACAGAAGTGAGAATAGTTCTGAGATTAAGTTTGATATAACAAGAACACCAGCTATTGATGATAGTCCTGATCTATCTACACACCAAACTAGCATAACCTTATTTCCATCTTCTTCTGCTTCTGTTGTTAGGCCTCCTTCTTCTTCAGGAGGAGGAGGAGGAGGAGGAGGAGGGGCGGCCCACCAGCTCTTTCAAGTTTCTCCTTCAACAAGACCAGAGATTCATCAATGCCAGAAAGTAGATCATCATCATCAAATGGTCAAAGAAGAGAACAATTTGAGCAATATGTTTTGTGGCATTGATGATCATTCAGGGTTCTGGCCATGGCTGGAGCACCAACATTTCAATTGATGAAACATATTATATCATTATTACAACATGTTTCAAATTGAGATGTAGTGTTTTTTTTTTTAAAAAAAGATCATGGGTGAAATGAAAATCAAGAGGTGTGCCTATAAATTAATTATTATGACATATATACACTTCTTTTTGTGTTTTTTTTACTTGATGAATTGAATACAGTTAGAAATTTTCTGATGGTGGGTGGTGAGGCTTGAAAGTTTTGTATTTGAGAATAAAGTGTTGGTCTTTTTCTTGCTTTCTAATACTTAGTTTACTACTCCCTTCCTCGTACAATATAAGTTGAACTTTTTGAATCGTTTTGTTTCAAAATATATGGTGATGTTTGAGTTGTCAACATAATAAATGTATTTTTTCTAATATTGTAATAATTTTATTCTCTCCATCTTTCTTTCTCACACCATTTATTCTCCCACACACTCTCTTTCCTCCTTCATAAATGAGGGTGTTTTTGGAAAAAAAAATTCTTTTTAACTAGCTTTAACTACTTTTTGGTAACCTGTAATTCGGTTAATTTCACCTTATATCATGGGACAGAGGGAGTATATAATAAGTTTTTCATTGAATTATACGGTTTATTTTATCATTTGTCTAATAAAGGAACAACATTTTCAGTTTTAGGAACAAAGAAAGAGTAGAACATTTTCTCATAAGTGGAGTTTAGATGGCAAGTAAAAGGGAAATGAGAGAACATTCAAGAAAATTTATGCTTGTGCCATTCAGATTATTTTCTTCAAGTTTTTTAATGAATAAAAAACCTTACTGCTAAACCAAAAAAAAAAAGTGAGAGCAAGTGGTTTGAGAAGAAAACGAGCGAAAAACAAATGTATTTTTCAAATTAAATATATATAGGTATAGAGAGAGAGAGAGAGAGAGAGAGAGAGAGAGAATCAAACACAAATTCCGAGAAGGAAAAAAGACAAGGAGAAGGAAGGAAGAAAACAAGGAGAGTGGGAAAGAGTAATTGTCGTGAATAGGACAATGTCGATTGATTCTCTTGTTAATGACAAAGGAAGGAAGGAAGGAGGATACCTCTGGTCTGCTCGTACCCTCCTTCTCTCTTTCTTTCAATGGCCAAACTCAATCTCGTCCTCTCTCTAGTTTGTGACTTTATGTGTAATATAGGACTCATGTGATTTTACTGGCACACACACCTTCCTCTTTCCCTCTCATGGCATATCAACACCTTCCTTCACATTTTTGGATTTCTCCTTCGCTATCATGCACCATCTTTCAGGTACATCAATGACTTCAAACTAATACAAATTGAGGCATGATAAGAACCATAATAAATATTGACTCCTTTGACTCGTAAGATGCTATATTCTCATGTCTCAAACTCAACATCTGTTGATTAAGTTAAAACAGCCCCAGTTAGCTGATTTAAACGCCTTCCTTCACATCCAAATGTGTAATGAGCACCTATGGTTGTGATATCTAATATGTCAATATTTTTTTCATTTTATTGCTTATTTTAACATCCTTTTTCCAAATGATTGGTGTGAGCTATAAGCTAATATATAATTTTATTAATATTACACATTTTTTGGCATAAATATCATAAAGTATGTCATAATGAAATAGTTTATTTAGCTTCCTTATTTTCCTCAAATCAATAGACCAAGTTTTATGATACAAAGGGCAGTTTACTTAGCTTAAGTCAAAAAAATAAAAGGGAAAATTCTTAACCTTTAGGAATTCAAGTATTTTAGCATATTTTTCTTGGTTTATTTGCACTTTTTGGAGCATTTCTACATATGTTGGATGCTCAAATATAGGAAATATGCAAGATATTTTTGTTGCATATTTGTTACTTATTTGTGCATATTTTGAGGTTTTCTTCATTGTTTTAATATGCGCTTATCAAATTTATTGTTTTCCAAGGGAAGTTTGGGTAATAAATTGATTTACCTCTCTTGTCGCCTAAAGAGATTAATCAAAACAAATCAATACTCTAATTCACTAGTTGTATAGTAGAGAGTATAGGTCTTTTCCTCAATCTAGGTCAACAATCTTGTCAATTCTAAGTGCAAAGCCACACAAATTATCAAAGGTTTGAGAATGATTTTTGTGATTAACAACTACAATTTCAACTAAAAATTTAGCTAGATAACCGAATAGAAAAGAGATGTGATCAAGAGTGGATACTCCTCCTTCAAGCCTCAATTTGTGCAATCTCAATTGATAGGCCTCATGTGACAATTTCCTCTTAATTAACTAGCTTAAATTAGCCAAGACCTCTTAAATCTAAGAAGCTTTAGCTAGTTTAAACTAATTAATCAAGAGAACCTAGCCTTGAACTTGATGCATTTCCATAGGTGAAATAGAAATTAAAACTAATTTCTATATGACATTCACTTCAAGAATCACACAAAATGTAACCACATATGTCTAATTTCATGAAGCTACACAAATCTAGACCTAACATACATGAAAGTTCAAGAACTAGAAATTAGGTTTACAAGTTTGGAAAGAATAAATGAATTCTACATAGAAATCTCTATGCAAAACTCTAGATCTAACATCTCTAGAGATGAAAGATCTAAGTAATTACAAACTTGCAAACCTAGAACATGAAATTCTCACATAAGGCCAAACATGAAGCTTCTAGCACAAATCTTGACTTGAAGGAAGGAGAAGGATGCTTAGCCAAGCATGGAAATGGAAGAAATGGAGGAAATGTGTGTGGAATCCATGGAGAATGATGGATTTGCGTGAGGTATGGTGGAGGAGAAGAGAGAAAACGAAAATGGAGGAGAGAGTTGAGAGAAAATGAGATGAAGAGAGAGAAAGTGAAAGTGGAGAATGTGTCAAAATGAGGTGGGTGGTTAGGTTTATGCAAGTGGGAGTTGGATTAGTGAGATGATGAGTTGTCAAAATAGGATTATGGGTTGGCAAAGATATTTTTGATGGTGAAAGAGGAGTGTTTATGTGAATTGGTTGAAGGTAAATGGGGAAGGAAGGGTAGTTTAGGTATTAGGGTAAATGGTGGGTGAATGTGGTCTCCATGTTGACTAAGTGCATCCTCCCAAGCTTCCTCCTTTTTCTCCTTTCAATTGTGCTTCCCTTTTTGCCCTTAATGAAGCTTCACCAACTTGAATTTGAATTTTGGCTCCATATTACCCCTTTTGGAAATGTGCAAATCCCTTGTTTTTGACAAAAGGGGTAATTTTTGTCTTATGCCTTTGCCTTTGTCACCTAGCTTCCTCCTTGCACTCCAAGCAATCCCAAGGGTGTGTGGGGCCCACGTGGGACCCCCCCTACATGGAAAATTCATCACATAGTCAAAAATGACCAAAATACCCTTGGTTTCTTAAAATGCAAGTAATAAGGCTAATATTCTCCAATAAATTCCCATAAGCATGCACAAATAATTATACCAATAATGATCAAATATATCGATTAAATCACACTAATTAAGCTCAATTGCACATGCTTAAACATATAAAATTATGTCTAATCAGTAATTAAAGTCAAACTATTTGAGAAGACAAAAAGGATCAAAATGATATTAATGCATGAGTGGAACACTTTACATTTGCATTGGAAGAACTCAATTTTTAAGAAGAAAATTGTGCCGACACTACAACTCAAATTTTACACAGAATTGCATAGAGAAGATTTGGGTTGTGACTCAATTTTCTGGGCCACAAGTCTAATTTCATCTACTCTTGGTTCTTCTTCTTCATTCATCTTTCCTTATTTGTTTTCAATTTGTGGTTGTTATTGTATATTTTCCTTTAGGTTTCTGGAACATGAATAGCTAAACACTTTGTTGTAAGGTTATTTTGAACTCTTGTACGGATTAACTACTCATTTCCCCTTTCTATTTTTGATTAATTGTATGATTATTTTGATTTTACTATATATATGCTTAATGCTTCTTGTTGATTGACTACCAATAAGATTGTTGGGTTCATTGATTGATGCTTGAGAGGGATATATTACTTGTAGAACTTGAGTTTAATCATTTTGGAACTTGAAGTTTGATGTTAAATGGATTATTTTGTTAATGAGATAGATATATACTCATTAGCCTCACATAGCAATATGATATTTATAATAAGAATCAGGGATTCAATCAATTTATTGAGAGATAAAAGAATTAATTAACCTAAACACCTATTTAGAGACTTATGTGATCACTAATGAGTGACTAAGTATCCTTGGCTAGCATAATACACCACTAAGAACCAAATAAAGTTTGGACTTAATTGAGTGCTTTTGAAATATAAGGGAGATAAATAATCCTAGGTCGTAACATATATGAAGTCCATGAATCATTTGTTTTTATTTATTTTATTTTAGAAGTAGTTTAATTTCCTTGCACTCTTGATATTTGTCGAACACAAATTTGGTCAAAGCCTGATAGTCACTAGTTGACCAGGTTTTAGAATCAAATCCTTATGGAAACAATAATTTATTTATCACTTCATTACTTTGCACAACCCTTGCACTTGCACTGCGAACAAAAATCTCACAAAAAATCCTTTGAAAATAGAAAGGAAATTTTGATCTCACAACTTTACGAAATTCCAAATCAAATCTTAGATTTCAACATCTCAGGAAAACACAAATGTCTCTGTAATTATCAAGTGAAACATAAGTATTCATAAATTCAATATAGTTATTTTCAACCTACATAGGAATGTTAAACAAGATCATAATGATTTTATGTTTATGTTAGTGATTTACAAGTCCAAATATTTTCATTAGAAATTGACAAGCTATATTCTAATTACAAGTTCTACAAAGGATTTCTCAACATGAGTATAACAATTTTGAAATGTATGTTAACAATTAACATATCGAAATGTTAAGGGCATTTATGTCTTTTAATAATAATAATAATAATAATAATAATAGTTGAAAATCACATATTGCTCTGTGGGATCTATTTGGGATTTCTCAAACATAAGGAAATGATTTTTCGTTGTTATTTTTGTAGGTTTGTTTTTACATTTTAATCTAATATCTCATAAGATATTAAGCATATTATAATATGCTTGAAATAAGCTTGAGAGGGTTATTCAAATTAATGTTAATTAATGTTAGAATAAGCTTGAGAGAGTTATTCAACTGAGTTTGATTTTAAACAACAATTTTATTTATCTTTAGAGGTGGGTTATCTAATCATGTTTTTTTAATAAAAGGCAAAATGATATTAATAATACTTAGGGCTACATGAGTTTTATAATATCTATAAAAGGAAATGCAGAAATAAAACTATGATGCTGAGCCATAGAAATTGATCCTATAGTAACTGCATTAAAAGACTTAATCATTTTTGCTACATCTCTAGCAATAGTGTGACGCAGTGCTGGTGTCCATCCCGAGAAATCAATCAAATGCTTGTCAACGTTCCAAATGGTGATCTTGTCTAAAGGAAGATTTGAGCAATGAATCCACTTAAAAGCCATTCTAAAGCATGCCAGACTAAAGATAACACCTGACACATGATGTCGTTTCCAAGTGAAGCTCTGAAGAGGATGCCTATGATAACAAATTAAGATACGGCAGAAAGATGAGCAACTGGCAATTCTGGTTTCAGGCTAGCTATGTGAAAAAGCTAACGAGGAAAAATATACTATACCCTGTGAATCTCTGATAAGGTCCTGAGGCTGAGGAACCTTCCCACCATGTACAACCTTATTTCTTTTGTCATTTATAAGAGCAATTATTCCTTTCACTAAGGGTACATTGTCACTCTTCTCTAAAAGGAATTTTCTAAGCCATAATAGAATGTCTAGTGCAAAGGTGACATGGAGGTCTTAGCGAGAAGTAGCCAAACCAAGTAGCTTTAGCAAGCTCACAAGAAAAGAAAAGGTGATGAATAGATTCCTCCTCTTTACATCCAAACCTGCAAAAACCTTCAACCATTAAATGATGTCTCTTTAACACCTCGATCGTTGGTATTGCTTGATGAAAGAGCTTCCACATAAACAAGAGCTGCTTTTTAGGCAAAGAGATTGACCATAAAAATTTCCAAAAAGGGTCAATACTAGGCTGTGCTTGAAACTTAGCATCAAATAGAAGACGAAAACCTGATTTAGCTGTGTAAGATCCATAAGTACCTCCCATCCAAATGATGTTGTCATTCCTTGAAATAATTGAAATTGGAGTTGAGAGAATACTATGAGCTGTAGGGCCTGAGTACAATTTCCTGATCAAGGAAACATTCCATTGAATTGGGTTCCATGAATAAGGGGTATGCGTAAGCAAGTCAGAAAACACTTGAACATCAGATTGGTTTCCAACGGAGCCTTACATGGGCCACCACAAAGGGTGGTTGACAGAGATGGACCTACCATTGCCGATTTGCCATCTTAAATTATGAGTAATGAAAGAACCGCATTCAAGGATATCATTCCATAACCATGAAGTATTGTAAGGTAGTTTGAGCCATTGCTCATTTGACCAATCAACGTACTTCTGCCTCATTGTCACAGCTAAAATAGAGGTCTGATCTGCGGAGATTATTCGCCAAACTTTTTTAGGCAACAAGGATTTATTGACCAGCTCCATAGGCCTGATACCTAAACCTCCTTGATTCTCTGGAAGAAAAAGCTGGTTTCTATTGGAAAGGTGAATTCGTTTGGATGAACCATTGAAGCCCCAAAAGAAATCCAGACATCGACTATCAATTTGTTCACAGATATATAAAGGAAGTTTGACACAAGAGAGAATGTGAATATTAACTGCTGACAAGACAGATTTTCAACAGAGCAAGTCGACTAGCTTGAGAGAGAAGCTTAGATTTCCATGATGATGTTCTTGAGTCAATAGCATTGAGAACTTGCTGATAAATACGAGACTTGTTCCTACCAGGGTCAACCCATATACCTAGGTACTTACCCAATCTACCAGAGAAAGACATACCCATTAAATTGGACAGCTGCAGCTTAACATCATGGGATACATTAGGGCTGAAAACAATACTAGATTTCTGAAAGTTTATCAGTTGTCCAGACCATTCGCAGTATTGATGAAGAACATCTTTAACAATATTAAAACCTCTCTGTGATGCTTCAATAAAAATCAATGAATCATCAGCATATAACAGGTGAGAAATAGGGTGGGCAGCCCTACATAGTTTAATACCTTCCCATTCCTACTGAACATCCTTCTGTAACACCAAATGTAACATCCCAAATTTCAAATTAGAGATAATAAAGAATTAATAAAGGTGTTAAGATATCATTAGTAAATTACAAAGCATTGTGAATAAGTAAAAGAGGATAAATATATTTTAATAAAATAATATGCTTATTTTCTTTGCGAATCAAAGAAAAATAATTAGAAGTTGAGTTTTAAATTAAAACTTTATGAAAAATACTTAAAGGCATAGGTAATATTGTGGTGAAAGAAAATATGTAAGTTTGGGTACAAACTAGTTTTATAAATTGTTTTAAAGTATGGATTTAACATGGAAATATGACATAAGGGCAAAATTGTCATTTTGCCTCAAACCCTTACAAAAATCAATTTCCCCTTCTTCTTCCTCATTCACGTACTCACCCTCTTCTTCCTCAGACCAAAACAGATCCCACCTTCAATCCTCACTCTCTTCTTCATTCTTCACCCCTCCTCTCCTTTCATTCATTTTTTTTCTTTGCTCCCACACTTACAAATTGTGTGAGCTGCCTTGTCTTCACTGTTTCTGTTCCGTTTGTCTGATTCCAGCACCCCTCACCTTTGTTTTCGGCGTTTTCCGGCGACCACAGGGCGGACGACGGCGAGGAGAGCTCTCTCTGTTCCTCTTTGTTTCTGGCAAGATCGGCGGTTTCCGGCTAGATTTCGGACGGCGGAGGCCGCCACTGTCATGGAACTTCGAAATCATAGAAAAGGAGTACATATTGGTGATGGTACTTGAGGGAAACTTACAAGATACGGTAAGGAAGAGCAATAAAGTGCTAAGGGCGACAGGTAATCACACTTAACCTTGTTATAACAATGAGGGTGACGTTAGCTGGGATTTTCATAAAATCCTTTCTCACCCTCTATATATATATATATATTATCTTTGAAAAGTTATTTTCATACAAAACAGGCTATTGGGTGCCTTTCAAACACGATTATTTTTGTATAAATGGAATTTGAGACTATATATATTATCCTGGCTGGTGTTTGTTCTAGTTATGATGTGAGAGGTTTATATAGTATTTAGTTAGGGATGTTGATAGTTAGGTTGAGGGAAGAAACTGCATAGTTGAAATTGAGATATTGAAGGGAATGGTAAGAGTGCATGTTATTGACATTGAAATTGAGATACTGAATGTGATTGAGATTAATGGATATTGTGAGCGTTGCATGACACTGATATATATATATATATATATATATATATATATATATATATATATATATATATATATATATATATCAGAGCCAGAAGGAGAGGTAGAGATGTGTTGATTAATTTCGTTTTACTGTTATGGGGTAACTAAAAAAAAGTATTTTCTGTTTCTTTTAACGGCGATATTGCTTAGCTATTATATGTGAGTCCTTCCATGGGATGTTTTAGATCGTAAGTCCGAAAGGTCGGCAGATATGTACCCCATGCTGTAGCATATAATAACGGAAGAAATATCGGTCCGGCTAAAAGAAATCTTTCTGTAAAGTTGTCTGTTTTAGAAGTTACTATTTAAATTTTCATTTTAACCCCTATGCAGGTACCTACCCCATAATAGTAAAATTATTTTAATCTTCATACCCCTACTAATCCGGAAGGTGATGATACTAAGGACAGGGAGTACTTCAATTATTGAAATTTTCTGTCATTTTTCTGTCTTCTCGTACTGTTCCTTTCCCACTCTCACTACTTTACAGCTTTGTCTTTACTGTTGCTGTCCTTTATATTCCTTTTACTTTATTTCTGTCCCCCTCACTCTATGGCTTCTTTTTTTCGCTCCTTTTCTTCTAAATTTGGGAGTTCATCCTCCTCTTCCTCCATAAACAGTGAGGATCCGTCCTCAAACAGAAACCAAGTCTTCAAAGAAGAAATCTCCTTTGAAGATATAAACCAAAACATTGACAATTGGGTTTTACCCACAATCTCCATTGACTCTCTCTATCAATCACAGGATAAGGCCTGGTTCTCTGCATCTGATCATGTCATCAGAACTGTAGAAGAGTCAGTCTCTATTCTTCCAGATAAACAGGACTTCTATCTTCTTTCTCCAAAATCAATAGAAAGGCATAAGAAGAAGTACAGTTTTCTGCACATAGCGAGTGTTCAAATTGCCATCAAACCACTAATCAGAAGAGGCTTAAATGTCTCGGCCTTAGTGTGTTTACTGGACAACAGACATAACAACTTTGCTGATTCACTGCTCGCCGCAGCTGAATTTGGCCTTCATGATGGACCCGTCTTTTTTAATTGCTTTCCTGATAGGTTAGCAAATCTAGGAGATGAACATATCCATGAGGTGTTGAAACTGAAACTCAAATTGCACGGTCTAGATATGAAACCGGGATCCATACCTGCAACTCTTACATATAGGGTGCACTATAAGGTCTCGAACTCTTCAAAGTCAATGGCCAAACAATTCCCCACGACAGGAGAAACAATGATATGTCTAACAGACCCTTCACATGTTAACTTGTCGGTCCCCAAAACTATCATGTGGAAAGACGTCTTGTTACCAGATGACTGGACGTTAGAAAGGGTTTCCAGACCCACTCCACCCCCAACAGTAAGTCAGGTGAGTAGAATAACTCACACCACTGACGGAACTGTAAAATTGTCATTTGATCGACCAAGAAGGTCTGTTTCCTCTAGTTATGGGTCTAACTCAGGTTATGAAGACTGTAGATCCCAATTAGAGTCCGCTAGGCATTCTTGTTCGTCCTCTAGGCCGCCATCTCATGGTTATTCCAGACCTCCGTCTGTTATTTACATGCCGGCACCTCCTCAAACTGTTAGGAATGTTCCCCCACAGGTAGTTCCTTCTCAAGCTAGTGTCTCAATTCATGGAGTGGATAACACCACAAACATTCCGCAACCGAGTTATGAGAGGACTGAAGACGCAAGTCTACCACAGTCCCCTACCTACTCATCCATGAATGTGGGAGAACCTTTTGAGTCTCTTACCATAAATGATGGAGAACCGTATCCAAGCATAAACTTTTTGGAAAAGCAGTTCTCTATTGATAAACATGCCCTTAGGAAAGATTTCTATTCTGAGGAAAACAAACCCAAGAAACTCTAGTTTTTAGCCAATTTCAAAGGAAATAATAGACAGTCTGTCCAAGATAAGTTCTATGAATTCCTGGAAGAAGTAGAAGAAAACATTCCATTCTTTGACTGGTTCGGTGCCTATGCACAAAAGCAAGGTATTGAATATCCATTCCCCAAAAGCATAAACATGACCAAACAGGAATGGAAATTGCCTGATGGATCCACAACATCTTCTCTATTGCCTCCCCCAAAAACTGTCCAATTGACGCAATTAAAGGATGACCAAAATCAACCTTTAATAGCATCTCCATTTAAATTCAAAAACACTAGTAAACCCATTGACTCCATAGATATTAAAAACCTTTGCGAACAAAATAATTATACCAACAGATATTTACAAACTTTGGGTAGTTATATTGTTCAAAAGGCAGTGCCACCCACAACGATAACAAAACCACCACCTATGTTTGAGGCACCTATCTTTAAACCATTCGAGGTAGGACCAAAACTCAAGTCAGAGTTTCTAGGATACAAGACTAATTTACAGAGAAAAAATGAGCAAAAAATGGAACAGCTCAGCAGTCTCCAGTCTGCAGTAATCCCAGAAACTCCTCAAGGAGAAGTTTCTTCAACATCCCAACAGGTGATGAATATTGAAGAAAATTCTCAGTCTTCAGAATCTGAAACCAGATCATCTGATCTTCAGATTAACAATCAGAATTGGAAAACCCCTACTAAGCTTTGCTATCCCAGGGCATCGCCGCCTGATATATTGCTTGAAGAAAGGGTAACCCAAAACTTCAAATCATTCAGCGTTGACCATATCTACGAATGGAACATAGATGGGCAAAGTGAGACCAGCATTTTGCAAATTCTCCAACAAATGACAATGGTTAGTACGGCATATCAAACTGCAAATGATGCTTCAGATGAGGCTATCACTAATCTATTAATTGCCGGGTTTTCTGGTCAATTAAAAGGTTGGTTTGACAACTATCTTTCATCTGAAGAAAAACATGTCATACTAACCTCTGTTAAGACTGAACCAGATGGTACTCCAATCTTACATGAGGGGAGTAGCATTCCTGACTCAGTTAATACATTGACTTTTACAATCATTAAACACTTTGTTGGAGATCCATCTCTCTGGAAAGATAGGTCGGCAGAACTCCTTTCAAATCTTAAGTGCAGAACTTTATCTGATTTCAGATGGTATAGGGATAACTTTCTGCAAAGAGTCCTCACAAGAGATGATGCCAATCAACCTTTTTGGAAAGAAAAATTTCTAGCTGGATTGCCTAAATCATTGGGCGATAAAATTAGAGAAAAATTAAGAAATCAAAACGATGGCAACATCCCTTATGAGCGATTGACATATGGGCAGTTAGTATCTCACGTACAAAGGACTGCACTAAAAATTTGCCAGGATGATAAGATCCAGAAACAGCTTGCAAAAGAGAAAGCCATAAGCAATAGGGAATTGGGCACTTTTTGTGAACAATTCGGCTTTCCAGCCTGCAAGAAGTCCAGACCATCTAAACCCAAACATAAACAGTTTAGGCAGTATAAACCAGCCTACCATAAACCAGCCTACCATAAACCAAGAAAACCCTTTAGGAGAGCCCCCATGGAACAAAATAAACCTAAAGAGGATTTTCCCAAAACTAAGCTAACATGCTTTAGATGTGGGAAGCAAGGCCACATTTCTAAGTATTGTCGGTTTAGTAAAAAACTGAACAAGATCAGAAACATTGATGAATCTGTTCTTGAACAGATTAATAATCTGCTGATTGACACTTCAGAATCTGAGACAGAAACAGAAAACACCTCAGATGACCTTAATAACATTCAGGAAGACGATCTAGCAGGATCTTCCTCCTCCATCAATGTTATTACAAAAGAACAAGATTTACTCTTTGACATCATCAATAAACTGCCCGATGATGAACGAGGAGAATATCTGTTCAAACTCAAGGAACTTTTCAATTCGAGTAGTTCCAAACCAAAAACACCATTGCCCATAAACAAATATGATTTAACAGAAACAATAAACAGGTTCAAACATTCTGTTAAACCAACAACTCTTCAAGATCTTCAGCATGAAGTCCATAATCTCAAAGCTGAAGTTTCATTCTTGAAGATACAGCAAGAAACACAGGCAGCTGCAATATCCCAAATTCAGGATATCCAGCTTCAGAAAAAGCAAGAGTCATTAGAACATCAAAATGATGAAGAACCTGATGATGCCTTCATAAGTCTAGTATCCAGAATATCAGTTCCGAAATTTTATATCTTTGTCAAGATTATTATTAATGATGAACTGGTATTAGAACAGCCTGCCTTATTTGATACAGGAGCAGCGTCTAACTGTTTCAATGAAGGTCTTATCCCCACCAAATTCTTTGAAAAAACAACGGAGAGATTTAGTGGTGTCAACCAAACTAAATTGGATGTCAAATACAAAATCTCTAATGTTGTCATAGAAAATGAAAGTTTTCGAGTTCAAACTCCTTTCATACTGGTCAAGAACATGGGATCTCAGATTATTCTGGGTGCTCCATTTGCGGGATTGATCCTCCCATACTTGACCAAGCAGGATGGGATATCCTTTGAACATTTGGGGGAGACTATCACTTTCCCTTTCACACAAAATCCAAAAATCAAAGAATTAAATTTACTTTCTTCAAAACAAAACCAAATAAACTTTCTGAAGGAAGAAATTTCATTTAAACATATAGAATCACAGATAGAGCAACCACAGGTTAAAAATCGAATCCAAGATTGCTTGGTAAAGATCCACCAAACAATATGTTCGGATCTTCCCAATGCCTTCTGGAATCGTAAAAAACATGTAGTTGATCTACCCTATGAATCAACCTTTTCAGAAACACAAATCCCAACAAAATCTAGACCTATCCAAATGACTTCCAAATTGCTGGAAACCTGTAAAACTGAAATACAGGAACTTTTGGATAAAAATCTCATACGCAAATCTAGAAGTCCTTGGTCTTGTGCAGCTTTTTATGTCAATAAAAATGCTGAAATTGAACGAGAAACTCCTAGACTTGTCATAAACTATAAACCTCTGAATACGGCTTTAAGATGGATTAGGTATCCCATACCTAACAAATCTGACTTATTAAAACGTTTGTATTCTGCAAAAATCTTTTCAAAGTTTGACATGAAGTCTGGATTCTGGCAGATTCAAATTTCTGAAAAAGACAGGTATAAAACCGCTTTTACTGTTCCTTTCGGGCAGTATGAATGGAATGTTATGCCATTTGGTCTAAAAAATGCTCCATCAGAATTCCAGAGAATCATGAATGAGATCTTTAATGATTATAACCAATATATTATCGTGTACATTGATGATGTATTGGTTTATTCTCAGTCTATAGATCAACATTTAAAACATGTAAACTCTCTCATAAAGATTGCAGAAACTAACGGTTTAGTAGTCTCAAAGCCGAAAATCAGTTTGTTCCAAACTAGAGTCAGATTTCTTGGGCACTGGATCAGCCAAGGATCCATTACCCCAATTGATAGGGCCATCCAGTTTGCGGACAAATTCCCAGACCAGATCCTTGAAAAGAATCAGCTTCAAAGGTTTCTGGGCTGTTTAAACTATGTTGCTGACTTTATTCCACAACTCAGCAACTTCATTAAGCCGCTACATCAGCGTCTTAAACAGAATCCTCCTCCATGGACAGATGTTCATACAAACATTGTCCAAAAAATCAAATCTCAGGTTAAGCAACTTCCTTGTCTTAGCCTTCCAAATCCTATTGCCTTCAAGATTGTCCAAACCGATGCTTCTGATCTCGGCTATGGTGGGATCCTTATGCAAAGGATAGATAATCAAGAAAAAATTGTCTCCTTCACTTCTAAACATTGGAATAGTACTCAGCAAAACTATTCCACGATCAAAAAAGAAATTTTGGCAATTGTATTGTGCATTTCCAAATTTCAATCCGATTTACTCAATCAAAAGTTTTTACTTCGCATTGATTGTAAATCAGCAAAAGATGTTTTAGAAAAGGATGTTAAAAATCTTGCATCAAAACAAGTTTTTGCTAGATGGCAAGCTATTTTATGCATTTTTGACTTTGACATTGAATTCATTAAAGGTTCTTCAAACTCTCTTCCAGACTTTCTCACAAGAGAATTTTTGCAGGGCCTATAATCATGCCTAAAAAGAAAAAGGCCCCAGATGAAAAACAGAAACAAAAAATGGACATCTTTCAAGATGCTCAGAAACCAGAATCACCCAGGGAGATGTATACTGTAGAACTCCATGAGCTTCTTCAACAGAATTTCTTCCAAATTCCAAAAACAGAAAGACCATTGGCACCGATTCCTGCAGAATTGCTGAATTATTTTACAAGTCTAAAGGAATCAAAACCTTCGGGGTCGTCCACCCCATCCCAGAAACAGACAGAAGGGTCACCAACCCCAACTCAGAAACCACAATCAACTCTTCCTGGGTCATCTACCCAAGAAAAAATAGCCAGAAAATTGACTTTGGAATCCATTGGTATAGACCTGGCTAAAAAACAAATCCTAGCAGTTACTTATGGTGAGATTGTTACAAAAACAGATAAACAATTTGACTTAGTAGCTGCAAAACCCCAGAAACAGGTGGCTTCAATTGCGTCCTCCAAAGCAATTGTGCCACACCAAAACACTCAGGGTCAAAGGAATACTACTCCTTTGATCAAGAAACAGAGATGTATAAGGAATATTATTCAGATTGAACCTGAGTTTTTTAATCAAAATCCTAATCAAGTGGCTGCTAGTCTATTTCCCCCGGGAATGCATTACCAGCCAAAATCTTTTTCAAAATCACTGAGATTTTACGAGGCTATACTCATTCATTCTGAGTCTGTTATTATTGAACATATAATAGATCGGAATAATGAAGAACAAATAGCCTACTCAAAATTTCAGATATTGAAAGTCCTCACTCCCACTATGTGGGGGAAAAAACCTTTTAAAACCAAGAGGACTTCCAATAAAAGCAAAAGATTTTCCTGATACCTATAACTATTGGGACTATGTTGATGCATGGGACCATGTGTTCTGGTATCAAAATAAAAAATCATCACATACTTGGATAATGTATTTTCGTACTAGAACTGAGTATGAATTTCCTCAATGGTTCGCTTACTGGTGGAATTTCTTTGGTCCTACACCAGAGATATTTCCAAAACATGTAATTGAATCATTCGAGTATTTTAAACATAAATTTGACATTGGTGAGGACCCATTTCCCTTGAGTCTTCATTATTGCTCGAAAATTTCAATGTCCTGGATTTTCTCTTGGAAGTATGAAATGAGTAAAATCGATGAAACTTCCAAGCTATTCCCAGTGTTACAACGAGTTCCATACTCAAGATGGTGGGACAAGTTCGACACACGAAGAGTTGATAAGCCGGCGATTGATCAATGGTTCAATGATAATCCTAAGTATCTTTGCCAGACGGAACAAAGCAAATTCCTCAATCAAAGATCAAGGATAACCTCCTTATTATCGTCAACGACAGATAAGGCGGCCCTCATGAACCATCTGACAACCTTCCTTTTGGCTCTTCAGGATAATCCAGGATCATCCTCTCAAGCCCAGCATACCTCCCCAACTGAAGAAACAGTACCAGAAGAGGAGGATTATGTAGTGGATTTAGATGAGGACTAGAATCTTTTCTCTTTACATGTGTGTATTTTGATTTTGATGTATAGTGTATTTAGAAACAGATGTATGCTATACTTAGTTGTATTCAAGATAGACACGTGGAAAGCAAATACAGGCTCGCAGATGTTAACCAGAACTGCTCAAAAACAGTACAGGTTCTAGGTTAAAATCATAACCGAAACTGTTTAGATACAGTACCAGTTCCAGGTCAAAAGCACATCAGCTCGCCTATAAAATGGAGGCCAGAAGAACGAAGAAGGCAGAGTTTTCATTTTCATCACTTCTCACTAAGATAGTTTTTGAGAGAGAAAGTCTGCTTGTTTTCATTTTTCTGATTTCCTTTTAAAGTTTTTATATTGTAAGTTTTATATTTTCAATAAAAGTTCATGTTTTAGTTTCTGCATCTTTACTTTCCTGCACTTTCATTCTCATGCATCATATCCTCCGTCTGGTCCAGAGGTCAAGGTGGCTGCTACAGTGAACTAATTGGCTGGTTCTTCTTTACCGCCTGTTCACACGCCCTTTGATACTTCTAGAACCCCTTTCCCCTGCTCATTTTGCATGTTTTAAGAAGCGTTGCTTCTTCTCTGCTTCTCTTTCTCTATCAGTGATCCTCCGCGCTCTTTAGGGGCTCCGCTCCCCTACTATATATATATATATATATATATATATATATATATATATATATATATATATATATATATATATATATATATATATATATGTATGTACCATCGCGCGATGATAACTATCGATAGACCAATCGACAGTTATTTGTACTGATCCTTTTCGGACTAGAGAGGATCATAGGTTTACTTACTAGAGAAAGTAAGTGACCTACGGTTGTTTCGCACTAGAGAGTGCACCCGTTCCCATTCTGCAATGGAAACAGAATTGAGGTTCCCTCCCTGGAGATTGCTAGAGAGGGAAATTATAGAGAGGGGCACCGTGTCAAATCATATAATGAAGATTAGATGCTTGAATGCCCCGTGATGACACAATGCATCTATAAGTGAATGTGAGAGTTGTGGTGGTAGTATTATTAGATTGGAGACTCGAGAGATGATATTTAGTTAATGTGGAATCGATTGAGGGAATTGAGTGATATGTGGAAAGTAGAGACGGTGAATTTGAGTTGATTTGGATGTGACGGAGGGACTTGAGTGATGAATGGAAGAAGACTTGACAAATGTATGTATATATTACTGATTTTAAAATGTGGTACCCTTTAGACGCCCTCGCTACCGCACATCTCACTGTTATAGTGAGTTAAGCGGTGATTACTAGGACAAATTGTCTCATCCCACGATTACTCACATTTTTGCAGGTATTCATGCACAGGCGCAAGCATCAAGAAAGGGAATTAGGTAGTGGAGGTTGTATAGTTTATTTAGAATTGTATATTGCCAATTTATAGGTCTCCATTCGCTTCCGCATGTATATATATATATATATTGTTTAATATCAATTAGTTTTGTTTATTAACCATGTTAGGCAAATCCTTTCTAATATGGTTAGCTTTTAATTATCCGTGATAGTATTCATATTGTATCAGGAAATTCTTTTCTATCATGGATAATATTTAACATTAGGTTCTTCCTTTTCTAACCATGTTAGGTGAATCTTTTCTAACATGGTGAGCTGCTAATTATCCATGATAGTATTCTTATTGTATTAGGCAATTCTTTTCTATCATGGATAATGTATAAAATGATTAGAAAATTCTTTTTCTAACTATGATAGAGATATTGTTAATATAGAAATTCCTTTTTTCTATCATAGTTAGTAAAGAGATTAATGAATTAAAATGGATATTTTAGTTTCATTAGGAAATTAGTAACAGTATGTTACACCAAACAAGAAAGAACATTTGCAGCTATAATATAGGGGTAAGGGGATAATGGATCACCTTGACGAATACCCCTGATTGGTTTGAAAACACTTGCAATCTTTCCATTGAAAAGGAGATTATATTCAACCGTTGAAACACACTGAGAGATTAGATTGACCCATTTCATCGGAAACTTCATGTTAAAAAGAACCGCTGAGATGAAGTTCCATGATTAGCAGTCAAAAGCCTTTGAGAAGTCGATTTTTATAGCAGCAAGTTTCTTGCGACCTTTCCTTGAGGAATGAATGTGATCCATAAGTTCCTGGCCAACATTATATTGTCAGATATCAGACGACCCTTTAAGAAAGCACTCTGATGCGGAGAAATTAAAGATGAAAGGATTGGCTTCAAACGGTTGCTCAACAACTTAGAGATGATTTTATATGAAACATTGCTTAAGCTTATAGGCCGAAAGTCCTTTGTCACCTGGGGAGAGTCTATTTTCGGGATCAGGACAATATTAGTCCTATTAATCTCTTTAAGAAGATGTTCAGAATCCCAGAAAAATTGAACAACTTCAAATAAATCCTTTTGAACAAGGTTCCAATGAGTTTGATAAAATTTGGTATGAAAACCATTCGGACCAGGTGCACTGCCTCCGGGCAACCCAAAACTACTTCTTTCAATTCCTCCATGGAGAATGGAATCATTAATGAGGCTGTATCTACTTCAGACAAAAGAGGAAGATTGACAGAAGATAGATGGGTAATGAGATCTTCAAGAGAAGAGTGATCAAGCCCAACATAAATTTCTCTAAAACGATTAGCAACTTGGTTTGATAGATCACTAGCATCAGATATCCAATTCCCTTGATTATCTTGAAGACATGTGAATAAATTTTTTGATTTTCTCCTACTGGCCACTGCATGAAAATACTTTGTGTTTCGTTCACCTTCCACATACCATTTAAGACGTGAACGTTGAGCCCAAAAGCTAGCTTCACAATCATATAAAATCTCTAACTGATGCTTGAACTCTGAGATCTCCTTAAGAGAAGGATCTGACAATGAAGTCGACGACAAAAGAGAAGATGAGATAGATACAAGTTTAGATTCCACTTCCTTAATTTTGGAAGCAAGGTTTCCCACATTGAACTTGCTCCAATCTGATAAGGCATCAATTGTTCCCCCAATTTACAGATGAGACTGAAACTAGGAGATCCTCTATCTTTTTTATTCCAATTTTGCTGTATAATCCTATCACATTCCTTGGAGATATACCAAAAGTCTTCAAATTTCTTTTGTTTCATAGGCTTGAGCTCATAGTGAGAGTGAAAAATCAAAGGACTATGATCTGATGCAGCAATGCCCAAAGTTTGAGTGTGTGAAAAAGGAAATACTTGGAGCCAAGAGATATTTTCTAAGGCGCAATCTAACTTTTCCATAACTAACCAATCATCTTTCCTATTATTTGACCATGTAAAAGTGGCACCCTTTTGGGAGATAAAAAGATGACACTCCAGAAGAAGATCCATTTGCACTTAATTTATCCTCTGAACACGTAATTTCATTAAAATCACCAATCAGCAACCATGGCTTAGAAACATTGAACGATGTGGATGTGATCCAATCCCACAAAGATGAGCGAGAAGATAAGCAGGGATGACCATACAAAAAAGTAAGGAACATAGAGGGTATCATTCCACCATTAGAAATCTTAAAATGACAGTAGTAGGACTCAATGCAAGAATAATAAGCATAAAAGTCCCTCTCCAAGCAATTATAGTACCTCCACCCAAATTTAGCAGCATCAGTGCCTGTAAAGTGCTCAAAACCCATATTAATTGAAGAAGTTGAAGCTCTAGATGTAGGAAGTTTAGTTTCAGAAAGGAAAATGATATCAGGAGAGTGAGACTGCTGTAGTTTTCCTAAATCCACGACAGTTCCAACTTAAGATTTTAATGGCTCTTGGAGAAGCTTTTTGAGGGCCGCTTCCCTAGCCACTTTGACAGAATTCAGAGAAATAGTAAGTATAACTCCTTGAGAATACAGATGAAAATGAGATGCCAATGATGTCTAAGTATGGCTGACATGTGAAAGTTTTTGCTTCTTTGAACAAGAGTCAACAAGAGGGTTCTCAGTAACAAGAGGTCTCTTCCTGTTTCTAGTGGTCTTGCTATCAACAATATCACATGTTGTCCGAGAAATGTCTAGAGCCTTTTGATCAACATTAGGAAAAATTATATTTTTTGTCACCAAATCCCTCTTGAATTGTGGACCAACGAACTCCTCTTCAAGAACACATTTCCTTTGTCGTTTGCAACACCCTGATATTAGAGACCAATCATAATTCACCTCAGATAATGAACAATCATCCAAAATTGTAAGGATGTTTTGCTTCCTTGAGTATAGACTGTCATCTACAATTGGAGGATTTTCACTGTAAAGGAAGCTAGCATTTAAGGTATATGAAGGAGTCTGCATTTCAATTGGATAAGAAGATCTTGCCTTCTTGAAGCATAAGGCAAAAGAAGATGAAAGGTGCTCATTTGAACATTTTCGAGTAGATAGATTGAAAACTCGGAAACGTTTACTGTCATGTCCTATGACCTCAATTGTATCCAATTTCCTTTTACTTATCTGCCTACTCAACCCATAATCAACCTTGATTCCGCTTTCTTGGAAATAAGAGATGTATCAACCAAAGAAATCATCAAACTCCACTCTGACAGATTTGAACCCAACTACAGAAACTTTTCCTTGAAATTGTGTTTAAAAATCAGACTGACAATGCTGAGCAACATGCCCGATAGACAAACAGGAGGGACATAATCTCCCAACTTGTTCCAAAACAAGAGAAATTTTTCTAATTTGTCCATCAACAAGAAAAACATTGCTAAGATTTCTAGAATCAAAACTCTTCTTTGATAGATATATTTTAAGGCCCAGTCCAAATTCATTGTTTATGCTTCTAGTATCATAGCAAATGAACTTGCCCAGGCTATTACCCAAAAATTTTGCTTTTTGTTCATTGTAAAGGTGCTTAGGCAATCCATGAATTTGAACCCAAAGAGAAAAATCCTGAGCAGAAACATCAACAAGCACTACCACAGATTACCCCTTTTACATGCGCTTATTTTGGCCTCTACATGCGCTTTATAAGCGCATGTCGAGGGGGGCGCTGGTAAAGGCTCTACATGCGCTTTTAAAAATCGCATGTAGAGGGGGGGCTCTACATGCACTTAAAGCGCATGTAGAGGTATGTACCTCTACATACGCTTTAAGCGCATGTATAGAATGTTTTTTTTTTAAAAAAAATTATTATAAATTTACATTATTTCCCAATATAACCACCAATACTAGCTGTAGTTCATAGAACCAAGTAGCATTATATCAAAAGAATTTACCAGAAAAAGTCAATTACTTAACATCTTCAAAAATGAATTATATATCAATATCAAAACAATAACAATGTATGATTCATTTTTTATATATACATCAGCAAAAAGAACTATGTGCATCATAGTTGTTCACAAGTTAATCTAGACTAAAATATTGACAAAACAAGAAACGATTCAGAACAAAGTAATAAATATTCACCTCCTCAACTTTGTCAATATTCATCCTATGTAAAAGGAAGAATGAAGTTGAAGTCAAGCCCGACATGAATTAAAACAAACTAATGCTCCTTTAATTGTGACAAAACAATTAATTATAGTTAAATTAAAATATTACACAAGAATTAGGCATAGAAAACTAACAAAGACCAGCTTACCTTCTAAAGTAATTGCATTCTTCTTTGTGGATGTTGTATGATAAATAAGCCTCTTTAACTTCTCTGCTTTGATTCCTTTGAACCTCAAAAGCAAAACCAGCCACCAACAAATTAAGCAAAAAAAAATACGCATCAACACTGAACCTGAAAAATCACTAATGAAAATATTATTACTCATATCAAATTTGCTTACATTCCATAAGGTTTTTAAGCTTAGATTTCATAAGGTTTATGAGAATAAGAAGCGTTAGAATAAGCATGTCTCTGCACAATCAAATACTGTAAAATACTAAAGTACAGTAGTTTGATGAAAAAATGCCAAATGAGCAGCATGTGACTAGCATTATAATCATCAATATTTCTTACTTTTAAGAACTTATTCCTTGTTAAAGTATATGAAACACTGTTATAAGACATATCACAAAATGTATTATGAGACCACTGACCACCACAGATAAATCAGTATCTACATCAAATGTATGTCTGTACTATTCTAAAATTGCTAAAATTAAACATGAATATATAAGAAGATGCAAACTTCTGGGGTTTTACAAACCAATTGCACTGAAGAAAAAACCAAGATAAAATCCAAATATAATCAAACCATGAAAAGAAATATTCATGAATATGATTGCCAGATATGCACGGACCATTTTTGTCATTCAATAAATTCACACACAAAACTTTGATCATGAGTTTATTTGATATTCAACCCAACATCACAATAATCTTACTATGCAGTGAATATGTGTCTTAAAAAACATTTTCACTAAACAGAGAGCAAGTTAATTGGATTTGAATGAAGACAAAATCAATGCACCATAGATTTAAAATCTTAAGAGAATTCCAAAAAAAGTCAAGTAAAGCAGCTCCAATATTGTGACTTTGGATCCTTTAATATTATCATGTATTGACTATGATAGAAAAAGCATTAGAGTATATACATGATCCAATTTTTCATCACTCAACATTTATCTTGTCTTTATACTGTTTTACATGTCAGTGTATGCATTATTTATTAGTTTAAGAGAGTAAACAATAATAACTTTACAATCATCTTTAACTTCAAACTTTGAAAATCAAGTAACATATAACATTTTATCCATTATTTTCCACTTTGTCACTACTGGAAATAAGGTCTTTCACGACCACAATATTGGGCTTTTCACGACCACAAATAGGTGGTCGTGGAATCCCGCGTCGTAAAAAAGTGTGTTTTTCACGACCACATGTTTGTGGTCGTGATAGATAGGACCTATCACGTCCACACTTGGATAAAAATGGACGTGGTAGCCTCTTAGGAGGCACCAAATTTGGTGCCTCCTAAGAGGCTACCACGTCCACACTTATACAAGTGTGGACGTGGTAGGTGGACGTGATACCTATCACGTCCACACTTAGGTAGTGTGGACGTGATAGGGGGACCTATCACGTCCACACCTTATAAGGTGTGGACGTGATAGGTCCCCCTATCACGTCCACACTACCTAAGTGTGGACGTGATAGGTATCACGTCCACCTACCACGTCCACACTCCCTAATGTGTGGACGTGAAAGGGGTTTTTTTTTTTTTTTTACTTTTTGTAAATGCATTTTATAGCCATCTGCATTCTTGCATTTACAAACCACTGTCAATACCATACTACAGCACAATACAGAATACCAGAGCAATTGCAAAAACGTATCCCATAAATATTACCTTACTTAGACAACAAAATACAAAAGGCATAATCTAAGTTTTATATCTTTGCCTTACTAGTAATATAAGTTCAAAATTTATCTACAACAATCTAAGCATATACAATTTCTGCCTCACATAGTGATTAAAAATTCTGCAAGTGCGTTTCGTACAAAGTCAATATCCTCATCTTGTTTAAACGAGTCAGTACTAAGTCCATAAAGTCCCTCCAAAAGCTGCAACATAATTAAACAATATTAAAAAAGACAAGGAAAGTACCACTTACAATTAGAAATCACTATTTTCTTGGAGATATATGTTAGAAGCGTGCATACCTTTTGGAATTTCCTCCCTTGCTTAATTTGATCTTGATATACAATATCCAGCATGTATTTGCAGACATAGTATCCGCACTCTACAACGCCCCGCTGTCTTGGACACTGATAAATCACAGATAATATCAGCAATATCATAGTAGTTCGGGTATGACTAAAAGCAATATAAATGAAAATGAATATAAAAATTGCTTTTACCTTTACGTTTATAACATTAATCGAAGTCTGACTAGCTGTGTAATAATCAGTATCTTGAGCATCATGCCATTTTAATATTCCTCTTCAAAAGAGACAAAATCATAACAATAATGTTATATATAGTATAAAGATATATTATTATCAACCATAAAAGTAAAAAAAAAGAGAAACTTACTTGTGGAAGACTTTTCTGTGATCGTTGCTAATAAATCCCTCTAAAGAGTCAAACCAAAAAATCCTGAACTCTTTCGGGCAAAGTATAGCCAGAGTCCAATGTCCACTGAAAGATATAAGTGAAAATAAATGTTAATTAACCTAAGACATAACATTTAATATTGTGTAAAAGATAACTCATTACCAATTCAAAACGGGGGCGAAATAAAGAGTGCCGCAATCAAGGCCCATCTGCAGCTCGACGTAAGATTGCATCTCCCAAAAATGATCCTTCTTACTCTTTTTAAGTAATCTCAAGGCGTTTTCATTATAAGCCAGTCTAAAAGGGCATAGAAACCGGCAAAACTTCTCCTTTGGGGTTCTTTGGCATAAACTGTGACAGTACCTATTAGACATGGCGAAATGGATTAGAACTTAAAGCCTCATTACAATATTCAACTATATTGGTAAAAATATGACACACTTACCAGACGGCCAAATCAAGCCAGCTTTGCTCAAGCTCTTCCATCATCAAGAACTCCTTAACGTCTCGAGAACCTTGCAACCAAATCTTCTCCTCTACTAGTGGATTGACGACTCCAGCAGGTATTGAAAGATTACGCTCAAATCCAGGTTGCATCGTCCACAGCAGATTCAGATATGGGTACTTGTCACCGTTAAAATTCTGAAAATAAGAAACACATCATCAGTACACACATATATCAACAACATTGTTAATAAAGGTCAATTCATAGACAATTTGAGTACCTGTGGGAGAAGAATTGGTGGTTGAGCTTCTTGAGGTTCTTGAGCAGTATCGAACACAAGCCTTTTAGGCCAAACAATAAAGCCCTTCATTGCTTGCCCTAAAGTTGTGACCTCTTTAGTACGAAATGGAACACATGTCATTTCTTGGCCCTTTATCACGGAAATGACTGTCACTTTTACTTGATCATCCCGGATAGACCTGTTATGAATGGTGGTGTGATATGAGTACTTGAGAGCCTTAGCAACAGGGTGTAGGCAAGGCTCGTCAAGATGCAAGTAGCACTCCTCGTGGTAGTCATCAAGAGGATCAGGTGCACTTGGCTCATTCATTGTTGAAGTTGTTCTTTGGGAAGCTTGAAGAGCCTCTAACTGTGATGCAAGATATTCAAACCTCATTTGCCATTGGCTCTCCCGTTCTTCCATCCGTTCGTCCACCCGTGCATTCACCATTGCATCAAGCTCCTCAGTGGACATTTTAGGTCGAGACACCACTCGTTTTTTGGGCCCAAAAAATTCCTTTGCCCCAACTCTCCCAGAAACTCCTACAACTCGGCTAGGGTTGTCTAATCTCCCTAGCGAAGTTGCTAGGATGTCCATTCTGGGGTCCTGCGGTGTCCAAGACCCCTGAGAAGATTGCTCCTCCAGTTCATTCTGTTACAAAAGTGAACAAACATTGATTAATATACAATAATATCCTACGTAAGTGTTTAAATACAATTTATATAGCACTAACAATTCGGTTTGCCACCGCTTCAGCCTTGTCACTGGTATATTTTCCAGTTGGTCTCTTCCTCCGGGCCGCTGCCCATGTTACATGGCGTTGGAGGTCAGGTAAAGGTTCTAAGACAGTGGAAGATGACTCAGCTTCCATAGATTTCCGCTGCTCCTCCCACTTTTTTTGCCGCTCGGCTTCCACATAATCAGTCATCCAATCATACCCCCCACGGGACATGGTATGATTATACTGATTTTGAGCCCGAATCTCTGCTTGTTTTTTGCTTAACTCCTATGTACCACAATAATAAAATATTAATAATACAGGTACACAGATTAAAACCAAGTTATGAACTATACATGTATAGTAGATATACCTTAAATGCTTCAGACGTCCGATATTTAACAAACTCATTCCATTTCTCTGGTTCAATATTGGGATATGCTAAACATGGATCCTCACCCATTTTAGACCCCCAAATATGTAGTCCTTGGCAAGGTTATATTTGAATTCACTAAACCTTTTTGCAATTTTTTGCCAAACGAACTCTTTGAAATCTTTGGTATCCGGCACATCCCAATATTGCTGCAATGAACAAACAAATATGATTAGTGATTAGTCACCACAATATCTCACAAATATGGAGTTAAAATACGAATGTACATACATATACATCCAACCAACATTGTTGCTTAACATCGTCATTAACGTGTTTCCACTCATTTATTGTGATGTCAACTCTGTTTCTCGCCACTGTTCCAAGATAACTTGAAAATGGCTTTGCAGTTGGCCCTTTAGGCCTATTTTTTGCATCTAGTTCCAAGTGATTTTTCTTCTTATGCTCAACTGTCAGAGCAATCACTTTCGAAAGTTTTGTAGGCCCTCTTTGCTTCTTCTTCACAGGGGGTGGTTGGGCCTCCTCATGATACTCTTGCTCGCGATCGGAGTCATTATCTGCCATTATAACCTGTGAAAGAGGAACAATTACATACATTAGCACAGAACAATTAATAATATTAGATAGATTATTAAATGAAAAACAATAACAATAATCAATACATTTTCTAACATTATGTGTTGTCGTCCCATATGTCCCATATACCCTCAGTATGATCATTTCTGACCGCACAGAAGTCATCATCATCATCATCTAACAAACTTCTTGTTGTTTTGCCTAATAATTGTATCTCATCATCATCACCATCATTTACTGTGAGAGCACAATCCATTTGATTTCTATTTTGCAAGGTAATGGAAAGCTTAACATTTGTAGGGTCTGATACATAAAACACTTGTTTCGCATGACTTGCTAGAATAAATGGTTCATCCTTGTAGCCGACCCTATTAAGATCAACAGATATCATGCCACTTTGGCGCTCAATCACAACCGCATTACTATGTACCCACTTACATTTAAATATGGGAACCTTAAAATGCGGTGCGTAGATGATTTCCCAAATTTCTTCAATAACCCCATAATATGTAGTTGTAGCCAATTTTGGGTTTTTGTCTCTAGAGCTAGAAAAATGGGTTGCCTCAGCTTCAACCATCACCCCGCTGTTTTGTGTGGTGCGCTTGCCATCAATGACCTTAGTAGAGAAAGAATACCCATTTATTTCATAACCACCCCATGAAAAAACAATAAACTGAGGCTTCACAGCTAGCAACCTTACTGTGTCAGACACATCCTTTTGTTTTCGCGCATACTCCTCGAACCAACCAATAAATGACTTGTTATGTTCATTTGAAATCTGCATATCACTCTTCTTCGGGTTATTCTCTTTCAAAAGCCTTTTATGTTCAGCCAAATAAGGTTGCACTTCTTTCATGTTATTCAAGATGTATAGATGTGCCTGTAACAACTCCACTCTCTCTACACCCTTTACTTTCATGCCCCGCACCCCTTTACCAGAAAGTTCATCTTCATCCAGGTTGATTTCCTCGTCGTCAGGTTTTCTTAGGTATGGTTTGCAAAAGTCCATTACCTCTTCAACAAGATATCTTTTAACAATCGAGGCCTCCGGGCGATATGGGTTCTTGAATAACCCTTCAAAACTTTCATGAATTGCTCAAAAGGGTACATCCACCTTAGAGAAACCGGACCACAAAGTCTTATCTCTCGAACCAAGTGAACAATCAAATGAACTGATATATCAAAAAACGCTGGAGGAAAATGCATCTCCAATTGCGACAAAATAACATAACCTTCCTTTTCCAACTCATCGAGTATTTCATTGTCAATTACCTTACTGCAAATGGCATTAAGAAACTTACATAACCTTGTTAAAGTCTTCCGTGCATCATCCTCCAAAATTCCTCTTATAGCTACCGGCAAAAGTTGTTGCATTAACACATGGTAATCATGAGACTTCATTCCTGTCAACTTCAAATCATCCATTGACACAAGTTTGCTAATATTAGAGGAATATCCATGTGGCACTTTCATCCCACGTAAACACTCACACAATCGTGTTTTCTCAAGTTTGGAAAGTGTATGAGCAGCAGGCTCCATATATGCTTTCTTTCCATCTTCACTAATTGTCGGATGTAACCGCTGTCTTATGCCCATCTCAACTAAATCTCTTCTAGCGTTGAGCCCATCTTTGGTTTTTCCTTGAATGTGTAACAACGTTCCGACAATACTTTCTGCGAGATTTTTCTCCACATGCATCACATCAATACCGTGCCTCACATCAAGACAACGCCAATAAGGGAGATCAAAGAAGATTGACCTCTTCTTCCAAATGTTAGTCCATTTCTTCTTCTTCTTTCCTTTACCAAATTCCACAGTAACACGAGCAACACGACGATAAACTTCTTCACCTGTTAACGGAATTGGAGCAGATGCATGCTCAGGAAAGCCATTAAATCGCTTCCTCAGTCGACGGTATGGGTGGTGGCGATCAAGAAACCTCCTATGACCGAGGTAAACAGTCTTCCTTCCATACTTGAGCTGGACGAAATTAGTGTCATCCTCACAAATTGGACATGCCTTATGTCCCTTGACACTATATCCTGAGAGATTGCCATATGCAGGTAAGTCATTGATTGTGGTAAACAACAAAGCTCGCAACTTGAATGTCTCCTTTTTGTATGCATCAAACACATCAACACCTTCATTCCACAACATCTTCAAGTCATCGATCAACGGAGTAAGATAAACATCGATATCGTTCCCAGGCTGTTTCGGTCCCGAAATCATCATACACATCATAAGATATTTCCGTTTCGTGCACAACCAAGGTGGTAGGTTGTAAATGACAAGCAAAACTGGCCAAACACTATGTTTGCTAGAGACACTCCCAAATGGGTTAAATCCATCTGTACAAAGGCCGAGACGGAGGTTTCTAGGATCACTAGCAAACTCTGGAAAAACTGAATCAACCTTTTTCCATTGAGGAGAGTCAGCAGGATGTCGAAGATATCTAGAATCAGAATTTCTCTGATCACAATACCACCTCAGATTCTCTGCTTCTGTTGCATTCGCGAACAATCGTCTAAACCTTGGAACTATTGGAAGGTACCACATTACTTTCGAAGGTTCACCTTTTTTTGGTTTGTTTGTCTCTTCGTCGTCGTCGTCATCATCAGCACCCTTCCTCTGTTTATACCTTGGCTCCTGACATCTTGGACACACATGTAACCCTTCATATTCATTTCTATATAAAATACAATCATTGGGACAAGCATGTATCTTCTGATACTCCATACCCATCTTACTTAGCATTTTCTTGGCCTCATACATTGTCTTCGGAACTGCATTGTTATCCGGGAACATATCGCTCAAAGCTGCGAGCATTTTCGAGAAACCCGCGTCTGCCCACCCATTTTCCGTCTTTATTTCTAGTATTGTTAGAATGAAGGTCAGACGGCTATACTTCTTACACCCTGGAAACAAAGGTGTCTCAGCATCACCACGCACTTTGTCGTACTCGTCTGACACAACAAACGACTCTGCTGCGATATCATTTATCATGTTGTCCATGCCAACATCGCAAACATATTCATCATCATCATTATCATCCACCTCCGCTGCTTTTACATGTTCCACGGTAGTTCCCAATTCCCCATGCCAAATCCACTTCCTATATCGGCGATTGATCCCCTCACAAATAAGGTCATTCCTTATAGAGTCAAGGCTCTTGCGATCAACATTCACACACTTCACACAAGGGCACGGGTACTTTCCATTCTTACTCGCCACATTTCTTTTGGCAAATTCAATAAACTCTTCCACCCCGTTTTGATATTCTTCACTAGTTCGCAAAGCATCCATCCAAGCACGATCCATTGGAGTAATGCGTATAATATGTATATACACTTGTCTTCATTAAAAAGAATAGAAGACAATTGAACCAATCAGAGGACTATCTATGGCAACCTAAAACAGTCCTAATCAACAACCAAAAACAGCCTCTCCAAGAAACTAGAGCCTATTTGCATGCAATTTTTACTACCCCTTCCAGCAAAGAAAACAAGCTTTTTCCAGCAATTATTGCTAAATAGAGCAGCCCAAAACACTCTTAAAATGTCCAGAATAGTCAACCAAACAGTGTACCAAATTAAGTGCAAATCAGAATTTACCACAAATGCACAAACCAAAAGCTAGCTGAATTTGATATTCAACAATAGAAGCAATATTTAAGCCAGCAAATGAACCAAATATAATCACAATAATCAAAATAACAATTAACAATCTATTACCAAAACCAAATAAAATCAGTAATTCCATTGAGCTTATAAAATCAGTCAAACAATATTTCAATGCTTAAAATGTCTTACAGTGGGCACAAACTATATTAAAAAGCAAATACAAAAAAAAACAAAGAAAATACAATGAGAGAAAAAAAAAAAAAACTCACCTAGGAGTGTGGCGGCGGCTGAGGCGGTGTTGTTGCTGCTGTTGTTGAGGGCGGCGGGTGAGGAGGGAGGAAGAGGGCGGAGGGAGGAGGGAGGGCGGCGGGTGAGGAGGGAGGAAGAGGGCGGAGGGAGGAGGAAGGGCGGCGGGTGAGGAGGGAGGAAGAGGGCGGAGGGAGGAGGAAGGGCGGCGGGTGAGGAGGGAGGAAGAGGGCGGAGGGAGGAGGAAGGGCGGCGGGTGAGGAGGGAGGAAGAGGGCGGAGGGAGGAGGAAGGGCGGCGGGTGAGGAGATAATGAGAGAAGAAGTGTGAGAGAAGAAGAGAGAAAAGGGAGGCGCAGAGAGTGAGTGCCAAAGTGGTAGTGAGTGCCAAAGTGTTGGAGGGAAATAAAAAAGGGTTTTGGCGCCAGTGGGAAAAAATTGCCCACCTTTCACGTCCACATTTGGGTACATGTGGTCATGGAAGGGTCCCCTTCCACGTCCACACTTATAATGGTGTGGACGTGGAAGGGGAGAACCCTTCCACGTCCACACTTAGAGTGAGTGTGGACGTGGAAGGGTCCCCTTCCACGTCCACACATCTATATGAGTGGACGTGGAAGGGGACCCTTCCACGTCCACACTCACTCTAAGTGTGGACGTGGAAGGCTGGTCCCCTTCCACGTCCACACATCTAAATGTGTGGACGTGGAAGGGGACCCTTCCACGACCACATATACAAATGTGGTCGTGAAAGATCTCCGCCTGGACAGTTATTTACATGTTATGCCACCGCGTTTTTCATCAACGACCAACATTGGCTTTTTAGTCGTTAATTATGGTCGTGAAAAGCCTATTTTCTAGTAGTGTGTTCAAAATCCTATATGGTTTAATTGTGCCAAATATGCCCATAAAGATGCTTATGCTTATTGCAAGCAAACATACAGAGGATCCAGGAGTTTTAAATATCTAATTTAAAATCACTTGAAGATGCTTGAATTGAAGTAATAGAATATCCATGTCACAGTAATAGAATATCCATATCTGAAAGCTGAAAACCAAACTCCAATTTCCAAACTTGTATGACAGTTTTAACTAACCATAAAGAGTAAATCACCTCAAAAATATCCTCTCATCAATTCTCCTGCAAATCATGTTATGCTCATTTTAGAATTTAAACCAAAGAAAGTGATATCTTTAGCAGCCATAAATATGTGGTCAAAAAACCCATTGCTTTGCACATAGAGCAAAAGAAAATAATGTCCTTTTAACAAACTTATAAGACCTTCAGCTCACCTTGGATTTTAGACAGCAAATAAGTCTTTGACAAGAAAGAAAGCTTATTCACAGAGAATTCTTCACTCTCAAACACTACTCGCTTTCCCAGCATCATCTCTAGCTCCAATCTTCCCAAGGAATAAAAAGAAATACTACAGTATCTCAGTCAAGTTGAAGAAGCAGAGACATATATATATAGTTGAAATTATAAATGAATGATTACCTCTATTCTTGCAGTTCCCTTTGCAGATAACATTTGTGCAGTATAGCGTGTCTGCCAAGAATTTTGGCAAACACAATGAGCAAAATTAAAAAATTTCCCAACATCTGAAGGAAAAGGTCCAAGCCAGAAATTTTCTCAAAATTTCAAACAGGACTTTTCCATAAGAAGTATCAACATCATATTTGATTTGAAATACCAGGTTAAGAGTTATTAAAATGCCAACAATTTCAGCACTTGAGATAAACATAATTATTTTTTGAGTCAATTACAATGGAAAATGCATGTTGCTCACCTTTCTCCTCCATAGTCTGATTCCTCACAGTAATAATCAGAGGCATTGCCTTTACAACATTAAAAAATGAACTGACAAAAATAACACAACCTGAGAACATACAACATTAAACTCAACAAACAAAACTGGACATAGAGTAAATTCACAAACACTTAAATTTGACAAGGATTGGCTTTGTTATATGTATTAATTGTCAACATGAAGATAAATTCACAAACACTTAAATTTGACCTGGATTGCCTTCCATGCCTCACCGGAGCTTCACCGCCGCCGGAAACCCACCGAAATCGGCCATTTAAGTGGTTGGCCGAGATTCAAAAGCAAGAAAAGGAAAGGTAAGAAAAAGGAGGTTGAAAGCAAAGGATCTTGAAGAATCAACATGAAAATGGTGAAGCTTACCTTCCCTAGTCGCCGTCCGCCGCTAGTTCACCGGAAAACAATGAGGAGGACGACGAAGAAGATGAACACGGATAACAGAGAGCAAAGAGGGAAAGAGAAATGGGTCGGCTTAGAGAAGAAGATGAAAGGAACCGATGATGGGGACAAGGCCAGTGCCACCGTCGCCCATGGCCGCCGGAAAAGGAAGGAACGAAGAAGGAGAAGACGAATGGAGGGAGGAGAAATTTCGGCTGCCTTAGGGTTTTCAGAAGGAGGGGAGGGTTTTTATGTGTATGCATATATATAATTTAGGGAAAATAGCAATTATATGCCCATTTGCCTATTCTTAATTATATTTTAGCCCATAAGTTTGTATATATTACTATAACTCTTTTTTTTCATCATAATATGATCTAGATTCTAATTTACCTTTCATGAAAGTTTATATCCCAATTAATTCTTTTAACTATATTTATTTAAATTCTAAGGTAGATAAGATAAAGTATTCATAATTTGTTCTAAATATCCTAAAATCTCTCCCTAAAACGTTTAAATTTCCTAAATGATACCTCAATAATTTCTCATTATCATTAAGAAAAATTTAGGATGTTACACACACATCCTAAATCATTCAATTGATTAAGATATATAACTAATCTCTATAGTATCTTAAATCCCACAAAAAATCTCATAATTTCTAATTTCCTACTTATTTATTTACATTGATCTATAATTTACTAATTACATTGATCTATAGTGAATTCCATTGAAGAACAAGCCTTTACATGCGCTTTAAGCGCATGTATTGGCTTTCCTTTGTTATTTTAATATTTTTTGGCTTATACATGCGTTTTAAAGCGCATGTAAAGACCAATGTCCATTTAATTATATGGATTTTCATATGATTTGGTGCTTTTCAACTAAATTGTTTCAATACTTCATCTCAAAATGCTCAAATCTTGTGTTTGACAATGTTATAGTGAATTCCATTGAAGAACAAGCCTTTACATGCGCTTTAAGCGCATGTAAAGGGTGTTTCTAGCTCTACATGCGCTTAAAGCGCATGTAAAGGGTGTTTCACCAATTCCATAGCACCCAAAAGTGGTAATGGAGCCTTGAAACACTAAGTCCACAAGCAGGGACACCTTATGAGGTCCGAGGAGGACCTCTTATGCATGACTCCATGTTTTGCACTTCAGTAGTGTAAAGGGTGTTTGTGCCTTTACATGTGCTTAAAGCGCATGTAAAGGGTGTTTCCATATAATTTTGAGCTCTTCACCTAAGTTCATTTTATATTTTATCTCTAAATACTTAAATCCTTTTATAGTCATTGTTTTAGTGAATTTTAATTGATGCACATTTCTATACATGCGCTTAAAGCGCATGTAGAGATAAGGCCTTTACATGCGCTTTAAGCGCATGTATAGATTCTTACTTGTACATGCGCTTAAAGCGCATGTAAAGGACCTCTATACATGTGTTTCTTCTAAGCTCATGTAAAGGTGCGCTGGTAGAGGGACAATTTGTAGTAGTGAAGAGAAATTTTTGGATCCCATTGGCTCAAAACAATAAAGTAACCTTGTAAAAGCCATGACCCATGATTAAGCATGAAGACAAGTCTTCTTCAAACTCAAACTGTAGTATGAAGGAGTTATGATATTGCTGAACTACCATAATCCACCCTCTAAGCTTATGGTAGTTTGAAATACAAAGTAGATATATATAAATCCTAAACTCCTTTGTTTTAGATTAAAGCATCAATTTAGTTTTTGTCGAGTTATTTTCATTTTAGTACTTCAAATCATACAGTACAAAAATTTCCACTCAAACTAAGTGATATCATATTCAAAATAATTAATCATCTTTTCCCTTGGTTTCTTTGGAACAACGAATTTTCTATAACTAGTTTTGATAATCCGTATCCTTGCGGAAATGTTAAACCTCAGACAAGCCATGGCATGTGCCTAAAAATGCGTTATTATTTTTAGTCCGGTATTCAAGATTTTGACGATTTTCTGAAACATGCTTGTGAAGGTGAGCCCGGTTAAGAAAATTAATTTTGTTTTCGTTTTTAAAAAATGAATTTAGATAACAAGAATTTTAATTTAGGGTAATGGATCTAATCTGCCCCCAAGTAACCACCAAGGAGCGCTGAGCACCCTGAACTAACACAGGCCCGTATCTGGACTCCAAGTAACCAAGGTGTTTAAAAACTACCCCGGTTGGACGGTCAACAACGTTTGACCGTTACTATGCCTATGTGGCTACCATGCGAGCACCTGCTTTGCCACCTCTGCTTGCCACGTGTGTATTTTAAATGGACCTAATCTGCCCTCCAAGTAACCACCCAGGAGCACTGAGCACCCTGAACTAACAACAGGCCCGTATCTGGACTCAAAGTAACCAATGTGTTTAAAAACTACCCCGGGTGGACGGTCAATGACGTTTGACCGTTACTATGCCTATGTGGCCGCCACGTGAAGGCCTTGTTTGTCACCTGACGCCTTGTCATCGCCACGTAAGATATGTTCATGTGGGTCCCACCTATAATAATAAACAATTTCTCTCTCTCTTCATCACCACCACCACAGCCCCCCAACACCCACCACCCCCTCAAATGTGGCAAGCAGAGGTGGGGTGGGTGGGGGGTGTTGGGGGGCTGTGGTGATGGTGATGAAGAGGGAGAGAGAAATTGTTTATTATTATAGGTGAGACCCACATGAACATATCTTACGTGGCGATTACAAGGCGCTGGGTGACAAACAAGGCCTTCACGTGCCACATAGGCATAGTAACGGTCAAACATCATTGACCGTCCACCCGGGGTAGTTTTTAAACACATTGGTTACTTTGAGTCCAGATACGGGCCTATTGTTAGTTCAGGGTGCTCAGTGCTCCTGGGTGGTTACTTGGAGGGCAGATTAGGTCCATTTAAGATACACACGTGGCAAGCAGAGGTGGCAAAGCAAGTGCTCGCGTGGCAGCCACATAGGCATAGTAACGGTCAAACGTTGTTGACCGTCCAACCGGGGTAGTTTTTAAACACCTTGGTTACTTGGAGTCCAGATACGGCCTGTTGTTAATTCAGGGTGCTCAGCGCTCCTTGGTGGTTACTTGGGGGGCAGATTAGGTCCATTACCCTTTAATTTAATACATGCATAAGTATTATCAAAATAAGTTTTGAACACAATGTAAAGAACCAAGTTCACAATTTATATTATCTTTTCAAATATATGTATAGTTCATAAATAAACAAATAAGATATAACTTAAAGCAACTCATTATCTAAAATTAAAATGGATTAAAGATATAACAATGATGTTTTGGTTTTGGTCTACATGTCTAAATCAGCATGCTTAGCAATGTTAATACCATGCTAATGAGATATGTAATTCCTTATAAAAATCATTTGACTTCTTATACTAGTAGTAGGAAAGAACCTTGCTGAGACGAACATATAAAAAGTTGTTTCCTTGATGCCCAAAAACCAATACAATTCTGTGTACACTTTTCCCTAGCTGTTAAAGTAGTATAAATATTGACCCTTTTGTCGAAGGCCGAATCATATCATGGTGATAACAAATAAAGTTTTTGTGGATATAAAAAAAAGAGTGTATATTTTAGGCTTGGAAAAGATAATGTAACATGAGAGAATAGCCTTTCGAGTTGACTGATATTGGGTGCTCATAGACATCAACAAACCATTGAATGGAAAATACTGATATTAAAAGTTGAAGTTAATCTTGTAATCATATAGAGTAATCTAATCCAAAAATCAACATAACGCAGATGACATTTGATAAATGGAATACTGCTCAAATCAGAAACCGATGATTGTTTTATGCAGGCGCCAATACAAACACGCGAAATTTGGAGTGAAAAGCATATATGTGCAGAGATGAGGCTGTATTATAGATCAAACGTTTATATTGTTAGTATTATATGGCTTATATTTTGGCTACAAAAACAAATCTAAATCACCCAAAATAATCATAGGTTGAAGCTTAAAATATCAAAAGGTAATGCGAAAGGGGAGAAGGGTAGAACATGACTATAGCAAAAAAGATAATACATTCATTATTACCAAAGAAAAGACGTTAGAAATACAGAAGGTAGAGTTAAAAAGATTAGAAGAACTATATTAACAATGCAATATACCACATCAATTGTGCATAACAAGCACCCAACAATGGGTCTGGCTAAGAGGAATTTGGAAGGCCAGGAACCCATCGTCCGTTGATTTAGCTGGGGAAGTGTCACTTCATTGTGGTTCCAGTCATGATACTTGTTCAAGAATTATAAATACTTGGTACTATTTATCGCCACTTTACCTCATGAACTAATTCAATTCCCCTCTTCATTAGCTTCTAAATGAAATACTGTGTGAGCCTAAGGTTCTAATGTAATTGAAAAATCTTTCTCAAGTAAAGTTCTAATCTTCAAGTCAAGTTCTCAAACTGGGACGCGAAAAAATTCATCTTCGGAACGGGACAGGACACGGGATGCGGTCGTCTCAATCCCGCCCCGTCCCGAATATATTTGTTTTTGATTTTATATAATTTTGTTTAGAAAAATACATGTGTCATTTATATCATGTATGATTATATGTGACATTTTTTGATAAAAATATTATCATAATAAATTTTAGCTTATTATGTTGTATAAGATATATTGTACAAGTAATAGTTAACTGATTTCTTTGTTTGATACAAAGAAAAGTGTTGCATTTTTTACAACTAGATATTTTTAATAAAAGTTTTAAAAAAGTTTTCGCATTTTCCGGTTTCAAGTCCGTCCCGTTTACAATTGAGACGGGACAAAATTCGAGACGCGATTTGACACGGGACGGAAACCTTGTTTTGAGCCTTTTCAAGATGGGACACATGACAGAGGTGTCCCGATCCCGTCCCGTGAATACTCATATCTTTTAGTTTCTTACTCATATCTTTAATTTTTGCATTCAAGTGAACACACAAAACCCAGATCGTAATTGGAAAACAAATTGTTATAATAATATCCATGTGTTAAGGTGCAATTATACCAATGGACATTGCCAGAGTTGCAGGACTTGCAGCTGACACAATTGACAATAAAAATGTGTAAAATTATCAACCGACCTTTTAAACAGAAGCATATTTACTAAAACCTTCTATTTTGGATAACAAGCCTTCACCAAAACCTTCTCTCCCATTTTAAATTATTTCTTTTTGTATATTCTTTCTAAAAATATATATAATTTATTCTCCTACATATCAAAATGTTGACATCACTCCAATTTAGCATACATGACCACCAAAAATTCTAAGAAATATCAAATATCACCTAAAATGGGTTGTCATCGTATAGATACTTTAAAGTGACAAATTTTGTATTCTTAATTTTTCAGAAAAAAATAAAAGTGATCTTGTAATTAGAATCGGAGAGAGTGATTCACAACTCTAAACTTTTTTCGTTAAGCAAAACTTCAATTCAAGTTCATGTTAACAGTTGCAATTCTTACTCTTTCTATTAAGAATAGGTAAATCAATGTAGGAATTTTCAACATTGTCATAATGATTTTTAAGTTCAGATTAAGAATGCACAACTTCAATTTAGTCCTTTATGTTTGGAAAGTACACTTTTAGTCCTTTTTTGTTAACACCGTTAGTTTAACTTAACGGAAAAGGCTAACTTAACAATTTTAAATGATTATTTTATAATGAAATTGGATCAAAAATGATAAATTTTGAAAATATAAGAATATTTACACTCAAATATTTTAATCTAAACATTTTTTAGTATTTAATAATCATTTAAAATTGTTAATTTAACATTTTCCGTTAATTTAAACTAACGGTGTTAACAAAAAAGGACTAAAAGTGTACTTTCAAACATAAAGGACTAAATTGAAACTTGATGCAAACATAAGGGACCAAATGAATACTTTAGCCTAGTTGAAAATCTCTCTAGGGTATGATTGATATTTATCAAATTTAAGGTATTAATTTTTTCTTTCCATTTTTAAGGGAATTTTTGTCGGATTTTCCCTATTTTCATTGAAGTTTCATAACTTATTTAAAGAAGATGTTGTGGGCTTACAAGAAACAACGTTATAGATGCAAAATTTCTATAAACATTGTTATTTATTCAAGCTCCGGTGGTAGAGGTGTGATGACTCCCCAATTTGAATAGATTTCATATATATTTTTGGTATGATTAAGGAGTCATTGTGACAAATTAAAGGGATTTGTTGAGATTTGATATGATATCAAGTTTGTGCGTTACTTTGGGATGTCATAATATTTTAACAAATAAATTGCAAGAATCAATTATTAGTAAAAGGAAAAAATCAGAATTTTAATTTATAAGCTTAATGCTTATTTTGTCTTATATAGTGAATTATTTCTTGTCCATTTAGGTGGCTTGAGCATGCAGTGATTAAAGGAAGAAGTCAAATTGAACAAATGACAAAAGAAAAGAGAGATAGGCCACATTTACCTTATGGGCACGTGTGGGCAATGAAAAGAAAAAGCCCAAGACCTAAAACTAAAAGAGGAACAGAGGCGAGGAGGGTGGAGGAGTGATGAGCCGCCACTGTTGAAGCTTGGCATTTTCACCATCCCAGCTGCGCACGAGAAGAGCAAAAGGAGGAGGCTCTCTTCACATCTTCTCCCTCTCATGCTTTGAAACGAAAATTCTGGGTGAGGGAGAGTGTGAAGGAGAGTAAAATACTACTTGGGAGAAAGGCTAAATGCTTGGAAAAGAGAGTTTATGGAGCTTCCAAAATTCTTGGTGGTTTTCTCTCTTCTCTCCTTCTTTTTCATTTGGCTTTCTTTCTATTTGCTTTGAGCTCTCTCTGAATTTGTGGCTGTTGTGGAATGATTTTAGTTTTAGTTATGTGTAGCTAGTATTTGGTTTAGGATTATTTGGACGCATTCCATGAATTGATATTTGTTTAAGACCTCTTGTAGTTGTTAATGAATCTCATGTGTGGTTTTTATCTTGCCCTTTACTTGCTTTAAGTGCTTGATCACCACTTACTTAGTTAAATGAAATATGACTTGAGAAAGTATATTTTGTTTTAGAACTTGGATAAAAACATGTGGGACTTAAAGTTTATGGTTTTAAATGGATGGTTTGTTGATAACATAGAGATATAGTTATTGACTCAACATTGTCGCAAAAAGGTTGGTTTTTGAAGTAGAGCCTGTATTGTACAATTAATATAAGTAGTAGAAATTTGATTGACTTGAGAAAGCTTTTTCAAATGCTTATGAACCTTAGGCAAACACATGTTTTCATTAATAAACTAATTGAGAGGATTTAAGTATGTTTCATGAAATGAAATGGTGATAAATAATCTTAAACTTCTCTTTCAAAATTTTAAGTGTTAGTTTAGTTTAGTTAATTATTTTCATTTAGTTAGTTAGAACTCAAAACCCAAATATTTCCACTCAACCTAATTGATAACATAATTGTAGTAATTAATCCGTTTTGCCTTAGTCTCTGGGACGATAACTTTTATACTACTAATTTTGACGACCCGTATGCTTACGGTAAGACCAGAAATGGCCGATAAGTCAGGGTGTCACGGGACGGGATCGGACACCCTCATCCCGGCCCAGAAAAGGCTCAGGACGGGGTTTCCGTCTCGTCTCGAAATCGGGACGGGACAGGAAAATCCCTATTTTTTTATTTTTATTAAAAATATCTACTTGTAAAAAATATATGACACTTTGTGTTTGTAATAAACAATTAAACTAGTTCAATATTACTTTTATAATACATTGTATACAACATAATAAGGTAAAATTTATTATGATTTTATTTTTCATAAAAAAATGTCATGTATACTTATAAATGGTATAAATGACACATGCATTTTTTTAAAGAAAATATATAAAAACACAAATTTATTTTTGGGACGGGATAGAAAAATGTTGAACATCCCTACGTGCTGGCATTATAATACTACTCTTGGCATAAAAAAATCTGTAAGAAAACGGAGAATAAAAAATATGCCGGCACAGTAATATAATTATAAATCAAGTCAATGAATCATTGTCCTCAAGAGAAAAACTAATTTCACATAGATTACGGCACAAATGAAGAAAAACAGCTTAAAGAAGAGAGGCTGATCAATAAATCCATGTGGGGCCTGTCTTATGTTTCACGCCTTTGTCTCACTCTATGATTGTTGTTGCAGTGAAGCATATGAGCACGAGACTTATTGCGAAGGAGCAATGGAGAGTCATGTTTCCTTGTGATCCTCAATTATTTGTTCTTAGAGCGAGCTTTATTGAGGGTTCTGTAATGGCAGTTTTCATGAAGGAGTCATCGTTTTTCCTGTACCTTTACCAATTCCTCCTCAATATCAAATCAACTATACTTCGGGTTATTTCAGATATTATTTATAATCATTTTATTGGGGATATTTGAATAATGAAGGATATTGGACTTTACACTGCTTTTCTTGTCATTATTTTATATCTTATTGGTTTTCAATAAAATAAGATATACTGATTTACCTTTAAGATTATATAAGAATTTAAAATATTACTACGGTAAAAATGGTTCTGAGAACAGATAAATATTGTCTTTTAGACTTGATCTGCATATTCTTTGCATCACTATCATTTTAAATTTAATATTATGACTACGACTTTGTAAAAAGTCATCTTCATCATTGTGGCTTGCCCTGTTGATTGTTTAGTAAAGAGTTAGATAATTAATAATTTCTTAGTAACATACTTAATTGAAGCTAACCTAATTCACCTTACTCAGCATTATGTTCAGCTTTAATTTTACTTATATGAACACAACTAATGGAAGTGAAGGATCAGTTATGAGTTGGGGGATTTGACTTTTAGTGAATGCTATTTTAATAGGTCGTTTTATCATAGAATAAGAGTTGGAGGTTAGAGAAGCTATAAGAGAATGTAGAATGTTAAATCTATCTGACCAGATGGTATCCTAATTGAATTTTGGAAATATTTAGGTGAAGAGGGTGTATCATGGTTAACTAAGTTGTTTACGATCCAAGATATATGATGATGAGAGAGAAAAAATAACCTTTCTTCCACTTTATGAAAATAAAGGTGATTTACAGAATTGTGAAAATTGTAGGGAATCAAACTTATGAATCATACAATAAAACTATGGGAAAAGTTGATTGAGCATAGGTTGAGATTGAAAACTAGTATTGATGAGAGACAATTTGGGTTGATGTCAGGAAGAACCACAACAGAGGCAATTACTAAGAGGGATTATGGAAACACATCGAAGTATAAGAAGAGACTTACATATAGTCTTGATTGACTTGGAAAAAGCATATGATCGGGTACAAAGAGATATACTTTGGAGGGCATTGAAAATGAAGGAGTGGATGTTGCATATATATACTAATGAAATACAAGATATGTATGATGGACTATTCACTAAGGTTAGAATATCAGGAGGTGAAACAAAAGATTTTCATATGAGGAACTGCCTAAATCAGGGATAATCTCTAAGTCCCTAATTATTTAAATAGTGGTAGAGTACTTTGGTGGAAACAAGAGAAAAGAATTATACTAAATTAGAGAATGAGAAAGAAGAAATATGGAGTCAAAGGGTCTCCGTCTAGTAAGTAGGAGTACGATAGAATATATGCATTGCATTTTCAAAAAGCTAATCACTAAGAGGCAATTTAGATGTTAAACTAGGAAATTAAATAATCACTCAAGTGAGGAAGTTAATTACTTGAAATCTATTATATGGCAAGATGGGAAATTGATGATGATAACTCATAAGGTAAAAGAAAAGTTTTATCACACTGCTATAAGACCAGCAATGTTATATGGTATAGTGATTGTTGGGCTGTAAAGGGACAACATGAACATAAAACTATAGTAGCCGAAAGAGGATGTTGAGATGAATATGTGGTCATACAAAAAGGATAAAATTTGAAATTACCATATAAGAGAACTTGAAGTGACTCTCATTGCCGAGAAAATGGTAGAAAATCATTTGAGGTGGTTTGGACATGTTTAACTAAAGCCAATAGATGTGTCAGTGAGGAGGGTAGACTAAACAACTTGAAGTCCAATTAAAAGAGAAAGATAGAGATTAAAATGAAAGCTCGAAGAATTTTTAGAATGTGATTATTAGTGAATAATTTACCAAAAGAGTTAATTACTGAAAGAGCACAATGGTGTCACATGATCCATATAGCCAACCTCACGTAATGGAAAAGCTTTGTTGTTGTTGTTGAACAACTAATCAGGCAAGGCAAACGTAATGGAGAAACTTATTGATGTGGCATTTTATAATTTGGAGTGGTTTTAGTCCTACACTTCTTCTTATGTTAACACTTTATAGTTGCATCAGTCCATTCCTAATTTTGTATGATCTTCTGACTTTTTATCAAATTACTCATAAGAAACAGAGTGGCCAGCTCAGGTTTGAAATTGCTTTCAATAGTTTAGGAATGTGGAAGTATGTTCCAGATAGCAAGTAAATTGGGTAAAGCTTTTCCTTGCATGTATCAAAATCAGTACCAAACTTCATATGATAAGATTTTTAATAGTTTTTCTCATATTCCAATTCTCTACCATTATAAAGAGGATTGATCTTATACTTATGAAGCCAATACTAAAATGAAAAATCAAAATCAGGATGAACTTGATGCTTGATTTGTTCTTGAATTCGATTTTTGTTGCCAATGATATTTTTAACATAATAGGAATTGTGCTTTTTGGATATTTTTAAAGTGTAGGAGTCGGGTCTAAGTCATTTTGAGTCGGATCCTACCAGTGGGTATCTTACAACTTTAACAAACAAGGTAAAATCGCTTTGTAGCTAGCAATGGTGCTCTCTTTAGCGAAAAAAAGTATACGAATAATGTAATTTTTTGTGTGTTCGACAGTAAGTTTATACTAAAACCTGGAGGCCCATAATCTGACATGGTGGACCGATGGAATTCGTCATGGGGTGAATTGGCCCTCTGAAGCCATAACAACCAGGACAAGACCAAACCTGACCATTAGGAAGAACAAAACAAGGGCATATAGGCTTCAAGACCACTAGGACTACTCGACCTAGAAATATAATTATTTTTTATAAATAAATAATTTCTTTCCTAACTTAAAATAAATTATTAATAATCAATATTTAATATACCACCATACAAAACATTTCATTAATTCTTTATCCCAATTTCTTTTATCTTTTATTTATTTCATTATTTATTAATTATTTTTGTAGTATTTAATCATTACAAGATCAACAGGACATGTCATGTGGCCTGAAACACATGTCCCATCCGATCTTGGTTCCGAGTCACAGGACCGAGCCGGGTAGCAAACCAAAAGTGTTGGCCCGAAAATGTTTAGGACAAGACTAGGGCATATATGTGCTCTGGTCCTATATATCCATAATTTGTACAACCTTATTCGGCAGCGAGGTAGACAGATGCCATTTGTCAAAAGTCAACACTATCTAGCATTTGACCTTACTTTATAGGCATTACTTTTCCATGATTTGGACAATGAAAACACATGTAATAAAGCACCAATTTCCCTAGTAATTAGTCAGATGTAATCAATTACCAATTATGACAATTTTGCTCACCATCGTGACAAATCTCAAGTATGTGTGTAAGTGCTATAATTTTCATTTACGCACAAAAGACCATAAATCATGTAGTAGTTCTCTCAAATTACCTATGACAAACATAAAAATATTGTACAATCAAATATAAGTTTAATTTTATTCATTCAAAGTATTCATAAGCTCAAGTCCACTCACATATCACTTTAAATATATAACACAACAAACTAAAAATAAACAGTGGACTGAAACCAAATTTTGTTTGGGCAAATCGCTGATCTGATAATTAACTATTTCAGTTTGGGCAAAACTAATAAATGACTATTTCGTGGTGCATAAATAATATTTAACTTTGTGACCCGATGCAAAAATGATAAAACCAGCGCTGAATGTTAATTTGTAGTTATGTGGAATCTTTCTGATATTATTATCAAAGTGAAAAATACATTTAGTACCGATTTTATTATTTTGCACCGGGTCACAAAGTTGGTTATCATTTTCGCACTGTGAAATGTCATTTATACTTTTGCCCAAATGAAATAGTTAATTATTAGACCAGCGCTTTTGCCTCAAAAAATATGATATTGTTAAAAAATAGCATGAAATCTCTCATTTACCCACGAAATTTTGTTTTTACTGACAGAATTCTGTCACTAAATTCTGCTGTGTCTAATTGATTATTTTTTAGTAATTATGCTTAAAGAAATATATCTAGGTATATTGTAAATCTCAAATGCAAGCATAATATCAAAAAACTTTTTCCGCACCTTAATGTAATCTCATAATTCAACGAGTGATTGAAAAGTGGTTGGGATGTGCGGCGAAAAGAATATAATAGAAAAGAACTATCTAGCACACATTCCACATGAATTTGCATCAGCTCTTGGAGAAGGATTGACATGTAATTTTTTTTTTTACCTTGATATGACATGTATGAACATACATGGAACTTGTAAAGACCATGATGGTGACCTTTCCAAGTTCAGTTCTTGGTAACTTCAATTTGACAAACAACGCCATTTTCCAATTTGTCTTTGACAGCCACAGTAATACGTACCATGCATGTGTAGGCTCTGGACAAATTCAAACATAACATGTGCTGCCCTTGTGTGTGTCTATATATATGTTTTTGTGTGTCTATATATATGTTTGTGTGTGTCAAATAAACAATCCATTTTTAGTTTTACCCTTCTTTCTTTTTGTTCTATTTTGTTTGATTCGTTTTACTTAATTTTCGGGAAACATAACGGGGGAAGAAAAGGCAAAGCAGCAGTTAGCATTTTTTCGCGGAAATGGATATATTTATGTTTAAGTCTGCATCTTTTCCTGTTTGTTTTCTTTTTTCTTTTGTAAACATCACAATGAGGTTTCTCAAAAGGCCATTAACCACATCCAGGTCCCAAAGAATCATCAAGTTACATTAGAAATCTCAAGGGATTTCTGTGATATTGAATTACTTGTCATTATTGAACTGTCAATATTAACCCATTGAGTTGTCAATGCAGCTCTCAAAAAATTTAGTTATCATAATTAACAACTCAAGGAACTGGTATTGAAAGCTCAATGAAAAGTCATATAACATCACCCAAGTCTTTTAGGACTTCAATGTACTTTGATGTTTCTTGCTACCTAAATATGATTGATTGCCTTTCATGATGGATCGGACCTCATTGTGATTATCCCTTTTTTGTTTTGACTTCAAATAAAATTGAGACTTTGAAGATAGGAAAAAGAATCAAAGTTATTTATGGTGTGCTTAGTAAGACTAAAATAAGAGAAGTGCATCAAATTTTAGGACCATTTCACAATTCCTAATATCACTACAAAAAAGTGGACCAAGGTGAGGGCTTTAGAGGAATCCTTAATCTAATCAAATTAAGAAAGTGATATTAGTCTTACATTTCATAGTCGCCGCCAAAACTCAGACTTTCAAAGTGTATGATTTAGTGGCCACTTGGAATAGTCACTGCTAAAAGCCTAACCTTTGACGGTGACACTGTACAAACGTCTCTAAAACCCTCAATTTTGGCTGCAATAACACTAAAATGTCTCCACAAAAAGTGCTTATTGGTTATTATATACTACCTCCGTTCCTAAATATAAGATCACTTTCTTAATTTGATTAGATTAAGGATGTTAGTTAAGTTAATTATTATCACATGATATTATCAATTTATTCTTACCACATACCTTGATGCCCACTCTCCATCTTTTACTTGTTTATTATTAACAAGTACTATGAGGTTAATTTGGGAAAAAGTTGGGACAAATTAGAAAGTGATCTTATATTTAGAAACAAATTGAAATATGAAAGTAATCTTATATTTAGGAATGGAGGGAGTGTATAATAACCAATTTTTTATTTAACTTCGATATCTAATCCTTGATATAATAATGGACTAATTCAGAAATATTAAATAAGCTAAATAAGTTACATAATTAATCCATAGGTTATATGATATATAAGAAATATCTATATGTGTCATAGAATTATATTCTAATTTATTGAGTTATAAAATTAGTTTATTTGGAAAAAACGACACACACACACCCTTAAAATATTTTATTTATATTCATTAATTTTCCCAAAATAATCACTTAGCTCTTCTTTTAACCACCATATTTTTCAGTTATTTCATAATATTTGCTTGGTGTTTTTTACCTTCATTATATTACCTTGGTTGAATAGAATATTCAATGTGTTTTAAATAGGAGTCCAAGTTCGAGCTTCATGAGTAAGAAACTATGTTGAGATGGATATTCCTATCATTCTAATTTTTCTAAAAAATCATAGTTTATATATCTATAAAAAATAAGCTAAAAACGAAAAATCAACGAAAAATCAGCTATAATGTATTATCTTGTCATGATTATTTTTTTCATGTAAAGACAATTGGTATCAATAGTACAAAGGTTTAAAGAAATAAAATAAAAAAATATTAAAGGAAATAATAAGGTATTGTGATCGGTGCATGTGGTTGCCGTGATTGATGCCAAAGAGCTGGTGTTGAGACTAGCCCCATGTAGGAACCTGACTTCTTGGCAGACTTGAGGTGAACTCATGGAAGGGGTGGTGTTGTTGAATACACTTCATTTCAGCTTCAGGCATTTGTGACTTCCCTTAGTGTACAAGATGGAATCGGGTGCTCTCAGAATCATTTCTTCTCCTTTTTTCTCAGAAGCACAATCCTGGCCATCCACATAATCTAAAGGCTATTATTCACCCCACATTTAATAATAAAAAATTAACACCCACTCCTCCCTTCTCTCTCCTCCCTCACTCCCTCCATGTCCGACCACTCCACCCTCTCTCCCTCCATGGCCGACCACTCTGCAACTCCCACACCGCCCTCCCTCGCCGCTTTCCGCCGCCGCCGACACACTAGATGAAGGGGGATCGGAGTTCTACGTGGTGGTCATGGTGGCAGTATTGGTGGTGGAGGCGGGCTTAGTGGTGGTCATGATGGCGGCCAACCACTCCTCCGCCGTGTCCTCCTCCAACACCACCACCAATTCCACCACCATGACCACCACTAACTCCTCCAATACCACCACCTTTTCCTATACCACCACCGATGCTCCCCTTGACCACCACCTTCTTCATCTGGTGTGGCGGCAGCGGCGGAAAGCGGCGAGGGAGGGCGGTGTGGGAGTTGCAGAGTGGCCGGCCATGGAGGGAGAGAGGGTGAAGTGGTCGGACATGGAGGGAGTGAGGGAGGAGAGAGAAGGGAAGAGTGGGTGTTAATTTTTTATTATTAAATGTGGGGTGAATAATAGCCTTTAGATTATGTGGATGGCCAGGATTGTGCTTCTGAGAAAAAAGGAGAAGAAATGATTCTGAGAGCACCCGAGTCCGTACAAGATCCCGATTAGACCACAACTGATTCAGTAAATAAATAATTTGCTCCAGAATGTGATTGTCAGTCTTTAGGACCTGCAAAATCTGAATAAGCCATGAACTAAAAGAAGCAAAATCATTCTAATCAGCTCTAATATTAAAATTACTGCACCACGAAATTGATCATGCTTTATTATGACATTTAAAGAAAATATGAGCTAGAGACTCAGAGTCATCGCAACCATTAGAACACAATATAGATTTAAGCATATGATGCTCTAAGCGCATGTATATGACTTCTATACATGCGCTTTTAAGATTTAAGCATATGATGCTCTAAGCGCATGTATATGACTTCTATACATGCGCTTTTAAAAGCGCATGTAAAGGCACATCTCTACATGCGCTTTTTAAAAGCGCATGTAGAGCCTTTACCAGCGTCCCCTTTACATGCATTTATAAAGCACATGTAGAGGCCCAAAATAAGCGCATGTAAAAGGGGTAATTTGTGGTAGTGTGAATATGTAAAAATACAATTTATAGGGTCACAACATTAAATCTCTCCTTCGTGAACAAAGTTTTGAAAAAACTTGTAGATAAGGATTTTACCTCCTCGATTTCATAAATCCAGTGTCCATTAGAATCACAAAAAGAACCAATGAAGTTCCTCTTTCTTCTACCATTATCCTTTTGGTGGAAGGCTTTGGTGTTTGTATCTCCATAAATTTGCTAATCACTCCTAGCTTTTTGAGCCCATAAGAGTGATTCTTCCGAGAGAACCTCATCAAGTTCCTGCCACAATTGCTTTTGGAGAGTAAATAAACGACAAGGAAGCACACCCCTTGCCTCAACTTTGCTAATACCATGCAAACGTCAAAATAAGGGTTGTTCTATTCTAGCAGTATGACTAAAACCCTCTTTATTTTACACACCACACGCTGTTGAAAATAGAGCCGGTAATATGGGCCTGGCCCATCGGGCCGACCCGTTTTCATGCAAACCCGAGGAGGGCCGGGCTTGCTATTATGGTGGAAAAATGGGAAGCGGGCCTATAAGGGCCGGCCCTTTAAGGCCTCGGGCCCATGCGGGCCGGCCCGTATTTATAGGCCCGCTTCATTTTTAAGAAAAAAACAAAAAATGGTTGATTAGATTACATTTACAGGCCAGTGTTTAATGTTTATTTAGATTTTTGTTTGAAGAATTTGTTGTTTATTTTGACTGTCAGATTATATGTATTAGTGTATGTTGTTATGTTATCACTTATCACTTTATCAGACTATGTTATGACTTATGATTATGTTTATTGTGATGTTATTAGATGATTTTATTTTGTTAAAACCATAAAACGTACACGGAGAATAAGGTTGAAAGAGGAAAAAGTGGATTTAGGAAAAAGGATTTAATTTTTTTTTAAAAAAATGGAAATAGGCCAGGCCCTACGGGCTAGGCCCGGCCCGATGGCATGAGGGCCGGGCCTTGTAAATAGGTGTATAAAAAGGGAAGCGGGCCTAAATGGGCCCGGCCCGTTTAGGCCCGGCCCTATGCGGGCCTGCCCATTAGGGCCGGGCCGGGCCAGCCCGTATTCCTAGCTCTAGTTGAAAAGGACGTCATATTGTTGGTCCATGATGGAATGGTTGATGAATGATTCTTATAAAATTAGCAAAATCATCATGTAAAACCCAAGAAGCAATGAATATAAATGGTCTCACACATCTTCTACTTTCTTCGATACCATTCAATCTTAGGAGAAGGGGTATGTGATATGATTTGAAAAACGTTAAATGAGCAACAGAAGCTTCAGTGAATACGTCATCCAACTAGCATTAGCAAGCACACGATTAATTCTACATTCCACGTCAAATCTCTTCCAAGTATATTTTGGGCCCAAATAACCCATGTCAATAAGGTGCATATCCTAAACAAAATTAATTAAGGGCGAATGTGCAAAAATGATACTAAACTTTTCCCTTAGGAGTGTTTCTAATACTTGAGTTTTAGGAGGTACAAAAATTGTACCCAACTTGGGGTTCAGGTGCAAATATAACATTTTCACTTAAGGGAAAAATTTAGATATGAAAAGACTCTTATGCCCCTCATTATATTATTCTATTCTTCAACCTCCCTCCCTTCACCCACGATTTCTAACCTCTCCCTCACCTACTCATCGTGGGGTGGCGCCGGCCTCTAGTCGGCCAAGGTGAAGGAAGGGAGGTTGAAGAAGATAATAATTTAATGAGGGGCATAAGAGTTTTTCATATCTAAATTTTATTTCCCTTAAGTGAAAATATTATATTTGCACCTGAACCCCAATTTGGTACTATTTTTTCACCTCGCGAAACATTATTATTACAAACGCACTTTTGTGTAAATTTTAGTATCATTCTTGAAGCATTTGAACTTGTATTTTGAAAATTTGCTCCAAATTACCCCTTTTTTTATACATAAGGAAGTAAAGATACAAACTTAAAAGTAAACTAAAACAAATTTTTTACTATATACAGCTTCTTGAACCCTCTAACAACTCTCTAGCCCTTAACATGCAACGAACTATGCCTTTTATCTCAGCCACGCCTTCATCAAAACAAGGACAAGAATTATTGTGAATGACTTCATTCCTCCGCCTCCAAATCAACCAACAAGCCACACAAAACAAAGACTTCCAATTCTCTATCCCATTTCTGTTAGATAGCTTAATGTTGCCAACTAGCCATTGCCTTTCATCACTTGACCAGAAATCAATATCAGATTCATTAACCCCCAGCTTAAGCCATATTTGACGAGATCTCGTACAATCTCGTAACACATGAATACATGATTCTCTCTGATCTGAACAAGTCACACATAACCCATCTGGATGCATATGACGATCATACAAAACTGCATTTGTAATCGATCTATTATGAAGAATCACCCACATCTGTAACTTACACCTCTGAGGTATCTTAATTTTCCAAATATCTTGCCAACATCTACTATCCTGTGGAGCAATATCCATAAGAGAATTATAAGCTGATTTCACTGAAAATTGACCACTTCTATCTAACCTCCATTTGCCTTTACTTTCTCCATTCATTTGAACAATTTCAATCTCATTCTTCACATTCTCCCAAACATTCTTAATACCACTCCAAACTTTAGATCCAATTTTCCCCAATCTGATATTCGGCATTAAATCCTCGCCGCACTTATACTTACTACGAATAACACGAGCCCATAATGCATCTTTATTAGCTACCAATCCCCACCCTAATTTCATCATAAAAGCTTTATTCTGTAATGAATCATGTCTTAATCCTAAACCTCTGCACTCCTTAGGAGTACACACTTCATCCCAAGCAAGCAAATGCATTTTCCTCTTCACACTAGTAATGAGCAAATCCCTTATTTTTGACAAAAGGGGTAATTTTTATCTTCTTGCATTTGTCTTCCCTCCAAGCCATTTCCTTGCCTTCCAAGCCATCCATGAGGTATGTGGGGCCTAGTAGAACGCCCCTATAACAAGAAATGATACAAAACAGTGAAAATGACCAAAATACCCTTATAACTTGTAGTGTAAGTAATTAAGCTAATATTTTCAAATTATTATCAAGCTAGCATGCGCATTTAAAAACCTCAATAATGAATATAAATACCAATTAAATCCCTCAAATTAAGCACAAATGCACATGCTAAGCTATGTAAATATATGTCTAATCAGGGACTCATTGAGAGTGAGGATGCACAAGAGGGGGGGTGAATTGTGCTACAAAACAATACAAAATAAAACACTAACACAAATTCTTTTACACTGGTTCGGTCTAACTCTTGACCTACATCCAGTTCTCAATCCCTTGATTGAGTTCCACTAATCCACATGTTTTACAACGGGTTCACCTGCAACCTTTACAACCGCAAGTTTTACGGGCTCACTTGCAACCTTACAATCACAAGTTTTACGGGTTCACTTACAACCTATCTCACTCCCCCTTACTACCTGTAAGGGTTCGACCTTTACAACAAGGATTTTCTACTAAGTTCACTTAATGTACAGATTGTGATAAACACTTAAGTACAATGAATGCTCTCAATAAATGTAGAGACTTAAATACAAAGAGTACAAGATGATAACAGTAAGAATAACTCTCAAGGTATTAAGTGCTCTCTTTAGAAATTTAAAGCTTTCTGAATATTCTGGGTATTAGCTTTGAATGCTCTTGACTTTTGAGTGCTTCGTGTGTTGTTCTTGGTGACTTCATAAATGATGAAGTTGTTCCTTTTATAGTAGCCTCTAATACTCCAGTTGTTTGAAGGCAATACGTCCGTTTGAATATATCCGTTAATCCCATGTTACCGTTGTCCTCATTAATGCTCATTAATGTTTAGCAGGGTTGACTTGCTTTAGCTCTGAAAAGTAGCCCTGACAATTCTGCTCTGACAAAAGCAACTCTGACATCTGAGCACTTGTACGGACTCTGACTCTTGTACTTGCTATCAGATAGATTTTGACTATCGGAAGTAAGTGCTTCGATCTGCAAGTGTTAGTCCAAGTTTGTGCAATGCAAAGAGTGTCCACTATCGGATGCTCTTTTGCTATCGGAAGTGAGAGCTAAGTTCTGCACACAAATGTTAGTCCCACAGAGTAATATATAATCAAGTGCAATGGGAAGCGTTTTTGCTATGGGAAGCTATCCTACTTAGACTAGGATTAGGCTTAGTGTTAGATTCACTTGTGCTTGGTGATGCCTACTTGCTTCCGGAAGTCTAACTATGTGGAAATAGAGGTTCTTGCTTTCGCAAGCGTTTTTGCTATGGGAAGCTCTCCACTTAGACTTTGTTAACTAGGTTCAGACTTAGCGTTCAATTGACTTCCGCTATGGGATATGTACTACATCCGAAAGCGCTACTTACGTTATTTTTGCTCTAAGTCATCGGTTGTGATTTTACATCCGATTGAGTTCTAACTTAGGATTTTTAACTTCATCTAATTCTTCCTAAGTGTTCATTATGATCTTCCATATTTTAGTCTTCATCAAAACTTAAGATTCTAACACTCATTCCTTATTTGAAAAGTTCAAAACTTCCTTCACGAATTATCTACCTTAATTGCAGAATCATTATTTATAATATTAATTTAAATCTTGCTTCTTACAAAACTTTCACGTGTGGTAACCTACTTTTTAGGCAACAAATCTGCAGATGAAAATACATCTTTCTTGAGTAACTTCTTGCTAAAATCTCGCTTGAGAGTTGAGAACCATTTAAGGACCGAAAAATCTATTCAAATGTGAACCCTCTTTCTCCGCCACCGAAGCAGATTGACTCATCGGAGGAGAACCATTTGTAACATCATCATTATGAATCTCACCCATAGGTTTGCCAGTCATAGACTTCCCTGTTTATAGTTTCTTATAAGGCATCTTTCCACACGGTGACCATATTGGCCACATGTAAAACAAATTAGCTTGGTGCAACCCTTCATAAACAACCTTAAATTCTTCTCTTAAATGGGAAAAAGCAAGATGCAACGTCAGCTTTTAACGGTCAACATCAGTCAAACTTAACGGTATTACCTAAATTGAAACAAAATTTATTCTTCATTACTAGAATTGAGACCTGAAACAGTTTTTTCTCCTGAGTGCTCCTAGCGTAATAGTTCATTACCATTTTTGTACCTTTACCCGGCCCATTGAAATTATGATGCCATCTCTAAACAATAAGATAATGATCACCAATCATCCAAGGGCCCTCTTGCAAAGCGAAATCTCCACCCTCATCTGATGTGAAAGATACTACAAAATAGTCATTACTAAGAGGCATAACCTCAATTGGTTTTTGTAGTCTCCCCCATACGCTCGATTCGTTGCTTCATGAAATTCATGCTAAAAACTTTCTCATTAACTTCACGATCAAAGATTTAGGGTAGGGTTTACACCATACCCGTATTCTTCGGCAGACACCTGAAGGGATTTGAGCCTTCCTTTAGATGACCAATCTTCTTTAGTAGAATCATTAAAAAATTAACATCCTCTTGCATCTCTGCCAATTCCTGTTTCTCGCTCATTTTAGCAAAATACTCTTTCCAACCATTCATGGCCTTAGACTCCGCCATGTTAGTAACTAAGAAACCTCAATCACCTAAACTCAGAAGTTTATCCTTGTCAGAGGAGGAACTCTGACGTTGTTTTGCCCCTGGGCCCCCACTCCATCTCCATCCATCACTTGTCATCGCCATCAGTATTAAACGTTGTTCTCCTATTTACTGACCTTCAGTTGTCCCCTGGGTACGATCATTTTTATTATGCCATGTTCTTAAGTATAGAAAGATAATAGTGAAAATTCAAAACGTAACCATATTTTTCAACATATAAATATTTATTCAAAAATTATATTTGTGAAATACTTCTACTAAGTGATATTAATAGTGTTAATAAAGAATGACTAAGAATACAGTCTTTAAAGTCGAAAAGATACATTATGCAAAAATAAAGACCAAACATATTTTACTAGAATAAACAGATGAAATAGTTATGATGTTACAAAAGTAAGTAAAAAATATATATAATCATTTATCATTTAATATTAAATAGTGAGGTGTTGAGTCGTGACACTATTTTTCTCACCAAGTGTATTGTCATTTACTAGGCGGCTTTGAATGCTTCTTTTGTCACACTCGTTTCATTTCTCAAATGAGGGTTATTTTGTCATTTTGTATGAAAGTTAATTTCACTTCAGGCCTAAAAGCCTATAGTGAGATTTCAGAGTTTTTTATCCTGTTTTCAAAATATGATATGATGGTGCTTTATTGAAATTTTCCCAAACATTTTTATAGATATCCCAGCCTCCTTCACAATTTATTGTGTTAAATGTTCCTACAACAACATTGAATTGGAAAAATGACATATTTATTACCCTTTTTTTGCCAAAATATTTATTATTACCCTATTTTTAAGTGCACTTATTTGTTATTTTATATGACTACCAAATCAACTATGTGTTCATGATGGGGTAACATTACTGCAATTTAAAACTGAGTCAACATTAGAACATATATAGCTTAAAGTTTATGATATCCAGTACCATCCATGTGAAAATACTATAACGGTAAAGATTCACTTTAACTCTTCCTTAAACATTCGAATTCGAATTCGAATGAGAATGAGAACTGATCAAGTAAAAGAATGAATGAGATCAAAGTACGTCATGTATAGAACTATAATGTGTGTTTGGTATGGATACATTAAATTAACAAGCAAACTTTTAAAAACATAATTCCAAAAATACTCCTACTAGAAATTAAAAATAAAAGGTTAATATAATTCTTCACCTATAAATTCCACTCTCATTTTTGTTTTGCACCTTTAACTTTTTATAAGAATTTTTAGTTTTCCCTCTAAGGGTCAGAACCAAAAAGTTCCAACCTTTTATTGAATTATTGAAAACAACATTTCAAACGAAAAAATTGAGAAACAAAATATGTTGTTTAAAACAATTGAGAGTTACCATAGCAAAAAAATAAATAAACATTGTGAGATAAAAGATTGAATTAACTCTGAAAATATTAGGAAAAAACGTAGGATAATCTTCTTCCTAATTGTAGATGAGATTACAGGTCTAAAACAAGAGACAAATTTTAGAGAAAACATGACTTAAAGTCTAATTTTATAATAATAAAAAATTTAATCAATGAGGTTAGATTTCAGAGAAAGGTCCTTCAATAAAAATTTGTGACCAAAATTTGAACTTTTGGGAAGAATGTCCAAATTTAATGTTTTTTAATAATTAAGAGGGGCAAAAGAGTATTTTTCACTTTAGAAAATAATATGAATAAGATTCCACTTAACTACAAAATATCATATAACACCGGTTTTATTATTTTTGCACCGGGTCAGAAAGTTAGTTGTTATTTCTGCACCGCGAAATAGTCATTTATTATTTATGCCAGAATTGAAATAGTTAATCATTATTTATTAGATCAACAATTTGGCCCATGTTTTAATTTGCCTTACACAGGTCTAGATGACCAATAAAAGGATAGATATGTATGTGATAAATTGTTTGAACAAACGGATGTTAAAAAACACTACAAATGGTGTGTGTAGAGAAATATATAAGATAACATGGGGTCACATGCTGAGGGCGACACAGAGAGGTCCCGCGCCCGCGCCTTTGGGTGTCTTGCGTTTTTTTGGGACTTAGTTTCTCTTCTTTTTGTTTTGATTTGCTCGTCCTCTTTGCCAAGAAATAAATTTAATTTTGGGTTATATTTTTTGTATCTTTTTATATTATCATATTCTACGTAAAATCAATGTTATTTTGATATCTTATGAGAAAACCAGTTTTTATTATCAATTTTATATGATTTTTCAAAGATTTAGTTCTTTTATAAGCTAGTAGTATTAATAGATATGTGAAGATCAATTTGCTCAGTTTTCCCTTCTACACACCTATAAAATTATTTAACAGCAAAGGCAGCAAAGGATGAGAGCAAACTAGAACAAAAAAGTCAGGTATTACATTATAATGCACAAGTTCAATTTCCTCAGTTTGCCCCTCTACCCACTTGTCTACTGCTTTCTTTATGTTTTGTGCAATTTTTTATTTCAAAAATTAAAATAATTATTCTAAATTAGATCACAAAGTTATATCCAAAGTTGTTTTTGTTTGGAATATTACATCATTTTTTGTTAAATATAAAACACATTACCTACTTTAAGGATGTTCATTATTAAAAGTTAGTTGTTAAAATTAAGAATGATATATATTACCAAGGCACCTTATCTAGTTTTTTTTTTAATTCCACGTACCCTCTTTTACTTCTTATTATATATTGTCGAGAATTAAGAGGGATATTTTATGGAAAAGTTAATTAAAGAAAATAGAAAATGTTTTATTTATAGAAACAAACTCACGAAGAGGTCTTACATATAAAAACGAGGGAGTATTATTATTTACTTTTGATAACTTTAGATCTACTCCTTTTTTTATACAAAGAAAAATTAAAGTGTGAGAAGGGCGTGAATGTTTATCCTTCTTATGAAGTTGTTAATCATATTATATTGAGAAAAAAATTAGTACAGAGAAATGGTCACCTATGTCATAACACAAAAAATAATTTAAATTAATTGTAATATACATCTTTATCCCCTGGCAACACAAAAGAAAAAAAGAAATCTACATCTTTATAAGATACGAGGCATATTCACATCAACTGAATCAAATATTATTGTTGGTATAATAGGGACCCCACTTGCTCTCTAACCCCACTTTGGAGACATGTTGAGATACCAGAGTATGGTCTCTCTCTCTCTCTCTCTCTCTCTCTCTCTCTCTCTCTCTCTCTCTCTCTCTCTCTCTCTCTCACACACACACACACACCCCCCTCTAGCCCACTTCATTCTACTAGTCCTCTCGCTCTCTCCCACCTCCCTACTTATTATCTCTCTCTGCCCATCACCAGTGTGTCTGATAATTCCATTTCCCTTAATAAACCCTCCCATACTCCTTCCTTAGCTTTTGTAGAGTTTTCAAATTCTCTGTTTCTTTCTGACAACACCCCACTTCCTCTTTGTCCCCTAAATCGTTTCTTCATACCTAACTCTCTCCAGCCATCCTCTTCATCTTTTTCTTCTTCCTCTTGCTCTTCCATTTAACAACATCCACGTCTCATCATTATTAATATTATTCCATCTAGCTAGCTAGTCACCAACAATAACAGACACACACACACATATATATATTACTCCTCTCATATTCTCTCTTTACAACAACAATGTCATCCAGAAGATCATCCTCCTCCCGCTCCAGACAATCCGGTTCTTCCTCTGATATCACTGAAGCTCAGATCAATGACCTTGTCTCCAAGTTACAACAACTCATTCCTGAGCTTCATGCTCCACGTCGTTCCAACAAGGTATTTTTTTTTTAAACACATTTTTCAGACCAAACGCAACAGCAAAACCAACTAACGCGGTTGACAAACTGAAGTGCGAATGTCCTACTTATTATATGTTGTTCCAACAAGGTATATTATTCTTGTATACAAGAGTACGTACTACCAACATTTGGTGCTACATATAAGATCTCGTTCATGGTTAGGATGAGATCTAATATTATGAACCGGAGTAGTATTTTGCTCTTAAAAACTCTAACCTTTTTAACAATAAATATCTTCTCAGTTAAGAAGAGACTATCTTATCTTGTTTTCTGACCTCCCTTCAGATCAGTCAAAAGACCTGCAAAGATTAAACATGTTATCTTTCAATGTCGTGTAATGTGTGGGAAAAACTGTCTAATTATTATTGTTATTATTAACGACAATCCATTATTATAGTGCAACAGATCCTTGATAAACTCCGAGCAATGCGTTGAAAAAAAATCTATATTTATATATATATTTAGTTGATATGCTCCACCACCTCCCCCCCGGTCTCTCAAACATAATATAGCAAGCACACTTCACATTACTTTGTGTGGCCTTGATTTGCCTGGGTAGATAAGTCACGCTCATGTCTCCCTCGTTCTCTAGCCACACAAGTTGATGCATATGCCTATGGATTTCTCTCTCTATAGTCTCTACTACTATAGCAAGCATTTAATTTATTTCATTAATTATATTATAAGAATAACTGCTATTAATTAATTAGTCTTTTTTCTTGGGGTGCAGGTTTCTGCCTCAAAGGTGTTACAGGAGACTTGTAACTACATCAAGAGCTTGCACAGAGAAATCGATGATTTGAGTGAGAGATTGTCTGAGCTATTGGCCAACACTGACTCAAACAGTGCTCAAGCCGCCATTATTAGGAGTCTTCTTATGTAGTAATTAATTGATTAAACACGTATGTACCATATCTAAGAAATAATAGACACTCCAAATATGATCGATATCGTATTTATATCCGCGAGAGTTTTAAATATTTTAAATTAGAGTGTGTTGTTAATGTATTAATAATGTGACCTTTAATTAGTACTGCTTGCTTAGAGGAATGTTTAGTTCTTAATACAGTATTAATATAATGTATTTAACGTGTGCATGTCCATGTCTTATTGTTGTTATTGTTATTACTGTTGTTGTTATTATTATTATTATTATTATTATTATTATTATTATTATTATTATTATTATTATTACCATCATCATCATTAGCATTAATATTTTTATCATTATGATAGATATATGATGATGTCAAGGCTCTGGATATATTTGACCTATTTTACATTATTACCGTGTGTGAATGCATATACACCGTGCTATAATAAAATAGTGGATTAATGTTCGCATTGATGGACGGTTTCGTTATTAACTATACTGTTAATGAATAATTAGCAACCAAATTATGACGCTATTGCATTAATTATTTTTTGTGCGGTTCTTCTCATAGTATGATGATGAAGATGTAATCTCTCTATATATGTATATAAAAAATTCTAATTATGCATGTGTATCTAATAAGATTCACAAGATAAACAATTAGTTGGGCACATATATTTGATTCTGTGCAGCACATATAAGAACCAACTCAAAACCAGATATCAATAGAAAAGAAATCATAATTTTGAAAACAAAAATATAGCCATAGGTCCCACATTTATGGTACAAATTAAAATTAAAAACCGGTTGCATATTTTATTTTATAATATATATATATATATATATATATATATATATATATATATATATATATATATATATATATATATATATATATATATATATGCTATCTCCGATGTATAATTGGGTTTGGAATGAAAGGTGGGCATTATGAGAGAAACGGGTGGGCCACATAGGTGGAAGTTGAGGGTTGAAGGGGGGATTGGGTTACATGTGACGATGTTTTTTTCGGTTATTGATTTTGAACCAACCCGTGATATTGTCGTTACAAATTCAGGACCACTTCCTTAACTAACACTTCCGCCACCGCCTTTAAATGGTACACAGGGTATGTTTGTTATTTTGAAGTAAGAACATGCGAGTGCCTTTAGAATATAATTTTCTATTTTGGAAATAAATATTTTAGAAGTGAAGATATCTATCCAAGATTTTGTGTAAGGAGAATATTATTTTCATAACACTGGCTTATCTTGTCTTGGCTTACAAGAGTGTTTAAGACTACCGGCAATTGTTTGATAGAGTAATTAATTATATAATCTTTTTGAAATTTGTCAAGTACCATATCAACGTGGTGTAGGGCAGTTATTATATTCACATTTTTTGTGTTCATATCCTGAAAATTTTGATACGGCCTGCATTTTGTAGTGGCACTTCTCCCGAAATTGAATAAAGGCATTCCATTCGACATTGGGTTTGTGAAAATGATCTTCAAGTGTGTTGGGCAAGCATTAGATATGTATATCGAGAAGAAGGATTTTGGGTCTTTATCAACGTGTAATTTATTTGGACTACGTATTATACATTAAACTTGTTTTTATATATAAATTGTTTTGTAAGTTGGTTTGGTTTGTATACATTTTGCTCATATATATCTTCATTGTGTAGAAAAATACAATGAGGCATAACCTTTTAACTCATACTACATTTCTTATCAGGTAAAAAACATCAAAATGATTATCATAACTTATTTATACTATAAATAGAAACAGAATGTATACTACTTTAACCATTATTTTATTAGAATAGATTGAGAAAATTAGTTAATAAATCATTCACTTGTCAAATTAAAAATGTGTAGTTTTCCCATAATTCCCCAGCCCCTGAATCATTTATATATGTCAAAACTAACTGTGATGCAAACTCTTATTGCAGGGAAAATCAAAATAAAGGTAACAAAGAGGAGATTGAGACTTTATATTTTGGACCAAATCATTTAATTAGCTATTATTGTCGGCACTGTCATGTTAAAGATAATTTTGGTAGTAAATAGTTGAAAATTAATTATTTTTTTATTCATGTGGTACTCTAACTTGATCCTAACTCAATCCCTACAATGTTTATGCAACTTTAGTCTTTGAACTCTGATGTACTGCAACTCGGTTCCTATAATTGTTGCCATTTTATAATTTAGCACTTGACCTTATATATATAGAAAAATTATTGGAACTAAATTATTAAGCGGTGATTAAAACTATGGGAATGGTTTTTTTTTTTTTTACCAAAATGGGAATGGGTTGAATGAACCTGTTGGAAATATTTAATCGGATTCGCCCTCGATGGAACGGATCGTCCTATTACTAAATCCGACGGCCTTAAGGAAAGCAGAAAGTTAACAAATCAGCATTGATATGTGATTGATTTGATTAAGAGAATCAAATAAGTTATTATTGTTGATTGGTGTCATAATAATGCAATAATGACGGTGATATTTCTACCTTTCTTAGTGACACTCTTGTCACTATAAATAGAGGTGTCCCGTTCATTTGTCAGTAACTAGAAATTGTAGAGGCACCTCAGCCACTGTATTCTGGCTTTCCTTCCTTCTCACGGTTTATCTTGAGAGGGTGATTCGCTATGCGAATCAAACCCGGGTTCTAGTAACCCGGTTCTGCGTGAGCTGAATCCTTTGGGATTCTTGGCTCCGAGTTTATTATTATCACGACTTTTGTTTGTTCTTGTTTCTTACAGGAACTCTGTCCGAGTTCGGGTTCGGGTGCGGGATCGAAGCTCTGGGATCCGGGAACGTTCGTGGGCCGGGTAATTCCTTCATTGGCATCAGAGCCATAATGATTCTGAGGCTGGAGTTGAGGTAGGGCCTCAAATTAATTTTTTTCCGCTGCGTATTTAATCATGAGTAACATATTTTTATTTAATATTCTGTGTGATTATTTTATATAATTATATGTTTGTTGGCATGATTAAATTAAAGAAAATATATTACTGTGTGTATATATATGTATGAAGTTATCTGAAAGCATGTATGGATCTGCGATTTCAATTCTAGTATGAGAATGAACAATTTTTTGTATTGTGTATATATAATTAGATTGTTATATCATAGATTGTTCTTAGCATAATATCCCATAGGCTTCGGATCTAGTTTATTCCCTGAGTTTAGAGAACCTGCGTGGTCAATAAAACATCAAAGAATAACGAATCTGAAACCATTCATCAGATTTAATCACAAATCGAAGGTCAAAAACCGCGTTTTCTCACCGACCGAAAGAGTCTTTTGGCGAAATGGGATCTGTGATTTTCGGGTTTTCTCGCATACCCATAGGTCTATGCTTGTAGATCTAGTCGAGACGAATCCAATGGCACAAAAATCGCATCAAACGGAGGTCGGATGAGGGAGATACGGCTCCTCGAAGTTTCAGGTGTCGCCGGCGGCGGCGGCGGGCTCACCGGAGCTCTGCCGCCGGAGAGCCGAGGAAGAAGAAGAGGGGAAGGAGCAGAATCGTAATTGTGCTTCGTTTAGTGAAATAGAGCATTTCACGGTTCATTTCTGGGCTGCCATTAGACCGGACCGGCCAGCTCAAACCGGTCCGGCTAATAGTTTTTTTTAAAAAAAGAAAATGATGGAATGGGCCGTGGCCCGATCCGAGAATTTTTTTTAAAAAAACATAATGCTTAAATGGTATGGGCCGTTGTGTTCGGCCCAACCATTTATTTTTTGGGTACTGGGCCGCTGTGTGCGGACCCAGCAAAAAAAAAGTTAAAATAATTATTTAAATCATACTGGTTCGTGGCCCATTTAGTTTTATTTAATTATTTTAAAAAGTGATTTTGGGCCTTTTTCGAGCCCAATGACGGAATTTTTTATTAAATCCAGTTTATTTTTATTTTCTGGCTTATTTTTTCGGAGTAATAATTAATTAATTAATTATTTAGTTAATTAATAATTATTTAATTAATTATTTTTCAAAAAAAAAATCCTTATTTTTTCCTTTATTTTTAAAGGTATGTAGGTCCAATTTTTTTGGAATTTTTTAAACACATTAAAATTGATTATGTATCAATTAAAATAAGGATAAGTAATCCTTATTTGACTAAATTGATTGTGTATCAATAATTATGCACCAATTAAAATTAAAATAGAAATAAGCGATTTCTATTTGACATTAATTGGGTATAAATCAATTGAATAGGGATAAGTGATCCTCATTGATTGTACATCAATTAAAATTAATTATGCATCAATCAAAATAGAAATAAATGATTTCTATTTAACATTCATTGATTGTTTATCCAATTAAATAAAGATAAGCGATCTTTATTTGAACAAATTGATTGTGTGTCAATTAAAACTAATTGTGCATCAATTAAATTAATTGTGTATTAACCAAAAATAAAAATAAGTGATTTTTATTTTAAAACTAATTGATTGTGTATCAATTAAATAGGAATTAAGTAATTTCTATTTTAAATATATAAATAATCATGAATTAAACTTACATAAGTGATGTAAGTAGTTGTTTTTAAAATTATTGAGATTCTTTGTGAATCCTTTAATTTTTTTATTCATGATTAGTATATATATATGGAAAATGTGTTTAATTTAAAATATTTTTGGGACCAACTTTTAATGAACCTGATCTTGTGTTGATTAATAAGGCAACATTAAACCAGAAAATACCCATGCATCGATGTGTTTGATGATATGAGTTTTTATGAACCTGATCATGTGTTAATTAATAAGGCAACGTTAAACCAGATAATATCCATATGCATCAATGTGTTTGATGCTATGAGCACTAAACAAAAGGTCACAGCCAACTTTATAAAATGAATAGAACGTTCCTTGAGGGAACAAGTCTGTGTGACTGTGGATTCTAAAGATCAAGTAAAAGGACTTGACAAATTAAACATTGTTAAACACACATATAAGGACAAGGTCATGAAAGCGAGGAATGTAGAATGCTGTGTGGATCTAATTCCATTATCATGATCTAAGCCAAATAAAATTAAAACCCCATCTTCCTTAAAAGTCTTGTGAAGACGTTTTTGACCACGGGATATAAATTAAATTTATTAATTGAATTACATATGTTGTTTTTCTATTTAATAAATTTAATGCTCAATTTGAGTGAGAGTTAAATTTATTGAATTACATGTGTTGTTTTTCTGTTTAATAAATTTAATACTCAAATTCAGTGGGATTTAAATTTATTTATTGAATTACATGTGTTGTTTTTCTGTTTAATAAATTTAATACTCCAATTGAGTGGGAGTTTAATTTAATGAATTTCATGTGTTATTATTTTTAAATTTGATGCTCCATTGAGTGGAAGTTGGTTAAATTGATTAAATTACATGTGTTGTTATTCTCTTAATGTCTTCCAATTTAATAACAAATAACTTATTAAATTACACATTGTTAGAATCTTAAGTTTTGATGAAGACTAAAATATGAAAGAACAAGGTAAACACTTAGACAAAATTAGGTTAAAATGGAACCACAAGTAAGAGTACAACCGGATGTGGATTTACTTCCGGATGGACTAGGACTAGCGCTCGCGGATGAACGTCTCATTCCCCAGCGGAAGCAAGTAATACACTAAGCCATAACTCAATCTAGGAACATTAAGTGTATAAAATCCTTGAGACTAAGTTAGGATGCAACCGGATGTGGATTTGCTTCCGGATGGTTAATGACTAGCGCTGCCTGTTGGGTTAGGTAACACTGAGCGTCAGTGAGTATAACACTAAGCCATAACTCAACGTCCAGTAGGAGTGCTTCCGGATGTGGAATTGCTTCCGAAAGTAAGAGAACTTCCTTAGACAATTGAACTTCCACTGCATGAGATTATGTGCTGTTATAGTACACATCCCATAGCATGAGTAGACAATATACTAAGTCAGAACATAGCCTAAGTAAGATTGCTTCCCATAGCAAACAAGCTTCCCACAGCATGTATAGTTCTTACTGCACTTGATTATATATACTACTCTGTTGGACTAACAAGTATGTGCCGAACTTAGTTTTACTTCCGGATGCAAATGAGCTTCCGGATGCAAATACTCTTGGCACTGGGATTCAGAGACTAACACTTGCAGAGCAAGATTGCCGCTTCCGGATGAACGATGATCATCCGTCAGCAAGAGTACAAGAGTCAACGTCACATACTCAGAGGTCAGAATGCTTTTGTCAGAGCAGAGTTGTCAGAGTTGCTTTTCAGAGATAAAGCAAGTCAACCCTGCTAAGCATTAATGAAGATGTACCTCTCAACGGTAACATGGGATTAACGGCCATATTCAAACGGACATATTCTATCTGTTGCCCAAGCCTGAATGTTGAGGCCGAGTATAAAAGGAATATCTACATTCAGAAGAGAGGTTGGAAGAACAGAGCCTATTGTCTGAGATATTGTATTTCTATATTCCTCTCATCTTCTACTCTCTGATCTTAGATTTGTAACATTCTTAGAGAGTAATTCATTTGTACTTAAGTGAGTATCATCATCTATTCTTAGAGAAAATCATCTTGTACTTAAGTGTTTATCACAATCAGTTCATAGAGTGAACATATTGTCAAATCCTCTAATTGATAGAGGCTGTTCTAAAGCTTGTGCTTGAAGAACAGTATTGTTATCTTACAAAAGTGAGGGGGAGCATTTAGAGGTTTTTCTAAATCTCCATAGGTTGCAAGTTAGCCCGCAAAACTTGTGGATGAAAGGTTGCAGGTGATCCCGTTGTAAAACCTGTAATTGTAAAGGTTTGCAGGTGAGCCCGTCGCAAAACCTGTGGGTTGTTAGGTGAACCCGTGCTCGTAAAACCTAAAGTGTAAAGGCTTTCTTGTGCCTGATTCAAACAAGAAGATTAGTGGATTGAAAATCTCAGGTGGAGCCTGGGGACTGGATGTAGGTCTAGAAGTGACCGAACCAGGATAAATTTGTGTGTGCTTATTCTGTTTGTTTAATATATTCATCAAGCACCACACCACTAGATACTCACTTGTGCTTGGGGTAATACATCGTCACTCTCATCAAGCACAAGCAGTCAGTTTTCAAAAAGAGAATTTTAATTTTTATTCTGCCACCCAATTCACCCCCCTCTTGGGTGACAGCCACGCATTTCATTTGGTATCAGAGCAAGGTCACTTGTTTAAAGGATCCAACGATCTCAAGTGCAAAGACCTAGGCTGACTTGGGATATAAAATGTGTTTTGAAGGTTTTGATCATACTATCCCACCCTTGTTAAAAAATACTGATTTTTACTTATGGAACGCAAGGATGAAAAGTTTTGTGCTATCCTCGAATTTCAAAATGTGGGATGTCTTTGTAAATGATTCTGATTTCAAACCAAAAGTAAACTGGACTGAAGAGGAGAAAATTTATTTTACTTGAACATTAGAGCAATGCAAATTTTGTACAAAAGCTTAACTGACAGTGATTTCCAGAAAATTAAACATTGCTCTAGTGCTAGAGATATTTGGAACACTCTTGATGCTATGTACGCCTCTAACCACTCTCTTGAAAGTAAAGCTATCCAAAGCTCATCTCGTGCCCCTTGTAGATCAATTGACGGTGAGCTACAGGAAGCTGATATTGAGGAAGCTAGCACCAGTGAAGAGAGTGTCGATCTCAGCCTAGAAGATTCAGAAACTGAAGAAAATGAGGTACCTAAACTTGAACCTTCTGAATTGCAAGACACTTATAATGAGTTACATATTGAATTCTGCAAATTTGCAAAAGAAGTTCTAGGCTTACGGAAAAAGAACAGGAAACTAGAGGAACTCATTATTTCTTCTACATCCAAAACTTCCAATGGTACATCCATAGAACAGCTATCGCTACCGATTGCTAGTTTCTTACCGGGAGCGGAAGCTCCAACATGTTCCGAACATTGTTCCAATTGTGAATCCCTATTGAAGGAACAAGAAAAGTTTTCAAAAGGTCCTGAGACTTCAAAAGTTGATTTAAAAGAACAGAGAGTCTTTGAAAACAAAAATGACCAACAAGATAATAATAGGAAATCCCATTCTGAATATCATTATACTATCTGTCATTATTGTGGTGGATCAGGTCATATTTCTCACACATGCAGTCTTAGAAGAAGTTTACATGTGAGAAATAAATTTGTATGGATCCCTAAAGGACAAGTAAGGTCCAGTGCTAACCATGTAGGACCCAAGTACAAATGGGTACCAAAACTTTCTTCTAGTGCCTTACTTGTGCAGGAAAGATCAAGAGTTCCACTTGCCCCAAAGAAGAGAACTCGTGGTGATGTCACTGCTGCAACCACCTGGTCCAATCATAAGAAGCAGTGCACTACCACAAGGAACAAAGGTTCTGTCTCAAGGATGAGCTATCACAGAGTTCCACTCAACTACCCTGAGAAGAACAAGAGAGAGAGGATTTCTCGATCAACATGGAGAAAGCCTATGAATTCTGTCTCTCATAAGACAGTGCCTCAGACCAAGGATAAGTATAGAAGATCTCCTTGGGTAAGCAAGGGATCACTGAGAGTCAAAGCATGCGAAAGTAAAATATCTTATGCAAATGTTAGATTGGATTATTGAGATTCTGCATCAAGCATCATAGATATGAACTTTATATTCCTTATAGAAGAAAGTTTAAACAAATTCACAATGTTCATAATCTCCATGCTATCTATGACTATCATGATAAAAAACCATGTATATCCTTGTGCATATAGTCATGCCATATTCATAGTGAATGATTCTTAAGTGCATGCGGACTTTACACTTCCTACAAACTGACCTGTCAGATCCAAGTTTGGAGACTGAAAAATGGGAAAAGGGAATTACTTGGTATTTTGTAGGAAAGAAGATCCAAAGGAACAACAATATTCAAGACCGTACCTGGTCTGGGCAATGAGTCAAATCTGAATAAGCTGTGCTTCATGCTGGGCTCTTGGTGCTGACCTTGAAATGGAAAGAGCCCTTGCATCGTCTGTCAAAATCAAGCAAACTACTGGCTGACGCGAATGTAGCCTTGGTGATGACATTCTTACCCTCTCCTCTACTTATGTGATATTGATATGACTTTTAACCTGTGATAATCTTATTTTTGAAAATGATCAAATTATTTTAAATCCATTTTTGGTTTTATAATATTTGCGCATATCAAATCATTTCCTCTTGAAAAGGCATCATTCACAAAAGAAAATAGTTTATGCATTCATTTTGACTCTTGGAAGATTTTTGAAATGCAAACTTTTAAATCAAGGATAGCCTGTGCTACTGATGAATCATAAGATATCTTGACTGTCTATCATAATATTGACCCCTATTAGTCATCAACTAGAATATTGTGCTTACAAACTAACCCTGAATATTCTTAGCGATAAACTGACTGGCTGTGAACTCGAGCAATAATTTTTTTTAATCACATCTTAAGTCTCCATCTACTAATGATCTCAATTCAAGCCTATTGTTAAGTATGTTGACAGATTATGAAAGCTTGAACGATGTGGATGTACAAGAGAGAACATCAACGAGTATGCTCCTTATCAAGATGAGAAGAAATGACTGTTCTGAATTCAATCTTGAGGAAATCTCGCCAATCTTATATGAGCATTTCTTTCCATTACTCATTCTGTTGTGCATTTTAATGGATAGTTTCTCTTGTCAGACATACATTAGGAATCTTAGGAAATGCCTTGAATTAGCTTCTGCAAGATCTAATCCAAGGGCAAATGCCAATAGGATAGAAGCCTAAGTGAGTGTAGATAACTAGGCTGGAAAGAACTATTAAGAATCTCTACCCACTGAAAGCCTTATATCCTGGCACACTATTACAAGCCTAGTACAATCTGAACTAAGTTCAAAGCTTGTTGAAACCCTAAGAATAATGAGATCATATTAAGCATATTTGAAAGAACTTGAGCTGAGATTTGAAAATTATTCTTGTGATCATATGCTGAGAATTTGGGTGTTTTGGAAACTTGATTATGGACATTAAAGTGTTTAGAACTTCATTGTGTTGACAATTCACATGCCCTCATGAACATTCTTAAGGCATATTTATCGAACTATACTTGTTTATGAAACTCTGAAAATATGCAATCTATTCGATACTCGCTGAACTATCACATTGGTATTTATCCAAAAGAGTATGAGTAAAGTTCATGATTTGATAGTGAAACCATGTGAAATTGTGAACTAAATTTCCAAAATCTGTTTTCACTTTAATACTCTTGTTTTACCAAACCAACCAGCAAGCATGTTTTCTTAAGATTATGATATTGAACTGATTAACATAGCTTGTGACTTGGAGAGTCCTCAGCATGTACACTAATGATAAATCTTAAGTTTTTCCACTGATTATCCGGAAGCACATATGCTTCCGCTAGCACTTGCAGGTCCCCTAGTAAAAAGGCCATAAGAACTATCAATATTTAAATCTCAAGTCCTTCACATCCGGAAGCGAATCCACTTCCGGAAGCATGTGCAAGAATGGTCTCTCAACTATAGACATAGCAAGCTTGGCCCAGGACCCTGACTTTCCGGTTTGGAATGTAAAGATCTCCAACATTCATCTTCCTCATGGTGTCATCCCCATCAACGAGACATCACTTGGTTCTTCCTCTTCTGGGCTAAGTGAGGCCGATGATCTGAGAAGAGCAATTGTGGAGTTTTTGGAGCTAGAAAGGATTAGAAAGGAAAAAGAGGCTAGAGAACTCCAAGAGATCCTTGCTCAGATTGATCAGCAGGAAATGGACGAAGCATGGGCCAGAGTGGAATAAGAGTATCAAAAGAATCAGAGAGGGAAAAATAACAAGCGCAAGCCTTAACCCCCATACACTCATGCATTTATCATAGCATAGTATTTCATCTTTGTTTTGTTATTATGCACTTTGTAAATTTGCTTACTATGATAATTTTTCTTCATATTTTCCATGCATAGCTCAACTTGCACAGTTTTGATTATTTGTAAATTTTAACTACTGTTATACATATCTGACTTGTAATCTTTTGCTCATCAATGATATTTGTCTTCAGTTCTTTGTGCCTTATCTGATTATTACTTTCAATTCTTTCATATGAACTTAATTGTATAACTTAGTTTGTCATCATCAAAAAGGGGGAGAATGTTAGAATCTTAAGTTTTGATGAAGACTAAAATATGAAAGAACAAGGTAAACACTTAGACAAAATTAGGTTAAAATGGAACCACAAGTAAGAGTACAACCGGATGTGGATTTACTTCCGGATGGAGTAGGACTAGCGCTCGCGGATGAACGTCTCATTCCCCAGCGGAAGCAAGTAATACACTAAGCCATAACTCAATCTAGGAACATTAAGTGTATAAAATCCTTGAGACTAAGTTAGGATGCAACCGGATGTGGATTTGCTTCCGGATGGTTAATGACTAGCGCTGCCTGTTGGGTTAGGTAACACTGAGGGTCAGTGAGTATAACACTAAGCCATAACTCAACGTCCAGTAGGAGTGCTTCCGGATGTGGAATTGCTTCCGGAAGTAAGAGAACTTCCTTAGACAATTGAACTCCCACTGCATGAGATTATGTGCTGTTATAGTACACATCCCATAGCATTAGTAGACAATATACTAAGTCAGAACAAAGCCTAAGTAAGATTGCTTCCCATAGCAAACAAGCTTCCCACAGCATGTATAGTTCTTACTGCACTTGATTATATATACTACTCTGTTGGACTAACAAGTATGTGCAGAACTTAGTTTTACTTCCGGATGCAAATGAGCTTCCGGATGCAAATACTCTTGGCACTGGGATTCAGAGACTAACACTTGCAGAGCAAGATTGCCGCTTCCGGATGAACGATGATCATCCGTCAGCAAGAGTACACGAGTCAACGTCACATACTCAGAGGTCAGAATGCTTTTGTCAGAGCAGAGTTGTCAGAGTTGCTTTTCAGAGATAAAGCAAGTCAACCCTACTAAGCATTAATGAAGATGTACCTCTCAACGGTAACATGGGATTAACGGCCATATTCAAACGGACATATTCTATCTGTTGCCCAAGCCTGAATGTTGAGGCCGAGTATAAAAGGAATATCTACATTCAGAAGAGAGGTTGGAAGAACAGAGCCTATTGTCTGAGATATTGTATTTCTATATTCCTCTCATCTTCTACTCTCTGATCTTAGATTTGTAACATTCTTAGAGAGTAATTCATTTGTACTTAAGTGAGTATCATCATCTATTCTTAGAGAGAATCATCTTGTACTTAAGTGTTTATCACAATCAGTTCATAGAGTGAACATATTGTCAAATCCTCTAATTGATAGAGGCTGTTCTAAAGCTTGTGCTTGAAGAACAGTATTGTTATCTTACAAAAGTGAGGGGGAGCATTTAGAGGTTTTTCTAAATCTCCATAGGTTGCAAGTTAGCCCGCAAAACTTGTGGATGAAAGGTTGCAGGTGATCCCGTTGTAAAACCTGTGGTTGTAAAGGTTTGCAGGTGAGCCCGTCGCAAAACCTGTGGGTTGTTAGGTGAACCCGTGCTCGTAAAACCTAAAGTGTAAAGGCTTTCTTGTGCCTGGTTCAAACAAGAAGATTAGTGGATTGAAAATCTCAGGTGGAGCCTGGGGACTGGATGTAGTCACCGAACCAGGATAAATTTGTGTGTGCTTATTCTGTTTGTTTAATCTATTCATCAAGCACCACACCACTAGATACTCACTTGTGCTTGGGGTAATACATCGTCACTCTCATCAAGCACAAACAGTCAGTTTTCAAAAAGAGAATTTTAATTTTTATTCTGCCACCCAATTCACCCCCCTCTTGGGTGACAGCCACGCATTTCACACATACATCCTCATAAAATTTAATAAGATTTTAATTAAGTGAGAGTTTATTAATAATATGTATGTGTTGCTGTTATTAATTTAAACTGGTATAGTTCAGATAATATAAGAAAAGCTCAATGATGAATAGCGAACTAGAATGAGTTGGATGGGGGTCAACCTAGTTGATTTCTGAAAACAAAACTAGTAAACTACCATTGTTGGTTTTTCAGAGGATTCATAGAACTATTAATCTCAGGTGGAGATTATTTGTGTGCATACTTTATAGAAAAATATCAAATTAGATGTTTATATGAGTCAAAACATATTCATCACTGTTCTTATATGAGAAGTGACAAGATGAATGGAGAAAATTATGACATGTGTTGTCATAAAATCTCTTATGTCCTGTTAGAACAAAAAGTCACTAAATCCTAAAAGGTGTTCTTCCATGACACAACGCAAAATGTTCCATAAAGGGAGCAACATGCATACAATGTCTGGAAGAGGAAAGATACTGTCATATAGGTCACAATGCTTGCGGCTATGACTAGCGACATAATTTGTCTAATTGAGAGATATGCTACCGCATCTACCATGTGGTACTCTTTCTGATGCACAACATGTGCAAATTGTCTCAAGAACGCTCCCATCTGTTGGGATCACATAAGGCATATGAACACTCATAATGATGAGATTAGGACTTTTACTGACGTTGCTCACCAAATCCTGCTATGACCAAACGGATCATGTGGAACCAAAAAGGTCAGACAATTTAAATTAAATAAATGACTCTTCATTAGTTGAAAAGTAAGTCTATTAAACGCAAGGGATTGAGATCCCAAAAGATGATAAATGATCATGAGGCTAAAAAGGAAATAAGTTCTTTAAGAAAGGGAAGAAGCAAGTTTAAGAAACATGATCTTTCGTAGATCAAGTGTTATACTTGTAAATATCTCGGCCGCTATGCCAAGGGCTACCCTTAGAAAAGGGCATACAGACCATGTGATTAGAGATCGTCAGAACTTCATGGCGATTTTCGCCGGTTACCAGCAAGAGCATGTGGCTTTACGTTGGACATATTACCAGAGTTAATGTTAAAGGGATTGGTACCTACAAATTAAATTTGCAAGGAGGCCAAGCTTTGACGTTTATGTGAAGTTCTCGACATGCTGGATATCCGGTTAAATCTAGGTCTGTTATTTCTTTAGTTAAAAATTTTGGGTTTAATGTCAATAAAGTTGACATTGATAATGAGACCGATCTTTTCTGATTTGGTTATATTTCGAAAAGTTTCCTTGTTTTTAATGAAATTGTGATTTCATTTCTTGCTACTCAACATTTTTGTTAATGTTGATTATGATATATATCATGTCATATTAGGATATATTTGTCATAATCGTATGACTAAATTATCCAAATAAGGGCATGTTGAGTAATGTATCGAAAAAGGGAATAGTCTCTATGCGAGAATAGTCTTGCATATAAGAGCATAAGGAAACCTTTCAGAAACGGAACTAATGCACAGTACCCTCTTATACTTAGTCATTGGAATATTTGCTGATAGGCACATCATGGAGCATGATACTTCATTATATTTATCGATGATTTTTCACGATATTGACATGTATACTTGATCTCTCAAGTCTAAAACATTGGAATGTTTCGGGAAGTATCTAAGTTTGGTAGAAAACCAACTTAACTTTAAGGTGAAAGCCTTAAGAACTGATAGAGGCTGAGAATACCTCTGTGAACAGTTCAAGATGCTTTGTGATAAAAGGAGAATCGTTATATAGATAACAGTTCTTTGTACACCACAACAAGATGGTGTTGCTCAAAGAAGGATCTGAGTCCTTCTTGTAATGATTAGGTGAATGATGTCTATGATCTGTCTGCTGAAGAGTGATACACTCTCAACCGTGACAATCATACTTAATCATGTGCCTTCGAAATCAGTCACCACAACACCATATGTGTTATGGACAGGATGCAAAATGGACTTAGCAGTCCTACGACCATAAGGGTCAGCGTCCTATTTCCAAAACTTGTTTTACAAGTAGTTAAATGTTGGGGTTAGAGGCTTGAGTGTCTTTTGTAAGATATTCTATGAACTCTAAAAGATAAGTCTTCATTAGTGAAAATGAGGACGGATCAGTGACTGAGGTTAAGTCTAGAAACGCAATATTCATTGAAAAAGATTTCCCTAGCAGAGGAAGCCTTACGTATTCCAAAACTCTCCGTGAGTATGAGGAAGAAGGCGTTACTCAGTTAACTGCTCCGAGTGGGAGGATTGAAACAATTTTCACTAAATGACAACAATCCATTACAGGAAAGTGAGCCTGTTGAAACCCCATTTGCGGAAAAGCCAAAGGGTTTTACCGTTGAGGAAGCAGTACTTAATCCTCAATTTGAAGACATTGAGGAGGATATTAGAAGTATTACAGATACACTTTCAGATCCGGCTAAGGAAGTTGGCAAAAGGCCAAATAAGAGGAAATAGATTCTCAAATAAGAGCAAACATAGTGTGGGAATTGATTGATCTTTCAAAAGTCTGAAAAACTTTTGAGAATAAGTGAATTCTCAAATACAAGCAAAAGGCTAATGGATCAATCGATAAGCCCAAAGCTCGATTGATAACCAAAGGGTATACCTAGTGAGAAAAGGTAAATTAAGAGGATATCTTCTCTCCAGTGGTATGTTTTAACTTAATTAGGTTTATATTGTTTTTTGTAGCCGACCTAGTCTTGAAATTACATCAAGTGGATGTGAAAATCGTTTCCTCAATGGAGGACTAGATGAAAAGTTTTCACATGGAGAACCCTGAAGCTTTGTGCAATAGAGATGCGAACAAAGGGTTTGCAAGCTCCTAAAGTCCATTTCTGGGCTGAAACAATCATCTAAACAATGGTATTTGAAGTTTCATGAGATTGTAACTTCATTCGACTTCGAGATGATCGAAGAAGACCATTATGTTTGTGTAAAACGGTTGCGAGGTAATATTGTGATATTATCTCTTTATTCTCCTTGCTAGGAGTAGACCTAAGAAGTTAAAAAAAAATTTCTAAGTGAAATACATGGGTAGAGCAGAAAATATCTTGTGTGTCAAGGTATAAAAGGATTGTTCAAAGAGGATGCAATAATTGTCCCAACTAACATATATAGTGAAGATCCTAGAACAATTCAATATTGAGAGACTGCAAACCTATGCATACCCTTATGGTTAAAGGACATTATCTAAGAGTAGATATGTGTCTTGTGAAAGAATCTGAGGTACAACGCATGAAAAGAGTCTCATACTCAAGTGTGATTGAAAGTCTGTACACTGTGGTGTGTACTAGACTGGACATATGCTTTGTCATTGGCTTTGTAAGCCAATTTCGGTCTGTGACGCTGAAAAGCAAAAGTTATTTGATACTAGAAGGGTGATGAACTAAAAGTTGTGCTATATAGGAGAAAGTCTCCATCCTGAAGGATACTCGAACACCAAATGGACAGGAGATCTGGATGGAGGACACTCAACTTAGCAAACTTGATGACATCATCATCCATGGAATTTGAATATGTGGTTTGTGCTACTACTATTCAATAACATGTGTGGCTTAAGAGATTCCTAAAGCGTTTGAGCATAAATGTTATGGATATCCATTGCGATAGTGAAGTCACAATAGCCTACGCTGTGGACCCTAAGTATCATAAAAGACTAAATATATAGACATCAAATGTCATTTTATAAGAGATGTGATCTCTTTGAAACAAGTGAATGTTCAGTACTATTTCCACTCACTAAATGTTTGCTGATACACTCATTGGCTTAAAAAGTGTTTAAGCGAAAAGCAACATTTGATGTATTGAACAACTTTAGTTTCTGAAATAAAATGATGTATTTTTCAATTCGGAATTGTTTTTCGCACATATATACAATGTTGTGTGTTTGTATATATAAAACATGAATGTAAACTATTCAATATGTCGTACAGATCCAAGAAAGGTTGGTCCACTCACACGGACAACCGTCTTCCATACATGCTGAGGGTATGAGAAGGTAAGACGTGCAAGAAATCATCATGTGTTGATGAATACTTCACATAGGTCGACCCAATAAGTTTGGGAGATGACAATTCAAGTCATGATAAGGAATACACATATATTCTGCCAGATCTGTAGCGTAGCCAGGCGAAAAATTCTCCAGTGGGAGTTCAGTAGTCCGTTGAGGGACCAATGCCTGTACGGTGATTTTATTTTTGAAATCGACATGCGACAGATGGTTGATCACCGTAACATGTAAATCGTACTACATGTGCTTAATTAACCGCACACGGGACGTAGATGGAAAATCCCTGATCCATAACGGTGTGAGTCACTAAATAAGAGAATTGATTCCCTTATGACTTAGGCGGCATCAAGGATACTTGTTTTTGTGACCGCTACTCTAGCCGAAACTCCATGGTCATGAGAGATCCGGCCTAACGACTGATAGCTGGGCAAGCGGCAAACTCAAGTAGACTTGATGATCAGTCAGAAAGGAATGATTTCAACTTGATAACACACATGTAACACTAGACTTCCATGATGCATCCCTTACTAGAAGTGCTAGTAAGTGTGGTTTTCCAGGTATACGTGAAGGCATCTGAGTTAATTTTCAACTCATGAGGGATTAAGAATGCCACTTGTGTGTAAGTTAGCCTAGGGAATCTGAGACAATCTGAGATAACTGGACCAAGAATCCATATGCATCGGTGTCCTTGCATCCTGGTCCTATTCCAAGGATTTCTAGTTTGGAAGCATCTAAATTGCATAGATTGTGCTCACGCGGTCACGGCGGACGCCCATACGAATGCTCAAGAAAAACGGATCGCAAGATGATGTGTCCATCAAGTGCGAGTGAGAGATGTTGGAAATATTTAATCGGATTCGCCCTCGATGGACTGGATCGTCCGATTACTAAATCCGACGGCCTTAAGGAAAGCAGAAAGTTAACAAATCAACACTGATATGTGATTGATTTGATTAAGAGAATCAAATCAGTTATTATTGTTGATTGGTGTCATAATGACTGCAATAATGACGGTGATATTTCTACCTTTCTTAGTGACACTCTTGTCACTATAAATAGAGGTGTCCCGTTCATTTGTCAGTAACTAGAAATTGCAGAGGCACCTCAGCCATTGTATTCTGGCTTTCCTTCTCACGGTTTTTCCTGAGAGGGTGATTCGCTATGCGAATCAAACCCGGGTTCTAGTAACCCGGTTCTGCTTGAGCTGAATCCTTTGGGATTCTTGGCTCCGAGTTTATTATTATCACGACTTTTGTTTGTTCTTGTTTCTTACAGGAACTCTGTCCGAGTTCGGGTTCGGGTGCGGGATCGAAGCTCCAGGATCCGGGAACGTTCATGGGCCGGGTAATTCCTTCAGAACCAAATTCCAAGGACTCCCTCAAAACTAGTCAAAATTATGTATATTAAATAGTACCAAGTATTGAGAATAGGTTACAACTAAATTAAGTGAAGCTATAGTTCCCAAAGATTATATATAATTTCCCATTAGAGTTAACATATTTTAGTAAAATTGTTCAGGTGGTGTTCCTAATTAAGTAGAGGCTATATAAAAGTGCTTGAGCTCAGTGAAAGTTTTTGACCAGATTGCTTCTCCTTTTATTTTTTTAATAAAGCAAGTAATTACTTATGTTTTTATGATCTCATGAGCTAGGTTGATATTCTCATCAAAAGCCGAATCCAATAACATGGATCCCAGTTTGATGTACGTAATTTTATTTTACATCCTACCCCTCAAAGCTCTTCTTAGATTGTATGACGACAAAGATTAGAGGCATCACAAGTCATATTCTACAAGTTTGGATCAACAACTTTCAAGACGGTTTTCATCGTTGTTCATTATATTCCCTAATCACATCTTGTTTACTCCTCTTTTTTTAGTGTCAAAATCACATCTTGTTTCAATGAAGGGTTAATATGCAAATCCACCCCTGAAATATACCAAAAGGTGCAGATCTACCCCTTACATATTTTGAGATGCAATTTTAACCTTGAAGTAACAATTCAATGCATTTTACCCTTCTGTCAGTTAAAGGTGTTTATTTTGATGCAAAATGACCCAAATGCCCTCCTCATTATATTCTCTCTTCTCTTCAACCCTCCCCCCAAACCCCAACCACCACCACCACCACCAAACATGCATAGCTTTCATTTTCTTCATCCCCTCCATTATTCACCAGAGCACATGACCTTCCTTTTCAAATTAACAAGTTATTAAGGATAAAAATTAAGTAATTACAATGAGTTATGAGGACTGACCTCATTCAGGAATGTAAGCGCAGGAGGTTCTTTGAGAATAAGCATGATGAGAAGAAACACAAGTCCCGTGAGGCTGCTAAGCGTAACTGTAGAAGGTTCTTTCCTCTTTTGCCTTTTCTTCATTTTCAGATTTATGTTAATGTTGGAGAGTACCCAACGTTTTTACCTTTTTGTTTCATGGATTTGTGAGGGTACGGTGGCCATTTTAGTGCAATTGAAAGCAACTGTGACATAATCATTTAGGAGAGAGGTGGAAGAGGACTTGGGATATGGAGAGAGATAAGGGAGGAGAAAAAATGGTGGGGTGAGCTGAGTAATTTTTTTTAGTGATGGTGGTGGTTGTGGTGGTGGTTGGGGTTTGGGGCGGGAGGGTTGAAGAGAAGAGAGAATATAATGAGGGGGGTATTTGGGTAATTTTGCATCAGAATAAACACCTTTAACTGACAGAAGGGTAAAATTGCATTGAATTGTTACTTTAAGGTTAAAATTGCATCTCAAAATATGTGAGGGGGAGATCTGCACTTTTTGGTATACTTTAGGGGTGAATTTGCATATCAACCTTTCAATGAATAATGGTCGTATACTCACCTCCCTCCATCCTATAGCTCCTTATTTTTTTAAATTCCTTCATAATGCATCTTGTGATTACGCCTCCTTTCTTTGTCAATCATGGGCTCATTACCTACCATCATTTATTTCACTCTCAATATCCGCCCATCAGACACGCAACCCACAACCTTCATTTCACTAGCATTGATTGGGTAAAAGACAATTGTTGGGTGCAATGGTAAAGTAGCTAGCTTTCATAGGGCCGAACAAGATCGAGTTTGATTCTTAAAAGAACAATTGTAGGTAAAAGGTACCATAATGGCACAAAGTATTATGTGTTTGGTTGTAAGAAAGGAAAGTGGAGAAATGGAAAGTGAAAGGGTGAAGATGGAAAGTAGAGGTAATGATGGGATGACAAAGTTTGTGGGCCCTAGAAAAAGTGTTAAATAGAGAAAGAAAGCTTGTGGCATCAGAGATATTTGTCGATTACCAAAAACCATTCACTTTCCTTCACTTTTACTTTCCATCCTAACTTTCTGATTAGACCTAATTTTATATAGTTTAGCATGTGCAAATGTGTTTAATTAGTGTGATTTAATTGTCATATTTGTTCATTATTGAGGATTTAATATGTGCATGCTATTATGTGAAGAATTGAAAAATACTAGCTTAATTACTTGCACTTTAAGTAACTAGGGGTATTTTAGTTATTTTCACTGTTGGAATTATTTGATGTAATTCCAAGTCTAGGTTGGTTACAAAAACCAATATAAACGTAACCAAGTTAAAATGTACCACTAGAGAGAAGATTTCTTCTTAATACACATATTCTCGTTAAGTATACCCTTTGCCTACCAATTGAGCTTTTTACTTATCGATTTATCCATCAGCCTTTTGCTTGTATTTGAGAATTCACTTATTCCCAATAGCTTTTTTGTCTTTCGGAAGATCAACCAATTCTCACACTTTGTTAGTTCTCTCATGGAATTTTGTTCCTCTTATTTGGCCTTTTGGATCCGAAAGTGTATCTCTAACACTTAAAGAATTCTCCTCATCGTCTTTCTGACAGAGGATTAAGTTCTGCTTCCTCAACAAAAAACCCTTTGAATTTTTTGAATTAGGGCTTCAAAAGGTTCACTTTCCTGTGATGGACTGTAATCACCACTGTCATCTAGTGAAAATGGTTCAATCCTCCCACTCGGAGTAGTTAACTGAGTATCGCCTTCTTATTCGTCATTCTCACTGAGAGTTTTGGAATACGTAAGGCTTCCTCTATTTGGTAAATGTTTTTCAATCAATATTACATCTCTAGACTCGACTTCAGTCACTGATCTGTCCTCATTTTCACTAATGAAGATATATCTTTTAAAGTTCATAGAATATCTTACAAAGATACTTCAAACTTCTATACCCCAACATTTCCATACTTGTGAGACAAGTGTTGGAAATAGGACGCTGACCCTCATGGTAGTAAGACTGTTAAATCTAGTTTGCATTCCGTCCATAACTCATATGGTGTTGTGGTGACAGATTTCAAAGGCACATGATTAGTATGAACATTAAAGATGAGAGTGTATCACTCTTTAGCAGATAGACAACTCTATTATAGACATCATTCACCTAATCATAACAAGAAGGACTTTGTTCCTTCTTTCAGCAACACCATCTTACTGTGGTATGCCAAGAACTGTAATCTGAATAACAATTCTCTTTTCATCATAGAGCATATTGAATTGTTCATAGAGGTATTATCGCCCTCTATTAGTTCTCAAGGCTTTCACCTTAAAGTTAAGTTGGTTCTCTACCAAACTTAGATACTTCCTGAAACATTCAAATGCTTCATCGATAAATGTAATGAAGTATCATACTCTATGATATGCTTTGATAGTCATATATCCGCAAATATTCATAATTATAAGAGGGTACTGTGCATTGGTTCCATTTCTAAAAGGTTTCCTTGTGTTCTTGTATGCAAGATGATTCTCGCATAGGGACTATCCCTTTCCATACATCACACACCATGTCCTTATTTGAATAATTTAGTCATATGATAATGACAAATATATCCTAATATAAAATAATATGTATCGTAATCAACATTTAAAAAATGTTGATAACAAGAACTGAAATCCTAATCATTCATTAAAACAAGGAAACTTTTCAAAATATAACCAAATTTGAAAAGGTCGGTCTCATTATTAATGTCAACAATATTGACATTAAACTCAAAATTTAACTAAAGAAATAACAATCCATAGATTTTACCGGATATGTGGCTCGCGAGAACTTCACATAAACGTCAAAGTTTGGTCTCCTTACAAATCTACTACGTAGGTACCAATTCCTTGACATCAACTCTCGTAATGTTTCCAACGTAAAGCCACATGCTCTTTGTTGGTAATGGGCGAAACTCTGTGAAGTTCTAACAATCTATATTCACATGGTCTATATGCCTTTTTTCTTAAGGCAACCCTTGACCTAGTGGCTGGGATTACTACAAGCATAACACTTAACCTACGGAATATCATAGTTCTTAACTTGTTTCTCCACTTTCTTAAAGGACTTATTTCCTTTTTGAGCCTGTGAGATCCTCTTTCTGCTTTTGGGATCCCTTCTCATTCATGGACTTACTTTTAAACTAATGAAGAGTCATTTCTTTAAGTTAAATTGTTTGACCTTTTGGTTCCACATGATCCATTTGGTCATCCTCAACATCATGTCTCTCAATTAGACATATTACATCATTAGTCATAGCCGCGAGCATTGTGAACTATACGATAGTATCTTTCCTCTTCCAGACGTTGTATGCATGTTGCTCCCTCTGTGGAATGTTTGCATTGTGTCATGGAAGAACACTGTTTAAGACTTAAGTAACTTCTTGCTCCACCAGATTATAGGAGATCTTATGACGTCACATGTCATAATTTTCTCCATTTATCTTGTCATTTTTTATAAGTACAACGATGAATATGTTTTGACCCATATAGAAATCAAAATTGATATTTTTCTATAAAGTATATGCAAAGAATCTCCACTTGAGATTGATAGTTTTATGAATTCTACAAAAAACCAACAATGATAGTTTACTAGTTTTGTTTTCAGGATTCAATTGAGCCCCATCCAACTTATTCTAGTTCGCTATTCATCATCGAGCTTTTCTTATATTCTCTGAACTATAACAGTTTAAAATTAATAATATCAACATATGCACATTATTAATAAAATAAACTCTCACTCAATTAAATCTAATTAAATTTTATGAGGATGTATGAATAATTTAATTAGTTATTTGTTATTATTATCATTATTAAATTGATACACAATCAATTAATGTCAAGAAGAAAACACTTATTTCTATTTTAATTGATGCACAATAATTTGATTGATGTACAATCAATTTAGTTAAATAAGGAACACTAATCTTTATTTGATTGATACACGATCAATGAGTGTCAAATATAAATTACTTATTTCTATTTGAATTGATGCATAATCAATTTAATTAATTCACAATCAATTTGGTCGAATAAGGATCACTTATCCTTATAGTTGATACATAATCAATTTTGGGCGAAGGTCCAAAAAGGATACATAACTATTGGCCAAGGAACAAAAGTAATACATAACTATTCTGAGTCTGAGGTACATCAATGATACCTAACTTTTACTTGGGATCAAAAATGATATTTTCACTAATATGACAATAAAATTGGACATGAAAAGTCCAAAATGCCCTAATAAATAAAATAAAGGGCGAAAGCCCAAAAATGATACATAACTATTGGCCAAGGAACAAAAGTAATACATAACTATTCTGAGGTACATGAAAAGTCCAAAATGTCCTAATAAATAAAATAAAATAAAACATAGGGTTAAACCAACTGGTGTGGTTCTGCTGTAAGTTTGGTGCTCAAATTGAGAACTTTAATATAAAAAATGTTACTTCTTGGTGGCTTTTGATATCAATCTGGTCAATTTGCTCTTCCTAATAAAGATCTTTTCACCACATCTCTTACTCTCTCTCTCTCTCTTTCATCCCATCATCTTTTCTCTTCCTCTCTTAGAAACCAACAGCGACATATGGTGGCAGAGAACGGTGAAGCCCAAGGTGAAGCCGCAGCCACGACTAGACCAGATTCCCCTTCGCCCACCCCAGCGAGAAGGCCCGCCGCCGCGGCCCCCACCCCTTCCACTACTCCGGCTATGTCTTCTTCGTCTTCCCCTAAATCATCCTCTCCGTCCAGTTTGGTTTGTGACAGAGATGACTTCTATTTTTTTAATATATTCCTTAATAAATAAAATCATTTATCCACCTTAAATAATTATTTCCAACTCATACTCTCCAGTCATAAGCCACATGACAAAAACTAACAGAATTAGTGCCACGTAATCATATTTAACTCTGTTAATGTCATATGTTGGTCCTTTTAAAATTATAGGGACTAACTCTATTAAATGGGGGAAACTATAGGGACTAAAACCTTAGCTTTAAAACTATAGGGACTAACGCTATGTTTTATTTTATTTTATTTATTAGGGCATTTTGGACTTTTCATGTACCTCAGAATAGTTATGTATTACTTTTTTCCTTGGCCAATAGTTATGTATCATTTTTGGGCCTTCGCCCTTTATTTTATTTATTAGGGCATTTTGGACTTTTCATGTCCAATTTTATTGTCATATTAGTGAAAATATCATTTTTTATCCCAAGTAAAAGTTAGGTATCATTGATGTACCTCAGAATAGTTATGTATTACTTTTGTTCCTTGGCCAATAGTTATGTATCATTTTTGGGTCTTCGCCCATCAATTTTAATGTGTTTAAAAAAATTTGAAAAAAATTGGACATACATAAGTTTAAAAATAAAGGGATTAATTTTTTTTGAAAAATATTTAATTAAATAATTAAATAAATATTAATTAATTAAATAATTTAATAATTAATCTAAAAAATGAAGCTTAGAAAAATAAAAGCTGGGTTTTTAAAAAATTTTCCATCATTGGGCCCGAAAATGGCCCAAAACAAATTTAAAATAATTATATAAAAAAATGGAAAGAGCTAAGGCCTCGTTTAATTTTAAATAATTATTTTAATATTTTTTTAGTAGGTTGGGCCTGCACACAGCGGCCCAGCTCCCAAAAAATAAACGGCTGGGCCGAACACATGGCCCGGTCCATTTAATTTTAAAAACAATGTTTTTTTAAATATGAATTGGGCCACGACCCTATCCTTTAATTGTATTTTTAATTAACTCTGATTGGGCCACGATCCAACAACCATTTTTTTAAATTTTCTTTAAAAGTGCCAGACCGGTTTGAGTCGCTCGGTCTGGTCCAATGGCAACCCAGATCGCCTGTGAAACACACCGTTTCACTTGCCTTTCGTCTTCTTCCTCAGTCTGTCAACGACGGACCTCCGGCGAGCTCGTTGCGCTGCTGGCGAGCCTCTCGAAACTTTGGGAGGCCATATCTCCCTCATCCAACCTCCGTTTGACGCAATGTTTTCGCCATTGGATTCATCTGGACGTGATCTACAAACTTATGCCTTCGAGAAAACTCGAAAATCATAGATCTCATATTCGCCCAAAAAGCGTTCAGCCGGGACAGAAAAACAGGCTTATTACAACCTTCGATTTGTGATTAAATCTTATGAAAAATTCCAGATTCATTATTCTTTGATATTTCAATGACCACACAGATTCTTCAACTCAAAGAATAAACTACATCAAAAATATAAAGATTTAATGAACTATATAAAGATTTAATGAATTGTCTATAGTATGAGCATGCTTTTGAACACGAACAAAAGCCGTATAAAAGAAATTCCAGATTCATACACTTATGCTTATTGATATATATATATATATATATATATATATATATATATATATATACACACACACACACACACACACACATAGTGATATATTTCAAAAGCAAAACCATGAACGCAAGAGTATGAACTTGATGAACATTGTATATATGATTCTAAAAGCATATATTAAAGTTCAAGCATTTATGTGATTTTATGCTATAATTCTGAAAAAAAAATAAGGAAATGCAGACATATTCACATATACATCCAACAATATATTCTTTAAATTAATCATGAAAACAAGCATATAATTTTATCAAATAATCACACAGAATATTAAAAAATAATATGTTACTCATGATTAAAAACGCAGCGGAAAAAATAATTTTAAGGCTCTAAGTTCTCTCTCATCTTACATCTCTTCACCTTCCTCTCTCTTCCCTTCCTCGTTGTTATCCTCTCCTTCCATTTTCGATCATTCTCATCCTTCTCAGATCTCAAATCTTGTGCAATATCCTTTGGAAATAACGGATGATTGGTGTGAAAAGATGTTAGAGGACACAAGAGCGGGGTGAATTTTGTACATAAAATTTTCGAGACAAATAGCAAGGCGCACACGTTTATACTAAATCGGTTAAATCCTTGCCCTGTTTCCCAACACCTTGTTGGCTAGCCTGAAACCTTTATAACCACAAGTTTTCACAGCTCACTTGCAACCCATAGGATTTGCTGGATCTCCTACAACCACCAGTTTTGCATGGCCTCACCAGAAACTTTAACCAGATCACTTCCCCTTAGACTTCTAATAAAAGAAATCTCAGTTCTAAAGTCCCAAAACTTAAGAACTACCTTTAAGAATAAAGGATTTTATATCAAGTTCAGTCAATGAACTAATTGTGATAATCACGTATGTATAATGAATATTTGAATCACTCGCTAATGAACAAATACAATAAATGTTTTAGTACAGTGAGTGAGTGAATGATAGATGAAGAATTGGATGCTTGTTCTCATGTAGTTGGCACTTTTTCACTTTTTTTCATTAGTCTTCAATGCTCCCAGCTACTTGCATTTTATACTCTTCGTAAAAATGCATGTTGTAATTAATCTATTTGAAACAACTTTTGTTTAAATTTAATCTGTTGTGATTGAGGTTGGTCGAGCATATAATGTGATTTCATCCCCTCTCTTAGTTGCCCAGACAGTTGCGTAGTCATCCGTCTAAAATATAGATCGCTAGCGGCTTGTATGTGTCTAATGGATATTACTCTGGTAAATGCTTTTTCTGATAGCGGGACAAATCCTTGAATTTGTATGTTTTTAGTGTGTCAAATTGAGTTTATTAACATTTTAAAGATGCAATATTTGTTCATTTATGCCTAATTGAATATCTATACTTTTAAGTAGAAATTAGATTAGGAAGTACATTAATTGGGAAAATTATGAACTTAATGTTGTTAATAGATTTTTGAGAGCCAATTGATCTAATTCCTTATCTTTTTTCACTTGTAAGGTGATTCAACGACCAAATTTGGAGGAGTCTCGATGGAAAAGGCAAAAAAAATGGGGAAAAAGCTGAAAAATTAAGTTTCTGAAAGGATTTGGAAATTATAGAAAAGGACTTTGAATTTCAGAATTTCAGTTTAGTCTAAGTATCATAATTACGATTTTGCTATCAATTTCAGCAATTGCATTCTGGTCCTCCTGCGAACTGCTACATTTCAGCCACGATTTTTACTGATTTTTGGTTGTTTTGGATCCAATTTGGACCCAAACTTAAACTCAAACATTAAGGCCAGAGTCCCCATTTATATTAGATGCAAGATTAAGCTTAAACATGTAAGTTTTGGGGGTTGGTTGCTCCCCAAAACTGTAGCTCTCTTCATCTCTTCCACCATTCCTCTCTCATTTCCTCACATTTCCCTTCCACATTCCACCTTTCTTCCTCCTCCCATGTCACATTTCCATTAGCTTGAGCTTTGGATCTACGAAGGGAAGTCTCAATTTCTTATCGTTCTCTTTGTATTTTTGATTTCCTAGATTCAAGTTTCACTTATGCTTTGAGATTGGATTTGGCTGTGGTTTTGAATTGTTGTGATTATGTGAATTTGTAATGTGAAATTGCTCTCTACAATATATTGGGTTCTATATATGTTCATTAGCAATTTCATTTATTTCTTACTATTTATGTATGGTTATGATAAATAGGTTGATTTAGATGGATTGCAACTGAACCTAAATCATTACTAACCATTAATCACACTCTAAGGTATTTAATAACACTTAGCTGAATGAGTTCATGAGATTAGGTGTTAGACTTGCCGGTTGGTGAGGTTTGGTATTTTAGGAAACTTAGAAAAATTCAAAGTGAATTTATTGATTGTTCAAGTAACATTGGACTTCAATCCTTGGGTTTTATTTCATTATGTGAGGTTCCAACATTCAATTAAAATCGTAGGATTAATTAAGTGGCAATTCAGAGTTTCGGTCGTAGGATTGATAGTTCCTTGCAAACAATAGGTCCATTAGCACTAAAGAACTTAATTCCTAATTGGATGAGATTCCAACAATTAGGTATTGGACTAATGGGTCCATGAGGTTTGGTAAATTAGGAATTTAGTGCATTAAATTCCCCAAAAATCCTTAGAAAGCTATGATAGTCATTGAAATTCATTTCTAAGAGCATTCCAACTCACTTCAACTCCACCCATTTTATCTAAAAAGACCAAAAATATTTAATTGTTTGCATGCTTCACTCTTATTATTAAAAACCAAACAATTATCATTTTACCCATCTCATTCTTACATTGCATTTAATTTACTATGATAGTTAAATTAAACAAGGCTCCTTGCGAATGACTCGGATTGCACCCTATTGTTACACCCATGCATTCGATATAAATATCTTTTGCAATTGACCCAAGGGTGATATACGACAATGGTCAATTCAACCCCCACACTTAAACTTAACATTTGTACACTTTGACAAATATAAGTTTGAAAGCTTGCAAGAACAAAGAAATGCAAGCACAAGTACTGGGATTCAATGCATCCTAGATGAACATGAGCTAATGCAAATTGGTAATACTTAATTGGCAAGTAATAATGTGAAATGGAATGATGCATAAGAGTTAATCAAGAGTACAATGAATACAATGAAGATGACTAAACAGAGAAAATTACTCAAGGATTAGTGTTTCACTCATATAACCATATTGAGTTCATTTTCTACCCTTTGTGTCGACTTAATACACACTCTACCATAGGTTTGTATGCACTCTAAACTCTTGACAAAACTTGAGATATGAAGGGATTGGAAGGGTCGAAAGGATTGAAAATTGTTTTGAAGATGATGGATTCACATGCAAATTCTATCGTAAAAACTAGAATATAATTGAAGGTCAGCTTTGCCTTTGAGTTATAAATTCTTTAATTTTGGATTTCATTAAAATGTCGTCAATGATACTGACATGGTGTTAATTCTAAAAATCATGATCCTAAATCTATCAATGATTATCGCCCAATAAGTTTATGAAATTTCTCGTATAATTTTTTTCCCAAGGTATTAGCAAATATAATAAGGCTCTCATTAGATATATTTATATCACCTAGTCAAAGAGCCTTTGTGCTAGGAAGACAAATCTAGGATAATATAGTGGTGGTCCATGAACTTTTTCATCATCTAAGACTAAACAAAATAGTCACCTAGCCCTTGAAATAGACATGAATAATGATTTTGATTAGGGCGGAATGGGATTTTTTGATACCTTTATTATTAAAAAATGGGATTTTGCAAAGAATGGGTAGAAAGAAGGGTTGAAGTGCAAAAATGATCATGTAATTGTCACAAAGGTGTAAAGTGACCATGTAAAATATTTTGAAGGAAAATATTGTTAAAAATATACATAAATCGTGTCTATATTTTTTTCATCAGGTACTTTATATTTTGAAGGAAGAAATTGGCCAACTCTTCCGGATACATCTGGTCAACATACTATGCTCTTAATTGGGTTTACCTATCACTTGGGAAAATAAAAAATCCAAGTTGTGAACTTTGTTTTAGATGAATTGAAGAAGAAAATCCAGGACGACGTCAAAGTTTTCTTGCATAGGCTAGAAGAGAGGTATTATTAGAATCAGTAGTCAATTTTATTCATTTTTATTCAATGTCATGTTTTTTGTATCCAAAAATTAGACATGTTGTTATCTTGTTTTTGGTGGAAATTGATGGGAAAAGACTTAAAGTTCACGAGGTATCCTTAGAAAATTTTTTTAAAAAAAGAAAAATAAGAAGGGGGAATGTGATTCAAAGATTTTGAAGCATTTAATAAGGCCCTTCTGGCTAAATTAGGCTGGAGAATTTTTACAGAACCATATCAAATTTGGGTCCAACTTTTAAATGCTCGATATTTTCCAAAAAGCAATTTTTTTGAGGTAGGCATCCTAGTCCCTAGATATGGAATAGTTATATTGGAAGGAAGAGAAGTACTAAAGGGGAATATTATTACTAGTATTGGGAATGAGAAAAATACAAATGTTTTTGGATGCATCCCTGGATTAAAAGGTTTAAATGATTTCGTCTTCTTTCTTAACGTCGTGATAGGAGTCTGAAGAACATGAAGGTTGCAGATTTAAGAAGGAATGAACACTAGGATTTAAGCTAAATTTTGAATTTTATCACCCCAGAAGAGGAAATAAACATTAGGAAAACTATGGTGGCTTCCTCCAATAGGGAAGATAGATGGCTCTAAACAGGGGTACAGGAGGATTTTATTCCGTTAAAAGTAGCTACCGAATAGAGAAATCTTTAGATGACAGAAGAATTCAAGATATACCAAGGAACTTCCAAATATGGAAAGGAAGATGTATGTTCATTTTTGAAAATGAAACTCTTGGTTTTGTTTTTTTCTCATGGAGGAAACTTGTTACCGGAATACTAGAATATCATGGAATGGACAAACAGTATGAATGAAGAGACTGCTAGCAAAAGACGGGATCCAGCGCCTAACATATAGCGTCTATCTTGTGGATTACGGGGGAAGCAAATAGAGTCGCTGATTGCTAGTGAAAACTTCTTTGGTTGGATCTCGTCGCTGACTGGATTTTAAGTCTACCATCGAGATTTCACGAACTTATACCAGAAGATTATGGATAATACTCCTTTTGTTCCTCAATATAAAATCACTTTAACTAGTTTAGAGAGATTAAGGAAATCATATATATTATATGATTTTCCTAAAATACCCCTCACTAAATTTAAAAGACAAATAGGGACTCAAAGAAAATCCCAACATTGAAACTGTATGCCCCAGATTTCCACTAACCAAATTCTAAGACAAGACATATTAATTGGGCCTAATATTCAAATAACAGATATACAAAAGCCCAAAAAATCAGTTTGGCCCAACGCTTCCTGTTCATGATAAGGCTTTAAAGCAGTGCGCCAATTCAGCGTAAGTTACCACTTCAATTCAAAATTCAAACCACTTAGACACATGTATGAAGAAGAGAGATGCAGTTGGTGGAAATATGAACGTGTGAGACACCTAGACACGTGTATGAAGAAGAAAGATGCAGTTGGTGGAATGAAGAACGTGGGAGATATCATGGGAAAGGCACAATGGAGCCATATAAAAGAGAAGGGGCTGTGAGAAAAAAGATCCTGAATCAAAAACCAGAGACACACATAGAACAATCTCTCATCACTTCAATATTCAGATCCATATCAACACTCATATACATATGTCTGATTCCCTATTCATCTCTTATTTCCTTAGTATTTCAATATTTTGTGTATTTCTTTGTAATTTTCATTCTCTTGGAATAATCTCTATTGGAGACTTTTATTTGTAATTCTCATAAATACTTAATAAAATCCCATCTTTCACTTTAATTGTTTTTTTATCAATGTACACCATTTTTGGGCGATACATCTGCACACTCATCCGCCAAAAACACATCGTAATAGTTGTGCCAATGAATTGGTCATAGCCCGGTAACCTCTATCGTATTTTCAGATTCATGGAAATCAATCACTCACAAGAGATACGAAGAGCTCATGTTTGATTACCCAACAATGATTTAACCGAGCTTCACGATCTGATCTCAATGGATAATTATTAATCACTTCCCTTTCATTCTCTTGTTTTGCCCCTACAAACTACAAACCCCCTTTCTTACTATTTTCGATAATATTCACAAGAAAGTTACAAATGCCAAGCTTTATTTTCATCACAATTAATAATTATTCCCTCCTTCTATACCTCATTTTCTTCCTAATTTCCCTGCATTTCATTAATTTCCACAATTCATCATAATATTCGCATTTGGTCCAAAGGATCGATCCGAAATAGCTTCACGATGCGGTCGAAGACCTTCTTGGAGGCGGCAGAGGAGGCAGACGATCTGGAGAAGAAGGAGAGAGAGGTAAGACGACGGATTTGGGAAGTGAGGTGGTGGAGAACCGATGCTACAGGTCATATCTTGTTAATTTGAGAGAGAAGTGAGGGGGCTAAGGAGTATAGGGGTAACTTGTACAAAAGTTGGAATAAAATAGAAAGTGATCATATATTTAGGAACTTATCCACCTTCCCAGAGTGATCTTATATTTTGGAATTGAGGGAGTAGTTTTTTTCCTTCGTTAGTTCTTTTGTTTTACTTGGTTGATAGTGTTTTATTTTCATTTTGGCTTTTAAACTTTGAGTTGTAAATTCTTAGAATTCTTGTTTAAATGAAATTTCATTTAAACAAAAATTATTATTTTAGGGCTAAAATGCAAAAATGACCATATAATTGTCACAAATGTGCAAAAATGACCATATACAATTTTTTGAGCAAATTTGCTCATCGAATTTTAAAACTAGGACAAAAAAGAATGGTCATGTAATTGTTATGAATGGTCATTTTTGCACTTTCGTGACAATTACGTAGTCATTTTTGCCGTTTAACCCTTTATAATTTTATTGGGAAAAAAAGAAAAATAAAAATAAAGTGTAAATAAGACACGATGGATAAAAGCGTGTACCCATCTTTGGACCAAAACAAAATAATTAAATCATGGAACGAAGCTCTTTTTTTCTTGACCTTGATCCAATGAAACTAAGGCCCTTTTGGTTTGGAGAACTGAAATGTGAGAAAAGGAAATATATGCTTTTTTAATAATTTATATATATTCTTGGACCTACTAGTTTTCTCTCTATCTCACACCTTTCTTGGCCCATCAAATTTTACCCTATCATTCCCACTACTTTCCATCCTTACTTCAGTTTGGATGAATATAATTGAGATGAGAAAAATGAAACTGGAAAGCGAAATGGTAATTTACATATATCACAAGTCCAACAAACTTTTTCTCTCAAACTCACACTTTTCCTAGGACACACAAACTTTACTTTAAATATTTTCTCTAATTTTCATCTTTACTCCTTACAGTTATTTCCAATTCCATTTCCATCTCCATCATCTCAATTCCTCCCAAGCAAAAGGGCATTTACCCCTTCCATTTCTCACATTTCCGTCTAGGACGGAAAGTGAATGATGAAAATGGAAACAGAAATGGAAACAGAAATGTAAGGGGGTAAAGATAAAAAATAGAGGTAAATTATCTAATGATGTGAAAGTAAAGTTTGTGGTGCCTAGGATAAATGTGAGATGAAGAGAGAAAGTTTGTGAGCCCAACATATATGGAAATTACCTTTCTCAATTCTATTTCTCAATTCAAGTGGAGCAAACGATCCTAAAAACCAAACAGGCCTAAGTAGCTCATTTGGAAGACTTGAAATATGAAAAGGAACAGAGAAAAGGAAATAATAATAATAACAACATAAACTTTATCCCAATTAAATGGGGTCGGCTACATGGATCACACGACATCATTGTGTTTTATCAATAGTCATTCTTAGAGGTAAACCTTTCATCAAAAGATCTCAATGAATAACTTCGTTAAGAGTTCTCTTTGGTCTTCCTCTCCTTCTTTTGCAGTGATTCAATACCCTTTGATCAATTATTCTTACTGCTCATCCACTTCTATTCTTTGAACCTTTTGTTTCTTTATATATGTCTTCTCCCATGATAGTGTGATAGCCCTTGCGAAGTACCAAACAATGACCTATTGATATAAACAATGCGTGTGTCCATGCTCAATATAGATTCGACATATTTTTACGTTGATTGCCGAAACCTAACACAACCCTACTCTTTTATCCGAGCTTGGGATCGTCTATAAATATAGGCGGAGTATTCAGTGGACACACAATCACACGAGGGTAAATAACCAAGCGTGACACGAAGTCACGAAACAAGCATGAACACACAGTCACACGAGGGTAAATAACTAAACATGACATGAAGTCACGAAACAAATAATAATAGTAATAATAATAAATAAATAGTAAAAATAAATAAATAAATAAATAAAAGAACTAAAAGAAGTAACCGTTCCAAAAAAAAGAAGCAAATATATGGGGGAGCGAGCAATGAATATATATAAAGAATTCACAGTAAAATAAATAAATAAATAAAATAAAATAAATAAAAAGAAGTAACCGTTCCTAAAAATAACGGCAAATATATGGGGAAGTGAGTAAATAAATAAAAAATAAAATAATAGAAATATAAACAAAACAAATGCAAAATATATATATATATATATATATATATATATATATATATATATATATATATATATTGCATTTTTGGGACTGAAAGCGGAAAAGGCATAATTTTTGGGACGGTAACCATAATTTCCGCCAAAAAAAAACTTGCTATGGTCAACTTGAATAGTGGGAGTACATAAAGCTATAGCAAAAGCACGATAAACGGTAAAAATAATAATAATAATAATTGCATAAACCGTATTATTTCTGAAATTATTAAATAAATCAATTCCTAAATAAGTGCAAAAGAAATCTAAGTAATAACAACCAACCGTATTATTTCTGAAATTATTAAATAAATAATTATTCTTACGGTTTGAATTTTGATTTTCTTTTAAGTCATTTTCACTAAAATTACTTAATTTTCTTAAATATTTTGTTTTCTCATATACATCGTAACTTTTGAATATTATAATTTTCACTAACCTTTGAATATTTTCACTAAAATACTTAGGAATATTTTGTTTTCTCTTATTCTTCTAAGTTATTATAATCTTTCTAGGAATTTCATTACTCTCAGGGATAATTTTGAGATTACATTTACCTATTATCATCAACATTTACACAACCACATTAATTCACTAAAAAGCTCTGGTTTGGTTTTTTTTTATCTCCCTCCCATTCTTATATTATTCCTCCTCCTCAAGCTTTCATTTTTACAATCATCCTCATCCTCAATCTTTAAGAGAAATTCTTTCTGTCAATCATCATAACCACTTTATTACAATCACGATTAACATCATAAAAAATCCCTGGTTTGAATTACTAAATCTTTTATTTCTTATACATATCTTAACCTTTGAATATCGTTGTTGAGCATTTGTTGTTATTTTGTTTTCCAGAGGATATTTATTAATTATTGTTTTATTTTATTAGTTGAGCATTGCGATTGTTTTTGTTTTATTGTATATTGTTATTTATTTTATTTATTTATGGGTAATGGACCTAATCTGCCCTCCAAGTAACCACCAAGGAGCACTGAGCACCCTGAACTAACAACAGGCCCATATCTGGACTCCAAGTAACCAAGGTGTTTAAAAACTACCCCGGTTAGACGGTCAACAACATTTGACCGTTACTATGCCTATATGGCTGCCACGCGAGCACCTGCTTCGCCACCTCTACTTGCCACGTGTGTATTTTAAATGGACCTAATCTGCCCTCCAAGTAACCACCCAGGAGCACTAAGCACCCTGAACTAACAACAGGCCCATATCTGCACTCAAAGTAACCAATGTGTTTAAAAACTACCTCGGGTGGACGGTCAATGACGTTTGACCGTTACTATGCCTATGTGGCCGCCACGTGATGACCTATTTGCGCCTTGTCATCGCCACTTAAGATATGTTCATGTGGGTCCCACCTATAATAATAAACAATTTCTTTCTCTCTCTTCATTACCATCACCACACCACCCCCAACACCCACCACCCCCACCCACGCCACCCCCACCCACAGGCCTTCACGTGCAGCCACATATGCATAGTAACGGTCAAACGTCATTGACCGTCCGCCCGGGGTAGTTTTTAAACACATTGGTTACTTTGAATGCAGATATGGGTCTGTTGTTAGTTCAGGGTGCTCAGTGCTCCTGGGTGGTTACTTGGAGGGCGGATTAGGTCCATTTAAAATACACACGTGGCAAGCAGATGTGGCAAAGCAGGTGCTCGCGTGGCAGCCACATAGGCATAGTAACGGTCAAACGTTGTTGACCGTCCAACCGGGGTAGTTTTTAAACACCTTGGTTACTTGGAGTCTAGATACGGGTCTGTTGTTAGTTCAGGGTGTTCAGCGCTCCTTTGTGATTACTTGGGGGCAGATTAGGTCCATTACTCTTTATTTATTTATTTATATATTATTCTTATTTTGTTTTATGGTTTTATTATATTGTTTTAATATTTTATTGTGTTGTGATTATTGTTTTATTGTTTTATCTCTTTATCTATTGTTATTATTTGTGCTAGTTTCATTCTTATTAGTGTTAGGATTATTTGTGCTAGTTTTATTATTTGTGCTATTCTTATTAGTGTTATTATTATTATTGTAAGTAATACTCTGCATATAGTATAGCCGGTCCTAAGCCCGGATAAAAAGAGTAGGTTGTGTTAGACTTCGGCAGCCAACGTAAAAATTTGTCTAATCTTAAAGCATGGACACACACAACCATTTTAGCAATATGTCATCGCCTAATGTAACATACTGTTACTTAATCCTTAATTAAATAATGATATCCATTTTAATTCTATAATCTATTTACTAACTATAATAGGAAAAGGATTTTCCATAATATCAACATACCTATCATAGTTAGAAAAAGAACATTGTAGTGAATAAAACATTATCCATGATAGAAAAGGATTTCCTGATACAATATAAATATTATCATGGATAATTAAAAGCTAACCATGTTAGAAAGGATTCACCTAACATGGTTAGAAAAAGAAGCAAACTAATGTTCAACAATATCAAATACAAATAAAAACATGCGGAAGCGAATGCAGACCTATAAATTTGGCAATATACATATCTAAAGAATCAATACAACCTCTACTACCTAATTCCCCTATCCTGCTGCTTGCGTTTGTGCATGAATACCTGCAAAAATGTCAGTAATCGTGGGATGAGACAATTTGTCTCAGTAATCACCACTTAACTCACTATAACAGTGAGATGTGCGGTAGTGAGGGCGTTTAAAGGGTACCACAATTTTAAAATCAGATATATATATATATATATATATATATATATATATATATATATATATATATATATATATATATATATATATATATCAAGTCATCTTCCCTCCATTCCATCCAAAAATTCCCTCGATCATTTCCAAATCAACTAAAACCCATCTCTACTTTCCACATATCCCTCAAATCCCTCAGTCAATTCCACGTTAACTAAATATCAACTTTACAGTCTCCAATATAATGATACTACCACCACAACTCTAACATTCACCTATAGATGCACTGTGCCATCACGGGCATTCAGTCATCTAATCTTCACAATATGATTTGACACTGTGCCCCTCTCTATCATGAGGGGGCAAATTTCCCTCTCTGACAATCTCCAGAGAGGAAACCCCAATTCTGTTTCCATTGCAGAATGGGAACGGTTGGGCTCTCCAATGCCAAACAACCGTAGGTCACTTTCTCTCAATAAGTCGACCTATGATCCCCGGTCTAATCAATCCGAAAAGGATCAGTACAAATAACTGTCGATTGGCCTATCGACAGTTATCATCGCGCGATGGTACATAAATAACAGTGTCATGCAAATGCTCACCGTATCCCTATCAATATCTCATCCACAATATTCAACATCTCACACCCTTTCACACTATTCAAAACCGCTATCAGAATATGTTCCTGTATATCACACTATTCAAAAACTACCACCACCACCAGGATAATATATATAAAGTGTAAAACAATCCTTTATATAAAAATAATCGTGTTTGAAAGGCACCCTATAGCCTGATTTGTATAAAATAACTTTTTAAAGATAATGTATATATATAGAGGGTGAGAAAGGATTTTTAAAAATCCCAACTAACATCACCCTCAATGTTATAGTAAGATTAAGTGTGATTACCTATCGCCATTGACACTTTGTTACTCTTTTCCCTTCTACTTTACCATGCCTTGAGGAAGATATGCAATTCACATCCTTTCCTATTATTACACCGTGTAGTAATAGTAGGTTAATAATCATTTTAAGTCCTAAATTAACTAGCGTCTCTCTCGGTCACATGAAATTACTATCCAGTCCCATTCAGGATTTATTCAATCATCAATTCTTTCTTTGAATGTATAGAATCAAACCAACAAAAACAACCAATTGAGCAACCAAACACAAAGCTTCATATCACTTAATACCTTTTAAATCACATTCATATATTTTCAGAATATAATTTCACAATGTATATCTATATACAACTCTCGAGTTCTTTAATTCTAAATATTATACTTTATTATGGGACACTTCATTAGTACCCAAAGTATGAAATCACACAATTAAAATTCAAACATAAAAACCACTTGTATATTACATAATACCAATCACATATAACTTCAACAACCAAGGAAAGAAGACTCAATTCAACCATTGCGAACCTACACATTCCCAAGAGCATTGTACTTGTAGTATACAACAAGGTGACAATCAACAATTCACAACCATGACATGCTCATGAACTCCAATAACACATCAAGATTTAAAGTACTCTTTTAGAGTTATTAAATTCTAAATGACCTCTTATATAATCAACCTTAACCTCCCATCACCATTTAAATTCAGATTAAATCATCAAGCTGAAGAGAAATCTTGTATATAGCATCAATAGCCATAATGAAAGAGGTGGATGCACAAGGGGGGGTGAATTGTGCTACCAAATAAAACTTAAAACAATGAAACACAAGATTTTATACTGGTTCGGTCTACCTGACCTACGTTCAGTTCTCAACCACCCAGGTTGAGTTCCACTATCCCCAGGTTTTACAAACGGGTTCACCTGGAACCTTTACAACCACAAGTTTTAGACCGGGATCACTTGCAACCTTACAACCACAAGTTTTACACAGGTTCACTTGTAACCTTACTGACTCACTCCCCCTTACAACCTGCAAGGGTTCAACCTTTACAAATAAAGGATTTTCTAAACTTAGTTCTCTTTAAGAACGGATAATGTTACACACTTAAGTACACTTAATGCTCTTAATAAAATGAAGAGACTTAACTACAAAGAGTACAAGATAAGTAGATGAAAAGAACTCTCAATGCGTTAAATGCTCTCTTGCTTTTCTGGGCAGCTTTGAATGCTTGAAGGATATTCTCAGTTTCTCGCTCTAGATTTCTCCAAGATGTCAAAGTTGTCTTCATAAATGAAGATGAGCTTCCTTATATATGTCTTCAAGTATTCTCACTCTTGGTAGGTGGCATAGCTGTTTGAATATAGCTGTTTATCCCAAGTTACCGTTGGCTCATTTAATGCTCCATTAATGCTCAGCAGGGTTGACTTTGCTTTATCTCTGAAAAGCAGTTCTGACAACTCTGCTCTGCCAAAAAGCACTCTGACACTGCACTGCTCTGCTCTTGCTGAACGTTCTGACATTCTGATTGCTTGCGGAAGCAAGTCCACATCTGGAAGCGACATCACTCAGTGTACTGCACTTGAACGTTAGTCTTAACAATAATAGCACATATTCACATGCAGTGGGAGTTCACTTAGTCTAGGGGAGTTCTCTTACATCCGGAAGCACTTCCACTGGACGTTGGGTTATGATCATATTATACTCACTGACGCTCAGTGTTGTCCAAATCAACAGCCAGCACTAGTCACTAAGCAATCGGAAGCAAATCCACAACCGGTTGCATCCTAACTTAGTCTCAAGGGTTTTATACAACTAATGTTCCTAGACTGAGTTATGACTTAGTGAAGCACTTACTGCCGCTGGGGGATGAGACGTTCATCCGCGAGCGCTAGCCCTAGTCCATCCGGAAGTAAATCCACATCCGGTTGTACTCTTACTTGGGGTTCTATATTAACCTAATTCTCTCTAAGTGTTTAGCTTGTTCTTTCATATCTTTGTCTTCATCAAAACTTAAGATTCTAACATTCTCCCCCTTTTTGATGATGACAAACTAAGTTATCTAATTAAGTTCATATGAAAGCAATAATCAAATAAAGGGCACAGCTGAATTCAAAGATAATTATCATTGATGAGCAAAAGATTACAAGTTAGAAAAATAATAACAGATAAAATTTACAAGTAATCAAGGCTGTGCAAAGTGAACTATGCATGAAAAATATGAGAAAAATTTCTAAGTTAAATGCATAGGGTAGAGTAGGGTTTATAGGCGGTGTCTCTTTTTCCTCTCCCTCTCTAACTGCCTTCTCTCATTCTCTTTTTGAAGTTGGGCTATGTGGGCATCCTTCTCTCTCTGGTCAATCTCAGCAATTATACTCTGAAGCTCTGCCTCTTCCTTCTCCCTTCTGAGTCTTTCAGATTCAACGGATTCCTCAAAGGCTTTCTTCAGATCTTGAACCTCAGCATACCCAGGGAACCCAGTTGCATCAGAGAAGGGGATGACCTCGCCATTGGGATAATGGACAGCCTTAATTTTGACATTCCACACAGGAAAGTTGGGATCCTCCTCAACTTCCTTGGCTTTCCTTTTCCCCTTGCCTTTTCCTTTGCCCTTTTTTACTTTCTTGGGGAGGCTTGGCATTTGTTCTTTCAGCATCGAGGCAAGCCATCTGACCAAAGGTGATCTTGTCAGTCCATCCATACCTCTCGAACTCATCAGCAGTCATATCCTCTATTTCCAGCTTTACTTTCTTTAGTGGCGGAGGAACATATGATGCTTGAGAGGATGGCTGAGTCTCAGATGCTTCCCTCTCAGATACCCTCTCTGACCCATGATCCTCAGAGCGACCACGAGGTTCCTCTTCACTCTCAGAAGACTTAGCAGTAGCAGCACCCTTTTTGGCAACATGCTTTTTCCTAGACTGGCTGAAGCTTACTACTGGAGGTGAAGGTGCAGAAGATGGCTCAGAAGGAGGGATTGGCTTGGCTATCACAATAGGTGGATTGTTTTGCCTCTTCAATCCATACTTCATCATGATTTCTTCAAGAATATTCTGGGTAGGCACAGAGGGAGGAGACTCAGATGATGAAGGCTCAGGTGCCGGTTCAGGCTCAGGCTGTGGGATTTCATCAGGTTGCTCAACCAATACCATTGCCCATTTTGACCTTTGCTCGTTTGAACGTTGCTGTTGTATAAATCGGATGGCTTCCCCATGGATAAGACGTTCAGCACTACCCAATCTCTGAAGATCCATGGCTCTGCGGAGTGCAGCAGCAATGTCTTCATCTAGCCATAAGGAGGGTTGATTGAGGATTTCTCTCCCCCTTTTGGCATCATCAAGAAGGGCGAGGGCCAGGGAAGAAGGATTGGGTGAAGTGGATGGTGGAGGATCAGGGCCAAATGTTTTGGGTGGTGATGTTTCAGGTGAGGAAGGGGGTGAGGAAGAAGGTGAGGTTTCTGGTGAAGGAGTGGGGCTAGGGAAGAGGGCTTTGTTTCTTTGGAAGAAAAAGGGGTCGTTGAATATGCCATCGAAGGGGTAGGTAGAGGAGTAAGAGGTGGGTTGTTCAGCTATCCTCCGAAGAGGGGGAAGGTCTCTGAGGTAGAAGGTATGAAGTGGGTGATCAGGAGAGGAAAATCCAAGAGATTGGGCTATGGTGGGACGAGTGTGAGGGAGTGGATTGGAGGGCCTTATGGAGTTTGGGGGTGGTGAATGGTTTGGGGAGTTATGAGGTGAAGGTGAGTTGTGAGGCGAGGGTGAGTTATGGGGTGATTGGCGAGGGGAGTTTTGAGGGGTTTGGTGAGAGGTGTTGTGAGTGTCAGACTCATTTTGTGGTGAAGTTGGATGTGAGTCATTCTGAGGGGGTGGTTGTTGTGTATTAGGAGGAGGGAGTGATGGTTGGTTAGGTGGAGAAGGTGGAGGTTGGTCATTTTGTGGAGGAGGTGGAGGTGGTGGAAAGTTGGCAAGAGGTTGAGGGATTTGGAAGTGGTTAAGTAACATGTCTAATTTGGCCTCGACCCTTCCTAAGCGATTCTCGAGGCCCTGAATCCTCTGCTCCTGCTGCTGGAAGCCAGTGTCACACTCATCACGAAGGGGAGCCACCAAAGAGTCAGACAGTCGAAAAATGATCTCCTCCTTCACTTCCTCAGCAAATGCCTTTACTGCAGCTGACACCTTCAGAACACGGCTTGGACCAGCATGAGAATCAACCTCTTGATCCCCTGCTCCAGACGCAGAGGGAGTAGTTGTGTGTGAGGCACTCTCTGCCTGAGATCCAGATCTAGTGGCCCTTGCCGGCTTATTGTACTTAATCCCCATCTTGCTGATGTTCACTGCGCTGACGGGCAAGCACTTAACATTTTCACCCTCCTCAGTGGATTTGATCAGGAATTTTTCCAGGAGGAAGGCGATGACAGTTGGGTATGGAAGATTCCCAAACTTCTTGTTGTCAATCCACCTGTACAGCTCCAAACTTATCAACTGCCCAGGGTTAATCGGCTGCTGGGTGAGGAATCTTGGGAGCCAGGGGTTGTCAAGTTGAGTGAACTCGTTGAAGTTTCCCCCTTTGTGAGTCATCATTCGGGAGTAGATGTATTGGAGTACCCGGTTGGAGTCAGACATGCCAGACACCTTCTTTCCCTTGGTGTCATAGATTTTCTCAAGCTCTTCCTGGCTGAGTTTCTCAGGGTGTATCCACTCGTTCATATCTTCCTCAGTGACCCCGAGCAGGACGTTGATGTCTCGCCAATTGAAACTTATGTCCCTCCCTCTCACTGTGGCCTTGAAATTGACTCTGTGGATGGTCTCTTTCCCATTCACCATCCTGTACTTGGCTTTGGCTGTGAGAGACTGGCCGAACACCCTGAGTACGTTGATGTTGTACTCTTTGTTGATTCCCAGCCAGCACATATATTTCTGGAGATGCTCCCTCAAATGGTCAAACCCTAGTTCTTCAATTTTATTCAGGTCGATGTACATTCCATGAGAGAAGTAAGGCTTTGCAGTTTCAAACTTGCTAGAGACAACCTCCAACGGCCCATCCTTGTATACAAGTGGATCATCCTCCACTCTCTGTCGCTTGGATGAAGGCTCTTCGCTAAACTGAACTCTCTTCTTCTTGCCCTTTTGCTTTGAGTGTTCATGTTGTTGTTCAGAATGTTCTTGCTGTTCTTGAGATTTCCCAGTTTTCCCAGAACACGAATGCTTAGAATGCCCAGATTTTGACTTCGATTTCTTGGAAGTAGTTGTTATCTCAATGTTGGGGTTTGTTTCATGAGAGCCAGCCATTTTGTGAGTGGTTTAGGGTTTAAATGAGATGACATGCACAGAAATGCAGAAGATGAAGAGGAAGGTGCGATGAAGATGAAGAAAGATTTCAGAGAGTTTTGGGTGTTTGATTTGTGTGAGAAGTGAGAAATGAATGACAATGGCCTATATATGCGAAGTGATAAGCGATGTGATGATTCATAATGACTCTTCATTGAAAATATGCACCTTTTGTGGGAAAACGTAAACATTTAAATTGAAACGTCGCACCTTTGTGACACGTGTCCCTGCACAATGTCAGAAGAGACACAGTTTTTGGTGGGAGAAGGTGAAACGTTTTCTGAGGTGACGTGTCCTTTCTCTTCTCCGACACTGGTGCTTCCGGTTGCTTAGAGTCATCACCCAGCGCCAGCAAAAGAGCATCCGGAAGTGGTTTTGCTTCCGGTCGGGCTTAACTTAAGATTTAACATTGTGGGGGACCTGCAAAACTAAAGATTGGCACTCCGATGCCTAAGTTAGTATAGTTGCAGGTTTTAATCAATTAAGCACAGGTTTATTTTGAAGATTAAACTTCATTTGGGTTTACCATTCCCAAATTTCCCCTTATAAAGGTAAATTGATCTACCCCCAGAGGCTTGGTGAAGATATATGCAAGCTGATGGTGAGTGGGAACAAACTGCACCTTGACATCCTTCTTTTGAACATGATCTCTGATGAAGTGATGTCTGACGTCAATGTGCTTTGTTCTTGTGTGCTGAACAGGGTTCTTGGCAAGGCTGATGGTGCTTGTGTTATCACAGAGAATGGGAGCCTCTGGAAATTCCAGGCCAAGATCCCTCAGTTGATTCTTCAGCCACAGCACTTGTGCACAACAACTTGCAGCAGCAATGTACTCTGCCTCTGTGGATGATAAAGACACGCAGGTTTGCTTCTTGCTAGCCCAAGAGACCAGACAACCACCAAGGAAGGCGCATTGTCCACTGGTGCTCTTCCTATCAGTTTTATAACCTGCATGGTCAGCATCAGAATAAGCCCACAAGACTCTTGGTTACCTCTGGGATACCAAAGACCAAGTTCTTGTGTTCCCTCAAGGTATCTTAAAATACGTTTAACACAGGTTAGATGTGACTCCTTGGGGTTGGCTTGAAATCTAGCACACATGCCTACACTAAATTGAATGTCAGGCCTGCTTGCTGTTAAATACAGCAGGGAACCTATCATTCCCCTGTACATGGGCAGGCTGACTGATTTTCCCTTTACATCAGCGTCGAGTGCGGCAGTGGTGCTCATGGGAGTATCATACTCCTTGCACTCATCCATCCCAAACTTCTTGAGCAGCTCTCTACAATACTTAGTTTGGGAGATGAAAATGTCATCCTTCTTTTGCTTAATTTGCAGGCCTAGGAAGAACGTTAGTTCTCCCATCATTGACATCTCAAATTCTCCCTGCATAGTCTTGGAAAATTCTTCACAAAGTTTTTCATTAGTTGCCCCAAAAATAATATCATCGACATAAATCTGGACAATTAGCATGTTTCTATCTTTGTGCAGAATAAACAGTGTATTATCTAGTTTGCCTCTTGAGAAACCCTTCCCCAGCAAAAAGCTGCTGAGTCTCTCATACCAAGCTCGAGGAGCTTGTTTCAGGCCATACAAAGCTTTCTTTAGCCTATACACATGTTTAGGATGCTTGTGATCCTCAAAGCCAGGAGGTTGTTCTACATAAACCTCTTCTTTAATGTAACCATTAAGAAATGCACTCTTTACATCCATTTGATATAATTTAAAACTTTTCATGGATGCAAAGGCTAAAAGAATCCTTATTGCTTCAAGTCTAGCGACTGGAGCAAAAGTTTCTTCATAGTCTATGCCTTCTTCTTGGTTATACCCTTTGGCTACCAATCTGGCTTTGTTCCTTGTTATTTGACCTGTCTCATCCAGTTTGTTCTTGAAGACCCATTTGGTCCCAACTATGGATTGATGAGACGGCCTTGGGACTAGTTCCCAAACTTGGCTTCTTTCGAACTGGTTTAGCTCTTCCTGCATGGCAATAATCCAGTCGCAGTCCTCAAGAGCTTGTTCAACTGAAGTTGGTTCGATCTGAGATAAGAATGCTCCAAACTCAACTTCATTTTGAACCTGCCTTCTGGTTCTGACACCAGAAGAAACATCACCAAGCACTTGATCAAGAGGATGATCCCTGTGATGTCTCCTAGCCGTTGGCAACTGTACCTCATCAGGCACCGTCTGCACTCTAGGTTCATCACTGGGTTCATCTTCTTCTTTGGGATTGCTTGCTGGTGTTTCTTTTGGTGGTGAAGATGATGGTGGTTTTGGAAAGTTTAGTATCCCATCATCTTGTGTGGATTGTTCCCATGTAGGAGTTTCATCAAATACAACATGCATAGATTCTTCTACAGTTCTAGTCCTCATGTTGTATACTCTATAAGCCTTACTCCTAAGGGAATACCCTATGAATACACCTATATCAGCTTTTGGATCAAACTTACCCAGATTTACCTTTCCATTGTTATGCACATAGCATTTTGATCCAAAGATTCTGAGGTGGCTGATGTTGGGCTTTCTGCCTTTGTACAGCTCATAGGGAGTCTTGTCCAAGCCCTTGCGAACATAGGCTCTGTTAGAGATGTAGCAAGCAGTGCTCATAGCGTCCGCCCAGAACACTTGAGAAACCTCTTTCTCATTGAGCATGCTCCTGGCCATCTTAGTCAGAACCCTGTTCTTCCTCTCGACCACACCGTTTTGCTGAGGAGTTCTGGGAGCTGAGAAGTTGTGATCAATGTCATTCTGCTCACACAGCTCAGAGAAGCTATGGTTCTCAAATTCTCCTCCATGGTCTGTCCTTATGGCTGCGATCTTGAGATCTCTCTCATTCTGCACTTTCTTAGCCAGGACAACAAAGGCATCAAAAGCATCTTGCTTAGAGGCAAGAAACATAGTCCAAGTGAACCTAGAATAGTCATCCACCACAACTAGAGCATACAGGTTTCCACCCAAGCTCTTCACTCTTGCTGGCCCAACCAAATCCATGTGGATTAGTTCCAAGGGCCTGCTGGTGGAGACTCTCTTCTTGGTTTTAAACGAGGACTTTGTTTGCTTCCCTCGTTGGCAGGATTCACAAATATAATCATGCTTAACCTTAAAAGATGGAATCCCTATAGCTAGCTCTTTCTTAATCAGCATGTCAAGTTGGGTAAAGTTAACATGTGCTAGCCTTTTATGCCAAAGCCAACTATTCTCATCACTAGATATTAAACATTTTTCATCTAGTTGTTGACATAAATCTAGAGTGTATAGGTTTCCATTTCTATTGGCCTTAAGTTTGCATTTTAGATTGGCCTTATCTAGGTTCAGATCATGCTTGTCTATTATCATGCACTCATGTGGATCAAAGATTACCCAATTTCCTTTGTCAGTGCTCTGGCTCACGCTCAGTAGGTTGTGATAGAGACCATCCACCAGATAGACGTCTTTATCTGGTCCAACTTCTCCAACTCTGGTGATCTTTCCACTCTGATTTCCTCCAAAGGTTACTGTGGCTCCATCTTTGATCACCAAGGATTTGAATTTGTCTCGGTCTCCAGTCATATGTCTCGAGCATCCGCTATCAATGTACCATTTTCTATTCTTGGATGCTTTGAGACACACCTGCAAGAATCAGACAAGCTTAGGTACCCAACCTTTATTGGGTCCTCTGTCATTAGTTCCCAGAGCCCTTGGTCCAGTGTTAGTCTTGACCTTGGGCTTATGATTAATCTGTGCCTCTGGTCTAGTGTTGGCTCTAGGCTCTTGGGCTTTCCTTGAGGATTGTTTCCAGGCTCTGGATCCCTGTCCTCCCTTAGTTTCTTTTCTTGGGGGAGGATCCTTTGTCGCCTTGGTTCCTTTTGGGACCCACTTATAAGAGCTGTTGGCTCCATGCTTCTTAGCATTACAGGTGGACGTAGAATGTCTCTTCCTGTTACAATAATTACAGAAGCTAAAAGGTGTGGAGCTGTGATTAGTGGCTTTATGAAAGAATTTTAAGTAAGGCTTCACTTTTGGTTCCACCCACTTTTTCCCTTTAGGTTTGTAGCCTAATCCAGTCTTGTCCCTATATGCCCTCTGATTCATTAAAATAATGTTTAACATTTCAGATCCATTAGTAAACTTCTGCAGGGCATTTTGCAGTCTATCTCTCTCAATAGAGATCTTGCTGCAGTTAGGGCAGCCTTCTAGTGTTGTGGCCTTGGGTTCCTCTTGGGGAGATCCCTTGCCATCTGCTATCGGAAGCTTTTTGGCTTCCGCTAGCTCTTCACTCAGTGAGTCCACCTTGGACTCAAGTGATTCCTTTTTAATTCTCAACACTTTATAAGCTTTACATAAGCGAAAAAATTCTTCATGAACATCATTATATGCTTCTTGTAACTCAAGAAAAGTTACCTCATTATCGTCCTGGATGGGCGCAGAGTCTGAGGATTCCTCCTCACCATCTTCTCTGGCAACAAGGTAGAGGTTAGCAATCTCCTCCTCATCGCTAGCTTCCTCATCCGAACTGTTTACCCAGATAGAGGATACAAAAGCTTTCCTTTTATCCTTCCCTTTTGATCTTTGCAAGCTTGGGCATTCAGCTTTGAAGTGGCCAGGCTTCTTACACTCAAAGCACACTGGGGCCCTTTCCTTCTTATAACCTTTCTTCTGGCTGGGTTCACCTTTCTGAAAGCCTCCTTTCTTTTTGAAGAACTTTCTGAACTTTCTTACCATCATAGCCATCTCCTCATCATAGATGTCATCCTCATCATCCTCATCATCATCATTATCATCAATCTTCTCCTTGCTGGGAGCAACAAGAGCTAGGTTTTTGATTTTAGATGTGGCTTGAGGAGCTCTCTGAGCTAGCAGGGTTGGTTCATATTCAGCTAGAGAACCAAACAGGGCAGTGATAGAGCTGGTTGACTCTCCTTGGACTTCCTGCAAGATGGTAACTTTGGTGATCCAATCACCTTTCAAGACTTTTAAGATCTTGCTGACTTGTTCTTCTTCAGGAATGTCTTTACCCAGGGAGGCCAGGTTATTGATAAGATGAGTGAACCTGAGCTCCAGCTCTCTGATTGGCTCAGTTGGACTAAGCATAGCAAATTTGTGGAACTCCTCAACCAGCATCTCGACCCGTCTTGCCTTTACTCCCTTGGTTCCAGAATGAGCAGCCTCAAGAGCCTCCCACATATCCTTTGCTGTTTTGTGGTGGCTGATCCTGTGGAACTCCTTAGGACTAAGAGCGCATTGAATGTAATGCATGGCCCTGTAGTTTAGTTGTACTAGAGCATAGTCCTCATTGGTGTATCTGGATCGCTGCTTTGCAAGACCTTCATCATCTAGAGGGACGTTATTTCCACATTCAATTACATCCCAGAGGCGGATGTCGCAGGATTTGATGTAGGTCTCCATTCTAAACTTCCAGAATGGATAGTTGTGGCCATCAAAGCCAGGAGGCTTGTTTGGCTGAATAGCAACATCGGGCAAAGAATAATCTGCATCCATTACTAGATCTTTTCTTTCTAGATTCGTTGGAATCAAGTCAGAAAGACCCGCTCTGATACCAAATGAAAGGGATGGATGCACAAGAGGGGGGGTGAATTGTGCTACCAAATAAAAATTAAACAATAAACACAAGGATTTATACTGGTTCGGTCTACCTGACCTACGTCCAGTTCTCAACCCCCCAGGTTGAGTTCCACTATCTCCAGGTTTTACAAACGGGTTCACCTGGAACCTTTACAACCTGCAAGGGTTCAACCTTTACAAATAAAGGATTTTCTAAACTTAGTTCTCTTTAAGAACGGATAATGTTACACACTTAAGTACACTTAATGCTCTTAATAAAATGAAGAGACTTAACTACAAAGAGTACAAGATAAGTAGATGAAAAGAACTCTCAATGCGTTAAATGCTCTCTTGCTTTTCTGGGCAGCTTTGAATGCTTGAAGGATATTCTCAGTTTCTCGCTCTAGATTTCTCCAAGATGTCAAAGTTGTCTTCATAAATGAAGATGAGCTTCCTTATATATGTCTTCAAGTATTCTCACTCTTGGTAGGTGGCATAGCCGTTTGAATATATCTGTTTATCCCAAGTTACCGTTGGCTCATTTAATGCTCCATTAATGCTCAGCAGGGTTGACTTTGCTTTATCTCTGAAAAGCGGTTCTGACAACTCTGCTCTGCCAAAAAGCACTCTGACACTGCACTGCTCTGCTCTTGCTGAACGTTCTGACATTCTGATTGCTTGCGGAAGCAAGTCCACATCCGGAAGCGACATCACTCAGTGTACTGCACTTGAACGTTAGTCTTAACAATAATAGCACATATTCACATGCAGTGGGAGTTCAATTAGTCTAGGGGAGTTCTCTTACATCCGGAAGCAATTTCACATCCGGAAGCACTTCCACTGGACGTTGGGTTATGATCATATTATACTCACTGACGCTCAGTGTTGTCCAAATCAACAGCCAGCGCTAGTCACTAAGCAATCGGAAGCAAATCCACAACCGGTTGCATCCTAACTTAGTCTCAAGGGTTTTATACAACTAATGTTCCTAGACTGAGTTATGACTTAGTGAAGCACTTACTGCAGCTGGGGGATGAGACGTTCATCCGCGAGCGCTAGCCCTAGTCCATCCGGAAGTAAATCCACATCCGGTTGTACTCTTACTTGGGGTTCTATATTAACCTAATTCTCTCTAAGTGTTTAGCTTGTTCTTTCATATCTTTGTCTTCATCAAAACTTAAGATTCTAACACATAACAGAACATTCTAAAACATAGCAAAAAAAGTAATGTTTCTTAAGAAAACTACTTTCAATCCAAAATTCTACATGCATACTTGAAAACAGTTTTCATCTTATCTTTACTAGATTTTATCATATCTCTCTTTTTAAATCTGTTCATTCAATGAAAAATAGAATTTCTCAAGCACACATGCAAGAATCAACTTCAACAACATCCCTTCACTTAATACAAATGTATTACATCAGTTATTTTCATTCATTACAACCACACAACAACAATGACAGACTAGAAAATTGAAGCACTCCCATTAAATCAGTTTGGACAATATAAAAGCACTAATATAAATTTTAAATTCCATTTCACTGCACAAATACATCTACCACAGCACCAAGTTCAATTAAACCATAACTTTTTGTATCTAACATAAAACTGATTTCATAATAGAAAGTGATGTGAACTAAATCACTACCAAACAAACCAAACCATAATGCAAGAGAAGGTAAACATTATCACTTCGAACAATGAGAACTAAATCAGTCCCAGCTATGGAGTATATTCACCTCAAAGATCAATTGGGCCCTTACAACGTAAGGAATAGCAAGACAAACAAATTCTGAACATTCACATCTCGTGTCAAACAACATTTCAGCCAAATTGGAATGGGGATTAACAACAATTAACTCATTAAACTCTTTTGTCATTTAGTTATTTAAGAAACAAAGAACAAAACAATTTTAAATACACATGCCAACACATTGCAGCCACACTCATAATTTAATCAATTCAGGCCATATTAGCAAGAAAAGAGCCCCATGTAGAACCCATATACATATCAACCACATACATGAAGTCGAACCAAACAGCCCAAACAAACACCAACCCATATTGAAAAACAAACCCCACTTTGGTTAAAACAAAGCCAAACTCCTAAACCCAACAAATCAAATCTGAAAATGCTAGATTCAAACTCAAATAAACTACCATAGTGATTAATTTAAGGTTTCAAAGTTCAATTGTCACTAACTCATAAGATTTCTTCAACACCAAAATCAAGGGTTTGCAAAAATCTGAACAAAACTTATATTGACATTTAAATACAACCTTAACCATAAGAAATTGAAACATTACTATGATTTTTGATTACTTATTAAACCCCAAATATAAAGTCAGTTCGGACCCTTCACTCTCTCCTCTCAAAATCAATGTAAACTAAGTATGAAACGGAAATTAACTGTAACATACTGTTACTAATTCCCTAATTAATTCAATAATACCTTTACTAACTATGATAGAAAAATGATTTCCATAATATCAATAAATCTATCATAATTAGAAAAAGAATTTCCTAATAATAATCATTATCCATGATAGAAAAGAATAAACTAATACAACCTGAACACTATCATGGATAATTAATAGCTAACTATGTTAGAAAAGAATCACCTAACATGGTTAGAAAAAGGAGCAACCTAGTACATTTCCCCGATTAACCAATAATATCAATACAAATAAAAATATGCGGAAGCGAATGCAGACCTATACATTTTTGGCAATATACATGTCTAAATAAACTAAACAACCTTGAAACTTAATTCCCTTTCCTGTTGCTCACGCTTGTGCATGATCACCTGCAAAAATGTAAGTAATCGTGGGATGAGACAATTTGTCCCAGTAATCACCGCTTAACTCACTATAACAGTGAGATGTGCGGTAGCGTGGGCGTCTAAAGGGTACCACAGTTTTAAAAACAATAGTAATATATATATATCCAGATCTTCTTTCATTCCTTACTCAAGTCCCTCCGTCATATCCATATCAACTCAAATTCATCATCTCTACTTTTCCAATTCAACCATCCAACTGCCACAACTCTCACACTCACCTATAGATGCAATGTGCCATCATGGAGGCATATATCCAAGCATCCAATCTTCACTATATGATTTGACACTGTGTCCCTCTCTATAATGAGGGGACAATTTCCCTCTCTAGCAATCCCCAGAGAAGGAAACCCCAATTCTGTTTCCATTGCAGAACGGGAACGGTTGGGCTCTCCAGTGACAAACAATTGTAGGTCATTTTCTCTCAATAAGTCGACCTATGATCCCCGGTCTAATCAATCCGAAAAGGATCATCAGTACAAATATCTGTCGATCGGCCAATCGACAGTTATCATCGCGCGATAGTACATATATATATCAGTGTCATGCAAACCTCACAATATCCATCAATTTCAATCTCATTCAGTATCACAATCTCAACATCAATATCATACATTCTTACCATTCCCTTCAATATTTCCAAATCAATAGTGTTTTCCACAACATAACTCCCAACAATCTCAACTCAACATCTAACTCTCTTTCCTATCCTCATCACCTCTTAAACCACTACCCAACAATATCCCTATATGCATTTCACGCCATTCCAGATCAATGGCCACCACCAGACAGGATAATAGTATATATAATGTATAAAAACCTTTTATACAAAGATAGTCGTGTTTGAAATGCACCCGATAGCCTGTTTTGTATAAAAATACCCTTTCAAAGATAATATATATATATATAGAGGGTGAGAAAGGATTTTACAAAATTCCCAACTAACGTCACCCTCAATGTTATAGCAAGGTTAAGTATGATTACCTTCAGCATTTAGCGCTCCAATGCTTTTCCGTATCATACGTTGTAAATTCCCCCTGTTATCATCCATACAGTAAAGAGTATGAATAGTTATCCTTGCGAATATTTATTAACGTCACTCTCGATCCTAATAATGCTACCCAAGCCCCTTCCTTTTACTCGTCGTATACATACATTCCAAACACAAATCCAAATTTAGTAACATAATCAACATAATACCATCAAAATCAAAAACAGATAATTGAGACAAAATAAACAGAATAAAACAAACTCTATCATATCACATGATTTCATGAATCATATCACCCTTGTTTATTTAACATTATTTCACACCTTAAGTTTATGATCACCATAACACCTAATAACATCAATTAGTCATTACATTCCTCAAGCTTCGCTATCACTTCCACAATCAAATAATACCATATTCCAAATTAAAAAGGACCAAGTCTAAACAACCACTTCAATCATCTAATCAATACATCATTCACAATCTTTACCAAAATAATCGCCAATTCTCAAAAGCATTGGAACTGTGGTATATCCCAAGGTAGCAATTACACAACAAACTATAACTATAACATCATAAACTCCAATGACAAATTACTAAAGTTACTCTTTTAGGGTTCTTAAACTCTTAATGACCTTTTATGTAATTAACCTCAACCTCACATCACTATTACAATTCATATATAATCATCAAAGTTTGAAAATACTTAAGTTCAGCCATAAGTAGACATGCTCAGATTACTTATTAACTTATTTCCTAATCCTTTAACATACCATTATCATTATCTTAAAAATCCTCAAATCGGAACTTTGAGTCTCTATTATGCATATATCTCTAATCATATTGATCCATGTCCTCAAATCTAAAGACCCCCTACATCTAAAAATCCTTAAACCAATCAAATTCTTGCTAAACACAAACTATCTCTCCCTTCTGGCAAATATATTTCTATCATCCTTTAATTATTTCAATAATCTCCTCCATCTCTAAAATCAACCCATTAATCCCATAATCACTCAACAACAAATCCCCCGTTTAGCTCACCCATAAAATCAAGGATACCTTAACCTGCAATAGATTATTAATTCTTGTTACTTATCTATACTTCTATATTGGTGAATTTTACTTGCTAACCCCAAAATCCTCAAGACCTCCATGAATAAAGAAGTTACCCTATCCTTATACTTAAGAGTATCCAGTTGAACCAATGACAAGAAAATAAATTAACATTCTCAAACTCACTTGAATTTCTCAATCATAGCCCAAACTCAAGCAGAGTAACCACTTCCATTATTTCCTAAATTTAATTGACCATGACCATAGAAAAATACAGAAAATTGACAAACACTTATACAACACACACTTGAGGCACATCCATGCTTAACCACTCATACAAATCAACAAGCAAACAACAAGCATTTATCATGACTGAAAAGCATAAATAAAGCTGAACAATACACACACATGCATCTCAATAAAACCCCACACCTAGCTAAAACAAAATATGGAATTTTCGGAAATCCAACAAAGCATAGCAAAACCTGTGATCACAGTCCGGCAAAGAATAACATACTAATCCACCCTTACAAAGTAAAAATAAGGCAAATCAACAATCATCTTTAAACACCAAAATCCCTTGAAAGCTACAAGAAATCACATCATAATCTTCATCTCAAACAATTTCTAAATTAAAATCTCAAATACCAGATTCAAAATCCCTCTCAAACTCGCCCAAAATCGCAGAAAATAGTGAGGGCCGGAGAGAAAGCTCACCAACAAAGTTGAACCCGAGGTTGCAGGTCCCATTAGCGTTCGTCGTCGCCGGAAAACTAAGAAAACGAAGGGAAATCAGAGAAAACAAATGGGGAAGGGTTAGGGTTTAGACTTGGAGTGATGAAGTAGGTATGGATTTTGGAATGAAACTTACCTAAGCTAGAAGATAAACCCAACACCGAAACAACGGCCTTCTCGCCATGCTTCGCCGTCTGGAGCTTCGCCGGAGAACGCAGGGGAATATATAAAAGGAGAGAGGTTGAAGGCAGTGAAGGAAGGTTTTGAGGGGAGGAAAGAACGAATGGAAAGTGTGGTAAGGAGAGGCCACGACGGTCGGCCAGCCTAGGCCGCCGCCGTTGTCGATCGGTCAAAGGGGAAGAGAGAGCGCAGGTGAGGAAGAATGAAAGAGATGAAGAATATGGGGGGGGTCCGTCGGGTTTGAAGAAAGAAAGAGGAAGGAGAGAGACAGTTTAGGTGTAGGGAATATTATATTTTTGCCCCTGTAACTACTTTCCTTTTCAACTTAGTCCCTCTTATCAAACTTTATTATTTAAAATTTAACCCCTTCCCAAAAATAATTCCCCAATGAGATTGATAACATTCTTCCATTACATATTTGTTTAAACTTCAAAGTACTTTTCATACAATTTCTAACTCCTAATAACTCATTAACTAAATTTCTTTAATTCTAGTGAAATAGGATTTAATATCAATAAATCATGATTTCATTTCTAACACTTTAAATTTCCTAAATACACCTCAACAATTTTCGTATTATCCTTAATTAAAATTTGGGATGTTACATTAACACTCACCTATACTCGAATCCTCTTCTGCGTGTGTTAAAGTCGGTCTCCGCCGCTGAGAACTTGCCGGAAAATGAGGAGGCCGACGGTGAGGAGTGAAAAATGACGAGAATGAAGAGGAAAAAGTGAGAAAACGATGGTGGATGGAAAATAACTCAAGAAATGAAAAGAAGGGCCGAACCTTACCTTCTTCCGCCGCCGTACATCGCCCAACTCGCCGGAAAACAAGGAGGATCGAAGATGACGAGCGAAGAAACAGTGAGGAACGGGTTGGGCAGTGAGGGTTCAAAACGAAGTTAGTGAGGAATCGGAGTCAAGGTCGCCGAAAACCGCCATCATTGTGCTCGCCGGAATGGAGGACGGAGAAGGCTGAGAGAGAGAGAGAGAGAGAAGAAACCGGTGATGGGGGGCAGAAATGGCGGCTGCATCATGAGGAAGGAAGGAGGGAGTGTAGGTGTTAGGGTTTTTGGGGCAATTTACAAAAATGTCCTTCTATCATTATTTATTTACTTTTCTATTTTAAATACCTACCTTAAAGCAAATTATAAAATTTTTTCATATGTTAACCTACATATTTTCTTCCACCATAATATTAGCTATGCCCTAAAGTATTTTTCTTAAAAATTTTAGTTTAAAACTCAACCTCTAACTATTTTTCTTTAATTTCCAAGTAAAATTAGGCATATTATTTTCTTAAAAATATACTTATCATCTTTTACTTATTTACAATGCCTATTAATTTAATAATGACATCCTAATACCTTAATTTATTCTCAATTATTCCTAATTTAAAAATTGGGATGTTACACCTGACATTGTACAGAAGAAGGGATATATAAAGAAGCAAGTGAATGAGTGTAGGATTAGATTTAGTACGTGGAATATTGGAACCTTAAGAGGCAAAACTTGGGAGATAACTGGTGTGATGAGGGATAGAAAGATAAATATTTTATGTCTACAAGAGACTAAATGGGTAGGTGAAAAGGCTAAGGATATTGATGGTTATAAACTTTGGTACACTGGTAAAGTGAGTCATAGGAATGATGTAGGTATAATTGTGGATGAAGTATGGAAGAAGAATGTGGTTGAAGTTTATAGAAGTGGAGATAGATTATTATCGATAAAACTGGTAGTTGAGGAGGAAACAATTAATATAATCAGTGCATATGCCCCTCAGATAGGGGCAGAATTGTTCATAAAGGAACAGTTTTGGGACGAATTGGAGAAGATGATTAAAAGAATTCCTAACACTGAAAAAATTTTTATTGGTGGTGATCTTAGTGGACATGTTGGTAAAGATGCCGGACAATACACACAAGTTCATGGTGGTTTTGGTTTTGGCACAATGAATAATAATGAAGGACAATCTATTATTCAATTCTGTATGGCTAACAATCTCAAAATTGTTAACACTTGTTTTGAGAAACAAGAAGAACATTTGATTACATATAAGAGTGGAGTCAATAGATCACAGATTGATTTCTTTTTAGTAAGAAATTTGGATAGAGGAATTTGTATAAACTGTAAGGTGATTCCAGGTGATGGTGTGACTACACAACCTAGGCCTTTAGTTTTAGACGTTCGTGTGAAGTTTAATCGAACGAAGAAGCGAGAAATGCTTCAACCAACAATTAGATGGTGGCAATTGAGAGGAGAAAAAATGAAAATTTTTAAGAATAGGTTGATGAATGAATGTATATGGGATAAACAAGGATGTGCTAATGATTTGTGGAAAGATTTAAGTATGATGATGCGAAAAATAGCAAAAGAAGTTTTAGGTGAATCAAAGGGTTATATTAGGCGTAAAAAGGAGACATGATGGTGGAATAATAATGTACAAGAGAAAATTAAATTTAAGAAACAATGTTTTAAGGATTTACATATATGTGATGGTGAGGAAAATTGGGTCAAATTAGATTAGCAAAGAAAGAGGCGAAAAAAGCTGTTAGTATAGCTCGAGCTAATTCCTTTGAGGAGTTTTACAAAGAATTAGGGACAAAAGATGGGAAACAAAAAATTTATAGAATAGCAAAGATAAAGGAGCAGAAATCAAGAGATTTAGATCAAGTAAAATGTGTTAAGGATGAAGAAGGTAATGTATTAGTTAAAGATGATAATATTAGGGATAGATGGAAGAATTATTTTTATAATTTGTTTAATGATAGAGTGGAAACTTTGAACTATGTTATAGCTGATTTAGGGATTAGTGATAGGAATAACAATTTTACAGGTAATATTAAGATTAGAGTGAGTGAGGTTGAGGATGCTGTTAAGAAAATGACTAAGGGAAAAGTTGTTGGTCCAGATGGTATTTCTATTGAAGTATGGAAATGTTTGGGAGAAAATGGAGTGTTGTGGCTTACTAAACTGTTTAATGAAATTCTAAGGTCTAAGAAAATGCCAGATGATTGGCGGAAGAGTACATTAGTACCTATTTATAAAAATAAAGGAGATATTCGAAATTGTGCAAATTATAGAGGAATAAAACTTATGAGTCATACAATGAAGTTGTGGGAAAAAGTAATTGAGCGTAGGTTAAGAACTCAGACTAGCATATCGAAAAATCAATTTGGTTTCATGCCAGGAAGGTCAACTACAGAAGCAATAAATCTAATTAGAGGCTTAATGGAAAGACATAGAAGTATAAGAAAGGATTTGCACATGATTTTTATTGATTTGGAAAAAACATATGATAGGGTGCCAAGAGATTTACTTTGGAAAGTTTTAGAAAAGAAAGAAGTACAAGTTGAGTATATTAGTGCTATTCAAGATATGTATGAAAGAGTAATGACTAGAGTTAGAACACCGGTAGGTGAAACAATTGATTTTCCAATAAGAATTGGATTGCATCAAGGTTCGGCATTGAGTCCATATTTATTTAACCTTGTTATGGATGCATTAACTGAAAGTATACAAGAAGAAATTCCTAAGTGCATGCTTTTCGAGGATGATATAGTAATTTTAGGGATTCAAAAGATGAAATTAATTGGAAATTAGAGCTATGGAGGATGACTTTAGAGTCTAAAGGTTTTAGAATAAGTAGGAGTAAGACGGAATATATGTACTGTAGTTTTGGAAGTAGACAAACTCATGAGGACAGAAATTAAATTAGGAGAGCATGTTATACAACAGGTGGATAAGTTTAAATATTTAGGATCAATTATACAAGAAGATTGTGAGGTAGATGGAGATGTCAATAATAGAATTCAGGCTGGTTGGTGCAAATGGAGAAAAGCATCTGGGGTTATTTGTGATCGCATGGTTCAAGATAGAGTAAAAGGAGAATTCTATCGAACAGCTATTAGACCGGCATTGTCATATGGTAGTGAATGCTGGGCAATTAAAAAACAATAAGAACATAAGATGGATGTGATAGAGATGAAAATGTTGAGATGGATGAGTGGATATACACTAAAAGATAGGATTCGTAATGATCACATTCGTGAAAGAGTTGGGGTAGCACCAATTTCAGAGAAAATGAGAGAATATCATTTAAGGTGGTATGGACATGTTCAAAGAAGAGAATTAGATGAGCCAGTAAGAATAGTGGAGCAGATGGTAAGGGAGCCGTATATAAGAAATAGAGGGAGATCAAAGAGAACTCTTGATGAAGTTATTCAAAGAGATATGTTAGTGAAAGGTTTATCCCCAGGAATGACTGGGGACCGAGCAAAATGGCGTCGTGTGAGCCATGTAGCCGACCCCATTTAAATGAGATAAGGTTTACGTTGTTTATTATCTTTTATGTGGTATGGACATGTTCATAGAAGAGAATTAGATAAGCCAGTAAGAATAGTGGAGCAGATGGTAAGGGAGCCGTATATAAGAAATAGAGGGAGACCAAAGAGAACTCTTGATGAAGTTATTCAAATAAATATGTTAGTGAAAGGTTTATCTTCAGGAATGACTAGGGACAGAGCAAAATGGCGTTGTGTGATCCATGTAGCCGACGTGGGATAAGGTTTACGTTGTTATTATTATTAAATAAACAATTAATCAAACATCAAACAATAAATAAAAACTAATCCATTATATGGTGTACATGAAAACGTGGAAAACTGTTAAACAGAAACCAGAAAACGGTCACAAAAAAAAATTAGAACAGGTCATAAACAAATTCCTAAATAAGTGCAAAAGAAATCTAAGTAATAACCACCAAACGGATTATTTCCTAAATTATTAAATACATAATTAATCTAACAATAATTAAAAACTAATCCATCTTGAATCAATCTTCAACAGAATTAAAGAGTGAGATTACGTACATACGTACCTGGTCAGAATCGTTGTTAGAGAAAAGGAAATGATAAAGGTAATTTCATATATCTAATGCTCACAAGTTTTTTCTCTCCATCTCACAGCTCACAAACTTTAGCTTCCCATAATTACCTAATTTACCTATAATTTTCATCTTTACCCCCAATAAAAATGAAAAGTAGAGGTAAATTAAGTATTATGTAATAATGAGAAGTAAAATTTGTGTGCCCATAAAAAATATGACACAGAGATAAAACTTATGGGCCCGAGATATATGGAATCTTCAATTCCACTTCCTAGTTCATGCCAACCAAACTGACCCACCAAATAGGCCCTTAACACAAACACAGTAAGTATACAAAAAACACGGTAAGTCGCTCACTCACAGGTCACAGGTCACAAGGTCACAGGTCACAGTACAACGTTGCTGTTGTTGTTCCCCTTACTTACTTTGACTGTGCCGCCATTGTAGAAGCGGAAGAAAGCAAGGAGAGAAACTGTGACTTTCTGAGCCATGAACTCCTTTCCCAATCACACTAACACTAACGGTAACGGTAACGGCTATCACCATAAGCAGCCGCAAATGGGTCGCCGGGAGCGAGTCCGCCGTGGAGGGCGGAGGTCTCGGGGCTCCGGCGACGGCGCCGGTAGCCTTAGGGTTTGCGAACAACAACAACAACAGCAACAGCATACGCCGCCTTGTACGGACTTCGACATGGCCTATTTCCATTCTTATGCTCACGTTGGTATCCACGAGGAAATGATTAAGGTTTCAGTCTCTCTCTCTCTCAGTCATTTACAGTCTTATGTTTGTTTTGTTTTTATCTAGGCATTTCCTTCCCCTGCACCCTCACCAAGTGGGACTAGAAATGAGTTGACTTTTTTTAAGCATTGCAGCATTATGAGATTACTTGTATTGGGGTATTTTTTTGCTTAGAGCCTTCGGTGTCCGGCCCCCTTGCGGAACCGACTAATCCGAAGTCGCCGCCGGGATTCCCCATTTTGGGGGTGACAACTTCCCAAGAGTTCGAACCCATGACCTGACCTGGTGGGTACGCGGTGCCTTACCTTCCCCTTTCTTACCAGCTGGTCTACGCCCCCTTGGGCTTTTGTATTGGGGTATTTTAGTTAATCATTGTGCTCATTGAAATTTGGTTTTGGAATTTGGTTTTCATTGGTATTGCCAAAGTGAGTGGTATGCCATAAGTTGAACTGACAGCTTGGACAGCCTATCATATGGGTACGATTGAGCTTCCAGAAAGGATAATTTGCTATCATTTTGAGCATTACTCTGTGAGATTATTTGTAGTGGGATAGGAAGCATCTTGTGTTTCTTAGTGTTTCCCCTTATCATTTGGGATAACTGCTAGTGCAATTGTTATTAGGGATTCAATATTATTTGGAGATGAATAACTTTTAGAGAAGCTTCTTGTCTTTTTAGTGTCTTCTTGTACTGTTCAATGGTTTTGCCGCTGTTCGGAACAGTGCACTGTGTTTTTAGAGGCGTCTCATTTTATTTAGATAATTTATGGGCTTCTTGTTAATTTGAGGTTCTTTGTGGTGTTCTGCTCTATGATTTTTGAGGGGAATAGAAACTCTTTGATATGCAAAAGGACTATGCTAGTTCTGTTGCATGTTACTTTAATGTTTTAACACACATGCGCGCGCACACTAGTTTAAAACATAATTTTTTTTTGAAAGTTCATTTTGAAAGATAAGTCACAAACATGAAATTGGGAATATAGGCAGATGGGAGGAACATTTATCCTCTACTATTGTTTGTTGAGGAGTTCCCAGCTATTATGTGAAGGTGTTTAGAGAAATATTTGAGGCAATTCTTTACTTTATTACTCCTCAAGTGAGGTAATAGAGATACAGTTAGGGTTTTGTTGTAACAAACACCCCAAGATATGCTGAACAGATTTACAAAGAAATAGTAAAACAGAATTACAGATTCTATGCGCATGAAAGTTGGAGACATATCTGTTACAATTTGAAAAATAAATCTGAAACTATTTAATCTCCAACAATTTTGGGATTCTAACATTATATACTTAATTGCTCTTGACTATTTTATTGTGTGGAATACGAACTTCATTTTTATGTTTTTGTTGTTTTAGTTAATTCAAAGTGTGATGTAGTGCTTAGTATGTAAATTTGATCTGTTAGGGTATTCTCTGTTTAAACCTGCCTTTCTTAATTTTTTTCCCCTTCTGTTTTGTGCAGGATCGGGCGCGGACTGAAACATACAGATCAGCAATTACACAACTCCAGAGTTGTATTGCAGGAAAAGTAATTTAGCAAACACAATATTCTTGACTTAATCGGGCATAAGATTGTGTTTTATTTGATAACATTAAAGCAGAAGCTTTTATTGAATTTTAATAATATGTGATTATACTTTTGTTTGCAGCTTTGTATTTACACATTCTGTCTTCATGTTCAAATATGGCCCAATGCCCAATTGAAAAAACAGCTGATTTGTTGTATTAATATATAATTGATTTATCGATTATTAATATTTTCATCGTGTTATCTGTTATGGAATTTACATTTTAATTTAGATTAAGTAAGGAATCTATACGCAGTGAACCTCCTCTTTCTTATGATTTGATTGTAGTTGAGTGGCTTGCATGTGCCCATTTCATTTCATTTGAAATCCCTAATTATATTGCTGCACACAAAATAATGAGCAGAGAAACTATACAGAAGATCCTTTGCATTTTTCCTTAGCTTTTTGGCAGTTTATTAATTTGAATATGAATCTTCTCAGGATTACGTTTCTTTTTTGTTTGGTTTGTTTAAATGAAAATTTACAAACAAGCTCATGGAGAAATATGGAAGACAGGCACTCCTATATTAAGTATTGGAATATTGGACATTAATATTAGTATAATCTGTGCCCAGTGTTTGTCAGAATGAAGGACATATGTTTTTGCCTTAAATATATGCTCCAGATAATGCTGTTGCTTGGATGGTCTTAAAATGTAAGGGGAAAGAATAGAGTGGGATATTAAAAATCCATATTGTTGAGGTAAATAGATAGTATGTGCGTGTAAATCTCTAAAGTAACGTAAAATACGGGACAATATGTCTGCTTGCCTTACTCTTACTTGACCTTAATACCATGTTTTAGGCTTCATAAATGAAAATGTAGAAGACTGTTGAAAGACTTACAATCACTTCACAATTTTTATAAGAAATTAAGTAGGAGTGTCTAGGGAATTATTAAGGTGGAGTATTTTTGTCTATTGAAAGATAGTCATTTTTCCCTCTTATAGTTTGCCTTGTTATTTTTCTCTGAGTAGCTCTACTCCTACAGGTTGTTGTGGACGTTGGATGTGGCACTGGCATCCTCTCTATATTTTGTGCTCAAGCTGGTGCAAAGCGGGTAACCTCTTTTATATTGACATCTACAAATCATTATTTCTTTATGCTTAGAAATTAAAATGTTGGAAGTAGTTTGTTGGAGTGATAATTTTTTTTTATTGCTTTGGTGAAATATAATTAGTAAATCTGTAGTTAAATTGTAATTCAGAAGAGAAATCAATTAGGAGAGCAAATATAGGACGATAGTTACTTTTGATAATGTGCAAAATATTTTCCTCGAAAGTCAGATAAAATTCCAGGCCTGTAATTTTGTCAGCAATGACAACATATGGGATATTTTGTATCAGCTCTTTTTTTGTATTATTATCCTAGTCTACAGAAATTTTGGTTAGATTATCTATTTTGATTAAAGGAATTTTATTTGAGAAGTTTCCATGTTCTTGGGCAATGCATCATCAGATGCTTCAGAACTTACTAATTTTTCCACTTTTTTGGGGGGTTGGGGGAGGGGAGGGATAAAATGAATATGTATTAGAGCTTTTCTTGTCGAGTCTTCCAATCTAATCCTCTTCTTACTAGCTAGACTTAATATTCTTTAAATGGCTTGAATAGTTTTGGTTTGTATTCTCAACAAAGTACAGTATTATTACTTTATACTTTATAAGTTGCCTTGAGATAGTATGGTGTCTTAAGTGTTGATTCACAAAAGGATTGTGATTTTTGATTTTTAACTGAGATATCATTTTGTTTTCATAGTTGTGGTAGTTATAGTTGTTAGACATTATAAAATTTAAGGCTTCAATCTTCGGTCAAACTTTTATTTTGACATAAAAAAGCATTTAACAAACATGACATCACCTGTATGATTGTCTTGGCAGGTGTATGCAATTGATGCTAGTGACATTGCGTTGCAGGTAATTGTCAAATATCATAGCATTGATTTTTATATTTTTTCCCAGTATTAGCGCTTTTGTTTGAGTTTCTCATCGTGGGTTTGTAGTTTAGTTTCTATTTATAAGTATAAAGATGACATAGAATTGTGCAAATTATAGAGGAAATAAACTTTGGATTCATCAACCTGGTGGGTTGGCGTGAGTGGTAAGTACTTTCGTCCCTTAAGCAAGTGGTTAGGGGTTCGATCCTTAGCTCTTGCGAATGGAGCAAATTCACAGGCCAGCTGTCTACCCCCTATATGGGACTTCAGAACAGCGAGAGATTTGTCTCATTTGACATGCCGGTGGGGATACCCTTGGGAAACCAAAAAAATTTTTGGATTCATCCAATGAATTGTGAGAAAAAGTTGTTGAACTTAATTTAATAGGGGAGACTTGTGTCAATGAGAACCAATTTGGTTTTTTGCTGTGAAGGTCACCTACATAAGCAATATACTCCCTCTGTCCCATAATATAAGTCCAAATTTGTGTTGTGAAATTGGATAGTATCCAAGAAACTTTTATGTGTGAAATTGGATAGTATCCAATTGGATAATATGTTTGTAGCTCAATCAAAAGTTTATGGTATATTTCAACTTATATGTGAAATTGGATAGTATCCAAGAAATTTTTGCATGGGTGTAGCAATATTTAATACCTCTGGGGTATCCTATTGAATGCGGGTAAGCTGAAGTAAGAATTGCATTTCCTTAGATGAATCTAGTAACATTGGTGGTAATCTAATGGACATGGGGGATATTAATGTGTGGTGAGAACCATGTGAGTGAGGGTATTTGTGATAACTCATGTGACAGTTAAGGAGAGAGAAGGATATATAAAAGGAGGTCTTGTTGCCAGAGAGGGTAGGGAGAGTTTGGAGTGAGAATACGCAGAGTTGGGAATGCCTCTTGAATATTACTATGGCTTGTTGTTCTTTACATTCTATCTTTCATTTCTGTAATTATTAGGGTTACACCATTAGGTTCACACTAAGGAGGTTGTTATTTCGCTATATTTCAATATAATCAGTTCAGTTTGCCATCATAATCATATGGCTCTAGTAACGTAAGGTGTCTTGGTTTTTATCTTAGCGATACCATGCTATTGAGGTGTATAAGCTCAAGAAGTTTGTGTTGTGTCATTAGATTATGGAATGAGAGAGAGAGGGAGAGAGGGGGTGGGGGAGAGAGAGAGTTGTTAACCCAATCTAGTCCCCACTTGGTGAGGGTGCTTAGACAGCCTTATTCCTGCATTTTGCAGAGAGGTTGATTTTAGCCACGACCTCAGACCCACAACAAACGAGCTTACCATTGAGTCAAGCTGACCCTTCTGAAAGAGGGAGAACTAATTGAAAATTAAGGGAAAAGAGGGGAAAGGAGAGAGTGGAGAGAGATGAAAGATAGATAGGCAAGACGCAAAGATAGAATGATAGAGAGAATTAGTCTTGATTTGTTAGATTTATCATAAAACGCAAGACATATTACTTATATACCAGTTTGGTGATGGATCACAAGAGATTTGAGGAAATATTTGAATGGAGAATTCATTCTTTAGAATTGCTACTTTTGAGGGATTTAATGGAAATTTAGAACTGTGTAAGAACAAAGGAATGGAATGATTTATAAATCTCAATCACTTCAGATTTATTTCGTCAAGACTTCATTCAGACAACAATGATTGATATACCCATGACCAAGTCCATGTGTTTTCACATGACCATTAATCAAAATCATTCTGGTATTAATTCATTGTTGTTTTCACAATAATGATTGACCAAGGACACTTAGAATAATTCTGTGGTAATCTATGGATCTTTTTATAAAATAAACTTGCAAACAGTATAACAAATACAACGTCAACATCCAAATTATTGGGATAGAGCACAATCAATAAAAGAACCAACAACTGGAGTGCCTAAATAGGGATGCTGAAGTAAATATCTACATTAAAGTATTGTTAGCAGATTGATGCTGGCTTATTTTGTTTTTTGATCAAGTAACTTTTTCTTTTTGAGGATTTCTCTTGAATGTTAATCATTCGTAGTAGCATTTGGAGCTTGAATTGTTGGATTTAATTGTCCTTTTCTTCTGTAAACAGGCAAATGAGGTAGTGAAGGCAAATAATCTATCTGATATTGTCATTGTATTACATGGACGAGTTGAGGTAGGCTCCTTTAAGACAATCCCCCGAGTTTGAAATAGCTTTTACTAGTATAAGTTTTCAAAAATAAATCTTTTACTTCCTAACTTTTTATATTAATACAAAAACAAATGGTGAAGATGCAAATTTAGCAACAAAAGGTTTTGTTATGTGCGTCCAACTTAGTAATGTTTTTCTGGGTGCATACAAAAATTAAAGAATGTATACAAAAGGTTGATAGACAAGATTGAAATAAGAGGAGAATAATAAAACAGCAAAGAATGCTTAAAAAAGCTTGACATTTATGTTGAAAATCATAATTTTTGTTTTGACATTTCGAGGTGATGATTTGAATTTTCTGTTAAAACATTAGGTTCCTTTGAAATTATTTTATTGATATTGTTTGATGATTTTAGTTTGGCCTATAATATTAATTGGATTGGCATCTATCTATTCTTATATCTGGTTGGAATTATTTTCTTATTTCACGTAACACTACGTCTCCTTTCTGCAGGATGTTGAAATAGATGAAGATGTTGATGTTATAATCTCAGAGTGGATGGGATATATGCTTCTGTATGAGGTGCTTATTATGGTGCTTGGAATTATCAATAAAAAATGACATTATTTGGAGGGGTGAAACTAATGCTCCATTAATTTTATGTCGTGGAAAAAATGCATTCAGAAGAATAGAATACTGTTAGTTTTTTTTTTGAACTGAAAGAGTACTGTTAGTTGGCAATACGGCGTTCTCATATTTCTGAACATTAAACAAATCCCCCATCCTGATACTATTTGATTATGCTCTATTTTATATTATGGGAAAAAATGCATTGAAAAGAGAAGAATACAGTTATTTGGCAACAAGACATTATCATATATCTGAGCATTATAACAAATCTTCCATCATGATACTATTTGATTATGTTGTACTATTTTTGGATTAAAATTCATCAACTTCCTGAATAATCAGGGTAGTTTTCCCTGTAGAGCATGCTGGGAAGTGTTATTACAGCTAGGGATCGCTGGCTTAAACCTGGAGGCCTTATCCTCCCTTCAGATGCAAAGGTAACTTCATTTTTAGTACACAAGTTTTGATGCACATTGTTTACCTTTGATTAGAAACTTTCTACTTCAAATTCATGTTTGTTTGGGGAAGCTTGGATTAAACAAGGAAGCTTGATTATAGACTGTACAATAATTTCAACAGCTGCTAGAAGCTGTTGTAGGAGATAACGCGGTTATTTTCTCTTAAATTGTTTCGGTCATCGTCCTACATCTTTTAGTTATTATAAGATTTCTTTGTCATAATTTTATGTTTGTTCGCCATCTTTTCTACTTATTTATAACTATGCAATAAGGATTAGTTTTCCTTTCCTTCTACAATTGTAATTCATGTGTATATTTGTTACTAATTTTGAAGTCTTTTGAACTTGGCGTGTTCTCTGAAGTTTGATTAATATCTTTGTTCTAGTGACATATCTCTTAAAATTTATTTTCTTCACCAACTGACAATGTTGTATGACTATATCTACAATCAGTGGGCAGTGAACTATTTATTAGCTGAGTCTGTCACTTTGATTGTTGTTAAAATTATAAAATTAATATTAGTATTTTCCAGTTTTGTATTAATAGAATCTAAGTCATAATTATGGATTATAAGAATAAGGAAATGATATGATTTGATTAGGAAAATAAATTAGGGTAGAATCTTCTTTATTTTATGCATCACTCAAATCCCTACAATCATGGGATAGATTGGGGGTCTCTTGTACTATATAATGGAAGCTAATAATCAGATCAATATATCAGACTTTTGCCCATTATTTGTTCCCACATGGTACCAAAGCTAGGTTAAGCTAGGTTAAAGATGTTTAGGTTTAGGTCTAATCCCTAGGCACCTATTCAAGTTGCCTTTGTAGTTTCAAACCCTAAAATGGGTTCCTCTCCTCTCTTCCTGATTTTCTCTCCCAAACCAGTCACAAACCCTAAAAAGTCCTCTCCTCCTCTAATTCCTCCCCTCCTCTATTTTCATCCTCTGGAATCTAGAACACCCAACAATGTCCACATCATCTTGCTTTTTTCTTCCGCTGTGTTAGTCGCTGTTCATATTCAGATCCAAAATCCAATCCCAGATCTGAATGAGAAAAACCCAGTCACCCCTCAGTCCGAGTTTGAAGTCTGAGGGAGAAAGCTTAGTCTGAGTTTGAGGTCCGGGAGAAAGAGGGAGTCTGCTTCTGCCAATTGGGTTATTTACGTTATTTTTTTGTATAGGGATTTGAGTGATACATAAAATAAAGAAGATTCTACCCTAATTTATTTTCCTAATCAAATCATATCATTTCCTTATTCTTATAATCCATAATTATGACTTAGATTCTACTACTACAAAATTGGAAAATACTAATATTAATTTTATAATTCTAACAATTGTTATTGACAAATGATTTTGAATATTATTATCATTTGTTGCAAAAGATGGTTGAATATCTTCACATCTTTACACTATAATATTATTAATAATTGTGAATTCTGGGTTCGGATGATAGGAAGAGCTGCTATAAGTAAGGCCTCATTAGGGATGCTCCACCTTTCTTAAATTGATCCTAATGATTAATAATATGTAGTGATGACAATATTTAGACTCATTAACAAGACAAATATGCATTTTTAACACAACAGTGCAAGTTTACCCTCCAGCTAGCCTCAAGCCCTATTTTAATAGACCTCAATAAAAGTTACTGGATGAAATATACTCTTACCTAGGTGATTCTGATTTCTCCATGTTCTTCTTTGCAGCTCTACATGGCTCCTGTAACTAATGGTGACAGATACAGTGAAAGCATTGACTTCTGGCGTAACGTCTATGGAATTGATAGTAAGTTCACTTGCTGTAACTAGATACCTAAATACCTAGGTGATAAGGCTTTGTTGTTGTTTTTTATTGTAACCTAGAATTTTTTAATAGCTGTGGACTGCCCATGTGCAGAACTCATTACTTTTTCTCCAAGGTTTAAATTAGATGTACCCGTCTCGTATTAATGAATGGTGTAGTAAGATATATTAATTGGTCCTTATAACTCTTTGACATGGAAGATTATTTCGTAATTTGCATTGACTTATGTATAGCTTTTTTTGTAAGAGTCAATGTTGCAAAAGTAGTAGAATCAAATATCTTATCCACTGCATTTGGCTTTTGGTTGCAGTGTCTGCCATGTTACCTTTAGCTAAACAATGTGCATTTGAAGAACCTTCTGTGGAAACAATAACGGGTGAAAATGTTTTGACATGGCCTCATGTGGTGAGTCTACACTTTCATTCTGATGTATATATTAGACCGCTTTTGATTAGGACTGTTCTAAATGCTTCTAAAGCTCTCGCTTCCATTTGACATGTGTGCACATGATTATGCTTTTATCATATGTTCCTACCTTTATTAGTTGTCATCTTAAATATCTCACTCAATGACAAGAGAATATGTTACTCATATGGGCAGACTAATCTATTTATTTCATGCTTGACATAAGATATCTTATCTTGTGAAGTCGTGAGTTTATCCATAATCCCAAGAACTTGTCCATTATAATGTGTGGGAATGAGTATTATTCTTTAAACTTTATCTATGAGGCACTAGAATTCACGAAAACATATTTGATTTGAAGTATGAAGAAAGCACGGGCTCATTTATGTGCTGAAATCAAAATGAATGGGAATGGCAAGGATCATAATTTTTTCCATTTGAATTCACCAAATTTTTTATTGTTTCTACATTACAGGTGATACATGTTGACTGTTATTCGGTCTCCATCCATGATCTAGAAACTGTTTCAACTAGATATAAGTTCAAGTCAATGATGCGAGGTAATCTTTTTTATCCATATTCTGTTCTCATTTATGTATTTCCTATTGATACTATTTCTCTCTGGCTATTTTGAACACCCCCTTGCTCTCCTTTTTTGGGTCGAGTTATTAGTCTGTGTCCTATTCTAATTATTATGTTTTGACCACTGTTCCATGGCTATCAGATGGTTCTTCTTTTTTCCCTTTGTTTTGGGTTTTTATCAAATTATTATAAGCTACAAAATAATTCTTGAATTGCTTCTTGTAATATCTGTTATGTAACTAATGTTAACATCTTTTGTAATTTTTGCAGCTCCACTGCATGGGTTTGCATTTTGGTTTGATGTTGAATTTAATGGGCCCACAACTACACCAGCAAATTCTTACTTACCAAATATGTCTGTTGAAAACTATCAAGAAGATGGAAGTCACCGAAGGAAAAGGACAAATCCTAACGAGGCATTGGTTCTGTCTGCTGCGCCTGAGGATCCTCCAACCCACTGGCAACAGGTGCTGTTTGTTTCAATTATTTCATATATGCAGATATAAGCCATATTAGTGTTGTTGCTCATTGATGGTTCATCTTTCATAATTTTTGTTGCTTATTTTGAAATTATTTGAAGGCACGGAATGATCGAGCTTGCTATGTTCACGTTACCAAATAACCTAAAAGGCGTGCCTCCTCGTAGGGTATTTGCACTGTGGTGCATGGCATACTATAAATCGAAAGAACTCATGTACTATTGAAGGATAATTCCAGTTAATACAAATTTATGAGAACAATGTTTTGGACTTTCTTTGGATAGAAAATCATAGAATGATACTAAAAATCTCATCTGACGATTGGTTGAAATGGAATAGTAATTAGGATTTTGGTATAAGGATTGCAAAGATTTTGTGAAACAAGAGCTTCATGACGTGCATAGCATGATGGCGTTCCTTGTTTAATATTTTCTATTGCATGATTATGGTTTCCAAGGCCAATTTTCTGTTGTTTAATTGAAGTTAATTTTTAGACTTGATTATATTTCTTATAAATGTGTATTTTCTTTTTCTTTTTCTCAATATGTAGACCTTGGTATACTTCTATGATCCCATAGAACTAGAGCAAGATCAAGTTATTGAAGGTTCATTGGTGCTGTCTCAAAGCAAAGAAAACCGGCGATTTATGAATATTCACCTGGAATATTCGTGAGTTGGAGCATATGTTCAATCAAATATTTTTATTTTTACTTTGTATCATCTCGACTTTGTTTCTTATTTTATTCTTATCATTGCAGCTCAGGTGGTCGATCCTTTGTGAAAGAATCTGTTATGAGATAATTGCTCAGGTAGCTTCAATTGTCTTTGGCTTGTTTCTTCAGAAAATGACTCGCAATCATTACTTGCTGACATTGGTGTTCCAACAGAAACTAAATTACATCTACTCACTAGATTGGAACGGAGCATCTGATAACTTAAGGGGAGGATGTACATTGTAGAGTTAGGCCACCACTTGTTGAAATTTTTATTCAAGCCAATCTTAATTATGAAAGTAGAATTTAATTCTTTATGAGGTTGTATGCTAACTTGAATTGATTTATCCAATGATTTTTTTTTCTTGAAGGACAATATGTTTATATTTGCTGGACTTTAGATTCAATATTCTTGTTAGTTGTTACTATATTTGAGTTTCTATTTCAAGGTGTGTTTGGAATGAGGGATTTGGAGGTGAGGGGATTTACCTCTCCTCTCCTTTGGCTTTGAAATTGTTTTTAGGATGGAAGGAAAACTAGTAATATTTCCTCTCCCTTCACAGCCCTTCCGTCCAAATTGGGGGTTATTGGAGGCGAGGCATAATATTGTTACGAAAAAATATACTCATGCTTTTGTTCAATTTTATCCTATCCCTAGAAACTAGGAAGTAACGTCTTTATTTTTCAACCCACTTTTGCTAACCTTAAAACTCATTCTCCCATAATTTTATCGACCTTCCTCTAATAGCCACAACGCTCATAAACCTATTAGGGTATGCCCATCTCTGGTTAACACCAACATTGCCATTGTTGTGTTACTCAATTGTTGTAGTTAGAACTCATAAAAGTATACTCAATATCTTTTGTATGTAGAATATGTAATTGAATTATGTAACATGGGTTGATTGAGTGGTTAGCTCACTTGTCCGCTTAATCAAGTCTCGAGTGTTCGATTCCAACCTTGTGCATACAACAACCATTTGGCTAATGGTAAACCCTAAAATGGAGTTAGGTGATATCGTGAGCAATTAAAAATGAATGTGTAGTTAAAGGGTAAGGTGACTTGAAGTCTACATTCAGGAGATTTAAATAACATTTTTATTGATAAATTTTGGCTTGATGCTTTTATACTTATATTCAAATAAAGTTGAGGATTTCTTCATGAGTTGTGATATGAATACTTTGAAAGGAAATCCCAAAAGAAAATACTTCAATTTTTAAATCACAAAATGGCGACTTAAATGAACGAAAGGACATATCAAGCATTAGGTGGAAATTGGGATTTCAATATTTGGGACAAAAATACAAAACAATTGCCAACTCTTCCTTTTGATCTTCTTTCCAATTAGGTGTTCTCTTTTCCTATTCTTTTAGGTCTCCTATTTATTTTTCCCTCGCCTCAGAAGCCAACGTGAGGGAAGAAATTGGTGAGACAAGTGGAAGTCGATATTGGGTTTGATGTAATGCTCTCTTTTCAGGTTTTCCATCTCCCTTCAACCACAAGGGATTCAACTTAATAATATGCCATGCATAATGCATCACTCCCATTTATAATTGCAACACTCAATTCAAGCTTTGCCTCTTTGGTCGCATTGACCCTAAAAGTCACTAGTCTTTAAGAAATGAGCTTCATCTGTCCTTATCACGCCATCCTTGGTCTTCAAATCCTTTTTCCATGGATTGGTACAATCTATCGAGACAAATTGATAATTGGGGGGATTTGCAGTTTAGTCCCTGAATATTGGAAGGTCCCAATACATTCCAAAATAATTATAAAGTCCCAGGGGCCCTTTCCTGCAATTGTTTGTTTAACTTCAATGACAATTTTGCCCTCATTAAAGATGGTTGTCATCTCACTGGTCCCTACAGGGGGACTATGCTTTCATCGTATGAGGACAAAATGGTCATTGAAGATAAGCAAACAATTGCAGAAAAGGGCCCCTTGGACTTTATAATTATTTTGGAATGTATTGGGACCTTCCAGTATTAATTTCCCTTACCAGGGACTAAACTGCAAATTTCCCCAAATTGATATCCAAATTGAGCTTAAACATCAAATATCATTGTCTGTTACTGTCATGTCAAGGAAAAATTGAACCATTCTAGTTACTTCTAGGGTGGAAATGTATGAGTTGTTAGTTCATGGTGCTCAATGATCTACGGTGGTTATTTAATGGGCAAACAAGGGCCCTTACCCATTTTAATTTTATAAAGGGATTCAATCAGGAAATTGAGAACAAATACATTTACCATATAAACAAATTTTCCTTGCATCAAAGTCACAATTTCACGTCATGTCACATTTTTCAGATCAGAAGTAGCTTATTATCACAATCCGAGTTACTCGAATTCTCAAACAAAAGAAACTCGTCATGCTTGAACTAGGCATATGGTCGATTCTCTAAGTTGCAGGAAATATTGCCAATACTAAGACTGAAAAATAACGACCAAGCCAAAATATATTATTGCAATTATGTGACCGATTACCTAATTAATTTTACAACTGCATAATCTCGCAGCAACAAACATCATCACTCACACTTGTGGATAAACACCAATACAAAGGGATGTCATGCCGGAACATAATATACAGGATTATTTCAGACTCCAAATAAAAAGAACGCTTTGAATAAGCTCAGATACATCTCAGCAACATGGAATTGTGTAGATGGGGGGGTATAAGATTCAAAAACCTAAAGACTAAACACTGAGAAACGAATGCAAAGCTTTCAAAATGGAAAATCGGATGAGCAACTGCATAACTGTAAGGAATGACACCGCAAAGTAGAATGAGCAGCTCATTGCAAGCCAGGGAAAAGGGCAACTTTTCTTTAGTGACAGGACGTCAAGAACAGTTAAGTAAGCAGCAGGGATACATATAACTGGAACATGAAATTTACAGAGCTCCGCTGTTCAGTGAAAGTGGTGTGACAGACAAAATAGGGCATCCGGATTTGTAGTACTATCCACAAACTCAGTAACATTACGGAAAAGACATGATCATATTACAAGCCAACCAAAGAATTTAAGAGAAAAGGTTATCATGGGCAAGAGGTTTTAGGAGTGACCAATTAACCTGCATTGTTCTGGGAGTAGTGAAGAAACGACTTGACCATCCAGGGGGAAAAGCTCACCATCAATACCACATCCATTATGAGTGTGCTTCAAAGGCTTTATCTTCACAGATTTTACCTGCATAAAAAGGAACGGTCAACTTCATGAATTGAACAGTTACGAGTCAGTACAGTTATCCATCATGTAATGCACATGTACAACTGTTCTGAAACTTAGAGATAAATTATTCAAATACTGTTTCATCAACTATTACTGCGAAGATACCTTGACATATTCAACATATGGCAGTGAAAGGTGTCGTCCCATCTGTAGAAGCAAGAAGAACCTCAACAGTTTCAGTCTACCACTCCCATGAACCAAGAGCATGTCTAAAGATCCATCATCAGGCTCAGCTTTCGGAGCAACAACCTGAGAACTCTGAACAGTTCTGCAGGCATGGTTGCAAACTATAATACCAAGAAATGGTCCTTTAGAAATAACCCATTTGTCTTCATAGTGGGGCGTAACTTCCTTTTTGGATTCAGTCTGTGTCTCATCTGATGGCCCAGGAAGCTCAATTTTATTTTCTACATCCCAATGAGACTCGGCGTCCCACTTTGGTTCAGTATCCCATATTGGACCTGGATCAGACAGGGTTGATGATATATCCTCTCGATCATTTGTTGCCGTGTTGCCCCATGAGCACCTAGAATTATCATGTGTGGTAGTTACGGTCAGTCCAGCCCATCCTTTATCAGTCCTTGACTTCGATCTAGTCCTTGGCCAATTAGGAGTAGTTGACAGAGGCATCTGCGGATGGATGACTTCTGGTTCCGCGGTAACATTGCTCCTTCCAGAAGATAGGCGCTTTGACTTTGGATCTAAACCACGCACCAACTCAGAAGGCTCAGAATTAGCATGAGTCAGACAGGTATCCAGTTCTCCAGACATACGACTTGGAGTCATTATTGAATCAATACTAGAGAGACTGGATGCTCTGGGTATTCCATCTTTGTTTGATCTTCCCATTACATCAGTATATAGATCAGACATGTCAACTACTTCCTTATCAATGGAAAGCTTTCCTTCTCTCTCGTCTTTAATCACTGGAAGATACTCCACTTCGTAGCTGTACCTCGGTAGGCATAAGAATTTGAGAAATCCAGCAACAAAATATCTCAGTGGACCAAATCGCTTCTGATATTTCTCGGAAAGTTCCAATACTGCAGATTGAAAAATGCAAAAGGATATGATTTCCAATCAAATGAACCTCAATCATTGTTTGCTGTCTTAGACGTTAGTCCCTCCTTATGCATTGAAAAAGAAAATTTTAAAGCATATTTCTTCAATGATATAAAAGTTATAGGGCCATTAACAGAAAGGTTCTGGAAATTAGTATTTTTAATTTCTTTTTAAACCTGGTAGAAAAATACAATCATTTTACATTTGATCCCAAAGATAAAATGTGCTTTTGACATTTAGAAATAACTTTCAATATACAACGTAAAAGTAATTTTATCAGCAAAATTAGTTTAAAGGACATGCACAATTAAATCCAAATATTTATAGAAATATGTAAAATACTGAAGTGCTACTTGTTAATCAAACAATAATGGGTTCAAATAAATAAATCCACCGTCACAAATAAAAATTGCTCTGTATATAAGATTAGGATCCAATTTTTTAACAGAATAATTGCTCTGTACCTCTCACTATCCATGTAAGCACTAAACAAGTGAATAATACACTGGATCTTTGAGAATTCTTCATTCTCATGTCTATACTCAATTCTTAAGTTAGCATGTGCAAAAACTAAAAAACATTCCAATTTCAAGTGACATAGTGGTCAACATATTAATGTATTAAGCCTGTGGCTGAAATAGTTGCCAGCAAGAACATCAAGTCTTGTACAAGTAGCAAAGTAATCAAATCTCTTCACATATTAATCTTTGCCAAAAATCAAAACATAAAACATGCAATATTTCCCATCATATTGCATGAAGATACAGCGACAAAGAAATCTCCCTAAGTCATCGTATGTTTAAAGAGTATGCTTAAAGAATTAATGGACCGATAAAGTAGAAGATGGAGCTACAATCTAATGAGGAAACAGAACTCAAAATGATTCCATCAACAAAGATATTGTCATTCAATCATATGTATATGGTCATGAAAGCGTGAATTCACATACACACATCTGTGTGCATGTGTTTTGCATTGGCTTACCATCACTAACAAAACCATAATACGAAACTGTCAATCCAAAGTGAATAATTCCAGTCTGGATCCATTCAACAGCAAAAACATCAGTAGCAGTCAACCCCCCCTGAATAAATCAAAGCAAACGAACGTAAGGATAGTCAATATTTAGCCATTAAAGATTTAGGCTTATATGAGAAATTGGCAATACATTTGTCTTCAGCTATAGCATTGATTCTACAGAATATTATGAGCCATAGCAATTAACAATTAATGCATTATTCAAAAAGGATGCCTTGCCTCCCCCACAATCACAAAACAAAACTTGAGATTCTCTACAATTTCAATAGTAGGTGATCCAAAGTTGGCTCCTCTTTACAACTTACATCTGATTTCCTACTACAGCACCTATGATAGTCTGTATACCACAATCAAATTTAATCAATCCAGTATGACATCGTTAGAGAATAGGAAATAAATAATTATTAGGAGATATTTGATATTTAAGTATTAGGAAATTTTTTTTTTTCAATCAATTAGTATCTTTTAAGTTAGGCATGTTAGGTTAGATAGAAGTCTAGAATCTTCCTTGCCCTTTGTATATATATATGATTTGGCATATCAATAAACTTAAAGCCTTTCAAGATTATTCTTCCTATGTTTCTAACATTGCATCAGAGCTAGGTTAGAGGGAATAGGGTTCCATTTTGCTGCCTACTCCTTTGTCTTCAAGGTTTTTTTTTTTTCAGAAACAGTGAGTGGGGTTTTCAAAGGTTTCTGTTCTGGCTCTTGTTTAAACACATTACATAGCTGGGTTCAGGGGGAGCCGATCTTTTTTCCCAGGTGGTCTGGTTGGAGTATGATGGCACGTGGCCAGCGCGTGGGCTTCACGCACCGTCACCATTGAGCCACGCGCTGGCAAGTGTGGTGGTTTCCGGCCACCGTTTGTCTACATTTCACCATGCAGAGTCGATATCCTCATTTCTCATGTTTTTGGTGGTCCTGTAGTCTGGTTCTCAAAAATTTCTTATTCGTATCTGGGTTTATGGCTTATCAGTAATGTTCATGTGCGTTCTTTGTTCAAATATGAATTTTGTTGCCTTGGAGTTCTCTTTTCATGTGTGTTCTCAGTACTGAGGTGTTTTTGGTGGAGATTTTTGTCTTTTGGGGTTTTGGTCAGACTTGTTTTGTGTTCTTTCCTTTTATTTGGAACTAGTTTATTCAGTTTTAAGGACTGAATTTCGGTGCTTCAGGTTGTTGTTTGGTGATTTTTTGGTTTGAGATCTGATTTATTTAGTCTTTAGGATTGATTTGGTTGTTTCAGATCTGTTACGGCATCGTATGATTTTGTGTTTTGGAGTTACCATCCTATTTCTGGTGAATCCTAGTGGTGATTGCATTCAGGTTTTTTGTTGGGATTTGGCGAGTTCTGGTTTAGTGCATCTGTGGGCGTATTTGGTTGCTCTATGTTGAGCATTCAGATGTCAATTCTGGTTTTGCATCAAGTGCATAGTTTTGATGTTCAGGGGAGTGTTACGGTTTTGTTTGTTCTGGAATTTGCTTTGTAACAAGTTGGGCATGAATGCTCCAACTTGAGGGGGAGTGTTAGAGAATAGGAAATGAATACTTATTAGGAAATATTTGATATTTAAGTATTAGGAAATATTATTCATGATCAATCAAGGGCAAAGGTGCAAAAATAGTCATTGTAAATTTAAAAAAGAGCACCTAAGACTAGTAAATTTAAGCAGGCAAAATCGTACATTGTAAACAAAAATGGGGCAAATGTAACCTTCTCAAACAGAAGTGTTAAGTTTGACCATTAATTGACTAGGAATTTTGATAGGACTTATTGACGTGGCAATATGTAGCATTAGGTGTCATTTTTTTTTTATGTGGCATAAGCCGAAGGGGCATATTAACACTTAAAACCAGCCCAACACAACACACAACACATCGAACCCCTTCAAAGATCAAACCAGCCCCATTTTGAACCCTAACCTTCGAACTCGCATCGAAGTGATTTTTGGGTTTAGGGTTCAGATGATTTGGGGTGGATTTCATATGATTTGGGGAAGGTATAAGTTTTAATCGAAATGATTTGAGGTTTAGGGTTCGTTTTAGATGATATAGGGTTTAACTAGATGCATTTCAGTTTCCACAGTGAATTTTGGATTTGACACGTCATTTACTGATGGTGGGACCTACGTTTAAAAGGTTACATTTGCCACATTTTAATTTACAGTGTATGATTTTGCCCCCTTAAATTTACCAGAGTCTCAAGTGCTCATTTTTAAATTTATGGTGGCCAATTTTGCACCTTTGCCCATCAATCAATTAGTATCATTTTAACTAGGCATGTTAGGTTAAATAGAAGTCTAGAATATTTCTAGCTCGCTCTTTGTATAAATATATGATTTGGCATATCAATAAACTTAAACCCTTTCAAGGTAAGTCTTTCTATATTTCTAACAGACATAAAGCAACAAAACATTCAATAATCTCCAGGGTTGCGACCAATATAAAGTATTGAAGATGAGTGTGAAGTTCTATCACTTCCTTGAGAATAAAAAGGATATCAATTGACAGAAATACTGATGAAATCTACATCACGAATTCACCATTTCTCTTAACAGGAAAAAATATAATGTGTGTTTATATAACAATGCGCGTATTACCTTCACAATTGCCATTGCTGCAGAAACTGGATCTCGAACACCAAGAACAGTCCATACAAGTGAGTTATCAGAACCAGCTGGGACAATTCCAATTGGTATAGATATCCCTTCCTTTTGATTATCTCTACTAAGAAGACCGTTTAAAACCTGTATGCAATGAATAATAATAGAGGTTTCTTTATACATGTTGCATGCACAAATGTCAAAATTATATACATTCAATGACTGGAATACTGAAATAAAAGGGCAAGAAATCTAAGGAATGAGTCAAAGTTAGAAAGAACGTGTATACAGTATATGGGAAGTCATCCAACACGGAAAACTCTCGTTAACAATTAAAAAAGCAGCGCCAACCCAGTTCTAGTCCTTACTTAATGAGGGTGATGGGGAAGAGAATATACTAGGCAGATAATGATATGGCTTGATGTAAATCTCCTTAACAAGCAAAACCAATAACTCATTCAAACAATGAAATTGGTTAGAATGCAAACTAGTTATGGTCCCAGTGGACAGAATCCTACAATAAAAACATCACCAAAATGACAAGGTGAAAAAAGCCCTATTCCATCACCCTGACAATGCATGATAAAAAGAGCAAAGGGTGGTACCAAAAACACCACCTCTACTTTGATTCAAAACAGGAAAAGTAACTCGATATTATGCCAGAACTATTGTAATGTAGAAAATGGCCACAAAACTAAAGCTATCAAATCAAAAAAAGAACAATAAAAATATTGTCCATAAAACCACAAATATTCATGATGGCACAATATCACTATTTGAGAATTAGGGCCTTTGAGATGTTTGGTTAACGTTGGGATTTCAATTAAGGTTTAAGGCTAAAGGTTTATAATACAAACATATTTGCATCTTATTCCTAGTACAATCAGCTAGTGAGATCACCAATTGGAATTTGGAGATAAACAAATTTGTCAATATGGGAAGACACTTTGAGGCATTTGACAATATAGGTTTATACTACAAACATATTTGTATCCTATTCCTAGCACAATCAGCCAGTGAGATCACCAATTGGACATGAACACCTTTAACAATAAGGAAGACGTGTTGTGGCATTTGACAATAAAGAACATCCCTAACAAAATATTATTGCAATACTTAGTAGTATTGCAACAAAGAATGGACTAAAATATTAGGAGTGCTTAAGTGAAAGGTGAAGTGGATATAATAAATTATAAAAGGTCATCAGAGTAAAAGGTGGGGTAGTCTATAACTAATTTCTTACACAATTAAGTATGTGAAGATATGAGTATTTTCTAACAGTTTTCATTACAAACAATTCACATCATGTAGTAAATAAATGAATAAAAAAAACCTTGGTTATAGGCCATTCATGGAGCTTAATAGTTGTATATACTATCATTTCTTTTCTCAATTTTAGCTCCAATCTCTATACCCCTTGGGTTTCCTTTTCTTTCAATTCTACTACCCATCCTTAGTTTTAGACACTATTAGCATCCCTCCAGCTATGCATAACTAGAGAGAAAAATAACTGAGGGTATGTACATGCCATGCCACATATGTACTACTGATTCCCTTAATTTGTAACCTTTAGTAAGTAATTTGATGATTAAATGACTTTGACTTAGTCCCTTTCAAAATATCATACCTGACTACAGCAATATGCCATTATAACACTGCCTCAATGGACCGTCTTTCTATCATACATCTTAAAATACAATCCTATCATAACTTCACTAAAAAGAAAGGATGAAAATTTTAAAATCGGCTACTGGCCATGATGCCTACTTTGCTAATCAGTTCCCTAAATATTTATTGTGAAAGGGCGAATAAAATTAATATCAGAGATATAAAATTAAATTTCAATGCCCATGTCGCAGTAATATCAGTGATTTACATCTTCTACATGTGATTATTATAGTTACTATTGGTATGACCCAGTCAAAGATAACAAAAAAGGCTGTTGGAAGATGAAATAATATACACAAAGGAGGCTTAGCAACGGATTGGGCCAGAACATTGGGCTCTTCAAAATATAAAACAGTAAATAGGACTCTATATGTACAGTTCAATTAAATAAAGAACGGAAGGCAAACACAAGAGTTTCATTAAAATAGCATATTACCAACCTCATTGATTATCCCATCTCCACCAACACATATTATTCCTGAAAAGGAAACCAATTTGAATGATAGACAATATATGAGAAAATTACTCAAGAAAGATGTAAAAGGCATATCAAGAAAATTGAAGATTTGAAGAGAAATTTCATTCATTTTACCATCCGGACAAGTGCTGATGTCAACACTTGATGCAAGCTTTTTAGCATGACCAGCAGATGTAGTTTTCACAATCTCCAATTGAAAACCTGCAAGCTGTCAAGGTGCATGCCTCATGTATAAATATGGAGATATGCACAACATTGAAACTTTCTCTGTATGCTATTTGTAATCATTTAAAATAATGGCACCAAAATTAATCAAAAGCTCTAGTATGCACTTAAACATGATGTTGGAGAAATGATTTTGCTAAAACCCTGAATAAATGCTGCCAACAAATCATTGTTGGATACACAAGATACATATTTACACAAGAAGATAAAAATAATAGCTCTATCTCACTACTTCCAGATACTGTACAGATTGATGCACAGAAAATTAATTACACAACCCATTCAGATAATAGAAGAAAAACACACTAAAAAAGGAAGGATAACGAATGCAGCTTCTGGTTATTAACACAGATAATAATAAATGAAAACAAATACAAACCCCACACAGACACTACAGAATTTATAAACAAAATGTATGCAAATCTGTGTATGGGATTGGCTCTCTCCAAACAAAGCCTAAGCATAACTATTAGTTCTACTCTCCTTTCATCTTTCCTAGTTCCAATCTGCATCCACTCCCACATTTCTGACTACTTCCCTCAACTTCATCATGACTACCTAGTTTTACACTTTTACTCTTGAAATTTCCGTTTTGTCTAGACGTAAATCTTGTATTTTCTTCTAAAGCAGTAGGTCCACCTTTTCCAGACTATCTCCTTTGTTGATTTTTTATTTTTTATGGCATTGGGTGACGGGCTCTAGTAAAATTTAACAGAATCCCTGTATCAGTTTGTCTTCATCTTAGAATTAGACAAGTAGGAGAGAATCAATTGTTCACAATGCTTTTACCAAGGGTGTGATTACTGTAAGTAGAGGGAGGGATAAGGGGGAAAAAGGAAAAGAACGAGAGATGATGGAAGAGAAGAATGAGATGATGGTACAGTGTGATGGAAAACATGAATTAACTGTAATATTAATTCAATCGATGGGATCTACAATGAAAATGACTCAAAAACTATTTATAAATCCCAAATTAAAATTGGAATAATGACCAAATCCCAATTAAAATACTTAAAAGAAAACCTTTAAAGTTAAGAGAATCACTAAAATATAATAAATTAAACTAAAATATCTTGTGCCTAGAGAAACCTTTTTTCATAATTTACTATCAAAGGTGTCTAAGAATGAACCATGTTGCTAAGCAATTTATTTCCAGTCATTGATTTTGAACAAGAGTTATGGCTTTGGCTTCTTAGGGCCCCGTTTGGATTAGCTTATAAAGAAAAGCTTCCAGAAAAATGCTGGAAAAAACTGCTTTTAGAGATTAGAAAATAACTTTTAAGAGTATAGAAAAAATATTTATTTCTCACAAAACCTAGGTTTTCTACAGCAATCCTAGGTTTTCAGACAAGAATACTATTCTAGAAAAGGTGCTAGTGTTTTGTCTGGCTTAACTTTGACCATATAGTGAAAGAGAAACTCAGGCATAAAGTTATATAAATAGCAATACAAACGAGTAATCTATTGACAGAAAACTAACCATATGCTCCCTCCATTCCTAAAGATAAGATCACTTTCAAATTTCAATTTGTTCCTAAATATAAGCAACATTCTAATTTTTCTCAACTTTTTCCAAATAAACCCTAATAATGCTTATATATAATAAAGGTATATGGTTAGGGTATATTAGTAATATCATGTGATAATAACTAACTTAATTAGCATCCTTAATCTAATCAAATTAGGAAAAATGATCTTATATTTAGGAACAAGGGTAGTAGTTTGTATTATGTAATTATCGTTTATTCCAGGAAGCATCACAATGATACAAAGCAATCCTATTTGTCCATCCATTCATCTATCCATCCTTAAATGTGTCATCAACTATGTATTTTATGACAACATGAAAGCAACAACAAACACCTTAAATAATATGGGATAATATATGAAAGAGCAACATACCTTAAATATTGGTTCCACAATGTCATGGAAAACTTTACTTGAACGCCCACGACCGGAGCGTGGGTTTAATATCACAAGCATCTTAGGTGGGCTTTTACATCTAAAAAGCAACTCAGGAGGGGTATCAATAGGAAGTAATTCTGAGGATGCTTGCTTCTTAGAGGATGCCAAAGGATGAGGCAGACAATTGACAAAACATTTTTGATCAGCAAATCCACCAACCCATTGAACTGCCTCCTCCACAGTAGACGCCACAAAGCGAAAATCCTTACGAACTCTTTTAGATTTAGTAAAACACAAAAATCCGCATGACGCCTTTTTCAATGGGTAAGAGTGAACAATAAAGTGCCTAAGACCAATATTATAAGACACCTGTTTAAAACATGGACTAAAATTAACAACTCTTGCAATCATTCATTTCCATATAACATAACAACACTACATCATATGCCTTTAACCATCCATCAAAAAGTTGAACAACAATATATATATTACCGAAATGGCATCATCAAGTTGCATCACATTAGACCCCCAAACTAACACTTTGCTCATTAGCTTGGCATCTACAGCTTCTTGACTAGAAATATCAGCAGAATTCGCCGGTCCATCACCATTATTATTCACATTATCCTTTCTCTTATCCAAAACTAGCTTCCCCGAAAACACCACATACCCTAACAAATCACTCTTCTCATCACCACCACCACCACCACCACCAATATCAATCCTATGCTCAAAACTACTCGTCGATTCGCGAGCATCCGCTCGAGTCGACGTGGGGGTGGTGGTACCAACAGTCTCACCACTCCTCCGGGAACCCCTAACCCTACCGCGCTTTTCCGGGAACACGGTGGGCGACGAGTGTTGCACCCCAGTGGCAATCTGGGAACACAGCCCCAGCCGCCGCAACGACTGCTGCGGCGCCAAAACCCTCAACGACGGCGACACCTTATTATTCGACGGCGAATTTTCGCTACTGGCCGTCGAATTTCGCGAAATACTCCCACTTTTCGGCATCACTCTCACACTATCATCAAATAACCTAACACCAGCAACCACATGATGAGCCACCTTCCAATCAAGAGGGGCAAACTCGTAATTTCACCTCGGAAGATCAAAGATTGAGGCTCAAGGGTTTGTATTGTATTGAATTGGATTGTAATTGTATGATGAAGAAGGTGAATTGCACAAGGAGCTACAATTACGATTCTGCCCCTGGGATCGCAGAGAAAGGACGAGATCTGTGAAGACAGTGCACAAGAATTGCGAAAGAAATAACAAGATTCAGTTTCAGTCAGCTTAAAAGGATATATGAAACAGAAAATGTAATACTATTATGATTATAAATTTATAATTATTATTATTATTGAGGAAAGAAAATGAATGAAATTTGAAGAGAGAGAAGGGAACCTGGTGGGTAGAACAAGGTTTGTGAACTGAAAGTGGCTTCTCTATCTCTCAGGCTGACCGGACAAGGCCACTTTGTTTAACATATTCTTGTTTTTGGGTTTTCTTATTTTTAGCTTACTTCATCTTCACACAACCAACCACTTCATATTATCCGGGGTGGAATGGTTATAATTTATTGGATTAGAAGTTTTTTTTTATCAGGATATTGGATTAGAAGTTAAAATGAAATGAAATGGATAAATATTCTTTTTTGGGTAACTTTGGGGGAAAGACCTTACTTAGGTCAAGTTCATCCATCCAGATTCTCCATTTCTCCAATTACTGGCCGTTATATTGAATAGATAGTTGTTATAAAAGGACATGCGTCACTCCTATATTAAAAGAACCTGAGAACCTGGAGAAATGAATTTGATGTAAGTTTTTCCTCAGGGGCAATTAGTAGTTTTGATAAAAAAAAGGTGGGAATTAATACTATTAGTTGTGATTTGATTTTATGTTATAATGTATTAGGGCTGTTTAGTTTTGTCTCGTTTTGACGGTATCGTGCCTATTTCCATTAATTTGGGATGGAAATTTTGGGATGCAAAGAATGCATGACAGAACAAAATAATTGATGGTATGAGATACAGATGTGGATAATTTTGTATAGTATTTTTCTTGTGCTGAATAATAAAATTTATTTTGTATAGTACTTTGTTTAACATATTCTTGTTTGGGATACGGAGTATATAATAGTATATTTTTGTATAGGTTTCTTCCAAGTTTTTTCCTATAAATAAAATATATTTATTATTTTCTGTCAATATTTATTGAATAAACTCAATTTTATAGGTAATTTAATCAATACTTGACCCATAAAGCAAGTGAAAGTGTTGGAATGCATAAAATTTAAATATAATTTAAAAAAATAATGATTAGTTGGTGTTTGAGATCAATTTATTACCAATATTTTTAGTTTGAGTATTAATATAGCTCAAACAATAGTATTTGGATTTTTCAAAATATGGTCAGTGTTTAGTAACTATAAATTGTTGTTAAATAAAATAATGATATATGTCATATATTAGCTAAGTAGGAGAGACAAAAGGCCTACGTAAAGTTTAAGATTGATTATATTAATGATTAATTAGAATAATAATATGTCTTAATAGACTTGAACATATAAATTGTTTTCAATTAGTAGTTTGAGTATTAATAGCTATGGAATAGTTATATAAATTTTTCAAAATGTTTAAGATGCTTAATAAAATTAGATCTGAAAATATCGTCCTTTTTTTATTAAACAAGTCAATGATTTCTTTAAAAATGAAGCGGGACGTCCTGATTCCGTCCCAATTCCAATGGAACGGGATAAGAACTTGAAAGGCATAGGACATGGGACGACTTTGTTGTTTCAAGGCTATTCATGGGACAGGACATGGAACAAGCTCATCTCTTTCCACTCTAACTCATGAACACCCCTACAATATATTTATGTTGGACTTACTTATAAATTAATTTGTCATCATAGGATTATTTATTTTGAAAATGATGAGAGAGCATATAATGGTAAAGAATGTTGTGTAATTGGGTAGCTACTCACTAATTTATAATTTGAGTGCAGAGTGATAACGATCACAAATTATGTAGTAAATTCTATTATTTTTTATGATAAAAAGTCTCTTTTGAAAAACACTTTTCAAATAATAATAAAACAACTTCATAAATTTTATTAGATAAAATGTTATGTCTATTGTTAAACTTGTTCTTAATATTGCTTATCGGCTTATATATTAGAATATTTTATGTTTTTTTCTTTGCTTTCAGAGGGCAAGTTCAGTCCCAAAAAAAATCAGAGGAGAATTTATATTCTATTCAAAAAGATCACAATTTATTTCAAAAATTATAAGAGAGCATATCATGAGAAAGAATTTATGAAACTGAGAATAGATAATTGGTGATCTATTGACTAATTTATAACTTGATAAATTTGTACTGTTATTATGAATCCTTGTTCGATAGCAATTATAATTTATATAAATTCTATAACTTTCTATAAAAAATTATTCTGAAAAACACTTTTATAAAACTGTACAATAGCATGAAATAATAAAATTGTACAATACAAAGCATGGATCCAAGATAACAGCACTTTATCAAATAAATAATATTTGACAAAAAATAGTTTTAGAATTAAAGTTCTTGAATAGCAAGGAAAAGGAATCTTTTTTTTGTTGAATGACTTAGAAGTATTATTTAGTAAATTTTGTAACCAAATTCAAATGGACCAAATGGATGTTTGTCACGTCAAACTAAATGTCATTTTAGATTAATTTTTGGGCGAATGTGCACAAATGGTACTAAACTTTGTCTCAATGAGAGTTTCTAATCATATAATTGCACCTGAACTTTAAGTTGGGTACTCATTTTGCACCTCGTGAAACTTTAGTATTAGAAACGCTCCTTAGGGCAAAGTTGTATCATTTTTCGCCTTCGCCCATAATTATTTTTCAATAAATAAGAATGAGGCTCAGATCAAGGTTTTTAAATTGCCTTGGAAATTTTCTTGAAATAAAACTCTGCGTCACTATATGTATTTTGGATCTTAAATGACCTATAAGTATTTATTACCCATTAGGTGTTATTAACATATGCATTAGCACATGTTAACTTGTCACCTTCAAAGATAAACAACAAAACTTTGAAATTATAGGGCTTTTGAGATAAAAACATTCCTAGTGTTGGTAGCTCTTTGCGTAAAACATCTTTGAAAAAAGCCTTAACTCAATACTTTTATCCATGTTTGGTAGTGATTAAGTGCCCACTAATGAAGTCATGGTGTTTAAGATTTTGTCACCTGTAAGTTGTAACATTTTCATCATACTTAAGAGTGCTTTACAATGCAATGTTTTAAATAAAAAATCTAACAAAGATTGTAAGCCAAATATGTACTAATGTGTGTGTACGCATATATTTATAAAAAAAAATATCTCATTGACTATAAAACGTTGAATATACATATATCCTTCACTACACCCTTCAAAATATAATAATATATACATTACAATCATACATGTGAGCACGCATGTAAGGTTCATTAAGCATTAAAATATTGTTTTTTTAGATTTATTTATCAGTATCCTTATCTCTAAGTGCTTGATGATGCATTAAAATATATATCTGGCTGAAACAAAATTAAACATTAAAATATCATGCTTGTGTATATACTACCTCCGGTCCTAAATATAAGACCTAGATAACTTTTTTTTGAAAGATTAAGGTTGAGAAATAGATTGTTTTGTTTTTGGTAAAATGAGAAATAGGTTATTAAATCATGACATATTTGATATCTTTTTAGATTATCCATTAGCTTATAGGTGAAATAAACTAGTCTAAGAGAAAAAATTAGGTTAATCAATTCATAATTAACTTATTTTTTGATTTTTTTTAGGATTTTTCAAAAAAAAGTCATTTAGGTCCTATATTTAGGACCGGAGGGAGTATCTTTTAAGGGAATTTAATCACAAAATAAAACTTTTAAGCATGAGGGTTGAACTTTTAATTTGCATGGGCTAGGCTAAGATACTGACAGAAGCCTACACAAAAAGCAAGATGATGATGGAGCAAGTTTAATGTCTAAGGGTTGATCTTTTGCATGGGCTATAAGATGCATGAGGAACAAGACTTTGAAACTACTTTTGGGCCAATTTATTATTGTTCAGTGCTGCTAAATTGTAGATAGGCTTAGATGAGCTAGGTTTTAGCTTAAGAACCTAGGCCTACTTCAAATATTTAACGGTTAAGCTAAGTTATGCTTATATGTAGGCTATTATAGGCTCAAACTCAAACGTTTAAAAGCTTGGCAACGCCTAAAGGTTTCTTAAAGGGCAATGGCTCAATTTCGCCCTTCATATAACCACCCTGGACTATTGAACACCCTAAACTAACAAATTTTACCCTTGAAGTAACCAAAGTGGTCCAATGTTACCCTCTGGCGAATGTAATGTTGACACGTGGATGACACGTGTCAACATTACATTCGCCAGAGGGTAACATTGGACCACTTTAGTTACTTCAAGGGTAAAATTGTACTCAGTGTTAGTTTAGGGTGTCTAGTGGCCCAGTGTGGTTACTTGAAGGGCAAAATAGGGTCATTGCACTTTCTTAAAAGCTTATGTATGTATTTAAAAAGTCAGTGGCTACAAAGCTAGATTTTTTATGAATGAAATACAAGCACATCATAGCTCAAACAGTCAAGGTATACTCTCTTCTTCAACCACATCCCCTTTTTATTGATGATACAAGAACATCATGTACTTCCCCATCCAAGTTCTCCTTATTGATCCCCCCACACCCCTTTTTCTTGTATTTAATGATGTTTGGGGTCTAAACCCCACCTTATCTTTGGCTTGCTATAGGTACAATGTAACATCCCAAATTTTGATTAACTTTAATTGGAAATTATTGAGGTGTTATTTAGGAAATTTGAGTTTTAGGGAGAAATTTATGGAGATTTATTGTTATTAAATCTTAATTTTTGGAATTTAAGAAAATATAGTTAAAATAATTATTTGGAGTTAGAAACTTTCATGAATAAGTATTTGAGATAGTAGATAATATTATGATGGAAAGAAGGAGATATAGTAATATATACAAACTTCTGGGCTAGAAATATAATTACGAATAAACCTTAGGGTAGTTAATTGTAATTTTCCCTAAATTATAAATAAATACATCATCTCCTTCCTTCCTTTTCATTTCTCTCTCTCTCTCCCTCGAGCCCTCCGCCCCTCTCACCAAACCCTCCCTGCTCTCTCTCTTCGTCGCTCGTCGCCGGAGCTGCAGGAACCGGCGGAGCAAGCCGTCGTCGGTGTTAGCACCGGCGCGGTCTCCCTCTTCCCCTCCACCTCCGATTTCTTCCTCCCAACTTCATCTTCCTTCAATGTTTTTCTCTTTTCTCCGGTGAACCCATGGCGGCGGCTTCATTTTCCGGCAGAAACGGGATTTGATGACAAAGGTTCGATTTTTATCGTAGTATCTCGAGTGTTCTTCTATTTTCCAACTTCAGCTCGTCTTTTCCTTGGCCCTCCTCCCTTTTCAGTTCGGTCAGCCCTATAATGGGCGATTTCCGGCGGGCTTCTTCGATTTCCGGCGGTTTTCGGTAAGCTTCTCCGTTTCTTGTTCTTCAAAATACTCTTATTCCCAACTTTGATTTTCCTTACTTTTCTTTCCCTTTGGTTGTTCTGTTTCGGCCTAGCCACCTCAGTGGCCGATTTCCGGCGACGGCGAACTCATACTGGACCGGCGGGAATGTACAGCGAACTTGGGTGAGCTTTTATTTTGATTTCCCATTCATTTTCCTTTGATTTTTGGGCGAGTCAAGAGAGGATTCAATTTTATTTTCTTGGGCTTGGTGTGTTCAATCAGTGAAAGCTGAAACTCTAGCTTATGTCCTTGTTGTTTTGACTGAGAGATTGAACCTTGAAGAGAAGTTTGTGGTAATTTATGAAAACCCTAAATTTTGGGGTAACCCTTGCTTTTTCTGTTTGTTATTGCTTAGTTTGATTTATAATGAAACATATACTTGTATGGTGGGTTTAAAGGTGGTTGATACTGGCCTATTTAATATCTTTTTGTGTGTGAACTGAAAATAAGTGATAGTTGGATGTTTTGTTGTGGATTTTGGTAAGTTAAATGAGAGAGAATTCTAAATGACTTAGGTTGTTGGGGTTTAGGAAATTTTAAATCTATAGAATGTAGCATGGGTTTTGTTTAGAAGGTTTTGGAGTTGATTTGTCTAGTTGCAATTCTTGCCTTAAAGGGAATCAAAATCTGTTTTGTCTCTTGTTTGATTTCTAAATGTGGATGCTTGTAATAGATGAATGAAATGATATTTGAATATAAGTTAAAGATGGTTTGTATTGGATTTTGAATTAGAGAAAGAAGAATATGCTATATGAGGTCATTTAGAGTAGTATGGTTGGTGAAAGATCTTGAATCACATTTTGAATTGGAAAGTGTGATGTAATAGGGATTTGATTGAGATAAATGAGATATGAAGATGCAATTCATGTGTGGTTACTTAAGTGTATGGCTTAAAAAAAATGGAGTATGCAAATAGGTTATAACTTAGACTCTTTTATCTATTTGGTTGCTTAGTTTTCCTTGTTTTATGAGAGGGATAAATGTGTTTTGAAGCATGAATAGAGAATGAGGAAATACAAGATAGCTAGTTAGGAAACATATGACGATTGCCTTAGTATTTATCTACAATGATGATGTTGTGAAATTTGCATAGGTATTGGCAATGAATGGAGTGAATTGAGATTTAGATAATCAAGGATTAATATGGCAGGATCAAATGAAGTAGTGATGTTTTGGGAATAATGGTAACCTTGAAGTTTGGACTGATTTAAGAGCATAATATATTTCTTTTATATTTTTGATTTAGATCTTGTTGGGCACACTTTCCTTGAAACAAAAGCTTATGTTATTGTTTATATGTTTAAAGGATGTCCAGGAACAAGTAGAAATAATGTACGGTTATATATATGATTAAGGGTGATGTTTATGTGTTTATGCTTGTTAAGGCAGGGGGGTTAAATCTTATGGTTAAGATTGAGTTGATGGTTGGTCATTGGCTGGTGATATTGGTTGATTGTGCAATGATGTGAAATGTGGTTGTTAGAGAATTCTGGAATCGCCAAGATTTTGTTGTGGCTTAAATAATAAACGAGATTAGAATAAATTTAGGTTTGAGTAGTAATAAATGTTGAGATATTAAAGTTAGAGTCATTGTTGAAATTTATTGAGATGAGTTGATGCTATCTCATGTTGAGATGTATGAATTTGAATATGTAAATGAGATGTATGTAATTTTTGTTATTGTACTTGACTTGTGGACTTTTAATCAGGAATTTCCTATTGAGTTTTGACTTTTGGTTTGAGAATTATGATTTTGTGCTTATATGGAGGATTCTTGAGTTTATCAAGAAAATCCGGTGAATGTATGTTAGTTAAGTTTTGAGAATTAAAATGATCACATAAGATAGTTAAATGATAAAAAAAAAATGGGTAGTAATATGGAATACGAGAGAGACGTCAAAGTATTATATAGTGAAAATGATATTAATCTATCATTTTGTATCCTATCATTATAGGAGGAACTAAGAGAAAGTATTTGGAGGAAATCTACGAGAATGGTAAGAAAGAACGTCAGAATGCTAAAGGGCGACAGGTAATCACACTTAACCTTGCTATAACATTGAGGGTGATGTTAGTTGGGGATTTTGTAAAATCCTTTCTCACCCTCTATATATATATTATCTTTGAAAGTTTATTTTTATACTAAACAGGCTATCGGGTGCCTTTCAAACACGATTATTTTTGTATAAAAGACTTTTATACATTATATATTAACATGTTCTGGTGGTGGCCATTGATCTGTAATGGCATGAAATGTGTATAGGCATAGCTTTTGGGTAGTGGTTTGAGAAATGGTGATGATAGAGAAGGGAGAGTTATATTGTGGAAAATCTGAGATGATGAAATGTTGAGATATTGTAGGGAATTGTGAGAGTACATGACACCGATAGCTAATATTGCGATATTGAAGTGAATTGTGGTTAAGAAGTTGAATATGGTGAATGAGATTGAAATTAATGAATATTGTGAGGTTTGCATGACACTGATATACATACGTACCATCGCGCGATGATAACTGTCGATTGGCCAATCAACAGTTATTTGTACTGATGATCCTTTTCGGATTGATTAGACTGGGGATCATAGGTCAACTTATTGAGAGAAAGTGACCTACGGTTGTTTGGCATTGGAGAGCCCAACCGTTCCCGTTCTGTAATGGAAACAGAATTGGGGTTTCCTCTCTGGAGATTGCCAGAGAGGGAAATTGTCCCCTCATTATGGAGAGGGACACAGTGTCAAATCATATAGTGAAGAATAGATGCTTGAATGCACCGTGGTGGCACAATGCATCTGTAGGTGAGTGTGAGAGTTGTTGTGGTAGTATTAGTTAATTGGAGTATGGAGATGTTGAATTGATTTGGTTTGAAGGTGATTGTTGGACTTGAGTGAGCATGGAAGAAACCTTTATATATATATTACATTACTGGTTTTTATATCTGTGGTACCCTTTAGACGCCCTCACTACCGCACATCTCACTGTTATAGTGAGTTAAGCGGTGATTACTGGGACAAATTGTCTCATCCCACGATTACTGACATTTTTGCAGGTATTCATGCACAGGCGCAAACATCAGGAAAGGGAATTAGGTAGTAGAAGTTATATAGACTATTTTGAATTGTATATTGCCAATTTGTATAGGCTTGCATTCGTTTCCGCATGTATATATCTATTTATTGTTAAATATCAACTAGTTTTGTTTATTAACCATGTTAGGCAAATCCTTTCTAACATGGTTAGCAATAAATTATCCATGATAGCAGCTGTGCTGTATTAGTTTGTTCTTTTCTATCATGGATAATATTTCAATCATTAGGATATTCTTTTTCTAACTATGATAGAGATATTGATATTATTGCAATTCCTTTTTCTATCATAGTTAGTAAAGATATTATTGAACTAAAAGAGATGTCACAGGTTAATTAGGGAATTAGTAACAATATGTTACATACAATGTCTCTTTTGTAGATGATTTTACCAAGTTTACTTGGTTTTATCCACTGAAAGAGTGAGATCAGATGTTGTCCATGCTTTCTCTTTATACCAAAAATGTGTAAAAAAATTATTCAACACCAAAATTAAGATTGTGCAAACGGATGGCGTGGAGGCGAATTTCAATCTCTTCATAAATCTTATAAAACCAAGGAATTATTCATCTAATAACTTGTTCATATTCCCATGCTCAAAATGGTGCAGTAGAAAGAAAGCACCACCACATTGTGCAATTTGGTTTAACTCTTCTTCATCACTCTTCTTTACCTAAAAAATCTTAGACTCATGCATTTGTCCACAATTGTCTTTCAAATTAATCATTTTCTCTTTAGTTTCTCATACTTATAAATCACCATAATAACTGTTATTTAATCATTACATAGATTACTCATTTCTCAAGACTTTTGGGTGTGAATATTTGCCTCACCTACGTCCATACACTAAAAGTAAACTAAAATCAAGGTCCACATTTTGCATTTTTTGGCTTATGCCTCTGATCACCATAGTTAGTTACTTATGTTTTGAGCCCTGATCAAGTAATCTTTATTAATCGTAATGTAGTTTTTGTTGAAATAAGTTTTCTTGTAGCTTTATTGTGGTCCACCAACTCTGCTTAATCCACTTCAACCACACGACCCAACCAATGAGTCCATTTATATATCTACCTAAATTAAATTTCCACATGTCTCACCCTCCATCTATGTCCAAGCCCAACTATTTATTAAGCCCACTAGGAATTAATAAGTCCTCTAATAATACACCTCTAACCCCACACGACCCCACTTCTCGTCACTTGTACTTCACTTTTATGCAGCTAAGGGTTTGGTTTGAGTGTTGGCCGAAATGCAGTCTCAAATTTCGGGTAAAATGAAATGATGGTGAAATGAATTGTAAACGAGAAAATGGATGTAGATGGATGGAAATTAGGTTAGATGCATTCCTCACTTTATTCTTCTCTTTATACTCTTTCTCCTTTTTCCAAATATGCCCTCTATGTAAGCCTTTTTTAGTGGTAATTTGAATTTTGGCTCTAGATTACCATTTCTTAAAACATTTCAAAATGCTAAAATCCCTTCTTTTTCCAAAATTGGTAATTATTTGTCTTCTTGATGTGCTCAAATCAAAGTGAAGACTTTAAACAGAGTGAAGGTTGGTCAATAATACTGTGCGAGGTGTACCAACGAGGTAATTGGCAAAACATTTTTCTTCATACCTGGAATCTTCCTCTTCTTTATCTTCTCTGCTTCAACCTTTGAAATTCTCATCCCTTTCATGACATCTCAGCCACCCTCACCATTAGTTGTCAATTCCCCAACTTTCTCTTCTTTCACACTGTCAAAATCGAGGGAGAAATTCTTGACCAACGTCCCAAAATCATCATCTCCAATTATGTCAGCCATGTGTCTGAGTCACTTGGTGCCAAGCGGTGCAGGAGGTGGCGTACGGATGCCGGCGTACGGCTTATCAGGCTTCATTTTGGACTGTAGTCCCTTTTCACTTTCCTTGTCACCTGATAAACAAACGTCTCGCAATTTCACTCACCTATCTTTCAGACTTCTATTTAAATTAATTAATTAATTAATTAATATACTCGCTCTCTTCTCTTCCTAAATATATTTAGACAATTTTCTATTTTTTTTTCAACTTTTTCTCCAAATAAAACGTAACAATCCTTATCTATAATACTCCCTCCGTTCTTAAACACAAAATGAGTGAAACTATTAATTCCAAGATTATGAACTATAATTATGAATGCACCTAATTCTTATTATAACAAGCATTTTACCCCGTGTGATGCACGGGTTGTTGTGTTTAAATGAAATATCTATGGTAATATTAAGGTTTTTAGATGTTTGAAGACAATGGGTATATTAAGTGATACTTGACGTATTATCATATACTGATTCTGTAAACCCTATTCTAATGTGGTATTTATGATTACTATGAATGATTTGTTTTTTTAAAAACATATAAATTTAGATTACATATATTCACTCCAATCCTAAATATAAGACATATATTCACTCCAATCCTATATGTATAAGACATATCGTAATTATCTACCTTTACTACCCCTCTACCTCTCATATATGCTCTTATCGGGGCATTGATAAGGGGATAATTTGCGTAAAAGGTGGAATATATAGTCATATATGAGAGTAAATTGAGACATGTTTAATGAAATAGTTGACATTTATCTTTCAAGGTATTTTATTTGAAACGTTAGATATTAAGTTAATGTTTTCGATAAAGTAGAAGAGATATCTCATATTTTTTATAATTAAAAGAGATAATATATAAAAATAAAAGAATTAAATTATCTCCAACCCCCTTTCAATTCTGTGCCCCCTCCCCCATAACAAAAAAAGAACCAACTCCCCCCCAATATGAATGTGTTTTGATCAAATTATTTGATAAATTAAGGGAGATGTTAGTTTAGAAGATAAAAGAAGAGTCAAAGTTCATTTCCAACCTCCCCATTCAACCCCTCCACCCAAAAAAAAAACTCAGACTAAATGAAAGTTTACTCAAACTAAATGTTTATTATAATAACTTTCCAAATCATTTCAATTTAGATTACAAATGAAAAGTCATACTCCATTTTCAACAACACCTGCTTGAATCTAAAGGTTGAAAGAAGACTCACAGTAGTAATTGTTTAGTAATTGTTCATATGGAACTCTCTGAGTTTGTAAAAAGATCTATTTGTAAGGCTGGAGCGGTCAAGTTTCTAGCATAACATTATTTGATAAAACTATTTTTTTGGTCAAATATCCGTTTTAATTGATTGGGTCATATCAATTGATAATTACATGTTTAAACATGGGCTTACTGTTTATCTATTTAAGTTAGGCCCACACCAAATGGCTAGAATATTGGCATTGGTCTTACCCTTACATTTGACCCCTATCAGCCAACTGAGATATTATAAGCAATTAAAAGGTTAGGGAGTGTGTTTCCCCTCTGTTAAACTTAGTCATATTAGAAATTAGAAATTGTACAATAACATCTGGTTTAGTTTAGATATTTTTAATTGGTTGTATCATATTCTAATTAGGTATTTTTACTATGTTGGCTTCAACTATATTTATGATCAGGAAGACATAAATTGCATGAGCTTCTTAACCCCAATGCATATAAATTAGGCTTCGTCACTAATTATTATGCATGTGACAATGGTTATGTCATGAATCCCTTATTTAAGACATATTGGTTAAATGAAGTAGTTATATAGGAATCTGCCACTTGTTAAAAAATGACATTAAAGATTGTAATGTTAAATGACTTTGGTTGTGATCTATACTATCTACACTAATCAATAATTAATAATTAATATTTTCCTATTGAAAAATGGGTAAAGGTGCAAAAATGGGTTCAAACTATTACGCCAGGAGAACGTAGGGGTAACAAGTATTTCCGGGCTCAATTCTAGGATTGAAGAATAAATATTGGTACAATATAGGTAACGCCGTTTTGTCTGACCGACATTGACCGTTAAAAGATGACGTGACAGGGAAAATAAATTTTTTGCTGGCGTGGCGTGTTTATGTGGCATTTTTTGGTGACGTGGCGTGCTTATGTGGCATTTTTTGCTGATGTGGCGTGCCCCGTCATCAAAAAAATTTCCCCCCCCCCGCCACGTCAACTTTTAACGGTCAACGTTGGTCAAACTAATCGGAGTTACCTTTATTGTACCAATATTTATTCTTCAGTCCCAGAATTGAGCCTGGAAATACTTGTTACCCCTACGTGCTCCTGGCGTAATACTCCCTCCGGTCCTAAATATAGGACCTAGATAACTTTTTTTGGGGGGATTAAGGAAGACTTAATTTTAGATGTCTTTCCAATAAAACCCCTCCTTAATTAGTTTGATTACTTAGTAGCCCTTCCTCCCCTAATATTAAGGAGTTGTTAAGAAGAAAAAGGGTAATTTAGGAAAAATGTGTCCAAAAATGTATCTAGGTCTTATATTTAGGACTAAAATGAAGTCTCTATCTAGGTCCTATATTTAGGACCGGAGGGAGTAGTTTGAACCCATTTTTGCACATTTACCCATTGAAAAATGCACAATGGCACTAGTGGTAATTGACATCTCATAAATCCCCTCATTAATGACAATCGCTTAAATGTAGAAACTTCCATATGATATATCAGTTTAATTACTGATAATGTTAACTTGAAGTTTCATACGATAATGGGTGATGGATCTTATTTACCCTCCAAATAACCACCCAGAAACATTGGGCACCCTTAACTAACAACAGACTCATATTTACACTCAAAGTAACCAAAGTGTTTAAAAATACCCCCAGTGGATGGCAATAATGTTTGACCATTAATCTGCCCATGTGCCGCCACATGGGTTAAATTTTTGCCACGTAGGATATGTCATGTGGAGGGTAATGGACCTAATCTACCCTCCAAGTAACCACTCAGGAACACTGGGCACCCTGAACTAACAACAGGCTCATATTTAAACTCAAAGTAACCAAAGTGTTCAAAAAATACCCCCAGTAAACGGGCAAAAAAAGGTTATCTCATAGATGTCATATTTAAGTATGACTTCAACTGTTTTTGGCACTACTCATCCTGTTTTAATAGAAATGCTTTTTGGCTTTGGTTACTAAAGAACAATTTAGTAATTCAATGTCATCATTAGAAATGCACCATAATACTCGTGGGAATTGAAATTTACACATTTATTGAGTAACTGTGTAGGTTCAATTTCCCAATGCATAATATTATAGTCATTAAAAGTTTATATGCCAAATCTCCTATTTTCAGTTAAAAAAATCCCCTATTTAAGGCAAATATAGTGAATGATTAGGTTGCATGGGAATCTGTCATACTTAAAAAATTGAGCATGAATATTGGAATGTGAAATGTGATTTCATCATAATATTTTAGCAATCAAATTAGACCCCTCATTCCTCAGATTTTGGCATCAAGGCAGATAATGTCAGATCTGACTTAATTCATCATGTTTTAGTGAACTTTGTTCCCTTGAAAAAATGTATTTTAATATAGGCTTTAATTAAGTATGATTTCATTAGATCCTTGCACACCTCATCACACTGGGTATACAGATAAGTGTGATGGTTGTAATAGCACTGCAGTAATGAAAAAAAGCACCCTAATATAGGTGGAATTTGAATTTCACACATCTCATCTTCAATGCATCATATTATATCTCTTCAATGCATCATATTATATCTCTTCCTTTTTCCAATGCATCATATTTTAGGTGTTCATTTTTAGTTGAAATTTTCAGCAGTTAGTATTACTGTAAAATCAACTTTGAAAGTTGAAACTACAGAAACTCTGGGATTTAACATTTAACAATCAATAATTTAGAAATCAGGTCTTAACTTTTCCTGGCATTCCTATTTCCTAATATCAATCATGCACTTCAACATCCATGGATCTCAAAGACATCTTTCAAAGATGATTCCCCATCTCCCCTTATATACATAATTCAAAACTGGACAAAATGACATCTTGCCTCCAATATCTCTTCAAATTAGAGTAGTAGATACTAAACTTTCTGATGCCTAGAGTGATCCACCCTTGTTCCAATCATTCCTCATAAATGAAAATCCAAATGAAGTTCACTACTATAGTTCCTATTTTTCCTCCCAAGCCTTTGTACACCAAAGTAACAACATTTCAATCATTAACTCACCTCCAAAATTATATCTCAGTACACCAATCCGCCATCACAGTAAAACTTCCCTAAACAGAACTTCGATGTTGAATGGCATCCCTGTTGTATAGAAAAAATTGATGTTCACGAAGCTTTGACAATGGAACCCCACTTAGCAACAAAATTAGAATATTAAAACAGTAATTTTTATTTATTTGTCAACTTGATCATTAAAAACGTAACTTTTCTTAGCATAGCAGTATTCATAAATCAGGAAAGTACCTTTGAGTCTCTGACACCCACTCAATCACTTCTTTAACACCAAGGTGTTGAGAAAGTGTTATGACATATATCTCCATTCGATTACATGTACCAAGGACAACAATTTCTTCAATATGATTTAAACTAATTGCTTAAAGAGAAATGTGCCAGGGATGTGTTTGCTAAAACATACCATATTACTAAGGTGATAGTGTACAAATTGACTGATCAAATTAATTCTTTTCAAAGATCAGAAGTAAATACCGAATAATTGCATAAAGCACCAAAAAACACACGAATGTTTAAAATATATACTACTAATATGCAAGATAAATTTATTACCAATTCTGTCCCAGAGAAACTTATTTGGCCATGAGAAATTAAAAGTCATTGCATTTACTTGTGCTTGCAATTATTCCATTTCCATTGAAATTCTTGCAAATAAAGTTTTGAGAGTCCCTCACTATAAGCCTTTTCAGGATCTACTATGCCTCCATATTCATCGCATACATACTCGAGTCTGTAGACAAAATAAAGCTGCACAGTAGTGAAGATGACGACAACCACAAAATAAGAAAGGAAAAGGAAAAGGCCCAATATTATAGGGAAGTAAGAAGAATGGGGAAGACTCACCGGAATTGCCGTCGTCGAGTACCAAAATAATGCCTTTTAAACCTCTTCATTCAACATTACCTCTTCATTTAACATGCAAAAGGTTAAAGCTCATAATGCCTTTCAAACTCAATAAAGTCAAGTCCAAGGGCAGGGAAGCAGAATATCAAACTCGAGTACCAAAATAATTCATGAAAGAGTACCAAATGCCCAGCACAACGGGCAAAGCAAAAATTAATTTTCCAAGTAAAGATGGTTTCATGATCCGAGGAGCAATAAAAGAGAAATGTGAAGAAGATGAGATAGTCGGAGATAGAAATGGAAAAGAAAATAAAATACATACCTTATATCTCCAAGGTGATCCGCCGCCACCGCCGATCACCGTCCACCATCACCATAGATCAAAGCTCTCTGTCACAGATCGAAGCCTACCGTTATAGATTGAAGAAGGAGATGGGGATAGAACACCGCTACAGATCAAAGATGGAGAAGGGTTGGGACACGGCGCCGCTACAAATCATCGGACGTCAACCATGGTTGTTTTTTCAGTTTGGCATTGTCCTCAACGTCTAGGGAAGAGAGAAAGGAAGGCTATAACATAGTGGAGGTGGCAGCCAAAACAAATAATGTGGTGGTGGAATAAGTAAAATAGTACTAAATTCAAAAGATGAGTATTGAGGAAGCCATTCCAGGGGAGGCATGAGCGTATGTGCATCAATGAAAGTAGATGGTATTGAGAGCATTGGAAAGGGAAACCGAAAAGAGAGAAGATGACTGATATAAATTTTTTTGACCAAATTGATGATATGAATGACTCCCATATACTTTTTTATCTTTTATAATATAAATATACCTATTATAGATTGGGCTCAGTGTGAAGCCAAAGTCATATACATGCTTTGTCTCTATACCCGTGCATGTTAAAATTCCGGTGTGAACGCAACATGAAACTTAATTTGATCTTAATGGTGAGAAAATCATCCACCTCATCTTTACCCTATTATTTATCCAGTTTGAAGTGTGATCAATAACGAGATATTTAAGATTTTTCAAGGAATATATTAGATTAGATAGATAGTCAATTGACATGTTAATTCCTCATTGTTAATGATATAAAGCACATAATATCATACACAATCGTATACTTAAATCCCTTTCTCATATTTTTTTCTATTCACAAAATTGATTACCATAATTCAATACTGTTTTACCAATGTAGAATATCGAACTATCAACTTTAGATAATCGTTTACAAACATTTATTTATCCAACTTTCTAACTTGGGCAAATCTCAAATAAAGTAGTGCGAATATGAAAAAGAATAATGAAGGTATTCAAATTTGTAAAAGGACAAATCAAGTACTAGGACTTGAATTGGAAATATGAAATGTTGCCTAATGACTCAAATGCCCTTCTCTCAAAATCCCCTCTCACTTCCTTCCCTCCCATTGTAGAACTCACCTCCGTCACCCACTACAAAAACACCACAGAAAAGACTCTATAGTCCCCTCTGCCCTCTCTTCCCTCCAAATCTCGCCACCAAAAATCAAACTCACGCCCAAAAGCAAAACCTCCATATTTGCAAATTGCAACCACTCCTCCTCCCTCACCACCGCTGTTGACCTTCGACCACTGTCAATCCCTCTCTCATCGCTGCTGCCACTCCTCTACTTCGTCATCATCGATGGCAACAACCACCATTCACTTCCCACACTTCACTTCATCCTCACTTCATTGCCATGGCGCCGTCCACCACTTCCCGCAACCAATCCCCACCCCCAGTCTCTCCCACTGTCGCACCACACCACCACCCCCATCAAAATCGTTGACCACACTCAAGGCCACCATAAACTCCTTCACTCATCGAAGGCAACAACTGAGACGTCGTTCTCTCTGCTACAGCCTCTTCCTTTCCTTTATCTAAGGCTCAAAATTTGGAACTTTAATATCATTCACATCAGTTTTCTTATTCCACTTTCAAGTAAGATGCTTCTCCATGTAGGTTTGATTTTTGTGGGAGAGATTTGGATAGAAGAGAGGGCATATGGGAAGTGAGGGTTGTTCTATGGTGTTGTGGTGGGGGGCAGAGGTGGGTTCTACAATGGGAGAGAAGGAAGTGAGAGGGGATTATGAGAAAAAGGACATTTGAGTCATTCTGAAACATTTTATAATCTCAATTTAGGTCCTAGTACATGATTTGTCCTTTTAAAAATTTAGGTACTTTCATTGTCCTTTGCATATTCGGAGTTTTTTATTTGAGATTTTTCCTTCTAACATTACCAACTTTTTTATTGTTCACATAATTGTATAGCAGATTGCCAAATTTGGTAATGGATTGCCAACTTAGATAATAGATTACCAACATCATTACTAATTTGTTTTTCTTTGTTCCTGGAATTGTGTAAATTATTTGCAAATTAAGGTAATGTATTATAAACTTTGGTGATTTTATCCTTGTCGTGTAGGCTTAAAATCAAAGATCACTAAACTTAACTAACAAATAGTAGGTAGTGAGTTAGGTCTTTTCCACAGTCTAATTGCTTCTCACTTAGTCCAAGTAGATATGCCACGTAAATTTACAATGATATGTTGATTTTTAAAACTAACAATCTACAAGTGCTAAACAACTAAACAAGCTAAAAACAAAGAAAGTATGATGAGATCAAGAATTAAGCCTCCCTCTCGAAGTTTCACATTCGCATAACATGTTTGACCTTGCCAAGGATGTTTGTGATGAATTAATTAAACCTAACTAAATGAATTCCAATTCCTTGACTCCAAAAAAACTGGAATACATTTAATTAAGCTAACTAACTCATGAAACATCTTATCCTCTCATAAACACAATAATCAATGCAAATGGTTCTAGACTCCTAGGAACCATATATATCATTCATTCTCAAATCATATAAACAAACAATTGTTCTATGCCTATGGAAGAGAAGTACAAAAGGATAACCATCCATTTGTTCATGTACAAGAAGAAGAGAGAGGATCCACAAGCTTACACATTCATTAGGCAATTGACTCCAATGTACCTAAACCTAAATGTACCTAATTCTAGAATACACCTAAGCACAAGATGAATCTAAGCTTGTGAATCAAAATTACAAATTGACTTGGCCGATTTGTGCTTCTCTTCATGCGAATGCTACATCTTGCAGAAGGAAGAGGAATATCTAGCCACACATGCTTGGATCTTGAATCTTGATGAGGAATTGAGTGGTGAATGCCATGAAAAATGAAGAATTAATGTGTAAATGGTGGTGTGAGGTTCAACCAATGAGAGGAATTGAGAGAAAATGAAGATTAAAAAGAAGTGTGTTGTGGAAGAATGAGAAGAAATGTGAGCTAGAAGATATTTATTGAAGTGGTGAGATGTGGTTTTATGTAGCTAAGTGTTTGGTTTGAGTGTTGGCCGAAATGCACTCTCAAATTTAGGGTAAAATAAAATGTTGGTGAATTGAAATGTAAAGGAGAAAATGGATGTAGGTGGATGGAAATTAGGTTAGGTGGATTCCCCACTTTATTCCTCTCTTTATACTCTTTCTCCTCTTTCCAAATATGCCCTCCAAGTTCCTTTGTGAGTGATAATTTGAATGTTGGCTCCAGATTACCTTTCTAGAAACATTTTAAAATGCTAAAATCACTTGTTTTCTGAGAGTTGGCAATCTTTTGTCTTATTTCCTTTGTTTGCCTTCCAATTACCAAAATGGCATCCCAATGCACCAAAGGCTTGCCAATTCCGCCCCTACACAATGAACGAGGAGCTTAAAAAGTTCAAATGCATTCAACGACTTCAATCCATATAACCAAGGCTATATTTCAAACATGTTAATTAGATAAATTGCATATACATTAAAATGCTATCAATAATACTTCAATTACTCAATAAAGCCCAATGATCAAACCATAAATGCACATGCAAAAACATATAAAATGTGCCTAATCATTTGGATAAGTCTATCTCTCGACCAAAAAATTTGGATAAGTCTATCAACATTCTTATCTCCAATTACCAACATCATTATCAACATGTTTTCCCTTGTTCCCCAAATTGTGTAAAGGATTATCAAAATATGCTAATAGATTACCGACTTTGGATAACATATTACCAATATGCATTGCTGGAAAGAAGGTCATTTATGACCAAAAAATGAACTTTTGGCAACCACAAAACTTTGGTCATTAGTACTGCTATCGTTGAAAGTAGAGTTTTGAATGACCACAATTTTTGTTGTTGAAAGGTCACTTTTAACGACCAAAGTTTCGTTGAGCTATGGTCCTTGAAAGTGAGAGAATTTTAATGACAAAAGTTTCTAATTTGGTTGTTTAAGTGATACTTTCAACGACTAAAGTTTCAAAAATATTGATTGTTAAAAGTATGTCATTTTCAACTACCAAAATTAGACTAAATTTGTAATTGAAAGTGACTTTTAACAACAAAAAATTTGTTAATTTTGGTTGTTAAAACTGTAGCCATTTTTTTAAAAAACAATTGCCTATATTAAGCTGTATTTTAAAATTTAATTCAAAATTATAATAGCTAGGTCCTAATTTTTTTAACAAACAAATCATATAATATATACAAATTTAGAATATAATAAATTAATCTATAAATAATATCATCATACTTGATATTATTCCAATTATATATTAAAAAAATAGGATCAAATTAAACTCCCTAACATAAAAACTTCCCTGAATCAATTACAATGTAAAATTCACCCAATGCCAATAATCAATGCAAATCAATAGGGATGATGAAAATCGTTATCATGACAGCCCTTTCGTTCCATAATAATCAATGAAATCTGTTGGTGAAGGATAACTTTCAAACTTTTACTCATTTTCTTCCCATCTTCAGCAAGAACAAGTCCATTGCAAATCAAATTCTTGAATGCAGGCTTCCCAAATAAGGAAGTAGACAAAAACCATAAGGGTATATAAAACCTGCAAAATGAAAAAAAAAAATTAAAACTAACCACCTTAACTTTCACTTAATGAAGAAAGAACGGCTTGATGCCAAATCCGAAAGCAAAACACAAAAGGCACTTCATAAAACGTGAGAGGTAAGCTATATACCTCATCTCACACTTTGAAGTTATGTGTTCACACCATAATATTTACTTCAAATCTGCAACATTACCAAACCTAACAAAAACCATTCAAGTTACTAAAGGCATGCTTCTTTAAGCCTCTAAACCTCCCAACTTCATGTCTATATAAGTTTCATTAAATAAATCAGTTTCAACAAGTATTAAATAAGGATTAAAATATTTAACATACAGTTTCAATGCCATATTTGATTACAATATTCTTACTCATTTAGGAATTTAAAGATTTTGAAAATCAAAGGAGGAAAAAACACAAATAAGTGAAATAGAGAAGTGAACATGTAATTTATCTCAACTCTAAAAGGGTAACAATGTAGCAAAGCAAGGAAATAGATGAGTAAAAATACCTAGAAAGGAGGAGACAATCAATCTGTCCTAAAGGTCTTCTGCAGACAAAATTGTTGATGGTCTTATGATGATGGGCAGAAGGACTATATATAAAACGCAAAGTAGATGGAAAATGGAAGTATAGCCATCATAGAATTTCCAAAATCTCCTACTCTATTCAATCATCGGTGGCATAATAAGTGTGATTAACACATGGCATTCCCTACAACGTGGAAGCTCTGCAACTACTAATAACATACACTATGATCACAAGCAGCAACCAATTACGGAAGGTAAAACAATAGAGCAATGAACAAAGGAGGAAAAGGAGCAGCAACCAATTGTAAGTGTAGCCACTCCTCTTCCTACACCGAGACCTCCAAAGGCTTTGAATCCTACACACCCGAAAATTTGGCTTTTACAAACTCTGGACCAAAATATGATGAATCAAGTTTAACTTTAGTTTCGGTTGATTATATGAACCCAAACCGCTGAAAATAGGCGAAGAGCTTACTGAAAATAGGTTGGAGACTGAGGGTTTCGGCGGTGGCGGGATTTCATAAATGTGGGATTATGAGGGTTACATTCTTCAAAGAGAAAGAGGGTTTTAATTTTCTAGAGAAGAGAGAGTGATGGGTTTTCAGAAATGAAGCGAGAGAGTTTTTGTGTGTAGGAAAGAAAATTGTGCATGAAATCTACAAATTTCACACGATGTCAGAAGTTAAAGTGAAAAGTGACGTTGAAAATTAAAATCCAGTAAACTAAAATAGCAACATTAAAATTAAAGCATCATATTTTTGTTATTAGAAAATTGACGTTGAATAGTTCAATTAATTTAAAAAAAAACAACGTTGTTAATTCAGAAAATGAATGTTAATTAGCTTACGTTAAAAGTCATATTTGTAGTAGATAGTGATTCATTTGAGACTGACCATAGTAATGGATCATACTGAATTTTTTTGTAATGTATTAAAGTCATAGTTTAAAATTCATATAGCATATAACAAAGAGCAACTTAACTAATGAAATCCCAATCCAAATGGATATTGAATCCAAAACATTACTAATCAAATTTTGTAAGTTTTTTCCTAATGAAACATGCAATTAATACGTAAAAAAGGATAAAATTATCCTTTATCCTACTCATCAAGAAAGATGCCAATATTGAAATTTTATTGTCGACAAAAAAATTCAAACATGCTAATATCATAATGTGTAAATTCATGATCGAAATAACAACGATTTACAATGAATATATACTTGATACTATCATTAAGAGACAAATTAAGCGTAATCTTCATGTAAAGTCTAAAATCATACCTTGGCATTTAGTTCATATATAAGAAGACTTAGCTTAAGGGAGAAAATCTCACCATTCATTATTCGTTATCCATAAAATTTTTTATTCTCGAGAATCCCAAATATGATGAAGCCGATAGTTTTCTCTCTTTTTGTGTTTATACTATTCTACCAATGTTTTTGGGTTATTGTCGCAAAAGATTGTGGAGGAAAGGCAATTGCATATACAATTACTGTTGGCCAATCTGGTCAGTTCAAAACAGTTCAAGCAGCAATTGATTCAATAAAAAGCAACAATGCTCAGTGGGTGAAAATTCATATTCACCAAGGAAAATACACGTAGGTTAAATTTTCTTGAAGAAGATTATATTATATTTTGTTCCTTATATATTGATTTTAAAAATTTCTCGTACAACCAACTTAGGGGGAAGGGAGGACTGCTGCAATCATAAAGTCTTCTAAGTTTTTCAATTGTTCTAAGTGCTCCCTTTAGTTGTTAGACCTATTTAACCAATATCTTTATTTGATGATATTACAGATGTTATATAAATTAGGTAATTAGGTAATATGCATGTCATGTTTTGAATAATTTTTAAAACCACACCCTTATTATTTCTTTAATTTCCAGTGCTTTTCAATCTCCATTTGTATTCGAATTCTGGCTTTATTGACAAATTGAAATGTTTTGTTGCACAGAGAGAAGGTGCAGATTCCAATAGATAAACCATGCATCTTTTTGGAAGGTGAAGGCAGAGGTGTTACCACAATCACGTACAATGACCACCAACAAACAGATACAAGTGCCACCTTCTCTTCCTTTCCCAACAATATCGTTGCAGCTGGAATCAACTTTGAGGTAATTAGTACATGAAACACTGTATGTATATCGATCGTGTTAAACTATAGCGCCAAAATAAATAAATGAAGGGCTTATGAATATTGTTTATTCCCCATATAAGCTAGATATTTCTAGCTAGCCTTTTTGCCTTTTTGCATGGTATTTACTGACACTAATATGCTATCTCACGTTAAAAACAAAATGATCTGATAAACAATCCAATATTGCATAATTTCAAATACATAATTCAAAATCCAAAACTTTCAGCATTTGTTTTTTTTCTGAAATAATTTGAATGTAATTTTTATGCTATAAACATATTCCTTATTTTTTTATGTATGAGCGAGAAATGTATATTACGCAAAAATGTGCCCAATAAAAATGTTTAAATTAATCTTAAAATTTTGGGTGTAGAATTCGATTAATATCATCAAAAGTGGAGAAGCAGTGGGTATGATGCCAGCACTAGCGGCGAGAATATATGGCGACAAATCTGCATTTTTTGATTGCGGCTTCTTGGGTTTTCAAGATACACTTTGGGATGTTCAAGGTCGTCATTATTATAAAAATTGCTATATTCAGGGTGCTGTAGACTTCATCTTTGGCAGTGGTCAATCCTATTTTGAGGTAATAGTTTTTTTTTTTGGTCTGAAAGGTAATAGTTTACTCTAAGAAACTTTTTATGTTTTTATTTCGAGGTAATACTCTAATCAATTATTTATTGTAAAAATGCACTTTTATCATAAGATATTTATACCACTTTTGCTTTATTAACTTCCATTTCAGTTTGATTTTGATTCTAAAATTTAAAATCCGTAGTTTTTATCTTTCATCTATGTCATTAATAATTATTGGCTCCTAAACTTTGAAAATATAATGACTTGTGGGCAATTTCGCCAGTGGTAATTTTTCCCTACGTGACATATGCCCAAAAGTTGTTCATGAGAACCCTTCCTATCTATTGACAACGACAAAACACATCGATGGTGACAACAACAATAATGACATTGTCAACAACAAATGATCAGATTTTGCAATTTCAATTTTTTTCAACTCCTTAGGTTCTTCATGATGTCATCACACAATATAGAAGTTGTTGAAGAAACCCAATGTTACTATTTTCGCAAGGAGATGTCTTAATAAAAAAGGGGGGAAGTTGTCACCAACAACTTAACATTGTTTCCGACAAACATCGTCAGACGAAAAAAACACATCAATTACTAATTTCTTTTTGTAATTGGCGTGTTTTTTGTAGCGATAAATCTAGCACTAAGTCGCTTTCAAAGTTTAGAAACCAATGATATGAACAATATGAAATTGAAGAACCAAAACCCTTGATTTTTTTTAAGTTTAGAGACCAATGAATATTATAAGGGGCAATGGCCCTATTTCGCCCTTCAAGTAACCACCCTAAACTACTGGACACTCTAAACTAACATCGAGTGCAAGTTTACCCTTGAAGTAACCAAAGTGGTTCAATTTTACCCTTTGATGAATGTAACGCTGACACATGTCGTCCACGTGTCAACATTACATTCTATGTCTCACATTCGCCGTAGGGTAAAATTGGATCACTTTGGTTACTTCAAGGTAAAATTGTACCCAGTGTTAGTTTATGGTACCCAGTGGTCTAGGGTGGTTACATGAAGGGCAAAATAGGGTCATTACCCTATTATAAATGTCAAAAATTAATGTTGAAAAAACCATCGATTTTAAAATCCAGTAATCAAAACTAGAATCAAGAAAAATTTTAAGGATCAAATGTGGTATTATAACTTTTCTATACCTTTATATAATATTTCAATTCAATTTCTTAGTTTTATAAAGTATCAATATATTTGTTTTCCAAAACATAATATCATTAGTCTTGAGTGTAATTTTTTGTACTATCATTGATAAAATTTTTCAATAAACTAAACTTTATATACAAGCATGTGATTATGTTTTTCCAATACTAGAGATTAAATATTTGTTTTTATAAAGGCTAAGTTTTGTAAAATATTTCAGCATATGTAAGTATCTATTTTGTTAGGGTTAAAACTCTTAAACAACCAACAAGTTTTACCCAAAGAACTATTGACACCAATAATTTTTTTTTGGATTTTAAATGTCTTGGAATTATTATTTTACAGCTTTGTTTTCTAATTTTAATGGTGTCAAGTAAATGAGGGTTAATTGGACATGCTAGCATAACATATAACAGACAATAGAAAAGTTACAAAATAATATACTTTGAGGGCAATTAAGATTCAAAATTAAAACTTTCAAAGTGCTAGATGCTCCTTCAGAAAAACTTTCATGACATTTACGAATCTTAATGTGAGTCACGAAGTCACCCATTCAAAAAGGATTTAACTCGACATGGTGTTCGGTTTAAAGTACATATCAAATGTCCGTTTTGTTTAATTTATCCACCAAGTTTCGTCATAAAAGTTACGAAATAATACCTCCAATGAATTTATGATAAAAATAATTCTCTGTGGTGCTAGTAACTCCTCTAGTGAAAATTCCTTGGTGTTTAAAAGCCTTTACTCATTTTTATAACTTAGAGCAAATGACATTTGCCTCACACACTTTATAAGATTGAAACTTGTATTCTCTTCCTCATGGAAGAAAGCTGCTGACCACCTTAACCAATGACTTATTGATTCTGATAAATATTTTTTAATCCATGAAAATAGCTCCAATCTAATTAATTTTATGCCCTCTAATATTTTTATTCTTAAACTTTATGAAATTTATAGACAAATGGTGAGCACAACTAGAAATATGGGAATTATTTGTACAAAAAGCAATAGTTGAAAGTTTAACGTTTGGTAACATATATGAAGAGATTGACATGTTATTTTTTCCAACTATTAGTGCTCTCAGCATAGATAGTATTAAAAAGCCATGTAAGGAAAACCGATTCAGATCTATCACAACTGAGCAATTTATTGTGTTAGAATTCGTTATACACACACACACACACACTCAACTACGTATTTATAAATATATACCATGTAAACTAATTACAGCTTTTTTAATTTATTTGTGTAAACCAATGATAGATGATGAATTGTAACATGTGATTATAGTAGTGGAAGTATTTACAATTAAATTTTAACTAACTAAACAACAATGAATGATTGTGTTTATTTTTCCATAGAATTGTTACATGAACGTGACATTAACTACACCAAAGGTTCAAGTTCCTTTTGGTTATCTAACGGCACAAGGGAGAAGTTCAAAGGATGAACCAAGTGGTTTTGTATTTAGAGGTGGAAAAGTTGTGGGAAGTGGACCAGTTTTCTTGGGGAGAGCTTATGGACCTTATTCAAGGGTCATATTTCATGGAACGTTTCTTGATTCTGTGGTATCTCCTCAAGGATGGGATGCATGGCTATACACGAAAAGTGTGTAAGTATACCTTTTTCAAATATTTTTGTTTTATACTTGTACTCCCTTTGTTTTTAAAATATAAGACATAGTTGATTGTTTGAAAAACTTAAATAAGTCACTTATATATTGTTTTGAAATAATTTATTTAAATTAATTTATTTAATTTGTAATCAAATATATAACCTAATAATTTAATTTTGCTTCCTTACCCATTTGATATGTCACACCTATTAAATATCAAATTTATAAGGAAAATTACTCATTTCAACACATATTTTTCCATATATACAAAATGACACCAATTCTCATTGGGCTCGGGTTTGGGCCTTGATCCAACAAGTGTGGACCCAATATTTCCTTGTACAACTAAAATAAGAAGCATTTACCAATGGGTAGTTGGTTGAACTGGTAAGTGTGCTGCAACCCCGTAAGGATGAGAACGCGTGTTCGATTCCAGGGAAGCGCTCTCATTGGGAGAGGGGACAACCTTGCCTATGTGGGTAACACTCCTACCCCTCGAGTCCGGATTAAACCGGGCGGTTATTAACCAAAAAAAATAAGAAGCATTTTGTGATAAGTCAATATGTACTTCTTTGTTAAGATTATCTTGATTTCTTCCAATCACTTTGCTTATTCCTAGCACATATGTACTTTTTATTTTTTCTTTTGTTCATTTTCTTGTGTTACATGCGCTCTAAGTTCCTATGTTTCTATAGTATATTATTTTCTCATTTTATAAAAAAAGGGTTAGTGCTCTTAAATGCCCAAAAAGTTTTATCTAAGGAGCTTCCAGCACCAAGAAGGATTTTTTTTGGACTTTTAATGCCCTAAAACTATTGTTTCATAGTTTAAACCCTAAACCCTAAACCAAATTTAAGATCAGAGATGAACAAAGTGGCCATTTAGCATCGTCGGACTAAAAGTCATGTTAGATTAAATCCTTGTTGAATGGGCGATGGCGAGACACAGACTAAGGTTCTCAAATGCCTACAAGTTTCCTTATTAGAGCCTCCAACAACAGAAAGTTTGGATCTTAAATGACCTTGAAGAATTATTTAATAGTAATATTGCCCATCAATTAAGTATTATGTCAGCGTGTCGACTTAACCCATCATTGTTAAAAATGGATAACAAAGTTGTGAAGGCTAAAGTATACTTTTGGTCCCATATATTTGCATCATGTTTCAATTTAGTTCTATATGTTTGGAAAGTACACTTTAATCCTTTTTTGTTAATACCGTTAGTTTAATTTAACGGAAAAGGCTAACTTAACAATTTTAAATGATTATTTTATAATGAAATTGGACCAAAAATGATAAATTTTGAAAATATAAGAATAGTTACACTCAAATATTTTAATTTGAACATTTTTTCTAAAATATAATATCTTAGTTATTTTCCTTAATTCCCTCATTCTCTGTTTTAGTCAATTATTGTTGAGGAAATTAAACATCAATACCAATTATTTGAAAAACGAAACTTGAGAAACATGTCCTACTATAGGTTTAGGAAGAAGATGCAGCACAATTTATCTTTGAAATATTAGTTTATTTCACTTAGGAATCCCTTCTATGTTTGTTTGGTCGAAAGCATCCTTCTATGTTGAAACGCTACCACTCTTGATGGTGTTTTCATTTGCTTTTATAATGTAAGAACTAGTTAGTGTAACACCTAACTTTTTACTACTATACTATATCATTTTTTTTTATTTATAAACACTTTTTCAAGTGAGGAAACCTAAAATACCAATAATTTTAAACTTTTTCTTTAAAGACTGTTTTAATACTTTTCTACTACCAATCTTATTATATATTTTATTGTTATTATCTTTATTCATTATTCCTTTCTAACACTACGATTATCTCACATAACCATTTTTTTAGTGTCATAGTTTAGTCTCCCTATATTTACAAATTTACAAAAGCTCGCAAGCTGTACACTTGCTTTAGTTTGCCTATCTACATCAAAATGATTGGACATATACATATCCAAAATATCTATCTACAAAGGTACATGTCCCCCTAGCACTGCGACGCATTCCAAATGCCTACCTTACTTACACCTTCTCACCAGCTCCTACAACCTAAAAACAGCAGCAATCAATGCAGTTTATATCACATCCACTTTATATACATCTCATCATGTGTCAATTTATATATATAAACAGAATGATAAACCATAAACCTGTATAGCAATGATATTATCCTTCTGAATAATAAGTCTCACCCACTACTAATAACAATATATTCGTTATATAGTAGTGGTCTCCTCAAACCTGCAGGATTTATGAATAAGTCTCTGGCATAGGGGTAGCTAGCCTCCTAGCCAAGAAGTACTCCAGAATATAGTCTCAAGAATTTCTATCATTTACTAAAAACAGATATTACAGTTTATAATTATAGATATGGAATAAACTGCTACCTGGTTGTGGCTCTCACTCCTGAACTGACTCCTTCCCTTTGTTATACACCGAGGATTCTACTCCACTATCGTTTCCTATAAAATATGTTTATATAATGAATTAATTAATAACTATAGTTATGAATATTTATTTAGCGTCTCTCACATCCTTATTAACCTACTAATACTTTTACCCTTCCCATCTCTAACAAACACTCCCATTATAAAAAGACCACATATGAGACACATACAAATATCACGTATCCATGCAATACTTCTCATCCAATGAAATCCAACGAAGTCAATTCAATTCTTATTAATTCAAAACATAACACATAGAATGAAACCAATTTCATTTCTCATTTTACTTCCCTGCACTTACATGACCAAGAGATCAAAATAAATAAAAGAATCAGGCTTCTCATGCTTCATATTTGGCCCAACAAAACAAAAGTGAATCAAAGCATATAAACACACACGCATGCATATATATACTCAACCATGTCTCATTACTCATTACAAAATAACCTAAGTCTACCATTTTCTTTTAATTACATTTACTCTTAAGGCAATAGCAGCAAAACCATTTCCATATCTTAATCAAATATATAGCAAAACACTTTGACCCATGTAGATTTCTAATTTACTTTCTTGCCACCAATTCAGCACTTCTTCATGCATACTTTATGACCACATATATACAAAGCAACCTTTACAATTTAAAACTATATTCTTCAAAAGATCAGATTCTTAAGTCTCCAAAATCTTCTATATTCTCTTTGCAAGAGTGAGAATAAGACAAGCAAAACATACACACAAGTACTTGTATACTTAAGAACATATAGGTATCCTTGTTGGAATTTAATTATTAACATAATCAATTCTCAACCAACATCTTTAATAAATTTAGAAATCAGGGCCACGAACAAATAGGAAAATATAAACTCTCAAAATCCTTGCACACAAATTAAATATTAGTTCCGTTTAACAAACCTATTCAAGCTCTAATTCATGTTTAAGACAAACAAATACCTCCCTCCAAGTACTTAACCAAACTGAACAGCAGCCAAAGAAACAAGAACAGAAATTCTTCAAATCCTTAGCTTCAAAACACCCAAATCTTAGTAAAATCCCATGCATATTATACTTTTCTTATCTTATTGTTTTATCCATGCTATCATCAATCTCAGCTTTCCCAAGCATTGAAATCAATTAAAACAGTACAAGAAATCACCACCAATATAACCCAAACAATCATAAACAGGGCAACCCAAGCACAAACAATCATTTTCAATATACTCATAAAAGCTTTCAACTTTATGAATCTAATCTTAGTCTCTATCAATTTAATCTATTCAAGACTCTCAATTCCAAACTCAAAGTGATTTCCCCTCCCCCAAACCTTCTCAATTCGGACAGAGAAAGAGAAAAGAGAAAGGGAAAGCTCACCTAAAGTATGCCACGCGTGGAACTCACTCCAGTTGCCCCCACTGTCACCGTTGCCATCGATGGCTTTATCTCCACCGTCACAGGTGGTGGCTGACCGCGAGAAACCAGAAAAAAAATGGAAGAAAGTAGAGAGAAGAGTGAGAAGTGAAGGTGACGAGAGAAATGGAGAGTGATATGTTGATGGGGAAATGAGAAATTGAGAACAAAGTGAGGTGAGAATGGTGTGGTGGTGATGAAGAAATGAGAGTGATGATTTTTGTTGGTGAGGTGAGAAAGTGAAAAGAGAGTGAAGGGAGATGGTGAAGATGATCGGTGATGGTGAGGATAAGGAGGAAGGGGTATATATATAAATTATAAGTGGATGAGGTTAATAGGGAAAATAAAAATGAGTTAAGAAAAGAAGATATTTATTAAAATTAAAGGGTGTGGTTAAAAGAGGATAGGGATGGTGGAGTTAAGATAAATATAAGGTTAGGGAAGATATTTTGAGTCCCAATATGATTTCTCTAAATGTATTTTAGTTCCTAAATTTATTTCTAAAATTTTTTAAATACTAAACAATACCCCAAGATTCCAAATATTGCCTTATTTATTCTTATAGAAATTTTGGGGTGTTACAGTTAGCATTTTAACTATGAAGCACTACATGTTCAATTATTTCTATTTTCTTTAAAAACTTTGTTAAATGCATTTTTATATTTTGGGTTAACGGTCTTAAACACCTAGGAAAACTAAGAAGCTACAAGCAATTGGATGTTTTGTTAATCTTAAATACCCAAAAAAATACTGTTTTTATAGTTTTTGTCCATTTTAATGATGACAAGTTAAGGGAAAATAAGTGGATATACATTAGCATAACACCTAATGAACAATAAAGATATGAAGTAAATTATCTTTATTGTTCATTAGGTGTTATGCTATATGAAATAATACTTCCAAGGTACCCATCGTCCGTGGGTTCAGTGTTGAAGGGATCGAACAATGAGCGTCGGGTTGACCACCACGTCGCGAGTTCGATCCTGAGGAGTGACACTATGTTGTGTCTCTATCGCGGCGCTTGGGGAGACATCTCCGTAGCTAAGTGAAACTGGGAGTAACCTACCTGTGTGGACAGACATAAAGAGCTTGTTGGTTATGCTCCAGAGCCCACAGGGACAGGCCCCAGTGGATCATGAGTTAGGTGTCCTGCCTTTGGATTGGGTTGAGCCCAAACCCCTTCCTAAAATTTTTGTATAAAAAAATACTTCCAAGGTAGTCAAGATCTATAATCAAAACTTTCCGATGCTGGATGCTCCTTTATTTAAGAAAATTTATAGGGCATTTGAGAACATTAATTTGAGTCATGTTTTCACACATTCATCAAGGGTTTAATTTGATGTGGCATTCAATTTGACATGGCCAATTTCCATTTGTCCATCCATTAAATTTGGTCATTAAAACTATGATACAGTACTTTCAGGTCATTTAAAATTCAAAAATACTTCTACAAAATGGTAGCTCTTCATCATGTAAACCTGGGTATTTATGAGCCTTGAGCTTTATGTTTCTCCAAAATATTGAACTACTAGCAGTACTCATTTGAGTACTACGGGTTGTAATTCGTTTATATGTATTTGCACGTTTTAATTTGCAGAACTAAACAAAATTTCTTGCTTCTTTATTTGAAATTAAAGGGGAAATATTATAGATATGTGATTTCATGATTTTTTTAAGAAAATAAAATTAAAATTTGATTTCATTTTAAGAAGAAGTCCCTTTTTTTAAACAAAAAGACAAAATTCCCTTCCCTATAAAAGAGAAGATTTTGTCTCTTATTTTATTTAAAAACAACTAATGAAAACAAAATGAAGGTGGAGCAATACATAGGCCCTAAATCCAACACCAACATTTATAGAATATTGATGCATTTTTCTAATACACGGACACAATTTGCAGGGGCAATTTGATGTATGCTGAAGTTAATTGTATTGGGCTAGGGGCGAATTGGAAACAACGTGTGCAGTGGAAGAAGAACCTCTCTAAATCTCAGCTAAATCAGTATTCAATATCGTCATTCATAGACAGTGATAAATGGCTTGAAAATATACCCCAGTAACATGCACTTCAACCTTTCAGATTAGCAAGAGAATGTATGTGTGTTTTTACACTTTCTTAAAATAAATCTAAATTGTCATGTGTGCATTGCAATTTCATATTAGGACAGCTCATTCGTTAAACTAGTTAATATAATCCAAAGCCAAAGACGTCCACGTCATCACACGAACAAGCAATTATTGAAGGAATACCATCGGTAATTTCAGCTTTCGGACGGGATTTCGACAAATGAATTTTAGTTTTACACTGCTAACTTTACTATTTCTAATTCATTTATGATGTAATTTTGGTTCTATTTGTACACTAAAAAAAACTCGCTACTTAGAGTCAGCTATTTTTTGCACTTAGCCACGCTTTTGACCATATAATTTTTTGGAAAAAAAAATTCTTCGTGTGTAACACACACGAAGAAAAATATTTTTATTAATGAACGAAAGAAATTATGGCAGAAATTAATTGGTTTACAATGGATAATAGTTAACCTCAAAATACATCAAAAAAATACAACATTACTAATATGTTTACAACTGAAACAAGGAAAATTATATATATATATATATATATATATATATATATATATATATATATATATATATATATATATATATATATATATATATATAATATAAGTACAAAAATTGAAAGAGAGGGAGAAAAGTAAGAAATCCAAGACCAAAAGAAGAGACAACAATTAGATTAAAGAGAAAATTGTGTCAAGAAATTGAATTAATGTGAAACTGCTGAAAGAAAAGGGAGGATTGAAAGAAAAGGAGGATGAAAAGGAGATGAATGAATCACAATGATATCTATATTGGTCAAGATTCTGTTGGAGTTATCAACAATAACATCTGGGTGTGTCAAAAAGAGAAGTCTCACATTGCTTGAGAGTGAGAACTTACAAGGGTATATAATACACTTGTGTTCTAGCTCAAGTTAAAGGGCCAAAGGAGGAGTCGGCCTCACGCGCACAAGTTGGGCCACCTTGAGGCAAACGTAGTGGAAATCCGGCGATTCCCCCCCTGCGGGCGTGGTAAATACGGAGTCGACACATTTTTAATCATCCGGATTTTGCAAAATTAACAAATAAATTAAATAATAAATAGCTTATCAGGATACCTTATATTTTGAGCTTCAGTTTTTGGTTACCTCTGGTTTTTAAATTATGGACATAATGCTTATCTGGATAGACTTAACGTTTAAACGTTCAGAAACTGACGCTTTAATGGTCATTATTTTGTAACCACAAAATAATGTGTGTTTATGTGCCATCATTGTCGTTCCAACGTTCACTTGGCATTACCGCCTATAAAAGGCAGAGTCTGCAGATAGACCAAGTACACTAGAAACTTTTTCCTTCTCTGATATTCTTTGCTTATTACTTTTTACTTCTGCTGTTCTGTTGCCTTGCGAAGCGCAGGAAGAGTCTGTTTAATCCTGGGGAGAGCCGCGTCCTAACATTGCCGGTGGTCGCGGAATACCTCTAAAGGAAAGAGTCCCACAAGGGAAGCGACTCAGATCATTATTATATTACTGTGTTCGTTGCTTTGTTTTATACAGTTACAGCGATCGTGATTACAGGAAGAACATTCCGTTCAGATCACTCCATTCAGATCACGCTGTTCAGATCACTCTGTTCAGATCACGCTGTTCAGATCACTTCGTTCATATCACTTTGTTCAGATCACGCTGTTCAGATCACCCCGTTCAGATCACGCTGTTCAGATCACGCTGTTCAGATCACGAATTTTGTATCGTTTGCCGACAGATTCAATATATGGATGTTTTATAAAATAGTACTCCGTATATAATATTCATTTCTCTTAAATAATGAAAAGAAAAGGTTGAAATGATATCGATTTTCAAAAGGCCCAAAGGTCCAATTGAATAGTACACTTGTGAAAAACCCTACCTCATTCTAATTTAAAAATCCCTCTCGCCACATTCATCCCATGGCCGGCCGTAGACTCAAGAGGGTCAAGTACTATCCTCCTTATCTCATTTATTGATCACCTATATATAGCCATTAGTTTGCTTGTATTGTCAAATCTAAAACCTATAATCCTTGTTCATATTTTTGTGTATGAGCAAGGTACTGAAGCAAATGTATTATATATATATATATATATATATATATATATATATATATATATATATATATATATATATATATATATATATATATATATATATATATATATAGTCAGATTTGCTCATGGTCCAACTCCAAAATATGAACTGAGCACGTGAACCATTTCTCTTCAACCACACATTACTTTGCCTCTTTCACAGTTTCACTGATAATGAGTACACACCCAAGTACTCATACATATATTATTTTTTATAAAATCAAGATACAAGACCACACATCTTTATTTCCCTTCATTGTTATTCTATGTTTTACAAAATGGATGATGATGATGATGATGATGATGATGATGATGATGATGATGATGATGATGATGATGATGATGATGATTATAATAATAATAATAATAATAAGAACAACAACAACAACAAAAATAAAAAAGAACTTTCGACAACTAGTTTCATATTTTGTTCCTCTTATTTTTTGTACGATTATGTCTTGTCTTCTTTAGTTATTCTAGCTATTTACTTGATAGGGTGTACACTGTACACAATTATAAGTCATCCCATTTAAGAAGCCACCTAGATCTTTCCTATCTTCTTGGGCTCTAAGAATAAAGTATCCCCCTCTACAATCAATCAATATAACATAAAAATCTTTCGAGCCGTTCGGTTTGTTGGGATGAATCCTCAGTTAACGGCTTGATGAATGTAATAGAAAGTTGTGTTTTAAGTTATTGTTTAGGGCTGATACTATGGGTTTTGTCAAATCATTCTCACATTTTCTATGTTTATAAGCTGGTATTTGCTTGTAGTTAATTCTGTTTCGCCATATTTCAACATACCTGTGCCAATGTTTTAATAAATGAATGCAAATCGTTCTTACTTTTTAGTAGATTTTTGGGTCCATACATTTCCTATTGTACTACGTGATTTCCTATTGTACATGTCGTTGAAAATTGGAGTATGTTGTATTCCAATAATTTATTATGGGTGATTACACATACTTCTCATGTGTCGACTAATATTTCTGCTTCCTTCAGCCTTCATCCAGCTTATATCCTACTTCCATTTCGTCAATACAAAAAAAGATTCCAACCAAATTGTCAACCTTTCTAATGTTTATGTTGACATGTTGTCCTTCTGACTTATCGTGAAAGTGAATCATTACTTTTCTGTTGGAAAAGTTATCTACGTCAGTGAGCACGACGCAATGGTGAAGGTTCTAGAATCTATTGATGTTGTTGTGAATACGATGTGGAGGTTCTTTTCATTTCTTTATAATCCATTACCAGCTATATATGGGTTTTTAATGTGATATTTTTCCATTTGTTTTTTAAATTGGTTATTGTGTTGGGAACAAAAATGATTTTGAATTAAGAAACACCGATGGGTTTTTAATGTGATATTTTTCCATTTGTGATTTAAAATTGATTATCCTGCAAGGAACAAAAAGATTTGAAGTTAGAAGTAGATGCTGAAAGGGTTCAATTCTTAAGTGGAATGTTACCAGGTTTTACCTTAGAGTTATCCAATCCATCAATTGTGGTTGAGGGTAGAGGTGTTCAAGACCAATATCATTTAGCTGTAAATGACTTCATGGATATTAAAGATGTTTGCTGTGTTGATTCTTCATATTTTAGGAAGGATTTGTAGGGTAATCTAAGGATTGGTTCAGACTTTGTATTTGGCAAAAAACAAAAAAGTTTCAGACTTGGTAAAAAGGACACTCAACATACATTGTAACCCAAAATGAGGCAAAAATATGCATGGTAAATTGTAAAAGGGGCACCCAACATTATAGTAATTTTGAAGGTGCAAAAATATACATGGTAAACCAAAATGGGGCACCTTACCATCTTTGTTCTTTACTCCCATGGTGTAAGGTGCCCCTTTTACAATATACTCCCTCCGGTCCTAAATATAGGACCTAGATAGAGTCTTCATTTTGGTCCTAAATATAAGACCTAGATACACTTTTGGTCATCCTAAATTACCCTTCTTCTTCTTCAACTCCCTAATACTATATGTTACATTAATACCAAAAAGGAAATCAACCTCATTGGTTGATGGCTTCATGCGAAACCACAAGCATTCGGGTTCGAAACCCCTTGTGACCATAATTACCAATAGTGTTCAGTTTCCCTTTTTATATTAGAGTAACCCAGAAACAAATTGTGATAAAGGCTACTGCTGGAGTGGTCGAAGGTTTTACTGGAAAGCATATGACGCGTGTTCGAACTACCCCAGGGCCAGTTTGCATCCTTAGTCTTTCATTTTAATTGATAAATTAAAAAAACATGCATTTGACCCTGACTGGAATCGAACTTGCAACACCTAACACATGCGAAAACTAAGTGTGCACCCACGACCACTCCACCAGACGTTACTAATGAAATTGCTTTACTCTAATAATTAATGAGGGGTATTATTGGAAAGACATCTAAAATTAAAGCTTCCTTAATCTCCCCAAAAAAAGTCATCTAGGTCCTATATTTAGGACCGGAGGGAGTACCACGTATATTTTTGTCCCATTTTAGTTTACAATGTATATTTTTGCACCTCAAAATTACCATAACGCTGGATACCCCTTTCAAAATTTACGGTCTATATTGGCACCTTTAGCCCTTTCCAAAATCTCCTACTCTATTCAAGCATCATCGGTGGCATAAGTGATTAACAAAGGGCATTAAACAATTGCTTAAAACAAAAACATTGAAACTCTGCAACTTCTAACATACACTACGACCACAAGCATCAACCAATTGTAAATGTAGCCTCCTCCTCTTCCTACACCGAGACCCCTAAACCCTTTGAATGCTACACACCTAAAAATTTGGCTTTTACAAAGTCTGAACCAATCCTTAGAGATTAACCTACAAATCCTTCCTAAAATATGAAGTATCAAGTTTAACTTTAGTTTCAGTTGATTATAGAAACCCAAAACGCTAAAAATAGGTGAAGAGCTTACTGAAAAAAAGTTGGAGACTAAGGGTTTTGGCGGCAGAGGATTACATGGACGGTTGATTATGAAGGATTACTTCAGAGTACTTTGGTGGCAGTGGCGGGTTTTCATATAAATGAGGTATTATGAAGGTTTTGGTCTTCGAAGAGAGAGAGAAAGGTGTTTAATTTTTTGAGAAGAGAGAGTGATGGGTTTGTAGAAATGGAGCGAGGGACTTTTTGTGTGTAGGAAAGAAAATTTTGCGTCGAATCTAAAAATTTCACACAATGTGGCAAGTTAAATTGAAAAGTGACGTTGAAATATCATGTAAACTAAAATAGCAACATTGGAAGTGTCACTTTTTTGTTATTAAAAAGGTGACTTTCAATAGTTCAATTTAATTTCAAAAACGTCACCGTCTCATTTTCAACGTTGCTTATTCAGAAAAGCGACGTTAATTAGATTACGTTAAAAGTAATATTTGTAACATGGATTCATTTGAGACTTAAGATAGTAATGCAGCATACTGAATTTTTTTGTGATGTATTAAATGTTAGAATCTTAAGTTTTGATGAACACTAAAATATGATAGATCATAATGAACACTTAGGAAGAATTAGGAAGAATTATATGAAATTAAAAATCCTAAGTTAGAATACAATCGGATGTAAAATCACAACCGGATGACTTAGAGCAAAAACAACGTGACTAGCGCTTGCGGATGTAGCATGCATCCGGTAGCGGAAGTGAATTTAACACTAAGTCTGATCCTATATAACCTAGTCTAAGTATGATTGCTTCCCATAGCAAAAATGCTTCTCATTGCACTCGATTATATATTACTCTGTTGGACTAACATTTATGTGCAGAACCTAGTTTCGCTTCCGATAGCAAATAAGCTTCCGATAGTGAATGCTCTTTGCACTGGGATCTTTAGACTAACACTTGCAGATTGAAGCACTCACTTCTGATAGCAAAAGTGCATCCGATAGTGAACACTCTTGTATTACACACTTGCACTAAAGCGTGCAGAACGAAGCTTTGTCTACCGGTAGCCAAGATCCATCCGATAGCAAGTACAAGAGTCAGAGACCGTACAAGTGATCAGATGTCAGAGTTGTTTTTTGTCAGAACAGAGATGTCAGAGTTACTTTTCAGAAGTCCTCTGTGCAGAATAAATTAAAAGCAAAGTCAACCCTGCTAAGCATTAATGAAGATGTACTTAACAAGGGATCAACGGCTATATTCAAACGGACATATTCCAAATTGCCGCCCAAGCCAGTGAGTGTTGGTAGCTGAGTATAAAAGAAATATCTTCAGCATTCATAAAAGGAGAGACGAAGAACTGCAAGCTTATTGTCTGAGATATTGTTGTCTACATTCTTCTTATCTTCTACTCTCTGGTCTTAGAGTTGTAATATTCTTAGAGAGAATTCTTGAGAGAATCATTTGTACTTAAGTGTTCATCATAATCAGTTCATAGAGTGAACATATTATCAAATCCTCTAATTGATAGAGGCTGTTCTAAAGCTTGGTGCTTGAAGAACAGTGCTGTAACATTACAAAAGTAAGGGGGAGTATTTAGAGGTTTTCTAAATCTCCAAGGTTTGCAGGTAAGCCCTTTGCAAAACCTGTGGGTTGTTAGGTGAACCCGTGTTCGTAAAACCTAAGGTGTAAGGGCTTTCTTGTGCCTAGATTAAACAAGAAGTTTAGTAGATTGAAAATCGCAGGCGAAGCCTGGGGACTGAATGTAGGTCTGGAAGTGACCGAACCAGGATAAATTTGTGCGTGCTTATTCCGTCTTTAATCTTCTCATTTCCAGCACCACACCATCATATACTTATTTGTGCATAGTATGATTAATCGTCATCTACATAAAGCACAAGAAGTCATGTTTTAAAGAGCATTTTAAAGTTTTATTCTGCCACCCAATTCACCCCCCTCTTGGGTGACAGCCACACTTTTCATTAAAGTCTAATTTTCGGTGAAAAAATTCACAAAAGTTGGAAGTGTATTGAGATTATATTAGTTAAGCTGCTCTTGTTATATGTTATATGAATATCGAGATTATATTAGTTAAGCTACTCTTGTTATATGCTACTCCCTTCGTTCCTAAATATAAGATCACTTTATGTAGGAGAACTTGTTCCTAAATATAAGATCACTTTAATTTCTAATTTGACTCAAGTTTTCCCTAAATTACCCCTATACTCTCTTCACCCAAAAAATAGTGGTGACTGCACATATTAAAGGTGTAACTGCACATCCATTTTCCATATAAGAGTGGCTTAACATTCATCCATGAAAAAGTGATAAAATTCTATACATTTTTTTCATTATTTGTGATCTTTATTATTTTCGAACAATTCACATGGATATTGAATCCGAAACATTACTAATCAAATTTCGTAAGTTCTTTTCATAAGGAAACATGCAATTAATACGTAAAAGGAAATCAAAGATGCCAATATCATAAAGTGTAATTTCATTATTGAAATAACAACGATTTAATTGAATATATTCGATACTATCATAAAGTGTCAAATTAAGCTTAATCGTCATGTAAAGTCTAAAATCGTACCTTGGCGTTCAGTTCATATATAAGAAGGCATAGCTTAGGAGAGAAAATCTCATTCATTATTTGTGAATTTTATATTCTTGAGAATCCTAAATATGATGAAGCCGATGATTTTCTCTCCTTTTGTGTTCATACTATTCTGCCAATGTTTTTGGGTTATCATCGCTGAAGATTGTGGAGGAAAGGCAATTGCATATACAATTACTGTTGGCCAATCTGGTCAGTTCAAAACAGTTCAAGCAGCAATTGACTCAATAAAAAGCAACAATGCTCAGTGGGTGAAAATTCATATACAACAAGGAAAATACATGTACGTTAAATTTTCTTGAAGAAAATTATATTATATTTTGTTCCTTTCATATTGGTTTTTAAAAATTTCTCGTACAACCAACTTAGGGGGAAGGGAGGACTACTGCAATCATAAAGTCTTTTAAGATTTTCAATTTCTTCTATGTGTTCCCTTTAGTTGTTAGACATATTTAACCAATAATTATATTTGATGAGATTATATATGTTATATAAATTAGGTAATATAGAATGTTTTGAATATTTTTTAAAACCACACCCTTATTATTATTTCTTTAATTTCCATCTATATTCGAATTATGGTTTTATCAACAAATTGAAATGTTTTGTTGTACAGAGAGAAGGTGCAAATTCCAATAGATAAACCATGCATCTTTTTGGAAGGTGAAGGCAGAGGGGTTACTACAATCACCTACAATGACCACCAACAAACAGATACAAGCGCCACCTTCTCTTCCTTTTCAAACAATATCGTTGCAGCTGGAATCAGCTTTGAGGTAAGTAGTATATGAAACACTATGTACATCGATCTTATTAAACTATAGCACCAAAATAAATAATTGAAGGGATTATGAATATTGTTTATGCCCCAAATATGCTAGAGATTTCTAGCCTTTTGCATGGTATATAATAACAATGATATGCGTTCTCACGTTGAAAACAATATGATCTGGTCAACAATCCATTATAGCACAATTTCAATTGGGCAATGACCCTATTTTGCCATCCAAGTAATCACTATGCACCACTAGGCACCTTAAACTAATACCGGGTACAATTTCACCCTTGAAATAATAAAAGTGATTCAATTTTCCATTGACTAGACATACCCACCAACAAGACTCATCCACGTGTCAGCATTACATTCGCCATGGGGTAAAATTGGACTACTTTGGTTACTTTAAGTGTGAAATTGTACCCAATGTTAATTTAGGGTCATCAATGGTTCATGGTGGTTACTTGAAGGGTAAAATATGGTCATTGCTCATTTCTCAATTACATAATTTAAAATCCAAACCTTTCAGTATTTTTTTTCTGAAATATCTTTATCATTTGAATGTAATTTTTATGTTATAAACATTTATTCTTATTTTGTATAAGAAATGCGCCCAATAAAAATATTAAAATTCATCATAAATTGTGGGTGTAGAATTCGATTGATCTCTTCACGAAATTAGAATATGACCAAATCATAAATGGAGAAGCAGTGGGTATGATGCCAGCACTGGCGGCGAGAATATATGGTGACAAATCTGCATTTTTCGATTGCGGCTTCTTGGGTTTTCAAGATACACTTTGGGATGTTCATGGTCGTCATTATTATAAAAATTGCTATATTCAGGGTGCCGTAGACTTCATCTTTGGCAGTGGTCAGTCCTATTTCGAGGTAATAGTAGTCTACTTTAAGAAACTTTTTATGTTATTATTTTGAGGTGATACTCTAATTATTGATTATTAATTTATTGGAAAAATGCACTTTTTTATCATAAGAGATTTATACCACTTTTGCTTTATGAACTTCCATTTCAATTTAAAACTTTAAAATCGGTAGTTTTTATCTTTTAACTATGCCCTTAATAATTATTGGCTCCTAAACTTTGAACATATAATGACTTGGCTAATTTTAAACCGGTGACTTTTCCCAGCGTGACATATTCCCGTAATTTGTTCATGAGAACCCTTCCTATCTATTGACAACGACAACCCATACCTATGATGATAATAATGACATTGTCAACAACAAATGATCAAATCTCGCAATTTCTTTCAGATCCTTAGGGTTTCTTCATGATGTTGTCACACAAGAAAGAAGTTTTTGAGGAAATTAAAGTCAATGTTACTATTGTCTCAAGGAGATGTCCTCGTCAAAAAATTGGAAAAAGTTGTCACCAACAACTTAACATTGTTTCTGACAAATAGGTAAAATTAACACCGTCGCGTCACACCAAAAGCTAAGACACCTCAATTACTAATTTGTTTCAGTAATTGGGGTGTTTTTTAGGGATAAATCTAACACTAAGTCACTTTTTCAAAGCTTAGAGATCAATGATATGAACAATATAAAATTGACAAACCAAAACCCTTGATTTTTAAAGTTTAGAGACCAATGAATATTATAAACGTCATAAATTAAAGTTGAAAAAAAAACCATCGATTTTAAAAAGTCCTGTAATCAAACTAGAATCAAGTGAAATTCAAAGGATCAAATGTGGTATTATAAGTTTTCTATAACTTTATACAATATTACAATTCAATCCCATAGTTTTGCAAATATCAATATATTTTGTTTTCCAAAACCTAATATCATTAGTCTTGAGCGAATTATGTTTGAAGTACATGTTAAATGTCTGTTTTGTTTATCCATTAAATTCGGTTATAAAAGTTACAAAATAATACTCCACGGCATTTATGATAAAAAACTCTCTGTGCACTAGTATCTCCTCTAGTAAAAATTCCTTGGTTTTTAATAGTCTTAACTCATTTTAATGACTTAGAGCGCAAATGACACAACAAGCTGCTTACCACCTCATCCAATAGCTTGTTGATTATGATAAAATTTTTAAATCCATGAAAATAGCTCCAATCTAATTAATTTTATGCCCTCCAAATATTATTCTTTAACTTTATGAAATTTATAGACAAATGGTAGAACAACTAAAAATATGGGAATTATTTGTTCAAAAAGCAATATATAGTAGTTGAAAGTATAACTTTTTGTAACATATATGAAGAGATTGACATATTTGTTTTTCCTATTATTAGTGCTCTCACCATAGATTGTGTCAAAAAGCCATGCAAGGAAAACCGATTCAGATCTATCACAACTGAGCAATATATTGTGTTAGAATTCATTATACACACACAATAAAGACACACACACACACACACTCAACTACATATATAATAATATACTCATACCTTGTAAACTAATTTTAGCTTTGTTAATTGATTTGTGTAAATCTATGATAGATGATGAATTGTAACATGTGATAATAGTAGTGGCAGTATTTACAATTCAAGTTTAATTAATTAAACAACAATGAATGATTGTGTTTATTTTTCCATAGAATTGTTACATGAACATGACGTTAACTACGTCAGAGGTTCAAGTTCCTTTTGGTTATGTAACGGCACAAGGACGAAGTTCAGAGGATGATCCTAGTGGTTTTGTATTTAGAGGTGGAAAAGTTGTGGGAAGTGGACCAGTTTTCCTAGGGAGAGCTTATGGACCTTATTCAAGGGTCATATTTGATGGAACCTTTCTTGACTCTGTGGTATCTCCTCTAGGATGGGATGCATGGCAATACACGAATAGTGTGTAAGTATACCTTTTTCAAATATTTTAGTTTTATACTAGCACTCCCTTTGTTTTTTTAATACAAGACATAGTTGATTATTTGAAAAATCTAAATAAGTCACTTATAAATTGATTGTCATATGATTTCTCTTTAAATTAATTAATTTAATTTATAATCTAAGATATAACCTAATAATTTAATTTTGTTTCCTTCCCCTTGTGAAAAGGCACACTTATTAAATATCAAATTTATTAGGGAAAATTAGACCTTTGCAACCATATTTCTATATATATAAATAATGACACCAATTCTCATTGGACTTGGGTTTAGGCCATAATCGACCAATTGTGAACCATTTTCCTATACAACTAAAATAAGAAGTATTTGGTGATAAGTCAATATGTACTTCTTTGTTGAGATTTATTATTTTGATTTCTTCCAATCACTTTGCTCTTTCCCAGCACAATATGTACTTTTTTTGTTCATTTTTCTTATGTTGCATGTGCTCTAAGTTCCTTTTGTTTCTTTAATATATTATTTTCTCATTTTATAAAAAAAGGTTTAATGCTCTTAAATATCTAAAAAACTTTACCTAAGAGCTTCCAGCACCAAGAAGGATTTTTTGGACCTTTAATTCCCTAGAACTATTATTTCATAGTTTTCATGACCAAACTTTAGAGATAAACAAAAATGGCCGTTAGCCTCGTCGAACTAATAGTCAGTCATGTTAAATTAAATTCTTGTTAAATGGGTGATGACGAGACATATATTAAAGTTCTTAAATGCTCTAGAGTTTCCTTATAAGAGCAACCAACAACAGGAAGTTTCGATTTTGGAACTTGAATAACCTTGAAAAATTATTTCATAGTATTATTGTCCATTAAGTATTATGTTAGCGTCTCCACTTAACTCATCATTTTGATTACAAAGCTGAAAAATAATCATTTGAGAGTTTTTATGATAAAAAAAACTTACTAGTGTTGGTATCTCCTTGAATCTTCATGGGTATTTAAGAGTCTCAACCTTAAGAAATATTTAGTAACTTGAAAATATTTTTCTTTATAAAAAATGTATTATGAGCTAAATATATAATTAGTTTACATATTTTGAACAACATTTGAAGTTAGTTTCTTTGTAAAAAAAATTAAAGGCTTTCTGGAATTTAATATCTATTTATTTGCATTGAACTCTACACCATTGAAAATAATTCACTTTACATATGGAAATCAAGTATATCTTCTTTATATCGCTACCACTATTATGCTATCTTAAAGTCGTAAATAGATGACATATTTATCTACTTTATTTAAATATAGCGAATATATCAGTTAAATTAAAATGACATGTAAAACGAAGCAATTATTTGTTGAGAATAGCAATTATTTGAAAAACAAAGCTTGAGACATGTCCCACTATACGTTTAGGAAGAAGATGCAGCATAATTTATCATTGTAATAATAGTTTATTTGACTTAGGCATCCATCCCTTCTATGTTTGTTTGGTCGAAAACATCCCTTCTATGTTGAAACGCTACCACTTTCGATGGTGTTTTCATTTTAACTATGAAGCACTACTGGTTCAATTATTTTTATTTTCTTTGAAAACTTTGTTAAATGCATTTTTATATTTGGGGTTAAGGGTCTTAACACCTAGGAAATTTGACCTAAGGAGCTATCAACAATAGTATGCTTTTTAATCTTAAATACCCTAAAAGTACTATTTTTATAGTTTCTGTCCATTTTTTATCATGACAAGTTAAGGGAAAATAAGAACACACACGGGCATAACACCAAATGAACAATAAAGTTATGAAATAATACTTCTAGAATAGTTAAAATCAATAATCAAAACTTTCCAGTGTTGGGCATTCCTTTAAGAAAATTTATAGGGCACTCTTGAGAGCATTAATTTGATTCATGTTACACACATTCATCAAGGATATAATTTGATGTTGCATTCAATTTGACATGACAAACTTTTGTTTTGTCCATCCATTATATTTGGTCATTAAAACTATGATATAGTACTTTCAGGTCATTTAAAATCCAAAAAGACTTCCAGAAATAGTAGCTACTCATGTAAACCTAAGTATTTATGAGCCTTGACCCTTATATTTCTCCAAAATTATTGAATTACTACCATTACTCATTTGAGTACTTCTGGTTGAAATTCGTTTATATATATTACTACCTCCTATCCTAAATATAAGACATAATTGACTTTTTTTTGGAGAGATTAAGGTTGCAAAATAGGTTATTAAATCATGACATATTTGATATCTTTTTTATATTATCCATTAGCTTATAGGTAAAATAAACTAGTGTAAGATAAAAAATTAGGTAAATCAATTTATTTTTGGTTATAATTAACTTATTTTGAGTTTTTTTTAGGATTTTTCAAAAAAGTCAACTAGGTCTTATATTTAGGACCGGAGGGGTAATATGTTTTAATTGGTATAACTAAAACAAATTCCTTGCTTCTTTACTTGAAATTAATGGGAGAATATTATAGATATGTGATTTCATGAGTAGCTAAAACAAAATATTATAGAACTAAAACAAATAAAATTAAAATTTGATTTCGTTTTATGAAAAAGCCCATTTTTTTGGAAAAGAGACAAATTTCCCTTCCATGACTATAAAAGAGAAGATTATGTCTCTTATTTGATTTGAAAACAATTTGTTTTGAAGGTGGAGCAATACATAGGCCCTAAATCCAACACCAACTTTTATAGAATATTGATGCATTTTTCTAATACTCGTACACATTTTGCAGGGGCAATTTGATGTATGCTGAAGCTAATTGTGTTGGGCCAGGGGCGAATCGGGAAAAACGTGTGCAGTGGCAGAAGAACCTCTCTCCATCTCAGCTAAATCAGTATTCAATATCGTCATTCATAGACAGTGATAAGTGGCTCGAAAATATACCTCAGTAGCATGCTTTTCAACCTTTCAGATTAGCAAAGAATGTATGCATGTTTTTGCAATTTCTTGAAGTAAATCTGAATTGTCATGTGTATATTGCAATTTCATATGAGAATAACTCATTCGTTTAACTAGTTAAATATAATCCAATTCCAAAGACGTCCACGTCATCACACGAACAAGCAATTTTTGATGGAATATAATCGGAAATTTCAGCTTTCCGACTGTCGCTTTTTATTTTTTTACTGCTAATTTTACCATTTCTAATTCATTAATGACGTAATCTTGGTTCCATTTGTACACTACACAACAAAATTCGCTACTTAGAGTCAGTTACTTTTTGCACTTAGCAACGCTTTTTTATTATACATACTTAGCAACGCTTTTAAATGTATAATTTTTTTGAAAAAAACTTCATGTGTAAACACGGAGAAAAAATATTTTTATTTATGAACATATTATGGCAGATAATAGTTACAACATTACTAATATGTTTACGATTGAAATTGCCATTAAAATCGATTTTAATCAAGAGCACTCATGTCATTGTTCCTTGCCACTATTACAGCAAAAATGGGTCCCACCAAGAATCTTTTTACACAACCAAACAGGCGTATATATGTTCTTGGGCTTTATTCATCAAAGCATGTTTTATCCGAATTCATCAAAGCATTTCAAAACACAAACTCATAAATTATGCAACATATATACCGTATTTAACTATTTATGAATTTAAAAATGACTTAATATGCAATTCCACCTCGAAAGTATACTAAAACATGCAGATCCCTCTGTGCAATGTTACCCTCTATTGGCCTATTAGGTTAACACAGTTATTTCTTATGGAACATTACATGGAGGACACCTAATAAAATGTAAAAAGAAAACAAAAACAAACTGAAATATAAGACAGAAAAAAAGAAAATGAAATAAGATACAGAAAACAAAAAAGAACAAAACAAAAAGACGAAAGAAAGATAGAAGGAACCCTAGTATTCAGAAGTAGGCGAACTTGGATCCAAAATTGCTCTATCCTTTTCGATAGAGCAATAAAATTACAATATTACATGTTGTGTGAAACTGGAAGGCTTCTTTGAATTCAGCTTAATTTCAAGTGATATTCGATTTTTTTATCAACTGGGTATTCAATTTTGATTAATTTGATTCTAAACTATGGAGAAATTTCTCTTTTTGAGTGCGATTTTTTTGTGGGGTACGTTTGGGTGTGAAAAAACAATTTTGTATTTTTCTTTTTGGGTGGCAGTGATATAAAGGACAGTCAAATGGGAGGAGGGTTTAACCATGAGAGTGAACATATGGGTTTTTTTTTTTAACTGAAATTGTTGGGTTGGATCCAAGTATTTTATTTGGTTTTCTTTTTTTTTTCTGTCTTATATTTCAATTTGTTTTTCGTTTTTCTTTTTACATTTTATTAGGTGTCCTCCATGTAATGTCCACACATAAAAAGATAATGGTGATAACTAATAGGCTTACGGAAGGTAACATCGTAAAGAAATTTTACTTCCAAGCTAAAATTGCATATAAAAATATAACAGGAGATACGTTTTGGTTTACTTCCGAAAGGTAACATGAACTTATGGTTGAAGCGGATCCATTAAAATTAGGAAAAATGACAAATAAATACCTCTAAATGTCCAAAAGGATAAGTAAGGAAAACTTCCAAAAGAACAAGTAAGGAACTTAAATAAAAATTAACATTTGAAACATAGCGATTAACAACTGGAGCATAGCAATTAACAATTCACTGATTCCTTAATTGTCCTTTTGGAATACGAAGTTCCTTAAGTGTCATTTTAGAAGTTTGAGTTCCTTACTTATCATTTTGAACATTTAGAGGTATTTACTTATCGTTTTCCCTTAAAATTATACTACTATAATTTAATTAGTTGAATAATAGATTTAAAAAAATTTAAATAACCCTTTTACAAAATTTTCTACGTCGGTCAGGTAGATACCCATTTCACGTTATGTGAACATACATATGAAAATACATAACTTCTTCAAATTGTACGGTCAATCATCCCAACGATGCACTTTTCTTCGTTAGCATAACCTGCAAATCTCGTGGACCCCACTTTGGATTGAAATGGAGACTCCTCCTTCCAACGATTTCTGTTCGGTGTGCCATGCAGACTTCACAAATCCTTGCCAAGCCAATTGCTCCCACTGGTTTTGCGGTCATTTCTCTCTCACTTTTTACATTTTTCATAATATATATTCAATATTTCAATGGGATCATGACATATGTTAAATTTTGATCCTAACTGTTGAGAATGAGAAACCCAAATAGTCCCACATCGAATATAGCAAAGATCCACTAAGGGTATATATTGTGAGTTGAGTCCAAACATATTGGTTTAAGCTTTTGTGGTAGAATGAGAAGACTCGTGTTATGTGACCTATGCATTTAGATCCTGTTATCTTTTAATTGTTGTTCCTTTTATCAAGGTGACCCAACTTGTGCGCGCGAGGCCCACTCCTCCTTTGGCCCTTTAACTTAAGCTAGAACACAAGTGTATTATATACCCTATGCATTTAGATCCTGTTATCTTTTAATTGTTGTTCCTTTTATCCTTTAAATGTTGTTTGCATAGAATATATTAAAGGTAGACTAAGGGTATATATTGTGAGTTGAGTACCACCGTATTGACTTAAACTTTTGTGGTGGAATGACCAGACTCATGTTATGTGCCTTGTGCCATTAGGTCCTCTTATCCTTTAATTGTTATTTGCATTGATTATTTCTATATCTATTGACTTGTTGACAAAGGAGAATTTATATGTTTGTCATACATACATGTTGAATATCTGACCTGTTGTTTAAGTATTTGTTAAAAACTGGGATGTGAACAGATGAGAGATTTTTTTATCCTAACCTATCTAACCCTTCAATTGTTGTTTTGTTAGATAATTTTGGTATCCTTAGATTGTAGTGTGAATGGTTAGTTTATAGAAATTTCCCTCCCAAGGATCTGTGGAAAACTGAATGTCTATGATTGTTATAGGAATAAGTGATTGCTGAACAGCTTTCGGGTTATTTGGGAATAACATATTTCTGATATATCAATCAAATGAATCATATGTGATTCAATATCGTCTAAGTATAGCTCAGCTTAAGGCATATCTCAGTATGTTTCAAATAAAGAGAGTGCTGTTGGTGGGAATTTAAGATATGAGATAGAGGGGTGTTGTGTCCTGGTACACAGTTTTTAATGCTTGGAGAGATGTTATTTCATAATTAACATTATCAAGTGAAAACACTTTTTCCCGGCTTGTATTTGTCCTCCCTTTTTATAAGTTGGAATCAGTATCTATTTATTAATACTCTTTCCATTGATGCTATGTGCATACTGTCACTTTTCAAGTTTGTCTGCTCATCCGCTTTGCCCTTTTTTTTTTTGTGAATTTGAAATTTTAATATATTTTTAAACACTGGAACACATCATCAAAATTTTATGGGTCAAATTATAGGGTATACTTTCTGATAATGGCCGAGTTGATAAACTTTTGCTGGAAATATGAAGAAAAAAACTTTATGTTGCTTATAGTGTATGATATTATAACGATTAGAATGCAAAGATTATAAATATGTAGCTTCCTTTTGCATTCAATTAATTACAGTTATAATTTACAAATATGTAGTTACTTTTGAAATTGTATCATTTTGATAAATTGGTGTGTTTTGATCATGTTCTATTTTGTGAATCTATTTTTCTCGTATGTGTCTCTCTGCTTTTGGTTGTCATTTATGATTTGTGCTGGGTTTTGTCTGTGGGTTGCTGAGTCATCTTAAGAGGTTCAATATCATATAGTGGCAGAGGGGAAAGATTGTGGGATAAGGAATGCATATAAATGTTCTCAAGAAATCAGACAGGAAAAGAAAACTCAGTTCAGCTGCAAAATTGATTTTTGTCTTGTTGATTTCTGATTTTGAAATCAGTTTTTTCAATTGTTTTCCTGTCTGTTTCCACTACTTTCTTATAGCACTACTGGTATCACTTTGCTTTCATTGGTGATGTAATGTTCATTGCAATTTCGTAAGAGATCTGTTTTCACCATGGATAAATTTAACTATAGGTGAGATTTGCATAATCAATGTACGGAAACAACAATGATGAAGATCTTCATGAGACAGTTTCTTACTAAAATAAGCTGAGGATGGATGGCCTCTAAAATGTGATTCACTGGGATCCAATTTAATATCTCATCTTTATAAGATTCAAACTGACTTCTGGATTGCTTTTCTCTGAAGTTTTTATAGACGGAAAACTTCTAGCTGTGTATAGATAGATATCAGATAGATATCATAACTAGAGTTAGGTAGATTTCCCTTCATTCATGGTTCAATATGCTTATTTTATATCCCCAACAACAACAAAAAAATGAGCCTTCAAAGATTTTAGAATGCCATTTTGATTTATTAAAAAGTAAATATTGACCCACACACAAGTTATTCAAATAATGAAGATTTCATCCACTCATCCTCTTCACAGGAAGTTGTATTATGCAAGTATGGAACCATGGATCAACTGTCAGACCATGTAGATGCCCATTATGTCGCCGTGAAATTACATTGCTGGTTCCAACTGAGAACTTCTTAAGGCAGCGATATGACCCTGAAGTTTCTGAGGTTCTACGAAAAATTGAAGCTTATAACCGCATGTTTGGTGGTCAGGCAACTGGTCTTGTTCAGGTAATTATGTATAAATGATTTCCTTTTGTTCTCTCTTTTCTTGCAATTTTCTCCGTTCAATTTCTTTGGCTCTATGAAACACCTCTCCTTTCCATACTGATAATAAGACTTCCGCTAGAAAATGAACAAAAGTAAGGAATATGTGAATATTAATGAAATTGTCACTGCATAACAAGGGAAGGAGAGATGTTACACCCAAATATAAAGTGACAGACAGAATAACAGATTACAATGAACAGAATCAAAACATGATATAAAGCCACAAACACTACTGACCTTTTATTTTTAACACAACAGCTTTGCCAAACTTTTGAGAGGTCTGGCTCTCTCCAGCTGAAGGGCAACTTCCAAATTCTTCTCTGCCCTCCGTGCTGAATGAAAGAGATGATTCTTCAACTCCAAAAAGTGCCTCTCTAAGTCCACAACCCATGGTTTTTAACTATAGCCTTGTTGGAGTTTTGGGCTCCCCCAGAATAAATGCAATAATGGGGATTTTTCAATGATTCATTAACTACTTAATTAACCATTCATTAATTGGCATAGTAAAATAAGTTAAATCTGATGAGTCAAATTTCAGCAAGCCTATCACTGATGACACGAGTCTGAGTTAGATTTAATGAACCATATTAGCAAAGAATTAAGTCTATATTTTAACTTAATATATATTCTGAATATACATAATCCAGTTAGTTTTAGTTAAATATCTGTGTTTTAAATGAATTGAAATTGAACATACTTTAAGTCAAATCTTCTATTTCACTAAGAAACAGAGAGTTGTTGAGAAAACTCTCATCACATAATTTGTTGGGTATTTTAGGTTCCCAAAATATTCCCAGCCTATTACTAGAAGTATAAGGCTAGTGTTTTTGTGTTTACTTGCTCAAGTCATCTGACTAAGTCTCCTCTTTTCTTAAAATTTTCTTGTGTTGTGCTTGATTTTGCCATACCCATTTGAACTCTAGTTCTCTAGTAGTCTGAACAAAGTTTTAAATATGTTCGGGCATTCTTTTGAAAGCTCCAAGAACTGGACGTGTTTCTGTTCCGTTTCTTATTAATTTCGCATTCTTTTAACTCTAGTTCTCTACTTTATTTCTCAATTTCCCCCCAAAATAGCTAGTCAAACCTGTTACCAACAAAGGTGCCTTTCCCATATCATGTATTGTCCTAAAAGTTCCTTTCCCTGTCTCATTTCGATATGTATTTATAATGCATTAGACTCTACTTTTTGTTGTTTTTACTGGTTGGACCTTGATAACATAAGTGGGTTCTACGTGGTTCAATCAGGTATTCTAGATGAATGTAGAAGTGAAAACGAGAATAGAAATCTTTTATTGTTGACATCTTTTAAAGATTAATCTGATTTTTTGATATAGAATTGATATTCTATAATTAAGAAATTTAGATTATAGGGGAAGAAGAAAGAAACATAGAGGATTCAAGACAAGAAATAGAGAATAGAGGGGTCAAAGAGAGAAGAGGCCGTCGGCCATAAGAGACAGAGAGACACCGGCCGTCGGCCGTCAAACACAAATCAACTCATATTCAAAAGACAAGACAAGACTACAACAAATGAAACCTAAGTCAAGTTATATAGCCTTGACACTAATAAAACATAATAATAAAATAACAAAACATAATAACAAACCCAAACCCTAATTACCTAATCAATCTAATTAATTGACTCAATCAATCTTTTAATAATTGACTAAATCAATCAATTAAATCAAATACTTATTTATTTCTAAAATAACATAACATTTTTATTCATCTTGGATTGTCATATAATTTATTTAATGTGTTAGTCCGATGATTATTTCTTTGATATCATATTTGTGATACAAATGTTTCCTAGAAAGTAATTAACTTCTCCTACAAGTTAACTAATATGTTAGTCTAATAACTTAATTTCCTAGTACTATAATTAATAATTTTGACTAAAATTCTATTAATACAAAATAGGAAATAATAATATTAATTCGATAATTCTAACAACAAAATAATATCCCTTTTGACAGAGAATGCAAGATCTTCCTTTTCTCTTGCGAAGGCTACTGCGGGAGCTGATGGATCCTCACAGAACACATCCTCTTGCCATTAAGGCTCGTTTCTATATTGCAGTTAAGTACAAGTACAACTTTACATTGGTAAATGATTTTAGTTTTAAGATAATATACACATAGTTTTCATATTTGCTTTTGTATATTTTTGAAGTTAACTGTCAGATAATTCTATGATGTGATTAATGTCACACAGCCTTTCGGTTTTAATGTCAGTGTGTAGTATCTGCAATCTTGATTTTGGGAAATGAACACTTACAATCCAAATTACGTTGGATGGTCCCAATTCGCTCCTCTAATCTCATAGTAAAGTTTCCTTTGTACGCGTAGCATTTTTTTCATTTAATTGAGATTTAGTATTATGCTTTTGGTATGAAATTGATTGGAGACTTGATGATGTGGAATGACCAGTTTCACTGAGTAGAATGAGATGCCCAATAGAGTAGGATGTGTTGGTTGTTGTTACCACTTCAATAGTGTTAGCTTTGGGAAGCAAATCTTGGTTTTCGTTTCCCTTGTGATGGACCTGGAAGAGGACGTTGTTCCCCGTTTTTCTTGTGATCCCATCGAATGAAGCTAAGATTCTCGTATTCAGAAATTCTAGTAAAGAGCTATTCATGGAGCCTTATGGCACGTAGAATGGAATGCTTAACAAACTACTTATGTTTGTTATTTCTCCCATTTTAGTAGCTAGCTTTTGAAATGGGATTTCCTTTTCTTTCTTTGCTACCAGTCAGAATAAAGTTGTTTTGGTGAATTATCATGTGCAAAGTTCTCATTGTGTCTTTTATACAGGCGATAACAAGTGCTATGTACATTATAAGCCCCGTTGACCTTATCCCAGAAGGTACATATGCTCAGTGTATACTTGTTTGAATAAACTTGTGTAATTATTCCAGCAATTATCAATAACATTGCTTCTTCTTTTCATTCCTGCAGCAATATTAGGAATCTTTGGTTTGTTGGATGATCTCCTTGTTGCGCTCATCTGTTTCCTCTATGTTGCCTCTGTTTATAGATCAGTTCTCTATTTCCGTCATGGGGGCTCCCGAGGCTGAACTTACATAAATTTGTACTCAATATCCCTTCATGATATATGCTCATGTATTCTGTTGTTTTGTCCATGATTTGTTGTATACTGAATACTTATATTTTACTCTTGTATTTTTTCCTCGCAAATCAAGATTTATAGGCTCGTTTGGTTCGTAGTATTGAATTCAAGGAAATGTGCCTGGAATAGGTTTGAGGTTGGGATAGTGACTAGTGTTGGGAATGAGTTGCAAAATTATGTTTGGGTCATGGTGGCACTGGTCAAGGGATTTGTAAACTTAATACAAAAAACAAAATAGAAAATGCAAAATAACTAAAATACTTCCATCTCCCCCAGAAGAAAGTTTCTTTGTTGAACATGAACAGTTCCAACTCGATCAAAATCGTGGAGATTCTGGTTCAAATCTCCACCCACAGAAGAACACATCCAGATCTAAGGTGTGAATAGTGAAAGCCATGATATTCAATTGATGTATGTGCAAGAGTAAGAGAGGAACTCGATGGTAATAGCAAACAAGAATAAAGTGATAGACCACAGAAATAGACGCGGTGCCAAAAACACATTTCATTCCTCTTGCTTAATTGGGTACATATAGCCAGGTAATAGAGAGATTGCTGGTAAAAAAAGGTAATAGAGAGATTTACATGATCTAATCACATCCTATCAACCAATTCAAAAATAATCATATCAACATACGTGTTAATCTCTGATTATAAATATAATCCCTATTTAGATAGATAGATTGGGTCCTATAAACTAATTATAGGAATATAGGGCCTATTATAATTAGTTCCGATTTTTCTCTAAATTATTCCTATTGATAGTCGTTAATGACAAACAAATAAAAGGGGAGGGTGGGGATAAAGGTGATCTCCGGTTAGGATTTTTTTTTATTTCATCTGGTTAGGATCTAATTACAATATCAAATGATTTCAATTAAATTAACTACCATACTTAAACTAATATTCTTAATCTAATTAAATAAGGTAAATAAGTTTTATGTTTAAAACCGAGGGAGTAAAATAAAGAAGAAATAAAAATATTATTTCTTATATCAAAATTTTAGAAAATGGATGTAAATTATGTTAATTAATCAACAAAATAGTAAAATTCAAAGGACAATAAATCTAAAACATTCTGGAAATCAAATCACAACAAAACTGGAAATCTCCTTGGAAACTTATGAATTCTTTTGTGATTCTCATCAAAGTTGCAATTGAATTTCCATAACCCGTATGAAGAGTATCAAAACGTTTGTAGCTTTTTCTAACATCAAATGGTATTTCGAAGTCTAAAAAATCATGACATCAAATACTAAATTAAAGCCTCCAACATTTCACAACTTAATTTCCCATTTACATTTGGAACTTCCAAGACGTTTTTGTTTCTTTACAACATGAAGGTGAGTGTATTATTTAGTCTCAAAAAATAGTGGAACCAAACAAACATTAAACATCAAACATTCACATTTGGATTTTCAAGTAATTTAATATCGGTTTCACAGGGAGGAAAATGAAGTTTCAGAATTAGTTGTGGGAAATATGCTGAAGTTTATTTTATATTGTAGGGCTTAATTGATTTTTCCCTATTTTTCATGACAATTATTTCGACGATTCTCATTTTTTTTCCGACAAACGAAATGCTTCCTTTTTTCATGATCACCTTTGCCTTTTTGAAGAGGAAAGCACAAGACTAAAGGTGTAGCTTTAGACTAAGAAAGTCACGAAATTATGATAACTCTTTTCAACCGCAAAGATTGTTTTTCAATCATATGATATTATCATATTACTATTACTTCAAATAAACTAACATGAAGCTTAGCTATGAAGGAAACAAATAACAAAAAATATTAGAAATTATCAAAGAAAATAAAGCGTGTTTATTAGAAATTATGTTCTTAATTTGATTAAAAACGAAGTTCCCTTTCGTCTGTTCATTTTAACATGGTAAACATGGTAGTTAAGTGATTAAATATGTTGTATAATGATACGACGTTTTATTTACAACGTATTTACAGATTATTCCAACATCTACCTTTATTATCATGAGAATCGAATGAGAAAAATTATAAATCATTCATTAATAACTTTTAATTAAGTGGACTACTAATGTTGGGGGTAAATTTTATTTACACCAGTGGGTGTAAATAGATGAGAAAGTGTGTTTAAATCCGGGGCATGCTCTCATTGAGAGATATGACAACTTTACCTATGTGGGCAACACTCTTACCCTTAAAGTCCGGATTAATAGGTTGACAATATGATATAGATTATCGAATGGTTTTTAACCAAAAATAATTCATCTTCTATGAATGGATTTATAATAAGGATTATCCGATTATGGTAGTATGCATTTTTGTTGAAAGACAAATATAAATACTTTATATTCATAAAATATAATGAAATTAATGCAAGTAATTGCTGTGAAAAAAATGATCATATCATAATTATGTATTGAAACCAGGGTAACTAACAACACCATGTTTTTTTGGTGCCGAGAAAGAAATACAGCATTACTATATAAATTAAAGAAAATAAGGTTCAAGGCGCCATTTTTTATTGCTATTTTTTTTACCTGAAAGATTGCAATCCATTACAGTCAGACATGTTGCATGATTATAACAGCGACAATTGCTAGCTGCTGCAACCATATTATTGGAACAACAGCAACTGTCAAAATAATGTTAATGTGATTTGCCAGCTTTTAATATTTTATGACAAGGCTACGGCAAAAATTGACATATTAGGAGCCAAAATATCTCACACCTGTCAGGAGGAGGGAGCAAAGAATACTAAACGTAGAATCTTAGGACCGGAGACTGCCAGTGATACTGAACTCTGATCAATTATGTTTTTAATTTTGTTCAATGTTTCTGGGCAATTCATATTCCCGGTGTATATGAAAAAAAAACAGAAAATTCTTATGATGTTGATTCGGTCATTCTAATTTCACTGTCGATAAGATCTTGTTAGAAGGTAATACATATGTAACTTAATAAATATATTGCTTAGGCCTACGTACATGTTCTTTTTTTTTAATTAAAAAGGTAAGTATTGCACTAATAGCGTGAAATAACAAGTGGAATCAAAATCACAACACACTCATAAATGAAATGTCATACCACTAAGCGCTAGAAGGCCTTTGGTAGCCCACATACATGTTCTAACTTCTAACTATATTGAGACCCACTCATTTATGCTTAAAATTATTAGAACAAGAGTTAGTGCATTCATTACCTTCTTTATGGATATGGGTATATATGGCTAAAATTATCATTATTTCATCACCATATTTTTCTTCTTTAATCTTCTTCATGGCGTCTTGTAGAGTGATTGTTTGATTGGTCATGAGAATTCATCATATAGTACTCTTTCACCACAATGATAGATTTTCTCACAATATATAGCTATGTGTAACAATATATTATACTCCCTCCGGTCCTAAATATAAGACCTAATTGACTTTTTTTGGAGATGTTAAGGTTACAAAATATGTTATTAAATTATGACATATTTGATATATTTTTATATTAGTCATTAGTTTATAAGATAAATAAACTAGTTTAAGGGGGAAAATTAGGTAAATCAATTTATAATTGACTTATATTTTGCTTTTTTAGGATTTTTCAAAAAAGTAAACTAGATCTTATATTTAGGACCCGAGGGAGTAACAATTTGTAAATTTAATTTTGCCTGATTTCAATTTGTAATTAAGTTGGTTAAATTAATTCACCGAATATAATAAATATGAAAATTTAAAGGGTAAAGGTGCAAAAATGGGTTCAAACTATTACGCCAGGAGCACATAGGAGTAACAAGTATTTCCGGACTCAATTCTGGGACTGAAGAATAAATATTGGTGCAATATAGGGAACGTCGTTTATGTTGACCGACGTTGACCATTAAAACCCGACGTGGCAGGGGAAATGAATTGTTTTGCTGATGCGGAACACCACATAAGCGAGCCACGACAGCAAAAAAGTGTCACATAAGCACGCCACGTCAGCAAACAGTGCCATATAAGAACGCCACGCCAGCAAAAATTGTCACATAAGCGTGCCACATCAGTAAAAAAATATTTCCCCCACCACATCAGCGTTTAACGTTCAACGTCGGTCAACATAAACAGTGTTCCCTATATTGCACCAATATTTATTCGTCAATCCCACAATTGAGCCCGGAATACTTGTTACCCCTATGTGTTTCTGGCGTAATAGTTTGAACCCATTTTTGCACATTTACCCAAATTTAATATGAAATATAGTATCATAGTAGGCACCAAATCATATTAAGGATCTATTGGAGTAATTTGATGGAGAAATAGTATAGAAAAAAATAGATGGGTTAAGAAACATCAGATGTGTGATTTATGTAATCTTTGTTAGAATCTTAAGTTTTGATGAAGACTAAAATATGAAAGAATGAATCAAGTACTTAGAAAGCAATAGGTTAACATAGAATCCCAAGTAAGAGTACAACCGGATGTGGATTTACTTCCGGATAGACTAGGACTAGCGCTCGCGGATGAATGACTTATCCCCCAGCGAGAGCAAGTAATTCACTAGGGAAATAACTTAGTCCATAAGCACTAGATATACAAAAACCTTAAGTCTAAGCTAAGATTCAACCGGATGTGAATTAGCCTCCTGTTAGATATAGACTGGCGCTGGCTGTTGGAATAGATATCCCTAAGCGTCAGTGAAAGTGAGCAACATCCAGTAGAAGTGCTTCCGATAGCTTAGTGACTAGCGCTGGCTGTTGGATTGAATGAACACTGAGCGAGAGTGAGTAATAGTGAACAAAATCCTTCATCCAGCGGATTTACTTCCGGATGGAGAAGTGCTTCCGGATGCAAGGAAGACCTCTTAGACTAAGAACACTCCTACTGCATGTAACTATATGTTAATATTGTTAGACTAACACTCAGTGCAGCACACTAAGTAGAATTGCTTCCGGATGTGAACCTGCTTCCGCAAGCAATCAGAATGTCAGAGTGTTCAGAAATGCAATGTCAGAATGCTTTTGTCAGAGCAGAGTTGTCAGAGTTGCTTTTCAGAGATAAAGCAAGTCAACCCTGCTAAGCATTGATGAAGATGTACCTCTCAACGGTAACATGGGATTAACGGCTATATTCAAACGGACATATCCTATCTGCCGCCCAAGCCTGAATATTGAGGCCGAGTATAAAAGGAACATCTACATTCAGAAGAGAAGTTGGACGAACAGAGCATATTATCTGAGAAACTATATTCTACATTCCTCTCATCTTCTACTCTCAGATCTAGATTTGTAACATTATTAGAGAGTAATTCATTTGTACTTAAGTGAGTAACATCATCTATTCTTAGAGAGAATCATCTGTACTTAAGTGTTTATCACAATTAGTTCATTGAGTGAACATTTTATCAAATCCTCTAATTGATAGAGGCTGTTCTAAAGCTTGTGCTTGACGAACAGAATTATTATCTTACAAAAGTGAGGGGGAGCATTTAGAGGTTTTCTAAATCTCCATAGGTTGCAAGTTAGCCCGCAAAACTTGTGGTTGTAAGGTTGCAGGTGATCCCATTGTAAAACCTGTGGTTGTAAGGTTTGCAGGTGAGCCCGTTGCAAAACCTGTGGGTTGTTAGGTGAACCCGTGTTCGTAAAACCTATTGTGTAAAGGCTTTCTTGTGCCTGGTTGAAACAAGAGGTTGAGTGGATTGAAAATCTCAGGTGGAGCCTGGGGACTGGATGTAGGTCTGGAAGTGACCGAACCAGGATAAACTCGTGTGTGCTCATTCTGGCTGTTTTAATCTACACATCAAGCACCACACCACTAGATACTCACTTGCGCTTGGGGTAATACATCGTCACTCTCATCAAGCACAAGGAGTAAAGTTTTAAAAGGAAGAATCTATACAAGTTTTATTCTGCCACCCAATTCACCCCCCCCTCTTGGGTGACAGCCACGCATTTCATTTGGTATCAGAGCAAGGTCACTTGTTTAAAGGATCCAACGATCTCAAGTGGAAAGACCTAGGCTGACTTGGGTTATAAAATGTGTTTTGAAGGTTTTGATCATACTATCCCACCCTTGTTAGAAAACACTGATTTTTACATATGGAAGGCAAGGATGAAAAGTTTTGTGTTATACTCGAGTTTCAAAATGTGGGATGTCTTTGAAAAGGATTCTGATTTCAAACCAAAAGTAAACTGGACTGAAGAGGAGAAAAATTTATTTTACTTAAACATTAGAGCAATGCAGATTTTGTACAAAAGTTTAACAGACAGTGATTTCCAGAAAATTAAACATTGCTCTAATGCTAGAGATATTTGGAATACTCTTAATGCTATGTATGCTTCTAACCACTCTCTTGAAAGTGAAGCTGTCCAAAGCTCCTTTTGTGCCCCTTATGAATCAACTGACGGTGAGCTACAGGAAGCTGACATTGAGAAAGCCAGCGTCAGTGAAGAGAGTGTTGATCTCCACCTAGAAGATTCAGAAACTGAAGAAGATAAGGTATCTGAACTTGAACCTTCTGAATTGCAAGATATGTATGATAAGTTACATATTGAATTCTGTAAACTTGCAAAAGAAGTTCTAGGATTAAGGAAAAAGAATAGGAAACTTGAGGAACTCATTATCTCTTCTACATCCAAAGGTTCCCAAGTTCCCTCCATAGAAAAACAACTAGTGCTGCCCATAGAAAACCAGCTATCGAGAGCGGAAGCTTCAACACATACTGGAAATTGTTCCAATTGTGAATCCCTGGTGAAGGAAAAAGAAAAGTTTTCAAAAGACCCTGAAACTTCAAAAGTTGATTTAAAAGAACAGAGACTCTTTGAAAACAAAATTGACCAACAAAATAATGATAAGAAATCCCATTCTGAATATCATTCCATTATCTGTCATTATTGTGGTAGATCAGGTCATATTTCTCACACATGCAGTCTTAGAAAAAATTTACATATGAGAAATAAATTTATGAGGATCTCTAAAGGACAAGTAAGGTCCAGCACTAACCATGTAGGACCCAAGTACAAATGGGTACCAAAACTTCCTTCCAGTGCCTTACTTGTGCAGGAGAGATCAAGAGTTCCTCTTGTCCCAAAGAAGAGAACTCATGGTGAAGTCACTGTTGCAACCACCTGGTCCAATCATAAGAAGCAGTACACTACCACAAGGAACAAAAGTTCTGTCACAAGGATGAGCTATCACAGAGTCCCACTCAACTATCCTGAGAAGAACAAGAGAGAGAGAATTCCTCGATCAACATGGAGAAAACCTATGAACTCTGTCTCTCATAAGACAGTGATTCAAACCCAGGATAAGTATAGAAGATCTCCTTGGGTAAGCAAGGAATCACTTAGAGTCAAAGTATGCGAAAGTAAAATCTCTTATGCAAGTGTTAGATGGGATTATTGAGATTTTGCATCAAGCATCATAGACATGAACATTATTTTCTTAAGAAAAGAAAGCTCAAAGAAATTCACAAAGTTCATAACCTACATGCTGTCTGGCTGTCATGATCAAAACCATGTACATATAATCATAGTTGATTCTAAACGGCATAAGCATAATTAATGACTCAAGTGCATGTGGACTTTACACTTCCTACAAACTGACCTGTCAGATCCAAGTTTGGAGACTGAGAAATGGAAAAGGGAATTACTTGGTATTTTGTAGGAAAGGAGATCCAAAAGAACAACTATATTCAAGACCGTACATGGTCTGGGCAAATGGTCAAATCTGAACAAGATGTTCTTCATGCTGGGCTACTGGTGCTATTGCCCTTGAAATGGAAAAGATCAAGCACCACCAGCCAAAATCAAGCAAGCTACTACTTGACGCAAGTGTAGCTTTGGTGATGTCATTCTTACCCTTTCTCTTATCTACATGATTAACCTGGTAATGAATGCATGCTTATTCATCCCATCGGCAATTGACATTTATGTATCTAAGATTAAACTTCAAATTGCCCTATGAAATGAATAAGAAGAATATGTAGCGTCTAGCCACACATGATTGACTTAACCGTTTCAAAATATAATGATGCTTATGTGATGTTCTTTACAAGCCAGTGATGATCTTATTTTGAAAATGTTTTTAATCACATCTTAAGTCTCCATCTACTAATGATCTCAGTTCAAGCCTGTGGTTAAGTGTGTTGACAGATTATGAAAGCTTGAATGATATGGATGTACAAGAGAGAACGTCAACGAGTATGCTCTTTGACAAAATGAGAAGAAATGGCTGTTCTGAAGTCAATCTTGAGGAAATCTCGCCAATCTTCTTATATGAGCATTTCTTTCCATTACTCTTTATGTTGTGCATTTTTCTCTTGTCAGACATACATTAGGAATCTTAGGAAATGCCTGGAATTAACCTCTGCAAAATCTGATAAATCCAAGAGCAAATGCCAATAGGATAAAAGCCTAAGTGAGAGTAGATAACTAGGCTGGAAAGAACTATTAAGAATCTCTACCCACTGAAAGCCATATATACTGGCACAATATCACAAGCCCAGTACAATCTGAATTAAGTTAAAGCTTGATGATATTCTACGAATAATGAGATCATGTTAAGCATATTTGAAAGAACTTGATATGAGACTTGAAAATTATTCTTGTGATCATATGCTAAGAATTTGACTGCTTTTGTAACTTCGATTCATTCTTAAAGCTAAACTATTATGTGGACATTAGGAGTTTTTAGAATCTCGTTGTATTTACATTTCACATGTCTTCACAACCTAACACGAACATCCTTAAAGCATATTTGTTAAATTATACCTGTGCATGAAACTCTGAAAATATGCAAGATACTCCCTGTGCTATCACTTGATATTTAGCCAAAAGAGTATGAATGGAGTTCATGACTAGATAGTGAAACTGAGAAATTGTGAACTACATTTCAAAGACTGCTTTCACATTATTATTACTCCTACTTTTCAAAACCAACATGCAAGCACATTTTCTTGAGATTATTATACTAAGCTAATTAACATAAGTTTGTAACTAGGAATGTCCTCAGCATGTATACTAAGGCTAAATCTTAAGTTTTCCACTGACCATCCGGAAGCGCATGTGCTTCCGCTAGCACCTGCAGATCTCCAATGGAAAGGTTCCCTAGTATGAAAGATGAGAGCTATCAATGCTAAATCCAAAGACCCTCACATCCAGAAGCGGATACACTTCCGGAAGCATGTGCAAGAATGGTTTCCCAACTACAGACATAGCTACCAAACAACCACTGAGGGTTGATCAACTTAGTCTTATAAGGAGAAATTGGGAATGATAAAATGAAGTTTAAATCTTCAGAAAACATCTGTGCTTAATTGCTAAAACCTGCCAAATGCACTAACTTAGGCATCGAAGTGCCAATCTTTAGCTGTTGCAGGTCCCACAATGTTAAATCTTAAGTTAAGACCAACCGGAAGCAAAATCACTTCCGGATACTCTTTGACTGGCGCTGGGTGATTATTCAAATCAACAGGGAGCGCCAGTGTCTGGGTAAAGACACATCACTTCACAAAACGTTTCATCTTCCTCTATGAGAAGTTGTGCCTCCTCTGACAAAGCAAAGTGACACATGTCAAAAGGTGTGCCGTTCCAATTAAATGTTTACATTACCCAATGTGCAAACATGTGTTTTCATCTGAAGAGTCATGCCCATTTTACCCTTAGTAACTTTGCATATAAATAGGTTGTCATTTTCACTTTCACATTTTACTTGCACAAATTTACTCACCCACATATTCTCTGCATACATTCATTCATTTCTTCATCCTGTTCTTCATCTTCCTCATCTTCTTCTTCGCATTTCATCACAAACAAACCTTAAACCCTCACAACAATGGCCGGCTCACATGAATCCAACCCAGTTACAAAGAAACCTTCCTCATCCAAGAAACACAAGTCGAAATCTGGGAAATCTCGGCATGAACATTCTGGGAAATCTGGGCATCGTGATGAACACCATGAAGTTTCTGGGCAAACCCAGGGGCAGGATGAACATGTCCAGAATCAGCCTGGAATTTCTGGTAGAGTGGGAGAACAGCCAGACGTTTCTGGGCATGAGCAAGAGAGGGAAGCCCAGAGAAAAGGGAAGAAGAAGAAGGTTCAATTTGTTGAAGAGCCTTCTTCCAAAAGGCAAAGGGTTGAAGAGGATGACCCTTCAGTTTACAGGGATGGGGCATTGGAGCCAGTTGCCGCCAAGTTTGAAACAGTTCAACCCTACTTCAACCATGGCCTATTCATTGACTTAGCCATGATTGATGAACTAGGGTTTCCCCACCTGCGCCCTTTCCTGGAGAAGTATATGGGCTGGCTAGGAATCAACCAGGACTACAATGTCAACGTCCTGCGAGTCTTCTATCAATCTCTCTCTGGCAAAGTGAAGTACAAGAAGGTTGATGGGAAAGAGCAAATACACAGACTCTCCTTCACTGCCACTGTAAGGGGGAGAACCATCAGGTTCAACTGGAGGACACTGAATGAGATCATGAGGATCACAGAGGAGAACATGAATGAGTGGATATATCCTGAGGCGCTCAAGTACAGCAAGGAGGATCTCGTAACGTTGTATGGGACTGATGGGAAAAAGGTGTCCAAAATGTCTGACACCAACAGGCTGCTGTACTATGTTTACTCCCGGATGATGACTCACAAGGGGGGTAATTTCAATGAGTTCGCCAACATAGACAACCCATGGTTCCCCAGGATTCTCTCCCACCTGCCAATCAACCCCGGCCAGTTGATCTGTCTAGAGCTTCAGCGCTGGATAACTGGTGACAAGTCTGGTCATCTTCCCTATCCCACTATCATTGCCTCCCTCCTTGAGAAGAAGCTCATCAAGGCCACATCTGCTGTGGAGGAAGAAAATGTCAAATGTAAACCTGTGGGAGCATCCAATGTTGGGAAGATGGGCATCAAGTATGTGAGAGCCCCTAGGCCCACTCGCTCAGGATCACAAGCGGGTAGTGCTTCTGGGACTTCAGCCCCCTCTGCATCTGGAGCAGGGGATCAGGAAGTGGACTCCCATGCTGGGCCAAGCCGAGCTGCAAGAGTGCCAGCATCTGTCAGAGCCTTTGCTGAGGAAGTCAAGGAGGAGCTTCTTTTTAAGCTACCTGACTCCCTTGTGGGACCTCTCCGTGCTGAATGTGACATTGGCTTCCAGCAGCAAGGGGAGCGAATTCAGAGGCTCGAAGACAGGGTAGGCCAGATTGAAAACCACATTGCCAGGGTGGATGCAAAACTTGACCTCATTCTCCAGCACCTACAAATTCTCCAACCATCACAAGGTAACCTACCACCACCTCCTCCTCCACCCCAAAATCCTCCTCCTCCTCCTCCCTCAGGTCACCCTCAACTTCCCCCTCCTCCTCCACCTAACACTCAACCACCACAGCCACCTCCACAAAATGACCATCAATCCCCTCCATCACCAAACAATGATCACCAATCCCAACCTTCACCCAACCATGAACACCAAACCCAAGACACACCCCAACAATCTCCTAGCCAATCACCCCTTCACTCCAACAACTCCCCATCTCCACAAAACTCCCCATCTACACCTCCCTCATCCACTCGCACACCCTCCAACCCCTTAGCCGAACCCCTTGGATTTCAAACTGCCGTTCACCCCCTCAGCCATATCTATCTAGGAGAGTATCCCCGCCTTCAGCAAATCCCTGAGGATCCTCACTTACCCTTTACTCCATTTACCCCACACTCTTCCACTACCTTCACTGAATATTCCTCCACCTACCCATTCGAAGGACTATTCGTAGATCCTACATGGTTCCCCAACCAACCCACATCCCCAGAAAATACCTTACCTGCCTCTTCCCCAGAACCCTCACCCCCAACGAGCTTTGGCCCTGAACCTCCACTCTCCTCTTCATCCACTCCATCTCTGGCACTCGCCCTTGTTGATGATGACAAAAGGGGGAGAGATGCTGTTATCGCCCTCCGCCAGACCATGGACACAAGGGATGTTCTGACTCAGCCATCCCTCTGGCTAGATGAAGACATCACGGCTGCCCTCCGCCGAGCCATGGAGTCTCAGAGACTGGGCGATGCTGAGAGTCTGATTCGTGGGGAAGCCATCCGATTCATGCAACAGCAGCGCTCAGATGAGCGAAGGTCAGAATTGGCAATGGTATTGGTTGAGCAATCGAATGACCTCCCACAGCCTGAGCCTGAATATGAGCCTGAGGTTCCTTCCTCTGAGCCTCCTCCCTCAGCACCTGCACTCACTGTACTTGAGGAGATTATGCTAAAATATGGTTACACAAGGTCTGAGCCACTTGTGAGAGTGAGAGCTGTTCCTATTCCTCCTTCAGCGCCAACTTCTACTCCTGCTTCTCCAGTGGTTAAACTCAGCAAAACAAGAGTGAAGCGTGCTGTCAAAAAGGGGACAGGCATCTCTGAGCCTGCAGACAGTGAGGAAGAGCCTGATTATCAAGCGTCAGCGTTTCAGTCCTCAGTCAGAGAACAAGCTCAGAAAGTGATGGATGATATCCCACCAGAAGTTGTGGTAAAGCTTGAGGTGGAAGATCTCACCCCTGAGGAACTTGAGAGGTTTAATGGAAACAACAAACTCACCTTCGAGCAATTCACAGTTCTGGATGCTGATAGGGCTAATACTTTGGCTAAAGTGAAAGCGAAAGGGAAAGGCAAGGCAAGCTTGGCCCAGGACCCTGACTTTCCGGTCTGGAATGTAAAGATCTCCAACATTCATCTTCCTCATGGTGTCATCCCCATCAACGAGACATCACTTGGTTCTTCCTCTTCTGGGCTAAGTGAGGCCGACGATCTGAGAAGAGCAATTGTGGAGTCCTTGGAGCTAGAAAGGATTAGAAAGGAAAAAGAGGCTAGAGAACTCCAAGAGATCCTTGCTCAGATTGATCAGCAGGAAATGGACGAAGCATGGGCTAGAGTGGAAGAGGAGTATCAAAAGAATCAGAGAGGGAAAAATAACAAGCGCAAGCCTTAACCCCCTTACACTCATGCATCTATCATAACATAGCATTTCATCCTTGTGTTGTTATTACGCACTCTGTAAATTTGCTTACTATGAAATTTTTTTTTCTCATAGCTTTCATGCATAAGCTCTACTTGCACAGTTTTGATTACTTGTATATTTTATCTATCTGTGTATTACTAACTTGTAATCTTTTGCTTATCAATAATATTTGTCTAAGTTATTTGTGCCTTATTTAATCTATTGCTTTTATTCTTCTACTAATCCTTTCATATGAACTTAATCGATAAAACTAAGTTTGTCATCATCAAAAAGGGGGAGAATGTTAGAATCTTAAGTTTTGATGAAGACTAAAATATGAAAGAATGAATCAAGTACTTAGAAAGCAATAGGTTAACATAGAATCCCAAGTAAGAGTACAACCGGATGTGGATTTACTTCCGGATAGACTAGGACTAGCGCTCGCGGATGAATGACTTATCCCCCAGCGAGAGCAAGTAATTCACTAGGGAAATAACTTAGTCCATAAGCACTAGATATACAAAAACCTTAAGTCTAAGCTAAGATTCAACCGGATGTGAATTAGCCTCCTGTTAGATATAGACTGGCGCTGGCTGTTGGAATAGATATCCCTAAGCGTCAGTGAAAGTGAGCAACATCCAGTAGAAGTGCTTCCGATAGCTTAGTGACTAGCGCTGGCTGTTGGATTGAATGAACACTGAGCGAGAGTGAGTAATAGTGAACAAAATCCTTCATCCAGCGGATTTACTTCCGGATGGAGAAGTGCTTCCGGATGCAAGGAAGACCTCTTAGACTAAGAACACTCCTACTGCATGTAACTATATGTTAATATTGATAGACTAACACTCAGTGCAGCACACTAAGTAGAATTGCTTCCGGATGTGAACCTGCTTCCGCAAGCAATCAGAATGTCAGAGTGTTCAGAAATGCAATGTCAGAATGCTTTTGTCAGAGCAGAGTTGTCAGAGTTGCTTTTCAGAGATAAAGCAAGTCAACCCTGCTAAGCATTGATGAAGATGTACCTCTCAACGGTAACATGGGATTAACGGCTATATTCAAACGGACATATCCTATCTGCCGCCCAAGCCTGAATATTGAGGCCGAGTATAAAAGGAACATCTACATTCAGAAGAGAAGTTGGACGAACAGAGCATATTATCTGAGAAACTATATTCTACATTCCTCTCATCTTCTACTCTCAGATCTAGATTTGTAACATTATTAGAGAGTAATTCATTTGTACTTAAGTGAGTAACATCATCTATTCTTAGAGAGAATCATCTGTACTTAAGTGTTTATCACAATTAGTTCATTGAGTGAACATTTTATCAAATCCTCTAATTGATAGAGGCTGTTCTAAAGCTTGTGCTTGACGAACAGAATTATTATCTTACAAAAGTGAGGGGGAGCATTTAGAGGTTTTCTAAATCTCCATAGGTTGTAAGTTAGCCCGCAAAACTTGTGGTTGTAAGGTTGCAGGTGATCCCATTGTAAAACCTGTGGTTGTAAGGTTTGCAGGTGAGCCCGTTGCAAAACCTGTGGGTTGTTAGGTGAACCCGTGTTCGTAAAACCTATTGTGTAAAGGCTTTCTTGTGCCTGGTTGAAACAAGAGGTTGAGTGGATTGAAAATCTCAGGTGGAGCCTGGGGACTGGATGTAGGTCTGGAAGTGACCGAACCAGGATAAACTCGTGTGTGCTCATTCTGGCTGTTTTAATCTACACATCAAGCACCACACCACTAGATACTCACTTGCGCTTGGGGTAATACATCGTCACTCTCATCAAGCACAAGGAGTAAAGTTTTAAAAGGAAGAATCTATACAAGTTTTATTCTGCCACCCAATTCACCCCCCCTCTTGGGTGACAGCCACGCATTTCAATCTTTGTTCAAAGAAAGGTTGATGTAATCATATTATCTTAGTTTAGTTTTTAACAAAGTATTAATCCGTGACAGCGGAGAAAATTGGTTTCATTTTTTTTTAAGAATTCATAGAAGGGCTGGTTTGGTTTAGCAGTAACCTCGCTTTCCGTGGGGTCTAAGGTTATAAGTTTAAATCAGTATCTCAAATAAAAGTAGGAGTATGGATGCCTAGTTTATATCTCTTTCCCTATACCCTCACCATGCAGGACTAAAACTAAAACTAAGTTAGCCTTTTTCTCAAAGAATTGCTGAATTCATTCTGGAATAATCCAAAGTAAGGCCACTTGAAATCGGGAATTTTTAAATTAGGTTTGTAATTCAAAATTTCAAAATATGAAAAAATTGCTTTAATGTCTTCTCTATGATTCCTTAACTATTTTCCCTTCCATATTCTCTTCGTCACTCTCCCTTTTCCATCATAAGATATTTTTGTTGATCTAATGAACTTTGAAACTCTCTCATTGAGATAAAAAAGAAACTTCCTCTCATTCCCTCTCACAAATCTGTCATTAAACGCTTGCTCTCTCTAAAACTTTTTTTGGTTTAAATTAGAGGAGTTTGAAAATAAATTCCTCTCCAGCTCATGGTGAAACACATAATTGAAGCCATCACTCTGCAAACCTTCTGCAAAAATGCCCCAAATTAGAACTTTATCAAGCATCAATGCAAATTTTTGGCACCTAATTTCAGGGATTTATGTGATGGATTGAGTGTAAATTTAAGACTTCGTAAGATCAACAACATTAAATTTATTGGAGTGGGGAATAGAAATTTAAAGGAACCTAATGAAATGAGATGATAATGAAGGAAAAGAAGGCAATTAAGTCATTTTACTCATATTTGAACTAGAATCTTCAATTGGATCAATGGCTCAATAGGGAGGATTTATTGTATTCAGCAACCTAAATGAAGAATTTCCCGATTTCTTATATATTAATCATTTAATTGCTTAATAAATTTGCCTTATGTCTATTTTTTCGGCCAAATCGAGCGTCTAAAGTTCTTCAGGCCTTAATATTAATTAATTAGTATGATTCCATCGAAAAAAAATTCAACATTAGCTTCAAGTGAAAGAAACCTTGGTAGATGTTTCTATCGACATGGATGTGTCTAATTCACTTTTGTTACAACAAATGCTTTATTCTTCATTCTCAATTATATAATGGCTACATTTCAATAATTGTCGGCAGGATTCCATCACCGTCATGGCGCCATCTCTTGTAACTACAACTTGTTCGTATTTTTATCTGAAGGGCCGGTTGGTCTTAATAGTTTTTTTTATCAGAAAGCTTGGTCTTAATAGTTAATACATCATATTTCTAATTAAAAAAAAAGCGTATCTATGTGTTATATATATATATATATATATATATATATATATATAAATCAATTTTTGTGTTACTAAGATTTATGAGAAATTAGAAATATGAGATGACAGTAGATTATATTTTGGATCAAATCCAAATATTGTGACATGTCGATGTATCGTATTACGTAATAGGACTCCAATACAATTCTCCGATTCTGTATGGGTACTTTACAAACCAGTCGGATTCTAGGTACGTAGGCCCGAATTCTTACAACAACCTCGTAAAAGTTCACAGAAACTTGATAAAATGAACTAATTATAGCTCTTTAATATTTTTCCCTCACAATTGAATGTAGGGAGTATATCTATTATCTATTACGATATCCCAAACTGTTTTAAGCAAGTGAAAGAATAATGAAAAAAATGGCATTAGTCAGCATGTCATTGTCTAAATGACGTCATTTTGTTTAGAAAAGGCATTTATGAATGATGCCAATGGATCACAGCTATGCCACAAAGTTGTCTATAAAGAATAATTTATTGATAAGACCATTTTCTGGTTTTCTTCCCTTACAAGACGCCATCACTGACTTACTGTGGATGCATACACCTTCCCAATTTTTTTTAAATATAAATTGGTAATCATCAGCTAATTTATCATATCATATTATCATACAATTGAATTATTTACTTTACACTATTTCTATAGAAAATGTCTTTACCGGCGCCCCTTTACTAGCGCTCATTAATGGGAAAGCGTAGGTAAATAATTACAAGCGCTTAAAGCGCATGTAAAGGATGAAAGAAATTTATTTATTTCCCAATGGATCAATTTGCATGCATTTAAAGCGCAAGCCTTTATAGGTGCTTATTGCATATGTAAAGACCTTATTTACAAGTGTATAAAGGACGTGTAATGGTTGAAAATTTTACATACACTTTAAGGGCGTGTAAATAGGGTTATTTTTTTGAAAAATAAATTTTGTTTAATTCACTACTACAGATTTTCCCTATACCAGCGCACCTTTACATGCGCTCAAAATAAAACGCATGTATTGATATGCTATACATGCGTTTTAAGTGAAAACGCATGTAAAGATGAGATCTATACATGCGCTTTGCATAAAGCGCATGTAAAGATAAATTCTATACATGCGCTTGTGCGTGAAAGCGCATGTAAGGATAAGCCTATACACGCGTTTGTTAAGCGCATGTAAAGCGAGGTATTTACATGCGCTTAAAACGCATGTATATGATTCTTTTTTAATTAAAAGAATAAGGGTAACCCACACACTTCGATCATAATACTCACTTCCTCTCATCAAACCCTAACATAAAAACACTTCTTCCTTCCCTTTCCAAATGCAGCCTTGCCTCGCCTCTCTTTCTCATCTTCTTCGCCTTCTTCATCTCCCCAGCAGCATCTCCGGCGAGCTCGGGCGGCGGCGGCGGCGGCGGCGACTTCCTTCACTTCCGGTGTCGACCTCACTTCCTCCTCTTCCCTATTTTCGCACCTTCTTCCTCGTATTCTCCTCTCACAACTCTTTCTCTTCGTTTTCATCTATTTCTTTTGATCTCCTCCACCTCCAGCAGCGACGGCGGGGAAACTCCGGCGGTGGCACGCAGTAGTTCGGCCCGGAGCTCAGGTGAGTTTTACTCATAGATTCATATATATATATTTCTTCACTTGGACTCGGATTCCTCACTCCTCTTTCTTCCCCTTGCGGTTTCGAGTCGGCCAATGTGTTGAGCGGCTGTTTTCAGGCGAAGCACGGTGGAGATGACTGTCGACCAGACCTGCGAACTCGAGCTTCAACATTAGGTGAGTTTCCCTCTGATTTATACCCTTTTCTCCATTTTTGGCTCGATCTGAGAGGGATCCGAAATTTGGTTGGGGTTTTAGTTATTTTGTTTGTTGGATGATTTTTAGTTATGGGTTCTTTGTTATTTCCTGTATTGACAATGAGAAACTGATAAAAATGCAATTTTTATTTACTGTGTTGTTTTTTTTCGAATTAAATGTCTATCCTCTGAATTTCATTGTGAGGTATTTTCCAAAGTATTATTTGGGCTATAGTTGGATTGATATGTGGATGATATTTAGTTATGGGTTCTTTGTTTATACCTGTAGTGAGTGTGTGAAACTGATAAAAATGTTATTTTTATTGGAAATTTGCTTTATTGACTGAGTTTTGTTTTTGAATGTCTGTTTCTGATTCATTTTGATTGTGAAACTTGGTACTTTTACTTGTATGCTTTCCCATTTGTTAGATTTGAATCATGCTGATCCATTCTTGTGGTGGGTTCAATTTTGTTGTTTTGGTTGTCTGAGGCTGTGATGTTTAAGAAGGTTAAATTTAAAGTTTTGCAAGTTTAGTTAAAGTTTAAGCCTGAAAGTTTTTGTTCCTTCTTTTTGTCTATTCAGTGAGGCTGCTCTGGGTCATGTGTTTAATTTTCGTTTGGAATGAGAATAATAAGGAAAATTGTACTTCTATGTCTGAGTGTGTGTTCGGTTTAGTATATATATAAGTAATAGGTGGATTTTGAAATTTAATGAAGATTTTGTGTATTAAGGGTCTGAATCTGTTTTGCTTTGTTTTGTTCGAATTTTTAGAGTATTGAGGAGCCTTAGAAATGATTACAGTTTGAATGTTATGAAAGAGGGAATGTTTACAGTTGCTGCTTACAATGTTGCTTGTTGAAATTCGGGGTGATTGAGATTATAACAAGAGATTACATTGAATTATTAGGTTAGTAGCTTTGAAATTGGATTTTAAGCCATTTTGCGTTTCCTTCTTCGATGCTTTCATTACTTCAGGTAAATGTTGTTTTTTCATCTTTTAGTTTTTCTTTTTCCAGTGCCCTTTTGTTGTCTATTTGTGAAGCCCATTTAATATTGCAGAATTTTAACAGAGGATATGATAGAGTTGTGCAAGGAACTATGTAGTGGTAAAACTCGTTTTTGTGGCTGTTCAACTTTTATTCTATAGATTTATGGAGCTTGACTTTATATGCTTATATTGGTTTCCCCCCTCAATTTGTAGGATACCTTGTTTTCTCAATAGAAGATCCATTTGACAAGGAAGATTGGGAACATTTCAAGCACTTCTCAGGTCTTGGAGTTTCTCAGGTTTGATTTCTAGAACGATTCAATGTTTTAATTTTGCTAATGTGCATTCATTCTCTGTTCATCCAAGTCACGCATCTAACTGATAGATGTTATAGAAGAGGAAGTTACCTTTGATGTTTATTGGATAAGTGTAAAATAATTACATACTGATTGCCAGTATAATGCCAGTGGAGAACTACATTTTTAAGATAATATTTTAGCCAGTCATCTTGTGGCATTGGAGAAAGGTTATTCCCATCTTACTATCCATGTGTACTATCCATGTGTTTAGTTGGTCTATTTGCTATTGAGAGGAGTTAAGTTTCATCTCTGCCTTATTGGTCTGGTCCTGCAGGTAGTTGGGGTCATTTGTTGTCATCGAATACAAGACACGCATGGAGAAAGCAATCACCTAGTCTGCTTGCAATGGTTTTCTTCTCAAGGTAATTGATTATTATTTTATAATTATAATGAACTCAACATAATCTGATTGTAATTTTTTAAACAATTGATTTTGATGATTATCAAAGTACTTGTCTCTTAATTAAGGACTATCATCTAGGATCAGATTTCCGTATAGAATGGAATAAAAGCTTGCATTGTGTGGATGATATGTTATAATTTATTGTGATAGGTAATGTTAAAAAGGAGAGAGTAATTTACAAATTGGATTGCGGGTATTTTAGTCTTTGGTCCCTCAATCTTGTCCTAAATTTGGTTTTGGTTACTCAAATTTCAAACCATAGATTTTGGTTTCTTAAGTCTCATTCCATTTAAAATATTGGTCCCTATAACTTAACATAATTCTGCACTATTTTGCTTCTTAAGGGACCAAATCCTATGGTTTAAAATTTGAGGGACCAAAAATTAGATCAACCCTTTATAATTTGTCACTTTGCTATTTGGAAGGATATTATGATCTGCTCCTTCACACTCTTCTGTTTTTATTTAAGAAAGAAAGATCTCATTATCTGTAACTTTTTCAATCAAGTTGCAACTGATATGCCACTGTGGTTAACAATATGATAATTTCTCAATGAAATCTAGGTCAACCAAGTTGGAACTATAACAAAGATCATTGAAGAGTATGAAGCAGTCCAAGTAAGCGCATTTGGGAATGGTGGTTTCTCATAGATGTAGGGAAACAGTAGATTCATATATAGAAGATTTAGCTGTGGGACTTGCTTCTGGTCAGATCAAAACAGGAGCACCTTGTAGAGGAGAACGTCTAGAAAAATATAACCAGGTTTTTTTGGGACTTTAATACTAATCATTTTACTGCATTATTATGAGAACTTCAAATATCCTGACATGTTAGATGTCTTCACTTACCCACCTGTCCCTCATTGTCCAAGGAGAAAAATAGAAACTTTTTGGAAGCATAAAGTTCAATGTTTTAGTAGCAAAAACATTAAGTTCTTTGGCACATTGCTTTTTTTACAGCCTTGTGGTACATATGGACAGAATGGATGAAATAGTTTTCAATAAGTTTCTTTTGTTTAGAACATTGTAAAAAGATTTCTTTTATCTCGCTTTGGGTTTCAGCAAATGGAATTTGTTTTCTATTAATTTTTAGCAAAGCCCTTGTGGATTAAAGAGAAGATTTAGAACTGACGTTTTGACAAACGTGATATGGGAGCATTCCTTGTATGTCTTCTTTTAGCTTTTAAACTTGTATATATGTATGTCTTCTTTTAGCTTTTATAGCTTTTATGACAGTTTTCAGTATAGGCTTGTTTAATGAATTATGCTATACAGTCACATCTTAGATTTACACATACTCATTACATAGATATACTTCTTAGATTTACACATACTTACATAGATATATACGTAGGTGTGATATTGCTGATCTTTAAGGTGTGATATATATGTTTCAACTTTATTATGATTCCAACTGATCATGTTTGTTATCAAGTTCAAGTTTGTTATTTTAGTCTCATTGCTTTTGTCTTCATTTTTTTATTTCAGTCTCAAATGCTTGGTATGTATATGTATTAAGCTTGTAAATTCTGTTTCAGACAAGTATTATTCATACATGTAGGTCCTGAAACTTTCTTGTTCTTTTTCTCTTCAATCACTGCATTGTATGGGCATAGAAGTAGATAGAGGCTGTGATTTGCAGATAAAAGTCTTATAAGATTTAGAACTCAATTTCTTAGAAACTATATAATAAGTTGCAAAGTAATATTTATATACTTCTAAATTCTCATATATAATAAGTTGCAAAGTAATATTCATGGTATATATAGCACATGACTTCTTAGTTATTTTCGCTTGTGCAGGGAGTAATTTAAGTGGAAAAAAGTAGGGGACAACGAAATCCGTAAAAAATGTAAAAAAAATAAATACTACCTACACATGCGCTTCAAGCGCGTGTAAAGGTACCCATTTACATGCGCTCTACGTCCTTTACATGCGCTTTATACAAGAAACGCGCATGTATAGATACACCTATACATGCGCTTGCCATAATAAAGCGCATGTATATTGGTATCTTTACATGCGCTTACCTTAAAAGAGCGCGTGTATAGGTTTTCTATACATGCGCTTTAAGAGCGCATGTAAATCCTTTCCCGGCGACGACACTACCAGCGCTTTTTAAGCGCATGTAAAGGCCAAAATGAGCGCATGTAAAGGGGTTATTTTGTAGTAGTGATTTTACATTTAATATTTATTAAAAATAACTTTTTTGTTTCAAATGTACCTTTCCTGTCTTGACTATATACAAATACATAAATTAATACATAAACTTAATTCATAAATTCATAAAAAATTTAAAAGACATTAATGCATGTTTTGTCAAATATAAATTTATTCATTAATACATAAATTAATACAACAACTTAATTTTCACATTATAATTATTAGATATAAATTGTTTGATTAAGTTTTAAATTTAAGAAGAATATGAATTTCCTTTGAACACGCTTTAAGCGCGTGGAAATGGCTAGCTCTAACTTTTACATGTGCTTAAAATGTGTGCAAAGGCTAAGGGTGTCTTTGCACACGCTTTATGCGCATCCAAAGGCTAACTAGCCTTTGGATGCGCTTTAAGCATGTACAAAGGCTAGCTAGCCCATGCATGAGCTTAAAGTGTGTGCAAAGGGCACTACTGGAAATAAGGTCTTTCACGACCAAAATATGGAGCCTTTCACGACTAAAAAACTGTGGTCGTGAAACATAGCGTCGTAAAAAAGTGTGTTTTCACGACCAAACTTTTTTTATCGTGAAAGGGGACACCTATCACGACCAAACTGTTTGGTCGTGATAGGTGTCCAGGAGACTCCTAAATAGGTGTCTCCTGGACACTTATCACGTCCAAACCTAAGAGGTTTGGTCGTGATAGGTGTCTCCTAAACACCTATCACGTCCAAACTGTTTAAAGTTTGGTCGTGATAGGTGTCCAAGAGACACCTATCACGACCACACTTGCGAAGGTTTGGTCATGAAATGTTTTTTTTTTAAATTTTGTGAATAAAATGTATAGTTATCTGCATTCTTGCAGATCATTTACAAACCACTTTGAATACTACTGCACAATACAGAATACCAAAGCTATTGCAAAAACGTAGCTCTTCTATATATCCCATAATATCTTACCATACTTACAAAAGATATAATCTAAGTTCTATATCTTTGCCTTACTAGTAATAATGTCAACATTCAGTTACAACAAAGATGCTAAAAGGCACAATCTAAGCCAAGACAAGTACAAGTCTATACTAAATGATTGCTTAAACAAGTATTACAAGCCTATACAAGTTCTGCCTCACATAGTGAATAAAAATTCTGCAAGTAGAAGTCAATATCCGCATCTTAACTAAACGGGTCAGTACTGAGTCCATACAGTCCCTCCAAAAGCTGCAACATAATTAAACAATATTAAAAAAGACAAGAAAAGTACCACTTACAATTATAAATCACTATTTTCTTGGAGATATATGTTAGAAGCTTACAGGATGAAATTTTTTCCCAGGTTTAATTTCATCTCGATATACAATGTCAAGCATGTATTTGTAGACATAATATCCACACTCTGTACTGCCCCGTTGGTTTGGACACTGATAAATCAATGATAATATCAGCAATAATATAGTAGTTCGTGTATGGCTAAAAGCAATATAAATGAAAATGAATATAAAAATTGTTTATACCTTGATGTTTATATCACGAATTGGAGTATGGCTAGCTGTGAGAGCAGCAGTGTCTTGCGTCTCATGCCATTTTAATATTCCCCTAAAAAGAGATAAAATTATGACAATTATGTTATATATAGTATAAAGATATATTATTATATCAACTGTAAAAGTAAAAAAAAAAGAGTAACTTACTTTTGAAAGACTTTTTTGTGGTCTTCGCCAATAGTTCGCCCTAAAGAGTCAAACCAAAATATCATGAACTCTTTCGGGCAAAGTATATTCAGAACCCAATGTCCACTGAATGAAATAAGTCAAAATAAATGTTAATTAAACTAAGACATAACATTTAATATTGTGCAAAAGATAGCTCATTACCAATTCAGAACGGGCACGAAATAAAGAGTGTCGCGATCAATACCCATCTGCAGCTCGACGTAACTTTGCATTTCCCAAAAATGAGTTTTCTTATTCTTATATTTCAAAATTGTTACATCAAAAGCCAGTCTAGATGGGCACAAAAAGTGACAAAATTTTTGCTTGGGGCTTGATTGGCATAAGCCGTGGCAGTACCTATTAGACATGGCGAAATGGATTAAAACTTAAAGACTCATGACGATAATCAACTATATTGATAAAAATATAAGAGTTTTTTATCCCATATCAGACGGCCAAATTAAGCCAGCTCTTCTCAAGCTCCTCCATCTTCAAGAACTTTTTCACGTCCTCAGCACCTTTCAACCAAATTTTCTCCTCTGCTATTGGATTCACGACTCCAACAGGTATTGAAAGATTACGCTCTATTTCGGGTTGCATGGTCCACAGTAAATTGAGATATGGATACTTGTCACCGTCAAAATTCTGAAAATAACAAACGCATCAACACTCACACATATATCAATAACATTGCAAATAATAGACAAACAATAGACAATTTTAGTACCTTTGGGAGAAGAATTGGTGGTGGAGCTTCTCGAGGAGTATCAAAACAAGCCTTTTAGGCCAAACAATGAAGGTCCTCACTGCTTGGCCTAAAGTAGTGATCTCATCAGTACAGAAAGGAACACAGGTCATATCCTGGCCCTCCATCACAGAAATGGCTGAGACTTTCATTTGATCATTCTGAATAGGCCTCCCGTGAATGGTGGTTTGATCTGGGAACTTGTAAGCCCTAGCAACAGGGCGTAGACGAGGCTCATCGAGATGCAAGTAGCACTCCTCTTGGTTGTCAACATGTGCACTTGGCTCACTCCTGTTGAAGTTGTTCTTTGGGATGCTTGAAGATGTTAGAATCTTAAGTTTTGATGGTGACTAAGGTATGATATGGTCTAGTACTTAAGAGAACATAATCAGCACTTAGGAAGGATTAGATGACATGGTTAGAATCCTGAGTTAGATCACTTGAGAATGTAAGATCACTTCCGGATAGATTAGGACTTGCGCATGCGGATGAATGTTTTCATCCCCCAGCATCAGCAAGTAAATCACTGGGAAATAACTTAGTCCATGAGAATTAGGTACACAAAACCTTAAGACTAAGCTATGTTTCAATCGGAAGTGAGTTTGCTTCCTGTTAGACTTAGACTGGCGCAGAGCGACAGAATAGATATTACCCCAAGCGTCAGTGAGTCTACTTCCCCAAGTGAAAGCGCTTCCTGTTAGACTTAGACTGGAGCAGAGCAATAGAACATTACCCCAAGCGTCAGTAAGTCTACTTCGCCGAGTGAAAGCACTTCCTATTAGATTTAGACTGGCGCAGGTTGATAGACTAGATATAACCCCGAGCGTCAGCGGAAATGCAACATCAAGTGAAGTTGCTTCCTGTTAGATCTTGACTGGCGCAGACTGATAGAATAGATTTCACCCTAAGCGTCAGTGAATTCACCACGTCAAGTAAAAGTGCTTCCGATAGCTCAGTGACTAGCGCTGAGTGGTGGAATTAAATAGACTAAGCGAGAGCAAGTCATATTGAACTAAATCCCTCATCAAGCGAATTTACTTCCGGATGTAGAAGTGCTTCCGGATACTCCTTAGATTTAGGGATCACCCACTGCATGAGACTATATGATTATATTGCTAAACTAACGTTCAAGTGCAGCACACTCAGTAAGGTTGCTTCCGGATGAGAAGTTGCTTCCGCAAGCAATCAGAATGTCTGAACGTTCAAAGAGATGCAGTGTCAGAATGCTTTTAACAGAGCAGAGGTGTCAGGACTACTTTTCAGAGATAAAGCAAGTCAACCCTGCTGAAGCATTTAAGAAGATGTTCCTTCCAACGGTAACAAGAGGATAACAGACACATTCAAACAACATTGTTACCTACCAAGCATGAGGAGTATGAGAACATAATCTGAAGATTCACTCAAGGTGTCAAAGCTCATACTGCCCACAAAAGTCAGAGTCCATAAGAGAGCTTCTGATAGCAAGAGAGGATCCAATAGCAAAGCACTCTTATCATTCATGGACAAGTGCTTGGAAGACAAAGTTCCTCTATGTGATAGCAAGCAAAATGTTAGAGTCCACGAGCTTCAGATAGCAAGAGAGCTTCCGATAGTGAGTCTCTTAACATCCTGGACTTATGCTTGAGGAACGAAGTCCTCTCTGACAGCAAGCAAGAGTCGGACCGTACAAAGTGTTCAGATGCCAGAACGACTTTTGTCAGAACAGTATTGTCAGAACAGTGTTGACAGAACAGCATGGTCAGAGCACCTTTTTCAGATAAAGCAAAGTCAACCCTGCTGTGCATTAATGAGGACAACGTAAACAAGGCCCCAACGTCTATAATCAAACGATCTTATTGCCTCTCCAACGGCTAGATATTCAGAGACTGGTATAAAAGGGATGTTCTTCATTTCTGAAGATGGGGCTTGAAAGAGAGAGAGAGAACAGAGCTTATTATCTGAAACACTATTCTACATTCCTCTCATCTTCTACTCTCGGACTTTGATATGTAATATTCTTAGAGAGTGATTCATTTGTACTTAAGTGAGTAACATCATCCACTCTTTGAGAGAGTTAGTTTTGAGCTTAAGTGTTTAACAAAATCAGTTCATAGAGTGAACTTAATTGTAATCTTACATTTTGTAAGGGGGAGCATTTAGAAGTTTTCTAAATCTCCATAGGTTGCAAGTTAGCCCGTAAAACTTGCGTTTGTAAGGTTTGCAGGTGAACCCGTTGTAAAACCTGTGGGTTGTTAGGTGAACCCGTGCTCGTAAAACCTAAAGTGTAAAGGCTTCTCTTGTGCCCGGTTTAAACAAGAATAGTGGATTGGAAATCTCAGGTGTAGCCTGGGGACTGGATGTAGGTCTGGGTGACCGAACCAGGATAAATTTATGTGTGCATATATTTATACTTGATCATTCTATTTTGCATCACATAGCATACTGACTTGTGCATAGCATTATTTATTATCATCATCACCGAGCACAAGCAGTCTTTCGAAAAGAGTTTAAGTTTTATTCCCTCACCCAATTCACCCCCCCCCCTCTTGGGTGACAGCCACGAATTTCATTTGGTATCAGAGCAGGTCACTTGTTTAAAGGATCAAACGATCTCAAGTGCAAAGACCTTGGCTGATTTGGGTTAAAATGTTTTCCAAAGGCTTTGATCATACCATTCCACCTGTGTTAGAAAATATTGATTTTTGTTGGTGGAAAGCAAGAATGGAAAGTTTTATAAAATCCACTAGTTTGAAAATGTGGGATATTTTTGAAAATGATTTTGATTTCAAACCAAGAGGAAACTGGACTGAAAGGGAGAAAAATTTGTTTTCCTTAAACATTAGAGCAATGCAAATTTTATACAAAGGCTTAACTGAAAATGATTTCCAGAAAATCAAACATTGCTCTAGTGCTAGAGATATTTGGAATACTCTTGATGTGATATATGCTTCTAACCCATCTCTTGAAAGCACAGCTGTCCAAAGCTCAACTCGTGCTCTGTGTGGATCATCTACTGATGAGCTTCTGGAAGCTGATATTGAGGAAGCAGACTTCAGTGAAGAGAGTATCCATCTCTGCCTAGAAGATTCAGAAAGTGAGGTATCTGAATCTGAACTTGAACTCTCTGAATTGCAAGATGCATACAATGAGTTATATACCGAATATTGTAAACTTGCAAAAGAACTTCTAGGCTTAAAAGAAAAGGATAGGAAACCTGAAAAAACTAATTTCTTCTTCTACGTCCAAAGTTTCCAAGGTTTCTCTTAAAGAACTAGTTGTTCCGATAGTTAGCCCACGATCGGCAGAGAAAACTTCAACATGTCTTGAAAAATGTTTTGATTGTAAACACGTGTTGAAGGAAAAAGAAAAGCCTTCAAAAGAAACTGAGATTTCAAAGGAACAAAAAGCTTTTCTAAAAGAAACTAATCATGATAATGATAGAAAATCTCATTTTGATTATCATTCCATTATCTGTCATTATTGTGGTAGATTAGGACATATTTCTCACACATGCAGTCTTAGAAGAAATACAAATGTGAGAAATAAGTTTGTATGGATTCCTAAAGGACAAGTAAGGTCCAGTGCTAACCATGTAGGACCCAAGTACAAATGGGTACCAAAACATCCTCCTAGTGCCTTACTTGTGCAGGATAGATCAAGAGTTCCTCTCATCCCAAAGAAGAGAACTCGTGGTGATGCAACTGCTGAAACCCACTGGTACAATCATAAGAAGCTGTCGGCCACCACAAGGGACAATGGTTCTGTCTCAAGGATGAGCTATCACAAAGTTCCATTCAACTATCCTGAGAAGAACAAGAGAGAGTGGATTCCTCGATCATCATTGAAAAGGCTCTTGAATCCTACCTCTCAGAAGAAAGTGCTTCGAACCAAGGATAAGTATAGAAGATCTCCTTGGGTAAACAAGGGATCACTTAGCAACGAAGCATTTGATAGTAAAATCTCCTATGCTAATATTAGATGGACTTATTGAGATTTTACATTAAGCATCCTAAGATGTGAACATTATATTCATCATTGAAGAAAGCTTAAAGAAATAAGTAATGTTCATAATCTACATGAGATCCATGACTATCTTGATCAAAAACCTTGTATATCCTTGTGCATATAGTCATGATAGATTCACCATGCCATATACATAGCAAGTAATCTCTAAGTGCATGTGAATTACATATAGCCTACAAACTGACCTTCAGATCCAGACTTGGATACAAAAGGAAGGAACTATCTGATATTTTGTAGGAAAGGCAATCCGGAGGTTCAGCAAGACAAGGGTGAAGATGAGTTATGGGCTAAAATGAACAAGGAACATGAGCAAAATCAGAGAGAGATAGGCTAAGATAGCCACCCCTCGGACTTGACCAGGATGTCACTGCTGCCCTCAGAAGGGAAATTGAAATGAAGCGGATTGCCCAAGCAGGAAGGCTCGCCCTTGGGGAAGCCATCTGATTCATGTGCCCCCAACAGTCTGCTGGCACAGAGGCAAGCTTGAGATAGCACTGAGTGATCAACCTGCGGAGATACCCTCTGCTGAACCTGTGTCTCTCTCTGCGCCAGCACCTAATCTGAGTGAAGAGCTGTGTAAGAAGTATGGGTTCAAGAGGCGAGAGATGCGAGTAGTAGTGATCACCAAGTGAATTCATCCCTCTGCACCAGCTCCAATTCATCCTATTAGCCTCAACAAGACTCAGGACTGTACCTCATCTGAACAATTAGTCAAGTCTTGATAAGCATTCGTCACGCATAGATTTTGGTGCTGCTCTGAAAATAGAATCCTTGCATTGTCAACCAAAATCAAGCGAGCTACTGCTTGATGCGAATGGAGCTATGGTGATATCATTCTTACCCTCCTCTTTACTTGAATAATCTTTTGGGTAGTAAATGCATGATGAGCTTAACAGATTTTATTTCTCTGAAATTGATATGATTTCCCTTATCTGTGATAACCTTATTTTCTGTAAAAATGATCCTATCATATCAAATTCATTTTCTGATATAATGCATACTGATTTTACAGATTCAAGAAGTCTGACACTTTGAAACTGAACCTTCTTCAAAACCTACTAAATTTGTGCATGCTGAATCATTGTGTTCCAAGATTTCTGACATTGTTAAGAAGATTCAGAACTAGTTTCAGAATTTTGACACAAACAAAAAACCTTCTTCAGAGTTTTTCATATGGTGTCTAAATCGTTTTACTCATATATGCTTAGCAATTTTTTTTTGGGCGCCTCTCATAAAAGAAAATAGTTTATACATTCACCTTGATTTTTGAAAGATCCTTTTTTGAAATGCAAACTTTCAAAACAGATTCCGATCCTCTTTAAACTTACATGACAACCATTCCTCATAATAGCATTCAAAAGTTATTTCTGATTTTCCATTTCATATGGTATCTCTTGCATCAAGTTTTTCAATGCATAAGCAGCTATGGGTTCGAGAACAATACATCCCTCTTAATTACATCTTAAGTTCTCAATCTACTAATGATCTCGATTCAAGTTTGTGGTTTAAGAATGTTGACACAGATTATTGAAGCTTGAACAATGAGAATGACCAAGAGAGAATGGCAACGAAAATGCCTCTTATCAAGATGTGTGGAATGGCTATACTAAACCTGAGAAACTCTCGCCAATACACATGAGCATTTCTATCCCTTACATATTCTGTTGTGAAATTTAATGGATAGTCTCTCTCTTGTCTGACATGCATTAGAAATCTTAGGAAATGCCTTGAATTAAACTCTGCTAGATCTGTAAAACATGGCATAGTATCACAAGCATGCTATAATCTGTATTAATTTCGAGCTTGTTGATATCCTAAGAACAATGAGATCACACTGACCATATCTAGAAGAACTTGAGCTAAAATTTGGAAATTATTCTCGTAATCACATGCTGAAATTTGGTTGTTTTTGTAAACCGGATTTAGTCTTGAAATCAAACTATTTTGTGAGGACGAAGATTTCTCAAAATTTCATTGTGTTAATAATTCACATGTCTTCATGATCTAACATGAACATCCTTGAGGCATATTTATTGAACTATACTTGCTTACGAAACTCTGAAAATATGCCACCTGTTTGATACTCGCTATACTATCACATTGATATTTATCTATGAGAGTATAAATGGAGTTCATGTCTTGATAGTGAAACTATGTGAACGTGTAGACAATTTCAAAATTAGTTCTCACATAATCATTGCTCATATTTTCTTAAAACCAAATTAGCAAGCATGATTTCTTAAAATTATTATCTTGTGCTGATTAACACAGATTGACTTGAATGTCCTGAGTATGGTCTCCAATGTTAAATCTTAAGTTCTTTCACTGACCATCAGGAAGCGCTTGCTTCCTCAAGCACATGCAGGACCAATCATCAAGTCTGAGCAAGGTTGCTTTCGCAACAATCAGCGTCTTCGATAGCAGGCCAACTATTGAACCATGGGAAGAGTAGAGTGACTGCCCAGTCATGTCCGCTTGTGGTTGTAGCTCAGCTTGCCGAAGCGAATCATCAAAGCACTTGCGCTAGGGGTTTCCACTTGAGATAGCACACCTCTTGAAGATGTCAGGAAGCATGCTTATCTGCGTATGATTCAGATTCCTGAGTCTAATAGAGTATGAGTACCCCTCATCTGTGGTAACATCTACACCTTACCATTTCTTACATATGATGCATACATGGCATTGGTAAGGGTGTCAACTTAGGATGTTTCTCTCAATCTGCATTGACTTCAAAATCATTCACTGTCTTAGAAAATCATCCTAGCTCACACATCTGTATCCTCTAAATGACATGCTGGAAAGTAATTGATAACATACCTCTCTTATATGCTTCCTTTCTTGATTTAATGATGATTAATCTTAATATAGAAGAGAAGTAAGTGGACATTACCTGTTAATGATCCCTTGAAAATAGAGAGTCACATGCTGTCATCGATAATAAACTCTTAAGATGCTGTGATGCAATTTGTTTGGAAATTATTTTTTGGCACTTTTAAAAACACAAATTTCATTTGATTTGATTTCATTAGGTATCAGATTTCATCTCATTTGAATTTAAAATCACATATTTCATTTGATATCATAATCATCATTTTTAAACACATCAAAATTATTTTTGATATCATGTTAATCAATTCGAGAGGATCAAAATTACATTTAGAAAGAATTTTCACCTTCAAAAAGAAAACTGTTTTGTATGTTTTGATCTTAATTTAATTATGATTAGATTTGATGTATCAATATCTCCTTTGAAAAACATGTTTAACTATCCTACATAGTGTTTAGGGAGAATACAATCATTTAGGATCATGAGCCATTATTGCTGTTCCTTGTTAATTCTCGTACATTGTATTGAATAGTCTAGAACAAATCCTTATTAACGATACACAGGGAGAAATATTAGGTAGAAAGCCCATTCCGAGGAGAACGTTAGGAGTATCCCCATCCCTATTAAGGCTAGCTTGCACTTGTTGAATTTTGATGAAGCCAAAAGGGGGAGAGAGATGAGAGATGAGACATGAGTTGTCTAGAGATGAGATATGAGATGAGACATGAGATGTCTAGAGCTGAAAGGTAAGATAAGATATCTAAGTTTAATTATAGCTCTGGGAGTGCTCTGGGAGTGATCTAAGTTTAATTATGTTCTCTAGTCATCTATGGGTTTGTCATCATCAAAAAGGGGGAGAATGTTAGAATCTTAAGTTTTGATGGTGACTAAGGTATGATATGGTCTAGTACTTAAGAGAACATAATCAGCACTTAGGAAGGATTAGATGACATGGTTAGAATCCTGAGTTAGATCACTTGAGAATGTAAGATCACTTCCGGATAGATTAGGACTTGCGCATGCGGATGAATGTTTTCATCCCCCAGCATCAGCAAGTAAATCACTGGGAAATAACTTAGTCCATGAGAATTAGGTACACAAAACCTTAAGACTAAGCTATGTTTCAATCGGAAGTGAGTTTGCTTCCTGTTAGACTTAGACTGGCGCAGAGCGACAGAATAGATATTACCCCAAGCGTCAGTGAGTCTACTTCCCCAAGTGAAAGCGCTTCCTGTTAGACTTAGACTGGCGCAGAGCAATAGAACATTACCCCAAGCGTCAGTAAGTCTACTTCGCCGAGTGAAAGCACTTCCTATTAGATTTAGACTGGCGCAGGTTGATAGACTAGATATAACCCCGAGCGTCAGCGGAAATGCAACATCAAGTGAAGTTGCTTCCTGTTAGATCTTGACTGGCGCAGACTGATAGAATAGATTTCACCCTAAGCGTCAGTGAATTCACCACGTCAAGTAAAAGTGCTTCCGATAGCTCAGTGACTAGCGCTGAGTGGTGGAATTAAATAGACTAAGCGAGAGCAAGTCATATTGAACTAAATCCCTCATCAAGCGAATTTACTTCCGGATGTAGAAGTGCTTCCGGATACTCCTTAGATTTAGGGATCACCCACTGCATGAGACTATATGATTATATTGCTAAACTAACGTTCAAGTGCAGCACACTCAGTAAGGTTGCTTCCGGATGAGAAGTTGCTTCCGCAAGCAATCAGAATGTCTGAACGTTCAAAGAGATGCAGTGTCAGAATGCTTTTAACAGAGCAGAGGTGTCAGGACTACTTTTCAGAGATAAAGCAAGTCAACCCTGCTGAAGCATTTAAGAAGATGTTCCTTCCAACGGTAACAAGAGGATAACAGACACATTCAAACAACATTGTTACCTACCAAGCATGAGGAGTATGAGAACATAATCTGAAGATTCACTCAAGGTGTCAAAGCTCATACTGCCCACAAAAGTCAGAGTCCATAAGAGAGCTTCTGATAGCAAGAGAGGATCCAATAGCAAAGCACTCTTATCATTCATGGACAAGTGCTTGGAAGACAAAGTTCCTCTATGTGATAGCAAGCAAAATGTTAGAGTCCACGAGCTTCAGATAGCAAGAGAGCTTCCGATAGTGAGTCTCTTAACATCCTGGACTTATGCTTGAGGAACGAAGTCCTCTCTGACAGCAAGCAAGAGTCGGACCGTACAAAGTGTTCAGATGCCAGAACGACTTTTGTCAGAACAGTATTGTCAGAACAGTGTTGACAGAACAGCATGGTCAGAGCACCTTTTTCAGATAAAGCAAAGTCAACCCTGCTGTGCATTAATGAGGACAACGTAAACAAGGCCCCAACGTCTATAATCAAACGATCTTATTGCCTCTCCAACGGCTAGATATTCAGAGACTGGTATAAAAGGGATGTTCTTCATTTCTGAAGATGGGGCTTGAAAGAGAGAGAGAGAACAGAGCTTATTATCTGAAACACTATTCTACATTCCTCTCATCTTCTACTCTCGGACTTTGATATGTAATATTCTTAGAGAGTGATTCATTTGTACTTAAGTGAGTAACATCATCCACTCTTTGAGAGAGTTAGTTTTGAGCTTAAGTGTTTAACAAAATCAGTTCATAGAGTGAACTTAATTGTAATCTTACATTTTGTAAGGGGGAGCATTTAGAAGTTTTCTAAATCTCCATAGGTTGCAAGTTAGCCCGTAAAACTTGCGTTTGTAAGGTTTGCAGGTGAACCCGTTGTAAAACCTGTGGGTTGTTAGGTGAACCCGTGCTCGTAAAACCTAAAGTGTAAAGGCTTCTCTTGTGCCCGGTTTAAACAAGAATAGTGGATTGGAAATCTCAGGTGTAGCCTGGGGACTGGATGTAGGTCTGGGTGACCGAACCAGGATAAATTTATGTGTGCATATATTTATACTTGATCATTCTATTTTGCATCACATAGCATACTGACTTGTGCATAGCATTATTTATTATCATCATCACCGAGCACAAGCAGTCTTTCGAAAAGAGTTTAAGTTTTATTCCCTCACCCAATTCACCCCCCCCCTCTTGGGTGACAGCCACGAATTTCAGAAGAGTCGTGATGTCATCCATTCAAACTGGGATTGTAATGAAGCCTTCATAGCATCCACCTCGGCTGCCACCTATTCTCCCACCACTTCGTCCACCCGTGCTTCCACCATTGCATCAATCTCCTCAGTCGACAAACTGCTACAAGACACTTCTCGTTTTTTCTTCCCAAAAAATGTTTTTAGACCAACTCTCTCAGAAACTCCTACAACTCGCCCAGGGTTGTCTAATCTCCCTAGCGCAGTTGCTAGGATGTCCATTCTGGGGTTCTGCGGTGTCTAAGACCCTGAGACAATTGCTCTTCCAGTTCATGCTGTTAAAAAAGTGACAAACATTAATTAAGATGAAATTATATCCTTTCAATCCCTACGTAAGTGTTCAAATTCAATATATAGTACTCACAATTCGGTTCACCACTACTTCAGTCTTGTCACTGGTATATTTTCCAATTGATCTCTTCCTCCGGCCCGCTGCCCATGTTACATGCCGTTCGAGGTCGGGTAAAGGGTTTAAGACGACAGACGATGACTCAACTTCCATTGCTTTCCGCTCCTCCTCCCACTTTTGTTGCCGCTCCTTCTCCAATTGATCAGTCATCCAATCATACCCCACGGGACATGGTATGATTATACTCATTTTTAGCTCAGATCTCTTGTTGTTGTTTTCTTATCTCCTATATATAACAATAATAAACTATTAATAATGTAGATATACAAATTAAAACCAAGTTATGAACTATTTATGTATACCTGAAACTCTTTAGACTTCCGATAGGCAACGAAATTCTTCCACTTCTCTAGCTCAATATTGGGATATGCTATACATGGATCCTCACCCATTTTAGACCCCTCAAATATGTAGTCCTCGCCCAACCTATATTTGAATTCACTAAACCTTTTTTGAATTCTCCCCAGACAGTAATCTTTGAAATCTTTGGTATCCGGCACATCCCAATATTGCTGCAATGAAATCACAAACATTATTAGTCACCAATATATCTCACGAATACGAAGTAAAAATATGAATGTTAATAAATATGAGCATACCAATATATCCAACCAACACTGGTCCTTAACATCATCTGGTATGTGTTTCCACTCATTTATCAGTATGTCGAGTCTGTTTCTCGCCACTGAACCAAGATAACTTGAAAATTGTGTCGCAGTAGACCCCCCCCCCTTTAGGCCTATTCTTTGCATTCAATTCCAAGTGGCTTTTTTGGTTGTGCTCAACTGTCAGAGAAATTACTTAAGACAGTTTTGTGGGCCCTCTTTTCTTCTTCTTCACAGGGGGTGGTGGGGCCTCCACATAATGCTCATCCTCGTGGTCTGAGCCACCTTCTGCCATTAACCTGTGAAAGAGAAACAATTACATACATTAGCACACAACAATTAGAAACAATATTTCATAGATTTTTAAATGAATAACAATAACAATAATCAATACATTTTTTAGCATTATGTGTTGTCGTCCCATATGTCCCATATACCTTCAGTATGATCATTCCTGATCGCACAGAAGTCATCATCATCATCTAGCAAACTTCTTGTTGTTGTGCCTAATAATTGTATCTCATCATCATCACCATTATTTACTGTGAGAGCACAATCCATTTGATTTCTATTTTGCAAGGCAATTGAAAGCTTAACATTTGTAGGGTCTGCTACATAGAACACTTGTTTCGCATGACTTGCTAGAATAAATGGTTCATCCTTGTAGCCGACCCTATTAAGATCAACAGAGATCATGCCACTTTGGCGCTCAATCACAACTGCATTACTATGTACCCACTTACATTTAAATATGGGAACTTTGCAATGCGGCGCGTAGATGATTTCCCAAATTTCTTCAATAACCCCTTAATATGGAGTTGTAGCCAATTTTGGGTTTTTGTCCATATAGCTAGAAAAATGAGTTGCCTCAGCTTCAACCATCACCCCGCTTTTTTGTGTGGTGCGCTTGCCATCAATGACCTTAGTAGAGAAAGAATACTCATTTATTTCATAACCACCCCATGAAAAAAACAAGAAACTGGGGCTTCACTAGCAACCTTACCGTGTCAGACACATCCTTTTTTTCATGCATACTCCTCGAACCAATCAATAAATGACTTGTTATGCTCATTTGAAATCTGCATATCACTCTTCTTCGGGTTATTCTCGTTCAAAAGTCTTTTATGCTCAGCCAAATAAGGTTGCACTTCTTTCATGTTATTCAAGACGTATAGGTGTGCTTGTAACAGCTCCACTCTCGCTACACCCTTTACTTTCATGCCCCGCACCCCTTTACCAGAAAGCAATCGAGGCCTCCAGCCGATATGGGTTCTTGGAATAACCCTTCAAAACTTTCATGAATTGCTCAAAAGGGTACATCCACCTTAGAGAAACCGGACCACAAAGTCTTATCTCTTGTACCAAGTGAACAATCAAATGAACTGATATATCAAAAAATGCTGGAGGAAAATGCATCTCCAATTGCGACAAAATAGCATAACCTTCCTTTTCCAACTCATCCAGTATTTCATTGTCAATTACCTTACTACAAATGGCATTCAGAAACTTACACAAACTTGTTAAAGTCTTCCGTGCATTATCTTCTAAAATTCCTCTTATAGCTACCGACAAAAGTTGTTGCATCAACACATGGTAATCATGCGACTTCATTCCCGTCAACTTCAAATCATCCATTGACACAAGTTTGCTAATATTAGACGAATATCCATGTGGCACTTTCATCCTACATAAACACTCACACAATCGTGTTTTCTCAAGTTTGGAAAGTGTATGAGAAGCAGGTTCCATATATGTTTTCTTTCCATCTTCACTAATTTTCGGATGTAACCGCTGTCTTATGCCCATCTTAACTAAATCACTTCTAGCATTGAGCTCATCTTTGGTTTTTCCTGTAATGTGTAACAACGTTCCGACAATACTTTCTACAAGATTTTTCTACACATGCATCACATCAATACGGTGTCTCACATCAAGACAACGCCAATAAGGGAGATCAAAGAAGATTGACCTCTTCTTCCAAATGTTAATCCACTTCTTCTTCTTATTTCCTTTACCAAACTCCACAGTAACACTCATAACACGACAATAAACTTCTTTACCGGTTAACAGAGTTGGAGCAGTCACCTGGCGGGTACACAACACCTTGCTCTCCCCTTTCAACCAGCGTGCCACACCCCCTAGACCATTTACATGCATTTTAAGCGTATGCAAAGGACTATTTTTAGATTTAAAAAATGAATCATTTGAACACGCTTAAAACGCATGCAAATGGCCCCTTTACAAGCGGTTTAAACTTGGGGAAAGTATTTTATTTTTAATTTACAAAGTTTCCCCTTGCACACCCTTGGCATGCGCTTTGCACATGCAAACGATAGCCTTTACATGGGCTTTAATTTATGAGTGCGTGTAAAACCTTGATTGGCGCTGAATGTACCAGTATTCATGAAATGCATGTATATGCCCCAAATTGAGCGCTTTTAATGACTTTTTTAGGGGTAGTATTAGTTTTAGATTTCATTGTCTTCCTTCCCAATACAAACGTTTCTTTCAGTATCCAACTCAACTCTAAAGAGATCTAGCAAGACATGAAAACGTTAGACCAACTATATGTTTATTAAACCTTCCTATTTCACGTCATAAATGATTGAAACTAATGAAAAGTATTAAACCAATACAAAAAGAAATTCGTCTTTACATTGGTTACGACAATAGAGTCATTATATTCCCTAAATAAATCCTCATGTTGAAATCATGAGTTGAAAAATTCTGTTAATTCATTAAGATTTGGGCTTGGAGTTTTAGATTCTGAAATATTCTTGATAAAGTACTATGGTGGTTAATATAATAGATTTACAATTATTAAATTAGGTAGATTAAAATGACGAGATAAATAACTTAGTTATAACAAATGCAACACGATTCCTCTAAACTACGCATATATAACATTAAATTGTATATCAAATTATAATCTAAGATCGTGTAATAAATAATAAAAATGTAATAATGGATTTATATCCTATATTTAAAATAACATAAACTCCCAATAAGTAACACCTATATTAAGGGACAAACAGAGTAAACTTTAACTCTCACTTTTTTAACTTCAAAGTTCTGATTTGACAATATTATGGTCATTTTTTATATCTATTTAATATATATTTATTCTCATTCAGTTGTTTGGACTGTAAAAATGAATTCTATACTTTTAACAGTTATTTTTATTAGTTTAATTTTCTACTTAATAATTGGTATATTTAGTGATGGATATTGATTATATATTTGATGTATGTTATTTTAAAAACAAATAGTTTACCAAACGGTATAATTATTTTGAGCTTAAACAAAAGGAGTCTTCAACTATTCATGATAATTTGTTGCTTATTTGTAGATTCTAGAGATACTTAGATAACAAGAATGTTGCGTTGATAACTACTATGAACCAAATTAATAAAAAGAAGCTAGAAAAGGATAAAAAAACTGTGTATGATTAGTTTATTATTGATGATGTAGACTTAATTCAAAAGTACATGTGTGAATGCGCTCTTAGAAAGTTCATTACTTTTCACCAATAAAACAATGCTATATAAATATTTTCTACGTAACGTGGACAAATCTATAACCATCACCTGGCTTCCATATTTCATTTCCCACCAAACTTGTTCCATTGTTGTGTACATTAATCGGCTTACGACATTAACATATAATGTAAACTTTTGAAAATGATAAAAGCACACACATCACTGTCTCATTTGTTTCATATAGTAAAGTTATATCAAATCTTATCACAAGTAATAGTGATTATTTTTAATTGAGAGAATGTGACCTCTAATAACGTTTTCCCTTTTTTCTGTTCAATTTATCACTTTTTTGTACATATTATATATTATGATGAGAATACAAATCGAAAATACAAAATTACACTCAAAAGTTCAAATGGATCGGGATTCCCTCAAAGTATGCTTTATTTATTCGAACAAATGTGAAACATAATAAACAACTCATCAGTATAATTGCAATTTGACCTTATTTTTGCGACCTCCTTCCCTCATATATATGAAACACTGTTAACAATTGTATTATTATTACAAAAAACAAAGAACGTAAATTTAATTAGAAACATGAGGATCCACCTCATGCATATAACTCTATATAGGTATACCATTATTGATTATTGTTTATACAAGGCCACATCAATGAGCCTTTTGCTCACATTATTGTACACCCTGTTGCGTTATCTTCGTTGAGATATTGATCACAACGGCTCACATAGCAAGGCCTTCCTCCACCATAGCTATCATAAACAGGCCTCCCATAATAATAGTCATCATAACATGGTGGAGGCCCACCATAACCCTCAAAGCATGGCCCGCCAGGCCTTCCTTCGTAGCATGGAACACAACACATTCCAATTGGGACAGGTGCCGGTGGTGGTATTATTGGAACCGGGACCATTGGTGGGGCAGGCTCTACGGGCTTTGGTAGCGGTGTCGGCTCAGGTGGTGGGGGCGCGGGCTTTGGAGCAGGCGGTTTTTCCGGTTCAGCAGGCGGTGGTTGAGGCTTGGGCTTTTCTGGCTCCTTAGGCTTCTCGGGCGGGGGCTTGGGCTTTTCGGGCTCTTTGGGCTTCTCGGGTACGGGCACAGGCACAGGCACGGGCTTAGGCTTTTCCGGTTCTTTAGGTTTCTCTGGTTTAGGTTTTTCGGGTTCTTTGGGCTTTGGGGGCTTGGGCTTCTCGGGCTCAGGTGGTTTGGGCTTTGGCGGTTCGACAATTTCGATGCTCTTGATAGCACCACAGCCTTTACAACAAAGCTTATCCCTTATCTTCTCTGGGCTACAGCACACCACTTTAATCGTCACAATGTTTTGCTTCTCATCGAACACCTGGTCTCGAATTTCTCTTGTTCACAAAATAACAAAAGCACACAAATCCACAAAGATGAACTCAATTTTGTGTGATTATTCCAAACTAAACACAAACAAGTTTGATCATCAATATCACTCTAAATTTAGTGAGAAAATTAGAAAGAGAGAGAGTGAAACTTACGAGGGAATTTACAAAGAACCTTTTTGACTTTCTTGTAGCATTTAGTGCACTGTAGATCAACCTTGAGCCTCATTATTGTAACCTAAAAATAATAACCAGGAAGGAATAGAATGATCATGATCACGATGCATCTTATATAACTCATAATTTCATATTTAATTACGATCAAACCAAAAAAGAAAGAAAAAAGAGATGATCGAATGGATCGAAAGGAAGTGTACCTTTTCAGCCATGGCTGAAAAATAAGGAGACCTCAGATCTGGGATATGAAAATGATAGAATAAATTGACGGTAATAATAGTGATGGAAAAAAGTAAAGGCGAAGAAAGTAATGAAACAGAGGGAATGAGAAGGGAGGCAAATGAAGGATTAAGTAGGCAAATTGCTTAAGGCTCACTACATAGTTTGACCAATCATATGAGACCATGTGGCACATACAGTAGTGTTGAATTTCATGCACTTGTTCAAGAATTGTCGTTATATGGAAGGTGAAATGTCCGAGCGTGTATGAGAGAGAGTGAATGAAAGAACCTTTTTATGCTAGCGGGATCCGCAATTCAGCGAACTCCACATTCTCATGTGCACCCTTTAATTATATGCATTGAAGTTCCAAAATCATTCATTTCATGATTAGTTTATAAAGAATTACTATAACATAAATCATTATAATCAGGATTTGCATCCCACTAGAATACTATTTTTTTCCTCGCAGGAACCATTTATTTAGATGAAAATGGATTGTTTGTGTGTTTTTTTTATAATGATGGCAATTAAGTTCAAAAAGTATTATGCGGTACCTAAGTTTTAATATTCGATCAGTTTCTCTACAACACTGTTCCAACGGAGCTTAAGACCAGCCATATATGCTACAGTTTCTAACAAGTTCATTTTGATTATGCAAAGATACAATTCGTTTGTTTGTATAGTTTAACTTACGTACGCTTGAAGAAAACGTTAGTTACTACACAGAAAGGAGAAAATAATCTATGAAGAGTTAAAACAATTTGTTACCTTTCAAATTTGCATTAATCTTGGTTTTAATCCCTGCAATTTTAAATCATAATATAAATTTTGATATCTTTAGTAGTAATATAAAATGGTCCAGGCATTACATAAACTATTGAGAAGGTTATGAGAACAAAACAAATTAAGGAAAAATTTAAGAGACCAAATATTACATATATAAATGTCTTCTCCTACAAGAAAAATGTGATGTATGTACTAGCGTAGTAAATGTCACAGAAGAGAGAAATGTGACATCATTAAAGTATATGTCGTGGTTTTCAACTTAACCCGCGACATCTATGAATTTTGTAAACTAAAAAAGTTAATTGCATATGTCATTGTTTGTACAATAAACAAAAACATACGCCAATTGAATAAAAAAGTTTCACATTTTATTTACTAAATGACGATATATAATTTCTTTTTTAAGAATAAAAAGGTTATAAATGTACTCATTCCAATTAAAAGTCAGGAAAGTAGAGCTTAAACATTGACCTGTAGAATTGATTTCTCTTTCTCAGCTTTGTCATACTCATCATCATATTCATCCTCTGGAAAATTGTTCAAGTCGATATCACATCCATCTTTCCTCAATCAAATAGTTCCAATTGAACGATGAACGATGTCCTTCATATTTGACTGCACTTCATCCTCTTCCAGCAACTTGCTCAAATCTTTAGGTATAATAACAATGCTTTTTTTTTTAAATATATGAAACCATATATTGTGGTTCATTCATAAAATAATGACATAGAGAGCCTAGACTTTTTTTAATACAGATGCATGTCGCAAATATGAAAATACACCCTACGACTTGTATTCAAAAATCTGGCGTCTCAAGAAACAAGATATTCCTAATTTTTAATTTTTATAAAAAGTAGCGCAAGAATTGTGAGACATATTAATTATTTATAATTTTTTAATAAAAATATTATGTCGCACAATATTCATTAGTTGAATTTTTTAAAATAAAAATATTATGTGGCACAATTCTTGTGACACATATTGATTATCATTAGATGTTCAGGATCATATGTCGAACAATTCTTGTGTGACATATTTGGGTTCTGATGTGCAGCATACACGAACCAAAAATATATTTTTTAAATGTGCAAGATCATATGTTACGCTTTATTTTGAAGTGAGACATATATACACTTGAATTAATAAACTATAAAATATAGGCTTTTTATTTTTTCTACTAGGTGTCCTATACTCTTTCACCATTATTTTCATTTAATTATCCATCAAATATTTATCAAGTGATATTATAAGTAATAAATATGAAAAAAATAAATCCTACTGAAAAATTAAAATAAAAAAGAAATAATAAATGTTTCTATGTATCACAACAGATAAATATTATTTTTTTTTTATTTTCTGAAGCTTACGTCGCAGTTCAGATGTGCGACATAAGCCAACATTACAAAATATTCTTTAGGTATCAGAATCTTATGTCACGTTTTCAAGGTGCCACATAAGCTTCCATTAAAAAATATTTTTTATTTTGCGATTACAATTACATTTTAAAAAAAAAACTACAACGTGAGTCGTGTTTTTTTTTGTTTGTATCGCGAGTGAAATAAACCGCAAAATGTTGCTTTGTCTCATTGTTTTATATCGTTGTTCCTTAAACCGCAGTAAAGGGTAAATGTCACGGTTATAAGTAAAAACCTTGACATGTACGATATTATATTTTACCGACTACAACAACCCAATTTTCTTGTAGTTCTCTCTTAAACAATGTAGTTAGGGTTCGGGCCTTAAGCCCAATAGTTGCTCTCTATGGGAACCAGTCTATGATCTACTATTAATTATATTATGTACTTGGTTTCAATCATTAATCAATAATATTCGGTTTAATTTATTTTCTATATATATATTTAACTGCTACGTAAGCTAATATACAAACATGTCAAATAAAATTTTAACGGTCAACGTCAGTCAAACTTAACGCGTTACCTAAATTGGAACAAAATTTATTTTTCATTACCAGAATTGAGACCGAAAACAGTATTTTCCCGTGAGTGTTTCTAGCGTAATAGTTCGTTACCATTTTTGTATCTTTACCCATTATTATAAATTTATAGTTTACTTTTATTTTTTAGCATGTTAAATTTATTTAAATAATTTTTAAGTATTATTATATTAATTTTATTTTAATAAAAGTGATTAGATTTAATTTATTTGATCCAATGGTTGATGGAGCGAAAAGGTGATGATAGACAAGCAGAGAATTCTAATATCAATTAACGTTAATTTTTATCCAAAAAAATTAAAGTTAATCTTAATGATTAAATTAAAGCTACATGTAATATAATTTAAGTAAAAAGAATTATGAAGTTGAGAGAATAAATACTCCCTCTGTCCTTATATAAAAGTTATTTTTGAGTATATATTAAGGAAGTTGTTGAGAGATATAAATGTGTGTAAAATAATTTTATTTTGTCAAATTTGCCCTTATTTATGATTGAACATATAAGAGAGATAAATATGATAATAGTATTATAATTATAAATGAGTATGAAAGTAAATATGACTAGAGAATATATTAAAAAACGAATATGATTAGAGAATGATGAGCCCAAGCTTTGTGAATATATTAAATTCATATGTCAGTTATTTATCCTTATATAGGACTTTGGAACATCGAGAGATTAATCTCATTTGACACGCAGGTGAGATACCCTTAGAAAAAAAAGGAGAATGTGATTAGATAGAATGATGTTGGGTAAAGTTGAAAAAGACTCTTCCCAAATATAAGGTCACTTTTGAAATTCAACTTCTTCCTAATAATAAGATAACTTTCTAACTTTTCCCAACTTTTTCCCAAATTAACACTACAATGCTTATCTATAATAACAAGCAAAATAGGGAGAGTGAGGATAAATGTAAATAGTTGGGATAAATTTGTAATATCATGTGTAAATAACTAACTTAACTAACTTCCTTAATCTACTTAAATTAAGGAAATTGATCTTATATTTAGGAACAGAAGGAGTATCTTATATTTAGAGACAAAACCATTTAAAAAAGGCTAAAATATATTTTTAGTTCCTTATAATGTTGTAAAATCTGGATCAGAAGGCAAGCACAGGGCTTCAGATCATAAGATCGATGGTCGGAGTGAGGATCAAACTGATAACCGTTGAGCTGAAACATTGAATAGTCGACGGTTGACCGGTATGATAAACCAGTTCGGTTCTTACAACACTGGTTTGCATCAAGTTTCAATTTAATCTTTTATGTATGGAAAATACACTTTTAGTTCTTTTTTGTTAACACTGTTAATTTCACTTAACGGGAAATGCTAACTTAAAATTTTAAATGGTTAATCCAATACTCCCTCCGTTCCTAAATATAAGATCACTTTGGGGAAGTGGATAAGTTCCTAAACATAAGATCACTTCCTATTTTATCTCAAGTTTTGCCCAAACTACCCTTATACTTCCTCTTTTCATTGAAAACCCCTCCTCCTTTTAAAGTTAAGTAATTGAGGAGATTTTGGGAAGATTATGTAATTCTATTGTCTTTCTTAATCTCCCCAAATTAACCAAATTGATCTTATATTTAGGAACGGAGGGAGTATTAAATATCGATAAAACATGCATAAATTAAAATATTTTAGTGTGATTATTCTTATATTTTAAATCTGTGATTTCTTTTTACCCCCATTTACTTATGAAATAATCACTTAGATTTAACAACTCATTGTTGGCCTTAAACGAAACTAATGGTATTAACAAAAAAAACTAAAAGTATATTTTACAAACATAAAAGACTAAACTGAAACTTAATGCAAATATAAAGAAGTATACTTTAGTCTAAAAAAATACTCCCTCTGGTCTCTAATAAAAGAGCTTAAAAATTGAATGATTTTGATCCTAATATAAGACCTCATCTCACATTTTCTCCATATTTAATGTGTTTTTTCTTACTTTACTTTTAACTTTCTTTCATATTTATTAATACTTATGTATTTCTCTCTCTTAAAAGTATCATAGTAATAAATATGAGCAATATTAAAAAAAAAACATTAACTCCAAACATCCAATTAATATTCAGATGTTTTCTTAATAAGCGTTTTTTTATGGCTAACTCTTACATTAGGACCGGAGTGAGTATCTCTTAGCAATGGGGATAGAGGTAATACTCCTGTTCCAGTGATAGTCTAGAAATTAGGTGTGCCGAATAATGGGGACTGGGAGTGGTAATCGCCGACTTTACACCTGTTCCAGTGCCTAGCTAGTTGAGCCTCACACTCATTCACAGATCAGATCTCGCCAAACATTGATGCAAAATCATTGAGCTGTATTCATTTATTATTTTATTATACTCCGGGCCATTAATGCAACAACTAACAATTCTCAATACTAAAAAAGTTAGTTAGATATAATTTGTCTTCATGTTTAAGCGATATCCAATAGTATCCCTATTAATTAAATTAATTTCCAAAATAATTATCAGGGAGTATCATGGAGTAAGATCACAGATTTCTAAAATTATTTTACATAAATTTCTCAAGGAAAATAACTGCTAGCTTGCTTGTATATAGTTTTCAACATATATAATTTTATTAAATGGTTTTTAATTAATTAAATTCTATAATATATTATTGTTGTGAATTGTTAGATTACTTGTTGGGCAAACTTATTAATAATGATCATAACTTATTATGTGATTAGTTAATCAATCAATATTAGAATGTCAATTTTTTATATAAATTATGAAAAGGGACTTCATTTTGAGGCACGGGTCTTACGTAAAGGTTGAGAAATTTGGTCTTGCAAACTCAAGACATTTCTCTTTCACGATCTCATATTCTCCCCATTTCTCGTTAATCTTATAATGTGAACAATACTGAAGTATTTTAATTATATAACGAATAGAAAATTCGAGTCTATATGATGTAAAAGGAAGAATTTAATACTATAGATTATTTTTGCAAATCAGAGTTTTTTTCTCATAAAGCATAATTAACAGGATATTTTAATTATCAAATTTCATTGGTAAATGATTATAAATACCCATAAATTCTTTTGGATATCTTAAATATCAATTAAATAATATTTCATAACTAACTTCAACACATTTAATGGTAGACTTTTAGTGCTGCTTAAATATCCATACTGACTTGACACATACTCATTACATCATGTCAAGTAACACTACAAAACAAGTGCCGCTTACCGGCGTTTATTTTTGCCTCTCTCCGGCGTTTTTTTCCGGCGAAACGACTCTACGGCGTTTTTGCAAATCGCCGATAAAAAAATGTGGAAAAGTAGCACATCGGCGTTTTTACAAAACGCCGTAGAGTGCCACAAACGCCGAAAAGCGGGTTGCAAAAAGTAATATAATATTCAGACATACCGGCGTTTCCCGAAACGCCGATATGTCCATTATTTTAATAATTGACATACCGGCGTTTTGGGGAAACGCCGGTATGCTATTATTTAATATGAACTTTTCGGCGTTTACAGAAACGCCGAAAAGTGTTTAAAAATTATTAAAAAAATAAATTTTCGTCCCAATTTAATGTTAAATTGGGACGAAAATTTTAGTATTATAGATAAAAATAAAAAATATTAATAAATGATAACGACAGAAAAATCATATTACACACATTAAAAGAAAATAATACATATAAAAGCAACTAAAGTATATCAAATATGTAAATTAATAATGATATAAAAATAAACAAAAATGAAGCAAATATAATTAAAAAGAGATAGGACAATAAGCAAGGGATGATTGCTGAGAAACAAATAGAAAGAAGAAGGAAGGAGAAAGAAATGAATGAGCAAGGGAAAATGAGGGGGGAGCATCGTTATTTATAGGGAAGGTGGAGCATACCGGCGTTTATTATAGGAACGCCGGAAAGTGATATTATATTATTATTTTACCGGCGATTTCTCAAACGCCGATACATATTTAAATACTAAAAAAATACTTACCGGCGTTTTTCCTTCGCTTATCGGCGTGTCATGAAAACGCCGCTATGTAGTTTATTTTTTTAAAAAAAAAAATATTGCATATCGGCGTTTTTCCAAGAAACGCCGATAAGTATTTTTTATTATTTTTTAAAAAAAAACACATACCGGCGTTTTTCCTTCGCTTACCGGCGTTTCCCAAAACGCCGGTATGTAGTTTATTTTTTTAAAAAAAAATAAAAATGCTTATCGGCGTATCGTCGTTTCTTGGAAACGCCGATAAGCATATTTTATTATTTTTTTTAAAAAATAAAAGACATATCGGCGTTTGCAAGAAACGCCGATATGTCTTATTTTTCAAAAAAAAAAAAAGAAAAGAAAAGCAAATAACAATTTTTTTATTAAAATATACATACCGGCGTTCTTGTGTCCAAAAACGCCGGTATGTGTGCGCGGGAAAGAAGGCGGGAAGCGCGCGCCAAATTTTGCGGCGTTTCTTTTAGGCGTTTTTTAGTAAACGCCGGAAGGCATGTTGTTTCCGGCGTTTTTGTTGAAAACGCCGGAAGGTGTACGCCGGAAAGCGCCGCTTTTTTTGTAGTGTAAGCTTATGGTCAAGTAGTTTTCAGACCCATACACTTTTATTACACTCTTAAAAATACATATAAACGTACGGATCTGGATTTTCTAAGCTGCCTTTTTTCTAAGCCTCTCTAAGCGTCTCAATCATAGTCGTCCAAAATGATCCAACCGCTCAAAAAAGGAGACATATGTTTACACTCACCTCTCCCCACCATATCTCTCTCATTCCTAACTACTTCTCCATTATTTTCTCTCTCCTGTTAAGATCAGTCCCAAAAATAAAACAAAAGACTGCATAGTCATGGTCTCCAACCACCATATCTTCATCAACAGCCACCCCCACCACCGACCACCACCTTCCGACAACCCCCACCGTTGCGACCACCACCCCGTCGCAACCCCCACCGACCACCACCGCCCCCGTCTTCCACCGAGCATTTGACGTCCTCAACATCGGCCACAACATTAGGATCAGCCACCACCGACCACCTGGTCAGTGGTGGCCGATCTTACCGTCCTGATTGGTGGTGGCTGCCGTCGTGGTCGGTGGTGGGCGATCTTGCCGTCATGGTCGATGGTGGCCGATCTTGCCGTCATGGTCGGTGTTGAAGACATGGTGTAGAAGGCTGCAAGAAAGAAGGAGGTTGTGGCAGCGGATGAGGAGGATGTGGCGGCGGCGGAGGAGGGGGAGGTAGCGGTGAAGGAGGAGGCGGCGGATGGAGAATGACGAAAGATGAGGAAGAGAGGGATTTGGGAAAAGATGAAGAAGCATAGGTGTGTTAAAAGAGGTGAGCAGAACGACAATCTGAGGCTCTGAGCACCCAAGGGGAAAATAAGGCTCCAATTTGGTGTGTGAGACTGCACTGTTGTAATGAGATGACATGTTTTTTTCTGGCTTGTGAGCCATTAAATGAAATGAAAGGCTAGGATGAGAGGAGGCTTAAAGAGGCTTAGAAAAAGGGAGCTTAAAAAATCCAGATCCATAAACGTACCACCTGTCAAGAATGAGGAGTGACATGTAACAACCACAATTCTAAGACCTATTTTACGCCATTTTTATCACAACAAATTTTTTTCCCTTCTTTTTTTTATACTAACTATCTTAGAAAAGAAGTTTACTTACTAATACTAACATAGTTAGAAAAAGAATTAACTTAATTCGCTAGAATAATTATATTGCTAACTATGTTAGAAAAACAATTTACCTATAAGGGAGACTAACATAGTTAGAAAGGATTAATATTATATTCCAAAATGATTTCTGATGACTAACCATGATAGAAAAATTAAATACCTAAATGATATATCTACCTATCATGGTTAGAAAAGGATAAAACTTAAATTTAGACAACATCGATATAATAAAGTCAAGTTAACAAATAATTCAAACATCCACTAACAGAATTCAATAGGTTCGCATCACCGAGTTGAGTATATAAGTATTGCAGAAATAATCAGCTACAGTATTTTCTGAATAATAAAGACTTATAAAGTATGCAAATATGAAATTAAATATGCAATTCCTAGTATGACAATAACACGTGTCAGCATCTCACTTTAGTGAGTAGTCCCCGGATCCTTTCCTTGATTTCCTACTTCGCTTCCTGTAACATCCCAAATTTTGATTAAGGTTAATTGGAAATTATTGAGGTGTTATTTAGAAAATTTGAGTTTTAGGGAGAAATTTATGGAGATTTATTGTTATTAAATCTTAATTTTTGGAATTTAAGGAAATATAGTTAAAATAATTATTTGGAGTTAGAAAATTTCATGAACAAGTGTTTGGGATAGTAGATAATGTTATGAAGGAAAGAAATGGAAACAATAATATATATAAACTTTTGAGCTAAAAATATAATTAAGAATAAACATTAGGGTAGTTAAGTGTAATTTTCCCTAAAGTATATATATAAATTCATCTCCTCCTTCCTTCCATTTTCATTTCTCTTTCTCTCTCTCTCTCTCTCTCGAGCTCCCTCCGCCTCCGACCCCCTCTCATCAAACCCTCCCTCCTCTCTCTGCTTCGCTCGTCGCCGGAGCTGCAGGGACCGGCGGAGCAAGCCGCCGTCGGTGTTAGCACCGGCGCGGTTTCTCTTTTCCCTTTCCCCCTTCGATTTCTGACCTCCCTCTCTCCTTCATCCGCCGCTGGGACGGCGGGCACGGCGGTGGAAGCTGTCACCGGCGCGGCCTTCGACTCCTCTCTTCCTCTCTTCCTTTCTTCCGCACAAAAGGAACCAACAACCTCCTCCCTTCGGGTTTGACATTTTCCGGCGACATAGGTTGCAGTCGGCGACGGAAAAAGGGTAAAGCTCCCTCCTTTCTTGAGTTTTGTGAGCTATATTCTTTTGAATGTTGATTTCTCATGTTTGTTTTCCCTTCCCTTTTTGTTTCCTTCAACCTCCACTCGCCTTCTTTGCCCTCATAATTTTTCTGACGAGCCCAATGACGGTTTCCAGCGGCGGGAAAGCTGCACGGCATCCACAAAGTCAGCTAGTAATTTTGGTGAGATTCTTGTCTCACTCCCACTTTGTTCACTGCGATTTTTCCCACTGTCCGTGAGAGTTTGAGTTGGGTTTTGCTATTGGGTGATTTAAATGGGTTAAAGTGAAATTAAAACTTCTTTTCTTAGTGCTTTGATTTTTATTTGAAGTAGTTGAGGTACTAGGAGTATGCTTGTGTGAGTCTTGTTGAATTCTTGTTGCTCGCTCATGTGTAGTAGCAGAACTGATGTGTGGCTTTGTTTTGGGATGTACGTAAATGACATGGTTATGCAATTGATAATTTTAATTATTTGGCTAAAGAATTGAACCAGTTATGGCCTGGGGAAAATAAACTAAATTGTTATCAAAACATGGATAACGCAAGATAAAATTTATTTTGAAACACCCTTGGTAAGCTTGACTTAAAAAATTTTAGCTCTTGAGCCGTATTGGTTTCTTGTTTGATGTAGGATGATTCTGTTTTGACCAACAAAAGTATATAGTATGGTGAAAGTGCTGGTTCTGTGTTCATTACCTGCTTAAGAGAAAGGAAATGGAACTATATATGTGTTGATGTGTTCCATGAAATTTTGTTTCTAATTGAATGGCTTAAGACATGGTGATTTAGCTGAATAAGCTTGCTGTGTTGTAACATATGTCTCCTAAAATTAAAAAAAAAAGTTGTTGAATCTGATTAAAAAGGGGTTTTCAAGTATGGAAGCTTTCAAGTGTTTATTGAAGGGTTAGGACATATGTATGAGGTATTATAGTGGTGGTTAAAATGGGATAAGAATGGCATATGTATGAATATGGTTGTTGTTGAAATTAGTGCTATGAATTTTCTGGATCTTTGCTTGATTTTCATGTGGCAATGGTGTGTGTAAATTTTGAGTGCTTGTAGTTACTTGTTTAAAGTAATTGAACTGTAATGATGCATTGGAATCAAAAGCAAATATGCTTGCTTTACTTTGGTATTGTCATGACGTTTTGTTCATGATTTGTGTTGAGGAATGAATGAGAGTTTTGTTTTATGCTATAGTTTTACTTTAGCTATGATTGATAAAATGAATGATAATACATGTTGGTGTTTATAAGTTAAATTGGAATTTTGCTATTATAAGTGCTTTGGTTGTAGCTGAAATGTTTGTGCATGTGTGCCCATAACTTTTATGTTCTTTGTCCTCTTAATGCACTCACTGAAAAGTCATTAAAGTGAAAATGATTCAACTTGTGATTAAAGTGTTATATATATGTTGATTGTTAAAGCTAAGTCATGTTATATGATTTAATAAAAAGAGGAATGATAAACTGTGAAGTAGAATCTCAAAAATATGCAGGACTTAGTTATCTAATGACTTTAATAATGGAATTAAAAGCAATGTTTTGTACTTGATACAATCTGATTTTTGAATATAAGTGAAGTGGTAATTATTTCCTATTTGGGCTAATAGTGAAATTGTTGAAGAAGTTAAAAGAATACTCCTAAGAACATACCTATGATTAAAACTGATTTTGTGTGATATATATATATATATATATATATATATATATATATATATATGTGTGTGTGTGTACTCAAAATCTTTTATGACTCAAATGTTAATACAAATAGCTAAACTGATTTGGCATAATGGCTTGATGAAAACATATAGGATGTAATCATTCTAATAAAGAAAAATTAGTGCTCCTAAAATAGACATTGTTTGTTTCTCCTATCTTGTTGTATGTGAGTGCTACAACATGAGGCTCTTACCCTCTCTGTTTGTGATAGGGTTCATGGGGAAATGATTGAAGTAGCTTTAACTACTTGAATTCATAAATGAAATGTGTGATTGTGATGTTGTGTTTATATTTGATTAATGTGATTTATGAGTTGAGTTGGTTAAAGTATTTGAATTAAGAAAAGAAAAAAAAACGGGTAGTAATATGAGCCAGAGAGACGTTATTCATTACTCATATATATATATATGAAGGACTGTTTATAACTACTATTACCTTATGTAATAATAGGAGGAACTAAGAGAAAAGTATTTGAAAGAGAATCCACAAGGAAATGTTAAGGAAGAGCAGTTGAGTGCTAAAGGGCGACAGGTAATCACACTTAACCTTGCTATAACATTGAGGGTGACGTTAGTTAGGGATTTTGTAAAATCCCTTCTCACCCTCTATATATATATATATTATCTTTAAAAGAGTATTTTTATACAAAACAGGCTATCGGGTGCCTTTCAAACACGATTATTTTTGTATAAAACATTTTTATACATTATATGTATTATCCTGTTCTGGAGGTGGCCATTGATCTGGAATGGCATGAAATGTGTATAGCATACCTTTTGGGTAGTAGTTTGAGAGATGGTGATGATAGAGAAGGGAGAATTATGTTGTGGAAAATCGGAGATGTTGAAATGTTAAGATATTGTAGGGAATTGCGAAAGTACATGACACTGATAGTGGTATTGTGATAATGAAATGAATTGTGGTTGAGAAGTTGAATATGGTGAATGTGATAGATATGGATATGGTGAGGTTTGCATGACACTGAGATACATATGTACCATCGCGCGATGATAACTGTCGATTGGCCGATCGACAGTTATTTGTACTGATCCTTTTCAGATTGATTGGATCGGGGATTATAGGTCAATTTATTGAGAGAAGTGACTTACGGTTGTTAAGGCATTTTAGAGCCCAACCGCCCCTACGGTTGTTAAGGCATTTGAGAGCCCAACCGTTCCCATTCTGCAATGGAAAACAGAATTGGGGTTCCCTCTCTGAGGATTGCCAGAGAGGGAAATTGTCCCCTCATTATGGAGAGGGACACAGTGTCAAATCATATAGTGAAGATTAGATGCTTGAATGCCCCGGGATGGCACAATGCATCTATAGGTGAGTGTGAGAGTGGTGGTGGTAGTAACATTAGATTGGAAACTGGGGAGGTAATATTTAGTTATGTGGAATTGACTGAGGGATTTGAGTGATATGTGGGAAGTAGAGATGATGAATTTGAGTTGATTTAGACGGAGGGACTTGAATGATGAATGAAAGATTTGACATGTATATATATATGGGTTAAGGTGCATTTCTAGTACTCCACAATATGGCAAAGTGCACTTACAGTAATGCACAATTTCGGGGTGCATTTGTGGTAAGCAAGAATAAATATCGTTGCACCTATAATAACTCCGTTAAATAAGTTATCTTTGACCGTTAAGAGTAACATTTGACTGTTAAAAGGTGACATGGGGAGGGGGAGTTAATGACGTGGCAATGACTGGACGGACATGTGGCAATGCATGCTGACTGGATTAAGTTGTCAGGCCAAATTAAATTGAAAAAAAAAGGGAAAATTAATTAGAGGTCCCCCACAAAGGAGTTAATACTGGAAAAGTCCCAAAAGTTGAAAATATTAATGTAGGGTCCCTCCTCCCCCCCACCCCCACCCTTCTCCCCAACCCTCCTCCCTCCCCCGCCACCCTCCCCCTCCCCCGCCACCCTCCCCCTCCCCGCCACCCTCCCCTCCACCCTCCCCCTCCCCCGCCACCCCCCCTCCAGCGCCCCCCTCCCCCGCCACCCTCCCCCTCCCCCTCCCCTCCACCCTCCCCCTTCCCCGCCACCCTCCCCCTCCCCCGCCACCCTCCCCCTCCACCCTCCCCCTCCCCCGCCACCCACCTCCAGCGCCCCCCTCCCCCGCCACCCTCCCCCTCCACCCTCCCCCTCCCCCGCCAACCCCCCTCCAGCGCCCCCCACCCCCACCCTCCCCCTCCACGCCCCCCACCCCCACTCCTCCTCGCGATCTGATGAGAGAGAGAGATCGCGAGGAGGAGTGGGGGTGGGGGGCGTGGAGGGGGAGGGTGGGGGTGGGGGGCGTGGAGGGGGAGGGTGGGGGTGGGGGCGCTGGAGGGGGGGTGGCGGGGGAGGGGGAGGGTGGAGGGGAGGGTGGCGGGGGTGGGGGGCGCTGGAGGGGGGGTTGCGGGGGAGGGGGCGTTGTAGGGGGGGTGGCGGGGGAGGGGGAGGGTGGAGGGGGAGGGTGGCGGGGGAGGGGGAGGGTGGAGGGGAGGGTGGCGGGGGAGGGGGAGGGGGGCGCTGTAGGGGGGTGGCGGGGTAGGGGGAGGGTGGAGGGGAGGGTGGCGGGGGAGGGGGAGGGGGGCGCTGTAGGGGGGGTGGCGGGGGAGGGGGAGGGTGGCGGGGGAGGGGGAGGGTGGAGGGGGAGGGTGGCGGGGGAGTGGGGGCAGGTGAGGGAGGAGGGTGGGGGAGAAGGGTGGGGGTGGGGGGAGGAGGGACCCTACATTAATATTTTCAACTTTTGGGACTTTTCCAGTATTAACTCCCTTGTGGGGGACCTCTAATTAATTTTCCCTTTTTTTTTCAATTTAATTTGGCTTGACAACTTAATCCAGTCAGCATGCATTGCCACATGTCCGTCCAGTCATTGCCACGTCATTAACTCCCCCTCCCCATGTCACCTTTTAACAGTCAAATGTTACTCTTAACGGTCAAAGATAACTTATTTAACGGAGTTATTATAGGTGCAACGATATTTATTCTTGCTTACCACAAATGCACCCCGAAATTGTGTATTACTGTAAGTGCACTTTGCCATATTGTGGAGTACTAGAAATGCACCTTAACCCTATATATATTATTGGTTTTAAATGTGGTACCCTTTAGACGCCCTCGCTACCGCACATCTCACTGTTATAGTGAGTTAAGCGGTGATTACTGGGACAAATTGTCTCATCCCACGATTACTGACATTTTTGCAGGTATTCATGCACAGGTGCGAGCATTAGGAAAGGGAATTAGGTATATGTATATATAGTTTATTTGGAATGGTATATTGCCAATTTGTATAGGTCTGCATTCGCTTCCGCATGTATATATATTTATTTATTGTTTAATATCAACTAGTTTTATTTATTAACCATGTTAGACAAATCCTTTCTAACATGGTTAGCAATAAATTATCCATGATAGCAGCTGTGTTGTATTAGTTTATTCTTTTCTATCATGAATAATATTTTAATCATTAGGATATTCTTTTTCTAACTATGATAGGTATATTGATGTTATGTAAAATCCTTTTCCTATCATAGTTAGTAAATACATTATAGGATTAAAATGGATATCATTATTTAATTAGGGATTAAGTAACTGATTGTAACAACTTGGTTATCAATATTTGGTATACGATAACCTAGGACTGTGCTGCATTGCATGTAGATTGGCAATATACATTTTTAGTATTCCCTTTCTTATGTGCGTGAATATCTAGCCTTTTGAGAGAAATATCACTCATCCCGTGGTGGGGAGAGAGTGATAAGAGCAAATGAATAGGTATTGTGGAGAGATTGAGATGAATATAGTAAGAATAACTATATAAATAAAGTAATTGATAAGAGTTTAGGAAGAATGACGAAATAAGGATGCTTCTCTGGGGTTTCGATTATGATTATGAGTCGACCATAATCATAGTCGAGGCATCATGAGATACCTTATTGGGTTAAGGGATTAAAATAATTCAAAAATAACAATATATAGTGACATTTAGGTGGTGGAATAAGAAATTATTGACCTGGTTTCTTGTTTTGTTCAGTAAATTGTTTGATTTATTGATGATTTGACTTGTGCTTTTATGTTGTTTGGAATAAAATTCTCTTGAAATTGTTGTTTTATAAGCTTCAACATTAGATATGCTATGGTTTTTGAATATATTTTGATTATTTATCACCTAGTAATGGTTGGAGATTACGTTATCATGAGTAGTAAGAGGTTGTTGCCCATTTATATTAAGTGGCTGGAGGCTTCCTCACTATATTAGTGACTGGAAGCAGCCCCCTTAATAATAGATGTTGGTAGCCCGTACTACTTCATGAGTGGATGTTTCTCTACATTACTAAACGGCAGAACGGTAAGTTGTTTGTTTGAAAGTGATTATTGATTGAATTTTATGTTGTTAATTATATATGATTGAATATTTTTGCAAGTAAATCAAATGTAATTGAAAGAATTTGCTTTTAAATACTGAGTGGATGTAAATTTGTAGGTGATAATTATTGGTGAAATTGTAAATTGTTGTTATAGAGGTGAATTGATTCAAGTTTAAGTGAATTTTTGTTGGTTGATAGCAAAGATAATAATATTTGTTAAGGTAACTAAAGTTGTTGAAACTGATTCTATTTGTGTTTGTTTTGGCAATGAGGTAAATTGGTATAGTGAAAGGAGGTTATGCTATTGTTTTATGATCTCTTTGGTTCTAACTTTGTCAAATCTTAGCGGTGTGGTTATTTATAAATCCTGAAATGTTCAAAGGAAACTAGGATTTTCTGTTTGTTTCTGGAGTTAACAGGTATTGTGGTTTGGAATGGTTTTATTCTTATCTGTTGTTAAATGGGAGGTTTGATGTCATTTAGCAAAGGTGTCCTAAGTTATTTTGTTTGAGAGATGTACTGTGAGGGGAATTTAATTGGTGAAGTTGTGAGTGTTGAGAAATTTTGAATTGACGTGTCGGATGAATATTTTCATGGTGAAGAGGATTATTTTGGAATGTGGTTTTGTTGTTGTGGATTGCTTTTGTATATGCGAAAATACATTAGGAGAGGAGTGTGATATTAGTGATTAGATTATATAATAATGACTAGGATAGGATGTTTGATTGGAGAAGTTTAAGTTTTGGATTAACATTAACAAAAAGGGATTATTTGGGATTACACGGGGATTTGATGACTAATAGTAATACTTTGGATATGAATTGAGGAGTATGAAGTATAATGGGTTGGATTTGAGTTTTATCGTGAATTATGGAGTGAATACACTTTAGTGATCATGGAGTGGAATATTTTTGGATCTGTTTAGGAAGGTATATAGTTAGTGGCTGTGAAGAATAAATTTTTCTGCTAATGTGAATCTTGATGTCTAGAATAGAATGAAAATAAAAGTAGATGCTCTTAAAACTTTATCGTTTCATTCTTTGATGGATCACTAATATGTTTTGGTAGAAAGGTAATGAAATTGGTAGTAATGGATGATTACTTGAAGATTGCAAGATGGAGTGTTAGGTTATATTAATTTGGCAGGCCTTGTTTTTATAAATTGGGCTAAAGCTTAAGTAAATATGTTTAAAGATAAAGGATTGGCACTATGTTTGATTGGTAAATTGATTGAATAAGGATGATCAGTATTGTGAAAAAATAGAATATGACCTTGTGAATTGCTAGTGGTTGATTATGGTAAGGATTGGAAATGTGATTTTGGATGAGGGTAAAGGATGAGGTAGTAAAAAGGACATGAAATTCAGTTATTTATTGGATATTGACTGAAGAGTTATGAGATATCAAATGAATTTTGGATTTTAAGTCGCAAGATGGTGTAAGATTTGCTAACCATTCTAGGTTACAATTACGATTTTGGTATGTAGGACAAACATATTTTATTGTAGTTCGATTTAAATCTTGTTTAAAATGTTAAATGACTTACAATAGGTACATGGGTTCCATTATTAACGATAATTAAGATATTGTGTGTTTGATATCAGGATTTGTTGAATAAAATGTCAAGAGCCATAGGTTTTTGTTAGACATCTATGAAGACTATTAGGGTCAAGTATAATGAGAAATGTTGGTAATTTGTGAAATGTTAGAGAAGTGGATTGTGAAATTATTTCATAGAAGTTTGATAGTTACCTCATACTTTAAGAGAATTTTTGTCAAACACTTGGAGAAATCATGGATAGTTAAGGAAGGTAGGATGGGAATTGGTGGGTAATTTACATATTGAATGAAGATGCAAGGTGAAGGATGATGTTAAGAGTATTAAATTGTGGTTTGATAGTGGAAGTTTTATGAATAGATAGAGTTCATGAGAAGAATGCAGAGTTGAAGTGAGTGTTTCTTATATGCTAGGTGGTATGTGTAGCGAATTTTGGGGACAAAATTCTTAAAAGGTGGGGTAAATTGTAACATCCCAAATTTTGATTAAGGTTAATTGGAAATTATTGAGGTGTTATTTAGGAAATTTGAGTTTTAGGGAGAAATTTATGGAGATTTATTGTTATTAAATCTTAATTTTTGGAATTTAAGGAAATATAGTTAAAATAATTATTTGGAGTTAGAAACTTTCATGAACAAGTGTTTGGGATAGTAGATAATGTTATGAAGGAAAGAAATAGAAACAATAATATATATAAACTTTTGAGCTAAAAATATAATTAAGAATAAACATTAGGGTAGTTAAGTGTAATTTTCCCTAAAGTATATATATAAATTCATCTCCTCCTTCCTTCCATTTTCATTTCTCTTCTCTCTCTCTCTCTCGAGCTCCCTCCGCCTCCGACCCCCTCTCATCAGACCCTCCCTCCTCTCTCTGCTTCGCTCGTCGCCGGAGCTGCAGGGACCGGCGGAGCAAGCCGCCGTAGGTGTTAGCACCGGCGCGGTTTCTCTTTTCCCTTTCCTTCTTCGATTTCTGACCTCCCTCTCTCCTTCATCCGCCGCTGGGACGGCGGGCACGGCGGTGGAAGCTGTCACCGGCGCGGCCTTCGACTCCTCTCTTCCTCTCTTCCTTTCTTCCGCACAAAAGGAACCAACAACCTCCTCCCTTCGGGTTTGACATTTTCCGGCGACATAGGTTGCAGTCGGCGACGGAAAAAGGGTAAAGCTCCCTCCTTTCTTGAGTTTTGTGAGCTATATTCTTTTGAATGTTGATTTCTCATGTTTGTTTTCCCTTCCCTTTTTGTTTCCTTCAACCTCCACTCGCCTTCTTTGCCCTCATAATTTTTCTGACGAGCCCAATGACGGTTTCCAGCGGCGGGAAAGCTGCACGGCATCCACAAAGTCAGCTAGTAATTTTGGTGAGATTCTTGTCTCACTCCCACTTTGTTCACTGTGATTTTTCCCACTGTCCGTGAGAGTTTGAGTTGGGTTTTGCTATTGGGTGATTTAAATGGGTTAAAGTGAAATTAAAACTTCTTTTCTTAGTGCTTTGATTTTTATTTGAAGTAGTTGAGGTACTAGGAGTATGCTTGTGTGAGTCTTGTTGAATTCTTGTTGCTCGCTCATGTGTAGTAGCAGAACTGATGTGTGGCTTTGTTTTGGGATGTACGTAAATGACATGGTTATGCAATTGATAATTTTAATTATTTGGCTAAAGAATTGAACCAGTTATGGCTTGGGGAAAATAAACTAAATTGTTATCAAAACATGGATAACGCAAGATAAAATTTATTTTGAAACACCCTTGGTAAGCTTGACTTAAAAAATTTTAGCTCTTGAGCCGTATTGGTTTCTTGTTTGATGTAGGATGATTCTGTTTTGACCAACAAAAGTATATAGTATGGTGAAAGTGCTGGTTCTGTGTTCATTACCTTCTTGGGAGAAAGGAAATGGAACTATATATGTGTTGATGTGTTCCATGAAATTTTGTTTCTAATTGAATGGCTTAAGACATGGTGATTTAGCTGAATAAGCTTGCTGTGTTGTAACATATGTCTCCTAAAATTAAAAAAAAGTTGTTGAATCTGATTAAAAAGGGGTTTTCAAGTATGGAAGCTTTCAAGTGTTTATTGAAGGGTTAGGACATATGTATGAGGTATTATAGTGGTGGTTAAAATGGGATAAGAATGGCATATGTATGAATATGGTTGTTGTTGAAATTAGTGCTATGAATTTTCTGGATCTTTGCTTGATTTTCATGTGGCAATGGTGTGTGTAAATTTTGAGTGCTTGTAGTTACTTGTTTAAAGTAATTGAACTATAATGATGCATTGGAATCAAAAGCAAATATACTTGCTTTACTTTGGTATTGTCATGACGTTTTGTTCATGATTTGTTCATGATTTGTGTTGAGGAATCAAAAGCAAATATACTTGTTTACTTTGGTATTCCCTTCATGCTTATGTTATTTCTAACTTAAGCACTTATAAAAATAAGAACATGAAGAATTGAATTAACAATTTCCAGTCCAAGCCACAACAAAATCAGAATTGAATAACAAGGAAAAACAAAACAATTAATTATGAATTTCAAGAATCACTAAATGATCAAGGACTACTTTGCAATCACAAAATATTTACTACATCCTCTTTAATCGATATAATCTATATGATTTAATCATGATGAAACCCGGTTACCCCTCCCGGTCAGAATCAGCACAAACAAGAGGAATAGTCCAAAATCCACAATCCTTCGTAAACTAAGAAAATTTAGTATTTATACTCATCATTCCATTACCAATTCAACCTACAAGTTCATACACATAAGCAAAACTTTATATGGAAGGAAGTACATCCAAACATAATTTTATTTTCAATTCAACAAAACTCACAAATTCATCCAACTACTCCAACATTTAAGCAAAATCCATCAAACCAAATAAAAAAGGGAACAAAAATGTCAAAACTTCCCCAGAGTAGTGAATAAATTTTCAGAAATACAGTCCAACAATAATTCAAGCAAATCAAATAAACAAATACTAACTCTCAACTTTAAAGGACATTCACAACAATTAAATTGAAGTTTTCATACCCCTAGATCCTAGAAAGCTCAATCGAATTCTCTCTCAATAGCTCCCAAATCACAGCACGAGGCAAAAACAAGGGAAAGAAGCTTACCCATGAAGTTGTCACTGCCGGAGCTCCGCCGGACAGCCGATAGCTCACCGGAAAACAAGGCACTACGGTTGTTCAACCTTAGAGCCGCCGTCGTTCGTTCTCGCCGGAGAACTCCCCACCACCGCTGAAGGTGAAGCAAGAACGTGACCAGCGAAGAGACGTAGAAATGAGAGAAGGGGAACGCGAGAAATCAAAGAAATGAGGGAGGAGAAGATGAGGAATTAAGGAGAAGTAAAGTGAGAAGCTTGATGGTGATGGTTTTTGGATTTTGGTAGGAGGAAAAGGTGTTGGGAGGAAGATGATGAATAAGAGAAAAGGGAGTGGGTTGCGCAGCGTTCAAAATGGAGGAGGAGGAGGTGTAGGTTTAGAAAGGGATTATTAGGGTTTGAGCCCAACAAGAAAATTACAAAACAAGCCCACTAGTTTAAGACACTATCAAATAGAGGAGGGAGAAAAATATGATGATGGTGATATTAATTTGGAGGAAATGGTACAACATTTTGTACATTAGAGGGGGAATTAGGTTTATAAGAGATGAAATATTAGGTTTTAGGGCTCACAAGATAATTCCCAAAAAGAACACTCAAGTTTAGCATATATTATTTCAAATTCTCGATTTCTTTAAATTTAGCATTTTCATAATTATTTATGTTAATTAAATTCTAATATTTTCAGCAGTCTAAATAAAGTTTCCTAAAATGATGCCTTCTTGATATAATTATCATAAATATTCTTAAATTTAAATTTAATACTTAATTATTTTCTTTCTTAATCATAACAGATTTCTAAAAACAAAAATGTTGAATTTTCCAAATTCATTTGCAAGATTAAATTTTGGGGTATTCATTATTTATTTTATAATTAAAAATTTAGGATGTTACATTGCACATCATTGTTTAAGCTGCCAGATTCTACGTAAGGGGTGAATTGTTCAAAAAAATCTCTTGTTGCCCTACTAGAAGATCCACGAGGGGATTGCGTGATCACAATGGAAGTAGGAGTCTAATAAAACAAGTCACTCAAACATGATACTAGATCACAATGAAAGATGCCACCACCAACTAGATATGAGAGGTGTCAAAGATTTTCAACCACTTTCCATCCTAGCTTGGCCCTTCATGAGATGATGAAAGCTCCCTCCAGAACCTGGACACCTCGTCTTTCAACTCATGGTCATGACTACTTTACCAAGTGGATTTAGACAGCTGCATTTGCCCAAATACAAGGACCAGAGGTAGTAGATTTTATTTGGAAAAACATGGTGTTCAGGTTTGGTTTCTGGATGGAGATAATCAGCAACAATGAGTTACATTTCATCAATGAGTCACATTTCATTGGGGAAAATCCAAGTGATGCTGATTAACTTAAAGTTCTCTACACCATGCAACCCTAATCGAATGATCAAGTAGAATGAAGCAATAAGACCGTGATCAAGGATATATGGGAAGAAGAGCTCTCTACAATGATTTCAGCGTATCAAACCATGTCAAGGATAATGGTTGGAGAAACCCCTTTCTCACTCGTATATGGTTCAAAGGTTTTGATTACAATAGAAGTTAGGATACCATCCTTCTGTTACCAAGGACCAAGGTGGAGAAAAACAACCCAAGAGCTAGCCTACAAGTTAGGCCCGCTCATTTGAGCCTTATATGCCCTAGGTTCAAATACAAAATGAATTGGAATGTCATCAAGGCAAACTTTCTAGTATGATTTCAATTGCTTAATTCATTTTAGAACAATTACTAACTATGAGGGTGGCGATGGATGAGTCATGCTCGATGCCATTTTCATACCAATGCCATTGGTAAATTGGTCAGGGTGTGGTGAAGGCTACAAACACCATGCATCCCCTTGTCAAGTTTCCACATCTTATCCTATTTCTATTATTTGTACTCCTAACCTTGATGCAAGAAGCTTAAGCCAATACATGCCAAGTGGTTTTTTAAGAGGAACTAGGAATAGGCACATTGCACGGGCCCGACTTGCCTCCATGCTAGGGAACCAACACAAGCTCAAAAAAGGTGATTGCTACAAATTTTGGCACCCCATACATCGCTATTAACTACGCTATATGACTAACGACATCATGACTTAATGAAGGGATTAATTGACACCTAAGTTAACCACGGCGAATCATCGTCCCATCTCCTAAGTTAGTGAGGACTATGGCACAAGTCAAAGCTAACAAACTGCGTCGGGCCCCCAAAGTAAGGTACACAACACATACTATAAACGTTACCAAAATAAATATATTGAACACAAAGTGACATATAGACATAAAGAAATGCTTTCAAATCAAAATGTTCACAAATTAGGCAATCCATGTGATGATAAACATATATGTAACATCCATGTCCAAAAAACAAAGGTCAACAGAAGCTTGGTGAAATAAAGGTTAGATTCATAAAGGCTATGGGGTGACATCCTCTTGTGTGATGTGTTGTTCTTCCTCGATTGAGTCCTTAGTGATTGCTTTTGTTGTCTCCTTTACCATCTCAGAATTGTGTGTTAGACCTATGCATATCAGTGGCAACATTATCGACCACCACTACTGTTGTGTGATCACCAATCACAATAATGACAGGCACAACCCTGCTAAATTTTTGCTCATGCTCTATAATAGATATCTTAGATTTCCAGCCCATGTGCTTCCCGTCCATGTATTCTTGCATTAGGTCACACTTGGTTTGCATGTGCACCTTGGTAACCACATAGTTCTCCTACTCTCGCAGTTTGACGATCTCAATATCCTTCTTCCCCAAGTCCTTCTTGTACACCTCAAGCAATCTGGTCTTGACAGAAACCTCCTCTTTGAATGAAGCTACATCGTCCAGCAAAAGCTTCCTCTTAGCCTTGGTTTAGTATTGCTCCTTCTTCAGCAATATGGCCTTCTCCTTCAGCGTCACCTTCCACCTCTTCTTTTCTTTTTTAGAGGTCTTCAATTTGGCCTCAGCCTTGGTAAGAGATTTCTTAAGCACCTTCCTCACTGACGCTTAATAATTCCTTCACCTAATACACAATCATTTTTTAATTGAAAATATATTATGAGATTCTGTTAAGTAATGCACCAACTTGATATCATATCAATAGGGTAAAAGATTAAATCTAGCACTAAACTATTGTCAAAAGTACATCCCATATAAAAGTGATTTTCGTGGCTCAAATCTAGCACTGGTCAAGTACAAATTGGGACAGATGTAGCCAAACCATCAATTTTGACGGGTTTGACCGTTAAGTTTGACCCGAGTATGCCACGTCACCCCAGTTAGACCACGTCACCTGCCACGTCATCACCACATATATGAAAAAAAATTAAGGTTCAAATTTAGCACTCAAGTATTAGTAAAGTTCACCCAACATAAAATAACAATTTTGAGTTTCAAATCTAGCACCCATCAATTACAAAATGGTTCAAATGTAGCAACTACGTCAATTTTTATGAGTTAGGCTTTTAATTTTGACCTGATTAGATCATGCCACTTGTCACATCGCCCTATTAGGCCATGTTACTTGCCACATCATCACCATCTTCACTACATCATCACCACATAAATGAAAATAAATCCCTGAAACCCACATCACCCTAAGACAAATATAACAATTCTGTGAACTTTTCAGGGTTTGACCATTAATTTTGAACTGATGTAGCAAGTGACATGACACTTTTAAAAATAATTTATTATGTTGTTGCGATTATTTATATGTCGAAACATTAATATTTTATATTTCTATCCAGGTACCGCTGCCGAGTATGCTCTATAACCTCCAGAATATGATATTTTAGCCGAAATATAAAAGTGTCATGTCACTTGCTACATCAGTTCAAAATTAAAGGTCAAACCTTGAAAAGTTCACAGAATTGCTACATTTGTAATAGGGTGATGTGGGTTTCAGAAATTTAATTTCAGATATGATATGTGGTGATGATGTAGTGAAAATGGTGATGATGTGACAAGTAACATGGCCTAATAGGGCGATGTGACCAGTGGCATGACCTAATCAGGTCAAAATTAAAAGTAAAACTCATAAAAACTGATGTAGTTGCTACATTTGAACCATTTTGTAACTGATAGGTGCTAGATTTGAAACTCAAAATTGTTATTTTATGTTGGGTGAACTTTACTAATACTTGAGTGCTAAATTTGAACCTTAAATTTTTTTCATATATGTGGTGATGACGTGGCATGTGACGTGGCATAACTAGGTGATGTGGCAGGTGACATGGTCTAACTGGGGTGACGTGGCAGGTGACAAGGCATACTTGGGTCAAACTTAACGATCAAACCCGTCAAAATTGATGGTTTTGCTACATCTGGCCCAATTTGTACTTGATCAGTGCTAGATTTGAGCCAGGAAATTCACTTTTATGTGGGGTGTACTTTTGACAATAGTTTAGTGCTAGATTTGACCATTTACCTATCAATATCTTAATTGAATATTTTTAATTTAGCTTAATAAGTCCCAATATATTAAAATATGTATCAAATCTAACTAAAATTGGGGAATCATCACTCATCAACTTGAGGACGATAAATCGTGAAGGAGGAAGAACTCTCGTTCCTAGAAGGATATTCAAAATATGAAGGTTAGTGTTTGACTCACTCATAGTTGAAAAGGAAAGGGAAAAGACGACGAAACAATTAATTTAAGGCAAAAATCAAAGGCAAAGGAGAACACGAATGATACCTGTTCGCACCGCAAGTGCACGAGTCAAGTCAAGTAATAAAGTGAAAGTAAAGTATCGTACTATCGTTCTCACGAGGATTTGGTTCAGTATCCCGATCAAGAAGATTATCGCACTCTCGCTCAATTTGAGTAATAAAAATATCATGAGTGAAGAGTAACTATAAAAATATAAGAAAAACTAAAAATAAGTAATTCTCCGACTTCAAGGGTAAATTGGGACTTAAGATTATTTATCTCCCTTGTATCTCCTAACCTTAAAATGGTCGCCTCTCACAATTGCTTTTAATAACTATATATGTGCTAACCTAGAGTTCACAATGTACTTGTAAACGCTCCGTCGAGTTAAGAACAAGTTTTTAATTCCATTAATTGCTCAATCTCTTGTTACAATCAATAAAACCTAATTTTTAAGCGTCAACCCTAATGTGACTATGCAAGGTCAATAAGTATATCTCTATCTTATCAACAAAACCATTCATTTGTCATACAAACTTCAAGTTCTGACACTATTTCACTCAAGTTCTCCACTTAACCTAACTCTCTTAAGTCATAAATCAAATTAACAAACCAACTAAATGGTGATCAAGCATTTAGAAGTATTACGGCTAGAGTAAAATTAACACATATATAACATTAATCACAAAAGGAGAGGAAGAATCAAGAGTTAATCCATACAAGGGTTCAAAATAATCCTAAAACAAAGTGTTTAGCTACTCATGTTCAAGAATCGCAAAGAAAAATACAGAAAAATATCATAAACATTGAACGTGAGTGAGGGAAGGTGAATGGAGAAGAAAAACCAAAGTTTGAAGTCAAAATCTCTTCCAAACTTCAAACCCCAACTTGATCTCCACCAAATTCCATGCCCTAACACACCACAAAGCTCCCCAAGAGGTCCAAGAAGTGAAGAATGTCGAGCTCCTTTTATTTTGTCTCTTTTAAATCCTAAATTTCGAGTGGAAATAGTGTAAAACGCATAGTTTCATTTTTTTAGCAGGTTCAATGTTCGTTCACTGAGTGCTAACGTCCAGCGAACCCATTTTTCGTAGGTTGGCTGTTCGTTTGCTAACTGCGAATCTCAAGCGAAGAAATTAGAAGAACGAGTGCATTTTGGGGTAGATTCGCAATTCATTCGCTGAGGGTTAACTACCAACGAACCTTTTTTTTCCCTTTTTCTTTTCTTTTATTTATTGCTTCCATTCTTTTGATGTACATATGCTTGTTCATTTGTTTCTACTCACATTAACTAGAAAGGGATGGTGATGAGCTCCTCAACACATATATATCAAAAATTAAGCAATTTCAACTCATAATCTCACACACATGTATTTCTTATAATTTTCTTTATCATATGAGTATTGTTATATTTCTATCTATTTATTTACCAAAAACATGTGATAAATAAGAAAATTCATATAAATGTGTGTGCAATCATGGAGCTTATTAATACCTGATGCAAGATCAACACTCTAATCGCTTTAATATATAGCTTTCAAGACATAGTTCAAAAGCGACATGGCAACTATTTGACGTAGTGGGAGATGGGAAAGTGAACCGTCATGTGTGATCTTAGACGTTGGATGCACTCAACCACTACCTCTCAGCGCTAAAGATCGTCAACGTTGAGAAGTGGGAGACTTAATGTTAGAATCTACTTGTCAAAGTGGGCCTGCACTGTGACATTTGAGCCCAAATAGCCCAGAATGAAATGCAATAATATTGTAATTTGGGCAAGCCCAACTATGCTCGGCCTACAAGTTTAAATTTGAAATGGCAGGCTTCGTAGACTTCCACTAAGCCCTGCTAGCATCCTATTTTATTTCTCTTTGATTTGATTTTTCCCATTATCCAGCATCAACAAAGAGATAAAGATAAAAACACGGTAAATCATATTTTTCTTCTCGATATATGTGAGGCACAATGAGTGAGGGAGAAGAAGAATAATCATCTCTCATTCTTTATTCCAGTTCTTCCTTGCCTCTTTCACACCCTTACTTTCAACTCACAACATGAACATTCTATGTTGCCAGATTCAATATATTAAATGACTATTAAATTAAACCCATATCTGTTTTTGGTCTTGTAAAAATTCCATCAAGGGAGGGAAACTGAATTCCCACTATTTTTTGTGGGAATTGTTTTCCTGTCTAACTAAAAGGAATTTGGAACGAGGCGGTAAACCATGCAAAATTATGCAGATTAAAAGCATTCGCAGCGAGCGATAGAACCTTCAGCTCTCCCGTTCACTTCCCTTATTTTTCATTCAACAGATAGGGTGCTAGGATTAAGAGAGTGGAGTGGAACAACCACAAACCCTTCAAATGAGAGTTGAGAGCAACAGTTACCCCTTCTCTTATTTACTCTTCAGGATTAAGTTGTATATACACACTATATTTTTTTTGCATCATGTCAATTCATAGGATTGTGTTCGCACCGCAAGTGCACGAGTTGCGCCAAGTAATAAAGTGATAAGAAAGATCGTTCCCACGAGGATTGGGATACAAATCCGGTCAAACAAGAGGCTTTGTCATTTAATTAAGTTGAGCTAATCAAATATTGGTTGAGAAATTAACAACTAAAACAATTGATTCAAAGTAGAAAATAGATGCTAAAAGTGATCCTTGACTTTAAAGTTGAAATTGAACCTAGGATTATTTATCCCCCTTGTATCTTGTAACCTTTAATCAACTCCTCCCCTAATTGCTTTAATGTTTATATATGTGTTAACCTAGGGTTCTAAAGTACTTGTAAACGCTCCGTCGAGTCAAGAACAAGTGTTTAATTCCATCAATCATGCAATCTCTTGTCACAATTAATAAAACTCAATTTCTTAGTTTCAACCCTAATGTGGCTATGTGAGGCTAATAAGTATATGTCTATCTTATTAACAAAACCATTCATTTGTCATGCAAACTTCAAGTTCTCACACTATTTTACTCAAGTTCTACATTTAACCTAGCTCCCTCAAGTCAGAAGTCAAATGAACATATCAACTAAATGGTGATCAATCACTTAGAGGCATTAGGGCTAGAGTAAAATAAACACATTATATACATTAATCACAAAAGGATAGGAGTTTTAAAGAGTTACTTCATACAAGGGTTCAAAATAATCCTAGATAAATGAGTTTAGCTACTCATAGTCAATATAAAAGCACAAATACAAGGTGAATGTATAGCCATAAATGACATGAGAAAGGAAAGGAAGATGAAGAAGAAGAAAACCAAATGGTTGGAGCTCCAAATCTCTTCCAAAGCTCAAATCTTTGCTTCAATCTCTTCAAAGTTCTAAACCCTAGCACACCCACAAGCTTCCAAGTCTCCGAAAGTCAGAACTCCCTTGCCCTTTTCGTTTTCTTCCTTTTAAACACTCATTTTCGAGTGAAAATGGTGATGTGGCAATTTTAATGCGACCATGCCGCGGCACTGTAAAATAGACCCAAACCATGCCGCGGCAAATTTTTTCCCTGTAACTGAAATCCAATTGGGCCGCGGCACAGAAGTTCAACATGGAATCATGTCGTGGCTCAGTTCTATTTTGCTGAAAATTGATTTCTTCCCAAGCAAATGGGTTGCTCCAATGTGTTTTGACATCCTTTCATTCATCTAGACTTCTCACCTGACCTGACTTTAATTTCCTAAACACATTTGCCTTGCAAAACACTTAACTTTAATGATTAACTTACTTTGGTAAAAAGAATTATTAACTTACCAAAATATTCAAAATCACTTAACAAATGTGCTACCAAAAATCATTAATCAATTAGTCTTTAAAGTATGTATAATTACTTCAAAAGTGTATGCAAAAGAATATGAATCATGTAAAAAAGCATGAATTCCAAAATATTAACAGATTGCTATGAACGGATGACTGATTTTTAAAATTTTTGTGGAAAATTACATTCGTTTCATTTTATTTTTACAAGTTGAAGAAATTTTCTAATAAGAGACGCAAAGGATTATATTGTTATTTTGGAATATTGGATTTCAGAATATATTTAGTTGTTAAGGATAAAAGAAACTATGTCCAGATTGGTGTTTCACTAAATATAACATCGCAGACTTTATTTAACTAAAGGGTTGTGCTTAAATTTATTTGTGGATTAAACCGGTTTTGGAAATCTCATTTTAAAAGTGAAGTAATCATCATTGCATTGAACCAATTCTAAATGTTATGGCAAAATTTTTGTTTGTGTGAATACCTTAATAAAAAAAAGGAAAAAAACTTACCTCCAGTGCAATAGGTCCAGTCCAACCAGTTCACCAATCATCTACTGCCACGTGGATTTAACATATTTTCAACAATAACACTGTAACATCGCTGTCTGTCCTTACTTTCCCAATTTTGAAATTAAAAACCCTAAAAGCTACATTGTTTATCTCGCCAAGGACGCTACAGATCGGAGGGCGTCACATCGCACTGCACTCGGAGGGCATCACTGCATTACACTGATCACCCATGGAGGGTTATATTCATTCATTTATTACTTTCGTCCTATCTATCTCTTTCTTGTAGAACTTTTCTAATCCATTTACTTTTCTATTTTTGATCTGCGTATAGCTCCTTCTCTCTCATGCCTTTCCGTATGCACCTCTGGTTCATCAACAAATGAATGATGGGGAATAAAGCTGTGTTTGGTTAAACAACAAAGGATTATTAGAGACAATTATGTGAGAGAAAATGAAGAACAATCAGAGAGAGGGGATAAGTTTCAGATGCGAGAGAAAAGATTGTGAAGGACGATGCAACAGAGAGAAAGTGGGAGGAAGGCGGAGAGAGTTAACTTTGTTAAACACCATGAACTATTCTATAAGTGTATCTTCCATGTGGCAGTAAATGATTGGTGAACTGGTTTGACTTGACCTATTGCACTGGACCTAAATATGACCCATAAAAAACCTAGTGTAGAAATCACTATGTTGTTGTATAAACTAGAATTTGAATTTCACTATGTCAAGGGTTTGAAAATGAAAATTTGACTTGAATGTGCATGAATTGAATTATTTCATTGTAGTAAATTTTGAGTATACATTATGCTTGGATTCTGTAAAGTCCGACATCGGCTGGGGAGGAGAACGAAAGGTGCTATATATAGGCCTGAATACCTCCCCCTCTCGACACGTTTTAAAACCGTGAGGGGTGAGGATTCCCCAAAGCGGACAATTTCGAGAGCGAGACGCTGGGATGTTACAAATGGTATCAGAGCCAGGTTCGAGTCGATGTGCCAGCGAGGGCGCTGGGCCCCAAGGGGGGTGGATTGTAAAGTCCCACATCGGCTGGGGAGGAGAACGAAAGGTGCTATATATAGGCCTGGATACCTCCCCCTCTCGACGCGTTTTAAAACCGTGAGGGGTGAGGATTCCCCAAAGCGGACAATTTCGAGAGCGAGACGCTGGGATGTTACAGATTCTAACTGCTGTACTAGTAAAAAAATTTGTTTTCGCTCGTGGCACCTTTTCCTTGTTAAAAATCTTGAAACCTTGATATCATTTTATGCTTTGCATAACTCGTCACTTTATTTCATCATTGAACTGGACTTGACATCACCAGAAGTTTCATGTATTTTTTGCGGATTAATGGTCATATTTGCTCTTGAAGTATACACGAAGAATCATATATGCTTCTAAAATATTTTTTTGGCTCAAATGAGCCCTTGAAGTGTGCACCAAAGATCATATTTGCCCCTGAAGTATACATAAAGAGTCGTATTTGCCCCATAACTATATAAGAAGGTCATATTTGCCCTTAAAGTATGTACCAAAGATCATATTTGACCATTAATATATTAAGTGTAAAGGGCAAATATGATCCACATACATACTTTAGGAGCAAATATGAGACCAAAAATACTTCCAAGATACATATGACCCTTCATGCATACTTGAGGGGTAAATATGATTTTTAACCCTATTTTGGCCAAGAATGCTCAGTACTAAGTTCATTTATGCTACAATTCAAATATTGACAATAACTGATTGCATGTATTTGAAATATTATAAAATATATACTTATTTAAATTTGTCGAGTCATCATTTACCATAAAATTAAATTAAAGAGTTAAAAGTATCAATATTTATACTTCAACATATTTCTTACCATCTAGATAATCGCAGTCCTTTCTAGTTTATGGATATAAGATATATCTTTATTTTTACTTGAATTGACTTCACTTCTATATATTTTATTGGGAAAATCTTAATTTAGTACCACTTGAATTTCAAAATTATTTTAACTAGTTGAGTAGAGTGAGTAACTAGTTGAGTAGAAACATTTACTAGTGAAATATCCTCTAGGATTTTGAAATTCATATGTCGTTTTTTGTCATTTTCCCTATTTAATTCCTTCCTAAAATTATGATTTGTTTCATATTATATTAAAATATTTAATTTTAAACTTATTTTAGATACCTCTACTTAAAATAACCATATTCTAATTTTTTATATTCCATGAAATAAGGGGAAATGACAAAAAAATGACACTTGAATTTGAGTTGGACAAAATGGGGTCTCCAATTCCAACTTGGACAAATAAGGGACAGTCCCTAATTTGTCCTAAATGAAATTTGTGACTTTGTGTCAAAAAGGTAGTTAATACCGATACAATGGGTAGTTAATTGCGATACTTGACTAGTTAATGAAAAGGGTAGTTAATAACGATACTTAGGTAGTTAATTGCGATACTTGACTAGTTAACGATTAACTACTCATGTATCGCAATTAACTACCCAAGTATCGCTATTAACTACTTTTTTGACAAAAGTCACAAATTTCATTTAGGACAAATTGGGGACTTTTCCTTATTTGTCCAAGTTGGAATTGGAGACCCCATTTTGTCCAACTCAAGTTCAAGTGTCATTTTTTTGTCATTTTCCCATGAAATAACCGACACTTTGATGGTATTTTTGGTAAAAGTTAATTAAACATATAAAACTTCAACGCTGGGGACAGGCCCAAAGACTGACGAATGGCTTTCATAAGTCCAATGATGCAAATGCCCAATTAGTCTGAGCCCGAGATGCAATGGCTTTCATAAGTCCAATGGGCTGTCTCTGCCCATTCATCTGAACTTTCAAGCTACACGCATGACGCATGTTCATAGATATTGGTAATGTAGTGATAAAGGTGAAGGGAGATTCAAGAAGAATAATAATGTAATTTGGGATATAAGAGTATTTTATATTTAAATTTTATTCCCTCCAGTGCAAAGTCTAAAATTGCACATAATTCACAAGTTGGGTACTTTTGGTGGAACTCGCGAAACTTTTGTAACACAAACGCTCTGTAGGGCAAAGTTTAGCATCAAATTTGCACACACACATTCTAACCTGTTCAAAAAAAATAATAACAAACTTTATTACTACATTTTTTATATACTATCAACCCTTTGACATTAGTAAATTATTTTTCTTATTTTTTCTAACTACAATCACATTATTTTGGTCAACGTGGTATTTTACTTGAGAAGGTTAATGCACGTAATTAAAATTCTGAAAACAAGGACATTCATCTATACTCCTTTTGTTCCTAAATATAAGATTACTTTCCTAATTTGATTAGATTAAGGATGTCAATTAAGTTAGTTATTTACACGTGATATTACTAATTTATCCTAACCATAATCCTTTATGCTCACTCTCCCTCTCTTACTTGTTACTATAGATAAACATTATTAGAGTTAATTTGGAACAAGTTGAAAAGGGAAAGTGATCTTATATTTAGGAACAGAGGGAGTATTATACTATTGCATATGTGTAGATGATAATTAAGACAAATATAAATTTTTACTATTAAGTTATGAGATTAAATATATGGAACTTAATTAAGAAAAAATGTGTATAATTGGGAAAAATCTTCCAAAGTATATAAAACATTGTGCCAGCGCCATTATATTATCATCCTAAGAATTAGAGTTGGAAGCGACGAGTTCGTGACCTTTTAAAGAATAGAATTTTTTATTCTTCACGTCCGGATCACGTCCCGGATCGTTAGATAGGATTCCAAAGATGAAAAGAGAAACAAAGCCAAGGGAATAAGGATAAGATACAATCGGTTGACAAATAAAAAAGGGAACGAGAAAAAGAAACAAAAGATAATGAACCAATAAAAAACATGAAACAAAAATGATGTATATCCAAGAAGAAAATAAATTTCAAAATAATATTGAGATCAATGATCTTTTGTAATCAAGAATATTCAGTACTTTAATTTAAAACCATAAATTTCAGTTTATCTATTTTAATCTACTTTTGTGAAAAAATATATATTCAAAAAATAAATTATTTATATTTTAATAAGATTGGTGAATGTATTTTAGTAAAAGGGAAGGTGAGATTCACTAAATTAATTTTCCCTCCACTCGCCATCAAAATTTAAATTGCATTCCCTCTATCTCAATTATACCCCTTCAATATTTTAATATACTGAGAATATCCAATCTCCTCCCTTCCTCTCAAACCTAAATTTTAACTTCGTTATAACTCATTTTCATTAAGTAATATTGATTATTCTGGTTATAATTATATAAAAAAGTTATTTAGTCATAAAAAGGCTAAAATATATATATGTTTTAAGTCTCTTAACTTTGGATAAAATTATATTTTTTTCCTTTAACTTTGAAAAGTATGTTTTTAGTCCCTTAACTTTGGACAAAGTCATCTTTTAGTCAATTTAACATTGAAAAGAGTGTTTTTAGTCCTTTTAAATTGAGTTAAAACATGTTTTCTGTCTTTTAGTTTTGCACTATGCTTTAATCTCATAACTTTGAAAGGGGAAGTACCAAAAACATACTTAAGTCTTTTTTAAAGAATTAAAAACATAACTTTTTTCAAAGTTAAGGGATCAAAAACACACTTTTCAAAGTTATGGACTAAAACATGACTTTGTCCAAAGTTAAGGAATAAAAATTACATCTTTCAAAGTTAAGGGACTATAACATGTCTTTGTCCAAAGTTAAGGAATCAAAAACACATGTTTCAAAGTTACGGGATTAAAACATGATTTTCTCCAAAGTTAATAGACCAAAAACATTCTTCAGCCTTTTTTAAAGGACTAAAAACATAACTTTGTTCAAAGTAAGGGATCAAAAACACACTTTTCAAAGTTAAGGGACTAAAAATGACTTTGTCCAAAGTTAAGGAATCAAAAATACACCTTTCAAAGTTAAGGGACTAAAACATGATTTTGTCCAAAGTTAAGGAATAAAAACACACATTTCAAAGTTAGGGGATTGAAACATGACTTTCTCTAAAGTTAAGTGACAAAAAACATACTTTAGCATAAAAAATGTATTGTAATTCCGTTATTACGTATAGGGCTGCACATAAGCTCAGTAGTCCGATAGCTCATTCTTAACCCGATTTGGTTCTATGCAAAAAATAGTCAGCCACAACGTAGCCCGAAACCAACCATGTTAGGACAAGACTGACCCAACCATCGAGAAGAATGATCAGGGCATATTTTTCATACCAATAGGATGATCCGACCCTATCATTTATTTTTAGTTACAAATATTTTAATTAATTAACACAATTATCACATTATTTCATACTTCATTAATTACTTATTTAGTTTAAAAATTAGTTTATTATACATTTTTATTTAGTTTAATTAGTTATTATTGGAAGGGGAAAGGGGAGTGGAGACTTTTTTATCTTATTGTACCAAAACAAACTTAGGGACCAATATGATCTGTCATGTGGCCCTGTGGTCAGTTTGACCCGATCTCAGTTCCATGCTAAATAGGACATGATCGGTTCTTGAACCAAAAAGTAAGTCCGGTAACTATATAGGACAAGACATAAGGCATATAATTAGTTTGGTCCTGTCCGTTATTTGTACACCCCTAATAATTACGTGCATGAACCATCAATCAAATTAAATATTAAAACTTAAAAGATATGAGTAGTGTCCTTAAATTTCTGATTAATTTCTAATCTTGACAAAATAAAAGAAGATAATTTTTTCCTTATATTTCAAAATATTGTTGAACAGTTTTCAGATACGATTATTTTAGAAGGATCATAACATATTATGACTTTGTTCCATTAAGAAACAATTATGGATACGATTAGTTGATTAGTTTGTGGAGACACATATACTTTCGTGGGCCCCCCTTTTTTTGACCAATTTTCGTGGTCCCCCTTGGAACTTTCAGCTTGGGACCTCAGGCAAATATTTCAAACGTTCACATCACCCTAATTAAATGCCCTTCTTTTTTTTTTTGGTTAAAATTAATGCTCTTCTTTAGCTACAATCAATGTTTTTATCAAGTGGATTGCACAGTTCCAAAATAAATATTTTAAAGTAAAATTTTAATAAAGTATAATTCAATGTCTTAAAACAAAAAGTATGTGTGGCAAGAAGAAAAGAAAATTGAATATGAGAAGAGGAAGGGCTGCACAGTTCCAAAATAAATATTGGAGATAGCTTATGGCAGAGATATTGTCCTGCTCGACGAAATCTGTTCGAACATCCTAAATTTCAAGTTTCTAAACATTTTCCTTTGTCATTTTACGCAGAGAGAGGTGTTATTGTGAGCAATGAATTTCCCAAAATTGGAAGTTCTTCTCTATACGGTGTTGTGCCACGGAGCCACCTAAAATGGAGCTCAAAATAGAGACCAAACTTTAATCTTTCCTTTTTTAAAGCATGAAAGGAAATCCAAGTCTAAACTAATTACTTTAACCAGAAGCCAAAAGACCAGCACCACCTATGTGACGGGTGTGTTTGGCATGCTCAAATAAGCAAGATTGCACTGACAAATCTTGCTTATTTTTACTTTTGACTTATTTTGGATTTTAAACATGTTTGGGAAGAAAGAAAAAGTGAATTGCTTCTCCATCAGAAGCAAGGTGGAAGAAAAGCATTAGAAAGGAGCTTTTTTCTTCTTCTTCTTCTTCTCACTTCTTGCTTATTTTTTGGCCCGGAATAGGCATCTGTACTCCCCATAAAAAAATGCACATCTTTTCTTTCTTTCCCTTTTATTTCCCTTTCATTTTTAATTGATTAATGAGTAATGATGATAATGTTTCTTTCTCAATTACCTTCCTCTTTCTTTAATTTGTTAATTATTACAGTATTGTTTGGTTGATTCTTCATATTAAACCAACTAGTCTTGTTTAAAATTTGAACATGTGTGTGTATGGCAAATGTGCACATAGTAGTAATAATTTCTTAAAGGTGTATCTAATAGTATATATGGTGATTTTAAGGGTGCAAATTTGACACTTATAATTTAAATGGGACACCTAACAACATGATAATTTTTAAAAAGGACATCCAGTAGCATGGGAAAGTTTAACTTCAATGGAAGAAAAAATAAATTTACCCCATTTTAAGTTACAAGTGTTAAATATGTGTCCTCAAAATTACCATGTTACTAGGTGCACTTTTTAGAAATTACCACATTATTGGTTGCACTTTTGCCCATATATGTGTGTGGGATTTCTAATTTATATGCATCTATTTAAAATTTTTAATTTTCATTTATGTATTCTCTCTAAATTATAACATTTTTTTACATATGATATATGCATTATCTAACAAATTTAATGTTTTAATCTAATCATATTTTTAGAAGTTACTATCCAAACATCTTTTGAAAAGTTAGATTGAAAAAAAGTTACTTATACTGATTGCACATCCAAACATAATCACAATATACAATCTGACTTTTTTCCAATCTTACTTCTAAAAAAGTCAAATTAAAAAAAGTCACTTTTCCACCGGAAATCCAAACACACCCGTCGTCAAGCTGCAGCAGCCGATCCAGCCCATTGTAACGCTGATAATTAGAAGCGCACTGCGACATGGTTATGTTTACCCAACTTATCGGCTGAGTTGTATAATGTAGTGTTTCTAAGGAGATTGATATGCTTGGATTGGAAGAAGTGTCTGACTTTCTAGAAGTAAGGTTGAATATAAGTCAGAATGTGTGATCAACAATGATAGAAATGACTTTTTTAATTCTAACCTTTTAAAATATATTTGATTGATTATCTTGAAAAACAAGTTTAGATGGAATATTAATGAAAAAGACATGGTTTTTATTAAATAAAAGATACTCACGTGTTCTTAAATATATGATCTGGTTAACCAGGAGCGTTTGATTGAATGGTAAGAGACTCATCCAACCTTAACCAAAGTTAGGGTTTGATCTCTGCTTGAGCATGGAGCCCATTGATTTTCCTTATTATTAGATTACATGTTACTTTATATTTTACATATAAAGTAACATATGATATGATAATATATATAAAAGTATAAATACTCCGTTAAATATATTTAACAAATTAATAATTATATAGATTATAAATAATAACAATATGTAATAATATGCAATTGATATAAGACCTAGCTATTTGTGTAATTTAATTAGATGTTAGTTACTTAGTTAAATTAATTAAAATAACATGATATTACCAATATACTCTAACCGATACCTTTACCTCCACCTTTTATTTTTTCCCATAATATTTGGAAATCACACATCTTGTTCCTTAGAGACTATTTAGTGCGTGATTGCTAATGTTTGAGGGACTCAGATGTTATTTTTGAATATTAGAGATATTTTTTTTGTCTTTTTCCCTAACTAATGAATTTTAAAACCTATATGTAGAAATGTATAATTTCTGATTTTGAATATTTATACATAGATCTGGCCCCTACTCCTTTCTCAATCAGTGAATATAAGCTATGTTGATGATATGGACCTAAAAATTGTACTAGCTCTTTGATTTTAACTTAAAACACTTTGGGATGATCATATATATTAACGACGACATTGACATGACAATGACTAATTTTTTACTCTGAGATTTGTTAGTATCATAATTGAAATTAGAAAAGGAACCTTAATTGAGATGGGCAATGTAACTATGACCACATGCAAATAGAATGTATGTAGAGACATTTTGTCCTCAATAGCTCTAGATTTTCACTAGATTTCAAATGTAACTAGATTTTTTTTTCCTTATCCGCTGAACGCAATTTAGCAATAATAAGAAAATAAACCCAAAAACTTATTTTTTGTTTGAGTAACTCTTTCATTATTAGAAAATAATATTTCATATGTTCATAAATTTTAATATCATGAAATTTGTGTCCTTTTAGCAGATTTTCCTATAGTTATTACTTGTTTTCAGTGGATTCATACATATTTTGATGTAAATATGATAGGCAAAATGTGTCAAGTTAATATTAGGTTGAAGTCATCAAAATCTTGATTTAAATGTGAATAGATCACCCTCTTTATCAACTTTGGCTTTTGTAGATTTCCTTGCTTGTAGGTTGTTGGAATTTGTTTATTGAGCCACAATTGAGTTGTATTTGAAGCTTAAGTCAAGAGGTGGGAAGTGGAAAAGAAATTTTGAAAGCATCAAGAAAAAGTAAATGAAACAGAGAAATATAGAGCAATTTGTTCCAGCAAACATAAAACACTCTGCTACAGCCAAGAAGCATTATATTATAGGTTTTTTAAACAGAGAGAAACGTGGAATAAAAATATAAATTAATTTTACACGGTTTAATTTCAAATTTGTGTGACTTGTCAAAATGCAAACTTAGATATCTATAAAAATGAAAATTTAAATATCTTTTAATTTTGATTAAAAATATGTGCGTTATGGTCAACTGAATGGATAGGAAAATTTAAATTTGAAAAATAAACCAATAATATAAATAATCCAAGAATGATCTAAATTAGTAATAGATTTTAAGGGACAACTATTTAGGGAAGTTTAAATGATTGAAAATAAACAATTCAAAAATTTCCAAATATTTAAGTTTAGGTGACATGAGATCCTTCCTTTAGTCCTAACTCCTAAGCATAAGAGGCATAAGAGGTAATATGGTAACATTTTTGTTCCCAGAAAGAGAGTTCTAACATGCAAAATTCAAAGTAAGAAATGCATGTTTTCCATTTTTACACGCGTATATTATCAAAAGAAAGGAAGGATGGGAAAATGTGTATGATAATTGAATAATGGTAATTAAAAACAGAAAAATTTATTAAACTTACTTATAATAAATTATTCCAATATATTTTTAGTGGTATTTCTAAAAATGTTGAGACCTCTATTGCAAGAACCGTAAGTTATTAGCTGGGTCAATTAAGAACGTGATTTTCCTATTATATATATATATATATATATATATATATATATATATATATATATATATATAAGAATTAAAGTATCCATAAATGACATTGCTGTGAAATTGCATTAAAGGATATATACACAATTATAGGAGATTTATTGCCTGGTCAAACCCGATTGCATAAATGGGGACATAATGTTTTACCGTAATAGACAATCTACATTGTGGAGATGCTTCTTCCAATTCGCGGCGACTGTAGCCAAAACAAAGTGGCACACCTAAATTAATGATTGAAACTGTACCGCGTGGTCACACGCACATTCTCACCTTTTCATTAGTTGAACCTATAGACAATAAGTAACTTGGTTGTTTTCTTTTAGTTAATTTTTGTTAATAGACCACAACAACTTTTTCGCACATAATCTCTTGTTAATCATCATTTACTATTTAATTATCAGAAAGATCATTTAGTCATTTTAATATACTTTTGGCACAGAGGGAGAGAATTAGAGATGTGGATGTAAAACATAAGACCATTATCTGGATAATTTATACCGTGACATTATACGAACTCTTTTGTCTAATTATGTTTGTAAACACCGAAGCCAATATTTTTAAGGGTCAACATGTTCAATTTGGGAGGCAAATAATTGATTAAGAAATTGAAATCAGTCATGTTTCCAAAGGCTCATATCAATAATATAAAACATTTGTTTTTTAATGTACAATAATTAGCTTTCAAAATTTATGAATAACTTATTTTGTTTGAATAGGACATTATTTTGGGCAAAAATAAAAAATTGATTTATAATATGTCATATGCTTTGCAGAAACTGGTAACTTTTTGGATACAAAAATTATTACAATACATTTTTTAACACGTATAAACATTTTTATGTAAATATGTTTGACATCATTCATTATGTGGACTGTACCAAATAGTGTTTGAACATGGATAAATGTGAAAAATTACACATCATAATATATAAAAGTGCATCCGGTACTAAGATAAATTTGAGTGTGCAAAAATAAAACTTGAAATTTTAAATAAGGTAAATGTTAGATAGACCTAGCTTTTGTTAGCCTTAATGTGGGACCCACACTTTTTTAATGATGCAACTAACATCTGACTACTCAAAATGGTGTGCCCACAGTTAAGTTATAAATGATAGTTTTGCATCATCAATTTAGAAAGGTGTTAAATACACTTTTTATACATTACCATTTTTTCACATTTACTCCTCGAACCTTTAGAGAACCATCTAGATATATTTAAAAGCATTGTACCTTTACCTTCTATATCTCTATAGATGATTATTCATGCGTCATCTAGTTAAATAAAACAATGTCTATTAAATTAGATTTCTAATCATCTGAAGTATTAATTATTTCGAGTTCAAGGATTGGGTTTCGTTTGATGAATTATGGATGGATAATTTTGAATTAATAGTTAAGAATGAGTAATATTGAGGACAAAACAGTAGTCTCTAGGGATAAAATGACAACTTTTCTTTAAAGTTAAGCAGCGTGATGAATAAAATAGGGGAAATTTTAGATAAGAGATAATTGAATTTTGAAAATCGTTTTAACTAGTTGAATAGCAAGATTAACTAGTTGAATAATGACATTTATTTACTAGTTGAATTTTAAAAATTCAACTATAATTATTTAGAATTTCCTAAATAAAATATGTTTTCCTGTAGTAATTATCAAGAAATTAATTCAATTGATAAAACATATTCATTCTTTGAAAAATTTGTTTCATTCCGCCATTCATTATTTCAGCTGACAAAAGGATAAAATGAAAACTTCCCTTTAAAATTAAAAGGGATAAAGGACAAAAGTACCCCGGAAGTTTCCACCAAGGGGCACTGAGTATATGGAAGTTTTAAAAGGGGCGAAAATGTCATGGAAGTTGTAAAAATAGAGCATTTTTACCCCTGCCGTTATATATACTAATGGTAGGGGCAAAAATGCTCTATTTTTACAACTTCCATAGCATTTTTTCCCCTTTTAAAACTTCCATATACTCAGTACTCCTTGGTGGAAACTTCCGGGGTAATTTTGCCCTTTATCCCTTTTTTAAATAACATAGTTTGAAATTCGGGTCGGGTCGGACTAACCCGTTTCTAATGCGGGTGGGTCGGGTTTTGATATTTCCAACCCGCATATAACGGGTCGGGTCGGACTGACTCGTTTAAAGCGGGCTAGCCAGTTTTTCCGACTCTAACCGAGGTCATGGATATATGTTTTTACATATGAGGCTTTTCACGTGGAATGAAAAAAAAGTCTTTTGACATTATAATATGTTATATATATTTTAGCTCTGTTGTTAGGTAACAACAAAAAAGACAAAGTTAGATATTAAAGAGTATATAGTTTTTTTGAACTGAGATTAAAGAGTATATAATTTAATGATTAGAAAATTAGATGACTAATGTTAAGGATCTTTGAACGCCATAAACTCTTTTGAATTTGTTTACATCATAGTCTTGAAATTTAGACAAATAAATTATTCAATTAATTTGTTGGAAAATGATGTTGTCACAAATTTTTTATGCTTACTTTACTGATTTAATATTCAATTTTATTTTTTTTAGAGATAAAGTGTAAAAATACCCCGGAAGTTTCCACCAATTGGGGCACTAAGTATATGGAAGTTTTAAAAGGGCAAAAATGTCATGGAAGTTGTAAAAATAGAGCATTTTTGCCCCTTTTAAAACTTCCATATACTCAGTGGCCCTTGGTGGAAACTTCCGGGGTAATTTTGGCCTTTATCCCAAATTAAAACGCGTGAAGAATAAAATATGTTTTCTAGTGGTTATTTTCAAAAAATTAGTTCAATTGATAAAAGACATTCATTCTTAGAAAGAGTTGTTTGAACTCATGGTACATTGTTTCAGTTGACAAAAGGATCAGACACTCAATCATCTTAGTAAGTTTTGATTCCTAGTGAGTACCACTTAGTTCTGATTTTAGTCGCGGCCCGTAGGTTGACATCTACACAAAGAAGTGGAGTTAGATGACATATACATGTGTGGATAAATGAAATGGTTTGATTGTCATATTCCAGAGCCTAAGGGGGATCGGTCCCAATGTACCTTGAGCTAAGAGTCCTGCCCTTGAATCGTTAGTGAGCCAAACCACTTTCCTAAAATATTTGCATCCATGAAATAGAAAGCATTTTTTATTCCTTCTACTACTTAATATGACTTTTATATGAGTACTATTCTAGTATTTTTATATTATAATCTCAGTTTAAAAGACAACTATAAGTCTATAACTCTTCATAGCTTTTGAGACTTCAATTTGACTATGAGGAGCATACCCTATGAGAAGAAATTAGAGAGGGAAGTGAACTTGGGGAGAAAAGTAGTTGAATAAATAGAGATATTAGAGGCGAGTATCATGATCGCCAATGAAGGTTTTTGTGGTAGGATTGTCTGTCCTTTGTCCATTGTGGCCACCTCGTCTTGTCTTGCTTGTTTCAATTATCTCTCACAAGAACTTGCTGATATGTCTCAATTCTACATCCATTACTTTACAAAGACAAGAATCCCAAAAGCAAAGTCATGTTTTTCTGGTAGACAATATATTTAAACTTCCCCTTTTTCCCACATGCTCAACATACATGCTCCTTCACACATTTCTTCTCTCTGCCCACTTTGTGTTCTCCCACATACGTTCCCTAGCTTTCTTTCACATTTTAACAATAGACTTTTTTATTAAAAAATTATAAATAATATGAATTTTAAATATATTATTAGACTAACAATGAATCTTAATTAATTAAATATTTTAAACTTTAAATTATTTTAAATGGAAATTTAATTAGTTCCAGTCATTTTTATCATTTACCACACATATAGTCAAATAATTTGCTTGCAACAAATTATATCATATATACCTACTTTTTACTCAGTAATTTTAATAAAAAAATGGGTTGGGTATCAGTTGAAAAACTAGAAACTCCGCAGACGTATTTTGTCTCCAATGATAACACTTGAACTTGATACTAGCGGAAATACAGCCTTTAATCAAACAACCCAATTTTGGTAAAAAAAATCAAACAACCCAAATGAGATGTGTGTGTGTGTGTGTTTTTTTTTTCTTGCTTTGAGAAAATGCAATTTGAACATAAGAATCATCTCTTGATGGAGCCTTTAAAAATTCAATTTTTTAATTTGGTGATAGTTATAAGAAAATATAAGAAGAGAAGGTTATAAAATCTCAATTTCATCATCTATTTAGCTTATTAAATTAATATTTAAATATATGTACATATTTTCCTTTCCTTCTCATAACGATATCTTAACCTAAAGGTATTTCGAGTATTTTCCTTTCGTTCCCATAATGATATCTTAACCTAAAGGTATTTCAAGAGAGGGAAGTCTTGGATTTAAAAATCTAAACCTAAGAAAAATGTCATAATTCTGGTTTTTCCATAAACTTCTTTTTTTTATAATAATTTTTCCATAAACTTCATCCTCCTAAATCTAAACATAATTTCGGTTTTTTTTACATTTAAAATTTTTTAAAACGATATGATACTTTGGTGTTTGATGCAATATGCAACATAGAAGTGAAAGGACCATCTTCATCATCTATGGTTAGTAATTATCCAGAACTGATTCATTAACCACATGTTAAAAGTTCATTCGTTGATGATAATCAAGAGTAAAGAAAATATAATTAATTCATCATATATAGGAAATGGAATAAGGTAGAGATAGATTTGGATATATTCTATTTACTATCAGCAAAAGTTGATTGTTGGCCGTCGAAGATGTGTCTATGAAACATTCAAGAGAGAAGATGATGCAAAGGTCAACTTTATTGATATGCTTCTTCTTCTTTTTCTTCCATACGGCACTATCTTCCCATCTTCAGCGGATGAATTAACGCTCTGGAGATTAAAACATAAGCAAATAACACATGAACTACATGATCACCAATAACAATGAGAACATGAAAGGAAAAACACTTAAAAACATAGTTGTTCATACCAATTGATCTCTTACAATGAAGAACTGCTTCATAAATTGAATTCTCGTTATCACGGTAAGTTCCAATTGGTTTTGAGGTTCCTTCCCATTCTGGCTTGTCAACATTACCAACCTTAGTACTTTTCCTTGACCATCCTAAGATGCAGCGAAGTCGGCTCAGAAGACGGACAGAATCTATGAATCTTTTCTTGGTTGATCTATGTTTCCCTGGAAGTCCAAGACTATGGACTCCCACAGGTCTAGCAGAAACGATTAATGAAGATACTGAATAACTTGACTTGGTAGCTTCAGTGGAATCTCTAGTATTATGACTGCACTCACCCTTTAAAGTATCAACAAAAACAGGTCTAATAAGACCATCCGAGAAAAGTTCATCAGCATGAGCAATAGGAGAAGGTGCTTGAAGATTGGACACATCAAAGTTGAAATTTTGATATGAACTAAGACCTGGTAACCTTCTAGGTGGCTCGGGAAGCAAGTTGTCCAACGAGGGTTTAGAGTTTGTCAGCCAGCTATAAGAGAAACTCTCGGTGGCTAGAGAAAGTGGGGTTTCCATAGAGAAGGATTCTGAAAAATTAAAATGATGATGAAGATGATGATGAATAGTGGAAGTAGAAAACTTACATTATATGTTAGGGACAAAGTGATGTTATATTGGTAGGCTTGTAATGATGAAACAATTGTGACCACAAAGAAAGTGTGTCCATTCCATCAATATCAAGTAGGGGACAAATGGAACAACATAAATAAGCAACTGTATGACTTTAAGTAGTTTAGCTTAGCTTGCTTTCTCATCTTGTTATGGTGTCATAACATGCCTACTTGTCTGCAATATTTCTATTTGATAGAGACAAGATAGACCCCAAAAAGGAGATTCATATAAAATGTGTGAAATCAGTTCAGTTCCCAGAAACTTAGCTATATATTCTGATCATCTTTCTTATGACAATCACCATAATTCATGGAGCCAAAATGGGTTTTAACAAGTAGCCATTAAAAATTGAGGCTGTGGTATAGTTTATAAATTATTGTTAGATATTCACTTATCATACCACTTTAGTGGTTAGTGTTGTGATATCAAAGAACAAAGAACATCCTAACTTGTGCAATGGATACCCTACTAAACGGATATTGCTAAGTTTTTTATGGAAAATATATGATTATAATGCCACTTGTATTTAAGACTATATATATCAATGAAGTGACTAAACATTTTGTTACAAAAAGTTCAAAATTGTATTCCACAATTTTTTTCTCTTTTATTACAACGAAACGACTGTTGTTCATCGTTAGTAGCTTTCTTCCCTCATGAGTGTTATAGCTCAAAAAGTTCTTGCATATTTATTTACAAGTACTAGATAAAAATTAGTTTTCAGTGTGATAACGAAACTTGTGCGAATATGTAAATACTATTTTTTGTAACAAAAGTAAAGTTAGAGCAGCAGTGAAATTCGTTCATAGGCCCCCACCACCTAAGTTTTCTGAGTGTTTTCAAATCAAATAGAGAAAAAGTATTGAACAAGGACTGGAGAAGAAGAAAAGTGTTATTTAATGGTGATGTCCCGCCAACAAGCAAAAGTTACATGCTGCTACATGCATATCAAGGAAGAGCAAATGTGCAAAACTACATCAATGATAGCTTCTAAGAGGTTGCACTTAACACCACGGTAATTAGAAGTGCAAAATCGACACTTGTAATTTAAAATGGTCACCATGATAATTTATAAAAGGTGCACCTAGCACCATCGTAATAATCTCTTTTTCTTTCTTTTTTAGATCAATTTAGAAGCAGCTCATGGAAATTAAGGTGTAGCACCCAAAAATTAGGTTAAAATGGAGCTGGCCATAATTTTTAAAAAGGATATTTTGGAAAACTTTTGAAAATAATAATGATCTTTAAAAATCAAATAAGGTCCGGGAGCTGATTGTGAGTGAGAAAGGTGTTAGGCACCCCACGACACTCATTCAAGAGAACGGTTACCCCTAAGTAACTTATTTAAAAATAAATATGGTCTTAATTTTAGTTTTATTTAAATTACCAAAAAAATCAATATATACAAAAAAAATAAAAACGAAAAAAACAAAATAATATTTACATTATCAGAGGACCTAGGATTTAACCTAGGACCTACGTACCCTTAAGGAATCAAAGCCCATATAGTTCGAGTAGAAATGCTCTTCACTTAGTTTGTGTTTTTAAGAAAATATTTATTTAAATTATAAGAGAGTAATTAATTTTTGGTTTGTGTTATTTCTTATGAAAAATGTATACTTATCAATATATCATATAAATCTCAACTTTCAAGCTGAGTTGATGGAGCCTAGCTATTTTTCAGTCGTCTTATATTTTATGTTCATTTTGTTTGCGAGCCGCTTAGACTGATAATTTATTTCACTTGGCCGATTCCTATTCATAAGCCAAGACATAATGGCCACTCGTACTTAATGCATTGAATTGATGTTCTATTGTGAAAGGTCGGCATGATATTGTGTATTTGGAATAAAAAATAAATTAATAAGATACTGTATCTTTACCCCCCATGTGCACATATACAATTGCATGAACTAGTCTCATGTATGTTGCGGAATTTGCGGACTACCCAAGTCATGTGGAGTCTATATATAGGAGTACTTGTATTTCTTTAACTTCATTGTAATTCTTTGCTCTATCCTAAATGACTTCTCCTGATATGTTTTTCCTCTCTATGGTTCACCCTGCTTCTCCTCCTTTCTCAGTAGCTGTAAAGATATATAGGGTTTTTTCTGTAGAACATGTTGAGATTTTAGGAGATGGACTACCCTCAGTGAAGACTTTATCTTCAATTGACGTTGTAGTATATGATGAAAAGGTGATTATTTTATATTTACCACTTTACTTACACCTGCTTAACTTAATTAAACATTGTTTCTTAACTAAGCATCAAAGATGATTTTGTAATTGGATAGTCAGGATGTCATGAGAGGTTTTTGTGGCTGCTTTTTCCGGGTCTTTCAATTGAAATAATTAGACCTAAATAAAGTCGATTATGGTGGTCTTGGAATCCAAAGCCAATATCACTTGAAAGTTGCCAAGGAAACAAATCTCAGAGATTGTGTTGGAATGTTCCCTTCATTTCTCTATGATATATGGACTCCGGCTCAATTAACTGCCTCTGAGACGCCCCAAGATTGTTTATTTGGTTGGTTTTGTTAGTCTGCGTATCTTTTACTGCTTTTGCTTACTAATTTGGTGCATTTCCTTCCCACTTGGTTTGAAGTTTAGTTATTTTTTATGATTGTTTTATAATTCTTATTTTTCCAGAAGTGATTGGTTTCCTTCAGTATGTGTCTCCTATTTGTAAAGTTAAAAATAGTGGATTTTGGGATAAAGAAATGCGCATTCTCCTGTCCTGTAAACGGAACAAGGCTAGCGTGTAAGTATATGTGAGTTTAATTTTAGGTTGTCATCATTTTTCTGACCGGTTTCTTTTTGGCCAAAAACAGGTCCAGAAAAATAGTTATATGTGTTTTGCGTGGTGGTTAGTTAGATATGGTCGAGAAGATTATTAAGGATGCTTCTTTGGACGATATATGTCCATTTATTCATTTACGATATGTTGTTTCATTCGGAATTATGGAATCTGGTAAGTTTTTCCAAGATAACTTATTAATCTTGCAATATGTATTTTCTGTTTAACGTGTTTCTTTGTTTACACAGGAATTCCTGTAGTCCAGTCTTTTACAGATGCTTCATATTTGGATGTTGATCCAGCAAGCCCAAAGATTCAGCAACTCAAAATCAGAATGTTGGTTACTTAATTTAAAGATCGATCCGGCAAGGCTAAAGATTCAGCAGCTTAAGATCAGAATGTTGGCTGATTAATATAAAAATGGCTCAGCTGCTATATTATGTTATGTATTTTTGTAGTTTGAGTTTTATGTTGTTGCGAGATCTAGAAAATTTTAAAAAAATATCGCAAATTATGTAATAGAATTTAATCTGAATTATATGCATTTGAATTAGGAACATCCTCCATGGTCGGGACCTCTATATCCTCCTTCAAGGCTGCGAGATGCTTGCCACTTCGGCACATACACTCGGTTAGTCAGTCTCTCTCTTAACTCACAACAGAAGTTATGTACTAAGAAGGAACTTGGATCTCAAAGAAAGCAACTTCTATTGATCACTCTCGTTGCACGAAGGAGAAAATTGTAGGATTTTTAAGTATACATACCCCTTAGCTTCACTGCATCACCAACCAATCCTCTCTTACAAAATCAAAACTTCTTCTCTATCGTTCTTATTTATCTTCTTCCTTTAAATCCTACAATTTTCTACTACTCTCTGGCTAACACCTCTCACACACACTTAATCTCCTCTTCATATCTATTTCCCATAAACCCAAATAAAAAAAAATGAAGCTTTTGTCCACCAAAGCCTCTTGCAATAGTCACGTCCAGGACTCTTCATACTTCCTGGGGTGGCAAGAATACGAGAAAAATCCTTACGACCATATCTTGAATCCTGAGGGAATTATTCAGATGGGTCTCGTAGAAAATCAGGTTAGCTACACTTTTGTTTTATTATTTTCCCCCGTCTCCCCAACCACATATAATTGGAGGAAAAAATAAAATTATAAAAGAAGAAAACATATCCCAGAAATGTAGTAACAAATCGAAGTCTCAGAAAACATATACATCTTAGAGTAGAGGGATGGTTCTCCCTCTACTCTAAGTCTCCATATTCTCCATGCAGTTTAATCATCAACACATGACTATATATAAACGAGTATATAGGTCGGTGGCCAAGATCTCTAAAATGTTACTATTTCCATGCAACATCAATCAAACACTCCTTGATATTTGTACTGCGCACTGATGGGTGATATGACCAATTGATATCAAATATCAAAATTTTAAAAGAGGGATCGAGTGAGTAGTAACCATGATTTTCTCTTTAGACATTTCCTTGGAACTTCCAAGTTAACTTTTTCTCCATTATTCAAACTAGCCACTTCTCCCGTGCGTTGCACGAAAGAGATATTTCGTTATATTAACTTAAAATAAAGCATAATTGATGTTTCGTTATATAGACGGCAACAAAAATTGTGCAGTGTAACAAAAAGGATATTGGAGCTACAACAAAAAAACAAAGTAGCTTCAGTTTGTGTAAATATGCTATTAAAATAAAATGTGAACCTCAACAGAACAAAATAGAAACAGTATGCTGATGATGATATCTACGTAATCTGTGGCTAAATGTTTGTAAAGATCACACTATAAACAATATTTTTTGTTGTATGAACGTGATGTTCATCTTCTTTTCCCAACACAACCTTTATTCCCCACATGCTGCGAACACGTGAAAAAGCAACATAAAGCTGGTCATGAGTGAAAACAGGTTTCTCCAAGTAAAGGTCAACTTTCTTGAGAGACTGACCTTGACTTTTATTAATGGTCATTGCAAAAGATAATACTATAGGAAATTGTCTTTGTTGTATCTTGAATGACCATTTATTTTCGGAAGGATTCATATCAATTCTTGTAATTAACACCTTTTCACCCTTCTTTAATGCTGATATTAAGGATGCTTCTTTGGACGATATATGTCCATTTATTCATTTACGATATGTTGTTTCATCCGGAATTATGGAATCTGGTAAGTTTTTCCAAGATAACTTATTAATCTTGCAATATGTATTTTCTGTTTAACATGTTTCTTTGTTTACACAGGAATTCCTGTAGTCTAGTCTTTTACAGATGCCTTTGAATCACAAACTAACAATAAACATAGTTGTGTCTCATTCATTAATAATTAACTAATTACTATAAGTACAAAACATGCATTTACACCTAACTTTATCCAGTTACCTAGTAAATTGTTATAGAGATGATCCCGAGTGTATGAAGCCGTGATTACTCCATTGTGGTCGTCGTATATTCCAACGAATGTGGCCATATGCCCTGAGACCACTTGACTGAGATCTTCCAGAACCTCATTGGCTTGACCTACTACCATAGAATATGTCCCATAGTAGTGCCGGCCTCTGTCTTGTCGCCACATCAGATTATTTCTTTCCTCTCTCCCTCTATCTTCTACCACTGTGTTGTCAAAAGGATTTTTCCAGCAACACTTAAAATATGCTAGCATTCTCTTCATGTTTCACTCAACAGAGAAAAGAATACCACCTCTGGGTTTCTAGTATGAAGAAAATGTTTTTCTGAGCAAGAAGAAGCTAAGCATGAAGAAAATGTTTTCACTGTTTAACGTTTCTGACATTCACATGCACGAATCACCAAAGAGGGCGAAGTTTTTTAATGGGTTTCTAAATGGTCCAGGAGTTTGATTTTGTTTTGGTCAATGGGCCCCAGTGGCTTCAACACGCCTAGAAAGGGGAATAACAAAATCAAATATAACTTATAAAATCCCGTGTAGCAGCCCCACGTGTCGTTCTCTGAAATGATTGTAAGTTTGTAACAAGAGCTTTTTTTTAGCCACAGATGATAACTAGAGCATTTAAAGAAAAAGAAACCGCAGAAGAGCATTTAAAGAATAATAAACCGCAAAACTTATCCCCCATGTGTCGTTTGTCATTTGTTTGGATTATTTAAACCTGACTTATATGAGTTGTATGTCATTCTACAAATTTCACTATTAAATTTACAATATATTCATTGATTTGGAAAAACCAATATGATAAAAATAACTTATCAAAGTAAATTACTAATATTAAAAATAATTACGAAGGAAGAAATATATTAATTCAATGACAAATAATAAAATGCAAATAAAAAACAAATGACTTAAATATCTAACTATAACAAATATTATTGGTAATTACAATCATATATTATATTTTACTTGGTGAATTAATAAAGAATTAAACTGTTTAAGTAGTGTTAAATAAAATTGTAAGTATTAATATTAATTTTTATTTTGAAAAAAAAATTGGACGAATATTTCTAAGTAATACACTAATACTCATTTTATTAATTCTTTAAAAGTTCCACCACACAAGATTCAACTGAAGGTTGGAGTGTCAGTAATCTTGATCAGAAATATTGACCATGCAGTTGGATTATGTAATAGAACCAGACTTCACATAACTATACTGGGAAAACATTTCATCAAATCAATAGCACTGAATGGGACCAGCATTGGAAATGAGGTACTCATACATAGAATGGACCGAATATGAATCCATCTGACTCAAAAATCCCTTTCAAAATGAACAGACGTCAATTTCCAATCATAGCTTCATTTGCGATGACAATTAATAAAAGTCAGAGTCAATCAATAAATAATGTTGACTTATACTTGCCCAACTCAGTCTTCTCACATGGTCAGCTCTACGTTGCATTAAAAAGAGTCAAATCAATTGTATGTTTGAAGGTTCTCATCATTGACAAAGACAAGAAGCCAACAAATATAACCACAAATCTTGTATACGCAAAACCATTCCAAAACATTATTCATAACAAGTATATTTAAAAAGTTATCTCATAATAAATATAGTATTTTCACAATTAAAAATAAAACATACATGCTAAATTCTTCATGTTTGCAGGTAATATTAGAGATAGAAGATACAAAAACCATAAAGATGCAATATCTCAGATACACCTCCGTCAATGTGCATAATATAAGCTGATGGTTATTCCTTGAATCACTCAACAAAGAATAAAAAAACAAACATATAATCATTTTATATAACACTACTCGTGCATCACACAGGGTCATATTCATCTTAAACTTTTATTTCTTTAATCTTTGAGTAAACTTTTGCTAATGTTTTGATGATATATGATTAGGTTGAAGTAGTAAACTTTTGCAATTTTTCCTGAAGTAGTGTTGAACGAAGAAGCATGTATAAACTTTGAATCAAAGTTTTGAAAGTGAGGATGCACAAGAAGGGGGGGGGGGTGAATTGTGCTACAAAATAAAACTTAGAAAAATAAAATGCACAAAACTTTTATATTGGTTCGGTCCTAACTCTTGACCTATGTCCAGTTCTCAATCCCCAAATTGAGTTCCACTAATCCACAGGTTTTACAACGGGTTCACCTGCAACCTTTACAACCACAAGTTTTACGGGCTCACTTGTAAGGGTTCAACCTTTAAACAAGGATTTTCTAACTTAGTTCACTCAATGAACAGATAATGTTACTCACTTAAGTACAATGAAAGCTCTCAATAAATGAAAATACTTTAATGCAAAGAGTACAAAATAGCTAAAGAATAAAAACTCAAGGCAATAAGTGCTCTCTTGAACTTTTGCTTTTTGGGTAGTATGAGCTTTGAATGCTTGAATGTTTTTTGCAGATAATGTTCGGTCATTCATAAATGATGAAGTAATTCTTCATCCGTGAGCGTTAGTCACGTTATTTTACTCTAAGTCTTTCGGAAGCGATTTTGCATCCGGTTGTGTCCTAACTTAGGATTTGATTTTAGTCTATTTCTTCCTAAGTGACTTAGTGTGTCATTTACTCATGCTATGGGATGTGTAGTATAACAGTCAGCATGAGTCATGTTGTTTTACTCTAAGTCTTCCGGAAGTGATTTTGCATCCGGTTGTTCAAGGTTCAATACTCAAACAGCCTAGACTAGGTCCTGACTTAGTGTCTCACTTGCTTCCGCTATGAGATGTGTATTCCATCCGCGAGCGCTAGTTCTAATCCATCCGGAAGTAATTCTGCATCCGGTTGTGACTTAACTTAGGATTCACTTTTAACCTAATTCTTCCTATGTGATCAACTAGTTCTTTCATATTTTAGTCTTCATCAAAACTTAAGATTCTAACATTCTCCCCCTTTTTGATTGTAACAATCTGAAAAATTTAATACAGGATCAGAGAGTGTTTTGGGAAATAATAATGGATAAATTGGAAATCTTGGAATTTTTAGGAATTTTTGGTGATTTTTGGAAGTTTTAAGTAATAAGTGTCCGAATAATTAATTAAATAATTGAAGAAATAGAAATATGAGGGTATGGTGGAATTAAAAATAGTATGAAAGTTAAGGAGATTGGAGGCTTGTTTTAGTAGATTTAAATTAAAAGAGGACATTATGTTAAATTTTGCTACAAATTACATTAAACCTAACAAATAAACAACCAAACCAAACATGCCCTTCTTCCTCCTTATATCATTGACACACGCAGCCCCCTCCCTTTCTTAAAAACTCATCGGTCTCATCTCTCTCTCATCTCCCACTCACCATTTTCTTCATCTTTTCACCTCCATTCTTCCAATCTTTGGTGCAAAATCGCATGGGTTACTCGTTGTGCAGTGGGACTTGGCCGATCTACTCGTCTCCACTAGCTCTCCGTGTTCTTTGCGTTTTTCCGGCAGCCCTGTACGGAGGACGACGGCAACAACGGCGGTTGATGGTGAGTTCGCCACCTCTCGTTTTTCTTCAAGCCATCACTCTTTCTACTATGTTTTTCTTATAGTTTCCTCTTCTTTTGTTGCAAAACTCGGCCAGCCACCTTAAGAGGCCGTTTTTTCGGCGTTCCTTGCGGCGGTTAACCTCCCTCTGCCCATTCTTGAACTTTGTAAGTCATCCCAACCCTTTGTGATGTTGATTTTTAGACAAAGTTCCCTCTTTTAATGTTAGGGTTTTGTGAAAAATTGTGACTTTTAGAGTGTCAATGCTTTAATATTGAAATTGAGGCATTGAATTTGAGTATTCTTGGGAGCAATTGGATTTTCTAAAGGAGATTAAGCATTTGAGAATTTTTGGTGAAGATTGGGATTCTTTGAAGTTAGGGTTTTGCCATATTTAAATCTTTAGTGCTATAAACAAAAATTTGTGAATATTTAAATGAATAATTGAGGATTTTTGGATGGTGATTGAGTTTATTGAAGTTGGGAATTATTTTGTGAATTTATGGAACTTTTTATGACTCTTTGAGTTGGAGTTTTGTTAATGAAAGATGATTTAAATGAATTGGTGGTTAATAAATGTTTGTTGAGGTTATATTAGGATGATGAAATATTTGTCTTAGTTGGATTGGTGTTGGTAAGGAAATTTGGTGGTTAAAATGTTGATTAAAGGAGAATTTGGTTAGGTAAAGGTGTGTTTGAATTGTGGTGAGGTACTTGAGAGTTAGGAAGCCACTTTGAGTACTAAATTAATATTAATGGAGTGACTCTGGTGAGTTTTACAGGATTGGGGTAATTTTGGCTAAGAGTGATGTGAAATGGTAAAGTAATACTTTAGGAGTTATAAATAAATGGTTAAAGTAATTGTGAAGGATTAAAAGAATATAGAAAAGTATGGATGTTGGAAGTAATTGATTACTTCAACAATTGTTTGGAAATTGTTAGAAAGATTGAGTCAAAGCCACCTACAAAGTGTCTTGACCAATTATGATTTATGTTGTTGTAGACGGCGGTAACTCTAGCGGTGTGCGTGGGCGACCTTAGCTTGATATACCTATGGCTATTGAGTTTGAACAGGTAATCACACTTAACTGACTGTGATACTGAGGGTGACGGTAGTTGAGGATTTCTAACATCCTCTTCTACTTTATATATAAATGAAATGTGTTCTGATTACTTTATATTTTAACGTGGGCTATAGGGTACCTTTCTAAATAAACTGTACTTTATATATATATATATATATATATATATATATATATATATATATATATAAATCTTTTGTATGTTGCATGACACTGATTATTAGTACCATCGGCCGATGTAACCTATCGATTTGCGCAAATCGATAGGTTAATTGTACGGGTTCCTGAGATTGTAAAGGAACCAGGGATTTTCACATTGATTAGAGTGGTCCCTTTTTATGCTTTTCGGATTGTAGACCGGGCACAGTGTCACACACGTTTATTTCTGTCTATTGAGAGATGGATGTATCTGTTCTGTATATATATATGTATGTATTGCGTGGTTTATGCAGGTTTTGAAAACTGTGGTACCCTGTAAACACTCCGCTACCCCACTTCTGAGTATCACAGTGAGTTAAGTAGTGATTACTGAGACATTGTTTTGTCTTACCTCATTCCCTTTATTTTTACAGGTGATCATGCACCAAGGGAAGCAGAGAGGAAGGGGAAAGGATTGGCCGGCCCACACGAGTAGGCCGGAGGTGATCTATAAGGAATATATTGTCATTTATTAGGCTGCATCAGCTTCCGCATTTGTTTGTATTATTGTGAATGATTGATTTGTTGGATGATTGTATTAGCTGTTTTTGCTGGTTTATTGTTTGGTTACTGATAGTTAAGGTGTAACTATGACAGATGTCATAGTTGTAGCTATGCTACGTATTCTGTTTGGTGTAATGACTGTTTATGGTGAAAATGAGATATTGGTTTGATAAATAGGGTTATGATGCAGAATTGTTCGTACAAGATTATTGGTACAAGAGATTTGCCTGATAATGGAAAGGCAATCCCTATTTCAACTGTCTGTTAATGGAAAGGCAATACTTGTTTTCCTGATACATATTAGAAGATGATTGTGGCTAAGAATATTTGATTGTGCCTTGCGATGCTGACATGTTTAAATCAAATGTTTGTTTTGATATAATTATTTGTACAGGTGTTTCAGAATAACCATGTTCAGGAAATCCTTTTCCTAACATGGTTATATAAAATATTGACGACGTGATTGATTTAATGTGATTTCTTTATATAACCATGTTAGATGGGCCCCGCTCTGATATAGTTAACTTTTATGTAGCTTGCTTGGTTTCTTTTGCTAACCATGTTAGGTGAATCTTTTACTAACATGGTTAGGACATCTAATTTTGATTGATATCGTTTTCTTTTTCTAACCATGTTAGTTGTACTTTTACTAACATGGTTAGACACCATTGGGTTGAATTATTTTGAGTATGTGTTTAATTAGGTGGGAGTTAGTAGGTTAACAATGTGTTATTAGGAGGTACGTTACATTGATGATGACAAACTAAGTTAACTTATGAATTCATAAAGGCAGATAATTAAATAACACACAGTTATGAATTCAAAAGCGAACTTCATTAATATGTAAATCAACTACATGTATAAACAACAAAAGACAGTAAGCAGATTTACAAGTATGACAAATAGCTCTATATGTATGAAAGAATGGAAGAGCAAAAATTCTAGACATGAAAGAAAAAAAAGAGATGCTATGCTATGCATGAGAGGTTGGGGTTTTTAGAGTTTGTGTCTCTTACTCCTCTCTCTCTGATTCTGCTCATGCTCCTCATTCATCTTTGCCCACATCTCATCCATCTGCTGTTGGTCGATCTGGGCAAGAATCTGTTGGAGCTCCCTCTCCTCATTGGCTTTTCTGAGTCTTTCCGTTTCAAGGGATTCAGCAATGGCTTTCTTTAGATCACTAGCCTCATCTAAACCAAAAGACCTTCCAAGCTCTGTATCTCCGATGAGGATGGATCTGTGAGGGAGATGGACAGCCTTAACCTTAACATTCCAGGTAGGGTAATCAGGGTCTTGAGGTTGGCTTGACTTAGCTTTCCCTTTTCTCTTCCCTTTCCTTTTCCCCTTCTCTTGAAGATCCTTAGCATGAGCCCTCTCAGCATCCAGAACGAAGAGTTGCTCATATGTGAGTCTGTCTGTTCTACCATAGAGCTCAAACTCTTCTGGTGTCATGTCTTCCACCTCCAGTTTGACTACAACCTCTGGTGGGACGACAGAAGTTTCTTGTACAACATGGGAGGGCATCTGAGTCTGAGAGGCTTCCCCTGGCTGTGGCACCCTTTCAACTACAACATCCTCAGGAGCAGCTATTGACTCCTCTTCTTCACTTTCAGAGTGCACACTGGGGTGAGGAGCAGCCTTCTTTCTAGCCACAGTTTTAACCCTTTCCTTACTGAAGCTGACTGGAGGAGGGACAGGGGCAGGCGCAGAGGGAGGAATTGGCTTGACTATAACCATCACTGGCGGCTCTGGCCTCTTAAAACCATACTTCATGCATAGCTCCTCAAACAGGCTGGCAGCAGGCGCAGAGATTGGCACAAGCTCAGCAGTAGGTGGCACCTCAGGTTGATCAGCCAGCACTATCTCAAGGTTGGTCTTACTGCTGGCAGACTGCTGTTGGCTCATGAAGCTTATGGCTTCATCACGGATTAGCCTTTCTGCTTGGCCCATATGCTTCATGTCCATGGCCCTTCGGAGAGTAGCAGCCACTTCCTCATCCAGCCAAAGGGACGGCTGAGTCGGCATTTCTCTCCCCCTTTTGGCATCATCAAAGAGGGTGAGTGCCAGGGAGGAGGTTGAGGGAATGGTGGGAGGAGGCTCAGGGCCATATCGGGGTGGTGAAGGTGGGGGTGAGGAAGTGTGGTGAAGGTGGTCGTGATAGTTTGAGGGGGGTGAGTTGGTAGGTGAAGGAGAGTTATGGGATGAGTGAGAGGGGCTAGGGGATTGAAAGGGGCTTGGTGATGGAGAGTTGTGAGGTGAGGGTGAGTGGTGAAGGGAGTCTTGGTGAGGGTCAGAGTCATTTTGTGGGGGTGGTGGAGGCGGAGGAGGAGGAGGATGAGGTGGTGGTGCAAGGAAGTGGTGAAGGAGAAGATCTAGCTTGGCTTCCACCCTCTCAAGGCGAGTCTCCAATCCCTGGATCCTCTGTTCCTGACTTCTGAAGGCTGCATCACATTCCTCTCTGAGAGGGGTCATCAATGGTTCTGGCAGCCTGAACAGAAGCTCTTGCTTCACTTCTTCAATGAACGCCTTCTGAGCAGCAGTCACTCTTAGAGCACGAGTACCGCTGGGGCCAGCTTGGGAGTCTGCTTCTTGATCCCCTGCTCCAGATGCAGAGGGTCCAGAGGTGTGAGAGGCACTCCCAGCCTGAGAGCCAGGCTGAGTGGCCTTCACAGGCTTGATGTAGTTGACCCCCATTTTGCCCAAGTTCATCGACCCCATGGGCAAGCACTTCCTGTTGTCGGCTTCCTCAGTGGCCTTGATGTTGAAGTTTTCAAGAATGAAGGCAATGAGCTGCAGGTAGGGAAGAGAGGCATTCTGCTTTTTTTTACACTCCACCCAGCGGAGGAGCTCTAGGGAGATCAGTTGCCCAGGGTTGATGGGCTCCTTGTTGAGGAGCCTGGGCAGCCAAGGGTGAATTGTGCTACAAAATAAAACTTAGAAAAATAAAATGCACAAAACTTTTATACTGGTTCGGTCCTAACTCTTGACCTACGTCCAGTTCTCAATCCCCAGATTGAGTTCCACTAATCCACAGGTTTTACAACGGGTTCACCTGCAACCTTTACAACCACAAGTTTTATTTTACGGGCTCACTTGCAACCTTACAACCTAACTCGCTCCCCCTTACTACTTGTAAGGGTTCAACCTTTAAACAAGGATTTTCTAACTTAGTTCACTCAATGAACAGATAATGTTACTCACTTAAGTACAATGAAAGCTCTCAATAAATGAAAAGACTTTAATGCAAAGAGTACAAGATAGCTAAAGAATAAAAACTCAAGGCAATAAGTGCTCTCTTGAACTTTTGCTTTTCGGGTAGTATGAGCTTTGAATGCTTGAATGATTTTTGCAGATAATGTTCGGTCATTCATAAATGATGAAGTAATTCCTTATATAGCATCTTCTCATACTCCTCATGCTTGGTAGGTAACAATGCCATTTGAATATGTCCGTTTAACCCTTCTTACCGTTGGCTCCATTAATGCTCCATAAATGCTCAGCAGAGTTGACTTGCTTTATCTCTGAAAAGCAACTCTGACAACTCTGCTCTGACAAAGGCAACTCTGACTTTTGAGCATATGTACGTTTTGTCTCTTGTACTCTTGTTGACGGATGATCATGTGCATCCGGAAGCGGCAATCTTTCTCTGCAAGTGTTAGTCTCAGAATTCCAGTGCCAAGAGTATTTGCATCCGGAAGCTCATTTGCATCCGGAAGTAAAACTAAGTTCTGCACATAATTGTTAGTCCAACAGAGTAGTATATATATATAATCAAGTGCAGTAAGAACCATATATGCTGTGGGAAGCGTGTTTGCTATGGGAAGCAATCTTACTTAGACTAGGTTCTGACTTAGCATGTTATTGACTTCCGCTGTGGGACGTATTCTTCATCCGTGAGCGTTAGTCACGTTATTTTACTCTAAGTCTTCCGGAAGCGATTTTGCATCCGGTTGTGTCCTAACTTAGGATTTGATTTTAGTCTATTTCTTCCTAAGTGACTTAGTGTGTCATTTACTCATGCTATGGGATGTGTAGTATAACAGTCAGCATGAGTCACGTTGTTTTACTCTAAGTCTTCCGGAAGTGATTTTGCATCCGGTTGTATTCTAACTTAGGATTCAGATTTAATCCAAATCTTCCCAAGTAATCAATCAGTCCTAACTTAGTCTTCATCAAGGTTCAATACTCAAACAGCCTAGACTAGGTCCTGACTTAGTGTCTCACTTGCTTCCGCTATGGGATGTGTATTCCATCCGCGAGTGTAATGTCCCACATCGGCTGGGGAGGAGAACGAAAGGTGCTATATATAGGCCTGGATACCTCCCCCTCTTGACGCGTTTTAAAACCGTGAGGGGTGAGGATTCCCCAAAGCGGACAATTTCGAGAGCGAGGCGCTGGGATGTTACAGATGGTATCAGAGCCAGGCTCGAGTCGATGTGCCAGCGAGGGCGCTGGGCCCCAAGGGGGGTGGATTGTAAAGTCCCACATCGGCTGGGGAGGAGAACGAAAGGTGCTATATATAGGCCTGGATACCTCCCCCTCTCGACGCGTTTTAAAGCCGTGAGGGGTGAGGATTCCCCAAAGCGGACAATTTCGAGAGCGAGACGCTGGGATGTTACAGATGGTATCAGAGCATTACGTTTCTGTGACCGTATGTCTTACGATTTTGAAAAGTATTTTCAAAGAAAATGTGTTTTGAACTTTTGGAGGTCATGACAATTTAAATATAATTTGTGCTCTTCCCTTGTTTTAGTTAATATTTGATTGATTTGATAATAAATAACTTATAGCTTAATATTTCATTTCCTTGTGCTTATGGTGTTTTACATAGAAGGGGGAGAAAGGGTGAGGTGTTAGCCCAAAATTTTAAGCTAATAGTATTTTTCTAAGTTGTTGCTAGTTCTAGGCTAATAAGAGAGATAATATAAAATTCCAGTTGCATGATTTAAAGTTATATCCGTAGTTTACTAAGAGTAAAGGGTAATGATTGACAATAGATGATAATTAGTTATATGCAATTAGGAATAAATGACTTTTTATTATGAGAGGATTATGTTTGCGTGATGAGTAGACATTTTAAAACAAGAAATTTAAGAAAATACAATGTCGGTAAAGAACTGATGTCACGGTTTGACATATGACGTAAGAAAATGTGTTTTGTTTTTATGTGTATGAAATTTTGTATAGTATATGATTGCACTACAAAGTTCAGGGTTTTCTATGTTTGGAGATATTTTTTTTTTCAAAAAAAAAATTAATTTCATACAATGAGGTTATTGTTATTTTTAATATGAATGAGTATAGTAGAGATTCTTTGTGTTATTATAGTGCAGTTATTTTTAGGATGATTAAAGATGATAGTACAATTTATACTAGTAAACGTGTATTTTTAATGTTTGTTTGTGTGAAGATGTTAGAAACTATTGAGTACATATTACAGAGTAGAAGATCATAATGTGATAGAGTTAGGATTTTCATAATAAAGTAGTAAAACCATTTGTTTTGACTTTTAAGAGTCATACTCCAAATAACTATAATAGGATTGTTATTCTCTAGATATATTAAGAGTTGTGCGTTGAATTTGTGAAAAAAAAATAGGAAATCACATATGAGAATCTTTTATATTTTGGAAATCAAATTTTGTCATGTAGTAGGGAAATTGATAGAGAGTATCTCGAATATAAGGAAACAATTTATTACCGTTTAGTCGTTCACTATGGGGAATATAAGGGGAAGTTACTTATTGACTAGTTGAGATAGTAAATAATTAGGAACCTTAATTTAAGATTTAACCTTATTTATAGTGAATAATTTATTTAGGAAATAAAATGCAGTGAGATTGACTAAGCCTTAAAGGACAATTGATTGTAGGAAGTCTATTGAATGTTCTAGACACACTAGCTACGACATTGGAGGAGAAGAAAGGAATAAAAAAAAAATATTGAGAAGAAATTAAATTTCATGCAGGAGGTTGACTAATTTTATAGTATGACCCTGACTACACTATAAGGCTTGCACAGTGTGCCAACGAGAGCATGGGTAAGGCATAGAAAAAGTGTCATGTGTTTAACATTGGGTTTGGATTTGAAAATATGCAAATGTTAAATAAAACACCAAATTATATGTATGATTATATCTTTTTGGGATTAGCTTGGAGTCAAAATAATACTTATTTATTTATTCATTTTGCTTGTGATTGTGTATATTTAATCATATATAGCAATTTCAAGTGAAGGCAAATATTATAAATGATATTAATATGTAATTAATTCGTTGATAGTAAAGATCATTATGTGGTCCTTCTAAACTTGGATTTTTGAATTGGGTAGGGATGCAAATGTTAATATAAACTGATGAGATAGGACAATTAATTTTATGAGATCAATGACTTTAGAAAGAGGTCACTAAATCTGACTTACAAGGATTGAAGAATTCTTATTATTTTTATGGAAAATGGGTTAAGGTGCATTTTTAGTACTCTAAAATATAGCAAAGTGCACTTAACATAATACACAATATTGTAGTCCATTTGTGGTAACCAAGAATTATTTTCGTGGCTTATTTAGTAACGACGTTAAATAAGTTAAATTTGACCGTTATGTGTCAAATTTTGACCGTTAAATTGTGCGGTAAAGGAGCATTTTCAGTACTCTAGAATATAGAAGGGACATCAAAATAATTTTTGGTTACCACAAATGGACCACAATATTGTGTATTATGCTAAGTGCACTTTGCTATATTCTAGAGTACTAAAAATGCACTTTAACCCATGGAAAATTGGATAGAATCATATGTCTTATTTAGGGTGGTTTAAAATGCCTATATCCTTAGGTAGAAGAATTCAATTCAGTACTGGATATTGAGTGTTAATATTTGTTGTGGTTTCAAAATCATGAGGAGTTTATACATTTTTAATGATTCACTTAGTTTGAATGGTGTTTAGGGAGGATTTTTAGTTAATATAATTTACTGATGTTGAGATTAGGAGGATTTTTAGAGATTCAAAGTTGTACAAGGATTTAGCATGGATTTTTGAGCATTGAAAGGAATTAGTGGTTTCTTGACATTTGTAGGCTTATTGGCACTAATGAATAGTTATGTTTGGTTGAAATCTTTGGGAATTGGAACAGAGGAAGTTAGAGTTTTGTATGAAGTCAAAAAAAAATGATGAAAAGTAGTTGTTGAGTTTTTCTCATCCGTTAGATATGATTGCCCAAGTTCAAAATTCCTATCAGTCTAAATTGTTGAGGATGAAAATGGATAATATTACATAATTAAAGTGAGGTCATTTAGACTTATGTGATTGAGCTTGATTGATTGGATATATTAATGTGACTTTGGGAAATAGGATATATCATATTGGTTATGAATTGAAAATTATATTGGTTTTTTTTTTAGAAATGAGATTTTATTAAGGTTTTAATTCGTGAATGTACTACGATGATCAGGAAATTGAGGATTATTTGATATGAGTGATTTGTTAGGCTCGCTAGCGGGATTAGAGTAGCTATATAGAGGAGTGATAAAGAATCTGTGGGTGAAGGTACTTAAATAGATCTTGTATTCATTTGTGGAGTATTTGGAGATGGTGAAATTGTTTTAAGGAATTGTTCAAAGATAAACAAAGATTGAGGCTGATATCATAAATATTGTTAGAATCTTAAGTTTTGATGGTGACTAAGGTATGATATGGTCTAGTACTTAAAAGAACATAATCAACACTTAGGAAGGATTAGATGACATGGTTAGAATCCTAAGTTAGATCACTTGCGAATGCAAGATCACTTCCGGAAGTATTAGCACTAGCGCTCGCGGATGGAGTACACATCCCATAGGGGACGCAAGCGGAAGCAAGTGAGACACTTGGTTAGAACCCAGTCTAGATTGCTAACACTGAATCCTAAGTTAAGTCACAACCGGATGCGGATTCACTTCCGGATGAATTAAGACTAGCGCTCACGGATGAAAGACTCATCCCACAGCGGAATCACAACCGGATGCGGAATCACTTCCGGATGGACTAGGACTAGCGCTCCGGATGCGGATTCACTTCCGGATGAATTAAGACTAGCGCTCACGGATGAAAGACTCATCCCACAGCGGAATCACAACCGGATGCGGAATCACTTCTGGATGGACTAGGACTAGCGCTCGGGGATGAATGTCTCATCCCCCAGCGACAGCAAGCACTTCACTTAGTCATAACTCAGTCTAGGAGCATTAGATGTACAAAACCCTTGAGACTAAGTTAAGATGCAACCGGATGTATAATTGCTTCCGATTGCTTAGTGACTAGCGCTGACTGTTGGCTTAGGTAACACTGAGCGTCAGTGAGTATAATATGATCATAACTCAACGTTCAGTAGGAGTGCTTCTGGATGTGGAATTGCTTCCTGAAGTAAGAGAGCTTCCTTAGGACAATTGAACTCCCACTGCATGTGATTATGTGTTGTTATACTACACATCCCATAGCATGAGTAAATAACACACTAAGTCACTTAGGAAGAATTAGACTAAAATCAAATCCCTAGTTAGAATACAACCGGATGCAGAATCGCTTCCGGAAGACTTAGAGTAAAATAACGAGACTTACGCTGACTATTGGAATAGACATCCCCTAGCGTCAGTAGACAATACACTAAGTCAGAACATAGTCTAAGTAAGAATACTTCCCATAGCAAACAAGCTTCCCACAGCATGTATAGTTCCTACTATACTTGATTATATATATTACTCTGTTGGACTAACAAGTATGTGCAGAACTTAGTTTTACTTCCGGATGCAAATGAGCTTCCGAATGCAAATACTCTTGGCACTGGAATTCAGAGACTAACTCTTGCAGAGCAAGACTGCCGCTTCCGGATGAACAATGAACGATGCACGATGATCATCCGTCAGCAGGATTATAAGAGTCAGAAGTACATATGCTCAGAAGTCAGAATGATGTTGTCAGAGCAGAGTGGTTAGAATTGCTTTTCAGAGATAAAGCAAGTCAACCCTGCTAAGCTTTAATGGAGCATTTAAGAAGATATACTTCCCAACGGTAACAAGAGGTTAACAGATATTCAAACAACATTGTTACCTGCCAAGCATGAGGAGTATGAGAGATAAGGAGAACATAATCTGAAGATCCATTCAAGCAGTCAAAGCTCATACTACCCACAAGAGTCAGAGTCCATAAGAGAGCTTCCGATAGCAAGAGAGCATCCAATAGCAAAGCGTTCTTATCATTCATGGACAAGTGCTTGGAAGACGAAGTTCCTCTATGTGATAGCAAGCATAATGTTAGAGTCCACAAGCTTCACTTCAGATATCAAAAGAGCTTCCGATAGTAAGTCTCTTAGCATCCTGGACTTATGCCTGAGGAACGAAGTCCTCATCTGACAGCAAGCGAGAGTCAGACCGTACAGAGTGTTCAGATGTCAGAACGACTTTTGTCAGAATAGTATTGTCAGAAAAGTGTTGACAGAACAGCATGGTCAGAGCACCTTTTCAGGTAAAGCGAAGTCAACCCTGCTGCACATTAGTGAGGACAACGTAAACAAGGCCCCAACGTCTATAATCAAACGGCCTTATTGCCTCTCCAACGGCTAGATATTCAGAGGCTGGTATAAAAGAGATGTTCTTCATTTCTGAAGGATAAGAGCTTGAAAAAGAAGAGCTAGAGAAGAGAGAGCTTCATGAGTTTGATAAGCAAGAGAAATAGAATGAAGAAGCTCAAGCCTACTATCTGAAATATCATTCTCATCTTCTACTCTCTGATTATAAAGTTGTAACACTCTTAGAGAAAATTAGTGGAGAACAATCATTGTACCTAAGTGAGTAACATAATCTGTTCATTGAGTGAACCCACTTAGTTGAGCTTAAGTGTTTAGCACAATCAGTTCATAGAGTGAACATCCTATCAAACCTGTTCTAAAGCTTGTCGCTTGAAGAACAGTATTGTAATCATTGTTAAATCATTGTCTGTAAAGACTGAACCCTTCTAGGTGTGAGGGGGAGCTGTATAGATTGCAAGTGAGCCCGCAAAACTTGCGGTTGTAAAGGTTGCAAGTGATCCCGTAAAACTTGCGGTTAGGTTTGCAGGTTAGCCGTTAGCAAAACCTGTGGGTTGTTAGGTGAACCCGTGTTCGTAAAACCTAAAGTGTAAAGGCTTCTCTTGTGCCCGGTTTAAACAAGAATAGTGGATTGGAAATCTCAGGTGTAGCCTGGGGACTGGATGTAGGTCTGGGTGACCGAACCAGGATAAATTTATGCGTGCATAAATTTACATTTAAACATTCTATTTCGCATCACATAACATACTGACTTGTGCATACCATTACTTATTATCATCATCACCAAGCACAAGCAGTCTTTCGGAAAAGAGTTTAAGTTTTTATTCCCTCACCCAATTCACCCCCCCTCTTGGGTGACAGCCACACATTTCATTTGGTATCAGAGCAGGTCACTTGTTTAAAGGATCCAACGATCTCAAGTGTAAAGACCTTGGCTGATTTGGGTTAAAATGTTTTCCAAAGGCTTTGATCATACCATTCCACCTGTGTTAGAAAATATTGATTTTTGTTGGTGGAAAGCAAGAATGGAAAGTTTTATACAATCCACTAGTTTGAAAATGTGGGATATTTTTGAAAATGATTTTGATTTCAAACCAAGAGGAAACTGGACTGAAAAGGAGAAAAAATTGTTTTCCTTAAACATTAGAGCAATGCAAATTTTATACAAAGGCTTAACTGAAAATGATTTCCAGAAGATCAAACACTGCTCTAGTGCTAGAGATATTTGGAATACTCTTGATGTGATATATGCTTCTAACTCATCTCTTGAAAGCACAGCTGTCCAAAGCTCAACTCGTGCTCTTTGTGGATCATCTACTGATGAGCTTCTGGAAGGTGATATTGAGGAAGCAGGCTTCAGTGAAAAGAGTATCCATTTCTGCCTAGAAGATTCAGAAAGTGAGGTATCTGGATCTGAACTTGAACTTTCTAAATTGCAAGATGCATACAATGAGTTATATACCGAATATTGTAAACTTGCAAAAGAACTTCTAGGCTTAAAAGAAAAAGATAGGAAACTTGAAAAACTAATTTCTTCTTCTACGTCCAAAGTTTCCGAGGTTTCTTTTAAAGAACTAGTGGTTCCGATAGCTAGCCCACTATCGGCAGGGAAAACTTCAACATGTCTTGAAAAATGTTTTGATTGTAAACACGTGTTGAAGGAAAAGGAAAAGCTTTCAAAAGAAACTGAGATTTCAAAGGAACAAAAAGCTTTTCTAAAGAAAACTAATCATGATAATGATAGAAAACCTCATTTTGATTTTCATTCTATTATCTGTCATTATTGTGGTAGATTAGGACATATTTCTCACACATGCAGTCTTAGAAGAAATTCAAATGAGAGAAATAAATTTGTATGGATTCCTAAAGGACAAGTAAGGTCCAGTGCTTACCTTGTAGGACCCAAGTACAAATGGGTACCAAAACATCCTTCTAGTGCCTTACTTGTGCAGGAAAGATCAAGAGTTCCTCTTACCCCAAAGAAGAGAACTCGCGGTGATGCAATTGCTGAAACCCCCTGGTACGATCATAAGAAGCAGTCGGCAACCACAAGGGACAATGGTTGTCTCAAGGATGAGCTATCACAGAGTTCCATTCAACTATCCTGAGAAGAACAAGAGAGAGTGGATTCCTCGATCAACATTGAAAAGGCTCTTGAATCCTACCTCTCAGAAGAAAGTGCTTCGAACCAAGGATAAGTATAGAAGATCTCCTTGGGTAAGCAAGGGATCACTTAGCAACGAAGCATTTGATAGTAAAATCTCCTATGCTAATGTTAGATGGACTTATTGAGATTTTACATTAAGCATCCTAAGATGTGAACATTATATTAATCATAGAAGAAAGCTTAAAGAAATTAATAATGTTCATAATCCACATGCTGTCCATGACTGTCTTGATCAAAAACCTTGTATATCCTTGTGCATATAGTCATGATAGATTCACCATGCCATACACATAGCAAGTAATCTCTAAGTGCATGTGAATTATATATAACCTACAAACTGACCTTCAGATCCAGACTTGGATACAAAAGGAAGGAACTATCTGATATTTTATAGGAAAGGCAATCCGGAGGTTCAGCAAGACAAGGGTGAAGAAGACTCTGGCTAAAAAGAAGATCTCCTCCCTCGGTGAGCCATCAGACAGTGAAGAAGAGTCAATTGCTGATCCTAAGAATGCTCTGAATGAACAAGAAGGGAAAAGGGAAAGCTAGGTCAAGCCAACCTCAAGACCCCAACAACCCTGTCTGGTAAACTCAGACTTCCCAGTTTGAAGGTTGAGATCAAAATGTTTATCTCCCTCACGGATCCATTACAATAGGAGATGCATCAACATTTGAAGGATCTGTTGAATTTAGTGAGACTGTTGATCTGAAAAGCCATAGTAGAACCCCTGGAGCTTCAACAGATTCTTGTCCAGATCAATCAATCAGAGTTAGATGAGTTATGGGCTAAAATGAACAAGGAGCATGAGCAAAATCAGAGAGAGATAGGCTAAGATAGCCATCCCTCGGACTTGACCAGGATGTCACTGCTGCCCTCAGAAGGGAAATTGAAATGAAGCGGATTGCCCAAGCAGGAAGGCTCGCCCTTGGGGAAGCCATCTGATTCATGTGCCCCCAACAGTCTGCTAGCACAGAGGCAAGCTTGAGATAGCGCTGAGTGATCAACCTGCGGAGATACCCTCTGCTGAGCCTGTGTCTCCGTCTGCGCCAGCACCCAATCTGATTGAAGAGCTGTGTATGAAGTATGGGTTCAAGAGGCCAGAGATGCCAGTGGTAGTGATCACCAAGTGAATTCATCCCTCTACACCAGCTCCAATCCATCCTATTAGCCTCAGCAAGACTCAGGACTGTACCTCATCTGAACAATTAGTCAAGTCTTGATAAGCATTCGTCACGCATAGATTTTGGTGCTGCTCTGAAAATAGAATCCTTGCATTGCCAACCAAAATCAAGCGAGCTACTGCTTGATGCGAATGGAGCTATGGTGATATCATTCTTACCCTCCTCTTTACTTGAATAATCATTTGGGTAGTAAATGCATGATGGGCTTAACAGCTTTTATTTCTCTGAAACCGATATGATTTCCCTTATCTGTGATGACCTTATTTTTTGTAAAAATGATCCTATCATATCAAATTCATTTTCTGATATAATGCATACTGATTTTACAGATTCAAGAAGTCTGACACTTTGAAACTGAACTTTCTTCAAAACCTTCTGAATTTGTGCATGCTGAATCATTGTGTTCCAAGATTTCTGACATTGTTAAGAAGATTCAGAACTAGTTTCAGAATTTTGACACTAAAACTAAAAACCTCCTTCAGAGTTTTCATATGGTGTCTAAATCGTTTTACTCATATATGCTTAGCGAATCTTTTTAAGGGCGCCTCTCATGAAAGAAAATAGTTTATGCATTCACCTTGATTTTTGAAAGATCCTTTTTGAAATGCAAACTTTCAAAACAGATTCTGATCCTCTTTAAACTTACATGACAACCATACCTCATGATAGCATTCAAAAGTTATTTCTGATTTTCCATTTCATGTGGTATCTCTTGCATCAAGTTTTTCAATGCATAAGCAGCTATGGTTTCGAGAACAATACATCCCTCTTAATTACATCTTTAAGTTCTCAATCTACTAATGATCTCGGTTCAAGTTTGTGGTTTAAGAATGTTGACACAGATTATTGAAGCTTGAACAATGAGAATAACCAAGAGAGAATGGCAACGAAAATGCCCCTTATCAAGATGTGTGGCATGGCTATACTAAACCTGAGAAACTCTCGCCAATACACATGAGCATTTCTATCCCTTACACATTCTGTTGTGAAATTTAATGGATAGTCTCTCTCTTGTCTTACATGCATTAGAAATCTTAGGAAATACCTTGAATTAAACACTGCTAGATCTGTAAAACATGACATAGTATCACAAGCATGCTATAATCTGTATTAATTTCAAGCTTGTTGATATCCTAAGAACAATGAGATCACACTGAGCATATCTAGAAGAACTTGAGCTAATATTTGGAAATTATTCTCGTGATCATATGCTGAAATTTGGTTGTTTTTGTAAACCGGATTTAGTCTTAAAATCAAACTATTCTGTGAGCATGAAGATTTCCAGTATTTCATTTTTGTGAGGATGAAGATTTTTCAAACTTTCATTGTGTTAATAATTCACATGTCTTCATGATCTAACATGAACATCCTTGAGACATATTTATTGAACTATACTTGCATATGAAACTCTGAAAATATGCCATTTGTTTGATACACGCTGTACTATCACATTGATATTTATCTATGAGAGTATAAATAGAGTTCATGTCTTGATAGTGAAACTATGTGAACGTGTAGACAATTTCAAAATTAGTTTTCACATAATCATTGCTCATATTTTCTTAAAACCAATTAGCAAGCATGATTTCTTAAAATTATTAACTTGTGCTGATTAACACAGATTGACTTGAATGTCCTGAGGATGGTCTCCAATGTTAAATCTTAAGTTCTTTCACTGACCATCAGGAAGCACTTGTTTCCTCAAGCACATGTAGGACCAATCATCAAGTTTGAGCAAGGTTGCTTTCGCAACAATCAGCGCCTTCGATAGCAGGCCAACTATTGAACCATGGGAAGAGTAGAGTGACTGCCCAGTCATGTCTGCTTGTGGTTGTAGCTCAGCTTGCCGAAGCGAATCATCAAAGCACTTGCGCTAGGGGGTTTCCACTTGAGATAGCACACCTCTTGAAGATGTCAGGAAGCATGTTTATCTGCGTATGATTCAGATTCATGAGTCTAATAGAGTATGAGGATTCCTCATCTGTGGTAACATCTACACCTTACCATCTCTTATATATGATGCATACATGGCATTGGTAAGGGTGTCAATTTAGGATGTTTTTCTCAATCTGCATTGACTTCAAAATCATTCACTGTCTTAGAAAATCATCCCAGCTCACACATCTGTATCCTTTATATGACACGCTGGAAAGTAATTGATAACATACCTCTCTTATATGCTCCTTTTCTTGATCTTGTGATGATTAATCTTAATATAGAAGAGAAGTAGATGGAAATTACTTGATAATGATCCCTTGAAAATAGAGAGTTACATGCTGTCATCGATAATAAACTCTTGAGATGCTGTGATGCAATTTGTTTGGAAATTACTTTTGGCATTTTAAACTCACAAATTTCATTTGATTTGGTTTCATTTCATATGGTATCACAAATTTCACTTGGCATTCAATCATTTCATTTGATATCACAAGTTCAAACTCACATATTTCATTTGATTTCATTTGGTATCACGAATTTAAAATCACAAATTTTCATATGATATCATAATCATCATTTCGAGAGGGTCAAAATTACTTTTGATGTCTTTTATATTTGAAAAGAATTTTCACCTTCAAAAAGAGAACTGTTTTTGTATATTTTGATCTAGACTTAATCCATGCAAAACATGTTCTGTTATCTTGCATAATGGTTAGGGAGAGTAAACTCACTTAGAATACTGAATCAATATTTTCTTTTTGTCTCACACTGTTTAGCTATCCTACATAATGTTTAGGGAGAATACAATCATTTAGGATCATGAATCATTATTGTTGTCCCTTGTTAATTCTCGTACGTTGTATTGAATAGTCTAGAACAAATCTTTATTAACGATACATAGGGAGAAATATTAGGTAGAAAGCCCATTCCTAGGAGAACGATAGAAGTATCCCCATCCCTAAGGCTAGCTTGCACTTGTTGAATTTTGATGAAGCCAAAAGGGGGAGAGAGATGAGACATGAGATGTCTAGAGATGAGACATGAGACATGAGATGTCTAGAGATGAGACATGAGATGAGATATAAGATGTCTAGCTAGAGATGAGACATGAGATGTCTAGAGCTGAGAGATAAGATAAGATGTCTAGATATCTGGGGAGAGAACTGGGGAAAGAAATATAGCTCTGGGAGTGATCTAAGTTTAATTATGTTCTCTAGTCATCTATGGGTTTGTCATCATCAAAAAGAGGGAGAATGTTAGAATCTTAAGTTTTGATGGTGACTAAGGTATGATATGGTCTAGTACTTAAAAGAACATAATCAACACTTAGGAAGGATTAGATGACATGGTTAGAATCCTAAGTTAGATCACTTGCGAATGCAAGATCACTTCCGGAAGTATTAGCACTAGCGCTCGCGGATGGAGTACACATCCCATAGGGGACGCAAGCGGAAGCAAGTGAGACACTTGGTTAGAACCCAGTCTAGATTGCTAACACTGAATCCTAAGTTAAGTCACAACCGGATGCGGATTCACTTCCGGATGAATTAAGACTAGCGCTCACGGATGAAAGACTCATCCCACAGCGGAATCACAACCGGATGCGGAATCACTTCCGGATGGACTAGGACTAGCGCTCCGGATGCGGATTCACTTCCGGATGAATTAAGACTAGCGCTCACGGATGAAAGACTCATCCCACAGCGGAATCACAACCGGATGCGGAATCACTTCTGGATGGACTAGGACTAGCGCTCGGGGATGAATGTCTCATCCCCCAGCGACAGCAAGCACTTCACTTAGTCATAACTCAGTCTAGGAGCATTAGATGTACAAAACCCTTGAGACTAAGTTAAGATGCAACCGGATGTATAATTGCTTCCGATTGCTTAGTGACTAGCGCTGACTGTTGGCTTAGGTAACACTGAGCGTCAGTGAGTATAATATGATCATAACTCAACGTTCAGTAGGAGTGCTTCTGGATGTGGAATTGCTTCCTGAAGTAAGAGAGCTTCCTTAGGACAATTGAACTCCCACTGCATGTGATTATGTGTTGTTATACTACACATCCCATAGCATGAGTAAATAACACACTAAGTCACTTAGGAAGAATTAGACTAAAATCAAATCCCTAGTTAGAATACAACCGGATGCAGAATCGCTTCCGGAAGACTTAGAGTAAAATAACGAGACTTACGCTGACTATTGGAATAGACATCCCCTAGCGTCAGTAGACAATACACTAAGTCAGAACATAGTCTAAGTAAGAATGCTTCCCATAGCAAACAAGCTTCCCACAGCATGTATAGTTCCTACTATACTTGATTATATATATTACTCTGTTGGACTAACAAGTATGTGCAGAACTTAGTTTTACTTCCGGATGCAAATGAGCTTCCGGATGCAAATACTCTTGGCACTGGAATTCAGAGACTAACTCTTGCAGAGCAAGACTGCCGCTTCCGGATGAACAATGAACGATGCACGATGATCATCCGTCAGCAGGATTATAAGAGTCAGAAGTACATATGCTCAGAAGTCAGAATGATGTTGTCAGAGCAGAGTGGTTAGAATTGCTTTTCAGAGATAAAGCAAGTCAACCCTGCTAAGCTTTAATGGAGCATTTAAGAAGATGTACTTCCCAACGGTAACAAGAGGTTAACAGATATTCAAACAACATTGTTACCTGCCAAGCATGAGGAGTATGAGAGATAAGGAGAACATAATCTGAAGATCCATTCAAGCAGTCAAAGCTCATACTACCCACAAGAGTCAGAGTCCATAAGAGAGCTTCCGATAGCAAGAGAGCATCCAATAGCAAAGCGCTCTTATCATTCATGGACAAGTGCTTGGAAGACGAAGTTCCTCTATGTGATAGCAAGCAGAATGTTAGAGTCCACGAGCTTCACTTCAGATATCAAAAGAGCTTCCGATAGTAAGTCTCTTAGCATCCTGGATTTATGCCTGAGGAACGAAGTCCTCATCTGACAGCAAGCGAGAGTCAGACCGTACAGAGTGTTCAGATGTCAGAACGACTTTTGTCAGAATAGTATTGTCAGAAAAGTGTTGACAGAACAGCATGGTCAGAGCACCTTTTCAGGTAAAGCGAAGTCAACCCTGCTGCACATTAGTGAGGACAACGTAAACAAGGCCCCAACGTCTATAATCAAACGGCCTTATTGCCTCTCCAACGGCTAGATATTCAGAGGCTGGTATAAAAGAGATGTTCTTCATTTCTGAAGGATAAGAGCTTGAAAAAGAAGAGCTAGAGAAGAGAGAGCTTCATGAGTTTGATAAGTAAGAGAAATAGAATGAAGAAGCTCAAGCCTACTATCTGAAATATCCTTCTCATCTTCTACTCTCTGATTATAAAGTTGTAACACTCTTAGAGAAAATTAGTGGAGAGCAATCATTGTACCTAAGTGAGTAACATAATCTGTTCATTGAGTGAACCCACTTAGTTGAGCTTAAGTGTTTAGCACAATCAGTTCATAGAGTGAACATCCTATCAAACCTGTTCTAAAGCTTGTCGCTTGAAGAACAGTATTGTAATCATTGTTAAATCATTGTCTGTAAAGACTGAACCCTTCTAGGTGTGAGGGGGAGCTGTATAGGTTGCAAGTGAGCCCGCAAAACTTGCGGTTGTAAAGGTTGCAAGTGATCCCGTAAAACTTGCGGTTAGGTTTGCAGGTTAGCCGTTAGCAAAACCTGTGGGTTGTTAGGTGAACCCGTGTTCGTAAAACCTAAAGTGTAAAGGCTTCTCTTGTGCCCGGTTTAAACAAGAATAGTGGATTGGAAATCTCAGGTGTAGCCTGGGGACTGGATGTAGGTCTGGGTGACCGAACTAGGATAAATTTATGCGTGCATAAATTTACATTTAAACATTCTATTTCGCATCACATAACATACTGACTTGTGCATACCATTACTTATTATCATCATCACCAAGCACAAGCAGTCTTTCGGAAAAGAGTTTAAGTTTTTATTCCCTCACCCAATTCACCCCCCCCCTCTTGGGTGACAGCCACACATTTCAAATATAATGTAGAATTCCAATGTAGTGATCTATGGATAGGATTAGGGGTATATAATTTGAGATTTTGCAATTTATTTAAGTTTTCTTGGTATGGTGGAGAAATTTTGATTTAGTGTTGAATTTAGAAGTTACAATTATAATTGAGTTAATAAATGATAATGCTAGTTAAATTTAAGATTCTATGGTTGAGGATCAAGTGAAAGTTTTTGTTAATTTATGAAGATTATATACATGATTAGGACCAACATTGTGAATGAATTGTATCTTTTTTTGGCTTATTAAGTTGAATTGAAGTTGTGAAGTGAGGAATAAACTTCTAGGGAATTCTTGTGTAGTACTAAAGGAGTTAGAACATAAAATTTTAGAATACGAAATTATGATTGAGGAACATTTTGATTTGGACAAAAGATATTAGAAGTTGAACTCAATAGAGAAAAAAAAAGTTGTGGTAATCATTCAAGGTAATTATAACTATCTATCTTGGTTCAGGGGAATAAATCAACATGAGGACTATTGTGTTACGAATTATTTGTTAGAGTTGTACGATTTAGAGAATTTTGAGGACAAAATTCTTTTGAGGAGGAGAGAATTGTAACATCCTAATTTTTTTTAAGTTAGAATTTTTAGGTTTTACAATCTTTATATTAAAGTAGAATAAATTATGAATTTTGAAAAAATAAAAAGTTTGGTTTAAAACAAAAAAAAATAAATTTTGATATGTAATGACTTTTATATATTGGAAGAGATGTATAAAGAAAAGGATTAAAAATATACATATATAAATATGTTGTATTTTCTTTCAAGTAAATAAAAAGAGCCCAATTATAAAAAGCCCACATATGAGAAACCCTAGACTCATTCCCTTCTAGTAATAGGTTACCACTCATTCCAAATTTTTACACTAGGCGCTGCATATTCCTCCACCTCCCTTCTCCACTGTGAGTCTCTGACATATCTTGTCAACTTTAATTTTATATTTTTTTTAGTCTGTTCTCTATATATGTATACAACTATATTTAATTAATTATTTTGATGCAAACTGACATATCCATCTTTCACATGCTATTTCATCCTTTGTGTTGTGTGGGTATACATATATCTAAGTTTCTTTTAACCATTCCTAATTTTTCCACCCATTAACTTGTGAAAAAGTCAAAAATAGCACGTTTAAGATTTTCTCTTCTCCCTTTACCAGGAATTCAAATATATATATATATATATATATATATATATATATATATATATATATAAATGAGTTTTCGTTAATCTTGAGCACGGTGGGGCGGATGTTTCATTTTTCCATATTCTGTCTCATCTCAATGTTTCTATTTCTTTTTATATCGATTTCGATTTGTTTTTATAAATAATAATATATGTACACACATATAAACTAAATGTTTTATAATTTCAATGATGTTTTTATATATATACTTACATATAGTTATAATATTTTTTTTACCCCCACAATTATTATTTGTTCCCTTTTTATCTCTTGGTCTATTTATTTATTTATTTTTGTTGAAGGAATATATTTTTATGTGTATTAGACCTACATATTATTTAGTCATACTTTTGAAGTTCAATTCTTTTCGGCTACAGTTGGAGGTACTATTGAGTCAATATGCAACCTCATTTAACTATTTTCCCTCAAACCATCATCCTGAAATAAAGTTTCCATAATTATTATAATATTTAGAGCTATAAATAAAAGGGGTTTATGTGTATAATATAAATTTTCCGTGTAGCACTGGGTTTTTAGAATAGTAATAAAAAGTGTATTAATAAATATTTATATATATGATTTTGTAGACACTCGGTGAGAGTGAGAATTTTGAAGTTACTTGTGTGATTATCCGTGATCTTTCGAGCAACAGGTAACTCTGGAAAATTCTGATGGATACTTGCAAATATGTGTATAGTTATATTATAAATAATTATAATTTGTTTAAATTATGTGAGGTATAATCCTTTTAAGCATGCTTGCTTTTTATCTATATTATGTGAAATGTATGCTGGTTTGTTCCTTTTCAAGCATGCTTATATGTATTGATACAGTTTACTTGTCAGTTAAACCTATGTGAAGCATGATTATATATGTTATGAGTGATCATGGAATTGCAACGTGATTATGGTATCATGAATTGGAATTTGATATGGTTTTGAAATTGGATATAATTATCATAACATTTGCATTCATGGCGATGGGATAGAATTTAGAGGGGAGAAGATCTGTATGGTGAATTTTATTACCACGTGGTATGCCACCACTCGGTGCACAGTGGATGGTAGTGGTACTTGTTAGGGCCCTTTCTTCTATGCCTTCCTTTGCCAGGGATTGCATGGAAGTTATGGGACATGTGACAACTCCTTATATTTGCTCTTTAAGGAGGGGAGCCATAGTCCATGCTTGAGCTCTATACCTTTGGCAGGGTATATCTCAAGTATGGTGAGCTTGAGACAATCTAGTTAATTGGATCTGTTTCTGTTTGGACTCTGTGTTAGCCTATGGCTCCTGTCAGCGGAATAAGGGTGGAGGCGATATAATGGAGACATGCATGATACATTCATTCATGAGCAAACTATATTTATCTAAATGTATGAGTAATGTAATATTGGTGTATTTAGAGGTCACAAATTATTTTGTGGAATATAATTATTTGTAAAATAATTGTACATGATTTGTTAGTGTATGTTAGATGTTTTCAGTAGATACTGAGATGTCGATCTCACTCCAATATTAACAATTTTAGGTGAATGATCTATCAATAAGCAAGGGAAGACACTTGATGAGTAAGCACGTTAAGTTATATTTATTTTGTCATGGACCTAAGACTTTAAAATGTTTTATTTTTTTATTTAAATTTGTCACTACGACTTGGATTTTTGGGAGTGTAAATATAATTTTATTATAAATTGTATATGATTTTGGAGGGTGTTACAATTTGGTATCAGCTTTAAGGAAGGAATTAGAACATTGTGAGGTTATAATAGATTACGGGGATGATATAATAAAAGAACATTTTGGGGAATCTAGAGGTTAATGGGTGAGTTATGTGATGATATGACTTGAAAATGATAAGTTTGATACAAAAGTAGAGCAATGGTTAGATACAATAGTAAAACCTTGGAAATCTATCCCCGTAATCTATTGTAAAGTCCCACATCGGCTGGGGAGGAGAACGAAAGGTGCTATATATAGGCCTGGATACCTCCCCCTCTCGACGCGTTTTAAAGCCGTGAGGGGTGAGGATTCCCCAAAGTGGACAATTTCGAGAGCGAGACGCTGGGATGTTACAGATGGTATCAGAGCCAGGCTCGGGTCGATGTGGCAGCGAGGGCATTGGGCCCCAAGGGGGGTGGATTGTAATGTCCCACATCGGCTGGGGAGGAGAACGAAAGGTGCTATATATAGGCCTGGATACCTCCCCCTCTTGATGCGTTTTAAAACCGTGAGGGGTGAGGATTCCCCAAAGCGGACAATTTCGAGAGCGAGGCGCTGGGATGTTACAGCGAGCGCTAGTTCTAATCCATCCAGAAGTAATTCTGCATCCGGTTGTGACTTAACTTAGGATTCACTTTTAACCTAATTCTTCCTATGTGATCAACTAGTTCTTTCATATTTTAGTCTTCATCAAAACTTAAGATTCTAACAAGTTTTATTTCTTTAAACTCTGAGTAAACTTTTGCTAATGTTTTGATAATATATGCATTAGTGTATGAGAAGAAAAAATCATCAAGTGAAACATGAGATATTAAGAGAAATTGTGGATAAGATTTACAAAAAAAAACTAATTTCTTTCAAGGGAGAGAAAGACAATGAATGAGATTATAAATATATTTTTCAATAAAATAAAAGAGTAAATGACGTGGAGATAGGGAGTAGCAACATTATTTTAAAAGGTGTTATAGAAGAAAAGGAAAAGCACAACTTCTACAAAAGTGTGTTAATAACTAAATCTTAGTTCATTCTTTACAATAGGAGTTAAATTATGCATGAAATTAACTAAAGATAAAAACAAAATGATGATTGACATGTTTTTATATGTATATAAATGGTGGTGAATTGATGGTAAAAAAATGTGGGTGGATATTTTTAAAAGAAGATTCACCCAATTTTTTTACAAGTATGAGATGATGGGCGGTTATGTTTATGAATTTCTTAAAGCTATTTGCAAATATAGGGGGAATGTAGAAGTGATTGTTAATAGGAATTGATAATTTTATATATCATGTTTTTTCTATTTAATAGTAGCACTAGCAATTATTGTCATTTTGGAAGTGAGTTGATGCATAAATCATGAGATGAAATTTAAAATTCAAATATTACTATTTTCAAAGACCAATTAACATATTGATAATGAGATTGGATTTTAAATATTTCAATTCAAAATATCATTGTCATTGTCAATGTTAGCTTTGAATTTTATGGTGATAAAATATCTCGCATCTTCTCAGTCTAAGCATATTAGCCAATACATTAGTATCCATTAGTAATAAATTTTCCAACAATATTTCATCAAGGATGCTTAGGAGAATTTGGCTCTTTTTTATTGTGGGTGAAGGGGGGTTGGACTAGAAGGGAGGGATAGAGAGCTCAATTATCGACTAAGTTAAATAATATAAAACAAATACTTTTAATATTTTTACCAGGAGATAATCTCCACAAAATAAAGTTAAATGTCCCCGTGCATCGCACGGGGTCATTTGCTAGTTAAAGAAGAAAATGGGTAGTTATGATTTTTTTATAGATGTCATTGGCTTCTTATAGTATGTGTTCCCTATTTCTAAAGTAAAAATAGTGGGTTTTGGGATAAAGAGATACGCATTCTCCTATCGTGTAGGAGGAAAAAGGCGGCGGGTAAGTATATATGCTTGCCATTTTAGTATTTTGTATGGTTTGCCAATTTTGTGTATGTTTGTATTGTTATATTTTTAGGTCAGGTAAAATAGTTATGTGTGTATTGCATTGATCGTGGTTGGATGTGGTGGAAAAGGTTATCAAGGATGCGAATTTGAACGATATGGCCCCATTTATCCGTCTGCGTTATGTTGCCTGTTTAGGAAGTCTTGAATCTGGTGAGTTTGTTTTATCAATAATTGGGTGTTTGTTTTGTTTTCAGAATTACTAGGTGGGGAAATAAAATGATATTTATTATTTCTTTTGATTTTTATTTTTTTGATTGGAATACCTCTGGTTCAGCCCTTTTACGACGCTTCCTACCTAGATCTTGATACAGCAAGTACAAGGATTCAACAGTTAAAGATCAGAATGCTCAGTGCCTAGATTATGTTATTTTTTCAACTTGGTAAAAAAAAATTTTGTTAATGGATTTTCACGTTATAGTTATTAATAAATATGATAGAATCTGATATAACGGATGGATATCCAACATTATTGATACAGTTTTTTTGGAAATTATGTTATGTTAAAATACATGAATTATTTTTAAGAAAAGTTTTCATGTTATAACCATAGATTTAATTTTTAGTAAATACCCCTTCCGGTCCTAAATATAAAACTTAGTTGACTTTTTGTTTTGGAGATGTTATGGTTACAAAATATGTTATTAAATTATGACATATTTGATATATTTTTAGATTAGTCATTAGTTTATAGGTTAGATAAACTAGTTTAAGGGGAATAATTAGGTAAATCAATTTATAATTAACTTATATTTTGCTTTTTTAGGATTTTTTAAAAAAGTAAACTAGGTCTTATATTTAGGACCGGAGGGAGTACTTAATAGAATGGAACACCTAAATGTTATATAAAAAAGGAAAGAATGGAACACCCAAAATTTACAATAAATTATATATATTCTCTATGTAAGTATGATCTGAATATAATAACCATTTATAAAGGCATATAATAACCATTTATAAAGGCAGATATTTTTGGCTGGTACTACCAAGACCTGATTTTGCCTTTAATAGGTTATTAATTTCCACTTTTTTCAATATGTTTATTAGATATTGTATATTAGTTTTGAATAAGGTTATCTTAGTCCTGTTCATTTATCAAACACTCGACACTACATTTCTCCCTCTTCCTCGTGGCTGTTGTTACTCTTCACATTTCCAACTACCCCGAGTGGCAGAGCATTGAAAACGGGAGTTAGTGCTACTGTCGTTTTGTCGGTCAGCAGCGACACCATGGTTTGCGACGACGATGCGATCGTCGATCTTTGATGAGGCAGATCCACAAAAGAAACATAACGAACTATTTCAATTTCGTCATCTTTGTCATTCCGATCAACTTCTATGTGATCTCTCTTGTCTCTTGGGAAATCTTCTACCACAAAGCATGAGGAAAGGTTATTTTTATGGGATACCGTTGATTGCGTGGCCAGCGGCATAGCTATCATGGAAGAAGATCGACAGCGACGATGTGCAGGCTGTTGTTTCACGGTAATTTATTTCCTGAGTAGATAATGTGGATTTCTTCATTTTAACCACATCAATTAATTTTACTATTAAAATCTACCTACCTGATTGCTCTCTACCGCGATTAGTTTTCACAAAATGAAAAGTAACTTTCAAGTGAGTTTAACAATGCAATGTTCTAATTTGACAGGGTAAAATATTTTCGATGGTTGGTTCAAAAATTATCACTTGCACACATATCTTATCTTAAATATTGTGTGTTGAATTGTTGATTTGAAGATGGTGAAGTGATTTTGATAGAACGGGGTTGGTAGGAATTGATTTGATTAGGGTCTTGAGACTTTTTTTGGGACTGAAGAATTAACTTTAAAGTTAGGGTCAATGATAAATATAGAAGAAGATAATGTAAAGATTGCAAAATCTGAAATAGTCTAATTATATTAAACTTAACAGATGTGGTAGGTTTCCTTGTCTGTGTTTCATCAATACAGAAGACAAAGGTCAATAGTATTTGGGAAAAAGAGATTGAGGTTATTTTGGGAACTAGGGACCCAATTTGTGGATGGTAGTATTCCTCTCAATGTATAAGTGAACAATGTTTGGCATTTTAGAATTCATATATGATTTTATCTTTTTGGCACAGGGTTAATAGCAATTTAATGTATGTGTATCTTGAGAGGAGCTTGGGTTGATGCTGTTGCTAAAATGTTGAGAGACGCGGTAAATATTGACAATCTTCCATTGGTCCATGTACGTTATGTTGTAAAGGAGGACAATTTAGAATCAGGTATTTATTTGTATAAATGATTTATTTAGAAGAATGAATGAGTTTTATAACGACGTAATAAAATTAATTTAATTGTTGCTTTATTTAATTGGGTGTGTTGTTGTTTGGTCGTACTCTGATGCTACAAGTGTAACTTTGGATCCAGACATAGAACAAGTGCGAACACTCAAAGCTAACATGTTTGACATGTCAATTGATTTTTAATGTTGATGTTTAGTTTATGTATTCAAGTTGGTGTACGTTTAAGTATGATTATGTATTGCGAGGTTAAATCAAAATAAGTAATTTTCTGCTTCCGTGCGGAGCACGGGAGATAATGCTCGTTCATATTTAAGAAAAAGACTTTCCCAATAATTTTGATTGAATTTCCTGAGGAGGTAGATAGGTAGTGAAAATATGAGCCTATAACTCGATTCAACTTCTTTGTAAAACATCTCAAAATTAAAATTGTAAAATTACGAAAAATGATGTTAGAACATGTGAGGCATTTATAAAAACCAACACTATCAAAGAAGCATAAATTCACAAAAAATGATTCTCGATTTGTCTAAAAATATTGCTTAGGTGAAGAGACATTGTTTTGTGTCTAGAAGAGTTATGTCACCTCTACCTTAATGTGATGTGAGAAATTGTTGAATTTTGTCACATAAGATATACTCATTGACATAATAAAAGAAGAAAGATGAGTGATTTCACAATAAGGGTATCGCATATAACTCACTCTCTCCCTAGTCTCTTCAAAGAGAATCTCATCGTCTCTTTTCTTTTCTCTCTAAAAACCTCTTCTAAAAAACCTAGCCTCTTCTTTCAAAATCATCCCTCCATTTTAGTGCTTTCTTAATCTCACTTATATAGGCCACTCACTTCCTCTAGGGTTTGCCAATTAAAGTCTAAAGGTCTTCTTATTTTATTTTTTAATTTAACTTCTCGTTTTGCATGCCAGAGAATGAATTAACTAATGCACCTCAAATTTTAATGTAATCATTCCTTTTTTCTAATCATGTTGCCTTTTCATTCTTTGAAAATCTGATGATTGATTGGTGCAATGCACCATTCCCCTTGACACACGTATGAATTCAATCTTGTGTGCAATTTATTGTTATTATGAACCTTGATTGGCCAATACAAATTTCTCTTTTTACACAAATTTCCTAACTTACCAAATCAAATTTTCATTGATTGTCCCACATGATAGTGAATCATTCTTTTCTCTTGGTTTATTCTCATCGATATTTTCCATTATGATCATAATCAAATCACCTTAATTGTTTCCAATTCACTTCATCACTTAAGGTCAATTATCATGTTTGACTGAATTTGTGATTGAAAAGAATCAAGAGAGCATATCTTATTTTAATTTTATTTTTTTATTTTTTTATTTTTCATTTTCCATTTTTCATTTTTTTCATTTGTATTTTTTATTTGGTGAGATCTAGACAAAATAGGGTGTTTACAAGAGGAGTATGAGAGAAGAGAGTTGATTTTCAGCTGTAATTTCCTCTATTGAGCTGGGAAATATTGAAAGTTTTTCATTTTAAGCTTGAAGATGAACTAATGAAACAAAGTGAAGATTTAGAAAATAAAGCCTAAAATTACTTCACCTACCATGCTGCCTAGTGCAAGATGCCAGATTTTAGCCATGACAAGTAAAACACGGACCCACATCTCATTCTAGCTAACATTTATCATATCTAATGTGAATGGTAAAATTGTCTCTTTAAGTTACAACTGTCAATTTTACACCCTCAAAATTACCATCGTGCTAAATGTATCTTTTAAAAATTAACATGTGTAGTTTTTTTTTTTTTTGGTAAATTATCATGTGTAGTTTTGCATTTCTCATAGACCTTGGTCTTTACTTTCACATATTAACAGTCCCTTCAAACATTCATAACAAGTTCTGTTTGTTTCAACAGTGTAAGAAAATCGGGCATACCTGGACTGCTACCAATACTTATTAAATACAAATGGTAATTTGATCACAGTGTCGAACACGACTATGGCAAACAACAACAGGTACACCACATGAAGATAAAGAAGAAATTAGAATGCAAGCTTCAGTTCAAAAAAAAAAAGAAATTATAGTGCAAGCGAGAGTAATTAATTAGTTTCTTAGAATGTGTTCATCAAATATCTAACTGAACTCTACATTCCTATGTAGTCTTCTAAATATTCTTGCACAATAATATCAGAAGACTTATTGGATTTATATGCACATGCTTTGAAATTATTTGTATTTTCACTGCAATGCTGTTGGACTTGGTCATGATCTATTGCTATTGCCCAACAAATAGAACTGTTAGACTACTTGTGAAACATGTAAAAACAAAGAAAATGAGCTTAGCACTAGACAAACAAGTGACTACTTTGTATAACTGATTTAACCATTTCCTAATCGCCTTGGGGTTAAATGCAAATTTTATTTATAACCAAGGATTGCAACATAGTGGTTCAACCTCGGGTCGTCTCTCTTGAGGAGTCTTCTAAACTACCCTAAGATGAACTAAATGCAATTGAAATGAGTAAAAGTGTAGAAGGTTTTTGTTTGGTTTTATAAATTGTCTAACTAAACTATTCAGGAAATATAAAAGATTGTTTTTGGTATTTTCAAGTAAAAGTTGTGAAGGTTTAAATCAATAAAATGAAAAGGGGCTTTGGTGGTAATACAATGGTTCAATTGCTTCTTTAAAAAGATCGTGGGAGTTATATCATTCATCAAGTCTATTAGAAAATCCCAAAGCAACCACTATGGGTCCTCCAACAATAATTAATAGCTAATCAAGCAACCACTTAAAACTAGCTATTACTTAGGGTTAGAGTTAGGTTCCACTTGATGTGTAATAGAAACAAGTTTGTAAGTCAAAATCCACTTCAAGGAAGTGCAACCACAACAACCTAATTGAGACACTATCTATTTAAGCCAAGCAACCACTTAAAGCATGTAAAACATCATGAATCAATTCACATAGGAAATAAGGAAATCCATAACATTTGACATACAAACATAGTATCCAATACATATGATATCAATCCATAATAAATAGAAAGATAAAACCATGTCTCTACCCAAAATACACAAGGAATTGCAACCACATATCCCAAATATACAATGAAAGAGCATAGAACAAGATAAACTCCCCTATGAAGCCCATTGAAGCAATTGACCATCTTCACACCACCAAAGCACCAAGAACTTAGCCTCTCATGGTAGGAGAAGAGGAACTTCGCCCAAAATCTACCCAAGAAGTTGTTGACATGAGATGGGGTGAGATGGAGAAGAAGGTTGGTGAAAATGGAAATGAAGAAGAAAATATGGAAGATTTGTGGTGAAATGTCATGGAAATGGAAGAGGAATGAGTGGGTTTGAGAGATTTTGAGTGAACCCTAGCATAGCCACCTTATTTTCGTGCAAATGGGGCTTGGGGAGAGGCTTGGAGGGTGTTAGGAAGCTTATATAGGGTGTAGAAACCCTAAATTCGCGAAGCTGATTTTTTGGCTGCAGAGTGGCGCCCATGTGGCGCCCCTTGGGCACCAATGACGCCCAAATGGCGCCCAAGGGCGTGCCTAGGGCGCCACCAATCCGTAATGGCGCCCAGGTGGCGCCCTGATGGCACCCGGAGGCGCCAAACTGATAATTTCCTCCTTTTTTGCCCTTTTTTTGCTTTCCTTGCTTCCTCATTCTTGTGCTTTACTTCCATGATCTCTTTGAGTGTTTTCTTCCATTAACCTACAAGAGATTAATACTTGAAGTAGTATCACAAAGTTCTCAAAAAGATGAATGACAAGAAATCAAGTTAAATATGACAAAATTGCCCTTAACTAGAACAAATTCCAACAGCTTAAGCAATAGCTAGAATCTATGCTAATTAGGTACAATTATCATCAAAACATGCATTAATTCAATGGATTTGGCCATGAAAAGATATGCAAATATATGGTGCAATCAATAACTTACATTTAATCAAATATAACAAGTTCTTTAAACCTATCATTCTACCTTTCAATCTGAAATTCAGTTATCAAGATGTGAGGATAAAGACAGTGAGAAAGACTGTTCACAACCTTCTTGAGCAGTGTCGACATATACCTGTATGACTAAGCTTCCAAGTGAGCTGATTATAAGAATCTATAAAGGAAATAGGCCATAAGCCAAGATTCTCTGTGCAATCTAAGGAAAGTATAATGAAATGATTAGTGAGGAGTTCCATAGGATGAGATTCCAAGAGATATTAGAATGCATGGCTAGATCTTTGATTGTGCCTAAAGTAGACACAATTGTTGATCTTGATTTCATTGGCCACCATTATAGAATGACTACGCACAAAGAGTGGTTTAGAGGGATAGTAGAACCATTCCCTACCCTGCAGTCCTGAATTTTGATAATGGCATCAGCACTCTTCAACAAACTCTTCCAATTCCATGAAGAATTATATCGTTCTTTCATGAATTTGAATTTGATGTTAGACTGTTGAAATGCATTGACCAATCAGATGAATCTTTGGCCAAAAAAATCAGATAAATCCATTTTTGAAGAAAAATCATTTTTTTCCAAAGTGACTACAATGAAAGACCATGAAATTCTATGGAAACTTTTGGGGAAAAACCAATTTGATTTAAGCAAATTTCTTACACTTTTTTCCTAAAGAATGAATTCGATGAACCAATTTTGATTAGATGCAATCAATTTGGGTAAGGGGCCTTTCCATGAATTGCATATAACTTTAGAGATTATTTTATAAGCACATTGATCAAGCTGATTGGACTTAAGTCTGAAATGTTGTTGATGCTCTGAATTTGGAATTCAAAAGATATTGATTTTATTCAAAGACGTGAGCAAGTAACGAGATGTCCAAAAAGATCCTACCATTCAGAATACATCATCTTTCACTAACTCCCAATTTGTTTGATAAAAGGAAGCATAATTAATTGGATTTAATTATATTTGAATTGCACTAAGTGAATGTTAGAGCTTTTGTATCTTTGTTCTTTCCTTCTTTCACTTGCAGGGTGGCTAGGACCAATCCAGAGGAGCCTAGGCTGAGGAATGGAGCAAAACAGGGAAGCAAAGAGGTGGCAAACCACCCATTCGGACAAAACCAATAGGAGGCTGTGGCGAGGCAGACACAAACTCTGCATTTTTGCATACTATCAACCATATTTTGGGGCTTCAGTTAAAAAAAATATTTTGGGGCTTCAGTTAAAAAAAATATTTTGGGGCTCAAATCATGCCCAAAATCCATTTCATATACATAACCCGACTCAGAGGCTAAAAGCATTATTAGGTCATATATATGTGTGTTCTTTGTGATTCAATTGATTTCTATCTACTTATTCATGGTTATGGTAGATAATTTGATTGAGATGAATTGTTACTGAGACTAATACCTTGCTAACAATTAATCTCACTCTAAGATACTTGATGATGTCTAATTAAATAATTAAATAGAATCATGAGATTAGGTGTTAGACTTGTCAGTTGGTGAATTCAGTTGGCGAGGTTCAGTATTTTAAGCAATTTAGAGAAACTCAATGCACTACCACAGATTACCCCATCTACATGCGCTTATTTTGGCCTCTACATACGCTTATAAAGCGCATGTAGAGGGGGGCGCTGGTAAAGGCTCTACATGCGCTTTTTTAAAGCGCATGTAGAGGGGGGCTCTACATGCGCTTAAAGCGCATATAGAGGTATTATCCTCTACATGCGCTTTAAGCGCATGTACATATACATGCGCTTAAAGCGCATGTAGAGGTATATCCTCTACATGCGCTTTAAGCGCATGTAGAGCTATATTTTTTTTTTATATATTATATTATTTTTTTTACATTTGCCACATACACGTACTTTCCTGCCCTGCACCAATGGTGTATACAAATAATATATACCAGAATCATTTACATTCAACAGAATCATTTAACCAAAATATACCAGAATCATTACATTCAAAACCTAATAATATATATAAACATCACCAAAATATGTATGCACTACTGCCATTGCACCAAAAGAAGATCTACCTCATCACCAAAATATTTGCCACATGCACCAAAGAATAAAAAAGATATGAACCTACATGAAAGAATAGTATAATATCAAAGATGAACTAATTGATCCTAAGTAAGATAATTCCTTCAAGTAGCTAGTCATAATATAAATCTACCAATTCCTCCTAAGTAAGACTACATGCAACAAAGATCATCTGTACCTCAACGCCACAAATGAAGATGATCTCAAGTAAAACACCAAAAGGGATATCATCAACCTACATGACAAAATAGCATTACATAAAATAAACAAGCATGTTACATAACAAAATTTCATAAGACAAATCCACAATTTTTTTTTATTCAAGTAATATATGAAGATAGATACCTTAGTAAAACCTAATAAGTAACAGGTGGCTGATTAAGAACAACAGGTTCAACAATGGGGTATACAAATTTGCTCCATTCTTCAATAACTTCTCCAACTTGCGCCTTGGAGAGGCTGTCGAAACGACAGTCTTCATAATACTGGATGGACAGAAACATGTAAGTAGCAATTAAATTTAAGTTAGTTAAAAGAAATCCACACATACAAGCAAATATGTGAACAAATTAAAAGAGTTTTAAATTAATGGAAACTTTCAGAACTTACCTTTTCTGGGACCACCAGTTGATCATGAGTGACAATATCTTTCATAAATTTCATGACATAATACCCGCAATCATTATCATTCGGTTGGAATGAGCACTACAACAAAATACCACAAATCTGTCAAAAGACTTTTATATGATTACAGTCCATAATTCAAATCATTGTTTTAGCATGTATAATTAACCTGAATTTTGAGCCAGTCATATGCTTTGGAGTATTTCATTTTTTTACTAGACCTACAAGAAGTGATCACACTAAAGTCGAGACAAACAAAATTAGTAAGAGTGACATTTATAAATGAGTTAACATAATTTAGTAAGGTTAAATCATTACCCATTGATAAACATCATATACGAAGGTCTATTTTCAGGTTTACCCGACCTAATAGGATCCAGATAGTACACCACAGGCTTTGGTGCAACGGGATTGAATGCAAGGAGAACCCAATGATTCCTAAAATGTGATTAACAGTACAGTTATATACATGTAAAATTTGGGAAAATAAAAAAAATTATTAATGACGAGTAAGAACTTACCCTACATTCACTGGGGCTAGAAACAATGTTTTATCCAAACTCATCGATCCGCCGTCCACCAGAGTTGTTAACCCATTGACATTTGAAGACAGGGAATCTTAAACCAGAGTAATCCAACTCCAAGATGCTTTCAATCACCCCAAAATATGCCATCTCCGCATATATTGGATTTGTATCTTTTGCACTGGATACATGCCATCCCTCACCAACCACTGTGACTCCACTATTCTGCATTCGGCTCTTATCATCATGGGCTTTAGTGTAGAATGTGTAACCATTGATTGCATAGCTCGTATAAGAAAATGCTTTTAAAGACGGTCTCCGTGACAACCAGTACAATTTCTCACACACTGACCCATCGTCTAGCTCTAACTGACGGCGAATCCGTCCATCAAACCAATCAATGAAATGTTTGTTGTGCTCTCTTGTGATCAAACTTTCATTTCTATCACCGTGTGCGAGTCGAAGAAGATTTTTGTGCTCTTCAACAAAAGGTTCTACCTCGCTACTATTGTGGAGAACATGTAAATGAGCTAACTCTCTGTCAACATTTGAAATGTTAACTAATATGCTTGCACCAATCCCTTTTCCCTTTGATCGACCATCATGACGAGACTTTGACATACCAACAGGTTCAACACTAGATAAGTAATCAGCACACAAATCAATTGATTCATCCACGATGTACCTCTCAGCGACACAACCCTCCGGTCGATATCTATTTTTGACATACCCCTTCAACACTTTCATGAAACGCTCAACCGGGTACATCCATCTCAAATATACTGGGCCACACAGTTGAACCTCCCTGACCAAATGTATTGCAAGATGAACCATAACATCGAAAAACGAAGGGGGGAAGTACATTTCGAGTTCACACAAGATGAGCACAATCTGTTTTTGCAAATCACGCAACATTTCGACATCAACGACTTTACTACAAATGGCCTTAAAAAACAAACACAACTTAGTGATCGTGCCCCGCAATTTCTTCGGCAAAATGTTTCGTATGCCAACTGGTAAGAAATTTTGCAGTATGACGTGACAATCATGTGTTTTGAGGTTTTTCAACTTCAGCTCTTTCATGGACACAAGATTCTTAACATTTGAGGAATATCCTTCTGGCACTTTGATTCCATTGAGAAACTCAAAGAACACTTTTTTCTCCTTTCTAGAAAGGGTGTAGGCCGCTGGAGGTAAATATGTGAAGTTTAACTTTTGAACAGGTGCTAACTCTTTCCTGATCCCCATCTCTTGCATGTCTAATCTCGATTTAACACTATCCTTAGTCATTCCCCTAACATTCAAGATCGTGCCAATTAAGTTATCAAATATATTTTTCTCCACATGCATCACATCAAGAAAATGCCGAACATATAATGACTTCCAATACGGGAGTTCGAAGAATATGGACCTCTTCTTCCAACCACTCTCTGCCACATTTGTAGCGTTAGGCTTGCCAAAATTGTTCTCCAACAGTTCTACCTTCTCAAACAATTCATCCCCTGTTAAAATCAGAGGTGAAGTACTTTCTTCTGAGTTACCATTGAAAGCCTTTTTCCACCTTCTCCAAGGATGGTTTCTCGGTAAGAACCTTCGATGCCCCATGTAAACATTTTTCTTACACCGAGCCAGCCGAATTGAATGGGTACCAGTTTCACATATAGGGCATGCACCATACCCTTTGACCTTATATCCAGACAAATTACCATAAGCTGGGAAATCATTTATTGTTCCAAACAACAGGGCTCTCAACGTAAAGTTTTCTTCACTGTAAGCATCAAACACATTTTCACCTGTGTGCCACAAATGATTCAAGTCTTCTATTAATGGAGCCAAGTACACATCTATATCATTGCCGGGCTGACTGGGCCCACCAATAAGCATCGAAAGCATCATAAACTTGCGTTTCATAATCAAATTTGGGGGGAGGTTGTAATTCATCAGAATGACAGGCCATGTGCTGTAAGTAGTACGTTGAACCCCATGCGGATTGATTCCATCACTTGCTAGTGCAAATCGCAGGTTTCTTGGATCTTCACTAAACTCTGGGTACATGTAATCAATTTTCTTCCATTGGGGGCTATCCGCAGGGTGTCTAAGCTTGTTGTCTTTGATCCTCTCATCCTCGTGCCATGTCAAACGTTTCGCTGTGTCCTTATTACTATACATGCGCTTCAGTCTTGGAATTATCGGAAAGTACCACAAGACCTTGGCAGGACTTTTGCCATTCTCCCCATATCGAGAGACTTCGCACTTCGGACACTTATCCAACGACGCATACTCATTCCGGTATAAGATGCAATCCTTGGGACATGCATGTATCTTTTCATATTTCAAACCGGTAGCGAGGAGAATTTGCTTTGCATCGTATGTTTTTGAAGGGAGTACATTATCCTTTGGCAAAACATCCCGCAGAAAGGTAAGCAGTGCAGTGAAACTTGCATCACTCCAACCATAACGAGCCTTTAAGTTGTACAATTTAACCACTGCGCGCAATTTTGAGTATTTACATCCGACATACAACGGTGTCTCTGCATCACTCTTCAACTCTTCAAATATTTCTGGGTTCTCCTCACCCACAACCCTCACCATTTCTTCAAGACAATCCTCGTCACTCTGATCAATGACATCATTCGAAGCACTACTAACATCATGTTCACGATCACGACATTCAACCTCATCGGTCTCACCGTGCTTTGTCCATCTTGTATAAGATTGATCAATCCCATTACATATTAAATGATTCAACAGGTCCATGGGATCGACACGCTTTCCGTTCAAACAGCGGATACAAGGGCACAGAATGTTGTTAACATCGCATGCATGAGCAGCTGCAAATTCAACAAACTCCTTTACTCCATCTATATATTCACTTGAAGTTCGGTCACAACGCATCCATTTTCGGTCCATGACCTACTAAAGGAGAGTAGCAGTGAGATGGTAAATTACACTCAATGCAGCTGCTATGCATGGAAAACACATTGTCTAAACCTTTTGCAAGAATAATGGCGAAATAAACATACCTAGGCTCAATACTGGCTTTTCCAGTTTAAACAGTCTTCTACCGTTTTGGGTAATAAGAAAAGAAAAGGCAAACTTAAAAGGAACCTTTTAAAAGCAAAAACATCACTCTAGACAATCAAACAACTTCATTGAAATAATAAATAATCATCAAAACATAATGAGAAAAAGGTAAGATTTACTCATGTTACATACCTTAATTCTTGGAATTCTAAAGAACTAGAGCTTTCTCATCAACTAGTAGAGCTTTCCACCTAGACAGGATTCTTCCAATCACCTATGCAAGATTATTAAACTCATCAACATTTCCAGGACCCATCAATATGAAAATGGACTAACCTATCTTGCTCATACTCTCAGAAAACATGGAAAGGCTGAAATTCAAGCATAGTTAGAAGGAAATGCAAAATTTCTAGAAAGAGAGAACATAGAGAAAAAGCAATCTACTACCGTTTTGGGCAAAAAAAAAAGAAAAAGCAAACTTAAACACATAATTTTGAGCATCTTAAGACAAAAAAAGAACCTTTTTAAAAGCAAAAATATCACTCTAGACAATCAAACAACTTCATTAAAATAATAAATAACAATCAAAACATGATGAGAAAAGGGTAACATTTATTCATGATACAAACCTTAATTCTTGGAATTCTAGAGAACTACAGTTTTCTCATCAACTAGAGCTTTCCAACTAGACAGGATTCTTCCAATCACCTATGCAAGATTATTAAACTCATCAACATTAAGAAACCAATCTGTCACTAGCATAACTAACTATTGCCAGCTGTCATAACTAAATAGTACAATCAGTTACAAATCTTACAAACTAATGCCAGCTCTCACAACTAATTACATTCAGTTATACTAAACCATTTCTAACCCTTATATATCTCTATTAAAAAGCTTAAAGAAACCAACTTACATACGCCGCGGAATAGAGGCATCATGAGAATATGACATCACTCATACATACATACATACCTAAAGTACGTTCAGAAGCAGCCGCAGGCAGTTTAGACAACAATCTAGAGGGAAATGTAGCATCATCAGAGGCAGGAGTTAAAACAGAAGTTGAAAACTGCCTATGACAATGAATCAAGGACCTCACCTACACATACACATACATATTCAAGTACACATTATAAGGCAGTGAACAGAGAACATATATGAAAAGATAAATTGATGATAATATGAGAACATACTGATTGAAGAGCACAAGAGTGTGGAGAAAACAGGCTATTATCTGCAGGTCCAAAATAATTGGTAAGTCATGTAGCTTATAGTTATAGTAAGCAAAATAGTAACATGTAAAGTAAGAAGTAAAATGAAAGAGTGTGTGAGTATATACCATGTGAATGTGATCTAAATAAAGGAGCAAAAGAACATTGGAGGCTTCTGGAGAGTAAAGCTGCCATATTATTTCATTAATTAATTAAACAACCAAGCCTACATCACATTTCCACAAAACCAAGCATCGAAGTAAAATATATACTCCTACAAGAAAGTCACTGGAACACCTACTCAAAACTTCAAAATCTAAGGCAATCAATTATCAAACAAATAAATAGTTACACATATATGGTACAATAATAATTTCACATATCAAAGGCTACAAAGAGGTCAAACCTAAGATAGATATTCACACATCAGTAAATCAGTTCTACTCTGATCACAATCATTGTTCAGGTGAATTGACCAAATTAATTTATTACTTACAACGTAATAATGTGTTACTCTTTTAAGGCTTCCACAATGTATATATCTTACACAAGTACCACATTTACACAACAAAAGACATATTCATCTCCTGATATGCACATTTAGTTGACACCCAGCTAGAAGAAGACAAGAAAATAAATAATGACCAAAACCCACTAGAAAGATCGCAAATTTAACAAGGAAATCAAATACAATAATCGAAAGAACAAAACATGGGCCTGAATAAACAAAGTACTAATAGAAAGAAGAAAAGTGATAAGAGACCTGCAATAATTCGGCGAGCAGGAGCAGAAACAAAGGAGGCTTTGGGCGGGTAGGAGTATAATAAACAAACAACCAAGCCTACATCACATTTCCACAAAACCAATAAAGAACCCAGATAAACTGAAAATCCCAAATGCATAAAAAAAACAGTTGAAAAGCTTAAAGAAACCATACATTCAGTTCACTGGGGTTCACCCGCCGCCGGCCGCCACGTCGCCCACCGGAAATCGGCCACCACCGCCGGAAAACACGTAGGGCGAAAAAGAAACCAGAAAAAGAAAGGGAACAATGAGAAATGCTTTAGAATGAAAGCATAGCCCGAGAAACACTAAAAAGGTTGAAGCTTTTACCCATTCTCGCAACCAAACCAGAAAAAGCGAGGGAAGAAGCGGCGATGATGATGAAACTATTTCGAGTGATGATGAAAGATTTGGAAGGAAGGTGGAGGGATTTCGAGTGATGATGAAACTATTTTGCAGAGAGGAAGAGAGGAAAATGATTAGGTCGATGATGGTGATGGTGATGAGGGAAGAAGCGGCGACAGTGAGAAAAGAGAAAGGGAAATGAGAAAGGGAATGAGAATGGGGATTTCGAGTGAGAAAGGGAAATGAGAAATGACATTAAGGTTTCATTTTAGAAAAGAGAATGAGAATGAAGAATGCTCATAAGACATGCTCTGTGAGCGCGCTATAGAGTGATCAGATATAGGGAGGGAACTCATAAGACAAAGGCGCGGGAAATATATAATTTCTATTCAATACATGGCTTTAAGCGCATGTACAGGGGCTAATATTAATTTTTAATTAAACAATTACACATCAAAGAACTTAGACTAAATTTTTGTTCTATATATGTATATATATATAGTTCACATCAAAATCATAATAACATCTCACATTTGTGATATTGTTTCTGTTGAAAATTATTTTAAATTAATCATAGTGTTTAAATTGAATAATCTTTTATTTTATTAATCATTAAGTTTTTCATCAAATAATCTTTTATTTTAAATTAATCAAATAATGAGTGATATTAAGTTTTTCATCATTAAATAAATTAAATGAATAAACATTTATTTTATTATTAGACCTATAAGGCTCTACATGCGCTTTAAGCGCATGTAAAGGGTGCTATCAAAATTTTGATAGCACCCAAAAGTGGTTGGAGCTTTGAAACACTAAGTTAACGTGCAGGAACACCTTATGAGCTCTGAGGAGGATCTCTTATGCAAGTTTTAATGTTTTGCCCTTCAGTAGAGCCTCTACATGCGCTTAAAGCGCATGTAAAGGCTCTTTCTCAAATAAACAGCCTCTTCATGCGCTTTAAGCGCATGTAGAGGGTGTTTAAGCAACACCATTACTCTAAAAAGTTGTAATGGAGCTTTGAAACACTAAGTTAACGTGCAGGAACACCTTATGAGCTCTGAGGAGGATCTCTTATGCAAGTTTTAATGTTTTGCCCTTCAGTAGAGCCTCTACATGCGCTTAAAGCGCATGTAAAGGCTCTTTCTCAAATAAACAGTCTCTTCATGCGCTTTAAGCGCATGTAGAGGGTGTTTAAGCAACACCATTACTCTAAAAAGTTGTAATGGAGCTTTGAAACACTAAGTTAACGTGCAGGAACACCTTATGAGCTCTGAGGAGGATCTCTTATGCAAGTTTTAATTTTTTGCCCTTCAGTAGAGCCTCTACATGCGCTTAAAGCGCATGTAAAGGCTCTTTCTCAAATAAACAGCCTCTACATGCGCTTTAAGCGCATGTATAGGGTGTTTAAGCAACACCATTACTCTAAAAAGGTGTAATGGAGCTTTGAAACACTAAGTTAACGTGCAGGAACACCTTATGAGCTCTGAGGAGGATCTCTTATGCAAGTTTTAATGTTTTGCCCTTCAGTAGAGCCTCTACATGCGCTTAAAGCGCATGTAAAGGCTCTTTCTCAAATAAACAGCCTCTACATGCGCTTTAAGCGCATGTATAGGGTGTTTAAGCCTAATCATAACAACAAAAAGTTGTAATGGAGATTTGAAACACTAAGTTGACGTGCAGGAACACCTTATGAGCTCTGAGGAGGATCACTTATCCATGTTTTAATGTGTTGCCCTTCAATAGAGTCTCTACATGCGCTTAAAGCGCATGTAGAGGATAATACCTCTACATGCGCTTTAAGCGCATGTACATCTACATGCGCTTAAAGCGCATGTAGACGTTGCCTTCTACATGCGCTTTAAGCGCATGTAGAGGAGGAGACATCTACATGCGCTTCAAGCGCATGTAGAGAGCCTTTGTACATGCGTTTTTTGCTCTGCATATATGAGCGCGTGTAAAGCTGCGCTGGTATAGGCTTAATTTGTAGTAGTGATGTGCTAAAGTGTTTAGCAATTTGTAGTTAAATGAGTGGCTATTAAATAGGTATTTGAACCCATGAGTTCATGGGGTTCAGTAATTTAGCTAGTTAGCACTTAACTTGACTCCCAAAACAAACTAACTGAGCTAAAATAGTCATCTTCAATCACTGGCCAAAAGCATTTTTCATCCCTATAAATTTTCATTTCTTCCAATTTTATTTGCTTTTAAACAAATATACATCTCACACCAATTTTCAATAGCAATCAATGACTTTTCCCTCCTTAATTCAAGTTTGCACATAGTTACTAGGTAATCAGTTTTATTTTAGCTCCTCTAATTGAACGATACCCAAGGGTAGCTTCCACTAATCCCCTTGGTCTAAATTTCTTGAAGGATATATCAGATATGACACTACACCGATTACTACTGCCTTATAATGCAAGTTACGATGTCGTCCTTCCCAAGTCAATAACTAGGTTAATTGGTCTAAAATCACAATAAGGTCTATTTCTTTTGTGATTTTCAAATCTATTTTGATTTCTTTCTTATTAATCAAAAATCCCAAAAATAAGCCATTTAGATTCCCAAAACTCACAAAACCCAACTTTATATCTTTGCATGCCTTTATTTAGCTTAGGTAGTAGTATTTTAATTGACTCCACATGAGAGGACTCAACAGAGCATTACATGTGCAATCCTCTATTTTAAATTGATATTGCATCTGCAACCCAAGACTAATCAGGAAATGTACAAAAATAATATGCAAGGTCTTCTGCTCCAAGCATGCATTTATATTGTAATCCTCATTCTAAAAAAGACGACACATAAATTAAAGTGGATTTACATTTGAAGAAAGGATTCTAAGACCAAGGTTAGTCATTTTGTAAATCCAGTTCCTGTTAATTCCCAAGAAGGATACTACTTTGGGTTTTTGCATTGAACATAAAGAATTAAATAAAATCTCAGTTGTAGTTTTTTAGATAATTAGTAACCTATTCCAATGATGAATATAGATTGATGAGATATATAAAGTTTCTTTCTTCTCCAAAATTGACTTTAGGTTATCATCAGATTCATATTCTACGTAAAGACATTCACAAAAAACGCTTTTGTATTAATTCGCCGAGACATTATATATTAATTGTCATGACATTTGGTCTTACTGATGGATGACACTTATGTGATGCCATTATTACGGAGCAATGAATTACATTATGGATTTTTTTTTCTTGGCATGCAAATACAAATACGTACATCTTTTTCAGGGCAAGAGTTACTTGCCAATCTAGAAAGTTTTAAAATATGTTAATTATGAGGTATATTCTCAAGCCAATGATCTTGGTCTATGAATGTTGACTTCGAAAACTGATTAATCTGATCAGGAGCGATGTTCGTCTCCCAACGCACTCGCTTGTTCCGGTTCGCCCCTTGGCCAGTGCAGTCGACTTCTGCATACATCAAATTACCCCTGAATACACATACATAAAAAATGAATCACTATTTATAATAAGTAGTACTATTTCTTTTCTTATCATTGGTTTCCAAATAAAATATTTTGAAAAAGGCAAACTTACACATTTTGGTTATGATGCCATGCATCCCATCCTTGAGGAGATACCACTGAATCAAGAAATGTTCCGCGGAATATAACTCTTGAATATGGGCCATAAGCTCTCCCTAGAAAAACCGGTCCACTTCCTGTAACTTTCCCGCCTTTAAATACAAAGCCACTGGGATCATTTTTTGAACTTCGCCCTTGTGCCGTTACATAACCATAAGCAACATTAGCCTTTGATGTCTGCAACACCGCGTTCATTTGACAATTCTATGACAAAAAACAATAACTCAATGATATATCATTCATTAAACTTGAACTTGAAATGTACTCATTATAATCCTCTATAATATGCTCGGATACTTCATATACCAGAAGTACCATGTCATTAATTTATTGTATGCTCTTTTAATGTACATCTACTCAGACAATTTAATCTAGCATGAAAACTTACATGGAATTAATTAAATTAATGTTGCCATATGTTCTTCCTAAATTACTCTCTTATTTCTCCAAATAATTTTTTTTATCACATATTAAGTGTAAGCTCAAAGTTATCTTTGAATCATCATGAGGTTGTGAGTTCAAATTTTTGTGAGTGTATGGTGAGGGTGTGAGTAGTTAAGGCTAAAAAATGAATGTTCCACCTTATTATTGAGTAGTATAAATACTCTATAACTAATTTATAAGAATCAATAAAGAAAGTTGTAATTCGTGTATTTTCTTAAAAGTATAGGAGTGGATTTATTATACAATTTTTGAATTCTAACATAAACTTATTATTTATTTATTTCAACCTATTTTCCAAGTCAAAAATTTTATTGCACACATATATGCCAAAGGAACGTAACTATAAGAATAAAAAGATATGAAGTCATTCATATATTTTATAAACAAAAGAGTAAATACACATACCTCCCATATATAATTTACTTTTATTACACCGGCATGACCTCTATTTTGGAAATATATAGTTTAGTCTAAATATGTTAACACCATTACAAATATTGTAAAAACATTTTTTTCACATTGGATTCATATTTTTTGGATTTCTCCTTAGTATCTTGTCTCTCGCACGTAAGATGCTACATACCAATCTCTCGTACACAAGACTTGTGGGTAAGTTAGAACAGTCTCAGCCAAACTGATCTAATTGTCTGGTTTATATGAATTCATGTTTTATTTTCCATTTTACCCTTTATTCTAATAAAACTCTAAATCATAAGTATTTTTAGTTTTGTCAGCACGTTTTCTACTAACATTATTTTGAAAACTTGAAATTTTTCATAGTTTTATTTTTTTAATGTTTTAAGTACTTATCTACCTAATGTATGTTGATAGGATAAAATTAAGTAATCACAATTTTATTAAAACTGAACGTATTCTTTCTTATACAAAATTCAAGTTTTTCTTTTAATAAATGTCTGTCTTTGGTTAAATATGTTTAGAATTTGTAACAAAATTTATGATTTACATCGAGTAAGAAATATGTGGTTAGTGATTCTGAATTTTAAATTTAAATCAATTATATATTGCAAACTTATAGTAGACAATGAAGTAAAATTTATTTGAAATATGTTCTCATTAATTTGAAAAAAAGTTTCTTAATGAATCTTTTAAAACATTAAATCTAAAAGTTCGTATTTCAAATAAAAAATAAAAATAAGAAATTCATTAGACATATTAGAGAAAACAAAAATATATATGCGTTCATTTGAAAAAGATATATGTGTGTACAAAAATAAATGTATAGTAATTAGTATGTTCGAAAGGGCATTTTTATCCAAAAATATTTTGAAAGTCAAGCTTAAGGATCAACTATTGATTCGGGTGGATGGAAATGAAATCTCACAAAATAGGAGAGAGATGTGTAACATGAATTTTAATTTTGAGGAGGTTTGCATACAACTTCAAAATAGAGGGAATATTTTTGTAATTAAGGAAAAAAATATATGGGAGGTGATCGTGTATATTTTACTCCAAGAAAACCTGCAACGGTTCTAAATTTATGAGCTAAAAGATGTTCTTTAATTTGATAAACAAATATATTTAACGTTTTTAAAACAATTTGATATTGAAAGTACATGACGAAATGCTTGATTATAGTTGTTAAATTTTTGAATTAATTATAAATAATAGCAAAAACAAAATTCATTCGAGACTAATAAGATTAGGGTCAGAAGTTTATACAGATGTTTTATAAAAAAAGTTCTTTAAAATGAAATTTTATATGAAGTTGTAAGTAAAAAGTAACCTTTTGCTAAAAAAATCTATTATCTTTTGGATAAAAATGCCCTTTCTAGTGGCGGGAAAATGAAAAAAACAAATTCCCTTTCTAACATACTAATTACTATACATTTATATTTGTACACACATATAACTTTTTCAAATGAACGCATATATATTTTTGTTTTCTCTAATATGTCTAATGAATTTCTTATTTTTTATTTTTTATTTGAAAGATGAACTTTTAGTTTTAATGTTTTAAAACATTAATTAAGAAATTTTTTTTTTCAAATTAATGAGAACAAATTTCAAATAAATTTTGCTTCGTACGTTTTTAAAAATAACGTAGAAATATTAACCTACTCCAAAGTTTATTTAGAGTAGAGTATAACCTCAAAATAGGATTGACCGCTGCCAAAGATGAAGTCTACAGCACCCTGAATGTAGCAATTTTTATAGAAATGACGACCTTGGACATCCCAAAGTGTATCTTGAAAACCAAAGAAGCTGCAATCGAAAAATGCAGATTTATCTCCATATATTCTTGCTGCCAAAGCTGGTCGTATCACCTCTTTTCCACTTACGATTTGTTCCAATTCTGATTTATCGAAGACATCAATCGAGTTCTACATAAACAGTAATTTTAGACTAATTTATCGTAATATTTTCATTATTCTCCTGATGGTTTTTTATGATCTACATTTTAATCATGATGGATTTTTTTTTTTTGCTCAGAAGTCAGAACTACATGGATGGATTGAAGTCCAGAACATTGTGGGTTTTTCCCAAAATATAAATTCAAATTGTGAAATTGTGAAATTATGATTAATAAGTCTTGACTCTTGACAATTAAGATCATGATTTCACTATTAATTACTGTCAGATATATTTCATAGTTTGCAAATATCACCCAAAATATAAAACAAGCATATCTAGAAAAAAAAGTCAAAGTGAGTAATCACGAGTCACGACAGACTGCCCAAAATAATATTTTTTGAATCAGACAAAATGACATTATTAAAAGAAATAATAAGTTGAAGTCTATATTTTTTTGATAAAAGTTAGTCTATATTTATGTTGACGTTGGATGTGAAAGTGACAGAAATTATCAGGTTGTCATTTATTTATTTATTTTGGCTCTACAATGTAACATGATACATTGCGTACTGTACTGACCTTGAAGCTGATTCCAGTTGCAACTATATTGTTTGGAGAGGATGAGAATGTTGCGCTTGTATCTGTTTGTTGGTTGTCACCGTACGTGATTGTGGTAACCGCTCTGCCTTCTCCTTCCAAAAAGATACATGGTTTATCTACTGGAATCTGCACCTTCTCACTGCACAACAAGAATGTCGTCTCTTTTCTTTATATACTGGACTCTAAATACACACACACACATCAATACTTTGCGATCTCATGGCGTGAAATCTTCAACTATACTTGAAAAAGAAATGAAAAAGTATTGCTCTGATCGGTCATAGAATTTGTATAGGATCTCATTTATTGATTCAAGCTCTTAATTAGTACATAGTGTCTAATGGAAAAGGCATATACATTCGATTGAAATATAGAAATAAATAACAATATATAATAATACGATAAAAATAAAAAATTGGGGAAAGTTATACAGCCCCGCCTATACCCTCCAGTATTGGTTGTACGGAGAAGAAATTATTAAAAACCAACTTGAAAGGAAAAACAATTATATAATTATGTTAAACAATATTTAGCGTACATGTATGTGCCTGAATGTATGTGAATTTTCACCCACAGAGCGTTGTTGCTCTTTATTGAATCAATTGCTGATTGAACTGTTTTGAATTGACCTGATCGGCCAACAGTAATTGTATGTGCAATTCTCTTCCCTCCACAGTCTCCTCCGATGCTAAAGTTGAAACATTGGCAGGATAGCATGATGAACACAAAAAGAGGGGAAATCATTTCACCATGAAAAAACATCATCCTTATTGGAAATCTTCAGAGCCAAAAATGGGATTATCTGGAAAATCAAAGTGCAAATGAAAAGATGACTTAGAGAAAGTCTTCTTATATCTGAAATGATTGTTAAAGTATCACATTAATACAATAATTGTGCTTTACATGAAATGAGCATGGAAAATTTTGAGCATAACTCATTTATTAACTTCAATATTCCATACATTGTGCAGTACTACTAGCTAGGATCTTAGTTTGATGCCTTTGGTATCTTGTTTTGATTTTATTCCTAAACAAAAAAAGAAATATTCAATCAAATTCCATTTGTGGTTTTATGGAGAAAATTTGTATAAGTGAATTTCAAGAAAGTTAAACGGTTAAAATTTTGATTTTATATGAATGACGAGGAACATTCCAATTAAATCAAGGAAAGATACCAAAATTCAAATTCAAGCCAGCATTATTACAAATGACCTAGAAGCTTTAGAGATTATGAAAGGGTCATATCAGCTATTGAAGTTTGCATTTGATGGAGCATTATATATCATACTTTTATAGTCCAACTCATTGTAGGTTTTTCAAGCTTTTGTACTTATTATATAAGATCATACTTTTCATGGCATTTATTTCTTTCTCTGTAATAAATAGCATAGTTAGCCGATTACTCATCACATGGCTAGCTGCATCCTCAAGCCAATGCCTCTGACGAAGGCCTGCTTCCTCGATAACTACTTTAGTTGTTATGGGAAATGTTGAATGTGTTACATTTATATGGGATTGCGGCAACACTTTGCAATATGTAAACCATGATTTGTGACTCTCACAAATCAGAAAGAATAAACCAATAACTTCTCCTGATAAAAAAAAAAAAACCAATAACTTCACCAATAATAAAGTTAAAAGTTTTTCAACATGGTGTGTATTTAACTACTTCCTCCGGTCCTAAATATAAGACCTAGTTGACTTTTTTGGAAAATCCTAAAAAAGCAAAATAAGTTAATTATAAATTGATTTACCTAATTTTTTTCCCTTAAACTAGTTTATTTTACCTATAAACTAATGGATAATCTAAAAATGTATCAAATATGTCATAATTTATTAACCTAGTTCGCAACCTTAATCTCTCCAAAAAATGTCAACTAGGTCTTATATTTAGGAGCGGAAGTAGTATATTTTTCTTCTTCTACAATCCACGAGTGTTAAGAAAAATAAACCATGTAGTTTAATTTTTTTTGTAATTATTTTATGATAAAAAGTTGAAAATTGGTGAGGTACCCAAAATAATTCAATTTACTATCACTCCAACTCTTAGATTGCAAAGATTTATATATGGGATTTTATCTGAAATACTACACTTTCCAACACATAAATGATAAATTCATAAATTTCAAAAAGCAAATATTGCAAATTACAAATAAAAAATATATTTTAGACTGTTTCCTAAGATAATGACATATTTGAACATAATAATTATTTCATAAAATATTAATGTAAAAATCAAATAACTATAACCATAACTACTATAATGAATGAGTTGACTAGTGAGATGATAACGAATACTAGAACTCCACGGGACCATGGACCATGGTAGAAGAGTACATACGCCTCCACCTCCCCCTGACTAAATAGCCGACAAGGCGACAACCTCTTAGGATTAGGTTCCAGGGACACCTGCTTCATCCCAGCAGTAGATTGCCTACCTATGACCTCGATTGAGGGATTCTTCTAAGGAATGCCCTTCCCAGGAATCGAACTCGTGACATGGTGTCAACTCATCACTCATTATTGTTCGAATCCCTCGCCACTGAACCCAAGGCCTCTAGGCATCATATTTTAAGAAGCCTATAAATACTTTTTTTGTTTCTCAAGGTATTTCAACCGTATTTCATCCGCCGTATGTCAGGTGTGACTGATCTCTCCTTTTTGTTGGATTTATTCATCGTTATTTGGTGCTACTAGCAACCGAATAATCTGATTTGCGGGAATGTAGACCCACAATAGGGGAAACCTCCTAAGATATCTCTCCTTGTTTTGAAGTCTTATACTTCCTCCGATCCTTATTATAAGTCATAAACTTACAATTTTTGGTCCTTAATATAAGTCACCAATCGCTACATCAAATGTTTTTTCCCACTGTACTCATGTTATTAATGAAGATTCAAAATTAAAAATGTGAATCACATCATTTAATGAAGGGTGAAGTTGGAAAAAGTGGAAAATTTATTATGTATTTTAATACCAAACTATCATTATTTGGTCGTATATGATAAATGGGTAGTTCTTGCCTTATAATAAGGACTAAAGTGTTAATAAGTTTGGTTATTAGAAAAAGTTGTCATTTTCAAACTTCAAAAAAATTTCAAATATGACATGTGGCAATAGGGCATCAATTACATAATTCTTTTTAGGATTAGGATTTGAGAATTCGGGTTGTTGGAATATCTTAGGATTTAATAAGAATTTTGGAGGAAATTAAAACTGTTGGGCTTCGCTTTATGCTTGTTTCAATTTTTAAATATTCACTTTTAGGCTGCCACAAATATTTTTAAAGAAAATAACAGTTATTTCCTCTTTGTTACAGCTATGACTCAATAATTATTTATTACTAAATATAATCCTTAATTTTGAAAAAAAAATTCCTTTTATTTTTCCCCTTTTTTTGATTTCTCAAGGGTATCCCACCCGCGTGTCAAGTGGGACTAATCCTTCGCTGTTCTGAAGTCCCATATAGGGGGTAGACAGCTGGCCTGTGAATTTGCTCCATTCGCAAGGGCTGGGGATCGAACCCCCAACCAGTGTTTAAGGGACGAGAGTACTTACCACTCACGCCAACCCGCCAGGTTTTTATTTTTCCCCTTTTCTGCTTACTTGACACGACACTTATTTCGGTCCTACCCATCCAACGTCCATGCAAGGAGGGGAAAAAATATGAAGAAAAGTAGCACTCTCTTCATTCACAAATATAAGACTTGTTGAACCTGGTGGGTTGGCGTGAGTGGTAAGTACTCTCGTCCCTTAAACAAGTGGTTGGGGGGTTCGATCCCCAACCCTTGCGAATGGAGCAATTTCACAGGCCAGCTGTCTACCCCTTACATGGGACTTTAGAACAGCGAAGGATTAGTCCAGCTTGACACGCGGGGTGGGATACCCTTGAGAAATCAAAAAAATATAAGACTTGTTGATTTAAAAACAAACAACACGCGGGTGGCATCCCCTCCTTCCATAAATGTTGGAAAATAAATTTTCTCTTTTGATATTTGCTCTTGGATGAAACCTTCATCCAAGTCTTCCCATTTATGTATAGGAGATTTGCCCCCGCCGTACAAACCGGTTCTAACCCCATCACACTCTGAATACCAACACTCATTCAACCGACCGAAACCCCTATCAAAATGAGTTATGGCTGTATGGCACAACACCAGCGCACACGATCTGGACTTCTCATGAAGCGGCAAGTAAGGAAATCTGTTCCCTTTTTGATGGCGATATGAGGAAATCTGTTCCCTTTTTTGATGGCGATAAGCTCTGAGTGGGCGATTTATTTCCATTACAACATTTGACATCAGGTTCGAATTGTTCAGTTAAGGCATTTTTCTTTAACAAATCTGCACATCTAGGTACGTTAAATTAAGGCCCAGGTATGTTTACTTGTATCAGAATTTACTTTTTCAGGTAATATCTATTTCTTCAACTCATTAAGTATTATGTTGGTTTGCAAATTTTCATTTATTATGGAATGGTGTGTAAAGGTTAGATTTTTCATATTGATTCATTAAGTAAATCAACAAATATGAGTTTATTGGGAAGTTTGGTGAAAGCAATTGAATAGTTTCGAGCTTAACATGGTCAGATTAGTGTTAAAATCTCCAATTATGATGAACTCAACCATGAACAATTTTTTTTTTGGCTAAAGTATACTTTTGGTCCCTTATATTTGCATCAAGTTTCAATTTAGTCCTTTATGTTTGGAAAGTACACTTTTAGTCCTTTTTTGTTAACACCGTTAGTTTAACTTAATGGAAAATGTTAACTTAACAATTTTAAATGATTATTAAATACTGAAAAAATGTTCAGATTAAAATATTTGAATGTAAATATTTTTATATTTTCAAAATTTATCATTTTTGGTCCAATTTCATTATAAAATAATCATTTAAAATTGTTAAGTTAGTATTTTCCGTTAAGTTAAACTAACGGTGTTAACAAAAAGGACTAAAAGTTTACTTTCCAAACATAAAGGACTAAATTGAAACTTGATACAAACATAAAGGACCAAAAGTATACTTTAGCCTTTTTTTTTAACCAGAGAATGGCGAAAATCAGGAGAATGACCCCAGAAAATGGCAGTTAGTGCCGTGAATTTCTGATTTTTTTTTTAAAATGGCGAAAATCAGGAGAATGACCCCAAAAAATGGCAGTTAGTGCCATGAATTTCTGAATTTTTTTACCAGAGAATGGCGAAAATCAGGAGAATGACCCCCAAAAAATGGCAGTTAGTGACATGAATTTCAAAATTTTTTTTTTTTGAAAATCATGAGTGTGGCACCAAAAATGGCAGTTACTGTTACTGTTTTATGCTTATATATACTCTATTTCTTTTATATAATTTAATCTTTTCCATTCTTCATCTCATATTCTTCTCAATATTCTCATTTTTATAATTTTTCCCTCCTCAATCTTCTAATTCTTATAATCTTTCTCATTCTCAAAATTTTTCGTGGAATTTTCATTAAGTTCATCACAATCATTTTTATGCAAGCACGGTTTACACCATCAACAACAATCTCTAGTTTGATTAATTATTATTGATATTGAACATTATTGTTATTATGTTTGTTATAGTATTTATTATTAATTTATTGTTTTATTTCATTGCTGAAATATATATTCATCTTCAATCTCTCATTTTTATAACTTTCCTCATCATCTTTTGGTGAAATTCATTACGTTAAGTATCATAGCAGTTTTACTATTGTAACAGTTTACATATCAGAAATTCCTGGTTTGAAGTTTGATTTTCTTTAAATTATTTCATTGAAATTTCATATTTTTCTAAAATCTTTTGTTTTATATAGTCTTCTTGAAGTTTGATTATAATCTTTTGTTTTATTATATATATCTTAATCTTTGAATATTGTTTGTTGTTGAGCATTAGTTGTTATTTGGTTTTTTAGAGAATATTTATTAATTTATTGTTTTATTTTATTGTTCAGTATTGTGGTTTTATTATATATTGTTATTTCATTTATTTATTATTTATTTATTTCAGTATTGTGGTTTTATTATATTGTTATTTATATTATATTGTTTTACTATTTTATTATATTGTGATTTGTTTTATCTCTTTATTTATTGTTATTATTTGTTCTAGATTCATTCTTATTAGTGTTAGATTTATTTGTATTAGTTTTAATATTTATGCTATTTTATGTGTTATTATAATTGTTGTGAGCAATCCTCTGCCTATTTATTTAGCCGGTCCTAAGCCCGGATAAAAAGAGTAGGTTGTGTTAGGCTTCGGCAGCCAACGTAAAAATTTGTCTAATCTTAAAGCATGGACACACACAACCATTTTAGCAATATGTCATCGATGGACAGTGGACAGAAGAAGGAATATATAAAGAAGAAAGTGAATGAGTGTAGGATGAGATTTAGTACGTGGAATATTGGAACCTTGAGAGGCAAAGCTTGGGAGGTAATAGGAGTGATGAGGGATAGAAAGATAAATATTCTATGTCTACAAGAGACTAAATGGGTAGGTGAAAAGTCTAAGGATATTGATGGTTATAAACTTTGGTATACTGGTAAAGTGAATCATAGGAATGGTGTAGGTATAATTGCGGATGAAGTGAATCATTGGTTTTGGCACAATGAATAATGAAGGACATTCTATTATTGAATTTTGTATGACTAATAATTTTAAAATTGTTAACACTTGTTTTGTTAAACAGGAAGAACATTTAATTACATATAAGAGTGGAGGCAATAGATCACAGATTGATTTCTTTTTAGTAAGAAATTCGGATAGAAGAATGTGTATAAACTGTAAGGTGATTCCAGGTGATAGTGTGACTACACAACATAGGCCTTTAGTTTTAGATGTTCGTGTGAAATTTAATAGAAAGAAGAAGAGAGAAATGTTTCAACCAACAATTAGATGGTGGCAATTGAGAGGGGAAAAAATCAAAATTTTTAAGAATAGGTTAATGAATGAATGTATTTGGGACAAACAAGGATGTGCTAATGATTTATGGATAGATTTAAGTATGATGATCAGAAAAATAGCAAAAGAAGTTTTAGGTGAATCAAAGGGCTATATTAGGCGTCAAAAGGAGACCTGGTGGTGGAATAATAATGTTCAAGAGAAAATTAAATTTAAAAAACAATGTTTTAAGGATTTGCAAATATGTGATAGTGAGGAAAATTGGGTAAAATATAGATTAGCAAAGAAAGAGGCGAAAAGAGTAGTTAGTATAACTAGAGCTAATTTCTTTGAGGAGTTTTATAAAGAATTAGGGACAAAAGAGGGGATACAAAAAATGTATAGAATAGCAAAGATAAAAGAGCAGAAATCAAGAGATTTAGATCAAGTAATGTGTGTTAAGGATGAAGAAGGTAATGTATTAGTTAAAGATGAGAGTATTAGGGATAGATGGAAGAACTATTTTTATAATTTGTTTAATGATAGAGTGGAAACTTTGAATTATACTATAGATGATTTAGGGAATATTGATAGGAATAGCAGTTTTACAAATAATATTAAGATTAGTATTAGTGAAGTTGAGGATGCTCTTAAGAGAATGGCTAAGGGAAAAGCTGTTGGTCCAGATGGTATTCCTATTGAAGTATGGAAATGATGCCAGATGATTGGAGAAAGAGTACATTAGTACTTATTTATAAAGATAAAGGAGATATTCAAAATTGTGTAAATTATAGAGGAATAAAACTTATGAGTCATACAATGAAGTTGTGGGAAAAAGTAATTGAGCGTAGGTTACGTAATGAGACTAGAATATCGAAAAATCAATTTGGTTTTAAGCCAGGAAGGTCAACCACAGAAGCAATATATCTAATTAGAGGCTTAATGGAAAGATATAGAAGTATTAGAAAAGACTTACATATAATTTTTATTGATTTGGAAAAAGCATATGATAGGGTGCCAAGAGATTTACTTTGGAAAATTTTAGAAAAGAAAGAGGTACAAGTTGAGTATATTAGAGCTATTCAAAATATGTATGAAGGTGTAATGACTAGAGTTAGAACACCGGTAGGTGATACAATTGATTTCCCAATAAAAATTGGTTTACATCAAGGTTCGGCGTTGAGTCCGTATTTGTTTAATCTTGTTATGGATGTTGTGACTGAAAGTATACAAGAAGAAATTCCTAAGTGCATACTTTTTGCGGATGATATAGTAATTTTAGGGGATTCGAAAGATGAAATTAATTGGAAATTAGAGTTATGGAGGACGACTTTAGAGTCGAAAGGCTTTAGAATAAGTAGGAGTAAAACGGAATATATGTGCTGTAGTTTTGGCAATAGGCAAACTCATGAGGACATAGAAACTATATTAGGAGAGGATGTTATACGTCAAGTGGATAAGTTTAAATATTTGGGATCAGTTATACAAGAGGATTGTGAGGTAGATGGAGATATCAATAATAGAATTCAAGCTAGTTGGTGCAAATGGAGAAAAACTTCTGGGATTATTTGTGATCGAATGGTTCAAACTAAAGTAAAGGGAGAATTCATATGGTAGTAAATGCTGGGCAATTAAAAAACAGCAAGAACATAAGATGGACGTGTCAGAGATGAAAATGTTGAGATGGTCTAGTGGGGTATATACTAAAAGATAGGATTCGTAATGATCACATTCGTGAGAGAGTTGGGGTAGCACCAATTTCAGAGAAAATGAGAGAATATCGTTTAAGGTGGTATGGGCATGTTCAAAGAAGAGAATTGGATGAGCCAGTAAGAATAGTGGAACAGATGGAAAGGGAGCCGTATATAAGAAATAGAGGAAGACAAAAAAGAACTCTTGATGAAGTTATTCAAAGAGATATGGTTGTGAAAAATTTATCTGTAGGAATGACTAGGGACAGAGCTAAATGGCGTCGTGTGATCCATGTAGCCGACCCCATTTGAATGGGATAAGGTTTACGTTGATGATGAATTATATTGGTAAAGTAAGTTAAATTATGTAATATTATCGAAAAAATCCCTCAGCACATAGAAACTTTCTACAATACATATCAATTTAATTAACCGACTATACTAAAATATGTCTAGTTACACTGGATAAAGTATTTGACTTAATTCCATGACGGAAACCTCCTATGCACCTTTTCTATAATACTCCCTCCACCTTTTCTATAATACTCTCTCCGGTCCTAAATATAAGACCTAGATGATTTTTTTGGAAAATCCTAAAAAAGCAAAAAATAAGTTAATTATAAATTGATTTACCTAATTTTTTTCCTTAAACTAGTTTATTTTACCTATAAACTAATGTATTATCTAAAAATATATTAAATATGTCATCATTTACTAACATATTTAGCAACCTTAATCTCTCGAAAAAAAAGTCATCTAGGTCCTATATTTAGGACCGGAGGTAATATAATCATAAGTTCCACTAGTTACCCATTTTATGATGTAATGAGACACCAAGATATTTTCCGAAGTTTGCACGCCTACATACAGCAGCCCATGAAGTTACTAATCTCATTCACCCTTGTGTGATTAACGTTTTTGGAGAAAAAAATCTAGATTTCCCATTATTCACTCTGTAGCGCACGAAAAATTATGTTAAATTAAGATGGAAAAATGGAGTTTTTTAAAAAAATGATATTTTGGAAAACTTTTTAAAATAATAAAAACTAAAAAATAGGGTTCAGGAGTCGATTGTGCATGGGGAAGGTGTTAGGCACCCCACAGCACCCGTTCAAGAGAACGGTTACCCTAAGTTAATTATTTAAAAATAAATATAACGTTAATTTTAATTTTATTTTAAATTACCAAGATAAATCAATATATACAAATAAAAATAAAAATAAAACAAAAAAGGGGAAAAATAATTTTTAAATATTGATCAAAGCCCACGTAGTTCGGGTAGAAATGCGTGTCACTTGGTTTATGTTTGTGCTTTTTAGGAAATATTTTTTTTAAAATTTAAGAAAAAGATTATTTTTGGTTTGTTTTTATTAGAACAATGCATATTTATTTATATTTAAGAGGAAAACACTTTTCATAATTTTGATTGAATCGCCTGAAGAGATAATCTCTCTCGGAGAAACAATCGATTTTCAACCTGAAGATAATTCAATCTTTCACGGTATGAAAATCAATCAGCACATTTTTCCACTTTTATAAAAGATATTTTATTTTATTATTTTTTATTTATGAAAGAGATTTCACAATTTTAAAATGGACTAAAAAAATTGGTAAATCATATATCACACAAAAATAAAATATTGAATTTCAATGATATGATGAATGAAGCATGAAGATAAAATATGATTCAACTTTTTTGCAAAAGTTTCAAATTAAAATTGTAAAATCATGAAAAACGATGAGGGCATTTGTAAAAAAAAATAAAAAAATATTTTCAAAGAAGAATGAGAGCACAAGAAAGATTTTCACTTATCTCAAAATATTGGCTAGGTGAAGAGATAATTATGTTGTCTTAGAGGGTTATGTCACCTTTTCCTAAATGAGATTAGAGAAATTATGGATGTTTCTGTCTCACAAGAGACTTTCATTGGCATAAGAAAGAAGAGTAAGGAAAATTTCAACAAGGATGTCACTTACTTTTCTAATATTTTTCTCTCTGGAGCCTCTCACTGCCTCTTTTCTTTGCTCTAAAAACCTAGTCTTTCTCTAAATGCTTCCTCAAAAAAATCCTCCTCCACCAAAAAAATCCTCCTTTGTGGTCTCTTGCTCTCACTTATATAGGCTACAACCTCTAGGTTTCCACTTAAAATCTTTCCTATTATTATTATGCCTATTTGGAATTTTTTTCTTGCAAGCAAGACCATTCCCCTTACTTCTGTTAGAATCTTAAGTTTTGATGGTGACTAAGGTATGATATGGTCTAGTACTTAAGAGAACATAATCAACACTTAGGAGGGATTAGATGACATGGTTAGAATCCTGAGTTAGATCACTTGAGAATGCAAGATCACTTCCGGATAGATTAGGACTTGCGCATGCGGATGAATGTTTTCATCCCCCAGCGTCAGCAAGTAAATCACTAGGGATTTAACTTAGTCCATGAGAATTAGGTACACAAAATCTTAAGACTAAGCTATGTTTCAATCGGAAGTGAGTTTGCTTCCTGTTAGAATTAGACTGGCGCAGAGCGACAGAATAGATATTACCCCAAGCGTCAGTAAGTCTACTTCCCCAAGTGAAAGCGCTTCCTGTTAGACTTAGACTGGCGCAGAGCAATAGAATAGTTAGTACCCCAAGCGTCAGTAAGTCTACTTCGCCAAGTGAAAGCACTTCCTATTAGATTTAGACTGGCGCAGGTTGATAGACTAGATATAACCCCGAGCGTCAGCGGAAATGCAACATCAAGTGAAGTTGCTTCCTATTAGATCTTGACTGGCGCAGACTGATAGAATAGATTTCACCCTAAGCGTCAGTGAATTCACCACGTCAAGTAAAAGTGCTTCCGATAGCTCAGTGACTAGCGCTGAGTGGTGGAATGAAATAGACTAAGCGAGAGCAAGTCATGGTGAACTAAATCCCTCATCAAGTGAATTTACTTCCGGATGTAGAAATGCTTCCGGATACACCTTAGATTTAGGATCACCCACTGCATGAGACTATATGATTATATTGCTAAACTAACGTTCAAGTGCAGCACACTCAGTAAGGTTGCTTCCGGATGAGAAGTTGCTTCCGCAAGCAATCAGGATGTCTGAACGTTCAAAGAGATGCAGTGTCAGAATGCTTTTAACAGAGCAGAGGTGTCAGGACTACTTTTCAGAGATAAAGCAAGTCAACCCTGCTGAAGCATTTAAGAAGATGTTCCTTCCAACGGTAACAAGAGGATAACAGACACATTCAAACAACATTGTTACCTACCAAGCATGAGGAGTATGAGAACATAATCTGAAGATTCACTCAAGGTGTCAAAGCTCATACTGCCCACAAAAGTCAGAGTCCATAAGAGAGCTTCTGATAGCAAGAGAGGATCCAATAGCAAAGCACTCTTATCATTCATGGACAGGTGCTTGGAAGACAAAGTTCCTCTATGTGATAGCAAGCAAAATGTTAGAGTCCACGAGCTTCAGATAGCAAGAGAGCTTCCGATAGTGAGTCTCTTAACATCCTGGACTTATGCTTGAGGAACGAAGTCCTCTCTGACAGCAAGCAAGAGTCGGACCGTACAAAATGTTCAGATGTCAGAACGACTTTTGTCAGAATAGTATTGCCAGAACAGTGTTGACAGAACAGCTTGGTCAGAGCACCTTTTTAGATAAAGCAAAGTCAACCCTGCTGTGCACTAATGAGGACAACGTAAACAAGGCCCCAACGTCTATAATCAAACGGTCTTATTGCCTCTCCAACGGTTAGATATTCAGAGGCTGGTATAAAAGGGATGTTCTTCATTTCTGAAGAAGCGGGCTTGAAAAAGAGAGAGAGAACAGAGCTTATTGTCTGAAACACTATTCTACATTCCTCTCATCTTCTACTCTCGGACTTTGATATGTAATATTCTTAGAGAGTGATTTATTTGTACTTAAGAGAGTAACATCATCCACTCTTTGAGAGAGTTAGTTTTGAGCTTAAGTGTTTAACAAAATCAGTTCATAGAGTGAACATAATTGTAATCTTACATTTTGTAAGGGGGAGCATTTAGAAGGTTTTCTAAATCTCCATAGGTTGCAAGTTAGCCCGTAAAACTTGCGTTTGTAAGGTTGCAAGTGATCCCGTAAAACTTGCGGTAAGGTTTGCAGGTGAACCCGTTGTAAAACCTGTGGGTTGTTAGGTGAACCCGTGCTCGTAAAACCTAAAGTGTAAAGGCTTCTCTTGTGCCCGGTTTAAACAAGAATAGTGGATTGGAAATCTCAGGTGTAGCCTGGGGACTGGATGTAGGTCTGGGTGACCGAACCAGGATAAAGTTATGTGTGCATATACTTATACTTGATCATTCTATTTTGCATCACATAGCATACTGACTTGTGCATAGCATTATTTATTATCATCATCACCGAGCACAAGCAGTCTTTCGAAAAGAGTTTAAGTTTTATTCCCTCACCCAATTCACCCCCCCCTCTTGGGTGACAGCCACGAATTTCATTTGGTATCAGAGCAGGTCACTTGTTTAAAGGATCAAACGATCTCAAGTGCAAAGACCTTGGCTGATTTGGGTTAAAATGTTTTCCAAAGGCTTTGATCATACCATTCCACCTGTGTTAGAAAATATTGATTTTTGTTGGTGGAAAGCAAGAATGGAAAGTTTTATAAAATCCACTAGTTTGAAAGTGTGGGATATTTTTGAAAATGATTTTGATTTCAAACCAAGAGGAAACTGGACTGAAAGGGAGAAAAATTTGTTTTCCTTAAACATTAGAGCAATGCAAACTTTATACAAAGGCTTAAAAGAAAAAGATAGGAAACTTGAAAAACTAATTTCTTCTTCTACATCTAAAGTTTCCGAGGATTCTTTTAAAGAACTAGTGGTTCCGATAGCTAGCCCACTATCGGTAGGGAAAACTTCAACATGTCTTGAAAAATGTTTTGATTGTAAACACGTGTTGAAGGAAAAAGAAAAGCTTTCAAAAGAAACTGAAATTTCAAAGGAACAAAAAGCTTTTCTAAAGAAAACTAATCATGATAATGATAGGAAGCCTCATTTTGATTATCATTCCATTATCTGTCATTATTGTGGTAGATTAGGACATATTTCTCACACATGCAGTCTTAGAAGAAATTCAAATGTGAGAAATAAGTTTGTATGGATTCCTAAAGGACAAGTAAGGTCCAGTGCTAACCATGGAGGACCCAAGTACAAATGGGTACCAAAACATCCTCCTAGTGCCTTACTTGTGCAGGAAAAATCAAGAGTTCCTCTTATCCCAAAGAAGAGAACTCGTGGTGATGCAACTGCTGAAACCCACTGGTACAATCATAAGAAGCTGTCGGCCACCACAAGGGACAATGGTTCTGTCTCAAGGATGAGCTATCACAAAGTTCCATTCAATTATCCTGAGAAGAACAAGAGAGAGTGGATTCCTCGATCATCGTTGGAAAGGCTCTTGAATCCTACCTCTCAGAAGAAAGTGCTTCGAACCAAGGATAAGTATAGAAGATCTCCTTGGGTAAACAAGGGATCACTTAGCAACGAAGCATTTGATAGTAAAATCTCCTATGCTAATATTAGATGGACTTATTGAGATTTTACATTAAGCATCCTAAGATGTGAACATTATATTCATCATTGAAGAAAGCTTAAAGAAATTAGTAATGTTCATAATCTACATGAGATCCATGACTATCTTGATCAAAAACCTTGTATATCCTTGTGCATATAGTCATGATAGATTCACCATGCCATACACATAGCAAGTAATCTCTAAGTGCATGTGAATTACATATAACCTACAAACTGACCTTCAGATCCAGACTTGGATACAAAAGGAAGGAACTATCTGATATTTTGTAGGAAAGGCAATCCGGAGGTTCAGCAAGACAAGGGTGAAGATGAGTTATGGGCTAAAATGAACAAGGAACATGAACAAAATCAGAGAGAGATAGGCTAAGATAGCCACCCCTCGGACTTGACCAGGATGTCACTGCTGCCCTCAGAAGGGAAATTGAAATGAAGCGGATTGCCCAAGCAGGAAGGCTCGCCCTTGGGGAAGCCATCTGATTCATGTGCCCCCAACAGTCTGCTGGCACAGAGGCAAGCTTGAGATAGCACTGAGTGATCAACCTGCGGAGATACCCTCTGCTGAACCTGTGTCTCTCTCTGCGCCAGCACCTAATCTGAGTGAAGAGCTGTGTAAGAAGTATGGGTTCAAGAGGCGAGAGATGCGAGTAGTAGTGATCACCAAGTGAATTCATCCCTCTGCACCAGCTCCAATTCATCCTATTAGCCTCAACAGGACTCAGGACTGTACCTCATCTAAACAATTAGTCAAGTCTTGATAAGCATTCGTCACGCATAGATTTTGGTGCTGCTCTGAAAATAGAATCCTTGCATTGTCAACCAAAATCAAGCGAGCTACTGCTTGATGCGAATGGAGCTATGGTGATATCATTCTTACCCTCCTCTTTACTTGAATAATCTTTTGGGTAGTAAATGCATGATGAGCTTAACAGATTTTATTTCTCTGAAATTGATATGATTTCCCTTATCTGTGATAACCTTATTTTCTGTAAAAATGATCCTATCATATCAAATTCATTTTCTGATATAATGCATACTGATTTTACAGATTCAAGAAGTCTGACACTTTGAAACTGAACCTTCTTCAAAACCTACTAAATTTGTGCATGCTGAATCATTGTGTTCCAAGATTTCTGACATTGTTAAGAAGATTCAGAACTAGTTTCAGAATTTTGACACAAACAAAAAACCTTCTTCAGAGTTTTTCATATGGTGTCTAAATCGTTTTACTCATATATGCTTAGCAATTTTTTTTTTGGGCGCCGCTCAGAAAAGAAAACAGTTTATACATTCACCTTGATTTTTGAAAGATCCTTTTTGAAATGCAAACTTTCAAAACAGATTCCGATCCTCTTTAAACTTACATGACAACCATTCCTCATGATAGCATTCAAAAGTTATTTCTGATTTTCCATTTCATATGGTATCTCTTGCATCAAGTTTTTCAATGCATAAGCAGCTATGGGTTCGAGAACAATACATCCCTCTTAATTACATCTTAAGTTCTCAATCTACTAATGATCTCGATTCAAGTTTGTGGTTTAAGAATGTTGACACAGATTATTGAAGCTTGAACAATGAGAATGACCAAGAGAGAATGGCAACGAAAATGCCTCTTATCAAGATGTGTGGAATGGCTATACTAAACCTGAGAAACTCTCGCCAATACACATGAGCATTTCTATCCCTTACATATTCTGTTGTGAAATTTAATGGATAGTCTCTCTCTTGTCTGACATGCATTAGAAATCTTAGGAAATGCCTTGAATTAAACTCTGCTAGATCTGTAAAACATGGCATAGTATCACAAGCATGCTATAATCTGTATTAATTTCGAGCTTGTTGATATCCTAAGAACAATGAGATCACACTGACCATATCTAGAAGAACTTGAGCTAAAATTTGGAAATTATTCTCGTAATCACATGCTGAAATTTGGCTGTTTTTGTAAACCGGATTTAGTCTTGAAATCAAACTATTTTGTGAGGACGAAGATTTCTCAAAATTTCATTGTGTTAATAATTCACATGTCTTCATGATCTAACATGAACATCCTTGAGGCATATTTATTGAACTATACTTGCTTACGAAACTCTGAAAATATGCCACCTGTTTGATACTCGCTATACTATCACATTGATATTTATCTATGAGAGTATAAATGGAGTTCATATCTTGATAGTGAAACTATGTGAACGTGTAGACAATTTCAAAATTAGTTCTCACATAATCATTGCTCTTATTTTCTTAAAACCAAATTAGCAAGCATGATTTCTTAAAATTATTAACTTGTGCTGACTAACACAGATTGACTTGAATGTCCTGAGTATGGTCTCCAATGTTAAATCTTAAGTTCTTTCACTGACCATCAGAAAGCATTTGTTTCCTCAAGCATATGCAGGACCAATCATCAAGTTTGAGCAAGGTTGCTTTCACAACAATCAGCGCCTTCGATAGCAGGCCAACTATTGAACCATGGGAAGAGTAGAGTGACTGCCCAGTCATGTCTGCTTGTGGTTGTAGCTCAGCTTGCCGAAGCGAATCATCAAAGCACTTGCGCTAGGGGTTTCCACTTGAGATAGCACATCTCTTGAAGATGTCAGGAAGCATGCTTATCTGCGTATGATTCAGATTCCTGAGTCTAATAGAGTATGAGTACCCCTCATCTGTGGTAACATCTACACCTTACCATCTCTTACATATGATGCATACATGGCATTGGTAAGGGTGTCAACTTAGGATGTTTCTCTCAATCTGCATTGACTTCAAAATCATTCACTGTCTTAGAAAATCATCCTAGCTCACACATCTGTATCCTCTAAATGACATGCTGGAAAGTAATTGATAACATACCTCTCTTATATGCTTCCTTTCGTGATTTAATGATGATTAATCTTAATATAGAAGAGAAGTAAGTGGACATTACCTGTTAATGATCCCTTGAAAATAGAGAGTCACATGCTGTCATCGATAATAAACTCTTAAGATGCTGTGATGCAATTTGTTTGGAAAATATTTTTGGCACTTTTAAAAACACAAATTTCATTTGATTTGATTTCATTTCATATGGTATCACAAATTTCATTTGGCATTCAATCATTTCCTTTGATACCACAAGCTCAAACTCACAGATCTCATTTGATTTCATTAGGTATCAGATTTCATCTCATTTGAATTTTAAAATTACATATTTCATTTGATATCATAATCATCATTTTTAAACACATCAAAATTACTTTTGATATCATGTTAATCAATTCGAGAGGATCAAAATTACATTTGGAAAGAATTTTCACCTTCAAAAAGAAAACTGTTTTGTATGTTTTGATCTTAATTTGATTATGATTAGATTTGATGTATCAATATCTCCTTTGAAAAACATGTTGTATTGAATAGTCTAGAACAAATCTTTATTAGCGATACATAGGGAGAAATATTAGGTAGAAAGCCATTAGATCTGAAATACAATCATTTAGGATCATGAGCCATTATTGTTGTTCCTTGTTAATTCTCGTACATTGTATTGAATAGTCTAGAACAAATCTTTATTAGCGATACATAGGGAGAAATATTAGGTAGAAAGCCCATTCCTAGGAGAACGATAAAAGTATCCCCATCCCTAAGGCTAGCTTGCACCTGTTGGATTTTGATGAAGCCAAAAGGGGGAGAGAGATGAGATGTCTAGAGATGAGATATAAGATGTCTAGCTAGAGATGAGACATGAGATGTCTAGAGCTGAGAGATAGATAAGATGCCTAGATTTTTGGGGAGAGAAATGGGGAAAGGAATATAGCTCTAGGATGAGTGATCTAAGTTTAATTATGTTCTCTAGTCATCTATGGGTTTGTCATCATCAAAAAGGGGGAGAATGTTAGAATCTTAAGTTTTGATGGTGACTAAGGTATGATATGGTCTAGTACTTAAGAGAACATAATCAACACTTAGGAGGGATTAGATGACATGGTTAGAATCCTGAGTTAGATCACTTGAGAATGCAAGATCACTTCCGGATAGATTAGGACTTGCGCATGCGGATGAATGTTTTCATCCCCCAGCGTCAGCAAGTAAATCACTAGGGATTTAACTTAGTCCATGAGAATTAGGTACACAAAATCTTAAGACTAAGCTATGTTTCAATCGGAAGTGAGTTTGCTTCCTGTTAGAATTAGACTGGCGCAGAGCGACAGAATAGATATTACCCCAAGCGTCAGTAAGTCTACTTCCCCAAGTGAAAGCGCTTCCTGTTAGACTTAGACTGGCGCAGAGCAATAGAATAGTTAGTACCCCAAGCGTCAGTAAGTCTACTTCGCCAAGTGAAAGCACTTCCTATTAGATTTAGACTGGCGCAGGTTGATAGACTAGATATAACCCCGAGCGTCAGCGGAAATGCAACATCAAGTGAAGTTGCTTCCTATTAGATCTTGACTGGCGCAGACTGATAGAATAGATTTCACCCTAAGCGTCAGTGAATTCACCACGTCAAGTAAAAGTGCTTCCGATAGCTCAGTGACTAGCGCTGAGTGGTGGAATGAAATAGACTAAGCGAGAGCAAGTCATGGTGAACTAAATCCCTCATCAAGTGAATTTACTTCCGGATGTAGAAATGCTTCCGGATACACCTTAGATTTAGGATCACCCACTGCATGAGACTATATGATTATATTGCTAAACTAACGTTCAAGTGCAGCACACTCAGTAAGGTTGCTTCCGGATGAGAAGTTGCTTCCGCAAGCAATCAGGATGTCTGAACGTTCAAAGAGATGCAGTGTCAGAATGCTTTTAACAGAGCAGAGGTGTCAGGACTACTTTTCAGAGATAAAGCAAGTCAACCCTGCTGAAGCATTTAAGAAGATGTTCCTTCCAACGGTAACAAGAGGATAACAGACACATTCAAACAACATTGTTACCTACCAAGCATGAGGAGTATGAGAACATAATCTGAAGATTCACTCAAGGTGTCAAAGCTCATACTGCCCACAAAAGTCAGAGTCCATAAGAGAGCTTCTGATAGCAAGAGAGGATCCAATAGCAAAGCACTCTTATCATTCATGGACAGGTGCTTGGAAGACAAAGTTCCTCTATGTGATAGCAAGCAAAATGTTAGAGTCCACGAGCTTCAGATAGCAAGAGAGCTTCCGATAGTGAGTCTCTTAACATCCTGGACTTATGCTTGAGGAACGAAGTCCTCTCTGACAGCAAGCAAGAGTCGGACCGTACAAAATGTTCAGATGTCAGAACGACTTTTGTCAGAATAGTATTGCCAGAACAGTGTTGACAGAACAGCTTGGTCAGAGCACCTTTTTAGATAAAGCAAAGTCAACCCTGCTGTGCACTAATGAGGACAACGTAAACAAGGCCCCAACGTCTATAATCAAACGGTCTTATTGCCTCTCCAACGGTTAGATATTCAGAGGCTGGTATAAAAGGGATGTTCTTCATTTCTGAAGAAGCGGGCTTGAAAAAGAGAGAGAGAACAGAGCTTATTGTCTGAAACACTATTCTACATTCCTCTCATCTTCTACTCTCGGACTTTGATATGTAATATTCTTAGAGAGTGATTTATTTGTACTTAAGAGAGTAACATCATCCACTCTTTGAGAGAGTTAGTTTTGAGCTTAAGTGTTTAACAAAATCAGTTCATAGAGTGAACATAATTGTAATCTTACATTTTGTAAGGGGGAGCATTTAGAAGGTTTTCTAAATCTCCATAGGTTGCAAGTTAGCCCGTAAAACTTGCGTTTGTAAGGTTGCAAGTGATCCCGTAAAACTTGCGGTAAGGTTTGCAGGTGAACCCGTTGTAAAACCTGTGGGTTGTTAGGTGAACCCGTGCTCGTAAAACCTAAAGTGTAAAGGCTTCTCTTGTGCCCGGTTTAAACAAGAATAGTGGATTGGAAATCTCAGGTGTAGCCTGGGGACTGGATGTAGGTCTGGGTGACCGAACCAGGATAAAGTTATGTGTGCATATACTTATACTTGATCATTCTATTTTGCATCACATAGCATACTGACTTGTGCATAGCATTATTTATTATCATCATCACCGAGCACAAGCAGTCTTTCGAAAAGAGTTTAAGTTTTATTCCCTCACCCAATTCACCCCCCCCTCTTGGGTGACAGCCACGAATTTCAACTTCCTCTTTTGCAATCACGTGACCCCCGCCTTCAATCAAATTTGATGAATGCATCATTATTTCCTTTCATTAACTTGTTCCTTTCAAAACTTTCCTATTTAGCACAATCAAATCAAATTTCTATTGATTACCACATTATTGTGATTATTCTTTTCTATTGATCAATATGATTATAATCAAATCATCATAATTTATTTCCATTTTATTGCAATCATCACATTTGACTCTTATACAATTTGAATTATGATCAAGAGAGCATATCTTATTTTATTTCTTATCTTTTTTTATATTTTTACTTTTTACTTTTTTTTATTATTTTTATTTGGTGGGGTCCGGACAAAATAGGGTGTTTACACACTCTTTCTCTAGAAGCTTCACAAAAATCATCAAGGCAAGTTCTAACAATAGTTGTTTCCTCCATATCAGACTCTGCAAACAGAATCAAATCATCGGCAAAGAATAAATGAGATATTCCTTGCCCTGAACCTTTTATAGGAGTAAATTGCTCCCTTTTTCTCCATTATTCCACATAATTTGCATTTTCACAGTTTTAACATACCACTCTATAACATTAAACATAATCATGTAAGTTTAATTCCCTTAGAACTCGCTGCAAAAACGATCAATCTCGATTTCCATCAACCCCTTTTCTTTCTAAAATGTTTCATGATGTGAATAACCTCCTGGGCTTCTATGATATTATACCTTATCTTCGTCGAACATAGCTAGGGGTGAGCAAATCAAACCGAAAACCGAAAACGAACCGAACCGAATTGAATTCGGTTATTTCGGTTCGGTTAATTCTGTTTTCGGTTCTTATTCGGTTTTAAAGTTCGTTTATTTCGGTGTACGGTTTGTGGTTCGGTTTTTTAAAAAAAATATTTTGGTTAACCGAATAACCGAATTAATAAAAAAATAATAATAAAATTATTATTTTATCATATTTTTCTTTAGATAAGTAAAAATTTAGAGTTTAAATCTATAGTTTTTGTATTCCTTCTTTTAAATTAAAAATGATATGCAATATATCAATATAAAATGTGGAGTTTTATATGTTGAAAATGAATAAAAAATTGAATTTAATATAAAATAAATAAATTTCGGTTTTTTCGGTTAAAACCGAAACTGAACCGAAATATTTCGGTTATTTCAGTTCGGTTTCCAACACTAATCGGTTTCGATTCGGTTTTGATAATAGTCATAATTCGGTTTTCGGTTTTTTCGGTTTTCACTGAAAACCGAACCGAATAACCGAATGCTGTGCCCTAAACATAGCTACACAGATTAAGAAATGACAAATTTTGAATTTATAACCTAATTAATTGATTAGGAGATTTCATAGGATCTCGCCTTGGTTAAATTTATATCATTTATTAACTTAAGCGTCCATGAAGCTTAGAGGAATATAATTAATATTAATGGTTGTTTACACTCAGATCCTCTTGCCCGTTGGTCCCCCGTCCTCAAGGTAGTTTTAAACTTAATATTAATGGCTCCTTTTCTCCAGCGGAAGGGTCGGGTTGTGGTGGTGTCTTACAGGATTATCTTGGTGCCTTCCATGACAGTTTCATGTTCAAGTTTCAGGATGGTGACAGTCTTGGGGCAGAACTCAGAGCTCTAGTGCTTGGCCTTGAGTTTGCTTGGATTAAGGGTCTTCGTAATATAATTTTGGAGACAGATGCTCAGAGCTCTAGTTCCCTTTCTATGAGATTCCAAATTGGGTTGAGTTTCTTTTTTTTTTAACCGAAAAAGTTGGTTGAGTTCAAGGTTGCAACTTGCAAGTAAAGTTTAATTTGTAAACATTCAAGAGTAATTTCATTTGATAAAAGTTTTGCTGGCCCCAGACGAACTTTTTTAATTTTAATAGGCCGCAGGCGAACTATTCTTTTTTACAAACTCTAATGGCGAACTATTCTTTTTTTATAAACTCTAATTAGTTATCCCACCTTTTTATTGCTCAAAACTCAAAAGCGTTGTCTGATTCTTCGCTAGGAAATAATAATACTCCATATTATTTGTATTATATAATTAAACTTATTATTGATGTCATCAACATATAAACCATCAATGCAAAAGAGTTAAAAAAAGGAAAACTAAAATGAAATCTCAAGGAATTTAATTACTCCCAAGAACATGTGAACTGTAGTCATTTCTTACTGTCTTACATAACAACTTGTTATTGCATACTTAGCTTTAGAATTGTTATTTGAAGTTTTTACTAGTAATTAAATCCTTATTGGAACCCTCATAATAAATACCCCTAAATACCATTAACTACTACACATGAAGTTTTACAAGATGAGCTATGAATACCTGGAAGTTTCTTTATCTTACATACCTACTATTTCGTAGTTTTCATTATCAAATTTAACGAATAGATAAAACGGTGTTTGAACTTCAGAATGAATGCCACATTATATTAAATTCTTGTTAAATGTGTGATGATGTGGCTTAGATTGAAAGTTCCTAAATGCCTATCAAGTTTTCTAGAAGGAGTATCCAACACCTGGAAGTTTTAATTTTAGATCTTACATGCACTGGAAGTAACATTTTGTAGCTCTATTGCCTATTGTCAGCATGCCCACTACTTAACCTGGTAACTTATCCCCATTAAATTTGAATAACAAAGGTATGAAATAATACTTTCAGGGTCTTTGAGATCCAAAAAACCTTCCTGATGTTTGTAGCTTCTTTGATGAAAATTTCTGGATATTTAAGAGCCTTAACTCATTAAACATCTAGTTTGATCATGACACAAGAATATGGTACGGTGTTTATTATCTTGAAGGAGATAGGTCACCTAATGCATTAGTTAGTGTAGGAATTGAATGCTTCACATGCTTCATTGCTTTTGGCTCATTTAGGTTTAGTTGTTGTTAGTTGCATGTCCCTGTAACGACATTCTATTTGTGTGCCTCAGTCTTGAAAATTCTATTCTGTGTGCGCGCGCGCTCGGGAGTTGATAGTTAGTAATCAAACTTTATATTGAAGTTTGTCATCATTAATTAACATACACAATAAATTTTAGTTCTTTATGATTTTCCATTCATTATAGTGCAAAAGCTCTGATCTGATAATTAACTATTTTAGTTTAGGCAAAACTAATAAATGACTATTTCGCGATGCATAAATAATATCTAACTTTGTGACCCGGTGCAAAAATGATAAAACCGGTGTTGGATGTTAATTTGTAGTTTTGTGGAACCTTTCTGATATTATTTTCAAAATGAAAAATACATTTTGCCCCTCCCAACTAAAACTTTGTTGATACAAGTTAACATGGAAAGATGAAGGGCGGAAGGACGAAGGGTTAAATTTTAATTGAGGGGTAACAAGGTATTTTTACTTTAGAAAATAATATCAGAAATGTTCCACAAAACGACAAATTAACATTTAGTACCGGTTTTATTACTTTTGCATCGGGTCACAAAGTTGATTATTATTTATGCACCGGGAAATAGTCATTTATTATTTTTGCCCAAATTAAAATAGTTAAATATTATATCAGCATTTTTACCCTTCATTATATATCATGGCAGAAAATCAAAGGGTAGAAGTATATATGCTATTTGCTTCTTTGCTCCCATTGATCCTTGAAATATTCTCTTTTCTTTATTTTTTATCATTTTTGGTTTGAAGGTTATTTAGGAAAATGATCAATATGCTATGTTATTTAGAAGTATGCTATTTGCTTGTTCGCTCACATCGATCCTTAAAATATTCCCTTTTCTTCATTTTTTTATCGTTTTCGGTTTGAAGGTTATTTAGGAAAATGATCAATATGATTGAAGATTTAGGCTAACTGTAATCATGTATGTGGGCTACCTTAATGGATCGAAAATATCTATTTGAAGTCCCTCCATCATTCATATGCAAGGCATAAATAATATCTCTTCTTTTAGTGGCGTCTTTCTCACCAATCAACGTTTTTTTCTTGAAAATCAAAGGAGATATTTCTCCAAATTAGGCTTCTCTCTAATATTTTGTGATTCAAATAATTGTGCCGCTATTCTCTTGACAAATACTCCCACTAAATCCTTCATATAAGTTGTTGGAAATATTCAATGGCTGTGTCATAAGGAACAAGCCTCACATTGTTTGGGATTGTGGGTTCAAATTATAAGTAAATTTGGATTACTATCCAAGAGGAGAAATGAACTTGCACAATAATGGGCCATTAGAGGTGAAATCCGGCTAATATTCTCCACCCCTTATATGCAAGTTAAAAGTAAATTGTGCGAGAAGTTTTTGTAAAAATAAAAAGATATTTTTACTTGCCAATATTTTGTGAAATGTAATCTTGGATGCAAACAGATTTATTTGATTACTCTATAGTTCTTTAATTTCTTTAATTGGTGATTTGTATAATGATCTCCAACGTACAAAGCCACAAACGGATACCACATTGAAAATTCTTTATGGCATTAATGTGTCTTTAATGCCTCATATTTAAAACTGATCAATTATTGCTTCCAAACGTTCAAAACAATTGGCAATGGTTTCATGGTGAATTAATTGACATTTACTTGTCTGGATTAACGTGGTTTTCATCCTTGTGTTATATAATAAGGTGCCCAAAAGAACTTAATAGAACGGAGCCTTGAGCTTCTGGATATTTCTCTTTCCTCCTCTGGTTCTTAAGCCTATTGAGTAAATTATCTTACATAGTTCTGTTTCCCTATATATTTTAGGATTCGTTTAATCCTGGGGAACACTGTGACTTCTTTTGCCGGTAGTCGCGGAATAACTCTTAAGGACAGTGTACTTGAAGACGCACCTCGAATTGTGTTCTTTTTCATTGTTTGCAGAGACTATTGCTAACTGGATATATTAACTTTGGAGAGGAGTTAATAGATAGCCAAAGAATTATTTGAAGATTTAATTAGGAGCAAACTCCAACATTAGTGCCTTCCAAGAATAGAAAAGTTGGTCTATCAGAAGCTGTCTAGTCAAGACATCTTGAATGATGTTTGATTTGTACCTGATAATTTTATGATTACAGGTCTCTCTCCATTGTATAACTTCTCTACGTTCTCTCTACTTAACATCTCTATCATTGTATCTTCTTTCAATATTTGACATCTATTTCAATTGGAAATTTTTAATAGTATGCTTTGGTGTAACTTGAAAAAAGGCATTTAGAGTTCTTCATTTGATTACTATAGTTGTAATTGTAATTGGGATGTTGTGATGTTCTTGAACTAACAAAAAACCTAGCATATGATTGATCCGTGTGAATATATATTGACTAAATTAAAAATCTCAAATAAGGAGGTAAAATGATCAATTAACTTTAAATAAGTTTATCTTATTTTTATTTATAATATTACCACAAATCTTAATATAAGACTTACTTACCTAATTTGATTAAATTATGAATTTTAATTAAGAACTTGCAATAAGTGATATTACAAAGACACTATAACCATATATATATATATATATATATATATATATATATATATATATATATATATATATATATATATATATATATATACACACACACATCCTCACATTCCCTCTCTGATTTGTTATTTATCATTGAGGAGCATCAATAGGAATTATTTATGGAAAAATTAGAAAGATGTTTTATATTCAAGACAAAGTTCATTTCTCCCAACCAATGACTAGTTGATTAAGTTGGTAAATGAATTCACCCCTCCGCAAGCATGCGAATTTGTTTGAATCCTTATAAGTGATCTCATTAGGAGAGTGGACATTTCCGTCTATCGAGACAATATTCCTACCCCTTGAATCCGTATGTTGGTTGTCGACATGCGCTGGATTACCGCCGGTGTTTAACAAAAAAAAGCCTATAGGTCCCATATTTAGTACTGGAGGGAGTCCTATAAGAATTCAAGATCCATTTTGTACACTTCAGATTTTCATTAATCATGATTATCATATCAATTTGAATAACTTCATAAAAATAAAACCATACAACTAGACACTTGTATATTGATGAGAAAATGGTAAAAGAAATACTTAATCTCATTTATTTCACTTTCCATATTTATTTCTATTTATGCACAGACCATGGATGAAAACCAAGACTTTCCATAAAAGTTTCAAACAATAAAGTACATACAAATTCTGAAAGGAAAATATGCATCAAAACGTTTAACAAAAAGCATAACATAAGAATTTAAGATCACAAAAAGGAACCAAAACCTTCTGCTAAACGTATAGAAGTTGTGAAGCATTCGAGGAGTGCGACCTCTGCCTTAACTGCTGTGAACCATAGGTATGTTGGCTACCATGTCCTGGATCAAAACTTGTCATCTTTGTCCTATGTGGAACATTAGGAATTGATCTTTGATTTCTGACGAGGGCATCCCTAGCAACTCTCACAGATTTATGACTCTTACAACCCAAAAGTTTGCCAGATCTCCTTCTTTGCATATTCCTCATGTCAGCCACTGATCTTTGATCTTCACAGTCTGATAAAACTGAGTATTCTGCTACACTAGCTGTGGCCACACTCCACTCTATGCTCGCTTCACTCGGTGCATAACAATTTGTAGGGGTGACACAGCCGGAGTTCGCAGCATCGGTTGCTTGCATTGCAAGGTAAGGCTTTGGTTTGGCTCCTGTGAAGCTCTCAATCTCAAAAAGATCAGAACTTGCATCACTAGCAGCGTCATTGATGCAGTTCACACCTTCTGAATCTATTTCTTCTAATTTTGTAGCTGTTGCAACATGATGATGATTCCATGAAGATGATGAAGAAGGATTTGTGAGCCTTTTATCAAAGCTCAAGGACTTGCTTCTGCTTTCCAATATAGGTGAACCAAATACCTCCAATGGTTTCCTTGGTTTCTCCTCCTCCTGATATTCTGGTTGCATCTTCATATTCACTAGCTGGTTTTCTAAACCAGAACAAGCAGTTTCAAAGGATACTTTTGGACTTGATGATTTCGCATGAATTATACTGAATGCAGTTTTTCTGAAGCTGATTTCTCCTGAATTAGTGCTTTTGACATCAACAGAATCCTTATCAGAACAGTAGCATTTGCATCCAAGACTAGCTAGGAGATTTCTCCCCTGAACCTTTTTTCTATTATTTATTGAAGAATTTCTTAAAGCAGTTTTCAGTAATGAGCTTTGACTGTTCCAACTTGATTCAGACACACTGGGAGTTCCTCTCGAGACAACTTTGCACTTTCTGGGTTCTTCTAGATCTGCTTCTTGTTTTTCTTTCTGACTAGGAGAGGTAGGCTGCTGATAATGATGCTGAATCTTTCTGGCAGGCATTTTATTTGAAACTCTAGGACTATTCTCCATCACTCCATTGAAGTACTTTTCAGCTGAAAACACCCCAATTTCTTCTTCTTCTCCCTTCTTTTTTCCCAAGTGAACAAGATCACACTCTCTGTTGCTGGAAGAAGTGTTGAATTTTTTGCTTGAATCTGCAAGTTTTTTCTCAAAAGTTTCTCCATTTCTATCCAAGTATGATGTTGAAAGGGGAGTTTCAAGGAGGTGACTGTTTTTTTTCTGAGAGTTCAAACTCTGCAAGTGATGGAGTCCGCGGTTAGCAGCTGATGTTATGGTAACCTTAGTAGCTGAATCTTTGAGCATAATTCCAAGTTTAAATATGAGAGGAAGAAATATGAAAAAGGAAAAGACACTGGAAACCTTGGAAAGTGGGGAATATTAGTATTATGAGAACTTTCTTGAGGACAAAAGGGACAAGAAGATATGAAAAGGAAAACTCATTAGTTGATTAATAGGAAAACTTTAATGGAAATTCTATGTGAAGCTATTACACAATCAATGGTTGTAGCAAGAATCAGATCGTAGAAGCTAATAAGGATGGATGAATGTCTGCCTGACCCCTGTAGGTGTAGCTCTATAAGTAGATTTTTGTATATGCTCCATGTTAAGTAGGTGGGCCATGACCTGATGACCAAATTGACACTTAATTAACAGCATTTTTCATGGGAAATTTTCTCCCTTATCTTTTAATAGTACTAGATCTCATTACCTCAAAGAGCATTACACCCTAAGGCTGAAAATCCTTGTCTCCCTTATCAACAATTGCCCCATTAACATGAACTAGTGGTTGATGAGGGACACAAATTCCAAGAAGTTTATATGACGACTTATAGTGGAACCACTATAGTGTTTCTTTACATGATTGTTGATCACACTTTTCACATCTTTGTGAATTATATAGCAATCTAGCTTCATGTGCAACATCTTCCTTTTCAAATCAATAGAAATACATTATCACCAAAATATTTAAACAACAAAAATATGCTCTCATGTGATAGCACTATCATGGTTTACATCATTTCCCATGCACTATCTGGAGACTAAGAAATTAGTGATCACACTATTCATAACATGTGAAGAATGTGATGGAGTCTCATATGTTAAATAAGTGATTATTTTTAAGATTTCACTAATAACTTAAGTCAAATGGCTGTTAATATAACTAGAAATCTAATCGATAGTCAAGTTTTTTACTTTTAGTGTGAAGTGTTTTATGAGAAAATGTATTGAAATTAATACACACACAAACACACACACACATACCACAAAAGATTTTTGGGAAAATTTGCAGCTTAACCCGTTTTTATGTTTGGCAAACGTATTAGTAGATTCCCTCTATGATTTGGAAATGAAAGGTGAGCTACCATATGGAAAGCCCTTATGAATGGTCTATTTTGAAGGGAAACGGTGACATTTACTGAAGAGAGAAAACATGTTTGATGTTGCACTTCTTGATTCTTCTTGATTAGATAATTTATAGTCCCATCATATCAGAAACTATTGATTTGCCTATACAATATTTTGAATCAACCCAATTGGCTATCACCCATCTGAAATAAACTCGTTTCAAACAGGACACATTGTGAAGATGGATGTAAGATTAAGTTTGTACTAAATAATTAACATAAGAAAGAAAGGCACAAGTGAAACAATATGTACCACAATGTAGTTACTTATTGCAATCGGGACTTTGAATGGATTTGAGATATAGCACTTTGATATTGGTTGTTTCCTTGAGAAATTAAGAATATAGACAAAGTTTGAGGCTGGGGGGGGGGAATCTGTTCCCCCTACTTTTCTTCAATTTTCTCGACTTGTATTGTGATGCATGTGAATTAAAATGTGCCTTTTTACATTTTATATACTACTCCCTTCGTTCCTAAATATAAGAGCACTTTGACTTTTTTGGAGAATCCTAAGAAAGCAAAATATGGTAATTAAAAATTGATTTTCCCAAATTTTTTCACTAAACTAATTTATTTGACTTATGAACTTACATATGATCTAATAATATTTAAAATATGTTATGATTAAATTGTTCATTTTGCTTTCTTAGGATTCTCCAAAAAAGTCAAAGTGCTCTTATATTTAGGAACGGAGGGAGTATTTTCAAAGATTTAAAAGTTTACAAGTGTGTGAATTAGAGTATAACATCATTGAAACATTGTAAAGAAATAAAAATTGAATTGTTTTCCCCTCAAATTGTCACTTATTTAACATGGGATTTCATGACCGAAATAAAATAAATGCCTTAGGGAAGTGGGGGGGTAGTAGGGAGGCATATCAGCTGACAACTCTAGCTCATTATTTATCTCCATCATAAACAAGTCAAAATCATGAAAGCCACATCTTACCATAACAGCCTATGGCACTACTCATCATCACTGATTATTACTGTATTTTAAAATGACCTCATCTGAAAACTTGGTGATAAATCAACGTGGGTTTGATCCAAATAGATTTCGTCCACATGAGGAAGTTCATAGTTGTAACAACAAAATTGATGACTAGTAACGTTGATATTAAACCATGTGGAAAGGTTTGAACAAATGACAAAAATTCATTAAAGGAGAAAATGAGAACAAAACTAGATGAGGATGTAGTGTCCCCGGACCCCGGTGGTTATCGTGGCTTTAGTACAAAGGAGTATGGGAAATTGGCCCCGAAATTAATTAACGTAGAGGGGTCCCTTCTGAGATTTGCTAGATTATGAGCATTATGGTGGGACCCTCAAGAGGAAGAAGGGGGACAAGTCTAAATGCTTGACTTGGATTGGCTAGCCAGCTCCATTGAGATTGTAATTTTGTGTGAAGCCACCGTCTATGATGGAGAAGGCTGTTATTAAATACTGAGTCATTAATTAAGCCAATGGAATGTTTACAACAATATTTGATCGGTGTTGTTCTTGTGCTTAAGTAAAACTAGGTGAAATTTGTGAGTTTTCACCTCAATCTTATTGTTGGTATTACTTATGTTGTTCTACTAAAAGAAATAATGATGATTTTTTTTTGTGCAAATTAAAAATTTTTGGCGAAAGTTTGGGCTCAACCAAGCGAAGAACATAGCATTTAACTTTTCACAAGTGATACTAATGTTGAACGGGACAATATTTTACACCCTAAGGCCTAAAGCAATCCATAGATGTCCCTATTCTAAGATGCCCCTAAGCATTGTCCCGGAAAATAAAAATGAAATTTTAAAACACTTTGGCCGGTTGAATTGATCCATGATGAATTAGTTCCCAAGCCTCATCCAAGTGTGGCTATTATATAAATATAAAATAGCATGGGTCATTTGAGGTAGATTGCTCATTGTTATTTAGAATCAATCTGGTAGCCATCCATCAGGAGTTATTCATGTGATAAAGTCGATGATGAACTCCTCAAACAATGAACTCCTTAAGAGAGTTTTACTTTGAACTGATGTCAATGAGATGATATATAACTCCTCAAACAATGAACTCCATGGTGGGTTTCCATGTACTTTGATCTATCACTTTTTTTTTATTCACTTGATCTATCACTTATTGTTGCATTAATTGAAATATTGATGATTTATTAAAGCCTTGTGGAAAAATATATTTATTGTTAGTCCACTCTTGGTGAATTGAAGCCCAAACCCAATACAATTTATTGAATAGTGTGGGTCAATTAAGATTGTTTTCTCATTGTTGTTTAAAATCAATTTGGTAACCACTAAGGAGTTATTCACAAGATCAAGTGGATGAAAAAGTTATATCTGTGAAGTGATAGATAACTCCTGAAGCAGTGGATTCATGTTGCAAGGCATTTTGGTCAATGGTATAAGGGATCATCAATTTAAATAGTTTATGTAGCGTTTCTTTGGAAGATGCATATTACAACGCGCCCAATACAAAAATATTTTCAAGTGGAATTCCAGTATTCCAAAGTGAACTAACTCATTAAGAAAAAAAATTATTAGTTGGGCCTTATAATTTGAACAATTTATTGGACTTGGATTAAAATCATGCATCTCTTAGAAATTTTTGGAGCCAAGATTTTTCTTATTTAGTCTAGGGGGGCAAGATATGGGAGTGTGCAAAATTGTAAATATGTACGTACCTATGGGAGTGTGCAAAATTGTAAATATGTACGTACCCTGATCATTTGTATGCCTCACTACATGATAGTGAATAAAAATAGTTAAATTGACTAAAAAAATAAAAATAGTTTGGAAGTCTTTCCTCACAAGATTAACCCAAGTATAATGATGGTGAGAAAAGAAACCCTTATGCATCTGGAAGAAGTAGAAAAAGAAATAAATTACTCCATCCGTTCCTAAATATAAGATTACTTTGGGGAAGTGGATAAGTTCCTAAATATAAGATCACTTTCTATTTTATCTCAAGTTTTGCCCAAACTACCCTTATACTCCCCCTTTTCATTGAAAACCCCTCCTCCTTTTAAAGTTAAATAATTGAGGGTATTTTGGGAAGATCATGTAATTTTATTGTCTTCCTTAATCTCTCCAAATTAACCAAAGTGATCTTATATTTAGGAACGGAGGGAGTAGTATAATAAAAAAGATTTTCCTAATCCTCCCATCTTGAAGGAAAGGACTTGAAAACACATTTTGCCACCAAAACGCAATATCATTGGGCGACATCGTCCATTCCAAACATCTTAGTATATACTTTCTCCACTCTTAAATATTAGATTATTTTGCCCAATTTAATTAGATTAAGGTTGTTAGTTATTATCATATGATATATTCCAATTTAACCTAACCATATATAATATTTAGCCACACTCTCCCTCTCTTGTTTGTTTAATATTCATAAGCTTTATCATGTTATTTGCGAGAAAGTTAGAAACAATTAGAAACTAATAATATTAATATATTTAAAAACAAATTGAAAAGGGTATTAACTATTAAGTTTACTATGATTATTGATTTCCTCCTTATTCTTTGGAATATTATATATAAATTTTTTATATTTAATTCAAGTATTATTTGAAAATTTTAATTGTGACTAAGTTAACCCCAGTAATTAGACAAGTGCCTCAAATTATTCTATCAATATTTGAAAAGTGTGGCTCTCACCCAAGAGGGGGGTGAATTGGGTGGTGGAATAAAACTTAAAATGCTCTTTAAAACATGAGTTCTTGTGCTTTATGTAAATGACAATGAATCATGCTATGCACAAATAAGTATATGATGGTGTGGTGATGGAAATAAGAAGATTAAAGACAGAATAAGCACGCACAGATTTATCCTGGTTCGGTCACTTCCTGACCTACATCCAGTCCCCAGGCTTCACCTGAGATTTTCAATTCACTAAACTTCTTGTTTAATCTAGGCACAAGAAAGCCCTTACACCTTAGGTTTTACGAACACGGGTTCACCTAACAACCCACAGGTTTTGCAACGGGCTTACCTGCAAACCTTGGAGATTTAGAAAATCTCTAAATACTCCCCCTTACTTTTGTAAAGTTACAACACTGTTCTTCAAGCACCAAGCTTTAGAACAGCCTCTATCAATTAGAGGATTTGATAATATGTTCACTCTATGAACTGATTGTGATAAACACTTAAGTACAAATGATTCTCTCAAGAATTCTCTCTAAGAATATTACAACTCTAAGATCAGAGAGTAGAAGATAAGAAGAATGTAGACTACAATATCTCAGACAATAAGCTTGCAGTTCTTCGTCTCTACTCTATGAATGCTGAAGATATTTCTTTTATACTCAGCTACCAACACTCACTGGCTTGGGCGGCAATTTGGAATATATCCGTTTGAATATAGCCGTTGATCCCTTGTTAAGTACATCTTCATTAATGCTCAGCAGGGTTGACTTTGCTTTTAATTAATTCTGCACAGAGGACTTCTGAAAAGTAACTCTGACATCTCTGTTCTGACAAAAGCAACTCTGACATCTGAGCACTTGTACGGACTCTGACTCTTGTACTTGCTATCAGATGGACTTTGGCTATCGGTAGTCAAAGCTTCGTTCTGCAAGCTTTAGTGCTAGTGTGTAATACAAGAGTGTTCACTATCGGATGCACTTTTGCTATCGGAAGTGAGTGCTTCGATCTGCAAGTGTTAGTCTAAGAAAACGTAGTGCAAAGAGCGTTCACTATCGGAAGCTCATTTGCTATCGGAAGCAAAACTAAGTTCTGCACACAAATGTTAGTCCAACAGAGTAATATATAATTAAGTGCAATGGGAAACATTTTTGCTATGGGAAGCTTATCCTACTTAGACTAGGTGATAGGATCAGACTCAGTGTTCAATTGACTTCCGCTATCGGATGTGTACTACATCCGCAAGCGCTAATTACATTGTTATTACTCTAAGTCATCCGGTTGTGATTTTACATCCGATTGTATTTTAACTTAGGATTTTTAACTTCATCTAATTCTTCCTAAGTGTTCATTATGATCTTTCATATTTTAGTCTTCATCAAAACTTAAGATTCTAACAATATTTTGCTTATAGTAGTTTCTTTCATATAAGCCTCGCACTCTATCTATGTCACTACTTAAACATGACTGACAGAAACCTGGGGTGTGTGGTTGAGTGACAAGGACTCATTCACCCTTAACCAATTGTCTGGGGTTCGATCCCTGACGTTGGGTATGGAGAAGTATTAAATCTCCTAGGCCAGCTGTCTCACCCTTTGAGGTGCCTACAAATCAGCGGGGGATTAGTCTCTCACTTGTCGAGTGAGGGATACCTTGATCATGGATAAAAAAAAACATGATTGACAGACTTTTCTCAGTAATGGCCTTAGCGAGGAATCCTTAGGTACTCTTGACTCTTGAGAGTACCAGCGAGTTATTCTCTAGCCTAGCACAGTTTCTCTAAATATACATTATCCTCTGTTATTGATAAACCCCATCAATGGTCTTTTGGTTTAATAAACTATATTTGCAAGGGATGCTATTTTAATGTTCAGATTAATATTTTATGCAATAGTTATCAAAATATGTAATTATAATAATCGAAGATAAAATGCTAAAAGAGAATTTCACATAAAAATATTGAAAACTTAACTTTCAAAAATATTTAATATAAATGGTTCACATTTGGGAAAATTACTTAAAATACTCTAACTACGTAAAATGACAATGAAGGTGCTCAAATCTGCAAAAGGAATCTCATGTATTAGGACCTGGATTGAGATTATGAAATGTCGAATAATGACTCAAATGACCTCCTCCTCACAACAACCCACCCACCTCAACCCCTTACCCCTCAAAACCCACTTTCAATTAAGAACACTTTTAGTTGGTAAAAAAAAAATAACAACACTTTCATACGAATTAACGAATTCATGATATGTATTAACAACTTCATCATAGTCATTAACAGATTTTAAATCCACAAATTTGAAACATTTAAATCGTTATTCAAAGGTATTGTTTATGACTATATTGATGTTATTAAAGCTTTTCTTAAAGTTATTAATCCCTACAAAGGTAATGTTAATGTTAATCAAAATGATATAGATTTTAATCGCTAGAAACATATCAATTCATAAATATGAAAGTTGTATAAAACAATTTAAAGTTTTTCATAACTATGATAAAGTTGATATTGCATGTTTGTTAATACTTATGAAAGTGTCAATCAGAAGTGGGTTCTAAGGAGGAGAACATTTGAGTCATTATGCAACATATCATTATTCAATTCAGGTCTTAATACCTAATATCTTTTGCAAATTTAAGTACCTTCCTCGTCCTTTTCTATATTCCGAGTACTTTATCTGGATTTTCCCCCTACGTTTTATTCAACAACAATAAAACATTAAAACAGCTAGTGGACAGAGAGTGAAGAGAAAATGAGAGAAATTTTTTTCCCATATCATGATAGCACATTACATCATACTAGCATATTTTCCCTTTTTCTTAGAGTATTGTTATTACCTTCAAATGTTAACCTTAAATTATACAACAGAAGTAAAGGTATACCAAAAATAAATGCCTTATACCACAACTTAGGAAATTAGATAAATAGCTTTTGATGCATTATCCATCAATAAATTAACTTGTAACAATGAAAAAAAAATTGGCCGAGTGACACTAGAGCATAGCATAACAACCCAATGCACTCCTCTATCAGGCGTGGTATACAGAAAGGCCGTAACTGCTTGAGACCAAGATGGTATTCTTTTATTTTTCAATGATTATTGAGCTGATGTGGAATTTCCCCCAGCAACCCAATACTGCTTGACAGCAATTAGTATCTTCTCAGGAACAAGAGGACCATCCTCATGGTCAAACAGTCTAGCATCCCATCTCATGCCATCAACTAATTTCTTAACCATGACCAGTGTGTCAACTTCATCTCGGAGTATGACAGCGCCTTCGGGTCGCAAGATCCGGTCCATCTCTATAAGAATATCTTCGGTATTACATCTGCAATTTTTCATCATACACTCATGTTTAGGCACAAGAGTGAATAGTAGTGGCAAATACTAGTAATGCACATAAACTAGCACGAGTTACTAGCGTCCATTGATATTGTTCAGAAAATCAGACCTTGTAATGCACATAAACAAGCATAAAGACTAAGTTGAACCAAATAGGACTTGTGTAGTACATCTAAACAATGGAAGTGATTTTACTAGTAGCAGAAGTTTTCCACGTGTAACAATTAATCTAGAATTTCTGACTAAGAAAGCCCCATAATGATTAAACAGTAAACATAAATTTTGTAACAAATAAAACCAGGAAGAACAAACAAACAGGCAGTTAACTAAGAAGGCACTCACTTGTCCTTGTACAAACTGAAAAGACCATTGGCATGAATTAGATCGTATGTCCTAGGATATGTAGAGAAGGATTCACACCTGGATCAAGAATAGACAAACATAAATAAATCAAGAAACAGGTTAATATCTAACTGTAGTCAGACTCTAGAGTATAATACCAGTCATGATAGATGCCGATTAGTCCTCGCTCGTATATAACACCAAGAGTATTTTTCTCGGCTATGGTGGGCACAACATTCATGACCCACAACTTTGGAGACTGAATGGCTGCCGCAAAACCACCTAAGCCAGCATTCATGTCCATAATGTTGCGATACCTTCCAGAATCGAGCAGACTATTGATTTTCTTATAAGCATTTACATGCTTTTTCCACTCTTTGTTATCATCTTGGTATTTCTCAACAGAAACTCCAGACACAGAGCCACTGGAAATTCTTGGAGGGACAGTATATAGCCTCTTTGGAAATGGTTTTAGAGAACCACCAGAGCCTTTAGGATTTGGTGTAATGCAGCCCTCCATTTTCTTATACCTAGAGAACAGAAAAAAGATTCCAAGTTAATGAACATCCTATATAGGACTGCAGCAAAGCAATACATTTAGTTGATTACCTTTTAAGCAAACAATGTTATAAAAATCTACACAGAAATACATTTCAAGGCAAGGTGAAATTCTCTTTCAAAAACTAATCAATCAAACATTTCAGTGAAACTTAGTCACCAGAAATCTGTTCCAAGAGAAATAAAGATAATGTAATAGTATTATTGATGTGTGTGTGGAGGAGAACTTCAGCAAATAAAACAGTTAAAAAGAATGAGTGATACCAGACATCATCAGCATCAGTTGATTTGCAGAATTTTACTTGAGAATCGTCTTCTTGTCTTCTACGACATGACTCAGAGTCTACAGTCTTTTGCCAAATGGCAATTTCAGACTTCTCAGATTTCTTCACCCAACAAAGTCGCTTTGCAATCTCTTCTATTTTGTCCTGCTCATCCTGAAGTTCCTCCTTAGGTCGCTGCCAGGCTTTGTAATTAACCTTCCAATTGATTGGAGGACCTGAGAGCACCCAATAACCACCAGGTCTAAGAACTCGGTCAACTTCCTTCATATACATTCCATCTGTAGATAAACAACACAGAATTAAATTTCAAATCTATATTACCACAATGAAATAATATGTGATATAAAAAACAAGCAGGATGTGATCAATAGCAAAGAATATTGTCTGCATAGAACTCCTACCATTGGCTCCCCATGGAATCAAACAACGAGAACAATGAGCCATGTCGAATGAACTAGATGGATAAGGCATCTTTATGGTACCCAAAACACCAATAACAGCAGGTACACCCCTTTCAAGAGCAAATTGCACTTGTGCTTCATGAGAGTCCCTTGGGGCAAATGACATAGCTATAACGTTTCTACTCCACAGATATGCACCCCAACTGGCAACCTGAGCCCAAAAGAAATGAATTTAAGCATATAAATTAAACCAAAAAGTTATTACTGCCATCCTAAAAATTCAAGATAAGGAAAAGTTAGTTAAACAAAAGTCATAGGGATATTTTGTTGCTAAGCTAACATACCCCACAACCAGTGTCCAGAGCAGTTCTCACAGTTCCATTCTTAATAGGTATCACAGAAGCAATCTGATCAATATATTTTTCGGCGCCTTGAGGGAATTGTGTTCCCCCACCAGGAAATCTGAACACATTTCCCTCATACTGAATCCAGTTCTGAATAGCTTTCTCAACTGTCAAGCTCTTGTAGGGAGCATTTGCATATGGTACATAATCACGGCTCTTCGGCCACGGGAATGGCGTCACATAACCCTTAGGTGCAGGAATCAAACAATGCAACTTCTCTTCCTCAGGTGGGCAGTGTCTCTCTCTATAATTCATGTTTTCTCTGGGGAACGTCATGGCACGCATCTGATCTTGGCAAGGAGTGTAATCAATATAACGAGCATCGCATGGTTTGAATGCCTTAGGTTTTGAATCAAACTCCTTAATTTTGCTCAGTTCTCCTCCATGGTGAGAATCAAAACTTAAATTTGGACCTAAATCACATTCCACATTTTTCTTAGTTATCTCCACAGCTATGCTATCTCCTTTTCCAAAACCACTCCTCTGCCATGCGCCCAAAATATAAAAGAAGCAGCACAAACCAGCTACTATAAAGATCTGCACTGAGCTTCTAGTTCTACCATCAGCTGAACTAGGCTTTGCCATGAAGTCCCTGAAAGAGATAAACTATTATCAACACAACCAGATTCCAAAAAAAATAATCTTTTTTTTTATAAAATGTACATGATCAAATTATCAAGGCTATGTGCTAAACAAGGGGTAGAGATCTAAAACCAGAATTCAAAAGCAAAACAGCATACTTGCTTCAATGAATAAAATTAGCAAATTGTAAATGAAAACGATCCAGCCAATGACCGAATTGTCAGGCATCAAAAAGTAAATGATCAAGATTGGCAAGAAAATAATATAAATATACACAAAAGAAAATCAAGAATCATGTGAAATAACAGTCCATCACTGCCACGAAGCATGTTTAAGAACATAATATATATTTAAACATAAATAAAATGTTAATCTAGCTTCGATCTGTTAACTAGTGTAACACTGAAGCTCAATGGAAAGATTTGTTCTTTCATATGTTTCTTGTGGACAAACATGGTAAACTGATGCATTAGTAATTAATCCAAAAGCCCACTTTTTGTAGTACTAAACAATAAACAAGAAACACTCAAACTCTAATCTTTATGGTAAAGGGATCATAAATAATGGATCCAAGTGAGTCAAACTAGGAAAACACAAATACCCATCAACAAAAAACTACTAAAAATGACATCAAGAATGTGAATTATGAATCTAAATCAGAGAAAGATTAAGAAAAACAAAAAGATAAGAGGTTTCATACCAACCCTTTGAAGTTGGAAAGAAGCAATGGTTGAAAGATGTGGGAGTATCTTTCTATTTGTAGGGGAAAGAGATATTTTGGTGAGGAAACAGAGAGTGAAGTTTCTGAGAGATTCAGAAACTACACTGGATCCAATGAGAGGTGTGGAGAAATATTTTTGTATGTGGGTGTTACAGATATAAAGGAATGGTGATAATAAATGGAGACGTGTGTGAAAAAGGGATTGGAATAAGGTAAAGTTGAAGTGGAGAAAGTGTGTTGACTGTTGTTCAGATCTGAGTTTGTGTTTTGTGTTGCAGAGAGATGACTGGTAAGTTGTGGGAGACAAATGTACTGCATCTTCGCATGTTTTACCACTTCGGTAAATGGGAAATTTTTAGCTCATGTTTTGTTTTTTTTTTGGCCAATGAGCTCATGTTTTGTTGATAAACACGAAACAGTGTTAAAATATTTAATGGTGTCTGCCAAAAAAATGTTTTTTTAAGAAAACATGTGATTATTAGTAGGGTGTCTGCAATTAATGCTTCTTTTTGCCCATAATTATTACTATCTCTGGTCCTAAATATAAGACCTAATTGACTTTTTTTGGAGATATTAAAGTTGTAAAATAGGTTATTAAATCATGACATATTTGATATCTTTTTAGATTACTCATTAGCTTATAGGTAAAATAAACTAGTGTAAGAGAAAAATTAGGTAAATCAATTTATAATTAACTTATTTTGCTCTTTTATGATTTTTCAAAAAAGTCAACTAGGTCCTATATTAAGGACCGGAGGGAGTATGATACATTTAAAAGACAGAAATATATAAACATTAATAAATATGAAAGACAGTTAGGGGAAAAGCAGGAAAAACGCATTAAATGAGGAGAGAATGTGAGATGATCTCTTATATTAGGGACCATAATCATTCAAATTTCGGACTCTCATATTAGGGACCAGAGGGAGTATGTGCTTCTAACAAATGAAAAATATAAAAGTTTATTAAGAGTCAACAGAAAAAAAAGAGTTTGGACTCTCATATTTGAGTTGAATATATTTTAAATACTCCCTCTGATCCCTTATATAAAAGTCAACAGCAAAAAAAAGTTTGTTAAGAGAACATGTGAATGTTAGTTGAGTGTCTAAAATTAATGTTTCTTTTCCAATATTGCCAATATTATTATGATACTTTTAAGAGAGAGAAATACATAAACATTAAAAAATATGAAAGAGAGTAAGGGGCAAAGTAGGAAAAACTCATTAAATTGGAAGAGAATGTGAGATGAGTTCTTATATTTAGGAAAAACTCATTCAAATGTTGGGCTCTTATATTAGAGACCGGAGGGAGCATTTAAAGTCTTATCTTAATTAGAAAGTCAGTTAGATAGATCACATGACGTCATTATATCGTATCAATAGTCTTGTGGATAAATTTTCTATCAAAAGATGTATAGATAAAAACACAAAAAAATTGCAATAACTGTAGTAGAGTTTTAAGAAGGACGGATTGTCGTTAAACAAGTTTGAGGCAGCTCAAAAGTCCACGTACAATTCACTATACACGGTCAATTGAATCGCCTTGCACGATCAGTAGTCCAAAATCCAAACTTCCAGTCTTGTGAAATCATATAACGAATGCCCTTATAGTTTGTTACAAAGAAAATGAAATGTGATCATGAAGTCCATACAAAAGATATAGCAAATAATAGCAACTAAACAGAAGCTACAAACGAAGAAGACATATATAGCTGGCAAAAAATATAGCAATTCCTTTTTGTACTCACCCCACCCCAAAAATAGAAAATGAGATAATTAATTAGAGATCTCATAGAAGAAATATTGGTGTGATTTCAGTATTAGATAGAATGGTGGATTATACGTAATTCATTTCACATTTGTTATCAACAATCATATTGGATGAAACTTTTTTTTTCTAACGATTCGTGCATTGCAAGAGGGGATTGAGCCATAATACACCAGAAGCAAATCTAATCAAGGCAGGTAGCCTAATGATATGTGATGAGACACCAATGATAAAAATAACATAGCGTCGAAGCCATTTATAGAACATCTAGATATCTGTTGAGATGTGATTCAATATTCCAGGGGGGCGAGAAAATGTATTGTTATGGGAGGAGATTTCAGGCAGATACTACCAGTGGTTTCTAAGGGGTAGAAGGGCTGAAGCTAAGTAGTCAATGCGACATTGAACATATATACTCTATGACATCAATGTACTTTAGTGGAGCTTAAACAAAACATGAGGCTACAATCTTCGCATGATCCAATATAACAAGGATTAGTAAAAAAACTTCACGGAATGACCGTTTGGAGATGGGGCAATTGGACTTCCATATGAGATTGAAATGTCATCTCAATTAATATTGTCAAATGTTGGTGATCCAATTAAAACAATATAGTAGAAGCTACTTACCCCAAATTTAGATAATCAACTTTTTGAGGATAACTATTTAACAAGTTGTGCAATATTTTCATCGACAAATGAAGTTGTAGATATTTTGAATGAATATATATATTCCAACATGCTAGGTGAAGTCGTTGAGTACATGAGCTCGGATCAAATAACAGACAACGATGGTGTTGATGACAAGTTTGATGATTTATACAGTACAAAATTCCTTAATTCAATCAATTGTTTAGGGATGTCGCATCACAAATTCAAACTAAAAGTTGGAATTCCAATTATGCTAATAAGGAACATTGATCAAGCTGCTGGCCTTTGTAATGGAACTAGAATGAGGGTAACACGCATTGACAAGAATTGTATCCAAACAATTGCTCTTAATGGAAGTTGTCAGGGAAATGAAGTACTTATACATCGTATGAGCATGAACCCATCAGAGAATAAGTTACCTTTCAACATGACAAGACGACAATTTACTGTTATCATTTCATTTGCAATGACCATTAAAGTCAGGGACAATCAATGTCTACTGTAAGTTTATACTTGTCAAGCCTTGTTTTCTCACATGGATAGTTGTATGTCGCTTTGTCACGTGTGAAGATAATTAGTAGATTGAAGATTCTGATATTAGATGGAAAAAAAGAACAAATTAAACAACACATTAAATGTAGTTTACAGAGAGGTTTTCCAATATTTAAATAATAATTAAATTTTTGTATTTTACAATATATTTTTTCATTGATAAAATCAACTGTTTGAGTCAATAGTTTTCTTACTGTGCACTATCTATTCAAGCAGTAAAATTTATTCTTACGCAACATAGTTCAATAATATCCTATGCAAAATTGTTGTGCGGGTAAAAAAAGTCTTGTTAATTAGAGATCTCATAGAAGAAATATAATCAAGATGAAGTCTCACGAGTTATAACCAAGAAGGATTGTTTTATCAAACCGAAATTAAATAAGCTTGTTTTTTGTTAACTAAAATATTAAATGAGCCGGTTGTATTCAATCATTTTTGGGTTCTCTTAATGTGGTAATGTGATAGTATTGGTGTTATTAAGTTTTATATGTGATATCTAAAGTCAGCATTTCTGTTCAAGTTTACGAAGATAGAATTATTCTTCAATTTACTCTCTTTCATGATATTTTCATAAATATTTCATCATTTGAATTAACTTTTTATTTATTAAAAAATTCAAACGAAAATTTGCATTGTAAATTAAGAAAATACTATTCAGTATAATTTTTCCAAGCACATCCATTAATCTAATTAGGCTTGGACTCCATATGTTACACCCAAAATCTTGGCCAATATTATAAGATAATGTGAATATCTGAATTTTTAAGACCCATAAGACAACTTAGGTTTTAGGGTATGATATTCTTCATACTCTAATTAGATAGTTTTAAGGAAGCATCGATGATGATCAATTGAGTATGTATCACATGTGGATTTTTTTTTTTTATCGAAATATCACATGTGGATATAGCTTTATTTAAATTTGGTACAGAATAGCCAAAAAAGGTTGGTTTAATAGGTATAATGGTTTGACTCATAATCAAAAGGTTGTGTGTTCTAAGAGAGGACAATATACGGGCTAAAGTGAAATAGTCTAGCCTCTTCAGACTCAATTTAAAAAATTCAGGTATAATATATTGAGATGCTAAAACTAAAGAAAAATAAATAAGCAAATCCAGAAAGTCTATGTGAGTTTAAAAATGATTTGTACTTAAAAATGTTTGAGTTTTTTTTTCACTCTTCATATGATTAATGTATCCAAAAATGAGAAAGAAATGTGTGAAACACACACACACACACATATATATATAAAGCCAGCTTACTTAATGAATGGCAATAAGAGAGGTACTTTGAGCTCAAGAATACCTCTTGGGCAAGGTTGTCAAACTCGTGAGTTTAGGTAAACTCGTGGAGATTAGATAAACTCGGATCGGTAGACTCGAATCGTAAACTTGTAAGAGTTTACATTTATCAAAAAACATGTATTTCTTTTATATAATTAAATAAGAATACAAAAATAATAATAAATTAACTTGAATTTATTTTAAATACAGATAGTAGATTTAAATATATCAATATTCATATTATATCAACCTCAATAGATAAATTTCTATGAAATTCATATTTATATTCATTGAATTTTTTCAATTAAAAATAATTAAAATGAGTTTAGTAGCAAGTTAACATGATTTTCTATAAGGTAGAAACGTAAAAACGGTGAATTCATAATGTAAACACGTAAGTTTTTACCGAATTCTTAAAGATTGCAAATTTAGGTAACTCGTGACACGTTTAGTTTAGGTAATGTCGTAAAAACGGTAAAATCGGAGAGTCAACTCGCGAGTTTGACAACAATGCTCTTGGGTAATGATTGGCAATGATTGGAGTACCTCTTGGCAATGATTGGAGTACCTCTTGGGTGCTTTGAGATCAAGAATATGTGTACTGGGATTTGAACATGTGGCCTGATGATTTATTCAACAAAAGATCACCATGTAACCATTGATAATATCGGTGCATACATTAAACAAATAAAACTTGATATGATGGGGAAAACTAATTTTATCCCTATTTAACCTTTCTTATAAAAGCTCAATAATAAATTCATCCATTAAATATTATGATTTGTTTGAACACGCTAATTGGTGTTGATCTAACCTGGAATTACCAATCTAGTACTTATTATAAGTTTATTGAGGACGGAATTGTCATATTAAAAATAAGTCCAGTATGAGGTTATCAATGGCATTTTTCAATTTTACTTATTATTTAAGAGTTGAATTTTAACAAAAAATTAGAATGGTGGGGAAATCTAAAACAATCCCTTTCAATATGCTAAAGGACAAATCAGTCCAGCAAGTTGATAATACTCAATAAGTGATCACCAAAAGGCCAGGGGGGTAAACCAGTGTAAATGATGTGGGCACACACACACACACACAAGAACCATCGATTCCTATTAAAATGGTACTCCTTGATGGGCCATTCCAATGTTGCCCATGTTGGGCTGTTACCGATTTGTCATCCTCAACAAGAACAGTTGCACAAATTAGTTCATATTCACCACTGCAGGGCTCCACGTTTAAAAAGCTCATGCTAAAACGAAATAGTCTAGCTTCTCACCTGGTCTTTCTCTTCATTATTTTGGATCTAAGCTGTCCAGACTGAATTGAAAAATTCAAATACAATATTTTGAGATGTTAAAAGTCTAGAGAAATAAATATTTAAATCTAGAAAGTTGAAATTTGATTGGAACAATCTTGCTAGAGTTTTAACACTCGGATGATCTAGTTCATCGAGAGCGGATCCGATTAAATATTTTCAACACCAACAATTCTCTGCTCTTGAAATAATTTTCATTGTCAAATCTCGTATTTCTTTTCATTGTCTCACTTTTCATGTTTATTCGTAAAATAAGTTGGTTTCACCAGTAGTTCATTAAATTTAACTAAATCTAACTCATTTATTTATTACAAGCTAAGTAAACAAGTCACTAATATTATCATTTCTAAAAATTGGAATTTCCAATTTTGAATGTATGTAGTGATTCTTATATAACATTACAAATATGCATGAGATTATTAATATATATATATAGAGAGGTTAAAATATCTAATTAAGTTGCATTATTTGTATATAAATTATGAACATTACATCACATTCTTAAATTTATCTTTAGTGTAATAATATAAAACTTTAGTTAAGTCCAAAGAAAATAGGTTGACTTGACTGGTAGTTAACTAGTATAATAATTTTAGAAGAACCAAGCTAAGTGAATTAGGAAAAACTATTTTTACCAATTGAGATAAAGTGAATAATGGGGCCAAAAAGGGAGGTACTTTGGAGCACCTCATGGAATGAGAATGCATACACATACACACACGCATACACTGGGATTCTATCCCGCAGCAAATTGGTCACGCTTAGAATGTGTTTAGTTTGAGGGTAGGGGAGGGGAAGGTAGGGGGAGAAAATGTGGATATTTTTGAACTATTATAATATTTAAGAGGATAAAATAATTTTGAAGGAATGAAATTGAAATTTTGATAGGGAGAGGAGGAAACTTTTAGAGTGCCACACCTTAATTTTTCCAAAAATACACCCTTTCCTACCGTACCCTCCATTCAAACCAAACACAGCCACGGGTATGCCAGTGAAAATTAAATGTGGGTGAAAAAATATATAAAAGTACAAAAGAACCAAATATTTATTATAGTGTATCCAAATAAAAAATGAGCAATAAATGTGTGAACTATGTATATAGCCAGCTTATTTATAAATTTCTCAAAAAGAAGAGGTACTTTGAAGTACCTCATATTGTGTGGTGGGAGCTCTCATGTAAACACTGCGCATATATATAAGTGCACATACATACCAGGATTCGAACCCATGGCCAGGTGATTCAATCAACAAAGGATCGTCATGAAACCATCAGGAATCCCAATGAAATGTAAGCAAATAAAAATTTCATAATATAGGGAAGATTTTTTTTTATCAGAAATATAGGGAAGAGTTATTTTATCCTTATTTAGCTCTTTTTTTTATGAAAGCTAAATAATAAATTCATCCATTTAAACATTTTAATCCGTTTGTTCACATTAATTGATTCCCTATTTAATGTTACAGAATTATTATTTAGTATTTATTATATAAGTTTATTGTAGAAGAAATTGTTTTCAAAAATAAATCTAGTGTGAGACTATGAATGGCGTATTTTCTAATTTTGTATCTCACAGTTGAATATTTAAAAAATTATAATGACAAAATTCTTAGTTATTAATTAATTTTTTATAGTCTCATACATTATCTTTACTAAAACTTTATAAAGCAACGTTTTCAGTGATACTTGCAAATTCAATTGATAAAAATCATACTTTAATTACCCTCCCCTCCCCTCCTAGGAACACAATATAAGCAAAATAAAAATACTAATAATCAAAGTTTTACGAATTATTTTCCACCTTTTTATTTTGGTACAAGACTAAAAGGATTGATGAGAATAGCAGTATGACTAGGAAGATTCTCCATATTCAATCTTCCACAATGATATAAAAAAAATGGGTTGAGTTTATTTCCATTATTCATATAATTAATGAATCCAATTAAAAATAAGAAAAATCTTATTCTTAAACTAAATTAAAAGACAAATAAAGTTCTCTAAATATTTAAAAGGACAATCAAGGTGCCTAATTTTCTAAAAGGACAACCCAAGTCAAAGTCACTAAATTATCTATTACAACATTCTCATTAATCACATGTATATTTAACCACTGAATTATCCACAAAACAACTAGAATGTAGCAATTAACTACAATAGTATTCTCATTAACCACAACAATGTCTCAATTCCCATTAATAATTAGAGCGTTGTTAATTTAGTGTTTATAACCTTGATTGTCCTTTTGAAAATTTAGGCACCTTAATTGTTCTTTTACATATTTAGAAAACTTTATTTGTCTTTTTCCCAAAATGAATTTAAAGAAAAATACACAATTTTTACAAATAAGTAACTCGAGGGTGATGTGATGAGCCGGTAATATTATAGGGATGCACAAAAGCTTGACAGACCGATTGGCTCGTCATGACCCGATCCGGTCCTATACAAAAAATGGTCCGTCACAATGTTGCCCGGGACCAACCTTATTAAGACATAACTGACCCGACCATCGGGTAGGACATGATCAAAGCATATACATATACTCGATGACGAATAGACAGGGCATATACTCCATTATACTATAATAAGTATGTACTCCCTCCGTTACTAAATATAAGATCACTTTGAGGAAGTGAATAAGTTCCTAAATATAAGATCACTTCCTCTTTTATCTCAAGTTTTGCCCAAACTACCCCTGTACTCTCTCTTTTCATTGAAAACCCCTCCTCCTTTTAAAGTTAAGTAATTGAGGGGATTTTGGGAAGATCATGTAATTTTATTGTCTTCTTTAATCTCGCAAAATTAATCAAAGTGATCTTATATTTAGCAGCGGACAAGGGAGTAATAGGTATCTATCTATAAGCATGTCGGGTGCAAAAGAAAGAAAAGCAGCGCACTCCTACGCAGACAGGCCTTATCTTTGTTCTCCTTCAGAACTGAGCCACTAAGCCTTCCAATTTCTGTTTGACAATGCTTTCAATGGCCGTTACGTGTGTTGCTTCATCATCATCTCCTTCATTTCTCAACCTCTCTTCTTCTTCCACAACCTTCGCAATACAAAGCCGCCCTTTTCTTCTCAGCAAAACTACAAATTTGTTCCCCCCACCACCTTATTTTGCTTCTAAAAGAGTTCTTCCTTCAGTTTGCTTCTTCAACTCTAGAGACAGTGAATTTCAGGACCAGGTACATCTTTCCTTCTCCTCTCACTCACTTTTTTCTCCTTATTTCTTCAATTATTGTGTTTCCTTTTGGTTTTTCTTATTACGAGTACTTATCTGCTGTAATTGATAATAGGACCTAATTCCTAGTATAAGACTTAGTTCACTTTTTTACAGAATCTTAATAAAGCGAAATGAAATGAATCACTTAATCATAACTTAATCACTTTATAAGTCAATAAACTAGTTTACGAAAAAAAATTATGAAAATCAATTTTTAATTACCAGCTTTCTTAGAACTCTCCAAACAAAATGTCAACTAGCTCTTGTACTCTCTTAGTTCGTAATTATAAGCCAACTTCGACTTTTTTGAAAAAATTTAAGTTACAAACTTTATCATTTTAAGTTGTTTAAAATTATCTTTTTTCCTCAAAACTAATTTATTGTAGTTATAACTTAACATATATTGTAATTACATTTGTTATATGTTATAATTTATTGGTCTAATTTGCTTCCTTAACTTAAAAAAAAAGTCAAAGTAGACTTATAATTAGGAACAGAGGGAGTATTTAGGAATGGAGCGAGTATAAATTTTAGTATGGAAATATTTTTTTCCCCAATTTTTCACCTAAACTAATAAAATGGAGCAAATTTACCATTTACCTTATAAATATTAAATGTCAACCTTAACTTTTTAATAATGATTAACATGAATTTTTTTAATGGACCTTAAAGCTTGATTTTATTTTCTTCATTCACCTAAATTATACATTTGGGTGATTCTTTTGAGTGGATTCCTGTTATGGTGTATCTCTGTTTACATCAATGTATGAAAGTTGATGTAAGCATAGCTCAGTTAAACTACTCTCTTTTCAGGAATCTGAACAGAAATGGCCTATTCTAAGGCGATGGGAAGTGCCTTGGGAATGGCAAACAGTTTCACTTACCTCTCTTGCATGTGGATTGGGGTGTGTTTACTATATAGCTATCATGTTTTAATGTATAATGTCAAATGTTGTATTGCTAGGTTGGGTCACATGGGTCACATTATCCTTTTTAATGGTCTTACTAGTCTTTGCTTTGTCTAAGTGCATTATGGTTGTTGTTTACAAGATTAATTGTTTCCCAGGCAGTTTTGTGTTAACAGGTTTGGTTGAGGCAACGGCTGTTCCTTATCTAGGGATTCGACCTGAGGAGCTTAGTTTAGATGAGAAGGCAGGGATACTCTTTGTAGATCAAAGGTTTGCATGATATTTTAATAATCTGTTGATCCATTTGTTCAATTCTGGGATCTGTTTGGAAAGTTTTGAAATAAGTAGTTCCTTTAAGTTTTTTGTTTGTTTGTTCATGACAAATGTTTTGTTGAATTTTCATGGCAACTTGTATTCTGCAAAAGCCTAAATATCATTGAATATATTATTCTCTAGTTACTTTTCTTGTTCATAGTTAGATTCCTTGAGAACATATGCTTTTTAGAGTTTGTTTTCATGTCATATCTGATAAGTTTGTACCGTATGGTTGGTACCAGAGGCCTAGTTTAGTCTAAAAAGTAAAAACTATGCGGCGTTCTTTCGAATTTTTCTTGAATTCTGTTTTCGGAGGTAGAAAAACAAACTCGCTTCCATACTACTAAACTTATTATCTTCTTCTTTATCGTCTTTTTGGTTTGTTTTGGGCAGCATAACAACTGCTGTCATCCTTGGAGTTCTATATGGCATTACTAGCACATACCAACTCCCGGAAGACTTCTTTAAATATGGTATGTTCATTTATAGCTACTCAATTCTTCTAGGATGCTGTTTAAAACGGTTGCATTATTAATTTCAATGAATAATACTATACCTTATAACTTAATGTTATTAATTTCATAATCACTAATTTTATAAGGTTCACCACTCAGCATAAAGAGAGAGATAGAGAAAACCCTTTGTTGGAAGTGTACCTAGAGATCTCAAATAAGATCGTATTTGAAGTAAAAGACTATGTATAGAAAACCAGAAGTTACTTCCCCGTTATTCAACCATTGCTCAACTCATACATGAAATTTCAGCTTGGCCTACTGTCCTACCCTGCTATTAACACCCTCCAATATTTTCATCGTAAAACTTAATTTTGTACCTTCTCTGTGTAATTATGGTTGCAAACTGCAAAAATTGCTCTACTACATATTTATTTGATCAGATATCAAATATTTGAAAATAACTTGCGTCTAGAATATTGGATTATATTGTCCATTGCTGCTGATTTATATAAATGGTGAAAAACAACGATTCAGACTGGAGAAAACCTTTCAGTCTTCGAGAAGGATGGCTGTTGTGGGCAGGTGTTGGACTTGTTGGTGCCCTGCTTGCCATTGGATTAACAGGAGCTGCCTTGTCATTCTTTAGCGGTGATACTCCACAAAGAGAGGTCAATATTTTACAGAACTTTCATGATATAATTTCTTTTTGATGCAGATATAATTAATGGATTGTATCTGATGAACTTCTTGCGTCATAGATTTTAATTTTTAATAATAATTGCCTATTATGATTTTAGATATATTTCTACATGTTCAAATAAAAAGCTCTGGAGAATATCTGATGTTTTCTAATTGAAACTATCCCCATGGTTTGAAGGACTAGTCTTCACCATGCATAAGGACTTATCTTAATCTGTTTAATGGAACTTAATGTTCATGAACTTAATGGACTTATCTTAATCTATTTAATGGAACTTAATGTGTATAACTTAATGGAACTTAAGGACTAGTCTTCACCCTGGTTTTATTGGAACTTAATGTTCATGAACCTTTGATGTAGTGGGAATTTCTTATTGGCTTTTATGATTTGATCTTTTAGACAGATGCTCTAGTTCGCTTGCTTCCATTGATTGGAACTTCAAATGTCAGGTATGTCAATGATTTTATCAATTATTTCATTTAGCTTCTAAGTCGAAGATTCACGTGTAACATAATTTTTTATTATTTGAATTCTAGTACTGCTTACTTGGTTGGCATCACAGGAGTTCTTGCTCCACTTCTTGAGGAGACTGTGTTTAGAGGCTTCTTTATGGCATCTTTAACTAAGTGGTATCCCCCCCCTGTTTTTAGTTGATTCCATTTTAGTTCCCTTTCATTTCAGAATCAGGCTTCTATTTTCTCTTTCAAAACATTTATGATAAATATGTTTGTCCATAGATGCTTGGGTTGTTCATTTGTGATCATCTATAAATAAAGGGCGATGGCACTATTTTGCCCTACAAGTAACCACCCAGGACCACTGGACACCCTAAACTAACATCGGGTACAATTTTACGGTTGAAGTAACCAAAGTGGTCCAATTTTACCCTTTGGCCAATGTAACGTTGACGTGTCAACATTACATTGGCCAGAGGGTAAAATTGGACAACTTTGGTTACTTCAAGGGTAAAATTGTACTGGTGTTAGTTTAGGGTGCCCAGTGGTCCATGGTGGTTAATTGAAAGGAAAAATAGGGCCATTACACATAAATAAAAGATCATTCATGCGATTTAAATATTTATCCGGAGATTTTATGAATTATGATAGGATAATGATTAAAGTATGGCATGGATAGAACTGTGTGGAGTAGAGTGTTTTGGGTAGATCCAGGACCTTTTTTTGCTCTCATTTTGTTCTTATCATTGAACAACAATATCCTTATCGGTAGGATCAGCTATAGTTACATGGACCATATAACGTCATTGTGCTATATGAAAAGCTATATCCTGTTTTTTTTTTTAACTGAAAAAGCTATATCTTTGGATAAACTATTAAGCAAAAGATTTACCTATTTAATCTCTCTTGTTTTTTACTATAAACTATTTTAATACAATGCATGAGAATTTGAACTTTTAGTTGTCTAGCTGCTTGCTAGAATTCAGCTAATTTAAAATAATTTTCTCTACTTTGGTGGAGTAATAGTTTCACGTTGAAATATGGATCTAGATATTCATATATCACATTGAAATATGGATCTAGACATATATATGGATCTAGACATATATATGTTGGGAATTGTCAATATATGTTGGGGGTCTACCTGCGCCCTTGTGGTGTTTTTGGTCCCAGTGATTGAATGACTCCGTTAACATATGGATTGAAGAAATTAGGTATACTCCATGCTTCATATTCATTCATACTCAATGTACATATATGTTCAGTAAACCCCAAGATCTAACCAGAAACAATTGTGGAACAAGAAAAAGAAACAAAATGGTCAACCCCAGTTCTAGTCTCCATTTGGTGAGGGTGCTGGGGAAGGGAATATACTAGGCAGCCTAACCCCTGGTTTTTACAAAGTGGCTGATTCGAACTCATGACCTCAGACCCCACTACAAGCGAGTTTACCTTTGAGCCAAGCCGGCCCTTCTAAATAGAAAAAATTGAAAAGAAAACAAATAGGAAATAAACTACTCCCTCCATTCTTGAATATAGGTGCGAATTTGGGAGATTGATTTGTTCCTAAATACATGAGCTAATTCTAATTTTTTGTTGTAACTCTTTTCCTAAATTGCCCTTTCTATACATGTAACCCCTCTTCCCACCTCACATGCTTGCATAGTCCAACCGCACAGCTCATAATTCTCCTTGCGCCTCCAACCTTCAATCATGCTAAAACTGATTATGGATCTGTATGTATTATCTCCGCTACCTGCCAAAAACCAAAGAGAGAAAGAGAGGAAGAGAGATAGAGGTAGAATAAACTCGTTTGATCAAACCCAGCAAACATCATAGTTGACGCTGAAATAAGTTTCAAATTCATAGAATTCAAGCTTTTCTTCAACGAGAGGAGAGTGATTTTTCTAATGTTTTAATTGTTTTTGTTGTATAGAATCGTGTTTGTGATTTCCACTGTATTTCATGAGTGATGCGAGTAAGGGGTTAGGATTAACCCTTGTAGTGGTGGAAGGTCATTTTATGGAAACATATAAAATAAACTAACTTAACTATCATTCTTAATCTCCCTAAATTTGTTAATTAGCTCCTATATTTAGGAACGGAGGGAGTACAATATATTCCCACTTAATCAAGTCTTATTATATCTATTCCTATTAAACTATTAATATATTTCCCAATACTGATTCACTAAGATTCATGTTTGCTTGGTTTTGCTGCAGGGTTCCTACGCCTGTTGCTATCATTATTAGCGCTGCTGTATTCGCTCTTGCGCATCTCACTCCTGGAGAATTTCCACAGCTTTTTGTTCTAGGTATTATATAAATGAAGATTATGGTTCTTCAGAATTGGCAATGGAGAAATGCACTTAATTGTTTCTTGGATTTTTTTTGAGATTATTTGGGGTTAGATATAGATTGGTGGATGCGAAGATGGTTTATTTTGTTAGTTTTTGATGTACTTGCTCCTCAAACCATTGTAGTTAGAAAATAACAAAAAGTTATGCCTCCAGGAACTGCTTTGGGGATTTCATATGCTCAAACTCACAACCTTTTAACTCCAATCACCATCCATGCTTTCTGGAATTCAGGAGTAATACTACTTTTGACTTTTCTTCAGGTATATATTTACATTAACATGTGTTTAAATGTTATCTTGCGCTGCAAATACTGTTGGTAATTTTTTTAAAGCGAATCTGTTTATCAGTTGTAATACGACTTATGTTTCTTTGTGCAGTTTCAAGGATATGATATTAAAGAAATATTGCAGGCAACTTGATTTAAAACTTTAACCTTTCTCCATTGTTATGTACCATGTACAAGTGTAATTCTTTTTCCACACCCTCCTGCTCTTTTTTCTTGTATGATAAAACGTAAGGGTTCATTGTTGTAGTGAAGAGCAAACTGACTTATCTGATCATGACATTCAAATATATGATGAAATTGTATGTTTAAGCAGAGTCATACATGTGTAGTTTCGAATTAGGCTTGCCTGTATATAAATGAAGTGATTTCGTCCCAAGAAAAAAAACATTTTTACAAAACAGGTTGGGCCAAATTAATGGTTTTGTTTATTTTTCTTTTTGCTAAGCCAAGTTATATGGATCTAACTAATCACAATATGGACTCTTTATAAACGAAGTGATGTCGTTCCATTAACAAAAATACTTGTGTTCAGTTTTTGGTCAAAGTCACCAGTGAGTTTGACATGCTCATTCTCTACTCATGGCTTCATTAACATGTCTCTCTGTGTGTGTAAATGACTGAAGCACTGGGCGTGCCCTTAAAGCCAACCGCTTCGTATGTTTGTTACTCAATATGTGCTGTATGATGAATGCATTAAACAGGTACCCAATGAGAATTATCAATCAATCAAATATATCATACTCCCTCTGGTCCTAAACATAAGACCTACTTGACTTTTTTGAAAAATCCCTTAAAAGCAAAATAAGTCAATTATAAATTGATTTACCTACTTTTTTTAAACTAGTTTATTTAACCTATAAACTAATGACTAATCTAAAAATATATTATATATGTTGTAATTTAATAACATATTTTCGTAACCTTAACATCTCCAAAAAAATTCAACTAGGTCTTATATTTAGGACCGGAGGGAGTATAATATTCCGTATTTGAACCCCTTGCATTCACACCTGAGCAGGTTTCGGAAGTGCGTTTCTACACACGTGTCACTTTCTGATATAACTAATATTTTACCCTTTGCAATGTAGGGGTATTTCTTTTTTTATGGAATATCTTATATTGTCATAATACGAAAGTATTTAGATGCTCAAAGTCAATGGATATATATTAAGTTATACTTGATGAGTTATCAAATAATGGTTAAGTAAATTCATATTCTCATATGATGTTTAAAGTCAATGAATATATTAAGTTATACACCGACAAAGTGGCTTACTATTTGTGTGATGCACATGGTCTTTTTTTTTTTTATGAAAGATCACATAATGTTTTAATATAAAGATATGTTTGTTCCAAGTGAATAAGATAAAAAAAATATATACCATTGAATTGTTATGTGTTATCCAACAATTGTTATGTACCGATGCAATATTTATAATTAATACCAATGAATTATTTTTTTAAAAAAATAGATTTCATATAATATTTTATAACTTAACCGAAAATCAAACTCACTCTTTTATAAAAACAATAGAAGAATCAAACTCTCAACAATATCCCCCATCCAAAACTCACTTAAAAATAAATTTCTCGCAGGCACCTCTCCATCCGAAAGCTCATTTGGTCTAAACTTTTTAGTAGTTGATCTTTTCAGATAATTAAAATTTACATTAACATGACTTATTTTTAACTTGATAAAGAATAAAACTCAACTATTAATTAAAAAGAAGAGTCAATGAATATCTCCAACCAATTACCCAACCATTGTTATATAAATCACAACGCTGGTGTGATATTTATAGTTATTTAAAGAAATACAAGTAGTTTACCCGTGTATTTAATGAAATATCATGTATTGCGGTAATATGAAGGTTTTTAGATGTTTGAAGTCAATGAGTATATTAAGTGATACTTGACATGTTATCAAGTAATGATTATGTTAATCCCTATTCCAATGTGATATTTATGATTATCATGAATTATTTTTTAAAATATATATATATATATATATATATATATATATATATATATATATATATATATACACACACTAGATTACACTAACTCCCTCTAATCCTAAATATACAACATATTTACCTATTTAGATTATATTAATGAAATTAATTAAATTAGTCAAAATAACATGATATTACCAATTGATCCTAATTATCAACCTTTAATACCCCTCCCCCTCTCTCATTCAATTTGTCTCTTATTAGGGGCATTGATAATGGGGATACTTTGTGTAAAATGTGGAAAATATAGTCATATATAAGGATAAATTGAGACATATTTAATGAAATAATTGACACTTATCTTTCAAGGTATTTTATTTGAAAGGTTAGATATTAAGATATTGCTTTCGATAAATTAAAAAAGATAATATATGTGACATATCGTTACTAATTTCCTGATTAATTCAATAATACCGTTACTAACTATGATAGAAAAATGATTTCCATAATATCAATAAATCTATCATAGTTAGAAAAGAATATTCTAATGACTAAATTATTATCCATGATAGAAATGAATAAACTAATACAACCTGAATACTATCATGGATAATTAATAGCTAACCATGTTAGAAAAGAATCACCTAACATGGTTAGAAAAATGAGCAACCTGATGTCCAATAATATCAAATACACATAAATATATGCGGAAGCGAATGCAGGCCTATACAAATTGGCAATATACAATTCTAGATAAACTATATAACTTCTACTACCTAATTCCCTTTCCTGATGCTCGCGCCTGTGCATGAATACCTGCAAAAATGTCAGTAATCGTAGGATGAGACAATTTTGTCCCAGTAATCACCGCTTAACTCACTATAACAGTGAGATGTGCGGTAGTAAGGGCGTCTAAAGGGTACCACAGTTTAAAATAAATATATATATATATATATACAAGAACCAAGTTTTCTTCCATTTACCATTCTATAACCTCGGTCACGTCCAAAACGTATCAAATCCACACAGTCACTATTATAGATCTCATATACATATTTCTCCTCATTGTAAATCTCATTCGCACTTTCGCAATTCCAACTTCTCAGCTCACAATCATGTACAACCCTAGTGCTCTACTCATGCCATCCCGGAGGCACTACACTCGAGCCCTATATATGTTCCGAATGAATTGACACTGTGCCCCTCTCAAAAGTGAGGGGGCAATTTCCCTCTCTGGTAACCCCATGAGAGGGAAACCCCAATCTGTCTCCAATCAGAAAGGGAGCAGTCTCTGTCTCCAATCAGATGACTGCTGGTCACAGTCTCCAATCTGCTGACCAATGGTCACAGTCTCCAATCTGTCGACCCGTACAAATAACCGTTGATTGGCCTATCAACCGGTTATCATCGCGCGATGGTACATAAATAGCAGTGTCATGCAATGCTCACCATATCCCTATCTATCTCATCCACCATAATCAACTTTCAACCAAAGTTCCATTCAATATCACAAACTCATTCAATATCTCGATCATCACATCTTATGTCTTCCACAACATAACTTTCAAAATCTCCATTCAATAACTAACTTCTTATTCTATCCTCATGACATCTCAAACCACAACCTGAACATTATTCCTATATACCTTTCACGCCATTCCAGATCAATGGTCACCACCAGACAGGATAATACATATAGCAAGTCAAATTCTTTATATGAAAGTAATCATGTCTGAAAGGCACCCGATAGCCTATTTTGTAGAAAAATAACTTTCAAAGATAATATATAGATAATGAGGGTGAGAAAGGGTTTTCAAAATCCCCAACTAACGTCACCCTCAATGTTATAGTAAGGTAAGTGTGATTACCTGTCGCCCTTAGCAATCCATTGCCTTTCCTTCTCTTTACCATGTCTTGAGAAGTATTTGTATATCACATTCTTTCCTATTATTTCAGCATGTAAGGATAATACATTAATAATCATTTTAAGCTATATATTAAATAACGTCGCTCTCATCACTACCCAATCTTCCCATTTATATATATCCTATCTTAATGGACCACATCAAACGTAAACACACCACTACAACTAAGCATTTTGTATATGAACTCAAACGCCAGAGAACAATAAACATACATTTCCATTAAATAAGAATTAACACAAATACATTCACTAAAGACAAACATACTCCATCATACCTTCACCAAATCAATACTTTATTAGTTAAAATCAAAACTTCCCACATTAAATAAGCTAGTATACTATTTGACTGATTAACCACTTTTATAAATCCAAACTCAATCATATGTTCCTTCTAAGTTCACAAAACTCTTCTCAACTCCATCTCTTAAACACTTACATCCTTTATCAAAACGTTATGTACTCAATCCCTTACTTATATTCTTTATCCTATAAATCTATTTCCAATTCCAAACCTCAACATAATCAATGTAATCTGTCACAATCCTTTCCAATTCCAATTCTCTGCTTAAGCATTAACAAACAAGTTATTGACAAATTCAAATCTACAAACAATAATCCATCACATATTACTAACTAATCATAGCTAACATAAGACTCTATTTTTGTACCTTCCACTTAATAAAAGTCTCTTTATGTCCTTAAACATTATCTTAAAATTCTTGAATTTATCACCATATATAACACTTAATAACATTACTAAGTTCAATCCAATTCTTATAAAAATGTAACCTAAAATTTACCAAAGTAACAACTTAGAATAACAACCTTCTTATATGCTTACCATCTAAACTTTACCACTATCAACCCTAAACAACCACCAAATACACATATACATTAAACCTCAAACTTGTAGTATTACATACCTCTAATTTATAGATTTTAAGGTTCTCTAACCATGTCGTAGGTTCAAGAACCCAAAGATCCAATGTCACTATCAATTCATGGATCATTCCCTCATTATCTGTATTTTACTCATGATTTCATTCAATTCTAGGTGAAAGTAAATCACCATCACCATTATTTCTTAATCCTTATAGCTTTAATCATCACCCATCCATATCCAAAATCCACAATTAATTTCACATTTCATTCAAATTACTATTCCACTAATAATCATCCAATCCAACCTTAGCCCTATTTTCCAAGAATCAGACAAAATCTCCCAATTCACAATAAGCTAAATAATCAAGTTTTATAAAATTTGGCTAACCTTTCCAATATCATCTCTATGTATAATAACCCATAACCACTAACTAAAAATCCCATATACTCAAATAAACTAGCATTCTTAGACTTATTAACGAACTTAAAATTTCGCCCCAATCCTTAGAATTTTCTAAATCCACAAACACACATTTAAAAGCTGGAAGTTTCAGCATGTCCCTAATTGAATTTTACCTCTCCAACCACCTGGTTATCAAAAACTAAAGGGCTGAACAGTTTTAAACACACATGCCTCAACATTCATTTCTTCTCTTCACAACCAATACTATACTAACACTATACACAGTTCCAGCCAAATTAAAGCAGTAACAAATTTTCGACAACCCATTATAACTATCATATCCCAAAACAGAACATAAACTCATTCACCCCCATTAATCAGTCTAAAATTTCATTAAAATCTGTCCAGCCAGTGGAAGAACATACAATTACATTGCCAAGTTCATATGCAAGCATCTTAAACACATTATTTGTACTTTACAAATTATTATCGACCTCCATTCTTTCTAAATCAGATTGGCAATTAATGTAAAAACAACCATGGTTACTGTAAAGTACATTCAATCAAACATGACATCTTTTAACTAACACAATCAACATCAATACACAACCATGTATTTTTAATTGAAGATAAATTCCTTAAACACCAAAGAAGCTATCTTTTGTAAATAATCAAATTAAGACTCTAATCTCTTCAATACATCAAAGTATTCAAGCTGTAACTTCAATTTCAACAATTTATAACTCAAAACCCTAACCCCAAATTCAGAACCTTTCTCTCAAATTCGTTCAAATCACAAATAAAGGTTAGGAACGGAAGGAAAAATGTTACCTAAACTTGTTGTTGACCTTCCATGACTCACCGGAGTTTCGCCGTCGCCGGAAACCCGCCGGAAATCGGCCATTTAGGTGTCTGGCCGAGATTCAGAAGGAAAGAGAAAGAACAGTGAGAAAATGAAGTTGCAACAAGAAGGAAATTCATAAAAATGAAAGAGCAAAGACCCCTCACCACTTGCCGCCATTGTCCGCCGGAAAACAACAGCGCTGGCACCGGAAAACTCGCCGGAAAACGCGAGGAGAGAAGTGAGACCAAGAAGAACAGATCGAGCAAACCATCCCAAATTTCTCAGTAACCCACACGATTTAGCAACTTTGATTGAAAAGATGAAGAAGTTTGGATGGGGAAATGGTGAGAGGGAGAGGGAGGGCGGTCGAAAACGAAGGGGAGGGGGAGGAGAAGTGTCGGCCGAGAAAAATGAGAAAGGAAGGAGAAGAGAAGTGGTCGGCTTAAGAGAAGGAGAGATGAAGGGGACTGATGTTGAGGGAGGGGCCGGCGCCGCCGTCGCCCAGGGCCGCCGGGAAAGGAAGGAGAATAGAAGAAGGGAGGGATCGGAGGCGGAGGGAGTTCGATGGGGGGGGGTCGGCGGCTTTTTATATTGGAAGGTAAGGGTGTGTTTGGTTTACTGAAATAAGGAGGTTCTCTGATGATTTGTAGCCCAAACTTGCCATAGTGTACTCTTTTAATTCTAAAACCATTTAAACCAGCCTCCAATCTTTTTAAACTTCAAAACATTTTTAGCTTTACCATTCCCTCATATTTCAAACTCTTCATTTCTTAATTATTTATATGCATATTAATTACTCAAAATTTCCAAAATATCCCAAAAATTCCTAAAAATTCCAAAATTTTCAACTTCTCCATTTATTATTTCCCAAAACACTCATTGATCCTATATTAAATTTTTCAGGATGTTACAATTCTACCCCTCTTAATTAATTTCGTCCTCGAAATTAGTAGAAATTATCATTAAATACAAGGGAAAAGAACAGTTTCTTGGATTAATGATCCCATCTCAAGAAAAAGAAAAAGGAATTTGGTTATAAGTAAGGAAGACTGAACTCATTGGCAAATGAGAATTCATTGCCATAAGTGTCATCCATATGACACCGCAGAGATGCTATCGATGATTTAGAAGAACTATGAACACTTTAACTAAGGTTGTTGTCGCAGTTTTCTGGTCAAATGTAGTCAAGTGCGAAGTAGGAAAGATGTTTCTTACGATAAAGGTGAGATTAAGGATACTAGACCCCATTCTCAAGTTCATTAAAAGTTTAAAAGAGGTGAAATCAAGTCAGATTGACTTGAATGTATATAACCTTTTGAACAAGGTTAGAAACACTACGCCAGAAAACTAGGAGTATAACTAAAATTCTATTTAAAATCACAATTAATTCTGCTATACTAGCAGATTACTGAACAAATCTGTCAGAAATCACAATATACCAGCAGTAGCACAATCAATTTCACTACAAAAATCTAATGCAATAGAGCATAACTGATGCACGAATCTAACACACTATAAAATCCAATCTTCTTTATATCCATTCCAGTACTTGCAGCAATAAAAGTAAACATTCTCTAACTCATTATTCGTTTTTCATAGACAAAGTCATATTCAAATATGTATGAGAATTCCCATTTCAATGAGAATTTATTCAGCCAAGTAGAGAAAAAGGAAATGAAACTAATTCCTATAATCTAAACTTGATTTCAAAGCCTACTAGAATTTAAAGTACATCAAACAAAACTTTTAAAGGGACCATTCAGCCAATATCTAAAAAGACAACACCATTTGAGACGCCCCAACCAAATCAGCATTCACCACTAAAACTTAATCATGATTCATATATATCTATATATTCACAATCATAATCGTTATTTCACAAGCCATTCGTAGATCTCCATCAATCAAAGTTAACTCCACTCAAAGCAAAACACAACTTCATAATCTCGGATTAAACATGTGAAGTGATTATACTCATTCAATTCCATTATCATAAATTCTTCCTCATAAATCTAACTGATACAAGCAAATATATATTCAAATCAACCCAAGTCTGTACATATAAGTATGATTGTACATACAACACCACCATCATACAATCAACTTAATCCTCGTAACTCTAAGTCGTAACTCTATTAATCGTACAAATTGAATCACCAAATCTCATATATTCTATTGACCAATTATAATATTTCATCCTTTTCTAAGTCAATATTAAAGGTTTCAATCTTATGATCAACATATGCAAATAGTTTCCTTTAACTTTTCAATTTAAGCTTGATCACCAAAACAGAGTGAAATTCACCTATGTTCAAAACCAATACAAACAACAAGCATTTAGCTACATAAAAACAAACTACATGCACACATTTCCTTTATCATTTTAAAAGTCAAAAATGAGGAAGATAACATGTAGATCCGTGTTAGCAACCAAATAAATATTGATGAATGTGAACATTAACTATTCATTCCACCTTTATAACTTCTCTGCTTCCCATGTACTTTCCAAATAATTTCAATAAAGAACATAGCATACAACACAAATCACAGACAAATAATACACACCCATACACATAGTATTTGGTCTTAAAGTATCAAAATGGTCCAACATAATACTAACAACCACACAAATAATAAAAACCCGAAGAATTTTAATAAGATTTCATTCAAAAACCATCAAATATGACAAATCGATCCATCAATTAAGCCAACAGTTTAACAAATAAACTAAACATTTAAGCATGGTCAACCAAACTTATTTCATATCACATTGTTTATCAATTGTTGTTTTCCAATTTCCTTAATCCCTTAACCTAATAAGGGATCTCATGATGCCTCGACTATGATTATGGCCGGCACATAACTATACTCGAGACCCCAGAGAAGCATCCTTATTTCGCTATTTTTCCTAAATTCTTATACATATCAACATTATTTCGTTATTCTTTCTATGTTCATCTCAATCTCTCCACAGTACCTATTCAATTTCTCTTATCACTCTCTCCCCACTACGGGATGAGCGATAATCCTCTCAAAAAGGCCAGATATTCATGCACAGAAGGAAGGGAATACTAAGACTGTATATTGCCAATCTATATGCAATGCAGCACAGTCCAGGGTTATCGTATACCAAATACTGATAACCAAGTTGTGATACCAAGTTGTGACATATCGTTACTAATTTCCTGATTAATTCAATAATACCGTTACTAACTATGATAGAAAAATGATTTCCATAATATCAATAAATCTATCATAGTTAGAAAAGAATATTCTAATGACTAAATTATTATCCATGATAGAAATGAATAAACTAATACAACCTGAATACTATCATGGATAATTAATAGCTAACCATGTTAGAAAAGAATCACCTAACATGGTTAGAAAAATGAGCAACCTGATGTCCAATAATATCAAATACACATAAATATATGCGGAAGCGAATGCAGGCCTATACAAATTGGCAATATACAATTCTAGATAAACTATATAACTTCTACTACCTAATTCCCTTTCCTGATGCTCGCGCCTGTGCATGAATACCTGCAAAAATGTCAGTAATCGTAGGATGAGACAATTTTGTCCCAGTAATCACCGCTTAACTCACTATAACAGTGAGATGTGCGGTAGTAAGGGCGTCTAAAGGGTACCACAGTTTAAAATAAATATATATATATATATATACAAGAACCAAGTTTTCTTCCATTTACCATTCTATAACCTCGGTCACGTCCAAAACGTATCAAATCCACACAGTCACTATTATAGATCTCATATACATATTTCTCCTCATTGTAAATCTCATTCGCACTTTCGCAATTCCAACTTCTCAGCTCACAATCATGTACAATCCTAGTGCTCTACTCATGCCATCCCGGAGGCACTACACTCGAGCCCTATATATGTTCCGAATGAATTGACACTGTGCCCCTCTCAAAAGTGAGGGGGCAATTTCCCTCTCTGGTAACCCCATGAGAGGGAAACCCCAATCTGTCTCCAATCAGAAAGGGAGCAGTCTCTGTCTCCAATCAGATGACTGCTGGTCACAGTCTCCAATCTGCTGACCAATGGTCACAGTCTCCAATCTGTCGACCCGTACAAATAACCGTTGATTGGCCTATCAACCGGTTATCATCGCGCGATGGTACATAAATAGCAGTGTCATGCAATGCTCACCATATCCCTATCTATCTCATCCACCATAATCAACTTTCAACCAAAGTTCCATTCAATATCACAAACTCATTCAATATCTCGATCATCACATCTTATGTCTTCCACAACATAACTTTCAAAATCTCCATTCAATAACTAACTTCTTATTCTATCCTCATGACATCTCAAACCACAACCTGAACATTATTCCTATATACCTTTCACGCCATTCCAGATCAATGGTCACCACCAGACAGGATAATACATATAGCAAGTCAAATTCTTTATATGAAAGTAATCATGTCTGAAAGGCACCCGATAGCCTATTTTGTAGAAAAATAACTTTCAAAGATAATATATAGATAATGAGGGTGAGAAAGGGTTTTCAAAATCCCCAACTAACGTCACCCTCAATGTTATAGTAAGGTAAGTGTGATTACCTGTCGCCCTTAGCAATCCATTGCCTTTCCTTCTCTTTACCATGTCTTGAGAAGTATTTGTATATCACATTCTTTCCTATTATTTCAGCATGTAAGGATAATACATTAATAATCATTTTAAGCTATATATTAAATAACGTCGCTCTCATCACTACCCAATCTTCCCATTTATATATATCCTATCTTAATGGACCACATCAAACGTAAACACACCACTACAACTAAGCATTTTGTATATGAACTCAAACGCCAGAGAACAATAAACATACATTTCCATTAAATAAGAATTAACACAAATACATTCACTAAAGACAAACATACTCCATCATACCTTCACCAAATCAATACTTTATTAGTTAAAATCAAAACTTCCCACATTAAATAAGCTAGTATACTATTTGACTGATTAACCACTTTTATAAATCCAAACTCAATCATATGTTCCTTCTAAGTTCACAAAACTCTTCTCAACTCCATCTCTTAAACACTTACATCCTTTATCAAAACGTTATGTACTCAATCCCTTACTTATATTCTTTATCCTATAAATCTATTTCCAATTCCAAACCTCAACATAATCAATGTAATCTGTCACAATCCTTTCCAATTCCAATTCTCTGCTTAAGCATTAACAAACAAGTTATTGACAAATTCAAATCTACAAACAATAATCCATCACATATTACTAACTAATCATAGCTAACATAAGACTCTATTTTTGTACCTTCCACTTAATAAAAGTCTCTTTATGTCCTTAAACATTATCTTAAAATTCTTGAATTTATCACCATATATAACACTTAATAACATTACTAAGTTCAATCCAATTCTTATAAAAATGTAACCTAAAATTTACCAAAGTAACAACTTAGAATAACAACCTTCTTATATGCTTACCATCTAAACTTTACCACTATCAACCCTAAACAACCACCAAATACACATATACATTAAACCTCAAACTTGTAGTATTACATACCTCTAATTTATAGATTTTAAGGTTCTCTAACCATGTCGTAGGTTCAAGAACCCAAAGATCCAATGTCACTATCAATTCATGGATCATTCCCTCATTATCTGTATTTTACTCATGATTTCATTCAATTCTAGGTGAAAGTAAATCACCATCACCATTATTTCTTAATCCTTATAGCTTTAATCATCACCCATCCATATCCAAAATCCACAATTAATTTCACATTTCATTCAAATTACTATTCCACTAATAATCATCCAATCCAACCTTAGCCCTATTTTCCAAGAATCAGACAAAATCTCCCAATTCACAATAAGCTAAATAATCAAGTTTTATAAAATTTGGCTAACCTTTCCAATATCATCTCTATGTATAATAACCCATAACCACTAACTAAAAATCCCATATACTCAAATAAACTAGCATTCTTAGACTTATTAACGAACTTAAAATTTCGCCCCAATCCTTAGAATTTTCTAAATCCACAAACACACATTTAAAAGCTGGAAGTTTCAGCATGTCCCTAATTGAATTTTACCTCTCCAACCACCTGGTTATCAAAAACTAAAGGGCTGAACAGTTTTAAACACACATGCCTCAACATTCATTTCTTCTCTTCACAACCAATACTATACTAACACTATACACAGTTCCAGCCAAATTAAAGCAGTAACAAATTTTCGACAACCCATTATAACTATCATATCCCAAAACAGAACATAAACTCATTCACCCCCATTAATCAGTCTAAAATTTCATTAAAATCTGTCCAGCCAGTGGAAGAACATACAATTACATTGCCAAGTTCATATGCAAGCATCTTAAACACATTATTTGTACTTTACAAATTATTATCGACCTCCATTCTTTCTAAATCAGATTGGCAATTAATGTAAAAACAACCATGGTTACTGTAAAGTACATTCAATCAAACATGACATCTTTTAACTAACACAATCAACATCAATACACAACCATGTATTTTTAATTGAAGATAAATTCCTTAAACACCAAAGAAGCTATCTTTTGTAAATAATCAAATTAAGACTCTAATCTCTTCAATACATCAAAGTATTCAAGCTGTAACTTCAATTTCAACAATTTATAACTCAAAACCCTAACCCCAAATTCAGAACCTTTCTCTCAAATTCGTTCAAATCACAAATAAAGGTTAGGAACGGAAGGAAAAATGTTACCTAAACTTGTTGTTGACCTTCCATGACTCACCGGAGTTTCGCCGTCGCCGGAAACCCGCCGGAAATCGGCCATTTAGGTGTCTGGCCGAGATTCAGAAGGAAAGAGAAAGAACAGTGAGAAAATGAAGTTGCAACAAGAAGGAAATTCATAAAAATGAAAGAGCAAAGACCCCTCACCACTTGCCGCCATTGTCCGCCGGAAAACAACAGCGCTGGCACCGGAAAACTCGCCGGAAAACGCGAGGAGAGAAGTGAGACCAAGAAGAACAGATCGAACAAACCATCCCAAATTTCTCAGTAACCCACACGATTTAGCAACTTTGATTGAAAAGATGAAGAAGTTTGGATGGGGAAATGGTGAGAGGGAGAGGGAGGGCGGTCGAAAACGAAGGGGAGGGGGAGGAGAAGTGTCGGCCGAGAAAAATGAGAAAGGAAGGAGAAGAGAAGTGGTCGGCTTAAGAGAAGGAGAGATGAAGGGGACTGATGTTGAGGGAGGGGCCGGCGCCGCCGTCGCCCAGGGCCGCCGGGAAAGGAAGGAGAATAGAAGAAGGGAGGGATCGGAGGCGGAGGGAGTTCGATGGGGGGGGGGGGTCGGCGGCTTTTTATATTGGAAGGTAAGGGTGTGTTTGGTTTACTGAAATAAGGAGGTTCTCTGATGATTTGTAGCCCAAACTTGCCATAGTGTACTCTTTTAATTCTAAAACCATTTAAACCAGCCTCCAATCTTTTTAAACTTCAAAACATTTTTAGCTTTACCATTCCCTCATATTTCAAACTCTTCATTTCTTAATTATTTATATGCATATTAATTACTCAAAATTTCCAAAATATCCCAAAAATTCCTAAAAATTCCAAAATTTTCAACTTCTCCATTTATTATTTCCCAAAACACTCATTGATCCTATATTAAATTTTTCAAGGATGTTACAATATATGTTTTTAATAATTAAAAGAGATATAAAAATAGAAGAATTAAATTATCCGCAATCTCTCTTCAGTCTCGTGCCCTTCCCCCACAACACAAAAAAAAAAAAACAAAACCACCTCTCAATTAGTATAAAAGTATTTTGATGAAATAATTTTGTGCAAGGGAATGTTGTAAAGGATAAAAGAGATATGTAATATTTAAAGTAATATTATTACCACCGATCCTTTGCTCAGTTTGAAACTTTTTGAGATAATAGTTTTTGCTTGTAAATAATAAGTGCGCAGGAAATTGTTTTGATGTTTTTGAATGGGGAATGTGTGAACTCTTATCCCAAATTGGAGTTGTTGCATTTTTGAATCAATTTGACCATTGGTTTTATTGAAAAGATGTATGAAAGTACAATAATAGAAATATGTTGCTTGATTAAGTGATTTGTGAAAGGTGTATCTATATGTCAATGTTAAAGCAAACATTCCCCTGCTTCTATTGAACAAACTAAGCACAAATGGAGTAAGAGTTGTTTGATAGATTTTGTGAAAGAAATTTGTAATAATTCAATGCATGTATTCTCTCTCATTTGATTAGTCAAGAAAGAAATGATGAATGAAAGAAAAAGGGGAAACTAGAAAAAGAAGAAAAAAAGTATGAAAAAAATGTTACAATAAGACTAGGAGTACAAAGAATCAATTTGAGATAAGTTTTAAGGAATTTTAAGCTTCTTGGAAGAAAATTTTGTATATGAGTGAATATAATGAAATGTAGTTATTTATCTCAAGATATTTGAACTCACTTTTCTCATTCTTTCAAATAGACTTAAAACCCCTAGCCTCATTACAAGCCTTGAAAGCCCTCTTGATTTTGAATTTATGTGTCACAGGTTGAGAAAGGAGAAGGATGAAGAAAAAAGAGGGGAAATTTGAAAATGAGAGTTTATACATACATTGAATTATTACAAGAAGCTGGAGCAAAATCTGGATAATCTTCGTTAACTCCAACACACACACACTAGTTCAAAGATCTTAGAAAATCTATTTTAAAATTGAGATGCATACATCTTTAAATATAGCTCATACATTCTAAGAATCAAATAAAAGAGCAACATGTGAGAATAAGTAATTAAATCAAACCAAGGATAACATATGGTCAAATTATAAATATTTCTGAATTGCTTGAGGACAAGCAAGGACTCAAGTTTGGGGGAGTGATAAGCTCCATAATTGTACACACATTACATCTGAATTTTCTGATTCATCACTTCAAATATGATGACCTCACTTCTGAGGCGCAAGTGTGACACCATTTTGTCTGCTGCAACCCTAAGTCGACCACCCACACCAGTGACCTTTCCAAAGAGATGACCCTTCTCATTTACCTGCTCAATTAAGAAGCAAAGAATTTAGGCTGATTTCATCATCTATAATAGTATTATCGCTTCCTGTAAGAGGTCCAGGTCAGCCATGGTGTTCCCGCATTTAATTTCTGATAGATACATGTCATGCGGTGTAGCCGATATAGATTCTGATCCCCACTTCCCTCATAATGGTCAGTACACATGATTGTGTTACTCTATCTCCAGCGAAGGGAGGGAGGCCTGAGGCACCTTAGCTGAGTCTCCAAACACTATATGATGCCCTTTTGAGGATAGAGGGGGGCATGACCGAACCGCATTAAAAGCGGGCCAGCCCGACCCGACCCGTTTCTAATGCGGGTCAGGAATATCATAACCCTACCTATACATACTAATAGATGAGTCAGCCCGACCCGACCCGAATTTCAAGTTATGTTATTTTGAAAAATTAAAATTAACATTAAATCAGTAAAGTAAGTAAAAAAAAATTTGTGACAACATCATTTACCAATAAAGTAAATTAATAGTATTATCTGGCTAAATTTCAAAACTATAATGTAAACATATTCAAAACAGTTTATGACTTTCAAAGATCTTTAACATAAGTCATCTAATTTTTAATCGGCAAACTATATATTCTTTAATCTCCAACTTGGTATTTTTTGTTGTTGCCACAACAAAGCTAAAATATCTATAACATATTACAATGTCAAAAGACTTTTCTACTCTTTTTTTCAATCTCATGTGAGAAACCTCATATCTAAGAACATATATTCATGTCAAAACACTTCTCTGCTCTTCTTCTTTCTTCCTCATACACTTAATATATATTTAAACTCACATATTTACATTACATGCTTCAAAACAAAAATCTGAAATCTCACACATTTCAAAACAAAACCTAAAAATAAACTCAAATTGAAGATGAAAAGAAAGAAGAAGACGTGAAAGAATAAAAGAAGGAATATGAGTTTTAATTTTAGATGAGTTTTATAAGAAATGACAGATGATTTTGTTTTAAAAAAGTAAGCGGGCCAACTTGCCAATTTGACGAGTTAGCCCGACCCAACCCGATTTAATTGGGCCAGCAGCACGACCCGACCCGATATCAGCGGGTCTCAATTTCTTTGGCCTCCCTATTTTTTAAAGCGGATTGGGTTGAACCTGACGGGTCGGATTGAAAATCCCACCTCTAATCAACAACATACCAAGAAATAAAACAAACACATAAACCAATGTATAAAACACTACCAAAGGGTATGACAACACAACATAGGCCTCTAGTTTTAGATGTACGTATGACATTTAAGCGGCCAAGGCGGCGAGAATTGTTACAACCTCGAATTAAATGGTGGCAGTTGAAAGGAGAGAACATGGGGACTTTTATAAATAGATTGACAAATGAATGTGTTTGGGAGAAGGATGGGTGTGCTAATGCATTGTGGAATGACATGTTTGTGATGGTTCGAAAAGTTGCCAGAGAAATTTTGGGCGAATCAACGGGTATTATGAGGCGTGATAAGGAGACCTGGTGGTGGAATGATAAAGTCCAAGAGAAAATTAAGCTTAAGAAACAATGTTTCAAGGATATACACATGTGTGATAATGAGAAAAATTGGGAGAAGTATCGCTTAGCGAAAAAGGAAGCGAAAAGCGCAGTGAGCGAAGCTCGTTCTACAGCATTTGAGGAGTTTTATAAAGAGTTAGGGACAAAGTCTGGGGAACAAAAAATTTATCAGATAACAAAGATCAAGGAGCGAAAATCAAGGGATTTAGATCAGGTGAGATGCATAAAGGATGAAGGAGGTAAAGTCTTGGTATTAGATGACGATATTAAGGATAGATGGAAGAGTTACTTTTATAAGTTGTTCAATGACAAAGATGAAACTTTGAATCATGAGTTAGATGATTTGGAGAGTAGTGACAGTAACATCAACTTCACATTCTATCGTAGGATTAGAGTTAGAGAGGTTAAGGATGCTCTTAGGAAAATGACAAGTGGCAAAACTGTGGGACCTGATGGCATTCCTATTGAAGTCTGGAAATGTTTGGGAGAAAGGAGTGTATTGTGGCTTACTAAGTTATTTAATGAGATTCTAAGGTCTAAGAAAATGCCAGATGCGTGGAGAAAAAGTACATTAGTCCTTATTTATAAGAACAAAGGAGATATTCAAAGCTGTGAAAATTATAGAGGAATAAAACTTATGAGTCATACAATGAAGTTGTGGGAAAAAGTGATTGAGCGTAGGTTACGAGCTGAGACTAGCATATCAAAGAATCAATTTGGTTTCATGCCAAGTAGGTCAACAACAGAAGCAATTTACCTACTTAGAGGATTAATGGAAAAATATCGAAGTAAAAGAAAGGATTTACATATGATTTTTATTGATCTAGAAAAAGCATATGACTGTGTGCCAAGAGACGTTCTTTGGAAAGCTTTGGAGAAAAAAGGGGTTCGAGTTGGGTATATTAGAGTCATTCAAGATATGTATGAGGGGGTAGTGACCAGCGTTAGAACACCTGGAGGAGAAACAACTGACTTCCCAATTAGAATTGGATTGCATCAAGGTTCGGCGTTGAGCCCATATTTGTTCAACATAGTTTTGGATGTTCTAACTGCAAGTATTCAAGAAGACATTCCTAAATGCATGCTTTTCGCAGATGATGTAGTCCTCTTAGGAGACTCGAAGAGAGAAATTAATCAGAAACTTGAGTTATGGAGGATGACTTTGGAGTTAAAGGGTTTTCGTCTAAGTAGGGGTAAGACAGAATATATGCATTGTTGCTTTGACAATACACAAACTCATGATGATACCGAAATTAATTTGGGAAACCAGACTATACAACAAGTGGACAAGTTTAGGTATTTAGGATCAATTATACAGAAAGATTGTGAAGTTGACAGCGACGTTAATAATAGAATTGAGGCTGGTTGGGTTAAATGGAGAAAAGCTACTGGGATTATTTGTGATCGTAAGGTTAAAGAAAAGATAAAAGGGAAGTTTTATCGGACAGCTATTAGACCTGCGATGTTATATGGTAGTGAATGTTGGGCTCTTAAAAAGAAACATGAACATAAGATGGGGGTGGCAGAGATGAGAATGTTGAGATGGATGTGTGGTCATACAATAAAGGATAGGATATACAATGATCATATTCGAGAAAGAGTTGGGGTAACATCAATTACGACAAAAATGGCAGAAAGTCGCTTGAGGTGGTTTGGGCACGTTCAAAGAAGAGAATTATATGAGCCAGTAAGAATAGTGGATCAAATGGTTTGGAGTCCTTACAAGAGAGGGAGAAGGAGACCGAACAGAACTCTCAACGACATTATCCAACGAGATCTTTTGCTCAATATATCACCAAACATGACAATTGACCGAACACAATGGCGCCGTGTGATCCATGTAGCCGACCCCACCTAGTTGGGATAAGGCTTTGTTGTTGTTGTTGTGTGTGTGTGTGTGTATATATATATATATATATATATACACACACACACCTCCCCTCTAATACCAATAGGCCCTAAAGAAAAAAAAACTTATTTATTATGTCTTCTTTGTTGGAATAGTTTAAAAGAAAAGTTATATATTTGAGAGATCGACAACGTATATCCGTATAAAAACCAAAATAAATACATCAAATAGCTCTAATTTTATAATACATAATCAACCATTTTGTTAGCACATTAATAGATATTAATCCAGACAAACATTATTTCAGGTTTGTTGGTTTCAAATGAGATTAGTTCCTTGATTTAAATCTTATTTTAAAAATATACTTCTCAGTCTTAATTATAAGATCTCTTTAACATTTTTAGAGAAATTAATGATGCAAAATTAATCACTTGAAATTGTTTATTATTATTGTTTTTTCTCAAAACTGGTTTATTCTACTTATAAACTAATCTATAATATAATTATATATGACATATGTTATAATTTAGTGGTATAATTTGCTTCCTAAACTTTCATAAAAATAGTTTATAGGGTCTTATATATTTAGGACTGAATCCATAGTAACTTAATTGTCACTTGTTGCATTATTCGTACCTACCATCCATATGCATATCTATGTGCACGTTGTCAACAGGGTAGCTTGCAAAGCACATTTGAGAGATTTATTGTGCATGGTAATGAAAAGAGAGCATATTGAGCCGGTGCTGCTTGTAGCAGTCATGGGTACCACCGAACCTATCATGTGAGGGTTGCTTTATGAGTGAAGAAAGCTGTTACACCTAAAAATATTTGTTGTCAGTACAGTTGTGTTATACTCCCTCCGTTCCTAAATATAAGACCCAGATAACTTTTTTTTTGAAAGATTAAGGTTGCGAAATAGGTTATTAAATGATGACATATTTGATATCTTTTTAGATTATCCATTAGCTTATAGGTAAAATAAACTAGTTTAAGAGAAAAAATTAGGTAAATCAATTTATAATTAACTTATTTTTTGCTTTTTTTAGGATTTTTCAAAAAAGTCATCTAGATCCTATATTTAGGAACGGAGGGAGTACAAAATAAGAATAAATACAACCATGGTACATCTGCACGTTACAACATCCTGTGGAAATGTACAATATAGTTTATTAGTGTCAATCACTTGTAGTTAGTTAACTAATTAACTTAAAAAATTAAAAACTTATTTTAGTTGGCTTATGTTATTATTTAGTAAATAAATACTCTATAAGTTTTCTTTATAAACCCCATCTTTTAATAAACATATTATTCAATTAATAGAAATAATTTTAAAAAATTAAGAAATATAAGGTACAATAGGTTAGATTTTACATTTAGAAGCAAAGCAATTTAGCCAACTAGATTGCATACTTATTAGATTACGAGAAGTTGTTTATAAGGAAATGTTTCAAAATTTTTTGCTCATATTAATGCTTGATATGTTTTCAATCATAGAAAAATACAGGTATACAATAGTGTATCCCTAAATTAAAGTATTAATAGTTAAAGGCATGCAAGGACCAACCCAAGAACTGTCACTGAGAGTACAAGGCCAATAAGGCGTACATAACATAATATATTAAGGACTACAACAGAACAATCAATAACTAGCATGCATGAGGAGGATTAAAGAGCCATGCGTGAGTGTTGTATTTGAGCCCCACACTATCTTCAGTAACAAATGTTGAAAGATTGATCAACCAGCTATTTGAAGGCGTGAAGATGTACGTGCAACCAATGTGTCACGTACGCCACCACCGTACGACCTTTAATCTCTCCAAAAGTCTCATTACACAGATACCAACACTAGACGTAGAAGTCCTCCTAGATTCAACATGATCCAATGATCGGACACATAAGAAAGATCAATTGACGCAAAGCCCTTCAAAAGTTGTGCATAGGCGGAAGGATGCTGATCAAAACAAGGCCCCAAATAAATTACAAAGTAAAAGCTGAAAGGAACTAAAACAAAATACTACTATATCAAGTAGCCTAAGAAGATTCTTGAGCGCCAAAACACTACTCATTATATGGTAGCTAGGTGAGCTGTGCTTCATCCTCCAACGCCGTTTTTGCAGCCGTTTATCATAGAACCACATTGAAATAATAATATGCTCAAATGGGATTCAACGATTTACATAAGCTTCATTATTATGTGCTTGACTAAGAGTTTAAGACCATGCCTCATGAAATTCGAATGTCTATTTAGGAATAACTGTGTGTAAAATTCTTCTTGTAATGCCACTATGTGTGTGTTTAAATGATAAATCTTCACGCACTTGCTTACTGGGACACTAACCATGATAGAAGAAGTTTAATAAAATAATTTAACATCTTTTTTATTTCTCAAGGGTATCCCATGTGTCAAGTGGGACTAATCTTTCGCTGTTCTGAAGTCCCATGTAGGGGTAGACAGCTGGCCTGTGAATTTAAAATAATTTAACATCTATCATGGTTAGAAAGTATTTTTCTTATTAAATAGGATATCCATGATAAAAAGAAATTTTTTAAATAAAAGATTATCATGGATGTTAAAATTTTATCACTTACTCCCTTTCCCAAATATAAGACTACATTCAAATTTCAATTTTCTCTTAAATATACAAAATCAATTTCTAATTTTTCCAATTTTCCACCAAATTAACCATAATAATGCTTATCTATAATACTGAGAAAAAAAGCTTATTTATAATAAACAAACAAGAGAGGGAGAATGAAGATAAAGGTATATGGTTAGGGTCAATTAATATTATCACGTACTAATAATAAACTTAACTAATATCCTTAATCTAATAAAATTAGGCAAAATAGTCTTTTATTTAGGATTTGAGGGAGTATTTCACAAATAAACTGTTTATTTGTGAAATAAAATGCTCATACTAACGTTGATATTAAAATTTAGGGTAAAGGAGCAAATATGGCCCCCAAGTAACCACCAAGGAGCGCTGAGGACCCTAAACTAACCACAGGCCCGGATCTGTACCCCAAGTAACCAAGATGTTAAAAAAATACCCCGGTTGGACGGTCAACTACGTTTGACCGTTACCTTGCTTATTTGGATGCCACGCGAGCTCCTGCTGTGCCACCTCTGCATGCCACGTGGCATGTTAGTTTAGGGTACTCAGCGCTCCTTGGTGGTTACTTGGGGGACAGATTTGCTCCTTTACCCAAATTTTAAATTTGTATCCATCAAATTCTTTTGATAAGATTCAATTAAATACTTAAATATTTAGGAAGGGTAATTAGAATTAGTTAACTTATGATTAAGTTTGGCATTAGATAAAAGATGTTAATTAACACTATTAATGTTATATTATGTTACAACATTCAAATTTCATTTGTACATGCTTTCAGTAGGGAAAAAAATTTGAGCGAGAAATGACAAAAGAAAACTTATTAAATTATTCTTAAAAATAGTTTTATTGCTATAAAACAAGAATTCCCACTTAGTATATCCAATCTATAGCCACTTAATATCAAACCTCATTCGAGTAATTTGAGTAATTACCTACGTTTCTCAACTAGTTATTTGAGATATATGAGTAGTTAATGGGGTTTTGAAATGTCTCAAAGTAATGGAAAATTCTAGCAATTAAAAGCGATACTCGAGTAGTTACCTATGTTACTAAACTAGTTATATGCGATACATGAGTAGTGAATGGATTTTTTTCATTTTTCCTAAATTTCATTTTAGACAAATTGACGACTATATCTTATTTGTGAAATGAAAAAAATTCATTCACTACTCATGTATCGCATATAACTAGTTTAGTAACATAGGTAACTACTCGAGTATCGCTTTTAATTGCTAGAATTTTCCATTACTTTGAGACATTTCAAAACCCCATTAACTACTCATATATCTCAAATAACTAGTTGAGAAATGTAGGTAATTACTCAAATTACTCGAATGAGATTTGATATTAAGTGGCTATAGATTGGATATACTAAGTGGGAATTCTTGTTTTATAGCAATAAAACTATTTTTAAGAATAATTTAACAAGTTGTCTTTTGTCATTTCTCGCTCAAATTTTTTTCCCTACTAAAAGCATGTACAAATGAAATTTGAATGTTGTAACATAATATAACATTTATAGTGTTAATTAACATCTTTTATCTAATGCCAAACGTAATCATAAGTTAACTAATTCTAATTATCTTTCCTAAATATTTAAGTATTTAATTGAATCTTATCAAAAGAATTTGATGGATACAAATTTAAAATTTGGGTAAAGGAGCAAATCTGGCCCCCAAGTAACCACCAAGGAGCGCTGAGTACCCTAAACTAACATGCCACATGGCATGCAGGCACAGCAGGAGCTCGCGTGGCATCCAAATAAGCAAGGTAACGGTCAAACGTAGTTGACCGTCCAACCGGGATATTTTTTTAACATCTTGGTTACTTGGGGTACAGATCCGGGCCTGTGGTTAGTTTAGGGTCCTCAGCGCTCCTTGGTGGTTACTTGGGGGCCAGATTTGCTCCTTTACCCTAAAATTTATATAAATTAGCAACGTTAGCTATAGTATGAGCCTAACATGGTTATAAAAATTATTATATAAATTATCCAACCATATTTGAAATTCACCTAACGTTGTTATTAAAATTTCTCATAAAAAATATTAGAGTATGACCCTATTTTTCCCTTCAAGTAACCACCATAGACTATTGGGCACCATAAATTAAGACCTGATACAATTTCACCCGTAATCAAAGTGGTCCAATTTTCCCTTGACTAAATAGACCCACCAATGAGCCTTGTCCAAGTGTCAACATTACATTCGTCAGAGTAAAATTGGACCACTTTGGTTACTTCAAGGGTGAAATTATATCCATTGTTAATAAGGTGCCCAGTGGTCAATGTTGATTACTCGAAGGGAAAAATAGGGTCATTGCCCTTGTTTGTAACATGTAAATTTTGACTTTGTGTTTCAGTATCACTTTATCATGCTGTTGGGTTTCGGGCGTACCTGGAGTCCGTAAGATTCTTCAAGTACCCACGCGAAATTGAGACCACCGTTATGAGATCCAATTACGATTTATACGACAGAAACATTTGATAGAGTTAGAGAGAAGAGAGAAGAGAGGATGATCACTTTTTCAAGAGATTCTGTATTGAATGTTCTTTTCTTCTATAGAGTCTTCCCCTATTTATAACTTGCTTCATAATGGAAGTTATACTCAGTTTGGGAAAAATAATCACTTGAACCCATAATTTTCCCATATTTGCATATTTGCCCCAAATTCTTATTGGGCTTGCATTTGGGTCCTAATCCACCAAGTGTGGACTAGGTAATTTCCTACACATGCATACAAGGATAATGAATGCATGTTGGGGTTTGGATCTTAAAAATGAAATTAAAGCTGTAGCTTTAAAATTGAAGCTTATATATACATATATCTATGTCGTTTGTTTTTTAACGACACAGTGAATTCTGAAGTTTATATTGGCGGTACTTATTATGTTAATTTTTCCGACAATAACATAGCAAGTAAATAGATAAAATAACTTCGACGACGGCCCACCTATTGTGTCTCAAGTATTAAGTATTGCAACCAAAATCAGTTTTTATTTCAGTTGTTGGTATGCAAAAAAGCACTCGAATAAAATGACAATAGATTATGTGGAGGTTTGATAATCACATTCTTTGGTAATTTTGAGGGGTCGTGGTTTTTATATCAAAGATTATTTTAATGGTTTTTATATATTTACATAATACATCAAATGAATAAACACAAAAAAAATAATATTTGTGTTTATATTTAAAAAAAGATAAAGAAATTTAAGTCATTATTGTCATAGTATTGAATATGCTAATGTGAATCCTTTCTTAGTATCAGGTATTAGGGCACAAACATGTTGGTCACATTGCTTCTTCTAGAGAAGCATGCAATGAATAAGTGATTCCACCTGTAAATTTAAGTGGAATTACCCATGGTTTGCTCTCAATTTTTTAATTAAATAATGACATGTGAGAGAATTTTTTTGAAAGAGTCAATGATGCCCTGATGGTTAGATGTTGACAAAGAGTTGAGTTTGAAAAATTATGGCACATGGCCAAGTATTTTGAATGTTGGCAAAATAAATTCCATCATGTTGTTCCTTTCACTTTTTCTTTTTTGCTATAGCAGTTACATAACTTATATTTATATGAGAATTGAGTGAAGTTAATTAGCTTATTTTTATATTTCAAAACAATATCATCTAATGTGATTCTTTTATATATATTCAAAAACTTTCTGGAGTTATATAATCTTGAGGCACAATCAGTATCATACAAAATTTTCTTAACTATGATTTCTCATCAATACTCTCCAAAACTTGAAAGGAGTATCTTTCGAGGAAGTGATGAAACACACATACAAAGCAGCGCAATTAATTGATTACTTAATATTCCAAAGATGCCTCCTATTATGCAACTTGTGAGCACCTCATATCAGTAATTGTTCATGAATTCATTTCAATAATATATTTTTAATTTGAATCCATCTTATCTGCTATAGAGCATCTTTGTAAGTATATCATAAGTTTTAATTTAGTAATGTTACTGATAAACAATGTTCTTTTATAAAGACTTTGATTCTAATTTAGTGTTTCTGTATATCTCATAAAATCTCTCTCTAGAACACAAACAATCCATAATTTTTAATATATACAAATTGGAATTTTTTTTGAATTGAAGACAAATTTAATGATTTAATCACTCTTTAAAATTTCATAAAGTTGATAATGTGACTTTTATCTCATAGGAGAGAGTACTCATTCCGATCCGTAATATAAGAGCGCAGCTGTCAAAAAACATTTTTCTTAAGAAATGATGTAAAAGCTAGTTGAGTGTCTGAGTTAATGCATTTTTCCAATATTGCTCATATTTATTATACTTTTAAGAGATAGAAATATATAAGCATTAATAAATATGAAATTGATTTAAGGGTAAAATAGGAAAAAAAGCATTAAATGAGGAGAGAACGTGAAATGAACTCTTATATTTTGAACTAAAACTATTTAAATTTTAAACTTTTATATTACGGAACGAAGGGAGTATAACAAATATCCAATAATTAGACTTTTTATAGACACTGTTGAGAAAAGAGTTTGGTGTGTTTCACGTAGAAAGAGGCATGGAGATGCTTGTGTCTAAGTTATATATATATATATATATATATATATATATATATATATATATATATATATATATATATAATATGTGGAGAGAGAGAGAGAGAGAGGTGTTTGACTCCGTTGAAAGGGCAATAAAAAACTTCGGTTGCACGCTTGGGGAAGGAAACCCAAGGCGAAGCAAGAGACAAATATGGATGGAACCGAGGGCTTAAATTATTGGACCTTCACTGAATTTGGAGTTCCAAGTTTGGCCTTTTGACTCACTTAGTACTAACTCTTACAGTCTTAGCTTAGCGTCCATTTATGAGTGGTACGACACTTGCCATCCAACCACTAGACATTTTTATGATTTAACTACTAATATGATTAGATTATTTTTTTTTCGTGTGAAACCTGTTTTGGTTTTACTAAAAATTAAGAGCTTTGAGAAAATCTATGGCTTTTATATTTCCAATGCCTTCAAAATTTGAGGATTTTGCTTTCCTTTTATTCTTTTACCAAAATACCCTTTTCATGCATTCCCTCAAGTTCATATATAGGACCTTAATTGCCAAAAAACGTTAATTTCTTAAAAAAATATGTAAAAGTTAACTGAGTGTTTTAAATTAATTCTTTTTTGAATTTTGCTCTCATTTATTATGATACTATTAAAAGAGAGAAATATAAACATTAATAAAATGAAAGAGAGTTAAGCGAAAACTAGGAAAAAATGTATTAAATGGGAAGAGAATGTAAGGATGAGTCTTGTATTTAAGATTAAAATCATTCAAATTTTGGGTTCTTATATTACAGACCGGATGAAATATTTGGGATAAAAACAATTTAAATTTTGGGCTTTTATATTGTGGAATGGAGGGAATGCAAAGTATCAAGACCATGGTCAAGGACAAATGATTCATATATGTATGAATTTGTTGTGGCAGTACATTTAACCTCGCTTAATTTTTTTCTATATTGCTATGTTCTTTCTCTCGTCTATTTTTGTTTGCAGATTATAGATCTATTTGAAAACATACACTTAAATTCTGTTTCTATCATACATAGACCCTATAATATGGGCAAACTTTGCTTATTAAAAAATATTAGTGTGGTAAAAGATATATTGATATGAAAATAAGAAGAAATAAATTCTCTACGGAGCAATGGTAACTTTTAATGAAACAGGCCAGGTAACTTGTCTTTTTCTCCAGTTGATAATTTGTTAATCTAGAGGTCTCATCACTCATTAATCCTATTGATTGTTACATTTGATCTTCTTTAACTGTTTTTACAAGACTCCAAATTGCATTGCTTGATCCACCTTCCTCGCTTACACATCCATAACCTTGTTTTTTTTGTTGCCAAAGAAAGAAGTTCATTGATAAAGGAAGCTTCCAAGTACAAACAATCCAAAAACCAAAGTAAAAGTCTGAAAAAAAAGAAAAGAAACAAACAAGAAAAAAAGACAAATCACAAGTAAATTATTTTCCTCCTCTATAATGAGCAATAAGCAGTCTCAGGTGGTGAGGTGCTCTCACAACAATCGAACGGGCAAGACCCACGTAAGGTCGCTTGAGCAACCCAGTTAGCAACTCCACTTGCCTCTCTTAGAATCCATCTGCAATTTTGGGTTCTGCGTAAGTTACTCAATTAGAGGATGTTCTCAATAGTGTTGAAGCAATTACATTCAATAAACTTGCATTTGTTTTTAAACCAACTTAAAACGATTTTCTATTGTTTTTCTTCTATAGCCAATTCCATCCAAATCATATAAGGTCACCATGAGATTACATATCCATCACATACAACATCCTTATCCCAACTCCTCCCACCGTTATTCTCATGAATTCCATTTAATTGGTGGAATATCGTTACGATAAAACTTCCCTGTTTTACTTAATTAGATAGTTTTTATTGAAATTAACTTTTGTAGGTTTTATACATTAATTAAAGCACATTACTAAACTTATATGATTAATATCTCTATTAATTTTACTATTTTTTGGCAAAGATATGCCAACATCAGGAATTATCTTTAAGCTCATATTTATTTAACTTGGTGGTATATGTTTTAACCAAGTGAATCAAAGAAGAGGTAACTATGTACATACTTTTTGGAGAATCAAGAGAAGAGAATAATGCTAAATTATTTATAGATATGGAGAAACACTTTAGAGTTGAAGGATTTTCATCTAAATAAGAGTAAGACAGAATATATACATTACAATTTTGCAAACATTCAACTTAGAGGCAAAATATGGTAAAAAAAAAACTTAGAGGCAATTTAGGTACTAAACTAGAAAATCAAATAATCCCTCAAGTGTTAAAGTTCAAATATTAGGATCAATTATACCTCAAGATGGTGGAATTGATGTCAATGTCAATCATAGAATCCAATGTGAAAGGAAAGCACCACATAAGGTGAAAGCAAAGTTTTACCACTCTGCTATAAGACAAACATTATTATATACTCCCTCCGGTCCTAAATATAAGCAAAATAAGTTAATTATTAATTGATTTTTTCTAGAAAATCCTTAAAAAAGCAAAATAAGTTAATTATTAATTGATTTACATAATTTTTCCCCTTAAACTAGTTTATTTTACCTACTAATGGATAATCTAAAAATATATCTGTAAACACCCTATTTTTTCCGGACCCCACTAAATATAAAAAAAAATATAAAAAAAGTAAAAAATGAAAAAAAATAAATAAATAATAAAAAAATAAAAAAAATAATAAAGATATGCTCTCTTGATTTCTTTCTTGTAAGGCAAGCATAATTCAAATTGTATAAGAGTCAAATATGATGATTTGAATTAGAAAATAAAATGGAAACAAATTATAATCACAATAATGTGGGTAATCAATAGAAATTTGATTTGATAAATAGGAAAGTTTTGAAATGAATAAGACAATGAAAGGAAATAATGATGCACTCATCAAATTTGATTGAATTATCATCATGGTAATTTGATTGATCACATAAATGAATTAAAGAGGCAAACCCTAGAGTGGTGGCCTATATAAGTTAGTGCAAGAGAGCATAGAGGATGATTTTTTTTTTCTTTGGTGGGGAGGCTAGGTTTAGTGGAGAAGATCATTTTTTGAAGAGGAGTTAGTTTTTGAGAAAAAATGTCTAGGTTTTGAGAGCAAAGAAAAGAGGCCGTAAGAGGCTCCAGAGAGAAGAATATTAGAAAAAACGCTACACATGTTACACACACTTGTATGCATCTAAATGTATGAATTCTCCCTATCTACTCCTTCTACCATGAATATATGTTGATATTTGATCATTGCTTGGTACATTATTGTAAATAATCTCTTTTTCTCAAATAAATCAACTCCAATAAAATTAAAACATTTGTAAAAAAATTAATTAAATTATTTTCAAAATGGTGTTCATGTTGTGTGAAGGTTTTTACAACCTCCTCAATCATGAATGATTATTCTTCCGTGAGAGATATTAAATCTCCTCAGGAAGTTTAATCCAACACATTTCAAGAAATATATTTTCTAAAAAACTACGGGCTTTTCTTGGATAAAAAACACCAACCAAATATAAAACTTTATTTCAAAAAAAATAAATTATTTTCCTAAAAAACACAAATCAAGTGATACACATTTCTACCCCGAACTACGTGGGCTTTGATCCCTTAAGGGTACATAGGCCCTAGGTTAAATCCTAGGTCAAGTCCAAAAATGTAAAAATTATTTTTTTTTCCTTTTTTTGTTTTATTTTTATTTTTATTTGTATATATTGATTTCTCTTGGTAATTTAAAATAAAATTAAAATTAAGGTCATATTTATTTTTTAAATAAGTAACTTAGGGTAACCGTTCTCTTGAACGGGTGTTGTGGGGTGCCTAACACCTTCCCTACGCACAATCGACTCCCGAACCCTATTTTTTTTTTAATTTTAAAAGGTTTTCCAAAATATCCTTTTTTAAAAATTTTGGTGGCGGCTCCATTTTTACATCTTAATTTAACTAATTTTTCGGGCGCTACAATATCAAATATGTCATCATTTAATAACCTGTTTCGCAACCTTAAACTCTCCAAAAAAAATCAATTAGGTCCTATATTTAGGACCGGAGGTAGTATATGGTAGTGAATGTTGAGCTGTGAAGGGCAACATGTACATGAAATGGGGGTAGCAAAAGTAAAGATGTTGAAATAGATGTGTGGTTATACAAAACAAGAATAAGATTCAGGATGCCCATATACGAGAACAAAATGGAGTGGCCCCATTACTGAAAAATGGTAGAAAATAGTTTGAGGTGGTTTGGAAATATCCAAAGAATGTCAATAGATGAGTCAATGAGGAGGGTGGACCAAAAACATCTTGGAGTCCAATCAAAAGAAGGAGAAGGCCAATGTGAACTCTTGTGAGCTGATAGAGCGAGATCTATTGGTGAGACCCTGAAGAGTTAGTTATTGATATAGCACAATAGCGGCGTATGATCCATGCAGATGTCTGAACATAGTGGGATAAAACTTTGTTGTTATTTGATATAGATGATTCCAGAAAAATGAAATTTGTGAGTCGAGAATGACTTAAAATCACTCCTTTTAATATCTCATTCTCCCAAAGTATTTTGAGCTCTTCTCTAAAGTATTAGAATTAATTTATTGTTTACTCATATTTAGTTGAATATTGAGTTAGAGTCAACCATTTCTCTTGAATTAAAAAAAGCTAAGAATAATATCATCAGTAAAAAGCATACAAGCATAGGGATGGGGATATCTTCATGTATGGGCTTAATGGAATGCCTAAAATCCATATTGAACAAATAAGGATTCAAGGCTAATCCATGGTGTGTCAATCTTTATTTGAAAATTATTTTTCTTACCTAAGCGTTCTTACACTACTTGTTATATTCTCATACAATTCTTGTATGACTTTACTTTAATTTGACATTTTTTCTAACGATTATCAGATCATGTCTCTCGGCACTGGATCATAAACTTTTCCAGGTTTATAAAAACCATATGCAAGTTCCTACGTTTTCCCGTTATACATTTTCCATAAGTAGCTTTGCTAAATTTGTCTCTCATGTCATGTTCTTGTCACTCGTTATTTTAATTAGCATTATATAAATTATTAGATAAGCAGACACTTAGATTTATTTCAAATTTAACAAGCACAGGCCCCGCCGTATGGTCAAAATTTTGCTTAGAAATAAAAAATTTGCTAGATTTTTCAAAATCACAAGTGAGATGGAAATAAGAAACTAAAGCAAATACCCGCAAAAGGTGATAACTATAAGAAATATAGCTTCCCTCTTCGTTCTCTAAGTGTTTTGCTAATGAAAATGCTTTGTTATTTTTAATTTAATCAAGGGGCACTTTTTTATGAAATTAATCTTTTTTTTGCTCAGAATTTTATGAAATTAATCAAGGGGCATTAATCTGATCTATTTCAAGTTTAGTAAATGCTTCTTATCTGTTCTGGTAAAACAAAATGGTTCTCATCTCTCCTAACAAATTCGCTTCCCAATATTCAAATTTGTATTATTTTCCTTATGCCGCTGTGGCCGCTTGTCACCCTCAACCAACAGCTTCTTAGCAGTGAAACTGATCTGTTTTTAGATAAAAACCTTCAACTAGGTTTGATGAAATTTTCACAAGAGACTTATAGTTTTCACTATATAGCATGGATGCTAACCCAAAGCTATTTTTTCAATATCGTGCAAGTCTAAAAGATTAGTTCCTTTCCAATAATTAATTTGACTTTGATGTACAAAGGTCTTATATAAAGCACTAACATAGGAGACCCCTCCTCGGTCAAGTTTTTCAAGAACAGAGAAACCTTAACCAATAACGAAGTTTAGGTTGAGAAAAAAATTATGAGGGGTGATTGTCTTCAAGAGAGGTCAAAAGCCCTGATGCTTTTATATATCATTATTATTTCTAATTTTTTTAGTGCTTATATTGAGTAAGTTCGTGGTAACTCTCTGGTATCTCAGAACCACTGGAAGCAATAAAAAAAGAGTTTAAAATTAATATTAATTTATTAATAACGATGTTTTCTAATAGCAAGCGGTCCCCTCCACATTTTTTCAGACTTTGAGATCACAAGTCCTCTTATAGTAATCTGAAGTTTGACAAATATAAAATTAGAGACCTAATCTTAAATCATAATCTTTTCTCATCTGACAAAATCAGTGGAATAGAAGCTCTGGGGAATGGAATAGAAACGGGATTTTCGGATTCTGAGCAAACTGAGAGAATCAATACTCAATACTATAATCCTAAGTGGGTCTATGTGGAATTTTTCGGTTCAGCTATTTACATATATAAAATTTCAGCTGTGTTTTGGAATCTGGTTCAATCAGGTCCACGTTTCAAAATGTTAATTAGTTCAAAGTTTCAAACACCAAATCCCATTTAAATAGTCCTCACTTGGAAATTTGTTCTGTCTTGGCTTGTAGCGGATAGGACCAAAACTTTCATGAGATTAATATGTTTAATGGGTAATTAAATATGGGATCACAATCCCCATAAGTTGATAATTTCAGTAGCTTTTTGAGATTCCACCTTTTGGGTCATGAATAATAAATTAAAAACAAAGACAAAAAAGTTCATTATGATGGCTTAGGAATGAATTGTCTTGACTATCTGTTAGAAAAATTGTATCACTTTATATAATAAAAAATAGCGGTCAGTTTGAAAAACAATGTTGTGTTATATATGTATATAGAGTCAGTTCGAAAAACAAATATGTATATATTAGCATTCAATGAATAAACCCAAATTTCATAAAATTTTGTTAAATGTAATAAGAGCCAAAGCTACGAGATCATCGCAAACCACACACACTTCTCCAAAGTCACCAGAAAAGGCGGCTTATCCTTCGGAGGCAGACCCCTTCTAAGGAAGCATATAATGTCTTCAAATTAAGTGATTAACTTCACTCTCAACTTGCTCACTACTGACCGTTTGTTTACTTTTTATTCCTCTCTTCTCTTTCTTCGAGTGTTTTCTTATCAAATCCTAAGCCATTACTGAGAAAGTAAACTTCCAACTAGTATCAGGGATTTTAGTTGTCATTCACTTTTAATATCTCTAGGAAACACAAGTTAACCTCTATTTAAAACTACAATACAATAGGTTGAGAAATCATGGAAGAGAAACATGATTCTGAGAAGATTGATGAAGTCATCCTTCCAGGGTTCAGATTTCACCCCACTGATGAGGAACTTGTTGGCTTCTACCTCAAGAGAAAGATTCAGCAGAGACCTCTCTCTATTGAGCTCATAAAGCAGCTTGATATCTATAAGTTTGACCCATGGGATCTTCCAAGTATGTACCAAGCTACCCTCTCTCTTCAAAGTATTTTTATTCCTTCTACTTTACATATCTTTACTGCTTATCTAACAATATATATGTCATTTATTAATGTCCAGAGTTGGCAAGTACAGGAGAGAAAGAATGGTATTTTTACTGCCCTAGGGACAGAAAATACAGAAATAGTGCAAGGCCAAATAGGGTAACAGGAGCTGGTTTTTGGAAAGCTACAGGTACTGACAGGCCCATATATTCCTCTGAGGGTTCAAAGTGCATTGGGTTGAAGAAATCTCTTGTCTTCTACAAAGGAAGAGCTGCCAAAGGAGTCAAAACTGACTGGATGATGCATGAGTTCAGATTACCTTCTCTCTCTGACTCTTCTTCCTCTTCACCAAAAAAGTTCACAGATAGGGCCATTCCTGCTAATGTAAGTACAACTTCTTTCAATAAATCTATCATTAAGTGATATGGGATTATAACTAGTGCACCAAACGATTCCTTCTGTGGCTAAAAAAACATCATTATATACTGACTTTGATTTTTATTGATATTATCCTTTTATTTTTCTTTGTACTTATTATTATTTTTATTTTAATTTTAGTTTCTTGTGTGTATTTTAGATAGTACTCATCTTGATTTTAAACAAAATATGTTTTCTTCAATAGTTCTCCCTCTTTTTGTTTTTGAAAATGTTTTTGTTTGGAGATTGCAGGATTCATGGGCGATCTGCAGAATATTCAAGAAAACAAACTCTACAGCCCAAAGAGCTCTCTCCCATTCCTGGGTCTCTCCCTTACCTCATCATGAAATGAACACTTCTGAGATGCTAACCAAAGATGAAGACACTTCCAAGTTTTTTTCACATCATAACATTTCATCATTATTGACTAAGAAAAGTAGCTTACCCAACCAGTTCTGTACCAACCAAAACGACCCATCCTTAACTTCTACCACTACTACCACCACCACCACTTTCCCTTTAGACATTGCCTCTTACAAACCCATCCATACTCCTTTCTTGTTTTACAAACCCTTTGACCAACCGACCTTCATTTCATCATCAAATAATATGTCAGACCTTATGTTTTCATCATCCCTACCCCTTGAACCATGCAATGCTAATGCTAAAGCCACCACCACCACCATGGACATTTCCTCCATGTTACTGAGCATGTCATCATCTTCTTCTTTTCTTGGGGGAGACTTTAGCACTAAAGCTTCTTCAGAGACTGCAAATTTTGTAGGGTTTCAAGAACAACAGTACAGTACTAATAATCCTAATGTGTATTCATCACCATTAGCCTTACCAGTAATCCAAGATGGGAACGGACTGGTGAAGATGATGAATCACCCTAGTACTAATCTGAATGTGAATGTGGTAATCCCAAGAGTGATGGATGATCCAGATCATCAGATGAATATGCATGAAGCATGGAAGTCAAATCTGCTTTGGGATAGTTCATCTTGTCCCTGTGATCACGTGCCTTCAACTTATTCTACTACCACCAAGTGCTATACTTAGGAGAGAGTCAAGTTTAAATTATAATTATTATTATATACATATATTTGTTAGAAGCCATTGTTTTTCTAGCTGTCTTCTAGAGAGTAGTGTAGTCGGTCTGACTTTTTATTTTCCAACTTAGCTTTCTGTATGTTCAATTTAAATTAGCATGTTAGGGTTTTTCTCTTAGTGTTAAGAGAACTAAGACTTTGAACTTTTTGTAACTCCTGACAAAATGCCAACTGTTTGTGGAATATACATTTGTCAACATTCTTAAAAAGTTCAAAAGAAGAATGGAAACTAATGCAACCATAAATTAAAGTATACTTGAGCAAATTTGTGTACACATGCTAGCGTGTATTTACTTTAATTTTACACCCAAGCATACATACGCAATTTTTTTTTCTAACACATTCATACGCAGTGTGTAACATGTTTTGTTGTTGGCCCAAAACATGACGTGCGAGGTAATTTGATTAACCAACGAAGGTATAGAAACACTACACACACACATTTATATGTATATGTATGTTATTCTGAAACCAATAGGTTTCCATCAAAAAAAGTATTGTTGGGATCACATTTTTTATTTTACTTTACCATTAGATTCCATATAATATGGATTACATTTTGATATCTTATCCACAAAAAATGGTTTTGTTTTAAATTTCTATGACTTTTAGGAGTCGGACTTTGATTTTAAAGTCTATTGAGGAGAGTTCGGCTTAACAGGTCGGCCTTATTGGGCCGAAGGGCTCTTTTTATTTTTACTTCGAATTGTTAATTAGTTGCACACATGTATTGTTTGTTTTATTAAATGAATGCTTCGGAATGGGTGAAAAGTCTTTAAAAATAATGAAGGAAAGCCTCATGCCTAGATAAATTCTTCATGGGACTTATTTGTGTTTTACATTCAAATAAACAGAAGATCAATATGATTATTGTTAAAATATTTTCTTTACAAAACTACTTTGGAAGGTGAAATGATGATCATGGTCACAATGCTACTGCTTAGTTTTATAGTTTTTTAGTTTATTTTTGGGTAATGACCCTATTTTTCCCTTCAAGTAGCCATCACAAACCACTAAATGCCCTAAATTAACACCAAGTACAATTTTACCCTTAAAGTAACCAAAGTGATTCAATTTTACCCTCTAACCAATAATGTAATGTTGACACGTGGACGGGGCATGTCACACTACAAAAAAAGTCCCTAAATGGGACGCTTACATTTCGGCGGTTGCATGCAAACCGCCGAAATGAGTCAACATATTAGCGCGTTTTTGTTAACCGCTGAACCGGAACTGTCAGTCAATGCAATCTTATTTTTTTTTTTCAAAAAAACCAGCATCTCGGTGCCGTGTATATTAAATTAATTTTTTACCCAAACAAATATGATTAAAATAATGAAATTCAGAACAGCGGTTGGCGACAGCGGTTAGAACCGCCGGAAGGCTTTTAATAATTTTTTAAATATATGTCAGAGCAGAATCTGCAGTCGACCGTTGTCAGATTTTAACATTTAAATAACATAGCTGCGGTTAGAACCGCCAATATGCGCCTCGTTATTGCAGTCGACCGTTTACTCCTTGAACGTTGCATCGCCTCAAAAAATTAAATCATAATTAATGCACATACATCAGCGGTTGAAACTGCCGATGTGTTGCGGGCTATATATCCCCGCCACATTTTCATTTTCAGCGTGCCTTTCTAGCGTGTTTTCTTTCATCTGGCCCACCTCCTGCGAGTACTTCCAGTGTGTTTCTTCTACTATATATAGCATGTCTGGCCATGACAAAGGAAGGGGCATTGCAAGTGATCAGAGCAAGGCGTTTTCAGATTCGGGTGACACTAGTAGTAGTGAAGAGAGCGATTTTGATTTGGACGTGCCTGTTATTCCAAGATTGTTTACACCGCCGCTCGACCTCAATAATGATGATGTACCGATGGATAGGCTGTTTGATGATGCTGACAGCAGTGAAGTGCTAGGTCACCACAATTTAGGCGACAGGAACAATATGGTGGGGCATAACGAGGAAGAGTACTATGAAGAGGGACGTGGGAGCAGAAATGATGATGATGAGGAAGGAAATAATGAGGATGAGGAGGAAGATGAAGAGGAGAGAACTGTGGTGCCCCATGCTCAAACCACATTTATTCGGGGGAGAACGTCTACAGGTGGAGCTGGGTATGAAGTTCGAGTGAAAAGTGAGTAATTTTAATATTAATATATTTTTTTTATTTTTTGTTTTATTTATTTTTTATATCACATGCAATTTAATTAATTTATTTTTTACTCTTCACATGATGCAGATTTTCGCGGTGGCATGATTTCAAGAAGGCGGTTGATTGTCCAACAGACTCATCACCTTCATCTGCATGAGAGGGTGTTGCTTGAATATTTCGACGTCACAGGGCAGCCCACCGGACATGCGGGCACCCTACTCAACCTTCTGTCGTAGTGTTGGACAACTTTGGTTATTTCAAGGGTAAAATTGTACCTGGTGTTAATTTAGGATGTTGAGTTGTTCATGCTGGTTAATTGAAGGGAAAATATGGTCGTTACCCTTTATGTTTGTGTTTTTTTATGAAATATTGACAATATTTATCATTGTTTCATAGTGTATTAGTGTTTGTTGGTAGTTGTACTGTAACTTACAAATTCTGCTTGATTTGATGCTAAAGATTGTATTGCTTTAAGCATTTTCAATTGAAAAATGTTGCAAAATGAAGTGTAATCACTTATCGAGTCGAGTCAGACCTTAGCCCAACCATTCAAGGGGTGTAACATTTTCCCTCATAGTTATATTTTATTCCAATAAAACTGCACCATTAGACATGCCTTAAACTTATTCAACTTCCCATGAATCTCTCAACAAATTCATATTTCAAAACCACCAACACTCCTCTAAGTCACAATTCATCCAACATACCAAATCCCAATTTACTACAATTATTCCTAATTTCACCATTTCTCAATCAACCTTACTATAATCCCACTATCGTATTTCTATTATCCGTTTGATTATTACCCATCCTTAGTAAGGATTCCAAAATTTTACATCTTACAAGAACACCATTTTACTTCAAACATCACATCCTAATCTAGTCTCAACCAATTTATTTCAATCAAAATTATTGTTGAACTCCACCTTCTTCTAGAACATAAATTTCCATTGAACACCCTAAAATTAAAACATTGTCTTTATATATTTTACTACACAATTAAAATTCCAAACCTAGAATAACTCTCCAACAATAAGAGTCCCTTAATTTCAATAATAAGCAGGCTTTCAACACAAGAATTTTGTTATCCTAACGAATATAATCATCAATCATGTATTACCTTAATGTCCAAAAAGGAATAGTAAATCTCAATTGAACAATAAAATTCGTAATTAAATCCCAAATTTCTAAAATCAAGCTTGACAACTCTCAATTGTAATATCAATCACTTAGTACATTCTCTCTTTTCAACAATTCATACCAACTTATCCTCATCTCATAACCTCTACACCTATCATTAGTCCTAACATGAATATCTTCTTGGACTTAAATTGCTCTCCCGCATTTGTATCACCAAAATATAACTACATTTCAACCTTTTCCTCTAGGTTTTAAAAAAATCCAACTTAATATTTGCCCAATATTCAACTCAAATAAATTCTCCTACAAGTTTTATTATGTCCCTCCTAGACATATTAGACATTCCATTATACCTTCATAAGATTTCATAAATCAGAAGTATTTAACCAACTCGCAAACATCCTAACAAACATTTCCCCTCCTCGTAATTCATAATAAAAGTGAAACCTTATCCACCATAAACTAAAACTTTTATTTCCCTCACCTTCACTTTGCTTTAAACAGTAAAAGTTAAGAAAGATTTGATAGTCGCCTATAAAAGCAATCAAACGACTTCAGCAATGTCAAACCCGAATAGATATGAACGAAAACGAAAACTATCAACAACTGTACATTGCTCATATATACTTCTAAACACATTTTTCTTTACTACTCTATCACAAATACATTTACTTACCTCATTCTAATCATTCAAATTTAAATAAATCTTAGTACGGAGCGACCACTCTCCCCACCATAAGAATTTTGTCCGCAAAATTCACTGCACAAATGCTCAGTACAAAAGTCAGTGATCATGCACATCGGGAAGGGAAAAGGAATATATATATTGCCATTCTATATGCAATGCAACAGACAGGGTATCGTTTACCATAAAGTAAAATCAATTCACATTTTGTAACATATTGTTACTAATTCCCTAAATTTCTAATAATATAAATTCTAATTCAATAATTCATTTACTAACTATGATAGAAAAAGGATTTTTCCTTAATATTACTATCACTATCATAGTTAGAAGAAGAAATTTCTAATAATTTATGTATTATCCATGATAGAAAAGAATATCCTAATACAATACTACTATCATGGATAATTAACTACTAACCATGTTAGTAAGAATTCACCTAACATGGTTAGAAAAAGAGAACAACATCACAAATAATCAAACACCTTAACCATGTTAGTAAAAGATTCACCTAACGTGGTTAATAAAAGAATCACCTAACACATATGAAGAACACTCATGTTCTTTGACAAACGTCTATGTTAGAGAAAAGATTCTCCTAACATAGTTAACCAAAAGAAACAACATAACACTCCGAAAAGATAATCATGTCAGAGAGGGGCCCATCCAACATGGTTATATAAAATAACAACACTGATCACAACAAGGCAACACAATCGCACAATATAACCATGTTAGGAAAAGAATTTCCATTAACACGGTTATTCGAAACACCTATATCAATTATACATAACAACACAAATATCTGACTTGAATATGTCAGTATCACAAAGCATAATCATTTATCACTGATCACAGTCATATGATGCGTCCATATCAAGAAAAAGATATTGTCTTTCCATTAGCAGACAAATCCTCCTGTAACTCATAATACACATACAGTACAATATCAATCATCACCGTCACAAAGTCTGTAGCACAGCTATGACTATCACATAATCAAAACTTTCACAGCCGTTATAACACTACAACACACCAGTTACAAGTTATGGACAGATCAAATGAACAGATAATACAATTCGACATAATCAAACAAATACACACAACAACAAACACGGAAGCGGATGCAGCCTACTTGATGGCAATATATATATATATACCTATGGTTTACCTCCGGCCTACCCACTAACTCAGTATGGCCGGCCGACTCCTTTTCCCTTCCACGCTGCCTACCTCCGGCATGATCACCTGCAAAAATAAAGGGAATGGGGTGAGACAAAACTATGTCTCAGTAATCACTACTTAACTCACTGTGAGACTCAGAAGTGGGGTAGTGGAGCGTCTACAGGGTACCACAGTTTTCAAAACCTGCATAACCACATAATATATACACATATATACAGTACAGATACATACATCTCTCAGTAGACAAAAATAAACGTGTGTGACACTGTGCCCGGTCTACAATCCGAAAAGCATAACAAAAGGGACCACTCTAATCAATGTGAAAATCCCTGGTTCCTTTACAATCCGAGGAACTAGTACAATTAACCTATCGATTTGCGCAAATCGATAGGTTACATCGGCCGACGGTACTAATAATCAGTGTCATGCAACATACAAAAATTTATATAAATATGAATATATATAAAGTACAATTCAGTTGAAAGGTACCCTATAGCCCACGTTTAAATATAAAATAATCTGAACTCGTTTCATTTATATATATATAAGTAGAAGAGGATTTTAGAAATCCTCAACTACCGTCACCCTCAGTATCACAGTCAGTTAAGCGTGATTACCTGCTAAACCTCACTGCAGAAGATATACGCAGATAACAATTGCCCTCACACTCCTCTTGAAAGACCACCGTCTACAATAATACCACCAACAACAAAAAGGGTAAGACACTTTACAAGTGACTTTATCGCAACAACTTAATTAAACTTTTCACCAACACCACCTTTGCATAAAAATTTGCCATTCCCAAATAATTCTTCATACCATTCAAAAATTCACCATAAACCCAAACAACCTTTTTAACCAACCAAAGGATCCTTCCATTGACACATTAGCTCAACTTTTTAAACAATTACCCTTAATAGCAAAAAGTATAAAAGTGCTTCAATATAAATATCACATATGTCCTTTCCTCCTCCAACTTCCCTTTACTAATCCTTTACAATATCAACCCTTTCAACCTTCATCATCTCTTGAAGAATTTATAACATTACCCACCATAACCAAACCATCCTTTAAAACACTTAATTCACTTTCAATCAATACTTTAACTATCCCACTTCCTTTCAAACCCCAATCTAGCCAACATTAGCATTCCAACATTAATAAACAACCTTTAATCTACCAAAGCCAATTCAAATCAACACTTTAACTAACAAAATTCCTTACAAACACCAATCCCTCTAAAACCAACCTTCCAACATCACCAAATAACTTCATCAAGCATTTCTTAACCGCCAATTTATTCCAATACTCCTTTATGAACAAATCCTAATTCCAAAAAGTCATAAAATGTCCATAAAATTCCCAAATAACATTCCAACTTCAAAAACAACAAATATGCCCACAAAACTTCAATTAACAACTTAAAAATCATTATGCTAGCTTAATAATCCTAAAATCCCAATTTTTCACAAAAACCCTAACTTAAAGGAGAGAACTTTAACCAAAAACCAAAGTCATACGATGATCGGAGGACTTACGGAGTTCAACACTGGGAAAGGGAACCTCGTCGCCGCCGGCCGCCGCCTAGCTCGCCGGAAAACATCTCCCTTGGGTGGTAACCGAGTTAAAGTAAGAGAAAGGAAAGGGAAAATGAGAAATGAAGCTGGAACATGAAGAAATCACCAAAAAGAACTAGAGAAACTATCACCTACCTTCACCACAACTCCCTTCGCCGGAAAAACCACCCACCGCCGCCGGAGAGAGAGAAAACGCGATGGATACACACACACCCACACGGATCGGACTCAAATTTCACGGCTCTGTGGAGAAAAGAGAGAGATAAACTGAAATGAGGAAGCTTTTTGGGTAAAGAAGGATGAATGGGAGTGTAGGTGTGAAGAAAAATGAAGAAATGGTGAGGAGGGGGCGGACGCACGCAGGAAATGGAGGAGGAAGGGAGTTCGCGTGTTTCATTAAGGGAAGGAAGGAGGGGCGTGTTTGGTTGGGAAGAAATAAGGGTGGTTTTTGATAATTACTGCCTAAACTTGCCATAGTGTACTCTTTTTGATTTAAAACCACTTAAACCAGCCTCCAATCTTCGTAAACTTCATAATATTTTGAGTTTCCCCATTCTCCCATATTTCAAATTCTTTATTTGCCTAATTAGTTATCTGCATACTTAATACTTAAAATTCCAAAAATATTCCCAAAATTACCAAAAATACCTAATAATTCCAAAATTCCCAATTTCTCCATTTATTGTTTCCAAAAACACTCTCTAATCCTGTATTAAATTTTCAGGATGTTACAAGGGGTGTTGGAAAACAAGAATATTTGTAATTAGGGGTGTTCACGGGACGGGACAGGATCGGGACACCCTCGTCCCGTATCCCGTCCCGAAAAAAACTCGGGACAGAGTTTTCGTCCCGTGTTCTGTCCCGTCCCGATCGGGACAGGACGGGATCGGGACAGGACGGGAAAATTCCCGAATTTTTTTGAATTGTTTTTTATAAAATTATTTACTTGAAAAAAAATTATGACACTTTGTGTTAGTAAAAATCAAATAAATTAGTTCAATATTACTTTTATAATACATTTTATACAATATAATAAGGTAAAATTTTATTATGATCGCATTTTCCCTAAAAAATGTTATGTACACCCATACATGGTGTATATATAACATGCATTTTTCTAAAAAATTATATAAATACACATATATTTGTATTCGGGACGGGACGAGATTGGGACGACCCCGTCCCGTCCCGAAGAGAAATTTTGTCCCGTCCTGATTTGTCCCGTTCCGAAACTTTTCGGGAAGAAAATTTCCCGTCCCGTAATGCCTCGGGACGGCCGGGACGGGACGGGACGGGAAAATTTGAACACCCCTATTTGTAACTACTTAGGCTCTATCGGTGAATGGCCATGATTTTCCTAGATCTAGAAATTAGTCATGAAATCCAGCGCAATCCTCTAATTAAATTGAGGATAAGTGAAATCCCCTAATTAAAATGACGTTCCCAGCACTTGTTTGAATTTTGTCACAAACGATGTTTTGCCAAACTATTACAATTTGTTGATCCCTTTGTAACAACATTATTATTATCATATAAAGATATTAGAATCTTGAAAAGTGCTCTAATTGAGAGACTGAATAACTCTGCTTATCGGACAGTGTTTAACAAAAAAATGTTTAATTAGATGGTGACAACATTTTGGACACCTTTGTAACATTATGAGTATCGTTCAAAACTTTTCAAACTCTTGGTCTTTAGTAACCTTTTTTTTGTCAAATCAAAACAATTTCTTACCAATGTCTAGAAGCCTCAATATAATTAGGGGATTACATAAGATCTTAATTTAAAAGTAAGGAATTTCGTGAGACCTCGTAAATCATGTATATTTGATATTTGATACTTTTAATTAAATATTTTGATATGGATATTAAAATATATTTTTCTTCTGGGCTAAGCTGATGTTGCTACTGTAGATCAAATCTTTCATATCCCAAGAACCCAATGTAGGCCCAAACTATGAGAATATATCAGATTTAAAGAGTAATTAACGGGGCCGACTGCATTGTTTTTTGTCGATGTTATAAGGAAACAGAGTAAGAAGGGGACGATGGACGAAGGCTTGCTACTACTCTTGAGTTATAATATACTCAATTCTTTTTTATATAATATGCCTAATGGATTTTTTCTTAGGAATGAAAACTAAATAAGTATTTATTCATAACATTTTTATATATTATTAGATTATATGTTATTTTAAAAATGAAACAAATATGTTAACATATACATCAAATGAAATAAATATAAATGATAGTATTTCCATATTTTTGTTGTTCGGTTGTTGTTGGCAATTACGATACAAAAACCAGGTTTTGCAATTTTTTCTCAAGAGTAGAAACGCCTCTTGACTAAGCAGGGAAACACTTTTCTACAAAAACCAGCATATAACTGCAAGATGATCATCAATTAACAAAAGAAAAATGAATAATTGAAGACAAAATTAACAAAGTAGTGCTTTAGAGAACATGGGCATGTATCTACTGTACAAGGGTTGTACAAGCCCTTAAAATTAAAGGGATACCAATCATACCATACAAATATGTTGAGAAATATTTAAACAAGGGTTGTACAAGCCCTTAAAATTAAGTGAGTTATTACTGAAGAACAGTCCACTCTACAAGAAGGTCCCAGTTCTCTTACATGATAGCAAGGAAAATCACTGAGTTATATTGAATGTTTTATCATTAACAAATCAATAATATAGCTATCAATAGGAACTTCTTAAGTTGTCAATGGGTCTGTTCAGAGACATAGTTATCGTTGACTACTCAAGAAGCTGAGCTACTATCAAAAACTACTAATTAGTTGTTAATGACAAGTCATTACTTAGGTTCTTTGATATTTCAACATGATTTAATAATGGACAAAAAGGCTGATCTAATAATTAACTATTTCAATTTGGGCAAAAATAATAAATGATTATTTCGCGGTGCATAAATAATAATCAACTTTGTGACCCGGTGCAAAATTGATAAAACCGGTACTAAATGTTAATTTGTAGTTTTATGGAACCTTTCTGATATTATTTTCTAAAGTAAAAATACCTTTTTACCCATCGCAATTAAAATTCAACCCTTCGTCCTTCTGCCCTTCATCTTCCCATGCTAACTAGTATCAGCAAAGTTTTAATTGGGAGGGGCAAAAATGTATTTTTCACTTTGAAAATAATATCAGAAAGGTTCCACAAAATTACAAATTAACATTCATCACCAGTTTTATCATTTTTGCACCGGGTCACAAAGTTATATATTATTTATGCACCGTACCGCGAAATAGTCATTTATTAGTTTTGCCCAAATTGAAATAGTTAATTATCAGTTCAGCGCTTTTGCCCTTTAATAATTGTTGGGAACCTATTTGTGATTGATTCTATTATGATAGACATGGTTGTGTTTTTCCCTTATTAACAACTGAGATGATACCATTACCAAGTCAACGGGACCTATTTGATATTAATTCTTTTCTTTGGTATTCTTTCCTACTTTATTATAACGTGAAGTGTTTGAGAAGTATATAATTTTTTCGGTCTAAGACCTTTTGTATGTTCTTAGGGCACTTAATTACTTTTTGTTGTTTGAAGGTTTATACCTTTTTTAAACTGAAAGAGTTCAACCTTCACTCTTCAAACATTATGATTTCTCACCGAATTAAAAAAATTGTAATTTCTAATAGGTAGTGTAATTAAAATTAATTTTTGTAATTTACTCCCAAAGTATTTAGATTCTACATATTTTTTTGGGAAAATACTAATAACACTAAATAAGCTCTACTTATCAGTTGATTTGTCTTATTTTTTTCATGAAAATAGCTTATTTGATTTATGAGGTTATATACATAGTCTAATAATTCAAAAATATAAATAATTAAATGAGTAAAGAAAATAGCTTATTTAGTGTTTTGGTAATATCACGTAATTGTTAATAATTTGACTAACATCTTTACTCTAACGAAATTTGATAAATATGTCTTATATTTAGAATGAAAATGAGTAAAGAAAACTATCTTAAAAGTTATCTACAACATAAAAAATTGTTAAATGATTTTTTTGCAGAACAGGTTGAATTCAGTATTTTAATGTTGAAAATTGGAACGCTGGAATATTTACTTAATTCAACCTTATCTAGTTATTTTATACCCGGCCCTATGACCTGGTTGGTAGTATTGGAATAAAATAAGGTGGTATTATCATCCTGTTTGGTTGCAACTTGCTAAGTAGCAGTTAGTCTTTCTTCGTTACCATAAAAAACTATAAAAGAATAGATCAAACATTTACTTTAAGAACTTAAAGTAAATAAAAATATCCTTCATCTTCCTCCCCAAGAAATTGATTCTGACCAAACAACACATAATTGGTCTAACAATGTAATTAAGACCTCAATGGATCGTGAAAGTTTGAGTTCAAAAATCCACTTGTGTTGGAAGAAAAATCCATGAACCACAAAATTAAATAGATCGTTGCTTAATTACTTGGTAATAAGAGTTAAAAAAAGGCATTGATTGTCAGTTGAGATAAAATAACAGGAAAAATAGAAATGAATGCTGATCAATTAGTGAATAATTGCTATAAAACCCCTCCAGATAGTTGCAGATTGATGAACCATATAATGAGTAAACAGCAACAACTAATGGAGGAGAAAGAAATGAGCGAAGTTGTGCTTTTAGGGTTATGGGGAAGCAGCAGGTGCACCAGAATTTCACAAGCCCTTAAACTTAAGGGCATACCTTACAAATATGTGGAGGAAGATTTGACAAATAAAAGTGAGTTACTACTGAAGAGCAATCCAGTGCATAAAAAAGTTCCAGTGCTCTTACATAATGGGATGGCAATTTCTGAGTCACTGATTATCCTAGAATATATTGATGAGACTTGGAATCACACCCCCAAGCTCTTGCCGGATGATCCTTATCAAAAGGCCAAGGTTCGATTTTGGGTCAATTACTATGATCAAAAGGTGAGGGGGACTTTCTTACCCTTTATTCATGGAAATCAATTTATTACTTAGTGATTTCTAATTAAAATTGATTGTGTTCTTAGGTTTCTGCTGCCACATATTCAATCTTCAAATCCAGTGGCGACGAGAAAGAGAAAGAAATTGAAAAGTTGAATGAAATTATTACAACTTTTATTAAAGGAGTGAAGAATGATTTAGGTGAAAATTTCCAGTACAATAAGGGCAAGTCCTTAGGACTCTTAGACATTGTGGTGGGAGCACAAGCTGGAAACTACAAGGCTGTACATGAGGCCTTGAAAATGGAAGTGATTCATCCCCACATGAACTCAGAGTTCTTATCATGGGTTGATGCCCTCAAGGAATATTCTCTTGTGAAGGAGACACTACCTCCTCATGACAAGTTGGTGGCTGGGTTCATAGAACAATATGGTCCTCTCAACTAGAACTTGGTCTTACAAACACAACTATAATCAAAATAAAAGGTGCATCTTGTATTTCATCTTGCGTACTTTCAAGAGTAATCTTTTTTCTTAAAAATAAAATATATTTGAAAGTTAAAACTATTGTGCTTGTATATCACAAGAGATTTGGTTACGGTAAAATAAAATTTGGTTCATAGATGCGGTGTCTACTTATATTTGATTCTTGCCTCTGTTTCTTCATAATGTATTGAAGGATTTCTGTTTCTTTCTAATCATATTGAAGGATTTCAGGCATACCGAGAATTCGGCTAACTCTCCCAATACCCACGCGAAAACGGACCTCCAATTAAAACCCAATTATGTATATAGAGTAGATGCACAATGGATGAGAGAAAAGACTTAAGAGAGAAAGGAGTAGGGGCTTATCTTCTTGTTTTTGTGTTTGTGTGCATACATGAGAATCGTTCCCACAAAATCCCCAATATATAACTTATGTATGAAAAAGTTACATTCCATGTAAATGTCACACCCTAAAATTCTATAGCGTGACCGGCACGAAGTTTCAGATATCTAAACTTCGTAAGCCCTTTAAAATTTATTATGGACATATTAAACATAAATTTCTTTATAAAAAGTATTACCAAACATTTAACATTCCAAGCATTTGGCTATATCATTTTCACCTCAATGCATATAAAGGTAATTACATCAGATAAATGACTGTCTAAGTAACTATTACCTACAATACCTAGTCACATTTAACTTCCATTGTCATAAAGCATGAAGTGTAGTTCCACATTCTTCAATCTGAAATACAAAGTACTATATAAATATGTGCAATCTCATTACATGCCTTTTTATTTAAATCCACTGAAGATAGGAAAATAAATAGGTAATATAAATTTGACCAAAAATACGATAAACAAAGATTAGAATATAGAAATTTCAGTTTATTATCATCATACTTGTAGTTGAGAAGTATAGGAACCCAAAAGGGCAAAATGCGCATCACATAAAAAATATAATCCCTTTCAAGTATTACAAACTCCATATGAAAACTCATTATGAAAAACTTGTTTTCTATAGAGGAACTGACACGCAGCGAATAACAAGCGCAGCACAGAGGCCACGAAACAAGCGCAGCTCAAAATCTACAAGTCAAACGCAACCCGAAGGCCACGAAAAACTAGCGTAGCTCGAGACTACGAAACAAGCGTGGACACACAGTCACACGAGGGTAAATAACCAAGCGTGACACAAAGTCACAAAAACAAGCGTGGCAAGCCACGAAACAAGCGTGACATGAAGTCACAAAACAAGCGTAGCTCGAGGTTATGAAAACAAGTCGAGCGTAGCTCAAGACTACGAAAACAGTTCAAGTGTAGCTTGGGACTACGAAAACATTTCAAGCGTAGCTCGAGTATACGAAAACAGTTCAAGCGTACCTCGAGACTACGAAAACAGTTCAAGCGTACCTCGAGTCTACGAAAACATTTCAAGCATGGTAAAACCACGAAACAAGCGTGACACGAAGTCACGGAACAAGTGTAGCAAAGCTACGAAACAAGCGTGACACGAAGTCACGAAACAAGCGCTTTGTGTCTAGTTCCTCAAAAACGTTTACATAGTAATAAATAAATCAATTTGAAATCAGATATCAAATTTCATCGTCCATATGACTTCAAAATGTTTTGAAAGCATGCTTGATGCTAATATACCAAACAATAACAAATATTCTAGGAAGACGATATCTCTTAATCAAATAGTTTATAATTGTTAGAGAATCTCTTTGATATTGTTTGAAGAATCTGTTTGATATGCATTTATGTTTGATTGATTGTATTTTCCATTTTCATATTCTCTCCTCTCCTATATAATGTCTCACCACCATTGTACAATATATCAATAAGAGAAATCATTCTTCTCCCTAAATCTGTCTTCCCTCTTCTTTTCTCAAATTTAACATGGTATCAGAGCCATGGTTCTGATCCGCCCTAAAATATCAGAAAGGGTGGTCTGAACCCTTCACACACTCGAAGAGAAAGATGGAGAAACTTATGAAAGCACTCGGCCAAACAAGATCTGGCTCATTTCGCGGCGAGTGGAGCAACACCGCCACCACCATCGAGATCGGAAGGCTAAAATCGGCCGGAACCCAAAGCACCGCCTCCATCTGGGCAGCGCGTGGTGCTCACGCGCCACCACAGTGCCGGCGCGTGGATCCACGCGCCACCTCCGAATCGGCGCGTGAACTACACGCGCCGCCTTCCACGGCCGCCGGAGTTCCGCAGCTTCCTGAAATGGGTTTTCAGCCTGGTTTTCCTTCTATGTCAGCCGCATTAGCCCCTTCAAAAATTGACAAATCTGATTCTCATCTCATGGCTCTAATGGGTAGCTCCTCAAAAGGTTCCTTGAAGCCTAATGAAGCACCAGAACTTATGTCAGAGCCTCAGGTGATGGTTATCGATTGTAAATCAAGTGTAAACCTTGTTCAGTCAGGTAATTCCATAATTGCCCTTAATACTGCTATGACTGCTGATGATACATGGATCGTTGACTCAGGAGCTACAGATCATATGACTGGAAATAGAGGTTTATTCAAAACTCTTAGATTATGTCCGGAAAATCTTAGAGTTAAAGTTGCATATGGAGTTGTTACAAAAGTTGCAGGAATTGGTTCTGTTTTGTTGACAGAACACTTAGAAATTCACAATGTTCTCTTTGTTCCTGCGCTTACTTGTAATCTGATATCTGTGAGTAAATTAATTAAAGGCAAAAGATGTAGAGTGATCTTTGATGAAAGTGGGTGTACTTTTCAGGATTTAAACTCGAGGAGGACGATTGGCAATTCTAAGGAATGGGATGGACTCTATTATCTTGAAGGCTCTAACCGAAGGAAACGAGAAGCAAATAAGGCACTTGTTAGCTCGCATTCCAATAATGAAGATGTTCTTTTGTGGCACCAAAGGTTAGGCCATCCAAGTTTTGATTATATGAAGCATTTGTTTCCAAGTTTATTCAATAAAAATTCAGTACCATTTTCTTGTGAAACTTGCCAACTTGCAAAGCAAAAACGATCCACCTATCCTCAACTATCCTATAAGCCGACCACACCCTTCACAATAATCCATAGTGACATTTGGGGGCCTGCTAAAACCACAACCCAAGCCAACGCCAGATGGTTCATAACATTTATTGATGATCACACTAGAACTACATGGGTTTACCTAATGAAAGAAAAATCTGAAGTGAACCAAATATTCCAAAGTTTCTACTCTTATGTAAAAAACCAATTCCACACCTCTATCCAAATTTTAAGGAGTGATAATGCTAAGGAATACTTAAGTAGTTCTATGAAAGAGTTTCTAACCAAGCAAGGTATTCACCACCAAACCTCTTGTGTGTACACCCCTCAGCAGAATGGAGTGGCTGAAAGGAAGAATAGACACCTCCTAGAAGTAACTAGAGCCATTATGATAGAAAGAAATGTCCCTAAAATATTCTGGGGAGATGCTCTCCTTACCGCTGCCTACCTTATCAATCGTATGCCATCCAAAGTTCTCAACTTCTCCACTCCTATACAGAAACTCCTTGAAACCTACCCCAACTCTCCACTCATTCATACCTTACCTCCAAAAATTTTTGGGTGTGTCGTGTTTGTTCACAAACAGGCTGAGGGCAAACTTGATCCTAGAGCAGAAAAATGTATATTTGTTGGGTATTCTCCAAGTCAAAAGGGTTATAAATGCTACAGTCCAATCACCCGAAAAGCCATTGTCTCAAAGGATGTAGTGTTTTACGAGAGTGAGGCATACTATCCCAAATTACCCATTCAGGGGGAGAGTGATGGTACAGAATGGCTAATTGTGAATCCCACACCTAAGTCAAGCCTTGAACAAGAGATCTTAGTTTACCCTGAAATGTCATCCAACCTAGTAGACTCTGAAAGAGCCATAACCATCCCAGAAATAGAAATCACCCAGGACAACCTTAGTGAACACAATTCTCAACCCAGAGTGGAAAACAATGCTGAAATCAATACTGAGATGGTCTCTGAAGATCAACATGATGAGGAATTACAATCAGGCAATGAAGCAACTGATAGTAGAGTTCCTTCCGCTCCGAGGAATGACCATGAATCTGACTCGAGAATAGATCCTGAAGAGATGGGCTGGCCTATTGCTCTGCGAAAGGGGGTAAGATCTTGTACTCAACATCCTATTCAGAAATTTGTTTCTTATGGTAATCTGTCTGCAAAGATGCAGAGCTTTGTAATTAACACTGCTCAGGTGAAAATCCCACACACTTTCCAGCAAGCTATGACTGATCCTAATTGGAAGTTAGCTGCAGAAGAGGAGTTGAGGGCTCTCAAAGAGAATAAAACATGGGAGATTACAAATCTTCCGAGAGGGAAGAAGGCAGTTGGATGCAGGTGGATATTTACTCCAAAATTTAATCCTGATGGGAGCATCGACAAGTATAAGGCTAGATTAGTTGCAAAGGGGTACACTCAGACATATGGCATTGATTACGAGGAGACGTTTGCTCCAGTTGCCAAGTTTAGTACCATCAACATACTTCTTTCTATTGCAGCCAACCTGGATTGGTCATTACATCAATTAGACATTAAAAATGCCTTTTTAAATGGTGACTTAGAGGAAGAAGTGTACATGGAAGTTCCAGAGGGTGTCAAAGCTCCTAATAACACTGTGTGCAGGTTGAAGAAGTCTTTGTATGGATTGAAACAGTCTCCAAGAGCCTGGTTTGACAGATTCTCTAGAGTGCTGAAGAAGATGACCTTTGTTCAGGGGCAAGCAGATCACACCTTGTTCACTAAACATAATGGTGAAAAAGTGACAATTTTAATTGTTTATGTTGATGACATTGTTATTACAGGAAACGATGAAAGCTCCATAGCTCAGCTGAAACAAGCTCTAGCAAGTGAATTTCAAGTGAAGGATCTTGGTCAGATGAGATACTTCCTTGGCATGGAGATAACCAGAAGCAGGAAAGGCATTAATGTGTCCCAGCGCAAGTACACACTAGACTTGCTACATGAGACCGGGATGCTAGGCGCAAAACCGGAGGAGACACCTATGGATGACCAATGCAAACTAGAAATAAAGGAAAAGGGAGTTTCTGCTAACACTGAGAGATATCGGAGACTTGTTGGGAAATTGATATACTTGACTCATACACGTCCGGATATCAGTTTTGCTGTGGGAATGGTAAGTCAATTCATGCACCAACCACAAAAGGAGCATATGGATGCAGTTATGAGAATACTTGGGTACTTGAAGGGAAATCCAGGTAGAGGAATATTCTTTAAGAAAGGAACAACTAGGAACTTGGAGATTTATACTGATGCAAGTCTTGCAAGAGACCTAGAAACTGGAAGATCTATCACAGGTTATTGCTCATATCTCTGGGGAAACTTAGTTACTTGGAGAAGCAAGAAGCAGACCATTGTATCACGAAGTAGTTGTGAAGCTGAGTTAAGAGCTGCATGTCTTGGTGTATGCGAAGGAATCTGGATCATCAGATTACTACATGAATTGAGAATTCCTTTTGATGGCCCACTGCAAATATGGTGTGATAACAAGTCCAGCATTGAAATGACCAGGAATCCTGTTTATCATGATCGAACTAAACATGTCGAAATTGATAGACATTACATTAAGGAGAAAGTAGAGGCGGAGATCATGGCATTGACGTATGTCCGTTCTTCTGAGCAGATTGGTGATATGATGACTAAACCACTTGACTGATCTACATTTGAGAGATTCCGAAGCAAGCTGGGAATGCTTGACATATACTCTCCAGCTTGAGGGGGAGTGTTAGAGAATCTCTTTGATATTGTTTGAAGAATCTGTTTGATATGCATTTATGTTTGATTGATTGTATTTTCCATTTTCATATTCTCTCCTCTCCTATATAATGTCTCACCACCATTGTACAATATATCAATAAGAGAAATCATTCTTCTCCCTAAATCTGTCTTCCCTCTTCTTTTCTCAAATTTAACAATAATAAAATACTTCAGTATGAAATTTCACCTCAATACCTTTAAAACTTTGAAATCAGTTTTTATCCATAAGCACAAAATATATTTTGAACAAATATAATAGAGAATAAAAGAACATAATAAATTCTTTAATCATACAACAAAGAAAATATAAATTAGTTGGCAACCCTTATCCCACCACCCATGCCAAGTGGAAATATATGCATCTGTCGCAATCCTTTCCAATTCCAAATTTGCTACTTAAGCATTAACAAACAAGTAATTCACATCTTCAAATCCACAAACAATAATTCATGCCTTTCCTTCAAGTTCAATTTTAACATCAGCATCATCTAAAGTTAAAAAATTAACACACTCTATCGATCACAAGGATGAATCCAAACTAAAACTAAAGTGAAAACCACTACTTTCTAGTAAACTTCAAAACTTAGCAATTTCTAACTTAGTAATCACATCACAACTTCGCCAATTCCCTCAAAAGAAAATCAAGATAAGCAGTTGAATACCCTACTTGTGACCAATTCATAAATACAAAATATCATTTCTACATATTCTTAAGCATCAGTATCATTAATCAATTCACTCATTGAAATGTGTCAAGTATGGGAAATATATGTATCAATTCTCTTCATGTAACGCCTAGTATACTTTATAAATTCCACATCCCAAGTAAGCAAGTCATATTTAGCTTAAGGTCATAAACATTGCACTCACATCTCATTCTACATTCGGCCATACAAAGAAGAAGGAAAGAGAATTCATTTCCTATATTCCAAATTCAACATACAAGCTTCAAAACACCTAATCTCACTTCATAAATTACCTTCCTTAATTTTTTCCAAATTATATCCAGCTGAAACAATAAAACTGCAGAAAAATTTATAAATGCACATATGCACTGCCAAGATAAGTCTTCAAGAAAAAATGGATTTGAAACCAAAACCTAATGCTCACATTTGCCATGAAAAATCAATAAAGCTTGACTCCAATTAACCAATTCTTAAAATTATCAAAATCAGCAAAAGAAATGCCACTTTTGCAGCAACCACTTTCATTCATTCACAAATCAAAATAAACAACTTATTTACCTTCCTTTCCTTTCACACCCATGAGTGCATTCCAAAAATCAAAATATAACATAAGACTAACATAACAATTTCTCACGGCTTATCCTTCTCAAATCTGAATTACATCATTTTTATATCCCCTTCAATGCCAACATCAAAACACAAAATGAATCTATTAACATATGGAAAGAAACAAGAATTATATAACAATTTCAAACCATCTAGAGCTTTGACATGCAAGCAACCAATTGATTTATAGTCAATGTTACCCCACAAAACATAAATTTCATTACTTTTTAACTTACAACTTCTAATATCTAATTAAATCCTTCCATAATCCTCATGAGTCAAAACTCTCATTCAATAACATACAAGTATAACTAAATGCCTTCATATCATATCCCAAAAATAAAATCCACTTTGATTTCCTAGCTCTAACCATTAAAAAAGCAATCCCACAATTTCTAGTTGTCAGTAAACCTCAAGCATCAAAGGGAATTAGAGTGGATAATCAAGTTCCATTAGCCATTCTTTTACTTTATACAAATCTTATAACTAAAAACTTTTCTCAAGAGAAACTCATATCCTACATCACATCTGCATAGTAAGTGAATATCATCAAACATGACACATACATCATTTCAAAATAAACACACCTTTAAAAATTCATATGCATGACCTTCTATCACTTTTCTACTATCATTTAATCAAATATGAAAACCACAAACCAGTCCAAATTGAAACCTTTGAGTAACATAATCTGAATTTTGTGAAAATAACTAAAGCTCAATACACTCATGAAACCAATTTGACAAACCATGTCATTACTTTTACACTTGACTCCTATGAATTTTTAAATAACCCATTAATCTCTCAAATACATTTGGAACACCTTAAGTCACCTAGCAAAATCCTTAATATCCAAGCAATTCCTTCTCTTAGACATTTTATCAAACATGTTAAGTGCATTCCAAAATCAAATGATATTATTAATCTTTTCCACTATCCCTTTTCTTGCCAATATGGTTCAGCATTCATTTATGTTTTTTTTTTAGTATGCTACAACGAATTTTCAGCTTCTCTTAGACCTTTTTAACAACATTTTGAGTGCACTCATAACCCAATGATAACATTATATAGGAAGACATTTAAACTACACATGCTCAAACCAATTTTACCCTTATAAAATAAGACAAGACAAGAAAGAAAATTAGTTGTTGCTGCCACTCTTACCCAACAAACATGCTCGATTAAAAAATTGAAACAGCAAAACCAACAATCAAATCCAAGAAAAAGTTGTTTCACATTTCATAAATGAATGATTGGTGCTCAAATATAGTTCTTAACATATTGAAGAAGTAAGACTTCAACTCTCACCTACATGCCTCCACTAATCCAGCGCTGGACTTAAGAAGAAGAAGTAGTTTGTAACAACCACCAAGTCTGATTTAGATCCTAGCAAGTTGTGAAGATTCTTCACATTCCTTCATCCTTCCTAAAAATCGAATAGATAAAAATCCCCCTCCCAAAAAAATGACGATGCAGCAGCAATAAGAAGGGTCAAAGGTGTTTGAATTCTAGAATTTTCCCTTCCCAAGTCGGTGAATCCGAAGAGGAGAGGAAAAATCTGAATAGCTCATTTTTATACTCCTAAGGGTAGTTTGGTAATTTCCTCTCCTTCAGAAAAATGATAAAAACTTCATTGACCCTAGTAGAGTTCGAACCCAGCACCCCTTGTTGGAGGGGATAACATGACACACTCAATTTCCACTTAACTAGAAGCTCAAGTTTGCAGAGGACTACATCACATATGAAAATAAATCTCTTTTGTTTTGATAAAGATGAAAATAATCTCTAATCAAGTTTAATTTATAAAAATTTAAATCAAAACACCAACTTATATGTTTTCACCCACCATAATGTTATCTAGGTCTTCAAGCATTTTTCATAAAATTTTTAACTTAGAACTCAACCTTTAACTATTCATCTTCAACTTCTATGGAAAATAGATCCTAAAATTTAATACAATTATATCTTCACTCATAAATTTATTTCTAAGTATTTTTTTTTATTCGTAAATAACACCACAAGACCTTAAATAACTCCTCATTGCCTCTAATATAATTTTGGGGTGTTACAGTAAAAGACACACTAACTTGAATATTAAATTCGTTGGGAAAAATAATTTCCTTCAACCTATATTTGTCCATATTTACATGATGTCCTCAATTCTAATTCGGCTTGAATTTGGGCTGTAATTACCAAGTGTGGATCGAGAATATTCCTATATCTCTCACTCATACTTGGTAGGTTAAATGTTATGGGGTAAAATATATTTCTCTTCTATCATTCTTTCATACTAAGTGCTTTATCGTAGCCGTGTGGGTGTGACATCTCATTTTCAATGTATTGTACTAGAAAACAACTCTCTAGTGCAACTCAATCATTTTATTAAAATGCCTCAGATATCCAAGATTTACATAAATTCATTTTTCTCATGGCTAATCTAAAAGGCTCATATTGTCTTTCTCATCTGCATAGTATCCATACTAATCAAATTAGCATACTAACATCATAATGGTCCGGCCTCAGATATTATAGCAAACTTGTATATCTCAAGTAAATCTTTCGTTCAAACAAATATCACTTCAATATGAATTAACTGTTATCCTTGCATAACACATTTAGATCGCATTTTCCATGATCAAATAACATATACTTTAAGAGAGGAGACATTATAACATATTTCCATGAAATTGGCAAGTCAAAGGTCATCAAGAAAGTATGGAACCTTTCTTGGAACCATTCTCTTGATTCCTATTTGCGTTAACTTAAGCACATGTGGTATGCTACAATGTGTCTATTTTTCTATAAGCGCATTGTTCGCACCGCAGGTGCACGGGTCGTGCCAAGTAATAAAGTGATAAGAAAGATCGTTCCCACGAGGATTGGGATACAAATCCGGTCAAACAAGAGCTTTGGCGATTAAATTAAGTTGAGTTATCCATATCATGATTTGAAGGTCAAACAAGTAAAAACTATTTTCTCAAACTAAAATGGTAAAATGATATCAAATATTTTTTATTTCTTCAAGGATTAATTGGCACCTAGGATTATTTATCCCCCTTATATCTTGTAACCTTTAATCAACTCCTCTCCTAATTGTTTTAATGTTTATATATGTGTTAACCTAAGGTTCTAGAATACTTGTAAACGCTCCGTCGAGTCAAGAACAAGTGTTTAATTTCATTAATCATGCAATCTCTTGTCACAATTAATAAAATCCAATTTCTAAGTTTCAACCCTAATGTGGCTATGTGAGGCTAATAAGTATATGTCTATCTTATTAACAAAATCATTCATTTGTCATGCAAACTTCAAGTTATCACACTATTTTACTAAAGTTCTACACTTAACCTAGCTCTCTCGAGTCATAAGTCAAATGAACAAATCAACTAAATGGTGATCAATCACTTAGAGGCATTAGGGCTAGAGTAAAATAAACACATATATATACATTAATCACAAAAAGATAGGAGTTTAAAGAGTTACTCCATACAAGGGTTCAAAATAATCCTAGATAAATGGATTTAGCTACTCATAATCAAATATAAACTACAATACCAAAATGAGTAAAGAGTCATAAATGCTCACAAGATAGGAAGAAGAAAATGAAGAAGAAATCAAAATGGAGAAGCTTTAAATGTCTTTAATGCTCTCCACCAAACTCCCAAGCTTCAAATCTTCAAACCCCAAGCAAAAACCAAGCCAAAGAACCAAGAGGAATGAGTTTTTGGAGCCCTAGAACACTCAAGAGTCGCCCCCTGTTTTGATTCGAGTTCCCCATTTATTTGCATCTGAATTTTCATTTCAGCCCACTCAAAACGCAGAGTTTCACTTTATGTTCGTCGTGTGTTAGTTGCATGATGAATGCCCAACGAACATATATGAGGCAGGAAAGAAACATGCCTTAGTTATGCAACGAAAGCTCAACGAATAACCATGAAAAATTTTCCTTTTTGCTCTTTTGTCCCTTGCTTAGCTTGTCCTATGTTTTCTTTAACGTTTTTCACTTGTCCACCTCTTCCTACAAAAGAGAAAGAGGGTTGATGAACTTCAAAAATCCATTTCACACACATATAACTCCAAATATCACCAAAATATTCATCTTTCAATTTTTACTCTTACATATGTGTATTCATATCTTTCTTAATTATTTACCACCAAAAATCATGTACATTCAAGAGAAATTGAGATGGAATATGTGAAATTATGGAGTTTATCACGTATATATCGATTTAGTTTTATCATTAACACCATATAGACTTTAGTATAGATACATATAATATCTAAAAGCAAATTCTTCAACTCTTCTCGCTTTTAAGACAACAATTATGAAGAACTTGTTATCTAGCTACAAGTACTATCTACTATGGATGTGGGTGTCCGTAACTCAATCTATATGTGTGTAACCACAGATCTCATCTTGACTAACTATACTTTTAAGTTGAGGTGACATAAAATTTGTTTTCTTCTCTATGATATCAATATAATCACTACTTTAGGTGAACACAGTGTCTCATCTATGCACACTAACCCCTGAGTGTCAAAGGTCGTCACTCGTGTGAGAGAGTCGACCTCAAAATCTGTACGACGTACTAGACAATATATACTATCAGATACACATGTAATTAAAGCCATAATTAACTATCTATTACGTCAAATACTATATGCATGCCAAACGACTTATCATTTTACTCATGTATATCTTTGGACATAGGCTTGATTAGGGGACTTTTCATATGAACATGTTGTATGACACAACAATCTTAATTATGTGCTACAATATCTCACATAATTTATATTTATACTTTATTCACGTTAAGATAATTGGGCTCTTTTATTTAAGTCACGATCAAAATGTTTTCACAATGTGTTAATAGTTGTTTTGAATTCTGATTTCAAAATTTAGGAAGTTGTTCAAACATCCTTGACCATATAGTATGTACTACCATAGTAAGTACTATGAATGCACAAAATTATATTCCCTTTAAATTATCTGTAAGGATTTTTGGGTGTTTAGAATGTGATGCCTCTTTCCTTATATGGTTTTCTTTTTTAGGTGACATCTTAAATGCCATATCGCGAACATGACAATGTTAGTTATGATTTTTAGTAATTGCTAGTAACCATTGTGTTATAATTTATATCTATTTATTGTGAAAGCTCTTATGTAGGGAGTGATTTGCCCTATGAATGACGTTGGTCAGATCTTTATTTCCACTCTATTGGTTTCACAGTGTATTCAGCTTTGGACTGGTGTTTATAGGCCCAACTTGTCATGTTAATGGGCCTACAAGTTATATGTACAACTATATATGTGTGTTTGTAACATTCTATGAATTTATTTTGTTTGAAGGTGAGAAATGTTATTTAATTCGAAAATTTACCTATATAAATTAGAGGAATCCCAAAATTTATCTTTAAAATTGAAAAATGGGTAAATTCATTTTGTTTGAAGGTGAGAAATAATGTTATTTAATTTGTAAATGTATCTATATATATTAGAGGAATCCCAAAAATTATCTTTAAAATTGAAACAGGGTGAATTGGACCCTTGAATTAGAGAAACCTCAAGTCAATATTCAATACCAAGGAAAGAGTACGAGACTCCATATTTTAACAAATGAAACAAATACCTATAGCTAGTAAGAATGAAATTTATAATACAATAATATGGTCCTTTAATTTTTTTTTTATCATTCACTAATGATTCAACTGTAATTTAATATTGATTTTTGAGGAGTTGGTCATGATCGCTCTCTTGTATGGGATCTCTTTGTAGTTTTTCCTCTTAAACATAATAAAAACTTTGAAAAAAAATACTACAAGGATCAAGGGGTTAATTTTTCTATTTTGTTTATTTATAATTCATTGGTGGTAATTATTACCTACTTGTTAATGGTATGAATCAAATGGCATTTATAGACGAGGTCCATTTTCTTGTTCAAAATTGATGACCATGCTCTTATCAAAAAAAAAAATTGATGACCATGCGCAATAGGCATTCTGTGTGTGTGTGTGTGTGTGTGTGTGTGTGTGTGTGACAGCACTTTAGGCATTATATTAAGAAGGAAAAATTCAGTAGAAACAGAGAATGACTCGTCTTCCTTTGCCTCCTACCTCAACCCTCTCCTACTCCTCTCTCGCTCTTATTTCAAGTTTTAATTCCTTGAGTTATATCAGAAAACATTGAAACTAAATGTTTTCTGACATTCTATATATAAAACACATCTATCAATTCAACTTATTTTAATCCAATATTTGATCAAGCACAGGCTTATAAGTTTTATATCAGGAACTTCTGTTTGATCGATATTGATATAGTTATTTTAGAAGAGATTCATTCAATCATCAAGTTTTTTACGATGAAGAAAAGGAATTCAAGAACGGCCATCGTCGCCATCGTTGGGTTGCTTACGGCTGCGTTTTTGTTTGTTTTGGTATGGGAGATGAAGTTCTCGCCGTCAATAGTGAGGCTCAGGCTAAGTCAAGCCAATCGTTCTCAATCTAGCAATACAAGTATTGGTGAAGGTAAGCATTGCACCACATTTATATTATTGTAGTCATAATCATAATTTCAATAGGGGTAGAAACTAATTGGTTAAGGTTAACTGAAATCGAACTCGAACCGCAATAGTCTTTCACCTAATGTGGAGATGTCATACCACTAGCCTATAACACCTTCAATAATTTCAGTACATCTTTCGGACATATGCTTGTCTGTTGAACTAGCTTAGATGTTTATATGACATTAATTTTGGTAACCTTTTGTTCCTATACATATATTACCCTACTTATAACGATGCTGGTGGAGCAATGGATATCTTAGATAATAGATTTATATAGATAAACGGTGAACAAGTTAAACTATTTGTTTGCAACAAATGTAGGTTGTGCCAACAGAAGTTGATTTAGTTAGTAAAAGAGTTGGAGCATAACTATAAGGTTCTAGTTTATTGAATTCCATATTGTTATGTTGAGATCTTGTTGATAGATCGATAATTTGTAAGTATTTCTATAAATTGTCTTTGAACCTGACCAGGAAAACCAACTAAGCTTGTGTAAATGTATATTATTTTACCCTACAATATCAATTCAATATTTTGCACTGAAAACTATTTTCTTGACAAAATACCCTCCTGAATATATACAATTAATGAGGAAAATCTTAGAAGGAATTATAAGCCTTTAAGAAATAATATCCTTCATAATCAATAAAACTCTTATATTATTTCTCATAGTCCATACCTTTAAAATATCTCTATCCTTGAACATAAAAAATATTAATTATTCCAAGGTGAATTGTAACAGAAACTTTATATCGAGAGACAATTGAAGTAATTAAGTTTCTGTTTTTAAGACGTCATATCAATTCTATTTTGTTTTAATTCTCCACTCAATATTGTTAAAACTCTTCAACTAATATTTAATTTTTTTTGCAATAAAAAAACTAATATTTGATTTTGATAGAACATTTTGAAAAAATTTCGTAAGCATATAATATTGGGACTTGGGGTACGCGTGCAACTCATGGATGCTTGTTGACGTCATGAACACAAAAGTATGCAGTTACTTTTCTAAACTTTTAAAGGTTAACCATTTTTGCCGACTACTTATCACAGAAGTAGAAGTATTAGATTGTGTTTCGCTGAACTTTTTTTAGCAAAATAAGTTATTTATTTTGAAGATTTGACTTATTTTGTGAATCTGGCTTAATTCTTATTTTAGGATGGACTTTTTTCACCCAACTTATTTAAATAAGCTTCTTATTTCATAAATCAATTTTTTGAGCTTATTTCAAAAAAATAAGCAATTTATTTTCTCAAAAGTGAGTGATGGGTGGGGTAATATCAAAAAATACGCAACTTATTTCATAATCATCCAAACATGTTTATAAGTTAAATGTGAAAATAAGTCACTTTTTTACAATTCATCACTTCATCCAAACATAAAACAAGGTAGCTTATTAAAACTTATTTTCAAACCGACTTAAAAATAAGTACTTTTCAACAAGTTGAGCCAAACACATCAATGTGTCTAACAAACAATAATTGTATCAAATTGACCAACAAACATTAAAAAAAGTATCATATTCAATCTCCCTCTAGAGGAAAATTGTTTGTTAGCTAAATTAATAATTAAAAAATTGTTTGTTAGCCAAAATGGTTATTAAAACAAACTTTAAATCAAACTCTTACATTACACACACGTTTTCATTGCCACCTTTACGAGCAATGAATATGGCGTGCGCACATATAAACATATATATTCAATATCTTAATATGTTTTAAAAGTATATGTGTCAATGTGTGTGTATTATGTTTATTTAAATTATAATTTAGAAATATAATACTCCCTCCGGTCCTAAATATAAGACCTAGTTGACTTTTTTGGAAAATCCTAAAAAAGCAAAATAAGTTAATTATAAATTGATTTACCTAATTTTTTCCCTTACACTAGTTCATTTTACCTATAAACTAATGGATAATATAAAAATATATCAAATATGTCATAATTTAATAACCTATTTCGCAACCTTAATCCGGAGGTAGTATATAAAGGCATTGATTGTATTGGTGGCTATATATATTATACATGTCGTCATTAGATAGCATAGACATATATTAGTCAATGATCTTTTAGTTTGAATTTGGAGCGGAATATAACCAATTGGGAAGTTTAAGTTTGAAAGCCATCATACATTTGACTTTGAATAAATAGTTCTAGTTTAACTTCACACATCCTATTAGCAGCAGCCTGACATCATTAGAAATAGCTTCATTATCAGAAAGGGGGAAAAAAATAAAGAAATTCATTATAACTTCTTTTCCATATATAAACAATAACAACAAAATATTATTCCATTGCTTGTGGAAATTAAAGCAAATGACACTATTAATAACCTCTGACATTATTTATAATTATATATTTTTGAAGTGATGCGAAATGTTATATATGTACTTGTAGTATTGTACATAGTATAATGTTTGTGAAATTATATATAATTTATCCTTCTTATTATAAGTTTGGGCTAAGTCTTACTAATGTAAATTCAGAATCAGACAGGTCAACAATAACGGCCCCAAAGGAACCAACATTGATCAAGCAAGGGCTGAAGGGCGACCCACCTCCTTCACAAGCAATCACATGCCACCGTTCTCATTATTTCTATGACATATGCTCCATTCACGTCCCAACAGTGTTGGACCCCACCACCTCTACTTTCTTCATCAACCACCCATCAACCATTCATCCGACGGTTGAGAAGATTCGACCTTATCCTCGAAAATTTGATAACTTCAGCATGTCAAGAATCAGGCAAGTCACTATAGCTTCTACAAACAAACCAACACCACTTTGCCAAGTCAACCACAAATCACCAGCTCTAGTATTTAGTGCGGGAGGGTACACCGGGAACTTCTTCCATGAAATGAGTGATGGGTTCATTCCTCTTTACATCACCATCAATTCCATATTTGATCAAGATCAAGATATTGTGCTTGTGATCTCTAAAGCTCGTGATTGGTGGATTAGGAAGTACGTAACCTTATTGAGGAAAATTAGCAAGTACCAAATTATTTCCTTGGAAAATGATACTTCCACTCATTGTTTTCCTTCTGCCACTATTGGTCTTATATCTCATGGCTTCCTCACCATAAATCAAAATCGAATGCCAAATTCAAAATCACTGAATAATTTCCATGCATTCTTAGGCGAGGCTTTTGGGACAAACAATAGTCATCCTTCTCTTATTATTCCTAATCCTCACCGCCCACGTGTCGTACTTATGAATCGGCCACATGGAAGTGGCCGCACATTATTAAATATGGGAGAATTAAAATTAGAAATGGAAAAGGTAGGTTTTGAGGTCATTTTACTTGAACCAACACCTACAACTCCATTACAACAATCTTTTGCTCTCATCAATTCAAGCCATGCAATGGTTGGTGTTCATGGTGCAGCCTTGACACATTTATTATTTCTACGTCCAAGGGCAGTGCTCATCCAGGTAGTACCACTAGGAACGGAGTGGGTGGCAGAGGTGTGTTTTGGGAATGCAGCTAGGGCAAAGGGATTGGAGTATATAGAGTATAAGGTTAGGGCTGAAGAGAGTAGTCTCATGGAAAGATATGAAAAGGAAGATATGATAATTAAGGACCCTAGTGGATTTTTGAAGGGAAAATCTTGGTCGAGTGGAATGAATATTTATTTGAATGAACAAAATGTGAGATTGGATTTGGTTAGGTTTAGGAAATACTTACAGGAAGCTTATAACATGGCAAAAGAGTTTATGGATAGTGAACACACAAGACAGAATTAATTTAAAAACAATTCATCATATGAATTAATGTACATTGTTATTGTGCATTGTTACTAAATTTTTTATTCTCTTGTATACAATGGTTTTCTCATAGCCATGAGAAAACATAAATTATTGATTTTTTCTCTGTGATAATTAATTAATAAATTAAAAATTATACATGTGACATTTTTTTTTGAACTGAATACATGCGACATAATTGAGGGTAGACATTATGGAAGCTTATGAGAAGATTCTTACCCAAATTCTTTTGATATTAAATCTTTCTTGACTATGTTGTTAATGCACAATTTATAAGAAAGCAAATAAAGACAAAGTATCTTTTTATTGAGTATGAAATTGAGTCACCAACAATGGTGGTACAAATTGACAACCGCTTAGTGCTGGTCGATGATCAAATGTAAGAGACAATGATTACAAAGTTCAATAACAATTCGATGATCCTTCTTTCTTGAGTTCGATCCTTTAAATAGCATTCAGGCCTATTTTCCCGTTGATGACAATTCTTCCATATTGAAAGCTTCAACCGTTTTGATCTTCATCAATGCTGCTGTTTGTAGCCGTTCAATTCACGTTACTAGTTTCAAAGATATTAAGTCACCTTGGATCCTGTTGTTAGATGGGTTGGGCCGGTCATCTTGCAGGGCTTATTGGGCTTGTGACTCTCTCAGATGCTAATGGGCATAACACTATGTATTTGAATTAGTAAGCTAATGTCAGCCTATATATCATGTCGTTTTTTTTCTCATCCATATGTTGCATATATTTTATACATAATCACATATGCCTCCTTTAAGGATTCACAATAAATTGCAAAAAAGCTTACAAACACGTGGTCTGGAGTAAAAAGCGCGCGGATGATGAACTTACTTAGCTAGCTTGTGTAATTACATTTTGTTTTGAACTGGAGTGTAATTACATTTGTTAGACTCCCGATTCATAGTGTGTAGCTGCGAAAGTGCAAAATTAGCCACCATAAATTTTCAAATAGACAACTCTAACACTCTAAATTGGACGGGAAAAAACCGTACATTGTAAATAAAAATGGGACAAATTTAGCCTCGCCGTTAACTTGAGACAAACAGACGTTTGTGTTTGCGTGGGGCCCACCTTCATTAATCTACGTGACAATACAATCAGCAAATGAATGAAATCCAGCATGACAAATTTTCTAGGGAAAATTAAATACAGGTCCCTTGTAAGGACTTAATATTATAAAAGTCCCCCTAACTTAGGAAATTAAAGTAGAGTACCTTGGGACTATATTTTAATTATTTCTGAGCACGTGGGCCCACAGATAATATTAAAATAATCTACCCTCCCCACCCCCTTCTCTCTCCTATCTCCTCCCATCTTCTTCTACCCAAACCGGTGGCAACGGCGAACTTCCAACTTACGTTTAAGTTGTCATGTACAAATCTTGTGAAACTAGAGTTACGTGAGTGGCAACAGAGACTGATTTCAAATGAATGGGGAGTGTGAAATTAGACTTAACAACCAAAAAGATCTAGTGGAATTAGAGTGGCTTTTGTCATGTACAAATCTTGTGGAGTTAGAGTTTGATGAACTGGGAAGTTTTCAATACTTGACTGCATTGGAAAGACTCAACAACCAAATAATATAATAGAATTCCATTTTTCTTTATCATGTATGCAGCAGCGCAGCGCATTATTAACAATATAGAAGAAAATGGAAAAATAAACAAAAAAGACTGAACGCAAATAGGAAGAGTGGAAGAAATTGAAAAACCAAAAATTCAACCAACTTGAACAAACAACACAAGCAGTGAGTTTGTTTATTCTCTTAAATAAATAATTAGAAGATTGAATCCCAAGATCCTCAGAAAGACGACGGTGTGGTTTTGAGTTGGGAAGTTATGGTGATCGGCGATGGTATGGAGGGTGTTCGGAACTCTGGGGGTGGACGGTGAAGATGAGACAGCAGCGGAGACGGTGGTTTCACGGCGGAGAACAGTAGCTGCGATGATGGAGGAGCTTTGGTGGCCTGAGTTAAGGGAGGAGATGATAGTTATTTCATTCGTTTGCTGACTGTATTGCCACGTAGATTAATGAAGGTGGGCCCCAAGCAAACACAAACGTCTGTTTGCCTCAAGTTAACGGCGAGACTAAATTTGTCCCATTTTTATTTACAATGTACGGTTTTGCCCCGTCTAATTTAAGGGTGTCAGAGTTGTCTATTTGAAATTTACGGTGGCTAGTTTTGCACCTTCGCCCTTTCAATAATAGGTGGCTAGGTTTATGTGTTGTTAAAATTCTGAACTTTACATTTATGTTCTATAAATTTCTTTGAAATTATATATAGGTGAAATCTGCACATGCATATAGAAAGCATAACAGATTCATATAAATTTAAAAAGAGGTTCATTTTAGGGCGAAGACCCAAAAATGATACATAACTATTGGCCAAGGAACAGAAGTAGAACATAACTATTTCGAGGTACAAAAATGATACTCAACTTTTTCACGTGATCAAAAATGATATTTTCATTAATATGACAATAATATTAGACATGAAATGTCCAAAATGCCCTGATAATTAAATAAACTTTTACCGCCGGCGATTAATTTAGGGCGAAGGCCCAAAAGTGATACATAACTATTGGCCAAGGAACAAAAATGATACATAATTATTGTAAGGTACACCAATGGTACCCAACTTTTAACATGGAATCAAAAATGATATTTTCACTAATATGATAATAAGATTACACATGAAAAGTCCAAAATGCTTTTAGAAATTAAATAAATTTTCTTCCTCACCCTCTCCTTCCTTAGCTTCTTTCTTCTACCAACACTTCCTTCAATAAATAACTTGTCCACCGGCGGCTTCAACTCTCAGCAACTCGTTAGGGCGATCAGGTTATAAAAACATGAAAACAGAGAAGTTAATCACCCACACTTACACATCTTAAAGCACATCATTTCATTTCATTTTATTACACGCACCGCTCTTTTGCTCTCATTTAACTTCTCTGTTTTCATGTTTTTGCAACCTGATCGCCGTAACGAGTTGCTAAAAGTTGAAGCTGCCGGTGGACGAGTTATTTATTGAAGGAAGTATTGGTAGAAGAAAGAAGCTAAGGAAGGAGAGGGTGAGGAAGAAAATTTATTTAATTTATAAGCGCATTTTGGACTTCTCATGTGTAATCTTATTGTCATATTAGTGAAAATATCATTTTTGATTCCATGTTAAAAGTTGGGTACCATTGGTGTACCTTGCAATAGTTATATATCATTTTTGTTCCTTGGTCAATAGTTATGTATCATTTTTGGACCTTCGCCCTAAATTAACCGCCGGCCGGTAAAAGTTTATTTAATTATCAGGGCATTTTGGACATTTCATGTCTAATATTATTGTCATATTAGTGAAAATATCATTTTTGATCTCATGAAAAAGTTGGGTATCATTTTTGTACCTCGAAATAGTTATGTACTATTTCTGTTCCTTGCCCAATAGTTATGTATCATTTTTGGGCCTTCGCCCTTCATTTTAATCGCATATTACTATTTTTTTATCAGCATAATAGCATATTATTCAGTAATAATGGAATTTAAAATTCCTTTTATTATAAAAAATAACAAGAAGATTTCCAATGTCCGTTATTATTACCAAATAAGGTATTTGGTAATAAGTAAACATTTAATTTTAATGTATATCATGTTAAACATAGACTTTGAAAGTGGACTTCCATTATTTGCTAATAAGGAATGTTAAAAGCTAGCTAATATAGTTTCAATTCTTGTTTTTTTTCTGGCTAAATAGTTTATTTTATAATAAGGAAAAGTAAGATACATATCATAAAATAAAATATCTGCAAAAGAAATCACAAATAACAAAAAATGAAAATCTTAAAAACAACAAAACCCTAAAATAGCCAGGAAGAAGTCGTTGCTGCCAATAATCTTACTTTCAATATTCATGACTCTTACAATGGTGAATATATATATATATATATATATATATATATATATATATATATATATATATATATATATGTATGTATGTATATCTACACACACACACATATATAGCTGAAATTAACAATTCTTAATAAAGGACATTACCGGTGTCTCTTACAATAGCGAGTAACATACACAAATGTGGTTGTACTGCATTAGCACAAATAAAGCCTCCTTATATTATATTATTAAGTTATATTTGATATATCTTTTGTTCCATCAGTGGAACAAAAGATATAGAAATTATTAAAACTTGTAAAATATATACTATTCTATATTTACCAAGTTTTATAATTTCTATTTGTATTTGGTTTCAAGCATCTCTTTTGCCTAGGTTTCTATTTTACACTAGTAAAAAAAGGCCGAAATCGGACGGTTTCATCTCGGCGGTTAGCCACAAACCGTCGAGATGCTATCACATCTTAGCGTGTTCTTTCAACCGCTGAATATGAGTGAAAGTCAAAGCAATTTTATTGTTTTGCAAAAAAAAAACCATCTCGGCGGGCCTTAACCGCCGCAATGTTATAATTTTTTTAAAAAAACTAGAAAATAGTACAGAAGATTATAGAAATATGAATTTTGTTTAAATTTAATTACACATCGGCGGTTGCGACCGCCGATATGATTTATAATATTATATTTAGTATTATATTCAAAAGCTTCTGCGGTTTGAATATTATATTTGAAATTCAAAAGACATCTCAGCGTTTCTGGACGGCGGTTGTAACCGCCGAGATGCTCCTCGAAATTGCAGCCAACCGTTCCCCTTGACCATTGCAGCTGCAGAGGGCATTAAATTTTTAATTAATGCACATATCGGCGGTTGCAACCGCTGATATGCCTGTGCCTATAAATATGCCCCTCGCTCCATTTCATTTTCAGCGTGTTTCATTGCTTTCTAGCTCGTTTTCTTTCACTTTCTGCGCGAATACTTCCCGCGTTTTTCACTATATATATATAGCATGTCGAGGCATGATATCGATAAGGGGAAAGGGTATTGCAAGTGGTTCCAAGGAGCCCATTTCAGATTCGGATAGTAGTGGTGGAAGTGACAGCGAAGAGTTTGGTTTGGACATGCCTGTTATTCCAGGATTGTTTACACCGCCTCTCAACCGCAACAATGATGATGTATCGATGGATACAATTTTTGATGATGTTGACAGAAGAGATGAGCTAGGTGGACACTACCATTTAGGCGGCAAGGACAATATGGGGCATCATGAGGGAAAGTACTATGAAGAGGGATATGAGAGCAGGAATGATGATGAGGAGAACTTAAATGAGGAGGAAGGAAGAAACACTGAGGAAGAGGAGCAGAGAAGTGTGGTGCCCCTGCTCAAACCACATTTACTCGGGGGAGAACGTCTACAAGTGGAGCTGGCAATGACGTTCGAGTTAGAAGTGAGTAATTTGCTTAACTTTTATAATTTTAATATTAATATATATTTTTAATTGTTTGTATTTCTGTTTTATAACACATGCAATTTAATTAATTTATTTTTTACTCTTGACATAATAATGCAGCTGCTCATGGTAGTCAGATTTCAAAAAGGCGGTTAACTGTTCAACAGACTCATCACCTTCCTCTGCATGAGAGGGTGTTGCTTGACTATTTTGACGTCACAGGGCAGCCCACTGGAAATGCGGATACCTTACTCAACCGATTATGTCGCAGTGTTGGGGCTGATTTTTCCTTGTTTCCTATTGATTTGCTTGATTGGAAGAAGATTCCGGAGCACAAGCGTAACCACGCGTGGTTCAATATTGTCAAAGTATGAATCAATTACTTAATTTTAGTTGTTTAATTAATTAAATTTTAGTTTTAAAAATTCTCCAGTTATTGTATTTAATTATTATTATTTGTATACTAATATATATTATGTTTAATTTCTTTTGTTAGAAAAAAATTGAGATTGCAGACAATCAGGGTTCCGTGCATAGCTATGCACTAAAGAAGATAGGGGACGGGTAGAAGACGAAAAGAAATGATTATTTCAACAAAAGGAATCTGAGGGGAGATCGATCTGAACAGGAGGTTGCTAGAGAAGTACCGCCTGGGGTCGATCCACATCAATGGGAGAATTTTGTGAGAATTCCGTTTCAGCCCGGCTAGCCTACGGAGGTCTCAGATTGGCAAAGAGTCCCGCAGTAAGCAAGAGGTTCGCCACAACACTGGCTCCCGTCTCTTTTCAGTTATTCTGGGAGAGATGTGAGTTATAAATATGCAAATTTTATTTATTTCCTTTCAATTTTGTTTTTGTTTTGTTTATTATAATTATGTAGTTTATGTTTTGTTGTTTAATATAATAATATAATTGTAATTGTTAACATTCCATCTTTCACGGGGTCATGAGCAAGGGAGGACCACTCAGGAGATCGTCAGAGATTTCTTATTGGAGATACGCAGACATGCTGACGGGTCATTTGTTCCATATGCAGAAGAGGGAGGAGAGTCTGCAGAAACAGTTAGAGGAAAGGGATTAACGGCTATTGGAAGTAATTGAGCAGGAGAGGGAGCGGAATAGGCAGGAGAGTGAGCGGCTTAAGCAGGAAAGGTAGCAGCTGCAGCGGCAGATGAATGAGTTTGAACGATTCAGATGTCGGGTAGAGTCAAGACGCCGCAGGCATGAGGAAAGACATGAGAGGCGGCGACGGGATGGAGGTGGAAGCGGAGGTGGAAGCTGAAGAAGAGATGATGGCGGGGTTGTTATTGGTTACAGTTGATTATGGTTTTTTATGTTGTTTTTTGCTTATGTTATTTTGCTTATGTTATTTTTTTTATGTTGTAAAATCTATCTGTTTTAAAAAGGAATGAATATTATATATGCGTTCAATTATAAATCTATCTTTTAGATTAATCTATATTTATATTATATATATATATATAAAATATAAATATATACATATTTATAGTGTGTGTATATATATATATATATATAGATATAAATAACATAGTTGATATTTTCATTAAGCAAATTAAAGTAGTTGAAATTTAAAAATCTCGGTTACATGCATGCTAATATTGCGAAATAAATCATTCGTCGTCTTCTTCCTCCCTAACAGCAGGTATGTGCACGTCATCTACAGTAATGAGATTCTCTAGATGCTGCGGGGCTTCGAGTTGAATAGTTTCGATTGTTGCATCACATTCCTCACCCATGTCGTATAGGTTTTGGGACTTCACATGAATAACCATGTGCCAGTCCTTGTGTCTAGGATCAGCAACGTAGTAAACTTGTTGTGCCTCGTCAGCAAGAATATACGACTCATCATCTGGTGATGCCCCTGTGTGGATGAGTCTTGAAAAGTTTACCGATGTGATGCCCAAATTGTCCACTTTTTTCCTCTCTGTCCCCTAGTGTCTGCCCAATCACACTTAAAAAGAGGCACGGAGCGATGACCATTATATGCAAGCACAAAGATGTCAACGAGCTTTCCGTAATATACAATATCTCCCTCACACATCTTAGTGTCCTGTGTACTAGCATAACTTCTTGTTCCAAATGTACCAAAGACTCCAGAGTTTTGGGTCGTCTCTGATCCGCCATCTTGAGCAACGGTTTTGAAGTGGAAACCTTTGACGTTATAAGCCGTATATCTTAAAGCATGATCGAAAGGACTGATAGCTAAATTTATCATTTCTGGAGTCGCATTGGGATTGTTAAGCGTCAAGTTTCTAAACCAATCTGCAAATTCACGGTGGACCATCTTATCCACAACAGCTGTCGATGCCCCTTGTCTTCTACCCCTAAGTGATCGTTTGATGAGTCTTGGGTATTCACTATCAAATTATAGAATAATAATTATTCAAGGTCAAAATTTCAAAAAAATTCAATACGACAGACTAAATAATTGAAAATATATAATACTTACTCGCGATATGTATCTAAACAAGAATAACTTGTCAGTACGTGCCTATGCGCTTGCATCTTTTGGATCGGGTCTAGATAAAAAATTTTACCTGCTCCGACTGGCTTACTGTCAACTTGAGGGAACAATGTGTGAGACGGTGATGACACATTATTGGTCGTATTATCATCAATGTTGGACATCTCTATATCATTGAAATAACGTGTGACATATTCCACAACCTCGTCGCCGATGTAACACTCTGCTATACATCCCTCCGGGGAGGCAGTGTTCCTCACATAAGACTTCAATTTCCCCAAGCACCTACAACCACAAATAATAGTATTAATTAAAATAATGGGGAACACATTAATAATCATAAAAAAATAATGGGGAACTCATAAATCACCTCTCAATTGGATACATCCAACGATAATGCACTAGTCCTCCCATTTGCGCTTCATGGATAAGGTGGACAATGAGGTGAACCTGTGAAGTGAAAAAAGAAGGAGGAAATATCATCTCCATGCGACAGAGCATGATCACAACTTTCTCCTGCAAAGTATCCAGTTCGGCCCTATCCAACACTTTCCCACACAACTGCCTAAAGATATAGCTAAGATCAGCCAAAACTGTAGTCACCTCGATCGGAAGAGTGTTGAAGGAGGGTGGTGAGTTGGGTGGGGGGAGGGGGTGGTCGGATGGTGGTGGTGGTGATGAAGAAGAAGAAGAAGGGGGAGGGAGAGAGAAGAGAGGAGAGAGGAAATATTATATTATTAACTGTGGGGCCCACCTTTTCAAAATAATTAAAGTAGAATCCCAAGAGACTTTAATTTAATTATTTTTGAAAATGTGGGACTCTACTTCAATTTCACAAGTTAGGGGGACTTTTCTAGTATTATGTCCCTTACCAGAGACTTATAATTAATTTTCCCTAAAAAGTAAATATAAAAAGTAATTTACCCAAAACCCTATTTTTTTCTTCCTTCCTCTTCCTTCTCTGATAATAATAACAACGTAAACCTTATCCCACTTAAGTGGGGTCGGCTACATGGATCACACGACACCATTTTGCTCTGTCCCTAATCATTCCTGGAGATAAACCTTTCACTAACATATTTCTTTGAATAACTTCATCAAGAGTTCTCTTTGTCTCCCTCTATTTCTTATATACGGCTCCCTTACCATTTGCTCCACTATTCTTACAGGCTTACCATTTGTCTCCCTTACCCTCTAGTTCTCTTCTTTGAACATGTTCATACCACATAAACTATAATAACAACGTAAACCTTATCCCATTTAAATGGGTCGGCTACGTGGCTCACACGACTCCATTTTGCTCGGTCCCTAGTCATTCCTGTAGATAAACCTTTCACTAACATATCTCATTGAATAACTTCATCAAGAGTTCTCTTTGGTCTCCTTCTATTTCTTATATATGGCTCCCTTACCATCTGCTCCACTATTCTTACTGGCTCATCTAGTTCTCTTCTTTGAACATGTCCATACCACCTTAAACGATATTCTCTCATTTTCTCTGAAATTGGTGCAACCCCAACTCTTTTACGAATGTGATCATTACGAATCATATCTTTTAGTGTATACCCACTCATCCATCTCAACATTTTCATCTCTGTCACATCCAACTTATGTTCTTGTTGTTTTTTAATTGCCCAGCATTCACTACCATATGACAATGCCGGTCTAATAGTTGTTCGATAGAATTCTCCTTTTATTCTATCTTGAACCATGCAATCACAAATAACCCCAGAAGTTTTTCTCCATTTTCACCAACCAGCCTGAATTCTACTATTGACATCTCCATCTACCTCACAATCTTCTTGTATAATTGATCCTAAATATTTAAACTTATCCACCTGTTGTATAACATGCTCTCCTAATTTAATTTCTATGTCCCCATGAGTTTGTCTACTGCCAAAACTACAGTACATATATTCTGTCTTACTCCTACTTATTCTAAAACCTTTAGACTCTAAAGTCATCCTCCATAGCTCTAATTTCCAATTAATTTCATCTTTTGAATCCCTTAAAATTACTATATCATCCGCGAAAAACATGCACTTAGGAATTTCTTCTTGTATACTTTCAGTTAAGGCATCCATAACAAGATTAAATAAATACGGACTCAATGCCGAACCTTGATGCAATCCAATTCTTATTGGAAAATCAATTGTTTCTCCTACCGGTGTTCTAACTCTAGTCGTTACTCCTTCATACATATCTTGAATAGCACTAATATACTCAATTTGTACTTCTTTCTTTTCTAAAACTTTCCAAAGTAAATCTCTTGGCACCCTATCATATGCTTTTTCCAAATCAATAAAAATCATGTGCAAATCCTTTCTTATACTTTTATATCTTTCCATTAAGCCTCTGATTAGATATATTGCTTCTGTAGTTGACCTTCCCGGCATGAAACCAAATTGATTTTTCGATATGCTAGTCTCAGTTCTTAACCTACTCTCAATTACTTTTTCCCACAACTTCATTGTATGACTCGTAAGTTTTATTCCTCTATAATTTGCACAATTTTGAATATCTCCTTTATTTTTATAAATAGGTACTAATGTACTCTTCCTCCAATCATTTGACATTTTCTTAGATCTTAGAATTTCATTAAACAGTTTAGTAAGCCACAACACTCCATTTTCTCCCAAACATTTCCATACTTCAATAGGAATACGATCTGGTCCAACAGCTTTTCCCTTAGTCATTTTCTTAAGAGCATCCTCAACCTCACTCACTCTAATCTTAATATTACCTGTAAAATTGATATTCCTATCACTAATCCCTAAATCATCTATAACATAATTCAAAGTTTCCACTCTATCATTAAACAAATCATAAAAATAATTCTTCCATCTATCCCTAATATTATCATCTTTAACTAATACATTACCTTCTTCATCCTTAACAAACTTTATCTTCTTCCATCTCTTCCTTCTCTGATGATCCACACAAACACCAATGAGCCGACACTCCTCACTTCCTCTTCTCCAAACACCATCTTCCTCTTCTACCTCTCGGATTCCTCACTCCTTCTCCCTTCCAAGCCTGATTTCTCACCTCTCTCTCTCCCCGGCGATGAATGGCGGCGCTGTTGCCGTCGCACCAGCGAGGGAAGAGCTCCCTCCGCCTCCCTTTTTTCCTTCACGAGTACGAGCTCGTCTTCAACCTAGGTGAGTTTTCACTTCCATTTTTTTCTTTGATTTCAGGCGAGATTTGAGAGAATCTGAGTGGGGTCCGATTTGGGTTTTTGGATATTAGATTCCATAAACAAGTTAAGATGATGCTTAAGGTAATTGTTGGTTGAAATTTTCTATTGCTCTTTGGGCTAAAACTTTGTGCTTATGGTGTTTGTTTAGTTTGGCTGGTGATGGTATTATGAATGTGCATGTATAGTTTTCAACTTTTAGTGGGATTTATTTTACTTGTTTATATGGTTTGATCCCAGTAGCCGAAAGATTTATTTTTTCTTTCAGTTTTTCTGTGAATTGAGACTAACTGAATTAAGGGAATTGTAATCTTAGGGAAATGAGGCATACTTTCTGTGACTAGGTTAAGCGAAGATGATTAGTTAGAAATTGGTAGCGTTGTAATTCAACTTTTAAGGTTAACTGAGATTGAGAGATAAGAGGTTGGTTGGTGAAGGAATGACAGAATGATGATGGTTGATAAACTCTATAATTTCACATATTTCATCTCAATTTCCCTTGAATGTACATGATTTTTGGTGGTAAATAATGGAGATAGATATAATTACACATAGGAAAAAGGAAAATTAGAAAGATAGACATTTGAGTGAAATTTATAGTTATATTTGTGTCAAAGTGATTTTTGGAGCTCATCAACCTTCTTTCTCTTTTGTAGGAAGAGGTGGACAAGTGAAGAAGGCTAAAGAAAACATGGAATTATGAAGAAAAGCATAGGACAAGCTAAGCAAGTGACAAAAGAGCAAAATGGAAAATTTCTCAATGTTGTTCGTTGAGCATTCGTTGCCAAACAAAGGCACAACGAATGATGTTTCTTCCCTGCCTCTGATCCGTTCGTTGAGCATTCGTTGTGCAACTAACAGACAACGAACAAAAACCAAAACTCTGCGTTTTGAGTGGGCTGGAAGTGAAAATTCAGAAGCAAATAAAAGGCAGCTCGCAAGAAAGAAATTGGGGCCGACTTTTTGGAGTTCTAGGGCAACAAAAACACATTCCTCTTGGTTCTTTGGCTTGGATTATGCTTGGGGTTTGAAGATTTGAAGTTTGGGAGTTTGGTGGAAAGCATTAAAGACATTTAAAACTTCTCCATTTTGGTTTCCTCTTCATTTTCTTCTTCCTATTTTGTGAGCACTTATGACTCTTTACTCATTTTGGTATTGTAGTTCATATTTGATTATGAGTAGCTAAATCCATTTATCTAGGATTATTTTGAACCCTTGTATGGAGTAACTCTTTAAACTCCTAGTCTTTTGTGATTAATGTATATATATGTGTTTATTTTACTCTAGCCCTAATGCCTCTAAGTGATTGATCACCATTTAGTTGATTTGTTCATTTGACTTATGACTTGAGAGAGCTAGGTTAAGTGTAGAACTTGAGTAAAATAGTGTGAGAACTTGAAGTTTGCATGACAAATGAATGGTTTTGTTAATAAGATAGACATATACTTATTAGCCTCACATAGCCACATTAGGGTTGAAACTTAGAAGTTGGGTTTTATTAATTATGACAAGAGATTGGATAATTAATGGAATTAAACACTTGTTCTTGACTCGACGGAGCGTTTACAAGTATTCTAGAACCCTAGGTTAACACATATATAAACATTAAAGCAATTAGAAGAGGAGTTGATTAAAGGTTACAAGATACAAGGGGGATAAATAATTCTAGATACCAATTAATCCTTGAAGAAAACAAAAATATTTGATATCATTTTACCATTTTAGTTTAGCAAATAGCTTACTTGTTTGACCTTCAAATCATGTTATGGTTAGCTCAACTTAATTTAATCACCAAACCTCTTGTTTGACCGGATTCGTATCCCAATCCTCGTGGGAACGATCTTTACTTTCACTTTATTACTTGGTGCGGCCCGTGCACTTGCGGAGCGAACAAGTTTTTGGCGCCGTTGCCGGGGATTTGGAAACAAATCCCTTGGTCAACTCCAGGCTTGGTTATTAAATTTCGATTGAGCATAATATATATTATTAATTTTGAAATGTGTGGCTGTCACCCAAGAGGGGGGGGTGAATTGGGTGAGGGAATAAAAACTTAAACTCTTTTTCGAAAGACTGCTTGTGCTCGGTGATGATGATAATAAGTAATGATATGCACAAGTCAGTATGTTAAGTGATACAAAATAGAATGTTTAAATGTAAATTTATGCACACATAAATTTATCCTGGTTCGGTCACCCAGACCTACATCCAGTCCCCAGGCTACACCTGAGATTTCCAATCCACTATTCTTGTTTAAACCGGGCACAAGAGAAGCCTTTACACTTTAGGTTTTACGAACACGGGTTCACCTAACAACCCACAGGTTTTACAACGGGTTCACCTGCAAACCTAACCGCAAGTTTTACGGGATCACTTGCAACCTTTACAACTGCAAGTTTTGCGGGCTCACTTGCAACCTATACAGCTCCCCCTCACACCTAGAAGGGTTCAGTCTTTACAGACAATGATTTAACAATGATTACAATACTGTTCTTCAAGCAACAAGCTTTAGAACAGGTTTGATAGTATGTTCACTCTATGAACAGATTATGTTAAACACTTAAGCTCAACTAAGTGGGTTCACTCAATGAACAGATTATGTTACTCACTTAGGTACAATAATTGCTCTCAACAAATTCTCTCTAAGGATATTACAATTTAAGATCAGAGAGTAGAAGGATATTTCAGATAGTAGGGTTGAGCTTCTTCATTCTATTTCTCTTGCTTATCAAACTCATGAAGCTCTCTCTTCTCTAGCTCTTCTTTTTCCAGCTCTCATCTTCAGAAATGAAGAACATCTCCTTTTATACCAGCCTCTGATTATCCAACCGTTGGAGAGGCAATGAGGCCGTTTGAATATAGCCGTTGGGGCCTTGTTTACGTTGTCCTCATTAATGTGCAGTAGGGTTGACTTCGCTTTTCCTGAAAAGGTGCTCTGACCATGCTGTTCTGTCAACACTTTTCTGACAATACTATTCTGACAAAAGTCGTTCTGACATCTGAACACTCTGTACGGTCTGACTCTCGCTTGCTGTCAGATGAGGACTTCGTTCCTTAGGCATAAGTCCAGGATGCTAAGAGACTTACTATCGGAAGCTCTTTTGATATCTGAAGTGAAGCTCGTGGACTCTAACATTCTGCTTGCTATCACATAGAGGAACTTTGTCTTCCAAGCACTTGTCCATGAATGACAAGAGCGCTTTGCTATTGGATGCTCTCTTGCTATCAGAAGCTCTCTTATGGACTCTGACTCTTGTGGGTAGTATGAGCTTTGACAGCTTGAATGAATCTTCAGATTATGTTCTCCTTATCTCTCATACTCCTCATGCTTGGTAGGTAACAATGTTGTTTGAATATCTGTTAACCTCTTGTTACCGTTGGGAAGTACATCTTCTTAAACGCTCCATTAAAGCTTAGCAGGGTTGACTTGCTTTATCTCTGAAAAGTAGTCCTGATACCTCTGCCCTGATGAAAGCAATCTGACTTCTGTGTATGTGGCGTTTATTCTTGTACTCTTGCTGACGGATGATCATCGTTCATCCGGAAGTGGCAATCAAGTGTTAATCTCTGAATCCCAATGCCAAGAGTCTTTCCATCCGGAAGCTCATTTGCATCCGGAAGTGTGACTAAGTTCTGCACATACTGGTTAGTCCAACATAGCAATATATATAATCAAATATAGTAAGAACTATACATGCTGTGGGAAGCTTGTTTGCTATGGGGAGTAGTCTTACTTAGACTATGTTCTGACTTAGTGTATTGTGTACTTTGAACGTTAGTCCTCTTAGTCTATGATGTATCCGGAAGCACTTCTACATCCGGAAGTAAAACCACTGGATGAAGGATTTTGTTTACTATTACTCACTCTCGCTCAGTGTCCTTCAATCCAACAGTCAGCGCTAGTCACTACGCTATCGGATGCACTTTCACTTGACGAGGTAAACTTACTGACGCTTAGGGTTATATCTATTCTATCAGTCTGCGCCAGTCTAAGTCTAACAGGAAGCATTTTTACTTGACGAAGTGAACTTACTGACGCTTGGGGTGATATCTATCTTATCAGTCTGCGTCAGTCTAAGTTTAACATGAAGCAACTTCACTTCCGGTTGAATCACAGCTTAGTCTTAGGTTTTGTATAGCTAATGCTCATGGACTAAGTTAATTCCCTAGTGAGTTACTCGCTGCCGCTGGGGGATAAATCATTCATCCGCGTGCGCGAGTCCTAGTCTATCCGGAAGTGATTCCGCATCTGGTTGTGACTTAACTTAGGATTCTAACCATGTCATCTAATCCTTCCTAAGTGTTGATTATGTTCTCTTAAGTACTAGTCCATATCATACCTTAGTCACCATCAAAACTTAAGATTCTAACATTCTCCCCCTTTTTGATGATGACAAACCCATAGATGACTAGAGAACATAATTAAACTTAGATCACTCCCAGAGCTATATTTCTTTCCCCAGTTCTCTCCCCAGATATCTAGACATCTTATCTTATCTCATGTCTCATCTCTAACTAGACATCTTATATCTCATCTCATGTCTCATCTCTAGACATCTCATGTCTCATCTCTCTCCCCCTTTTGGCTTCATCAAAATTCAACAAGTGCAAGCTAGCCTTATGGATGGGGATACTTCTATCGTTCTCCTAGGAATGGGCTTTCTACCTAATATTTTCTCCCTATGTATTTGTTCTAGATTATTCAATACAACGTACGAGAATTAACAAGGAACAACAATAATGATTCATTATCCTAAATGATTGTATTCTCCCTAAACATTATGTAGGATAGCTAAACAGTGTGAGACAAAAAGAAAATATTGATTCAGTATTCTAAGTGAGTTTACTCTCCCTAACCATTATGCAAGATAACAGAACATGTTTTGCAAGGATTAAGTCTAGATCAAAACATACAAAAACAGTTCTCTTTTTGAAGGTGAAAATTCTTTTCAAATATAGAAGACATCAAAAGTAATTTTGACCCTCTCGAAATGATTAACATGATATCAAAATAATTTTGGTGCGTTTAAAATGATGATTATGATATCAAATGAAAATTTGTGATTTTAAATTCGTGATACCAAATGAAATCAAATGAAATATGTGAGTTTGAATTTGTGATATGAAATGATTGAATGCCAAGTGAAATTTGTGATACCATATGAAATGAAACCAAGTCAAATGAATTTTATGAGTTTAAAATGCCAAAAGTAATTTCCAAACAAGTTGCATCACAGCATCTCAAGAGTTTATTATCGATGACAGCATGTAACTCTCTATTTTCAAGGGATCATTATCAAGTAATGTCCATCTACTTCTCTTTCTATATTAAGATTAATCATCACAAGATCAAGAAAAGAAGCATATAAGAGAGGTATGTTATCAATTACTTTCCAGCGTGTCATATAAATGATACAGATGTGTGAGCTGGGATGATTGTCTAAGACAGTGAATGATTTTGAAGTCAATGCAGATTGAGAAAAAAAAACATCCTAAATTGACACCCTTACCAATGCCATGTATGTATCATATATAAGAGATGGTAAGGTGTAGATGTTACCACAGATGAGGAATCCTCATACTCTATTAGACTCATGAATCTGAATCATACGCAGATAAGCATGCTTCCTGACATCTTCAAGAGGTGTGCTATCTCAAGTGGAAACCCCTAGCGCAAGTGCTTTGATGATTCGCTTCGGCAAGCTGAGCTACAACCATAAGCAGACATGACTGGGCAGTCACTCTACTCTTCCCATGGTTCAATAGTTGGCCTGCTATCGAAGGCGCTGATTGTTGCGAAAGCAACCTTGCTCAGACTTGATGATTGGTCCTGCATGTGCTTGAGGAAGCAAGTGCTTCCTGATGGTCAGTGAAAGAACTTAAGATTTAACATTGGAGACCATACTCAGGACATTCAAGTCAATCTGTGTTAATCAGCACAAGTTAATAATTTTAAGAAACCATGCTTGCTGATTGGTTTAAGAAAATATGAGCAATGATTATGTGAAAACTAATTTTGAAATTGTCTACACGTTCACATAGTTTCACTATCAAGACATGAACTCTATTTATACTCTCATAGATAAATATCAATGTGATAGTACAGCGAGTATCAAACAGGTGGCATATTTTCAGAGTTTCATAAGCAAGTATAGTTCAATAAATATGCCTCAAGGATGTTCATGTTAGATCATGAAGACATGTGAATTATTAACACAATGATTCAGCATGCACAAATTTAGAAGGTTTTGAAGGAAGTTCAGTTTCAAAGTGTCAGACTTCTTGAATTTGTAAAATCAGTATGCATTATATCAGAAAATGAATTTGATATGATAGGATCATTTTTACAGAAAATAAGGTCATCACAGATAAGGGAAATCATATCAGTTTCAGAAAAAAAAATAAAAGCTGTTAAGCCCATCATGCATTTACTACCCAAATGATTATTCAAGTAAAGAGGAGGGTAAGAATGATATCACCATAACTCCATTCGCATCAAGCAGTAGCTTGCTTGATTTTGGTTGGCAATACAAGGATTCTTCTATTTTCAGAGCAGCACAAAAATCTATGTGTGACGAATGCTCAACAAGACTTGACAAATTGTTCAGATGAGGTACAGTCCTGAGTCTTGCTGACGCTAATAGGATGGATTGGAGTTGGTACAGAGGGATGAATTAGCTTGGTAATCGCTACCACTGGCGTCTCTGGCCTCTTGAACCCATACTTCATACACAGCTCTTCACTCAGATTGGGTGCTGGCGCAGAGGGAGACACAGGTTCAGCAGGAGGGTATCTCCGCAGGTTGATCACTCAGCGCTATCTCAAGCTTGCCTCTGTGCTAGCAGACTGTTGGGGGCACATGAATCAGATTGCTTCCCCAAGGGCGAGCCTTCCTGCTTGGGCAGTCCGCTTCATTTCAATTTCCCTTCTGAGGGCAGCAGTGACATCCTGGTCAAGTCCGAGGGATGGCTATCTTAGCCTATCTCTCTCTGATTTTGCTCATGCTCCTTGTTCATTTTAGCCCATAACTCATCTAACTCTGATTGATTGATCTGAACAAGAATCTGTTGAAGCTCCAGGGGTTCTACTATGGCTTTTCAGAACAACAGTCTCACTAAATTCAACAGATCCTTCAAATGTTGATGCATCTCCTATTGTACTGGATCCGTGAGGGAGATAAACATTTTGATCTCAACCTTCAAACTGGGAAGTCTGAGTTTATCAGACAGGGTTGCTGGGGTCTTGAGGTTGGCTTGACCTAGCATTCCCTTTTCCCTTCTTGTTCATTCAGAGCATCCTTAGGATCAGCAATTGACTCTTCTTCACTGTCTGAAGGCTCACCGAGGGAGGAGATCTTCTTTTTAGCCAGAGTCTTCTTCACCCTTGTCTTGCTGAACCTCCGGATTGCCTTTCCTACAAAATATCAGATAGTTCCTTCCTTTTGTATCCAAGTCTGGATCTGAAGGTCAGTTTGTAGGTTATATATAATTCACATGCACTTAAGGATTACTTGCTATGTGTATGGCATGGTGAATCTATCATGACTATATGCACAAGGATATACAAGGTTTTTGATCAAGTTAGTCATGGACAGCATGTGGATTATGAACATTATTAATTTCTTTAAGCTTTCTTCTATGATTAATATAATGTTCACATCTTAGGGTGCTTAATGTAAAATCTCAATAAGTCCATCTAATATTAGCATAGGAGATTTTACTATCAAATGCTTCGTTGCTAAGTGATCCCTTGCTTACCCAAGGAGATCTTCTATACTTATCCTTGGTTCGAAGCACCTTCTTCTGAGAGGTAGGATTCAAGAGCCTTTTCAATGTTGATCGAGGAATCCACTCTCTCTTGTTCTTCTCAGGATAGTTGAATGGAACTCTGTGATAGCTCATCCTTGAGACAGAACCATTGTTCCTGGTGGTTGCGCATTGCTTCTTATGATTGTACCAGGGGGTTTCAGCAGTTGCATCACCACGAGTTCTCTTCTTTGGGGTGAGAGGAACTCTTGATCTTTCCTGCACAAGTAAGGCACTAGGAGGATGTTTTGGTACCCATTTGTACTTGGGTCCTACATGGTTAGCACTGGACCTTACTTGTCCTTTAGGAATCCATACAAACTTATTTCTCACATTTGAATTTCTTCTAAGACTGCATGTGTGAGAAATATGTCCTAATCTACCACAATAATGACAGATAATGGAATGATAATCAAAATGGGGTTTTCTATCATTATCATGATTAGTTTTCTTTAGAAAAGCTTTTTGTTCCTTTGAAATCTCAGTTTCTTTTGAAAGCTTTCCTTTTTCCTTCAACACGTGTTTACAGTCAAAACATTTTTCAAGGCATGTTGAAGTTTTCCCTACCGATAGTGGGCTAGCTATCGGAACCACTAGTTCTTTAAAAGGAACCTTGGAAACTTTGGACGTAGAAGAAGGAATTAGTTTTTCAAGTTTCCTATCTTTTTCTTTTAAGCCTAGAAGTTCTTTTGCAAGTTTACAATATTCGGTATATAACTCATTGTATGCATCTTGCAATTCAGAAAGTTCAAGTTCAGATCCAGATACCTCACTTTCTGAATCTTCTAGGCAGAAATGGATACTCTCTTCACTGAAGCCTGCTTCCTCAATATCACCTTCCAGAAGCTCATCAGTAGATGATTCACAAGGGGCACGAGTTGAGCTTTGGATAGCTGTGCTTTCAAGAGATGGGTTAGAAGCATATATCACATCAAGAGTATTCCAAATATCTCTAGCACTAGAGCAATGTTTGATTTTCTGGAAATCATTTTCAGTTAAACTTTTGTATAAAATTTGCATTGCTCTAATGTTTAAAGAAAACAAATTTTTCTCCTTTTCAGTCCAGTTTCCTCTTGGTTTGAAATCAAAATCATTTTCAAAAATATCCCACATTTTCAAACTAGTGGATTGTATAAAACTTTCCATCTTTGCTTTCCACCAACAAAAATCAATATTTTCTAGCACGGGTGGAATGGTATGATCAAAGCCTTTGGAAAACATTTTTAACCCAAATCAGCCAAGGTCTTTACACTTGAGATCGTTGGATCCTTTAAACAAGTGACCTGCTCTGATACCAAATGAAATGCGTGGCTGTCACCCAAGAGGGGGGGGGGTGAATTGGGTGAGGGAATAAAAACTTAAACTCTTTTTCGAAAGACTGCTTGTGCTCGGTGATGATGATAATAAGTAATGGTATGCACAAGTCAGTATGTTAAGTGATACAAAATAGAATGTTTAAATGTAAATTTATGCACACATAAATTTATCCTGGTTCGGTCACCCAGACCTACATCCAGTCCCCAGGCTACACCTGAGATTTCCAATCCACTATTCTTGTTTAAACCGGGCACAAGAGAAGCCTTTACACTTTAGGTTTTACGAACACAGGTTCACCTAACAACCCACAGGTTTTACAACGGGTTCACCTGCAAACCTAACCGCAAGTTTTACTGGATCACTTGCAACCTTTACAACTGCAAGTTTTGCGGGCTCACTTGCAACCTATACAGCTCCCCCTCACACCTAGAAGGGTTCAGTCTTTACAGACAATGATTTAACAATGATTACAATACTGTTCTTCAAGCAACAAGCTTTAGAACAGGTTTGATAGGATGTTCACTCTATGAACAGATTATGTTAAACACTTAAGCTCAACTAAGTGGGTTCACTCAATGAACAGATTATGTTACTCACTTAGGTACAATAATTGCTCTCAACAAATTCTCTCTAAGGATATTACAATTTAAGATCAGAGAGTAGAAGGATATTTCAGATAGTAGGGTTGAGCTTCTTCATTCTATTTCTCTTGCTTATCAAACTCATGAAGCTCTCTCTTCTCTAGCTCTTCTTTTTCCAGCTCTCATCTTCAGAAATGAAGAACATCTCCTTTTATACCAGCCTCTGATTATCCAACCGTTGGAGAGGCAATGAGGCCGTTTGAATATAGCCGTTGGGGCCTTGTTTACGTTGTCCTCATTAATGTGCAGTAGGGTTGACTTCGCTTTTCCTGAAAAGGTGCTCTGACCATGCTGTTCTGTCAACACTTTTCTGACAATACTATTCTGACAAAAGTCGTTCTGACATCTGAACACTCTGTACGGTCTGACTCTCGCTTGCTGTCAGATGAGGACTTCGTTCCTTAGGCATAAGTCCAGGATGCTAAGAGACTTACTATCGGAAGCTCTTTTGATATCTGAAGTGAAGCTCGTGGACTCTAACATTCTGCTTGCTATCACATAGAGGAACTTTGTCTTCCAAGCACTTGTCCATGAATGACAAGAGCGCTTTGCTATTGGATGCTCTCTTGCTATCAGAAGCTCTCTTATGGACTCTGACTCTTGTGGGTAGTATGAGCTTTGACAGCTTGAATGAATCTTCAGATTATGTTCTCCTTATCTCTCATACTCCTCATGCTTGGTAGGTAACAATGTTGTTTGAATATCTGTTAACCTCTTGTTACCGTTGGGAAGTACATCTTCTTAAACGCTCCATTAAAGCTTAGCAGGGTTGACTTGCTTTATCTCTGAAAAGTAGTCCTGATACCTCTGCCCTGATGAAAGCAATCTGACTTCTGTGTATGTGGCGTTTATTCTTGTACTCTTGCTGACGGATGATCATCGTTCATCCGGAAGTGGCAATCAAGTGTTAATCTCTGAATCCCAATGCCAAGAGTCTTTCCATCCGGAAGCTCATTTGCATCCGGAAGTGTGACTAAGTTCTGCACATACTGGTTAGTCCAACATAGCAATATATATAATCAAATATAGTAAGAACTATACATGCTGTGGGAAGCTTGTTTGCTATGGGGAGTAGTCTTACTTAGACTATGTTCTGACTTAGTGTATTGTGTACTTTGAACGTTAGTCCTCTTAGTCTATGATGTATCCGGAAGCACTTCTACATCCGGAAGTAAAACCACTGGATGAAGGATTTTGTTTACTATTACTCACTCTCGCTCAGTGTCCTTCAATCCAACAGTCAGCGCTAGTCACTACGCTATCGGATGCACTTTCACTTGACGAGGTAAACTTACTGACGCTTAGGGTTATATCTATTCTATCAGTCTGCGCCAGTCTAAGTCTAACAGGAAGCATTTTTACTTGACGAAGTGAACTTACTGACGCTTGGGGTGATATCTATCTTATCAGTCTGCGTCAGTCTAAGTTTAACATGAAGCAACTTCACTTCCGGTTGAATCACAACTTAGTCTTAGGTTTTGTATAGCTAATGCTCATGGACTAAGTTAATTCCCTAGTGAGTTACTCGCTGCCGCTGGGGGATAAATCATTCATCCGCGTGCGCGAGTCCTAGTCTATCCGGAAGTGATTCCGCATCCGGTTGTGACTTAACTTAGGATTCTAACCATGTCATCTAATCCTTCCTAAGTGTTGATTATGTTCTCTTAAGTACTAGTCCATATCATACCTTAGTCACCATCAAAACTTAAGATTCTAACAAATTTTTCTTTTCTTTGTCTACTAATACTTTTGTTAGTGCATTATTTGCTTTGTGTTGTTTGTCCTCTAGTTGTTATACAGGTTTATGCAACAGGTACATCCGGACAGCTTGGAAGTAGTTCTGGAGCTTGAAAACTTTGTTGACGCGACAGAAACTGAATCTGAAACCATGGCTGATGATGAGTATGATCGGGCTACTGTGAATGACTTTGCTACCAGAAACATGGGTGGTGTTCAGTCTTGTATCAGGATGCTAGATATGCGAGCTCACAACTTTGAGATTAAGCCGGTCATGATTACTATGCTTCAACTGCACGGTATGTTCCATGGGCTTCACAAGGAAGATGCAAACAAGCAATTGTTGTATTTCTTGGAAGTGTGCAATTCTTTCAAGCAAAATGGAGTTCCTGATGATGTTCTTCGACTCCGGCTGTTTCCTTTTTCTCTGCAAGGGAAAGCTAGGGAGTGGTTTGATAATTTGCCTGAGGGATCAATTGGTTCTTGGAATGCTCTTGAGAATAAGTTCAGAGCAAGGTTCTTTTCTGATGATAAGTCTGTTGAAGCTAGAGATGAGTTTTTGAGTTTCAAGCAATATCCTATTGAGCATCTCTATGCTGCGTGGGAAAGGTACAGATTGCTAATGAAACAGTGCCCTAATCATGGCGTAGACAAGTGGGTTATCCTTCAGATCTTCTGTAACCGCATTAATCCTCAATCTCAAGCTATGCTTGACTCAATGACAAATGGAGGATACAGACATGTCCCTGTTAATGAGATGTTCCGACTGCTTGATCAGTTAGCTGCTAACAATTCTCAGGGTACAAACAGGCGTTCGCAGCCTCTTACTACTCCAAAAGAAGATGTCACTTCTTCCTCACAGATGGATACTATTCTGTCTGCTATAAACAAGCGTTTTGATATGCTTGAATCGCAAGCTCAGAGAAGTAAAGCTCAGGGTGTTCATTCTGTGCATATGACCCCAATTGTGTGCGATCAATGTGAAGATGTTCATCTCCCAGACCATTGCCCTCTGTACATGGCTCCTGAGTCTGTGAACTATATGGGGAAGTTTCAGAATCCTAACAACTACCCTTACTCCAACACCTATAATCCAGGGTGGAGGAATCACCCAAACTTTAAATGGAGTCAAGGGCAAGCTGTGAATCCTTCGTCTTCTTCAGGTGTTAAGCCTTCACACCCATCGGGTTTTCAAAGTCAAACTACACAAGTGCCTCAGAAGGAAGAATCCAAAATGGATAGGATGGAGAAAATGTTGTCACAACTCTTGGCAGGGCAAGAAGCTGCTAGACTTCAGAATGATGCTAGGCTAGCGGGTCATGATGCCTCTATAAAGAATCTTGAGATACAAATAGGGCAACTCGCGTCGCAAGTGAATGTGTTGACAAGAGGAGGTCTTCCTAGTGACACGATTCCTAATCCAAGGAATAAGGGCAAAGAAGAATGCAAGGTGATCACTCTAAGGAGTGGAAAACAAGTTGATAATGAACCTAAGTCTCAAGGAGCTAACAAAGAAGCTCCTAATGAGATTGTTCCTGATGAGGGTGCCAATGTTGATGAAACCATTCTAGTTGATGGAAGCGTCTCTAGGAAGGAAACTATTGTTGAAAGCAAAGACAAAGTGCAACAGAAGGATGGTGGCGATGACAAGGCGAAACCACATGAGACAAAACCAAAATATGTGCCTCCTCCTCCTTTTCCTCAAAGACTTAAAAGGCAACATGATGATGGGCAATTTAAGAAGTTTCTTGAGATGTTTAAGCAATTGCATATCAACATCCCTTTTGTGGAAGCTTTAGAGCAAATGCCAAAATATGCAAAGTTTATGAAAGACGTGCTTTCTAAGAAAAGGAGATTCAATGAGTTTGAGACAGTTGCAGTGACTACTAGTTTCACTGATGCTATCAAGCAATTTCCGCCCAAGCTTAAAGATCCTGGTAGTTTCTCTATTCCGTGTCACATTGGAGAAAAATTCTTGGGTAAGGCTTTGTGTGATCTTGGGGCAAGTGTGAACCTTATGCCTCTCTCTGTGTTTAAAAGGTTAGAATTGGGTGAAGCTAGGCCAACTACTGTGACCTTGCAACTTGCTGACAGAAGCATCTCTTATCCTCGTGGTATAATAGAAGATGTTTTGGTAAAAGTGGAAAAATTTATCTTTCCTGCGGATTTCATTGTGCTTGATTTTGAAGCAGATAAGGAGATACCGATTTTGCTGGGAAGACCGTTCTTGGCAACAGCAAGAACTTTAATTAATGTAGAGAAAGGTGAGCTCACATTGAGAGTTGCAGATGAGCAGGTCACTTTCAGTATGCATAAGTTGTTGAAGTCTCCTGATCAATCAGAGCATGTTTCTTTGTTGATATCCTTGAGCAAGTGATGCAAGAAGAGTTCAATGAATCTGTGTGTCATGACCCAGTTGAAGCTGTGTTACTTGGTGTGCAAGATGGTAGTGAAGACATGCAGGAATGTTCGGCCATTATGGATGCTCCCATATCTTTTCCTAGAAGCCGTGTGTCATTTGAATCTTTGGATTTGGCATCTCTTGATAGGCCAAAGCTCAAGCCATCTCTTGAGGATCCACCATCTGTGGAATTGAAAGCTTTGCCTTCACATTTGTGCTATATTTATCTGGGTGCCAATGATACTTTACCGGTGATTATTGCTTCTGATTTGACAGTTCAGCAGGAAGAGCAATTGGTGAAAGTTTTGAAAGAGCACAAGAAAGCCATCGGGTGGACTATTGCAGATATAAAGGGTATTAGTCCTTCTACTTGTATGCACAAGATTTTTCTTGAGGATAATCACAAATCCTCCATTAAGCATCAGCGTAGGTTGAACCCCATTATGAAAGAAGTTGTGAAGAAAGAAATCTTGAAGTGGCTTGATGCAGGCATTGTGTATCCTATTTCTGACAGTTCTTGGGTGAGCCCAGTCCAATGCGTCCCTAAAAAGGGCGGTATGACTGTAGTGGCTAACACCCGCAATGAGTTGATCCCTACTTGCACTGTCACAGGTTGGAGAGTTTGTATGGATTATCGCAAGTTGAATGCCGCCACTCGGAAGGATCACTTCCCGCTACCTTTTATTGATCAGATGCTTGACAGGTTGGCAGGGAAGGAATTCTTTTGTTTTCTGGATGGTTACTCTGGGTACAACCAAATTGCTATATCACCGGAAGATCAAGAAAAGACTACTTTTACTTGTCCATATGGGACTTTTGCGTTCAAGCGTATGCCCTTCGGTCTGTGCAATGCACCGGCTACTTTTCAGAGGTGTATGATGGCTATCTTTGCTGACATGATTGAACATTCTATGGAGGTTTTCATGGATGACTTCACTGTCTTTGGGGATTCTTATGATGAATGTTTAGAAAATTTGGCTAATGTGTTGAAAAGATGTGAAGACACCAACTTGGTCTTGAATTGGGAGAAATGCCACTTTATGGTGAAAGAAGGGATAGTGTTTGGCCACCGTGTGTCAAAGAATGTTTTGGAAGTGGATAAAGCTAAAATTTCTATGATTGAGCAACTTCCTCCACCAATCAATGTCAAAGGTGTGAGGAGTTTTCTTGGTCATGCTGGTTTCTACCGCCGGTTCATTAAAGACTTCTCTAAGGTTGCTAAGCCTCTATGTGCCTTGCTTGAGAAAGATGTTGAATTCAAGTTTGATGATGCATGTTTGAAAGCATTTGAGGAATTGAAGAGGAAACTGGTGTCTGCACCTATTATGATGGCTCCTGATTGGGCTTTGCCTTTTATTGTGATGTGTGATGCTAGTGACTATGATGTGGGTGCAGTTCTTGGTCAAAAGAAGGATAAAGTCTTTCACCCGATTTATTATGCTAGCAGAACTCTAGATGATGCGCAAGAAAATTACACCACTACTGAAAAAGAGTTACTTGCGGTGGTGTATGCTTTTGGTAAGTTCCGATCATATCTTGTGGGTGCTAGAGTGACTGTGTACACCGATCATTCCGCTTTGAAGTATTTATTTAGCAAGAAGGATTCAAAAGCACGGTTGATTAGATGGGTGCTCCTTTTGCAAGAGTTTGATTTAGAGATTGTGGATAGGAAGGGCACAGAGAATCAAGTGGCTGATCATCTATCCAGGTTGAGTACTGATGCTCAACTAGAAGAAGGCAAAATTATTGATGAGACATTTCCGGATGAGCAACTGTTTGCTTTTAGTCAGGCGATGACTCCTTGGTATGCTGATATTGTGAATTTTCTTGTTTCTGGTATAATCCCTTATGATTTGCAACCTTACCAACGGAGGAAGTTTTTGTATGATGTTAAGTACTACTATTGGGAAGATCCATTTGTGTTCCATCAGTGTGCTGACCAAATTCTTAGAAGATGTATTCCTGAGTTTGAGCAACAAGAGATTTTGAACTGTTGTCATGCCTCTGACTATGGAGGCCATTTTGGTGGTAACAAAACTGCGGCCAAGGTTTTACAAAGTGGGTTTTATTAGCCTTCATTATTCAAAGATGCCTATGAATTTTCCTTGAAGTGTGATCGATGCCAAAGATTGGGTAACATCTCTAGAAGGAATGAAATGCCTCTTAACAACATGCTTGAAGTGGAATTATTTGATGTTTGGAGCATAGACTTCATGGGACCATTTCCCAAGTCTTTTAACAACCAGTACATCTTAGTCGCTGTTGATTATGTCTTAAAATGGGTTGAAGCGGTGGCTTTGCCTACTAATGATGCTAAGGTGGTGGTTAAGTTCTTGAAGAAGCAAATTTTTACTCGCTTTGGCACTCCTAGAGCCATTATAAGTGATGGTGGTACCCACTTTTGCAACAACAAATTTCAAGCTCTTTTGGAGAAGTATGGTGTCAAGCATAAGGTTTCTTTGCTTTATCATCCTCAAACAAATGGCCAAGCTGAGATTTCCAATCGTGAGATCAAGAAAATTCTTGAGAAAACAGTGGGCATAACAAGGAAGGATTGGTCCATGAAACTCGATGATGCATTATGGGCTTATCGGACTGCTTACAAGACTCCAATTGGTATGTCTCCATAGCGGCTTGTGTTTGGAAAGGCTTGTCATCTACCAGTGGAGTTGGAGCACAATGCTTATTGGGCTATCAAAAAACTCAATTTTGATGTCAAAGTTGTTGGTGATAAAAGACTCCTTCAATTAAATGAGCTTGAAGAATTCCGGCTCAATTCCTATGAAAGCTCAAAGTTGTACAAGGAAAAGACGAAGAGGTGGCATGACAAGAAGATTCTACCTAAGGAGTTTGTGGTTGGGCAACAAGTCCTCTTATTCAATTCTAAACTGAGGTTGTTTCAGGGAAAGCTCAAGTCTCGTTGGTCCGGACCGTTCACTGTGGCCCAAGTTCTTGATCGTGGCGTTGTAGAGCTTGAAAATGATGAAGGACAAAGATTCTAGGCTAATGGTCAACAACTGAAGCATTATTGGAGTGGTGAGATAGATCGTGCATCAGTCTCACTACCCCTCTCTGATCCTGCTTGAAGCAAGGAAGAGTCTAGCTAAAGACTATAAATTAAGCGCTTCTTGGGAGGCAACCCAAGTTCTCAACTTTTCTCTTATTTTTGATTTTTGTGTTATTTCAGTTTATTTTGGTAGATTTGCACTTGTTTTTTTTTCTCTTTTTGTAGGAAGGAAGGTTCCTTCTAATATTTTGGAGGCTTTTGGAGATGACATGCTGGAGCTTACGGTTTTGGATGTAAAGAAGAAGTCTACAAGGGGGAGTATCTCTTAAACTTCACTTTATAATCAATATTAAGCAGTGTCATTGTTAATTGCATGATGGATCTGTGGAAAGCTGGATTGTTGGATATTGGTTCTTGCCAAATGATGTTCATTTTGAATTTACTGAGCTGCTGATGAAATGTTGGATGTATTGATTTGGTGTTCATGAGGTTGTGTGAATCATTGTTGGTGTGTGAATGCATTTTCTATGTGTGTCCTTAGCCTGCTGTAGCTTGAATGATAAAAGTGAGTTGTATAATTGATGCATTGTTTGTCATGAAAGGGCACACCTTGATGAATGAGTTTTTGAGTATGTGGATTTTTGCTTGTTTGTCAATGTAGATAAATTGTGAATGTGAAGTGCATTTTGGTTGATATAGATCATGAGCCTTGGTGTGAGTTGAGCACTAAATGCACTATGAAATTAGCGGTGTTGAATGGTGCTGTAGTGGAGTAAATGACTTGGGTGATGTTGAAGTCAATATAGGTGGTGGGTTAATTTTGATCAGATTTGCAAAATTCTGCAGAATTATGCAGGGAAAATCTGATATCCGTCATGCCGTTGTTGAGCGACGAAGCCACAACAAACCTATTCCCTCTTTGTTTTGTTTGTTCGTTGTGTGTATGTGTTGCAACGAAGGCTCGACAAAAGGGAGTTCCTCTCTGGCACTCTCTCTCCTCAATTGACACTTCCTAAGCATAAAAAAAAACCCTAATCCCCAAATGGCTTCTCCATCTCAATCACTCCCTACACCCTCACTTTCAGTCTCATCTCCGACCATCCTCTCTCCAAACCTCACGTCGCCCCCACTCCACCGTCGGCCGCCTACACCGCCGTCTAAGGCAGCGTTGCAATCTCCGCCGTCTCCACCTTCTATCTCCTTCAACTTTCAACCTCCTCTTCTCTTCTCTTCTTCCCCAACTCTCCAATCTCCGCCGCCATTCACCCTATCACCACCGCCGGCCTCTGCTCCTATGTTCCTCGCCCTCTTCGCCTTGTCTAGGCCGCCGATCTCTACTTCGTTTTCATCTCCTCCCCTTTCATCTCAAAACCCTAACAACCATTCCACACCCAACACCATCGACACACCTTCCAACCGCCGTTTTCCTCCGCCGCTCACACACCGTCGATCTCGTCGTCGGCGTCAAGTCCTCCCTCTCCTTTTTCATCCACATCGTTCTCCCACTTCCTCCCCCACACATCACCATCAATTTCCTCGAGAACCCACTTCATACCACCACATCTCCAGCCACCGTCCTCCTCTCACTCCAGCTAACCACCGTCACAGTCATCTACCTCTCTCTCTCCTAAGTTCCGATATGCAACCGTCAACCCCACTGATTGTTGTTTTCTCTCATCTGTGAACATCGGTACTCCCTCATCTTGATTTTGATTTCCTTTTATTTTTGTGTTTACTTAGTTAGTTTAGTTTAGTTTAGTATAGTTTGTTCAAAATCATGTAGAAATTTTTGGGATTTTTGAAAGGGTCATATGTTAAGTAGCACCGTAAGAATGGGATTATAGAGAAACATGACTTGTTTACTGAGGCTGAGAATTGGATTGCAATTACTGTGTTAAGTAGCACTGAACTGAGGTGTTTGTGTATGTTATGTGAGGAAAAATGCTTGTCATTGACTTTGTGGTTTTGGGTAAACTGTGGCATAGCAATGTTTGTGAGACTTAACCTATTCTGAGACTTTAACTGAGCTTGGCCAGGTCTGATTGGCGTGTAGAGAGCCTGAGTTTGATGTTTTTGAACTTCAATTTCAATCTTTGAGAGAGAATGATAGTTAAGGTTGTTTTGGCAATGTTTTGAACTAAGTTATTTTGTGAGAATTGTTTCTGCGAGTGATGTATACCATTGGTGCTTGGATTTCTAATACCATTATATTTCTTATTGTCTAAGAACTTGAGTGAATAAATTCTGGTCATTTTGAAATAAATTCTATGCTCAAGTTCTTTCATAATGAGAAGTAGTTTGATATTGTTTTTCAATTGAATCTTCACCAATGAGTTGCAAATAACAGTCAGGTTTAGAGAGAGCGGTGAACCAGAAAAAAGGCTACATGATCAGATAAGTGCAATTTTGGGGGAATTAGGCATTAAGGGTGTTGTGAGTTAGGCCTTAGTGAGAGACTTTAAGTTTACCCTTCTAAGCTGTGACTTTAGGATTTCTTGCTGGTTGCTAAGTGTTGCTAAGTGCCTTGCTTGTCTTGTTTGTGTGTGTGAGTGCCTTCTTGTAGCTCATGCCGTCAACTAAAGATACTATCGGAGGAAAGCCCAATGGTGCAAAACAGTATAAGAAAAAGAAAGGGAAGACACCTGCAAGTGAGCGAAAATTATTACAAGAAAGAGAATTCCCTGAGAACAAATGCACCCCTTTCTATGACAAGGCAAGGGAGAGATACAAATTTGCTAAGTTGTTAGAAACCCTTACGGAAGGAAACAAAGCTTTAGTTAGACAGTTCTATCAAGAAGCGGAACATCACCAACTTATTTCAAGTGCTAAGCATCCAGAAACAGGGGTGCTGCTCCAACCATTCATTACCTCAGAAGTAATTAAGGCACACTATGCCTTACCTGATGTGGAAAAGTGTGAGTACTCAGCTAATGCGAAGCGCATAACTTCACAGCTCAGAGCAAACATCAGGGGCACAATAATGAGAGCCAGAAAGTTTAAATGGAGCCAGAATTTCCCAAAAGGTGACAAATGGTACCTTAGCAAGGCTGGTCTTACTGATGAGGCCAAGGTGTGGTTCCATTTTATCTCTTCAAACATCATGCCCTCCACGCACCAAACAACGATCAAACAAGAATTGGCCCTCCTCATCTACCTCTTTATCATAGAAAAGGATGTCCAAACAGAGGACATCATTCTTGAAAGTTTGACAAAAGCTGCTAGTAAGCCTCGTGACGGTTCAGCCCTCATTTTCCCTCATCTGATATCAGATCGCTACAGTGCTCATGGCATAGTAAGCCTCCCAACAGACAAGTATTTTCAAGTTCGGGAGCGATTTTCTTATGACTGTGTTCAGAAGAATCTGTCTCCTGCTGAGCCGATGGAAGCTGATGTTGGTGAATCACATGTTCCAGCACTGCCCGACACACTTCAGGTCAGTCTTCAAGCAATCCATGATGCTATTACTGGGATGACTGCCCAAATTAATGAGCTGAACACCCGAGTTGACACTTTGTCTACAAGACTGGATGAGTCGGAAAGGAAACACAGGTAATTCGAGGATGATATGAAGAAGAATTGGCAGAGAAAAGAGGCTGAGAATCAGAATGTTGAAGATGAAGTAAGAGAGGATGGTGAAGATGGGGATTTTGAGAAGGAAGCAGCAGAGGCTAACCAGCTGAGAGTAAAGCATCCTAGAGTGTGCAAAAAGAGAAGTCGTCAAGGCTGTTGATGATTTTATTTTAGATGTTAGGGAAAACTAATGTGTGCTTGTGTTGTAGTGCTTGTGTTGTGAATGTTTTGTGATTGTCGTGCTAGATGCTTTAGTTTAGAATGTGTGATATTTTGTGGTCTTGTGAATGTCTTGCAATTGTGACTGACAGGTGAACTATGAGCTATTCAGCTCAAACTGATTGTGGTCAATTGTGGTCACTGGTTGTGCCTATGCACCTATTTATGCCATTAATGTGACATGTAGCTTTTGGATGTTTCATTTCATAGGTGATTTTTGTTTGGTCCTTCTCCCTATTTGACAGTGAGGACACTGTATGGTTTAAGTTTGGGGGAAGGAATGTGATCATCTAATACTTTTGAGCATGCTTGAACTTTTTGAAAAGTTGTGAATAAATTGTTACTTGTGAATAATAAGTGCACAGGGAATTTTTTGACTTTGTTATGATGATGAATGTGTGATATTTTGCCCCAAATTAAAGTTGTTGCATTTTTTGTTTTTTTTCAAAGAAAATTTGACCATGAGCTATTTTGAAAAGATGTATGAAAGTCCAATGATATGAATAAGTTGTTTGAATAAAGGGTATATAGAAGATGAACTTATATGCTTTGTTTGAGTGGATTGTGTTGTTAAGGCAAATCTCTCCTTAATTCTCTTGAACAACTTATGCACTAATGGAGTTAGAGTAATTGGATGATGGATTTTGTGAAGGAAAAATGTAATAAACTGATGTATGTGTTCTCTCTCACTTGATAATTTCAAAATTCTTTTTGGAAAATTCACATTTTTGACAGGTTGCACATAAGTTTGAAAAATGATTGAGGCCATCATTAAATGAGATTGAGCTTTTCAAGCCATCCTTAACAATTTTTATCCCATTTGCACCCTCTTTGAGCCTTTTAATGAAAAACCATAATGATTTTCTTTTGCAACCCACATTGAACCTAACCCTTACAGCCCGAAAAACCATGAACTACCTGAATCTTGACATAATTGACATTTCATTAGTAGTCAGGATTGGTATGGTTGATAAAAGTGTGTGCGAATGTTTAAAAAATGTGTGTTTGTGGAAGAGAAATAGTGGCTTTGAAAAGGAAAAGTTTGTACTCCTAAGTCAAAAAAAAATGAAAATTGAAAGAAAGGGAATTGAAAAAGAACAAAAAGAAAGAAGTATGAAAAAAAAGTAGCAATAAGACTAGGAGTACAAATAATGAAAATTGAGATGAGTTTGGGGGAAGTTTGTTTCTTGAAAGAGAATTTTGTGAAAGAGTGACTATGATGAAATGTTTCATTTATCTCAAGATATTTGAATCCCTTTATCCTATTCTTTCAATTAACCAAACACTTAAACCCTTGGCCCCATTACAAGCTTTAAAAGCCCTCTTGATTTTAAACTTATGTGCTACAAGTTGAAAGTGGGGAGAGAAGAAAAGAGTGGAGAAATTTGAAGAGTGAGAATCTATACATGCATTGGAGTTTTACAAAGGACCGGAGAAAGATCTTGAAAATTTTCTTTAACTCCATCACACACACACTAGTTCAAAGATTATGGAGAGCTTGTTCTTAACATCATGAGTCATTCATCTCTGCATATAATTCATGTATTCTATATATCAATTAGGAAGAACAACATATAAGGACAAGTAATTCAATTGAACTAGGGTTAGCATGTGGTCAAGGTATAAAAATTTCTAAATTGCTTGAGGACAAGCAAGGACTTAAGTTTGGGGGAGTGATAAACTCTATAATTTCACATATTTCATCTCAATTTCCCTTGAATGTACATGATTTTTGGTGGTAAATAATGGAGATAGATATAATTACACATAGGAAAAAGGAAAATTAGAAAGATAGGAATTTGAGTGAAATGTATAGTTATATTTGTGTCAAAGTGATTTTTGGAGCTCATCAACCCTCTTTCTCTTTTGTAGGAAGAGGTGGACAAGTGAAGAAGGCTAAAGAAAACATGGAATTATGAAGAAAAGCATAGGACAAGCTAAGCAAGTGACAAAAGAGCAAAAAGGAAAATTTCTCAACATTGTTCGTTGAGCATTCGTTGCCAAACAAAGACACGACAAATGATGTTTCTTCCCTGCCTCTGATCCGTTCGTTGAGCATTCGTTGTGCAACTAACAGACAACGAACAAAAACCAAAACTCTGCGTTTTGAGTGGGCTGGAAGTGAAAATTCAGAAGCAAATAAAAGGCAGCTCGCAAGAAAGAAATGGGGGCCGACTTTTTGGAGTTCTAGGGCAACAAAAACACATTCCTCTTAGTTTAGCAAATAGCTTACTTGTTTGACCTTCAAATCATGTTATGGTTAGCTCAACTTAATTTAATCACCAAACCTCTTGTTTGACCGGATTTGTATCCCAATCCTCGTGGGAACGATCTTTACTTTCACTTTATTACTTGGCGCGGCCCGTGCACTTGCGGAGCGAACAATGGTTGTTGGAGTTTATGGATTTGATGCTTCTTAGGACTTATGTGTGTAGAGTTTCTTTAAGTATATTATATGTGTAGAATGCTTGAAGTTTTACGAGATGGACTTTGGAAAGAATTTCATGGATTTGGAATAAGGGAAAGGTAGATTATAAAATAAGATTATAAGAGTGAGGGGCATAAATATAATTGATTTGAAATGTATTTTGTTTTCATATTTGATTGAAGTGTGATAGTATGTCATTAATTGACGTTTCTCACATGCATGTTCATCTTTCCCACTAACGGCTACTCTTAACGATGTAGTGAGAGGGCTCGACTATGTCCCGCACAAAAAATTCTCCACCAATGAAGTTAGTTATGACACATTGATAAATAAACAGGTGTGATCTTGAACTATAAATCTATTTTACACTATTTTTAGTTTTTTATAAACCCTTTTACTTCATGACCTATCAATCCCTGGTTTCGGCTTTTTACAATCTTATTTTATACGTCATGTGTCTTTCTGATTTCATATTGGGTAAGCAATCTGATTCTTTCTCTGTGCAACAAAATTAGTTACTGTGAGGGAGAGTTTCCCTATATGATGGACGAAGGCAAGAAGATAAATATAGGAAGCAACACACTGTATTCTGATTATTACAATGATGATTTTACTGACAAAATCACAGGAGGCAGCATTAAAGTTAAAAAGATTAATTGTACCATCCTCGAGATAGAGTAAAGAGTGCGCTGTGATTCAAAAGAAAAGAGTTGTATGATTGGGAAAAGGATCAGCGAAAGTAATTTTTCTTAACCATAAGAGGGTGATAATGGAGCAAGTTACTCCATTAACCAATTGGTACGAGAAAATTCGAAATAATTTTACGACAACTCTCGTACCAAAGCTCAAAACTGGATGAGATGCAGGCGAGGAATGATTCACTGCAAAAAACAGTTGATATGCTTGTGGCCCAGCGAGATCAGCCATCTGGCCAGCAGTCTCATGTTCCGACTACTTGTGAAAGCCCAGTGATTGGACTTACAGTTGCACAATGCAGCCGGTCTTTATTCTAGAGGCAATTGATATGATTCACACCTGTAAACTTTTAATGTTTTTAATGAACTGCCTCGTTATAAATAAAAGTGAACGTTCATTTGTAGGGTCAACCTCGCTGTCAACTATTTGCTGATCAGGACTTGATTGTTGTTTTTGCGCTTGCCATAGTCTATAATGATGGGAGCAAGGTTTTACATGGGTCGCCCATCCCAAAAGGGGCACTGAGGGTGTCCATAGACACCTCCCTCAGGGATGATCATTCGTTGCCATATCCCTTGGAGGGAATTACCACTATCATGGATGCGGTGGGTACCTATGTTGCGTGGCCCAAACAATGGATGCTTCCTTTATCTGAGGTGATTACTTAGTTATTTTAATTTAGATTACAATTCACTCGCCTTGATTAGTATATGACCAATTGCTTATTAACACGCAGCGGAAGGACTCGCGCAAAATAATCTAACAAGACCTGGCAACTTTGGGGAAAAGGAAGGATTTGGGCAAAAAGGTCCTCCAAGAGCACTCAATTCGAACTAAATCTCGGAAAAGCAAGAATTCTATGGTAATTTTTGTTTTCATATTTTCGTCCTTTATTAATCCACATGTTGAGGTAAGTATGTATATAAATATAATTGATTTAGAATGTTTTTTGTTTTCATATTTGATTGAAGTGTGATAGAATGCCATCAATTGATGTTTTTCACATGCCTGTTCATTTTCCCCACTAACGACTACTCTTAACGATGTAGTGAGAGGGCTCGACCATGTCCCGCACAAAAAATTCTCCACCAATGAAGTTAGTTATGATACATTGATAAATAAACAGGTGTGATCTTAAATTATAGATCTATTTTACACTATTTTTAGCTTTTTACAAACCCTTTTACTTCATAACCTATCACTCCTTGGTTTCGGCTTTCGGCGCTACTCTCTACAATCCGTGGCCTGTATCTGTTCTTGGACTCAATCTCCATACATGTCTTAGGGGTTTATTATTATGTCATCTATTTGTATATTTATATATCTTATTACATCAAGAAGCTACTTTACATGACCATTTAACCTTTTGTTATGCAGAATATGATGTAGATGAGACAAGACTTGGTTTGGTGACTTGTGAACCATGAAAAGAATAGTGCAAAAGATATATTATTTTTGGAGTTGGAAGAATAGAAGAAAGGTAGAAGTCATACTTAGGCAGACAATGCATCCGTTAGAGTGTTTTCCCCTTGGCCCTCTAGGCGTGTTGGTAGTCCAGGAACAAGTCATAAAAGTGTGTCCAAGAATTCATTTTCAAAGTCCCATATAGAAGGAGATATGGACCTTCCACTGTAAAGAGTTCCCAAATGATGTTCCCTGCATCAACATAAATATTAGTCATTAATATCCACCACAAGTCATTAATATGCATTTTAAGTGATAGTAAGAAACAGAATACATGTCATACTCTTGTTGGTTGAAGTGTTGTGCTACTTGATCAACCTCTTTCTCAATGTTGCAATTGTACACATGCCATTGGTATTATTATAGTTATTCAACTGTGCAACTTCAATGTCATCATACTGCGGGGGTATCATTTTCTGACTTGGATGATTTGGATCCAGATTTTCAAGCTTTTTATTGAAGTGCAGGATTTCAGTTGATCTTTGGGATGGTATTGTACACAGACTGAGCATATCACATGTAGAATGGACAAACATCCAAGAAGTGAAAAACAATGGTTGCTTGTTCAAAATGCTATTTTACATGTTCAATCTTCTGTTTCAATTGTTCAGAATGCATTTTGATATATCGAGGGTCTGATGCAACAATTTAAATGGCATCAGGTTTATAAAAAGGGTTCATACATACATCATTTCATATTCAAGTCACAAAACAATATATCCTTTCCAAGCACCTCAATTTTTAAACGACAAGCTTACTTAAGTATATACTCCCTCCGGTCCTAAATATAGGACCTAGATAGATACTTCATTTTGGTCCTAAATATAAGACCTAGATACATTTTTGGTTACCTTTTTCCTAAATTACCATTTTTTTTCTTAACAAGAAATTTGATAAGGGAGGAAGGACTACTAAGTAATTAAACTAATTAAGGAGGAGTATTACTGGAAAGACATCTAAAATTAAGCATTCCTTAATCTCCCCAAAAAAAGTTATCTAGGTCCTATATTTAGAACTGGAGAGAGTATAATAAATACTCTACCAATACCGAAAAAACACATTTCATCTTGACCAAACTATAGACTTAAGTAAGCTGTCTGAGAGAGAGGGAGAATATATAACAACCAGCTTACTTTGTCACATATAGATCCTAGACATTCATAGTGAATACATCACTCAAGAATTTCTCTTTAATTTAATTGCTCCCTACAATTTGATCAAATCCCAACATTGAAGTCAAATGATTCCTAGCGGTTATTTTCGTCACGTTCCGGCGTTTATAACCGTCGCTATGACGATGAGGGGTAAAGATCAAATGCCGGGAAAATCTCCGTGGAAACGTTCCGTTTCAGCGTATATATATACACTGTAGAGGGTCAAAACTGCTCCAAATATTAGCGGCGTATATATACGCCTACATGCATTTTAATTTCCACATACCAGTGTATATATATACGCCAGTATGTGGTATATATTATATAAAAAAACCTCAACTTCCTCCATTAATGTTTTATATTTCTCTTTGTTAAAAAAAAAATTACGCCGGTATGTGGTATATATTATACCGGCATATATATACGCTGATACGTTAATATTTTATATTTCTATTTTTGTAAAAAAAAAATTTATTACGCTCAGGCGGTTATTTATACGCCGGAACGTTAATATTTTATATTTCTTTTTTTAAAAAAATAATGTTTTTACGTTCCGGCGGTTATTTATACACCGGAGCATGGGGAAAAATAGGAAAAAAATTGTATCCGTGTAACATTGCGATGTATGTTCCATAATTGCTGGAATGTAAAATTTATTCACATTTTTTTCGAAACCGCCGAAATGTGAGCGCGACTAATACGTACCTGTGTTCTTTTGTAGTGTGCTTGCAAAGTTATTGTTGTAGAACCCATTGATCAATGGTGCCATAGCTAACTTCATTTAGATGATTTTTTTCGTCATAATTAAATGAAGTTAGTTATGGTCATTGATCAGTGGGTAAATTACTAGATCATGTGGTTCTGAAGTGTGTGATATATTATTTGTATAAGATTCCAGAAACGAAGAAGGTTTGATTCTCAATGTTGATACTGCTAGATTTGTTGCTACGATCTGTGGATTTGTTTTACACTTTTTTTTTAAAATTAAGCAATAATGGATTATTTCTAAAATGGACGTAGCTCATGATTCGCTGATTTTGTTATATATGAAGCTCTTTCTTTGGGGATGAAACGATCATATATGATACTAAGGTCACTTGAACTTTTTTTATTAAATAAATAACTAAATTAGATGACTAAATCATAACATATGTAGCTTGTAATGAGAATTTATAAAGTGAACAATCTAATATTAAAGAAAAAAGATAATTATATACTATTTAAATTGATCGATTGTATAATTACATTTTTTTAAAAAAATAAAGAAATGAAAGTGCTCTTTGGCAGCTCAATTAGAGCCAAGAGTGAACAATATAGTTGATTGATTTCATAAAACGTAATGAAATTCATTTTCCTTTTAATTTTGACGTAGAATACTTGATGCAGTAGTATATAACTCGAGAGGGGAAGGTGAAAACGTAACCAATTATAAAAATTATGCTTTAAAAGGTTCATTACATAAGAGAACAATAGCAGGCAAAATGACCACAAAAAAAAAAGAGAAAATCCAAACTTAAGGGATAAAGGATGCATATAATGCCTAGTTCAGACCAAATAGTCTTAATTACAACGTAATGGCTTAATTCAGATGAGCATATTACTTTTGGAGATAACTCAGGAGTTTCAAGTCTATTTTATCCAATCTGACCAAAAACGCGGATCTAATAATTAACTATTTCAATTTGGGCAAAAATAATAAATGATTATTTCACGGTGCATAAATAATAACTAACTTTGTGACCCGGTGCAAAAATAATAAAACCGATACTAAATGCTAATTTGTAGTTTTGTGGAACCTTTCTGATATTAATTTTTAGAGTAAAAATACTTTTTTATCCCCCTCAAAATTAAAACACAGCCCTTATTCCTTCCATCCTTCATCTTCCCATGCTAACTAGTATCAGCAAGGTTTTAATTGGGAGTGACAGAGAGGGTGTGTTTGGTTCAACTTATGGAAAAGTGGCTTATTTTTAAGGTGGCTTATTTTTAAGTCAGTTGGAAAATAAGCTCTAAGTTGGCTTATTTTTTATGTTTGGATGAACTTTGAAAAAAGTGGCTTATTTTCCCATTTGACTTATAAACATGTTTGGATGACTTTTTGTTTAAAAGGGGCTTATTTTTAAGCTAGCTTATTTTTATGTCATATAGAAAAATAAGCTGGCTTATTTTCAGAAATAAACTACCTTGTGTAGCTTATAAATATGCTGGCTTATTTCAAATAAGCTGAGTGAAAAATAAGCCCAACCAAACATGAAAAGAAGTCACCCACTCAAAATAAGCTAGCTTATTCAAAATAAGCCAGCTTATTTTGAAAAATAAGCCCCAACCAAACACACTCAGAAATGTGTTTTTCAAGGCAGAATCTCAAGGCAGAAAAATTACCCAATTGTTAATCTCAAGGCAGAAAGTATACTATTACTTTTGATAGACTTTTGTTTTGATTGTTTGAATTACATGCAGGAGAAAGGGGGTACGAAAAATTTAGGTACAGTGGGATGCCTTTTGCAAACGAGTTAAAAATGATATTCACAATGATGTCAGCTAATGGAGAGAATCAATTTGCATCATCTTCAACCCATCTTCAGTATATCCTAAATACGAATCACTCTGCCCTAGAATATAAGATAATCATTTAAATCAAATTTTGCAACAAATATATGACAATGAAATTATTTTTTTGTTGATTTATTTTGACCTAACTCTTCCGATGTGTTATGTTTTGATTATTTTCATGTTTTTATGCATAAAGTATGAAATGTATTGTTTGCCTTTGCTTCTATGTCTTGTGGTTAGAACCAATTTAGAAATGTATATGAAAATACGTGTTAAAAGTTCATTGAGTCATATATTTGTGGCCAGTGTTTCATGTGTTATTCATATAGGCAAGAGGAACCGAAAGCACATTCTAATATTAATTTTCTTTTATATCCTGTGCAATTATATATTATCCAATATTAGGACTCAAAGCATTCATCATTTGTAATGGCTGTTAGGCTAGGCAGGCCTTTGTCCCATGCAATTAAACTAATGTTTGTTAAATGCCTCCATATTGTAACATACTAAAAATTTAATTAAGGATTGGTGGAGTTCAAGATCTAATTTTGGGAATTTATTTTGAGTTTAAGGAGTTCCCGAGTAAAATTCGCGCAAAGTGAGACATTTGTATATTTTTTAGAGATTAATATGTATATCCTCTTTTGAAATTAAAGGAACAATAGTTAGAGATTTCAATTATTGATTGGAGAAAAATAGATAAGTTAGTGTATAGATTGTTTTATAATTTATTTTGGAGGTAGGAGTTTAAAATAAAAAGTAAGATTATTAGGCGGTGAATTGCGATCAAATCAAAGTTAGTCGTGAATCATATTAAAAGATTATTAGGCGGTGTTTAACCCAAAGTTAAAGAAACTTATTTTCTTAAATAATTGGAGAGTGAATTAATACATATATACACTTACGGCCTCTTACCGCCATCTCAATCTGAATATTATATCATGAATCATTATTTAAAATTGAAAATCTCAAATGACTAACATATTATACACAGTACTATCACATAAATATATTTTTGTTTAATTTATGTTAATCTATATATATCTATATCTTATATTACTTTGGTTTATTTTTCAACTTTATCAGCATGGGAAAAGCAAGAAACTAGGCTCCACCACAACCTTCTTCTTCTTCATCACAAATTTGATTCTCCTCAACTTCTCATTACACCAAATCAGGTGTTCTTTTCTCAGTTTTGACAGATTCAGTACCCTTGAGACTAGTTTTAGCTCAACCTGAGCAAGCAGTTGCTCATGATTCAATTGTTCTTCCTGTTGCTGATAATGCTTCTGGAACTTTCTCACTATGCAATTTCCAGTTCTCACCAAGTCCTTCAATTTCTTATCCTTCTGCATTATTATAATATTCATCCCCAAATTATTGTATCAGCCTCATAATTCATTCATAAAAAGTAATGGTTGGCAGAAAGAATCTATATTAAGTAAAAAGGTTAAGGTGCAAATTTGTTGTAGAAATTTTCACTTCACAGTAATATGGCATTTTTTTACGTAATATGGCATTGGAAGTATGAAAATGGAGCAATGTTTCCCCATACCATTAAAATGTTAACAACCAACGTTGGATATTTATGGGATTGAGAAACATTCTATATTTTGAAACTTTTCTAAGCTAACATTACAATTGAATGAATACATTCGGGACAAAATTTACACCTTAATTGTGATATTTCCCTAACTCGTTCAAAAGCTATTTTTCTAAGGCAAAATTGCTTAAAAAGATTTTTTTACATACAAAATTGTCCCAAAAGTTTAAAGGATTTTCAAAATTGCTCTACCTAGTTATAAAATCAACAATTAGTATTGAAAAGTAGTCATTAACCATTAATATTTTAGTGTTAATCAAAATTGCTCCCGTTCAAATACTTCAGGGAAATATTGCTCCCTAAACAACTTTAAAAGCAATGTTACTACTAAGCAAACACTTTTTAAGCATATTTGCATCTTAATACTATACTGTGTATACTAGTTTCGACTTATCTCTATTTACATTTGCACACTTCTCACTACTGTGAAGACTGAAAATAATCACTTGTCAACAATGAGGGGAATAAAAATATCCTATCAACTAGTAGAGTTATTAACCATGCAGTTTCAGATGTTGTATAAATGCAATGAGAAACGTGCTTGTTTTCTGGACCAATACCAAAAGAAATCTAATATAATGCAAGTGGTGAAATATCCCTGTTATCTAAATTTTCAATTATAATAATGATGTGTAGACTAAGAATATTCCACTGATCTATATAGTCATCATATGCACATTTGAATACATAGAAAAATGTATTTAGTATTATATAAATGTGAAATCTTTGGTGGAATAAGCAAACCTTGTGAAGATGGGCTCTAATGTCTTTTACAAGATCTGAGATTGTGGGGTCTTTGGTATCGGTTCGAGTTTGTTGGGAAACTCTGAGGATTAAATTCCCATCTTCTTTATCTGCTCTAACAAATTTCCAGAACAACCACATTGATTCCTTGATGATTTCTGCCAATCTTGTAATGGTAACCATATATTCTTCATCATCCCCTTTAGTAATGTTCTTTTCTCTTGCACTATCATCTGCTTGAGAGCAAACAAAAAATTGTTTCATCACTTGAGGTCAATTAATTCCTCAAAGATATATCAATTGGCCTCGGGTAACAAAAGATTAAATAGGCCTAGGAATGTACTATGTGGTGTAAAAGGCAAATGAGCCTCTGGTATGTAAGATTTATATGACTGTTAATATGTCGGTTTATCTGGTTTGATGTATAAATATTACTCTTTATAACCAAACTGCCATGAGAATTCTCTTAACTAATACTCCCTCCGGTCCCTAATCCCTAATGTAAGAGCCCAAAATTTGAATGGTTTTGGTCCCTAATGTAAGAGCTCACCCCACATTCTCTCCTCATTTAATGCATTTTTTCCTACTTTACCCCTAACTCTCTTTCATATTTATTAATGGTTATGTATTTCTCTCTCTTAAAAGTACCATAATAAATATGGGTAATTTTGGAAAAGAAGCATTAACTCCAGACATCCAACTAACATTCACATGTTTTCTTAAGAAGCGTTTTTTTGACGGCTGGCTCTTACATTAGGGACCGGAGGTAGTACTCTTTTCGGTCTTTAATATAAGAGCTCAAAATTTCAATGGTTTCAATCCAAAATATAAAATATAAGAGTTCATCTCATAGTCTTTCCTCATTTAATGTGTTTATTCTACTCTGACCTTAACACTATTTCATATTTATTAATACTCCCCGGTCCCTAATATAAAAGTCAGTCGTAAAAAAACGCTTCTTAAGAAAACATATGAATATTAGTTGAGTGTCTGAAGTTAATATTTCTTTTCTAATATTACCTATATTTATTGTGATACTTTAAGAGAAAGAAATACATAAGCATTAATTAATAAATATGAAAGAGAGTTAGGGGCAAAATTAGAAAAACACATTAAATGAGAAGAGAATGTAATATGAACTCTTATATTAGGATCAAAATCATTCAATTTTTGGCTCTTATATTAGAGATTGAAGGGAATACTTATGTATTTCTCTCTCTTAAAGTATCATAATAAATGTGGGAAATATTGAAAAAGAAACATTAACTTCAAACATTCAACCAACTTTACATGTTTTCTTAGAAACATGTTTTGGCGGTTGACTGTTATACTCCCTCCGGTCCTAAATATAAGACTTAGTTGACTTTTTCTGGACTAAAAAACAAAATAAGTTGATTATAAATTGATTTATTTAATTTTTTTCCCTTAGACTAGTTTATTTTAGCTATAAACTAATTGATAATATAAATATATCAAATATGTCATAATTTAATAATCTATATATTTTGCAACATTAATCTCTCCAAAAAAAAATCAAATGTCTTATATTTAGGAATAGAGGGAGTACTAGATGTAAATCACAACCCCACTTGTAAATTCTAATCATTAAGGGAAAAAGACAAATAAAGTCTTCCCAATTGGTAAAAGGACGATTGAGATTGCTAAATTGTAAAAAGGACAAGTTAGGTCATAGGCACCTAATACACATTAACAAATTTGAGCAAATGACTCAAATGCCCTTAAAAACACACACTTACCCCACCCTCACAAAACACATCAATCGATTCCCACCCCACACTCTCCAACCTCAAATTGTTAAGGGCATTTGAGTCTTTTCTCACTAATTTGTTAATGTGTATTAGGTGCTTATGACCCAACTTGTCCTTTTTACAATTTAGCAACCTCAATTGTCCTTTTACCAATTGAGAAGACTTTATTTGTCTTTTTCCCAATCATTAATGTCTGACCATTTAATTTATTAAAAATTCGTCAAATATCGAAGGATTAATACCTCTAATGGCAGGAACTTGGAGAAGATTGCGAATGACACAACGATTCTTGACAAAGTTAAGAGTTCTGGGGCCTTGAAACGCCTCATTCTCTATGAATCTCTGCAGCAGAACCTGAAAGAGCTGAAATTCACCAGCAGCTACATTGAAATGAGGATGATGATGATGATGATGAAGGGAATCATATTGTTGTTTGAGTTGAAGAGCTTTCCTGTGGAGCCAACACAGTATTTCCCATGAGAGGCAAACTTGTCCAACATATACCACTTCTAGATCTCTTTGCAATTCTTGAACCAACTTCATAAGTGGAGTTTTTGTCTCTTTTCTTGGCCATAGGTTCTGTGAGATTAATGGCTTCAATCCTTTGAAGTTTGTTTTTGAAGAGTCTTTTAGTTGCAGAAGACCTGTGTGTGGGACGAGACATGAGTTTGGGTGATGTGCTTTGTACTTGCTTGTTTTGTTACAACCTTTGCTCTTCTATTATAACATGTTGCGTTTAATTAAGATAGAAATATTTTACAGACAGTGCATTTTCAGTGGCAAGAATTTCTTCCTTCTACAAAATGACAACTTATAGAGGACTAAACCTTTCAAAATTAAAAAATAAAATTATTCTACATCATTCTCTTGTATTTAAAATTGAGATAATTAAAGCTTTACATATGGGCTGACCATGCTTAGACTTCGATTAATCAATACTACCAATATTAATTAACCAAATAAAATAATTCTAAATTTCTTTTGATGGTCACTAAATAGTTGAAAAACAACTAGATATTTTTTATTTCTGTTTTTTTTAGGTTTTTTTAGTATAATGAGTATGTGATTTTGTAGATACATGTATTATTTTGCGTGAATATCAAATCAGATAGACAATGAGGATTGATGGAATTTGATGCTGTGATGTCTTTGATACTAAAAATTATGTAATAATAAAAGTATAACAATTAATCAACGAAAGTCCCATTACATTGGGTATAGTCAGCTAATAATAAAAGTATATATTTTATTTTATAATTTAGTTTTATTTGATTTATTTTAAAATAAATAATGTTTGTCTAATATTTATTGAAAATAACTGTACAAAACTTGTAACTAAAGTAAACATATATCATGAAGATACCGTGTAATATCATAATAATAAAACTAAAAATTTTTCAAATAAATAGTACATATAAGATGATAATTTATTTTATTTGATATAGTAAATTAAAAATGATAATTTAGTTTTAATATAAATATCAATTAAAGTTATATCAAGTAAAACATGGAAGGAAAAGTATTGATCAAAAGATAATTAAAATTAGTATTTGAGATAAATAGTTAAAATAATTTTTTTGTTTAAAATTCAGTAGGCAGTTCATATCAAATTAGGTAGGCAGTTCATATCAGCATGACTTAGAACGAATAGAATAAAAATAAGAACTTATTAAAAAAGAATAACAATAAAAAAAGTTTTTTTTTAAAAAAAAAACAATATATATGTTTGCTTTTATTCTACTTATTCTGGGAAATAATTGAGTAAAAAATAATGAAATTATTTATATGTTATTATAAATTGTAATATTTTATCTAATTTTAATAATATGATACTAAAATAAAAAGAATGTCCACAATCAGTACCAAAAAAATGTCCGCACTATTTACTTTTCCTTTGCTTAGAGTATAATTTATTTATGATTTACTTAGTCAACCAAAAAGCACAAAATATGAAAGTCCATTCATCATCATTATTGGTAACTTTCTACGCCAAAAATAGAGTAAACTTTAATTAACAAAAAAATACCTTTGAAAGCATAATTAATTAAAAAGAGATTAGCGTGGCTATTGGATCGGCTTTGAAATACGATAAGATAATATTCTCAGTGCATAAAGTAGGCCTATGATGTAAAAGAAAAAGATGTTGAGTGGAACCAAAATTCTGCCACTAGCAATAGCTTTCATTTTATAGTAGTGGGGAAGGATGAACAGAACAAAGGACGTGTATATCTTTATGAGCACATGATTAGCAAAATATGGTGGGTGTAAAAATGAAGTAGGCCCACACTGAAAAAGATAATGGTACCTCATGAACTTCCCAAAACAAACTTTCAATATAATTGACATGACATTGATAATTAATAATGCAATAAAGACTTGTCATATGTAAAGTTATTGAGCTATTAATGTGTATTCTTAAAATTGAATATATAAAACATGAATGCCAATCATTTAAAATTTATACAAATGTAGGAGATTTATTTTAATTTAATTGAAATTATAACTAAGACTCAATTCTTAAATATTGACCTAAAGTTTAAAAACTCAATTAATCAACACATCATAAAAAATTAAATTTATAACATGAATTCTTTAATCAAAATGCACTCTCTTCTAGTATAGTAATATGATCAAATAAGTGCCAAAATGAAGTAGATAAAATAACAGAAAGAGATTAGTTTGGTGCTGAGTTCTTACCTAGTCCATGCATGGTCTGGTAATTTAGGATATCTAGCTTCCTCATTTTGTCCTCATAAATCTGGTAAACCTCCTCAATTTCATCCATTTGATCATTGAGTTCTTGACTTTCTTCATTATTCTGAAGCTTTTGATCTTCAACTCCTTCTGCATTCTCTGTTTCCCCTGTTTCTTCTTCTCTTTCTTCTAATTCTTCTTCATCATCTTCCTCTTCCTCTTCCTCTTCCTCAATAATAGTAGAAAGTCCTCCTTGTCTTGCATTTCTCAACTCAACTTTAAGCTGATCCACTATATCATCATGCTCCCATTCCATTCTCCACTCATTTCCTACCTCACTTTCCAATTCTTCCAACATCTTTTTCCACTCTTGAGCCTTTTCTCTATGTTTATTAATTTCTTGTTCTTGATTTGATCTTTCTTCTTCATATTCTTCACTTCTTTCCTCTCTTTCATCCATCACATATTCTGACTCAACTTTTTTCAGAGAATTTCTGCAACCCAGAAACTCATTTTCTTGAGCAGATTCTCCTTCTCCATCTTCCTCTTCCTTAAGATGATCTGAAATTTCCTGTTTCTTGGACATGCTCTCACCATTATCATTAAAAACGACAGGAACATTTGGACCCACAAAAAATTCTTGGAATGTAAATCTCATGCATGTAGGTTCCTCCATGAACCCACTAATGTCTTTTCCTGTCACGAATTGATATTTCTGTGAAGTTGTGGTTGAATTTTCTTCCATCAAAGAACATATTTGCGCCCCTTCAATGTCATCATGAGATTGACCCTCCATTAAAGTAGAGTGATTCCCCATTGAAAAAATTTTCTCTGTTTCTCCTTCTTTCTTAATTTCTTGTAAATCACAATGAACAATCATTGAAATTGAGGACTCAAACTTTGCTTCTTTCTTGTTCTCATCATGGACATCTGAAACCAAGCTTTCGATTTTTGTTATCTTTTCTTTAATTTCATGTGAATCTGAGTGAACATCCATTGAAACACAAAAATTGGTTTCTTTTTCCATATTATTCTCATCTTCATGATCATCAGAGCAACCCTTCTTTGAAACAGAACACTCTGCTTCTCTTTCTTTATTCTTTTCCTTCTCTCTATCAACATTAGAGATGGTATCTACAAAAAATGAAGATCTCTGATTTTTCTCTTCACCTATTCCAAAATCTTTCAATACATCTTCATGGCTGTGAAATAGAAAATTAGTAAGCTCTTCTCTGAACCCATCAATCTTACAAAATTTCTCTTCCTTGCCTTCTCCTCCCACCAAAAATCTGTAACCAAATGATGAAGAAAAACATTATCAAATTAATCAACCGAAGTCTTAGCAATTATTGCAATAACCATTCAACTAAGGAAAATCACCATACCTGGAAACAAAATTTGTAACCATCCCAAACAAAGAAGCTACATAGTGACATAGGAACAATTGCAGACAACCTAGAAGCCAAATAATGTTATTGTACAAATATTCCCTGATGAACCATGTACTGGTCGAATCAAATTGAGCTCTAAACAAAAACATGTTCTTCGTAGTCTTTTCCTGAATTATATATAGACTCTATCCTTAGCCGAAAATCCTAAGAAACAACACATAGAAACAAATGGATCAGAGGCAGAGAAAAATCTTGGTAGAATTTGATTTCATGTCCTGAAGATAACATAATGAGAAAACAACTTGTGGGGTGGTCTAAGCTTTTCAGAGAAGGGAATGAGAATCTAGTTTCTGGGAAAAAAAGAAGCGAGAAGAAAACAGATGCAGACGATAATTTAATAGAAGGGTTTGGTAGTACATGAGGGGTACTGTAGGGGGGTTTGTGAACCTTTAAATAAGTGGTAACTTGGGTTAGTGAAATGTGGGTGTGGCGAGGTGGAATCAAGAGTTTTATTAAACAGAAAAGAGAGACTTTCTTTTGGTATTATTTGATGTTTTGTTTGTTTGTTTTCGTTTTATAATTTAATTAGTCGGTGAACGTTTGGATTTCAGTGGAGAAGTGGGGTCATTTCTTGCTTGTTTGGCAACTCTCAAAATTCTTCTACATTAAGGGTTATAGAGACTAGATGCTAGAGAGCATTTTTGCCTAATTCATTAGCCTAGATTACCTAACAAATATCACATACACGATCTTCATTCTATAAATTTTCTTATAAGGTTTTGGGTTAATATTTATTCAGAGTAATAAACAATTTATAAAGTATCAATTTAAGCAACAAACAATAAATAATATCATTTTTGCTAATAAACAAACAATGTCTCATTTTAATTACCATATTATTGGAAAATATTAAAAAACCATTTCCAAAAAAAAATGCTCCATCTTCTTTCTACCTCCATCACCAGACATCCTCTGTCACCACTGTCTTCACCTTCTCCGTTGAGCCACCCAATCACACAACACCAAAACCTCACTCTTGATGGTTATTGTCATGTAGAAAGAAGTCGAATGATCAAAGGAGGAAGCAATGTTTTTTTTATTTTACAAAGTGCATTTTAATATTTTCGAAATAGTCTATTAGATAAAATTGGATCTTTTTTTGTTCATGGGCCAAAATGAGACCTTTTATTTTTGTTGCTCGAATTGATACCCTGTAAATTGTTTATTGACCATAATAAATATTAACCCTAAGGTTTTATGTGCTGCCTTCAATTTTATAAATTATTTTCTTATTTTTTTGGAATACGTACTCTCATTTTGTATATAAGATTTATTTATTTAATTTAATTAGATAATAATGTTGGTTGAGTTAATTACCTTGATATGATTTTCCTATAACACATTGGCATTTGACGAAAAAATACACTGACCATCTTCTTTGATTTATTTCTTTTCTCTCTTGATCCCTTCTTTATATTATAAAAAAATAACAAAAAAATAAAAATAGATCTTATATTTATAATGGTCATATTTGGTACGGTTTGTGTTTAATTTAGTTTTTTTCAGGGAAATTTTAAATTCAATTTATTAATATGGGCCGGGGTCCATATTTTCCATAATTCCGTGCAAGTTGCGATTAATTTATTTATTTCACATTTCTTAGAGATTTAACAATCCTTATTAGAACATACATAGATATGACAAAGCAATATCTCCTAAATCTTATATTGCACAAGAAATACTTCACGTTATTAAAGACTAACAAGTCAAATCGTCAACTTTAAGCTAGTTATGGTAAATGAATCAGAATAAGTTTCATATCAAAGTTGAATTATTAAACCACATATTGACAAAATAATTTATCAAAGAACCTCCATGCATACAATTACAAACAAAAAAGGGTAGATGAGAGCGTCATTGCCAAGAGACGCAAGGCCTTGTCTGTTTTTAGAATAATTTTATTTTCCTTGAGATAAATACTTTTAGGCATACCTCTTCTATTCTCGGGTAAGATGATACATACTTGCTAACAGTCCTCCTGGTGCTACATCATAGGCACATTGTTTTAATAGGATGTGCATATGATATAAGACTAAGAAGTCAAATCGTCAAAAAAAAAACTAAATATTGATTACAAATATTAAAATATTCAATTGGAAGAGTAATTTTACTTTTAAATAGATAAAACGAGTATTCTGACCACAGAAATAGTTGAACACTTAAGAAAATAAACGCAAGTAAAATACTAATTTAGCTAATTTTTCAAATTTTTGTGTATTTTATATCTTACTCATTTATGAACGAAATGACTAATATCAAAAACAAAATTTTTAACAGTTGTTATAGGGTTTTATGATGCACGTCAACCACATGACAAGTCCATTACAACTATATAATAATCAATTCTCTATACAAGCCATTTTCTCCTATTTATTATTATGTTTCCTTAATTTAATAGGCTTGGTACCTTATTAAGAAATGATTTGATTTATGGGCTTTATTTCGATTACTATACATGTTGTGAAAGTGGGGTTACATACCCTATTTACTTACCACTCCTTCGGCTCATGAGTCACTATTTTAGTATAAATGACATATTCCTTTCATGCTCCTGTGTCTTTCATTCAATTATACCGCAAAACAATCAATTTAATTTCTTGACAATCATTTCATTTCCATATGACTAAAAATGACCTTCCCAGCTTTCAAATGTAAGATTAAAAAAACAATTACAATAGTAAATGTGATAAACATTGTAGGTGTTATTAACTTAACGAAGTTCAAAGCATTTTTAAGATTTACTTTCTTTGGAAATTGATGAAAATAGTTAGGCAACTATATTAAGTGGGGAATTCTATAAAAAAATTTGGGACTTAAAAAAATTCATGATAAACAAACTCTACTCTGAATAAAGAATTTATCTTTAGGAATTAAATTTCTGTGGAAGGAATAGGCTGATAGTGAACAGAAAAAAATGAAATAAGATAATTGACCATTTTGCCGTCAATAGAAATTTTTTTTTGTTTAATCACCTCCCAATTTCTCAATTTCCAGACTCGAAGGGTAAGAGTATTGCCCACATATATAATGTTGTCCGCTCTCCCAATTTCCCAATAGAAAAATCACTTTAGTTAACGTAATTTTGTTTTTTCATCTCCAAACCCTATTTCATTTCTCAAAACACATGTTAACTTAGAAAATAGAGAAAATATGGTTAAATTAAAAATAGAGTAAACAAGACATTTAATTTGTGCGTTGTGCGGAACAAATTTTTGTAAAGACTTTGTCATGTTTTGTGAATACGTCAATTAATACATAGTTTTTTTTATCAGAATTAATACATAGTTTATCATGCATGTGAAGCAAGTTTTCACAAAAAAACGAAGTCAAGAGTGGTGTATTGTCATAAAGGTAACCATTTCTTCAGCACATATTGTATTGTCCTTTAGGGTTGTTGAGCTTTAAAATATGAGAGGAAGAAGTGAAAGTAAACCTAGTGAAGTAATACAATGTTAGTGCTTAGTAATAATAATTTTTCGACTAAGAACAACATAATTCCATGAGTGACAAATTTAAAAAGGTATTATCAATTTTTAGAAGGCCAGCAGCATATATAGTGATGAAATGATTTCAAGTTTTTCTATGTAGCATATGGATTTTCCATTTCAGATTCAATCTAATCTCCACCCTCAAATCATTCATTTTCTTCTATGATTTATTCACATATGATCTAGTCAAAATAATTACATTAGAATTAATCACACAAACAATGCCTAATGGAATCTCCCCGAATAACACCAGTAATTCTTTTTTTTTTATCCATGATCAAGGTATTCCCTCACATGACAAGTGAGAGACTAATCCCCCGCTGATTTGTAGACACCTCAAAGGGTGGGACAGCTGGCCTGAGAGATTTAATGTTTCTCCATACCCAACGCCAGGGATCGAACCTAGACAATTGGTTAAGGGTGAATGAGTCCTTGTCACTCAACCACACACCTCAGGTTTAACACCATTAATTCTAGTTCTTCACTATTTTAGTTTCAATCTCCACGCTAACATCACTCATTCTCTTCTTTAATTTATACGCATAGTACCAAGCCAAAATAATTCTATTTGAATTAATCATACAATGATCAATGCCTACTAATGAAATTTCCTATAGTGACTCTTCTTTGCATCATACAATGATCAATGCCTACTAATGAAATTTCCTATAGTGACTCTTCTTTGCATTTTAAAACTAGTGGCTTAAAAAATAAAGGATTAAAAGTGAAATTTTTAAAATCAATCAACTAAACTGAAATTTGATGTAAACTTAAAGGAGTAAATTTATAATTTATCTTATTCTTACAACATAGAAAAATTTGCCATCTAGAAAATAAGAGAAAAGTCCACCATTTCAAATGGTTTTGGTGGGTTCAATTTATTAATATTAAATTATTAAACAAAAGAATATTATCGCAAGTGTTGTGGTTAAGTTTGTTACTGTGCTCTCAAACATTTTTCATAGTATACTTTTAAAATCTTAATGACATAACTCACTGGCCTTAAAAATCTGATTTAAAATTGTTCAAAAGTATCAAACTGATTATTAAACAGATTTATGATCTATAACTCATCATGAAATAAAAAAAAAAAATCTCTCGTCGTATAACAGATATGTTGCTTATTTCATACAAGATGACCTTGCTTTAATAATACAAGAAACTAGATATATTTATCATAATATAAATGATATGGAGAATTAATTAGAAGTTAGTGAAGAAAACGTAATTAAGATAAGGTCCTACAGAAACTTCTACCTTAAAAATAACAACTTTTTGGCATGTAGATAAGAATTCATTGAATCTCATCATAATTATACTACTATGTTTCTTTCAAGTGGTCTCTAATTAATTCTCCCATGATAAATAACTTCAAAATTAGTGATGGAAACTTGTTTTTTTTAAACATGTGAAACATGCTAAATTAAATGGGAAAAAGACAAATAAAGTCTTCAAAATATGTATAGGACAATCAAGGACACTAAATTTCCAAAAGGACAATTAAAGTCATAGACACTAAATTAACAACGCTCTAGTTGTTAATGAAAATGAGGATGTTGTTGTGGTTAACGATAATGATGCTGTAGTTAATTGCTATATTATACTTGTTAATTGTGGATGCTGCAATGGTTAAATATATGCATGTGATTAATGAGAATGATATAGTTGTTAATTTAGTGTTTGTGACTTTGATTGCCCTTTTGGAAATTTAGTGACATTGATTATCCTTTTATTAAAAATTTTTTGTTTTAGATTTAATACTATACAACGTCCATAAAACCATGTCAATGCCACCTTCATGTATGCATAGATAATTTTGAATCCTCATGCTATTGCTCTTCATCAATGGCGCTATATACAAAATGAGGGAAAAAATAATTTTTCAAATAGATGTCAAAAGGTTACAAGTATAAAGACTCTAACTAATTATGATGTGATCTTGCCTTCAACTGAGATATGATTTCAGCAACACTAACCATTGATGTTGCTTCTCATAGAGCCCTTACAACTTTGCTTCTTGGAAGCCTTCATTTTCTACCGCCTAGTTGAAACTAGAAAAGCCATAGAATTATTGGCATCACCAAACTATCTTTGGAATGCAACCCCAAATTAGCTATAACAGTTTGTTCCTTAACTTTTCCAGCATTCTCTACAATACACATACACGTTCATAACATAATTAGAGACATATTGAAGCAATACTAACATTCCTTAGGACTTGTTATAAAACAATATGTAAGAAAGAAAGAAATAGCTCAAAGTGGACTAAACACAAATCAATATTTGCAACAAATTTTTGTATTGATCAATCATTTTCTTGATTCTGCAATGATAAGAAAGTTTAATTACATGAATAATAACCTAAAGTATAGCAAGAAGACAGAGACATGCATGAAACTAGAAGTGACATATTGGACCCATCGTCCGTGGGTTCAGTGGCGAAGGGATTGAACAATGAGCGTCAGGTTGACTACCACGTCGCGAGTTCGATCCTGGGGAATGACACTTTGTTGTGTCTCCATCGCGGCGCTTGGAGAGACATCTCCGTAGCTAAGTGAAACTGGGAGTAACCTACATGTGTGGACAAACATAAAGGGCTTGCTGGTCATGCTCCAGAGCCCACAGGGACAGACCCCAGTGTATCATGAGTTAGATGTCCTGCCCTTGGATTAGGTTGAGCTCAAACCCCTTCCTAAAATTTTGTTATAAACAAAAATAAGTGATATATTGGTGGACGAGATGTCCTAAGGGTGTGTGTACAACATTGAGTGTATTTGATTTGGAAATGATGATTTTGAATATCCATTAAATGTACTTTACACCCATTTTTTCACAAAGAAACTGATATGGAATGAATTGATGGCATTTTATACATATCATGGACTATTTAGCAAATGAATCGAAAACAATTAAATGCGAACATGAGAATCAAATGCTCATAAGCAACTCTTTGATTACAAAGAAGAAAAATCAAAAAGATATGATCAAACTAATCATTGACAAAAGAAGGGCAATTACACCTCTCCTACAAGTTTTAAAGATATATTGTTGATTAATTGATAAAAAAAAATTAAATACGGCCTCAAATTGTCATAAACAAATTAAAAATCAGTTTAAATACATTATGAAGATAAAAAATATTTTAAAAAATTATAGGGAAAAAGACAGATAAAGACCCCTGAATACCTAAAATGACAAATAGGTGACTAAATCACCAAAAGGACAAGGAAAGTCACAGACACATAATTGACATTAGTAAATGTGGGCAAATGACACAAAATGTCCTTAAAAAATCTTGTCTGCACTTGCTTGCTTCATAAAGTTATGATTTATAATTTTGTTTGACTGTTTAATTAGTTTTTTAAGGGCAATTTGAGTCATTTGCCCACATTGTCAATTAGGTGTCTGTGACATTCCTTGTCCTTTTGGGAATTTAGACACCCTATTTGTCCTTTTACGTAATCCCTCCGTTCCTAAATATAAGATCCTTTTGGGGAGTTGAGTTAATTTCTAAGGCTAAAGTATACTTTTGGTCCCTTATGTTTGCATCAAGTATCAATTTAGTCCTTTATGTTTGGAAATTACACTTTTAGTCCTTTTTTGTTAACACTGTTAGTTTAACTTACCGGAAAATGCTAACTTAACAATTTTAAATGATTATTAAATACTGAAAAAATGTTCATATTAAAATATTTGAGTGTAAATATTCTTATATTTTCAAAATTTATCATTTTTAGTTCAATTTCATTATAAAATAATCATTTAAAATTGTAAAGTTAACATTTTCCGTTAAGTTAAACTAACGGTGTTAACAAAAAAGGACTAAAAGTGTAATTTCCAAACATAAAGGACTAAATTGAAACTTGATGCAAACATAAGGACCAACCAAAAGTATACTTTAGCCTAATTCCTAAATATAAGATACTTTCTATTTTTTCTAAAATTACTCCCAATAAAATTAGTCCCTCACTCTTTTTCTTTTTTTCTTGAATGGAGCCGACTCTGTTCCCTCACCACGCCAAAATCAAACACAACAACAAGCTCGCCACTCGCCTTGCTCGTGTGTGTGTGTAAGGTAATTAATGATTTTTTTAATTTGATTATACAGTTTCTCTTGTTCTGTCTTCTTCTTCTTCAATAAATCAATGTATAAATGGTTTTCGGGATCGATTATATTATCTGAAGTGATTCCATGATGAGTTATGAATTTCCTTTTCTTTGGGAGATGTTCAAAATTGTGAAGCATTAAGCTTTAAGTTTTGGTTTTGGAACCACTTCTTTTGATATGCATGATGAAGAGTTCTATGAGTTTTAAGTGATTGCTGAAAAATTCTCTTTGCTTTTCTCTGTTGCATTCATGATAAAACAATTTTATTTAGCTTGAGGATCATATGTTGTTAGTTCTTATTGGTAAAGTTTGTACATGATGTAATGATTTGTTAGTTATGGTTGATTCTCACTGCTTCCATAGCTAGCTTTAACTAGAGAATTGATTATGTTATGTATTATAAGCTTGGATTCTCTTGCTAAGTTGGTAAAGAGACGATTTCATGACTTCCTTGGCATTCATTTGGCTTTTTGGTCAGTGTGGTTTCTATAGGAGAAAATTTAACAGACTTGATTAAGTTTAATGGTAATGAGTATGTCACTTTGAATCTTTTATAAAGGATTGTTTTGGGGTCTTGTTTATTGTAGGAACTAATAGTTATAGAATGATGCATGTTAATTTCCAATGAATTGTGATGTTTTCACTTGCTTGCATATTTTCCCTGTGTTGGTAGTGTTCTGTTCTGTTTTATTTGCTGTTTCTTTCTATTTCAAGTATAGATTTAGCATATGCATGGGTTCATGTATCTCTTTGCATGTTGATTTTGGATTGAATCTCTGTAAACTGAATCAGAAAGTTTATTGTTTGATTGTTATCTGATTACTCCGTTTTCAGTCATTTTCTTTGAGAAAAGCTTGAGTGGTTTGACTAATTTATCTGCTTGTTTATTATTTCCTTAGTTCTCACAGTTCCATTGGAATTAAATTGAACTAAAAGACTAACATATCATGATCAAGAGTAAGCTATTTAAACAAGCAAAATCTTTGCTGTTCTAAAGCTTGAGCTTATATATGATTATGTTAAGGATTTATCCTCTTATGAGTAATGCTTTATATATTAAGTAAGGAATTGATATTTGTGAGATTAGTACTTGACAGTTTTGAAGTTATATCAGGGAGATCATTCTCGACTTCGCCCTTCATGTAACCAATGTGAATGAAGACAGTTTTGTTTGTTTTTTTGTCTTAGTTTACTTCATGGTTTACAAAGCAAAATGTTTAGACTACAAGTTGAGTTTCTTTTCTTTCTTTCTCTGTTCTTGTTCAATTATTCTGCCGTACTTGAGAAATGTCTGTGGTTGTTTCTTTCTACTCACACACACACACACACATGTTCGGTTGTAGAAATGTAAAGAAATAAAATAATAAGCTTGAATGTTGATGTTTGGATTAGAATTCTGTTAATTTGAATATGAAGCTTTGTGTCTTGGTTGCTCATTTGTTTGCTTTGTTGGTCTGATTCTATGCATGGAAGGAATAAATGGTTGATGATTTTGACTTGACTATAGTGATGTGTCGTTATTGGTTTGGGTTTAAAGTTGATGGTAATAGGGGAGCTTGTTTTCTTTATTTTTGATTGTTTAGTGTTCTTAATTGTGGATGATAAAATTTAGTTTTCGAAGGATTGTTTAGTGTTCATAATTGTGGTTATGCCCTAACTCGTACCCGTGTAAGCTAAATGAGTATGAGCATGCTTGCACCCGTGTAAAAACGTGACGGACCCTAAATGGGCAGGCCCTAGGGTTAGAATGATGACTTGTCAAATTAGAGTGTTAATAAGTTAGGGTTTGATGCGTGTGAAAGAAATCCTGTTTTATTTTTAAAGGTTATATAATGTTTTAAGCACATTACAATTTGTGTAACATAAAAGACTTGGATTGAATAAAGCAAATTTGGATTTGTGAGATCCGCAAAGTACCGATAAAAGGATATAGGTATTGATTTATTATTATAGTATAAGTAGAAATATAGTAATTGAAAGTGTTATAAGTTACTCAATTCTGAAAAGTGAAAAAGGGCCGTTACGGGATTAATTCCTGGTAACCAGGTAGAAGTTTCATCCCATATCGTATATTATAGTTGAATAATTGTATTATATCTGTTATAACTTATAAGTATATGGTAATCTTTTAATCCTAATCGGTTTATGTTTGGAGTACATCACAAAAGCGGTGTATTTGTATCCTTTGTAGAGTTCCTCTAAGATATTTGTGTGCTTGACCAAGCTCTTTTTTGATTTACCTGTATGATATGCTTAAGTTTTATATGATTGATCATTTAATTTTGTTAAAAAAAGGTACCTAACTGCTGTTGGTTTTTAAATTTTTGAAACAAAAATCACGCCTTTCAACACACTTCAAGCCAGGCTAGGTTTTGGTACAGGTCAGGCTCTGATAGCAAAAAAGGCACTATAGCAGGGAGAGGGAAGCCGAGAACCGGAGAGCATCGGAGAAGAAGAGAGGGAAGGAGCCTTGAATCCTACAAACAATATCGACTTTTGGTCCAAGGTGAGTCTTCTAACTTTAGTCCCAACTTCAGATCATTCAATTGGGGTTTTTATGAGAGTAAGAAGAGTGACTTAAGTTGGTCTTTTTTTCTGGAAGGATTTGCGATTAAGCTAGAAGTTGAGTGGTAGGCTTTTATTGAAGTTAGCATTTGTTATTTGGTTCTTAAATTAGGATAAGGGTACATTGAAGCTCAATTTCTAATAGGAAGCTCATTAATATTCTAAATTGTTTTACTTCCTATTCCTATCATTATTCAGTTGGAGGTCCTTTTCTAGTTTTCTGGTCTTACTCTTCTTTGACAATTGACTATTCTGTCCTTGTATATTTCAGAATTTGAAAGCTTGAAGGGCATTGGCGCCTCTGTTTTTTCAATAAGTTTTTTGCCTCTGCTCTTGCTGTCCATCATTGAGAATGGACAATACCCGTGCCTTGACCTGCCATAACTGTGGCAATGTGGGTCTGACTGATGGTTCTGATGGCTACTTCTACTGCCTTCAATGTGGCTCACAGGCTGAAGACATAGCTGATATTGAAGCGGCCGATGAGGACTATGTTGACATGGGAGGAGATGCAAGTGGTGGCATCTACTTAGCTAGTCACCGCCGCCAGCGTTCCCAAGCAATCAAGGTTGAACCAATTTCTCAGGTAGACACCATCTATGGTTCTCAGTCCCAATTTATGAAGTCTCTAGGATTGGAAGATGAAGCTCTGCAGTGTCAAGAAAACTGTTCTAAGGGTGTTCTTAAGGTAGAAGAAGATTCAGATTACGGTGTCCAATTTGACGAGGCTGGGTCCTCAGTTCCAGGTGGTGTTGGGGGTTCAAATGCTGTGAAGGTTTTAAGTTATGACGATTATTACAATGAGATAAGAATGCGATATGTAATGGGGATGCAGATTATGATTGAACTTCAATGTGAAGCATTGGTGAAGGAGTTCAAGGTGAACCCTTTAATATGTGGGATTGTTGGGCCGATTTGGTTGAGATATGTCTCTGAGACTGGCATTTTCATTGATGGGTGGGCTGATGAAGTGATTCAGGAGTCTGAGAGGCAAAAAGAAGGTAAAATAATTTAGAGTTTCCTGGCCAATTTTTTTTTTTTTACCTGGAATAGTTTCATACATGTTAAGTGGCTAGTTAGGTTGGCTTCATCATTATAATCCTTGTTATAATAGTGTTTATGCTTTACCTCTGTATAGTATTTAATTAATTGCCATTTCATTGTTATTTCTAGGATTATAATGACATGAAATTTGTGGCATTACTGTGTTTTGAAAAAGTATCCCATATGTTTGACTCTAGATTTCTGATTCTCTGATAAAAAAAAGTATTTTAACGTGTCTCATCTTTTTCACATATTTAGCATGCCAAGAATATGAAATGTTAAGCAATGGGATGAAAGAGAGGATCCTAACGTGAGTGTAAAAGGGCCAACCCAATTCGAGTCTCCACTTGGTGGAGGTGCTTGGGAAAGGAATATACTAGGCAACCTTACCCTTTCTTTTATGTAGAGAGGTTGATTCAAATCACGACCTCAAACCCTATGGTAAATGAGCTTAGCACTGAGTCAAACCTGTCCGTCATCCTAATGTGAGTGTGATTAGGGAAAATTCTCTCTTAAATCTGACTCCTTATCATCGAATTTTTTAGCTCATTGGTTTATTGAAAGCTGAGCCCTATATTTTGGTGCTAGTTGTCTACTGCTTAACTGGGTTGGCCCTTTGTCTACTGCTAAACATTTACATCAAATTTTTTGATTAAATTTTATCCATTTTAAGTAGCTTAGTCTTATTTTTATCATGTCTAACTTGTATCTCAATGAGTTTATTTCTTACATGGTTTCAGAAGAATCTATTGATCGCAAGCCACGTGCTAAATATAGCGCAGAACCTTACAATATCTATGGTGAGCGTGCTGTTATGCTATGGCATAGGTCTTTAAGGAAGAGTATTCCATTAGCTTATACCGTAGCTATTACATTCCTTGCTTGTCATGTTGCCAAGGAGGCTGTCTTGCCTACAGACATGATGAAGTGGACCATTGAAGGGAGACTTCCATATTTCTCTGCATTTCTTGAAATTGAGAAGCGCATGGGGAGACCCACAAGAGCATGTCCTATAAGTTCAATGATTATGTTCAGACCATCACGAGCTGTATCTTTGCAAAAGCTAGAGTCAATGGCAGCATCCATTGCTGATTCCATTGGCCTGGACTTGCCTCCTGTTAACTTCTATGCAATAGCTTTGCGTTATCTTCAAGATATACAGCTTCCAGTTCATAAAATTCTTCCTGATGCACTTAAGATTTATGAATGGTCAATGCCCCACGGTTTATGGCTATCCACAAATGAATTGAGGCTTCCTACTCGTGTATGTGTGATGTCAATTCTGATAGTAGCTATTAGAATGTTGTATAACATAAACGGTTTTGGAGAATGGGAAAGCAGTTTGTCTCATAATGATTCTGCTTCAGTCAAATTAGCAGCTGGCTTTAAAGGAAAAGGAAATTTTGAAATAGATACCAATTTTGCTTCCCATGATTATGGCGAACATTTTGACAAAGACCCATTACAATCCCAGCAACAAGAATGGGATGCTGCAAGGCTTCTCCACCACCTTTATACATTATATGATGGGGTTGCTGACAAATATGGTGAAGTTTCTAGTTTATTATGTTTCTTATTTTATACTATTATTCCAATCCATTGTTTCTTATGTTTCTTATTCCTTATGCTGTTAAAGTATTATTGAAAAAACTAACTTTCAGTATGTGGAGACAGGGTATTCAAAGGACTTGCCATCATATCTTCACTATTGTAAGGATGTTGTCTTTGCTGGATTAGAGCCGCCATTTGAGAATCATGAAGAAGAAAAGATGATTGAACTCTCATGGAATTTTTATAAAAATGGGAAGGTACAATAAAAGCCTAAATGCCGTTTTAAACTTGTGTGCTGAGGCCGTTTTTTTAATAAGATCATAGTATTCCTTTTATCATTATTTCATCCTTTTTTGGAATTTGCTTGTCGAATTTAGTAATAACGGGGCAGGAGAGAAATTTCTGGGATTTTCTTGGAAGTTACTGGATTTGCCATTAATTGAACCTAATAGATTTCCTCTTTACTACAAGTAGAATGTTATTGGCAGTCGGCAGACTAAATGCCACATATGTTCAAGCTCTTTTTATTTTGCTTAATTTTATTTGACTTTTAATGGTAAATGGCATTTGACTTTAATTTTGTATAATACTACCTCCGGTCCTAAATATAAGACCTAGATGACTTTTTTTTGGAGAGATTAAGGTTGCGAAATAAGTTATTAAACTATGACATATTTGATATATTTTTAGATTATTCATTAGTTTATAAGTAAAATATACTTGTCTAAGGGAAAAATTAGGTAAATTATCAATTTATAATTAACTTGTTTTGCTTTTTTAGGATTTTTCAAAAAAGTCAATTAGGTCTTATATTTAGGACCGGAGGGAGTACTTTTGTAGTATACATGTTATCTATAGAGGTATCAAGTTTATTCTTGCAGTTATTTATATTTAAATGAGACTCATTTTCCTCCCTAGAGTAGTTGGGTATATGTACTTGGGCGAAGGCCCAAAAATGATACATAACTATTGGTAAAGGAACAAAAATAGTACATAACTATTTCGAGGTAAAAAAATGATACCCAACTTTTACCATGTGATCAAAAATGATATTTTCACTAATATGACAATAATATTAGACATGAAAAGTTCGAAATGCCCTTATAAATTAATCGCCACCCGGTAAAGGTTTATTTAATTATAAGGGCATTTTGGACATTTCATGTCTAATATTATTGTCATATTAGTGAAAATATCATTTTTGATCACATGTTAAAAGTTGAGTATCATTTTTGTACCTTGGAATAGTTATGTACTATTTTTGTTCTTCGGTCAATAGTTATGTATCATTTTTGGGCCTTTGCCCTATTTAATTTTACTGTCAGGACCGTCATGGATGGGACTTTTTAAATTGAAATTTTGGACAATGTAGTGGGTCGTCTCCTATTTCACATTTTTATCCTTCAAATGAGATTTCCCCCCCTTTTTTACCTAATAAACAAAAACTTAACTGTCTTAATAAATGTCGTGCTAGTGAAATGGTAACGATATCCTCTGTTTTATTTCTAGTTCTGTTCTCATAAATAATGACCATCTCCTTGTATTCTCTGATACATTCTACTTGCAATGAGTTAAGTTCCCTTTTCTACTCATCCTGTTATGTAATTTATATGACAATCAGGTTTATTGAAATTTCATAACTCATTCCTTTGAATCTTTGATTTTTATTTTCTTGACATGGTGATGTGATGTGTACTTCCTGTGTGGACAACATTATGAAGAATGCAACCTTTCTGACTCACCAATTTTCTTGGTCGATTTCAGGATTCTGAACCAGTAGATCAAGCTGGTGATTATTTGAAGCAACATAAGCCGATTAGTGTGATATGTAGTGGCAGAAAATCCAAGGAGAAAAAACGGAGAACAGAATCTTTTGGTCACAAAACACAGGATGATGATTCAATGAATAATGACGACTCCGGTGATATCTCACAAGACTCTGATGAATCAGAAAGTGATGAGGAAACCTCATCAGATACTCATGGTAATGACACCATCAGAAAGCTAAAATTGGACATGGAGGAGAACAAATTCTGTTACATACCTCCTAGGGTGAAGCCCAAAAGATTTGATTATGTTCACTATGTGAGAAAGAAGGATGGAGGCGCTTATGCTTATGTAGCTCATGCTGATTATTACATTATACTACGGGCTTGTGCTAGGGCTGCACAAGTTGATCTTCGGATTATGCATATCGGTGTATTAAGCTTTGAGAGAAGACTGGCTTGGATAGAAGAAAGGATTGACAAGGTCTTGCATGTGAAACCTCAGAGGATTTCTTGCCAGTTTTGCAGTGGTGAAATGGCCCCTGAAAAGGAAGGATTAGCTGATGAACAGGGACTTTCTGATTTGATGATCTGAGAAATTTTAGTTTTGGATATTTTTTTCTTCTACCAGCGTGTTGACCTATGACAAGCATGGCTTAGATCTTTTTGGGTAACAGATATTGGTTAGATCTTTTACAAGCCTTGATAGTGGAATTTGCAAGTTGATAATGGCATTAACACAGGCAAACTGTTAAGTGTTAGAGCACTAATTATGTTAGGTTTAGGTGTCACCACTTCATTGAGTAGATAGATGCCTTTAATATATTTTGGAAAAAAATTGTTTGTTTTGTAGTGTTTTTTGCCTGAGCTTGTTTTCTAGTTTAGTGTACAATGTATGGGATGAATGTTATTGTTCAGTTTATAGATAGAAGTAATTGTAAATTTAATAAATTTTGTTTGTTTTCCATTGTTTGTAAATTTAATAAATTTTGTTTGTTTTCTAGAAGTAATTTTTCAGTTTATGATAGGAATGTCATTGTTCAATTTATAAATTTTTGTTTGTTTTCTAGTTTTTTTTTCCAGAGTTTGTTTTCTAGTTTAGTGTACAATCTATGAGATGAATGATATTGATATTTTCTTTCTCATGGTCACAAAGGAGGAAAAATAGATGAGATTTATTTGGGTTTGTCAGTGGCAAGTTGACGAAGAAGTGAACTCATGAAATTGTGTAGGATACACTTCAAAACTTAGAGTTACACTCTATTGAAGCTTTGATAAGGCATATGGCTCTTAATCAGGATATTTTAATGTTGTTAGAAAATCATAGTGCATTCAATAATTAAATATTATCCATAATTAGACTAATATGAAACATATAATTAACATTTTACAGGGAATATGAAGAAGCGAAGAATCTAGCACATTACCTTTTAGTAACTTTAAATTTTATCGTATCTCTCCAATTACCATCTCATCTCAGTCTAGTCTTTTCCATGTCCAAAAAAAAAAACCTGTCAGATGATTGAGCCTTCAATTGCACTACTTTGTCCATTCTAATAGATATACTTAGAATCCTTGATACAACAACAACAAAGTCTTATCCCAACTAGGTGGGGACTTAGAATCCGTGATAATGTAGTGATAAATGATACTTTCTTGATAATCTCCATTATTATTATTATTATTATTATTATTATTATTATTATTATTATTATAGAATCAAAGCTCCTAATCAATATCTAGAATCAAGATTCTGGACAATATTTTTGCATAAATAGTTTTTTGCTTCTCCAATACGAATAAGTTGAATTTATGTTGGAGAGTTTTTATAATTCTTAACTAATAACTGTGTACAGCCTTCTTAAAAAGCAAAATTTGGTTGTTAGGTTCTTTTTTTTGTTTATGGGTTGTTAGGTTCTTATAACAAAGGCTGGAGGGAGTATGTCTTTAATTTATAAAATATTCCAAGTTTACCGTTAATAAAGAATGCTATAGAAATTTTGAACAAAAAATGCTATTGAAATTTTGAACAAAAAAAAATGCTATTGAAATATGTATCATAACTTTCTTCATTTAATATAATAAGGGTAAAATTGTAATGCAATCATAAATAGCCATCTCTCTTACTTTCTTATTATTGAGGATGAATGGATATATTTAGGACTAATATATCAATTTCACACGTGGAACTTATATCATGGACTAGAGTGGAGTATTAAGGGCAAGAAGGAATGAATCTTGTATAGAATTCCCAAATTTAACGAGGTAGGTAGTATTTGATTTGAAATACTTCAGAAACAACTACAAGCTTACAAAACAATTTCACCATTAATATTATCTCACTATAAATGTAATAACAATTAGTATTAACTATTTTTTTATGAAAATATTTTAAGACAAGGGTTAGGTTCACCCACAATCAAAATGTATGGCTCCTAAATCATGATTTGCAACTGGAATTCATTTGTGTGTGCTCTAGAGTATGTTAAGTAAGTCAATTTTCACACATAAAGATTTCGTTTAGTTTCACTTTGGAGAACTGGAGATGCCTCCAATCACAACTAAATGGTATTATCTATAAAGATAATCGAATATCCAACCTCTTCGCCAATATTAACTGATTTTACTAGTGAAAAGAATTAAAAGAGAACATCTTAGAAAAACAAAAACTGGTTTATATTACTGTACTTTCAACAACTAAATATTAGTTTGGACGACAAAGAGACTAAATGAATTGTTCTCAAAACCATAGACTCACTGTCTATCTATCTAACTATGTTCCAGTAATTTCCTCTGTTCGAGCCAGGCCCATTGTCGCTACTGATGTGCTGCATGGACCACCAAATGTGAAGATTTTGAACCATTGACAAATATTTCAAAATATTAGTCTATTAGGTGAGAGAGCCTACCGACTCCATTTACACCACAGTATTTCACTCAGCCTCTTACCTGTTTGAACCCTTCATGGGTAGCTATTTTGTTAACACTGACATCTTTATAACAGCATTGATGTGATAAAAATAAACTCAAAGGAAGAGTCCATACAAAAAGAGTAAATCCCAAAAAGACTAGTATATTGGGAGAGAAAGCTCCTTGATATATAAACCAACCACACTTGTCACACTTTTGAGGATTCCAAATACTGGACTCATAGTAGCAAAGGTGGCTCACTGAATTTTTCTCAAAGACTTCTCCAGAATTTTCACTATACATATTAATCTATGCCAAAACTTTAAAAATCTAGACTGTGACATAAAAGAGAGGGAGAGAGATAGGAGAAAAAACAACACGCAGCATAATTCACCACATTTTAACGTCCTAGCATCTTAGATGCTTCTGTTTTTTCTTTTCAGTGTCTTTGTTGTGGATAGGATCTGACCCTTTTCGTACCCTTCGTTTACTTGACTGGTTTGGGTCAGCATTGCTAGTTGAAGTTGTCAAATTCTCCTTTATGCTCCTTACTTCCATATATGTATATCTTTCTGCATGTTTATTCTGCAGCATTATCCTATGATCTTCCTCTTGGCTCTGTCTAAGAGAAACAACTAAACTTCTCGACCCAAATGCTTTCTCTGATTGGACTAATAAAATCCCAATGGTGAGAAGAATGATGAATATTCTGTATGAACTTAACACCATTTTCTCTTCACTGAAACAAGAAGAATAGAAGCAATTATTTTTCAGTTTAAAGTGAAGAAGGGAACAAGAAACTGTGTTGTAGCAATCTCTACATTCTTATGGTCCATTCCTGTAGAAGTAAGCTTGCTATTTATGTGCCATTGGATTTGGAGGGGGCTTTAAAGAATAATGTAGGTGGGGCCTACAAGAGTTTTAGATTCACTCCGAATCTATAGGGCTACAATCTAAGCATATTAAGGCTGTTATAGAAAAATTTTATAAAGGAGCTGGAATAAAATCCCTTGAGAGGCCAAGTATCTTTTTTTTTCGTTTTGTAAGCTTACATCTCTATCATATGCCTGCTTTTTTCCACTAAAGGAAGGACAAAATAGTGGATTCGACTCACTGCTATGCTTGCCTGATTTTGAAAAGCTACTATATATATATTCTTAATTAACATAATCTTACTTGGCTTCATATAACTAGGTTTATCTGGAACTCAAGAATTTAGTAAATATCCGCAAATTATATATTTTCTTGAGCAAATGGTTGATTTATATAAATCAAGGGTCAAAGTGTACTTTTTCTCTAGAATTAACTGCTAAGGAGAAGAGAGAACAATTTGTTTGGAAGTTTTTATGCGAAATTTTTTCCTCAATGAGTTAAAAAAGGAGCAAAGTTTCCCCAAGAGGTTAAATACTAAGGTTGATTGTTGAAATATTGAGGTTATCCGTTCTATGTTTTTATGGCAAGAGGGCAAATCATTATGTATACGTTGTTTACATTGATAAATTGCTCATTGAAAAACTTTAAGATATCTAACACTTAGATAAGTGGCTATTTGCGGATTAACTTTTGATTTTTATACAAATTCACTTTCTTATTGGTAATAGTACAGTTTTGCATTTTGCATGTAATGCCGGATTTTTCTCCCATATGAAATGACTTGTGCAAGGTTATTATAATAGGTTGAAGATGCAAAAATGATACTAAACTTTACCCAAACTTGTGTTTCTAATACTTAAGTTTTGCGAGGTGCAAAAAGAGTACTCAACTTGGGTTCAAGTGGAAATATAACATTTTCACTTGAAAGAAATAAAATTTAGATATGAAAAGACTCTTATGCCCCCATTCCTAAAATTTAATGAGGGACATAAGAGTTTTTTTATACTAAATTTTATTTTCTTGAAGTGAAAATATTATTTTTGCACCTGGACCCCAAGTTGGTACTATTTTTGCACCTCACGAAACTTTAGTAATAGAAATGCAATTTTAGGTAAAGTTTAATTAGTATCGTTTTTGCATCTTCGCCCATTATAATATTATCATTACATTTTGATTAAGTAAAGCAGTTGTCAAATTAATCTCATAATTTTTTTTTTGGTCGAGATTCTCATTTAAATTTCAATCAGATTGGATTTCTTCAGCAGCAAGCATGTCTATAAAGAAACAAACTCTTCCTTTATGCTCTTCTGATATCTTCTCTTTGCCTTTAGAATTCCAAGCTCTCTTCCCCAGGCTACAAAATAACGGTACTTGGATTCTCTGGAATTAATCCCTTTGTGCTTTTTTTTTTACTTTTAATTTGTTTTAATAAATATTGTTCTTGTTATGACTGATGACTTCGATGCACTTTACTTAATGTATGGTTTGATAATTTCCACATTGTAATGCCGTGAGAAGTTAACCAAAGTTAAAATTTGAATTACATAAAATTTGTTTAATTAATACTTCCTCGGGTCCATATTATAAGAACTCAACCGTCAAACATGCTAAAAATTTGAATCATAGATAATTTGTTTAATTAATATCCCTTTTGTTCTAAATACTCCCTCCGGTCGCTAATGTAAGAGCCCAAAATTTGAATGGTTTTGGTCCCTACTGTAAGAGCTCACCCCACATTCTCTCCTCATTTAATACATTTTTTCCTACTTTACCCCTAATTCTCTTTCATATTTATTAATGCTTATGTATTTCTCTCTCTTAAAAGTATCATAATAAATATGAGCAATTTTGGAAAAGAAGCATTAACTCTAGACATCCAACTAACATTCACATGTTTTCTTAAGAAGCGTTTTTTTGGCGGCTAGCTCTTACATTAGGGACCGGAGGGAGTATAACACATCCTCTTGTCTATAACTGACAAAACACAGTTTTTATGCAAACATGATGTAAAAAGATATTAAATGTGTCAAGAACATACATCTTTTTTCAATATTGCCTTTATTAATGATGTATCTAATAAGAGAGAGAAATATATGAGCATTAATGAATATGAAAGAGGGTTAGGGATAAAATGAAAAATGCATCAAATGTGGGAGAATGTAAGGTGTATTTTTATGTTTTGAACCAAATCAAGTCAAACTTCATATACTCTTATAATATGGACCAAGGGGTATCTAATTGACTTTTTTTTTAAAAAAAATATGAATGTTAAATAAATAAATTTAACGCATTCAAAATTATCATTTTTTCTAGTTTATATTATTTATAAACTAGCATATGATATAATTCAATATAGACCATATGATATAATTCAATATAGAATATGTTATAATTAACCAGTTTATTTTGTTTCCTTAATCCCAATAAAAATCAACTTACTGTTATATCTAATATTAAAGAAACTGAGTAACTTATTATATAGCTTGGATTAGCCACTAGGAGAATAATCCCTTGGTTTAGTTTTTGATTTTGTTTACTTTTAGATTAACTTCCCAAGCTCTTTCTTTCCATCAAAATGTCTTATGAGGTACATTATCAACTCCTCTTTGTTTCTTTCTCTCATTTAAACTTAATTAAGAAAACCACATGCAATCAGGAGCTTTTCTTAATAAGATGAAGAATGACTAGATCGTGGTCCAGTTGATGCAACCACCTCATTGAGAATAATTTACATTTGCTTTTCTATAAAAAAAAATTAAAGTGAAAAGAGTAATATGTGACTGGTTGTTTTTTATTCTTTTTTCAAGCAAGGTTTGAAGCTAGCTTCTGATAGTTCCGTATCTTGCAGTAATTAAAGCACAAGCCATGAAGATGCTTTCATTCAAACTTTGAATAGTTATGCCAAATCTAGCTTCTACATTCACGAAAATTGATACGAATGCTCAAAGAAATCAGCAGTGGGCTTCATTACTACAGAAAAGGCTGAATGCGGTGGTAGGTTTACACATTATAAACGCCCATTTAATTATAGGTTCATCATGTTAATATGATGAGTTAATAATTTTTGTTAAATGAAAATAATGGTGTTATTAAAAAGGGACTAATAAAATTTACTTTTTGAACTTAAGGACTAAAATGAAACTTGATGTAAATATAAGGAGTCGCAGTTATACTTTAATTAATTTTTATTTAACAAATTTCTTTAGATTGAATAGAATAAAGAAGAAATATTTAAAATCTTAGCTTTTTCGTTTTTCTTGTTTTTTTTTCAGCATAAAGTTGTTCCCTTGTTCTTCCTCCTATAGTCCTATATGATCCCTAGAAAATGGGCTTCGAATGTGGTCCAATTAGGAGCCCAACCCAGAGGAATGTGATTCGCAACATGGATGTGTTGGATAATATGAACTCTCTTTTCAACAACTTCCCACTCCAGCCGAAATTTCTATTTCTGATATTCTCGTTCCGTGTTGCATTAAAATTGAGATTTGCTACTTTAATATCGTATCATCTGCTGAATCAGATTTTCATATGTGATTGTTACAGCTTCACTCTTTTTTCTTTAAATATTTCACCATCACTTTTGCTATCTGTCCCACCTACCTCTCTTTTCTTTCTAGTTTCTACTCCTACGTTTCCGTCTTCTAATCAAAGCATCATTTTTTAGAGTACATTAGACAATATACATTGCCATCAACTGAACTAGCATTATTGCATATAGTGAAAGCATTGCCATCAAGAGTCGGTTACAATGCACATTATTAAAATTGGTATTCTTGAAATACAATATACACAATTGTTAAGAATAACTAATTAATTTAATTAATTTTTTAATAACTACAAATAAATCATCTGGCTTTTATATTGAGGACCAAATGAGTGTGTGTGTGTGTGTAAATTAAAGGCTTGAATTTGTGATCTCAATGTGTTTCCATTTATGAGAAATTTTGAGAGGTTAAAAAGAAAAGGAACCCCAATTTTTGTTGGAAGATAGGTGGAAATTAACACGTTATTTGGTGCACCTTTGCCCCACACATACACACCCTATGGTTGGTTTATTTGTTGGAAGATATGTAGAAATTAGCATGCTATTAGGTGCACCTTTTAGAAATCACCATGTTATTTAGTGTACCTTTTAGAAATTATCATTTTATTTAGTGCACCTTTTATAAATTACCATATTATTTAGTGCACCTTTTAGAAAGTACCTTTAACCCCACCCCCCCCCACCCCCACACACACAGTTTTTGTTGGTAGATAGGTGGAAATTAACATATTATTTGGTGCACCTTTGCCCCACACACACCCTATGGTTGATTTATTTGTTGGAAGATATGTGGAAATTACCATACTATTAGTTGCACCTTTTAGAAATTATCATGTTATTTAGTGCACCTCACCCACAATTATCTTCATCCATCTATGGTTGATTTATTTGTAAATTTTGCAAGATCTCTCTCTTCAAATTATTCACCAAGAAATTATACATGAGAGTAGATATTCCAATTACTTTTTTATACAGCTTTTTTTTATTTGTTTTGATATTCCAATTATCTTAAGTGATTGCAAATTATTCATACATATCATTCTTAACTAGAAAGCTACCCAATAAAGCCAAGATTCCATGGGATCTTTCATCTAATTAATTAAAACCACTTTTTTATGAGTTATGGCCACCTCCTAATTTTAAATATACTTTCTGAAACTTTTGGCATACAAAAACTTGTGAGTTGTGATGATCCCAGTGCCTCCTCTTTTTTGCTTGGAGCTATACGAACCTTTTCAATCACCTTCCTATAATTGACGTTAGTTTCACAAAAAGCAACATGCATGTATGATTATTCCACTTCATCAAATCAATTTGTTCATCATCAACTTGATCCATCCACATCTGTTGGCAAGTATTTGATGTGTCTGTTGTGCCTCATAAAAAATCATTCTAGTCTTGGGGGTATGCAGTGGGTTAGAAACGGAGCATTCAACGTGTGACAAGCATTACTTCTCCATTTTTCCATTCAAGTAACATGAACGTACACATTCATGCAATATATCAGACCTATACTGTCACGCCCTGAAGTTCTATCGCGTGACCGGCACGAAGTATTGACCAAATCTCACTTCGTAAGCCTTTTCAATTAAATATAGACATTTTAAGCATACATTTCTATTTCCTAACATTTGTCATTTCAAACATTTGGCTATAACATTTACATCTCAATGCATATAAAGGTAATACACAAGGAAGGTGAATGTTTAGGTATCTATTATTTACAGTGAAAATGTGTATAAAATTTTACATTTACCTTCTATTATCCTAAAGCAGGATATGTTGATCTACATTCTTCAATCTCAAATACAAAGTATTATATATTATATATTCAATCATTAGTTTCTATAATAGAATATACATATGCATACAGACCCATAAAAGTTGCTCCTCTTTTTTCCTTATCTTTTGCCCATTACAAAATTTCAATCATATTACTGGTTCATGGTCAAACCCTCTAAGAGTCATTACTAACAAACATCCAAAAGGTCTACCGAAACAAATTTAGATACTTGACTACCCATCTTCAAAATATTAAAACCGTCGTATAAGAAACATAATGACACCTTCAAATTTAAAAGTGAAACACGTGCATATGAACCAAATTCTTTTTATACTAAGGCATTCGACAGCTCTTTTACCCAAATTGAATTGTTTGAAATACGAGATGGTTCCTCAAACAACCTTCACATTTGAAAACATTTAAAACAATAGATATATTGTTACTATTCACGAAATATTCACCTTCATCCTTGAAGTTTGGATACATATTGTATCTCTGCCACATTTCTCAAAAGTTTATAGTCATATTCAAATCAATAAAATACTTGTAATGTCTAAGGATGATAATAGTTTTAATGATATAAATCTCATAATATATATAAGATACAACTCCACCTTAAACATTAACATATCTTAAGAAAACAACTTAGTCCAAATGATATAAAGTAAATATTGAAAACATTTTTTTAAAAAGCTCATTTTTATAGAGGAACTGACACGCGGCGAATAACAAGCGCATCACAGAGGCCACGAAACAAGCGCAGCTCGAAATCTATACAAGTCAAACGCAGCCCGAAGGCCACGAAAAACCAGCGTAGGTCGAGACTACGAAACAAGCGTGGACACACAGTCACACGAGGGTAAATAACCAAGCGTGGCAAAACCACGAAACAAGCGTGACACGAAGTCACGAAACAAGCGTGGACACATAGTCACACGAGGGTAAATAACCAAGCGTGGCAAAACCACGAAACAAGCGTGACACGAAGTCACGAAACAAGCGTGGACACACAGTCACACAAGGGTAAATAACCAAGCGTGGCAAAACCACGAAACAAGCGTGACACGAAGTCACGAAACAAGCGTGGACACACAGTCACACGAGGGTAAATAACCAAGCGTGGCAAAACCACGAAACAAGCGTGACACAAAGTCACGAAACAAGCGCTTTGTGTCTAGTTCCTCAAAAATAAACGTTTATATAGTAATAAACCAATCAATTAGAAATCAGATATCAAATCTCGTCGTCCGTATGACTTCAAAATGTTTTGAAGCATGCTTGATGTCAATATTCCAATAACAATAACAAATATTCTGAGAAAAAGATAATTTTTTTATCAAATAGTTTATAATAAAATACTTCAGTATGAAATTCCACATCAGTACCTTTAAAACTTTCAAATCAGTTTTATCCATAAGTATAAAATATACTTTGAACAAATATAGTAGAGAATAAAAGAACAGAATAAATTCTTTAATCATGCAACAAAGAGAATATAAATTAATTGGCACTCATATCCCACCACCCATGACAAGAGGAAACAAACTAGTGGAAACTAAAGATTAGTAAATCATTTCCATCCTTGACCAGCTAAGGTGTCCTTTACCATCACAATTTAACCAACACTCAATCAACTTCCAGTCATTCATGTTACATACAAACCTATGGAAACTATCATTGACAATGACGCCAAGGCATAACTTAGTTAGGCTTTATATACCAATTACATGTCATGATTCTTAAATAACCCACATCCAGAATTTATCAGTCATTGCAGCAATAAATAATTTCTTAACTCACATGCATGTAATCCTAGCAACTAAATTTACTTCAAACACGTGTAAGCAAAGATAAACTCCTAGAAACTAATTTGAGAAACTCCTATTACCTCCACATCCATATACTACCATATATCATTCATATCCTAATCCTGATGATCACATTTGATAAGTAATAGCAAACATCTATTCTCAAATACCAAACTTCAATTTCATAATTTAATTTTCCAAAAAACAAAACTAAATCCGTCCTCAACTTCTAGTGGTCAATAAACCTCAAGCATCGATAGGAATTAAAGTAGATAACCAAATTCCATTAGCCACTCTTTTACTTTATACAAATCTTATAACTAAAAATTTTTCTACAGAGAATCCATTTCCTACACCACATCTGCATAGCAAGTGAACATCATCAAACATAACACATACAACATTTCAAAATAAACACACCTTCAAAAAACTCATATGCATAACCTTCTATAACATTTCTACTATCATTTACCAAACATGAAAACCCAAAAACAGTCCAAATCAAAACCTTTAGGCAACAAAATCTGAAATTTGTGAAAATGACTAAAGCTCAACACACTCTTGAAACCAATTTGACAAACTATCTGTCATTTCGTTTACACTTGACTTCTGTGAATTCGAATAACCCATTTAGAAAGAAAAACCCCCTTTTAACTAAGTAACTTATAATCATCTCATAATTATCACATTTAACCTTTAAACATCACTCAATCAATCAAATCCTTGAATGAGCCCACCCTATACATCCATTGGTTAGTTCATCGACATATGCCATGATTACAGTTCAAGTAATTCTCTTTTCAAATCCTTTTGGTCATGGAGCAAAGGAAACAAAAAAAAAATCAACATAACCTTCATAAAGATTTGAACATGAAATAAATATATGTATAAAAAAAACAGACTTATAATCTTAATGACAACCAAAAAGTCAGATTTAACCTTAACAATCCAATACCTGATTCTCCAATCATCAAATAGGAACGAGATAAAGCCAATGACCAACCATAAAATCAACAATACTTTTACTTCACCCTTAATGGTAAGAAGAGTTAAGTCAATTTCAATTAAATTAGTCCAAAACCATTAATATCTCAAATACATTTACAACACCTTAAGGGTCTGTTTGGTACGCGGGGAGGGAATGGGAGGGAAGGGATTTTAATGAGAGGAAGGGAATGGGATGGGATGGGAGGGATTTGATCTTCCCTTGTTTGGGTTGTTAGGAGGGAAGGGAATGGGAGGGATTTCCACCTCACCTTGTTTGGTATGAGAGGAGAGGGGAGGGAAAATATTTTTGTTTGGTCATTTTTGACCCTAATCTCATTTGAGTTTTTTTGAAGCATTTAAAATATTAAATAAAATGTACTCATAATTCTATAAAATTTAAAAAAAATTATTATTATTGTTTGAACAACCTAGCATAAAATTATAGTAATGAGGGGATGGAAAACAATTATTTTTGCCAATTTTACCCTTGTCTCATTTAACACATTTTTAAAAATTTCTCCACCTTACTATTTAATTACAGATTTAAATATAAATAAAAATGAAAAATACTAAACAATAATTGCTTCCCTAAGCTCCAAATCTGAAGAAATCAGAGCTTCATTTCCAGTAAATTCGATTCCATATCTTAAACCAAATTCACACACACCACCATACACTGTTACACCATGTTCTATCATATATTTACAATAATCACAAGATCTATTACATAGATACGAAGATTTATACTCTCTCACAAAACAAAGTAAAATAAAGTATCTTTAACTAAACATCTATCACCAAATTCTCCAAACTACCCAGAACTAGAAAATCAAACCTCTTAAAAAAAACAAACAACCAAACCAACATAACAACTTTCAAGTTTCAAATCATCTTAAAAGAACCAGCCTTCAAGAAAGGAATATTGGTACTGAATCATAATAAGCAAGACAACAATAAGAGCAGCCACACCCCATGGAGAGCTTCCCTCAGAAGGATAATAATGAGTCGTCCTTTGTGAAGAGCCAAAGAAGAACCAATCTGAAGTATCCATAGAAGACAACCACCTAGCTAAGAGTAAAATAGCAACTGGTGTAGCAAATAGAATCCAATTGTCTCATCTGAACAAAATTCTACCATAAAAAACACAATTATGATACATAATTTCTAGACATTTCTATTATTTTTTTCATAATCAGTCCACATATCATGAGCTATTTTTTCCCTTATTCGCTCACCCTGAGCTGTCTCATTTCTGTCAACTCTTGGAAAACGATTCTCATCATTACTTTCATCTTGAGCCGCAATTTCATCATCTACCTCACGCATAAGCTCCTTAGTTGGTGGGTCCGCATTCATCAAGAAGTTATGCAGAATACAACATGCAACAATGATCCTCTTTTGAACTTTGATGTTATAGAAAGGCTCAGCGGCACTTGATATAATGCCAAATCTTTTTTTCAACACCCCAAAAGTCCGCTCAATTGCGTTACGCAATGATGCATGTCGAAGATTGAACAGTTCTTTATGGTTTTGGGGTGGATTTCTCTTAGAGTACTCTTTCAAATGATAGCGAACTCCTCTATATGGAGTAATGAGGCCTCCTGTTAACATAAACCTGGCATCGACCAAATAGTACTTATCTGCATCAAGTAAAAACAAACACATTATTAGTTTTATGAACATGATTTACTATATTTCACTTCCACATTATTAAACGCTAAACACACTATTACCATTAGGAATGTTGAGATTATCTTCTCGCCTTAATGCATCCTTTATGATTCTTGAGTCTGATGCGGTGCCCTCCCATCCAACAAGCACATAAGTGAATTTTAAATCAAATGTGCAAGCTGCTAATACATTTTGTGTTGGAAATTCCTTCCTACCACGATAACGAGGAGCATCTACCATAGATACTTTTGCACGTATATGTGTACCATTTATGGCTCCAACACATTTCTTAAAATATGGGTAGAACTTCTTATTGCCCTTAATTTCACAAGGAACTTCAGAGCCATCCGGTTGTACAAGGAATTTATTTTCTAATTCAATGATAGCCCACAACACATTATGTAAATGACGACTAACTGTCTCACCTGAACGCCTAAACCAAAATTTAACCACTCGATTTCTTTCTCTTTGTGATAAGATGTAAAGGGTTTTAGCAACTTGTTCTTCCACACTTGAATATTGTGTGGGCTTTAAGCCACCATCTTTTTCCAACATATGACATAATCTAATAAAAGCTTCAGGGCTCATTCTAACTATATCTTGCCCTTTAGGAGTACAAGTTATTTGATACATCACTTCTTCCCGTACCCTTTCTCTTGTGGAACTCATATTATAAGTAATTCTTTTCGTATGACACATTACAACCGCACAATACTGGATTACAAGACAAATCAAGTAGGTTACAATCCTTCGGTGTATTTCCCACCATTGCATAAGAAATTCTTCCTCAGAATCCATCTAAAAAAATATGTTAGGACCTATTAGTAGTTGGCAATGACTAAGATAGTGAGGCACAAGTCAGATTCCACTGGCGTAAACCAATAAAATGCTTCAGGATGATCAATAAATCTGAAGGAAATAGAGACTGAGGAGGAAAAATGGAAACCCAAAACCAACTCAATTTATTCAGACCAAATTGAAGTGAAAACAGAACCAGAAATGCAGGATTCAAACATGATTCAATCCAAACAAATATCATAGCACACAAATAACATGTTAATCATCTAATTCCTTCATTCTTAGGGACACACTATCAAAACAGCCAAATGCATTAAGTTGATAACAACATTTACACACACACACAGTTTTCTCTATTTTTCCAAAGTGAAGGAAAGCTGTAGAAACCAAGGAAAAGTTTGACATGCAGGAAAGTGTTTTCGAGGATCAGATATTGCAAAACTTAGTAATGTAATTGACAACAACAATCATAAAAACTTAGTAATGTAATTGAAAAACCACTGCAATAGTTTTTCAACAGGAATCATAAAAAGCTTTGGATACAGGCAAACCTCAGAAATCTTTTCTTCTACAAATGTAATTGAGACCTGTGCATGGCATATAATAAACTCTACAGCTCCAGTACCTAAGTCATACATATGACAAGAATGTTAAACCCATAACAATCGAAAAGCATAATAATAGCAACCATATAATCGTCTTCAGTAGCAACATAGCATCAATAAGCTAAAATAAATTGTCCAGTAAAACCATCATCATGGTCTAGAAGCATAATAATGGCATGCACATACCTAAGGTGTCATACAAAGGAACACAATAAAGTCCATGAGCATTGGAAGCCTGCATTAATTTTGCAGAATGGGTTATAAATCAATAGGCCTTTGGCAAAAAATATAAGAAGTAATCAGATGGAGAAAAGGTGCTAATTAAGAGTATTTATGATGGTCTTAGCAAGGTGGCCAAAGAGCCCTGCCACATAAGTATGCACCAAATAGTAGCAGTGGAACTTTCCATGCAATTTATATATTCCACAGAAGGAATGTAGTAATATCAACATGTATAATGTCAATTCATGTGAGGCTGCATTATTAATAAACCAGGAATAATGTAGCTCATTAGAAACTTCACGTAAAACCCTTATGTAAAAAAGATGAGTTCTAAATATGTAGAAAGGATATCATAAGAAAAGAAATTTGAAATGGAACATACCTCCATCCAAATACATGACAAACCACTGAAATAGTTTCAAAACAATAATAAACAGTAGCCATATGACAGAGGCCCCGTGGAAGCAAAAATAATCGGAAATCAAAAGCAAAACAGGAATATAGTATTGAAGAAAAAAGTAGACAACAACACATAAAAGGATCCACAAAAAATCATGAAATTAATGTCACTAAAAATAAAAAGCCGCAGTCAAAATACATAGTAACTCTTTTTATTCAAAATTCAATCCAACCCAAGGGACTTGAAAGTTGACATTAAAGGTCGAAAATACTCCCAAGTTTCAAAGTAGTTGACTAAAAAGAGCTTAGTAATTACAACTTTCAAAAGTTGTTTTCATTGCGTGGAAAACTTGATCCTTTTCCCTCTCAATTTATATACCCAAGAGCAAAATAACACTGCATAACCCTGATAAAACACATTATAGTTTACCCTTCATTCCTTGTTATTACTAAATCAATCAATTAGCCAAATTAATCACCTAAACTGAAAAAAAATTAAAGGAAAAACACCTCCATTGTTCAGTATCATGTCAAATATATCTTGAAAATCTTCAGCATCATGAGACCCATGATGAGTTATACATGCAGTTTTAAAACAAAATATTAATCCCAATAATAGTCATAAAAGACAATAAACAATCATGTTCTTGAAATTTACAGTGGTAGGAAGTGAAATGTGATTAAAAAAAACACAAAGGCCCACAAGCATCACAATAAATACAAAAATCTAAGAACCATTAAATCCAATATGTACTAAAAACCAATCACATAGTTTGGAAGTACAAAACAACGAACACAACAAAATCTACATATAGAGGATTTTGTAATCTAACCACAAACTTCACTAACAACATAATCTGAATAAACAATAGTTTATATAGACGAAGCTGAATCGATGAAGATAACAGAGAGATCGATTAATCACCTGTGAAGAGATGACTGAGGAGACAAGACTGAGGAAGATCAATGGAGATGAGCTAAGGTTGATGGGAATGACGAAGAAATTGTCGATGGAGATGACGGAGATCGATGGGAGGAATAGGGTTTGTGAATTTGAGTGGGTAAAATGTAAATATTTGAAAAAAAGTAAGGGTATAATAGTCAACACAACAAAAATAGGGTTCGGCTCCATCCAAATCCCCCCACTTTTGGAGGGTAGGGTTTTAAGGGAAGGGGAGGGGAAATTTAAAAAAAAATCCCTCCCCTCCAATAAGATTATTCCAGCCAAACAAGGGGAGGGGAATAAAATCACCCAAATCCCTTCCCCTTCCCTCCCCTCCCCCCATACCAAACAGACCCTAAGTCTCCTAGCAAAAAAAACCATAATTTTCAGACAATTTCTTCTCTTAGACATTTTATCAAACACCTTAAGTGCATTTCACAATCAAAAGATATTATTAATCCTTCCCACTGCCACTAACTTTACCAATACTCAAAGTTTCAGCCCAATCTGTTAAGGTATACTACAGTTTAAATCCTAATTGATTAGAATGTAAATATCCCTTCTTACATTCAGCTTTCACCTTTAAAAGCATGCACCATTTTGTAATGCAATTACTATCATCACTTTCAATCACTAAACTTGTCTTATGTAGAAGGTATTTGAAATAAAATCCAAATGAAAACCCAAGTAAGACATTCATATATAGGAGTGTAATGCTGATTCTGTAATCATTCCCAAATAAATATGAGGTAGGGAAGGAAACAAAATTCACCTAAAGTCTCCAACTTACAAAACGCAGGACACAAGAAGAAAGGAAGGATTTGAGCACCGTAAATGATTTAAAGACAAGCAAACTGTGAAGATTCTTAACATTCTTTCATCGCCAAAATCGAAGAAATCATATGGGAAAATAAGGAATCTTTACCTGAAGCTCACACGACACCTACATGTGACATTGGATCATAATCTACCAAGATTTTTAGATGAAAAATGACGCTGGACTGAAGGGAGGCAGTGAGGAAACGAGAGAATAGAAAGTAAGGAGGTGATGTGGAATTTTCCAGAGGGTCCTCTCCAAATGTGTATGTGTGTATATGTTTTTTATTTGAATAATATAATAATTGAGTTTTTTATTTCTCTCTTACTTTCTTCTAAAACATATCTTCTCTAGCTCCTTTTCTTCTAAAACATATCTTCTAATAATTCCTAGTAATTAAATTTCCTTTTTCTTATCTACCTAGTTATATTAGTCTTTAAATTTTTGGGATGTTACATATACTGTAGAGTGTGATTATGTATAAAATTCACACATTCTACGACCTCTGATTCAATTCGATCACCAAGCAACCTAGTTAAAGAATCCAATGTAGGCTTCAGAATTACCTTCCATATACTTTATTAGTTAGAGGTTTTGTTATTAGTTATCAGTTTGCTTAGTTAGCTATTTAAAAATATGTACTCCCTCTGATCCTTATTATAAGTCACCAACTACCCATTTCTCACATACCAAAGAATGGTAGTTGGTATTAAAATTCATGCTAAATTTTCCACTTTTTCCAACTTTACCCTTCATTAAATGATGTGTCACATTTTCAATTTTGAATCTCCATTAATAATAGGGGTTAAAGTGGGAATAAAACATTTAATGCGGCAGTTAGTGACTTATATTAAGGACAAAAAATTAGAGTTAGTTGGTGACTTATAATAAGGAACGGAGGGAGTATTTAATAAGAAGCTATTACTTTTTATAAAATGTCTTTATTGTTCACAAAAAAGGTTTTTGCTTATATCGATAACATTGAAAATAGGATATGATAAGGACAAGAGAGAATAATAATAAATCTTCTCAATTAGGAAAATTTAATTCATCATTCCTAATGCTTTTCACCATTACATTTCTTGATTATATAGTTCCTTTTATTGTATATGTGTGGAGGAGAAAAGAAGCTCCTGCCATACATCCAAGAGTTCAAGTGGCCGGCCACATATACCAAAATTTACATCAGTTATAAAAATTTGCCTCTTGCCGGCCACTTGAACTCTTGGATGTATGGCAGGAGCTTCTTTTCTCCTCCACACATATACAAGAAATTGAAACGGCGCAGTTGAACGGAAGATAAGACAAAAATAGCCCCTATAATTCTCACATGCTGATTAGGGTTACCAAAGATGCTGACTAAACACATAAACCACATACATACAAAAAAAAGAAATATAAAAATTGAAATGATAGGAAAATATTTATTTATTATATATCAACATAAAATGAATTTTTTTAAATGACAATTATTATCAACATAAGATATTTCAGTTTTGATTTTATTTTTGTTAATCATCACCCAGTTTAATCCGAAATGTTGCCCACATAGGTAAGGTCGTCCCCTATCCCAATGAAAGGTTTTCCCGGGATTTTGACATGCATTCTCATCCTTACAAGGGTTGCAGCCCACTTACATCATTAATTTTTTTTTTCACATCAATGTACGATAGATATAAAGGGTATACTCTTTTTTCAATATTGTATAGATCATCAGACCTTTTTTCTCATAGGGTATAATATATATTAATTAAATGTTAACTTAGGAAATGTTAGATGTTGAAATATAGTTATTATGGATTAAAGTTTTTGTTCGTGATGAAACATGTTAGAAGCTAGTGAATTATATATACACGCACTAGTAGTTGCAATAATGCCCTATCAGGATATTGGACAGTCAGACTAAGCCGTTTGTATGTATTCCTAGTTTTCTATTGAACCAAATTCAAGTCCTTTTATTTCTATGCGTCACCCGAGGAAGGTGCAATGCTAATTATATAGAAATCGTTTTGATAGTCTGATCCATAAATACCATACGTAAATCATTTATTTAAAGTAAGGACAATTGTTTGTGCCTTTTTCCTAAAATAAGGAGATTTATAACATGATCAAAAGTTTCAAGCTAGCTATAACTTGCCGCGTTGTGTAATAAAAAACAAATGTATTTTTCATATATAACAAAACACCTTTTAAAAGTAGCTATACTGTCACATGAATCGTGAATGTTTAAAAAAAACCACAATTCTTTATCGAATAGGTGACAAAACAACTTTGCCTTCAATTATTGACAATATCATTACAAAGCTGTCGACATACTTTTCAAGTAAAGGCTAATGCTTAGTTGCTTTATGGAGCGTAAACAACGGAAGAAGTGGTGATGCAGAATGAGTGTGAGAATAGAGAAGAGTGTATGAGAATTTAGAAGTAGAGGTAGAATAATAAGGGATAAAAGAGAGAATTTAGAAGTAGAGGTAGGATAAGAAGAGAGAATTTAGAATGGAAAGAGAGGAGAAGACAACTCAATATTCTTATTATTTTATTTATAAAAGTCTACAAAGCAAATAGTTGAGGGACTATATATATAGGCCTCAACCTAACCCTAAAAATTTATGATAGAATTCTTTAGAATATAAGTCATATTTAATGCTAATTGATAACAATTAATTCAAAATTTAAATAGAACAATCTAGAAATACTAATTGATAATAATCAAATCTAATATGATAATCTTCAAAGTTCTTTAGAAACTTTCTGATTCTTTTGTGATTCCCATCAAATAATAATTTCTTAATTATCATATACCATCAAGTGGGTTACAAGTACAACACTGTTTCAGATGGAAATATTATTCACATGAGCATGCAAGGGGTCCTGAAATGTCACGCTATCATAGGTATGTTTAAAATGCACACACACTATATAAATATTTGCTAACTGTTGTAAGAATATGTTGTGTGTATGCTTCAAATTCAATGAGTTGTACATTGCTGTTAACATATTATCATAGACTAGTTATGGGCCAATAAGAGTGGCAGCCTTGCACACACAACAACGAGCGCGGGTCACTTTTGTCTTTATAACTCTACTAGAGGAATTATTTTAATCTTAGAGTGTGTCGTTTATATACTGTTGGTGGTCATAGAATCACTCTTTAATTAAGACAATAGCCTTGAACATGACTCAGATCATCTTACTATATTTTAGAGTTAAATTGATCATGTGTTCATATTTTTACTACATTTACTAATTATCAAAATTTAAACGTTTCAAGTTGAAATAAAAACAATTATATAAATATTTTTTTCATGTAAAATATGAATTAATCATGAACTTACTTTAAGAATATCATTTATTTTAACCGAAGAAAATATTGGTAACTAAATTTGTGACCAAAAATAACCAATTAAAATTTTCCGTTGGCAATTGTATCAGTACATTTTTTGGTGAAAATTCCGTTTCCATTAAATAAATGACCAACAAAAAATCTCATGTTACAAAATAAATACTCCTATAAGATATAGATGAGAAGAGGAAGATGAATATTTGACGTAATATAGAAAGGAAATATAAATGGTCTATCTTTTTTATTTATAAAATAAATGCACGTGCCCCAAGAAGGTCTAAATCTTTTTTTCTTTAAAAAGTATATCCCATATTATTATTTGTTTATTTTTTCTTTTTCATTTGCACTTGTTATACTTAGAAGGAAAAATGACAACTAAATACCTCCGAATGCCAAAAGGATAATTAAGTAAGGAACTCAAACTTCCAAAAGGACAAGTAAGAAACTTAAATAAAAATTAACAATTGGAACATAACTATTAACATTTGGAACATAACAATTAACTATTGTCTGGCTCCTTAATTCTCCTTTTGAAATTCAGAGTTCCTTACTTGTCATTTTGGAAGTTTGAATTCCTTACTTGTCTTTTTGGACATTTAAAAGTATTTATTCGTCGTTTTTCCTAAGGTGTCTTGCTCTGGTGGTTTGTGCATGCCTTGGTGGTTTGCGCATGCCTTGCTGAGACAGACTCAAGTATCATCACGCTAGTTCGCCCGCGAAACTACCCGCTCGATTTTCCTTTTGATTTTTTGTTTTATATTGCCATTTGAAACTATGTCTGTTAGATCATTTTATAGTCGCTTTTGACCATTTTTTCAAGATCTACACGATGACAATATTTTCAACACTTGGATCTCCTTATTTGTAATGACCTAGTTACGAAAAATGTTCCTATGGTGTTTATGCTCTTTTCTATTGTGATTCACTTGTGTTCTTGATTTCTAGTTCTTCCTATATATATTATATTCAGACTGACAAGTACTCATTTGAGAGCGTAATTCACCAAGGATGGACTGGGTCTAACATATTTTCTTACAAATAGTGTAAGGTTACTTTGCCAATATTTAATATTTGATATGATTTCATTGTCTAAATTGTTTGTAACATTAAGTGATTTAGCTTATTCGTGTTTTACACCTCCATACACGTCCATCTCTTTCATTCATTAATTCAATTAGGCAAAACTAAATAAACTTGCAAAAATTCGAAGTCATAAATGTTATAAACCACTAGCAAAATAATTCAATTATGTAAATTAGGGGAGAGTGAACTATCACTATATGTTAGTTGATTGAAGAGATAAATTTATTTTTATAGCCATAAAGACTATTTTAAGACATAACATGTGGTTTTTAATGGGTAAGAAGGTCATGCATAATGTATGAAACTGAATGTATATGATTTTATGTCAATTCGAAAGCCCCTATATTTTAAGTACCTACGGTTTTTAAAAATATTTAATCGTTGTTCTTCCTTTTGAAGGCTAGAAAAATCCAATATATTGACTCATGCTTTTCATCTATGTAGTAGGCCGTGGTCTATTTAATTTAAGTCTAACTCAACATATATAAACCAATTTTCATCACTACAAAAAATGAAATTCTTCTTTTTTATACATAAATGAAAATCTTATATTTGATCATAGAATCAAGCATGCCTGACTTATAATGAATCTACCGCTGTTTAAACCAGGAATCAAACCATTGAGATGATAATTAAATCAGAATTGCATATTAATCATATGAATATAAAATATAATAAAACCTGGTTTACGCCTAATTTAAAAGTTCAAATTTTTTTTTGTCCAAAAAAATACAATATAATATCACAATATAAGAAGCTTTTATAAAATAACAGTATGACCGTAGATAGTCGAAAATTTTACTAGGCTTTTATAGAGGGTCAAATTTTTTATAGAATTTTCTAGTCTGATTGAAGGTACTAACCCAATGAAAGCTCAACTAATAAAGATCAATCCTACTCAATTATGGAAACACTTTTTACGGCCATACCAACCCACTAGCTAGTCTCAACAATGGTCCATCTGATTCGGTTTTTTCATCATTGGTATACATTTCTTCGCAAAGAAATTTATCCATGTATTATTTTTTTTTTATTTATTCTAGTGCGTCCTGTTTATTTATTGTACATCACTAAACATATTATACGTACACCATATAATTTATTTCAAGCAATCGTTTTCCAAATCTGCTCAATTTCTAGAAATGTTCAAAATGTAAAATTAGCAGACTCTTAGTGAGGATAACTTTTCTTTTAGCCAATGAAGTTTGTATTTATTATTAGTACACGGAGCTGTATATAATGAGAGTTATGAGAGATCTATTTGCCTTAAAAACAAATGGAAATGGAAAACCAACATGAAGATCAACGTTCCGAGTTCTCTAGATGTGGAACAAATTTTTTCAAGACCTGTTTCAATGGACTCAACGCCTTATCAGGTCTCTCTCTCACTCTCAAATGTTCCAACCATTTTTCTCAGAACAAAATCATTAAAAAGATTGATTCTTCTTCTCCCACATAATTCACATGCATGATATATAATTTTTCCAACAAATACTTTTACTATATGTTGGAAGAGAACACCTCTTTTCCTAAGTTCTGTTCCAAATCTGGTCACCCTTTATCCCACAATATCTCTTCATCTGCAATTCTTTCTTTCTCTCCCTTCTGCAATTACACGACTTTCGATTAACAAATATGTTTTATGCATATTGAAAGCTCTTTTCAAATTTAATGAGGAAATATGGAGAAATATCAATGTTCAGAACTCACAAAACTCATTTTACAACTTGAATTATGCTGCACAATTTAAGTGTTTAATGATGTAATATTCAAAATGTGTAGTTCTTGGGTCCTAATAATGGTGAATTGACATTTCAGGTATTGGCATACTTTCAATGCCTTATGCAGTTTCTAAAGGAGGGTGGTTGAGTTTAGTTCTGCTGTTTCTAGTTGCAATCCTCTGTTGGTACACAGGGATGCTTCTCCACAGGTGTATGGATGGACGTCCACTCATCAAATCCTACCCCGACATAGGAGAGGAGGCTTTTGGGTATAAAGGAAGAGCCATTGTATCCATTTTCATGTACCTTGAACTCTATCTAGTGGCCACAGGGTTCCTAATATTAGAAGGTGACAACTTGGAAAAGTTATTCCCAAACATGAGTTTTAAAGTTTGTGGCCTAAGAATTGCAGGGAAACAAGGATTTGTGCTTCTCACAGCCCTAGTGATTCTACCTACCACATGGCTCAGAAGCTTAGGTGTTTTGGCCTATGTTTCTGTTGGTGGTGTTCTGGCTTCAATTATTTTAGTTGGTTGTGTTATGTGGGTTGGAGCTTTTGATGGTATGGGATTTCGTGAAAGGGGAGAATTGGTGAATTTGGGAGGATTGACTACTTCAGTTAGCCTCTTTACATTTTGCTATTGTGGTCATGCCGTGTTTCCCACGATACGCAGCTCCATGAAGGATACAAGACAATTTCCCAAGGTACCAAACTTCTTAACACGACTTACTCCGTCTAGTAAGAAATTAAAAGAAGATAGATGACTAACTTGCATATATTAAGAAATTGGGTTAAAAGATAAAATCCCTCTGGAAGTTCTCATGGAAAGGCACAAGACACTGGGAAGTTTTTATGAGACCAATTATGCCCCCAGAAGTTTTAAATATGGGGCAATCTTGCTCCGAAAGTTTTAAAAATGAGACAATTTTGGCCCTACTGTTAGAGATGTTAACTTTAACTGTTATTTTTTTTTACTTATATACACACATGTATGACAGTTAACGTCTATCGTCCCATAATCTCATGTCAACAAAATTCATGCCAACAAAAAATTACGGGTGCCGAGCGTCCTTCCATGAAAACGTCACCCTAAGAAATTCAAGTGTTAGTTTTACTGAAATTAATTTTTCATGGAAAATTACTAGATGAAAACCCCTTTTGGTATACGCACTATATAGGATTGTTAAATGTTTTACACTTGAGATAATTCTAAAGCAAACCTCCAATCAATTCATAAATTTAATTAGAACAAGAAGAATTATTTGTTTGTATGGACTAGTTCAAAACCGATCATCCTTACATCAATTGATGATTATAGGAAGAATTAGTACAATATTTATATGATTAGCAAGAAACAGAGACAGTTTGAGCTGGATTACTTCATCATCTTCAATAATTACATTCTCTCAATTTTATTTTTACTTATATAGGTAGAACTGAATCACTTATTTTGTTCAATTGCAGGTTCTGTTTGTCTGCTTTATATTGAGCACCATAACCTATGGACTAATGGCCATCACAGGCTATATGATATTTGGAGAATTTTCAAAGTCTCAAGTGACCTTAAATCTTCCAACAAGAGAAATAAGCACCAAAATTGCGATATATACTACATTAATAAACCCTTTCACTAAGTATGCAATTATAATCACACCAATTGCCAATGCTATTGAGAGCAAAATGTCATTTCATAGGAAGAGCAGGCCTATTATAAGCATAATCATCCGAACAAGCATTTTGATAAGCACTGTACTTGTTGCACTATTTATTCCCTTTTTTGGGTACCTCATGGCCTTTACTGGTGCTTTCTTGGGTGTCACTGGCTCATTATTGCTACCTTCCTTGTGTTACCTAAAGATTAATAAAGCTGCTCGAAGATTTGGGTTAGATTTGATGGTCATTATAGGGATTCTACTAATAGGACCACTCATTGCTGTGGTGGGTACTTACAGCTCTGTAAAACAAATTGTGAATCATCTACAGAAGCCCTGAATGTCGGATTAAAGCTTCTAAAGAACTACTTTAGTAAACTAATCTTATGTGTTTTACACTAACTTGTGATGTAAATATGAATGCAATATTTTGCTCTGTAAAAAATAAATTTTAGAAAGATCAAGAAATATTTGTAACGTCTCCCCCCATACCATATCGTGCCACAGCTATTTTAGAAGGTTTGTGTCACTGCAAATAGTTAAAAATAGAGGGACAAAAATAGGTAGCGAGTAAAAAACTATTAGCGTGAGATCAATACGATATCTGCATATAAAAAGAGAGTTAAAGAGTATACATTAAAATTAGTTAGCTAATAACCTGGGGTGTGTGGTTGAGTGGCAAAGACTCATTCACCCTTAACCAATTGTCTGGGGTTCGATCCCTGCCGTTGGGTATGGAGAAGGATTAAATCTCCCAAGCCAGCTGTCCCACCCTTTGAGGTGCCTACAAATCAGCGGGGGTTAGTCTCTCACTTGTCGAGTGAGGATATACCTTGATCATGTATAAAAAAAAATTAGATAGCTAATGATAGAATAGTCAATAGTTATGTTATTAGGAAAATCCCACAAAAAACTACAATGGTCTCGAACTTCCAATAAGTCAACATAATATATAAAAAATTACACATTGATCAAAAGCATGAATTTGGGATGGGAAAAGATGAAAGTTTCCTTGATTGAATTCCCCTAGGCCCCAAGTTTTGAAGGAGTAAAAAACAATTGCTGATCGATTAAATGGTGTAAACGACCCTTGATTGAATTCCCTATAGTTCATAACAGTATTTTTATAAGTGGTGAAAATCGTCAGAGGTGTTTAACTTTCAATAAAGGTGTAACTGTAGTAAAAGGCATAAATAAGGACGGCTAATTGTTTTCTGGGCAAATGTGCAAATATGATACTCCCTCCGTTCCTATAATATCATTTGTCCTAATTTAATTAGATTAAGGATGCTAGTTACATTAGTTTTTGACACATGATATTACTAATTTACCCTAAACATATACCTTTATCTTTACTCTCTCTCATTCTTGCTTGTTTATTATAGATAAGAATTATTCGGGTTTATTTGGAAAAAAGTTGTGAAAAATTAGAAAGTTGCTTATATTTAGAAACAAATTGAAATCTAAAAGTGATCTTATATTTAGGAATGGAGGGAATACTGAATTTTGACTATAGAAGCGTTTCTAATACCAAATTTTTGTTAAGGTTCACCAATGATACACATTTCTTGGACAAACGGCATTTTTAACACAACAACAACAACAAAACCTTAATCCAAACTAAGTGGGGTACATACGGCATTTTTAATATTTTTGTTAAATGTGGATGACTTTTGTTAACTTGGAATTTGAAGGAAATAAAATGTAAATGTGAAAAGACTCATATTTCCCTGATTAAAAGATCCCACTAATTACAGCAGCATCCTTATAAACCACAACAACATCCCCATTCCAATTAACAACTAGAGTGTTGTTAATTGACCTTGGTTATCCTTTTGAAAATTTAGCGACCTTGATTGTCCTTTTTACATATTCAGAGGACTTTATTTGTCTTTTTCCCTAATTTAATTACCTTTAAAATTCATAAAACCCAAGCTTAATTACTAAATACGCCTTCTCTTTGATTAAACCCACCAACATTCTCGAGCTGATAATAAAGAGAAGAAATTGAATATAGTTATTATTAGAGAAAATGGAGGGAGAGAGTGAAAGTGAGACGAAAAATTGGAACATTCCATATGCGTATAGTTGAAGAAGACTGAAGTGGAAGAAGAAGAGGAGGAAATGTGGATTTGATTTTGGGAATTTTGTTGGATTTCTTGCCATTAGGAGAAGAGGAAGAAGAAGAGGAAATTTTTTATTTAAAAAAATGAGAAGGCCATTTTGATCTTTTCATATATAGTTTGTTAGAATATTAGTTTTGAATTTTGATGATGATTAGAGATGATGACTAAGTAATGAAATTTAATAGGATTAAATATGAGTACATGTAGAAGGATTAATAACTTAGAACAATTTAGTGTGAAAGAATGCATATCGCTATAATGAATAAAATAGCGCTAGGAATTTATGACTTAGTGTGGGTTAGGATTCTTAAGATATCACAAAATTAAAGCAAATAAATTAGCTATATATCTTAGTGATAAGTCTCAGAACAAATTAATACATATCGATGAATATACAGGGATAGTGCTAGACCTAATTGCATGCTTAAATGATAAGTTGTAAGATGTCAGACTTATATCGATTAGGATAACAATGTAGCAATAAAATACTTAATGAGGATACATCCATCTATTTCATACCTATCATCGCTATATCTTCACTATTGCTTCACTATCATAGCGCTAGACGTGTTATAAATTCGAATTGTTAGACCTAAAGTACACAAATATGATAGGAATGTTTCTAGCTGTTAGACACAAGGAATGTTCGGAATGCCTATTTAAGTAAGACCTAAAGTGCCTCTACCTGAAACAAGTCGTCCTAGGTAGGAAGAACATTTATGAGCTGCCAACCACAACATCTCTCGGCATTTAATGAGGTGATTGAACGAATTTATTTTCTCAATGTCTTCCTTCATCAGAACTGAAGTATAAATTGAAGACTTGAAGATTGAACAAAGTACCGAAAAAGATTGCATAAGCTAAACACTGTGAAAGAATTCATTGTAGCATTCATTGTTCTCATCTACTCTCTGTACTAAATCGTTATTGATATCTGTGAGTGAGTGAGATTTTATTTGTACTTAAGTGATTATCACAATTTGTTCATCGGGTGAACTTATTACTGAAATCTTTTGTCGTTAAAGGTAACTTTAAAGTTTGGGACTTGAGAGCTGGCCTGAGTTGTTTGCTTAGTTGTATGGGGGAGTAGTTTCGTGAGAGTGAGACTCTGTAAGGTTGCAAGTGAGCCTGTAAAACTTGCGGTTGTAATGGTTGCTAGGTGAACTCGGTAAAACCTTGATTAGTGGAACCCAGCGAGGTGTTGCGAACTGGACGTAGGCAAATGTTTGCCGAACCAGTATAAATTGTGTGTTCTTGCTTTATTTGTTTTAAGTTTTCAGATACACAATTTATCCTCCCTCTTGTGTATTCTTGCCATTTACATATTTAGATCTTATTTCCCTCAAGTTTCAAATTAATTGAAGTTTAAATATCAAAATACACATGTATTTTACCCAAAATATTAAAATACACATTTTTTAACCAACAATATTTAGACGTTTTTTATATTGGATTCAAAAGTCATATAATAGTCTATTAAAAATATATAATGTCGTTACCAATAGGTAGTTGGTTGAACTGGTAAGTGGAATGCTTTAATAATATCATGTAGTTTTAACCAACTTAACTAATATATTTGATCTCGTCAAATTAAGTAAATATGTCTCATATTTATAAACGAAGAGAGTATTATTTGTACCCTAAGTATGAGCATTTCTCTTGATTTTTTTGAGTAAAAATTTCTCTTTTAATTTAAAAGCATTGATATTTACAATGATTCCCACTAATAACGCACATATATAATTTTGTCTTGAATTCTTATAAATTTCACAAAATTGCAAAAATAGCTCCCCAATTAGACCTGAAGATATCCTTAAGATAAACTAAAATCAAAGAGTTATCACCAAGGGATTTGTAGCTAAATATTATGACATCTCCTCTTTAGATGGAAGGTTGCCGTTAGATCCCACTTGTAACCTCAAACCTTTAGTATTTGTTCATTCAATAAAAATTTGAAGAGTTATCTCTTATATTAAGTTCAGATCTCTTATTAAGTTAATTATTTAATCTATTTTGAATAGGTAAATTAATTTTCTTACTTTATCTAATATTACTTTCTGTTAGTTTGTCTTGAAACAAATAAATATTTGGTGTTAATCAAAAAGAAAAAATATTTGGTGAGAGACTATTTAAAGATTTTTATTGTATAATTTCAATGTAACTTTCAGTTACAAATAGGCTAGCTAGCCTCCAAAATCTAGTGATTCGTGAACAATATATCAATTTAATTTCAGTCAGTTGGAGATTCTTCTTATTATTTGTCTAGTAAAGAAGAGTTTATCCACACGATCTCTTTTCATTTTAGAGTTTCTTTTCATTTTTGCTATCTATAAAAAATTCTTGAAACTTGTTCTTCTGTTACCCAGCTATAAGAAACTATTGTAGGTGCTGGCGTTGGCTAATGCTAGCTAGCCTCTCTAGTGCCTCCGATCCTCATGACGTTTGTTTGAAATAGTTTTTGAGTATGATATATATCTAATTAAACAAGAACTATAACATCCAGGGGCCTCAAAATTCTGTTATATGAGTGTGTTCCCATTCTCAAAAGAATCTATAATAGATCGTGGAGAGTTGGTTAGAAAAGGAAAAGAATCAAACTTTGTTGATGGGAGATGACATGGAAACAACATAAATTAAATAATGTAACAAGGCACTGATATATATTGTGGAGCTTAATGACTTCACTTTGTGGTGGAAATATTTAATCAGATCCGCCCTCGATGGACCGGATCGTCCGATTACTAAATCCGACAGCCTTTAGGAAAACAGACTAATCAGCATTAATATGTGATTGATGCTGATTGATTTGATTAGAATCAAATCAGTTAACAAATCAACATTAATATGTGATTGATTTGATTAGTGAATCAAATCAGTTATTATTGTTGATTGGTGTCATAATGACTGCAATAATGACGGTGATATTTCTACCTTTCTTAGTGACACTCTTGTCACTATAAATAGAGGTGTCCCGCTCATTTGTCAGTAACCAAGAGTGTGTGCTTAGACACCTCAGCACCCTGACTTTCCTTCTCACGGTTTTTCCTGAGAGGGTGATTCGCTGTGCGAATCAAACCCGGGTTCTAGTAAACCAGTTATGCGTGAGCTGAATCCTTCGGGATTCTTGGCTCCGAGTTCAATTTTGTTATCACGGCTTTTGTTTGTTCTTGTTGTTGTTACCCGAACTCTGTCCGAGTTCGGGTTTGGGTTCGGGTCAAAGCTCCGGGATCCGAGAAAGCTCGTGGGCCGGGTACACAAAATTTCCTTCATTGACATCAGAGTCATATTGATTCTGAGGCTGGAGTTGAGGTAGGGCCTCTAATTAAATTTTTCCGCTGCGTGTTTAATCATGGGTAACATATTTTTATTTAATATTCTGTGTGATTATTTTATATAATTATATGTTTGTGGTCATGATTAATTTAAAGAAAATATTGCTGGATGCATATTGTATATGTCTGCGTTTCTTTATTTTTTTCCAGAACTGTATATTGCTTGAACTTTTTATTCTGTTCTGCAAATATATACTCCTGCGTTCATGTCCTGCTTTTTAATATATCACTATGTGTATGTATATATAAACAAGCGTAAGTACATAAACGCGTGTATGAATCTGGAATTTTTTTTGTTTATAGTGCTTCTGTTTGTTTCAAAAGCATGCTTATACTATAAACACACTTGATTATATCCCATAGGTTTCAGATTAGTTTATTCCTTGAGTTTAATAACCTGCGTGGTCAATAAAACATCTATAATAAATCTGGAATTTTTCATAAGATTTAATCACAAAATCAATGGTCGAAAGGTCGTGTATTTCCCTCTGACCGAACGTCTTTTTGCTAAAACTGGGATCTGTGATTTTCGAGTTTTCGCGAATACCCATAGTCATAGGCTTGTAGAGCTCGTCGAGACGAATCCAATGGCGCAAAAATCGCGTCAAACGGAGGTTGGATGAGGGAGATAAGGCTCCCCGAAGTTTCGGGTGTCGCCGGAGATGGTGGCGGGCTCACCGGAGCTCCGCCGCCGGCGATAGAGGAAGAAGAAGGGGGAGGGGCAGAATCGTAATTTCGCACCGTTTAAGCGAAGCAGCGCGTTTTTGCGGCCCGTTTCTGGTCTGCAGGTGAACCGGTTGGGCCGTGGTTGCGGCCCGTTTTTGCGGTCCGGTTTGGTCTTAAAAAACAATAACTGAAAGGGTTGGGTCGTGGCCCAATCCCACAAAAAAAAACAAAATGGGTTAGAAGTTGCGAGAATTGGGCTGATGTGTCAGCCCATCCGTTTTATTTTTGGACCTGGGCCGATGTGTGCGGCCCAGCTAAAAAAATTTAATAATTAATTCAAACTGGGTCGTGGCCCATAGTTTTTATTTAATTATTGGGTTAAACCAACTTTTGGTCCCTATAGTTTGGTGTGATATGGGTTTTAGTCCCTAGAGTTTAAAAGTGGGGGTTTTGGTCCTTATAGTTTACATCAATATTGGTTTTAGTCCCTACAATTTCAAAGAAGGGGTTTTGGTCCTTCAAGTTTCAATTTATTCAAACAAATGGTCCCTATAGTTTGATAAAGACTTGATGGATGGTAAAAAAGAATTATAAATTATTGCAAAATTACAAAAAAACCCTTCCTTAAACGCATCTTCCTCTCCCATCACCACCTTCTCTGCAAGTCCACCACCAGCACACTCAGTCCTTCGCCGCCATTCATCGCCATTGCTGCTCAAACAAATGTACACCAGACAAACAAATGACTTTGACCCATCTCTTGGCGAGGTAAATCTGATTTCATCAAACAAAACCATTTAATTTCACATCAACAATATAATCAACACACAAAACAGGAAACGAGATTCATAGAAATGAATGTATGGTGTGAGGTTGATATTCATATCTGGTCTGGGGAAAGAAGATTTAGATTATGCCTGAGATTGGGGACATAAGAAACAAAATCATGGAGTGTCCAGAAGAAGAAGAACAGAAAAAGGTTATAGTGTAGCTAATATTTTAAGTGGGCCCCCAGCCACGAGCATTTCACCAAGCGTTTGGCAGTTCAACCGGTCACCGGCCTGCCCTCCACTATTCCGCCGTCAACCTCACTGAGTGTGCTTCGCCCCGTCGTGGTGGAGGTGGTGGTGGACTTGCAGAGAAGGTGGTGATGAGAGAGGAAGATGTGTTTAAGGAAGGGGTTTTTTGTAATTTTGCAACAATTTATAATTCTTTTTTACCATCCATGAAGTCTTTATCAAACTATAGGGACCATTTGTTTGAATAAATTGAAACTTGAAGGACCAAAACCTCTTCTTTGAAATTGTAGGGACTAAAACCAATATTGATGTAAACTATAAGGACCAAAACCCCCACTTTTAAACTCTAGGGACTAAAACCCAAATCACACCAAACTATAGGGACCAAAAGTTGGTTTAACCCTGGGCCGATGTGTCAGCCCAGCTAAAAAACTTTATCAATATTGATGTGTCAGCCCATCCGTTTTATTTTTGGACCTGGGCCGATGTGTGCGGCCCTGCTAAAAAAATTTAATAATTAATTCAAACTGGGTCGTGGCCCATAGTTTTTATTTAATTATTTAAATGGTTTTTGGGCCATTTGTTTGGCCCAATAAGGAAATATTTTTTAAGGACCCATTTTTTTCTCGGGCTCATTTTTTTTCAGTTTAATAATTGATTATTTAATTATTTAATTAATTAATAATTATTTAATTAATTATTTTTTTTAAAAAAAACTTATTTTTCCCTTTATTTTCAAAGGTTTGTTGTTCCAATTTTTTTTGTAATTTTTATTAAACACATTAAAATTGATTATGTATCAATTATGCACCAATTAAAACAGAAATAAGTGATTTCTATTTAACATTAATTGGTTATATATATCAATTGAATAGGATAAGTGATCCTCATTGTGAATCAATTAAAATTAATTATGCGTTAATCAAAATGGAAATAAGTTATTTATATTTGACATTTATTGAATATGTATCCAATTAAATAAGGATAAGTGATCCTTATTTGACCAAATTGATTGTGTATCAATTAAAACTAATTGTGCATCAATTAAATTAATTGTGCATTAATTAAAATAAAAATAAGTGATTTATTTTTATTTTGAAATTAATTGATTGTGTATCAATTAAATAGAAATTAAGTGATTTCTATTTTACATATATATGTGAATAATCATGATTAAACTTACATAAGTGATGTAAGTGTCTTAAAAAATTATTGAGATTCTTTGTGAATCCTTTAATTTTTCTTATTCATGATTAGTATATATATGGAAAATGTGTTTAATTTCAAAATATTTTTTGGGGACCAATTTATTTTTAAAACTTAATCATGTGTTGATTAATAAGGCAACGTTAAACCAGAAAATACCTCTGCATCAATGTGTTTGATGTTATGAGCATTAAACAAATCTCACAACCAACTTCATAAAATGAATTGAACGTTCTATGAGGGAACAAGTATGTGAGACTGATGATTCTAAAAATGAAATAAAAGAATGTAACATCCCATATTTTTTTAGCACTTAGAAATGAATTGTCTTTATATTTTTACAATATTTTTGTTTAAGAATATTGTAGTAAAGAAATAATAAAAATATTTTAAAACTTAAAAAGAAAATATGTGATTATTTTTTTTATATATTAGGAGAACAAAAGAATTTAGAGAAAATAAAAGATGTGTCACTAAAATGTCTATATCTTAAAAGATAAAAGATGTTGAAAGGAGGCCCAAATAGGTAAAGCCCAATTTAGATAACCCTTAAGATAACCCTAGACACTCATCATACAACTTCTCCTTATTTCTCCTTCACAATTTGCGGCGCCTGCATCACCACATTCTGTCAAGCAAGGTGCTCCTTTCTCTACTTGTTTTCTTTGTTGTTTTATATATACCATTCTTACAATAAAATCATGTCATGTCAATCACTTTTTGTCCTCTTCCTTAACAAAATTATATTATTCACATCACACCTCCTTTCCACTGTTTACGATGCAACCTTAATACCTATAGTCATTTTTCTTCTCTTCTGTGATATAAATATAGTATAAAAGCTTATACATTTACTACATACTGCACAAAACCCAACGTGATACCTTCCTTTCATTTTTGTGTAAAAGCCTCACGCAATCACATCACACTTGTTTTTCCTTGTTGAGGATAAAAAAAAACAAATGACACCCTTTATTAATTTTTCTTTATTTTTAATTTTGGGTTTAGTGAATATATATAAAACCCACATTTCTATCATGCTTTATGATTCTATTCCGTGTTGCCAATGCAATAGTAACATTCTTTTTATTGTGAATGTCATAATATAAATATGATGTCGGATTGAACAAATTCCCCAATTCATTGTAGAAAAAAAAATATAATTTCAAGAATTATAATAATATTCCAGTATTAAAAAAAATTACATTATAAATTAAGTTGTATCTTTAGAGTATAGGCTAGTGTTAGAAAACTTTAGATAGTATTATGTAGTGTATTAATAGATATATATGTGCTTACAATTTTGTAGATACTCAGTGAGAGAATTTGAAGTGACCTTGTGATTTTACCTGTGTGCTAAGGAGCGACAGGTAACTCCGGAAAATTCTTCCGTATACCTGTGATTTGTGTATAACTGTATTATAAATAATTACGACTTGATTGAAATATGTAAGATAAATTATATTGTTGTATGATACGTTAGTCTTTTTAAGCATGCTTGTTTGCCATGAATATTATATGACATGTGTTATAGTTTGTCCCTTTTCAAGCATGCTTAGTGTATTATTATGATTGAATATTATTTTAGTTTTTTTAAGCATGCTTGTCTTCTATATATGTTGTGGGAATGTTATGATATTATGAACTAGAATTGTATATGTTGTTTCTCTGAGATTGATAAAAATGTCATAGCATTTGCATTCATGGTAATGGGTAGGAATAGAGGAGATTTGTGTGGAGAATTGTGTTATCACGTGGTAAGCCATCACTCGCTGCACAGTGAGTGGTACTTTGTCAGGGCCCTCTCTTCTATGTTTTCCTTTGCCAGGGATTTCAAGAGGTTATGGGACATGTGACACCTCCTTACATTCGTTTTTTTAAGGAGTGGAGTCATAGTCCATGCTTGAGCTCTGTACCTTTGGCAGGGTACATCTTAAGTAATGGTGAGCTTGAAACAATCCAGTCAATTGGATGTGTTTCTGTTTGGACTATGTGTATGGGTTAGCCTATGGCTCCTGTCAGCGGAATAAGGGTGGAGGCGGTATAAGGGAGGCATGCATGATACATTCTCTAACTTCATGAGTTGATTATTATTATTTTTGTTTCTGTGTTTGAGCGATGTAATATGTGAGTGATTGGAGACTGTGAATTATTTCGTTGAGTATAAATATTTGTAATATATTTGTATATGAGTTGCTGGTGTATGTAAGGATTTTTCGGTAGTTACTGAGATGTCGATCTCACCCCATTATTAACATTTTTAGGTGAAGGATTAAATAGTAAGCAATGGAAGACACTTGAGGAGTAAGCCTTAAAGGCTCTATTGTACTACTCGAGCACTGTTATGATATTTATTTTGCCAAGGACCAAAGATTTCTGTTTTTGTCATTTAACTACCAATAAGTTTTAAAATTTATTACTTGGTTTGAATTTTATTTTGAAATTAAATATGATGTTTTGCTGGATTTTTATATTGGATATCCATTTTTCTATTTAGTGAACATTTTTGTCTATGTATGATCGAAATTCTATTGAGACGTTACAATGAATTTGACAAATTAAACATTGTCAAACACACAACGACAAGATTATGAAGTGAGAAATGTAGAATACTGTGTGGATCTATTTCCATTATCATGATCTAAGCCAAATAAAGTAAAAACCCCATCTTCCTAAGACGCTTTCGACCACGGGATATAAATTAAATTTATTAATTGAATTACATGTGTTGTTTTTCTATTTAATAAATTTAATACTCAATTTGAGTGGGAGTTAAATTTATTGAATTACATGTGTTGTTTTTCTATTAATAAATTTAATAATCAAATTCAGTAGGAGTAAAGTTTAATGAATTTCATGTGTTGTTATTCTTAAATTTAATGCACAAATTGAGTGAGAGTTTAATTTAATAAAATTCATGTGTTGATATATTTAATGCTCCAATTGAGAAGGAGTTGACTACATTGATTGAATCACATATGTTGTTATTCTCTTAATGTCTTTCAACTTAATAAAAATAAGGGCGAAGGCCCAAAAATGATACATAACTATTGGCCAAGGAACAAAAGAAGTACATAACTTTTCCGAGGTAAAAAATGATACCAACTTTTACCATATGATCAAAAATGATATTTTCACTATTATGAAAATAATATTAGACATGAAAAGTCCAAAATGCCCTTATAAATTAATCGTTGCCCGGTAAAAGTTTATTTAATTATAAGGGCATTTTGGACATTTCATGTCTAATATTATTGTCATATTAGTGAAAATATCATTTTTGATCAAAGTGTAAAAGTTGGGTATCATTTTTGTACCTCGGAAAAGTTATGTACTACTTTTGTTCCTTGGCCAATAGTTATGTATATTTTTGGGCATTCGCCCTAAAAATAATAACAAATAACTTATTAAATTACACACATCCTCATAAAATTTAATAAGATTTAATTGAGTGTGAATTTATTAATAATATGCATGTGTTGCTGTAATTAATTTAAACTGTTATAATTCAGAGAATATAAGAAAAACTCAATGATGAATAGCGAATTAGAATGAGTTGGATGAGGGTCAACCTAATTGATTCCTGAAAACAAAACTAGTAAACTACCATTGTTGATTTTTCAGAGGATTAATAGAACTATTAATCTCATGCGGAGATTATGTGTGCATACTTTATAGAAAAATATCAAATTAGATGTCTATATAGGTCAAAACATATTCATCGCTGTCCTTATGAGAAGTGACAAGATGAATAGAGAAAATTATGACATATGTCGTCATAAGATCTCTTATGTCCTGGTGGAGTAAGAAGTCACTAAATCCTAAAAGGTGTTCTTCAATGACACAATGCAAAATGTTCTATAGAGGGAGCAACATGCATAATATGTCTGGAAGAGGAAAGACATTATCGTTAAAGTCAGAATGCGTGCGGCTATGACTAACGATGTAGTATGTCTAATTGAGAGACATATTACCTCTTTCCGATGCACATTAGGTGCAAATTGTCTCAAGAACGCTCCTATCTGTTGGGACCACATGAGGCATCACTACAAAAAACGGGGCCCATATCGGTGTTTTATTAGGCCTCGCATCGGCGGAATTTTCCGGCGAATGGCGTTACGGCGTTTTGGCAAAACGCCTAAATATTTGCCGTGGGAATGCGGCAGACCGGCGTTTTGCAAAACGCCTACACGAGGATAAAAACGCCGGAAAGAGGATCTAAACAAATAATATAATATTCGCACATCGGCGTTTTAAGGAAACGCCTATGTGCATTATTTTAATATTACCTCATTTAGGCGGAAAATAAAACGCCTATACGTGGAATATTTAATTATTATCTCCAACCGGCGTGTGGCAAAACGCCGGTATGAGATTACTTGTGTTATCATTCTTATTCACGCATACCGGCGTTTGGAAAACGCCGGTATGTCACTTGGGCATTTCATGGAGAGGATGGATTACACGACACTACCGGTGATCTAGAAGTCGGTTCGAGTTCTCACGTTGGCCGAATGCAAGGCGAAGACAGTGACGATGACGGCGACAGAGGCGGCCAGCCAACAAATCCGGGTAACAACACTGTGAGGGAAGCATTTGGTATGCAGGAAGCAGGCGCTGGCGGGGATGAAGTGGTGGATGGACCAGTCGCGGAGTACTTACGCACTGAGGTGGCTAGAGATTTCTTTGAGCTCATGACGGAAGGTGACAAACCGTTGTACCCAGGTATGTCTAAATGTTTAATCTATTCTAACTGTTTAAGCGACTCAGTATTTCTGCGGTGAAGTTCGTATATTATGTACGTGCGATGACAAAAGATGTGTTTGCACAGGGAATGAAAGATACTCTAAACTGCCGTTTTTGACCAAGTTGTACAGTATTAAGTGTAAACGTGGCGCATCTGATGCGACCATGTCGGACGTGATTGAGCTGCTTTCATACGCCTTTTATAACATTGGAGCTGAGCTATCGTCGTCATTCTACGAGGCGAAGAAAACAGTCACAAAGATGGGGGTTAGAGTACATTAAAATCGATGCTTGCCTGTATGACTGTATGTTGTTTTGGGGCCCTGACGCAGTGTTAGATACAAGGTGGAGGGTGAAGGGTATATAAGAAGAAGAGGCGACGTGTCATTAAGAGCATGAGATATTTTCCTCTCCGTCCAAGGCTTCAAAGGCTATTCATGTCCCCGAAGATGGCTGAGCAAATGCGGTGGCACGCGACAGAAGCTTACCCAGACGGCAAGATGAGGCATCCTCGAGACGGTGATGCGTGGAAAGCTTTTGACGGCGCATCCCTGATTTCGCCTCGGAGCCAAGAAATGTCAGGCTAGGCCTCGCTTCTCATGGTTTCAACCCATTCGACTCCTTCAACCAACATTACAGCGTGTGGCCAGTTGTTTTGATGCCATATAACCTTCCCCCGTGGTTGTGCATGAAGTCCAGCTCATTCATTCTATCAACAATTATTCCAGGGCCGACATCTGCTGGAAACGATATCGATTTGTTCCTTCTGCCGCTGATACAGGAGCTGGACGAGTTATGGAGCGATGGGGTCGAGACGTTTGACGCCGCAAGCAAGATGATGTTCACACTGCGCGCCGCTGTGATGTGTGAAAGAGGTGGATGCACAAGAGGGGGGGTGAATTGTGCTACCAAATAAAACTTAAAACAATGAAACACAAGATTTTATACTGGTTCGGTCTACCTGACCTACGTCCAGTTCTCAACCACCCAGGTTGAGTTCCACTATCCCCAGGTTTTACAAACGGGTTCACCTGGAACCTTTACAACCGCAAGTTTTAGACCGGGATCACTTGCAACCTTACAACCACAAGTTTTACACACGTTCACTTGCAACCTTACTGACTCACTCCCCCTTACAACCTGCAAGGGTTTAACCTTTACAAATAAAGGATTTTCTAAACTTAGTTCTCTTTAAGAACGGATAATGTTACACACTTAAGTACACTTAATGCTCTTAATAAATGAAGAGACTTAACTACAAAGAGTACAAGATAAGTAGATGAAAAGAACTCTCAATGTGTTAAATGTTCTTTCGCTTTTTTGGGAAGCTTTGAATGCTTGAAGGGTATTCTCAGTTTCTCGCTCTAGATTTCTCCAAGATGTCAAAGTTTTCTTCATAAATGAAGATGAGCTTCCTTATATAGTCCTTAAGCATTCTCACTCTTGGTAGGTGGCATAGCCGTTTGAATATAGATGTTTATCCCAAGTTACCGTTGGCTCATTTAATGCTCCATTAATGCTCAGCAGGGTTGACTTTGCTTTATCTCTGAAAAGCAGTTCTGACAACTCTGCTCTGCCAAAAAGCACTCTGACACTGCACTGCTCTTGCTGAACGTTCTGACATTCTGATTGCTTGCGGAAGCAAATCCACATCCGGAAGCAACATCACTCAGTGCTGCACTTGAACGTTAGTCTAGCAATATATTAACACATAGTCACATGCAGTGGGAGTTCATTTAGTCTTAGGAAGTTCTCTTACTTCCGGAAGCAATTCCACATCCGGAAGCACTCCTACTGGACGTTGAGTTATGGCTTAGTGTTATACTCACTTACGCTCGGTGTTACCTAACCCAACAGGCAGCGCTAGTCATTGAGCATTCGGAAGCAAATCCACATCCGGTTGCATCCTAACTTAGTCTCAAGGATTTTATACACCTAATGTTCCTAGACTGAGTTATGACTTAGTGTATTACTTGCTTCCGCTGGGGGATGAGTCGTTCATCCGCGAGCGCTAGTCCTAGTCCATCCGGAAGTAAATCCACATCCGGTTGTACTCTTACTTGTGTTTCTATATTAACCTAATTCTCTCTAAGTGTTTAGCTTGTTCTTTCATATCTTTGTCTTCATCAAAACTTAAGATTCTAACAATGTGGACTGTTAGTGATTTCCCCGGACTCGGCATGTTATCTGGCTGGAACACGTATACAGCGAAGGCATGTCCCTTCTGCAACTTGGACCAGGTGCCCCGCAGACTGCCGCACAGCAGGAAGTCATGTTTCATTGGTCATCGACGGTTCCTTCCTCCGGATCATCAATTCAGGCGGCAGAAAAAGAAATTCGACGGGACACAGGAACAGAGAGATCCCCCTCTACAGATGTCTGGGTTTGAGATCTTTGAGCAGATATGCGATGTGCAATGCGAATTTGGCAAGGACCCGCTACCTCCGGATGAAGAGGCCCCTAGCACTAGCCGCGGTGGAAGGCTGGCTCAGCGGAGGCCGCCGCCTGTGGCCCGTAGAACTGGCCCAGCACCTCAATGGAAAAAGAGAAGCATATTTTTTTGTCTGCCGTATTGGAAGCACAACTTAATGCGCCACTATTTGGACGTCATGCACATTGAAAAGAATGTCGGCGAGAATGTCTTATACACCATTATGAATGAGACAGGAAAGTCGAAGGATCATCTTGGAGCGAGGAAAGATCTAAAGGCCATGGGGATACGTCAAGACGCGTGGCCGGACGAGAACGGTAAGTTTGCGCCGGCTCGGTTTGCTTTGACAAAAAAGAACAAGAGAGTGTTTCTGACCACGCTACAGGGTATTAGGGTTCCCGACGGATATTCAAGTAACATCTCGAGGCGCGTGGACCTAAATTCGAGAAATCCAAAAATTTCTTGTTTGAAAAGTCATGACTATCACGTTTTGCTCCAACAGTTTCTCCCTCTAGCCGTAAAATACACTCTTCCCAAAGATGTGTCTATGGTGTTGGCCGACCTCAGTTTTATACTTAGGCAGTTGTGTTCAAGGGTGTTGGACAGACAAGAGCTCGACGAGCTACAGGCCAAAGCTGTTCTGATGCTATGTCATATGGAGATGATATTTCCTCCATCATTTTTCACCTCACAGGTCCACCTCATTGTCCACCTTGTTGAAGAAGCAAAGATGGGTGGGCCGGTGCACTATCGTTGGATGTATCCCATAGAAAGGTATGCTAACTAATTTCATCGTGTACTTCAGTATATAATTATATACATTCTTTCATCGTGTACTAATTTCACAAGTACTTGGGAAAAATGAAGTCGTTCGTTAAGAATAGAGCCGCGTCAGAGGGTTGTATTACTGAGTGTTACATTGGGGACGAGGTTGTTTAATTTGTTGAACGATATTATGGTCAAACCATGCGCAATGAGCGTCTGCCTCGAGTTGACGATAACTCAAACCATATCAATTCCACCTCTAACACGTTGTTTCCCGCCATTGGAAAGCCAGTAGGAGCAGCGCACTTCCACCGTCTCAGTCCTGTCGAGATGTTACAAGCACACAGACATGTCCTGACACACTGCACTGCTGTGGACTCCTATCGAGAGTAGGTGGCGGACAGCTTCAAATTAAAATATATCTTTATTGTTCTTCAAAATATATATCTAATTATATACGTATACATTTTACCTTTCAGGGATTACGATGATTATGACGCTACAACTGAGACAACTCAACTGGTTGCTCCTAATAATTTGGAATATCTGATCCCAGAAGGGGATGAACCAATACCAACTGTTAGAGAGCGTGAAGATGGTGACGAATGAAAGATTATTGTATATATAAATATATAATCGTACGTTGGTAGATTTTACTGTTTTCATTAATTAGTAACTATTTTACTTATCATTTAATTGGTACGTAAACAAAATGAACAATAAAACTTGAACAATAATATTATTTTTACAGAAATTTAAAAAAGTACAACATAAACATAAAAGTACAAACAAAATAAAAGAACATAAAAAAGTACAATAAAGATAAAAAGTAAAACAAAAGTACAATAAAAATTCTAAACAACTAAAAACCCTAATCTACTCATCATCCTCATCATCATCCTCATCCTCATCCTCATCCTCCTCCTCGATGACGGCTTGTGGAGGGCGTCGTCGGCGGCGACGGGGTCGTGATGCGGAGGCTTGATCCAATTCCTGCTGCCACCTCCGCCCTTGATCCCTGAAGAACTCCTCTTGCTGGCGCCTGAACTCCGCGCGCACAAAAGCGACCTCTTGCTCATGCTCCTGTCGCCAGACCATACGCTCGCGCATCTGCCTCTCCTGTTCTGCCTTCATCCGAGCCTCATGCTCGCGCGCCAGCCGCGCCAGTCGCTCCTCTTCTGCCCTCACCCGGGCATGAAAATCGCGCATCAACCTCTCCTCATCTGCCTTCATTCGGGCCTCTCGCTCTGCAATATCTCGCTAGCGGGCCCGCAACCTCTCATCTACCTGCCGGGCCTCGTATGATTGGCTCGCCCCAGAGGATGAAGCCTGGCTCCCACGGCTTCCGGAAGGAGGGAAGAGCTGAGTAGGTCTGGCTCCAAAGCCAAGGCCTGGAACGCGTCCCGCACGTTCCTGCGTCCCCAACTGCGTGTGGAGAGCAACGACCTCCTCAAAGGGGCTCACGCTCTCACCCTGTTGAGACTCGGGGGTCTCCTTGGCCGGCGCCTGTGCCTCGATATCTGCATGTGCCTGAGCAACACTCCTAATCTCCTCGGCAGCCTTCCGGGATAGAGGTCTCCCGTCTGAGCGGGTGCGCGCTTGAATGACGAAGTCTTTAAAGATGCCCTTCTTGATGCCCTTCGCCCTAGCCTCCTCCCGCTGAAATATTTGAATCATTAAACTATGATCAGTATTATTATAACATAAATTATTAGATATAGAAAGAGTAGTGGATAGTTATATACCATCTCGTCATAGCGGACGATCAACGGTACGCTCCCAGTCGAGTGGCCAACCTCTTGCTGTGCCCGAGCCTGCTGACCGCACCTTTCCCTGGCCCGCCCCAGCTCGCCCATCCTCCAGGCGATGTACCTCTTCCACTGGTCAGGGTCGACCCCGTCGGGCACGTTTGCCTCCACCTCCTCCCTAGGCTTAGTCCCCTTCCTGGACTTCAGCTGGTACAACTTGTTTCTCTCATCCTTCCAATTATCCCCGACCATCCCTTTCGTGAATTTCTTCAGGTTCAAGCTGTCGGGGACCCACCACTTACCCTGCAAAAGAAATTTTTTCGTATTTAATAATAAGTATAATAACAATATACGTATTATAATATTTTGAAATACGTATTACCTTAATAATCTCCCAAGCCTCCTATTTCCGGGTATCCGGAACTTTCCTCCAGCTGGTCGGGTCGATTGGGAAACGCCGAAAGTCCTTGCCGAGCAGTCGGCAATGACGGCGGAATAGAATGGCAGCATCCGTTGTTGGCTGCTCAGTGGTGCCGTAATATGGCAGCTCAATCTTCTCATTCGACGGAAGCACATGTGCCTGCTTCGCCGTCAGCCTCCTCCTGGTGACAGTGCCAGTGGTATCTGTAGGTAAGAAAAATATATTAGATAATATATATTGTAGAAATTAAATTTGTAACTATTAATTAATATCAAATTCAATTACCTCTGACATCCACCAGCTGACCAGTACTAGAAGACTTCCTCCCGCGCCGCATTTTAATCATAATTTCCGGCACCGGGATGTCCCCCCTCGCCACCCGCACCGCCACCGCCACCGCTGGTGACCTCCTCCCCCTCCTCCCTCTCCGCCCTCTCCCTCTCCGCCCTCTCCCTATCCTCATTCAAAATCTAATGCATGTCTTCGTAGTTGATGTTGACGTTCAAGTCTCTCCAGAGGTCGTCCTGCGTGACTTCTGGTTACCACCAAGCCCGAAAGGAGTCCAAGGTGGGTTGCAAAGAGGGGTGCTGGCAACAGGGGTGCTGACAAGAGGGGGGCTGGCTTACTGCAACACCTCTGGCGGATTTGGCTCCCGCTCAATCTCTAACCGGCGCTCTTCTATACGCCTGGCTTCAGCTTCGTCCCACAATCGCTGCTGCTCGTCCCGCAATGACTGCTGCTCTGCAGGGTCTATGGGAGCTTTACCGTTACGCCGAGAAATGATCTAACGGAGAAGGAATATATAAGAGAATTTCTGTGGGACCCTCAGATTTTTTGACGCTTCGAAAACGCCAAAATGAACATCGGCGGTGCTTTTATAGGCGTTCGTTTGGCGGCGTTTTTAGGGCCACATCTAGGCGTTTTCAAAACGCCTATATGCGATTAAATATTATTTTAATCGCATATAGGCGTTTTGCAAAACGCCAATTTGCATTAAGTGCATTTAATATGCACTTAATGCGCAGATCGACGTTTTGAAACGCCGATCTGCGCATTAAGTGCATATTAAATGCACTTAATGTCAATAGGCATTTTGAAAAACGCCGATGTGCGATTAAAATAATATTTAATCGCAGATCGGCGTTTTGACAGAAACGCCTATATGTTTTTTCTGCATAAAAAATGAAAAAAACTGCCAGGCCCCTATTTTTTTAATTAAAAAATCATATCGGCGTTTGGTGTCCCCAAAACGCCGCTATGAAAACGCGGGAAAAAAGGCGGCAAGTGCGCGCCAAATTTATTGGTGTTTTCATGTAGGCGTTTGGTAACAAAACGCCGATATGTGTTTCATTTAGGCGTATTTCAACCAAACGCCGGTAAGCTTGCGCCGGAATGACCCATTTTTTTTGTAGTGCATATGAACACTCATAATGATGAGATTAGGACTTTTGCTGACGTGGCTCACCAAAACCCGCTTAAGATGACAATGGATCATGTGGAACCAAAGGGTGTACAATTTAAATTAAAGAAATAACTATTCATTAGTTGAAAAGTAAGTCCATGAATGACAATGGATTCCAAAAGAGGAAAGATGATCTTAAAGGAAACAAGTCCTTTAAGAAAGGGAAGAAGCAAGTTTAAGAAACTTGATCTTTCGTAGATCAAGTGATATACTTGTAGAAATCCCGGCCATTATGCTAAAGGCTGCCTTAGGAAAAAGGGCATATAGACCGGTAAGCTTGTGCCGGAATGGCCCGTTTTTTTTGTAGTGCATATGAACACTCATAATGATGAGATTAGGACTTTTGCTGACGTGGCTCACCAAAACCCGCTTAAGATGACAATGGATCATGTGGAACCAAAGTGATTGTCACGACTTCATGAAATTTCGCCTGTTACCAATAAGAGCATGTGGCTTTACGTTGAAAACATAACGAGTTGATGTTAAAGGGATTGATACCTACAAATTAGATTTGCAAGGAGGCCAAGCTTTGACATTTATGTGAGGTTCTCGACGTGCCGGATACCCGGTGAAATCTAAGGTCTATCATTTCTTTAGTTAAAAATTTGGGTTTGATGTCAATATAGTTAACAACAACAATGAGGCCAATCTTTTCTAATTTGATTATATTTCAGAATGTTTCCTTGTTTTAATGAGATTGTGATTTCATTTCTTGCTACTCAACATTTTAGTTGATGTTGATTACGATACATATCATACTATAATTAGGATATATTTTTTCATAATCGTATGACTAAATTATCCAAGGGCATGTTGAGTGATGTATCGAAAAGGGAATAGTCCCTTTGCGAGAATAGTCTTGCATACAAGAGCATAAGGAAACCTTTCAGAAACGAAACCAATGCACAGTACCCCTCTTATACTTATTCATTTGAATATTTGCGGATAGGCGCATCATGGAGCATGATACTTCGTTACATTTATCGATGATTTTTCACGATATTGAAATGTATACTTGATATCTATCAAGACTGAAACATTAGAATGTTTCAGGAAGTATCTAAGTTTGGTAGAGAACCAACTTAATTTTAAGGTGAAAACCTTTTAGAACTGATAGAGACTGAGATACCTCTATGAACAGTTCAAGATGCTCTGTGATAAAAAGAGAATCGTTATATAGATAACAATTCTTGGCACACTACAAGATGGTGTCGCTGAAAGGAGGAACAAAGTCCTTCTTGTTGTGGTTAGGTAAATGATGCCTATGATAGAATTGTCTATCTACTAAAGAGTGATACACTCTTAGCTAAGACATTCATCCTTAATCATGTGCCTTCAAAATCAGTCACTACAACACCATATAGGTTATGGACAGGATGTAAACTGGACTTAACAGTCCTGCGACCATGAGGGTCAGCGTCCTATTTCCAGAATTTGTCTTACAAGTATGGAAATGTTGAGATTTAGAGGCTTGAGTATCTTTGTAAGATATTCTATGAACTCTAAAAGATATGTCTTCATTAGTGAAAATGTGGACGGATCAGTGACTGAGGTTGATTCTAGAAACGCAATATTCATTGAAAAAGATTTCCCTAGCAGAGGAAGCCTTTATTCCAACACTCTTCATGAGTACGAGGAAGAAGGCGTTACTCAGTTAACTGCTCCGAGTGGGAAGATTTAACCATTTTCACTAGATGACAATGGTGACCACAATCCAGCACGGGAAAGTGAACCTATTGAAACCCCAATTCGGAAAAGCCAAAGGGTTTTCCCGTTGAGGAAGCAGTACGTTGAGGATCGTAGAAGTGTTAGAGATACACTTTCGGATCCGGCTAAGGAAAATTGGCAAAAGGCCAAATAAAAGGATATGGATTACATGAGAGCTAGGTGTGGGAATGGGTTGATCTTCCAAAAGCCCGAAAAACTATTGGGAATAAGTGAATTCTCAAATATAAGCAAAAGACTAATGGATCAACCGAGATAAGTTCAAAGCTCGATTGATAACCAAAGGGTATACCTAGTGAGAAAAGGTAAATCAAGAGGATACCTTCTCTCTAGTGGTACGTTTTAACTCAGTTAGGTTTATATTGGTTTTTGTAACCAACCTATACTTGGAATTACATCAAGTGGATGTGAAAATCATTTTCCTTAATGGATGATTAGATGAAAAGTTTCTTACATGAAACAGCCTAAAGCTTTGTGCAATAGGAAAACGGACAAAAGAGTTTGCAAGTTTCTAAAGTACATTTGTGGGCTGAAAAATCATCTAGTCAATGGTATTTGAAGTTTCATGTAACTTCATTCAACTTCGGGATGATCGAAGACCATTGTAAAACGGTTGCGAGATAATTTATGAAATCATCTCTGTATTTTTCCTCCCTAGGACTAGACCTAAGATGTTAAAGCAATCAAAGACTTGTTGTCTTTGAATTTCTATGTGAAATACATGGGTAGAGCAGAAAATATCTTTTGTGTCAAGATATAAAAGGATTGTTCGAATAGGATGCATTTATTGTCCCAAAAGACATACACAACAAAGATCCTGGAACAATTCAATATTGAGAGACTGCGAACCTATGCATACCCTTATGGTGAAAGAACATTATCTTAGAGGAGATATGTGTCTTGAGAAACAATCCGAGGTACAACACATGAAAGAAGTCTCATACTCAAAGGTGATTGAAAGTCTAGTATACTGTGTTGCATGCTAGACTGGACATATGTTTTGTCGTTGGCTTTGTAAGCCAATTTCAGTCTGTGAGACTGAAAATCAAATTGTATGATACCAAAAGGGTAATGAAGTAAAAGTTGTGCTAGATAGGAGAAAGTTTCCATCCTGAAGGATACTCTAATGCCAATTGGGCAAGAGATCTGGATGGAAGACACTCAACTTAGCAAACTTGATGACACCATCATCTATTGAATCTGAATTTGTGGCTTGTGCTGCTACTATTCAAAAAGCTGTGTGGCTTAAGAGATTCCTAAAGCGTTTAGGCATAAATGTTATGGATATCCATTGTGACAGTGAAGTCGCGATAGCCTACGCTGTGGACCCTAAGTATCATAATAGACTAAATATATAGACATCAAATGTCATTTTATAAGAGATGTGTTCTCTCAGAAAGAAGTGATTGTTCAGTACTATTTCCACTCACTAAATGTTTGTTGATCCACTCACTAGCTTAAAAAGGGTTTAAGCATAAGCAACATTTGATGTATTGAACAACTTTAGTTTCTGGAATAAAATGATGCATTTTTCAATTCAGAATTTTTTTTCGCACACATATACAATGTTGTGTGTTTGTATATATAAAACATGAATGTAAAGTATGCAATATGTCGTACAGATCCAATAAAGGTTGATCCACTCACACGGACAACTAACTTCCATACATGCTAAGGGTATGGGAAGGTAAGACGTGCAAGAGATCATCATGTGTTGATGAATACTTCATATAAGTCGACCCAATAAGTTTGGGAAATGACAGTTCAAGTCATGATAAGGAATACACATGTATTCCGCCGGGTCTGTAGCCAGGCATGAAATTCTCCCGTGGGAGTTTAGGAGTCCGTTGAGGGACTAATGCCTGTACGGTGATGTTTTATTTTAAAAATCGACATACGACAATTGGTCGATCACCGTAACATGTAAATCGTATTACATGTGCTTAATTAACCGCAATCAAGACGTAGGTGGAAAATCCCTGATCCATAACGGTGTGAGTCCAAATAAAAGGAGAATGAATATGATCCTCTCTATCGATACCCTTGTGACTTAGGCGACATCAAGGATACTTGCTTTTGTGACCGCTACTCTAGCCGAAACTCCATGGTCATGAGAGATCCAGCCTAACGAGCGATAGCTGGGCAAGCGGCAAATGCAAGTGGAATTGATGATCAGTCAGAAAGGAATGGTCTTAACTCGAAACACACATGTAACGCTAGATTTCCATGACCGGTCCCTTGCTAGAAGTGCTAGTAAGTGTGGAATTTCTAGGAATACGTGAAGGCATCTGAGTTAATGCGTGCATATTAACTCGTGAGGGATCAAGAATGCCACTTGTGTGTGAGTTAGCCTGAGGAATCAGAGACAATCGGACTGAGAATCCATATACATTGATGTCCTTGCATTCTGATCCTGTTCCAAGGATTTCTAGTTTGTAAGCATCTGAATTGCGTAGATTGTGCTCACGCGGTCACGGCGGACGCCCATACAAATGCTCAAGAAAAACGAATCGCAAGATGGTGTGTCCATCAAGTGCGAGTGGGAGATGTTGGAAATATTTAATCAGATCCGCCCTCGATGGAGCGGATCGTCTGATTACTAAATCCGACAGCCTTTAGGAAAGCAGACTAATCAGCATTAATATGTGATTGATGCTGATTGATTTGATTAGAATCAAATCAGTTAACAAATCAACATTAATATGCGATTGATTTGATTAGTGAATCAAATAAGTTATTATTGTTGATTGGTGTCATAATGACTGTAATAATGACGGTGATATTTCTACCTTTCTTAGTAACACTCTTGTCACCTAGTAACCAAGAGTGTGTGCTTAGACACCTCAACACTCTGGCTTTCCTTCTCACGGTTTTTCCTGAGAGGGTGATTCGCTGTGCGAATCAAACCCGGGTTCTAGTAACTCGGTTATGCGTGAGCTGAATCCTTCGGGATTCTTGGCTCCGAGTTCAATTTTGTTATCACGACTTTTGTTTGTTCTTGTTGTTGTTATAGGAACTCTGTCCGAGTTCGGGTTTGGGTTCGGGTCGAAGCTCCGGGATCCGGGAAAGCTCGTGGGCCGGGTACACAAAATTTCCTTCACTTTGTAATACCCACTCAGCTTATGCAATTATATATAGTAAACCAACACTTCTACCAGGTCAAGTATATAGGCGAAAAATTATTTCTGAAAAATTTATGTATAAAACTATTTTTTATTTATACATTGGTTTCCGGCACTAATAGCTATTACTCCGATTCACGGGAATGTAGACCCATAATGTGTAATTCGTTAACTCCAAGTAATTATCGCGGTTGCATACAGAGCATTTGAACTCAAGACTACTAGTTATGTTAGAACAACTCATATCCAGCTAAAACAAATTTACCAAATCACATGAAGGTAGTTCGGTGGGGTTGGCCAGAGTGAGATGGGGTGAATAATGTCACTCAATGAAGATATCTGGCATAGATAAGTGAAGTATTGGAAGAACTTCCTAAAAGCTCTCCATAGTTGGAAAGAGATATCGTCTCAAATAAAACACCTATCTTCGTAGTGTTTTATCTATTTGATGATATACTAAAGGGCCTTTCACAATGGCTATTAAAATATTTATATTTTAATTCATTCATTAAGTTGTTTTTATCAAAATAAAATTTACACAGTTATTGTTATTCACATTAAAATTATATAGCTCAATCTTTTAGAGGGTTTTGTCATTTGCAAGACACTTTTGCCAACTACAAGCAGCTACATACCATTCATGATAACTTCATATAGCTAAGAGAGTATTTTGGTTATAGAGAAAAAAATTAATAGCCATTGATTGAGGTAAAAAAAACACAATTGGCATGTCTTTTGGCAGTCAACCGCGACATAATAAAAACAATTTCAATGTCATATTCCTTTATTTGTTAAATCCAAATATCTTTGTGAAGAAAATGTAAATAGACATATTGCCAAGATAAGAAATATATGACGGCACTGGATGCAGACTGATTTTAACGAGCGTCCCTATGCCATCTGATGACATTCCAATTATGCTTATGGCATGTTCACTCTTATGTGAAAGATAGATTGCCACTTTCTAACAAATAGGAAATTTCTTTGTCTAAGGCAGAAAACTGTTGTCATAATTTATTCTGATAGACGATTGCCAAAATTCCGACCAAAACAAAAGATAGACGATTGTAAAATTGCCTATAATTCTGTTTTGGACGAAGGTGCAAAAATGGTACTATCTTTGCCCCAATGATCGTTTCTAATACTTAAGTTTCGTAATAAGGTGCACAAAAAATACTCAACTTGTGGTTCAGGTGCAACTATAAGATTTTCACTTGAGCGAAACAAAATTTGTATATGAAAAGACTTTTATGTTCCTCACTTAAGATTTTGCTGTGAACTATGCTTTTTCATACAAAACTGAGATGAGATGCCTAGCCCTTGCCAATTAGTGCAATTCAATTCGATCTTGTGTATGACTAAACTGAGAACAATGGTAAAGCCTAAAACAGAAGGGTAAATGTGCAAAATTGATACTAAAGATTAGTCAGTTTCCAATAGGCGCCGAATTAGCGGGTGATGATTAAAAAAAGGGTAATAGACCTAATCTACCCTCCAAATAACCACCAAGGAGCATTGGACACCCTGAACTAACAACAAGCCCTTATTTATACTCGAACTAACCAAAGTAGTTAAAAAATACCCCGAGTGGACGGTCAATCACGTTTGACCGTTAATATGCCCATGTGGCTGCCACGTGGGTTAAATTTTGCCACGTAGGATAAGAGTAATAGACCTAATTTACCCTCCTAGTAACCACCCAGGAGCAGTGGGTACCCTGAACTAACAAAAGACTCATATTTATACTCAAAGTAACCAAAGTGTTTAAAAAATACCCGAGTGGACGATCAATCACGTTTGACCGTTAATCTTTCCATGTGGCCGCCACGTGTGTTAAATTTTTTTCATGTAAGATTTGTCATGTGGGGCCCACATATAATAAAAATACAATTCCCTCTCTCTCTTCATCACTTCCAAACAGCCCCACCCCATCCCCCCAACACAACCACCGCCCCACCCCCAGAGGGAATTGTTTTTTCTATATGTGGGCCTCACATGTCATATCCTACGTAGCAAAAATTTAACTCACGTGTCAGTCAATGAGCAAATTAATAGTCAAACGTGATTGACCGTCCACCGACGGTATTTTTTAACCACTTTGGTTACTTCGAGTGCAAATATGGGCCTGTTGTTAGTTTAGGGTGCCCAATGCTCTTGGGTGGTTACTTGGAGGGTAGATTAGGTCCATTACCCTTGTCCTACGTGGTAAAAATTTAACCCACGTGGCGGCCACATGGGCAGATTAACGGTCAAACCTGATTGACCGTCCACTTGGAGTATTTTTTAACCACTTTGGTTACTGCGAGTACAAATAAGGGCTTGTTGTTAGTTCATGGTGCCCAGTGCTCCTGAGTGGTTACTTGGAGGGTAAATTAGGTCCATTACCCTTGAAAAAAATAAATAAATGATGACGATGACTTTTACAAAGAAATCGTTGTTGCCAACAAATGTGGGCGACAACAAAAGTAGAAGAAAATAATGGGTGTGTGTGGATTTAAACGAAAGGCAACAACTAACATACGGTGGTTGTTGCATAGAAGGTTGGCAACGAGAATCTAGATGATTAGTGAGACGATCTGATGCTAGGAATTTTGACAATGAGAAAAGTTGCGACTCAATGTTTAATGAGAGATCTAGACAAAATGGATTTAAAACCTTGGAGCTGAGGATTTTCTTGCTCTTCTCAGGTTTGAAAGTTATACAATTTTTTTTTGGGTTAATCACCGCTTGGCTTAATCCGAACTCAAGGGATAGGAGTGTTGCCCACATAGACAAGGTTGTTCCCTCTTCCAATGAGAGCAATTCCTGATATTTGTACATACACATGCTCTCATCGGGGTTATAGCTTACTTACAAGCTCAACCAACTAGTCATTGTTTCATCGCCGTCATTTATGATGATATATATTTCCAGCAACATCTGCAATCTCGCACGTTTTTGGGGCTTTTTTACTCATTTTTGTTTTCACTTTCATTAGCGGCTAAAGTATATTTTTGGTCCCTTATGTTTGCATCAAATTTCAATTTAGTTCTTTACGTTTTGAAAATACATTTTTAGTCTTTTTTTGTTAACACTGTTAGTTTAACTTAACGGAAAATGCTAACTTAACAATTTTAAATGATTATTTTATATTTGAATTGGGACGAAAAATGATAAATTTTGAAAATATAAGAATAATTACACTCAAATATTTTGATTTGAACATTTTTTCAGTATTTAATAACCATTTAAAATTGTTAAGTTAGCATTTTCCTTTAAGTTAAACTAACATTGTTAACGAAAAAAGACTAAAAGTGAACTTTCCTAACATAAAGGACTAAATTGAAACTTGATGCAAATATAAGGGACCAAAAGTATACTTTAGCCTTCATTAGCCCTCGTTATTTCCATTGTGGTCTCCAATGTTGTTTATTGCATACTATTTCCATTTTCATGTTTCCTATTATTTATCATTGGAGAAAGCATGGCATGAATGATGCCAACATGCATTCATGGTGAAGAAATATTGGCGAAAATAGTCTTTTTATCCCAATTTTATCCATTTTATTTATTCTTTAAAGAGAAAACATACATGACTTTCCTACTGATTCCTTTTCTTTATCACTAAAATTTTAAGTGAATTGGGATAAAAAAAAGTTTAACTGATTATTCAATTTTTGCCAATAATCCTTATATAAAAAACATTTGTTATTTTTTTGTCTGAATAAAAAAAATTGTTATTATTGGAATAAATAAGTAGTTACTGATGAATATATCAGTATTGGGTTTTTCTGTTTTTCACATAAAATACTATACGAGAGTTTTGATTATCGTATTTAATAAATTGTTGCATTAATCAATAATGAATTTAATTATTTTTAACTTATTTAGTTGAGGTGTGTAGCATTTGACTTTGCTACAAGGCAGCATTTTCTGATGTGAATGCATGACAACTTGACCATATCTTTCAAAAATAGGCCAGCTAATCAGCTATCAGAAGAAGAAAGCAAGACGAAAACAATATGTAATTGGATTCATAAAGTTGGGCTTAAAAAACATGAGCATTCATATTGGGCCATGAGGTCTACACACACACACATTGCACAGACCCACGGCTCGATCAAATACACATATTCTGTCAATTTACGAACCAATAATTGATAACATAGAGATTAGGGTGTTCAACAATTTCCCGTCCCGTCCTGTCCCGAGGCGTTTCGGGACGGGAAATTTCTATCCCGAAAAGTTTCGGGACGGGATATGGGACGAGGTCGTCCCGATCCTGTGCCGTCCCGAATATATAAATATACATGGCATTTTTTTATGAAAAACACTGTAATAATGTAATTTGAGCTTATTATATTGTATAAGATGTATTATAAAAGTAATATTGAACTAATTCATTTGTTTGTTATAAAAACAAAATGTCATATTTTTTTACAAGTTGATATTTTTAATAAAAAAATTTCAAAATATTTTTCGGGAATTTCCCGTCCCGATCCCGTTCGGGACGGGACACGGGACAGGGGTGTCCCGATCCTGTCCCGTCCCATGAACACCCCTAATAGAGATCACTCTCTTCATCACAAATGTGAAAGGAAACCAAAATTCCAATGTCATACATATACATTTAAATAAATATATAAATCACGAATCATACCTCCACACATGATAGTGTTTGAGTGGTTATAGTTAGGTGATGACTTTTGCGAGTTATGAATACTATTTTTTACTTTATCCATCCCGCAGTATAAGGTAAAGTTTTTTTAATGGTTCTGTCCCAATATGTAAGGTGATATTTTTGATTTGTCAACATAATAAATGTGTTATGTCCAATATTACCCCTACTACTAAAGGCACTAATTTTTAACGTGGTGGCAAGCTTCATAACTTGAGGATTACAAGAGGGATATCGATCCCTTACCCATGACTCTCTTGATTGCTGGTGAGATCTACCCTTAGCTGCTCGTAGCGAAATTCTGGAGGTTCTAGTAATAATACCTAGTCTGTTGCAAGCCTGTGGGCCTCTTTGGTCAGAAGATCAACACACATTATTGTCTCTGTAAATGCATGGTTGATTTCTAAATTCCAGTCTGAGAAGAGTAGAGTCCTAATTTCACAAATTAGTTCAAACAGTGAGTAGAGTCCTAAATGCATGGGTAAAGTTTGATTTTCTTCCGACCCTGTAGAGAAAGGAGAGAAAGTTGACACTAATCAAAACACATCATGTTCTCCCACATATTCTCTTTTCTCCTTTTTAAATAAGGGCATTTTTAGGAAAATTTTTTTGTCTCATACATAATCGTTGCTTTTTTACTTACTTTTAACAACTTTTTGGAAACATATTATTAGGTTAATTTCACCTTATATTATGAGATGAGGGGAGTAGTTCACATCAGTTTTTACAATATAAGTCAATAATAATCATTCATCAAAACCAAAAAAATATACTTAAATTTATACCAAATTGACAAATTATTTACTAAGGCGAAGGTGCAAAAATAATGTTAAATTTTACCCAAAATTGTGTTTCTAATACTAAAGTTTTGCGTCAATTCAAAAAAAAAATACTAAAGTTTTGCGAGGTGCAAAAATAGTACCAACTTGGGGTCTAGGTGCAAATATAGTATTTTCACTTGAGGAAATAAAATTTAGATATGAAAAGACTTTTATGCCCCTCAGTAAATAAATACTATATTTGCACCTGAACCCAAATTTAGTACTATTTTTGCAGCTCACGAAACTTTAGTATTATAAATGCAATTTCGGGTTAAGTTTAGTATCATTTTTTGCACTTTCGCCCTATTTACTACTTTACTCATATTAAAGGAGTTTGTTTTTATCAGATAAAAATGAGGTTTTTTTTTGGCCAAAAATTAAATGAGGTTTTTATGGAAAGGAAAAGGTATGAAAAACAAGAAAATCTTAGATGAACGCAGTGCAATTTGTCATTCGAGTGGTCTAACTAAATCACAAGTAAACTTATTAGGCCTGTTGTGAACCTTTTTATTTAAGTTAACATCTGAAAAAATTAAGTAGCTGATAAAAACATTTCTTATGAACTTAAAAAATAAAAACATTGAAAACATAATATTTGAATTTTTTATATGCTAATTATATTTTTATGGGTGCTAATTTAGATTAAAAATTACAAGGTAGATCTAATGATGTGATTCGTCAAACCATAGATCACGGTATGCAAAGAGATTCCTAGTTAGAAGTAACATCGAAGGTTGATTGCATAAGTAATTGCATAAGTAATACTCCCTCCGGTCCTAAATATAAGACCTAATTGACTTTTTTAGAAAATCCTATAAAAAAGCAAAATAAGTTAATTATAAATTGATTTACCTAATTATTTCCCCTTAGATTACTTTATTTTAATTATAAACTAATGTATAATCTAAAAATATATCAAATATATCATAATTTAATAGTCTATTTCGCAACCTTAACATCTCCAAAAAAAGTCAATTAGGTCTTATATTTAGGACCGGAGGTAGTATTTAACAATATGCATTAATTATTTCCACTATATTGTGGACACAACATTCTACTATAATAAAATAAACGTTATGTGTGTGTGTGTATTGTGGACAGAAGGGAGTATGTTTTTTCAAATTTTTTTTTCATTTAAAAACATGGGTTTTTAGCACATTTCTTTTGCTTTTTACTAGTTTTTATCATATTTCAGTTGGACATTTTACAAAAGGTGAGCAATTATTTTTATATGTCTACCGTCTCTAAAAATGGATTGAATCCAAATTGACTTTGTAATTAATATCTCTCGAAATATGCCCTCATAATTGGATTGTGAAAAAGTTATATATTTAAGGAGAGATCATGATCAGATCAAGAAAAAGGAGAGATTAAGGGAAACAAATACCTATAATAATGGGACTATAATTAATTGTATACGATAGTATAATATCGTCTTGTCTTTTTCCAAATTCATGAATGAATGTGTGAATGAAAAGGAACCATATTAATTAACAACACACCTAAATAATGATATTCTTTGAACAATCCCAATTGGACTGGATTTCCTTCATTAATATATTTCTTTCATTCCCATTAACGAAAACAAATTGAGCCGACATGTCGATTTGAGTTTACAACTTTTACACACGTAGATATGATTGGTACTAAGTATATCCAGTTTCTGATTCTCCTCACCTTTCATTTTTATGACTATAAATTGATTGTATTAACAGTCACCAACCTCATTATTTTCTCGATTATTTCTTGATTGTTTCAATCCCATAAAAAATCTGAGAAGACCAAAATGAAGTCCAACGAATTCTCCTCCTTCTTCAATATCTGTCTTCTGCTGCTTCTTCAGTATCTCTCAGTTCTCTGTGTTTCACAGGACTTTGATTTTTTCTACTTTGTCCAACAGGTATGATTTGTTCTCATAATGTCCTATATTTTCTCTTCAAAATTTGAACTACATAATGTGTGTGTGTGTGTGTGTAATTATTCTATTGAAACTGAAGTTTTTTGTCTGCGTTTGATTTTGAAGTGGCCAGGATCATATTGTGACACTGAGAAGAGTTGTTGCTACCCAAAAACTGGAAAACCTGCAGCAGATTTTGGCATCCATGGACTATGGCCTAATAATAATGATGGTTCTTACCCATCTAACTGTGATTCTTCTAACCCCTTCAGTGAATCTGCCGTACGCACCTTTTCTTGTCTTAATATTCTGCACAACATGTGCTCATTCTAATATGGTGTATCCAATATTAGACCCGCCTAATATTTATTCACATAATAAATATATGTGCATAGTATATTTAATTTATATATACTTGATGTGTCTTTATTTGATGATTCGGAATCGTCGTCAGATATGGGATAGGAGTTTATGTGATCCGAATTGTAACAATGACATTAGTGCAGACTATTTTCATTCATATAAGTCAAAAATTGTTGAATCTTCTAGTCTTTGTGACACTAACATGATTTTGAATATGGCTACAGGTATCAGACCTGATAAGCAGTTTAGAGAAGGAGTGGCCCACATTAGCATGCCCAAGTGGGGATGGGATAAAATTCTGGAGCCATGAATGGGAAAAACATGGCACTTGCTCAGAGTCTATTCTTAAGCAGCATGATTACTTTGATGTTGGTCTCACACTGAAACAGAAATCCAATCTCCTCGAAGCTCTCAATACTGCTGGTACATCTGCTATATTTGTTTGATGTTAGTTGTCTTTGGATTCTCTCCATCCATCGATGAAATGAGAAGAATAGGATGTGTTTTGCTTAGATAACTTTTATTTTATCTAGATTTTGTTAAAAAAATGTGATTTATGTTTTGTTATTGAAAAGGAGGATGTTTAACTTGTAGGGCACAACTTAAAGGAGATTGCATATTATGAAAAGTGGGTGGGACCCACTTAAAAATTAGTCATTTTCCCTTAATCCGGTGTCAAGTTTTTCCCTGTTAGTTTCTGTAGTTTTTCAAACAAAAACAACAACAACAACAAAGCCTTATCCCAACTAGGTGGGGTTGGCTACATGGATTATACGGCGCCATTGTGTTCTATCGATTGTCATGCTTGGTGATATATTATTGATCAAAAGATCTCGTTGGATAATGTCGTTAAGAGTTCTCTTTGGTCTCCCTCTCTTGTAAGGACTCCAAACCATTTGATCCACTGTTCTTACTGGTTCATCTAATCCTCTTCTTTGAACATGCACAAACCACCTCAAGCGACTTTCGACCATTTTCTCCGCAATTGATGTTACCCCAACTCTTTCTCGAATATGATCATTGTATATCCTATCTTTTATTGTATGACCACACATCCATCTCAATATTCTCATCTCTGCCACCGCCATCTTATGTTCATGTTTCCTTTTAAGAGCCCAACATTCACTACCATATAACATTGCAGGTCTAATGGTTGTCCGATAAAACTTCCCTTTTATCTTATCTTTTACCTTACGATCACATATAATCTCAGTAGCTTTTCTCCATTTAACCCAACCAACCTGAATTCTATTATTAACGTCGCTGTCAACTTCACAATCTTTCTGTATAATTGATCTCAAATACCTAAACTTATCCACCTGTTGTATAGTCTGGTTTCCCAATTGAATTTCGGTTCCCTCATGAGTTTGTGTATCATCAAAGAACAATGCATATATATGGTCAACCCAAAAGACCTTTTTTTTTACTTTGGCAAAAAAAGCCCCTTTATTTTAACAAGAACAACTTTTTATGTTGAATAAGCTAAGCCACTTTTTCTCTCTTCCAACGTGATGCCAAAAACATCTTACACGGTGCATTGATAAGGAGGAGAGAAAGTGACACATGATTTTATTGTGTATGGGACTCAACTCTCATTAATTGAGGGGCCCACTACTCCCATCTCTTTTCTGTCCGAAGCTATCCTATCTCAATGGTCAATGCATCGTCTACGTACATTTTAATTTTATGGTGCCTACTATGACCTTGTGATTTTGAAAATTGTTACCTTTATTTATGTGAAGAGCTTACGTGGATCCATGTGTGAATGTATTTAGGAATAGAAGCAAATGGAGAATCGTACAGCTTGACCAGCATAAAAGATGCCATAAAGGAAGCAACTGGGTTTACTCCATTCATAGAGTGCAATAACGATTCTTCTGGCAACAGTCAACTCTACCAAGTATATCTGTGTGTTGATACTTCTGCTTCCAACTTTATTGAATGCCCAGTGTTCCCTCGTGGCAAGTGTGACTCTCAGATTGAGTTCCCGTCTTTCTAATATGTAATAACGCATAGACTTAAAGTGCATGCTTTGATAGATGTTGATTTGCTTTTTATGTATTGATTTCTTCTCAAATTGATCGAACAATTGTGTTAATCACTTCTGTATGCGCTTTAGTGGTCGGTAAACTATTTAAGTATATTAAATAATGAAGTTTGAACATGTATATTTCTGCTGAAACAAAGAGCTTTGATGGCTTATGTCCCATCCGGTTCACGTCTTTAGTCTTCATTAGTCGATATCTAAAGGGTGCCGGATACCATAGACTTAAAGAAAAAGATGGGTAATGAGTTTTAATGTCAAGGGTGAAATGCGTAGAGCAGTACCATCCATTTTTTTCATACATAAGGAAATAAAAAGAAGCATCCATCGTAAAACTCACAATTTTTATTTGTTCTCCTCTCACTAATTGAACTCTTTCGGCATTATCACTCAAGTCCACATTCATTGTTAAGAGTATCTCTTAGAAACGGTAGCTAATTCCAAAAAAAATGCATAATGTTTTATTTTTGTTCTGTTTCTAATTTGTTAGGTTAGATTTAGCACAAACAGTAAAATATTCTAAATAAATTAATCTACCAAAAATATATCTTATATTGATTTATAACCAAAGCTTTTTTAAAGCCTATTAGGACTAACAAGGTAATCTAGGCTTCTTATATATTTAGATACATCTATATATTAGTAACATTGCTTGACATAAAATTACACATATGTATGTAAGTTTTTGTTTATCACAATAGGCCTTTTTGATGAACTCCATACTAGGCCTATTTTGTGGATAGGTCAAGCACATGCTTAAAAAAAACTTATTACTTAGCCCAAGGGGGCGTAAACCAGCTGATAAGAAAGAGTAAGATAAGACACCGCGTACCCACCAGGTCATGAGTTCGAACCCTTGGGAAGTCGTCACCCCCAAAATGGAGAATCCCGGAGGCGACTTCTGATTAATCGTTCCCCGAAAGGGAGCCGGACACCGAAGACTCTAAAAAGAAAAACTTATTACAGATTACATGCTAGACTCAAGCCAATAAACCGTGCCTCAATAAAATTTAATACTACGTATTAGGATACTACCCATTACTAAAATAATTTTTTGAGTACACAATAAACCAAATAAATTATCAAACATAAAATAAAAATAATAATGGTCCTCAAATCCGCCAAAATAATGTAGTTTTGTGGTATTAGCATGTCATGCGTGCTATTAGATGCAGTTAGCATTGCATGCGTACCCAGCATCATCGCTAAGTGGCCACGCCCAGCTTCTGGCACCTTTTGCTTTCATCATTTTCCCCTTCCTTTCTCTTATTATATATTTTTTGTTATTGTTTTATCTATTGAAAATTTTTCATAAATAATTGTTAGAAGTATTAAAGATAATGGTGAAAATTAAGAAAGATGTGCGCAGTAGGTTGGTACGTAGGAAGGAACAGTGACGAAAGATTAATTAAAAAGCTTAACTGTACTGAATGCAATTAAAAAAAGGGCAATGACCCTATTTTATACCCAAAGTAACCACCTTGGACCATCCACCACCATAAACTAACAGGTGGTACAATATTACACCCAAAGTAACCAAAGTGGTCCAAAAATACCCTCAACCGACGGTCTCCAACGGTCAAACGTTGAAGACCGTCGGTTGAGGGTATTTTTGGACCATTTTGATTACTTTGGGTGTAATATTGTACCACCTGTTAGTTTATGGTGGTAGGTGGCCCATTGTGGTTACTTTAGGTGTAAAATAGGGTCATTGCCCTTTAATTACATATAAAATATGTAGCAAAAAATGTTAAATCTAGTCCTTTAATATTCTTTCTTAACTTAATTCACAAAAAGTATAATGGGTGATAAACCCATAATTTAACATCATTAATTTAGGTTAATTTGAATTAATTAGAATATATTTATATTATTTCATAAAAAAACTATATTTATATTATTAGTCAATATCAAGATATAATTTAAATTTGAATTAATTTTGATAAATTTGAATATACTTTTTTATATACATAAAATTGAATATATTTTGTTTAGACATCGTGCGATTAAATTAATATGTTTATATTTAGGCATCTAGCATATTATATAATTCTTGTAGACATTTCTAGCATATTATCTAATTCTTGTAGACATTTTTTTGAACTGAATAATTCTTGTAGAAATGGGTGAGAAGATAGAAATCCAATAGAGCAGCTGAATATTAAAAATTGAAGATAAAATGCCATTAAAAACACACACTTACCCCGCCATCACAAAACACATCATTTGATTCCCAGTCCATCCTCTCCAATCTCAAGTTGTTAAGGGCATTTGAATCTTTTTTCACAAATTTGTTAATGTTTATTAGGTACTTATGACCCAATTTGTCCTTTTTACAATTTAGCAACTTCAATTGTTCTTTTATCAATTGGGAAGACTTTATTATTTGTCTTTTTCTCTATTTTTTATCTCAAAACTAATTTACTTTTCTGATAAACTAGTAAGATATAATTTGATCACGAGCAATGACCCTATGTTATACCCAAAGTAACCACCTTGGACCACCCACCACCATAAACTAACAGGTGATACAATATTATACCCAAAGTAACCAAAGTGGTCCAAAAATACCCTCAACCGACGCTCAACCACCTGTTAGTTTATGGTGGTGGGTGGTTACTTTGGGTATAAAATAGGACCATTGCCCTTAAAAAAATTGTGGGTGTCAAATAAAACTACTGGCATAACTCTCATGTCCCATGTAATGAGATACACTTGCTCTAACCCTTAATATAAGATATTTTTTAATACTAATTGAACCAAATACATTACTTAATTTGAATATATATCATGTGTAATTAGATAATAAATTAGTAATTTGGAAATTAGTTTTGAGAAAGAATTATAAATAGAAATAAGGACGAAGGTCCAAAAATGATACATAACTATTGGCAAAGGGATAAAAATAGTACATAACTATTTTGAGATACACAAATGATACTCAACTTTTACATGTGATCAAAAATGATATTTCCATTAATGTGACAATAAGATTAGTCATGAAAAGTCCAAAATACCCCTCCTATAAATTAAATAAATTCTATTTCTCCTTCTTCACTCTCATTCCTTCTTCCTTCTTCCTTCTTTCTTCTTTCTTCTTTGTACACCCAGCACACCCCCAAACTCAGAACACCACCCCCAAACTCAGAACACCAACGCCTCCATAGCAAATCAATCATACCAATTCATCATTGAAAATAAAGTTTCTCCAGATCTTCGTTCTTTCTTTTTCCCCAATTACCACATCAACCATACACATATTTTGTGTAATCTTCGCACACGTCTTAAATGCAACCATACCGATTCATCATCAATCATATCATGAACAAAAACATTTGTAGAATTCCTAGGCAAATCAAAGTCTATTTCTTCAATCCTTTCACTAAATTTCTGTTATGTATATCCTGACACACAAAACCACGAAAAAAACACCATAAGAAAAAAATTCATCTATCAGTCAGAACACTCCAGATCCAGAGAAAGATATGGAAAAAATCTATGGTTGGACTTAAGATAGACATTCTCATTCATTCAACAATATTTAGTTATTTAGAACTCTAAACAAAAAAGTGGGCTAAATAGGTAAAAGAAATACATAATTGGATGTGGTTATAGATAGGATTTATTATTTATGAGAAGACAGAGTCAGAATGAAGGCGATATAGGTGTGGGGGAGGCGATGGCGGAAGTCATATGCAATGTAATGGGGGAAGTGATGGAGGAAGTCAGATGCGATGGAGGCGTCGGTGTTCTGGGTTGGGGGTGTGTGCTGCCGCTGACTCGCTGAGTGTATATTTTGGACTTTTCATGACTAATTTTATTGTCATATTATTAGAAATATCATTTTTGATCACATGTAAAAGTTGGGTATCATTTGTGTACCTCAAAATAGTTATTTACTATTTTTGTTCCTTCGCCAATAGTTATGTACTCCCTCCGTTCCTAAATATAAGACCTACATAACTTTTTTTTTTTGAAAGATTAAGGTTGCGAAATAGGTTATTAAATGATGACATATTTGATATCTTTTTAGATTATCCATTAGCTTATAGGTAAAATAAACTAGTTTAAGAGAAAAAATTAGGTAAATCAATTTATAATTAACTTATTTTTTGCTTTTTTTAGGATTTTTCAAAAAAGTCATCTAGGTCCTATATTTAGGAACGGAGGGAGTATTATTTTTGGACCTTCGCCCCAGAAATAATTGAAAGTGATTAATTTGGCATATGAAATCTCTCTAAAAAGTTAACATGGTCTTATATTTGGGATTAAAGGTAGTGTGTGTCTATATATTAATTTTTAATATATTCAATACAAAGACTTATTCTTTTATCAAATATTGAATTCATTCTTTCATTCTTCAATTAAATACTTTATCCATTTCTAAAAGAAGATCTATCTAATTAAGTTGTTTATAAATTTATTTAATGGACTTTTTTCTTCATACTAATTATTTATTTAACTTAAAAATTAACATGATCTATTCAACTTTCTAAACCTCTCAAAAAATACACTAAATATTATATATATATATATATATATATATATATATTAAGAAATAGAGTAAAGTTTTAAAATATTTAATATTTATATATTATAGTTTTCGAGCACTAGATCATCATCATGGTGGGTGGTCAGGAGAAACTTCCCTGACTTGTTGATCATCCATGGAAGCTTTGAAGACGCACAACACAGATTCCAAGTGAGAGCGTTATCTTGCTTCTTCCTTTACTTACTTCAAAGCTTCATCACAAAAAATGACATAAAAACACTACTACAACTCTGAATTATGGATGCATACAAGCACTTACTAATTGTGAAAATTTCTCTGTAAATTATGATCAGTGAGTTTTTAGAATTACTGAAAATTTGAAGCAAATTTATTAGAACTAAAATTGACATGTAATAACAAAAAACAAAAGGCCGAAAAATGTAGTTGTTGGTTAAGCATAACTCGTATATATTCTGCAACCCAAATTTGCCATTTCTGATTTGTTACAAAGTATGTATCCCTTATTTATTAGTCATTTGTCTGTCATTTATATACACTATCCATAATGTGGAGTTTGTCTTTTATTTTCCCCATAAGCATTTAATTTTCATTTGCACAGTTGTTTTTTAGCTAAGGGAATTTGATTTAACTAGGGGTGGCCCCGCGCGTTGCGCGGGTTACCCAGTTGAAATTGTTTTTACAAAATTTGATTTAAAAATAAGCTTTATATGGTTGTTCTTAAGTTTTTTAGTAATAAATTCAACAATTCTTTTGGTATATGTGAAATTTTTAAAAGTAGAAATCATAAATAAGAGTGTTGATGGATTGCATAATTTTAGCATGGAGGAAAAAGCTCATTTGACCAAGCCTAATTCTACCTCAACTTGACCTTGCAATGACTGTACTACATAGTTCATGATTTCATCAAGCATAAGGGCTTTTTCAGTGGCCTACAAAGAATTGTTTCATAGTTTAGCATGTGTAATTAAGGATCAACTTGATCACAAAGTAGGAAATAATATGATTTATTAGCTTTTATGGATGGACCTTATTCCAACCAGGCACAAGATCTTGCAGAAATTTTATTCACTCACTGATTTTCTCCCTCCTTATCTGTGTTAATACTTAAAACTGTAATAATGGATTATAAATGGATTTAAAAGCTGTAATAATGAAACTTAAAGCTTTAAACAAAATAATCCACAAAAAACACCAGTTACCAGTCAAGCTCTTCATATCTTATGTGTACATTGGAAGTTGAAAGCTGTACGTTTTCAATTTTGGTACGTTTTCAATTTTGGTACTGACAAGGGAGCCCAGGCAAGATCTATTCTTCAAAGGAAACAGCAAGACCAAGTTGAAATAAATAAATGTGCAGTAACAGATACTTGATTATGAATTAAGGACTCATTAATTACTTTTGATTTTATGCAATACTCGCTATTCATTTGTGCAAAATAAAATCAAATAAAAGTATTAAAAAATAAAATAAAATAAAAATTAATGATGATATTGAAATTCATCCTTTTTTATCAATAATCAACTTACTATTATAGGTTGATTTATGTATTTCCTGCATTCTTGAATATAATATTTCTTTCCATAATTTAATTGGATTTAGGATAAAAGTTAATTATCATCACATTATATTACCTATTCACCTTATTACCTATTCACCTTAGCTAAATACATCTCCACTCTATGATCTTATTTATGATAGATTGACAATATTTATAGGGTTAATTTGGAGAAAGTTGGGAAAATTAGGAAGTGTATTAAATTTGAAAACAATTTAAAATTTGAAAGTGATATTAAATATTTAGGTAGGGGGAGTAAATGTTTGTAAATTTTTTACGTGGAAATATTATAAGTACTTAAAATCTATATGAAATAGAAATGAAGGAAAAATCTATCAAAAACCTAATTATAAATGAAATAATAGTAATCAAGAGAAAAGAATTCTATTACAATTACAAGTCAGCATCAGATGCTGCTACCCAAGAAACTCCACAATAGTTAAACTGATCATAATAGTAATCTTCAGATCATTATTCATCGCTGGACTTGAATCATTATCAAATGATGATGGAAGGAACAACTTGAATATCCTCCATAACCCAATCAAATCATCAGTTATTGGTGATGATGCCGTGGAGCAATCCCGACCACTCACCTGTCCCACCATCAACATAGGATTTCTGCTATTGATCTCCGCTTCAAGCGATAAACATATATAATCACAAGTCTTTCATCTGCAAAGTTCTGGTAATAGTGATGATCTTTCTAGTTTTCCTTTTCCGTTATAGTCATGAGAAGAGCATTGTTTGCCTCACATAGTTCAATAGATGATGCAGTACAATCCACTTCCTTCTCAGTTCTTAGAGAGAGAATCAATATATATTTAATCATTCTCTTCAATTTCGACTCTTCACGAAATATCTCACAATGTGAGAGAGGAAAAAATTAGACACATAGAAGTGAGTTGTGTGTAAGAGAAGTGATTGAAAAGGATATATAGGCATATCCCAAAAACAGAGATGCACACTACAATGACACCGAAAATTGAAAAGGCAACTCATGGGGAGGCGCAACGGCTACACATCATTCAATAACACCATCAATAGCAAATGCAATAACCATTCCAATCATCAAAACCAAACGGCAATAATAACCCTTGCAATAGACCACCAATCATCACATAAAATGTCACAACATATAAGTTTAATAAGACTTGACTAAAGTTTAGTTAGAAAAAACAACCAATAGATGCAAGACATGTGGACCAATGGATGACCAGCCACAAGATTTATAGGCATATATGGTACTCCCTCCGGTCCTATTTATAAGTCGTCAACCGCCACTAAATTTTGGTCCTTAATATAAGTCACCAACTAATATTAACTAACTCATTTATTAAAATTTTCCCAACATGCCCTTAGCATTGGAAAATGAACATTGGAAGATTAGAAGAGAGAGAAGATGAAAAAGCCACATGTATACTCATAAAGATGAAAGAGGTAGTGGGTCATAGTAATAAAGGTGGGAGGGGCAAAAATGGAAAAGACAAAAAAAATAAGACCAATTTAATGATTCAACTTCCATTAACCTTCATTCCTTGGTATGTACAATTTGGGAGGTTGACGACTTATAAATAGGACCGGAGGGAGTATATATTTGATTGATTGATTCATAAGAAATCAGATTACAACTTTACTTCCAATTTATTTTTAGTGCAAAATTTTGCTACACACAGTCATGATGTGGGTGTGTATATGTATATGTATACCTCGGGTACTGATGGGATAGGAGAAGAAAATAAAACGGAAAAGGCATAGATAGAATAGAGTGATGAGTGAGGGTGCATTGGAAGATGGAAGAAATTATTATTAATGGAATTGATTGGAGTAATTGATTGGAAGAAATTATTATTAATTGAATTGGGATAGGCAAGAAGAGCACTTACAACTATTCAATAGTGTGAAAGAGAATGAGATACATTGGGATTTAGAAAATATTTTCCTATGTTTAAGTTTTAAAAACTTTGGACAAACCACATAACAAACCGGTTTACAATGTGAAAGCAAAGGGCATCAATGGAATATTCCACACAAGAAATTACTAGATATATTTGATTTGATACTATTATATACTCCCTCCAATTCTAAATATAAGACCTAATTGACTTTTTCTAAAAAAATCCTTAAAAAAGAAAAATAAGGTAATTATAAATTGATTTACCTAATTTTTTCCCTTAAACTAGTTTATTTTAGGGTAAAGGTGCAAAAATGAGTTCAAACTATTACGCCAGGAGCACGTAGGGGTAACAAGTATTTTTGGGCTCAATTCTGGGACTAAAGAATAAATATTGGTGCAATATAGGGAACACCGTATAGTTTAACCGACGTTGACCGTAAAAAGCTGATCTGGCGGGGGAAATAATTTTTCTTGCTGACGTGGCACGCCACATAAGCGTGCCACATCAGTCAAAAAGTGTCACATAAGCGCGCCACAGCAGCAAAAATTGACACATAAGACCGCCATGTCAGCAAAAATTGCAACATAAGCGTGCCACGTCAGCAAAAAATTCATTACCCCCGCCACGTCAGCGTTTAATGGTCAATGTCGGTCAACATAAACGGCGTTCCCTATATTGTACCAATATTTATTCTTCTGACCCAAAATTGAGCCTGGAAATACTTGTTACCCCTATGTGCTCCTGGCGTAATAGTTTGAACCCATTTTTGCACCTTTACCCTTTATTTTACCTCTAAACTAATGGATAATCTAAAAATATATCAAATATGTCGTCATTTAATAACATATTTCGCAACCTTAATCTCTCCAAAAAAAGTCAATTAGGTCCTATATTTAGGACCGGAGGTAGTATATGTATATATCTATAAGTGTTTACATCAATTGTAATTTAAAAATGATAACATTTTGTGTAAAGGCGCAAAAATGGGTTCAAAATATTACACCGGGAGCACATACGGGTAACAAGTATTTCCGGGCTCAATCCTGGGACTGAAGAATAAATATTGGTGCAATATAGGGAACGCCGTTTATGTTGACCGACGATGACCGTTAAAAGCTAACGTGGCGGGGGAAATGAATTTTTTGCTGGCGTGACCCGCTACATAAGCGCGTCACGTCAGCAAAAAAGTGCCATATAAGCGCGCCATGTCAGCAAAAAATGCCACATAAGAACGTCATATCAGCAAAAATTGCCACATAAACGTGCCACGTCAGTAAAAAAATTCATTTCCCCCGCCACGTCAGCGTTTAACAGGCAACGTCGGTCAACATAAACTCCGTTCCCTATATATATTGCACCAATATTTATTCTTCAGTCCCAAAATTGAGCCCGGAAATACTTGTTAACTCTATGTGCTCCTGGAGTAGTAGTTTGAACCCATTTTTGCACCTTTACCCTAACATTTTCATCAATTCAATCTAATAAGCTTAAAAATACAAGATATATCCATATTATATGAACCCAAATTACGAATTCAACTTTTTTTTGTTTTTTCCCATATGTCCATATATCCTATACTTTTTTTTTGAAATCATATATCCTATACTTAAGATGGTGCTAGAGAAGATGATAAGCTCACACTACAAAAAGCGGGGCTCTTATCGGCGTTTTATTTGGCCTCGAATGGGCGAAATTTTCCGGCGGAATGACGCTACGGCGTTTTGGCAAAACGCCTATAAATATGCCGTGGGAACGCGACACATCGGCGTTTTTCAAAACGCCCATAAGGGGGTAAAACGCCGGAAACAAAACCCAGGGAAATAATATAATATTAGCATATCGGCGTTTTACCCAAAACGCCGATGTGTGATATAATATAATGTTATTTAATTCACACACACCGGCGCTTTCCCAAAATGCCGGTCCGAGTTTTTTCAAAAAATAAAAAAAAACCATTTTTTGTTCTAGTTGTTTAAAACCAGGACGAAAAATGGTAAAAAATGAACAAAAGATAAGCACCAAAGTGACAATAACAATAATAGACATAAATATAAGGAATAAAAAACATAATTCAAAAAACATGATACATAAATATATATAATCAAACAACAACAACAATATGTAAAAGAGAAACCATAAGATCAAACAGATATCAACATTACAAAAGAAATGTCACCAAAAACCATAAAATAAAAAACAACAACATTGAAGGGGAAAGACGAATGAGAAGAAAAACAAGAGAAAATGAGCGACATACCTGAAGGAGGGAGGAACTATTTATAGGGAACAAAGGTGCGGACCAGCGTTTTGGGAAAATGCCGGTACAAAAAAAATTAAAATATCGCATATAGGCGTTTTGCAAAACGCCCATATGTATTTTAACATTAAATAATGCATATAGGCGTTTTGTCAAACGCCAATATGTATTATTTACATTAAATAATGCACATAGGCGTTTTGGCAAAACGCCTATATGCATTTTTGCAAAACGCCTATATGCATTAAAAAGTAATAAAATGCATATAGGCGTTTTGGCAAAACGCCTATATGCATTAAAAAATAATAAAAAGCATATAGGCGTTTTGCAAAACGCCTATATGTGATTTAATTATTATTAAATCGCATACCGGCGTTTTGATCAAAACGCCTATATGCTTTTTTCCTGTAAAAAAAATAAAAAATGTCAGGCGCCTCTTTTTTTCAAATAAAATACCAAAACGCCGATTGGTAAACGCGGGAAAAAAGGTGGGAAGTGCGCACCAAATTTAACGGCGTTTCAGTTAGGCGTTGTACTCAAAACGCTTATATGTACATGCGGATAGGCGTTTTTCATCAAAACGTCGGCATGCGTGCGCCGGAATGGGCCGTTTTTTTTGTAGTGTCATAAAGTCGCATGAAAGATGCTTTTGGTGTGTATGTGAGAATTCAAAAGTTATTAAACATTTCTCCATTGGACACAGGACCACATGATCACATATGAATGTATGTATTGCTTTCTTTTAGTTTACCTATTAATTGACTAACCAAGACTTGCACGACAAAGGGCCACCGGCCGTCCATTAATTAATTAACAACTCACTAAGTGTCCACACCTTACACCTTCATCCATATGCGACAACTGCGTAAGAATCTGCAACACGCTTTCTTCAAACCCGTTTATATATCGTTGCAAACATCAATCATTACTACACTATTCTATCCAGTTGTTTTTACTTTTAATATACCATTATTCATTCGTTACTTAACGTAACTGGGGGGGACAGAGTAGGTTAATTAGTTGAGGGTACCCATAACTGGGGGTGACCAACTCAAACTGTTTCTCTCGCACATGTCTTCTGGTTTAATCATATAATCATCATCAGATGTAGAATATGATCACTACTACAAAAATGGTAATTTAAACCACCATATTTAGACCACTTATATAACATGTGGTTTAAAAAATTTATTTAAACCACTTTTTTAATATATGTGGTTTAAAAAACTTATTTAAACCACTTTTTTAATATATGTGGTTTAAAAAATGTGATTATATAAACCACTTATTTATAAATGTGGTTTAAAAAGTATATGCAGTGGCAAATTTGTAAATATGAGAAGTCTTATTAGATTGTAAATATAAGCAAAGCCTTCGTTCTCTCTCGCGATCTGAATCAGAATCATCATCAAAGTCTTTGTTCTCTCGCCTTTGTTCTCTCGCGATCTGAATCAGAATCATCATCAAAGTCTTCGTTCTTGGCTCAATTTTGTTCTCTCGCGATCTCGTTCATTCTTCTCGCGAGCTGTCTTCGTTCCAAAATGTTTTAATTTCAGAAACTCGCCTGCGTTTCAGAAAATCACAAAAACTCGCGATTTTGTCTTCGTTCCAAAACCGTTTGATGGTCAAATGTCATAGAAAATCTAGCACAAATCTCCTCTGTTCGAACCAAGAGGAAGAACCAATCACAGCAGAAAAGGCACGCAATTCTTACCTTCATATATACCTTTTTCTTCTACGAGTGAGGAATATTTACTTCTATGCTAATGTTTTAATTTGAAGTTATGAATTTCCTTGATCTTTGCTTGGTTTGCTTATGGCAATGGCGTGTACTGTTTTGACCGTGTTTGTAATTATTTGTAGTGAAGTTATTATCTTGCAAGTCATTTATCCTCTATTCGCATATTTTCTTGTTTTGCAATTGAATGGCTCTGTTTGGATTGAATGGAAGTTTCAGGTTAAGAGATTTTTATGGTTGAAAAATAATTTTAATGTGACTAAAGCCTATTAAGGAAAGTTATCAGTTAATAGGTAGAAGAAATTGTGATTTTCTTTTTGTTATGTTTACTTTTGTTTGGCAATTTAATCTTTGGCTTTTGACTGAGTTTTAGTGCTTAAGTGTTAATCTTCTTTGGTCGTTTGATGGTCAGTTGGTAGGCTTTGGTCGTGCAATTACTGATTGTGGCCTTACTGCTTCCATTTATGATGTGATGGTAATAGTGAAATGAATTTGCATGTTATTGAAGAAAGTGTGTTTTTATGTTTTTGAAAAATCGGTGTTTTGTTTTGTGAGGTTATTTTGGTCAATTTGAATGCATAGGTATGGTTTGCTGATTTGCAGGTCATTCCTTCGTTGCGCAGATTGGGGATTGGGAAGTTGATAGTTAAAAAGAATGTTAGGTATTGTTGTTGCTCTCTTTTGTATAGCTGTTTAATGTTAATTTGAATAGGCAGTAAGTGTTTTTTGTTATCTCTGCATATTTGAATGCTTGTTGACTTGCTTCAATGATTTGGATCAGTTAATGTGTTTTGAGTTACTGACATGAACTAGGCATGAACTTAAGGTTTTATATGCTGGTATTGAGATTAGCGTGTTTGCCTGCTCTTTTTAGCTTCTTTATGAGTTTGACTGGGTCAATGTTTCCTGCAACTAGTACCTTTCCTGAATCTGCGTCTATGTTTACTGAATAAACCCCTGAAACAAAACAAAAGGCAAAGCATGAAACTTTAGTACGTTGAAGGCAAATCTGTCAATGTTAAAGTAATATATAAAATTGATTCCTTTAGCTGCCTACCTTGCCTTGCGCCATAATAGGGCCCATGTTATTGCTCTTGGCGCCTTTCTTTGGGCCGCTGCTACTTTCCTCGTTGCCTTCTCCTCCACCTTCTTTCAGGTAATTCTGAATTTTTTTAAATGTTAGGTTATCATTGATTTCAGCTTGAGCTGATGTTAAAAAGAGAAATTTATTTCTCTTTACTATGATCGACCTTACTCTTTTGATATCTTTGTTTTTTTTCCTATTTCTTCTTCTTGTTCAACTAACGAGGAGTGATATTCAATTTTGAATAGGAAGTAGAATGGCAGGATCTATACTTTGATAAAGCAACATTCATGACATCTGTTTATTTACTAATCCCTCAGTTTATAGACATATGTCAATGTTATAGGTTTATAGACATAAGTATATCCAACAAACATTTTTCAGTTTTCATACAAGTGCTTGCTGTTTGTTCTAAGTTATTGATTTCACACATTGTTTACTTATTGAGTATTTCCTTCAAGTAACTTGTTTGTGGTTCTCAAATTAGATTATAAGTAAAATTATAAGTAAGAAGCTAGCACTTTGAAAAGATTCAATACTTTATATGCTTAGTTATCTCATTAAACGAACTTAAAACTATCCTTTTTAAATAAAAAAGTGTAACAGAAGAATCATTATAATATACCTCAAGCAGATTTATGGGGTGATCCATGGGATCCAAATTCCTATGGGATCCAAGTTCCTTTTCTGTTTATGACTAATCATTATATTACTGTTTTATCTATTGCAGTTAAGTAACAGAAGCCAGCTGATTATCAGTGGATTGAGTAAGATTTTCTTCTGATATAATTGAATACTACCTCCTTTTGTTTTTAAAGTTGTTAATTGTTGCTGGAAAAATGTGTGAAATTAATTGTGATTAGGTGTCTTGAAAACATGGAAGACCATAAATATATAAAGTAAATGAAAAAATTCCCACTAATCTTCAACAAACTGGTTAATGGCAGCTCTAATATTGGTCAACTTTGTTATGCACGTAAGGTGTTTGGTGAATCTGGTTCATCTGATCATACATTGTGTCTTGCCATGTATATGTTAATAATGCTTTCTTATTCAGAAGTGGATCAATAATGAGATATTTGCACTCAGTTAGTTTTTTTTTCTAATCACTAAAAAAATACTTGATCAAATAATGGTTGAGTATACCTAAAGCTGTTTGATCTTGTAACCATTAACTAATTATTTGATCTTTTGTAGAGCTATGAGGACATATCAAATTACTGTTTTGGAAAAGCATTCACACGAGGTGAAAAACACCAAATGGATCATACCGAAAGTAAGTTTATCTTCACATAAAATTCTTTTTTTTGTTAATTAACTCTAGGTCTTTTTTGTACTAGCTTAACTGGGTCCGTAAATATTATTCTTCACTGAACAGAATGCTTATACAATGGATATGTTTTTATATAGTGTCGTAGGCAGCCTATGGATACCAATTTATGTGGGTTTTATGTGCTAAGACACATGATTAATATCATCTTTGAAGGCAGGACTGAGTTTACCCAAAAGGTAAATAATAATTTCATGAAATTTTGTTGAATAAATTTAGTGTTTTGGATTTCCATATTTTACTAACATTTGTCTTCATTAAATCAGATGTTTGATCAAGTTGATCCTTTTGCTGAAGAAGATATTGAGTACATTCGCAAGTGCTGGAGCGAATTTTTTCTTGATCTTCTATGAGAAGGAAAAGAAGGTTAGCTCTCAATGATGGTTAGCTCTCAGTTTTTGTTTACATGAAAATATGTTGTGACCTTATATTTGAGCTATGGAGTTGTTTGTGATGCGTTGATCACTATGAATTAGCCTCGGTTATAAAAGATTTTTTTGTCCATTTGCTTCAGTATGTCACTGTTCATTTAAGCTGTATGTTGAATTTTTGGGTGGTATTTGGAAGGTCTGATTTCTTTTTGTCATTTTATTTTCTGAGCATGGTGTATTTCTAATTGTTTGTGAGATTTTATTGTTCCTCTTCCTTTTTTGCTACACTGTTCTGTTCGGACAGGTGGTGTTAACGGAGGATTTGTTGGTTTTGTGCTTGGGTTAGAGTTATATCATGTGTAATGGAAGTTCTCTGATGGTGATGATGATGATGATGATGATGATGAGAAATCTTTGTTCCTTCTTCTTTTATGTGTGCATGTATTCAGAGGAAGGGGAATTTATGGCTTCAGTTTTGGGTTGATTATATGTGAATTTCTGAAGATATGATCTTAAATGAGGATTAATATTGATCAATTGCTAGGGCGTATGTATTCTGGTCTCTTGTTGCTTGTTAATTGTGAGAAATAAAGTTTTTTAAGTTGGCTTACTCTGTTGTGATTTTGTTATGGTGATATTTTTATGTCAAAATAAGTGATAAATGTGTGCTCTGGTATGGTTCTTGACAAGTTAGCATAAGAAGGGCAATTTTCTTTCTGATCGTCAGGATTATCATTCTGCACTTTGAGTTGCTTTATTTGTGAATTTTATGTTCTGTTGCTGTTAATATTCTGTTGTGAATGGTAATTGGAGTTAGAGAATTCAGTGGTGATGTTAAAATAGGTGATAAATGGATGCTTGCTGAAAGAGTTAACACTAATAGTTCACTGGCTTTGCTCCCTTCTCAAGCCTAATATTTTAACCTGCAATTCTTCTCACCCTTTCAGAATTCTGAGCCTCCATGGCGTCCAAGGTGAGGCATTTCAAGGTGCAAATGCGGATTCTTCCTTTCCTTTTCTGGTCTACAAGAAGCTTCTGTTCTCCGTACTACTCTGTAAATTTCCGTGATCTCTTGGTGTATTGATTATGGCGCCAAAGGCTAAAAGTATATCAGCTGAACCAAAATTGGTCGAGAGACAATTTTGTGTTATGTTAAGTACTGGATAGTGGACCTGGATGTACAAGACTCAATGTTGAGTGTATTGTGAATATCCTCAAGGATTTGAAGTGTGCTGGTACACGTGGAGTGAAGCACTTGCGCATAGGTGGCCTATACAGTACATGTTTGCACACTTGGCTTAAATATTCCTCTTGTTTCATATAACATCAGCTTTGTACAAAGAGATGAGCTCATGAATTTCTCTTTGTTCACTTTATTGTTAGACTCATGTAGACTTTTAAATTTACATTGTTGGAAAACATAGTTTTCAAATTGTAACTAGAATGCTTTGAATTTTTCGAATGTATTATGTTATTATGATTTGTTAGTTTTCTTTCCATTGGTTATCAATCGACATGCATATATATATATATATATATATATATATATATATATATATATATATATATTGAATAGTATATGTTTTTAGACTATATTTACATAAGAAGAGGTCTTAAAAAATATTTTTTTTAAACCACATTTTTACAAAAGTAGTCTAAAAAGTATGTTTTTTAAACCACTTTTTTATGTGGTTTAAAAAAGTCATACTTTCTAAACCCCCTTTTTCTAAACCACTTTTAAATGTGGTTTAAAAAGCCTTTTTCATGTGGTTTAAAAAGTCTTTTTTGTAGTAGTGTGATGATTCATTCATCCCCTTCTATGCCCCTTAGAGCTGAGTTGGTCACAATCTTTTTCCATGAAGAATGATGACTAGTTACGTTCGTTGTAGTTAATGGATTAAGAGACAAGTGAATAAAAAATTAAAATGTTAAATGATTAATTTTCTCTTTGAATATATGTATTCAATAGAGATTTCAAAAAACAAAACTATAAATTTTGGCACTAGGATGATATTCGATTCAGGTCTTACATATACTATATAAAGCAAATATCTCAATTTTCTGGTATGTTTTGGACATAAGAGATTGGATTAAAGAGTAAAAAAAACAAATTAGAACCTTCAAATCATTGAACGGTGAAATCATTTTTCGTTGTCTTCATTCTGCTTTCTAGTATTTGTTGATGTGTTTGATGAGAAAGAGAACCATTTTCTTTGCTTATTGGAGGGATGAGGATAACTAATTGTTGTAGTGAGACATGTATTTAAAATAATCAAAAATTGTGTTTAATGAAGAAAAATAATTTTTTAAAAAAACTTATAGTTAAAAGAGATTATTTTATTTTAAATCCTGAACAATTAAACTAAATATTCTGAATAAATATGGATTTATATAAAAGGTAAACAAAAATTAAATGTGAATATGGACCATCCAAGTGCTCACGAGCACTGTAACTGAATGATAAAAAAGTCTTATGTATATATGATATTGCTTACACACACACACACTTTTATCATGGAGGGAAAATATAATGCTTAATTACATTGAATTAACCTGGATTGAATAAAAAAAATATGTATATATGTTATAAGACCTATATATAGATTCAATGTCTTAAGGTTGTTCTTTCATCGATATGTTGTCTCTATTCCAATTGTAAATGCATAACTCAACCAAGTTTGTATCAAAGGGGAATCTTTTGATGATATGAATTAGTTATAAATAATTTTTACTTTTAATTAAGTTTTGATATTGTATTTAGTCATTACATTAGCGTTCTATGATGTTCTCTGATTCTCTCCACCCACCGTAGAAACATAAATATAAGTCAAAATTATCATAAATATAATGCCAACATATTCCTTATCATAAATCAATTTTTTAAAATAAAAATTGTGTCTAAATATAAGTTACCTTATTAGAAGTCATTTTAACTTTAAAAATTTTTGTTGGAAACAGAGGAAGAAGAGAGATGTGAAAATATTTATAAATGAAAATAGAGGCAAACTTTGAATAGAGGTAGTTTTAGAAAATTTTATTGTTTTAAAAAGTATTTAATGTGACTAACAATTTCTCATACATATGTATGTGAATTTAGTTAAAGTGGACTTGTAATAAACTAGAAAGTAGTTTATATTATATCATTTATAATGGATAGTTGCTTATGGTTATTATTAGGTGCCAAACCAATTTGACTTATCCTCTATATATATATATATATATATATATAAACATACATACATATGGATATTGATAATGGAGGTTATTTATTAGGTACCAAATATATTTGACTTATACTATATATATATATATATATATATATATATATATATATAAACACACGTTATCGATATTTTCTTGTAGTGTAAAATTTCCTCTTTTTCTCGCATTCCACTACCACAGATTACCCCATTTACATGCGCTTATTTTGGGCCTCTATATACGCTTATAAAGCGCATGTAGAGGGGGCGCTGGTAAAGGCTCTACATGCGCTTAAAGCGCATGTACAGCTATATTTTTTTTATTTATATATTCATTTACATTTGTCACCTGTATACACGTAATTCTGCCACTGCACCAATGGGGTATACAAATAAGTAGCACGTGGCTGATTAAGAACCAAAATGTACCAGAAACATTTACATTTACTCAAAACCTAATAAGTCACCAGAACTTGTTTTCACTTATATATAAACATCACCAAAATATATATGCACTGCCAGCCCACCAAAAGAAGTTTACCTCATAATTATGCACGGCCATTGCACTAAAAGAAGATCTACCTCATCACCAAAATATTTGCCACTTGCCAAAGAATCAAAAAGATATGAACCTACATGAAAGAATAGTATAATATCAAAGATGAACTAATAAACAAGCCACAATTGATCAAAAGTCAAAACGAAATTCCTTCAAGGATGTCCATAATATAAAACTACCAATTCCTAAGTAAGACTACATGCAGCAAAGGATCATATGTACCTCAACGCCACAAATGAAAATGATCTCAAGTAAAGGCACCAAAAGGGATATCATCAACCTACATGAAAAAATAGCATTAATATCATAAAATAAACAAGCATGTTATTCATAACAAAATTTCATCAAGACATATCCACATTTTTTATTCAAGTAATATATGAAGATACTTTAGTAAAACCTAATAAGTAGCACGTGGCTGATTAAGAACAGGTTCAACAATGGGGTATACAAATTTGCTCTATTCTTCAATAACTTCTCCAACTTGCGTCTTGGAGAGGCTGTCGAAACGACAGTCTTCATAATACTGGGTGGACAGAAACACGTCAGATCAGTAGCAATTAAATTTAAGTGAGTTAAAAGTAATCCACACATACAAGCAAATATGTGAACAAATTAAACAAGTTTTAAACTAATGGAAAATTTAAGAACTTACCCTTTCTGGGACCTCCAGTTGATCATGACTGACAATATCTTTCATGAATTTCATAACATAATACCCACAATCGTTATCATTCGGTTGGAATGGGCACTACAACAAAAAAACCACAAATGTGTTAAAAGACTTGTATATGATTACTGTCCATAATTCAAATCATTGTTTTAGCGTGTATAATTAACCTGAATTTTGAGCCAGTCATATGCTTTGGAGTATTTCATTTTTTTACTGGACCTACAAGAAGTGATCACGCTAAAGTCGAGACAAATAAAATTAGTAAGAGTGACATTTATAAATGAGTTAACATAATTTAGTAAGGTTAAATCATTACCCATTGATAAACCTTATATACGAAGGTCTATTTTCAGGTTTACCCGACCTAATAGGATCCAGATAGTACACCACAGGCTTTGATGCAACGGAATTGAATGCAAGGAGAACCCAATGATTCCTAAAATGTGATTAACAGTTATATACATGTAAAATTTGAAAAAATAAAACAAATTATTAATGACGAGTAAGAACTTACGATACATTCACTGGGGCTAGAAACAATGTTTTATCTGAAGCACCTCTTTCCAGACGTTGTTTCACGTCACCTTCATCCCAATAGCTGGTTGTTTCAGTCAGCATTGAGGTTGTACTTGGATTTATGAATGCGAAATTGACATTTTGCCCTGGCACAATTATTTCATCATGCAAATACCTATACAAAAAACATATCAACACATACAATTATTGTAATTTAAATACTAATAATGACAATGTAAGAAACCACAACAGTATAAAAATAAATTCAACATTACATACTTGATCCATATGTTGATAGCTGACGCACTAATCCATGCCTGATTAACCACATCCATAATTACTTCATTACCAAGCTGCTCAGTGACACTCTTGTAATAAATTGTCCTTGTTAATTTAACTTCGATTTGTTGTAAATCAGGTAATTGGTTTGCCAAGTTCTTTAGTTTGACACGGAATGATTCAGAGGGATGTGGTTGGGTGACACGAGTAGGAGTTGGCTGATGCGGTTGGGTGACACGAGGAGTAGGAGTTCGCTGATGCGGTTAGGTGACACGAGGAGTAGGAGTTGGCTGTTCAAGAAATATGTCAATAAGTTCTTTTACAAAATGAGTGCTAGCTAATGTAAATCCATTAGTAAATAATTACCTTCAAACTCTTTTTCCGAGGTTTAGTCAGAATAGCAGAACGTGGCTGGACATCATGGTGGACTCTTTTCCCCAATTCCTTCTGTTGTTCTTTTTCCGACTGTAAAATATAGTAAGTAAGCAATTAGACATATACTAATTAAATCCCTTTATCTATTATATATTAATTATAACTAACTAAATAATCACCTCTGATTGAAGAACCATCCACTTTTTGGGCCATGCCACAAAAGAGCTTATTGCGTCAACGACCACGTTCATTCCATCAATGGGATACGGCAACAGTGCATTATCCGTAAGAGAGATGTGGATGGACACCCTCAGCGTGCCTGCAGGAAGAGGCGAATTGTGCAATATTTTGCTCCCATCATTGAAGACATAAGCCAGAGCAACCGGGACATTCCAGGACAAATCAGAAAATAGTTGACAGTAAGACTCTCCCTACAAATGAATGTTCACCATCAATTATGAAGTAGCAATTCATAAGAACATTAAAATTTAAAAGTAAGAAGCATAACGATTACCTCTGGAATGGGGGCACGTTCCATTGTACAACTATAGTTCTCCATGACCGGGCTTTCGTGAGCCGATGGAGCATGAGATTAATGGCCTGATGCCTGACCTCGCTCTAATCAAATCTCATTAACTTGTTCTTGCAAGTCTGCATACAATTCGAACAGGACCTTGTACTGCTTCTGCAATGTGGACGTTTAGTGGCTTTTCAGCTTCTCCTTAAAAACTGTGAGGGCAAAACACCAAACCCTTTGCCCCTGACATGACCTGTACTTTCTGGGAGGCCAAGTGTTCGGCCAAGCAAGTCATCTTGGCCATGGGACGGGATTTCTCCTGATGCACCTTGCTTTAGTTCAATCTGTAGGAAGGAAATGATAATTATTGGTTATGTATCAAGCAATATAAGAAACTGAAAATATAACCAAGAAAATGACTTACTGCTCGATCACGAGCAGCTTTAACGGAATCATGGGGTATGGTCTCCTTCTTTGTATGACCTTCCAACCACAAGTCAAAGCGATCTACTTTGCGATTAGGGTCAGCAGTCAACTGTAACCGAAAAATAGGTTAACATGAATTAATTATAGGAACATTCATTTATATCATTAATGAAAATGTTAACGTACCATTTCATTCTCTAAATCAGCATCTTATTTCTACCACGCATATAAGGGTATAGATTGTTTCCTGCTGATTGGCTATTCTTTTCGCTGACGGAGCGAAACTCCTCTGAGCGTCGCACCTCAACGAACTCATCCCATTGCTGCTGCGTAATCACATCATAGAAGTCTACTGGACGCTTGGGAACAATATCACCATCAACATTTCGCAAAAAGTATATGCCTAGATGGGATCACCACCATCGGGCCATTGACGCTGCTTTCTTCAGCACATAATCTTTGGCACCCTCACAGTCCGCTAAGTCAAAGGCAGTCTGTAACAAATGAAGTACAAATTTGTAATCATAACAACTCATCCAACTAAAGATTTGTATTGAACATAGTTGCATGAAAAGTTGCTTACCAAAACTTCTTTCCAAATAGCGTTTGTTTTGGCTGGGGGCAAATATCTCCAATCTTTTAATGTGATTGGGACAGTGTTCCGAACAATCACTCCAATATAGGCGATTAATAACTTACTTTCTCTTTCAATTGGTTGATTCTCCTCATTCCATCTTACTTTGATCTTAATCCCCTTATGTCTTAGTGAAATAACTTCTTTCATCACCGTCCTACCACGTTTCACCAATTTCTTTGTTTCCTCCCTCCCTTTATTGTAGTCTACAATGGGCTCATTTTGTCCCTCATTGGGCTGTGCCACCTCGTCCCGGTCGTGATCTTGTCCCTCCATTATCCTGTAAGAAAGAAAAACCAGAAAAAATTCAATAATATGAATACAATGATAAAATGAAAATAAAACAAATAAATTGCAATACATGAAAAATCATTTTTTTGTGGCCCGTATTCTTTTTCTCTGCTGATAACGAATAACAGCTACTCGCTTTCGCTTTCTCTTTGAGTTTATGAAAATTCCTTCTCTATGATCACGTCTTAAATAAAAAGGTTCATCGTTAAGACCATTTTCTGGTGCATCAAATTCTTGTAAGATTGATGTGAAGAATGAAGATTCGTTCTCATTCGAATAATTCATATCTATTTCAGTACTTTCATCATCAACAGGATCAACATGATTTCTGTTCGACTGCATGACTATCGACCAATTCTTCTTTGAAGGATCTGCAATGTAAAACACCTGTGTAACAAGAGACAGTAAAATGTAGGGGTCGTCCTTATATCCAGCTTTGGAAAGGTCAACCGACACAAATCCAAACTCATCGATCCGCCGTCCACCAGAATTGTTAACCCATTGACATTTGAAGACAGAGAATCTTAAACCGGAGTAATCCAACTCCAAGATGCTTTCAATCACCCCAAAGTATGCCATCTCCGCATATATTGGATTTGTATCTTTTGCACTGGATACATGTCATCCCTCACCAACCACTGTGACTCCACTATTCTGCATTCGGCTCTTCTCATCATGGGCTTTAGTGTAGAATGTGTAACCATTGATTGCATAGCTCGTATAAGAAAATGCTTTTAAAGACGGTCTCCGTGACAACCAGTACAATTTCTCACACACTGACCCATCGTCTAGCTCTAACTGACGGCGAATCCGTCCATCAAACCAATCAATGAAATGTTTGTTGTGCTCTCTTGTGATCAAACTTTCATTTCTATCACCGTGTGCGAGTCGAAGAAGATTTTTGTGCTCTTCAACAAAAGGTTCTATCTCGCTACTATTGTGGAGAACATGTAAATGAGCTAACTCTCTGTCAACATTTGAAATGTTAACTAATATGCTTGCACTAATCCCTTTACCCTTTGATCGACCATCATGACGAGACCTTGGCATACCAACAGGTTCAACACTAGATAAGTAATCAGCACACAAATCACTTGCTTCGTCCACGATATATCTCTCAGCGATACAACCCTCCGGTCGATATCTATTTTTGACATACCCCTTCAACACTTTCATGAAACGCTCAACCGGGTACATCCATCTCAAATATACTGGGCCGCACAGTTGAACCTCCCTGACCAAATGTACTGCAAGATGAACCATAACATCAAAAAACGAAGGGGGGAAGTACATTTCGAGTTCACACAGGATGAGCACAATCTGCTTTTGCAAACCACGCAACATTTCGACATCAACAACTTTACTACAAATGGCCTTAAAAAACTAACACAACTTAGTGATCGTGCCCCGCAGTTTCTTCAGCAAAATGTTTCGTATGCCAACTGGTGACAATCATGTGTTTTGAGGTTTTTCAACTTCAGCTCTTTCATGGACACAAGATTCTTAACATTTGAGGAATAACCTTCTGGCACTTTGATTCCATTGAGAAACTCAAAGAACACTTTTTTCTCCTTTCTAGAAAGGGTGTAGGCCGCTGGAGGTAAATATGTGAAGTTTCCCTTTTGAACAGGTGCTAACTCTTTCCTGATCCCCATTTCTTGCATGTCTAATCTCGATTTAACACTATCCTTACTCATTTCCCTAACATTCAAGATCGTGTCAATTAAGTTATCAAATATATTTTTCTCCACATGCATCACATCAAGAAAATGCCGAACATATAATGACTTCCAATACGAGAGTTCGAAGAATATGGACCTCTTCTTCCAACCACTCTCTGCCACATTTGTAGCGTTAGGCTTGCCAAAATTGTTCTCCAACACTTCTACCTTCTCAAACAATTCATCCCCTGTTAAAATCGGAGGTGAAGTACTTTATTCTGAGTTACCATTGAAAGCCTTTTTCCACCTTCTCCAAGGATGGTTTCTCGGTAAGAACCTTCGATGCCCCATGTAAACATTTTTCTTACACCGAGCCAGCCGAATCGAATGGGTACCAGTTTCACATATAGGGCATGCACCATACCCTTTGATCTTATATCCAGACAAATTACCATAACCTGGGAAATCATTTATTGTTCCAAACAACAGGGCTCTCAACGTAAAGTTTTCTTCACTGCAAGCATCAAACACAATTTCACCTGTGTGCCACAAATGATTCAGGTCTTCTATTAATGGAGCCAAGTACACATCTATATCATTGTCAGGCTGACTGGGCCCACCAATAAGCATCGAAAGCATCATAAATTTGCGTTTCATAATCAAATTTGGGGGGAGGTTGTAATTCATCAGAATGACAGGTCATGTGCTCTAAGTAGTATGTTGAACCCCATGCGGATTGATTCCATCACTTGCCAGTGCAAATCGCAGGTTTCTTGGTTCTTCACTAAACTTTGGGTACATGTAATCAATTTTCTTCCATTGGGGGCTATCCGCAGGGTGTCTAAGCTTGTTGTCTTTGATCCTCTCATCCTCGTGCCATGTCAAACGTTTCGCTGTGTCCTTATTACTATACATGCGCTTCAGTCTTGGAATTATCGGAAAGTACCACAAGACCTTGGAAGGACTTTTGCCATTCTCCCCATATCGAGAGACTTTGCACTTCAGACACTTATCCAACGACGCATACTCATTCCGGTATAAGATGCAATCATTGGGACATGCATGTATCTTCTCATATTTCAAACCGGTAGCGAGGAGAATTTGCTTTGCATCGTATGTTTTTGAAGGGAGTACATTATCCTTTGGCAAAGCATCCCGCAGAAAGGTAAGCAGTGCGGTGAAACTTGCATTACTCCAACCATAATGAGCCTTTAAGTTGTACAATTTAACCACTGCGCGCAATCTTGAGTATTTACATCCGACATACAACGGTGTCTCTGCATCACTCTTCAACTCTTCAAATATTTCTGGGTTCTCCTCACCCACAACTTTCACCATTTCTTCAAGACAATCCTCGTCACTCTGATCAATGACATCATCCGAAGCACTACTAAAATCATGTTCACGATCACGACATTCAACCTCATCGGTCTCACCGTGCTTTGTCCATCGTGTATAAGATTGATCAATCCTATTACATATTAAATGATTCAATAGGCCCATGAGATCGACACACTTTCCATTCAAACAGCGGACATAAGGGCACACAATGTTGTTAATATCGCATGCATGAGCAGCTGCAAATTCAACAAACTCCTTTACTCCATTTATATATTCACTTGAAGTTCGGTCACAACGCATCCATTTTCGGTCCATGACCTACTAAAGGAGAGTAGCAGTGAGATGGTAGATTACACTCTATACAGTTGCTATGCATGGAAAACACATTGTCTAAACCTTTTGCCAGAATAATGGCGAAATAAACATACCTAGGCTCAATGCCAGCTTTTCCAGTTTGAACAGTCTACTACCGTTTTGGGCAAGAAAAGAAAAAGCAAACTTAAACACATAATTCTGGGCATCTTAAGACAAAAAAGGAACCTTTTAAAAGCAAAAACATCACTCTAGACAATCAAACAACTTCATTGAAATAATAAATAATCATCAAAACATAATGAGAAAAGGGTAAGATTTACTCATGTTACATACCTTAATTCTTGGAATTCTAGAGAACTAGAGTTTTCCCATCAACTAGTGCTTTCCTACTAGACAGAATTCTTCCAATCACCTGTGCATAATTATTAAACTCATCACAAGAAGACCCTGCAGGTATGAGGGATGATTATATAAGCAGAATGACATAATAAACAAAAATTTTCAAAACAATATCTCTCTCATCAATTTCAAGTTGAAGCAGCAATCTTGAGTTGCAATATATTAAATCAGCAATTGTAAGTTTGTGACAAACCCTATATGGCACATCAATATATAACTAGAGCCTCAGTCCACCATTTTTAAAAAACAAGATACATTAAGCCAAGCATATAACTTATAAATTGATATTATTTTGGGCATCTCAGTCTCTAAAGCCATATTCTAGACAGACCACGACTTAAATCCAGTAATGAAAGAAAACATTGAATTCGCACAACACAACATATCATCAAGAAATGAGCATAACCAACTTGATAAATATGATGACTCCAATCAATGGAACTCCAATCCCCAATTCTAGAGTGGTCCTTAATTTTTTCTTGTTATTACAGTATTAGGAGGCCCATAATGGCCCAAACTGAGGCTTACGGTTTTAATATCACAAACATGCAAGTAGAAAAATAGCACAGGCTAGAAGACTTGACCTGAGAGAGAACTGAACAGAGGCAATAGAGAGAGGCAAAAAGCAATGCTAGGCGGCTCCTATATGACCTGTAAGCAATGGAAGCCAATAAGGACCGAAATTCGCAAAGTCATTCATCATATAATATGAACCCAAGAGGGAAAAAAATAGGTGAGAGGTGAGATCCCTATAATATGTTTATAGGGATCAAATAGGTGAGATCCATATAGGGTTTGAAGTTGAGAATATAAAGCATTGGGAGAGGCAATTGCTTGAGCTTATGAAAGAATTATTGGATTAAATATATATAGATTTTCCTCTGTTCTCCTTAATTTGTATCTAGTTATTGGGAAGATCATAACAGTGTTTTCCCACTGTCCTTTCAATTGGGGTAGCAAAATGTTAATAATAACCAAAACACACTACAATCAACACCAAGTATCTTTCTTTCCCATTCAAAAGGAAACTAGCTGCAAAACTAGATTGTGAAATTCAATAACTAGCTGAAACTTCTATCATCAAACCTATCATAGCTTTTAAAATTCACTTCGTTCAACAAATGCAATTAAAAAACAGAACTAAGTCAAATCATTAGTAACTCAAATCAATAATGCTAGAACCATCACAGAAAAACAGAACAACAATCACTTACTGGTTACATATCAATTGACTAAGTCAATGAAATAAGAAATCATATTTTTCATGCGTCCCAAAAATAAAAAACAAATTCTATTATAACAATCTATTCATACAACTTCCAATCCAATTCAAACAAACCATCATGCATTAGTATTTTTCCTTCCCAATGTTAGATTTCCAAATTCACAACATGAGCTAAACATGTGAAACCACACACCTAATTAATATTTCAATATGAATCAAAACTGAACCTTACATATATGACCAAAACAATTATTATCTTACTTTTATAAAACATTGATCCCAATCAAAACCTCCTCTTAGGAACCCATTCAGTCAACGAATGTAAGAGAACAAGAAAAATATCAACAATCATGATAGTCAACAAAATCCCAATCAATCAAACATTCAGTTGTTGACTCTGAATTTAATAAGTTACTATATCAATCTATTAGGTGTTTTGATAATAAGAAAAGAACCTTTCTAGCTCAGTCCAAACAAACATTACCAACAGAAAAACCCTAAAAGCAGAGTAACAAACCCTAAAAAAATGAACCTTTCTTGCTCAGTTAAAACAGAAAAATCAAATGTAGAGTAACAAAGCTAAGACAGAGCAATCAGAGAAATCATAATCAAATTAAAACAAAGCAAAATCTAACACTAAACTGAAGCAAGGCAGAAAGCATGAAGTTGTTCGCGAAGTCACAATAAAAAAGAAGATAACTTCAGAGAAATCATAATCATACACACGCTCAGTTTGCAAAGGCTTTTTGAGTGAGGGAAGGATCATCGATGGTCAGGGAAGCATCGCACAGGCAAAAGAAAGAAGCTTTCGATTTTGAGTAAGGGTGGCCGGCGACAGCGGTGATGGTCGAGACTGTGGCCGGCGATAGTGGAAGGCCGGTGACGGTGGAAGGAAGCGAGGTTGGGGATGGAGGAGATTTGGAGAAAGAGTATTGAGAATGAGGAGATTAATAAGTGATTAGGGATTAGGGTTTCATTTTAGAACTTGAGAATGAGGAATGCTACTACATACTCTGTGAGCGCGCTATAGAGTGATCAGATATAGGAAGGGAACTCATAAGACAAAGGCGCGGGAAATTTATAATTAAAATTCAATACATGCGCTTTATGCGCATGTACAGGGGCTAATATTAATTTTTAATAAAACAATTACACATCATAGAACTTAGACTAAATTTTTGTTCTATATATATATATATATAATTCACATCAAAATAATAATAACATCTCACATTTGTGACATTGTTTCTATTGAATATTATTTTAAATCATAGCGTTTAAATTGAATAATCTGATTAATCAGGGAAATCAAGCACTGAGTTATATAATGTTTTAAAACATAATTATCTAAGCATTATCAAGTTTTTCATCATTTTATAAATTGAATCAACTTTTTTCTTCAATATTATTTTATAAATTCCATTTTATAAATGAAGTTAAACATTAAAATAACACCCCAATGTGGTTCTTGAACTTTTAAACCTAAGCACACAAGCATGTGAGTACGTAGCTTATGACATCTGTGGATGAACTCTCAAGGGAGGTAATTAGGGTTTCTAAAACCCTACCTTTTTTTTAATAATTATTCACTATCACCATATATTTCTCTAGTTAATCCTAAAAATACTCAAATTAAATAACAAATTCTAATAACCCCTCATATTCAAATTAAATCCTAAAACCCAATTAAATCTCCACTCCTAACAATTTTCATAAATTCCATATTAAAATTCTAAATAAACATTAAACTCTAATAATCATTATCATTATATTTTGTTTATTAATTATTTTTTTAGAATGTTACAATTCTCCTCACCTTTTAGGAATTTTGTCCCCAAAATTCAACTAAATCATACGAAGTCCCAATCGAATGATACAACATACAAAATCTCCTAAAACAATTTTCGCTAGCTTGATACTTTCAAGTCATTTGTCACTTCTCTCACAAAATCTCATCGGTCAAAGAAATCCTGAATATACTTAAATGATATCTCACAATAGCTCATCTCTTTGGTTATTTTAAGTTTATCAGCCTTTCGTTTAATCTCTATACTTATCGTATCATACCACACAAAATTCTAACATAGAAACCTATAATGACTATGAAGATTCACTACAACTTATTGCATCATTCCTCCTTTTGTTATTATCATTCCTTCCTCCTTTATTTTTTTTTTAAAAATAGAGAAATCAATCTTTATGAATAAATAGGTTCAACACTATTAAAATTTCATCAAATACTTAAAAATATTTTATAATTCAAAATTACTCTTAAAAATATGTTGAAATAGACAAGAATAATTGGTAAAAAAAATAGACAAGAATAAACATTTTTCAACTGAATACACATTAAAATATTTATAAAATAATCAAACTATAAGTTTTCAAATAAAACATAAATGAAATATGCTTCTATCTAGAAATAATTTCGAAAACAAAATATACTTCCAACATATAAAATGATTCTATCTCTTAGAACAAGTTTTTGAGCTAAGTGAAAAAGTTCAAATACATTAGGAAAGATGATGACATTTTTTTATATAAAAATAGAATATGGTTGCAATTTAAAGCAAAAGATATTATAAACATATATTACAAAATAAAAGATATAAACCTTTCCAATAACAAACCATGGAATGAGGAAAACGTTTTTAACTCAAATTTAAAATAATATTATTATTATTATTTTTTTACAAAAATAAGAACACTAGAATATCAATTCTTAGAAAAATATCATTCAAGGATCGGAGACAAATCAGTTAACAAACAAAAACAATATTGATTTTCTCTTTTAAGTATACCAACACTCAAAACAAATTCAAAAGTGTAAACTTGATTCTAAACACGACTTTATGAAAAAAAATAAATGAAATAAAATTTTAAAAATATGTCACTTGCGTAGAGCACAAAAAGATTCCAAAACTTCATAGATGAAACATTAGATTAATTTACGTAATTATATCATTATCCAACTTAACTCCTTTATTTTCTACCACCGAGCCTAGCAAACCATTCTTATCCAACAATTTTCTCTTCATGGTCCACATATTAATTCCAAATCATTCAAAACTACTATATAATCTCAATCATTCGTCCTTAATCAAACTATAACCTAAAACATGAGTTTCTCTACTATTTCGCACATCGGTAAGATTCTCAATTCATCCACCAGTACCTTGTAATAACTATAATATTTTCAAATGTTCAAAATCATTATCAAATCCCGACTCTAATCTCTTACTTTCAATAGTCATACTTCTCAAAGGTCTCCTGCAACTTTTCATCAGCACTAATATGCCTAAAGAAACCAACAACCTTAAATTTCTTTCAATTCTCTAAATCCATATCAAACCATAATATTCAAAACTTTGAATCTATCTAACTTCTTGTTCAACTAAATCCAACTTGTCCTACAATTTTCTCATATTCAGCATTTGGAGGAGGTTGCTGATTCACTAATTTATTTCTTTGACCACGTGTCATACTTCCTACTAACCTATGGAAGTAAATTGTGATAATTAGAATTTTCTATAATCGTGCCTATATAAAGGGAAAGGATCAGGGAAATTATTGCCACAATACTACAAATGCATATGCCATGTAAGAAACAATATAACCACTCGAGCAAAATACAATTTTACTTTCATGAAATACAATTCTTTTCAATATTTACTAAAGACATAATTCATTTTTTTTAAAGTAACCTTTTCAACTAAACCAAACTATAACATGTGGACTTGGTTGTAGAAGCTTCTTTCCAGTAATCCATGCTGCAGCCATAGTTACAAATATGATTCTATCTACTTCCTCATCCAATGACTATAGTTTGGTCGACCGTAAACCTAGGCTCTGATACCATCTGTAACATCCCAGCGTCTCACTCTCGAAATTGTCCGCTTTGGGGAATCCACACCCCTCACGGCTTTAAAACGCGTCAAGAGGGGGAGGTATTCAGACCTATATATAGCACCTTTTGTTCTCCTCCCCAGCCGATGTGGGACTTTACAATCCACCCCCCTTGGGGCCCAGCGCCCTCGCTGGCACATCGACCCGAGCCTGGCTCTGAGACCATCTGTAACATCCCAGCGCCTCGCTCTCGAAATTGTCCGCTTTGGGGAATCCTCACCCCTCACGGCTTTAAAACGCGTCAAGAGGGGGAGGTATCCAGGCCTATATATAGCACCTTTCGTTCTCCTCCCCAGCCGATGTGGGACTTTACATTTAATGTTTTTCACTATAATACTGCCTTTACATGCGCTTAAAGCGAAGCGCATGTAGAGCCTTTACATGCGCTTTAAGCGCATGTAAAGGCAGTATTTCCACATGCAAAACACCACAATGTGGTTCTCTAGCTTTTAAACACTTAAGATCAAAAGCATTAGTAGCTTTTGACATCTGAGGAGGAACTCTTATTCTTGACTTCTTGTTTTTCACTCTAGTACTGCCTGTACATATGTATTATTAACAATCCATAACACCCCAATGGGGTTCTCTAGCTTTTAAACACCTAGACCACAAGCATTAGTATCTTATGACATCTGAGGATGAACTCTCAAGGATCACTTAATGTTTTTCACTATAATACTGCCTTTACATGCGCTTTAAGCGCATGTACATCCCTCTACATGCGCTTAAAGCACATGTAGAGCCTTTACATGCGCTTTAAGCGCATGTAAAGGCAGTATTTCCACATGCAAAACACCACAATGTGGTTCTCTAGCTTTTAAACACTTAAGACCAAAAGCATTAGTAGCTTTTGACATCTGAGGAGGAACTCTTATGCTTGACTTCTTGTTTTTCACTCTAGTACTGCCTGTACATATGTAGTATTAACAATGCATATGAAAGGGATGGATGCACAAGAGGGGGGGTGAATTGTGCTACCAAATAAAAATTAAACAATAAAACACAAGGATTTATACTGGTTCGGTCTACCTGACCTACGTCCAGTTCTCAACCACCCAGGTTGAGTTCCACTATCCCCAGGTTTTACAAACGGGTTCACCTGGAACCTTTACAACCGCAAGTTTTAGACCGGGATCACTTGCAACCTTACAACCACAAATTTTACACAGGTTCACTTGCAACCTTACTGACTCACTCCCCCTTACAACCTACAAGGTTCAACCTTTACAAATAAAGGATTTTCTAAACTTAGTTCTCTTTAAGAACGGATAATGTTACACACTTAAGTACACTTAATGCTCTTAATAAATGAAGAGACTTAACTACAAAGAGTACAAGATAAGTAGATGAAAAGAACTCTCAATGCGTTAAATGCTCTCTTGCTTTTCTGGGCAGCTTTGAATGCTTGAAGGATATTCTCAGTTTCTCGCTCTAGATTTCTCCAAGATGTCAAAGTTGTCTTCATAAATGAAGATGAGCTTCCTTATATAGTCCTTAAGCATTCTCACTCTTGGTAGGTGGCATAGCCGTTTGAATATAGCTGTTTATCCCAAGTTACCGTTGGCTCATTTAATGCTCCATTAATGCTCAGCAGGGTTGACTTTGTTTTATCTTTGAAAAGTAGTTCTGACAACTCTGCTCTGCCAAAAAGCACTCTGACACTGCACTGCTCTGCTCTTGCTGAACGTTCTGACATTCTGATTGCTTGCGGAAGCAAATCCACATCCGGAAGCAACATCACTCAGTGCTGCACTTGAACGTTAGTCTAGCAATATATTAACATATAGTCACATGCAGTGGGAGTTCATTTAGTCTTAGGAAGTTCTCTTACTTCCAGAAGCAATTCCACATCCGGAAGCACTCCTACTGGACGTTGAGTTATGGCTTAGTGTTATACTCACTGACGCTCGGTGTTACCTAACCCAACAGGCAGCGCTAGTCATTAACCATCCGGAAGCAAATCCACATCCGGTTGCATCCTAACTTAGTCTCAAGGATTTTATACAACTAATGTTCCTAGACTGAGTTATGACTTAGTGTATTACTTGCTTCTGCTGGGGGATGAGTCGTTCATCCGCGAGCGCTAGTCCTAGTCCATCCGGAAGTAAATCCACATCCGGTTGTACTCTTACTTGTGGTTCTATATTAACCTAATTTTTCTTGTTCTTTCATATTTTAGTCTTCATCAAAACTTAAGATTCTAACATTCTCCCCCTTTTTGATGATGACAAACTAAGTTATCTAAGTTATCTAATCACGTTCATATTGAAGGAATTAATCAAATAAGAACACACATATGAACTCAAGGATAATCTTCATTAAAGAGCAAATTGATTACAAGTTAGAAATATAATAACAATCAAATTTACAGGTAATCAGATAACTATGCATGATAAAAAATATGAAAAGAAAAATTTCTAAGTTAAAATGTATGAGGGGTGTTTGGGCTCAAAGTTTATGTCTCATTTTCCTCTCCCTCTCTCTTTGCCTTTGTTCACACTCTTCTTGTAATTTGGCTAACTGGGCATCCTTCTCTCTCTGGTTAATCTCAGCAATTATACTCTGAAGCTCTGCCTCTTTCTTCTCCCTTCTGAGTCTTTCAGATTCAACGGATTCCTCAAAGGCTCTCTTCAGATCTTGAACCTCAATACCTAGGGAACCCAGTTGCATCGGAGAAGGGAACAACCTCGCCATTGGGATAATGGACAGCCTTAATTTTGACATTCCACACAGGAAAGTTGGGATCCTCCTCAACTTCCTTGGCTTTCCTTTTCCCTTTGCCTTTTCCTTTGCCCTTTCTTCTTTCTTGGGGAGCCTTGGCATTTGCTCTTTCAGCATCGAGGCAGGCCATCTGACCAAAGGTGATCTTGTCAGTCATTCCATACCTCTCGAACTCATCAGCAGTCATATCCTCTATTTCCAGTTTTACTTCCTTTAGTGGCGGAGGAACATATGATGCTTGAGAGGATGACTGAGTCTCAGATGCTTCCCCAAGCTGAGTGGGTCTCCCTGACCCATGCTCCTCAGAGTGATCCTCTTCTTCACTTTCTATAGGTTCAGAGGTATCAGTACCCTTTCTGGCAACATGCTTCTTCCTAGACTGGCTGTAGCTGACCACTAGAGGAGAAGGTGCAGAAGATGACTCAGAAGGAGGGATTGGCTTGACTATCACAATAGGTGGATGATTTTGCCTCTCCAACCCATACTTCATCATAATCTCTTCAATTATGTTTCGGCTAGGCACAGAGGGAGGAGGCTCAGCAGAAGAGGCTTTTGGCGCTGTTTCAGGCTGCTCTGGTTCAGACTCAGGCACAGAAGAAGAAGGCTCATCAGGTTGGCTGACTAACACCATCGCCCATTTAGATCTTTGCTCATCCAGGGGCTGCTGTTGCATATATCTCACTGCTTCCCCTCTGATCAGATACTCAACATTACCCATCTGCCTTAGATCATTTGCACGGCGGAGAGCAGCAGTGATGTCTTCATCTAGCCACAAGGAGGGTTAATTGAGGATTTCTCTCCCCCTTTTGGCATCATCAAGAAGGGCGAGGGCCAGGGAGGAAGGGTTGGGTGATGTGGAGGGTGGAGGTTCAGGGCCATAGGTTCTGGGTGGTGAGGTTGTGGGTGAAGAGGTGGGTGAGGTTTCTGGTGAAGGAGTGGGGCTAGGGAACCAGGAGGGATCTGTGAATAGGCCATCGAAGGGGTAGGTAGATGAATAAGGGGTGAATGGTATGTTTACCTCAGATAACCTCTGAAGGCGGGGGTAATCTCTTAGATATAAGTGACTGAGGGGGTGAATGGCAGTGTGGAAGCCAAGGTGCTCGGCCAGTTGGTTGGAATGGGTTGGGTTGGTGGATTGTGAGTGGTTGGGGGAGTTTTGGTGGTTGGATGTATTAGAGTGACTAGGAGAGTGGTTATGTGAAGGTGAGTTTTGAGGGGTTTGGTGAGAGGAGTTGTGAGTGTCAGACTCATTCTGAGGAGGGGGTTGTTGTGTATTAGGAGGAGGGAGTGATGGTTGGTTAGGTGGAGGAGGTGGAGGTTGGTCATTTTGTGGAGGAGGGGGTGGAGGTAGATTGCCCTGAGGTTGGGGAATTTGGAAGTGGTTAAGTAACAGGTCTAATTTGGCCTCGACCCTTCCTAGGCGATTCTCGAGGTTCTGAATCCTCTGCTCCTACTGCTGGAATCCAGTGTCACATTCATCACGAAGGGGAGCCACCAAAGAATCAGACAGCCGAAAAAGGATCTCCTCCTTCACTTCCTCAGCAAAGGCCTTCACTGCGGCTGACACCTTCGGAACACGGCTTGGACCAGCATGAGAATCAACTTCCTGGTCCCCGGCTTCAGACGTAGAGGGAGCAGTTGTGTGTGAGGCACTCCCTGCCTGAGAGCCAGAACGAGTGGCCCTTGCTGGCTTGTTGTACTTGATCCCCATCTTGCTGATGTTCACTGCGCTGACGGGCAAGCACTTAACATTTTCACCCTCCTCAGTGGATTTTATCAGGAATTTTTCCAGGAGGAAGGCGATGACAGTTGGGTATGGAAGATTCCCAGACTTCTTGTTATCAATCCACCTGTGCAGCTCCAAACTTATCAACTGCCCAGGGTTAATCGGCTGCTGGGTGAGGAATCTTGGGAGCCAGAGGTTGTCAAGTTGAGTGAACTCGTTGAAGTTTCCCCCTTTGTGAGTCATCATCCGGGAGTAGATGTATTGGAGTACCCTGTTGGAGTCAGACATGCCAGACACCTTCTTTCCCTTGGTGTCATAGACTTCCTCAAGCTCCTCCTTGCTGAGTTTCTCAGGGTATATCCACTCGTTCATCTCCTCCTCAGTGACCCCGAGCAGACGGTTAATATCTTTCCAAGTAAGGCTGAAAGTCCTCCCCCTCACTGTGGCTGTAAAGGTGACTCTACGAATGTGCTCCTTCTCATTCACCTTCTTATACTTAGCCTTGGCTGTGAGGGACTGGCAAAACACCCTCAGCACGTTGATGTTGTACTGATTGTTGATCCTCAGCCATCCCATGTACTTTTGGAGATGTTCCCTCAAATGCCCAAACCCTAGTTCCTCAATTTTCTCCAGGTTGATGAACATTCCATGATTGAAGTAGGGTTTCGCAATTTCAAATTTGGAGGAAACAGCCTCCAATGGCCCATCTCTATACACAAAAGGATCATCCTCCTCTACTCGCTGTCTTTTAGAAGCAGGCTCTTCACTAAACTGAACTTTCTTCTTCCCCTTTTTCTTCGAATGTTCTTGTTGATGCCCAGATTGCCCAGAATGTTCATGAGTTTGCCCAGTTTTTCCAGATTTCGAGTGATGCCCAGATTTCCCAGACTTAGATTTTGATTTCATGGAGGCAGTGGCTATCTCTGTGTTGGGGTTTGTCTCATGTGAGCTGGCCATTTGTGTGTGTTTGGGGTTTAAATGAGATGATGAAATGCACAGAAATGCAGAAGATGAAGAAGAAGGTGCGATGAAGATGAAGAATGATTTCAGAGAGTTTTGGGTGTTTGATTTGTGTGAGAAGTGAAAAATGAATGACAATGGCCTATATATACGAAGTGATAAGCGATGTGATGATTCATAATGACTCTTCATTGAAAATATGCACCTTTTGTGGGAAAACGTAAACATTTAAGTTGAAACGTCGCACCTTTGTGACACGTGTCCCGACACAATGTCAGAAGAGGCACAGTTTTTGGTGGGAGAAGGTGAAACGTTTTCTGAGGTGACGTGTCCTTTCTCTTCTCCGACACTTGCGCTTCCGGTTGCTCAGAGTCATCACCCAGCGCCAGCAAACGAGCATCCAGAAGTGGTTTTGCTTCCGGTTGGGCTTAACTTAAGATTTAACATTGTGAGGGACCTGCAAAACTAAAGATTGGCACTCCGATGCCTAAGTTAGTATAGTTGCAGGTTTTAATCAATTAAGCACAGGTTTATTTTGAAGATTAAACTTCATTTGGGTTTACCATTCCCAAATTTCCCATTATAAAGGTAAATTGATCTACCCCCAGAGGCTTGGTGAAGATATCTGTAAGCTGATGGTGAGTGGGAACAAACTGCACCTTGACATCCTTCTTTTGAACATGATCTCTGATGAAGTGATGTCTGACGTCAATGTGCTTTGTTCTTGTGTGCTGAACAGGGTTCTTGGCAAGGCTGATGGTGCTTGTGTTATCACAGAGAATGGGAGCCTCTGGAAATTCCAGGCCAAGATCCATCAGTTGATTCTTCAGCCACAGCACTTGTGCACAACAGCTTGCAGCAGCAATGTACTCTGCCTCTGTGGATGATAAGGACACGCAGATTTGCTTCTTGCTTGCCCAAGAGACCAGACAACCACCAAGGAAGGCGCATTGTCCACTGGTGCTCTTCCTATCAGTTTTATAACCTGCATGGTCAGCGTCAGAATAAGCCCACAAGAACTCTTGGTTACCTCTGGGATACCACAGACCAAGTTCTTGTGTTCCCTCAAGGTATCTTAAAATACGTTTAACACAGGTTAGATGTGACTCCTTGGGGTTGGCTTGAAATCTAGCACACATGCCTACACTAAATTGAATGTCAGGCCTGCTTGCTGTTAAATACAGCAGGGAACCTATCATTCTTTGTACATGGGTAGGCTGACTGATTTTCCCTTTACATCAGCGTCGAGTGCGGCAGTGGTGCTCATGGGAGTATCATACTCCTTGCACTCATCCATCCCAAACTTCTTGAGGAGCTCTCTACAATACTTAGTTTGGGAGATGAAAATGTCATCCTTCTTTTGCTTAATTTGCAGGCCTAGGAAGAACATTAGTTCTCCCATCATTGACATCTCAAATTCTCCCTGCATAGTCTTAGAAAATTCTTCACAAAGTTTTTCATTAGTTGCCCCAAAAGTAATATCATCGACATAAATCTGGACAATTAGCATGTTTCTATCTTTGTGCAGAATAAACAGTGTATTATCTAGTTTGCCTCTTAAGAAACCCTTCCCCAGCAAAAAGCTGCTGAGTCTCTCATACCAAGCTCGAGGAGCTTGTTTCAGGCCATACAAAGCTTTCTTTAGCCTATACACATGTTTAGGATGCTTGTGATCCTTAAAGCCAGGAGGTTGTTCTACATAAACCTCTTCCTTGATATGACCATTAAGAAATGCACTCTTTACATCCATCTGATATAATCTAAAGCCTTTCATGGATGCAAAGGCTAGAAGAATCCTTATTGCTTCAAGTCTGGCAACTGGAGCAAAAGTTTCTTCATAGTCTATGCCTTCTTCTTGGTTATACCCTTTGGCTACCAATCTGGCTTTGTTCCTTGTTATTTGACCTGTCTCATCCAGTTTGTTTTTGAAGACCCATTTGGTCCCAACTATGGATTGATGAGACGGCCTTGGGACTAGTTCCCAAACTTGGCTTCTTTCGAATTGGTTTAACTCTTCCTGCATGGCAATAATCCAGTCGCAGTCCTCAAGAGCTTGTTCAATTGAAGTTGGTTCGATCTGAGATAAGAAGGCTCCAAACTCAACTTCATTTTGAACCTGCCTTCTGGTTCTGACACCAGAAGAAACATCTCCAAGCACTTGATCAAGAGGATGATCCCTGTGATGTCTCCTAGCTGTTGGCAACTGTGCCTCATCAGGCATCGTTTGCACTCTAGGCTCATCACTGGGTTCATCTTCTTCTTTGGGATTGCTTGCTGGTGTTTCTTTTGGTGGTGAAGAAGATGATGGTGGTTTTGGAAGGTTTAGTATCCCATCATCTTCTGTGGATTGTCCCCATGTAGGAGTTTCATCAAATACAACATGCATAGATTCTTCTACAGTTCTAGTCCTCATGTTGTATACTCTATAAGCCTTACTCCTAAGGGAATACCCTATGAATACACCTATATCAGCTTTTGGATCAAACTTACACAGATTTACCTTTCCATTGTTATGCACATAGCATTTTGATCCAAAGATTCTGAGGTGGCTGATGTTGGGCTTTCTGCCTTTGTACAGCTCATAGGGAGTCTTGTCCAAGCCCTTGCGACCATAGGTTCTGTTAGAGATGTAGCAAGCAGTGCTCATAGCGTCCGCCCAGAACACTTGAGAAACCTCTTTCTCAATGAGCATGCTCCTGGCCATCTCAGTCAGAACTCTGTTCTTCCTCTCGACCACACCGTTTTGCTGAGGAGTTCTGGGAGCTGAGGAGTTCTGGGAGCTGAGAAGTTGTGATCAATGCCATTCTGCTCACACAGCTCAGAGAAGCTATGGTTCTCAAATTCTCCTCCATGGTCTGTCCTTATGGCTGCGATCTTGAGATCTCTCTCATTCTGCACTTTCTTAGCCAGGACAACAAAGACATCGAAAGCATCTTGCTTAGAGGCAAGAAACATTGTCCAAGTGAACCTAGAATAGTCATCCACCACAACTAGAGCATACAGGTTTCCACCCAAGCTCTTCACTCTTGCTGGCCCAACCAAATCCATGTGGATTAGTTCCAAGGGCCTGCTGGTGGAGACTTTCTTCTTGGTTTTAAACGAGGACTTTGTTTGCTTCCCTCGTTGGCAGGATTCACAAATATAATCATGCTTAACCTTAAAAGATGGAATCCCTATAGCTAGCTCTTTCTTAATCAGCATGTCAAGTTGGGTAAAGTTAACATGTGCTAGCCTTTTATGCCAAAGCCAACTATTCTCATCACTAGATATTAAACACTTTTCATCTAGTTGTTGACATAAATCTAGAGTGTATAGGTTTCCATTTCTATTGGCCTTAAGTTTGCATTTTAGGTTGGCCTTATCTAGGTTCAGGTCATGCTTGTCTATTATCATGCACTCATGTGAATCAAAGATTACCCAATTTCCTTTGTCAGTGCTCTGGCTCACGCTCAGCAGGTTGTGACAGAGACCATCCACCAGATAGACATCATTGACTGGTCCTACTTCTCCAACTCCGGTGATCTTTCCACTTTGATTTCCTCCAAAGGTTACTGTGGCTCCATCTTTGATCACCAAGGACTTGAATTTGTCTCGGTCTCCAGTCATATGTCTCGAGCATCCGCTATCAATGTACCATTTTCTATTCTTGGATGCTTTGAGACACACCTGCAAGAATCAGACAAGCTTAGGTACCCAACCTTTATTGGGTCCTCTGTCATTAGTTCGCAGAGCCCTTGGTCCAGTGTTAGTCTTGACCTTGGGCTTATGATTAATCTGTGCCTCTGGCCTAGTGTTGGCTCTAGGCTCTTGGGCTTTCCTTGAGGATTGTTTCCAGGCTCTGGATCCCTGTCCTCCCTTAGTTTCTTTTCTTGGGGAGGATCCTTTGTCACCTTGGTTCCTTTTGGGACCCACTTATAGGAGCTGTTGGCTCCATGCTTCTTAGCATTACAGGTGGACGTAGAATGTCCCTTCCTGTTACAATAATTACAGAAGCTAAAAGGTGTGGAGCTGTGATTAGTGGCTTTATGAAAGAATTTTAAGTAAGGCTTCACTTTTGGTTCCACCCACTTTTTCCCTTTAGGTTTGTAGCCTAATCCAGTCTTGTCCCTATATGCCCTCTGATTCATTAAAATGATGTTCAACATTTCAGATCCATTAGTAAACTTCTGCAGGGCATTTTGCAGTCTATCTCTCTCTCCTGAGATCTTGCTGCAGTTAGAGCAGCTCTCTAACGTTGAGGCTCTGGGTTCTGCTTGGGGAGAACCCTTTCCATCCGCCACCGGAAGCTTTTTGGCTTCCGCTAGCTCCTTACTAAGTGAGTACACCTTTGACTCAAGTGATTCCCTTTTAATTTTCAATACTTTATATGCTTTACATAAGCGGAAAAATTCTTCATGGACCTCATTATATGCTTCTTGTAGTTCAGGGAAAGTTACCTCACTGTCCTCCTGGATGGGATCAAATTCTGAGGATGCTTCCTCATCATCTTCTCTGGCAACGAGACAGAGGTTGGCAACCTTGATTTAACCGGTTCCTAGTCGCCTTGGGGGTTAAATGCAAATTTATTTTAAACCAAGGATTGCAACACAGTGGCACAACCTCGGGTCGTCTCTAAGGAGTCTTTCTACACTACCCTAGTTAACTAAATGCAATCAAAAGCAATAAAAGGGGATGAGAGATTTTAGAGTATTTTCACTACAACTAATTGGATGCAATAAGATTAAATCATAAGCTACTATATTTTTGGTGTCTTATGTCAAGATAAGTGAAATAAAATGTGAATGTAAGCTTCCTTGATGAATGAATCCACTAGCTATCCTTGTTCCAATATGATTGAGTTTACTTCCTTCCTTTACTAAGTACTTAGGCCTGTGAGAAGAAATATTCTCCAAACAATGCTTCTAGTTACCTAGACTTATCTATTCACCTAGACTAGTCTAGTTCACTAGCTACATTTTAATTGGCACCTAATATGCATTATACTTTGCTTAAGGCATTCTCAACTCCTAATTGACAAGGTTAGCAACCTAAAGGCCAATCAAGAGTTTCAAACACATGAGTGATGAAATAAAGCTAACATTAGGCTAACAATAATTCAACCACATCATTAAAGCATAAACATAATACAAATCTCAGTATTTAAGTGTATGTGACCAAAACACAACTCCATAAAATTGCAAATCATAATTCCTAGAAACCTAGGTACCATAATATACAATCATAAAGAGAATAAAACTGAAACTAAGGAAAGAGGAAACTCCCTAGCAGCTCAAGAAACTCCAGCTAGCTTCAACAATCATCAAGGAACCAAGGATTAGCTGCTCATGACAATGGGATTACCTCCACCGAAGTAAATCTCACTCTCGGCCATCGACAACAATCTGAGGTGGAGAAGACACTTATTATAGTGGATGAATCTTTGGAAATGAAGAGTGGATGGAGGAGGGAATGGCCGCGGCAGTGGGTGGCGGAGGAGGATGCCGTCGACGATGGTGGATGAAGATGAAGTAGATGGTGAAGGTGTCAAGTGAAGTTGTGCGATGTGTTCTCTCCTCCTCTCGCCTCTGCGTGATCACTCTGGATTTTAGGGCATTGGAGAGCTTAAGGGACTGTTTGGTTTATCAAATTAAAGCCCTAGATCTAAAGGTTTAGATAAGATATCCCAGTGAGCTTCCAAACAGGGCCCTTACTTTTATAATCTCCAATAAGAAAAATAGGAAAGTAACTCCAGAAATTTCTATCTCATCTTTGCCCTCCAATAAGCTCCCAATAGCCTAATTTGTCCTTGACCAATCCAAACAAGCAGTGTTATAGCACCAAGTTGCAATTTTCCAAATTTGAGCACTAAAATGTAATTTCTGAAATTCAGCCCTTGTGTTTGTAAAACCTCCTGAAATGAACAAATTCAAGCACAATTGTAATATCTCAAGCCCATAAGTCTTAAATGCATGAGTTTAATCCTTAAAATGATCAATTTAGCACTAAATGCAAATAACTCAATGCATCAAAACTTTAAGTACAAAAGTGCCTAAATTTCCATATATTATCCTAGGACAAGAGACAATTCACTATAATTAATGGGTTAAAAATGTCGAATAATCATATACAATCACTCCCCCACACTTGAACTCTTGCACTCCTGGGCAAGATCAAATCAAAAACACAAAGAGACTAAAGATGATTTAGTATAATCAAGTACCCAAAAATGACATTTAGAGAATAATGGTGTATCTTCTTGTTTCAAGTCCATGAGTATGCCATATATTGAAAGAACTAATAAATGATGTAAGGTTTAATTAAAATGTATTTAATTTGGAAACCTCACAAGGATAAGTGTTTGCTCTCAACTCTCATGTAGGGTATTTTCACTCAAATCCACTAAATCATGCTCTACCATAGGCTTGTGATCTTTCTAAGCTCTCCACTACTTATAACAATGACATGAGTAGATCCAAAAGGACTTTTTTTTTGGCTTTAGAGATGGAATAGGCTACATGAAATGGTTGAAAGATATATGTCAAGTAACATGCACACAATACAAATAGTCAAACCAAAGTACATCTCATTCTCACACATTAAGCGCAAGCCTTCTATGTTTACTATAGCAAAAATGAATGTCTTATTTCTCTATTTTGTTTTTTCTTTCTTTCTTTTTTTCTTTCTTTTTTTTTCACTTTTTTTTCACTATTTTCTATTTTTTTTCACTTTTTTTTTGTCCTTGGCATTCTAACATATTTATAATAGTAGCAAGATTCAATGATATCAGAAGGCATGAAAATTATTGGGATACTCAAGAAATCCTAATGAAGTAATTATGTCCATAAGTATTGTCACTTGTCAAAATGATGGGTGAAAGGAATTGAAGGCTCAAAAGGATGCAACATGCGAGGGATTAATGAATACTAGCTTGTGTTTGGGATAAAAGGTAATGAAATGAATGCCTATGTCATCTCTACTCATGACATTGCAAAATTTAGCCTCAAGCAAGAAATAAAACAAGTTCTAGAGAGCAATAGCTTTAGTGGAAGATCACACAATAGAAAGAAGAATTAGGCTCAAAATACCTCACAACTAGGCTTTTTGTTTCCAACCAAATTCATGAAAATTAAACAATACATCACCTTTAGGACTTCAAATATATAGCAACTCACTTCATTAAAACCAGTTCCAACATCAATATCCAACTAAATGAACATTGAGACAAAATTTTTGAAAATCGGGCTCAATATGGACAAAACAGCAGCTAGCAAGCAACATTGTGAATTTATGACAGCAAAGTGGAGTTCCTACAAAACACAAAACAATATAGTTCATCCCTCCCCACACTTAATCCTTGCATTGTCCTCAATGCAAGCACAGAAAAATATTTTGGCAATGAAATTCATGATTGTAGCAAGGAATCAATATAGACAAGAGTGAACTAACAAAACAAAAGACTAAAAGAAAGAACAACAAGACACAAGCTACCTTTTCCTACTAGTTTCCCTCCCCCACACTTGTTCAACATCATGCAATCATTAAATAATTATTCTCAAACAGTAGAACAATGTAAAGGAAGGAAACGACCTTATCATGGAGGCTTGTAGCTAGTGTGATACATGCGAAGGCGGCTAGACTTGATGTGAAAATACTTTCCATAACCATCCTTCACTTTGACTTTTCCATTGTGACATAAAGCAATGACTTCAAATGGACCAACCCAACTCTCCTTAATTTCTTCTTTTGGTGTTGCATAATTAGAGAGGTAGGCCATAACATTATCACCATGCATATAATCTTTCTTCTTGGACTCAAGGATGTTGAAGTCTAAACTCTTTTCTTCAAGCATATGGGGAAGTTTGAGATAAGTCTTTGTTAAACCTTCCTTAGCAGATTTGTGCTTCGCCTTTTTCCCTTCATCATACCTAAGCTCCATTGGCTTTTTGACTTTTGGTATGTCAGCAAGTCTTTTAGATTTCTCATCAGTAATCACTCCCTCCTTAAGAGCAGCCTCAAGCAGTTGAGGTAAAGGAGTAGGGTGAGTCATACACCCTATGAACAATGGTCCATGAGTAGCATTAAAGGTTCTCAGCTCCTTGAAGGTTTTGAAGGTCATGTCTGCCTTGCTTTTCAGTTTAGAGCCTGCACAGTCAACACCAAAATTGCCTTTCCTAACCTCCTTTTTATCAAACTTAGATTCATCAAGCATGGGATCATCAAATGAATTAGTGCATGGTGTAGAAAGAGTGTAATCCACTAGAATATCACTAGAACATTTCACATCATCACCATGTAAAGAAGGTGTAGGAGAACAAGGGTTAGAAGTAAATGGAGAATCAACAAAGTTAATCACGGGTGCACTATCATCAACTTCAACATTGGAAGAATTACCATGCATGTCACTTAGTCCTAAAGAATGGTTATTATTAAATTTACCATCAACATTAGCACTCAAACAAGATTCTACCTTTTCCAAAGGCACATTGTCATCAATAATATCTCTTCCAACACCATAAGATGTACGCTCCCAAAATTCAGCAAGTAAGTGCCACTTTTGATCAATGCAATCCATACAAATGATATGTTTATCACAATTACATGGCAATTGTTCAATTTTTCCAGCATCATCATCATTACTAGAACTAGGAAGTGAAGCATGATCAACAATTGAATTATGATAATAAAGGGTAGAATCATGGCAAGTAATATTGTCAATCAAATCACTAGAACTAGAACTAGGTATGAAGCATGGTGTGGTGCTACCTAATTGTTCCTTGTGAACTTGTGTTGGGATTAGAGAAGGATTTTCTTGTAAAATTTCCTTGAATACTTCTAATTGTTGAGCTTGACTCTCAACCACCTTTTTCAAATGCTCACAATTTTTCTCACATTGTTCCATTCTTCCTATCATAGAATCCGTCCTTTGGTCAAGGTCATTGTTGTATGATTGCCACTTATCAATAAACTCATTCATTCTTTTGTCGAATAGTTGAATTACATCAATAATGGTAGGTCCTTGACTTGGCTCACATGGTTGGAAAGGAGGTTCATTGAATGACTCATATGTTGGGTATGGACTCTCATCATGCAACCTGAATGAAAAATGGGGATCATAGAACTGTCCATGTTGTGGTGAGAATGGTTCAAGATGTGGGTCATGGTTTTGTAATGGATGGTAATTTTGTGGGGAAGGACCTTTAAAGCATGGATGATGTATGGGTGGAGGGGGAAATGAATTCCTACATGGTGATTCATAGGATTTGGGAAAGTAATTGAGAGAGGCCATTACTTTGTAGATCTTTTAAAAGAATTCATCCTTAAATGAAGTAAGTGCCTCTTCCATGGTTAAAGCTCATTACTCACTCTCAAGCAAGAAAATATAGTGAACTTTGAAGTGCTTTGAAACCACAAGAACAAGGTGTGTTCAAGAGAAATTTAATAAATCCATAGAAAACTAGATTCAATAAATTCTTGACAACTTAGTTGATCAATTTCAGAATTAAATCAACACCAAGGAGAACTAAAATCACAATGCAAGCAGTGTTTTAATCACATTCACACAATTCAATTGTTTCTAGTCTAGGAAACAGACTTTCAAGAGTAAGAAATGCAAGTATAGTTCACTGACAGCAATAACAACAATAACAAGGAGATGCAATTAAACTCAATTCAAGGAATATTTCAAGGAACAAGTGATTCAAAAATCTGCAGAGTTTAGCATCAAAATGGTGAGTTTGAGAACAATTTTCAGCAAGAAGCTTTTGAATCAGTTTCAAACCTCTAAAGCCTCACTTCAGCCAAAACAAAAATTCTGCAGGGCTGCTGTTTTTGCTGCTGCAAATCACTGTCAAATGGCTGCTGGTTTTTGCAGAGTTTTGTTGCTGAAATTGTGCACTTTTCTTACTGTTTAAGTGCAGTGTTTTGCATCAGAATTTTTTATTACTTTGTTGCTAGTTTTCATTGAAAATATGATAGCAAATGCAGCAACAAATATTGCATCAATATAGCAGAAAAGTTCAGCGAAACATCAGCAACAAACAACTGTAATAGATCATTAAAATTGAGCAGCAATCAATGGCAAATTCACTGAACATTGGCAGCAAAAAGTACCCAATCAATTCTAACCTATTTCAAGGCTTCCCAATGGCCAAGACAAGTTCCAAGGAGTAATGGGGTGTTTGGAAAAATGTCAAACTACTAGAAAAATGCTTAGAATCCAATATGACCACTTGAGTTTTGAAAAAGCACAAAGTAGTGATAGAAAATGGACCAAAGTTGCAAAAATGAAGATTTGGGGTTAAAATCTTGCAACAATGATCCAAACAAGTTCAAAACATTAAAAGTGACTTGGAGAAATGGATTTGAGAGCAAACTGAGGTGAAATGTAAAATATGACTGTTCAAGGGGCAAATGACCATCAAATTCGACTCCAAACCATGAAATTCGAGCAACTAAGCCAATCAAACAAATTTGAGTGTAAGAATATCAGTCATACACCTATCTAAACACATCCAAAACAGTGGCAAAACAGGCACACGAATTTGTTGGGATTTTGGAAAAATTCAGAATGCACTGCACACACAAAACTGTAGAATTTTCAGCAAAGTTGTAAAAAAAGTGCAATGATGATTTTAGACCACTTCAACCCTCCTCAATGATTAAAACAAGTTAAAATAAGTTAGGGAGACTTGAGAAAAATATCAAATCGCTTGGAAGATGCCTATAACCAAATTTGGATACAAACATGCCAAAATGCCCAAAACTGCACTTCTAGTGGGTTGGAGCACCAAGATCTTGCAATTGGGTTTAAAAATAGTAGGAATTGGTCTCCACAAGTCCAAATAGGTGAGAATGACTTTGTTGAGAGGTCTACTTGGAAAAATTGGTGATATGTCAAATTCTTGGTATGCAATGCACACAAATCACACAACTCAATAACAAACACACTTAGTAACAACAAGTCACAATAATCATTATGGGATGGTGCAAGAAATCAAAAACTCATCAATATAATAGTGAGCAAGTAACTAGAACAAACAAGAGGAAAATAATTTTTTTGGATTTTTATAAGTGTAGCAATGTGTATGCAAACTACAACTACAAAAATACTTAAATAACACTAAATGACCTAAAACTAATCTAAAACCCCTGTCAATGCTCAATTGACACTTAGTTAGCCTAGAGAGTCAAAAATGACTCCCCGGCAACGGCGCCATTGATTTAACCGGTTCCTAGTCGCCTTGGGGGTTAAATGCAAATTTATTTTAAACCAAGGATTGCAACACAGTGGCACAACCTCGGGTCGTCTCTAAGGAGTCTTTCTACACTACCCTAGTTAACTAAATGCAATCAAAAGCAATAAAAGGGGATGAGAGATTTTAGAGTATTTTCACTACAACTAATTGGATGCAATAAGATTAAATCATAAGCTACTATATTTTTGGTGTCTTATGTCAAGATAAGTGAAATAAAATGTGAATGTAAGCTTCCTTGATGAATGAATCCACTAGCTATCCTTGTTCCAATATGATTGAGTTTACTTCCTTCCTTTACTAAGTACTTAGGCCTGTGAGAAGAAATATTCTCCAAACAATGCTTCTAGTTACCTAGACTTATCTATTCACCTAGACTAGTCTAGTTCACTAGCTACATTTTAATTGGCACCTAATATGCATTATACTTTGCTTAAGGCATTCTCAACTCCTAATTGACAAGGTTAGCAACCTAAAGGCCAATCAAGAGTTTCAAACACATGAGTGATGAAATAAAGCTAACATTAGGCTAACAATAATTCAACCACATCATTAAAGCATAAACATAATACAAATCTCAGTATTTAAGTGTATGTGACCAAAACACAACTCCATAAAATTGCAAATCATAATTCCTAGAAACCTAGGTACCATAATATACAATCATAAAGAGAATAAAACTGAAACTAAGGAAAGAGGAAACTCCCTAGCAGCTCAAGAAACTCCAGCTAGCTTCAACAATCATCAAGGAACCAAGGATTAGCTGCTCATGACAATGGGATTACCTCCACCGAAGTAAATCTCACTCTCGGCCATCAACAACAATCTGAGGTGGAGAAGACACTTATTATAGTGGATGAATCTTTGGAAATGAAGAGTGGATGGAGGAGGGAATGGCCGCGGCAGTGGGTGGCGGAGGAGGATGCCGTCGACGATGGTGGATGAAGATGAAGTAGATGGTGAAGGTGTCAAGTGAAGTTGTGCGATGTGTTCTCTCCTCCTCTCGTCTCTGCGTGATCACTCTGGATTTTAGGGCATTGGAGAGCTTAAGGGACTGTTTGGTTTATCAAATCAAAGCCCTAGATCTAAAGGTTTAGATAAGATATCCCAGTGAGCTTCCAAACAGGGCCCTTACTTTTATAATCTCCAATAAGAAAAATAGGAAAGTAACTCCAGAAATTTCTATCTCATCTTTGCCCTCCCATAAGCTCCCAATAGCCTAATTTGTCCTTGACCAATCCAAACAAGCAGTGTTATAGCACCAAGTTGCAATTTTCCAAATTTGAGCACTAAAATGTAATTTCTGAAATTCAGCCCTTGTGTTTGTAAAACCTCCTGAAATGAACAAATTCAAGCACAATTGTAATATCTCAAGCCCATAAGTCTTAAATGCATGAGTTTAATCCTTAAAATGATCAATTTAGCACTAAATGCAAATAACTCAATGCATCAAAACTTTAAGTACAAAAGTGCCTAAATTTCCATATATTATCCTAGGACAAGAGACAATTCACTATAATTAATGGGTTAAAAATGTCGAATAATCATATACAATCAAACCTCTTCCTCATCACTTGCTTCCTCATCAGAACTATTCACCCAGATAGAGGACACAAAGGCTTTTCTTTTGTCCTTCCCTTTTGATCTCTGCAAGCTTGGGCACTCAGCTTTGAAGTGGCCAGGCTTCTTACACTCAAAGCACACTGGGGCCCTTTCCTTCTTATATCCTTTCTTCTGGCTGGATTCACCTTTCTGAAAGTCTCCTTTCTTCTTGAAGAACTTTCTGAACTTTCTTACCATCATAGTCATCTCCTCATCATCGATGTCCTCCTCATCATCCTCATCATCATCATTATCATCAACCTTCTCCTTGCTGGGAGCAACAAGAGCAAGGTTCTTGGTTTTAGATGTAGCTTGAGGAGCTCTCTGAGCCAGCAGGGTTGGTTCATATTCAGCCAGAGAACCAAACAGGGCAGTGATAGAGCTGGTTGACTCTCCTTGGACTTCCTGCAAGATGGTAACTTTGGTGATCCAATCACCTTTCAAGACTTTTAAGATCTTGCTGACTTGTTCTTCTTCAGGAATGTCTTTACCTAGGGAGGCCAGGTTATTGATAAGATGAGTGAACCTGAGCTCCAGCTCTCTGATTGGCTCAGTTGGACTAAGCATGGCAAATTTGTGGAACTCCTCAACCAGCATCTCGACCCGTCTTGCCTTCACTCCCTTGGTTCCAGAATGAGCAGCCTCAAGAGCCTCCCACATATCCTTCGCTGTTTTGTGGTGGCTGATCCTGTGGAACTCCTTAGGACTAAGGGCGCATTGAATGTAGTGCATGGCCCTGTAGTTTAGCTGTACTAGAGCATAGTCCTCATTGGTGTATCTGGATCGCTGCTTTGCAAGACCTTCATCATCTAGAGGGACGTTATTCCCACGTTCAATTACATCCCAGAGGCGGATGTCGCAGGATTTGATGTAGGTCTCCATTCTGAACTTCCAGAATGGATAGTTGTGGCCATCAAAGCCAGGAGGCTTGTTTGGCTGAATAGCAACATCGGGCAAGGAATAATCTGCATCCATTACTAGATCTTTTCTTTCTAGATTCGTTGGAATCAAGTCAGAAAGACCTGCTCTGATACCAAATGAAAGGGATGGATGCACAAGAGGGGGGGTGAATTGTGCTACCAAATAAAAATTAAACAATAAAACACAAGGATTTATACTGGTTCGGTCTACCTGACCTACGTCCAGTTCTCAACCACCCAGGTTGAGTTCCACTATCCCCAGGTTTTACAAACGGGTTCACCTGGAACCTTTACAACCGCAAGTTTTAGACCGGGATCACTTGCAACCTTACAACCACAAGTTTTACACAGGTTCACTTGCAACCTTACTGACTCACTCCCCCTTACAACCTGCAAGGGTTCAACCTTTACAAATAAAGGATTTTCTAAACTTAGTTCTCTTTAAGAACGGATAATGTTACACACTTAAGTACACTTAATGCTCTTAATAAATGAAGAGACTTAACTACAAAGAGTACAAGATAAGTAGATGAAAAGAACTCTCAATGCGTTAAATGCTCTCTTGCTTTTCTGGGCAGCTTTGAATGCTTGAAGGATATTCTCAGTTTCTCGCTCTAGATTTCTTCAAGATGTCAAAGTTGTCTTCATAAATGAAGATGAGCTTCCTTATATAGTCCTTAAGCATTCTCACTCTTGGTAGGTGGCATAGCCGTTTGAATATAGCTGTTTATCCCAAGTTACCGTTGGCTCATTTAATGCTCCATTAATGCTCAGCAGGGTTGACTTTGCTTTATCTCTGAAAAGTAGTTCTGACAACTCTGCTCTGCCAAAAAGCACTCTGACACTGCACTGCTCTGCTCTTGCTGAACGTTCTGACATTCTGATTGCTTGCGGAAGCAAATCCACATCCGGAAGCAAATCCACATCCGGAAGCAACATCACTCAGTGCTGCACTTGAACGTTAGTCTAGCAATATATTAACACATAGTCACATGCAGTGGGAGTTCATTTAGTCTTAGGAAGTTCTCTTACTTCCGGAAGCAATTCCACATCCGGAAGCACTCCTACTGGACGTTGAGTTATGGCTTAGTGTTATACTCACTGACGCTCGGTGTTACCTAACCCAACAGGCAGCGCTAGTCATTAACCATCCGGAAGCAAATCCACATCCGGTTGCATCCTAACTTAGTCTCAAGGATTTTATACAACTAATGTTCCTAGACTGAGTTATGACTTAGTGTATTACTTGCTTCCGCTGGGGGATGAGTCGTTCATCCGCGAGGGCTAGTCCTAGTCCATCCGGAAGTAAATCCACATCTGGTTGTACTCTTACTTGTGGTTCTATATTAACCTAATTTTTCTTGTTCTTTCATATTTTAGTCTTCATCAAAACTTAAGATTCTAACAGCATAACACCCCAATGAGGTTCTCTAGCTTTTAAACACCTAGACCACAAGCATTAGTAGCTTATGACATCTGAGGATGAACTCTCAAGGATCACTTAATGTTTTTCACTATAATACTGCCTCTACATGCGCTTAAAGCGCATGTAGAGCCTTTACATGCGCTTTAAGCGCATGTAAAGGCAGTATTTCCACATGCAAAACACCACAATGTGGTTCTCTAGCTTTTAAATAGCGAGGCACGTTGTCATTGATATAACATCCGAACAAATTTTTTAAGGCAGTTAATGAACTCAAGAAACTTAGAAGAACCCCATTAATTGATATTTAATACAGCTAAGCTGATGATGACAATGAAGATGATCCAAAGTCATCCAGTATCATGGCATATTCCATTGATAGATACCTTCCAACCAAACCTTCATTGCCTATATATGAAGTATAACCAGCTTATTATCACTTTAAGTCACCATCCATTACCTTCTCGTTTGCCTAGAAGTGCCTATCTGCAATACGTTTATAGACACACATACACACGTAACCATATATATATATATTAGAGAGAGAGAGAGAGAGAGAGAGAGAGATTCATATAAAAATGATGAAGCCAAAGGTTTCCATGCTGTTGAAGCTTTTGATAGTGCAATACTTGTCAGTTCTGTGTGTTTCAGAGGATTTTGATTTCTTTTACTTTGTTCAGCAGGTAAATGTGTCTAAACACACACACACACACACACATATTTTTATATATTGAAGGATTCTTATTACTTTGAAAGTACTTTGAACTAATGGATCTGAAAATTAATGTTGATTATGTGAATGATGATGATGATGATACAGTGGCCAGGAGCGTACTGTGACACAAAGCAAAGTTGCTGCTATCCAAAGAGTGGAAAACCAGCAGCAGATTTTGGTATTCATGGCCTGTGGCCTAACTACAAAGATGGCTCTTGGCCTTCTAACTGTGATCCGGACAGCGTCTTTGATAAATCACAGGTAACACAATATGATACCCTCTCTCGTCAATTTTTACAAGAGCTTAAATACTTTTTATGAGTTCTGATGATATGGTTGATATTTAATGTGTTTTGCTCGTTTTTTTAAATAAAAATAATTATCTCGTTTTTGCCGTATGCTACAATGTTTTTCATTCTATCATCGTTGCTACTTTATTTATTTCTTTTTTTAGCACGTCCTTTAGAAATAGCGACTTACTTATAACAAAACAGTGCATTTTTAGCCTCGTCACGAGAAAAAAAAGAAAGTGAGTTGAGAATGGTCAATTTGAACCAGAAAATTTTAGGGTTGGCTTCCACATTTAACCTCTTCCCATCCTCTTCCATCCTCTACATAAAAAAAAATATTTTGGAGTTAAATTTTTTTGTTTGATTTTACAACCATTAGAATCTGATAAATTAATGACATTTTGATATATTATTGAAAAAATTCAATTTTCAATTTTATATGATTTTTTCAAAGATTTTATGAAATTGATAAGTGAACTATTTTTTCCATAATGGAGTATATCAAAATGTCAATAATTTTTCTGAGCAAAAAAAAATGTCACTAATTTTATTTAAAATCTAATGATAAAATAAAAACAAACAAAAGTTAACCCCAGAATAATTTTTTTAAGGTAGAGGAACGAAGAGGATGAAAAGTTAACCCCAAAAATAAATTTTTATCCTTTTTTATAAGATGTGAAAATCCTAGGTTCCTCCCTTAAGACTGACTTAAAATGGTTATTAGGCTCCTAAAAAGAATTAAATGGAGTACGTAACTAATAATATGACAAGAAAACATAGCTTTCCCCAGGACGGAATTTTATTATTCATAATAAGTAGAAAAGTTATTTCTCTCATATTTCAATTATATTGTCACAGCAGATCTTCTTAGATAGCTTATGAGGAAAAAACAAGTTAATCTGGACATATATAGTTTCTCATGATTTTTTTAATATATATAAATTGTGCTACAGATAAAACTTCAATTTTATAACACCAGATCGATATGTGTAATTTTTTGTTATATCGAGACTTTCATATCATTCTAGCTCCTTATATGCATCCGAAGTTTTTTTTGTCATATCATAAACTACTCAATAATGCGTACATATACATTATTGTTGAGACATGCGAGGAAGTGAATTCTCTGCACTGTCCGTCCTCTTTCTATCTCTCAATTTCCTTCCATATACCATTGGATCTTTATATAAAGGTCCATTATAAACATCTATATATAATACTCCCTCCAATCCTAAATATAAGATTACTTTTAAATTTCACTAGCTAGATGTAATCGTATTATTTGTCCGTAAATATATTATTTCATTTTTGGGATGAGTTTCTTTTATACAATGACAAAGTTGACTTTTTTACTTTGCCATAATGTACCATGGAAGAAGATCGCATCCTTTACTCATCTCACAATTATAAATAATTGGATTTCCCATTTTGATATGGATTATTGATATTTATTATACTAACGGTCCAAATCTAAGCTAATACTTTTTGAATATGTCGAGAATATTTCTTTTTTTATAACAAAGAATATTTCAATATCATAGATATAAAATAAAAATTGAAGTTAATCTTATGATAATTTACATTTCTTTATTCTAATAGTAAAGTTATCATTAAAAATTATCAATAACAAATTTTTAACTTAACTAACCATATTAAACTTTAAATGGTTCTTAAATTTCATTACAGCATTTCGAACAACTTTCTCATTATTATTATAATGAGCACTTAATGACTCCATCCAACCATGTGCTTGTGTATTAAATACTCTTTCTAGTCCATAATATAAGAGTCTAAAATCTGAATAGTTTTGGTCCAAAATATAAGAGTTACGTTCATCCTTGCAGTGTCTTATCATTTAATGCATTTTTTTCTACTATACCCCTAGCTCTCTTCCATATTTATTAATGCTTGCATATTTCTCTCTCACGTATCATAATAAATAAGGGCACAATTGAAAAAAAAATTAACTTCAGACATCTAATTATCTTTTACGTATTTTCTTAATGAGCTTATTTTGAGACTGGACTGTTATATTACAAAATGAGGGAGTATCATTAATTAAGAGAAACTAATCATAATCATCTGCAATAATAAGCCCTCTCATATATTTAGGAGAGAAATTTAAAGTGTAGATAGTGCAAAATTTTTCCATATTGCTGACTTATCGGCCGTTTCCGGTCTTTACCGTAATCGTACGAGTCGTCAAAATTAGTAGTATAAAAGTTATCGTTCCCACGGAGACTAAGGCAAAACGGATTAACTATTACAATTATGTTATCAATTAGGTTGAGTGCAAATATTTGGGTTTAAAGGTTCTAAACTAACTAAATTGAAAATAATCTAATTAAAACTAAGCTAACAATTAAAATCAAGAAAAGTGAAGTCTAAGATTATTTATTATCATTCCATTTCATGAGACATAATTAAAGTCTTCTCAATTAGTATGCTAATGAATACATGCGTTTGCCTAAGGTTCATAGGCATATGAAAAAGTTTTCTCAAGTCAAGATCAAATTTCTACTTGTATTAATTGTGCAATCTCTTGCTACAATTAATACAAGCTCTAATCCAAAACCAACCTTTTTGTGACAATGTTAGGTCGATAACTATATCTCTATGTTACCAACAAACCATCCATTTAAAACTATAAACTTCAAGTCTAACATGTTTTTATCCAAGTTCTAAAACAAAATATACTTTCTCAAGTCATATTATATTTAACAAGGTAAGTGGTGATCAAGCACTTAAACAAATGAAAAGCAAGATAAAAACCACACATGAAATTCATTAACAACTACAAGAGGTCTTAAACAAATCTTAGTCCATGGAATGAGTCAAAATAATCCTAAAATAAAACTAGCTACTCATAACTAACACAAAAATCACCATTAACAGCCACCAAATCCAGATCCACACAATAAACAATAAGGAAGAGAATAAAAGACAAGAACTTGTTTAGATAACTCCCCAAATAAATGCCTTCCTCCTCTCCTTTCTTCCTTTAACGAACAGTCCTACCAAAGAGCTGGATCGGCCATGGCAGCGGCGGCGGCATGCGGCGACTTTCGGCGGCGTTGGGCGGCGGCTTCGGTCCAAGATTTGTCACTCCACAGTCCTCTCGTCCTCCCATGGAGAAGATAACCCAAACCTCAGCCCTTCTCTCCTCTCCTCTTTTTCCTACACTCTCCACCAAGAAGATGAAGTTTTGGTCTTGAGGAAGATGGTGAACAGTAGCCAAAATGGCCGCCTGAACAGTGCGCCCCCTTCTGCTTGCTGCGTTCATTCTTTTTATCTCCTTAGGTCTTCTTTTTCTCTTTTTTTCAAAACGGTGTGTTCCCTTTGTGCTTACTGCAGAAACTAATTAAACATACTAAAAATAAAAACAAAACCAATAAAAGGTAATATAATATAATAATAATAATAAAACCCATGGAAGCACCTCACTGACCAAATCTGCGTCCATTCCCTCTCTCTTTTTTTGATTTTATATTTTATTTAATATATTCCTTAAAAGTCATCCATTCTCTTTAATTGAAAATTATAATTATTTATGAAATCCCCTAGATGATGCAACTATTTGTTATCTCATTAAAATCTCAACAAATCCCTTTAATTTTTGTTACAATGACTCCCCAATCATACCAAAAATATATTAAAAATATATTTAAATTGGGGAGTCATCAATTGGCATTTTTTATAGTGTCTTATTACATATTACAGAAAATTTTAAAATGCAACTATTATTGACGCATACACATATGGTGCTCATAACGTGGTGTTTTGCTTTACCTTTAGTTTTGGGATCATAGTACATTGTCCATGTTGTTCCTCACGTCTATCATTACTTTTTAGCTACAAATTAAATTAAAATGAAATTAAAAGCAACTTTTTATCCATAGATTTTCCCCCTTTTTGGGGAAGTCAGTATCCGTTATCTTTATTATTTATATTAGCATGCAAACTTTTAATTTGAAGAGATAATATTTGAAGATCGACCAGGTAATTAAAGTCAACATATCACAAAAGATTGAATTTCGAAAAGTTACCCATAAACTAAAGGTGAAAAAAAATTTAGAACTAGCTAGAGAGGGACCAAAGAATTAATTTAGTCAAGCTTATAACCGATTTATGTTCAAAACTAAAACTTCAATATATGATTTGCAAGTCCAACTTGCAAAAACATTGGGTTTCTTGGGTCCTTTTTCATATTCAATTTTAGACATTATTCCCTTAAAATTTATAACAAAGAAATAGAGAGAATATAACAACCAATGACCTAATATATCAAGTGGAATAATTATTACGAGCTTTTAAAAGTAAGTTGACTTCATTGATAGGTTGTTGTGGATGATTACATAGGTTATATATAAATTGTCTTCGTTTTTGGAGAGATTAAGGTTGCGAAATAGGTTATTAAATATGACATATTTGATATATTTCTAGATTATTAGTTTATAGGTAAAATAAACTAGTTTAAGGGAAAAAAATTAGGTAATTCAATTTATAATTAACTTATTTGGTTTTTTAAGGATTTTCTAGAAAAAGTCAATTAGGTCTTATATTTAGGACCGGAGGGAGTAAAATATTTCAAATGTTTATTTGTTATGATATTATTTCATGTGATGATGAAATTAATTATATAAATAAATGTGATCAATTTTATTACATGCAGATATCAGATCTGATAAGCAGCATGGAGAAGAACTGGCCATCACTGAGCTGTCCAAGCAGCAATGGATTCAGGTTTTGGTCACATGAGTGGGAGAAACACGGCACATGCGCTGAATCAGAGCTTGATATTCGTGACTACTTCGAGAAAGCCCTTCAGCTCAAGCAGAAAGTCAACCTCCTCAAGATTCTCCAAGATGCTGGTATGTACTTAATTATATTCTCTCTACTTATTTACAAATATATATTAAGTTTCCAATTTTTCATTTTAAAATGTAGATTAAAGGGCTTATTAGTAATAACTGTAGAGTAGTTTAGAAGTCTTGTCACCCTTTCAAGTGAATTCTTGAGTTTGATCCTTTTAGACCGAAGAAATTAAACCATATGGTGGGAGATCTTCTTCCCTTTTGATTGGACCCTCTCCGTTTCAAACATATATTTATTGTAGTTGTATTGGATATTAATTTGGTTGTAAAAAAACAAGAAGAAGAAATTTTGTAGAGAAATTAAAATTTACACTCACACACACACACACACACACACAAAGCTCATCCTATCATTACATATATATAGGATCGAGTACAGTAGTGATTGGCAAAGATTACTTCTAATACTTTTAAGAAAAATAAAGTGTTAAATGATTATTTAGGTATACTACTAAGTTGATGAACATTCACTTAAAAATGATGAAGATGTGCTAATTACATTATTATCCATCGGTACACTATATACTAATCATAAAAGCTTACATAAAAGGCAAAAGCCAATGGAAGTTTTTTGTTTTAGTTTTTTTATTAATGGAAGGTTTTGATTATGAAATGTGACAATTAAGTGGGGAAAATTTAATTGACTGCAGAGATAGAACCCGACGATGGATTCTACAGCATAGATAGAATCCAAGGAGCCATAAAAGATGCAATTGGATTTACACCAGGAATTGAATGCAATAGGGATTCAGCACATAACAGCCAACTCTACCAAGTGTACTTGTGTGTCGACACTTCTGGTTCTGATTTCATCGAGTGCCCAATTCTTCCTAAAAGCAAATGTGGTTCCCGAATTCAGTTCCCCAAGTTCTAACTTTATCGTTAGTTACACGATACGTCCTTATTTTTTAATAGATCATAACAGAACAAGTGTTGTGGCATTTAAAGTTACCTCCTTCAAATAATGATGAATATTTACTTTATTTCTATTAATGAACTCGACATAACTTTCCCATGCAAGTTCCAAAGATGTATCTTGTTACATTGTTTATTTCATTATATATATGTTCGATGAGGTCTTGTATATTGTTCCATTATATGTTCAATGAGGCCAGGTCTTATTGCGTAGAACTGAAAATTAAATTAACATTGGTTTATTGAGTGCTAGAAATATATTGTCTATTTATGAAACATTAGCAGACCTTTCTGATTAGCCAATGGATCACAACTTAGCTTCTCAAACCTTTTACGCGTGAAGCACTTGAAAGGAAGAGCAGAGTTGTGACATGCATGTATATGTCTTGAGGTTTGACAAAGGAACAGCTCAAAAAGTGGTGAATATATGTAAGATACAATAGGTAAAGTACTGAACAGATTAAGAACAATTGATAATTTTTTTAAAAAAAAAAACTTTCTCATCTGGGGAGCAAAGAAAGAGAGAAAATATCATTAAAGAGGCGTACCTACGCTGCAGCAGCCATGGCGGAAGCAAACGCCAAGGGTAGAACAAGATGGCGATGAGCAATTCACAGCAAGACGGTTTATCTTTTAAAAAAATTTCAAAGCAAGAAACTCCATCTTTCTCCCCTTCAGCTTCAACTGTGGAAAGATGGAGTTTCTTCTTTTCCCATTATCTCCTTTCGGGAGACATGTAAGGGCAGAAATTTTTTTAAAAGAAAAAATTATTAATTTTTTTTTTATATTTATAATTTATTTTCGAGTTCGGATTCTCTCAGAATCCGTTCTCTCCTATTCCCTCAAAATCCCCTCTTTAAGGTATTATTTTGCACATTGAGATTCATTTAAAAGCTCATAATTTGCCACTTGTAACATTAAAAATAAAAATAAAATGTATCTTAATATAAAAAAAATTTACCATTAAAATTTCAACTATTTAAACCTATTTCATTTCAATATAAGATCTATAAGAAATACAGACTTGTCCAGTTAACTGTAAAATAATTTTACAGTTAACTGATCAGTTAACTGTAAAATTATTTTACAGTTAACTGGACTAGTCTGTATATCTTATAGATCCTTGTATTGAAATAAAATAGGTCTAGATAGTTGAAATTTTGTATACCCAAAAGTGTTCTAAAATAAAAAAAATTAAAAGTTCTTCACTTATTTTATATAATACATTTTTTTAATTTTTAATGGTACATGTGGCAAATTATGAGCTATTAGATGAATCTCAATGAGCAAAACAATCCCCAAAGAGGGGATTCTGAGGGAATAGAAGGGAATGAATTCTGAGAGAATCCGAACCCTTTATTTTCATGTAACCTTTTTTACTTATCTAACCACATCATCACAATTAGCCCTCGCATGCCCGCTTATTTAAAACCATTAAGTTCTTATCAAACTATATGGACCAATTACTTGGATAGAATGAAACTTGACAGACCAAAATCTTTTGTTTAAATCCAAAGTTGCACTACAAAACACTTGCCGCTTACCGGCGTTTAGTTTTGCCTCTTTCCGGCGTCTTTTTCCGGCGAAACAACGCTACGACGTTTTTGCAAATCGCTGAAAAAAAACCGTGGAAAAGTAGCACATCGGCGTTTTTACAAACGCCGAAACACGGGCTGCATAAAGTAATATAATATTCAGACATACCGGCGTTTTCCGAAACGCCGATATGTCCATTATTTTAATAATTGACATACCGGCGTTTTGGTGAAACGCCGGTATGCTATTATTTAATATGAAATTTTTCGGCGTTTGCAGAAACGCCGAAAAGTGTTTAAAAATTATTAAAAAATAATTTTCGTCCCAATTTAACATTAAATTGGGACGAAAATTTAGTTTTATAAATATAATAAAAAATATTAATAAATAATAATGACAGAAACATCATATTGCACACATTACAAGAAAATAATACCTATAAGAGCAACTAAAGTATATCAAATATGTAAATTAACAATGACATAAAGATAAACAAAAATGAAACAAATATAAATAAAAAGAGATATGACAATAAGTAACCACCAAATGTGTAATGAATGGGAGCACCGCTATTTATAATGATCACTGAGAAACAAATAGAAAGAAGTAGTCTTTTATAGGGAAAATGAGGGGGGAACATCGTCATTTATAGGGAAGGTGGATCATACCGGCGTTTATGATGGGAACGCCGGAAAGCGATATTGTATTATTATTTTACTGGCGATTTCGCTAACGCCGATATGCGTAGTCTTTTTTTTTTTAAATTATTTAATGCTTACCGGCGTTTTCTAGGAAATGAAAGTAATGGATGCACAAGAGGGGGGGTGAATTGTGCTTCAAAAATAAATGCTCAAGTAAAACAACACAAGAATTATACTGGTTCGGTCTTCCTGACCTACGTCCAGTTCTCAACCACCCAGGCCGAGTTCCACTATATCTCCAGGTTTTAGAACGGTTCACCTGGAACCTTTACAACTGCAAGTTTTGAACGGGATCACTTGCAACCTTACAACCACAAGTTTTACACAATGCTCACTTGCAACCTTTCTAACTAGCTCCCCCTTACAACCAGCAAGGGTTCAACCTTTACAAATAAAGGATTTTCTAACTAAGTTCTCTTAAAGAACAGATAGTGTTACACACTTAAGTACAATCGATGCTCTTATAACACGAAGAGACTTAACTACAAAGACTACAAGATATGTAGATGAAAAGATCACTCAATGAGTTAAATGCTCTTTCTCTTTTCTGGGCAGCTTTGAATACTTGAAGATTTTCTTCGTTTCTCGCTCTAACTTCTCTCAAGAATGTCAAAGATAATTCATTAGCTTCATAAATGAAGTTGAGCTCCTTTATATAGTCTTCAAACATTCTGACTCTTGGTAGGTGGGTTAGCCGTTTGAATATGGCCGTTTTTCCCATGTTACCGTTTGCCCAATTAATGCTTCATCAATGCATAGCAGGGTTGACTTGTTTTATCTCTGAAAAGTAGTCCTGACAACTCTGCTCTGACAAAAGCATTCTGACACTGCACTTCTGAACATTCTGACATTCTGATTGCTTGCGGAAGCAGGTTCACATCCGGAAGCAATTCTACTTAGTGTGCTGCACTTTGAATGTTAGTTTAACAATATAAGCACATAGTCACATGCAGTGGGTGTTTACTTAGTCTAAGATGACTTCCTTAGATCCGGAAGCACTTCTACATCCGGAAGCACTACCACTGGGTGAAGGGTTATAATCACTTTTACTTACTCTCGCTCAGTGTCCTTCAATCCAACAGTCAGCGCTAGTCACTAAGCTATCAGAAGCAATTCTACTGGACGTGGCTTATGTTCACTGACGCTTAGTGTCATCTATTCCAACAGCCAGCGCCAGTCTAAATACAACAGGAAGCAAAATCACTTCTGGTTGAATCCTAGCTTAGTCTTGAGGTTTTGTATATATAGTGCTTATGGACTAAGTTATTTCCCTAGTGACTTACTTGCTCTCGCTGGGGGATGAGTCATTCATCCGCGAGCGCTAGTCCGAGTCTATCCGGAAGTAAATCCACATCCGGTTGCACTCTTACTTGGGATTCTATGTTAACCTATTGCTTTCTAAGTACTTGATTCATTCTTTCACATTTTAGTCTTCATCAAAACTTAAGATTCTAACATTCTCCCCCTTTTTGATGATGACAAACTTAGTTTTATCGATTAAGTTCATATGAAAGGATTAGTAGAGGAATAAAAGCAATGGATAAGGCACAAGTAACTTAGAAATAATTCATTGATAAACAGGGATTACAAGTTAGAGTATACAAGCAAATAACATATACAAGTAATCTACACTAAGCAAGAATGAAATTATGCATGAGAAGATATGAAAATTTTCTAAGTTATTATGTATGGGGTTGGTTGAGGTTTATAATTGATGTCTCCTTTTCCTCTCCCTCTCCAATTGCCTCTCTTCATTTTCTTTCTGGAGTTTGGCTAATTCGGCTTCATGCACATTCCGGTCAATCTGAGCAATGATCTATTGAAGCTCTTCTTCATCCCTTTCCCTTCTGAGTCTCTCAGACTCAACAGACTCCTCGAAGGCTCTCTTCATATTTTCTACTTCCTCATAGCCTGGGAATCCTGTTGCATCTGAGAAGTGGGTGACCTCGCCATTAGGAAAGTGGACAGCCCGAATCTTCACATTCCATACAGGGAAGTTGGGATCCTCCTCAACTTCCTGGGCTTTCCTCTTCCCCTTCCCTTTACCCTTCCCTTTGCCCTTGGGTATTGATGGAGTGGGCTTGGCACATGCTCTCTCAGTATCCAGGCAAGCCATCTTATCAAAGGACAGTCTGTCCGTGTACCCATACTTTTCAAATTCCTCAGGAGTCATGTCCTCTATTTCCAACTTGACTTCCCTCATAATTGGAACTGCTTGTACAGATGGGATCTCTTGCTCAACTTGAGCAGACGAGGTTTCTTGCTCAGGTTGGTCAGATGGGGTCTCTTCCTCATTGTCAGCAGGTTCAGTGGAGGCAATAACCTTCTTGGCACGCTTTCTAGCAACGGCCTTCTTCCTAGACTCACTGAATGTAACTGCTGGCTCAGATGGAGGAGGAGGAGGGGCAGATGATTGCTAAGAAGTAGGGATCTCAGACGTTTGCCCAGAGGATGTAGGGATTGGCTTGGCGATCACAATGGGAGGATGGTCGATCTTCTTCAGCCCCCACTTCATCATGATTTCTTCAACAATGTTTTTACTCTTCTTAGTTGAAGAAGGCTCTGATGAAGATGACTCAGGCTGTGAGGGTTGCTCATTCTGCTCAAATACCACCATGTCCCATTTTGATCCTTGCTCATCCGACCTCTACTGCTGCATGAACCGGATAGCTTCTCCTCTAATTAGTCTCTCAGCACCACCCAGTCTTTGAGATTCCATGGCACGGCGGAGGGTAGCCGTGATGTCTTCATCAAGCCAGAGGGATGGCTGGCTGAGGACATCCCTTGTGTCCTTGGTCTGGCGAAGGGTGGACATAGCATCTCTCCCCCTTTTGGCATCATCAACAAGGGTGAGGGCCAGGGATGGAGTGAATGAAGAGGAGGGTGGAGGTTCAGGGCCAAATCTTTTTGGGGGTGAAGTTTCTGGGGAGGATGTAGGTAAGGTAGTTTCTGGGGATTCTGGAGGGTTGGGGAACCAAGTGAGATCTACGAATAGACCTTCAAAAGGATAGGTGGAGGAATATTCAGTGAAGGCAGTGGAAGAGGTTGGGGTAAAAGGTAAGTGATCCTCAGAGATTCGCTGAAGGCGGGGTAATCTCTCAGATATATGTGGCTGAGGGGGTGAATGGCAGTTTTGAAACCAAGGTGCTCGGCCAATGGGTTGGACCTTGGTCTAGAGTTGGGGTTGGTAGGGTTAGGGTTAGGATGGGATGGTCCGGCAGAGATGTTGAGTGGTGAACGAGTAGGGGTGTTGGGTGGCGTGCGAGTAGGGGAGTTATGTGGGGATGGGGAGTTGTTGGAGTGAAGGGGTGATTGGCGAGGAGATTGTTGGGGTGAGTCTTGTGTTTGGTGGTCATGGTTGGGTGAAGGCTGGGGTTGTTGGTCGTTGTTTGGTGATGTGTGTGGTTGTTGGTCATTTTGTAGAGGTGGCTGTGGTTGTTGAGTGTTGGGAGGAGGAGGAGGGAGTTGAGGGTGATTAGAAGGAGGAGGAGGTGGGTTTTGGGGAGGAGGAGGAGGTGGTGGTAGATTACCTTGTTGTGGTTGGGGAATCTGTAGGTGTTGGAGAATGAGATCTAGTTTGGCATCCACCCTGGCCAGCTGAGTCTCAACCTGACCTACTCTATCCTCAAGTCTTTGGATGCGCTCCCCTTGCTGCTGGAACCCAGCATCACATTCGTTCCTGAGAGGAGCCACCAGGGAGTCAGTCAGCCTAAACAGGATTTCCTCCTTTACTTCCTCAGCAAAGGCTTTGACTGTAGCTGGTACCCTTGCAACTCTGCTTGGGCCAGGATGGGAGTCAACCTCTTGATCCCCTGCACCAGATACAGAAGGGACTGAGGTCTGAGATGCACTGCCTGCCTGTGATCCTGAGCGAGTGGGCTTAGCAGGCTTCAGGTACTTGATCCCCATCTTGCTGATATTAGTTGCCCCAACAGGAGCACACTTAACATTCTCTTCCTCCACGTCAGATGTAGCCTTGATCAGTTTCTTCTCAAGGAGGAAGGCAAGGATGGTGGGATAGGGAAGATATCCAGCCTTGTGGTTGACTATCCATCTGTGAAGTTCAAGGCTGATCAACTGCCCGGGGTCGTTGATTGGCTGATGGGTGAGAAGTCTGGGAAACCACGGGTTGTCCAGCAGAGTGAACTCGTTGAAGTTCCCTCCCTTGTGTGCCATCATGCGGGAGTAAACATAGTACAAGAGTCTGTTGGAGTCAGACATCTTGGACACCTTCTTCCCTTGGGTGCCATAAATCTTCCCGAGTTCCTCCGTGCTGTATTTGAGTGACTCAGGGTACAACCACTCAGTCATTCCCTCTTCTGTGATCCCCAGGTGAAACTGAAGGTTCTCCCCCTGAATGTGGCAGTGAAGGTGAGTCTGCGGATCTGCTCCTTCCCATCCACCTTCTTGTACTTGACTTTCTCAGAAAGGGACTCACAAAATACTCGCAGGACATTGATGTTGTAGTCCTGCTTGATCCCCAGCCAGTGCATGTATCTTTCCAGATAAGGGCGCAGATGAGGGAACCCTAGTTCATCAATCTTGGCCAGATCGATGAACAACCCATTGTTGAAGTAGGGCTTTATTGTTTCAAACTTGGAGGAGACAGCCTCCAAAGGCCCATCTCGATAGACCAGAGGGTCATCTTCCTCAACCCTCTGTCTTTTGGAAGAGGGCTCCTCGATGAATTGAACCTTCTTCTTCTTCCCTTTCCTTTTGGCCTGTGCCTGTTCATGCCCAGTTTCTTCTGGCTGTTCTCCCACTCTCCCAGAATGTTCAGGCTGGTCCTGGACTTGTTCATTCTGCCCTTGTGGTTGCCCAGTTTGTTCTTGGTGTTCATGGCGTTCTTCATGGTGTTCATGGGTTTGCCCAGATTTTCCAGAATGTGAGTGCCCAGATTTGCCAGATTTGGATTTCGACTTCTTGGATGAAGTGGCTTTTTTTGTGTTTGGGTTGGATTCATGTGAGCCGGCCATTGTTGTGAGGGTTAAGGTTTGTTTGTGGTGAAATGCGAAGAAGAAGATGAAGAAGATGAAGAACAAGATGAAGAAATGGATGAATGTATGCAGAAAATATGTGGGTAAAAAATTTGTGCAAGTAAAAAGTGAAAGTGAAAATGACACCCTATTTATATGCAAAGTTACTAAGGGTAAAATGGGCATGACTCTTCAGATGAAAACGCATGTTTGCACATTGGGTAACGTAAACATTTTAATTGAAACGGCGCACCTTATGACATGTGTCGCTTCATCTTGTCAGAGAAGGCACAACTTCTCATGGAGGGAGATGAAGCGTTTTCTGAAGTGACGTGTCCCTTGGTCTGGCACTGGCGCTCTCTTGGTTTCAACATCCAGTGTCAGCGAGTGATCGTCCGGAAGTGGTTTTGCTTCCGGTTGCAGCATCTTAAGATTTAACATTGAGGACCTGCAAAAACATGTATTGGCACTCCGATGCCTAAGTTAGTATTGTTGTAGGTTTTAAACAATCAAGTATAATAAATAAAAGGTTACACCTCATTTGGGTTTACCATTCCCAAATCACCTCTAATGAAAGTAAATTGGTCAACCCCAGAGGCTTGGTAAAAATGTCAGCAAGCTGTTGTTGAGTGGGAACAAATTGCACTTTGACATCCTTCTTTTGAACATGGTCTCTGATGAAGTGATGTCTGACATCAATGTGCTTTGTCCTTGTGTGCTGAACCGGATTCTTGGCGAGACAGATTGTGCTTGTGTTGTCACAGAGGATGGGTGCCTCAGGGAATTCCAAGCCAAGATCTCTCAGTTGGTTCTTCAGCCACAACACTTGGGCACAACAACTTGCAGTCGCAATATATTCTGCCTCAGTGGATGACAAAGACACGCAGGTTTGCTTCTTGCTAGCCCAAGACACCAGACAACCACCAAGGAAGGCGCATTGTCCACTGGTGCTCTTTCTATCAGTCTTATAACCTGCATGGTCAGAATCAGAGTAAGCCCACAAGAACTCTTGGTTACCTCTGGGATACCAAAGACCAAGTTCTTGTGTTCCCTCAAGGTATCTCAAAATACGTTTAACACATGTTAAGTGTGACTCCTTGGGGTTGGCTTGAAATCTTGCACACATGCCTACACTAAATTGAATATCAGGCCTGCTTGCCGTTAAGTATGGGAGGGAACCTATCATTCCCCTGTACATGGGCAGGCTGACAGATTTACCCTTTGCGTCAGCATCGAGTGCGGCAGTGGTGCTCATGGGAGTGTCATACTCCTTACATTCATCCATCCCAAACTTCTTAAGTAGCTCTCTGCAGTACTTAGCTTGGGAGATGAATATCCCATTCTTCTTTTGCTTGATTTGCAGGCCTAGGAAGAACGTTAGTTCTCCCATCATTGACATTTCAAACTCACCCTGCATAGTCTTAGAGAAATCTTCACAAAGCTTTTCATTAGTTGCCCCAAAAATAATATCATCAACATAAATTTGGACAATTAACATATCTCTATCTTTGTGAAGGATAAACAGTGTATTATCTAATTTGCCCCTTGAGAAACCTTTGCCCAGCAGGAAGCTGCTGAGTCTCTCATACCAAGCTCTAGGGCTTGTTTCAGGCCATATAAAGCTTTCTTTAGCCTATACACATGTTTGGGATGCTTGTGATCCTCAAAGCCAGGAGGTTGTTCTACATATACCTCTTCTTTAATATAACCATTAAGAAAAGCACTCTTTACATCCATTTGATATAATCTAAAGCCTTTCATGGATGCAAAGGCTAGAAGAATCCTTATTGCTTCAAGTCTAGCGACTAGAGCAAAAGTTTCTTCATAGTCAATGCCTTCTTCTTGGTTGTATCCTTTGGCTACTAATCTAGCTTTGTTTCTTGTAATTTGACCTGTCTCATCCAGTTTGTTTTTGAAGACCCACTTGGTCCCCACTATGGATTGATGAGACGGCCTTGGGACAAGTTCCCAGACTTGGCTTCTCTCAAATTGATTTAGCTCTTCCTGCATGGCAATAATCCAGTCGCAGTCCTCAAGAGCTTGTTCAACTGAAGTTGGTTCGATTTGAGATAGAAATACTCCGAACTCAACTTCATTTTGAACTTGCCTTCTGGTTCTGACACCAGAAGAAACATCACCAAGCACTTGATCAAGAGGATGATCCCTGTGATGTCTCCTAGCTGTTGGCAACTGTGCCTCATCAGGCACGGTCTGCACTCTAGGTTCATCACTGGGTTCATCTTCTTCTTTGAGATTGCTTGCTGGTGTTTCTTTTGGTGGTGAAGAAGATGATGGTGATTTTGGAAGATTAAGTATTTCATCATCTTCTGTGGATTGTCCCCATGTAGGAGTTTCATCGAATACAACATGCATTGATTCTTCTACAATTCTAGTTCTCATGTTGTATATTCTATATGCTTTACTCCTAAGGGAATATCCTATGAATATACCTACATCAGCTTTTGGATCAAACTTACCCAGATTTACCTTTCCATTGTTATGCACATAGCATTTTGATCCAAAGATTCTGAGATGGCTGATGTTGGGCTTCCTCCCTTTATACAGCTCATATGGAGTCTTGTCCAAGCCCTTGCGAATATAGGCTCTGTTAGAGATGTAGCAAGCAGTGCTCATAGCGTCCGCCCAGAACACTTGAGAAACCTCTTTCTCGTTGAGCATGCTTCTAGCCATCTCTGTCAGAACCCTGTTCTTTCTCTCGACCACTCCGTTTTGCTGAGGAGTTCTAGGAGCTGAGAAGTTGTGTTCAATACCATTTTGCTCACATAGCTCAGAGAAGCTATGGTTCTCAAACTCTCCTCCATGGTCTGTCCTTATGGCTGTGATTTTGAGCTCTCTCTCATTCTGCACTTTCTTAGCCAGGACAACAAAAGCATCAAAAGCATCTTGCTTAGAGGCAAGAAACATAGTCCAAGTGAACCTAGAATAGTCATCCACCACCACTAGAGCATACAGGTTTCCACCCAAGCTCTTCACTCTCGCTGGCCTAACCAAATCCATATGGATCAGTTCCAAGGGCCTGCTGGTGGAGACTCTCTTCTTGGTTTTAAACGAGGACTTTGTTTGCTTCCCTCGTTGGCAGGATTCATAAATAAAATCATGCTTTACCTTAAAGGATGGAATACCTATAGCTAGCTCCCTTTTAATTAGCATATCAAGTTGAGTAAAATTAACATGAGCTAACCTCTTATGCCAAAGCCAACTGTTCTCATCACTAGATATTAAGCATTTTTCTTTCAGTTGTTGACATAAGTCTAGAGTATATAGGTTTCCATTTCTATTTGCCTTAAGTTTGCATTTTAAATTGGCCTTATCTAAATTCAGATCCTGCTTATCAACTATTAAGCACTCATGTGAATCGAAGATTACCCAATTTCCTTTGTCAGTGCTCTGGCTCACGCTCAGCAGGTTGTGACAGAGACCGTCCACCAGATAGACGTCTTTCACTGGTCCAACTTCTCCAACTCCAGTGATCTTTCCACTTTGATTTCCTCCAAAGGTTACTGTGGCTCCGTCTTTGATCACCAGAGATTTGAACTTGTCTCTGTCTCCAGTCATATGTCTCGAGCATCCGCTGTCAATATACCATTTTCTGTTCTTGGATGCTTTGAGACACACCTGAAGGAATCAAGTAAGCTTAGGTACCCAACCTCTCTTGGGTCCTCTGTCATTAGTTTTCAGTGCCCTTGGTCTAGTGTTAGCCTTGACCTTGGGCTTATGATCATTCAGTGCCTCCGGCCTAGTGCTGGCTCTAGGCTCTTGGGTTTTCCCTGTGGATTGTTTCAAGGCTCGGGATCCTTGTCCTCCCTTGGTTTCCTTTATAGGGGAAGGATCCTTTGTAGCTTTGGTTCCTTTAGGGACCCATTTGTAAGAGCTACTTGCTCCATGCTTCTTGGCATTACAGGTGGACGTGGAGTGTCCTTTCCTGTTGCAATAGTTACAGAAGCTGAAAGGTGAGGAGCTGTGACTAGTGGCTTTGTGGAATAATTTTAAGTAGGGCTTTACTTTTGGTTCCACCCACTTTTTCCCTCTAGGAGTATATCCTAAGCCAGTTCTATCCCTATATGCCATTTGATTCATTAAAATTATATTTAACATTTCTGATCCATTTGTAAACTTCTGCAGGGCATTTTGCAGCTTGTCTTTCTCAGCTGAGATTTTGCTGCAATTAGGGCAGCTCTCAAGTGTTGGGACATTGGGTTCTGTTTGGGGAGAACCCTGGCCATCCACTACCGGAAGCTTTCTAGCTTCCGCTAGCTCTTCACTTAGTGAGTCCACCTTGGACTCAAGTGATTCCTTTTTAGTTTTTAACACTTTATAGGCTTTACACAATCGAGAGAATTCTTCATGAACCTCATTGTAAGCCTCTTGCAGTTCAGAGAAAGTTACCTCATTGTCTTCGTGGGTGAGGTCAAGATCTGAAGATGCTTCCTCATCATCTTCTCTGGCTACCAGGCAGAGGTTGGCAACTTCTTCCTCATCACTTGCTTCGTCATCTGAGCTATTCACCCAGATAGAGGATACAAAGGCCTTTCTTTTGTCTTTGCCTTTTGACTTCTGCAGGCTGGGACACTCAGCCTTGAAGTGACCAGGCTTCTTACATTCAAAGCACACAGGGGCCTTTTCCTTCTTGTATCCCCTCCTCTGGCTGGAGTCACCTTTCTGAAAGCCTCCTTTCTTTCTGAAGAACTTTCTGAACTTTCTCACCATCATAGCCATCTCCTCATCGTCCATTTCCTCCTCATCATCCTCTTCATCATCATCAATCTCCTTGCTGGGAGCAACAAGGGCAAGATTCTTGGCCTTGGATGAGGCTTGAGGAGCTCTCTGAGCCAGCAGGGTAGGTTCATATTCAGCCAGAGAGCCAAATAGTGCGGTGATGAAGCTGGTTGATTCTCCTTGGACTTCCTGCAGGATGGTTACTTTGGTGATCCAGTCACCTTTCAAGATCTTTAGGATCTTGCTAACTTGCTCTCTTTCAGGAATGTCCTTACCCAGCGAGGCCAAATTGTTGATGAGGTGAGTGAACCTGAGCTCCAGCTCTCTGATAGGCTCAGTAGGACTAAGCATGGCGAACTTGTGAAATTCTTCCACCAGCATCTCAACTCGTCTTGCTTTCACTCCCCTGGTTCCAGAGTGAGCAGCCTCAAGAGCCTCCCACATATCTTTAGCATTTTTGTGGTGGCTGATTCTGTGAAACTCCTTGGGGTTGAGAGCACACTGAATGTAGTGCATAGCCCTAAAATTCAGTTGGACTAGAGCATAGTCCTCATTGGTGTACCTGGCTTTCACCTTAGCAAAGCCATCCTCATCTAGGGGAGTATGATCCCCACGTTCGATTACATCCCAGAGTCTAAGGTCACTTGACTTGATGTAAGTCTCCATTCTAAACTTCCAGAATGGATAGTTATACCCATCAAAGCCTGGGGGCTTGTTGGGTTGAATAGAGACATCTGGTAGAGAGTAATCTGTATCCATTACTGGATCTTTGCTTTCTGGATTCGTTGGAATCGAGTGAGAAAAACCTTGCTCTGATACCAAATGAAAGTAATGGATGCACAAGAGGGGGGGGTGAATTGTGCTTCAAAAATAAATGCTCAAGTAAAACAACACAAGAATTATACTGGTTCGGTCTTCCTGACCTACGTCCAGTTCTCAACCACCCAGGCCGAGTTCCACTATATCTCCAGGTTTTAGAACGGGTTCACCTGGAACCTTTACAACTGCAAGTTTTGAACGGGATCACTTGCAACCTTACAACCACAAGTTTTACACAAGGCTCACTTGCAACCTTTCTAACTAGCTCCCCCTTACAACCAGCAAGGGTTCAACCTTTACAAATAAAGGATTTTCTAACTAAGTTCTCTTAAGAACAGATAGTGTTACACACTTAAGTACAATTAATGCTCTTATAACACGAAGAGACTTAACTACAAAGAGTACAAGATATGTAGATGAAAAGATCACTCAATGAGTTAAATGCTCTTTCTCTTTCTGGGCAGCTTTGAATACTTGAAGATTTTCTTCGTTTCTCGCTCTAACTTCTCTCAAGAATGTCAAAGATAATTCATTAGCTTCATAAATGAAGTTGAGCTCCTTTATATAGTCTTCAAACATTCTGACTCTTGGTAGGTGGGTTAGCCGTTTGAATATGGCCGTTTTTCCCATGTTACCGTTTGCCCAATTAATGCTTCATCAATGCATAGCATGGTTGACTTGCTTTATCTCTGAAAAGTAGTCCTGACAACTCTGCTCTGACAAAAGCATTCTGACACTGCACTTCTGAACATTCTGACATTCTGATTGCTTGCGGAAGCAGGTTCACATCCGGAAGTAATTCTACTTAGTGTGCTGCACTTTGAATGTTAGTTTAACAATATAAGCACATAGTCACATGCAGTGGGTGTTTACTTAGTCTAAGATGACTTCCTTGGATCCGGAAGCACTTCTACATCCGGAAGCACTACCACTGGGTGAAGGGTTATAATCACTTTTACTTACTCTCGCTCAGTGTCCTTCAATCCAACAGTCAGCGCTAGTCACTAAGCTATCGGAAGCAATTCTACTGGACGTGGCTTATGTTCACTGACACTTAGTGTCATCTATTCCAACAGCCAGCGCCAGTCTAAGTACAACAGGAAGCAAAATCACTTCCGGTTGACTCCTAGCTTAGTCTTGAGGTTTTGTATATATAGTGCTTATGGACTAAGTTATTTCCCTAGTGACTTACTTGCTCTCGCTGGGGATGAGTCATTCATCCGCGAGCTCTAGTCCGAGTCTATCCGGAAGTAAATCCACATCCGGTTGCACTCTTACTTGGGATTCTATGTTAACCTATTGCTTTCTAAGTACTTGATTCATTCTTTCACATTTTAGTCTTCATCAAAACTTAAGATTCTAACAGGAAACGCCGGTATGCATGGTTTTTTAAAAAATATTATTTAATACTTATCGGCGTTTTTCCTACGCTTATCGGCGTTTCCAAGAAACGCAAATATGCATGTTTTTTTAAAAATATTATTTAATACTTACCGGCGTTTTTCTTACGCTTATCAGCGTTTTCAGGAAAAGCCAGTATGCATGGTTTTTTCAAAAAAATATTATTTAATACTTACCGGCGTTTTTAATAAACGCCGATAAGCATTTTTTATTATTTAAAAAAATTAAAACACATATCGGTGTTTTTAAGAAACGCCGATATGTGGTATTTTTGAAAAAAAAAAAAAGAAAACCAAAAAACTTTTTGTAATTAAAAACACATATCGGCGTTTTTGGAAACGCCGATATGTGTTATTTTTTCAAAACAGAAAAGCAAACAACAATTTTTTTTTATTAAAATATACATACTGGCGTTTTTGTGTCCAAATTTTGCGCGCCAAATTTTGCGGCGTTTCTTTTAGGCGTTTTTTAGAAAATGCCGGAAGGCATGTCGTTTCCGGCGTTTTTGATGAAAACGCCGGAAGGTGTACGCCGAAAAGCGCCGTTTTTCTTTGTAGTGTTGATTCAAAAATCTCATAAGGATCACACATCGTACCGGCCCCTTCAGTGGGATCCACTAGGTTCGGCGGTGGAAACATATGTGGCGGCGGTTGAGGTGGGAGGAGGAGGCGGTGGGGATGGGAGGTTGGGGAGAGAGAGAAAAGTGAGGTGGGAAAGATGAAGAAGAGAGGAGAGAGGTTATTTGGGGGCCACACATATTTGTGTGTATTTGAGGAAGAGTGAGGGATGAGAAAATGTGGGATGAGTAGGGAATGTAAACCCTAGAAGGTGATGCTTCAATTTCGTAAGGATCACACATCGTACCGGCCCCTTCAGTTGGATCCACCTCAACCGCCGCCACATATGTTTCCACCGCCCAACCTCCCCAACCGTTAGCCTCTCTCCTCTCCTCCGACCTCCACGTCAACAACCTCACGTCCGTCGACATCTCCGCCTTTCCGACCACCTTCCTCACATCCACCGACGTCTCCAACGACCTCACGTCCGGCGATGTTTCCTGCAACCAACCTCTCCAACTCCTTTCTTCGGCGCCTCCGCGAGTGTTGAAGAGAGGACCTGGAGAGGTTGGTTGCAGGAGAGGCGAGAGGAGTGGAGGAGGTGAAGGCGAGAAGCCGGCGGTTGGGGAGGTTTGGCGGTGGAGACGTAGATGGTGGTGGTGGTTGAGATGGGAGGAAGAGAAGGTGGCCGGTGGGGATGAGAGGTTGGATAGAGAGATAAACTGAGGTGGGGAAGGAGAAGAAGATAGGAGAGAAGTTATGTGGGGGCCACTTATTTGTGTGTGTATTTGAGGATGAGTGAGGGATGAGAAAATGTGGGACGAATAGGGAATGTAAACTCTCACCTTCTATGATTAATTTCTCTCTTAAAACTTCATTTTCCATTGAAGCATCAATTGACATGTTAGGGAAATTCCTACTTCATTTTATATTGAAGTAATTTCACTCATTTGAAGTGCTAATTTCAAGAGATAATATGCTCATTTCTTGCCTAGCTAAGAGTTTCTCATTATTATCTAGGAGACGCTGAAGCATATCCTCTATTGTAGGTTTCTCTTTAGGAATTGAGTTAGCTTCATCTACATGAAAATTGGGTGATGACTCAAAATGTGATGCACATGGAGATAGAGAGCAATTAGAATTCTAAAACATTGATTCAACATGATTTTACCTAAGGCTAAAAGTGTTTTCATACGCTTGAGCTTGAGCCCTACCAAAATCATCCTCCACATAATCCAAAGGATAGACATTGTAAAATCCTAGCTGTTTATAACTCTATTTATAGCCTTCTAATCAATTTATAACCACTTTCTAATGTTAGAAGCCCAAAAATATGAATAAATTAAAACTTTTCTATTTCAAAAACTGGATTAAAAGAATTTCCTGCATAAACTTGGGCTTCTAAACAATTTATGAAATTGTAACCGTTTCTTGAAAGCTGCAGCGGATTATAAATTCATTAAATAGCTACATTAGTAGCCACTACTTAGTTTTATTTTATACACCTGTACTATCTAATGTAACAAAATATTAAACATATTTAAGTCTAACTATTACAATGTTATATAAATATAATTCGGCTATCGCAGGTGATAGCTTATACCTATATACACCACAAGCTATGAACTTGTATAGAAATACAATAACTAACATATATAACAAATATATTTCACTATGAGCTTCGGGCCTAACAAGCATGCTTCCTACCTTCCTAGAGCTTCTCTCAGAATTAACTTCTCCCGGCTTATCTGTAAAAACATTTTAAAAAAAACAGTGAGATTCAAAGAATCCCAATAACAGTTTATTTCAATAGTTTACCTTTAAATCATGATAATATTCTCCTCTTTCCAACCTCTTGTTGGAACCTGCCTCTTTCCAATCTCTTATTGGAACTTGCCTCGCTATACCATCCACTATTAACGATATATTCGTCAAATGATGGAGGTATTCTGTACCTGCAGGGTTTCTGTAAATGTTTGGCATAGGGGGAGCGACCCACCTGATGCCTAGAGTACTCTACTTTCTTATTTATCTATCTGAGATAAATATCTTTCCTTCCTCTTGGATAAATATTATCATGCTTTTGAAAAAAATATTGACGCGCGCTTATTGCTATTGAATTAAACTGTTACCTGTCCTTCACTTTACTAATACTTCTCCTTTCCTTCTTGCTGCTTCTCAAACACTTGCCTTCTACCTTTTCCTATCATCATTACATAATAATAATGACTATAAATAACTATTCTATATAATAAGCAACGTCTCTCAAATCTATATTACTACCCAACCCTTTCTCATTTACACTATTTTAAGGAATATTTTTATTCTTGTTTAGTCTAACTATCGTTAACAATCCTAATCAAAATCAAGTTGTTGTTACAAAACAAACCAACTTTCACTACACCAAGATTTAGAGTCCAACAACTACTCCCTTTGTAAATCTAACATTGCAAAATAGTAAGCATGACTACATGAAACTTTCATACCTTCTTCTACTAATTACTATTCTTGTTTCATATTACTTGTAAACTATCCTTTTAGACTTTAATAACCATTAAACTATTTGGAAAACTATAATTTTCAATTCAGTCAATGAAGAAAAGAAAACAAAAGCATTATACCTTCAACATACAACTTATAATAATAATATATATGTATTAATCATTTCCACTAAAACTAACATAGCACACTACACCATGTATAATAATAAAAAAAATATCAATTCACATTGACACAAACAAATCAGTTTTGACTAACAATTGATTTCCCTGAAATTTTAAGATATCCAACTATGCTTTCCAATTCAATTTCTTTCAAGAATTAAAACTTGCATAATCAAATACGTTATCAAGCCATGCAAGTTAATTTATTAACCAACAACACCAAACACAAGTATATTTGACAAGTTAAAACATGCTTTAGAATTCTCCAAGTAAAACAATAATCAAAGCATCTCACATGGTAACAAGTAGTTCGGCCAATACATACAACAACAAGAGTCCCAATTAGCTTAGAAACAACAAACATTCATCATCATTCTTCTTTTTTTTATCCTAGTTTAAAATAGAGACACACCTACCAAAACACTAAGATTTCTCATTTATTTTATCCATGTGCTTTCCAAATAATCACTATTATACATTAATATATTTGGAGTCATGTATGCCTAGTTATATATCACACTTGATTACCCATTCTAATCATCCTTATTCACCAACCATTCATCCATGACAATACAATTGTATAAAGTTTCTTAATACCACATCCAACAATACATTTAACTCTAGCTATACATGCAACAAACAAATCACCATAACAAATTTATGTACTACACACAATACCAACAAAATAATCAATATAAAGTTCATTTCACTTTCCTAAATCATATACCATGTAGAATCATACCCAAATGAAAGAAAAACTTTCACTAGTCACTAAAAGTTTCTTCTAGACATTTTAACAAACACCTTAAGTGCAATGATATTCAAACATTGGTTTTTAACTTTCCAATTATCAACACCCTTACCAAACAGTTCCAAAACACCATTTAATTAGCTAAAAACAACAACTTCCAACATTTAGATCAAACTAAGTTCAACCATAGAAAAGGAAGAATGTCCAAACTTGCATATCAACAAAACTTTAATTAAACAAACATGCAATATCATATTAACATTCAAATGAACCCATACAACAATAAAATGAAAGTTTCAAACCCCAAACACCACTAAAGCCATCGGATTTGAGCACTCAAATTTGGGGTTTTTCAACAAACTCAACTAAAACTCCAAGTAACCTTCAAATCCATCTACAAACATGAAGAATCAAAGCAAAATTGTGTTTTAATGATTGTAGAAACCTAAAACTAAGAATCTCAATTCGGACCCCCTCTCAATCTCACCAAAAACGAAGGAAAATAGGTATAGAAATGAAGAGGAAGATCACCTGAAGCTGAATCCATCATTGCATGTTGGATTTGGTCCGAAAATCACCAAGAATCATGACTGGCAGAGGAAGAAATGAATGAAAAAGGAAGAGAGAAAGGGCTGCCATTTTTTTTAGAGGGAGGGAGTGAAAATGACGATGAAGAGAATCAAGAGTTGGGGTATCAAGTATTTTCACGGAAATGACCATTTTACCCTTCTTTCTTTATATTATTTACATTCTTATTTTAAATCCCTACCTTTAAACAATTTGTAAAATTATTCTACCCACCAACTTACATACTTTCTCCCACCATATTTTATCTAAGCTCTAAACTATCTTTCATAAAATTTCTAATTAATAATTTAGTCTCTATCTATTATTTCTTTAATTTCTAACAAAAATAGGTATAATAATTTCTTAAAATATATTTATCCTCATTTAATTTTTCTAAATTGCTTTGTAATTCTCTAATGATATCGTGAGACCTTAATTAATTCTTTACTATCCCTAATTTGAAAATTGGGGTGTTACAATTCTCCCCCCTTAAATAATTTCGTCCTCGAAATTATAAGAATTACCCTACTGTTTAAGAACTCTTACAATACCCTAACAGCTCAAATACAAAACAAACAGTTTCTCACACACCAATCAGAATTAAAATCACCATTTAATACCTCATGCTAACACCTTACATCTACACAAAATCAAACATTCAGACAAAACAAATATACAGAGATTCAATTATCACAAGAGAACATCATCAAATCACTAAATTCACCTTTAAGCCCTATTGTGGCTCATTGAATAGCTTAAATAAATAGTAATCAACAATTTCCATTCAGACACTTAGTAGCAGAATTTTAGAAGTTTCAACTTACCACTTAAAATATGAATACTTCAATTATTAAGTTTTCTCATTATATCCTCATTAGATGTTCTGAGCAAACTTCAAGTTGAAAATTACAAAACAATCATACAACACTATAAAACATTACAAATGATCTTAATATTCCTTACTTCCATCTATATTAACTATCTCTTGTTATTTTCAAGTCTCTCTAACCCCTTTGACTCATAAGGTTTTTCAATGATGTCTTGACTATGATTATGTCCGGATCATAATTATACTCAAGACCCCAAAGAAAAATCCTCATTCTGTCAATCTTCTCCTAAATTCTTATCCATCTCTCATATCTACTTCTTCTAACTTCAGCAATATTTTACAAACTTATCTACAAGTCAAAAATTCAGAATTCCCTTGGCTAATAACTCTATAAGAATACTTCTAGGCCCTTGCAACCTCATAATCCTATAATACATTACTATCAAATTACTCTCAATTATATAATCAAATACCTTAAATTTGAATTCCATACCTTTAATATGTGTATTCAAATATTTTTCCTCAAATAAGCAAATAATCCATGATTCCAACCTCATTTCCTAATAATACATCTCTTATTCTCCATTTCATTCAAAGTTTAACTAAGTTCTTCTAAAATCACTCAATCACCTATTATATTTTTTAAGGAACATGAAACTATTGAAATCTATTCTATCAACTAAATGATTTTTGAAATTCCCTAAATGTTCATCCTATACCTTTTAACCTAATTCAATGATTTCAAATTCTCAATCAAATTTTTTTTCTTTGGTAAATTGCTCTAATAGAATAATCCTCCTTTAACATCAATCATCAATTTGTCTTCAAAGTCCTATAAAGTCTAACTACTAGTATAGTCTATCAAATTCCAACTATATAAAATCTTACATCCTATCACTTGGCTTAACACTCATAGTCATTTGGTTCTCCACAAAACACACTTCTACTTCCTCACCACCTATTACTATCATGATGTTTCCTAAAGTTTACTGAAGGTGTTCCAATGTCATTCATAACTATGTCTATACGAGTAAGGTATTCTAGCTATCTTATGCCAGAATCCTTGCTCTGATACCAAATGTAAAATCCTAGCTGTTTATAACTCTATTTATAGCCTTCTAATCAATTTATAACCACTTTCTAATGTTAGAAGCCCAAAAATATGAATAAATTAAAACTTTTCTATTTCAAAAACTGGATTAAAAGAATTTCCTGCATAAACTTGGGCTTCTAAACAATTTATGAAATTGTAACCGTTTCTTGAAAGCTGCAGCGGATTATAAATTCATTAAATAGCTACATTAGTAGCCACTACTTAGTTTTATTTTATACACCTGTACTATCTAATGTAACAAAATATTAAACATATTTAAGTCTAACTATTACAATGTTATATAAATATAATTCGGCTATCGCAGGTGATAGCTTATACCTATATACACCACAAGCTATGAACTTGTATAGAAATACAATAACTAACATATATAACAAATATATTTCACTATGAGCTTCGGGCCTAACAAGCATGCTTCCTACCTTCCTAGAGCTTCTCTCAGAATTAACTTCTCCCGGCTTATCTGTAAAAACATTTTAAAAAAAAACAGTGAGATTCAAAGAATCCCAATAACAGTTTATTTCAATAGTTTACCTTTAAATCATGATAATATTCTCCTCTTTCCAACCTCTTGTTGGAACCTGCCTCTTTCCAATCTCTTATTGGAACTTGCCTCGCTATACCATCCACTATTAACGATATATTCGTCAAATGATGGAGGTATTCTGTACCTGCAGGGTTTCTGTAAATGTTTGGCATAGGGGGAGCGACCCACCTGATGCCTAGAGTACTCTACTTTCTTATTTATCTATCTGAGATAAATATCTTTCCTTCCTCTTGGATAAATATTATCATGCTTTTGAAAAAAATATTGACGCGCGCTTATTGCTATTGAATTAAACTGTTACCTGTCCTTCACTTTACTAATACTTCTCCTTTCCTTCTTGCTGCTTCTCAAACACTTGCCTTCTACCTTTTCCTATCATCATTACATAATAATAATGACTATAAATAACTATTCTATATAATAAGCAACGTCTCTCAAATCTATATTACTACCCAACCCTTTCTCATTTACACTATTTTAAGGAATATTTTTATTCTTGTTTAGTCTAACTATCGTTAACAATCCTAATCAAAATCAAGTTGTTGTTACAAAACAAACCAACTTTCACTACACCAAGATTTAGAGTCCAACAACTACTCCCTTTGTAAATCTAACATTGCAAAATAGTAAGCATGACTACATGAAACTTTCATACCTTCTTCTACTAATTACTATTCTTGTTTCATATTACTTGTAAACTATCCTTTTAGACTTTAATAACCATTAAACTATTTGGAAAACTATAATTTTCAATTCAGTCAATGAAGAAAAGAAAACAAAAGCATTATACCTTCAACATACAACTTATAATAATAATATATATGTATTAATCATTTCCACTAAAACTAACATAGCACACTACACCATGTATAATAATAAAAAAAAATATCAATTCACATTGACACAAACAAATCAGTTTTGACTAACAATTGATTTCCCTGAAATTTTAAGATATCCAACTATGCTTTCCAATTCAATTTCTTTCAAGAATTAAAACTTGCATAATCAAATACGTTATCAAGCCATGCAAGTTAATTTATTAACCAACAACACCAAACACAAGTATATTTGACAAGTTAAAACATGCTTTAGAATTCTCCAAGTAAAACAATAATCAAAGCATCTCACATGGTAACAAGTAGTTCGGCCAATACATACAACAACAAGAGTCCCAATTAGCTTAGAAACAACAAACATTCATCATCATTCTTCTTTTTTTTATCCTAGTTTAAAATAGAGACACACCTACCAAAACACTAAGATTTCTCATTTATTTTATCCATGTGCTTTCCAAATAATCACTATTATACATTAATATATTTGGAGTCATGTATGCCTAGTTATATATCACACTTGATTACCCATTCTAATCATCCTTATTCACCAACCATTCATCCATGACAATACAATTGTATAAAGTTTCTTAATACCACATCCAACAATACATTTAACTCTAGCTATACATGCAACAAACAAATCACCATAACAAATTTATGTACTACACACAATACCAACAAAATAATCAATATAAAGTTCATTTCACTTTCCTAAATCATATACCATGTAGAATCATACCCAAATGAAAGAAAAACTTTCACTAGTCACTAAAAGTTTCTTCTAGACATTTTAACAAACACCTTAAGTGCAATGATATTCAAACATTGGTTTTTAACTTTCCAATTATCAACACCCTTACCAAACAGTTCCAAAACACCATTTAATTAGCTAAAAACAACAACTTCCAACATTTAGATCAAACTAAGTTCAACCATAGAAAAGGAAGAATGTCCAAACTTGCATATCAACAAAACTTTAATTAAACAAACATGCAATATCATATTAACATTCAAATGAACCCATACAACAATAAAATGAAAGTTTCAAACCCCAAACACCACTAAAGCCATCGGATTTGAGCACTCAAATTTGGGGTTTTTCAACAAACTCAACTAAAACTCCAAGTAACCTTCAAATCCATCTACAAACATGAAGAATCAAAGCAAAATTGTGTTTTAATGATTGTAGAAACCTAAAACTAAGAATCTCAATTCGGACCCCCTCTCAATCTCACCAAAAACGAAGGAAAATAGGTATAGAAATGAAGAGGAAGATCACCTGAAGCTGAATCCATCATTGCATGTTGGATTTGGTCCGAAAATCACCAAGAATCATGACTGGCAGAGGAAGAAATGAATGAAAAAGGAAGAGAGAAAGGGCTGCCATTTTTTTTAGAGGGAGGGAGTGAAAATGACGATGAAGAGAATCAAGAGTTGGGGTATCAAGTATTTTCACGGAAATGACCATTTTACCCTTCTTTCTTTATATTATTTACATTCTTATTTTAAATCCCTACCTTTAAACAATTTGTAAAATTATTCTACCCACCAACTTACATACTTTCTCCCACCATATTTTATCTAAGCTCTAAACTATCTTTCATAAAATTTCTAATTAATAATTTAGTCTCTATCTATTATTTCTTTAATTTCTAACAAAAATAGGTATAATAATTTCTTAAAATATATTTATCCTCATTTAATTTTTCTAAATTGCTTTGTAATTCTCTAATGATATCGTGAGACCTTAATTAATTCTTTACTATCCCTAATTTGAAAATTGGGGTGTTACAATTCTCCCCCCTTAAATAATTTCGTCCTCGAAATTATAAGAATTACCCTACTGTTTAAGAACTCTTACAATACCCTAACAGCTCAAATACAAAACAAACAGTTTCTCACACACCAATCAGAATTAAAATCACCATTTAATACCTCATGCTAACACCTTACATCTACACAAAATCAAACATTCAGACAAAACAAATATACAGAGATTCAATTATCACAAGAGAACATCATCAAATCACTAAATTCACCTTTAAGCCCTATTGTGGCTCATTGAATAGCTTAAATAAATAGTAATCAACAATTTCCATTCAGACACTTAGTAGCAGAATTTTAGAAGTTTCAACTTACCACTTAAAATATGAATACTTCAATTATTAAGTTTTCTCATTATATCCTCATTAGATGTTCTGAGCAAACTTCAAGTTGAAAATTACAAAACAATCATACAACACTATAAAACATTACAAATGATCTTAATATTCCTTACTTCCATCTATATTAACTATCTCTTGTTATTTTCAAGTCTCTCTAACCCCTTGACTCATAAGGTTTTTCAATGATGTCTTGACTATGATTATGTCCGGATCATAATTATACTCAAGACCCCAAAGAAAAATCCTCATTCTGTCAATCTTCTCCTAAATTCTTATCCATCTCTCATATCTACTTCTTCTAACTTCAGCAATATTTTACAAACTTATCTACAAGTCAAAAATTCAGAATTCCCTTGGCTAATAACTCTATAAGAATACTTCTAGGCCCTTGCAACCTCATAATCCTATAATACATTACTATCAAATTACTCTCAATTATATAATCAAATACCTTAAATTTGAATTCCATACCTTTAATATGTGTATTCAAATATTTTTCCTCAAATAAGCAAATAATCCATGATTCCAACCTCATTTCCTAATAATACATCTCTTATTCTCCATTTCATTCAAAGTTTAACTAAGTTCTTCTAAAATCACTCAATCACCTATTATATTTTTTAAGGAACATGAAACTATTGAAATCTATTCTATCAACTAAATGATTTTTGAAATTCCCTAAATGTTCATCCTATACCTTTTAACCTAATTCAATGATTTCAAATTCTCAATCAAATTTTTTTTCTTTGGTAAATTGCTCTAATAGAATAATCCTCCTTTAACATCAATCATCAATTTGTCTTCAAAGTCCTATAAAGTCTAACTACTAGTATAGTCTATCAAATTCCAACTATATAAAATCTTACATCCTATCACTTGGCTTAACACTCATAGTCATTTGGTTCTCCACAAAACACACTTCTACTTCCTCACCACCTATTACTATCATGATGTTTCCTAAAGTTTACTGAAGGTGTTCCAATGTCATTCATAACTATGTCTATACGAGTAAGGTATTCTAGCTATCTTATGCCAGAATCCTTGCTCTGATACCAAATGTAAAATCCTAGCTGTTTATAACTCTATTTATAGCCTTCTAATCAATTTATAACCACTTTCTAATGTTAGAAGCCCAAAAATATGAATAAATTAAAACTTTTCTATTTCAAAAACTGGATTAAAAGAATTTCCTGCATAAACTTGGGCTTCTAAACAATTTATGAAATTGTAACCGTTTCTTGAAAGCTGCAGCGGATTATAAATTCATTAAATAGCTACATTAGTAGCCACTACTTAGTTTTATTTTATACACCTGTACTATCTAATGTAACAAAATATTAAACATATTTAAGTCTAACTATTACAATGTTATATAAATATAATTCGGCTATCGCAGGTGATAGCTTATACCTATATACACCACAAGCTATGAACTTGTATAGAAATACAATAACTAACATATATAACAAATATATTTCACTATGAGCTTCGGGCCTAACAAGCATGCTTCCTACCTTCCTAGAGCTTCTCTCAGAATTAACTTCTCCCGGCTTATCTGTAAAAACATTTTAAAAAAAAACAGTGAGATTCAAAGAATCCCAATAACAGTTTATTTCAATAGTTTACCTTTAAATCATGATAATATTCTCCTCTTTCCAACCTCTTGTTGGAACCTGCCTCTTTCCAATCTCTTATTGGAACTTGCCTCGCTATACCATCCACTATTAACGATATATTCGTCAAATGATGGAGGTATTCTGTACCTGCAGGGTTTCTGTAAATGTTTGGCATAGGGGGAGCGACCCACCTGATGCCTAGAGTACTCTACTTTCTTATTTATCTATCTGAGATAAATATCTTTCCTTCCTCTTGGATAAATATTATCATGCTTTTGAAAAAAATATTGACGCGCGCTTATTGCTATTGAATTAAACTGTTACCTGTCCTTCACTTTACTAATACTTCTCCTTTCCTTCTTGCTGCTTCTCAAACACTTGCCTTCTACCTTTTCCTATCATCATTACATAATAATAATGACTATAAATAACTATTCTATATAATAAGCAACGTCTCTCAAATCTATATTACTACCCAACCCTTTCTCATTTACACTATTTTAAGGAATATTTTTATTCTTGTTTAGTCTAACTATCGTTAACAATCCTAATCAAAATCAAGTTGTTGTTACAAAACAAACCAACTTTCACTACACCAAGATTTAGAGTCCAACAACTACTCCCTTTGTAAATCTAACATTGCAAAATAGTAAGCATGACTACATGAAACTTTCATACCTTCTTCTACTAATTACTATTCTTGTTTCATATTACTTGTAAACTATCCTTTTAGACTTTAATAACCATTAAACTATTTGGAAAACTATAATTTTCAATTCAGTCAATGAAGAAAAGAAAACAAAAGCATTATACCTTCAACATACAACTTATAATAATAATATATATGTATTAATCATTTCCACTAAAACTAACATAGCACACTACACCATGTATAATAATAAAAAAAAATATCAATTCACATTGACACAAACAAATCAGTTTTGACTAACAATTGATTTCCCTGAAATTTTAAGATATCCAACTATGCTTTCCAATTCAATTTCTTTCAAGAATTAAAACTTGCATAATCAAATACGTTATCAAGCCATGCAAGTTAATTTATTAACCAACAACACCAAACACAAGTATATTTGACAAGTTAAAACATGCTTTAGAATTCTCCAAGTAAAACAATAATCAAAGCATCTCACATGGTAACAAGTAGTTCGGCCAATACATACAACAACAAGAGTCCCAATTAGCTTAGAAACAACAAACATTCATCATCATTCATCTTTTTTTTATCCTAGTTTAAAATAGAGACACACCTACCAAAACACTAAGATTTCTCATTTATTTTATCCATGTGCTTTCCAAATAATCACTATTATACATTAATATATTTGGAGTCATGTATGCCTAGTTATATATCACACTTGATTACCCATTCTAATCATCCTTATTCACCAACCATTCATCCATGACAATACAATTGTATAAAGTTTCTTAATACCACATCCAACAATACATTTAACTCTAGCTATACATGCAACAAACAAATCACCATAACAAATTTATGTACTACACACAATACCAACAAAATAATCAATATAAAGTTCATTTCACTTTCCTAAATCATATACCATGTAGAATCATACCCAAATGAAAGAAAAACTTTCACTAGTCACTAAAAGTTTCTTCTAGACATTTTAACAAACACCTTAAGTGCAATGATATTCAAACATTGGTTTTTAACTTCCCAATTATCAACACCCTTACCAAACAGTTCCAAAACACCATTTAATTAGCTAAAAACAACAACTTCCAACATTTAGATCAAACTAAGTTCAACCATAGAAAAGGAAGAATGTCCAAACTTGCATATCAACAAAACTTTAATTAAACAAACATGCAATATCATATTAACATTCAAATGAACCCATACAACAATAAAATGAAAGTTTCAAACCCCAAACACCACTAAAGCCATCGGATTTGAGCACTCAAATTTGGGGTTTTTCAACAAACTCAACTAAAACTCCAAGTAACCTTCAAATCCATCTACAAACATGAAGAATCAAAGCAAAATTGTGTTTTAATGATTGTAGAAACCTAAAACTAAGAATCTCAATTCGGACCCCCTCTCAATCTCACCAAAAACGAAGGAAAATAGGTATAGAAATGAAGAGGAAGATCACCTGAAGCTGAATCCATCATTGCATGTTGGATTTGGTCCGAAAATCACCAAGAATCATGACTGGCAGAGGAAGAAATGAATGAAAAAGGAAGAGAGAAAGGGCTGCCATTTTTTTTAGAGGGAGGGAGTGAAAATGACGATGAAGAGAATCAAGAGTTGGGGTATCAAGTATTTTCACGGAAATGACCATTTTACCCTTCTTTCTTTATATTATTTACATTCTTATTTTAAATCCCTACCTTTAAACAATTTGTAAAATTATTCTACCCACCAACTTACATACTTTCTCCCACCATATTTTATCTAAGCTCTAAACTATCTTTCATAAAATTTCTAATTAATAATTTAGTCTCTATCTATTATTTCTTTAATTTCTAACAAAAATAGGTATAATAATTTCTTAAAATATATTTATCCTCATTTAATTTTTCTAAATTGCTTTGTAATTCTCTAATGATATCGTGAGACCTTAATTAATTCTTTACTATCCCTAATTTGAAAATTGGGGTGTTACAGACATAGAGACATTATTCATCAAAATGATTATTTCCACAATGATTACAACTAATGTACTCACTCGGAGTTTCACAACAAGGATCATGATAAGAATTTATCTAATCATTTTAATGTTCAATTCCACTATTTGTCTCATAAGCCCAACAATAATAATCCATGAAAGTATTGCAAGCAAACTACAACACACAAAACTACAAAAATAAAAAAAAACAATTAACACACTAAAACAAAGTAACTCAAATAATGCTATCTCTAACTAAATAATTTAGTAGAAACAACACAATTAAAGTTACAAGAAACAAGAAACAAAAGGCCCAAAGGTAATTAAGCTCACAATATACCCAATGAACTCTTAAGTGATTTAAAACTTAGTCCCCGGAGGCAGCGCCATAAACTTAATCGCAATTTTGCAACCGCAAGAGCACGAGTCAAGTTTAAAAAGTTTAGTGAAAAGTAAGAGTGTCGTTCCAACATAGACTAGGTTTAAGCAAGTTCATTGAATAAATTATAATCAAAATTAACTTTTGGTAAAAATCAAGTGACAGGTTTGCAATAAAATAAGAGAATATATTTTTAAAGTTAAAACAAACACAATTGGAAAAACATAGGTTTATTTATGACTTTGAACTTCATGATTGAAGGACACCGAATTTACTGTCGGTGTAGTGTGCTGATGCTACCAAAATTTTGATAAAAATTCTGCAAGTGTACGGATCGTATGTTAGTAAAGTGGTAAATCAAGGTCGATCCCACAAAAACTCAGACAATTAATAACCATGCATTAGATCTCCTATTTTCATTCAAGTTGAGTAAACACAAGAAAATCGATTTTAACTACCTAACATTTAAGAAAATAAAATAAAACAAATTATTCACAAAAATGATATTCACGAGTCAAAAGAACAACCTAGAGCCACTAATTCCTTATTTGCTTCTTAGATTTTATTCCCACTAAATTAATTATGAATTAATCCAACTAGCTAATCTAGAGTACTAGTGTCTATAAATGCCTTTCGGTTTTCACCTATATCCTTGCCTAGCTTAATTACACAATGTCTTACACTAATTTACTAAGCCAATTTATACCGGTACCGCTCTAATGTGACTATGTAGGGCTTCTAGGTATATGTCTATCCTAGTCGCAAATCAGATTACAAATCCAATAATACACTATTTAATCTCATGGTCTATTTAAAATTCCCTCTCTCAAGTCCAATTCTAAATTCCCTAAACATGTCTAATGGCGATCAAGCACTAAACAAGTTAATCAATAATAGCAAGATTAAATAAACTAGATCAAATTAACCTTAACTAAATAGTGCGAAATAAAATATCTAAGTTACAAACAAGTTCATAGCACTCTAAGTTGTAAAAGGAATTTAGCCACACATGGGTTCCAATTCAATCCCAATAAAAATTGAATATGATTCCATAAGAAAAATTAGAACAAAAACCCACAGTGATTTGAAAGCGCAGATGGTTCAACAAGTAAACACTCCTAACTTCTTTCCGCCCCTTTGCTTGTGTGTATTTGAAGAATAAATGACTTCAAGACTCCAAGACCTTGCCAGTTGCCACCTCCTGCTTCTCTCTCTTGCTGCCACTTCAATCTCCTTTCTTTTCTTTCGTGAAATCCAATGTGTAGGCTTTAAGAATTGGAAATATTGTGTCCAGCCTCCTTTCCTCGTGAGTTGCATGTGTATATATATAATAAAATAGTCCGACACCATATTGCTTTTGCCTTACATGTTAAGTTTCTTTTCTTTCCTTTTCTTGTATGATGAATGCACATAATCAAATCAGCCCTTTCTCTTTATTTCCTTTTTTGTTAAATCTGCATTCATGAAGAGAAGGAAATATGAAATAATCACAATAACTCAATCACATAATCTCATTAATATGAAACTTCCAATTAAAATATTTCTTTTTTTATTTCAAGTTTCCTATTTCAATTCCCAAATAATATTTCAAATTAATATATTTACAATTCACATCAAAATCTCTTAATTAATTATTTAATTAATGTCTCCTCAAATACAATAAAATATTTCTGACGATCCACTAAATATGGGGAGTCATCATGTGCCTTGGGTCTAGTCCTTCAAGAAATTTTAGAACCAAGGGGTAAGGGAAAGTTACCCCGGGTATCATTCTCAAAGGAGCCTATAAAATGCAAATGATTACCTAGTAACTAAATGTTAAACTTGTTTGAAATAAGGAAAATTGTTATGGATTAATATGAAAATTAGTAAAAGGTATGATATGGAAAAGAGAAAATAAGAGTTGGGAAAAAGTAAAGATTTGGTAAAATAAAATGGAATTGCTCTTGAGAAATGATTAGAAATAACTATCCTAGCTCAATTAATATATTTAGGAGTCAATTAGGATGCTAATGTACTAATTTACCAAGCTTCATGGACCCATGAGTCAAATACTTAATTGTTGGAACCCGTCTAATTAGGCATTGTTAAGCCCTTTAGCACCTTGAGTTTTCTCTAAGTTTCCTAAAACACCAAACTTCACCAACCGACAAGTCTAATACCTAGTCTCATAAACCCATTCAATAGGCTTTATTAATTACCTTAGAGTGTGGTTTGTGACATGTAATGAATTAGGTCCAATTACAATTCAATTCAACAAATTATCTCTCAATACCATGAGTAAATAGATATATCTAATGAATTATAAAAAACATATGTATGACCATACTTATTATTGAGTCCAAATCCCTCATTACAAGTCAAAACCACAAATAAACTCAAATAAACATAATTGTCCAAATCTAAGTATAAATGACAATCCTAAACCTTGGAAAATCATAAATACAAACGAAAGGAAAAAACAAAACTCCCTTATTAAGCATGTGAACTCAAACTTTCCAAATCTTCCCCAATGAGCAAAGAGAGTGTTTAGCTACTCAATAAAGAAGAGCGTAAAAGCTCCAAGCTCTAATTTATGAATAACCAACATGGGTGGATAGAGGAAAAAGAGAGAAAATAAAGGTAAGAAGAAGGGAATTTGAGAGAAAGGTGAAGACATGGGGTTTGTGTGTGCCCAATTGGGCGCCTCTGTTCCTCACATTTCTTTTCCTCTTCCATGCCTTCCTTTTCTTTCTTGCTGCCCCCACATATAATGATCTTCAAAAGCCTCCAAATGACTCTAGTTGGGCCCAAGATCAAATCCAGTTCGACCTTCCTCCCTTGCTCTTAATTCCTTTTCTATTCTTCAGCCCAAAATAATTATATTTTCCCTTTCTTTTCTTTTCTTCTTTCCAGCAGCTCTAAAGCCCAAATGTTGTCAAAATCCATTTTCTTCCAAAACCCACTTGCTTGCTAACCTGAATAGAATATTTAATGATTTATCTAAAATAAAATCTCTTTGTCTTAATTCTAAAAATAAGCACAAGTGATACCGAAAATTGCATCTTTAATCAAGTTAATTGCCTCAATTAAGCACATAAAAATCATACAAATTGAAGTATTTATCAATCATACTTCGTTAACCCTCCTCTAATGTTAATTAATTAATTTCGAGTTGATGTTTGAAGTTTCAAGTATTTGAATAACTTTTCCAAGCTTACTCAATCCTTAGTTAACATTAACATGCATATTTCCATACTACATATTATGCTAACTAGCTTTTATAATCAACCCACTCCAATTTTACAAAACTTGGTTAATGAATATTCCTATCTCATTAACAAACTCTTCATTCCTCTTTGAAATTTCAAGACAGGTTTGAATCTAATTTAGTTATTTGTTTAGCAATGCTCTTCCAAGCCTCAATTAAGCAACCAAGCCAAGTGTTGCGCACCACTTGGTAAAAATAAAACACAAGTTAAATTCACAACTATCATAAATATTAATTAACAAGAGAAAAGAATGTTCAAACATCAATCCATACAAAGCTTCAAAATAAACCTAGAATAATAAACTAACTACTCATAATAGAGGGAGTCTCAAGAATATCAAATCCAAATATACTCAAAGAAAGAACATCACAAAAGGAAAGGGAGAAGAAATTGGGTTACTAGAAGAAGACCCACAAAGAATTTTCTCAAAGATCTCCAAACTCTAGATATGGCTCCTCCAAGCTCTCTCCTTTTCTGCTTATTGGACTTTTCTCTCTTGTTTTTGGGATGAAGCTTGGAGCTTGGGAGGACAGGACGATGAAGATGAATCAATTAAAATGTGTCTTTACCCTCTTGCTCCAACGATTCCCCCACGGCCAAGGAAAAGAAACAGAATGCGAAATATATCTCCCCCTTCAATTATGGCTGCCTCCTCGGCTTTATCTCCCCCACCCAATGAAAAAACTTGTCTCTTTCCTATTTGTCGTTTGCTTGCTGCCTCTCCTCTTGAGTTTAGGTTTTTCCTTTTCTTTTATCTGTCAAAAGCCCAAAACTTTGTGCCCTCCATTTCTTTTCAAAGCCCACACACGCATACCATCCTCCTTTCTATTTCAAATCATATGCATTCCATGTGGCAACCCTTTATATCCTTTCTTTCTTTTTCCTCAATGAAATTCTGCTAACACCCATAATAAAAGGAATAAGGGCATATGATATTTTTTTTGCTTAAATCCCCCTTCGGTTAAACGACTAATCCGAAGTCGCCGCCAGGATTCCCCATTTTGGGGGTGATGACTTCCCAAGGGTTCGAACCCATGACCTTGTGAGTACGCGGTGCCTTACTTTCCCCTTTCTTACCAGCTGGTCTACGCCCCCTTGGGCAATAAAAGCATATGATATTAATGAAATTCGTGGCTGTCACCCAAGAGGGGGGGGGTGAATTGGGTGAGGGAATAAAACTTAAACTCTTTTCGAAAGACTGCTTGTGCTCGGTGATGATGATAATAAATAATGCTATGCACAAGTCAGTATGCTATGTGATGCAAAATAGAATGATCAAGTATAAGTATATGCACACATAAATTTATCCTGGTTCGGTCACCCAGACCTACATCCAGTCCCCAGGCTACACCTGAGATTTCCAATCCACTATTCTTGTTTAAACCGGGCACAAGAGAAGCCTTTACACTTTAGGTTTTACGAGCACGGGTTCACCTAACAACCCACAGGTTTTACAACGGGTTCACCTGCAAACCTTACCGCAAGTTTTACGGGATCACTTGCAACCTTACAAACGCAAGTTTTACGGGCTAACTTGCAACCTATGGAGATTTAGAAAACCTTCTAAATGCTCCCCCTTACAAAATGTAAGATTACAATTATGTTCACTCTATGAACTGATTTTGTTAAACACTTAAGCTCTAAACTAACTCTCTCAAAGAGTGGATGATGTTACTCACTTAAGTACAAATAAATCACTCTCTAAGAATATTACATATCAAAGTCCGAGAGTAGAAGATGAGAGGTATGTAGAATAGTGTTTTTCAGATAATAGCCTTGTTCTCTCTCTCTTTTTCAAGCCCTCTTCTTCAGAAATGAAGAACATCCCTTTTATACCAGCCTCTGAATATCTAACCGTTGGAGAGGCAATAAGACCGTTTGATTATAGACGTTGGGGCCTTGTTTACGTTGTCCTCATTAATGCACAGCAGGGTTGACTTTGCTTTATCTAAAAAGGTGCTCTGACCAAGCTGTTCTGTCAACACTGTTCTGGCAATACTATTCTGACAAAAGTCGTTCTGACATCTGAACACTTTGTACGGTCCGACTCTTGCTTGTTGTCAGAGAGGACTTCGTTCCTCAAGCATAAGTCCAGGATGTTAAGAGACTCACTATCAGAAGCTCTCTTGCTATCTGAAGCTCGTGGACTCTAACATTTTGCTTGCTGTCACATAGAGGAACTTTGTCTTTCAAGCACTTGTCCATGAATGATAAGAGTGCTTTGCTATTGGATCCTCTCTTGCTATCAGAAGCTCTCTTATGGACTCTGACTCTTGTGGGCAGTATGAGCTTTGACACCTTGAGTGAATCTTCAGATTATGTTCTCATACTCCTCATGCTTGGTAGGTAACAATGTTGTTTGAATATGTCTGTTATCCTCTTGTTACCGTTGGAAGGAACATCTTCTTAAATGCTTCAGCAGGGTTGACTTGCTTTATCTCTGAAAAGTAGTCCTGACACCTCTGCTCTGACATAAGCATTCTGACACTGCATCTCTTGAACGTTCAGACATTCTTTTTGCTTGCGGAAGTAACTTCTCATCCGGAAGCAACCTTACTGAGTGTGCTGCACTTGAACGTTAGTTTAGTAATATAATCAAATAGTCTCATGCAGTGGGTGATCCCTAAATCTAAGGGGTATCCGGAAGCACTTCTACATCCGGAAGTAAATTCGCTTGATGAGGGATTTAGTTCAATATGACTTGCTCTCGCTTAGTCTATTTAATTTCACCACTCAGCGCTAGTCACTGAGCTATCGGAAGCACTTTTACTTGACGTGGTGAATTCACTGACGCTTAGGGTGAAATCTATTCTATCAGTCTGCGCCAGTCAAGATCTAACAGGAAGCAACTTTACTTGATGTTGCATTTCCGCTGACGCTCGGGGTTATATCTAGTCTATCAACCTGCGCCAGTCTAAATCTAATAGGAAGTGCTTTCACTTGGCGAAGTAGACTTACTGACGCTTGGGGTAATATTCTATTGCTCTGCGCCAGTCTAAGTCTAACAGGAAGCGCTTTCACTTGGGGAAGTAGACTCACTGACGCTTGGGGTAATATCTATTCTGTCGCTCTGCGCCAGTCTAATTCTAACAGGAAGCGCTTTCACTTGGGGAAGTAGACTCACTGTCGCTTGGAGTAATATCTATTCTATCGCTCTGCGCCAGTCTAAGTCTAACAGGAAGCAACTTCGCTCCCGATTGAACCATAGCTTAGTCTTAGGGTTTGTGCACCTAAAGTTTATGGACTAAGTTAAATCCCTAGTGATTTACTCGCTGCCGCTGGGGGATGACACATTTATCCGCGTGCGCGAGTCCTAATCTATCCGGAAGTGATCTTACATTCTCAAGTGATCTAACTCAGGATTCTAACCATGTCATCTAATCCTTCCTAAGTGCTGATTATGTTCTCTTAAGTACTAGACCATATCATACCTTAGTCACCATCAAAACTTAAGATTCTAACATTCTCCCCCTTTTTGATGATGACAAACCCATAGATGACTAGAGAACATAATTAAACTTAGATCACTCCCAGAGCACTCCCAGAGCTATAATTAAACTTAGATATCTTATCTATCTCTCAGCTCTAGACATCTCATGTCTCATCTCTCGCTAGACATCTTATATCTCATCTCTAGACATCTCATCTCCATCTCTAGACATCTCATCTCTATCTCTCTCCCCCTTTTGGCTTCATCAAATTCCAACAGGTGCAAGCTAGCCTTAGGGATGGGGATACTTTTATCGTTCTCCTCGGAATGGGCTTTCTACCTAATATTTCTCCCTATGTATCGTTAATAAGGATTTGTTCTAGACTATTCAATACAACGTACGAGAATTATCAAGGAAAACAATAATGATTCATGATCCTAAATGATTGTATTCGCCCTAATCATTATGTGGGATAGCTAAACATGTTTTTCAAGGATTAAGTCAAGAGCAAAACATACAAAACATATCAAAAGTAATTTTGATCCTCTCGAATTGATTAACATGATATCAAAAATAATTTTGATGTGTTTAAAAATGATGATTATGATATCAAATGAAATATGTGATTTTAAATTCAAATGAGATGAAATCTGATACCTAATGAAATCAAATGAGATCTGTGAGTTTGAACTTGTGGTATCAAAGGAAAAGATTGAATGCCAAATGAAATTTGTGATACCATATGAAATGAAATCAAATCAAATGAAATTTGTGTTTTTAAAAGTGCCAAAATAATTTCCAAACAAATTGCATCACAGCATCTTAAGAGTTTATTATCGATGACAGCATGTGACTCTCGATTTTCAAGGGATCATTAACAGGTAATGTCCACTTACTTCTCTTCTATATTAAGATTAATCATCATTAAATCAAGAAAGGAAGCATATAAGAGAGGTATGTTATCAATTACTTTCCGGCATGTCATTTAGAGGATACAGATGTGTGAGCTAGGATGATTTTCTAAGACAGTGAATGATTTTGAAGTCAATGCAGATTGAGAGAAACATCCTAAGTTGACACCCTTACCAATGCCATGTATGCATCATATGTAAGAGATGGTAAGGTGTAGATGTTACCACAGATGAGGGGTACTCATACTCTATTAGACTCAGGAATCTGAATCGTACGCAGATAAGCATGCTTCCTGACATCTTCAAGAGGTGTGCTATCTCAAGTGGAAACCCCTAGCGCAAGTGCTTTGATGATTCGCTTCGGCAAGCTGAGCTACAACCACAAGCAGACATGACTGGGCAGTCACTCTACTCTTCCCATGGTTCAATAGTTGGCCTGCTATCGAAGGCGCTGATTGTTGTGAAAGCAACTTTGCTCAAACTTGATGATTGGTCCTGCATATGCTTGAGGAAACAAATGCTTTCTGATGGTCAGTGAAAAGAACTTAAGATTTAACATTGAAGACCATCCTCAGGACATTCAAGTCAATCTGTGTTAATCAGCACAAACTAATAATTTTAAGAAATCATGCTTGCTAATTGGTTTAAGAAAATATGAGCAATGATTATGTGAAAACTAATTTTGAAATTATCTATACATTCACATAGTTTCACTATCAAGACATGAACTCTATTTATACTCTCATGGATAAATATCAATGTGATAGTACAGAGAATATTAAACAGGTGGCATATTTTCAGTGTTTCATAAGCAAGTATAGTTCAATACATATGCCTCAAGGATGTTCATGTTAGATCATGAAGACATGTGAATTATTAACACTATGAAATTTTGAAAAGAAAAATCTTCATCCTCACAAAAATGAAATACTGGAAATTTTCATGCTCACAGAATAGTTTGATTTTAAGACTAAATTCGGTTTACAAAAACAATCAAATTTCAGCATATGATTACGAGAATAATTTCCAAATATTAGCTCGAGTTCTTCTAGATATGCTCAATGTGATCTCATAGTTCTTAGGATATCAACAAGCTTGAAATTAATACAGATTATAGCATGCTTGTGATACTATGCCATGTTTTACAGATCTAGCAGAGTTTAATTCAAGGCATTTCCTAAGATTTCTAATGCATGTCAGACAAGAGAGAGACTATCCATTTAATTTCACAACAGAATATGTAAGGGATAGAAATGCTCATGTGTATCGGCGAAAGTTTCTCAGGTTTGGTATAGCCATTCCACACATCTTGATAAGAGACATTTTCGTTGTCATTCTCTCTTGGTTATATTCATTGTTCAAGCTTCAATAATCTGTGTCAACATTCTTAAACCACAAACTTGAACTGAGATCATTAGTAGATTGAGAACTTAAAGATGTAATTAAGAGGGATGTATTGTTCTCGAAACCATAGCTGCTTATGCATTGAAAAATTTGATGCAAGAGATACCACATGAAATGGAAAATCAGAAATAGCTTTTGAGTGCTATCATGAGGTACGGTTGTCATGTAGGTTTAAAGAGGATCAGAATCTGTTTGCATTATATCAGAAAATGAATTTGATATGATAGGGTCGTTTTTACAGAAAATAAGTGTTCATCACAGATAAGGGAAATCATATCAGTTTCAGAGAAATAAAAGCTGTTAAGCCCATCATGCATTTACTAGCCAAGTGATTATTCAAGTAAAGAGGAAGGTAAGAATGATATCACCATAGCTCCATTCGCATCTAGCAGTAGCTCGCTTGATTTTGGTTGGCAATGCATGGAATCTATATTTAGAGCAGTACCAAAATCTATGCGTGACGAATGCTTATCAAGACTTGACTAATTGTTCAGATGAGGTACAGTCCTGAGTCTTGCTGAGGCTAATAGGATGGATTGGAGCTGGTGCAGAGGGATGAATTTACTTTGTGATCACTACCACTGGCATCTCTGGCCTCTTGAACCCATACTTCATACACAGCTCTTCACTCAGATTGGGTGCTGGCGCAGAGGGAGACACAGGTTCAGCAGAAGGTATCTCCGCAGGTTGATCACTCAGCGCTATCTCAAGTTTGCCTCTGAGCTAGCAGATTGTTGGGGGCACATGAATCAGATGGCTCACTGTGGGGGGGAGGAGATCTTCCTTTTAGCAAGGGTCTTCTTCACCCTTGTCTTGCTGAACCTTCGGATTGCCCTTCCTACAAAATATCAGATAGTCCCTTCCTTTTGTATCCAAGTCTGGATCTGAAGGTTAGTTTGTAGGCTATATATAGTTCACATGCATTTAGATTACGTCCTATGTGTATGACATGGTGAATCTTTCATGACTATATGCACAAGGATATACAAGGTTTTTGATCAAGATAGTCATGGACAGTATGTAGATTATGAACATTACTTATTTCTTCAAGCTTTCTTCTATGATGAATATAATGTTCACATCTTAGGATGTTTAATGTAAAATCTCAATAAGTCCATCTAACATTAGCATAGGAGATTTTACTACCAAATGCTTCGTTGCTAAGTGATCCCTTGCTTACCCAAGGAGATCTTCTATACTTATCCTTGGTTCGAAGCACTTTCTTCTGAGAGGTAGGATTCAAGAGCCTTTTCAATGATGATCGAGGAATCCACTCTCTCTTGTTCTTCTCAGGATAGTTGAATGGAACTTTGTGATAGCTCATCCTTGAGACAGAACCATTGTCCCTTGTGGTGGCCGACAGCTTCTTATGATTGTACCAGTGGGTTTCAGCAGTTGCATCACCACGAGTTCTCTTCTTTGGGATAAGAGGAACTCTTGATCTATCCTGCACAAGTAAGGCACTAGGAGGATGTTTTGGTACCCATTTGTACTTGGGTCCTACATGGTTAGCACTGGACCTTACTTGTCCTTTAGGAATCCATACAAACTTATTTCTCACATTTGAATTTCTTCTAAGACTGCATGTGTGAGAAATATGTCCTAATCTACCACAATAATGACAGATAATGGAATGATAATCAAAATGAGATTTTCTATCATTATCATGATTAGTATCTTTTAGAAAAGCTTTTTGTTCCTTTGAAATTTCAGTTTCTTTTGAAAGCTTTTCTTTTTCCTTCAACACGTGTTCACAATCAAAACATTTTTCAAGACATGTTGAAGTTTTCCCTACCGATAGTGGGCTAGCTATCGGAACCACTAGTTCTTTAAAAGAACCCTCGGAAACTTTAGATGTAGAAGAAGAAATTAGTTTTTCAAGTTTTCTATCTTTTTCTTTTAAGCCTAGAAGTTCTTTTGCAAGTTTACAATATTCAGTATATAACTCATTGTATGCATCTTGCAAATCAGAGAGTTCAATTTCAGATCCAGATACCTCACTTTCTGAATCTTCTAGGCAGAGATGGATACTCTCTTCACTGAAGTCTGCTTCCTCAATATCAGCTTCCAGAAGCTCATCAGTAGATGATCCACAAAGAGCACGAGTTGAGCTTTGGACAGCTGTGCTTTCAAGAGATGGGTTAGAAGCATATATCACATCAAGAGTATTCCAAATATCTCTAGCACTAGAGCAATGTTTGATTTTCTGGAAATCATTTTCAGTTAAGCCTTTGTATAAAATTTGCATTGCTCTAATGTTTAAGGAAAACAAATTTTTCTCCCTTTCAGTCCAGTTTCCTCTTGGTTTGAAATCAAAATCATTTTCAAAAATATCCCACATTTTCAAACTAGTGGATTTTATAAAACTTTCCATTCTTGCTTTCCACCAACAAAAATCAATATTTTCTAACACAGGTGGAATGGTATGATCAAAGCCTTTGGAAAACATTTTAACCCAAATCAGCCAAGGTCTTTGCACTTGAGATCGTTTGATCCTTTAAACAAGTGACCTGCTCTGATACCAAATGAAATTCGTGGCTGTCACCCAAGAGGGGGGGTGAATTGGGTGAGGGAATAAAACTTAAACTCTTTTCGAAAGACTGCTTATGCTCGGTGATGATGATAATAAATAATGCTATGCACAAGTCAGTATGCTATGTGATGCAAAATAGAATGATCAAGTATAAGTATATGCACACATAAATTTATCCTGGTTCGGTCACCCAGACCTACATCCAGTCCCCAGGCTACACCTGAGATTTCCAATCCACTATTCTTGTTTAAACCGGGCACAAGAGAAGCCTTTACACTTTAGGTTTTACGAGCACGGGTTCACCTAACAACCCACAGGTTTTACAACGGGTTCACCTGCAAACCTTACCGCAAGTTTTACGGGATCACTTGCAACCTTACAAACGCAAGTTTTACGGGCTAACTTGCAACCTATGGAGATTTAGAAAACCTTCTAAATGCTCCCCCTTACAAAATGTAAGATTACAATTATGTTCACTCTATGAACTGATTTTGTTAAACACTTAAGCTCTAAACTAACTCTCTCAAAGAGTGGATGATGTTACTCACTTAAGTACAAATAAATCACTCTCTAAGAATATTACATATCAAAGTCCGAGAGTAGAAGATGAGAGGTATGTAGAATAGTGTTTTTCAGATAATAGCCTTGTTCTCTCTCTCTTTTTCAAGCCCTCTTCTTCAGAAATGAAGAACATCCCTTTTATACCAGCCTCTGAATATCTAACCGTTGGAGAGGCAATAAGACCGTTTGATTATAGACGTTGGGGCCTTGTTTACGTTGTCCTCATTAATGCACAGCAGGGTTGACTTTGCTTTATCTAAAAAGGTGCTCTGACCAAGCTGTTCTGTCAACACTGTTCTGGCAATACTATTCTGACAAAAGTCGTTCTGACATCTGAACACTTTGTACGGTCCGACTCTTGCTTGTTGTCAGAGAGGACTTCGTTCCTCAAGCATAAGTCCAGGATGTTAAGAGACTCACTATCGGAAGCTCTCTTGCTATCTGAAGCTCGTGGACTCTAACATTTTGCTTGCTGTCACATAGAGGAACTTTGTCTTTCAAGCACTTGTCCATGAATGATAAGAGTGCTTTGCTATTGGATCCTCTCTTGCTATCAGAAGCTCTCTTATGGACTCTGACTCTTGTGGGCAGTATGAGCTTTGACACCTTGAGTGAATCTTCAGATTATGTTCTCATACTCCTCATGCTTGGTAGGTAACAATGTTGTTTGAATATGTCTGTTATCCTCTTGTTACCGTTGGAAGGAACATCTTCTTAAATGCTTCAGCAGGGTTGACTTGCTTTATCTCTGAAAAGTAGTCCTGACACCTCTGCTCTGACATAAGCATTCTGACACTGCATCTCTTGAACGTTCAGACATTCTTTTTGCTTGCGGAAGTAACTTCTCATCCGGAAGCAACCTTACTGAGTGTGCTGCACTTGAACGTTAGTTTAGTAATATAATCAAATAGTCTCATGCAGTGGGTGATCCCTAAATCTAAGGGGTATCCGGAAGCACTTCTACATCCGGAAGTAAATTCGCTTGATGAGGGATTTAGTTCAATATGACTTGCTCTCGCTTAGTCTATTTAATTTCACCACTCAGCGCTAGTCACTGAGCTATCGGAAGCACTTTTACTTGACGTGGTGAATTCACTGACGCTTAGGGTGAAATCTATTCTATCAGTCTGCGCCAGTCAAGATCTAACAGGAAGCAACTTTACTTGATGTTGCATTTCCGCTGACGCTCGGGGTTATATCTAGTCTATCAACCTGCGCCAGTCTAAATCTAATAGGAAGTGCTTTCACTTGGCGAAGTAGACTTACTGACGCTTGGGGTAATATTCTATTGCTCTGCGCCAGTCTAAGTCTAACAGGAAGCGCTTTCACTTGGGGAAGTAGACTCACTGACGCTTGGGGTAATATCTATTCTGTCGCTCTGCGCCAGTCTAATTCTAACAGGAAGCGCTTTCACTTGGGGAAGTAGACTCACTGTCGCTTGGAGTAATATCTATTCTATCGCTCTGCGCCAGTCTAAGTCTAACAGGAAGCAACTTCGCTCCCGATTGAACCATAGCTTAGTCTTAGGGTTTGTGCACCTAAAGTTTATGGACTAAGTTAAATCCCTAGTGATTTACTCGCTGCCGCTGGGGGATGACACATTTATCCGCGTGCGCGAGTCCTAATCTATCCGGAAGTGATCTTACATTCTCAAGTGATCTAACTCAGGATTCTAACCATGTCATCTAATCCTTCCTAAGTGCTGATTATGTTCTCTTAAGTACTAGACCATATCATACCTTAGTCACCATCAAAACTTAAGATTCTAACAATTAACAATCATACTCAAGTCTTTAAAAAAAACTTTTACTTTATTTTTTACTTTCCTATTTCAATCAAAGGAATTCCCAAAAAATATTTCGAATCAATATCTTTTTAATTCTTAGCAAAACTATTTATTTTTAACTTGATGACTCCCAAAATATTGCTAAAATATATATCAAAATGCACACAAATTAGGGAGTCATCAAGTGACCATTTTGCACACACTGATGGCTTTCTTCTTCCTTCGCCAAATATAAAGAATCTCTATTAAATTCACAAATCTCCAATAGAAAATGGAAGCTTCAAGTGATCGTTCACACAAAACCATGTTCACTTCCAGTGATATGCTTGAGGAGTTCATCTACCATCGCCTTTTACATGTCAATTACAGATAGTCTCAATCAATTACAGGTCCATCTCTCCAAATCTCCTCTATATGTAACTTTATTAACCTAGTTTCAAAGTTGTTATTACTTTCAAATTCTTAATTTCGTTCTCTCCAAAATTCATATCACTAATACAAATTGACCCTCTACCAGCGCAACTTTACATGCGCTTAGAAGAAACGCATGTATAGAGGGTCCTTTACATGCGCTTTAAGCGCATGTACAGGTAAGAATATATACATGCGCTTAAAGCGCATGTAGAGGCCTTATCTCTACATGCGCTTTAAGCGCATGTATAGAAATGTGCATCAATCAAAATTCACTAAAACAATGACTAGAAAAGAATTTAAGTATTTAGAGATAAAATATAAAATGAACTTAGGTGAAGAGCTCAAAATCATATGGAAACACCCTTTACATGCGCTTAAAGCGCATGTACAGGCACAAACACCCTGTACATGCGCTTAAAGCGCATGTAAAGGCACAAACACCCTTTACATGCGCTTTAAGCACATGTAAAGGCACCACTGAAGTGCAAAACATGGAGTCATGCATAAGAGGTCCTCCTCAGACCTCATAAGGTGTTCCTGCTTGTGGAATTAGTGTTTAAAAGCTCCATTACCACTTTTGGGTGCTATGTGTTAGAATCTTAAGTTTTGATGAAGACTAAAATATGAAAGAACAAGTTAAACACTTAGACAAAATCAGGTTAAAATAGAACCACAAGTAAGAGTACAACTGGATGTGGATTTACTTCCGGATGGACTAGGACTAGCGCTCGCGGATGAACGTCTCATCCCCCAGCGGAAGCAAGTGTTACACTAAGCCTTGACTCGGTCTAGAAACATTAAGTGTATAAAATCCTTGAGACCAAGTTAGGATACAACCGGATGTGGATTTGCTTCCGGATGATTAATGACTAGCGCTGCCTGTTGGGTTAGGTAACACCGAGCGTCAGTGAGTATAACACTAAACCATAACTCAACGTCCAGTAGGAGAGTTTCCGGATGTGGAATTGCTTCCGGAAGTAAGAGAACTTCCTAAGACTAAATGAACTCCCACTGCATGTGACTATGTGTTAATGTATTGCTAGACTAACGTTCAAATGCAGCACTGAGTGATGTTGCTTCCGGATGTGGATTTGCTTCCGCAAGCAATCAGAATGTCAGAACATTCAGCAAGAGCAGTACAGTGTCAGAGTGCTTTTTGGCAGAGCAGAGTTGTCAGAACTACTTTTCAGAGATAAAGCAAAGTCAACCCTGCTGAGCATTAATGGAGCATTAAATGAGCCAACAGTAACTTGGGATAAACAACTATATTCAAACGGCTATGCCACCTACCAAGAGTGAGAATACTTGAAGACATATATAAGGAAGCTCATCTTCATTTATGAAGATAACTTTGACATCTTGAAAAATCTAGAGCGAGAAACTGAGAATATCATTCAAGCATTCAAAGCTGCCCAGAAAGCAAGAGAGCATTTAACACATTGAGAGTTCTTTTCATCTACTTATCTTGTACTCTTTGTTGTTAAGTCTCTTCATTTATCAAGAGCATTAAGTGTACTTAAGTGTGTAACATTATCCGTTCTTAAAGAGAACTAAGTTTAGAAAATCCTTTATTTGTAAAGGTTGAACCCTTGCAGGTTGTAAGGGGGAGTGAGTCAGTAAGGTTGCAAGTGAACCTGTGTAAGACTTGTGGTTGTAAGGTTGCAAGTGATCCCGGTCTAAAATTTGCGGTTGTAAAGGTTCTAGGTGAACCCGTTTGTAAAACCTGAGGATAGTGGAACTCAACCTGGGTGGTTGAGAACTGGACGTAGGTCAGGTAGACCGAACCAGTATAAATCCTTGTGTTTCATTGTTTTAAGTTTTAATTGGTAGCACAATTCACCCCCCCTCTTGTGCATTCATCCCTTTCATTTGGTATCAGAGCAGGTCTTTCTGACTTGATTCCAACGAATCTAGAAAGAAAAGATCTAGTAATGGATGCAGATTATTTCTTGCCCGATGTTGCTATTCAGCCAAACAAGCCTCCTGGCTTTGATGGCCACAACTATCCATTCTGGAAGTTCAGAATGGAGACCTACATCAAATCCTGCGACATCCGCCTCTGGGATGTAATTGAACGTGGGAATAACGTCCCTCTTGATGATGAAGGTCTTGCAAAGCAGCGATCCAGATACACCAATGAGGACTATGCTCTAGTACAGCTAAACTACAGGGCCATGCACTACATTCAATGCGCCCTTAGTCCTAAGGAGTTCCACAGGATCAGCCACCATAAAACAGCGAAGGATATGTGGGAGGCTCTTGAGGCTGCTCATTCTCGAACCAAGGGAGTGAAGGCAAGATGGGTCGAGATGCTAGTTGAGGAGTTCCACAAATTTGCCATGCTTAGTCCAACTGAGCCAATCAGAGAGCTGGAGCTTAGGTTCACTCATCTTATCAATAACCTGGCCTCCCTAGGTAAAGACATTCCTGAAGAAGAACAAGTCAGCAAGATCTTAAAAGTCTTGAAAGGTGATTGGATCACCAAAGTTACCATCTTGCAGGAAGTCCAAGGAGAGTCAACCAGCTCTATCACTGCCCTGTTTGGTTCTCTGGCTGAATATGAACCAACCCTGCTGGCTCAGAGAGCTCCTCAAGCTACATCTTAAACCAAGAACCTTGCTCTTGTTGCTCCCAGCAAGGAGAAGGTTGATGATAATGATGATGATGAGGATGATGAGGAGGACATCGATGATGAGGAGATGGCTATGATGGTAAGAAAGTTCAGAAAGTTCTTCAAAAAGAAAGGAGGCTTTCAGAAAGGTGAATCCAGCCAGAAGAAAGGATCTAAGAAGGAAAGGGCCCCAGTGTGCTTTGAGTGTAAGAAGCCTGGCCACTTCAAAGCTGAGTGTCCAAGCTTGCAGAGATCAAAAGGGAAGGACAAAAGAAAAGCCTTTGTGTCCTCTAGTCCTTAGTGACAGAGACAAATTCAAGTCCTTAGTGATCAAAGATGGAGCCACAGTAACCTTTGGAGGTAATCAAAGTGGAAAGATCACTGGAGTTGGAGAAGTAGGACCAGTCAAGGATGTCTATCTGGTGGATGGTCTCTGTCACAACCTGCTGAGCATGAGCCAGAGCACTGACAAAGGAAATTGGGTAATTTTTGATTCACATGAGTGCATGATAATAGACAAGCATGATCTGAACCTAGATAAGGCCAACCTAAAATGCAAACTTAAGGCCAATAGAAATGGAAACCTATACACTCTAGATTTATGTCAACAACTAGATGAAAACTGTTTAATATCTAGTGATGAGAATAGTTGGCTTTGGCATAAAAGGCTAGCACATGTTAACTTTACCTAACTTGACATGCTGATTAAGAAAGAGCTAGCTATAGGGATTCCATCTTTTAAGGTTAAGCATGATTATATTTGTGAATCCTGCCAACGAGGGAAGCAAACAAAGTCCTCGTTTAAAACCAAGAAGAGAGTCTCCACCAGCAGGCCCTTGGAACTAATCCACATGGATTTGGTTGGGCCAGCAAGAGTGAAGAGCTTGGGTGGAAACCTGTATGCTCTAATAGTGGTGGATGACTATTCTAGGTTCACTTGGACGATGTTTCTTGCCTCTAAGCAAGATGCTTTTGATGCCTTTGTTGTCCTGGCTAAGAAAGTGCAGAATGAGAGAGATCTCAAGATCACAGCTATAAGGACAGACCATGGAGGAGAATTTGAGAACCATAGCTTCTCTGAGCTGTGTGAGCAGAATGGAATTGATCACAACTTCTCAGCTCCCATAACTCCTCAGCAAAACGGTGTGGTCGAGAGGAAGAACAGGGTTCTGACTGAGATGGCCAGGAGCATGCTCAATGAGAAAGAGGTTTCTCAAGTGTTCTGGGCGGACGCTATGAGCACTGCTTGCTACATCTCTAACAGAGCCTATGTTCGCAAGGGCTTGGACAAGACTCCCTATGAGCTGTACAAAGGCAGAAAGCCCAACATCAGCCACCTCAGAATCTTTGGATCAAAATGCTATGTGCATAACAATGGAAAGGTAAATCTGGGTAAGTTTGATCCAAAAGCTGATATAGGTGTATTCATAGGGTATTCCCTTAGGAGTAAGGCTTATAGAGTATACAACATGAGGACTAGAACTGTAGAAGAATCTATGCATGTTGTATTTGATGAAACTCCTACATGGGAACAATCCACAGAAGATGATGGGATACTAAACTTTCCAAAACCACCATCATCTTCACCACCAAAAGAAACACCAGCAAACAATTCCAAAGAAGAAGATGAACCCAGTGATGAGCCTAGAGTGCAGACGGTGCCTGATGAGGTACAGCTGCCAACGGCTAGGAGACATCACAGGGATCATCCTCTTGATCAAGTGCTTGGTGATGTTTCTTCTGGTGTCAGAACCAGAAGGCAGGTTCAAAATGAAGTTGAGTTTGGAGCATTCTTATCTCAGATCGAACCAACTTCAGTTGAACAAGCTCTTGAGGACTGCGACTGGATCATTGCCATGCAAGAAGAGCTAAACCAGTTCGAAAGAAGCCAAGTTTAGGAACTAGTCCCAAGGTCGTCTCATCAATCCATAGTTGGGACCAAATGGGTCTTCAAGAACAAACTGGATGAGACAGGTCAAATAACAAGAAACAAAGCCAGATTGGTGGCCAACGGGTATAACCAAGAAGAAGGCATAGACTATGAAGAAACTTTTGCTCCAGTCGCTAGACTTGAAGTAATAAGGATTCTTCTAGCCTTTGCATCCATGAAAAGTTTTAAATTATATCAAATGGATGTAAAGAGTGCATTTCTTAATGGTTACATTAAAGAAGAGGTTTATGTAGAACAACCTCCTGGCTTTGAGGATCACAAGCATCCTAAACATGTGTATAGGCTAAAGAAAGCTTTGTATGGCCTGAAACAAGCTCCTCGAGCTTGGTATGAGAGACTCAGCAGCTTTTTGTTGGGAAAGGGTTTCTCAAGAGGCAAACTAGATAATAAACTGTTTATTCTGCACAAAGATAGAAACATGCTAATTGTCCAGATTTATGTCGATGATATTATTTTTGGGGCAACTAATGAAAAATTTGTGAAGAATTTTCCAAGACTATGCAGGGAGAATTTGAGATGTCAATGATGGGAGAACTAACGTTCTTCCTAGGCCTGCAAATTAAGCAAAAGAAGGATGGCATTTTCATCTCCCAAACTAAGTATTGTAGAGAGCTGCTCAAAAAGTTTGGGATGGATGAGTGCAAGGAGTATGATACTCCCATGAGCACCACTGCCGCACTCGACGCTGATGTAAAGGGAAAATCAGTCGGCCTGCCCATGTATAGGGGAATGATAGGTTCCTTGCTGTATCTAACAGCAAGCAGGCCTGACATTCAATTTAGTGTAGGCATGTGTGCTAGATTTCAAGCCAACCCCAAGGAGTCACATCTAACTTGTGTTAAACGTATCTTAAGATACCTTGAGGGAACACAAGAACTTGGTCTTTGGTATCCTAGAGGTAACCAAGAGTTCTTGTGGGATTATTCTGACGCTGACCATGCAGGTTATAAAACTGATAGGAAGAGCACCAGTGGACAATGCGCCTTCCTTGGTGGTTGTCTGGTCTCTTGGGCTAGCAAGAAGCAAACCTGCGTGTCTTTATCATCCACAGAGGCAGAGTACATTGCTGCCGCAAGCTGTTGTGCCCAAGTGCTGTGGCTGAAGAACCAACTGAGGGATCTTGGCCTGGAGTTTCCTGAGGCTCCCATTCTTTGTGACAACACAAGCACCATCAGCCTTGCCAAGAATTCGGTGCAGCACACAAGAACAAAGCACATTGACGTCAGACATCACTTCATCAGAGATCATGTTCAAAAGAAGGATGTCAAGGTGCAGTTTGTTCCCACTCAGCATCAGCTTGCGGATATCTTCACCAAGCCTCTGGGGGTTGATCAATTTACATTCATAAGAGGTGATTTGGGAATGGTAAACCCAAATGAAGTTTAATTCTTCAAAATAAACCTGTGCTTAATTGATTAAAACCTGCAACTATACTAACTTAGGCATCGGAGTGCCAATATTTAGTTTTGCAGGTCCCCAAATGTTAAATCTTAAGTCCAACCGGAAGCAAAATCACTTCTGGATGCTCTTTTCCTGGCGCTGGGTGATAACTCTAAGCAACCGGAAGCGCCAGTGTCGGAGAAGAGAAAGGATACGTCACCTCAGAAAACGTTTCACCTTCCCCCACCAAAAACTGTGCCTCTTCTGACACTGTGCAGAGACACGTGTCACAAAGGTGCGACGTTTCAATGTAAATGTTTACGTTTTCCCACAAAAGGTGCATATTTTCAATGAAGAGTCATTATGAACCATCACGTCGCTTATTACTTCGCATATATATTGGTCATTGTCATTCATTTCTCACTTCTCACACAAATCAAACACCCAAACTCTCTGAAATCATTCTTCATCTTCATCGCATTTTCTTCTTCATCTTCTGCATTTTTGTGCATTTCATCCCATTTAAACCCTAAACCACTCACAAATGGCTGGCTCTCATGAAACAAACCCCAACGTTGAGAAAACCTCTACTTCCAAGAAATCGAAGTCAAGATCTGGGCATTCGCGTTCTGGGAAAACTGGGAAACCTCAAGAACACCATGAACAGCCTGAGAAATCTGGGAAAAAGGGTAAAAAGAGGGTTCAGTTCAGCGAGGAACCTTCGTCCAAAAGACAGCGAGTGGAGGATGATCCACTTGTATACAAGGATGGGCCGTTGGAGACTGTCTCTAGCAAGTTTGAAACTGCAAAGCCTTACTTCTCTCATGGAATGTACATCGACATGAATAAAATTGAAGAACTAGGGTTTGGCCATTTGAAAGAGCATCTCCAGAAATATATATGCTGGCTGGGAATCAACAAAGAGTACAACATCAACGTACTCAGGGTGTTCAGCCAGTCTCTCACAGCCAATGCTAAGTACAAGATGGTGAATGAGAAAGAGACCATCCGCAGAGTCAACTTCAAGGCCACAGTGAGAGGGAGGGACATAAGTTTCAATTGGCGAGATATCAACGCCATGCTCGGGGTCACTGAGGAAGAGATGAACGAGTGGATGTACCCTGAGAAACTCAGCAAGGAGGAGCTTGAGGAAGTCTATGACACCAAGGGAAAGAAGGTGTCTGGCATGTCTGACTCCAACCGGATACTCCAATACATCTACTCCCGGATGATGACTCACAAAGGGGGAAACTTCAACGAGTTCACTCAACTTGACAACCCCTGGCTCCCAAGATTCCTCACCCAGCAGCCAATTAACCCTGGGCAGTTGATAAGTTTGGAGCTGCACAGGTGGATTGATAACAAGAAGTCTGGGAATCTTCCATACCCAACTGTCATCGCCTTCCTCCTGGAAAAATTCCTGATCAAATCCACTGAGGAGGGTGAAAATGTTCAGTGCATGCCCGTCAGCGCAGTAAACATCAGCAAGATGGGGATCAGGTACAACAAGCCAGCAAGGGCCACTCATTCTGGCTCTCAGGCAGGAAGTGCTTCACACACAACTGCTCCCTCTGCGTCTGAAGCAGGGGACCAGGAAGTTGATTCTCATGCTGGTCCAAACCGTGTTCCAAAGGTGTCAGCCGCAGTGAAGGCTTTTGCTGAGGAAGTGAAAGAGGAGATCCTTTTTCGGCTGTCTGATTCTTTGGTGGCTCCCCTTCGTGATGAATGTGACATTGGATTCCAGCAGCAGGAGCAGAGGATCCAGAACCTCGAGAATCGCCTAGGAAGGGTCGAGGCCAAATTAGACCTGTTACTTAACCACTTCCAAATTCCCCAACCACAGGGCAATCTACCTCCACCCCCTCCTCCACAAAATGACCAACCTCCACCTCCTCCACCTAACCAACCAGCACTCCCTCCTCCTAATACACAACAACCACCCCCCCAGAATGACTCACATCCAACTTCACCACAAAATGAGTCTGACACTCACAACACCTCTCACCAAACCCCTCAAAACTCCCCTCGCCAATCACCCCTTAACTCCCCAAACCATTCACCACCCCCAAACTCCATAAGGCCCTCCAATCCACTCTCTCACACTCGCCCCACCTTAGCCCAATCCCTTGGATTTTCCTCTCCTGATCACCCACTTCATACCTTCTACCTCAGAGACCTTCCCCCTCTTCGGAGGATAGGTGAACAATCCACCACTTACTCCTCTACCTTCCCCTTCGAAGGCCTATTCAACGACCCCTCCTTCTTCGAAAGAAACCGCACCCTCTTCCCTAGCCCTCCTTCTTCGCCTGACCCCACTTTCTCACCAGCAACCACCCCCACATCCTCACCTGAACCCTCACCACCCAAGCCAAAGCAAGTTGTCCCTGAACCTCCACCATCTTCTTCACCCAACCCTTCCTCCTTGGCCCTCGTCCCTTTTGATGATGCCAAAAGGGGGAGAGAAACTCCACCAGCTTCTGCCCTCCGTCGGGCATATGATTTGGAGCAGATAAGGTCTCAACCCTCCTTGTGGCTGGAAGAGGACATGCTGCTGCTCTCCGCCGTGCAAATGATCTGAGGCAGATGGGTAATGCTGAGTATTTGCTCAGAGAGGAAGCAGTGAGATTCATGCAACAGCAGCGCCTGGATGAGCAAAGATCTAAATGGGCAATGGTGTTAGTCAGCCAACCTGATGAGCCTTCTTCTTCTATGCCTGAGTCTGAACCAGAGCAGCCTGAACCAGCGCCAGAAGCCTCTTCTGCTGAGCCTCCTCCCTCTGTGCCTAGCCGGAACTTAATTGAAGAGATTATGATGAAGTATGGGTTGGAGAGGCAAAACCATCCACCTATTGTGATAGCCAAGCCAATCCCTCCTTCTGAGCCATCTTCTGCACCTTCTCCTCCAGTGGTCAGCTACAGCCAGTCTAGGAAGAAGCATGGTGCCAAAAAGGGTGCTGCCACTGCTGAGTCTTCTGAGAGTGAAGAGGAACCTCGTGGTCGCTCTGAGGATCATGAGTCAGAGAGGGTATCTGAGAGGAAAGCATCTGAGACTCAGCCATCCTCTCAAGCATCATATGTTCCTCCGCTACTAAAGGAAGTGAAGCTGGAAATAGAGGATATGACTGCTGATGAGTTCGAGAGATATGAATGGACTGACAAGATCACATTTGGTCAGATAGCTTGCCTCGATGCTGAAAGAGCAAATGCCAAGGCTACCCAAGAAAGAAGACAGGGCAAAGGAAAAGGCAAAGGGAAAAGGAAAGCCAAGGAAGTTGAGGAGGATCCCAACTTTCCTGTATGGAATGTCAAAATTAAGGCTGTCCATTATCCCAATGGCGAGGTCATCCCCTTCTCTGATGCAACTGGGTTCCCTGGGTATGCTGAGGTTGAAGATCTGAAGAGAGCCTTTGAGGAATCCGTTGAATCTGAGAGAATCAGATGGGAGAAGGAAGAGGCAGAGCTCCAGAGTATAATTGCGGAGATTAACCAGAGTGAGAAGGATGCCCAGCTAGCCAAACTGCAAGAGGAGTGTGAACAAAGGCAAAGAGAGAGGGAGAGGAAAAGGAGACATCAACTATAAACCCCAACCAACCCCATGCATTTTAACTTAGAAAATTTTCTTTTTGTATTTTTTTTCATGCATAGTTTACTTTGCACAGTTGTGATTACTTATGTATTTTATCTGTTATTACATATCTGACTTGTAATCTTTTGCTCATCAATGATATTTGTCCTTAGCTTTTTGTTCCTTATCTGATTATTACTTTTAATTCTTTCATATGAACTTAATTGTATAACTTAGTTTGTCATCATCAAAAAGGGGGAGAATGTTAGAATCTTAAGTTTTGATGAAGACTGAAATATGAAAGAACAAGTTAAACACTTAGACAAAATCAGGTTAAAATAGAACCACAAGTAAGAGTACAACCGGATGTGGATTTACTTCCGGATGGACTAGGACTAGCGCTCGCGGATGAACGTCTCATCCCCCAGCGGAAGCAAGTGTTACACTAAGCCTTGACTCGGTCTAGAAACATTAAGTGTATAAAATCCTTGAGACCAAGTTAGGATACAACCGGATGTGGATTTGCTTCCGGATGATTAATGACTAGCGCTGCCTGTTGGGTTAGGTAACACCGAGCGTCAGTGAGTATAACACTAAACCATAACTCAACGTCCAGTAGGAGTACTTCCGGATGTGGAATTGCTTCCGGAAGTAAGAGAACTTCCTAAGACTAAATGAACTCCCACTGCATGTGACTATGTGTTAATGTATTGCTAGACTAACGTTCAAATGCAGCACTGAGTGATGTTGCTTCCGGATGTGGATTTGTTTCCGCAAGCAATCAGAATGTCAGAACGTTCAGCAAGAGCAGTACAGTGTCAGAGTGCTTTTTGGCAGAGCAGAGTTGTCAGAACTACTTTTCAGAGATAAAGCAAAGTCAACCCTGCTGAGCATTAATGGAGCATTAAATGAGCCAACGGTAACTTGGGATAAACAGCTATATTCAAACGGCTATGCCACCTACTAAGAGTGAGAATACTTGAAGACATATATAAGGAAGCTCATCTTCATTTATGAAGATAACTTTGACATCTTGAAAAATCTAGAGCGAGAAACTGAGAATATCATTCAAGCATTCAAAGCTGCCCAGAAAAGCAAGAGAGCATTTAACACATTGAGAGTTCTTTTCATCTACTTATCTTGTACTCTTTGTTATTAAGTCTCTTCATTTATCAAGAGCATTAAGTGTACTTAAGTGTGTAACATTATCCGTTCTTAAAGAGAACTAAGTTTAGAAAATCCTTTATTTGTAAAGGTTGAACCCTTGCAGGTTGTAAGGGGGAGTGAGTCAGTAAGGTTGCAAGTGAACCTGTGTAAGACTTGTGGTTGTAAGGTTGCAAGTGATCCCGGTCTAAAACTTGCGGTTGTAAAAATTCCAGGTGAACCCATTTGTAAAACCTGGGGATAGTGGAACTCAACCTGGGTGGTTGAGAACTGGACGTAGGTCAGGTAGAGCGAACCAGTATAAATCCTTGTGTTTCATTGTTTTAAGTTTTAATTGGTAGCACAATTCACCCCCCCCCCTCTTGTGCATCCATCCCTTTCACTATGAAAATGTTCAAACACCCTTTACATGCGCTTTAAGCGCATGTAAAGGCACTACTGAAGTGCAAAACATGGAGTCATGCATAAGAGGTCCTCCTTGGACCTCATAAGGTGTTTCTGCTTGTTGACTTAGTGTTTCAAGGCTCCATTACCACTTTTGGGTGCTATGAAATTGGTGAAACTGTTAGAATCTTAAGTTTTGATGGTGACTAAGGTATGATATGGTCTAGTACTTAAGAGAACATAATCAGCACTTAGGAAGGATTAGATGACATGGTTAGAATCCTGAGTTAGATCACTTGAGAATGTAAGATCACTTCCGGATAGATTAGGACTTGCGCATGCGGATGAATGCTTTCATCCCCCAGCGTCAGCAAGTAAATAACTAGGGATTTAACTTAATCCATGAACCTTAGGTGCACAAACCCTAAGACTAAGCTATGGTTCAATCGGAAGCGAAGTTGCTTCCTGTTAGACTTAGACTGGCGCAGAGCGACAGAATAGATATTACCCCAAGCGTCAGTGAGTCTACTTTCCCAAGTGAAAGCGCTTCCTGTTAGACTTAGACTGGCGCAGAGCAATAGAATAGTTATTACCCCAAGCGTCAGTAAGTCTACTTCGCCGAGTGAAAGCACTTCCTATTAGATTTAGACTGGCGCAGGTTGATAGACTAGATATAACCCCGAGCGTCAGCGGAAATGCAACATCAAGTGAAGTTGCTTCCTGTTGGATCTTGACTGGCGCAGACTGATAGAATAGATTTCACCCTAAGCGTCAGTGAGTTCACTACGTCAAGTAAAAGTGCTTCCGATAGCTTAGTGACTAGCGCTGAGTGTTGGGATGAAATACACTAAGTGAGAGTGAGTTATAGTGAACCAAGATCCTTCATCTAGTAGTTTTACTTCCGGATGTAAAAATGCTTCCGGATACATCATAGACCAGATCAGAACATAGTCTAAGTAAGACTACTTCCCATAGCAAATTTCCCACAACATGTATAGTTTTTACTATATCTGATTATATATATTGCTATGTTGGACTAACCAGTATGTGCAGAACATGGTCACGCTTCCGGATGCAAATGAGCTTCCGGATGGAAAGACTCTTGACATTGGGACTCAGAGCTTAACACTTGCAGAGCAAGATTACCACTTGCGGATGAAAGATGATCATCCGTCAGCAAGAGTACAAGAGTAAATGTCACATACTCGGAAGTCAGAATGCTTTGTCAGAGCAGAGGTGTCAGGACTACTTTTCAGAGATAAAGCAAGTCAACCCTGCTGAGCATTTAAGAAGATGTTCCTTCCAACGGTAACAAGAGGATAACAGACACATTCAAACAACATTGTTACCTACCAAGCATGAGGAGTATGAGAACATAATCTGAAGATTCACTCAAGGTGTCAAAGCTCATACTGCCCACAAAAGTCAGAGTCCATAAGAGAGCTTCTGATAGCAAGAGAGGATCCAATAGCAAAGCACTCTTATCATTCATGGACAAGTGCTTGGAAGACAAAGTTCCTCTATGTGATAGCAAGCAAAATGTTAGAGTCCACGAGCTTCAGATAGCAAGAAAGCTTCCGATAATGAGTCTCTTAACATCCTGGACTTATGCTTGAGGAACGAAGTCCTCTCTGACAGCAAGCAAGAGTCGGACCGTACAAAATGTTCAGATGTCAGAACGACTTTTGTCAGAATAGTATTGCCAGAACAGTGTTGACAGAACAGCTTGGTCAGAGCACCTTTTTAGATAAAGCAAAGTCAACCCTGCTGTGCACTAATGAGGACAACGTAAACAAGGTCCCAACGTCTATAATCAAACGGTCTTATTGCCTCTCCAACGGTTAAATATTCAGAGGCTGGTATAAAAGGGATGTTCTTCATTTCTGAAGAGGGGGGCTTGAAAAAGAGAGAGAGAACAAGGCTATTATCTGAAAAACACTAATCTACATTCCTCTCATCTTCTACTCTCGGACTTTGATATGTAATATTCTTAGAGAGTGATTTATTTGTACTTAAGTGAGTAACATCATCCACTCTTTGAGAGAGTTAGTTTTGAGCTTAAGTGTTTAACAAAATCAGTTCATAGAGTGAACATAGTGTAAACTTACAATTTGTAAGGGGGAGCATTTAGAGGTTGTCTAAATCTCCATAGGTTGCAAGTTAGCCCGTAAAACTTGCATTTGTAAGGTTTGCAGGTGAACCCGGTGTAAAACCTGTGGGTTGTTAGGTGAACCCGTGCTCGTAAAACCTAAAGTGTAAAGGCTTCTCTTGTGCCCGGTTTAAACAAGAATAGTGGATTGGAAATCTCAGGTGTAGCCTGGGGACTGGATGTAGGTCTGGGTGACCGAACCAGGATAAATTTATGTGTGCATATATTTATACTTGATCATTCTATTTTGCATCACATAGCATACTGACTTGTGCATAGCATTATTTATTATCATCATCACCGAGCACAAGCAGTCTTCCGAAAAGAGTTTAAGTTTTATTCCCTCACCCAATTCACCCCCCCCCTCTTGGGTGACAGCCACGTTTATCATTTGGTATCAGAGCAGGTCACTTGTTTAAAGGATCAAACGATCTCAAGTGCAAAGACCTTGGCTGATTTGGGTTAAAATGTTTTCCAAAGGCTTTGATCATACCATTCCACCTGTGTTAGAAAATATTGATTTTTGTTGGTGGAAAGCAAGAATGGAAAGTTTTATAAAATCCACTAGTTTGAAAATGTGGGATATTTTTGAAAATGATTTTGATTTCAAACCAAGAGGAAACTGGACTGAAAAGGAGAAAAATTTGTTTTCCTTAAACATTCGAGCAATGCAAATTTTATACAAAGGCTTAACTGAAAATGATTTCCAGAAAATCAAACATTGCTCTAGTGCTAGAGATATTTGGAATACTCTTGATATGATATATGCTTCTAACCCATCTCTTGAAAGCACAGCTGTCCAAAGCTCAACTCGTGCTCTTTGTGGATCATCTACTGATGAGCTTCTGGAAGCTGATATTGAGGAAGCAGGCTTCAGTGAAGAGAGTATCCATTTCTGCCTAGAAGATTCAGAAAGTGAGGTATCTGAATCTGAACTTGAACTCTCTGAATTGCAAGATGCATACAATGAGTTATATACCGAATATTGTAAACTTGCAAAAGAACTTCTAGGCTTAAAAGAAAAAGATAGGAAACTTGAAAAACTAATTTCTTCTTCTACATCTAAAGTTTCCGAGGATTCTTTTAAAGAACTAGTGGTTCCGATAGCTAGCCCACTATCGGTAGGGAAAACTTCAACATGTCTTGAAAAATGTTTTGATTGTAAACACGTGTTGAAGGAAAAAGAAAAGCTTTCAAAAGAAACTGAAATTTCAAAGGAACAAAAAGCTTTTCTAAAGAAAACTAATCATGATAATGATAGGAAGCCTCATTTTGATTATCATTCCATTATCTGTCATTATTGTGGTAGATTAGGACATATTTCTCACACATGCAGTCTTAGAAGAAATTCAAATGTGAGAAATAAGTTTGTATGGATTCCTAAAGGACAAGTAAGGTCCAGTGCTAACCATGTAGGACCCAAGTACAAATGGGTACCAAAACATCCTCCTAGTGCCTTACTTGTGCAGGATAGATCAAGAGTTCCTCTTATCCCAAAGAAGAGAACTCGTGGTGATGCAACTGCTGAAACCCACTGGTACAATCATAAGAAGCTGTCGGCCACCACAAGGGACAATAGTTCTGTCTCAAGGATGAGCTATCACAAAGTTCCACTCAACTATCCTGAGAAGAACAAGAGAGAGTGGATTCCTCGATCATCATTGAAAAGGCTCTTGAATCCTACCTCTCAGAAGAAAGTGCTTCGAACCAAGGATAAGTATAGAAGATCTCCTTGGGTAAGCAAGGGATCACTTAGCAACGAAGCATTTGATAGTAAAATCTCCTACGCTAATGTTAGATGGACTTATTGAGATTTTACATTAAGCATCCTAAGATGTGAACATTATATTCATCATAGAAGAAAGCTTGAAGAAATAAGTAATGTTCATAATCTACATACTGCCCATGACTATCTTGATCAAAAACCTTGTATATCCTTGTGCATATAGTCATGAAAGATTCACCATGCCATACACATAGGACGTAATCTAAATGCATGTGAACTATATATAGCCTACAAACTGACCTTCAGATCCAGACTTGGATACAAAAGGAAGGAAATATCTGGTATTTTGTAGGAAGGGCAATCCGAAGGTTCAGCAAGACAAGGGTGAAGAAGACCCTTGCTAAAAGGAAAATCTCCTCCCCCCACAGTGAGCCATCTGACTCATGTGCCCCCAACAATCTGCTAGCTCAGAGGCAAACTTGAGATAGCGCTGAGTGATCAACCTGCGGAGACACCTTCTGCTGAACCTGTGTCTCCCTCTGCGCCAGCACCCAATCTGAGTGAAGAGCTGTGTATGAAGTATGGGTTCAAGAGGCCAGAGATGCCAGTGGTAGTGATCACAAAGTAAATTCATCCCTCTGCACCAGCTCCAATCCATCCTATTAGCCTCAGCAAGACTCAGGACTGTACCTCATCTGAACAATTAGTCAAGTCTTGATAAGCATTCGTCACGCATAGATTTTGGTACTGCTCTAAATATAGATTCCATACATTGCCAACCAAAATCAAGCGAGCTACTGCTAGATGCGAATGGAGCTATGGTGATATCATTCTTACCTTCCTCTTTACTTGAATAATCACTTGGCTAGTAAATGTATGATGGACTCAACAACTCTTATTTCTCTGAAACTGATATGATTTCCCTTATCTGTGATGAACACTTATTTTCTGTAAAAACGACCCTATCATATCAAATTCATTTTCTGATATAATGCATACAGATTTTACAAATTCAAGAAGTCCGACACCTTGAAACTGAACCTTCTTCAAAACCTTCTGAATTTGTGCATGTTGAATCATTGTGTTCTAAGATTTCTGACATTGTTAAGATGATTCGGAACTAGTTTCAGAATTTTGACACTAAAACTAAAAATCTTCCTCAGAGTTTTTCATATGGTGTCTAAATCATTTTACTCATATATGCTTAGTGAATTCTTTTAAGGGCACCTCTCATGGAAGAAAATGGTTTATGCATTCACCTTGATTTTTGAAAGATCCTTTTGAAATACAAACTTTCAAAACAGATTCTACATGACAACCGTACCTCATGATAGCACTCAAAAGCTATTTATGATTTTCCATTTCATGTGGTATCTCTTGCATCAACTTTTTCAATGCATAAGAAGCTATGGTTTCGAGAACAATACATCCCTCTTAATTACATCTTTAAGTTCTCAATCTACTAATGATCTTAGTTCAAGTTTGTGGTTTAAGAATGTTGACACAGATTATTGAAGCTTGAACAATGAATATAACCAAGAGAGAATGACAACGAAAATGTCTCTTATCAAGATGTGTGGAATGGCTATACCAAACCTGAGAAACTTTCGCCAATACACATGAGCATTTCTATCCCTTACATATTCTGTTGTGAAATTAAATGGATAGTCTCTCTCTTGTCTGACATGCATTAGAAATCTTAGGAAATGCCTTGAATTAAACTCTGCTAGATCTGTAAAACATGGCATAGTATCACAAGCATGCTATAATCTGTATTAATTTCAAGCTTGTTGATGTCCTAAGAACAATGAGATCACACTGAGCATATCTAGAAGAACTTGGGCTAAAATTTGGAAATTATTCTCGTAATCATATGCTGAAATTTGGTTGTTTTTGTAAAACGAATTCAATCCTAATCAAATTATTTTGTGAGGATGAAGATTCTCTTTTTCAAAATCTCATTATGTTATTAATTCACATGTCTTCATGATCTACCATAAACATCCTTGAGGCATATGTATCGAACTATACTTGCTTATGAAACTCTGAAAATATGCCACCTGTTTAATATTCTCTGTACTATCACATTGATATTTATCCATGAGAGTATAAATAGAGTTCATGTCTTGATAGTGAAACTATGTGAATGTATAGATAATTTCAAAATTAGTTTTCACATAATCATTGCTCATATCTTCTTAAACCAATTAGCAAGCATGATTTCTTAAAATTATTAGCTTGTGCTGATTAACACAGATTGACTTGAATGTCCTGAGGATGGTCTTCAATGTTAAATCTTAAGTACTTTCACTGACCATCAGAAAGCATTTGTTTCCTCAAGCATATGCAGGACCAATCATCAAGTTTGAGCAAGGTTGCTTTCACAACAATCAGCGCCTTCGATAGCAGGCCAACTATTGAACCATGGGAAGAGTAGAGTGACTGCCCAGTCATGTCTACTTGTGGTTGTAGCTCAGCTTGCCGAAGCGAATCATCAAAGCACTTGCGCTAGGGGTTTCCACTTGAGATAGCACACCTCTTGAAGATGTCAGGAAGCATGCTTATCTGCGTATGATTCAGATTCCTGAGTCTAATAGAGCATGAGTACCCCTCATCTGTGGTAACATCTACACCTTACCATCTCTTACATATGATGCATACATGGCATTGGTAAGGGTGTCAACTTAGGATGTTTCTCTCAATCTGCATTGACTTCAAAATCATTCACTGTCTTAGAAAATCATCCTAGCTCACACATCTGTATCCTCTAAATGACATGCTGGAAAGTAATTGATAACATATCTCTCTTATATGCTTCCTCTCTTGATTTAATGATGATTAATCTTAATATAGAAGAGAAGTAAGTGGACATTACCTGTTAATGATCCCTTGAAAATAGAGAGTCACATGCTGTCATCGATAATAAACTCTTAAGATGCTGTGATGCAATTTGTTTGGAAAATATTTTTGGCACTTTTAAAAACACAAATTTCATTTGATTTGATTTCATTTCATATGGTATCACAAATTTCATTTGGCATTCAATCATTTCCTTTGATACCACAGGTTCAAACTCACAGATCTCATTTGATTACATTTGGTATCAGATTTCATCTCATTTGAATTTAAAATCACATATTTCATTTGATATCATAATCACCATTTTTAAACATATCAAAAGTAATTTTGATTCTCTCGATTTGATGATTAGGGCGAATACAATCATTTAGGATCATGAATCATTATTGTTTTTCTTAATAATTCTCGTACGTTGTAAAAGTATCCCCATCCCTAAGGCTAGCTTGCACCTGTTGGAATTTGATGAAGCCAAAAGGGGGAGAGAGATAGAGATGAGATGTCTAGAGATGGAGATAAGATGTCTAGCGAGAGATGAGACATGAGATGTCTAGAGCTGAGAGATAGATAAGATATCTAAGTTTAATTATAGCTCTGGGAGTGCTCTGGGAGTGATCTAAGTTTAATTATGTTCTCTAGTCATCTATGGGTTTGTCATCATCAAAAAGGGGGAGAATGTTAGAATCTTAAGTTTTGATGGTGACTAAGGTATGATATGGTCTAGTACTTAAGAGAACATAATCAGCACTTAGGAAGGATTAGATGACATGGTTAGAATCCTGAGTTAGATCACTTGAGAATGTAAGATCACTTCCGGATAGATTAGGACTTGCGCATGCGGATGAATGCTTTCATCCCCCAGCGTCAGCAAGTAAATAACTAGGGATTTAACTTAATCCATGAACCTTAGGTGCACAAACCCTAAGACTAAGCTATGGTTCAATCGGAAGCGAAGTTGCTTCCTGTTAGACTTAGACTGGCGCAGAGCGACAGAATAGATATTACCCCAAGCGTCAGTGAGTCTACTTTCCCAAGTGAAAGCGCTTCCTGTTAGACTTAGACTGGCGCAGAGCAATAGAATAGTTATTACCCCAAGCGTCAGTAAGTCTACTTCGCCGAGTGAAAGCACTTCCTATTAGATTTAGACTGGCGCAGGTTGATAGACTAGATATAACCCCGAGCGTCAGCGGAAATGCAACATCAAGTGAAGTTGCTTCCTGTTGGATCTTGACTGGCGCAGACTGATAGAATAGATTTCACCCTAAGCGTCAGTGAGTTCACTACGTCAAGTAAAAGTGCTTCCGATAGCTTAGTGACTAGCGCTGAGTGTTGGGATGAAATACACTAAGTGAGAGTGAGTTATAGTGAACCAAGATCCTTCATCTAGTAGTTTTACTTCCGGATGTAAAAATGCTTCCGGATACATCATAGACCAGATCAGAACATAGTCTAAGTAAGACTACTTCCCATAGCAAATTTCCCACAACATGTATAGTTTTTACTATATCTGATTATATATATTGCTATGTTGGACTAACCAGTATGTGCAGAACATGGTCACGCTTCCGGATGCAAATGAGCTTCCGGATGGAAAGACTCTTGACATTGGGACTCAGAGCTTAACACTTGCAGAGCAAGATTACCACTTGCGGATGAAAGATGATCATCCGTCAGCAAGAGTACAAGAGTAAATGTCACATACTCGGAAGTCAGAATGCTTTGTCAGAGCAGAGGTGTCAGGACTACTTTTCAGAGATAAAGCAAGTCAACCCTGCTGAGCATTTAAGAAGATGTTCCTTCCAACGGTAACAAGAGGATAACAGACACATTCAAACAACATTGTTACCTACCAAGCATGAGGAGTATGAGAACATAATCTGAAGATTCACTCAAGGTGTCAAAGCTCATACTGCCCACAAAAGTCAGAGTCCATAAGAGAGCTTCTGATAGCAAGAGAGGATCCAATAGCAAAGCACTCTTATCATTCATGGACAAGTGCTTGGAAGACAAAGTTCCTCTATGTGATAGCAAGCAAAATGTTAGAGTCCACGAGCTTCAGATAGCAAGAAAGCTTCCGATAATGAGTCTCTTAACATCCTGGACTTATGCTTGAGGAACGAAGTCCTCTCTGACAGCAAGCAAGAGTCGGACCGTACAAAATGTTCAGATGTCAGAACGACTTTTGTCAGAATAGTATTGCCAGAACAGTGTTGACAGAACAGCTTGGTCAGAGCACCTTTTTAGATAAAGCAAAGTCAACCCTGCTGTGCACTAATGAGGACAACGTAAACAAGGTCCCAACGTCTATAATCAAACGGTCTTATTGCCTCTCCAACGGTTAAATATTCAGAGGCTGGTATAAAAGGGATGTTCTTCATTTCTGAAGAGGGGGGCTTGAAAAAGAGAGAGAGAACAAGGCTATTATCTGAAAAACACTAATCTACATTCCTCTCATCTTCTACTCTCGGACTTTGATATGTAATATTCTTAGAGAGTGATTTATTTGTACTTAAGTGAGTAACATCATCCACTCTTTGAGAGAGTTAGTTTTGAGCTTAAGTGTTTAACAAAATCAGTTCATAGAGTGAACATAGTGTAAACTTACAATTTGTAAGGGGGAGCATTTAGAGGTTGTCTAAATCTCCATAGGTTGCAAGTTAGCCCGTAAAACTTGCATTTGTAAGGTTTGCAGGTGAACCCGGTGTAAAACCTGTGGGTTGTTAGGTGAACCCGTGCTCGTAAAACCTAAAGTGTAAAGGCTTCTCTTGTGCCCGGTTTAAACAAGAATAGTGGATTGGAAATCTCAGGTGTAGCCTGGGGACTGGATGTAGGTCTGGGTGACCGAACCAGGATAAATTTATGTGTGCATATATTTATACTTGATCATTCTATTTTGCATCACATAGCATACTGACTTGTGCATAGCATTATTTATTATCATCATCACCGAGCACAAGCAGTCTTCCGAAAAGAGTTTAAGTTTTATTCCCTCACCCAATTCACCCCCCCCCCCCTCTTGGGTGACAGCCACGTTTATCAGAAACATCCTTTACATGCGCTTTAAGCGCATGTAAAGGCACTACTGAAGTGCAAAACATGGAGTCATGCATAAGAGGTCCTTCTCAGACCTCATAAGGCTTGTGGAATTAGTGTTTCAAAACTTCATTACCACTTTTAAATGTTCAAACACCCTTTACATGCGCTTAAAGCGCATGTAGAGGTAGAAACACCCTTTACATGCGCTTAAAGCGCATGTAAAGGGTGTTTATCTCTACATGCGCTTAAAGCGCATGTAAAGGGTGTTTATACCTCTACATGCGCTTTAAGCGCATGTAGATCCTCTTCTTCAGGTCTCTTCCTTTATCCTTCACTCTCTTCTTCAGGCTTCTCACTCTCAACTGTTGTAACACCCCAATTTTCAAAATAGAGATACAAAATTAGTTAAGGTATTAGGATATAGTTAAGAAATTAAAAATCGTTATAACTAAATAAACAAGAATAAATATATTTTTAAGAAAATAATATGCCTATTTCTTTAGAAAACAAAGAAAAATTGCTAGGAAGTGAATTTTAGTTTAGAAATTTTATGAAAGATAGTTTAGAGCTTAAATAAAATTATGGTGGGAGAAAGTATGTAAGTTGGTGTGTAGAATAGTTTTAAGGTAGGAACTTAAAATAAGGAAATAATAAAGTTTTGTAATAAAAAAAGAAAATATCAAAGTTTAAAACGAAAGGGCAAAATGGTCATTTCAAGAACCATACTTTATATTATCTCTCCATCTTCCCCACTGTAACATCCCACATTTTTTTAACTTGAAAATAATAAAAATTAATGGGGTTTCATTACGGAAATTTAAAGCTTAGGGAGAAATTTGTGATAATTTATTGATATTAAATCTTAATTTTCTTGAATTTTGAAGAAAGTATGGTTAAAGGAGTTATTTGGGAATAGAAACCTTCTTGAAAAGTAATTTAAATTCTAGATAAGAGTATTATAGAGAGAAAGGGGTAAAGTGATATATATATGAACTTCCAAGCTAGAAATATGATTAAGAATAAATAATAGGGTAGTTAAATGTAAGTTTTACTAAATTATATATATATAATCCTCTTTCTCCCCCATTCCACAAACCCTAGCCATTCCCCACTTCATTCTCAGCCTCCCCGAGCTCCCTCCTTCACTCAGCTCCGATTCTTCCTTCCGGCGACCTCCTCCGACGGGTGTACGGCGGAGACTTCCGCCACTTCACTTCCTCCCCCAACCTCACCAACTTTCCTGATCTTGTTTCAGCTTCGTTTTCCTTCGTTCTCCGGCGGCCTGGGCGGCGGCAATAGACGGTGAGACTTGTGTTTTGTTGTCCTTGTTAGAATCTTAAGTTTTGATGAAGACTAAAATATGAAAGAATGAATCAAGTACTTAGAAAGCAATAGGTTAACATAGAATCCCAAGTAAGAGTGCAACCGGATGTGGATTTACTTCCGGATAGACTAGGACTAGCGCTCGCGGATGAATGACTCATCCCCCAGCGACAGCAAGTAATTCACTAGGGAAATAACTTAGTCCAGAAGCACTAGATATACAAAACCTTAAGACTATAAGCCAGGATTCAACCGGAAGTGAAATTGCTTCCTGTTATATTTAGACTAGCGCTGGCTGTTGGAATAGATGACACTAAGCGTCAGTGAACATAAGCCACGTCTAGTAGAATTGCTTCCGATAGCTTAGTGACTAGCGCTGGCTGTTGGAACAAGTAACACTAAGCGTCAGTGAACATAAGCCACGTCTAGTAGAATTGCTTCCGATAGCTTAGTGACTAGCGCTGGCTGTTGGAACAAGTAACACTAAGCGTCAGTGAACATGAGCCACGTCTAGGAGAATTGCTTCCGATTGCTTAGTGACTAGCGCTGGCTGTTGGATTGAAGGACACTGAGCGAGAGTGAGTAAAAGTAAATATAACCCTTCATCCAGTAGTAGTGCTTCCGGATGTAGAAGTGCTTCCGGATCCAAGGAAGTCATCTTAGACTAAGTAAACACCCACTGCATGTGACTAAGTGCTTATATTGCTAAACTAACGTTCAAGTGCAGCACACTAAGTAGAGTTGCTTCCGGATGTGAATCTGCTTCCGCAAGCAATCAGAATGTCAGAACGTTCAGAAGTGCAGTGTCAGAATGCTTTTGTCAGAGCAGAGTTGTCAGGACTACTTTTCAGAGATAAAGCAAGTCAACCCTGCATATTCTCTTCATCTTCTTCAATGTGTTCTTCGTCTTCTTCATCTTTTCTTTCGCCTTTCACCACAAACAAACCTTAAACCCTCACAACACCATGAAGAACGCCAACTACAAAGAAAGCCACTTCATCTAAGAAGTCGAAATCCAAATCTGGCAAATCTGGGCATAAGCACTCTGGGAAATCTGGGCAATACGATGAACACCATGAAGAACGCCATGAACGCCAAGAACATTCTGGGCAGACACAAGGGGAGAATGAACAAGTCCAGGAACAGCCTGGACATTCTGGGCGAGTGCAAGAACAGCCTGGGCAGACTGGACATGAACAAGCACAAGCCAAGAGGAAAGGGAAGAAGAAGGTTCAATTCATCGAAGAGCCTTCTTCCAAAAGACAGAGGGTAGAGGAGGATGACCCTCTTGTTTATAGAGATGGGGCTTTGGAGGCCGTTTCCTCCAAGTTTGAGACAATCAAGCCCTACTTCAACAACGGCTTGTTCATCGATCTGGTTAAGATAGATGAACTAGGGTTCCCTCATCTGCGCCCTTATCTGGAAAGATACATGCCCTGGCTGGGGATCAAGCAGGACTACAACATCAACGTCCTGCGAGTATTTTGTGAGTCCCTCTCTGGGAAAGTCAAATACAAGAAGGTGGATGGGAAGGAGCAGATCCGCAGACTCACCTTCACTGCCACAGTCAGGGGGAGAACCTTCAGTTTCACCTGGAGGGACTTAAATGACTTAATGGGGATCACAGAAGAGGGAATGAACGAGTGGATGTACCCTGAGTCACTCAAAACCCACCTCCTCCTCCTCCTCCTAATCACCCTCTACTTCCCCCTCCTCCTCCTCCTAACACTCAACAACCACAGCCACCTCCACAAAATGACCAACAACCACACACATCACCAAACAATGACCAACCATCCCAGCCTTCACCCAACCATGAACAACAACCCCAAGACTCAACCCAACAATCTCCTCGCCAATCACCCCTTCACTCCAACAACTCCCCATCTCCACATAACTCCCCTACTCGCACACCACCCAACACCCCTACTCGTTCACCATTCAACACCTCCGCCGGACCCTCCAATCCTAACCCCACCACTTCTCACACACCCATAGTCTTTACTTCTCGAGATAACCCAGACGACATTTATTACCTCCGAGACCAATCCCCTATTAGGTGGAAGGAAAAACAACCCGATGTCTACTATTCCACCTACCCCTTTGATGGCCTCTTTACCCACCCCACCTTCTTCGAAGGAACTCCACTTACTTTCCCAACCCTCCTGAAACTCCTGAACACCAATCTTCTCCCACATCCTCTACATCTACCTCCTCACCCTCACCTCCTAAGAAATTTGGCCCTGAACCACCACCCTCCTCTTCATCCACTCCATCCCTGGCCCTCGCCCTTGTTGATGATGCCAAAAGGGGGAGAGATGCTGTGTTCGCCCTTCGCCAGACCATGGACATAAGGGATGTCCTCAGCCAGCCATCCCTCTGGCTTGATGAAGACATCACGGCTGCCCTCCGCCGTGCCATGGAATCCCAGAGACTGGGTGGCGCTGAGAGCCTAATCAGAGGAGAAGCTATCCGGTTTATGCAACAGCAAAGGTCGGATGTGCAAAGGTCAAAATGGGACATGGTTGTTTTTGGGCAAAGTGAGGAAATTCCACAACCAGCCTCTTCATCATCAGAGCCTCCTACAACTGAGCAGAGTAGGAATATTGTTGAGGAAATCATGATGAAGTGGGGGCTGAAGAAGATCAACCATCCTCCCATTGTGATCGCCAAGTCAATCCCTTCATCCTCTGGGGAAACACTTGAAACTCCTGCCTCTGAGCAATCATCTGCCCCTCCTCCTCCATCTGAGCCAGCAGTTAAATTCAGTGAGTCAAGAAAGAAGGCCGTTGCTAGAAAGCGTGCCAAGAAGGGTGCTGCCTCCACTGAATCTGCTGAGAGTGAGGAAGAGACTCCATCCGACCAACCTGAGCAAGAAACTACAACTGCCCAAGTTGAGCAAGAGATCTCATCAGTACAAGCAATTCCAATTCTAAAGGAAGTCAAGTTGGAGATAGAGGACATGACTCCTGAAGAATTCGAAAAGTATGGGTATACGGACAGACTCTCTTTTGGTCAGATGGCTTGCCTGGATGCTGAGAGAGCAAGTGCCAAACCTACTCAGTCAATAGGCAAGGGCAAAGGAAAGGGAAAAGGGAAGGGGAAGAGGAAAGCCCAGGAAGTTGAGGAGGATCCCAACTTCCCAGTATGGAATGTGAAGATTCGGGCTGTCCACTACCCTAATGGCGAGATCTCTTACTTCTCAGATGCAACAGGATTCCCAAGCTATGAGGAAGTCGAAAATATGAAGAGAGCCTTCGAGGAGTCTGTTGAGTCTGAGAGACTCAGAAGAGAAAGGGAAGAGGAAGAGCTTCAACGGATAATCGCTCAGATTGACCAGAATGTGCATGAAGCCCAATTAGCCCAGCTCCAGAAAGAGAATGAGGATAGGCAGAGAGAGAAGGAGAAGAAAAAGAGACACCAACTCTGAATCCCCACCTCAACCCTTAAACTTAGAATTTTTCCTTTGATTTTCATGCATATTTCATTTTTGCTTAGTATAGATCACTTGTATATGTTATCTGCTTGTGTATTGCTAACTTGTAATCTTTTGCTTATCAATAATATTTGTCTAAGTTATTTGTGCCTTATTTAAATTATTGCTTTTAATTCTTTTATATGAACTTAATCGATAAGACTTAGTTTGTCATCATCAAAAAGGGGGAGAATGTTAGAATCTTAAGTTTTGATGAAGACTAAAATATGAAAGAATGAATCAAGTACTTAGAAAGCAATAGGTTAACATAGAATCCCAAGTAAGAGTGCAACCGGATGTGGATTTACTTCCGGATAGACTAGGACTAGCGCTCGCGGATGAATGACTCATCCCCCAGCGACAGCAAGTAATTCACTAGGGAAATAACTTAGTCCAGAAGCACTAGATATACAAAACCTTAAGACTATAAGCCAGGATTCAACCGGAAGTGAAATTGCTTCCTGTTATATTTAGACTAGCGCTGGCTGTTGGAATAGATGACACTAAGCGTCAGTGAACATAAGCCACGTCTAGTAGAATTGCTTCCGATAGCTTAGTGACTAGCGCTGGCTGTTGGAACAAGTAACACTAAGCGTCAGTGAACATAAGCCACGTCTAGTAGAATTGCTTCCGATAGCTTAGTGACTAGCGCTGGCTGTTGGAACAAGTAACACTAAGCGTCAGTGAACATGAGCCACGTCTAGGAGAATTGCTTCCGATTGCTTAGTGACTAGCGCTGGCTGTTGGATTGAAGGACACTGAGCGAGAGTGAGTAAAAGTAAATATAACCCTTCATCCAGTAGTAGTGCTTCCGGATGTAGAAGTGCTTCCGGATCCAAGGAAGTCATCTTAGACTAAGTAAACACCCACTGCATGTGACTAAGTGCTTATATTGCTAAACTAACGTTCAAGTGCAGCACACTAAGTAGAGTTGCTTCCGGATGTGAATCTGCTTCCGCAAGCAATCAGAATGTCAGAACGTTTAGAAGTGCAGTGTCAGAATGCTTTTGTCAGAGCAGAGTTGTCAGGACTACTTTTCAGAGATAAAGCAAGTCAACCCTGCTATGTATTGATGAAACATTTATTGGGCAAACGGTAACATGGGAAAAACGGCCATATTCAAACGGCTAACCCACCTACCAAGAGTAAGAATGTTTGAAGACTATATAAAGGAGCTCAACTTCATTTATGAAGCAAATCAATTATCTTTGACATTCTTGAAAGAAGCTAGAGAGAGAAACCGAGAAAATCTTCAAGCATTCAAAGCTGCCCAGAAAAGAGAAAGAGCATTTAACTCATTGAGTGATCTTTTCATCTACATATCTTGTACTCTTTGTAGTTAAGTCTCTTCGTGTTATAAGAGCATTAATTGTACTTAAGTGTGTAACACTATCTGTTCTTAAAGAGAACTTAGTTAGAAAATCCTTTATTTGTGAAGGTTGAACCCTTGCTGGTTGTAAGGGGGAGCTAGTTAGAAAGGTTGCAAGTGAGCCTGAGTAAAACTTGTGGTTGTAAGGTTGCAAGTGATCCCGTTCAAAACTTGCGGTTGTAAAGGTTCCAGGTGAACCCGTTCTAAAACCTGGGGATAGTGGAACTCGGCCTGGGTGGTTGAGAACTGGACGTAGGTCAGGAAGACCGAACCAGTATAAACTCTTGTGTCGTTTTATTTGAGCATTCGTTTTGAAGCACAATTCACCCCCCCCTCTTGTGCATCCATTACTTTCAGTCCTTCAAACTAGTTTCTTGTTTCCAACTTCATTCTCATTTTTTTTGTCTTCTTCCTTTCCTTCTCCTTTTGCTGGTCTGTTCAGCTCGCCACTTCCGTGGCCTTTTTCCGGCGACGGTGCGGTGGTCACCACCAGCAAGCTCGATTGCAACCCAGGTGAGGAGTTTCCCCTTCTTGCTACTCACTGTTCATATGATTTTTGGGCGAGATTGAGTTGATGGCCGAACTGATTGTGGGGTTTGGGTTGTTTTATAGCCAGGATCTAAAACTTAAGCTTGTATTCTTATTGTTTTGGTTGAGCAAATTGATCTTGATTGAAGTTTGGAGCCGTTCTTGAAAACCCTAAATTTTGGGTACTTTAGGGCTGACGAGTTTTCTTAGGTTTTGGGATTTTAAAATCTTCAATTTGTTTAGGTAGAAGTGTAATGAAGCCAAATATTGTGCTACATGTTTGATTTTCTTGAAGTTTGATGTATGTTTTAACATTTGTGTGTTAATTTGAGGATTTATGTTTCTATTTCTTTTTGGCTGAACTGGTGTGTTTAATGTGGTGGAAGTGTGTGATTTAATTGGATGATGTTTTTATGCTTGTATCCAAATCTGAATTTTCTTGTCTAACTACAAGGGGAACTATGTATGAACTTGTTGTTGGTGGTTGAGGTTTGAGTTTATTAGTTTTGGTGATTAATGTGTTTTCATGGGAGATTTTAGAATCTGATTTTGATTTGTAACTATCTTTTGGTACTTGAATATGACTATAAATGGTGTCTAGGAGAGAATTGTTGAAGTTGTGCTAAAGGAAATGAAGTTAGAAGTCTAAAATGGATAAAGGTGTTGTTTTGTATGTTCCGCTCATGTTGTGAAGTGAATTCTGCATGATGATATAGTGAAAATGTAAACTTGATTAAGTATATGTGTTTATATGTGTATATTAGGGTAGGTAATATTTTCTCTCTTTGATTTCTATGATGTATTTTAGTTAGATACTGCTGGTTATATGTTAAATTTCTGTGAAAGTGTTGTATTTGTGTTGAGAAAATGACTTAGCACATGTTTATAAATGGAAAAGGTGTTATATAGGAACAAATATGGTTTATGCTCATAGTTACGTTTATTAGTTACGTTGTGAGTCGTGTGGAATTTTGTTTTTGGACATATGCTGTAGTGAATTAAATCTTGGTGCAACCTTGGGCTACACTTCATTCTTGACATTCCGTAAAATAAATCAACCACACTGTACATCTAAATCTTCCCTGCTGCTTGCTGGTTATGGCCTTTACTTGATAGGGCTCCTTCCCATCTATCTTGACCGGGAAGAGAGAGGAGGCCCTTGCGGAAGCCCTGCCCGCCTTTCTCTATCTATATTTTTAGGGATCCCTCATATTTAGGATTCCAGGCTTCCCGGACTCGTAACAGACGGCTAGAAACAAGAAGAGAAGAGGGTCAGTAGTCTCTGCCGTTGCAGGTCCTTATCCTTCCGCTGAGACGGCCCTCTTTTTTTTTTTTTTCACCGCGGCACGAAATCATGAAGAAGCTGGAATAACTCAGAAAGAGAGTGGCGCCTAGCCGTTGAGAGTATATATACAGTAATAATTAAACAATTTCACTATACTAACATAACCTAACAAGCATAAATTTCCCCCAGGTTTTCCTGCTGCTTGACACTTGTACATTTCAATGATTTCATCCCCTTTTAAAGGGTGAGCATGAATATTAATTCTTCAAAACAGTGTAGACAATGCATATATGTTTTTTACTGCTACCGGAATGTGCTATTTTACTTTAATTCTAAAAGGTCTTTTATTTTTGGGTGCAATCATTATTTGATAACTCTGCCATAGTTTGAAGATTTTGGAATAAGTTTGATTTTAAGTGGCCATCACAAGAAAGTGATTTGTAGTCATGTTGCAGTTGCAGTAGGGGGTCTCATTCATCATCTTCCTGACTAAGAATGCTTCATCTTTAATTGCATCCTCTTTTCTATTGCATCATGGTAATTTTTAAATCCAGCACCCTATACAATTATCAAGCAATAGAGGATCTGATTTTTGAAGTTCTTTACTAACTGCTATTTTTCTGATAATATTCTTCTTATTGTTGTTCTTCTTCTGCCACATCATTTGTTTATTAAATGTTTGATGTTTTATCATAGTCATTCCCATTCAGAAAATCATGTTCTCTCAATAGGATTGATGAAGAAATTAAATTTTTATAAACATTGGGATTCTTGGTCTTCTTGTGTTAAACATGTTCTCAAATAACCACCTCTCCTCTAAACAATCCACTGTCTACATCTGTTCTTCTCTACAGAAAAAGCACAACCAAGAATTCAAACCTTAGGATACACTTACTTTTTCATCTTAGCTTTCCCCTCTCTTTCTCTTTCTGGTTGTATATATTTTACTTACCAGCATAATGTTAACACAATAATTTCTGTCAAATGGCATAGGTAAAAAATGTTACATCAACAAATCAGTTTAAGATAGGCCAAGAATCAAGTTGATGAATGTTAAATAATCAATTAATAACATAAAAACCTCAAGAATGAATGTGATGAATCATAACATAGCATATGGTATGATTGAGACTTTTGATGCTTTTTATCCTTAAATGGAGTGTGTGTTGTGCAATATCTTCCAAAATAATTACTCTGAAGTTTATTACAGAAATATGTTTCTCTGTTTCTCCTCAAATGAGTTTTCCCCCTATAGCTATGTTCGATCTGTGACTCTCAACAAATTTGTTTCTCTGTTTTCCCCCTATACTCTCAGCAAAAAGACAGCCAAATCTAACATGTTTTGAAGTTGGCAATTAAGTCCATTCATCCATAGTTTGGATTTTAAATTCATTTGTGGTTTGTTGTTAAAGACTTGACTGATTAAAACAAGAACCATTATGCAAGAGGTCCTTTTTTTTTCAGGTTGCAGTATGCAAGTGCTCTTTAGCCCTATAGAAGTACATATGTTTGGTATTATTATGGAAGATATTTATAAATTGAAGATATTAAGTAATTGACTTTTTCTGGTAAATTCTTTTGATATAATGCTAGTTGGTTCTATGAACTACAGCTAGTATTGGTGGTTATATTGGGAAATAATGGAAATTTATAACAATTTTTTTTAAAAAAAAAAACATTCTATACATGCGCTTAAAGCGCATGTAGAGGCACATCTACATGCGCTTAAAGCGCATGTAGAGGTACATACCTCTACATGCGCTTTAAGCGCATGTATAGCCCCCTCTCTACATGCGCTTTTTAAAAGCGCATGTAGAGCCTTTACCAACGCCCCCCTCTACATGCGCTTTATAAGCGTATGTAGAGGCCAAAATAAGCGCATGTAAATGGGGTAATCTGTGGTAGTGTATGTTCATCTCTGATCGATGTAATTTCGATTCTTGAAATTGTAAATTTGTTTTTTTGAGATTTGATTGTTTTTGGTATGATTTGATGCAGTGTAGTTTGTGCAATCACAATAAGAAATAAATTTTTATGCAAAATTGAATCGGAACAATGAAATCGACTGAGATGCAATCATGAAGTGAGGGAGATCTGAGATGCATTAGTGAAGAATTCAGATCTTGATGAGAAGTATTTGAGAAGTTTCTTGATGTCAGAGGACCCAAATCAATTACTTGAAATAAAGAAGGGCAATATTTGAAAAACATACACAATCAATTAAATTAACTATCATTCTTAATCTTTCCAAATTAGGTAAATAGTCTTATATTTAGAACTGGAGGGAGTATTACTTATTTTTAATTTTTCACGTTACACAACATTATTTTCAGATCCTCATGAGAATTTAAATATAAATTATGTAATAATCGCTAAGTATTTACAATACAATTATTTTTAAACAACCTGTAAGTTGTAACACTAGTCTGTTAAAGAAACCATATTGAAGTTAAGCTGATAGAAAGACCCAAAAATCCGCTTGATCTCATAAGTGGCTTAACAATCTACTTAATGTATTTAATATTAGTAAGAAGACGGGCTATGACACCACCATGTAAATAGGCATCCAAAAAATGAACATTGAGAGAGAGAAGCAACCTTCATATTAGCTTCAAAATGGAATTTGTTCGGAATGTTTTGAGGAGGAGAAGGAGGAAGCAAAGACATACAAAGAGAATTAAGTTCCTGAACCATGGTCGTACGTACACACATTGAAGTTGATGGGTGCATTGGGAGGAGTGTCATGAGACACTATGTGAGAGCATGGTGGAGTGGTGGCCATAATTAGAACAAAATGGTGTCATCATCAGTTAAGGATGTATTTTTGGCAGTGCAGGTCTGTTCTGTTGGCGAGTGAATGAGAAGACTGGGTGAGTTCAATAGTGATTAGGGGATGAGGACTAATGGATGGGGATGGGGATGGTGATGGGGACTATGCGATGCCCGCGCGATGCTGTGCGATTCCGTGCAATGCATGAGCAATGCATAGAAGTTGAAAACAAAAAATGGAATAACTACAATATTGTTTTAGGTCATGGATACAATGAAAGGAGAATGTTGTAAGAATCTTTACTCCTTGCCCACCTGTGACTAGATGGAAGAAGAAGGAGCACTTATAAGGCCAAGCTTACACCATAAACCTTTTCTTATCATTGGAGGAAGAAACCAAATCAACTACGAGTTCTACCCCAAGAAACGAGTCACCAAAAACATGTTTGCAAACTGTTACTTCTCTAGTAAACCAGTGACCCTGGTGCTCAGAACAAACTGTAGTCATTCGTGTTCCTGAATGTTGACGGTCATTTGTTTAGTTTTGCAAATAATTGAGCAATCCTGCTCGATTGAAAGAAGAATGAGGTGGTAAAAACCTTCTGTAGATACCAGGCTGAGATCCTAGGAGTTACTCGAGTATCGGATCGACTGCCTTGTTACCTCTAGGGAATTGACAGAAAAATGCAATGGAAGCAGAGGTTTTTAGTTTGCGGTGGAGCACCAAAAGGGTTTTTGGGAAGCAAGCAAGAGACATTTTGTTGGAGCGTTAGACACGTGTGCTCCCATCAAATTAAATGACCTAAACCCACTGTTGGTGGTGGAACAAATGCCTGGTAGAAGAAAAGTGATGGGTGATATACCCATCCTGCTCAATGGACATGTGTTGATCATTAACGGGGCAGTTAAAGGCACGACTAGGTGGGAGATGAGTTGCAACCCAGTTTTGAACCTTTTGTAAGCAAGCCTAATAGCCCACCCGGTTCTTGGTTCATGTTGCAGAACCCATCAAGATTTAATGAGTTTATCACTCTACAGTTGTTCTACTTCAAAACGGTCTACTGCTTGTTGCAGTAGTAACCCCCACCAATTCTATGAGTTCACAAATGTCCTATTCCCGAGAGAGCTAAGGTTGGAAGCATTTTCTCCCTGGTATTTGAATGCTGAGTTTTCAATCCTACGTGCCCACCTCATATCCCCTTCGACAAAAGCTAAGGTCAACTATGGGTCCGTGGTGGTTGTTAAGTAACTTGAGTTTCATTTGAATGACACTCACATTGATTGTGATTCAGTGTCTGTCACCGTTTTTTGGTCACCATTCAACACACATACCTTCTCCATAAATCAAAGGTTGTTGTTTCCAAACTCTACTGAGCCATCCAAGCTCACAGAACAAACCTATAATCTTGACTTGTTTATTCCGAGATCATCTGTGATTGAACCGCCTGGATTTTATATGATGTTTCTAGTTTACAAGGATATACCCAGTGAAGGTATACAGATACAGATAATGTAGAATGTAAAATAATAATAATAAATAAATTATAAATGATATGAAAGCTAAGGTATTATTATGTTATTATTTTTATGTAAAAATGTACCCAAATAGTCAATAGTCATTCTTGACTATTATGTTATTATGTTAATATGAAGCTTTATATTATTATATGTTATTAGTAACTGCATGTGCAACATTTATGTAACAAGTATATAGTTTTGGCAGTGGGTCTGCTTTGTTGGTGAGTGAGTGTAACATCCCAAATTTTAAATTAGAGGTAATTGAGAATTAATTAAGATATTAGGACATTATTATTAAATTAAAAAGCCTTTTGGATAAGTAAAAGAAGATATATATATATATAACTTTAAGAAAATAATATGCCTATTTTCTCTAGAGATTAAAGAAAAATAGTAGAGGATGAGTTTTAATTTAAAATCTTTATGGAAAAATACTCTAGGGTATTGGTAATACTTTGGTGGGATAAAATATATATGTGAGTGTATAGAATAGTTATGCAATTTGTTTTAATGTAGAGATTTAAGTGAATAAGTAAATAAACAAAGATTGAAGGGTAAATATGTAAATTACCCTCAAAACCCTAACAAAAACCACTCCCTTCTCCTTATCCATAAGCCAAATCCGTCGCCCCCCCCCCCCTCCCATTTCTTCTTCACCTTCGTCTTCTTCTTCCGTCACTTCCTCCCTCCACTTCGGTTCTCACTTCAAATCATACCCATTTCATTTTCTTTTCTCCTCTCCTCAAATCCGTGCAAACCAAGCCCGATCTGCATCTCACGAGTTCCCTCCGTTCACATTTGATTTTTCCGGCAATTCTCGTCATTTCCGGCGAAGTGGCGGCGGAAGAAAGTAAGCTCCGCCATTTTCTTCTTGTTCTTCAAGATTCTTTTCCTTTTAAAGTTGATTTTCTTTCATGTTCCTTCTCTCTTAGTTGTTGTTTCGTCCTTCAATAGTCATGGCCGATTTCCGGCGAGTTCCAGCGATTCCGACGGCGACTCAGTGTTTCCTGCAAAACAAGACGGATATGAACTCCGGTGAGATTCTTTTCTCTATTCTCCCAACTCAGTTTCTGTGAATACCACTAATTTTGAGAGGTTTGGAGTTGGATTTTGGGATTTTGGGTTTAATCTTCAAATTAACTTAGATAAGATTATAATAAAGTTGATTGCTTGTACTGTTTCTTTGATCTGTTGAATTGGTTTGAAGTAAAATTCTGTTGTTGTTTTCTTTTCCTATTGCCCGAAATTGATTTGGGATTTTGAGTGTTGGAATGAAGAACAATGAAGCAAAAGCTTGAATTTTTAATGGTTAGGAGTAAATGTAATTATAGATATTGTTGATTGGATGGTGTTTGTGAAAAAGGCCACATAAGTTGTCAATGTTGTCAATGCTTTAATGGTTCTTGAGGGGATTTGTGGCTTCGGGTATTTTGAGTTTTCAGTTAATTAAGCTATGAATAATGAATGCTTGTTTGATCCATGAATGGTTTGCCAGTTGTCCTTAGTTGCTGAATTGATATCTCTTGGAAGGAAAGATCAAATAATAATAATAATAATAATAATAATAATAATAATAATGGTGTTGCAAGTTGTTTGGAATAGGAGAGGTCTAAGTGTGTGGTTATGTGTTGTTATGTGACTCAAATCTGGATTTAACTGATTTATGATTAGTGAAAGGAAATGATCTATGTTTTATGCTTGTATGTAATCGGTGATTATGCTTTGTAAACAAAGTGTTAATGATGTGTCTAGGCTTGTTGGTTTAATCTTGTTAAGTATAGTGATGCTTGATAATTTCCAGGTTTGGGTTTTTGGGAATCAAATAGGTTTATACCAAGTTTAAAGGTTTCAACTTCAAATTAGTGAATGTATAAGCTTGATTATGTACTGCTGCGACTGTATATGTGAGTGTTTTGATGTGATGACTAATTCTTGTGGGGAAAACATGATTTTTCTATTTGGTAGTGTGGCTGGGGTTGTATGCATATATATGTGTGTGTATATGTATGTACATGTATATTGAAATTTGATTAAAAGTGTCAAATCTTGCTAGAAATTTCATGTTTCTAGCAAGTGCATAGTAGCATGTACTATAAACATGGTTTGAGTTTACTTCTTGAATAATGGGAATGATGCCTTGGATTTTCATGAATTTGGGTACAGAGTGTGAAACTAAAGATGGAATGTGGTTTGTCATTCTTCAATATATTGTTAGAATCTTAAGTTTTGATGGTGACTTAGGTATGATATGGTCTAGTACTTAAAAGAACATAATTAACACTTAGGAAGGATTAGATGACATGGTTAGAATCCTGAGTTAGATCACTTGAGAATGCAAGATCACTTCCGGATAGATTAGGACTTGCGCATGCGGATGAATGTTTTCATCCCCCAGCATCAGCAAGTAAATCACTAGGGATTTAACTTAGTCCATAAGAATTAGGTACACAAAACCTTAAGACTAAGCTATGTTTCAATCGGAAGTGAGTTTGCTTCCTGTTAGACTTAGACTGGCGCAGAGCGATAGAATAGATATTACTCCAAGCGACAGTGAGTCTACTTCCCCAAGTGAAAGCGCTTCCTGTTAGAATTAGACTGGCGCAGAGCGACAGAATAGATATTACCCCAAGCGTCAGTGAGTCTACTTCCCCAAGTGAAAGCGCTTCCTGTTAGACTTAGACTGGCGCAGAGCAATAGAATAGTTATTACCCCAAGCGTCAGTAAGTCTACTTCGCCGAGTGAAAGCACTTCCTATTAGATTTAGACTGGCGCAGGTTGATAGACTAGATATAACCCCGAGCGTCAGCGGAAATGCAACATCAAGTGAAGTTGCTTCCTGTTAGATCTTGACTGGCGCAGACTGATAGAATAGATTTCACCCTAAGCGTCAGTGAATTCACCACGTCAAGTAAAAGTGCTTCCGATAGCTCAGTGACTAGCGCTGAGTGGTGAAATTAAATAGACTAAGCGAGAGCAAGTCATATTGAACTAAATCCCTCATCAAGCGAATTTACTTCCGGATGTAGAAGTGCTTCCGGATACCCCTTAGATTTAGGGATCACCCACTGCATGAGACTATTTGATTATATTACTAAACTAACGTTCAAGTGCAGCACACTCAGTAAGGTTGCTTCTGGATGAGAAGTTACTTCCGCAAGCAAAAGAATGTCTGAAAGTTCAAGAGATGCAGTGTCAGAATGCTTATGTCAGAGCAGAGGTGTCAGGACTACTTTTCAGAGATAAAGCAAGTCAACCCTGCTGAAGCATTTAAGAAGATGTTCCTTCCAACGGTAACAAGAGGATAACAGACATATTCAAACAACATTGTTACCTACCAAGCATGAGGAGTATGAGAACATAATCTGAAGATTCACTCAAGGTGTCAAAGCTCATACTGCCCACAAGAGTCAGAGTCCATAAGAGAGCTTCTGATAGCAAGAGAGGATCCAATAGCAAAGCACTCTTATCATTCATGGACAAGTGCTTGGAAGACAAAGTTCCTCTATGTGATAGCAAGCAAAATGTTAGAGTCCACGAGCTTCAGATAGCAAGAGAGCTTCCGATAGTGAGTCTCTTAACATCCTGGACTTATGCTTGAGGAACGAAGTCCTCTCTGACAACAAGCAAGAGTCGGACCGTACAAAGTGTTCAGATGTCAGAACGACTTTTGTCAGAATAGTATTGCCAGAACAGTGTTGACAGAACAGCTTGGTCAGAGCACCTTTTTAGATAAAGCAAAGTCAACCCTGCTGTACATTAATGAGGACAACGTAAACAAGGCCCCAACGTCTATAATCAAACGGTCTTATTGCCTCTCCAACGGTTAGATATTCAGAGGCTGGTATAAAAGGGATGTTCTTCATTTCTGAAGTAGAGGGCTTGAAAAAGAGAGAGAGTACAAGGCTATTATCTGAAAAAACACTATTCTACATTCCTCTCATCTTCTACTCTCGGACTTTGATATGTAATATTCTTAGAGAGTGATTTATTTGTACTTAAGTGAGTAACATCATCCACTCTTTGAGAGAGTTAGTTTAGAGCTTAAGTGTTTAACAAAATCAGTTCATAGAGTGAACATAATTGTAATCTTACATTTTGTAAGGGGGAGCATTTAGAAGTTTTCTAAATCTCCATAGGTTGCAAGTTAGCCCGTAAAACTTGCGTTTGTAAGGTTGCAAGTGATCCCGTAAAACTTGCGGTAAGGTTTGCAGGTGAACCCGTTGTAAAACCTGTGGGTTGTTAGGTGAACCCGTGCTCGTAAAACCTAAAGTGTAAAGGCTTCTCTTGTGCCCGGTTTAAACAAGAATAGTGGATTGGAAATCTCAGGTGTAGCCTGGGGACTGGATGTAGGTCTGGGTGACCGAACCAGGATAAATTTATGTGTGCACATACTTATACTTGATCATTCTATTTTGCATCACATAGCATACTGACTTGTGCATACCATTACTCAGTAACATCATCACCAAGCACAAGCAGTCTTTCGAAAAGAGTTTAAAGTTTTTATTCCCTCACCCAATTCACCCCCCCCTCTTGGGTGACAGCCACGCATTTCATTTGGTATCAGAGCAGGTCACTTGTTTAAAGGATCAAACGATCTCAAGTGCAAAGACCTTGGCTGATTTGGGTTAAAATGTTTTCCAAAGGCTTTGATCATACCATCCCACCTGTGTTAGAAAATATTGATTTTTGTTGGTGGAAAGCAAGAATGGAAAGTTTTATAAAATCCACTAGTTTGAAAATGTGGGATATTTTTGAAAATGATTTTGATTTCAAACCAAGAGGAAACTGGACTGAAAGGGAGAAAAATTTGTTTTCCTTAAACATTAGAGCAATGCAAATTTTATACAAAGGCTTAACTGAAAATGATTTCCAGAAAATCAAACATTGCTCTAGTGCTAGAGATATTTGGAATACTCTTGATGTGATATATGCTTCTAACCCATCTCTTGAAAGCACAGTTGTCCAAAGCTCAACTCGTGCTCTTTGTGGATCATCTACTGATGAGCTTCTGGAAGCTGATATTGAGGAAGCAGACTTCAGTGAAGAGAGTATCCATCTCTGCCTAGAAGATTCAGAAAGTGAGGTATCTGGATCTGAAATTGAACTCTCTGATTTGCAAGATGCATACAATGAGTTATATACTGAATATTGTAAACTTGCAAAAGAACTTCTAGGCTTAAAAGAAAAAGATAGGAAACTTGAAAAACTAATTTCTTCTTCTACATCTAAAGTTTCCGAGGGTTCTTTTAAAGAACTAGTGGTTCCGATAGCTAGCCCACTATCGGTAGGGAAAACTTCAACATGTCTTGAAAAATGTTTTGATTGTGAACACGTGTTGAAGGAAAAAGAAAAGCTTTCAAAAGAAACTGAAATTTCAAAGGAACAAAAAGCTTTTCTAAAAGAAACTAATCATGATAATGATAGAAAATCTCATTTTGATTATCATTCCATTATCTGTCATTATTGTGGTAGATTAGGACATATTTCTCACACATGCAGTCTTAGAAGAAATTCAAATGTGAGAAATAAGTTTGTATGGATTCCTAAAGGACAAGTAAGGTCCAGTGCTAACCATGTAGGACCCAAGTACAAATGGGTACCAAAACATCCTCCTAGTGCCTTACTTGTGAAGGATAGATCAAGAGTTCCTCTTATCCCAAAGAAGAGAACTCGTGGTGATGCAACTGCTGAAACCCACTGGTACAATCATAAGAAGCTGTCGGCCACCACAAGGGACAATGGTTCTGTCTCAAGGATGAGCTATCACAAAGTTCCATTCAACTATCCTGAGAAGAACAAGAGAGAGTGGATTCCTCGATCATCATTGAAAAGGCTCTTGAATCCTACCTCTCAGAAGAAAGAGCTTCGAATCAAGGATAAGTATAGAAGATCTCCTTGGGTAAGCAAGGGATCACTTAGCAACGAAGCATTTGATAGTAAAATCTCCTATGCTAATGTTAGATGGACTTATTGAGATTTTACATTAAGCATCCTAAGATGTGAACATTATATTCATCATAGAAGAAAGCTTGAAGAAATAAGTAATGTTCATAATCTACATACTGTCCATGACTATCTTGATCAAAAACCTTGTATATCCTTGTGCATATAGTCATGAAAGATTCACCATGCCATACACATAGGACGTAATCTAAATGCATGTGAACTATATATAGCCTACAAACTGACCTTCAGATCCAGACTTGGATACAAAAGGAAGGAACTATCTGGTATTTTGTAGGAAGGGCAATTCCGAGGTTCAGCAAGACTCAGGACTTTATCTCATCTGAACAATCAGTCAAGTCTTGATAAGCATTCGTCACGCATAGATGGTGATATCATTCCTACCTTCCTCTTTACTCGAACAATCACTTGGGTAGTAAATGCATGATGGGCTTAACAGTTTTACTCATATATGCTTAGCGAATCTTTTAAGGGCGTCTTTCATGAAAGAAAATAGTTTATGCATTCACCTTGATTTTTGAAAGATCCTTTTGATATACAAACTTTCAAAACAAATTCTGATCCTCTTTAAATCTACATGACAACCATACCTCATGATAGCACTCAAAAGTTATTTCTGATTTTCCATTTCATGTGGTATCTCTTGCATCAAGCTTTTCAATGCATAAGCAGCTATGGTTTCGAGAACAATACATCCCTCTTAATTACATCTTTAAGTTCTCAATCTACTAATGATCTCAGTTCAAGTTTGTGGTTTAAGAATGTTGACACAGATTATTGAAGCTTGAACAATGAATATAACCAAGAGAGAATGACAACGAAAATGTCTCTTATCAAGATGTGTGGAACGGCTATACCAACCCTGAGAAACTCTCGCCAATACACATGAGCATTTCTATCCCTTACATATTCTGTTGTGAAATTAAATGGATAGACTCTCTCTTGTCTGACATGCATTAGAAATCTTAGGAAATGCCTTGAATTGAACTCTGCTAAGATCTGTAAAACATGGCATAGAATCACAAGCATGCTATAATCTGTATTAATTTCAAGCTTGTTGATATCCTAAGAACAGTGAGATCACACTGAGCATATCTAGAAGAACTTGAGCAAAAATTCGGAAATTATTCTCGTAATCATATGCTGAAATTTGGTTGTTTTTGTAAACCGAATTTAGTCTTAAAATCAAACTATTCTGTGAGCATGAAAATTTCCAGTATTTCATTTTTGTGAGGATGAAGACTTTTCAAAATTTCATTATGTTAAAAAAACTCACATGTCTTCATGATCTAACATGAACATCCTTGAGGCATACTTATTGAACTATACTTGCTTATGAAACTCTGAAAGTATGCCACCTGTTTGATACTCTTTGTACTATAACATTGATATTTATCTATGAGAGTATAAATAGAGTTCATGTCTTGATAGTGAAACTATGTGAACGTATAGACAATTTCAAAATTAGTTTTCACATAATCATTGTTCATATTTTCTTAAACCAACTAGCAAGCATGATTTCTTAAAATTATTAACTTGTGGTGATTAACACAGATTGACTTGAATGTCCAGAGGTTGGTCTCCAATGTTAAATCTTAAGTTCTTTCACTGACCATCAGAAAAGCACTTGTTTCCTCAAGCACATGAAGGCCCAATCATCAAGTTTGAGCAAGGATGCTTTCGCAACAATCAGCGCTCTCGATAGCAGGCCAACTATTGAACCATGGGAAGAGTAGAGTGACTGCCCAGTCATGTCTGCTTTTGGTTGTAGCTCAGCTTGCCAAAGCGAATCATCAAAGCACTTGCACTAGGGGTTTCCACTTGAGATAGCGCATCTCTTGAAGATGTCAGGAAGCATGCTTATCTGCATATGATTAAGATTCATGAGTCCAATAGAGTCTGGAGATTCCTCATCTGTGGTAACATCTACACCTTACCATCTCTTATATATGATGCATACATGGCATTGGTAAGGGTGTCAATTTAGGATTTCTTTGCTCAATCTGCATTGACTTCAAAATCATTCACTGCTTTAGAAAATCATCCTAGCTCACACATCTGTATCCTTTATATGACACGCTGGAAAGTAAAATTGATAACATACCTCTCTTATATGCTTCCTTTCTTGATTCAGTAATGATTAATCTTAATATAGAAGAGAAGTAAAGGACATTACTCGATAATGATCCCTTGAAAATAGAGAGTTGCATGCTGTCATAGATAATAAACTCTTGAGATGCTGTGATGCAATTATTTGGAAATTATTTTTGGCACTTTAAACTCACAAATTTCATTTGACTTGATTTCATTTTTCATGGTATCACAAATTTCACTTGGCATTCAATCATTTCATTTGATATCACAAGTTCAAACTCACACATTTCATTTGATTTCATTTGGTATCACGAATTTAAAAATCACAAATTTTCAATTGATATCATAATCATCATTTTAAACGCACCAAAATTATTTTGATATCATGTTAATCATTTCAAGAGGGTCAAAATTACTTTTGATGTCTTTTATATTTAAAAAGGAACTTTCACCTTCAAAAAGAGAACTGTTTTTTTATGTTTTGATCTAGACTTAATTCTTGCAAAACATGTTCTGTTATCTTGCATAATGGTTAGGGAGAGTAAACACACTTAGAATACTGAATCAATATTTTCTTCCTTCTGTCTCACACTGTTTAGTTATCCTACATAATATTTAGGAAGAATAGGGAGAAATATTAGGTAGAAAGCCCATTCCTAGGAGAACGATAGAAGTATCCCCATCCCTAAGGCTAGCTTGCACTTGTTGAATTTTGATGAAGCCAAAAGGGGGAGAGAAATGAGACACGAGATGTCTAGAGATGAGACATGAGATGTCTAGAGCTGAAAGATAAGATATCTGGGGAGAGAACTGGGAATGAAATATAGCTCTGGAAATGATCTAAGTTTAATTATGTTCTCTAGTCATCTATGGGTTTGTCATCATCAAAAAGGGGGAGAATGTTAGAATCTTAAGTTTTGATGGTGACTTAGGTATGATATGGTCTAGTACTTAAAAGAACATAATTAACACTTAGGAAGGATTAGATGACATGGTTAGAATCCTGAGTTAGATCACTTGAGAATGCAAGATCACTTCCGGATAGATTAGGACTTGCGCATGCGGATGAATGTTTTCATCCCCCAGCATCAGCAAGTAAATCACTAGGGATTTAACTTAGTCCATAAGAATTAGGTACACAAAACCTTAAGACTAAGCTATGTTTCAATCGGAAGTGAGTTTGCTTCCTGTTAGACTTAGACTGGCGCAGAGCGATAGAATAGATATTACTCCAAGCGACAGTGAGTCTACTTCCCCAAGTGAAAGCGCTTCCTGTTAGAATTAGACTGGCGCAGAGCGACAGAATAGATATTACCCCAAGCGTCAGTGAGTCTACTTCCCCAAGTGAAAGCGCTTCCTGTTAGACTTAGACTGGCGCAGAGCAATAGAATAGTTATTACCCCAAGCGTCAGTAAGTCTACTTCGCCGAGTGAAAGCACTTCCTATTAGATTTAGACTGGCGCAGGTTGATAGACTAGATATAACCCCGAGCGTCAGCGGAAATGCAACATCAAGTGAAGTTGCTTCCTGTTAGATCTTGACTGGCGCAGACTGATAGAATAGATTTCACCCTAAGCGTCAGTGAATTCACCACGTCAAGTAAAAGTGCTTCCGATAGCTCAGTGACTAGCGCTGAGTGGTGAAATTAAATAGACTAAGCGAGAGCAAGTCATATTGAACTAAATCCCTCATCAAGCGAATTTACTTCCGGATGTAGAAGTGCTTCCGGATACCCCTTAGATTTAGGGATCACCCACTGCATGAGACTATTTGATTATATTACTAAACTAACGTTCAAGTGCAGCACACTCAGTAAGGTTGCTTCCGGATGAGAAGTTACTTCCGCAAGCAAAAGAATGTCTGAACGTTCAAGAGATGCAGTGTCAGAATGCTTATGTCAGAGCAGAGGTGTCAGGACTACTTTTCAGAGATAAAGCAAGTCAACCCTGCTGAAGCATTTAAGAAGATGTTCCTTCCAACGGTAACAAGAGGATAACAGACATATTCAAACAACATTGTTACCTACCAAGCATGAGGAGTATGAGAACATAATCTGAAGATTCACTCAAGGTGTCAAAGCTCATACTGCCCACAAGAGTCAGAGTCCATAAGAGAGCTTCTGATAGCAAGAGAGGATCCAATAGCAAAGCACTCTTATCATTCATGGACAAGTGCTTGGAAGACAAAGTTCCTCTATGTGATAGCAAGCAAAATGTTAGAGTCCACGAGCTTCAGATAGCAAGAGAGCTTCCGATAGTGAGTCTCTTAACATCCTGGACTTATGCTTGAGGAACGAAGTCCTCTCTGACAACAAGCAAGAGTCGGACCGTACAAAGTGTTCAGATGTCAGAACGACTTTTGTCAGAATAGTATTGCCAGAACAGTGTTGACAGAACAGCTTGGTCAGAGCACCTTTTTAGATAAAGCAAAGTCAACCCTGCTGTACATTAATGAGGACAACGTAAACAAGGCCCCAACGTCTATAATCAAACGGTCTTATTGCCTCTCCAACGGTTAGATATTCAGAGGCTGGTATAAAAGGGATGTTCTTCATTTCTGAAGTAGAGGGCTTGAAAAAGAGAGAGAGTACAAGGCTATTATCTGAAAAAACACTATTCTACATTCCTCTCATCTTCTACTCTCGGACTTTGATATGTAATATTCTTAGAGAGTGATTTATTTGTACTTAAGTGAGTAACATCATCCACTCTTTGAGAGAGTTAGTTTTGAGCTTAAGTGTTTAACAAAATCAGTTCATAGAGTGAACATAATTGTAATCTTACATTTTGTAAGGGGGAGCATTTAGAAGTTTTCTAAATCTCCATAGGTTGCAAGTTAGCCCGTAAAACTTGCGTTTGTAAGGTTGCAAGTGATCCCGTAAAACTTGCGGTAAGGTTTGCAGGTGAACCCGTTGTAAAACCTGTGGGTTGTTAGGTGAACCCGTGCTCGTAAAACCTAAAGTGTAAAGGCTTCTCTTGTGCCCGGTTTAAACAAGAATAGTGGATTGGAAATCTCAGGTGTAGCCTGGGGACTGGATGTAGGTCTGGGTGACCGAACCAGGATAAATTTATGTGTGCACATACTTATACTTGATCATTCTATTTTGCATCACATAGCATACTGACTTGTGCATACCATTACTCAGTAACATCATCACCAAGCACAAGCAGTCTTTCGAAAAGAGTTTAAAGTTTTTATTCCCTCACCCAATTCACCCCCCCCCCTCTTGGGTGACAGCCACGCATTTCATATATCATGGTTGATAATTATTGCTATTACTGTTAGGTTCTTGGAGTAAAATAACTTCACATAACTGGAAATAAAAGTGTAGGGCTTAATTAAGTTTTAGGGAAATTTGCATTGTAGTCCCTAGGAAGGCAATTTACTACTAGGAGGTCCCAAAACATTCCAAAATAATTATCAAGTCCCAAAGGACTTTAGTGCAAAGCTTTATGTAACATCCTGAAAATTTAATATAGGATTAGAGAGTATTTAGAAATAATAAATGGGAAAAATTTAGAAATTTTGGGAATTTTGGAGATTTTTAAGATATTTTGCGAGTTTTAGGAAATAAGTGACTAAAAATAATCAATTACATAGTTGGGAGAACTTAGAAATTATGGGAGTTATGGAAATTAAAGTATTGGGTAGGTTGACTAAATTAGATGCTTGACTTGGTAAATCCAATGGTTTAGGGATTAAGGAGGGCACCTAAGTAATTTTCCTTAAATATATACACATTAGAAGCAAAAAAAAAAAAAAGATACTCCCTCCTCCTTCCCTTATGCGTGGCCGACCCCCCCCCCACCCCTCACTATCACCATTTTCTTTCATTCTCTTCTCCACACACACACATAATTTCTACTCCTCCCCCAAATCTCACCCATTTCATGATAGCGAATCTCCTCCCCTCAAATCCTTGCAAAAACCTAAGTTGTTTTGTTCCTTTTCATCCACCACCGTTCTTCTGCAGTTTTCCGGCGTCGGCGGCGTCGTTCTCCGGCGATCAACGGCGGCGAGAGGTGGGTGGTTCTTGTTCTTTCGTTTTCTTAAGTCACTTTCTGGTTCCAACTTGTTTTCTCACTTTCTCTTTTCCCTTTTCCTACCCTTGCTCGGCCAACCACCTTCAAAGGCCGATTTCCGGCGACTCCGACGGCGGCCAGCGGCGGAGATCCTCTTCCCCTATTATTCTTGAACTTTGTAAGCCTTCTTACACTTTTTGAGGTTGATTTTTGGATAAAGTTCCCTCTTTTGAGCTAGGGTTTGACCATGACTAAATCTTTGGAATTTTAAACAAGAATTTGTGTTATGCATAAGTGGTAAATTGAAGATTCTTGGAGGTATTTAAATTTGTTAAAGCTGGAAATTAATTTGAGAATGTTCATGGGCATTTTGGGCTCTTTGAGTTAGGGCTTTGTTTATATTGTGATTTTTGGGATATTAATGTTTAAATATTGGAATTGAGGTATTGAATTTGTTTATGCTTGGAGGCATTTTGATTTTTCTAGATGAGGTTAATTATTTGAGAATTTTTGGTACAAGTTATGATTATTTGAAGTTAGGAATTGTTCAAGAAGGATAGTTTGAACACATTGGTGGTTATGAAATGTTTATTCAAGTTAACTATTGATGTTGGTTTTGTTAGATTGGTGTTTGGGATGGAGTTTGGTAAACAAAGTGTTGAAGAAAAGGGAATGTGGATATGTAAGGTTATGTTGGAGTTTGGTGGAAGTTTTGTGAAGTTAGGAAGTTACTTTGAGTTGTAAATTTGATAGTAATATATGGTGATTTGGTGGTTTGTGAGTATTTTGTAATTTAATGGGCATTTCAGTCTTATTAAAGTGAAAGTTTGTTTATTTGGACTATATGGATTAAATAGGAATTTAAGAAGTGTTTATATAGGTGTTATGAAGATATTGGAGGAGTAAAATCATTTGAAATTGTGTATAGGAGGAAATTGGTAAATAAAGTTTGAAAAATTGGTTTGCAAAGTTATGTTTGGAATGTGATGGATGATTAGTAAGTTGATGAAGGTATGAGGATAAAACTTGAGTTATGAGTTTTCTTAAGGATTACGACAAGTTTTTATATTTTATAAGCCTTTAAAATGCTTTTGAGTTGGGATTTGATGATGTGAAAGATAGTGACAAAATTGGTGGTTTGGTAATGCTTCTCAAAGTGTTATGAAGATATAGGAATAATTGAAATAGTTGAATTAGTGTTTGGAAAGAAGTGTGGCTATTAAAGTATTGAACAAAGGGGAAATATGTTATGTAATAGGATGTGGGAAGCATAAAGGAAGTTGTGTGTGATATAGAGACTTCATAGTGTCAAATTAATATTAATAAGGTTAGTTTAGTAGGTTTTGGAAGTGTAGTATAATTTTTGAAAGAAATGTCAAAGAAACATAATAAATGGAACAATTGTGAGAATATTATGGTGATGAGTAAAGTGGAAATGATAAATGGAATTTAATTAAAGTATTTAGCATTCTCATTGCTTAAAATAGAATTAGTTGCAAAGACTTTGGTAAGAAACACTAAAATTGTGTCTTGACCAAGTTACGTTTGTTGTAAAATTGTAGGCGGTAATTCTAGCGGTGTGCGTGGGCGACCTTAGCTTAGTATGCCTACGGCTATTGAGTTATACAAGTAATCACGCTTAACTGACTGTGATACTGAGGGTGACGGTAGTTGAGGATTTCTAAAATCCTCTTCTACTTTTATATATATAAATGAAATGTGTTCAGATTATTTTATATTTAAACGTGGGTTATAGGGTACCTTTCTAAATACACTGTACTTTATATATATATATATATATATATATATATATATATATATATATATATATATATATATATATATATATATATATATATATATATATTCATATATAAATCTTTTGTATGTTGCATGACACTGATTATTAGTACCGTCGGCCGATGTAACCATCGATTTGCGCAAATCGATAGGTTAATTGTACAGGTTCCTCGAATTGTAAAGGAACCAGGGATGTTTTCACATTTTAAAGTGCTCCCTTTTTCATGCTTTCAGATTTGAGACTGGGCACAGTGTCAATCACGTTTATTTTTGTCTATTGAGAGATGGATGTATCTGTACTGTATATATGTGTATATACTATGTGGTTATGCAGGTTTTGAAAACTGTGGTACCCTGTAGACGCTCCACTACCCCACTTCTGAGTCTCACAGTGAGTTAAATAGTGATTACTGAGACATTGTTTTGTCTCACCCCATTCCCTTTATTTTTGCAGGTGATCATGCCCAGAGGTAGTCTGAGAGGAAGGGAAAAAGGGGCCGGCCAGCTGCACTGAGTCAGTGAGTAGGCCGGAGGTAAACCGTAGGGATATATATATTGCCATAAAGTAGGCTACATTCGCTTCCGCATTTGTTGTGTATTTTGGGTGAAATGTATTGCTAATTGACTGTTTAATTGATTCTGTTAATTGTTGTTTAATTACTGATATTGTCATAATGTGACAGTTTTGGCTGTATCACACACTTTGTTAGTGTGATGATTGATTATATACTGTATGTGATAATTTGCTACAGAAGGATTGCCTGCTAATGAAAGGCAATCCCTTTTACAGATTGAGCATTAGCGACGTTTGATTTCGCTTTGTGATGCTGACATGTTAAGTCAGAGAATTGTGTATTTGTGATGTGTTGATTTAATTAAACTAGTTACTGGTGTTGTTGACACATGCTGTGTTAGGTGATTAAGTCACCATTGTACTGGATAATATTATTAGTTTTACAGGTGAATGGTCATAATCAAGTTAAGGAAATTCTCTTTTCCTAACTTGATTATATTATGTGAATGTTGATTGTTTGTAGGTTAATGGAGGTTGTTTTTCTCATATAACCATGTTAGATGGGCCCCGCTCTAATATGGTTATCGTTTCTGTGTGATATGTGGTTTCTTTTCCTAACCATGTTAGGTGATTCTTTTCTAACATGGTTAGATTTGTGTTATTACGTTGATTGTATGAATTGGTTAGGATGATGATAATTCTTTTGTCAACCATGTTAGGTGAATCCTTTACTAACATGGTTAGGGCATCTAATTTTGATTGATATCGTTTTCTTTTTCTAACCATGTTAGATGTACTTTTGCTAACATGGTTAGACACCATTTGGGTAGATTATTTTGAGTATGTGTTTTATTAGGTGGAAGTGAGTAGGTTAATAAGGTGTTATTAGGAGGTATGTTACACTTTACATTAAGTCAAAGACACATTTGCCCCTTATTTAAAGCACATATCACATGTGATTAGCAAGAGAATAAATAAAGCCCTGAACACACAGGATGCTAGAAATTCTTGCGAGAAAGAAAGAAGGAGGAAGACGACTAATGGTGTCAAGCGTGGGTTGTGTCCAGCGAAGGTCAGTGGCTTCGATGTACGGTGATTGGCGAAAGGAGGAGAGTGAAATTTTTGGGTTAGTATGTGTTCTTCATCTCTTCATTTATACTGTATTCCTCTTTTCATGGACCATGAATCTCTCTTCTCCACATTAGGGATGAAATGGGTTTCATTGTGGTTTTTGTTTTGATTTTTATGGGTTTACTCTTTATGTTGTCATGCTTGTTACTGGGTAATCTCAATGTCTTATTTAGATTATATTGAACCAAACCACCAGCTAAGAACCACCACAATGTTCCCCTTTACTCAAAAGAAGAACCACCACAATGTTAAGAATAAAATAATGAGAATCCCAAAATCCTTCACTGATGAAGCAAGTAAAAACGTGTTGTTAATAGTGACATATGTAGTTGTTATCACGTGTACTTGACTTGTTAATACAATGCTATGTTTCAGGATACTTGGTCTTTTGTTTCTAGTTTTAACTGTCAATAAATGAACATTGGTTGATAAATTGTTTATTAGAATTTCTGTGCAAAGAAGAAAAAGTTGGATTAAATAGCATGAGTAGTTATTTGAAGACTTATTGTGCAAAGTGAGATGTGATGTAAATAGCAGCATGCATAGTTGTTAGTATTTGTGGTTTACTTGTTAGTACAATGTCATTTGCAGGATACATGATGTTGTTAATGACTCATACACTTGGGAAGCATCTCAGAAATTATATGAAGTTACTTTGTGTGTAGGGACTCATGTGGAGTTCATGTGCTGTCTTTGCTCCATATGTGGGATGGAAACAATGATATGCTCAATTATGAGAAAAAGGATTGAATCTTTCTTTCGGGAAAAGAAATCATATTATTTTAGAAGTTGCCATGAGGCTGGACACACTTAGATGACCTGCAATAATCCAAATCGAAGTTGAAACAAGTTAATGTCTTTGGTGACTTTTGGTGAATGCATCATCTTTTATCATCCTGTTTGTAAATGCATCTTAACTTTTGTGATTTTTGGTGAATGCAACTTCTATAGTCACTTTTGGTGACATTTGGATACCTTCTATAATGTCATTAGACATGTTAAAAATTAGGTGGTCATGGATAGTTGAAGGTGTATTATATTTTGTGTAGCTTTTGGGGTATGTAAAGTTGAATATAGAATGCATGGAAGGATGTAATTGAATTTCGATATAAATGATTAATTGATGTTGATTTTGTTATTATGGAAAATTGAAGTTGGCAATGGCATTTCAGAGATGTGCAGTTGTTACTCTTTTCACTTGCACTTTTAATAAGTCAGACATGCACAGTTGCTGTAAATAACTGACAAACTTGTTATTGGAGAACTACGCAGTTGTTACTCTTTTTGTTTGCACTACTTGTCAATAGAGAAAAATGAACTCGTTTTATTTTCAAGCTCATTTGCTATTTAACAACTGAGACATTTGTTAATGGGGTACTTCTGCAGTTGTTATTGTTGAAATTCATACTAATTACCGTTGAATAATATTTTTATAACTAACAGAACAACAATTATATTTATCTATTAAACCTAAACACAGGCTAATGAAAAATTTTAAAAAGTTTGAAGCAAATAAAACTTAATTTCTCCATTTTATGTAACAAATTTAAGGTGTATATAGTTTAGAAACAGATCAAAGTATATAGTAATCTTCTCTCTTGTGCTTTATTGAATAACAACCATTAATAGAGTTACTAGTAACAAGCGAAGCACTTGTTACAACAGGTGTGGTCACTTGTTACTGTAGACTTGATCACTTATTACTGGCGAATTAAGTAACCAAAATATCATGTCCACTTGTTGCTGTAGTAAAAAGTAAGGAACTTGTTAGTGCAGACATATGGACTTGTTAGAGTAGGCATATGAGCTTGCTACAGCAGACATGTCCACTTGTCATTGCAGGCATATGGACTTGTTACAGCAGACATGTCCACTTGTCATTGCACTTGTTACTGTAGTAAAAAGTAAGACACTTGTTAGTGCAGACATATGGACTTGTTAGAGTAGGCATATGAGCTTGCTACAGCAGACATATCCACTTGTCATTGCAGGCATATGGACTTGTCACAGTCATTGCAGGCATATGAACTTGTTATAGCGGACATGTCCATTTGTTGCTGTAGTAAAAAGTAAGGCACTTGTTAGTGCAGACATATGGACTTGTTAGAGTAGGCATATGAGCTTGCTACAGCAGACATGTCCACTTGTTATTGTAGTAAAAAGTAAGGCACTTGTTAGTGCAGACATATGGACTTGTTAGAGTAGGCATATGAGCTTGCTACAGCAGACATGTCCACTTGTCATTGCAGGCATATGGACTTGTTACAGCAGACATGCTCAGTTTTAACTAGAGAAAAATGAAGCGACACATATATCATGTACACTTTAGATTAACCTTTAGGGCACCTATTAATGCATCTATTTCATATTTCTTATCAATTTCATGACCACTTGTCACTTCACAAAAATGCATTGTCATTTATGAAGAGCTATTATCAGTAACAAGTGGGGCACTTGTTACTACAGGCATTCGGACTTGTCACTCCAGATACGCCCACTTGTTAGAATCTGATTAGACATACATGAACCATCACTTACTCAATTCATTGACTAATCAATCATGGCAACACAGAGTTTATTAACAACTAAATGAAATGTTATTTTTGCCAAAAGAAAAACTCCATATTTTGGAACATATATATGATGATATAAATCACATACTCATCTCATTGACTAATTAATAATGTCAACAAACATTAATTTGAAAATCAATATAGAAAAATATGATTACAACATTGATAAAACCTGATACATCACATAATTGACCTAAATGCCTATATCCTACTTCCTCTTTTGATGCTTGCCTCCCAACATTGAAAAAACTTGATTGTAATGAACATTGTGGAGATGGTTCACAAGCTACCATAAACACCCCTTCTTTAATTCCTGAAGGTCCGTAAAGGTCTTCCAATGAGTATTTGGGCATAGTATAATCCTCCTTATCTTTCTCGTTTCCATCCCACATTTGGATCTAAGACAACACATGAACTCCATATGAGTTCCTACACACAAAGCAGCATCTTATCAACAAATATAGTTTTGTCAAAAATAAATGATGATTAAAGAAAACCCCCAAATTTCATATCATACCAGGTAGAACCCAGATTGATTATACACATTGTACAAATAATGGTTTAGAGAATTATATGTTCTAATGAAATTATTTATTTAATAATTTATAAATCCAACATGCATAACCTAGAGAGAGTTGCAATATTTCCTTAAAAAGAATTGCCACCAGCCAATCATCAAATAGTATCACAAAGTTGAATAATTCTTCACCTTAAAGGCCAAGTATGAGGAAATGCGATGGAAGGTGATGATACTTAGCAAAGCTCAACATTTGCATATTATGAGATATAATCTCAAAAGGCAAGAATTGAATTATTGTTTGTATAAGGCTCCTGAACCAGCCATAGTCACCAGAAATCGCCATAAAAGGAAACTCCCTCAACAAAGTGGTGAATCCTCATGTTATCCCTGACAATAATCTTTCTTCAATTTTTGATGCATCACACATAATTGAACTTCTTTTAGAAGCCAAATTAGCTAAAGCCAAGCATGCATACAATAAACCTAAAACTGCACTTTCACAACTACTTCCCATCTTACTAGCTATGTTAGATAGATAAGATAGATTTCTAAAACAAATTGTTCTTACATTGGCAACTGGAAATATAATATCTTGATGATGAGTGACATAGGGAAAAACCAAGATCTTATAGGCCTCATCATACTTTCATATAATTTCTGAGATGCTTCCCAAGTGTATGAGTCATTAACAACATCATGTATCCTACAAATGACATTGTACTAACAAGTAAACCACAAATACTAACAACTATGCATGCTGCTATTTACATCACGTCTCACTTTGCACAATAAGTCTTCAAATAACTACTCATGCTATTTAATCCAACTTTTTCTTCTTTGCACAGAAATTCTAATAAACAATTTATCAACCAATGTTCATTTATTGACAGTTAAAACTAGAAACAAAAGACCAAGTATCCTGAAACATAGCATTGTATTAACAAGTCAAGTACACGTGATAACAACTACATATGTCACTATCAACAACACATTTTTACTTGCTTCATCAGTGAAGGATTTTGGGATTATCATTATTTTATTCTTAACATTGTGGTGGTTCTTTTTTTGAGTAAAGGGGAACATTGTGGTGGTTCTTAGCTGGTGGTTTGGTTCAATATAATCTAAATAAGACATTGAGATTACCCAGTAACAAGCATGACAACATAAAGAGTAAACCCATAAAAATCAAAACAAAATCCACAATGAAACCCATTTCATCCCTAATGTGGAGAAGAGAGATTCATGGTCCATGAAAAGAGGAATACAGTATAAATGAAGAGATGAAGAGCACATATTAACCCAAAAATTTCACTCTCCTCCTTTCGCCAATCACCGTACATCGAAGCCACTGACCTTCGCTGGACACAACCCACGCTTGACACCATTAGTCGTCTTCCTCCTTCTTTCTTTCTCGCAAGAATTTCTAGCATCATGTGTGTTCAGGGCTTTATTTATTCTCTTGCTAATCACATGTGATATGTGCTTTAACTAAGGGGCAAATGTGTCTTTGACTTAATGTAAAGTTTTGCACTAAAGTCCCTTGGGACTTGATAATTATTTTGGAATGTTTTGGGACCTTCTAGTAGTAAATTGCCTTCCTAGGGACTACAGTGCAAATCTCCCTAAGTTTTAAAATGGTTGATTATGATGTTTGAATTAGTTTGTGGTTCGTATATCTTGCCTTGGAATGAATATATTGCTTATTGAATTTGCTTTCCTTTGATTTCATTGTTTTGGATTAGTTTGATTTAGGACTTTTTATGTTGTTGTTGGGCTGTTGTATAGTCATGTATGGGTGATGAATGTAACTTGGTAGGATGTATACTGTTGTGGCATGGTGGATTGTCAATGGAGTGATCATTTGGTTATCCACCTTATGGGATTGAAAAATATTTGAAATGAGTTGTTAAAAGATTCTTGAGTAGTTGAGATGTGTATGATCAAAATGATTTTTTTATAAGATAGTTAAATTAAAAGAGGGGAATTGGGTAGTAATACGGACGAGAGAGACGTTAAACATTATGAAGTAGAAATGATACTAATTTATTATTCTATACTACATCATTATAGGATTGATTGTGATGTGGTTCTGAGACTTCAGGAAAGGATATGCGCAGTTGCTAAGGGCGACAGGTAATCACACTTAACCTTTTTATAACATTGAGGGTGACGTTAGTTGGGGATTTTTAAAATCGTTTCTCACCCTCTATATATATTATCTTTGAAAAGTTATTTTTATACAAAATAGGCTATCGAGTGCCTTTCAAACACGATTATTTTTGTATAAAAGATTTTGATACATTTTATATATACTGTTATCCTGGTTAGTGGTATTATTCTAGTTGTTGACAGGGATATTGAGAGTAGGTTGAGGGAAGGAGTTCAATAGTTTAGATTGATATGTTGAAAGGAATGGTGAGAATGCATGATATTAATGATGAGATTGAAATGGATGGATATGGATATGGTGAGCTTTGCATGACACTGAGATATATGTACCATCGCGCGATGATAACTGTCGATAGGCCAATCGACAGTTATTTGTACTGATCCTTTTCGGATTGATTGGATCGGGGATCATAGGTCAACTTATTGAGAGAAGTGACCTACGGTTGTTAAGGCATTTTAGAGCCCAACTGCCCCTACGGTTGTTAAGGCATTTGAGAGCCCAACCGTTCCCATTCTGCAATGGAAAACAGAATTGGGGTTCCCTCTCTGGGGATTGCCAGAGAGGGAAATTTGCCCCCTCATCATAGAGAGGGGCACAGTGTCAAACCATATAGAGAAGATTAGGTGCTTGAATGCCCCGTGATGGCATAATGCATCTATAGGTGAGTGTGAGAGTTATAGTAGCATCATTAGATTGGAGACTGGGAGATGATATTTAGTTAATGTGGAATCGACTGAGGGATTTGAGTGTTATGTGGAAAGTAGAGATGGTGAATTTGAGTTGACTTGGATGTGACAGAGGGACTTGAGTGATAAATGGAAGGAGACTTGACAGATATATGTATATATTACTGAATTTAAAATGTGGTACCCTTTAGACGCCCTCGCTACCGCACATCTCACTGTTATAGTGAGTTAAGCGGTGATTACTGGGACAAATTGTCTCATCCCACGATTACTGACATTTTTGCAGGTATTCATGCACAGGCGCAAGCTTCAGGAAAGGGAAATCAGGTAGTGGAGGTGATATAGTTTATTTAGAATTGTATATTGCCAATTTGTATAGGTCTGCATCTGCTTCCGCATGTATATATATTTATTTATTGTTTAATATCAATTAGTTTGGTTTAATAACCATGTTAGGCAAATCTTTTATAACATGGTTAGTTATTAATTATCCATGATAGTGTTCAGATTGGATCAGGAAATTCGTTTCTATCATGGATAGTATTTAATCATTAGGAAATTCCTTTCCTAACTATGATAGGACATTGATATTATGGAAAACCTTTTTCTATCATAGTTAGTAAAGAGGTTATTAGATCTAAAATGGATATCATTGGTTAATTAAGTAATTAGTAACAGAATGTTAGAATGTTACAGTGAGCGAGAAGAGTGGGTGAGTTCAATGTTGATTTAGGGATGAGGACTGATAGATGATCGAGCATGGGGATGGGGACTGTTCGATACATAGAAGTAGAAAATAAAAATTGGAATAACTAAAAAATTGCTTTAGGTCATTGCTACAACGATGAGAGAATTTTGTCAGAATCTGTACTCCTTGACCCACCTGTGACTGAATGGAAGAAGAAGCAGCACTCACAAGGCCAAGGTGGTACGCCACAAACCTTTTCTTGCGAGACGGACGATAGAACATCATTGGAGGAAGAAATCAATTCAACTATGAGTTCTACCCAAGACACCAGCCACCAAAAACCATGTTTACAAACTGTCATTCCTTAAGCAAACCAACGACCCTAGTGCTGAGAACAACCTGTACCCATTCAGGTTCCTGAATGTCGACGACCATTTGTTCATTTTCCCAAATAAAGAATTGGAAATTATTTAAAACCTTAGGATCTCTTTTCTATTTTCAGGATTCGGACAATTATTTAAAACCTTCAACCCTCCACATAGGAAATTATACCGTCAAGACATTACACGCTGCCCATCTTATGGATACGAAATCAACAATAACCTATATATAAATTCACTCTATAAGATATTGAGAAGATATATATAATGTCACGTGATCTTCAATATTCTTTTATGAATCTCTAATAAGCGAAGTTCAACATACCACATTCCACATCATATATTAAGCAATGTTTTTGTTGGTCTACTTGACTAATTATATCAGCTTCAATTACTTTCTTTTAATTGTCTACATGTTCAAACATACCACATCATATAGAAGTTTTCTGCTCATGTCAACTTTGAATTTGTAAATAACTATTTTTTAAAAAATCAACAGTTATCCATTTTATTGACATAAAAAACATATTACATTCACTAATTTAGTACAACAGTAGCTAGTAAACAAAAATTGTATACATCCTAGATTAAGATATAATCATCAAGTATTTCACCAATCACCACCAAATATTTCTTCCTCTCATCATCAATGATGACATATTCTACTTATAAATCCCTCCATGATATAGATTAAGAAGAAATGTTTTGAAGGGGAAGTTCTTTCAAGAATTGAAGAAATGGCTTTGCTGATGGAGGTGAAGTTCCCACTTCCTTTTTTTACTTTCGATAGAGTCTCACTCTTAATGAATAATATAATTCTAGTAGTTTCATCCAAGGAAGCTATTGATTGACAATAGCAGGTGCACATAATTTCCTTTTATGGCACGAATAATGTACAAACTAATCCGCATTTGTGCTCATGCATCTACAATGTTTTATATATGTAGTGTAGGTTACCTTAATTTCATGACATATATGGGGATCAAGAAAATAATGACAAAAAAATAGTAACACAATTATTTGTGCCTAATTGTATCAAGGTTTTGGTCAGAAGCTTATTGTATTGTGAAACGTCCAAAATTATAATTCAACAAAAGTTATTTTCATATGATTTGGCATTATATGCACTATATTTATGAAAACAACGTGGGTGCATGTATCCAACAATGAAAAGGGAACATAGCTCCTTATAGAAATGAGGAAAGAAAAGGGAAGATATCTAAAAAAACATGATAAATTTTCAAAATAATAGTTTCAAAAAATTGAATTAGTGATTTGTCCAAGTAACTTATTAACGCTTGTTTTTCTTTCTTTCTATTTTTACCTGTCTAGCTATATGAGATTGTTCTCAAAAGATGTTTTGGCATTGAAATTTTCATCTGATCTAAAAAAGAGTTTAATTTTGTCAAGAAATAAAAAAAATAATTCTGGAAATTTATTAAAAAAGTTAGGGCAAAGGCCCAAAAATGATACTACCTCTGATCCTAAATATAAGACATAATTGACTTTTTTTTGTAGAGGTTAAGGTTGCGAAATAGGCTATTAAATCATGACATATTTGATATATTTTTAGATTATACATTAGTTTATAGGTAAAATAAACTAGTCTAAGGGAAAAATTAGGTAAATCAATTTATAATTAACCTATTTTGTTTTTATAGGATTTTCTAAAAAAGTCAATTAGGTCTTATATTTAGGACCGGAGTGTATATAACTATTGACTAAGGAACAAAAATAATACATATAACTATTCCAATGTACAAAAGTGACACCCAACTTTTACCTTGTGATCGAAAATGATATTTTCACTAATATGAAATAATATTAGACATGAAAAGTCAAAAATGCCCTTATAAATTAATCGTTGTCCGGGAAAAATTCATTTAATTATAAGGGCACTTTGGACATTTCATGTCTTTATTATTGTCATATTAGTGAAAATATAATTTTTGATCACATGGTAAAAGTTATGTATCATTTTTATACCTTGGAATAGTTATGTACTATTTTTGTTCTTTGACCAATAGTTATGTACTCCCTCCGTTCCTAAATATAGGACCTAGATCACTTTTTTGAAAAATCCTAAAAAAAGCAAAAAATAAGTTAATTATAAATTGATTTACCTAATTTTTTCTCTTAAACTAGTTTATTTTACCTATAAGCTAATGGATAATCTAAAAAGATATCAAATATGTCATCATTTAATAATTTATTTCGCAACCTTAATCTTTCCAAAAAAAGTTATCTAGGTCTTATATTTAGGAACGGAGGGAGTATTATTTTTGGGCCTTCGCCCAAAAAGTTATGCCCCAAAATAATAGTAAGCTTTATTAGTTGAAATAGTTATTCTTATAGCATTATACTTTAGATAAACACGCTAACAAAAACGGCTGAGTTTTCATTCCTGATGCTAAATATAAAATGAAGAGTTTTAGGAATACTTAATAACAAGTCTCCTACTTGTTTTCATAGGAAGAAATTAAAAAACATTTATATTTCTTCAAAAATGCATGTAGTGTGAAGTGTGTAATGAGTTTTTTGCTATGAAATGTACTTAGAGATGATAGGTACAGGATTGGCCAATCTTTTATAATAATATGAATTTGGAGCTTAAGTAGAGTTTTTTTCCAGATAACTTAAGTAGAGTTGGGAAAAAGGGTTTACGAATTTCCATTTTATCCTTTTGCTACCAATGTTGCTTTTTAGTTTTTTTTTTTTTGTTCTTTTTATTATATTTTTTTATATTATTGTATAACATTTTACATTTTTACTTTGATGAAATTTGTCTTTTTATTATAAAAAGAGGTGGGAAAAAGATGTCGGCTCGGCCCTAATAGTCAAGGCTTCAAATAAAAGGGTTGGCCCAAAAAGTTTGGGTAGTGCAAATAGCCATATAAGGCTAGCCCTCAAGGATCATTGCTTTAAAAATGCCAGATTGAAAAGCCCGGAAACGCTTAAAAACTACTCCCTCTGTTCTTAGTTATAAGTCAACTTTGACTTTTTTTTGAAAAAGTTAAAGTTACAAATTTTATCATTGTAAATTGTTCAAAATTATATTTTTTTCCTCAAAACCAGTTCATTCTAGTTATAAACTAACATATATTGTAATTACATTTGTTATATGTTATAATTTAGTGGTATAATTTGTTTCCTTAACTTTCACAAAAAAATCAAAGTAGGCTTATAATTAGGAATAGAGAGAATATATTTTTCTTATTTTCCATAAAATAGTTACAGCTATAAATTACTTACTATCAACACAAATATCAATTTTAAATTACAATACAACCACCAATAGATAATAAAGTAATAAACTCGTATAGTGTGTTTAATTTTGAAGAAATAACTGGATTTGTGCCTTTCCATTCTTTCCATTCTTGTCTCTTAATGTTTTTTCCCTTTCTTGTCACTGTAAAAATATGATCCATTGGATAGATTCATTTTTATATGAATCAGTACCTTTCTTCCGAAAATTTACGAGAAAAAAAAAATTAATACAATCATATGGGACAAAAATCCCTCTACTTCCTCGTATTAAGTAGATTGTAGGAGTAGAGTATATATAGCCCGTTTGGTTGGGCGGAAAGTGGATGATGGAAATGAAAATGAAATTGAGTGTAAGGTGGTAAAGATGAAAAGTAGAGGTAAATTAGGTAACAATGTGAGACTAAAGTTTGTGGGCCCATGAAAAGTGTGAGATGAAGAGAGAATGCTTGTGGACCCAGGAAAAGTGTGAGATGAAGAGAGAATGCTTGTGGGCCCATAAATGGAAATTACCAATCTATCTTTCCAATTCCATTTCCATTTTTGCAATTCCAACCAAGCAAAGATAACCTAAGAGAGATGATTTGTCTTTGACGACTTTCATTGGTAGAAGTGGACGACTTTGATGTTATCTAGAGCTGGGAATTTTCAACCCGACCCGCCAGGCTCAACCAAACCCGCCTTAAAAAATGCGGGTCGACCAAAGAAATTGGAACCCACTAATATCGGGTCGGGTTGCTAGCCCACTTATATCAGGTTAGATCGGGCCAACCCGTCAGGTTGGCGGGCTATCCCGCTTACGTTTTTTTAAAAGAAAAAATTATCTGCCTTTTTTTGGGTAGTGAAAATTATCTGCTTTTTCTTCTAAAACTCATCTTCCTTCTTTCATTCTTTCACATCTTCTTTCTTTTCATTTTCAATTTCAATGTTTTTTGGCTTTTTTTTTATGTGTGTGAGGTTTCAAATTTTTGTTTTGGAGTGTGTAACATGAATATATGAGTTTAAGTATATATTAAACATATGAGGAAGAGAGTATCGCCGAAATCATGGATATATGCTCTTACGTAAAGGAATGCAAAAAAAGTCTTTTGACATTGTAATATGTTATAGATATTTTAGCTTTGTTGTTGGGCAACAACAAAAAAGAAAAAGTTGGAGATTAAAAAATATATAGTTTGTTGATTAGAAAAGGCTTTTAATGCTGATTACTTCATTCCCCAATCCCCATGCTATTGTGTAAACAACAATCTCTTCTTATAACTTGAATCTTATATATGGTAAGAGCCTTATTTTGTCTTAAAATTCAATTTTCCCTAGTTTTTACCCTAACTAATTTCAAGTGTCTCACCACTTTTTCCACCTCATCATATTCATACATTATAATATTTTTACAAAAGCTATAGAAACAAATTGATTTTTTTAAAAAATAATTCTAAGAGAGCTAATTAGTCACTTATAGGGGTGGAAATAAGTCAGACTTTAAACAGGGGCTTCAAAAAGTCTAGCCTAGCCTATTTAGTAAATAGGTCAGACTCATATACAGGCCTATCATTTGGCCTATTTAACTAAATAGGTCAGGCTTTTTTTCACAAGACCTAGCTTACAAGTCTATAGGCCGAGCCTATTTAATAATTTTGTGATTTCTATTATAATATTGTATAAAGTAAATAAAATACATAATTAATTATAATAGTATCAACTTATTTGTGCATCTAAACTTCACATCTCATAATTTGTATACAAATTTTAATACTCCCTCCGTTCCTAAATGTAAGATCACTTTCCATAATTTGGGGGGATTAAGGAAGGTGGTCAAATTACCTAATGTTCCAAAAATACCCTTCAATTAAATTGAAAACACAAATATACCCTTTCATGCTTCCAACTCAACCCCACAACTCAATTGTAAAAGGAGTATGAGGGTATTTTGGGTAAAACTTGGGAAAAAAGAGAAAGTGTTCTTACATTTAGGAACTTATCCATATCCCCAAAGTGATCTTACATTTAGGAATGGAGGGAGTAGGTGTAAAGACTTATATATAAAATTAGAAGTATAGAATTTCAAGTCTATTTAAGAGTCAACATTTTAAATAGGCTTTTAAATAGGCTTTCAGGCCTTGTCAGGCCTTTTGAAGGCCTAAACTCAGACCTAAAATTAAAATTACAAATAGACACACGCTCAGGCTCAGGCTTACAGTCTAAATTTTTAAACAGACTTAGGCCTATTTTAACTAAGCCTAGCTAAGCCTAGCCTATTTCTATCCCTAGTCACTTATAATTTATAAATGAAATTGTTTTGTGTGATTTATTAAAGTAGTTTATTTAACTTACTATAAGCTAATATATAATTTAATAATACACTAAAGATTTTATGTTTAAGTGTTCAATCAACTTATTGATACTTTCAAAAAAAGTTAAGTAACTCTTATATTTATATTTATTTATACGACAGTATTTTGAATAAACTTAATTATTATAGGTAAACTTTTCTTATTGCAAAAAAAAGTCTCTTTATCAAATCTCCCTCTCCTCTCAACTATTTTTTTATTATCTGCTTTCGTATTTCTCACTTGATCTTTTACATTTCTTTTTTTATAATAATTCTATTATCATTACCAACTTCATCTCTTATCCTAACTCTTAAACTAGGATATTTTTAATGCTAAATTCTATGGAAAAAAACTTTTAAATTTATGGTAGTTGAACACAACCCTATATGACAATTCAGAGTTTAAACTCAAGCCTTGTACGTGTGTACTATGGAACTCATTCATTTAACACATGGTACTTTTTGAGGGAAATTACCAAGTCAAATCAACTTAATAAACCTCATTGTATCATATATAACATCTTATTAAGGTCAATCAGATAATTGGAAGAGTTTGTACTACATGTACACATAAGTAAAGACTACTACCTCCGGTCCTAAATATATGACGTAATTGATTTTTTTTGGAGAGATTAAGGTTGCGAAATAGGTTATTAAATGATGACATATTTGATATATCTTTAGATTATCCATTAGTTTATAAGTAAAATAAACTAGTTTAAGGGAAAAAATTAGGTAAATCAATTTATAATTAATTTATTTTGCTTTTTTAAGGATTTTCTAGAAAAAGTGAATTAGGTCTTATATTTAGGACGGGGGAGTATTATGTTTTATTAATAATGAAATCATAGTTATAAATAATTATCAAAAAAAATCATAGTTAAAATAAAACATTTATATAGTTATTATAAACTTATAGATCTTTGTATCATATTACATATAGTGTCATATAGAATTGAAGAGTGAAGAGTTTTTTTAAGATTTAGCCAAATATTAACATACACTACAACTTATACAATTTAATAATAAATCATTGACCAAGAAAAAATATATTCATTAGAAAATTGAAAAATAAATCAATTTTTTTATTATTTGCCTATGGAAAAAAAATGGAATAAAAAATATTTTCTAATAAAATAAACAATAATATATATTTACCATTCAACAATAATATATACTTCCGCCGGTCCTAAATATAAGACTTAGTTGAATTTTTTGAAAAATCTTAAAAAACAAAATATAAGTCAGTTATAAATTGATTTACCTAATTTTCCCCCTAAACTAGTTTATTTAATCTATAAACTAATGACTAATATAAAAATATATCAAATATGTCATAATTTAATAAAATATTTTGTAACCTCAACATCTAAAAAAAAGATCTTATATCTAGGACCGGAGGGAGTATTAGATAGGAATAAACTGGGTCAGTCCAATATTAATAACACTTGTTTACTCCCATGCGCCCTACTTCATATGATCCTCACCTTAAATATCTTTGTTAGATAAACTTTATAATATACCCTTTTTTTTTTTGAGTAACTTTATAATATACCTTAAATATCACGCGGTTGCCTGCCAACCAAAATTCCAGATCCTTCCACAACCTTCTCAATCAGTCATGTCTGCTCAACCTTCTCCCCCATTTATATCATTCCTCACTTCCCCCTTTCCCTTCATTCATCTATTCATTCATACATACAATCAATCTCTCTTCCTCTCCTCTCTTCCCTTTACAAAAACATTGTAACTTGTTTTCAATCATGGCATCAGAACCTGATGTGTCAGAAATTTCCTCTGTTTTTGAAAGGATGGTAAGACTCTGTTTCTCCCCTTTCTCTTTGGCCTATCAAATGACCACTCACAACATGAAAATGAAAGTTTAGAAAATCCCCAAAGAATAATCTTGATCAACCCTTTTACACAAGGCATGGTGGTGATTGATGGTGCTTCAAGTTTGGAGGCTCTGTTTCATGATATGGGTATTGGCAAAAGTGGGCCCCCACCAGCTTCAAAAGAGTCAATTGATGCTTTAAGAAGTGTTGAAGTTGAGGAAGGTGATGAGGGAGAGTGTGTGATTTGCTTGGAGGAGTATGAAGTTGGTGGGGTGGTGAAAGAATTGCCTTGTAAGCATAGGTTTCATGGAGATTGTGTGGAGAAGTGGTTGGGGATTCATGGGTCTTGCCCTGTTTGTAGATATGAGATGCCTTTTGATGAAGAGGTTGGGAAGAAAAAGGATGGAGATGATGATGGTGGAGAGAGGAGGAGGAGGAGAATTGGGAGAGATGTTTGGGTTAGTTTCTCTTTCAATGGTGAAGGAAGAAGTGATCAGTCAAATTCAAATTCAAATTCTAATTCTAATCAAGCTTCTTCAGATGGTTCCAATGATTCTTCATCAAATTCAAATTCAAATTCTAATGAAGCTTCTTCAGATGGTTCCAATGATTCTTCATCTAGCCCAAGAGATGACTCTGAAGCTGTAGATAGTTAGGGTGGAGATTTTGTAACAAGTTGTGTAGATCACAAGTGCACAAAGTTTAAATAAAGTAATAAAATTTATCATTCTATGGATTCGTTTTTTAGTGTATTTTGATGATATCATAAATATTAATGTTGAAGAATTGATTCGGCTCAACAGTAAGCTCGTTTCCTGTGGTATCTAGAGGTCGTGGGATCGAATCAGCTACTTTTTGACTAGAACTAGGTTATAAATATTACTAATATTGTTAGCAGGTTGTATAGAGAATCATGAAGTGTGCATCTCAAACATTGTTAGGATATTCACAAAGTCCACTCTGTTTGATTTTGATAATTGAGAAATATGATGATACAGAATCTGTTTTATCAAAGCAGAATTGATAGTGAAATATTTTTATTTTGGTCCCAGAACAGAAGCTGATTCCCTTTCTTTTGTAATCTGCTTTCCTTGATATCTACCTAGCATGAGCAGTGTAGCCATAGGGTTTGTGCCAGGTGAATCTGAGAATGTTGAGCCATCTATGACTCTTAGTCCCTTCACACCATAAACCCTGTAATGTCTGTCAACCACTGATCCAACCCTGCAACCTCCATGATAGTGATAGAAAGTTCTTACATTTTTCTTGCAGAATTTTCTGAGATCATATTCTGTAGATGCTGTCACTTTCTTCTGGTTTCCTGTGCCAAAGAAAACTGCAATAGATTTGGACCTTGCAACTCTATACAGCAACTTAGTCATCTTCACACACTCTTCCATATCCTTTTCACTAGCTAGATAGTTGAATTTCACTGCAGGATTCTGTCTTGGGTCTTTGTTCTTCAGTTCAAGCTTCCCTCTTGAGTATGGTAAAGCTAATTTGGCAGCAACATTGACTCTTGTTGAATTAGCAGATAGGGGTTGTATTGCTGCTTCAACAATGATTTTCATGTTACCGGCAATACCCGCCACGAGTGGCGGATCCGGGAACCAGTTTCCGGGCTTAGTATCAACCAATATAGCTATGCAAGGGTTGTCCTGCATTCCATGTCCTACCCCTTGTAAGTCATGCACTAGTGGGATGTTGAACTTTCTTAGTTGCTGATATGGTCCAATGCCACTTAGTAGCAGAAGTTGAGGACTGCCCAATGCCCCAGCTGCTAATATTACTTCACCCCATGAATCTGAGTTCTTGGGTTTTCTGATGTAGGCTTCATAGGTTTCCCCTAGGTTGCCATGGCTCTGCATAAATCTTATGCCACGAGCTCTTGTTTCATTCTTGTTACCTGCAACATCTCTCAATGATAAGCAAAAGTTGATAAATCTCGGGGCTGAGCTTATCAAATACTATCTCTGTTCCTAAATATAAGATAACTTTCCCTAATTTGATTAGATTAAGGATGCTAGTTAATTTAGTTATTAACAAATGAATTACTAATCTACCTTAACCATATAACTTTATTCTCACTCTTGCTTGTTTTTATAGATAAGGGTTGTTAGGGTTCATTTGGAAAAAAAATTGAGAAAATTGGAAAGTTGCTTATATTTAGGAACAAATCGAAATCTGAAAGTGATCTTATATTTAGGAATGGAGAGAGTAAGAGTAATCAGTGCAGTTAACAAAATTTGAAAAAATATTTCAAAGGAAAAAAATTGTGAGGTCAACTTTAAATTGTCAACAACTTGTCTCAATCTGCTAGGAAATTGGTATTTTCCACTTGTTTCTTACCATTGTGGTTAAAGATTATGCTTTTGACTGTTGCATTTAGTAGTACTGTGAGGGTCTTTGGGTTGGCAGTTTGTAGGAGGTCAGCTGAAGTATGTCTCCTTCCAAATCCATCAAATACACTCCCAGAAATCTTGGTTCCTTTGATGTGTTCCAAACTATACCCATTATATGGTAGAATCCCAGCTTCAAGAAGGCTAAATTCTGCCACTGACTGCCATGGAGACAGAAACATAGGTGGGAACACAACCTTAGATTCCACCCACTCATATGCTTCTTTCACTTGCTCCTTGTCCCAACCTGCTTTACTAACATATTCCTCACTAGCTCTGCTGTATATGCCCCCATTTATGGCTGATGACCCTCCAAGTACTCTTCCTCTTACATTGCTAACTCCATCCTCAGATGTGAAGCTTTGTGCTACTGATGTGTATTCATCTGTGTTCAGTAATGGGAAACCATAGTATCTCTTTTCAACTACTAGGGGATTCCCAAATGGTGAGCTTCCTCTCTCTACCAGAAGCACAGAGAATTTCTCAGACAATGTTGCAGCTAATGGACAACCTGCAGTGCCTCCCCCAACAATAATGTAATCATATGACTTTCCTGCAACGTCTCTAACATCTGAAGTCATATGCCATTGCCTGGCACCTACAATTTTGTGAACAATTTTTCTAGCATTATATGTCAATGGAGATTAAGTGTACATGCATGCATGCTGGTTAAAAGAGTTATACTATTAATCAATGTTACTATTTTAAGGGATAACTTGAGTTGATGTCATACCTGGTTGAAATTCAAATGGAAAAGGAAAAGCCTGATTTGTGAATGAGATTAAAAGAAGTGTCAGAAGCTTGTGTGCTTGATGAAGTTGTGAGATTGCCATGTTTGTTTGGTTTGATTCTTGAGGAGGTGACAGTGCATTGGTTAGTGAGCATGGAGGGTGACGGGCATGATTTTATTTACCAAAGTGGGCTATGCAAAATTATGAGCTTTTTCTTAGTTAGTGACAGTAATCGATTAAAGTAAGATAGGACCAAATATTATTAAATGCGCATGTCTTGAATTAATAATTCCATTCTTCCTTTGTTGGTGACAACCACTGATATTGCGGATATGATGTTTTCTCCTACCTTTAGAAGCATATAGAATATGGGTAGTTGTTATTATGACTATAATATAATAAGCATGCCCTCCCCAACCATCTGTTGGTACATATTATCACAAGGGTAAAAGGTTAAAAAAGCAAATAGAAGGAAGATTACTTCATAAAGGAATTCTATACTGTGGGTTTGATGTCACGTCACAAACTCATTTGGTTACTCTTTTAACTTTAATTGGATTTATATACACATAATGAGAATGTTGGCAGGTAGGTGATGCAAAATAAGCAGTAAAAGACAATTCTTCTTTTCGTTTTTTAACTGGACCGTCAAATTATAATTAGATAAAACATGATTCTGATGTGGTAGGACTAATGTACTGATAGGAAAGTGAACCTTCCAATATGGAGGAGACAATGAGAGGGGATGCCACACTAGAGGTGTATTAATTATAACTTTTTTTCTTGAAGAGGATATACACTGAAATGTAGTTGTCATGATAAATAATATATATAAATATACATAGTCTGTATAAACAAAGGATTTTTACTTCTGATAATAATGGTGCAGCTATTTTGAATATATATTACTACAAGCCATCTGGTTTCAATGTTCTGATTTAGCTAAAACTGTGCGTTGAACTGCTATTCAAGTCTATCATTTTCTTTGAGTCTGAGTCTGTGTCACTGTGATACTGGATGTTCAAATCAAACAATTCAGAAGACTCAGATTTCCTAGACCAGTTGCTGCATCTTTTACTGATTGGTTGCTCTACACAGAAGCCATTAGAATCAGTGGTTCCACTCCTTTTTCTCCCACAATATCTATTCTTTAAATCACCATTCAATTCTCTGTCATGTTCTTCTGGATGAACAGTCATTAATTTCAGTTCAACTGAAGTTCTATTATTATTAGACTTGTGAGTCTCCTCTTGCTCCTCCTCCTCCTCCTCCTGCTTTATATCAGTGCTTTCAGATGATGTCAAGGAACTCTCCATTGAGCACATAGTTCCTCTACTTTGCTTCCTCCTCTCTCCTCCATCTTTCAAGCTTAGAACTCCAGTTTCTGTCAGCTCAGATATTGGAGAACTTGGGCAGCCATTGTTGATTATTGACACCAATTGAGAGAGCTCAGCTTTTGCATGTTCTATACCAAAAGCAGAAGGGTTGTACCCTGCAAGTGCTTCTTGAGCTTTTAATAACACTGACTGTAGGTACTTTCCTTGTGCTTCTATCCTAAGCTGCAAATGTTTCTGCACCTGAAATTTGAGAAATTTCAATCCTTGATCATACATGTTTTCGTTGGTTGATGAATTATAAACCTTGTGTTGGTGTAAGGTTCATTGTTTTGTCCTTTAATACCTCAATTTGTTCATAAAGCTTCCTTTGCACTTCCATTTGTAGTTGGAGAGCTTGAGCAATCTTTTTGTTTCTGATAAAAACAGCATTTGATCAGACTAAACATCTATGAAACAATCCTCTCCATTAAATTCATAACAGAAAATCAATTTCTAACTATTACTCAATCATCTGATTCTGGGTCACCACAGTGGTCTCCCTGCTGCAATGACCATCACTGCTTTGGTCTTCTCTATAATCTGCACCAAATTAAAAACGGTATCATGACACATAATCATAAAGTTTTAATCTCTTTGAAGTTTGAATCACAAGTTCAGGATAGTCACCTTCTTGTCTATCATCATCATACAAGTCTTCTAATGGAGGGCCTTTTCCAAGTCTGAATTTCTGTAACCAAAAACAAAAGCAACAAGCTTATAACTCATTATTTTCAAATTTATCAAAAGTAGAGAAGGAAGAATACACACAATCATTATAGAAGTAGAGGGAATGCCTGTAAATGGCTCTTCAGGTGGTACAAGGTAAGTCCTGGAATAGCCATCACTCTCATAAGACTCTTAGGGGTTGCCTCTGCTCATACATAAAAATGTTCAGTGTGACTAAAAATAAACATACTAACAAAATCTCAACACAGTAAAAAAAAATCAAATATTCTTTTAATACTCACTTTCAGCCCCTCCAAGGTGGCTAACAGCATCAAGGAATCGTTGATGAAGCTCAGGAGTCCATTTGAGCCTTGGCTTGGCATCAGAGGAAAGAACCAAATGCATGGTTTGGTTTTGCATGTTTTGCTGATATTCCATTTTGGTAGTTTTAGAAGAGTATTACATAAATAGGAGAAGTTCTGATCCTTTTAGATATGTGTGCATATCAATATATATGTAGAAGCTATAATAGTTATCTTTTATAAGTTGGAGTTGTTGTGCTGTCCTATGATCTCACTCTCAGATCAGGAAACATAAGTGGGGTTACCATGGGTTGAGGGAATATATGCCATGAGCTGTGGCTATTCCCTCTCTTTCTCTCTCTCTCATATCCCATTTTCATATATCCACTTTTTTCTTTTTTTATTTAATTTTTTTCCCACACTCTTTCTTCTTTGACCTGAGAGGCTTGTATGTTGTGTGGAGAATCTTTAATGCAACAAAAACATGCACAGCGTGGAGAGAGAAAGTAAAAACAGTTTAATTTTGGGGTCTTAAAAGGAGAGAAAAGAGGAAAAGTGTATGGTTTGTTTTTATCTTGGGGTTGTTTTTCCACTGCTCTGAGTCCATGCAGAGAGAGAGGGAGAGATCTTGATTCCTTCCGATATTAGGCTGGCCCACCATGATGAATAATGGGTGCAACTTTCTTCAAGTTTTCAAGTAAAAGAAAAAGAAATTAAAAACTTGAAGGGAATGTTGTAGTGTTAGTGAGGATATTCCTTTATGGTGAATGAAAGTGAAAACTAAAAACGAATATTTCTTTCTCTCTCTCTTTTTTTCTTTCTTTGCTTGCTTGCTTTGGATTTTTCTTTCCTTTTTCTTTCCATCTCTTTGATTTTGGTTTTCTTTTTTGAGAAGGTGGGAGGTGTGGTGAGATTGTCAGATTCTTTTTGTTTCTTGTAGGGATGAGGGAATCAAAGAATCTAGGATTAGATTTTTGGACCCAGAGACCCCATATCTTTCTGTAAAGAAGTTTGCCAGAAGAAGTAGAAGAAAAATAAAGAACAAGAAAAATAAAGAACTAACTAATCAATCATACTTGGAGATTGAGATGAATCTCTAAGGTTGACAGTAATAGATTATGATGAAGTAATAAAAATTCTATTAACATGGCTAAAACATTTTCCATTCCCACTAAACTTTTGAAAAATATGTTGGTGCAAACAATTTGTGCGCATAAAATGCTAAAATATTTGTTTGTTTCTTTATGTTTGTTTCAGTTTCATTTTGAATCTCATTAATTTATTGATTTTTTCGATCAAAAAAAATTAATTTATTGATTATTTAAAGGAAAATGATGACTTGGCATATTCAAATGATTATTTTATTATTAAATGTGGAAAGAAAATGACTAAATTTTGAAATATACTCCCTCCGGTCCTAAATATAAGATCTAATTGACTTTTTTAGAAAATCCTATAAAAAAGAAAAATAAGTTAATTATAAATTGATTTACCTAAATTTTTCCCTTAGATTAGTTTATTTTACCTATAAACTAATGTATAATCTAAAAATATATCAAGTATGTCATGATTTAATAGCATATTTCGCAACCTTAACCCCTCCAAAAAAGTCAATTGGGTCATATATTTAGGACCGGAGGTAGTAATAGTGATTATATAAGAATTAAAATTAAAACATATTTTTCCAGTATTTAAGAAGTATATATAAGAAGATTCCTTAAATTTGATGAATTTAAATTTTCCTTCATATATTAATGACACTGTAAACATAAAAGATTGATTGTATACTCTTTAAGCTTAAGGGGGCAAAAAAACCTAATACAAATATAAAAACTAAATGATTAGTTAGATAAAAAAAAACCATGCATGTATCATCACTATTTTAAAAAGAATATTAGTATTCAAAAAATCCATTTATAATTGGGAGAATTAATTAGAGGTCTCATGGATAAAACATTATTAAAATGAGGTCTCACGAGTTGTTATGTGAGACCAATATAAGTTGTTATTGTTAGTTCTAGAAGTTGTAATTTACAACTTGTGGGACCTCATGTTAATTATCTTTCTACCATGGGATCTCTAATTAAATTTCCCTTTATAATTCAAAGTAAGATATAATTTTTAAATTGGACCCATGATTGATGAACTTCCTTTTCCTTTTATCACCTTTGAATAGAAATCCGATGGTTCAGAATTACCTTTTATTAAACAAATTTTGTTGTCGTTGTATAAAGGTTAAATCTAGACTATTAAAATCGTAGTCCAATAATGCCCAAGGGGGCGTAGTCCAACCGGCAGGAAAGGGGAAGGTAATAAGACATCGCGTACCCACCAGGTCATGAGATCGAACCCTTGAGAAGTCGTCGCCCCCAAAATGGGGAATCCCGGCGGTGACTTCGGATTAGTTGGTTCCCCGAAGGGGGGCCAGACACCGAAGGTTCTAAGCAAATAATCGTAGTCCAATAATGATAAAAGGAAAAGGAAGGTAGAAGAAGGGTAGAGATGGAAAATGATGAGAAGCTAACTCCAAAAAATGGAAAAAGTTATAAAAACCATTCAAATAAAAAAATTAAAGTCAACCAATCAAGCATTGGTAAGTTTTTTAAAAATTAATTTTTTTTAAAAAAATATATCTTTTCAATTAATACATTTTTACTTTTATTATTTTTTAATAAAAATAATTCTAATTATGACTGATTCAAGTTTAGTCTTCTCACTGTCAAATCAATAAATTATAAACTAATGTATGCCCACGAGTGTAATTTGTAAAACATAATACTTAGTGACGTCCTCCTTCAATTATAAATTGTGGAAAGAGGAGGGCTTAAAACTTGTGTTTTATTACAGTAGGTTCAAATATCATTTAAGCAAAGGAATCTCAACCTCCCAGTTCATCAAAGGGCCACACCCCCACTGGAGTTGTGTGCTTTTTATGACATAACTAAGCGCAAACACAATCAATGAGAGTAGGGTCCTTCATATTTTATGACCTCTTGTTTAGTTGTTTTCCATCGATATATTAAGCCAAAACATGTTATCTATATGACTGTCTATACTAGAAAAAGGAGAATATAAAACAATGATATATTGAAGTTTGCCAACCAATTTAAATGGCTTGTAAGATTCCCTCTTTGATTGACTTTATGCTGTTTAGCCACATGGCAACAAAATAGTAAGTGGAATTTGATGAGGAAATAAGGCCTAAACTGATTTTAGATGGATTGTGCTTATTATGAGTAGCCAAAAAAAAATAGCTATAGTGAAATTGTAGTTTTTTAATTATAAACTAAATGAAATGAAGTGGCAGACTTTAATTTACATAATCAATTTCAAATATGCATTGTAAGATGTTTTTCTCTGATGATTCCTCAAGCCATTGAGAGGTATAGGAAAAAAATAACACGAGCAACGTAGTTTGTTAAGCTAAGTGCCTGCGACTAAGCATAGTTGGTGGTCCAAGAAATATTCTTTTATTGCCCTTTTATCCTAATAAGGGCATGACGGAAAAGCAGCAAGATGAATATAATTGTTAATCACCGTCCGGTTTAATCCGGACTCGAGGGGTAGGAGTGTTGCCCACATAGGCAAGGTTGTCCCCTCTCCCAATGAGAGCGCTTCCCGGGAATCGAACACGCGTTCTCATCCTTACGGGGGTTGTAGCCCACCTACCAGCTCAACCAACTACCCATTGGTAGATGAATATAATTGTTGCATCAATTGTTTGTGATCTTTGGGCTAAATGCTCCGTGTTACGGTCAAGTATAACTCTTTTTACTTAATTAGATCAACCCAAATGTCAAGGAAGACGTTATTCCAGTTAATTATAATTGGATTATATATATTTTACTCTTTGATTGTCATTTATGACTTTTAGTGTCGTGGCAAGTAGAAAATAACAAGAGGAACATAATGTTGGACTCAGTGCTTGTGACCAGCTGGGCCAAACGCTAATTGATAATCTGATTAGAAATCTATGAATTGATCTATTTTGGAATTCTTAAATAGATTTAGTCAAAGCAGAATATTGGCCTACCAGACAACAATGAGACGGGATAGGAAGGAATAAAGTAATATACTAATAATTGTAATTTCCCATTTATAAAAGATTATAAAAATGAGTAAAGCGCTATATTTACCTTGCAACACTTATTGACAATAATGATCAAAACTTTAATTGATATCATATACGTAGTGGCTTGTCACTTTTCTTTGTTATGTGAAAGCAAATCCAGATGACTCACTCTGAACAAAAGTCCCATAAAGCAACAATTCCGAAGGTAATGTTTGATTTAGTGCTGAGATCAATTTCTAAGAAAAAGAAAAGAAATTTACTGCACAAAATAGGGAAAAAGAGGAATAAAAGGAAAAGAAAGCTATAATGGCCAACAACAAAACGTAAAAGTCAATTTTGGATTAAATAACCCTTCAAATTTCTTGGCTTTTGGTCAAGAAGCTGATCACTGGAATCAAAATCCAATGATTGGTGTTCAAAAACACTGTCAACTCAGAACCATGAATTCATATCTCTGCTCAGCTAAATTTGCTCATAATTACAATTTTTCGCTGTTCAGAATAGTTTCTTTCTTTCTTATTTAATAGATACACTTTCTTCAAGAAAATAAAAAAATAACCATTCGATTCTTGTAATTTTGAGTCAGTTGCAAGTTAATTCTTTAAATTTAACTCAATGTAACACAACCCTTATAATTTTAATTTAGTTTCAGTTTAATTTTTTAACTTTTACTTAATAGAAATCAACCCTTATAAATTTATATATTTCAAATGTTGGGGTCATCAATTTTAGAAAATACAATTTTTAAGACTAGTACTACCTAAACTTTTTTAAAAAGTTTGACTAATGTTTTAAATTAATGGTTAAAACAATGTACATAGATGAGTTTAATTGAGTCAAGTTCAAGGATTGAGTTGCGTCAATTCAAAGTTCTGAGACGAAATTACAATTGAGATAAAACTGTAGGGACAAAAAAATATTAATGTTCCCAATAGCTATCCTGCAGGGCATTTAATTTGCTTGATCAACCTCCAAATATTAGTGGAATGGAAGACAGCCAAATAAATAGATTAATATGAAAAAGATGCATTTGCCAATAGTTTTACACATACATTATCAGTAATGTTGGATTGACATTTTAATGTGAAGACTATGACATGTGAGTTTATTAGACATGGTGGGTCCAATAAATGAAAAAGAAGAGTTCTTCATCAGCAAGCATTTGCTAATTCTATCTTAGAATAAAATTCTATAGTGGCAAGCATATAGCTCAGTTAGTTTGCATTTCAAAGAAAGGAATATATGTTATTGACATAGTTGTACGTTGTGCATCTCGCCTTCCAGCGTTCACAAAAGGAATGTATAGAGTGCATTAAAAGAGATAATTACAATAGTGAATCTAATCCAATTATAAGATGTGAATCTCATACACAAGGATTTTCTTGTACAACTTTTTCTATGAATTACCATCTGCATTCACATCTCAAAGAAATGAATATTGGTTATTGCCAATAATAGGGCCTAATTCCTCTCCAGACCTTTTGGTACTAGCTTGTTCAAATGAAACAAAAACAGCCATTGGTCGCACACCTGATCTGGTTCGGAATTTCGCTAACCAAAACCTCACTAGACAAAAATGTATCTACATTTCTTTTTTTTTAAAAGAAAAACAGAACGTCAAAAATAAGCGATGGCGTGTTCATAATTTTAAGCAAAGTTGCAATGTTTAATTTTTAATAAAACATGTCATAAATTATTAGGGGCCGGTGTCATTATAGTAAATTTGGGGAAAATTTTAATTGTTTTTTAAAAATGTTGAAATTTAAAAGTAAAAGTTTCCATGTTTGTTTTTTAAAACATAGACGTGAAATATTTTTTCCACGTCCGTTCTTTTAATTTTTTAAAAATGCATTTTTGAAGGAGGTCACTCATACAAACCCTATTCTGCTTCAGAATCCACCTTACTTTCTACATCACACTTCAAAACTTCACCTTGTGTTGTTCAAGCTTTGGATTGACAGAACCAATGCACTCCGACCGTCCTATGTTGTTTCTAATATAAGAAACTATGATAATCATCGATTGTATTTGAGTAGACTAGTGGGAACTTAGGAAAATTATTATTGAGGTGGTGAGGCCACGATAAATTGGTGTTAGTTAGGGAAGGTTGTGATTTAATTTGGATGATGGAATTGAAATGGTTTTTGAAATTGTAAAGTTATTGAGGGTTTTGAAAAATTCATGGGATGGATTATGCGGAGTGTTAATATTTTCACTATATAGATCCAATTGAATCGAATAATATGTTAGAGTGAAGATCTTCGATATTCTTAACATCACAAAATTCAAGACATCTTATCACATGATATTATAACATGGTTTAATAAATCCATGATAGCGCTTAGTGAGAGTGTTCCTTTAATTTTCAATCATAGATGGCAACTATATATCAAAGATTTGGGTTGAAAACTTTCCTAACTATTATAATAATCTTGTGTAATTAGAATGGTTAGGTTAACTATTTGATTTCAAAAGGATTGTTAGTGATAATGGTTTCAAAATCGTATGTAAGAGTTCAAATTGTTAAGTAAAATCTTTTGCTATCATAGTTAGCATTTGGAAGAAGGTTTTAGAATTAATTTGAGATTTAGAAGAAGAATATTACATATATAACCCAGGGTGTGTGGTTAAATGACAAGGACACATTATTCCTTAATAAAATATCGAGGGTTCGATCCTCGACATTAGATAAGGAGAGGTATTAAATCTCTTGGGTCAGCTACCCCACTCTTTAAGGTTTTCACATATAAGATGACAAAATTAAAATGATTTTTCACATAAAGAAAAAGAATCGTGAGGTTAAGAATATCCAAGATATTGGATTGCTAGATCATATATATTGCACTACAAGTTTTTATAATATGACAAAATTGAAATGATTTTTCACATCAAGAAAAAAATGTTGGAGGCATTTATTTTAATTGAAAATGAATCATCTCCAAAATAATGTTCTATTTATGTTATCTCTAAAATAACCGTTGAAAGTAAAAAAAACAAGTTTTTTTTTAAAAAAATTAACTTGAAAAGCTTACCTTTCACCTTTTTTGAACATACATTGAAAGTGATATTTTCCATGTCATACGTATAGATGTTCCCCAAAAAAAAAACGTATATGAAAGGTCTTTAAAAACAAACATAAAAGTGTCATTTATGATAGTTCCATGAGAAAAACAAACATGATTGAGGTGGTGGTGACTGGTTAAAACAACATTGATAAACAATTAATTGTTACTGTGAGGCTGAGAAAAATGAAATGAAGAATCGGATCGGACCGGACCTGGTTCACTTTTGATTTGATGGATATTGAATATGTTTGATATTTAGTTGAAGTAATCGAATAAATTTGGCTAAAACTACAATTAATGCTGCAAAATGTTAGGTCCTCTATGTTTCGATCCAAGTCAAACAATTATACTTTTAAGATTAAAAGGCCTAGCATCCTATTGATAATTAGCATGCATGGTCGTGCGCAAGGATGATACACATAAATCGAGAAAGGCCTAACATCCTATTGGTATCTTTGGAGAGCACAATCTTACTTTTATGGGGAAAATTCAGAAATGAGAAGGAAGGAACGATGTATATCTATTGAATTCAAAGAAATTAGTTTTTTATTTAGTTTACTTCTCTAATGATCGATCCAAGCGTGAATAATTTGTTACGTTATTTTCTCTTTTTTTAAGTTTAGCTATGTATTAGAAAAAATATACTCCAATTTTTACCTAGAATCAAATTAACAAATAAACGCTCAGAAATTAACAAATTCTCCAATCAAATATTTTCTCTAGCTAACGTTCAAATGTTGATACCATGAAAGGCCATGAATTGGTGGTGCCAAGTGGGTCACCCATGAGTGTAAAGAAGGGAGAGTTATTGTAGTGGATTTCTCTTTAATTAATAGCTGCTGTACTTCAAGGCTCCTTTCTAGCTTTAAAATATTCCATAAGAGGTAAAGGAGATTAGGAGATTCCAGGATGATGCCAAAGGGACCCCTAAGGATTATTATTTTATCTTTGTGGGTTGGATATCATCAGTAGGAGAAGGTCAGGTGAATCAAAAGTCTTTTAAGCAAAGTTAAGGGGTTGCCTCATCTCAATTATTATTCTTTTAATTGGGTCCCATTTAGGGGACTAAGGGGGAGAGAGATCACAAATCCAAAAGCAGAGAAAGAAGGAGATGAGAAGAATGTGGCCTAAGGAATCACCAAAAGGAGCTTGTCCACATCCCACTGGGAATAATTGAACTTTTCTTCGTGAAAATACTTTGTCAAACATAGTGATCACTTACTGATAATGACGTTAGCAATATGTCACTTTGTAGTAATTGTTAGATAGCTATGAGGGGGAACTCAAAATATTATTTATTTTTATCTCTATTATTCCTTCGTTAAAATCCATCTTCTCCAATGGTAAACTTCAGTTGCAGTTATTATTCAAGTCGCCCAGTGACACAATTAATATTAACTAGCTAGCTTCCATTCAAAAAAAAAAAATACTACCTCTGGTCCTAAATATAGGACTTAGATGACTTTTTTTTGGAGAGGTTAAGATTGCAAAATAGTCTATTAAATCATGATATATTTGATATATTTTTAGATTATCCATTAGTTTATAAGTAAAATAAACTAGTTTAAGGGAAAAAACTTAGGTAAATCAATTTATAATTAACTTATTTTTGCTTTTTTTAGGATTTTTCAAAAAAGTCAATTAGGTCTTATATTTAGGATCGGAGGAAGTATTAACTAGCTAACAACTCTGAACTACTAATAAAACATCCAAATACACTATGCTATTGTAAAATTCTTTTCTTATTATTACCCCTATTACCGGTTAAAAATAAAACTAAATAATATAGTTTGTAAACATTAAGAGTATAAAATGAATTGCTTTAAAATATTTGTTTTACTCGGAATATACTGTCTTTAATCATTTGTGTTGAAAGCACTTCTTGGTGAAAATATCTTTAACATATTCGATTAATATAAATTGCTTGAAAAATTATAAATTTGTGGAGATAAATATAAGTGAGGTTTTATATTTACAATAGGAAAAGATATCCCCGTCTACTTCTTGTAAAAGAAGTAAATATATTGGGTCACCAACATCCCATCACATCAGGGCAAATTAAACTTTAGATGATTAAGCAATGTTGTATCTCCATTATCAGTTTAGAGCTAGGAAAAGAGTCATGCTTAAAGTGATGGTCCTAAAAACCCCTCTTACTGTAGACTATCCTTAATAATCCTTCCAATCCTAAATATAAGACCTAGTTGACTTTTTTTAAAGAGATTAAGGTTGTGAAATAGGATATCAAATTATAACATATTTGATATATATTTTTAGATTATCCATTAGTTTATAAGTAAAATAAACTAGTCTAAGGGAAAAAATTAGGTAAATCAATTTATAATTAATTCATTTTACTTTTTTAGGGTTTTCCAAAAAAAGTCAACTGGGTCTTATATTTAAGACTGGAGGGAGTATGTACCTTATCCGGTTCTAATTAAAAAACAATCCACTACGCCAAATTATGCTTCTAAAGAAAACACTTAAATTTCATTTGAAAAGTTATAAATATTGTGAAATATAATCCTTTAATTTTTTTTATCACAATTACCTTTCTTTATTTATGATGCGCCACAGAGAAAAATAATTAGGAGTATTAATGAATACTATAAAAGAGATTGTTAATAAGTAGAGCATAATAGGAACAAAAATGCATGAATATAATTAATAATGAAAAAGAACTCAGTGTGGATTTTTATATTTTAAATAAAAACAATTCAAATTTTGAGTTTCTATATATAATATAGGCAACACGAAGTATTAAAGTTCCACCTTCAATATATACCATTTAATTAATTTTAATAAGCAAAAAATAAAACGAAGTGTCTTGTAAAATGAACTTCTAGTTCTAATAATGAATATTGCAAACTAAATTTGCATACTAGTATATTCAATGAAATACTAATTCTGTATCATAAAAGAAAATAATTCCTAAGTCAACAAATAGCTTAATATATGTACATTATATTTGACCATGGAATTTAAAATTGATATGAAAATTTCAAAGAAATGCTAGTTAAATAAACTTTAACAAATATAATTAGAAAATGGTTGAAACATACCTAAAATGAAAAAAAAAAACATTATGCAGCCTTAAATGGGGGCAAACATCCACATGCATGTACTCAGGTTTAAATGGGTTAGGAGGCTATTAGACCGCTCTTATCCAAAAGTCATTATTTGGAAGCTCAACTCTTAATAATTTAAATGATTGGGTCTGACAATCTTAACCCATATTCCAGGACTACGTACGTATATTATAGCTTTTGGGCTAGTAGTATAAAGTCGTAAAAAGAAGACTAGTCTAAACCCTAAACCCTAAAATTCAAATGATAATATATATATAGAAACCCTAAAAAGGTAAACATGGGTAGGATAGTGAACCATCGCTGTCGCAAAAACCCTACCGTCTTCTTCATCTTTCCTTCATGACAATTTGTGGGTAGAAAAGAACCGTCACCGGTAGAAAAACCATTGAATAGTGATTATTCAAAGAACCATCCCAAAGGATCTACACCTCTTATCGGCAACAAGCCAATCAATTAGGTTTTTGAAAAACTTCCATGAGTAGATCTCATAGAAATAAATATACCCACGAGACTAATACATAAAATAAAGATTGGGTAAAAGAAATTCCTATGACTGTTGAAACTCCCAGACCAATTTATTTCAGCATATAGAATAAAAGCAGACCAATGAAAGTTACGGACGTCTCCTCCCCTGGCATGAACTGGGGAAGGAGACGCCGATGAAAAACTCATACAACGACGAAAAAAAATCTCACTACCGCAGAGGAGAGGGAGAGAGGGTAAACTAGCAACAGTTGAAAGCAGACAATTATTGCCCACCCCTAGTGCGCCAGTAAAATGGCAGATTGAATGCGTTTACTAAACTCTGTGTTTGAATACTTCAAAATTCATGGAATGTATGAGCCTTTTATTAAGATATGTCGTCTTGATTATTAATGACTTAAGGAGCTAAAATATATTTCTCCAATCCCTTTATGGTACAAAATACTATTAATAGCATTTATATAGCCATTATATCCAACGTCCAAAGCCATATGATTTAAACAGTTTAATAGCATTTTATATTGATTAAAACTGACCATTCATGATGATTTTGAGGCTGCCAAAGTTTAGCTTGGGAACCGCCTATAAAAAGTGTTTTGCTTGAAGGTTCAAGTTCATGAGCACCCTTCTTCCTCTTGTGTATTGTTATTCCTTGCTAAGTAAATTATGTTTCGTAATTCTTTTTTTCATATATATGTTTTGTAATTCTACTCATCACCTTATTTTATAGGAAAAGTTGTTAAATACTGGAAAGTGATGCAACTTATTTTACTAATAATTGCGAAATTGCTGTTAAGAAATAGCTAGTGTCATTAGGTACCACTCAACCTATGAATTTTGTTATTTGTAGGTGCTGCTGTAAACTAGATTTGCATAGAACTATACAGAATATGGGAGATTTACAAAAATATTCGATGATTTTGGTGATAACGTAATTAAATACAAGTCTCAGTAAATCATAATCCTTAGATTATGGATGAGTTCAACCCATTTCTTAAAATTGGTCAATAAGAAAAAGAATGATAAATTCTTAGTCACACTTTACTAAGTGAGAGTCAAAATATATACTTTTTTTTTTCAAAATGCGATAGAATGAAATGTTACTCACAACTGAAAAATAAACAGAAGATAGAATGATTTTACCAGAGTGACATAATTTTCCCACTCACTTTGGGCCATGGGACATGTTCCTCATAATTAGGAAATCTATAGCGATTGAACCCAATATTCCAAGGCCTATGAAGTGGCATAATTGGCACGAAGTAACATAAAATTGAAAGGAGTTGTTAAGTGCATGGTTCCTCTGTGGTAGCTCTTAATAATATCCCTTGAAAACATTAAAAAAAGTCTGAGTAGGAGCAATTATATCGTGCATGTTGATCATTTTGAAATTCTACAGATAACCCTACGTCCCTACTGAAGCACCAAGAACTTGCTGAAACAGATAGGCACACGATTATTGAGAGCAACTCACTTCAGTGAAATGGCCCACCACGAGGCATTACTGAACCAGAAAGCAACTATGAAACTCTGCCAAATAATTTAACTTACTGTGTAACACAGAACTGAATCTGCTCCTCCGTCCAATAATAATGCAAATTTTTGTACCAATTATTAACCATGAGAAAAACTTTTAATCTAAAAAGTCAGAAAATAAATTTAAAAAATGTGACAGCATTGCCTCAAGTGTTTGATTCTGAAATATAATCTTGAAGGTACAATATAACATCTTTGCTCAGGCATCCAAGGTTTTGTCATGACCAAGAGAAACTATAGAGACAATACAAAATCATACAAGACTATTCTGCTGTTATAGTCCTTGGTAATTAACTAGAGTAGCTTATAGTCCCCAATAGTAGTCTTGTCGTGTAATTGCATAGTATCTCATCCATGGATGGGAGTCACAAGTTTATCAGTTCAAAACCTCATGTCATTATTTGTCCAAAAAAAAAAAAAAAACCTCATGTCATTAGTCTTTACCATTTGAATAAAAAAAAAATGTAGCTCATATTGTTTTCTATTTGGAAGACTACAAACAAAATAACCTAATCCAAGTTCATATTTGAAATGTCCTAATCAATGTTAAAAAGCTAAAGACTATAGTCTAAGATTAGATTTTGTACTTGATGAAATTATTCGCAAGTTGGAATACTATACTACATTAAAACAACATATAATTGATGGAGCTTTTATCCCTAAAGAATAAATTAAACTAGGTCAAAATTCTAATGCAATTATACTGGTCACGCTATCAAACAGTGACATTTGAGTTTTTCTTTATGGTTAACATAACTTTTGGTCCCTCAAGTTTCACTCAACTTTGGTTTTAGTCCCTCAAGTTTAAAACTCATGTTTTTAGTCCCTCAAGTTTGCACCGTTAATAACAGTTAGTCCCCCAACTATAAAAAGAACCTCAAAATCCTTTTAACACCGTTAAGTTGTCCTACGTGGCACTACCTCCGTAAAATATAATGAGATGGCGCTGACTATGATGCTGACTGGATATTTAACTAATTAATAAAATAAAAAATGAAAACCCCAAAATCTGAACTCATGGAGCCACCACATCCCATCCCTGCGGTGTTAACTTTTTCATCTATAAAGGGCAAATATGACCTCATTTTCATACTTCGGGGGCAAATATGAGCATAAAAAACTTTGAGGGCAAATATGATCCTGCCTACGAACTTCCAGGGCAATGGTGACCTTTAATCCTTAAATTGACCATGAACTTGAAAATTAATAAGGGAAATTCACTTTTAGCTACAAAAAAAAATTTCGTATCAAAGAGCTCCATCACTAGCACCACCAATAATCTCTTGGATATATTCACTATCAGTTTAATTAGTGGTCATGAGTTTGAGCTTGATGCATGTAATCATGATAATTACTTAAAAGTAGCGATGGTCCCTCCATTATATTGTTCCTACATTCGCGACTCAAATTTAGATCTGGGAATTCGAGCCAAGCCTGTACAACACGGACCCGTTTAGCCTAACCCAAGGAGGGCCAGACTTTGATTTTAGGGTAAAAATGAGGATCGGGCTTTGACGGGCTGACCGTTAAGGGACGCGGGCTTGGATGGGCCTATCTTTTAAGCCCGTTTTTGGAATATTTTCTTAGTTTTACTTATTTTTAATAGAAAATCAATTTTTTAATATTATGGTAAAAAAGTGAAATTTTCTTAAGAAAAAAACATTTTTTTAATATTTAAAAAAAACTCTAGGCCAAGCCCGACACCTCCAGGGCCGAGCTTTACAAAATATGGATAGTTTGGAGGTGGGACGACCTATTATTTTCCCGCCCTACTCAAATTAGTCGATTACTAGTAGTGTCAAATAATACAAATAGATAAATCCAATATTTTCAAAGGTCTAAAGACTTTATTGTCTCTTGTATCTTTCTGGAAGAAAAATGTGTCATTTAATACAAATAAAAAATTTTAAGATAATTGTAAATTTATAAATGAAGGTATTTCAAAGACAATAAATGAATTGAAAACAATGTTCATAAGAGAAAAGAAACACTGCAGAAAATTTATCATCCACAAGATAAATTGAGAATTTCCTTAGCTGTGCTGATTTTGAACTCGCATAAGAATTTATAAGGCATTTTGGTGCCCGAAATATATGTGTGTTGGTAATAAGTATCTTAAAAATCCCTTGAAATATGTCTTACTTTTACTATGATTGTTTTTTATTCACTTATTGTCTTGGAAATGCCTTTATTTGTGTTGAAAATTATCACATCAATCTTGCAAATTAAATTATACCAAGCAAATTAAGTCATTTGACACTCAAATTTTATTTTCTTTTCCATTAGGAAGTGTACTGTAGTCATATTTTAAAATTTTGTGAGGCTCTTTGTTATTATCTCTCTTTTATGGGAGCTAGTAGAAATTTTACCATACTTTTATTTAACCTTCAATGATTAAATTAGAGTGTGACTTACAAATTTATTCGGAGATATTAACCTGATCATAAAATAGACATATTAAATATTAGCAATGTCAAAGCGAATATTTCATATTTATATTATTTCCTAAAATTAGCTTTAGAATATTTGCAAAATATATTGTGGTTTAAAATCTAAGAGAATAATGATTTACAATGTTTTTAATTTGAAAAAACACATTGAAAATAACAATTTGATAAATAACGATTATAACTTTTCAATTGATGACAACCGCTAAGATATTGTGACTACTAATTTTAGTGAGATTGTTTTCAGGAACCTATCAATAACAATTTAACAAGCATTCTCTGCTGTCCTTAGCTAAGATTATTTTGAATTTGTGGAGAAATAAAGAATGCAAAATTAATCACATCAAATTGTCTATATTATATTTTTTCTTCAAAAATAATTTTTCTACTTATAAACTACTTATAATTTTTGGAGTAACTTATAATCTAATGAGATATAGCATATTTTATAACTTTAAGTTTTAATTTAATGCATAAACTTGCACAAAAAAGTCAAAGGATATTATATTTATGACAAGAGGAAGTAAAGATTTAATATATCAAATGTGTCAAAAGCTAAAGCAGCGATGATAAATAATTTCACAAAGGACAATTTGGTCATTCAAAATATAAATTGAGTGGGGAATACTCCCTTCAGTTATAATTAAAATAATTTTTATTTTTTTTGGTAAAATTAATAATGTCAAATTAATCATTTTAAATTGCTTATAGTTTTCTCTCAAAATTAAATTTTTATGAAAAATTAATTCATTCTACTTATAAATTTACCTATAATAAAATTACATATGACATAATAATTTACTGGTTTAAATGAAACTGTAAGCTCCCAAGTAATGGGAGGAGCCGGGGGCTTTGATTGTGTTTACTTAAGGAGTAGTATATATCTAACTAGAAATTTGATGAAAATGAAGTTATTTCTAGTGACTATTTTGTACCTCTCATATTTCAATTATATTTATATGTCTTTCTCCCTAGAACAAACATGGCATTAAATTCAACAATATATTTTTTTTTTTTAGTTTATAATGACATCGTGGATGCAGACATGCAGTATTCCTTTGTTTAACATTCATTCCCCTTTTTCATTATTCCTTTAAAGTTTCTTTTAAGGCCTGTATATATCTTCTCAAAAATCAATTCGGCCCATCTCTTTTTGCTTGTCCTGTCATTCTTGGCTGGCCCAAATGAAAGCTGTATTAAACTAAGCCCATGAAAGAAAGTTGAGAATCCCACTTAAAAAAAAAAAGAAAAAGAAAGTTGAGTTTGAGAAGTATATATATAATGTAGTATTGTTTTTAAGAGTTGCCATATTTGCAAAAACAAATAACAAAAATTAAATATATATTTGCGCCAAAAGAATGTTGATACTTAATACTCCTTTCCGTTCTTACTATAGGACTCTTTGACAATTTTTTATATGATTAACGAAAATAAATAAGTACTTAACTATAATTTGTATTATATGTAATTAAATTATATATTAATTTATACATGAAGTAAATTGGGAAAATTAATTACAAGTCCTGGGACATAATATGGAAAAATTCCCCCTAATTAGAGAAATTAAAGTAGAGTCCCAATGGACTTCACTTTAATAAATTTGGAAAAGGTGATGCCACAACTAATAATAAAAAAGTATCCACCCCACCCCTCTCTCTCCTCTCCCCTCCTTCTTTATCTTGATCACCACCAACTATCCACACCACCAAACTCACCCACGGCCACACACCACCACCACACACCACCACCGCCTCCCTCTTCACCACCACCACCTCCTTCAACCACTCTCACACACACACTCACCCTCACCCTCTTCACTTCCTCCCCCTCCCCAAATTCAAATGCACCTTCCCCTCCCACTCCCCCGCCACGTCATCATCACCACCATCCCACGGCGTCGCTAGCAACAACCGCACTGACTGACAATCCTCCTTCGCCATTCTCTCCAACAACGCTTATGTAACATACTGTTACTAATTCCCTAATTAAACTAAGATGTCTATTTTATTTCAACAATCTCTTCACTAACTATGATAGAAAAAGAAATATTCATATCCACAATATCTCTATCATAGTTAGAAAAAGAACTTTCTAATAATTTTATACATTATCCATGATAGAAAAGAATTGCCTAATAAAATATAAATCCTATCATGGATAATTAAAAGCTAACCATGTTAGAAAGGATTTGCCTAACATGGTTAATAAACAAAACTAATAGATATCAAACAATAAATAAATATATATATACATGCGGAAGCGAATGCAGGCCTAAAAATTGGCAATATACATTTCTAAACAAATTAAATAACCTCTACAGCCTAATTCCCTTTCCTGATGCTTGCGCCTGTGCATGAATACCTGCAAAAATATCAGTAATCGTGGGATGAGACAATTTGTCCCAGTAATCACCGATCAACTCACTATAACAGTGAGATGTGCGGTAGTGAGGGCGTCTAAAGGGTACCACAGTTTAAAAACAATAATAATATATATAACCAGATCCTCTTTCATTCCTTACTCAAGTCCCTCCGTCATATCCAAATCAAGTCAAAATCACCATCTCTACTTTTCCAATTCAACGATCTTACTGCCCCAACTCTCACACTCACCTATAGATGCATTGTGCCATCACGGGCATTCAAGCATCTAATCTTCACTATATGATTTGACACTGTGTTCCTCTCCATAATGAGGGAACAATTTCCCTCTCTGGCAATCCCCAGAGAGGGAACCCCAATTCTGTTTCCATTGCAGAACGGGAACGGTTGGGCTCTCCAGTGCCAAACAACCTTAGGTCACTTTCTCTCAATAAGTTGACCTATGATCCCCGGTCTAATCAATCCGAAAAGGATCATCAGTACAAATAACTGTCGATTGGCCTATCGACAGTTATCATCGCGCGATGGTACGTATGTATATCAGTGTCATGCAAACCTCACAATATTCATATGCATCAATTTCAATTATAAGTTTCTCATTCACATATTATTAATAGCCAAATTCTTATCAATATTTTCATATATTTCAATATTCTTTCTATATTCATCTCAATCTCTCCACACTACCTATTCAATTGCTCTTATCACTCTCTCCCTACCACGGGATGAGTGATATTCCTCTCAAAAGGCCAGATATTCATGCACGAAAGGAGAAAAAGAAATATTCATATCCACAATATCTCTATCATAGTTAGAAAAAGAACTTTCTAATAATTTTATACATTATCCATGATAGAAAAGAATTGCCTAATAAAATATGAATCTTATCATGGATAATTAAAAGCTAACCATGTTAGAAATGATTTGCCTAACATGGTTAATAAACAAAACTAATAGATATCAAACAATAAATAAATATATATATACATGCGGAAGCGAATGCAGGCCTAAAAATTGACAATATACATTTCTAAACAAATTAAATAACCTCTACAACTTAATTCCCTTTCCTGATGCTTGCGCCTGTGCATGAATACCTGCAAAAATGTCAGTAATCGTGGAATGAGACAATTTGTCCCAGTAATCACACTTAACCTTACTATAACATTGAGGGTGATGTTAGTGTGGATTTTCAAAATCCTTTCTCACCCTCTATATATATATATTATCTTTAAAAAGATATTTTTATACAAAACAGGCTATCGGGTGCCTTTCAAACACGATTATTTTCATATAAAAGGAATTTGAAACATTATACATATTATCCTGGCTGGTGTTTATTCTGGTATGATGTGAGAGGTTCAGATGGTATTATGTGAGAGATGTTGATAGTTAGGTTGAGGGAATAAGTTGAATAGTTGAGATTGAGATAGTAAAGGGAATGATAATAGTGCATGATATTGATGATGAGATTGATATTAGTGAAATTCCTTTTTCTATCATAGTTAGAAAAAGAATATCCTAATGATTAAAATATTATCCAAGTTTCAAAATACTTTTCATGTAAGTTCTAACTCCAAATAACTACTTTAACTATATTTCTTTAATTTCTAAGGAAAATAAGCATATTATTTTCTAAAAAATATACTTATCGACATTTATTTATTAACAATGATTTTTAATTTACTAATGATATCATAACACCTTGATTAAATCTTAATTATCTCTAATTTGAAAATTGGGATGTTACAGCTTACATCAACGGCAACGGCCACCCATCCGCCTCCGTCAACGGCCACCCCTCCTCCGACCTTAGCCTCGTCCCCACCACCACCACCAAGCCTTCCCTCTGAAGCCTCTCACCATCTCCGATCTCTCCCCCGCCCTTATGCACGGCTCTCAGCTCATTTCGGCCTTCCAAGGCGTCCCCGGCGTCTACTCCGAAGCCGCCGACTCCAAAGCCTACCCTAACTGCGAAGCCATCCTGTGGTGGTGAAGAGGGAGGCGGTGGTGGTGTGTGGCCGTGGGTGAGTTTGGTGGTGGGGATGGTTGGTGGTGATGAAGATGAAGAAGGAGGGGAGAGGAGAGAGAGGGGTGGGGGTGGGTATTTTTTTTATTATTAGTTGTGGCCCCACCTTTTCCAAATTTATTAAAGTGAAGTCCTTTGGGATTCTAATTTAATTTCTCTAATTAGGGGGACTTTTTCCTTATTATGTCCCATACCAGGGACTTGTAATTAATTTTCCCAAGTAAATTAGTCTAGAGAAAATAATACATATAAATAGTGTAAAGTAATTAGTCTACCTTCACTAATAATAATATTGAGACATGTTTAATTTTTAAAAACTAAAAGGTTGTGGGAGTTTAATCACGAACCATTATCCATTATGAACAGAGTAGATGAACAAAACGGCACCACTTCGTCTTGTGAATGAAAAAGAAACTTTGACGAGATCATTTGATGAAGGGTTTAATCACGAACCATTATCGTTCGTGTCTTGATGCATACTCAGTACAAGGAAAAAAGCTTGTGACATCCGGAATACTCCGCCTATATTTATAGTCGGTCCCAAGCCCGGATGAAAGAGTAGGGTTGCATTAGGCTTCGACAGCCAACGCAAAAGTATGTCGAATTTATTGAGCATGGACACATGCATTTTTTATAACAATAGGTCATTACCTAGTACTTGACAAGAGCTATCACACTCTCATGGGAGGAGGCATATAAAAGAAAGAGAGGGGACCGAAAAGAACTATTAACGAAGTTATTCAACTAGATCTTTTGATGAAGGGTTTATCTCTAAACATGACTATTGATCAAACACAATGACGCCGTGTGATCCATGTAGCCGACCTCACTTAGTTGGGATAAGGCTTTGATGATGATGAAAAGGTTGTGGGAGACTTGTAATTTGACTTGTTGTTAGGATTAATTGATCAATAGCATTGTTTTTGTTTAAACAATGTCCAGTAATCAGGTGTTTTTGGCAACTAACTAATTTTAACTCGAGGTGTATGCATGTTTCCCACATAGGCAAGGTTATTACCTCTCACAATAAGAACACTTAGTAGGATTCTAAAACGTGTTCTCAACATTACGAGGGTTATAGTCCACTTATTAGTTCAGTGACCAAATGTCCATTACTTGATCAATAGCATATTGACATACTAAAATAAATGGGACAAACCTGCTAACCATATTGTATTGTAATACTTACTCCGTTCCTAAATATAAGACCTAGATAACTTTTTTTTGGAAAGATTAAAGTTGCGAAATAGGTCATTAAATCATGACATATTTGATATTTTTTTAGATTATCCATTAACTTATAGGTAAAATAAACTAGTTTAAGAGAAAAATTTAGGTAAATCAATTTATAATTAACTTATTTTTTGCTTTTTTTAAGATTTTTCAAAAAAGTCATCTAGGTCCTATATTTAGGAACGGAGGGAGTATGATATAATAGAAGTCTTATCTAGCATATACGGATTTTGTAATATGATATAATAGAAGTCTTATCTAGCATATACAGATTTTGTTGGCCAAAAAATATATACGGATTTCACTCTTTCTAGGCTCCATTGTCTATCTCATCATCTGGCTTAGCATAAGGACTTTACCACTGCCTGATAGCTTTGATCCTTCCGTCGAGTCCCATGCTACCATGTTAAGTTTTTCATTTTCTTCCTCAGTCTTAGCCTACTAACTCCTTTTGTATTATTCTCGACATCCATGTAAAAAGAATACATCTTTTCAATTGATTAATCTAATAAAAAAACGGTAAACTAATAAAGAACGGACAATTTGGTCATCTTTCACTTATATTATTTAATTGTTTTTTACTATATACCCTCGATAAATACAACATTACAACACAATTTCCCATAGAAAAAAAAATCTCAGAATAGACAAAATTTTATACAAAAGAATAGGAATTCCAATACATGGTGTTGGGAAACTATGTATAGTACTATCATTAAGAAACTAACCTGTTTTCTTTTCTTTTCTTTTCATTTTCTCATATCTATTCAATATTGTATTGTTTGGTTGTTATACGAAAGTGTATTTCCATAAGTTTTCTCTTTTCATCTCACACTTTTTCTGGACCCCATAAACTTTACTTTCTCATCATTACCTAATTTACATTTACTTTCCATCTTCATTCTTTCACTTTCCATTTCCCCACTTTCTTTCTTACAACCGAACGGACTTGAAGGAATACTGTTTTCAATCCATTGTATCCTCTTGTTTTCTCTTCTATTACTTTTCTTATTCAAATATTGTTATTGTAAGAAAAAATATTGAGCTTGTGGGAAAACAAAGGTTAGTGACTTTGGTTGGAGACTTTTGACTAACGATGAAAAAAAAAAGAGAAAAAAGCAAATATTTGAAAAAAGAGAGTGGAAAGTATTCCACTATTCCTTTACAAAAAAGAAGGAAAGTGTGAGGTGGAACAACAAAGGTGGGGCCACAGAGTGGGAAAGAAGAGCACTGCCACTATCTTTTGAAGCAATGCTAAGGATTCCAACACAGCACCCAAAGATCTCATTCCCCTTTCCAACTTGTGGCTCTCAATCTTCCCCTCCACTGCTGACGTGGCACCCCCACCTTGACAGTTGACACCCTCTCTTTCTTCTTTAGTTTTCAGTTCAATCTCTCTCTGTCTATAACCTCCTCTTTGTCTCTCCCTTCCTCTTCACTTTCATATCTTTTCTTATAAGCTTTCTTTTGCAGGATCACAAATTCAACAAAATTAGCAAATAAAGATCAATCACAAATACTAGTATGTCATCATTATCAGAAGTAGTGAAGGACCACCCCATCATCAAGCTCTTTGGAACAATGATTTCTATGCCACTTCAATGCTCTGTTTCCTCTCCAGATACCCCTGCTAGGGATCAGGTCAATACTCTTGGGCTTATTATCACTCTCATTGATTTTCATTATTATAAGAAAGAAAAAAAAAGTTATTTGTAAATTGATTTGCATGAATTTTTTCCTTTAAACTAGATTATTTGACTTATGAACTAATATATAATCTAAACTTACACGAGATATTTTATGATTATTATGATCAAGTGGCTCTTTATTTAGCTTTCTTAATCTCTCCAATAAAAAAAAGTCAAATTTTGTTCTAATCAAATGTTGTTCTATTGAGTTTGTTATGCTTTTGTGAATTGTAATGAGCAAAACTTGTATTTTGTTATTGAAACTGGACTTACTTTTTCGTATTTCTATTTCTCTATGAATTCCAATTTCAGAAACTTCAAAGTTCTATTTCAATTTCAGAACTATATTTTCTATATTAAATTTCTTATTGACTTCGTTTTTCGATGGTTTTGAGATTTCTTATTGGACCTCTTGCTTTCCTGAATTCTAAATCAAGTTGTGCTGTATGCCATGGAATTCAACTGAATCATTTGTTTATTTTGATTAAACACTTTGTCGTTATTGGAATCGCTATACTCTTTTGGAATAATATGATTTGTTTATGTTATCATTAACCTTGATATCACATGAATTGCATTTGATTATTCGCCATGGAATTTTGTTTCTGTTATCATTAATCTTCTCTGGTGTATTTGAAAACTTGCTGGTCTATATTTTGGATTCTTATCAGAACACTATACTCTTGACAAAAAATTAAATTTCAGATTGAGTTAGGAAGATCTGGAGTATAATTTACCTTCTGCATGAATTGAACTATGTTCATGAACATAACACTGATCTATATTTGTAACTCATAAACAAATCAGTGTGAGCTGAGAAAACCACATAAATATTAACCTCCCCCTTGACTTTTTTCAGGATTTATTAAAGATAGAACTCATCACCCCAGAGGAAGATGATGGTGCTTCACCTCAAACAACTGAGGACTTGAAATCTCCCACATCTTCAGGACTATGTGAGAGCCCCAATATTATATTGCCTTCACCTGAAAAAGAGGATTCTGTACCAAAATCATCTATATCTGGAGAGCAAAGTGAGACAACAAGCACACAGCAAGAAAAATCTCCCAAGAAGCCTGACAAGATAATTCCATGCCCTCGATGCAATAGCATGGACACCAAATTCTGTTATTTTAACAACTACAATCTCAATCAACCCCGTCACTTCTGTAAGAATTGCCAGAGATATTGGACTGCTGGTGGAACCATGAGAAATGTGCCTGTTGGCGCCGGTCGCCGCAAGAACAAGAGCTCTTTCGCTTCTCAATACCGACACATAGTGATTCCTGAGTCACAGATAACATCAGTCAATGCAAATGGATTACACAACACTGCCTTAGGAAATGGAGCTATGGTATTGACCTTTGGCTCAGATTCTCCTATATGTGAGTCCATGGCTTCTGTTTTGAACCTCCCAGAGAAAACTCAGAATGATGTTTTGAATGGAGTCAATGTAGGCAAGAAGAATAGTACTGTTTCTTATGGTAGAGAAGATAATGGTAGTAACCATTTGGTTGGAGGTTATGTTACAACTTCAACTTCATCAGAGATGAAAGCCAATTATTGTTTACAAGAATCTATGAATAAAACCCATGAAGGTTTCCTTCCTCAATTACAATGCATTCCAAGTTCTCCTTGGCAACATCCATGGAATTATTCTCTTCTGCCTCCTCACGCAGTACCGACGGGTTATCCATTGCCTTTTTATCCCACACCTGCTTATTTGGGCTGTGCATTGCCAGCCTCCTTGAACATAGCATGTGTTTCTACACAATCTTCTGTGAATAATCCTTCCCCTAGGTCAGCTTCTGATTCTTCGACCTCTAGGAAGCACTCGAGGGACGGAAGCATCATATCTCATGTCAACTTTCAGAAAGAAAAGCCTGATGCAGAGAATAAGGACTCAAAAAATGATGCCTTGATCCCCAAGAAACCAAGTATTCATGACCCTACTGAAGCTGCAAATAGTTTTATATGGTCAACACTAGGGATCAAGAGTGGAAAGTCCAATTCCTTCAATAGATGTCTAGGCCTCTTCAAGGCAATACCATCTAAGGAAAATGACCGGAATCGTCATCAAATGGTTGAGGCGTTGTCTCGGCTACAAGCAAATCCGGCAGCCTTATCACGGTCTGCTGCTTTCCATGAGCAGCAGGCTTAGTTGTGAATCACATTGAGCTGTTCCACATTCCAACTATGGTCACAACTGCAACAGAAATGGAAGTTCCTGGTATTTCCATGACGATCTGTATGATTGGAAAACCTGTTAGGACAGCAGTTCTAGAGTAATATTCACTAACTATGCCATTTGAAACTTGTCAAGTTATACAGGAAGATTTTGGATGATCTGTTTGAGTAAATATATTTATGTTCATATAAATGTGAGATAAGGAAACGATAAAAGACTAGAGGAAGTCAGAAATGTGTATGTATATATAGCTTAGGACTACAAGATTCTATGGTGCAGTGTACACTTGTGAATCTTTCATGAGAAGCATGTTTTTGCCTTCTTAAAGATTCACTATGTACATATGATATGTCCTTGAGTATGTCACTATTAAATATATCCTTGATTAGAGTAAATTTGTTTGATCTTTCATTGTAATATATAATATGGCAGTATCCAATTTATATCTGCCAAAGAGATCTTTCTGGGGAAGTTGATTTGAGCAAACAAATACGCCCCATGTAGTAAATATAGTGTCACTTGTAAATATACTGCAAAGTGAGACTCTTATACATACATGATCAGATGTGGCGGTAAATACTGTGGCTTTGGATGTCACTTAATAATTTTTTGTTCCTTATAAATTAATAAAAAGAATCCTTAAATAATGATATCAAAACATGAATTTTCAAATTAGCAAGGTCCTCCACTATAAATACGGTAATGACAAGCTTTATTATTAGTATTAGACACTGTCAACTCAAGATATTAGTTCAGTAAAAAAAAAAAACTCGAGATATTAGCACCTTAATATATTAACATGTTTATAAATTTATTAAACATTTTGTTCTTTCATATCCTTTTACTTTTGTCCCCAACGAAATTCCCTATGTTTATTTTTATTCATTCCTGAATTAAAAATCAATTTACTGAAAGAGACGTATCAGCTTATTGGTGCTTGCCTTCGTGGACAAGTTTGGAATATTTGTCACAAATACTGCAAGCAAACGAAGTCTGCGGAATCAATCCAACAGAGAAACAAATTATAGAGTACAACTTTTTGCTTTATCGTTCACAGTTTCTCTTATAATATTTTTTTTGAGGTGGTATGTCCTTTTTGCATCTTTAATAGAGTCCTTATGGTGACACATATGGTTATTTAATCTTATTTTATATAAAGTAATACTCCACTTAGAGACTTTAGAACGAAAACTTTTTCATATTATGCATCATCATAGTTATTAAATGTAACAATTGAAAAAAGAATCATAACATTTTACCAAATAAAAAACTATAACATCTTGTCTTTTCTTTTTCATTATCATTCTGATCCCATTATGTAAATTTCCTGTATAATAAAATAAAATATATTCAATCAAGTTGTTATCGTCCATATTTTGCGTTTCAACCTGCTATAGTTGAATCCCATATGGCAAACATCATTTGCTCAAGTGTGAATTGATGTGCTTTCGTGGAAATGTAAGTGGCAGTACATATACATCTGAGGCTTAATTTCCTAATATTCAAATTAAAAAGAAAACAGAGCTATCGCTCATGAGGTGTTCATTGTTGACATGAAAATTATGAACATCCTTTCAAGTTTTTAGTTTAGTCTGACCTTTTTTGGGAAAAAAAAATTACTGAACAATCTGCTATTGAAATATTAATCAGTTGAAAAATCTGAAATTTGGTTAAGACTCCAATTTTCTTAGCTCACAAGTTCTGAATTACAACTCAATTACAACTCGTTCTGAATTGTATGTAATATATTTTAAATGGTGCAGAAGAAGGTCTTCTATCTTGCTTTTGAAATATCATGTACGCATCTCATCTTAAACATTTGTGTATAACCCATCTTCAATTATATACAAACTATAATCAGTTGCCTATTTTTCATTATTTTCCAGTTTTTTTTTTAAAAAATGAGGTAATTGCAATCATACATATTATGACTTAATTTATTATAATTTTTAGGGTTGAGGTGCAAAAATACTCATGTGATCATGACCAAGGTGCATCCAACGCAATGTAATGTTGTTGGAACAAAAGTAACCATATAACATTTCAAAATATGGGCACAAAGTGTCCTTTTTAAATTATCGATGATAAGTTTTTTTGCCCTTGTTTTGAAATGTTATTGGTACTTTTGCTCATGTGTTAAAATGTTATGGTTACTTTTGCTAAAAAAATCACATCAGTATTTAATTTTTACACATTGGTCATAATCACATGGACATTTTTGTACCTAAGCCCTAATTTTTATTATTTTACTCCTCCAACTATAATTTAGTTGGAAGTACCACTACTATTCTTTTTCCTCGGCTAATAGGAACATGATAGGCCCATGGCATCATGGGCCTATTATAAAAAAAGACCCAAAGTGAATGACAATAATGTAACAAATGTAGTTAGTAAAGCAACAACAAAGTAGTTAGTTTGTTATAGTTTGTTATGTTTGTTAGGAGATAGATGGATGTATAAATAGAAGAGTTGTAGATAGAAGAGGTGATGATTGTATTGAGAGTTGGAGAGCGTGTGCCTCTAGAATTGCACATTAGGAGAGTGTGTGCCTCTATAATTGCACATTAGGCCCTGTAATTGTTTATGTAATCCTCTTTTGAGGTGATACTTTGATTCTTGAATAATACTACATTGGTAAAATTCCATCAGAATACTCTTATTAATTCAGTGGCAATGTGTATACTAAATCATGTGATGCAAAATTCCCTTAGTTTCATTGATGCTCTAATGATGCTTTCATGATGAAGTTGAAGTGGGGTTTGGTGTCCAATAAAGATGCTTAGTGCATTCACTACTGAAACTATCCATCTAGAGTAACTAGAGCTGAAAATCAGGGCCGCCATTCAAGGGTTACAACTTTACAAGGGCCGGCCCGGAAAAGTTGGGTAGTGCAAATATGACTCTTTACTAAAGTTCAACCCTTGAATGGTTGGGCTTATAGTCGGCTTGAATAGTTCAATACTAACTATTAATCTTTATCCATAGAAAACAAGTTAAAAGCCGTCAAATCATTATCATCAACACAAATATCAAGTTACAATAGAAACATCAACAAGCAACAAACGCTAAAAATATGAAACAATGATAAATATTGTCCAACTAGAGAGAGTGGAGAGAGGAATGGAGTCACTATATAGGGGTGGGTGGAGAGATCAATGATGACTCCATAGATTTGTTAGGAATTAGGGTTTTATTTTTATTTTAAAAAGGCTATCTTACCTTTATTTAATTGTTTTATTTTTATTTTTATTTTAATGTGTGTGTATGCGCTTAACGGGCTTCCTGGGCCAATTCTTTGAAACTTTCAGCTCTACAAGGCCGGCCCATTAAGCTCAATTCCCTTACAGAATCTCCAAAATCAAATGTGGTCCCCTCAAAAGGTTAGCGTTTAAAAGGGCCAGCTCGTATGCCCAACCCAAATTATCAGCTCTAGGAGAAATAATCCAGCAACTTCTTTTAACAGCGGGAATTTCATAAAACTATTTGAATACTAATGTTTACTTTCACGTGAACTTTCTAATTCATTTCAGCTCTTTCTTCACACACATAAATCACACTGACATCAGATGCTTTCCCTTTTCCTAAGGAATATTTCCAAGCCGTGTGCTGAGAATGATGTAAGGATGACAGGGTTCTTGATAATTAAGTTTGCATAATCTTCTATTAGGTGTGATCATAGATCAGCACTTACTTTTCGTTACCCACTATTTTACAAACCTTTTCTTTGATATATACTCCCTTCCGTGTTGAATTTAATGTTAATGTAGAGTTTTTTTTAATTTTAAATTTAAGGTCTTAATGTCTTATTACTTCTCACTGTTACTATTTTTGAATTTCAATTCTCAATAATACTCCTTTTTTTGAGACATTCGTATGACTAAACATTTTAACCATTCAATGCTAGTTTTATTTTTGGAACAGAGACGCACAAATTATGGCCATATTAATTACAAAAAATCAACTTAATTACTTGTTCATATTTTTTTTATCGAATTACTTGTTCATATTGATTAGTACAAATCTATTTTAACTAATTATTATGTACTAGAATGCAAACATTCAAATAATTACATATATATAACCTTAATCAGTAAATAGATTTAACCCTCTATCCGCATTAAAATTTTCATCCCCTACGTGTATAAGTCATTCTCAATTCTCTCACATTTTTCTCTAGTTTCAATAAATCTTCATATTATTAAATAGTCAATAATCGATAGAAGACTTATATTAACGAAACAATTGAAATATCTCCATTAAAAACCTTCATATCTCTAAGGGCCATTGAAAACCTTCATATATTCTTAGGGCCAAAATGTACATCGACAAATGGACTTGTAATATAGACCATAGTGATATGAATTACTCTCCTCCAATCCAAATTATGTGGCGCCTATTAGAAGGTGTTTAAAGTCATCATCATATTAGGCATTTAATTACCAAATTTTGTTAGAGTATACTTTTGGTCATTTATATTTGTACTAAGCTTTATTTTAGTATCTTAACTTGAAAAGAGTATCTTTAGTCTTGTTTTATAAACACATATATTTTACTTAATGGACAATTGGGAATTAACAAAATTAAATGGCAATCTCATGGATAAAAAAATACTAATTTTTAATAAAAAAATTATTAGTAGAAAATAAAATTTGAACATATTCACAAATTAAAAAAAAAAACAAAATCACCATTCAAATTTTTTGTTCAATGAAAATTTTTCATTGTGTGGTGCTAATTAATAAAAAAAGAGGAAAAGTTCATTTTACAAAGTAAACATATCATAATAATACATGGTGTTAATATAAATGACTAAAAGTTCACTTTAGCCATTATTTTTTGCATGCATTCTCATTTAAAGATAATATTATGAATCAATTAAATTTTGTGAAAAGTTTTGTACTTCAATTTTTTTGTATACAAGGATTAGTTGGCAATATCGTTTAATATTTTGTAGGGAGGGATATATAGTCAAGAGTCAAGACTTACTATATTAAAAAAGACATGAAAAGTACATAAAAGGCTAGACATTGCTACGAAATTACGCAAGGAGGCGTGGTCCAATAGTGATTGGTGTCTCCTTCACAGCAGCCTATATTTGTTGAAAGATTACAAGAGCTACATACCACATACACGGAACCGGTTTTGGTGATCATGAGTAGAGAGTTGCGTCTTAATTCTGATTTAATTTGTCAAGATCTAATCAAGATGGCCTAGATATAATTTTTTGAAGTTTATAGTTTTTAAATGAAATTTATTTTATTTGCTACAATGAAGATAATCTCTTAACTACTATATTTTATCAAAAATATATTTTTATTTTAAAATAAAAAACTTTAAAGTTTAAAATATTACATCTTGACCATCCCGATTAGATCTATATGGTTCATGATGGAAGTGGTTATGATCAGTTGCAATCTATAACAAAACTTTCTAATAACAATTCGTCTCTATCTGTTCATATTCCAAAATAAAGTTCAAGTCTTCCATGACAAAGTGTCACCAAAAGTCTTCCATTTTTACTCTCTATAAGTTTCGCAGGAAATTCCCCTTTCTTAAAATATACTATAGCATACTTAACCTCTCACTTAAGATATCAATTACACTATTATTTCGATTCAGTAAAACACACAACAACAACAAAGTCTTATCTTACTATGTGGAGTCGACTATATAAATCATACGACTCTTTCAGTAACTAACTTTTTAGATATATTATTTCTCAATGTATCTTGTTTAATTTTATATGTTAAAGGGTATTATTTCCCAATTAAACATGTATTGGTCTCACTATCATTAACATAGATGATGTGACAGGTAATATGGCCTAACAGGTTGATGTGGCAGATAACATGTTTAATTGGGTCAAAATTAACGGTCGAACCCGTCAAACTGATGGAATTGCTATATTTGAACTATTTTATAATTGATGGATAAATTTGAACCTTAACCCATATACACATATATATACACGCGCGCAGGCACTCTTTTATTTCCTGGAAATCAATCTGCAATCTCTCATTTCCCCTTCTCTTAAGTCGTTGACGCTTCAACTTGAAGCCAAATTTCATATAGCTCTTTATAAATAAACTCAGGAGTATGTCGATCAGTCACAGTGAGCTCTAATTCTACATGAGCCTTCGAACAAATATGGAGAAGATCCTAAGAGATGCAAATTTCCTTAATATGTTTCTATCTCTTGGACACTTCCTCTGGAATATAAAAACAAAGGGTTTCATCCCTTTTCTCTTTAACCACTACCAATCTCTGAGTACCACATCAGCATCATCTAGAACAGATGTGAAGAACCCATCATGTTGCAGAACTCAAAATGAACAGAGTCCAAATAACAAGGTGAGATTAAGCAAAGAGGAAGTGATAATGGTGATGAGTGAATTGGGACTTATCAGTCCTGAATCAGTAGGAGAAGGGATAGATGAGGAGATTGGGAAAGATGAGATGGAAGCATTGTTTGAGGAAGAACCAAGTTTTGAGGAGTTGAATAATGTCTTCAAGGTGTACGATGGAAATGGAGATGGATTCATAGAAGCAAAAGATTTGCAGAGAGTGCTCAAGTGCCTGGGAATGCAGAGAGATGTTGAAGAGTGTATGAGAATGATTGCTGCTTTTGATCTGAATGGAGATGGATTCATTGATCGATCTGAGTTTGTCAAGTTTATGGAGCAGAGTTTTATGACTTACTAGATGATGATAAGTCAAACCTATCAATGTGTTCGTTTATTGTTAATTTGGGACATGTGAGTTTTTTTACTCTTTCTTTGGTTTTGTTTATCTTATTACTGTCCATGTTAACGATTTTCGGGATATTTTCTATTGGCCTCCAAAGTATCCACCTTAGAGGCCGAGTTATCCGGATGGTTTTTAGGTATCTTGTTAATATAGAAGTGATCAAAACGTAGCATTTTTGCCATAGATGTTAGTCAAAGTTAAATTTGACTGTAAAATGCCACATAGACCCCACATAGTACTTAATAAGCAACTTCATGGCCATGAAACACAATATAAATTATACTCAAATTTTTTTTCTTTTAGAAAAAGATCACTCAAATAAACTTTTTTGTCCCTGACGCCTCAATTACCCACTCTCTACTCATAATTGGTTTCATTACTCCCTCAAAAAATGAGTAGAGGGCGTTCTTACTCTCTAGACCATCATCCAAATCAAAATTTAAAAATCTTGATATGTTCGTGATTTTGAAAAACAATTATTTATATAATTATAAAATATAAAATAAAAATAATCTTGCGACTATCATTATAAAAAATCATATTATTTATTTAAAAATCACAAACTTAATTAAAAATATTAAATTTGAATGGCCAAGATTCAATTATACCAGATCCATATTGGAAGAGCGACCTCTACTCATCTTTTCAACAAGCACTAGCTACTACCAGTTCCCCTTAACAAAGGGGTCACCTCCGATCTCTCATCTATCAGCTTCGTTATCACCACTTACATCAGCACCGACCACATTGACATGGTGAGTGCCCAAGCGCCAACTTTGGCCCACTTCTAGCATAATCCCCAAGTCCATGCGGTTGGATTTAGATAATTTTATTTTCTTGCAATTCCTAGATTTTCCATCATCTCAATTTAATGTTTCATGGGTTCATCTCAAAGTTTTTGTCTAGTGTGTCAGACCTTAGTAGACAAAGCCTTTGCGTGATATAGCTATCAATATTTTGTTTCAGTGATCCTCCACTGTCAATTGATTGTTATATTTTCTAATAACAGCTTGTAATTAGGAATGGAGGATTCTTATTTAAATTACAGTCACGGCCTGTGTTATATATCTATATCTTTATCGTTGAAGCCTTGAAGTGGCGAAATCCTAGGCATTGGCAACTGGCGGTGCCGGTGAATTTATTTTAAAAAATTGATGGTTAATATTAAATGATAGGGCTAAGGTGCAAAAATATTCATGTAAACGTGGTCAAGATGTAAAAATATCCATGTGATTTTTTTAGCAAATTAAAACTAACCATAACACATTTCAAAATAGGGGCAAAAGTACCCATAACATTTCAAAAGAGGAGTCTTTTTGAAATGTTATGAGTACTTTTGCTCCAAAAAAGTCACATAGGTATTTTTGCACATTTAACATAATTAAATAATGGGTATTTTTGCACCTTAACCCTAAATGTTACATGGAATGAGGTAGCTTATTGATTGTCATGTAGAGCATATTGTCATTTAACAAATTTGTGAAAGGATAAAAGAGGGTTTGTTCCTTATTTAAGATAAACGCGCTAGTTATTTATGTTCCATGAGTAGTTTATTGCATTACTGAAGTAGTTAAATGTATTTTTAGGGAAACAAGTCTCCTTCTAAGTAATGAAAAAACAAAAGTAGCTAATAACGCCACGAGAATGGTTATTAACACTTCATATATAATTACCTACGTTAAACTTCTTATCCCATATAAGGACTCTTTTGTCCTTTTGTAAATTTGTGACAATTTTGTATCATTTTGATATTAATTGTCATTTCAGCCAGATTTTCCCTTCTAAAAGTTGCCTTAAAAAACAGTATTTTAGAACATTTTTTTTAAGAAAATACCAAATACAGACCCAAACAAGACCTCAATTTACAAGTTAAAAGAAAGAGAACTTATAGTTTGTCTTATAATTTGTTCATAAAAATGTTGATTAAAAAAATGTTGATGAAAAAGGTCATTTCGTGGGTCATGTAGCATTATTCGTTCTTCCCCTCTTGCCCTCCAAATGGAGCATAAGATCCATCTCCTTTGAACAGTGTTTTCATTGAGGCATGTTCCATTCTATAGTTGTTGCTAGCTGCAATTGATAAAAGGGCAGAAATAAAAATGGGTGAGAGTGAGACAGACTCTTCCTCCTCTTCCATTTCTAAGAACAACGACACTTATTCATCTCCTAACCTAGAATCATCCCAATCATTGGCCTCCTTTGCCCACAATCTCCAACACGCCCTTCAATCTCTGGCTCACACCTCTTCCTCTCATTTCCGTTCCTTCCAGGTTCGCTTCTATATATATATATATATATATATATATATATATATATATATATATATATATATATATATATATATATATATATATTACCACTATTAGGGTTATTTGGTGGGCATGAGTGTAATTTGTGAATAGTCAATACAATACAATTCCTATGATTATGATTACCACATGCTAGTGTTGGGATATATTACATACCCTTATGTATTTCAATGGTGGACCCACTTGAAAGCTAAGGATCTCACACTCTCCCCAAGTGGAGGGAACTTCATTTCATAGAAAAGCTGCATATAAGATGTTATTTTGAGATCAAACATGACCCTAGTTGGCCCTTCAAGTAACCATATTGGACCACGTTTAAATTAGCACAGGTACAATTTCACCATTGAAGTAACTGAAGTGGTCCAATTTTATCCTCTAGTGTGACACGTGGATGACACCCATTGGTGGGTATGTTCGGTTAGGTTGAAATTTGAGGTGACCAGTCGCCTAAGGTGGTTACTTAATGAGCAAAATAGGGTCATTGCTCTTTCGAGATCTCATGCTAAATCTAAATATCATGATTTGGTAATGTTTGAACTTGTGAGGATGAAACAATTACTCCAATAATTAAGATTTGGAGAGTTTGATTGAATGACATTGAAATGCAACAATCAAGGTTATGTATAAATGTTATTAGAACCAAGATATATTCGAGAAAATAGAAGCTTGACATTTGATTCTGGGCTGATGCATTATGAATTGAGTGAAAGATACCTTGTCAGCTGTTTAAAAATCTTGTGCATTATTATATTTCGTTGAATATTGTTTTTTTTTCATTCTGAAAAATAATTTGATGATCATCTTGCAGGATTTTTTCCCTGAAGCTATAACTCAGTACAGAACTTTTGAAGATGCTTTCGTCAATAAAATTAAAGGTGATTGATTAGTCATGGCTAGTGCCATTCTTTTTCATTCTAATATGAATAATTCACTTAATGGTGTAGATCCTTTTAATTATGATTTTTCATAGATCAGTGTAGTTGGTAGTTATTGTGTTTATTGTTTTTACATGGCATTCATTTGTGATCTCCCCTATTTTGCAGATGGGTTTTTGGTTGCCAAAGAGCAGCCAGCCTTAGTTGCTGGGTTTGCAATTTCTGCTACCCTTGTTATGCGAGGTACTATATTTTCTAGTCTTTTGATCCTTTGGGTTTTAGAAGTAAACTTTTGGCATTGTCAGTTTCATTTAATAGAAAATTCTGTCTCGGCGAATTCAAACGGTAATCATCTGATCAATAGTTCGGAAAATATGCTTTAAATTTTAATTTTTCAGTATAATTATTCATTTTTGTTGTAATGCACTGATTAGTAGTCTCTTTTGATTTTTCAATCAATATTAGTGCATCTTCATGGTGCCAGGTTTTTTACAGTAGTCAATGAGTTTCAAAACCTATTTGAATGAGTTAACTTGCTTTTTTGTAGGAAAAAAGGAAAAGAATTCTTTCAATGAACTTTTAGTTTCTGTATGAAGGATTTGTTATTAGTTTTCTTTAAAGGTTTCCCAAACAAGTCTAGTGCATCTTTATGTTGTCAGGTTTTCTGACAGTAGTCAAATGAATTCTATTCTTATATGCATTAGTCAATTTACTATATAGTAGTCAATTAGGAACGTGGCTCTAGTGGTAAACTCTTGGTGCCTTTTGCATGTGACTTGTAATGCAGCAAGGTTTCTGACACACTTGCTAGCTCAAGTGATTGAAAAAGGCTTTGCATATAAACACTGTTGGGGAACACAGAAATTTAAATACTTGGATATTTTTATCAAATCGTGTAGTTATATATTTGTAAATGGCTGTAAAGTATGATGTAAAAGTGATTAACTATTTTCATCTAGCCTCAACTGTTTTCAATTTATTGTACTCCTGAAAATGCATGCAGATGTCCCCACAGAAAGTCTTCCTTTGTAATATCGCCACTATTCATTGGTCCTATCACACAAAATTGAAGGATAAAATTGTGTGGGAGTGAGTAAAAGATGAAAAATGTTTTTTCTCTCAGACATGCTGTGCTAGTTCTAGTTTTATTTATAAATCCCCATACTCTTAAATTATGCTCTATAAAGCTCGTGCTTTTTTAATTGGGAATAATGAAAATTCAGTTCAGTAAGATGTGATTGAAAGCACCATAATCTCTCTAAATTTTGACTTAAATCAGTCATATTTTTAGTTGAGTTTGAGCTTTGTTCAGTTTAAGAGCCAACTAAGTAGTTATAGGATTGAGGTAGTAGTAGAATGCAGAATAAGAGTTGGAAGTTTGTAGGTGCAAATTTATATTGGAAGCATTGCACTTATCTTATTGAGGGCTTTAAATTAGGTGTTGTAGGTGCGGGTGCGTGTGCATGTGCGCATGCGGATATCTTTCTCTGACGATGGAAAATGTCATCATAATAGTTTTCAACATTTATGCTATCAACAGTTGTTATTATGTGGCCTTTTGAATTGTTAATTTTTTTCCGTGAAAATGTTTTCATCCTTTTGTGTTTTTGCAGGTCCAAGAAGGTTTTTGTTTCGCCATACATTGGGTCGACTCCAAAGTGAGGAGGTATTCCTTCAATTGAACAAAATGATTCTCCATTATATTTCTGGTCTAACAAAATGCATTCTTGAACTTGCAGATTGAGATCTTGGATTATATTTGATTACATATTTATTTGATGTTATGCACAATAATGCTTAAATATTTCCCAATCCATTTTGTCCATGTCTGATCTTAACTTATACTGCTCGAGTTCTTGTATAGGCACGATTTGCCAGTGCTGAGAAGAATGTGAGGGACTTGAACCTATCAGTAGATTTAATGAGAAAGGAGGGCAATAAATTGCTTGAAAGGACAGCTCTTGCTGAGAAGGATATGAGATATGGGCATAAAGAACTCATGTAAGCGTTATTTATTGAGGGAGGTGATATTGGTTATTTGATTATATCTTAGACAGTTTTATATTGTGTTTGAATAATGTTTAGGAGCTCAGGAGCCCGAATTCAACATCTTGCTAAAACAATTCACAAGGTTGAAGCCCAAGCTGCAGGTATGCACTACTTTATCATTCTTTTTTCTCGCTGCAACTTTACTGTTGTATGTGATGTTAGCATTGCATTGTAATGCTCTATCTTGTTTATCCCGTTCTAGATCTGACGGATAGGCTGCGACATATAACCAGTCGCGAAGCTTTGGCTCTTCGAGCAGAGGTATGTTCATGAATACTCATGTTCTTTGAAACCTTGTCAAGCAAATGATGTGTTGAAGCATTATCTTCTTTCTCTCAAAATTGTGCCCCTGCTTAGGTTGCTTCCTTAGCATCGAATTTGAGGCAGCAGAGACTTGTGCTTCACAAACGGATAATGAAGATCTCCGAATTAGGGATTCCTGTGTGAATTAATAGGTTAATATACTGGATTTTGCTTGATGACATCCTTCATTTTGGACTTCTAATCATTGACTAATATTTTTCTCCCTTTAAGGAGGTGTATTGCTATAATAAGTGAGAAATTCGGAGCTTTATCGAGGCTGTAATAATGCAGCATTTTTAGGCTCGTTTGTTTGCATTTATTAAGAGCTGTCTGTTTTTTTTCATAAAAGATAAATCGGTTGAGTGAATGTTAAGTATTGCTTATTTGCAAAGTATGTTTACATGTTCTGTTAAGTTTTAAATTTAAAAAGAGAAAATAAATTGAAGCTTTTTGCATTTTTGATTTATCATTGATAACCACTATTGTTGATCACTATGGACTGTTGGCTGCTAACTACCATCGACCATTCTTGGTTATCTTTGATCATGACCATGTTTAAATGTTGTCGACCACTACTGACCACCCTACGAGTTTTTGATTTGTGTGTCTTTTAAAATAAATTATTTACGCATTTTTGTTTACAATTTTAGTCTTGAAAAAGAGTTTCGTTCAAATTATAAAAATTGAGGAGAAAATCAGACAAACTTCGAATTTTAAAATTTTAAAAGAACATTCTTCAAGCATTTTGAGGGGTCGTCCAAGCAACTAATGTAAGATTTTCTCACCCAAACCTGTTTTATGTTTATAATCCAGCGTAGAGAAGATGGAATACAAAAGAGATATTGCATTTTCAGCAGGTTGTGATAGCCCCTCATCCACTCTCATAGAAATCAAACCCGCAGGCACCTAAATCAGAGTTTTAGCAAATTGGGATATATCTAGTTCAAACATTGATTCAGAGACTATTATAAATTTTAAATGATGTGAACAAACTTTTGATCGAGCCTCCAAACAATGAACTAAAGTCCTTCACACGTAAGTTCAGGTGCAGAGTCCACCATGTAATACTACCTCCGGTCCTAAATATAATACCTAATTGACTTTTTTTTGGAGAGGTTGAGGTTGCGAAATAACCTATTAAATCATGACATATTTGATATATTTTTGGATTATACATTAGTTTATAGGTAAAATAAACTAATCTAAGGGAAAAAAAATCAATTTATAATTAACTTATTTTGCTTCTTTATAGGATTTTCTAAAAAAGTCAATTAAGTCTTAAATTTAGGACCGAGAGAGAGTATCACATTTTGAATGGAGCAATATTTTAGTTTTCTCTACTTGAACAGCGTGTCGATGCACCTATTCAACTTTCAACTTTTCCTCCTTCCGGTGTTACTTGTGGAGAGAGTGTAAATTTAGATTCCGCAATGGTACAAGAGGATGAGATTGAGGAAGAGGCTTCTAAGATGAGCAACACTGACTTGGTGGCGTAGGGATTAGTCCTATGCCAAATTCATCTCATCTAAATCAAATCTATTCAGTAACTTTTTTTGGGAAGTTCTTTGACTGCAGTATCAGTTCTTACTAGACTGTTATTTCGACCTACATCTTTTGCCTTCTCAAGCACTTTTGACCTATTAATACGTTGAGCACTGAAAGTAAATCCCCCAAAAGCAAACATTCATTTCTAGATGGATGACTAAGATTTTGATGGCTAACTTTTTGACTTATGCCTAATTCATCTCCATCTAAATCAAATCTATTCAGTAACTATTATTTCTTTTTTTTGATCAAAAAGTAACTATTTTTTCTACTCCACGTCTTTTTGAAAAGAAGTAAATGAATGGTGGAGATATGTTTTAGATGGATGACTAAGATTTAGATGGATGGATAAGATGAATTTTTATTTAAGGACGAAAGTGCAAAAATAGCCACCGTAAATTTAAAATGAGCACTTATAACTCTCGTAAATTTAAGGGTGCAAAACTGTACACTGTAAACTAAAATGGGGCAATATCGTACACTGTAAACCAAAATGGGACAAAAGTAAATGCATCCAGTTGAACACTAAATCACTTGAAATAAACCTTAAACCCCCAAATCATTTCGATAAGAAACCAAATAACACCCCAACATCATGTGAAATCCACCTTACTTCTTCGTAATCATCTAAAAAATAAAGTTATATCTGAAAAAATAAAGTCTCATCAACATATTGCACCTTTAAGTATATGACATGCTATTTACTGATGGTGGGGTCACGTTTGGAAAACGACCGTTTAACTCTGCCTAATAGAGAGGTTACTTTTGCCCCATTTTAGTTTACATTGTACAGTTTTGCCCCCTTAAATTTACCAGAGTTATAAGTGCCCATTTTTAAATTTACGGTAGTTACTTACTTTTGCACATTTGCCCTTTATTTAATGAAATGGTGTGCCTAAAGACGAGCACTTTTTACCTATTGATACGTTGAGCACTGAAAGTGAATCCCCCAAAAGTAAATATTTCATCCCTAAATGCCAAGAATAAAATGAGCGACTACATCATAAGTAGGTAAAAGTCAAAAGACTCATGTCAAAGTCGAGGGACTGATTTAGTGGATCAAAAGTTGGGGAAATATAACACTAATTTTTCTTTCTTGCTATTGACAACAATTTCCCTTTTACTTAATACCAAATTTTGCAATATCAATGTCAAATTTATTATACCTCATTTGATATCCTAAAAAAGTTATGCTCCTCTTTCCCATTTATTTCCCCCTTTACATGGAAGAAAATTGAGATTCTATCATTTTTATTAGCAAATTCAGGATATCATCTGGCACAACAGTAGCTAATTGTTGTCACAAGGATAAACGGCTTCCCACAAAATGCTCTCACAAGGGTGGGATTTAAAGCCCCCCCAACACTTGATTAACGGACCAAGTGAAAAACCACAAGGCCACTTACTTGGTTTGAAAAACAAGCCTCAAAACAGTCACATTAAATCTCGTTGATGTTGTGGCAGTAAATATGATACTCAAAATCCCTAAAGTTGAGCAGCATCGTCTACTCAGTAGTTAAGTTCTACAGTTTTTCAATCTTCCTTGGATTAATTCCGTTTCATATAAAAACGATAAATATAACAAAATCTTTTAAAACACAGTTCTTGGTGTATAACAAAATGAAATCTTCTCAATGTAAAGAGGTCCTCAAGTACATGATCGGTTGAGAAGATCGATTCGAGAGGGGTCTTAGCAAACAGCTACTAGATGTCACGTCACTTGCTTTACCTCTTCAAGCTACTTACTCGTCTCAGGATTTCAGACACAAGAATGTGCATAATAACATGAACAAGTCAGCTGAATTTGTTATACCCACCCTTGTAGCTCACAACTCATCATGTCTTTGAGGTTGTTCTTTATTCAACAAGTCCAGCTTGTGTTGTAGCTCCTAGAACATTTCCCCCATTGATTGTAGAATGTGAGAAAATTTAAAGAAAACAAGGGGTAGGTAACAAGTTAATATCATAAAACGGAAGAATTACCTTGAGCTTTTCCTCACGGCAAACGGCTGGGGTAGACAAGAATGCTACATACCTGCCATTAAGGCCATGACAAGCCAACAGTAAGGAAATCAAACAAAAAAAGTAAAAGTTGTACGAGGAGGAAGCAGAAAATCGGGGAAACAAAACTTAACTCGCAACGACTTGGTTCATCCACATCATTAATCTCATTTGTCAACCCACATCTTAGCCTAACCTGTAGAAAATACGGCATAAATCACATAAGGGTTCACAAATGTGAAGCTTCCTTGTCTCACAAGTTTCTTATGCTGAAGCACAGCTGAGACTTGTCACACACACCACTGCACAAGCCTCAGCATAATAAAAACCTCCAATATGCACCCCTCAAGCCCATGATGCATTAACTTATCTACTAAGATAGCCTCATCAAAAACTAGAATAACATCAATATTGTACTTGGTCATAGATAAGAGACAAAAAGGATTCAAGTAAACTTTGTAATGAAAGAAAAAATTTCTAAATAGAAATTAAAAACTCTATTAAGAAAAAGTCTACACAAGTAAATACCTTCAAACTCCTATCAGGCCCATTCCAGCATTTATCCCCATTAGAGAAAACCATAACTCTGTAAGAGTCCTCAAATTTGTCCCACCGTCTGTTAAAAAGAATATTTAGCGGATCATTGTTCTATTCACAGTAGTCATCAAGTTGACATTCATATTAGGAAATATAATGCCTAATTCCGAATAATGAATTGTCATTAATAAGGTATGACAACAAAATGATAATTCTCATAAACTTTATAATAAAATATATTGGGGTTCATCAAGATAGTCCATTTAACCTGTTCAGCAAAGGTCAGTTCTGTATACAAAGATTCTCTGTAGTTTTGATGATTTAAATTTAAATGCAGCAAAGGTCAGTTCAATTAAGAGAGTACAGAAAGATTGACGATAAGAGATCCTCAAATGGAATCAAAAGCAATATTTAAACAGAACTACAGAAATCCTTGATAAGAAAACTGAAAATGAAGTAGAGATATCTCTTTGCATGTTAGAAATAGTGAATCCCTTAAAAACATAATAAGCAGACCAACATAGCAAACTTGTGTGAGAGAACAGATACTTCCAATACTCTGAATTATTTTCTGTGGCCTGAGTCAATACAAAATGAGGGAGAGATTTCAGCATGCATACTTGCCCACAATCCTCCTCAACCTAGAGAACATATATTCAATATTAACTTGCCATTAAGCTATTCAAATCTCATCCTTAAGATTTCCTTTAATGAAATGATAATCTCCGAGACCTAGTTCTGCCATCACCTGTGTTTCTTGGCAATTCCAAATGTAGTCATACTATCTATTAATCACATCATACTTAAAGGAGCTTGAAGTCTTTAACATTGATTCTTAATTTCAGGATCAGCCTTAATATCCATGTTCCTTCGCAAATTCTTCCAAAGCTCTATATTCAGCCTCAGCATTACTTCTAGCAACAACTAGTTGTTTCTTGCTTTGCTAGGTAACTAAATTCCCCCACATGAAGCACTGCAAATTGGTTGCAGCTCTTCCAACAGTGACAGATCTTGCCCAATCACTCAATCAGCATCTATGTACACTCCCATACAACAAGCTTTTCCCGTTCCAAAGAATAGCCCCATTGAAGGGAAACCTCCAAGTATCTCAAAATTCTTAACAATGCCATCATGTCCTCTACAAGGGATTAGTTCGTAAATTGACTAAACACTCACCATGAAACAAATCAAGCCTGTTTAAAAATAGGTAAATGAATTTTTCTGTCTTTTTGTTAGGATGCACAAATAAATAGGCAACCCAAAAACTTGTTCCAACTATATATCAAGCCTAATAACCATTGAAGCACATCACGTTCTGAACTAGAACTCAAAATTGAAGAAAGGCTACCAACCGAGGTTTGCCTTTTACTTTAAGATACTGTGTTTATACCCTATATTATTTACACTTTTGCCCTCATTTTTGTCAAAAACATTAAATATGGTATAAGGGTGTAAAAGTTTTAAAATAGAAATTGACCCAATGACTTGATCTAAGTAGGTCCTAACCAAGCTAAATATAGCTTAGATTGAGCTAGACCAGGTCATGAGCTAAAAACGCTTCGCAATTTATTGCATCTGGCTCTAGCTTGACCTGTGCACAACTTAAGCCTATAGCATCACTCATTGTCAACAAGAGCATATTCATGCTTCAAGTTATCTTTGTATGTGACTCCAATAAAGTACTCTAGCTCCTAGCATCTAGTTATCTACAACAAATCCAATGTATAATTCCTATAAGGCAATGCACTTCCCCCTGTAGTCCTGCCATTCCATGTATCTCAAACTTCCTAGCTCCTTCACGTCAAATACACTAGCTAAGGACATCTTCAAGTGAATATACCTCCATTGTCATATCCATTCATAACAATGTTTTTAAAAATGATATCTTGTCGCCCATGTGTCAAACACAGTGTGTGATTTGTTTGGCATGATGGTAGACAAAAAGATCAGCTGCAAATACAAAAAGGAACCTGCAAGATTAAAAATATGCAGAAAGGTTGCAATAGAAACATACCCCAAGCGTGTGGTGCTATAGCCTTCCTCCTGAGTGGCTTCTTTATACGGGCAGACTCTGTAATTGTACCTGAACCAAAATTTTCATCAGCCAAAAGTGAGAAAAAAATGAAACTACCAAAAGCAGTCTAAATGCTTTGAAAACGAAAAATAAAGCAGTAGGGACATATAATGTAACTTGTTCTGCTTGCTCTCGAAACAGCGATCATAGAATGAATAGAACTCCTTCTCTGGACCTGTAATACTCAACTTCAGTTTTTTTTCACACCAATTCAAGCTAACTCATTACACTCTAATTCAATGGCTACAATACTGACAAATGTTATCAACACCATACTGACCAAAATCATGTTTCAGCTTCTGCTTCAAACTTGATATTCTTGACTGTAATTTAGATAATTTGGAACTTGACTCATCATACTCCTTGCGCACTCGAGCGGCATCTTAAGAAAACAATAACAATGGCATAAGCTGTATATATACATATTTATAATGCGTATCAGAGCACTATGCATACCTGACTGGTTCACTGGAGTCTGAAATAAATTAACAGCTTGAAAAATGTTTCGCACAGTCTTCTGTATTTTCTCTAACCAAGAAGGATTGTTTGCTATATTGTCATCTGGAATTTAATTGAAGTTATCTTATCACAAGTCCAGCTGTATAAAAACATTTATACAACAAATCTAAATCCTACACCGTTACAAACCTGACAAATCAGAAGCAATATCATTGTCGGAAACGTAGGAGGAGCTAAGGTCGTCATGCTCATCATGAAAGCCTTCATCCGTTTCATCTTCTACATCAATGTCATCATATTTGTGGTCTTCATCATCCGTTTCAGACACATAACCTTCAGATTCCTCATGATTTGTTTCCTGTGGAGGATCTTCATTATCTTCATCAACCTTATTAACTGCTGCATCAGCTTCTGCACTTTGCTTATCAGGAACTTCTCCTGTCCAACGAGAAGCAACAAGCCGACCTAACTCTTCCTTTGACAGTCCCTCAGTACTTTCAGGTACAGCATTTCCCTACATATGTGGCATGAAGGGAACATATGTGGACGGTGTTAAGAGAAAGCAAGCATACAAAGTGTTAGACAAATGCAAAGATGTCAGAATTAAGGAACAAACAAGGAAAAGACGTGGCACTTCAAGAAAATTAGCCATTCAAATGAGGAAAAAAGATCTCCTTAGATAGAAGAAAATAAATTATAATTGTCAAGGCTTCTAAAATATAAGTGTAAAATTGTCAATTCAATATCAACATGAATGCAATGGATAAATATATTTGTTCTGTCATGCACAATCTTCCTAGGTTAAAAATATGCTTGCCATTGCCCGACACTATTATTAAGGAAATGTTGGCTACATCACACAAGGTTCATAATTAATCAAAACATTTTTAGACCACTTTGCAAACAGTAAGCTCGCTTGCCGTGAGGTCTGAGATCGTGAGTTCGGATTAGTCTCTTTGCAAAAAGCAGGTGTAAGACTGCCTAGTATATTCCCTTTCCTAACACCCTCACTAAGTGAGGACTAGAACTGGGTTGACCCTTTTAATAATATTTAGTGTTAATGTCATTTTATGCAGGCCGTGGCGGTGGCTTTAAGTACGAGCAAGCCAAGAATAGCCAGTATAGTAAATTTGCAAAACAATTGTGCAAATTAGACTTTCTAAACTAAATTCCAAACAGCAAAGGGGAGTATTCCCCGTATTTACTAGTTTGACGGTAAAATAGTTTCCAAATGTAATCAAGCGGCCTGTATATAAAATTTTCAATCAATCACTCCCTTTCTCACAATTGCATAAAACAACAACATAAAAAAAGTCGTTTATTAACTCTTGAAATTATGAAAACCCAGATAAATTCATAAGGAAAATATTGTCACCAAAATAATGTGACCATTAGAATCAGAAATCCGTACAATTGCACCAGCACCTAAAGAGTGCAAATATTCAATATGGAGATATCATTTAAAATAATAAAAGAAGGTAAAGAACACCATCTGGAATGAGTTATTATAATTCAAGCCACATTATATGATAAGATAAAGCTCCGAATATAACTGATAAAAGTTCATTCACGCCTATGAGTTGGTTAATGATTGTTTCAATACATATTCAATCCTAAAATAAGGGAAAAGATCTTTACAATTTAAGATGAGTCATTAACTAACTAATATTAACTTTGAACCAGTTCTTTCATCTTTCTAGCCAGCAACAATACCAAGAACAGTGTAATAAAGTGAAAACTGCTGAGGAACTAACGGATGGAAGAACTATTAATCAAATTATGGAAGTTGGGATGTGTTGATGCAGATTGGGTAGGAACACCAACCAATGATCAATTCACAATTGGTTACTATGTATTTCTTGAAGGAAAATGTCGCTTGGAAAATCAAGAAACAATATGTGACAAAACTTAAGCCATTATAACTGAATAATGTGGCATGTAATCAGCAACATGTGAACTTATGTGGATAAAACAATTACTACAGGACTTCCATTCAACAATCTTGACCAAATGACACTAAAGAATGAAAAATCAAACTACCATACACCTTGATTCTAATCCTGTCATTCATGGAGGGACCAAAAACATTGAAATTAATTGCCATTTCATCAGAGAAAGGTCTAGCATATTCCCTACATTTCCAACAAACTCGGTGCAAATTTCATACATTTTACATTATATATTGATTGATGATAATTTAATCATACTTGCTTTCAAACTGCTGTAATTTTATCATATTAACTTGAACTATTAAAATTTATGCTTCATAAAATTTTATTTTCAAGTTTCAAGCCCCATAAAAAAATTTGCCTCCATGTTTGCATAACAAGAGAAGCCACTTCAGTTACTATGAATTTAGAAAAATAAAGATCACAATCTACAGAACTTTTATTCACCTCTTCCACTCCAGTATGTGAAGAGCTTTCACTTCCAGGACTAGTAGGAGCTCCATTATCATGACCAAGTGCATCCGCCAACTCCGGATCCAGATCCTTTTCCGCATCCTACATAAATGGGAATAAAGGATACATAACATATCAGCAACTGTAACCAGAAAGAAGAGTTGGTAAATGAATGAAGTGGTAAAAGAGTTGAAAACAATCAAGAACTACACTGAAGGGCGAAAAGAAAGTACTGCAATATGATGACTGGAAAGTGAACCTTTATTTTCAAAAAACACTTTGGACAAGCTAAGATGTTCATGAAAGATCATGATGATTTATACCATATAGTGCATCCTCTTGACACACTAATTACCAAGTTAATCTGCTCACAAGTAAAATGTATTTGTTCAGAACACCAGATTCTGAATGGAAAAAACCTTAATTTCATGTATAGGAGAATCATTGACAAAGTCACTTCCATCATGAGTTCTAGCCACATCATTGTCTTTGCCATCAGATTGCTCCACAGTTTCACTTCTTTGCTGTGTATCTTCTCCATCCAATTTAGATTTCTCTTCAATAGCTTTCTCATCAGCCTCCTTTTTCTGCTTCTCTTCTTTTTCCTTCTCAGCCTCCTTTTTCTGCTTCTCTTCTTTTTCCTTCCGCAGTCTTTCCTTCTCCTCAGCCTTTTCTATCCGTTCTTTATGCTCTGCAAATGAGGTGTAACGACAGTAGAATTAATTGATAATGTCAATAACATTGCAAAAGAAACTTCTTACAACATATAATGTTTACCATATTAACAAAAGAAATCTTTCTATTCTATTTCCAATTTTTCATACTCTCCAGTAAAGGTGATCTTCATGATCAAATTCTGATACGAAAACAAATTATTCAGAAACAGCATGATGCTATCTTTACACCAGTATGTAAGATTATCCTCTTAAATATGCCTTTGTATCAATTACCCCATATTCAAGCTTTGTCTGACATGACAATCTAAATACCTTAAATGTATAAGCAGGAGATGAAAAAAGTAGAATTCTTGAATTATTTGCCTGCAAGGTTGAAGAAACTGGCATAACAAACACACCAAAATATAATTTGGGTCAAAAAACACAACAAGTTCCAGTGGTGACACATTCCTCCCATTATCCAAATCAATACCAATGTAGAAACGAAAGTTTAAGATGTAAAAGTTATACAATAAAAAGCTTTCACAAGAATAAGAGGAAACAAGGAAGCAATACCCTTCAGCTGTTGCACAATCCCTTTAAGCGTACTTTCTTCTTTTCTTAACTTGGAAAGTTCTGCCTCATCTCTTGCTAGAGCTAGTTGTGCTTGCTCAAATTCTTGTTTTCGCAACAAGATACCTTCTTCATAAGTAACAATCTTTTTTTTCAGTTTATCTCGAGCAACTTTCCCAGCCTCCCAGCAATTATTTGAGCATTTTACTTTGCCATCATATTCATCACTTCCATCACAGCAATCTACAAATAGTAAAAAGAAACCAAACTACTTCAGAATAAATGATATCCACCCAGTAGAAGCATCCAAACAATAAAATATTGTAATTTCTCAGATAAAAAATTCATACACACATAATCGGTATTTTGATATCCTGTTAATTTTAAACATGAACCCACTCATGACATTACTTAAGTTTGGATTTTTTTTTCTGTTAATCATTGTCCATCTTATTCTTATTTTCGAGGTTTGAGGGCTTTCCGGCATGCCATTTTATCTAAGCTAAATAATCAAAAAATTGGTTTGCACACAATTTCAGGTTCTACATAGCCGAGGAATATAAAAGATAGTAAAGGAATAATCTCTAAACAATTTAGGACGGTCTTCCAGCTAAACAACCCAACTGACCTATTACTATTAGGCCAAATTAGGGAGAAATTGATCCATCTACCTAACTAGGCCAGGACAGACACAAGGCTGGAACAAGATAACACACAAAAGGTCAGCGTTCCTTTTTGGAGAAACTAGGTGAGGTTCCATACATTGATCAAAATGTGAGAAACAAGTCACACTATTTACAGCAAATGAATAGTTTGGCTTACCATAAATTAAATACTTTATACTGGTATTGATGATAAACCAATTAAATTATCTCCATATACATGCATTGGTCTATCTCAAAAAGAAAAATGAAAAGAAAACATCCAAAGTCAATGCACTAGAATTAGTTTCCCTCACACTTCTCAATGAAAACGTATTCAAGACAAGCATATTAAGCGTTTTAGATAGTTTTACCAAGCATGTTTATAACATTTGCACGCATTCTCTTTAAAAAAGGGTCAACTCAGTTCTAGTTCCCACTTGGTAAGCGTAATCGCAAGTTCTAGTCCCCACATTTGCATGCATTCTATTCATCCAAATCTAAAAGTAATCGCAAAAGAAAGCTAACAGAAAAGGCTAATAACAACCAGTTTGCCAAAACATATCATATAGAGTATGATAATTATACTCACCACATATTCCATCATTCACTCTAGAAGAATTTAGGAAACGGGAAACATGTCCTGAATTCTGACAAAAAAACTTCCCACCAGGACATGCTGAAGTACCTGCACATTACAACTAACAAACATTAAAAAATGTTCATGTGCAGATAAAATAAGGTTCATTCATTTGAATTATGTAAGATCTCATGAATTGCCATAAAAAACGAAACATGTGAGAGACCTGGCTCATCGGTGCCATCAGGGCAGTCACAGAAGTCATCATTAAGCTGAGCTATGGTGAATTTCTTGAATCCATCTTTACATGGAATCAAAGTTGACGACTTGTAATATTGATGATCTACATATATATTCATTCAGATATGATATGAGAAAGAAACCCATTTAGGGAAAATATGAAAAGCTGAAGCAAAAATGCGTAAATGAGAGATGAAGGTGCAGTTTTACCTTGAGGGGCAATTCCAAGGTATTGCTCTCTGGGTTTTAAAGAATGGACCGATTGAGCGTAAAATATAAAGGCAATGAGGAAAAATGCGAGCTTCATCCTCTGCTAAACGCAATGAAATGAAATGAAATGAAATGAATGTATTTTTGGAAGGCGTTCAACACATAAGTGCAGGTAGGGGGAGAAAAAGGCCGCAACCTCCTTTGCCTGCTAATTCTGGGCACCTCAACCCACTGTGCCCCTCAGCTCTCTTTTTTTCTTTATTATTTTCATTTACTTTTTTTTTGTTAATCACCGCCCGGTTTAATCCGGACTTAAGGGGTATGAGTGTTACCCACATAGGTAAGGTTGTCCCCTCTTCCAATGAGAGCGCTTTTCAGGAATCGAACACGCGTTCTCATCCTTACGGGGTTGTAACTCACTTACAAGCAAAAATAACTACCCATTGGTTATTTTTATTTATTTAAGTAGGAATATTATAATTTTGGTTTAAAGGGCAAAAGTTTTCCATCTAATTGTGATGAAGGTGAAAAAATAGGCAGGTAAGACTTTGTGGAGCAAAATTACCTAAGGGTATCTCCAGAGTACTTACCACTCACGCCAACCCGCCAGGTTGACAAACTTATGTATTTATTTGCTCTTAGTGTGATGATGAAGCGATAAAGGATGATGAATGAGAAAGTAAAAAAATTAATGGTGATAGGCACTTTTGCCCCAATTTTGAAATTTGATAGGTAGTTTTGCTTCAAAAGAATTTTTACGTGTATTTTTGCACATTCATGACAATTACAAGGACATTTTTCAACTTTCACCCTATAATTTTAAATCTCTTATAAAATGTTTCTTCCTATAGCTTTCTTCATTTTGTGGTTGTAACCATTGGAGAAACATGTGGTTTCAGGCTTTTAGCCCGTAAGCCACAGTAAGCTCTTCAACATAGAAGTTACAAAGTCCAAGAAGCTCATCAACCGATCTAGTGACATTTTGTTTGTAAGAAACCTATGGAAATGGAAAGATTTTTAAATTCGATTAGGTTCATGTGTTTGTTTGAAAGAATCCTTGCCGATTTCATTTCCTATGTTTACTTAGGGCCCGTTTAGATGCAAGGAAAGACTAGGAGGGAAAGTGAAAGTAAAAGTGAGGGAGAGTAAAGTTTTTCTGGTAATTTACATATATCTCTTTGCCTACAAGTTTTCTCTCTTAATCTCACACTTTTCTTGGGTCTTATCTCTCAATCTCACACTTTTCTTGGGGTCCACAAAATTTACTTTCTCATAATTACCTCTACTTTCCATCTTCACTCATTTACTTTTCATTTCTCCACTTTCATTTCTCACAACCAGATGGACCCTTTCACAAAAAAAAAAACATACGGACCCTTAGGGCTTGTTTGGTTGTTAGAAATCATAGAAAGTAAGTTGAAAATAATTGAAAAGTTAAGGGGTAATATGGTCATTTACATATTTTCCGGGCCCACAAGTTTTCTCTCTCCATCTCACATTTTTACTGGGACCCACAAACTTTACTTTCTAATCATTACCCCTACTTTTCATCTCTTACCCTTTCCATTTGTAATTCTTTACTTTCTTTCTTGCAACCAAACACACTCTTAGAGTCAGTTTGGATGATGGAATTGAGATGATGAAAATGAAATTAGAAATGAGTGTAATGGGTAAAAGATGGAAGGTAGAAGTAATGATGAGATGAAAGGTTTGTGTGACTCAGAAAAAGTGTGTGATATAGAGAGAAAGCTTATATGTCACAGGATATATATAAATTACCATTTTGCATTTCCAATTCCAATTCTATTTTTTCAATTCTTGTCAAACAAATGGTGCCTTCGGGCTAGTTTGGTTGGCAGGAATTGGAATGATGGAAATGGAAATGGAATTGAGTGTAAGAGAGTAAAGATAGAAAGTAGAGGTAAATTAGGTAATGATGGGAAAGTAAAGTTTGTGGGCCAGGAAAAGTGTGAGATGGACAGAGAAAACTTGTGGGTCCCGGGATATATGGAAATTAACAATTTCATTTCTCACCTTCATTTCCATTTACCAATTCAATCCTACCAAACTATTGAGAAACCAAAGTCCCACATTGAATAAATCAACCATAGACTAAGGGTATATATATGAGTTGAGTCTCCACCACATTGGCTTAAGCTTTTGTGGTGGAATGACAACACTCATATAATGTACCCTTAGACTCTAAATCTAATATGGTATCAGAGCAACTTTCCATGCACACTTGTGACATTGAATTTTTGATAGTTACAATCGATTTTAACAACTAACATTTCATTTTAGATAGTTACAATTGATTTTAAAAGACTGCATTCAATTTTAGCTAGTTACATGTGATTTTTACTACTTGTTGCATTTATTAAATTACATTAAAATCTACCATAATGTTTTTCATACAATTATGTCATGGTGCACATGAATTCCCTCCTTATTTCTCCTTCATTTTTGTTTGCTCTATATCTATGGTTATTTACTTTCTGAAAGGTCATTTTAGCTAGTTACATGTAATTTTTACTACTTGTTGCGTTTATTAGATTACATTAAAATCTACCATAATGTTTTCATACAATCATGTCATGGTGCATATGAATTTCCTCCTTATTTCTCCTTCATTTTTGTTTGTTTTATATTTATGGTTAATTACTTTCTTAAAGCTCATTTCATTCATTATTTGGTCATAATAAATACAAATTGTTTAGGGAAAATTAATTTGAGGTCCCCCACAAGGGACTTAATACTAGAAAAGTTCCAAAAGTTGGGAAAATTAATGTAGGGTCTCAAGGGACCTCACTTTAATATACTTGAAAAGTGAAAAGACAGTTTTGCACCTAGCCTATTAACACTTGTCACATGTGTCCAGTAACTTGTCAAAGTGTAACAACTTACTGGGCACGCTTGACAACTCTTTGGGCAAATCTTGACAAGTTACTGGGCACATGTGACAACTAGTTGGGCATGTGTAACAAGTTAATGGCCAATACTCTTAAAGTTAATGGGCAGGGCAAAATGACAAGTTACTGGGCACGGTTGACAACTCTTTGGGCAAACCTTGACAAGTTACTGGGCACATGTGACAAGTGTTAATAGGCTAGGGGCAAAACTGTCTTTTCACTTTTCAAGTATATTAAAGTGAGGTCCCTTAAGACCCTACATTAATTTTCTCAACTTTTGGGACTTTTCTAGTATTAACTACCTTGTGGGGGACCTCAAATTAATTTTCCCAATTATTTATATAATTCAAATTTTGTTCACCTAATAAGTTGAGGTAACATAGATACTCACTTTCTATTAACATAATGCAATTTTACCATTTAATTATATATTTTTATTTCTTTATTATTTTATTGTTTATTTATTAAATATAGGACCGTTTTCTAAAAATGATGATACTTTTAAATTTTCTTTAATATAAATATATTTTGTTAGTCGTGTGATCTATGTAGCCGACCCCACTTAGCTGGGATTAATGCTTTGTTTATTGTTGTTATTGTATAAATATATTTTCTTACATTTTAAAATAATATATTGTGTTAATTATTGATTTTAAATTTAAATATAATTTTAATAATTTTTATCTCACTTAACTCTTACATTATGGACTAGATATAGTATTATGATAATGATGTGATTACTTTTTGAGCGAAGGGGCAAAACTAGCCACCGTAATTTTTTAAATGGACAAGTTTGACACCGTAAATTGGATGGTACAAAACCGGACATTATAAAGCAAAATGGGACAAATTTAGCCACGCCTTTAAGTTGAAGGTGGCCCCACGCCAACACTCACGTCTGTTAGCTTCAACTTAACGGCGTGGCTAAATTTGTCCCATTTTGCTTTATAATGTCCGGTTTTACACCAATCAATTTACAGGTGCCAAAGTTGTCCATTTGGAAAATTACGGTGGCTAGTTTTGCCTCTTCGCCCTTACTTTTTTATTATTTATTGTTTTATTAATACCACATTTTGGATAGATACAAAAATAAAAAGTTTTGTTTTTTGTTTTCTAAGGGTATCCCCACCTCGTGTGGCCGTGTGTCAAGTAAAATTAATCTCTCGTTGATCTGAAGTCTCATATAGGGATAGACAACTGGCCGGATTCGCTCCATTCACAAACGCTAGGAATCGAACCCAACCACTTGTTTAAGGGACGAGAGTACTTACCACTCACGTCAACCTGCCAGGTTAAAATGGTTTTTGTTTTGTTAAGGCTAAAGTATTCTTTTGGTCCCTTATGTTTGCATCAAGTTTCAATTTAGTCCTTTATGTTTAGAAAGTATACTTTTAGTCTTTTTTTGTTAACACCGTTAGTTTAACTTAACGGAAAATGCTAACTTAACAATTTTAGATGATTATTTTATAATGAAATTGGACCGAAAATGATAAATTTTGAAAATATAAGAATATTTACATTCAAATATTTTAATCTGAACATTTTTTCATTATTTAATAACCATCTAAAATTGTTAAGTTATTAACATTTTCCGTTAAGTCAAACTAACGGTGTTAATAAAAAAGGACTAAATGTGTACTTTCCAAACATAAAGGATTAAATTGAAACTTTATGCAAACATAAGGGACCAGAAGTATACTTTAGTCTTTTGTTAATTACCGCCCGGTTTAATCTGGACTCGAGGGGTCTGAGATTCGAACACGCGTTCTCATCCTTTGCAGTCCACTTACCAGCTCAATCAACTACCCGTTAGTTAAAATAAAAAAATAAAATGGTTTTACAAGAGAACCATGTTTATCCAAATATATTCCCCTTTGGGCAAAGGACACGCGTCACTCAGGGTGATAGCTACTTTTGTTTACTTTTGTTGACTTCATGGAAGGAGAAAATCATTACGACATTTCCATGTCTCATTCGGATGCTTTAAAATGATAAAATCTTTTCTTTCTCCTTTCAATTCTTTCTTCCAGCAAAAGAATCTTCATTAGATATAAACAGAGACAAAATACAAAGTAAAATAAGATGTAAAATCCCACACACACAGATACAAAATTAATTAAGACACATAGAAAAGGCAGAGTCAAGTCCAATAATACCCTAAGGTAAAAAAAAGTCCAATAATACCCTAAAACAGTAATCATATCCCTAAGTTACAAATGAAGAGACAAATAAATTGTGTATGCGCATTTGAAAAGAAGAGAAACATTGACGCATCAAAATCAAGAGTTGTGAGTTCAAAGAGCCACCATATCAAATTTATCCTGTTTGATTATTTATGTGTGTAGCTACTAAGAGAGTAAACTCTACACAAAGTCATCATAGTATTATTGATAGGCTGATAAACCACACGATGTCAACTAAAAGATTCTGACCAACATTGCCACTGTAACGCCTGAAAAATTAGATTAAAATGGAGTCGTCATCAAAATTTTCAAAAAGGATAATTTTGGAAAATCAAAATAAGGGGAAAAGACACATAAAGTCTTCCCAATTGGTAAAAGGACAAATGAGGTTGCTAAATTTTGAAAATGACAAGTTGGGTCATAGGAACCTAATACACATTACCAAATTTGGGGAAAAGACTCAAATGCCCTTAAAAACTCACTTTTCACAAATTTGGTAAGTGAATGTTGGTTAGTGAGATATCCTAGTTCTACTTTAAGTGAGTTTTTAAGGGTAGTTGAGTCTTTTCCCCAAATTTGGTAATGTGTATTAGGTGTCTATGACCCAACTTATCCTTTTCACAATTTAGCAACTTTAATTGTCCTTTTACCAATTGAGAAAACTTTATGTGTCTTTTTCTCTTAAAATAATAATGGTCTTTAAAAACCAAATAAAGTTTGGGGAAGATGTTCGGCACCCACGACATTAGTTCAAGAGAACGGTTATACTAAGTTACTTATTTCAAAATAAATATGACTTTAATTTTAATTTATTTTAATAAATAAAAAACATCAATATATACAAAAAATAAAAATAAAAAAGAAAAAATAAAAAAAATAATATTCACATGTTTGAACTTGACCTAGGATTTAACCTAGTACCTACATACCTTTAAGTGTTCAAAGCCCACGTAGTTCGAGTAGAAATGCATGTCACTTGTTTTGTATTTTTTAGGGAAAATATTTATTTGAATTTTTAGGAAAAACATTTAGTAAAGGTTTGTGTTTTTTATTATGAAAACATGGTTTATTTTTATTTTGAACAAGGTTTTCAAGAGAATTTCGCATTAGACTTTCTGAGGAGGTTATCATAATCTCACACGAAAGAATAACCAATTTTCGCATGTGGATCGGACATTATAAAAACTGTCACACAGTATGAAAACCATTTTGAAAACAATGTACAATTTTATTTGAAAATGAAGGTTTATTGAAAGAATTTGGATTAAACTTCTTGAGGAGATCAGATTCTCAACTCTCACATTAAAGAATAATCAATTTTTAACCCGAGAAGGTTTTAAAATCCTTACACGGTATAAAAATTGTTAATGATGGAGAAGCATTGACGTTGGGTATGGAGAAGCATTAAATCTCCCAGGCCAGCTGTCTCACCCTTTGAGGTGCCTACAAATCCGTGGGGATTAGTCTCTTACTTGTCAAGTAAGGAAATACCTTGATCATGGATAAAAAAAATCCTTACACGGTATAAACACCACTCTTAAAGTGATCTTATTCATGATAAGAACATGAATAAACACTATAATTTAAATAAGATCGTGAAACAAAAAGATGATGTGTCTAGAGCTTTTTTAAGAGTGCCTCCATCTTATGGAGATGTTCATTGGCACAATAAGATGATGTGTGGCTCCTTACTCATGGAAGATCGTGCATAGAGTTAAGCTGATGAAAGCAAAGCAAATAGTAGAGACAGTCGCTTGCCATTCAGATGATGCATATACCTAGGCATCGTTATAAATAATGCAGCAACAAGTGGGTGTATGTAGTCTCCTTGGACATACTTCAGGGAGCAGATTGGGTGAAATAGACTCTAATATAATACACTAGTTTGGTCAAGATTTCACAGAAAATAAGCCTCTAAAAAACTAGAGAATGTAATCATACCCCTAGCCATTCTCCATTCCATGCATAATTCTTCCTTCATTTACTACTTCTCTGTAGGGGATTTTTTTTAATTATTACTCTTTCTTAATTTTTAGAAGCTACAAATAATTGAATTATATAAATTAGTTGATAACAAATTAACATGTATAAAACTAAACACATTATTTGATAAAAATCCTTATTTATGGAGTGAGTGAGTGAGTGAGTGAACAAATTGTTGATTAATGAGTACAATAAAATTCAAAAATGTTTCCCTTAATTTGGTCTTATAAATAGGTAATTTTCAACATGTTTCACTTACATGAGAATACTCTTCTAGAACCTAGGATTTAACCAATATGATGAATGATTCCTAAATGATAATTAATTAATTTGATTGACAAGATTTTGCCCTAATGAAAATAAAACTACTTACGCTTGAAGTAAAACAAACAGAAAACAAAAAATAACCTACTTCACGAAATAGGAAACTAAAAGTCTTCTAGAACAAGCAATGACCAATAATAAAGGCCTTATTTGATGGAAATAAACTTAGGAAAGGACTTAGTGTTCAAACACACATACAATTGCACGTGCATTCAACATATATACTATAAATCCAAATAAATGTAAATGAGATATAAATGAATTTCATTATTGTATAATATCAAAATAATTATTGAGTTCATACACATAAAAGAACTTCGCTTGATTACATGCATGACCATGAAAACCATAGTAATAGATTGTTCCAACACACACCTATCAAACAATATGAATTGAAATACATATATGAATTGGAAAATTGAAACTAAATAAATCCTCCTTGAAGAACTAGAATCTTTGGTTTTCTTCATCTCTCGGATTCCTTACAAGAGATTTATAGCCGCTCTTCGAACAAAGCATGAACATGCGATCAATCATCAATGGTTGCAGATGTCATGAAATAGATGGTTGAAGGTTGAATTTGATGATGGACAATTAAGGTTGGGGTGAATTTTTGTGCTAGATCTTTGAGAGATGAGGGAATCATGTGGTGGATGAAGAATGGAAAAAGGGTGAAGAGAATTGGAGAATTTAGTGTAGTAGAATTGCTTGGAGAGTGATAGAAGGTGTATGATTTCCGTGTCTCTACACTACAAGAAATTTGTCCCCTAGTCACGCATGAAAATGGTATGTAGTCACGTTTTTCTTAGCAACAAAGTAGGTAAGTGGCGTTTTTGACATACGTGATTATCTTGATCGTAACTAAATGCTTGTCACGCCGTTTTTTCGCGCCAAAAACGTGACAAAATATAAATATTAAAAAATTACCTGTCGCGCCATAATATGCGACAAGTATGAAAAGAGATGTCGCGCCCTTTTACGCGACATCATGTACAGAGTAAAAAAAATAAACCAGCAGCTTGTCCAGGAAGCCTTATGAATCTTCCTGGACAAGCCGCTGGTCAAAAGGAAGTAGAAAAATAAGATAGTTATTAGGAAGAAAGAGGGGGTGTTTGAATTAGGAGGGGTAAAGGAGAAAATAATGAAAAATTAATATGAGAGAAAATAATGAAAGAGGGAGTATTATAGTGAATTAAAAAAATTGATTTATAACAAATGAGGGAAAAAAATTTTGGCCAATTCACTACGACAGATTACCCCTTTTACATGCGCTTATTTTGGGCTCTACATACGCTTTATAAGCGCATGAAGAGGGGGGCGCTGGTAAAGGCTCTACATGCGCTTGTAAAAAGCGCATGTAGATGTGCCTCTACCTGCGCTTTAAGCGCATGTAGAGGTATACGTTATCTTTACATGCGTTTTTTACCGTTCTTTTTTAAGCGCATGTAAAACTGCGCTGGTATAGGTGTAATTTGTAGTAGTGCAAATGAAAAAAAAACAAAGTATGAGAGAATGATAAAATGTAACCATAAATTGTGGAGACTTTTAAATGATGAACCTGCAAAAAATAGTATAATTAGTTAAATGAGAAATATAAGGAATGGAAGTGAGGAGGAATAAAATAAGAGAGTAGAGAAGGAGGAGAAAAGAAAGTGAGGAGAGAGTAGGAAAAAATAAGGTGGGGGAGGAAGAAATGTAAGAGGAGTGGAGTTTATATAGGGAGAAAGCGGGGATGGAGGGAAAATTTGAAATTTAAATTCTACTCGCGGCGCGACATACAATAAAATATAGTAGTTAAATATTCATACATGTCAGGATTTTAAGGGCGTGACAAATGAAAAAAGAATATTTTAGTGTGCAGCTCGGGTTTTATGAAGATATTTTTGTTGTGACAAAGGCCCTTTTTGGCACGACAAAGTTTCTAAAGTTCAAAAAAAAAAAGAAAATTGTGTCACCTTTGTTGTGTCCGCGACTTTCCATGCGTGACTAGGGGACAAATTTCTTGTAGTGCTACTTCCCTATATATAGAATTCGAGTGAGTAGTTCAAGAAGGTCTGAAATTCCCCAAATTGAGAGCTAAATTTGAATGACAATAGGTTGGGTTGTAAGAATTTCTAAAAGAGAGTAAATTTTTTCTAAAATTGATAAAGATTGAATCTTGCAAGGCAAGGTATAATTGATATTTTCCCATCCTATTTGACCTAGGAATCCTTGGGGAAGTAGAAATGAGTGTTTGTGAGGGTTTAGGAAGGCGCCAATTGATTTTTGGGCACATAATATGTCTTTTACGAAGCTAAAATGTATCAATTTTTCGCGAATGACACTGAGCCATAACCTTTGAATTCAAGCCTTCTGTTGTGTGTTTGTGATGGTTCGAATTGGGTGCTTGCAACCCATCTATCCCCTATGATTTCATTCCTAGCAAGGCTAAGAGAAAATCTGTGATTTTTAGTCATTATTATTATTGTTATTATTATTGTTATTCAAGTGGTTCTATCTATTATTGATATTAGTATAATACTAGTATTATTTTTATTTTTTATTACTAATTTAGTCATAGTCGGACCACTAAATCCCAAATCAATGTCATGATTAAATTAATAAAGAATTCAATTTAGCATGCATAACATTTTCTAACTCCTATTGTTCAGTTTGAGTTACTACTTTGATATTCATTATTTTCCCCATACAGTGAACCACTTTACAATACGTCTAAGGGCAATTGGCAAATGGAATACAACTTAATTACAATTATTTGGCTTAAAAAATGGCCAAAATAAATCATTAGTTGCTTTTGTTATTAGCCAATATTACCACATTTCTTCAAAATTCATATTTTAAAAGTATGTACAAAGATCCATTAAGTTATCAGAAAATATATTAATATTTCGTCTTTCCAAGGAATCATTAAAGTTTCAAATTTAATTATGCGCATCAGCTAGCTAGCTTCTTTCAATATCATATTCATAATTACCAGAAAAATAGATTAGAATGGCTGCTGACTTCCCAATCATTTGGAATATGGGCACGCATTATCCAGAATGAAAATTCAATTATTTGAGATATGCGTGTGTATATTTAATTATGAAAAATAATTATAAAAGGACTCTGCTGGTAATATTCCTGAGGATGGAGACGCGGTAGGGTTTATTCAACGAATCTTGGACATTAGGTCTAGGTGGATGAGACGTGGGAATCTCATCCTCACTTTCTACACTCGGATAATCTCAACCAATTGTTGTTGTTATTATTAATCATAAAAAAAGAATTCACATTTTGAAGACAATCTAATTTTTCTAATTTCATTTATAAACTAAAATGAAAAACAAAAACTGTGTCGACCTACCTACGCTATTCCCATCCTCTTCATTGTATTTGTACCTATTCTGTTAACTTAACCTCTTCATTTGTAACAAATGATTTGCATAAATACATTTACTCATCTGACAAAAAAAATACATGTAAATCATGCCTTGGGAGTGAGTGCCAAAAAAAAACAGAAAATGAAACTAGCTAAGTGTGAATGCATGAATGTCATCTTCCTCGTTTACTATATTATTGTCAGTTTCTCTCTCATTTATATATTCTATATTTTGCCATCATGTTCTCATTAATGCTCAAATTTAGCATGGTCAAATTATTACCAATTTAATGTCAAATACCAGTAACTTTATGACAGACAAACATATTTACAAACATACATGAATCTGAACACAATAAGTAGATAAGTATGAGACCTTCCAATATCCGAATCTACACACACAAATATATAAATATCTCACCAACGAATAAAGAAATCCAGTGTTTCTAGCCGCTAGTATATTCTATTTTATTTTCTTTAAGATGGGCCCCTTTATGGGATGACGCATAATACTTACTTACTAGGAATAGCCAAAGTCGTACCATAAACCAATCAAACCAAAGCAGCTCCACAAAACGACAAAATATCTCAACGATAAAAGCAACTTCCATCTCCATGCCAACATTTCAAACACCCTTCATTTCTCTCAACCCTTCTTCAACATATTATTCCTTCTTCTGTTTGATTGATATTTTGTCTTTCAAAAACATAAAACAAAAAAGAATTTCAAGTTTCAATGGAAGCTGGATCAACAAGAGGGTCTGATCTTCCCCCAGGCTTCAGATTCCACCCCACTGATGAAGAACTAATCGTTCATTACCTTTGTAACCAAGCCACTTCAAAGCCTTGCCCTGCTTCAATTATCCCTGAAGTTGATATATACAAGTTTGATCCATGGCAATTACCTGGTACATATTTCAATAGTCCTAGTTTCACTATCAACTTTGTGATTGCATATATTTATGCATATATTTCGTATTTTGTTATGTTTTTTAACATGTGTTCTATGTTTCTTATTGGGCTGATTATTATTGTTGGGCTGAAATGCAGAGAAGGCAGTGTTTGGGGAGAATGAGTGGTATTTCTTTACGCCAAGGGATAGGAAGTACCCAAATGGTGTGAGGCCAAACAGGGCCACTGTGTCTGGGTACTGGAAGGCCACTGGTACGGATAAGGCAATTTATAGTGGGGCCAAGCACATTGGGGTGAAGAAAGCTTTGGTGTTTTACAAAGGGAGGCCACCAAAAGGTGTCAAAACTGATTGGATCATGCATGAGTATCGTCTCATTGGTTCTCCAAGACGAGCCAATAAGCATATTGGATCCATGAGAGTAAGCCCCCTTTGATCCATCAACTCAAATATTCTGTATATTTTAAATTTAAGGTCTGATTTTATCCCAAAGGTTTTTTGGGTAGGACACGTGGCCATTAGAAGTTTTTAATTTGAGGTGTGATAATAAGGAGCAATGAAGCCAAGTTTTTTAAGGAATAGGGTGATTTTATTTTTGGACAGATATCCCCAAAAACTTCTAGGCCCATAACTCCTATCCTATGCCTAAAATTGTAGGGGTAAAATTGGACATTAGCTTTATTTCTTATTAGATGATTTTAGAAACTTGTTATGATTTGATTGAAACTTACCCTTTTGTTGTGTGGTTTTGGATCAGTTGGATGACTGGGTGCTGTGTAGGATTTACAAGAAGAGGAACATGGCAAAATCAATGGACCTAAAAGAGGAAGTAATAATGGAGGAAGAATTGTACCTAAATCCTGAAATGAACAATGTATTAGAAGAAAATAATAAGACCAATCTTATCACAGAACAGCAGCAACAACAAATGGTGAAATTCCCAAGGACTATTTCACTTACTCATCTTCTGGAAATGGACTCATACTTGGCCCCAATCTCACACCTTTTATCTGATGCTTCCTATAATTCAACCTTTGATTATCAGATCAATACTGCTCATAATAATGCTGGAAATATAATAGACCCATTTGCAAAACCTCAAGTATTTGAGGTCCCAGATCAGTACTATGCCACGTCATCATCAACCAGCCAGCATTTGTGAACCAGATATGTGTGAATGATATGTGATTAGATGATGAACCAACGATGAAGAAGTAGTTAGGTTCAGAAAAAGACAAGAAAAAATCGTCACTCAATTATAATAATCACAAGATTCTTTTTCTGGAAAAATCTATTACGACATTCTCTTTTTAGATTACTGACATATAATCTGATAGCTTTAGAGCATAATTGTTTATACCATATTTTATAATGTTAATCATATTACAAATGTGGAATTAATTGCTTTTCTTTTTCTATGATACAGCACGCCTTCAACCATTTCAGCTTATATTATTATATGGTTATTTATTCTTTAAGAATAAGAAGCTTTTGCGAATGGTAAGTGGTAAGTACTCTCGTCCCTTAAACAAATGGTTGGGGGTTCGAACCCCAGCTCTTGCGAATGGAGTAAATTCACAGGCCAGCTGTCTACCCCTATATGGGACTTCAGAACAGCGAGGGATTAGTCTCACTTGACACGCGGGTGAGATATCCCTTGAGTAATAATAAAAAGAAGCTTTTGAATTTATCGGAACAGATGTGGAATGTTTGAATAAGTAGTTTGATTCAAAACAAACTCTAAAAAAACCATCCCACTTCAATATTATAAGAAAAAAGAAATAAACAGATCATTGCTGAGATCATATATTTTGGAACTTTGTGAAGCCAAACAAGGCCCGCACTGACTTCAATTTGTGTTCATATTTTAATTACAATAGTAACAATAACAATATAGCCCATATTGTGGTAAAGCAGGATATAATTGGCAACACAAGTCAATAATTGAGACCAAAGAGTTAATTTAATTAGTCTTTTTTTTGAACTAATTTAATTAGTCCGTGCATTGTACCCTCTGTTGCTTATCCAAATTGTGACCTAGCCGTGTGGAAAGCATTTAAGTTGACGTGTTAAGAATGCTGTCTCAATGCATATTATGCGTGCTTGCCTGCTTGGAATTTTGTTTTTTATTGTCATTGACTCTATGCGGTTGCATAGATGTTGCCATTTTTTTATACTCTTACAATCCAGAAAGTAAATGCAAGATAACTATTTTATAACTATTTGAAAATATAATTAAATTATTTATTCATATATAATATATGAGGGCGATTCCCTAAAAACCGATACTCAGCAACTACTATTATTAGAAAACCTGTCAAATAATTTATATATATATATATATATATTAAGAAGTAAACAACGCCTTTTTTTTAGATGATATTATTATCAGATATCCAACACCAATGGATCCTTACATAAGTAGACTAAGTAATACCCCCACCGGTCCTAAATATAAGACCTAATTGATTTTTTTGAAAAATCCTTAAAAAAAGCAAAAATAAGTTATTTATAAATTGCTTTACCTAATTTTTTCCCTTAAACTAGTTTATTTTACTTATAAACTAATGGATAATCTAAAAATATATCAAATATGTCATGATTTAATACACTATTTTGCAACCTTAACCTTTTCAAAAAAAAGTTATCTAGGTCCTATATTTAGGACCGGGACGTAGTATAATATTTGTAATAGGGAAAACTTGAGAAAAGTTAGTGGGTGGGTCTAAAAATCAATGATAATGTTATGATCAAGTAAGGTATCCTTACACGTTTGTAAGTTTTTAACTGATATGTTTGTATGCTAATAATAGGTATGCGATTAACAAACAGGAAACTTATATTCCTTTTATTTTTTCGATATTTCTGTCCTAAATACTGATAGTAAATAGTACTTCATTAAATCATTAATTAATGTAGGATGTAGGATTGGGTTGGGAAGTTGATCTTATCTTTTTTATCTTTTGTTTGTTTTTCTCCAACTAACCCTCATTTATGCTCTAACGACAATAATAAGGTATGGGAATGAATATGGGTACATAAATGTGTAAAACTTTATATACATGGTAAATTGTAAAAGAAACATCCAGCGCCCAACACGGTGAAACTTTTAATTAGGGTGGAAAAATATATAGTAAACAAAAATGGACACCTCATCTCGTTTTTCTTTACTCTCATGGTCGTGTGTGCCTTTTTTACGATTAACCATATTGATGGGGATGCCCTTTATACAATTTAACATGATTTTGGTGCCCTATTTTGGTTTAACATGTATTGTTTTGTACCCTCCCTCAAAATTATCATTGTGATGAGTGCCTCTTTTACAAATTACCATGTAATATATTTGTACATTATTCAACCAAAGATAATTAAGGAAGATTATAATGTCCCAAAAGTATGTGCAATTTATCATGTATATATTTGCACATTGGCTCCAATTTGTCCTAAACGTATGCACGAAAGATTGCATATGTCTCTCAAGTATGTACAAAAGGTCATATCTATCCTGAAAGTATGTATTAAGGATCATATTTACCCTTGAAGTATACACGCAAGTTCATATTTAATTTGGCCGTCAATATTTTAATTGTAAAGGGCAAATATAATCCTCATGCATATTTCTGAGGCAAATATGAACCCAAAAATACTTCAGGGTAAGCTATGACCAGCATGCATACTTCAGGGCAAATATGACTCTTAGCCTTATATTATAAGGGTTATATTATAATTATAACTTATGAACAAGTTCTTATTTCCTTCAGTTAAAAAAAGCAAGTTCGTTCTTATTTATTTTCCACCTATAGCTTCATAATCAATGCAATCTTTTCTAAATTCATTTGTACCGGCGGCTTGTTTTTCATAAATTTTTAATTTTATTTTTCATATTATCCAAGTCTGCTGATTTCTTCAACGGTACATTTTAAAATCAAGCTCTAATGAATTATTTACTATATGACTAACTTTATTTGAATTCCAACAAATGAGAAGCATGAAGGTGCTGCATGCTAACTTAAAATACACGACTGTACTACTATTAATTGTCAAGTTGATGAGTTCCAACCAAGAAGTAGATGTGGAGAGACCTAATCAATTTCTTAAGTGTCAGCCAAAAAAAGTAGCAGTTATATTATGCATTTTCTAATAGACTTTGAGGCTATATTAGAAGATTTTGATGAATCCTATAGCACAACAAGAGAATTATTGACCAAGTAACCACCTCCAATTTTAATGCATTTAAAACAAAGGGTTAAAGTGAGAGTTTGTGGATACATGTGTGTATCAGTTTATACATGAGTGAGTTGGAAGAAACTAATATGTGTGTGTGTGGTAGAAAATTAGTTGAATTAATCATTTGGAAGAAAGTAAGAAAATTAGTTAAATTAATTATTTGTTAGTTCCCTAATTATTTGTTAATTATTTGCATAAGAAACTAGCTACTGTTTTAATTTAAATGTCAAGTGAGCAACATAGGTTTGTTGTCATTATATCATTACATGTTCCAAAATTGATACCAGATATGTGAATGGTTTAAACACTAATGTGACCTTATAGTAATTCTTCAAAAAAGCACTTCTCTTGTTTTAAATATAAGATCTATTTGAGGACGTCAGTTTGATCCTAAATACAAGACATCTTTCTAATTTATTTTTTTCCATTTTCCCCAAATTATTCCTGCTATGTTCCTCAATAATAGACACATAAAAGAGTGGGTGTGAATAAAGTTAGAAAGTGAGGATCAATTATTAATATAATGTAATTTTAACTAATTTAATTAACAAACTTAATATAATCAAATTATGTAGTTAGATCTTATATTTATAACCGGAGAGAGTACTACTATAAGAGCTAGTTAGAAGTGATTTGGGAATTAAATGAGATGTTTTTCATTTCATCTGATCAACTATTATAATTTTCTCCAAAATAATTTGCCATTTGTAATTAGATATCGATAATATATATACATAACTATTTCATAATACACATATGACATATACTATGAAATTCATTAATTTATTTAGTTTTATCAGTCGTTAGGATAAGTCCTTTATTGTTGTATTTAGTTTTATCAGTTCCCCAAATTAGTCTACTAATTCTTGTATGTGTTTGACCTTTTACTAGTTCTTATATCAATAACTACACCAAATCATATTTCTTTACCAACTTTAGAGTTAGGTATGGAGTTGATATATATATTTTTGGGATAATTAATTAGAGGTCTCTCATAAGAGAGTTAATACTGGAAAAATCCCAAAAGTTGAAAATATTAATGTAGGGCCCCAAGGGACCTCACATTAATATATTTGAAAAGTGAAAAGACAATTTTGCCCCTAGCTTAAAAAAAATTTACCTCCTCCCTCACCCACCCCTCACCCACCCCAGGGGTGCGAGGAGGAAGGAGGGGCGGGGGTGGGGGGCCGAAGAGGGAGGGGGAGGGGAGGGGGTGGGGGGCCGAAGAGGGAGGGGAGAGGGGGTGGGGGTGGGGGGCCGAACTGGGAGGGGGGAGGTGGTGGGTGAGGGAGGAGGTAAATTTTTTTTAAGCTAAGGGCAAAATTGTCTTTTCACTTTTCAAATATATTAATGTGAGGTCCCTTGGGACCCTACATTAATATTTTCAACTTTTGAGATTTTTCCAGCATTAACTCCCTTGTGAGGGACCTCTAATTAAATTTCCCTATATTTTTTATTGCAGAAAATAATGTATCATAGGGAAAATTGCGGCGCCTGTTTGACTTGAAAGTTGTAACACTTCCAAGTTCCACCGCTACAGATAAAGCTGGGAACTCGGCAATCGTCAAATATTACTTTACTTGCAAGCGTGCTTCTATTTGTTTTATTGGAGGTTCCGTGAACTACAAGGCAGCAACGAAGAAGAATATTCTACTAGCAACACCACTTTGTCAGTTTAAATTTCATTTTCTTCTTCACATGCTTTTAACACATATATGATGTGAGTTACACTTTCCAAGAAGCAATGCTAAACTAAGTCACTCACACACATGATTTTCAGGCTTTTGATCTTATTTAAGGTCTTTTTCACACCTCTTCAATGATTAAAATTAACGCTCCCTTTAACCTTAAATGAAGTTTAAATCATTTATGTTTCTAAGTTGATTAGATTAAAAATAGGGAAAATAACAAATAAATACCTCCGAATCTCCAAAAGGACACGTAAGGAACTCAAACTTCTAAAAGGACAAGTAAGGAACTCAAATTTCCAAATAGAAAAAATAATAACTGGAACATAGCTATTAACAACTGGAACATAGTGATTAACAATTGCATTGTTCCTTAATTGTCCTTTTGGAATTTAGAGTTCCTTACTTGTACTTTTGGAAGTTTAAGTTCCTTACTTGTCCTTTTATACATTCGAAGGTATTTATTTGTCATTTTCCCTTAAAAATATTAATATGTTAGTAAATATAAAATTACTTTTCTAAAACAACCTAACCATTTTCCTCAATTCCGTCAAGCTATCACTTGATTATTGATAAGAAGGGACCATCATTCATTAACAAAGGCAATTTTTTAAAAAAGGAATATAAAAATTAGAAATAAGTCATATATTAAGGAATAATATCAACTCTCCAAATATGTTTTCTATCAACTATCAAGGAAGAGTAATATATGAGTATAATTAAAAATAGATTGTGACAAAGGTATTAATATGATTTATGAATAATGTAATTAATGCCATTGGCTGCCAAATAACACCAAATATAACTAAGAAGTATCTTCTGTATTGGAGGGCTTGGATTGTCTTTAGGGTCAAATGGTCATGTGTCTCATGATGATGCACACGTAGGCTTACTTTGTATCCATCTAAAGAACTAGTGCTAAATTAAGGGCAGGTCAATAATCAGTGTTACCATAATTAACAAATTTCAAAGTCTTAATATGTTACGAGTCTCATATTGGAACTGTTCCCTTAAATGAGAGGCCTTATAAGTTATTGAGTGAAACTCTAAAATCACCATAGTGCCATAATATTTTCAGTTCTGAACTATTGACCTACCTGTTCATCGAACAGTTATTAACCAACGAGGCACAAACTGAGGAAGAAGCTAAGCAAGTAGTCTCAGCTTATTTTCTTGCCATGCTTTGATGTCAGCTTCTATTTTTTCCTTTACTATTGAATGAAATCCTGGGTATGGCTCATACCCAAAGCTCATAAGAACCTGAAGCAATTGAAGTAATTATACAGTGAATTTCCAGCAGAAGACAACACTCAAGGAAAAATAAGAGGCAAAAAAGGCAACATAACAATGTCAGGGACAAGATTCAAATTATTACAACAATACCTCCAGCAAGACAAAGAAAGGAGCCATTACAAAGGCCTGAACAATGTTATCCAAAAGAGCAGGTGCTCGTTTATGTAACACAAACATTAATCTCTCGGACATTCGTGTGTGGAGGATATATATGTGTGTGTGTTTGATGTTGTGTGACAGCAAGCAGTTTTATAGTGAAGTAAAGCACCTCAAATATTCCGTTTTCTAATAAAGCAACGTACCTCAAATATTCCATGACCAATGAACTGCCCCGTCCAACATACAAGCTGAACAACCAGAACAACCTGGAGGAATGAGGTTACTTATATTATAGTGACATTAAAATGAAAAATATATAAATCCACCTAATCAGTGATCAATTATACGATTTTGAGTGGTATAAGATGAAAAGATTAGAAATCTAGAGAATCAATCAGTCCATTTCATTAATTTTTCTTGAATGCATCCCAGCTTGTATAATAATTTGAAGGATATAATAGATACCAATAAGTTTTAAAGAATTTATAAGGTCTGACTTACCAACTAAGTCAGATCAGATGTGATATTCATCAGTAAAGTACCAAACGTTAGGAAAAGCTTCATGAAAGTTGTAAGGAGTTTTGAAGTACTCCCTCCGTTCCTAAATATAAGATCACTTTGGGGAAGTGGATAAGTTCCTAAATATAAGATCACTTTCTATTTTGTCTCAATTTTGGTCCAAATTACCCCTATACTTCTTAGCTCCCTCACTTCTCTCTCAAATCCCTATTTGTCTTTTAAATTTAAGTGAGACGTATCTTGGGAAGATCATGTAATCCTAATTCATTGGAAAGTCTTCCTTAATCTCTCCAAATTAGCCAAAGTGATCTTATATTTAAGAACGGAGGTAGTATATTACATCAATTTACCTCACTCCAACTCCTAAATCACATTCTAGAATAAGAAACTGTGCTGTCAATAACTGTTATGGCAACCAAAAATATGAGTTATATTGTTTGAATCTTTCAAAGAATTAAATTAATTGTAAAACTGAGGTGGTCTAAACAGATACAATAGGAGAATTATAACTAGGATCCTTAAAAAAAGGCATTATCATTATGATTACAGCTGTAATTATAATAAAATTAAGAAAGCATCAGGAAGACCAAATGCTTGAGCAATTCAACAGAAACTGCTAAAAAAATTACTCTAACTTATGCTTGGATGGGAAGAAAATTAGACGTAAAACATATTAGGAGAGAAAACTCTTATTATTTTGTTTCCCCCATTTTCCTCCTACTTTTCCTCTATTTAAACGTAAAATTACAGGTCGTTAAACTGATATTTCGTTGAGAATCAATTGAACTTATTGTGAGTGCATAGCAAATGAAGAGTCAATGTTTTACACATTCATTTGCAAGCAAATCAAACAGAGCTAAAAAGAGGGGCAAGACCAAAACAGAGTTATCTAAGTAAAATTTCTCCAAACCAATGAGAATTCTTAATCAATAGTTCAGGCTTAAAAAAACAGAATCTCATTAGAGCAGCAATGGAGAAACATGAGCTAGCTGCAAATGAAATGGGAACAAAGCAATGGTTTTCCTCAAGCAATATTACTTCACATCTAAATTACCTAATTTTGGTAGTATATTTTGATCAGGCTATCACCTACATTCATCTCTATTATTATTCCTCTATTCTCAGCAAGACATGAAATGCACTTCATCAGCACAGAATAGGGTTCAGAATGAACCAATGAGCTTCTTCCTAACCCCAATGTTAAGTTCAATCATAAATATTTCTATGATCAAGTTGTATCCCAAGTAATGTGACTTGACTTATAGTCTAAGGATGAATTTCTCTTCTTATAAGGACATTGGGTTTGCCATTAGTAGGAGTAACATTTGGAACCATTACTCAAAATAGCCTTAGAAGTTTCAAAACCTAACTATTTTGGCCTATTCCATTCAAATATCAACTTTGACAGTTAAAAAATCACATTAAACATTAATATTTAACTGGAAAAGTTAATACATTCTGAAATTTTCTAACCAATACTAAAACAAACAAACTTGGACAAAATAGGTCCTTAGCTAAAACTCCTCTGAAAAATTTGTACCTTAATCATAATCTTAATTATAAAGAAACATTCCGAGATGAAGCTTTTTTGAAAGGTATATTCCATAGAGAAAAAAACGCGTGAAAATTGATTTCACATAAAAAAAATATTCCCTCCATTTCTAATATAATATCACTTCTAAATTTCAATTAATTCCTAAATATAAGCAACTTTCTAATTTTTATTAACTTTTTTCAAATAAAGTAGAATAATAATAATAATGTTTATCTATAATAAACAAGCAACCGATAAAGTAAAAATAAATGTATATGGTTAGGATATATTAGTAATATCATGTGATAATAATTACTTTAACTAACATCATTAATCTAATCAAATCAAAAAAATATCTTGTATATGGAAACTGAGGGAGTATAAAAAAGCCCAACAAATTGATTTACCTTCCAAGCCATAGAAAAGCCAAGTAAGCAAGCAAGTAAGCTACTAGCCACCCAACAAATTATACAGAGAAGAGCAGCCAAGGAACCGGCTTTCACATCCAAACTGACATAAAAGATGGCATAAGTCAAGGCAATCATAAACCTGTTGGAAATATTGAGTGGGTGTGTCATAACTCATAAGGAACAAGTCTCATAAGATTTGAGATTGTGTGATTCCAAATTATAAGTGAATTTGGAATATTATATTGGAGAAGAGGAAAAGTTAACTCATACAATAATGACCACAAGAGGGTAAATTCGGATATATTTCCCATCCATTTTTATGAGTTAAATTGTGGATTGAGCACCTTTTTATTAGACCATATTTTGTGAAATATGAAATTAAGTTTTGGGAGAATAACTTCATATATTTCATTAAATATGAAATGCTGATTTTGTGGATCACATCAAATGTGCACATAAAGGCAATAATGATAATTTATAATGGGGTTACGTTTTTGAAGGTTATGGATTTTGAATACTATTTATGCATGTTATTTAATTGTCTTTAATTTCCTAAACACCAAAAACTTTTCTGTTGCCAAATATTATTACCTGTTTTAATAGCTGAAAGAAAAACAGTTCTCTATGCTTTTTATGAGTTTAACATAAAATGTTTTTGGGTATATAAAATGGTGCATCACAGTGGAGTCTAGTGTGTGTGACTCTTTGCTCTTGAGTTAGAGCATTCTTCTTCCTCCTCCTCTTAAATACTTTATGCCTTACTGAGTAAAGATCTTTCGTAGTTCTGTTGATCCTTGCTACTTAGCAAGAAGGATCTGTTTAATGCTGGGGAGAGCCGCGTCCTAAGCTTGCCGGTGGTCGCGGAATACCTCTAAAGTACAGTGTCCTTGAGGATACGACTCAGATCATTTCTATTACTGTGTTCATTGTTTGCAGGCAAGTTGCTGATTGGATATATTAGCATTGGAGAGGAGTAAGAAGATATCTATGGAATATTTGAGGATTTGGGAACTAACGCCAACAATCTTTAGAGCGATCGTGATTGCAGGAACAACTATCAGATCACGTTGTTCCAATCACGTTATTCGTATCATAACTATCAAATCACGCCGTTCCGATCACGCTGTTCCGATCGCGTTATTCAGATCACGTTGTTCAGATCACGCCATTCAGATCACGAATTTTGTATTGTTTGCCAACAATCTTTAGAGGTATTCCTCGTGTTCTTTATCCAATGGAGCCAAACACTGGGATGCAATTCCGGCATGAGTTGATATGGCGTCGGCATATTCATCAAATAAGGAGAACTCTAAACTTTTGTTTTAGTGGTGTTATTTTTGTATTTTCCTATTGTGTAGGAACTATATAATTTGTCTAACATCTCTATTTGTTATTCTGTCCAGGACATTTTTGAGATATGACAATTTGAGATGAAAGAGAATAAACCTTTGGCGATTATGGCTAGAGATGATTTGATGTAAGAATTGAGTCTTACATTTATTTGACATCATCAAGGGACAAAGTTTGAGATTTTATAATGAAGAAGCCAAAATAGGCTACTCCTCATTCCTGTGGGGGATTGGGATGATAATGTGTAAACCTCTAGAAACTGTTTGAAACTAGAGATGATATGTGAATTGAGTTTTAACTCAAAGTGAGATATCCGGATAAAATTACCTTGGCGGTAGACATAAATCTGATAAAGTGTTAAAGCATTGAGTCCATTGTTTTGTATAAACAAAATTGGTTTGTTGGGCATGTGACATATGCTCATAAGGGCTATGGTGAGTGAGAACCAAGAACCACATTTTCCTCTTGAATCGGACTCATTTAAGACTTTTACAAACACTGCATCTTTGGGTGCAAAATCTCAATCATGGGTGATGTGCAATTATGGAGAGATAATTGACACATGATATTTTCCATGGGATAGCAAGATACCATGGTAGATGTTGAATTATTGGGCAAGAAATTTTCTGGATTATTGCTTGGTCCTCTTGAGGTACGCACATGAGATTTACTTAGATAAGATTGTGAGAGTGGTATTAGAAGCTTTTCTTTGATAAAGGAATTGCTGAGAATTTTCTCTGTGCTTAAGCCGAAAAGAAATAAAATTAATTGTTTGAAGAGAAGGTTGATACATATTGCATATGAGGATATATTGTTTATGATTTTACCGAATCATCTTATGTGTCAGCTAACATTAAGGGATTATTATGCTATTTTTCTTTGTGGTTTATTTCCTATCAATGCTGGATTTATTGGATGATTAATTGCATTAGTTATTCAATAAATAAATAAAAAAAATCATTATTGATTAATTGTTGTGAAGGCCTGAAGGGTGATACTCTACTTTAATTTAGAAATGTTATTGAAAAGTTACTAAATATAATTTTAGTAGTCCATTGGAAACTTAAGTATTTGAGCTGGAGTATTGGAAGATTATTTGCTATCTTGTTTTTATATTTCCGTTGGTGGAATTAATTACTTCTTTGGACGTTTATTCTTGTTAACTCTGCTAGCTGTTAGATGAGAAAGTGTTCAATTCTCATCTATTAAATATATTATGTGAATGATTATCAAATTTCTAATTTGAGGGTCAATTTTTATATAGTGTTATAAATATTGGCTGTTATATCATTTTGGGAATAATGAGTATTTCATTGGTAAATTTAATTCCTCTTAATGAGGTTTTATTTTCAAAATTAATTGGTTGATTTTCTTAGAGTGTAGTAGTCACCTAAGAAATTATACGTGTGAAGGGGTCACATTAATTGAAATTTTAATTTAGTCATTGAGGACTTAATTATCATTGAATTGGCAAATCAAAATTATTAAGTGTGAATGAAAAACATCGGTTGCTTGTTAGGAAGACAATATAATAATTGTTTTCTGTGACTTTGATAGTGTTTAAATATAATCTCCATATAATCCCTTGGATTAGTTGGTTTCCTGTGAAATTATATTTAATACATCATGCAATGAAATTTCAATCTAATTGTAGTTTCCTAATTACTAAATATAGTTGAGATATTTAGTACTATATTGTGTGCGATTTTAATGTGATTGAAATCACATGATTACTAAATATAAATGAGATATTTAGTATTATGAAAATTCCTAAAATGTAGGTGTACTTTGAAATATGTTTTGAGACTAAATTGTTATAAACGTCTTAGCAAATATTTGGGTGAAAAGCTGACATTTATTGTCAATGAATTGTGATTGTCAAATGACAATAACCATTGTTAAAATAATAATGACATGGAAATTTTTTGAGATATTTCAAAGTGTGGGGGGTATAATTTAGGATCCCATATGCTCAATTATTGTTTTTGCTAAACACGTTATGTGAAGTGTTTTACTATTCAATTTGGAATTTATAAATTTGTGAGAATTGTTTTTTTGTAATAATGGATTTGATGAATCCTATGCTATATAAAAATTGAGCATATAGAAAACTCTCGTGAGGAGAGTAAAATATTCAAGGTATACCATAAATATTGGTATTATATAAGTGGATTCTCATTGTATGAGATATATACATGGACGTTAAATGAATTTCATGAATTTGTGGGAAAATCCACTAGGTCACAAAATAAATTTTTGTGATGTGTATCCAACACTTAGTGTTGATGTATTATATGTCAAGTTTCTAAATATATGAGATATTTGAAATTGTGGGGGCAAAAATTGTAAATGGCCTTGGAAATTTTGAGATCAAATGGCTAAACATTTGGCAAATAAATTAGTGATGATCCAATATTTAATGTTGATGAGTTGTGATTTCCAAAAATGGCAATAATCATTGTTTGAAAAACAATGTAAATTGTTTGAGGTGTAATATAAGCGCTACTGGAGGCATCTCAATCAATTTTGTGGGGTCAAAATTGACCTATTGCTCCATTAAATAAACCTCGGGAAGAAATATATTAGTCGAGGGGAATGTGACTAAAGCCAACTTGAAATTGACAGCGATGACAACCCAACCTCTGTGATTGGCGATCCCATGAAGGAGGTTCAATGGGTAAGAACAAGTCGTGCGTCAGTTCTGCTAGCACTTAAATAATTTGCTAGTCCATTCCTATGACCCGGAAAAGTGCTATATTGCATTTTTGGTGAAGCTGAGTTTATACTCTTAATGATTTCATAATCCTACGGGATGATGTGCTCATTGCAGGTACATTTAATGAAATCCCCTCTACGAATGTCGGAGTGGGGCCGTCCTATGAAACCTTGGCAAAGTTTCTAGAGCATTCGTTATGCACCAGCCACGCTCATGGCCGGTCTTAACGGGCACAACCGCCGTTAACAGTGGAAATGTGGGGTATAATCTGGCTAATAGTATCTCTAGTGTACGCCAAGAGTTGTGAGTTCATAGTCCATAGGACCACTGACTTCTTTGTATACTAATTATTATTGGTCTAGGTCTAGCTCATAGTCCAGAGGACCACTAGATACAATGGTTATACTCTTGTGTTTCTCAAATAAGGCGTTCCTTTGACACATGTGGGGGATTGTTGGAAATATTGAGTGTGTGTGTCATAAGGAACAAGTCTCATAAGATTTGAGATTGTGTGATTCCAAATTATAAGTGAATTTGGAATATTATATTGGAGAAGAGGAAAAGTTAACTCATACAATAATGGCCACAAGAGGATAAATCCGGATATATTTCCCATCCATTTTTATGAGTTAAATTGTGGATTGAGCACCTTTTTATTAGACCATATTTTGTGAAATATGAAATTAAGTTTTGGGAGAATAACTTTATATATTTCATTAAATATGAAATGCTGATTTTGTGGATCACATCAAATGTGCACATAAAGGCAATAATGATAATTTATAATGGGGTTACGTTTTTGGAAGTTATGGATTTTGAATACTATTTATGCATGTTATTTAATTGTCTTTAATTTCCTAAACACCAAAAACTTTTCTGTTGTCAAATATTATTACCTGTTTTAATAGCTGAAAGAAAAACAGTTCTCTAAGCTTTTTATGAGTTTAACGTAAAATGTTTTTGGGTATATAAAATGGTGCATCACAGTGGAGTCTAGTGTGTGTGACTCTTTGCTCTTGAGTTAGAGCATTCTTCTTCCTCTTCCTCTTAAATACTTTATGCCTTACTGAGTAAAGATCTTCCGTAGTTTTATTGATCCTTGCTACTTAGCAAGAAGGATCTGTTTAATGCTGGGGAGAGCCGCGTCCTAAGCTTGCCGGTGGTCGCGGAATACCTCTACAGTACAGTGTCCTTGAGGATACGACTCAGATCATTTCTATTACTGTGTTCATTGTTTGCAGGAAAGTTGCTGAATGGATATATTAGCATTGGAGAGGAGTAAGAAGATATCTATGGAATATTTGAGGATTTGGGAACTAACGCCAATAATCTTTAGAGCGATCGTGATTGCAGGAACAACTATCAGATCACGCTGTTCCAATCACGTTATTCATATCATAACTATCAGATCACGCCGTTCCGATCACGCTGTTCCGATTACGCTGTTCCGATCGCGTTATTCAGATCACGTTGTTCAGATCACGCCATTCAGATCACGCCGATCAGATCACGCCGTTCAGATCACGAATTTTGTATTGTTTGCCAACAAAACCCAACATTCCAAACCAAAGACACGTGGTAACCCAAGAGGGAAAACTCAAGACTATGGACATTGAAGAAAGGAGGGAGGAAATAGAGAATAAGAAGAGCAGAGAAGAAAATTGGCCAAACGAGAAGCGTGTGGATTGCTATGTTAATGGGGTTGCTGTGATATGCTCCATAGAATGCAAAATGCTTCTCAACGTCCAAAAAACCAGCCTTCGCCATACAAAAGGCCAAGGCCAATAAGGTTTTGAATTGTAGTCTTTTGTGGGAAGAAGAAAATTATGTTATGGCTCATGAACTAATTAATGTGCTTGAAATTGCTCAAATACTCGATGATGAGTGAGGATGAGTTATGCATTGGCTTAGGCTGTGCAGCCTGTGCTTATGTTAGATAATAGGAGTACTCAATAAGCTTTATCTCGGTCGAGTCATGGACACGTGTATGATGAATAGCGGTGGGAATAACTCAACTCAGCTATCGGGGTTTATGGCTTGGATCGTTAAGGTTTTTTTAATGAAAACTGGATATCATTAACTCATAACAAGATTACAAAATATCCTCCAAAACTGGAGGATCACTATCTTTCATCAATCCCACCTGAGGAAGGTCAGGATCATTAAAGTTTTGGATCGATCTCTTTATTTCCAAGCCATATTCATGCATAGACTTTTTCTTTTGACCTATTTTACTTAACAGGTTAGGATCAACCACTAAGGATTGAAAAAGTATTTTTTAACTTACCAGTCTGATTAATTAAGCATTTAAAATAAAACATTATAATATTATAATTAGTTGGCGTTATTTGCTAGTTATTCTTAATATAAAATTACAATTATATCCTCAATTTAGGTTTTATATTACCTCTAATTTTCTGGGCATCTCCATTAAAAAATTGAAACGATGTAGTCACTCATTATTTACCTATATCAACCTTTTATTGTACTATGTTTAATTTATTAAACCTCCTAGGCCAATCTAGGCTACTAGCGAGACTTTTAATAAACCATAGGCCAAGCTCAATGCTCTTTTTAACAAACAAGTTATGCTTACATTATGGTAGTCAGAGTCCAAGTTGACATGAGCTCTACAAAGCATTGTGATGCTTTGAGAAAAAACAAACAAAGAAGATAACGCTTACACGTGGTGCAAAATAAAGGTCAAGACGGGCCCCAAATGCCCAACAAGTTTCACTCATCACACCAAAGCCATCTTCTCCTTTAATTTTATCCAAAACCAAACCATGTCCAGCTTCACTCACACCACTACACTCATCCACGCCCATGTCAAAACCAAACGCCAAAGCACCAATCAATCTTCTTCTTCTTCTTCTTCACATGTACAACATGCACAAAACATAACAAGCAGCAACAGAAGGAAGCTGGTTTCAACCTTCTTGGCCACTTCATTGGCAGCCCTTGCTGGAGCACATGTTGCACCGCCGCCACCGGCGATGGCGCAGAACTGGGGGACCCGCTCCTTCCTCCGAGAGCACTTCTTCGAGCCGGGGTTGTCGGCGGAGGACTCGGTGGCGAGGATAAAGCAGACGGCGGAGGGGCTGCACAGCATGAGGGAGATGCTAGAGAACATGTCATGGAGGTATGTCATTTTCTACATACGTCTCAAGCAGGCCTATCTTGATCAGGACTTGAAAACTGCCATGGCTACATTGCCTCAAGGTCTCCGCAAGGACTATGTTAAGGTTGCCAATGAGTTGGTCGACAACATGGCAGAGGTATGCATCCTTAGCTTGTGATAAATTAATGAACTAAATAATTATTGCTTTCAACTTTTTTTGTTGAATTAAAAACCAAGTTAGACCATTAAATTAAAAAATATATATATGTCACATATAATTATAATTAGACTATATATAGAATAGTTTACAGGTATAATAAATTAAAGTTATAAACAATTGAACATCATTGATTTATCCAAAAGTGTTAAGATGATTTTATCCTTAGGACCGGGGATTGTATGTCTATGTGTGTGTATTTGGTACACAAATTCTCCTAGCATATAGTTGGTATGTGAAAAGAAATGTTAGATTGAGTGTTGTCATTTCATTCTATGCGGCCTGTTTTGGCAGGAGGTGGAAAAGATCAGTAAGTCAAAATTTATTAAGAGTTGAATTTAAAAGATTAGCAAAGTAAAGTTGGAAAGCTTTAGCGAAATAAAAGTGTAACATAATAGCGGGAAAAATTGATTGAATTTTTTTCCCTACAGTACACTTCTTTAAATTTTTTAAAGGGGTCAACATAATATTTAATTTCTATATTTCACTATTATTTTGATATTGGTCCTTATAGTTTGAATGGAGAGGTTTTGTCCTTAATCGTGTTGAATATGATGATGTGAGACTAATATGGTGAGTTATGCTTATGTGGCTTGATTATTGGACAAAGCTCATTGTGATTGAGGTAGCTTGATGTGGATAAATGAAAAAATTAAAGTGAGAAAAATTCATTCCCCTTCCTCTTCTTCGGATGAACTTGTTGTCTGCTTGCTGAAGCAATCAGAAATAGGGTTGGATCTCCATCTAATAACACAGGGAAGGGAGGAATAAACTCAAAGATATAACAGAAACTGGATTTGCCATTTCATTTCCTTTATTATTCATTAACTCTAACTTCTCTAAAATATCCTGCATCGACTATTGATGTCCTCCTGCAACAACAAATTAAAAGTAATTAAACAAGAAGAAGATGTCTGAAGATTACTCACAAACGTAGAAGGAATTCATTCCAGAAATAACTTATTTACCAAACAAAAATGGAAGTGGTATAAGTATTACACGTGAATCGTTAACTGCTTGAGATAAGTGAAAGGATTCACGACTTAGTCTTCTCTAAAATTGTGAATATTGGATGAGGGGAAGAAAGACCATCCGTGCGAGCCCCTACTTATAAATAATCTATAAATTTTGATATTTGTACTTCCATGACAAATATACACTCCTAATTCTTATAATTACTAAACGATTAAATTCATACATCAATTATGAAGAATATCATCAAACTCAAAACGCTCCCCGATTTACCCGCGGAACATTGCGCATCTGATCTTTAATACTCCTTCCGGTCCTAAATATAAGACTTAGTTTACTGTTTTTGAAAATCCTAAAAAAGCAAAATTTAAGTCAATTATAAATTGATTTACTTAATTTTCCCCCTTAAACTAGTTTATTTAACCTATAAACTAATGACTAATCTAAAAATATAACAAATATGTCATAATTTAATAACATATTTTATAACCTTAACATCTCCAAAAAAAAGTCAACTAGGTCTTATATTTAGGACCGGAGGGAGTACCAAGTTGGACTTATTTTAGCATTAAATTAAAAATTCATCTTTGTATAATGTAATTTTTTTAATTATATATATATATATATATATATATATATATATATATATATATATATATATATATATATATATATATTGTGAAGTGCTGATATAATATTGTATTATTGTGTGCAGCTTGATAGGTACGTTCGATCTCCGAAGGTATATGAGTCGTACCTGTACTACGAGAGGACTTTGAAATCAATAGATGAACTTGTGGCTATGCTAGCCTAACACTAATAATCTGTCTCTAGATTCTGCAAATCTGTGTAAATGATTGGTGTTTTAGGATTCTTGTTTTGGAACTAATATAAAAATACTTAATCAAATTCTGCAATTTTTTTTTGAGTAGAGAATATATGTAGTGCAAGTTTTACCGTTTGCATCAAAATTGAAAATGACTCATGGCTGTGAAAATCCTTTTTATGGTTGAAATGGGCGATTAAGATATTTTGCTTCCTTGTTTCTCCTCCCAAACTTTAATTATGTTTAATTAATTTGCAAGGCTTGAACAATTCATAAAAGGATCAGTTCAAAAAAATCATAAAAAAATGAAAAAATAAGTTTAGGTGTGTTGAACCTGCAAGACTTGAACAATTCATAAAAGGATTAGTTCCAAATAATTCATAAAAAAGGAACAAATTAATTTTAGATGAGTTGAAACTTAAGTTTAAATTCGAACTTGAATCGAATAGGTTTTATGAGTTCAAATGAATGTTACAAAGATATATTATATGGCCAAAAAAATACAAATATATTGGATAAATCACCCATCATCAAGCAAGCCACGTTGACATTTAAATTCATGTATTGGTTAAATAGAATTGTTTTTCTCGTACGTACTATGGAAAACAATGAAGATCTCAAGAAACAAAATATGAAATGGGATGAATTTTGGGGAACTCAAACTCATAGGTGTCTATATTTAAATTTTTTTAATCGAATTTTCAAAAAGAATGTCAAAAAGTTGTTGTAATAAATTATTTCATTTTAAAATTAAATTTGGATCGCCCATGACAAGTTTGGTAGCACTCAAATTTGTTCTTTGAACCTTTAATATATAATCAATGATAACTATTAGATTTTGTGTGCATAACTATATACTCCCTTCATGTACACCGAATGCTATATAACCATTTTAGAAGAATGACTCTGTTCAAAATATAAATTAATGAGAAAATGACAAAAAAAATGACACTTGAATTTGAGTCAGACAAAATGGAGTCTCGAATTCCAACTTGAACAAATAAGGGATAATCCACAATTAGTCCTAAATGAAATTTGTGACTTTGTAACAAAAAAGTAGTTAATGTTGATTCTCAAGTAGTTATTAGTGATACATGAGTAGTTACTGAGATAATTATTTATGTATTACAGCTAACTACCATTCTCATTAAATACTCATACATCTTCAATAACTTTTCAAGAATAAAGTCACAAATTTCATTTACTTCCATTGCAGATTCTTTAATAAAAAAATCCTCTTATATTTGCAATGTTTTGGTTTAGTTTGAAAATAGTTGCATCAATATATCTTACAATATCATCACATCACCACAAAGCTGTTAAACTCGCGAGTCAACTCGCCGAGTTTACCGAGTTCGCGTTATCACCTGTATAAAACGACTTAACTCGCTCAAAAATCGTTCAGAGTATGAAATCGGTCAAACTCGTTTTTGACTCGGTTGAAATCGTCACACTCGGCGTTTTTAGACCGTTTTTACCGAGTTAAAAGATCTGAGAAAAAGAAGTCTGAGAAGAAGGCAGAATCTATCTTAAAAAAATCGAAAAAAATGAAAAGCTTAGGACGACCTCCACGTTCTTTGGTAGCCCAACGTTGCTTAAATCTGCATTTTTTCTTGCAAAGTCAGCCATTGAGAGATTGGGGAGCGTGAGACCTGAGATTTGAGAGAAGAGAGGAAAAGAAGAAGAAGAAGAAGGTAGAAGCTTATTCGGAAGAGGAAAGAAGTTAAAAAGCAAATTGTAAATAAAGGATGTGTGACTGTGTGAATATTGACCTATTGGGTAATAACTAGTGGGTATTGATTTGTCTTTTTTAATTGTCAAGAGTCAAGACTGACCACATGAGATAAGAAAAACGCAAAGCATGGTTATTTTTTTTTCAAGTGAAAGATAGTATATTAATAGTTTAATACTCAAAAAACTGATTGGTGACAAGAGAGGCCTGCGAATATAGACCTATGCTACAGACAGACATAGCTATTCTACTTCGCCTATTCTATGTACAAGTAATTAAGAATTAATTAAGAAAAGGAGAAAAGTAATCTGATTGTGTGAGAGTGAGACTTATATGACTTAAATATGACTTAGAATCCCATCTAGCATGATTTGTTTTATTAAAAAGTACTGCCATATTTTATTGTGGATGCAACTAATATTACATTCAAAGTTTCAAACCACATTGCAGATTATTTCACAAAGAAGCTATTTAGTTATTTTGATTCCATCTAGTATGTTTTTAATTAAAAACTAGTATAATGATTGAAAATTTATTTTTAGTATTTTTTTAAAACATATTTAAACTTAATTGTTGTCTTTTTTCGTATTTAATTATTTATTCATATATTTTAATAGCTATTTTTTTAAGGAGGTAGACTCTTACGATTTTACGATACGAGTTTACGATCCGAGTTTACATCCCTGTTACAAGTTTGTTTGAACTCACGAGTTTGACTGCCTTGCATCACCATATGATATGTTTGTACTAGGTTAGGACTAGGAGGTCGATGCAACCATGAATGATAGCAACTAAGCAATTCACAAAGCAAATTATGGGAATCACATGCCCACGTTTAGTTTATTACACCAAGCTGATATCTTCCCACATCAACCAAGCTCGGCATAATGAAGCCCTTGCTATTTTCCACCACATACACTCCTCCCTAGCAATGTCCCTTGATCCTCATGTCTTTTCTCTCATCCTAAAGTCTTGCACTAACATTAAATATCCCCAACTAGGCACTGCAATTCATGCCCATGTCATCAAAGTTTCTTTCATACAAAATACTTTTATTGGAAGCACTCTAATTGACTTGTATGGCAAGTGTGTCTCACTCTCTATAGCACGCCAAGTGTTCGATGAAATTCCTCACAGAAATGATGTTGTTTGGAATACCATGGTATCCCTTTATACACATTCTCATGATGTGCCTGGTGCTTTGCAACTGTTTGGTGTTATGGATATTATGCCCAGTGAATCTATTTTCAATTCTATTATAGCTGGCTTGGCAAGATTAGATGGTGGGTCATTTGAGGCTATCACATTCTATCGACGAATGCAGAAACTAGGATTGAGACCCCGGTTAATAACGCTTCTTTCGCTATTGCCTGCTTCTGTAGGAGTAGCAGCTCTGAATTTGATTAAGGAGATTCATGGCTATGCAATAAGGAATGACATTGATTATCATCCTCAATTGTGCAGTGGTCTCGTGGAGGCGTATGGGAGATGTGGTTGCCTCTTGAATGCGCATTCTATATTTTGGAGTATGAAGGAAAAAGATGTGGTTGCTTGGAGCAACATAATATCAGCATATGCACTTCATGGGGATGCTAAATCTGCACTAGAAATTTTCCATAAGATGGAACTCGCACAAGTGAAGCCTGACGATATCACATTTCTTGTGGTATTGAAAGCCTGCAGCCACGCGGGGTTAGCTGATGAGGCATCCTACTATTTTAAGAGAATGTGTGAACATTATGGCATTGAAGCAAACAGTGATCACTATTCTTGTTTTGTTGATGTTTTGAGTAGAGCTGGAAGGTTATATGAAGCATATGAGGTCATACGAGAGATGCCCGTGAAGGTGACTGCAAAAGCATGGGGCGCTCTTCTTGGGGCTTGTCGAACATACGGAGAGGTTGAGTTGGCAGAGATAGCAGGAAGAGCATTATCAGAGGTTGAGCCAGATAATGCTGCCAATTATGTTCTATTGGCAAAAATTTATTCTAGTATGGGGAAGCACGACGAAGCTGCGAGAATGAGAAAGGAAATGAGCGATCAAGGAGTAAAGGCAGCCATTGGTAGTAGTTGGGTTGTAGATTCAGAGGGGTGACATTTTATCTACATAACACTTATTGGCCACCCTTTTTCAGTTACATAATATATATTGATATTAGATCCATGGTCATAGGTTTGATTTTTCCTTTTGGGAGGGAGATTATTGTTTGTAGGCTAACTTTCTACCTTGGAAATGCCTGGTAAGTGGTTGCAATTAGATAAACAATGTTTCAACCTTACTATCATCTGTAAACTTCTAAACTACTATTGAACAACTTAAGAAAAATCCTTTTACATTCACAGGTCTTCTACATGGATAAATGGGAAAAATGGTTGGAGCTGGGTGAGAGTGAGCCACTTGTTTTGCTTCAGATAATCTGCTGGATGCAAAGGGGAAGACTTCAAAAAATAATAATCATAATTGTCTTATCTGTGCCCAAAGGAAATTCCCTTTGATTAAAAGGGTAAGTTGAGAACAAGCCTATATTGCAAGTTTTGGCTCATTTCTTCTAGACTATATCGATGGGGAAGGATTTGCACACAGCACTAAGTAATGCTAATTTTGTGGGGATTGTGTTGGTGGGGCTATGCACACATCACCAAATAATGCTTATGTTGTCACTCAATATGAATAGCATAAGAAAAATATTTGCTTCAAAATGTACTTTAAGTGAAGAATGTACAGGTAGATTGAGTACATGTAGACATCATTCTTCACGGCTTTTTATTGGAACGTTTGATTGACTTGCAAGTAATTTGTTGGAGTCTATGGCAGGCCCGCATAAAGTAATTACAGTAACAAAAAAATGGAAGCTTGATTATTCCTAAAGGTCATGGTTTTTTTTTTTGTGTGTATGTATGGAATGGTTGTATGTTAATTATTATGGGAATTGATCTATTATTTAGAGTTTCTAAATCCTGCGCTTAGCGCATAAAATTTTTTTTTTGAACACATTTTTCGGACCAAACACAACAGCAAAACCAACTAACACGTTAGCGCATAAAATTTAGATCATTAATTTTAGAAACATTCTTTGGGGAAAATTTGAGCGAATATAATTTTGCACAAATTTAAGTTGTGATCTGCAGTTTTGGCCCATTATATGTTTGATCCGTTTTACAATTACTACAACTGGTAGTGGGTGCTCTTGACATGGTTTTATTGTATGGGTCTTATAAGTTGCTAATGCGCCCAATAGTAGTGTTCATCTGCTTACATAGGTCATTTTCTTTGTTTTGTTTTAATCAATGGGCCATGTGATACAAAAGTAGAACTTGAAAAGGAATTGAAAATGGGAATTTTTTTATGTGTATAAAATATAGAAAGTTCCCTAAGAATAGGTGTTGCTCCTACATCAAAAGTTCAATCTGGTTTACACATGTTTACACATGGTCAATAAAAATTGGTTTACACATGTACGCTTCCTCACTCCCATAAAGACCAAATATTCAGTCGAAAGGTCTTTCAGATGGGAGGTATGGTTTCCGACTCATAATCTGCATATTCCTATAGCCCTTCCAAACAAACAAATTAAATATTAAATATTTTATCCATATGAAGCATAATTGAAGGCTATACACATAATAATTGGTTAATTTGGATAAACGTTGGGGGAACTGAATTAAATTAGGGTGCTCGAATGAAAAATTGCGAATTAGTTTGTCTAATACACAAATCTATTTGTCAAAATATTGGTTAAGAAAACAAAGCAAATTGTTTCAAGGGTTAATGAATTTGTTAATTAACAATTATTACTGCCCTGTAAATTAATGTTATTATTTCAAGACTTTTCCAACTATAACAAGTATTGCTGAAAACACTTCTTCTTCTTTTTTCGCAGCAACATGTATTGCAGCACTATGACTGCGTCTTTTATTTTCCTTTTGCTCGATTTATTATATGTCTTCTCAGTTTCTTTATGGTTTGTGGTTTCCTTGTTGTGACCCGTACATCATGGTCATCCTCAGCAATCCAAACATCTCATCATTACGGTTCACTATTATCTCATTATTTAGTCCATTCCGAAGTAAATTTAAATAAAGACTTTTAAATTTCATGGTGAAAATAGCATGACCATATTTTATTTATGACTTTAGGGTCTCTTGAATTAGCAACAGCGTTATTTGATAAGAAACAGAAGGTTATGATTGCACCTTAGCTAGAGAAAAGACAAGAATCACTAGAAGTATCCTATTCTCATATTCAATTTACTCATCATCCTAACCTTGCATGAGGTTGAAGAAGGTACACCAGTGTGCTCAATTATCCCAAAGTGGGGCCTATCAAGATGAAATTTTGTTGCTAATTTGACTCTCAAATGAGAGAGAATCTTGGAAAGAAAATAAAGTGAAAAAATCAAATCCCCCAAGATTTTTTACGATACAAAAGTTTTAAACTTCAATCAAGATGCATGTCTATTCGGTTGTGCAATAGTGGGCCCTACGCTGTAGGATACTTCATGTTATGTGTTGCTTGTAAAAGACTAAAAGGCATAGACCAACTTGTGTACTCTAGTGGATCCTAATCCAAGCCCAATGGCCTAACTTCTCAAAGGCCCTTCAAAATATTTCCTGAGAGAGATTGACGGTGCACAATTTTAATGCACACTTAAAGAAGGGACCATTATGGTAGCTTTCTGGTTTTCATTCACATATTGTATTAGCCAAACATGATAAACTTTTGTGTCTGCTACGTCCATTTATGACTACGCACGCTATTGATTCTTCTTTTGATAGAAGGATTCTTCTATCCCAATGGCCATGTTCTTAGCCAAACGTCATTTTCCTTCAATTTGCATCAATTTGAGATGGCGACTCCCTCTTACAGTACGTTCACACCAAGGTATGGTTTTCATCTTCGTGATTTTTCTCTTTTGCTGAAAGTTGCAAAACAATTATATCGCAATTGCAAATGTATAGATGTGATTATGTTTGCAAGTAAAAATAATGGACTTGTCAATTGGTGTTATTAATAAGTCTTGTCTTGTATAGTATATTAGCATAAAACTAGCCTTCTAACTAACAACAGTTGTTGGGTTATTTCTTCACAAAATAGTGAACCGAAATTTGAATGCCTTCTAGTCAAGAGGTGTGTCAAAATTTATTACCTAACAATGTTTCTGAGCATGATTGTCTTCAATATAAACTTATAGACTTATAAAAAAATAATCCCATATACTTTTGAATAAAAAGTAGAAGGCGCATAATTTTTAAATATCACTAATTGTAGCGCTTAATATAAGACACATCTGGTCAATTTGATAATATTAGGGAAACTAAGTAAATTATTTCAAAGTATTTATATTTATTGTTTTTCTTCAAACTAATTTGTCTCATTTATAAATTTTGAAACATATTTAATGATGCACATACACATGGGAGATCATATATGATTTAATATACATAATTAATCAATTATTTCGCTTCATATATTCTCATCTCAAGTTTATTTTTGGCCAACCTCAAGTTTGTTTTTTGAATCTTGTATTAAAGACCAGAGATAAATATTCCTAAAATTATTTATTAGTAGCCTTTGTATTATCGCATTTGGCAACAAATTAAACATGGTGAATATGAGTGGTAGTATTCAATTAATTCTCTCATTAATCAGATTCAAGATAGCATCATCAATTTGCACGTAAAGTGTCTATTAACGATTACTTCCTTAAAAAATTGACTCATTAATAATTAGTACTCACTGGGCTTATTTTATAAGATCCCTTCTTGACGTTCTCATAACCTTGAAAGAAATTATGACATGAATCTGTATGATCCAATGCAATTATGCAAAAATTAATTCAATAGATTTAAAACTAAAAAACAACTTACAACGATATATAGTTTATTAACTTCAAAGTATGTGATCTAAGCTCCATTGAATTAGAGGAGGTTCCTTGAAAGTTACTTTTCATTCATAGTTAAACGAAGGTGTGTGCGTGTGTTTATTGATGCCTTCTCCACGTGGGAATAGTTCAAAAGTACAAATTATTAAGAAATGGAAAGGTATATATAACTTTCTCTTTAGTTATAACAACGGATACCTCATTTTGATAGCTAAGCCTTGAAATGATGAAGGTGCTTCAACATTATACAGACTTTGATAATGATAGTGTTTTGTTGTGTTAGGCTGTCAAATAAAGGAGGTGGTAGCTCGTTATGCTTTCCTTTTCTTTTTTTCATTAGTGCTTTCTTTGCTTTCATACCCGTCTCATAATATTGGCTCTCTTATTATCATCTTTAATCTTCTACTTTCTTTTTTTTTATGATCAGATAATCTTCTACTTACTCTCTTTTATCATAATATGCACATACTGATATTGCGATTGATGACTGTTTTGGCCTGAGTTAAAAGCGTAGGCTGTATCCAATTAAATGAATACTAGTACTACACTACAAAAAAACTGCACCATTTCAGCGTGTTGTTTACATTGCGTATCGGCGGTCGAAACCGCCGAAATGGCGCTATAGCGCTTGCGGTGTGCGCCGTTATTCAGAGCGTGACAAATCACGCCTTAGCGGGTAGAAGCAACTGCTATAGCGCTGGTCAAACCGCTGTAAAGCTTACCCGCGAAGAACATTGGCGGTTCCAACCGCTGAGATGCTAAGAAATATTTTAAAAAAATAGCAAAAAATATGATTTTTTTGGCCTGCCACATGTGTGCCAAAAAAATCAAATTTTTCGCCAATCTATATTGTCACTGCGTACTGGATTTTTATGAAGATCTAAGAACATTATATGAAGGAAAAGCATATACTGGGCTCATGAAGAACAAATAAATATCATATAGATAAATGTATATCAATAAATCTTGAGCATTATTGGAATGTAGACTGGAAATTTATTTGGAGAAATCTGGAGAAAACGAGAGAAAATAAGGAAGCACCAGAGGGAGATCGCGCAAGAATGAGGGGGGTAATGCTCTATTTATAGGGAACCAATTCATTTCAGCGGTTGGAACCGCCGCCCGTAACCGCTGAGATGCATTTTGAATTTTAAATATGGCGCTCAAATCCAAAAAACTTTTGATTATAATATTATAAACCATTTCGGTGATTAGCACGCGCTGTGATGGAATTAAATTTAAACAAAAATGCATTTCGGCGGTTGGCACGCGCTGAGATGCTTTTCTTTTTTTGCAAAACAAAAAAAAAAGCTTTGACCGTCGCTCATATTCAGCGGTTTCAGTAAACATTTCGGCGGTTGCACGCGCTGAGATGCTTTTCTTTTTTTGCAAAACAAAAAAAAAGCTTTGACCGTCGCTCATATTCAGCTGTTTCAGTAAACACGCTGAGATGTGGTAGCATCTCGGCGGTTGGTGGCTAACCGCTGAGATGCATCTGTCCGAATTCGCCAGTTTTTTAGTAGTGCTAGCCCAAGGGGACGTAGACCAGCTGGTAAGAAAGGGGAAGGTAAGACACCGCATATCCACCAGGTCATGGGTTTGTACCCTTGGGAAATCGTCACCCTTAAAATGGGAAATCCCGGCTGCGACTTCGGATTAATCGGTTCCCCGAAGGGGCCGAATACCGAAGGCTTTAAGAAAAAAAAAATGAATACTAGTACTTTATTTTCCTACTTTACATTCCCAACATTTGTCCACTCTGTCCTTTCTTAAACATATACGTGTACCAAATATAGGAAAACAATCCCATACCTTTTAATGACTGAATTACACGTCACTTGGCTCTGTGTTCGTGTGTGTGTGTGTGTGATTTACGAACTATGAATAATAATCAAGTTTTCTATATAATGCTTGAGAGTTATCTCATCATGCATGATCACCATCAACTATATACATATATATATAAACTTTTTTGTTTTTGTTGTTGTTGTATTCCCTTATTTATTGATGAGATAATGAGTGTTAGATATAATAGGTTGGAAAAGACATGCATGAGAGATATGCTATTGATTAAGGGTAAAATGAAAAGAAAAATATCGCATTGAATCCTTAAACAGAACCGGGCGATCGAATTGCTGCTTACATGTTTTCCTAGTGTCATATATATACATATACATACACACACACACACTCACACACTCACACACACACACACAAAGTTTTGATGGAGCGTAATGTATTTCTAGGAAAATGACACTAGGATATCAAAAGATTTAGTTTTTTGATAAAAAATTAAAACAATGTTAAAAAGTTATAAATAGCATCGACTAATAAAATATTATGATTGAAATCATTTAGATCACTCGTGGTGACCTATAACTAATACTCGTGGTGACCCATAACTAATACTTACATGTTTTAACTCGTATTTTAACTTTTTCACACAATATGTCAGGGCCTAATTATCATTGGCCATTATATTTTATATGACTTAAACGAGCAAACATAATATTTGATAAAATACGGTAACTACAAAAGTGAAAAGGAATACACAAGGGGATGAATATTTCATTATCTTGACGTCAAATAATGTGTTGGGATTATATATATATATATATATATATATATATATATATATATATATATATATATATATATATATATATATATATATTAAATGAATTGGAGATGGAATCTTGATTCCACACGTAACCACTACACATGAAGAAGCTTAGCAAAACAACACAAACACATATATAATACACACACACACACAATCTCTTCCAATCTTTCATTTTGTCTTTAGACAAATCACATGTCACGTCTTGCCCTTGCGTTTATCTGTATCTATTTAAGTATATATCACACTTTATATGATATGTGTGTGTGTGTCTACACACACTTGTGTTTGTTCTTGTTTGATCATAAGTCACTACAAAAATTATTGGGCCTTTTTTGTGGTCTTCTAATTTTGCATTGGAAGCATGTTTAATTTGGTGAATTTATCAATCTTTTCTTCTTAAAAAAAATTATATTCATCTAGTCTTCATTTAATAGTGAAGCTATTAATGTAAGAGGCTCTTTAGGAATGTAAACTGCTCTCACTTGGAACCAGTAAGCTTGAATAATTGCTGAATCTCTATTGAGAATATTTGCAGGAAATTGTGGATGTCTCAGACACTACACGAAAAAAAAATGTCGATAGTTACACCTCATATGTCATGCCATAATGAAAAGCAACATAAGGGAGGAGTATATTGTCACGTTTTTTTTTGCCTAATTGTGACACAAAATGTGATTAAAATTATTTTTTAAAAAAGCATTTATGCATCTTGTCGCACCTCGATGTGTGACATGTTTTTTTTTTTAAAAAAAATATGCATTATTGCGCCTAGGAGCACAACATTCATAATGCTTTTAATAAAAGTATTATATATAATATAATATAATATATAAAATATTAATAATATTAAATATTATTCGAGCCCAAGATGTAATATGTAGTATAATTTAATTCTTTAATATAATATATAATGAATTTTTTCTTAAAAAAACTCTAGAATGACGCACCTAGTAACGCAACATTTTATAATATATCCACGTTTTTAATAGAGTGAGAAACATTGTCATGCTTAAGGACGTGACATATGACCACAAAGGCGCGATATAAGAATTGTCTAAATAAAATTCATTCCTTTCCTAAATATTTTTCATTCCCCATTTTCTTTTTTTCTCCCTCTCCTACCTCTCCACTTTCATTCTTCATCCTTCTCATTTAACTAATTGTATTTAATTTTTTTTCAGGTTAATTGTTTAAACACTATAATTTCTATCCCCCACTATTTAATTTTCCTATTAGCTAATAAATAGTTTATGATACCTATTTGTTTAAATACTATAATGCTAATTATATTATTTCATCCACTAATATTTGTTTCTTCATTATTCTATTCTTCTACCTTTTTCATTCAATAACCCTCTACTTCTTTTTTCATTCAATAACTAATATTATTTATGTCTAAAAAAACAATAATTAGCTTTAAAAAATCCTGGAGCTTATGTCGCACAAGCTACGAGATATTTTTTAAAAAATATTAAACTTTGTCGCGCCTTATTGGCGTGACATTAATAATATGTTTTTTTATTATTTTTAATTCTTGCCGCGCCTTATTGGAGTAACATAACAATTGATATGTCATGTTTATTTTTCCTTTTGTTATATTGGAGCGCTTCTTAGAATTTGAACACTATATACAGTTTATTTTTAAATCTAAATTTATGTTCAGTCATATTGAAATAAGGAATCCATAGAAATTTAATTTTCTTCTCACTTTAGATTATAATATTCCCACATATACACATATTCACCATTCCCGTTTAATAAAATACAAATAATTGAATTGTATAATAAGTAAAAATGTAGGTTAAAATTTGTTGAAGGAAATAAATGTATAAAAGATATATAGAAAATGCAAAAATGACATATGTAGTTTGGTCAAAGGTGCATCCAACAACATCGCAAAGTTTTATAGGGCAAAAAATGTCCTCCAAGTTCCAAAATGGGTCAAAAGTGCTCATGTCATCATAGAGTGCTTAATGTTATGGATCTAAGAAAATTAATCATTGTTGTTTTGCTCAGATTTCAAATGTTTATTAGTAAAATTGCACCATTCAAAATATATTTACTTTTATTACAACACTTCATTGATAAAATATTGGTCCAATACTTTTTTAAAAAACATCCTTATCTATATAAAAATAGTCAGTAAGTGGTTAGCAGATGTGATGAGACTAGTCAATAATTCATAAGGACAAAATTGAAATATATACTAAAAAAATTTTGCCATCATACTAAAACTTTCTAATAAACTATTAGTTTCTGATTCCAAAAAAAAAAACTGTAATATAGAGGACTGTAGGGGAGTAATGTGACCTTTAAGAAGTTATATAATGAGTAAGTTGATTTCAAATTTCATCTAATGCTAAAAAAGTATCAGGTATATGAAAATTTATTTCAAATGATGAAATGATCGTATTTGTATATAATTGGGTAAAAGATCATTTTTTAAAACAATGTCACGATTATGATAAAAAAACAATGTCAGGATAAATAATTTTTTTCCTTGTGGCATTTTTAATTTAAAAAACTTCTCATAATTAGTATCTCAATATCCATATTTTTATTAGAGTTGGGTGATTCTAGATCACATTATCACTTTCTCTTTTCAAGGTATATGCTCGATCTACTCTTTTCCAAAGAGATAAATAAGGATTTATATTATGGAAATGAACAAGGTTAGTTTAAATTTATTCAAGAATATATATATATATATATATATATATATATATATATATATATATATATATATATATATATATATATTAATACATATTGTAACTAATTGTTTCAAAAATACCACATTGTATAGAAAAGACTTAGTGAGTGACTAATCAATTAAATAAGATTAACAAATAATTCATGAGAATAAAAATGAAAAAATCATACAAAAAAGTGTAGACAAATTAGTAGTGTCTTCAATAAATAAAAGTATGTCTTTGTAGAAAAATTATATATAGGACCCAATAGTGTATTATGAAAATGCATAGACATTATATAAATAAAAAAAGAAAAATGATTCTAATTTAGTAATTATTACTTTGTTGATTGGAGAGAAGAAGTATTTTGAATAACACTTTCGAGCGAGGGTTCCCACCAAGCCTAATTTAATTTATAGTCATCATCATGGTTTTGCTTGCTCACATGGGAGACCACAAAACGGTAACGATAATAGTGCTTCACATTGTTCACACTAACTATAAAAACAACTGTCATTCTAATAGTTAGTTAATATTTCTTTTCCTTTTTTAAATTAAGAATCCTGGACTTGATGACAACATGTGAAACCAATTCAAATCCTGTGCATCACTTATAAAATTTGAGGAGAATTTTATGGAATGTGAAAAATGATGACTAAGAGATGGTAATTTTATTCACAAATATTTTCTTTCTGTAGATATAATATCATTTTATCTTCAAAAACAATGACACTAACCAATATATTAATGTGGGAAATACAGAAGTTGATAGAAAAAAAATTATGTATGCAATTAGTGCAGCTTATATAAACAAGAACTTGTCATCCGCAACAAAGTTATCTTAAACTCTATATATCTAGAACCAAACGGAATATATATATAATACATTATCTCCTCTTATATGAGAGTTCAATAATTAAATTATGTAGGTCAAAATTAAAAAAGATAATTAAATTATGATATTACTATGAGAGAAAAATATTTTAGCATTTATAAATATGCAAGAAAATTAGGGAAAAAGTAGAAAAGATAAACTCTAATGTTTTAGACTAAATTCAGTCAAATTTTGGATTTTTACATTACTGGAGTACACAATAATTGATGGGCTAGTAATTATATTCACGAAACCTCAACCAACCCTGTTTAAAGTCTTAAACCATCATGCATATGCGAATTGGACGGTTAAAACTTAGAAACTTCATGGATGAGTACCGGCCCCTAGAGCCATATTATATTCTTTACTGAGGAAATGAAAGCCGCTAAAAAAATAAGTAAATAAATAAACATTATGAGAATGCATGGGAAGTGTTTCAGGTATTTTAATTAGTTAGTTAGGTTGTTAGTTTGAGATATTGGTCAAAAGGCGGCAAAAGCAATGGATAGATGGTATTTCGGTTTAGGACATACAGAATAGATTCCAAGCATGCACACCTTTTCCTTTTTTATGCAACCAAACATTAGATAAGTGAACGTAAGGATGTTTAAAATTTGAATTTGAATACTACTAATAAAGCGATAGAAAAGTTGTGGGAGTAACATGGGAAGGAAGAAGCGTGGTAAATGAGATTCCCAGAAAGCAGGAAATTAAACTCAAGAGGAAGGGAATCAAACTGAGTAACGATGATTGTTAAGAAAAAGATACTAGTATTAAATAATTACTCGCACTCCCTCACCAAACTAATATATATAAGAGAACTATTTTTTTTGGCTTATCAAGAATGGCTACAAAGATCTTTATGATAATTGAAATCTATTCATAATTTCATATAAATAATCGTATGTTGAAGAAAATTGGTTGATTGATATTGAATCCATTCACACAGAACAACATGAAAGGCGATATTTTTCCCAAGCATTCATTAGAAGCGATTCTCCACATAATGAGATAAGATTTTGTTGTTATTGTATTCTTTAGAAGTGATACATTGTTTTAGTTATTTCCTCTATGTGATGTTCAATTGTTTTTTTTTTGTAATATAGTATACTTGTTATTGTGTGTTTTCCTTTATATATAAAAAAGAACTTATTTCAAAAGAATAATAAACTCTTTGTCAACTTCAATTACACAAGTGTCAATACTCAACCTTCTTTAGAATAAAAAGACTCAACTTCATGCAGAAGTGTTTCTGGAAATTTTAAAGTATTTAACAAGACTCAACCTTTATGTTTAATGAAAATAAATATTTTATATAACACAAAAGAAAGTAGGGAAAAAGACAAATAAAGTCTTCCTAATTGATAAAAGGACAATTGAGGTTGTTAAATTGTAAAAAGGACAAGTTGGATCATAAGCACCTAATACACATTAACAAATTTGGGTAAATGACTCAAATGTCCTTAAAAAGCACACACTTACTCCACCCTCACAAAACACACCATTCGATTTCCACCTCACCCTCTCAAACCTCAAATTTTTAAGGGCATTTGAGTCTTCTATCACCCAACTTGTCCTTTTTACAATTTAGTAACCTCAATTATCCTTTTATCAATTGGGAATACTTTATTTGTCTAACTCCCAAGGAAGTATTGGTGTATAAAAAAATGACATAGGAAAGTATTAAGTATCGTGAGTTGTTTGTGTATATGTGTTGTTCTTATTCCTCTTACTTTTTAAAATTCTTTCCCAAAAAATTTTTTTATCATGGTTTCCAGAAGGCAAGTGGGCCTAGTTATGTTGGGGCCTATAGGGTTTGTACGTTGGGGACACATATCATTCTATTATCTCGCCCTTTCTACGACATCCCACATGCATCTTCTTATTCTTCTCATTATCACTCTTTAAAACTTAATCCCCTTTAATTTACGCATTTTCTTTCAATTCTCAAAATATCTAACTCATTACTACATTTGTTAGAAAAACTCATTAGAACATAACATCATCGCCATAGATCAAGTTCGTATGAACCCTTTTTTAATGCTTTTGCTTTCCCACGCATAGTTTTGCATAATTCATGTGACGCATTTTGACACCACAAATAAAAGTAGACACCGTTCTGGCAAAAATCCTAGGTGGTCAAAATTTCATTTTAATTTGTATTTAATTGTTTTAATACCACTAATAAGTAATTATTGTTAATAAGAAAAAGATATAGTAAGTATTTCTGACATAATATTGTTTTTTGCTAATAAGTTTGACATAATCTTCAAAAGAACATTGTTAATGAAATATGTAATCATTTTAAAATTATGTATTATGTTTTAATATTGAAAACTAACTCTAAATTTTAATAAATTGCATTTTGATTGTATATTTATAAAAGACACTAATGGAGTAGTAATTTGTAAAAACGTTTTTCCCAATATTTGTAAAAACATATGTTCTTACTTTTTAGTACAATTAAAAGTGTTATAATAATGTGATTGCAGTAAAACTGAAAAATGGGAATGTGGGAGGATGTGATGGGAAATGAGATTTGACAGAAAAGGAGAGAAAGGGATGGTGAGAATTTTATTACAGAAACACAAAGTGGGGTCCCATTGGCCAGAGTGAAAAACTCAAACAAAAAAAATTATGGAAGCATCAAAAGCAGCAAAAATCAAGCACGGAATCTGCATGTGACCTCTGACTCTGATGTGACCTGTACACTTGGACGGTCCATATTTTTCCTCCGATTATCAACTAAAAATAACAATAAAAAAGAAATTTTAAAAAACCAAGTGTGGTTGGTGTAGTGGTTACCTCACTTCACCGCTTAACCAGAGGTCTCGAGTTCGAGCTCTGGGAATGCAGCATGCCCCTTAGCCAGCACTTTACCCTTAAGTGGAGGCCCCGGTGCGGATCTGGATTAGTCTGAGCCCGTTGAGTTCCCCGTGACATTGGGGCTGGCCCAGGATACCGGATTAAAAACTAAAAAAAAAAAAAAGAAATTTTAAAAATAGTTAACACATTAAACGAGACGAAGCAGAAAGAAATAGGAATGGTTGAATAGTTGAAGAGGTTTAGAGGTTTACAAAGGACAAGTTGGTTAGTGGTCGTTAATACGTTATCTTCACTTCCTCGTTCCTGATGATTGGTCAAACTCCCCGCTGGTTTTCGCGCCTCCTCTCTCATCACTTCCCATATTTACCCCTTCTCCTTATTTTCTTTTCCCTTATTATCACTCTCTTTTCTCTTATTTACTTTTTAAATTCCTTTTTGGTACAAAACTTTATCCCAACTAAATAGGGTCGGCTATATGGATCACACAGTGTTATTGTAGTCGATTATAATACACTATTTTTCAAATTATGTAGACTGGACTGTTGAATTTTTATTTGCACCAACATCTCTAGAACTTTGATTTGTATAATTCTACTCAAAGTAAAAATAAATGTGATAGATAAAAAGTAATTTTCCACTTTAAACTTCAATATAAACAAATGTTACAAGAAACATGAAATTTCAAACATGTTTAGTTTGCTTGAAATAAACAGTAACACTTGTGGAGAAACTTATATTTGAATATAATTGAAACGCACAAAAACAGCAAATTAATACCAGCATAAAATAAAATTAGTATTTTTAAAAACTACTCCCTCCGGTCCCTAATGTAAGAGCTCAAAATTTGAATGGTTTTAGTCCCTAATATAAGAGCTCACCCTATATTCTCTCTTCATTTAATGCACTTTTTCCTACTTTACCCCTAACTCTCTTTCATATTTATTAATGCTTATGTATTTCTCTCTCTTAAAAGTACCATAATAAATATGGGCAATTTTGGAAAAGAAGCATTAACTCCAGACACCCAACTAACATTCACATGTTTTCTTAAGAAGCGTTTTTTTACGGCTAGCTCTTACATTAGGGACCGAAGGGAGTAATATAAACAGACAAAACCTGTAAGAAGCACCTACTGAGGTGAATTGTTTTCCCAGTAATGACTGATGAATGAATAAAATTAAGACAAAAACATGGGAGTACTGTCAACAAGAAACAAAAGGTTGTTTTCTGATGTATTTCTATGTATATATTGATAAAAATGAAGTACTCCCTCTGGTCCCTAATGTAAGAGCTAGCCGCCAAAAAAACGCTTTTTAAGAAAACATGTGAATGTTAGTTGGATGTCTGGAGTTAATGCTTCTTTTCCAAAATTGCTCATATTTATTATGTACTTTTAAGAGAGAGAAATACATAAACATTAATAAATATGAAAGAGAGTTAGGGGTAAAGTAGGAAAAAATGCATTAAATGAGGAGAGAATGTGGGGTGAGCTCTTACATTAGGGACCAAAACCATTCAAATTTTGGGCTCTTACAGGGACCGGAAGGAGTATTTATTAATTAGTAAAATTGACGTAACATAGAAAAGAACACATCACGAGGTAAGGTGCAAGGAAAGAAAATTAAATAAGGAGGTGCGAATTTTGTTGCATATCTGACACAAAATCAGATATAGCTTTGAATTGTGGTGTGTTCTCTTTCACAGTGTGGAGCCCTATATACGAACATTTTTCGGAAACCAAATCACAAATTGCAATTCAATTTGATTTCAATTTTGAACCAACCAACAAAACTCCAAACACCCCCATGTGCTTCATATAAATTCACATCCATCATAAAACCAACAGGTGGATGTTCTTTTAGGAAGAAAAAATAATAAGTGAGTTTTTTTAGTTTTTACTGTGGTATCATCCGTGAACATCTATTTTGGACTAAACATTGGGCGAATGTGCAAAAATGATACTCCCTCCGTTCCTAAATATAGGACCTAGATGACTTTTTTGAAAAACCCTAAAAAAAGCAAAAAATAAGTTAATTATAAATTGATTTACCTAATTTTTTATCTTAAACTAGTTTATTTTACCTATAAGTTAATGGATAATCTAAAAAGATATCAAATATATTATGATTTAATAACCTATTTCACAACTTTAATTTTTCAAAAAAAAAAAGTTATCTAGGTCTTATATTTAGGAACGGAGGGAGTACTAAATTTCACCCAAAAGTGCGTTTATAATACTAAAGTTTCGCGAGGTGCAAAGATAGTACCCAACTTGGAGTTCATGTGCAAATATAGTATTTTCACTTATGAAAAATAAAATTTAGATATGAAAAGACTTTTATGCCCATCATCAAATTATTCAAAAGGAAAATGCCTGCCTCAAAGAGATTGACTGGATACTTCATTTTAATTGGAAAATTTTGCACGATTTTAGTTCCCTTCCCATTCCGGAGGATATTTTCATCACGGATTGCAATTCTGCAGGAATTAAATTATAACAAATATTAGAGTCACATAAGCAAGAATCTCAGACATTGTTATCTACACTCAACAATGAACAATTGTACGCCTACAATGGTATAATGGAAACTATTAATGATAAGATTGGTTGTTATTTCTTTGTGTATGGATATGGTGGAAGAGGCAATACCTTCTTATAGAATGCTTTGACTTCAACAATACAATCAAGAGGCGAGGTTGCGCTTGTCGTGACATCTATTGGTATTGCAGATAATTTGTTACCAGGTGGTCATACAACACATTCAAGATTTATATATGTTCCTCATACAAGTTACTGAATCCTCAATTCACAATATATTCCAAAATTCTCTTCTAGCTGAATTGGTTAAAATCAATTCTCTTATCACATGAGATGAAACTCCAATGGTACAAAGCTTTCCATCTTGAGGCATTCATCCCTAGCCTTCAAGATATAATTCACTGAAAGTAGGGTTGCACAAATGACGGATAGGACTGAACTAACTATATGCTCTGGTCCTGTTCTAAATAATTATCGGGCTAGCATTTTTGGTCTGATCATGAGGCCTGATCATGTCTTGTTCGGCTCGACATTGAGATTGGGCTGGACATGACATAGGGCCACATGACGGACCACGTTGGTCACTAAGCTTTTAATGTACAATAAAATAAAAATTTCCAATTTTAAACCATTAAACAAATTAATGAATTATGTGAGGAAATAAAAAGAATAATAAAATATTTTTAAAAACTAAATAACTAATTAAAAGTGAAATAGTGTGATAATTGTGTTAATTAATTAAAATATTTTTACTAAAAATAATAAAATAATCGCGTTGGGCCATCATCCTGTTGGTCATGGAGCATATGTCCTGGTCTTGTCCTATCTGATGGTTGAGTCAGTATCGTCCTAACAAGGTTGGTCCTGGGCAACGCTATGACGAACTATTTTTTGCATAAGATTGCATCGAGTCATGACAGACCATCAAGTTGATGGGCTTTTGTGCGGCCCTAGCTGAAAGCAAACTTTTGGTGGCAAATGTGTTGTAATGGGGATCATTTTAGGCAAAGACTTAATATTATTCCAAAAGGTTCAATGGCTGATATTGTTGATGCTTCATAAGTTCGTCAAGAATATGACATTTTGTTGAAATTTTTGAGTTGCAACAAATTATGAGACTTAGCCAATCAACTGATCCAATTGTCAGACAGGTACAACAATATTCATTGTGGCTTTCAGATGTTGATGATGGGAAGTTGGGCTAGGATGTTGATGGTGTCAATGACATTAGATACCTAATGATATTTTGCTTGTGGATACAGATGACCCATTAGCTTCAATTGTTGTTGCTACTTATGATAATTTCTTATCTAGCATGCACTTCCATTCTTACTTTATGTATCGTGACATATTAACCCTAATTATCCAAGTATTGACTGACATAAATGAGTATATGTGTGCCTTCTTCCTGGATAGGAGTTTGAATTCCTTAGCTATTACACTATATGCAAGTCAACAAATGATCTAGACACTACTAAAAATTTGTACTCCATTGAATTTTTCAATACTATCTCTCACTCTATCTAGACTTCCACTTCATGGTTGGCCCTTAAAGTTGGTGCTCCCATTTTGTTATTAAGAAAAATTGAACAACAAGTTGGATTATGCAATTCTAAACATGCGCAAATATCAAAGATTGGGAAAAATGTAATTGAAGCAACAATGTTGAAAGTGTCCACCTGTAATGAGAAAATATCGCTTACAAGGATGGACCTTCTAAGAATGAGTGGTCATTCAAGAAGCAGGAATGACAATTTCCCATAATTTTGTCTTTTGCAATAACAATTAACAAGAGTTTGAGTCAATTTCTCAATAGTTTTGATTTACAAAAACCTATTTTCACCCATGGTCAATTTTATGTCGCTCTTTTATGAGTTAGTAGCATGCAAGGACTGAAGATTGTCTTTACAAGATGACAATCAGTCTCCTACAACTAAAAAAATCATATACAAGGAGATCTTCATGAACATTTAGTTGCACTCTTTCTAAAATGTCTAATTTTTCAAAATTAATTTATTCAACTAGGAATCTAATTTATAATATAATTACATATCACATATGTTACAATTTGATGGTTTAATTTACTTCGTTAACTTAAAAAAAGTCAAAATAATCTTATAGTAGGATATGAGGGGGTAATTCTTAAATTAAATGACTTGGAGAAACAACAAAAACATTATTATTATTATTATTATTATTATTATCATCATCATCATTATCCTCGTCTAAATCCACCACATAGTCTTCCTCTTCTGGTACTATATCTTCATAAGAGGAGGTGTGTTGGGTTTGAGAGGATGACCCTGCATCTTGTTGGAAAGCTAGCAGGAGGTTGTCAATTGGTTCATAAAGGCCACCATATCTTTCGTAAATGATAATAAGGAGGTTATACTTGATCTTTGGTTGAAGAATTTGCTTTATTCCACCTGCAAAGGTGTCTAGGATTGTCTTTGAAGCATTGATATATTGCTGGTTTTTCAATTCTTCTAATATCGAACTTGTTCCACCACCTTGAGTAGGGAAGTTGTCACAATGCTGGTAATGATCTGGAGGCTCCATCAATCTGGGCTATTTCATACTTCCATGAGAAGATCCATGACATCAATCTAAGCCATTATTATTATTATTATTATTATTATTATTATTATTATTATTATTATTATTATTATTATGTGCTGCAAATTAAAACAGCCTCTTTTTAGGGTCGTGTTAAATATGTCTTTGTTCTAAAACGGTGGAATGGAACAAGTTGCCCAGGAAGGAATTAATGCGAGTATGTGACTGTTCACTAGCCATTAAATCACTTAATGCTTCCCCATTGAATCCCTATTTCCCTATTAGTAGTAATAAATAGACCTACGGGAGTACCAATACTTCACAAAAAAGGAACAAATTCCTCCATTCAAACAAATTCCTTCATTCATTGTAACTAAGGGCTTGTTTGGTTGCCCAAGGAAAGTGCCTAAGAATTAGAAAGTCAAGAAAGTAAAGGTTTTTGGGTAATTTACATATATCCCAGGGCCCACAAGTTTTCTCTCTCCATCTCACATTTTTTCTGGGCCCCACAAACTTTATTTTACCATCATTACCTAATTTACCTCTACTTTCCATTTTCACCCTTTCACTTTCCATTTCTTCACTTTCCTTCCTGCAACCAAACAGACTCTAAGAAAACAATAAATTCTTTCATTCAAACCTCTCAACTATTCTCTCCCATTCATAATGATACTATTAAGATAGATATATACTCCCTCCGGTCCTATTTATAAGTCACCAATCGCCTCTAAATTTTGGTCCTTAATATAAGTCACTAACTTCCATTAACTAACTCATTTATTAAAATTTTCCCAATATACCCTTATCATTGGGAAATGAACATTGGAAGATGAGAAGAGAGAGAAGATGAAAATGACACTTTGTACACTCATAAAGATAGATGACTAATGAAGAGAGAGAAAAGATAATGAGCCATAGTGATAAAGGTGAGAGGGGCAAAAATGGAAAATATAAAAAAAATTAGACAAATTTAATGATGCAACTTCCATTAACCTCCACTCCTTGGTATGTACAATTTAGGAGGTTGATGACTTATAAATGGACCAGAGGGAGTATATACATAAAAATTACTCTCACCGGTCCGTAATATAAGAGCATAGCCGCCAAAATATGTTTATTAAGAAAACATGTGAAAGTTAGTTGAGTGTTTGGAGTTATTGTTTTTTTCCAATATTGTCCATATTTATTATGATAATATTAAGAAAGGGTAATACACAATTAAGATATATTTAACAGCAAGTAGGGTCAAAATTGCCCCATTTTAAAACTTCCGAGGCATAATTACCCCTTAAAAAACTTCCGGGTGCCTAGCGCCCTTCCATGAAAACTTCCGCGACATTTTTCCCTTTATCACAATATATAAACATGTTTAGCGGGAACTATCTCATATAGTATCTCTTTAAACTTAACAATAATAAAAAAGAACCCACAAGAATTCAACAGTGAATTGAGGGCATCTATAGGCCTGAACGAAAGTTTATTTCTAAGATCAAAAATTAAAACTTGTCAAGCAAAAAATAACAGTTAAGATTAATATCCTAAACAACAAGTAGGTTATATAACAGCAAGTAGATAAATGAAATTCAACACCATATAATCTAGAATCTCAAAAAATGAAGTTTGAATAATCAAATAGTAAAGAGCAGAAATGGAAATCTAACCTACAGAATGGGACCTAAATCAATAACTCCCCTAAAGTAGCTAGGTTCAACAATTGCTTTACATCATCTCATCATCTAGGAGAGCATGGGCGATGACTAGTTCTTCATGTTGAAGAAGTAAACATCCAAGAATGGTTGTAACTCGATCTCCATGGAAGGTCTTTATGGAGTGGAAGAAGGAATTGGTGGAAGAATAGAGAGAATATGGAGTGGTATAGATCGTATGAGGAAATAGAAGGGTGTATAAGGTCTCCCAATTCTTGCATAGGCTCTCCTTTTACATAAAACTTCAGTAGGAAGGTACAAGGTGTGAATTTCCCCAATTGAGGAGTCATATTTGGATGTCAAATTCGGTGAGAGTTATATCACCAATTTAGCTCTTATTATTTCTTTCAAAACCCTTTCACATATGCAATATAATTCTGCATCATGGTGATAGTTGTATATATTTAAGAGCTAAATTTGATTAGAGTGACACTTCATTAGTTCATAAATATAAAACTTAATTAATTCTTTTTCATAAAAAACCAAGGAAGTTAAATAAGCTCCTCAATGATAAAGTATTTTGTAATTAATTAATTAATTAATTAAGGTTTAAATATCATTTTGGCCAAAGAACTATTTTGAAAGGGTCAAATTGGCCAAAAAACAATAAAATGACTCATTTTGTCCAAAGAACAATAAAAAAGGCTCATTTTGGCCAATTAGCTACTGAAAAATACTAAAATACCCTTTGGGACCTAATTGATATAAATTTTGAAGATGTGGGTCCTACCTTTAAAAATAAAAAATTCCCAATCCACCTCTCTCTCTCCCTCGTCACTCCTTCCTTCCTTCACCACCACCACCACCACCACCACCACCGGCCACACTCCTCTCTCTCTCTCTCCCCCACGCCAACTCACCCACCTGGCCACCTCCCCCCTCAGCAACCACAATCAGACCCAAAACCACCATTAACTTTACTGACCCTGTATTAAAAGCACAGTGATAATTTCCCACCACCACCACAACAGAATTGTACAATGAAGATCCACCACATCATAATGTGATGTGTGGGCTGCCCAACCTGTCACATGACTCATATGCTTCTTCCCGAACTCATGGCCGCCACTGGTACGACCCTTCCTCCTCCTTCTCCGTCTTCGTCTTCTTCACAAGTCAGAAACGATGGCAGTTCTAACTTGGGCTGGCGGCCACTGTTCATTTGAAGATGAACAGGATGGGGAGGTGGAAGGGGAGGAGGAGCGGCGGAGATGGGGAGACTGAGGGGGGAGGTGAAAAAGAGGGTCTGGTTGTGGTGGCTTAGGCGGGATGTGGGTGAGTTGGGGTGGGAGAGAGAGAGAGAGGAGTGTGGCCGGTGGTGGTGGTGGTGGTGGTGGTGAAGGAAGGAAAGAGTGACGAGGGAGAGAGAGAGAGGGTGGATTGGGAATTTTTTATTTTTAAAGGTGGGACCCACATCTTCAAAATTTATATCAATTAGGTCCCAAAGGGTATTTTAGTATTTTTCAGTAGCTAATTGGCCAAAATGAGCCTTTTTTATTGTTCTTTGGCCAATTTGACCCTTTCAAATTAGTTCTTTGGCCAAAATGATATTTAACCCATTAATTAATACTACCTCCGGTCCTAAATATAAGACCTAGATAACTTTTTTTTGGAGAGATTAAGATTGAGAAATAGGTTATTAAATCATGACATATTTGATATCTTTTTAGATTATCCATTAGCTTATAGGTAAAATAAACTAGTTTAAGAGAAAAAATTAGGTAAATCAATTTATAATTAACTTATTTTTTGTTTTTTTTAGGATTTTTCAAAAAAGTCATCTAGGTCCTATATTTAGGACCGGAGGGAGTAGATGATAGCTTATAGGTTATATAATTAGTCTGGAGAAAAAATTTCAACACATCAATTTATAAATAACATATTTAATTTTTCTTAAAATTATTAACTAGATCTTATATTTAAGAAGATATGAAATATTGTATTTGGAATAAAGTAATAATTACTAATATATCTAACTTCATTAGCATCATTAGTACGTTAAAGAAAAGGAGATGCTAGTAGCTGGAGCCTGGAGGGATAATCACAGTGGATCAATGATCCTGGAAGAAGACTTCATCATTATCGTTGGCTGGATAAGAAAAACAATTAAGAAAATAAAGAAGCAAATGTCTTCGTCAAGGTTGAAATTTGAATAAGTAATAAACAATAAACAAAGAATATACAAATAATAAAGCATTGAAAAGGAAGATATTGTTGAGTTGCAACCATGTGCAGGGGATGCTTTTAGGTTTCTTTTTGCGGGTAAATTTGGAAGAGTCATCACTCATCACTCATCAGGAAGACAGGAAACAGTAAAAAGGACATGTTAAGTCCATAGAGAGTTAGAGACCGTCCATGAGAACAAATTGGCCCCACTTGCACAGAGCTGGTAGGGAGACTATTCGTGTTTTGTTTCACAGCCCCCTCCGACCTATTTTCTTAGCTCTTTCATAGCCTATAGCTAGCTTGTTTGGTGTGTAACGATCTTGACTTTTAAAAAAATAAATAGTTACTTTTTTTCAAAAAATAAATAAATAAATAAATAAATAGTACTACTTGTAACATCAACGCAACTAGTTGGAGAGATGAATTATTTTAAATAGGAGTATAAATTTTCTTCAACATATTTTTTTTCTAATTCACCTTAATAATGTTTACCAATAAATTTTTAAGTGAGAGGAAATCAAAGTGATTAGAATAATGTTTTATTAATATTGTGTAATTTAGTTAATATTCATAATATTATCAATTGTATAAATTTGATCTCATATTAAATAATTGTGGTAGTAACTTATTTGGAAGAGTATATGGCGTGATTCTCTTCCAAATTTTATGCACATAATATGTTTTGTTGAAATCACATAATATTGCCCTCTTGTATTTAAATAATGTACTCTCTTGAGGGCCGTTTTTTTTTGTGAGACTCTCTTGAGGGCTTTTGAATGATTTCAACGTGTTTTTATTTATATACTATGTAAAGATGTTAAGGCCTCTTATAATAGGGACTAAATATAATTCAAGATAGACCAACAATAATGGAAGTTGATTTATTAGTTATTGAAAGTTTAACATATATCCACAAAAACTGCTAATTGTTTTGTTGGCCGTTACTATCAAGGGTTAATATAGTTTTCCCGTCTTTTTTCCCTTTTCTGTCTCCTATATTAAAATAGATCTTAGTTGATTTTTAATGAAGCATTTTTTTTAAACGCCGCCGAATAATTTTGCTCCTATTAGCAACAAATTAATCTTGATTCGAGAGGTATAAGTGTTGTCTAAATAGATTGTCCCTTTATTGTCCCCTTTTTAATCAAGTATTTATACTTATTATGTTCTATTAAATTCTGTTCTTATTATTGGCAAAAAAAAAAAAACTCTGTTCTTATAATTTTTCCCTCTTGTATTAGATCAATAAAGTTTCAATGAAGTTTTTGGGTACGGATAAGAAGATCACTGTAGGACATGATTGAAAATTAGATAAAACATAATGACTTGGTAAAATACTATATGACCTAATTTAAAAGGAGAAATAAAAAATAAATGGACCTACTGAAAGTTGAATGGACCTCTTATTAGATCAACAATGGAAAAAATGTTTAATCAACAAAATTGAGATTGGCTCCCTTTACTCCAAAAAAAATGATAGAGAGACTGGGTTTAAACTTTCAAGATTGATATCCAGAGTTACTACAGTTACCTGCCGGATGATACGAGTAATAAATTAGGTTGGCCAGAAAGAATTTTGCGATGTTTAATAAATTCACGCCCACCTATTCTTTTAATTCTGCAGGCTCCACGTGAGAGAGAAAGGCTAGAGAGTGGCCTGAGTGGGTGTGAAAGTGTGAATGTTAATGAATTAGGGGCTTCAGGCAAAATAAAATAGTTACTGAATTAAGGGAGTGGGAGGGTAATAAATGAAAAGACAAAGCCCAGTTCGCCAAAATTGATTTCTTATTTATTGACGGTAATTTAATGAGAAGTGAAAAGCATTGAAGAGAGAGATAGAGAGTGAAGCTCTGCTTGGATGAGAGGAAAATGGGAGAGGAAAGAAAGTGGGAGGAAAGAAAATAAGGAGAAAAGAAAACAAGGAAGAAAATATTATCATCTCTCTTGCTTGGATGGAGGAGGGGAAATAGGGAGGAAAGAAAATGGGTGAATATTAAAATGTCCAAAACATCCTTATTATAAACACTTTAGAAAGAATGCTATATATTTTAATAAAGAAAATTATTTTTCTCATAAGTAAATAAGTGAAACATCTTTTGAAATTAAATTAAATGAAGGGGGAAATTATAATAGAATGGGAGAAATATAATAATTTTTTTATTCAATATAAACATAATTTTATTTTGTTTCAGATATTTGCAGTTATATAAATTCTGCAATTATGCGCCCCTGTTTTCATAAATTATAATTGTAAATTTTAAGCTTTATTTTGCTTCAGATAAATCCGACGCTTATTATTCTATCTGAAGCTCTTATGATAAAAACAAGAGCTTCTCATAAATTAAATTATAATCCGAAGCTTTATACGCCCCTGTCACCCAAAATAAGAAGGAAGTAAATCCGAAGGGAGAAATGAGAAGCTCGCCCAAAACGAGAAGCTCACTGAAAATGAAAACGAGAAGGAAGATATTCGATGTGAAGAGAGAAGGAAGATATTAGGTGTGAAGAAGGATGGGAGAAATGAAAAGCTTGGGTGTACTGTATCTGAAGAGGAGAGAAGAAGATGAATAAGCTTATTTTTGAAGAAGAGAGAGAAGAGATGCGTGAATGAACAAGGGCAGATAGTGGGAAAGAAAAATTTGTCCCAAAATCCCCCCATTTTGGGAGGAAAAGTTGAGGGGAAAATGGGGCATGGGGCCCACACCATTTTCCTTCCCCATTTTCTTTCCTCTCCCATTTTCTCTCCTAATAAGCAAGGGAAAATGTTCTCCCTTGTCCCCTTTTCCCTCCCCATTTTACTTCCTCTCCCATTTTCCTCTCAAACAAGCAGGCCATGAGAGAGATGGAGAGAGGAAAAAGTGGGCATTTGCGGCAAAATGACGAAGCTTGCATGTGCCTTTGGAAGCTTGTGAGCTCCTTTTTCTTCAATTCGCTAGGCACCACTTTGAAAGCTACTCCTCTACGCGCTTTCAAAGTTTAAACCATTCAGAAACAAAAAAAAAATGTTTAAACCATCAAGTTAGAAACAGTCTCATACACTTGAATAGATGGTTTTTTATTTATAGGTAAATGAGAATGAATTTAATTTCTTCTAATGAAGTCAGATTTATAAATATCGTAGATGGAAAAAATTGAGTTGGGAAACTTATTTTAATCATACAAGACATGGGTAAAATTTATTAAAACTATGTATTTGTGCTCTTATTTATGTATTGCATTTCATGTAAATAATACAATTACAAATTCCGTTTATTATTTCATTGATTAAGATCTCAAAGCTGATAATGATGTATATTAACAGTTATTTAATTTAACAAAAAAAAAATACTCCAATGTTTAAGATTTTTCTTTAAAACATTATAAAATTCAAGATCTTTTTAATTTTACAAATTTTAGATGCATATGAAAGGAGCCGTTTTGTTGCAGGGAAGTAAGTAATTTTGATAATATTTTATGAGTTTTTAATTTGTATTCTTCAAAAAAAGATAGGTTACTTGTTCTTAAAAATACTCAAATTATCTTGTCATTGAAATATGAGATTTTTTAAATAAACTTGACTTCTATTTAAAAAGTGGTGTAGTATTTTTAATTAATTCTGATAGATCCTAAATGTAACCTGAAAATAAAAATTATGATGCAGTTTTATGTAGAAAATGGATAATCTTATCTTTTAAGATTTTATGTTAAATTCGTTAAGTGAAATCCTCTTTATTTAAAAATAATACAGTATATACTTATCTTATAAGCTTGTACAACAAGTATTAAAAGTGTAGAGCCTTGGTCCTGAAGTAAACGGGGAGTCTGTGAATAAAATTTATATAGTTTCCGTGACACTGCCTAGTGCCACAGTGAAAAACCTAAAAGTACATTGATATATAAAATGCAACAAACTGTTCCGGCCAAAAAAAAAAACTGTTCAAAATTTGATTTTTTTTTTCAAATGCTCTGACAAGTTAATCCTGACCGTTAGATCAAAACCGCATGCAATGGTAAAATTCTTAACCTGTTAGGCTGTTGCGACTTTGCTTTTACTAGTTGTCTCCCTTTGCAGTTGATGGTCCCAACATTTCATAAGTGATATAGTTAGTTGTGTAAGTTGTGTGTGTGGTGGCCCTATCTACCCTCTCAGCATAATCCCATACTTTCCTCACCCCAAGTGTCTATAAATTAGGTCACTACCCCTCACATTTTTCCTCACCCAATTTCCCTCATTAGCTTACCCTTCTTCTGTTTCAAAGTAACCATCTTTTCACTTTAGTTCAAACTCTTCTTAGTTCCCTAGGAGGAAATATAAGGAAACCATAATAATGGCTCACATGTCTTTACTCTTTGCCGGCATGACTTTTCTCACGGTGGTTTCCTCCGTCCATGGCTACGCCGCCGGTTGGACCAACGCCCATGCCACCTTTTACGGTGGAAGTGATGCCTCAGGCACAATGGGTACGTTAACTTTACTGTCATTTCAATATTGATTTTTTCTGAATATTTTCTATGAACTAAGATAGGAGTATACTTCATTTTTTTTTGTTACATGATAAAAGTATACATAAACAAAAACAAGAAATACGTTATTATTAAGTTTTATTTAGCTTCTAAGGTTTCTAAAAAAAAAGGAGGCACTATCAAATTTCCCCTAAATCTTTCCACTTTTCTAATAAAGTTTTGATCTTGAAGCTATTTAAGGATACCCATTTGGGAAATTTGTCTATAAACGTGTTTTATTTAGCTTGAATATTTTCTATAAACCAAGATATAATTGAACAACAAATAATGAAATAAGTACGTTGTTATAAAGTTTTATTTAGCTTCTATGGTTTCTAAAAGAAAAATAGGAGGCACTAACAAATTTCATCCAAATCTCCCTATTTTTCTCATAAAGTGTGGATTTTGAGACTATTTAAGGATACCCATTTGGGAAATTTATCTAAAAATGTGTTTTTTTTTTGTTTTTGTTTTGATGGGTTCAGGTGGTGCATGTGGGTATGGGAATCTATACAGCCAGGGCTATGGAACCAACACAGCAGCTCTTAGCACAGCCTTGTTTAACAATGGCTTAAGCTGTGGCTCATGCTTTGAGATTAAATGTGCTAATGATGCTAAGTGGTGCCTGCCTGGCTCCATTGTGGTGACAGCCACTAATTTCTGTCCCCCAAACAATGCCTTACCCAACAATGCTGGTGGGTGGTGTAACCCTCCACTCCAACACTTCGACCTTGCTCAGCCCGTCTTCCTCCGTATTGCTCAGTACCGTGCCGGAATTGTCCCTGTTGCCTACCGCAGGTAATCACTTCCTTGGTTCCTAAATGTAATATTTAGTTTAAGAGATTTTTTTTGATTACATAGTTTTTTTTATCAGGATTGATTACATAGTTTAAGAGATTTAAATAGGTTCATTTGCATTATTTTTTTTTTACAAACTATCCCTCAGGTCGGAATATAATAGCTTAAAATTGTATTGGTTAATGGTTTTGATCTTAAAATATTAGAGTTTACCTGCATTATTTTTTCATGCATTATTTTTTCATTTAATGCATTTTTTCTTATCTAGTCCCTAACTAATTCTCTTACATATTCATTATTAATGCTTATATATTTTCTATCTCTTAATATAGAGTGATAATAAATATGTGCAGTATTCAAAGTTTCAAACAAAACATTAACTACATGTACCCGACTAACTTTTCTTATACTCCCAATTAACTTTTACATATTTTATAACTTTTATATGTTTTATTAAGATACTAAGAAGCATGTTTTGGTCTTGTCCCAAAAAAAAACAGAGAAGCGTGTTTTGGTGACTGTTTTCTTATATAACCGACAAGTAGTTATTTGACTTATAAGATGATATAAATATCGTAAGATAAGATTAATGGAGTCATTTAGCTTCCTTGATATTTCCAATAAAATCAACTGGTCCTGTCTTATATTTGGGTAAGGAAGTATGTATGTTCGGTTGGTGAACTTAGTGTCTCGTTTTAAGCTAAACAAGGGATGTGACTTATATTTTTGGTTGGTTATTATGCAGGGTGCCATGTATGAGGAAGGGAGGTATTAGATTCACAATCAATGGACACTCTTATTTCAACCTAGTCCTTATCACCAACGTTGGAGGTGCTGGAGACGTTCACTCGGTGGAGGTGAAAGGGTCAAGAACTGGGTGGATGGCAATGTCAAGGAATTGGGGTCAAAATTGGCAGAGCAACAACTACCTCAATGGTCAAAGCTTGTCATTTAAGGTCACAACAAGTGATGGTCGCACTGTGGTGTCTAACAACGTTGCCCCAGCAGGCTGGTCCTTTGGACAAACCTTCACTGGTGCTCAGTTTCACTAACAACATCAAATATATGAATAGGATCTTGAATTGAACATCATCAATTCAAGTGTTTTTAGTAGTTAAGGTGACTCACTAGTATACTAAGATATTAGTTAGTATGCTACTGTATCTGGGAAAAAAGGTTGTGGTTTTTTTTTTATATGGGGTGCTTTTTAGGGTCAGAAAATGGGAAGGGCTTATTTTTCAAATGGCTCTTCTTCATTTTGGGGTTTGAGTTAGACTTGTGTCAGTTTAGGGTTCTAGGAGATTCATGGGTGGTCTTCTTTGGTTTATTTTTGGGAGCTTTTGCTGCTGAAGGAGAGTTAGTAGCAGAAGTGATTTGGGGGTAAAGATGTAACTGGAGGAGGTGGAATCTGGGGACTACCCGCCAGTTAAATGAACAAGTTTTTTTCTTTTTTTAGTTTTCATTGGGGTGTTATTTTTCTCCTTTTGGAGGAGAGTTTGTATGTGAGAAGCAGTGGTTGCTTCCTCTAATCAAAATTGTTAAACAGCTTCGGCTAAGTTATGTTATTTTGGATATCTCTGGGTTCTATTAAGAGAGACTAATCAAATTGTAATCTTATTTTGGTTTTGGCTTGTAATTTCAACTTCTGTTTTATTTCTCTACCAGCGTTTTCATTTCCTTCTCTTTTTTCTCTTTATTAGTTTATCTATTATAGTATTATATTTGTATGTAACATATCAAATGGAGTTTTAATGAATAAAGTGACAATTACTAGATTCTTAAGTGATTGAAGGTTTCTCTTAAAAAAACGCCCTAACTTCCACTGTCCCACACACTCATCACTTCACGGAACCAGTGTCTAAGGCCAAAAAATGAACGGATTAATAAGGAATAGATGTAAGAGAAAGAAAGGATGAATGAAAAAGAGTACAGGGAAAAAAATATTTTGGGGTTACTTTTTCTCATGAACTGGACGTTAAAGGCCTAACTAGGACCAAATATCATGATGAGTTAAACTATCAAGGCCCAATGCAAATGTTTATCCAGATTTTGATCCAAATCTTCAAGGATATTTTGTTGAATTAAGGGGAATGACGTTATTTTTCACTTCAAATAACCACCCTGCTGGACCATTGGGCTCCTAAAATTAACATGTACGATTTAACCCTTAAAATAATTAAAGTGATAATTTTTTCCTGGGCTGCTGGCCTTGCACGTTTGGCCGATAAAATGCTAATGTGGGTAAAATTGGACCATTTTAATCCAATTCAAGGGTAAAATTGTACCCAATATTTTAGAGTGCCGTGTTTACTTGAAACGCAAAATAAGATCATTGTCCTTGATAAATGAATAATTTTAAGAGATAATTTTATTAATTGACTTTAATAATGACTATTATAGAAAAAAATAAGTTGAAAGAATTACATCTAGATGTCCTATGGAAAAGAATTAATTATACTAAGGTGATAAGGTTTTTGATATAATTAAACTATATTGAAATCCTTAAATACTTAAATGGGACTGAATTTGAATTGAACTAAATCGGTAAATATCATTACAATTTGCTAAGATTTTATTGACAACTCAATGCACTATCAACGTTTAGCGTTACAGTTGATTTAATTTTATTGGATTTAATATGATTCGGTGTTTTTAATGGGATTTGTCTAATTAATTTTTTTTCATGGGACCCTGTTGTACCTTTTGCAATTTAGTTCTTTTTTTATCGTCGATCAAGGTATTCCCCACCCGAAAAGTGAGAGACTAATCCTTCGCTGATTTGTAGGCACCTCAAAGGGTGGACAGCTGACTTGAGAGATTTAATAGTTATCCATACCCAACGCTTTGCAATTTAGTTCTTCCAACTTTTTCAAGTGTTTCATTAAATGATTTCCACTCTAAAATAGATGTAATTTTCCAAATGATACATTTTACTTATGGCACTTATTTCATGTATATATGTAACCTCCTCTATTTTTTTTATCAAAATGTAACCTCCTGTTTTACTTAATGTCATTGTCATTATTTCGAAAAAGACATTGAAATATAACCATCTTTATCACTTGAAGATTAGTTTGCGACAAAAATTATGTACTATCAATCTATCATGTATCAATGCAGGATTAAATTTTCGATAAAAAGAATATTATGTTCTTAGGTTTAATTGGGCTATGCGTTTTGTTTGGGCCTTCAGTAAGGTTAAAAGGCCTAGAAATGCTAGTTATCCTTTCTGCCTCCCAAACAGAATCTACCGTCTTTTTCGCTCAAACATATCCTCTGAAATTATTTCATATCTTTTGTTTAGCTGGGCTTTAGGTTAAATGGCGACTGACCTATCCAAGTGCACATAAAAAATCAGGAGACAAAAAGCTATATGGCCATGTTCTAGGATTTTATTTTTCTCAACGGTAATATAGCTTTGTGAAATTGATTGGGAAGGACGAGAAAAATCCTAAGAGCAAGGCTCCAGATTGTTTAAAATTTTTTTTGTAGTAACAAACTACTACGCCAGATAAATTCATTGGGAGGACACGAATGCAATTGAATAAAGTGGTAAAATGGTTCGACATGGGGCAGGGATCTGTGTAGGATGAAGGTGGTCGACCTGTGCTATCCTGGGTTGAGGATGGGTAGGAAGTTGAGACAAAGAGAATTGATTAAGGTCCTTGGTCAGAAGCAAAACCACAGTTGTACTAGGTGTGTTTCAAAGATTCAAAATGGATGGTGATTTGACCCTTTTCTTGGGATTCAAATGAAAAATTATAGATTAAGGTCCTTTATTTCCTCGAAACTAACCGCAAAAAGAACTTGGGTATCATAAAGTTAACCAGATGAAATACTTGGAAGTAACTAAATAGTACTCTCTCAGGTCCTAAATATAAGACCTAAATGACTTTTTTGAAAAATCCTAAAAAAAGCAAAAATAAGTTAATTATAAATTGATTTACCTAATTTTTTCCCTTAAACTAGTTTATTTTACCTATAAACTGATGGATAATCTAAAAAATATATCAAATATGTCATGATTTAATAGACTATTTTGCAACCTTAACCTCTCCAAAAAAAAGTCATCTAGGTCCTATATTTAGGACCGGAGGTAGTAAATTGTAGCAAATATACCCAACTTAAAAAAAATGTCAAATTGGACCGCTAAATCCTTGTTTACCTATCTATGTTTACCTGTCTATGATTATTTTGTTCCTAGCAAATAATAAAAAAAAAGTTTACCTGTCTATGTGACAATGCCTTGTCATCATATACACATAATCATTTAAATATCTATTTTTACTCTGGATGTAACCATCGATGAGCGATATTTCCCTAGAAGTATCAACATCATGGTAAATTGTCTGGAATGTTAAATAACATTAATGTATGTTCTTACTTGTTCTTTTAGCTAAACCTAATACTACCTCCGGTCCTAAATATAAGACTTAATTGACTTTTTTTTTGGAGAGTTTAAGGTTGCAAAATAGTCTATTAAATCATGACATATTTGATATATTTTTAGATTATCCATTAGTTTATAAGTAAAATAAACTAGTTTAAGGGAAAAAATTAGGTAAATCAATTTATAATTAACTTATTTTTGCTTTTTTTAGGATTTTTCAAAAAAGTCAATTAAGTCTTATATTTACGACCGGAGGGAGTATGTTATATTTTAGCTCTATTTATTTATATCCATTGTGAAGAACTGAATATTATGGCTATTTTCAAGCCACACCAACCAGACTTAAGGATAAATTTCTGGATATCGTAATACGTTTTATATAATTGATAGAGATAACTGAAAGATATTAGTGAGGAATTTGTTTTTTATATAACAAGTAAAGGAAAACCAGCGCCTCACTCCTTATCTTTTTGTTTTGGTAAAAGCGACTCACTCCTTATCGACTTGTTGTAGTCCACAGCCTGAAATTAGTTTGATAGGCTAATTATGTATCAAAATATCGGTAGATCTTATTATCAATTAAAATATCGAAGGATCTGTAAATGGTCAGATGTAAAAGTAGTGGGCTAACCCGGCCTAATAAGTTTAAGCCGATGAAGGTCATCAGTAAATAAAGATCCAGCAGTGTAAGGGATTAAGTTAGGCCTTCAAAAAAACCGGAAGAAGGGCTTGTCCATCTAGGTCGTTGGTAGGTTAATATGCCATCAAAATTTAACCTTGAGTGGTAAATACTCTCATCCCTAAGCAAGAGGTTGGTGGTTCAATCCCTAACTTTTGCGAATGAAGCAAATTCATAGGCCAACTGTCTACCTCCTATATGAGACTTCAAAACAGCGAGGGAATTAGTCTCACTTGACACGCGGGTGGAGATACCTTGGGTAACCCAAAAACAAAAATTAATATTGAAAAAACAGATAAGATTCTACAAAGGTCAGCTCATTTGAACACTGGTTTTAAAAGTTGGACTGAACGTCGAGCAGGAAAAGGCAACATGTCATGGTTCAAACAATCGGGTCGTTCGGTTGAACTGTTATATTTAAAAGTAAATATTTTTTAAGTAATGATAAGCAAAAGTAAGAAATAGATATATTTAACAAATTAGCAATTAATCCATTTATGAGATTCTATAATAATTCATATAATTAAAATACTCACTGTATTTAAAAATAACTCTTAAAAATATATACTACTTGAAATAATTTAATCCCACAGTTTAAGTAAATTTTCATCTACTTATATTGAAATTGAATCAAAAAGAGATATTTTTATGTATTAAATCAACATAAATGGCATCATAAAATATTCCAAGTCGGATTCCGTGATTGTATCTAGGGATCTCGTCTTTTTTTTTTTGATAACAAAGGAGAGTAATTCCCTCAACTAACTACTTAGCCACAAGGCTATCCAAGTCCTACTGCAGCAGTTTACATAATTGATCCGAAGGACAATCAATATCATGAAATCTTGTAGGTGCTTCCATAGCTTGTTTTGCTAGCCAGTCAGCTACTTGGTTCGCTTCCCTTGGAACATGTCTAAACTCAGTCATCCATTGTTGTTCCCGAAGCCTTATAATATCCCCCACAAGCATAGAAATTTGATCATCAATCACTGCATAATTCTGTACCAACTTGACAGCTTCTAAAGAATCCGATTCAACTATCACCCTGTGCAGTCCTCTATCCCAAGCCATCTTCAATCCATGAAACATTGCTCTTATTTCTGCATGCAGGCTGGAACTGTTCCGTGTATGGAAGAAGAAACCAGTGACAAACTCCCCCTTATCATTTCTAATAACTCCCCCACATCCACCATAATCTAGAGAACTAACAGCTCCATCTGAATTAATTTTGTACCACCCTTCAGGAGGCAAACTCCATCCTTCCTCTCTATTTACTATCACATGACCATTTAAGTTTACTCCCTTCATCCTAGCCTTGGATCCTCCTATGACATCGATTAAGCTGTGGGCTTTAATGACTACTGTTGTATTGGACATCAATTTATCCTCAAACACTCTTTCATTCCTCCTCTGCCATAAAATCCAACATATAGTCGAGAAGAGGCCATCCCACTTCCTCTCAAGTAGCTTATCTTTTCTCATAATGTTACTACTTAGCCACGACTTCAAGTCCCCATTAAAAAATTGCTGCTGTTTTTCCAAGGGAATGATATCTCTCCATAATCGACTAGTTTATCTACAGTCACGCAGCGCATGTAACAAAGATTTTGAATCATGTTTACACCAAGAACATGTACTATCCTGTCCCATATGTCTTTTAAATCTAACTTCATTTGTAAGTAGATTTCCATGTAATGCCAGCCATAAAAACATCCTACAGCGCTGAATCGTGTCAACCTTCCAAATTTGCTGCCAAATTCTTTCATCCTGCCCCTGGACCTTTCGCAACTTATCATATGCTGATCCAACAGTAAATATCCCATCATTAGCATACCTCCATTTCACCTCTTGAGGATAAGTATTCAACAAACAACCTCCCTCAATCTTATCCCAAACTTTCTTCACTCCCATCCATGTGTTAGACCCCTTTCTTTCCATATTAATTCTTGGTAACAGTTCATCCCCACAACCATATTTCGTACGCATCACCTTCACCCACAAAGCATCCCGTCGTGTAGCTAACTGCCATCCAATCTTCATCATATAAGCCTGATTCCTTTCCCTCATGTGCTTCATGCCCAGACCTCCTTCTCTTTTAGGCAAACAAATAGTATCCCAATTAACCAAATGAATCTTCTGTTTTTCAGGAGTGTTACCCCACATAAAACTTCTATTCATCCTCTCAATCTTCTCACAAGTAGAGATTGGAAGGTGAGCTGTTTGCATCGTATACTCAGGTACCGGTGATGTCACAGATGATACCAGTGTAGCTCGTCTTGCCAGTGATAATGAGTGAATTTTCCAGCTTGCTAGTCGCTGCTGCACCTTTTCAACTAATTCCAAATAGCTATCTTGGGAGACCCGTTTATGATGTATGGGCACCCCAAGATATTTTCCCAAATCATTTGTGACCTGAAATCCCATAATCTTGCTCAACTGAGATTTTTCTATTGTGATTGATGTTTTTAGAGAAAAACATCCTTGTTTTGTTGTTATTCACCTTCAGACCAGAGCTGCTACAAAACTCATCCAAGCAACCTTTAATTTCCGCAGCTTGTTCCACCGAGGCTTCAGCAAAAAGAAATACATCATCTGCAAAAAATAAATGAGAGATTGAAGGGCCATTAGAAGAAAGTTTGATTGGTCTCCAATCCTTCGCGTTTAATCTTTTCTGGATTAAGTGTGCCAACTTCTCCATACATATAACAAACAAATATGGTGAAAGAGGATCTCCCTGCCGGATACCTCTCTCTGAATGGAACTCATCAGATTTCTCTCCATTCCATAACAAGCCTAAGGTAGGTGTAGAGACACAATAGTGAATAACACGCACAATTTCCTCCGGGAATTTCAGCTCATAAAGGCATCTTTTAATAAAATTCAAATCTAAACGATCGTACGCCTTCTCTAAGTCAATTTTAATTGCCATAAATCCCTTTTTCCCCGACATATTCCTCATAGTATGAATCACCTCCTGCGTAATAATTATATTATCCGAACTATGTCTACCATGAACAAAGCTACACTGGTTCGGTGCTATTATTTCCAGCAGAATCTTCTTTATCCTATTAGCAATGATCTTTGTCAACACCTTAAAAATCACATTGCACAAACTTATGGGGCGGAAATCCCTCAACTCCTCAGGATGGTCTTTCTTAGGAATGAGAACTAATAGAGTATTATTAATATTCTCAATCCTCTCAGGATTATCCCATAATTCTTTAATCAAATTACATACCGACTTTCCCACCGTATCCCACTGGCTATGATAAAACAAAGCATTGAAACCATCAGGTCCCGGAGCTTTTAATGCTCCCATGCTAAAAACAGCTTCTTTAATTTCAATGTCCTCCATCCTTTTTCCCAACCTCCTCAATTCAGTTTCATTAGCCTCCAGATAAGTGACACTACAAAAGAGAGAGCGGCGGTAATCTTCCTCATTCGAAAAAAGGTCTTTAAAATATTTAGTAGCCATGCTAATTAATCTATCCTTCTCCAATACCCAATTACAGTCCGAATTTTTAAGTGCTCCAATAAAATTCCTCTTTCTCCTCCCATTAGCTTTCGCGTGGAAAGCCTTCGAATTCCTGTCTCCAGTAATAGTCCACTCACATCTCGCTTTTTGGGCCCAAATTAAAGAATCCTGAAGGAGGACAGATTCAAGTTCTTTCCACAAGGTCTCATATAATTCTGTTAATCTCTTGCAGCTACCATACTTCACTTCCATACGAGTAATACCATCAAGTCTCTTCATAAGTATTCTTTTTCTTCTATCCGTAAAGCCAAAAATCATTTTATTCCATTCTACACAAGCACTCGTAAACTGTTCAATATTATCTGACCACACTGCATCCTCCCTCCAGTTTTCAGACACAAAATTTTTAAACTCATCATGAAGAACCCACGCGCCCAAAAATCTAAATGACCTTCTTCTTTGCTGCGGAGAATCCATTCCCTCCAATTTTAACAACAAAGGACGATGATCAGATTTATACCACGGTAAATGTGACACAATCACGTTCGGAAAGTGATCAATCCATGTGCCAGATGCCAATAATCTGTCAATTCTACTTTCTGAGCTCCCCCTCCTCCATGTAAACAAAGGACCGACGAAGCCCAAATCCATCACTCTACTACATTCAACAAATTTGCAGAAAGCCTTATCAACACCCCCTCCTTCTCTTACTGATTTCCTTTCACTTGAGAGTAAAGTAGCATTAAAATCTCCACCTATGCACCATGGAAAATTAACACGACTTCCTACATCAATTAAATCCCTCCACAATTCTCTTCTCTTGGCCGGAGTAGGACTTGCATAGACAATAGTCATGAACCAAGAAAGTTGCTTTTGATCAATAACTTTAAAATGAATAAATTGGGCATTTTTCTCAACCACTTTAATGTTAGCTAGCTTATCTGACCACATACACCAAATTCCTCCTTTAAAACCATCTGCATCCACTACAGCTGAATGTTTGAACCCCAACTTATTAATAATCCTCTTTGCATTGTCCCCACTACATCTCGTCTCAAGCAAAGCTACAAAGTCCAAACAATAAAATTTTCGTAACTCATGAATAAGGTTCGGGAAAGATTGTGATCCCGTTCCCCTAGAATTCCATATTAAAAAATTCATAGAGAAACATTATTATTAATTGAGGAATTAACCTCCTGCATCTCCACATTATTATCCTTCAAATTATTATCCATAGTTGTATTCTCATCTACCATGTTAACTTCCCTAGTAGCATCCTTCATTTCATGATTAGTGCTTACCTCTCCAGCCCCGCCTAAATCTGCTTTATTGTTTAAGTCCATGGCCTGTGTTATTGGATCATTCTCAAGCCCATTTTTCAAAGCTGCAAACAGGTTAATATCTGACCAGGCTCAATCCTTCATATCTCCACTCACAGCCCTTTTCCCATTGGATGCTACCTTCACACGTGTCCTTCCATTTACTTTTGTCTTCCTTTTTGATCCAACATTGACCCATTTTCTGCCCATATCCCCTTCAGAATCTTTCTTTTCTTTCGTGCTTTTATTCTCCTCATCAATCTCGGGATTCTCCACCTTCTTTCCTTTTTCTGCCACCTTTTTGAATGCCCCCATATTTTCCTCCACTTTTTTCGAGCCAATCCCAGAACTTCCCTTAAGAGGTGGAGCAATATTCCTCCTCCTAAAATCACGTTTCACAATCATTATCGGACCAAAAAAATCGGGTTTTCCAATCTCATCATCTTTCTCCGTCGGAGACACGGTTGACTGAGCCGCCGAGCTTCCTTGAAAAATATGAGCCTTGTCTGTATCCTTGCCGGAACTAGCTTTCTGTCCCTGAGTTTCAACGCCATTCTCCTCAGCCTTTTGCTTCGCCTTAACAGCCTTCAACGGGCACTGACCCATATGGTGTCCATATTTTCCACAACAAAAACACACCAAATGTAATCCTTCATATTCAAACTTATACCTTTCTCCCAGATGCATGAACGCCGGAAGAAGAGGTTTATTAAGATCCAATTCAACACAGATTCGAGCAAAACCGCCTTTCTCCACAAATGTCGTAGTTCTATCAATCTTAAGAGTTTTTCCAACCAAGTTCCCTATTCTACGAAGAGATTCCACATTATATAACTCTGCCGGAAGGTCTGGAACTCTCACCCAAGCTGCAATACGTTTGGTGTGATCTGCCTTCCAAGGTTGAAAATTTGGCCTCCACCGTTGCACCAACAAATAATGATCAGCGATCATCCAAGGACCCTCCTGTAACGCGTCATCTCTATCCTCCGGTGTAGAAAAAGAGACTAAGAAATAGGCATTACTTAATGGTGTTACTCTCATTGGCCTCTTCGCTCCCCACATTCGTTCCATTCGTTGAATCATAAAGTTCACTGCCATCGTTTTCCCTAACAATTTAACTATCAATGAATTCAGATATGGCTTGCACCATGAAGCATACTCATCCGCTGAAACTTCCAGCTTAGGAAGATCTCCTGTCTCCATCCATGCCTCCTTATCAGTAGACTCCATATCCTCTCCCTCTGCAGCAGATCCTTGGGACTGGCTAGAGTCGTTCTCACTCATTTTTGTGAAGTAATTCCGCCATCCTTGAATAGCTTCTTCCTCCACTCCATTTTTTCCCAAATAACCGGATTCTCCCAGACTTAAAAGTTTATCCCTATATGATACTCCAGTGTTTCCCTTGGTGTTAACACTATTCCGGCCACCAATGGACGACGGACCACCCTGACCTGTGTTAGCATGAAACTTGCCATCACTTTCTCCACTCATCGCGCTCTCTTGTCCCCGTACTACGTAAGACCCTTCAAAAACGTTTTAGATTAATTTTGGGTTGAAAAACATTCTGGTTTAAAAAGATTCCAGAATAAAAGTAATAAACACTCTCTCCATTATATAATACTACCTCTGGTCTTAAATATAAGACCTAGTTGACTTTTTTGGAGAGGTTAAGGTTGCGAAATAGGCTATTAAATCATGACACATTTGATATATTCTTAGATGATCCATTAGTATTTTATAGGTAAAATATACTAGTATAAGGAAAAAATTAGGTAAATCAATTTATAATTAATTTATTTTGCTTTTTTAGGATTTTTCAAAAAAGTCAACTAGGTCTTATATTTAGGACCGGAGGCAGTATAAGATTACTTTCATATTTCAATTTGTTTTTAAATATAAGATAACATTCTAATTTTTCCCAACTTTTCTCAAATTAATCTCGTAATGCTTATCAATAATAAACAAACAAGAGATAGAGAGTGTGAATAAAGTTATATGTATGGTTTGAGCGAATGAGGTAATATCATGTGATAATAGATAACTTAACTAACATCATTAATTTAATCAAATTAATAAAAATGAGTTTATACTTAGGAACAAATGTAGTATTAATCACAACAACAATAACAATAACAACAATGTCTTATTTTACTATGTGATATCACTTATATCATATATGGATTATATGACATCATTATGATCTATCACCACATCTAAATCCACACCATTTTTCGAGTTCTCATTTCTGTTTTCACATTGCCCTTCTTCTTCCTTTATCATTTCAGACTTTTACTCTCCTCTCCTCCCATATCTGAGTCCTCTACAATATTAGCACCTTTGTTTTTCTATCTTAAAAATCATATCATGAGGTAGTACTTTAAGTTAAAACCCTCTTTTATGGCAGCTTACAAGAGAAGGAATTGACTTTTTATTCCCTCTTTTTTCTTCCTTATCCCTTGTTGATCTTCTTTGTTTGAGTCATCCAGTTTTCATATAACCAATCCGAGGAAGGTTCAACTCCAACTCCTGGCCTAGAGGGCGGATCTAAATGGCTTAAAGTGAGTCAAGCGCTTTGATGACTAAACTCAAAAATCAGGCTGCCTATCACTCCGGCAGACGGGGCCAGACCATCCGGTCGGGTCCAGCTATTAAAACCTGGATTTGAACCCTTCTTCTCATGGGTAAAAGATCAAATTTGCCCCGGAAGTTTTAGGCCATGATCATATTTGCCCTTGAAGTTTTTATGGGATCATATTTGCCCCTGAAGTATACAAAATGGGTCGAATTTACCCCACATCCTACATGGATTGCCACATCATGTCCATGTAATAAGTTTATGCCACCTCACCACCTCCCTCCTCCCTCCCTTTCTCTCACCACCTCCCTCCTCCCCTCCCTGGCCTCTTCCTCTACCATCCCCTCTCCCCCTCCTCTGCCTCCAATTCGTCCCTCTTCCTTCCCCCTTCCTCTTCTCCCTTTTTAAACACCATCGCCATCAATGCCCTGGGAAGATGAAGTCAATACCATCCAACTGTAGTGCTGAATGATTGCATGGTCATCGCCGCCGCAAGCCTTTCGTTACACCCAAACGTTTTCTCCACTTTGACGGGTCCACGAAGAACAAATCTCATTTTTCATTTTTCCCAAACCAGATAAAATAGAGAGACCGAAATCGAAAATTATGGTGATTTGTGATATCACTTTGAGACCCGTCTCCCTTACCTCTGCATCTTCTTCTTTTTCATTCCTCCAAAGGTATTCAACATTCCCTTTTATTTTACCTTCAATTTCCTTTACTTTTTATTCAAAAGACCTTTTTTGTGCTTAAATTTTCAGACATCCCCTCTATGTAATCTGTCAATTCTACTTTCTGAGCTCCCCCTCCTCCATGTAAACAAAGGACCGACGAAGCCTAAATCCATCACTCTACTACATTCAACAAATTTGCAGAAAGCCTTATCAACACCCCCTCCTTCTCTTACTGATTTCCTTTCACTTGAGAGTAAAGTAGCATTAAAATCTCCACCTATGCACCATGGAAAATTAACACGACTTCCTACATCAATTAAATCCCTCCACAATTCTCTTCTCTTGGCCGGAGTAGGACTTGCATAGACAATAGTCATGAACCAAGAAAGTTGCTTTTGATCAATAACTTTAAAATGAATAAATTGGGCATTTTTCTCAACCACTTTAATGTTAGCTAGCTTATCTGACCACATACACCAAATTCCTCCTTTAAAACCATCTGCATCCACTACAGCTGAATGTTTGAACCCCAACTTATTAATAATCCTCTTTGCATTGTCCCCACTACATCTCGTCTCAAGCAAAGCTACAAAGTCCAAACAATAAAATTTTCGTAACTCATGAATAAGGTTCGGGAAAGATTGTGATCCCGTTCCCCTAGAATTCCATATTAAAAAATTCATAGAGAAACATTATTATTAATTGAGGAATTAACCTCCTGCATCTCCACATTATTATCCTTCAAATTATTATCCATAGTTGTATTCTCATCTACCATGTTAACTTCCCTAGTAGCATCCTTCATTTCATGATTAGTGCTTACCTCTCCAGCCCCGCCTAAATCTGCTTTATTGTTTAAGTCCATGGCCTGTGTTATTGGATCATTCTCAAGCCCATTTTTCAAAGCTGCAAACAGGTTAATATCTGACCAGGCTCAATCCTTCATATCTCCACTCACAGCCCTTTTCCCATTGGATGCTACCTTCACACGTGTCCTTCCATTTACTTTTGTCTTCCTTTTTGATCCAACATTGACCCATTTTCTGCCCATATCCCCTTCAGAATCTTTCTTTTCTTTCGTGCTTTTATTCTCCTCATCAATCTCGGGATTCTCCACCTTCTTTCCTTTTTCTGCCACCTTTTTGAATGCCCCCATATTTTCCTCCACTTTTTTCGAGCCAATCCCAGAACTTCCCTTAAGAGGTGGAGCAATATTCCTCCTCCTAAAATCACGTTTCACAATCATTATCGGACCAAAAAAATCGGGTTTTCCAATCTCATCATCTTTCTCCGTCGGAGACACGGTTGACTGAGCCGCCGAGCTTCCTTGAAAAATATGAGCCTTGTCTGTATCCTTGCCGGAACTAGCTTTCTGTCCCTGAGTTTCAACGCCATTCTCCTCAGCCTTTTGCTTCGCCTTAACAGCCTTCAACGGGCACTGACCCATATGGTGTCCATATTTTCCACAACAAAAACACACCAAATGTAATCCTTCATATTCAAACTTATACCTTTCTCCCAGATGCATGAACGCCGGAAGAAGAGGTTTATTAAGATCCAATTCAACACAGATTCGAGCAAAACCGCCTTTCTCCACAAATGTCGTAGTTCTATCAATCTTAAGAGTTTTTCCAACCAAGTTCCCTATTCTACGAAGAGATTCCACATTATATAACTCTGCCGGAAGGTCTGGAACTCTCACCCAAGCTGCAATACGTTTGGTGTGATCTGCCTTCCAAGGTTGAAAATTTGGCCTCCACCATTGCACCAACAAATAATGATCAGCGATCATCCAAGGACCCTCCTGTAACGCGTAATCTCTATCCTCCGGTGTAGAAAAAGAGACTAAGAAATAGCCATTACTTAATGGTGTTACTCTCATTGGCCTCTTCGCTCCCCACATTCGTTCCATTCGTTGAATCATAAAGTTCACTGCCATCGTTTTCCCTAACAGTTTAACTATCAATGAATTCATATATGGCTTGCACCATGAAGCATACTCATCCGCTGAAACTTCCAGCTTAGGAAGATCTCCTATCTCCATCCATGCCTCCTTATCAGTAGACTCCATATCCTCTCCCTCCGCAGCAGATCCTTGGGACTGGCTAGAGTCGTTCTCACTCATTTTTGTGAAGTAATTCCGCCATCCTTGAATAGCTTCTTCCTCCACTCCATTTTTTCCCAAATAACCGGATTCTCCCAGACTTAAAAGTTTATCCCTATATGATACTCCAGTGTTTCCCTTGGTGTTAACACTATTCCGGCCACCAATGGACGACGGACCACCCTGACCTGTGTTAGCATGAAACTTGCCATCACTTTCTCCACTCATCGCGCTCTCTTGTCCCCGTACTACGTAAGACCCTTCAAAAACGTTTTAGATTAATTTTGGGTTGAAAAACATTCTGGTTTAAAAAGATTCCAGAATAAAAGTAATAAACACTCTCTCCATTATATAATACTACCTCTGGTCTTAAATATAAGACCTAGTTGACTTTTTTGGAGAGGTTAAGGTTGCGAAATAGGCTATTAAATCATGACACATTTGATATATTCTTAGATGATCCATTAGTATTTTATAGGTAAAATATACTAGTCTAAGGAAAAAATTAGGTAAATCAATTTATAATTAATTTATTTTGCTTTTTTAGGATTTTTCAAAAAAGTCAACTAGGTCTTATATTTAGGACCGGAGGGAGTATAAGATTACTTTCATATTTCAATTTGTTTTTAAATATAAGATAACATTCTAATTTTTCCCAACTTTTCTCAAATTAATCTCGTAATGCTTATCAATAATAAACAAACAAGAGATAGAGAGTGTGAATAAAGTTATATGTATGGTTTGAGCGAATGAGGTAATATCATGTGATAATAGATAACTTAACTAATATCATTAATTTAATCAAATTAATAAAAATGAGTTTATACTTAGGAACATCATTAGTGCTGAATGATTGCATGGTCATCGCCGCCGTAAACCTTTCGTTACACCCAAACGGTTTCTCCACTTTGACGGGTCCACGAAGAACAAATCTCATTTTTCATTTTTCCCAAACAAGAAAAAATAGAGAGACCGAAATCGAAAATTATGGTGATTTGTGATATCACTTTGAGACCCGTCTCCCTTACCTCTGCATCTTCTTCTTTTTCATTCCTCCAAAGGTATTCAACATTCCCTTTTATTTTACCTTCAATTTCCTTTACTTTTTATTCAAAAGACCTTTTTTGTGCTTAAAGTTTCAGACTTTATGGCTTTTATGGTATGGATTGTGTGATTCTCAGCTGATTTTGGACGATTTTTGGGATCTTTGGTTATGGGTTACGATTAATTTTCCTCCTGTGACTTTGATATACTCGTGGCTTTGTGTATGTTCAATGTATTTTGTTTCACTGTTTCTGATGTGTAGAGTTGTTGTTCTGAATCTTTTAGTTTTTGTCTTTTTAGTATCTGGAAGGGAGGAAGGGGGAAGGAGGAGGGACGAATTGGAGGCAGAGGAGGGAGAGAGGGGATGGTGGAGGAAGAGGCCAGGGAGGGGAGGAGGGAGGTGGTGAGAGAAGGAAAAAACTTACCTCCATTTACTCATATCAAGTTCATCCAGTTCCCAATAAAGAAATGACACGTGTGAATTTTTAACACATCATTAGTAACACCGTCACTTGCTCCTTCATCTCCCCAATCCCCATACACCCTATACGCATGAGTTAAACTTGAAGTTTGGCCCTTTCTTCTGCATACTTCATCCATGGATCTGAAGGAAAGACTCAAGCTCCACTGTTCGCACCGCAAGTGCACGGATCGCGCCAAGTAATAAAGTGATAAGTAGAGTATCGTTCCCACGAGGATTTGGTTTCAAAACCCGGTCAAGTAATGATTATCGCACTCTCGCTCTATTTGAGTGATCCAAATGTTGAGAGTGAAGTGTAACTATGTAAAAAAATAAGAAAAACTATAAACAAGTGATTCTCCAACTTCAAGGATAAATTGGGACTTAAGATTATTTATCCCCCTTGTATTTCCTAACCTTAAAATGGTCTCTTCTTAATAGCTATATAATTGCTAACATAGGGTTCTAGAATACTTGTAAACGCTCCGTCGAGTCAAGAACAAGTGTTTAGTTCCATTAATCATGCAATCTCTTGTCACAATTAATAAAACCCAATTTCTAAGTTTCAACCCTAATGTGGCTATGTGAGGCTAATAAGTATATGTCTATCTTATTAACAAAACCATTCATTTGTCATGCAAACTTCAAGTTCTCACACTACTCCACTCAAGTTCTACACTTAACCTAGCTCTCTCAAGTCATAAGTCAAATGAACAAATCAACTAAATGGTGATCAAGCATTTAGAGGCATTATGGTTAGAGTGAAATAAACATATATATAACATTAATCACAAAAGGAGAGGAAGTATCAAGAGTTAATCCATACAAAGGTTCAAAATAATCCTAAAACAAAGTGTTTAGCTACTCATGTCAATAAACCCAAAGGCAAATATACAATAATAGTCATACACATTGAACAAAAGTAAGGAAGGGAGAATGGAGAAGAAGAACTAAGATGTGAAACTCAAATCTCTTCAAAACTTCAAACCCCAACTCAATCTCCACCAAGATCCATGCCCTAGCACACCACAAAGCTCCCCAAGAAGTCTAAGAAGTGAAGAATGACGAGATCCCTCTGTTTTGCCTCTTTTAAACCCTAAATTTCGAGTGAGAATGGTGTAAAACGCAAAGTTTCATTTTTTCGCAGTTTCATTTTTTATGTTTCATTTTTTATGATATTATCTTGTTTCTTAAGATCATAGTTAGTGATTGGTTTCTAAAAATATAGGGTCTTTTTTTTTTCCAAAAAATGTAGGGTCTAGGGGACGGGCATATTGGGTCTTCACAATGCCTCAAAAATACATGTGATTTTTGATGTTGTCTCTTCTTATATCTCTCAAATTACGATAGTTTAATATTGACGATGTTAATTTTATTGAGGCTTTTTTACATTGTTGTGTATGCTACAAATATTAAAGTTTTCTTTCCTTTTTAAGAATTGAATTCAAACAGCTAAAATTGAATTATTTTGAATTTACGTTTTATGTTTTAATAATGTTGAAGTATTTATACTTTTTGAGAATAGAGAATTATTGTATAACCAGTGCGATTTTATTGTTTGAATTTAGGAATGTATTTGGAATGTATGACTTTTAACTTTTAATATTATACTATATCAAAAAAAACTTTTAATATTATAAAAAGTAGAGCATGGGGTCCACTCAATGAAAAAGTAATTGTAAATTTTAACGGGCTAACATTTTTAATCCATTTGGGTACAGGTATTTTTGCACTAAAAAGAAATTTATCGCGCACTTTGAGTTTTGAGCAAAGTATATATGTATTTTTGACCTTTTATCCTATTAGTTACAAAATTTAAAAATTTATAGGGTTTGAGGCCTACCAAATAGGGCCTCGTCCCATGATGGTGAGAGCTGGGCTTCGCTAAAAGTATTTTATTTTGCTTTTCATAAGCAGACTTAGCTTTTTAAACCCACTTGAACTTGTAATAAGAGGACATTTTGGATCACTGATCAGGACACCCATTAAATTTGGGAGCACATTTCCTTTCTCATTAGTAAGATGAGTAATACTTATTATATTAATGAGCTATTAAGGATAATGTTAATGGTCAACATTGAATTTGACGTTCTTAAATATTTTAAATCACATGTTTCATTTGAATGTATACATAATTTAAAATAACTACTGTTGTTCTAAACGATATTTCTTTAAAACTAAACTTATCATCGAAAAGTTTATAAATAAATTTTAAATCAAGAACTTTCAATATTAAATTATAGACTATCTAAATTTCACACTTGTAATGAGAACTACTTTCCTCAACGTTGTGATCAACACTGAATTTCCAGGAAATTGTAAAGAGACGAGACAAATGACAAGGCCTTTTTTTGTGGGTAAAATAGAAAACGGCAAAACTTTAGGGCTTGTTTGTTTGCCAGGAAAGTGTTGAGGGAATTGGCAAATGGAATTGAAAATAGTAATTTCCATATAGGCTGGGCCCCACAAGTTTTCTCTCTCCATCTCACACTTTTCCTGGGCCCCACAAACTTTTACATCTCATCATTACCTAATTTACCTATACTTTCCATCTTTACCCCCTCACCCTCAATTCCCACCTCCAATTCCATTTCCCAATTCCATCCAACCAAACGGACTATTTAGTTGTGAAAGTTATGGATGAAAGAGAAGGGAAATGCCATGAAGTTGCATGGAAACTGAGTTTTGCACTTTTGCGTTTTGACCAAGTCTTGTCATACTCATCCTAGTCCCCAAGTACTAAATGTGCTTCAACTAACTATGACATCATCCTTGACGCCTACTAGTTCCTTTTTCAATAAAAAGTTAACTTTGAGGATTGAAATGCGTTTTATACCCGGGAATCAATTTCTTACAAATTAAGATATTCCTAAATGAGTGTTACGCATCCCTAACTTAAGTTGCATGCTCATGCTCTTTTGGTCTTTAATTGAAAAGAGCTTAGCTGAGTTAGATCAAGGTTACGGAAAAAAGAAGAAAACACAAGCAAACAGGAACTCCTCTACATTGGATAACCGCAGAATTGAAAGGGAAAGAAAAGTATCGAAAAAGATAAAATAAAAGAAACCTCTTTCTTATCGTGGTTTTATATGAATAAAGAGCAACTATGAGTTATACATAGTTGAAATGAATTTCCTAATTGTCATATGACCAAATGGATGATAAAAATCTGGTTACCACAATAGAAAATTGAATTTGTTTCATTTAGTAAAGTAATAGCATTATGTCCCTGGAATTAAATGCCCACATTCTCTGAAACTTTACTACAATTTGGGGTGGAAATGAGTCAGGCTGTAAATAGGCGGCCTACGACTCGGCCTATTTAGGGCTTGACTCGGCTTGGCCTTTTTAATAAAAAGGTCAGACTCCAACTTATTTACAAGTCTTTTTACCTAAAAAGGGCAGACCTATTATAGTAAAGTCTGGCTCGAAAGCCTTCAGGCCTGACCCGTTTAATATTTACTACTAATAATAAAATAATAATATTAATAAAAGCTACAACATTCATTTACACAATCTGTACTCTAGCCTCTTGTGGTCTTGCCCTCTCCACTCTCACAATGTGTCATACTATTTATTGTCCTTTTAAGTTTGATATGTGGGTCTTTGAAAAGTTTAAAAGCCTTTCAAAGCCTAAATTCGAAGTAGGCCTTTAAAAGGTCCAAAGCCTTTTAAAGGCCTACATCGTAAGTAGACTTTTAAAAAGGCTTTCAGGTCTTTACTATTTTTCGCAGGCCTAGGCTTTTTTCTGAAACAAAGCCTACAACCAGGCCCAGGCCTAGGCCTAAGTTTTCTTATTACATTACGGGCCCAAGCTTATTTAGGCAAAGTCTGGCTCGGCCCGGCTTATTTACACCCCTAGCTGCAACGAACTCTGTAGCTATAGTTTTATTTCCAGCAGCCTGCAACAAAAACAATGAATTATTTAAGCATGAAGCACTAATCCTATGTATAAGAAATTAAACTGAAGGCGAACTTCATCGCTCTAACTTTAGCCAATGCAACTTTAGAGGGCGAATCATGCAAGGGTAGATCCATCAATGGTCCCCCTCACATTGTTTCTATGGAAAGCGAATAAACCAAAAAAAGGAAAGTTGAACAATAATCCACCCTATCTACTACAATTTGTCACAAGCATGTAAAGTAATAAACTTGAGCTATCAGGGCAACTGAGCAAATGCATACTCCATAAAAAAATAGTAACTATAACCACTACAAGAAAATGGGTGGATAGTTGCGTGGGAAATGTCGCGTAAGCTGCAATTACGACTTTTTTTTGTATGTCACGTTATTATGTCGCGTTCACTAAACGCGACAGGCATAGGAAGGCATGTCACGTGTAAAGTACGCGACAAGATGTATAATTAATTTTTTTTTAAGCAGTGGACAGCACACAAATTTCGACATAAAAACATATAAATATAAATATATACATAAAAACTTGTAAACATATAAATAAAAACAGTAAAAACATAAATAAAAATCTAGCAGTCAAGGATGAGACACCAGAACTTACGCCACTTCCACGTGAAATTCTTACTCGCCTCAGGAGCATTCTCAAAGGTATGACCATCAAGAAATCCATTATATGAGAACTTGTTGCTCCATAGGATGTAGTCGCGTTTCCCATACGTGACATAAATAAAAAACATTAAAGTAATGTCACGTATTAGACGCGACATGGCAAACGTGACAACACTTCAATCATCCCGTATATATATGATAAGCCTAAAGCACGCGCGCCCTCAACTCATTTTCAAATTGTTTTTCACTCTACACATCAAGAATCTCTTAAATTCCTCTCCTTTCACTCCAGCTACATGCATGGGTTCAAATAATGGAGCTTAAATTATCCATAATGTAGCCATAACATATTTATGAATTAATTAGACATTGTATTTCCCACTTCATCTCCATTCATAATCTCCATGACTATTTTGTAATTTATTTTACTTAAATTTATTGTTTTTTTTTTCATTTGCTCAATGTAATTGTAGGTTTTATTACTAGTTATAAAATTTAGAAAGAGGAATAATAATGATGTTATCTCTGAATGTATTGGCCCAAAAATATTATATTTTGATTTTTATTTATGTTCAAAATAATTTGATTTGCTCATATCATGTGTTACAAATTTTATCATGTGTCACCTAGAAGCAAAGTGACTAACTTGTTTGTCATGTTTCACAATTTATGGTACTCATGACTTGTGGCGTTTCCACAAAAGTAACAACATTTGTTTTATATATTTATTAGCTATGTGGTTTCCACAAAAGTAACAACATTTGTTTTATATATTTATTAGCTATGTGGCATCTTTATACACGCCACACTTTTTTAAAACTTTTTCACAATGCTTTGTCGCGTTTCCAGCCGTGACTGCGTTTAATTTATTTTATTCCTGTGTCGCGTGTGCTGTGCCGCGAGAAGACTGCCATGCAATGGGGATAGGTCTTGTCGCGTTCTTTTTCCATTGTCACGTCGACATCTGCAGCGACAACTACCCTAGTTTCGACTCATTTTCTCCCGTTTGCATGGGACGCGACTAGCCCCCCTGTCACGCCTATAAACGCGACTAAACCTCACTTTTTGAAGCGACTATCCGCACAATTTCTGGTGGTGAACACAACCATTCATTTACTTCAGCATTGTATGTAGTCGTTATGGGAAGCAGGTAGCAGATTTTTCTCAAAAAATACCAAACAATACGAATGGAATGGATGCATAAATGAATACTTATAATTAAGTGAAACATCAGAATCTCTGATGATAAAAATTATAACTAGAGGCTCTCTTAGGTTCAAGCTCTTAACATTTCTGATTGTAACTCAAACAATGCGGGGGACACTGAGATTATAAATAAATGGATTTATTAACAAGGAATTTACTGCGATGCTTGGCATTGTGAGCTGATACATCAAATCCTGACCTCAAGGTCAGCTTCATAAGATGCTCAATAAACCAACACAGCTACAAATAACACCCTTGAGAAAAAAAGATGTAGGGTTTTACAAGAATCACTTTGTTGTCACTAGATTAATATTTTTCTATTTTAAAACAGATTCACTAGACTCGGAACAAGAAAACACAAAATAGATGCAATACAACAAGTTTGAGAAATTACAATGAACAATTTCGGAAACAAAAACGAAAACATAAGAACAGAGAGAAGAATCGTTAGAAAAACAAGTAAGAACACGAGTCTCAGATTCGGTCTCCGTTAAAAGCCGAGGCTGAAATATACGAACAGAAGCTTATCGCCATGGCCACCGTGAATCATACAAGAAGAGGGTGGCTCATATAGATTTACATTGTGTATAGTGTTTTACATTGTTAAGTTAATTATGCGAGACTACGCAAATTAATTAAGACAAAGCACTGCATATCAATTTTATTATGTGTGATTAAAAGCGTTCAATCTATTTTTCCCTCGTCTTATCCTAAATATAGTTCTGACTTAAAATTGACTATATTTTGGAGTGATTAAAAAGTTCAAATAGGCCAATTAATGATAACATATGTTGCATATACTAAAAAGTAAAAAGTAAACAAGATTTTATATATAGAAACATATAGAGTATAAGTCTATAACATGTTATGCACTAAGAATGAGTTGTATCTGTGTCTATAACATGTTATGCGCTAAAGAATGAGTTGTATCTGTATAAAACATGATTTAATAATAGATATGTAAAGCCGCCTTCGGTAAAATTATATTACTCCCTTCTGTTTTTATTATTAGGCAACAACCACTCATTTTTCACATATCAAGGAATGACAGTTGAGTTTTAAAATTTATGTGAAATTTGCCAATTTTTCCAATTTGAATTCATCATTCATTAGATGACGTGTTTCAAATTTTCAATTTTAAATCTCCGCTAATAACAAGGGTAAAGTGGGGAAATAGCATTTAATGTGGAGGTTGGTGCCTGTATTAAGGACAAAAAACTGTAAATAGTTGATACTTTATAATAAGAACCGGAGGGAGTACTTAATTAGTCATGTTGTCCCGTATGAGTAAGAGATAAAGATAATATTTTTTGTCATATTTATAAGTTTCATTGTTAAATTCTTTTTTTTTAAATGCCTTATAATTTATTATTGTGTAAACATTATTATCATGCAGTGCAGTAGTGTGTATTAAATGTAGATAAACCTAGAAAGTTATGTATTATATATCTGCAAAAAAAATTGCTGAGGTAAGATTGTTTTTTTGTCAGGATGAAATATATGATGCAATATATTAAAAGTGACTAATGGTGAATTAAATTAGATGTGTTTTCTTATAACACAACTTCTTCTTCTACAGATTCAATTTAATTCATTTGTAAAAGTGATATGAAATTACACAGCTTTAAACTAGTGTAATACTGTAATGTCAAGCATCTGGTCCTCTCATTGCATCTTAATATGGCCCACTCTATTTATAATATATAATGTTTTGTTTAAAATGATGGGAATTATGTTAGGCTCATATTAAAATATTTGTATTATCTTTCCAGTTGTCATTGAGATTTTAAATTAGATGCTTACATATGTAGAGTGAAAAGGTGACAAATATACTATATATATAGAGACTTGTTGGGTTATATTCTTAATTAGTTTTGAAATTGTAATAGTCATTTAACATAAGTGTTTTATTTGATCCAGATAAATTTCAGATAAGGGTAATTTAGAATTATATTTCAGGAGTAATTTATTAATCAATTATATGTAAATTAGTTGCATGGAATTTTTAAAGAGAAAATTGCGCTCCAATATATGCGAAATACCGAAATCTAAATTTTGGTCTACAGTTTAACAAATTCATTTTCAAGTCAAGAGGCTTAAGTAATAATTTATGAATTTTCTGTCTTTAAATATATGCCTTTTTGTTATTTCTCCCGGCGCCCTCTATTTATGTCACTATGTTTTTAACTTTTAACTAAAAATGCATAATATCTAAAAAATAATATTATTATTATTTCGAGACGATATTTTTTTTTACCAAAGATAGGATATTTTGGGGATCTTCTGAAATAGTCATATTGATAAAAATGTAAATTAATGTGATAAAATTATATGGAGATTGAAGATAAGTGATAATATCATAAATTTTGTAAATAAAAACATGATCTGATTGTAGATACTCAAATACATTATAAAATATTGAATAAAAATATAAAATAATTAAAAGAGGGTGGAGCCGGCCGGGCCGGGTCTCAACGATCAAACACTTACATTAATACTAGAAGGGAATGTTATTATTGACGATAATTAAATAAAACAAAACAAAACCAGCTTGAAAAATACTTTAAGATGGAAGAATCAAATAAATATAGAAAAAAACTCACATGTCCCAAATAAGCTATTGAACGAACACATTATGCCTGGTTTGGCTTATCTATGATCTACGTTACAACATTCTGTTCCATAAATTTGAGAAACTCAGGACGATCAATGAGTCCATCACTATTCAAATCAAAAGCACTAATAATTTTTCCACACTTTCCAAGATCTCTCTCTAATCCTACACACTTGAACACTCTCTGCAAATCTTTTGCTTCAATGAATCCATCTCCATTTTCATCATAAACCTCAAACACATCCTTCAACTCCTCAAAACATGGTTCTCTCTCAAACAATGCTTCAACTTCTTCTTCCCCAATCTCTTCATCTAACCCTTCCCCTTCTGATTCTGCACTGATCAGTCCCAACTCACTCATCACCATTATCACTTCCTCTCTGCTTAGTCTCACCTTATATTTTGGACTATGTTCATTCTTTGTTCTACACATGGCTGGGTTCTTCACGTTAGTTCTAAATGATGATGACAACAATGGCCATGGGTTACAGAGAGATTGGAAGTGGTGGAAGAGAAAAGAGAGGAAACCATTTGTAAGGAAGAGTACAAGAGATGGAAATAGCTTAAGAAAATTTGAGTGTCTTGGAATTTTCTCCATGTTTATTGAAGAGTATGGAAGAATGAAAAAGCTCACTATGTGACTGATGAATAAATTGTGAATTTACTTATAGAGAAATGTGAGTTTGGCTTCAAGGATAAGCGTCAACGACTTGATGGAAGAGTAAACGGGAGATTGCAGATTAATTTCCTGGAAAGAAAACGGAACAAGAATAAAAGAGCTTGAGACAAAGAGAGGCATGTGAATATATCATCATATTGTTGGCAAAAAGAGGGGAGGGTGGGAATGTGAGAGAAAAATGTGAAGACCCAATATTTTTAGTAATGATTAATAACAAATATATAAACTTACAATTTGAGAATTGAAAAAAAAAAATAAAAACTCAACTTAAATATCCCAACAAATTAATTTCCTCATAATTATTTAAATAAAGCTAAAATTACTCCCTAACTTAATTTTCAAATTCAAATTCAAAAAATTAGAAGAGCTAGTTGAGTATTTTTTGAAAAATTGAAGATGCAAGATATACCACCCTTTGTTTATATTTGTCTTTTTTTCCACAAAATTAAATTATTTCACTTATAAACCATATAATCTAATTATATATCACATATATTAAATTTTAGGGATATAATTTTCTTAATTTTCTAAAAAAGGAAGTTGACTCTTATAATAGGACTGGAGGGAATATTTAATAATGTGGGGAATTGATTTTGTTAATTATGTGCAGGGAGTTTCTATGAAACTCAGGGAGATTTAGGCGAAGACTAGGACTGAAGTTTAAAATATGAACAGAATAGAGACGAATTATGAACAGTGTTTTGTTCATTTGTTCATAAAGAAATGAGACTCCTACAGAGGAGACAAGGAATAATTGGATTGGACCACATTTTACTTAGAAATTTTAACGAAAACTATAAAGGAACCTATGCTCACCTTGGTGAGTAAGGGTGTGCAATTTTTTCACCATCTAGTCTCATCTCGACCATCTCGTCCCATCCTGTCCCAGAAACAGGACAAATCGGGACAGGACAAAATGCATCTTTGAGATGAGTGGACACGGGATGGGGGAGTCCCGATCCCGTTCAGAATACATATATATATGTGGTTATATATATATATGTGGTTATATATATATATATATATATATATATATATATATATATATATATATATATATATTAAAAAATGCATACAATATATGAGTATATATGACATTTTATATGAAAAATACGATCATAATAAAATTTTACCTTATTATGATGTATAAAATATATTGTAAAAGAAATATTGAACTAATTTATTTGTTTGCTACAAACACAAAATGTTATATTTTTTATAAGTATATATTTTTAATTTATTTTATTTTAAAAAGCTCTAGGGATTTTCCCGTCCCGATCTGATCGGGATGGGACAATATTCAAGACAGGACACGAGATGGAAATCCTGTCCCGAGCCTTTTTCGTGATGGGGCACAGGACGGGGGTGTCCCGATACCGTCCCGTAATAACACTCCTATGAGACTCAAAAGGAGAAATTAATCAGAAACTTGAGTTATGGAGGATGACTTTAGAGTTAAAGGGTTTTCAGTAGGGGCAAGACAGAATATATGCATTGTTGCTTTGATGATACACAAACTCATGAGGATACCAAAATTAAATTGGGAAACCAGACTATACAACAGGTGAACAAGTTTATGTATTTGGGATCAATTATACAGAAAGATTGTGAAGTTGACAGCGACGTTAATAATAGAATTCAGGCTGGTTGGGTTAAATGGAGAAAAGCTACTGGGATTATATGTGATCGCAAGGTAAAGGATAAGATAAAAGGGAAGTTCTATCGGACAGCCATTAGACCTGCGATGTTATATGGTAGTGACTGTTGGGCCCTTAAAAGGAAACATGAACATAAGATGGAGGTGGCAGAGATGAGAATGTTGAGATGGATGTGTGGCTATACAATAAAAGATAGGATATACCATGATCATATTCGCCGAAGAGTTGAGGTAACATCAATTGCGGAGAAAATGGTAGAAAGTCGCTTGAGGTGGTTTGACCACGTTCAAAGAAGAGAATTAGATGAACCAGTACGAATAGTAGATCAAATGGTTTGGAGTCCTTATAAGAGAGGGAGAGGGAGATCGAAGAGAACTCTTAAAGACATTATCCAACGAGACCTTTTGATCAATAATATATCACCAAGCATGGCAACTGACCGAGCACAATGACATCGTGTGATTCATGTAGCTGACCCCACCTAGGTGGGATAAGACTTTGTTGTTGTTGTTGTTGTCTATAAAGGAGACATCCCTTAATCTAATAACTAATTTAGGGTAATGGACCTAATCTACCCTCCAAGTAACCACCCAGGAGCACTGGGCACCCTGAACTAACAACATGCCCTTATTTGTACTCGAAGTAACCAAAGTGGTTAAAAAATACCCCGAGTGGACGGTCAATCACGTTTGACCGTTAATCTGCCCATGTGGCCGCCACGTGGGTTAAATTTTTGCCACGTATGTAGGATAAGGGTAACAGACCTAATCTACCCTCCAAGTAACCACCCAAGATCATTGGACACCCTAAACTAACAACAGGCTCATATTTGCACTCAAAGTAACCACAAAGTGGTTAAAAACTACCCTCAGTGGAAGGTCAATCACGTTTGACCATTAATTTGCTCATGTGGCAGCCACGTGAGTTAAACTTTTGCCACGTAGGATATGTCATGTGTTGGCAAACAATAATAAAATTACGATAGGCAACAATCTGATAGGCGATAATCTGATAGGCGATGATCTGATAGGCAATGATCTGATAGGCAATTATCTGATAGGCGATGATCTGATAGGCCATGATCTGATAGGCGATGATCTGATAGGCAATGATCTGATAGGCCATGATCTGATAGGCGATGATCTGATAGGCGATGATATGAAAGGCGATGATTTGATAGGCAATGATTTGATAGGCGATGATCTGATAGGCAATGATTTGATAGGCAATGATCTGAAAGGCGATGATCTGAACTCCCTTGTGTGCCTTCTTTTCACGTCACACGTCTTTCCCAATAATCACGATCATTTGCACTGCACAAACTGAAGCAACAAACACAGTAATGTGATGATCTGAGTCGCGTCGCAAGGACACTGTCCTTTAGAGGTATTCCGCGACCACCGGCAAGCTTAGGAAGCGGCTCTCCCCAGGATTAAACAGACCCGTCCTGCAAATGCAAGGAGCTACAGAACAACAGAAGAGAATAGCAAACAGCAGAGGTATTTTCAGAGGACGACGAAAAAGCTAAAGAGCTGATACACTTAGACTGATCACAGATGCTGCCTTTTATAGGCGGTAGTACCAAGTGAACGTTGGACGGTGTTTATGGCACATTAACACACATTATTTTGCTGTTAAAAAATAATGACAATAAAGGGACGGTTTTTGAACGTTAAGCAAAATTAATATTCGGATAAAGCAAACACGCAGACACACGTTAACAATTTTCAAAAACAAAGGTTATCAAAAATTGAAGCCCCAGAATACAAGGTATCCTCGTAAGATATTTATTTATTTGTAATTTTTGCAAAACCTGGATAAGTAAAAATGTGCCGACTCTGTATTTACCACACGCGCAGAGGGGGAGAAATCGCCGAATTTCCACTACGTTTGCCTCAACGGTGGCCCAACTTGTGCGCGCGAGACACATTTCTCCTTTGGCCCTTTAACTTGAGTTAGAATACAAATGTCTTATATACACTTGTATGTTCTCACACCCAAGCAATGTGAGACTTCTCTTTTTGACACACCCACATGTTTTCATTGGAAACTCTCACAATCTCCAACATCATGTGGGGCCCACATATAAAAAAAACAATTCCCTCTAGGGGTGGGGCGGTGGTTGTGTTGGGGGGATGAGGTGTGGTTGTTTGGAAGTGATGAAGAGAGAGAGAGATGTAATTGTATTTTTATTATATGTGGGCCCCACTTGACAAATCTTACATGGAAAAAATTTGACCCACGTGGCGGCCACATGGAAAGATTAACGGTCAAACATGATTGATCGTCCATTCGGGTATTTTTTAAACACTTTGGTTACTTTGAGTATAAATATGAGCCTGTTGTTAGTTCAGGGTACCCAATGCTCCTGGGTGGTTACTTGGAGGGTAAATTAGGTCCATTACCCTTATCCTATGTGGCAAAAACTTAACCCACGTGGCGGCCACATGGGCAGATTAACGGTCAAACGTGATTGACCGTCCACTCAGGGTATTTTTTATCACTTTGGTTACTTCGAGTACAAATAAGGGTCTGTTATTAGTTCAGGGTGCCCAGTGCTCCTGGATGGTTACTTGGAGGGCAGATTAGGTCCATTACCCACTAATTTATTTCAGAAGTTGATATTCACCAATTGTCTTTGAACTATTAACTGCATTAATAAATTTTGTTGTATTTAAAACAAAAGACATTTATTTTCTCGGATACTTAGGCAATGTTATTATACTCACATCAATATATAATATAAATGTGTTCTGTGCTGAGCTACTTATGGTAACATTGTAGTTTTTGCTTTCGACTTATACACCGATTTTATTTTTCCCGGAGTTGTTGTGTTTTTTGCATGTTTTGAGCCACTTTTAGGTTTGTGGTGGGCTTTTATATGTACTAGTCTGCGTCTTTACTTTCCTGCTCATAAGCCAGTTGATGTCAATTTACGATTTATGGTAGTGTTTTGTTGTTTCATTATGTATTTTCCTATTGTTAGTCAACTTTTCATTTACTATCGTGTCTTTCAGGTTTATTCTTGTCACTAAACCCATTATACAGTCATTTACCTATATTTAAAAAGGGTTCTACTGTTACATGTGTTTGAGAATTGTATGTATATTGTCCTGTTGTTGTGCTTTGTGTTTTGTGTGGATATTGCATCTCAAATAGCCATGTACGATTTGCTCTTCCTCTCAATGGTCCACCTGCAATTGCCTCCATTTTCAGTTGCTATCAAGATCGACAGGGTTTATTCAATAGAACATGTAGAGGCTTTGGGTTTTGGCTTACCATCAATTAAAACACTTTTTGCAGTTGATGTTGTTGCTGCTGGGTTTGTTTTAGTTTCAATGTTTCCATCTATTGCTTTTGATGGACATGCTAGTTTGCTGCTTGATTTTTTTATTTTCTCTCTTTACCTCACCTTTCAAATAACATTGACTTTCTTTCGTTTAAAATAGGGAACAAAAATGTTTCTCAAGTTGGATATGGAGGAAGTAATGAACATATTTTTATGGCTGTTATACCCTTCCTTTGTGTTTGAACTAATACGGCCGAGAGTTTGCTATGGTGGTCTTGATATTCATGACGAATATCATCTGGAAATTGTTGCAACCACTGAACTAAGAGATTCTATTGGTGTCTTTCCTCCATTTCCTTTTGACATATGAACTGCTATCCAATTAACAACGACTCATGTGCCAGATGACTACTTATTTGGTCGTATTTTTGTTTTTTCTATGAGCTTTATACTATTTTGGCTTATTTTTGTTTTTAATTTAATATTTTTTTGTTAAGTAGATGTTGTTGGGTTCTTGCAATATGTTTCTCCTATTTCGAAGGTCAAGAATATTGGGTTCTGTGATAAGGAACTGCGGATCCTTTTGTCTAGTAGGAGGAACAAAGCTGGAGAGTATGTATCTATAGTATACACGAATTTGTTTTATTTGTGAATTTTTTAAGTTGGTTTTTCTCCATTTCAATCTTAGGTCGGAAAAATTTGGTATGAGTGTGATTAGGGGTGGAAATAGTCTAGGCCGACCTATTAAGGCCTATGGCCTAACCTACTAAAAGCTTAAGTCATTTCGTATTCTAATAGGTCAGGCTCAGTCATAGGCTTTGTTTAGCCTTTTTGTTGGATAGCTCAGACCAAGGTTTATAAAAAAGCCTATAAAGCCTACCAGACTGACCTATTAAGTATAAATGTAGGGCTAATATTCATTGGGCTAGTATTATTAAATCTAATTCTATAAAAAAATTGTTCAAGTTCAAGCAGTCACCACATGTCAACACCAATTCAAATCTAGCCGCCCCTCACTTCCTCAGTCCCTCTTAATTTGTAGCCTATTACAATGTTATTGTTTATGGCCTTATAATTTGTGGCCTATTAGGTCTATCAGCTTATGACCTATTAGTCTAAATAAATTATCAGACCTCTTAATAGGATTATAACCAGGCCGAACTTCTTAATAGGTCAGACTCAGGCCTGAAAATGAGGTCTATGATAGGCCAAAGGCCAGACTTAAGCCTGTTAAGCGAGTCATGACATGGTGGTTGTGGATGTGGGGTCTTGCTTCGTTTCTTAGCTAGCAAACGTCTATAAATGCAGGTTGGTGTATGGTTGTTTTGCATTCTTAGTTTATCCCTATTAATTGCATATCATAGTTATAGCAATATCAATGAGTTCTTCAAAAGCTTTATTGATTGAGTCCATTGATGACTCCACTGGCATGTGGATTGTTGTGTGTGTCTTGCATAGGTGGAATGTTTTCTAGAAGGAAGCTCCATCTGAGGTAGTTGTTGCGTCAATGTTGTTGGCTGATGAATTGGTAGGTGTCATTTAATAGGACTTTATTTCGGTGTTGACTTAGTCGCTCTTGGCTTTGGTTTATAACTAATGCATTAAATGTGTTTTAACTTTGCAAGGGGGCCAAGATTCAGACTTCTATACTTAACAAGGCTCTGTTTGAACGTTATGCTTCTGAACCAGATGAAGGGAAGATTCATTTTATGGCTAATTTTGTTGTTTATCCTAACACCAAGGATTATATGGTGACTAATCATCCCTATAGGATTACCCTTGGTCCATAGACTTATATCAAGGAGTTGGAAGGAGCTATGTCTGACTACTCTTATAGCTTATTCTCCATTATTGATATTTGCAAAGTGGATGGCAAGGAGCCAATTGACTACCTAATTAGTGAGTATTTAACTGCTCTGTTGTTGTATGACATTTTATGTCTTTTGTAAGGCTATGATTATGTTTTTCTGATAGTATATGTTTTTTTATTACAAATGTCATTGGGTTTGTGACTTCAGTTGGTTTCTTGGAAGAATTTCGTCTTAATGTGGAGACAAAGAATCAGATTCGTCTAACCTTAGCTGATGAGGAGTGAGTGTTAAATGATATTATTTCGTATACTATTCTTTTCTAAAGTCTTCTTTAAAGTATTAGTTTAAGACAGTTATGAATGTGTATTTTTTTTTTGTACTTCCAGGGGTAAGTCTGTGAAGTGTTGCCTGTATGACCAGTGTGCTGTTAGTGTGTGTCTGACTGATTTCTCTAAGATAGAGTCCCCTGTTGTGATAATAATTCAGCTCGCATGTATTGGTTTTGACGATGAGGGTATTTATTTGTTTTATCTGGAAAATCCTATGCAATATCTTGTATTGTCGTGGTAGTTTATTTTTTGCGGAATTTAATACAAGCTTATGTGTCTTTTCCAGAATTTGTTTGGCTTTATATTTTTTTTCTGTTCCTTTAAGTTTCGTCTAATGTGCTCTGTGTGTTGGTGATTTTGTTTTTGTTTGAGAGTGATGAATTATCTGCTGTTTATGTGCACAATTTAAAGGGCTGCCTGAGGCGTGTAGTTTAAATTATGCTACTAAGGTGTTGTTTAATGAGAGGTGCTCTGAGGTGAAGCACTTCATAGAGAGGTAATTTATAAGTTATGCTGTATGTGTGTACTAAGTTTGTTGACCATAGATGTTGAACTTTAGATTGTTTATTTTGTTTTGTAGCACGAAGGAGTCCCCCACTTCCATTGTGAGCCTTCCTCGACAGTATGGTTTTGACTGTAGTCTGGTGCAGTCAGCTTATACACTTCTTCATTGCAATTGTGCTATTTTATTATTTTAATTTTAAATTGAGTTAATTATATTATTATTACTTCATCCATTTGGAACAAAAAAGAACAGTGCGACTTTTAGTTGACAACACTGCAAAAGTATAAATAATTGAATTAACGAAAGCATGGGAGGGTGCCATGTCTATATTTATTCTTTTTGAAATAACATTGAAAAGTAATTACTCCTAACTGCTTTCATTGGAAATGACCTTACAAAATTACTTACTCATTTCACCTTCAATGTACCCATTACTTTTTGTTAGTTCCATTCCAAAAAAGGGTAAAGGTGCAAAAATAAGTTCAAACTATTACGTCAGGAGCACATAGGGGTAACAAGTATTTTCGGGCTAAATTCTGGGACTGAAGAATAAATATTGGTGCAATATAGGGAACACCGTTTATGTTGACTGACGTTGACTGTTAAAAGCTGACGTGGCGAGGGAAATGAATTGTTTTGCTGACGTGGCACGCTACATAAGCACGCCACGCCAGCAGAAAAGTGCCACATAAGAGCACCACGTCAGCAAAATTGCCACATAAGAACGTCACGTCAGCAAAAATTTCCGCATAAGCGTGCCACATCAGCGAAAAAATTCATTTCCCCGCCACGTCAGCTTTTAACGGTCAACGTCAGTCAACATAAACGGTGTTCCCTATATTGCACCAATATTTATTCTTCAGTCCCACAGTTGAGCCCGGAAATACTTGTTACTCATATGTGCTCCTGGCGTAATAGTTTGAACTCATTTTTGCACCTTTCCCTTCCAAAAAATAAGGCCCTCACCTTATATTTTTAAATAAATAAAGTTGGGCTAGGAGTTGCAGGCCCAATTGAGAGCATAAAAATTTGTTAATAGGCCTTGAACTTCCATTAGGCTTACAAAAACTGTTGCAGCTCTTTTCTTACTAAACAGTCACAAACTCCACACACTCAAACTGCACATTCAAAGACCCAAAAACCAGACACTCTCCTCCTCCAAACACACAATACATTGGCGATTTTAGCCCATAAACATGGATCTTACAAGCTTTTTTCCACAGGTTTTACTCAATTTGCATCGTCTGAATATCTTTACTCATGTATCATTATTCTTTAATCACTTGGGAGGAAGCATCCATGACAAATAAACTCTGTTCTGAGGCATTGGATAGACCATTATGTGATATCATGAAACACTTTGACTTACACGTCACTGCAAAACCATTTGGTGACAAAGCTATCATGCTTAGAGGTGACTTAAGACAAATACTTCCTGTTCTTCCCCATGGTGGACGTGAGAATATTGTTTTTCCAGTTGTGCTAATACTAATGATGATGTTGAATGTATCTCCTAATTTGGAAAGTGGATCTTATCAATTGGTGGCAGTACTATTCCAACGATAGATGACATAAATGACTTGATAAATATTCCAAATGAATATTTATTGCTACTTGATGATGACCCTTTGGATTGTATTATCCATGCTACATATCCTTATCAGCACCATCATATGCATGACAAAAAGTATTTTAGTGAACGTGTCATCCTAAGTGCAACATTGTCTGTTGTGGACGAAGTCAACAATCGCATGATAGAGAAGCTTCCAGCACAAGAAATAGATTATCTAAGTGCAAACAATGTCTCAAAACAAGATGCAAACATAAGTTGTTTTGATGACATACACTCAGTCGAGTTCTTGAACAAAATCATTATGTCAGGTTTGCCAAACCATATGCTGAAACTTTAAGTTGGTGCACCAATAATGTTGATGAGAAATATTGACAACGGGACACGTCTAATTGTCTCTAGATTGGAGAAACATGTTATAGTATGTGAGATGTTAACATGTCCACTTTTTACCATATTGTGGGAGGCTTTAACGATTTAAATTAATCATTCACATTTGGAGATGAACTTGGCCCATGCGAGTAGGTGACTTTGATAAAAAGTGATCGATAATCCCAAAAAAAATTACAAATGGGAAGGACAAGAGAATCTGAAGACAACTAAAATCATAGTTCAAAGGTGGCAGAGAAAGAAGAGGGTAAAAACCGAAAAGGGACAAGAAGCACACCATGTCTCAAGTTATCATTCCACGCTTGACCATCACTCCTTGTGACACAACATATCCCTTCAAATTGTGTCAATGACAGTTCCCCTTGATGGTTTCTTTTTCAATGACTATTAATAAATGTCAAGGTCAGAGTTTGCTTCATGTTGGATTATTCCTCCCACGTCTGGTGTGTACCCAATGTCAATTGTATGTAGCAGTTTCACGTGTAAAGCGGAAGGATGATTTGAAAAATTTGATTTTGGATGCTTATGGAAAACCAACCAACAAAACTTTTAATGTGGTGTACAAAAAAATATTTTATAATTTGTAAATCTTGTATTAGAATAATTTATTCATTGTAAGAGCATATTTTATCATTCATATATAAAATCCATTGACCCCACGCATAGCGCGGGTCCTGTACTAGTTATGGGACAAAGAGAATATATTTTTCAAGAGCTGCTTTGACAACTCAATGATTGATATTGACATCTCAATTACAAGTCATTTAATACCACTAAAGCCATTGGGAATTCAATATAATTAGATCAATTTTTGGGACTAGTTATGATTAATTCCCGTAACACACACCTAATTGTGATTTTCCCAAGTTAAAAATATTAGGCCTTAATGTTACCCAACAATAACAACTATTTGGCCTAACGACAACAACTTCTAGCCAAACAATAATAACTTGGCGCTCAGTGTTATGAAACTCGTGAGTCAACTCGCCATAAAATCAGATGCTACATAAACTCGGTCAAACTCAGCTCAAACTTGTCTAACTTGCCGCTCTAAAACCGAGTCGATTGAGTTACTATTAGACCTAGAAAACTCAAAAGCCCAATAGTAAAAAGGCTTGGAAATAAAACAATTTATCCTAGTTCAAAGCAATCCTTTATGTCGGCAAAATATTTTTCACGATCCTCACTTTAACTTTATTTCTCCAGCATTGCTGCTCTACATTTTGTTTGGATTTTGGAGGCGAGTTACAAATATAAAGAAGAAGAAGAGACTCAAACGACGAGAGCTTTTGAGAAGAAAGAGAGAAGGTAAGATGTAAAAGTGAAAAGTATATTATATAATATTTATATTTCTATAAAGAGTTTTAAAATATTAATTTTTGTATTAGAGCATGAACAAGCACAAACAATTTGACCATCTTCTGATGCATATGTCCTTGTAGCGCGGTAAAAGTAAAAGTGAGAACAAGTTTTGTCACTTTGTGAATTAGGTCAAGAAAGAAAGAAGACTCACGCGCATAAGTAAGGATTAAGTCCTTTTTTCACTTTATTTTATCCCAAAATTTATAATTATATTTGTTTTAGTTTTTGTTAAAATTTCTGTTGATTGTTTTATTATATATGTAGTTAACATATTAAATTAAAGATGTCTTCCAACACAAAAGAAAATAGTGGGAAAAGAGTAATTGTTGCGAGAAAAAACTATTCGGGTAATAGGTCTGATATAGGATGGAAGCATGGAACAGATGTTGAAGTTTGTTTCAATGTTCCTATATTGGTAGAAGAGTACAATGTAATTATTGTGCTAAAATTGTTCATGGAGGTATTTATAGATTTAAAAATCATCTTGCATGCACTAAAATAGATGTTGAAGTTTGTTTCAATGTTCCTAAAGAAGTAAGAACTGCAATAACCCAAATTACTTATGAGGCTAAATGTGCTTCATCTAAAAGGAAAAATCAATATGTTGATGTAGGTGAGGAAGATGATCAAGGTACACAAGCACAAATTGAAAATGAGAAGTCTGAGAAAAGGTTGACAAATTTCTTGAAATCCAAAATATAATAGCAAAGGGGCAAGCATAACTCAATCAACCATGAATCAAATGTTTAAGAAAGATTTGAGGGAAGAAACTTTTCAACAAGTAGCTAGATTATTTTATACAAGTGCCATTCCTTTTAATTGCACAAAGAATCCTAAATTTTTAAAGATGTGTGAACTTATAGGAAAATTTGGTCAAAGATTTAAACCTCCTTCTTATCATGAGATTAAAGAGAAGTACCTAAAGTTGGAAGTGGATAAGACACGGATAATGCTTGAGAATTTCAAGAGTGAATGGACAATAACTGGTTGTTCCATAATGTCTGATGGTTGGACTGATAGAAAAAGCTGTTCAATTTGCATTTTTTTTTGGTGAATAGTCCCAAAGGGACAATATTTTTGTATTCTTTAGATACTAATGAAATTTTTAAGACCGCTGAAAAAGTATTTAAGAAGATTGATGAAGTTGTGGATAAAGTGGGGGAGAAAAATGTAGTACAGATAGTCACTGATAATGTTGTAAATTATAAAGCAATTGGGCAAAAATTAATGGAGAAAAGGAAACATTTGTATTGGACACCTAGTGCGGCTCATTGTATTGATCTAACAAGCGTTTACTCCCGTGCGGTGCACGGATAGTTTAAAATTAAGATGTTGTTTTCTATTTGGGAAATTGTATCGTAGATGCAGGTGATTAAAGATTCTGTGTTGTAATTGCAGTATTTGTAATCAATGAAGAAAGTATGTTATGTACAAAAGTGCTGAGAAAGAAAAAGTTAAAATGTAGATATAAGTTTAAACTGGAAGATTGATAAATGGATTTACATATGAAATTGAAACTAAAAGATGAGCACTTTACAAAGGAGCAGGACTAAATAAAGATGGAGATGCAAAATGCATAAACGATGCAGCATTTTACAAAAGAGTAGCCGAAAAGAAAGATCAAGTTGCAGAACATAGCAACACAGGCAGCACTTTACAAAAGAGCAGCACAAAAGAAAGATGAAGCTGCAAAACATAGCAACACAGGCAGTACTTTACAAAAGAGCAGCACAAAAGAAAGATGAAGCTGCTAACCACTTATCAAAAGATGTAGCAATTTTCAAAAGAAATGAACCTAAGAAAGATGAAGGTGCAGGTAACTTTGCAAACAACCTAACATCATAATTACGGAGATCTTTGAACTCAAGTTAAGTTCAATCAAAAAGCAGAACATATAGTTGAGTGTGGACTAATTCTGAATCACATTGAAGAACACTTCATGATACACCACATTCGCAGTCATGTTGGTCTGTTGTTGGCTGTCCTCAGATTGTAATACAATTTTTAGTCCTTCCATGGTTTTCACTCTTGAAAGTGCAACATACAACTGACCATGAGTGAATACAGGCTTTGACAAATAGAGACCAACTTTCTTAAGAGATTGGCCTTGACTTTTATTAATTGTCATTGCAAAAGAAAGTGTGATAGGGAATTGCCTTCTTTGCATCTTGAAAGGCAGTGTTGATATAGATGGATTCATATCCATTCTGTGTAGTAATACCTTTTCATTTGGGTTTGAACCATTCAATGTTATTGCTTCAATAACTGCTTTCCCCACTCTTGATACTCTAAGTCTAGTACCATTGCACAAACCAGCCTATTGATCAATGTTTCTAAGTAACATAATTGGTGCACCTACTTTGATAGAGAGTTTGTGAGGTGACATACCTGAGCAAGACACAGAGTTAAGGAATTCTGTGGTGTATAAACTCTCTATATTATCAGATGCTGTCGAGGCTTGACACACACTGTCAGAGCTGAAGAAATGATATTGTTCTCCTGGAAGCATATCACACATATAATCATTGATTTGGTTTACCATTTCTATTGTTGGAGCTAGAATTGCTCGATCATTGAAGTATGTGTCTGAAGTAAGGCCTAAAAATAGATTGTCATAAGTCCATTACACAATTGAAGAAATAGGATCATGGCCAGACTTCAATAATAACTCATCTGGAATTTTCACTTGTGCTGCTTTATCAACAATTGTTCCAACTTTTCCATCGCCTATAGCTAACAACCATTGGGAAAACTTGTTGATTTTTTCGTTAACAGCGGGGTCATTGGAAGCTGTTAGCCTCATGTTTTTTGTAAGCTGAAAAATTGTACAGTAATTCCAGAGATAAGATGAGTTGATGCAAGAACTTACAATGGATGCTCTAGATACTTTAGGAATAACAGGGAGAATTTGCCTAAAGTCACCACCCATAACCACACACTTTCCACCAAATGGGAAACCAGAATGAGTAATATCCTTCATTGAGCGATCAAATGCTTCAACACAGTAACGTTGTATCATTGGTGCCTCGTCCCAAATTATCAAAGACGTTGCATTAAGCAAATTTGCTAGAGGAGAGTTTTGCCAAATAGAGCAGACCGAAAATTCATTAATTGCTATAGGAATGGCAAAACGTGAGTGAGCAGTTCGTCCTCCAGGTAATAGAGTTGCCGCAATACCACTGGAGGCTACAGTTAAAACAATTTCCCCTCTTGCTCGTATAGAAGATGCCAAAGCATTCCATAAAAAGATTTTTCCAGTACCACCATATCCGTACACAGTAGAAACCACCTTTCTTCTTTTCAACAGCTTGCATTATGTTGTTAAATGCATGAATCTGGTTATCATTCAGGGACTGTAGAAGCCTGGCTGACTCTCTTTGCAGCAATGCTCGATCATAGTTAAGTTCTTGGAGAATTAAGTGGTTAGAAACATCAAATTCTTCATGGTCATCAATTGTAGGCATTTGACCAAAGTCAGATAATGTACTCCCACTCAACTAAAGCAAGTTATTTATCTCTTTCAGTGCTGCTTGTTCCTTTTGTTCAGCTGTAAACATAAGCCCTGCAAAGATGTATAATAATAGTAGTTGTACTTAAAACAGTTAATGAGAGTCATATTTACAATTGCATTTTTTAAATGCATTAAAAAATTATGTAGGTAAATAAAGAAAAAATTGTTGATTTACCTGAGGTTGCCTTTTTTGGTATGTAGAGCATGTCTTCTGATAGAATTCTCGAAGTTGCTACCCAAACTATATGTGGTCTTTGCAATGAACCACACAACAACATAGTCACAAAGAGTCTTCTCAACTGCTTACCACTTGCCCACACTGCAGCCTCTTTGATTGCATTTATGTATTCTTTGTCATTGTTAAGAAGACCCCTTGCAAAACATGCATCTTTAAATGTTTTGTGTTCAACACCATCAACAGTCTTGATATTTGCATATGATTTTGGACCGCAGACATGAGTCAATAAAATCCTCAGATAATAGAGTTCTCCCGCGGAAGGAGAAATGTTAGCCATCCTTCCGATTGAGCCCCGACCCTTTCTTTTTTTCCAACATCGTTCAGATTTAACATAAACATATTTGTTGGGAAATTCATAGTAGTGTAACTTTGCTGCATCAATATCTTCGTTATTGATTTTCAGCCATGATAGAAATTGTGATTCACAAACTCTAGGCTTTTCCAAAAGGTCTGATACATCATCATTGCTTTGGTACACAACAAATTGTTCATTAGGAAGATGAAAACTCAAACGTTCAACAGCAGGGTACCTATGGTGTATAGGGAACCCGAATACACGCCAAGAAGCTTCACATGAGGATACATACCTGCAGTTAACATATTGTTGAATCTCATCGTGAATGTTTTGACCTGAATTTTGTCTGTTGTTCTCAAATAAGCCTACAACAACTCTGTCACTCCCCTTGTTGATGTACTTAAATAGATACTTGATAGCACTGGATTGGTTGCATTTCTCCACATTAATATGTGCTTGGAATTTCTTCAAGAGGACTGCATTATATGGAACAACCCACCTGTTGTCTACTGTACCACTTTTACGAACAATAGTCCTACCATCATTTCTCCGCATGTATGTTGGATATCCATCATCATCTATAGAAGTAACATCATGGAACTTTTTTGGAAAATACTGAGAGCAACGCGGTGAATTGTTCATGCATGTTGCCTTTGGTTTTGCATTCCCACATGGGCCATGAATCATGAATCTCCCTACTAATGAATGCAGCTCAGGATTAACATCTTTGTCTGGAATTTCTGCAGAAATTATATTATCTATTTTATCCCCATCGGTTATTGCATGAGCTTTATCAAGCCAGAGAAGAATGTGTGCATGCGGAAGACCTCGTTTTTGGAACTCAATTGTGTAAACATCTGCATTAAATATAATGACATATCAAGTAAGATAATGAGTTTTTTGTGTTAACAGATGCACAGATGTATCGGTATATAATGCAGTGTATGTCACCATACCTACCATACCTGCAATGACATTGTCGAATATCTTTTCTTCTTTTAAGACTTTCATCAAAGAGCGAAGCTTCAGCTGAAACAGACGGGAACAAATTTGAGGGCAATCTGTAGAAGTGAATTCTTGAGCAGTACAATATCTCCGAATTTCAGGCCAACGTGAGTTGCAAGTAAATGTAATGAATAAATCAGGATAACCCATATTCTGACAGATTGCCATTGCATCTTGATAATTTCCAACCATGTACCTAGGTCCCCCGGTGAAAGAAGATGGCAGAACAATTAACTTTCCTGTTGCAGCAGCATCTGTCTCACCATTACTCAAGGCATCTGATAGTCCTTTGTACAGGTTTGCTCTGAGCTCATGTTGATGGGTACGATACCATAACAATCTCTGCGATTCCATCATGCAATATGTGTCACATATGAACTGTTGTAGCAGCCTGACGCATGAAGGATAGGTGACCTTTCATTCTCTCTATGCATTAACTTATATGCGATCCATTCTCGGATGCTAACACTCTTTTTGGATTTTGTTGTTATCAAAGTTTCTTGTCTGTTCATGATGTTATCTCTATATCCATCTTCTCCATATGGGAAAAGCAATGGGTATTGAAGAGGCAAGTAAGCAGCATGTAACTCATTTATATGTTGCAACTCTCCATTAATTTCTTCAACCACAATATCTCTAACACTATAATCCATGTCTATGTCACCAGGAATGAGAGCTGCCACTTATGACGCAGTGGGAGTATTGTAAGTCCTGCCATCATGTTGCCTATCACCAAGCAGAACCATTTTTAATTGCGTTCTTTCAGGGGATGATATTTGTTCTGCAGCACGGCGAAATTGCTTAACATAGACATTGTGCAAATTCAGATCATGTTTGATCTTGTCAACCATATCTGCATTGACAGAGCTCCTCTTTGATGTTTACTGCATGAATAGATTGAAGGTTATGTTAGATAAAAGAACAAAAAAATTTCAGCCTAACATAATTAGATAAAAGAACACAACATGTGTGAAGATTGGAGTACCTAACAGCTGCAATTCTGTTTTCAGTCTCATTGTCTGTATCATGTATATATAGCTGAGAGAAAATAGGACGTTGTCCATGTGGTGGTAGTAGATTCCCGATTGTATGATGATTCATTCCAGAAAGGATAAATGTATAAGGTCCTGATCCATTGTTGATTTGGTGATTGATTCTCCCTCCCATCGATGTGAAAGAGAACATATTATTGTATTGTCTTATGTTCTCATAAAAGTTTGTGGACTCTGGAGACTTCTTGTCAAAGAAAACCTTACTCAGGAAAGGAGGAGGTTCCTGCACTGATGGCAAAACTACTTTGCCCTTCAAACAGCACATTGAAAATTCATTAATTGTCAAAGAAAACCTTACTCAGGAAAGGAGGAGGTTTCTATCTTTTTTCACCAGTTCGTTGTACCACATACATGCGTGACAGTATTTGCAGACATAAACTGGATCTCCTTCATCTAATTGATGATTCATTTAGCTCACCATTAATCATTTTGATGTTAGGAAGAAGAAACTTAATTGATTATCAGCAATTGGTACTGAAACATGGGAATATTTCTTCATTCCATTAAGCAAGATTCATAAAACTCTTAGGCAATGGAGTTGAAAAAGTGTTGACTCACCTATATATGTTCCTTCCTTTGCTTGTAGGCTATCCTCACCTAAATCATCTTGCAAGATCCAACTCTGTTCAGACATGCTTGTATTGTCTGTTGTACAAACATAAATTATAAGTGAATGCGAACAATCAATAAGTGAAAGGTGTAAACTATATAAAACTCGTCTGGACAATATCAATTAGGCAACAAATAATTATGGACATAAAATCCTTACTTGCGTTATATTCATCGTCATCATCACTATCAGGGTACATATTTGCTGGAGGTTCAGCTTCCAAGTTAAAGGTAATATCCTTATAATGCTCTAATTGTGGTATTGATTGGTTATGAGCAACTGCTGCATGCATGAATGTAATCAAAATTTAACATTATAAAAGGCCTGACACAAATTTCTAATCAGTAATACACAAATTGAGCAGGACACTTGATAGTGGATAATATAATGAAAGAATTTGTTACTGTTGACGTGGGTAGAACCATGTGTCACTGTAGTTGCCACGTTACTATGGTTAGTGACCTCCTTTCTCTTCCTCACTCTCTTTGGTGGTGTAGATGATACAAAATTACGAAGACCAAACCATCTAGAACTCATCCGTGTAGGCAAATCCAAATCTGAACATGACTAATCAATTAATGGGTTTCTAAATTAAGTTGTTAAATTTGTGTGGTAGAATCTATAAGCAACATGAATGTTGGTACCATTAGTAATATCTTTCAATGAACTTTGCTTTGTGAGTTGACTTTGTTCCATTTCATGATATGCATTCCGGTCTTTTTCTATCATAATGTCTCCTTCACCTATGTCGAGAGATAGCAGAAAGAATGCATGGTTATTAGATATTAGATAATAATAATAATAATAAAATAATGCGGAGAGACTAAATAACAAATTGAATCAAATCACCTGCAACTTTTTTTTTCTGCACTTTTTTGCATTTAGTGCTCTTCTTGGTTGTTGACTTTGGACTAAGCCTTTTGTTTACATAAGACACGGCAGCATCATCTATCTGAGTGACACATGAGGTCTGTTGAGTAAAAGTCTGGTGATTAGGCATAGAACATGACAGATGTGTTTCATCACATTGAAGAATTCTAGAGTGGTCTATCAAATGTTGAGAGGCAACATTTACTCTCTGTTTTTTGCGTTTATCAGAGGATGAACCAAACAGATTGCTCTGTTATGGGGAATTTCCAGTAGGATGAAAGATGTCATGTAAGTCATTGTTGGAAGGATCCATATTGTTCTCCATTGATGATTATTCATGTGCAGTAGAGTTCCATCACTTTCTGTATGTCTATTTTTTCCAGAGATGGTTTCTTGCTCGATGGGTTTTAGTGGTTTCATGAATAGATTTTCTTTTTTGTAAAACAATGAAATTTAAGTTACCACCTCAAATGTCATGTCAATTAAATTATGTGTCCTTGCAAATAATTCATTGAGCCACGCATCAGATTTTGTTATACCCAAGAGTGATAATTAATTTTATCTTTACACTTATTAGGAAAGTATAATATAATATAGTATAATATAATATAATATATTAAAATATAATATGATCAGTGAGGTTTATGAATTTGTAGAATATATAACAGCTAACCTAAAAATAAGTAGTGTTTGGTAAAATATGTAAGTTGTTAGAGATCAGCTACTACCATTGCTTCCAGAGCACTTTAAATAAAAAACGAATTAAGGAACTATTTGTGAGGCAAAACTCTTGGCTTCTGATGTCGTGGTAGTTAAATATGTAATTCAATATTTGGTTGGTTTATTGATGTAGCATCACTGAATGCAATCCATTAGGAATTTGTGAAATCTGTGAAATTGTATACTGTTACTTTGATATGGAGAATTCCTTTAATGAAGGAGTATAAAGAGAGCATCATTTCATATCATTGACATATCTAAGATGACAACTGACTAAATGGAGAATATGGTTTTACATACTGAAGGCACACGTTTAACAAACTTAAGTCACAGGTAAATGTTGATGATAATGTCAAAGCTGCAATGGAAACTTGAAACAAAAAGAAGATAGCTGCCACAAAAGGCTATTGTGTCTAAAAGTGTCATGACACAGGCCTCCAAGTTAAACTGAGACACTTACAACCAAAATACAAATATATCAGGGAAGCTTCAATCTAATGCACAAAAATAATTAACTATCAGGATGAAGCTTAGCCTACAGGGGTGAAGCTATTTTTCTTTCTTGATAACTTTCAGAAGCTTATGATCAGCAAGAGTTCCAGTTGATTTTGTTGAACTACCTTCACTTGCATCCTTGTTTTTGGCATTGCTTGCCATCCTTCTCTTGCCCTTAGATTGAACTTGGGTTAATTTTTGAGCAACAGCAGTTAATGGTGTATCTTCTTCAGCAAGATCAATAGCTTGGCTTGTATTTTCTTCCACAGCCGATTCTTTCCCTCCCTGCGAATATGAAACATGAACACATATCAGAAGGCCTAAACCCTTATGTGGGCAATAGCCATGGATTGGCTTATTTGATGGTATAAGCCTTGAAAGTGCAATGACATCACTAATAAGAGAGCTCCCTGTAATTTTAAGAGAAATAAGATTGTACCTGTGAAGTAACAGAATTGAAGTCTTCCAAAAGATCTATGCAGGTCGTGAACTCACTGACATTGATGCTAGAGTTGGGAAACTTTTTGTTGTAGGGAGTAAGTTTTAACTTGAGCAAAAGTTTTTTTCCAATCTGTTCATTCAGATCAACAGGCCACCCATTTTTTTTATGCTATATGGACAAAAGAACTTATTTAAGTCGACTGTTAACACCTATAAAAAAGGCAAAAATAAATAAAGAGAGTAGATACATTAGAATTATTTCAAATCAAAAAGTACCTCTGGCAGCTCATCTATCAGCTGCACAGCAGTTTTGTTGATCAGCTGCCTTGATTGCGAATCCCAGAATGTAATGGCAACTATTCCAGTATCATCCTTAACCACATAGTTTAATTTCAACCTAAAAACATTAGGAGTTTTGGTAATAGTAAGAGGCGATGATCCAGACAGTCTCAAACAATATAAACAATGCGAAAATAGTTCTTACTTAGGTTCAATTTTAACAGGTGGCCTCTTACAACCATTGCAAATTATTTTGCTGTCTGGATCATTCTCATCCAGTGGTTTAACAATTGAGCTACACTTGGAGCATCCCTCATACCGCCAACCATCCTTGGATAGTAACTTTGTGAGCTCACAAAGCAAGATAAAGGCTGAACCCTTTTAAAAAATTGGACAAGTTAACACATTTCATGGATAATTGTACTGCTACAAACATTTGAAGCCTATAAATTGAAGAAAGCAACAACACTCACAGGTTTCTGCTCTTGAATTTGGTCAACTGTCACTCTTGGATAGCGGTGAAAGAGTCATTGCTTGAAATCCGACTCCTTTGTGTGGGCATTGATTGGCTAAGTTCCATTGTTATTGGTGTACCACGAGCTTTCACACTAAAACAAAACATATAACAATACTTAAACAGACGTAAACATTGTCCAAGCTAACATATTTACTCAAAGACATTGTAATATTAATCAAACCTGTCAAGAAGATCCTTAACATCTTTGATGCTGAGGTTGAAAAATACCCTTGTTGCCTCGTAGGAGGACATAATCTGTCGTTTCTCTAGTGACGCATGGTTGCAATTGCATAAATGAAATGATTCCAAATTAAAAGACAAAATCAAAATAAACAAATCATTAAATTAAAATAAGTAATATAAGTTTAGTCCTCTTTACTATCAGCAGTCCATGAAACTCTCGCAAGGTTGATAATAGCCACAACAGGTTCATCATTGTCACAACTCTGGGCCTGCTCTAGACATGCATCAGCAGCACATTGTCCAAACAACACAACATCTATCTCATTCTCTCTACCACACAACAAAATATGGAATCAGGAAAAGGTTATTTACTCCTTGTTAATACATTGTGACTGGGATAGAACTTAAAACACAGAGAAAATATGACACAAAATTAAGTACAAACTATGACAAAGACATACTCAGCATCACAGATTGTCATTCGGACAAAACACTTGTCTTTATCATCTTGATCAAACTCTCCCAACTTTCCCATTACCTTCACAAATCCCATCACATCTGAAAGCTAATGACAGAATAACCAAACTTATCTATACGCGGCAAATATGCATTTGAACTTTAAACATGAAAAATATAAACTCCAATCATATAATGATGGGAATAACAACAACAATACTAACCAATAAGGTGTTTGAGTTCCACATTATCGGGCATGGTCAGGATATCAGAAATATTCATAAACCTAAAAGAATATTCAGGAATATCAGCAGGCACCTCAGCAAAGGTTGTGTACTTATTGAAAGTTATTTTTAACGGGGCTGTAGAGGGCCTGTAGGTGTGAACATTTTCAGAAACTTCAAAAACTTCGATCTCATAAGTCCTTCCTTGCACAATTCCATGGTTGAATCTTGCATGCTCCGATGGCTTCATGATAGTTGCAGGTGTGCTGTTGCCCTGCATAAAAGAGAATCAAATTGATAGTGACAATATTTGGTTGTTTACAAACATCTCTTGAACCATGTCCTGTAACCATTTTGATTCTAAATCTAAATTAAAATTTAGATCTAAAAGTAATTTAATTTAAATGACAAAATAAGTGATAAGTGTTCATAGTTTCTTCAATGTCCTTCTAGCAAAATAAGTGATAAGTGATAACCTTACCTCAGCATCAATCAAAATAAAACAGATGCAAAGAACCTCTGTAGGGGAAGATTTATGATACATCTTCCACTTCCTCATGACTCGTACGACCATGCTCCACATGTCCTTGGTGTCATCAAGCTCCCTAAACAAAGCAGGGGTTGTCATCCTGGAAGCACAAAGCTGGAACAGTATATTTCTGGGACGGAAAAAGATCTTCCAACAATAACAGATGTAAGGACCCCAATGTGCATGTAATAACATAAAAGGGGAACAATATCTATATTATGGAACTCTACAGATACAGAAATGGCGCCAAAAAGTCCCGCCATTTGTTGTCTATGATAGAGCTTTAGGGTTTAGACTTGACAGAATACCAGGGTGACAGAGAAATGGCAGCAGTAAGTACATACAACTCTGACTAACAAAAGAGATAACTATTTCTTTAGGGGTCTGTACCTGTTTGGTCTGGTCACAATCCAATGTAATTGTTTGGATCTAACTGGAGCTGGTTACCTATTTGCAACACAGTCACTGGTGCTGTTGGGCCATAAGGCACAACAATATTTGGGCTAAGGCAGAGAGTGTTATGGGCCATGATGCACATGCTTCACATTTAGTTGTTCAGACTGGGCTTTGCACTCAGTTGGCTTTGCAATCTTGATCCCACATTTATGGATCACACTACATTGGCGGCCTCAATCTCCAAAGGCTTGACAAATCTGAAAACACACACAGAAGAGAACACGAACAAAAGAAAGAGGCCATGCCAGCATGCATAATTTTAAACCATATATAATTAACTACACAAACATCTACTCGTCAAACATACAATCCCAACCATACCTAGGTTGTCATAATATCACCAGTGATCTCCATACATTCCCTACATCTACATAAGTCTAATAAGTCCATTACATTACAGTACAAATAAAAGCTAATAACATCACACCGCTGCAACCATAATAAGTCTGTGAGCTTATCCTAGAAGCATAGTTCTAAAGTCCATAGTTCAAAAGTCCATAACCCTACAAACCAAACTTCACTACTTCACACAGACCATTGCTAGTCCACATGATCTAGATCAAGCATACTTTGTTTGAGACGCTGAACTTGAGGAATGTTTGGGTCCACGCGTATCCTAGAAGCATACCTCACACACTTGACAACCTTTGTACCTGGAAAATCCGTTCTTAAATCCATCATTTGGTTCTATTATTTCAAGATGCTATAAGGCTGACATCAATATACACATACCAGAAGCGTTAGGATCCTCAAGCTGCACATATCGGAGGTGCACAAAGGGTGGCGGCTTCCGCTCATTCTGATCCGGATCCAACATGTCAGCCACTTCCTCCACAAATTCTCCACGCACAATACATACGATTTCAGTGTACTTAAGCCTGTAAGTGGCAAAGTCAGTTTATAAGTTTGGTAGACTTCAGGGTGAAATATGCATTCAGAGACATACCATCCCAGATCTTCACGATAGAGGCCAAATATGAGACGGATCTCAGGATCCCAGTTGCGGTCTACTTTCAAATACGTCGTCGGATCAGCGATGCGGACAAATCCAACAATGTCTGTCGAAGAACCCAAGGGCATAATTAAGTTTAATTAACAACAACAAAGAATAAGACTAAATCCAACGACAATGACACCACTTACCAAACATTCCGCCCAATTGCTTGTCTTTTCCCATAGCTATGTCCACACATGACTTTACATTGTATGGGAACGGTGGGAAGGCAACCCCTGATATGGGCCATAAGCCGGTGACATGATAGGCGACCAAATGAAAGGGGCTGTCGAGGTCATGCCCACCCTCTTCCACAACTGGATTAACCAAATAGAACTCTCTGCCTTCATGAAACAGCCATGCAAGCCGATCCCTCTGATCCTCTGTTATGAGCCGGAAAATCATTGATGTGCCCTGTGCAAACGTTGATAAGAAACATAAGATAGATCAGACTCCAAATGGTTGAATCGGTACACTGTCAAACATCAAACAATTGGAAGACACTATCAAATATCTCCTCATCATACAGGACAACATCTAATGACACCATTTCTCTCACCGGCGTCCGATTCGGCCCATACGATCGCATCCATTCTCGCTTGAAGGGACGATCAAACTTCACCTTCACCTTGAAATAACCGGAGAGAGGGTCAAGGCTGGACAACGGGACACACTCCAAGTCAATTGCTTCCATCTGAAACCGCCTCTGTTTTTGAGCTTCGCACGAGGAATGAGAGATACAATGAGGGGGCTTTTATAAAGCCTTACCTAAGTTTGACATGTCAAGCCCGTCGGTTTGAATAGATGTGATTTTGAAATTTCGATTTGAATCAAATTTTCAATTTCAAATTCTTACCGCCGGATTTAAAGTTGGGTTATACTTACGATAAACAGTGTTAGGAACAGTGATCTGAGTCTATAGGATGGCTCTTGTCATAAGGGAAGACATATTTTGAAGGCAAAATGGAATAGAGGATGGTTGGCGGGAAGGCTTTGTTTCTTATGTTAAAGAGATGTTAGAGGACTTTGAAAAGCAAAATTGTGTTGCACAAAGAAACCATCAACAGGGGTGGAAGAATCACAACATATATTTATGCAAGATCCATGCTCATCAGCCTTTTTTAGAAAATATACAGATGAGAGAGACTTAATCGGGCCAGCTACAACTCGGTTTGCTACCGCTTATTTGACTTTGTCATGTCTTAGAGAACAAAGAGTTTCACTTATAAATTTGTTTAATTCTCAAGATTGGAAGGGTAGCAAAAATTTTCATCTTCTAATGATGGAAAGGAAGTGGCGAGAAGTGATATGGACAATAATTTGTGGAAAGATATTGTAACATGCCTTAAAGTTTCTGCTTCGTAAGTTAAAGTTCTTCGCTTACTGGATTCAGAAGAGAAGCCAGCTATGAGATTCATATATGAAACAATGGAAAGTGCAAAGGAGAAGATCAAAGAAAATTTTAACAAGATAAAAAAGGTAAACCTTAAATTATATTTTAGTTTTTAAAATTATTATTACATCTTAGTTTTTATAAATTTTAATTACATATTTTTGTTTATTGATGTTGTAGCTATGAGACTATTTGGAATATCATTGATGAGAGGTGGGAAGCTCAACTATATAGACCCTTACATGTAGCAGCATACTATCTCAATCTACATTTTCATTATGATACAAATTTCAAGTATGCATACAAAATTAAAGAAAAATTGTACAATTGTTTGTCAAGAATTGTTGAGGATAAAAATGAGTTAACTAATATTGAGTATCAGTTGGCTGACTTTCATTTTGCAAAAGACATGTTTGGGCGTGAAACTGCATAATCATTAAGAAAAAATCTTCTTGTTGTAAACGCAATAGGAGTGCTTTTGAGATGGTAATATATTCTTTCCCAAACATTTAATGTAATGTTTCTTAATATGTGTGTGTGTGTGTGTCTATATATATATATATATAATAATGTAGATTTTTATGTTTTCTTAGATTCATACCAAAAAAAGAAACCGCTTGCATCAAGAGAAGATGAATGACTTGGCATTTGTAATGTGTAATTTAAAGTTCACAAGGAAGAAGAATAGAAAGACTGCTAATTATGATTTTGACGATTTTGAATTTGATGATGAGTGGATTACTGAAGGAAGGACAAAATGAAGAGTGTATTGAGAAAGAAGATGATAACCTGAATGAGAACATTGTCACTTCGCCTATCGATGTTGACCTGAATGCTGTTGAATATAGAAATTAGAGAAAATTATGATGTTGATGGAGGTACACCAAGAAGAGATTACAATAATGGAGATATAGAACTTGAAGGTGATGGAGATGATGATAATCAACATTTGATGATCTTTGTTAAAGTTATGCGCTTTTTATTTTATTCTACTTAGATACTATAGTGTACATGTTTAGACTTCGTAAAATTCTTATGTTAAGTTTGATGAACTATTAAAGTTGGAGGATTTATTTTTAATATTTTGATTTTGATTTTAAAACATATTTAAACTTAAGTGTTATCTTTTTTGTATTTAGTTATTTATTCACATATTTTAATATCTGTTTTTTATGGAGGTAGATTCTTACGATACGAGTTTAAGATCCGAGTTTACATCTACGTCACGAGTTTGTTTGAACTCACAAGTTTGACAACTTTGTTGGCACCTAACAACTTTTAAACTCCTAGTCAATGAACACTTTTGACACAACTATAACAACTTACGACCACATGATAACAACTTTGTGATACCTAAGATTAATTACATAATTTTATGAGACCTCATCTTAATTAAATTCTTACATGATGATAGGGACTCTAATTAAATTTCCCTATAAAAATGCATACCTTGATAATTTATACTTCCTCCGGTCCTAAATATAAGACCAAGTTATCTTTTTTGGATAATCATAAAAAAACAAAATAAGTTAATTATAAATTGATTTACCTAATTTTTTCCTTTAGACTAGTTTATTTTACTTATAAACTAATTGATAATATAAAAATATATCGAATATGTCATAATTTAATAACCTATTTTGCAACCTTAATCTCTCCAAAAAAAGTCAAGTAGGTCTTATATCTAGGACCAGACGAAGTAGTAAGTATTCAACCCTAGTTTTGTCTATTGTGTTGACTCTATAGTAGGCCTCAATTCATCAGTGAAGGCCCAATGGGCTCATAAAACCTGCCAAATGCATGTTTGTTTTGTCGGAAGAAATCCATGTTGTTTAAGATAACCTCATAACATTAATAATATGAATATGAATATCATTTCGTCTGTATCTTGTACTTCTTCTAGGGTTCCTTATTACTGCTTATTAGCATTCAACCTTGGCCCATTTCTCCTTTGCATCACTCTCCTTTGTACTAACGTAACTACTCTGTAAGTCTCATTTGGTTTTAGTCAATTTTCGTGTCATCGTTTTCTTGAGCGAATTTCGAATTTCTTGATTTTCTTGTTCAGTGAAAGAAGGGAACATGTATTCTTCAAGAGGAGGAGGCAGTGGATATGGACAATCTTATGCTGCTCAATCCACGTACGGCCAGAATGTAAGCCTTTCGTTCTTTTTATTGCTTTATTTTGAAATTTCTTCAAATACTCCCTCCGGTCCCAATTATAATTATAAGACTTGCACATATGCTACATGTATGTAATTAGATTATTTGTTTATGTTAGTTTATAATTAAAATGAATTATTTTTGAACATAGAAGTTGGACATAAATAATTCAAACTGAATACTACCTCTGTGTTCCTAAATATAAGATCACATTCCCTAATTTGATTAGATTAATGATGTTAGTGAAGTTAGTTATTAACACATGATATTACCAATTTATATTTATACTAACTATATACCTTCATCCTCACTCTCCCTCTCTTGCTTGTTATTATAGATAAGCATTATAGGGTTAATTTGGGAAAAAATAGAAAATGATCTTATATTTAGGAACAAATTGAAATTCAAAAGTAATCTTATATTTAGGAATGGAGGGAGATAACGGAGGTGGTAGTTGTTTATTAACCCATTCACAATTCACAATCATGAAGTAGATTCACATAAAGGTCTGATAATAGAATTTGCGGTATTTTTATAGCTGGGTTCTGGATATTCTGGTGGTACTGTGGGAGGAGCTGATGTGGGTCAACATTCCGTGGCTTCTAGGCATTCAGCGATATTAGGAACCTCTCAGGAGGTTGATGGTAGTGGTTACAGGGCTCATTCTTCCACTGCTTCCCAATATGGGGGACAGTATAGTTCTGTTTATGGTTCAGCTGCTCTGAGCAGTGCACAGCAGGTTAGTGGGTTAGCGGGTTATGGCTTTTTTCATTTAAATGTATTCAAGAGTAGTTTTAGAGGTCTTCTTACCTATACTCCATCTATTGAGGGGTAAATTTGACATGGCTGAAACTAGTGCATGCATATTACTCCCTGCAATTCTATTTATTAGATAAATTTGCGCCTTTTTGTGGAGATTAAGGAAGTAAACTAGACCTATAAATTTTAATATATGCTACATGTTAATATATAAACAATTCAATTGTTGTATTTTGCATTCTTAATTTCTCCAAAATAATCAACTTGATCTTATAATGAGGACTGGAGGGAGTATATAAACTAAAGATAATTAGCTTGATAGTTGCTAAAGAATGTTGATGCGTGTACTAGTTATAAACTGTTATTTCTGTTCTCCAGTCGTTCTTGGAAAACAATATTACCTCTCCCAATGTCTTTTAGTTCATCAGTATCTTGAGAATGCAAGCACCATCTATTGATCTGGTAGTTTTAAAAATTGATTACGTTTGAACTGCTTTTGCATTTCTTTTCGGTTTTAAGTAAATTCACCTTTGATGTTAACCGCTGATATAATGCCTTTTAGTTATAGGTTATATATGATTGTCTTTGTTGGGCTTTATTTAGACAACCATGTTACTACCATGTGTAGGTTCCTTCTTTGAGTGCCAAGGGGGCTGGGTCATCAGCTTTGGAGGGTCGTGGTGGTTATGCTGTGAATGTTTCTGATTCGCCGAAGTTTGCTTCTGGTGATTATCTCTCATCTTCAAGTCATGGATATGGTCACAAGTCAGATCAGTTGTATGGCGATAAGGTTTTGGATTACTCTGGAATAGATAGACGACAATATGGTGAGAGGCAAAGTGCCTATATGAGCAGAGATTTGCACAGTGATCCAACTAGCCGATATGCTGCTGATCCTGTAGGGTTTAGTCATCAGCATCAGGTTAATGCTTATCCCATTAAGGGGATTCTAACAGCTTTATGGTTCCTGGAGTTTTATTTGAGGCACATGAGAGATGGGAACTGTCTATTTGTCAATTTTTTTTAATTTTTTTAATATTTCTTTCTCAATGTCCAGCAATCAGATATATATGATCGTATCGATCAGACAACTTTGCTTCGGCAAGAGCAATTGCTGAAAGCTCAGTCTCTGCAATCCGCCTCACTTGATGGGAGTACCAGGTATTGATCTAATGAATATATGTTGTAGTTTGTTTAAACGCAGCCATATTCCAGTGGTGGATACTTCAAAAATAATACTGTTGATTATTATTAACTCACCTGTAAGCCTTTTCTATGGTGTAAAGAGTGCCTAGATCATTGTAAATTAGCCCAGTTATCTCTAAATATTTATGATGAAACTGGACAGTAGCTGCTCGACAGTGGCTAACTATTTTAAATGGTAAAAGTATTTCTCCCTGCACTGAGTAGCAACACATTTCTGGCAGACAAATTGATTATCTTGGTGTAAGGGCTGCTGCTAGTCGTCATCCTACACAAGATCTTCTGTCTTATGGAGGAAGGATAGATGCCGACCCCCGCGGTTCATCAATGCTGAGTGCTGCTTCATATAGTGGTCAACATGCACCATCTATTCTAGGGGCTGCTCCAAGGAGAAGTGTGGATGATCTGATATATTCCCAAGGTGCTTCAAATCCTGGTTATGGAGTGAGCTTGCCACCTGGAAGAGACTATGCTAGTGGAAAAGGACTTCATGGAAGTGGTATGGAGTCAGATTATTCTGGAAGTATGTTGTCGCGCTCGATGCACAAGGACAACAAGGATGATCGAGCTGGTTATCTTCGAGAATTTGAGCTAAGGGAGGAAGAGCGTCGCCGGGATCGCTTGCGAGAGAGAGAGAGAGAAAGAGAAAGGGAGAAAGAACAAGAACGACTTCGAGAACGTGATCGAGAAAGAGAGCGTGAAAAGGAGCGCATTCTGGATCGGCGGGAGAAGGAAAGGGAGCGAGAGCGTAAACGTGCATCTGATGCTAGGCGTGAACGAAGCCCTTTGAGGTCCTCAAAAGATCCTCGTGCTACTTCAAAAGATCCACGTGGTTCCTCTTTGACAAAGGAGGCCAGATCATCACGTTGGGACTCTCCATATCATGAAATTTCTCATAGGTGGATCTTGGTGATTTTGAATTTTTTTTTGCGTCCTACTCTGGTTCTGAATATCTAGCTGCCGGTATACCTTGCAGCCTGTTTATAACTAACTAGGTGTTCTGTTATGCTGAAGGCACCATTCACCTGTTAAGGAAAAGAGGAGAGAATATGTCTGCAAGGTAAAAAGTAATAAGATCTTGGTTGCTTCATCAAAAGAATATTACGCTGCAAGGAATTAGATTCTTTGTTGTGTTTATAGTGTGGAGATATGTGATTGAGGGCTTAGTTTTAGTCTCTCTGATGACAGAGCTGCTAGTCTGAACTCTATCCTTTCTCATATCTCTTTTATCTTGGGGTTTTCATGTCTTCTAATTCGATGTGATCATATAGTATGTTGCAGAACGACCTGTTTTCATCTTCTATATTATAGTTCTTTGACTTTGTATCCTTAAATTTCCTTTTATTCTGGGATCATGGTTATTTTATCATATTCCCCCCCTCTCCGCTTAACGATGACTTCCTAGACCATCCTATTGACTGCGTTTCATTCCTCCTTTATTTCTCAATCTTCATATCATTAACCTTTTGCTCGAGACTAGTTTTTCACATATTCAAAACTAAATGAAGAAAGGCATATAAGTCTGCAAGAATTATTGGCTTCTGCTGCTAAATAGAAGTTCATTCCAATAGTCATGAACTGATCTGTTGAACATAATGCCTCTTATGTGGATTCTGCTCTGCCTTAATTTAGAATTACATTTGAGACTTACCCACTCTTCAGAAATGGCATTTGTTAATTCTGAGTGTTAATATTTTTTTAAAATCTGCATATTGAACAGGTTTACTCATCCAGTTTGGTGGAAACTGAGAGGGACTATCTCTCAATAGATAAGCGATACCCTCGACTTTTTGTTTCCCCAGAGTTCACCAAGGTATAGCTGTGCTATAATTTCTTTTTCTTTGATCATGATCTTTCGATGATGAGTTTACAGTATTATTGGAAATCCCACAGGTGGTTCTGAACTGGCCAAGTGGCAATATTAAACTGTCCATCCGTACTCCTGTCAGGTACCCTATTTCGTTGTCCATTTTGTGCAAGATGCATTATGCATTGAGCTTCTATTTCTCATTTTTAAATATTACTTCCTTAATTACTATCTACTGAATCTTTTTCTATATTGTATTTTAATATATGCTTTTCAACGTGTGATGAAATTATATTATTTCTCGTCCAATTCTTGATTCCGGTGATGAAAAACAATTCTTGGGATTTCTTTACTGATTTGAACATGGCCATTTCAACTTGAGATCTCTCACAAATACCAGCTAACCTTTAAAACTGGAAATTAATTCACTAAATTAAGAATAACTCAGTTTGGTTAGGAGAAGGATTTGTTAGTTTAAGTTATTTGTGAACACTCCCCTTGACTCCAAAGACACAATTACCATTGTTTACCTGTACACTACTGGGGTGCCTTGTGTCATAGAAAATGAGTAAAATGGTATCTTGATCAGCACAGAGTGGATATCTGGTTTTAATTTTTGGGATCTAAGTTATAGTTTTTATGGTTGTAGCTAGTATTTGTGAGAACTTAAAGTTGAATTGGCCATTTTCCACATAATTTCCCCGTCTTGTGTTATATTCTATCTGTATAATCTGTATAAATGTATAATATCTGCAGCAAAATTGATTTCATTCACTGTTCTTCCGGTCAGAACTGATGATGGTTGTGTGTTTTTATATATTTAAAATGAAATTCAATTAGAAACAAATAATTTATAGGAGTAAAATTCGAAAACATGAGTTATTTTCCTTATTACTCAATGATTTCTTATTGAAAACTCATGGCCGTTCCTCCTTTTTTATTTTTGTGGGAGTTCACTTAAAATCATACTGATTAGTTCATAAAGTTTGGGAGTTCATCATTTTATTGCCTTTTTGTTGGGTCTCTTATTGAAAGATAAATGAAAATCAAGAATATATATATACTGCTTAACTTTTGTGGGATGCAGTTTTGATCATGATTTTGTTGAAGAGGAATGTGCTGCTGAGCCTAAAGATCCGTCATCCATGAAGCATTTGACCGCATCACCTACAAGTGTGGAACAACGAAATACTGTGTGGAATGCTAAAGTATGTTTATTTTGAACGTTATTTTCAGATGATATAATGCAGATCATGTGATCTATTGAATACAATTGTTGTGATTGTGTTACCATATAATTATCGAATTACTGAATGTTTGCATGCTCTTTATGGCTAACTGAGAATGCTTCATATGTAATTTCGATATTTTTTCATTTTTCATGAAAGAATCTTAAGCTTGGCTTAGATAAAATTTTTTATCTGAAAGCTTTTGTATATACATGTCTGGTCAAACACATATAGCCTGTGGTCAGATTTTTCTTCTCCTGGTACTAAGTACTGTAGAATTGTAAAATGTTTTAGGGGGGAGGGGGATATAGTTTTCACTTGCTGACTGCTTTAGGTATTCCCATCATAGCAAAATGTGGGCTCTTCTATGGTTCTTTCCTTGGTGTTAATCTTTTGGATTCTCTATAAGGGCTATTTATTCATTTATTTCATATATGTTTATTATAATTAGTGTGGAGAATTGGCTTTGTTCAACCCCTATTTGACTTATAAGATTTCTTGTCAGATTATTTTGATGGGCGGACTTAGCAGAACTGCTCTGGAGGATATATCCTCTGATAGAAGTTTTGATGATCGCATCCCTCATATGTGCAATATCCTTAGGTTTGCTATCCTTAAGAAGGACCATTCTTTCATGGCAGTTGGTGGGCCATGGGAATCTGCTGATGGGGGTGATCCATCTGTTGATGATAATTCATTAATCAGAACAGCCCTTAGGTTTCTGCTTAAAACAGAATTATATGTTTACGCTTTGGTGTCCACAAGTGGCTTGACTAAACTTTATTTTATTTTATAGGCATGCCAAAGATGCTATTCAACTTGATTTGCAGAACTGTCAGCGCTGGAATCGTTTCCTCGAGGTATTGATCTGCTGTAAAATCTTTTTTTTTTTGTATGTTTCCCTTCTGTCAGTAGAAAACTGACATCTAAACCATTCATTAATTTAATCAGATTCTTGCTTTTCCTATTTCCAACCTAATGGGCAATTTTGCTTCCTGCATGATTTTTAGGATTTTTAGCCCAATTTTTTTAATCTTAATTTTCTAATTTTTTTCATTCCATTAGAGACACCAGCACATGAAATCAATCAACTATAGGACAAGTACTAAATGGCAGATGTATTCAAACATTGATTTTTTTTTGCTCAGATTCAAACATAGATATTTAAATGTCCATCAATTTGTATTTTGAGATAAGTAGTAAAATAGTTATCTGTAATTTAACCACATTCACTAAATTCTCTGTCACCGGTAAGTTGATATTATTGTGGATGACTGAGATAAATTGCTCTAGGCATTTGTACCAGTTCTTTCGGTACTTCATGATGAAGCTCTATTCATGGTTACATTGGATTTCAGCCAGCTGTCCTATGCACAATGAGACTAGCGAATCCATTTGGTCCTATCAGCTTCATTTGATTTATTCCTCATGTTAAAGTATGATTTATTTGGCATTTAATCAAAACGGCAATAAATTATCCCTGGACATTTCTGAACTCTTGGTTTCTTTAGAGGATGACTATTATGGACAAATAGTCTCTTGGGAACCTTTTACTATGCTAAACTCCCTCCAGTCCTAAATGTAGAACCTATTTGTTGAGTTGGTTATGGTCCTAAATATAAAACAATTACAATTTGTCAATTGTTTTCCAAAATAAACCCTTGTTGGTTGTTATGTAATGATGATAATAATAATAATAATAGTAGTAGTAGTACATTGATCAGTTAGTGGCTAGTTAGTTAGTTACAAGCCATTAGAGTTAATTAGAGGTAGCACCTATAAGCCTATAAATAGGATACTATATTGTATTTCGGATTTGAATTTGTTAGCATAATGTGATGGGATAGCTCAGTTTCTCTCGTTTCTTCTTCCCTACCATCTCTGCTATATTCTTGTTCTTGAACCCTCTAATCATCTTTTTCCTTCTCTTTTCTCCGTGATTTTCTCATTCTTTCTTAATTTTCACATTTGGTGCTCCTCCAACAGTAAAAGACGAGGGAGGGAGTAATGGCCTAAGGGGAGATGATTGGGGTGTGTTTTTATCTGAAATACTCCATACTAACTTACATAATAAACCTTTAATTTAATCAAATTAGTTAAATATACCCTATTTTTTAGGACTGGAGGAATTCATCCTGTTTTTTGGTGTTGAATAAACTAGTTATTTTGGGAACAAAAGGACATAGACTTATCTTTGTATAGCAGCAACAAGCCCTTTATTGTTTTTGGCTTGAGGTGGTTTTATGTTTTGGTTATGTCTAACTTGACTTGGAAACCTTATCATTATAGCTATAACTTTGCAGATACACTATGATAGAGTAGGCAAGGATGGTTTGTTTAGCCACAAGGAGATCACTGTATTATTTGTTCCTGATTTGTCTGACTGCTTGCCTTCACTGGATGTATGGCGTAACCAGTGGCTTGCTCATAGAAAAATTGTTGCTGAGAGAGAGCAGCAACTTTCTAGCAAAAGAGAGGTCTGTTTCTATTAGAAGAACATGTTCATTCATGATTTATTTTTTCTGGTTAGATTGCTAAAAGAATATACCAGCAAGTCTTAATAATTACTTTATGTTGTATCAGAAGTCAAGGGATAACAAGGAAGCATTAAAAGGTGAATTGGCGAATTCTTCATCCTGTGCATCCCATTCTATCTTTTATTGCCTTTCATTTTTCCATTTTCCTATCTTTTCTTACTTTTGTTTTGCTTATATAGAAAAATCTGACAAGAAGAAAGAATCTGCACCATCAGGACTGACTGAAGATGTCAAAAAGGAGAAAACAAGCAAAAATGTTAAGAAAGAAGAATCTAAAAATAAGCCTGCTCAAGATGATCAGGCTATTATTTCTGAGGAAGGCAAGAATGTTGAGAAAAAGGATCAAGAAACAGCCACTGCCAAGACAACTGGTGGTGGCGTGAAGACTGTGAAGAAGAAAATCATTAAGAAGGTTGTAAAACAGAAAGTTGCCAATAAGACTAATGCTACTGCTAGCAGGCAGCTAGACAAAGTGAATGAGACGGATAATACTGGCAAAATGACTACAGATGCTCCTATTGAGGATAGCAAATCTTCAAAGATTGGGGATAAGAGTGGTGATACTGCTTCTGCTAAATTAGTTGCTGCAGGAGATGCTTCATTGGTAAAAGGAGACACTGATGAGGTGAAAAGTAAGAAAGAAATAAATGGCTCTGAAGATAAAACTCAAGTCAAGCCTGATTCACAAGTCAATGCAGGGAATGATCCTGGTGTGAAGACAGTAAAGAAGAAGAAAATTATTAAACGTGTACCGAAAAAGAAGGTAGTTGCTGGGGCATCCAAGTTAGAGCCTTCTGATGCTAAAGATGAAGGGAATGTAGTGTCTTCTCAGTTGCAAACTGACACACAAACTACTGCCAAGCAGACGGGCACGCAAACTATTGACAAGCAGATTGGTGATGCCAATAACTCAGTGACTCAGGTAAAAAAAGTTGAAAAGACAGTTCCAAAAATGAAGTCAAAGCCTGCAAACTCTGGCAAGCAAGATAAGGGAGGTGACTTGAATAAAATAGAATCAAAGTCTGACTTGGATGACAAAAAGTTTGAAAAAGGGACTGGTGAAAAAAGTGGCGCTGGGATTGATAAGGATGATAATAATGGGAAGGGTAAAATGAAAGATGGTGACAAGTCAAAAGAGGTTAAAGCAACAAGAGAGAGGGATGGAAAAGATGAATCTAAAAGCAAACCCATTAAAGAAGTGAAAGATAAGAAGTCTGATGAACCTCCTCGGCCTGGATTCATTCTTCAGACAAAAGGGTCAAAAGAATCCAAGGTATTGTAATTATAGAAACCTTTAATTTTGTAGCTATCCTCTTTAAAGTGCGTCAGTCTAAGAAATTATTTCTGGTGCAGCTGCGTTCTTTGTCACTTTCACTGGATTCACTATTGGATTATACTGACAAAGACATAGAAGAATCAACATTTGAGGTCTGTTTACCTGCTTTGACAATGTTAGTTATATCGATCTCTTGCATGTGTGACCTTTTTCTTCTGTGAAGTCTTTTACATGGTGTATTTGTCTTATGCAGATTTCATTATTTGCTGAATCGATATATGAAATGCTTCAGTATCAGATGGGATGTCGGATTTTAACATTTCTTCAGGTTGCATATGAATTATTGATTTCTGTCTGATTTGATTATTGAGAGACGTTCTGAACTGACAATCTTATTGTGTAGAAACTGCGCATAAAATTTGTGATGAAAAGAAATCAGCGGAAGAGGCAGCGAGAAGATGACCTTGAGAAGGAAAATGTGAAAAATTTGTCTGTGAAGCTACCCAAGGTTGAAGATCTTTCTGAGAAAACTGAGCTCTCTGATGAGAATAAAAATGACAGAACAGCAGATGATGAGAAACAAGCAAAGAATGATGACTCTGATGCTAAGGAAGAGGACACGAAGATGGATGATGTAGAAGAGGAGGAAGAAGATCCAGACGAAGATCCTGAAGAATATGAAGAAATAGAAAGTGGAAGTCCTCAGCAAGATTTATCTAGTGAGGAAAATGGTGAGCAAAAGGTCGGCGCAAATGTTGAACCTGATAAAGTGGATGAGACTTCTAAAAGTGACAATGAGGGCAAAGAAGTAAAAGAATCCAAATCTGAGGCTCATTCCAATGAAGAAAGGGAAGATAAAACGGATGAAAGTAAGAAAGAAATCCATACTGTTAAGGAGGCTTCTGTGGACAAAGAACTGTTGCAGGTATTTCCCTGTGCATTTTATACGCTGGTTTTGTTTTATTCATGCAAGTTACCTTAAATTGGTTTTTGGTATATTGATGCTTTTCTTTCTTATATAGGCTTTCCATTTTTTTGATCGGAATCGAGTTGGATACATTAGGGTAAGAACTAGCCATTCTTTGCTTTTCTTAGTATCCACGGAAGAACATTGAGAAGTATAAGTTGTTGCTTTTCAGGTTGAAGATATGAGACTGATGATCCACAACCTTGGGAAATTCCTCTCACACAGGGATGTCAAGGTGAATAATCTCTGAAATGTTAATGCTTTACCACTTCTATATAATTTGTCTTGTGCTTAGCTCCTTTTTCCCATGTTCACATTCACCCAACCATTAACTTTATACTTAAATATCAGGAACTTGTACAAAGTGCATTGTTAGAGAGCAACACCGGGAGAGATGATCGCATACTTTATAAGAAGCTGGTTCGAATGGCTGAAATTTGAGATGTGATACTTGTACTCAAATATGTGATCTTTGAATCATACAAACTTCCTATTTTATTGGTGGATGGGGATTCCTTGAGTTATTTGTATGTTGTACATGGTGTCTATTATGTGTTGAGGGAAAAACGTTTCCTCACATTTTATAAATTATTGAGATAGATCTCATTTATGCTGGATAATTCTGTGGCATTATTTTTTTGGCTTTAATAATGGTGTTAACTTAATTGTGTTAACGAAGCAAGGCTTTATGTGAAAGTTGTGTTTTGCACATAGCATAGATTATTGTTCACTTGCAGCAAATTTTTTTTGACCAAAACTTGCAGCTAATTCAACAATATAAATTAGGGGGAGAGGCTTTCTGTATGGAACTAGGCTTTGTTAATTGATCTTATATCTCGCTTGAATGTATTGTTGATTTTCCCTAGTCTATAGAGTTGAAATATATTTTAGGTTTTTATTTGTTAAGTACCCACACCAAATCAGTTGCTGAGTACACACACCAAAACAGAGCACTATAGGAAGTGGAAAGTGGAGGAGAAAACTAATTGAGTTTTGATTTGGTGTTCTTCACTCATATTGTTCATCACCTCATCACCACGAATACACACAAAAACATTAGCACATGGTGGGCCAAATAATTTCTCCTAATGGGCCTTACCATGCGCTTATTTATTTGTTTGTAATTGTTGTGATGAGAAGCTAATGATAAGAGCACTGAATCAAAATCCATAACTAATCTCACAATCAATTAGAAAGTTTGTTAATATTTGAATGGGCGAAGGTGCAAAAATGATACTAAACTTTACCAAAAATTGCGTTTCTAATACTAAAGTTTCGCGAGAAGCAAAAATAGTACCCAACTTGCGCTCCGGGTGCAAATATAATATTTTCACTTGAAGGAAATAAAATTTGAACACGAAAAGACTCTTATACCCCTCATTAAATTTTTATTTAATGATGGAGGAATGAGGGCATAAGAGTCTTTTCATATCTAAATTTTATTTCTCTCAAGTGAAAATAATATATTTGCACCCGGAGCGCAAGTTGGGTAATATTTTTGCTCCTCGCGAAACTTTAGTATTAGAAACACAATTTTGGGTAAAGTTTAGTATCATTTTTGCACCTTCACCCTATTTGAATTATAAATCATGAAGGGAATATTACTTTAGTTATACAATAATTCTCCTTATTTATAGAACAACCATAATTTAATTGGATTAGGGCCCTAATCTACTATGGGTGGATTGAGTATTTCCCTACATCTCTCACTCATACTTAGCATATGAATATAAAGGGTCATCTCTCTTTTGCTTCTATACTTCTTTCTCATAAGTGCTACTGTCATAATTGTGTGGGTCGCAAGTCTCCTTTTGAGTCTTGTCTAACCAATCTCTTTTATAGAAGCTAACATTTTAGTTAGATCATTTAATATAGTGCCCAAGATATCATAGATTATTATTACATATACAGTTTTCTTATCTCCAATCTAATCCTCTTGAATCAAGATAAAACTCATTGTTTTATTCATATGCATAATGACATTTATAAAACGAGCAAAGTGATATCATAATAGAAATACTGGACTAAAACAATTGTACAAGTGTCTATTGTATTTTATTATTGAAGGCCATAAAAATAAAGTTGATGCTATTAATCTAAATTAGATTAGACACTTTTTTCGGTGGGTAAAGGTACAAAGATTGAAACAAACTATTACGCTAGGAGTACTCAGTTGAAAAAAGGTGTTTCCAGTCTCATTTATAAATGAGAACGGAGAATAAAATTCGGTGCAATTTTAGTAGTCCCGTTAAGTTTCACTAACATTGACCGTGGGGAAATAACATTTTTTGCTGACGTGACTGGTGTGTTCACGTGACAATCATTTTTCTGAATTTGTGGGACCCACATTTAATAATAAAAAATTACTCCAACTCCACCCTTCTCTCTCCTCTTTCCCCTCCTTTATCTTCATTTTCCCTAACCCTCCCCCCTCCAAAACTCACTCGCCGGCCTCATACCCCTCAAAACCAAACCCACATTCATAAACCATAATCACCACTTCTCTCAAACTTTGATTTCCTTTCTCAGAATTATTGAGGCCAGAAACACCTTTTTCTGCTGAGTACTCCTAGTGTATTGTCAGTTACCATTTTGTACCTTTACCCTTTTTTAGTGTGTCCCATTTAGAAAAAAGTTGGCCTATGTTTGTGTGGCATTGACTAGGGTTGGTTTTTTGCAAATCTAAGATATGAGTATGAGTTTAGGAAATGTGATGGTATTGATTTACCTAACAAATTTCATCCTTAAAAGTAATAGGACAAAGGGCTAATTTAATACTCCCTCCGCTCCTAAATATAAGATCACTTTGAGAAAGTGGATAAGTTCCTAAATATAAGACCACTTCCTATTTTATCTCAAGTTTTGCCCAAACTACCCTTATACTCCCCCTTTTCATTGAAAACTCCTCCTCCTTTTATAGTTAAGTAATTGAGGGGATTTTGGGAAGATCATGTAATTTTATTGTCTTCCTTAACCTCCCCAAATTAACCAAAGTGATCTTATATTTAGGAACGGAGGGAGTAATTAATTATTTCAGTTTGGGCAAACATAATAAGTAACTATTTCGCGATGCATAAATAATAACCAACTTTGTGACAGGTTCAAAAAATAATAAAACTGGTGCTGGATGTTAAGTTGTAATTATGTTGGAACCTCGCTCATATTATTTTCAAATTGAAAATACTCCCCTCCCCCCCCCCCTAAAATTCATCCATCTTCCTCCTCCCTTTCCTCTTCCACTTCACCAGTGCAAATTAGTGTTGAGTTTTAATTGGGAGGGGCAAAAAAATGCAGGGAAAATGCCATTTAAATCCCTCCGAATATATAAAAGGACAATTTAGGAACTCAAACTTCCAAAAGGACCATGAAGGAACTTGGACCTAGTTGACATTTTAAAATTGTGTGAAAAGACAAAATTACCCTAATCATGAAACAGAAATTACTAACCACCCTTACACCCACCACTTTCAATAGGGTGGTCAGTAATTTATGTTTCATGATTAGGGTAATTTTGTCTTTTCACACAATTTTAAAATGTCAACTAGGTCCTAGTTCCTTCATGGTCCTTTTGGAAGTTTAAGTTCCTGAATTGTCCTTTTGTATATTCGGAGGGATTTAAATGGCATTTTCCCAAAAATGTATTTTCACTTTGAAAATAATATCAGTAAGGTTCCACATATCTACAAATTAACAATTAACACTGGTTTTATCATTTTTGCATCGGGTCACAAAGTTAGTTATTATTTTTGCACAAATTGAAATAGTTGATTATTAGAATAATACTTTTGCCTAGAGTAATAAAAGGAATAATCAAATAAACCTCTCAATATATGAGATCAAATTGCATTGTAGATGTATGACATAAAAGTTGATCTTGGCCTAAAAAACTTGGGTTTTACACCAAGATCTGAAATTTGGTCAAGGAAAAAAAGCTCTGCAACAATTGAAAGTTGAAGAGAACTAAATCTAAACTACATGCACAACTCAGTCATTATTTGCAACACATAGCTCAAGAAGAGTCCTCATGGCCTGCTTTTTAACTACCTTCCCATAAACTTCTCTTGCCATCTTCAAAGCTTTCTCCATCTCCACAAGTCCACCACCTCCATTTTTCTTCATCTCCTCCATTTGAATCCTCAGAAGCCTCTCATCTCCTCCTATAACATCTATGATGCTATGAACCACGGCATCCATGGCCGGAATCCGCCTTCCCCACCTCTTCATAAATCTATCAGACCTATAAACCTCAGAATATGCAGACCAAAATGAGGCCCTCAAATATGCTTTCTCCTTCCCTCTCACTTTCCATCTCTTCATATCTTCTTCTAATTTGTACACTGCACTTCCCACATCCATCCCTCTTTCAAGACCAATTTCAATCTCCCTCATCTCTTGTTTGCACATCATCTCTGACTCAAACTTGCATCTCCTACATCTACATTGGATTCCCCATGTCAGTGACATCTCTTTGCGCTTGTGCAATGAAGAAAGTGTGTCCAAATAGGCAAAGCTAATTTCTTCACCTGCTTTTATATCTTTAGAGGCATGAACTATCAGATAATCTCCCACATGTAATCTCCTAGCATTAGGACAACATGAATGGTTGATGAATGAAGGTAACAACCACAACCCAACACCATAATAATCACTATTTTTCTTCCCTAATACATTGGCTGAAAAAACTGAATCTTCAGTTAGAGAATTCACATCCAATATGGCTAATAACTTTTCCATATCAATCTTCTCACTACTACTTTCATTGTTCTTATTCATGTTCTTCACCTCAGCTTCTGGCTTGAACATACCTATATCAGGAACCTCAAGCAAATCCTCATCTTCCCCACATGACAATTTGCTAATCAAATCCCTTGTTCTATGACATTTTCCAACAACGTCTCTAACTTTGTCAATGAAATTCTTCCACATCACTAATTGAGCTTCCTCACTCAAATCTTTCCCACCCAACACACTCCTTTCAATTGCTATTCCCTTTGTGACCAAAACCAATCCCCCAGCATCAATATTCTTACTTGCAAACAACCCACGTCCACTAATCTCAGACCTCATGATCTCCACACAACCAATGTACTCTCCAAGATCTGGACACTTCCCTCTAAACCCACTTGAAACCCAATCAGAAATATCCAAAGAGCCAGTTCTTGAGAGAAAATCAAGTCTTTTACATTTCTCAACATACCCACTTAAGTTTTCAGAGTGCCCATTAGCCTGATTATTAACAAGGGCAAATCTAAAGCAATCCAAGGCCAAAGCATACATATTGAGATTGAGCAAAATCTTACCTTTACATATCAAAGTCTTCAAATGGGTACCATCAATTTCCAGAGCTGAATCACAATCTTGCAAAGCAGAATGAAAGTGTTTCAGTCTTGATGTTGCTTCGGCTCGGTTTGAGAAGGCTAAGCAGAGGGATTTTCTGAGCTTTTGAAGGTGATGTGAATGTGAATGATGGCTTTGGATGTGGTTTTGGCAGAGAGTGATGAAGGATGAATATGCTTCTATGGATTCCTTCCATTCTTCTCTTAGGAGAAGCTCTGTTGCTATGGATCTAAGCTGTTGCATGGACCCTTCTTCGGCCATTGATAGCTCAGGCTTTGTCTCTTCCATTGTCATCTTTGAAGTTGCAAATGAAGTCTCAGGTTTGAATTTTGAATGGCGTAAAGTGGTAACGGTCATATAATTAGATTATTAGTTACATTTATTTTTAGGTTTTAATGATAGGAATAGAAATATAACGGTAAGGCAAACCACTTTTGTCTGATCTTGTGTCCCAAAAATGTTTTACTTCATGGATATTTCAACTAGGCTGGCAATATGGGTGGTCTGCCCCAAAATAAGGGTAAGATGGGTAAGATCAGAACGACCCGTTGTTGAAATTTGACCAACCCTAACCCAGCGAGATCAACACGTCAACTCATCACTTTAAAAAACAAATTTTTAGACCAAAAAGAGCGGACTAGTCAATGCTCGTGTGATAGTGTGATGCATATAAAAATATAAACATTTTAAATTCTAATAATATCAACACCGACTAAAAATTAAGAGTTGCATCATTTTAATATTATTGTAAATAAAATAAGTATAGCCAAATAGTTGAATAGCCAAATAATATAAGTCTACTGCACCAAAAGTTCAAAATTCAAACTCCAAAGGTTAAATAAAGCAAATCAAAACCCCATCATTAAAAATTTGAGGCAATTGAAATTTCAATAACTTCCTTCTCCTCAACTCCATCCGTCACAAATAAAAAAAATAAAATTATGCGAAGTCAATTAAAGCAAATTAATATATAGAAGATAGAGATTAATGGACAAATATTACCATTACATGGGAACCCATCATCCAATTACAAGTGCAGATAAGTGCTTGAACATTTTTTGGAAGAATACTACTTCGGTATTTTGTAAGAACTCGTGAATCTATGCTAAAGGCTGATTCACTAGCAATTGTTGTAATTGGAATACTGAGGATATCACAAGCCATCCTAGCAAGGCTAGGAAAACGAGGTGAGTTTTTCTTGCAATAATCCAACTCATGGGTATTGACTTCAAGAATGTGGTTGTGGACTTTTATCTTTTTAGATTTTTTTTTAAAAAAGGAGAAAGAAACAGGGTTGGCTCACCAACCCACCGGGCCAACCCTTATTAACCAAAGGGTTGAACGAGTTGGGTCAGAACAACTCGTTTTTATATGGGTTGGGAATTTGGGATTAGACTAACTCTAACCCTATAATAACATGTGGGTTGCCGAGCTTAACCTGCGGGTTTGACCCATATTCCCGGCTCTAGAAAGATTAGAGATATGGTGGACACACCCACAAAGGACCAAGAAAGTGGATGGAAAATTTCTTTCAAATTTTTAAAAATTTCTTTTAACTAATTGACTATTAAATGAGAGTACACAAATTGAATCTCATTTATATCATCATTACATTAGGTCATATCCTCTAAATCGTAAGTAACAAATCAATCAATTACCAGTACCAATCAATAAAGCTACGCATTTAACAGTAGAATTGGAAAAACAATTATCTTGAAGGACTTTCAGGTGGAAGTACAACTACAACCTGACCATGGCCAATAATGGGACCTATAAAGCAAAGTTTAAAATCATTAATTTTTTTTTGATTTCCTGTTTGGTATATGAGAAAAGGACATTTTTCATTCACATCATTGACCCAAAACTAATATGAACAGTTGATTGTGACACCTTAATGAGTGAAGTAGTTGGCTAAAAGTTTTAATGTGATCAACCTGGCGGGTTGACGTGAGTTGTAAGTACTCTAGTCCCTTAAGCAAGTGGTTGGGAGTTCGATCCCTGACACTTGTAAATGAAGCAAATTCACATGTCAGCCGTCTATCCCCTATATGTGACTTCAGAACAGCGAGAAATTAGTATCACTTGACACGCGAGTGAAGATATCCTTAGGAAACCAGAGTTTTAATGTGATCACGCTAAAACAACAATTGAGTCCCTTCCATAGATTAAGGTTGGGCGAGCCCTTAATATTCAATAAAATGATAGGGTAAATGATGACTCCCGATATTTAGTGGTTTTTAAGAAATATTTTATTGTATCTGGGGAGTCATGAATTAAATAATTAAGAGATTTCGATGTGAATTGAAAATATACTAATTTGAAATATTGTTTGGGAATTGAAATAGAAAACTTGAAATAATAAAAAAAATATTTTAAAGGGAAGTTTCTTATTAATAAGATTATATGATTGAGCTATGGTGATTATTTCCTATTTTCTTTCTTTCTTTTATAATAGGACAATGCAGATTTGGAAACAAAAGAAAAAGGAAAGAACGAGTCTTGGGGCTTGGACTAGATCTTTATTGACATAATTGATTAAGGAAATCAACCATTATAAAAGGGAAGAGAGGAGCTTGTGAAGGGGAGACTGATTTTAATTCTTCCAATACTAAAGCCTAAACACACACACGCAGCAAAAGAAAAAGAAAGGAAAGGGAACAACTGAAATATACACACACGCACGCCTAGCAGAAGAGGAAGAAGCAAGGAGTTTCGACAGCTTGTGGGAGTCTTTAATTATAATACACACACTAACACATGAGGAGGCGCAAAAGGACGAAAGATGAATCAACTTTGAGTATCTCAAGAGCTGTTTGGTTCTTTGTTTCAATCTTTCTTATGATTTTATATTGGGTTTTGATTTCTTTTGTGATTGACTTGAACCCTATGTGTGGCTAATTTTCTTTCACAACTTTATAACTAAGATATTTTATTTCCCACTATTTAGATATGGTTAATTTTAATTAGTTTATTTAATCATGATATTATTGATTATTGTTTACTGATTGACCACCATTAGACATGGTAAGAGAATTTAAAATTGGACTTGGAAGAGGAAATTTTAAATAGACCATGAGATTAAATAGTGTAGGATTGAATTTTTAATCTGATTTGTGATTAGGATAGACATATACCTAGAAGGCCTACATAGTCACATTAGAGCGGAACCGTTATAAAATGGCCTAGTAAATTATAGTAAGACATTACATAATTAAGCTAGGCAAGGATGTAGGTGGACCGGAAGACATTTATAGACACTAGTACTCTAGATTAGCTAGTTGGATTAATTCATAATTAATTTAGAAGGAATAAAATCTAAGAAGCAGATAAGAGATTAGTGGTTCTAAGTTGTTCTTTTGACTCGTGAAGTTCATTTGTGTGAATATTTGTTTTATTTTATTTTCTTAGATGTTAGGTAATTAAAATCAATTTTCTTGTATTTACTCAACTTGAACGAAAATAGGAGATCTAATACCTAATTATTAATTGTCTGAGTCTCTGTGGGATCGACCTTGATTTACCACTATGATCCGTACACTTGCGAAATTTTTATCAAAATTTTGGTAGCATGAAGGTAAATTATTTGATTTCATTAGCATAAGAGTGACTCCACATGACAAAGATTGGATGCTTCCATAATTATGTTCGTTCAATCTCTTTAACTCTCTAATTAGTATTTAAAAAAGTAGCTATTAGCTCAAAAATATGTCTTTATTATATTAAAAAATCGTTCAAACTTTATACCTGTCACTTAATTTTGAACAGAAAATTTAAAAACGATCACCCACAGTTAAACATTAATTATATGAAAAAAATCAAAAAAATAATATGTACTAATACTCTCCAAATAATTTAAATATCATTGATTAATGATTTTTTTGTAGAGGGTGACTGATAATTTAGATCTAAATATTAGCCAGGTAAGGAATAGTTTTGTAAAAAATAAAAATAAAAGAAAAGAAAATTAAAGCAAAATACAAATATACCCATTAGAATTTTCTTTATTTGGCCAATTAGTATAAGAAAAAAAATGGAGAAAGCTAGAAGCTTCAAGAAAATGAGTTTAATGACGAAAGGATTGAATAATGAGCGTGAGACTATCCACTTAGTCTCGAGTTCGATTCCTGGGGAGTGACACTTTATTGTGTCTCCATCGCGGCGCTCGGGAGACATCTCTATAGCTTAGTAAAACTGGGAGTAACCTACCTGTGTGGACAGTCAGAATGTGCTTGCTGGTCATGCCCAGAGCCCACACGGACAGGCCCCAGTGGACAATGAGTTAGATGTCTACCATGAATTTGGTTGAGCCTAAACCCCTCCTAAAATTTTATCACCTACAAAAAAAAAAAAAAGAAAATGTGAAGAAGAGAGCATATAATGGACTGACCTTTCATGGGGGAAGGGATTCGTTTTCTTTCTTTTTCATGGGTGTGTACATTTCCTTTTGAACTTCAAGTTTGACATATATCTATTCTCCTTCCCTTTTGTTATTTCTTCTCACAAACAACGATTAAGTGAGAGCTTCCATAGGGTGTGCTTGTGACTATTCAAGCTTGGGTATTGCTATCTGTGAGTACTACAATTTGAGGTAACTCTGTCTCCCTTCTCTCCTTTGTTTTTCTTTATTACTATAGTATAAATGTGTAAATGTTGTTTCCTCTCCTCTCATGTTATTTGTTAATGTGGTTTGCAAAGTTTTTGTGTGTATGTTCTTGTTTCTTGATTGGAATTTCGGTGCACATAAGGTGTTTGTAAAAATGTGTACAAGTACATGGTTGAGTATGATTGTTGAGGGCTATAATTTTGAGAGCTATCATGCTAGAATCTAAACACACACATATATACATACATGTATGCTAGAATACATACATACATGCGTGCATGCATCTCACTAGGATGAAGTTATAATGGATAAAGAGGAGGGATCTTGATGCTTTTATTGATAGGTGGGATGAGTTATCTTCATTAGGCTTGAATGACTTCTTGTTTGAATTAGAGATTAGTTGATTCATTTGTTTCTATCCAATATTCTGTTTTAAGTAAGGGGATTTCAATCAATAATAGTCTTCTTTTATTTTCCTCTCCATTCGACTTGGAATTAGAATGATAAAAATTTGTTATGGTATTTGGAAGCCTAAGAATTGCTAAAAAGAAAGTTTATGAGATCCAGTATCGGGAATGACCAATGTTATTATGGAAGAATTATAGTATGAGTTACTTATTCCTCTATAAGTTGGATTCTTTTCTTAAGTGATAATAATGAGTAAGAACTGCTGAATTTATTTTGTTTTATTACTCATAATTATATATGTTAAAGGTATGTTTTATTATTATGCATTAAAATGATTTAAAAATTTTCAAGATATCGCTGTGAAATTTCATGTTTGGGTATTTTATTATAAAGGCTAAAATATGTTTTTGGTCCCTTAACTTTGGAGAAAGTTATGTTTTAGTCCCTTAACTTTGAAAAGTGTGTTTTTTGTCCCTTAAATTTGGACAAAGTCCTATTTTAGTCCCTTAACTTTGAAAAGTGTGTTTTTAGCCCCTTAACATTGAATAAAAGGATGTTTTTAGTCCTTTTGAAAAAGTCTAAAGTGTGTTTTTGGTCCCTTCACTTTTAAAAGTTAAGGGACTAAAACATGACTTTCTCCAAATTTAAGGGACCAAAAACATACTTTGACCCAAATCTATAAGGACTAAAAACACATTTTTCAAAGTTAAGGGACCAAAACATGACTTTATCCAAAGTTAAGGGACCAAAAACATACTTTAGCCTATTATAAAATATTTGAGAAGGAGTTATGGTTTTCTTAAATTATTTGTCATTGTTTTGACATATTAGCCCCAAGCATGCTTGAAATTTTTTTGAAGAGGACTGAATACAGAACGCTTGCTTTCATGACTTCGTATTACGCTTGGTTACTTACCCTCATGGGCTTTTGTGACTTCATGTCACGCTTGGTTACTTACCCTCATGGGCTTTCGTGACTTCATGTCACGCTTGGTTACTTACCCTCGTGGACTGTGTGTCCACGCTTGGTTACTTACCCTCGTGGACTGTGTGTTCATGCTTACTTTTGTAACTTCGTGTCACGTTTGGGTACTTACCTTCGTGGATTGTGTGTACGTTTACTTCGTGACTTTGTGTCGGGCTTGGTTATTTACCCTCGTGGACTATATGTCCACGTTTGTTTTCGTTCTGTTGATGATTTTTGAAATTTGATTTCAAATTGATTTTCCAAATAAATGGTTTAGCACTACTTGTTCTTGTTTAATTAACTTTCTTTTATAATTATATTTACAATATGATCATATGATTGAGACATTGATATTTAGTGTTTCTCTTTACTTTTCATATCTAGATATGTTTCAATTATGCCTACGAGTGTTTTATTTGATGTCGTGGGATTCAGTTTTTTTTTTTTTAATTTGATATCAGGTATCTGATTCAATGCCTCCTAACGAATTGAAGATGTAGCATTAGGTTAATGGTTCTCTATGTGATGTGCAATTCAAATTTAGTGTTGTATATGTTGAATTCTTATTTTAGTAGCTCCACGTATACTGTAGTTAGGATCCTTGTTTTCCTTGAACATGAAGAATTATTGTAGTATGGATTAAAACTTCTCATGTTGGACTGTTGTCGTACATTTATATTGTTCTGTACATTTTAAGAGGTCATAATGGTGATGTAGGGCTGGATGTGCTCAAATTGATGTAAGTAGATTTTCATATATATATGTGTGTGTGTGTGTGTGTGTATATATATATATATATATATATATATATTCATAATGCTATATATATATGTTGTATAGCATGTTTATTAACACAATGAAAAAAAAGAGGATCATGACCTGGTTAGCTTTTTGTGATTGTTTATATTCATTCATCGTAACTTTCTTCAGCAAAGCCCTTGGAAGAAAATTGAGACTCGTGAGTTCCAACCAAAATGCTATGAAACAAAAATCAATAAAAAATATTTAACGATATTTGATATATTTCTTTATTAGTGTCTTTTTATTTACATGAATATTTATAGCCATAATATTTTTATCTTTTATTTACATATAGAAAATTTTGACAACTAATATTTGTCTGTGTCACTCATTACTAACATAGTATTAACTATTTTAACATCTATTATCATTCACAGTATTGATCTAATTTTGTTCACTCTATACTTGCCTGCACAAGATCGTCATACTCACCACGGCAGCTCGAAGAACTAACGTTCCTAATGTTGGAGATGTGCCCCTCCTTTGGGATGAAGACAATGAAGGCCTATCCCAAGAGTGTCTTGACCTGATTGCAAGCTTACCTGTTGAACCGGATTTGCTAATGAACAAACTCTACCAATATCAAGGTTTTTGGTTCTCCAAGAAGATATTGCAAGCCATTCTTAATTGTCAAAACAACTTCCAAGCCCTTGACTCCGACATATTCCTTATCTCCCCACCAAAATGTGGCTCAACCTGGCTCAAAGCCCTTACTTTTTCTATTCTTAATCGCAAGACCTATCATCCAAACCCGACCCGGATGATCTCTGCTCACCCTCTCCTCACTTCCAACCCTCATGCACTGGTACGCACCTTGGAAGCCACCCTCTACAATGGGCAAACCAATCCTGATCTAAGCTTGCTCTCATCGCCACGGGTTTTTTCGACACATATACCCTATGTTTTGTTGCCGGAGTCCATTAAATTGTCGCGATGTAAACTTGTGTACTTGTGCAGAGACCCTAAAGACTTGTTTGTGTCTTTATGGCATTTCAGGAACAAGCTAAGACCAGAAATCCAAGAGAAGAATACGATCCAAAGTGCATTCATGAACATTTGCAGAGGAGTGAACCCTTATGGACCATTTTGGGACCACATGCTGCAGTACTATAAGGAGAGTTTGGAGAAGACAGATAAAATGATGTTTGTGAAATACGAGAACATGAAGGGCGAGCCTGATAGGATATTAAAGGTCATTGCTGAGTTTATGGGGTCTGGATTTTCTAAGGAGGAAGAGGAGGAGGATATTGTGGGTGATATATTAAGGCTTTGTAGTTTTGAGAATTTGAGCAATTTGGAAGTGAACAATAGTGGGAAAACACCATATGGAATAGAACATAAAGCATTTTTCAGAAGTGGGAATGTTGGAGATTGGCAGAATTTTCTCAAGGATGATATGGCAGAACAATTTGACGCTGTTATTCAAGAGAAGTTGGGGAAACATGGCTTATAGTTTTAGATCATGCAAAATATCAAATCATTTGGTGTTAAGAATGTTCGTGTATAATACATGGAGGCGATTTTCCACAAGAACACATTTTCTTTTACATCATTGAGACTCATTCGAAATAACCTTTTCTTATTATTATTTTGCAGGTTAACAATGTCTATGTGTGCGCTCTATATATGTATGTAATTTTTGTGTGTCATTGTTAGTGTTCTGCATTAGGTTTGATATTTTAGAGAAAATTAATTTCATGTCCCACCAAGATACATAATATTGGAAAGGTCTCACCAATTGGTCAAATTAAAATAGAGTTCTAAGGGACCATAATTTAATTATGTTGCAACATAAAAAGACTTATACCCTAACCTGGGGTGTGTCGTTGAGTGGCAAGGAGTCCTTCACCCTTAATCAATTGTCTGGGGTTCGATCCTTGATGTTGGGTATGGAGAAATATTAAATCTCCCAAGCCAGCTGTCTCACCCTTTGAGGTGTCTACAAATCAGCGGGGGATTAGTCTCTCACTTGTCGAGTGAGGGGATACCTTGATCGTGGATAAAAAAAAGACTTATACCCTTTGACTATGCTTTTTTTTAATTTAATAAATATGGCATAAGAGTCTTTTTGTTTTGTAACATAATTAAATTATGGTATCTTAGGACTCTACTTTAATTTGGCTAATTGGTGGGACCTTTCCAATATTATGTATTTTTGGGTGGAACCTAAAATTAATTTCTTCTTTTCTTAGTGGGGACTGGGAAACACCTTTTTTTTCAGTTTAAACTTTAAAATAAAGGGTTCTTAAGTGAACCATATTGTGTTTTGGACCTTTTTATCTAATTTAGTAGATCATTCCATTTTTTTAACAAATCTAGTGTCTAATAGGAATAGACTAATCTAACACCTATGTGGGAGTGTCTAACATCTATGTGGGAGTGCTGCCCATATTGGCAAAGTTGTTACATCTCTCAATGAGAGAGTTTCTTGGAATTCAAATACATGTTCTCATCCTCACGAGTAGAGCTGGGAATAATATGGGTTGGTCCGTCCCAACCCAAGAGTCAGATGACAGATGGGTAGGGTTAGAATGACCCATTTTATATGGGTTGAAATTTGGTCAACCTTAACCCGGGCTGCAGAGTTACAGGGTCAAACCGCTAATCCGTCACTTCAAAACAACAAATTTTTAAATCGAAAAGATATGGACGGCCTAGTCACTGCTCGTGCGGTAGTGTCATGCATATAAAAACATAAACATTCTAAACTCTAATGATATCAAAATCGACTAAAATTTAATCGATGTATGTAACTTTTAGGGTAATCTTTTTCTGTTTTTTAGAACTCGTGGATTTTTTGGCTTGGAGAATGAAGTGTTGGACTTTGTCTTTTTGGGATTTTTAAAAAAAAGAAACAGGGTTGACCCGCCAACTTGTCGAGCCAAACCCAAGGGTTGAATGGGTTGTGTCAGAACGGCTCGTTTTATATGGGGTGAGATTCGACAAACCCTAACCCTGTAAAACCCTGTGGGTTGCCGGGCTCAACCTGCAAGTTCGACCCATATTCCCGACTCTAATTTCGACTTGCATAAACAAAAGGGGGAACATGAGATTAACTAGTTTTTTATTTGTAAGCTGATTTTTTCTTGAGTCGCGAATCAGATTAAGATTTTCATATAAGATCTAAGGTATTTTCTTGTAATTTTTCATACTACATATAATATAATGTAGTCATCTCTGTGTTCACCTAAGAATTTAAAAAATTATTATTATAAATCACGTAATAAAAAAGTTTAAACACATTCAAGAATAATTTAATGGTTAATTAATTTATTGATATTTGGTAATCATTTAATCAATTTAGAGGTTTTCGATAAAAAAAAAGATCAGTTTAATAGAAAGTTTCGATCTTCTAATTATATTCAAAATCAGTTTAATTGATTAATTATTATAAAAATCATAATTTGAATAATTTAATTGAAGATGGTAAAAAATCATTTGATTCAAGCATAATTGATCTGCTATTTTTATCAGTAATAATTATTTATTAAAATTCAACTCAATTTATCTGTTTTTAAAAGCATTTTTTCAATATTTCAAAATTTCAATTTCAGAATTTGTGAATTGTGTTAGTTTGAAGAACTGACAAATGCTTTTGTGCAGTTGAACAACTAAAGAGGATTACATGCATGTACAATAGTAGAAAAATGATGTCATTTTAATTGATCAGGTAAAATCCTGGTCGTTTGTTTGTGTAAAGTAATGGCACAAGGTCTAAGGAAATTATTATTTTGGTAATTATGTGAGTATTTTCAAAATAAAAGTTCAAGGTGTTGATTGCATTTTGGACCAAACATTGCAAGATTCACGACTATTTATGTAAGTAATAATATCTATAATCAATGAATCATTTTGGTAGCTATATAAACAATTCCAATATAAAAAAAGTTTTTAGGTAAACTTTGTACTAAACTAAATAGGATTTTAGTTGTTAATAGTGGTCGTTAATAACTACTTCGGACTTCTTTGAAATTAAGTTTCTTACTTGATATCTAGATGCAATTACCGCAAGTTTTTTTTAAATCTATAGGGATGAGATTTTTTGAGCTGGAAAAGGTAAGGGTTATAGTTGTTATTGTCTCAGAGATTTGAATCAGTTCAACGTTCTCTTATAATTTCCCGGACTATTTTCTTGATTTAATCAATAATTTTGTTGCACTTAAGTCCCAAATAAGAGACTTAATTTCAAAGAGGTCTCAAAGAGTTGCTAATGATTATTATTAACAACTACAGTAGCTTTCATTAACAAGTGGTAACTACTCCTTGAAACCTCTTTGAAATTAACTCTCTTATTTGAGACCTAGGTGCAATTGCCCCGTTTAATTTTTGTGCAGAAGTTTGTGAATGCCTTTTAAGGAGGAACAAACTTATGTTAAGTGTTAAAGCTTAATTCCTTGAACAAGGTGTATAACCTTTTTTTATTTGTACTTTGAATTAATTTTTGCCTTTTGTGTTGTCTGCTATCTTCGATTAAAATTGTTGAAGGAAAGCTGGGGTTTGAATTATTTAATGGTTGGTTGGAGCTTCTTTAGTCACTAATGTTAATGTGAAGACGGTTTTTGTTGATGATTGTGGTTTTGATTAATGCTCAACAATTTTTTTTTTAATAGGATCAAAACAAAATGAAATTCAGAGAAGGTTGGTTTAAATTTGTATTGCTCAATAAAGAGAGGGAGGGGGAGGCAATACGCAATGATGTATTTGTTCCATATATGTGCTGAATAAGTCAAACAACAACAACAACAAAGTCTTATCCCAACTAGGTGGGGTCGGCTACATGGATTACACGGCGCCATGTCAAATTTAACTTTAACTAACGATAGAGTAACATTGATCCATTTTGAAAACTTCTAGAACAACACTGTCCTCAGAAAATTTCAAGGGCAAATTTAATTTTTAGTGAATACTTCTGAGATAAATATGACCCTTATCCCTTAATAATTTACAAGTGTGTGACAATTGACAAGCGTGACAATTGACAAGTGTGTGATAAATATAACCCTTATCCCTTAATAATTTACAAGATCTGACCATGTTACAGATTACCAGAGACAATAAATGAGTACAAGTACAACGCCCACTCTCCCATACAAGCCATGATTTCAGCATGCTTCAATTAGCTGCTCACTTATTCAAGCCTGTAAAACAAGCATCACTTCTGGCTATTATGACAACAGTAGTACCATTTCATGGAAGCCTCACAAGGATGTTCCTAAGCCAAAGCCCACAGGTATGCAAATTCCTCGTGGTGTGGATCCTGTGTAGATCAAAACTTACAGATCATCTACAGATTAAACTAAAAAAATCACCATCCAAATAATCATTTAAATCAAAAGTATCACTCTTCTCTCTTTATGTAAAAGGACAGTCTCAAATAGATCTGCAAAGGATCTACTAGAATAAGCCAAAGTATCACTCATGTCTTAACTTCTTGTCTTCAGTTTTAAATGGTATGAACTATGAAGTATTAGAGGTGATGGAGGAAAATAAAGGAAATTTGCAATAGTTTTCCGTGAGATATATGGTTTCTGGATTGATTTGCAAATGTTACCTATTTGCTTTAAGCTTCTGACCAAAAAGTTGAGTGCAATTCAATCAGCCAATCACTTCTTCAGAAAATATATTCCATCTCTAAGCTCTAACTTCTCTTCAGAGACTAGGCCAGACAAAAAGCTTTGTAGCTGCTGGAGTGACTTGTCATAAGGTGGATCAGCAATGCAGAACATCTGTGCAGCAGTACGATATTAAATGAATTTAGCTGATAATCGTGTTGCTGTCAAATGAATTTATAGTTCTTACCTTGAGGGTATTGTGAATTCGATCTAATGCCATGCTACCAAAATTTGTGAGCATGCCCATGATAAATTTCTGCAACAAAACAATGGTAAACAATGAAAGTGGGTTTACTTACACAATGCGTAATTTACTTTCTTATTTCCTGAGGTTGGACAAATACAAATCCTATAAAACCAGCAGATATTGAATAATGTGCAAGCAAAAATTCCACAAAAACAAATATTTATCCCATTATGTGGGGTCAACTATATAGATTGTTAGATGCCGTTGTGCTCTATCATCAATAACCAAATATTTGGATATATTATTCACAAAAATTCCACAATTCTTGGAAACTTTATTTTGCTAATAAGATATATGAAAGTAAGTAACATGTATTAGAATCCATATGAAGGTTTCAAAATCTTACAATACAAAGAGAGGTTACAATTCACAGTCATACATAGCAGTGAATAGTTATTTTACATACCTCATATACTGTCATTTCCTTACGAAGTTGATCCTCCACAGAGGCCACAGATCTCTCTTCCTCCTCATCACCTCCTAGAAGCTCTTGAGAATCACCACCACTGGCTCCATTCTTACTTGTGTCAGCCATTTTTTCTATAAGGGTGTATACATGATCAGAGTCAGCCCCAGAAGACTCTGCAATGATCCCCTGAAAACAATAAAGACGGCACAGAAAATTTATTTCCATCTTAAATTCTAAAATTACGGCTCTAAATTTTCTAATTACAAAATTAGCATCCATAAAATTTTGGCAACAGAGAATCTACAGCATTTAAGCACTTGATCAAAATAGGTTTTTTTTTTTGCCATCAATAGGGTTATGTTATCAATTCATGACATGTTACTATGGGTTGAACAGTTAGGTTTGTACATTTGTAAAAAGGAAGCCAAGAGCTAATGAAATGATTTAGCTACTTCAGGCTGGCTATTGCGCCAAGGGTGAGAGGAGTTGTCCATAGAAGTCTAGACTTCTAACCATCTTGATGTATAAAACGTATTTACTAAGCCTAAAGTAACCTGAAGAGTAGTACTGATTGCCTATCAGACTTACCTTCCTTATCCAGAAATTTATCCTCCTATTTAACACATCCATGGGTACTCCAATAGCAGCTGCAAGGTTTTTAGAGCTCCAACTGAAAATAAAGATTATAAACTATTTCACATATGAAAACAAAAGAATAGGCGTATTGATTACAATTTATACCTTGATTGGTCTTGAAAATGCATGATAATAGATGCATGAACAGGGGCTACAGTGAATTGCATTGCCCTATCTTCAAACTGCAACTCCAGCTGGAAAAATATATAAAGGCAGAAGGTAGGGAGGGAACAATATTACTCAATAAATTCAAAAGGTTTCCTAAATCATAAGCACAGACTAAAAGTTCTCTTAGAAGATGTCAACCAACTTACCTTGACAGTACCTAGACTTTTCTTCCACTGTAGCTTACGAGGTGTTTTAATCTCATGAAATCTATTTGCATAGTCAGAGAGTAGTTGGTCGACAGGACCAGGCAGGTTAACAGGCTCATCCTGTAAACCTTTGATGTTAGTTATACAAGATGCAAAATTTACCTTGAAAATTTTCCAAACAGTTAAATATATAGATAAATCAAATTTTAATATATTAGCACCCTCACCAAGTAGGGACAAGAACTGGGTTGACCCTCTTGGAAGGATATGAACATGGGTCATTATATATTGTGCTTGGAGAAATAATTATCAATTATAATTAACAAAATAAGATCAAAGTGATTCTTTACATTGGAATAAAACTGTTTCAAGGTAGAAAGATTAATAGATTACAACATAAAGTGATCAGTGTACCCAATAATCAAAAGAATCTACAATCAGAAAATTCATTTTGTTTATGAAACAAGTCATATGGCCAAAACATTCTATGTAAGTAAAGCAAACTGACATGTTTATTGCATATTACTAATATATGAATCAATTACTTCCTTTTCATATTATCTAAACTTATTTTGACAGATATGGGATTCATGCATTGTACGATATTTAAGAGATGAGCTGTTATTTATGGCTTAAAAATATTATAATTTGCTAAAGATTCTATATTATATATGGACCAGAAAAACATTTTTCCTGAAAACCTGTATTGGAGGCCAGAAATTAGAAGATATGATAGTGGCTGAAACTACGTCCATGGACAGTGCAGTGTCTCCCATCTCAGTACCTGAAAGAGCATCGCAAAATGTTGGCAAAGGAAATGAGACAAAGGAAATGATTTAAACACACACACACACACACACACACAGATATGAACTCTGGAAAGTACTTGTTTGAGATGGCTGACTTATGGTAGCTTTGATGTTGGTGTTGGTCCTCTTCGAGTCAATCAAATCATTGAGCATTATCTCACATTTCTGCAGACTGCTCTCTCCAAATTGAATCTGTAGAAAGAAGAGGATATTCACTACTTTTATAGACATGTTCAAGTAAGAAAAGGGGTCAACCCAGTTCTAGTCCCCACTTGGTGAGGTGCTGGGGAAGGGAATATACTAAGCAGTCTAATCCATGCTTTTTGCAAAGTGACTGATTCAAACCCATGACCTCAGACTCCACGGCAAGCGAACTTGCCGTTGAGCCAAACCAACCCTTCTTGTTCAAGTAAAAAACGAATGTGTAAAAAAAAACATAATATCTTCAAATTAGCCACATACCTTGAGGAGCTCCAGAGTCCGTATCTCTGAGTCAATATCATAATCATATTTATTTAAAAGCTTTTCTGCAAGCATTGTTCGATATTCATTGACTAGTTGGTCTTTAGACCCAATAATGCCTACAATCATCCCAAGAATGTCAACCTTCCTTCGATTCCTGCTACCCTTTAATGGATCTGCTTCCACAGGATCAGGCTGCCAGCTAAAAGGGAAAACTTGTTAGGGAAAAAACTGAGACTTTTGTAAGGGAAAAAAATAGCATGGAAAGCAACACAAATATAGTAAAAAAATGTGTGAAAACTGAAAAAAAAGGGCAAGCGCAACTGAGAAGTTGCAATCAATATTACCGTGTGGCATTGATCCATGCTTGCCTGTCATCAGCGTTGAAGTCATCATCTGTGCCAACATTCTCTTGCATTTCTTCATCTCTGTTCAACTCTTCAAGAAGACTATCACCAGGATTCCCAGATGCACTTGAATTTCCACTAGTCCCACCTGTAAGCATAGTCACTATACATTTTATTGTATCTTTCCTTCCTCTTAAATAGTCCCTTATTGGTTCACCAACCGCCTCAAGAAAAACACCCGCTGGATCTATAGTCCTTAGAGCTTTGATAGTTGAAACATATTGATGCAAAATATCATTTGTTGAAGCACCCGCAGTAAGCAATCGATAACGTAGTGCTGAAATAAATGACTCCACCAGCTTTGCATGTTGCCCAGTGTATTCAAGACATGATTTTAAGTCTTCAATAGCAGGAGAGCTTCATATATCCATAGAGAAAAGGGAAAATAAGTACTAAAAACTTAAACATATACCAGTGAACTCTGGTTTTATAAGGATCAACAAAACGTGTACCAATTGGTATTGTTGAGAGCTAACCATTTCAATTTTGATTACAATATTGAAATAAATTAGGTGAGAGATAGATATCTATCAAAATCACATCATTGTTCAATCAGTGATGCAGCACAATAAGGCATTTTAGAGATGGTAAAGAGCCAACCCAGCTTTAGTCCCCACTTGGTGAGGGTGCTGGGGAAGAAAATAAACTAGGAAGCCTAACTCCTACTTTTTGCAAAGTGACTGATTTGAACCTACGACCTTAGACCCCACGACAAGTGAGCGTTGAGCCAAGAGAGATGGTACAAAGCCTAATATATTTAATGGCTTTCAGCTCAAAAAGTGCAGACCTCATAGTCTAGCTTTTTAAAAGTAGGCCACAAACACGACAAAAGGATTCCACAACATAACATTGCAATTTTTTTTCTAGTAATAGGAAACCCAAGGGGGAAAACAGAACTACCTCTCGGGATAATCAACAATTATCTCAAATAGTTTGGCTATTCTTAAATCTTGTAGTGTTTCATAAGCAAAATATTCCAGCCGTAACTTCCATCTAACAAGCCCTTCAGAAGGAACATCAATTCCAGGACAGCATGAAGCTGGCTGCGGTGCTAAAGGTGATTTAGTACCTGAAGAAGTACTCTCATAACTAATCGAATCACCAAGATAGACAAGAAGTGCATGCAGACACTGCAGAGGTACAGCCTGCACAATAGGACAACAGTCATAAAAAGAATATGTTAGTCATTTGAAGTATATATATGATGTATCAGCCCAACCCGGATGGCCAGATAATTAAATTCACATACAATGATATGAAGATATAGCATTGTGACAGGCCTGATCCAACAAAGTTAAATTTATCAACCAACCTTAAATCAGCTCTCCATTAATAACTTAAACACTTCAAGTAACTCTCCTATTCCACCCAAAAAAAGCGGGAACTTCAACTTAGTTTCTTTCATCTACTCTAGATACCGAGGCTTGTTGCTAAAACATGTTATTTACATATACAAGTTTACCGGAAGTTTGCTTTTTACTTCAGAGTTCAGATTACATGTTAAGCCCTAGAATATACTCTAGATGAAAAACTAATTTTTGGCTGAAGACTATATTATTTTCAGTATTAAATGTAAATAGCAGCAGCACATTTAATACAATCTAAACCCATTCTTGTAAAATCAGATTTGGGCAAAAATCCCACACTATCATCATTAAGAAGTATATATAATACTTACAAAATGTGTTCTATACTACTCACCCTAAACAGTCAATCTTTTACCGTTCAAAGCAAGGATTTATTCATTGACACCCATGTTGGAGATGCGCATAAAATTTATTCTATATCATTAGGAAAACAATGATACTGTGAAGTGCAGCATGATTGAGCAAGTAAAACAAATTGGTAGGATGTGGAATACATTTGTTTATATTTGAAATGCTCAAGTGGAATTGACAGGCATACTGAAATGGACAAAGGATGACCAAGTGAAGGCATTGTTAGATTTGTTTAGATTAGCTAAATAATTGAATGTCAAAGAAAAAATTCAATGTAAGGAATACCAATTATGTCTAGTTCAAGTGAAAGAACAATCTAGGACAAAATGGATAATGTGTGCTATATAAGAAGCACATGTTAAGTGTATATTAGAAAACACATGCTGTACAAACCTGTATCCAACTTTTAATTGATTGTAAAACAGAACTCCTAAAATCATCACCCGCAAGGTTATGTACTTTCGCCTGTCATTCAGACCAGAAAGAGAGATTAATATCTCCAAAATATTATATGCATAATAGGGACAAACAAACAGAAGGAAAAAGTGCTCACTTTTAGTAGTAAGAAGATAGCCGAAGCATAAGCATCTTCAGCCATAGAAGTAAATCCAAGACTTCTAAGATCAAGAACAACCTTCCCTATGTTCCTCACCAATTTACTGTTTTCTGAGAACATTCTGTGCTTATAAGAATCATCAACATCCATTGCTCCAACCTTAGTACATACTTTTCCCTTTTCATCTAAATCCATGCCATCCTTACTCTGAGATGAATCAACATTGCATTCTTCATCCATGGTTGTACTCAGCTCCTCTAGTCTTCTTTTAAAATACCAGTGCAGTATCACTTAACAACAGAGGGAAAAAAAACGTGAGGCTAAATAGAAGAAAGAAAAGAAAATCACAAGCTTATAAAGTTAAAAAAATCATCAGATTACAGAATTACTTACAGTTGAGAAAACCTAAGATTTTACAAAATTGAACAATGATAATATAAGTTCAAAGGAGAACTGGGGATAAAACTTTCACAAAGCTCTATGGATCGAATATAATGACAGTTAATCTCATACAGTTGTTTAGATGACTTGCAGAAACAGAGAAAAATAAAAACAATATACCAACAATAAAGCAAGTAAAAAACACTGTTTGCTGACTGTCTATATCAGTAACCACCCATAAGTTTTGAAATGACCAATTCAAAAAAATGACAATGTTGAGGGGTAAATGCTGAATTAAGATGACACTGGCTCTAAGATAGTTGTATCGATTTTTATCTAAATAAGCATCTATCCATTTCAAGATTATCATTTTCATTATAACCTAGCAAAGCAAATGTCAATACTCACAACTTTAACTTCATAATAAAAATGTTCAAACTATGATGTCAAATCCTTATTTAGTTTTATTTGTATTTGCAACAGAGAATCAGAAGGAATGAAGACAATATATCTTATGAGTAAGCTCCTACAAATAAAAAGGTTACTCGTTGCTAGAGTGATCAAGATTAGATATATAATGGAAAATTTGATTTTTCTGCCTTTCACATGTTAAAATGCTAGTAATGAAAGAACTATAGCTAAGATTAATCAAAAGTGGTTGCTTCATTAACTTTCTCTAGAGAAATTAAGGATGCAAAATTTATCACATAAAATTGTCTTTAGTTATCTTTTTTCCTCAAACTAATTTTTTCTACTTATGAACTAACCTATAATTTAGTTACATATGATATGTGTTAAAATTTAGTGATCTAATTTGTTTCTTTAATATTCACCAAAAAAGTCAAAGTGATCTTATATTTAGGACATGAGGGAGTATAAAGTAATGCCAAGTCCAATCATAACAAGAATTTAAATCATTTTAACTGTCAAACATTTTATGTACCAGGAAAATGACGTGGAAGTGAAGCCATAAGAACAGAGGAGACAATCAGTTGATACTTTGAGACAAAATAATCCCTTTCTGCTTCAAAATCACTTCTTTCCGCAGAATTCTGATCCTTATAAGATTGCAAAGCATGAACCAACATTAATAAGCACTTCTCCTGATACTGCTTCTCCAAAGAGATTTCTTCCAGAGCATCACACAAAACTTGCTGAATTTCATCCTCATTTATCTGTTGCAAGCATTATAGAATCAACTAAGCTAATGAATGACAAAAAACCTATCATTCATCAATAAAGTTCAAAATATCCAGAAAGGTTTACACATACTCACATCAACCTTGCTATTCTTCTTCATTTCCGCAAAATTACTATAAGCATCAAAATGACTCCAAAATCTGGATGCTCCATTTCTCTCGAATGTTTCCTGCCACCAAATGAATTTAAAATTCCCCCCTCTATCAGTAAATTAGCCAATGGAAGCCAATACTTCCCCTCATCAACCAACTTGATTTTTGTTTGGAAAATCCTAAGAAAAATAAATAAGTTACTTAATAAATTTATTTGAAATTCATAAGTAATTTATTTATTAGCCAATGGAAGACCGGCTTGACTCAACAGTAAACTCGCTTGCCGTGGTGTCTGAGGTCATGGGTTCAAATAATCCACTTTTTTTTGTTCCAAAAAGTTTAGGTGAGTTGGGTCCCGGGGGCTCATCAGGGCCAGGGCAGGCCTCCAGGCTCAAAGAGCGCTTACAGAGGTACTTACAAATCGCCCACCAACAAGATCCTCACATCGGCAGGAGTCAAACCCACAACCACATAGTTATGAGTCAAATCCCCTTTACCAACTGGACCAACCTTTGTTGGTCAAATAATCCACTTTGCAAATAACAGATGTTAGATTTCCTAATATATCTCCTTCCCCAGCACCCTCACTAAGCATAGACTAGAACTGAGTCGACACTTTTAAATAAATTTATTTGAAATGCTTTTTTTCTTCTTCTAAACTAATTCATTTGACTTACTCCCTCTGGTCCTAAATATAGGACCTAATTATTAAAAAGCAAAATAAGTTAATTATAAATTGATTTACCTAATTTTTGCCCTTAGATTAGTTTATTTTACTCACCTATAAACTAATGTATAATCTAAAAACATATCAAATATGTAATGATTTAATAGCCTATTTCGCAACCTTAACCTCTCCAAAAAAAAAAGTCAATTAGGTCTTATTATATTTAGGACCGGAGGTAATACGACCTTTTTTCTAGTTTCCTAATTTAACTAAGGGAAAAACTTACATCATGTTCCTTTCTCCAGGTTCTCAAGTTCTTTCAATATAGGCCATTAGATTGAATGGATGATTGTTATAAAAGGACACATGTCACTCCCATATTAAAAGAACTTGAGAGCCTGGAACATGAGGTAAGTAAGGTCCTTTAACTAATATCCTTACTATAATAAAATCAAATAGGTCATATACTTCGAACAGGAGACAGTACATTGTACAACCTAACATAACAATGCACAAAATACAATACAGGCATGTTTTAGTTGAGTTGACCTGAAGGAGTTGAAGGAAGTGATCGGAGAGGAGGGAGTGCAAGCCGTGTTGGAGTAAAGGATGAAGGAGAGGCACAAAATCAATGTGGGAGGCAACAGAGTGGTCGGTGAGGAGAGCTGTGGCGGCGAGAGAGAAATTGTTATAGCTATGGAGGATGTCTTGTAGGGAGTGATGAGAGAGAGCATCCAAAGCCCCCAAATTCCACTCACACGTCCATTCCTCCTCCTCCACGCCCATCTCGTGAGGGGCTAGTTTTACTCTCCTTTTTCTGTTTTTGTGAAAATGCAGGAAAAGTTTTTTATCAAGGAAGCTTGATTTTGTAGAGACGAGGTGGAGAGGGAGATTTCTTAGTTTTAACTTTTATATAGAAAGAGGGCAAAACCGTAAAAACTCTAGTAAATTTAAGGGACAAAATTGTGTATTGTAAATCAAAATGGGGCAAATGTAACCTCTCAAATTGAGGTGTTCAGTTTGACCATTAATTGACTAAGAATTCTGATGGACTTATTGACGTGTCAATATGTGGCATTGGGTGTCAATATTTTTTTTTGACGTGGCATATGCGGACGGGGTATATTGAGATTTAAAACCAGCCCAACATAACAACAACACACAACACATCGAACTCCTTCAGAGATCAAACCAGCCCCATTTCAAACCCTAACCTTAGAACCTTCATCGAAATGATTTTTGGGTTTATGGTTCAGATGATTTGGGGTGGATTTCATATGATTTTTGGTACGTAGTATGAGTTCTAGTCGAAATGATTTGAGGGCTTAGGGTTCGTTTTAGATGATATAGGGTTTAACTAGATACATTTAAGCTTCCACAGAAGATTTGGGTATTGACACGTCATTTACTAACGGTGGGGCCCACATTTGAAAACACTTCCGTTTAACTATTTTTAACCAAGAGGTTACATTTGCCTTGTAAAAACCCTTCATTTATTTTTTTTAATTTCCTTCCTCTATTAATTAATTAATTTTTTTATTATTATTTACAGATATTTTTTTTAGTTTAAATAATCAAGATAATAAAGCCACGTAAAACTCCTTGAAATAAATTATTTCAATTACTTTAAATAAGGAAAATCATTTACTAAGAAATTCTAAAATACATATATTTATACTTTATTTGTAAATTGGCTGGCCATTTTTTCGTTAAAATGAAAATAGTATGCACATAAAATGGGAAACTTTCAAGCCTTGATAAAAAAAAATAGATAAACAAATATAAAATAAAAAGAATCTTTAACATCTATAAAATAGGAGTATTATTTTCGTTTCTATTATTATCCTAAATAATAGGAATATATATTTATTTTCTTTGAAAATAATAGGAGTAACCTATTCATGCAGTTTAACTATTATTTGCTCTTTATTTTTATTGTTAAATATTTTGTTTATAAATTTGAGAATTCTATCATGTAAAACATAACTGATTAAATAATCTAACGCAGAAAAATAATAAAAGCACCAACACCATTACAAACATTCACACTTTATTTATATTGATATTTTACAAAACACTCCAGTTCAAGATATTTTACAAAACACAAACACACCATATAAGCAAAAGAGAACACACATATACATGAACTATTTACATGTCACCCCATTTTCTTTTATTTATTTATCTCACAGCATACTTAGAACTACTTATATCTTCCATAAAACCTAATTTGGCACTGGCTCTTCATTCACGGGATCATTGGACACATTCACGGGATCATTTGACTCTGGAATAACAGTTGTTGTTGAAATACTAGCTAAAACCATAGGATCTTCATTAGGATCAACAGGACCATTTTTAAGTGGACTAAAGAACTCATTAAAATCAAAGGGAGGAGTTGACGGTGGATTTGGGGCAGGAGGATCAACATGATTAACGGTGATAATATGTAGGTTCTAGAAGACTTGAAACGGCCCTATTTGTTCCCACTCTACCAGAATCTCAACCTTGGTGTATGACATCTGAAGTATTACGAAAATATAAGTGATAAAAATAAAATTTATAACCAATAATACTTCAGCTGCTTAAAGCAGAAATCATTTTCTTTTATCCTGCATAATTAGAAAATATGAGAGATTATGCCCAGATAATTTTGTAAATTTCTCAAACACCACGGTCACAAAGACAAATACTAGGGCGTCCCCTAGGTGGATCCACAATCAATAAGAAATTCAAAATAGAATTTCTTTGGTGTTTATAAGCACATAGCAATCACAAATATATCTGGAAATTTTCTCATCACAAATATTCATATAAAAATTCATATATAAAAAAATAGAAGAAAGAAAAGAAATTCAATTATTAATGATAGAAACACACATGCGCATACTTCTATGATTGATGAGAAAGAAGTGGAAGAAATGGTAATCACGTATGTAGTTGATGTAGGAGTATTTCGTTTTCTTTTTAATTAAACAAGGACGGTTCAAACAATTTTTGATATAAATAAGTTATTTGTTTATTTTAATTGACTAAGCAAAACAAAAGAGTAAAAGAAATAATAAAATAAGAAATAATACATATATATATTTGCAGGTTTATCACTCAGTAAGTCATGGTAAAAGGACTTACCTTTCCTTTTCAGCAAAGAATCTTCGTTTCTCTGTTTATTTGCTTATGCTTTCCTTTGAGAGAATATGACAGTTTTTTGTTGAGAGTTTTTCTCTTTTTCCTTTCTTGACTTAAGTTTTAAACGTGCATACATATATATTATCCATCTTTCTCTCTCTCTCTCTCTCTCTGTTTTTTTTTTTTTGAATTACCATGCAGTAAATACATGATTATCCTTCTGCCAAGTCATTAGCTTTTATCTGAATTTGTTTCTAGAATTCATGACCTCATCCCTTACTTCATTATTACGTAAAATTTTTGTTTTATTTTTCTCTTTATTATTTATGTTGTAATAATACTTGCATAATTATCTCCACCACTATCTCAACCACTATCTTCTATATTTCCTAGTTTTCTATTTATTATTATTATTTATTTTATTTTTATCTTTATCTTTCTAAATGTACATTATTATGTAATTATAATTCTAATCATCATCATCATCAACGTAAACCTTATCTCATTCAAATGGGGTCGGCTACATGGATCACACGACGCCATTTAGCTCTGTCCCTAGTCATTCCTACAGATAAATTTTTCACAACCGTATCTCTTTAAATAACTTCATCAAGAGTTCTTTTTTGTCTTCCTCTATTTCTTATATACGGCTCTCTTTCCATCTGTTCCACTATTCTTACTTGCTCATCCAATTCTCTTCTTTGAACATGCCCATACCACCTTAAGCGATATTCTCTCATTTTTTCTGAAATTGATGCCACCCCAACTCTTTCACGAATGTGATCATTACAAATCCTATCTTTTAGTGTATACCCACTAGACCATCTCAACATTTTCATCTCTGACACATCCATCTTATGTTCTTGCTGTTTTTTAATTGTCCAGCATTCACTACCATATGACAATACTGGTCTAATAGTTGTTCAATATAATTCTCCTTTTACTTTAGTTTGAACCCTTCGATCACAAATAATCCCAGAAGTTTTTCTCCATTTGCACCAACCAGCTTGAATTCTATTATTGATATCTCCATCTACCTCACAATCCTCTTGTATAACTGATCCCAAATATTTAAACTTATCCACTTGACGTATAACATCTTCTCCTAATACAGTTTCTATGTCCTCATGAGTTTGCCTATTGCCAAAACTACAACACATATATTCCGTTTTACTCCTACTTATTCTAAAGTCTTTCGACTCTAAAGTCGTCCTCCATAACTCTAATTTCCAATTAATTTCATCTTTCGAATCCCCTAAAATTACTATATCATCCGCAAAAAGCATGCACTTAGGAGTTTCTTCTTGTATACTTTCAGTCACAACATCCATAACAAGATCAACGCCGAACCTTGATGTAAACCAATTTTTATTGGGAAATCAATTGTATCACCTACCGGTGTTCTAACTCTAGTCATTACACCTTCATACATATCTTGAATAGCTCTAATATACTCAACTTGTACCTCTTTCTTTTCTAAAATTTTCCAAAGTAAATCTCTTGGCACCCTATCATATGCTTTTTCCAAATCAATAAAAATTATATGTAAGTCTTTTCTAATACTTCTATATATTTCCATTAAGCCTCTAATTAGATATATTGCTTCTGTGGTTGACCTTCCTGTCATAAAACCAAATTGATTTTTCGATATTCTAGTCTCATTACGTAATCTACGCTCAATTACTTTTTCCCACAACTTCATTGTATGACTCATAAGTTTTATTCCTCTATAATTTACACAATTTTGAATATCTCCTTTATCTTTATTATAAATAGGTACTAATGTACTCTTTCTCCAATCATCTGACATTTTCTTAGACCTTAAAATTTCATTAAATAATTTAGTAAGCCACCACACACCATCTTCTCCTAAACATTTCCATACTTCAATAGGAATACCATCTGGACCAACAGTTTTTCCCTTAGCCATTCTCTTAAGAGCATCCTCAACTTCACTAATACTAATCTTAATATTATCTGTAAAACTGCTATTCCTATCAATATTCTATAAATCATCTATAGTATAATTCAAAGTTTCCACTCTATCATTAAACAAATTATAAAAATAGTTCTTCCATCTATCCCTAATACTCTCATCTTTAACTAATACATTACCTTCTTCATCCTTAACACACATTACTTGATCTAAATCTCTTGATTTCTGCTATTTTATCTTTGCTATTCTATACATTTTTTGGATCCCCTCTTTTGTCCCTAATTCTTTATAAAACTCCTCAAAGAACTCATTTTGTAAATTTCTCAAACACCACATTCACAAAGACAAATACTAGGGCGTCCCCTAGGTGGATCTACAATCAATAAGAAATTCAAAATAGAATTTATTTCGTGTTTATAAGCACATAGCAATCACAAATATATCTGGAAATTTTCTCATCACAAATATTCATATAAAAATTCATATATAAAAAAATAGAAGAAAGAAAAGAAATTCAATTATTAATGATAGAAACACACATGCGCATACTTCTATGATTGATGAGAAAAAAGTGGAAGAAATGGTAATCACGTATGTAGTTGATGTAGGAGTATTTCGTTTTCTTTTTAATTAAACAAGGATGGTTCAAACAATTTTTGATATAAATAAGTTATTTTGTTTATTTTAATTGACTAAGCAAAACAAAAGAGTAAAAGAAATTATAAAATAAGAAATAATACATATATATATTTGCAGGTTTATCACTCAGTAAGTCATGGTAAAAGGACTTACCTTTCCTTTTCAGCAAAGAATCTTCGTTTCTCTGTTTATTTGCTTATGCTTTCCTTTGAGAGAATATGACAGTTTTTTGTTCAGAGTTTTTCTCTTTTTCCTTTCTGGACTTATGTTTTAAACGTGCATATATATATATATATATATTATCCATCTTTCTCTCTCTCTCTCTCTCTCTGATTTTTTTAATTACCATGGAGTAAATACATGATTATCCTTCTGCCAAGTCATTAGATTTTATCTGAATTTGTTTCTAGAATTCATGACCCCATCCCTTACTTCATTATTACGTAAAATTTTTGTTTTATTTTTCTCTTTATTATTTATGTTGTAATAATACTTGCATAATTATCTCCACCACTATCTCAACCACTATCTTCTATATTTCCTAGTTTTCTATTTATTATTATTATTTATTTTATTTTTATCTTTATCTTTCTAAATGTACATTATTATGTAATTATAATTCTAATATATAGATAATATATTTATTTCATTTTTATATGATTACTAATTCCTAATACACATATATTTCTAGATGTTACATGCCTCATTTTAGTTTACAATTTACGTTTTTGCCCCCTTAAAATTACCAGAGTTACAAGTGCTCCTTTTTAAATTTACGGTGAATATTTTTGCACATTTGCCCATAAAAAGAATTTCAATGAAATATTCGACGAAAATGCTAGCAAAATGTCTTAAAACCATGTTACCACCAAACACTTGGTTCAAATGCAGGTTTTGTACCAACTTAACCAGCGGGCTTGAATTCGAGCTTTTGGAACGCAACAGTATTAAATACTTGGTGGTAGAGCACTGAACTAGTGCCCTTGTGGTTCTACCCGGCTCGATCCGGATTAATCTGAACCTCGATAAATCCTCAGAGTTAAAAGGAGGTACAATCATCTAACCATCTGCTAGTTTTCGTTTATTTATATTCATTCCCAAAATGAGTCATGTAAAAATAATATACAATAACAAGAATGTGTCTTGGAAGTTTGATTTCCTCCTACATACATTACTTTCCATGTTACTATTTTGTTAATTAATTAATGCATGTTTATGTTTTATCCAAAAAAATAACACAAATTTCACACTCAAATGATATAAATTGAAGCAGATCTGAGTTTTAAAAATTTTTAGGTTGTACATGTTATTGACACTCACAGTTTTTATAATAACTTTTGGATCACAATGAGTTTGCCAACGATTGTTGCTGCATTTAAAATTAGATTGAAAGAGTTTTCTTTAAATGTATTTGCTAAATATGGTGTTGAATTGATGTTTTATTATTCCTCCAAATTTTTTTAGCCATGCTTTCTTGTTGGAACAAATTTTTGAAGTATGTCAACACTTGAACATTTATTTTATGCTCTGTGGCTGAATGTACTAAGTGCTCGAAAAAACTCAGAACACTCTTAGAGAATTGAGTTTTTGACTCAACAATTGAGCACCATAATCGCCCATCGGTTAGAAAACTATGGGAGTATTGGCCCAGCATTCTATGGAAGAATACTTGGAGCATTGATTGGTAATGCTGAGTTTTCTTTTGAAGAATGCTTGACACCGACATAATCACCCATCGGTTAGGTTGCGTTTTGGCTGACAATTTATTACCAAAAGAGCGCCTAGCACAATTATTTTTAAAATAGTCCATATAATTCTCATTTAATCAACAAATGAAATTTAAAATGAATGTTCATTGGTTTAGTCAAGGAACAAAGAGTTGATGCATCCCTTCACATTTTTTTGGAACTGAAATGCATCCCTTCACGTTCAATGAACACCAAATTAAATAGTCTATCATGTGTTCCAAGTATGTTCAAGATGAGAGCACTCATCTAGTTAAGCTTAAATCATTGAAATTCATTAACAACCTGCTCAATGAATTGTTACATCACTCGCACTACCGATAGTTTGCATAAATGCAGGGTGCAATCTGCTATTAATTTAACTTGAGTCAAAGAATAATTTCAACCTGGAATATAATGAGGATTTTCCATTATTTGTGTAACATCCTGAAAAATTTAATTCAGGATTAGAGAGTATTTTGGGAAATTTTGGAATTTTTAGGAATTTTTGGGATATTTTTGGAAATTTTGAATAATTAATGTGCATATAATTAATTAAGAAATGAAGAGTTTGAAATATGAGGGAGTGGTAAAGCTAAAAATATTTTGAAGTTTAAAAAGATTGGAGGCTGGTTTAAGTAGTTTTAAAATTTAAAGAGTACACTATGGCAAGTTTGGGCTACAAATCATCAGAGAACCCCCTAATTTCAGCAAACCAAACGCGCCCTCCCCCTTTTATATAAAAGCATCGAGCTCCCTCCGTCGACTCCACCCCTCTCCGTCACTTTCTTCTTCTTCGTCTTCGTCCTTCTTCTGCGGCGATTTCCGGCGGCCAAGGCGCGGCGGCGCCGACCTCTCCCACAAGCCATCATCTTCTTCATCTTCTTTTCTTCTTCTTCCTCACCGAAACCTCACTCCCTCGCGTCTTCTCTCCTCCATTCCTTCTTCGTTCTCCGACGAGCCACGACGGAATCGACGGCGAGAATGGGTAAAGCTTCGGCCTTTACTATATTTCTCGAGTTATACTTACATTTTTGTGTTGGTTTCCTTATGTTTTCCTTTCTCCTGTTGGTTTTATTCGGCCCACACATTGGAGGGTGATTTCCGGCGGGAAGAAGGCCGATTTCCGGCGAGGGTGAGTTCGAATGAAACAAGCAACTTCATGTTCATACTTAGGTAAGTTTTATTTCTACTTTCATACCCGTTTTTCCTTCGATCTGCGCAAGGAAGGAAGAGAGGCCGTGAATGGGGTTTGAGTTTTGAAGTTATAAACCATCTAAAGAACATTTTTAAGCTTCTAATTTGGATATTCAAGTGATGATTTGAATGATTGATTTAGGATTTGTTGATTTTGTGAAAATCCTAACCTTTGGGGTTTTATGGCCGACGAGTTTCATGGGAATTTAGGGCTCGAAGTTCCTATTTAAATTGCTTAGGAAACCATTGGAGTTGTTTGCCACACTTTGTATGTATGTTTTGTTTGAGTTTTATTGATTTGTGATTTTATTGAGTTCTTTTCCTCCCCTTTTTATTGTTAGTGCTATGTTTGTTTTAATTAATGATGATTTAGTTAAATTGAAGATGGAGTTAGTAAGTGACTTTTAGTGATAAAGAAAGGATGTAGTGGTTGTTGATTGTGGTGTTGGTTTGACAAGGAGATGGATTGCTCTATGTTGACTTTGATAAGGTTAAGGTATGAGAGTAATTAATTTAGGAAGCCATGGATTAAACTTATACCATTAATGTTTGTTAAGTCGTTCTTGGAAGGATCTTTGGTGGACTTCAGGAGTTTGATATGTTTGTAGAAAAATCTGTTAGAGTTGGTCCTAGGCTTTTCTAAGATTTTAAGCTTCAAATTACTGATTTTATGAGTTCAATGAAGTTACCAAGTGGTCTAGCATGTTCAACTATGTGAGTTTTCTTTGGCTAGTTGGTGAAATGTGATCTTATTTCCTTTCTTTGTTGTCTGAACTGAAATTGCTGGTTTAAGGAAATTGATTTTTGTAATTTAAATGTTACACTAGGCATTATAAGGATCTAACACAAAGCTAAAACTTGTTTCTTACTGTTTTGATTTCTAATTTGAGTGTTTGTACCCTCGATTGGTTTCATGAGTGGGAATCTGTTCTTTTGCTGTTGTAACTTCTTTGTTTGGTTTTGAATTGGTAGATATGAAAGAATTTATGTGAAGTTAATGTTGATAAATGATGATGATGCTGAATCTGTCTATTTTGGGTGTGCAATTATGGAAGTGGCACTTGTCACCTTGCTATTCAAGTTCTTGGAAAGGGGTAATATAAACTCAATAGACAGATCAATAAAGACTTGAGTTTGTAGAAAATGATTTGAGTGTTTCATAGTTACTTGAAAAGGATTTCATTAATCACCATTATGCAATTGATCATTATAGTAACTTATATGAATTTCTAAAATGTTTCTAGATAAGAATCATTGTTACATGTGATCTATATCTCTAAGGTTAAGAAATTGAAACTTGGTTAAAATTCAGAAATATACGCTTAATTTCTTATAGGTCAATGTAATGCTGAATGTAAAGTTCTATCTATGCTTGTATATGGATTTGAAAGATGTAATTGTATTTTGCTGCATGGGCTAAGTGATTATGTTAGGTATTCTTTATTTCTTTGATTCAAGCAAGGGTTAAATTTGTGTTATGAGCTAGGAGTTTTGCTAAGCTACGTGAGGAGTCTATGAAATTGTTAGATGACTCCATTGAATTAATGGAATAAAATTTATGAAGAGTGAGTTGATATTTCGGTAAGTTTAGTTGGTTTAAAAAGTTGTGTTAGTAGTCCTTTTAGTCCTTAAATGTTAAATTTGTCCCTTGTGATTAAAGAAAATAGGTAGTTGGATAAATGAAGTAGTGAGAGGATTAATGTATTTGAAGTTGGTTTTATTCAATGTACTATAAAGTCATACTTGGTTGAGTGTCTACGTTATGTTAAAGGAATAAGTGTTCTATTTAGTTAATATTCGAGATAGAATAAATTAAGTGAATAAGGAGTACAATTGATAGATTGATTCAAATAAGAATGGAAGGAAATTTCAGCATGGTTTGGTTTTTGGGTTTCATGGTTTGATATTGTTTATTATTGATCGTGAAGTGACTAAAGGATAGTTGGGTATGTTTTAATGGTTCTTGTGGTTGATTTGTTAGATTCATTAAGTTGATTATTGGTCATGTGAAATAAGGGATTGGGTAGTAATATATAAGAACGAGAGAGACGTTAGTTAATCCATGACAGAATAATTATTAATCTACTATTATTACATGATGTAATAATAGGAAAGGATGTGCTTTGCGTATTCCTCAAGGCATGGTAAAGGGAAAAGGCAACGGAGTGCTAAGGGTGACAGGTAATCACACTTAACCTCGCTATAATATTGAGGGTGACGTTAGTTAGGGATTTTGTAAAATCCCTTCTCACCCTCTATATATATTATCTTTAAAAGATTATTTTTATACAAAATAGGCTATCGGGTGCCTTTCAAACACGATTACTCTCATATAAAGAAATTTGAAATATTATATATGTATTATTCTGGCTGGTGGATAATATTGATCTGGAATAGTTGTGAAAAGTATATAGATATAGTGTTCAGATATTGACTTGAGAGGTTATGAGAATAAAATAGAAAGATAGGTGTTGAGTTTAGATTTTGGAATGTTAAATTGAGGAATAGTGATGTGGATTAGAAGAATTTCATATTGTGGTTGAAATTGGAAAGATGTGTTGCTGGAAAATATTATAGTGGTGGTTAATATATTGAAAGGTATGGTGAGCCTTGCATGACACTGTTACTCATGTGAACCATCACTCTCATTCTTTAATCATCATCTAATTTAATATATACTCATCCCTATCAACTTCATCATCAAATTTGTAATTGATTACTTTCAAGTCTAATAAATCAATGGAGGATGGTTGCTAAACTTCCAACCCATCACATTACATTCCACTAGCTTCCTTATCTATTTTGCTCAACCATAAACACACTTTGAAGTTTCATCACTACTTTCAATCATCTCTTTCTCATCCATACAAGCCATAGGTTAACACACCACAAAATCATAATACCTTTCAATATCAATACGTTACTCTAAGTCATTAACCTGCAGTGTACTACTAAGTATTCACCCTAACTTTAATCCAAAGCATAAGTTTCTAATCCTTAAAGTCAAAACTCCTCTCAATTACCTCTATTTCTATCCATACAAGCTTGACAATCATGATTTTCTCATAATTCCCTAGATTTCTCAAATCATAAATTCCTACTGTTTGATTCCAACTAAGTAAAGAATCGATGAAAATATTTCAGTCCTTCTAATACCTTGATTTGAAACATAAAAATCATCACATAACCTTATGTCCCACCGAATTTTCATCTTACATACATCATTCTCAATAAAGGTTCTACTTTGCAAGCCTACAGAATTTCCTTTCATTTATAACATTAATCACACTATTCTTGATCTGTTCTATAGGCTCGTACCACTGTGTCCTTGAGCTTCAAGGAGACAAGAACCACAACTTGGTTATCAGTATTGGGTATACGATAACCTAGGACTGTGCTGCATTGCATATAGATTGGCAATATACATTCTTAGTATTCCCTTTCTTCTGTGCATGAATATCTGGCCTTTTTGAGAGGATTATCGCTCATCCCGTGGTGGGGAGAGAGTGATAAGAGAAATTGAATAGGTACTGTGGAGAGATTGAGATGAACATAGAAAGAATAACGAAATAATGTTGATATGTATAAGAATTTATGAAGAATTACGAATAAGGATGCTTCTCTGGGGTCTCGAATATAGTTATGTGCCGGCCATAATCATAGTCGAGGCATCATGAGATCCCTTATTGGGTTTAATGGAATAAGCTAATTTGAGGAAAATAGTTGATAATGAATGTCAAGTGAAATATGAGCTTTTGACATTTTGCTTGGTTGTTTGCTTGTACTTCAAAGTATGAGATTTGGTGAAATTGCTTTGATGCAATGTGAATTATATGATATGTGATAGTAAGTGCATTGTACTGCAATACCTAGAGTTGATCAAGCAACTTAAAATAGAAAGTTATGAAGTTGTATTTTGATAAGGATAAGTAGCAAGGATTGAAATGATGATTAAGGGGAATATTTGTGAGTAGTATATTCATACGATGGGTATTAAATTAATTAGGTTATGTTATGATTTTAATTAAAAGGAAGAAGTTGATTTTCTTGCCTCTTGTTCTGGTTGTCCCACATTATAATATTAGGAGATGATTTTGATGAGAATGTGAAGAATAGTGTGATTAATGTTATAAATGAAAGGAAATTCTGTAGGCTTGCAAAGTAGAACCTTTATTGAGAATGATGTATGTAAGATGAAAATTCGGTGGGACATAAGGTTATGTGATGATTTTTATGTTTCAAATCAAGGTATTAGAAGGACTGAAATATTTTCATCGATTCTTTACTTAGTTGGAATCAAACAGTAGGAATTTATGATTTGAGAAATCTAGGGAATTATGAGAAAATCATGATTGTCAAGCTTGTATGGATAGAAATAGAGGTAATTGAGAGGAGTTTTGACTTTAAGGATTAGAAACTTATGCTTTGGATTAAAGTTAGGGTGAATACTTAGTAGTACACTGCAGGTTAATGACTTAGAGTAACGTATTGATATTGAAAGGTATTATGATTTTGTGGTGTGTTAACCTATGGCTTGTATGGATGAGAAAGAGATGATTGAAAGTAGTGATGAAACTTCAAAGTGTGTTTATGGTTGAGCAAAATAGATAAGGAAGCTAGTGGAATGTAATGTGATGGGTTGGAAGTTTAGCAACCATCCTCCATTGATTTATTAGACTTGAAAGTAATCAATTACAAATTTGATGATGAAGTTGATAGGGATGAGTATATATTAAATTAGATGATGATTAAAGAATGAGAGTGATGGTTCACATGAGTTGGTAATTAATAGAGTTGTTTGATTGTGGTTTGATCATCAATGGAGGTTTATTATTGAAATTGTATTGATGGCTTAAGGTTTGATTTAAGTATTAAGGAATGCAAGGGGCTAATTGATTACGCACTTGAAGGTCAAATTTCGGATTTGTATCATTGTAGCCTTGAAGATTTTGTGTTGGCCGACTGGAATTAGGAAGAATGAATAGTTTTCTCTGCATTAGGATTTTAATTGGTTGAAGAACTTGTTGAATGAGTGTTTGCATATTTTCTACAGTCTCCTTTATTAAGGCTGAATTTAATTTTAGGAGGAAGAGATGCTGGTAAAGTGTTGAGAGAAGAGTTATGCAATTGTATGTGAACTTGGGAGAAATGTTTGAAATTGTGAAGCTTGTTTGTTAGGAATTATGTAAGGTGGATTCAAAATTTGTTAAGGGTCAAAGAATTGGTTTCAATAATCTAGGTTGCTGAAGGAAAAGGCTTGAATATACATTAATTTGGTTGGAAGGGAACACAAATAGAGTAGTGTTTTTCTGTTTTATGCAGTGAGATTGATATTGTTATGACTTGTTTACTGTGAATTTTGACAAATTTGTCCATTAATCTGCTAGTATAACAGAGTCAATTGTGATTTTGAATGGAATTTTAGTTATACTCTTAGTTTCCTTGCGTAGTACTTCTAACCTTGTTCAAAAGGTTATATACATTTAAGTTGATCTGACTTGATTTCACCTCTTTTCAATCCCTAAAGGAACCTGGGAATTGGTGTTAGTATCCGTAATCTCACCTTTATCCTAAGATAATATCTCTCATATGTCGAATTTGACTGCTATTTCTAGGAAATTTCGATCAACAACTTCAAATAGATTGCTTAAAGTTTTTCTAATTCCTTGATATCATCTTTATGGTGTCACATGGATGACACTTATGGCAACAAAATCCTCAGTGTTAATAACTCCAATATTCCTAAATTATCTCCAAATTCCTCTTTCTCTCACTCAAACTAGGATTATTAGTGGAAGTAACTATCTCATTCTTTGTATCTAATGATAATTTCTACTAATTTCGAGGACGAAATTAATTAAGAGGGGTAGAATTGTAACATCCTGAAAAATTTAATTCAGGATTAGAGAGTATTTTGGGAAATTTTGGAATTTTTAGGAATTTTTGGGATATTTTTGGAAATTTTGAATAATTAATGTGCATATAATTAATTAAGAAATGAAGAGTTTGAAATATGAGGGAGTGGTAAAGCTAAAAATATTTTGAAGTTTAAAAAGATTGGAGGCTGGTTTAAGTAGTTTTAAAATTTAAAGAGTACACTATGGCAAGTTTGGGCTACAAATCATCAGAGAACCCCCTAATTTCAGCAAACCAAACGCGCCCTCCCCCTTTTATATAAAAGCATCGAGCTCCCTCCGTCGACTCCACCCCTCTCCGTCACTTTCTTCTTCTTCGTCTTCGTCCTTCTTCTGCGGCGATTTCCGGCGGCCAAGGCGCGGCGGCGCCGACCTCTCCCACAAGCCATCATCTTCTTCATCTTCTTTCCTTCTTCTTCCTCACCGAAACCTCACTCCCTCGCGTCTTCTCTCCTCCATTCCTTCTTCGTTCTCCGACGAGCCACGACGGAATCGACGGCGAGAATGGGTAAAGCTTCGGCCTTTACTATATTTCTCGAGTTATACTTACATTTTTGTGTTGGTTTCCTTATGTTTTCCTTTCTCCTGTTGGTTTTATTCGGCCCACACATTGGAGGGTGATTTCCGGCGGGAAGAAGGCCGATTTCCGGCGAGGGTGAGTTCGAATGAAACAAGCAACTTCATGTTCATACTTAGGTAAGTTTTATTTCTACTTTCATACCCGTTTTTCCTTCGATCTGCGCAAGGAAGGAAGAGAGGCCGTGAATGGGGTTTGAGTTTTGAAGTTATAAACCATCTAAAGAACATTTTTAAGCTTCTAATTTGGATATTCAAGTGATGATTTGAATGATTGATTTAGGATTTGTTGATTTTGTGAAAATCCTAACCTTTGGGGTTTTATGGCCGACGAGTTTCATGGGAATTTAGGGCTCGAAGTTCCTATTTAAATTGCTTAGGAAACCATTGGAGTTGTTTGCCACACTTTGTATGTATGTTTTGTTTGAGTTTTATTGATTTGTGATTTTATTGAGTTCTTTTCCTCCCCTTTTTATTGTTAGTGCTATGTTTGTTTTAATTAATGATGATTTAGTTAAATTGAAGATGGAGTTAGTAAGTGACTTTTAGTGATAAAGAAAGGATGTAGTGGTTGTTGATTGTGGTGTTGGTTTGACAAGGAGATGGATTGCTCTATGTTGACTTTGATAAGGTTAAGGTATGAGAGTAATTAATTTAGGAAGCCATGGATTAAACTTATACCATTAATGTTTGTTAAGTCGTTCTTGGAAGGATCTTTGGTGGACTTCAGGAGTTTGATATGTTTGTAGAAAAATCTGTTAGAGTTGGTCCTAGGCTTTTCTAAGATTTTAAGCTTCAAATTACTGATTTTATGAGTTCAATGAAGTTACCAAGTGGTCTAGCATGTTCAACTATGTGAGTTTTCTTTGGCTAGTTGGTGAAATGTGATCTTATTTCCTTTCTTTGTTGTCTGAACTGAAATTGCTGGTTTAAGGAAATTGATTTTTGTAATTTAAATGTTACACTAGGCATTATAAGGATCTAACACAAAGCTAAAACTTGTTTCTTACTGTTTTGATTTCTAATTTGAGTGTTTGTACCCTCGATTGGTTTCATGAGTGGGAATCTGTTCTTTTGCTGTTGTAACTTCTTTGTTTGGTTTTGAATTGGTAGATATGAAAGAATTTATGTGAAGTTAATGTTGATAAATGATGATGATGCTGAATCTGTCTATTTTGGGTGTGCAATTATGGAAGTGGCACTTGTCACCTTGCTATTCAAGTTCTTGGAAAGGGGTAATATAAACTCAATAGACAGATCAATAAAGACTTGAGTTTGTAGAAAATGATTTGAGTGTTTCATAGTTACTTGAAAAGGATTTCATTAATCACCATTATGCAATTGATCATTATAGTAACTTATATGAATTTCTAAAATGTTTCTAGATAAGAATCATTGTTACATGTGATCTATATCTCTAAGGTTAAGAAATTGAAACTTGGTTAAAATTCAAAAATATACGCTTAATTTCTTATAGGTCAATGTAATGCTGAATGTAAAGTTCTATCTATGCTTGTATATGGATTTGAAAGATGTAATTGTATTTTGCTGCATGGGCTAAGTGATTATGTTAGGTATTCTTTATTTCTTTGATTCAAGCAAGGGTTAAATTTGTGTTATGAGCTAGGAGTTTTGCTAAGCTACGTGAGGAGTCTATGAAATTGTTAGATGACTCCATTGAATTAATGGAATAAAATTTATGAAGAGTGAGTTGATATTTCGGTAAGTTTAGTTGGTTTAAAAAGTTGTGTTAGTAGTCCTTTTAGCCTTAAATGTTAAATTTGTCCCTTGTGATTAAAGAAAATAGGTAGTTGGATAAATGAAGTAGTGAGAGGATTAATGTATTTGAAGTTGGTTTTATTCAATGTACTATAAAGTCATACTTGGTTGAGTGTCTACGTTATGTTAAAGGAATAAGTGTTCTATTTAGTTAATATTCGAGATAGAATAAATTAAGTGAATAAGGAGTACAATTGATAGATTGATTCAAATAAGAATGGAAGGAAATTTCAGCATGGTTTGGTTTTTGGGTTTCATGGTTTGATATTGTTTATTATTGATCGTGAAGTGACTAAAGGATAGTTGGGTATGTTTTAATGGTTCTTGTGGTTGATTTGTTAGATTCATTAAGTTGATTATTGGTCATGTGAAATAAGGGATTGGGTAGTAATATATAAGAACGAGAGAGACGTTAGTTAATCCATGACAGAATAATTATTAATCTACTATTATTACATGATGTAATAATAGGAAAGGATGTGCTTTGCGTATTCCTCAAGGCATGGTAAAGGGAAAAGGCAACGGAGTGCTAAGGGTGACAGGTAATCACACTTAACCTCGCTATAATATTGAGGGTGACGTTAGTTAGGGATTTTGTAAAATCCCTTCTCACCCTCTATATATATTATCTTTAAAAGATTATTTTTATACAAAATAGGCTATCGGGTGCCTTTCAAACACGATTACTTTCATATAAAGAAATTTGAAATATTATATATGTATTATTCTGGCTGGTGGATAATATTGATCTGGAATAGTTGTGAAAAGTATATAGATATAGTGTTCAGATATTGACTTGAGAGGTTATGAGAATAAAATAGAAAGATAGGTGTTGAGTTTAGATTTTGGAATGTTAAATTGAGGAATAGTGATGTGGATTAGAAGAATTTCATATTGTGGTTGAAATTGGAAAGATGTGTTGCTGGAAAATATTATAGTGGTGGTTAATATATTGAAAGGTATGGTGAGCCTTGCATGACACTGTTATATATGTGTACCATCGCGCGATGATAACTGTCGATAGGCCAATCGACAGTTATTTGTACTGATGATCCTTTTCGGATTGATTGGATCGGCGTTCATAGGTCGACTTATTGAGAGAAGTGACCTACGGTTGTTTGACATTGAAGACTCCAACCGCCCCTACGGTTGTTTGGCATTGAAGAGTCCAACCGTTCCCGTTCTGTAATGGAAAACAGAATTGGGGTTCCCTCTCTGGAGATTGCCAGAGAGGGAAATTGTCCCCTCATTATGGAGAGGGACACAGTGTCAAATCATATAGTGAAGAATAGATGCTTGAATGCACCGTGGTGGCACAATGCATCTTTAGGTGAGTGTGAGGGATGTGGAGTGATACATGGGAAGTAGAGATGATGAATTTGTGATGATTGAGACGTGACAGAAGGATTTAAGTGATGGATGAAAGGAAATGAGAAATATATATATATGTATTATTGGTTTTAAAACTGTGGTACCCTTTAGACGCCCTTACTACCGCACATCTCACTGTTATAGTGAGCTAAGCGGTGATTACTGGGACAAATTGTCTCATCCCACGATTACTGACATTTTTGCAGGTATTCATGCACAGGCGCAAGCATCAGGAAAGGGGATTAGGTTTCAAAGGTTATTTAGATTAGTTAGTTGTGTATATTGCCAATTTGTATAGGCCTGCATCTGCTTCCGCATGTATACATATTTATTTATTATTTAATATCAATTAGTTCTGTTTAATAACCATGTTAGGCAAATCTTTTCTAACATGGTTAGTAAGCATATATTTATATGTATTTGATATTATTGAACATTAGGTTGTTTATTTTTCTAACCATGTTAGGTGATTCTTTTCTAACATGGTTAGCTATTAATTATCCATGATAGTATTCAGGTTGTATTAGTTTATTCTTTCCTACCATGGATAAATTATAAAAGGATTAGAATAATCTTTTCTAACTATGATAGAGATATTAATATTATGGAAATTCCTTTTTCTATCATAGTTAGTAAAGAGCTTAATGAATTGAAGTAAATATTATTGGTTAATTAGTAACACTATGTTACAATTTGCATGAATATATTACATAATACCTGAGCCTCTTGAACTTATAAACACACTAATCATAATAAACGAGTTGTCAGAATCAAAGATATACTTCCGATCCAATACAAATGACATATACCTCAAGAGGCCTTCTTCTGCTTGTACCGCATGGCGCAGACTAAGTAAATCATCAAATTAAAGAGGCTAATTCCTGCTATAAGATAGGAAAATAATGGAGATGACCTTAATTCAAGTTATCAGGAATCCATCCAGCCTGTACTCCTTGTGTAGTTAAGTAAGAGAGAATGCTAATAATTTAAGAAGCTCAAGTAATTTCCTAAGGAAGTAATTAGTAATGAAAGAGTGCTGCCTAAACTGCGCATCGTATCTGGAGATTGATCATAGAAGAATTTAAGCTGCTCAATGAATTTGAATACCTCTGCTGCAACAAATAAGTATTGTGAAATTTGGCAAAAGATATTTAGGAGCACAGTAACCGGTTTATCAACAAGTCCAAGCTCAGAGTCTCCACGGATTTGAATAGTCACATTTCTTGCACTCAACGTCAGACACTAAAGTTGCTTTATCAAGGCATCTTCATTGAGAATGGAGTCAAAACAATAATTAGAGTCTCAATAGAAACCCCTTCTCGTTTGTTAATATATGGAATATAAAAGCATGTTAAGCATTTACCTATCACAATGACATCAGTAAGGAAGGTTACGTTATTGAAGAAAAAATAGGAAAAAGTAAATAGAGAAGGCTAACAGGAAATATTTTTCACTAGATGCATATAAGTGTAAAAAAACTTCAGCGAAAACATGCAAATGAAGTGCTTTGACATGCAACAATTTCACTTTAACATTTAATAAGTACATGAATAATGAAATAAATTGACACGTATAAGAAATCATCCCATAATAGAAGCCTACACAATTCATTCATAAAAGGGTAATGGACCAGGAGCACTGAGCACCCTGAACTAACAACAAACTCATATTTACACTCAAAGTGGTTAAAAAATACCCCGAATGGATGGTCAATCATGTTTGACCGTTAATCTGCCCATGTGACCGCCACGTGGGTTAAATTTTTGCCTCGTAGGATAAGGGTAATGAACCTAATCTACCCTCCAAGTAACCACCCAAGAGCACTGGGGTACCCTGAACTAACAACAGACTCATATTTACACTCAAAGTAACTAAAATGTTTAAAAAATACCCTCAGTGGACGGTCAATCACGTTTGACCATTAATCTGCTCATTGGCCACCACGTGGGTTAAGTTTTTACCACGAAGGATATGTCATGTGGGGCCCACATATAAAAAACAATTCCCTCTAGGGGTGGGCGGTGGTTGTGTTGTGGGGAGGGGGTGGGGCTGTTTGGAAGTGTGAAGAGGGAGGAGAAGGAATTGTATTTTTAATATATGTGGGCCCCACATGACATATCTTATATGGAAAAATTTAACCCACGTGGCGGTCACATAGGCAGATTAACAGTCAAACATGATTGACCGTCCACAAGGGGTATTTTTTAACCATCCACTTTGGTTACTTTGAGTGTAAATATGGGTCTGTTGTTAGTTCAGGGTGCCCAGTGCTCCTGGGTGATTACTTGGAGTGTAGATTAGGTCCATTACCCTTCATAAAATATTATCCAAAAAGGTAAAGTTTAATTAGGACCAAAATAGAAGGCTCTTTGCTACACCACTTAAGTAGAGCTTAATTTATGATCTCAATTCTATCAAAAAGTAATTGATTTCCTTCTCACAAAGTTATTTAAATTAAAATCAAATGAGTCTTCCATGCTCCTCCCGAATTGCCTCTCGATTAAATTACTCTACCATTATAATCCTCCTCCAGATTTTAGTGTTGATGAAGCAACGACCATGAAATAATTTGGATAAGAACAATGAATTTATATGTGGCTTATGGAAAGGCCGAGAGAGAAGAGGCTGATGCGTAGTGAATATGATGGTTTGTGTGATGGTTCATTTACAAGGAGAAGAGGAATTCAGGTTTATGACTTGGAACTAATCAAATTATATTAGTCCATCAAAATTTAGCCATAAGATTCCCTTTAACCTTCAAAATTCATTCTCCACCGTAGGATATTCCAGTCTTTTTTTTGCCCTACAAAGTTCAAATGAGTTTGTTATTTTACATATTTAGAAATAATTGCTCGATCACAACATAGGCTACTATAATATTTATAATTTTGAATCCAATCACATTATTAGTAGTGAAGATTTACATTATTTAAAAAATTTAGCTAATTATTCAACTATTTATAAATTCATCCAGGATGATAGGCTAAAATTATTTCCAAAATATAAAATAAGGAGGGACAAAATATATAAAAATATTGATTTATCAATTATATATACTTCTTTGCATCCTCGTAGAGTAGTTGTGAAGAGTTTGCTATAACTTATATCGATGGTTAATGATTTCGTCCATATAAATTTTATCTAAGCTTTACAATTTGGGCTTGAAGATCTTCTATTGATAGAAATAAATAAACTTAAATATAGATAAGATTATAGGGATTATGTTTTCTAATAATAATCTGAGCCTATCTCACCCCATCAATTTGCTGGTAAGGGACAATAAAGCCCTACTTCAAGTAATGTTGTTGGCGATGATTAAAAGATCTACCAGTCAAATTTGTCATTAGTTGAAATTCATTTTTAATGCTAATTGCTACACATTATTATCAACTATAAGGATGCTGATTACTCTTTCATAAAAACTTTATTGCACTATATTTGGATAGATGGAGAGAAAATTAAGTAAGGATAAAATTTCAGAGGAAAATGTAGAGGAGAAATGATTATTTCTTGTTTAAATTAGATGGGAAAATAAAGGGAAGAGAAAAGTGAAAAGAAGAAATGATACGAGTCAATATATATTCTCTCCCCTCCAAAACATTCTTCTGAAAGTTGGAAAGATCTTGATGAGAAAGGGCAAAGGTGCATCCGGCACATGGTATATCTAAAATGATGCATCTAACAACAAGTAATTTTGAGGGTGCACCTAGCATCTTGGTAATTTTTTGTCATCCATTAAAGTTAAGTTTGACAATTTTTTCTGCGAAGTATGAGGTGGGGCCCAAGTCTCAATTAACGGATGTTTGACATTTCTAATGATGATGTTAAATTTGTCTCATCTTAAGTTACCGTGATGTGAGGTGCACCCTCAAAATTATTATGACTCTAAGTGCACCTTGTAGAAATTACTATGTTAATGAGTGTCCTTAGGGAAAAAACTCATGTCACATACTATATTTTTGGCCCATGTTTTATATCGATACAAACTATTATATTAATTTAAGGTATGTAAACAATAATAGTAATAATAATTAGAAATTTCAGAAAATACCTAATAAATTTTCTTTTTAAAATTATTTTCATTTTAATAAATTATGATTATAAGATTATTTTAATGAATGTGGCATTTTTTGTTATAATTTTTGTATTATTTTGTGATTGTCCTAGTATCTTTTCTACTGCATTCATAGAAAATGAAGGAGAAGGTTAACATTGAGTGTATTTGTTTCCCATTCTAAAAAAGTTTTATTTACATATTTACGTAAAAGAAATAATAAATGTTATGTAATAATAATAAATAACTGCAGGGGTTAGCTATGAGTTAGTACAATATATCCGTTAATAGCCTATCATAGTACTTGCTTACATCATAAGCCTATGAATAAGATCCTTGTTATCAATTGTAATCAGATTTGAGTTGTTAGCATAATGTGATGGATTTGTTCAATCCCTCTCTCTCTCTCTCTCTTGAATCAAATATGCTTAAAGAAAAAAACAAACAAAAATGTAATTTAAAAGGGAAAATGACAAAAAAATTACAATTGAATTTGAGTTAGACAAAATGAGGTCTTCAATTCTAAATTGGACAAATAAGGGATAGTCCTCAATTTGTCCTAATAAATGAAATTTGTGACTTTGTGCCCAAAAAGTAGTGAATGACGATTCTAAAGTAGTTAATACTTGAATAGTTATTGAGAATGGTAGTTAATAGCGATACTTGAGTAGTTATCCATTAACTACTCAAGTATCGCTGTTAACTACTTTAGAATCGTCATTCACTACTTTTTTGGCACAAAGTTACAAATTTCATTTAGAACAAATTGGGGACTATCCCTTATTTGTCCAAATTGGAATTAGAGACCTCATTTTGTCCAACTCAAATTCAAGTGCCATTTTTTGTCAGTTTCCCAATTTAAAAGCTAAAAAGGAAAGCAATCTATAGAAGGTTATAGAGTTTTAGTTTTTATTTTTTGACGTTTTCCTTTGAAAATTAAATGAGAAACCTCTTCATACAATGTTTGAAGGTTTGATATAGAGCCGGTAATATGGGTTGGCCCGCGGGTTATGGGTTGGCCTATCCCAACCCAAGGGTCAGATGGGCAGGGTCAGAACGACCCGTTTTAAATGGGCTAAAATTTGGCCAACCTTAACCCGGCCTGTAGGGTTACAGGGTCAACCCGCTCAACCCGTTACTTTAAAAAAAATTCTTAACCAAAAATATATGAGCGGCCTGGTCACTCACTGCCCATGCGATAGTGTGATGCGATGCATATAAAAAATATGAACATTCTAAATTATAATAATATCAACACCGACTAAAAATTATATATGTAGTATCATAAATAATATCATAAAGCAAACTAAATAATATCATAAATAGTATCATTATGATAATATCATAAATAAAACAAATCTAGCTAAATTCAACCAATAAATACAAATCTAGTGCACCAAAAATACAAAATATAAAGGTCAAATAAAGCAAACTAAAACTCCATCATTAAGCAATTGAAACTCCATTAGAAGGAGAACAAATGGTTTAGAGAGGAAGAACAAATTGTTGAGGTTTGAGGGAGAAGTAGCCTACATATTTGGTGTATAGGAAGGGGTTAGGGTTTGCTTTATATATATATATATATATATATATATATATATATATATATATATATATATATATATATATATATATATATAAGCAGGGTTGGCCCGTCAACCCGCCAGGCTAACCCATGCTGACCCGCGGGTTGAATGGGCTGGGTCAAAACGGCCCGTTTTAAATGGGTTGGGATTTTACCAACCCTAACCTGTCCGACCTGCAGGGTTGCCGGGTTCAACCCGTGGGTTCGACCCATATTTCCGGCTCTAGTTTGATAGGTCCCGGTGGTGGTACCCGCAGATTGACTGACTTCACACGTTGCTGATGTCATTGGCCATATAGTCCCTGCAAAATGGTACTATAGCAACGGAGCCACCATTTTTTTTGCATAGAGTCTTCGGTGTCCGGCCCCCCTTCGAGGAACCGATTAATCCGAAGTCGCCGCCGGGATCCCCCAATTGGGGGTGACGACTTCTCAAGGGTTCGAACCCATGACCTGGTGGGTACGCGTGCCTTACCTTCCCCTTTTTTACCAGTTGGTCTACGCCCCGTTGGGCGGAGCCACTATTTTATTACTAACGATGATGGAATTTTTTCTCTAAATTGATGATATAAGATCAATTATATATTTCAAACAAATTTTTATGTTTTTATTTTCTAATGTAACTTTTTAGGAAAACTGTACTAACCAGCTAGATTATACGGAGTATATTTTAAAAACATTTCGCTTCCAAAAGTTATTTTAAATAACAACATTATAGAACCTTTCGGAACAACTGATTAAAAAACACCTACCATTCGGAACAAGAAAATGTAAAAGAACAGTAAAAAAATATAGGACCACTGTCTCAATTTTTCATCATGCATTTTCTCTGCCCCCTCATGTTAATCATTCATTAATTTTTCTCCAACATCAATATCTGCTAGTCAAAGGCTAGCATGGTAATACCACTTCTGACATTTTGAGCACCTTGCCCCTGAGAATTTGATTATTCAGTTATTTGGTTGGGTTTTCAGTAAAAACCAAAATAGTTAAGTGGAAAAAATTTTAAAAACTGAAAACCGAACAGAAATATTTTGGTTCGGTCATGTAAACGAAATAACTGAATTTAAATTTAATTATTTTCTAAATATTTTTTTATTTTAAATAAAAATAATATATGCATTTTAAGTTTAATATCATCTATCAGATATATGATTTATCATAAATATTATATATTAATGTAATATATATTATAATATCCAACATTAATCATATAAAATCAATATTTCATGTTAAATATAAATACATTATTAAATATATATATATATATAGATATATATATATATATATATATATATATATATATATATATATATATATATATATATATATTGGTTATTTCAAATTGATAGTTGAGTGGGTGGAATGAATGCCATTTATCTCATTATAAAATGTTCATTCTTATACTATGCTAAATACCTTAATGTTTTTAGCGAAAATTATGTTATACTCCCTCCGGTCCTAAATGTTAGAATCTTAAGTTTTGATGAAGACTAAAATATGAAAGAACTTAGGAAGCAATAGGTGAACATAGAAATCCCAAGTAAGAGTGCAACCGGATGTGGATTTACTCCCGGATAGACTAGGACTTGCGCTCGCGGATGAATGTTTCATCCCCCAGCGGCAGCAAGTAATCCACTAGGGAAATGACTTAGTTCATGAGCATTAAAAATACAAAACCTTAAGACTAAGCTAAGTTCCAACCGGAAGTAAATTAGCTTCCTGTTAGATTTAGGCTGGCGCTGGCTGTTCGAACATAATGACACTGAGCGTCAGTGAAAATAAGCCACGTCCAGTAGAATTGCTTCCGATAGCTAAGTGACTAGCGCTGGCTGTTGGATTGAATGAACACTGAGCAAGAGTGAGCAATAGTGAACAAAATCCTTCATCCAGTGGATATACTTCCGGATGTAGAAGTGCTTCCGGATACAAGGAAGACCACTTAGGCTAAGAACACTCCCACTGCATGTAACTATGTTTATACTGTTAGACTAACACTCAGTGCAGCACACTCAGTAGAATTGCTTCCGGATGTGAATCTGCTTCCGCAAGCAATCAGAATGTCAGAAGTTGCAGTGTCAGAATGCTTTTGTCAGAGCAGAAGTGTCAGGACTACTTTTCAGAGATAAAGCAAGTCAACCCTGCTATGCATTGATGAAGCATTTATTGGGCAAAAGGTAACATGGGAAAAACGGTCATATTCAAACGGCTCTCCCACCTACCAAGAGTCAGATTGCCTGAAGACTATATAAAGGAGCTCAAACTTCATTTATGAAGCTAACAATTATCTTTGAATATTCTTGAGAGAAGTTAGAGCGAGAAACTAAGAACATCTTCAAGCATTCAAAGCTGTCCAGAAAAGTAAAGAGCATTTAACACTTTGAGTGATCTTTTCATCTACATATTCTGTACTCATTGCTGTTAAGTCTCTTCTTGTTATAAGAGCATTGATTGTACTTAAGTGTGTAACACCATCCGTTCTTTGAGAGAACTTAGTTAGAAAAACCCTTTAATTGTAAAGGTTAACCCCTTGCTTGGTGTGAGGGGGAGCTAGTTAGAAAGGTTGCAAGTGAGCCTTGTGAAACTTGTGGTTGTAAGGTTGCAAGTGATCCCGTGCAAAACTTGCGGTTGTAAGGTTTCAGGTGAACCCGATTTAAAACCTGAGATATAGTAGAACTCGGCCTGGGTGGTTGAGGACTGGACGTAGGTCAGGTAGACCGAACCAGTATAAATCCTGTGTTGTTTTTATTTGAGCAATTATTTTTGAAGCACAATTCACCCCCCTCTTGTGTATCCATTACTTTCATTTGGTATCAGAGCAGGCCTTTCTCACTAGATTCCAACGAATCCAGAAAGCAAAGATCTTGTAATGGATACTGACTACTCTCTACCAGACGTCTCTATTCAGCCCAACAAGCCTCCAGGCTTTGATGGGTACAACTATCTATTCTGGAAGTTTAGAATGGAGACTTATATCAAGTCAAGTGACATTAGACTCTGGGATGTAATCTAACGTGGGGATCACACTCCCTTAGATGATGATGGCTTTGCCAAGGCGAGAAGCAGTTACACCCCTCAGGACTATGCCCTAGTCCAGCTGAACTATAGGGCCATGCACTACATCCAGTGTGCACTCAGTCCAAAGGAGTTCCACAGGATCAGTCACCACAAAAATGCTAAAGATATGTGGGAGGCTCTTGAGGCTGCTCACTCTGGAACCAGGGGAGTGAAAGCAAGACGTGTTGAGATGCTGGTGGAAGAATTCCACAAGTTCGCCATGCTTAGTCCCACTGAGCCTATCAGAGAACTGGAGCTCAGATTCACTCACCTCATCAACAATTTGGCCTCGCTGGGCAAGGACATTCCTGAAAGGGAACAAGTGAGCAAGATTCTAAAGATCTTGAAAGGTGACTGGATCACCAAAGTGACCATCTTACAGGAAGTCCAGGGTGAATCAACTAGTTCCATCACCGCTTTATTTGGTTCCCTGGCTGAATATGAGCCTACACTGCTAGCTCAGAGAGCTCCTCAAGCCTCTTCATGGCCAAGAATCTTGCCCACAAGGAGACTGAAGATGATGATGAGGATGATGAGGAGGAAATGGATGATGAGGAGATGGCTATGATGGTGAAAAAGTTCAGAAAGTTCTTCAGAAAGAAAGGAGGCTTTCAAAAGGGTGACTCCAGCCAAAGGAGGGGATACAAGAAGGAAAATGCACCTGTGTGCTTTGAATGTAAGAAGCCTGGTCACTTCAAGGCTGAGTGTCCCAGCCTGCAGAAGTCGAAAGGCAAAGACAAAAGGAAGGCCTTTGTATCTTCTATCTGGGTGAATAGCTCAGATGATGAAGCAAGTGATGAGGAAGAGGTAGCCAACCTCTGCCTGGTAGCCAGAGAAGATGATGAGGAAGCATCTTCAGATCTGGACCTCACTCACGAAGACAATGAGGTAACTTTCTCTGAATTGCAAGAGGCTTACAATGAGGTTCATGAAGAATTCTCACGATTGTGTAAAGCCTATAAAGTGTTAAAAACTAAAAAGGAATCACTTGAGTCCAAGGTGGACTCACTGAGTGAAGAGCTAGCGGAAGCTAGAAAGCTTCCAGTAGCAAATGGGAAGGGTTCTCCACAAGCAGAACCCGATGCCCCAACACTTGAGAGCTGTCCCAATTGCAGCAAAATCTCAGCTGAGAAAGACAAGCTGCAAAATGCCCTGCAGAAGTTTACAAATGGGTCAGAAATGTTAAATATACTTTTAATGAATCAAAGGGCATATAGGGATAGAACTGGCTTAGGATATACCCCTAGAGGGAAGAAGTGGGTGGAACCAAAAGTAAAACTCTACTTAAAGTTCTTCCATAAAGCCACTAGTCATGGCTCCTCACCCTTCAGCTTCTGTAACTATTGCAACAGGAAGGGACACTCCACGTCCACCTGTAATGCCAAGAAGCATGGGGCAAGTAGCTCCTACAAATGGGTCCCTAAAGGAACCCAGGCTACAAAGGATCTTCCCCCTGTAAAGGAAACCAAGGGAGGACAAGGATCCCAAGTCTGGAAACAATCCACAGGGAAAACCCAAAGGCCTAGAGCCAGAACTGGGCCAGAGGCAGTGAATAATCAAAAGCCCAAGGTCAAGGCTGACACTAGACCAAGGGCACTGAAAACTAATGACAGAGGACCCAAGAAAGGTTGGGTACCTAAGCTTACTTGATTTCTTCAGGTGTGTCTCAAGGCATCCAAGAACAGAAAATGGTATATCGATAGCGGATGCTCGAGGCATATGACTGGAGACAGAGACAAGTTCAAATCTCTGGTGATCAAAGACGGAGCCACTGTAACCTTTGGAGGAAATCAAAGTGGAAAGATCACTGGAGTTGGAGAAGTCGGACCAGTAAAAGATGTCTACCTAGTGGACGGTCTCTGTCACAACCTGCTAAGCGTCAGCCAGAGCACAGACAAAGGAAATTGGGTAATATTCGATTCACATGAGTGCATAATAGTTGATAAGCAAGATCTAAGTTTAGATAAGACCAACTTAAAATGTAAACTTAAGGCTAATAGAAATGGAAACCTATATACTTTAGACTTGTGCCAACAACTAGAAGAAAAATGTCTTATATCTAGTGATGAGAATAGTTGGCTTTGGCATAAGAGACTAGCTCATGTTAACTTTACTCAACTCGACATGCTAATTAAAAAGGAGCTAGCTATAGGTATTCCATCATTTAAAGTAAAGCATGATTTTATCTGTGAATCCTGCCAAAGAGGAAAGCAAACAAAGTCCTCGTTCAAAACCAAGAAGAAAGTCTCCACCAGCAGGCCCTTGGAATTAATCCACATGGATTTGGTTGGGCCAGCAAGAGTGAAGAGCTTGGGTGGAAACCTATATGCTCTAGTGGTGGTGGATGACTATTCAAGGTTCACTTGGACTGTGTTTCTTGCCTCTAAGCAAGATACTTTTGATGCTTTTGTTGTCCTGGCTAAGAAAGTGCAGAATGAGAGAGAGCTCAAAATCACGGCCATAAGGACAGACCATGGAGGAGAGTTTGAGAACCATAGCTTCTCAGAGCTATGCGAGCAGAATGGTATTGAACACAACTTCTCAGCTCCTAGGACCCCTCAGCAAAACGGAGTGGTTGAAAGAAAGAACAGGGTTCTGACTGAGATGGCCAGAAGCATGCTCAATGAGAAAGAGGTTTCTCAAGTATTCTGGGCGGATGCTATGAGCACTGCATGTTACATCTCAAACAGAGCTTATGTTCGCAAGGGCTTAGACAAGACTCCATATGAGCTATACAAAGGAAGGAAGCCCAACATTAGCCATCTCAGAATTTTCGGGTCAAAATGCTATGTACACAACAATGGAAAGGTAAACCTAGGTAAATTTGATCCAAAGGCTGATGTAGGTATATTCATAGGATATTCCCTTAGGAGTAAGGCATATAGAATATACAACATGAGAACTAGAGTTGTAGAAGAGTCAATGCATGTTGTATTTGATGAAACTCCTACATGGGGACAATCCACAGAAGATGATATAATACTTAATCTTCCAAAACTACCATCATCTTCTTCACCACCAAAAGAAACACCAGCAAGCAATCCTAAGGAAGAAGATGAACCCAGTGATGAGCCTAGAGAGCAGACAGTGCCTGATGAGGCACAATTGCCAATAGCTAGGAGACATCACAGGGATCATCCTCTTGATCAAGTGCTTGGTGATGTTTCTTCTGGTGTCAGGACCAGAAGACAAGTTCAAAATGAAGTTGAGTTTGGAGCATTTTTATCTCAAATAGAACCAACTTCAGTTGAACAAGCTCTTGAGGACTGCGACTGGATTATTGCCATGCAGGAAGAGCTAAATCAATTTGAAAGAAGCCAAGTCTGGGAACTAGTCCCTAGGCCGTCTCATCAATCTATAGTAGGGACCAAATGGGTCTTTAAAAACAAACTGGATGAGACAGGTCAAATTACAAGAAACAAAGCCAGATTAGTAGCCAAAGGATATAATCAAGAAGAAGGGATTGACTATGAAGAAACTTTTGCTCCAGTCGCTAGATTTGAAGCAATTAGAATTCTTCTAGCCTTTGCATCCATGAAAGGCTTTAGATTATATCAAATGGATGTGAAGAGTGCCTTTCTTAATGGTTATATTAAAGAAGAGGTATATGTAGAACAACCTCCTGGCTTCGAAGATCACAAACATCCAAGACATGTGTATAAATTAAAGAAAGCTTTATATGGCCTAAAACAAGCTCCTAGAGCTTGGTATGAGAGACTCAGCAGCTTCTTGCTGGGCAAGGGTTTCTCAAGAGGCAAACTTGATAATACACTGTTTATCCTTCACAAAGATAGAGATATGTTAATTGTTCAAATTTATGTTGATGATATTATCTTTGGAGCAACTAACGAAAAGCTTTGTGAGGATTTCTCTAAGACTATGCAGGGTGAGTTTGAAATGTCAATGATGGGAGAACTAACGTTCTTCCTAGGCCTGCAAATTAAGCAGAAGAAGAATGGAATATTCATCTCCCAAGCCAAATACTGCAGAGAGCTACTCAAAAAATTTGGGATGGATGAATGCAAGGAGTATGATACTCCCATGAGCACCACTGCCGCACTTGATGCTGACGCAAAGGGTAAATCTGTCAGCCTGCCCATGTACAGGGGAATGATAGGTTCCCTCCTATACTTAACGGCAAGCAGGCCTGATATCCAATTTAGTGTAGGCATGTGTGCTAGGTTTCAAGCCAACCCCAAGGAATCACACTTAACATGTGTTAAACGTATTTTGAGATACCTTGAGGGAACGCAAGAGCTTGGTCTTTGGTATCCCAGAGGTAACCAAGAGTTCTTGTGGGCTTACTCTGACTCTGACCATGCAGGTTATAAGACTGACAGAAAGAGCACCAGTGGACAATGCGCCTTCCTTGGTGGTTGTCTGGTGTCTTGGGCTAGCAAGAAGCAGACCTGCGTGTCTTTGTCATCCACTGAGGCAGAATACATTGCTGCAGCAAGTTGTTGTGCCCAAGTGATGTGGCTGAAGAACCAGTTGAGAGATCTTGGCTTGGAATTCCCTGAGGCACCCATCCTCTGTGACAACACAAGCACAATCAGCCTAGCCAAGAATCTGGTTCAGCACACTAGGACAAAGCACATTGATGTCAGACATCACTTCATCAGATACCATGTTCAAAAGAAGGATGTCAAAGTGCAGTTTGTCCCTACACAACAACAGCTCGCTGACATTTTCACTAAGCCTCTGGGGGTTGACCAATTTACCTTCATAAGAGGTGATTTGGGAATGGTAAACCCAAATGAAGTGTAAATTCTATTCATCTTACTTAATTGGTTTAAAATTTACACCAGTACTAACTTAGGCATCGGAGTGCCAACATGTGTTCTTGCAGGGCCTCAATGTTAAATCTTAAGAAACTGCAACCGGAAGCAAAACCACTTCCGGATGCTCATTCGCTGACACTGGATGATGAAACTAAGAAAGCGCCAGCGCCAGTCCAAGAGACACGTCACTTCAGAAACGTTACAACTTCTCCTATGAGAAGATGTGCCTTCTCTGATAAGGTGAAGCGACACATGTCATAAAGGTGCGCCGTTTCAATTAAAATATTTACGTTACCCAATGTGTAAACGTTTGCTTCCATCTGAAAAGACATGACCATTTTACCCTCAGTAACTTTGCATATAAATAGGGTGTCACTTACACTTTCACTTTTACTTGCATCAATTTTTCTCACCCACATTCTCTCTGAATATTCTCTTCATCTTCTTCATCTTGTTCTTCATTTTCTTTCGCCTTTCACCACAAACCAACCTTAACCCTACACAAAAATGGCCGGATCCCATGAAACAAACCCAGTTACCAAGAAATCTACCTCTTCCAAGAAATCAAAATCCAAAACTGAGAAATCTGGGCATAAACATTCTGGAAAATCTGGGCAAAGCGATGAACATCATGAAGAACGACATGAACACCAAGAACAGACTGGGCAACCACAAGGACAGAATGAACAAGTCCAGGACCAGCCTGGACATTCTGGGCTAGAGGCAGAACAGCCTGAGGCTTCTGGACATGAACAAGCAAGGGAAGCCAAGAGGAAAGGGAAGAAGAAGAAGAAGGTTCAGTTCGCTGAAGAGCCTTCTTCCAAGAGGCAGAGGGTTGAAGAAGATGACCCTACTGTTTATAGAGATGGGGCATTGGAAACTGTGGCCGCCAAGTTTGAGACGTCCATTCCAATCTTCAACCATGGGTTATTCATCGATCTGAAGCAGATTGACGAACTAGGGTTTCCTCACCTGCGCCCTTACCTAGAGAGGTACATGCCTTGGCTGGGGATCAACCAGAACTACAACGTCAACGTCTTGCGAGTATTCTGTCAATCCCTCACTGGCAAGGCTAGGTTCAAGAAGGTTGATGGGAAGGAGCAAATCCACAAACTCTCCTTCACTGCCACTGTAAGGGGGAGAACCTTCAGGTTCACCTGGAGGACATTGAATGAGTTGATGGGGATCACAGACTTGAGCATGAATGAGTGGCTATACCCTGAGTCACTAAAGTACAGCAAGGAGGATCTCGAGAAGTTGTATGGCACCACAGGGAAAAAGGTGTCCAAGATGTCTGACTCCAACAGACTCTTGTATTATGTCTACTCCCGAATGATGACACACAAAGGGGGCAACTTCAACGAGTTCACTCTAATAGATAATCCGTGGTTCCCCAGAATTCTCTCACACCAGCCTATCAACCCCGGCCAGTTGATCTGCCTTGAGCTTCAGCGATGGTTGACTAATGACAAGTCTGGCTATCTTCCCTATCCCACCATCATTGCCTTCCTCCTTGAGAAGCATCTGATCAAGGCCACATCTGCTGTGGAAGAAGAGAATGTCAAGTGTAAACCTGTGGGAGCAACCAACATCGGGAAGATGGGCATCAGGTACCTGAAGCCTGCTAAGCCCACTCGCTCAGGATCACAGGCTGGTAGTGCCTCTGGAACCTCTGTCCCCTCTACATCTGGTGCAGGGGATCAGGAAGTTGATTCCCATGCTGGGCCAAGTCGTGCTGCAAGAGTGCCAGCGACTGTGAAGGCATTCGCTCAAGAGATGAAGGATGAGATTCTTCTTCAACTCTCTGAGTCCTTGGTAGCCCCACTAAGAAATGATTGTGATGCTGGGTTCCAGCAGCAAGGGGAGCGAATTCAGCGACTCGAGGACAGAGTCGGACAGGTTGAACATCAACTTGCCAGGGTGGATGCCAAACTTGATCTCATTCTACAACACCTTCAAATTCCCCAACCACCACAAGGTAACCTACCACCTCCTCCTCCTCCTCCTCCTCCTCATCACCCTCAACTTCCCCCTCCTCCTCCTTCCAACACTCAGCAACCACAGCCCCCTCCACAAAATCACCAGCAACCCCCACCATCACCAACCCATGACCAACAATCTCAACCTTCCCCTACCCATGAACATCACGCCCAAGACTCACCTCAACACTCTCCTCGCCAAACCCCATTAAACTCTCCATCCACACTTCCCTCACCCACTCGCCCCAACGCACCTACTCGCTCACCTCTCAATCTCTCTGCTGAAACATCACCTGTCCTTGTCAACCCCAACTCTAGACCTAGATCAAATCCCTTGGCCGACCACCTTGGTTTCCAAACCGCCATTCACCCCCTCAGCCACATATACCTAAGAGACTACCCTCGCCTTCAACCAATTACTGACGAGCCTTTCCGCCCATTTACCCCACACTCTTCCACTCCCTACACTGAATACTCCTCCACTTACCCATTTGAAGGTCTCTTTGTGAATCCCAGTTGGTTCCCCGAGACTGCCTCATCCCCCGAGCCTAACCTCCCTACCTCCTCCCCAGACTCCTCACCCCCAACACAATTTGGCCCTGACCCTCAACCCTCCTCTCCATCCACTCCATCCCTGGCCCTCGCCCTTGTTGATGATGACAAAAGGGGGAGAGATATGATGTCCGCGCTTCGCCTATCCATGGACACCAGGGATGTTCTCAGCCAGCCATCACTTTGGATTGATGAAGACATCGCGGCTGCCCTTCGCCGTGCCATGGAATCCCAAAGGCTGGGTGGTGCTGAGAGCCTGATAAGAGGAGAAGCCATCCGGTTCATGCAGCAGCAGAGGTCGGCTGAGCAAGGACCACAATTGGACATGGTTATGGTTGAGCACAATGAAGAAATTCCGCAACCAGCCCCTTCATCATCAGAGTCCTCTACAACTGAGCAAAGAAGAATTATATTAGAGGAAATAATGATGAAGTGGGGATTGAAAAGGGATAACCATCCTCCTATTGTGATAGCAAAGCCAATCCCTGCATCCTCTGGGCAAGAATCTGAGATCCCAGCATCTGAGCAATCATCTGCCCCTCCTCCCTCATCTGAGCCAGTAGTCACCTTCAGTGAGTCTAGAAAGAAGGCTGTTCCTAGGAAGCGGGCCAGGAAGATTATTGTCACTGAAGCTAGTGAGAATGAGGAAGAGACTCCCTCTGACCAGCCTGAGCAAGGGATTACGTCTGCCCAAGTTGAGACCCCTGTAGTACAAGCTGCTCCAATTCTGAAGGAAGTCAAGTTGGAAATTGAAGATATGACTCCTGAGGAATTCGAAAAGTATGGGTACACGGACAGACTCACCTTTGGTCAGATGGCCTGCCTCGATGCTGAGAGAGCAAGTGCAAAACCCACCCCCTCAATAAGCAAAAGCAAAGGGAAGAGTAAGGGGAAAGGGAAAAGGAAAGCCCAGGAAGTTGAGGAGGATCCCAACTTCCCTGTATGGAACGTAAAGATTCGGGCTGTTCACTACCCCAATGGAGAGGTCGCCTACTTCGATGATGCTACAGGGTTCCCTGGGTATGAAGAAGTAGAAAACATGAAAAGGGCATTCGAGGAGTCCATTGAATCTGAAAGGCTCAGAAGAGTGAGAGAGGAAGAAGAGCTTCAGAATATCATTGCCCAGATAGACCAGAATGTGCATGAGGCTGAGGTAGCCAGACTCCAGAAAGAGAGTGAAGAGAGACAGAGGGAGAGGGAGAGGAAAAAGAAACACCAAGGCTGAACCCCCAATCCAAAAACCTTCTAACTTAGAAATTTTTTTTTCTTATTTTTCATGCATCTCTCATTCTTACTTAGTGTAGATTACTTGTATATGCTTTGCTTGTATACTCTAACGTGTAATCTTTGTTCATTAATAATATTTGTCTGAATTACTTGTTCTTATCCATTGCTTTTATTATTCTGCTAATCCTTTCATATAAACTTAATCGATAAAACTAAGTTTGTCATCATCAAAAAGGGGGAGAATGTTAGAATCTTAAGTTTTGATGAAGACTAAAATATGAAAGAACTTAGGAAGCAATAGGTGAACATAGAAATCCCAAGTAAGAGTGCAACCGGATGTGGATTTACTCCCGGATAGACTAGGACTTGCGCTCGCGGATGAATGTTTCATCCCCCAGCGGCAGCAAGTAATCCACTAGGGAAATGACTTAGTTCATGAGCATTAAAAATACAAAACCTTAAGACTAAGCTAAGTTCCAACCGGAAGTAAATTAGCTTCCTGTTAGATTTAGGCTGGCGCTGGCTGTTCGAACATAATGACACTGAGCGTCAGTGAAAATAAGCCACGTCCAGTAGAATTGCTTTCGATAGCTAAGTGACTAGCGCTGGCTGTTGGATTGAATGAACACTGAGCAAGAGTGAGCAATAGTGAACAAAATCCTTCATCCAGTGGATATACTTCCGGATGTAGAAGTGCTTCCGGATACAAGGAAGACCACTTAGGCTAAGAACACTCCCACTGCATGTAACTATGTTTATACTGTTAGACTAACACTCAGTGCAGCACACTCAGTAGAATTGCTTCCGGATGTGAATCTGCTTCCGCAATCAATCAGAATGTCAGAAGTTGCAGTGTCAGAATGCTTTTGTCAGAGCAGAGGTGTCAGGACTACTTTTCAGAGATAAAGCAAGTCAACCCTGCTATGCATTGATGAAGCATTTATTGGGCAAACGGTAACATGGGAAAAACGGCCATATTCAAACGGCTCTCCCACCTACCAAGAGTCAGATTGCCTGAAGACTATATAAAGGAGCTCAAACTTCATTTATGAAGCTAACAATTATCTTTGAATATTCTTGAGAGAAGTTAGAGCGAGAAACTAAGAACATCTTCAAGCATTCAAAGCTGTCCAGAAAAGTAAAGAGCATTTAATACTTTGAGTGATCTTTTCATCTACATATTCTGTACTCATTGCTGTTAAGTCTCTTCTTGTTATAAGAGCATTGATTGTACTTAAGTGTGTAACACCATCCGTTCTTTGAGAGAACTTAGTTAGAAAAACCCTTTAATTGTAAAGGTTAACCCCTTGCTTGGTGTGAGGGGGAGCTAGTTAGAAAGGTTGCAAGTGAGCCTTGTGAAACTTGTGGTTGTAAGGTTGCAAGTGATCCCGTGCAAAACTTGAGGTTGTAAGGTTTCAGGTGAACCCGATTTAAAACCTGAGATATAGTAGAACTCGGCCTGGGTGGTTGAGGACTGGACGTAGGTCAGGTAGACCGAACCAGTATAAATCCTGTGTTGTTTTTATTTGAGCAATTATTTTTGAAGCACAATTCACCCCCCCCCCTCTTGTGCATCCATTACTTTCACTAAATATATGACATAATTGACTTTTTTGAAAAATACTAAAAAAAAACAAAATAAGTTAATGATAAATTGATTTACCTAATTTTTTACCTTAAACTAGTTTATTTTACTTATAAACCGATAGATAATCTAAAAACATATCAAATATGTCATGATTTAATAGACTATTTTGCAACCTTAACATCTCTAAAAAAAAGTCATCTAGGTCCTATATTTAGGACCGGAGGTAGTACAATCATAAAAAAAATCATGGGACGTACTGATCGCTGATCACATGCATGCACCAGTAGAGAAATTTGAAAATGTGGTACGTATTGTACAACTCCTTATATTCAGAAATTTAGGTCCGGCCAGAAACAAGTTAAATCATCACGTTTTATTTTTAAATAAAAGCTTCCCTCTCTTGATCGTTTTCTATAATAACTAGCCATTTCACTCCCGCGCTGCGCGGCTAGCATAAAAAAAGGACAGGCTGCATTATAGCAATTATTTCAAGATACTACTCTATATAGAATAGGAAGATATTCAACAAAATTTGGCATTACTAAATGAAGACACTGTAGGAATACCTAGAAGCATAAAAAGTGGGAAAAATTAGTATTAGTAAGGTATTGACTAATGCAACTGATATGTGTTTCCCGTGCTTCGCACGGTTATAATAAGCATTGACAGATGAAGAGAATCATTATACTTATGTAACTAAGTTCTTTAGATAAAATTGTGCAAACACAGTTTTAATAAACTACTTGCGCAATGCGCATGGGAACAAAATTTTTAAAATTATTTACAAGATGTAGAAATCAACGTTTCTTAATAAGTATAATTAGTATATGAAAAAATAATTACATACTGCTGTGAGTAGAATATAACGGTTATGCAGAAGTCACGTGTACCAATAAATACCAAAGAGAAGAACTTCAAAAATAATACACATAAAATATATATAACAGTGTTCTAGGTCTGGTATGAAGTAAAGAATCAGCACAGCCCTTATATTAAATACGTACACTTTTTAAATTAATTATTAATTATTAACCCTTTACTCACTACTGGAGAGGGAAAAAGATGACAATAATCATATAACCAAAGAGATGACGACAATCCGTCTAGTAGTAATAGACTATGGTATAACCAGGTGTGGTGACATGGTTTTCGTTTCTGGTGCACACAATCTTATTTCTGTCTTCATTAAATCATGACCGAGAATCACATTTGGTCATTCAAAAAAGGTCAAAAAGTAGCGACCGGAAATTCATGTGTCATATGATCAAGTATAAGGATTATGCGCAGTCGAGTTGTTAGCGTCTCAAACCTCTCTAGCTATGCGATTTAGAAATTAGTTTCATTAACAAAGATATGATGCCCAATAGAACGCTGACGTGAGATATTTTGAATTTGACTTTAAGCGAATAGAGCAAAAGGAAACGACAAACTCCACTAAGACCTAACTCATGGGCCCAGAAAGATGTTGAAAAAAATTCACCTTGAAAGGCCCACACTAGTACGGACCTAACTTATGGAAGACTAACTTGTAAGACCTTGTAAGCCCCACGATGAAAGAGACATCCTTCATTTTTACCATGATGAAAGAGACATCCTTTTTTTACCATCATGAAAGAGACATCCTTCTTTTTTACCACCTTTCCTTCTTGGTGGGGACACTCCCGTGTGGACTGCGGTGGCCCACATGCATAGCTTTGGGAAGGAGATATGTTGCAAAGTAGGGAAGAAAATCCCCTAGTGAATAGTGAAAGTAGAGACAAAAAGTTTTATAGGGTTAACATAACTTTTGGTCCCTCAAGTTTCACCCAACATGGGTTTTAGTCCCTCAAGTTTCAAACTCGTGCTTTTGGTCCCTCAAGTTTGTGTCGTTAATGGAGTTAGTCCCCCAACTTTGAAAATGCATTTAACAGTGTTAAATTATCCTACGTGGCAATAACTCTGTTAAACATAATGACATGGCAATCTGACTAGATATTTATTTAAAAAATGAAAAAAAAAAAACAAAAACCAATCTGGTCCACCCCTCCTCCACCACATCGTTCAATCCCCACCCTCCGCCATAATTCATCCTCACGCACAAGACGAAGAAGAGGAATAAGGTAATCGCACGCACCTTCCTCTCCTTATCTCAGTCGAACCCTACTTTCCTCTCTTCATCTTCAAATCGAACTCCTCTCCTTCCTCTCCATCCTCATACCTTTTCTCTCCCCAAAATTCGAACTTGCCTGCACACCCAGCGATTTCTTCTTGTTTTCTTTTCACAAATACTCTTCTCTGTACTCTCTGTAAGCTGCTACCATTGCTCTGTTCTTTTTTAAAAAAACTTCAATATCCAAAAAAGGTTACTGCTCAGGTATAGGATGTAGTTTTGTTTGGCTTTTGTGCCTAAGGAACTGTGGTATAGGATGTGAAATCTGCTGTATAAGGTTACTGCTCAGGTAATTACATAAATCTTTGATTGAATAGTCTCTGATCCATATATGATTGGATGGAGAAAAATATAATTTATAGGGACTGACGTCATATTTATTACAGAAATGCTCACTACTGGCCCAAGGATGTAACGCTTGCCACCGAAAAGGATGTAATGGCTTGGAGTGAGCGTGCTATGTGCTTGTGTGCATAGAGTTTTGATAAGTGAAGGTATAGAACATTTCAAGAGGATGACAAAAGAATTTGGTATTATACCTCTGACCCAACATTATGGCCGCATGGTTGACTTATATAGCAGAGCTGGTAGAGTTAAAGAAGCTCAAAATGTGGTGAAATCTATGCTTATGAAATCTGATTGAAATCTATAGCAGAGCTTGGAAGAGCTTGGAAGAGGTTTTCTACCATTGGAAAAGAGCTTGAAGAAGACAATTTGAAGAATGTAATTTGATTTCATGGATCTAGTTATGAAGAATGTAATTTAAGTTGACCATTTAATATAGTCATTTTAGTTTCACTTGGTATTCCTACTTACATTTAGTATAGTCATTGATATTTACCCCCAAGCCGATCAAGTTTTGCCATATATTTGGAGAGAAATTGCATATTTCCTCTCATTGGAAACACATAATATTTCTACTGCATAATTAAAACAAATTGTCGGGCCAAAGATGATAAAGTTCTACAAAATAACTTCAACATTTCAAGAAAACATGATCAAGTCCTTGCAATATTGTTTAGACATAACAAGGATGTCTTCTATCTCATTACATCACATTTTTCTACAAAAGATTACATACATAATTGCACTAATCTAGCTTGATAACTTTTTGATAAACAAGTAGACCCATGCTGCCTCATTTTACATTGAAAGCTCCAACTATTCTTCTTCAAGCAAAAATGGAAGAAACCTTTCTTTCAAAATTTGCAATATTAATATCATCTTCTCATACATCCTTTCTCTCATCAAAAGAGTACATTTATCAGCTCCCTCGATGTGTCTCTAATCTCTCCATCAACCCATTCAAAGTTATCCACAACCCTCTCCTCCCTGTAAATACAAACATTAAAAACAAAAAATTAAGGAAACAAGTAAACAAGAGGATTTAGCATCACAAAAACTTCCTGAGCAGAATCTCATTAGAAGCAGGGGGTATCAACCCGATCCAGATAAAATCAATGCCCAGTCCATACCTCAGATCATAACTAAAGCTTCCAGAGCAGAATCTCACTACAAGCAAGTTATATTCAAGACGTATCCATTAGTCTAACATTTATCCATAATATTTGCACTACATGCAATATTTTCTCTATAACAATACATGCAAAATATATTCCTTAATACAAAATATTTTAACTAATATTGGAGATCCAAGTAACCAGAAAAGTCATATCCTATGTCAAGTCATATTCCTTAATACAAAATATTTTAACTAATATTTGAGATCCTACTAATATTTCTTTTCATGGCTCGGCCTCTTCCCTATCATGATTTATTGGCAGAATTAAGAAAAAAACCTAACTTACAGACTTACACATTGAAACCCCAAGTCAAGTAACTAGTATTTGGAGGCAAAATGCAGTAAAGTAGAGAAGAGAACGAAACAAAAAATGGAAACAGTCTTACAAATACAGCTATATCAGTAACTCTAATACAAGTAGTGCAAGTAAAAAGTAAAGAAAAAAATAGTTCATTAGACACCCAATCACAGATTACACCCAAATAATGTTTGCATTGAAACTAAAAGTGACAGAAGGTTGGGAGTATGAACAAGAAGCTGAAGAACTGAGATAAAGAAGGAAGAATGAAACGGATGTGATCGAGGAAGGTGGGCTGCGATTTGAGAGAAGGGTTTCGATCTGAAGAGAAGGGACAAAGGCGCGAGATATGTGAAGATTTGAAGAGAAGGGTTTCGATTTGAAGAGAAAGTGAATTTTTTAGAAGGAGGATAAGCCCAGAAGATGAACCCTAATCCCTCTTTTGTGAGATTTGAAGAGAAGAGCAATTTGTTTTGTTATCTTTTTGTTATTAATCAAATGTCTAGTCAGATCCTCATCATATGCCACATCATTCAACTTAACAGAGTTATTGCCACATAGGACAAGTTAACAGTGTTAAGTGATGTTTCAAGTCCTTTTTAAAGTTGGGGGATTAACTCCATTAACAGCACAAATTTGAAAGACCAAAAACACGTGTTTGAAACTTGAGGGACTAAAAGCAAAACTGAGTGAAACTTGAAGGACTAAAAGTTATGTTAACCCAGTTTTATATGGTGGAAGAGATTTAATTTGTTAAGTTGATGTGCGGCTATATATATCTTCCTTTCCTTGTATATACTTTTCCTCAACTCCAGTTACAATTATATACTTTACAGGGCCTCAAAAAGTTTCAGTTTTTTTTTTTGTCTTTTCACCACTTTTTCGGTCTATCAATAATGTGTAGGTCAGAAAGCTCTGAGAAGAAGGCAGTGTTAAAGAAAGGGCCATGGTCTCCTGAAGAAGATCAAAAACTCGTTGCTTTCATTGAGCAACACGGCCATAGAAGTTGGCGTGAATTGCCATCCAAAGCTGGTACGTTTATATTATATAGTCATTATAATTGATAAGTTCACATATATATATTAAATTCCGAAGAAGATAAGATATGTGAGTTTTTGGTGAATATATATATATAAAGGACTTGAGAGATGTGGGAGGAGTTGCAGACTGAGGTGGACCAATTACTTAAGACCCGATATTAAGCGTGGAAAGTTCAGCCTGCAAGAAGAGCGAACAGTAATTCAACTTCATGCTTTATTTGGAAACAGGTCTGCAACTTCACCGTTCATCCTCCTAAATGTTTACCCTTTCATGCGCCATTAGTTTAACGATTTTTCATCATCTATTGTTTCATATGTCTCGGGCAGACGCAGACATATAACATATACTTCCTTCCCTCTATTGCTTACTAGCAGCTATAAGATCTAACTCATCCGGTCTAATTAATTACATATAATATATATACATTAAAAAAGATTATTAAGCGGTTCATTTGTCTTCTTTTTCTCCACAAAAGAAATGTCAAAATGATCTCATATTTTGGAATGGGAGGGAGTACTTTGTAGTTCAAAGGAACATTGAATTTTACAAGTGAGATTTTATATGAAGCAATGGAAGTAAGAGTGTCATGGCAAATAAGCCAGCTTTTTTGGAAAATCCTAAAAAAGTAAAAAATAAGTTAATTATACTCCATCCGGTCCTAAATATAAGACCTAATTGACTTTTTTGGAAAATCCTAAAAAAGCAAAAAATAAGTTAATTATAAATCGATTTACCTAATTTTTTCCCTTAGATTAGTTTATTTTACATATAAATTAATGGATAATCCAAAAATATATCAAATGTGTCATGATTTAATAGCCTATTTCGCAAACTTAACATCTCTAAACAAAAGTCAACTAGGTCTTATATTTATGACCGAAGGTAGTTTATAAATTTCATGGTGTAAATAAAATCCAAAGCGACAGATACAAATAAAGAATAAGAAAAACGTTATCAATATTGTTTTCAAATTTGTACATATAACTTGAATCTACTTCAAAATTGCACTAGATGGTCAATGATAGCAACTCAGTTGCCCAAGAGAACGGACAACGACATCAAGAATCATTGGAACGCTCATCTAAAGAAGAGGCTCACCAGAATGGGCATAGACCCTTCCACACACAAACCTATAACCCATGTCCTCCACTCCACAGGCTCCAGTTCATGCTCCAGCTCCAGTGGCCTGATCAGCCACATGGCTCAGTGGGAGAGTGCCCGGCTTGAAGCCGAAAGCAGACCAAGAGAATCTAACCTCCAGCTCGGCTCATCCTCCACCCAACACCCAGCTCGGCTTGCCATCCAAAACATCTCGGCTCAGCCGTCCCTAACACCTAGAGACCAAAACAACACCAAAGTTTATCATGACATGTACGCCTTCATACTCAACACTACAGCTGACCACCGCTACCCTGAAAAGGGAAGGGAAACAATGGAAGATGATGACATTTTGGCTTTGAGGCTATAATTTTAATTTTTATTTCGCTGCTACTGATTTATGATTTTCTTGCCGAGTCGTGTATGCTTAGTTTTTGGGTTATTTATTTTCGGAATATAAATTCTGTTATGTGGATGAATATGTTTCTGAAAAATCTCCTAGAATCATGTTTATTTTATGATCCAGTGAATTGATTATTTATGCTTAATCACATCTTGTGGTGATTTGTTCATATATTATTATTTTATTGTTCATGTAGTATATACTATGAATTGTCATTGTTTTATCTTTCTTTTTTATTTCCTGAGATTATATTTCTCATTCTGTATGTTATGTCTTATGATATTGTATAGCACAATTTAAAATACATGACCAAATATAGTTTTGTTGAACATATTTAATTGGATCCGACCTCGATGGAGCAGATCGTCCTATTGCTAGATCCGATGGCCTTCAAGAGAACAGAAATTTAATAAATCAACAATAATATGTGATTGATGCTGATTGATTTGATTAGAATCAAATCAGCTGACAAATCAACATTAATATGTGATTGATGCTGATTGATTTGATTAGAATCAAATAATTTATTATTGTTGATTGGTGTCATAATAACTGCAATTGTGACGATGACATTTCTACCATTCTTAGTGACACCCAGTAGAGGTGTCCCGTTCATTTGTTAAACACCTCATCCACTGTATTCTGGCTTTCACTCTCACAGTTTTTCTTGAGATGATGATTCGCTGTGGGAATCGAATCCGGGTTCTAGTTACCGATTCTGTGTGAGCTAATTAAATCCTTAAGGATTCTACGGCTTTGTTTTCTCTTATTGTTACAGGAACTCTGTTCGAGTTCGGGTCTGTTTGAGTTCAGGAGGTTCAAAGCTCTGGCTCGTGGACCGGGTAAATTCCTTCAAGTTTAAATGATAAGACTCATTGTAAATAAAACTGAATAAAGTATTTTGTTTTCCAGACTGGGTTTCAAGACATTGCGAGCAATAGCTATAAAACTAGTCTCAATGAGCAAATCTTGAAAAAACAATAAAATAGACTACAAGAACGCCTAAAATGGAGTTTAGACATGAATTGAACGACATATGGTGGTTGGAAGATGAGGTTGCGGAACTGATGGCCAGGTGTTTTATACTATTGGGAAACACAAATAGTCTCACATCGAATATATCAAAGGTGGAATAAGGATCTATATATGAGTTAAGTCTCCACCACATTGACTTAAGCTTTTGTGGTAGAATGACATGAATCATACCATATGTCCTTAGATCTAAAATCCAATATTGTATCAGAGTCATTCAATTAACGGATAAAAAATCACACAAAGCCCCAAAATAATAGAGAGAGAGAGGAAAACTTTGTCATGACATAGTTTATGTCTTTTTCACTGAGCCGCGATACAGTCGCATAAAAACTGCCACATCACTATTTCCCCGAGAAAATTAGGGTTTATTAAAAGGGGCGGAACAGAGGGAACTTACTATTCTTGACTTGTTGGAGAGTAAACTATTTAGGTATGCTAGGGCTAACTTTTTTGTGGGGATTGAGCTAGGGTTTGAAGTTGCAAAGAGATTTGGGCTTCCTTTCTTGGTTTTTCCTCTCCTTCTTCATTCTCTACTCTTGTTCATATTTGTGTTAATGTATATTCTCTTGTATTTTTTGAACATAAGTGGCTAAATACTTTTATTTTAGGATTATTTTGAACCTTTATATGGATAACAATAGATTCCTCCTTTTATTTTGGGATTAATGACATATGTGTTTATTTTACTCTTTACAAAATGCTTCTAAGTGCTTGACTACCATTTATATTTTGAGTTCACTTGATTGATGCTTGAGAGAGTTAGGTTGAGTGTAGAACTTGGGTAAAATAGAATGCAAGAACTTAACTAACAAACGAGCAATGTGATTTTAACAAACAAGCAAGAGAGATAGGGTAAGAATAAAGTTTAAAGGTGGGATGCATTAGTAATATCATCATGCGATTTTACCTAGGTTTAACATAACTTTTGGTCCCTATAGTTTGATCTCATTTTGGTTTTAGTCCCTGTAGTTTCAAATGGGAGGTTTTGGTCCCTCAAGTTTACTCAGTTAATAGCATTAGTCCCTGAAGTTTAAAAAGGACCTGACGTTGTTAAGTTTTGCTGATGTGTCAATTAACACCGTTTGTTTTGCTTAGTTAGCATCTGACTGGACATATAATTTTAATTTTATATTTTAAATTAAAAACAAATCTTCCCCGCCGCCAAGCATACAGATCTCCGTCTACAAGCTCTCTACAGAGACCTTTGACGCCGGCCGCTTCTTCCCAATTGAAGCCTGCGAACATGCTCGCCGGCGACGCCTTCTCACCGCCGCCTCCACGCCCAGCTACTCTAGTCTTCCTCTTCGACCACGCCTAGACTTTCAGGCTTTCTGACGTCTTCCCTGTCTTCCTCACCAACTAGTGAAGGTGGACTTGAGCACAGAAAGTGAGAAGCCCCACAAAGTTGTTGTCGGGGAGCAAGGCAATGGCCTGCCTGAGGGCAGACTTGGCAGAGATCAACGCTTTGGTGATAGAGATTTGTAGCTGAAGATTTTAACCACCCACCCACTTGGTGAAGCTTGATCGAAAATAGGAGAGGCAAGTGAGAGTGAAGTTTTGGTGGCAGGAGGAGTCGTGGAGGTCGGTGAGGTGAGGGGGACGCGGAGGGTGGCGACGAGGGGTTTGGGTGATGATGGAGACGGAGGCAGGGAGGGGTGAAGCATTGGAGGAGGAGAAGTTTTTTTATTAATTTAAAATAGTAAAAAATTAAAATTATATGTCCAGTCAGATGCCAACTAAACAAAACAAACGGTGTTAATTGACACATCAGCAAAAATTAACACCGTCAGGTCCTTTTTAAACCTCAGAGACTAATGTTATTAACTGGGTAAACTTGAGGGACCAAAACCTCTCATTTGAAACTACATGGACTAAAACCAAAATGAGATCAAACTATAGGGACCAAAAGTTATGTTAACCTTTTTAACTAACTTAATTAACATAATTAATCTAATCAATATTATTAGAGATAGGAGGGAGTATATGTCTAAAGATTTGGTTATCAATATGAAAGCGTAACCCAGATGGTTATAAGATAAGACAAGTTTTCATTACAGTCATATGAAGTTCCTTATTGGAACAAAATTAGATTAAATTTACATGGAAGGCCATGATTATTTCTAGTATATTCAAGAATGCACTTTCCTAGCCTTATGCTCACAAAAACTCTTCATTCGGCGCCGATCCCTTTAATATTCAATATCAGAGTTTTTTAAACTATATTTTTATTTAGAGATAAAGAAAGATATATAATTGAATCAGCTTGCACAAATATTGCATTGATTTTTTTTTATTAAAGAAAGATCCTCTGTTATAGTTTTTATAAACTTGATAGTAACTTTTTAGTGTAATTAGTATTGATAATTTTAAATGAAAATATAAACTTAAAGTATTAAAAAAAAAGTGATATTTGTTATATTCACCATCAATATAAATCTACTAATGATCAGATCTTTTTATTAACACACAGATATATATATATAAACACACATCTAATAAAGACTCGTTATTGATCGATAAGGTATAATGGAATTGTGAAATCCATTTGATTGATCCTCGCCATGTAGTGGATTGTGACATGTTTTTAGTATAGTGAAATTCTATATAGGAGGGAAATTAACTTCTAGAAATTTCGTAACCTACATATATGCATTGTGGCCACTGAATGGGACAGGTGAGAAATAAATTATAAAACTGCTAGTGTGTAAAGAAAACATCAATATAACATATAAATGTGCTCCCAACGCTGCGATCCCACTCTATCTGTAGCCGTTATTATTCTTTTGCATTTTTCTGTGCGTAAATTTTTAGCCGTTCGTAAGAGCTGCAACTATTAAATATGTCAAATCGCTCTCTACTTTTTGAGTTCAGTTCTGCCAGATTTTTAAAAATGAACTGCGATTGTATTTAATGAGTTGGAACTATTTTTTTGCCAAGAGATTTCGTGTATGTCATTAATAATCTGTAAAGGTTGGAACTATTCTATCTAAAAAACATTTCGTCTATCCATGTCATGTTATTATTCTCATTTAATGATCTCCCTTCTGTGTATCAAATTTAGTTGGTCGTGGGGTTTGCTATAATGGTTGATCGATAGAAGCAGGTGTGTCGTTGATTTTATTTGTTTTATCTATCTTTCTAGCATTTAGTGTGTGTCATTATATAGAATTGCCCTACCTGCACGTACATTTCCTGTTTTAGGTCCTCTTCAAAAGACTTTCATGCAACTTGGTTTGGCTCGTTATGGATATGGATTCTCTCCGTTCCGGAACTCTGGCTAATGTTTATGCTGGCCTCCTTTCCTTCCGCCTGATCGTGAAAGTAAATAATTCTTTCTCTGTTGAGAAGGTAATCTATGTTAGTGGACAAAATGGTGAATGTCCTCAAATCCGTCGAGGTGAAGTAGGTCATTATTTTTTTCTCATGCAGCAGAAAAAAGGGATGGATTTCCTAAGGTTCTCGAAAGTTCTGCTGGTTAAAATTGAATAGTTTTACCAGGTACACCCATCTTCAAGTGTCAGCATTCCCATTAGTATGCTGTATGTGAGGAAATGGATATTGAATTGGTATCATCTTGGATTGGGGTACCATTTTGATTTAATGGGGATTAATCTTTAGTCTTTTTTGAAATGTACATTTATTGGACCATCTTATTCACGCATGAAACCAAGTTGATCTTTATATGTCATTTTCTTAACTGTTGTAAATAAAAGTGTTCCTTATTTGTGACATTTATGTAAATTTTTCTAAGGGTATTGTGTCGATGAATAAAGCTGTTATGTTGATGTTTCGCTGTTTTGTTGTTAATGAAGTTTGGATTTTGTAATACTTGTGTCTAGTAAGTCTTTGGAATCTGTTGCTAGACTGTGAGCTTATTTCTTCATCAACCCTAATTTGTTTAGAGTATATATAGTGCTTAGTAGATTGTAAAAAAACTCGTAACGAAATGTTGCTAAGTTTAGTGGGTTGTTACAATATGAAATCACTATGGATAGGGAATATCATTGGGAGTTTTGCCTTTTGCTTTTTATTTCATTTGATAATGTCATGGATTGTATACATAAGTGTTATGAAAATTGTAGATTTGGTTAGAAAAAGTAGGCTCCACTTTTTCATGTGATTATATTTTTTTTTACATTTATTGAAGAAGTATCTATTGTGGAGTTCATATGAATCAAAGGGTTATGAATTGAATGTACATATTAAATTGAAATTCATTTAATCAAAGTATCAAATAAATATTAATTGCCATTTTCTAATAACTCAACCCAATAAATACTTTCTGTATTTAGTTTTTAATTTTATAAGAAGCAATTCTCAGCTCAATAAGCTTCATGTATTTTTTGATCCCACAGTTTTTCAATGACTAGTTAATTTGAATTATGGTCTTTATTTTTTTACATGTGTTTTTAAGATACCTTAGTCATGTACGTATTCCTCCGGTTCTTATTATAAGTCACCAACAACCTTTAAATTTTGGTCCTTAATATAAGTCACCAACTTCTATTAACTAACTCATTTATTAAAATTTTCCCAATATACCCTTATCATTGGAAAATGAACATTGAAAGATGAGAAGAGAGAGAAGATGAAAAAGACACTTGTATACTCATAAATATAGATGATTAATGAAGAAAGAGAAAATGTAGTGGGCCACAGTGATAGTGAGAGGAGCAAAAACAGAAAAGATAAAAAAAAAGACAAATTTAATGATGTAACTTCCATTAACCTTCATTCCTTGGTATGTGCAATTTAGGCGGTTGATGACTTTTAAATAGGACCAGAGGGAGTAGTTCTAACTGAGCGAATGGAGTTGCTTCTTGTGTAATTGTTTTCGAGAAAAATAATTTCTAAAAGAATGAGATGTACGTTTTCCAAGCGAAAAATGAGGAGAGCACATCTTTTTTAAGAAAATGAAAATATGTGTGCTGTCAGTAGAGCTTATTATAAGGTGAACGTGCTCTTAATCAAATTAAGGGATTTATATGTGTATTAAATTTTCTTCTAAACGGGTTAGACATCTGGTCCGAGAGAGTTAATGTTTCTCTATACCTAATGCTAAGGATCGAACCCAGATAATTGGTTAAGGGTGAATAAGTCATTTCCACTCAACCACACATCTCATGTTGATTTTCCTACCTCTCTTCATATACAAAGGAGACAAGTGTATACAAAGCGCCCCATTTGGACCGTCCTTAATGATATAAATTAAACATTTAGCTTATAAGGACACACATTAATTACAGTTGCTATGTTTCAACTAGTGATTCATCTTACGTAAAAGTATTTATTACTTAATGTCACGTCAATTTATTTGCAGTATGATTGGTAAGAATTTATGATGGTTTCTTAATTCTGGGAGGTTCCACATCAATTTTTTAAAATAATTTAACATATAAGTAAACTGGAACATTCTTTTATAATTGGGATTTCTCGTTTTTTCCTATAAAAGTTATAAAAGTTTGGGCAAATGTGCAAAAATGATATTAAATTTTACTCAAAATTGCATTTCTAATACTTAAAGTTTCGCAATGTGCAAAAAGAGTACCAACTTGTGGTTCAGGTGCAAATATAGTATTTTCACTTGAGGGAAATAAAATTTAGATATGAAAAGATTCTTATGTCATATTTGCATCAGGAGGAATGAAGACATAAGAGTTTTTTCATATCTAAATTCTATTTACTTCAAGTGGAAATACCATATTTACACCTGAACTCCAAATTGGTACTATTTTTGCATATCGTGAAACTTTAGTATTAGAAACACAAAATTTAGGTAAAGTTTAGTATCATTTTGCACCTTCGCCCTAAAAGTCTTAAGGGTTACATGAAGAACAAGTGAAAATTTTGAGGTCCTCCCACGTTGTTTTAGGAAAAAACTAGCGTGGAATTTGCTGTAGATATGATTTTATATTAAAAATTATTGACCTTACATATAGATTCTCAAGGAGTTTGTATTTCTGAATACCCAGAAAATTAAATGAGATGATGACATTCATTATCAAAGTCGGGATCTAACGGAGCTTGTGCTAAAAAGCTCCACGTGAGTGGATGATCACAATGAAGACCTCTAAGCTCACCAGTAATCGCTTAGAGGTCCATCTTGCAGTGCTGCTCTCTTTTGTTACTTCATGTGATTTAATGGTTTGTTTGGTTTGTTTCAATTCTTAACTATATATGCTTTTGTTTTACTACTTTGGACACTGGTTTAGACAATTTCCTCTATCTGCACAAGTTTCAATATATATGTTATGTAAAATCTTTCAGTTCTTGAGCATGACATCTTTGGTACATTATTGTAACACCCCAGAATATTTCAATATAACCGTTGTCGTATAAACGTTGTGAGGCTTTGAGTTTCTCTTAACTCTCGTAGTGGCGTATCTCTCTGTTTCCAAACACAAACTACTTTTGGAAGGTCTTTGACTATTAGAATCGCTTCACTGATTCTATATGGCAATCTACATGTTGTTGCACGGAAAGAGTTTGACGTTGTCTCTCTACTATATGTTTTAATTCTCAGATTTTGGTTTCATTCTAGGTATGTTTTATATGCTTTGGATATTAGTAAACCTTTGTAATAGTTAAATGTTATTTAATGTCATTTTGCCTTTTATAAAAAAAAAATACCCAGAAAATGGGTGACATGAAACATATAGAAGATATTTGCATTAATGATACACCAACTTCTTTTATGCCACGACTTTTATCATAAAGATAATGAAAGCATTATTTAATAAGTTAAACAACTTATCATAAAGATGAATGCCACGGCTTATATGTTTGTCATGAGTGCCCTTATTTCTAAGCAATGCCAACGGAAACCTGCAAAATTACATAAATATAGGTTAAAAACGTGTTCTCTCTTGAATGTGCCCCAGTATGAGTAAATATATCATAAAAAAGTAGTGTTCAATTCATGCATATTTATTATTTTTAATTACTTTCAACATATTTTCAAAAACCATGTAATTCAATCAAAAAGATTTTCAGTGCAAAAAAATCAAAAAGATTTTATAACAAGGCTTGGAGTAAACAAGACATCTATAACAAATTATTTCCTTCACCACACAAGTTGCGTACCAAAAAGTCAAAAACTAACACATGCGGAACAATATCATCCTAGGGAGTAAAAGAGAAAATAATACATGCAAAAAACCTTTACTACACGCACATTTGGGAAACTATCAATAAAAGGCCGAAGCTATTACAAAGGAAAAGAATTTTTAAACAAAATTTATCTTAATATGCATGTCTTTTAATTGGAGAGCAGATCTTTAGTTATACAACAGGTGAGTAATATTTTTGCACCCTATATGATCTGCACAATAGAATTCCAACCTTCCTTAAGTCCCATAAGATGTGACAGAAAACACAATTTTTCAACACCACTTCGACGGTCTCATTGATTATCTGTAACAGCTTCAGCATGAGACATGTTTTTGAACTTATTTGTTACAACTTATAATGACATGTTTTGATCATAATAATTAACGTATTTTTTTGTCTGAAATAATTAACGTATTGAAAGCTCACAAATTTAAATATTTTCCATGAATAACTGCCAAAAACACGAATTGAAGAATAATTCAAGGATAAATTAGTTCGGTTAGATCATCTCATATTTAATTGTGAAGACCCAATTTTGATACATAACTATTTGCCAAGTGATTGGACCGAATTTTATATGTTTAAGCATGTGCAATTGAGCTTAATTAGTGTGATTTAATTGTTATATTTGATCATTATTGGTGAATTATTATGCACATGCTTATATGTGGTTAAGTGGAAAATTCTAGCTTAATTACTTGCACTTTAAGTAACCAAGGGTATTTTGGTCATTTTGACTATGTGGTGCATTTTTATTTGTAGGGGGGTCCCACGTGGGCCCTACATACCCTTGGGAGAGCTTTGGTGACAAGGAATGAGCTACGGAGGCAAGGGAAAAGCATAAAGTTAAAGATTACCATTTTTAGTAAAAAGGAGGAAAAGGCATTTTGGAGGCATCTTACTAAAAGAAGCAAAATTGGTTCCAAATTCAAATTCAAATTGGGAGCTTCAAAGAGGGCAAAATTGGACTTGAATGAAAGCATTTGAAGAGGAGAATAAGAGGAGAAAGCATGTGACAAGTGGAGGCATTCACACATTTTCCCCTACATTTCCAAAAATACCCTTCCTTCCTCTTACTACCCTAATTTGGCCAAAACCCATACATACACCTAAAAATGGCCGAATTATTACCCATTTTTGACAGCTCATCAAGACCCAAATGAAGCTCATTAACTCACCTAAACACCTCTCATAAATATCTTTTAGCTTCATTAGCCATTTACCATATTCCATACTTCACTTTCTCTCATAAAAACCCATTTTCTCTCTTCTCTATCTTCTCATTTCGTGATTCATCATCATCCATGGCATCTTCACGAAACTTCCTCCACTCTCCCATCCACATGAGTGGCTAGATCATCCTCTCCTTCCTTCAAGTCAAGATTTGTGCAATGTGCTTAATGGATTTCGGCCTTGTGTGAGAATTTTCATCTTTAGGTTTTCAAGTTTGTATTCTTTGTAGTTCTCTTATGTCTAAGCCTTTAGGCATGTTAGGACTAGGATTCCATGTGGAGATTTCCATGTGGAGTTCATTTAACCTTCAAACTTGTAACCTAATTCCTAGATCTTGATTTTCATGTATATTAGGCTAATACATTTTGTAGCTTTATGAGAACAATTATATGTGATTACATTGTGGTTGTTTCTTAAAGTGAATCATATAATTAGAATCTAGATTTAGGTTCTATGTTGCCTATGAAAATGCATGAAGGTTAAGCTAGGTTTTCTTGATTAATTAGTTTAAATTAGCTTAAGTTTCTTAGATTTAAGAAACTTAGGCCGATTTAAGCTAGTTACATTAAGAGGAAATTGTCACATGAGGCCTATCAATCAAGTTTGCACAATTGAGGCTTGAAGGAGGAGATTCTCTACTCTTAATTACATCTCCTTTCAATTCAGTTTTGTTGTTACTTTTGTTCTCTTAATTGTTTTTAGTAATTGTTAACCAACACTCTCAACATCCTTGTTAATTTGTATTAATTTGACCTAATAAGCAAGTGAATTAACCAAATTGTGAAGTGACCTAGGACTTGCTACTTGCTATTGTAGTTAATTCTAGTTTTTATTTGATAATTCTTTTAGGCGACAAAAAGAGTTAATCACCAAGGAATTAAAATAGTACATAACTATTGAAAAGGTCATAAATGATCTTCAATTCTTGAGCATGAGATTAAAAATGATATTTTGCTAATATGACAATAAAATTATACATGGAAAGCCCAAAATGTCCTTATAAAAATAAAACTAAACACATCTTCCCACCACCCTTGCAACTTCAAACTCTGATGATGTGTGGTTGAGGAGGGGAGATTCGAAGAGGAGTTGATGATGTGTGGTGGTGGCCACCCTTGTACGTAGACAACTTCTTATAAGGACAACTACTTATACGGGCATTTTAGCCAGGCACAACTGTCATTGTGTTTAATTTTATTTTTTTATAAGGGCATTTTAGACTTTTCAAAGGTAATCTTATTGTCATATTAATGAAATATCATTTTGGATCTCATGCCCAAGAGTTGAGGATCACTTGTGACATTTTCAATAGTTATGTACTATTTTTGTTCCTTGACCAGTTGTTATGTATCAAAATTGGGCCATCACTCGTTATTTAAAAATTTGGAACTTTATAATTAAACGAAAGTATCGTTTGTTGTGATTTTTTAGGCATGATATTACATTAAATTATCATTGAAGAATAATTCATAAATCATTTTTCCTTGGGTTAAGGTGCATTTTTAGTACTGTAGAATATAGCAAAGTGCACCTAACATAATACACAATATTGTGGTCCATTTGTGGTGACCAAGAATTATTTTCGTGGCTTATTTAGTAACGACGTTAAATAAGTTAAGTTTGACCGTTATGTGTCAAATTTTGACCATTAAATTGTGGGTAAAGGAGCATTTTCAGTACTCTAGAATATAGAAGGAGCACCAAACATAATATACAATATTTTGGTCCATTTGTGATAACTAAGAATTATTTTCATTGCTTATCTAGTAATTCGTTAGCTAAAACTCACTTTTGTAAAATAAAATCTAATTTGACATAATGATGTAATATATGTATATTGAAATGACAATTTAACGAACATTATTTTAAGTTTATAACTATGTAATCAGTTAGAAGTAACTCTTCTTCTATTACAACATAAGGTCATTAATTTGGGTCAAGCTAGTATGACCAACCCGTTTTAATTTGTGTCGAGCCAGTATGACCAACCCGTTTTAACTCAGTAAGGCCAACCTGTTTAGTTTATGATTCTTTGCTTACATTTTTTATATATGTAAAATACTAATGACTTATTAGTTTATACATGCATGATACTAGGATAGTCTATGGATCTTTATAACTTTGTAGTGTTTAATTATTTGACACTTTGAATAAATTGTGACTTAGTTGTTTATGGTGTTTAAATATTGTATATTATGTTTGGTGCTTCTTCTATATATTCTAGAGTACTGAAAATGCTCCTTTACCCACAATTTAACGGTCAAAATTTGACACATAACGGTCAAACTTAACTTATTTAACGTCGTTACTAAATAAGCCACGAAAATAATTCTTGGTTACCACAAATAGACCACAATATTGTGTATTATGTTAGGTGCACTTTGCTATATTCTACAGTACTAAAAATGCACCTTAACCCTTTTTCCTTAATTTATCATTTGTTCATAAATCATTTTACATTAAAGTATCATTTGCTTAATTTTTGATATATATGTGTTGAGGAGCTCACCATCCCTTTCTAGTAATGTGAGTAGGAACAAATGGACAAGAATAGGTACATCAAAAGAATGGAAGCAATAAACAAAAGAAGAGAAAAGGGAAGAAAATGTTCGCTGGAAGTTAGCCCTCAGCGAACAAACCGCGAATCTGCCCCAAAATGCACCCATTCTGCCAATTTCTTCGCTGGAGGTTCGCATTTCGCGAACGAACAGCAAACCTGCCAAAAAGTGGTTCGCTGGACATTGGCCCTCAGCGAACGAACAACGAACCTGCGAACAAAAATGAAACTCTGCGTTTTACATTGTTTCCACTCGAAATTTAGGGTTTAAAGAGGGCAAAACAGAGGGAGCTGGCATTCTTCACTTCTTGGGCATCCTTGGGGCCTTGTGGGTGTGCTAGGACATGGATCTTGGTGGAGATTGAGTTGGGGTTTGAAGTTTTGAAGAGATTTGGGCTTCACATCTTGGTTCTTCTTCTCCATTCTCCTTCCCTTACTTTTGTTCAATGTTTATGATTATTATTGTATCTTTTCCTTTGAGTTTTTTGAACATGAGTAGCTAAACACTTTGTATTAGGATTATTTTGAACCCTTGTATGGATTAACTCTTGATTATTCTTCTCCTTTTGTGATTAATGTTATATATATGTTTATTTCACTCTAGCCCTAATGCCTCTAAATGCTTGATCACCATTAAGTTGTTTTGTTCATTTGACTTATGACTTGAGAGAGCTAGGTTAAGTGTAGAACTTGAGTAAAATAGTGTGAGAACTTGAAGTTTGCATGACAAATGAATGATTTTGTTAATAAGATAGACATATACTTATTATCCTCACAGAGCCACATTAGGGTTGAAACTTAGCAATTGGGTTTTATTAATTGTGACAAGAGATTGCATGATTAATGGAATTAAACACTTGTTCTTGACTCGACGGAGCGTTTACAAGTATTTTAAAACCCTAGGTTAACACATATATTGTCATTAAAAGCAATTGTGAGAGGAGACCATTTTAAGGTTAGGAAATACAAGGGGGATAAATAATCTTAAGTCTCAATTTATCCTTGAAGTTCGAGAATCACTTGTTTATAATTTTTCTTATTTTTTTTATATAGTTACCCTTCACTCTTGACATTTGGATCACTCAAATTGAGCAAGAGTGCCATAATCTCTACTTGACCGAGTTTTGGAACCAAATCCTCGTGGGAACGATACTCAACTTATCACTTTATTACTTGGCGCGACCCGTGCACTTGCGGAGCGAACAAGTTTTTGTTCTCGCTGGCCTCCTCCATTAAAATCAAATCATTAGTTAATAAAATAATGTTATTTAATCACATTAAAAACAAAGGACAATTAACTACATAACATCTCATCGCATAAGACTACAAAAGGTCTGCTTCCCCGGGTGAGTTTTACATCCTGATGAAATCAGATATTAACACCACGCGCTGCTTTGGCCCTTCCAAAGGGTCCAGCCTTCCACCCGACATATGTCCTCCACTCGGATGGATCAACGCCGTCAGTAACATCCTTTAGAAGCTCAGCTAAAGGTCTAGACCCTAATCGGTCCCTTGTAACATCCTGAAATTTTAATTCTAATAGTTAAATAATTAATATATAATATTCATTGTATAGAATATAAAATATAGAAAATTATAGTGTTTTAGGTAGTTGAGATTTTGTAGGAATATTGTTAATTATTAATATTTAAATAGATATGTAGAATAAGAATTCGGTCAACAAAAAAGGGGATTAGATTCAATAAAATAATAAAATAAAAATAATTAAATGCATGATTGTAGGAATAATTATGAAATAGATATTTTTACATATATCATAAGATAAACATTAAATAATATAAAATAAATATAAATAAATGGCTATGTAAATAATGATTCAATTGAGCAAAGAGGTTGAAATATTCAAAACAAACTCACGCAAGGTATGACATAAAGAGTCAATATACATAATAAATATAATCTAAATAAATATTAAAAAAAATTGGGTTAAGGTGCATTTTTAGTACTCTAGAATATAGCAATGTGCATCCAACATAATATACAATATTGTGGTCCATTTGTGATAACCAAGAATTATTTTCGTTGCTTATTTAGTAACGACGTCAAATAAGTCAAGTTTGACTGTTATGTGTCAAATTTTGACCATTAAATTGTGGGGTAAAAGAGCATTTTTAGTACTCTAGAATATATAAGGAGCACCAATCATAATATACAATATTTTTGTCCATTTGTGGTAACCAAGAATTATTTTTATTGATTATCTAGTAATCCGTTAGCTAAAACTAACTTTTGTAAGATAAAATCTGATGTGACATAATGATGTAACATATTATGTATGTTGAAATGACAATTTAAAGAACATTTATTTTAAGTTTATAACCATGTAATAAGATAGAAGTAGCTCTTCTATTACATCATAGAGTCATTAATTCGGTTGAGCCAGTATAGCCAACCTGTTTTAACTTTGAATGGTCAGCCTGTTTAGTTTATAATTCTTTGCTTACTTTTTTATACATGTAAAATACTAATGACTTATTTGTTCATACATGCATGATACTAGGATAGTCTATGGATCTTTATAACTTTGTGGTGTTTAATTATATGATACTTTGAATAATATTGTGATTTATTTGTTTATGGTGTTTAAATATTGTATATTATGTTTGGTGCTCCTCATCATATTCTAGAGCAGTAAAAATGCTCCTTTACAGTTTTACCCGACCATTTAACGGTCAAAATTTGACACCTAACGGTCAAACTTGAATTTTTTAACATCATTACTAAATAAGCAACGAAAATAATTCTTCGTTATCACAAATGGACCACAATATTGTATATTATGTTGGATGCACTTTGCTATATTCTAGAGTACTAAAAATGCACTTAAACCCAAAAAAATTGAATTAGCCTAACAAAAAGGCAAATTAGAATTCGAGAGGATTAGGATTTCTTATTTTTCGTAGCTTCTTCGGAGTAGACGTGTGAAATCGAGGTAACCAGTGTTGATTTACGTTATATAAGATTTTCTAACTATATATCTTTTGATAGTATAAAATTTGATTTGTGAAATTCTATTTTGATTGTATGAAACTCCAATGAAGTGGGAAGTATCTTAACCTGTTTTCTATTATAAAACTCGTATGTACATGTGTATTTTGTAACGTTTATAATTACGATTATTTTTTATGACTATTGTTGTGACGGAGATTTTGGGTGGGTTGTGGAGAATTTTGTTTGGAAGCTCGCGTGGCAAGCCTCTACTACTGATCCTAGTAGTTGGCACCTTGTCAGGCCCATTCTCTATTCCTTTCCCCCGATCAGGGTTTGGAAATAGGCGCTTGGGTAAGGGACCTCTTGAGCCTAGGCCCAGGTGGGAGGTAAGAGAGGGGACCGACACCTGAAGTGAGTGGTATAACATAAGTGGGATTATACAGCATGAATGGTTCGGATCCACGTCTGGGAGTTATACGGAGGAGATCGGTTGGGGGTTATAAAAATATTTGGAATTATTTTGGTTTGGAAATTTCTCTGTTAATGAAAGTGTTTGAAAATGTTTTGTTTCGGAAATTTCTATGTTAAATTTATAAATCACTGCTTCATTGGCTTATGATCCATTCTTGTATATTTTGTAAAGTGATATTGATTACAAGGGGTTACTGACCCCAAGTATACTTTTGTTTGTTGTATTACTATTTGTTTTAGGTGATTAATACTGTAGATGTGATCGCGAAGGGAAGGAGCCAAAGTTTTAGTTCTCCAAACGGTGTTATGTCGCAGGATTAATTATGTTGCCGCATTAGTTGCATGTTTTTTTTGTTCATTTCTAGTTTGATTACTCATTTGTTATTTTGATTTTATTTTTGTTATAAAAACTTTTAAATGATGTTTTCATCAAATTTTTGGATTCGTTATTTCCCGTTTATAAATTGATTTATTTTGATGTTGTTATTGATGATTTATTTTATTTATTAGAAAAATTTTTTAAATTGAATTTCGTCGCCATTTATGAAACCTGTGACGGGCCCGTGGGTTAGGATTTGTCCCATTGTGTGTTTGTGTCATGGGGAGCGTCTTATTTTTCTTGTTTTTGTGAGGAAAATATGTTTTCAAAACCGGGATTTTACATCCCTGTTGTTGAAGAGCTTGTTCTTGTGCTCCTTCCACTCGTCCCTGATCTTGCTGATGGCATATTTCGGTAGATCACCTGTCGCCCAAAACTTTGCCTACAATATATAAACAATATTAAAATTTATTTAAAAACTGTGATTATAACATGACAATTAAAATTTGAGTAACGAACTATATAAGAAGGATAATGAATCCAATTTGCTCTTCAAGTAACTATCGTGGACCACTGGGCACCATAAATTAACAACAGGCCCTAATATGCCCTTCAAGTAACTAAAGTGGTCAAAATTTACCCTTCAAGTAACTAAAGTGGATCAACCCCATATATTATTCTTATTTATATTTTGGTCCCTATAATTTGCTTCAATTTTCATTTAATCCCTGTATTTTAAAACAAAAGGTTTAGCCCTCAAATTTGATTCTATTAGCATAGCCTGTTGTTAATTTAGGGTGTCCAGTAGTCCATGGTGGTTACTTGAAGGGCAAATTAGAGACATTAGCCATATGAGAATTATAAAAAATACTACCTCCGGTCCTAAATATAGGACCTAATTGACTTTTTTTGGAGAGATTAAGGTTGCGAAATAGGTTATTAAATGATGACATATTTGATATATTTTTAGATTATCCATTAGTTGATAGGTAAAATAAACTAGTTTAAGGGAAAAAAATTAGGCAAATCAATTTATAATTAACTTATTTTGCTTTTTAAGGATTTTCTAGAAAAAGTCAATTAGGTCTTATATTTAGGACCGGAGGGAGTAATTAATAACTAATAAATTTTTTATTACCTTAACCGCTTCTCAGGCGGCAATCTAAAGGGAGTAGGGGACTAGTCTCGAATAAGTAAGGGTCAATTGGGAATCGACGGGTCTAATTCCCGATGTTGATGCAGAAGCAGTTAAACAGGCAACCTGTGTCTTTGATTGGTTGCCCTGTCCTGCAGAAAAAAAAAGCAGCTCCACCTTATCATTGGGCGGTAGATAATGCGTCATATTAGCCATCAGTTTCCTCGTGGTGACCACCCCACTAGTACATGTATTTTTAGTACCACGAGAAATGTAATAAATATATAATAAACTATATACTAAATATACTAATTGAATATATAATAAATAAACTATATACTAAATATACTAATTAAATATTGATAAATAAACTATATACTAAATATGTAATATGTAATAAATAAATATTACTTACTTCTCACTATCACTAAACTTCCACTGCTTGACGACCTCCACCCTCGTCGCAGCTGTAGTTTAGGCTGGACATGACCATAAGCTCCTCCCCCATCCCGACAACCTCCCTGCTCCTCCTCCTCCTCCTCCTCCAACCGATCATTATCGTCATCCCCCAACCTCTCTTGATCCTCCGGCCTCTCTGCCCCCTGCCCCTGACGGTCGGCATTGGACCCTTCTCCTAGTATTACTCTCCCCTCGGCATCGACAGTGTAGTCCATCTCCAACAATGCATCTAAAAGATAGTCGTCACTGACACGAGCTGACACCCTTATATTAGTGCTGAGCATAATGATCTCGTCCTCCCGCTGAAACTCCTCATCTTGTACAAGCCGGGCCTCGTCATAATGAAGGGTATGATTCGCTAAGGCATCAACCACTTCCATATGTCGTCTCTCCTTTTCTTTGAACTCTTGCGTCGCTGCTCTTCACTCAGATTGATTGCGCGCTTCCCGCGACCATTCATGTCAGATTGACTATTGTGTGTGTGTGTGTGAAGGTATAAATTTCTTTTCTTCTGTGGGCCCTACGGTTTCACTGTTTGCGTGGAAATAAAGAGGCGGCAGTTCGTTTATATACTCAACCGCGTGCCGGCAGTTATATGCGTTTCGGCGGATATAACCACCGGCACGCGTAATAAATGCGGTTAAAATTCCCAACCGCCTACGCGTTGCGGCGTATCGTGGCAACATACGCCGCAACGCGAATATATTTTGTGTTTCAAAAAAATGTATGCTTTGCGGCGTATCGTGGCAACATACGCCGCAAAGCGAATTTAATTTGTTTTAAAAAAATTGATACACGTGCCGACGGATTCATTTACGCCAGTACGTTTTTTTAAAGTCCTCTGTTTTTAAAAAAAATATATATATTTTCGTTTTGGAAAAAATGATTTATTTGCGTTCTGGCGGAAACAGTACCGCCGACAAGTTAATTTCCATTTTAATATTTTATCTTTTGTTTTAATTGGTTTTACGTGCCAGCAGTTATTTTTACGCCGGCACGTGGAAAAAACCAAAAAAAAAATTGACCAAGTAACGTGGCCACGTATGCTAAATAACCACCAGAACGCGAACTTATTTCGGCGGATTTCCGAGAACCGCCAGAATGCGTATGCGGCTAATTCCCATTTCTTTTGTAGTGTAATCATTCAAAATAGCAACATCAAATATTCTTTGTTGTTTTAATTCAATTCAGGAATTCAAAGAAAGATCACTACCATACATTCAAACTAAAAACTCTATCATTTCATGGGTTACTATTTTAGATATTATCACTAATAACTCAATTTCATATAACCATAGCATTCATCATCATCACACATGAAATGTCGCGCAAAATGAAGTGTGACATATTTTTTTTTAAAACAATGTACACGTTTTGTCGCGGATAATCATTTAAACTCCTCCACAAGTTAAGGAATACATGTTACATCCTCTAATACTTGTTTTTACATCATCTATTATAATTCTAACTCTATTATTTTATCATCTAATACTACTTTTTTTTTTCATTTTTTCCTCTCTATGTGTTTTTCAACTCGTTGTAACCTATTTTTCTGCAACTAATACTATTTTTCATTTTTTCTCTATTCTTCCTAATTCAAAAATTCTCTTTATCCCTTATTTGTCCAAAGCTTCCTCAAGAAGATTGTAAACCTATTTTTAATCAAATATACGTAGCATATAATAAAAATTGAGAAGGGAAATAAGTTGTTGCGCATGCGCGACAAAAATGCGTGACACACGTTTGTTACGGCTCTGGAAATCGAGCATGCAAAAAAAGCGACATACCCCTTTGTCGCATTTTTAAACGCGACTAGATCCCAAAAACATGTGTGTGACTAGCCCCTGTTTTTCTTGTAGTGTTATGATATACACTTAAAAATACTTCCAATTGAATCATAAAGCTTCTCAAATAAGATTTTACTGAAATATGAATCTTATTTATTTTAGAACTCTTTGATACCAACTTAGTCCCATAAAAATCATTATAGAAATGAAACACCACCAATTCTTCCTTTTCTTTTTCAAAATCTTTGAACCAACTCAAGCAAAAGGATAGAACAAAGATTCTAAGTAAATAATTTGTCAAAGTAAAGAAATTATAATTTGTACACATTAATTGCATTCAAATTAACCATCATTCCTACTTTTCCTCCATAGAATCAAACGAAACAAAAACCAACAATGAGGAACCCAAATACGAGATTTGATTTATCACACTTCACACACTATTTGAAACATCTCTTCCAAAGGAATCAAATCAGGCAAAACTTAAACCTTTTAATCATTTGGGTGAAACCAACTTTTAATCCCTATAGTTACCCCCAATTTGGGTATTGATCCCTATAGTTTCAAAGTTGAGGCCTCTGGTTAATAAAGTTAGTCCCTACAGTTTTAAAACGACTAAAATATGACATTAACAGTGTTAAACATGTTTATGTGGCGTTAACTCCGTTAGTTTTGCCTATGTGGCTGGTGACTGGATTTAATTGCATGGAAAAATAATCCAAGGTTGAAAAGATCAATTATATATATTTCAAACAAATTTTCAGTTTTCTTCTAATGTAACTTTCTAAAAAAACTGTACTCTTCAGATAGCTTATATTTTTTAAAAAACATTTTGCTTCGAACAGTTGTTTTAAAGAACAATTTTATAAAACCTTTCAGAACTGATTAAAAAGACACCTACCATTTGTAATCAAAAAATGCAAAAGAAAACCAATGGGTAGTTGGTTGAGCTGGTAAATGTGTTACAGCCCCTTTAAGGATGAGAATGCGTCTTCGAATCCTGGGAGGCGTTTGGAAAGAAACAACTTAGCCTATATGTGGGCAACACTCCTACCCTCGAGTCCAGATTAACCAAAAAAATTGTAAAAGAAAACAGTAAAAAAATATAAGCCCACGATCTCAAGCTTTTACCACCTTCCATTTTGTCTCTCCTCGTGTTAATCATTCATTAATTTTTCCCAACTTCAATATCTGCTAATCAAAGGTTAGCATGGTAATACTTCACTTCTGACATTTTAAGAGTGACATTGCCCCCTGCTCATTCAATTATTCAGTTATTCGGTTTGGTTTTCGGTAAAAATAGAAATAATCAAATAGAGAAAATTTATAAAAATTAAAATCAAATATACCAAAATATTTTGCTCCTGTCCGGTTAATTATTATTTATCAAATATGTTTTTTATTTTAAATAAAAATATTAAATGCATTTTAAGTTGAATAACATCTATCAAATATATTATTAATCCCAAAAATTATATGATAATGTAATATATATATTATAATATCCAATATTAATCATATAAAAATCAATATTTATATTAAATATAAATACATTATATATAGTTATTGCAAATTATTTTTTTCCATAATTGAACTGAAAACTGAAAACCAAAATTTTAAAGAATAACCGAATATAACTAGCAAGTGGGTGGAATGAATGCCATTTATCTCATTATAAAATTTTCATTCTTATACTATGTTAAATACATTATTGTTTTTAGCGAAAATTATGTTATCCAATCATAAAAAAATATCATGGAACGAACTGATCGCTGATCACATGCACGCGCCGGTTGAAAATTTAAAAATGAGGTACGTATTGTACAACTCCTTATATCCAGAAATTAATATTAAGGTCCGGCCAGAAATTAATTAAATCATCATGTTTGATCATCTACATAAAAGCTTCCCTCTCTCGATCGTTTTCTATAACCTGCAGCAATCTCTTCCTTTCCTTGTTTATACTTTTCCCCAACCCCAGTTATAATTACACTTTACAAGACTTCAAAAAGTTTCAGTTTTTTTGGCCTTTTCACCACTTTTACGGTTGATCAATAATGTGTAGGTCAGAAAGCTCTGAGAAGAAGGCAGTGTTAAAGAAAGGGCCATGGTCTCCTGAAGAAGATCAAAAACTCGTTGCTTTCATTGAGCAACACGGCCATAGAAGTTGGCGTGAATTGCCATCCAAAGCTGGTACGTTTATATTATATAGTGATTATAATTGATAAGTTCACATATATCAAATTCCGAAGAAGATAAGATATGTGAGTTTTGGTGAATATATATATGAAGGACTTGAGAGATGTGGGAGGAGTTGCAGACTGAGGTGGACCAATTACTTAAGACCCGATATTAAGCGTGGAAAGTTCAGCCTGCAAGAAGAGCGAACCATAATTCAACTTCATGCTTTATTTGGAAACAGGTCTGCAACTTCACCGTTCATCCTCCTAAATTTTAACCCTTTCATGCGTCATGAGTTTAACGTTTTTTCATCATCTATTGTTTCATATGTCTCAGGCAGACGCAGACATATAACATATACTTCCTTCCCTCTATTGCTTACTGGCTATAAGCTCTAACTCATCCGGTTCTAATTAATTACATATAATATATATACATTAAAAAAGATTATTAAGCGGTTCATTTGTCTTCTTTTTCTCCACAAAAGAAATGTCAAAATGATCTCATATTTTGGAATGGGAAGGAGTACTTTGTAGTTCAAAGGAACATTGAATTTTACAAGTGAGATTTTATATGAAGAAATGGAAGTCAGAGTGTCATGGCAAATAAGCCAGCTTTTTTGGAAAATCCTAAAAAAGTAAAAAATAAGTTAATTATACTCCCTCCGGTCCTAAATATAAGACCTAATTGACTTTTTTGGAAAATCCTAAAAAAGCAAAAAATAAGTTAATTATAAATCGATTTACCTATTTTTTCCCTTAGATTAGTTTATTTTAACTATAAATTAATGGATAATCTAAAAATATATCAAATGTGTCATGATTTAATAGCCTATTTAGCAAACTTAACATCTCTAAAAAAAAGTCAACTAGGTCTTATATTTAGGAACGAAGGTAGTACTACCTCTGGTCCTAAATATAAGACCTAGATAACTTTTTTTTGGAAAGATTAAGGTTGCAAAATAGGTTATTAAATCATGACATATTTGATATCTTTTTAGATTATCCATTAGCTTATAGGTAAAATAAACTAGTCTGGTAAATCAATTTATGATTAACTTATTTTTTGCTTTTTTAGAATTTTTCAAAAAAGTCATCTAGAGGGAGTATATAAATTTCATGGTGTAAATAAAATCCAAAGCGACAGATACAAATAAAGAATAAGAAAAACGTTATCAATATTGTTTTCAAATTTGTACATATAACTTGAATCTACTTCAAAATTGCACTAGATGGTCAATGATAGCAACTCAGTTGCCCAAGAGAACGGACAACGACATCAAGAATCATTGGAACGCTCATCTAAAGAAGAGGCTCACCAGAATGGGCATAGACCCTTCCACACACAAACCTATAACCCATGTCCTCCACTCCACAGGCTCCAGTTCATGCTCCAGCTCCAGTGGCCTGATCAGCCACATGGCTCAGTGGGAGAGTGCCCGGCTTGAAGCCGAAAGCAGACCAAGAGAATCTAACCTCCAGCTCGGCTCATCCTCCACCCAACACCCAGCTCGGCTTGCCATCCAAAAGATCTCGGCTCAGCCGTCCCTAACACCTAGAGACCAAAACAACACCAAAGTTTATCATGACATGTACGCCTTGATACTCAACACTACAGCTGACCACCGCTACCGAGAGCCGTGGCTGACCATGTCCTCGTCCGTATTAACCTTCCCTGAAAAGGGAAGGGAAACTATGGAAGATGATGACATTTTGGCTTTGAGGCTATAATTTTAATTTTTATTTCGCTGCTATTGATTTATGATTTTCTTGCCGATCGAGTCGTGTATGCTTAGTTTTTTTGGGTTATTTATTTCCGGAATATAAATTCTGATATGTGGATGAATATGTTTCTGAAAAATCTCCCAGAATTATGTTTATTTTATGTTCCAGTAAATTGATTATTTATGTGAAATCATCGATCTAGTGGTGATTTGTTCATATAATTTTATTTTATCATTCATACATATAGTATATACTATATATGAATTGTCGTTGTTTCATCTTTGTTTTTTATTTCCTGAGCTCATTCTGTACGTTGTTTATGTCTTATGATATTGTATAGTACAATTTGAAACACATGATCAAATATAGTTTAAATAAATCTGAGTGGTTAAGGAGGGATAAGACTATCATTGTAACTGAAACGGAATAAAGAATTTTGTTTCCCAGATTGGGTTTCATGACTAGGGAGAACTAGGCCATAAAACTAGTCTCAATGAGTAAATCTTGAAAAAACAATTACAAGAACGCCTAAAATGGAGTTCAGACACGGACGATATATGAACTGACGGCCAGAGGTTGTAAGCGTTGTTTCAACTCTATTTTAAAATTATTAAATAAAAGGCTAATATATGTTTATGGTTTTTTATTAACTTTCAACAGAGTTATGTTATAATCCCTTAACTTTGAAAAATGTGTGTTTGGTCATTTTAAATTAACACGAATATGACAGACAATGCATACTTGTCAACACTAAAATAGTTAATAAAGATTAGGATTTTTTTTATTTTCTTATTTTAAATATTTTAAAATTCAATATAGTATGTAATAATTTTGATGTTTTCTTATCGATATCTTAAATTTACAATGCCAGAATTTTCCATTAGGGATTTTAGTGGTGTTAATTTAAAATGACTAAAAGCACACTTTCTAAAATGGGTTAAGGGTCAAATCTAGCACTCTACTATTGTCAAAAGTTCACCCAACATAAACAAGTATTCGAAGGCTAAAATGTAGCACACATCTTTTCAAAAATGACTCAAATCTAGCATTTCCGTCAACTTTAACGGGTTTGACCATTAAGTTTGACTCGACCATGCCACGTTACCCGCCACGTCACTCAGTTTTGCCACGTGGCATGCCACGTCACCCAATGGGCCCACTCACTATCCATTATTGGGTGACGTGGCAGGCCACATGGCAAAACTGGTTGACGTGGCGGTTGACGTGACATGGTCAAGTCAAACTTAACGGTCAAACCCGTTAAAGTTGACGGAAATGCTAGGTTTGAGTCATTTTTGAAAAGATGTGTGCTATATTTGAGCCATCGAATTCTTGTTTATGTTGGGTGAACTTTTGACAATAGTAGAGTGCTAGATTTGACCCTTAACCCTTTTAAAATTAAGGGGTCAAAATATGACCTTATCAAAAGTTAAAGGACTAGAAACTTTTTTAAACCTAAAAAAAGGAAAATTCGAGCTCTGCCTTCAAAGATTCAAACTCGCTCAAGTTGCAAGGGCACAAGCCGCAAGGGGATGACCAACATACTTTAACAAGCACGCCTTAATTAGCCACTCGGCTAAGGTGGAATTTGTTTAATATTTTCCATGCAACTTTGAATTTACATTCTTTCAAAAATCATAAAAGTGGCATTGTACCTCCAACAAATCATAAAATATGTTTTTGTTTACTTAACTTCCCCCAAAGTTATGTTTTAGTCCCTTACCTTTGAAAAATGAATGGACAAAAACCATACTTTAGTCTTTCTTGAAAGGACTAAACACATCACTTTATTCAAAGTGAAGACACCAAAAAAACAATTTTCAAAATTGAAGAACTAAAAGATGACTTTTCTCTTAAGTTGAGGGACCAAAATCACACTTTTAAAAGTTAAAGAATTAAAACATGACTCACTTCAAAGTTAAGGGAACAAAAACATAATTTAACCAAACAATTAATGTGCAACATGTCGCGCCACAAGACACGAAATGCTGCATGCTGCATGTTTTTTTTGGAAAAATCCGAGATGTGTCACACCTGGTAGCGTGATATATTATAATATGACCACGTTTTTAATAAAGTTAGAGGTAGTGTCGTGTCTGGTGGTGCAACATATGATAATTGAAGTGTGATATAAGAATCATCTATATATAAACTTCACTCCTTCTCATAAATTTCCCCCTCCCCACATTATTTTTTTCTTCCTTTCCACATTCATTTTTCTTCCTCTCTCTACACTTTCATTCTATATCCTTCCCATATAACTCATTGTAATCTATTTTTTTTATAGGTTATTTATCTAAACACTATAATTCCTATCCCCACTATTTATTTTTCCTGTCAAGTATAAACTTTATGATATCTTTTTGTTTAAATACTATAATTCCAACTTATTATTTCATCGTCTAATAATATTTTTTCTTCATTATTGCATTTCTCTACTCTTTCTCATTTAAAAATTCATTACTCTTTCTCCATTATATTCAACAATAATATCTTTTAAAAAAATCTAGCAACTTATGTCGCACAAGGTGACACATAAGTTGCTAAATTTTTCTTAAAGAAATAGAAGATGTCCCACCACAGAAGACGTCCCACTTCAGTTGCACGACATAAGTTGCTAAATTTTTCTTAAAAAATAAAAAGGAGTCTCTCCATTGCGACCTCTATAAATTTTGTCTCCACATAGATATAAGGGTGTTTATTTTCTCAACATTTTAATTTGACAACTTTACGGAAAGAAAAAGATGTCATTAAATACATAATTTCTATGACATCATTGGATCAAAATAGATAGTAATGAGACACCATCTTATCTTAATGGAGGCAAACTTGAGAGAGATCAATCGCAATGGAGAGGCCCTCACCAATTCTGGAGTGGCCAGTGAAATTTGATTTGGTGAAATCAAAGGAAAATGAGGTTTATTGTGATTATTTTACATGTACGAATCGCACCGCAGTTGTTAGGAAGGTAGATGAAACAACGTACACAACATGTTAGTTAGATAAGGGTGAAGATGAAGATTGAAAAAACTATTCAACTAAGACATTTGTCTAGTTGTTTCTAATTTTCCCTAAATCATACATACTGATTCTCCTTGTATAATAAAAAAGCAAAAGATGAAGGGTAAGAATGATGTTAGAATGTGAAGTTGCATTAGTAATATCATATAATTTTAATTGACTTAACTGACATCTTTAATCTAATCAAATTAGGTAAATGTCTAAAGATTTGGTTATCAATGTGAAAGTGTAATCCAGATAGTTATAAGATAAGACAAGTTTTTATTATGGTGATGAAGATCCTTTAATTTAATGGAACAAAATTAGAAATTTACATGGAAGGCTATGATTATTTCTAGTACATTCAGGAATGCACTTTCCTGGCCTTTTGCTCACAGAAACTCTTCATTCGGCCCCGGTCCTTTCAATCTTCAATATCAGAGTTCTTAAACATTTTTTTAGAGATACAGATAGATAATTGATCACCTTCGAGTGCATTGATTTTTTTAAAAATATCCTCTGTAATAGTTTTCATAAACTTTTGATGGAAATTCTTTAGTGTAATTAATATTTATATTTTTAATTTGAAATATAAACTTAAAGTATAAAAAAGAGTGAGATGTTATATTTATTACCATCGATATAAATCTACTAATGAACAGATCTGCCAGGTTTTTTTTTTTCAGTTCTGCCAGGTTTTTAAAACTGCGCTGCGATTGTATTTAATGAGTGGGAACTATTCTATCAGTAAAAAAACATTTATATTCATGCTATTACTGTCATTTAAAAATCTTCCTTCTGTGTATCAAATTTAGTTGATCGTACAGCTTGCTATAATGGTTGATCGCGCTAGAAGTAGGTGGTAGTCATTGATTTTGTTTGTTCTGTCTATCTTTCTAGCATTTATCGTATGTCATTAAATAGAATTGCCCTACCTGCACGTACATTTCCTTTTTTAGGCCCTCTTCAAAAGACTTTGATGCTACTTGGTTTTGCTCAATATGGATATGGATTCTCTCCGTTCCGGAACTCTGGCTAATGTTTATGCTGGCCACCTTTCCTTCCGCCTAATCGTGAAAGTAGATAATTCTTTCTCTGTTCAGAAGGTGATCTATGTTAGTGAACATCACACAATGGTGAATGTCCTCGAATCCGACGAGGTAAAGTAGATCATTATTTTAATCAATTGGTGGTATAATGTGAAAATTTTGTAGTTTCTTGTTTCTCTGTTCATGTACTGTGATATCAGAATATTATGACTGGGTGGAATTTGCTTGGTATCCTATGATTGTTTTACTTTTATGTTGTGGACGGATAAGTTTAATTTTTTTTTTGGCACTGTTCTAATTCAGCACTTGTAATTGTGTTTATGGATTTAGTTAGTGATAGAGCACAATGACGTCATATAGTTCATGCAGTTGATGAGTCCATCCCTTGGGATAAGCCTTTTGTTGCTGATGTGTTTATGTAGAGGTTAAAATGCTTCTGGTTTGTTGATCTATCTTGTGTTTTATTTACCCTGTGGGCACAGTGTTTACTGTGTGTCAGATCCGTTTGGTTGTAGGAAAGAAAGTAAGGAAATAGAAAGTAAAAGGGTGAAGATGGAAAGTAGAGGTAAATTAGGTAATTATGAGAAAGTAAAGTTTGTGGGCCCAAAAAAGTGTGAGATGGAGAGAGAGAACTTGTTGGTTCAGAATATATGTAAATTACAAAAAAACCTCACACTTTCTCTACTTTCACTTTCCCACGTACTTTCCCATGGCAATCAAACGGGCCCTAACTTATCAGTGCACGTCATAACTATATAGAGATTTTTCATATGGCTTTATCCTGCATATGATATGATGGTATGATAGGTGGTGCGGTTGTTTATTCCATAGTGATTATCGGGTGATGGTTTTTGAGCTTTGGGCTGCCTTACCTATATTGTGGTCTAGGATTTAATTGGGCCCCTTTTGTAATTGGTATTTGTCGTTTTTTTCCTATAAAATTTTCTTGGGTTACATGAAGAAAAGTGATAAATAGCATGGAATTTACGGTAGATATGTTTCATATTAAAACATTATGCAATAATTAATGATCTTATGTAGATTATTAAGAAGTTTGTCTTTCTAAATAACAAAAAATGGGTGACAGTTGGCAAACTTTCAATAAAAGGCCTAAGCTATATTATAAAGGAAAAGAATTTTTTAAACGTAAAATTTATCTGAATATGCATTTCTTTTGAGAGCAGACTTAAGTTATAAAAGTGAGAAATATTTTGCACCCTATATGATTTGCACCATATGGAACTCGAACGTTACTTAAGTCCCTTAGATGTGACAGAAAACACAACTTTTCAACACCATTTCGACCGTCTCATTGATTTCCCATAACAATTTCAGTGTGGAAAAACAAAAATATAAGGAACTAAAAATTGCAATGTTCAAAAGAAAGATGTTCAACGTGTTTTTGGACTTATTTGTTACAACTTTTAATTAGACAGCTATATATAACATTAACTACATAATTTGGGTGACAATAAATATTAAAATAATATGCATAAAGTAGTTAATTATCTCACTACTATAAATATGACTTTTAACATCACTAATTAACATTAATTTTCTAACTAATCCACATTGAAAACGAGGCGTTGACATTTTTAAAATTAAAAAGAACTATTGAACATTGTTTTAATTTCTTTTATAAAAAATGACATTGAAACTTTAAGTGTCGCTTTTTAACAAAAAACAATGATAACAATTTCACTTTAAACTTTTCTTTCTTAGTTTATGCAATGTGTATTTTTCAATGTCGCTTTTCAATTTTACTTGTGACATTGTAACATTTTTGTGAAAATTTTAAATTTCACGCAAGATAAATTTTCTTTACCATTGTAATAATAAATTTTTTTTACCACACATACAAGCTCCCTCTGTTCATTTCTGACTAGCCCTAGAATGAAAAAAACACTCTGTTAGTAGAGTTTTTTTCTCTGAAATATTCAAACAATGTTCTTCCTTTTTCATCCTCTCTTTATCCCTTTTCATGCATATGTCTTCATCATTCCACTCCATCTGGTCCAATTCACACCATGTTTTCCTTTTTTCACCTTTATGACTCAATTCACTTTTCCCATCTTCTTTTCCTAGCCATAAATTTTGTCATCTTTGGGACCACAGTATTTCTAATCAGTCACCTTATCAAACCTTTTCTCACTGTCCTTTTCACCATGGCAAATCATTATCATAATGAACGAGAATACAACTGGGAAGAGAGTAGCCAATCCAATCACACATCTTCTTTTTCTGGTTTAAATGATCACAACTCTCCAAGGGGAAATATTATGGGCTTCAGGTTACCTAGACAAGGTCCATCAATTACTTTATCATCACATCATGCTGAAAATCGAAGACAATATCTTCAATCTTGTGGTTTTGGTTTCATCATTGATAAAAAAATCTGGACATGTTCAGCTATTAGGTCCATTATAACCTCTGCATGGCAGCTTCAGGGAGAGGTTCATATAAATGGCAGGGGAAAAAATCGTTTTCTTCTAAAGTTTTCCAACATGTAAGATCTCAACTTTCTTCATCAAAAGGTTTGGTTTCAGGTATGGGGTTTGCCTTTGGAGTATTTTACTAGGTCTGCTGCAATTATCTTTGGCAACATCGTTGGTGAATTTGGTGAATGCGAAGTGGATGAAGCTGATCTTCATAATATCCGTTTCCTTCGAGTTAGAGCCATCATAGATCCAGCTTTACCATTAATTATGGGATGTCATGTTAATTTTTCTGAGCATCAAGACCAACAAACTACAAACTGGATTCAATTTCGATATGAACGAATTTTTCGAATCTGCTGCTCTTGTGGACGAATCGGTCATAATGAAAATCAATGTGATTGGGATGATCAACTTATCATTCATGGTTTGGAAGTTCATAGAGCTCGTTTGCATGCAAGATTTGGGTCTGATTTTGTTAAAGATTTTAATTTCCCTATGGTGAGTCGCCAGAACATTGCTTTTTTTGGAAAAACAAATTCCCGAAGAACAACATCAATTGTTTGGGTTTCTGGTATGCAAGGAAATTTTTACTCGGTCAGAATAACACCAAACATTCCACAGCAACCACAACATCACTTTGGTGAAGCTTCTTCTCAACAATCTGAAAGTTCATCCGGTTCCAACAGTACTCCATCCTCTTCCAGTGAAGATACTTTTGTAGATATTTTAAACTTCACACCCATGCAAGAGGACACAGGAATTCCGATGAGGAATGATGATGGTCAGCCCCCTGTACAAACGGAAAACCCAGAAGTCAATACGGTCAATGTTCAGCAAAATCAACAGGATCCAAATTTAGATACACGTGGCAACAACTCTGGTGTTCAACAGCAAGATTTTACAGGGGTTAATCCTTTGGGTATTCCTGAATGTAACACGGGTCACTTACCATACGTGGCACAAGGAGAAGTAAACACATATAATACTGCAGCAGTAAATCAGGATAATGAAGGCACAACTCTCAACCATAATCATCATCCCTCCTTTCATATGGTGGCCCCCGATTTTGATCCTCCAAATTATATAGACCAATTGGTTCAGTTACTTACCAATGAGGCCTTTATTCATGAAGACATTCGTTTGGTTTCTAATGTAGGGCCTCTAGTTGAATTTTTGATTCTAAATGAGGTGGACCCACAAAGAATATGGAATATTATTTTTGAGTGGAGGAATCAAAACATATCTCACCTTGCTACTATGGTGGGCCATTTTTTAGTGACTTCATCTTTGGAGGCCCAACATAATTGGTCAGAATATATGATAATGGAAGGCCCATGGACTGAGGCTTTTCCAAATTCAATTTTTGAGGAAGACTTAGCTTGGGTCAACAGAATTTTTCTTGGCCTTTCTTACTTTGGTTTTAACTCTCCTTCAGTTGCCTTCGGACGTTCTTCACTTCCTTCTCAAATGATGTGGGCCCAAGCCATCACCGATTGATGGGATCCTTTATTCCGTATAGTTTATCCTAAAGAGATGGGAGAGCCTTTTATCATCTATAATTTTCACTCGCAGACATATATCAGAATTTTACCATTTCCCACTCATTGATGATAATCAGAGATTTGGAGGGCAGCTTGCTACATCAAGTTTTTTGGCTCAACATACTCTTGTTAGGAAACGACAAAGGATGGAAAATCAGCCAAATATTCAGCACTCTCTGGTGGCCAACAATCTCTCTTTTAGCTCTTCAAGCTTGCTCCATTTCTTCAAATCCTCACTGGGTTTTGACGGAGTTTATGCCAAAAAACTCCGTTCAACTACATGAAGGTACTTTCGTGGAATTGTCGTGGTCTTGGTAACACCACGACAATTCAACGTCTTAAAGTACTCTTTTGTAAATATTCTCCTGACTTTTTGTTTCTAAGTGAAACCTTAATGTGTAATACCAAGATAACTAGAAAGCTTTCATCCTTTTCTTTTGACTATGTACATATTGTTAACCCTGTAGGTAGAAAGGGTGGTTTGTTTTTGGGAGTTCGAAACATAGTTTCATGTAAGGTTCTTGATCAGACTGAACACTGGTTTCACTTATTACGTAAATCTTTTGAAGATAATGAATACTATATAACTTTTGTGTATGGTTTTCCTTGTATAACCGACAGACATGTTATGTGGTCATGGCTTACTAATATAGCATCTACAATAGATAAACCTTGGTTAATTATAGGTGACTTAAATCAGGTGGCCCACCACAAGGATAAATGTAGTTCCTCTACATCATTATCAGGGCATGTCTCCTTTTGTAAGATGTAAGATGTTTGCAATTTGATTGATGTGGTACCTAAAGGGGGATGGTTCACTTGGTATAACAATAGGCAAGGTTCACATTCAGTTTTAGAACGTTTAGATAGAGCTCTTTAGAATAGTCTATGGTACCAACATTTTCCTCAATCTATTCTGGAAACACTTGCAATTGCTGCTTCTGATCATGCTCCTATATTGTTCCAAACTGAAAGAGTTTTGCACAGTCCCAAGCCATTTCGTTTTGAAAATTTTTGGCTATCTTTCCCTGAATGTCATGAAACAGTTAATAGAGAATGGAAGCTAAATGTGCATGGTTCTTTTGCTTTTCAAAATCAGATAAGAATGCACCAGATTCGAAAAAAGTTAATTGCTTGGAACAAAAATTCTGTGGGTAATATTAGACAAAATATCTCTGTTTTAGAAAAGGAATTACAATCTATTCAACAGGATAATTTACAGAACTCTTTCCATCAGGGCAGATTTGCTTCACTGAAACCTCAGCTTGAATTTTGGTATGATTGTGAAGAATCATTGTGGTCTCAAAAATCACGTCATAATTGGATAATTCAAGGAGATAGAAACACAAAATATTTTCACATTTCAGCCTCTCAGAAAAGAGTAAGAAACAAATTTTGAGAATACAAAATGAACACGGTATATGGTTAGATTCTCCAACTGACATCCAACATGAGGCATGGTCTTATTTTTCAAACATTTACAAAGCCTCAGTTGCTTTTGATGCATCCAAAACTTTTCAAACTCTGGAGAATATTAATCTTCCAATGCTTCAGAATGTGCATTTATCCATATTGTCTGATTCAATTACACAGGATGAAATTGACAATGCTATTTTTGAAATAAAAGGTGACAGTGCTCCAGGGCGTGATGGTTTTCATGCAAGGTTTTTTCAATACTATTGGAATGTTTTAAGAAATGATATCTCTGCCATGATTGTTCAATGTTTTTCAACGGGATATCTTCTCAAAGAATTAAACAAAACTTTAATAGTTTTGATTCCAAAATGTAATAAACCAAACACTTTCAAGGATTTTAGGCCCATAAGTCTTTGTAATGTCATTTATAAATTATTGTCAAAAGTCTTGTGTAATAGATTGAAAAGGGTCCTACCAGATTTAATCACTCCAAATCAAAATGCTTTTCTAAAAGGAAGATTAATCACTGATAATATTTTGTTAGCCTCAGAATGCATGGAGAAAATTAAAAAGACAAGGAAAAATAAGATAGGCTTATGTGCTTTCAAGGTGGATATAGCAAAGGCATATGATAAGGTTTCATGGTCTTTCTTGGAGATGGTTATGAGGAAAATGAATTTCCCTGCATTTTGGATTAAAATTGTCATGCAATGTGTTTCTACTGTATCATATCAAATTTTGGTTAACACATCCCTAGGACAGCGTATCTTTCCTACTCAAGGTCTGCGACAAGATGATCCTCTTTCCTCTTATTTATATCTTCTTTGTGCTAATGTGTTATCATGTATGATCAATCAAGCAGATTTTTTTGGATGGTGGCAAGGAATTAAAATCTCAAACAGGTAAGATGGAATCACTTACCTCATGTATGCGGATGACACTCTTCTGTTTAGCAAAGCTACCAAGGATCAATGCCGAATCATGAAAGCCATTCTTAACAGATACAACATCATATCAAGACAACATATCAACTTTCAGAAATCCGTCCTTGTTTGTAGCCCCTCAGTTTCACACTCTCTAAAAAGGACTTTGGCATCTTTGCTGGGAGTTAAATTTCATTCTTCTCTGGGGAAATATTTGGGCACTTATATTGATGCCAATCGGAGAGATAAGAAACTTCAGGAGGAACTTATTCAGAAATTTGATAATAGATTAGCAGGATGGAAATGCGCAACCTTATTTCAGGCTGGTCGTATGATTCTGATTAAAAGCACTCTTTCATCTCTGGTGGTATACCCTTTCTCCCTTGCAAAATTCCCTAATTCTTTTTGTCATCGCCTTGCCATGCGTATGGCAAATTTCTTCTGGGGTTTCAAAGAGCAACAGACACGTATGCATTTGCTTAGCTGGGATCAGTTGTGCAAGCCATTGCAAGAGGGAGGTTTAAACTTTCATCAACTGGAGCTTTTCAATTTAGCTCTACTGGGTAAACATCTCTGGAGAATTATACAAAGCAATAGTTCTCTCGTTAGCCGTGTCATGTCACAGAAATATTTGAGGGATGATAAGTCATTCCATTTCTTTACAAGTTATAACAGCAGTGGGCTTTGGAAACAATTAATTAGACACTGTAGTTTCATCACAGACAACCTTACTTGGCAAATTGGAATAGATTCCACTCTTCCTCTTAATAATCGGCTTTGGTGGCCTGTGCAGCAGTCAGGTCTGCAATATTCTTCTTATACTGCTTCAGACCTTATACTGCGCCCTCAGAATCGTTGGAATTTTCAACTTATTTCATCATTGTATCCTTCAGAAGTTGTTGACAGATTCAGAGGTATCCCTATAGCTTCACTTCATTCTAGGGATGTCATTAGATGGATAGGTGGAAGCTTTGGTTCCTATTCAGTCAAAGAAGGTTATCATTGGTTGGAAAAGAGGAAATTACAGTCTAATCAGCAACTTGGTCATTCTGCTCAACAAGCAAGTCAATTAACAGTTTTGTTAACTGATATTTTGAAGATAGATTTTAGGTCTACAACAAAGTAGTTTTTGTGGAAAATTCTACAAGCAATCATCCCAACAACCTCTTTTTTGGAAGAAAGACATCTACTTGTGAGAGAATTCTGCTGCTTGAAATCCAGTCTGCAACTGCATTAGCCTTTCTCGGAATCCATTCAAAATGATGGTTCCTTATTTTTGATCCTGCTGCAAGTATGTTATCAACTAGAAAACCACACCTCCAGTCAGGAAAAACTTCATGTTTCGTCAGTATATTAATCAGAGATTGCATGAATGGTGCTTCAATCCAAAGGTCAAAATTGGATATCTTCAGAGACAACTCACATGTTTGCGCGATGCTTTAAATTTCTTTCTCAATCAATCAGCAATTGAGAATCCAGCAGTCTATCCTTTATTTATATATATTCCAAAAACAAGTCATGTTCATGTAATATATAACAGACTAGCAGTACCATGGAAGTTTGATTTCCTTTTAGAGGAAATTCATACTTTCATTAACAGGTTCCCTTGTTACTTATGCATAATTTTATTTTGCATAAAAAAAAAAGACTAGCCCTCATTCTCTCTTTTCAAAAAATTACACCTCTCACTCTCTTTGAAGAATGTAACCCTGATCTCGCAGCTTCGGTTCAAGATTAACCGTCGTTATCCAGTGAAGTTTTTTTATTTTATTTATTTATTTATTTATTGTGTTTATTTTATTTTATATCATTTTTATACATGTTTATAATATTAACATCTTCAACAAACACACCCTTTCTTTTTGGTATTTATTTTACTTAATTATATTCAATTATTTATTTTATATTTTAAATTATCCTTGGTTTGCTAACAAACTTGCTTTTCTTTGGGATTACTGTATTTTTGTCACTCCACTGCATAAATAGTTTTTATTAGATTACCTCAACAGAGCCTTGAAAATATAAAATAAATAAATCAATGAATATATGTTGTTGTTGTATTTATTTTATATTTTAAATTTTCCTCTTTTTACTAACAAACTTGCTTCTTTTTGAGTTTACCGTATTTTTCATCAGTCCATTGCACAAATTTATTCTAGTAGATTTTATTTACTTATTTACTTTTTACTTCTACATTTTTTTTATCCATGATCAAGGTATCCCTCACTCAACATGTGAGAGACTAATCCCCCGCTGATTTTTAGACACCTCAAAGGGTGGGACAGCTGGCCTGGGAGTTTTAATGCTTCTCCATACCCAACGCTAAGGATCAAACCTCAGCCAATTGATTAAGAGTGAATGAGTCTTTGTTATTCAACTACACACCCCAGGTTTTTATACTTCTACTTTTTTAATATCTTTGTTGTTGTATTATTATTATTATTTAAAATATAATATTTTTCCAATTGTGTATACACACATATATTTTTCAATGATTTTACTATTATTTTATTTTTTTTATATAATATATATTTGGATTTTTTTGTAAGGAATACCATGCCTATATTTATAGTCGGTCCCAAGCCCGTATAAAGGATAAGGTTGTGTTAGACTTCGACAGTTAACGTAAAATTATGTCGAATCTTATGAACATGGACACATGCATTTATTATAACTATAGGTCATTGTCTGGTATTTTATAAGGGTTATCGTACCATCCTACAAGGAAGCATATAAAGAAACGTGTTCAAGAGAGTAAGATTATATTTAGTACTTGGAATATTAGAACCTCGAATGACAAATCTTGAGAGGTAGTAGGATTGATTAGGGCTTGAAAGATAAGCATTCTATGTCTACAATAAACTAAATGGGTTGAAGCAAAGACTAAGGACATTGGTGGATATAAACTTTGGTACATTGGTAAAGTGAGTTTTAGGAATGGTGTTGGTATAATTGTGAATGAAGAATGAAGGAAGAATGTGGTTGAAATTGATAAGAATCGAGACAGAATCATATCGCTGAAAGTGGTAGTTAGGGAAGAAATCGGGTTAACATAACTTTTAGTCCCTCAAGTTTCACAGAATTTTGGTTTTAGTCCCTCAAGTTTAAAACCCGTGCTTATGGTCCTTCAAGTTTACATCGTTTGTACAGTTAGTCTCCCAACTTTAAAAGAGATCTAAACGTCGTTAATTTGTCGTATGTGGCACTAGCACCGTTAACTACGCTGACTTGGCACCTTAGTGTAATCTGACTGGCTATTTATTAATTAATAAAACAAAAAATTAAAAAAACATCTCAAATCATTTCCACATGACAGAAATTCGTAAGGCCACAAGCATCTTCAAAGAATGGTTGAATGATGGCAGCTTTGGATCGGAGAAGAAAGATGGAACTCAGTGACGAAGTGGTCTTCAAAGCGAAGGAGATAGAAGAATTTCGGTGGAGATCTTGCGGCGATTGTGGTGTGCGGTGGTGGAGGAGCTTCTTGTTTTTTTTTTATTTTTTGACCAAAGCTTGGTTTTTTATTTTTCTTTTTATTAATTAATAACTATCCAGTCAGATTTAAAATAGGGTAATGGACTAAAAGCTTGGTTTTTAGTCCAGTCTTCAAAGCTTGGTTTTTTATTTTTCTTTTTATGTCCCTTTTGAGGGTGGGGCGGTGGTTGTTTTGGGGGGAGAGGGTGAGCCTGTTTAGAAGTGATGAAGAGAGAGGAGAGGGAATTGTATTTTTATTTTATGTGTGCCCCACATGACTTTTCTTACATGGAAAAAAATTTACCCCACGTGACGGCCACATGGACAAATTAACGGTAAAACGTAATTGACCGTCCACTCGGAGTATTTTTTAAACACTTTGGTTACTTTAAGTGTAATTATGAGCCTGTTGTTAGTTCAGGGTGTCCAGTGCTCCTGGGTGGTTACTTGGAGGTTAAATTGGGCCCACTACCCTTATCCTACGTGGCAAAAATTTAACCCACGTGGCGGCCACATGGGCAGACTAACGGTCAAACGTGATTGACCATCCACTTGGGGTATTTTTTAACCACTTTGGTTACTTCGAGTGTAGATATGGGTCTGTTGTTAGTTCAGGGTGCCCAGTGCTCCTAGGTGATTACTTGGAGGGTAGATTAGGTCCATTACCCTTTAAAATAAGGTGCCAAGTCAGCATATTTAACGGTGTTAGTGCCACGCATGACAAATTAACGGCGTTTAAATCCTTTTTAAAGTTGGTGGACTAACTGTACAAACGGTGTAAACTTGAGGGACCAAAAGCACGTGTTTTAAACTTGAGGGACTAAAACTGAAATTCGGTGAAACTTGAGGGACTAAAAGTTATGTTAACCCGAAGAAATATTTAATGTTAATACTGCCTATATTCCTTAGATTGGAGCAGAATCACACATAAAGGAACAATTTTGAGAGAAATTGGAGGCGTTTATTCATTTAAAACAGATTGTAAGCTTAGTTAAACGGAAGTTTTTCAAATGTGGGCCCCATCATCAGTAAATGACGTGCCAATTCCAAAATCCATTGTGGATTCTGAAATGCATCTAGTTAAACCTATATCATCTAAAACGAACCCTAAACCCATAAATCATTTCGATTAGAACTCTTACCTTCACCAAATCATATGAAATTTGTGAATGAATGACAAAAACGCACAAGAGAGGGGGTTAATTGTGCTACGAAAATAATTGCGGAATATAAATTGCACAAGAGACTTATACTGGTTCGGCGAATCCACTTGCCTACGTGCAGTCTCCAACACTGCGTTGAGTATTTTATATCTAAGCTTTTTCAGATAAACTTCAACCTACAGGATTTGCTGGCCACCACCGGTTTTCACTAATTCACCAGAAACCTTACAAAGTATCTCTCGAATCACTCCCCTTACAAAAGTAAGATTATAATTCCTTGGTTCTAAGTCCCAAGACTTAGAAGCACTCACAAGTTCACTCAATGAACAAATATGATAAACACTTAAGCTCACTAATCTCACAAAGTATTATATTAGCACAAGACTATTGTTCTCTGTAGATTCCTCTCTTGTTTTCATCATTGCGTGTCTTATATATATATATATATATATAGCACAAGCTGATGATCATTGCTCGCAATATGCAAGATCAATCTTCAATAAATATTTGATTGTTGTAGACGAGATTGATGGAGATCCTAGGCAGCACAAATCTTTTCCAGAAGAGGCTAAGACAAGATCAATCAGGATCAATCAGCTAACGGCTCTAATTTGTTCAAAACGAATTCTTTCCATATCAGTTTACGATACATGCTCTAATGTAAACAACAAGCATTTCCTGCAATAAGAGAAAACAATTATTCAATGCTTCGACAAAGCGTTAGTTATCTTCGAGCACATAAGCATACAAGTTTGATTTATAACTTCAATTCCTTGGAGCACATATTAAGCACAAGATTAATCATCTAAATCACATATTCATTTATCCAATTAAGATCAATTTGCTTTTCAATTAATATATGCTAGTAGCATCATCAAAACCTAATATTCTAACAAAGTCCACTCCAAATCATCTGAACCCTAAACCCAAAAATCATTTCGATGAGGGTTCTAAAGTTAGAGTTTGAAATGAGGTTGATCTGATCTCTGGAAGGGTTCGATGTGTTGTGTGTTGTGTGTTATGTTGGGATGTTTTTAAGTCTCTATGCCCCATCAGCATATTCCATGTCAAAAACAATTGACACCTAATGCCACCACTGATTAGACATATATTTACATAATTTAGCATGTGCATTTGTGCTTAATTTGAAGGGATTGATTGGTATTTTTATTCATTACATTGATATATATCATGCGCATGTTTAGTTATGAGAAATTGGAAAATATTGCTTAATTACTTGCACTATAAGTAATTAGGGGTATTTTGGTCATTTCACTAGTTTGTCTCATTTTTATGTGTAGGGGTCCCAAGTGGGCCCCACATACCTCATGGATGGCTTGGAGGGCAAGTAGCATGTGGATAAGGAAGGCAAAGGCTAGAAGCCAAAAGTTGTCTCTTTTATCAAAAACAAGGAAAATGCACATTACTAAAAGAGGCAATTTAGAGCCAAATTCAACTTTTCAAAGATGTGGAGCCTCATTAAGGGCATTCTTGGAAAGACAATGGAGAGCACATAAAGGAGAGGCCTTGGAGGAATGCACCTAACCTAAATTGAAGCCACAATCACTCACCTACATTATTTCATTTGGGAGCTAATCTCAAAGTTAACCACCATATAAAAACTCTAATCACATGTTCATCTCTCATTCCTTCACACATTTTCTCTTTCTACCTCACATTTTCTCTCATTTTCCCTCACCAAAACCAAAACCCTAGCTTCCATTTCTCCATGTTGATGGCTTCATCTTCATCATCTCACCTCCATTTCTCCATCTCCATGCTCGGCTAGGCTTTTCTCTCCTTCCTCCAAGTGAAATTTGTGCATGATGTACCAATCGGCCTTGTATGTGTTGTTTTTGGTTTTTAGGTTACAAGCTTTGATTTATGTGTATTCTCTTATGTTCTAGGCTTATAGGCATGTGAGGATTAGAAGTTTATGTAGAGTTTTCTATGTAGATTTCTACTTTACCTTTGAGCTTGTAAACCTTATTCATCTTCTTCTATGTTCATATGTGATGAAACTTAAGCACAATTATTGTAGCTTCTTGAGAATATATGTGTGCGTGCGTGCGCGCGCTTGCTTGCTTTGTCCTAGAAATGATAGACTCAATTAGATGTTAGCTTTAACTCTATCTTGCTTAGGATTTTGTATGAGCATAAAGGAAGGTTGATTTGGTTAAATCATCTTAGGTTTCTTTGCTTCAAGATTCATAGGATGATTTAGACAAGTCATATCAAAAGAAATTATTTTTGTTGATTTTTAGGTTTAAATTGTAGTTGTTGATTGAAAAATCATACTCTACTCTCATAGTAATTTGTGTGACATCTTAACCTAGTCTTTGTAAGAAATTGGACTAAATTGTGAAATTGACCTAGAGTTCACTACTTGCTACAAGTAGTTAGTTCTAGTTTCATTTGATTAACCAAGGCGACTAAGGTCTAATCAACCACATATTGCCAGATCAATAAGTCCCATCAAAATTCCTAGTGCTCAAACTTAACACCTCTGTTTGAGAAGGTCACATTTGCCTGATTTTGGTTTACAATGTACGGTTTTGCCCCCTTAAATTTACCAGAGTCTTAGGTGCTCATTTTTAAATTTACGGTGGCTATTTTTGCACCTTTGCCCAAAAATTTATCAGATAGCAAATATCAAAGAGCATAAGTCAAGGGTTTTCGATCGAGTGAGCTAGGTGTGTAAAGGACGAAGGAGGTAATGCCTTTTTTGGGGTGTGTTTTTGGGCTGAAGGATTTGGGCTTTTATGTTCAAATGTTTTTTTAATGAGTTTAATATGTCGGCTTGTCAGACTAAAAGGCTTTTTTTGGGGACTGAGCCTGACCTGCTAATGAAAACAGGCCTATAAAATAGCTTGAGCCTTAGCCTGACCTGAAATTAACCAGGCCGGATCAAGCTTTAACAGGCCAGGCCGCATGCCTTAACAGGCCGGCCTGACCTATTTCCATCCTTAGTTACAGATGATAATATTAAGGATAGATGGAAGAATTACTTTTATAAGTTGTTCAGTAATAGAGATAAAACTTTGAATTATTAATTAGATGATTTGTATATTAGTAAAAGGAATATAAACTTTACATTTTATCATAGAATTAGATTTAGAGAGGTTGAGGAAGCTATTAGGAAAATAACAAGTGGCAAAGTTGTTGGACCGAATGGTATTCCTATTGAAATATGGAAATGTTTGGGAGAAATGAGTGTGTTGTGACTTACTAAACTATTTAATGAGATTCTAAGGTCTATGAAAATTCCAGATAATTCGAGGAAGAGTACATTAGTCCTTATTTATAAGAATAAAGGAGATATTCAAAGTTGTGCAAATTACAGAAGAATAAACTTATAAGTCATGCAATGAAATTATGGGAAAAAGCGATTGAGCGAAGGTTACGAACTGAGGTAGCATCTATCTCGAAAACTAAATTTTGTTTAATGCTAAGTAGGTCAACCACAGAGTCTTATGAGTTTAATTGAAAGATATCGAAACGAAAGAAAGGATCTGTATATGATTTTTATCGATCTGGAAAAAACATATGATTGTGTGTCAAGAGAATTAATTTGGAAATCTTTGGAGAAGAAAAGGGTTTGAGTTGGTTGTATCAAAGTCATTCAAGATATGTATCAAAGTCACGCTGGTTGGTTTAAATGGAGAAAAAATTATGGGGTTATATGTGATTATAAGGTTCAAGATAAGATAAAAGGCAATTTTTACCAAACATCCATTAGACCAACACTGTTATATAGTAGTGAATATTGGACTCTTAAAAGACAACACAAACATAAGATAGAGGTGGCAGAGATGAGAATGTTAAGATAAATATGTGATCATACAATATAAAATAGGATATATAATGATTACATTCAAGAAAGAGTTGGAGTAACATCTATTGTGGAGAAAATGGTAGAAAATCGCTTAAGATCATGGTTTGGGCATGTTCAAAGAAGAGCAATAAATGAGCCAGTAAGAATAGTTGATCAAATAATATGGAGTCCTTGCAAAAGTGGGAGAAGAAGACCAAAGAGAACTCTTACGAAATTATTCAACGAGATCTTTTGATAAAAGATTTATCTCCAAGTATGACTATTAATCGAGCACAATAATGTCGTGTGATCCATGTAAACGACCCCACCTAGTTTCGATAAGGTTTTGTTATTGTTATACTTGCTATATTGTCCTTTTTGAAGGAAAATATAGCAAGAATATAACATATCTAAATAGAATTTAGATAAACATATATATAAAATTATTTATCTTATAAATTAAATAAATATTTAATAAAAGTAATAATTGGCTAATAAATTTAATAAGAGAGAATTCTAATAAAATGACAATTTAATATCAGAAGGACAAAAAGGGTTACAAATTTGTAAAAGGACAAAAGAGGGATAGTTCCTATTAAGGATAATAATTTTTAACACGGTTAACTACGCAGGAAGCTCGAATAATCACTCTCGTGTTAGTACTTTTCTTTTTCAATCCTTAGAAAGTGACTTGTTTCTCTGAAACTATATTAACTACTTGAGTAATTCAGATAAGTACTCTGATAGTAGTATGTTTATCTATTTCTACTATTTATCTACTTAAAAGGGGTTTGTTTCTCTTAAAGTACATCAACTACTTTAGGCAGATAGGTGACTACTTAAGAAGTGCGAATAACTACTCTCGTGGGGTCATCAACTACTTCTATTTTTTCACTACTTAGAAAGAGACTTGTTTCCTTTATACTACATTAATTACTTCAGTAGTAATGCAAGTAACTACTTGTGGAACGTGAATAACTATTCATTTATCACTATTATAGAATTGTTAGAATCTTAAGTTTTGATAATGACAAATATGAATATCGATGATGTCAAATATATTATGATGAATAATGAGTAAGACATGACATCAATACCACATGTTTAAATAATGAGCAAAAAGATTGTTTTAAAGCATGATGAATCTTGAATGCTTGAATCTGTATGAAGCATGCTTGTTCATATGTGACTATAAGACTGATAGCTTGGAATAGCTCTTAGGATAGCTTGGGATAGCAATAGTCAATGACACATAAGACTCACAGCTTGGAATAGCTATCCAGCCGATGAATGAACTAGTTGTCCACATAGGAGGATTTAGGATAAAAGAGAATCCTAAGTTAAGTCACAACCGGATGCAGTTTTACTTCCGGTTGGATAATTACTAGCGCTCGTGGATGAATGGATCATCCCCCAGCGGAAGCAAGTAATCCACTATGACATAACTTAGTCTAGAAACATTAGGAGTATAAAATCCTTGAGACTAAGTTAGGATACAACCGGATGTGGATTTACTTCTGGATGGACTAGGACTAGCGCTCGCGGATGTGTGATTCATCCCCCAGCGAGAGCAAGTAATTCATTAGGGAAATAACAGTCCATGAGCACTAGATATACAAAACCTTAAGACTGAGCTAAGATTCAACCGGAAGTGAATATGCTTCCTGTTAGACTTTGGCTGGCACTGGCTGATTGGAACAAGATAACCCTAAGCGTCAGTGAACATAAGCCACATCCAGTAGAATCACTTCCTGATAAACTTTCACTAGCGCATACTGAAAGAATGAATAACCCTAAGCGTCAGTGAATATAAGCAACGTCCAGTAAAAGTGCTTCCGATAGCTTAGTGACTAGCGCTGGCTGTTGGATTGACTTAACACTGAGAGAGAGTAAGTAACAATGAACAAAATCCTTCATCCAGTGAATTTACTTCCGGATGTGGAATTGCTTCCGGAAGTAAGAGAGCTTCCCATAGGCAATTGAACTCCCACTGCATGTGATTAAGTGTTGTTATACCACACATCCCATAGCTTAAGAAAATGACACACCAAGTCACTTGGGAAGACTTAAGAGTTAGAGTAACATAACGAGACTCACGCTGACTGTTGGATTAGACATCCCCTTGCGTCAGTAGACAAAACACTAAGTCAGAACATAATCTTAGTAAGATTACTTCCCATAGCAGACAAACCTCCCACAGCATGTATAGTTCTTACTGCTACACTTGATTATATATATTACTCTGATGGGACTAACAAGTGTGTGCAGAACTTGGTTGTACTTCCGGATGGAAATGAGCTTCCGAATGAAAGATACTCTTGGCACTGAGATTCATAGACTAATACTTGCAGAGCAAGATTGCCACTTCCGAATGAACGATGATCATTCGTCAGCAAGAGTACAAGAGCCAACGTCACACACTCAGAAGTCAGAATGCTTTTGTCAGAGCAGAGTTGTCAGAGTTGCTTTTCAGAGATAAAGCAAGTCAACCCTGCTAAGCATTAATGAAGATGTACCTCTCAACGGTAACATGGGATTAACGGCTATATTCAAACGGACATATTCTATCTGCCGCCCAAGCCTGAATGTGGAAGCTGAGTATAAAAGGAACATCTGCATTCAGAAGAGAGTTGAGGAGAATAGAGTCTATTGTCTGAGATATTGTAATCTACATTCTTCTTATCTTCTACTCTCTGATCTTAGAGTTGTAATATTCTTAGTGAGAGAATCATTTGTACTTAAGTGTTTATCACAATCAGTTCATAGAGTGAACATATTATCAAATCCTCTAATTGATAGAGGCTGTTCTAAAGCTTGTGCTTGAAGAACAGAGTTGTTATCTTACAAAAGTGAGGGGGAGCATTTAGAGGTTTTCTAAATCTCCATAGGTTGCAAGTTAGCCCGCAAAACTTGTGATTGTAAGGTTTGCAGGTGAGCCCGTTGCAAAACCTGTGGGTTGTTAGGTGAACCCGTGTTCGTAAAACCTATAGTGTAAAGGCTTTCTTGTGCCTGGTTCAAACAAGAGGTTTAGTGGATTGAAAATCTCAGGTGGAGCCTGGGGACTGGATGTAGGTCTGGAAGTGACTGAACCAGGATAAACTCGTGTGTGCTCATTCTGGTTATTTTAATCTACACATCAAGCACCACACCACTAGATACTCACTTGTGCTTGGGGTAATACATCGTCACTTTCATCAAGCACAAGGAGTAAACTTTTAAAAGGGAGAATTTAATAAGTTTTATTCTGCCACCCAATTCACCCCCCCCTCTTGGGTGACAGCCACGCATTTCAAGAATAACCCTATACCATCGCATCTTTACATGCGCTTCACGAAAAGCGCTGGTAATCGACAACTATACATGCGCTTTAAAGAAGAATAGAAAAAAGCGCATGTAAATAGTATGTTATTACATGCGCTTTATACATAAGAGCGCATGTATATGATTCAACGCTATACATGCGTTTAAAGTGCATGTATATGGTGATGCTTTACATGCGCTTCTAGAGGAACTGCGCATGTATATGATTGTGGCCTCTACATGCGCTTTAAGCGCATGTATATAGCACATGTTTACATGCGCTTTAACCCAATAAGCGCATGTATAGGTTTTAATCAAAATATTTGAACAAAAAATTTTTGATATTGTTTAAAACTTGTCTCATTGCAAATAATTTATGCCAATGCATTAGTTGACTCAACACATTTGATTTGTTTAATCTTCTTTTCTTTGATCTGATAATTTTTTTGCAGCTCCCTATTTAATAGTAAATCAATATTTTTATAAAGAAAACTAGCTAAGTCATAGATTTGTAATAATTTTGTAAATTGATATTAAATAATTAAATAATTTAAAAACTTAATTATTAAGTTCACATACACTATTGATCTTAAAATAATAAACTTCTAGCCTAGTAATTGAACTTCTAGCTAGGCACTAAATATTTATTAAAAAATTTCAGTTTTATAATTTCCCGCGCCCTTATGTCTTCCCTCGTTTTCTAAGTCTTCTGCTACCTCACTCAACATACACATACACAAAAACCCTCCCTCATATATCACGCACGCAATTCTTTACTGAAAACACTCAGAGCTTGTTTGGTTGTAGCAAAGTTTGTCAAAGAATTAGAAATGGAAAGGGTAAGATGGAAAGTAGGAGTAATTATTAGAGAGTAAAGTTTACGGGCCCCACGATAAGTGTGAGATTGAGAGAGAAAATTTGTGGGCCCAAGATATATGTAAATGACCATATTACCCCTTAACTTTTCAATTATTCACAATATACTTTCTTTGGATTCTTGCAACCAAACAAAGCATCAATTCAACATACACGAATTACATACACATACATATACAAGCGGCGAAGCTCTCTGATCTCTGAAATTCCTCACTCAACATACACATACATATACACACACATACACGAAAACACTCCTCTACAGAGCAATCATCTCTGAAATCCTCATCACGCGATCATCACAGAGCTTCATTCCTCATCACGCGAAGCCCTTCCTCAAAAAGGTTTGTGCTTTCGTCTCAGAGCAATCATCACGCGAAGCCCTTCCTCAAAAAGGTTTGTGTTTTCGTCTCAAAGCTTCATTCCTCAAAAAGTTTTGTGCTTTTAGTTGAATAGTATGAGATTATGAGATTTTTGTTGCAAAGGTTTGTGCTTTTGTCTAAAGGTATTAGCTTTTGGGTGTTAAGGTTTAAAAGGTTTGTGCATTTAGGTTAAAAGTATGAGATTATGAGATTTTGGGGGCAAAGGTTTGTGCTTTTTGCTTAAAGTTATGAGCTTTTGGATGTTAAGATTTAAAGATGAGATTTTGGAGAAAGCATATTGAGAAACCGAAATGTTTTTTATCTTTCCTGCAAAATAATGATGTTCTGTGATTTATGTATTGTATTGGATGAATGTGAGTGAATATAATATTGTATTGGATGAATGTGAGTGCATATACTGTATGGTAAGTAATTGCGTTGCGTGTTTATGATCCAACACGTGTTTATTGGATGAATGTGAGTGATTTTTGTTTGAGCTGATTATTAGTTCCCCTCAGGCTCTAACAATTTCACATCCAAATCCACAAATAATGACCTCTTTGCCTTTGATTGTGCACGTGCCTATCCAATATCCATCCATATATAGCTCAATATATTGTATTATTATATGACTTAAGCATGTCCTTTTTTCCCATTCATTCCTTTACGCAAATCTATGATTTTTTTTGGACATATACTCAATTCTATGATTTACTCTGCACTCTTACACTGAAAGAATTGTGTCATTATTATTGGTATTGCAAAGAAATTGTCGCTTTAATTTGTGAGCAGTGACATGTATAAGAAGAGTCTTAGATATATTATGGACAGCCTTCGCTAGGAACATGTGAAATAACAGCATATTTCATTAATGAATGACCTTGACAGGTTTCTTCCTAACCTCCTTTGTGTCTACAAGTGGATGCTTTGCTGTTTAATTTGTCATTCTTTTGAGAAGCAACAGTGTTTGTGCCTATTTTGCTATGTCATTATCTCCCATTTGTTTTCTCAGTAGGAGTGCTTATAAATGATTCGGGAACATTTTGCTCATTATGTTTAACTTTCTTCGAGTGCTTAGAGATTCCATCCTTTCTGTTTGGAAAAGATATTAATGCTGTTCCTCAAATTTTACTTTTAGATGAGATTTTGAATGTGCTAAAACAGTATGTCAGTAACTAGGCATGAACTTAAGGTTTTACTTTTAGAGGCAGTATGTCAGTAACTAGGCATGAACTTAAGGTTTTACTTTTAGGAATGGAGGGAGTATGGGATTGTGATTTTGTTTGGTTTTGTTCTAGTTATTGTTGGAGTGGAATTTGTTGTTTGGGAAGTCTGGATTTTCGTTAGTTTTAACAGTGTGGGATAAGCCTGTGAATTGCTTGAAGGTTAGGGAGTTGGCATTTGATGCAAAATGACCCAAAACATCTGCTCATTGTAATGGCAAAGGATGGTCATAAACTGTCGTATCATATTTGTGCCAAATTGCTTTCAATGTAGATAAGTTATGGGTTTGGTTCAATGGTGGCATTTTCTACATGTTTCATGCATGTGTGTTTACAATTATAAATGACTATGTTAGACTTCATTTTCTACTTGCATCATGTCTCAATGCACATGTTATGTTATGCACCAAAACCTGAAGCTTATTTTCAGATCATATGCTGCTGCTATTTGAATATTTTGAGGGTCTGAAAACTGATAGAAAATTTGTTAAATGTGAAAAATAGGTTTGAGCATAGTGTATGTGTATGTGAGGGTATTACTTGTTGGTCCAAATGGTTAAAGTTTTAAAAGGAAATGGTTGTAAATCTTTTTTTTTTAATCATGGGAAAATAGTTACTTTGGAGTCTTGGAAGTTAAAGGTTTATAGATCCTGCAATGAAATTTAAGCTTGAGTTTGGTGCTGAATTCAGAGTTGCTATGGGAAAATGATTTGAATGGTTTAATGGTTCGGGAGTAAATAAATGTGGTTAAACATGAATTATATGTCGTTGGTGCTGTTTTGTGCTTGTTAATGTTGATAAAAATAATTAAAGTCAGATGTAGGGAGACTAACTTGAATTTAGACATGGATTCAGTGATAACAGCCTTTATTTGAATTCTGATATTTTCAATTGTTTTGCAGATTCGAGATTTTAGGACAGACTGGGATCTACAAGTAAATCAACCAATTGCTGGAAATTATTACCCTGTATGTTCTTCAAATAAAATGCTCCTAATTCCAACAAATATATTCTTTATTTGTTCAGTGTTCAGCTTGTGTATTACTTGAAATTTTCATCCTGGCATGAAAGAATGGTTTACTTCTTACTTTTTTGGAGGGGGCATTTGATAGATGAATGTCAAGTCCACTAAGATCTAAACTGTTTGACTTTAATGCCGATTAAAGCTTCAATTTTCGGGAATAAATCAAATGTTTCAAATAGAGTTTCCCTTCCCCAGACTGGGTTGACCCTTTATATATTTTGAATTATCTGCTCAATACTTCAAATGTACGCTAATTTATGACCCTTTAAGTTTTTCTCTATTTGTGTCATATTTACAAGCTGTGATGCTTTCTTTACATTGTTATCTTTGAAATGCGTGGCTGTCACCCAAGAGGGGGGGGTGAATTGGGTGGCAGAATAAAACTTATAATTTTCTCCTTTTAAAACTTTACTCCTTGTGCTTGATGAGAGTGATGATGAATCATCCCAAGCACAAGTGAGTATGCAGTGGTGTGGTGCTTGGTGTGAGATTTAAATAAGCAGAATATGCACAAGCGAGTTTATCCTGGTTCGGTCACTTCCAGACCTACATCCAGTCCCCAGGCTCCACCTGAGATTTTCAATCCACTAAACTTCTTGTTTGAACCAGGCACAAGAAAGCCTTTACACTTTAGGTTTTACGAACACGGGTTCACCTAACAACCCACAGGTTTTACAACGGGTTCACCTGCAAACCTTTACAACCACAGGTTTTATAACGGGATCACCTGCAACCTTACAACCACAAGTTTTGCGGGCTAACTTGCAACCTATGGAGATTTAGAAAACCTCTAAATGCTCCCCCTTTCTATTGTAATATAACAATTCTGTTCTTCAAGCACAAGCTTTAGAACAACCTCTATCAATTAGAGGATTTAATGATATGTTCACTCTATGAACTGATTTTGATAATCACTTAAGTACAAATGACTCTCTCTAAGAGTAGATGATGTTACTCACTTAAGTACAATTGAATTACTCTCTAAGAATGTTACAACTCTAGATCTGAGAGTAGAAGATGAGAGGAATGTAGAAGATAATACATCAGATAATATGCTCTGTTCTTCCAACCATCTTCTGATTGTAGATGTTCCTTTTATACTCGACTTCAAGGCTTGGGTGGCAGGTTGAATATGTCCGTTTGAATATAGCCGTTAATCCCATGTTACCGTTGAGAAGTACATCTTCATTAATGCTTAGCAGGGTTGACTTGCTTTATCTCTGAAAAGTAGTCCTGACACCTCTGCTCTGACAAAAGCATTCTGACTTCTGAGTATGTGATGTTGACTCTTGTACTCTTGCTGACGGATGATCATCGTTCATCCGGAAGTGGCAATCTTGCTCTGCAAGTGTTAATCTCTGAATTCCAAAGTCAAGAGTCTTTCCATCCGGAAGCGCATTTGCATCCGGAAGTGTGACTAAGTTCTGCACATACTGGTTAGTCCAACATAACAATATATATAATCAAATATAGTAAGAACTATACATGCTGTGGGAAGCTTGTTTGCTATGGGAAGTAGTCTTACTTAGACTATGTTCTGACTTAGTGTATTGTGTACTTTGAACGTTAGTCCTCTTAGTCTATGATGTATCCGGAAGCACTTCTACATCCGGAAGTAAAACCACTGGATGAAGGATTTTGTTTACTATTACTCACTCTCGCTCAGTGTCCTTCAATCCAACAGTCAGCGCTAGTCACTACGCTATCGGATGCACTTTCACTTGACGAGGTAGACTCACTGACGCTTAGGGTTATATCTATTCTATCAGTCTGCGTCAGTCAAAATCCAACAGGAAGCAATTTCACTTCCGGTTGAATCATAACTTAGTCTTAAGGTTTTGTGTACCTAATGCTCATGGACTAAGTTATTTCCCTAGTGAGTTACTCGCTGCCGCTGGGGGATAAATCATTCATCTGCATGCGCGAGTCCTAGTCTATCCGGAAGTAAATACACATCCGGTTGCACTCTTACTTGGGATCCTATGTTATCCTATTGCTTTCTAAGTACTTGGCCTATTCCTTTATATTTTAGTCTTCATCAAAACTTAAGATTCTAACATTCTCCCCCTTTTTGATGATGACAAACCTAGTTCCATCTATTAAGTTCCTAAGGAAGGATTAGCAAAAGAATAAAAGCAATAGATAAGAACAAGTAACTTGAACAAATATTATTGACAAGTAAAAGTTACAAGTCAGAGTTACACAATCAAATAACATATACAAGTACATAAATTTCACTAAGTATGAATAAAAATATGCATGAAAACAAAACAAGAAAATTTCAAGTTAAGAACAAATGTTTGGATTTGGGGGTTCAGGGTTTGTGTTTCTTTTTCCTCTCCCTCTCCTTTTGTCTCTCTTCATTTTCTTTTTGTAGTTGGGTTATCTCGGCCTCACGCTCACTCTGGTTTATCTGGGCAATGATCTGCTGAAGTTCTTCTTCATCTCTTTCCCTTCTGAGCCTCTCTGATTCAATAGATTCCTCGAATGCCCTTTTCAGGTTCTCCACTTCTTCATACCCAGGGAACCCAGTAGCATCGTCGAAGTAGAGGACCTCTCCATTGGGATAGTGAACAGCCCGGATTTTCACGTTCCATACAGGGAAGTTGGGATCCTCCTCAACTTCCTGGGCTTTCCTTTTCCCTTTCCCTTTGCTCTTCCCTTTGCTCTTGCTAATTGGAGGAGTGGGCATGGCACTTGCTCTATCAGCATCGAGGCAAGCCATCTGACCAAAGGAAAGCTTGTCTGTGAATCCAAACTTCTCAAATTCCTCAGGAGTCATGTCTTCAATTTCTAATTTGACTTCCTTCAGAATTGGAACCGCTTGAACCATTGGATTTTCTTGCTCAACCTGGGCAGATGAAGTTCCTTGCTCAGGTAGGTCAGATGGAGTCTCTTCCTCAGACTCATCAGATTCAGTGGTGGCAATTAACTTCCTGGCACGTTTCCTAGCAACGGCCTTCTTTCTGGGTTCACTGAATCTGGCTGCTGGCTCAGACGAGGGAGGAGGATTAGAAGATTGCTCAGATGAAGAGATCTCAAACTCTTGCCCAGAGGATGCAGGAACAGGCTTGGCTATCACAATGGGAGGATGGTTGGGTCTCTTCAGTCCCCACTTCATCATGATCTCCTCAATAATCTCTCTACTTGTTTTAGTTGGAGGAGGCTCTGATGATGACTCAGGTTGTGAGGATTGTTCATTCTGCCCATACACAACCATATCCCAGTGTGGTCCCTGCTCAGCCGCTTTCTTCTGCTGCATGAACCGGATGGCTTCTCCCCTTATAAGGTTCTCAGCACCGCCCAGCCTTTGGGACTCAAATGCACGAGGCAGAGCGGCCGTGATGTCTTCATCAATCCAGAGTGATGGCTGGCTGAGAACATCCCTTGTGGCCATTCTTAGGCGAAGAGCAGAGATGGCTTCTCCCCTTATAAGGTTCTCAGCACCGCCCAGCCTTTGGGACTCAAATGCACGACGCAGGGCGGCCGTGATGTCTTCATCAATCAAGAGTGATGGCTGGCTGAGAACATCCCTTGTGGCCATGCTTAGGCGAAGAGCAGACATAACATTTCTCCCCCTTTTGTCATCATCAACAAGGGTGAGTGCCAGGGATGGAGTGGATGATGAGGAGGGTGGAGGTTGCTCAGGGCCAAATCTCTTAGTAGGGGAAGGTGAGAGGGTAGAGGTAGAGGATGTGGGAGAAGATAGGTGTTCTGGAGTTTGAGGAGGATTGGGGAACCAACCGGGGGTGACAAAGAGACCCTCATAAGGATGAGTGGAGGAGTATTTCTGGTAGTTGGAGGCTGGGGTAAATGGTAAATGGTCATCCGTGAGTGGTTGAAGGCGAGGATACTCGCTGTATGGTTGGCTGAGGGGGTGAATGGTCGTGTCAGATCCTATGGGTGGGCTTGAATGGGTGGGGTTGGAAAGACGGATTGGAGAGCGTGTAGGAGCGCCAGGACGTGAGAGAATGGGTGAGGATGAGGATGAGGAAGGTGAGGATGAGGGGTTTCTAGGAGAATGGCGTGGGGAGTGTTGAGGAGAGTCTTGGGTGGGTTTCTTGGTCATGGATAGGGGAAGGTTGGGATTGGTGGTCATTGTTTGGTGATGGTGGGGATTGCTGGTCATTTTGTGGTGGTGGTTGAGGTTGTTGAGTGTCAGGAGGAGGAGGGGTAAGTTGAGGGTGATTAGGAGGAGGAGGAGGTGGGTTTTGAGGAGGAGGAGGAGGAGGTGGTAGGTTACCTTGAGATGGTTGGGGAATTTGTAGGTGTTGGAGAATGAGATCCAACTTTGCATCCATCCTGGCAAGGTGATTCTCGATCTGTCCTACTCTGTCCTCGAGCAGCTGGATCCGCTCCCCTTGATGCTGGAAACCAGCTTCACACTCAGCACGGAGAGGAACCACCAAGGACTCAGGCAATCTGAAGAGAAGCTCTTCCTTTACTTCCTCGGCAAAGGCCCTAACAGAGGCTGGCACTCTTGCTACACGGCTTGGCCCAGCATGTGAGTCAACTTCCTGATCCCCTGCTCCAGATGCAGAGGGGGCTGAAGTGCCAGAAGCACTACTGGCTTGTGAGCCTGAGCGAGTGGGCTTAGGAGGCTTGAAGTACTTGATGCCCATCTTCCCAATATTGGTTGCTCCCACAGGCTTACACTTGACATTCTCTTCCTCCACATCAGATGTAGCCTTGATCAGATGCTTCTCAAGGAGGAAGGCAATGATGGTGGGATAGGGAAGATGGCCAGACTTGTCATTGGTCAACCATCTCTGAAGCTCTAAGCAGATCAACTGGCCAGGATTGATAGATTGTTGTTTGAGAAGTCTGGGAAACCAAGGGTTGTCAACGTTGGCGAACTCATTGAAGTTACCCCCTTTGTGAGTCATCATCCGGGAGTAAACATAGTACAGCAGTCTGTATGAATCAGACATTTTGGACACCTTTTTGCCATCGGTGCCATATAGCTTCACAAGATCCTCCTTGCTGTACTTGTGCGCCTCTGGATATAGCCACTCATTCATGCTTTCATCTGTTATCCCCATTAACTCATTCAGCGTCTTCCACATGAACCTGAAGGTTCTCCCCCTTACTGTGGCGGAGAAGGAGAGTTTGTGGATTTGCTCTTTCCCATCAACCTTCCTGTACTTAGCCCTGCCAGAGAGGGATTGGGAGAAGACTCGCAGGACATTGACGTTGTAGTCCTGGTTGATGCCCAGCCAAGGCATATACTTCTCCAAGTAAGGGCGCAAATGGGGAAACCCTAGTTCATCTATCTTGTCCAGATCGATGAACAGGCCATGGTTGAAGATGGGAGTGGATGTCTCAAATTTGGCGGCCACACTCTCCAATGCCCCATCTCTATATACTGTGGGATCATCTTCTTCAACCCTCTGCCTCTTGGAGAAAGGCTCTTCAGCAAATTGCACTTTCTTCTTCCCTTTTCTCTGGGCTTCCCTTGCTTGCTCATTTTCAGAAGCCACTGGCTGTTCTGCCGCTCTACCCGAAGTTTCAGGCTGACCCTGAATATTTTCAACCTGCCCCAGTGTTTGCCCAGAAACTTCACGGTGTTCACGATGTTCATCGCGATGTTCTGCATGATGCCCAGATTTACCAGAGTGCTTGTGACTTGATTTCCCAGATTTCGACTTGTGTTTCTTGGATGAAGAGGTTTTCTGGGTAGTAACTGGGTTGGATTCATGAGATCCGGCCATTTTTGTATGAATGTTGTGGTAAAAAGGGATGAAATGCGAGAAGTGTGTAAAGAAAAATAAAGAACACGATGGAGAAGATGAAGAGACTTTTCAGAGAAAATGATGTGAGTGAAAAAAAATGCAGTAAAAGATGAAAGTGAAAAATGACATCTATTTATAGGTAAAACTTCTGAGGATAAAATGGGCATCTTCTTTCAAATTTTTCACACGTAAGATTTTAAGTTGGAACGACACACCTGATGACACGTGTTGCTTCAATTAGTCAGAGAAGGCACAACGTTTCATAGAGGAAATTGAAACGTTTTCTGAAGTGATGTGTCTTTTTTTTGTTTGCCACTGGCGCTCTGGCTTGCTTTATTTCAATACTCAGTCCCAGCAAATAATCATCCGGAAGTGGTTTTGCTTCCGGTAATACAGGTGCTCTGGGTTGTCCTGAGAGATCATCCAGCGCCAGCAAAAGAGTATCCGGAAGTGGCTTTACTCCCGGTTGGACTCACTTAAGATTTAACATTGAGGGACCTGCAAAACTTAAGGTTGGCACTTCGATGCCTAAGTTAGCACAGTTGGCAGGTTTTAATAATTAAGTATAGATGTTTTCTGAAGATTTAAACTTCATCTTAACATTCCCAAATGTCTCTTTATAAGGATAAATTAATTAACCCTTAGTGGTTGTCTGGTGGCTATATTTGTAGTTGAGAGACCATTCTTGCACATGCTTCCGGAAGTGTATTTGCTTCCGGATGTGAAGGTCTTTAGATTTAACATTAGTGTACATGCTGAGGACTTTCCTAGTCACCTTATGTTAATCAGCTCATAACCAGAATTCTAAGAGAACGTGCTTGTTGATTAGTTTGGTAAAACAAGAGCATTAATAAGGTGAAGACAGCTTTTGAAAATTTGAAATTCTAAAAGCCTTAGGTTTTAACAATCTTTGCAGAAATTGATTCAAAGCAATTCTTAAGACTTCTTAAGGTTGTCCGATAAGAGAAACTTTCTATTAAAAACTACAATAGGAGTAGGGGAAAGAAATACTCATATAAGATTGGCGAGATTTCCTCAAGATCACGTTCTGAGCAACCATTTCTTCTCATCTTGATAACGAGCACATTTGTTGAAGTTCTCTCTTGTGCATCCACATCGATCAAGCTTTCATAATCAAGGTTACATTTGCGTCAAGTAGTAGCTTGTTTGATCTTGGCATGTGGTGTTTGATCTTTTCAATTTCAGGAGCAGTAGCACTCGGAGCCCAGTATAAACAACAGCTCATTCAGATTTGACATATTGCTCAGATATGATCTTGAATATTGTTGTTCCTTTGGATCTTCTTTCCTACAAAATACCGAATGATTCCTTTTTCCATTTTTCAGTCTCCAAACTTGGATCTGACAGGTCAGTTTGTAGGAAGTGTAAAGTTCGTATGCATCTAAGAATCATTTTCTATGAATATGGCATTGTGAATCAACTATGACTATATGCACATGGTTATACACAGTTTGATAATGATAGTCATAGATAGCATGTAGACTATGAACATTGTGGTAAACTCTTATAAGGCATATAATGTTCATATACATGACGCTTGATGTAACATCTCAATAAGTCCATCTGACATTTGCATAGGAGATTTTATTATTGCATGCTTCAACCTTAAGTGATCCCTTGCTTACCCAAGGGAATCTTCTATACTTATCTTTGGTCTGAAGCACTTTCTTAGAAGAGTCAGGATTCATAGGTTTTCTCCATGTTGGTTGAGACATCCTCTCTCTCTTGTTCTTCTCAGGATAGTTGAATGGAACTCTGTGATAGTTTATCCCTGAGACCAAGTCTTTGTTCCTTATGGTAGCGCACTGCTTCTTATGATTGTACTAGGTGGTTGCAGCAGTGACATCACCACGAGTTCTCTTCTTTGGGGCAAGAGGAACTCTTGATCTTTCCTGCACAAGTAAGGCACTGGAAGGAAGTTTTGGTACCCATTTGTACTTGGGTCCTACACGGTTAGCACTGGACCTTACTTGTCCTTTGGGGATCCATACATATTTGTTCCTTACATTTAAATTTCTTTTAAAATTGCATGTGTGAGAAATATGACCTGTTCTACCACAATAATGACAGATAATGGGATGATATTCAGAATAAGATTTCTTGTCATTATTGTGTTGGTCAGTTTTCTTTTCAAAGACACTATGTTTGTTAACTTTTGAAATCTCAGGGTCTTTTGAAAACTCTTCTTTTAAGAATGGAACTTTGGACTCCTTGGTTGCAGAAGAAAGGATAAGTTTCTCAAGTTCCCTATTCCTTTTTCTCAGGCCTAGAACTTCTTTTGCAAGTTTACAGAATTCAATATGTAACTCATCATAAATGTCTTGCAATTCAGAAGGTTCAAGTTCAGGTACCTTATTTTCTTCAGTTTCTGAATCTTCTAGGCACAGATTGACACTTTCTTCACTGATGCTAGCTTCCTCTATATCACCATCCAGTAGCTCATCAAAGGTAGATTCACAGGAAACACATAATGAGCTTTGGACAGCCTTAACTTCAAGAGATTGATTAGAAACATACATAGTGTCAAGAGTGTTCCAAATATCTCTAGCCCTAGAGCAATGTTTAATTTTCTGGAAATCATTTTCAGATAAACTTTTGTGCAAAATTTGCATTGCTCTAAGGTTTAAGTAAAATAAATTTTTCTCCTCTTCAGTCCAATTTACTTTTGGTTTGAAATCAGAGTCCTTTTCAAAGACATCCCACATTTTGAAATCCGTGGATAGTATAAAACTTTTCATCCTTCCCTTCCATAAGTAAAAATCAGCATTTTCTAACACGGGTGGGATAGTATGATCAAAACCTTCAAAACACATTTTGTAACCCAAGTCAGCCTAGGTCTTTGCACTTGAGATCGTTGGATCCTTTAAACAAGTGACCTTGCTCTGATACCAAATGAAATGCGTGGCTGTCACCCAAGAGGGGGGGTGAATTGGGTGGCAGAATAAAACTTATAATTTTCTCCTTTTAAAACTTTACTCCTTGTGCTTGATGAGAGTGATGATGAATCATCCCAAGCACAAGTGAGTATGCAGTGGTGTGGTGCTTGGTGTGAGATTTAAATAAGCAGAATATGCACAAGCGAGTTTATCCTGGTTCGGTCACTTCCAGACCTACATCCAGTCCCCAGGCTCCACCTGAGATTTTCAATCCACTAAACTTCTTGTTTGAACCAGGCACAAGAAAGCCTTTACACTTTAGGTTTTACGAACACGGGTTCACCTAACAACCCACAGGTTTTACAACGGGTTCACCTGCAAACCTTTACAACCACAGGTTTTATAACGGGATCACCTGCAACCTTACAACCACAAGTTTTGCGGGCTAACTTGCAACCTATGGAGATTTAGAAAACCTCTAAATGCTCCCCCTTTCTATTGTAATATAACAATTCTGTTCTTCAAGCACAAGCTTTAGAACAGCCTCTATCAATTAGAGGATTTAATGATATGTTCACTCTATGAACTGATTTTGATAATCACTTAAGTACAAATGACTCTCTCTAAGAGTAGATGATGTTACTCACTTAAGTACAATTGAATTACTCTCTAAGAATGTTACAACTCTAGATCTGAGAGTAGAAGATGAGAGGAATGTAGAAGATAATACATCAGATAATATGCTCTGTTCTTCCAACCATCTTCTGATTGTAGATGTTCCTTTTATACTCGACTTCAAGGCTTGGGTGGCAGGTTGAATATGTCCGTTTGAATATAGCCGTTAATCCCATGTTACCGTTGAGAAGTACATCTTCATTAATGCTTAGCAGGGTTGACTTGCTTTATCTCTGAAAAGTAGTCCTGACACCTCTGCTCTGACAAAAGCATTCTGACTTCTGAGTATGTGATGTTGACTCTTGTACTCTTGCTGACGGATGATCATCGTTCATCCGGAAGTGGCAATCTTGCTCTGCAAGTGTTAATCTCTGAATTCCAAAGTCAAGAGTCTTTCCATCCGGAAGCGCATTTGCATCCGGAAGTGTGACTAAGTTCTGCACATACTGGTTAGTCCAACATAACAATATATATAATCAAATATAGTAAGAACTATACATGCTGTGGGAAGCTTGTTTGCTATGGGAAGTAGTCTTACTTAGACTATGTTCTGACTTAGTGTATTGTGTACTTTGAACGTTAGTCCTCTTAGTCTATGATGTATCCGGAAGCACTTCTACATCCGGAAGTAAAACCACTGGATGAAGGATTTTGTTTACTATTACTCACTCTCGCTCAGTGTCCTTCAATCCAACAGTCAGCGCTAGTCACTACGCTATCGGATGCACTTTCACTTGACGAGGTAGACTCACTGACGCTTAGGGTTATATCTATTCTATCAGTCTGCGTCAGTCAAAATCCAACAGGAAGCAATTTCACTTCCGGTTGAATCATAACTTAGTCTTAAGGTTTTGTGTACCTAATGCTCATGGACTAAGTTATTTCCCTAGTGAGTTACTCGCTGCCGCTGGGGGATAAATCATTCATCTGCATGCGCGAGTCCTAGTCTATCCGGAAGTAAATCCACATCCGGTTGCACTCTTACTTGGGATCCTATGTTATCCTATTGCTTTCTAAGTACTTGGCCTATTCCTTTATATTTTAGTCTTCATCAAAACTTAAGATTCTAACAATCTTGACTGATTTTTGGTTCATGAATATGCTAACATTTACATTGTGGATTGTTTTTGTATTGAAGGGACCAAGTGTTATTTCCTATGTCCCTTATTGTAATATCATAATAACAAAGTTGCTTGGTTCAAGTAATTAAATTGATGAAATTCGTTAAAATAATAACCTTTTTTTTGTAATTAAATTAATGACACTTTTGATAGATGAACTAGTTGGTTATTTAATCTAAATGTCTTTTGTTGGTACAACTTTGATGTGTATTTTGGCTGGTACAAATTAGATGACTTTTGGTGCTACAAATTAGATGTAAATTCTGATTGAGATATGTGGATGACTTTTATATTACATGTATAGTAGTTCTTGTTAAAGGATTTTGGTTATTCTGGCTGGTTGGGTATATTATATTGTGCAGGTAGCAATTTAACTGCCAAAAAGCAGACAAATGAAAAAAAAAATAACATATACATGCGCTTATGGCGCAAGCTCATAAGCGCATGTAATAAATACATATTTACATGCGCTTTTAATACAAAAGCGCGTGTATATATATATATTTACATGCGCTTTTATTACAAAAGCGCGTATATATATATATTTGCATGCGCTTTTATTACAAAAGCGCGTGTATATATATATATTTGCATGCGCTTTTATTACAAAAGCGCGTGTAAAGCTATCTATTTACATGCACTCTTATTACAAAAGCGCGTGTATATATATATATATTTACATGCGCTTTTTTGCAATAAAACGCATGTATAAGTATAGATATACATGCGCTTTTACAAGCGCATGTAAATCCTTTCCCGGCGAGGCCATTGCCAGCGTTTTTTAAGCGCATGTAAAGGCCAAAATGAGCGCATGTAAAGGGGTTATTCTGTAGTAGTGTATCCCAAATAAGGAACAATCCCTCTTTTATTTATACTTTTGCAAATTGGCAATTCATTTTTACCCTTTTTATATTCAGTTATTATTTTATTGCGATTTTCCCATTTGATAAATTTCAATGAAAAGAATGATAATTAAGTACTTCCTCCAGTTCGTAATATAAGAACTCAGGCACTAAAACATGTTTCTTAAAAAACATGTTAAAGTTTTTACCTGTCTGACGTTAATGCTTTCTTTCCAGTGTTGGATATATTTATCTTAATACTATTAAGAGCAAATTACATGAACATTAATAAATATGAAAGAGAGTTCGGGGCAAAGTAAGGAAATATACATTGAATGAAGATACACACACTCTTATATTACAAACAAGAGCAAGAGGCAGCATTCATTTTGCTATTGAATGTAAGATGTTGGTGAAAGTGAAGACCTTCTGATGCAGTGAAGACCTTCTGATGCATTTGTTGCATGCATCGAGATTGTGTGTCATGCAAAACTTGAAAAGATGGACGGGTATAACCAGTTCAAGACACAAATAAAAAAGTCCAATGTCTCGTATCAAAAAATGCACCATTCTTTCATTTCTTCTATGCTCTTGGATATCTTCAGTTGTTCCTCTTCACTCTTCTGCTTTTTCTTCCATATCTAAATGCATAATGAGAATTTTTAAAGTGGCAAAAAGCACAAAAGATGATGAATTGTGCTTTACAAAGTTTTGCTAAATACAAACACAAAGTTTTTATACTGCTTTGGCCAAACTCTTGACTATCAAATGTGATTACTCCCCATATTTAGTGGTTTTTAGAAATATTTTGTTGTATTTGGGGAATCATTAATTAAATAAATAAGAGATTTTGATGTGAATTGGAAATATATTAATTTGAAATATTATTTGGGAATTGAAATAGGAAACTTGAAATAATAAAAGAAAATATTTTAAAGGGAATTTTCTTATTATTGAGATTATATGATTGAGCTATGATGATTATTTCCTATTTCCTTTCTTTCTCTCATAATAGGACAATGCAGATTTGGAAACAAAAGAAAAAGGAAAGAATGAGTCTTGAGCTAGATCTTTGGTGACCTAATTGACTAAGGAGATCTAAAAGGGAGAGAGGAGCTTGTGAAGAGGAGGTTGGTTACAATTTTTCCAATTTCCTAAAGCCTAGAGGAATTCACGCAGAAAAGAGAGGAGGTAGTGGCGCAGGAGCAAGGGGTACTTGGGTTTTTCAATTTCTTCCTAACATATACACATACATCAACGCATAAAGGAAGAGGATGGAAGCTTGAGGTGGCAGCTGTTTGTCTTCTTGTGGGGTGAATCACACACGTTGAAGTATGGAGATGAGCAGCACACTGTTCTTCTTCGTGGGTGCTTGTTTTCTTCTTTATTTCTTAGGCTTTCATATTCAATTTTCAATATCTTTTGGAATTGTTTTGAACCTCATGTGTGGCTAGTTTCCTTTTACAACTTAGAGTACTATGAACTTGTTTGTAACTTAGTATTTTATTTCCCACTATTTAGTTATGGTTAATTTGATTTAGTTTATTTAATCTTGTTATTATTGATTAACTTGTTTATTTAGGATTGTATTTTAATCTGATTTGCGACTAGGATAGGAATATACCTAGAAGCCCTACATAGTCACATTAGAGCGGAACCGTTATAAATTGGCTTAGTAAATTATAGTAAGACATTACATAATTAAGCTAGGTAAGGATGTAAGTGGACCAGAAGGCATTTATAGACACTAGTACTCTAGATTAGCTAGTTGAATTAATTCATAATTAATTTAGTGGGAATAAAATATAAGAAGCAGATAAGGGATTAGTGGCTCTAGGTTGTTCTTTTGACTCGTGAATTTCATCTGTGTGAATATTTGTTTTATTTTATTTTCTTAGATGTTAGGTAATTAAAATCAATTTTCTTGTATTTACTCAACTTGAATGAAAATAAAAGATCTAATGCCTAATTATTAATTGTCTGAGTCTCTGTGGGATCGACCTTGATTTACCACTTTACTAAAATACGATCCGTATACTTGCGGATATTTTTATCAAAATTTTAGTAGCATCAAAATGTTTTAAAGCATGTTTACCTTCAAACCTTTACAACTACTAGTTTTACACGGACTCACTAGAAACCTTTACAACTACTAGTTTTACACGGACTCACTAGAAACCTTTACAATCACAGGTTTTGCAGGCTAACATGTAACCTTATAAAATATCCTCTAGGATCACTCCGCCTTACACTTGTAAGAAATATAATCTCAGTTCCTAAGTCCCAAACTAAGGAACCACCTTTAACAATAAAGGTTTTTATATCAAGTTCACTCGAATGAATAGATTCTGATAAAACTGAAGTACAATTAATTTGCTCACTCACTCACTGATGAATACAATAAATGTTAAGAACAGACAGTAGGTGAAGAAATAAGATGAAGCAATGAATAATTGATCGCAAATAAGTTCTGGTATAGTTCCTCTTTTTCGTTAGTTTGGAATGCTCTCAGCTACCACTAATTTATATTTCTCGTTTAAATGGTCGTTGCAATAATTTCGTTGAACAACCTTCAATTAATTATTGAATGTTGAGTTTAAGATTTTTGTGGGCATTAATAGCAGTTTTATCGTCTCTCTTAGTTTGCCCAGTCTGTTTTGAAGTCATCTTGTCAAAAGCAAACCGCTAACGACTTGTATGTGTATAATAGACACTTATGTGAAAAGTTGACTTTGGCGGTGTACTTGCTTTCTTTGTAATTTTGAGGCAAACTTGGCGACAGTTAGATGAGAGCATATGTGATCAATCATTACCCTGCAAATATTCATAAATATGTATCGACCGATCAATTATGGGTTAGTGTTATCGATCACGCAGTTCATTTTGCTCAAATTACTAAATATAGTTAGTCCTTTACTGAATATCCCAATAATGCTTATGAGACTAAGTCTTAATCTATGTAGGTTCAGTCTATGTTACCTCTTCCTTACTTATGATTTCTCTTGTCATTGTTAAACTCATGCTTATGTTTTCTCACATTAATTAATCCTATTAAATACATATCCTAGCATATGGATCGCTAATATAAATGTTCTAACTTATGATCAATCACATTTCCTTTTTTACCAAAACCATTCAAATTTGGGCAAAATATAAATACATATCCTCACATTGATCATAAGAGTAGCCTAAAATTTGAATGATTTTAGTAAAAAATGTAAGAATTCAATTCACATTCTCTTCTTATTTAATACAATTTTTCCTACTTTGCTTCTAGCTCTCTTTCATATTTATTGATACTTATCTATTTCTCTCTCTCAAAGTATCCTAATAAATATGTGCAATATTGGAAAAAATCATTAACTATAGACACCCAACTAACTATCATATGTTTTCTTAGGAAGTGTTTTTTTATAGCTATGCTCTTATATTATAGATCATAGGGAGTATGTTTTCTCAATATTTTCAATTATGTCGTATGTTACATTATGCTATGTTTGGTGTTTTGAACATGGATAATTTAAATATGGGAAAAACTTACATCAAGTTCCTTTCCCCAGGTTCTCAAGTTCTTTTAATATAGGAGTGACACATGTCCTTTTATAACAACCATTCATTCAATCTAACTGCCAGCTGTCCCTTTTTAATTGGAGAAATGAAGAACCTTGATGGAGGAACTTGACCTAAGTAAGGTCCTTTAAATATTCATTGTTATTATTGTCAAATATGTGGAGTAATTGGTGGTTGGTTGGATGGATTTTGGAATCTCGTTGTAGTTTTTTAAATTGCTGGGATGATGTACCGTTAGTAAGATGATTTATAATTGGGTTAAATAAACTTTTGGTCCTTGAACTTTGATCTCATTTTGGTTTTGGTCCCTGAACATTCAAACACATGGTATATTGGTCCCTGAACTTTGCCTAATTTAGAAGGATTAGTCCTTGAAAGCTTTCAACCACGTTAAATCCTCCTACGTGGCATTGACTCTATTAGATAGGATGATTCGACAGACTTTTTTGATGATAATGTGGCAAATATATCTTATGAATTACTCCCTCCGTTCCTAAATATAAGAGCACTTTGACTTTTTTGGAGAATCCTAAGAAAGCAAAATGAACAATTTAATCATAACATATTTTAAATATTATTAGATCATATGTAAGTTCATAAGTCAAATAAATTAGTTTAGCGAAAAAATTTGGGAAAATCAATTTTTAATTACCCTATTTAGTTTTTTTAGGATTATCCAAAAAAGTCAAAGTTCTCTTATATTTAGGAACGGAGGGAGTAATTATTTTTAAAAAAATATCATCAAATCTAAATTCATTACACGCGCATACGACGTCAAAAACCTACGAAAGATTTGGGGAGAGGAATATCGGCACACTCTCGTCGACGATATGTAGCATCCCAAAAAAAATTGAAAATTTATGTTAAAGATAATTAGCAAATATTTAATGTCTTGGGAAGTAACTTAGGAATTAAAAACCTTTGGAAATAAAATAATCGAGGATGAATATATTTTAAGGAATTGAATTGTTTGAAAAAAAAAACTTACAAAAGAAATTAAGGGGAAGTAAAAATAGATTAATCTTGTTGAGGGAGGTTAGGAAAATAAATATGAATTTACAATGGGTTAAAGGGCATTTTATATACTTATTGAATAGTAGAAAAATGATTTAACTAAAAGAGCATTTGACTATAATACCCCCCTCTTCATAAACCATATACATACTCTCATTTGCCTTTTCTTCTTCTGATTCTTGTCCTTCACTTTCTAGAAATTTCTGTATTATTCTTCTCTCCCCATTCTCTCGTTTCCTCACTGTATCCCTTTAGTTCCAGCATCGTTTTCATCCTAAAATCTTGGTGGATCATGATCGAATATCTTGTGTAAGTGCCGTGTGAGCTTCAGGTGAAGATTTCTTACTTTCTCATATGATTTGTTTTCGATTTTGGGGAGGATTTGGGGAGACGAACAGTGGAGAACTGGACTGAATTTTCTGGGTTTAATAATAAGCATATACTTTCTTTAAGTTTTAATTTGTAGTGTGGGTTTCCTTGATTTGAAAAGGTTGAAGTTTTCTATGCTTCTTCATTTTCATTTGGCCGAATGGGTTTTCTGGTTTGGGAGTTGTTGTGTTAATGAATCGAAGTTATTCCTCTGTCTTGGTTTGCTACTGATATGAGTAGAGAAATGAGCTTAAATTGTGATGCATGTATATATATTTTTCTGAAATGGCTGTGTGGGAGCCGAATGAATTTGGGAAGGGGCTGAAGGCTTTTGTTTATTATGGGTAAGGTGTAACATTTTATTACTAATTCCCTAATTAACCTGTGACATCTCTTTTAGTTCAATAATATCTTTACTAATTATGATAGAAAAAGGAATTTTAATAATATCAATATCTCTATCATAGTTAGAAAAAGAATATCCTAATAATTAAAATATTATCCATGATAGAAAAGAATAAACTAATACAGCACAGCTGCTATCATGGATAATTTATTGCTAACCATGTTAGAAAGGATTTGCCTAACATGGTTATTAAACAAAACTAATTGGTATTAAACAATAAATAAATATGTATATATGCGGAAGCAGATGCAGGCCTATACAAATTGGCAATATACAATTCTAAATAAACTATATAACTTCTACTACCTAATTCCCTTTCCTGATGCTCGCGCCTGTGCATGAATACCTGCAAAAATGTCAGTAATCGTGGGATGAGACAAATTTGTCCCAGTAATCACCGCTTAACTCACTATAACAGTGAGATGTGCGGTAGTGAGGGCGTCTAAAGGGTACCACAGATATAAAAACCAGAATGTAATATATATATATATATATATATATATATATATATATATATATATATATATATATATATAAAGGTTTCTTCCATGTTCACTCAAATCCAACATTCACCTTCAAACCAAATCAATTCAACATCTCCATACTCCAATCAACTAATACTACCACAACAACTCTCACACTCACCTACAGATGCATTGTGCCACCACGGTGCATTCAAGCATCTATTCTTCACTATATGATTTGACACTGTGTCCCTCTCCATAATGAGGGGACAATTTCCCTCTCTGGCAATCTCCAGAGAGGGAACCCCAATTCTGTTTCCATTACAGAACGGGAACGGTTGGGCTCTCCACTGCCAAACAACCGTAGGTCACTTTCTCTCAATAAGTTGACCTATGATCCCCGGTCTAATCAATCCGAAAAGGATCATCAGTACAAATAACTGTCGATTGGCCAATCGACAGTTATCATCGCGATGGTACATAAATTCCAGTGTCATGCAATGCTCACCATATCCCTATCAGTATCTCATCCACAATAATCAACATCAACATCAACATCAACATCAATCTCAACATCAACATCAACATCATACACTCTCACATCATCTTTCAATCTATTATCCACAATTTCTTCCCTCATCATTACTCTCCAAAATCTCAACTCATATCTAATTCCTTCTCTATACTCACAACCTCTCAAATAACTATTATAACAATACACCTGCAAATATGTCACACCATTCCAAAATATCCAGCACCACCAGACAGGATACTACATATATAATGTGTCGAAATCTTTTATATAAAAATAATCGTGTTTGAAAGGCACCCGATAGCCTGTTTTGTATAAAAATACCTTTAAAAGATAATATATATAGAGGGTGAGAAGGGATTTTACAAAATCCCTAACTAACGTCACCCTCAATGTTATAGCAAGGTTAAGTGTGATTACCTGTCGCCCTTTGCATTCACTGCCTTTCTTACCGTTTCCTTGTAGTTTTCCCTTCAAGTATCATCACCATTATATGCTCCTATAATGATATGATACACAATGATAAATTAATATCATTTCCACTTTATAATACTTTGACGTCTCTCTCGTATTCATATGTTACTACCCATTTTCCCATTCTCAATTCAAATTCTTTAATCGTTTTAGATTATTGAGTTTGCTACATACACATTCACAAGTTATTGACAGCTTCATACCACTTGAAAATCCTCCAACAATAATCCAAACTTAACAACAGTAATGTCACATTATCATTATATGCCAATTCACAGAACATGGTTAATAATGAAGAATTCAAGGGCTTCCTACCAATTACATTTCATTCCCAATTCCAGCCACAATTAAATCACAAGCTAATAACAAGACAACATGATCAATTATAAAAATCAAGAATCACCAATGTCGATAGTTAACCAAGTGAGACTTTCCACTATATTGAATAAAAATCAACTTCAAATACATCAATCATCTTCCTATTCTTTAATCACAAAGAACTAGTTTAACATTTAAAGACTATAAAGAACTACTACCATAGAAATCTGTTTATCTTAGTAAAGTTGGGCATTCCCAAACTCGTTATAAATGTGCACATATGTGCATTCTGAAAGTAATGGATGCACAAGAGGGGGGTGAATTGTGCTACAAAATAAAAGCTCAAATAAAATCAACACAAGAGTTTATACTGGTTCGGTCTTCCTGACCTACGTCCAGTTCTCAACCACCCTGGCCGAGTTCCACTATCCCCAGGTTTTACAACTGGTGCACCTGGAACCTTTACAACCGCAAGTTTTGAACGGGATCACTTGCAACCTTACAACCACAAGTTTTACTCAAGGCTCACTTGCAACCTTTCTAACTAGCTCCCCCTTACAACCAGCAAGGGTTCAACCTTTACAGATAAAGGATTTTCTAACTAAGTTCTCTTCAAGAACAGATAGTGTTACACACTTAAGTACAATGAATGCTCTTAATACAAGAAGAGACTTAACTACAAAGAGTACAAGATATGTAGATGAAAAGATCACTCAATGAGTTAAATGCTCTTTCTCTTTTCTGGGCAGCTTTGAATGCTTGAAGGTTTTTCTCGATTTCTCTCTCTAGCTTTCTTCAAGTTGTCAAAGATATTAGATTACTTCATAAATGAAGGTGAGCTCCTTTATATAGTCTTCAAACATTCTCACTCTTGGTAGGTGGGTTAGCCGTTTGAATATGGCCGTTTTTCCCATGTTACCGTTTGCCCAATTAATGCTCTTCAATGCTTAGCAGAGTTGATGATTTACCCCTATGTCGCCCTAGGAATTAATCAATATTTCTACCTTAACTACTATGTAGTAGTGGCAAGTAGGTCTTTTCTCAATCTAGGTTCAAATTCTTGCAAGTAAGAGGATATTATGTCACGCAATTTAACAGGCAATGAGAGAGTGATTTTTATGTTTAACAACTAATTAAACCTAGTAAAATAACTACAATAACCGAATGAAACAAGTGAAGGAATACGATGAGAAGTACCTCCCTCTCCAAAGTACTATGTGCTTAATGATAAATGTGACCTCATATACTTGTTAATCTTGATATAACCTAACTAAATCCTTAAGATCTCTTAGATCAAAGAAATCTACAAGAGTTTAATTAGGTTAACCAAGCTAATAGCTCTTTGAAATCTTCAAATGTACCTTAGGCAACATTAACTCTAAATCATAGAGCTAAGAAACTCAATCATTCCACAAGAAACACATACAAGCAAATCGCTACACATGTCTTCATAGAACTACACAACATCAAACCCTAGGTTTTCACATACAAAGATTCAAAGAGAGATCTCAAACTAAAGTGAGGTAGAATACTTGAAAATACAAATAATCTAGCCTAGTGAGTCTTAATCAAAGAAATCACTAAACAAAAAGTTAAATCTAGCTTGAGATCTACAAAGAACTAACACAAGTACATGAGGCCAAATGTTGAGATCTACAAGCACATTCCTTTGGAGAGAGAGATGAGGATGCCTAGCCAAGCATGGAGAGGTGGAATGGAAGGAAGGTTGCGTGAGAATCCATGGAGGAAGGTGGATTTTCGTGAAAAATGGGTATGGAAGGAGAAGAGAGAAGTTGAGAGGATTTGGGAGAAGAGAGAGAAAGTGAAAGTGTAGTAGTAAGTGATTATGAGCTTAGGGTTTTATTAAATGAAGTGGAGATTGGTTAATGAGTGGGATTAGTGAGGTAATTGGGCTGTCAAAGAGAGGTTAGGTCGGCCAATATGTAATTTTTAGGTGTATGTGGGTGTTAATGGCCAAGAGGTGTCATAAGGTGGAAGGAAGGGTATTTTGGGAATTAGGGTGAAAGGTGGTTGAATGTGGCCTAAATAAAGTCTAAATCCATCCTCCCAAGATTCCTCCTTTTTTTCCTCTCCATTGTGCTTCCCTTTTTGCCCTTAATGAAGCTCCTCCTCTTTGAATTTGAATTTTGGGGCCAAAATTACTCCAAGAGGAAAGATGCTTCACATTTGCCTTTTCCTTCTTTTTACCAAAAATGGTAAACTTTGCTTTATGTCCTTTTCCTTGCCAACTAGCCTCCTCCTTGCCACATAAGCTCCAACAAAGCTCCACCAAGGGTGTGTGGGGCCCACGTGGGACCCCCTACACATAAAATTCACCACATAGTCAAAAATGACCAAAATACCCTTGGTTACTTAAAATGCAAGTAATAAGGCTAATATTCTCCAATTAATTCCAATAAGCATGCGCAATAAAATATACCAAAAATGATCAAATATATCAATTAAATCAAGCTAATTAAGCTCAATTGCACATGCTTAAGGACATAATATTCGGTCTAATCAAATCCCCACACTTAATCTTTGAACTCCGGGCAAAGTCATGTATTAAGACTAACTTAATCATTAAGCATAGTGAAGGCACTTGGAATTGTCATAGAGTACAAGTTGATCTTTTTGAACCTTTCCCTAGATCATCACATGGGCCAAATCTAAGAATACAAAGTGGAAACAAGTTTAACAAGTAACTAGAATTAGGAGGGAATGCTAAAAGAGATTTTCCTCACCGGATTTAAGTGTTTGCACTCAATCTCTCAAGTTAGGAATAATGCCTAACTAGGGTCTTTGTGATCACTCTTTGGCTCAATGCATTCCTCCTCACCATAGGCTTGTAATAGTTCTTAGTTCTCCACCCATTAGTATGCATGGCACAATCAAATCTAGAGGACTTTGGGGGTTGAATGGAAGGCTAATAATGAGTGGTGAATGATGGATAGTAGTCAATGACCAATAATATAAACAAGTAGCTACCACATATACTTGCAATACAATAAATCCAATTCCCACAAAGCATGCTACATCTCTCTTTTTTTAAAGCACTTTGTGCTTCTCTCATTTTACTTTTCACTCTTATGCCTTTGGCATACTCAAGCACTTTGTGCTATTTTTTTCTTTACTTAGGCCTTTGGCCTTATTTTTTTTTCTTTTCTCTTGCTTCTCTTGGCCTTTGGCCATCTTTCTTTCTCTCTTTTTTTATTAAGGCTCTCGGCCATACCCTTTTTTTTCACTCAAGTAGCATGCTTTTCACAAGATACAACAATACAACACTAATATAAATGCAAGCATATGCTATAGTCACTTATTCACACATTGGTCAAGGTGATAGAAAAGAATAGTGAATGGCCCAAAGGGGTTGAATCAAAGGATATTTAGGTTGGCTTGTGTTTGGGTCAAAAGGGTTTAGAAATGAAATGCCCCTTTCCTTTTTAATTGTACCATGCATTGTGATCTTGAACAAGAACTAGGACAAGTTCTAGGAGGTGAAATAACTATTGGCCCACTCAATTCGGTTGAAGGCTTCTCACTTTATGGCTTACTCTAATTAGTCTCTTCCTCCCTAAGAAAAGTTAAGTGAGAAACTAGCTTCCTCTTTATACCTTAAAAATGCCCCAAGTAATGCCCTAAGTAATCATTCCAAAAATTCTACTTACACACTAGAGGACAATTCCATTTACTTTCAAGAACCATGATCAAGTTAAACTTCCTACACAATCATGCCAAATAAGTCCACAAATCAAGTGTGAAAGCTTTGAATTAGACCACTTTTAAGCACATAATACACCCCCCACACTTAAAGCATGCATTGTCCTCAATGGGACCAATCAAATCAAGTAGGAAGGCATAAAAAAAGGCAAGGCAGCAAGCATATCATCCAGGGCAGTCCAATATCAAACAATCCAATTCGGCCAAGCATGTATTATTCACAAAAACAAAAACTAAACACAACCTAAACACATGTTCATAAATTTTTTTCTTGGTTTTTCTAAACAACCTATAACAATATACTAAAACATAAACCTAAACACAATCCTATTTTTTCTAACAAACATCTTCCCCCACACTTAGAATAAAATCAATTTAAAGCAAGTAAGGGAAGGAAAGAAACAACCTCTTATGGAGGCTTGAAATTCTCTTTGAAGAACTTTTTGTTGTGGCCTTTGATTAGGTGCTTTCGACCACAATCAAGTTGGTTGACTTGGAGCTTTTCTTTCACATCATTCTCCTTGTGCAATTCGGCCTTCTTGTGGTGTGGAAGCATCCAAGTGAACTTTGTAAGATTTGTTCCCCTTTTCTTCTCTTTCGGGCGCCTAGCTCTTCCATGGTGTTTAAATCTCATGAGCAACTTTTGCACCTTCTTCTTTAGGGCATCAAGTAGTGTAGGCTCACTCATAACTCCTCTCAAATCATTGCCCTTCAACTCCATATTCCTAAGAAGAACCTTCCACCAGACTACAAGTCTTGTTACATCTTCCTTTGAGAGCTTGCCATTGAAATAGTCAACTTCCTCTTTTGATGCATCACACGCCAAACTCTTCTTGAGGTTCTTCTCGGCCTTAATCAAGTCCAAATTGACTTCCTCAAATCTTGAAGTTTCCTCAATCTCCATCATGGACTTCTTCTTTTCCCAATAATCCTTGTGCAACCTAAATGTACCTACAACATAACACAAACTTCCCTCTTGCAAGGGGTTGTAGGTATGCAAAGATAAACAAAGAGGAACACAAGGAAAATCAAGATATACATGCTTAGAAGGAACATCATCATAAGATATGAAAATCAAGTGAGAGATATGAGATAGATCAAGATTGTGCCCCTTCAAAGCACTTGTCCAAAGAGTGCATTTCGGCCAACTCTTGTAAGTAGTGGTTCCACTTCTAGAAGCAACACTCAAGGGTGCCACATCAAGCAAGCACGGGTCAATCAAAGTGTGAGCAAAGTCTTGCCCTTGAAAAGTGCTCCTTCCATGTAAATCCCTCATTCGACTTTTCCAATCCAAGAGAACATGTGAGAAGTAACAAAGCAAGTTCTTCTCCGAAAGCAATCCCTCCTTCATCATGAGAGCAAGCATCCCATTCAACCTATCCTTATCACAAAGATTGAACAAACTTCCCTTTTCCAAGGGGTTGTAGATAGGCAAGAAAGAAATACTTATACAAATATCACCAATCTTATAATTGACACATAAGGGATCACTTGATTGCATCATGCTCACAATAATAGAAAATTCATCCTTAGTGTCTAGCAAGCATGCAACATTATTCACAATAGGACTAGATTCATATGAGCAAAAAGGAACATTAGCATCATCAATTAAGTTCATCATAGAGGTATCCACATGCTCATCTTCAACCAAATCCAACAAAGAATCAACCACATGCAAGCCTAAAAAAGAATGATCATCAAGAGAGTGTTTCTTTGCTTCATACACATGGAATTTAATCATTTGGTCACCATCTTGAAATGTGATATATCCCTCATCTAAGCTTATGACCGCCTTGGCGGTCTTCATGAATGGTCTCCCTAAAATGAGGGAATCCTCTTCCTTTGACTCTTGTGACATGTCCAACACAAAGAAATCGGTTGGGAAAACCAAATTCTTGACCTTCACTAAGATGTCCTCTATTACCCCAAGTGGCCTCTTAATTGACCTATCGGCTAATTGAAGGATGACACTAGTGCCACTAATCTTTGTAAGTCCTAGGGAAGTGTAAGTGGTCTTAGGCATCACATTAATTGCGGCTCCTAGATCAATTAAGGCTTTCTCAAAGCATATGTCCCCTATGTAACATGGGATGGTGAAGGAACCGGGATCCTCACACTTAAGTGGTTCCTCTCTCCTAATCAAATTTGGAACATAGGGCCCTCTTTGGATTTTCTCATTAGGCTTAGAAGGTCTCTTAAATATTTCTTTCAAGAGTTTTGCAAATGAAGGCATTCTTTTCAAAAGAACTCTCATGGAAAACTTAGCCTCAAGCCTAGAGAATACATCAACCAAGTCCTTCTCTAATTCCTCAAAATATTTGTTAGTTAAATCATGGGAACTAGAAGATGGAATATGCAAAGAGTTAAGGAAATTACCTTTAGAGGAGCCCTCCTCTTGTTTTGAAGAATCTTGAGAAGTTGAGGATGACTTTTGGTCCTTGTTCAAGTGCTCTTCCTTTGGTGTAGAGCTCTCGGCCTTATCCTCATTGTCACCATTAGAAGTGAGGAATTCGGTCTCTACCACATTCTTGGCCTCCTCATTAATTTCAAGAGAGATAGGGTGGCTTCCAACATACACAACACCCTTAGAAATGACCTCTTGGACCATGGTATTCAAAGTGTCCTTCTCGGCCTCTTCATGTTCTTCTCCAAATGGAGGTATGCTCTCGATCTCATCATGAACTTTCTCACGAGCATGTGTTTCTTGAGTATTAGGATACTTTCCATCTTGCACACCATCCTTAGAAGTAGTCTCTTGCACCATGAGAGGGGAGCTTTTGGCCTCTTGTTCTTTTTCCCCTATAGAATGTGGCAATTCGGTCACCTCTTGCTTCTCAACCTCCTCATTATTCTCTAGGGAATTAAAGTGATGTTCAACATTCAAATCACCACTATAATTGGTCTCTTGAACCACATCATTCATAGACTCCTCCTCTTCCTCATAAAAGCATGACATTGAATCAACTTGTAGTTTACTTCTCATATCAAGAGTCTTCAATCCCTTAGGATTCATCACAATATTGGAGGGTAAACCTCCCTTCCTAGCATCTTCTTGAGCTTGTATATTCACCATTTGAGACACAAAGGTGGTGATATTCTCTTGCTTCTTAAGATTCTCTTCAAAATTATCAATCTTAGACTCCATCCCATTCATCTTTGCTTAGAGAGAAGTTGAGAGGATTTGGGAGAAGAGAGAGAAAGTGAAAGTGTAGTAGTAAGTGATTATGAGCTTAGGGTTTTATTAAATGAAGTGGAGATTGGTTAATGAGTGGGATTAGTGAGGTAATTGGGCTGTCAAAGAGAGGTTAGGTCGGCCAATATGTAATTTTTAGGTGTATGTGGGTGTTAATGGCCAAGAGGTGTCATAAGGTGGAAGGAAGGGTATTTTGGGAATTAGGGTGAAAGGTGGTTGAATGTGGCCTAAATAAAGTCTAAATCCATCCTCCCAAGATTCCTCCTTTTTTCCTCTCCATTGTGCTTCCCTTTTTGCCCTTAATGAAGCTCCTCCTCTTTGAATTTGAATTTTGGAGCCAAAATTACTCCAAGAGGAAAGATGCTTCACATTTGCCTTTTCCTTCTTTTTACCAAAAATGGTAAACTTTGCTTTATGTCCTTTTCCTTGCCAACTAGCCTCCTCCTTGCCACATAAGCTCCAACAAAGCTCCACCAAGGGTGTGTGGGGCCCACGTGGGACCCCCTACACATAAAATTCACCACATAGTCAAAAATGACCAAAATACCCTTGGTTACTTAAAATGCAAGTAATAAGGCTAATATTCTCCAATTAATTCCAATAAGCATGCGCAATAAAATATACCAAAAATGATCAAATATATCAATTAAATCAAGCTAATTAAGCTCAATTGCACATGCTTAAGGACATAATATTCGGTCTAATCAGTTGACTTGTTTTATCTCTGAAAAGTAGTTCTGACAACTCTGCTATGCCAAAAGCATTCTGACACTGCATCTCTGAATGTAGACATTCTGATTGCTTGCGGAAGCAGGTTCTCATCCGGAAGCAACTCTACTTAGTGTGCTGCACTTTGAATGTTAGTTTAACAATATAAGCACATAGTCACATGCAGTGGGTGTTCACTTAGTCTAAGATGACTTCCTTGGATCCGGAAGCACTTCCACATCCGGAAGCACTCCTACTGGATGAAGGGTTATATTCACTTTTACTCACTCTCGCTCAGTGTCCTTCAATCCAACAGCCAGCGCTAGTCACTAAACAATCGGAAGCAATTCTACTAGATGTGGTTCATGTTCACTGACGCTTAGTGTTATCTAAACCAACAGCCAGCGCTAGTCACTAAGCTATCGGAAGCAATTCCACTTCCGGTTGAATCCTAGCCTAGTCTTAAGCTTTTGTATATCTAGTGCTTCTGATCTAAGTTACTTCCTTAGTAAAGTGCTTGCTGTCGCTGGGGGATGAGACGTTCATCCGCGAGCGCTAGTCCTAGTCTATCCGGAAGTAAATCCACATCCGGTTGCACTCTTACTTGGGATTCTATATTAACCTAATGCTTTCTAAGTACTTGGTTTATTCTTTCATATTTTAGTCTTCATCAAAACTTAAGATTCTAACATTCTCCCCCTTTTTGATGATGACAAACTAAGTCTATCGATTAATTTCATATGAAAGAATTAAAGCAATAAATAAGTAAGCCAAAAATAACTTAGACAATTATCATTGATGAACAGAAGATTACAAGTTAGTATTACACAAGCAGATAAAACATACAAGTAATCTATACTAAGCAAAAATGAAATATGCATGAAAATCAAAACTAAGATAGAATGCATAGGGTGAGGTGGGGTTCAAGGTTGGTGTCTCTTTTTCCTCTCCTTCTCTTTTTGTCTCTCCTCATTTTCCTTTTGGAGTTGGGCTAGCTGGGCATTATGCACATTCTGGTCAATCTGAGCAATGATTCGTTGAAGCTCTTCCTCTTCCCTTTCTCTTCTGAGTCTCTCAGACTCAACAGACTCCTCGAAGGCTCTCTTCATGTTTTCGACTTCCTCATAGCCTGGGAACCCTGTTGCATCTGAGAAGAGAGTGACCTCGCCATTTGGGTAGTGGACAGCCCGGATCTTCACATTTCATACTGGGAAGTTGGGGTCCTCCTCAACTTCCTGGGCTTTCCTCTTCCCCTTGCCTTTCCCTTTTCCTTTGCCCTTGCTCATTGGCTGAGTAGATTTGGCTCTTGCTCTCTCAGCATCCAGGCAAGCCATCTGACCAAAAGAAATTCTGTCTGTGTACCCATATCTTTCGAATTCCTCAGGAGTCATGTCTTCTATCTCCAACTTGACTTCCTTTAGAATTGGAATGACTTGTACTGATGGTATCTCTTGCTCAGCTTGGACAGATGTAGTCTCTTGCTCAGGTTGGTCTGATGGAGTCTCTTCCTTATTTTCAGCAGACTCAGTAGAGGTAGCACCCTTGTTGGCACGCTTTCTAGCAACTGCCTTCTTTCTTGACTCACTGAATCTAACTGCTGGCTCAGATGGAGGAGGAGGGACAGATGTTTGCTCAGAAGCAGGGGTCTCAGACGTTTGCCCAGAGGATGAAGGGATTGGCTTAGCAATCACAATGGGAGGATGGTTGACCCTCTTCAGCCCGTACTTCATCATGATTTCCTCAACAATATTTCTACTCTGCTCAGTTGAAGGAGGTTCTGGAGATGAAGACTCAGGCTGTGAGGTTTCCTCATTCTGCTCAAATATTACCATGTCCCATTTAGACCTTTGCTCATCCGACCTCTGCTGTTGCATAAACCGGATAGCTTCCCCTCTGATCAGGCTCTCAGCACCACCCAATCTTTGTGACTCCATGGCTCGGCGGAGGGCAGCTGTGATGTCTTCATCTAGCCAGAAGGATGGCTGAGTTAGAACATCTCTTGCCTCCATGGTGTGGCGGAGGGCGATAACAGCATCTCTCCCCCTTTTGTCATCATCAACAAGGGAGAGGGCCAGGAAGGATGGATCAGGTGAAGAGGAGGGTGGAGTTTCAGGGCCAAATCTTTTAGGTGGAGAAGGGTTGGGCGAGGAAGTGGTTGAAGAGGATGTGGGGGAAGGTTGTTGTTCAGGGGAGTTAGGAGGGTTGGGAAACAGAGTTGAGTTTCTTTCAAAGAAGGATGGATGGGTGAAGAGGCCATCAAATGGATAGGTGGCATAATAGACATCGGGTTGTCTAACTTTCCACCTAATAGGGGATTGGTCGCGGAGGTAATAAATGTGGTCTGAGTTATCGGGAGAGGTAAAGGCTATGGGAGTTTGAGATGTGGTTGGGTTAGGGTTGGATGGTCCGGCGGAGGTATTGGGTGGTGAGCGACTAGGGGAGTTATGTGGAGATGGGGAATTATTGGGGTGAAGGGGTGATTGGCGAGGAGATTGTTGGGGTGTGGTTTGTGTGGAGGTTTGAGGTGATGGTTGATGGTCATTGTTGGGTGAGTCTTGTGGTTGTTGTTCATGGTTGGGTGAAGTTTGGGGTTGTTGGTCGTTGTTTGGTGATGTGTGGGGTTGTTGGTCATTTTGTGGAGGTGGCTGTGGTTGCTGAGTGTTGGGAGGAGGAGGAGGAGGAAGTAAAGGTTTATTAGGTGGTGGAGGAGGGGGTGGATTAGGAGGAGGAGGAGGTGGTAGGTTACCTTGGGGTTGAGGGATCTGAAGGTGTTGGAGGATAAGATCTAACTTGGCATCCACTCTGGCAAGTTGAGTCTCAACCTGACCCACTCGATCTTCGAGTCGCTGGATGCGCTCCCATTGCTGTTGGAACCCAGCATCACAGTCATTTCTTAGTGGGGCCACCAAAGAGTCAGAGAGTTGAAGGAGAATCTCTGCCTTCATCTCTTGAGCAAAAGCCTTCACAGTGGCTGGTACCCTCGCACCACGGCTTGGCCCGGGATGGGAGTCAACTTCTTGATCCCCTGCACCAGATATTGAGGGGACTGAGGTTTGAGAGGCACTGCCTGCCTGTGATCCCGAGCGAGTGGGCTTGGCCTTCTTTAGGTACTTGATACCCATTTTGCTGATGTTAGTTGCACCCACAGGAGCACAGTTAACATTCTCTTCCTCCACATCAGATGTAGCCTTGATCAGATTCTTCTCAAGGAGGAAGGCAATGATGGTGGGGTAGGGAAGATACCCAGCCTTGTTGTTGACCAACCATCTATGAAGTTCAAGGCTGATCAACTGCCCGGGGTTGATTGGCTGCTGGGAGAGAAGTCTGGGGAACCACGGATTGTCCAGCAGAGTGAACTCGTTGAAGTTACCTCCCTTGTGTGTCATCATGCGGGAGTAAACATAGTACAAGAGTCTGTTGGAGTCAGACATCTTGGACACCTTCTTCCCTTGGGTGTCATAAATCTTTGCGAGTTCCTCCTTGCTGTACTTGAGTGGCTCAGGGTACAGCCACTCATTCATTCCCTCTTCTGTGATCCCCATTAAGGTATTTATGTCCCTCCAGGTGAAACTGAAGGTTCTCCCCCTGACAGTGGCAGTGAAGGTGAGTCTGCGGATCTGCTCTTTCCCATCCACTTTCTCATGCTTCACCTTCCCAGAGAGAGATTCACAGAATACTCGCAGGACGTTGATGTTGTAGTCCTGGTTGATCCCCAGCCAGGGCATGTACTTCTCCAGATAAGGGTGCAGATGTGGAAACCCTAGTTCGTCAATCTTGACCAGATCAAGGAACAACCCATTGTTGAAGTAGGGTTTGAGGGTTTCAAACTTGGAGGAAACAGCCTCCAAAGGCCCATCTCTGTAAACCAAAGGGTCATCCTCCTCTACCCTTTGTCGCTTAGAAGAAGGCTCCTCACTAAATTGAACCTTCTTCTTTCCTCTCCTCTTAGCCTGTTCTTGTTCATGCTCAGTCTGCCCAGGCTGTTCTTGGCGTTCATGGTGTTCTTCATGGTGTTCATGGGATTGCCCAGATTTCTCAGAGTGGGAATGCCCAGATTTGCCCTCTTTGGACTTCGATTTCTTGGATGTGGTGGCTTTCTTTGTGTTGGGGTTAGATTCATGTGAGCCGGCCATTGTTGTAAGGGTTTAAGGTTTGTTTGTGATGAAGGGCGAAGGAAAAAGATGAAGAAAATGAAGAACACAGTGAAGAAGATGAAGAGAATATGCAGAGAATTTGTGGGTGAAAAATTTGTGTAAGTAAAAAGTGAAAGTGAAAGTGACTTCCTATTTATATGCAAAGTTACAGAGGGTAAAATGGGAAGTGACTCTTCGGATGAAAACATATGTTTACACATTGGGTAACGTAAACATTTTAATTGAAACGGCGCACCTTATGACATGTGTCGCTTCACCTTGTCAGAGAGGGCACAACTTCTCATGGAGGGAGATGAAACGTTTTCTGAAGTGACGTGTCCCTTGGTTCAGCCACTGGCGCTCTTTTAGTTCAACATTCAGTGCCAGCGGGTGATCATCCGGAAGTGGTTTTGCTTCCGGTTGCACTTGCTTAAGATTTAACATTGGGGACCTGCAAAAACAAGGATTGGCACTCCGATGCCTAAGTTAGTATTGTTGCAACTTTTAATCAATTAAACAAATGATTATAAAAAAAAATTAAACTTTATTTGGGTTTACCATTCCCAAATCACCTCTTATGAATGTAAATTGATCAACTCCTAGAGGCTTGGTGAAAATATCAGCAAGCTGTTGCTGAGTGGGGACAAATTGCACTTTGACATCCTTCTTTTGAACATGATCTCTGATGAAGTGATGTCTGACATCAATGTGCTTTGTCCTTGTGTGCTGAACCGGATTCTTGGCGAGGCTGATTGTGCTTGTGTTGTCACAGAGGATGGGTGCCTCAGGGAACTCCAAGCCAAGATCTCTCAGTTGGTTCTTCAGCCACAGCACTTGGGCACAACAGCTTGCAGTAGCAATGTATTCTGCCTCAGTGGATGATAATGACACGCAGGTTTGCTTCTTGCTAGCCCAAGACACCAGACAACCTCCAAGGAAGGCGCATTGTCCACTGGTGTTCTTTCTATCAGTCTTATAACCTGCATGGTCAGAGTCAGAGTAAGCCCACAAGAACTCTTGGTTACCTCTGGGATACCAAAGACCAAGCTCTTGTGTTCCCTCAAGGTATCTCAAAATACGTTTAACACATGTTAGATGTGACTCCTTGGGTTGGCTTGAAACCTAGCACACATGCCTACACTAAATTGAATGTCAGGCCTGCTTGCCGTTAAGTATAGTAGGGAACCTATCATTCCCCTGTACATGGGCAGGCTGACAGATTTACCCTTTGCGTCAGCATCGAGTGCGGCAGTGATGCTCATGGGAGTGTCATACTCCTTGCATTCATCCATCCCAAACTTCTTGAGTAGCTCTCTGCAGTACTTAGCTTGGGAGATGAAGATCCCATTCTTCTTTTGTTTAATTTGCAGGCCTAGGAAGAACGTTAGTTCTCCCATCATTGACATTTCAAACTCACCCTGCATAGTCTTAGAGAATTCTTCACAGAGCTTTTGATTAGTTGCCCCAAAAATAATATCATCAACATAAATTTGGACAATTAACATGTTCTTATCCTTGTGAAGAATAAACAGTGTATTATCTAGTTTGCCCCTTGAGAAACCCTTGCCCAGCAAAAAGCTGCTGAGTCTCTCATACCAAGCTCGAGGAGCTTGTTTCAGGCCATATAAAGCTTTCTTTAGCCTATACACATGTTTAGGATGCTTGTGATCCTCAAAGCCAGGAGGTTGTTCTACATAGACCTCTTCTTTGATGTAACCATTAAGAAATGCACTCTTTACATCCATTTGATATAATCTAAAGCCTTTCATGGATGCAAAGGCTAGAAGAATCCTTATTGCTTCGAGTCTAGCGACTGGAGCAAAAGTTTCTTCATAGTCAATGCCTTCTTCTTGGTTATATCCTTTGGCTACTAATCTGGCTTTGTTCCTTGTAATTTGACCTGTCTCATCCAGTTTGTTTTTGAAGACCCACTTGGTCCCCACTATGGATTGATGAGACGGCCTTGGGACTAATTCCAAAACTTGGCTTCTCTCAAATTGATTTAGCTCTTCCTGCATAGCAATAATCCAATCGCAGTCCTCAAGAGCTTGTTCAACTGAAGTTGGTTCGATTTGAGATAAAAATGCTCCAAACTCAACTTCATTTTGAACCTGCCTTCTGGTTCTGACACCAGAAGAAACATCACCAAGCACTTGATCAAGAGGATGATCCCTGTGATGTCTCCTAGCTGTTGGCAACTGTGCCTCATCAGGCACGATCTGCACTCTAGGCTCATCACTGGGTTCATCTTCTTCTTTGGGATTGCTTGCTGGTGTTTCTTTTGGTGGTGAAGAAGATGATGGTTGTTTTGGAAGATTAAGTATTTCAGCATCTTCTGTGAATTGTCCCCATGTAGGAGTTTCATCAAATACAACATGCATTGATTCTTCTACAATTCTAGTTCTCATGTTGTATATTCTATATGCCTTACTCCTAAGGGAATACCCTATGAATATACCTATATCAGCTTTTGGATCAAACTTACCCAAATTTACCTTTCCATTGTTATGCACATAGCATTTTGATCCAAAGATTCTGAGGTGGCTGAGATTGGGCTTCCTGCCTTTGTACAACTCATAGGGAGTCTTGTCCAAGCCCTTGCGAACATAGGCTCTGTTAGAGATGTAGCAAGCAGTGCTCATAGCGTCCGCCCAGAACACTTGAGAAACCTCTTTCTCGTTGAGCATGCTTCTGGCCATCTCAGTCAGAACCCTGTTCTTCCTCTCGACCACTCCGTTTTGCTGAGGAGTTCTAGGAGCTGAGAAGTTGTGTTCAATACCATTCTGCTCACATAGCTCAGAGAAGCTATGGTTCTCAAACTCTCCTCCATGGTCTCTCCTTATGGCTGTGATTTTGAGGTCTCTCTCATTCTGCACTTTCTTAGCCAGGACAACAAAAGCATCAAAAGTATCTTGCTTAGAGGCAAGAAACATAGTCCAAGTGAACCTAGAATAGTCATCCACCACCACTAGAGCATACAAGTTTCCACCCAAGCTTTTCACTCTCGCTGGCCCAACCAGATCCATATGGATTAGTTCCAAGGGCCTGCTGGTGGAGACTTTCTTCTTGGTTTTAAACGAGGACTTTGTTTGCTTCCCTCGTTGGCAGGACTCACAAATAAAATCATGCTTTACCTTAAAGAATGGAATACCTATAGCTAGCTCCTTTTTAATTAGCATGTCAAGTTGAGTAAAGTTAACATGTGCTAGCCTCTTATGCCAAAGCCAACTGTTCTCATCACTAGATATTAAACATTTTTCTTCCAGTTGTTGACATAAGTCTAGAGTATATAGGTTTCTATTTCTATTTGCCTTAAGTTTGCATTTTAAGTTGGCCTTATCTAAGTTTAGATCCTGCTTATCAACTATTATGCACTCATGTGAATCAAAGATTACCCAATTTCCTTTGTCAGTGCTCTGGCTCACGCTCAGCAGGTTGTGACAGAGACCGTCCACCAGATAGACGTCTTTCACTGGTCCAACTTCTCCAACTCCAGTGATCTTTCCACTTTGATTTCCTCCAAAGGTAACTGTGGCTCCGTCTTTGATCACCAGAGATTTAAATTTGTCTCTGTCTCCAGTCATATGTCTCGAGCATCCGCTGTCAATATACCATTTCCTATTCTTGGATGCCTTGAGACACACCTGAAAGAATCAAGTAAGCTTAGGTACCCAACCTTTCTTGGGTCCTCTGTCATTAATTTTTAGTGCCCTTGGTCTAGTGTTAGCTTTGACCTTGGGCTTATGATCATTCTGTGCCTCTGGCCTAGTGCTGGCTCTAGACTCTTGGGTTTTCCCTGTGGATTGTTTCCAGGCTCGGGGTCTCTGTCCTCCCTTAGTTTCTTTTCCTGGAGGAGGATCCTTTGTAGTCTTGGTTCCTTTTGGGACCCATTTATAAGAGCTATTTGCTCCATGCTTCTTGGCATTACAGGTGGACGTGGAGTGTCCTTTCCTGTTACAATAATTACAGAAGCTAAAAGGTGTGGAGCTATGATCAGAGGCTTTATGGAAAAATTTTAGGTAGGGCTTCACTTTTGGTTCCACCCACTTTTTCCCTCTAGGTGTGTATCCTAAGCCAGTCTTGTCCCTATATGCCCTTTGATTCATTAAGATGATATTTAGCATTTCAGATCCATTTGTGAATTTTTGTAGGGCATTTTGTAGTTTATCTCTTTCAGCTGAGATTTTGCTGCAATTAGGGCAGCTCTCAAGTGTTGGGGCACTGGATTCTGCTTGGGGAGAACCCTTGCCATCCACTACCGGAAGCTTTCTGGCTTCCGCTAGCTCTTCACTCAGTGAGTCCACCTTGGACTCAAGTGATTCCTTTTTAGTTTTCAACATTTTATAGGCTTTACATAATCGAGAAAATTCTTCATGAACCTCATTGTAAGCCTCTTGTAGTTCAGAGAAAGTTACCTCATTGTCCTCGTGGGTGAGATCAACATCTGAAGATGCTTCCTCATCATCTTCTCTGGCCACCAGGCAAAGGTTGGCAACCTCTTCCTCATCACTTGCTTCATCGTCTGAGCTATTCACCCAGATAGAGGATACGAAGGCTTTTCTTTTGTCTTTCCCCTTTGATCTCTGCAAGCTTGGACACTCAGCCTTGAAGTGGCCAGGCTTTTTACACTCAAAGCACACCGGGGCCTTTTCCTTCTTGTATCCCTTCCTCTGACTGGAATCACCTTTCTGAAAGCCTCCTTTTTTCTTGAAGAACTTTCTGAACTTCCTCACCATCATGGCCATCTCCTCTTCGTCCAAATCCTCCTCATCATCCTCATCATCATCAATCTCCTTGCTGGGAGCAACAAGGGCAAGACTCTTGGTTTTGGATGAGGGTTGAGGAGCTCTCTGAGCCAGCAAGGTTGGTTCATATTCAGCCAGAGAGTCACGTTCAGTTACATCCCAGAGTCTGAGGTCACTTGACTTGATATAAGTCTCTATTCGAAACTTCCAGAATGGATAGTTATACCCATCAAAGCCTGGGGGCTTGTTGGGTTGAATAGAGACATCTGGTAGAGAGTAATCTGTATCCATTACTGGATCTTTACTTTCTGGATTCGTTGGAATCGAGTGAGAAAGACCTGCTCTGATACCAAATGAAAGTAATGGATGCACAAGAGGGGGGGTGAATTGTGCTACAAAATAAAAGCTCAAATAAAATCAACACAAGAGTTTATACTGGTTCGGTCTTCCTGACCTACGTCCAGTTCTCAACCACCCAAGCCGAGTTTCACTATCCCCAGGTTTTACAGCTGGTGCACCTGGAACCTTTACAACCGCAAGTTTTGAACGGGATCACTTGCAACCTTACAACCACAAGTTTTACTCAAGGCTCACTTGCAACCTTTCTAACTAGCTCCCCCTTACAACCAGCAAGGGTTCAACCTTTATAGATAAAGGATTTTCTAACTAAGTTCTCTTCAAGAACAGATAGTGTTACACACTTAAGTACAATGAATGCTCTTAATACAAGAAGAGACTTAACTACAAAGAGTACAAGATATGTAGATGAAAAGATCACTCAATGAGTTAAATGCTCTTTCTCTTTTCTGGGCAGCTTTGAATGCTTGAAGGTTTTTCTCGATTTCTCTCTCTAGCTTTCTTCAAGTTGTCAAAGATATTAGATTACTTCATAAATGAAGGTGAGCTCCTTTATATAGTCTTCAAACATTCTCACTCTTGGTAGGTGGGTTAGCCGTTTGAATATGGCCGTTTTTCCCATGTTACCGTTTGCCCAATTAATGCTCTTCAATGCTTAGCAGAGTTGACTTGCTTTATCTCTGAAAAGTAGTTCTGACAACTCTGCTCTGCTAAAAGCATTCTGACACTGCATCTCTGAATGTTCTGACATTCTGATTGCTTGCGGAAGCAAGTTCTCATCCGGAAGCAACTCTACTTAGTGTGCTGCACTTTGAATGTTAGTTTAACAATATAAGCACATAGTCACATGCAGTGGGTGTTCACTTAGTCTAAGATGGCTTCCTTGGATCCGGAAGCACTCCTACTGGATGAAGGGTTATATTCACTTTTACTCACTCTCGCTCAGTGTCCTTCAATCCAACAGCCAGCGCTAGTCACAAAGCAATCGGAAGCAATTCTACTAGATGTGGTTCATGTTCACTGACGCTTAGTGTTATCTATACCAACAGCCAGCGCTAGTCACTAAGCTATCGGAAGCAATTCCACTTCCGGTTGAATCCTAGCCTAGTCTTAAGCTTTTGTATATCTAGTGCTTCTGATCTAAGTTACTTCCTTAGTAAAGTGCTTGCTGTCGCTGGGGGATGAGATGTTCATCCGCGAGCGCTAGTCCTAGTCTATCCGGAAGTAAATCCACATCCGGTTGCACTCTTACTTGGGATTCTATATTAACCTAATGCTTTCTAAGTACTTGGTTTATTCTTTCATATTTTAGTCTTCATCAAAACTTAAGATTCTAACACATTCTTCCAACAATATCTGTTTCAAACCCAATTATTTATATCCATTCTTCTCTTACGTCAGATCATTCATAAGCTATTAAGAATTTTCAACAATTAGCCATAATGCAAGGAAGTAAATGATTCTCAACAAAATTGTAACTTCTAACCAAACTCTATTAACACTATCAGAACAATTATCATCTTCTTTCCCTATAACTAGCCCATTCGATTAAACATTCACAATTCCAGCATCAACAATAATTCATATCCATATAATTCAAGGTCGACATAGGCTGAGGTAGATAACTAAGCTTACAATTGTAGTACTCATATCCTTAAACACCAACTTGGCAAAAGGAATTTGGTTATAAGTAAGGAAGACTGAACTCATTGGCAATGAGAATTCATTGCCATAAGTGTCATCCATATGACACCGCAGAGATGCTATCGATGATTTAGACGAACTATGAACACTTTAACTAAGGTTGTTGTCGCAGTTTTCTGGTCAAATGTAGTCAAGTGCGAAGTAGGAAAGATGTTTCTTACGATAAAGGTGAGGTTAAGGATACTAGATCCCATTCTCAAGTTCATTAAAAGGTTTAAAAGAGGTGAAATCAAGTCAGATTGACTTGAATGTATATAACCTTTTGAACAAGGTTAGAAACACTACGCCAGAAAACTAGAAGTATAACTAAAATTCTATTCAAAACCACAATTAATTCTGCTATACTAACAGATTATTGAACGAATCTGTCAGAAATCACAATATACCAGCAGTAGCACAATCAATTTCACTACAAAAATCTGATGCAACAGAGCATAAATGATGCACGAATCTAACACACAATAAGATCCAATCAATTTATTCACTTTAACATCAAGTTAACAGGAAGTATCCCACAACAAATCTCCTTTATATCCATTCCAGTACTTGCAGCAATAAAAGTAAACATTCTCTAACTCATTATTCGTTTTTCATAGACAAAGTCATATTCAAATATGTATGAGAATTCCCACTTCATTGAGAATTTATTCAGCCAAGTAGAGAAAAGGAAATGAAAATAATTCCTATAATCCAAACTTGATTTCAAAGCCTACTAGAATTTAAAAGTACATCAAACAAAACTTTTCAAGGGACCATTCAGCCAATGTCTAAAAAGACAACACCAGTCAATGTACTTATGAGCTATCAAACCCTTGTAGTCAATGTTGTACATAACTCAAGCCAAACCTTAAATAACCAATGCATCTAAACCATGAAAATCAAATCTTCGTTTAAACTATTCCTCGTTATAATTTGATCATAAGCACTAAAAAGGCAGAGATAAGTATGAAATTATATATTCTAACTTGTACCAAACTGAGCCGAGTATCCAAATACTCAAACTTCAACCAATTAATCAATCAAATATAGGCAACCAATGTGTGTGCTCACCAAGAATCAGACCAAATACCACACCATCCTAACAGGGAATGCAATTCAATTAACCACATAGAGATTGTATATCAATGTTAGAAACTTCTATTTGAGTTTGAAATTTTAACATGCTAGCTCTAAGACCTCATTGATCCTTCATTTATCAAGTCTGAAACACCATTTGAGACGCCCCAACCAAATCAGCATTCACCACTAAAACTTAATCATGATTCATATATATCTATATATTCACAATCATAATCATTATTTCACAAACCATTCGTAAACTGAATTTTTTTTAATCAAATAAAATTATGAATTTATAAAGGAGGTTACTTACCCTTAAACAAACAACAATAAAATACACTCAATTATAATCGATGTCAAAGCAAATATTCAATGCATATCAGAACTCATGCCTACCATTCCTTAACTACTTTTTAATTCATACTTAACTTTGTTTTACATTTAATTCGAAGAATATGACGGTAAACAGAAGGTTCTTACATCGGCTTTAAATTATCTAAGAGAATCCCTTTCGATTATAAACTAACAACAGAATAAAATTTGCAAACATGTATACTTCCTAACTAAATGGGTAAGGCTTAATACTAACTTCAGTCGCCCAATATAAATTCATCCAAACAGCTACAACACTAACAGCAATCACTTATCAAATAAAGTCAATTATAAGCTACCTCAAAGGAAAGGTTAGGAACAGAGGAATTATATATATAATTATACACCAACTCATACAGATTGAACATGCAACAAACCCTAAATTAATTTCCTGAAATCATAATTTCATCCCCAAATCAGCTCTATTTTAGCTTTAACATAAAAGAATATGATAATAAACAACAAACTTTGCTAATGAATTCATATAATTCCAGTTCAATTCACTGCTAAAACAAACACATAAGCACAAATCAGTTCTTAACACCCTTCATTATTTAAACAAACATCCATATCGTGACAATCAACCAACAAAATTCACTAAAAATGAAATCAATTCATATCTATCACTACAATGTACAATTTCACCAACAATTACCACCATACAAATTTCCATTCAATATCACATTTGTAACTACAATTCACAATTTTACTAACAATTATCAACTATAATTTTCCCATTTACAGAGTATTAACAGTCAAATCCTTCCAATTACATACGATTAACTTGCAAAACCTTTTCAATAATCAATAAAAATTCAATCCATAAACACTTTTAAACAAACAACTTACCGTTCATTCGTTTAGTAACGGTGGGGATACACTCATAAAGTAGTGAGGGCTACCAACATCTATTAATAAGGGGGCTGCTTCCAGTCACTAAATATAGTGAGGAAGCCTCCAGCCGCTTAAAATAAATGGGCAACAACCTCTTACTACCCATGACAATGTGAACTCCAACCATTACTGGGTGATGGATAATCAAAGCACATTCAAAAACAAAAGCATATATCATGTTGAAGCTTATAAAAACAAACAATTTCAAGAGAATTTATTCCAAACAATCAAATAGTACAAGTCAAATCAACAACAAATCAAACAATTTAACAAACAAAACACAAAACAGGGTCAATAATTTCTTATTCCACATCATATTCATTATTCATTGTTATTTTTGAATTATCTTAATCCCTTAACCCAATAATAAGGTCTCTCATGATGCCTCGACTATGATTATGGTCGACTCATAATTATAATCGAAACCCCAGAGAAGCATCCTTATTTCTTTATTCTTTCTAATTTCTTATCAATATCATTATTTATTTCATTATTCTTCCTATATTGACTCAAGCTCGCCACACTACCTATTCAATTGCTCTTATCACTCTCTCCCCACCACAGGATGAGTGATATTCGTCTCAAAAGGACAGATATTCATGCACATAAGGAAGGGAATACTAAGAACGTATATTGCCAATCTACATGCAATGCAGCACAGTCCTAGGTTATCGTATACCAAATACTGACAACCAAGTTGTAACATTTTGTTACTAATTCCCTAATTAACCTGTGACATCTCTTTTAGTTCAATAATATCTTTACTAATTATGATAGAAAAAGGAATTTTAATAATATCAATATCTCTATCATAGTTAGAAAAAGAATATCCTAATGATTAAAATATTATCCATGATAGAAAAGAATAAACTAATACAGCACAGCTGCTATCATGGATAATTTATTGCTAACCATGTTAGAAAGGATTTGCCTAACATGGTTATTAAACAAAACTAATTGGTATTAAACAATAAATAAATATGTATATATGCGGAAGCAGATGCAGGCCTATACAAATTGGCAATATACAATTCTAAATAAACTATATAACTTCTACTACCTAATTCCCTTTCCTGATGCTCGCGCCTGTGCATGAATACCTGCAAAAATGTCAGTAATCGTGGGATGAGACAAATTTGTCCCAGTAATCACCGCTTAACTCACTATAACAGTGAGATGTGCGGTAGTGAGGGCGTCTAAAGGGTACCACAGATATAAAAACCAGAATGTAATATATATATATATATATATATATATATATATATATATATATATATATATATAAAGGTTTCTTCCATGTTCACTCAAATCCAACATTCACCTTCAAACCAAATCAATTCAACATCTCCATACTCCAATCAACTAATACTACCACAACAACTCTCACACTCACCTACAGATGCATTGTGCCACCACGGTGCATTCAAGCATCTATTCTTCACTATATGATTTGACACTGTGTCCCTCTCCATAATGAGGGGACAATTTCCCTCTCTGGCAATCTCCAGAGAGGGAACCCCAATTCTGTTTCCATTACAGAACGGGAACGGTTGGGCTCTCCACTGCCAAACAACCGTAGGTCACTTTCTCTCAATAAGTTGACCTATGATCCCCGGTCTAATCAATCCGAAAAGGATCATCAGTACAAATAACTGTCGATTGGCCAATCGACAGTTATCATCGCGCGATGGTACATAAATTCCAGTGTCATGCAATGCTCACCATATCCCTATCAGTATCTCATCCACAATAATCAACATCAACATCAACATCAACATCAATCTCAACATCAACATCAACATCATACACTCTCACATCATCTTTCAATCTATTATCCACAATTTCTTCCCTCATCATTACTCTCCAAAATCTCAACTCATATCTAATTCCTTCTCTATACTCACAACCTCTCAAATAACTATTATAACAATACACCTGCAAATATGTCACACCATTCCAAAATATCCAGCACCACCAGACAGGATACTACATATATAATGTGTCGAAATCTTTTATATAAAAATAATCGTGTTTGAAAGGCACCCGATAGCCTGTTTTGTATAAAAATACCTTTAAAAGATAATATATATATATATAGAGGGTGAGAAGGGATTTTACAAAATCCCTAACTAACGTCACCCTCAATGTTATAGCAATGTTAAGTGTGATTACCTGTCGCCCTTTGCATTCACTGCCTTTCTTACCGTTTCCTTGTAGTTTTCCCATCAAGTATCATCACCATTATATGCTCCTATAATGATATGATACACAATGATAAATTAATATCATTTCCACTTTATAATACTTTGACGTCTCTCTCGTATTCATATGTTACTACCCATTTTCCCATTCTCAATTCAAATTCTTTAATCGTTTTAGATTATTGAGTTTGCTACATACACATTCACAAGTTATTGACAGCTTCATACCACTTGAAAATCCTCCAACAATAATCCAAACTTAACAACAGTAATGTCACATTATCATTATATGCCAATTCACAGAACATGGTTAATAATGAAGAGTTCAAGGGCTTCCTACCAATTACATTTCATTCTCAATTCCAGCCACAATTAAATCACAAGCTAATAACAAGACAACATGATCAATTATAAAAATCAAGAATCACCAATGTCGATAGTTAACCAAGTGAGACTTTCCACTATATTGAATAAAAATTACCTTCAAATACATCAATCATCTTCCTATTCTTTAATCACAAAGAACTAGTTTAACATTTAAAGACTATAAAGAACTACTACCATAGAAATCTGTTTATCTTAGTAAAGTTGGGCATTCCCAAACTCGTTATAAATGTGCACATATGTGCATTCTTCCAACAATATCTGTTTCAAACCCAATTATTTATATCCATTCTTCTCTTACGTCAGATCATTCATAAGCTATTAAGAATTTTCAACAATTAGCCATAATGCAAGGAAGTAAATGATTCTCAACAAAATTGTAACTTCTAACCAAACTCTATTAACACTATCAGAACAATTATCATCTTCTTTCCCTATAACTAGCCCATTCGATTAAACATTCACAATTCCAGCATCAACAATAATTCATATCCATATAATTCAAGGTCGACATAGGCTGAGGTAGATAACTAAGCTTACAATTGTAGTACTCATATCCTTAAACACCAACTTGGCAAAAACAAAGGGCAAAGATTCCACATTTAGATTCTAGTAACCCAAAAATGAAAACCTCTATCAAACAAGAAAACAACATCCACAACACTGCACAAATGCAATTACAACAGCACCATATTCAATTAAATCATAATCTCTAATAAAATCATATAAACCAAGATTTCACATTTTATCTCACATAAAACATATTATTTTCCTTTCCGTTGTACACCCACCATTTTACCAAACACATTTAACAATCAGCTTTGTCCTGTTCTTATTAAAAATTCCTCTCAAACACCACCATATGTTATCACGCAGCCATTATATATATACTTAATCATGTCAAATCGAACAAAACACCCAAAATAAGAGTGCACAATCTCAGCCAGAATATTCATGACCCAAACAAGCATTCATTAAACATAGGCTAATCCACCGAAAACTAAATACACACGCAGCCACAAATCCCCTCACAAAACCGTTCAAGCATGGATGAACAATAACAGACTATTTGGGGCTTTTTCACAAGTTCATTAAATCAGCAAAATATATAATCAAATCCTCTCCTAAACACTAAAAATTGAAGCTAATGTTTCATTACTCCTCATTTCACAATTCTGAACCCTAAAACAATTTCGGTTGATAGAAAAGAAAACAACAAACAGAATTTCAATTCACACCAAACTTAGCAGATCAAAGCCACAGAACAAGCAATCCATTTTATTATAATCTTATCTAAGTTAGTTTAAAGATCAAACCCAAAATCCCAAAATCCAACTCCAAACCTCTCACAACAGTGGTAATCGCAGACAATGGAAAGAGAACTCACTTAAGCTCAAATCCAACTTGCAGGCTCCAATGAAACTTGTCGTCGCCGGTGAAAGGGCGGAGGAAGCCGCCGGAGCTTGAAGGAACAGAGGGAGGGATTTCGTTTTGGAAAGGGAGGAAGAGAAAGTGAGGAATCAACTTGAAAGGAATAAAAGAAATGACTTGAAGAACAAAAGAAATGCCAAAACTTACCATTTGGCGTCGCCGGCCGCCGTGGCTTGCCGGAGAACAAGGAAAGCGAAGACATGAGAGGAGGAAGAATAGTGGTCGACGGTGAGGGAAGAGAACCCGAAGATTGAGGTGGTGGTGTGGCGGTTAGGAAGGGAGAAAGCCGCCGCCGCCGAGCCTCGCCGTTGTCGTCGCCGGATTCAGAGGGAGAGGACGAAGAAGAAGGCGGAGGGAGGAGGGAGGGTTTTTCGGGTGAGAGGGAGGAGGGAGGCCGACAATTTAAAGAAGTAAAGGGGAAAGGGTGTGTTTGGTTAGGTGAAATAAGGGGGGTTCTCTGATGATTTGTAGCTCAAACTTGCCATAGTGTACTCTTTTAATTTAAAACCACTTAAACCAGCCTCCAATTTCCTTAACCTTCAAAATATTTTGGGTTTTACCATTCCCTCATAATTCAAACTCTTCAATTTCTTAATTAATTATAAGCACATTTATTACTCAAAATTTCCAAAATGTCCTCAAAAATCACCAAAAATTCCTAAAAATTCCAAAATTCCCACTTTCTCCATTTATTATTTCCCAAAACACTCCTTGATCCTGTATTAAATTTTTAGGATGTTACATAAGGTTTCACTTGATTTAGGATTTATGAAGTGAGATTTGATTCCTCCCTTTTTCCTTTTTTTTTTGATATGGATGTGAGAATTAGCTTTATCTTTTGGTATAAGAATCAGCAGTAAACTTTGATAAGTGAGTATTGATGGTTTTTGTGTATGCATTGTGGTTCTAGCTTCTGTTTTCTTTTTTCTGGATGGCCTAGATGTTCTGCTTATTTTTCTCTTGTTGCTGGCTTAATGGGCTGGAACTTTTTAATTTAGTAAGAATGTGTAAATGTTAATTCTTGAAAGCAACTATATTTTCTTTTAGTAATTAATTAAGAGATTCTTGTTCATTTTGCCTTGAAGATTTGGTGACTCAACTTTGTAAATTATATAGATGATTTTGGATATTAGTTTGGATGAGCATGAAGAAGTTTTTATGACTATTGGTGTATATTAGGTTTATAAGGGAGTAATGTATATGAATGTGTATGTATTTTGGATTCGATATTGTTTATACATTTCATAATAAATTGAATAGGTCATAAAAGTGGACTGAAATTTTGGAATATTGGCTAGAGAGTGGGTGGGTGTGGTGGTATTAGTTCAAATCTTTTCTTTATTGTTATTGCGATGAAATGTGGTTATGCTATATTTCATTTGAATCTTCAGTCTATTACAGATGTGTGTTTTAAAGTTTCCTTGTTTATTCCCTTCAATGTGGATGAATGAGTCTTGGGTATATATGTTGAAAATCATAGTTACAACTTTAATGCTATTAGTATCACGATTAAGTCGCCTTGCAGTGAATGTAATTGAGCTTTGTGGTTGTTGGAAATTCTGATTTCCTCTATTTTTTTACTTCTGGATGATAGTCGTTGTGGGGAGAGAAAAGATGAATATCAAATTGTAAATGAGTTAAATTATATGGTTTTATTTCTAACTGCTTGTTATTGGTTATTGATTTAGAACATAAGTAATTTCTACTATGATTTGTGGTTGGGGCTTATTTGGAAAACTTAAAAAGGAGTTTTGTTTTGGTTCAGTTTGATTTGATTTGGCTGATTAAGAAACTATTTTAGGAAGTTGGAAATAGTTTGCTTTGTATGGGTATTGGTTTATTGATATCAAAAACTTTGGAGTATTATGAAGTTGATTCTATGTTAATTGATTAAAGGATGAATTCAGTTCAGATTTGCATCAAGTGAGTGGTATTGCTAGTTGCTAGAATAAACAAAAATGATTGATTTGATATTGAAGATGGGTGTTGCTATATGAAGTTAAAACTCTGATATGGCTGAACTAGTTGAGGAAGAGTTTCAAATAATGATAAACTGAGATGGAACACCTGATTAATTTCTTGGGTTTTCATTTTAATTCACTATAATATTAAATGTTCTGTTTAGGGCAGTGATTGAATTATAAGCAATAAACATGAGTATGTGTAGGTAATTTAGTAGGAATTGTTTACAAACATTGTCTGTACTATTGTGATTTTCCTAAACCTGGCTCTGATACCAAAATGTCACACCCCAAAATTCTAAGTGTGACCGGCACGAAGTTAAGGGTACTTAAACTTCGTAAGTCATTTCCATTTACCAAAATTTCCTAACATTTATCATTTCACGCATTTGCCAATCAAATTATATTTTCTTATTCCCTAGATCTTAACTTGTTTTACTAATTGGAACAATGTGATTTTTGAATGCATTTTGTATCTGAATGGTTGTGGTTTTATTGGAAGTGGATTGGATTGTAGAATTTGAAAGTTTTAAAGATACTGATGTGGAATTTCATGTTGAGGTATTTTATTATAAACTATTTGATAAAGAACTATCGTTTTTCCAAAATATTTGTTATGGATATTGGCATATTGGCATCAAGCATGCTTCAAAACATCTTGAAGTCTTACAGATGATGGGATTTGATATCTGATTTTAAATTGATTTATTTATTACTATATAAACGTTTATTTTTCGAGGAACTAGACACAAAGCGCTTGTTTCGTAGCTTTGCTACGCTTGATTCGTGACTTCGTGTCACACTTGTTTCGTGGTTTTACCACGCTTGAAAGGTTTTCGTAGTCTTGAGCTACGCTTGATCTGTTTTTGTAGTCTCAAGCTACGCTTGAACTGTTTTCGTAGACTCGAGTTACGCTTGAACTGTTTCCGTAGACTCGAGCTACGCTTGAACTGTTTTCGTAGTCTGGAGCTACGCTTGACTTGTTTTCGTAATCTCGAGCTACGCTTGTTTCGTGACTTCGTGTCACGCTTGTTTCGTGGCTTTGCCACGCTTGTTTCGTGACTTCGTGTCACGCTTGTTTCGTGGTTTTACCACGCTTGGTTATTTACCCTCGTGTGACTGTGTGTCCACGCTTGTTTCGTAGTCTCGAACTACGCTGGATTTTCGTGGCCTTCGGGCTGCGCTTGACTTGTAGATTTTGAGCTGCGCTTGTTATTCGCTGCGTGTCAGTTCCTCTATAGAAAACAAGTTTTTACATAATTATTAGTTTCATATTCACTTTGTAAACCTTAGAAAGAATTACTTTTATGTGATGCCGATTTCGCCATTTTTGGTTTTTATTCTCAAATACAAGTATGATTATAATAAATTGAAGTTTCTATATTATAAATCATTATTTATTTATTTATCTATGTTTGGGAATTTAAATACGAAGTTATTGTAACGAAATTGCACATATTTATATAGTATTTCATATTTCAGTTTGAAGAATGTGGATTAACTTTTCGTGCTTTAGGACAAAGGAATGTATAATTAATTTTTATAAAGAGTAATTTGATTCATATTATTATTGTAAATAATACATATCTATATATTCAATTACTTGGTGTATTTATCTTTTATGCATTAAAATAAAATTGATATAGCCAAATGAAATGATAAATGTTAGGAAATTTTGGTAAATGGAAATGGCTTACGAAGTTTAAGTACCCTTTACTTCGTGTCGGTCACACTTAGAATTTTGGGGTGTGACATGATAGGATACTATACAAGGTTGAAATGAATAATGGGCACTTTCCAGCGATAACATCAACTGGTGGGGAAGAAGAACACACAAGGGGCTTTTTGGCATGTTGTTTTCTGGTTTTTGATTTTTGTTTGTTGATTTCATATGCATGTGTGAGTGTAATGAATTAAGATTTGATAATATATTTTTTAAATAATTAATTTATAAAATATATTTGCCACGTCACCATCCTAATATACATGTCAAATCTGCCACATGACAGAATTTAACATAGTTGAAGGCTTCAGGGACTAATCCTTTTAAACTGGGCTAAGCTCAGGGGACCAATACCATGTGTTTGAAGGTTCACGGACCAAAACCAAAATGGGGTCAAAATTCATGGACCAAAAGTTGATTTAACCCTATATAATTTCCATGATATATAATCATAGTGTACCTAAAGCTTATTTAAAGAAGCTTTGAATTTTTAAAATTTAGAGTTAACTATTATTTTAAATTTATGAACAAACTCATCTCCTTAAAGACGTGAGGTTTCTTCTTTATATTGGCTTCTTCATCGTCACCTCTGGTGTTGTCTACTTCTTGTCTCCCCACATGGACCGGAGGTTTTCCGCGATCAGCACCCACGAGGAACTACAACTCTGGTGGTGTCTACTTCTTGTTCCCATGATGAGGAGGTTGAATTCCATCGTCCCTATGCTGCCGACATGAGCATCTACTTATGAGGAGGTTGAATTTCCCATGAGAAATTAAACTTCAACTCTAGTGGTGACAACGACGGTGATCATGAGTTCTAGCTAGGTTGAGTTTGAATGGGGTTGACTCTGGCTTGTTAAGCTATTGCAGATCATGGAAGTAGTGTTCGAAACCATTTATGGTGAAGAAGCAATTTGTCTACAATTATCCGATGATATATAGGATTAGTAGTTTAGTGCGAGAGCATTAAACTATAAACCTAATTAATTTGTTCGTGCATTATGGTGAAGAAGCAATTTTGTCTAAAAGAATTGATCTATTAATCTATACAAATGATAAGGTTATTGACTTCAATGACTTTACATTATGATTATTATTAGTTGGAAGATGGTAATATTTAAAAGGGTTAAAATGCAGATTTACCAACAGACAATTACTAGAAGTGCGACAATTGACTAAAACAATGTGCAGATTTACCAACACACTATTACCAAAAGTGCACGAAACACAATTAAATAATAAAAGTGTAGCTCTACCAATCTACATTATATGGAGGGACAAATTTATTAATATCGTCTATTTTACCACTTTTGACTATTAAAATTTAAATGACCTGAGAGTTGAGTCATTTATTAATATCTATACATACATTAATAATTAATAAAAGTAATAATAGCATTTTCTAAAAAAATAAAAATACTTTAAATTAATAAAGTCCCAAAATCATAAAGGAAGATAACCTTTGAGGCCTAATTTGCGGATCATGGTGTGTGATAGTTCGTTCTTGAGAGCTGGTATACCCTAAGCTTAACTCAACACTAGATACGAAAGATGAGTATTTTAAAACACTGGTTGCGGCTATGTAGTCTTAGAAACACCACACTTCGCATTCAGGTTATTCAGTTACTCTGCTATTCACTGAGAACAATGAAGACGCCATTAAGGTCTCTTGGTGCTCTTTGATTCTATGAATCTAGAGCTGGGGTATGGGAACCAACTTTTGATGGATGAGGTGTGGAGTTAGGGACAGGACTTTGAGTTACTCTAGATGCTAGGTTGGGGACGCAATTTGGCTGGCTGTGTAGTTGGGGACATACGATGGTACTAGGTTGTGAAACGCAGTTAATGGTCGTTACCTCAAAATCAACGGTATTGGTAAATATGCCCCTTTATAAAATGTTTGTTGGTAAATTTGCACTTTTTTCTAGTCAATTGTGTTTGGTGCACTTTTAGTAATATTCTGTTGGTAAATAATAATGTTAAATATCATTTTGGCCAATAAATAATTTTGAAAGGGTCAAATTGGCCAAAAAAAAATAAATGGGCTCATTCTAGCCAAAGAACAATAAAAGTGGTTCATTTTGAACCATGAGCTACTTGAAAATACCAAAATAACCCTTAGGACATAATTAAGATAATTTTTGAAAATGTGTATCCTAAGGGTTATTTTGGTCAAAATGAATCATTTTATTTTTCTTTGGCTAGAATGAGCTCTTTTATTGTTCTTTGGTCAATTTGACATTTTCAAAATTGTTTATTGACCAGAATGATATTTAACCCTAAATAATATGCACGTTGTTTTAGTCAATTGTGCTATGTGCACTTCAAGTAATAGTCTGTTGGTAAATCTACACTTTAACCCTATTTAAAAAAAACTTTCAAACAAAAATTAAAGGGAAGTTTGTCTTCTGCTACTCTTGGGTGAGAATTTACCCTTTAAAATTACAACTCTAAATATTTTAGGGATGCTAGTTACAACTCAAACAATATTTGGGGTGTTACATGCACCTTTATTGTAAATTAAAACAACATATTATATCTCAAGATCGATCTCCAAAGTTAAAACAACCCATAATTATTTTATTTTGGCCCTTCAAATTTCTCATCATTATATAAATGTTTATAGGGCGAAGACCCAAAAATGGCCAAGGAAAGAAAATAATACATAACTATTCCAAGGTACACAAATGATACCCAACTTTTACCATGTGATCAAAAATGATATTTTCACTAATATGACAATAAGATTAGACATGAAAAGTCCAAAATACCCTTATAAAATAAATAACAATGATAAAATCGCACCCAACCACCTTTCTCTCTCCTCTTCCCCCTCCTTCTTCCCCGACAACCACCCCCCATGACAGAGGAGGGGCGCCGACGATCTCCTTGACGGGCGGCGGCCAACTGCTAGAGAAGGAAGGAGAGGATGAGGAAGAAGGAGAAAGAAAGTTTATTTAACTTAAAAGACATTTTGGGCTTTTCATGTCTAATGTTATTGTCATATTTGTGAAAATATCATTTTTTATTTCATGCCCAATAGTTGAGAATCATTGTGTACCTTGAAATAGTTATGTACTATATATTTTTGTTTCTTGACCAATAGTTATATATCATTTTGGGTCTTCGTCCATGTTTATAGCTTCTATGATAATGTCCTTTCACCATAAGGATATGTATAGGTTTGCAGTCACTCAATATTGAATTATTCCGGGATTTTCACTATGTATGTCTGTTAGGACAATAACAACATCCTCTTTGAACAATCCTTTTATATCTTGACACACAAGATATTTACTGCTCTACCCATGTATTTCACTTAGAAATTCAAAGGCAATTAGTCTTTGATTGCTTTAACTTCTTAAGTCTAGTCCTGAGAAGGAAAATAAAGAGATGATTTTACAAATTACCTCGCAACCGTTTTACAATGGTCTTCTTCGATCATCTCGAAGTCGAATGAAGTTACAATCTCATAAAACTTCGTATTCCATTGTCTAGATAATTATTTCAGCCCACAAATGGACTTTAGGAGCTTTGCAAACTCTTTGTTCGCTTTCCTATACCAAGCTTTAGGATGTTTCGCGTAAGAAACTTTTCATCTAGTCCTCCATTGAGGATAACAATTTTCACATCCACTTTATGTAATTCCAAATCTAGGTTGGTTACAAAAACCAATATAAACCTAACCAAGTTAAAACGTACCATTAGAGAGAAGGTGTCCTCTTAATTTACCTTTTCTCGCTAGGTATATCGTTTGGCTACCAATCGAGCTTCAAGCTCATCGATTGATCTATCGACCTTTTGCTTGTATTTGAGAATTCACTTATTCCCAATATTTTTTCGGTCTTTCGGAAAGATCAATCAATTCTCACACTTTGTTAGCTCTCATGGAATCAATTTCCTCTTATTTGGCCTTTTACCAATTTATAGGATTGCGTACTGTTCATCATGCCACCAATAAGGAAAGGATCACATTATTCTGTAAATTAAATTTATTGACTAAATATTACTGCAATAAAAAAATAGTGAACTAGATATTTGATTATTGGCCAAATTAACAGAGAGTCTTTGTTGAATCATGTCCAAAAAACCAATTCAAACGGATGTTTACTGCGAGGTTTCTTATTTATTCTTATCCAGAGGATTTCAAATAGCATGTGCCCTGTGGAAACGTAGGCTGATAGACGTAGTTCAATTGTAAGGGGCAGTTGACTAGTACTCTCCCCTCCATTCCCATATATTAATTATAATTTTATAATATCACTTTATTTTTAATAAATTAAGGATGCAAAATTAATCTTACCTATAGTTATCTTTTTTTTCAAACTACATATAAAGTTATAAACTAAGTTATAATTTAATTACATGTGATATATATTAATTTAATGATTAATTTGTTTCCTAAACTTGCACAAAAATCAAAGTGATTTTATATTTCGAAACAAATTAAAGGGAGTTATTATAAGACAAACCGGTATAATCCATATAAGATAAGTTCTAATGCATTACCTGTAAATGCAGGCTGTTCACAGCGAGAGGATTTTCTCAGCGGCATTAGACCTCAGCGGCTCTCAGCGGCTTCATCCTCACCGTGTATGGCATCCAATGGCTCTAATTCAATGTTGTCTTCCACATATTTCGGGAACCCAGAAATTGTATTTCATCTCCCACATGTGAATCGACCTCTCTCCTCTTTCACATTCTCAATCAACCAATAACTCAACAATCACCATACATACACATACCAGCCTTGAATTTTTTCACAGATCCGATCAAATATAACATGTGGTGGCTTTGATCTATGGGTTGCTGGATGGGTGCGACGTCGTGGGAAGGTAATGATAGTGGTGGTCTGAGGTCGGCAACGGTGGTCGGAGGTCCGCACAAGAACGTGACCGATCAACGAGTTGGAGAAGCTCATGGGGCTGGGAAAATTATGCTCTCATTTTAAAATTCATCCAAATGAGGAGAGGGATTCAATCAAGCATGTGAGGATTGTTGGAAGGGTTCGATTAGGATTATTGTGGATCTGTGGTCAAGTTCGTTGAACGGGAAGAAGAGGTGTGGAGAAGAAGAAATGTGGATAATAGGCAGAAAAGAAGAAAAATGAATGGATGGCTGAGATTATAAAATGGACGGTGAGGATTGCGACGCTGAGGGATTCTGAGAAGGCCCGCCGCTGAGATAATCTGGATCCCTATTCACAAGAGGGAGGTGAACTTGGTGATTTAAAATTTCTTGCCTTCCCATTTGATAAATACACTTTATGAAAACTTTGAGTTTTGGACAAAAGGATGCTAACCTTTCTTATGCATGCTGTGTACCTTTTTCGTAGTGTTGTTATATATGAATATTTTTGTTGTGGAACTTTGAGTAGGTTAAACTAATGTGTAATTAATATTCTTTTCTTCTGCATCCATAGAAAATGAAGGAGAATGTTAACACTGAGTGTATTTGTATCCCATTCTAAAAAAAAGTTTTATTTACATATTTAAATAAAAGAAATAATTAAATGTTATGCAATAATAAATAAATGCAAGGGTTAGCTAAGAGTTAGTTACAATATATCCGTTAATAGCGTATAGTACTTGCTTACATCATAAGCCTATGAATAATATCATAAATCTATAAAATAAAAAATGTTTTCTACTTTTTGAAACCCTATATTCTTCTCTTTTCCTATACTTCTACTCCAATCCAATCCCTTTCTTTCTAATCTTTCAATATAGATTTTACATTTGGTCAAAAAAAAAATATAGATTTTACAAATCTATAACATGAAATGAAATATATTTTGAATCAAATATGCTTAAAGAAAAAAACAAAAAATGTATTTTAAAAGCTAAAAAGGAAAACAATGTATAGAAGGTTATAGTTTTAGTTTTTATTTTTTGACGTTTTCCTTTGAAAAATGAGAAACCTCTTCATACAATGTTTGAAGGTTTTGATGACGCCATCTAGGTCCCGGTGGTGGTACCCGCAGATTCACTTCACGTTGCTGATGTCATTGGCCATATAGCCCCTACAAAATGGTACTATAGCAACGGAGCCACCATTTTATTACTAACAATGATGGAATTTTTTCTCTAAGATGATGATATAAGATCAATTATATATTTCAAACAAATTTTTATGTTTTTATTTTGGGGGAAGGCACAAAAATGATACATAACTATTGGTCAAGGAACAAAAGTAATACATAACTATTTCAAAGTACACTGATGATACACAACTTTTACCAAGGATAAAAAATGATATTTTCACTAATATAACAATAAGATTACACATGAAGAGTCCAAAATACCCTTATAAATAAAATAAAATTAAACATCTCCTCTTCTCCTTCATCTCCCTCTTTTCCTTCCACCCTCATGCCACCATCGGCCACCGTCAGCCAACAATGTCCCCCACACTTTGGCCACCGTCGGAGTGTGGATTTTGGTCAAAAACGCCTCGGAAAGCGACAAAATCTCGAACCGCCCATTAAGCGTGATTACGCCACCTGGCGCATCCGGCTGCCGGAGTGTCACATTAGTCACAATTCCATTCCCACTAAGCACCGACACGCCGCGGTGGCGGCGGTTAGCGAATGTAGACAGGCTCTCTGCCACGTCACTGCCGCTGGCGATTTCCAACACGTGGCTACGGAGGGCGTTGGGGGAATCCTTGGTAAGTACGACGGGGGGTTTCAGTTTGTTCTTTGAGCCGGGCGGGCGACCACGTGGGTGGCGGTCCTTGCTGTGCTCCGTGGCGGCGGCGTTTTGGCTTTGCGAGGTGTTGCTGCTATTGCTTTGGGTTGTGTTGTTTGTGCTTTCTAGGAAGTCTTGCATTCGAACCGGGTTGAACCGTTTCAGACCGGGCTGGTTAATTGTCTTCTGGGTTTTGAAGATGGATTGGTTGAGAAGGTGAGAGATGGTCTTTTGCTGTTGATCTCATTGCCACATTGCCTACCCACCATCGATTCGCCATTTTTGGATAATAAAGATAACATCTTTTTTTTAACAAAGAGAAGTATCACAAGAACATAAAAACAAAGCTTGAGTGAAGAAGAGGAAAGGAAAGAACTTGGGCTCTGTTTTTGTTAAATGATGATTTCAGATCTCTAGAACCAAATGATTTTGAGGAAAGTCGTGAGGGGTTAAACTAGAAAAAGGTGACCAAATGGGATATGAGAGACACCTAATTATGATATGGACATACAAAAAACCCCACTTCACCCTAATAAAAGGTGAATCTTGATTTTGGCAATAATGACTATGGGATGTTTATTCAGATTGTCATTAGTAAATAAAGTTGGCCTCAAAAGTAACACCCTTGTCCGAGCAGAGATTGTTGGCCGACGGTGGCCGGAGTGTGGAAGACATTGTTGGCTGACGGTGGCTATCTCAGCGAGGAAGAAGAGGCCATGAGGGTGGAGGGAAAAGAGGAAGAGGAAGGAGAAGAAGGGATGTTTAATTTTATTTTATTTATAAGGGCATTTTGGACTTTTCATGTGTAATCTTATTGTTATATTAGCGAAAATATCATTTTCGATCCTTGGTAAAAATTGTGTATCATCAGTGTACCTTGAAATAGTTATGTATTACTTTTGTTTCTTGGTCAATAGTTATGTATCATTTTTGGGCTTTCGCCCTTTTATTTTCTAATGTAACTTTTTAGAAAACTGTAATATCCAGCTAGATTATATATTTAAAAACATTTTGCTTCCAAAAGTTATTTTAAAGAACAACATTATAAAACCTTTCGGAACAACTGATTAAAAAACACCTACCATTCGGAACAAGAAAATGTAAAAGAAAACAGTAAAAAAAATATAGGACCACTATCTCAAGTCTTCATCACCACCTCCATTTTCTCCCCCCTCATGCTAATCATCCATTAATTTTTCTCCAACATCAATATCTGCTAGTCAAAGGCTAGCATGGGAATACTTCACTTCTGACATTTTAAGTGTGACCTTGCCCCTGAGAGGGTGAGAATTCGATTATTCAGTTATTTAGTTGGGTTTTCAGTAAAAACAAAATAGTTAAATAGGAAAAATTTTAAAAACTGAAAATCGAAGTAACTAAAATATTTTGGTTCGGTCATGTGTTAATAACCGAAATAACTGAATTTAAATTTAATTATTTTTCTAAATATGCCTTTTATTTTAAATAATAATATTATATGCATTTTAAGTTTAATAACATCTATCAAATATATTATTAATCATAAAGATTATTTAATTATATAATAATGTAATATATATTATGATATTCAATATTAATCATATAAAATCAATATTTTATGTTAAATATAAATACAATATATATATATATATATATATATATATATATATATTGGTTATTTCAAATTTTTCAATACCTGAACCGAAAATTGAAATCCAAAATTTTAAGGAATAGTCGAATATATCTAGCTATAACTTCTCATAAGATAGTTGAGTGGGTGGAATGAATGCCATTTATCTCATTATAAAATGTTCTTTCTTATACTATGTTAAATACCTTATTGTTTTTAGCGAAAATGATGTTATACAATCATAAAAAATCATGGGACACGAACTGATCGTTGATCACATGCATGCACCGGTAGAGAAATTTAAAAATATGGTACGTATATATTGTACAACTCCTTATATTCAGAAATTAATGTTTAGGTCCGGCCAGAAACAAGTTAAATCATCATGTTTTATCTCAAAATTAAAGCTTCCCTCTCTTGATCGTTTTCTATAACGTGCAGCTATATATATCTTCCTTTCCTTGTTTATACTTTTCCTCAACTCTAGTTACAATTATACTTTACAAGGCCTCAAAAAGTTTCAGTTTTTTTTCGGTCTTTTCACCCCTTTTACGGTCTATCAATAATGTGTAGGTCACAAAGCTCTGAGGAAAAGGCAGTGTTAAAGAAAGGGCCATGGTCTCCTGAAGAAGATAAAAAACTCGTTGCTTTCATTCTGCAACACGGCCAAATAAGTTGGCGTGAATTGCCATCCAAAGCTGGTATAGTAACTCATCTTATTAGTTGTACGTTTATATTATATATTGATTATATATAATTGATAATTTCACACACACAGCACATATTATTAACTGAGTTTTGGTGAATATATAAAGGACTTGAGAGATGTGGGAGGAGTTGCAGACTGAGGTGGAACAATTACTTAAGACCCGGCATTAAGCGTGGAAAGTTCAGCCTGCAAGAAGAGCGAACCATAATTCAACTTCATGCTTTTCTAGGAAACAGGTCTGCAACTTCACCATTCTTCCTCCTAAATTTGCACCTTTTCATGTGTCATCAGTTTAACGTTTTTTCATCATATATTGCTTACTAGCTATAAGATCTACCCCATCATGTTCTAATTAATTACATATAGTATACATTAAAAAATATTAAGTGGTTTATTTGTCTTCCTTTTTCTCCACCTACCAAAAATTGTCAAAATGATCTCAGAATTTGGAATGGGAGGGAGAATTTTGTAGTTCAAAGAAACATTGCATTTTTCAAGTGAGATTTTATATGAAGAAATGGAAGTGATAGTTTCATGGCAAATAAGGCAGCTTTGAACGTTTAAAAGTTATGTAAATTCAAGGTGCAAGTAAAATACATTGCCACAGATATAAATAAAGAATATAAGAAAAACGTTATCAATATTGTTTTCAAATTTGTACATATAACTTCAATGTATTTTAAAATTGCACTAGATGGTCAGCGATAGCAACTCATATGCCCAGGAGAACGGACAACGACATCAAGAATCATTGGAACGCTCATCTAAAGAAGAGGTTCACCAGAATGGGCATAGACCCTTCCACACACAAACCTATAACCCAAGTCCTCCACTCCACACACTCCAGCTCCAGCCTCATCAGCCACATGGCCCAATGGGAGAGTGCCAGGCTTGAAGCCGAAACCAGACTAAGAGAATCCAAACTCAAGCTCGGCTCATCCTCCACCCAACAGCCGGCTCGGCTTGCCATCCAAAAAATCTTGGCTCAGCCATCCCTAACACCTAAAGACAAAAACAACACAAAAGTTCATCATGACATGTACGCCTTGATGCTCACCACTGCAGCTGACGACGAGCCGCCGCTGACCATGTCGCCGCCGGCGTTAAGCTTCCCCGAAAGGGGTGAAAAATTACATACCTATCCAACAACTTCAGCTGATTGCGCCGAAATCCTCACGTGTTCCACCCGAGAAAGAAGGGCAAGTTTGGAAGATGATGACATTATGGTGGCAGTGGAAGCATTCTTGCGTACGTGTCAATGAGGAATAAGAATGCAGCGCAAGGAAGAGAAGATAACAACAATGTTCTTGACAATGTGCTTGTCTATGAATCCAGGGCCAACACGGGGATATCTCTTGATTCGTGTGTGTTTAAATTAGTTAGTTTTCCTTTTCAACCCAGAATCAGCTTCTTCTGTTATTGAGTTTCTTCACATGTTTAAGCATTATTTGTAAGATACTGAAGCTGACGATATTTTAGTGGTGGTTATTAACTCGTTTGATCGCAAAGACAAGAGCTTTTTCTTCTACGTTATTTATTATAGTGTAAAACTTAATAGCTCATAGTGAGCCCTCCTTTCTTATTCTAGGAGTACTAATTAAAAGTAATACATAAACTAAAGACTCATATATTATGTAAGCGTATCAATTTTGTCAAATAATCCCTCTGACCTTAAATATATGATCTATATTTGTGAATGAGTTTGTCCTAAAATATAAATTTCATTTTATGGTTATTTAAGTATGTATATTGCGTTTTTTTCAAGTCTACCCATTGTTTATATGTTCTCCATACACTCTCTTTCATCTTTTTATCTTATATTTGGCGTTCTCTTTCAACTTTAATGATAAGGGCAAAATTGAAAAATAAATTAGTTTCCTCATACAATTAATGTTTTAACTAGCTAACTTAAGTAGTTTATATCATAAAACAGAGTAATTATTTGAAGATTATATTTAAGGATGGAGGAAACATTTTGAATTTTATTCCAATTGATTTTATAATTTAGAGAGACTTATATGTGTGTGTAAGAATATATCCACGCTTGGTAGATAAGGGCCCGAATCTAAGCCCAATAAAAAATTGAGACCATTATATAAATAAAGAAAATATGAGTTGAAAGGACCAATTTTCCTAATGGATTTGAAATTTAAATTAACATAACTTCTATATATACAATATATGGGACTAGCTAGGTTCAGTTGAGAAGAAGAATCTCAAATTGAGAAAGAAAAGTTTTGGAGAAATGTTCTTCAATTCTCTTCGGTGTGCTTCTGTCGGATTAACATAATTTGGGTCCAATCATTGATCCGATTTCGCGTGGGTACAGGGAAAGTCAGTCGAATTCCATGTACGTCTGGAATCCTTCATTGGCATAAGAGTTTGACTATTCTTGAGGCTATAATTTGAGTTTTTATTCTGCTGCTATTGATTATGATTTTCTTGCTGAGTAGTATATGCTTAGTTTTTGGGTTATTTATTTTTGGAATACAAATTTTGACATGTGGTTGAATATGTTTCTGAAAAATCTCCCACAATCATTTTTAATTATTATCCAGTGAATTGAAGATTGATGCGTAATCATATAGTGGTGATTTGCTCATATAATTTTATTTTATTGTTCATATTGCATATGCTCTGAATTGTCAATGTTTTACCTTTCTTTTTTTTTCTGAGATTACATTTCTCATTCTCTATGTTGTTTTATGTCTTATGATATTGTATAGTACAATTTAAAGGACATGAAATATAGTTTGAATAAATCTTGAGTGGAGAAAGGAGGGATAAGAGTCAATGTAACTAAAACAGAATAAAGAATTTTGTTTTCCAGACTGGGTTTCCTGAAATAATAAGAGTTAGTCATGAAAATAGTCTCAATGTGTAAATCTTAAAAAAACGATGGAAATCGACTCCAATAACACCTAAATTGGAGTTCAAATGGAGGAGATATGGTGGTTGGAAGATGAGGTCATGGAACTAACCGCTTGAGGTTGAAGACAACCTCCATCCCGTCGGTTCACCACTATTTGAAAATTATTAAATAAACATGTTAAAGTATATTGGTTCTTTAATTAACTTTCGACAAAGTCATATTTTAGTCTCTTAACTTTGGAAAGTGTGTTTTTAATCATTTTAAATTAACATTGTTAACTTATCTAACGGAAAATGCATATTTGTAAACATTAAAAAAGTTAATAAATATTAGGATTTTATTTATTTTCTTATTTTTAATATTTTGTAATTTAATAATAATTGTATCATAATTTTGAAATTTTCATGTCGTCATCTTAAATTTTCAATGCCAACCTTTTTTGTGAGGGATTTTCATCGTATTAATTTAAAATGACTTAAAACATATTTTTCTAAAGTTAAGAGACTAAAAACATAATTTTGTGAAAAATTAAAAACACCAAAAACATATTTTATCCTAAAAAACGAAAATTCGAGCTTGGCCCTGCAGAGATTCAAACTTGCACATGCCGCAAGGGGCGCAGGCCGCAAGTGGAAGTTCAACGCCTTAACAAGTTCGTCTTAGCCACTCGATTAAAGTAGACTTTGTTTAATATTTTTCATGCAACGCTCAATATACATTCCTTCAAAAATCATAAAAGAAGCATTTTACCCCCAATTAAAGCGAAGTTATTTCTAAAACTCCCTAAATTTAAGACCTACATTCAGAAATATTATTTTTCTATTTCTAAATTGTTTTGGATATACACACACATTTTATTTGAGAAATATATGAAGTCAGAGAGTTCTAAAAGCAACAAACCATAAGATTTTCACTCTTTTGGACAATATTCAATTAGATAAAGCAAATTTAATACTAAACTTTGACTCAAAGAGTATTTGTAATACCAAAGTTTCGCGAGTTGTACAAAAAGTACTTATCTTTAGGATCAGGTGCAATTTTAGACTTTAAACTCAAGGGAAATAAAATATAGATATGAAAAGTCTCTTATGCCCCTCATTATATTTTTAGCATTCTTTTTCAACTTAAAATATGAGTTGAAAGGATTAATTTTTCTCAATGGATTTGAAATTTAAATTAACATAATTTCTATATATACGATATATATGGGACTGTGTTCAGTAGTTGAGAAAAGAAATCTCAAATTAAAAAAGAAAACTTCCGTATCAATGGGATTCCAGGTATGCCATCCTTCAATATATATTCACTACAAAAAAAACGGGTCATTCCGGCGCAACCTTACCGGCGTTTTGGTCCAAAACGCCTATATGAGACGCATACCGGCGTTTTTACCCAAAGCGCCTATATGAAAACGCCAATAAATTTGGCGCGCGCTTCCCACCTTTTTTCCCGCGTTTCCATATCGGCGTTTTGGGTATAACAAACGCCGGTATGGTTTTTAAATTTAAAAAAGAGGGGCTGACAGTTTTTTTTTTATTCAGAAAACCGCATATAGGCGTTTCTTCAAAACGCCTATCTGCGATTAAATATTATTTTAATCGCACATAGGCGTTTTGAGAAACGCCTATGTGCATAACGTGCATTTAATATGCACTTTATGCGCATATCGGCGTTTTAAAACACGCCTATCTACGCATTAAGTGCATATTAAATGCACTAAATGCATATAGGCGTTTCCTCACAACGCCTGTATGCGATTAAATAAATATTTAATCGCTTACAGGCGTTTTGAGGAAACGCCTATATGCATTATTTACATTAAAATAATGCATATAGGCGTTTCCGCCAAACGCCTATATGCATTAGATAGCATATAGGCGTTTCCCTGAAACGCCTATATGCATTATTTTAATGTAAATAATGCATATAGGCGTTTGGCAAAACGCCTATATGCATTATTTAATATTAAAATGCATATGGGCGTTTGCCAAACGCCGGTACGCACCTCCGTTCCCTATAAATAGCACCTCCCTCCTTCCGCAAAGTTGCTCATTTTCTCGTTTTCTTCTATTTTTCTTCTCTTCGTCTCTCATTAAATGTTGTTGTTGCTTTGTTTTTTGGCTAGTTTTGCTGATGTTTTTTATTTCGTGTTTTTGGTGATATTTGATTTTATAATGTTGATATGATCTTATTGCTTTTCTTTTACATATTGCTTGTTGTTTTGATTTTATATATTTGGGTATCATGTTTTATGAATTACTCTTGTTATTGCTTATGTTTATATATATTATTCTTTATGTGTATGTAACTTTGGGATTAACATATTATTCCTTATGTTTTTTAACATTTTTCTTCCTGGTTCTAAACAATCAGGAAGAAAAATGTTTTTTATTTTTTTTGGAAAACACATACCGGCGTTTTGCAAAACGCCGGTATGAAATATTATTATTTAATACCGCACATAGGCGTTTTATAAAACGCCTATGTGCATAAATAAAAAAATATTATTTCCGCATACCGGCGTTTTGCCCCTTGTCTAGGCGTTTTTCAAAACGCCTGAATGCCGCATTCCCACGGCAAATATTTAGGCGTTTTGCCAAAACGCCGTAGCGCTATTCCGCCGGAAAATTCCGCCGATTCGAGGCCCTATAAAACGCCGATATGGGCCCCGTTTTTTGTAGTGATTCTAGAATATATAGTTAGAGACTAATGTGTTAGACCTATGTATATTTTATCTGGGATTATGATGATTTGGATCAATATATGACTCTTAAAGTATTGGATTTGAGGAGGACAACAATAGCATAAAAGTGAACTTGCATAGATGAACAAGTTGAATAAATAGAAGATTAGGAACTATTTTCCCTGCTTCCCATAATTTCGGGAAAAGATGTGGCTTCTCCCCCTCTTATACTATGACATCATTCTAGATTTTGTTTTATTTATTTGGAGAATATTAATGAAAATTAGGATTTTTTTAAAAAAAAACAAATGTAATTAAGATTTTATCTTTATTATGTTAAATTTTGAACCTATTAAAATAATTATTTTAAAGAAAAAAATATAATTTTAAATATGGGCTCTCTAAATTTAGAGAAGATATGTCCGAAGTCATGCCCCATATATCACACAATAATGAAACATGATTTAAAGAAGTTTAACGTCACGACTTTTCACCTAACGCAGCATAAGGCTCAACCTCGTTGTCTCTCTTGAGGAGTCTTCTAATTACCTTAAAATGAACTAAATGCAATTGAAATGAGTAAAAGTGAAGGATCTTTTGGTTTGATTTTATAAATTAATTAAACTATCAAGGAAATGTGAAAGATTTTTTGGTGTTTTCAATTAAAACTATGAAGGTTTTAAATAAATGAAATGGAAAGGGGCTTTGGTAATGATTCAATGGTACATTCAAGAATCCACTTTCCTTATTTTATGCTCACAAAATTCTTCATTCGGCCCTGGTCCCTTCAATGTTCAATATCAAAGTTTTCTAAACTATTCTTTAGAGATAAAGAAAGATAATTTAATCAGTTTGTACAAATAGTGCATTGATTTTCTTAAAATATCATCTATAATAGTTTTTATATAATTAAACTTGATGGCAACTCATTATTGTTATTAGTATTGATAGTTTAAATAAAAAATTTAAACTGAAGTATAAAAAAAGAGTGATATGTTAAATTTACCATCAATATAAAATTATACTCCTCCGGTCTTAAATATAGGACCTAATTGACTTTTTTGAAAAATCCTAAAAAACAGCAAAATAAGTTAATTATAAATTGATTTACCTAATTTTTTCTCTTACACTAATTTATTTTACCTATAAGCTAATAGATAATCTAAAAAGATATCAAATATATCATGATTTAATAACCTATTTTGCAACATTAATCTCTAAAAAAAAATCAATTAGGTCCTATATTTAGAACCGGAGGTAGTATAAATATACTAATGAACAGGTCTTTTTTATTAACCGATACACACATCTAAAGATTTGTTATTGATCGATAAAGTATAATGGAATTGTGAAATCCATGTGGTTGATCCCCAGCTTGTAGAATGTGATATGTTTTTATTATAGTGAAATTCTATAGGAGGGAAATTAATTTTTAGAGATTTCGGAACCTACATTAATGCTTTGTGGCCACGTAATGGTACAGGTGAGAAATAAATGATAAAACGGCTAGTGTGTAAAGAAAATATTAATATAACCTATAAATGTGCTCCCAACGTTGCGCTCCCACAGTCCCACTCTATCTAATTGTTACTCGCTCTCATCTGAGTCGAGCGCCAAAAACACGTTTCTTAAAAAAACATGTGAAAGTTAGTTGGCGGCCTAGAGTTAATGTTTCTTTTTCAATATTACTCATATTTATTATGATACTTTTAAGAGAGAGAAATACATAGGCATTAATAAATACGAAAGAGGGTGAGAGGTAAAATAGGAAAAATGAATTAAATGAATTTTGGACTAAGTCATTCAAATTGCGGGCTCTTATATTGAATAATCCCTCCAGTCCATAATATAAGAGCCAAAATTTGTATGGTTTTGGTCAAAATATAAGAACTCATCTCACATTCTTTCCTCATTTAATGCATTTTTTCTTACTTTACCACTAACTCTCTTTCATATTTATTAATACTAACGTATTTCTCTCTCTTAAAGTATCATAATAAATATGAGGAATCTTGAAAAACAAACATTAACTCCGGACACCCAACTAATTTTTACATGTGTCTTTTTTGCGGCTGAGCTCTTATAGTATTATAAGGTTAAATATCATTCTGGCCAATAAACAATTTTGAAAGGATCAAATTGGTCAAAGAACAATAAAAGGGTTCCATCTGGCCAAAGAACAATAAAAATGGTTCATTTTGGCCAATGAGCTACTTGAAATTACCAAAATAATGTTGGCAAACAATACAAAATCACAATAGTTGACTATGTGATAGACGACAATTTGATAGGCGACAATGTAACAGCTGACGATGTGATAGGCGACAATGTCACAGCTGACGATGTGATAGGCGACAATCTGCTAGGCGACGATGTAACAGCTGACAATCAGATAGGCGACGATGTGATAGACGACAATCTGATAGGCGACGATGTAACATGCGACAATGCACGATCGTTGGTACTGCACAAAACAAAATGATCTGAGTCGCATCCTCAGGGACACTGTCCTTTAAAGGTATTCCGCGACCACCGACAAGCTTAGGAAGCGGCTCTCCCCAGGATTAAACAGACCCGTCCTGCAAATGCAAGGAGCTACAGAACAGCAGAAGAAAATAGTAAACAACAGAGATATTTTCAGAGGAGGAAGAGAAAGCTCGAATACTAGAGCTGGTACACATGGACTGACTGCAGACACTGCCTTTTATAGGCGGTAGATCCAAGTGAACGCTGGAACGACAGTAATGGCACATTATCACCCATTATTTTGCTGTTACAAAATAATGACAATAAAAGAACGGTTTTTGAACGTTAAGCAGAATAAATATCCGGATAAGCACATACGCAAAAACACGTCAACAATTTTAGAAAATGAAGGATATCAAAAATTGAAGTCTCAAAATACAAGGTAACCTGGTAAGCTATTTAATATTTATTTATTTGTAAATTTGCAAAACCCGGATAAGTAAAAATGTGTCGACTCCGTATTTACCACGCGCGCAAGGGGGGAAATCGTCGGATTTCCACTACGTTTGCCTCAACGGTGGCCCAACTTGTGCGCGCGAGGCCCATTCCTCCTTTGACCCTTTAACTTGAGCTAGAACACAAGTGTCTTATATACACTTGTATGTTCTCACTCCCAAGCAATGTGAGACTTCTCTTTTTTGACACACCCACATGTTTTCATTGAAAACTCTCACAATCTCCAACAAATAATAGGGTTAATTTGGTATTTTCAAGTAGCTCATTGGCCAAAATGAACCATTTTTATTGTTCTTTGGCCAAAACGAGCCTTTTTATTGTTCTTTGGCCAATTTGACCCTTTCAAAAATTTTTATTGGTCAGAATGATATTTATCCCAGTATTATATTACGGACCAGAGGGAGTATTATTCTTTTGCCTTTGTGTCTGTCCGTAATGTTTTTAGCGGGTCGTAAGATCTGCAACTATCTAATATGTATGTCAAGTCGCTCTCTACTATTTTATGTTCATTAGCCATCTTAGATATTCGTTAAGGTCAGTTCTGCCAGGTTTTTAAAAATGAGCTGTGATTGTATTTAATGTGTGGGAAGTATTCTATCTGTCCAAAACGTTTCTACCCATGCTACTATTTTCATTTAAGAAACTCCCTTCGGTGTATCATATTTAGTTGGTCGATAGAAGCAGGTATTTGTCGTTGATTTTTTTTAACTATCTTTCTAGCAATTATTGTGTGTCATTAAATAGAATTGCCCTACCTTCACGTATTTCCTGTTTTAGGTCCTCTTCAAAAGACTTTTGTGCTACTTGGTTTTGCCCATTATGGATATGGATTCTCTCCGATCCACAACGTAACTCTTGGCTAATGTTTATGCTGGCCTCATTTCCTTCTGCCTAATCTTGAAAGTAGATCATTCTTTCTCTGTTGAGAAGGTGATCTATGTTAGTGAGCATCACACAATGGTGAAGTAGATCATTCGTTTACCATGTATAGGTTAGTTGGACCCTTTGGAGGTGTTTTCCTTTTTAATTTTTTTTTCTAGATACATAACTGTAACATCCTCATAATATATATATATATATATAGCCTAAGATTAACATTTTATATTTAATAAATATGTCATACGTGGGAGAGATTATTACTACTTGATGTTTCATAGTTAGAGTAAATGGTAGTAGTAGATACATGTATGTGTGAGAAAATTGTGTACAAATGAGTCATTTATAATTAATGTCAAGAATATTCTAGAGATGGAAGAAGGGAGATTAACTAGTGAGAAATGGGGGATTAATTGTTGTAAACAATTATTAGGTGAGTGTACCTTGGTTGGCTTGAAGAAGAAGATAGAAAAGGGAGATGGATTACTTAAATTTAGAAAATTCTAGAATATTAAAGGGGGAATAACTTGGCTGCCTTGAGGAAGAGGATAAAAAGGGGATTAACAAATTCATTGTGGAAAACTCTAGAACATTAAAGGTGGAGTAATCTAGTTGTCTTGCAGAAAAAGAAAGAATGGTACATAGAATTGGCTTAAAAAGACTTTAATGAGAGTAAATTGTAACAAGGAACCTAACCTCTAGAAATTACTATAAATAGGCCTAGTGGTGAAAGGGAAAAATCACCACAACCAAAAAGAGAAATAGAGAGCTCACAAAGGAAAGAATATCTTCCAAAATTCTGCAAAGTAAGAAATTTTCTTACTGAGTATAGCCTACTTTCTATCCTTACTCTTCTAAATTTCATCACTATTACTAAATATGTCTACTTCATACACTTCCTTATTTTTCTCCTTCCTTCTTACATACGGTCATGGAGAAGCATCATTAGGAATATGAGTTTGCTTTACTCTTCCTTACTTTTGCATTTTATATTTCCCTTGCTTCATGAAAATAGCCACACATGTTTTCTCTTTCATGGTCTTCTATGTGCAAACAATACTTGAGTGCCCACACTACTTATTTAATTGTTTTCCTTTCCTTCTCTCTTACCTCACCCTATTCCATGCCTTTTAAATTGTTTTATTGCTTTAATACATCTGTGAGTATTGCATTTGATGAGGTGTACGAGCATTATAAGAAGTGTTATTTATCTGCATGCATGTACGCATATGTTGCGTTAGTTTCTCTTAATATAATTATGGAGTATTTCTTTCATATGTCATTTAGATATTTTACTTTTCTGTGCATATGAGTACATGAATATTATTATACATATATACAAAATGATTTGTTTATTGATGATGATGAAAAGTAAAGGATAAGAACTTTGTTGATCATTTATTTTAACATTTAATTTACTACATGAGAATTGCCGAGCCGTATGGCTATGTGACTGTTGCGTGCAGATTTGATGTGTATTATGATGTTGTGGATCCACACTAGGGGACTCCCTAGTCATCATGTGAATGAAAAGAGATGAGAATGAGAAATGATGTGAATGATATTGTGGTGCAAATCTCATATAGTAATTATTTGTTAAAGTAAAAACTTATGTTTTCCGTTGATAATAACGGCTGGAACATTATTTGTTTAAAATTATGGTATACTCACTTTTCGTATTGTTCCAGATGCCTATCACCGAAGTCAAAGTAGTGATTGAATGGATGTGGGTTGGAACTATGCAAGTAATTCAAATCATCCAAATGATTTCTAGCTAACCGGAACCACCACCACCTCCACCACCACTATCTCCAATACCACCACCGAGCCCACTTGTTCTATATAATAATTATGTTTAGAACTTCTTTGCACCAGATCAAGAGCTCCTTATAGTGATTTCCCTTCCGAAGGAATAGTCATTGAAGCTCTTGAAATTACTCCTACTGAAGTCATCATCAACCTTGAAGACATCTAGAGGCGATATTGAAGCATATATAGATATAAAGAATAAAGTTTGAAGCATATATAGATAGATAAAATGGCTTCAGTAGGCCTATAAAGAATAAAGCTTTATTCTTTATATCTATATATGCTTTAAACTATATTCTTTATATCTATATATGCTTCAATATCGCCTTTAGAGGTCTTCAAAGTTGATGACTTCAGTAGAAGTAATTTCAGGAGCTTCAATGACTATTCCTTCGGAAGGGAAAACACTAAGGAGCTCTTGATCTGGTGCAAAGAAGTTCTGAACATAATTATTATATAGAACAAGTGTCGGTGGTGGTGTTGGAGATAGTGGTGGTGAAGGTGGTGGTGGTTCCGGGTAGCTAGAAATCATTTGGATGTTTTGAATTACTTGCATAGTTCCAACCCACATCCATTGAATCACTACTTTGACTTCGGTGATAGGCATCTGGAACATTACGAAAAGTGAGTATACCATAATTTTAAACAAATAATGTTCCAGCCGTTACTATCAAACGGAAAACATAAGTTTTTACTTTAACAAATAATTACTATATGAGATTTGCACCACAATATCATTCACAACATTTCTCATTCTCATCTCTTTTCATTCACATGATGACTAGAGTGTCCCCTAGTGTGGATCCACAACATCATAATACACATCAAATCTGCACACAGCAGTCACATAGCCATACGGCTCGGCAATTCTCATGTAGTAAATTAAATGTTAAAATAAATTAAATGATTAACAAAGTTCTTACCCTTTACTTTTCATCATCATCAATAAACAAATCATTTTGTATATATATATGTATAATACTATTCATGTACTCATATGCACAGAAAAGTAAAATATCTAAATGACATATGAAAGAAATACTCCATAATTATATTAAGAGAAACTAACGCAGCATATGCGTACATGCATGCAGATAAATAACAAATAACACTTCTTATAATGCTCGTACACCTCATCAAATGCAATACTCACAGATGTATTAAAGTAATAAAACAATTTAAAAAGCATGGAATAGGGTGAGGTAAGAGAGAAGGAAAGGAAAACAATTAAATAATTAGTGTGGGCACTCAAGTATTGTTTCCACATAGAAGACCATGAAAGAGAAAACATGCGTTGCTATTTTCATGAAGCAAGGGAAATATAAAATGCAAAAGTAACATATGATGATGTAAGAGAGAGTAAAGCAAACTCATATTCCTAATGATGCTTGTCCATGACCTTATGTAAGAAGGAAGGAGAAAAATAAGGAAGTATATGAAGTGGACATATTTAGTAATAGTGACGAAATTGAGAAGAGTAAGAGTAGAAAGTAGGTTATACTCAGTAAGAAAATTTCTTTATTTTTTTGATAACTTCAGTAAGAAAATTTCTTACTTCGCAGAATTTTGGAAGATATTCTTTCCTTTGTGAACTCTCTATTTCTCTTTTTGGTTTTGGTGATTTTTCCCTTTCACCACTAGGCCTATTTATAGTAATTTCTAGAGGTTAGGTTCCTTGTTACAATTTGCTCTCATTAAAGTCTTTTTAAGCCAATTCTATGTATCATTCTTTCTTTTTTTGCAAGACAACTAGATTACTCCCCCTTTAATGTTCTAGAGTTTTCCACAATAAATTTGTTAATCCCCCTTTTTATCCTCTTCCTCAAGGCAGCCAAGTTACTCCCCCTTATATATTCTAGAATTTTCTAAATTTAAGTAATTCATCTCCCTTTTCTATCTTCTTCTTCAAGCCAACCAAGGTACACTCACTTAATAATTGTTTACAACAATTAATCCCCCCTTTCTCACTAGTTATTAATATCCCTTCTTCCATCTCTAGAATATTCTTGACATTAATTATAAATGACTCATTTGTACACAATTTTCTCACACATACATGTATCTACTACTACCATTTACTCTAACTATGGAACATCAAGTAGTAATAATCTCTCCCACGTATGACATATTTATTAAATATAAAATGTTAATCTTAGGCTATTATAATATATATATATATATATATATATAATATTAAGTCAGCAGTAGATAAAGGACAAGGGAGTGGACTTCCTTTCCCTCCTTGTAGTAAGTGTGGGAAGTTTCATGGAAACCGACCATGTGTTATGGAACCAAGGAACTGCTATAACTGTGGGAAGCCTGGACATCTGTCTTGGAATTGTCCATTAAAGACAAGTGGAGGAGCTAAGCCAGGACAAAAACCAATAGCAACCGGAAGAGTCTATACCCTGAATGGAGAGGATATCAAGGAGTCCGTAAATCTGGTGGAAGGTAATTGTGTTATCCAAAATACTCAATTACGTGTACTATATGATTCTGGAGCTACCCACTCTTTCATCTCTATTGATTGTATGCAAAGGTTAAACCTAGAAACATCAGAATTACCTTATCAACTCTTAGTATCTACCCCTACCGGAGAAAATGTGAAGACGACTTTAGTTTGCCTAAATTGTTTCAACCAAATAAAGGGACAATCATACCTTGCACATTTGGTTTTTCTACCACTTAGGAATATAGATATTATTTTAGGAATGGATTGGTTAATGGAAAACAAAGTGATAATAGATTGTGCTAGGAAGCTAGCCATTTTACCTTCCATAGATGAACCCATAGTTAACCACCTATCTGCTATTCCTAAAGATAGACGACATAAAGAAAAGGGCGAAGGGGCAAAAATAGTCATCGTAATTTTCAAAATGGACAACTTTGGCACCCGTAATTTCGATGGTGCAAAACCGGACATTATAAACCAAAATGGGACAAATCTAGCACTCTTAAACATATATGTTAAGTTTGACCGTTAGTTGACTGGGAATGATGATATGGCATAATGGCGTGGCACCATGAGGCATAACGTGTCACCCCCATGTTGATATGTATATGACATGGCAAAAATGAAAAAAAAATGACATTGCCCCTTCGCCCTACTTATAATCTGATTGTATATTAAATTAATAAAATGAAAAATAAGAAAAATTTCAACCCCTATTCGACTTTCTTGCTTCAGCGCCCCCCCCACCCCCACTCTGCAACTTCCCAGTTCTCATAATCATCCTTCCTCTCTCATATTCCATCCCATATGTACTTCTAAAAATTTTATTCATCACTCTCATCAAAGCCTCCATTGCAGCAACTAAATGGAAGAAGATGAAATTTGGGCAGAAAAAAGAAGATAAACTGGTGATGAAGACTGAGGGAAGCAAAACGTGAGTTTCAATACTGAAAATCGGAGAAGAAGCTCTCCAGCTCAGCTTACAAATCTGGTTATAACTGAATATGTTTTTCCCCTTTTCATTTTTAGATTCGTTTCCTTTTTTCAGTTTCCATCTCTCTCGCTTTTCTTCTTCAGTTTCTTTTTTACCTGCTCCTGTAGTCTGCCGCTGTCAAAGGCTCTTGGAAGTCCGATGACCTAGAAGCCCATCACCATCGAAGCCTCTGACTCGGAGAAGAAGACAATCTCTGAATTGATTTGAGAATTTAGTTTAGTTTTTTTTAATTAGTTAAATATCCAATTAGATTATAAGTATGAGTGGATATACATATCAGATTATACATATCAAATTATTTTTTTTCATTTTTGTCATGTCATATACATATCAGCATGGGGGTGACACATAATGTCTCATGATGCCACGTCATTATGTCATATCATCATTCCCAGTCAACTAAAGGTCAAACTTAACACCTATGTTTAAGAGTGCTAGATTTGTCCCATTTTGGTTTATAATGTCCGGTTTTGCACCATCGAAATTACGGGTGCCAAAGTTGTCCATTTTGAAAATTACGGTGGCTATTTTTGCCCCTTCGCCCTAAAGAAAAAGGTATGAAAGAAAAATTAGACATTGAAGAAATACCCATAGTTAGAGATTTTTCTGATGTGTTCCCTTCTGATATAACTTCCCTTCCTCCAGAAAGAGAAGTAGAATTTGCCATAGACTTGATCCCAGGTACAGGACCTATATCAGTTGCACCATATAGGATGTCTCCCATAGAACTTAAGGAATTGAAGGAACAAATAGAAGATCTTTTGGAAAAGAATTTATAAGGCCTAGTGTCTCACCCTGGGGAGCACCTGTACTATTTGTGAAAATGAAAGATGGAGGTCTTCGCTTATGTATAGATTATAGACAATTAAATAAGGTGACCATGAAGAATAAATATCCTCTACCCAGGATAGATGACTTTCTAGATCAATTAAGAGGAGCTTCAGTATTCTCAAAAATTGACCTTAGGTCGGGCTACCATCAAATAAGAGTTAGGAAAGAAGATATACCTAAGACAGCCTTTAGAACCCGCTATGCACATTACGAATTCTTAGTGATGCCTTTTGGATTGAATAATGCACCTGCTGCCTTTATGGATTATATGAATAGGATATTTAGACCTTATCTAGATCAATTTGTTGTGGTATTTATAGATGATATTTTGATATATTCCCAATCATTACAAGAACATGAAGAACACCTCAGGATAGTCTTACAGGTTATTAGGGAGAATAAATTGGCTGCTAAATTTGAGAAATGTGACTTTTGGCTTAATGAGGTTAAATTTTTAGGACATACTATTTTTGGAGAAGGAGTAGTAGTAGATTCCGATAAGGTAAAAGCAGTATTAGAATGGAAAACACCTGAAATTGTTACTGAAATAAGAAGTTTCTTAGGGCTAGCAAGATACTATAGGAGGTTTATTAGGGGATTTTCCCAAATAGCATTACCTTTAACAAGATTAACCAGAAAAGGATCTTCCTTTGTATGGACCACAAAATGTGAAGAAAGTTTCAGTGTTTTAAAGGAAAGACTAACCACTGCCCCTGTTTTAACCCTTCCAAATCCTCAAAAACCTATTGTGGTATATACTGACACCTCCAAGAAGGGTTTAGGTTGTGTCCTAATGCAAGAAGATAGAGTCATAGCTTATGCTTCTAGACAACTTAGAAGCTATGAGGAAAATTACCCAACCCATGACTTAGAATTGGCTGCAATAGTGTTTGCTCTAAAGATATGGAGGCATTATTTATATGGTGCTAGCTTTGAAGTTTTTAGTGATCATAAAAGCTTGAAATATACCTCTTTGATAAAAAAGAATTAAATATGAGACAACGAAGGTGGATGGAGCTTATTAAGGATTATGACTTTAAACTTCGATATCACCCAGGAAAAGCAAATAAAGTTGCAGATGCTTTAAGTAGGAAGTCATTGCAAGTCGCTTCTTTAATGATAAAAGAAGAGGAAATGATAGAATACTTTAGGGATTTAAGACTTCAAATGATAGTCACCCCCAAAAGTTTACAACTTAGTGAACTAAGGATAACTAATGATCTGAGGGCTCAGATTCAAGAGCTACAACAAAGAGATCAGTTTTTGCAGGAACAAATAGGGTGTGAAGGTTTTTCCCAGGCCTCTGATAAAACCATCTTGTTTCAAGGAAGAATAGGTATACAGAGTGTGGAGGAGATAAGCATGAAGATTTTGGAAGAAGGGCATAAGAGTAATTACACTATTCACCCAAGTTCTACAAAAATGTATCAGGATTTAAAGAAGATGTATTGGTGGCCTGGAATGAAGAGAGATATAGCGGAGTTTGTGTCTAAGTGTCTAGTATGCCAAAATGTTAAGATAGAACACAAAAAACCCTCTGGTTTGCTCCAACCATTACCGATTCCAGGATGGAAGTGGGATCATGTTACCATGGATTTGGTAGTAGGATTACCTAGGACAAAGTCAAATAAAGATTCCATATGGGTTATTGTAGATCGATTAACAAAATCCGCTCATTTCTTACCAGTTAGGATAAATTACTCCATGGAACAATTTGCCCAATTATATGTTAAAGAAATAGTGAGATTACACGGAGCACCCATAAGCATAGTTTCAGATAGGGATACCAGGTTTACATCTAAATTTTGGAGAGCCTTGCAAAAAGCTTTTGGAACAAAATTACAATTTAGTACTGCTTACCACCCCCAAATAGACGGACAGTCCGAGCGAACCATCCAAACCCTAGAGGATATGCTTAGAGCTTGTAGTCTTGAACAAGGGGAGGATTGGGAAAAATACCTTCCATTGGTTGAATTTGCATATAATAATAGCTATCATTCCAGTATAGGCATGGCCCCGTATGAAGCCTTGTATGGTAGAAAATGTAGATCACCCTTGTGTTGGTTTGAAGTTGGGGAGAGAAAATTGTTGGGATCTGAACTGGTACAAGAGACGACCGAACAATTGAAGTTAATTAAGGAGAAGATGTTGGCAGCTCAAAGTAGGCAAAAGAGTTACTCTGATAAAAGAAGAAAGCCTATGGAATTTGAGGAAGGATCTCATGTGTTCCTGAAAGTGACAACAGGAATAGGTAGATCTCTTAGAACCAAGAAACTAAGTCCAAGATACATTGGGCCTTTCCAAATCATAAAGAAAATTGGGCCTGTAGCATATCAACTAGCTTTGCCACCCAACTTATCCAACATTCACCCTGTATTTCATGTGTCTCAACTAAGAAGGTATATTTATGACCCTTCCCACATTATATCTAGTGAGTCTATACAATTAGACAAAACCTTAAAGTATTACCCAAGGCCTTTGAAAATTGTGGATATGGATCAAAAGCAACTCAGACGCAAGACTATAACTTTAGTAAAAGTTGTATGGGAAGGATTAAGCCCAGAGGAAGCTACATGGGAGATGGAAGATGATATGCGCCAACAATATCCTCACCTGTTTAGTGAAGGTATTTTTTAAATTTCGGGGACGAAATTTTATTGTAGGGGGGATAAATGTAACATCCTCATAATTAATACTACCTCTGATCCTAAATATAGGACCTAATTGACTTTTTTTTTGAGAGATTAAGGTTGCGAAATAGGTTATTAAATTATGACATTTTTGATATATTTTTAAATTATCCATTAGTTTATAGGTAAAATAAACTAGTTTAAAGGAAAAATTAGGTAAATCAATTTATAATTAACTTATTTTTCTTTTTTTAGGATTTTTCAAAAAAGTTAATTAGGTCCTATATTTAGGACCTGAGGGAGTATTTTATATATATATATATATATATATATATATATATATATATATATATAGCCTAAGATTAACATTTTATATTTAATAGATATAAAGAATAAAGTTGTATTTTGTCTTCTTTTTATTTCTATTAAGTGTGTATTGTACTTCAAAGACTTATATAATAAATAAAGTTTGGTGTGATTTATTCTCTTCCAATTATTTACATTTTTATACATTTTATCTATTTTCTTTAAATTTATATATAAGGAAAAACATAAATAGGATAAGGATTTTACAAGAACCATATGCCATCCGGATTTAAGCATTTATGTAATCATTTATTTCCATTGAATTTTAGAATTGATCCTTTGATAGGGGACTAAAATGGTTTTGTTAGAGACAGACGATGAAAGGGTTTGATTCTTGTGTCAAATGTTGCCGGGTTTTGTCTTGCAGGTTTCTTCCCTCAGTTGTGTTGGTGGAAGAGGTATATATTCATGATTAGTACTCCCTCCAATCTTTATTATAAGTCATCAACCGCTTAAATTGTACAAATCAAGGAATGGAAACTGCATCATTAAATTGACCTATTTTATTTGTGTTTTTCATTTTTGCCCCTTCCACCTTTATACAATGGTCCACTACTTTTTTTCCTCTTCATTAATCCTCTATCTTTATGAGGAAAACAAAAGTGAAGTGGAGGAAACGTCAATTCAATTAAAGAAATCTCTTTTTCCAATTATGAGGGTTCATTGGGAAAAATTTAATAAATGAGTTAGTTAATGGAGGTCGGTGACTTATATTAAGAATCAAAATTTAAAGGCGGTTGGTGACTTATAATAGGGATAGGAGGGGGTATTATTTAGGTGTGAATGAGTTGATGGAAGTCATCAAGGATGCTTTTGCAGATTTCCCACCTTTTCCGTACAATATAAGGACACACATTGGTACTCCCACCACACATTGGTACTCCCACCAGTTCATAATATAAGAGCAAAAAATTTGAATGGTTTTAATCCAAAATGTAAGAACTCATTTCACATTTTCTTCTCATTTAATACATTTTTCCTATTTTGCTTCTAACTCTCATTCATATTTATTAATAATACTTATATATTCTCTCTTAAAAGTATCATAATAAATATGTGCAATATTGGAAAAAAAAGCATTAACTATAGACACTCAACTAACTTTCACATGTTTTCTTAAGAAATGTTTTTTTACGGCCACACTCTTATATTACGGACAGCAGGAGGTATGTTTCAACTCGTAATTACAGAGAATTACAAAGTACTATTTACCTAATGTCACATCACTTTTAGTTGCGTAATGGTCACTGGGTAGTAAGAAAATATGGTTTTTTAATTCTTGGAGGTTCCATCAATTTTTTAATTCTTTTATATTTGGGATTTCTCATTTTTGTCCTATAAACATTTTGAGTTACATTCTATTTTAGAGTTAGCATGGTATTCGCAGTAGATATGCTTTTATATTGAAAATTATGCAATAACTAATATCTTATTTATTAAGGAGTTTGTCTTACTGTAAACCCAGAAAATGGGTGACAAGAAACTATAGAAGATATCTGCATTAATGACACACCAACTTCTGGGTCTTCATTCGTTGCTCAACACCTTTCTTCTAATCACCCAAAAACACACCCCTTCAATTAAAAACCATGTGGGACCAGGACCAAATTGAAATTAGGACGACATCAAATATAGTCACATATCATATATTCCTAGTTTAATTTCTTTCCCTAATCCAACTATATACTCCCTCCGATCCTAAATATAAGACCTAATTGACTTTTTCTGGAAAATCCTTAAAAAAGCAAAATAAGTTAATTATAAATTGATTTACTTAATTTTTTCCCTTAAATTAGTTTATTTTACCTATAAACTAATGGATAATCTAAAAATCTATCAAATATGTCATCATTTAATAACTTATTTCGCAACCTTAATCTCTCCAAAAAAAAGTCAATTAGGTTCTATATTTAGGACCGGAGGTAGTATTTCTTTTATTTTTTTTCCAATTGATATGTCCCCTACTCAAATACTCCCTCCGGTCCCTAATGTAAGAGCTAGCCGTAAAAAAAACGCTTCTTAAGAAAACATGTGAATGTTAGTTGGGTGTCTGGAGTTAATGCTTCTTTTCCAAAATTGCTCATATTTATTATGGTACTTTTAAGAGAGAGAAATACATAAGCATTAATAAATATGAAAGAGAGTTAGGGGTAAAGTAGGAAAAATGCATTAAATGAGGAGAGAATATGGGGTGAGCTCTTACATTAGGGACCAAAACCATTCAAATTTTGGGCTCTTACATTAGGGACCGGAGGGAGTATTATACTTTCGTTATACACAAAATCATTAAATATATTGTTTGTTAAGTGCTTAACCATTTAATAGATATACTTATTCTTTTTTTTATTATTAAATATTAGGAAATGGGTCTGGATCGCCCACGATCTTAGAGCAGAGCCAAGCTTAACTCACCATCTACTAGGGCATGTACTGTGTGCTCTAAAGCATGACAAGCAAACTCTTTATTTCTGTCAACACAGATAGGCTTTACACAGCTTCACTGGAAATATTTACTATAGAAAACGGGTTGCATTGAGGCGTTTTTTGCCCCTTTCCGGCATTTGTAAACGTGGGTATGATACTACGGCGTTTATACCAAACGCCAGAAAATCGTATGTGGAAACGTTACATACTGGCATTTAATTAAAACACCGGTAAGTAGGCTGGATTTGCAAAAAAAAAAAAAAACTCTGTTTCCCACCTTAATTTTTGTAAATTAAGGCGAGGAATAAATGAGAAATATTTTATTATTTAAAATAAATAAAAATAGACTAATTAGACTAAAATGTAATTAATAATATGTAACTAAAATAAAACATTGGGTTAAATATCATTCTGACCAATAAACTATTTCCAAAAGGTCAATTTGGCCAACAAACAATAAAATGGTTCATTTTGGCCAATAAACAATAAAAATGGTTCATTTTGGCCAATAGACTAATGGAAAATACTGAAATGTCATTTTTTAAAATAAAAAAAAAAACATTATTCCTCTCCATCTTCCTCCCATCTTTCTTACTGCTCTCAGGAGACTCAAAGTTTTGATTTATCTGGCTCCTTCATCATCTAATCAACAATCCAATAGCACAGATCTCCCTGTGGGACTTCATCATCTATGTGTTATCACTTTTTCACTCACTCTCAATGTTTTCCTTTCTCTTTGATGATTCTGTGGACGGTGGCTATACTTTGATATAATTATATTGTTTGGTTTAATGTTTTTTTACCATAAGTTTAGTTTAAATGTTTAATGTTGGATGAATAAAAAATAATTGATATCTTATTCTTGTCATTGGTTGTATCATATTATTGACTTTGTTGTTGGCTACTTATATCGTCTTCTAAACTTTCATTGCTTTATATTGGATTTTTGTTCTAGTATTATCAAACTGTATTATACAATTGTTGTATATAATAACACGCTTTCTGATAGTCTTTAGGCCCGACCTTGTTTTAGACCCACACTTGAAAGAAAGGCCTACTATATGCTTAGATAAGCTCAGACCGATTAGCCACAAGGAGTGCACAACAATTTCCCAAGTTTTTTTAATTAAATTTTACAAGTTTTTTTTAACTGAACAATTTTATAAGTGTATACCTTAAATTATACTACCTCCGGTCCTAAATATAAATCCTAATTAACTTTTTTTAGAGAAGTTAAAATTGCGAAATAAGCTATTAAATCATGACATATTTGATATATTTTTAGATTATACATTAGTTTATAGGTAAAATAAACTAGTTTAAGGGAAATAATTGGGTAAATCAATTTATAATTAATTTATTTTGCTTTTTTATAGAATTTTCTAAAAAAGTCAACTAGGTCTTATATTTAGGACCGGAGGAAGTATATTTTATTTGGATTAACTTCATTTACTATTATCCCCTTAATTTTTTCCATCAAATTTCATTTTTTTCATAGTATTCCTTTATTATATTTTATTTTTTTTTGTTGAACATTACCCATTTTTTTGTCATTTTAAATACACACTACCTTGACATATTCTTTTACCATTTTTCTCACTTTTATTTGCATGTTTTTCTTCGTTTTTTTGTGTATTGGATCTCTCTTTCAAATACTTTCTCCTTCCATCTCTCATTCTCTTAACCTTTCTCATTCTTTTTGTTACCCCAAATCTCTCTTTTTAATGAGAAATTTATTTTCTATTTTTTAACATAAAAATTGATTTATATGACAGGTAAATTAATTTTAGTGAAATTTATTAAATTTTAATTAATATTATTATATTTTTCTTTTTTTCTAGAATATTTCATGGTATCAGAGTTATGTAGTTGTGTATATTATTACGCTGTTTGTATGTTATCAAAGATATATAGAACATAATATTCAGTGTATCGCTCATGGTTGATACTAGTTTAAAATAAAATTGATAAACAAAAACCTACACTCTCATTCAAAATCAAAATTTTCCCTCTTTTTACCAATCCTTATTTTCTTCTCTGATTGGTGCAAACAAATTGACATGAATCACTAATCCCTACCTAAATACTATAAATACATTCATTCAAAGCATAATGTGTACCCAAAGAATTAGAAGAGTAATAGGCATGAATATGATATTAACATCCAAGCTCCCCTAGAACCTCCCCAACCTCCACAAGAAAATCCCAACAATCGTTATAATATCTTAGTTGGTAAAGTGACTGCTCAAAATGCAACTGTTGAAGAGATAGCTGAATTGACTGAATTTTTGTCCTCTAATTAATGAAACCAATAATCATCACCATATCAAACTCTTTCGAAAACAATGGTTTGAATTAGATAAGGTAGACATTGAGTTGCACGCAAGAGAGGTGAAGAAGAAGTCCTCAATGTACTAGATTTGGATGAGTTTACTACTCTTCTTGAAAATGGGGGAATGGTGGGTGTCATAGTCTTTGGATGTCATAGACATAGTTATCAAATGAATTTGAAAATCTTCCACAAAGGAGTTTTTTATCTGAGGATGTATAACTTGTTTAAATTTTAGGCTGATTAGGGTATTAGTGTTGGTGAATTCATTTTTGCACCTGGATCCCAATTTGGATGCAAAAATAGTACCCAGCTTGGGGTCCGGACATATGAGTCTTTTCATATCTAAATTTTATTTCCCTTAAGTGAAAATTCTATATTTGCACCTGGACCCCAAGCTGGTATTTTACGCAATTTTGGGTAAAGTTTAGTAACATTTTTGTACCTTCGCCTTTAGTTAAAATAGGACTCTGTTTTTCATTTTTACATGTATTGGACTGTGTTAGCCCAGAAATTAATATATATCTCTATAGTTTTTTGTGCCCCTTTTTCCTCTATATATGCTTTTTCCGTGACCCATTTATCATATTTTGGATAATCATGTTTAACTTAATCTTTTATTTAGCAATTTTTGGTTGTTTAAATTAAAGAAAAAGAAAAGAGCAATTGATATTTTAATTTGGATATTTCACATTCTAAAGCACATTTTCTATTCTCTGTAAGATTTTTTTAAAACAGCATAACAGACCAAGGCGTGCCTGCAACTGTGCTTTTCTTTCGGGCATCTTCTATACTAACATCATTTTTATTTGGGCCTTCAACATTCTCGTTAAGGAGTTTGTCTTACTGTAAACCCAGAAAATGGGTGACAAGAAATCTATAGAAGATATCTGCATTAATGACACACCAACTTCTTCTGGGTCTTCATTCGTTGCTCAACACCTTTCTTCTAATCACCCAAAAACACACCCCTTCAATTAAAAACCATGTGGGACCAGGACCAAATTGAAATTAGGACGACATCAAATATAGTCACATATCATATATTCCTAGTTTAATTTCTTTCCCTAATCCAACTATATACTCCCTCCGATCCTAAATATAAGACCTAATTGACTTTTTCTGGAAAATCCTTAAAAAAGCAAAATAAGTTAATTATAAATTGATTTACTTAATTTTTTCCCTTAAATTAGTTTATTTTACCTATAAACTAATGGATAATCTAAAAATCTATCAAATATGTCATCATTTAATAACTTATTTCGCAACCTTAATCTCTCCAAAAAAAAGTCAATTAGGTTCTATATTTAGGACCGGAGGTAGTATTTCTTTTATTTTTTTTCCAATTGATATGTCCCCTATTCAAATACTCCCTCCGGTCCCTAATGTAAGAGCTAGCCGTAAAAAAACGCTTCTTAAGAGAACATGTGAATGTTAGTTGGGTGTCTGAAGCTAATGCTTCTTTTCCAAAATTGCCCATATTTATTATGGTACTTTTAAGAGAGAGAAATACATAAACATTAATAAATATGAAAGAGAGTTAGGGGTAAAGTTGTTAGAATCTTAAGTTTTGATGAAGACTAAAATATGAAAGATTGAATCAAGTACTTAGAAAGCAATAGGTTAACATAGAATCCCAAGTAAGAGTGCAACCGGATGAGGATTTACTTCCGGATAGACTAGGACTAGCGCTCGCGGATGAATGACTCATCCCCCAGCGACAGCAAGTAATTCACTAGGGAAATAACTTAGTCCAGAAGCACTAGACATACAAAACCTTAAGACTAAGCCAGGATCCAACCGGAAGTGAAATTGCTTCCTGTTATATTTAGACTAGCGCTGGCTGTTGGAATAGACGACACTAAGCGTCAGTGAACATAAGCCACGTCTAGTAGAATTGCTTCCGATAGCTTAATGACTAGCGCTGGCTGTTGGAATAGGTAACGCTGAGTGTCAGTGAACATAAGCCACGTTTAGTAGAATTGTTTCCGATTGCTTAGTGACTAGCACTGGCTGTTGGATTGAAGGACACTGAGCGAGAGTGAGTAAAAGTGATTATAACCCTTCATCCAGTAGTAGTGCTTCCGGATGTAGAAGTGCTTCCGGATCCAAGGAAGTCATCTTAGACTAAGTAAACACCCACTGCATGTGACTATGTGCTTATATTGTTAAACTAACATTCAAAGTGCAGCACACTAAGTAGAGTTGCTTCCGGATGTGAACCTGCTTCCGCAAGCAATCAGAATGTCAGAATGTTCAGAAGTGCAGTGTCAGAATGCTTTTGTCAGAGCAGAGTTGTCAGGACTACTTTTCAGAGATAAAACAAGTCAACCCTGCTATGCATTGATGAAGCATTAATTGGGCAAACGGTAACATGGGAAAAACGGCCATATTCAAACGGCTAACCCACCTACCAAGAGTCAGAATGTTTGAAGACTATATAAAGGAGCTCAACTTCATTTATGAAGCTAATGAATTATCTTTGACATTCTTGAAAGAAGCTAGAGAGAGAAACCGAGAAAATCTTCAAGCATTCAAAGCTGCCCAGAAAAGAGAAAGAGCATTTAACTCATTGAGTGATCTTTTCATCTACATATCTTGTACTCTTTGTAGTTAAGTCTCTTCGTGTTATAAGAGCATTAATTGTACTTAAGTGTGTAACATTATCTATTCTTAAAGAGAACTTAGTTAGAAAAATCCTTTATTTGTAAAGGTTGAACCCTTGCTGGAAGTAAGGGGGAGCTAGATAGAAAGGTTGCAAGTGAGCCTTGAGTAAAACTTGTGGTTGTAAGGTTGCAAGTGATCCAGTTCAAAACTTGCGGTTGTAAAGGTTCCAGGTGAACCCGTTCTAAAACCTGGGGATAGTGGAACTCAGCCTGGGTGGTTGAGAACTGGACGTAGGTCAGGAAGACCGAACCAGTATAAACTCTTGTGTCGTTTTATTTGAGCATTTGTTTTGAAGCACAATTCACCCCCCCCCCCTCTTGTGCATCCATTACTTTCAAAAGTAGGAAAAAATGCATTAAATGAGGAGAGAATATGGGGTGAGCTCTTACATTAGGGACCAAAACCATTCAAATTTTGGGCTCTTACATTAGGGACCGGAGGGAGTATTATACTTTCGTTATACACAAAATCATTAAATATATTGTTTGTTAAGTGCTTAACCATTTAATAGATATACTTATTCTTTTTTTTATTATTAAATATTAGGAAATGGGTCTGGATCGCCCACGATCTTAGAGCAGAGCCAAGCTTAACTCACCATCTACTAGGGCATGTACTGTGTGCTCTAAAGCATGACAAGCAAACTCTTTATTTCTGTCAACACAGATAGGCTTTACACAGCTTCACTGGAAATATTTACTATAGAAAACGGGTTGCATTGAGGCGTTTTTTGCCCCTTTCCGGCATTTGTAAACGTGGGTATGATACTACGGCGTTTATACCAAACGCCAGAAAATCGTATGTGGAAACGTTACATACTGGCATTTAATTAAAACACTGGTAAGTAGGCTGAATTTGCAAAAAAAAAAAACTCTATTTCCCACTTAATTTACGTAAATTAAGGCGAGGAATAAATGAGAAATATTTTATTATTTAAAATAAATAAAAATAGACTAATTAGACTAAAATGTAATTAATAATATGTAACTAAAATAAAACATTGGGTTAAATATCATTCTGACCAATAAACTATTTCCAAAAGGTTAATTTGACCAACAAACAATAAAATGGTTCATTTTGGCCAATAAACAATAAAAATGGTTCATTTTGGCTAATAGACTAATGGAAAATACTAAAATGTCCTTTTTTAAAATAAAAAAAAAAACATTATTCCTCTCCATCTTCCTCCCACCTTTCCTACATCTTCCTCCCACCTTTCCTACTGCTCTAGGAGACTCAACGTTTTGATTTATCTGGCTCCTTCATCATCTAATTAACAATCCAATAGCACAGATCTCCCTGTGGGACTTGTCAGCAGAAGAAGAGGGGGAAGTCTGCTACTCCAACAATCCACAGATTTCCTTGAAACCCTCTTCCTGAGGCTGACACGCCACCGCCATGTTGGTTAGCGGATGGAATTCAAGAGAGGAAGGAGATATGAGGGATTTTGCTTTGGAGGAACGACCTTTTATTTTTAAAATTGATAAAATAAAATAGGAGCAAGTCCTTGCTACTGCCTACGGGGCAAGATGCATATTCGGCTTGCAGGATTGACAGCTCCATGCTGAAGTTTTCACTTTTGAACCTTTGTCTTCTCCAATTTTTTTTTTACCCGAGTCCTCTCCAAAATTAATTAATTAATTAGAAAATTGATTCTCAATCCAACAAGGCCCATTTTCGTTTCTTCCACTTCTTCAATTAGATTTCATCTTCAGTGTATTCAGGTTCATCATCTTTAGAATTGGAAGTAGAGAAGAAATGGAATAGAGTAGGGTTTGTTAAGATATTATTCAATTTGGTTTGTGTCAAATATGAATCAGAATGTTGAGCCTCCTGGGAGTGACATGAAAGGTGGGAGGGGTGGGAGGAAGATAAGAGGAATAATGTTTTTTTTTTAATTTTAAAAAAGGGCATTTTAGTATTTTCCATTAGTCCATTGGCCAAAATGAACCATTTTTATCATTCATTGGTCAAAATGAACCATTTTATTGTTTATTGGCCAAATTGACCCTTTAAAAATAGTTTATTGGGAAGAATGATATTTAACCCTAAAACATTTAATTAGAAAATAAAAAAAATCAAAATATAGAAATTAAAACAATAATTAGAAAACATAAATAAGCAAACAAAAAAATATAACAACAAACATATAATTAGAGAATAAATATACAATTTATTAAAGATTAAAATTACAATTACACCATTAACAAAAAATCAAATATTGGAAGCAGATAGAGAGGGAAGGGAAATGAAAGAGATGGAAGAGAGAAAGAAGGGAGGGGTGATTTGAGAGGGGGGAAGAGGTATTTATAAGAAGTTTTAGAAACTTAGCGGTGTTTGTTGAACATTGCTTTCTGATTTAAACTTAGCGGCATTTCAAAAACGCGGGCAAGTGAGATTTCCTAAATAAAATAATAAAATTTCTGCATATCGGCGTCTGTAATTAAAAACGTTGATATGCAGAGGTTCTAGGGTTTTTTTAATGACTCCCCATACCGGCGTTTGTATAAACTCCGATATGCGAGGGTTTTATTATTTTTTAATGATCCCGACATTTTTTATTTCTTTATATCCACTGTGGCACGACATCTTCTATTTTTTTAAAGAACGTAGCAACTTATATCACCCCACCTTGTGCAACATAAATTTCTAGATTTGTTTAAAAATATTATTGTTGATTATAATAGAGAAAGAGTACAGAGTTTTTGACTGAGAAAGAGTAGATGAATACAATAATGAAGGAACAAATATTAGATGATGAAATAATATATTTAGCTTGCAATCATAATATTTGAAGAGATATATATCATAAAGTGTAAAGCTTGTAGGAAAAGTAAGTAGTGGGGGGCAGAAATTAGAAATTATAGTGTTTAAACAAAATAATCTAAAAAAAATAAAATAATTAGTTATATGTGAAGGATGAAGAACGTAAAAAAAGAGAAATTTGAGTGGGAGGAAAAAAAATAAAGTGGGGAAAGGGAAAATTTATGAGGAGTAGAGTTTATATATATATATATATATATATATATATATATATATATATATATATATATATATATATGGTTCTCATGTCACGCCTCAGTGGTCATATGTCGCTCCACCAGATGCGACATCACATTTTACATTATTAAAAACATTGTCATATTATGCGACATGTTGGATTTGTTTTTTTATAAAAATGCAGCTTGATTGTTAAATTTGGATAACTACCGTTACAATTTTATTACCATGAAATCCCTAGAAATCATCTAATTATTATCATGTCCCAAAAGACTTGTGGACGATAAAATTTAATCGAGAAAAGACTAGAATCCCCTCATTTAAGGGAGGGAGAGAGACAGGAAACTTTGTTTCAATAAAGGGCATTCTAGTCGTTTCCCAATTAAATTTTATTGCCCCTTGTAACATCCCGAATTTTAAATTAGAGATAATTGAGAGTTAATTAAGATATTAAGATATCATTAGTAAATTAAAAAGCCTTTTGAATAAGTGAAAGAAGATAATTATATTTTTAAGAAAATAATATGCCTATTTCTTTAGAAATTATGGAAATATAGTTAAAGGAGTTATTTGGAGTTAGAGACTTTGAGGACAAGTATTTTGGAAACCTAGATAATATTATGAAGAAAAGAAATGAGTACAATGATATATATAAACTTTTGGGTTAAAAATATAATTAAGAATGAATAATAGGGTAGTTTGTTGTAATTTTTCCCTAATATATATATATAAATACTCACCTTTCACCTACTCCCTCATTCCCGCCGCAAATCCCCTTCCCAAAACCCTACCCCTTCGGCCACCCACTCTGAAAGCTCCGGCGGCCTACGGCGCTGCGGCTCCGACCAAGGAGTGGTCATGGATTCCCCTTTCATCTTCTCTTTCACCACACACACACATGCTTCGTTCTCTCACTCCCAATCACACTTATCTTTGATTTTCACTTCCTCTTCCTTCCCAAAAACTTCAAAATCGTGTGGGTTTCTTGTGCTTCTCACTGTTCCTCGTCATCTTCCTCGGGTTTCATCTCCTTTCTATCATCTTCTTCGGTTTTCCGGCGTGACCTGGTGGTGGTGGACGGCGGCCGACGGTGTGCATAGGTAGAGTTGTTGTTTCTTTGAGTTTTGCAAGTCATTCTTTCCTTTCCAACTCTGTTTTCTTCATTTCTTCATCTCCCTTATTCTTCCTTTCGTTTTTACTGTTTTGGGTCGGCCAGCCCTTGATGGCCGATTTCCGGCGAGCTTCACGGCGGCGGCGGCGGCCTCCCACAACTCATACAACACCAAAACTATACTGAGGTAACTTTATTTCCTCATATTCATACCTTTCTCCATTCATTTTCGGTGAGCTTGAGAGAAATCCGAAAATGAGTTTCTATTTTGGGTTTGATAATCCACCAAAAAGCATGTTTAGACGTGGGTTTGAAGTTTTAGAAAATGATTAAAATGTTTGAGAATTTACTTGTGTTTTGGCATTTTGTTCCTCTCCTTTGTGTGGGCACTTTTATGAAATGAAGTGTTTGATTTGTGAAGCATTTGTAATGGTGATTGTATTATTTCTTTGACCATATTGGGCTGGTTAGTTTGGTGTTGTACGTTTAAGAAATGATTATGGGGTATTGGGGTTCAAGATTTGTAATTTGTTGTTGTAGAAGGTTGTTTGAACGATATTAGGATATTTATTGTGTGATTTTGTTGGATTTTCTGGTTTGGCTAGGCATTAGGAAAGGAGTTTGTTAATCTTTTAAGTTGGATGAAAGGCTTATAATGATGAAATAAAAACAAATGTAAGTGGTTGCATGTTGAATCTTACTGACTTGGTTTATCCTTGAGGCTTCATATGTATTTGCTTTGTTTTGCTATTTCAAGTAGATTTAATTTACTAAAAGCAGGTGCAAGTGAGTTTCAAGTTTTGTGCTACTTTCTCGTTATGGCTGAACTTATTCATGGCTTCTCTCCTTCAAATTTTTGCTGAAAAGTGATTGCGTTGGAGTGTTATTTTGAATTACTGATTGGTCATGCTTAAAAGCTTTGGTAATTAAAATGTACTAAATGTAAACAGAATTTGGTGGTTATGTTACAATGTTTAAGAGTAGCATGTGTTAATTGTGGTTTTCTATTGTCATGACTGTTTGGATTTGTGAAGTAATGGAAATACTTGTTCAGCTTGCTTCTTTCTGTTCGATTATCTTGCTTTGTTTGGTTTGTGACAATGGATTTCTTATGATATTGCTTAATAACTGTATGCAGGATGTTGTTCTGCTTTGGGTAAATTTATAGGTGTGTTTTGATTAGAATATGAGAATGAGATAATTGTTTTGCCTATTTCCACATGTGGTGCAAGGTTTTAAAAGTCATCAACTTGATTTAGGTCTTTCACTCCAAGAATCTGTTTTCACTCTTTAAACAGTAAGAATCTAATCAAGTTTTGTTGCATAAATGACTGTCATGTATTACTCTAATTGGCTGTTTAGTTGTAGTGATTAAATGCTGGAAATCTAGAACATAAAACACTCTGGAGGATTTAATTTGTAATCTGAATGTAAAATGGTAGTTCGAACTATTACTGTGGTTAAATGATTGGTAAGGCCTTATTTCATGATTTAATATGCTGTTTTGGTTTAGTGAAGGCATGAAAAATCAGTATTTAAAGTGTGCTTAATTGTCTTGCGTTTGGATTATTTGTTTGAAATAACCTTGTATACCTTTAAAACAAGTTTGGAATGAGGCAATGTGTTCTGTCCTTTTTCCCTGTTTTGGCCGAAATTTTCAGTGAGGGAATTTGAATGACTTTCATTTGATTCTTGTTTTATTAGTGCTTAGTAATCAAATACTTTGTGGTGGCTGAATTGACTCTTGACGTAATGATGTCCAAGCTGGTTATTAGAGTATGGTAAATGTAGAACTATGACAATCGGGACATACTTATTTAATACTAAATTAAAGTTTCAGTTTATTTGAGCGGGCATGGTTTCCTTTAAATTGTGAAGATTCTAATTGGTTGAATGATCATTACCTTGTAATTGAATATCTTATTCATATGTATCTCTAATGGTATTCTGATAGTCATGTGTAAAGAGCTTAATACTGATGTATTGAAATAAGTAGGAAAGACATATTTTAAAAAATCAATATGCGATATAAAAGTGGCAATTAAGCTTAAGAAACATGATTTTATTTAACAAAAAGGGGTAAATCCGATTAATTGGTAGGTATTGACTTGATTCCCCTTATTATAAGTTTTTGGAATGTGAATCAGTTAATGTTGTTGATTGGGTGCCATGTTTGTTTAAATGGATTTTAATAATGGTTTCTTTGGGATAATGTGATTGAAGTGTGTGATGCAACTCAATTTTGAGAATCATTACTCTCTTTGATTTAGAGACTTGTGTTCAACTTGGGTGTATGTGTGTCAACTAGAGAATAACTAAAAAGGAAGGATTAGGATTGGGTAGTAACATATAAGAACGAGAGAGAGACGTCGAACTACGATAAAAGGGAAATGATATTAATTTATCATTTGGCTATCTATTATTATAGGAGTGGATGCAGTAGGCTTCCGTGGCATCGAGGAAGAAAGGTTGAGAAATCGCGTGTAAATTGCTGGGCGACAGGTAATCACACTTAACCTTACTATAACATTGAGGGTGATGTTAGCTAGGATTTTGTAAAATCCTTTCTCACCCTCTATATATATATATATTATCTTTGAAAGGTTATTTTTATACAAAACAGGCTATCGGGTGCCTTTTAAACACGATTATTTCTATATAAAAGATTTTTACACATTATATATATACTATTATCCTGCCTGGTGGTGGCCATTGATCTGGAATGGCGTGGAATGTATATAGGGATAGTGTTGGGTAGTGGTTTAAGAGGTGATGAGGATAGAAAAGAGAGTTACATGTTGAGTTGAGAGTTATGTTGATGAAATATAGAATAGGGATTGTGAGTATTGCATGACACTGATTATTAGTACCGTCGGCCGATGTAACCTATCGATTTGCGCAATCGATAGGTTAATTGTACAGGTTCCTCGGATTGTAAAGGAACCAGGGATGTGTACACTTTTTATAGTGCTCCTTGATTTTCAGGGACGTTTTCACTATTTAAAGTGCTCCCTTTTTCATGCTTTCAGATTTGAGACTGGGCACAGTGTCAATCACGTTTATTTTCGTCTGTTGAGTTGACTTGGAATTGACTGAGGGATTTGAGTGATATGTGGGCAGTAGAGATGATGAATTTGAGTTGATTTAGACGGAGGGACTTGAATGATGAATGAAAGACTTGACATGTATATATATATTATTGGTTTTAAAATGCGGTACCCTTTAGACGCCCTCGCTACCGCACATCTCACTGTTATAGTGAGTTAAGCGGTGATTACTGGGACAAATTGTCTCATCCCACGATTACTGACATTTTTGCAGGTATTCATGCACAGACGCAAGCATCAGGAAAGGGAATTAGGTTGCAAAGGTTATTTAGATTAGTTAGTTGTGTATATTGCCAATTTGTATAGGCCTGCATCTGCTTCCGCATGTATACATATTTATTTATTATTTAATATCAATTAGTTCTGTTTAATAACCATGTTAGGCAAATCTTTTCTAACATGGTTAGTAAGCATATATTTATATGTATTTGATATTATTGAACATTAGGTTGTTTATTTTTCTAACCATGTTAGGTGATTCTTTTCTAACATGGTTAGCTATTAATTATCCATGATAGTATTCAGGTTGTATTAGTTTATTCTTTCCTATCATGGATAAATTATAAAAGGATTAGGATAATCTTTTCTAACTATGATAGAGATATTAATATTATGGAAATTCCTTTTTCTATCATAGTTAGTAAAGAGCTTAATGAATTGAAATAAATATTATTGGTTAATTAGGTAATTAGTAACAGAGTGTCACACCCCTCAAGTCTCTTGGGACATCGTAATAATTAGATGAATTCTAGGAAACTCATTGTAATAAAATTTTAAGAAGTTATCTAATTAAACGCCAGTATTACATTTTCTCCTTATCCGATCCAATAAATGGGTATCATTGGTGCACCTTGTAAAATTTTTGTATAAAAAATGCTCCTATGGGCAAGTTAGTTATCATTTTTGCACATTCGCCCAAATTAAAAAATGATTACTACTACAAGTTATATAAGAAATATTTCATTTATTATAAGATATGTTATAATATTGGAATGTGGAAAAAATCTGGGAGATGGAGACATATTAGATTATGAAAATCAAATAAAATACTTATATTTATGATTATTTATAATATTAGTATATATGTGGAATAATGTGGGAAAAAGATTTTTTCCCCTAAAAATTTGACGTGGGACAAGAAGGGTTAGGTGGATGGCACATATGCATGCCACCTCACCATAATTTGGTCAACAAATTAAATGGTGAATATTAGGTATGTTTAGGGATGGCAAAATTGCCCTATTTGTTAAACTTCCAGCGCAATTTTACCCCCCTAAAAGGCTTATAGACACTCACAGCTACAGCTACTTTGACAAAACTTTCCCGGGGGAATCCCATTTAACCCTAATTTGAACAACTTTTATTGTTACTTTGACAAAACTTCCAAGAAGAGAGCGTTGAGAGTGAAGGAGATGGTGAGAGTGTGAGGAGTCCAGGAGTGAGTGTTGACATTGAAGAGGAAAGGAGTATTTTGAGATTGGATTTCTATTGAATTACTTTAATCTATTTTCTATTTAAGCCATAATCTTAATTATTTTATATAAATATGTACACATAAATTTAATACATTTGCTTTCACCATTATACTATTTAGATTCCAAAATATTTTCCATATAATTTTCAATCAATAATTTAATCTATAACTATTTTTCTTTAATTTCTAGGGAAACTAGATATTAATTCCTTATAATTCCCTATAATTCATTAGTAAAGAATTTTAATTGCATAATGACATCTCAAGGTCCTAATGAATCATTGATTATAACTAATCAATTTTCCGGGTGTTATATGGAGAATGCGCTTTATAGTTTTAGGAATGGGTAGAGAGTGCCTGACTGATCCGTTCCAAAATTCCAGTGCGGGTAGAGATTTCTAATTGGTTTCACTTGTCTTACCAGCAGCTCATACACCGTCGCTCAATATGTTTGTGATGAAACCTAGCTAGTATAGTCTTGAAAAAGATTCAGAAAATCTAAGCTTGAAAGTGGTATTATTATTGAAGCATAAGATTTTGATAATTGATTTCGAACATATTACACTATCCAGTATAGTAAGAATTTTTGGAAACTATTTCTAGATTTATGATGTACAGATTAATTAACTACTTGAGCATGTTTGAAACTTAAATATGTACTCCCTCCGGTCCCTATTATAAGTCACCAATCGCCTCTAAATTTTGGTCCTTAATATAAGTCACCAACTACCATTAACTAACTCATTTATTAAGATTTTCCTAATACTATACCCTTATTATTGGATAATGAACATTGGAAAATGAGAAGAGAGAGAAGATGAAAAAGACACTTTTATACTAATAAAAATAAAGGATTATTAACGAAGGGAGAGAAAAGGTAGTGGGTCATAGTGATAAAGGTGGAAGGGGCAAAAATGGAAAAGACAAAAAATAAGAACAATTTAATGATACAACTTCCATTAACCTTCATTCCTCCATTTCTTGGTATGTTGATTGCACCATACTTTTGCATATATTTTCATGGCCAAATCCATTGAATTAATGCATGTTTTGATGATAATTGCACCTAATTTGCATAGATTCTAACTATTGCACTAGTTGTTGGAATTTGTTTTGATCAAGGGCAATTTAGGCTTTTTTTTAGTATGCTATAATGTTTTACATGTTTTCAAGAACATTTTGATGCTACCTTTGAGACATTTGAATATGTAGGTTGGGAGGTTGAAGGTGAAGATTCAAGAAAAGGGGTCAAAATAACGTTTCTGGATGAAGCTTGCATTTTAGTGCTGAGACAGGCCAACTGGCGAGCCACTGGCAAGCCACTGGCGAGCCACTCGCCACTTGCTCGCCAGTTGGCGAGCCACTGGCGAGTACATTCGGGTAACTCGTCACTCGCTCGCCAGTTGGCGAGCCACTGGCGAGCCTGACGCTGTCAAAAAATCAGACGCGATTTTTAGGGTTTTTTGGGCCTATAAAAGCTTCCTATCATGACCCAAACCATTCCCAAGCACCCTTTGGCCGAAAATAAGTGTCCCAACCTAGGGTTCTTCAATTCCCTTCCATTCCCACTCATTTTCATCCACTTCCACCTCATTCCTTCCACCCCCATCCATCCTTTCATCACATTTCCACCTTCTTCCACCTTTCTCTTCCATGGATTTTCAAATGATTCTTCTTCTTGGAGTTTCTCTTGGAGTTTCTATGTTGGATTGAGGATTCTTCATCTCTTGAGGATGGGTTGATGGTTGTTCAAGCATGGGTTCATCATGAGGGGAGTTTTTCTTAGTTCATTATATGTATTTAGAATTTCTTCTTTATGTATTTGAACCTCTCTTGTAGATGTTTGGATTTATGTATTGGATTGAGATTCTATATATGTATGTATGATGTTTGACCTTGCTAATTTGGATTAGGACTATGTATTAAGTACTTTGTTGATTATATATGTGTTTTGGTAAATTCTTCTTGATATTGAGTTGCTTAGCCTTGTGTTGATGATTCTATCGAGTTGATTTATTTAGATATGTGTATGATTGTATGAGCTCTCTTTTATAGGACACTCTATAATTCGATTGAGTTTGGAAAAGGAAAAAGACATTAACCAAATCTAAATTAGCAAATCACATCATGAATGGACTAAGTTGTGTCTATTTTGGGCTTTAAACACTTGAGTTATGAATTCATATCTACATTGTGGTTGCATTAAATTAGTCTCATTTTAGTGGTTGCTAGTGAGATTACTTGATTGTATCCATTCATGATTGTTGTGGTTGCACTTCATGAGAGCCACAAGTGTTTAGACTCAAACTATTTCACACATCTAGGAATTACACTTGATGCATTGAACCCCTAAATGATTTGAGCTAATGTTTGTCACCTCACCTAGACTCAAGAGATCCATTTCATAGAATTCACTACACTTCAACCATTCAATCATCCCACCTTATCAAAGAAAAGATAAAAAATATTGTAGTTAGGTTCATTTGCATTCTACATATAAAAACCCAACAAACCCCAATTCCCTTGTTCATTTCAATTTGCATTTAGTTCATCTTAGGGTAGTTTAGAAGACTCCTCAAGAGAGACGACCCGAGGTTGCGCCACTGTGTTGCAATCCTTGGTTTCATAAATAACTTGCATTTAACCCCAAGGCGACTAGGAACCGGTTAAATCATATGTACAATTTAGACAGTTGATGACTTATAAATAGGACCAGAGGGATTATGTAGTATCTCATTGGACACCTTACTAGCACAAGCGCTCACATGTAGGCAAGTTATTAGTGGTTACCGTGGGTCTACCCCATTTTATCTCCCCCTCTCATGTTTAGTGTTGGGGGCAACGATTTGGAGACTACTTGCTAGAGTTAGTGGGTCATATTTCCACGCTCATGCATTACATCTAGTTTCCAGTTGGTTTAGTTTTAGTATATTTGAATTTGGCATTTATTCTATAATTTGATACTTTATTTTGATATGGTTCCGGTGGAGGTTATTCTTTTGAGACGAGTCCAATTATTCTTTTGAGCTCTTATATTGGGGATCAAAATCATTCAAATTATGGGCTCTTATATTAGGGACCGGAGGGGTATATAATAGTGTGAAAGTTCTCAAGATTTTCAATTATGTTGGATGTTACATTATGGTTATGTTTGGTGTTTTGAACATGGATAATTTAAATATTCACTGTTAGTATTGTAAAATATGTGGAGTAATTGGTAATTGGATGGATTTTGGGATCAGGATGTAGTTTCTTAAATTGCAGGGATGATGTACCGTTTGTAAGATGATTTATAATTTCCATGATATATAATCATAGGGTACCTAATGCTTACTTGAATTTTTAAAATTTAGAATTAAATATCATTTTGGCCAATGAGAAACAATCAAGTATCAATCAACACAAAGAACTGTAAAAGGTATCAACTAACTATGCTTACGGATAGGATTTGATATCAAATCACATCAAATCATAATAGTTATATGAATTTATATAACCTTGCGTAATATTTTAGATGATTTTTTTCACTTGATTACATTTAAAATTGGTTTACACTGTTGGGTCTCTAATATATAAATGGCGAGTTCGCATGCTAATTTACATTTGAATCAATTATGAGCAGTCCAGGAAACATTTATCTTTCTTTTGAAAGATATCAATTTTCAATTTTAGGTTGAGCTGGTTTGTTTGGCAAGGTTTTTAAAATATATTTAAGGAATAGTTAGAATTCACTTATATTTTATTACATAGAGAATATTAAGTTAAATGATCGTATACAACATTCATTGTATAAAGTTAGGCAATGAAAAATGATATACTTGCGCCTGAATTGCATTTGTTTCTTATAAGTCCTGCTACTATTGCTAGACCAGTTGAAGAGAGAACCACAAGCCCAAGTCATATGGACCATCAGATGGCGAGTGATCCAGTGAGAAGTACGTAGGAATGTGTGACTGATGAAGGGCATAAAGGTTAGTTCAAAAAAAAAAAAAAGATGAAGGGCATAAAGGAAATGAGGAAGTGTAATGACGTGTGAAGATTATTATGGTCCTTTCTCTCTGAAATTCTCTATCCCTTCTAATTATCTCTTTCTTCCTTCCTTTTCTGTTATTTTGTCGTTCTAGTTTGTTCTTGATTTTGGCAATACTTACTTTCTGCCTTGAGTTTTGTAATAGCCAGTATTACCTGGACTTTTGAGGATTTCATTATCTACAATCTACATATATACCTGGTACTATTTCTAGTAAAATTCTGCGTATCTGTTACATTGTGTCACTATATAATAAATCATTTCAGCTCATAAATTTCTTATGCATTAAATAATGTATTTAAGTGAAGAGGTAATTGCATAACTAAATTAGGTGATCAACACAATTTGTGTAATCTGCAAGGCTCGAGCGGTGTGTGGATGTGGTGTGTTTCACGTGATTTGGTACTGTGCCAAAATACGGACTATTGTTGAAGTTTTGAAAGTCATTTAATTTGATCCCTAACTTTTCTTTGATTTAATTTCCTTCTTTACTTTCTTCCAACGTCTCCCATTGAATCCCTTCCCCTCGTACAACCACAACACAAACAATAAGAAACTCCTTTTTTTTTAACTGAAATAAGAAACTCCTTTTAATTTGTTATGCTTCAGTAGTTTTATAATAAGTTGGCTAATGTATGTGTGTAGTTCTAAATATTCAATTTTTTCAGTGGGCGAAAAAATTAATTATTTTCACACTTTTATCATTTGATATTTTTTCCGAACATTTGTGTATTTATTTTTCTCATTCATTTAATACTCTTAAAAATCCATACCTAAAGCTAGTCAATTTATTCTTGTCAAGAAACCATTAATTTTTATTACAAACTTTTAACATTGTCACCGATATTGAGCAAGCGGCTTAAAATTAGGATTTAGCAACTCTGCGTGAAAATTAAAGAATTTTTTTTTCAATTGACTCTTCATTAATTTTTTTATGTGATTTTTGGAGAAATAACTAGCATTAAAATGGGAAGAAAGGTCTCACTCAATTTCCCTCCATTTAAATCTAACATTTATTATTAATTCATCATTTTGATCTAATAATTTTCTTAAAAGATAGGATATAATATTAAATATATGTTTTTATAACATCTTTGGATTAAAATTAAGGATTAATATATACCATTTGATTTAAATAAAGGGAAATATAAAGAAACCCTCAATAGAGATGCATCACCCTGGGGAGAAAGACAATAGTAGTATATCAGATACGGTGACAGATGAAGGTTGAAACGACAAAAACTACTTCATTTGTTTATAAATTAAAAAAGTCTCTGGACGGTGTAACCGTACGTATGTATCGATTAGGCCATCCAATTAAGTATTTAAATGTCTTGGGTAAAGTAGCTATTACACATCCTTTTTACCTGAACTAGTACACAATTTGATACATTTATAAATATAATAAGTACCTCATAGAAGAAGTAATTTTTAAAAGTCGTTGATTAAGTAAGGTTCATAGTGCTTAGGACCACATTACGAAATAGAGGAGAAACACATTAAAAAATAAAACATTATAAATTATCTCACGCTTCCACAAATATACAAGAATGATTTTTCTTTCACTGGAGTATGCTACATATATATTGTATGATGTTATTCCTTTTATATGAATATTGTATAATGTTATTCCACTCCATCATCAATCAAATCTTATATTTTTTATTATTATAGTTGTCAAATATTAATATTTTTTTCCATGCTTTTAAAGGTATATAAATATAGAAAACATTTAATTAACTATTATCTGAATTTTTTTATAAATAAAGATACTAAAATTTTCTTGGATACCATGTGAAGAGGAACTATTTGAGTATCAGGATTTATATGAAAACCTACACCCAGTTGAGAGTGGGAAATGCCTTTCCAACTCTTGAATCCCATTGAATTCAATGAATTTATTGAGTTCATAAATGCTTCGGCATATTATTTGATTTTTAAATTGAACCTATTTAACCAGCACACTTGTTTTCTTAATTCGTCCTTTGTCTGTTGTTTGTTTATACCCGGCCAACAACAAAAAAATATTCAATTTCTTTCCTTTATAATTGCTTTTGACTGATTCTACACCATAATAGTTTTGGAAAATACTTAGGTGAAGTTTCTCATAATCATTTCGTCAAGTTCTATTATTATATGTGGTCATGTTTTTTAATTTTAAACTATTATAATTTCATCTTGAATCCCAATGAAATAAATAACAATTATGAATGTAATTGGAGAACTTGATGTAATGGACCTAACATATGTATAATCTTGTTAGCTTTTCTCTTTCAGTTACTCATTTTATAAGCGAGAAATAATTACTGACCCCACTGAAGGAAATTAATTAAAATGAGTTCTCATGGAATTGTAAGTAACAACATTTTGTCTAGCGATAATAAATTGGACTTGTAATTAAATTGTAATTAAGTGGGATTACAATTTCGTGGGATCTCTAATGAATTAAGTTTTTCATCGGACTTGTAATTAGGTTTCCCCTTTTAAAAGATTTGTTCTACTTTATTCACACTTTTTCATTGTTACTTTAACTTTTTCATTTTATATTTTCATAAAATGAAGTACTACTTATTCTTCAAATATACTAAATTAATATTATGTAGTTTTTATTAATATTATGTAAATTAATCTAACCATATCTGAATAAATACATACATTTTGTACATATACATGTCAATATATTACTCTCTATTAATAATTGTAACTTCCTACAATCATTTTCCATTTTTGCCGTAATCAGGATTGATTCATTCCACATAAAATGGAGAAACAGAGCATCAAATAGAACAATAGCATCATCTATCCAAGTGTACACAATAAAGCGTTAGCCTTAAACACTACCGACTCAAATGAACTCGCTTATATTGTGTCTTGGAATTTTTTGTACATATTTGCGTGGAAAAATGGAAGATTAACAGTGCAGAACATATGATATGATTAATTATAAAAATGTCTCATGAATAACAGACCTTCCTTCAAAAAAATTGTTGGAAATAGATCAGATAATAAAATTAGTTATATCTTTAAGAAATATGTATTGATTTCCTGACCATTTTAACCTTTTACATTTAATACTATTAACGACTAAAAATGTTAGTTGAGTTACTTAAAACTTCGTGATATTATCAGAACACATTAAACAATCATCTTTATTCAAATCCTCCCTATCTTACTTATTTTTTATTGATGAAAATGGATACGGATATTTTAGGGAAAAACTTAGAAAAATTAGGAAGAAATTTTAAATTTATGAACAAACTCATCTTCTTAAAGACGCGAGGTTACTTCTTTATTTTGGCTTCTTCATCGTCACATCTGGTGTCGTCTACTTCTTATCTCCCCACACGGACTAGAGGTTTTCCGCGATCAGCACCGACGAGGAACTACAACTCTGGTGGTGTCTACTTCTTGTTCCCATGATGAGGAGGTTGAATTCCATCGTCCCTATGCTGCCGACATGACCATCTACTTATGAGGAGGTTGAATTTCCCATGAGAAATTAAACTTCAACTCTAGTGGTGACAACGATGGTGATCATGAGTTCTAGCTAGGTTGAGTTTGAATGGGGTTGACTCTGGTTTGTTAAGCTATTACAGATCATGGAAGTAGTGTTCGAGAGACCATGCATGGTGAAGAAGCAATTTGTCTAAATTTATCCGATGATATATAGGATTAGCAGTTTAGCGCGAGAGCATTAAACTATAAACCTAATTAATTTGTTCGTGCATTATGGTGAAGAAGCAATTCTGTCTAAAAGAATTGATCTATTAATCTATACAAATGATAAGGTTATTGACTTCAATGACTTTACATTATGATTATTATTAGTAGGAAGATTGTAATATTTAAAAGGGTTAAAATGCAGATTTATCAACAGACAATTACTAAAAGTGCGACAGTTGACTAAAACAATGTGCAGATTTACCAACACACTATTACCAAAAGTGCACGAAGCACAACTAAATAATTAAAGGTGTAGATCTACCAACCAACATTCTATGGAGTAACAGATTTATCAATACCGGTCTATTTTACCCCTATTGACTGTTAAAATTTAAATGACCTAGAGAGTTTGGGTCATTTATTAATGTCTATACACACATTAATAATTAATAAAAGTAATAATAACATTTTTTAAAAAAATTAACAAATACTTTTAAATTCCAAAATCATGAATGCATATGAACCTTTGAACCCAATTTGCGGATCATGGTGTGTGATGGTTCGTTCTTGAGAGCTGGTAAACCCTAAGCTCAACTCAACACTAGATACGAAAGATGATTATTTTAAAACACTAGTTCATGCAAATCTTTGCGGCTATTAGCCTTAGAAGCTCCACACTTCTGCATTCAGGTTGTTCAATTACTCTGCTATTCACTGAGGACAATGAAGACGCCATTAGGTCTATTGGTGCTCTTTGATTTTATGGATCTAGAGCTAGGGTTGGGGATGCAACTTTGATGGATAGGGTGTTGGGGACTCGACTTTGAGTTACTCTAGATGCTAGGTTGGGGGAACGTGACTCAGCTGGGTGTGTGGTTGGGGACATACGATGGTGTGTAGGGTGTGAGACACAACTAATGGTCGTTACCTCAAAATCAACGGTATTGGTAAATATGCCCCTTTATAAAATGTTCGTTAGTAGATCTGCACCTTTTTCTAGTCAATTGTGTTGGATGCACTTTTGGTAATATTATGTTGGTTAGTAATCTGCAACTTGTTTTAGTCAATTATGCTATGTGCACTTTGAGTAATAGACTGTTGGTAAATCTATACTTTAACTGTATTTAAAAATAACATTCAAACAAAAATTAAAGAGAAGCTGTCTGCTGTTACTCTTGGGTGAGAATTGCCCCTTTAAAATTACAACTATACATATTTTAGGGGTGCTAGTTACAACTCAAACAATATTTGGGGTGTTACATGCACCTTTATTGTATATTAAAACAACATATTCTATCTCAAGATCTCCAAAGTCAAAACAATCCATAATTATTTTATTTTAGCCCTTCAAATTTCCCATTATTATTTTCTCATGAGTTCTATTTTTTTTTTTGAAAACTTTCTATTCTAAGCTACTTTATTCATGCTTATTTTAAATTGAGGATGCTATAACTTACAACTTACTCCTCTACTCTTATTTATAAACCACTTGGAACACATTTATGATAGATACAGGAAATCTTAATGTTCATTAATTCTGTCCTAAAATTTGATAATTTTAAAATTTTGTTTCTATTAGTCCTTATTACTCCAAGAAAATTTTGTTTCTATCAATCCTTATAAAAAGGACCAAGAAAATTTGTTATTTGGTGCCTCATAATAAAAACAAGATGGAGTATAAAAATAAAACCAACATAATTGACATACGGAAATTAATAGCATGACTTGTAAATTAAATTAATTATTTTTTTACCCTATATAAATAATAAAAGAGGAGTATAATAAGTTAGTGAGTGAAAATTTTTGGTTCATGAAGTTGTGGTGGAGCCCACCACCAACATGGCTCAGCATTTCAGCTAAAAGGTTCGGCTTAACAGTAGTGATGGAAATAACTTTCAGCCAGGAAAACAAAGGTAGTGATAAAAACTACACATTGTCGGGCTTGCTTAAGCTTAACTCGAGTATACTTCATGGGGTTCACCACTGCGTAATTTTATGAATATCATACGCTAGCTGAAAATATATTAGAAATTAGAAATTTAAATTTATGGTCATTATTTGTAATTCATTTCAACTCCACCAATGTTTATAGTTGTTCCTAATCCCAAGTAAAGTATGAAGGTTATGTTAATTAAGCCCGGCAAACTACATAAAAACTCAGTCGAATCTCGTAAACGAGGATCAATGAAAAAATTATGTAAATGCTATATATGTTGTTGACTGTTTTCAAATAAAATAATTTTCACACAGTGATCATGCGTAACGTATAAGATGACAATTTTCAATCAGTGATGCAGCCAAAAATGTATGTAGTGTCATGCACTTTGAGAAATAACGTACTGATGGGCATTTTTGAGCATTATAACCCATATTATAATCTTAATTTAGGATTCAAATAAAAATTCTTTTTCTTTTAAATGTTTTTATTGCTCAAGTAAACGGGTTATCCGCAAGTCTGTAACATTGTTTAATAAACTGTATTTCTTAGAGATCTACTTTCTACATCAATATGCACTCTTGTATGATACAAATATAATAACGAGTAGTCCAAACTCAAAAGAAAAGATGTACATCACTTTTTTATAAGAAAACTTTACTGAACCAGTTAAATATTTTTTTCCTGGTAAAAGTAATTAGATAGTAGTATTTAATTCAATAAAGATTTTTTTATCTTAGATGGATGGATATTCAATAATTGCGAGAAGCTTCTGAGATATAGATGCATTAAATTATGCATTTATCGTTAAAATCTGTAAAATTGAAGAAGATGTTCAATTAGCAGACACAATAAATTTCAAGGTTGAAACTAGACGTGTTGCTATCAATGAGAATTTATTCTGGTAATTATGGTTTGCGTTATGGTGTATAGAGCTGGCCAGTGGAGAAATTAATTTGGAAACAATAGAATAATAATATTTGAGTAATAATCAGCCACCTATAAAAAAGCAATGCTGGTCCAATATTTCACCGCATATATCTCTTACGTATATATAAATGCTATTTTTCTAATCAGAGTTTTGATTATGATAAATAATTTCTTATTGTTAATATTTATCTTTTATGTGTTTCAATATATTTCCTTATTTAGCCTAAAATATATAAGTAAGATAAGTCTTCTATGTAGATAAAAAATACTTATACTGAAAAAATGTGTGTTATGCTAAAGTATATATTTATTTTTTTTATAACGAACAAGAAACCTTTAAGAAACGTACAATGGAACTAGATAGTCTCACCTAAAGTATCCATTATAGTCATTTGCATTGGACAATACTCACTTAATGTGGAATCTCCCTGAATATTATAAGTAATAGGACGATGCTAGAAATGAAAATCATATGACAAATGGATTGAAAATTATTATGATTAGAACCCCTCTTACAAGTTACATTGATGAGAGGGAATAATTTAATATTTTCATTCTATTTATTTCCTAATAAATTTAAATATCTGATCTACACATGGTATAATATTTTTGAAATCCACAACAACGCTGGAATAAATCCAATAGTTTTAAACAACTGCTTAATTATATAAGAAAAAAGGCACTCCCCATTCTTGATACAAGAACAACTTAATTAATTTGGGCAAATTAAAGAAGTTAGGTAAAGTACTTAACTCTAAAAATTATACTTAACAATATCGCGTTAAGACCATCCCTAAAAATTTTTATGTTTATATTAGGACAAAAAGGAGCAATATATTACACAATATCACGCTACTAACATCTAATCATAACATGTCATAGCTTACTTAAGTAAGTTATCACTAGCCGCTTTAATAAAATATAGGGTTAAGGTGCATTTTTAGTACTCTAGAATATAGTAAAGTGCACCAAACATAATATACAATATTCTCGTCAATTTGTGGTAACCAAGAATTATTTTCGTTGCTTATTTAGTAATGACGTTAACAAAATCAAGTTTGACCGTTAGATATCAAATTTTGACCATTAAATGGTGGGGTAAAATTGTAAAGGAGCATTTGTAATACTCTAGAATATAGTAAGGAGCACCAAACATAATATACAATATTTAACCACCATAAAACATTAAATCACAATATTATTCTAAGTGTCAAATAATTAAACACTACAAAGCTCTAAAAATCTATAGACTATCCAAGTATCATTCATGTATGAACAGATAAGTCATTAGTATTTTACATGTATAAAAAAAGTAAGAAAAAAATCATAAACTAATTAAATAGTTAAGGAACAAACCAACATGAACAAATAATTAAAAGGGGAAAACGGGTCTACGCCAGCACACAAAAACCTTTGTCCTTAATTAAGGTCTAGCCCTTATAGACCTGCATGACTGCATCCATTTTTTCTATAAATCCCAACTTTGACCCTCCTCAGTCTTGAGTTAAAAAGGGTTGGCCCTATGGGCTCGACCCAAATTTATGACTCCATGATGTAATAGAAGAAAAGTTACTTCTATCTTATTACATAGTTATAAATTTAAATTAAATATTCCTTAAACTGTTATTTAATATACATATATTACATCACTATGTCACATCATATTGTTTCTTACAAAACTGAGTTTTAGCTAACAAGTTACTAAATAAGCAGTGAAAATAATTCTTAGTTGTCACAAATGGACCAAAATATTGTATATTATGTTTGGTGCTCCTTTCTAGATTATAGAGTACTAAAAATGCCCCTTTACCTCACCATTTAACGGTCAAAATTTGACACCTAACGGTTAAACTTAACTTATTTAACGTCGTTACTAAATAAGCAACGAAAATAATTATTGGTTATCAAAAATGGACCACAATATTGTATATTATGTTGGGTGCTCTTTGCCATATTCCAGAGTACTAAAAATGCACCTTAACCCTAAAATATAAATGTGATAAATTGCACCCAACGAATTCAGTGTTCTCTTATCGAGGAACATGTATAGGACATATTCAATATTGTAGAGAAATATTTACCACGATTGAGATAGAATAGTACCTGACATCATTTAACTATCAACAATACTTCTTTTCTATATATAGCACCCTCATCTTTAGCTCATTTCCCTCATAAACCAGCCTTTTCCTTTGCCTGTTCAGTTTCTCAGTGAAAACAATTGGATTACTATTATTATTAACCAATCATAATGGGTAGGTCACCTTGCTGTGAGAAAGTGGGGTTGAAGAAAGGGCCATGGACTCCTGAAGAAGACCAGAAGCTCGTCGCTCACATTGAACAACATGGCCATGGAAGCTGGCGTGCTTTGCCTTCCAAAGCTGGTATATATATGTGATTGTGCATAAAATGTAAATATACTCATGTAAACAGACTTTTCAAGATTGCCCATTATCATATTTGATTAATTAACAAGTGATTCTTATGTGAGTTTTGCTTAACAGGACTTGAGAGATGTGGTAAAAGTTGCAGACTTAGGTGGACTAATTATCTCAGACCTGATATTAAACGAGGAAAGTTCACCTTGCAAGAAGAGAGAACAATTATTCAACTTCATGCTCTTCTTGGAAACAGGTATATATATATATATATACATACTTTCATTTTCGTCCTCTTTATTCTTCTATTGGTATGTGAAAATTGCATCAAAAAAGCTCTCCCAACGACTATTTAACATATATAACTGTGTATATATGTATATATGTTTATGGTTTGAAAGCGAAACTACAGTTATCTTATTATTATATGATTTTTGCGTGTTCTGCGTTTAGCTACAAATACCTTCTTCATTGTTTTATGATTTTTTGCGTATTCACATTTTAAGTCTTCCTGCATCTTCCATTATACTTCAAGTCAATTAACTGTTCAACTTTTTCGCTGTTGCTTCAATAATATGTACGTCGGGCATAGTAAATATGTGGTCTGCTTTGTAGGTTAAGAAACATGAAGAGACTTCATTGAATTAAACCAAATAGTAGGTTAATATTAAATGTATGTTCCGAATTAATGTACAACCAAAATTTCCAAACGTGACATCAAAGAATTAAAAGGAGAAGGAAAAGGAAAAGTAAAGGACATAAAAAAAACCGCTTATGTTTTAAATTTGGGTTAAAGATCACGTGTGCCCCTTTGCCCCAGAAGTTTTGCCTGAGACCACAATAGTATTGGAAGTATTTTTAGGCTTATATTAGCCCTTAAAGTTATAAAACGGGCTCAAGATAGCCTTTTTAGACGGCCCACTAATGATATTTCTAGGGCTATTGTGATAAAAAAGGTTATCTTAAACCTATTTTATGACTTCAGAATTTGAGTCTAAAATTATTTTCAGGGTTATTGTGATCCTCAAATAAAATTTCGGAATCAATAGTGATATTTAACCCTTTAAATTTTTATAATTTCTGAAATATTCATGGCTCTAAATGAAAAAATACAATAAAATTTTATAGTCCAAAAGCTTTGAAAAAGTATAAATAAAAACAATTGGTTATAATCGTTTTTAGACCATAACTTATCAATATATATATATATATATATATATATATATATATATATATATATATATATATAATTCTTTTAATAAATTAAACAACATATATGGAAAGTGACCCAAATCAATCAATGGGGGTAGCTGAGAGGGGAGGGGCAGGCAACACCCCTCAGCCGGTCACCCTTATTATTTCCTTTATTGCATAGTTAATTTAAAACATATAACTACTATGGTTGATATATTGATCGATTAACGTTAACGTTGTATTTTATTGCACTAGATGGTCAGCCATTGCGGCTCACTTGCCCAAGAGAACTGATAATGAGATAAAGAACTACTGGAACACTCATCTCAAGAAACGGCTCTCCAAGATGGGAATCGACCCGGCCACTCACCGGCCCAAAGCCGACGCGGGCGTCGGGCCAGCCACCTCAAGCCTCAGCCACATGGCTCAGTGGGAGAGTGCCCGGCTCGAAGCCGAAGCCAGGCTTGTGAAAGAGTCCAAGCTCCAGCTCCAGCTCGGCTCACCCTCCTCCGCCACTCCACAACCGGCTCGGCTTGTCCTCAACCGAATCTCCCCTCGCCCCTCCGCACCACCCTGCCTAGACGTCCTCAAAGCATGGCAAAACTCTTGGACGACGTCGTTTCCCACAGCACAAAACGACAAAAACACCAAAGTGCATCATAACATGTATGCCCTAATGCTTGCCTCGGCTGAAGACGACCTTGAGTCCCCAACTTCCACCTTATGCTTCCCAGAACTACCCATGCTGCCACGTGTCTCCACCGCCCCAACTCCAGCCATCACCGCATCCACAGCGGTGGGGCCCACTGATCCATGGGACACGGAGATCATTGGAGAAAGAGGGGTGGCAGCAGATTTGCAAGACGATGATATAATGGTGGCAGTGGAGGCATTTATGGGAGAGAGGTACAATAAGAATAATGATGTGCAAGTGAATTTGCAAGAAGTAGTACTTGAGGCAGATGGTAAAATGAAAGGATTCAGCGGTGAATATGGTGACGATGATGTGCTTGCTTTTGAATCCAATGAGAACGTGGACGACATGGGATTCGTGGAAATTGATGGCGAAGCAGCAGGCGTCATATGTGGAAACACAAATTTTGGAGACAAAAGTCAGTACTGGGACAGCATATGTAGTACTCAAAGTTGGTCTCGTTTGGATTAGCTAAAAGATCGACCACCTAGCTGTTTGGTTCGCTTAGAAATTAAATGCATGCATGTGTTTTTATTGTTTTTTTATAAACTAGGTTGTGCTTAACTTAGCTTAATGGTTAGACCTATTGTTTGGAAAAGTGGTTGTAGTCATTAGCATTTTAACGAAAATAATAAAATTTTATCATTTAGATAAAGAACGAACATATATAGTATATGTAGCCAAACGAACTCCGCTCGATGGTGATTGGGTAAATTAATTCCCTTTCTTGTCATAGATCTTGAGTTTGAACACGCAACACAACAACATATATAGTATATGTATGCTCAAGTTCTTTTTCCACTCCCCTTCAAACACACGAAAAGATTGGAGTTCTTTTTTTTTTGTCAAAACAATGGAACTCATTATCTCTTTTTCTTTTGTCAAAAAAAAAATTAGTCCTTGAAATACTAACCATAAATTTAATAATATTCAAGACATCGATTCATTGTATATAAAATACCTTGCGTTCATTCCATTTGTGGAAATAAGAGATAAATAGAATTCTCATTTGTTTCTTATAAAATTTTTTTACCTTCCTCAAGTTTTGTCATGCACTCTCCATCCTTGCAGAAAGAGTTAATTATTTTTTTTTATGAACAAAGAGTTAATTATTTTGATCTTACGAAATACTACTTTCTATCTAAACAAGGGGGCTGCCGAATATTTCTTTCAAAGACAGTGAATGACTCGTGATATATATTATGATGACTCTCAAACGTTTGAGATAAATCTATATTATGACTCCTGTTCGTTTGGAGTCTGCAGTGAAAGAATCTAATCTTTCGAAGGTTTAGATGCTTAGAACAAAACGAAAACATTGATATGATAATGTTCAACTATATGAAAGGGTAATCTGTTTTTTTTTTTTTTGATAAAATGACAATTATATTAATAAGTAAAAAGAGGTTACACTAAGACACTTGCATAAAAACAAGTGTCATTAACACACCATGCGCAAAACCTAAAAGAAAGAAAGCAAACAGACAGTAAGGTGATAGTTACAATAGCTAATTGAAACAACAACCAGATTAGAACATTAGCAACATTGGACAAGAAAAGAATATCAAGTGTGATTTCCAGGTGAATGTCGAGGAGCATAGCGATAAGGCACTGTAAAGAGGTATGTTGTAGGCTCCGATTCCAGTAAGGAAGACAAACGCCAACATGGTGAAAACCATTATAGCAATGATTATTGTAACACCCCAAAATTTTTAAGAGAATAAATAAGACAATATTTAGAATCAGGAAGTATTGTTTAGTATTTAAAAGTTTTCGGATTAAATTTGGGGATTAAAAGATTCCTAGATAAACTACATTGGGACTCATAATATCTCAAAACTTATCTCATTCCCACTGACTCTATCCTCTCCCAAAATATCCTCCCCAAAATTAATCACACTTATTCATTTAAGGGTAAATGTGCAAAAAGGGGTTCAAACTATTACGCCAGGAGCACGTAGGGGTAACAAGTATTTACGGGCTCAATTCTGAGACTGAAGAATACATATTGGTGCAATATAGGTAACTCTGATTAGTTTGACCGACGTTGACCGTCAAAAGCTGACATAGCGGGGGAAATAATTTTTTTATTGACCAAACCTGAACCGACTTTGGTTTCTCTGAACCACCATCGTTTTCATTTTCTTTACTGTATGTAACTCTTCTTGATCCCATGTGTCCAGAGCAAGGCTTCCGTTTGAGATGGACGGATCTGTTCTCACATATCTTTAATCTTTGCGTATTTGATATTGATGAAGGACCCCTGGAACCCTAGTGGGGAAGGGATTGAAAGCCGATGCTCCCTCCTCAAAACACCCAAATCGAAGGAAGATTTTTGCCGTAGTCGTTGGAATCGGGAACATCGACGGCCATTGCCACCGGGAAAGGCAGTAGAGCTTTGCTCCTTGAACAGGAGCCCCAAAGTACAAATCCACCTTTACATCTGATCGAAGATTTGCTCCATCGAAGATCTCCGATTGGGTGGTCAGAAATTGTGGGAGGGAAGAGAGGGAGATGGGTCAGGATTGTTTTAGATTAATTTAGATTTGACAACAATTGGGGTTAATTTGATTTTTGTAGAAGAAATATTGGTTGAAGGGTGGAGGAAATTGGATTTGAGGTGAGGGTGCAGCGGTGGCTTCATGGTTGGAGTCTTTGGGAATTTTCTAGAGAGAGGTGAGAGCCTTTCTCTCTACTTCAAAAGGAATTTCTCGAAAGGGTAATAATCTCTGTAGAAAGATTATAGAGTCAAAATGTTTTCCATGTATTTAGATACCAATGAGATTGGACTTGGCTTATCAGTCCATCATTGGTTTAATCCAACTCAAAGAAATTAACTTAGAGCAATCACATTTTGTCCAATTACCTAATTGATTAATCAACGTGTCGCATCGCTTAATCAATCAACCAACTAAGCAATTGTCAACAACCAATTTGTCAATGAAGATTCAAGATAAATATGCGAAAAAGCTCTCGTTAGAAGTAAATTAATTAAACCATATAATGTTGAATCTAGTGTCTAAACACACATACCATCAAACATGCATTCAACATATTCTATAATTTCAAAGGACATATATAAATGAAGTTCAAAGAAATGCATAAAATCAAGAAATCATCGCTTAATTACATGTATGACCATAAATTTCATAATATCAACTTGTTCCAGAACACACACAAACCAATATCAATTGAAATACACATATGAATTGGACAAGGGAAACTAAACAACTCCTCCTTGAAGAACTACAAGCTTCGATTACTTACACCCCACAACAAAATTAGTCGTTCATCGTACCAAGCATGAACACATGATCAATGGAATTGGAAGTCATAGAATGAATTGTAATTATTTTACAAAAGAGAGAGTATGTGTAGAATTTATTGAGGAGAAAACGATGTAAAATCATTTGAGATGGTTTGAAATGTTCAGACCTATTAGATGAAACCGTTAATTTTTGATAAAACCACTACAAAAAAAGCGGCTATTAGCCGCGCGCGTTCCGGTGAAAAGGTAAAACCCGCCCCGGAGCATTGAGCGTTTCGGCGGTCACACTCATCCGAGGGCGAGTTGCGAGGAAACATTTTTTTTTGCTTATTTGTGCGTGCGTAGCGGCGGTCAAAAAAATCATCACCGCCCCCACGCAGCACAAAAATTTTTTTTAAAAAAATAAACTGCATTGGGGCGGGCGCGTAGGGGCGGGCCACCGCCCCAACGCAAAAAGCAAATAATTTAAAAAAAAAAACAAACACGTTGGGGCGGGCGACCGCCCCAACGCAAAAAATAATTTTTTAAAAAAAAACACGTTGGGGCTGGCGACCGCCCCAACGCAAAAATAATTTTTAAAAAAGGCTAAAGTATACTTTTGGTCCCTTATGTTTGCATCAAGTTTCAATTTAGTCCTTTATCTTTGGAAAGTACACTTTTAGTCCTTTTTTATTAACATTGTTAGTTTAACTTAACGGAAAATGTTAACTTAACAATTTTAAATGGTTATTAAATACCGAAAAAATGTTCAGATTAAAATATTTGAGTGTAAATATTCTTATATTTTCAAAATTTTTCATTTTTGGTCCAATTTCATCATAAAATAATCATTTAAAATTGTTAAGTTAGCATTTTCCGTTAAGTTAAACTAACGGTGTTAACAAAAAAAGACTAAAAGTGTACTTTCCAAACATAAAGGACTAAATTGAAACTTGATGCAAACATAAGGGACCAAAAGTATACTTTAGCCCTAAAAAAAATATTAAATGCATGGGGGCGGTTAGCGACCGCCTCCCATGCATTTAATTATTATTATATAATTAAATGCATGGGGGCGGTCCGCCCCATGCCTAATATTATATTAAACACATGGGGGCGGTGGGTATCCGCCCCCATGTATTTAATATTTATTAATATATATAAAAGCTTGGGGGCGGACGCTGACCGCCCCCATGCAATTAACATTTATTTGAACCATGGGGGCGGTGGCCAACCGCCCCCATGTATTTTGTTAGTTACAAACACGTGGGGGCGGTTACCTGCCGCCCCTACGTTGTGAGCTCTCATTATAAATAGCTTCCCCCCTCCTCACTATCGCGCGCACTTTCTTTTTTTCTTTCTCCTTTTCTTTCCTTTCTCCTTTCCTTTTATGAGTTTCCTGATGCTTTCGTTGTTGATCTACGAATAATGTGTTCCTAAAAGCTTGTCTTGTAAGGGTATTGTTTAGATTTTCGTTTTCCTTAGATTATGTTATTATTTAATTTTTGTAGTATATCTTTTTTTTTTCATTTTTATTTTATTATATCTTACTTTTTCTTGTTTTTATTCCTTTTTTTGGCCGTCTCTTTTTTCATTCAGAGCTTTTACAAGTGAATTATTTTAAAAAAAAAATATTCTCAGGGCGTAAGCGACAGCCGCCGATGGACATTTTTTTAAAAACAATAATGTCACATGGGGGCGGTTGCAACCGCCCCCATGTGACATTATTTTTTAAGAAAAAACAATCGCATGGGGGCGGTGGCGACCGCCCCCACGTGACATTTTTTAAAAAAAAAAATTCGCATGAGGGCGGTCGCCACCCGCCCCCATGTGACATTTTTTTTTAAAAAAAACCGCCCCCAATGCAGCGTTCCCACGGTAAAATTGGCCGCGGTAAATATCACCGCCGTAGCGCCATAGGGGCGGTGCTAACCGCCCCAACGAGAGAAAAATGCCCGCCGCACCCGGCCCCTTTTTTTGTAGTGAACGAGCAAGAACTCACGTGCGTTGCACGAAACAAAGAACTTGCAAGTGAAAATTAATCATGAGATTAAAGAAAACTTGTATCATAATAGAAACACAAATCCTATAAATATAGAAAAATGCATAATACTCATCACATTTCCTCTACCTTCAACCTTGACCAGTTACGTCACAATTTTCCTAATCAAGGCCCACTAATTTACAAACTAATACTTTCAAATCATAGCGTAATCTCATGTTTATAAAGGCCTATGACTTATTGAATCATTAAGGCCTTAGACAGGTCTCTTTATATCCAGGCTAAGCTCAGGCCTAGGCTTTTTCTTTCGGACTGTTTTGCTTAACATGCCAGTCTCAGGCTTGAAAAAAAGCCTATTAGGCTATCAGACTAGCCTATTAAGAAGATAAACAATATTCATTTAAATAAAAAATTATATAACTATATCAATTGATGTTATTTTTACTAATTCTTAATATAAAATTACAATTATAGTATGATATCCTATATGCAAATTACTATTATTAATTTACTTTCAAATCATGAGATCGAAGAAAAATTGTATCATAATAGGAAAATTATTTTTATGAAAAGAATTAACTAACGTTGTAGAGATATTTTATAAAGATTACTCGCGCTTCGTGCAATTTGTTTATGATTATCACTAATCACAATGATCATAGTGTAATCTTAATTAAAGGCCATGTATCATAAAATCTAGAAAAAAAATTGATGCATTATTAATTTACTTTCAAATCATGAGATTGAAGAAAATTAATATTGTATCATAATAGGAAAATTATTTTTATAAAAAGAATTAGCAAAGGTTGTAGAGATATTTTATAAAGATTACTCGTGCTTCGTGCTGTTTGTTTATGATTATCACTAATCACAATGATCATAGTGTAATCTTAATTAAAGGCCAAGTATCATAAAATCTTGAAAAAGAAAATTTTGATAATTTTTTGATGAAAAAAGTTTTTAAAAAAATAAAAAAAAATTGATAAAAAAACACTGTAGATAACACTTTAGCAATACTGTTCAAAAAACTTTTTTTGAGGCTTTTGTACCTATATGCTACACTTGAAAAAAAATTTACCAATATACTATATTCAAAAAAATAAATACCAATATGCTGCACTTGTACAGAAGTCGTTCTTGGCAAGAACGACTTTCGTTAGCACACTTGTACAGAAGTCGTTCTTGGCAAGAACAACTTTCGTTAGCACACTTCTCAAGGACGTTTTCAGATGAATTGCATCATATATACACACATACCATACTACTTCTCCCGGATCTAAATATAAGATTAGATTGACTTTTATCGAAAAATTAAGGAAGCAAAATAGGTCATTTAACTATGTTATACTTGATATATTTTATAGTATCTATTAGTTTATAGGTCAAATAAACTAGTTAAAGAGAAAAAATTGGTAAATCAACGTATAAGGAACTTATTTTGCTTTCTTAAGATTTTCTAAAAATGTTAAATATGCCTTATATTTAGAACTAGAGTTAGTATTATATAACCTCAAACTATCTCATATATTTTTTTTTGATACATCTGAAATAACAAACTATCTCATATATTTATGTAGTTTAATTAGAATTAAGCATATTAAACCTATATCGTCTTTATTTTTCTCCATTTTTATTATTATCTTTAGAAAAATTAATGTCATATAAAAAAAATAATGACACATAAATTTAGTGTATTGGTATTTATTTTTGTCTCTGCAACATTTTTTTTATGTGTCATTATTTTTTTAATATGACATTATTTTTTCTAAACATAATAATAAAAATGGAGAAAACTAAAGACGATATAAGTTTAATATGCTTAATTGTAATTAAGCTACATAAATAATATATGAGATAGTTTGAGGTTAAATAATAGTACCTTCAGTTCTAAATATAAGGCTTATTTGACATTTTTAGAAAATCCTAAGAAAGTAAAATAAGTTCCTTATAAGTTGATTAACCAATTTTTTTCTCTTTAAGTAATTTATTTGACCTATAAATTAATAGATACTATAAAAATATATCAAGTATATCATAGTTAAATGACCTATTTTGCTTCCTAAATTTTTCGAAAAAAGTCAATCAGGTCTTATATTTAGATCCGGGAGGTATGTGTGTGTATATATTATGCAATTCATCTGAAAACGTCCTTGGGAAGCGTGCCGTACTTGGTTAGAACAAAAGTCGTTCTTGGCCAAGTGCAGCATATTGGTATTTATTTTTTTGAATGTAGTATATTGGTAAAAATTTTTTCAAGTGTAGCATATAGGTACAAAAGCGCTTTTTTTGATGAAAAAAAATCAAAAACAAATTTTGGAAAAAAAATTATGAAAAACACTGTAGATAACACTGTAGAATGAAAAGTGTTGCTATAGTGTTACTACTTTTGAGTTTTTAGTATATATATAGATAGTGTGAAAACCATTAGCAAGAGGGCAAAATGAACCGAAGAGAACATTTGAAAAAGTTATTGAATTTGACTGTTTAATTAATAATTTTACAAATAATATAGTTTTTTAAATAGCATAGTGGTGTCGTGTTACCCACGTGGATGACTAGGTAGAACGATAAAATGATGTTATTACTGTTGTTTACTTAAAAATCAAACAAAAACTAATTCATTATTGGATTGAGGGAAGGGAGGGGAGGGGAGGGATGGTGGGTATTTTTGAAATTTCAAAATATGTAAGATGATGATACGATAATTTTGAATGAAATAAATTCAATTTTTTTATAGGGAGTTGAGGATAAATTTAGAGGGTCCCACCTTAAACTTTCAAAAACACCTCTCCTTGGCCCTCCCCTCAAACCAGACACACCCTAGTGATCCCTTATTTATCTTTTTGAAAAATAAAATTAAATTAAACTATAAAATATTTTGAAAATAACATAACATTCATATACCCTGATATTACCAATTAATTTTTACAAAAATGTCCATTAGCGAAGAATGACGATATTTAAATGAGTTTACATGTATTGAAATAAAATTTATTTTTAGAATTTTGGATACTACAAGAGACAATTACACCACTAAATAAATAAGAGACTTAGGCCTCATTTGATATGCGGTACTCGGAAGCATGCCAAGTACTGCAAAAATTGTATAGGGATTGAAAAGTTAAGGTGTAATGACAAAATTATTCCTTATTATAATAAAGGGCGAAGACCTAAAAATGATACATAACTATTGACTAAGGAACAAAAATAGTAAATAACTATTCCGAGGTTCAAAAATTATACCAAACTTTTACCATGTGATCAAAAATGATATTTTCGCTAATATGACACTAATATTAGATATGAAAAGTCCAATATGCCCTTATAAATTAATCGCCACCCGGTAAAGTTTATTTGATTCTAAGGTCATCTGGTATCACAGAAAATATTTTATTCCCCCTTTACTTTTCCTCATTCCTTTCTTTTATTTTTGACCTTATTTATTTGTTCCTATAAAAGAATATGCTTACAAAGTATGTTGTTTCCTATTTTCGGGGAGTAGCAACATTTTTATGTGTATGTGTGTGTGGAAAAATTGTAGTTAAAATATGTTTTTATGGGAACTATATACATAATGAGAATACTGCTTGATAAATAAGTATTTTTCGTATAACATTTGTTAATTAATAAATATTCTTCTTATAAACTAATGAAATTAATTACTTCAACAAAACAATACATACAAAAAGTTGGAGTTTTATAAAATTTACTTCATCATATTATCAAATTAGGCTTTCATTTTAGCTATTTTAATCTTAATCTTAAATATTTTATATGGATTATTCTTTAGGTATTTTTTTGTATTAAATATTATTTTTGGATTGTTATCTATTTCTTCATAAAATTAGTAAATTTAGAAAAGTGTATGTGTGTGTATATCATTTTTTATGAATGATTATATGTGGGTATACGTGATATAAGTGAAGAGAGTAAGAAGTTTGGAAAGATATAGGGGGTTATTAATTCTTTTATAATTGTTAGGGAAAATGACGAATAAAATACTCGGAATATTCAAAAGGGCAATGAAAGTACTTGATACATACCAAGTTTTTTTGGTACATGTATTAGGGAGGAATCTGGGATTTTGAAATGTTGTCAAAAGACTCATATGCCCCTAATAATGTAATTTGTATGTTGTTGTGGTTAATACAAATCGTGGTTAATATAAAGAGTTAAAGGTCATATCTAGCACTCTACTATTGACAAAAGTTCACGGAACATAAACAAGAATTTGATGACTCAAATGTAGCGCATAGGTACTAAAAAATGGGTCAAATATAGCATATCCGTCAATTTTAACGGGTTTGACTGTTAAGTTTGACCTGATCATGCCACGTCAGTTGCCACGTCACCCAGTTAGACCACGTCACCTGCCACGTCACCCAATTATGGATAGTAAGTGAGCCATTGTGTGACGTGGCAGATGACGTGGCCTAACTGGGTGATGTGGCAGGTGACATGTCATGATCAGGTCAAACTTAACGGTCGAACCAGTTAAAATTGACGGAAATGTTAGATTTTAGCCATTTTTAAATAGATGTGTGCTACATTTGAGCATCAAATTCTTGTTTATATTCGGTGAACTTTTGGCAATAGTAGAGTGCTAGATTTGACCCTTAACCCTAATATAAATGATGCAATGGTTAATCAGAATGAAATTGTTGTTAATATTTGAACACTATGAAAGAAAAGTTGTATGTTGTTATGGTTAATGAAAATGTTGCAATTGTTTATGTGTATGCTCTAATGGTTAATATATACGATACAGTGGTTGATCAAACTGATAATATGCTCCGGGGGCATATGAGTCTTTAGACAACATTTTAGAATTTCAGATTCCTTCATAATACCTAATTTTTCCTTTTGGAATTTGAGTATCTTCATTGTCCTTTTGGATATTCAGAATACTTTATTTGTCACTTCCCTAATTGTTATCATATATACAATTGTTATGGGTATTATAGTCGTTTAATGATTTAAGACTAATTATAAAATAACATATGTTTAAAATGTCCCTCCAATTATTACTTCATACCAAACATAATTTTTTAGTCTCAGTCTCAATCTCAATTCCAGCCCTAGTTCATGTCCCTATCCCACTAAATTCAGCACTGCATATCAAACGAGGCCTAATTTCAAAGATGTCCTAAGGAGTTGTTATTACTTGTTAATAAAGGTTGTTGCAAACCTGGCGGATTGGCGTGAGTGGTAAGTACTCTCGTCCCTTAGCAAGTGGTTGGGGGTTCGATCCCTAACTCTTGCGAATGGAGCAAATTCAGAGATCAGTTGTCTACCCCTATATGAGACTTCAGAACAGTAAGGAATTAGTTCTACTTGACACGTGGGTGGAGATACCTTGGCTAACCAAAAAAAAGTTGTTGCAAATGTCAATAATAGTCATTAACAATCCTACCGTTGTCCCGAGTGTAAAACTTCACTCACTAGGCCCGCCTGGGTATGATTGGGTTGCATTATTCCATTGTAATCTATAAAACTGTTATCCAAGTTATCCACAACACAACTGTACAAGTACAACAAATATCAACGGTTTGGCGCCACTCACACAACAACAAACACTGAACCTCAGAAGCAATGGCTTCTCCCACTTTCTGTGCACTTCAAGCCTCTACTCTTCTCTCTCCACCATCATCTGCATGCTACAAAGTCAAAGTCAAAGTCAACTCCCTCACTTTTCCAATGCCACCCAAAGCCCCACTTACAAGTATCAAAAAGCCTCTCTGTGCCAAGCCTCTAGCTTCTTCTGCTGACGTGGACACGTCATCATTATCCCCTGCCATGCAGAAGTTCTGGCAGTGGCTATGGGAGGAAGGTGTGATATCTTCTAAGACGCCTGTGGGGCCCAGTGTGGTGCCTGAGGGCCTTGGACTTGTTGCCAGGAGAGACATATCGCGAAACGAGGTCGTTTTGCAGGTTCCCAAGAGGCTGTGGATAAATCCTGATGCGGTTGCAGCTTCCGAGATTGGGGGCGTGTGTAGCGGATTGAAGCCTTGGGTGTCGGTCGCTCTTTTCTTGGTTAGAGAACGGTCTAGGGATGACTCTCTTTGGAAACATTACTTCAAAATTCTTCCCCATCTCACTGATTCCACAATATATTGGTGCGTTTTTCTTCATTTTTTTCTATTGATTTATATCATATACTCCCTCGTGTACTAATTGTAATATAATGTACATGTTATAATTATAGATCAAGGTTTTTTTTGGTACAGTTATGCAATCATCAATTTGACCAACAAACAATAAATGATATCAAATTGACCAATATACAACAAAAATTATAATATTGGCCTCTAGTATTGTTTGTAACTTGCTACTGGAAAATTGAAATTGAACTTGTTAGATATAAATTGACGGTTTTGTCCAATATAATACTTTTTATTGTTTGGTGGTAAATTTGATACAATTCATTGTTTGTTGGCCAAAATGATTATTAACCCTTTTATGCAAGAGGAAACAAATTTGAATGCAAACTTTTAACATGTGCTCCTTTTAATTAGATTATATATTACTCTCATTACTTAATATAGAAGCCTCTAAGACTTTTCTATTTTTCTCACATTTTCTCTAACAACAACAAAGTCTCATCTCAACTAGGTGTGGTCGGCTACATAGATCATATGACGACGCCATTGTGTTCTATCAATGATAAACAAGTAAAAGAGAAACAGTATAATAGTGGTTAGTATGTTTAGTAGTGTCATGTAATTTGAAGTACCATAACTAGTATCTTTACTACTACATAATCAAATTAGTTGAATGTGTCATATATTTTGGAATAGGCAGTAGTTCATAAGTAAAATTAATTAGTTTTGAGAAAATAATTAAAGGAAAACAACTTACAGTTATTTTTTGCATCCTTAATTTCCAATAAAAAATGTCAACTTGATCTTATAGATGGAGTAGTTCTTTGAGTGGAATAGATTGATAGAGTTGGTAATCCTAAGTGTTTTGTTTTGCTTATTCCAGTGCAGGTCAGAGGAGGAGCTCTCTGAACTTCAAGGTTAGTGATTAGTAAAGTCATAAATTCTGATGCCATTTCTATGTTCAAGTATTCTGTACTTGTGATCTTTTTAACATGTCACTCCTCACTTCAATGAAAATTGGTTTGAATTTGTGACATAGTGAGTGTTTGAAATGTTTTCCAGGTTGTTATATCTGTGGTTTTCTCATCACAAATATGTTTGGAACAAGTATTCATGCTTTATAGTTTATAGTTCCAACATATTGTTGAACAACCTGATATGATATATGTGCAGGCACTCAGCTTCTGAATACAACACTGGCAGTGAAAGAATATGTGCAGAATGAGTTTTTCAAACTGGAAGAAGAAATCATACTCCCTAATAAGAAGCTTTTCCCATCTGCGATCACATTGGATGACTTCTTCTGGGCATTTGGAATGCTCAGATCAAGGGCTTTCTCCCGCCTTCGCAATGAAAACTTAGTAGTGATTCCACTTGCAGATTTGGTAAGACTTTAACATTACAAGTGAAGTGCTTACAGTGATTACTACATGGGAAAAAGTCACATGTGCAACGTGTGGGAGGTCCAGCTCGTTACTGGTAGAAAGAAGAGATAGAAATATTTTGTTGTATTCATGATTGTTCCATATAGAAAAGAAGAAGCGGTGTTAAATCCTTTTTCGATTCCAGTAAATACATATGTTATATACCTTTTCTGTCACTATAATTCTATAAGTAGTTGGGAAAAATTGAAGATCTGATCCCAGTTCATAACATATTGACAATTAGTACCAGTCTGACAAATGTGATAAACTGCCTTGGATAGTCGGCAGAGGCTGTCCTGCAGCCTATGACAGTGATCTAGTGACAAGGGAAGGTGGAAGGATGGAGAGAGTAAAGAAAAAAAGAGGAATGAAATGTTTTGTTCTTGCCATTATTGTGCAAATAATACCTAGGTCTCAAGAGTTGTCTTTGTAGTTTATCAAATTTATGAATCTAGAAGGACTGAATTGTCAATTTTTCCTAAATATTTACTCATTCCTTGTTTGTGTGGGTAGAGAGAAAGTTCTAACATATTGTTTTATTTTGGACAGGACTTGGAAAACTCATAATTAACATAGTAAGGTGCAGGAATTATGGGGTTTATGTTCATACTAGATTGACTTTTTGTGATCTGAAGTAAGCCAAAGTAATAAGATATCCTCAGGGTTTATACGACAAGATCATATACAACTAAATTTATGATATTTCTTGGGTTGAAATTATTTGTAGTTATTCTCATGTCTTTCTTCTATCTATGTGTTTGCCTTGCATTGAAACTTCTGAGGTTTTGAAATTACTATTTATGGATCAGATAAACCATAGTGTCAAGGTCACAACAGAAGATCATGCTTATGAAATTAAAGGGGCAGCTGGTCTTTTCTCATGGGATTACCTGTTTTCTCTAAGGAGTCCTCTTTCTGTGAAGGCCGGGGAGCAGGTGAGTTTATCCCTTCTCTTATTTTACTTTCCATTTTCCAACACTATGCAATACCTTATTCATCAGAATGAATATGTATGAAGACTTGCCACAAAATTTTGATGAGGCTCCCACTAACCATTTGTGTACAGTACAGTTACACACAGTAGGTCTCCAATTCAAAGCTTACTATGATACATCCTAAGAGCAATTAAAAATGGATTGATTTGGTTGAACATTTACCTTGATACACTATTTTTCACCACTTTTTCTCTCCAATAAATTAGTATGACTGTTGAAAATCCATATTATTAGACATCTGGTCCTGAAGAGCTTGTGTTTTTTTTTTAAGTCTTGGCCGTCATTGTCATAATTAAGTATGGGTTGTGAATCAGAGACTCACCTATATGTTTTAAATGTTTAGGTTTCCCGCCCCTCGTCTGATAATGCCATGACAATATAACAAATTAAAACATGTATCCAATATATACAGACATGACAAAAGAAGGAAATGTGTTTAGTCTAAATTTGGACAGAGCTAGGTTTCATATCATCGACGAAAAGATCTTCTGTAAGGGGGAGTAGTATTATATAGGAAATCAGAAGTTAATTAGATCAATTATGGTCTATGGATAGAGGGTAGTTATGGGTATTTAGGGTAAGATCTCTTAATAGGTTGTTGAAAGGTGTGATGGTGTCTAGTGAAAACAAATTTCATCTTTTGGTAGTTATGGGTATTTTCTTTGTATTTGTTTTGATCCATGAAAAATGAAAATATCATTAAAACATAATGAAACTAGATGTAATATGAAAATTTTGCATAATACAATCTAGAATATTTTTTATTCAGTATACTTAGCTAAAAAGATTAATAAAAAAGTTTACATGCACACACTAAATTTTGTACAATTTGGAAAAGTTGACCTATGTCTGTGTCACGAAGTATAAATATGGGGAAAACTGTGGATGGTGCTATACAATATTCTTTGCTCCAGGACCTATTTATATCCTAACCTCTTTGCAGGAGATTTTTTAAAATCAGTGAACTCATTTCTGGGTAAAACTCACCAATTGTGGAAGGGCCGGCTTAGCTCAACGGTAAGCTCGCTTGCCGTGTGGGTATGAGGTTGCGGGTTCGAATCAGCCACTGTGCAAAAAACATAGGTTAGGCTGCCTAGTATATTCCCTTCCCTAGTACCCTCACCAAGTGAGGACTTGAACTGGGTTGGCCCTTGACTGTTTTCAAAAATTAAAATATGAATGTTAACAGCCGTTTAAAATCTTCAAAAATATTTCCTAAACCCTATGATCATATTCAAATGGATAAATCTCTTGAGAAGGTGAACCTTTTTTGTAATGAAGCATCCTCACTGATGAATATTTGTAGGTGATGGAAATTGGTATTCCACATAATGTTTGGAAATTTTTTGCTGCAGATATACATTCAATATGATTTGAAGAAAAGCAATGCAGAGTTGGCTTTGGACTATGGCTTCATTGAACCAAGTTCAAACAGGAATGCTTATACCCTGACACTGCAAATTTCTGAATCAGACCCTTTTTTTGATGACAAATTAGACATTGCTGAGTCTAATGGTTTTGGTGAGACAGCATATTTCGACATCTTCTTTGATCAACCACTTCCTATAGGACTGCTTCCATATCTTCGGCTAGTGGCACTCGGTGGTACTGATGCGTTCTTGTTGGAATCTATATTCAGAAATTCCATTTGGGGTCATCTTGAGTTGCCTTTTAGCCGTGACAACGAGGAGCTAATATGTCGAGTTGTTCAAGATGCCTGTAAATTTGCTCTTGCTGGTTATCATACTACCATTGAAGAGGTATGTATGGTTTGCTTTGTATTCTGCTTGGTACATTCTTGTGTGAACAGCTCATTATTTCTATCTATAAATGGATTTGATCACTTAGCTATGTTCCTTTTAAAATCTGAAAATACCAACAACGGATAGCCCAATATTGGTTAATTTTGGTAAACTTAGACTGAGCTTAAGAACGAGAATTTTAAATCCAAAGACAGATAAAAGAAATATAGCATTGGAAGTGTTTGGTATGCTGCCATCTATAAGATACTGGTGTTTGTTTTGCTTAGAGGCATTCAATATACTGCTGACTCAGATTTTCATTGATATATCTCCCTTTTCTTTAAAAAACAAATAGCTTTTTTTTGTAGCGCCTGGAAACTAGCTTTGTCAACCTGTAAAAAATACAGGTCGAATTTCCATTTCAATTTTGTCAAAATGGAAATAGGAGTCATACATACCATGATCCACGATATTTGATACCTTCCTTGTTGGCATCCTCTATACCATATTGTTAAAGCTCATAAAAAATTTGAAATATGATCAGCCTAATTTTTATGTGATGCATAGATATATTTATGTTATACTACTGTGTAGCAATGTCTAAAGATAAAATCAACAAGGCAGCATTTCCTGTAGTGATGTTTAAACACTTTGATAATAATAATGATGTACAAAGTTTGAAGTTGACGAAATTCTTAAAGAACTGATTGGACACAAACATGAAAATGGCAGGATGTCAAGTTAAAAGAAGACAAGCTAGAGTCAAGGCTGGCAATTGCAGTGGGAATAAGGGAAGGAGAAAAAAAGGTGCTGCAGCAGATTGAAGGGATCTTCAAGGAGAAAGAGTTGGAGTTGGATCTGTTAGAATATTATCAAGAAAGGAGGCTCAAGGATCTTGGTCTTTGTGGAGAAAGTGGTGAGATCCTTGGAGATCTCAGCAAGTTCATGTAAGATTGCACTATAAAGGACCCTTAAACTTTGCACTTTATCATTATATCCCAGAGGAAACAGAACTTAGCAAATGGACTCTCTCAAAGATGAATCTATGCTATTCATTTAACCAATTAGTGGAGGAGCGTCAAAATCAAGTTTTTGACATTGCCAGATGCTTGTACCAGAGAAATATGTAATATAGAGATTACAATTCCTTGTGTACTAATTATACAACAGTTCAATAGTTGTGGTAATAATCAGAATGAACTTTTGAAAGCTAATACTCCCTCCGGTCCGTAATATAAGAGCTCAAAATTTGAATGGTTTCGGTTCAAAATATAAGAGCTCATCTCAAATTATCTCCTCATTTAATGCATTTTTTCCTACTTTAACCCTAACTCTCTTTCATATTTATTAATGTTTATTTATTTCTCTCTCTTAAAAGTATCATAATAAATATGGACAATATTGAAAAACAAACATTAACTCCAGACACCCAACGAACTTTTACATATTTTCTTACGAAACATTTTTTTGGTGGCTGACTCTTATATTACAGACTTGAGGGAGTATGGTGCCGGTGTGAAATTACCTGGATAATTTTTTACGGTAGTGGACAAATAAATGAAGAAAATAAATCAATGAATGGGAAGAGAAACTGAAGACCTAAATCAATGTATGAGAGTAGTTAGAATTCTGAAGTTTTTGGTCTGCCTAAAGGATGCCGAGTTACCATGTCACAAATATGAAAGTCAACTAATTTTGGTTTGCGTAAAGGATTTTAATTTATTTAACTAATACCATTGATTTTGTTATATTAAGTAAATACTTCTTATATTTATAAAAGCGGGAGTATTATTTTAATTGTAAATGGAGTTTGTTTAAAGCTCAATAACGATGGCCAGGTTACACCAGGTTGATTACCTTGACGACTGGACCAACCAAATTGCAAGGTGATCGAATTTCTTTTTTCTCAATCAAGCCGGTTGACTGATTTCAAACCATGCTTCTTTACTCCTTCCAATCCTAAATAGAATATCACTTTGATTTTCTTGTGTAGAAATTAAAGAAGTAAATTAGATTATTAAACTTTGACATATGTCACATGTAATTAGATTAAAGTAATTAGATTAAAGGTATATAGTTATTTGTAGAACAAATTTTCTTAAGGAAAAAAAGATAAATATATACATTTTAAAATGATTATTTTGCATAGTAACCTCTTTAAAAAAAGTCAAAATAGTCTTATAATTAAGAAAACTGGGAGTGGATGGTTGTTTATGATTACTTAATGCAATGTTAGCCATCTTATTAGAGTCAAGATTAATGAAGATATAGATTCTCTTTCTCGATGTGGCAATTATTCTATTTTTAGCCGTAGCACCCTCATTTAAGTTATCTCATTTGCCAAATAAACAATAGCAACGAGTTAACGTAGGAACAAAATATCAAATGAATAGGAATTCCCATATTCTTCTCAAAATGGCAAATCCATCAAACACCCTACTACCATGACATGATCACGACCATCAGACAGAAGGGTACAACCTTGAAGTTCACCGTCGTCTCTCGCCTGCCGCCGCTGGCGAACCAAATTTTGCTTTTCTTTTTTCTCTCCTCCTAGCCATTAGCCACCATATTATACAATTCAATAATCTCAATCAAATATATATTTAGTCTACCATGGCTAGATCATATCATCTTCATTTATTATATCTTTTGGCCGTGGTGGGCATGTTGTCTTCGTTTGCTGAGGCGTTCAGGTTTGATCTTCCACCAGGTCGGACCAAGTGCATCACTGAAGACATGACCACAAATTCTCTAACCGTCGGAAAATACCATGTTGTCCCTTCCAACCCGGATCTTCCTCTTCCTGATAACCATCGTATGAATGTTCGTGTACGTATCACACATGCACACAAAATAAATCACAATTATATTTCTTACGTGTGTGTTAAGAAACGTAGTTAAATGAGTCATTCTTCAATCAGGATCTATTTAATCTTTTTTTAAAAAAGAAACAAATATGCTAAGAAATCAAAATATGTAACTTATGAATTGATTTCAGTGAATTTTGTCTCTAAAGTAATTTATTCGATCCATAAGCTAGCATATAATAATACACAAAATATGTCATATTATGATTATATGCCTCATTTTGCCTCTTTAATGTTCCAAAAAAAAAACATTAACTTAGTCTATTCATAGAAATAGAGGAACAAGTATCTCGCCTAAAGTATGACAATCCAATCAATATAAGCAATCTTTGTATTTTTGTGGAAAATAACTATTTAAGGATACCCAAATGCCAGATGAAATTCAGTTTTTGTAAGAAGTCCTACTACAGTAGATGAAATAAGAGACGGTTGAATTTTAAAATCATTTAACTAGCTGAATAACAAGACTAACTAGTTGGTAGCGGCACTAACTACTCAAAATAGATTTTGAAATTTAATCGTCATTTATCTGAGATTTCCCCTAACAAGAAGAAATATCTTACTCACTTCAGTTCTTATTATAAAAGTACGTTGACTTTTGGAAAAAAAAGTTAAAGATGCAAAACGCACTACTCTACTTTGTTTATATTTTTTTCCCTTCAAAACTAATCTATTTCACATATAAACTATCCTATAATTGAATTACAAATCACATTTATGAAAATTTAATCATCTAATTTATTGCTTTGATTATAAAAAAAGTCAATTGACTCATATAATTAGTACCAAAGGTAGTATATAATGGTATCACCATATCCTTAGGGCTTAAGATTTGAGGTAGTATATAATTAATTGTTTCATCTTTCATTCATTCTCACACCTTGTAAAAGCCAATCCCTCCGACTATGGTTGCCCTAATATCTCACTAATTATATAATTGTCTTTAACTATTAAAACACTTATTTTTTGCTCGTACATTAGGAAAATAGTAGTAGTAATATTTTTCTTATTATATTTTACAGGGGAATAACTACAATTAATGTTGATGATGGTGTTTGCTTATTTATTGAAAAGGTAACATCAAGGTTTGGGGATCACTATCATGCAGCGGATCATGTGATGTCAGGAGAATTTGCGTTCATGGGAAAGGATGCTGGAGATTACATGACTTGTTTCTGGACAAGTATTGTTCAATCAAACTTAACCGTTGATTTCGAATGGAAAATTGGTGTGGCCACCAAGAGTTGGTCTCAAGTTGTTAAGAAAGGTCAAATTGATGTGAGTCTCTTCCCTCTGTTTTTTTAAAAACTATAAACCTAATAACATTAGATTAAGGAAACTAGTTTAATTAATTAATAAGACATAAATTTACACTTTAATCATTTTCTTTCAGTCCCTCAATATATCTCATATTTTAACATTGTTGATGGAGTATTCAATGGTTAAATTAGGAAAAGATTGACAAATACAAGAAATAAATTCTACATTTAACATCAAAATTAACTCTCTGATTAAGTCACACATCAAAGACTAAAAGAGTATAATACTTCTATTTTCATCCAAATCTAGCGATGTTTTACTTGTTACAATTTTGTATGTTTTGATTGCTTTGATAGTACTCCATTCATGCTGAATATAAAAACTATGGAAGAGTTTATTTTAGTCTAAGTGTAATATTTTAATATACTTTGAATATACTCTTTTAACATTTACTCCACATGCTAAAAGAATTTAATTTCAAATGAGTAATTTCCTACACAAATTATTACAAGTTTATTTTTGAAAAACCAACCTCTGTTCTTACAAACAAGTGACTTAACTAATTTTAATTACGATCAATCCTCACATATGTTATAATTAATTTGTGTTTTCACCCTCTTTACCATGAAAAATCAACTATTTTGCTGATATATTTAGGATTGCAGGTTCTCTTAAGAAAAAACAACTATTGATTCCAACTTGCTTGACATCATTCTCAATGGGTGGATAAATACATCAATCCTCACATATTATAATTAATTTGAGTGTTCATAATGAACTATTTTGCTGATATATTTGAAATTAGAGGGGTTTGTTAAAAAAAAACCATTGATTCCAAGTTGCTTGATATCATTATCATACACGATTCATCATTTTAAATAACTTTATTATGTGGTTTTAATTCTTAGATATTTTTATTATTTAGTTCTTTTACTATTTTTTTGTCATCCATAAATGTGTGCCAGTCATTGGAGATGGAGCTATTGAAGATGCACGACACTGTTTCTTCCATTCGTAACGAGATGAATTATCTCCGTTCAAGGTAAGCTTACGTCTGTTAAAGAATTTGTTTTTTACCAGAACGTGTTTAATGATTACATATAAGTTACAACCATTCAACATTTTAAAAAAATAAGCTTACGAGTATTTTGTAAATATATTTTGTGTGACCATGCATATGAATTTCCTTTCAATCTGATTCTCGATATCATGATATCCCAAGCACGTTGATTATTTTTTTCATATTCAAAGCTAAAGGTTACAACTTATAACAGTTGTGGACTTATTGTAATACGCCATAAAATATTATGAGTTTTCTATTATGTTAATTAATGTAGATAATTTTAAAAACTATTTATCCAGCTCAATATTACCCACATTCAATCAAGTATTGATGAGTCCGAATGAGAATAGTTTTCTCAATATAATTAATTCTAATCCCAAAGGTTTATTGCGGTGAGGCACAGTGCATAATACTCCCTCCGGTCCTAAATACAAGACCTAGTTGACTTTTTTGGAGAATCCTAATAAAGTAAAATAAGTCACTTGTAAATTGATTCACCTAATTTTTTCCCTTAAACTAGTTTATCTACCCTATGAACTAATAGGTAATCTAAAAAATATCAAATATGTCATAGTTAACTAATCTATTTTGCTTCCTTAAATTCTATAAAGAAATTCAACTAGGTCTTATATTTAGACCGGAGGGAGTAATATATTTTCATTGTTGAACAAACATCTTGCACTCATAAAAGCATACATTCTTTTTTTTTTTAACTGAAATAAAAGCATACATTCATGTTAACTCGTTATTCACGAGCATTGTTTGACTTTGACAAGTTTTCATTTGCAATCTTGTTTTGCTTCAGAGAAAAGGAAATGCAAGATCTAAACCTATCGACTAACGATCAAATGTTGTGGTTCAGTTCGATTTCAATTCTTGTCTGCTTATCAGTAGTGGGATTGCAACTTTGGCACTTGAAGACCTACTTTGAGAGAAAGAAAATCCTATAAATTATTTATGAGACAATTTTTTCTCTCATTTTTAACAAGAAAGCTTTTGTAGATTATGTAGCAGCCAGCACCATTATTGCTCTATAGACCATAGTGAATTTGGAAGTGAACTTTCTTTTTCTTTTTGGTCATAATATTTCAAATCACCTTTTGATGACATCCCCATGGATATTGCTGCAACTTACATCTTACATTTTTGTTAACTCAAACTAGGAATTTCAAATGCAAAGTTAAACTTTTGAATCTAAATGATCAATGAAAATCAAACATAAAGACGAAATACATGAACTTCAATGTCCAAATAAAATTGGGAAATTGAGAAGTCCCCTATTGAAAATTTTATTGATAATAAATTGATAATTTTTTACACACAAGCACCCAACAAATTTTGTACACAGAGTATAGGCATTTTGATTTACATCTTTCTCACCAATAAACTTTATAAACGGGATTTTCCCCAATTTACTCAATAATATTTATATAAGATCTTCCCTTCCATTTTTCAATTTCTTTTAGGAGATGAAAATATCAGTCCTAAGAAATTATTCTAGATAGCGAAATTGACAATCATTTTAAATCAAGGAAAAAAATTCCTAAGTGGTATATATATAGAATCCATAAATAAAGGATATCATCCTTTAAAACAAAAGGCAGGGCACTAAAGAGTCAATGGCACCCTTATTATCAAGTTTCCTTAGTCTGTTCAAAACATAATTATATATAGCACCCAATCAACAACTCGCATACTTTACTTAAATTGAATTCCTCAATAGATTTGACACAATAAATAAGAAAAAAATGTAAAATATACACTGGAAATAAGTCATAAACAATACCTGTTCTGCTCACCAGAATTTATACAATTGAAACAATTTATAAGCACTGCCTTTCCCGGCTTTACTGTAGAGAGTAGTGATGACTAATGACTAATAAATCACCTGTATGTGCATTTCTGAACATTTCAAGAGAACAAATGCCAGTGATGATCGGCAGGTAAATTTTCCTTGACCTTCTCAAGCCGTTTGAGGATCTCCAAGAATGAAGGCCTTGTATTCATATCAGCACTCCAACACTCCTCAATTAATCTAAGGAAAAGCAAGGTGTCTGTCAGCTAAATAGCTCAATTCTCATGCCAATACTTTATTTAAGGTTGGAAATAAACAGTTTCAGGTATGATACAATCTTGGTTATTGCATTAAGAGGAACCAGATACAAAACAATATGAAAATGAGCAAATGTTGTAAGCATCTTCTTTATCCAAAACACATTGGCAAGTACTAATAAATGAGTATGTTATGTTGGCAAACTTCAGGTATTAACACTATTGTAGTCAGGAAGGAAATATAGCCTCATTTCCTTACACATGATTTAACCCCAAAAAATGAGTCTCTCTTGCCCTTTTGTGTGTAGAATGAAAATGAATGAAATCAAAGATGAAAGTGATTTAAAAGTTAAGGTAAAATCCTTACGTGCTTAAATAATACAACAATGATATCGAAATTGTTAAATACAAAAGCTATATAGAAATTATAACAATGCAAGAAAATGAAAGGTAGGAACAGTTACCAAATAGGCATGAAGAGGCAGAGAATATGAAATAAAAAAAATTGTTTAATAGACACATTTCAAAAATGACTCACTGTCGCAATTCAGGGGTAAAACCCTTTCCACGTATAGTTGGTCTATGTCCTTCTGCCACATGTTTGGCTGCATCATAAGGTTCATAACTTGCAAAAGGTGGTTCCCCTTCAAGCATCTACTCCAGGTTAAAGTAAATGACTCAGAAAAAAATTGTATCATTATAAACATCTATCCCACAAGAAAGAAATATTACCTCATACAGAATCATAGCAAATGAGAACACATCGACCTTTTTATCGTATCTCCGGTGTTTAAAAACTTCAGGAGCCATATAGCGGTCTGTTTTCCCAAAACATAAGAAAATCAGAATCAATTGTAAATGTAAATTAATACTCCCTTTGGTACTAAATATCAGACCTATTTACCTTTTTAACCATATGAATAATTTACCTAATTTAATCAGATTAAGGATGGAGTTAAGGTGATTGATATGATATGTACTTTATAAAACACCATAATCATCTTCCTTGATTCCCAAATAATCTCTTAGAGCTTGTTTGGTTGTAGGAAAGTTTGGTAAAGAATTAGAAATGGAAAGGGTAAGATGGAAAGTAGGGGTAATGATGAGAGAGTAAAGTTTGTGGGCCCCACGATAAGTGTGAGATGGAGAGAGAAAATTTGTGGGCCCGGGATATATGTAAATGACCATATTACCCCTTAACTTTTCAATTATTTACTATCCACTTTCTTGGGTTTCTTGCAACCAAACAAACCCTTAATCATTGTCGATGGAGTAAACAGGTAAAATTTGGGGAAATATTGATAAAAATCAGAAAAAGGTCAAATATTTAGGACCAAGAGCAACTCCAAATAAGTCATATGTTTAAGACCGAAGGGAATACTATTTTTTCATGTAACTTCTAAAAATACTCACAGCTTCCAGTTTCACCAGTCATCTTGTAAACATCATGAGAATTCTTGACCTTGATAAGCTTACTCAGTCCAAAATCTCCAACTTTCAAATGATCAGCATTAGAATTGACTAAAAGAACGTTCCTGAAATTTTATGACATAGCTTCAATGTTTAATATAAAGATTTTGTAAATTTCAGATATATTTTCTACTCTTCTTGACAACAAAGTTTTGTCATTCTGGGATAGCTAGATGAGCAAAATGCATGTCAATTTCATGTAAATAAACGCCTTCACATATGGTTGTGTGAGCTCATTATGTCGTCACCCATATTTTGAGACACAATTTCTTAGATTAGATACAGATAATAAACTTGCCTTGGCTTAAGGTCACGATGAATGATGACATCTGGTTCATTGTGGAGATAGGCCATTCCTCTACAACCAATATTTACAACACTGAGATTAGCATAGAATTTAAATCAAACTGAAGCCGTATGGTTATAATGGCTTCTATTATATAGTTATAATTTTGCCAGAAGAAATAGAATGCTTTGTGCAATATCCCCATATTAACAAGATTTTTGTCCCAAACACAAGGCATCAACTAACAAACTTTTGTCCAAAATACAACGCACCAACAACCACATTAATTGCTTTTATTTTTCACTTTACCCTTGTCATTTATGGTGGTTCAATTGAAAATGAGAAGTCATATCATTCAATGGAGGGTGAACCTGGAAAAAGTGCCCAATTTAGCCTGTATTTGATGTCCCAAATACCATTCCTTCATTTGTGAGAATAGATAGTTGATGTCATTCAATGTGGACTAAAAGGAGTATAATTGAATTTTTGAGCAATTATAACACAATATTTTGAGCATGTTCAATTAATTCTTGGTATACATAAAAGCGAATGTAGGATAGATATATATAGATACATATGTATACATATACACAAACATAAAAAATAAGAAGGGACATAACATTAAAATGGGGGCAAGCTAAGGCACTTTAGGGAATCATTAATAAAAGCTCAAAAAGAAATATTCATAGTGGTGATATAAAAGGATGATGCATGTTAGAGTGGTTTAAGGAACTAGAATATGCAATTAGATATAATTCTAGAATAATATGTGAAAATAAACTCCCCCTATATTGAACTTTATGTCTATTCTATACTATAGTTGGTCCCAAACCTAGGTAAAGGAGGAGCGTTGTGTTAGGCTTTGATAGTCAATGTAAAAAAATTGTCAAATCTCATGAACATGGACATACATAAATATTGTGTTAATGATATTATATGGTAGTGAATATTGGGCTGTGAAGGGACAACATGAACATAAAATTGGGGTAGCTGAAATGGGAATGTTGAGATGGATGTGTGGTTATACAAGAAAGGATAAAATTTGGAATGACCATATAGGAGAACAACTTGGAATGGCTCCCATTATTGAGAAAATGGTAGAAAATCGTTTGAGGTGGTTTGGACATGTCTAAAGAAGGCCAATAGATGCGCCGATGAGGAGAGTAGACCAAACAACTTGAAGTCCAATTAAAAGAGAAAGAGGGAGACCAAGACGAACGCGGAACTTATCGAACGTGACCTATTTGTGAATAATATACCCAAAGAATTGGTTGTCAATAGAGCACAATTGTGTCGTATGATCCATGTAGTCAACCCCACGTAGTGGGATAAGGTTTTGTTGTTGAAAATGTGCAAATAATCATAATAGATACACGGGTAATTGGTGTCATACATGGATGCACAAAAGACAACAAATAGAAAGGACAATGGAGGTACATGAAATCTTGACTATTTTAAATAAGGAATGTTAGGAAACTGAGTCAGAAACGGAAAAGGTGATTGAGTCAAGCTGATACAATAATGTGTTGCCTCTTGGTTTTAGTTAGAATGATTTATAGAATTCATAAATACCTGCAGACCTATTCCTATAATGCTAGAACTGTTTGGAAAAGAGTGAAGATGATACAATAATTGTGGAAAGGATTTTTGCAGTGTTCACCAGATAGCTCAGGACAGTCCTTTGACAGATACACAAAAATTCTAACCAGCCGTTTTGTATAACTTGTCTCTTGTTTTCCACTTTTATTTTTATAAGTTATCATGATGGACAAGTGCCCATATTACATCCTCCGTTTTTTAAAATTTCCCAGACCTTTATATCAAGAAATGTTTTCCCAATACCTGGCAATATCCAAAGCAAAATTGACAGCTGTTAAAGGACTAAGTGTGCCTTTATCCTTGAGATGCTGATGAAGATCACCCTGCAAAATGCACAACCCTTTCCAAGCATAAGTTCATTGTACAGAAGCTAGGTGCTTCTTAACTCAAAACTGATACATGCATTCACATACCCCTCTTAGAAACTCAGTAATTAACAAAAGAGGCTTTTTATCAGTTACAGCTCCAAGAAACTGGACTATATTAGGGTGTCGAACCTTCACTAGCAAATTGACCTCATGCCTGAAGTCCTGACTGAAACGAAAATTAAATCCACCGAAAAGAGAGGATGAGTAATTGCCACACATGACATCACAGAAAATTTAGAACACAGGTAAACAGTTTGTAGCTGCAAAAGTATCAGACTAATAACAGTATGTCTCTATCTCCCACATGGCAAAATGGATGAAGAAAAGTTAACCTAGGAATAACTACAATTAGTAAAAAGCTGATTATTACTTAGGTCTTTAAATGGATCTTCATTAACTTCTTAAAAAGCAAGAAGAATAAATCTTACATCACCAATCTATCATCTGAGAGAGATGGAAGAATGCGTTTGACAGCAACAGGGGTTCCACGCCAATGTGCTTTCAAAATTTCACCAAAAGATCCCTGCAGAAAACATACAGAACTAATAATACCATACTTCATCTGCAAATTTTCAACAAAGGCTTACATTGAAAATGCAAGAGGGGAAATAAAGCTGCTGTGGCAAATGTAAAAGGGTGAGAGCAACAAACACTTGAAAAATACTAATGGCCACAGTTTCTTATATCAATCATAGATAATCTTCAAAATTAAATCACCACCAATTGATGATCATCATATAATGAAAAATCAATAGAAACAAAACCCAAAATTGTAGGTCAAATAAAAAATAGCCAAAATTAAAATCATGAGACCAAGTTTGTTTGCAAAAGCTATAACATGCAACTTTAGCTCCTAAAGAATAATATGGGTTGATATATTAGAAATAGTATATATATTAAGAAACACAAGAAACCAAAACTCATAAATGGCTTTGCTTTTCCCATTGTTTCATCAATCATTAATGATCTTCAACACTGAATTATTTTCATTCGTTGATCACCACACAAGGAAAAATCAATAGAAAGACAACCAAAATATTGGTTTGAATGGCCAAAATTAAAACGCAAGACAAAATTTTGCTACATTAAACAGCAAGCATGTTAAGAAACACAAGAAAACCCAACCTCTACTGCAATCAAACTGTTAGAAAATGCAGTATACACAGACAAAACTTCGCTATCGGTCAGCTTACTCCTGACACAGTTCAATGTCAGAGAATATAGAATCTATAAATGATACCTTTCCAATGCGAACTGAATTTGTGAAGTCCAGCTCAGAAGGGTCTATTTCCCAATCACACTTGTTAGGCAGTGGAGGAGCAACAGGCTTTGGTTCAAAGTGACTCCCATTTTGACCCTGTATAATCAGTGATTAAAATAAGACCCACAAAGTCATAAATAAAAGCAGCCAATCCATCAATAGAAGAAGGCTGAGTTAGGCAACAGAGAAAAGGAAAATTCTTAAAGACATACTATCAAGGCAACTGAGTTGGCCCCTTTTTATTGCTCATTACACAATCTGTTAATGATCCCCTTCTCAAATAAAATCTGTTCTTCTCTCATATTTATATGGATAGTAAGAAGGAGGATTCAAACCAAGAAAACTTGGGATTTAAAGCAATCAATTCTGAATATACAAAGTGCAGAATAGGAAAAAGAGGCTTATACCCATCAAAATACTTGCCCATGAAAAAAAAAAGAATTGTAAAAGACAAAAGGATACTCCCTTTGTTCCTAAATATAAGACCACTTTTAAATTTCAATTAGTTAACTAAATATAATCTCACTTTCTAATTACTTTCTAATTGTTCCCAACTTTTACCCAAATTAACCCTAACAATGCTTATCAACAATAAACAAAAAAGAGAGGGAGAGTGTGGATAAAGGTATATCGTAAGAATAATTTGGTAATATCATGTGTTAATAACAAACTTAACCAACATCCGTAATCTAATCAAATTAGGGAAAAAGATCTTATATTTAGGAACGAAGGGGTAACAAAATAAATGGGCACCAACCAACAGCCCCTAACTATAAGTTTTAAAGGGTATTTGAGAGCATAAAAGAAAAGTGCATTGCAAAAGACACCATGCTAGTAAATAATAACACACAAAGTAGGACAAGCAAAGCAAAAGGAAAAAAGGAAAGAGGAAAAGACAATATAGGGTCCCTTTTGTTCAAAGAGTAATGTGAACTTACATAAGACAAACCTCCATGAGATTTCAAAAGCTCCACCATGGCAGGCTTATCAGCGCCTTCTGCATCAGCTAGAGGCTGTAGAGAAGAAACTTCAAGCTTTAGACATTCATAAAATTAATAAACCTTACTTATCCAAAAACAAGAAAGTTCCGTGTCCAAACTACTCCCTCCATCCCTAAATATTGACCCTTTTGCAGAACCCTGATAAAACTAAATAACTTGCTTATTAATTGATTCTTCTAATTTTTATATATCAAGAAGCGAAGAGCTGGCTTGCTTCAATGGTATGCTCGCTTGCCAAAATGCCTGAGGTCGCGGGTGTAAATTAGCCTCTTTTGCATAGGCAGGGGTAAGGTTGTCTAGTATATGTCCTTCCCCAGCAACCTCACCAACCAAGTGGAGACTAAAAATGGGTTGACCCTTTTTTATACTCACTTCTTTCCTAAATATAAGATCACTTTCAAATTTCAATTTGTTCCTAAATATAAGATCATTTTCTAATTTTTCACAACTTTTTCTCAAATGACCCTAATAATGTTTATCAATAATAACAAGTGAGAGTGAGGATAAATATATATAGCTAGGATAAATTGGTAAGCTCATGTGTTCATAACTAACTTAATAACTAACATCCTTAATCTAATCAAATTAGGGAGAGTAATCTTATCTTTAGAAACGGAGGTAGTATATTAAGAAGCAATTAGTGCATAATATGTATGACCTTATTCTCCTTACACCACTTCAACAAATGGGTATCCTAAATCCTTTACCACTACACAAAATACAAAATGCTCAATCATTTAGCTACAGTAATTTCTTTCTTTTATAAGATGAGAAATGAAATGTTATTACTACCTCCGGTCCTAAATATAAGACCTAATTGACTTTTTTTAGAGAGGTTAAGGTTGCGAAATAGGCTATTAAATCATGACATATTTGACATATTTTTAGATTATACATTAGTTTATATGTAAAATAAGAAAAAATTAGGCAAATCAATTTATAATTAACTTATTTTGCTTTTTTATAGGGTTTTCTAAAAAGTGAATTAGGTGTTATATTTAGGAGCGGAGGGAGTAGTACTATGAAAGACATAAGAAGATACAGTGTTTCGCCAGCGATCCTGGGCGTTGACATCGGCGCCATACTGAAGCAAGCAGGTGGCAACATTGAGCCAGCCGTGAAGAGAAGCGACATGAAGAGGGGTACGATTGTCATAATCTCTGGCGTTCACCAGCGTGGGGTCCTCCTCCAGAAGCTTCCGAACCGAAGCGGCGTCGTTTTGGTGGGCGTGCCATAGGATCAGCGACGTCTTGCTCACTCTCGCCTTCTCCTTCTCCAATGCCCCCGATGATGATGCTGATGCTCCGCCGCCAGAAGAATCGGAGCTCATGCTTACTTTCTTTCTTCTCTCCTTTGTTTGATTATCGCAGGAATCCACCCGCAAGTGGGGAGACTAGGTTGTTTTTTTCAACTCCATCAGCTAATCACAACATCATGCTACAATTTCTTTAAATTTATGCTAAATTTGTTATTTTCTCCAATTGAGTAATTCACCCTTAATTATTAAATGATACTCCCTCCGTTCCTAAATATAAGATCACTTTGGTTAATTTGGGGAGATTAAGAAAGACAATAAAATTATTGATCTTCCCAAAATCCCCTCAATTACTTAACTTTAGAAGGAGGAGGGGTTTTCAATGAAAAGAGGGAGTATAAGGGTAGTTTGGATAAAACTTGAGATAAAATAGGAAGTGATCTTATATTTAGGAACTTATCCACTTCCCCAAAGTGATCTTATATTTAGGAACGGAGGGAGTACTCAGTTTCTCTAATTTGAGTAGATTAAAGAAGTTAGTTAAGTTAGTTATTTATACATAATATTACCAATTTATTCCAACTATATGTATTTATTCTCACTATCCCTCTTTTTCAAGTCATTATAGATATGCATTGTAGGGTTAATTTAGAAAAATGTTGGGAAAAATTTAAAAGTGATCTTATAATAGGAAAAAGTTGAATCTCTAAAGTGATACTATATTTAGGAAGGGGGGAGTATGTTTCACATTTTCAATTTTTAATCTCCATTAATGACGGGGATAAAGTGAGAAAAGAATATTTAATGCGGCAGTTGGTGCCTTATACTCCCTCTGTTCCTAAATATAAGATCACTTTGGGGAAGTGGATAAGTTCCTAAATATAAGATCACTTCCTATTTTATCTCAAGTTTTACCCAAACTACCCTTATACTCTCTCTTTTCATTGAAAACCCCTCCTCCTTTTAAAGTTAAGTAATTGAGGGGATTTTGGGACGATCATGTAATTTTATTGTCTTCCTTAATCTCCCCAAATTAACCAAAGTGATCTTATATTTAGGAACGGAGGGAGTATTAAGGATCAAACATTGTAGGTAGTTGGTGTCTCATAATAAGGGAGGAAGTATGTTTTAAATTATTTTTGTGTCTCAATATTTTTTTTAAAATAGAGCACAATGGCAAAAAGTGCACTGAATAATTTATTTATATTTATATACGCCAGTATGTGTTTTATTTTTAAACTATTTAATTGCCAACGTTGTGCGTGAAGCATTTGGACGGCAACAAACTGACGTAGGCGCCGATGAAGCTGTTGAAGGACCAATCGCGGAGTACTTATGCACTGAGGTGACTAAAGATTTCTTTGAGCTCATGACAGAAAGCGACAAACCGTTGCACCCAAGTATAAATATTGTATACTTCTCGTAAATTTAACTTGTTTTCAATGTAATGTGTCATCTTATACTATAGCGTTTATTACATTTCTGCAACATGTTTTCATAGGGAATGAAATATACTTTAAACTGTCCTTTTTGACGAAATTATATAGTATGAAGTGTAAATGTGGCGTCTCCGATGCGATCATCTCAGACATGATTGATCTAATCTTAGACGCCTTCTACAATATTGAAGCGCAAATCTCGTCTTCATTCTACGAGGTGAAGAAGACAATCACTAAGATGGGGCTGCATTACACTAAAATTGATGTCTGTCTGTATGATTATATGTTGTTTTGGGGCCCTGACGTTGCACTCGATAAATGCAAACGATGTGGCATTGATCGATACAAGGTGGAGGGTCGGGGTATAAGGCGAAGAGACGGGTCGTTAAGAGCATGAGATATTTCTCACTTCGTCCAAGGATGCAGATATTATTCATGTCCCCAAAAATGGCTGAGCAAATGAGGTGGCACGCGACAGTCACTAACTCAAACGGCAAGATGAGACATCCCCCGGACAATGATGCATGGAAAGCTTTTGATGGAGAATTCCCTGATTTTGCCTCTGACCCCAGAAATATCAGGCTAGGTCTCGCTTCTAATTGTTTCAACCTCATTCAGCACTTTCAACCAATCGTACAACGTCTGGTCACTTGTGTTGATACCATATAACCTCCCCCTTAGCTGTGTATGAAATCAACCTCGTTCATTCTCTCGACAATTATTCCGAGTCGACATCTCCTGGAAATGACAAAGATTTGTACCTTTAGCTACTGATTCATGAGCTGAACGAGTTTTGGACAAATGGAGTCGAGACGTTTGACAGCCGAAACTAAGACGCTATTCAAGCTGTGTGCCGGTGTGATGTGGACTGTTAGTGATTTCCCCAAACTCGGCAAGTTGTCCGGCTGGAATACTTATACAGCGATGACATGTCCCTTCTGCAACTTCGACTAGGAACCACGTAGGTTACCGCATGCAGAAAGTCATGTTCCATGGGATATCGATGGTTCCTTCCACACAATCATGAGTTTAGGCGACAGAAGAAAAATTCGACTGTACACGGGAAAACAGAGATTCCCCTCAATAGGTGTATGTGTTTGAGATATTTGAACAGGTTTGTGTTGTTAAAGGGTCATCTTGGGGCGAGGAAAGATCTACAAGTCATGGGAATACGTCAAGACGCATGGCTGAACGAGAATGATAAGTTTTCCTCGGCTAGGTTTGCTATGACAAAAAAGAACAAGAAAGTGTTTCTCCGCACGCTCCAGGATATTAGGGTTCGTGACAGATATTCAAGTAATATCTCGAGTTGCGTGGACATGAATTTGAGAGAGCCCAAGATTTCCGGTTTGAAAAGTCATGACTATCATGTCTTTCTCCAGCAGTTCCTTCTCCTAGCTGTGAAACACACCCTACCCATAGAAGTGTCTATGGTCTTGGTCAACCTCAGTTTCATACTTAGGCAGTTGTGTGCAAAGGTTTTGGACAGACAAGAGCTCGATGAGCTACAGACCAAAGCTGTTATGACCCTCTATCACATGGAGATGATATTACCCCCTTCAGTTTTCACTTACAGGTTCATCTGATTGTCCACCTCGTTGACGAAGCAAGGATGGGTGGATTGGTTCACTATCGTTGGATGTATCCCATAGAAAGGTAGGGTAATTACCTTTTTCGTTACATCCATATATAGTAAAAAATTTTCACACTCTAAAATATGTTATTTTCGAAACACAGGTACTAGGGGAAAATGAAGTCATTTGTTAATAACAGAGCTGCGTCAGAGGGTTGCATTGCACAGTGTTACTTTGGAGACATGATTGTTACATTTTGAACGATATTATGGTCAAGACATAGTTGTCTTGAGCGCGTCACGAGTAATATAAATACATACATATATGTATATATGTGTGTATATATAATATATTCCGCCGCCACGAGTAATATATACATAGACACACACATACGTGGCAGCGGATGTTTTTCCGCCGCCATGGGGTTTTAAAAAAATTGAAATTTTATAGATTTAGTTGCGTATATTTTTAACGCCGCTATGTGTTCTTACAATATAAAAGAGCATATGGGTAAGGTGTTAGTTCGTTGCACCTCTATTCACTAAATTTGCTTCTTCTTCATTCTGATCTATATTGGTTTCGATGTTGGATAAATCGTGGATCACCTTACCTCGTTCCGCGCCCGAATACATTTTGGGTCTCAATTACTGTTTATATTTTGCATTCATGCGGTCTGGTGTTAAATCACTGTCTACAGAAGTTGTTCCCCATATATTATGTAAGATGAACGTTTCATGGCGAAGGGGAGAATTACGAGAATGTCGGGGTTTTAGAAGTTTGGTTGAGCTCTCAGGTGGGAATGCATGTCGTCGAAAACAGTCACAACGAGGTAATTCGAGCAAATCCAATGGTGAACAACAATTTGTTGGAAGCTTTCGGTGTTCAAGAAACCATTGATGACGAAGACGAAGATGAGGGAGTCGAAGGACCAATGGCGGAGTACTTAAGAAATGATGACTGAAACCGACAAGCCATTATATCCGAGTATAATTTTGTCTCCTTAAATGTTTTCGATTAATTCATTATCAATGTCGGCTTTAATTTATATCTATGTTTATGAGATACGTGTGGTTCATATAATTTACAGGGAATGAAAGATACTCCAAATTGTCATTCTTGACAAAATTGTATAGTATAAAGTGTAAACGCGGTGCATCTGACGCTCTCATGTCTGACATTATCGATCTGTTGTCAGACACATTTTACAAGATTGGTCTCGAAATCCCTCCTTCATTCTACGAAGCGAAGAAGATAATATCAAAGATGGGGTTAAACTACATCAAAATTGATGCTTGTCGGTTTGATTGTATGTTGTTTTGGGGTAAAGACACATTTCTGGATAAATGCAAACGATGTGGCTGGGATCGCTACAAGGTGGAAGGTCAATGGGGGCATAAACAGAAAAGACGGACCGTTAATGGCGGGAACAAATGAGGTGGCACGCGACCGACGCTAACGTGGATGCAAGATGAGACACCCTAGAGATGGTGACGCGTGGAAATCGTTTGACCAAGACTTCCCTGATTTTGCATATGATCCCAGGAATGTCAGGTTAGGTCTCGCTTCTCATGGTTTCAACCCCTTTGGTGATTGTAATCAAGTGTATAGCATCTGGCCTGTTGTGTTGATACCATATAATCTCCCTCCTTGGATGTGCATGAAACAAAGTTCTTTTATCGTTTCGACCATTATTCCCAGGCCGACATCTCCTGGAAACGATATAGACATGTATCTTCAGCCGTTGATGAAGGAGCTACACGAGTTGTGGATTGACGTCATCGAAACGTTTGACGCCTCTAGTAAGACGCTATTCAGTTTGCGTGCGGCGGTGATGTGGACTGTTAGTGATTTCCCTAGTCTTGACATGTTATCCGGGTGGAACACCTATACGGGGAAGGCATGTCCGTTCTGCAACTTTAACCAAGAACCACGGCGACTGCCACACAGAAAGAAGAATTGTCTCATGAGTCATCGACGGTTTCTTCCACAAGGTTATATTTTCGGGCGGCAGAAGAACAAGTTCGACGGCGCACGGGAAGACAGAGACCCGCCACCACTGATATCTGGATTTGAGATCTTTGTGCAGGTACAAGAAGTTGAATGTGAATTTGGGAAGGAAGCACCGCCGCCTGGTGAAGAAGCCCCCAGCAGCAACAGAGGTCGGGGTAGGAGGTCTCTGGGGTCGATGCCTCGTAGGACGGTGACGGGTAAATCAGGCCCAGCGCCTCAATGGAAGAAGAAAAGCATATTCTTTAAGTTGTCGTACTTGAGGCATAACCATATGCGTCACTGTTTGGATGTGATGCATATTGAAAAAAATGTGGGCGAGAATATTTTGTACACCATTTTGAATGAACTAGGGAAGTCAAAGGATCATCTGGGAGCGAGGAAAGATTTCAAGGAAATGGAAATACGTCAAGAAGCGTGGCTCGACGAGGACGATTGGTTTGTCTTTGCTATGACGAAAAAGAATAAGGAGATATTTCTCACCACGCTCAAAGGTATAAAGGTCCCCGATGGATTTTCAAGTAATATCTCGAGGTGCGTTGACCTGAATAACAGCAAAATCTCCGGCTTGAAAAGTCATGACTATCACGTCGTACTCCAGCAATTTCTTCCTCTAGCTGTCAAACACATGTTGCCCGAAGATGTGTCTATGGTCTTGACCGACCTCAGCTTATTCATATTTAAACAGATTTGTGCAAAGGTGTTGGACAGAGAAGAACTTGATGAACTCCAGAACAAAGTTGTTAAGACTCTCTGTCACATAGAGATAATATTCCCTCTATCCTTCTTCACTTCACAGGTTCATCTTATCATCCACCTTATTCATGAAGCAAAGATGGGTGAGCATGTGTATTATCGTTGGATGTATCTCATTGAGAGGTGACGAGATATCATTTGATTCTATTAAATCGTTATATAATTATAGCAATTGCATGTGACAATTTCTTTTTCCCGATACAGGTACTTAGGGAAAATGAAGTCCTTCGTTAGGAACACAGCTGCGGCAGAGGGTTGCATAGCAGAGTGTTATGCTGGGGACGAGGCTGTTACATTTGTCGGGCGTTATTATGAAGGCACACAAAGTGAGGGCCCTCGACGGGTAGATGATGTCCTAGATTCTGTCCTAACAAGTTCTAACCCACTATTTTCCTTGATCGGCAAGCCAACAGGAGCAAGTGGGATCCATTATCTCAGCCGCACTGAGTGGTTGCAGGCACACAGACATTTTCTCACGAACTGCTCTACCGTGGACTCTTATCACGAGTAAGAATTGTAAGATTACGATATGATATATGTAGATATATTGTTATTCATATAAATGATATGAACATATCGTATCTCTCTATTTCGTTCACAGGGATTTCCGAAGATTAGTAGAGAGACTATCGAGGACGACAGGGAGTCACAGAAGCTATGATTGATAAGTTGGTCCACTGTGGATTATTTGATTGGTTTAGGTTGAGAATGCGCAACGATCCAAATCCACCGCCGTTGTTAATCAATCTCGCAATGGGCCCCCTCGAACATGTACTGAGATACACAGCGTACAATGTCAAAAGCTTCCACTTCCGCACTGTTGCACAGGATGGGCCCCGTTCGACCCAAAATTCGGGTGTGTTTGGGTCATTTGGAACGAGGAGTTATTCCACCTCAAGTGACTCTCAAATGCGCTTAGGAGCGGTTGAATATTGCGGAAAATTAGTGGAAATAATTGTTTTGAATTACAACGGTGAATTTTCCGTTCCCACTTTTCAAGTGCGATTGGGCAGACAATAGGGGAAAACGCGGCAAGAGGTTGGACCCTCTCAAAATCACATCAATAAATTCCTCCCAACTCATCCACACTTGAGAATCGCTTGACGACGAACCGTATATTACAGCTGACGAAGCTCAGCAGGTTTACTATGTTCTCGACCCTACAAGTGAAGATTGGTACATGGTAATGCATGTGAAGCCCCGCGATTTGTACGACATGGGGGATGAAAATTATGTCGCAGCATTAGAGACCACTCAACTTGTTGTACCTATTAATTTTGAATATCTCATTTCACAAGGGGACGAACAGATACCTCAGTTAGGGACGTTGAGGAAGGTGATGAATATGAATGTAATTTAATTTGTTTAGATATTGATAATGTTATGTAAGTCAACTTGTAATGTCAATAGGAATGTAATTTAATTTAAATATAATTTTACATTCCATATAATTTAAATATAATTTAGTTTATATTTAAATACAACAAAATTACACAAATTAAATCTAATTCTACTAATCGTCCGACGATGATGACGATGAAAGGCCTTGGCGTCGGCGTCTGCGGCGCTCGCGTTCTCTCTCCCGCTCCCTCCTGACCTCCGCTAACAAGTCGGCGGCAGCTGACTGGGACTGCTCAGCTCGAAGCTGCATCGCCTCGGCCTCCGCCCTTATGCGAGCTTCTCGCTCAGTCATGGCACGCTCTCGCTCAGCGAGCCTGCACTCCTGCTCCTCAATGGCACGTTGCTGATCCGCGAGCCTGCGCTCCTGCTCCACCATGGCGCGCCGTTGCTCTTGCAGCCTCTCCTCGAGGACCTGAGCCCCTAAAGGTGCGCTCTGCCTCGATCCCGATTCGCCGCCGTGGTTGTACGTGCTCCGGCCAGCGAATTGTGAGGGGCGAGCGAGTTGAGAAGGTGTCGCCCCAAATCCGAGGCCTCTAACACGGCCAGAATGGTCACGCGTCCCTAACTCCTCGCGGAGGACAACTACCTCATCCAAAGGATCGACACTCTCATCCTGAGCCTCCGCTGATGCACGCTCTGCTGCTAGCCGCTCGGCTGCCCGCTCAGCTGCCTTAGTAATCTGAGTAATCGCCTCTGCAGCTCTCTGGGTGACAGGAGTGCCGTCCGAGCGCGAGTAAACCTGTAGGAGGAAGTCTCGATAGACGTTCGTCTCTACCCCTTTCGCGGCGGCATCCTCCTTCTGAGAGCATAGTAAAATGAAATAATTAGTTAATAAAATAATATTATAAATAAATCACATTAAATACAAAAGAGATACAATAATTAAATACGTACCATCTCATCATATAAAACCGCAAAGGGTCTGCTGCCGCCGGTGTGGTGGACATCCTGACAAGCTCGGGCAGCTGCGCCGCGCTGAGATCTAGCCTTCCCCACTTCTCCATACCTCCAATCCACATATCGCCGCCACTCGGCTGGGTCGACGCCGTCAGGAACATCCGCCTGAATCTCTTCTTTCGTCTTTTCACCCCCTCGGTATCTGTCGTTGAAGAACTTGTTCCTCTGCTCCTTCCAGGCGTCGCCGATCTTGGCGATCGCATACTTCTTAAGGTCTTCAGTGACCCAAAAACGAGCCTACAATATAGACATTAAATATATTAAAATATTAATTAAAAATAATATATAAGAATCATAAAAAATAATATTTAAGTAATTCGTTGTATTACCTTAACCGCTTCCCACGCTGCAAGTTTAAGGCTACCAGGTACGAGCCTCCAATCAAGAGGGTCGATCGGGAACCGCCGGGTTTGATTCCCGATGCTGATGCAGAAGTGGTTGAACAGGCAACCTGCGTCCTTGATTGGTTGCCCCGTCCTGGTGAAATAAATCAACTCCACCTTCTCATTTGAAGGCAGACGATGCACCATCTCAACACTCAGTCTCCTCGTGCGGACCACCTCAGCGGTATCTATAATTTTAATAATACGAGAAATGTAATAAATATATAATAAACTAGACATTAAATAGGCTACTACATAACTATATAATAATTAAAGTATATACTAAAAATAATATTTAATTAAATATATAATTAATAAACTATATACTTTATTTAACAATATAATAAATATGTTACGTACTTCTCACGGTCACTAAACGACCACTGCTTGACGACCTCCTCCCTCGTCGCAGCTGTACTGCAGGCTGGACGTGAACATGAGCAGCTCCTCCCCCGCCCTCACCGCCCGTGTGCTCTTCCTCCACTTTCTCATCATCATGCCCATCCTCTTGAGGCTCCTCTGACCTCTCCGCCTCCTCTCCCAGAATTGCCCTCCCATTCGTAGTGTAGTCCATTTGCATCAATGCTTTCATAATATCGTCACCAACGCCACGAGCAGGAACCCTTAAATTGGTGCCGGGAAGCACGATCTCGTCCTCCTGCAGAATCTCCGCACCATGTACAAGTCGAGCATCATCATCATAAATGTTATCAGCAAAAGCACTAGCCAACCTATCTGGCCATTCCTCTTCTTCTAACTCTCAGCGTCGCTGCTCTTCGATTGGACTGACTGCACACTTCCCCCGATCAGTCATGTCAGAAAGGCGAATATATATATCATATATGGAAAGGTACGAATTTTTCTCTTTTGTGGGACCCACATATTTGCTGTTTGCGTGGAAATGAGGAGGCAACGAATGGGTTTATATAGCCGTCTACATTCTAGCGGTTATACGCGTGCTGGCGTATCGTGGCAACATACGCCGCCACGCGTACATTACACGTGTCGGCGTATGCATTATCCACTGGCACGTGTAATAAATATTTTTTTAAATTTTAAAAAAATAGCATTACACGTGGATGCGCCGGTACGTAAAAAAAAAACAAAAAAATATTTGCCGCGTAACGTTGCCACGTATGATGCATAAAAGCCGGTATGCGTTTCGCGCCGGCGGTTTACATGGATCCGTCGGAACAAGTGCGCCGCTACACTCCGTTTCTTTTGTAGTGAAACGCCAGTATGCTATTGCTTAACCGCGTTTTAGCATAAAACACCGGAAAGTGTGCACCATTAAGTAGCGAATTTTTTATAGTGTTAGCAACATCACTTGAATGAGAAAGAAATTTCAGATTTCATAACATTCTCTTCATGCTTAAAACAAATTCACGGAGGAAGTGAGAAGAGTCAAAACTGAAGTAAACAACCCAGAAAATCTAAATAGAACCAGGGAGACCGAAGAAAACAGAATTTCGCCAAACATGTAACATAATTAAACTCTTCCATTCCTTCCTTCTAAACTGAACAGAACAAGTATGAGCAGACAGGAAAAGGATAATTTTCCAACATACAAAGTACAAACCAATATCTCCTATTATCAGAAAACACCTCCCTCTTACTAGACATGGCCGAATTGAACAGGAAAACAAAAAAGAAAACTAAACTATACTTCCTTATCAAAACACACATCGAACATGCAGCTTCATATGCTCCCTCCATTCCTAAATATAACATCACTTTGGTTAATTTAGGGAGATTAAGGAAGACAATAAAATTACATGATTTTCCCAAAATCCCCTCAATTACTTAATTTTGAAAGGAGGGGGGTTTTCAATGAAAAGAGAAAGTATAAGGGTAGTTTGGGCAAAACTTGAGATAAAATAGGAAGTGATCTTATATTTAGGAACTTATCCACTTCCTCAAAGTGATCTTATACTTAGGAACGGAGGGAGTATCTTTTTCCACTTTTCTAAATCATGACTAAATGGATCACACTTAAACAAAATAAGACATTCAGTTCCTTCCAAAACCATTAGGCCAAGACATTAAGAGTGCACAAAAATTGCTATTCACACATGGAACCTTCAAAACAACAAAGAAGCCATCAGGTTATGCATACGGCCACCAAAAGAAAACTGAATCAAAACTCAAATCATTCTTTCATTCTTCAATGACTTGAGAAAAATAAGAATTTAAGTTTGACTAAAACTGGTTGCAAACTTCAAAAATACAAACTGAAAAGGATAATAAGAGAAGAGGCTATATATCTCTTAGTACTCAAACATGCAAGCATAAAAACATACTCTACCACATCATAAACCAAGCAGGGCCATTTCTTAGGTACCCAGATATCAATTTAAGTATCAAAACACTACAACATTAAGATTTAACTTCATTTTGGTTCATTATGTCCCAAAAACCCAAGACCCAAATCGAACCTACTCTCCAAACTCGCCTAATATCAAAGGAAAAATGGTAATATTAGAATAGATAGAGGAAACTGACCGGTTTCTCCGCCTTGGGGCTCAAGTGAAATCTGAGAAATGAAGAGAACGCAAGGGGAGAAGAGAACCAAAGGCTTTCCGGCGTTTGTTATTAGGTTTTGGCGTTTGTTCTATATATATATATATATATTTTTTTTTTATTACAAGTTCTATATATATTATATATATACTATATATACTGTTGGGGGCGGAGGGCTTCCGCCCCAAGAGTATTATTATTATTTTATATGAAATATAATAAAATACTCTCTCCGGTCCTAAATATAAGATCTAATTGACTTTTCTAGAAAACCCTCTAAAAAAGCAAAATAAGTTAATTATAAATTGATTTATCTAATTTTTTTTTCTTAGATTAGTTTATTTTACCTATAAACTAATGTATAATCTAAAAATATATCAAATATGTCATGATTTAATAGTCTATTTCGCAATCTTAACCTCTCCAAAAAAAAGTCAATTAGGCCTTATATTTAGGACCGAAAATAATATTATATATAGGGCGGAAAGCCCCCAAGAGTATTATTATTATTTTATTTAAAATGTAGTAAATATAATATATATATATATATATATATATATATATATATATATATATATTAATTAGGGTTAACATAACTTTTAGTCTTTCACTCAATTTTGCTTTTAGTCCCTCAAGTTTAAAAATTGTGTTTTTGGCCCTCAAGTTTGTGCTGTTAATAGAGTTAGTCCTCCAACTTTGAAAAGACCTGAAAATGCACTTAACACTATTAAATTGTCCTACGTGGCAGTAACCCTTCACTTATAATGATGTTGTGGCACCTCATTTTGGATGTGACTGGATATATATTTAATAATAAATTAATAAAATAAAAAATAAAACCCCAAAACTCAAGTCATCATTCATCCTCATCCCTTTGGCCGCGACACCTTTCAACCACACCACCATAAAACCATCTCCTCAAGACCTCTTCTTTCGTAAAGCTTACAGCTTTTTTCCTTTTCTCTCTATATCTCATCTTTATTTTTCCACCAAAATAATGAAATATAAATAGGGAGAGCCATATAACAATATATAGCAGAGGAATTCCAAAAAAAATTATCAAAATTTATTTCAGAGCAAAGAACCTGATCACCCGAGAAATATTCAACAAAGAAGCCACCATAATCATAAATAGAATAGAAGATGACTACAGCTGCCACTCAGAGAGAGACTCAATAGTGCTACTTAATTGTCCCTTCATTGCAAGCAGAATCGACAGTGACCATGGCAGCATAGAATTGAGCTAGACTGAGAGATTGAGTCAAATAAAGCAAGAGAAGAAAGATATGAATGATGAAATTGAGAGCTAGTGGCAACAGAGATGAGAAGATTGCAATTTACAAGGGACAATGGCCTCGGCCCTCGAGGTTTACCTGCAGATCTAGTAAGATTTAGTTGTGACATTATATTGTATCAATAATCAATAATAAGATGTATCGATGTTTACTACACCCTCCTTCCCATAGTGTGGATTTCCTTTTTGAATGACTTTGTCATAATACTCCCTCCGGTCCTAAATATAAGATTTAATTGACTTTTTCTAAAAAATCCTTAAAAAAGCAAAATAAGTTAATTATAAATTGATTTACCTAATTTTTTCCCTTGAACTAGTTTATTTTACCTATAAACTAATCGATAATCTAAAAATTTATCAAATATGTCATCATTTAATAACCTATTTCGCAACCTTAATCTCTCCAAAAAAAAAGTTAATTAGGTCCTATATTTAGGACCGAGATAGTAGTATATAAGATGATGATTGAGATGATGATTGGGTTGGTAAGGATAATGAATGTACTTTTTTAATATTTCCTTAGAAAGTGCATATTCTCTTATCTCCTTTTTATCATTACTTTTTTTTGTTTTTCCACAAATAAGGTTAGAAACAAAATTGTGTCCTAAATAGTTATTACTTTTTAACTAATTTTAATAGATTTTTTGTAACCCATAATTCGGTTAAAACAGCTTCACAATATGGGGCAGAGGGAGTGCTTTGCAACTTAATCAAAAATAAACTTGCTTTGATCAAACAATGCTATAGTCCGCAAATATCTAATCCCAAAGTACTTCAACCACTGGTAATAGTCAACTGTGTATATTGACGTGAAGCAGGTCTAAACATTGTTGTTCCTACAAATTTGGTCCGTTCAGAATTTGAAATTTAAACTCATCAAATCCAGAAATGCTATTTGGTCAAAAAAAAAAACACCAGAAATGCTAGTAAAGAATGTCACGGAATTATTATAAACGCGAAAAGTCTTCTGTCCAGGCAATTGGTCCACTTGTTCGAAAGGAAATATGATGAATAGCCAAAAAGGCAGAGCTTTGATGAATAAACAACTTCTGATAAAAATAAATCAATAAACAAGCACACGATGCAGAAATAATTGGGGATACATGACAAAGCAAGACTAATTGAATCCTATTTACAACAAAACATAAAACATTACACATATTCCAACTATCTTGAGTGTATTGACTATCAGTGTGACAGCTTGTAAAATATGATTATAAGTATTGCGAGAATAAGAGCTCCTATTAGAGAGCCAACTATCCATTTGTTCCTAGAAATCGTCCGTGACATAGAAGACAAAACCTTTTTACTCTTGTCGATGGCATCATCTATCCCAAAAAGCTGCAAGACAAAAGATTGACAATCAGTCTTCGATTAATGTCACTTCTGGATAACTTCATCGTGCACAAGGTTTACAGGCCTTATCACTAAGGACTGTTAATTTATTCATATACCAGATTACCAGTCAACTCCCAATTAATTTGGCATAACAAGGATGAAATACCGTAAGATGATAGGCCATCTGAGATGTTTACATGCCTTCACTGTTGCAAACAATTTATAAATTTTATTCCACCTATCCTGGCGTGTATTTTATGACACAGTGATATTAAATTACGCATCCCAGATATAATGGTATGAAAACCAACTCGACTTCGATACAAGATACAAGTGCACCAAATTCTATCCACAGAGTATAAATACAGGGGCACATTAAATTATTAAAAATTAAAGAAGCTCCCAATTCGGTCCAAAACTTCTAGTGATAAATGAAATTTGAACTGCAAAATATAGTGTTCACATGAGGACAACAACTTTTATAGAATAGCATTCACTGATTAAACGTACCTTTTGGTGGGAGCTTAGGAGTGTCTCACGCTGCTGATGTAAATCTTCCAGTATTGAAACACCAAGTTGTTCAGTCTCCAGCATGACCCTTCGACTCTCCCTGATTCGATCACTTGAATCATTTATTCTTTCTATCGACATAGTTAACCTTTCCCTCTGTTCAGCAGAGACCTGCATCATCATCCATACATGAGAGAGACTTTTATCACCAATTAATGACTTAACAGTGTCACTTCTACAGCAAATACAGTGAAAAACAGGGCTAGGTTAAACAAGCTAGAGACACGCAAATGCAAATGACTACAAACCAATTGCAAGAGACAATCTCATTCTATCAAAATAATAAGGCAGGAAGTGGTCAACATGTACATTTAACCTCAAAATAGACAAATAGACAACAGATGAAAAGATAAAAAATATTAGCAACGGTGACAAAACGAAAAATTACTAAAGTACATTACACTGCATTAGGAGCTGAGAGCCGTAGACGATAGTACTAAAGAAAAATTACTTTTAGATAGCAAGACCAGGATATTTTCATCCATGGTCTCTTTCAAAATGAAACAAAAGAAAACGCAATTAATCTGATATTAACACAAAATGTCATCAAGAAAAATAACCGTGAGCAGATGCCAAAATCTCTGTTTGCGATTTGAAGCTTTCAAAAAAAGAAAGCTCCAATCTATCTTTTATTATTAAAGAACAAATTGTACATTATAAATGTGAAAAACTATCAAGTAGTTTAATCGAAGGTTTCAGAAGTACCAAATGAGCATTGCCCATTCCAGACTCTAGCAAATCTTCACGGGCAATCTGATCAGCATCAGGAGATGTTAACCTTTTAAATTCCTTCTTCAATTTGCTCAAATCAGACTTGTATTCCCTCAGCTTAGCAAGAAGCATAGCTTTCACACTTGCCTGCAAACTTCTTGCCTCAAGATCCATCTTTCGAATCTGAAGTGAATGAGAGGGGAAATGGTCAAACAACAGGGGGGAAACTAAATAAATTTGAAGCACAGAATTTAACATTTATCTGCAGCTCAGTACCAGAGCTTCTGCATCTTCCAATCCAACTTTGATCTCATCAATTTTTTGCTGTTTCTGATCTGAAATTGGTGAATAGAAAACAATAATGTGTTTAATGTAACAGGAAACATTTTCCAACAAGCACAGAAATGCTTTGAAAATTTGTTCAGCACTCAGCATGAACCAAAACATCTTGAGAAACAATCTCATTCAAAGCAAGCACCACGTAACATCAGGCTGATTGGCAGTAGCCACCCAATATTAGTCAATTTCATTCATTTATCACCAATTATCAGCCAGTAAAACAAACGACAGATGCGGATCCAGAATATGTGGGCAAATTGCATGACAAGAAATCTAATGAAACAAAACAAGAGTTTCTTCTCCTGACTCTTTAGATTCTGTCACAACAAATCTCAGACAGCAGTGCCCCTAAGCAACATTCTAAGTGTACTTCCTCCATTACTAAATATAAGACCAAGTTGACTTTCATTGGAGAAATCAAGGAAGCGAAGTAAGCCACTTAACAATGATATATTCTGTGTATTACTATCTCTAGTCCAGATCTAATTGACCTTTTCTGGAGAATCCTAAGAAAGCAAAATGAACCACTTAATCATAACATATTCTGTATATTAATAGATCATATGTTAGTTTATAGTCAAACAAACTAGTTTAGAGGAAAAATTTAGGAAAATCAATCTTAATTACCTTATTTAGCTGTTTTAGCACTCTCCAAAAAAGATTAGATCAGGAGTATTAGATTGTGCACTAGCATATACCTCAAATAAACAAAACTAGAAGAAAAACTTGAGGCATAGAGTACTTTTTACAGCTTTCATGAAATATTCCTAGCAAGTGAATTAGGTCCTATATGAATAAGTAATATCTAAAGGTCAACAGTCAACCAAAGAGCAGGTATAAAAATGTTGAAGGAGATATTTGTAAACCTAATTTCTCGCTTCAAAAGCAATAATTGAGCGAAACAGTGAGATATTTTGTACCTTGATGAGAAAGAAGAGGAGCAGAGGCGCATTTACGAGAGAGATTGGCAGAGAGATCGCAGTATTGGCGCTCGTAACCCTCGAAAACCTCACTCATAGTGTCGGACCTGTTCTTCACTCACCAAAAAGAAAAGATCGAAGAGGAAATGAGATTGGCAATATGTACTTAATGAATCGAGTACGGATTTATGAGTACTACCTTGATCTTGATGTAGCAGGAGGAATTAGTGGGATGAATGTGAGAGATGTGCACAAGTTTGGTGCTTCTGGAGCCTTGAACACAATAACGGGTCGTTTGGTTCGATGGAAGAGGTTTTGATGGAAGTGGAAGTGGAAGTTGATGTTGGAGTGGAAGTGGAGATGGAAGTGGGGTTTTAATGTGTCTTTGGTGTGTGGTAAGTGTAGATGGAAGTGAAATATTTTTTTAATATTTATATCATCATCATCATCATCATCAACATAAACCTTATCCCAATTAGATTGGGGTCGGCTACATGGTCATTGTGCTCTATCAATAGTCATGCTTGGAGGTAAACATTTCATCAAAAGATCTCTTTGGTCTTCCTCTCCTTCTTGTGCAGTGATTCCATACCCTTTCTTCAATTATTCTTACTGCTCATCCACTTCTCTTCTTTGAACCTTTTGTTTCTTTATATGCCTCTTCCCATGATAGTATGATAGCCTTTGTGAATAACCAAGCAATGACATATTGATAGAAACAATGCGTGTGTCCATGCTCAATAGATTCGACATATTTTTACGTTGGCTGCCGAAGCCTCACACAACCCTACTCCTTTATCCGGACTACGGACCGTCTATAAATATAGGCGGAATATTCCGTGGACACACAGTCACACGGGGGTAAATAACCAACTCTGACACGAAGTCACAAAAAACAAACGTTATATAATAATGATCCAAAACAATAAAATAGATCCAAATACTAATAATAATGAAGTTGGCACAAATAATAACAATAAAATAAAACGATAAAACAATAAAACAATACAATAAAACCATAAAACAAAACAACAACAATGCTCAACAATTAAATAAATAAAATAAATAAATAACAAATGAATAAATAAATAAATAATAATATACAATAAAACAAAACAACAACAATGCTCAACAATAAAATAAATAAATAAATAAATAAATAAATAAATAAATAACAATATACAATAAAACAAAACAACAACAATGCTCAACAATAAAATAAATAAATAAATAAATAAATAACAAATAAATAAATAAACAAATAAATAACAATATACAATAAAACAAAACAACAAAAATGCTCACAATATTATTAATACTTAATAAATCAACACCTATAAATATAATATATATATATATAATATGTGTGTATAAAAGAAAGGAAACAATAATTAAAAACTAATCTAATATATCGTGTACATTTTTTTTTTGATCAAAAATATATCGTGTACATGAAAACGTGGAAAACTGTTAAGCAGATAAATATATATATATATATATATATATATATATATATATATATATATATATAGAACAAGTCATAAACCAATTTCTAAATAAGTACAAAGGAAATTTAAGTAATAACCACCAAACGGATTATATCCTAAATAATTAAATAAATAATTAATCAAACTACTTATAAAAGTTGATATTTTCAAAACCACATGTAATTAATAATGCATACATTATAGAGGATGCTGTGGCTAATCCTCAATATTGTACGCTAATCACAAATATCAACTAGTGCACTAAAATTCCATATATGCACATACTTTAATGAGAATTTAATAGCTTGGTCTAATTAATGAAAAGATACTATGTAAGCATATACCAAATTCTTCCACTATTTATTGCATCTAAAATTGTTTAAATAATTAATGTTCATAATATTTCACACTAACTAAATATTTCTAAATGTGAAAACACAAACATATTAATTTTCCTTATTTTAATGCCGGGAGGGAATTGTGCGACGATTATATAAAAATTAGGAAGTTAAGTAAAATTAAATGAATTAAAAAAAAAATTGTTAGCACATAAAAAGGGAATTGTTATAACAAACTTTGACCGGTTATATATTTAAGAAAATTAAAATAATAGAATATATAATAATAATAATAAATAATAAACAATGGTTAAAATAAATAATAAATAAATAACTAAAAAAAAAAGTATATAAATATTGGGGGGTAGGGAGCATGAACGGTTATAGTCAAATTAGGGAGCAATAATTATATGTGTATTCAATTAAAAAAAAAATCTTTGAAGCTATATTTTCTATCCTCATCAAAATGGACTTAAATTTCCTCCCACTTATCATAACTGAATCATCCACTAACTCCTCCACTAACTCCTCCTTTGACTTATTCTCCCAAATCCAAAATTAACTCACTAAATCGTGACTTGTTCTCAGCCTTATTCAAGCCAATTTGGTAAGGAACATTTCCAGAAAACTGATTACAATATATATATTCCATGAAAAAGACGAGCAACACAGATTACGTATACATGTGACACGTGTGTGTACGATGAGATGTAAACGGTTGAAGAAGAAGATGAATAGGTTAGTTTTCTATCTTTAGGTTGGGGTATATTCTTCGATCTTCTTTTCAAGAAATGACATCATCACCGTTTCCAGATTAATCTTTTAACCACTTAAGTCTATCTACACCATACATACATATCCATCATTCTTAATAATCAATCAATTAATAATTAATATTATTAAAATAGGAAACTACTAAAATGCCCTTATACTACCCTTAGCAATTAAAAAAAAGAAAAAAAAATGTTCTCCTTCTTCTTTCACCAAACCCACCATCACCACACACCACCACCACCGACCCTGCCGCTGCCGCAACGTCCACCACCATCACCACATCCACCACTACCGAACCCAACACCAACATGGAACCAACCTCCACCGCCGCCACACCCATTGCAAGCTTCATGGAGAATGAAGGCAAAAGAGCATTCACCACCATTGCAACAAGAAGGTGGTGTAGGAGCGTCGGAGCCTCGGAGCAATACCTGTCGTGGTGGTGGAGCGTCGAAGCCGTCGCCGACAACGGCGAGAAGACACTTTAGTGAGTCATTTTCAGCTTGTTCCTGAGGTGGCGGCGGCGGCGGCTGACGAAGGTGGTAATCTACGATGACGCCGGCGTTAGCAGAGGAGGAGGCCACGACGGTGAAGACGGTGGCGACTAACAGAGAAGGAGGAGAGAGAGGGAAGGAGGAGAAATAGAAAGGAAGGAAGGAAAGTGAAGACAATACGGCGCGTGGCGGCGGCGGCGGGGCGGCGGCCGTCTGTTGGCGTCCATGGGTGGTGGGGGAAGGAGGAGAGAGGGGGAGGAAGGAAGAAAGGAGATGAAGTATGCTCGTGTGGGTGAGGAAAGGAGGAGAGAGAAAGAAGTGTGTGACATTTTAAAGTTAAGGGCAAAGTTGACAATAGACAAAATTTTTGAGGGTAAATTTGTCAAGAAAAAATGGGTTCCAAGGAAGTGGTCCACTTCCATAGGTTTTGGGATGGAACCCATTTTGGGGTTTTTGATGGAAGTGGAAGCTTCCATCACACCAAAGACACAAATTGATGATTTCCACTTCCACTTCCACTTCCCTACCCCCACTTCCAGCGAACCAAACGACCCCTAAGAGAAGGGAAAGGTAGTGATTAGGAACTTCACTCAACCAACCGTAATTTCATACAAGAAAGGTCAAAGGTCCATGTTTTTACCGCAGGATAATAGAGCTTCTCTTTTCTCCATTTAGTCCTACAATGCCCTTTTTTATATATATATACAAAAATTTTAGGAAGGGGTTTGAGCTCAACCCAATCCAACAGCAGGGATACAATGCCTTTTTTATCAAATGGTTAAGAGAGGCGGAAGACAAGTTTTAATTACATTATTCAATGACATCTTTTGTTCAATAATTCATTGTTAAGTATGACATTTGATCGAACACAATGATGGCGTGTAATCCATGTAGCCGACCATACATTTTAAGTGTGCTTCAAAATGCAATTAACTTGTATTTATAGCTATGTATGTTTCAAATAAAGCATGAGAGATGGAAGCATATTTGAATATGCTTGTTGCCAATTCAATCAACATCTTCTCATGGATCACTCCCTTATCCTCATATTGGATCACGTGTGAACAAGGTTTAGATCACTTCTCACATACTTCCATTACAAAGTTAGTATTCAAATACATATACAACTTACTTTATGATCAACCACTTCTTGATCGATTGGGCGCCCTTATTCGAATAAGACTTGGGCTAATTTATCTCAACCTCTTAGATTGCTTCTAGTTCTCTCTAATTGGATGTTATACTCTAGTCGCTTAGCCTTATTCGAATGAAGTCATGAATTGAATTTGAGAAATGTGAGGGAGTGAGTTTTTTTATTAAAATATTAATTTTAAAAACATGGTGTGGGCCCTGATATGGTGAGAGTAGTCCAGACTTGGCCTGACCTAGTTACAAAATGGTCTGATCTGTGATGTAATTGGTCGGTCTGAGTCTGACATGTGACCTGTATTGTCTAACTATTAGCCTAATACGAGGTCTGATAAATTAAATAGACTACAACAAGAGGTTTAAAGAGGTGAATGGTGAGTGACATCATTTGAATGAATGCTTATTAGAGAATGAGAGACAATAAAGACCGTAGAATACAAGATTATATAATTGTATTTTTATATTAAGAATTGGTAACAAATAACATCAATGGATATATTAATATAATTTCTTATTTAACTAAATACTAGTACATTATTTAAGTTCTGAATAGGACATGTTGAGCAAAAAATGTGGGTCTAAATCTGACTTAGAAATAAAGAAACTAATCCAAGGTTTTAATAGTCCAAATGTCCAAGTAGCCCACCTAGGCTTTTCCCACCCGACCCAACATGGGGCCACAAATGCAAGCAAACCATTCAAGAAAAAGGAAGAAGGGAAGCGTGGCGCTTTTGTGCAGCCTCCGAGTGGAAGAGAGAGAGAGAGAGAGAGAGAGAGAGAGAGAGATCTCTCAATCTCTCCTTCCTCTTCCTAATTCTAATTCTGACCCACATTCTCATACATTGGGTTACAAATCAAAGGTTTTAGGTAATTCATTTATCTCCCTAATATCATGACGTGGATTGTTATTGCCTTTGTCATGTCATTCGAACTGCGTTTAAAACCAATTATAATTTCTTTTGCTGATCTAAAGACTTCGTTACGATCATCGTTGTTATTTGTTTTAATTGAGGTGCTTTTCAAGGGTTAATTAAATTCCATTGTTGCCTTCTCAATGGCATGATGATGATTAAGCTAGACTAATCCTAGGATTGTAATTTAACGATATTACTGTTTCTAATTTAGAGAGCTGTGAATCAATTTTCTGAAATCAAAGGGGTTTTCTCAGTTTAGAAAGTATCTAAGCTTTTCAGCTTTAGAAGGGTAGTGATTGAGTTTCATTAACAGGATTTTTTCAAAAAAAAAAATCTCTGGAATGTAGAATTATAACACCAAATCTCATTATCAAAATAAATATTTCTTCACAAGTGTGTTTTCCGGTTTCTAGGTGCATTATATCCCCTATGATTTTTGTTTCCTGTTTAACAATGCACCTTGGAATCTATATTAATTGGACCTGAATTTTTGATCATGTTTACATGCCTTGGGTGTCATTAGGCAATGTTGTTTTAAGTTTTCCGTGTTAAATTTTAAATCTACACTGACTGTACTTATAGAAAAACATGTTGATCATTCTTTCTGGTGCTATATTTTCAGGTGGCCTGGTTGGAAAGGCTTTGATTATAAGCAACACAAGACTCAAAAATCAGTTTCGTGATAATGTGATCATGTCAACCAAACACTTATAGCCTGATAGTTTTTATCTCCTTTCCTTAAAAAATTGCTTGTACTTCATAATGTGGGGTTTTGCTGCAAATCCATTTGCAAAAGGTAAGAAAAAGCGGAAAGGAAACTCTCAAGAAACTAGCCAAACTTGTTCAGACTGCTCAGATGATGAGGTCTTATCTAATGCCAGCAAAGATGAAGGATTGGAATGCCCTGTATGTTGTGAATCTTTCAACATAGTTGAGAATGTGCCTTATGTCTTGTGGTGTGGACACACTCTCTGTAAGAATTGTATTCTGGGGCTTCAGTGGGCAGCTTTGAAACTTTCCACCCAACACATCAATATCCCTTTTTTCATTTCTTGCCCATGGTGCCAGCTATTGTCATTCCGTTTGGTTTATAAAGGAAATCTGAAGTTTCCTCGTAAGAACTTTTTCCTTCTTTGGATGGTTGAAAGCCGGAATGGTGATAGATATAAGCTCGCTTCTTCCAATGTGGACAGCCAACCGATATGCTCTTCCTTGAGCAACTTTTTTCAGGGAAATCAAGCTTCTAATTGTAACCTTAGAAGACGAATAAATCTTGGTTTTGGACAACAGGTGCCCAATCGTAATGATGGTAGTAGGGATGGAACCAGACGCCAATTTTCCCTTTATAGATCTCTGGATTTCTTCATTCATGTTATATCCAATTTCCCATTGGTTGCCATTTTTCTTCTGATTGCCTTTTTGGCAGTTCCAGTTAGTGCTGCTATTGTACTTATTTACTTGTTGCTCACAATAGTTTTTGCTGTCCCATCTTTCCTGGTATTGTACTTTGCATACCCTACACTTGATAGGTTGGTTAAAGAAATCATTTCTTGAGATATATGGCTTGCCTTTGAAATTTTTGTTAACTTCAAGGTTATTGTAATTTTTACATTTTTTCTTATTTGTTTGGTAATGTTATTCTCAAATCAACTTGGGATGAATCTTCTGTGAGAAACTATTCACTTGACCAATGATTAGTTAGTTGAGATGGTAAGTGACCTTCAACCCCGTAAATATGAGAACATGTTTTCGAATCCCGAGAAGCTCTCTAATTGGGAAATGAGACAATTATGCCTATGTAGCCAACACTCCTGCCCATCGAGTCTGGATTAATTAGTTGTCAATAGGTATTAGATTACTGTGTTGTGTTTAACTAAACAAGAAATTACTCACTTTTGTTGAACTGGGAAATTGGTTATGATTCCTTTTAAAAGTCAAGGATAAGTAATCAATGAATAAAAGGGATTTCACAATATTGAAATTCTCATGTGCCGCAAAATTGAGGTTATGTAAGTTCAGAAATTTGTTTCATGCCTTATGCGTCAGTGTGTTTTTGACTGAAATGGAAGACCAAGGATTTGTTAGTGATTGCTTCACACTTTCAACCCTCCTGAAGGTTCCTATTTTAATGATACAAAAATTGTCAAATGCTCCTTTTATTGCTTATTAGTAATGGTTTGGATTGGCCCCGTTTTTTTGACCTTGCTTGTATGTTATGACACCATAGTTAATGCACCATGGTCAACTACCACTCACTTTTATGAATTTTTATTAGCTTGTTGCATCGAGATGATCCCAACATGTTTTTCAGTTATTTTAGTGTAAAGCACCCCGACACCTTTTTATACACATTATATCCCCCCCTTTCCTCCTATCTCTATATATAGTTATTAGTTTAGATAAAATTCCATGATATTATTAAAGCACCTTAAACACCTACCTTTATTCTTTAAAAGTAATATAGTCTTACACCCCAACTTGCTACTTAGCATCATAGTTTATGAACATCAACGGTGATTTCGGAAAGAAATGTGTTGCTGTGGAATAATTGCAGCTTTTGCATATATTTTATGGATTTGATATAGTTTAGATCCATCATGAGTTTTTTAAAGAGGTAAAAGAGGATATTTATAATATAATAGTTGAAAGAAATATCTACTGATGGCCCCATTTTTTTTATCAGAAGATGGCCCCAATTCATATATCTTATATTAATGGTTATCTCAGAAACAGGAACATGGCCCCCCAAGCCTTCCTGTTGTTCTGATTGTATTTGCCTTTTCTCTTGCTTTAAGCTTTTCCTTCGTTTCTTTTGCATTTGCTTGTTCTCTTGCTGCCCTTGCAATCTGATCAATGCGGTCAACATCATCTCGAAATTTGTCCATAGCTTTCAGCCTCCTTTGCTCCAGCTCACTCTGATATTTCAGAAAGCTAATAAGCACACACTATGTAATATCATTGTAAGCTATAAAGTTCAAATGATTAAAACCTCTTGCAAGTTCAGCTTGCGTTTTGCTCCCTTCTTCTTATTGCTTTCCCAGGAATGTATTATCTCTTTCAACTCCTCATACCTGACAATTATTTTTATTAGAGCATATTAACACCGATGCAATTTAAAGAAAATGCATGAAGAAAGAATCTTCATTATGACAACTGTCAAGTACTTTTGTTTGATCTTTTTAAGCTCAGCTTTCTCCCATGCATCTGCTTCTGTTTCTTTTGTGACCAGTTTTGTTGAAGTTGGCACCCTCAAAGGTTCTGCTTGTACTGGTAGAGCAATTTCTGGTGTTGTGTCAGATTTTGTCTTTAGGAGCTCTCTAAAACTTAATGTCCTCTTTGATGGTACATGGGCGGTGGCCATTTCATCTCTAGCAGTTGATGTTGTTGGCTCAATCTTCCCTTGGACATCTGTGAACTTGAATGAATCTGCATTTAATTCAACCTTCTTAATCCATTTTATTTCCTTTCTAACACTTTTGGCATTTTTTGACCATGGACAATAACAATAGTTCTTATCCAAGCACTGTTTTTATGGTTAGGTAAATAAGGATGAAGTTGGTTAATCATGGTGATTGTTGTATTCATTCATATCTTTTACCTGAAGATCTCTTGGATCCACCAGTTTGGGATGTTTGAGCTTTTGAGCCATCCTTTTTACTTCTGGTCTTTTTTAATGAACTTTCTGTCTTCTTCTGTTGTGGGATTTCTGAAATCTCTTGGTTGCTTGCGGCAAATGCAGCGGCTGCTATAGCAGCAACATATCCCAAGTCTCCGGATTCAAAATCTGGATTCATTCTCTTTATGAACAGTCTCTGAAACCAGTTCTGACCCTTCTTTTCTGCCAAAATTCTCCACTAGAATATGTTAACATTAGCCTAACTATTTATATTTTAAGGGAAACGGGAAAAAAGGTATCCCACACGAGAAGTTTAGTAGATAACACACCCCTCTTTTCTAGCCCCTTATACTTGTTGAAGGCTTTGAGGCAATAATTAAGCTCATTGAATAAAGGAAATTTGTTTACCTTCATTGGATTGCCCTCTCTTTATTAATGTTTTCTGGTCTCTGCTGCTAACCGGATCACCTTTTTTCTCTGCCTGTGAACCTTCAAAATTTGACCTGACCAGCGGGAATAGACAAAAAGATGACAATTATGATTCTCATATCAGTGTTAGTTTCCCTCTAAACCTCAATTTTTGTGGAAGCAAAGTAGCTTCATGATCTTAAATCTGCTTTATAAAAAAAATTGATGACAGATTTTTCTCGTATTGGCATAGACATTTGATAAAACAATGTGAAATAAAACACAAGATTCTCTCATTACATCTCATGGGTTAGTTGTGCCGCCATTTGAGATGTCTATAACCGAGGATTAATCTCTCATATATCCAGAGGAGGGATACCTTAATCATTGATAGAAAAAGCACAAAACTCTCTGGTTTGTATATGCTAGAGGATCATACAATGTATAATACTGTTAAGGAATATAGTCAGAACCACTAACCTTGTTCGATTCATGAATTCGTCCATTATTATACACCAAGAATTTGTTCTGACGTTTGAAATTTAAACCCTTTAGTGATCAATGGCTTGTGGCTTTGTAATAATAAGCTAGGTGGGGTTCATAAGAAGAAACCCAAAAGAAAAGGTGAAACCCTTTTAAATATTGCAACAGGTTAAGGTTTGAGAGGACTGCAAGCAAGGTTAGATATATACTTTGCATGTGTTGTATGGTTTTCAAGCTCAAAGAAAGTGCCTTTCGAGTGAAGATTTGTATTTATTTACTTCCTTTTGAGGCATACTCGTTAAATGTATTTTTTGATCTGCTCCACCATATTAATATTAATCTCAAATTATAAAACTTATTATTCAATAGTAGTTTAATATGGCTATAATTTGCGCCATGCACACAATATGCTGCTATGTTTTTACGAGAAAAAGTTTTGTAAATTGAGTTGTGCAGTCTAACCTCGAGCATGCTCTCGTTTTTGAAAATGTTTATAATAAGTTGGACGAAGGTTTATTTATGATACATAACTCTTGACCTATAATCAATAATAGTATATAATTATTTCAAGGTCAATAATAGTATATAATTATTTCAAGGTTTACCAATGATACTCAACTTTTACCGTAAGATCAACAATGCGATTTTCCTTAATATAACAATAAGATTAAACTTGAAAAATCTAAAAGGTCAAGAAGGAAAAAATATATTATTTATGAGTGCATTTTAGACTTTTCACGCTATCAATTTGCCATCTTAAATTATGAGTAACTACATTAAATATTAAGAATTAGTGTCATTGTCATTTTTTTCTCCATCATCATTATTATCAACATCAATAATATTTGATCATGATTCACTAAGAGTAGGCCCTTCTTTAGTTCTTTTTATGTTGTAAAAATACCAATTATTTTTCCTTTTTTTTTGGTTTTTTATAAATATTATGTAACAATATAATTATACAAGAAAATAAAAAAGGAATTCAATGGGCTGGCCTAATGGTTGTTGACCCATTTAAGAGCTAACTCATTTAAGCATGTCGGCTTTTAACCTCCAAAATCAAAATTCAGACCTCCTCGAGCTAAGGCTTAAAAGGGCTGACTCGATAGTCTCAGCCTGAATTCTCTCAAAAGCACAATGAGGGTCAGGGAAAACTATTACATGACATCAGTTGGCAGCAAAGAACCCTTCCTAATATACCAATGGTAGTTGGTTGAGCTGGTAAGTGGGCTACAATCCCCGTAAGGATGAGAACGCGTGTTCGATTCCCGGGAAGCGCTCTTATTGGGAGAGGGGACAACCTTGCCTATGTGGGCAACACTCCTACCCCTCGAGTCCGGATTAAACCGGGCGGTGATTAACCAAAAAAAAAAACCCTTCCTAATCATTTTTCAATTGTGTCTATTTGAGAGCTATTCTACATTAGATTTATATTGGATTAGGGCCTGTTGGGTACGAGGGGAGGAGAAAATTTTTGTGACATAAATTTATAAAAAATTGAGAAGTGGGGTTGAAAATTCTAAATTAATAATATATATAACTCTTATAATTAACATCTTATTATTATTAAAATATCACAACCCCACTTCTTCAATATTTAAAATTTTATCTTACAAAAATTTTCCCTCCCCTTCTCTCCTCTCCAAATCCCTCGTACCAAGCAGACCCGATGAGTAGATAACAATAATCAAGAATGTGTTAAGTAGTTGATTGATTTTTCATGTTGGGCTTCAAATATATCATTGCCCAAGACATACAAGCTTGGTATATCATACCTTTAATTATGAAATGTCTTATCTATGTGATATACAAGCTTGGTATATCATACCTTTATTTCCTATTTAAGTATTAATATAGCTTAGCACGTTGTAAGTGCTCAACTATAAGGACCAAAAATTAATTCAACATATATATGTGACAATATAAGAAAGGGTAAAGGTGCAAAATGATACTAAACTTTACCCGAAATTGCGTTTCTAATAGTAAAGTTTCGCGAGGTGTAAAAAGAGTACCCAATTTGGGATTCAGGTACAAACAAAGTATTTTCACTTGAGGGAAATAAAATTTAGATGTGAAAAGACTCGTATGTTCCTCATAAAATAAAGAGGAATGAGGGCATAAGAGTCTTTTCCTATATAAATTTTATTTCCCTGAAGTAAAAATATTATATTTGCACCTGGACCCCAAGTTGGTATTGTTTTTGCACCTCGTGAAACTCTAGTAATAGAAACGCAATTTTAGGTAAAGTTTAATGCTCTCTCCGGTCCTAAATATAAGACTTAGTTGACTTTTTTTGAGATGTTAAGGTTACAAAATATGTTATTAAATTATGATATACTCCCTCTGGTCCTAAATATAAGACCTAATTGACTTTTTATGAAAATACCTTAAAAAGCAAAATAAGTTAATTATAAATTGATTTACCTAATTTTTTTCCCTTAAACTAGTTTATTTTACTTATAAACTAATGGATAATCTAAAAATATATCAAATATGTCATCATTTAATAACCTATTTCGCAACCTTAATCTCTCCAAACAAAAGTCAATTAGGTCATATATTTAGGACCGGAAGTAGTATTTGTTATATTAGTTTAAGGAAAAAAATTAGGCAAATCAATTTATTATTGACTTTATTTTGCTTGTTTTAGTATTTCCTAAAAAAGTGAACTAAGTCTTATATTTAAAACCAGAGGAAGTATCATTTTTGGACCTTCACTCAGCCCGAAAATATATTAATTGTAACTTCTAAGCAAGCGTTGGACTGTTAAGACAGGTAACGGGTGTGTTTGGCAACACTCAAAAGCAAGGTGGCACATGGTTTTTTTTGCTTATTTTTACTTTTAACTTATTTTTACTTTAAAACATGTTTGGTAGCAAAGTAAAATTGAATTGCTTTTGAGTCAAAAGTAAGGTGGGAGGAGAAGTATAATTTTCTTGCTTTTTCTTACTTCTTGCTTTTTGCTTCTAACTTATTCTCTCTCTCTCTCTCTCTCTCTCTCTCTCTATATATATATATATATATATATATATATATATATATATATATATAGACACTCTCTTTGATCCTAAATATAAGACCTATTTACCTAATTTTATTAGATTAAGGATGTTGGTTAAGTTAGTTAAAATAACATGATATCCAATATACACTGATCATCTACCTTTTGTCTCCACCATTTCTCTCTTATTGTCTAATAATGGGGAGCATTGAGAAGGATAATTTGGAAAAATTGATAAGAATTAAAAGTAGGTCTTATATTTAGGACATAAAGGAGTATGTGTGTGTGTATAATTCTTAATTTATATGTATTTTATTTTGAATTAGCATTTTCAAAATTTTATTAATGTATTTTCTATTATAACAATATTTGCATATGTTTTAATCTAATCTTGTTTTTTTTTCAAATACATATCCAAACATCTTTCTAAAAGTCAAATTGAAAAAAGTCACTCATACCAACAACACATCCAAACATAATCACAATATACAATCGGACTTTTTTCCAATCTTACTTCTAAAAAAGTCAAATTGAAAAAAAGTTACTTTTCTACCGGCAATCCAAACACACCCAACATTTCCTCGACCGACAAACTAAATAGTCACATTGATGAGATTTTCAACATTGATTGATGCCGCGTTCGCTAGACCTCCACTTACATAACATAGTTGCATACCATTTATTATGAATGAATCTCCAATAATTCAATTCTTCCTCACTCAAATTGCCCATTTGCCAAATCCAAATCTCAAACAAAGGAAGGATCTTTATCTTTGGCTCAAATGAAAATGGCGCCAACACTTTATGTAACATTTATTTTCATTCTAGTTCTATCCATTCTCCAATCTGCGCACTGCAAAACCCTCAAACGCGACGGTACTACCTCGGATCTTTGTTTTTATGTGATTTGCTTGATGGGGTTTTAGTATAATTAATTAATTAATCATTATTTTGTTGATGGGTTTTGGTTCAGTGAAAGCCCTGAATGAGATAAAGGCATCTCTTGGGTGGAGAGTTGTGTACGCTTGGGTAGGAGATGATCCCTGTGGAGATGGCGATCTGCCTCCTTGGTCTGGTGTCACTTGCTCCACTGTTGGTGATTACAGAGTAGTTACAGAACTGTAAGCATGGTTCTGATTTGAATGGATTGATTCATTTGGAAACATGGGTTTTCATTGTTGTGCTTAAAAATTTTATTTTTTCTATTGTTTTTGCAGTGAGGTGTATGCTGTGTCTATTGTAGGGCCTTTTCCCACTGCTGTAACTAGCTTGCTGGATCTTACACGGCTGTGAGTATTTTGGTCTTTTACTTGTTTTGGATCTCAACTCTCTGATTATTTCCAAAATAAGTAGATATAAGAACTAGTTTACTTTTTTGGAAGGTAATTAAAATTCATTTTCCTAAATTTTTCTTCTTAACTAGTTTATCTGACTTATAAACTAACATATGATCTATTAATATACAAAATATATTATGATTATGTGGTTCATTTTGCTTTCTTAGGATTCTCCAAAAAAATCAACTATGTCTTATATTTAGGACTAGAGGTAGTAGCTTTCTTTGCTATCAGTTATGATCGTGTTCATCCATCCATGAACATTGACATGGACATGCCCCTTTATTTGACAAGACTTTTGATTGGTCAAAAACTTTACTTGTTAGTGATGGAATACAAGATGTGTGTTGTAAAGTAGCATATTGAAGTATCTTTGCGGTGTACGCTGACCTTATGATGTACTACCTCTGGTCCTGAATATAAGACCTGATTGACTTTTTTGGAGAATACTAAGAAAGTAAAATGAACTACTTAATCGTAACATATTTTGTGTATTAATAGATTGGTAGTTTATAAGTCAAATAAATTATTTTAGAGGAAACATTTAGGAAAATCAATTTTAATTACCTTATTTAGCTTTCTTAGGACTTTAAAAAAGTCAATTAGGTCTTATATTTTGGACCGGAGGGAGTATAACAGTTATTTAATTCTGATATTCGAAGGGCCAAAAGAAAATTCCTCTTAATGAAGGTCTCTGTGAATATTTAGCTCTGATACATTTCTGCATTGGTTTGAAAGTTAAGACTCACATGCTGTTAATCTCCTAATGGTCATGCCATCTTCCAATGTATGATCGTATGTGTTTTCCGATGCCTTCTGAGATCTTATGGAATGCACATGATTATTGCAGGGATCTTCATAATAACAAGTTGACAGGACCTATTCCTCCACAAATCGGGAGACTGAAGCGGCTTAAAATATTGTAGTATTTTGTAATCCTTGCTTGATTTTGATTACTCATTGCATTTTGTTCTGATACTTTAACTTTTACATCTTGCACAAGAATTTTTTGCTTCATTGTGTTTAAATTCTTATTTCTGCTTATAAAGTGGAATCAGCATGACTTATATGGTAATATTTTGAATTGAATTCTTTTGGTTTGCTTCATAAAACTTTTACTCATGGCTGACCTGTATTTCCTTCAAGAAATTTGAGGTGGAACAAACTACAGGATGCTATTCCTCCAGAGATTGGTGAGCTTAAGAGTCTGACTCATCTGTGAGTAACTTGATCTTATCAATTTGTTTGATTTTTTGGCATTTATTTGCTTATATTTTACAAATATGAGTTATTGTATTTTTGCAGATACCTGAGCTTTAACAATTTCAAGGGAGAAATCCCTAGGGAACTAGCTAATCTTCCAGAGCTTCGCTACCTTTATCTTCATGAAAATCGTCTTAGTGGAAGAATACCAGCAGAATTGGGCACTTTGCAAAATCTTCGGCACATGTAAAATTTGAATTTTACATGGGTTCCTTACTGCAGTTTTCATTTCTTTAAGTCTCAAACTAAATTTGACTCTTGGTAATGATTTTGTGTTGAAAGGGATGTTGGGAACAATCATTTGGTGGGAACCATAAGGGAACTCATCCGCATTGAAGGTTGCTTTCCAGCACTCCGGAATCTGTAAGTTATTTCTTGCTTATGAGTCTTGAGTTATATTAATTATAATGTTTCCTTGTATTTAGTAAGACACTTTGTCTAAATCCTTTCCACCTATGCTTTGTGCATAGGTACCTGAACAATAACTATTTCACTGGAGGAATACCAGCGCAACTTGCTAATTTGACCAATCTTGAAATCCTGTGAGTACTGCCATTGATTGTTTCCCTTTCTCATTTCTCTGCTTTTCTCGTTTTCCCACTAACTCTCCCTATATTTTTTTAAAGGCTTTACTTTTCTTGCTTCTGTAACTTAAGTTATGCTATCTAGTTGTTCGGTGCGTTTGTTGGAAATTCTCCCTAAATTGTTTTGATTGGTTGTTGGGACAGGTTCCTATCCTACAACAAAATGTCGGGAGTTATACCATCAAGCCTTGCTCATATTCCAAAATTGACTTACTTGTAAGTTTGTTTTCAGACTTCATAAATCATATTTCCTTTTATCGGGTTCTGATGAAACACAATTTTTTATTGTCTCTGTACATGTTCTTACCCATCATAGTTTTTATCTTGCTGTTGACTATATATAAGGAGGCTTTGTAAGCTTGTAGATTTTTTTTTTTGCATGGGAGTGGCCAAGTAATATAATACTCCCTCCGGTCCTAAATATAAGACCTAATTGACTTTTTTGAAAAATCATAAAAAAAAGCAAAATAAGTTAATTATAAATTGATTTACCTAATTTTTTCCCTTAAACTAGTTTATTCTATTTATAAACTAATGGATAATCTAAAAATATATCAAATATGTCATTATTTAATAGACTATTTTGCAACCTTAACCTCTCCGAAAAAAAGTTATCGAGGTCCTATATTTAGGACCGGAGGTAGTACCACCTCTGAACCTAATACAAGATTCCAGTCTATCAGTTTGCTGAGCTTTTAATGGCTTAAAGAAATTTCAAATAGAATGTGATGCAAGTTTCAACCTAAATGTCATTGTCTTGAGACTTGTGCAGCTTAAACTAATAAACTATGGTTTGTGCTACTATAATCTCAAGTGAGCTGTTACTTTTCATCATAATTTTTTTTTTTTGTGAACAGTTTAGGTGGGCTTTTACCTTTTCCTCTAGTACTAAAAAGTGTCCCTATATTTGCTCAGGAAAGATTTGTCTATATTAATATGTAATTCCCTTTATTGGTTTGTTTCAGGTACTTGGATCACAACCAGTTTTCTGGGAGAATTCCTGATGCCTTCTACAAGCATCAATTCTTGAAAGAATTGTGAGTTTCTTTTGCTATCATACTTGGATAAATGAGAAATACTGGAGTAGATTTTGATATCTCAAAACAAAGGGAAAAAAGTGATAGCCTAAGTGAGTCTTTGGATTACCTTATTTTAAGCGGTTTTGCATGGTATAAGGTATGAGTATGTGAGAAAAGTTGTCTTAAAAAGCAAAAAGGTGAGCCTTTTTAAAGTGATTATGGGTGATTTCCTAACAGGTTAACCAACTAAAGGATCATGGAAAGACATGCACAAACATTTTAAAATGGGTTCTCTAACCATGAGTTTGTTATGGAAAATGGTGCCTAAGAATTCATTTGAAGACGATCCATGATTGGTTATTCTTTGAACTGAGCAACATTTTTTCTCCTTCATAGGTATATTGAAGGAAATGCATTCAGACCAGGTGTAAACCCCATTGGTGTGCATAAAGTCCTTGAAGTTTCTGATTCTGACTTCATTGTTTGACAAACACGATACATCATATTTATTTCCTTGGTTCCCTGGAGTTTTACTTGTATAATTAATTACTGAAACAATTAGTGATCATCTGATAAGCTCAGTTAAATAGTATAATAGTTTGTTCAATTTTGGTCTAATCTGTATGTATCTTCTTTATAGCATATTTGTATTTCATATGGATGAACATTTCTTGTCACTAAGAAGTTGGATTTACATGATATGGATTATTTAAGAATGTGTTGAATAATTTTCCAAAAAATTGCTTACGAGGAATGAAATTGGAAATTGAAACCGTGATGAACCGAACCCTTTGGCATGCAAGGGTAAGTGATACCGGATTTTTTGAAATTTGGATATTTTGATTTTGATGTGACAATGACATTAGTATTCTAGGGAAGGAGAAAGCTTAGCTCACTGTATCAAGAAAAACTTAGCTTAAGTGTAAGCACTATCGTTATAGTATTATTTATTAGAAACGAAAAGTAAAACCAAGTGCATCTCCTAAAGAGCATTCCACAAATGTTTTAATGGGGGTAGCAAATGGAGGCTATGATCAGGATGATGATGACTTTATGCTAGGGGATGATGATTTTGAATGGAAGATCCCCCAACCATCTTATGAAATCAAGAAGTTAATGGATGTCTATCTGGTGATACCCATGTCTCAAGGGAGTATAATGACTGGTGTGCCCCATGGAAACACTAACTGGTGTTAATGATATTGGGCCATAGATTCAACATGTTTAGGCTGAAAGAACATTTCCAAAAGATTTGGAGATCTCCCCAATAATCATTTCATGGTTAGGCTTCAAGATGAAGGGCATTATTGAAAAATCCTATGCAAAGGGCCATGGACTGTCAAACAACATTGTGTGTTGGTCCAAAGGTGGACACCTTATTTTAATTCATACCAAAATCCCCTTGGCAGAGTGACTACCATGGTATGAATATCAAATGTCCCCATACATTGCTATAATAACCATTTCATGCAGATATAGTGACATAGAATAGGGAGAACTCTCAAAGTGGATCTAAAGGCACTCCATGATTTCTCATCCATGAGTTGAAAGGGGTGAATTCGCTAGATTATGCATTGAACTTAACTTGCAAAAGCCACTTGTACCTAAGATCATTTTGAGTTTTTGACCAATGTCATATTCAAAGTGGAGTACGAAAGATTGGGGTTGATTTGCTTCTCCTGTGGAAAGTTTGGGCGTAAGAGGGAAGCTAGCCCGTGGAAAATGAGTTCAAGTTCATATCATCCATGCCCTCAAAATCAGTAATCAAAAGACTTCTCCATTGGATTCTGAGGTGAAGAACACGGTGGCTGGCGATGACAAGCCAGAGATGGCAAGAGAAATGGAAAGAGGGGTAAAGGAAAATGCAGAGACCTTTGAACAATGGATGATGGTCTCTCGGTCAACCAAGACATGAATTCCAAGTAAGTCGTTAGGGAAAGAATGACAAGTGACAACGACTAGAAGGGGGAATAATATGAGAGGATGAAAGTTTTGTTCAAAAGACAAGGTTTGCAATTTTAGACGGTAGAAATGATGAGGTTATGTTGCAAAAAATCAGGAGATGGAAGGGGTTTCTGAAACTGTTTAGGACTAATAGGCTGATAGCTTTGAAAATGCTTTGGTAGTTAAAACAATATGATTATAATTTTAGGAAAATTGCATTCACATCTTGAGGCAAGCAAAAAATATTAAACAACTCTTGTCAATAGTATTTTTTCAGTTCCTAAAAGTGGCACTTTCATTTATCATATAAATGTCATGAGACTGATTTAATATTAATTGTCTTTCTCAGAACTTGAATACAATTTACCCAAATTTTAGGCACCACTTATATTAATTCATCAACCAATCAACTCATTCCATTATTCAATCATTTCTCTAGCTCTATCATGCAATATAATGGGCCTTTATATAAACACAACTTCCATCACAAATACATGTGTACATTTATTTAATAAAATATTCATAGAAGAGAATATAAAAACATGTACATTTATTTAACAAAATCATAACTCATAGAGGAGAATACAAACACATTGTACATTTATTTAATAATATACTCCATAGAGGATAGTATAAATACATACATGTGTATGAAAGGCCGACTTAGCACAGCTGTGAGCTCGCTTGTCGTGATGTCTGAAGTCATGAGTTTGAATTAGCCTTTATCCAAAAAAATGTAGAGGTAAGACCCTCACTATTCACTAAGTGAGGATCCAATTGGTTTGACCCTTTATAATTACAATATAAAAGCAAAATTGACTACCTAAAAGAATTGGAAGAACTAGGGTTACATAACATTAATAATCTAGCTTCTACTTCTCTAAGTAATTGTATTTGAATCCTGAAGAATCTCATATATGGATATGACATTTTCGATAAACAAAAGGAAAATAATGCACCATTCCAAGAAATCCGACTTTCTGTTTTGTAGCACTTCTTGGAGGAAATGAATATTATGCTGCCAACCAAATCAAAAACAGATTACATAAGCCTTCGTTAAAAAAACAATTGTTGGATTCAAATGTTCCATAGAGAAACAGGATATGAAAAACAAAAAATCCCCAGGTTCTGGTCTGAGTTTCTTGAAATACAATGTTGAAATTAAGTTTCTAGTACTTTCAGAAAATAAATATGGATATAAGAACAGAAATACCTCTACAAATTTCAATTTGAAATCCAAGTTTCCAAAACGTTGTGCAACTTCATACTCTTCCCTAAGATACTCATATATTTCAGCGTACTTTGCATCCCTCCAAGCAATTTCTGATCTGATTGGCTCACGATAAAACATATGTGAGAATTGTGACAGAAGAAATCTGTGAGCTAAAGTTACTCACATGCTCTTGCAAAAGATAAATATGTTTCATTTTCTTTTATCATTTGGGGTGATGATGAAGAATGCTGTCATTAACATACATTCAGAAGATCAGATTTTTTTAGCTACAATGATCCTAAGATTTTTAACAAATCCTCACAAGAGAGGATGTAGAGTTGCATATTTTTCTAATCTCCAAATATTTAAGATGACAGTACCTCTCAAAGAGGCCAACTTTAAGAATCACATCAGCCAAATTTGAATTGGCCTTTCCAACAAGTTGAAGGAGCTTCTTCTTATCCATTGTGAATGTTCCTGTTTTCTCCATTCCACGATTTATGTCTGCGAACTCTTCAACTAAACTATCCACCTAAGAGAAGAAAAGAACCCATTATTTTCCAGACCAAAGCCATCAATGAATTTTTCAAAAAGCTTTAATCAAGAATTTTTCTTTTTTTTAGCTCATTTCAGGATAAACTGGTATGTCACCAAAAGAATAAAGGGATAGCACAAGTATGAAACACACTCAATAAAAATAAAAGCAACAAATATAGGGGGGCACAAACCTGAGAAACAAAATAATCCAGGGCTATACTTTGTCCTAAAACACTGCCAATGATGCGGATACCATCGGTGTCCAAGGATTTCAGAGCTATGTAGTCTGGCCCTCCCAGCATGTCCTCAACTAAGTTTGGCTTCTCTTTGACAGCATAATCTAATCCCAAAGAACATATTAAGTATAAACATCAAAAGAAGTAAATGATAGATTAGTTCCTCCAGAAAAGTTACCATCTTTCCTCATCTCTGAAAGCAAACCAGAAGCATGCCTTCTAACTAGTTCCAGGTAATTGTCCACTTCATGATCCTCAATATTAAACAGAACAGCAGACCCATACTGAAATACAACCATGTATCGATGGCTGCTTGCTTTCTCATGCATTCCAAATCCCTTAATGAAAATCCAAAAAATTAATTATGTCATGTAGTTAATCAATTCAAACATTTTTATAAATTATTTCTAAATAGTTCATTAATTAATAACTATAAAGACCCTGTTCATCATGTATATCAGCCCTACGGCCTTCCCCAAAAGATAGAAACCGCATAAACAATCAGCATCCGATCAGAACTCCCTCTGAGTGCAACCTTGAGGTTCAAAACATAAGCACAAATATTGGCCTGTAGGCGGCGACTATGCATGGTATTGAAGTGATGATGTAAAAGATGTTATGATAATCTAGTAGGAAGAATCATTTGAAAGCTGTACAATATAGGAGATTGTTTTCAGATCATCTTACATTATTGTCTGAATTGAAGTTACGGAATCGGAGGGCAATGGAGTTTGATGAGCGAGAGGATGGAGGAATCACATTTCCTAAATTCTCAGCCTGAATGCTCCTCAAGTTAATACTGCCAAAATGAAGAATCTGAGACAACCAAATCATAGAGAACGAAAACAAAACAAGTGAACAATGATAATGACATAACAAGAAACAAAATCATGAAATCCAATGTAGAAGGTTGAAAGTAGTTCTATATCTTAAAACCAAACGTTCTAATTCCCATTTGTGAGATCTCCACTAGTGATTGATTAGCTCCTCCTCTATGTAAAAAACGAATTAACAACATTGCCACATGATGATAGAAGTTAATAAAACCATAATATTCTCTTGAGTGATCCATGAAAATGTTCTATAAAGTGAATCAGTATCGTTTCCCCTCCTCATATAACATAGCCAAGTAAGCTCCTGTTATGAGTATGAGATGATCACAAAATGATCATACGTCAGTCATTACTTACACTTCAGTCCTTCCATTGATCTGATTAGCTCCACTACTAAATCAGTCAAATATATATATGTGTGTGTGTGTATGGAAATCCCAGATAAATGCAGTATCTCAAAATAAAGTCCCAGATAAATCAATCAAATCATTTGAGCAGTTAATGCCGCTACTGCAACTAGTGAATCCGGCTATTCAGCCAGTTAAAATGATTTTGAAATTGAATAGTCCACTATCTGGGATTTCCCACAGACACATAAATAAAACTACTTTGGCCAGTGGAAGTAAAGCCTTTGGGGGACAAACAAATAAAGTAAAACTAAAGTTGACGATTTGGATAGTATAAAGATGCCTAAGAACACCAAAACGTGGCACTAAACATGATACTCCCTCCGGTCCCTAATGTAAGAGCCCAAAATTTGAATGGTTTTGGTCCCTAATATAAGAGCTCACCTCATATTCTCTCCTCATTTAATGCATTTTTTCCTACTTTACCCCTAACTCTCTTTCATATTTATTAATGCTTATGCATTTCTCTCTTTTAAAAGTACCATAATAAATATGGGCAATTTTGTAAAAGAAGCATTAACTAACTTCAGACACCCAACTAACATTCACATGTTTTCTTAAGAAGCGTTTTTTTTACGGCTAGCTCTTACATTAGGGACCCAGAGGGAGTAATTTGGAACTAGGTAAAGGTGAAGAACCTGGTGGAAAGGAAGTAAGCTTTGACGGGGATTTTGAGGTGGTGGTGGTGAGGTGGCACGTCATAATTAGGAGGAAGCAAAGGATCTTCAATGGGAAGAGGAAGGGCAGAAGAAGAAGAAGAGAGGCGGCGGCGGCGGCAGCATAAGCCTAAGGGTAAGGGTAAGGGGTGGAAATGGGAGAATAGGAGAGAGGCACTTCTTCTCCATCTCCATCTTCCATTCATTTGCTGTTCCTCTCTTTCCTAAGTCCTAACCTTCCACAACACCACCCTTTCTAACTTCTAAACCCCCCTTGTGTCAGCATCTCATCATTTAACTTTTATTTTTAAAACACAAATTGCAACAAGATGGTGGGTGTCAGGGTTGGGTAGTAATTTGTGTTTTATCATGAGGGCAATTTTGTCTTTTTACAAAATTTTAAAATAACAGGTAGGTCCTGGTTCCTTCATGGTCCTTTTGGAAGTTTAGGTTCCTCATTTGTCCTTGGGAGAGATTTATTTGGGATTTTCCCTTACTTTTATGAAATAATAATAATAACAGTAATAGTATGAGAAAAAGACAAATAAAGTCCTGTGAATATGTAATAGGAAAATTAGGGTGCCTAAATTTCCAAAAGGATTACCAAGATCACAGGCTCACAGCACTAAATTAACCATTGCACAATTCTCATTAACCACATGCATATTTAATCACTACATCATTCACATTAACACTTAGAGCGTAGTAATTAACAACAACATTCTCATTAAACACAACAATATCTTCATTCTTATTAACCACTAGAGTGTTGTTAATTTGTGTCTATAACCTTTGTTGTTCTTCTGGAAATTTAGGCACATTGATTGTCCTTTTGCATAGTTAGAGGGTTTTATTTGTCTTTTTAGTAAATACAAAATACTTCTTCTATTCTTATCTTAAACCTCAATTGACATTTCTTAGAGATTAAAGAAGTTAATCGAGCACTTAATTATAATGTGTTTGTGTATTATTAGATTTATGTTAGTTTACAAGCTAGATAATCTAGTTTAAGACAAAAATTGAGACAAATTAATTTATAAGTAGTTTATTTAACTTTTCTAACATTCTACAAAAAAGACAACTAATTACTATACTTAAGGACAAAAGGATTATAAGACCAATTTACCTACAAAAACAATAACATAGTTTTATCCCATTATATGGAGTTGACTACATTGATTGTACAACGTCATTGTAGTCTATTATTAACCAAGTCTTTAGATAATTATTCACTAAAAAATTTAGAATTACAACTTCACTGTGGATGTTGGTTATGATTTGCTTACCTAGTTTGATTAAATTAAATATGTTAGTTAAGTTGGTTGAAATCATATGATGTTACCAATGCACTATAATTATCTACCTATATCCCCATCATCTATATCTTACTTATTTACTATTTAAAAGTATTAATAGAGATCATTTTAACAAAAAATTAAGAACAATTAGAAAGAGATGTTAAAATTATGAATAACCTCGCATCCTTCAAACAGGTCGACATTTATAACTAGAGCGTCTAATACCTGTACTATGTTATATTTTCATTATTAAAACCACGATGGAAAAATAACTGTTTGATTTTCATAATTTAAATTTTACATTTGTCAATACCCTTACTCAAATAATGAATATAGTCACTTAACTATTTAAAATATCTTATATAAGATTTTGAATTTTAGAACGCATTTATTTGTGTCATTTTTCCTATATTTTTCTTTGAATTAAAGCGAAAATTTACCGCTCAAGTTTCTTGCCCAATAATTATTTTGTCATGGAAGTTTTTTGTTCAAAACTACTCTACCTTGGAAGTTTCAAACTGTAGTAATATTGACCTATAGGTTTAATATATCAATGTTAACTATTAAAAATTGACATTGATGGTTTTAAAACTTACCGGGAAATTTTGAAAAAAAAACTTTCAAGGCAAAAAGGTTGCTGAGCTACAACTTTCGAGATTATTTTGAACATTAACCCTCTTTTATAAATCCTCGTTTAGAATAAAATCTTTATCCAAAACATATGACTTTGAAATATTTCTCAAATTGCTTTCATACTCTCTCATCAATAATTAATTGAGGGAGAGGGAGACGATTAAGTATGATGAGTTCAGTCTCGTCAATTGCAACATCATAATATTGAACTACTCTCTCTGTTTGAGGGCTGGCTCTCTAGTTGACTCTATCCTCTCTCCCCCTCCTCTCAAACTTTTTGGGTGGTGGTGAGATTTATTCTCTCGTCGTCATACGAGTTTTTCCATCGGCGTCTCCTTCTCCGGTTCATGCCGGGGAAGGAGACGTCCATCACTTTCATTGGTCTGCTCTTATGTTTCTTTCATTTTCAAATAAATTGGTCTAGGAGTTTCGTCGACAAGAGAAATTTCTTCTACTTAATCTTCATCTTATATAGTACCTCCGGTCCTAAATATAGGACCTAATTGACTTTTTTTAAGAGATTAAGGTTGCGAAATAAATTATTAAATGATGACATATTTGATATATTTTTAGATTATCCATTAGTTTATAGGTAAAATAAACTAGTTTAAGGGAAAAAAATTAAGTAAATCAATTTATGATCAACTTATTTTGCTTTTTTAAGGATTTTCTAGAGAAAGTGAATTAGGTCTTATATTTAGGACCGGAGGGAGTATTAGTTTTGTGGGTATATTTGTTTCTGTGAGATCTACTCATGGAGCTTCTTTGAAAACCAATTTGATTGGTTTATTGCCGATAAGAGGTGTGGATCCTTTGGGATGGTTCTTTGAACAACCACTTGTCAATAGCTTTTCTACCGGTGACGGTTCTTTTCTACCCACAAATTCTCATGAATGAAAGATGAAGAAGATGATAGAGTATTTTGCAACAGAGGCGGCTCACTCCTGACCTATGCATGCTTATTTTTTTATGTTTTCTATGTATTTTTTTGCAGACCTATTTTGTATTGTAATTTTCTAGTTTAATAAAATTTTTATGCTTCTTAATCAAAAATCAAAAGAAGCTGATAAAAAAAATAAAATTTTTATGCTTCTTAATCAAAAATCAAAAGAAGCTGATAAAAAAAACTACTCTCTCTGTTCCGTAATATAAAAACTCAGTCACCAAAAATGTTTCTTAAGAAAACATATGAAAGTTAATTGGGTGTCTGGAGTTAATGTTTTTCCAATATTGCCCATATTTATTATGATACTTTTAAGAGAGAAATAGATAAGCATTGATAAATATAAAAGAGAGTTAGAGACAAAATAGGAAAAAATGCATTAAATGAGGAGAGAATGTGTGATGAGCTCTTATTTTAGACTAAAATCATTCAAATTTTGTCTCTTATATTACGGACTAAAGGAAATACATTTGAAGTTGAACACACAAATAAAAAGGGAAAAAACGACGCAAAGCAATCAAATCTCATTATAAGCGTATTTGAATCCACAAATGGAAAAAAAATATACACATTTTTTAATGTAATATCACAATTCAAAGAGAAGAACAATAATGTCAAAAAACTTGATAACTGTTATAAAACTAAAGAGAATATAGAATATATATAAAGAAGAAGAAGAGAAGAAGATGATGAACAAAAGACTAGAGAGAAAATTGGAGAGAAATGAATAACTGGAAGAGATATATGTTGTATGCAATAAACGTGATCCTCAAATATTAGTAATGTGAATTAAAAGTTCATCAAATGTTGCAAAATACTTGTCAGACACTATCACTGACCAAATAAAGATTTTTATATCTCATGATCCAGTTGAAGAATGCTCCAATGATTATATATGAAAATGAAACATGCTTGAAGTATGAGAAAATGAACGGTTCCAAAAGAAAATGAAAATGGAGCAAATAGTTACGATGATCATTTTCAGGAGGCTTTAATTGAGACATAACTATTTGTAAGACTCCGGAAGTGGCTCAGGTACCTGAAAGAAATAAAGAGAGCTCAATATGTTATGTCTTAATAAAAAGGAACCGTGAAAAGATAAACTTGTCGACAATAATTTTGATATCAAAATCACGTGATCAAATGAGGATCTAGTATACAAATATGTCATGAGAAGATATAAAATGACTAGCTAGCAGAAAACAAAAGACGCTATATGATATGTGATAACATGGATTTATAATCTACGCACTCGAAGTGCTATAGAATTATATAAATGAGAATATTTATGCAAAAAAGGGGGAGAAGTATTGTTAGGATATTGATCAATGGTGATAAATTTTGCCTCGTGGTGGAATGAATATTCATGTTTTGATTTGGCAGTCTGACAATAAATGAAATTTTTTATATGCGTTTAGAGAATATGATTACAACTCATGGGTAGATATTGTGAGTTGAATCCTATAAGGATTTCAAAAACTAGAAATATTATTCAAAATGATCACATACATGTATACATGTATATATATGATCATATGAAAGTCTTTAAAGAATTTGCTAGAAACATTTGATTTGTGTAAATACAACTCCCCAAAAGGATTAAAGTTTACAAAAGTAAACAATTTAATTGATAGATTTCACTTGAAAGAAAGATTAAAGGAGTCATTCATAATGTGTGATAAATATTATTTAGACTCTTGGTAAATTTAAATATTTTTGGTACTCTTGAAGAGTTTGTAAAAATTTAAATATTACTTAGACTCCTAAGTCAGATGCTAAAAGATTAGCTCATGAAAGATGTCAAAATAAAGAAAAGTGTTTTTCTATATGGATCACTACATGATCCAATAGTTGTAAGATCATTAAATATGAAATGAGATCATTTTGTATCTCAATAAGATTATAGAAGATATTTGATCCAGAAGTATCATATATTATTATTATCGATTGAGATGTATTAGGCATGCATGGGTCAGTCTGTCTTTTCTTATCAACAAGAGCAACTGATTCAACAACCAGAAGACATTGTGATGAACTAGCATATGATCAATCCATTTGAATGTAAATTTAGTAAATTCGTTATCAAGTAACTACGACAATAAATTTTTGGAAGATTTGTTCGTGACATGACTTTGCAAATCCAAAAATATCAACTCATGTTGTGAAGAGGGGGAGCAATATGTGATGTACTCTTTTACCCTTGTCTATGGTTTTATCCCATAGGGTTTTCCTAACAATGTTTTTAACGAGGCAACATTGATTTATTGTGTACTCTTTTTCCTTCACTGGATTTTTATCCCAATGGGTTTTTCCTAGTAAGGTTTTAATGAGGCACAATAATACTTGATTATGAACATTCAAGGGGGAGTGTTATAAATAAAATATGTAAGGATGTTCATAATCAAAATGACTCTTAGAATTCGCTGTCATGACTACACTATTATATATAACTCCCATATTGAAAGGTTTTAAGTGTATTACTCTATAACCTCCAAGTGTACCATTATATTACTTAAATTTCTTCTTTATGTACTTGTAACTCATGAGGTGCTTGGATGCCTATATATAGAGACTATGTACAATGTCTCGTAACACACAATTGAATAAAAGATGCTCCCCTTTCTCTCCAATTTTCTCTCTAATCTTTTGTTCATCATCTTCTTCTCTTCTTCTTTATATATATTCTATATTCTCTTTAGTTTTATAACAATAACAATAAATTCTCAGATGAAGAACATAACTTTCTAACTCAGCATCTCAAAAGAAGTATCCTATTAATATTTTTTAAAATAATAGTGAAATAAGAGAGGGACAAAATTAAGGGGAAATCTCAAATGAATGATAGTTAAATTTCAAAATCTCAGAAACGAGATTTCGAGTAGTAAATACCGATACTTCACCCGTTAATCTTGATATTCAACTAGTTAAAATGATTTTCAAATTCAAATGTCACATATATGGGATTTCACCCAAAATTAAGGAAGATTAGTGTTATCATGATTGTTTTTATTAAAGCCTATATATTGTGCCCAACAGAATAAATATTGAACAATTTAAAAAAATTGACATTATAAATCTCAATACATTTGCTGGCATTTATGTTATCATAAGTGTTCTTATTAAAAGCCTATATATTTTGCAGTATTAAACTTTTAGTGCATTTATTTCTCATATATATTATCATATGTGCATATAAATCTTTTCTAATCATATTTATTATAATTATTATGACACTAATTCCAACCCAAGTCTAATCGATAGAATCATGAAAGCCAAAATGCATTAGCCATTCATGTACACACCCTGCTGAGATTTAAAACTTTTCTTGGTACTTACCGTGCAATTTCCTATTTTAAATGCTTCTTGCACAAGAAGTCAAGGACTTGATTACTACAACACGCTATTGAAAGTTGAAACAGAATATCTGCTTTCCTTGATTACTTGATCTTATTTTAGGATTTTTTATCTTTTTTTTTTTAAAAAAGAACGTCAGTCAGAGGAAATATAAATATAATTAGTACTTAGAGATGTTGACCTAAATGTTGGCTTAAGTTGGGTCAAAAAGCCTTAGCCAATTATTTTCTATTCTTTTTATAGAATGCAATTCTATTAATAATGGGGCACATACCAATGTAAGCACTTATGAAGTCCTACAGTACAAAACCAAAAAGAGAATCAGTACAAAGAAAAATTAACATATAACTAGAGGCATAAGCATACACATGACATATCCAAAAAAGGTAAAGATGAGATGGCAGGCCCACACTCTGACCAATCTTTTTTTGGCCAATCACACTCTGACTAATCTGAATGGTTAATTTGAGGATATTCATATAACCATTATCCTAGTTTTGATAAGCATCAAGTTATTCAATTCAACATAAATTTCCTGATTTTCATCAACTCTTTCATCCTGGTTAGTTTAATTCATAGAGTTGATCATCAGAGGGTTGATTTTATGCCACCAACAAAGCTCATTATACATAGATATCATGCTTCTTCAAAGCATTAGAACATCCTTCATGTAAAACATGAAAGCAAATATTCCAAGCAAATGGGTTCTGAAAATCTAACTTCCAATGAACTCAACAATATAGAGCCAGTCTGATGCATTATTTGGAAATATTTTAAGTGTGGCCCCACACAAATAAAAGAATGAAACAAGTGCAATCAGACAAAACCAATATGCCAACAGGGCGATATCCTAAAGACAAAGTTCCATCATCATATTCTTTCAAAATGTGTCTTAACCAACAATTTATCTTAATTGTTGAAAAGATGCCCCCATAATTTACAATTAACAAGGTAAATATGGTGATGCGTGATGGATGTTGAGTAAATGAATAAAATGAAGTTGGAGTGTCCATATCAGCTTGTCGTAATCATTTGGTGACTCTGAAAGCCTGCAGACCAAGGAACAATTCCCATAAAAATACAGCGCATAAGTTAGAAGAGAATGAACAAGGCCCCAAGCAGAGGGAAATCTCAAACAAGTCAAATCACTAGGCAGCATCTCAAAAAATATATTTACCTGTATATCATTCATTAAAACACATTGTACTTCACAAGAATCGTAAAAATTCTATCAACCAAAAAATTTAAAATGTAAAAATATTCTAACATTTATATCTACAGCTTCATTTGGAATACTTAAAAATGATTCAAAAGCTTATAGAGAATCTCTTGGCATGAATGAAGATGAAGATTGCTATTTAGTTTGAATTGAAGTCATAATTTAACATATTTATACTTAGGGAAAAGGTTCAACTTTACCAAAAGACTTTTACAAAAAAGCACTGAACACTTAGTAAGGTTATAGTGCAAGACATTTTGATTATATCCAAAGGCTTGAATCAATGATGTTGTGCAATCCATTTAGCCAATCCCACTTATTGGGATAAACACTATGTTGTTGTACTTCCATTGAAAGCTCACCATGAACATCTTTATATTTACATTTGAGATATAGTTATAACTCAAGTGTATTCCATAGCATCCATATTATACAGTTATAAAATCTTTCTAATGCGCCATGCATTACCAATATTTGTGCAACATGGGTTTCAGGCCAAATGAATACAGCCTCAACAGTCCACAAAACTGAAAAGGTTATATATCATGTGCAGCAGCTATATTCTCCAAATTGAATAGGGCTAGACTATACTGTGGCATATCTACGTTAATTAAAATTCCTTATTTGAGAGAGTTCCATCACTCACCTTGACTCTTTTTAGCAGATCTTTTGCGTAGTTATCCTTTTTGAAGTGTTCCCTGACAGGCTGCACACATAAAGAACAATTTAGCTTGCACCAAAAAGGTGAAAAGTAATAGCCAGACAATTGCACAAACTCTCAAACAGGAAATGTGAAATGTCTTGCCAAACCATTTTCAGTTTGAGCCTTTGTCTCAATTCATAAAATCAACAAAAAATTTCTACCCCTTGTCCTAAGTATACAAACCAAATAGGATTTCTGCTTTAACATCCCAAGTTATGTGCAGATGGTACAGCTGGAACTATGATAAGCACCCAAAACCATTCCAGACTTATCATACTGTCAGTAATGGTTTAGCTAATTTTCAGCTTCAACTTATTTATTTTAATGTCTACTTCTTCATTATAAATGAGAATTTATTTTGTGGGCATAGTACTCTCTTGGGGGATACTCCTTGCCAATTAAGAAGCTTGAGAGTGAGATTCTCGCTCCTATTTCACAATATATTTATTATTCAATAAAACTCATCAATTCTGAGATCATGTTATATTATCCCTACTTTCGGTATCTCTAATGCTACCTCAATTTCTGAACATATTCTCTAAATGGGAAGTTTCTTCTTCCAAAAATTTCATTTCCAAAATCAGAGTTAAAATGTGCTCAAACAAAAAGTCATAGAGTTAAAACAATTTATTTGTCCCAAGCTAAAAGACTATGTTCTCCCCCCCCCCCCCCCACACACACACACAAAAATAATTTATTTGAGAAAATCCAAAATAAATCCCACCAAATACCCAAAAGGACAATTGAGGAACCTAAATTTCCAAAAGGACTATGAAGGAACTAGCACCTATCTGTCATTTTAAAATTTTGCGAAAATACAAAATTGCCCCCAACCTAAAACACAAATGACTACCCCACCCTAAACCCACCCTCTTCTCGCAATTTCTCTGTTAGGATGGGGCCTGGGGGCAATTTTGTCTTTTTGCAAAATTTTAAATTGACAGGTAGGTGCTGGTTCCTTCATAGTCCTTTTGGAAGTTTAGGTTCCTCACTTGTCCTTTTGGGTATTGGGAGGGATTTATTTGGGATTTTCCCTATTCATTTTCTATCTGCACATGGACAAGTCATTAAATATGATTGCAAGATATTTAGCACAATTTTTCTAAATAACTTTATTTAACACAGACCTCATACAATCTCTGCAAAGTTTTAAAATTTTTTAAAACTTGGAGGGAAAATATTGTGGAGCTGAAAGCATAAAATAATTATTAATAATATTATCATGGGACTATTCAGTCATTTTAATTTCCACACTAGGAAATAGGATCTGAATCTAACTACCAAAGATAATAGGTACATCAAATAATTAAAATATATCCTCACCAAATCTCCTAATAATCGGATCTGAGCCCACTAATAACAATCGTTACAATTATTAATAATTTGCTAAATACCACAAATATTATATTCATAAACTCAAGTACAAAGATTACCTCAAGAATTTTGTTCAATGACTTTGCTAAAGCTGGTTTCAAATCAGCTGGATGTAGCTCCCCGCTTTCATAGTCAGCAGTAAGTTCTTCAAAGGTTTTAAATGATCTATGTTGGGGGATAGCACAAATAAAGGTAATAAATGAAATGAATCCTAACACAGTGAGAAAACACACTCATGCAAACCAAATAAGTCCAAAAAACAGTATTTCGCAGGGAGATTGACATCCAAAGAAATGACAGCAGCCTATTCATTAAGAAACTGGAACCAGCAATTATCCAAAAAAAAGACATCAAAACTTACTTCTTCCCACCATTCTCTGCACTGCGCTCCACCACGAACTCATTAAACCATGGCAAGATAAGGTACTTAATGTACTCCAAGCAAGGATTTCCTTCCACAATCTTCGGTGGACAATAAGCCTTCTTTATCTTCAGGTTCACTTCAGCCTATGTCACCCAAACAAGTTAATAAGTTTAGAATGCGAGCGCTAAATAAATAATTCACTTAAAATCATTTATTTTATTACGAAAGTTGGGTATGGGACAATTCATCTTCACTTTTTATATATAACAAACTTAACACCCTTAACTCGCTTACCTCCTCATCTTCCATAAATATGGAAGATGACGGGTCACTTTTTGACATTTTTTCTTGACCTTGTTGTAAGCCAGGTAACATATCTGCAAACCAACAATGAAACAATTATCAAGAGTTGATCCAACCAAAATATAAAACAGATCAAGAAGAGAAAAAAGGATGGTACGGTGTGACAAGATGATAGGCTTATTCTTCCTCTTAATGTCATCACAATACTCTCTAGCAAGTACATTCACTTTCCGCTGATCCATTCCCAATTGGCAAATGTCAGCCTATATTAAGAGAAGAAATTAATGAAATGTTCATTAGTGTTAAAAGCAAAATGGAAGATGTAATTTCGGAAGAGAAAAACCGCAAGCAACGACATAAATGCGTAAGTTGAGAAATGTACCACTAAACACAAGTTTATGCAATACCACCATAGAAAAATCAAAGAAAAAAAAAGGCAGGAAAATGAAGGAACAAGGACCACTCAGTAGTACATACTACCACCACCAAAAATACATCAAATTTTTAGATTTGATTGATGTCTTTCACACAGTTTTAACTAAAAAAAAAACTGAAATTAAGAACTAAATAGAAAAATGTCAATACCAAAGCACTGTATGCGAGCTTTTAGACTTAACCTTAGAAATTAAATATGTACAAATGTGCCTGCTCATTCACCTTAATATAATGATCAGAGTGATATAAAATCTGACAGTAATTCTTATTACCATATCTTCACCATTCTAAGAGATAAATCAAGGATTCTATTAGGCTTATAATCAGGGAAGCATTAATAAGAAATATTCTCTGCCACTATTACATATTGTAATACAATCATAATGAAGTACATAGAAAAATATTATTCAAATCATTTCACACCCTATTAGATTCTAAAATAACCATTGCAGGTCAAATATACAATCCCATATCACTCATTTTATTTAATTTACTCTCCCTCTTTTGCTTATGTATTCTTTTTCCATTATGATGATCAGCAGGAAAAGTTATAATTTAATACAAGATATATGCGTAAAATATTGATGCAAAAGTGTCATTCTTTTGATTTAGAAAAGAAGAGGCATGCCAAATAACCTGCATATCATTTGCAACCCTTTTCATGTCTACAAATTTCCATTTTCCTTGTTCAAGAATCATGTGAAAACAAAAATTACTCATTTATAGAATAATTTTAGGCATTATAAGATTTGAGACCGCTATGATGCTCTTGAAAATGCCTTTATCACTTCTAAAACTGTAATGATTGGGAATTCAACCACAGGAACAACTCTTAAAAAAATAAACATCCATTGCTCTATATTTTAATGGATGCAAGCTTGAGAAAGTTTGTTCTAAACAATGAAAAGTGCACCTTGAGAAAAAAATAAAAGATATGTCAGCACCTTGAGATTTAAAAAAAACAACTCTTAAAAAAATAAACACCTTAAAGTTTGTTCTAAACAATGAAAAGTGCACCTTGAGAAAAAATATGTCAGCACACTGCATGCAAGGATAAAAGATCTGAGCAGCAGTTAATTCATCTTGCTCACTCCGGCCCATGATTTGACTACACCTGTAGTTATGAGATGACATAAAATAAGAATATCAGATGTGAGACACCAAATACACCAACTACTTAATCATCTGAATGCACCAGATCAACATCCACCTGATTATCCTTTTAAGGTTGTTCTTTTCAGCTATGTCCAATACAAGAGGCCAGTATTCATCTGCTCTCGCATTAATTTCTTTTGATGACCATAAAAACTCCACCTTCCCTCCTTCTAGATCCATCCCAACAGCTTTCCAAATTTCAATCAAGTAACGGCCTACCACCTCAATTTTCTTCAAATCTCCTCCCATTTTCTTGTTAAGCTTTGCAAACCAATCAGCAATCCATATCTTCACTTTACACCCACAAGATGTCAGCTTGTTCACATTTATAGTCTTCATGACTCCCTGGACAAGTTAAACAATGTCACCAAAATCACCATCTAAGAGATTTAATTATACTAAAAGAAAGAATAACATCAGAATCAAGAGGTTCTCTTCCCATGCTTTTCTCCATTTCCATTCAATTCATCAAACAGCCCGAAAGTACCAGAAGCAAGATCATGCCTCATAGACTATCCTAACTACATATTCAGATTAATGATACATAAAATTTAAGAAAACTACAGACTAATTTTGAAAATCTGGGTACCTGAGCGATATGCATCCTACCAGAAGGTTCAAACCCATCATAGCAGACAGGCTCAGGCTTCTTTGCCAACAAATTCAGAAGCTCATCCTCCTGGATGCACTCCTCTCCAATACTCCTCAGTATCTGAAATCTCTCTTCTAAACTCAATCTGTAGAGAACACTAAAAAATTAAGAACAAGCAACAACTCCATGGAAATTGAAAACCACAAGTGGTTGAGAAACTTTACTGTGAATTGTTAGATGATTCGGCATTCTGTGAATCAGACACAGACAAGCATTTCACAGCTTCTGTGGGTGGTTCTGAGGGGGTAGCATCCATATCTAGTGTTGAGGTCAATGCAAAAGTAGGTTAAGCCATCAAAATAGATCATATATACAACATTTTACAGAATTCAAGAAATTAAATTTACTGATGAATTACAATGCACATATTTACATCCAACAACAACAATGGATTTTTGCTTTTCGTGATAAAGAGCTGAAATTAACTAAGAAACCATATCAATGTACACACTAATGCTGAGGAACATAACATATGAATATTAAATTAGGAGTTTCAAGGAAGGAAGCATTGTCATGACCACATTATCTTATATGAAGATTAAGAGATAAAAAACGATAAGAAGTGAAGAATGAAGAACTGAAAGGATTAAATATGATGGAAAAGAGTAACCTTTGAATATGAAAGAGAAGGAGAATGAAAAGAAGGAAGCGAGTGAGAGAGAGAAGATGATGTTTCTGATTCTGCAAAGCAAATCACCACCAAAGTCAAAACCCTAACCTTCAAGCCGCCCTACAAAGCCATCCATTGTTATCTGGGAAAATTAGTAATTCCCTAAATTACCCTTTTCCTACTTAAACCTTAATAGTACTATTACAGAGATAAAAATAATGGGTAAACATCAGGATGACTAAAATACCTATTATAAAACTTTTATGAAGACAGATAAAAAATCATGTTTGCTTACTGTGTAGCTCAAGAACTTTTCTAAATTGTTCCTTTTCTAAACTATACCAGCCAAATGTCAAACCCACCAAAACTAAAGCAAAACACAAACTTTTGTAACTCATAATTAAAAAAATGAAGAGAATTCATAATTCATCATCACCCCTGAAGAAGTTAACTCAGGAAAAGGAAATTTTTTGAGCTGATTGATTATGAGTGACTTTCTTGTCTAAATCAAGTTCAAAATTTTTGCCACGTGTGACAGCAAGAAAAAGTCTCTCTAGCAATAATTCCTCCAGGATGAAACATCATTCAAACAAACAAACAAAAAAACTCCACAAAGATAAAAAAAGTTTCGATTTTGAGAAATACCCAAGTTGTAGAATATGGAATCATTCAGAGATTCAAGCTCCCCATGATGATTTTGAAGAAAAAATAGTGAAAGTTTAGAATTTGAAGGGAGATTGAAACCCAGAAAACCCTATCAAGGAGGAAAAAGAAGATAGATCGTAGAAGAAGAAGGAGAAGATGAACAAAAGAACATATATAGGGAGATACCTGATGTTGAAGAAGGAATGAATTTTTGTTGTTGTGAAGCTCTGCGTGCGTGCTTTGTAGGAGAGAAGAAGAGGAATGAAGCTATTTTCTGTGAAGAAGGAGCAGAATAGGCGCGACAAAGAACAAGGGCAGAGAGTGACAAAAATAATTTGAAACATTAATACTACCTCCGGTCTTAAATATAAAACTTAATTGACTTTTTTTTAGAGGTTAAGGTTGCGAATAGGCTATTAAATCGTGACATATTTGATATATTTTTATATTATACATTAGATTATAGGTAAAATAAACTAATCTAAGGAAAAAAATTAGGTAAATCAATTTATAATTAACTTATTTTGCTTTTTTATAGGATTTTTTAAAAAAGTCAGTTATGTCTTATATTTAGGACCGGAGGGAGTATAATAAATATGAAAAAGAGTTATGAGTAAAGTATAAATAAATGCATATTATATGATGAGAGAATAAAAGAGTCACTCTTTTGATTCTAGAGTTTGGTCTCTTACATTGCAAATTGGAAGGAGTATCTGTCAAGTCTGCTTAGGCTTACTTACAATTTACCGGTTTATGACCCTCTCATCAAGAGCATGTGACAGCGGGCACATGCCCATACCCGTCTAACTCAAACAGGTATAGTGTGTACCCCCATTTAAGCAATAGTTTTTTTTCTAAAGATTGCATTTGATTTTTTGTATGTTTACACCAAATTTGAATTTAGTTCTTTATTTGAAAGTATACATTTAGTCTTTTTTTCTCAATGTTTGTAGTTTTATTTAATCCTGCTAACTCAACAATTTTAAATAGTATTGAATCTTTAATTAGATTTTGTTAAAATATATTTAAATTAAAAAAAATATTAATGCAATTTTCTTATATTATTAAAAATTTGTCATTTCTTATCGTTATATAGAGTTAGAAAATAACTCTTTAGATGTTATGAGTTGTTCTTCGCCGTGAGTCAAACTAACGATGTTAACATAAAAGAACTAAAATGTGTTTTGCAATTTAATGAGTTGTCCTGAGATTGTTTGCACCTACACATGAAAGTTAATAGCAGATGACATATTGTACCGATTACAACAACTAATTAATCGTTCAGGTATATGTACAAACATTTCTTATTATAGTAAGTGCTTTCTACTTGTATCCCTTTGCATAATTTAATAGTAGTGTTCAAATTTATAACTTATAAGGTTGTGCTTATCTGATACAAAAATAGATTATCAGACATTGATTGAACTAGACGAAACTTTGCAGCTTAATGGAAGAAGCCTTGGTAATTTTCCAACAATGTCATACCCAAAAACGTCTGTTCAATTGCACAGACAAAACAAACTATTGATTGTTGAAATGAACTACAACATTGAAATCTTGTCGCATGAGTTAGATCAATTGCCTCTTAATCTAACTTCAAAACAAAGGAATACATATGACACAATCATCGAAGCAGTCAATCAATCAAGCGAGTAATGTATTAAATATATGGGTATGGAAGAACTTGCAAAGCATACATCTAGAGAACATTATCCACATCGTTGCGTGCAGAACAAAATATAGTTTTAAAAGTCATTAAGTGGAATATTTTCACTTCTTCTTCCCAATGGTAAGACTCTTCATTCTTAGTTCGCAATTCTTTTGACTATCACCAAGGTTTCTGTGTGTAATATCAAGCAATGCACACATCCAGCTAAACTTTTAGTGCACACATCTAGCAAGTATTGGCTTTTTTTCAAATATGTTGGAAGGAAAGGAGTAGCAGTACAAAATGTAATGACAGTTTGTGATTGAGATATGTGCTTTACATTTGTATTAGCTGGATAGGAAGGTACTGCACATCATGCTCACATATTTGATATTGTCCGCACAACTCCTCACATGAATTTTTCTCATCCACCTCTAGGTATGTTTATAGTTGTTTCCCTTTGTTAAATATAACCAAAAGAACTTATATTGACATCAAGTTATTTCATGCAGAAAAATATTACTTGGTAGATGTTGGTTATACAACTCTTATAGGTTACCTTGGTTTATACCAATGTGAGCGTTATAATCTCCCTGATTTTTGTGCATTATCAAAGCTTGAAAATGAAAATGAGACATTCAATTACTTGCATTCCAGTCTAAGGTCCACAATAGAAAGAACTTTTAGAATTTGAAAAGATAAGTTTCAAATTTTACTCAAAATGTGAAGTTATGATTATCCAACACAAGTTAAAATTGTCTGTGCAACAATGGCTTTCGAAAGACATCTCTGATCATGAGTTTTTCCTCGACGAACAAGAAGGTAGTGCTAGTGATGATGACAGTGATAATGTTGATGATTGATGAAGAATTTTCAACTACATCGTTGACAACTTCTTCATTTGATATGGCGAGTCTTTGTGATTTTATGCTGAGGGATTAAACGTTTATCATTCACGAGATCGTTAGTCAATATTGTATAAGTATTTTGGTGTTGACAGTCATTTCTAAACAATGAAATGTAATGATTCCTATATGGAAAAATATAGTTTGTTACTTTGTAGTATCTTCTCTTAAATAGTATTAAATACAATTTTATCAATTAAAATTATTAAGTCTTTATTTAACCTCCTCCAATTAATTTTACCAATTAAAAATTTATTTATTTATTTATTTTATTGGATTTTTTTATGTTTTTATGATAATTTTTGTTTCAATTCAAAAAATCATTCAAAAAATTGTAATTTTTGTGTATTTTTTAATATTTTTACTAACAATGAATAAATTTGATCATTTAAATCTTTCAAATAATTTTTTGGGTGAAATTGTCCCTTTTGGTAATTTGACATTCAAAAATCTATTCTACTGACACTTTATCCAAACACTTTGAAATCAAAAACTATTTTCCACAAAAGCTATTCTACTCAAAAGCTCTTCTCAAAAAACTGATTTCCTAGAAGCTATTCTCCAGAAGTAAATCCAAACAGGACCAATCAAATGAAGGTTGTTTCAAACGGATTAATTACAACGGACATTTTTACAAATATTATGAGAAGTGAGTAGTTGGGAGAATTGAAGATGAATGAAAAAAGTGAGAAAACGCCTACTACCCAAGAACAAGCATTTTGCTGATAAAAAAAAGAACACATTCAATTTTTCATCTGTTATTCACCCACTCATTGTACTAAAACATTTATTGTATTTTGATTGTGAGCGAGTGATTCTTATCATTAATGTATTTAACTGATTATCACACTTTGTTCCTTGAGTGAACTTGATATAAAATCCTTTATTGTTGAAGGTAGTTCTTATGTCGTGAGATTTTAGAAGTGGGATTTCCCTTTCTTACAAGTGTAAGAGAGAGTGAACCGATTGAAGGTTTTTAGTGAGCCCTGAAAACCGGTGGTTGTAGAAGATCTAGCAAATCCTATGGGTTACAAGTGAGCCGTGAAAACTTGTGGTGTAAAGATTTCAGGTGAACCCGTCAACACTTGAGATTATAGTGGAACTCAACTGGACTATTGAGTTGGAGAACTCAAAGTAAGCAAAGTTTTGCCGAACCGGTATAAATCGTGTTCGATCAATCTTTACTTTATATATATATATATATATATATATATATAGACACACACACACAATTCATGTTTTTAGGTGTCCCAATAATGTTGATGAGAAATATTGATAAATCTATGGGGGTTTTGCAACGAGACAAGACTAATTGTCACTAGATTAGAGAATCATGTCATAGTATGTGAGATATTAACAAGTCGACATTCTCCGCACAAGTTATAATGACACGCATGATCATCACTTCTTCTAATACAACTTATCCCTTCAAAATGTGTAGATGTTAATTTCCCTTGATGTTTTTTTGCAATGATTACTAACAAAATCCAATGTCAAACCTTGCTTAATGTTGGATTGTCCGACCCGGGTCTAGTATTTACTCATGGTCAATTGTACATAGCAGTTTCACATGTCAGCTGGAAGGACGATTTGAAAAATTTTGATATTAAATACTGATGGAAAACCACACAAAAGAACCTCTAATGTGGTCTACAAAGAAGTATTTTATAATTTGTAAATCATTTATTAGACTTATTTATCCATTGTACAATAATTCTCTTTTAATTGACGCCATATTTTATCATTCATACGTGAAATCCACTGATCTGGCGCACAGCACAAGTCCTGTAGTAGTAGTAGGATAGAGAGGGAGAGTGGAAACAAAGAAGTATGACTATATAAAATAGGAGTATTTTATTTTACTAAAATCATCTGATCTCAACTAAATGAACTAAATAAATGATGGTAAAAAGAAGTAAATAAATAAAATGAGAAAGACCAAAATGGGTCTCATAGTCGCGTTGACCCTCATCTCTGTTTCTATATAACATAACACATTCCAGTTTGTGGAAAGCCGCCCGCCGCTTCTCTCTCACGCAAACACACATTACATACATACATACATACATACATACATATACTCATCAATCTCTCTCTCATCGTATCATCGTGATCATCATGTCGGACGAGGAGCACCACTTCGAGTCGAAGGCTGACGCGGGAGCCTCCAAGACGTTCCCCCAGCAGGCCGGCACCATCCGCAAGAACGGTTACATTGTCATCAAAAACAGGCCCTGCAAGGTCACACTCTCTCTCTCTTTCTTTCATATCTTCTTCAATCCTTTCCCTTTATATCTGTAATTAGCTCACCCATATGTTTTTTTGGGTTTATCTTGTCTCTTCAAACAGAAGTGAGGCACCCATTTACCTGATTTGATTAGATTAAGGATTTTGATAGATTCATGATGTTATTCAAGTTTGTTCAAATCACTTGATACTCCCTCCGTTCCTAAATATAAATATAAGATCACTTTGAGTATGTGGATAGGTTGCTAAATATAAGATCACTTTCTATTTTTCCTTTTTGCCCAAATTACCCCTATACTCATTTTACAAGTAAATTACTCCCTCAATCTTTTAAATTTAAGTGAGAGGTATTTTGGGAAGATCATGTAATCCTAATTCATTGGAAAGCTTTCCTTAATCTCTCCAAATTAGCCAAAGTGATCTTATATTTAGGAACAGAGGGAGTATTATTAAAGGTGTTGCTTTTTATAACTGATGAATGAAAAGTATCATGATTTGGGGATATTTAGCATCAAACTAATAGGTCCTGTATATTTAGGATGGGAGTAACAATTTTGGTTTAGGTTTTTGACAGATTTGCTTTAGTGGTTGAGTTTTGGGTTAGAGTTATCTTTTTCATTATTTAGGATTCAGTTTACTCAGTGATAAGGCTTATGATTTGAGTATTTGGAGTTGACCCCATCCAGGATTTCTTGTTGTTATTGTTGCATTCCATATAAGGTTGATTGGTGGGGTCGTTTGACACAATTGAATCTTTATGATGTCCATTGTGCTTAAATTTGGTGAGGGAAGTTTTATTGATTGTGCAGTGTAAGTGTAACTTTTGCCCTTTGTATCAGGTAGTGGAAGTTTCAACTTCCAAAACTGGCAAGCATGGACATGCTAAGTGTCATTTTGTTGGTATTGATATCTTCACTGGGAAAAAGCTTGAAGATATTGTTCCATCTTCCCACAACTGTGATGTATGAGATTCTTTTTGCTTTACCTTGACACCAACCCTTTCACCTATAAATGTTTGCAGTGATTTAAAATATATATATTCTTGTGTTGCAGGTTCCACACGTCAACCGTACTGACTACCAGCTGATTGATATCTCTGAGGATGGATTTGTATGATTATATTTGCCTTTTCTTTCTTCCCCTCTCCAGATTCAAGGCGGAATCGTTTCTTGTAATGATGAAATAAGTATATGTATTTGTAATGTATTAGGTGAGTCTTCTGACTGATTCTGGTGACACCAAGGATGATCTTAAGCTACCAACCGATGAAAGTCTGCTTAAGCAGGTAAACATCTTTATTTAGTTCACTTATTTTGTGTATTGAGTTGTGTTTAGCTCCACAAATTGATTAGTAGTGGCAGCGTAACATTGTTGCAGATGTGAATATTCTTTTCTTGGATTAAATAACACATTTCTGAATTGTTAGATCTCACAAGCTTTGGTTGCCAATGATGAGAATTTATTGCATGCCCATCATCTAGAATTCTTGGGTTTACATTTAAGAAGTGGTGTCCATCATAAATCCTTTGTTGCTAAAAATGTCAATTTCATGGGTAGTTTACACTGTTTACCTTTTTAATTTAAGACTCTGTTGAGTTAGGTTCAATCTACGAAATAGTACCTCAAGTAAAATGAAATAGGTTGATTTTGCCAACTTAAAATTGATTTAAATTATGTTGGACTGATTCTGGATCTATTGTGCAGATCAAGGATGGTTTTGCTGAGGGTAAAGATCTGGTTGTGAGTGTCATGTCTGCCATGGGAGAGGAGCAGATCTGTGCCCTGAAGGACATTGGCCCCAAGTAATTGGCTAATGGCCATTTTAATTATATGTTCTGAAATTTGGAAGTTGGTTGTGACACTACAGTATTTTTCGTTTTCTTATTTTAAGAGGTTTTTGTACTGAATCGACCTACCATTATTAAAGATGTGGTTGAAACTACTAGGTGACTTGATTTGGGAGTACCATAAGTGCTAAGCATGCCATAAGTGCTCTAAGCATGACTTGTTCCGTGTTGTGATAAGTTATATTGGCCAGTTGTACTATTTATACTCTTAACATATGATGTGGTATTCAGTCCTTGTGCTCCATAAATTGTCTACTTCGCAATGATCGTAGTTTTTTTGTTAAATCCTATACGTTTTAATTTAACATATGATGTGGTATTCAGTCCTTGTGCTCCATATAGCTATGTCTGGTCCCTGAAAAAAGAAAAAGTAACAAGTATATTTGACACACTGCGCATATCACTGATAAACATTGTCGAGGCAAATGATGGTAAATCTTCTAAATGATTTTTTTTTATTAATGTTGTAACCTCAATCTTAAAATTCTAATAACTCGATAGAGTGCATGATCTGCAGTTACTGATTACTGATCTGTTCTCTTTGGCGGGACGCCCAACCAATGGGAATCCCGAGGTAGACATATGATTTTAGTGGGGTGATTGTGTGTGGGGGTGGAGGAAGAGAAAATGGTGTTCCCCTTCACATATCACATGTTATGACAACAAGTTTTCTGAATGACATTGTCTCCAAATGTAACACAATATATGAGATGATTATTTAATGTAGTTTTTCATCTTCATTGTTCTTCACATTCTTCTTTAAACTAGTATCTTTGAAAACAAAAGTGTAGTCCTGTATATTTGCTAACCTCGACTTGCAATATTGGGCGGATTAAATAGTATAATAAATTAAAAAAAATGTAGAACATTTTTACATTGGTAAAAGTGTAAATTTGATATTAAACTTAGCTTCTAGGAGCATTTATAATACCCATGTTTCACGAGGTGTTGATACTCATCTATTGAACATGAAACAAATGTAATAATGCTGTTAAATTTGGATGATTTCAGTTAAAATTTTATTACCATGAAATCTCTAGAAATCATCTATTTATTACCATGTTCTAAAATATTTGAGGGCTATAAAATTTAATTCAAAAAAGTCAGCAACGCCCTTGATTTCTTGTTCATTGTAGGAATTACTTATTAAAGACATTGTAGTCTTTTCAATTAAATTTAATTGCCCTCAAGTCTCGTCAACTTTAAATGATGTTTTTTTATACTAATTAGTAATATCACATTTTCTTTTTAAAAGTATTTGGAAATGTTACTTGAATACTCCCTTCGTTCTTAAATATAAGATCACTTTGGGGAAGTGGATAAGTTCTTAAATATAAGATCACTTTCTATTTTGTCTCAATTTTAGTCCAAATTACCTCTATACTTCTTAGCTCCCTCAATTCTCTCTCAAATCCCTATTTTATTTTGGGAAGTTCATGTAATCCTAATTCATTGAAAAGTCTTTCTTAATCTCTCCAAATTAGTCAAATTGATCTTATATTTAGGAACGGAGGTAGTATTTCGAATTTCAATGAGGATGTTTTTTGTCAAAGGAAATTTATGAGTTTGGGTTAGAATATTGTAAATAAAAAACACTATACAAAATTAAGGAATTCAAATAAAACAACTTGTTTTTTTACTTATTTTGATCAAATATAGATCATATATTATTTAACTACAAAAAATAATTTCATAAAAGTTTTAAGTAAACTATGGAAAATAAAATACCCAGCTTGCCAAAATCAATCATCTAATCAAATAATGTTCTAGTAGTGTAATATAAATGAAAAATGTATAAACAAGTGTACTGTAACAGAAAAAATAAATAATAACCACGTTGAGTTCGATAGTTTGAAGAATTTTTTATCAAAAGCACAGGAATATCACTGCAATAAGACTAAGATCTATGACATGTCCCTCGGAACCTCAGCATATCTGCAAAGAACACGTGTTTAAACATCAATAATACAGTTTTTGCACCAATATTAAAACATTATAGTCATACCTCATACTAAAATATCACAATGACTTCCTAGAAATATACTTTCATAGGCCATAATTCTACTAACCATTAATTTAACGTGAAAAAGAGACAATTCGGACTAAATTTTTTCCACTCACCAATATACTTGTAATATGTGATTGAGAACAAGAATCTCCCTTCCAAATATATGACCAAGATCATGGGATTGGCAGTGCTATTTGAGAGACCGGACCACTGTGCCGATCCAGTCATCTGGAATGCTGCTTCTAAGATCTCCATTTAAAGCCTTCAATGAATGACTTGTGGCTGCCTGAAAAGATGATAAAAATTTCAAATATTAAAGGCCATAGAAAAATATGATGAATTAATCGCAATAAACTCACTTGAACTTATTTATAGGGTAGAGCAAGACAGTAATTGTTTTGCTCCTCAATATAAGTTGCCTCTTTAATTTTATTACATGAATGTATGATTTTATGCTTTATTAGTTGGTTTTAGGCTTCTCATTTCTCACTAACTCATTCCTTAAAAATGAAGAGAGTTAGAGTTGGAGAGTTAATTTTTAAGACAGAGTTAATTAGACTCGAGGCTTGTTTTTTGTTCTGGTGAAAACATATTGGGAGAGTTTTGTATAGAACCAGAGGTGTAGTGCAAAATTTTGTTACTTTGACAATGTAGACATCTATTCCAAGTTTTGCTATCATTGCAGCTTCTGATATCTTTGTTTCCATCCCGCCGGTTGTGTCATGAGCTGCAACTGTTAGCTCAACTGCAGGAAACACAATAGAAGGTTTCTTTTAGCTAACAACAGACAAAAATAGAACTGAAAGAGGTCATTTAATTGTGTAAAAGTAACTTATTGGGTAAGAGGACATGTTGAGTTACGACCGAAATATAATTTTATAGCATCTCATTGTGGAACTTCATCAAGAAAATAATGCGCTGATTAAAAAACGAAGAAAATCATGATACTGAGTTGTATTAAAGGGCTCTGTTCATCCAACATATTAAAATATAACCAAAGATTCATGATTAATTTCTTAAGATTCTGATACCAGGTTATTTGATAAATGATAAACAAGTTTAAGAACTGAATTGAAGAACTCAACAATGTACCTTCAGTCCAAAAAAATAGTGTACTCCTGAGTAGAGAAAAAAAGCTACAATTTTTTCTTATGAAAAAAGACAGGTAACAATGACCAAAATGATGTATCTACTAAATCTTCTCCCAAAACATATCACTCTAGAGTCATGCAGCTCTTCCTAGGACTCCCTCTTTTGAATTTGATGAAATTAGGGACCAGAAGCTCAAAGTTAAAAAAATCTCTTAAAGTTGTTCATGCTTAACACCAGTACTGCACTAATTATACTTTCAGTATAAGCTATATCAACCAAAAAAAAAAAGAGAAATGGTAACTGGGGTGATTTTTTCAACCTTTCAGTAGTTGAGAAGCCGCAGAGAACAACAGCAATAAAAAAAAGAAATTATAATCATGACGTACAATTTTCACTTACTTGAATTCTGTAACTTTGGATTCACCACAGACCAACTCCCATCTTCATCAACAGCTGCCACATTTGGAAAAGCTTTTACTAACACTTCTCTCTTTAAACCCAACATCAAAGAAACAGGACATACAGAAGATTTAGTGCTTACCTATCTCCTTTAGGAGTACTGCATCAGGTTCTGTTGGTGGGCGGTCATACACACCACAGACATCAGTCTTTCATCATTACTTAATGGAAAACATATATAGAATGTTCACTCAAATAGCATATGTAAAATTTAAGGATAGCTCATAGCTGAAAAAATATTTAGATCATTTGGACTATAATCATAAAACCAATTGGTTTGTAATATACACAAAAGTGTTATATCAAGAAAAATTCATCAAAATATATGACAAGAGATGGATACAAGAAAAACAACAAATTCCGGATTCGCATGTGCTGCCAAATGACTTATTATGGCATCTCCACTCAAAATAGTACACCCCTGAATCATTATTTAATCAGAAAACTTCAAATGGCATTATTAGTTTATATTTTCACCGAAAATTGAGCCTGTACCTGAATATTATCAAGCACTGCATCTCCATGCAAAACCTAAGCAAATCAGAATTTGCCCCAAATCATTTCCAAAGCATACTGAGAAAAACGAGAAGAACCATTACAGAAAATGAAACCTTAAAAGAGGTGAAACGAAGAAACCAGATATGTGTGATCTATTTTATGCCACTGGCCTAATATCAGAATTGGCCTTATCATAGTCATAAAGAGATGATAAAATCTGACATTTCATGCTCTTCAAACACTGAAGAATCATTTTATTATTTCTGCCAATATCTGAATTGGCATTATCATAGACTCATAGTCATAAAGAGATGATAAAAAAACCAAAAATACCAACAAAATTGTCAAGTAGAGAAAGGGAAGGTCACAAACATACAGGGAAGAAAATGCAAAAAGCTTTCAGTTATAGTAGATATTTGATTAATCCAATCTTACAGGTGCAAAACCAGCGTCTACTGTTTTAGCCACCATGGAAAAATCTGTTGAGGTCATCTGCAAGTGTTTAATTGAAACATTTACAGGTGTGAGACAATAACTGAAAAGATAGATAAAAAGTTGACAGTTTATTCAGAATTTCTAACATGTCTCTCACTGGTGAGCCATCCACATGAAAACGGAGACATTCCAATTGAAGGAATACCCTCTGCACAAAATGATTATGAGTATGAAATGGATTAAGCTTCTCCAAAGCATATACAGAAAGGGATAAAAAGAAAGAAAGCAGTAAATTAAATGGATAAGAGCAAAGATTGCATGGAGAGATTGTAATGAACACTCTACTATGCTCCCATGTACAGATACCTAAAACAAAAAAATAAGATAGGGCTTATGATATGTTACAATATGTTATGTTTCAGTAATTTATTATTGTTCCAATTGATGAAATTATCAGCAAAGACTTTAAAAGGAAAAATTGAATTTTACTAATCATTTTCCTGCACAAACTTAACAAATTATATTGGAAGAAAAGGACAACCCTATTCAGAAAAGCATGAATAAAACAAGTACCCAGCATTAAATCAATACAACACGTAATTTGTGCAGTTTTTACAACAGCTGCCAATATATTACCTCTGGCCAGCGCTCTAACAATTTCGAGGTTTAGGGAGGTTACCTGAAAATGTGAATGAACAAAGAGATAAGCACGGGAAAATTTTAACTCAAGTATCTATGACCATTTGTTTATTCAAAACATAGAAGCCCAACAAATTATTTCCCACGTTAGATTTTTATAGCATAGATCATTTTACAAAAAATAAAAAGGGAACTGGGGAATCAAATAGATTTCGTCTGAATAATGTTAAAATTCAATTCATTTCAAGTAGTTTTAGAGCTCAAAACAGGAATTTCTGTCTATGCTTCATCAGAATTTGAATGTATTGTAGCCATTAGCTCTAACCTTCTAGCTGTATCAGACTGCTAGCATAATGTTCAAACTGTCACACTTGATGTCACAAACTCCCAACTTAAAACTCTAGACACGACCTATGAATTTGCAAAATTGAAGTTTGAAGGGAAAAAAAGGGATATATGACCACTCTAGATATGAACTACTCTATAGATGTCTACACTTCATCAGAAACCGAATGCATTAAAACCATTAGCTCTGAGATCCTAGCTGTATCAGATTGCTAGCACGACATTCAAACTGTCACGTTTGTTGTCACAAAAGACATGACACACAAATTTGCATAATTGAAGTTAGAAAAAAATAAAAAAGGAACATAAAGAGATCTCTTACAGAAATCCGTGTAGCAACAAAACCACCCTTGACAAGTGGTTTATGCAATTGTCCTTTGTGGACTCCAGATTTGCTAGCTTGAAAGTGCCCAAAAGAACCTTAAAGCATGAAAAGAATATCACAAGTCAGCTCAAACATCAACTAAAAAAGTCTATCTTAAGACATCACATACAAATTATTACATTTTTTGATATTAGTTAATCTTACTATCTATATGCCTCAAGAAGATTGAGCTGATATCACATATATTACAGTTATTCATAATATTAACCATACAATTTACAGCATATCGACCTAGTTGCAACATATACTATATTTGACTATCATTTAAATCCACTCCCCTTGGCAATCACTGTGCCCCTCATATAGCTATATTGAACTCACTGAATTAGAGCATTACCACACATTTCATAATGAAGTTCTACGCTCTTAAATATTTTCAATTAAGTGGAATTCATAAATGCCAAGAAATACATCAGACCAGAAGTTTAAGCAGGTAAGTGAAGGCTAGGGAATAGTGTTCGTACAGTACTCATTATGTTCCTAAACATAGGACCTAATTGACTTTTTTTTGGAGAATCCTTAATAAACTACATAAACTACTTATAAATTGATTTTTTTAATGTATTCCCTAATCTAGTTTATTTGACTAATAAACTAACATATAACCTAATAATATACAATTAAATTACTCATTTAGCTTCTCTAGATTCTCAAAAAAAGTTGATCTTATATTTATGAAGAGAGGAAATATATAACAAGGAAAAGAAGGGATATGTCATAATTATGCACATAGGATGATATCCCACACTTAAATCACTTAAATGTAGATGACCAAATTGCATAAAAAGTACACTTTAATTATTGTTATTAAACTGAACAGAAGTTTTGCTTCATGGCAATAAGCAAGGAAAGAACCTGCTCCATGAACAACAACGAAACGTTTACAGTCAATAATTGAATGATCCCCAAACTCTTCAGGATTACAAGAAATGTGAGATTTTCCATGTCTCTTGCTCCAATCCATGCCAGGAGGCTTTGATGATGATGAAATCATGGTTAGCCTAAGCTGTTCTGCTACCTTCTCAACAGTTTCCTCATTTATCCTCTCTAATTCAGCTTTCCGTGTAATAGCAGATCCTCCTTCACATCATTTTTCCAAAAAAAAAAAAACACATTACTATTGAATTAAACGATACTTCCTCCAATCCTAAATACTCCCTTTGTTCCTAAATATAAAATCACTTTTTATATTCAACTTGTTCCTAATTAGAACATCACTTTCTAACTTTTCCCAACTTTTTCCCAAATTAACCCTACAATGCTTATCTATAATAACAAGCAGAAGTGGGAGAGTGAGAATAAAGGTATAGATTGAGATAAATTGGTAATATCATGTATAAATAACTTCCTTAATCTACTCAAATCAGAGAAAGTGATCTTATATTTAGGAACGGAGAGAGTATAAGAATTAATTGACTTTTTTTTTTAAATCTTAACAAGTTAAATAAAGCACTTATATATTGAATTACCAGAATTTTTTCTCTAAAGCTAGACTTATAAGCTAAAAACTTAATCTAACAATATGAGGAAAGGTGGAAAAGGATGGAATGAATAGAGAGACCAAGTTTTACAATACAACGGAGTGGTTGAGTGAAGTGAGGCGTTGTTTTGGTTGAGTGATGATGGTGTTCATCAGTTTGCTTCTCACTTTTGTATTCCTCCATTACGCCCAAAGCTTAAGCTTGTCTTTAGCTTCACAGTCTACTCACAAGTTGAGAGTAGACAAGCAGATTGTGATGCGATTCGATCAGGAAACAATTGTTTGAAGTACATGAAGACTAACCTTTTTCATTAAAAAGAACAACAGCACACGAGGGGTTGATCTAACTTTACACGTGTTTATGCCCCTTTGGGGAATAAACTAATCCGAAGTCGCCGCCGGGATCCCTTTTGGGGTGACGACTTCCCAAGGGTTCGAACCCATGAACTGGTGGGTACGCGGTGCCTTACATTCCCCTTTCTTACCAGCTAGCCTAGGCCCCTTGGGCCTTATGTTTTTTTTTAATTGAAGGAGAAAGCACTAACGCCTTGAGGTTACAAACGGGATCGAACCTGCAACCTCCCACTTAAAGGGGAGATGTCATATCATTGGGGTACACGGCCCTTGGTTACACGTGCTTATGTTTTAACATTTGAAGCCTAACCTTTTAGATTCTTCATTTTTCTAACGTGCTAGATCTTCTTTGGCAAAATGACAAATAAATCTCCCTAAATGTCTAAAAAGACAAGTAAGGAACTCAAACTTTCAAATGGACAATTAGGAACCTGGTATTTACTAGACATTTATAATTGTTGTGAAAAAACTTAAATGCCCCCACCCCAAATTAATTCGAATAGCCCAATTGTTAAATCAATGAGTGAAAATAGGATGGTACACTTTTCCCTGTCATTTTTTAAGAATTTTGCTACTAAATCCTCTTATCTCAAATTAAATTAAGGGAATTTGCACTGTAGTCCCTGGTAAGGGAAATTAATACTGGAAGGTCCCAACACATTCCAAAATAATTATCAAGTCCCATGGGCATTTCCTGCAATTATTTGCTTATCTTCAATGAAATTTTGCCCTCATAAGATGAAAGCATAGTCCCCCTGTAGTCCCCCTGTAGGGACCAGTGAGATGACAACCATCTTTAATGAGGGTAAAATGGTCATTGAAGATAAGCAAACAATTGCAGGAAAGTGCCTTTGGGACTTGATAATTATTTTGGAATGTGTTGGGACCTTCCAGTATTAATTTCCCTTACCAGGGACTACAATGCGAATTCCCCTTAAATAAATTTCAACACTCTTTTTTAAACTTCAAACAATCCATTTTTAGTTGTAAATCGTAATTGATCAAATCTCATCATTACAAATTCTAAATTAACTATTATTCTGTAATTAAATTTTGAAGATGTTATAAAGAGCCCCATTTAAAAAAAATTCTCACAAATACAATCAAACGAATATTTATAGTTCAAAAATTATAGAGTCCAAATATGACTTGAAAAATGGTTCTCTCGTTTATTGATGACACTATTGTTTTTGAAAAGTTCACTACCCTCAACTATCGAGATTGGGCACAAGCCATGTTACTTATAGTTGATGGGCATGTAAAATTTGACATTCTCACTCATAAAGCCAAGCAACCAAATGATTCTAAATCTAATGAGATGCAACAGTGGAAGATTGATAATGCTTGGTTTCTCCTAGCTTATAGATGTCATGGCTTCTCAGTTGAAAAAGAGCTTTATATACCTTCATTTGATGAATGAAATTTGGATAGTTGTTCGTGATTCTTATATAGACTCGGAAGATATGTCTCATATTTATGATATTTATTGTCAGATTTGGAAATCCTCACAAGGCTCTAAGGGAGTTACTGAGTACTGGCTAGAGCTAACATAGTTTTTGCAAGATTTTCTCACCCAAGAGGAGTTGAAGTGTTCGACGGATGCAGCATAAAGAAGGAAATATTTTTTTTTTTATCAAAAGAAGGAAAAATATTGAAGTACAATGAGTTCTTCTATTTCTAGTAGTTCTCAATCCAGCTTTTAAAGATGTTCATAGTTGAATTATGAACGAGGAAAAGTTTCCTCCAGACGTGGAAGTGTATGTTGAAGTAAATCGTGAAGAACCATGTCATCATGTAATGTAAAAGGAACAATCATTGTTTGTTTGTGAAATTTCGGCTTTCATCACTAAACTTGAAAAGCTATTATGTGATCATTGTAAGAAGGTGGAACACACGCACAACAATTTTTGGGAAATTTGCGGACTGAAAGCCACATAAAAGCAATCATAGAGCAAAACAAGTGTTCCAAGTGAATGGTTTAGTGGCATCCTCATAGACAACTACATCTGTCAATAACGAGAAATTAACTCAAATCATTGATATGTTGAAGGGATGCAAGTCCAACAAAAGGCCTCTACCTCACTTGTTCAAAAAGAATCTCTCATTAATTGGTGAAGATGATTGACAGAGTTGCAGAGCATTATACATTGAGACGGTCATTCCCTACGTACATTTGCATGAATATAGTGATGAGATGATCATTCCTCACGCATATGTAGCTTTTAGTGAGATAGTCATTTCCCACGTATAAGGATATAACGATGGGACGATCATTCTCCACCTACATAAAAAAAATCTCATTAAAAATGAAGATTTGTGAGCAAGTTGGATATGGTAAATATCCATAATCCAACTTGAGGGAGAGTGTTAGAATTAGAAAATTAGAATTATTATTTTCTATTTTACATTAGTTGAGTATAAGTCATGATTATCAATTACAGTATTAGGAAATTAAATTATTAGATAATCCTATTAGATAAATTCGTAGGGAAAGTTTATCATTTATGAAACTTTTATATTTTAAATATGATTTCATATTAATGAAATATTTATCGGGTTATTCTGTCATCTTTGTTTCCATAAGTTTTCATTGATATTTGCAGCACTATTTATCTCTCTGATAGTCCTGTCAAGTTTCCTATGCTGCAGTCTATTGTCTTATAAACAAGGGCGAAGACCCAAATATGATACACAACTATTGCCTAAGATACAGATCTGATACATAACTAATCCGAGGGACACCAATGATGTTCAACTTTGCCATTAGACCAAAAATGATACATCCGTTAAATTTAACGGGATTGACCGTTTGTTTTGCACATGTAGGACAGAGTTTGACCGTTTTTGCCACATGGGAAGCTGATTGTGTAATACACCTGGCCCAATTAAAAATAGTCCCAATTTCAAAAATCTAATAAATTAAAAACCCCAGAAAGAATAAAAAAAATAAAAAAAAACTAATGACTCAAAACACACACTTATATATGATAAAAAGAGTTAAATATCATTCGGGCCAATAAACTATTTTGTAAGGGTCAATCTGGCCAAAGAACAATAAAATGGCTATTCTGGCCAATGAACGATAAAAATGGCTCATTTTAGCCAATGAACTACTGGAAAGTACTAAAATACCCTTTGAAACTAAATAATATAATTTCTGAAGATGTGGGTCCCACCTCAAAAAATAAAAAATTCCCACCCCCACCCCTCTCTCTCTCCCCCACCCCAACTCACCCACCTCCCCCCTCAGCCACCACAAGCATTCCCTTCACCGCCGGTAACTTCACCACCACCACAACAGAATTCCCACCACCATTCATTGGCTGCCCCTCACTGACAAACAAGCACGAAACCATAAAGCCCCTCATACTACTTACTAAACCATTCACTTTTTAATTAATATGCTGTAAATCGTAGATTCATCTATCTTTATTCTAAGAATTATTGTTCAATTTAGTCCATAAAATATTAGTAGCATACTCTGTTTAAGTAGTAAGAAAAAGAACTACTGCATGTGGTTTTGAGAACCAGCAAAATAGAAAAAAGAGCAGGGCCCTGGTTTCTAAAAGGGACAATGGAGAGAAAAGGTTTTGATTTTTCATAGGATTTGCCTCTATGGGAGAAGATAGAGTAATTCGATGGTTAATCGGGGGATAAGTTTGCGAGCGTGGGAGGAACAGTGTCTAATGAATCGAGTAATGTATGATGTATCAATTTAGGTGGGTGAGTTGGGGTGAAGTTACCGGCGGTGAAGGTGGAAGGAGGGAGGAGGGGGAGAGAGAGAGGTGGGGTGGGGGTGGGAATTTTTTATTTTTGAGGTGAGACCCACATCTTCGGAAATTATAATTATTTAAGTTCAAAGAGTATTTTAGTACTTTCCAGTAGCTCATTCGCTAAAATGAGTCATTTTTATTGTTCATTGGCCAGATTGACCCTTACAAAATAGTTTATTGGCCAGAATGATATTTAACCTTTTTTTCTGATCATATATGAGTGTGTGTTTTGAGTCATTAGCTTTTTTTATTTTTTAATTTTTTTTATTCTTTATGGGGTTTTAAATTTATTAGCTTTTAAAATTGGGACTATTTTTAATTGGGGTCAGATGTAGTACACAATCAGTTTCCCATGTGGCAAAAAGGGTCAAACTCTGTCCCACATGTGCAAAACAAACGGTCAATCCCGTTAAATTTAAGGGATGTATCATTTTCGGTCTAATGGTAAAGTTGAACATCATTGGTGTCCCTCGGATTAGTTATGTATCAGATCTGTACCTTAGGCAATAGTTGTGTATCATATTTGGGCCCCTATAAACAATCAATCAATCAATTAATTGTAATTAGAAGTATGTTTGGCCATTTTTCCAATGCAGAAACTGAACTTGCTAAATCGCTTGAAGATCAATTATTTTAGTTCTCTACGATTGTAACTTTACAGTTGTAAGAACAATAATAACAATATTATTTGCATATCTATTATTCCATAAGAGACATATGTGAAGTTCTTGTGTCGGTTATTTAAATTTTGTGAGTGCAAACTGTGTGTTGTCGGTGTTAAAATGCAATTTATTTTGTTATTGAGACCCGGAGCATCCTCCTATGGGGTGTAATAGGAAATTGTACACGCTCTTGCCTAACAGTGCATGATTAATTATTAGAAAATCTCTCCTGTAATGTGTAAGAGCTAAAATGAAGATGCGTTGGAAAAAAAAATCACTTGTTTTTCTTACCACAAAAAATCATTTGTTATAAGCATAGTAATTGACTATTTGGTCAGTCAACATCCCGAACTTTTACTTCTGTCAAGAAGCTAAGTAACATAATACGTAGTATATGGTCAAAAACCTCTTAATTAGGCAAGTGTATGTCTTTACATAATATTTGCTTCTACAATCGGTTCCACAAAAGATAAACAAAGTACAATTGGTTTTTGTCAAAAGACAAAACACAAATGGATAATTGTTAAAACATCGTAATTACAAAATATATTGCAAAAATTATAAAAGTATCATCAATTCCTGGAGTGCACAACTCATCTTTGACTAGTAGAATTTTTTTAGTTATGTGCAATGTATTCCCATATGTACAAAATCTCATCTCTTTTTCTTTTCGGATAAAAAATCTCTTACATTGTTTTTCGCTAAATTTTTTTCCATTTTCCATATAATATAAAATAGGATGGAAATAATCTAGCCAGAGGCCATGTGTCTTATTTATTTCAAATGATTCTACAAATTAAATGAAAATATTTTGTAAAAAATAAAAATCATATAACAAAATATAATCAGAGAACCTGAGAAGATGCATATAAACATCTTTGAGAAAAGCATTTTTCTTAGGAATAAGTTATATCAAAGATAAAATATTGATGGCAAAAGAAAAAATCAAAGACAAATAAGACATTAGGACTAATCATGTGTTGTTTTACCATAATTATGGATTTAAAATGAATAGATTAATAAAAACAGTTGAGAATGTTCACTTATTTATTTTTTGGTTTCCTTAAAGTATCCCACCCACATGTCAAGTAGGACAAATTTCTAGTTGTTCTATAATCCCTTATATAGAGATTAAATGTATTTTATTTCAACATGGACATAAATTCCATGCTCATTGTACAAAGGTGAATTACATGGATAACATGTGTTTCACCCTATTTAGTGTTAGGAATATTTATATCTTTTTACATTGTAATGTTTAAAACTATTGAATTCTTTCATATAAATTGTCTTTTTATAAAAAAAAGAATGTATTTTCAGCATCTTGAGAGGGAGGTTCTCATCATCATTTTTTCTCTTCATCCTCTATCGCCACATCACCACTGTTTGATAATCCTCCGGTCCTAAATATAAACTACGGTTGATTTTTTTTTGGAAAATTCTAAAAAAAGTAAAATAAGTCAATTATAAATTGATTTAACTAATTTTTTCTCTTAAACTAGTTTGTTTAACCTATAAACTAATGAGTAATCTAAAAAGTTATCAAATATGTCATAATTTAATAACATATTTTGTAATATTAACATTTCCAAAAAAAGTCAACCGTGACTTATATTTAGGATTGGAGGGAGTAATTATTATTATTATTATTATTATTATTATTATTATTATTATTATTATTATTATTATTATTCAGGTTGAATATGAAGAGAATGACTTGCAATGGATCTACTAGTTCTGACTTCTGACTCGTAAGAAGCAAAATTAACGTGTGCATCTGGAATTGAACGTTGTTTAGAACTAAAATCCACGAACCCCTTTCTTCTTTGAACCTTATTATTCAACCTTCTTACTCTCTGCTTCTTCTGCTCTCATTCTTGCACGTGCCGTTCGCAAATGCTGGATTTCCACAGCCTATATTCTTAATTCCCTTTCTTGGAGGCACTACATCTACATGGTATGAACTTCAACATGTTTTAATCAATTCATTTCAAGTTTTGATCCTTGCCGACATACCCACTTATTGATTTACTCTTCTGCACCTCAATCTGATCCTTTCAGATCTTGAGTTTCACTCTAAGTATCCTTTGCATTTTTTGCTGCTAATGGATCTTTCTAGTGAAAATTGTTCTCCTAGAATCAGGTGTGCTAATTTGAAAAAAGAGGGATCCAATGAAACCCATTTTCAAAGTCTAGAGATGGAATTGTCTTCTGATGTTGGTCATGATTATCCACTTCAACCAATGAATGCATTGGATATCATGAGAGAGTGTGTGAGGATTCTAAGGTTTAACTCTTGGGGTTTCATGGCCATTATGGTTTTCCTCATTTCTCCTGTTTCTGCTTTACTTTTGCCCAAGTTGCTAGTGAATGAGTCCATTGTGGAGAGATTGACTATGAAACTTATGTTGGTTGCTCACACTAGTGGTTTCTCTGTGACACCTTTATTTAAAGACTCTTGCCATAGTTTTGCAGAGACAATAGTTTCTTCAGTGATGTGCTTCCCATTGTATATAACATTACTCTTATCATCAAAAGTTGTTGTGTTTTATGCTGTCAAATCCACTTACTTGAGGAAAGTGTTTGATGTGTCCAAGTTTTGGTTGGTCATTGCTAAGTTTTGGAGGCGAATTGTTTCGACGTATTTATGGACTTGCGCGGCAATGGTGGGTTGCATAATCTTGTTTTGTGTTGTTCTATTAGCTTTCTGCAGTGCATTTTCATTTCTTGGTTTTTCATCAGAGATGGTTGTGGGTGCTGCAATCTTGGTTGGGCTAGCTTTCTCAGTCATATTTGCCCATGTGATTATCATTTGTAAAGTTGCTGTTGTAATATCTGTGCTGGAGGATGATGTTTCAGGAGCTCAAGCGATGTTTAGATCTGGTGTTTTAATCAAGGGTCAAATTCAGGTAGGTCTTGTGATATTTCTTGTGTCTGCCATAGGAATGGCCTTTGTGGAAGGATTGTTTGAGCATAGGGTAAAGACTATAAGCTATGGTGATGGATCTTCAAGGATGTGGGAAGGACCACTCTTGGTGATGATGTATTCCTTTATTTTGCTTGTAGAATCCATGATGAATGCGGTTTTCTATTTAAATTGCAAGTTTTCTTATGAGGAGATTTCAGATGTTGAAGGTGACACAGTTTTAGATCCCAGAAATGCCATATCTGCTGAATCAGTGGGTATTCAGTGAGGTAGCCAATTTGATTTTGGTTACATTCAATGAATCAGTCATATAGGAAGAAGTGGACTATCTACTTCAGACTTTTCATGGCCAATTATATCATCACAGAGACTTTTATTGCTGCTGCTTTGATGCATTGATTATGGGAGCTATATATAAGAGTGGATGAACTTGCATGGCTTTCAAGTATCAACAGTCCCTTGAGATTTATTTGATCAAGTGAAAATGTGTTTTCAAGTTGTTGAGAAACATAAAAGCAACGTGAGTGATTGTTTCATTTTTTTTTTGCACTGTCTGGTAAATATGCCATTGTGGAAAAATGTACACAAGAACGTGATGTCAATAGATGAATGTAGCATGACAAAAAAATAAGATGAATGTAGCACATATCACTTCTTTACACATGTTACTAATTTATTTCCTATCCTTTTTCTCTGAAAAATGTGTGTTGGATTGATCTCCCCTGATTCTCAACTCTTGGTTCGCTGCGAGTTTGATATGGCGAACATACATCAAACGTCATTTCCCTCGGGTACTTGGCTCTTTGTTCGTTGTGAGTTTTCTGTAGTTAACTTACGACAAAGATCATTTTCCCCATTTTCACTTTGTTTTTTCAATTTGAGTGCCATCGATACAAGATGTTTAAACCAAATGGTAGCATCAAAATGATCTAAAAACATATAACAAATTAACCATGCTAAGCTGCTCAAATTGCTCGTGATTAGAACAAATCTCAACAAAGAAAGTAAGTGTTAAAAGTTATCCTAAAAACATGCATTAATTCAAAGAATTAGACCATGGCATATGTGTAAAATTACAGTGACTAAACATGGCTAAAATTTAAATTTCGAGAAAGTTTTCGTGTTTTCCACAGTTTTCAGAACTTATCTAGAAACTTTAGTATGACTCATTTACTTCAAATTTTTTTTAACTTTATGCTCCCTACCTATACTTCAAAATATCCCAATGGTAATATCAAATATCACTGAGAAGGAGTTCAAATCAAACCATGCTAATTATCTCAAATTGCCTTTAATTATAAGAAATTCCAACAAATTGCACAGGAGTTAGAATCTACATTATGTTGCATCAGGATACATGTAATCCTCTCAGGTTTCGAACCAAACAAGGTTCATGGGTTTCCAGTTTTTGGAACATAATGTTGGATCGATTTGTGATTCTTCTACATTTGAGATAGCAAAAGAGATGATAGGGCGTGTAAAGATTCAGCAAGACGACCACTAAGCACTTGGTTCAACTGGAAAAGGGTTGTACCAGTTTAACTAGAGGTCTCAAGTTCGAGATTTGGAAACGCAACAGTGTTAAATACTTGGTGTAAAGCTTTGCCGCCCTTGTGGTCCTGCCGGCTCGATCCGGATTAGTCTGGACCTTCGATAAATCCTCCGAGTTAAAAGAAGGTAGAGCCAGGATACCGAGTGAAGAAATTAAGAAAAAAAGGTTCAGCAAGCAAGACGAAACATAAGAATATGATGAAACATCATTTCTTAGAGCAACTTTCAGGATGAATTTTGAATTGAAATTCTCAGTTTGTATTTATACCTGTATTGGTGTTTCTGAATGCTTGAGGATGCAGTTTGGAGCAGAAAAGTTCTAAGCCGTTGCTTTCTTCTTCTTCAATGATTGATCTTCTCTTCAATTGGGAAATTATTGGATTTAGTGCTTAGTTATTATTAGTTCATTCTTTCATATGTCTGCATATTGACAAATTTCCCCAACAAGGTGATACACACACACACACACACACACACACACACACACTTCTCTCACTCATAGTTGAAAAGAACGGATTTTATGGGGCTGTTTATTGAAATTAGTATTATACTTTCAAACTGTCCAAACAAAAATTAGAATGTCTAGAGATTGATTATTAAAGTTATTATTATTTCCTTCACATTATATATTTTAATTGTACTAAATATTCATTCTAAAATAGATATATTAATATTATAGTTTAGTCTTAAATTTTCTTTTAAAAATAAAAAATTTAAGAAAAAGATTTAGTTTGAATGATTCAAATTGGATTTTGTGTATCAAATGGATCGTATCATATATAATAGTGAGCAGCTGGGTATCATTGAGTGGTGAGCGCAAATATTGGGAATCACTATATCCTAATAACTCCTAAGTAGTTTGAAGTAAGCTATGAAGAGAGAGATTCTAAATTTTTTTATGCAAACAAAACCCTTAGCATTAATGAATTAAATAAGGGAAATTTGCAGTTTAGTCCCTGGTAAGGGAAATTAATATTGGAAGGTCCCAATACATTCCAAAATAATTATAAAGTCCCAGGGGCCCTTTCCTGCAATTGTTTGCTTATCTTCAATGACCATTTTGCCCTCATAAGATGAAAGCATAGTCCCCCTGTAGGGACCAGTGAGATGACAACCATCTTTAATGAGGGCAAAATGGTCATTGAAGTTAAGCAAACAATTGCAGGAAAGGGCCCCGGGGACTTTATAATTATTTTGGAATGTATTGGGACCTTCCAGTATTAATTTCCCTTACTAGGGACTAAACTGCAAATCCCCCATTAAATAATTCAAAGTTAATTTTCTGATCATCATGAAGACATAGCAAAGAATGAACTAATAATAAATAAGCACTAAATCCAATAATCTCCAAATTGAAAAGCCCTCATTATTTGCTGCCAAACTTGAAGAGAAGATCAATCATTGAAGAAGAAGAATACTACAACTCAGAACTTTTCTGCTCCAAACTGCATCCTCAAGCACTCAGAAACACCAACATAGGTATAAAGACATGCTGAGAATTTCCGTTCATATTTCATCCTAAAACTTTCTCTGAGAAATAATGCTTCATCATATTCATATGCTTCCTCTTGTTGATCCTTTATTCGCCCCATCATCTCTTCTGCTATCTCAAACGCAGAAGAATCACAAATGGATCCAACATTATGTTCCAAAAACTGGAAATCCATAAGCCCCATATCACAATATGCCTCATCATCCAAACTCTCTTTTTCCTTCCCACCACTGCTTTCAATACTATCCTCATTAATCTCAATCTTCTTCTCATCATTTCTTTCGTTAAATCCTACATCATCCAACAAGTTAGTTCTATTTCCTGGTCCAAAACTGACTACGTTTGTGAGAAAACAATTGTCTGATGACTCATCTACAAAGTTGTTCAACTGGTGGCCTACTATTTGGTTATCACTTGGAAAATGATAACATGAATATCCACTTCCACAAAATTCATCACCATCAAACACACACTCATTATTACCATTATCAGACCCATCAAGAAAATGATCAAGCTGGGTCTTTGACTCTTGCACTGTTTGGTTACTTGGAAAGTGGCAAGAAGAAGCAAGGTTTCGAGCTTTGAGCCTAAGAAGGATGAGATTGGCAATCTTTCTAGGAAGAATTGGATTATTTGGTGATGACGATGGGGAATTATTATTATTATTATTATTATTATTATGATTAAACTGAGAAGGCCAGAAGTTTCTACGTGTGTTGGCTCCACGAAGCAAGCAAGCTGCTTCATCATAAGCTCATGCAGCTTCTTCTGCAGTGTCATAAGTGCCTAACCAAACTCTTATGTTCTGAATTGTGTCTTTGATTTCAGCCACCCATCTCCCTGAAGGTCTCTGACGGACCCCAATGAATCTCTTCCTTCCTGATCTTCGAGCTTTCAAAAGACTTGCAGCCATGGCTGCTGCTTCTTCCCATTCTATCTCCCCTACTCCACCTTCACTCTCTCTCTTCATTTCTCCTTCTCCACTCTCTAGTTTTCTCTGCTTCACCATTAGTTGAATTTCTTTTGGTTTGGTGGGGTTTGTGTGGGAGATTCATTCATGTGTACTTGTATTTATGGAATTATGAGTTGGAACTATTTACTACTCTCTCCGTTCCTAAATATAAGATCACTTTGGGGAAGTGAATAAGTTCCTAAATATAAATCACTTTCTATTTTGTCTCAATTTTGTTCCAAATCACCCCTATACTTCTTAACTCCCTCACTTCTCTCTCAAATCCCTATTTGTCTTTTAAATTTAAGTGAGGGGTATTTTGGGAAGATCATGTAATCCTAATTCATTGGAAAGTCTTCCTTAATCTCTCCAAATTAGCCAAAGTGATCACTACAAAAAACGGGGCCCATATCGGCGTTTTATAGGGCCTCGAATCGGCGGAATTTTCCGGCGGAATAGCCCTACGGCGTTTTGGCAAAACGCCTAAATATTTGCCGTGGGAATGCGGCATTTAGGCGTTTTGAAAAACGCCTAGACGAGGGGCAAAACGCCGGTATGCGGAAATAATATTTTTTTATTTATGCACATAGGCGTTTTATAAAACGCCTATGTGCGGTATTAAATAATAATATTTCATACCGGCGTTTTGCAAAACGCCGGTATGTGTTTTCCAAAAAAAATAAAAAACATTTTTCTTCCTGATTGTTTAGAACCAGGAAGAAAAATGTTCAAAAACATAAGGAATAATATGTTAATCCCAAAGTTACATACACATAAAGAATAATATATATAAACATAAGCAATAACAAGAGTAATTCATAAAACATGATACCCAAATATATAAAATCAAAACAACAAGCAATATGTAAATGAAAAGCAATAAGATCATATCAACATTATAAAATCAAATATCACCAAAAAACACGAAATAAAAAACATCAGCAAAACTAGCCAAAAAAACAAAGCAACAACAACATTTAATGAGAGACGAAGAGAAGAAAAATAGAAGAAAACGAGAAAATGAGCAACTTTGCGGAAGAAGGGAGGTGCTATTTATAGGGAACGGAGGTGCGTACCGGCGTTTGGAAAACACCCATATGCATTTTAATATTAAATAATGCATATAGGCGTTTTGCCAAACGCCTATATGCATTATTTACATTAAAATAATGCATATAGGCGTTTCAGGGAAACGCCTATATGCTTTCTAATGCATATAGGCGTTTCCTCAAAACGCCTGTATGCGATTAAATATTTATTTAATCGCATACAGGCGTTTTGAGGAAACGCCTATATGCATTTAGTGCATTTAATATGCACTTAATGCGCAGATAGGCGTTTTTCAAAACGCCGATATGTGCATAAAGTGCATATTAAATGCACGTTATGCACATAGGCGTTTCTCAAAACGCCTATGTGCGATTAAAATAATATTTAATCGCAGATAGGCGTTTTGAAGAAACGTCTATATGCGGTTTTCTGAATAAAAAAATAAAAAAAAACTGTCAGCCCCTCTTTTTTAAATTTAAAAACCATACCGACATTTGTTATACCCAAAACGCCGATATGGAAACGCGGGAAAAAAGGCGGGAAGCGCGCGCCAAATTTATTGGCGTTTTCATATAGGCGCTTTGGGTAAAAACGCCGGTATGCGTCTCATATAGGCGTTTTGGACCAAAACACCGGTAAGGTTGCGCCGGAATGACCCGTTTTTTTTGTAGTGGATCTTATATTTAGGAACGGAGGTAGTACTTATCATCAACCTGTTCCTAAATATAGGAGACATATTTTACTATTTGATTATATGGCAATCATCCTATTTTGGCATTTAAGTAATTACCTTGGACCACTGGGCACCCTAAACTAATATTGGGTACAATTTTACTCTTGAAGTAACTAAAATGGTCCAGTTTTATCCCCTGACAAATATAATGTTGACACATGTCAATGTTTCATTCCACATGTCAACATTACATTCGCTAGAGGGTAAAATTGAACCACTTAACCATACTTCAAGAGTAAAATTGTATCTAGTGTTAGTTTAGGGTGTCCAGTGATCGAGAGTGGTTACTTGAAGGACAAAATTGAAATGCGTGGCTGTCACCCAAGAGGGGGGGTGAATTGGGTGAGGGAATAAAAACTTTATTTCTTTTCGAAAGACTGCTTGTGCTTGGTGATGATGTTACTGAGTAGTGGTATGCACAAGTCAGTATGTTATGTGATGCAAAAATAGAATGTTTAAATGTAAGTTTATGCACACATAAATTTATCCTGGTTCGGTCACCCAGACCTACATCCAGTCCCCAGGCTCCACCTGAGATTTTCAATCCACTATTCTTGTTTAAACCAGGCACAAGAGAAGCCTTTACACTTTAGGTTTTACGAGCACGGGTTCACCTAACAACCCACAGGTTTTACAACGGGTTCACCTGCAAACCTTACAAACGCAAGTTTTACGGGCTAACTTGCAACCTATGGAGATTTAGAAAACTTCTAAATGCTCCCCCTTACAAAATGTAAGATTACAATTATGTTCACTCTATGAACTGATTGTGCTAAACACTTAAGCTCGAATGACTCTCTCTAAGAGTAGATGGTGTTACTCACTTAAGCACAAAAGAATCACTCTCTAAGAATATTACATATCTAAGTCCGAGAGTAGAAGATGAGAGGAATGTAGAATAGTGTTTCAGACAATAAGCTCTGTTCTCTCTCTCTCCTTTTCAAGCCTTCTACTTCAGAAAAATGAAGAACATCCCTTTTATACCAGCCTCTGAATATCTAACCGTTGGAGAGGCAATAAGACCGTTTGATTATAGACGTTGGGGCCTTGTTTACGTTGTCCTCATTAATGCACAGCAGGGTTGACTTTGCTTTATCTAAAAAGGTGCTCTGACCAAGCTGTTCTGTCAACACTGTTCTGGCAATACTATTCTGACAAAAGTCGTTCTGACATCTATTCACTGTACGGTCTGACTCTTGCTTGTTGTCAGATGAGGACTTCGTTCCTTAAGCATAAGTCCAGGATGCTAAGAGACTTACTATCGGAAGCTCTCTTGCTAACTGAAGTGAAGCTCGTGGACTCTAACATTCTGCTTGCTATCATAGAGGAACTTTGTCTTCCAAGCACTTGTCCATGAATGATAAGAGTGCTTTGCTATTGGATGCTCTCTTGCTATCAGAAGCTCTCTTATGGACTCTGACTCTTGTGGGCAGTATGAGCTTTGACACTTTGAATGAATCTTCAGATTATATTCTCCTTATCTCTCATACTCCTCATGCTTGGTAGATAACAATGTTGTTTGAATATCTGTTATCCTCTTGTTACCGTTGGAAGGAACATCTTCTTAAATGCTCAGCAGGGTTGACTTGCTTTATCACTGAAAAGTAGTCCTGATACCTCTGCTCTGACAAAAGCATTCTTACTTCTGAGTATGTGACATTTTCTCTTGTACTCTTGCTGACAGATGATCATCGTTCATCCGGAAGTGGCAATCTTGCTCTGCAAGTGTTAATCTCTGAAATCCAATGCCAAGAGTCTTTGCATCCGGAAGCTCAGTTGCATCCGGAAGTGTGATTAAGTTCTGCACATACTGGTTAGTCCAACATAGCAATATATAATCAGATATAGTAAAACTATACATGTTGTGGGAAGTTTGCTATGGGAAGTAGTCTTACTTAGACTATGTTCTGACTTAGTGTAATGTCTACTGACTCTAAGGGATCTCTATTCCAATAGTCAGCTTAAGTCTCGTTAGTTTACTCTAAGTCTTCCTAAGTGACTCAGTGTGTCATTTGTTCATGCTATGTATATTAAGTCAACACACAATCACATGAAGTGGGAGTTTACTTAGTCTAGGATGTATCCGGAAGCACTTCTACATCCGGAAGTACTTTCACTTGATGAAGGATCTAGCTCACCATCACTTACTCTCGCTCAGTGTATTTCATTCCAACAGTCAGCGCTAGTCACTGAGCTATCGGAAGCGCTTTTACTTGTCGTGGTGAATTCACTGACGCTTAGGGTGAAATCTATTCTATCAGTCTGCGCCAGTCAAGATCTAACAGGAAGCAACTTCACTTGATGTTGCATTTCCGCTGACGCTCGGGGTTATATCTAGTCTATCAACCTGCGCCAGTCTAAATCTAATAGGAAGTGCTTTCACTTGGCGAAGTAGACTTACTGACGCTTGGGGTAATAACTATTCTATTGCTCTGCGCCAGTCTAAGTCTAACAGGAAGCGCTTTCACTTGGGGAAGTAGACTCACTGACGCTTGGGGTAATATCTATTCTGTCGCTCTGCGCCAGTCTAATTCTAACAGGAAGCGCTTTCACTTGGGGAAGTAGACTCACTGTCGCTTGGAGTAATATCTATTCTATCGCTCTGCGCCAGTCTAAGTCTAACAGGAAGCAAACTCACTTCCGATTGAAACATAGCTTAGTCTTAAGGTTTTGTGTACCTAATTCTCATGGACTAAGTTATTTCCCCAGTGATTTACTTGCTGACGCTGGGGGATGAAAGCATTCATCCGCGTGCGCAAGTCCTAATCTATCCGGAAGTGATCTTGCATTCTCAAGTGATCTAACTCAGGATTCTAACCAAGTGTCTCTAATCCTTCCTAAATGTTAATTATGTTCTTTTAAGTACTAGACCATATCATACCTTAGTCACCATCAAAACTTAAGATTCTAACATTCTCCCCCTTTTTGATGATGACAAACCCATAGATGACTAGAGAACATAATTAAACTTAGATCACTTCCAGAGCTATATTTCATTCTCAGTTCTCTCCCCAGATATCTTATCTTTCAGCTCTAGACATCTCATGTCTCATCTCTTCTCATCTCTCTCCCCCTTTTGGCTTCATCAAAATTCAACAAGTGCAAGCTAGCCTTAGGGATGGGGATACTTCTATCGTTCTCCTAGGAATGGGCTTTCTACCTAATATTTCTCCCTATTCTCCCTAAATATTATGTAGGATAACTAAACAGTGTGAGACAGAAGGAAGAAAATATTGATTCAGTATTCTAAGTGTGTTTACTCTCCCTAACCATTATGCAAGATAACAGAACATGTTTTGCAAGAATTAAGTCTAGATCAAAACATACAAAAACAGTTCTCTTTTTGAAGGTGAAAGTTCCTTTTTAAATATAAAAGACATCAAAAGTAATTTTGACCCTCTTGAAATGATTAACATGATATCAAAATAATTTTGGTGCGTTTAAAATGATGATTATGATATCAATTGAAAATTTGTGATTTTTAAATTCGTGATACCAAATGAAATCAAATGAAATGTGTGAGTTTGAACTTGTGATATCAAATGAAATGATTGAATGTCAAGTGAAGTTTGTGATACCATGAAAAATGAAATCAAGTCAAATGAAATTTGTGAGTTTAAAGTGCCAAAAATAATTTCCAAATAATTGCATCACAGCATCTCAAGAGTTTATTATCTATGACAGCATGCAACTCTCTATTTTCAAGGGATCATTATCGAGTAATGTCCTTTACTTCTCTTCTATATTAAGATTAATCATTACTGAATCAAGAAAGGAAGCATATAAGAGAGGTATGTTATCAATTTTACTTTCCAGCGTGTCATATAAAGGATACAGATGTGTGAGCTAGGATGATTTTCTAAAGCAGTGAATGATTTTGAAGTCAATGCAGATTGAGCAAAGAAATCCTAAATTGACACCCTTACCAATGCCATGTATGCATCATATATAAGAGATGGTAAGGTGTAGATGTTACCACAGATGAGGAATCTCCAGACTCTATTGGACTCATGAATCTTAATCATATGCAGATAAGCATGCTTCCTGACATCTTCAAGAGATGCGCTATCTCAAGTGGAAACCCCTAGTGCAAGTGCTTTGATGATTCGCTTCGGCAAGCTGAGCTACAACCAAAAGCAGACATGACTGGGCAGTCACTCTACTCTTCCCATGGTTCAATAGTTGGCCTGCTATCGAGAGCGCTGATTGTTGCGAAAGCATCCTTGCTCAAACTTGATGATTGAGCCTTCATGTGCTTGAGGAAACAAGTGCTTTTCTGATGGTCAGTGAAAGAACTTAAGATTTAACATTGGAGACCATCCTCTGGACATTCAAGTCAATCTGTGTTAATCACCACAAGTTAATAATTTTAAGAAATCATGCTTGCTAGTTGGTTTAAGAAAATATGAATAATGATTATGTGAAAACTAATTTTGAAATTGTCTATACGTTCACATAGTTTCACTCTCAAGACATGAACTCTATTTATACTCTCATAGATAAATATCAATGTTATAGTACAAAAAGTATCAAACAGGTGGCATACTTTCAGAGTTTCATAAGCAAGTATAGTTCAATAAGTATGCCTCAAGGATGTTCATGTTAGATCATGAAGACATGTGAATTTTTTAACACAATGAAATTTTGAAAAATCTTCATCCTCTCAAAAATGAAATACTGGAAATTTTCATGCTCACAGAATAGTTTGATTTTAAGACTAAATTCGGTTTACAAAAACAACCAAATTTCAGCATATGATTACGAGAATAATTTCCAAATTTTTGCTCAAGTTCTTCTAGATATGCTCAGTGTGATCTCATTTGTTCTTAGGATATCAACAAGCTTGAAATTAATACAGATTATAGCATGCTTGTGATTCTATGCCATGTTTTACAGATCTTAGCAGAGTTCAATTCAAGGCATTTCCTAAGATTTCTAATGCATGTCAGACAAGAGAGAGTCTATCCATTTAATTTCACAACAGAATATGTAAGGGATAGAAATGCTCATGTGTATTGGCGAGAGTTTCTCAGGGTTGGTATAGCCATTCCACACATCTTGATAAGAGACATTTTCGTTGTCATTCTCTCTTGGTTATATTCATTGTTCAAGCTTCAATAATCTGTGTCAACATTCTTAAACCACAAACTTGAACTGAGATCATTAGTAGATTGAGAACTTAAAGATGTAATTAAGAGGGATGTATTGTTCTCGAAACCATAGCTGCTTATGCATTGAAAAGCTTGATGCAATAGATACCACATGAAATGGAAAATCAGAAATAACTTTTGAGTGCTATCATGAGGTATGGTTGTCATGTAGATTTAAAGAGGATCAGAATTTGTTTTGAAAGTTTGTATATCAAAAGGATCTTTCAAAAATCAAGGTGAATGCATAAACTATTTTCTTTCATGAAAGACGCCCTTAAAAGATTCGCTAAGCATATATGAGTAAAACTGTTAAGCCCATCATGCATTTACTACCCAAGTGATTGTTCGAGTAAAGTGGAAGGTAGGAATGATATCACCATCTATGCGTGACGAATGCTTGTCAAGACTTGACTGATTGTTCAGATGAGATAAAGTCCTGAGTCTTGCTGAACCTCGGAATTGCTTTTCCCAAGAGGATCTTCTATACTTATCCTTGGTTCGAAGCACTTTCTTCTGAGAGTTAGGATTCAAGTGCCTTTTCAATGTTGATCGAGGAGTCCACTCTCTCTTGTTCTTCTCAGGATAGTTGAATGGAACTTTGTGATAGCTCATCCTTGAGACAGAACCATTGTTCCTGGTGGTTGCACATTGCTTCTTATGATTGTACCAGGGGTTTTCAGCAGTTGCATCGCCACGAGTTCTCTCCTTTGGGGTAAGAGAAACTCTTGATCTTTCCTGCACAAGTAAGGCACTAGGAGGATGTTTTGGTACCCATTTGTACTTGGGTCCTACTTGGTTAGCACTGGACCTTACTTGTCCTTTAGGAATCCATACAAATTTATTTCTCACATTTAGATTTCTTCTAAGACTGCATGTGTGAGAAATATGTCCTAATCTACCACAATAATGACAGATAATGGAATGATGATCAAGATGGGGTTTTCTATCATTATCATGATTAGTTTTCTTTAGAAAGGCTTTTTGTTCCTTTGAAATCTCAGTTTCTTTTGAAAGCTCTTCTTTTTCCTTCAACAAGTGTTTACAATCAAAACATTTTTCGAGACATGTTGAAGTTTTCCCTGCCGATCGTGGGTTAACTATCGGAACCACTAATTCTTTAAAAGAAACCTTGGAAACTTTGGACGTAGAAGAAGAAATTAGTTTTTCAAGTTTCCTATCTTTTTCTTTTAAGCCCAGAAGTTCTTTTGCAAGTTTACAATATTCGGTATATAACTCATTGTATGCATCTTGCAATTCAGTAAGTTCAAGTTCAGATCCAGATACCTCACTTTCTGAATCTTCTAGGCAGAAATGGATACTCTCTTTACTGAAGCCTGCTTCCTCAATGTCAGCTTCCAGAAGCTCATCAGTAGATGATCCAGAAAGAGCACGAGTTGAGCTTTGGACAGCTGTGCTTTCAAGAGATGGGTTAGAAGCATATATCATATCAAGAGTATTCCAATTGTCTCTAGCACTAGAGCAATGTTTGATTTTCTGGAAATCATTTTCAGTTAAGCCTTTGTATAAAATTTGCATTGCTCTAATGTTCAAGGAAAACAAATTTTTCTCCTTTTCAGTCCAGTTTCCTCTTGGTTTGAAATCAAAATCATTTTCAAAAATATCCCACATTTTCAAACTAGTGGATTGTATAAAAACTTTCCATTCTTGCTTTTCACCAACAAGAAAACAATATTTTCTAACACAGGTGGGATAGTATGATCAAAACCTTCAAAACACATTTTATATCCCAAGTCAGCCTAGGTCTTTGCACTTGAGATCGTTGGATCCTTTAAACAAGTGACCTGCTCTGATACCAAATGAAATGCGTGGCTGTCACCCAAGAGGGGGGGTGAATTGGGTGAGGGAATAAAAACTTTATTTCTTTTCGAAAGACTGCTTGTGCTTGGTGATGATGTTACTGAGTAGTGGTATGCACAAGTCAGTATGTTATGTGATGCAAAAATAGAATGTTTAAATGTAAGTTTATGCACACATAAATTTATCCTGGTTCGGTCACCCAGACCTACATCCAGTCCCCAGGCTCCACCTGAGATTTTCAATCCACTATTCTTGTTTAAACCAGGCACAAGAGAAGCCTTTACACTTTAGGTTTTACGAGCACGGGTTCACCTAACAACCCACAGGTTTTACAACGGGTTCACCTGCAAACCTTACAAACGCAAGTTTTACGGGCTAACTTGCAACCTATGGAGATTTAGAAAACTTCTAAATGCTCCCCCTTACAAAATGTAAGATTACAATTATGTTCACTCTATGAACTGATTGTGCTAAACACTTAAGCTCGAATGACTCTCTCTAAGAGTAGATGGTGTTACTCACTTAAGCACAAAAGAATCACTCTCTAAGAATATTACATATCTAAGTCCGAGAGTAGAAGATGAGAGGAATGTAGAATAGTGTTTCAGACAATAAGCTCTGTTCTCTCTCTCTCCTTTTCAAGCCTTCTACTTCAGAAAAATGAAGAACATCCCTTTTATACCAGCCTCTGAATATCTAACCGTTGGAGAGGCAATAAGACCGTTTGATTATAGACGTTGGGGCCTTGTTTACGTTGTCCTCATTAATGCACAGCAGGGTTGACTTTGCTTTATCTAAAAAGGTGCTCTGACCAAGCTGTTCTGTCAACACTGTTCTGGCAATACTATTCTGACAAAAGTCGTTCTGACATCTATTCACTGTACGGTCTGACTCTTGCTTGTTGTCAGATGAGGACTTCGTTCCTTAAGCATAAGTCCAGGATGCTAAGAGACTTACTATCGGAAGCTCTCTTGCTAACTGAAGTGAAGCTCGTGGACTCTAACATTCTGCTTGCTATCATAGAGGAACTTTGTCTTCCAAGCACTTGTCCATGAATGATAAGAGTGCTTTGCTATTGGATGCTCTCTTGCTATCAGAAGCTCTCTTATGGACTCTGACTCTTGTGGGCAGTATGAGCTTTGACACTTTGAATGAATCTTCAGATTATATTCTCCTTATCTCTCATACTCCTCATGCTTGGTAGATAACAATGTTGTTTGAATATCTGTTATCCTCTTGTTACCGTTGGAAGGAACATCTTCTTAAATGCTCAGCAGGGTTGACTTGCTTTATCACTGAAAAGTAGTCCTGATACCTCTGCTCTGACAAAAGCATTCTTACTTCTGAGTATGTGACATTTTCTCTTGTACTCTTGCTGACAGATGATCATCGTTCATCCGGAAGTGGCAATCTTGCTCTGCAAGTGTTAATCTCTGAAATCCAATGCCAAGAGTCTTTGCATCCGGAAGCTCAGTTGCATCCGGAAGTGTGATTAAGTTCTGCACATACTGGTTAGTCCAACATAGCAATATATAATCAGATATAGTAAAACTATACATGTTGTGGGAAGTTTGCTATGGGAAGTAGTCTTACTTAGACTATGTTCTGACTTAGTGTAATGTCTACTGACTCTAAGGGATCTCTATTCCAATAGTCAGCTTAAGTCTCGTTAGTTTACTCTAAGTCTTCCTAAGTGACTCAGTGTGTCATTTGTTCATGCTATGTATATTAAGTCAACACACAATCACATGAAGTGGGAGTTTACTTAGTCTAGGATGTATCCGGAAGCACTTCTACATCCGGAAGTACTTTCACTTGATGAAGGATCTAGCTCACCATCACTTACTCTCGCTCAGTGTATTTCATTCCAACAGTCAGCGCTAGTCACTGAGCTATCGGAAGCGCTTTTACTTGTCGTGGTGAATTCACTGACGCTTAGGGTGAAATCTATTCTATCAGTCTGCGCCAGTCAAGATCTAACAGGAAGCAACTTCACTTGATGTTGCATTTCCGCTGACGCTCGGGGTTATATCTAGTCTATCAACCTGCGCCAGTCTAAATCTAATAGGAAGTGCTTTCACTTGGCGAAGTAGACTTACTGACGCTTGGGGTAATAACTATTCTATTGCTCTGCGCCAGTCTAAGTCTAACAGGAAGCGCTTTCACTTGGGGAAGTAGACTCACTGACGCTTGGGGTAATATCTATTCTGTCGCTCTGCGCCAGTCTAATTCTAACAGGAAGCGCTTTCACTTGGGGAAGTAGACTCACTGTCGCTTGGAGTAATATCTATTCTATCGCTCTGCGCCAGTCTAAGTCTAACAGGAAGCAAACTCACTTCCGATTGAAACATAGCTTAGTCTTAAGGTTTTGTGTACCTAATTCTCATGGACTAAGTTATTTCCCCAGTGATTTACTTGCTGACGCTGGGGGATGAAAGCATTCATCCGCGTGCGCAAGTCCTAATCTATCCGGAAGTGATCTTGCATTCTCAAGTGATCTAACTCAGGATTCTAACCAAGTGTCTCTAATCCTTCCTAAATGTTAATTATGTTCTTTTAAGTACTAGACCATATCATACCTTAGTCACCATCAAAACTTAAGATTCTAACAAAAATATGACCATTACTCTTGATTATATTAATGATGTTTGTTAAGTAAATCAAAATCGTAAAATATTACTATGACACCTATGTCCACATGTATTTAGTTCACATTAGCTTCCTCTACAGCGTGTTTATTATTGGAAAATATCTATCAATAAAGATAATTTTAAGAAAATAAAAAGTACTAGAAATGTGTTATATCTATAAACAAGTGCATTTAGTAGTGAGTGAGATTTTTTATGGAATGTCCATTTGGTGTTATATTATTGTTGTTACTCTGATTCGGCCTCTTTTGATTAGTGACTGTGGATTCAAAAGATGACACAAGTTTCATTTTCATTATAGAGGAGAGTTCAAAGATGTGTTTAAGTAGGATCCAGTAAATTAATTTCCTAAACGTACAATAATGCGTGCCCAACAAATTTATTAGCGTTAAAAGGAAACAGAACTTTCTAAATCATTTTTGGGAAAATTAATTTGAGGTCCCCCACAAGGGACTTAATGCTAGAAAAGTCCCAAAAGTTGAAAATATTAATCTAGGGTCCCAAGGGACCTCACCTTAATATACTTGAAAATTGAAAAGACTCTTTTACCCCTGCCTTATTATTACACACTCTCTTTTGATTCATCTCTCATCTTCCTCTTCTCACCATCTGCATCAGTCTCGCTCAGGCTCTCATCTTCCAAAAGGGAAAAACCAAAAACCCACATTCATTAAACTCCTTCCTCACATTCTCTCAGTCGCCACCCTCAATCTATCGCGCAGGAAGCAAAAACCCACATTCATCATTCCCGCGTTCTCTCTCGCGTCTTCGTCTCTCTCGCCTTCTCTGTCGCACAAGCCCTAATTCGAAACCAGAATGAGAGAGCTCATTTCTCTTGCCACCCTCGTGTTCTCTCTCAAAATCTGAAGCTTGCAAAGGTCTTCCCTATCTCTTTGTGGGTAATATTCATAAAGTTGTTTGCTTTATTTTCACATGCATTCTCATTATCTCAAATGTTATTTTAGATGGATTGAATGGTGTTTACTATGTATATTGAATTTCTAATATTTGTTTAGTAATTTTAGTCAGTGGCCGAATAAATTCTTAGGTTAGGCATGCATAAAAACTTGATATTGGTGGTGTTAGTTGGAAGCAACAAAGTGTGCTTAACTGCTTGGTTTGGGAAATTCACATTGAATGTCATGAAAGATGCTCAATTTGTATTCAAGTTTCTTGATTCTAATCCTTTTTATGAAACCTTTGCAGCTTGCACCTTGCAGACTTGTACTTTGATTTTCAATTCTCTCTTGCTTTACATTCAATGTTCTGTTTTGGTCATTTTCTTGACTTGCCTAATGTTCTGCCATGTGTGGCCAATATGTGTTTTGTATGTTACTTTTGTAACAGAATTCTGTGAAACTAAGCACAAAAGCTTAGTGATGTGCATTTATCTTTGTTTGTGGAAAGGGCTGGGATAATTTGTATTGTTCGTGAAGGATGAAACTTCCATGTGCAGCTATGCATTTAAGTTGGAATATGGCTCAATAATTTTGGCTATGAACCTTGTGTGCGGAACTGTTATTAACAAAGTGACCTATGTGATTGTAGTGGCTAATTAACTCGTGTTGATGTGGTTATGATTTAAATCAGTTTATTGCAAATTTGCAACCATGAGGTCATTCACTTGTAAATTGAATTGTGATTGCACATTAAACATGCTGCATTAGTTGGCTTATTTGAATTTTGGTACTTCTATAATTAACTTAATGTTCCTTGGAGTTTGGTGTTCTGAATTTTCATTATGTTATGTTCCTTGGTACTTCTATATATTGAAGTGTATGTTTTTCGTTATGTTATGTTACATGGGAGGATGAATTGGTTGAGATGACACTAGAAGTGATCCATGTTGAGAACAATGGAGCTGTTTTTAGAGAAGAAGAGAAGATGTTGATGATGACATTGTAGAGATATTGAAGGAGATGAAGAAGACACAAAGTAGAAGAGATGTTGATGATGATATTGATGAAATATGGTGTGAGCTACACAAGACACAAAGAAAGCATATGAATGAGTGGTGTTCATTGGCCTTGAGTTGTCTAATGATTTTATCTTTGATTATGATGTATTCATGTATTAAGTTGTACTAGGAAGGGTTGATGTATGTTGAATTATGATGAATTAGGCAGTAGTTGAAGCAGTCAATGTTTTTAAGTCTTGTTGATGTATGTTTTAAATTACAAAGAATGTACTTGTTGGTGTATGTTTAAAATTAATGAGATGAGAGTGCTTGTTCTTGGAAAAAAATTGCAATGTTGATGTCAAAAGCTATTAATGTAATGAGATGTTGATGTTAATGAGACGAGTACTGCTATAAAAGCTTCTACGTTGTTTGCATCTTAGTTGATGAGATGAGTACTGATATAAAAGCTACGGATATCTAAGTTTTGTTTGCATCTTAGTAAAAAAGAATGTATTCTCGAGGCATTTTGCAGCTAATACTGATACATCATAAATATATATTCTTGAGGCATTTGTTGTAATGTAATTGGGGACATGGGTTTAAGATTAGGTAGCATTTTGCCATCTAAGTAGATGTAGTTTTATCATTGATGAGTTCCAAGTTCCATTAAAAACACCACACTTGGATATCAGTAGTGATAGCCTAATATTGTAATGAAGGCTGATGATGTAAATTAAAAGCAATTGATGTTGTAATGAAGGCTGATATTGTAGGCTGTTTGGATATCAGTGAATATGTTGCAGGCTATTTGGATATCATATGACAGCAAAAAAAATTACTGTTTTGCAGCATAAGTCTGATATAAAGCAAGGACAAAAAAGCCGATATTGTTTGGCAACAAAAAAGCTACATGTTCGCTGATTTTTTTTGCTATTGTCATTGAAAATATGGTATGTAATATTAGTATTTAAAAGTATAACAAGACTGATATTGGTTGGTTTCTGAAGCCAAACAAGAAAAAACAACACTAGCAACAACAATGATAAGAAAAAAGAGGTTGATTTTATTGCCCATCAATCTGTCATCCTTGCTCATGACCTTGTTATTTGCTGCCCATAAACTCGTCATGTTTTCTCATGACCTTGTAATTCGTTGTTCATCAGCCTATCATCCTTGCCCATGAACTTGTCAGTTTTTGCCTAGGGAGTTGTCACATGTGCCTATTAACTTGTCAAGTTGTGCCCAAACAGTTGTCACACGTGCCCATTAACTTATCAAGTTTTTCCTTAGGAGTTGTCACGCATGCCCATTAACTTGTCACGTTTTGCCCAACGAGTTGTCATGAGTGCCCATTAACTTGTCAAGTTTTTCCCGTGCAGATCATTCTCCTTGAACGTTCCCCTTGGAAGCAAAGTTGACAATCAACAGAACTTTCCCCTTAAACTTTCCCCTTGGAAGCAAAGGGCAAAATGACAAGTTAATGGGCACGTGTGACAACTCTTTGGGCAAAACATGACAAGTTAATGGGCAGCAGTGACAACTCTTTGTGCAAACCTTGACAAGTTAATGGGCACAACTCTTTGGGCAAAACTTGACATGTTAATGGGCATGCGTGACAACTCTTTGGGCAAAACTTGACAAGTTAATGGGCAGGCGTGATAATTCTTTGGGCAAAACTTGACAAATTAATGGGCAACCGTGACAGCTCTTTGGGGAAAACCTGACAAGTTAATGGGCACGCGTGACAACTCTTTGGGCAACCTTGACAAGTTCATGGGCACGCGTGACAACTCTTTGGGCAACACTTGACAAATTAATGGGCAACCGTGACAGCTCTTTGGGGAAAACCTGACAAGTTAATGGGCATGCGTGACAACTCTTTGGGCAACACTTGACAAGGTACTGGGCACGCGTGACAACTCTTTAGGCAAAACCTGACAAGTTAATGGGCACGCGTAACAACTCCTTGGGCAAAAAATGACAACTTCATGCCCTGCTATAACAACCTCATGCCCAGATATAACAATAATGTAATGATCAACTGTAACATTGTCACGGTCTACAAAATGCAAAACATTAACAATAACATATGTATTACACTTGTACAAAATATAGTAAATGCCTCAAAATTGAGGACTTGTCAATAACAAAAGAATGAGCAATGATAACAATTCGTTGGGCAAATATAACAACAGTTGTGTCAATAAATTTGATACAACATAATAAAATCCGCATGACCACTTGCAAAAAATTTGTCATAATAATTGCTTTCATTGCAAGCATACATATGTCATCCACTTCATACATACATATATCCATTCTTCAAAGACACTAACCACTGCCAAATACAAGTACTGCACTGATCACTACCAATATACATCAACCTCCTACCTCTACATTAATCATAGATACATCAGAATAAATGTAAACAACATTAATCAATTCAAGGCCAATGCACTATCTTCTTTCTTGTAAGAAACCTCCATGGTTCTTCACAGAGTGTGTCTCATTGATCTCTTCTCTTGTCCTCTCAACCACTTCATCCTCACATAGGAAGAACCCACATCCTCCCTGTCATTATGAAGAAAGAAACAATTATGACGCTTAAAATGACAATCCACATAGAACAACAGAGAATTTTATGCTAAATCAAACTATATATATGAGATTGAATTGCAAATCTATCAATGCTAAATCAAACTACTGCTAGATCAAAAATTGTCTTTGATGAATGAAATTTAATTTATATTTACAAACTCCAGGAAACACAACCTCAAAATTTCAGACAATTAACATGTATTAATATCAAAGTTAACAAATATCCATGCACTCACTTTAGAATTCATTTAACTAAAAAAATTATCAGAATCCTCCAAAGTCATCATTACTTGGTTTTATCAAGTATAACTCTTCCCATTTGTTATCTCGCTTTCAAACATAGCTTTATTTTTATGAACAAAATTTTATGGAAAATTTCAAAAGTAAGAACAAACTTTGCGTTGTGGGAAAATTGATAGGAGACACACATTTTTGACTGACTAACTAAATCATACAAAGATGGGAAATTTTAGAATAAGCAACCAAGCTCAAAAACAACAAGCGAAGGAGAAAACAGAAGAGGGTCAAACAAATACAGAAAATGTTTCTAAAAAATCACCTGAAGCTGATTGAGGGAGGAGGATATAGATGATTTTTTGGGTTCAATCACACCTACCAGCGCCAATACAATTTGTGAGACTCATTCCCTTTGCTTTCAGTCAGCTTCACGACCACCAAGCAATAATAGATCATTGACAAATAATTGATGAGAAGCAAATTATGTTCGATTTGCAGGAGAAGAAGAATATTGTGTTCGATTTGGAGGAGCAGGGTCATGAGATTTGGTGGAGTCTGTGTAATTAGAGTGTGGAATGTGAGGAAGAAATTTTAGAATTGAACAATTAGAATGGAAGGGTAGTTTGGTCTTTTGGTATTTGAAGTATATTAAAGTAAGGTCCCTAAGGACTCTACATTAATTTTTTCAACTTTTGGGACTTTTCTAGTATTAAGTCCCTTGTGAGGGACCTCATATTAATTTTCCCTTGTGGTAATTGAAGAATTTTGTTAGTTTCAGATGATATTTTATGTTTTTAATTTGGCATCATATATTATTACTTTAATGTTATAGTAAAATAGTAATACTATCAATTTATTTGCAGATTTTTTCTCATTATTTTGTTAATACTTGAAGCAATCACACTCACACCCACTCCATCTCTTAAATACTGTGATAAATGATATTTTGTAACCTATGTATTTATATTTAGGGTTAAACCAACTTTTGGACCTTATAATTTGGTGTGATTTGGGTTTTAGTTCCTGAATTTTAAAAGTGGAGGTTTTGGTCCTTGTAATTTACATAAATTTTGGTTTTAATCTCTATATTTTCAAAATAAATATTTTGGTATTTTCAGTTTCATTTTATTCAAACAAATGATCCTTGTAGTTTGACAAGGACTCAATGGTGTTATCAAACTATAAGACATTCAAAAGCATAAAAGAAAAAAAGCTTATTGAAAAATAATGAAAAGGACTTGATGAAAATCAAGTTATTTTGTTGAAACAAATGGTCCTTGTAATTTGATAAGTTTTGAATAATCAATAACAATCTCCATGGCAATGGCATAGTCATCTCAAGAATTTTAAAAATCCAAAATTCTTATATCAATATTTTTTAAATTCACTTTACTATAAATGGATCTTGATTATTATTAATGCAAAAATTTACTATAATTGACTATTTAAATTAGTATAACATCAATGAATAATTTCAATCAATTGGCTATAATTGAATTCAGTTTTAAAATTTTAAAATTGATAATTAATATTAGATATTGTAAATTTGAAATACCTATATATATACATTTACTATTCACAGAGACCAATTTCACAAACCCTTCCCATTCCCTTCCCATTCCCAGATGCTTCAAACTCTCCTCCACCTTCCCTCTCTCTCAAGCCTCCCACCACTGAATACATGCACGCCTGCTTCACCGTCGCCTCCCTCTCATCCACCCCTTCAACCTCCTGTCTCTCTCAAACCTCCCAACCTCAATCTCAAATCCAGAAGAGAAGGCGATGATTAGTGAGCCCTAGCGAAGAACATTCATTATTCACTATGACTTTTTGTGGTGTTTTTAAAAGAATTATGATTATACCTTTTTCACACATGAGAATTAATTATTCTTCTTTTATATAAAAGAGATTAGTTTGGAGGAAAAAATTGGGTGATCGTTGGGTAAAATCAAACTGACCATTAATACCCTCATTGGCCATTCCCGCAAAATCAACAACATTTATTAGTCATGCCTTCTTTGAATCAACGCTAGATGCTATGCTAATTCCTCCTTTTTTTATAGGTAAACCTACAAACTGACATTCCAAATCCTAATGCTCCTCGTCATTGCTTCCTGGTTGATATTTTTTTTTCTCTACAGGAACATAGACTTTACGAGATGAAGCACCTACACCGTGAAAGGAAAAACTTGAATCAAATAGTAACCAAGTCAAAAAGCAAAAAGCCACCTCATTTAATAATTCACCAACTCAACATTTAATCAACTTGAATCAAATAGCACCTATTCTGACTTGTGCAACTTGGCTGAGAGTAGTGGATTTTCCATCATCTCGTCCCTAACTCAACATTTAATCACCAACACATTTTTCACGCCATCCACGTAACATTTCCACACCCCCCTGACTGGTTGGTTATCACATTTAATGCCTTCTTGAATTTCCCTTAGTGGAGGCAAGCATGGATAGAAAGAAGATAACACCAATTTTAAGTTGATGAGTTTTAACTTAAAATCGATTTTGAACCAGTAAAATCGATTATAGACAAGGGTAGTGGTGTAATTGTCCTGTGTCAGAAATATGTTACACCACACAATTTTTTATAGAATGGGGCCCACTCACTTTCCATTTCTAATTCTTTGTCAAACTTTCCAACAACAAAACAGGTTCTTATAGCATGTGTACATTTTAAGTGCTTTTAAACTCAAATTTTTATAGTTTTATTAGAGTATAATTATAGATAAGTTAACAACTTAATCTCCCTTACCTTCTCAAAAAAATACTACCTCCGGTCCTAAATATAGGACCAAATTAACTTTTTTTTGTAGAGATTAAGGTTGCGAAATAGATTATTAAATGATGACATATTTGATATATTTTTAGATTATCCATTAGTTTATAGGTAAAATAAACTAGTTTAAGGGAAAAATTAGGTAAATCAATTTATAATTAACTTATTTTTCTTTTTTAAGGATTTTATAGAAAAAATCAATTAGGTCTTATATTTAGGACCGGAGGGAGTACTATATTATTTGTTTTTTAAAAATATTTCATGTGAAGAAAAATCAACATTTAGAAAATTAATGGTAGAATGAGCATAATAAACCCTTAGAACAATCAGACACCACATGTATGTGAGGTTTTATTTAAACTTCAACTTTTATAGTTTTATTCATTATAATCAAGATCAAATAACCATAATTGTCTCCAATTTATTTCCTCATTTTGGGGCCAATTATGACATTTAACTCTCCACAATTTGAATTTGTGCTTGTCTTATAAGAAATAATCAACAGAACATATTTTTATTAGTTGTTTTTTATTTTTTATGTTTCTTTTATTTAGTGGGGTCCGGACAAAACAGAGTTTTTACGGCTAACAATTTAAAATGACTCATTTGCATACTTGATTTATTTAAAATAAATACAAAGTCATCTATATAAAACATTTGCGTTATAGTCTTATAGATAGTTAGATACAGTGCTACTAGTTAAAACCAAATCAACGATAATCACTAAAAAAATATTTATATCTCTATTATTAAAAATATATTAGTGAACATAAACTATTGTAAACTTTCTTGGGAAAATTAAATTGAGGTCCCTCACAAGGGAATTAATACTGGAAAAGTCCCAAAAGTTGAAAATATTAACCTAGGGTCCCTAGGGACCTCACCTTAATATACTTGAAAATTGAAAATACCATTTTGCCCCTGCCTCTTATTACACTCTCAATCTCTTACTCTCTTGCTTCATCATCTCTGAGCTGCCTCTTCTCTCTCGCTCGCTCTCGCCCAGAAACAAGAAGAAACCATTGCGATTTCTGACACCCCCAAAACAACAAGACATTGAAGGCCACCACTCTAATCTCGCCTCACACTCTCATCTCTCATCTCGCCTCATACTCGCTCTCTCTCTTCATCACGGCCGCCACTTGTGATTTCCGACACCCCCAAAAACAACAAGAAACTAAAAACCCATTGCCACCACCCTCAATCCCTTCGTCTCGCGTTCTTCCCCGGCGTTCTCTTATCAATTTTCCGGCCACCCTCTCTCAAAATCAGAAACCCTAAATCGAAAGGTATTCCCTATCTCTTTGTGGGTAATATTCATAAAATTTTAGGAATTTTCGCTCAAAGTCTGAAGTTTTGAAAGTTCTTCCCTATCGCTGACGGATTCCTCACTTTGAAGGATTTTTTTAGTTATGATGTGGGGTTTTGTTTGACTGTTTTATTTTCAATACCGTGTTTGAGGAAATGTGTGAAAGAGAAATTATAGTTGTTGTAGAAGGTTGTGGGAGAGGAAACTTGTTTTATTAGTTTCAATTGCTATGCATGATAGGTGTTTGATAGATTGTTTGACTGAGAGATTAACATTACTGTGAGTAGCTAGTTATGACTTTAAGAAGTTTTGTGTGTTTCGATGATTATACTGTTTGATTATTGAAATTCAATGCTGCGATGAGATTTAAATTTGGAAGACTTGCAAGTTCATGATAATGTAGGAAAAATTGTTTATTTGAAATTTCAATGTGTGAATCTTTGAGGTATTTCTTTTTACTCAGTATAGTATTACTATTACTTCAATATGTATTTTTGTGAAATTTTTATATTTTGCTGCTTTCTTCATATTTGGACTCTGTTTGTTTTACTATTGTGCAAATTGGTTCAAAGATTGTGCATTACTGCTGTATTTAGAACTTGTTTGGAAGGATATTTATTGTTGTATTTAGAACTTTTATTTAGAACTATATACTCCTGTTGTTGATCATATTGGTGCTTTGTTTTGTTAGGTTTATAATGACGAAACATTCTGGATTTTCCGTGTTTACCCAAAAGTATTGGAAGAAACATTCTGGAGCTAAAAAATCATTGCCCGAACGCAACAAAGAACTCAAAACTACTTGGGATGGCTTATCAATTGAGGAAAAAGAGTCATACAAGGAGGAGGCAAGGAAATTAAATAGTAATGCCATGCCGATACATGACAAGGAGAAAGCTAAAGTGAAATTTCACACAAGGTGTGCTCCTAATCAGCTGATGAATGTATGCGAGCATGTGAAAAAAAAGAAGTTGCTGATGGAGAGGTTGAAGAGAATAGGTTTTGACAAGTTGGTGGAGGTGTCCTGTCCTTCAGTTTGTCGGGATTACTGTGCAAAATTGATGCATCACTTTAATCCACGAACTAAAGTCATGTGCGTAAGAGACACACCTATTAAAATTACACCTGAACGTGTCCATTCCTTGCTGGGGATACCCTGTGGTGGAGAGAAAATTGACGTCCAGAAAATAAATGTGGTAAATCCAATGTTCAAGGATTACAAGGTTGTTTATGGTGATGTGAGCTATAAGAGAATTGGTGAAATGCTGAGTGAGATGAAAGGGAACGAAGAAGACTTTGAATTCTTGTTTGTTTTATATGCATTGGGGGTGTTTTTGTGCCCCGATTCTTATGTGAAGGTGAACAACGGTGTGTTGAAGATAATGACCCTGACAGCAGACTCCCTTGGTGGTTTTGACTGGGCCTCGTTTGTGTTGGATGTCCTATGCAAGGGCATCGGTAAATACCAGAATGTGCTTAAGACAGGAGATGATGAGACGGGCAAACGGAATGCCGATGGATGCACATACATGCTGATGGTGAGTGCACAACAAATATCTCATACAGATGTTAACGTTAATGTTTTGCGTTTGTGTAATGTAAAGTGTTTTCATTTTTCTTTGACAGGTTCTCGGGCTTCAAAGTTATTGTCTTAGCAATGGTCAAGTGCCACCTGACTCGGATGCCCTTTCCTTTTGGACCCAGAGAAGGGTTCTTGATATGGTTGCGCTTGAAAAGCATAATGTGGGTGGCTTATTGTGTGCAAGTGGTGAAACCAGTGGTGTAAACACAAGTGGACATGTGACTGAACTAGACTTTCACCTTTGGTCGTCCTGAAGGCCTTGCAGTCAGAGGTGGTTCCAAGAATTCCCATGTCGCTAACTGAGTTTCGGTCAGGTTACTTGGGTCTGGACAGTCATGTGTTGCAATTGGCCTCATGGTATGTGCATATATTTTCTCTTGTGTCGCAAGCTTAAAGCAATCATCAACAAAAGTGAAGACATTGCCATGACTAAGCTTTATGGCTGCACATACATGGACACATGGCAGTCCACTCATCTGCCACGCTAAGCACGTGCATTCATGTTTGCCAATATCCACAACAAGCCTTACAACTCTATGATCAACCAATATGTGAGATTCGTACAAGGTACCACCATAATGTTGCACATACAAATTTGATGCACTACTTACTATCTCCATCAACTTGTCATTTGTCCTAGGCCCGACCCCGTTGATCCAATTTGCTAATTCTGCTTTACTTGCAACCATTTTGGCACCCAACTTGTCACGATGCTCATCAATAAAGGTGCACACATTGTGCTTCCTCTCTTTCAATATCCAAGCATTGAAGGACTCTGCAAGATTTGATGTCATACTGTCCCACCTCATGAAACCAAACCTGCTTAAAGCCCATTTTCCTACATCTCCATCTGTTTCCACCCATTCAGCCAATTCTGGGGAAAAGACGCTTAATTTTGTCATTGCACTTTGGTAGTCTTCATCAAGTCTTGCATAGGCAATTGCATCAAGCAACCTTAAAGCATCATCCTTCTGTTGGGCTTTGACCCTTGTTTTTCCTCGGATCAGCCTACCAAACTCTTTGCTGAAATTTTCTTTTACATGCCTATAGCAATAGGCATGTCTTTCGCTACCGAATACATTTCTCACTGCTGTAATTATGCCTGGATTCCGGTCTGAAATTATGGTTATCTCCACATTTCTTGTGATTTCTTTGACATTCTCCATAAACCACTCCCAGTTGTCCTCTGTTTCCCCACTTACAATTGCATATGCTACTGGAAATAAATCATTGTCAGCATCATGCGCAGAAGCTGATAGTAAAGTCCCTCTATATGGACCAGTCAGAAAGCAACTGTCTATGATAAGTACAGGCCTGCACCCTGCTAAGAAACCCTTGATCGAGCACCCATAGGCAATGAATAGTCGCTCAAACCTTCCTCCTGTCGCTTTCCATTTTGCTACTGTATCTTGGTCAGTTTCTTTCAGCCTATCACAAAGCCATGGAATCAACTTGTACGAATCTTTTGGACTGCCTTCAAGATTAAGCAATGCCCTTCTCTTACCCCAGTAGGCTTGGCTATAATTTAATCTAACACCATACTCTCTGTAAAGGTCTCTCCTTATTTCAGTGGGAGTCTTGTCTATATTGTCCCTCAAGCAATCAACTATTATTGATGATGTCAACTTCGACCTTGTAGAGTGGTTAATATTCAAATCTTCTTGCGCATCATGTTTGTGCACATCATGAAAGCTACGCACTATTAGAATCTTAGAGCCTGGGCACATCTCGTATGCACGCATAACCCACTTGCAACCCTTAGCCTGACATCTTACAATGATCTTTTCATTACAATTTTTCACATACTTGTGTGAGAAGTGATGAACTAAGCTGTACTAGAATACACTTTGTCTACACTCATCGGCATTGCGAAATGATTTTCCTACTCCAATGAATAACTCCTTCCACTTCGTCGAATTCATCTCTACTCTTGGTGTGGGAGTGATTTGTATGGCACTTGACAATGACAATGGTTGTGAATCTAGAGTCATAATCATCCTTTGAGAAGTATATAAATCTTCCCTACCCCTGTCAAGCATACATAGACTGTTAGCAACCGAATCATAACATAATACATAGTTTTAAAGGGTACTTGCAACTTACTCGTTTTGAACATTCCTTCGAACATCTCTTGTTAGTTGTGTATCTTCAATGGGACAGCCACTTACAAAGATATGTCCCATTTCTCTAGTAAGGTTCATGAAATGTTCAACACCTTCATCATCTAGAAGGTCGACATATGTTGTTGTTTCATCACCAGAGAGTCTGAACTTCATGCTTATATCCCCAATCTCCGCTCCACCTCCAACAATAATTACTACTATTGTTTTAAGTTCTTCATATGTCATGCCTTCCTTTATGGTTCTTGAAATGATACTACCCCCAACATATTGTGGGTAACCATCTTCTCCATTTACAAAATGCCCCCCTATGTGCAACAAACATATTACACTCCTCCCTGATGAGCTAGCCATTTACCCTGCACAGTGCATTGATATTCACAACCACATGAGTCATTATAACAATTACACGAGCATAGATGACAACTCAGTATCTATTCATTAAAAACACTCAATTCAATACTAATACACAGGTATCAACCCCAAAAAGCTGCATACTTTTAGTTCACTCCTATATTAGAATCAAATTACATCAAATAAAACTCATCCTCAATCAATTCATTAACCACTTCACCATTCTTTCACCCGTTGTTATTAACAATGTAATGGCCATCGATAACAACACATTGGGCACCTTGTGACAATAAATATTAATCCCTTCAAACACTCACAAACTCAATCATCTATGTACTTCCCCTGTTTTTTAAATGGTAAAACAGAACATAGCTTACCTCACATACATCATCAACATACCAAACACTAGTATAAAACAAATAATAATGCTACATATATCATTGTACAACTAAAAAATTTGTCTTTCATATCAATATGTCTTTTATTCATCAACATTCATCCCACACTATTATTATTATTATATGAAAAGGTTTGCCTTTTTCACAAACCATCCATATGTCTTTTGTATCAATGTGTCTTTATATTGTACAACTAAAAAAGATTGTGTTTTTCATATGAATAACTCTTTGATAGACCAAGGGAAGATGATTTAAAGCAAAAGTTTTTGTTTTTATTTCAAAGCAATCATTTTTCCCCACAAAATGAAGATCAAGATTTTTGGAATTTACCTTTGTTTGTAGAGGATGATCAAACTTTCACATGGGTCTTCTAAGTCATTGATTGAAGGTGTGTCTATGTTGATGATGATGATGAGCAGCGACGTGCATGACATGAAGCAAATGTGTCTTTGTTGGAGGGTGAAGAGAAGCAACGTGATGGGGTGAAATGAAGGAAATGAGGAGGGAAATGAAGTAATAAGAGGCAGGGGCAAAATAGTATTTTCAATTTTCAAGTATATTAAGGTGAGGTCCCTAGGGACCCTAGATTAATATTTTCAACTTTTGGGACTTTTCCAGTATTAATTCCCTTGTGAGGGACCTCAATTTAATTTTCCCAACTTTCTATATAAAGAGCGTAGCAAAACCCTTCGTTCTTACCGTCTCATTTTTGCACATGTGAACTAAACCATGTGTAGTGCTAGGTCTTGTTGTACAAAATTACGAGATATTAGTCTGAAAAAAAAAGAATATAGAGTTAGAGTATAGAGGAACAGTAGGCAAATGATGGAGTAGAGTTAGAGTACATACAGAAGAAAAAGAATATAGAGTCAGGGTATTTATGAATTGGGAATTAAAGGGGTAGGCAAAATGGGATAATGGAGGCATGCAGAGTAGAGTACAGAGAAAAAAACCACACACCCAAAATAAGTCAGCTTAGTGCCTGTTTGGATACATTTTCAAAAGCTATTCTGACTCTCAAACCTAGGTTTCACACAAAGACATCCAAACACTCAATTTTCTTGGATAAGCTATTTAGAGAAGAAAGCTAGGTTTGGGGTTTCAAAAGCTATTTTGAGAAAACTATATTTATTTTTATTCTCTTTTATGATCTCTCTCTCGTAATTTATCATCATACTTTTTCTTTTCTCCTTGCCCTTTTTCATATTATTTCATAAATAAAGACAAATTTAGTGACAAAATTATATTTTCAACCTATTTATTGTGTTTTGATTAACTCTACCTATTTCCAGTCGGCGTCGAAATATGGAGCATTTTTGAAAAAAAAACTATATGTATTGAGTCGAAGCTCCCCTTTCTGAGTAGTGAATCGCATTCATCTAAGAAGTGAATGAAGTTTGCCCTCTCACGCTTTGCTTTAATGATTTTGGTTTAGGCCAGGGTAGAGGACGGCGTGGCATGTCAGGGTAGAGGACGGCGTGACATGTCACCGCCTAATAAATAAACTAACAAAATAATCATCCTTTTAAAATTAATGCGCATACACGTAAGTCTGACTTAAAAATGTTAATTAGAAAGTTTGAATTAAAAATTAAATGAATTATAAGGATATGAAAGCACTTTATAATGTATAGAGTAGTAGTTGCATTGAATAATTTTCAAATTGCACTTTTTAATTATTTTTCGCCGGACCTACAGCTACCTAGTCAATTCAATCATTTTAGAGCTTTCTCGGCCAATATGATGGTTATTAATATGCATATGCCTGGTATTTTTCCCTTTGTGTGTTTCTCTTTTATTTTTTGAGTTTTTAATCCGGTATCCTGGGCCAGCCCCAATGTCACGGGGAACTCAACGGGCTCAGACTAATCCAGATCCGCACCGGGGCCTCCACTTAAGGGTAAAGTGCTGGCCAAGGGGCAGGCTGCATTCCCAGAGCTCGAACTCGAGACCTCTGGTTAAGCGGTGAAGTGAGGTAACCACTACACCAACCACGCTTGGTTTGTGTTTCTCTTTTATTGTAATGGAAAGGGATGTGGGGGCTTTGTGTTTCTCTTTTATTGTACAAAGCCCCACATCCCTTTCCATTATCCATATTTAATTTTTTCACATCAAAATAATATTGGTAAAGGCGTGATCTTTTGGGATTCTCCCATCGGTTAATAATATATATTTATATATATACATATCCTTATAAACCAAATTAATTAATCCCCCCTCAATCAATTATTTTCTTGTCAACCCTCCGTACACACATTATTGATACTAACCCATCAACATCGAAGACTGTCTCCTTATAATAATGATTTCAATCCTTGCTGAGTTCATAGTATGTTACATATGGTTAATATTTTTAGATATAGTTATATATAGTTAATTTATTACGGGAAATTCAGTCTTCCAAATTACACCAACTAGTTTATTGAGATGGAAAATTAAAAAAAGGGAGAATTTCAATTAAGGACCAAGTTTGGGAATTAATTAAAAAGTAGGACCAAAACATTCTGAAACATCAGTTAAGGACCTAGGGGCAAAGTGAAAATAAATCAGGAAGGATAAAGACCCAATTACCCTTATGTGTCTGTAAAGGATACAGAACCCAATTAAACATCAGTTGCCCTGATTCTCTTTCTTCTTCATGGCAAAATCGGCATCTTCTTCCATCACTGCCCTAATTCCCTTTCTTCATAATCGCCAATCCTTTTTGATACATAGGGAAGGAAATCTCTACTTAATTTCTTTTTATCATATCATTGTCAAAGCTTTGCCTCATCAGTAATCACCATGGCAGCCCTAATTTCACTTCCCTCAGCCGCTCCCTCCGTCGCTCCTCACCAACGCAGACGGCTCGCTTTCCTCAGTCGCTCTTTCGCATAGCTTCCCAAAAATCAGGCGAAAATCGAAACCTCCACCGTAGGTGACTCCCCTTACTCAACCTCAAGAACTGTATTGCTCTGGTTCTTCTAAGGGGAACTCGAAGTATGAAGTATAAGGTATTCTCTTTCTCCTCTCCTCAACTTGTTCATTATGTTAATTAAATTTTGGTTCTTTCTTTTATCAGTTATACTATTTTTCAATGAGAGCTAAAATACACAAACTGCAATCATGATTCCAGTGGAGAAGTGGTATCACACTGTGCTGTTCTAAAAGAAAAAAGATTCAAGGAACATGAATAAAGAATCTGTTGTAAATTGAAGGGGTGCCAAATGAGTAATTTAATAAGATGCTTCATATGGCATATTCCCTAAAAAAATGTTAGGAATTGAAGGGAATCTTTTGGGAATTAAAGGGGTTCTTTTCTGCCGTTCTTTTAACCCCCAAGCATCTTATGCTTTTGTTTTCTTAAACTGAAGCAATGGAGCTAAGGCTTTAGACAGCTTAACAGAACACTTCATCAATCTAAATGTGAGGAGTGTTTAGAAATTGTAAAAAAGAGGATAAAGAAACAGAAAAGGAGGGTAGAAATGTGAAGTGATGGATGCTTCCAATGACCAATTTAGCTAAATCAAATATATATTGAAAGGAGAGACAAAAATAAAAATATAGTCCAGGATCTTCTAATAAGAAACAGACTGAGGGTCATCCTTGTGATAAGTGAGTAACTTAAGTTCTTTATTCTAAAATTGCCCTGACAATTACGTATATAAATATCAAATGGCTATACTGTTCATAGTCTTTAATATGTCATTGTTTTTTTTGTCTGAATTTAATATGTCATTGTTGGATCACAATTCACAAGCATTCATTTGGAGAACTGGATCACAATTCACAGGAATTATTTTGGAGAACTCCTTTACTATGTTGGTTTTAAGTTTGTTAATTGTAGCAGTGTTGGTCTGGACTGGCTAGACCAATATTGCAAGAGTTGGAAGAATTGAAGTGGGTAGAAAGACTTAGGAATTGAAAGGTTTTGAATATAATTGTTTTTTGTAGATAATTGAAATTATTGTCATTAAAAATGTATTGAATGTATAGACTGTTATTAATATGGTAATATATTAGAGGTGAGATGAAATTTATTTTTCATATTTTCGCAACACTTTGTGTTTCAAGTAATGGACAATCATCCAATATATTGATATTTCATCAACGAATAGGCCATTTGAAAGAGTAACAACTAATGTCCTTAAAAAAATGTATCAGGGCTTAAACAAGTGAAAAACGGTTTTCCACAAGTGAAACCTATATTTGAATAGGTGAAATGACCATTTGAATCGATGTTGGAGATTCTCTGATTTTACTTCGGTTTTTAATTTTGATTTGAGACACTATTGTGCAGCTAAAAGAAATGGTACGGAGGTATTACTTCACTGCTTTTTTCATTGTTTATGCAATTATTGTGTTCTCTGCTCCTTTTTGAGTATGCTGAAGCAAAATTTCTGTTCCTATTTTAATTATACTCCCTCCGTTATGAAAGATGTTATGAAGCAAAATTTTATCAGTACTCTGGATTGTGGAATTAAGTAATGACAGTTTGATCTTATATTAGCAAGTGATATAATTAATTGTGTAAGATGAACTGAATTAGTGTTCTTTCTTATTTTGTTATTTAACTGAACTGTGGAGAAGGATTATTTTTACTTTTTTTCTAAAAAAACTCATTGTAGTTGATTGTGTTTAGTGAAAGATGTTTCTTTTGATGGATATGAAGTGAAAATTAATATTTTGGGAGACTATCTATTGTCTTTAACATTTTGTCTTGCTCCTGGTGTGCAGCAGGGTGTGGGAGAACAATAAGAAGTGGAGCAATAATCCAGCTGGTTGGCAGCTGAAGGCAGAATTGGCTCATGCATCCATGATTCACACATTTGTAGAAGTGAGAAATTCAAAGAGTTGGTTGGTGACATTCTTTTAAAACATGAACATCAGAGAAAGAATGGCTGAGGGAAGAGTTTCAAAGAGGCTTGGAGAGCATACCAGCAGAAAATGAAAATTGAAGTAAAAGAGTAAATGGAAACAAGTCATGGCAAAAAAAAGTAAATGGAAACAGGGGATCACTGGTTTGATATGATAGCAATGTGATTTTTGTAATTTCAATGTGTATTCAACTTCAACCTTTTGTAATCTTTATCTAGATACCACTACTTTTTCTATATTATTATTTTTGTGTTGTAAGCTTGAGCAAGGGGAAAAACTAGTTGGATGTACTTTTGACTCTAGATATTATTCAATTTCAAAATGTCATTTCACTTGTTCAAGGTCTGGTGTAATAATGTCACTGACATTAAATACTTGCTTGTTCAAAACGGATTTTTACTAGTTGAAACGTCAGTTTCTATTGTTCAAAATATCATTTCACTTGTTCAGGGTTTGGTGCAACAATGTCACTGACATTAAATACTTTCTTGTTCAAAATAGGCTTTTACTTGTTGAAACGTTTGTTTCCTTTGTTCAAAATGTCATTTCACTTGTTCAGGGTCTGCTGCAACAATTCCACTGACATTAAATACTTGTTTGTTCAAAACGAACTTTTACTTATTGAAACGTGGGTTTCCCTTGTTCAAAATGTCATTTCACTTGTTCAGGGTCTGGTGCAACAATTTCACTGACATTAAATACTTGTTTGTTCAAAACGAACTTTTACTTGTTGAAACACAAGTTTCTCTTGTTCCAAATGTCATTTCACTTGTTCAAGGTGCTGATGCAAAACATGTCTATGACAATGACTATTACTTGCTCAAATGGTCATTTTACTTGTTCAAATGTGGGTTCCTGTTGTTGAAAAGGGCATTGTACTTGTTTAAGGTCTGGTGCAAAACATGTTCATGACAATAACTATTACTTGCTCAAATGGTCATTTTACTTGTTCAAATGTGAGTTTCTGTTGTTGAAAAGGGCATTGCACTTGTTCAAGGTCTGATGCAAAACATGTCCATGACAATAACTATTACTTGAGACATCGTTCCACTAAGTACCATCCTGAAATTATTCATCTAGTAACAATTAGATTACAGAATCATAACTATCTATCATGCAACTCATTCAAAAATACATATAATGACCACTATAAGTATATGATAGCTTAATGACACTTAATTACATAAACAATCATATATAATGGCACCTAATTATAATGTCTTTACACATCAAATCAAATGAAAGCTTAAAGTTCATTCCAGTCTACAAATTTCTGTCAAATAGTCATTTCATTCTTCTCAGACTTCTTCTCATAGCAAAGAAGCTTAGCGTACTCTTCAATCTTTCTCTACTCTTCTTTATGCTCCTCCTTCGGCTGTTGCTAGGCTTTGTAATTGACTTTCCAATTAATCAGGGACCTGAAATAATCCATAAATCACCAGGCCTTAGAACACAATCAACTTCCATCATATACATTCCATCAGCAAATTACGCATTCACCCCGACATGAAACATGCAATAAATTTTACAAAATCAAACACATTCCTCACCACAAACATCAGAATGCACATATCAAAATAGAATAGCTTAAATGAACAGCTACGAAATTAATTTCATAATCACACATATGTCAGAAAAGCCTTGTCTGAACAACAAAAAACTCCTTTCAACAACACTCAATTATTGGTCCTAAAGAGCAACACATGTCAGACCTCAAACAAGTAATTGACTCCATCAACAACGAAAAGCCTCCTCTAAACAAATAAAAGCTCCTGTCAACAACAATGAATAATTGGTCTTAAAAAGCACATCATATCAGAGACCAAATCAGAGACCAAATACACACAGAGAGACACGAGAGAGATAAACTAAACCAAATACATATAGAGAATGACAGATTCCCAAAAATATATCCACCCAAACTTCAATAATCACTTCTTCTAAAACCAATTAAACTTCCCTGAAATAAAATAAGAAGTGTGTTGGTTTTATTCTTCTTCCTTCTTGTGTGTGCTTCCTGAGGTCAGGGGAGTTCGAACTTCATCAATGATGAATGGGCCTGCCTCGTCTGACAATAAGAAGAAGAAGAAGAAGAAGAAGAAGAAGAAGAAGAAGAAATGAGAAATGGGTTGTATGAAGAAGAAGAAGAATGAAGAAGTTGTTTATATGTTTGGTTATTAAAGATTCATTTTTCTTCCTTCATGGGTCTACCCACGTGAGAAGAAGAAGAAGAAATGAGCATGTGAGTTTCATGAAGAAGAAGAAGAATGAAGAAGAAGCTTGCTTTCGTTGGTTTTTTCCCTAAAGCTCTTAACTTCCATTTAATTTCATTTAAGGACCAAACTTAGGGCCTTTTAGTCTTTTCAAACATACATTTTATTTCACCCAAGGACCTAGGTTCTCCACAGAGTTTTCAGAATGTTTTGGTCCTTCACAGAAATTAATTCCCAAATTTAGTCCCTATATGAAATTCTCCCTAAAAAAAACCTTACTGTAATAATCATAGCGATCGCTACTCGCTACTCGCTACTCACTACTTGCTTCTAATTGCTACTTGCATCTTGCATTTTGTTACCCCTATTTGATATCATACAGTATACAACACTTGTCTCGACATTCCACGTGATTATCAACCCAATGAAAACAAAAATATTAATATATGTCGCATCGACTTTACTGTTAACTTCATCTAATTTAACCTAGTGGTCAATTTAAATGCATTTTGGTTCCATTTTTTTTTTTTTTATATTTCTGCGTTGTTGTCAATTTTTTTTCGCTTATAAAAAAGTAACATATAAGAAGAGTTGATATAACACACAAGTCATAGTGCATGTAAGAGTTACCCACCTAACATGTATTAAATTTATTAATATGAAAACTGAATCTTATTTTTCTACTTTTTAAATGTTACAAAACCATCAAATTAAAGCTTGTAATTGTACAGGAAGGATAAAGATATTCGTGTCAACTTGAATATAAAGAGTCATCATCGCCGCGGATAATCGTCGGTTAATAGCTACCTACAGAAACTATATATATTAGTCACAAGCCGATATAAGAAGCTAAGGATGCATGGTTTCAGCAAATGGTTTATTTAGCACCTGGAATGGTGATCACAAGTGCTTTGAGTATAAATAGATCTTCCCCTTTTAAATTAAGATTATGGAACAAAGCGGACCAATATTTTAAACTTTCTTCCAACAAAAAAGTGCTGCTTGTATATAAAGAGCGTAGCCAAACCCTTCGTTCTTACCTTCTCATTTTTGCACATGTGAACTAAACCATGTGTAGTGCTAGGTCTGGTAGTACAAAATTACGAGATACTCCCTCCATTCCTAAATATGAAATCACTTTAGGGATGAGAGTTTGTTCCTAAATATAAGATCACTTTTTAATTTGATTCAAATTTTCCCAAAATTACCCCTATACTCCCTTCACCCAAAAAATAGTGGTTTGAAGAAGGTGAAGGGATATTTAAAACTTAAGTGAAGGGTATTTTGGAAATTTCATGTAATCCTAACTCATTGGAATGTCCTCCTTAATCTCTCCAAATTTGTTAAAGTGATCTTATATTTAGGAACGGAAGTAATATTAGTCTGGAAAAAAATAAAGAATATAGAGTTAGAGTACAAAGGAACAGTAGGAAAATGATGGAGTAGAGTTAGAGTACAGAAGAAAAAGAATATAGAGTGAGAGTATTTATGAATTGGGAATTAAAGGGGTGGGCAAAATGGGATAATGGAAGCAGGGTAGAGTAGAGTAGAGTAAAGAGAAATAGTAGGCAAATGATGAGTGGGAGGTGGGGGTGGATGGTGGGCATTCAATGCCCGAAATGACATTTTGGAAATTTGGGGAAGTGAAGTTGTTTTTTTGTTTTGTTTTTTTTTTAAATAAAATATTTAAATAAATCAATAGGAAATAATAAATTATATATCCTTTGATCATTATAGGTCTCACTGCATTAATTTTTTACATCATAACTATTTGATTCTCATAAGGTAATAATTTGAGGAAGTGAAGTTGCTTTTTCATTTTTTGTTTTCTTTTTTCAAAAATAAAAATAAATTAATAAGAAATAATACATTGCATATCCTTTGATCATTCTAGAGACTCATCGCAATTTTTTTTATAGCATAACTATTTACGAAAACCTTAGTCATATAGTGATTTGAGTCATTTTGAGACTAATAAGTGTTTCATCTTTCATATAGGGTAATAGACCTTTTTAGGGAGTGAAAAATTCTTTTTAATCCAAGTAGCAATAACTAATGATGCACCATTAATTTGATATGAGCTATAAGGCAATAAATATTTATGAATCCATAGTCTTGGTTTACATTATTAATTAAGGTTATATTGGATGCCCTTATTTTTTTACATTATTAAAATTAAATGACTAAAAATGTCCTTTTCAAGGGATAAAAATAAACTTGATGCAATTGTAAATAACTAAAAGAATACTTAAATTTTCAGGAATATTATTGTAGAATTCGAGAAAACCCCATTGAACAAATATTTTCTATTTGGCGCGGATAACATAATTGAATCTAACAATTCTGCAGTGCCTTTTTGATTAATAAGTCAGAGGAATCAGTCGCATTTTGTGCAGTCAAAATTTCATGACTTGAATCTCTTGACATATAGCATAGTTTATCGTGAAGAACTCAAAGGCAACCATCGGAACTTCTCTTTTCATTCAGCAAGTAAACGGCATGCAAGTTCATATGGACTCATTAATTTTTGTATTTCTTCAAATCCATCACACACACATTTTGATGCTTGAAGGTTCTGATGACTATCTATGATGCACAACGTGACTGGATACATGCAAGCTAACCCACACTATAACTAATCAATTTTCCTCTTTGTTTCTTTGTATTCATATATTAATTCATTTTTCCTATAATCACAAGAACAAAAGTGTACCATGTCCCATACTATAACTCTAAGATTTTCGCTTCTTCAACCTCTAGCTAGCTACTTAGCTAGCTAGCTACTATAGGAATAAAACCCACGCGGTACCATCCTTTCTCTTCCCTTCCACGCGTGAATCATCTCTCTCTCTCTTATTTATTCTTTCAAAGCTAAACCCACCGGCTTCATTTAAGTTTAGCACATTTATTCTCTCTCTCTTTCTTCCTCTCAAACATTCCTTGGTTTTTTTCTCTCTCCAGATTTCTCTTCAAAGGTTTTCACTTTTGTTGTTGGGGAAGTTTGAAACTTGAATCTATGGCAGTGCATTTGCTTTTGCTTCTGCTGACAACACTTCTTAGTGCTGCTGCTGCTGATGGTAAGTGATCACTCACTCACTCTCTCTTCGTTGGGTTGTGCTTTAATTTCTGAGATCCAGGGGTTTCACTGTACAAGTTTTGCTTTGTTTCAATGTTTCTCTGCTTAAAGTTTACTTTTTAGTAAAAGCCACTCCATTTATCCGATTTCTTACTGTTTGAGGTCTCATTGAGTTCAAGGGTATGCTTATTAGGAGTGAATATTTCTTCTGTTTCAAGCCTTCTATTTTCTGTGCCAAGACCGTAGTAATGAACACCATTAGTGTTTATAAACATTAGTCTTGTTGTGCATGTTTTCATTGAGATCATGTGTATTTTCTTCTCAGGCTGCTTGTTCTCAGATGATGCTAGTTTACAGAAGTGATAAGTATCACTAGAGATAGTTTTTTAAAATAATAGAGATAATTAATTAGAAAGGGTCAAATATTTTTTTTTTGGCAACAAGAAAGGGGTCAAATATTTAAAAACAAAAACATTTTCTCAAATTAATCCTATATTGTTTAGAAAACGGAGTGAATATATCTCTTGAAGAAAAAGCAAAAGCCATGATCTTGGGCCTTGTTGTTGTCTACTCGTCTTAGTGTGATTGGAGCTATAAGTAGAAGGCAATTTCTGACTTCTCACTCTACTCAGATCAGTGTTTCTAACACTGTGTGTTTTATAATAATTATGGTCTTAATTTTAATTATTTTTTCGTTTTATTTTATTTTTTTCTTGATATTTATTATTCTTTAATTCTTTATTTGTTTTCCTATTATCTACATATTGTCTCTATTTTAATTTGGTTAGAATTTAGGCACATGTTTGTTTTGCCCTCTTCACACACTGTCACATACACTATCTTACACACATATTGGTCTTATACCCGGGTCGAGAGTACCTTAGTGAGAGGAAGTTTCTAGCGGTTTCTCAGAGGTTTTATAACCCTGAGGTCATCGTGAAGACTTCATCCTAGTTGTTACCCATGCGACAATGTTAATCTCTGAGGGGTTTTCACAACTACCTAAAGGTTAATTTTTGTTAGTGGGGTCTTCATTATCATGATGAGGGCAACTAGGAGACCTTGTGAGGAATAGAACAACCTTAAAACTATTTCACTTACTAGAGGAAAATTAGAAGTCTACCCAATTAGTTATCAATTTCCTTTATAAGGTACATGACTCATCCTAAGGTTATTCCAAAGATAGGACACTAGAGGGCATATTTTATTTTTTTCCATGATCATTCTCATTCATTAACATTTAAACTCATTTAATGTGAAATTTAGTCACAATTTTTTTTCTCATAAGGTGATATTGTGAGGAAGTGAAGTTTTCTTTTGTTTGTTTTAAATAAAAAAAATAAAAATAAATTAATAAGAAATAATAAATTGCATTCTAGTTCTCACTGCATTATTTTTTTTATTCTCATAAGGTAATAATTTGGGTAAATGAAGTTTTTTTTTGTTTTTTGTTTTTTGTTTTGTTTTTTCTAAATAAAAAATTAAAATAAATCAATAGGAAATAATAAATTACATATCCTTTAATCATTATAGGTCTCACTGCATTATTTTTTTACATCATAACTATTTGATTCTCATAAGGTAATAATTTGAGGAAGTGAAGTTGCCTTTTCATTTTTTGTTTTGTTTTTTCAAAAATAAAAATAAATTAATAAGAAATAATACATTGCATATCCTTTGATCATTCTAGGGACTCATCGCAATTTTCTTTTACATCATAACTTTTTACGAAAACCTTAGTCATGTAGTGATTTGAGTCATTTTGAGACTAATAAGTGTTTCATCTTCCATATAGGGTAATAGACCTTTTTAGGGAGTGAAGAATTCTTTTCAATCCAAGTAGAAATAACTAATGATGCACCATTAATTTGATATGAGCTATAAAGCAATAAATATTTATGAATATTTTTTCATTTTAATTTGATTTTTTTTCGGGCGCTACACTAGCATAGTAGCATTCAATACTTACGATTGTTCATCATTACAGAGCAAACACAAACAGCTGCACATAGTAAGCATTATGAAAAACACCACCACCATCATCACCACCACCACAGTCATAACTTTCGACCAACTAGCTTATTCGTTTTCGGGGATTCCTATGTGGACACCGGGAATAGCAAGAATAAAGGGATTCCAAATTCCTGGAAATCCCCTTACGGGTCAACCTTTCCTGGCAAACCCGCCGGTCGCTTCTCTAACGGCCGAGTCCTCACTGACTTCTTCGGTATGTGCGTGAACATTAATATATATCTCTGCTTCTCACATATATATACTTATTGCTTTATTATATCTCTCTTCTCACATATATATCTTTGTTTCTCACATATATGTATGTATGGGTGAGCAAACGCAGCTAGGTACATCGGGTTGAAATCACCATTGACTTACAAAATGAGGAACATGGTGGCAAAGAAGATTTTGAGGAGAGGAATGAACTTTGCAGTTGGGGGTGCGGGAGTGTTCGACACATTTAGTGGCATACCAAATGTGTCAACACAGATTGATCATTTTGATGACTTAATTAAGCACAAAGTGTACACAAGTGTGGACCTTAACAACTCGGTGACCCTCTTCTCTGTTGCTGGGAATGATTACGGATATCATGTGGCCCATACTGGCTTTGAGGTAAGGCTATTTATTTATCTCTTCTCCTCCAAGCTTTTCATTCCTCCTCTATCATATATTTATATTTTATTTAATTATTTATGCCCGTCAATTGATCCAGATAATGATTTCTTTCCTTTCATTTCATCCTCACCTCATCTTCCACATTTTTTTCTCATCCTATTGCTTTTTAAAAATTAAATGCATGCCCATCCCAAAAATTAGCTTCCGTAAATGATATATGCTTCTATAATACACATTCAGTTTTTGAAAAAAGTTTTGTCGTTTCTTCACATCATGCACAATGTGATCTATGTTGTTCGACGTTTACTTCACTTTTTTCTTATTTATATGTTCCAATATTTAGCCATGACTTAAAATCTTACGTTTTAACTTAAACTTTTTTTTGTTCTAGACTCTGTTTTAACTTTTTTTTGCATGACTCTGTTTTAACTTTAATAACACTGCTTTTTGACGAGGTTGTAATATGGTTCACTGAAACATTAGGACTTACCGTCATTCATTGAATCAGTGGTGAATGAGACAACTCAGAATTTGATTCGTATCCATGCTTTCGGAGTGAAGAGAATCGTGATGAGTGGTCTTCATCCCTTGGGTTGCATTCCCTCTGTCACAACAAAATTTGCATTCACCCAATGTAATGATACCTTGAATAACTTCATCACTCTCCACAACCGTCTCTTGAACCAACACATTGTTCAACTCAACCGAATCACTCACAAGCACAACCATCATCCTACGTTCTGGCTCATTGATCTCTACACTGGTTTCTCTTCTGTGTTGAGCCACCCCACTACCTATAACATTCACCAGCCCCTCAAGCCATGCTGCTTTGGATTTAGCGACTCTTACTCTTGTGGAAGTGTGGATGACAATGTGAAGAGGTACAATGTTTGTGATGATCCTAAGACAACTTTCTTTTGGGATTCGGCACACCCTACTGAAGCTGGTTGGCATGCAGTATATACTAAGCTCAGAACTATGGAGAGTTTCCAACGACTAAAGATTAATTAAACACTGGGCCTATCATATATATGTGTGTGTATGTGTTGAATGCCATATATAGATGAATAAGTGACTTGTCCACTTAATTTGATCTTTCATATACAATATATTGTCTGTCTTAATTAATGTAAGATTAGTTACATTCAGGCCAATTGTTGTATCACAATATTAGGAATTTACTTTTATTGCTTGGCATATTGGCGCGCGTGTATGTGACAACATTTTTCAAAAGTACATCGATGCTTAGTAGGATGTGTTTTACAACTGAATTGTCATTCCCAAAATTGTAATTGAAATCTTTGGTGTAACAGAGTTGGGCATTTACAAGGCATTTTCCAATGTGCTAAAGGAATAAATTAACAAGTTAAAGTCAAACTGAAGAACCCATATTTCCTTGCTAAGACACATGGACAACAAAACAAAACAAAAATTATTAAACACTATGTTTAACTAACATATGCTTTTTCACTAAGTCAAACTGAAGAACTCTTCCTTCCAAATTCCTACGATTTTTGTCCAATGCAGTATTCTCTATATTGTCAAAATCGAGATCTTCATCTAAGCAATCTTTAAAATAATCTTCTTCACCGGAATCATAAACCACAACATTTACATTCTTTCTCTTTATCGTTCTTTTCTTTGAACGAGCATTACTTCTTAGGCCTTCATCGTCATCATTGTCACTGTCCCCTTTTGTGTTTGGCTCTCCATTGGAGCCTCGTTTCCTTTTAGCAGAGTCATTACTCTCGTTGCTGCAGCTACTGCTTTTGTCCAACTTGTAATATTCTCTTATGGTTTTTTCGACGGTTTTCAGTAACCGATCTCCATATTTGCTTACCTTGGCCCTGAATTATACCAAAATCTCAATTACATTTGGTCCTTAACTGCACCATTAATGCATGCTAAAAATTGAATTATTTAGCGATGTAGTATGAAGTAAACTTGCCAATGCCATTGATCTCAAGGAGCTCTTCCTTTGTTCTTGGTATCCTCTTGCTTATCATTTGCAGCGTAGCATTTCTATATATTAGAAAATCATTGGCTCAGAAAGGTTTTACTAAATGAGAGGGAAACATTTACCATTCAGATTGAAAACTTTTGAATTGCATTGATCATAGTCAACAACGATGTTGATAATTTAGTCATAAACAGAATTACATAAAATAATCATAGAAAAGGGAGAGATTAAAACTGTCTGCTAACTCACCCAAAAATGTGGTAGGCCATGACACCATCTCTAGCTTCTTTGACAATAGCTGTCCGCATCATCCGCAGAGCAGTGAACAACTTCGCTGAAAGATTCTGAAAGTAGACAGATATTATAAGAAAATCTGGGCACTTATAAATTTTATTGTCAAAAACTTATTTTTTTTTAAAAAAGTATCTTATATTTGATACCAAGTCTATTTCAGGTTGAGGTGAGGAAGGAGCGTCATTTTGTGGAAAATTCACCTTTCCAGTTGTCATATAGAGCCTTTAGCTGGTGTTGCGCCTAAAGTGACTAGTCTATGGATTTGGATTACTTGAATTGGGGTTAGAATGAAGTTTGGTCAAATTAAACTGTTAGAAAAATAGGGTTTAATGGGATTTTCGAAAATCCAGCAAGCTTTCTAGGAATTGATGATCCTAATTTGTTTAATCAATATGATGATGATTATTGATTTAGATTAATTATTTGTTTAATCAAATTATAGGAATCGACCTAAAAAACGCGTCGTTTCCTCTTCCCAGTTAATTTAACGGCCGGAGAAGTGACTGACGACCTTTTGGAGAATGCGGAATAAATGTTCACGTATTTGAAAGGTATTTTTCTAATCGGAAAACTTATCTAATATTCAATCACACTTTAAATTATATTCTCACCTGCTTAATGATTAAAATTTCGATAGCTATGCCATTGTTTAGCTTAACCTGTCATTATTTTCGGATTAGGTGTCAAAATTAAAATAGTTTGCCAAAAAAAGGAGAGATTTTTAACAATGTTAGAGCCATCTCTGGCCCAACAATTTTGTTTCAAGAGGAAGAAGAGGAAATCCAGTAAGGCTGATGACGTTGATTAGACCTAATTTTATATGTTTAAGCATGTGCAATTGAGCTTAATTAGCGTGATTTAATTGTTATACTTGATCATTATTGGTGATTTTATATGCACATGCTTATATGTGGTTAAGTGGAAAATCCTAGCTTAATTACTTGCATTTTAAGCAACCAAGGGTATTTTGGTCATTTTGACTATGTGGTGTTTTCTATATGTAGGGGGGTCCCACGTGGACCCCACAAGCCCTTGGAAGTGCTTTGGTGGCAAGGAAATGACTTGGAGGGAAAGACAAAGGAATAAGACAAAAATTACCCCTTTTGTCAAAAACAAGGGATTTGCTCATTACCAAAAGGGGTAAAAATGGCTCCAAATTCAAATTTCAAGTGGATGAGCCTCATTAAGGGCACAATTGGAAGCACAATGGAAAGAAGAAAAAGGAGGGAGCTTTAGAAAATGCATCAAGACCAAGTGGAGGCCACATTCAACTACTTTTCACCTTCATTTCCAAAAATACTCTTCCTTTCACTTCCCTTCACCCACATCTTGGCCTCACACACTCACATACCCATAAAAATCCCACCTTGGCCGACCTAACCTCCATTTTGACAGCCCAATAACACCCTAATCCAACTCATAAACCCATTCTCACCTCACATTAACTCATTCCTTCACTTTCCACTTCATCTTCATCTCTTTTCTCTCCATTTTCTCTCTTTTCTCTCCACATTTCTCATTTGGCCGAGATTCACTCCACCATTTTCACTCAAAGATGACTTCATCTTCATCATTCCTTCTCCTCTCATCCTCCATGAGCTTCGGCTAAAGCTCCTTCATCTCCCTCTCCAAAGGAAAATGTGCTTGTAGATGAGAAATCAAATCGGCCTCATGTAATTGTTGTATGTATCTTTTAGGTTGCAAGTTAGATTTAACTTTTTGCCTTATGATTCTCTAGATCTAGGTTTCATTAGGTTAGGACACTTTTCTTTTAGGTGTTCTAGTGATTTTGGCTTGCAACCTCTCTTTGTATGCTTAGCTCATGAAAACCTATGGTTTATATGTTTGTAGTTTCATGAACTCATGTATGGCGATTAGCTTATGTATGTGTTTGTGAAATGATTGAGTTGCTTAAGTTCTAGATTTAGAATTTAATGTTGCCTAAGGTGTGAGATGAGCTTGCAAAGAGCCTTATTCTTGATTATCCTAATGAAATTCTTATAGATTTCTTTAGATTTAGAGATCTTGAGAATTTAGTTAGGATATATCAAGGTTAGCAAGTACATGAGGTCTAATTCACCATTAAGCACATGATCCAATGGAGAGGGAGGTTTCTCATCTCATTTTATCACTATCTCTATTCGGTTATATTAGTGTTTTTGTCATTTTGATTTTAGCTAGTTTAATTGATAATCAAATCTCACTTCATTGTTAATTTGCGTGGCTCTGAGCTTATAACTTGCAAGATTAAAAACTTAGATTGAGGAAAAGACCTATACTCATCACTATACATTAGTGAGCATTGAGTATTGAATTGCATTGATTAAATCTTTTGAGCGACAAAAAGGTTTAAATCAATTGGCGCCGTTGCCGGGGATATAGTCCTAATTTTTATGATCAACAAGAGCCTCCACAAAGCTTTGTTCCTACACACATAGAGCAAAATGACTTCTTTCATGCTCAAGTGCAACATGATTATGCTCCTCAAGTTGAACATTCTTCTTCCTCTTCTAGTGCATATGATTTGATGATGCAAATGTGTGCATCCGTTATGGATAAGATGGAGGGATTGGACTGTAAATTGAATCAAATTGAAGAGAATGAGAGGAAGCAAAAGGACATTTATTCATTTGTTTCTCAATTGATGAATAAAAGGGACGAGGAAGAGGCAAGGAAATGTGACCTACCTTCCAATGTGACTATAAATTCTAATTCTTTGAATGACATGGATTTGGAAGGAGGAGTTCAAGTTGAATCAATTCCTTACCTTGATGAAGAAGAGCATGAACCTCAAGAGTGCTGTAACATCCCGAATTTTAAATTAGGGGTAATAAAGAAATTATTAAGGTCTTGAGGTGTTATTTAGGAAATTTAAAGTCTTAAGAATAAATCTATGATATTTTAGATGAATTATGCATATTAAAACTTTATTATCTTTAGAAATTATAGAAATATAATTAAATGAGCCATATGAGATTTGAAATTTTCATGAAAAGTATTAGGAACCTAGATAATATTATGAAAGAAAGAAATGAGTATAATAATATGTACAAACTTTTGGGCTAAAAATACAATTAGGAATAAATAATAGGGTAGTTAACTGTAATTTTCCCTAAGGTATATATATATATTCACACCCCTCCCTCTTTCAAAAAAACCCTAGCCGTCACTTTTCTCTCCTCCCTCACTCCCATTCGTCCTCCCTCCTCCCTCCCCTGCGTGCTCGCCGGCCAAGCGAGCTTCCGGCGGCGCATGGCGGCGTCGGCCGCCAACGGTGTGGTTTTTCTTTTCTTTAAACTCTTCCCTCCCCTTTCCAATGGCGTCGTTCTTTCACTCCTCACTGCTGTCCTCGTTCTCCTTTTTCCGGCGAGCTGTTTGACCGGCGGCGGAAGAAGGTAAGGTTCGATCCTTTTCATTTCTTGAGTTATCTTCCTATCCACCGTCATTTTCTCATTTTGTTCCCCTTTATTCTTGTCATTTTTCACTCCTCACCGTCGGCCTCCTTGTTTTCCGGCGAGTTCTCAGCGGCGGAGATGGCCGCCGTCCGGACTGTCAAGCTTGGGTTCAACATTGAGTGAGTTTTCTTCTCTGATTTCTAAGATTTTCTAGGTTTTGGAGTGAGTTGTGAGGAAATCCGAAAATGGCTAAAGTAAAGGTCCTACTTTAATTTGAAGTTTTGTGAAGTTGCGCAAAACCCTAGGTTTTGATAATTTGTGGAGTTATTGAATTCCTCATATATGTTTCTTTGTTTCTGCCATCTCCACTGGTTGTGAGGTTCTTTTCTGATTAAATGGTGATTTTCATATAGGTTCAGTAGTGTATAAATTGGGTTTAAGACTGTTAAATTGGTAGTAATGCTTGTATGTGGATTTACAATAAGTTGTTTTTATTTTTACCACTGGCTGAATGTGTTTTCAAAGGAAATGAAGTCATTGTTCTGTTTGGGTATTGATTCTTTGAGATTTTTGTTAGTATATGGAGATTAAAATAGAATGAAGTACTAAATTAAAAGGAATTTTTGTTCTTTGGAATAAAAGATACTTGGGAATGCATATGAAGGTGTTGTAGGGGTTAGGACTTTAAACTCATGTGTTGTTTTAAATATTAAAGTAAACCCGTTTGTTTAGGTTAAGAATCTGATTTTATGGATATGGATATTCAAATGTTAAGGTTTGATGATAAATGAAGGTTTTGAGCGAACCTTAAAGTAAGGTCAACTGAAATACTATGGATGCATGTGATTTGTGTCAAGGCTTGACTGCTCTTGTGGTTACTGGATCTGTTTTGAAATAGAATAGAGTTTGTATACAATTGGTGTATCTATTGAGGTTGAGGTTGATTACATAAAAGGTCATTAAGAGTTCAAGAACCCTAAAGGAGTAATTTAAATAATGATTTGTCATTGAAGTTTATGATGATGTTATAATTATGGTTTGTGGTTTGATTGCTAGCTTGTTATATATTATAATTTCAATGTTTTTGAGAATAGATGATTATCTTGGTGAGGATTGTGAGTGATGTATTAATTAGATGACTGAGGTGGTAGTTTTAATTTAGTCCTTTTTAATTTTGAATACGATATTATTTGACTGTGGAAGTGATAGATGCTTGAGGAATGTAATGGCTAATGGATGTTATTAGGTTGTGGTGATAAACTTATAGATGTGAAATAATTTGGAGGAAACAAGGGTGATTTGATTCATGAATTGATGTGATATGATAGAGTTTGTTCCATTCTGTTTATTTTGTCTCAATTATCTGTTTCTGATTTGGATGACATTATGTGGATTCTGTTATTGAATTTGAATTGTGTTTGAAATGCATGTATAGGACAAGTAAAATAAAAGGGGCTTGGGTAGCATTATATAGATCGAGAGCGACGTTATTCATTAAACGTATATATAAGATTAATCGTTTATGACTATTATTACTTTGTGTAATAATAGGAGGGATTAAGAGGAAATACTTGGAAATTCTCAAGGAAGGGTAAAGAAAAGCATTGGAGCGCTAAGTGACGCAGGTAATCACTCTTACCTTACTATAATATTGAGGGTGACGTTAGTTGGGATTTTCAATCCTTTCTAACTCTCAAATCTTTAAAAGTTATTTTTATACAAACAGGTTGTCGGGTGCCTTTAAACACGAGTATTTTTGTATAAAGAAACTTCATACATTATAGATATTATCCTGTCTGGTGGTTGTGATTTTTCCTGGAATGGTGAGATATATATATAGGTGTGGTCCTTTGACAGCAGTGTTGATAGGTTATTCGATGGAAAGTGATGGAGTTTGTGATGGTGTTATATATAACTGGTACTCGGACAGGGGTATTGGAAAGTGATGTGGATTGGAAGTATCATACGTTGTGGTTGAGGAATTTGGAAAGTTTTGTTGAAGGAAAGTATTGAAAATTCTGATTGAGATGTTGAAAAGAATTGTAAGCATTGCATGCCACTGAGATAAGTACCATCGCGCGATGATAACTGGTTGATAGGCCAATCAACGGTTATTTGTAACGGTCAACAGATTTGAGACTGTGACCAGCAGTCCCCTGATTTGAGACAGGGACTGCTCCCTTTCTGATTTGAGACAGACTGGGATCCCTCCCTGGGAGTAGAGCACCAGGGTTGTACATGGATGAGAGCCGAGAAGTTGGATTGAGAACTATGTGTATGAAATTTACAATAATGACTGCATGGATTTGGAGATTGGATGGTGAAGTTATCGATGTGGAAATTGATTGAGGGGTTTTGAGTGATATTTGGAAAGTAGAAATGATGGACTTGATTTATTTTGGACGTGACAGAGGGCCTGGAAAGTTGTCTCACTGTTATAGTGAGTTAGGTAGTAGATTACTGAGACAAGTTGTCTCACCCCACGATTACTTACATTTTTGCAGGTGATCATGCACAGGCTCGGACAACAGGAAAGGGAATTAAGTTTCAAAGGTTGTTTTGATTATTTAGACATGTATATTGCCAAAATGTATAGGTCTGCATTCGCTTCCGCATATTTTTAATTGTATTGATATTATTGGTTAATCGGGGAAATGTACTAGGTTGCTCCTTTTTCTAACCATGTTAGGTGATTCTTTTCTAACATGGTTAGCTATAAATTATCCATGATAGTATTCACGTTATATTAGAAAATTCTTTTCTGTCATGGATAATGATTATTAATAGGAAAGTCTTTTTCTAACTATGATAGATTTATTGATATTATGGAAATCATTTTTCTATCATAGTTAGTGAAGGTATTATTGAATTAATCAGGGAATTAGTAACAGTATGTAACAAGTGCCAAGAGGTTGATCCTAGTATTGAGATGAATGATGATCTTGATGATTCTATGCCTTGTTCATGTGATGAGTTTAGCATGTGTGTTGATTGTTATGAGGGTAAATATTCTCATGTCATGGAATTGTATAGGAAAAAATTGAAAGAATTGCATACAACCAATGATGATGTTGTCTTGGGTAATGCTACCATGGATGAGGCCAATTCTAGGGGTGATATGCATGTTGAACATCACTCAAATACCCTAGAAAACCATGAGGAAGGTGAAAATGGTAAGGAGGCCGAGAACACACCTCCCTTGGGTGGAGAATGCAAAGAGGCCGAGAGCCAAGGCCCTATTGAAGAAGAAGAGCATGAAGTTTTTAAAGAGGAATGCAAGGTTGGTGGAGAGCATTTGACAAAAGAGCTTGAATCTTTCTCTACTTCTCAAATCAAGCATCCAAGTGGAGAGGACACTTCCAAAGGTATAATTCTTGACTCTACACTTGTTTCCTTTCCTAGTTCATGTAACTTAGGGAAGAAGAAATATCATGAAATAATCCAAAGAATGATGCTTGATTTGTTTTCTATGTTGGAATTTAATGTGTCATTGCTTGTTGTTCTTGAGCCAATGCCTACTTATGCTAAGCCTTCATATATTCTTTGCATATATAAGGAAGCATGTTGGCCATATACAATGATGATTGATAATGTGATAGAGCAAAATGTAAGTCCTTTGAGATTGCATTCACATAATGTTGTGCACACATCTATAGGTTCATTTGATTCTTGCTTGGTGAATGTTAATGTTGCTTGCATGAATTCTCTTGTTGATGATTCTTATATTGTGAGCATGCCTCTTGATCTTACTTGTCCCAAGCATGATAATTGTGATCTTGATGATGTTGGTACATTTACATACTCCTTGTCTAGCTACAACCCCTTGGAAAAGGGATGCTTGTTCAATTTTGGGGATAAAGCTAGGTTGGAAGGAGTGCTTGATCTCATGATGGAGGCCGGATTACAATTGAAAGAAGACTTGCATTTCTATACCTTATATACCATCTTGGATTGGAGGAGCCGGTTGAGGACCATGCATGAACAAAGCGCTTTGCAAGGAGTGTCCTACAATAAGGTTATGCTTGAAACTACCTTGTGTGATGATGATACCTTGAATCTTGCTTTGAGGAGGGAGTCCACAAATTTCTTGTGGAGACCGAATTGGGATCCTTTGTTGAGCACTTTGATGGGGCCCCAATTTGCCATATTTCATGTGTCTTACTTGAATACCATATGTCATAATATTGTCTTACCTAAACTTGTGCATATTGATTATCCTTGTGTTTCTTTGAGTTTATCTTGGCATTCATACAACCCCTTGCAAAAGGGACATTTGTTCTATGTTGTAGGATCTTTTAGGATGCACAAGGATTATTGGGAAAAGAAGAAGGTCATGGTGGAGCTTATGGAGACTCCTAAGTTGGAAGAAGCCAACTTGAATATGTTTGAGGTCGAAAAGAGCTTTAAGAAGAGTTTGGAACTTGATTCCTCACAAGAAGAGTTAGACTTCTTCAATGGCAAGCTAACCAAAAATAACATCAAAGGGCTAGTGGTTTGCTTGAAGATGCTTAAAAGGAACATGGAAGTTAAGGGCAAAGTTTTGAAAGCAACAATGCATGAATCTACACTTCTAGTGGTCCTTGCAAGGAGAACTTCAAGCCTCCATAAGAGGTGGTGTCTTTCCTTCCCTTACCTATTTTAAATTGCTTTTATTCTAAGTGTGGGGAAGTTGAGTGTTAGTAAAATAAATAGGATAGTTTGTGTTAGTTTTATGTTCTAGTATGTTGTTATAGGTTGTTTAGGAAAACAAAGAAAAAAAATTATTATAAACATGTGTAGTTTTTGTGTTTGTGTTTGTTTAGTGTTTGTTGTTTGTACAATGCATGCTTGGCCAAATTGGATTGCTCTTGATATTGGACTGCCTTGGATGTTGCTTGCTGCCCTTGTCTTTTAATGCATCCCTCATTTGATTTTATTGGTCCCATTGAGGACAATGTATGGTATAAGAGTGGGGGAGTGTATATTGGTGCTTAAAAGTGGTTTATTTCAAAGCTCACACACTTAATTTTTGGACTTCCATTGCATAATTTTGTAGGAAGATTAACTTGATCATGATTATTGAATACAAATGGAATTTTCTTTTAGTATGCAAGTAGAATTTTTGGAATGAGTACTTGAGACATTGCATTGGGCACTTTTAAGGTATAAAGAGGGTGTTAGTTTCTCATTCAACTTTTCTTAGGGAGGAAGTGACCAATTTGAGTAAACCACTAAAGTGAGAAAGCCTCCAACCGAATTTGAGTGGGCTTATTGTCTACTTTACCTCCTAGAACTTGTCCTAGCTCTTGTTTGAGATCACAATGAATGGCATGATTGAATATGATAGGGGCATTCATTTCTAATCCCTTTTGACCCAAACACTAAGCCAACAAAAATTTATCCTTTGATTTACCCCTTTGCGCCATTCACATTCTTTTCTTCCACCTTGACCAATATGTGAATAAGTGTCTATAACATATACTTGCATATCCCATTTGAATTGTATTGATTGTATATTGTGAAAGCATGCTACATAAAGAAAAAATGAAGTGGCCGAGAGCCCTTGAGAGAGGAAAAGAAAAGAGAGATGGCCAGAGACCAAGAAAAGAGAAGAAAAAAAAATAAGGTCGAAGGCCTAAGAAAAGAAAAAAAAGAAGCACAAAGTGCTTAAGTATGCCAAAGGCATAAGAGTGAAAAGAAAAATGAGAGAAGCACAAAGTGTTTGAAAAAAAAAGTGATATGTAGCATGTTTGATTGGACTAAGCTCATTGTATTGCATTTATATGTGGTAGTAACTTGCTTACATCATTGGTCATTGACTACTTTCCATCATTCACCATTCATGATTAGCCTTTCCATCTAACCCCAAAGTCCCCTAGATTTGATTGTGTCATGCATAATAATGGGTGGAGAACTAAGAGCTACTACAAGCCTATGGTGAGGTGAAGAGAGTTGAGCCAAAGAGTGATCCCAAAGTCCCTAGTTAGGCATCTTTCCTAACTTGAGTGAATGAGTTAAACAATTAATCCGGTGAGGAAAAATCTCTATTGGCATTCCTCCTTGATTCTAGTTGCTTGCTAAACTCTCGTTCACTTTATATTCTTAACTGTGGCCTATGTGATGTTTTTAGGAAAGGTTCAAAAACGTCAACTTGTATGCTATGTCAATTCCATTTGGATTCATTATGCCATATGATTGATTTAGTCTTTTTGCATAACTTTGCCCGGAGTGCAAAGCTTAAGTGTGGGGGAATAGTCCTCTTTAATAGTGTGGAGGCAGAGGATTCAGCTACACTTCATAATGATACAAGTGATTCTAGGGTTACTACTTCATGTTTTGATTATTTAGTGGATAATTTCTTCAAAGCCATGGACACGATTGCACAACTTTATGGGGAAGAAGTGGATTCTTATGTGGAGCCCACTGAGATTCAAAGACTTTCTTCCTCTGTCACTTTCTTGAGGTAAGCTTTGTGTTTTAAATGTTTTGTTTTGTTTTATTACTTTTCTTGCAGATATTGTAATGATTTGTCTCATATAGAGATTGGTATAATTGCTTTAAATTAATCTACTATACTTTCTAAATTAAATTACCACTTTTTGATTGATGAACTCGATCAGTAGTTGCTAACAAGAGTAATAATTGAAAAGAGAGAATGAAGGCAACATTATTTATATCAAGAGATAACATTGTACATACACACATACACATAATTTGTTTATTATGATATACGTGTATAAATAAACATATTATTATTAAATTTTATCGTGTCGACAACACCATTCTTGGCAGGGAGCACAACAACTTTCTCGGGTCCACGGACAGAAATCAAAACATATATCGAAGCAAAAGCCGTTTATGGGTTTTTGACCGTTGCATTGACACTTAAGACCGCTCTTCTTTCTTTTCATCGTTTTTGTAGCCGAAGCTGTTGCCGTGACCACAACTATAAGAAAAATCAACATCAATCCCAACACTCTAATTTTGTTCAAACCCATTATTTGGAGAAAAATTGAGCAGCCACAACCTATTGCTTCTTCTTAGTCCCTCACTATGGTTTACTCTGATGTAATAAGCTCTTCTCAACTGATGTTTATTTATATAAGAGATTGCCGTTAATAATTTGACTCTCAATTAATGTATAAATAGTCAGTTTATTAAGGTAACATTTTGTACTAAGTTTAAGTTCTTACCAACAATGAGCGTTAAGCTTAAGTTTTTAACTATATCATATGTTTCAAAACATTTTAATAATTTCCAAAAAGGGAGAGTTTATAATATTTGTGCAACAAGTTCATTTGATTCATTAATGGTTTGGAACTTAATTGTCTTTTATAAGGTTATAAATATGATATTTGAAGATTATGATGATGTGATTGACGTAGATAGTGTTGATCATTTACTTCAATCTTGACATTATAAATTACAAGACAGAAAATATTTTCTTCAAGTTTAATTTGCCTTAATTACCTCCATTAATTTTTTGTTATCAATTTAAATTAATGTTTTCCTAAACATGTAAACATGATGCCTTTTTTACGTTAATATTGCAATATAACTTATTTCATTATACCTCACATTGTGCTTTATTCCCTCACTAATATATGGCATTAGCAAACAATTAATTCTTTTCGTTGCTTTTATTTTAATTGTATGCCCATCAATCACTGATGATTTCCGTTATTTTAAATGTATAGTGAACATATTTTTCTTATTGAAGGTCCAGAAACAATACTTGACTAGTAACGAAATGCAGTAGAATAGTAGCTAAAAACGTCTTGTACAATTTATTAATATCATTAATTGATATTAATACTTTTAATTGTGAAATTTTAATTAATGAGGAGATGTGTGTCTTGGCCCATCTCTCAACTGTTTATTTGTTTTCTTATACTAGAACAACTTGCAATTGTAATCATAATCTCTACATATTTATTTCATCTTTCTCTTAGATTTTTTTGTTCATTGTTTAACATCAAGATATCTGTCAGCTTTCTACCCCTATATGAGACTTCAAAACAACGAGAAATTAGTCTCACTTGTCACGCGAGTGAGGATACCCTTGGGAAACAAAAAGAAAAAGAACATGTGATCCCAAAATATTACATAATGTGAAACCCGAAACCACAAATTTAATGATAGCTGTGTTCGTAATATTTGCATTAGTTTGTATACAAAAATAATTTGCATTAGTTTTAGACCAAATAGCGCGAGAGTGGCTTCTAGACAAGACTAAGGTCAAAGCTATAATAAAACAACTTTTTTTGGGTAAAAAATTATGCCGTTAGTGACAAAGTTACTACAAGTTTTCTTTAAATAAATGGATGGATATCTTAATTTTAAAGCGTGCACACATACATTCATCCGCAAAATTGATTTTCAAAACAACACTTATATTTGTAACCCAATAAATACAAAGGTAGATGTTTGATAGACTAAGAAGTGCGCACATAAAAATCTTTTGAACTGATCTCGATGAGCCTGATAATGAAATAGTTATTATGCTGAATCTCTTTCTACGCTGGATGAAATGCAAAGGTAAAATCATGGTCTAAAATCTATTCTAGATCAGGATAACATTTGAATGACTCATCGAGGAATTTGTTTGCCTCATCTAGTACTGGGCGGACAGTTGTTCATATCGCAGAGAAATTCAAGTTACACAGATAGTGGCCCATTATTTTAAGTCCATTGGGCTACCAACTTAAATTGTCTGGCCTAGTTAATCCCTATCTAACTATCCAAGCGTAACCACTCAGTCTACTCCCAAACAAAATACAGGAATTAAAAAGCACCATTCGTTCTTAAATACCCAAAAAATATATAAATTACTTATAAATTAATTAGTCTAATTCTTTCTTTGAATTGTATACTGGGCCTGTAAATCTGGCATATAATTTAATAATACATAAGTTACGCTATGAGTAAGTTGTCTTTTTACATTCATTAGTTTTTCATTAGGTCTTATATTAAGGAATAATAAGAAGTAATAATGGTAAGGAATGATATTCAATGTCAATTCAATAGACTAAACCAATGCAGCAACCAAATACAACATGCAGAGGCGTGCTCACATATTTTCAACTTTTACGAATCCAATTGGTATAGCTAAGATTTTAGTTTCCGTTAACTAACTTAAGATTTTAGTTTACATTTCTTCATGTACGAACCAGATCAATTCAATATTACAGGGGAGACTAGCATTAAAACTCTTGGATGGCTTCAAAAGTCACTTAATATCTACTTGTAAGGATTATGATCTCTCAAAATATTTTTTTCTCTCATTCTAATTATATCCTAAATGTAAGATTTAATTGACTTTTCTTAAAAAATCATGAGAAAACCAAATAAGTCACTTATAAATTTACTAACTTGAAATTTTCTCAAAACTAATTTGTTTAAATCATAAACTAATACACAATCTAATAATACATTTTATTTTCTTAATGTTTCAATAAAAAGGTTAATTAGGCTTTCTATTAAGCATCGGATGGAGTGTTTAAACAAAACCACTTGTATTCACCATTTTTCTTGTGTAATTATTGATATAAGATTTTTCTCACACTATAACTCATTTTATCTTTTTTATTTGAATTAATCTATCTAACTTATGAATTTATATATAATGTAATGTTATGCAGAGGTATTTTAGAGTATTCACATCGCATATATTACTTTACATATCAAGATTTATAATTTTTTAATTTGGTTAAAAAACTTACACTAAATATATAAAAACATTACTTATGAAAATATCTTTAGATGCATCACCACAAAAGTGTAGGATTTGATTGTATAAAAAGTGTAGGATTTGACGTTTAACTCTCAACTCTCAAGTATTTGTGAAGAAATAATCAAAATATTGCTAGGAAGTGTCTTTCATAGTATCTCAAATTTGATTTGTTTCCTCAAAAAAATTGAGTTCCCTCATCAGCTATTCTTGGAAGAAAATGAAAAACCAATTCCAAATTATCAATATACTTTATATACTCGTGAACACAAACACGTTAACACCTAGATTGAATACACAAAGTGATTTATAGGTAAGACACTTAAAATTATTAAACTCGATTGTTATATACTTTCCATTATCATAATTCAATTATTTTTCTATAATTAAGCTAGTTAAAAAATTATTCAATTATAATAATTTAAGATCATATGTTTAAGGTTAAAAAAATATGAGTTACATGGGGAAAACTCATTTTTATTTAGGTAAAAATAACAAACTAATTTCAAAACATTTCCTCAAATTTTCCAGAGAAAATTAATTTGTAGCTCTTTTCTTTTTCCCGGTTAAAACCAGATGAGATGAGGGAATCAACCTAAAAAAACGTGTCGTTTCCTCTTCCCAATTAATTTAACGGCCGTAGAAGTGACTGACAGCTTTTTGGAGAATGTCGAATAAATTTTCACGTATTTGAAAGGTATTTTTCTAATCGGAAAACTTATCTAATATTCAATCACACTTTAAATTATTCTCACCTGCTCAACTAGATGGTATACCCCGGGCGATGCCCGGGCAGCATTGATTCTTAAGGGATAAACTGTACTTAATCTAGAAGGGGAGACATTAGCTGGTAAGAAAGAGTAGTGAAGTTGCAAATTTCCAAGGCAAAGGAATGCACATATAATTGGAAGGCAGGTAGTTAATAAGCAAACGGAAGGAAAACACAACTTATACATTGATATGTTAAAGGAAAGGAAAAGTACAATGGAAAATGATAGATTAAACGCTAACATTCCAACAAAATTCCATGAAAGCGAATTGGAGGCAAAGTAAAAAATGCATCAAATGATGAAAGAATGTAAGGGTGAATTTTTATATTTGAAAAAAATTTATTTAAATTTTTGGCTCTTATATTACGGATCAGAGGGAGTACTATTCTTTGATGATAACGATAACAATAATACGCTCTTTGTCCTTAAATATAATGTGAAAACAACCACTTTTTTTATTCGAATAAACTATTAAAAATAGATAAAAAATTTATTTGTCTCAAATATATTTAATCTTCCAACTTTATCTCTATTGATAAGATAAGATGTATAGGAAAAATAAGGATAGAGTGTGTAGCAAAGAAAAGAAAGAACAAAAACCTAATTGCAATACGTAAAGTCAACAAAGGCGAAATTGTAAAAAATATTTTAAATTGTGATGAACATAAAGAGAGACAAATCATAATTTTTTTAAAAAAGAATATTTTTCTAAACAAATAATGTAATTAATTTTAGAATTTATTTTTGAAATTTCCTATTTTCCCATTGCTTTTAGATATATAGGATTCAACCAAATGGATTACAGCTGGAAGCCTGGAACTAATGCCTCGTAATAAGTGAGGCAATAAACGTTTTTAATATAATTAAAAAATTTGTATAACTATGGGCTCGGGACCAACAAATGGAGGGTCAGTGGAACGACTGATGATTTCCATTCTCCATGGGTCCCACACATAACATATATGTAGTATTTTAAAATAGAAGCACTGTTTTTTGAATAGTAACTTTGGCCATTGCTTTAGTATAAAGAGGATTATAAACAAGAAACTATCTTTACATTCCATTCAAAAGCATATAGTTACAATTTTCTTAGTTTAGTTTCAAAAAGTATAATTTCGATCTAGTTATATTTTTAAAAAGCATATAGTTATATTTTTAAAAGTACAATTTTCTTAGTTTGCTGCTATGCTAAGTTGGAAATAAAATCCAGATAACCTTTCAAAGTTGTTTATGAAAAAACTGATCACTATAACTTACACTTCAATTGGGATTTCTTAAAGAAAAAGAAAAGATTTACGTTGGATTCTACCCAAAAGCCTGCATTCTATCATTCTCTTCAATTTGAGGCCAGTATACATTTTTTTCAAGATATGAAGGCATTGGAGCATCAGCCCACAATTAGGTCTAGATGAGATAGTTAAACAAACTCTTCAGCTGGGTTAATTTGAACAAGCACATTCAGATTGCAGGTGGTGCGTGGATATATTTTTCAACAAACTAAAATTCAGATACTGAAGGGAAAATGGACAGCATGGATTGCACGACATGATTATTCTCTAAGAACAACCAAATCTTTCTATAGATTGCTAATTAAAAGTAAAAACTATACATCTGGAACAAATGATTTGCTCCAATATCACAAATTCACAATGTAGCATTAAAGAAGCCCATTGATTTGCTTCTTTGGTACAATATTCATTTTCCTCATTGGCCCTCTAAAAACCAATCCACAGTACCATATTTTCATCACCAAAAAAAAAACCATTTTTACAACCACATACAGGAAAACGGCAACAAATAACTTTATGCACATCCCCCCTCCCCAAAAACACAAACATAAATAAAAATAAGTTCTCAGGAATGGTAAAAATTTTGTGCCCCTCATAAACTCAAGAAGATAAAAGGGGAGTGTGAAGAGTGCTAGTGTTTGATGGTGGCTGAATTGGCTGCAAAGCAGGATCCTTATAAGCAATAACTAATTTGTCATAAAACTCATCCATTGCAGCATTATTTGGATCTTCTCTGTCCTTCTTCATCAGACTCTGGAAACACAAACCCATATCAAGATCAAAGTTGAATATTTTAATAACATGCAGCTATACTCATGTTATTTCAGAAATTTCTCATTATGGATTAAAAAACATACCTCTGCAGAGTATGCAACAAACATGGGGAGAAACCGTTTCCGGCAATACTCATTAAATAGAAGAGTAATAACAGGCAAAGGAACCATCAAGGTGGATGCTATTGACAGTTTTTTCAGCGCGAAAATTCCTGCTGCAATGATGTGCATGAGCACTAGAGAAAAGATCATGGAATCGTGGACAATAGGCCAGAATTTCCCTGCTGTTTCATACTTGGGTGCATAAACATTTATGAACTGCAATATGTCATAGCCAAAGAGAATCAGCATAATCCATATAACAATCAATTTCTTCGCATTTAAAACTCATTATAAATATGGATAACACTGTCAGAGACTACATAATAGATTAAAAAATTGGTCATCTGCTATACCAAGAATATGGTATCTCATTACAATTCTGGATTGGAATTTTCACTTGTGTAGTTAATACTAGTCAGCACCAGAAAGACTTAACTATAAGACCATTGCAATCAAAACATCCAAATTATCTCAAATATCGACCAAACAAAGAATCTTTAGCTTAATATTGTCAATTAGAACTAATAAGCATAAAGTATCTATTATGTACTAAGATTTCCTAGCAGAAGCTATTAGCAAAGTGGGGGATTAAGACAAGAAGGTATGTTCCATTTCTTTCGGGAATAAATCAGAGGAATTTCAAGTATGACTAACTTCTAGAAATAGATATGCTTCAAACGAAATCTTAAGAAATGCTTACCTGATTTCGATAAATAATGTATGCAAGACAGAGGTAGATCATCAGGAATGGTAGAATTAATGGGGCTAAGAAGAAATACGTAATTCCAAGAAGCCCAAACAGAAGTATTCTTGGAATATCTTTGAAATAAGGAAATGATGGAATTTCAAACTCGTCATCATCAGATGAGAAAGGCCTTCGAATCAAACTACAAATTAAAGGAATTATCCGGAAAAGCTCTGATGAAGTGCTTGTCCATCCTGATGTCACAACATAAGCAATGAAAAATGATGCCTGCAGTCAGAATTGATGGCATTAGAAGGATGATGTAGAAATATCAAACGTATTGTAAATTTCATAATAGTTTTACAATGACTATAAGAATTCCAAACTGATATATAGCCTGTAAGCAATGAAAACAGAACTAAAACCATTCTTAACTATCATAGAAACTGACTTCAGCAGGATTCTTGCAGTAAGAAATCACTGAATAATTTAAACGTTCTTTTCCGAGCTCTCTACTACACCCTCTGCAGAATATCACACAAGCGCAGAACTTTTTTACATTTAAGACTTGGTTAACTCGTTAGGAAGACTACAAAATTATGATTTACACTTAGGCAAAAGGATGGGTAACAATAGATCCGTTGATAGATTTTTGGTTTACATAGGCAAAAGGATGGGTAACAAAAAATCCGTTGATAGATTCTTGGTTTGGAACCTGAGTAACAGCAGAAACTAAGAGATATAATATAGGAGAATAACAAGATAACTAGAATTGCAGGATCTAAAAAGTTCTAGAAGGGAGCTAGAAGGGAAAAGAGGAGAGAAGGAAAGGATACTTGAAGCAGAATCCAGTTCTAGGGGAGAGACATTACTCAATACTCACTCCCATCTTAATTAAAAGATCACTTAGATTTTTTGGGAGAAATTTAGGATGTAAAATTGATGACTTTAAATTGTGTATAGTCATCTTATTTCATCAAAACTAATCTATTCTATTTAAACTAACCTATAATTGAATTCCATGTGACATATGTTATAATTTAGTTGTCTAATTTGCTTATTAACTTACACAAAAAAAAAGAGTCAAGATGATCTTATCTTTAAGACCGGAGGGAGTAATATTTTTCATTCATCCATTCATTAACAAAGTACATGTTTGGTATCTATAGACAGACACACTAAATGCAAATAACTTCACTTTCCTAAACATAAACATTAACTGACATAGGACACTCGTAAAACTGATATTAACGTAATATAATTGAAATAAGATACTTATGATGGGTGCTGGTAAATTATCATCAGGTATTAAGAAGCAAGGTAGTCTAATCCACTTGAGGAAAAGACGAGGATAGTAGAATCGTCAATTATAGCACATAATGTTTGAAAGTGCTTGACCACTGATGTTGTGATGGGCCCTTAACAAATAGCAATCATTCGAATGGTCGGGCATCTAAACATATGCTGGAATCAAATTGAGATGTTTGAACGTAACATCAGCTTTCAAATACTCAAAAATACAGAAGTGTAAGAAACATTTCCATGAGAGAAGCATTGGCTAACCTGTGCTGGCACTGCAACTGCCAGTTTTTGAGGAATGGACTTGGGGTCAAGGATGATGGACAATTGATTTAGAGCTGATCCAGAAAAAACAGTAGCAAAAAACACATTCCAAACTGTGAACCACAGTACTTTACTGCATGCACTCTTTTCTATATTACTGTGTGAGATGTACCCTTGAATCGAGGAAAGAAACTCCATGACAGGAGGTACAATTTTCAGAAACAATTGAAGAATAAGACTGGGAAGGTATCCTGTAATTACTTGACTGACAAATGATCTGCAAGCAGATTTATAGGTTTGTAGAGTCAACTGAGCGTACAGCAATGTAAAGGTAATACTAGCAGATTGTAGGTCACATGCTTGATAAACCACAAATCAGCTCAAGCATGATCAGAAAGTATTTGTCAAGACAGAAAATACACAAGCATAGATTTTTAAATAAGACAGAAACGAAATAACAGGAAGATCCAAATGACATGAAAATTCAACAAATAGTGCAGGAAAATTGGTCCCCAACAATTTGTAGTTGAATATTCAAGAAGTCCCTTATTCATTGCTAAACCAATTTTTATCTGTACTCAAAATATTATGGGAGGCATATGGCATGGAACAAGATAAAAGCCCCATAACCATTGACATTCTTGAAGCATTTGTTTCTTTCAAATTAGAAATGGCAATTTCATACATTAAGTTTTCTTCTTCATTGAGTTTCATTTAGAACTGTTGGTTAAACCCATTTTCAATCTCATCTGTAATGAATTCAACAGATCGACATGGCAGCATAAAATTCATGATCTCCGACTTTTAGTTCATGGCTTAAGTCAACTATTTCTTTGGTCCAGCATTACATAATACAACAACAACAACAACAATAACAACAAAAACTTATCCCACTAGGTGGAGTCGGCTAGATAAATCATATGGTGCCATTGTGCTCTATGAAACATGTGGACAATTTAGGAGGAAAAGTGATTTGAATATTATTCATAATAATGGAGTATGAAGATAAAATGTCTTCTTATAAGCCAAGAGCTAAGGGACAAAAAAATAATGTCTAATAAATACTAATAAAGACTATATAATCAAAACTTATTTACAATAACTACACAATATTTCCACAAAACACCATATATTTGGATAAATTATTGATCAAAAGGTCCTCAACAACTTCAACAAGTGCTTTCTTAGGTCTCCCTCTCCCTTTCTTTAAAGGACTCCAAACTACTAGACCTATCCTTCTCACCAGCGCACCTAATAGTTTTCTTTATAGATGTCAAACCACCTCAAACATTTTCCTACCATTATTTCCTCATAGATGCCACTCTGACTTTTCGACATATAATATCATAGTGAATCTTATCTTTCTTGTGTGATCATATCATCATAGATTTATCTCAACACCCTCATCTCCACTACTCCCATTCAAAGCCCAACATTCACTCCCATATAGATTGTTTAAATATAATGATGAGGATAATTCCATTAAGCATCAAATCTACTGTGAGATCATTGTTATGGGAGAAACACAAGGTAAAAAACTGATTGGCTGCACAATAACAACAGAAATGTTGATCATATGACTTACATGGTAAGAATGCTTTTCAAGAAGGGAAAAAACGTTTCCAACTGGCTCAGGTTGGTAAGGCCTTGCACAAATACAACAGGTATAAGGAACAATATTGTGAACACGATGGAGACAAGTATAACCACCAACTTAGAAATCCATCTTCGCATAAATGATTCAGAGAAAAAAGGCCAGTAAACATCATCAGGTTCAGGAGCTTGCTCTGTAATCCATTCAATGGGATTGACAGCTGGATGCAGATGAAAAGCAGTTGCAGCAGCATAACGGGACTTGAACGACACAAAGGCAGCTCGAGTTTCCTTTAACATTCAATAAAAAATGTAGATAAATAGCATAAGAGAAAACAACCAAGTTAAAACAAGACTAAAAATATTTGATCTTTTACTTTTGTTTTGAAGATCGTAAAGATTACCACATACTTCTCCAGCCAATAAAGCCTCTGATTGCTTCAATCTCACATCTTCTTCTATGTCCTCCAACTTCTTCCCATAATGATCTTTGAGATTAGTTTTGTGTCCAAAAATTCCAAACAAACCTCCATGCCTGTGTTTCCGTTGAGAGGGATCTGATTGCAGATGACTAAGTTTTTTTCCCAATTTTTTTGCCTCATTCTATATAAAAAGAAGCAGATGAATATACATTAAGAACCAATGAAATAGAAAATTCAGTGCATCAAATAATGTATCAACATCGACAATATAGCACTTACCTCTAATGCATGATGGCATAAATAGTTTGGTCACTAGCCAGGCCACTTAATCAGCAATTGAATAATGGTAAAAATGAATAGCAAAATATCTGAGATAATATCTTTTTGAGAGGAAAGGTTATTTTTTTTTTTGGAAAATCTTGATACAAAATTAATCAGAATCACCACCACCAAAATGGACTCCAGTCTTTAAATAATAATACATTACAAAATGATTAATGATCCAGATAAAACCAAATTAAACTACTTAAAAAACCAATTATGCAATATATAACATCAATGTGTAAATTAAAAGCACGAAATTGAGAATGATGCACAAGTTTCTGAGGCCTTTAAGTTTCGAGAAGGCTTGTGTTAATAAGTATGAGCATCGGAAATGAAATGTATCATAACAAAACCTTAAGTATTCAGGACTATTTTTTGTTTTATCACTTCATGATGCTTGATATGAATATCTACATCAAGGGACAACTCATATTTTAAAGTATTTTGTCCTTCATAATTATATGTTGTGACCCAAATGAAGAATATAACTGTGGTTTACAGGAAGGTGCAAAGACAAATTTAGTGGACACAAAAAGAAGTCAAATAAGAGTCAGTGCTCACCAGGAGACTTTTAATTCTGCTTGTCTGACGAACAACCACGTGCGATAAATATTCAGTAGGGTATAGCTCTTTGAAGAAGCTCTCAACACTCTCACTGATACTACAACTTGATGAAGCAGGAATACTGCGAACTATGATAGTAAATTGATGTGGTTGAGGTGGGGATGAATAAAAATAAGATATCCTCCTAGCAGATATGTATTTATATTCCTGTCAAATTATATAAAATGGAGAGATGTCTGGTAAGTATCTGGTTCAAGTGTCAGCTTTAATATTCATGATAGGATAATAATCACACTTATATGGTTAATGCAGTTGTTGGTCTTAATAATTTGATCAAATATTGATTTTGGTTCCTGTATTTTCAAATTGTGGCTTTTGGTCCATATAAATTCAGAAAGACTTGGTTTGAGTTAATGTCATTAAGTATAAGGGGTAAAACCAAAGCTTTTTGAAAGTACACAGACCAAAACCAGAACTCATATGGTCCTTGTAGTTTTGGTTTTTGTCTCTATACTTATAATGGGTTTTGGTTCTAGTCCATATACGGAATGGCATTAACTTAAAATGAGCACCATTAAACTCAGAACAAGTCTTTATGAAACTCTAGGGACAAAAAATTACGATTTGAAACAAAAAGGAGTAAAACCAAAATCTAATCAAACTATGAAATAGTATTAATAAAACCAAAACAGTCATCAGTCAAGGTGATAAAGCATACAACCAAAAGATGTTTTGACTTTAACATTTATTAGCTACCAAGGTTGATGTTATAGAAGCACTAATTTTTCTTTCTTTTTTTTATTTAAACAAAATACAAGCACCAGTTATGAGTGCATGAACTTACTTTATAAAGCTTGAAGCAGATGAATCCAGTGACTAAATACACCGCAGAGAAGTGGAACCACAACCTGACATAGGGATAATATAGGATAAAGATCTCGTACAGATCACATATGTTAGTCACCGAAGAAGCAAGACAATAGAAGGGAAATGTCCCGGGTAAAACAAGTAACCCGAGCCTTGCTATAGCAAAAACAAAAGAAAAGCAAAACAATCTTGAGGCAGTATTCACCAGGAAGAGCCATTTTTCACATTTGATATGGTGAAAACATCCAAAGAGCTGCTTGTCACATTGGTGAAATCAATTTGTTCTAGAGCATCTCCTGAGCAATTAACTGGAAGGAGCACAAAGATCCCAATAATCCCAGCAAAAGTAAATACTTTCAAACTGCATTGAAGAGTTCAAGCAAATGAGTCTAAAATGAGAACATTGTTTTTAATTGGTATGTGAAGTAAAAAGCTCCACATCATGGAGTCCAACACAGTTGCTTAATATGTACAATGCCTTAAGTTTTAAATTTATGAGGCAATAACTACTCTAACTGCAACAATGAAGGTATAACAGGAAAAGGAAATAATGTAATTTTGAGCTACCCAAAATGTTAGCATACACTTGCTCTACCTTTTATTCAGCTAGTCATCAATATTGGCATGCTAAGAAAAGCACCAAATGAAGTGAATGAAATACCTGAAGGTAATAAGGCGCATAAACACCACCCCATCTAATCCTAACAATGACAATATATCATCTTCAGAAAGCCTCCAGGCTTTTGCAACCCACCCAGCCGAAGGCACCAATCTTTCTAAGTTGAAATGACTTCTCCGTTTAGAGCTTCCTTCAGCTAGCAAGCGTGGCACATAGACTTCATAATTACTTGGTTGTTTTCTCAAAATAGAGTACAATGTGAAGAATAACACACACAACGCTGTGTTTATCCCAACAGAAGTCAAAAGAGCAGAGACAATCATATCTTCAATGATCCAATGAAAATATGACTTAAATACCAACTGCAAGAAATATGAGGAGCAGAAGTTTATTACCATCCAAGTTTCATCTCATTCTGTATCAAATTTACAGAAAAACCAGAAACATGAACAACTATAGTACTCCCTTTGTTCCTATATATTAACCTATTTACCTAACTTGATTAAAATAATGATATCAGCTAAGTCAGTTTAAATCACATGATATTATCAAAACACACTAAACACCTATCTTTATTCACAAGCTCCCTCTCTTGAATGGTTATTACACTGAGCACTATCAATAGGGATAATATGGGGTGATATAAAAAATAAGAAAGAAGTCTTATATTTAAAAGCAAAGTCATCCCCTCAATTGATTAAGTCCTACTACCTCTGGTCCTCATTATAACTCACAAACTACTCATTTCTCACGTAACAAGGAATGGTAGTTGGGTCTTAAAATTCATGTTAAATTTGCCAACTTCACCCTTCATTAAATGATGTGTTTCAGATTTTCAATTTTCAATCTCTATTAATAACAGGGACAAAGTGGGAAAAAAACATTTAATGCGGCGGTTGATTACTTATATTAAGGATAAAAAATTGCAAGAGGTTAGTGACTTACAATAAGGACCGGAGGAGTATATTTTAGCTAGTTAAATAGCAGGACTAACTAGTGGAGTTAAGACGTTTACTACTAAAAAATTCAACCATCACTTATCTAGGATTTTCCTATTGCTAAACAACAAGCACGAACAAGTTCAGAAATAAAAATGGTTACCACAGTGGCCAAATATAGTTATAAAACCATAGCCAAGGCTCACTCTATATTGAAGTACTATTAAGCTGCCAATTGAAAAACATTAAGTGGGGAAAACAGAGAATTAAGTACCTGCTAGAATTTGAGAAGCAGAGTCTGTACAAAACTACAAAGCAGTGATTTATGAGAGAGGAATTCAGGCAAAAAAAAGTGTAGAGAGAGAAAGATGACATGTGGTTAAGGTAGCCAGGTAGTTAGGTACGAGAATGATTCACTTGAATGACGACAATGCCCTTGCTTTCTGTGTATGCTCTTGTTGAGGGGTTTTGGGATATTTGTCTTTTCAGTACAAACTTAAATTGTAAAAACATTATTACAGTTCAGTTCATTTGATTTATTTAATTTATCAACTCAGCTATTAGTCTATTACCTATTAATATTTGTTTAGTGATTGTGAAAGGAAAATGAAGAGAAGGGAAGAAGGGTTGTTGATGAGGTCAAAAGCTCATGGAATGGTTCTGCAACTATGAGTCAAAACAATGGAATCACGAATTTACAATTGTGTAAGGCAACACGTTATTGGGTTCCATGGATGAGGCTCAATTATAATCTACTCTATTTTGTACATTATTATACTATTTATTTATAAATCAAATTAATTTTTGGAAAAATTAATATGAAGTCCAACCCAAGACACTTAATATTGGAAAGGTCTCACGAATTGGTCAAATTAAAGTAGGATCTCTAGGGACTTTATTTTTATTATCTCAAAATAGCAAAAGACTACTCTACCCTCCTTCATTGACCCTACTTTAATTAGAAGTATGGTCATAATAGTCTTTTGCTCTTTTTGAGATAATTAAAGTATGGTCCCTAGGACCCTACTTTAATCTGGTCAATTCATGGGATCTTTCTGTATTAAGTGTCTTAGGTGGAACTTCATATTAATTTTCCCAAAAATTTAGTCAAATTAAGTTTAAAGGACTTATTTTACATTTGTTTAAGATTTTAAAAATATATGTCAACTAAATTGCTATACAAGGAAAACAAATGAAGTATTTAATAAAGTATAGATTTGATACTTTTACTAAATATAAGATTAAGTAACTGATTTTTGTTGAGATTGATAAAGAAGCCAAAATTACATTTAATTTTGACATACATCGCATGTAATCAATTAGATTCTATGTTATATATAAATACATAAAGTATTTATTTTACATCTTTAATTTTTTTAATAAAAGTTAATTTGTTCTTATACTCAAAATAAGAAAGGGTAAAATTATACTCCCGTCCTAAATATAAGAACTAATTGACTTTTTCTAGAAAATCCTTAAAAAAGCAAAATAAGTTAATTATAAATTGATTTACCTAATTTTTTCCCTTAAACTAGTTTATTTTACCTATAAACTAATGGATAATCTAAAAATATATCAAATATGTCATCATTTAATAACCTATTTCGCAACCTTAATCTCTCCAAAAAAAAGTCAATTAAGTCCTATATTTAGGATCGGAGGTAGTATAAAATAAAGGTTCACATAGATTTTCCGAAAACGTGTAGATCTAGCACTCCAATGCATGTACTAGTATATTTTATTCAAACTAAACACGATCCATATATTGTCTTAACTTTAAAAAACAGGTTGTGATGCTTATTGTTTATGAATGACTTGTTATCATTTTTTTTTAATTTAATACCTCTTCCAATCATTAATATAAGATACTTTTTGACTCTTTTGGAGGAATTAAAGACGCAAAATTAATGAGAAATTGTTTATTGTGGGTTATCTTTTTTTTTTCTTCTCAAAATTAATTTAATTAATCTACCAATAAATTAACCTGTAATCTAATAATATGTGATATATGTTGTCATTTAATGGTCTAATTTTCTTATTTAATGTCCATAATAGTCAAATTATCGTACATTTAGAAATGAGAGAATACTGCATAGATTCTTGTGTCGTTATGGTTGTAATTGGGGAAAAAATTAAAAAATTTGAAATAGGTTGAGCAAGAAAGTTATTCTCACCTCACGTTCCCAGTTGTTCTTTTCCTTTTTGAAGTTAGAGGGAATATCCTTCAATAAAAATACTACTTGTTTTTAAATATAGGACATGTTTAAGAGAGTTTGTTTATAAATATAAGATATTTTCTATTTTTTTCTCGTATTTTTCCTAAAATATTCCAACTGTGCACTCAATAATTAAAAAAGAATGATGGTAGCTAGGAATAAATGTAAATTATTAGAATGCTTTAAGATAATATATGATTTCAATTAATTTACTAACATACTTACTAATAATCAAATTAGGTAAATTAGTTATATTTAAGAATATAATTAAGGAATAGTTTTTAAAAAAATTAACCCACAACCATTACAAGCACACCCACAGTTGTCAAAGTTCCAATACTATTAAATCTTGTTATTGGTAAGAAACACTTCATCCTTGTTCAATTTATTCTGTTAACTTTAAAAGTATGTTAAGTCCTCTAATTAACTATAATATATCTCAATCCATGATAGTTTGTTAATCATAATTATTGTTATGTTGTAGTCTTGTAGATGAAACTTAATACGTATACGTGAGCATTAAAAAATGTTCTTTCATTTTTAAAATCTCAATATCAACTTTTTTTTGTTAACAACCGTTAAAGAGCTGAAAATCCAATTTTTAGTCAAGGATTAAAATAATTATTGTATAAAACTAAAGGACTATATTTATAATTTATCCTTTTGTAAACAAAATTAATACAAAGTGTTAAATCCCAATTTTTAAAGCCAATGGATTAAAACAATTATTGTGTAAAGCTAAAGGACTACATTCACATTTTAGCTTTTTGTGAGCAAAATTAGTGGCAAAGTTGTGGTATTTGATCCAAATCATTGGTTTCTAAGGTTACTAGTGCATTCACGGAAGAGTTGAAAAAAATATAAATACTGATTTATTCGATTACACTTATTTTTAAATTTTTGGTAGGGAATTATCAAAACATCATTTTTTAAAATTGGTTTTGTTTCAAATAACATGTATGATGCAAATTAAAATTTTGAAGAAGAAATATGTGATGCTATGGGTGAAAAACACTGTGACTGGAGTTCAGAGAATGAGAGAAGTCATTTGTCTATTAATGTCATATCTCTACTGATGAATGTTTTAGCTCAAGATTGGCAATATTCCTTTCATGAATGAAGATCAGACTAAAAAAGTGTCTTCTTTTTTAGAACTAAAAAAAAAGTGTCTTCTTAGATATATCATATACTGAGTTGAGAGCTGCAATGAAAGAGATATGGATTCTCAAAGAAGGTATTCTCATAATCAATCAGAGAAGCTAGAAATATCAAGACTATACGCAGATGGGGTCAAGGTGGAGTGAAATATTAAAAAGACCTGACTTTATCTATCAGATGGACATCTGCAATTCAAACATATTTGTCACGATATGGATTAGAAGTGTTGAGTAACCAATTGAAGAAAATCCAGGAGAAACTTAGGCATATAATGAGGGATGACTGAGAATTCATATCAATGGTAGATTAGATTAGAGATATATACTTGCTTCACTATAAGAAGTCTAGATCACGTGGATATGATTGCTCAACCGTTTAAGATCTTTGGGCTAATCGAATAAATGACTTAGATTCACTTTAAGGAGAATAAATTAAATTAAGTCATGAAGAAATGAAGATGGCTTATTGAGGGAGAAGCTAAGAATGATGCTCAGAATTTGAACAGAAGAATCTAGTCAAATGAGAACGAAAGATGAAAGTGCTGAAAGATCCTAAAAGACTATGCGATCAGGAAACTTCCGAGATCATTACATCTGTTATAACTCTAATCGCATAATCAAACGTGCATGGCCCAAACCGAGCAAAATCTGACAATGAGTAAACAGAAGATAAAGTTCAAGGGATTAATTTATATTTATACTCTAATCACATACTCTGGGGCTACACTACAAAAAAAAGTCTTATTTTTAACGGGCACATCTCAGCGGTCAACAAAAACCCGCTGACATGTGGACACATCTCAATGGGTAATGAGTGCCCGCTGAAATGTAAGCGTGGGTCAAAACAAATTTTTTCTTTTTTAAAAAAAATCTACATTCCAACGGGTAGGCACACGTTGAGGTGAGAATAAAATATTTATAAAAGCACCCCCACGGTCATTTTGCCCGCTGGGGTGTAAAATATATTTTAAAAAAATTATTAAAACACACTCCAGCGATCATTTTGACCATTTGGGTGATATTTGCGTTTTTTTTTTACTTTCAAAATTGCATTGGGGTGTATGTTTTTATTTAAATTTTTTTAAAAAATCACACTCCAACAGTCAGTGTGACCGTTGGAGTGTGATTTTATGTTTTTTATCTCTTTTCTAAATTATTTTTAAAAAACTTAATTTTTTTATTGTTTTAAAAATCACACCTCAACGGTCACAATGACCGTTGGGGGTGTGATTTTACTTTTTAAAATGTTTTTAAAATTAATTTTTTAAAATAACATTTTTTCGTTGAGGTGTGATTTGATTTTTTAAAAATATTATTGAAGTAATTGTTTTAAAAATTAATTGTTTTTTATTTTTTAAAAAATCACACCTCAACGGTTAGCATGACCGTTGGGGTGTGATTTTATTTTTTTAAAATATGTTTTAAATTAATTTTATAAAAATTAGATTTTTTATTTTTCAAAAATCACACCTCAACGGTCATAGTGGTCGTTGGGGTGTGATTTTATTTTTTTAAATTATTTTTTTATATATATATTTTTACACTCTAACGGTTAAGTTGCCCGCTGGAATGTAAATATGTATCCTATAAATAGCGCTCTCTCCCCCTCTTATACACGCTCTTTTCAATCTTTTCTCTTCCTAACTCATGTTCAATTCTCTCATTCATCTTCTGTTGTTTCGTTTGTCTCTACAAGTTCCAGATTTCTCACTTCTTGTTTTTTTATCATACTCTCTTTTTTTTATGACAAAGGAGAATTTTTTATCATACTCTCTTCTAAAACATATAATAACTTTTTGTCACAATTTTTCTCTCAATAATCTTCATTTACTAAAAGATTTGTGAACATTTTTTTACTTTTATCAAATATTTAGTATGTATGTTATTAAGTATTTTTTATTAAAAATATTTCTCTACTTCTTTAACTTTTTTTTTGTTGGTAGCTCTCTTTTCTAACATAGAATAAATTATCTTCCTTATTTTTTGTCTAGTAACCTTTTTATTTTTTATCGTTTTAAACTTTCTATTAAATATTTAGTATGTGCAATATTATTTGTTTAAAAAAACGTATTGCACTTCAACAGGTTTTCTGAAGTGCAATGTCAATTTTTTTTAAAAGTTTAATACACTTCAGCGGGCAATACAACCGCTGAAGTGTAACTTTTTTTTTAAAAAAAAATATTGCACTTCAGCGGGTAGTGCAACCGCTGAAGTGCAATATAGTTTTCTTTTTTTTATTGTTTTACATTTCAGCGGTCTACCTGAACGTTGAGGTGTGTCACTACCAAACTTTTCAGCGCGTTTGACCAGCTCTACAACGGTCATTTTTGCTCGTTGGGACGTTGTTTGACACGCACTAATTCCCAGCGGTGGGCTTGCGCGCTGTAGCGACATTTCAGTGGTCGCGACCGCTGAAATGTGTGTAAAAGTTCCCGCTGAAAAGTGACCCTTTTTTTGTAGTGCTATGAGCGAATAGGAAATGGAAGTCGTAACTGAACAAAGGTCTTTACTATCGATATGGTGATTAGGGGTGGAAATAGCTAGGTAAGCCTAGACCACTAACATAATAGGTCAGGCCTATAATGTAGTAAGTCTGAGCCTAACTTATGGCCTATCATAAGCTACTTTTTCAGGCCTTAGCCAAGCCTATCAAGAAGCCTAGTTTGGTTATAAGCCTATTAAAAAGTCTGATAATTTATTCAACCAAATAAGTCATAGAATGATAGACCTAATATGCCGCAAATTATTAGGCCATAGATCATAACATTGTAATAGGCCACAAAATTAATAGGTCGATATTGATCAGCCTCTTTTTCTATATAATTGGAGCTTAATGAATACTAGCCCAATGAATACTAGTCATAGATTTATGATTAATAAGACAGTCTGGTAGGCTTTATAGGCTTTTTTCAACCTAGGTCTGGCCATTAAACAAAATAGGCCCAACAAAAGCCTATGACTGTGGTTAGCCTATTATAATACTCCCTCCGTTCCTAAATATAAGACCTAGATAACTTTTTTTTTGGAAAGATTAAGGTTGCGAAATAGGTTATTAAATGATGACATATTTGATATCTTTTTAGATTATCCATTAGCTTATAGGTAAAATAAACTAGTTTAAGAGAAAAAATTAGGTAAATCAATTTATAATTAATTTATTTTTTGCTTTTTTTAGGATTTTTCAAAAAGTCATCTAGGTCCTATATTTAGGAACGGAGGGAGGGAGTACAAAATATCTAAGGTTTTTAGTTGGTAAGGCCATAGGCCCCAATAGGCCGGTCTGGGCTATTTCCAACCCTAATGGTGATAGAATCTATGGCATGGCAAGTTGAGAGAGGGAGGGAGAGAGTGTGTTAAAAGGTGGGCGAGGAAATTAAAAAAATTTTAAGTAGGCTGCAACTTAAGATTATTATTTCTTAAGTTGGAATGGTTTCATTGGCTAATGCACAATTTAAATGGTGCACCTAGTGCACAAAAGAATTTCTCTTGTCATTTATGTATTTTCCCATTTTATGTGTACCAACCTTATTTCAATGGATTCTCTCAAATTATTTAATTAATTCCTGTTAACAATGCGAATTACCAAATGATTTGTAATTCCAAATGATGTTCCTTATTCACTCATAATATGAATATTATTCAAATGTGGATGAAGGTGTTGATTTAATACTCAACAATTAACGTTTGTGGTGCATAAATGACATCAATCAATCAATTTTAGAGCATTATTTGTGGTATTAAATTTAAATTTGGATGATTTTTGTTAGGGCGAAGGTGGCGATTTGATGCTCAACAATTACCATTGGTACCTTTTAATATATAACAGCTTTCAGTTGAAGAAATGGTACCCATCAATTAATTTTAGAGCATTTGTCATACAGCAATTAAATTTGGATGAATTTCTTTTAAGTTGGGAAGTTGAGGGCAATAAAATCTAATTGTGAAAAAACCAAAACTCCCTTCTAAAAATGAAAAAAAAAACATCATCTTCTTCCTCTTCATTTTAATATTGCCAGAAATCACCAAGTACAAGTCACTAACAGAATCATATTCACATTCAACTCTCACACACTCGCTCACTGACAAAAAAATCCACTAATTGGGAACGCCCGTAAAGATGAGAACGTGTGTTTGAATCCCGGGAAGCGCTCTCATTGGGAGAGGGGACAACCTTGCCTATGTGAGTAACACTCCTACCCATCGAGTCCGGATTAAACCGAACAGTGATTAACCAAAAATTTGGGGTTGCTAGGATCCCCTACTTAGTTTTGCATGCCTTCGCTTGTTGCTTGACTGAATGACTGAATCATAGGGTTCCAGGCTTACCCACTCACTAATATTAGTTAGATAACTATGCTTAAAACTTAAACCAATAATTTTGATAACACATGATCAATCATATAAAATCCCTGAGAAATTGCTTCAACCTCAAATTCCTCAAACACTAAAATAAATTTAAGTTCTTTATCCTCTTATCATTCGAATCTTACAAAGTCCAATTCGAATGCAATTATGCCACGGAAGTGTGACAAGCACAATCAAATCTTAAAAACAAAGTGTCCAAAACAACTTTCAGTTCAACTAAATTGCACTTTTTATTTAATGGTTACCCTTAACATTTAACAATGTTCTAACCAAATTTACTATAATTTACTATGATTTTGATTCTTTTCAAGGCAAAAACACTCTTTGGTGATTGTTTGCGATACAAAAATGGAACTTTAAATGATCACATGTATATGGTGATAGAGTCATGTCAATATTAGTGGGTCAAATAGGAGTATTCAACAGTCAAACTTAACATTTTCAATGATGAGTGTAAATTTGCTATGATTCGAATACTTATTAGGAAAAGATGCTTCTTTTGGTACTGCCAGATATTCAACTATCTTTTGAGATTACTTAAAGGGTTAAAATGGACCTTAAACTAAGTGTGTTTGATTAAAAATTTATTTAGTTAGATATATAGCTTTGAATCTAGTGTCAAATTTTCTGATAATAGATATCGAAAGCAAATCAAACTTTTTTCCCAAGAAAAAATGTTAATCAAATAATATAGTTCATGTTCAATGTAAAAAATAATCAAAGAGGTCACAATTCTTTTATTTATTATCTCATAGATAAAGTATTTGTGATTTCGTACAACTATTTTTATTACATAAAAACATATATGGCTAAAATAAAACTATTAAAATCCTTAAAAAACACATTTGCCATTGGCGATCCTCATGTTTTACCTCCACCTTCTACAACCACCTCTTATGCATGTTCTTCATGTCTACTTGCACTATTTCCAACTGTGGACTTTGTGGCTCCTCTCACAACAAAACTACTAGTATCTCTAACTCTCATGCCATAACCACCTCTTGCTCTCACTCGCTCTCTTAAACTAGCATTATTTCTTGCTCCCACACCTCCACCGGCACCGGCACCAGCACCTGCACCAACACCTCCTCCAGCACTCACACCCCCTCCTACACCACCACCAACACTAACGCCTCCACCAGCACTAATACCACCTCCTGCTCCAACACCTCCACCTCCCCCAACACCAGCACCTCCGCCACCTCCAGCTCCTGCTCCTACGCCCCCTCCTGCACCAACACCCCCACTAACACCTCCACCTGCACCTGCACCTCCACCACCACCAGCTCCTACACCTCCACCACGTCCTGCACCACCTCCCCCACCAACACCACCTCCTGCACCCGCTCCTCCTCCAGCACTTACACCTCCACCTGCACCAATACCACCACCAGCTCCTACACCTCCTCTCGCCCCTCCTCCACCACTTACACCTCCACCAGCACCAACACCACCTCCTGCACCTGCTCCTCCTCCAGCACTTACACCTCCACCTGCACCAATACCACCACCAGCTCCTACACCGCCTCCTGCACCTCCTCCACCACTTACACCTCCACCAGCACCAACACCACCTCCTCCACCCGCTCCTCCTCCAGCACTTACACCTCCGCCTGCACCAATACCACCACCAGCTCCTGCACCTCCTCCACCACTTACACCTCCACCAGCACCAACACTACCTCCTGCACCCGCTCTTCCTCCAGCACCTCCACCTCCTCCTGCGCCAATGCCACCACCAGCTCCGACACCTCCTCCCACACCTCCTCCACCAATTACACCTCCACCAGCACCAACACCACCTCCCCCACCAACACCACCTCCAGCACTTACACCTCCGCCTGCACCAATACCACCACCAGCTCCTACACCACCTCCTGCACCTCCTCCAGCACCAACACCACCTCCAGCACTTACACCTCCACCTGCACCAATACCACCACCACCTCCTGCACCTCCTCCAGCACTAACACCACCTCCTGCACCAGCTCTTCCTCCAGCACCTCCACCTCCTCCTGCACCAATACCACCACCAGCTCCTACACCTCCTCCCGAACCTCCACCCCTTCCTGCACCGCCGCCCCCACCAACACCACCTCCTGCACCTGCTCCTCCTCCAACACTTACACCCCCACCAGCTCCTACATTGCCTCCCGCACCTCCACCTCCTCCAACACTTACACCTCCACCTGCACCAATACCACCACCAGCTCCTACACCTCCCCCCGCACCTCCACCTCGTCCTGCACCGCCTCCCCCACCAACACCACCTCCTGCACCCGCTCCTCCTCCAGCACTTACACCTCCACCTGCACCAATACCACCACCAGCTCCTACACCGCCTCCCGCACCTCCACCAGCACCAACACCACCTCCTACACCTCCACCTCCTCCTGCACCACCTCCCACACCAATACCACCTCCTGCACCTGCACCTCCCCCTACACCTCCACCTCCTCCTATGCTGCCACCTCCCCCTCCACCACCTACAGCTCCTCCTCCACCTCCTCCTATACTACCACCTGCACCACCTCCAACACTACCCCCTGCACCTCCACCTCCACCACCTCCTGCTCCAACACCTCCTCCTGCACCACCTCCTCCACTAGAGCCAGCTCCTCCACCAACACCCCCTCCTACACTACCACCACCACCACATCCAAACCATGGGTGTTTCTCCTCAAAGGCTCCTATATTTTTATGAATTGCCCTACCAACTTTAAATCTTTCTCTCAAATTAGCATCACCTCCTCCACTTATTTCACTCACGCCGCGATTTGCCCTCCATAGTAGAATAGTGACGAATAGTAAAATAAGCGATCTAATTTTGTGTGAAATTCTTTCCATATGTGTATATATAAAGTTCAAACCAATAATATTAGTGTATGAAAAACAATAAACTTTGACAAAGATTTGATGATCAGTTCTATGTGACATTAGGTTTGCCAAAGCACCCTTTTATAGGAGTCTGTGAGAAGGCTAGCCAACATCATCACCACCGTGGTTGCTAGAAATGTCCAAAAGCTTTTAATATTTTTCTTGTTGAGCTCGAGTGCTACCTGTCATTGCACTAATACTCTCAACCAGATATAGTGCTCCTGCCGGCATGAAGTTATTTTCACTACACAAACGACGTGTCAGTATTTCTTGGAGTACTTATTTTTTTGGCTGTCTATTGTCATGAACAAATGCTTCTTCGAAGTCTTCAATTCTTTAACACTATCGATCTCCTTTATACGCTCCCGCAAATGACTAAATAAAACGTAGCCCACTACTGTCTCATGCGAAGCTATGAGATGTAGAACCTTCCCTATTTCATCGACCTAAATGATGGGCTTCTTTGGTATAATGTTGATTTACAAGTGGCACTGCCTATGGCCTGGTTTGAAAAGCTAAGTAAAAAGTAGAAAGTATGAAATTGTTAATTATATTTAAATACTCCATAGTACTTCTCAATATGGTATAAAGGTAATATATAGATAGGATGGCTATTTGCTAAAGATGTCATCATACAGATAATAAGACATTTTCATTGTATTTTCCATATAAATTTAATTAATGCGGATTACTCGTTCCATTCAACTTCAAACTTGAAAAAAAAAACATAACTTAATCTCTAATATTTGATCATATAATTTGAAGTCAAAGTTTAAAAATATTTAATTTGTTATTTTTAATGACTTATATGCTAATAATTTTGCAATAAAACGTTATTTAGGATTCATTAGATAACCGGTTTTTCCTTATTTCAATTATGATATTACATGCAACTAAATACTTAAATCTCTTTTTATTTTTATCAAAACCACTTTAATCTACATTTTATCATGTTGTTCGATCACGTGTGAACATGTTTTATTTTTGAAATAATGTAATTTAATTATAAATCTACATTAAATAAATAAGACGCCACATGGCATTATATATATGATTAGATAACTTAAAAAATGGAAATAAGGAACTTAGTGTAATTATGCTCCTAAAAAATTATTACTTTAGTGAGATATATTAGTAATAAAAAGAATAATTAAATAGGTTTGATTATTTATCTGATAATAGAAACCCACTCAGTATCTTTCCCCTCTCTTGGGGATCGGATCCATAGCCAATGGAAGAATTTGATATGATAATTGGAATGTCTCTCTTATTGTTATTAATATATATAATCAACTTATCATTTAAATCTTCGTGTGATCTACATTATGTATAATATTGTAATTTATTTATTAATAAATATCAATAATGAATATTTTAATAAAGTTTAATATTAATAATGATACTCTCTCAGGTCATAAATACAAGATTACTTTAACTTTTTTGTGAAAGATAAATATGCGAATTAGACCATTAAATTATAGCATATGTCATAAGTAATTAGATTATAAGTTAGTTTATAATTAGCATAAATTAGTTTTGACGAAAAAAGATAACTATAGTTAATTTACAATGATTAATTTTGCATTACGTTACAGGGTCGGAGTAGGCTCTAGTTTCAGCCTCATAACATCTCATTGAAGAATTGGAAGGTTTTTCCATGTTGTGAGCCTGACAAAAACACTGGATGATGGTATTATATGTGATTTCTTCTGGATGCAAACCCTTAGAAAGCATACTTTAAGCACTTGGAGGGAATCATTAAGCCTCTAAAGTTTGCAAAGACATTTGACAATTACAGTATAAGTAATGTGAGTTGGAATTACATTATTTTGCTTCCATCTCTTGTAGTAATTTAATCACGCCTTGCATATATCCAGCATTACGCAATGCATTCATAAGAATGGTCTAAATTACAGAATTTGGCAATAGGCCAAAATTAGTAATGCGAATAAACAATTATATCTAGTCTCTTCCAGGTTTTTCTTCTAACAGAATCCATAAATCATAGAGTTGAAAGTGACAATATTAGGAGCAAGCCCTTTCTCAATAACTCTTTTACAATTGTAGGACTTGGACAATGTGTGGACGGTTCTTGTTATTGCGGGGTTGCTATCCACCAAGCGTGTTACTATAGATGACTGCAATCGAATGAAGTTTCCTCCATCATCTTGCAAAATCCAATGCATTCATGGAATATGTACTTGTAAACTTTAAATAATTACTTATATAACCTTTATTATAAAGTCTTACCTCGTATGGTTTCATGTTAATCGAGCGTTTTAATTTTTTTTATGCATAATGTGAAAAATTCTGATCATCTCATGTATATTGGTAGCTAGGCATACTGAGAAGCAGGTACTTTGAGCTTCGGTAGAGCTATTAGAAATGTGTATATTCGTTGGTTCCTAAACTACAACAAGTGGCAAAAGAAAATACTCGTATATAGAGATTATATTGCTTATACAAATGGAAGGGGAATTAGAAAAAACAAAGAAAGCTAAACGATTATGCTCATTACTACTATTATAGTACATGTCATGATCTACATGAAGTATAAAATCTGGAAGGTTCATTTTCCTATCTCATCTCTCGCTCATTTTCTGGACATCACGCCATCCATTTTCTTTTCTGCAATTGCCACATCTTCACGCCAATTTTATCTCAATTTGTTCACCATTTTATCTCGCTCATTATAACATGTCATGATTTACAATTATAGTACATTTCAATAAAGAAATAAACAAAAACAGTGACGCTGATTCAAAAATTAGTGGCTGATTCTTCTCCGGTTTTCCTTGGGTGAAGCAAGGTTCCAGAGCCTAATTGATCATATTCAAGGGAGTTTCATAATCTTTTTACTAATGCATACAAATTTGTGGTCTAGTTGTATCATTAATTTGAGTGATTGTAAGCAAGTTCTTGTTTATTTCTTTATTGAATGTAGTGCATGTGAAGGATACTTTTACATTTGATTTTATTTCTATCCAAGTTGTTTCTGAACCTATTATTGTAACTCAATTCATGAAACCTTCATCTAGTTACTTAAAATTGATGAGTTGAGTGAATGATTCTGAGGTGTTTGTAGTTGAGATGCCACTTGTTTTGATTGTTGGATTTCAAATCTTTGTGAATTTGTCTTTGATTTTGCTTAATTAGCAATTTAATTACTCAAGTGAATGCATGTGGTCCGAATCAAAGTGAAACTATATAATTCATATATAATAGGAGTAATAGGTAAGGAAGTAACTAAGCTAGTGGAAACTCAAGGAGAATCATTATAAAATTGTAATTTTCTTCACATTTCTTTTCTTTCATGTACCATTCAACTTCTCTTTCATTCGTTTCTTTAAAATTAGAAAAATAACTACAAGAATTAGATAGGTTAAATTAGTTTCTTGATTGAAATTGTTGGATGATTTGTTTTATTTTGCAATTCAATCAAATAATTTGTAAATGAATTGATAATTCGACCTAAGTTGCTCCATTATTATTCTATAGTAAGTAATCTAGTTAACTTTGGTGATCTAACGACGAGGTTAATCACACACCCCTCATTCTATGTTTCATCCATATAAGCAAACACTTCTAGAGAAAAAGAGAAGTTGAGATAGAATTGGCTAAGGCAAGGAAATACTTATTCGGAGTTGTAGTTAAATTCTCTTATTTTTGGTCTTTCTTTATAAGGTCTACAAGGAGCAATAGTAATTTAGAGACCTCTAAGAACAAAACTCATGAAATCCTCTCCATGTAGAAAACTATAACTACAATTAGATACTTATAAATGGAAACGAATATATATATTTGTGGTCTATTTCGTAATATATTATAGTATATTATAGTTTGATTTGGGAATTTGTGACTTTGTGCCAAAAGAGTAGTTAATAGCGATACAAGGGTAGTAAATTGCGATACATGAGTAGTTACCGAGTAACTACTCATGTATCGCAATTTACTACCCTTGTATCGCTAATATTAACTACCCTTCTTAGTAACTACTCATGTATCGTAGTTAACTACCCTTGTATCGCTATTAACTACTCTTTTGGTACAAAGTCACAAACTTCGTTTATGACAAATTGAGGATTATCCCTTATTTGTCTAAGTTAGAATTGGAGACCCCATTTTGTCTGACTCAAATTTAAGTGTCATTTTTTTGTCATTTTCCCTATTTTTTATGCATATTTTTTCTTGGGAAGTAAACACAAATGAGTGTTTTTGCCCTAAAAGTATCCACATCTTGACAAATATATCTGTTTATTATTCTAAGTTGATTTTTCCCATTAAATGGAAAATGTCATATTATAAATAAGTATAATACAAATAGTTTTCCCATTGAAAATCTTATTTAGTTTAATTGTTTGATTATTTCATTTAGTATAATATTTTGGGAAAATGTCAAATAAATCTCTCCGAATACCCAAAAGGACAAGGAACCTAAACTTCCAAAAGAACTATGAAGGAACTAGCACCTACCTGTCATTTTAAAATTTTGAGAAAAGACAAAATTGCCCCCATTCTAAAAAAAGGATTTATTTGGGATTTTCCCTAATGTTTTCCTAAATTATTCTCGCTCCAACAGTATTGGAGCATCCATATGTTACACTAAATTGGTAAAATACTTTCAAAATGTACATTTTTTAGGAAACGAAACGAAACGAAGCGCGGTGAAGGTGGACTAAATAAAGCATTGTCATGTGATACAAAAACAAAAATATGATATATCATAAAAGTAATGACCATAACATTGTTGTCTTTACAGCACCATAAGAAATAAACCAATTTTTTATTAGGGTAAATGTCTGAAAACTCACGTGATTATCACCAAGGTGCACCCATCACTATGTAATTTTTCTTGAAACAAACGTAATCATAATATTTGAAAACTGAGGCAAAAATAACCACATTTGAAAACAGAGGCGAAAGTAATCATAATATTCCAAAATTTTGGGTATTTTTGCCCCAATTTTGAAATGTCATGATTACTTTTGTTCTAAACAAATTACATAATGTTGGGTACACATTTATTACAAACACATGAGTATTTTTACAAAGGCCTTTTATTCTTATAGTCTCTAGCTTTTAATCCGATCATATGTTATTTGAAGTAGGTAGGAGTTAACAATTCAATCTAATAAAAAAAGACATATCCTTCAATACTTATTGCTAAAACTTTTTAGATTAGTATTTAAAGCTGGGAAACCGAAACCCCTTCTAAAAGATCAAACATTAACACAAGCCTTCAAATTAACCTGACCATGCAAAGCACGGGTACAAACACTTGTAATGTTTAAAAAGTGAATCCACCTAAAAATATTTTGATATCATTACAGATAAATTAATAAGCTATTTTGATTTATGAAATGAACCTATAAAATATTCAAGACAATGATTTATTAAATGAATGAATAAATAAATTTCAAAACAAGTGTTGTGCCATCAATGTAATTAACCTTATTTAGTGAAATAAGGCCTTTTTTGTTATAGTGTCTTATAACGAAATTGTAATAAAAAAAAGTACTACCTTCGGTCCTAAATATAGGATCTAATTAACTTTTTTTTGGAGAGATGAAGGTTGCAAAATATGTTATTAAATGATGACATATTTGATATATTTTTAGATTATCCATTAGTTTATAGGTAAAATAAACTAGTTTAAGGGAAAAAATTAGGTAAATCAATTTATAATTAACTTATTTTGGCTTTTTAAGGATTTTCCAGAAAAAGTCAATTAGGTCTTATATTTAGGACCGGAGGGAGTATCTTATAACGAAATGACAAATAAAATCATTTTGACCGATTTCATCATGGCAAACAATATTTTCCTTTTGATCTTGGTTTTTGGTCAACTTCACAATACGAATATAATAGTTCATACATAGATACATTACACAATTTACATATGCAAAATAACTTACTAATTAATCTTTGGCCGAAAAAAGAAGATATACAATAATCAAGCAATTAAAGATTGAAATTATGTGAGCACAAACGGCCAGTGCGATTCACGGATGGAAGGAAAGATAAATGAAAATATTGAAACTGACTTGATTAAAATGTTTTCATCTACAATCTACAAGCCACTGTACAAACACATCCGTCTAAATCCAAGTGATTCAACAACGACCAAAACGACATTAAATTTTCAATAAGGAGATCACAAAGAGAAGAATTTTATTTCACCTATAAAAAGTAACAAATCAATGCTTAGTACATCAAAAACTAGAAAATTAGTAGTGAGTGGAGCAATATTATTGCACACTACAATTAAAACACATACAGAGACCCTTACCCACTAACCGGTTAGAACCGGGGAAAATGTTGGAGTATCTTGAGCCAGATGGTTGAATTCAATATGAAGCGCAGAATCTTTGATTAATACACATATTTTGTTCTCTGATCTGCACGAACACCTTTTCCTCCATTGACTTCTAAGTCATGCCTGCATCAGCAGAACAAGATAGAGAGCTCAATTTTACTGAAGCATCATCCATGGTTTCTTTTATAAACAAAAATTTTATCTAAAGTTGTCAGAATATATATTTCATAGAAGAGAATATAGACACATGTGTACATTTATTTAATAAAACAATATTTCATAGAAGAGAATATAAACATGTGTACATTTATTTAATAACATATTTCATAGAGAAAGATATAAACATGTGTACGAAGGGGTCAGCTTGACTCAACAATAATCTCAGTTGTCATGGGATCTGAGATTGTGGGTTCAAATCAGCCTATTTACATAGAAGCAGAGTTAAAGCTACCTAGTATATTCTCTTCCAAGCACCCTCACCAAGTGGTGCTCCAACTAAGTTGGCCCTTTTATATGCACAAATTAAACTTGGTTGTTGAATGGGCTTAATATTTTCAAACCCAACCAGCAAGTTATACAAGTCCCATCAAACCAATTCTGTTTGGAAATGGCAATATTGACTAAAGAAATTGAAACTCTTTTTTAAAGGTTTATAAAAACAAAAGGAAAGGCACTTCACAAAAGGAAAGGCGCAACCTCCCTACTTAGCTTCCCGTCCACTTAGATAAAACTACGTCATTTCATTAAATGCTTATGTGGGATAATCATTTTACCCCAAAAACAGAAATCAATGATTTCGAAAATTTGTTGGATCATAGATTTTTTTTCCATAAAATGATGTAATTTTATCTAAGTGGAGGCAAATGGATGGCAAACTAATTTAAGAGGTTCCAGGCCACACACCGATATGCAAAGAACAGCTCAAAAAATTGAAAGTTGCATTATGTGTGTGTGTGTGTGTGTGTGTGTGTGTGTGTTAATGGCTAAACAGGAAACAGGTACTCACTGAAATACAAAATCTGGGATGGTCAATTGCTCACGAGGTACATATCGAAAGAGTTGCAGAAGTCTATCCGCATACACCACTTTCTGCCAAACCTATAGGTTCATGGCAAAGAATAATTATACAAGCGTGCGACTTAAATAGGTTTTACTTCTACGAATAAAATCAAATCTCTAACATACCACATTATCCACAAACCACTGAAGTGTAAATATTGCAGCTTTTAGTCCAAAAGTTGGGTGAAGAACATAAATTGCCTACACATATCAAACTGCAAGATCAGAACAAAGACTAAGAAGTTTCATGCATCAAGATTATCTTTGTACAGTGCATACATGCAGATTCCGCCGGTGCTTCTCACCAAGTATCTGCTGTAATCTTTTCATCCATCCCAGGTCCGGTTGCCTGTTTAACAAATTCTCATAGGATTGTTTTTTTATCAAATTCTCATAGGATTGTTAAGAGAAATGAAAATATTAATTTTATTAACAAATGAAAGTTAAAAAAATCAAACAAAAATGTAGAGCAAATAATGTTAGGAGGTACTTGTAAACACATCATGAAACAACAAACTTGTGTAAACTATTCTTCACCATCCTTCAAAACATGCTTCACTTCCAGTATATATTCTCCATATTTATATTCATATTTATATTTTGGTTTACCACTTTAAGAGGACAAACTGCTCTTAGAGTGACAAATGCAATTAATCATTGTTAGAATCTTAGTATTTAATATTTTGATTAGGAGAAATTACCTTTTTGATTGTTGTTTCCTATTTCTGTTGTTTCCTATTTTCATTGTTTCCTATTTTCATCTCCTCTCCTCCCCTATATAATGTACTCTTGTCATATTGCAAAATATTAATTATAATTCTCTTCATCTATCCCAATATGGTATCAGAGCTGTGAGAGAGAGAGAGAGAGAAAACTCAGGCGAACAGATCTGAGAAAGAGAGAGAGAGAGAGAGAAAGAAGGGTGCGCACCTAGGGCTTCTGTTTTCCGGCGAGTGAGTGTACACCGCCACCCTAGGAGTGATCGGAAGCTCCCGATCGGCCAAACCCCGAAGCCGCCGTCCAAACGGAGCAGCGCGTGAGGCTCACGCGCCATCTGAAGGTCCCCACGCGCCGCCGCCTTCCGCCACGCGCCGCCGCTGCTCAGCCACGCGCCGCCGCCGGTGACTTCCAGAATTTCCAGAATCTCCTCTTCTGCCCAGAAAGATGAATCCACAGGATTTTCCGCCACTTTTTGGGTCATATTCTTCTAATTCTGACGGCCAAAGTTCACAAACTAAGTCTTATAAGACTGAGAAACTTTCAAAAACGCCGGAAAATGTTCCGGATCCTCAGATGATGGTTATAAACCATAAACTCAATGGCAACAATTATCTCCAATGGTCCCAAAGTGTGTTAAGGTACATCAGGGGGCGAAGGAAAGAGAAGTATATCAATGGAGAAGCATCTCAACCAAAGGCAGAGGATTCTCAATTTGATACATGGTTTGCTGAAAATAATCAAGTGATGACTTGGTTATGTAATTCTATGACAGATGAGATTAGTGAAAGTTACCTACTTGCAGACACCGCTAAAGAGATTTGGGATGCAGCCAAACGAACTTATTCCTCAATGAATAATACAGCAGCGTTGCTTCAACTAAAGAGGCAACTTAGGGATCTTCAACAACGTGAGATGACTGTGACCCAATACTATAGTACATTGCAAAGAATCTGGCAGCAGCTGGATTTATTTGAAGTACATCCATGGAAGGATGTTGAAGATGCACAGTACTACAAGCAATTGGTGGAGCAAGGAAGGATACATGATTTTCTTCTTGGGCTCAATGATGCTTATGAGGAGATACGAGGTAGAATAATGGGTATAAAACCCTTACCTTCTTTATTTGAAGTATTTAATCAAGTTCAATTTGAGGAAAGCAGGAAGCAGTTGACTCAGAGAAGTCAAGTCCCAACTGAAGGGTCTGCCTTAGTTACTAAAGGAGGAGGGCCTTCAGAGCACAAAGAGAAGAAATGGAACAAGCATTGTAATTACTGCAAAATGAAGGGTCACACCAAGGATGAGTGTTGGAAACTTCACGGAAAACCTCCACATGTCAAATCCAAATCTCAGCAAGAGGGGCGGAGCAATTTTACTGAGACTGAGCAGAATGATGATCAGTTGAGCAAGGAGGAAATGCAACTATTGAGGAAAATCCTCGAGAAACAGAATAAATCTCAGACCACTCCTAATGTGAATCTTGTTCAATCAGGTAATTCTATAGTTGCTCTTAATACTGTGATGACTGCTGATGACACATGGATTGTTGACTCTGGAGCTACAGATCACATGACTGGAAATAGAGGTTTATTCAAAACTCTTAGAATGTGCCATGAAAATCTTAGAGTTAAAGTTGCCAATGGAGTAGTGACTAATGTTGCAGGGATTGGATCTGTTGTGATAACAGAATGCTTAGAAATTCATAATGTTCTCTTTGTACCTGATCTTACTTGTAATTTGATATCTGTAAGCAAACTGATTAAGAGCAAGCAATGTCGAGTATTGTTTAATGACATTGGGTGTGTTTTTCAGGATTTAAACTCGGGGAAGATGATTGGGAGTTCTAAGGAATGAGATGGACTCTACTATCTTGAAGGCTTACATCAGAAGAATTTCGGAGGAAAACGAGCACTTACTAGTTCTAATAATGAAGATGTATTTCTATGGCATCATAGGTTAGGCCATCCTAGTTTTGATTATATGAAGCATGTATTTCCAAAGTTATTCAATAAAGATTCAGTTCCTTTTTCCTGTGAAACTTGCCAATTAGCCAAACACAAAAGATCATCCTACCCGAAACAACCATATAAACCTACCACACCATTCACCTTAATCCATAGCGACATTTGGGGGCCTGCTAAGACAAAAAGTCTAACCAGTGCTAGGTGGTTTGTAACATTCATTGATGACCATACTAGAACCACGTGGGTGTACCTAATGAAAGAAAAATCTGAAGTAGACCAAATTTTCCAGAATTTCTATGCCTTTATTAAAAATCAATTTCATGCCTCCATCAAAATCTTAAGGAGTGATAATGCTAAAGAATATCTGAGTGGTTCACTAAAACAATTTCTTACCCAGCAAGGTATCCATCACCAAACCTCTTGTGTTTATACCCCTCAACAGAATGGAGTAGCGGAAAGAAAAAACAGACACCTATTAGAAGTTACTAGAGCTATCCTAATGGGAAGGAATGTGCCTGATATATTTTGGGGGGATGCCATTCTTACTGCCGCATACCTTATCAATCGCATGCCATCCAAAGTCCTTAACTTTTCCACACCTATCCAAAAACTCCTCGAAACTTATCCCAACTCACCTCTCATTAATACTCTTCCTCAAAAGGTTTTTGGATGTGTTGTGTTTGTTCACAAGTATAGTATGGGAAAACTTAGTCCTAAAGCTGATAAATGCATATTTCTTGGCTATTCTCCAAGTCAAAAAGGTTATAAGTGTTATTGTCCAACAACCCGAAAGACCATTGTTTCTCAGGATACTACATTTTATGAACACGAACCTTATTATCCCAAATTACCCATTCAGGGGGAGAATAGTACAGAATGGCTAATTATGAACCTTGAGAGTCCTACCCATCCTCAACTAGAAATAGCCAATCCCATTGATCCTCAACCAGAAATACCACCTCAAGCAGAAATAGCCAATCCCATTGATCCTCAACCAGAAATACCACCACACCATGATACTACCATCACTAAATCTGATCCTCTTATGGTGGAAAGTAATGCTGAGATCAATACTGGGATGGCCACTGAAGATCAAAATGAGGAGTTACAACCAGGCAATGATGAATCTGATAGTAGAGTCCCTTCTGCTCCAAGGAATAACCATGAATCTGACTCGGGATTAGATCCTGAAGTGATGGGCTGGCCTATAGCTCTGCGAAAGGGGGTAAGATCTTGTACTCAACATCCTATTCAGAGATTTGTTTCTTATGGTAATTTGTCTGCAAAGATGCAGAACTTTGTAATTAATACTGCTCAGGTGAAAATCCCTCACACATTCCAGCAAGCTATGACTGATCCTAATTGGAAGTTAGCTGCAGAAGAAGAGTTAAGAGCTCTCAAAGAGAACAAAACTTGGGAGATTACAAATCTTCCAAGAGGGAAGAAGGTAGTTGGATGCCGGTGGATATTTACTCCGAAGTTTAACCCGGATGGAAGCATCGACAAATATAAGGCCAGACTAGTTGCAAAGGGGTACACTCAGACGTATGGAATTGATTATGAGGAGACTTTTGCTCCAGTTGCCAAATTCAGCACCATCAATATACTTCTTTCTATTGCAGCCAACCTGGATTGGTCATTACACCAATTAGACATTAAAAATGCCTTCTTGAATGGTGACTTAGAGGAAGAAGTGTACATGGAGGTTCCAGAGGGTGTCAACGCCCCTAATAACACTGTGTGCAGGTTAAAGAAGTCGTTGTATGGATTGAAACAGTCTCCAAGAGCCTGGTTTGAAAGATTCTCTAAAGTGCTGAAGAAGATGTCCTTTGTTCAGGGACAAGCAGATCACACTTTGTTCACTAAACACGAGGGTCAAAAAGTGACAATTTTAATTGTTTATGTTGATGATATTGTTATTACAGGGAATGATGAAAGTTCCATAGCTCAGCTGAAACAAGCTTTAGCAACTGAATTCCAAGTGAAAGATCTTGGTCAGATGAGATACTTCCTTGGCATGGAGATAACCAGAAGCAGGAAAGGCATTAATGTGTCTCAACGCAAGTACACCCTAGACTTGCTACATGAGACCGGGATGTTAGGTGCAAAACCAGAGGAGACACCTATGGATGACAACTGCAAGCTGGAAATAAAGGAAAAGGGAGTTCCTGCTAACACTGAGAGATATCGGAGACTTGTAGGAAAATTGATATACTTGACTCACACACGTCCAGATATCAGTTTTGCAGTAGGAATGGTGAGCCAATTCATGCACCAACCACAAAAGGAGCATATGGATGCAGTTATGAGAATACTCGGCTACTTGAAGGGAAATCCAGGTCGTGGGTTATTCTTTAAGAAAGGCACAGCTAGGAATTTGGAAATTTATACTGATGCAAGTTTTGCAAGAGACTTAGAAACTGGAAGATCTATAACAGGCTATTGCTCATATTTCTGGGGTAACTTAGTTACTTGGAGAAGTAAGAAGCAGACCATTGTATCGAGAAGCAGTTGTGAAGCTGAGTTAAGAGCTGCATGTCTTGGTGTATGCGAAGGAATCTGGATCATCAGATTACTGCATGAGTTAAGAATTCCCTTTGATGGCCCATTACAGATATGGTGTGATAACAAGTCCAGCATTGAAATGACCAGAAATCCTGTTTATCATGATCGAACTAAACATGTCGAGATTGATAGACATTACATTAAGGAGAAAGTAGAGGCGGGGATCATGACATTGACGTATGTCCGTTCTTCTGAGCAGATTGGGGATATGATGACTAAACCACTTGCCAGACCTCTATTTGAAAGATTCCGAAGCAAGCTGGGAATGATCGACATATATTCTCCAGCTTGAGGGGGAGTGTTAGAATCTTAGTATTTAATATTTTGATTAGGAGAAATTACCTTTTTGATTGTTGTTTCCTATTTCTGTTGTTTCCTATTTTCATTGTTTCCTATTTTCATCTCCTCTCCTCCCCTATATAATGTACTCTTGTCATATTGCAAAATATTAATTATAATTCTCTTCATCTATCCCAATAATCATCATACTGGAAAAACCATCTTCAGAAAAGAAGCACATAATTAAGAAGCAATGCATCAAATATTGCCTGATTTTAATATGGCGCCGCGAATTCAGCGATAATATTAACGAATTAAAAACATACCGCACATCCACTCTACGCAAAAGACAAAAATGATTAAATTGAAGGTGAAAAACATGGAAAAAGCAACCAGGTAAGCACTTTTTTTCTCCAGCAACCAAGCAAATTACTATGGATATAACACAAGAAGTTCAGTGATCAAAATACTATTGCAGATTTATACAAAATACATATTTGTTAAACCATATTTATCAAACCATAGTGGTTGAATTTCCATTTCATTTTTCTTACTGAATAGGGGAACAGTAAACTACCTTAATTTTGACTAGTAAGTTATTTTATATACTAAATAGTTACATTCTTCAAACAAATATATATTTAATTGGCAAAAGAAGGTCTAGACTTTTTATCCTACATGTACTGACAATGTTTTCAAGATGGATAATCATGAATATATCAGAGATTAGCATATTTGTTTAAAAGAAATTACATATATGTACTTTGCACAATTTTATCATTTAAAACTTACATCTGCAGAGACGCAGCAGAGTGGAAGTAAACAATAGTATAAGGCTTCTGTATTAAAGGCTCGAACTCCTGAAATTTAATCCCAAAGTGACACATCATATTATAAAATTAAACTGGAAACATAAAGTATAGAGGATAGAATCTATTGCTAGGAATTAATTTCAAAAAAGGAAAATGGACATGGGTATAAAACGTATCAAGAAAATGAAATTTCATAATCACCAATGTCATGCTCAACCTAAATAAATATCAAGGAGTAGACAATGAGCATAATACCTTCACCACATAGAGTACAAATCTCTCCAGATCAAGACATCTGAGCAAAAAGTGAGCTCCCACAACAACCATAACAGGACGACCTTCATTGTCTACTCCACCACGATAACTGAAGACAATTTTATATTGATAATTACATGAAAAGATTAATCTGAGCAATGGCAAAGCCTTCACATTGACCAGTTAAATTATATAAGCTTGTCAGAAATTTTAAAGAGAATAGATCATTATTATACGGAAAAATTGTAATATCCTGCACCACCAATTTGCTACTCAATTTCCAAAAGAGAATCATTATAGCATGACGATCAAAAAGTATTACTCCCTCCGTTCTTAAATATAAGATCACTTTGGGGAAGTCGATAAGTTCCTAAATATAAGATCACTTTCTATTTTTTCTCAATTTTAGTCCAAATTACCCCTATACTTCTTAGCTCCCTCACTTCTCTCTCAAATCCCTATTTGTCTTTTAAATTTAAGTGAGGGGTATTTTGGGAAGATCATGTAATCCTAATTCATTGGAAAGTCTTCCTTAATCTCTCCAAATTAGCCAAAGTGATCTTATATTTAGGAACGGGGGTAGTACAAAAGGAAAATGTCTCCATGTACTTGATGAAGAAGAAAAACAAATTTGAAACAATCTTGGATACTTCAGAAATATTTCTCTTGTTGTAAAGATGGCAAACCATTCTCCACTAGTTAATTATACAAAGATCACCAATTAGTATGCCTCACCTAATTTTACATTAGTATATTAGAGATTGAAAGTCATATCTCAATAGATGATGAGCTCAAAACTAGAGATTAAAGTACAGATACTCACACAACTTTCATATCTGCAATTTCAGAAAGACTTAGAGAATTCGCTTTAGCAAGGAATCTAGAGTGGAGAGAATATTCTTCAGCTGCAGATAATGGCGGTGCAACAAGGGCACCAAATCCAAGCATTTTAGCTAAATTCCAGCCTCTCTGTGCCTCAGCAGCTTTCTCCCATTGCTCCTGACGTCTTTGATCAGGATCTTTCACTATAGACATGAAAGCAGGATCCAGAAACAGACCTAAAGATGATGAAGTCCTATACAAATCACACATATCAGGAATACTCAATCAAAAACAAATATAACTTCAAGATATTATGTAAATGAATTAAATGAAAAAAAAAACCAATGACATATGCATGCTATTGGAACTATAGGTCATTCTGTTTAAACTTATAGTTGATTTTGATTAAGTTATTTCATGTGTTTTTACTTTAATAAAAAATGACATTTTATAGTCACATTTGAACAACATTGTTATCCTTCAAGGATTAGTTTTAGCATTTGATTTTAACATGGATAGAGCTGTCCCATTTTGACTCAGATGACATTATTCTAAATATTTTATTTAGTTAAGCTTCATCATTTATGTAAATTGAGAGCTTGAATCTCTCTTGTATCAACTATAAATGGAATGTTGCTTTAAAAAGGGTCAACCCAGTTCTAGTCCTCACTTGGCGAGGATACTGGGGTAGGGAATGATTTAGGCAGCCTAACCTCTGCCTTTTCCAAAGTGACTGATACGAATCTAAGACCTCAGAACTCAGAGCCAAGTTGGCCCTTCAAGAAGAAAAATCAAGATTGTTACTGTAGTGAATGAGAATAAGATAGCGATGGTCTACTTTTGAAGTTAGACTTTCAGAGAAGACACGACTTAGTTAGTTTGGGTTTTCTTGGTATAGTTCCTTCAAGAATATGATTTTTCTCAAATCAAAATGAGCAGACTCTAAGCTTCATTTCAGCAATTACTTTTACTATGGTTGAATTTATTAGCCATAAATGCCGGTATCAAGGTCAGAATGGAATCAGGAAAGCAACTTCATCTCCCTTTTATTTTACTTTAGTTCTGAATGTTTATGCCAATAACTTAAGTTAAAGCAAAAACTTAGGAAAGTGGCACAGCATTGATTTAGAAATCCATATTGACTTTTTTTTTGAGCCATTAAATTGTTACTTCTACCTTTGATACATATATTGTGACTTCTTTCTCTCTTTTGATACTTATACTGGAACAGATTTGGTTAGTTGGAGTTGTCACGCTTCTGCAATGGAAAGTCAAAACCTATATAGCCCTAACTAATAAATCTTGAAATTACATTAACCTGCGATTAAAGCCAACACCACTGGTAGGAGCATCAACTGGAACTTCAGGAGGTTTGACAACATTATGTTTAGGCAAAGGCTTAATTCTGATTTTACGCTCATCAATGGCGGTCTCACCATTCTCATCCCCAACATCTGCAGGAAGCTTTGTTGAAGCCATCTCCTCCTCATGTTTATCACGGGGAAAGTAAAGTGGAAGCAACCTACACGAAATGATTCAAAATGATGAGTCAACAGGGAATACAGTATGAGAAAAGATGGCAAAGCAAGTCAAGCAAAAATGGATAGTTGTAAAAGACTAGTGTCACTCAAAACAGTTCAAAAAGTGAAATCCACAAGAGTTGAAAAAACCTTTTATATATCTCAGTATCAGTGGTGCTAATTGTACAAAAGACAACAGCTGTTATGTTGGCCTTATGCTTCTCAAGAAATCTTCGCACAGTCCCTGTATAAAGAGACAACAATAAGGAAAACTGGAAAAGGGAGCAAAAAGTAAACAAGAGTTAAGAAGCCAACTATTTATCCAGTGTTATCCAACAATCTGAAACCAATCACTAGATAAAGAACAGGGGAAGCATGTACCAGTGCACCACAACTTCAGATGCACTCAAGACTTATTATGGTAAATTCTATACAAAAAAGATAGTGCCAACGTGAATTCTGTTTTCCATATAATGATGCGCTACCTTATCACCCAGTTGTTTATAAAACAGTATGATATTTTTCTTTCTATTCAGCCTTCACAGCATCTATTTTTCATACGGGAAACCACAATGACATAGTTATAAAACATCTCAAGAAAGATGGGGGAATTTTGATTCCCTGTGATTGCTAATGCTATCATTTATAATTTATAAGGTAAGGGTGAATATCAAAGAAATCATATTGGTAAAAGTAGCATCGTGAAGTAAGTAAACATCTCACTAATAGCTACATGTGCAGCCGGTTCACGGGGATAGTTCTTTGCTTCTGTATAAATACAACCCGTAGCTATGCTGCATGCATACATGACGAAACAGCGTAAGTTGTAGATAATAAGAAATGACAAAAGAGATGTACCAAAACTGAAACTTTTGAAAGAATGAACTTATATGAACTTTTAAAATAAACCTGCAAAGACCATTTTCGATCAGAAGTTCCAGGCAAGAACGGTAGCAATGACTCAAAGCATTTTCTGCTGCAGTATGGTACTTTACAGCATACTTAGGCCCAACAGTATGGATGACTCTCCTATAGAATTAATAGAATGAATAGAACATATCATCAAAGAAATCCAGCATAGCTAAGAAATTGCACGCAACTAAGGAGGAATTATACAAAAGAGACAAAGGGGTCGAAAACAGTGGCATAATTAGTGCAGCAAGATACAACTAACAATCTTAGATCCAAGCTTCAAGATATAAAGCATGCTGCTTAGCATTTGCAGAAATGAATCCACCATTTAAAATATGAATCAACACCCCCATCAACCATTCAAAAAGACACAACATCAGCATTAGAATGCATCTTGTAATAACTGCAACACTCTTGACTGAAAACAAATTGTCAGTGTTCATTCTCTAGACAGTAAAATACAGCAAGCAAGGTATGCTAGGGACTGCTTATATCTTCTTCATCCATGAGTATTTGAAAGAGAGCGCTATAGGCAAAATTACCTTGCAGGAAGATCATATGCATTAGTAACTTTAGCCATTCCCGTTCGACATCCACCCTATCAAAAATAAAGATACAAATTCAGTGTCTGTCAGACAATGAATATATCACACCTAGCAAACTTCTCATCAGTCACACCACTCAGACAACCCAATTTATCAGATATGTTTATTGGTAACATATTGGTTGACTATTATGCGATAACAATACCCTTACTTAATATTCCAACCAAAGCCTTCAACTCAAATGAATTAAAGAACAATAAATCACAATAACTAAAAAGTACTAAACTCATTATTTGTGCCCCAATCTCATGTCATTCTCAACATTAAGACAAAAGAATAATTTGTTTCTAAAGCAGTAGAAAAGAACATATGATTAACCATACCAGTGTCATACATTCTTCTGCAAGACCAGGTCCAGCTGCAGAATGCAACCCAGGGCTGCTGTGTGGTTCGTCCAAGTTCTGTTGATAAAGAAACTATTAATTTGAAAGACTTGGTAATGTCCATTTTATTTACTTAAGGTTCAGTTCAACATGCTTAACAGCAGTGAAAAATACATATATGTTTGTCAGAACTCAAGAAGAACAATAGATATATACTACCTCCGTCCTTAGATATAAAGTGAAATTTTGTGAATATAAGGTGCACTTTTGGCTTGTCTTTATATTTATTTTGTTTTTCCATTTTTACCCTTTGTTTACTATACATAATTGCAATTGATTATTTGTTCTCTATCTTTTTTACTACACATTCTCATCTTATTTCCCCATACACTCTCTCTTATCAACAGGGATAAAGTTGGAAAATAACATATATTCGATACACATTAATTGTTTTTTAATACATTCAATAATTTTTTCGAATACAACAAAGCGGTTATTTAACCTTATATTTAAGTACATAGGGAGTACTTCTTAGAACCATCATTTGATTTTTTTACAATAATTTTATGATATGTAATAGAGGGATGAAGTGAGATTAACTTTTGATTAATAATGATGACTGTACAAAAAGAAGTAATTTTATGCATCACCATAGTTGTTAGGTCATATAAATACATCCATTGCCTTTCCAATTTACAACTACACAACTTGAGATAGATAAAGGGGGTGATTGTAGATGTGTAGAAGGGCCAATACACATAAAAAAGTACTCACATATAGCTTACCTCATTGGTTGAATTTACTACAGCATCCACTGCAAGATTCCAGGGATCCCCCCTCCACAAATAAATCTTCGAATTAATGTCATGGTCAACTGGAAATATTGCCACTGACCCAAAGTTACAACCCTGCGTTCCTGATGTATATGTCAAGGGGTCAGGAAAGTTTGAGCACGAATATGATGGATCGCCATTATCACACTCCAAGGAAGACCTATGCTCGGCATCACTCCAACGTGGAATCTGATCTAAAGTCACAATGGAATCCCCACTATCAGTTGGCAATCCACCTCGGGTTGTGACCGACCCCACGGGCTGGTACATTTGGGTAACTCCAAAATTACAGCACTGCCTCCCTTCTTGAGACCGCAAATTCTATGCCAAGAACTGACAAATGACAAACTTTTCAAATCAAAATACAAGTAATATGTAGCTACACTGAAATTATAGGCAAAGACTAGAAAAGAACAGAACTGGACCCGGTCCTAAATATAAGACCTATTTAACTTTTTTGGAGAGATTAAGGAAGCAAAATATATGTTAGTTAACTATGACATATTTGATATTTTTTTTTTAAATTACCTATTAGTTTATAGGTCAAATAAACTAGTTTAAGGAAGAAAATTAGGTGAATCAATTTACAAGTGACTTATGCATTCTTAGGATTTGAAAAAAAAAACTAGTTCTTATATTTAGGACAAGAGAAGTATTTCAAACAAGAACTTCCCCTTCAAATGATAAACTTTACAAAGAAAAACACAAGTAATATGTAGCTATACTGAAATTAAAGGCAAAGACTAGAAAAGAACAGCACATGACCAGAAAGCTCTGCTTGAAATAATGAAAATATTTCAAAACACACAATAACACGAGATTCATCCTACTGACATATATTTTGCTTATTCGAAAACCACGAAAATGCAAAGGAAAGAGTTATGAATGTGAAATCTAATTTGGTAGCATCAGAAGGAAACAAAGTTATGGCATGCATGAATAGATAATTAATTGGAAGCGCGAATCCAAAGAAAAAGCGGACACAGATCTTGTGATAGCATTGTAGGAGGTTGAAGTGATTGAAATCGTGAGATTTGCTGGGAAGAAATGAACAGAGGAAAAAGAATTACCTGGTGGGCGGGGGAAAGTGGATTCCGTTCACTTTCTTTTCCCCCCTCGGATTTTCTCTCTTTCTCTCAGCGCGGGAATGGGAATGGGAATGGGAGGGACATACAGGTCATTACATGTACTGGGTTGACGTTGACCAACAACTTGCAAAACTCATTTCACGGACGAGGATTGAATTTTGATGGAAAGCTTCCTCCCTGGCAACTTGTCCTTTTGTGGGCCCACTTCAACAAATATAAAAACATTATTTTTGTTTCATCCTACTACTGCTCCTCCCTTATTAAATACTCTCTTGTCACTAATATAAAAATATTCTTCTTAAACAAAACATATGAATGTTAGTTGGATGAATGCTTCTTTTCTAATATTACTCATAATGTGAAAAAGAGTTAGGGGTAAAATAGGAAAAAACGCATTAAATGAGGAGAGAATGTGAAGTGAGTTTTTATATTAGGGACCAAAATCATTCAAATTTTATCTCTTACTATATTAGAGACCAGAGGGAGTGGTAGTATAAGACTACTTTATAATTTCTAATTTCAATTTGTAACTATTAAATATACTCCCTCAGGTCCTTATTACAATATAAGAGTCAGCCCTGAAAAAAAAAACGATTCAAACATGTAAATATTAGTTGGAAGTCTGAAGTTAATGTTTTTTTTCAATATTTCTCATATTTATTATGATACTTTTAAGAGAGAGAAATATATAAGCATTAATGTGAAAGGAATGAGAAGAGAATATGAATTATGAGCTCTTATATTTTTGACCAAAATCATTCAAATTTTGGCTCTAATACTACGGAAAGGAGGGAGTATAAGCAACTTTCTAATTGTTCCTAATTTTTTCCCCAAATTAAGTATAATATATTTATTATGATAATAACATAAGAGTGTGGATGAATGTATGTGATTAGGGTGAATTGGTAATATTATATAATACTCCTTCCGTTCCTAAATATAGGACCTATATGACTTTTTTGAAAAATCCTAAAAAAAACAAAAAATAAGTTAATTATAAATTGATTTACCTAATTTTTTCTCTTAAACTAGTTTATTTTACCTATAAGCTAATGGATAATCTAAAAAGATATCAAATATATCATGATTTAATAACCTATTTCGCAACTTTAATCTTTCCAAAAAAATAAGTTATCTAGGTCTTATATTTAGGAACGGAGGTAGTAACAACTAATTTAACTAGCATACTTAATCTAATCAAGGTGAAATTTTCTTGTATTTAAGAAAGACTGAGTGAGTAATAACATAAGTACTCACAAATTACTTACTCCAAATTTTCTTCATGCTCCTACAGCGTTGATCTTAATACTAAAATTTGTCTATTTTTTTCTAAGGGAAAATGACAAATAAATACCTCCGAATGTCGAAAAGAACAAGTAAGGAACTCAAACTTCCAAAAGGACAAGTAAGAAACTTCAATAAAAATTAACAATTGGAACATACTTATTAACATTTGGAACATAGCAATTAACAATTGTCTGGTTCCTTAATTGTCCTTTTGAAATTCAGAGTTCATTACTTGTCATTTTGGAAGTTTGAGTTCCTTACTTGTCCTTTTGGAAATTCGAAGGTATTTCTTTGTCATTTTGCCTTTTTCTAAACCACCTTTTTGCTATGCATTAACCAACTAATTTGCCTTTAGCCAATTCAAATTTCCCAACTCAATTCTATTACCTCTCATCAAACAATAGTTAAGTGAGAAATGTGTGAGGGAATAAGGGAATATGATTGTAATGTTTTAAAGCAAACACACAACATACTAACTAACATAAATAGTATCTTTTTAATTGAATCATGTTAGTTAAACATGCCCTATACATAGTGGGAACTGAACTGAGTATAGGATTTAATAGATTTTTTGAACAGCTTTAGAAAACAAAATAAGTCAATTATAATTGACTTAAATTTTTCTCTAAATTATTAATTTTACTAAAAAAAAAGCATCCATAATTTAATGATAAATAACCCACATATGTAATGATTGATCATGACTAATTTATATTTACCCTTCTGAACCTAACAAAATGTCAATTATATTTTATATTATTTTAAGTTAGGGAGAATTTATTTTTAATCATTAATTTTTGTAGAAATATCAATATGTTATTTTTTTCAAACCGAAAAGGAAACATTTTAATTGTCGGTGCTATTATTTAAGGAGCATTATATTTATTGCTTCCTATTACTCACTCTAGTCCATAATATAATAGCGTAAAATTTCAATGGTTTTTGTCTAAAATATAAGAGTTCAACCATACATTATTTCATCATTTAGTGTGTTTTCACTACTTTGCCCTTAACTATCTTTCAAATTTATCAATGCTTACATATTTCTTTCTCTTGATGGTATTACAATAAATAAAGGCAAAATTGAAAAGAAATTATTTACGTGGTGTAAGACCAAAAAGAGATGCAAAATAAAACTATTAATAACATCGCTTTTTAAAAACTAAGTGACGTTAATAAAGCTTTTAATGCCCCATTTTTAACAAAAATGACGTTAATAACACTTTTAACATCGCTTTAAATATTATTGAAAAGCGACATTAAAACTATTATTAATGTATATGCGTTAATAATAGTTTTAAGATCATTTTTACGAATATTTACGTGAAAAAGTACGTGTATGTAGAAACAAACTGTTGGAATAAAACCATGTCACTTTTATGTAATTAAGCGACGTGGAAAGTCTACTTTCCACATCAAGCGATGTTGGAAGTGGAATTTCTAGGTCGCTTAAATAGACGTCACTTAAAAATAGTGACGTCTTAAGCCCTAAAAAACAACATTAAAAGTTTTTTTAATGGTGTGGACTACATCAAGAGAAGATAGTGCTTTCATTATAATTCAACGTACAAATGCAGTCAACCAAAGATTTAACATATATGTTCACCCAAGTCACTAATATTGCAATATTTTAGAAACTTACTTACGACATTGGACTTCAGAAACTCAAAGATTCAATATAAGTGGTTAAGAGGGGGAGATGAAACACACTATTCTCTTTTAATTTCTCCTTACTTATTGATCAAAAACATTGGTTTTCCTATCAATGTTTTTGATGAGGCAGAATTAAGAAAGTGTTTTACTAAGTATTTCACTCTTTTTCGTCTATTAAATTTTGTCTCATTGAGTTTTACTTAGTTGGAAGTTTTTTTATGAGACATATATTTCAAAGGGGGAGTTTATGAAACTTCTGATAATAATGTGAATGTTCAACTCTTATTCTAATATTTATCCTCTTTTATTAATACTTATTAATTGATGTGATCATAAATCTCTGATATGTTCTATTCCTTCTTATTTCTCTTATGTTTTCTACGTTTATAACAACTAAATTATAATCACGTATATAAATCTATATCAATAGCACTTATTATGAACTAATTAGACTGACGTCTTGAGTACTAGTGACTTCCATAAACGGATGACATATAGGATGGGAAAATATTACATAATTGGTGGCTCAAAATGTATTTTTTTTTATAAAAAAAAGAATATCATAATAATTTTGTATATTATTTTCTACATAATATTAAAAATTTTGTAAACTTGAGGCCTTATTTTTTTACATTTGGATTTCCGTTAAAACTTAATTCGCGTATAGCAACTTTGGCTAATATAGAGACCAAAATAAGAATAATCAAGAAGTATGAAGGGTGGAAACTGTTTTCAACCAAAAAAAACGAGGGAAAATGGAAAATGCCAAAATATATAATGATGAGTGATGACTACTACTTAGTAAGATTTATATTAAAAGTACTAAAATTTATTGACTAAATAAAAATCAAATCACACAATATACTAACAAGTTGTTGGTCCATGGACCTTATCCTTAAACAGTGAAGTAAACAAGTTCGATTGAAAGGTAAGAAAAAAGTAAAAAGGTTCGATCCCCACATCCACTTATTAGAACATACAGGCCGAAAAGAAAGACTCACTTATTGGAAAAGACGGAAACAACCTTTGTACTCCAATCCAATCTATCTTAAAAGAGGTTTAGATTCTAAATTCAAAGTGGATTGGGGATAATTTATTCTTCTTGAAGAAATGATCAATTGACAACAAACCTAGAATGAAGAAACAAATTAAATGGGGAAAAAATAAAAACTACCCTAACTGAAAAGTCTATTTTCAGTTGCAAATTGCCTCCACAGCCAATCTATTCTCCTTGCCGTTGCCACACCCAGTAGCTCCGAGCTCTTGCTCAGTGACATCGAAAGAACACATTTTCTTGCCGGAACAATGCTGCAATAATATAATTATAATAATTAAAAAATAGTTTTAGTTTAGAGAATCTGGTTAATTTTTGTTTATGTTGGGTGAACTTTTGGCAATAGTAGAATGCTAGATTTGATCCTTAATCCTTCTTTATTTAATTCATAAAAACTTGATTCAAATATACTCTTTTCAGTCCTAAATATAAGACCTAGTTGACTTTATTGGAAAATCCTAAAAAAGTAAAATAAGTCAATTATAAACTGATTCACCTAATTTTTTTGCTTAAACTAGTTTATTTAACTTATAAACTAATGACTTGTCTACAAATATATCAAATATGTCATAATTTAATAACAAATTTTGTAACTTTAACAAATAAAAAAAGTCAACTAGTCTTATATTTAGGACCGGAGGGAGTATATGTTACCTTATTGATGGTTGATAAGGCTTGTGGGGATTCACAAGAACCTTTTTGGAAGGATCCAGAATATCCAGTGGGCTGGCCAAAACTCACAAACTTGATCTCGGAGATGACTTGGCCTTCATTGCAAGACAGCTCCAAATGCTTGTTCTCATAAGCATGAGCACTAACAGTCTGAGGTCTCACAGTTGCAATCCTCACATTTCTTGGATCCCCTCCCTTTTCCTCAAATATTACCAAAGCGTTGAACTTATAGTGGCTCAGAAAAGACCTTGGAATATGATACCTTTTCCATTGTCGATCAAAAAAGTACAAATCCATATGTTAGAGAATATTTAACTTTTTTGGAAAATTCTAAAAAAGTAAAATAAGTTAATTATAAATTGATTTACCTAATTTTTTTCTTTAGACTAGTTTATTTTACCTATAAACTAATGGATAATCTAAAAACATAATATCAAATATGTAATAATTTAAATAATAACCTATTTCACAACCTTAATCTCTCCAAAAAAAAGTCAACTAGGTCTTATATTTAGGACCAGAGGTAGTATTTAAGATGAATTGTAAAAGTTTAAATCTATATGTTAGTGTCTGTTTGGTTTGATGGAATTAAGAGGCATGGGAATGGAAATGGAGATGGACTATATAGGATTATTTATGTGCTTGGTGCAATATTAAGTCCTTAGAATTGGTTTCTATATGGATTCCAAATAGGGCTAGTCCCATCAAATGGGTTCCACATAAAATGCTCAGTTTTGTAAGTCTATATCCCAACTTTCATATATTATATTCTCCTTTGAATCTCTCTACAACCATCTTGTCGTCCTTAACCAGATTTTAATTATTTGACCTTCATTGTTGGTGATATCTTGGAGTTCGATGTCAAAATATTAACCCCAGCTATCCTCACTCCATCTTTTTTCATCACAATATTCTAGATATAAATTCAACTGTCTGAACCTCGTCTTGTTCCAAATATATATTTCTAGGTGCCATTGTTGTAATAGCTCTATAGGTTCTGGTTTATTCTAGTCTAGGTTATTCATTGACTGTGACAAACTCCGACGATGATGAATCTTTTGATGACCATAATGGAAGGGGAGCGAACTTATTTTGATGACCACAGTGAACTAAAACACAACACAAACTGCCACTAGTGAAGCGGAAGGAGGAAGGAAGGAGGAAGAATGTTGGATTTAATTGGATCGAACAAAAAAGTATTTTCACTTTGAAAATAATATAAGCAAGGTTCCATATAACTACAAATTAGCATCCATCACCAGTTTTATCATTTTCCCACTGGGTCACAAAGTTGGTTATTATTTATGCATCGCAAAATAATCACTTATTTTTTTATACTAACTAAAATAGTTAATTATCAGATCAGCTTGCATTTTTGCCCCTTATTATATGTCACCACTTTATACTTTGGCCCTCTTACATGTATGAAAATGCAGCAGGTTTCAAATAATATATATGCAGTATGCTTACTCGGAGACAAAAAAAAATGAATTATAATAATAGTGGTGGTGATAATGTTAACATAGGAATTGAGATAAGGAAGAGAGGTGAAATACCATCTTTGAGAAGGGTTGCCACAGTTGGTCATGCATTTACTAGGGTTATAGGCTCCACGATAATCACAAGTAGAATTTGATGAGCAACCATCTGCACCTGCAATATAGCTTGCCCAATACCTTCCAATACTATGCCCATTGACCCAAGCTTCACCTTTCCCTAATCCATTCAAATCCACCACCACTGGGTCCCTTCCACGTGGACTCTTGAACCATGTCTACAGATATATATACAGGCACACGAAACACCAGAGTAACAGTTATTTAATTAGCATGCAGGTATGTATATTCGTACAGAAACATATATGAACACATGAACAACGTAACGTATACACGTTTAGTTTGTTTGCTTTTATTCATATTACCTTGTACCAAACTAGGGGTTTGTTCCTTGGACGGCGAAAGAAAAACCAATGCCTGAATGCATTTCTAAGGCTATAGAGTTGATCAATCTGACCTTGCAATCCCACTTTGTAGATCCATTCATTGTTTGAGATATCAACTGTTTTCTCTTGACCATTCCTATCTTTTGTAGCCAACACAACAGGGCCCAGGATTCCCACTCCCGTTTCGTCAAAGCGAACACCATAGTTCTGTATATGCGTGTGTATATTATTCTTCATCCAAACCCAAAAAGAAAACTATTTTGTACTCTAATTTTCTAATTTAATAAAATCATTTATGTTTCTTGATAAAAACAAACTCAAAAAGAAAACAGAATTAACTTTCAGATTATTATATATGTACATCTTTTCTGTTCATAGAATATAATCATCAATATGTTACCAAAAGAAAAGAATATAATTAATCATCAACATCTTTATTCTTCTCTACGTCTTTACCTTATTTATCATTATTTCTCATCCAATGCACTTATATATTTGTTATGATTAACTAATTTACATCTTTCCTCAATCTATCCAAATTGATTTAAAGTGACATTTACATTTGAAGATCAGAAGAGTACACATATATGACATACCGCCAATCCCATAGTGCCACTAAGAAGAGAGATTACGTTTCTTCCAAAACGCAGTTTGATCTTAGACTCATGCTGAAACTGAAATTTTCCAGTTTCAGCATATGTAGCACCTGCATGCAGCCACATCATATATATAAATATAAGGTTTTGGTAAAGGAATATTCAGAACAAAATTAATGATAACGCATATATTAGATTCAGGTATTGAATAGATGGCCCAATTGATGTTTTAAAAAATAGGATCGGAAATTCAAATAATTTATGCTTGTAATTTACTCGCTCCGTTCTTAAATATAAGATCACTTTAGGGAAGTGGATAAGTTCCTAAATATATGATCACTTTCTATTTTGTCTCAATTTTGGTCCAAATTACCCCTATACTTCTTAGCTCCATCACTTCTCTCTCAAATCCCTATTTGTCTTTTAAATATAAGTGAGATTTATTTTGGGAAGATCATGTTATCCTAATTCATTGGAAAGTCTTCCTTAATCTCTCCAAATTAGTCAAAGTGATCTTATATTTATGAACGGAGGTAGTATATTATTAAAAGAATTGTTTTGAAAAAATCAACTTGGTGGTATATTAGAGATGAGATGGATGGAGTATATGAGATGTGATTAATATACTTACCCACATGGTGACCATTGACGAAGACATGAATAAGGTGGCCAGAAGTGTTGACTCTGATTGAAACATCGTTACGCCAGAGAGGGTCTCTAAAGCTTTTAATATGAACACTTGTAGTGTACCACAAATAATCACTTGTGTCATTAGTTACAACTTTCTGATCCAAAAGCTGTGAAGCTTTCATAGTCTTAACAAAAAACTTATGCTCTGATGGTTCGGGCCTCCACTGCCATACCAATGGCAATGATGGTGAGGCTTCTTTCTTTACCATTACAGTCGTTTGAGTATTCACCTAACCATCATTAATAAACATACATGAAATAATGAAACCCTAGTAAAGCTTTTTGGACCTTGGTTAGTATTATTAGAGAAAATCACATTAAGACTCCACTCAAGGAAAATAATACCCCAAAGATAACTACTTGTTAAAGACAAATTAAAGTGGTACTATTGATACTTTATGAGATATTTCAAATATTATTATTTTGGTAGGTAGGACCTTATGTTGATGTGATTTTCCCAACATTTTCCAACATTTAGAATTATTCTAGTTGCACTATCTTACATACTTATTTATAATAATATTATCACATTTTTCTCTTATATACTCAGTCATAAATAAGGACAAAGTTAAGAAAATAAACTTATTTCAAAAATATTTATCTTTCTCAACTACTACCTCCGGTCCCTAATGTAAGAGCTAGCCGCCAAAAAAACGCTTCTTAAGAAAACATGTGAATGTTAGTTGGGTGTCTGGAGTTAATGCTACTTTTCCAATATTGCCCATATTTATTATGGTACTTTTAAGAGAGAGAAATACATAAACATTAATAAATATGAAAGAGAGTTAGGGGTAAAGTAGGAAAAAATGCATTAAATGAGGAGAGAATATTGGATGAACTCTTACATTAGAGACCAAAACCATTCAAATTTTGGGCTCTTACATTAGGGACCGGAGGGAGTACTTCTTTAATGTGTGTGATTTAACTCAATTAACTCTTATAATAAGGCATAAAGGGTGGTGAATATATTTATATGAATATCGGAACTTCTTTTGAACTAATATATTAATAGAACTTACCTTTGCAGTATTGTAAATTTCGGTAGAACAATCTTTAAGGATTGTAACAGACCAAGCAGGGACAGTGTAACTCTGGTTTCGGAAGTTTATAGTGGCATCTTTAACTTCATTCCAGTTTCCCAGGAAGCAAAGCGATTGATCCTTGTACTCATATGATGTGCCCTATCATGTTCATACACATACACTCACAGAAAAATAATTATTATTGTTTACGTTGTAGTTAATATACTATATTCATGTAGAAGAACTATGTGTGTGTGTGTGTGTGTGTTACATAGCAATAAAAGAAATCACTTAATTACTTGAACGTAATTTCCGAGATCGCTACTTGTTTGGTTGCCGTAAGTCAACACCTTCTCTGACGCTATAAGGATACGATGTAGCTGGTTGAGGTGACCCCACTTGGGTTGGTTCAGATTACCTGAAAAATTAAAAATTAGTAATTAGTAATTACTAGTATTACGAAAGAAACTCAATGTAAATAATATTTTTAAAAAAATTACGTGTATGTGTATACCATATTCATCTAGAGGGGCATCGTAATCATAAGAAGTGGAGATATATGGTCCTCCTGCAGATCGACCGAAATTGGTCCCACCATGGTACTATAAAAACATACCAAGAAATTCAATTAATTTAATTAATTGGATAATTAAGAATTAAATATGGAATTTATTAGTACTCTTTTTGGTTACCATATAGTAGTTTTGGAGAGTGCCACCTAATTGGTAAAATCTTGCAACACCAAAAGCCACATCCTCGGCAGCTCTATGAGGATCTTGGCCACCCCAATTCTTAAACCTAAAAATTCAATCAAAAAATTTAAATAATATATAAAACTTTAACTATGCTATAAGTAAAATTAAAAATCTAAAAAAATGGTTGAAGAGAAAACTCACACTCTATTTGGAACACATAATTGATTACAATGGAAGTGGAGGTGGAATTAGAAGTTATGCTGGAATTAGGCTTTATGGTTTTTTGTTAGGTTGGAAGATCAATGGAGAATTATTAATATAATTTTTAAAGCATACATAAAAGATGTTGGAAAATATTTTATATCCCTAAATAAAAACAAGAAAAAATTTCAATAAAAAACAAGAACAATAATAAAAAGAATTGGAAGAACAAATTGTATCATAGATATTTGCTTCTAGTTATCGTTTTGATTGTAAATGAGAAATTCATGGGAGTTTCTCTAGAAATTTGTTTGAGTTAAACATCAAATGCCCCATGTAAGTTTTTCCATAAGAGCTCTCCACCCTAGAACTTTTTTAGGAGCAATTAAACTCTTCTTAAGTTTAAACCTAGAGCAATGTCATGTTTTTCTAACCTTAATAAGTTAGTTTGTATGTTATTTTTACCATCATTGCTCATATGACAGCCACATATATTCTTATTTTTCCACATCATCAAACCTCATCCATCCCAACATCTCTGTCTTTTTGAAAACACGCACACCCCACCCAATTTCAAAGAATCTAATTTAATTTGACGTGTACAAAAACTTGATTAACTTTGAAAAACATTTTTATTTACATTATAAAATAAAACATGAGATTTAAACTTTTTTCATGATCAATTCCAAGTTCATGCAAGAATTTCTCTTAACTTTTTGGTCCTATCTGAATTCCACTTCCAAGACTTCAATTCTATCCTTCAAGACTTCAATTCTATCCTACCAAATGAGGTATATATTACTAGAAGCTTACCAGCCAACCCAGTTCTCAGTCCACACTTTGGGTGAATTCGGGTTGTTTGGAGTGAATTGATCACAATAATAACCGTTGCATGTGTCAATCTAATATAGGTAATCGATTAAAAAAATCAATCAATTAGAATGCCTTTTAATCATTTATATAATATAAGTATACACACACTTTTTTAATTTAACTTTAAATTTACCATAGGTTGAGGAGCATTGGATTGTTGACACATAATCCAAGGAACACCAATGTTATACGAGTCTGCCAGTTGAGAACACCAATTTACATATTCCTCTCCCGGTTTACCATATCCCGACATAACATTTCCGTACTCATTTTCAATCTTTTGAGAAAAACAAAAAATATCATTAGTAAGTTAAAACTATATTGTATTTAAAACATTAAAATTGAAATCCAACTATTAAAAAACCTGAGAAGCAATAATAGGCCCTCCTTGGGAGGCAAATAAGTTCTCTTCTTTCATCATGTTCACTATAAGGGTTGTGAACTTTTTCATCTCATCCTAAGAATTTAATAGACACCAAAATTTATCAATATTAGTCATCTGTTATAAACTGAAATTATTTAGCATAACTAAAAATTACCAAACGAATAATACTAACCAGGTAGGGTTGATTCATTGTCCTAAATTCAATGTTTGGGATATTATGCAACCAAACTGGAAATCCTCTGGAAATAGAAAATAGAATAGGTATAACAGCGTTGCTTTATTATGTCAATATATACAATGTGTCTGGGTACTTACCTATTATAGATTACTTGCACCAATAAATATAGCTTAATCAATTACGTACCCATAATTCCATTCTGCACAGACATATGGACCAATTCGAAGGAAAGCATAAAGCCCTTGTTTTTTAATTTCCTTAATGAATTTCACTAGATCGAGATTTCCAGTAAAATCATACTGTACAAAGAAAAATAACAAATAAGTAAATAAAGCCATTGAATGAATATTTTTTAAAAAAGTATATTAAAATGAACTATAAGCAGTAATGATAATTAATAAGAACCTGTCCTTGTACAGGCTCATGGGCGTTCCAGAAAACATAGGTCTCAATTACATTGAGTCCACCTTCCTTCGATTTCCTTATTAAATCTGGCCACATCTGTGACAAATGAAAAAAGGTGTTAGTTTCGATGTTCAAAGGAAAATAAAGATATATAGATCTATAACTCTAAACTTTTTACGATACGTAAACAAAATAAGTAGGACAAAACCTATCATATTTCATAATCAGTTCAAAAAAAGTATCATAGGGGAAGTATACACAAAATATATGAGTGTGCATATGTATAAACTATTCATTATAAAATTTCAACTCATATGACAGTTATATGTACATGGTCTAAAGTCTATAGTATTAGAAAGAATGAATTCTAACCGCAGGAGTACTACGAGGATAATGGATGGAACCAGAAATGAGAATTTTTCTTTCTCCATTAATGAGAAAAGCTCTTCCATCATGTGAGACAGTTATTGCTTTAGCTATCGCTATGAAAGCAGCACTTAACAGAATCAAACATACAATCACTTCTTTCTTTACCATTGTATTTTTGGGAAAAATCGAAGAACAAATGAGAAACAGTATAAACTAATGGGGAGAAAGATGTAAACAAGAAAGGAGGTGGGTAAAAACTGATACAAGTGAAGTCAAATAACAACTTTCTAAAAACACGCGAGAAAATCGCAACGGACAGATTTTCCAAATTATTTAATAAAAATAAATATGTTAAACAATAAAAGAATTGTTCATTTTCAACATATAAAACTCCACATTTTATATTGATATATGACATATCATTTTTAATTTAAAAGAAGGAATACAAAAACTATAGATTTAAACTCTAAATTTTTACTTATGTAAAGATAAATATGATAAAATAATATTTTTAATTATTTTTTATTAATTCGGTTATTCGGTTAACCAAATTATTTTTTTAAAAAACCGAACCGAAAACCGAACTATAAAACCGAATAAGAACCGAAAACTGAAATAACCGAACCGAAATAATCGAACTCAATTCGGTTTGGTTCAATTTTCAGTTTGATTTGCACACCCCTAAAGTCAGTGTTGAATTATTCTTCCAACACTCCCCATAATTCAAAACTGACTTTTATGCACTGTTTGGTTCAAAGGAGGGGAAGGGAGGGGAGGTTAAATGAAGTGAGGGGAGGGGAGGTTGAGTGAGGTATGAAATCTTGTTTGGTTAGATAGGAGGGGAGGGGAGGTTAAAGTTTTTGTTTGGTTCACAAGGGGAGGGGAGGAGAGGTTAATAAATATTGACAGATATGCCCCTACTACTTTATTTAGATTTATTACTAATATATTTAAAATATTACCATAAAAATTGTTATATTTATGTATACAAATAAATTAAATTGTCAACAATTGTATAATTTATTTCATTGTGATTCATAAGCTTAAAGTGGGTTTTTAAACTGTCAAGACTTCATCATCCTTTTACTCAAAATAAGCATCTTCTTCTGCGAAATTGACTCGTGCCTTCTTCTCATCTTTTCGCTTTTTCCAGCAAAAAGCTTCTTTGTGACCGGGCCTTTTACAATAATAGCATTAGAAAATTCTCTTTTCTTCATTTGAATTTCCGCTATACGGTCTCTTCCAAGGTTACCATGGCCAAAAACAATGGAATTTTCATTCATCTTCCCTTGAAAAGCGTTTTCTTCATTCTTCTCCTTAAATCGCATCAACCTTTCTTCATATGCTTGCAAATAACTCATTAGTTCATCAAATGAGTATTCTAATAAGCCATGGGCTTCTTCAATTGCTACAACTATGTAATCAAACTTTTCAGTTAAAGTTCTCAAAACTTTACCAACAACAAATTCATCAGACATAGTTTCTCCATAATACTTCATCTTAATAAAGAGAGGAAACTTTAGAGAGATGAATATGAACAGATTCACCCTTTTTATCTCCAATTTTTCGAATTCACGATGTAGAGTTTGTAACTTAACCGTACTTTTGAGGAACCTTGAAACACCTCCTTCAAGGTCTAACATAAAAATGAAAAGGGTCTTCATTTTTATGCTTCAAAATTCATACTTTTCTCCAGAAAAAATGGGTAAAAGAGGTTGTGTGGGTAAAAGAGGTTGTGAGGAGAAAGTACTTGTGTTCATGTTGAAATTCATTTTCACACTCGCACACATACAAACCACAAAAGTGCAAAAAATACAAATTTTGCACAATCACCAAAGAACAAATTAATATTTGCTCAACAAAAAAAACCAAAAAACCTCACACACTCGCCTAAAGGATCTTTCAACTTGAAGCTCTGATACCAATTTGTTGGGAAAAATCGAAGAACAAATGAGAAACAGGATAAACTAATGGAGAGAAAGAACTAAACAAGAAAGGAGCCATATAAAAATCGACACACTTTATTAATGACAAACGAGAATACTTATAGACTTTTACAAGTGAACTAGTCAAATAATAACTACATAAAAACATGATGAGAAAATCGCGGTGGACAGATTTTCCTAATTATTTAATGAAAATAAATATGTTAAACAATAAAACAATTGAATATTGAATTATTCTTCCAACACATTTCCACGCAAAGAGGGATATAGCTTTTACGTTACCTGGAAATGTTATAGTAGACTGGTGCCATATATTTAAATTGTATTTAAAATAATGATCCTGATTTTCTGATAATTACCGTTCTTTTTTATTTGATAAAGCTGATAATTACCGTTCTAGGACCCCTAAAATCTAAAATTTTTTCGTCTATTCTCTATTCAAATTTAAATTTATTTCTCAATAATTATCTTATTCTATTAAATATTTTAAAATTCCAAAAATATCTCCTCCCTTCCATCAGAACAAACACTTAAATTATAATATATTATTTTGGACCTTACTTAGGTCAAGTTTCTCCATCCCAGTTCTCCATTTCTCCAATTACCGGCTGTTAGATTGAATGAATGGTTGTTATAAAAGGACACGTGTCACTCCTATATTAAAAGAACTTGAGAACCTAAGGAACTTGATGTAAGTTTTTCCCTATTATTTTTGGAGTGAATAAATTATAATATTGTTTTTTGTATTTTATTTGTGTTTTAAACTTATCCCTGCCCCTTTATACTTATCCAGTGTTAAATCCATCCAATATTCACAGAAAGCAACCCCAAAAAATTATTATACAACCCTTGTGTTGGAAACATCTCTACTTAATTTCCCCATTAATTTATCTCCACTTAATTAAAAGTAAAACTAGGTCGTTATATGAAAAACAATACTACCTCTGCTCCTAAATATAGGACCTAATTGACTTTTTTTTAGAGAGATTAAGGTTGCGAAATAGGTTATTAAATGATGACATATTTGATATATTTTTAGATTATCCATTAGTTTATAAGTAAAATAAACTAGTTTAAGGGAAAAAATTAGGTAAATCAATTTATAATTAATTTATTTTTCTTTTTTAAGGACTTTCTAGAAAAAACCAATTAGGTCTTATATTTAGGTCCGGAGGGAGTATAATTCAGGGAATTTCTTGTGTGAACCCGGTACACCACGTTATTTGCAGACTGACCAATTACAAATAGACACATACGGTCGAACGCGTATTTTTAATTCGATTTGTAGGCACCTCAATGGGTGAGACAGCTGGCTTGAGAGATTTAATGTTTCTCCATACCCAATGTCAAGGATTGAACCCCAAACAATTGGTTAAGGGTGAATGAGTTCTTCCCACTCAACCAAACACCTCAGGTTAACATTTTTATTTACATTGTTAAATAAAAAAATTGAAAAAAAAGCTGAGATTTAAATTTTTCTATTGGTTAGCCCCTATTTTATGGTTGCCACGTAAAATTAAAAAATATGCATAAGTCTGCATGTGTCTATTTGTGATAGGTCAGACCACAAATGATGTGGTGCATTGGGTTCACGTAAGAATTTCTCTATAATTCAATAAATTTTCTGAAAATAGTGCTTTGTTTTGAAGATAAACTATTTATCCCACATTTTATTTTCAATAAACCGGCCTAATTTTAACTAAGTGGAGTTGAGTGGATAGGTGCTAGATCGCGAATTACTAAACTTAGACCACCATTATTATTTCTTGGACTTATTACTAAATAGCCATTCACTTTTTATACAGGAAGAGAAATTAGAATGGTAAACTAGTATTAGTAAGACCAGAATAATATTCCTTGAGTAGACTCCATAGTTATGTCAAAACTTGATCCACAATATAAAAATCCATGTCAGCATTAAGAGCTCTTTTGGCTAAAATGTTTGTTACAACAGTACTTGCCCGTGACAACAAAGTGAGGACAACGACCCTTTCACGAGCAACCAATTCCTTTACGTAGAATGAATAAGTAATAACAATGTTGAGTAGAATTGTCATGACTTATAAGATGAAAAACCTATGTTGCATCCGTTTCTAAAATAACATCATGTATGTTTCTATCCCATGTAAATTCAAACCTAATAACAAGAGCTTGAATCTCAGCGCTCATATTATCTCCCTCTTAATTTCTAAAAGAGAATCCACCATGATAGTTATCAAGATGATCACCTGATTCCTCCACAACCCAAACCTCCTACTGAGGAAAATGAACCATCAACATTAAGCTTAAGACTGCCTAGAGGTGGAGGAGACCATCGTGCCAAAGGGTCATAAAATAAGATTTCCATTAAAACAAGTTCTTTTCAGCCTCATGGTAGCTTGAGACAAATTGGCTAACAAGGAATTACACCTGAAAATCAGATTAATATTATTATCTAATTTATCTTTAAAGATCAAGGAATTTCTTCGCTTCCAAATAAGCCCCCAATTATCACCGCCAAAATCATGTGGACTAAGGATATTTTCATGAAGCCACTCTTTCAAATCTAGACTAAAGAATCTTTGATAGGCAGAAGATTTCATAATACTAAGCCACAAGTCTTTAAAATCACCATAATCTCCAAGTGAAGAAGAGATTCAAGAGAGGATTATAATCCTCTTGTGGTAATTACCACAAGCTTTACAAAAAGCACCAATCACAATAAGAATTGTATTGACTATTGACCATTAACCATTGAAGTAGACTAGTAACAAGTAACATGCCTCGATTGAGCGAGGATGGGAATGGAATACTATAAGTAAATCCAATAAGAATCCGGTGCCATATTAAAATAGTCTAAAATAACAGAACCTTAGGGCTTGTTTGGTTTGAGGGGAAGGGATGGAAGGGTCAGAGAGGGTGGGAAGGGAAGGGGAGGTGAGGTTTTAACAGCATCTTGTTTAGTTACACTAGAGAGGAAAGGAAGACAATGAGTTTTTAATGATCTTTGGTTTGAACTTTGATGTAGTCTTAATTGTTGGCTTCCCTCCAAAACCCCCCAATTTAGAGGGAGCCAAAATGAGGGGAGGGAAGGAGAGGGGAGGGAATATTTTGGGCTCCCTCCCCTCCCCTTATCTCAAACCAAACAGACCTTAATTTTGATCAGATAGTCAAAGAGCACTTCGCAAGCAGTATACTGCGTGGGTTCTAAGATTATTGATAAGAGCATTGTGGTTAGGAGTTGTAAGAGGGAGATGTGAAAGACATTACTATATATTTCAAGTTCATTAAAGAGAAAAGCTGAAAGAAATCATGAGACATTATTTAAAAATAATACAGATCGGTAGGCGACTGGAAATCAAACATACACCCAAATACAGGCTTGAAAAAATTTACAAGAGAAATCCCCGAGGCTGAGAGATGCAGGAACGTGTGTTCCTTTCCATCAGATATAGGAATGACCATTTTCTTTTTTCCTTTACTTTTCTGTTTTTTCTTTTGCTTAAACCTCTATAAATCTGATCTATAAAACTTAGGAGCCTGTCTTAAACGTAATTAGGTTAAAGGGATTGGTGCAGGATTACCAGCTGGACACCTCTGTCTCCGGGGTCGCCTTGGTGTCTTGCCCCAACCTGTGAGGCTTCTGTCCTCCAATCCAACTTCAATGTTATTAAGCTGATGAACCAATGGAGCACAAGTTTCATTGTTTGCCAAACGGGGTGGTGATGTCGGTGGCAGTTGGGGCGGAGGGGAAGATGAGGTAACTGTCAACCGCCGCCTCCCCCTGCCACAACCATTCCTTGAAGAGCTTCTCCGAGTCAAACCAGACCATGAATGACCTGTTGCTCTCATGAGACCCCCAAAAGTCTGAAGATCTTCTGTTACTTCATGTCTTGATAATGAGGTAAGGCCTGGAAGGATATCCCTTTGGAAATCCCTTCGCTGCCTCCCTCTCCTCGCAGGACCCCTTCGGGTCCGAGTAGGTAGCACAGTTGTTCCAGTTTCTTCCAATATGATGTTTTCTGGAACAAGAGGCTTAGGCATGTAATCTTCTTCTTTAGTCTCTGTTAGTTTCAATGTCATGGACTCAAAGAAATCTATTCCCTCCGAGGAGGATTCTTCATTATTCCTGCCATCATTTTCCACAGATGTCCTGTGGTTAGCTTTGACGTCATCTATACATGAGGAAATCACTTCCGCAAACCAGCTAAGTGGGTTAGACATTGAACTATTACTCCCTGAAGGACTGGCAATCACGTCAAAAACTTGATTGCAGGTATGAGATGATATTGCGACTATGGCCTTTGCTGCTTGCTTTACAAGTTCATCCTGTGGCTGTTCAACTTTTTCTTGCATGTGTTGTGTTGGTAATAGAGAAGAATCTAGCAGAATTTCTCCACAGATGACATCCTCCTCCGTTTCAGGGACAGCAGGGGCTTCCAGATCTATTTCTGGCACCATCCGTACATTTTTACTCGGAATAGTTGTCAAAGATGCTTCTTCCTCACTCATACTTAAGTTCAGATCAATCAGATTTCTACAGTTGGATTCAGCTCCAGCAGATTCTTTCCTACTAGCACTGGTCCCACTTTCATCATCCTCATTGTCCAAATTAATAACATCACAAGGCAAGTTAATATCAAGGACCCACTTTTTCCTATCATTTTCCACAGCTTTAATGTCAGAGGTATTAGGAATTGGCACAGGGAGGGAAGTAGATGTAGAAGATTCCTTTTTAGGAGAAATATGTGGCCTGTCAAATATGGGAACACCAAGAATTTTCTTATTGCAAGTTCTGTCACTAATATCTGTCCTTCTAGGCTCCACACCACTGGAATGCAAAAAAGGTGTTACATTGTGCAATAAGTTTCCATTAAGACCTATCCCAATTTCATCCTTGTTAGACAGTGAAGCAAGTTGCGTGAAACTCAGCTCTCTACCAGTTAAACCCCTACCATCATTTTGCACCTCATTCTTACAAACTGACTTGGTTCTGAGCCAAGGCAATACTGGGAGATTTTCCTCACGCTTAGGTTCTCCACCCATGACAGCAAGACCTGACTGAGATAATTGGTTGTTAGACGAATCACTTGAAAGCAACACATTCAAGTTTATATCTCTTCCAGACCTCATCTCATTGATATTCAAACCATTGAAGTATTTAGCAGAACCACTGTTAAAGAGTTCAGGAGCTCCCTTACTGTTATTACGGTTGACATAGTCAAAACTAGCTGAAGAGACATTGACAGATGGTTCTTTGGACCCCGATGAAGATCTAGGATAAAATCCATTCTGCACACGAGCCTCACATTGAAACCCAGGGCAATACTTGGAGTCAACATTGAGTGGCCAACTATCTGTCAAAATATCATTGGCCTGGCTTGACTGAGAACTCTTACTCAAAGCACCAGATGCATTTAGAAATGGGGGCTTCTGAACGGACAAAACCTTTGGGCTTGAGCTACTATTAGACATTTCCCAAGAAGAAGCTGAATGAGACCAAGACTTGACCATATTAGAAGAAGCAACAGCAAATAGACTAGATCTATGTGAAGATATAGAAGACTCCATATGCTTATTAGTGGGTATTTCATGTATTTTTTCACTGGCTTCTAGATCATAAACTATCTTATCCCTCCATATGTTAACCTTTCCTCGACCAGTTAGATAATCAGAATGAGGTTCTTGGGCTTGGCTGAGTGCAACTTGTGTTGTATGGGAAGACAAAGGTGACTTCTCCTGTTTGAGAACTTGAGGAATTGATTTGAGGTTGCAATTAGCTTGCCCTGCAGACATAGCAAAATCAAAAATCGGGGAACAATATACTCAGCTGCCAAATACCAAAAGTGACAGGGGTGACCCCAATTGCTAGTTTTACAATTGCTAGTTTGCATCCAAGAATTTAATATGGTGCCATCTACACTTTTTACATATTACCATTGTTATTTTTTCACCTTTGTCGAAAACAATATCCCTGCTATAGAAGCATTAGTCTTTCTGGCCCTTTATCAACTTTCTTCAACGGATCAAGTAAAAATAACTTGAAACTATTAATGTTTCATTGAATTATTATTTTGCATATCCAGCTACAGAACTCAGTATAACTTTATCAGGTAGTAGGTATTTGCATTGGATAGTTAACATTTCAAGGCAAGAAATAAAGTAATCTAACCTGCTTCTTGAAGCACTGATGGAATCCACAACTTTCCACTCCCATCGTTCTCCATATATCTGTTGGTACGAGGCCGAAAGTCAGTTGGATAATGTCTGCTGAGTAGTTCTTCTCTGGACAGATCAAAACGGCATGACTTCTCTTTGGAAGAGAAATCAGAAGATTCAGCTGCCACTTGACACAGATTATGGCTCAGAGGCTGATATTCCGAAGCATTTTCTTCCACCTGAACAGGTTCATTTAAGTCAGCTAAACCGTTTCTAGTCCTAAGAGTCTGTTCACATTTTGAAGTGTCTTCTAGGCTACCAGTTGTGCCACAAGGAAGCTTCATATCATCCTCACGTTTAAGTTTACAATCTTTATCCATATGATTTACAGTTGTGTCGCTAATCTTCTCATCACTGAACTTTTCACTTTCGTCACTATCAATGTACTCATCAGCCGGAAGATGAAGGTCAAACATTTTTCTCCTCACTTTAGAGGGCCTGCACTCCAGCACCTCAACATCTTTTGAACTACTCCCATTTGGGGAGGGAAACAGACCAGCTTGCTTACTGTTTCCTTTGACAGAACTCAAAGGAGAATGAAAGACCTCAGCACCTGAAACAGACGGTCTAGCGCCAACAGAAGTTACCATAGGAAAGTCAGGGACATGCCATTTTTGGCCATCTTCAGTTGTAATTTGTGATACCAAGGGACCTGTTGAAAATGATGACTCAACAGGTATCTTATTTCTTTGCAATTCTTTCCTCTTCATTTCTTCCATCAAATCCCTTTGTTTTCTGTATAGACGATGAAGTGCACTGACCTGTTTGATTGGAATTAATGTAATTATTTCAAGATGTCCACCAATAATACAAAATACAGAAAATTTCATATGAATGATACATTCAGTTCATCCAGTTTTGGGGGGGGGGGGGGGGTGGGGAATTCACATTCAAGTTCCTAAAATGAGAAAAGTGAATCTTGCAACAGAATGGAGTTCATGGTCTAATAGGTAAATTATAAGACGATCAGGTCTGAAGGAGAATGACAAGTTCAAAATAATACAATTCACATTCACAATATAACAAAAGCCCATCCCTTTTTTCATTTCAATAAGTTTACTCATAAACCATGTCAAGCAAACCACTTAAGTGACATGCCAAGATGGAGTAGTTTCCAGAACTTTTTACCTGACTCCTAAATTCAGCCTCATGCTCAAGCATAGTCTGCTTCACGACATCTTTATCATATGTTAAACATGCATCAGCAGTAGCACTTGTAAGATAACTATTATAAAATTGCCCATTAGACAGTGTTTTATCCCCATAAAATAGGGGCCAACCACAACTGCTAGATTCCTCATTCAGATCCCTCATAGAGTAATATCCAGGCAGATTGTGCACTTTGGTTCCCATTCCTGAGATAACAATTACAAGATTAATTTTTCACAAGTGTGAACACATTTTGATTCCTGATAACATCACACATAAGTTTTTTAATTTTTTGGCAAGCACTAAATGATACATGGTTCCCCATCTAAAACCAATAGCATCTCGATTTATGCAGTAAATTCTGACTCGCAAAGAAAGTAGAAAGTATTTACTTTAAGCACATTTGCACCAGATTAAATACCTCTGAACAAAGTCAAGTAATTGAGAGACATGACATGTAACTTCTAAGAACAGACCATTACAAATCCAGGACACCTCAGTTTTTCTCAAATGCTCCTGTTGTTCCTAAATATAAGATCACTTTAGCAAATTTGGAAAGATTAAGGAAGACATTCTAATGAGTTAGGATTATATGAAATTTTCAAAATACCCCTCACCTAAGTTTTAAAAGTATCACCTTCTTCAAACCACTATTTTTTGGGGGTGAAGAGAATATATGGGTAATTTGGGGAAAACTTGAGTCAAATTAGAAAGTGATCTTATATTTAGGAACAAACTCTCCTCCCTAAAGTGATCTTATATTTAGGAACGGAGGGAGTATAAGACTATTTTACCTCATCTGATTAAATTAAGGATGCTAGTTAAGTTAGTTATTATCAGATGATATTACCAATTCACCCTTATCATATACAAACTCTCTTGTTTGTTTATTATTGATAAGCATTATCATGGTTAATTTGGGAAAAAATTGGAAACTATTAGAAAGTGGATTTATATTTAGGAACAAATTGAAATCAGAAAAGTTGAATTATATTTAGGAACGGAGGGAGTAGCAACTAACACTGCCTGAAAAGTTGAGTAAACTATCAACGTACAAAAGTAAAAGCACGTAAAAAATTACTTAAAATTATCTTGTTTCAAGTCAATTATATAAATTGACAAAATGAGATTTTTACACTTTCACTCAGGTTTTTAAAGCTGCATCCAGCATGAGTAATGATCATATTTCCCATTTAAAATGCTTCTCCAACTCCATTTTACAATAGAAACTGTTGCACAAGCAAAATCATGAAAACTATAGAGCTAAGATAAATTATTAGAGCAATGAGATCATAATCAATAAGAAAAAATGGGAACAATTATTATAGATATACAACAGACAAAAGATACCACAATCAAATTTCAGCCCAGTCAACACATATTACGTGGCACATAGTTTAGAGATACAACATTAATAATTTGCCAAGTTCATGTTTAAAATTCCCTTCCTTTCAACACTCAGCAACATTTTTTACCATGAATGCATATAGAAGCACTAAAACAGTTTCGATAATGGAATGACATGCAGATGATATTCAACAGGAATTCATGAATCTGAATCAGAGATATCAGATATGTATATATATACACATATATATAAACTATCAGATGCTAAGTTTAGCCAATGGTTCGTCCTAATTATGAAGCATTTAAAAGTTTTGATTGCAATTAAAAGCATCAAATGAAATGCTGAACCATATACAGCTGAAGGCATAAGCAAAAAACTTCTAAAACACCGAACCATTGAGACAAGGAAGTGGCAGAGTGAAAATTTGTGCATGGCAACCCATCATGCTAGATAAAATGCCTCCATCAATTAAGTTAAATTATAACTTTCATACAACAAAACAACATCAACTGAGTTACCAGCATAAATTCATAATTCACAAGTACAATGTACAATAGTTTATGCAGTTTTCTATCAAACCTTCAGCTCTAAGAACTTGCTAAAGATTCAGCAAAATTATTTAAGCTTATATGAGGCTAGCAAATCATGCAAAGCAGCCTTAAGGCATGGGAAACAGTCTTCAAGCAAAATCTAACTAACCCTAAGAAATGCTTTCAACATAATCCTTTTTTTTTTGTAATAGAGAATCTAGACAAGAATATCGGCATCCATATCTAATAATTTTATTGCCAATTACCAATAGATCTCAAGAAAATCAAGCATTACTTGTATGCCCAGCGATCTCCTCTATGGTGATTAAAAGTAACCACCACCACAAAATCAAATTCAAATTGTTGCACGATAAAAAAGATGAATTCACAGCTTTTCAATAAACCCTTAAAGTAAGCAGCAGACTTCCTCCATACAACTGATTGTTCACAAAGTATACAACTCTCCAAAATGGAAGCAACTTTCAAATGTAGTAATCCTACTCTAAATTCACCTATTAATAACTGAGCATAAGAAATTTCCAATCAGACATGAAAAGATCATCACCACAATCAATGATGCCAGTACTAATTAAAAACTATGCACCATAAACATACCCTAACAACAGTCAATTACAAGGTCAAAAAAACAATTGACCAGGGAAAGTAACAACGAATTCTTCCTTTTCTTTCTATTTACACATGTAAGTCCTATACATAAATGCAGAAATGATTAAAATTAAAAAAAGAAAAGTATTTACACTGAAATGATTGACAAAATTGAATGAAACAGATCCAATACAACAATCAAATAAAGCAAAACAACAGCAGATACTAACAAAAATCAAACCAAACAATTTCCAAAAGCTAAGTAAGACAACAGTTTACAGTTCAGCTAAGAAGCTAAGTGAAATCAGTGAAATTAACCCCTAACTAGGTACAATAAAACAACTAAAACCAAATTTAGCAAAAAAAAAAAAAATCAAACTACAATTAAATTAAACAGAGAATTTAATTAAGTAAAATAATTACCTCAAACACACATCCTCATTAACGAGTCTGCAACTCGCACTTTTCGGGAAAAAATAAAAAAAATAGAGCGATAATTATGGAGATGAAAAGGAATAAAGAAGTGGTTGATGGATTGGGAAGTCCATTGAATTAAATAAATGAAGGTTTGATCCTAAGAGGATCGAAGAATGGAAGGAGATTTTCGATCTACTGGGCCACTCTGAATGACAAAGAAAGAGGAAGCGAATGAATGAATTGAATTAAATGATTTTACTATTTTGTGGAAAGCGAGAGAGAAAGTATAAATAATAAAGAGAGAGAGAGATAAATGTTCACTCAAACAAACGAAGGACCTTCTAAGAACAGGGACATGAAATTTGTCAACATCCGGTCTCTTTTTATTCTTTATTTCCTCTCTCTCTCTTCTCTCTCTATATATCTATCTATATATGGATATATTTCTCATCCCAATTTTATAAATACGATTTTAGATTTTTCTTTCTTTCCGGAGAAAATGGGCATTTCTAGATTCTCTCCTTACTTTTAGCCCTTTAGGCGCAAATATCAAGCATACTTTTTAATTCTTAAATGTAACATGAAATTTTGGTAAAATCACACATAAAATATTCTGAATAGTGTTGGTAAAATCACACATAAAATATTCTGAAGTTGAGTATGTAAAATGACAATGAAAGAATGAGCGTTGCGTTGCCCATCTAGTCGCGAGTTTGATCTGAATAGTGACACTTAGTTGTGCCTCCATCGCGGCGCTTGGGGAGACATTCACAGTACACATTGCCTACCGTAAAAAAATATCTCAGTTCAAGCCATAGCGCTAAGCTGGTTGAGCCAGACGGTCATATGTTAGTTTCTCTGCCCTTGGATTGTGGGTGAGCTCAACCTCTATCCTAAAATTTTGTTATAAAAAAAGATTTCAAATTTATATAAGGATAAGTCAGGTCCTATCTAAATTGAGATTATGAAATGTTACACCCTTATTAAAATATCCTCCTGCTCAAAACTCACGTCCAATTAACAATAATTTTATAAGTATTGACAAATTCATGATACGCATTAACAACTTTATCATAACTATTAATAAACTCTGAATAGTGTTATACAATTTTCACATTTTGTCGGTTGATAAGTTCCAAGCGGTTAATGACTCTCTCATTCTAATTAACATTAAATTTGAATAGCTATTTACAAGTTTCGAATTTATGGATTTTAAATCAGTTAATGACTATGATGTACTCGCTCCGGTCCTTAATATAAGAGCTAGCCGTCAGAAAAACGCTTCTTAGGAAAACATGTGAATGTTAGTTGGGTGTCTGGAGTTAATGCTTCTTTTCCAATATTGCCCACATTTATTATGATACTTTTAAGAGAGAGAAATACATAGACATTAATAAATATGAAAGAGGGTTAGGGGCATAGTAGGAAAAAACGCATTAAATGAGGAGAGAATATTGGATGAGCTTTTATATTAGGGACCAAAATCATTCAAATTTTGGGCTCTTATATTAGGGACCGGAGGGAGTAGTTGTTAAGGCGTATCATAGATTTGTTAACACCTATTAAAATGTTGTTAATTGGAAGTGGGTTTTGAGGAGAAAGACATTTGAGTTATTGTGTAACATTTCATAATATCAATTCAGGGCCTAAGATTTGACTTGTTGTTTTGCAAATTTGAATTCTTTCATTTTCTTTTTGCATATTCAAAATATCTAATATTTTTCCTACAATTTTTCATTAGGAAATTTATTTAATAATTATATAATCAAAATTAACTTCTAATAGTATCATCAAATACTACTACATTAGCCATGAATATATTTGTCTCAACATAATTTTATTTTTTTAATATAAAAAATAATATATTTTTTCCACTTAAGTTACTCCAAACATTACCAATTTCAAAGGATATTTAAGTAATTAACAAAAACGCGGCAGTTCAAAAGAAATCAAAATAATTAATGCTAGACCAAATGTTATATATATACACTTATATTTTTCTAATTTCTAATATAAAAAATTATAAAAATAATACTCCCTCCGGTCCTAAATATAAGACCTAATTGACTTTTTCTAGAAAATCCTTAAAAAAGCAAAATAACTTAATTATAAATTGATTTACCTAATTTTTTCCCTTTAACTAGTTTATTTTACCTATAAATTAATGGATAATCTAAAAACATATCAAATATGTCATTATTTAATAACCTATTTCGCAACCTTAATCTCTCAAAAAAAAAGTCAATTAGGTCCTATATTTAGGACCGGAGGTAGTATTTTTTAATATTGCATTTATAAGAGTTACTCCTAACTGGACTCTCAATCTGTCATTACTCAAATTTGATTTAAATAGCTTGCCAACTAAAAAATCATTTCACACAATTTGAAATAGAAGACATTGTAAGTTGATTCGCAAGAACCAAATAATGCTAATTAAATTATTAAATAACGTGACATTAAAAAATATATTTATTATTCTCATCTCTCTCCATATTAATTAATTAAGTATATTGTTTATTGTGGTTAATTAATTAATATGTTCTACATTGTTAGTCAGATGTTAGTTTTTCTTGCCAAGTCTTAGAGATAATAATAATTTGATATTTTCATTATCATTATTATTATTATAATTAATATGTGTGTGTGGGTGTATGAAAAAAAATTGTTACTCCATGCAACTATTAAATACATTAAAAACAATTAGGAAGAGATTTTAGAAAATGTGTACTAAGAGTATGATATAAGATAGAATGAAAAAATTCTGGAAGGTGCATATGGGTTGCTTCAACAGCAGGCACAACAAACTTGACAAATCTACATCTTAACAAGATAAAGTTGTTAAGACTCTAATTAATTAATAATCGTCATTTAAATTAAATCATTTAATTATTACTTAATCAAATTGTTTATTGGGGAAGGAGCATTAAGGTAGTTGGAGCGTTCCATTGGGTGATACAGCAGCAGAAAGGAAGTGGGGCCCAGGAGGGTTAGCAAATGAAAATGACCTCAAGGGTACATGAGAATTACGGAAATGGCACTGTGGATTTCTTTTGGTCGTTTGTTTGTGACTGGCGTAGTGGGTACTTTGAGAGCTGAGTGTGATTGGAGGATTATGGGGAGGATCCTCTGTGCCCATTCTATTCTGCCAGTACTTTACTACTGTACCTCTTTATTACTTTTATGCTATAAAAGCGAAAGGACACGCATGATTTTAATCCTACCACGTGGCTCATCCTTATTGGTTATTCTGCCTGTTACCTCAAATTTCAGTTTTCATAATTAATTAGTGTACAACCCCACACGATAAAAATAATCTTGGTCTGGCCTAGCTTGGTTATACGCCATGAGTTTGATTTGTAACCTATTAGAGACCATTTTTTAGGGTTGAGTCGATATGTGACCTGGACTATTTTGACTATTAACCTATTAAGAGACGTGATAAATGATACAGATTATAATAAAAAGTTTAGAGTGGTAAGTGATGATGACATCATTTGAATGAATGTTTAAAAGAATAGGAGACAATAGAAACTCTAGAATAAAGAACTATATAATTGTAATTTTATATTAAGAATTATTAATAAATAAAATTAATATTAATATGGTAATATAATTCTTATTTAAATACATATTACTCCCTCCGTTGCTAAATATAAGATCACTTTGGGATGTGGATTAGTTTCTAAATATAAGATCACTTTCTATTTTCTATCAATTTTTCCCAAATTACGGTACTATATTCTTTTACTATTTTACATATAGACTTTTAGGCATCTACTCTGCCGTCTCCATCATCTACTCTATCGGCCTCCTCCATGACTACTAGCTCATCACTACTTGAACCCTCATAATCACCAGCCTTCCAAAATTGCTTACTTACAATTCTGCACTTTAGAATCCAACTCTCCTCCATTTGCTTGAGTTTATCAGAAGGAGGCGGAACCATTAAAACTTAAATGGAGCATATGGACAAAAATATACATAAGCATATTCGTTGTCGTTGTTTTAGTTTCTAACCACAGAAAATCCAACGGAAGCAGGCGTTAATGGAGGCAGGTGGAATCGGCGATTTCCCAGGGGAAATCGGAGATGACTGTGGAGATTTTGAATCGGCTAGACAAATTGATGATTCCTAAATGAAATTCAAAGCAGAGATTGATGGAGTTATGATCTACAAGTTGAAATCGAAACTGAACGGTGTATCAATTTCCCTCCATCCACAATCTTTTGGCTCGTCAAAACACAAGAAATTGGGAGTGGATTTTTTTTGTTTGAGTTTTATATTTTAAATATGAGGGTAGTTTGGGAAGATCATGTAGTTTTAATATTTTCCTTAATCTCTCCAAATTAGACAAAGTGATCTTATATTTAGAAACGGAGGGAGTACTCAACTTCTTAATAGGCCGCAAACTGATAGGTTAATAGGGTTTTTTCAAACGTGAGACGAATCTATTAAGCAAAACAATCCAAAAGAAGAAGTTTGGGTCTGGGCCTAACCTAGAAACAAAGAGGTCAATCCAAGGCATTAATAGTCCAAGTTATCAAAGAAATCTCAAACCAAATACATTTGTCATCGGCCCCTGGGCTATTCTCCTACTCACAGCTAATGCATAGGGTACCTATAAGCATGAAACCAGACATATTGGTTTCAAAAAGTTATTTTATGAATTTGAAATACGTATAAATGACAAATGTATTTGGTTTAAGATTTCTTTTTGTTAATCACTATCCTGTTTAATTTGGACTTGAGGGGTAAAACATAAAAGTAATAATGCCATGGTTAGAATAGCTAGGATGTTTAAAACATTAAGGTGATTTGATGATATAATAGTCAAATAAAAAAATGTGTGTGCATTCATAATTTTTAATTTTCAAATAGATAATTTCAATTTATGTTCATAGGAGTTAAAATTTTTTCCATTAGAAGGAAAATGTTTAGTTGGAAAAGGTAATGGTAACAATTAGATGTAAATAAATATAAAAAGTTTCATTCTTCATTATTCACAATATAATATCATGTTACACGTATTTTATCTGTTATAATCATGATTATCCTATGTTAAACAATGTATTAACGCATGAATCTATATTAGTCAGTTACCAATATATAGTTGCCGAATTATCAAGCGGTGACAAAAAACTATTCAATATTGAAATTGGGAATGTTATTTGGAATTTAAAATTTAAATTTTGATTTAATTATAAAATAAATTCAATTGGGAGTCTCAATACCAATTGTTAAGACAATTAATTAAAAATTAATCCTTCAACTTCTTCCACATGATAATGTGTGGAAATAAATATGTATTGTACATAAACCATAATGGTATAGTAATTTTAGCAAATCTATGTTAAAATATTTTACAACATGTTAAATATAAATAATAGATGAAATAAAATGTTTAACCTTTTTGGTTTCTATCCTATTAGAGTGAGAGTATGTGAAGTACCGTGATATTGTCTGCAATAATGCAACTCTTTATATTAACTTCAATTATAAACAAATTTTAGGAAAGAGGTTAGGGTCACCCACAACCTAAATGCATGGTTCCTAACTCACCCACAACCTAGATATATAGTTGATTAGGTTACATACGTAGAAATATCAAGTAAATCCAAGGAGGTGTTGAGGCGATAATTTGTCGACACAAAGGAGTGTATATCATCCACAGTGATGGTATGGGAGTTTGTCAACATCCGATGAATGTCTTGACGAGGTACAGTAGCGTCAGCTTAATTAAGGTGAGTGCAAACCAAGCGTGGTTGGTGTAGTGGTTACCTCACTTCACCGCTTAACCAGAGGTCTCGAGTTCGAGCTCTGGGAATGCAGCCTGCCCCTTGGCCAGCACTTTACCCTTAAGTGGAGGCCCCGGTGCGGATCTGGATTAGTCTGAGCCCGTTGAGTTCCCCGTGACATTGGGGCTGGCCCAGGACACCAGATTAAAAACTCAAAAAAAAAAAAAAATTAAGGTGAGTGCAACAATATAGCCTTAGCTTGGGTTACCCAAATACAAGACTAGGGTGTGACTATTATATATGATGATGTCCACTAATAAGAATCCAAGCAAGTGCGTAAGCATTGCAGTAGAAAAGCCTTCATATTCTTTGATTTCCTTTGCCATGAGAAGCAGTGTGAATGTTGATATCCCATAAAAATATAGCCATCAACAAAAAGTGGAGTTAAGCAAAGGCTGAACAAAAACAACGATCTATTAATTAAGCATGTAATACAATTAACCCATATATAAATAGGAAAGAGATTCATATATTCATGAACGAAACAGTGGATTAAAAATAAGCATCTCAACCCACTTAGAAATGTTTCTTTGACAAAAACAAATCAAATAACAAAACAAATTATGGTATATGGATAAAATGATTGACCTTCATCTCTTCCAATCAATCCCATATGTAAGGCTTCCAACCCCATACACTACAAGAAAATAGTAGGCTGTAGTAACGCAAGAAAGGATGTCGCGCTCATGGGCAACAAGAGGCATGTGTTGCGATTTTCTGTTGCGCCATATAAACGTGCGAGACAGAGTAAAATGTCGTAGTTTGAAAAAATGTGATATTTTGATTTAATAAAAATAGACATTGTTAATTTTTTTAGAAAAAATCTCGCACTTTACGTCACATCAACTTGTATGAAATTATTATTTTTTGAGACACATATATTATTGGTTATAATGGAGAAAGAGTAGAGAGTTATTGAATGAGAAAGAGTAGAGAGTTATTGAATGAGAAAGAAACAAATATTAGATATTAGATGATGGAATGAAATATTTCATTGTACAAGAACTAACAACTAACAACTTGAGACACAAATTTGTTTATCTTCCATTTCAGTCACATCAATTTATTAGAATTATCTATTCATTGTACAAGAACTAACAACTTGTACCCAAATTCTTCACACTTTTTTGTTACTAATTATATACATTTTTCACCTCGAACTACCCATGCAATGAGATCACAACAACAGCGTTAAGCATAATCTGATTATTGGTTTTCTTGCCAACATTTGCTCTTTCAACAGTGTCAAGCATACCAATTTTTTTTTTTAAAAAAATTAAAATGGTTCATTGATCTTTAAAAAACTGTGTACCTAATTTTCCACATACTTCCCAAATAATCACATATTTCCTTTTATTTTCCATTGATAATCTACATGTGTTTATTCATTTCCATACAAAAAATTTATAAAAACTTTTCATATCCAAAATAAAAAAACTATTTATAACTACTTTAAAATATCAAAAAAGTAGCTATTTTATTACACATTATCAATCAATTGTATGTAGCAGTTTCACGTGTCAAGCGGAAGGAGGGTTTCAAAATTACTCATCATCAATTATATGTAGCAGTGAACGTGTCAAGAGGAAAGAGGGTTTGAAAATTTTGATATTGGATGCTAATGACAAATCAACCAACAAAACTTCTAATATGGTGTACAAAGAAGTATTTTATAATTTTTAAAATACTATATTAGAATAATTTATTCATTATACAAGTCATATTTTATTATTTATATGTGAAGTCCATTGATCCCGCACATAACGCGGGTCCTGTACTAGTTATTATAAAGTATTGGCAAAAAAAGATATTACAAAGCGTACACCTGGTAGGAAAAATAAATAGTGGGGATAGGAATTATAATGTTTAAACAAATAAACTAAATAACCTGAAAAAAATTGACAATTAATTATATGGGAAGGAGGAAGACTAAGAAATGAAAGTGGAGAAGGAGGAGGAAAAATGAAAGTGAAGAAGGAGAAGGAAGAGTGGAAATGGTGAAGGAGGAAAATTTATGGGAAAGAACGGGTTGACGTGAGTGGTAAGTACTCTCGTCCTCAAGTAAATGGTTAGGTTTGATCCCTAACTCTTTTTTTTTGGTTTTCCAAGGGTGTCCCCACACGCGTGTTAAGTGAGACCAATCTATAGCTGTTCGGAAGTCCCATATAGGGGTAGACAGTGTTAGAATCTTAAGTTTTGATGAAGACTAAAATATAAAGGATTAGACCAAGTGCCTAGGAAGCAATAGTATACTTAGGATCCCAAGTAAGAGTGCTTCCGGATGAAGATTTACTTCCGGTTAGATTAGGACTTGCGCATGCGGATGAATGCTTTCATCCCCCAGCGTCAGCAAGTAAATAACTAGGGATTTAACTTGGTCCATGAACTTTAGGTGCACAAACCCTAAGACTAAGCTATGGTTCAATCGGAAGCGAAGTTGCTTCCTGTTAGAATTAGACTGGCGCAGAGCGACAGAATAGATATTACACCAAGCGTCAGTAAGTCTACTTCCCCAAGTGAAAGCGCTTCCTGTTAGACTTAGACTGGCGCAGAGCAATAGAATAGTTATTACCCCAAGCGTCAGTAAGTCTACTTCGCCAAGTGAAAGCACTTCCTATTAGATTTAGACTGGCGCAGGTTGATAGACTAGATATAACCCCGAGCGTCAGCAGAAATGCAACATCAAGTGAAGTTGCTTCCTATTAGATCTTGACTGGCGCAGACTGATAGAATAGATTTCACCCTAAGCGTCAGTGAATTCACCACGTCAAGTAAAAGTGCTTCCGATAGCTCAGTGACTAGCGCTGAGTAGTGGAATGAAATAGACTAAGCGAGAGCAAGTCATGGTGAACTAAATCCCTCATCAAGTGAATTTACTTCCGGATGTAGAAGTGCTTCCGGATACACCTTAGACTTAGGATCACCCACTGCATGAGACTATATGATTATATTGCTAAACTAACGTTCAAGTGCAGCACACTCAGTAAGGTTGCTTCCGGATGAGAAGTTGCTTCCGCAAGCAATCAGAATGTCTGAACGTTCAAAGAGATGCAGTGTCAGAATGCTTTTGTCAGAGCAGAGGTGTCAGGACTACTTTTCAGAGATAAAGCAAGTCAACCCTGCTATGCATTAATGAAGCATTAAATGGGCGAACGGTAACAAGGGAAAAACGGACATATTCAAACGGCTAGCCCACCTACCAAGAGTTCAAAATGCTTGAAGACTATATAAGGAAGCTCAACTTCATTTATGAAGGAGTTAATGATCTTCAAATATTCTTGAGCGAGAAAATCCTTATTCATTCAAGCTGCCCAGAAAAATGAAGAGCATTTAACACTTGGAGTGATTTTTCACCTACCTATTCTGTACTCACAGTAGTTAAGTCTCTTTCTGTTAAAAGAGCATTTATTGAACTTAAGTGTGTAACATCATTTGTTCTGTAAGAGAACTTAGTCAGAAAAGCCTTCAAGTGTAAACTTCAAACCCTTGCTTGGTGTGAGGGGGAGACAGTTAGATAGGTTACAAGTGAGCCAGTGTAAAACTTGTTGTAAGGTTGCAAGTGAGCCCGTAAAACTTGCGGTTGTAAGGTTTCAGGTGAACCCGATTTAAAACCTGAGTTATAGTGAAACTCTCGGCCTGGGTGGTTGAGGACTGGACGTAGGTCAGGTAGACCGAACCAGTATAAATCTTGTGTCATTTACTTTAAGTATTTATTTTTGAAGCACAATTCACCCCCCCCTCTTGTGCATCCATTACGTTCATTTGGTATCAGAGCAGGTCTTTCTCACTCGATTCCAACGAATCCGGAAAGCAAAGATCTAAGTAATGGATACGGAGTATGGTCTGCCAGATGTTGCTGTACAACCCAACAAGCCCCCAGGTTTCGATGGGCACAACTATACATTCTGGAAGTTCAGAATGGAAACCTATATCAAGTCAAGCGATATCAGACTATGGGACGTGATCGAACATGGGGATCAAACTCCCTTAGATGAGGAAGGATTTGCTAAGGCAAAAGCCAGATATACTGCTGAGGACTATGCTCTAGTCCAACTCAACCATAGAGCTATGCACTACATCCAGTGTGCTCTCAGTTACAAAGAGTTTCACAGGATCAGCCACCACAAAAATGCAAAGGATATGTGGGAGGCTCTTGAGGCTGCACACTCCGGAACCAGGGGAGTTAAAGCAAGACGTGTTGAGATGCTGGTGGAAGAATTCCACAAATTCGCCATGCTAAGCCCCACCGAGCCTATCAGAGATCTAGAGCTCAGATTCACCCATCTCATCAATAATCTAGCCTCGCTTGGTAAGGATATCCCTGAAAGAGAGCAGGTGAGCAAGATTCTGAAAATCTTGAAGGGTGACTGGATCACCAAAGTCACTATTCTGCAATAAGTGCAAGGAGAATCAACCAGCTCCGTCACCGCTCTTTTTGGCTCACTTGCTGAATATGAGCCAACCTTGCTGGCTATGAGAGCTCCTCAAACCTCATCCAAGAGTAAGAACCTTGCTCTCGTTGCTCCCAGCAAAGAGATCAAGGACAATGATGAGGATGACGACGATGAGATGGACGATGAGGAGATGGCCCTGATGGTGAGGAAGTTCAGGAAATTCCTCAGGAAGAAGGAAGGCTATCAGAAAGGTGACACCAGCCAGAAGAGGGGATACAAGAAAGAGAAGGTCCCTGTGTGCTTTGAATGCAATAAGCCTGGTCACTTCAAGGCTGAGTGTCCCAGCCTGCAGAGGTCCAAAGGCAAGGATAAAAGAAAGGCACTCGTTTCCTCCATTTGGGTAAACAGCTCAGACGAGGAAGCAAGTGATGATGAAGAAGTTGCCAACCTCTGCCTGGTAGCTAGAGAAGAGGATGAGGAAGCATCTTCAGATCTTGACCTCACCAATGAAGAACATGAGGTAACTCTTCCTGAACTACAAGAGGCTTACAATGAGATTCATGAAGAATTCTCTAAACTATGTAAAGCCTATAAATTCTTGAAAACCAAAAAGGAGTCACTTGAGTCCAAGGTGGACTCACTCAGTGAGGAACTAGCGGAAGCTAGAAGATCTCCAATGGTGGATGGACAGGGTTCTCCTCAAGCAGAACCCAACATCCCAACACCTGAGAGCTGTCCAAATTGCAGCAAAATCTCAGAAGAAAATAATAAGCTGCAAAATGCCCTGCAGAAATTCACCAATGGTTCAGAAATGCTGAATATACTTTTAATGAACCAAAGGGCATATAGGGATAGGACTGGCTTGGGATATACCCCCAGGAAGAAAACGTGGGAAGAACCAAAAGTAAAGCCTTACTTAAAGTTCTTCCATAAAGCCACCAGTCATAGCTCCTCACCTTTCAGCTTCTGTAATTACTGCAACAGGAAAGGACACTCGATGTCCACCTGTAATGCTAAAAAGCATGGAGCTAACAGCTCATACAAGTGGGTCCCTAAAGGAACCAGGGCTACAAAGGATCCTCCACCTGCAAAGGAAATCAAGAGAGGACAAGGATCCCAAGCCTGGAATCATCCCACTGGGAGAACCCAAGAGTCTAGAGCCAACACTAGGCCAAAGGCTCCAAATGTGTATAGGCACAAGGATAAGCCCAAAGCTAGGCCAAGGGTCCTAGACACTAACGACAAAGGACCCAAGAGAGGTTGGGTACCTAAAATTGCTTGATTGTTTCAGGTGTGTCTCAAGGCATCCAAGAACAAAAATTGGTACATCGATAGCGGATGCTCGAGACATATGACTGGAGACAGAGACAAGTTCAAGTCTCTGGTGATCAAAGATGGAGCCACAGTGACCTTTGGAGGAAATCAAAGTGGCAAGATCACTGGAGTTGGAGAAGTCGGACCAGTCAAAGATGTATATCTAGTGGACGGTCTCTGTCACAATCTGCTAAGTGTAAGTCAAAGCACGGACAAAGGTAACTGGGTAATATTTGATTCAAATGAGTGCTTAATAGTTGATAAGCAGGATCTGAATATAGATAAGGCCAACCTAAAATGCAAAATTAAGGCAATTAGAAATGGGAATCTATATACCTTAGATTTATGTCAACAGCTAGAAGAAAAATGTCTAATATCTAGTGACGAGAATAGCTGGCTTTGGCATAAGAGACTAGCTCATGTTAACTTTACTCAATTGGACATGCTAATTAAAAAGGAGCTAGTTGTAGGTATTCCCCCTTTTAAGGTTAAGCATGATTTTATCTGTGAATCCTGCCAACGAGGAAAGCAAACAAAATCCTCGTTTAAAACCAAGAAGAGAGTCTCCACCAGCAGGCCCTTGGAACTAATCCACATGGATTTGGTTGGGCCAGCAAGAGTAAAAAGCTTGGGAGGAAACCTATATGCTTTAGTGGTGGTGGATGACTATTCAAGGTTTACGTGGACTTTGTTTCTTGCCTCTAAGCAAGATGCTTTTGATGCTTTCGTTGTCCTGGCTAAGAAAGTGCAGAATGAGAAGGATCTCAAAATCACAGCCATAAGGACAGACCATGGAGGAGAGTTTGAGAACCATAGCTTCACTGAGCTATGTGAGCAAAACGGCATTGAACATAACTTCTCAGCTCCGAGAACTCCTCAACAAAATGGAGTAGTCGAAAGAAAGAACAGGGTTCTGACGGAGATGGCTAGAAGCATGCTGAACGAGAAAGAAGTCTCTCAAATGTTCTGGGCGGACGCTATGAGCACTGCTTGCTATATCTCCAACAGAGCTTATGTTCGCAAGGGCTTGGATAAGACTCCATACGAGCTATATAAAGGAAGGAAGCCCAACATCAGCCATCTCAGAATATTCGGATCAAAATGCTACGTGCATAACAATGGGAAGGTAAATTTGGGTAAGTTTGATCCAAAGGCTGATGTAGGTATATTCATAGGATATTCCCTTAGGAGCAAAGCATATAGGATATACAACATAAGAACTAAAACTGTAGAAGAGTCCATGCATGTTGTATTTGATGAAACTCCTACATGGGGACAATCCACAGAAGATGATGAAGCACTTAACTTTCCAAATCTTCCATCATCTTCCTCACCACCAAAAGAAACAACAACAAGCTATCCTAAAGAAGAAGGTGAACCCAGTGATGTACCTAGTGGGCAACCCATGCCTGAGGAGGCACAGCTGCCAATAGCTAGGAGACATCACAGGGATCATCCTCTTGATCAAGTGCTTGGTGATGTTTCTTCTGGTGTCAGAACTAGAAGACAGGTTCAAAATGAAGTTGAGTTTGGAGCATTCCTATCTCAAATCGAACCAACTTCAGTTGAACAAGCTCTTGAGGACTGCGACTGGATTATTGCCATGCAGGAAGAGCTGAATCAATTTGAAAGAAGTCAAGTGTGGGAACTAGTCCCAAGGCCGTCTCATCAATCCATAGTAGGAACCAAGTGGGTCTTTAAAAACAAACTGGATGAGACAGGTCAAATCACTAGAAACAAAGCCAGACTGGTAGCTAAAGGATACAACCAAGAAGAAGGCATTGACTATGAAGAAACTTTTGCTCCAGTCGCTAGACTTGAGGCAATAAGGATTCTTCTAGCCTTTGCATCCATGAAAGGTTTCAGATTATATCAAATGGATGTAAAGAGTGCATTTCTTAATGGTTATATTAAGGAAGAGGTATATGTAGAACAACCTCCTGGCTTTGAAAACCATAAGAACCCCAAACATGTGTATAGATTAAAGAAAGCTTTGTATGGCCTGAAACAAGCCCCTCGAGCTTGGTATGAGAGACTCAGCAGCTTTTTGCTGGGCAAGGGTTTCTCAAGAGGCAAATTAGATAATACACTGTTTATCCTTCACAAAGATAGAGATATGTTAATTGTCCAAATTTATGTTGATGATATTATCTTTGGGGCAACTAACGAGAAGCTTTGTGAAGATTTCTCTAAGATTATGCAGGGTGAATTTGAGATGTCAATGATGGGAGAACTAACATTCTTCCTAGGCCTGCAAATCAAACAAAAGAAGAACGGAATCTTCATCTCCCAAACCAAGTACTGCAGAGAACTACTCAAAAAGTTTGGGATGGATGAATGCAAGGAGTATGATACTCCTATGAGCACCTCAGCTGCACTCGACGCTGACGCCAAGGGTAAAAGTGTCAGCCTGCCCATGTACAGGGGAATGATAGGTTCCCTCCTATACTTAACGGCGAGCAGGCCTGATATTCAATTTAGCGTAGGCATGTGTGCTAGGTTTCAAGCCAACCCCAAGGAATCACACTTGACATGTGTTAAACGTATTCTGAGATACCTTGAGGGAACACAAGAACTTGGTCTTTGGTATCCCAGAGGTAACCAAGAGTTCTTGTGGGCTTATTCTGACTCTGACCACGCAGGTTATAAAACAGATAGAAAGAGCACCAGTGGACAATGCGCCTTCCTTGGTGGTTGTCTGGTGTCTTGGGCCAGCAAGAAGCAAACCTGCGTGTCCTTGTCATCCACTGAGGCAGAATACATTGCTGCTGCAAGTTGCTGTGCACAAGTGCTATGGCTGAAAAACCAGTTGAGAGATCTTGGCTTGGAGTTTCCTGAGGCGCCCATCCTCTGTGATAACACAAGCACAATTAGCCTCGCCAAGAATCCAGTTCAGCACACAAGGACAAAGCACATTGACGTCCGACATCACTTCATCAGAGACCATGTTCAAAAGAAGGATGTCAAGGTGCAGTTTGTTCCCACACAACAACAGCTTGCGGATATCTTCACCAAGCCTCTTGGGACTGACCAGTTTATTTTCATTAGAGGTGATTTGGGGATGGTAAACCCAAATGAAGTGTAATTATTTTTTTTTATCACTTACAACAATACTGACTTAGGCATCGGAGTGCCAATATATGTCCTTGCAGGTATTCAATGTTGAATCTTAAGTAAGTGCAACCGGAAGCAAAACCACTTCCGAATGATTACACACTGACGCTGGATGATCAAACCAAGAGAGCGCCAGCACAAGTCCAAGAAGACACGTCACTTCAGAAAACGCTTCAACTTCCAAATGAGACGTTTCGACTTCTCTGACAATATGAAGCGACACGTGTCATCAGGTATATCGTTCCAACTTAAGGCGTTTACGCTACCCAATGTGTGATAATGTGAAGGAGCATGACCTTTTTGCCCTTAGTGACTTTACCTATAAAAGGGACATCTCATTTCACACATTCTTCATTTTCATCTATGTTCTTCATATAAACATTTCATCAACCCCACAAAAATGGCCGAACCCTCTGAAGCAAACCCAGTTTCGAGGAAACCCTCCTCATCTAAGAAACACAAGTCCAAATCTGGGAAATCAAGCCATCAACATTCTGAAAATCTGGGCATCGTGAAAGACATCAAGAACATCATGAAGTTTCTCGGCAAATTGCTCTAGGGCAGGATGAAAATATTCAAGGTCAGCCTGAAACTTCTGGTAGAATGGCAGAACTGTTAGTGGGTTCTAAGAAGAGGAAGTCCATCCCTAAGGAGGAGGCTGCGGCGATCAAATATGGAAAACCCTCCTTGATGATGCCAAAAGGGGGAGAGATGCATTGACCACTAGCCTTGCTACCCTGGGAGTTCCTTGATGAAGAAGAGCTTCAGCGAGAGGGAGAGAAAGAAGAAACAAAGAAACAACCCCCAGCCCACAACCCCCAGCCCAAAATTTTTTTTGTTTACTTAGAAATGTTCATCTTTTCATGCATGTTCTCATATCTGCCTACTATATGCTCGCTGCTTGTAAATGTTATCTAATTATATGCTCTGACCTGTAACCTATGCTTATCAATAATATTTGTCTAAGTTACTTATTCTGAACTATTGTTTTTATTCTTCAGCTAATCCTTTCATATGAACTTAATCGATAAAGCTAAGTTTGTCATCATCAAAAAGGGGGAGAATGTTAGAATCTTAAGTTTTGATGAAGACTAAAATATAAAGGATTAGACCAAGTGCCTAGGAAGCAATAGTATACTTAGGATCCCAAGTAAGAGTGCTTCCGGATGAAGATTTACTTCCGGTTAGATTAGGACTTGCGCATGCGGATGAATGCTTTCATCCCCCAGCGTCAGCAAGTAAATAACTAGGGATTTAACTTGGTCCATGAACTTTAGGTGCACAAACCCTAAGACTAAGCTATGGTTCAATCGGAAGCGAAGTTGCTTCCTGTTAGAATTAGACTGGCGCAGAGCGACAGAATAGATATTACACCAAGCGTCAGTAAGTCTACTTCCCCAAGTGAAAGCGCTTCCTGTTAGACTTAGACTGGCGCAGAGCAATAGAATAGTTATTACCCCAAGCGTCAGTAAGTCTACTTCGCCAAGTGAAAGCACTTCCTATTAGATTTAGACTGGCGCAGGTTGATAGACTAGATATAACCCCGAGCGTCAGCAGAAATGCAACATCAAGTGAAGTTGCTTCCTATTAGATCTTGACTGGCGCAGACTGATAGAATAGATTTCACCCTAAGCGTCAGTGAATTCACCACGTCAAGTAAAAGTGCTTCCGATAGCTCAGTGACTAGCGCTGAGTAGTGGAATGAAATAGACTAAGCGAGAGCAAGTCATGGTGAACTAAATCCCTCATCAAGTGAATTTACTTCCGGATGTAGAAGTGCTTCCGGATACACCTTAGACTTAGGATCACCCACTGCATGAGACTATATGATTATATTGCTAAACTAACGTTCAAGTGCAGCACACTCAGTAAGGTTGCTTCCGGATGAGAAGTTGCTTCCGCAAGCAATCAGAATGTCTGAACGTTCAAAGAGATGCAGTGTCAGAATGCTTTTGTCAGAACAGAGGTGTCAGGACTACTTTTCAGAGATAAAGCAAGTCAACCCTGCTATGCATTAATGAAGCATTAAATGGGCGAACGGTAACAAGGGAAAAACGGACATATTCAAACGGCTAGCCCACCTACCAAGAGTTCAAAATGCTTGAAGACTATATAAGGAAGCTCAACTTCATTTATGAAGGAGTTAATGATCTTCAAATATTCTTGAGCGAGAAAATCCTTATTCATTCAAGCTGCCCAGAAAAATGAAGAGCATTTAACACTTGGAGTGATTTTTCACCTACCTATTCTGTACTCACAGTAGTTAAGTCTCTTTCTGTTAAAAGAGCATTTATTGAACTTAAGTGTGTAACATCATTTGTTCTGTAAGAGAACTTAGTCAGAAAAGCCTTCAAGTGTAAACTTCAAACCCTTGCTTGGTGTGAGGGGGAGACAGTTAGATAGGTTACAAGTGAGCCAGTGTAAAACTTGTTGTAAGGTTGCAAGTGAGCCCGTAAAACTTGCGGTTGTAAGGTTTCAGGTGAACCCGATTTAAAACCTGAGTTATAGTGAAACTCTCGGCCTGGGTGGTTGAGGACTGGACGTAGGTCAGGTAGACCGAACCAGTATAAATCTTGTGTCATTTACTTTAAGTATTTATTTTTGAAGCACAATTCACCCCCCCTCTTGTGCATTCATTACGTTCAGACAGCTGGCCTGTGAATTTTCTCTATTCGCAAGAGTAAATTCACAGTCAGACTAGTTGAGGTTCGATCCCTAACTCTTGCGAGTAGAACAAATTCACAGGTGAGCTGCCTACTCGGATTTCAGAACAATCAGAGATTATTATTCTCATTTGACACATGTGAGAGATACCCTTATGGTCTGTTTGGTTGTAGGAAGGAAAGTGAAGAAATGGAAAGTGAACGGGTGAAAATGGAAAGTAGAGGTAAATTAGGTAATGATGGTAAAGTAAAGTTTGTGGGCCCAGAAAAAGTGTGAGATAGAGAGAGAAAACTTGTGGGCCCCAAGATATATGTAAATTACCCAAAAGCCTTTACTTTCTTGGCTTTCTAATTCTTAGGCACTTTGCTTGGGCAACCAAACAAGCCCTTAGTATGGGAAAGAGGGTTAAATTTGTGTAGGAAATTTATATCACCATTTAGTTGAGCAACATAATTAATCGCATTCGCACATCGCGAAGGCAGCAAAAAGTGAATCGCACTGCTAAACTCAAAGAAGAAATGATGGCGAAGGAGAAAGAAGAAGAAGAAGAAGAAGAAGAAGAAGAAGAAGTAGCACCTCTAGCCGTTAATATTCAACAACATGAACATGAACATGAACATGAACATGAATCTCCTTCCGTTGGAGTCACCGTCATCACCGGCTATCTCGGAGCTGGCAAGTCTACTGTAAGCTCTCTTCCCCTTCTCTTCATTTTCCTACTATCTCATATCGTATCATTGAAGAGGTGGATTATATTATGTTTTGTTGTAGCTGGTGAATCATGTTTTGAATTCTCAACACGGCAAGAGAATCGCGGTCATCTTGAACGAGTTTGGGGAGGAGATTGGGGTGGAGAGGGCCATGATCAATGAAGGCGATGGCGGTGCGCTTGTTGAAGAATGGGTTGAGCTTGCCAATGGCTGTGTCTGTTGCACTGTCAAACATAGTTTGGTCCAAGCCTTAGAGCAACTTGTCCAGAGAAAGGAAAGGTATACCAAACAACTAACATATAACATCACTTCCCCTAATTTCATATTAAGTATGTTAGTTAAGTTAGTTATTAGCACGTACCATAACCATATACTACCTCGGGTTATGTTCAAGTTAATTGGGTGTATTGAATTAATGTTTTCCCCCAATATTTGTTCTCATTTATTATGATGCTTTTTAAGAGATAGAAATGCATAAGTATTAGTACTCTTTGTCGTGGATTATTAAATATGAAAGAGAGTTAGGGCAAAGTAGGCAAAAGTGCATTAAATGAGGAGAGAATGTGAGATGAACTCTTATACTAGGGACCAGAATCATTTAGATTTTGGGCACTTATATTAAGGACTAGAGGGAGTGCCCTTACCCCTACTCTTCCTCTGTTGCTTATTTATTATAAATAAACATTATTTGGGAAAAAAGTTGATAAAATTGGAAAGTGATATTGTATTTAGGGATAGAGGGATTAATTTGCATTTTTGACCATTATAAGTGTGTTTTGGAAATTGATATATGCATTTTGTATATTGTCTTGGTCAAGGATCGACCATATATTGCTAGAGACCACAGGATTGGCAAACCCAGCACCTTTGGCATCTGTACTGTGGTTGGATGAACAGTTGGAATCATCTGTGAAGCTTGATTCTATCATCACTGTAAGCTTTTTGTTTTCATTGTTTTATCGATTTGAGTAAAGGTATTTATTTCTACATCTTTGTTAAAACTGTTTTGGTGTTGCTTTCACTTGTGTGTTGCTAGCAAGTAACTAAAAGTTTCAAGTTTATTCATTCATTGGTTGGTAGGAACATGTGTGGGAAATAAGGATTTAACTTTCTCTTCTTTCCTTTGCTGTAATAGATATTTTCAAAATTCTTTGAGACTAGAGGGCACATGGGACCATTTTTCTAAAATTATTAAGTTTATGATTTATCAGGTGGTAGATGCCAAAAACCTTCATTTCCAGCTTTCTGAGCATCGTGGTTCATCATCCTCGTTTCCTGAAGCATACTTTCAGATAGCATTTGCGGTACATGATTACTAGTTAGCTAAATTTTGGCTACAATTGTATCAGAGCTTGACCAGTTTATTCAGGATTTTTCTGATTCTTATTGGTCAAATGTCTCTCCCAATTTTTATGGTTTTCTTTCTTAATGTGTTCAAAACATAGTGGGTTGAGCTAATAACAATGCTCTTTGTTTTAGGATATTATAATTCTTAACAAGGTTGATTTGGTCACTATAGAGGGTTCTGGAAGCAGTTTAGAGGAACTTGAGGAGGAAATTCATAACATTAACTCCCTTGCTGAGATAGTTCATTCTGTCCGCTGTCAAGTTGACGTATCGAAGATATTGAACCGCCAAATTTATGATTCTGCAGTTAATCCCACATAATTTTGTTCTTCATACACATTTGTTATATTTGCTTTAATATTTTTTTCAAGCACATTCAAATAACATTACCTTTTCTGCCCTCTTATTTCAGCATGCTTCACACTTAGAGAAATTATTAGAAGAAAGCCATTCCTTCTCCTCCAAAAAGTTTCATGATAGTGGTGTGAGAACTATATGCATTTGTGAGTCACAGAAAGTTGATTTAGAAAAGGTAGTTTTAATTTTTTTTTTATTTTTTTTTTGTATTGCATCATACTTTCGTTAGTTACTTGATACTAAGTTTATCCTTTGAAGTTTCTAACATCCAAGTATATTTTGTGATCGGCAGTACTAAACATTTTTATATGAAGGCTTATTAGATGGGATCCTATTCATTTTATTTTCTATTTTGTTTTGTTCGCTATCCGATTTGGATGCTCCATTTCCTTTCATCTGAAACTTCGATTTTTCATTGTGTCTCATTGTGAACATCATTTTTTTTTTGTTTACTTAACAAAGTTTACACTCAACTTTATGCTAAGTATATTGCTCCACATTGACAGGCTCGAATATGGCTTGAGGAGATTCTTTGGGAGAAGAAATATGATATGGATGTATATCGTTGCAAAGGAGTTCTCAGCGTAGAAAATGCTGATCAACTGCATACTTTGCAGGTAACTCAATAACTATTACAATTAATGGTCTTGAGGTTTCTCCAGAAGTTATATTGTACTGCAAGGTATAAGAAATAGGAAGCTGGGTTCTCTGTGTTCAATAATCTAAATTGACTTCATTCCCATGGCTGGGTTGGTTGTGCTCAACTTTATGATGAATTGTCGTAAATGAATTGAGTACATCTCTTAGGTATTTCCTATCAAGTTCTTGTTATAAAATTGGTCCATGGGAAAATTTCCTTCAAATAGTCAGTAATATAGTCTTGAATTAAAAATGCCCACATGATATTTTTATGTAGAGATGCAGAGGCTCAATATGAGGAACTTTATGAAATTATTCATGTTCCACTGGCTTTTAAGATAACCATATGGAAAATTTTTGGTTTACAAGGCTTTAGCATTATGCTTGGTTGTAATAAATAAACATAGGTTAATGATTGTTACCTGCATTAATGATTGTAACCCATCTGTTGTTGCAAGACAGGTTAGTTTTAAGTTGCTAATTATCCCTGTGAAAAATATCTAGCTCAGAACTGGTCATCAACAACTGAAATTAAGTGATAGATGCATTAATATCTAGAGAAGTGGAAAAGACGGAGAAAACAGGAGAATTTCATTCACACCACTATTGCTCTGTTAGTGTAGTAATATGGTATATATAGTTAGCCCTGCTAACATCACCACACTAACTAACTACACTACTAAAAAATGGCACGTGTTCAAATTAAATATCCAGTACAGTTACCAAAATATCTTTCTTGTACAACTAACATGTAACAATTACTCCCCCCTTAGAAAGGATCCTTGTCCAGAAGATGGTAAGCCAAGGAGTGTTGAAGCTTAATACCATATAAACGAAACAGCTCCTTTGAAAATTTGCCGCAAAATATGGGATACCTATCCGACACAATGGATTTTGGAAATTCATGCAACTTGAACCACCGTGTTTATAAACACATTAGTAGCTTCAATGGTAGTGAATGGTTGCTTGAGAGCAAGGGCATTCTTGGATAATCTGTCAGCCACTACTAAAATAGTTGACATGGAATAGGATTTTGGTAACCCGCTAATGAAATCCATAGACAGATCGGTCCAAACATGTTCTGGTATAGGTAACGGTTGCAACAATCCTGGAGAAGCCACCAATTCAGTTTTGAACCTTTGACAAACAGTACATTCTCGTACAAAATTCTTTACATCCTTCAGCATTCCCTTCCAAAAAAAGAAGGAAGAAAGCCTCTTAAAAATAGGATACACTCCGGAATGTTCCCCATGCTCCAACAAGTGTTTTAAAGGAAGATGATCAATCTTGATAATAAATTTGCGCCCCACAAATAAGAGTGCCATCAATATACTACATAATTGTTAACTACAACTTCCCTTTCAAATGCTGAAAGTGGGCGTTTCCAAGCAGGCAGCGCTTTGCTGGCAAGTGCAAGCTGTAAAATAGAGGGAGATATTAAAGCTTGCTTAAGAAAATAAAATACCTATCTACCACTTGATATATCATTTTCTTCTTAAAAAGTAATATAAACAAATATTTAAAACTGTTATATCACCTTTATCATTTTTGAATATTATAACTTGCTATTATAGTTATCTCCCTGATGTATTATTTTATATAAATAAATATTTATATTTCTTAATTGAATATTATTACCTGATTAAATATTATTCCCTAAATTTCTTATGAATAAAATTGGGTTGTTACACTCCCCGTGTCCATCAAAATGATAATCTCTTGATTTTTCATATGACCATGCAATTTCAGAATAGAAACCCCACTCAATAGCATTGATATTGCCATCCACAAGAGACTAGGCTTCCCCAAATGCATCCTAAAATTCCTGAAGATCCTCATCCTCTTCATCAACGACTAACACGTATCATGCATGGATAGTGTTTGTTATATTATGTGTATATACTGCATGCCTACTCTTTTAAAATATTCTAGCGTTAAGAGAGAGTGAGGCCTATTATTTGTGTCTTGAATTGTCTTACACAACTTACAAGCCTTGAAATTCAGAAGCTCCTGATCTTATCCAGATAGAAAGGTCTTAATAATCCATCATATATGCTACTCGTCAAGTTTTTTATACCAAATTTGTGTAAAGGAAGTGAATTCCTGTTACATATAGATTTTTTTTCAAGTGTTAATCTCAAATCCTTCATTACTAAAAATATTGCAGGGGGTGAGGGAAATATATGATATTGTACCGACTCGCCCGTGGGGAAAAGAAGACAATAAGATCAATAAGATAGTCTTTATAGGTAATGCTATTATTAGTTTTTCCAATTTCTGATATATGCGCATACATATAAAAATCAATGCTTTTTTCATATTGTTTATGGACTGATAATGTTGCCGGATTTACAGGTCATAATCTGAAAGAGGATATTCTAATTGATTCTTTCAGAGCATGTACTACCTCCTGTTGAAACTCTTTTATAGAAGGGAAATGTGTGTGCTTCTCTACTCATTTTGAAAATATAGGAAAGTCACTTCTGAGGTAAGTATATGAAGTTTCTCTTTCCTGTTTAAAATACAACAAACAAAGTTATGGACTTGGTTTAACGAAATGAAGGATTTCAACATAAATTGTTTTGCAAAGCTCTAATTCTAGTGTTGTGTGGGAAGAAAAATTCATATGAGTTCACATGAAATGGAAAATTCAAGTGTAAAATAAGATGAAAAGGATGCAAAATCAATAAAAGAAATGTATTTATTTTATATATAGTGTACAGTATATTAGAGTATTAGACCAAAGTCCAATTATAATATTATATAATTAACAATGATGTGGTGCGAATGCTTGGAATGTCTTGGCTTCTTTGACTTGTTGATATTTCTTTTCTGATCTCTACGCTCCTCCTCCTCCTCAATCAGCCGGAGTTGTTCTTCATCCTCCCTTTTCTCAATTCTTGCACTCCTCTATCCCTCCCTTTGAATGTCATCAAAGCTTGATTTTATATTATTATCGACCTCGTCGTCATCAACAAATTTGTTGGGGTTGTACAAATGGGTAGTTGGTTGAGCTGGTAAGTGAGCTACAACCCTGTAAGGATGAGAACGCATGTTTGAATCTCGGGAAGCGCTCTCATTGGGAGAGGAGACAACCTTGCCTATGTGGGCAACACTCCTACCCCTTGAGTCCGGATTAAACCGGGCGGTGATTAACCAAAAAAAATTGTTGGGGTTGTTGTGACACATTGCTCTGATGATGCTAATAGCCCTTTTACCCACCTCATCATCTTCATCTTCATAAGGCTGTCTTATAGATTTCTTAATGGAGCATTTATCTTTTGAATCTGTTGTGCAAGTGGCTTTGACATGTGAGGAATTGATGATATTGGCACTTGCATTTTAGTTGTTAAATTAGGCTTTTCCCGTCTTTTATCTCTTTGTTTTAGCCTTTTGCCTAATTAGTGTATTTTCTTTGTTCAACAGATAATGACAAATGTACTTTTGAGATGGGTGGCTTCTTCAGATGTTTTACCGATTTTGCTGATGCCGTGGTAGAAGCTAACGTATTACCATTGGACCCTGGTACTTTACGAGGTAATTGGCCACCTACAGAACCACGACTAACATGATTGCTACCTGTGCTTAAAGTCTGTTTATTCTCTGGCCATGTCTTAGAACGTGGAGGTTCTTTTGCAATACTTGGAAGCTCTGAATGACCAGATAACAGGAAGAAGTAATCTCTTGCATACTTTTTTTTGTTGTGGTTTCAGCTTCAACTCATTGACTATGGACAGCGTTTTTTTTAACTGAGACTATGGACAGATTGGATTCTGTGTTTTCAATATGAGCAGGTGCCAACTGTTGTTTTTGTAACAATAATAATGACCTTGCTCTCTTGGATGACTCTGAGGGCTAAAACAATTTGAGAAGGACCAAAGAAGACGCGATAATTATCATCATAGGAAGCTTTCTCTTCGTTTCTTTCCTTCTTTAGATGATGAAGTGCTCTCCCTTCATTGTTTTAATTTTTGCCTCAGTTCAAGATACTCCACTTAGTTACTTTCTCTTCCCATCATCATATAAGATAGTACAATATGAACTGAGAAAAGTACGAAGGGAGAAAGAAAAGTGGAGAAGGATTTCAGTTACTTTCTCTTCCCATCATCATATAAGATAGTACAATAAGAACTCATCCTTTAAATATTTCATGATGATCTTGCAATCAAACTCAATAACCACCTTCTTCACTTGCAACTCAGCTGCTCTTCTCAAGCCCACCAATCCCACGTCCAATATTAAACTGAAAGCCTCCCAAAACACGGCCCTCTGGATCCCTCAATACCCCACCACAAGCTGTTGTTTTTGTTTGATCATCATATGCACCATTTACATTAAACTTCACCCATCCCAACAACGGAGGAACCCATCCACATTGACTATCTCTTGGAAACTGGTTAGCACATAAATTAACATCAGCCCAACTCACCATAGCTTGAACTTGAGTTACTATGTGCCGACTACCAAGTGCTTCACTAGAGAATACCCCAGCATTTCTATTGATCCGTAGCTGTCTACAAGCAATAGCAAACCACACTCTCCACTCCACCCATACACCAAAAATCTCTGTTTAATGTTCCATTCTAGCCAAACCCGAGAGTCAGTAAGCTCAAAGAATTGAGATTGATATTGAATAGGGATAAGTGACCTCCAACATCCTGTAGCGACCAAATTGCTGCTTTATTTAGGAGCTCTTCAGGCATTAAAATTGAAATAAAATCATTAATCAAGTTATAAGCTACTCCCTCCGTTCCTAAATATAAGACCTAGATAACTTTTTTTTTGGAAAGATTAAAGTTGCGAAATAGGTTATTAAATCATGATATATTTGATATCTTTTTAGATTATCCATTAGCTTATAGGTAAAATAAACTAGTTTAAGAGAAAAAATTAGGTAAATCAATTTATAATTAACTTATTTTTTGTTTTTTTTTACGATTTTTCAAAAAAGTCATCTAAGTCCTATATTTAGGAACGGAGGGAGTATTATATATGTAAAATCTCATGGTGACATTCCTATTGGACCACTTGACACAATATGATTGGACCACATGGATACCTAATATTTAAAGTTGAAAAAGATAATTCAAAGAAAAATAGTATCCTTTTTATTTAAATTCCTTGAATTCTTAAGTTTTTATTTCGTTTGTATTCATTTTTAAAATTCCAAAATTCTTGGAACAACATCTTTTAATTCGCTAGAAAATAAACGGATCCCGATTATCATAAATGTGAAGTTTGCAAGTATCTATTATATATAGTAAAAGTGGTGACAACATTCTTATTAAACCACTTGCCACAATATGATTGGACCACATGCTTACTTGATTATTCAAAGTTAAAAAACGATTTAAATAAAATCAGTTTCCATTTTCTGAATTCCTTTTATTATTAATTTTTATTTCGTCTGGATTCAAATTTGAAATTCCAAAATTCTTTTACCAATATCTTTTGATTCGCTCTAAAATAAATGGATGCTGATTATTATTAATGGAATGATTTGTTATAATTGGTTATTAAATTATTAACATTCAACAGATAATCAACGAATAATTTCAAATAATCTTTTTTTAATAATTAAAAGAGTGGCTAGGGTTAATTTGGAGGAATAAAGTTGAATGGAAAAATTGAAGATATTTTGTTAAATGAGTGGATTAATTGAGGATAAGGATGGATTTGAGAAGGGTGGGCATGAATTTGGGAAGATATTTTGAGTTCTAAAATAATTTCTCTAGATATGTTTAAATTCTCAAATTTATTCCTAAAATTTCTCAAATACAAAACAATACCTCAATGTTCTAATTAACTATTATACCTTAATTATTCTTCTAAAAATTTGGGGTGTTATGCTGGATAAAAAAATTGGGGTGTTTCAATACACAATCCGTGCATTGCACGAGGTAAAGCTTCTAAAGGAAAAGTATAAATGTGACAAAGATGTTATTTCTAAATAGAAAAGAAAGGGAAAGAATCTAAAGCATGGAAGGGGATCAGGTCTAGTTGTTTCATGATGTGGTTGTCTCATGGACCCAATGAACCCGTTTGGTGGCCATCTTCAAATGGCCAGTTTTCGATCTGATAAGCATATCAAGTGTTTGATAGTAAGTTGAGGAATTTTCATCATGATATATGGCATAAAATGTGGAAGTTAAGAGTCCCTCATAGGGAAATAACATTTTTATGGCTATGTTTGAGGGGAAGACTCCAGACCAATGAGTTAAGATTTGAATATGGGTTTAGTCAAAAGAGAGGTTGTGTGTTGTGTGGTAGGGGTTTAAAAGATACTATATGCATGTATTAAGGGACTGTTTGGTCGCAACAGGTTGTTGGCAGATAGTTATCCCTGTTCAATATCAATCTCAATTCTTTGAACTTACTGACTTTCGAGTTTGGTTAGAATGGAACGTCAAACAGAGAATTTTGTTGTATGGGGTAGAGTGGAGAACGTGGTTTGCTAGTGCTTGTATATATTTATGGGTTAATAGGAATGTTGGGGTGTTCTCTAGTGAAGTGTGTGGTAGTCCACTCATAGTTAGGTTGATATTAACTTATGTGCTAACCCGTTACAGAGATATCGACAATGTAGGTTGGTTCCTCTGCTATTGGGATGAGTGAAGTTTAACGTAGATGGTGCACATGATGATCAAACAAAAATGACAGCATGTGGTGGTTTTTCTGAGGGACCTATAGGGTCATGTTTTGGGAGGCTTTTAGTTTAATATTGGACGTGGAGTTGTGTAAACTCGGATGTGCGGGAAATGTTGGTGGGTTTGAGAAGAGCAGCTGACTTGCAAGTGAAGAAGATAGTTATTTAGTCTATTATTGCAAGTTCATGAAATATTTAAAGGATGATTGGTCGTCGGGTGATCCGTATGAAGCACTAATTGAGGAGATTAAAGGATGGTTGAGAAAGAATTTGGAAGTGAAGGTTGAATGGTGTTCATGATCAGATGTGAATGAAGTTGTTGACACGTTATCGAGGGAAGCCTTATCATCTATAGAAGGTCTTCAATAATTTTATGTTCATCCAGAGTTTGTCTTGGATGTTCATCCAGAGTTTGTCTTGGATGTAATTGCATTAGATATATGAGGGTGCAATTTCCTTTTAGCTTGTGTGAATAAAAAACTAGGGATAATTAATTTGAGGTCCCACGCAACACACATAATATAGAAAAGATCATATAAAATGCTGAAATTAAAGTAGAGACTCAAAAGAGACCTTTAATGATCTTTTAAGTCAAGAAGTCACTTTTACATTCGTTGTGATTCTGAGCCTAGATATTGTAATGTGTATCCAATAACTTGTTACATGCGATCAAAACGTTGTTATTCATGGTTCAAATACTTGTGATTGTTGCCCAATAACTTTGTATATTTGGTCAAAATGCTACTATTCACTGTGCAAACACGTTATCTCGTGAATAAAAAGAGAAGACAAAAATGTCTTCTTGAATTTGAAAATGATTAAACTAAGGTTCCCTTGAGACTCTACTCTAGTTTCGTCATTTCATGAGACTTTTTCTTTATTATATGTGTTGAGTGTGACCTAAAATTAATTAACTAAAAAAATATTTTAAAAACATTTAATATTATTTACTAGGGGATGGGTGTTACATATGGCTTCTTCCATCATTCCATGTTACCCGATACGGCGATACCCAATGCTGTGTGCATGTGATAACCAACCTTTTAACTCTTTTTAAGGGATCGTAAAAAGGGAAAAAACGTAAAATAGTTTTAAATATTCTATTTCTCACGTGACACTCGGGTCCTCGGATATTCAGATTTTCTTCAAAAAATTGTAAATTATTTTTCAAATCAAGCAGCCTCAAAATTTATTTGGCTAAAGTATTCATTTGGTCCCTTATGTTTGCATCAAGTTTCAATTTAGTCCTTTATGTTTGGAAAGTACACTTTTAGTCCTTTTTTGTTAACACCGTTAGTTTAAATTAACGGAAAATGCTAACTTAACAATTTTAAATGATTATTTTATAATGAAATTGGATCAAAAATGATAAATTTTGAAAATATAAGAATATTTACACTCAAATATTTTAATCTGAACATTTTTTCAGTATTTAATAATCATTTAAAATTGTTAATTTAACATTTTCCGTTAAGTTAAACTAACGGTGTTAACAAAAAAGGACTAAAAGTGTACTTTCCAAACATAAAGGACTAAATTGAAACTTGATGCAAACATAAGGGACCAAATGAATAGTTTAGCCAAATTTATTTTAATAATTTTAAATACAAAATTTAAATATTAATTAATTAATTTTTGAGAAGTTACTAAATTATAAAATAAAAATGATTGCCACTTTTTAAGATTTACGGGTTAGATGATTGAAAAGATACCAAATCAAGGTTGAGATACAAAGCTGAAACCTTTTTTATACTTACAAAACTGAAACTTTGCAATTTGCATACCATTATATTAGACGAAGAAAGATGTATTTATGTTTAACTTTTACTAAAAATAACTGCTCACATTGGGTATTTTCTTAAAGGAAAAAACTTAGGTCCATTTCCTCCAATTCCCCAATCAAAATGAGACACATGGACAACTAAACACATAAACTTTCACTTTCCTTTTAATCCCTATTTTGCCCCCTCCATTTCATCTCTAACCCATTCAAAACCCTATTCCCAAACTCCCAATCGTCCACTACAGTTCCAATCGTGTGTGTGCTTGTATGCTTCGCTTCAACAATCCTGAAACCTCAGACCAAAAAAAAATCCCGAAACCCAGGCGTCAATACGTGAATCCAGAAATCAAATTTTCAATTTCAATTTCAACCGAAAACCAATTCTCCAAAAGACGCAGAGAGAAAGCGAAGTAATGGCATGGTATTAAGGTGGAGATTGTTGAAGCGGAGAGAGAAAAGAGCTTTCAACTTTCAATTGGAAATCCTTCCAATTCCTTTCATTTCCTGTTTTTTTTTTGACCTTTTTTCATTTCCTTCGTTAATTCCTAGCATATTGTGGATCATGTGCTATGAACATTGATGGGTGTAACGAATTGGAACTCTGGCTGATGTTTGGGAGTTTGAGAATAGGGTTTTGAATGGGTTAGAGGTGAAATGGAGGGGGCAAAATGGGAATTAAAAGGAAAGAGAAGATTGATGTGTTTAGTTGTCCATGTGTCCCATTTTGATTGGGGAATTGGAGAAAATAGACCTAAGTTTTTTCCTTTCTTAAAACATACGGAGGGATTCTGTTATCAAAAACCAGGAGGATTCATGGAAATTTGAAAGCCAAAGTGTGAAACTTCTTCAACAGAATATCTTCATGAAGACTTCAAAGATTACATGAAAAAACAAGTTCTCCGCATATTTGGTTTCAATAACAACTCCTTAATTCATTTGGCCAACATCGATTGCAAAATGTAAGATTTAATTATTGATCGCTTCTTTTTTTAAAAAAGTATTTCCTGGCCTGCGGTGAATTGTATCTAATTTATTAGATCCAAATTCACCCACCCAAATTCAAAACAATTTCCAAGACAAAATGGGAGAAAGAATTTCTTATTAAAAGATAAAATATTATTTAGAAAAGTTTGTTAGTAGGTAGAGAAGATCAAATGTATATTTCTTTTGAAAAAAATTTGTATTACTAAATAAATTAGTTTACAGCGAGTGGATATGTGTGTGTATTACTCAATTGGAAACAGATTTTCTATTACATTGGAAATCAGAAAGGGAAATGAAAATATTTTTATAATAATTTTTTTAATGCCAATTAGATTTTTTTGACCGAAAATGTTGGGTTCCAATTCAGTGTTCATCACATCTATTTTTTTTTGATCAGAAGTGTTCATCACATCGATAAGAAAACATTTTCTCATCACTGAGATGAAATTTGAACCAGCCAAAATTTTATATGGATGGATTAAATTTTAAAATTTTAAATGATCATTTTTTCATATACAAAATAAATTTTTTCAACAAATGATAGTTATAAGGTTTACTTAATTTTTTATTTTGTATCTATCAAAAATAAAAATTATCAAAAATATTAAATTTTATTTAAATAATTCTGAACCTTTGAAATAATTTTGGATGACAAAGATCATGATGAGAAGTCCATTTCTCATCTTTGTGATGAGAATGAAATATGAACCTAAAATATCAAATAGATTTTACATCCATATATATACATTGTATTCACTTTATATATTATTTTATTAAGCATTCACATTATATATTTACTTCATAAAAAATTGATTCCATTTATATATATTGCTGATAAAAAAATCACATTATATATTTACTTCATCAACACTAGCTTATTATGGTAAAAAAAAATCAACACTAGCATATAACAAGAACGTTTTCAAATCATTCGTTGAACATCCATTTAATTTGATTCCTTTTTCCATCTCCCGTTTTCTTTTTAAAATAAAAAAATTGCCATTTTTGCAAAAGTCGTACCGTATCTGCCATTTTGTCGGTGGAGTTAGCTTTCCATTTCTTCGTGTTTCAAAAAATAAAAGTCTTTGTTTATCAATAAATAAATAAATAAAAGTCTTTGCAAAAAAAAATGTTTTTAAATTTATAATTGACATGAACATGATGTCATAGGATCTCCACTTAACTAACTCAATAGAAAATCCAATTTTTTATTGGCACTAACTACTTTTCCGTATATTATCTTTCTTATATAAAAGGAGGGCATCTGTTAGCCCCAATTAGACTATCATATTTTCCGCCACCTGTCCCTATTATCTTCCGCTTTTTATCTATCTTTCCCTAAGGTCATAATGTGTAGGAAACTCTGTGAAGAAGCCTCCCTTGGGCAGGTCACAAAAATTTCTGGTACGTTTCTCCTCTTTCCTCTGTTTCTTTCATCCTCTTCTCCAATATTAAGATTATATAAATATACATTGCCATTTGTGTAGGAGAGTGAAATGAGTTGTTATTGTTGATCTGTTTTGTTTAAAAGGGTTTGAATTTTGTGAATTTATAACCGGATTGTTTGCATTTCCAGCCTTAGTTTTGATTTTTCTTCTAAGTTTAAGTATAAATGTTGTTTATTTGATTTAAGAGTTTCAATTTGATTTATATTGAGCAGAATTGCGGATTGTTATGTTTAAACTTTGAATTGTGTTGTTGGTGTCATAAGTTCAATCCCTTTCTTGTTGGACAACCTCCACGGTTAACAATCATCACCCATAAAATATATGAACAATTAATGGCTGTATCTTAGCCACTTTTTCAATCAAGTTTTTAATGGTTTACTAAAAAATATTGTACATTTTTAATGTTATGCAACCTTTTGGCCGGTACTTAACTCTTAATGTTAAGGGATTATCCTACCTTATTGCTGACTCACGCAACACATTATATTACCCATGTATTCTCTGTAATCTTTGTAATTTTTTGTTTCTCTGAATTTATGTGAGATTCACGACTTTCAACATTTTAAACCTGTATTTTTATTATTTTCATTATACTTTTATTAATATCATTATTACAAAATGATACAACTTTAGGATGTGAAAAAAGAATTTCTTGTGGCTTTAGAAAGTGTTTTGTATCTTTAAATGATGTCAATTTTAATGATGTTTCACAAGTATTTCTTTTAAAAAGGCTAAAGTATGCTTTTGGTCCCTTAACTTTGACAAAAGTCATGTTTTGGTCCCTTAACTTTGGAAAGTGTGTTTTTGGTCCTTAAACTAACACCGTTAACTTTTCTAACAGAAAATGCTGACTGTGTAAAATTAATATGCTGACTGTGCAAAATTAATATTACATGAAATATTAAATATTGATTTAATATTATTAAATTAAAAAAGAAATTATTACAGATAAATAAATAAATAAAACTCTAATATATATTCATTAATCATAATCATTACGATCTAACATTTTTACAATCAACAGAACACATTTTTACAAAGCAAATCAAGAACACATTCTTACAAAGCAAATCAAAAACAGAACGCATTCTTGCCAAAAAAAGAAGAAAGAACGCATTCAAGAAAAAAGAAAGAACACATTCAAGAACGCAACATATTTGGCTGCTCCCCAAACCCTAGCCTCAAACCCTAGCCTCAAACCCTAGCATCCGCAAATACAATCCAAGAAATCAGGTTCAAATTAGGCATGCAGATTTTTTTAATTTCTATTTCCTCCTTTCGGTTCCTTGTCTTTTCTCCTTGCTTCGACCATTTTGTTTCCTCGTTTCGGTTCCTTGTCTTTTCTCCTGAAAGTGATCATTAATTACTTAGTTGATAAAAATATTACACTTATATATCTATGAGAAAAAACTAATAGTTGTTAACATTACTACACAAAGATTTCATATCTAGCAATGAGCATTCCTGTTTTTACTGATTTTCCACATACAAATTCTTGACTGTTTTAAAACTAGTAGTGGATTCAAATTATTAATTGTTCTAAATTCTTGCTTTCTTGCACGATTTGAACTTGAGGTATAGACTCAAAAGTTAGTCTCAGAGATGGGGAACAATTCTGATGAAGACAGTGCCTTAAGTATTGAATTTAATGATAGTGAAGAAGAGGTGGATGAAGGTGACATTGAGGAGTACAAAATACTACATAAAGAAAATTCATATGAAGATCATGAGAGTGAAGATTCAGAAACTTGTGATGATAATAAGCAAGAAGATGCAGATGAAAATGAAGGAAATGAATATATAATGAATAGGTTTCCAACGCACGCATAAGCTGTTAAAAAATATGAGCGAATACAAATGGGAGGTAGGAACACTTTATAACACCAAAGAGGATTTCAAAGAAGCAATATCTACATATGCTGTGCATGATGGAAAAGGGCTAAAGTTTATTAAAAATGATAAGGAAAGGGTTAGAGTAAGGTGAAAGACAAATTGTGATTGGGAGGCAGATCGTGAACACGAGGAAGGGGAAGGAAGACATATTGGAGAAGATGGAGAACACGAGGAAGGGGAAGGAAGAGAGAAGGAGGCAGATTTAGATCGGTGACGGTGAGGAAGGAGAAAGAGGAAGGGGAAGGATGGTTTCCACGTGTTGGGTGTTGCGAAAGTTTGTTTCCACGTGTAATATTTTTTAGGTGATTAGACATTTAGTTTTGCCGATTCATCGGTCTCCGTTAAGTAAATTAACACTGTTAATTTAAGGGGACCAAAAACATACATTTTATAAATTTAAAGGGACCAAAAACACACTTTTCAAAGTTAAGGGACCAAAACATGACTTTTGTCAAAGTTAAGGGACCAAAAGCATACTTTAGCCTTTTAAAAAAATTTTCTCTCCTTTGAATATTAGTCATACTTAAACTATGATATAAAATTGGGTAATCTAAATAATGTATATATGAGTATATAATGTAACTAACTATACTATTTGTTTGGGAGATTTGAAAGGAGTGTTTCTTTTAAATTTAATTTTTTAAAATTGTAGTAGAGTTATATAATTTTAACAAATATAAAAGGTTATGGTAAAAAAATATAAGAAGATAAAAGATAGATTTTATTAAATTTTATTAAATTTTAACAAATATTAATAATATTTTATGGTATCAGAGTTATGTAGTGTGTATGCTATCAAAGCATAAAATATAATATTCCCAACATATAACGTAGGGTTGATACTAGTTATATTAAAACTGAGGATAATATGTAATAAAAAAATGAGGATAATAATTTATTTGTTTTTCATAGCTTTATTTTTTTTATTAGAATAAACTCTATTATTATATTATTTAAATTAAATCTGCCTTAATACTTGTTATGCCTTCCTAATGTTGGAACCATTAGAAAAGAAGTGGACGTATCTCTAATTTTGAAATTTGTATTTAAATTTTAAAACTTAAATGGATAATAAAATAATTTAATTATTCACTAATATGAAAACGACATGATTTTGATAATTAAAAAAAAATCAAATTAACTGAATACCACGTGCACCTCTAAATATAATATAAGTGTCAGTTGACTTCTTTTCTAAAAATTAATAAAACAAAATGAATTAACAAAATAAATGTTTAAATAAGTGATTTAAGATTCCTTAAAATTCGCAACAGAAGTAAACTAAGTCCTATGTTTAAATATTCAAACTGAAATCAACAAAGGTTGGGTTGCAGAGTAAATGGGAAATGACCAAAAACGTGTTGTGATATAATGCTTTCTTCACGGCAACATCTTCTAGGTGACTACTGCTTTGCTGCTTGACTCTGTTTTTTATCTCTCTCTCTATATATACACGACCTCGTCTATATTTTCTCCTCATTCACTCACACAAGAAGCTCCTACGTTTTCTTTCATCTTCTTCCGTATCAGAAAACAAGAATAAAGGGTTTAGTAACAGAGGGTAAGTTGATCTGTTTCTGGTTTTATTCAAGTATCAGAACATTTATGTACTTTTCTGAAATGGGTCGGCCTAGTTTTTGTTTTATGTTTCAAATTGTTCATCTTTAGATCTGGTAGAAAAAGTTGTCTTTTTTTCAATGAATTTATATGCATGTGTATGTAGAAACACTTTTATGAATAAATGAATCCCATTTGAGCATTTTCGTGTTCTTAAATTCATTCACTTGGATCTACATCTCATTACTTTTGCTTCTTATTGGAATCTATAGATCTCCTTCTCTTTGTATATATTATTCAATTTATGCATTTGTTAATGCCTCTGTTAGCTTCTCTTTTCTGCAGTATTTTATCTTTACTATAAATATGTTTGGATGATTTCCTCAGTTATGTTCTCTCCTATTTTGAGTGAAAATCTCGTCTGATGATTTGTTAAACATTGTGTTGTAATGTAATCAATTGCCTTATGAATTATGATTACACACACAAACTTGTCTTTTGATTTGAAATTCTTCTGCTATATAGGCTGCGAAGAACTAGCGAAAATGGTGAAGATTTGTTGCATTGGAGCGGGATATGTCGGTGGGCCCACCATGGCTGTGATTGCCCTCAAGTGTCCTGAGATTGAAGTGGCTGTGGTGGACATCTCTGTGCCGAGGATCAATGCGTGGAACGGCGATCAGCTTCCTATCTACGAGCCAGGACTAGAAGATGTGGTGAAGCAGTGCAGAGGGAAAAATCTCTTCTTCAGCAATGATGTGGAGAAGCATGTTGCTGAGGCTGATATAATCTTTGTTTCGGTGAACACTCCGACGAAAACTCGTGGCCTTGGCGCTGGCAAGGCGGCGGATCTAACATATTGGGAGAGCGCGGCGAGGATGATTGCTGATGTCTCAACATCTGACAAAATTGTAGTTGAGAAATCAACTGTTCCTGTGAAAACAGCTGAGGCAATTGAGAAAATTCTTGCTCACAATAGGAAAGGGATCAATTTCTCAATTCTGTCGAACCCGGAATTTCTGGCTGAGGGTACTGCAATTAGAGATTTGTTTCAGCCTGATCGAGTTCTCATTGGAGGCCGGGAAACACCATTGGGGCAGAAGGCCATTCAGGCGCTGAAAGATGTTTATGCTCATTGGGTTCCTGTGGATAGAATCCTTTGCACTAACTTGTGGTCTGCAGAATTGTCAAAGCTTGCAGCCAATGCCTTTTTGGCACAAAGGATTTCTTCTGTGAATGCTATGTCAGCGCTTTGCGAGGCCACTGGTGCTGACATCACGCAGGTATCACACTCAGTTGGCACGGACTCGAGAATTGGACCCAAGTTCTTGAATGCTAGTGTTGGTTTTGGTGGATCATGTTTCCAGAAGGATATATTGAACTTGATTTATATCTGTGAGTGCAATGGCCTTCCTGAGGTAGCAAATTATTGGAAACAAGTCATCAAAGTGAATGACTACCAGAAATCTCGATTTGTTAATCGGGTAGTTTCCTCCATGTTCAACACTGTCTCTGGTAAAAAAGTCGCCATTCTAGGTTTCGCCTTCAAGAAAGACACGGGTGACACCAGGGAGACCCCGGCGATTGATGTGTGCAAGGGGCTGCTAGGTGACATGGCCAAGTTGAGCATCTATGATCCCCAAGTTTCTGAGGATCAGATCTCCAAGGACCTTTCATTGAAGAAGTTTGACTGGGAACACCCGGCACATCATCAACCTATGAGCCCAACATCAGTTAAGGAAGTGTCTGTTGTTTCGGATGCGTACGAGGCAACAAGGGATGCACATGGAATCTGTGTCCTGACTGAGTGGGAAGAATTCAGGAATCTGGATTACCAGAGAATCTATGACAACATGAGGAAGCCTGCATTTGTGTTTGATGGAAGAAACATTATGGATGTTGAGAAGCTGAGGAAGATCGGATTCATTGTTTATTCCATTGGGAAGCCTCTGGATCCATGGCTGAAGGACATGCCTGCTGTGGCTTAAATGAACAATCAACCAGATGGATATTCAGAACTGTCAGAGAGGTTATTGGCCCCTTATATTAAATTATTGAGAGATACTAGAGACATGTTTCTTAATGTTATAACAATGTTTTGTTCCTCACATGTATTAGTTGATCATCAGCTTTTGTTGCACATTGTAGCTCCTCAATATAATATGTTTACAGCTTTAGCTAAAACATGACATATCCTTATTTGTTGACCTGCTATAATGTAATAAGGTTAGTGCAGCTCTATACAATGATATAATAAAATATCATTTCTTTTATTTTTCTGCATACACATAGTGTGGCTTACAAATATATAGAGAGTAGTATTATTATATGCTTAGAAACAGTTATTAAATATTACTCACATACAATTATTAATGGGCATTTTTCCCAAAATATTCTTTCCCTTCTCTTCTCTCTTCAAGATTTCTGCTCTCTTGTGCAGTGCAGACCCATGAATAAAATGTACTGCTCAAAGAATGTATATAAAAAAGAAAACAACTGCAGGAAGAGGCTGAACACACATTTGAAATGTTGTCATACAGGATGCACACCCACTGATTTCGGATTTTACAGTCAAAATTTAATCTCTACATATGTTTTCTACTGAAGAGGTTGCAGTAATATATATATATATATATATATATATATATATATATATATATATATATATATTCTCCATTTGAGACTCTCTTGCTCACCCACCGTTTTGGATTTAGTTGTTTTACAGACAAAACATATCTCTATGGACTATGGAGTATATATGCTTCTTAATATATGTTATGATATATTATATTTCATTATATTAAATGATAGCACATGTGAATTTATATTAATTATATTATTTATCATTTACTGGCACACATATCAATGCTTCTTCCAAACCGCAAATGATTGCTTTTCGTTCTCACAATCTTAAAGAATCTATTGATTTGTATGATCAAGGCCAGACCCCAGACAGACGCATCTGGAGTTGGATATGGTCTGGCCAGCAAAAAAAAAAACTGAACTTTTAATTTCTACAAGCTAGGCATACAAATGATCAACTCCTAAGGAAAAATGCAGTCAGTAGCAGATTCGAGGTAAAAAAAATCTTCCCATTTCCCCTGTTTCTGTGGTCTACAAGTTATAAGCTCTAGTTAGAAGTTTAGAACTTACAAGTCAAAAAATTAAGCATCTGTTGAAGAAGTAATATGATTCAAGATATAAATATAATCGACTTAGTCAACCCTGAAAGATTTGTGTCAGGTCCCAACAGGATTGCTTGAACAATCTAGTGTTTATAGAACTCAAGGATCCTTAAAAGATTTAATATCTTACTTAAAACAATTTTTATTTTTTTTTATCACACTAGATAATTACCCGTGCGATGCACATATCTTCTATTGCACAAATGTGTCGTCCAAAAAGTTTGATATCTTATAATAGTTTAATATTAACAATAACTTGTATTTGTGAATTAAAATTTGTAAATTTGGGTGATTTTTTTTATGCTTTAGCTTTATTATTAAATCTACTAATTTGTAAACTGATGAAAAACAATCATATTGTTATTATTAATTGTGATAATGATCAAATGCATATTCAACAAAATGTAAAAGAAAATGAAATTAGAGAAGACAACACGTTTCACACAAAGAAAGATGGTGTGGTAAAATATATCTCGGCATCACATAGAATCATTTCAATCGGCGGATTCTGTGTAGAATTTTCGGGAACAGGAAGTTGGCACAATCATATGATTCGTACTCGACATCGACAATGAGGATTTGAGGGGTGACTTCTCGAATTGCATGGAAAAAAATTTTGGCCATGATAGAGAAATTGAGAAAATTTGAGAAGAGAATACAGATTATAGGTTTGAGAAAGTCATTGATAATGTGAATTTGATAATACTAAGAAGGGAAGCCGTTGAAATCAACCTGTGTTAAACAAAAACTATAGTGGGTTTAAAAATGACCTTCTTTTTTGATAAAATAATTGATAGAGTAACAAGAATACAATTCAAAATTTAAAATAATAACCATTAGAAAAAAAATGGAGAGAGCAATTCAAAATTCAAAATAGTAACCGTTAGAGGAAAAAATGTAGAGTAACAAGAAATACAATTCAAAATTCGAAATTCAAAATAATAACAATTAGAAAAAAATTGATAGAGTAACAAGAAATACAATTCAAAATTCAAATAATAAGTTAGAAAAAATGAAGAGAGTAAAAAAAATACAATTCAAAATTCAAAATAATAACAATGTCAAAATTTTTCCTTCACTTATAAAAAAAACAACATAACAAAGTGAGCCCAAAATTATAACATGAAAATAATAACTACAGAAGCATAACAGAAGATAGTGAAATGGGAGTAAAAGAAGCAGAATCCAAAGCAAAGTGAAAGTGAGAAGAAAATATGTAAAACTTTAAGAATCAAAGATCCACTAAGATTTCTACAAATAAATCACAAGACACTTAGAAAAAGCAAGATTCATCCAAAGCACAATAAAGAAAAATAATGACCAAGGTTTGAGTTTATGGAGTTTTAAGATTGATGGAAAATGGGAAGTGTATGAAATTAATAAAGTCTAAGAGAGTTAATAATATTAAGCTTTACAAAGAAGCTGTGGTTCCATCAATAGTGTTTGAAATTAAAGAAAACTAAATGTCTTACTTATTGAAATTGAAATCCAACGGTATAAACAAACTTAACTCTGCCCTGTTTGATTGATGGGAATGAGGATTGAGGGAATGAGATTGGATTAGAGATTCAATCTCAATCCCTGGTTTGGTTGGTGGTATTCCACTTAAGTGGGATTCTCAATCCCATTAAGTGGGAATGACCCAATCCCACCTCATTGGTACTGACTATCCATTAGTATGAATGATTACTTAAATTACGAAAATAACCCTATTAACAATATCTTGTTTTTTACACCTATTAACCATATCTATTTTAAATCTATTCAAATCAAATCAAAACAATACAAAAACAAAATTTCTCAACATATTTTACATTCTCATCTCTTCTCACATATAGGTAAAGAAAATCTCTTCTCACCCCTCTCATCTCAAGTCTCTCATCTCTTTTTCTTCTCAACCCTAATCTCCAGGTACATATGATTTTTCTCTCATCTTTTGTTCTTCTCAACAAAAAAATTGCATTTTTCTTAATACCCACACATCAAAATCTCATCTTTTCCATATTTACCAGCTTGGTCCATGAAACCTTGCGGACACCACTTTTTATCTTTTATTATTATCATTCATCATCATCGCCCACACGTCATTCTTGGAATTATTGCCCTGATAATGATAAGAATGAGTCAAACAGATAGATTCTTTCCTTTAAAGAACAACCACTAATACGTTCCTAGAATCATACTCATTCCAACACAAAAAGTTCTTTTTTTTGTCTGTCTCCACCCACAATGCTTTTTAAATTTAGCAAATGAAAAGAAATCAGTCTTTTCTTTAGTTGTAACTGATTCTTATTAGGATGACCTTTTGGTTTTCAAATAATGTCGGCTTATTAATATTTAAATGCGATTTATCTTACCTTTAAGATCTAAATAAATGTGGATACTTTATTTTTAGGTGTGTTTGGTTAGGCTTATTTTTCAAAATAAGCTGGTTAATAAGCTAGCTTATTTTGGGTGTGTGACTTTCTTTTATGTTTGGTTGAACTTATTTTTCACTCAGCTTATTTGAAATAAGTCAACTTATTTATAAGACACACAAGGTAGCTTATTTCTGAAAATAAGTCAGCTTATTTTTTACATAACTTAAAAATAAGCCCCTTTTAAACAAGAAGTTATCCAAATATATTTATAAGTCAAATGGGAAAATAGGCCATTTTTTACAAAGTTCATCCAAACATAAAAATAAGCAAACCTAGAGTTTATTTTCCAACTGACTTAAAAATAAGTCGGCACCTTAAAATAAGCCATTTTTTAACGAGTGAAACAAACACACCCTGTGCATTCTCTTTGACATTGAAAAAGAAAAATTGAAAAAAATGCATTCTCTTTGACACATTGGAAAAAACTGCGTGTGTGGGGCCTCGTGGCTTAAAAAACGTGAAGGACCAGCTTAAAAGAACATACTCAGCTCCTAGTCTCTCTGAGTACATTTGTTCACAAATCACAACAACACATCTTTCGTTGTCTCTCAACATCTCATAGAGCTGCTCAGGTTGGCCGGTGACATCGACAAACTCAGGTGACGCTTCGTTCTCGCTTATGTATCTATGTGTGAATAATACATTTATAATGTGTCGTTTTAGTTTTGATTTTGGAAGGGAGGATATGGATTCTCTCAAGGATCGCCTGATGAGAGTGGAAGAGAGTCGTTCGTGTAGCGCTTGGCTACAGGCTGAGATCAAACAACTTGTTCAGATTAGGACGACCTTTCCTCGTAAGGAAAGGAAGAAAGTGTCGGCTTATTAATAATCAAAAATTCGATTTAAAGTGTCGGCTTATTCCATTTCAGTTTCTAATCAAAAAGATATGAGAACTAGTTATATATTATTTAGAATGATGATTTGTTAGAAAAAAAGTAGAGGCTTATGAAATTGTTTAAAAAAGGAATTATAGAAGAATTACTTTTTTAACTGAAATGGAAGGATTAATTGAAAAGATAATGATATATCTGATTATTTTTTTCAATAATGACTAGCTTTGATACCAATTAAAGAAAATGTGAAGAAGAAATTAAGATATGTTTGATACCAATTTATGAAAATGTGAACTCATTAGGGGAGAAAGTAAGTCTTTCTCTTCATAATTAAATTCAAAATATGAATAAACCCTTACGTTTTGATTGAAGAAAGAAAAAATATGGATGAAGAAAGCTAGAAAGAAAAATAGAGAAGAGGAGAGCATTTTCCTATCTATATATAAAACACTGGCAGTCCCTATATTTAACATTTGTCAAGTCTAACTATCTTTCAAGTGTCCCTTTTTATTTACTCTTCTCCCCTCTTTTTTTAAACTTCCTATCCCACTTTTCCATTAAAGAAATAATAATTCATAAATTTAAATAATTAAGTATCCATATGGTCCAGTTATATTGTGGCAAGTGGTTCACTAGGAGTAGATAGATACTTGCAAACTTCACATTATTATAATCAGGATCCATATATTTATAGCGAAATAAAAGATATTGTTTCAAGAATTTTGGAATTTTAAAACTGAATATAAACAGAATAAAAATTAATAATTAAAGGAATTCAGATAAAAAAGATAATATTTCTATTTGAATTATCTGTTTAACTTTAAATAATTATGTATCCATGTGGTCTAATCATATTGTGCCAAGTGGTCCAATAGGAATGTCGTCATGAGATTTATATATATAATAGGTAATAGATTTATTAAATATTTCAAATATTATAAAATTTCATAATTGTTATAAATAAAATATTATGTGGTTGTCTATAATCAAAAGAACTCTCATGAATTTGAGGAATCAGACTTTCGGGAAAGTTCTGGCCCATGATGTGCGATAGTCCTGTTTGTATGTGCATAAACATGTTTTTGAATTTTAAATTATTCCTCCTACTACTAGAATCCTTTTTGTTTTCTTGTTGCACCAAATCCGATCTATTATTATTATTTTCTTTTTCTAAGTCAATATTTGGAAAGATGTGAAATTATTGAACTTTAATCTGAGTGGTTTCCTATATCCTTTGATGTTTGAATTGAATCTCCTCGGTTGATGGATTGAGATCCTACATTTGTGGGTTGTTCTACATCTTTGGTTTGAGAATCCAACTCTGGCCCTGATTCCCCCTGTTTCCAGATACTTTGTGCATGTCTGGGTGGGATGATTTGAGATAGCTGTCCTTTAAAATGAAAACAGTAATATAAATCGATTGGTTCAATATATGTTAAAATGTATGAGAAATATGACCGGAGGAAGCAGTGTAGAAATGAAAAAAGAAAATCTGATTTGCACCTCAATTGCGTTTTGCTCCACTTGAGCATTTGTCATACCATACATTTCTATTCCTTGACGATCAAACAACATTATTGAGCATAGACAGAATTCATTCATTAACAAACCATTGAAAATCTTAATTTTAAAAAATGGATTTGACTAAGTCAATATTTATTATTACCTCCGGTCCTAAATATAAGACCTAATTGACTTTTTTTTGGAGAGGTTAAGGTTGCGAAATAGACTATTAAATCATGACATATTTGATATATTTTTTGATTATACATTAGTTCATAGCTAAAATAAACTAGTTTAAGGGAAAAAAATCAGGTAAATCAATTTATAATTAACTTATTTTGTTTTTTTATAGGATTTTCTAAAAAAATCAACTAGGTCTTATATTTAGGATTGGAGGGAGTACTTTGGAACTGTCATGAGCACTTCCTTGATATAACGTGAGCACTTGAGAACATTGTTATCATCGCGCTCTGGATTTTATCACACAGACAACCCATCATATGACCAACCATAAATAGTTTCAAGCTTGTGAAAGGTAACTTTTGTAACCACATCATCTTCCTATTTCAAGCTTGTGAATGGTAACCTTTGTAACTGCATCATCTTCACAAACTTGCAACGTGCGCTGAAAAACTGGTCAACATTCCGAGGAGTGAGTAATTAATTGGAATATGTACCAATATTTTTATTGATTCGATCAACTTGGATAAACATGATTATTAGTGCTTCCATATCTTCAAGTTTTTGTGAAATACTCCCTCCGTTCCTAATATAAGATCACTTTGAGGAAGTGGATAAGTTCCTCAGGAGGAGGAGAGGTTTTTGTGAAATACTCCCTCCCTCCGTTACTTGTTAGGCCTCAACAGCCAATGTTGAATTATATTGAATCTTATGAACATGAGTCCACGAATTTGTGCTAACAATATGTCATTATCTGATAGTAATGCACTTTATGGTTCGAGTTGATCAAATGGTATGGAGTCCTCCTAAAAGAGGAAGAGAGAAACCGAAGAGAACTCTCAACGAAATAATCCAACGAGATTGCCGTCAATAAAAACGAAATAATCCAACGAGATCACCAAACATGACTATGGATAGAGTACAATGGCGTCATGTAATTCATATAGCTGACCCCACCTAATTGGGATAAGACTTTGTTGTTGTTGTAAATTCTAAGGGCGAAGGTTTAAAAATGATACTAAACTTTACCCAAAATTGTGTTTCTAATACTAAAGTTTCGCGATGTGCAAAAAGATTACTCAACTTGAGTTTCAGGTGCAAATATAGTATTTTCACTTTAGAGAAATAAAATTTAAATATGAAAAGACTCTTACACCCTTCATTAAAATTTTATTTAATGAGGGGGAAATGAGGGCATAAGAGTCTTTTCATATCTAAATTTTATTTCCCTCAAGTGAAAATATTATATTTACACCTGAACCCCAAGTTAAATACTATTTTTGCTCATCGCGAAACTTTAGTATTAGAAACGCAATTTTGAGTAAAGTTTAGTATCATTTTTGCACCTTCGCCCAAATTTTAATCATAAGGGATATTATATACTTTTATCAAATTGAATATCTACGCACTTGAGAAAATTGGCAAAATGTTGCAAAGCTTAGAATATTGATAATGGAAAATAGGTTGAAAACTAGTGGGACAAAGCTTGGTTGAAGTACAAAATGAGGTCTATGGTTTTCTTTTTTTGTTAATTACCGATCGGTTTAATCCGGACTCGAGGGGTAGGAGTGTTGCCCACATAAGCAAAGTTGTCCCCTCTCTCAATGAGAGCGCTTCCTGGGATTCGAACACGCGTTCTCATTTTTACAGGGGTTGTAGCCCGCTTACCAGCTCAATCAACTACCCATTGGTAATGAGGTTTATAGTTTTGTAACTAGCTAGGGATAAATTGCATGCTGAATCTAATCAGATTTATGATGTTCTGGGAAAATTAGAGGGAAAACGGAGGGAAAAAGGGTGCACTACTCAGCTACAAGAATGGAAATTTTGTCTGTTCTACTCATGATTGTGTGATTAGTTGTTCGATTTGCAAGTTATACTCGAGCTTTCTTAGTGCTGTTACGATGTTATTACCCATGTTTAATCTAACACTGCTACACACAAAGTAAAATCGACATCCTCTTTGAAAACATGTTTATCCATGCAGGTACCGAATCCACCAACGACCTTATCTCTTGCAAGAATCCGTCGTTTCTAGCATTCCAAGTGGCAAAGACAGTTGCAATTAGCTTCTACGATCAATACGTGAGGACAACTCAAGCCTTTGAGAGCATCATGCATGACAAACAGAACTCTTGTACAATTTCTGTCATTGATTTGAATTCTTTCAGTGTTAGTCAGATCAGATATTAATTACTTTTTATTACATAATTTGGAAGGGGTTTGAGCTCAACTCAATTCAAGGGCAGAGCACCTAGCGAAGGCTACATGGATTGAGTGAGAATAAAGTCAACTATAAACTCCCCGCTGGTTCCCCCCTTGGTTACGGAGATGTCTCCTCAAACGCCGCGATGTCACTACCAAGAATCGTATCAGTGTCAATTGGACAACTAAGCACTTTAAGTCCATCCCCTTGCCATTGAAGTCACGGATACTTTGTTATTAATATATACGGTTTCTTATGATATATATAATTAAATTAATTCATAATTATACTCTTAAATTATTTTTAAAAAAATAATAAAAAGTTACATTAAAATTAATAAAAAGTTACATTATTTTACCAGTGTAGGATAGATACAAAATGTTAATATTTTATATATAATATAATATTAATAAACACTAGAAACAATTAGTACTGTTAGGAAAATGGGAAAACATGCGAAGCCATTATTAAACTTCGAAATTATAACAAATCGTAAGTAATTTAGCATCTTTGGTCGTAGTCGAATATCTTTCCATTCTTCACCTTTATTTATATTATAATAATAACAAATAACAATAATAATAATAATTTCATAAAATAGTAAATATGATGTTATTACAAATTTTTAATCGAAAAAAAGAAGAGTAGACAGAGAAGAAATTAATGGAGAAACCTATACTAGGAGTAGAGCTTATAATATGGGCTCAACCCCACCAACCCATCGATCAAAAAAGGTTAGGTTTGAGAAAATCTCAAACCATGTGTGCGGGCTGCACAACTAGCACTTTGTAACCCATGGGTTAAGGTGGCCTTGCCCGCGTGTTGTCTTGTTGCATTGTCTCCCAAAGATATTACGGAGTATTATTTAAAAAAGGGCAAAAGTGCTGATCTAATAATTAACTATTTCAATTTGGGTAAAAATAATAAGTGACTGTTTCAAGGTGCAAAAATAATATATAACTTTGTGACTCGGTGCAAAAATAATAAAACCGGTGCTATGTGTTATTTTGTAATTATGTGGAACCTTATTGATATTATTTTTCAAGTTGAAAATACATTTTTATCCTCCCTCTCAATTAAACCCAAAGCTTTCTACCTTCTTCCTTCCTCCTCCCCTTCCTCCGCCTTCTTCAACAAATCAACAACATAAAGAGCCACGAAATCATCAGTCTTCACATTCAAAACCTTCTCAGGATCACAATCACAAGCATCCAAACCAAGCAAAAACAAAAGCCTCTTAATATTTCATAATCATTATCAACCCCAAATCTCATCTTCCCTTCATCATCAATTCTCACTTCCATCCAAACCTGAGCCGTACAACCCATAAGTCAATTTAAATAAACTTAAGCTGAATCATCCAAGGAGGGAAAAGATTTGCGTAATGTAAATAAACGGGTAACACGATCAATGAGCTCAAGAAGGGATTGAAATCTATGGACTAAAGATTGAAGCTTTGGGGAGATGAAGTCGACAACGGGGACGGAGAAGTCGTTGAGGCGGCGGGGGTGGAGCGGCGGACTTGTTTCTCCCTTAAGTGAACCTCCCCCGGCGTTGGTGTTGAAGAAGACGGAGAGACGGCAGTGGTGGGCAGCCTTGGGGAGGAGGATGATGGAGGAGGAGTTTTTTTTGGGAGGGGGGGGTGGCAGGAAGGGTGGTCTACATGGAGGTAGTGGTGGTGGTTGAGAAAGCAGGTGGCCATGAAGTGGTGTTCTAGGAAGAGGGAGGGGAAGAAGAAGGAAGGAGGGTTTAATTGAGAGGGGGATAAAAAAGTATTTTCACCGTGAAAAATAATATCAATAAGGTTCCACATAATTATAAAATAACACATAGCACCGGTTTTATTATTTTTGCACTGGGTCACAAAGTTATTTATTATTTTTGCACCTCGAAACAGTCACTTATTATTTTTGCTCAAACTGAAATAGTTAATTATTAGATCAGCACTTTTGTCCTTTAAAAAAGAAAAAATACATTTTAAAATTTTATGGATGTTACTGTTTAGACACTTCACTAATATAAATTGTGGCTAATATAACAAATTGTGATATATGTGTAATAGAATCTAGACTTCCTTAATAATATTGTTGGTAAATAAAAGAGATCCATAAGATGTCAATATAAAGAAATGTAATTGTAGAACTAATATGTTCAAAATATTTGAGGTATTTTATTTTGGTTTATGCATTGTTGATCTATTACTATTACAATTGATTAAAAACTTTAGTTAGTCTTTGTTCGACATTGTGAAAACAAAAGAAAATTAAAAACAATTGAATAAAGATGATAGGACTGGATTAGGGCACATGCCGCACCATATAACCCATAACCTACACGCTAGCCCATTTTCCTAGCCACTTCGTAGGGTCCATTTGGTTGTCAAGGAAATGAAGGAAAGAAAGTGAAATGAGAGAAATTAAAGGTTGGTAATTTACTTATATTTCTGGACCCATAAGTTTTCTCTCTCAATCACACACTTTTCATGGGGCCCACAAACTTTACTTTCATTATTACCCATACTTTCGATTTATCAACACTTTCCATTTCTTTACTTTTTTTCTTACAACCAAACGAGCCCGCTTGCATGAGACCCAATAGTTTGTTAATAAAAAAACAATAAAAATTTATCAAAAACGGAAATAAAATAGATTTTGTTTTAGATTATGTTGATAGGCCAATTAAATGAGGATTTTGTTTGGCCTATGATGGCTTGATGGGAGGCCAATAAAATAGACTTTTTTTTTGGCGAAAAAGTTTTGATTTTTATAAGTGGGTATTTCATTCTTTGTAATTTATTTTTGGTCTGAATCTTCCTTTGTAATTTCACTTCACCTGAGAGGGGGATATTTGGATGTAGTGATGGATTTAGACACTATTGAGTGTGTTTCTTCGGTAGATGGCATGAATGAAGATAAGATCCAACATCAACATCATACTCTCCATCCTCACCCTCATCATGTTCATTATGAGTACTCTTCAACCAAGATCTTCCTGTGCCCTCTCCACCTCCTACCTTCTTTCTTCATCAGTATCCCTTTCTCAACCCCATGGCCACCACCACTCCTCCATGCGAAGCACCACCACTTCGGTTTTCTTGCTCCGCCTCTCTCTTTTTTTCCTCAGATCCCAACTATTTTTTTTATTCCTTTGGTGAAATTACATGTTTGCCTCTTCTCTACACTCTTCTTGAGAAAACTCGGGAATTTCCCGTCCCATCCCGATCCCGTCCCGGTCCCGATCGGGACGGGACAAGATCGGGACGGGACGGGACACGGGACGAGAATTCTGTCCCGAGCAATTTTCGGGACGGGACACGGGACAGGGGTGTCCCGATCATGTCCCGTCCCGTGGGGTATTTTCAAAACGTTTGTGATTATTTTCAACAATAATGTTAGTAATTGTAAGTCCTAATGAAATCCAACATTAGAGCATCCAATATTTCAGAATTTAAATTTCAAGGTACATATGAGGGATTTACATGAGAGTTTTGCTTCTTTCCAACATCAATGCAAACACTTCATTCATGGATAATTCCAAAATGTTTGTTCTTATTTCCAACCTTAACTTGAGTATTTTGAAGTCTTTAAAATCATTAAATCCAACATTTAAGTATCCAAACTTTCACAACTGAAATTCCAAGACATACGTTTGAGGGGAATTTTCAAAATTATTGTATTTCTTCCACTACAAAAAACTCGTTGTTTAGCCGCGTTTACATCTATCCCAAGGTTCCTAACAAACCTCGAATAAATATAACATAGTGGCAATTCTTTTTACAACCATGGCTAAGTTTTGTTTTCAATAAATCAGCAACAAAACTTGGCCACATTTTATGGAATAAAACTATAGCAAATTTGGCTCCAAGCTCACAGCAAATTTGTAACAAAACGTATCCACGATTTTTGTAAAATACAACCGCGGCCAAGTATAATTAAAAAAAGCTCATGCCAATTTTTTTTTCTTATTAAAAAAAATGAAGACAGAAATTTTTTATTTTATTTTTTAAAAATCATAAACTGAGGTTATAAATTGTGTCAAAGTATTTTTATTTTTTTGAAAAATTATAAAACATGGTCGTGGTTATAAAACACCTTAAACTAACATAGGCACAATTTTAAAGTGCCACTATGTTTGATTTAGATTAATTAAAATAAAGTAAATAACATAGTTGCGTTTTTCAAGTGCAACTATGTTTTATTTAAATTAATTAATTAAATGAAATGACATAGCCGCGTTTGTAAAGCATAGCAATTGTGAAATTTAAATCCAATATTTCAACACTTCTTACTCGATTTAAAACATGAGTAAGAAGTGTGCCTAAGTTTCCAGCAATTTTACTAATATTAGCTATGGTACTTTCAAAACTGCTGTAAAGTTGCATTTCAACTATGCGCTTTCCAGCATTTGTTAAAAAAGTTGTAGTATATTTCTCGCATTTTTAACCTCCGAGAAGTGAAGAAAAAATGCGACTAAACGAGTTTTTGTAATGTTCTTGAATTTCAATACAAACATTAAGGAATTTCACAATTGATTTTCAAAACACATATGGGTTATTTTCAAGGCGCGTATGAAAATTTTTAAGATGTTTCTAACAAGGATACTTAATCTTTTAGTTGAAATTTAAATTTCACTTAGCCGCAAAGGACGCAAAGTGAAGTTTTATAATTTTTTGAGGATGAAGTTAATAGTTTGTAGTTCTTCAAAGAACATATATTTACTCTAATGTTCCGATTATACTCTACCCAGTCCTTATTAATGTATACCGATAAATTCTTTGAAACCTATCCATCTAAACTTTCATTATAATAAAAAAATTACAGTTGTATGAAGAAACAAAATAGTGGAACGAATCCCATATTATATTTGTTTTTAGTTTGTATCAATCTATGATCTACTTCCAAATATACGGTAGGATGACATATAATAGCTAATACACGCTTAATATGTTCTTTACCTCCATATTTTGTTAAGAAATTATGTTCACACTACTTCTTCTGATTAAAAAATAATTGAGAGACTTATTTTGATCTTGAATGAAAAATCTCGATTCATTTTTTCTTCTAAATTTATAAATTTAGCGTGTACAAAATCTCAAACGCTGCATGATCATTCATGAAGGTGTAGTGTGTCTAAATTTGCAATTTTTAGTAGAGGGCCTTTTCAAAATTAAATATTGCATGTCTAAGTTAAAAGGGTACTAATTTACTGTATCTTTCTACACCAGATAGTTACATGTCTCTGTCGTGCATATATTTTTTATTCACTTCCTTTTTTAATCATCGCCCTTTCCATATATAAGAGAATATTTAAATGCGCGCGCGCGCACATATATATCTTTTACAAATTTATTTTTTCCATTTACCAATATTTTAATCTACATAATTTGGGTCTATTTCAATTAAGATTAACTGTACAGTAGCTAGTATCTAAAAATGTACTACGGCTGGTTCATTCGCTAGACTAACTGAGAAGATTAATAACTACTCCCTCATTTTTTAATTATAAGAGTTAATCGTCAAATTTGATTAGATTAAGAATATTTGTTAAGTTAGTTAAAATCACATGATATTATCGAAATACCCCAATAATTTGCCTTTATCCCTTCTCTCATTCCCTAACTTGTCTTTTGTTAGGAGTGTGAATAAGGATAATTCAGGGAATGTTAAGAAAAATTAGAAAAAAACATTAGTTGTTGCACCGTATGTTTGAACAAACTAACTCACCTCCGCAAAATAACTCCTATATTTATTTTCGAAGGGAGGGAGTAACTAATTACCAATGAGTATATAAGAAATCACACTACAAAAAACGGGCTCTTATCGGCGTTTTATTTGACCTCATATCGGCGAAATTTTCCGAAGGAATGACGCTACGACGTTTTGGCAAAACGCCTAAAAATATGCCGTGGGAAAGAATTATATTGAATCGGCGTTTTGCAAAACGCCATTCCGAGGGCAAAATGCCGGCAACAAAATCTAGGAAAATAATATAATATTAGCATCTCGGCATTTGCATAAAACGCCGATGTGCATATTATTTTAATATTATCTCATACAGGCGGGAACAAAAACGCCTATCCGCGGAATATGTAAATATTATCTCAAACCGGCGTTTTAACAAACGCCAGTATGAGATTAATCATAAATATGATTTAAATCACGCACACCGGTGCTTCAGAAACGCCGATGTGCGATATAATATAATATTATTTAATTCACGCACACCGGCGCGTTCCCAAAACGCCGAAATGTAATTAAATAATATTTTTCTAACCGGCGTTTTTCAAAACGTCGATCCGTGTTTTCCAAAAAAATAAAAAAAAACATTTTTCGTCCTGATTGTTTAAAACCAGGACGAAAAATGTTCAAAAATGAACAAAAGATAAACACCAAAGTGACATACACATAAAGAATAATATATATAAACATAAGGATTAAAAAGTATAATTCAAAAAACATGATACACAAATATATATAATCAAACAACAACAGCAATATGTAAAAGAAAAACTATAAAATCAAAAAGATATCAACATTATAAAATAAATATCACCAAGAACCATGAAATCAAAAACAACAACAACATTACTGGCAAAAAAAAAACAACAACAACATTGAAGGAGAGAAGAAAGAGAAGAAAAACAAGAGAAAATGAGCAAATTTGCTGAAGGAGGGAGGAGCTATTTATAGGGAATGGAGGTGCGGACCGGCGTTTTGTGAAAATGCCGGTACAGAAAACATTAAATTAACGCATACCGGCGTTTGACAAAACGCCCATATGTATTTTAACATTAAATAATGCATATGGGCGTTTTTCCAAACGCCAATATGTATTATTTACATTAAATAATGCATATCGGCGTTTGAGCCAAACGCCGATATGCATCATAATGCATATAGGCGTTTTGGGGAAACGCCCATATGCATTATTTTAATGTAAAAACGCATATGGGCGTTTGGCACAAACGCCTATATGCATTATTTTATTTGTTAAATTCCGTATGGGCGTTGTGCAAAACGCCGGTACGACTATTTTTTTAAAAAAACTTCTCAGACAACCTATATTTCTTAAACGCGGAAAAGTCAGATGTATTGGTTATAAATATGTGTCTAGAGCATTAGTCAGTTGCCACATTCTTTCTCAAACCTCTCATTCTTTCATATATCTGTCGTTTTGTTGTGAAATAGCAAAAACAATAATGTTGGATAAATCGCGAATCTCTTTACCCAGTTCGTCTCCGCAATACTTGGTGGGGTTGAATCAATTTTTGGATTTTGCTTTTACGCGCGGTAGTGTTCGGGGTAAGATACGGTGTCCGTGTGAAAAGTGTAAGTTCGACATATGGAAGACTCGAGAGGAGGTAGTTGCTCATTGTCTAGATAAGCAATTTCCTAGATATTATGTCACTTGGACATTTCATGGAGAGGATGGATTACACGACACCGGTGATCTAGAAGTCGGTTCGAGTTCTCACGTTGGCCGAATGCAAGGCGAAGACAGTGACGATGACGGCGACGGAGGCGGTCAGGCAACTAATCCGGGTAACAACACTATGAGAGAAGCATTTAGTCTGTAGGAAGCAGGCGCTGGCGGGGATGGAGTGGTGGACGGACCAGTCGCGGAGTACTTACGCACTGAGGTGGCTAGAGATTTCTTTAAGCTCATGACGGAAGGTGACAAACCGTTGTACCCAGGTATGTATAAATGTTTAATCTATTCTAACTGTTTAAGCGACTTAGTATCTCTCCGATGAAGTTCGTATATTATGTACGTGCGATGATAAAAGATGTGTTTGCACAGGGAATGAAAGATACTCTAAACTGTCGTTTTTTACCAAGTTGTACAGTATTAAGTGTAAACGTGGCGCGTCTGATGCGAACATGTCGGACGTGATTGAACTGCTTTCAGACGCCTTTTATAACATTGGAGCCGAGCTACCGTAATCATTCTACGAAGCGAAGAAAACAGTCACAAATATGGGGTTAGAGTACATTAAAATCAATGCGTGCCTGTATGACTGTATGTTGTTTTGGGGCCCTGACGTGGCGTTAGATAAATGCAGACGATGTGGCACTGCCCGATACAAGGTGGAGGGTGAAGGGCATAATAAGAAGAAGAGGCGACGGGCCATTAAGAGCATGAGATATTTTCCGCTCCGTCCAAGGCTTCAGAGACTATTCATGTCCCCGAAGATGGCTGAGCAAATGCGGTGGCACGCGACAGAAGCTAACCCAAACGGCAAGATGAGGCATCCTCGAGACGATGATGCGTGGAAAGCTTTTGACGGCGCATTACCGGATTTCGCCTCGGAGCTAAGAAATGTCAGGCTAGGCCTCGCTTCTGATGGTTTCAACCCATTCGGCTCCTTCAACCAACATTACAACGTGTGGCCAGTTGTTTTGATACCATATAACCTCCCCGCGTGGTTATGCATGAAGTCCAGCTCGTTCATTCTATCGACAATTATTTCAGGGCCAACATCTCCTGGAAACGATATCAATGTGTACCTTCAGCCGCTGATACAGGAGCTGAACGAGTTATGGAGCGATGGGGTCGAGGCGTTTGACGCCGCAAGCAAGACGATGTTCACACTGCGTGCCGCTGTGATGTAGACTGTTAGCGATTTCCGCGGACTCGACATGTTATTCGGTTGGAACACTTATACAGCGATGACATGTCCCTTCTGCAACTTTGACCAGGTGCCCCGTAGACTGCCGCACAGCAGGAAGTCATGTTTCATGGGTCATCGACGGTTCCTTCCTCCTGATCATTAGTTCAGGTGGCAGAAAAAGAAATTCGAGGGACACAGGAACGGAGAGATCCCCCTCTATAGATGTCTGGGTTTGAGATCTTTGAGCAGATCTGTGATGTGCAATGCGAATTTGGCAAGGACCCGCCCACGCCGGATGAAGAGGCCCCTAGCACTAGCCAGTAGAACTGGCTCAGCGGAGGCCGCCACCGGTGGCCCGTAGAACTGGCCCAGCACCTCAATGGAAAAAGAGAAGCATATTTTTTTGTCTGCCGTATTGGAAGCACAACTTAATGCGCCACTGTTTGGACGTCATGCACATTGAAAAGAATGTCGGCGAGAATGTCTTATACACCATTCTGAATGAGGCAGGAAAGTTGAAGGATTATCTTGGAGCGAGGAAAGATCTAAAGGCCATGGGGATACGTCAAGACGCGTGGCCGGACGAGAACGATAAGTTTGCGCCAGCTAGGTTTGCTTTGACAAAAAAGAACAAGAGAGTGTTTCTGACCACCCTACAGGGTATTAGGGTTCCCGACGGATATTCAAGTAACATCTCGAGGCGCGTGGACCTAAATTCGAGAGATCCAAAAAATTTTGGGTTGAAAAGTCATGACTATCACGTTTTGCTCCAACAGTTTCTCCCTCTAGCTGTAAAATACACTCTTCCCGAAGACGTGTCTATGGTGTTGGCCGACCTCAGTTTTATACTTAGGCAGTTGTGTTCAAGGGTGTTGGACAGACAAGAGCTCGACGAGCTACAGGCCAAAGCTGTTCTGATGCTATGTCATATGGAGATGATATTTTCTCCATCATTTTTCACCTCACAGGTCCACCTCATTGTCCACCTTGTTGAAGAAGCAAAGATTGGTGGGCCAGTGCACTATCGTTGGATGTATCCCATAGAAAGGTACGCTAACTAATTTCATCGTGTACTTCAATATATAATAATAGTAATAATTTAAACACTAATCTTAAAGTTATTTCATCGCTAACTAATTTCACAGGTACTTGGGAAAAATGAAGTCGTTCGTTACGAATAGAGCCGCGTCAGAGGGTTGTATTGCTGAGTGTTACATTGGGGACGAGGTTGTTTCATTTGTTGAACGATATTATGGTCAGAACATGTGTAATGTGTAACATCCTGAATTTTTTTAATTATAAAATTATAAAACAAATTAATAAATAAATAATTGAAATTTAACATTACAATTTATTTAGAAAGTTTAGTTTACTTTTAGGGAATTTTATTTAGAATGTGATATAGAATGGAAGTGAATAAATCTAAATGAGTATGATTCAATGTCCAATTAAAGAAAAAAAAATAATAAAATGATGTGATGTTTACTCTTCCATTAAAATAGAAAACTTACATAGGGTATTTTTGTAATTTTCTTCTTGGGCCATAAACCCTAAATTTCCCCTTTAGTATATATGCTCACTTCTCTCCTTCCTTTCAATTTCATGAGCCGCCACCACACACCAAACATCATTATTCTTCATAGCCTCCTTCTTCCTTCTTCACTTTCTCTTTCTCCCTTCTCGGCTTCTTCCTTCCTCACTCACAATCATCTCCAACATCACTATTCATCTTCTCATCTTCCTCAAACCTTAATGAATTTGTATCCTCACTTTGTCTCCGCCTTCTTCTTCGTCTTAGCTGTGTACGGCGACGCCCTCCGACGAGATCTCCTTCGTTCCTTGTCGTTTCCAGCGAACCCATCGGCGGTTGAGAGATGCTAAACGGCGAAGCACAACCTTCAAACTCGGTGGCGTTTTTCAGGCGAGGAAACCCATGGATCTCGGCCAGAAGCTTGGAAGTTGGTTATTGATGCTTGAACAAGTGGGAGCTTACGTTTATTTTTGGTTTAAAATGCCAGGAGGTAACTACTTCACTTGTCTGTGTGTGTGTGTGTTAGTAGCATTTAGGTAGCGTATAGGCATATAATTATTGCTGATGTGGTTATGGAATACTTGATTGGAATTTCTGATTTTGTTGTGGTACACTGTTTAATATAATTATAATTATGCCATTCCGGAATGAGGTTCCCTTGCCCGTACAGCAGGGACTAAAATGAATAAAGAAAAATGAATAAAGAAAAAAAAACGTTATTGGGGAGCGCCCCCGGTTCAAGCGAGGGTTGTGAGTCCCTATTGAACTGACATATTATCGGTGTACTTGTGTATTGTGTTTGATGATGATTATTATTGTTGTTGTGATTATTATTATTCTTAATGTTTGAGTTTGTGATGTGTTCGTAAATGAATATTTGTACCGCTGTATTTGGTAATTGATAATACTTGGAATTGAAATTAGATAACATGTTCATGCAACACAGCATGTAGCACACACCACCAAACACGACATTAGCACACACCACCTTGCCGGCATGCACATGCACGTAGTGCAAAAATGTGCGTAGGCGAGTAGTTGTTAGTTACGACATCAGGGTCTACCCCTCGTGGTTGAACATTTTACAGGTACTAGATCGGGGCATGAGTGATGGGAAGGATCTGGAGACTAGAGAACTAAGCTTTTAGGCTCATATGTTCTTTCGCATTCTTTCATATTATGTTTCATATTCTTGTTTATTAATTTGTACATCTTATGAATTTTATTCCCCTGGATGACTGTAAATAATTTTATGTTACATAACTGTAAATATTAATTAATACAGGGTCGTGTGTTTATTTGAAATTTACTATGAAGAAATTTAATTAAGTTATATTAGATAAATTTAAATATCCATGTTAGTCAATTTTTATCTAACATGGATAAACCAATTTTAGTAATTTTTTTTAAATTAATGATTTTTTTTAATTGTGAATTTTATCTTTCATTCTAAAATTATATTTAGTTTTGATTTGTTAATTTTAAATTACATTAAATCTTTTTCTAACCATGATAGATTATTTTATTTGTGACTTAAATTATTTTTCCTATCATGGTTAGCATATTGATTTATATTTTATGGAAAATAAGAAAAGTTGTTTTTCTAACTATGTTAGTTAGTATTATGTTAACTATATTCTTTTTCTAACATAGTTAGACTCCAAACTATTTTTATTAAGGATTAGGAAAAAAAATAGAGGAAAAATGATTGTAAAATTGGGGTTGTTACAATTTGATATTAGAGCAAAGGTTCTCGGTCATCCAAACTAGTCAGGGGATGTGGACATAGAAAGATTCGTGTTTGTAAGTCATGACTGCAGCATGAATTACAAACAGGAAGTTTTTATCACCAAATCTTCTTGACATGATTTGGTTTAGTTAAATAGGCAGTTAAAAGAAAAGTATCTAAGCGTTCTCACTACGGTATGAAATGAATTTTACTTTTTGGAGTGTTATTGTTACTTGAGAATTGTTATGTGATATTTTTCTTGCATTACATATGCATTAAATACATGTTTTTGGTGATTTATTGATTTGTTTATAATGAATGATGATATAGAAAATTTAGCTTTAACTTGAATAGTTATGGATTACTGTAAAGGAAATTTCGACAGGTTTAGACTAGCGAAGACTATAATTGGGTATGTGATTTGTGAATTAAAGAGTTGGAATATATTGTTTCGGATTCATAAGGGCATATGAAAAATTGTTGTGAAATGTAAGTTGGTTGATTTAAATTGAATTGGGATTAATTGAGAATTTGTTGATTTGAGCAATTTTTTTTTGGTATATATGGATAGAGTATGAATGAGTTGGATAGTACAACCGATTTCGAGTTGAGACCTACAGTTTTTGGGAATTATATTGATTGAGGTTAAAGAGATGATTATTGATTGAGTGAATTTAATTTGTAAAGATGGTGGGGGTTAATGAGTATTTAATTTGATAATCATATATTGAATGGTGTCAAATAGGGATTGTTATTGTTTGAGGTCTAGTTGGAGTTGAATTCAAGTTTTGGGATTGTTTTTGTAAGAGTAATTGAAGTATTGTGAATTCTTTATTGTTTCGTCATGAGTTAGCAGGAATAAAGTTGACTTGATGATTTTTGAGATTAAGGATTTCATTTAAAGAATTTGCCATGCTTGGATATTTAGAATGTTAATTATATGAGATACTTTGATCGAACCATATGATTTTACTTTGATGGTATGTGTTATTTATGACTTTAGGTATGAGGGATTAGTTAAGCTTTGAATACGGAAAGGCAGTGTCGATTTACTTTTTGGTTTCTTGGATATTTCTATGGTTTAACAACTTTCATGGTTTTAATGGTAATTATGTGCAACATGAGTGAATGCAAATTGTTGGAATTGATTTAGTTGTAATTAATGAATTGAAGGTTGAGAGCTATACTTTGGCATGAACTCGGAATTTGAAATATTTTTGAAGTTTGATGGGTTTGTTAGGCTAATCGATATTAATACTATTAAAGAGTTCATTCATATAAAATTGTTGGCATTAATATAGATGAAATGACGAGATCAAAGTTATGAATGTCTAGTTGGTATTAATTAAATTAGATGAATTTGAGAAGAGTTTGTGGTCTTAATGTCCATGGATTGTTGACTGATTAGAAAACTCTGCTTGAAAGGTGAAATTTAGGAATTTATGCTTTGGATTAAAGTTAGAGTAATTATTTGAGATTGAACTATGGTTTGATGACTTAGATATAATAGATTGATTATGAATTAATGCTTAGTGGGATAATTCATTGAATTTGATGTTTTATTGTGATTTAAGGAGTGCATAAGCTAGATTGATCAGGAAATTAAGAATTATTGGATAAAAATGATTTTGAGGACTATTGATCGACTTCAAGAAACTAGCTTAAGATATTGGTGAACAATCACTTGGTACAGTTGTTTAAATAGATTTAGTATGAATTCTGATTCTTGGAGATAAATGAAATTTTGTTTAGACTTAAAGTCAACTAAAGGTTGAGGTTGATAGTATTAATAAAATGTGGTATTATCAGGTATGTTTAGCTATTAAGAGACTAAGGAGAAGGTATGAGATTTTGTGAAGAGTTATTATTAGACTTTGATTGAAGAGATTAAGACAATTTGAGTTAGTGACAAATTCTAAAGTTATGATAACGACTGAATTAAATAGATAAATAAGCTAGTTGAGTTTGCTATTTTATGTTGAAGTTTTAGTGAACGTTTTAATTGATTTATTGGGACTGAAGACAATTGATAATGATTTTGATGATGATGTTAGTTTGAAATATGACGGAGGGAATTAGTTGGATTTGGAAGATGAGACCAGGAAATATGATCTGATTATTAGTAGTTATGGGATGAGTAATGTTTGTTTGGAAAATTGTGATGAAAGATTAGGATAATTAAGATGTTGTTAGATTTTGAATTAAATTGAGGAAGAACGATTATTTGATCAAATAGTGAGATATTCAATAGTTACTGAAGTAATCTGATAGTGCTAGTGTAGGAGATAATTTATATGTTCTTAAATAAGGTGTAGCAAAGTGAGAAGATGACTTGAAAATTTAAAAGGCGAGAGTAGTAATGACGTATTATTATTTTTGTTTACTAGAATTTAAAGTTTTTATGGACTAATTTAAGTTTTTAGGATGTATTAAGTGACTTGTGTTATGTTATTATTTCTTAGAGTTGTTTGATATAGTAAATTTTGGGGACAAAATTTATGAAAGGTGGGTAGAGTTGTAACATCCTGAATTTTTTTAATTATACAATTATAAAACAAATTAATAAATAAATAATTGAAATTTAACATTACAATTTATTTAGAAAGTTTAGTTTACTTTTAGGGAATTTTATTTAGAATGTGATATAGAATGGAAGTGAATAAATCTAAATGAGTATGATTCAATGTCCAATTAAAGAAAAAACTAATAATAAAATGATGTGATGTTTACTCTTCCATTAAAATAGAAAACTTACATAGGGTATTTTTGTAATTTTCTTCTTGGGCCATAAACCCTAAATTTCCCCTTTAGTATATATGCACACTTCTCTCCTTCCTTTCAATTTCATGAGCCGCCACCACACACCAAACATCATTATTCTTCATAGCCTCCTTCTTCCTTCTTCACTTTCTCTTTCTCCCTTCTCGGCTTCTTCCTTCCTCACTCCCAATCATCTCCAACATCACTATTCATCTTCTCATCTTCCTCAAACCGTAATGAATTTGTATCCTCACTTTGTCTCCACCTTCTTCTTCGTCTTAGCGGTGTATGGCGACGCCCTCTGACGAGATCTCCTTCGTCATATCCTTCGTTCCTCGTCGTTTCCGGCGAACTCATCGGCGGTTGAGAGATGCTAAACGGCGAAGCACAACCTTCAAACTCGGTGGCGTTTTTCCGGCGAGGAAACCCATGGATCTCGGCCAGAAGCTTGGAAGTTGGTTATTGATGCTTGAGCACGTGGGAGCTTACGTTTATTTTTGGTTTAAAATGCCAGGAGGTAACTACTTCACTTGTCTGCGTGTGTGTGTATGTTAGTAAGCATTTAGGTAGCGTATAGGCATATAATTATTGCTGATGTGGTTATGGAATACTTGATTGGAATTTCTGATTTTGTTGTGGTACACCGTTTAATATAATTATAATTATGCCATTCCGGAATGAGGTTCCCTTGCCCGTACAGCAGGGACTAAAATGAATAAAGAAAAATGAATAAAGAAAAAAAAACGTTATTGGGGAGCGCCCCCGGTTCAAGCGAGGGTTGTGAGTCCCTATTGAACTGACATATTATCGGTGTACTTGTGTATTGTGTTTGATGATGATTATTATTGTTGTTGTGATTATTATTATTCTTAATGTTTGAGTTTGTGATGTGTTCGTAAATGAATATTTGTACCGCTGTATTTGGTAATTGATAATACTTGGAATTGAAATTAGATAACATGTTCATGCAACACAGCATGTAGCACACACCACCAAACACGACATTAGCACACACCACCTTGCCGGCATGCACATGCACGTAGTGCAAAAATGTGCGTAGGCGAGTAGTTGTTAGTTACGACATCAGGGTCTACCCCTCGTGGTTGAACATTTTACAGGTACTAGATCGGGGCAGGAGTGATGGGAAGGATCTGGAGACTAGAGAACTAAGCTTTTAGGCTCATATGTTCTTTCGCATTCTTTCATATTATGTTTCATATTCTTGTTTATTAATTTGTACATCTTATGAATTTTATTCCCCTGGATGACTGTAAATAATTTTATGTTACATAACTGTAAATATTAATTAATACAGGGTCGTGTGTTTATTTGAAATTTACTATGAAGAAATTTAATTAAGTTATATTAGATAAATTTAAATATCCATGTTAGTCAATTTTTATCTAACATGGATAAACCAATTTTAGTAATTTTTTTTAAATTAATGATTTTTTTTAATTGTGAATTTTATCTTTCATTCTAAAATTATATTTATTTTTGATTTGTTAATTTTAAATTACATTAAATCTTTTTCTAACCATGATAGATTATTTTATTTGTGACTTAAATTATTTTTCCTATCATGGTTAGCATATTGATTTATATTTTATGGAAAATAAGAAAAGTTGTTTTTCTAACTATGTTAGTTAGTATTATGTTAACTATATTCTTTTTCTAACATAGTTAGACTCCAAACTATTTTTATTAAGGATTAGGAAAAAAATAGAGGAAAAATGATTGTAAAATTGGGGTTGTTACATAATGAGCGTCTGCCCCGAGTTGACGATAAATCAAACCATATCAATTCCAGCTCTAACACGTTGTTTCCCGTCATTGGAAAGCCAGTAGGAGCAGCGCACTTCCACCGTCTGAGTCCTATTGAGATATTACAAGCACACAGACATGTCTGACACGCTGCACTGCTGTGGACTCCTATCGAGAGTAGGTGGCGGACAGCTTCAAATTAAAATATATATTTATTGTTCTTCAAAATATATATCTAATTATATACATTGTACCTTTCAGGGATTACCGGAGACATGTCAAGTGGGAGAATCGAGGACGACGGGGGATCACTGCAGCTATGATTGATACTATGGTCCACCGGGGTTCGCCGATTGGTTCACAAGAAGAATACGCAACGATCCAAATTCCCCACCATCACTAGTGAATCTAGCTGCTGGGCCTTTTGAATATGTGCAGAGATACTCTGCCTACTGATTGGACCAAATTTCATACCTTTAAGCATGTGCATTTGAGCTTAATTAGTGGGAATTAATTGATATATTTGATCATTATTGGCATATTTTATTGTGCATGCTTATTGGAATTAATTGGTGAATATTAGCCTTTTTCTTGCATTATTAAGGAACCAAGGGTATTTTGGTCATTTTGACTATGTGATGATATTTTATTGCAGGGGGGTTCCCAAGTGGGCCCCATGCACCCTTGGTGGAGCTTCAGTGGATATAATTTGGTAAGGAGGAAGGCTAGATGACAAGGCATGTGTCTGCTTGTGGAAGCTCAGCCACATCTGGAAGCTCAGCCACATCCGGAAGCTCAGCCACATCCGGAAGCAGGTTCACATCCGGAAACAGAGTCATCAGGAAGCACATTTACATCCGGAAGTGAACACTCTTGAGCTTGCAGAATGAAGTCTTGACTTCCTGAAGCTAAAGTCCATCCGTCAGCAAGCACAAGAACCAGACTGCACAATGCACAGAAAATACCCTGAAGGCCTCATTAAGGGCAATTTTGGAAGCACAATCATTTGGAGAAAAAGGAGGAACCTTTAGAAATGCATGGAGATGAGATCTAGTCCACATTCATCCTCACCTTTCACCAAATACCGAAAATACCCTTCCTTCCATTTAACCTTATACCTCTCGGCCATAACCCTCCATAACCACCAAAAATATCTTTTGACAGCTCATAACCCCAATTTGACAGCTCATCTTTGCCAACTCATCATCTAACTAACTCACTTACTTAAACCCAACTAACTTCATTTTGACATAACTCTTCTCTCACTTCACTTTCACTTTCTCTCTCCTCTAACAAACTCTCTCAACTCCATCTTCATCTTCTTCACCTTCTCCACTTCGCAAACCATCTCCATGGCCGCCATAACCTCACGCCTTCCTTCATCCTCCATCTCCATGTCAGGCTAGATGCCTATCCTTCTTCTCCAAGGAGAAGTGCTTGAAGAACTCAACATTTGACTTCATATGCTTGTAATTTGCTCTTTTAGGTTTCAAGCTAGATGTATATTTTTGCCTATGTATGTCCTAGATCTAGGCTTGTATAGGTTAGAACACCTTGAATTAGGTGTTTTACTTCATTTTAGCTTGAAATCTCTCTTTTAGGTTAAAGACATGAAAACCGAGGCTTAATTCTTGTAGTTCCATGTATGTACATGTGTGCGATTTGCTTCCTTGTGAATGTGTGGAATGAATTTGCTTCCTTAGGCGACAAAAGAGGTTAAATCACCTACAATGTCAACGGCTTTCACTTCCGCACTGTTGCGCGCGATGGCTCTCGTCTAACGCAAAACTCGGGTGTGTTTGGGTCATTTGGAACAAGGAGTTATGCTAGTCGAAACGATGCACAAGCGTGTTTAGGGGAGGTTCAATATTATGGCAAACTTGTTGATATACTTGTGCTCAACTACAATGGTGCATTCCCCGTTCCGCTCTTCAAGTGCGATTGGGCAGACACTAGGGGAAAAGAGGCAAGAATGTTGACGTTTTCGGCATCACCTCAGTGAATTTCTCGAGACTTTTCCACACAGGGGCATTACCTGACGAAGAGCCATACATCGTTGCTGACGAAGCGCAGCAGGTTTATTATGTTCCTGATCCTAAAAACAAAGACTGACACATGGTGCTTCAGGTGAAACCTGGCGATGTGTACGATATGGGTGACGAGGATTATGACGCTACAATTGAGACAACTCAACTGGTTGCTCCTAATAATTTGGAATATCTGATCCCGGAAGGGGATGAACCAGTACCAACTGTTAGAGAGCGTGAAGATGGTGACGAATGAAAGATTATTGTATATATAAATATATAATCGTACGTTGGTAGATTTTACTGTTTTCATTAATTAGTAACTATTTTACTTAATTTAGTTCAATTTTCTTTTATCATTTAATTAGTAATTAAACAAAATGAACAATAAAACTTGAACAATAATATTATATTTACAGAAATTTAAAAAAGTACAACAAAAACATAAAAGTACAAACACAATATAAGAACAAAAAAAGTACAATACAGATAAAAATTCTAAACAACTAAAATACCTAATCTACTCCTCATCCTCATCCTCCTCCTCGATGGCGGCTTGTGGAGGGAGTCGTCGTCGGCGACGGGGTCGTGATGCGGAGGCTTGATCCAATTCCTGCTGCCACCTCCGCCCTTGATCCCTGAAGAACTCCTCTTGTTGACGCCTGAACTCTGCGCGCACAAAAGAGACCTCTCGCTCATGCTCTTGCCGCCAGGCTATACGCTCGCGCATCTGCCTCTTCTCTTCTGCCTTCACCTGGGCCTCATGCTGGCGCGCCAGCCGCTCCTCCTCTGCCTTCACCCGGGCCTCAAAATCGCGCATCAGCCTCTCCTCATCTGCCTTCATCCGGGCCTCTCGCTCTTCAATCTCTCGCTCTCGGGCCCGCAACCTCTCCTCTTGCTGCCGGGCCTCGTATGATTGACTCGCCCCAGAGGATGAACCCTGGCTCCCACGGCTTCCGAAAGGAGGGAAGAGCTGAGTAGGTCTGGCTCCAAAGCCAAGACCTGGAACGCGTCCTGCATGGTCCTGCGTCCCCATCTGTGTGTGGAGAGCAACGACCTCGTCAAAGGGGCTCACGCTCTCTCCCTGCTGAGACTCGGGGGTCTCCTTGGCCGGCGCCTGTGCCTCGATATCTGCCTGTGCCTGAGCAACACTCCTAATCTCCTCGGCAGCCTTCCGGGATAGAGGTCTCCCGTCCGAGCGGGTGCGCGCTTGAATGATGAAGTCTTTATAGATGCCCGTCTTAATGCCCTTCGCCTTGGCCTCCTCCCGCTGAAATATTTGAATCGTTAAACTATGATCAATATTATTATAACAAATTATTAAACAGAAAGAGTAGTGGATAGTTATATACCATCTCGTCATAGCGGACGATCATCGATACGCTCCCAGTCGAGTGGCCAACCTCTTGCTGTGCCCGAGCCTGCTGACCGCGCCTTTCCCTGGCCTGCCCCAGGTCGCCCATCCTCCAGGCGATGTACCTCTTCCACTGATCAGGGTCGACTCCGTCGGGCACATCTGCCTCCACCTCCGCCCTAGGCTTAGTCCCCTTCCTGGACTTTAGCTGGTATAGCTTGTTTCTTCATCCTTCCACCCATCCCCGATCATCCCTTTCGTGAATTTCTTCAGGTTCAAGCTGTCGGGGGCCCACCACTTAATCTACAAAAGAAATTTTTTCGTATTGAATAAGTATAATAACAATATACAAAATTAATAAGTGTAACACTAAGAAATATCATTCAAGTAATTATAATATTTTGAAATACGTATTACCTTAATAATCTCCCAACCCTCCTCTTTCCGGGTATCCGGCACTCCTCCAGCTGGTCGGGTCGATCGGGAAGCGCCGGAAGTCCTTGCCGAGCAGTTGGCAATGGCGGCGAAATAAAATGGCAGCATCCATTGTTGGCTGCCCCGATGGTGCCGTAATATAGCAGCTCAATCTTCTCATTCGACGGAAGCACATGCGCCTGCTTCGCCGTCAGCCTCCTCCTGGTGACAGTGCCAGTGGTATCTGTAAGCAAGAAAAATATATTAGATAATATATATTGTAGAAATTAAATTTTTAGCTATTAATTAATATCAAATTTACCTTTGACATCCACCAGCTGGCCAGTACTAGAAGACCTCCTCCCACGCCGCATTTTAATCATAATTTCCGGCACTGGGATGCCCTCCTTGCCGTCGGCACCGCCACCGTCACCGCCATTGTCGTCGCTGGTGCTCTCCTCCCTCTTCGCCCTCTCCCTCTCAGCCCTCTCCCTCTCCTCCCTCTCCCTATCCTCATTCAAAATCTGATGCATGTCCTCGTATATTGACGTTCAAGTATCTCCAGAGGTCGTCCTGCGTGACTCCTTGGTTACCACTCACCCCGAAAGGAGTCCACGGTGGGTTAGCAAGATGGGTGCTGGCAACAGGGGTGTTGGCAAGAGGGGGGCTGGCATACTGCAATACCTCCGGCGGATTAGGCCGCCGCTCAATCTCTAACCGGCGCTCTTCTATACGCCTGGCTTCTGCTTCGTCCCGCAATCGCTGTTGCTCGTCCCTCAATCGCTGCTGCTCTGCCACGTCTATGGGAGCTTTACCGCTACGCCGAGACATGATCTATCGGAGAAGGAATATATATAAGAAGTGATAAAGAGAAGAGAGAATTTCTATGGGACCCTCAGATTTTTTGACGCTTCGAAAATGCCAAAATGAACATCGGCGGTGCTTTTATAGGCCTTCGTTTTGCGGCGTTTTCAGGGCTGCATCTCGGCGTTTTGCAAAACGCCTATACGTGGTTGAATTCATATAGGCGTTTTGTGAAACGCCGATGTGCATTAAAAGCTCATATAGGCGTTTTAGAAAACGCCTATATGCGAATTAAATGCATATTAAATACTCCCTCTATTCCTAAATATAAGATCACTTTGGCTAATTTGGGGAGATTAAGGAAGATAATAAAATTACATGATCTTCCCAAAATACCCCTTAATTACTTAACTTTAAAAGGAGGAGGGGTTTTCAATGAAAAGAGGGAGTATAAGGGTAGTTTGGGCAAAACTTGAGATAAAATAGGAAGTGATCTTATATTTAGGAACTTATCCACTTCCCCAAAATGATCTTATATTTAGGAACGGAGGGAGTACTCTACATGCCCATTGGCGTTTTACAAAACGCCTGTCCGCGATTTAAATATTATTTAATCTCACACAGGCGTTTTGCACAAAACGCTGATATGCGTTTTTTTTTTTGGAAAAAAAAATGAAAAAATGTTAGGCGCCTAGTTTTTTAATTAAAATATATATATCGGCGTTTTAGTGTTACCCAAACGCCGGTGTGAAAACGCGGGGAAAAAGCGGGAAGTGCGCGCCAAATTTTACGGCGTTTCATTTAGGCGTTTGGTTGCAAAACGCCGATGTGCGTCTCATGTAGGCGTTTTGAGACAAAACGCCGGTATGCATGCGCCGGAATGACCCTTTTTTTGTAGTGGCATTAGTATTTACCGATGTTGGTGAATTACTGCGACTTCAGTGAATCGTAGAGCTTTGGGTAATGTATCTGTAGATTTTTTAGCAAGGAGCAGTTTCAACTATGGCTTAAACATTCACATCGTGTCTAAGGCTGATGTGGTGCTTCTTCTCAAGGAATGTAGTTGGTTATTAGTTTTACTCAGTCTTATTTTGTTTCTTTAATTAGTTGTTGCACCGTTATTTGATAGTTGGATGGGCAGGTCTCACGTAAAAAAAAAATAGAGTTCCTTCAATGAACAATAATCTTTCACAGATTTAACTTGTTTTTTTTTTACCAAAACACATATCTAACCAAGTAATAACACATATCTAACCAAGTAGTAGTAAATAAACTAGTAATGATAATACCAACAATAGATTATGCAATCATTCAATAATATTTATCTTTATATATCATCAATAACTCGGTGTTACTTTGCCCCATGCCTTAGCCTATAAAGTATCTTAATTACTTGTACCTTGTGATTGTTGTGTGCATGTGTCATATCTTGAATCTATTCTCTCTCTGATTGATTGCAATCAATGGGCTCCATTTTTGCTTCAACTCCGCACAAATAATTAAATAACTTCCTTATATTAAGTATTAACACAATTATAGGAAACTTGAAAAATCAAGGGAAAATTAATTTGAGGTCCCCCACAAGGGACTTAATACTAGAAAAGTCTCAAAAGTTAAAATAATTAATGTAGGGTCCCAAGGGACCTCACTTTAATATATTTGAAAATTGAAAAGACATTTCTGCCCCTGACAACTTAATGGGCAGCTGTGACAACTCGATGGACACAACTTGACAACTGAATGAGCAAATGTGACAACTTGTTGGGCATGTGCTTTAAGTTAATTGTCCAAACTCTAAGTTAGGGAAAAACCTGACAACATAATGGGCAGCCGTGACAACTCGATGGGCATAACTTGACAACTGAATGGGCAAATGTGACAACTTGTTGGGCAAAAGTGTCTTTTCAATTTTCAAGTATATTAAAGTGAGATCCCTTGGGACCCTACATTAATTATTTCAACTTTTGGGACTTTTTTAGTATTAAGTCCCTTGTGGGGGACCTCAAATTAATTTTCCCAAAAATCAATATATCAATATATATGCATGCCAAATTGCCAAGCCCCCAAAAAATCTATCATCAATATCTTTATATATATCAGTATATAATATATATGAAACTATACAAAAACTTTGTCACAATAATATTTATATTTACTTTAGATTCTAGGGAAATAATACAATCATGATTTAAATAAAAGATAAACTATATCAAGGTGTCATTATTGATGTTAGGGAATAATTAAGTTCATATTAATAGGCATTTAATTAAAACAATGTAGATGGAAATATACTTTTATTTGAGACCTACATATGCTTTATAGGATTTGTTTAAAACCAATGGACATATTATACGTTTATGAACCAATATCTCATTTAACTAATAGTCTCAAGTTTTTTATTTCAAGTGACTTTAACGAGCATGTTTTGATATTGGATTTTATAAACTACTACTATAGGAGTAGCACAAATAAAGACGGAAAATATATCTCGCTCACTCACTCATTGATGCGCGTGGGGACCACCCTTTCTTCCCGTGCTCAATTTTCAGCCACCCTCCCTCTTTCGTACCCTAATTAATAATTATAGCTTTATATTAATTTGAGGACGACCCTCTTTCCCGTTTCTGTTTGATAGTAGGAGTATATAAATAAAAGAGGGAAAATTGTATATAAGTCTAACCAATAGATTTAAGTAATTCTTGGAAAAGAAGGGAATTAAGTAATTAACATTTAATAAATTTCGATTGTGTTTTCATGTCATGATATCAATTACTATCCATTAAAACTTATGATATTAACCATTTAACTTGAAATTCATCCATATGGTTGTGCTAAAAAAACTATAGGCAAGTTTGGATTCGCTTTTGATGAACAGCTTTGGGTAAAAGATGAAAAATTCTTTTTTTGATAATAGCTTGTGAAAAAATTGAAAAAGATAGCTTCTAGCAAAACCTAATATTTCTGCTTCAAACTTAGGGGTTGTTAAAAAAAAACTATTCTGAAAAAAGGTGTTAGTATTTATCTGACTTAAATGAGACATATATTTTGACAGAAAATAATTATTCTGAAAAAGGCGAGTGTTTATCTACCCTGATTTTAAAGCATAGGTTTGAGGGTGTGTGCACTATCTCAGACCAAAAAATACAAAATGACTATCAGTTTACCAACTTATCTCTTTTTTTCTTGTTTAAATTAATTGAAATATATACCACTTCAATTTCTAAATTTCAATGAGCGAAATATAAAGTAAAAAAATGAGTCCTTAACATATTTCTGGAATTCTTTTCCCTTTTCATATTTTAAAAAGTCCTACATAAAAGGAAATAAGAAATCATCTCTCACTCACTCCCTATCTATCTATCTTTCTGTCTCTCTCCCTCCTGCACTGTATACATGAAACTGTGTAATGACGAGACAAAGCTTTGAAACCCCTCATAAGTTAAAAAAGCTACGCGTCCCTTCCTTCTCACAATGATCATCATCATCATCAAATCAAAACCACCCTAAACAAATAAATCCTCTTGCTTCTTTTCCACGTATGTATGTATGTATGTATGGAGGACAAACACAAAGAAGAAGAATCATCCTCATCTCTTCCTCCACCAATATCTTCCACCACTGATTTCACCACCGACGCTTCCACCTGGTCCCTCCCTCCCGACGCCGCCGCCGCCGCCGCCTTTTTCTTCTCCGAAGGAGAATTCCAGCGTGGCGACGGCGGCGGCGGAGGATTTTGGTTTCCAGATCACTCTGCTGCCGAAGAAGCTGGTACGGCGGATGCCTCTGCCGGCGATGCGTCGACGTTCAATAATCAGTCGGCGTCTTCCAGCTCCAGCGAAGATCCGGCGGAGAAATCCGCCCTCTCAGACCAAAAGCCGCCGGAGATACTGTGAGTGTGCCTTGTTTTATTGTTCTCTCTGCCTCTAGTGAATTTGATAATTGAGCATGAAATTAACTTAATTATACGAAATCAACCATTTAATCATAATTTATTTTTCAATGGTAGTATATTATTAGATCATATTTTAATTTATAGATTAAATAAAATAGTTGAGAAAAAATTCACAAAAATTAACTTCTGAATCTTGATTCTCCTTACAAAAAAAGTCAACTAGTTTGTTTATAGGCTTATATTTATATGTAGCAAATGGAGGGAGAGGAGGGAGGGAGTAAAATAAAAAAATTAATCAATCAAATCAGAATCGAATCTTGCTACGCCTTGTTTGTTTGTGCTTATTGAACTCTGTGTTTCATAGGGGATAGTGCAATCCACTGTCCGTACAATCTAGAATCTGGCCAAACAGGAATACTACAATATAATAGTATATGGAGTATTCTCTGCCATTTCAGCTTCTTGTATTAGTTGATTACACTTTACAGTACTACCATTGTCTTTTTAATGGTTGGAGGGTCGCCGTTATTGCGGCGGGAATGGCGTGCTCCAACCCACACAAAACCCTGCCTTTTTAGAAGTTTTGTTGCTTTACGTAATATAGGCAATTAGGCATTGTTTGCACAAAAGTGGGAATGATGGCATGGAACAAGGAGCAATCCAACAAAACACATTTTCTATTACTTCTATTAGTTTTAGTAGAGTCATTCTCGTTAAACAAGTGGTTAGAGGCTTGATTCTCAACTCTTGTGATCGAGTGGAGTAAACGTATAAGCCAACTATATATATATATATATATATATGTACTCTATATGAAACTTTAGATCAGTGAGGAATAATCTCACTTGATATCTGAGTGGAGAAACCTGATAACCTAGAAAAGGTATTTTTTGGGGTCAATTATCTTTCTTTAAGTATTAAATTTCTTTTAAAAATAATAAATTAATATCTGAAAGCTATTTTTCGTTTTTGGCCTATTTTTTAATTTACGTTAGGATAATGTGGCTGTAATTTCAATAGAGTTTGCCTTAATTAGTTTATCCCCCATAAAATTTGAACATATTTCTGTACGTAATTTTTATTGAGTTCAGTGGCTTGGGGTGTTGAAGAGTTGTTTTTATGGTTGAACTGAAAAGCGTTAAACTTCAATAATTCAGAATTGATCTCATAATATTTGCTTTACTTAATGTGACGACAACGTGGTGTTGTGCTCTTCAAAATTCAAATAAAGGTTATCTAGTTGATGACCAAATGAATTTGGTGATATCCCCAGTGTGTGTGGTATTAGCAGATCGAGTGTGATTTGCATTTGGCTATGTTTGTGTTTGTGTGTGTGTGTTAATTTCACCACATCGCTTGAAGAATGCATGTGTCTATGTTTGCTGTTAAAGAGCAGTACTTGTATGAATGTTTGCAACAAGATTACCATATATGCTGTGAATGTATATGTTTCATATTTATGGTCGGCTTAAGAGTATCATTTTCACTATAGCAATGTTGTGAATATTATGTAGTTGATTGTCATTTTTGGCTCGAAATTATGATGAGGCGCTTATAATTGAGTTGGGTGGCTAATGTAGGTTTCTTTTATGCATATATATTAGTGCAAAGTTACTAGTTTATATATATGATGATTGAAGGTTGTGATGGAGTATAATTTAAAATTCGCCCGTGCAAAGTAGAAAGCTGATTTTCTCCCCATATCATATCATGTTGACCATTATATATATGTTCCTACGCCTAGATATTTATTTAATGATATTGATCACTTTTACCGACAAATAATATTTTAATGATATGGAATCTTGTGATGAACTTTTATCGCCATCCCATTATGATTTATCTTCAATTTCTTTGTTTATAATACTGATGTACATATATGGAAGAAATTCAAACTTGTTAGTATTAAATTACTACTATATATGAAGACATCGTTTAATTATGACAAATTTCTTGAATCAGAGAAACATATATGCTTAAATTTTCAGTGCTTTCTTTTTTGTTTTGTAAATTGACAAATTAAATGTCGGTGAAATATACATAATTTGTAGGAGTAAAAGTAAAAAGAAGGGGCAAAAGCGAATACGGCAACCGCGGTTTGCATTTATGACAAAGAGTGAAATTGATCATCTTGAGGATGGCTACAGATGGCGCAAGTATGGCCAAAAAGCCGTAAAAAACAGTCCATTCCCTAGGTTGGTTACTTAAACATTATCTCTCTCTCTTTATAGTTTATAATATTATATATATATATATATACATACATTATATACGCGCGCGCGCGCGCATATATATATATATATATATATATATATATATATATATATATGATCATCAGGTTTTTTTTGCCAGTATATGATCAAGTTAATATCTTTAATATTTGACCAATAATTATCTTGGCTCTCATAATTTGAAATTTCTGTTATTTTCTTCCTTTAATTGCAATCTTACGTAGTTTATCTTTTGTACGAAGTAATCTCTGCAATAGGCAGCGTAGTAGCTCACTATATAGCTAACTAGAGTATACAGTGATATATAATTTAGCCGAATAATTTGCAAAATAATACTTTATTCAGACTTCAGATTTCAATAGCTTGTCGCAACATGTACAAGTAACATCTTGTAACTCAAATTTAAACTGTGTGTGTGCACACATACATACATATGATCACCTCATAGATATGTTATGCATGCATTCCTGCACATACATACATATGATCACCTCATAGATATGTTATGCATGCATTCCACTCCATTCAATAACTATGGATGTACTTTATCCGTTCCTAAATATAAGATTTAAAATTTCAAATTTATTCTCAAATATAAGACCAGTTTCTAATTGTTCTTAATTTTTCCCAAATTAATATTAATAATATTTGTCTATAATAAATAAACAAGAGCGGGAGAGTGGGATAAACTGATTTAAGGTTAATTGGTTATAACATGTGCTAATAATTGATTTAACTAACATTGTCATCAATCTAATTAAATTAAGAAAAGTAGTATTGTGATCAGGAATAGAGGAGAGGAGAGGAGGGAGTAATAAAATAGTATGATTTGTTAGCATAATTTGGATCACTATAAACTATACACTTTGATACTTTTATAGTGAGTGTTGGAATTACATATATATTTTAGGATACGTCAAGTTGAAGCTAAAACAAGTTTCTTTTATACTTCTGCTTTGTTTTGACTGGATTTGAATATTCTAATTTGACCTTTTTTATATAACCAGGTCGAGCACGCTATTATTTGAAATTGATTCCGGAATAGTTAATCTATGAAAAATATATGTTAAAAAACATTCATTTTCCCTAAATCAAATTTCCAAAACACTTAGTCAAGATAATAATACTCATCATTTTTGTTGATAGATCTTAATTAGTTAGTATAAAACTCATTTTGTTAATAGATGTTTATTTATTTCAGACAAGTGCAAACTTTTTATATAAGGGCATTGAGTTTATTTTGCCCTTCAATTAACCACCCTGAATCATTGAGCACCCTAAATTAATATCGGGTACAATTTTATCCTTGAAGTAACTAAAGTGGTCCAATTTTACCCTATGGCAAATGTAATGTTGACACGTGTCAACATTACATTCCACATCAATATTATATTCGTCAGAGGGTAAAATTAGATCACTTTGGTTACTTCAAGGGAAAAATTGTACCCAATGTTCGTTTATGGTACCCAGTGGTTTAGATTGGTTAATTGAAGGGCAAAATAAGGTTATTACTTTTTATATAATAATTCACGATTATGTATGCAATTGTCTGATGACTAGCTGAAGAAGAGGGAGGTTTATTTTAACAACAAAAGAAAAGAGGTCGAAACTGAAATTATAATGATAGATTATGTGTTTTTCTTAGACTAAAATATACTACTGCCTAATGTATCAAAACAAAAAATTTAGTGCATGTCCATAATATAAGATCTGGTTTGAATCACAAATTGTATCATATATTGAGGACTGATGAGCTCGGCATATGTAGGTTACAGATGATTTTTGACAAAAGGAGCGTCTAAGCCTAAAATCTAGTTGAAGCCGAAACTTTGTTTCGTCTACATGGCTTTTGAATTTTTAGATATTTTGAAACTGAATTTTTTAATTGTAAAATCCTAATTAATAAATCAAATTATACTAATAGACCGCTTTCCAAAATATAATTGGGAAAACTTTCATCTTAAAATGTAAATCCAAACAAACATGCCCTCTATATATCTATATATATTTGATTATTCATACATCAACCAAGTCTTATCTCATTATGTGGAGTCGGTTACATCAATATATGGTGTCATTGTGTTTTATCATTCACCAACTTTTTGGGTATATTATTCACGAATAGGTTACGTTCTATAAGTTCCTCGAGCAATCGTTTTGTTTCTCTTTTATTCGTTAGACTCCAAGTTGTTTGGAATTCACTCTCCTCAGTGACACATGTATATTGGCCTTCTCTAAAGCTATAAAATATAGATAACATGTTTTTGTTTTTGGCTTGCATGAATAATGTATGCAGGAGCTACTATAGGTGCACAAACAGCAAATGCACGGTTAAGAAAAGAGTGGAACGTTCATCAGAGGATCCAACCATTGTAATAACAACGTACGAAGGCCAACATTGTCATCACACTGTTGGCTTCCCCAGAGCAGCAACATCAATTATAAGCCACCATGAAGCCGCCGTCTCCTTTGCCGCCGGCCAGTTTGCTCCGACAATGTCAAATTTCTATTATCCAATCCCATTACCATCGTCATCAGACAACACTACTAGTACTAATAGCCTTTCTTTTCCTCATTCTCACCATAACCACCATGAACCCGCATGCACAGTATCATCACCTCCCAGCACAAAAATATGCCCAGATAATGCTGCCTCAAACTCCCAGCAGCCTTCTGCCACCAATCAAGGACTTCTGGGAGACATTGTTCCCCCTGGAATGCGTAAATAAAGGATGAGGTGGAATATCTATCCATCCATGATGGTACATACAATCTTGTATATGAGAAATACTTACATACTCAATCAGTAATTATATATCTAAGCTTTATCCAAAAAATGTATAACACTCAGATTAATTATTTTAACCATGTTTAGCTGAAGATTTATCTAAAACAATTTATAACGTATTATTTTTGTTACAAACAAACGATGTTTTTGTTTTTCAAATTATAAATTTCAATTCAGTTTTGGAAAACAAATTAAAATAGATTATAAATTATTTCTGATAAGTCATAAGCTATACGTAGGATTAAAATCAGATTACTTAGTTGTTGTGTTTTAATTGGATAAAACTCAGATGCTTAATGCTCTTAGATATATAACTCTCTCTCTCTCTCTCTCTCTCTCTCTCTCTCTCTCTCTCTCTCTCTCTCTCTCTCTCTCTCTCTCTCTCTCTCTCTCTCTCTCTCTCTCTCTCTCTCTCTCTCTCTCTCTCTCTCTCTCTCTCAGAGAGAGAGAGAGAGTCCCGTTTAGTGAAAAAGAGATGGATGCTGGCAAAATGAAATAAAAGATGTGGGTTTTTCCCCCATTGGGAACGGCTAGGGTACGTACTTTAATTTATTATAACTACTCCCTCCGGTTCTAAATATAAGATCCAATTGACTTTTTCTAGAAAATCCTTAAAAAAGCAAAATAAGTTAATTATAAATTGATTTACCTAATTTTTTCCTTAAACTAGTTTATTTTACTTATAAGCTAATGGATAATCTAAAAATATATCAAATATGTCATCATTTAATAATCTATTTCGCAACCTTAATCTCTCCAAAAAAATGTCAATTAGGTCCTATATTTAGGACCTGAGGTAGTATTTTGGATTTTCAGGGAACTATAGCTAGTTATTATTGCTCAAAATCTTCTATAATATAGGAGTATTAGTTAGAATGTATGTTTCTTTAAAAAAACTTCTATAATATATTAGTATCTAAACAAACTGTCAACAATTCAACATATGTTTGGGTGTTCTCAATGATTCTAAACAACCGATATGATTTTGTAGCTCAAAATCACACCAATAAATTTATTAAGCAACTTTTTCAATTAGAATTATTTTCTTGTTACTCTTCCAAATCCTATTTAATCAATTTGATTAGATCAAAGATGTTAGTTATTATGTTAGCTAGTATAGTGTACTTTTATTTTCAAAACACCATAACCATCTTGTCTAATTTTTCTATCATCTCTTACTTTTTTATTTTTGGATAACACTATAAGAATAATTTAAAAGAAATCGAATCAAAAATTAAAATCAAGCCATATATTTTGAAAGAAAACAAATTCTCTAAATATTTGCTATATAACATCAAACAAATTAAATAGACTAATCCTGTCATGAGTGATAAGTAAAATGAACACGAGCTTTTCTAGTTTGGACTGAATTCAATTTATTCTAGATCCCACTTTGATGAGTAGTATAATTTTAGAGCTTTTAAACATGAGTCAGTTAATGAGTGCCCTAAGGCTTACAAGTTTAATTTGTTTTTCATGTGTGGGTGTGTATGTGTGCTCTCTCTTTTGCTACGGTGTGGCAGGTTGTTGGAATCTTGTTTTTAATATTATTTAAAAGTTGACCTTAGCAAACTGACTTATTTCTGATTATAAGGAAAATATATGGTTTTGAACCTATTTACTTAATTATATTGATTATATTAGAAAATTTAGTCAACAGTGTCACTATATATATGTGTCATAAGTTTTTGAAAATAAAACATATGTTTGAAGAATATTTAACTTCCATAAATTTTTAATTGATTATTGTTAGTGTTGGAGAGTAATCTATATAACTTTTATAAAATGTTGTAATGATAGTAGTAATAGATTTTAGTTAATGTCTGGAATAATATAACAAGGAAAATGTCATTCAAATCCCTCCGAATATACAAAAGGACAATTCAGGAACTCAAACTTCCAAAAGGACCATGAAGGAACTAGGACTTAGTTGATATTTTAAAATTGTGTGAAAAGACAAAATTGTCCTAATCATAAAACAGAAATTACTAACCACCCTATTGAAAATGATGGGTGTAAGGGTGATTAGTAATTTCTGTTTTATGATTAGGGCAATTTTGTCTTTTCACACAATTTTAAAATGTCAACTAGGTCCTAGTTCCTTCATGGTCCTTTTGAAAGTTTGAGTTCCTGAATTGTCCTTTTGTATATTCGGAGAGATTTAAATGGGATTTTCCCATATAACGATAGGTGTATTACGGCCTCAATATATAAACAATTATAGCATAATGGGGATCTTTTTGTTGAGGATGAATCAATAACTATTGCGCACTGAGTTGCATGTGCGGTCACTGTGTTACTTTTTTTTTATATATAAATAATATATATTCTGTTGGCAACAACGAGGACAGTTGTCAGTTTCTAGATCCTGTAGTGTCCATATCATTGTCAATTAAGGTGGAATCTGCTCTCCTTTCGGACTTAGCTTCACTCCTATGCCGTTCTCATCAGCTCTCATACTTTGTTTAGATAATTTAATTGTTTCAAGGGAAAATTAATTTGAGGTCACCCACAAGGGATTTAATACTAGAAAAGTTCTAAAAGTTGGGAAAATTAATGTAAAGTTCCAAGGGACCTCACTTTAATATATTTGAAAAGTGAAAAGATAGTTTTGCCTCTAACCTATTAACACTTGTCACATGTGCCCAGTAACTTGTCGAGGTGTAACAACTTACTGGGCACACTTAACAACTCTTTGGGCAAACCTTGACAAGTTACTGGGCACATGTGACAACTAGTTGGACATGTGTAACAACTTAATGGCCAATACTCTTTAAGTTAATAGGCAGAGCAAAATGACAAGTTACTGGGCATGCTTGACAACTCTTTGAGCAAACCTTGATAAGTTATTGGACAAATGTGACAACTAGTTTGGCATGTGTAACAAGTTAATGACCAATACTCTTTAAGTTAATGGGCAGGGCAAAATGACAAGTTATTGGGCACGCTTGACAACTCTTTGGGCAAACCTTGACAAGTTACTGAGCACATGTGACAAGTGTTAATAGGTTAGGGGCAAAACTGTCTTTTCACTTTTCAAATATATTAAAGTGAGGTCCCTTGGGACCCTACATTAATTTTCCCAACTTTTAGGACTTTTCTAGTATTAAGTCCCTTGTGGGGGACCTCAAATTAATTTTCCTGGTTTGAATGAATGAAATTTTATACCTTTTTTTCGAATGGAGAAATTTTATACCTTGAAGTGCAGGGGTAAATTTGTTAGTGTGCGTAGGAGCCACTAACCAGTAAATTTGAAATATGTATTCTTTTACCAATATATTTGAAATATATATACGCTTCTCCTTGTGATTTTTTACCAATATATTCTTTTACCAATTCTTTTACCAATATGAACCAAATTTGACTTATGTTCGAACTTTATTTTTAATGCTGCTGAATTTTTTTTAATGCTGCTGAATTTTTTGGACAAGTCAAATTGGTTAAATAATCTAAATATAAGTTACTTTAACTAATTATTTAAGCTATACATGTAGGTTTTTAACTAATGCCTATATTTTGTTTCGTTACCTAATAATTGTTCATAGTACTATATTTCAGGGTTAAGAATTTAGATACATGGATTGAATTGTAGGAAGTGCTCATATGATCATGATGAGATAGTGATTCAAATATTTTTTTTTTATTTTATCTGTTATATTTATCATTTTTTAAAGGGATAATTAATTTGAGGTCCCTCACAAAGGAGTTAATACTGGAAAAGTCCCAAAAGTTGAAAATATTAGGGACCTCACATTAATATATTTGAAAAGTGAAAAGACAATTTTACCCCTAACCTTAAAAAAAAATTACCCCTCCCTCCTCCCCCCTCCATCTCCCCCACCCCAACCCCAGCCTCCTCCTCCCCTGCCCCCCCACCCCCAGCCTCCTCCACCCTCAGCCTCCCTCCTCGGCCCCCACCCTCCCCCCTCCCCCCTCGGCCCCCCACCCCCACCCCCTCCCCCCTCCCTCTTCGGCCCCCACCCCCACCCCCCTCCCCCTCCCCCTCGGCCCCCCACCCCCACCCCCTCCCCCCCTCGGCCCCGAGGGGGGAGGGGGGAGGGTGGGGGCCGAGGAGGGAGGCTGAGGGTGGAGGAGGCTGGGGGTGGGGGGCAGGGGAGGAGGAGGCTGGGGTTGGGGTGGGGGAGATGGAGGGAGGAGGAAGGGGGGTGGGGGGAGGAGGGAGGGGTAATTTTTTTTTAAGGTTAGGGGTAAAACTGTCTTTTCACTTTTCAAATATATTAATGTGAGGTCCCTTGGGACCCTACATTAATATTTTCAACTTTTGGGACTTTTCCAGTATTAACTCCCTTATGAGGGACCTCAAATTAATTATCCCTTTAAATTAACCTATCTACTTTATAATCTAACACAGATCAAGCTTTTAGATTTCTCATATAAGATATATAATAATAATAATAATAATAATAATAATAATAATATTAATTTATTTAACTGTCTTAACGCCTTTGAATTAATATACTTAATTAGTTTTTTGGTTAAGTTTTATTAGTTTTACAGACTTAGCATGTATACTCCTTTATTTGAATTAATCAACTTAATTATGACTGCCGACATGCATTGGAGTGTGTGGCTTAGAACTTGTGTCGATAGTCGTCTTACTAAAGATTGTGTCAGTGACTCAGTGGACTATCCTTATCTTCATAACTACCCACCACTTCCTCATCTTTCCATGCTGTGTTGTCGTCATCTTCTTCTTGTTTTTTTATTGAGAAGAAGCAAAATCATACTACTACACAATAATCTTAATTTAACACAGGAATTTAAAAAAGACATGAAGTTAACAGATAAATTATTACAATAATCAACTTCATGGGAGAGCTTAAATTGCTAAGTTGAGTTTATATGTCTCTGCTGATAATGTCCCTCGAGTCCAATAGTGAGTTGGCCGAAAGGTTCGTTCTGCTTACTATAAACCATATACTATCAATTTGCTTTGCTGTTGGTTGAAAAAAGAGAGGCTTAGTACCCATGAGAGAGACATTCGTAGGCATTTGAGGAGGAGAGGTGGGTCTTGTCTTGAGTGGTTCTAAAAAGGAAAGTTACAAGTGATTGCCTTTGGTGGCAAATAATCCAGATATTAAAACCTCTTATTAGTTGCCGATTCTTGAACTTTCTGATGAAAAAAATCCAATCAGATGACAGTTGAAATAGTTTTTGAGGTACATAGTTCATGTTGGATGATCGAAACAGAAGTTTCAAAAATTAAGGAAGAGAAACTCGCATGGGAGTGTATTTCCTTTGAGATTCTATGTACATTCATCTGGGAACCTTCATGAAGCAGGGAATTCCTTTTCATATATATATATATATATATATATATATATATATATATATATATATATATATATATATATATATATATTTATTTATTTATTCTTCCATCTGTTATTAGTAACTCTATAGGTGAGTTTATTCCTTCTCTAAAATATGCTTTTACTAATAATTGTACTCCTGCTATATAAATTTCTGTTACTTCATCTTTAAATGATAATCTTGAAATCTCATTTTCAATTAATGCTTTACTTACTAGTGGTATTCTTAGTATTCCTTCTGTTAACGTTGATTCTATAGGATGCTTTTTCTCTAGAACTACACATGCTTTCTTTTCATTTTTATTCTTTTTTATTATTTTACTTACTCTACTTATAAATCCTTTTTCACCATTAAATTCTTCTGGTTTCAAATCTAATTTTATACCTTTTATTTTATTATATTGTTTTTCATTGAATGTGATTCTTCGTTCACATATTCCTTCTTTACTACTTATTTGTTCATTATATTCTTCATATTCTATTTCATTATTACTACTCTGTCCTTCTTCACTAACATTCATCATATATAATATAATATCCTCTTCTTCTGATATTTCAGAAATTTCTGATTCTGATTCTGTTTCTTCTTCTATTTCCTTTAACTTATATATTTCTACATCAGACTGTTCTAATTCACTATAAATTGGTTCATTAATTTCTAAAGGTTCTAATTCCCAATTAAAAGCTTGTTCTAATATCTTCATAAATTTCTTTTCTTTAGGTTCTGGACAATTAGTACTTATATGTCCTATTTTTCCACAATTATAACATTTGCATTTTTTAGGCTTTTTACTATAATTAATTTTTCTTTTTCCTTTCTTAAAGTATTTTCTTGGTTTGAATTTTCTGTAAAATTTCTCTTTTGGATATTTCTTAAACTCATACTTAGTTTTTCTCCTCCCTTTTTTATATTTTCTTCTCATTGTTCTTCTTTCTTGGCATCCCCATTTATGAGGTTTCTCAAATTCTCCACATTTTAATAATAACTTATTAGCTTTATAATATTTTTTATTTCTCCATGCTCTTTTACATGCATCTGATAAATATTCTCTTAAATATTCTTCTCTTCTTCCCATTGTATGGTATGGTATTCTTACATCAAATAATATGTTCATAATGAAACAATTAGGATGTTAATCCAAATATAGAAGATTTGTTACAAGTTTATAATCTAAATGATTTGTTAGAAAAACTACCAATGGAAACTAGAAATATTATAGACCAAGAACAACAGAAATATAAGGTTGATAGATTAATAGAGTTATCCAAGCCATTAGAACAAAAATTATATGATTTAAGAAAAGAAGTTGTCAATAACACTACTGAATTAGCATATATAAAAGCAAATATAAGACAGATAATGAAAGCTTTAGGAATAGAAAAAAAAGATTGAACCTATAATTGAAAATCCCCAAATAAATATGATGAATATGGAAGAAATGTTAAAGGCTTTAGAAGAGATAGAGATAAAAGAAGTAAGTAAAAATAACATATTAAAACAATCTATGGATGAAAATATAAAACAAACTAGAATATTATCGGAAGAAATAAAGAAAGGACAAGAAGTCATAAATAGAAATATATGGGAAATATATAAAGAAATAGAAAAATTTGACATGAAAAAATATCAAGAAAGGTATGGTATAATAAATAAAGAAAAGAATAAAGAAATAAGTGAAGAAGAAATAGAAGTAAAAGAGGCGAATAAAATAGCAGAAATATTATACCAAACAGGTTCAGAATTAGATTATTTAATGGAAATAATGAATCCAAAGAAACAAGAAAAACAAGAGAAAGATAAGAAAAATAAGGGAATCAGTATAAACATGATGAATGTTTTAGAGAATATAGATGATGATGAAATAGAAGAAATAATGGGTCAAGAAGAAGAAAAGATAGAACAAATAAGGAAAGAATTTCAATATGCTACAAAAATCAATATAAAAGAAGATGAAAATCTTCAGATCAATATGGAAAGACAAGTAGAACCAAAAGATGAAGAGACATCACAGCAACAACTAGATCATGAAATGAGACAAAGAAGAGAAGAAGAAGAACAAGATAGTATATTATATCATAAACAACCAATAAATCAAAAGAGTTTTGAATTTTCATTTGAAACACCAACTAAATCTAGATTTACACCAACACCTTTAGAACAATATGAAACAAGAGTAATACCAAGTATGGGAATATGGTTAGATTTAGATTGTAATTTAGATAATGAAAAAAGATTAGAAGAATGGAGTAAATCACATTTGGTAGCTTTAATAGGAAAAAGTTTAAATCCACAATTTATACCAATTGTAATAGAAGCAAGTTTTCTAGGAAATGTTCATAATTGGTGGAAAAGTAAAACAGATGTATTTAGAATAAATGCAAGACATATAGAACAAGGCACATATAATGACAGAAAGGAATATATAGCAATGTTAATTAGAAAATATGAAACTTTAATTAGAAATGAATTTTTAGGAAGAAGTGTAGCATTAAACGAAACTACAACAAAGACAAGAGCAATAGAAAAATTATACCAAATAGAAATATGTTCTTTAAATCCAAAATATTTAGAACAATATATTTGTGAATTTAAGAAATATTATTATGAGGCTAGAATAGAAGATTATAATACACAAAAATTTTACTTAGAATTATTTTATAGGAAATTGCCTAGATTAATCTCAGAAACCATAATGGAAGATTATTACAAACACATAGGAAATATAGATTTATTACCATTTGTAGATACAATGGGAAGAAGAGAAGAATATTTAAGAGAATATTTATCAGATGCATGTAAAAGAGCATGGAGAAATAAAAAATATTATAAAGCTAATAAGTTATTATTAAAATATGGAGAATTTGAGAAACCTCATAAATGAGGATGCGAAGAAAGAAGAACAAGGAGAAGAAAATATAAAAAAAGGAGGAGAAAAACTAAGTATGAGTTTAAGAAATATCCAAAAGAGAAATTTTACAGAAAATTCAAACCAAGAAAATCCTTTAAGAAAGGAAAAAGAAAAATTAATTATAGTAAAAAGCCTAAAAAATGCAAATGTTATAATTGTGGAAAAATAGGACATATAAGTACTAATTGTCTAGAACCTAAAGAAAAGAAATTTATGAAGATATTAGAACAAGCTTTTAATTGGGAATTAGAACCTTTAGAAATTAATGAACCAATTTATAGTGAATTAGAACAGTCTGATGTAGAAATATATAAGTTAAAGGAAATAGAAGAAGAAACAGAATCAGAATCAGAAATTTCTGAAATATCAGAAGAAGAGGATATTATATTATATATGATGAATCAGAAATTTCTGAAATATCAGAAGAAGAGGATATTATATTATATATGATGAATGTTAGTGAAGAAGGACAGAGTAGTAATAATGAAATAGAATATGAAGAATATAATGAACAAATAAGTAGTAAAGAAGGAATATGTGAACGAAGAATCACATTCAATGAAAAACAATATAATAAAATAAAAGGTATAAAATTAGATTTGAAACCAGAAGAATTTAATGGTGAAAAAGGATTTATAAGTAGAGTAAGTAAAATAATAAAAAAGAATAAAAATGAAAAGAAGACATGTGTAGTTCTAGAGAAAAAGCATCCTATAGAATCAACGTTAACAGAAGGAATACTAAGAATACCACTAGTAAGTAAAGCATTAATTGAAAATGAGATTTCAAGATTATCATTTAAAGATGAAGTAACAGAAATTTATATAGCAGAAGTACAATTATTAGTAAAAGCATATTTTAGAGAAGGAATAAACTCACCTATAGAGTTACTAATAACAGATGGAAGAATAATAAGTAATGTGCAGGATAGTGTATTAGGAATATTGACAGGAAACCTAATATACCAAAAATTAAAATTTACAGTAAATACAAATTTTGCAATATCAAGAGCAGATGAACATATAGATCAATCAATAATTGTTTATCATAAACTAGGAGGAATACAGATGTTAAGAGGAGCAAAAACAATAAGTATAACTGCTATGATAGGATTAGTATTTACAAATGAACATAAGATATATAACAGATCACAAGGAAGAATAACTATAGATAAAAACTTTATGCCAATATTACAAGAAATACCATTAGATCCAACAAATATAACAATCCCAGAACAATTACAAATAGAATTAGATAGAACTGCTAATATAAACCAAATAGAAAATCCTAGGAGAATACAAACCAATAATACATTAGGACAAAGAATGCTAAGAATAAATACACCAGATTTAAACATAAATATAAATACTGCAGCAAGAAGGAGTTTAGAAATCCCAAGGAGATTAGAAATGCCAAGAAGAAGTATAGATATTCCAATAGTTAGACCTGAATCCAGAAGAGGAAACATAGTAAGAACAGAAAGTAATATATTTGAAAATGATGCAGACATAGAGGCAAATATGTTAGCAGAAATACCAATATCAACTAGTTTAGCACAAATTAGACCTAGAAGTAGGCAAATAAATTTAACAGAACAAAAGTACTATATAAAATTAGAAATAAAAAAAGAAGCCATATGGGAAGAGGTAAAAGCATTAGTTGATCAAGAAATAAGTAAAAGTTTTATTGAAGAACAATATACAGAAAATAATTTAGAAATAGATGAAGAAGGAACTAAAACAAATATAAATATAAGATTTAATAAAAGAGATATAATGAGTATGAAGATTTGGGTAGAAGAAAACACTGGAAATGAACATAAAGTTACGTTAGGATCAGATTTTTTGAGAGCAGTAAAACCATATAGGATACAACGAGACAGAATAATGATCAATATAAATCATCAAACTTTAATTATACCGAAATGTTAGTAGGAATAAATAACAAACGTTATAAAATAAACTTAATATCCAAAAGTAATTTAAGATGGTTAAGAAAACAAATGGAAAAACCAACAACAATATTAAATTATGTAGGAGGAAGAACATGGTATATGGTAATTCCAGAAATGTGGAATTATATAGCAAAACAAAGAATTTTAGTAAAAACAAGAAAAAGATTGAGAATTTTAAGTAGAGTATAAATGAATAATAGAAGATTATTTTTCATATTAGTAAAATTCAATTATCAAAAATATAGATCTAGAAAATATCATGCACTGATAGATACAGGAGCAAATTTAACAGTAGCAAAATATAATGTTTTACCACCAGAACTATGGAAAAGGAAACAAAAAATGTTAAGAATGGAAAGTGCAGGAAAAGAAATACATATGATAGAATTAGAATCAAGAAATGTTAGTATACAAATAGGAGAATATGAATTAGTTATACAAGAATTAAATCAATATAATGAACCTTCTTGTGATGTAATATTAGGATTAGACTTTCTAAGTCAATATTATCCTTTACATTTAATAGAAAAAGCAATTATATTAACTACACCATGTAAACATGAAGCATGGGGAATAAGAATAACCAATCCATATAGAAGAAAGGATGAAAAATTTCAAAAGAAATATAATGAAAATGAAGTACAATTTTTAGAAAATAATAAACCAATAGAAATAAATCATATGTTATCAACATTAATAATAAAAGAAGTAGAGTCTGAAGAAATTATAAGACTCAATATAATAGAGGGAAAAATTAAAAAAGAAATAGAACAAAGACTAATAGAAAATTATAGTGAGAACCCTTTAATTCATTGGGAAAAATCAAAACCATTAGCTAAGATAGAACTAAAAGACTATAGTAGAGAAATAAATTGTAAACCTTATCCATGGACAGAACAGGATAGAAAAGAGTTTGAAATGCATATAAATGAAATGAAAAAATATGACTTAATTAGAGAAAGTAAATCTGAATATTCTTCACCTGCTATGATTGTAGTAAAACATAGTGAAGAAAAAAGAGGAAAATCAAGAATGGTAATAAATTATAAAAAATTAAATGACTTAGCCATAAGAAATAGGTATCCTATACCCAAAATAGAATTATTATTTAACTTAATAAGAGGAAAAAGAATTTTTAGTAAGTTTGATTGTAAATCAGGATTTTTTCAAATAAGGTTAGAAGAAGAAAGTAAAAAATATACTGCTTTTAGTACATCAGAAGGACTATATGAATGGAATGTATTACCTATGGGATTCCAGAAATGATCCGGGTTATAGAAGATCAAACCTTGTCCTCTTTCATACAAGGAATAGTAAGACTTCTCACAGAGGAAGTCATCAACAGATCTTCTCCCTTCAGACCACCCCAGCACAGTCTTCCTTCGTTTCCTACTGGAGACGTAACTGAATGGTTTTCTTAAGTATTCATGGCAGTATGTTTTATGAAATCATAATCTCAGGTTAAATAATACTACTACCCCTAATCCTTGTTTAAAGTTTAGTTACTCATACCTTATTCTTCAGAAGAGTTCCAAACTTGTTGCTGAATTGTAAATGGAGAAGGAATAACAAAAGGAAATTTTTATTTGATGTAAGAAATTACAAGAGAGGTTTGGGATTCGATAGCATTCAGTAAGATTGCCTTCGATGATCCCTCTTATTCTAGTTACATGGTTTATATAGAGAGACATTCCTCTCAATTTACATCATTCCTTGCGTCATCCTCCATTATTGGGCCTTCTTATCTTATTCCTTTCTTTGTCTGCCATTTACTTTTTATCTTGTCCTTGTCTGCCATTTCCTCTTATCTTGTCTGTCATTCCTTGTCTGCCATTTATTTCGTCTTCTTCCTCTTTTTTCAAATTATACTCATGTCCATTATTGGATCTTCAAAATCTTATATATATATATATATATATATATATATATATTATTCAATAGGGTGATAATCTAAGAGATGAGATCTGGCCTGTTGTCCTTGTAAAAACTGGAGAGTTTGTGGAGCTGCGGCTGAAGTAAAGTTGAAGATGTGAAAGCAAATATAGGGCGAAATTTAGCACAGCTCCTTCGGCTAAAGGAGCTGGTGTCTCTTCAATTAATTCTCCCTTTAAATTCAATGGCTAAACTTGTTTCTCATATCATTGTTTAAGTTCTTGCTTTCATCATTATTCAAATTCAATTGGCTAAACTTGTTTCTCATATCATTATTTCAGTTCTCATATCATTATTTTGAAGTAATCTAGTTATTCAAATTTTATTAAAATAGTGCAATTTCACTATTTTGTTATATATTTTCATTTATTTTTTATTTTATTTTTAATTACCTAACATTTGACCATTTTCTCAAAATGTATAATATTTTAAATATTTATCCATTCAAATATATATTTTATATTTTAAAATTGTTTATTATGTTAATTATTATTTTTTGAATTTAAATATAAATTTTATTCATAAATAATCATTAAGGACAATATGGTCATTTACATATATCTCTAACAAAACATTTTCCTTTTCATCAATTCCTTTCATGTGCCAACAGAATAAGGTAATCTTCATTTCCTATTCTTTCCATTCAATTCCATTCCAGTCATTTCCTCTCCTTTCCATTTAATCACACAAAATTTTTGCAACCGAGCGGACCCTTAAAATGCTGATCTATTGGTGAAGGAAGTCAAGAATGCCCCCATTCCATAAATAATACGCCATTCATCTGTCACAACTCATGAAATTAGCAGAACCCATTAAGTTTACTTCGGCTGAAATTCAGAAGTATGCTGAAATAAAGCAAGCAGAAACCATCTTCATTTTTTATATGCGCCAATCCATTTTCACTAGATACATTGCATCAACCTTTACAGACTGTACAAAATCAGTGACAGAAGAAGTTTCACCCCTCTTATATTTAATGAGGAGTGAGGACCACACTATTTTTTTTTGTGAAGTTTCAAACTAACTGTCTGACTTAAGCTTCATAATTATAACGAGGTCGATAGGTCATATATCAAGTTTTGTTGGCCAACCTTCTTTATTTAATTTTTTTTTTATTCCTGATAAAAAAACCTTCTTTATTTTTTATTGATGATGAAAGAATGATTTGAAAATACTCTATAATATAGATCTAATATATGTCCTTCATTTTCCCCCTTATCATATACAAGTTTTTCGTAAACATAGGAGTAATACTCCCTCCGGTCCTAATTATAGGACCTAGTTCTCTTTTTTGAAAAATCCTAAAAAAATAAAATAAGTTAATTATAAATTGATGATTTACCTAATTTTTCCCTTAGACTAGTTTATTTTACCTATAACCTAATGGATAATCTAAAAAATATATCAAATGTGTCATGATTTAATAGTCTATTTCGCAACCTTAACCTCTCCAGATTAAGTCAATTATGTCTTATATTTAGGACCAGAGGTAGTATTTGACGGGTTAAAGAATCATATTTGCTCTTCAAATATACATGCATGGATGATCATATCTACCCCTGAAGTATTTTTGGGCCCATATTCGCCCCTAAAGTATGCATGAGGATCATATTTTCCCTTTACAATTAAAGTAGTAATGGTCAAATATGATCCTTTGTATATACTTTCAAGAGCAAATGTAACTCTTCTTATATACTTCCAGGGTAGATATAACCCTTTATGTATACTTCTGGGGAAAATATGATCCTTGATGCACACTTCCAGGGCATGTTTGGCCCAAAAAATACTTTAGGGGCATATGATCCTCCAAGCATACTTAAAGGGTAAATATGACTCTTAACCCAATATTTTAATCAAATAGGTTCCCTAAAAAGACATCACTTGAGTATTGTTTAGAGTTATAACTCCATAGATAAACCTTCATATAAATTATTCACTAAAATATAAATTATTACTTCTCAAGAGAACACATATTTTCCTATTAAAAATATTGGGTAAATAAATATGCAAATTTATTATTCAACATTTGTGCAAATCACAATAAACATGAATAGCAATGTTTTGTGTAAATATGGTATTAAACAAATTAAAATAGTCCGAATATAGGAAATCCGTTTCTAGCTGTGGAACTGTTGAAAATCACAAAGCTTGACTTACAATTGTTTATACTATACATTGTTAATGTGCACATTTGGAATCTAGTAATTGTATAGATGTGCAAATTTAACATCCAACAATTGTATAAATCACATCAAACGTAAAATTTCACGATACATTTGCACTTTATATGTCACCTGTCATGTTTGTGGGCCCCACCTTACAAATTTTTAACTATTCTGACGGTTGGTTTATGGACTTCTTATAGTTGTACTATTTTTATTTAATTAATAATACCATATTTGTATAGAAAAATTGTTATTTATGTTTGGTACGATTTATAGAATTGTTTGATACTAAATTTGCACTTTAAGCCTAAAATATTTTAACATAGATAAGATAATATATAACCATTGAAATTGAACGAGAAATCACATAACTATACAATTTTATTTTTTGAACTCAACATAACAATTCAATTGCATTGTAAAGCATCAAAGGAGTTTTAAATTTAAGCTAACTTCATTTGTATATATGAAATGGAGTTGTACATATTCATTAATTTTTATACAATACAAATTATTTATCAATAAACTACTGTATTTTCTCGCACTATAGTCTTACCGGTTTCATTGTGATAGCATCATGCAATACAAACATCTCCACTATAATACGTTGACCATTCTAATTCCTGTTGCGCCTACCTTTCTAATTGTACACTAATCCAAATGATGACACTGTCTCAAGCTGAAAATTTGCAAATAATATAAAGGCATGGAAAAATAAAGATTCCTAACATGGGAGAACAAAATTATTTGAGTCTACCTTTGACATAATAATCTCACCATTCAGTTTGACTAAGCGCAGACACGCCGCTTTCAAATTTGAGGCCCACAATTACATTTAAATATATGTTTCCTTCCCATGCTGATGTGTTAGTGTTTCTTGAAATATGTTGATATATATATTTGGTTGTGGATATAGCTTATCATACTCGTGTTTTTCTATCTGAATTATATTATATGTTGTAACAAATCTTATGAAATGTTTATCCATCGTTGCAAATCCGGCTGATTAATTAGTTTTATTCTTTCATTTTTTTCATATCTAGCTTATCATATTCCTGTTTTTCTGAATCTGTCCACTTGTTCAAGTTGAGCTTGAAACCATTGAAAACTACTGTCTAATCTGTTCATTGATTAGAAATCATTTGGTAGATGTTCTTAAATATCACAGTGGCATTCAAGATCCTTGAGATCTCACTTTCCTTCTGCTCTTTTACCGTTGCAGCTTCAATGAAAACTTCCAATTTGGTGGTGCAAGTGTGCCAAACAGCTCCTAACAATGACATTTCTTGCGCAATGTGACCAAGAATTTACAGTCTCGTATGAGAAAGAATGATGATGGAGAGAGTCCGTGGCATAAGAGATAAATTAAAGAAGTCTCCATCACTACATTCTGTTGCCGTAGCTACCAATGGTAATAACAAGAAAAGCAATCTTATAGTGCAATGGGCACTGGATACTTTTGTTCCTGAGGGAAGAATTATGTTTAAGCTGATACATGTACATTCAGGTAAAAATGATGTTCCAATTTCCAACACTAAATATTATGTGCTTCACAGTTTATTATGCTCAAGGGAGAAAGATCTTCCTTTATGCGTTAGAAAAGTCTCAAATGATTTCTTGTATATTTCTTAACATCTGGAAACTTAGCTGTTAAAATATTGCCAAGATTTGCACTTTTTCCCCAGAAAAATGCCATAAATCGTACCTTATATCAGAAGACACTGGTTGAATCATCTGATGTGGTTGAATCTATCAGATGGTGAATTTTGAATTATTATCAAAATCCCACCATGGATGTACCATTGGCAACTGTGCCACCTCCTAAACAGGTGCCCCTTTTCTTTCTTTTAATAAATGTTACTTCTATACAGCTACAGCCTATACTCCATACGACAGAGGCTCTCTGAGATCGTTCCTAATTCAAATAGCAGTATAATATGACATGCAAATTATATGGAGCTTATAATTGGAAAAGGAGCTTCTGGGACAGTTTATAAGTGCCATTTGTATCATACTCCGGTGGGGGTCAAAATTCTTTACTCTAATGAGGATCACATTATCAACAAGTTCAACAAGAGGTATGGAAGCTTTATGGACACTTATGATTGCATAAATAATCTTATATGAAATACTATTCATTGGCCTTTAACTGACACCTCATGTTTTTCTGTTTTGTTTGCGTCAGAAGGTTTTGAATTCTAATGACATTTTAACAGTTTGAAACAGTAGCTTCAAATTATTATTAATAGATTATGTTAACTTAAAGGTTCAAATAAACTAGTTTATTGGGAAAAATCAATGAAAATTTATGAGTAATATATTTAGCTTTCTTAAGATTTTTCAAAAATGTCAACTAGATCTTATATGAACGAAAAGAGAATATATGATAATTAGCTATTGGGCAATGAATAGGTATCCCTATAAATATGAAACAAAATAAGCCACATGATTGCCCTCATTCATTTGTTTTCTACAGCTAGAAATATTGAGCAGAATTCGTCATCCGAATTTACTTCTCCTTCTTGGGGCATGCCCTGATCATGTATGCTTGTGTATGAGTACATGGAGAATGGCAGTTTAGAGGACAGTTTACTCCAAAGTAAAAGTAATATGAATATCTCAATCCCATGGTTCAAGAATTCCAAATTGCATGGGAAGTAGCCTTTGTTCTTGCCTTTCTTCAAAGCTTGAAGCCCAGACTTATCATCCACCATGATTTGAAACCATCAAACATCTTGCTTGATCGAAATCTCGTTAGCATGGTTGGCCACATTGGCCTCTCTATATTGCTCCTTTCAGAGACCTTGTCTACAATGTTCAAGGACACAGCCAGTTGGGACACTCTCCAAAATCTGATGTTTTTGCTTTTAGAATGGTGCTTCTACAGATGTTTACTGCTAAACCAGCTAGACGACTCACTCATCTAGTAGAAACAGCAACTGACAAAGGAAACTGAGCAGAAATATTGGATCCTAAGGCAGGGGATTGGCCACTTAAGGACACTTTGGACTTACCTCAATTAGGCCTAAGATGCGCAGAACTTCGGCTTAAAGACAAGTCCGATTTGAAAGATCATGTACTTCTCATGCTGGAGAGATTGAAAGAAGTTGCTGATAGGGCTCAGCATTCTAATGCAATTGTTACTCTTTAATCCAGACCTCCTAATCACTTTTTCTGCCCAATACTTTAGGTATCAAAATATGTTACTTTGCTCATGTCGTTGATTCTCTGATCTCTTATTCAAAATTGGAACTTCTTAATGAAAGACTGTTTATGTTCTAGAGATGTTTTTAACAAGATGACCCCTAATTTGAAAGATCGTGTGAATGAGTCAATTGGTTGACTTCTATGATAATCAAAAATTACATTTGGAGGTAAAGATATGATGTATTTTCAAGTGTTTGCCAACAAATTTTTCAGTAGTTGAAGAAATGTGGGATCATTGTCGTTTAAGAATCTTAAGTGTGGTGCTCAATAATCCAAAAATAGTGCCCACATGTAGCTTCTTTTACAAGATAACCTTCTAGCATCATTTATTTAACTTGTGTTATTAGTTCATCATGGAGGAGTTTGATAAGAGAATAGTAGTTTGAAAGTTTGAGAGCTCCCCCCCCCCCCCCCCCCCCCTAATAAGCTGGTCTTTGAAATTAGACTCTCTCTTTTGACCTTTGTTCATACCAACTTCCACCTAAGCTTTGTCCTTGCTTTTCCTTTATTTTTGTTCCTTAATTATACTGAAAATGGATACTGTCTATTTTGTGATTGGTGCAGGATGTAATGGAGAATCCTTGTTTTGCAGCTGATGTTTATACTATGATCACAAAGCAATTGTAACATGGCTGCAAACCAATGACAAATCGCCATTGACAAATATGCCATTACCTCATATAAGAATCTGATTCCCAATTACACTCTTCTTTCTGTTATTATGGAGTGGAAATAATAAAAGCTAATGGAAAAGTGACATTATCTTTCTTTAGCCTTTCTCTCTGTTGTTTTACTTTTTCCTTTGGATCCGGGAGACTAACTCAATTAAAAAAAATATAAAGTAGAAACGAAGAACCAATTCTTTTTGGCACGAAGAGAATCAATTTTATGAAACAACACAACATGATTATCATAATTATTGTGTTTTACTGTTTTGAAATTCCAAATGCACTTCATCGACCTTTAAAATTAAATTCATACATCAATGAGTCTAAATGTTAAAAATTATTTATCACAATTGTCTTCAGTCATGAAAAGTTAGTTCAAATAATAACACGTTACTATGAAATTAATCACTAAACTTATTATCTGAAGGTTTATTTGCTTAAAAACTAATACAATAAAATTTATCGACACAACATTTTTTTGGGACATCGTAACAAATATCATTGGTATAATCAATTCAAAATAGGGTAATGGATCTAATCTGCCCCCAAGTAGCCACCAAGGAGCGCTGAGCACCCTGAACTAACAATAGGCCCGTATCTGCACTCCAAGTAACCAAGGTGTTTAAAAACTACCCCGGTTGGACGGTCAACAATGTTTGACCGTTACTATGTCTATGTGGGCGCCACGTGAAGACCTGTATTGCCACCTGACGCCTTGTCATCGCCACGTAGATAAGTTTATGTGTGGTCCCACATTTAATAAAAAACAATTTCTCCCTCCTCTTCGTCACCAAAGTCCAAAGCCCCCCCCCCCCCCCCCCACACACGCCGTTCACCTCCCTCCAGCCCCCCACCGCCTGCCTCCCTTACACCTCCACCACAGGCCCCCCATCCCCAACCATCTCCGTCATCCTCCGCCACGCCGTCATCCTCCGCAGTCACTCTCGTCTTCGCCAATTTGCCTCACGCGCCCTTATCCTTCCTCGAAGCAATAACTTGGCCAGGAACTCAAGCACGGATCTATCTCCTTTACAACCTCACTCTATGAAAACTTTACAATGGTGTTTGTTTAGTCGGTGACTGTACCTGCGTATGTTTGGCCTTTTACTTTTCAAGATCATTTTTGTTTGTCTCTTGGAAGGGACCCGGGGGGTTGTCTTTTTATCTTTGTTGATGTGCACTAATTTTCAACCTGGTATTTCTCATTGAAGATGCATTGGTGTTGGACTACTCTAGATCACTTTGGTTTTAATTAGTTTTAATTTCAACTAAATTGCCTTTGGACTCTGATGATGAAGAGGGAGGGAGAAATTGTTTTCTATTAAATATGGGACCACACATAAACTTATCTACGTGGCGATGACAAGGAGCCAGGTGGCAAGACTGGTCTTCACGTGGCGGCCACATAGACATAGTAATGGTGAAACGTTGTTGACCTTCCAACCGGGTAGTTTTTAAACACCTTGGATACTTGGAGTGCAGATACGGGCCTGTTGTTAGTTCAGGGTGCTCAACGCTCCTTGATAGTTACTTAGGGGCAGATTAGGTCCATTACCCATTCAAAATATGTAAGCTAAGCAACCTTATGAAATGGGGGGAGGGGTGCAAAAATCACGATCCCTCCAATTCAATCTTGTACGTAAGTTGTATCGAATTAACTCAAAATCAGACAAGTTAGTTACAATATACATTTCTAAAAAAGTACACTATTTCAATTTTACCCCTCAATTCAAATATTATAAAAAAATAATTTAAATTTATCTTTATGTTGGCATCTCATTTGAATTTTCTTCTTGTATCTCCATCTCTCGTATTTTTTTTATATTCATAGTAGAAAGGGCAATGGACCTATATTTTACCCTTCAAGTAACCACTCTCGACCGCTGGACACCATAATTTAACACCGAGTACAATTTTACCCTTGAAGTAACCAAGTAACCAAAGTGGTCCAATTTTACCCTCTGACGAATGTAATATTGACACGTATCGTCCACGTGTATGTCAACATTATATTTCACGTGTAAACATTACATTCACGAGAGGCTAAAATTGGACCACTTTGATTACTTCAAGGGTAAAATTGTACCCGATATTAGTTTAGAGTGTCCAGTGGTTTAGAGTGGTTACTTGAAGAGTGAAATAGGTTGATTGCCCTAGTAGAAACATGATAGTAGGGAATTTTCGGGATTGGATAATAAAGATTGCACAAATCGTAATGGAAAAAACTTGCATTAACGACCAACACATGCATGTATACTTCAATAACACGATTGGCTATTTTTATACATCCAATAACATGATTTGTACGTAAATGGTTGAAGATTCAAACAAATAATCTGTATTAAATAAAAAAACGGCAAGCAGTTAAAGGTTTGGATTTCTTCTTTTATAGTCATCCAATTCGGAGGTTTCTTCCTTTTATCTGTCTATAGTATCTATGAAGAGATTAACCTCTATTCTTATTGGTGAAAAATAATAATTATGAAGGATTAGTTTTTTAAAAGAGATGCTTTATGAGGTAACCATTTGAGAGAAGTTTTATCTCAGCTTGTGTAATTTTGTGTTGGGTACCTAAACAGGTCATTAGTATAATAATATAACAATAATGATGTTGTTGATCCGTGTATATATGATTCAAAACCATTTTATTTTTGAATACTTTTTTATTTTTTGGGACTGATTTTTTTTTTAAATTAAAAAACTTGTTATTAGCAAATAATAAAAGGCCATTATTGGATACTCAATTCTTTTTCCGTGTTGTCCCACATGTCCCCTGACTTTTAAGAAGAAATTATGTTTTTGAGGGGACCCTTTCCAACATGTCCCACACTTTTCAAAAGACGATAATCACATGCTCGAATAACATGAAAATATAATAAATACTACCTCTTGTGTTGCTAAATATCACCTCTGTTCCTAAATATAAGATTACTTTAAAGAGGAGAGCTTATTCCTAAATATAAGATCACTTTCTAATTTGACTTAAGTATTCCCCAAATTACCCTTATACTCCTTTCACCCAAAAAATAGGGCTTTGAAGAAGGTAAGAGAATATTTTGAAAATTTCATGTAATCCTAACTTATTGGAATGTCTTCCTTAATTTCTCCAAATTTGCTAAAGTGATCTTATATTTAGGAACGAAGGGAGTGGAATGTCTTCCTTAATTTCTCCAAATTTGCTAAAGTGATCTTATATTTAGGAACGAAGGGAGTATAATAACTCTCACTAATTTGATTAGATTAAGGATATTGGTTAAGTTAATTATTAGCTCATGATATTGCCAATTCACCTCAATCATATACTTTTATCCATACTATTCCTCTCTTACTTGTTTATTATACATAATAAGTATTATTTGAGTTAATGAAAGTAATCTTGTATTTAGGAAGCGAGAGAGTAATTTATAAATTAAAAATGATTTTTTTGTTTTCTTCAACTTGAAAGCTATAAGAAGGAAATAGAAAAAAAATATTATATATAAGATATATATGAGTAAACTTAACTAAAACTAATTTCATGTCTCTTTCCTTAGCAATAGCCAATCTATTCGTAATTTCATATCATTCCTTGCCTCTATGATCATTAGCCAAAGAAGAAGCAAAGGTCTCCTTCATACCTACCTCCTAATAACACCCACCATCCTCCAACCACAAGTTATGAATATCGAGCTAAAAACAATAACTGAGAGTTTATTTTTGTTTAATACTACTCCCTCCGTTCCTAAATATAAGATCACTTTGGTTAATTTGGGGAGATTAAGGAAGACAATAAAATTACATGATCTTCCAAAATCCCCTCAATTACTTAACTTTAAAAGGAGGAGAGGTTTTCAATGAAAAGAGGGAGTATAAGGGTAGTTTAGGCAAAATTTGAGATAAAATAGGAAGTGATCTTATATTTAGGAACTTATCCACTTCCCCAAAGTGATCTTATATTTAGGAACGGAGGGAGTATTATATAAGTGGTGAATTAATTAATAAGCTATATAAAATATCAAAATATTGAAATACTAAACTGAAATATTTCTTTGAAAAAGTAGTATTTTCCGATTTAAAAAGGTAACGATTTTTATATTTAAATGAATGGCATAACTACTATGAAAAGATAACTTACCAATAAAAATATTTTTATTCAAATTAATTTACATGCTACAACATTATAACCCAACTTAAACAAAAAAAAAGTAATGTTTTACTGTGTGGTTTTGGGACACATTTACTCATATTTTTGGAGAAAAAACATATCTACCCATAGCTATTAGATATTAGACTTATCTGAGTTTTGTAAAATTCAAATTTATTTAAGAAGACCTACTTTAAATTAAACCCAACAATGATTATTTAATCAGATTTTGGACAAAATATTACTGAATATGAGTTAAAAAAATATTTTCTAATCCATTTTCTATTTGATAAAACAAATATTTTCTAATCCATTTTCTATTTGATAACTGCGCAGTTTGAGGTCTCTCTAAAAATTTATATAGGGTAACCACCAGAATATTTTATCCTTCATTTCTTCACGCAATTGTAAATAATGATACCCACTCTATCCTAAACATAGGAACTACATGATTACTTTACATAAATTGAGAAGATTTGTTAAGCTAATTGTTTATAAAAATGTTTTTGGGTTTCCTTTAACACCATATTAATCATTCTCTATTACCAGAAATCATTCTCCATTTGATAAGTACAATTTAAAGGATTAATTTGATGAACATATTATAAATTTGGGATACAAGACATATTGATAACTTGCACTTATGATCAAACTAAATTTAGTTAAATTTCTTGACTCTGCTCCTACATTTAGAACTAATTAACTAAATTGATACTGTATAAATCAAATCTAATCAATTTGTAAGGTGTGTAACTGATGTGAGATTTGACCAAAGAAACACTGGATTACTTTCAGGACATTGATTTTTTTAATGAAGGAATCAAATCCACCATCTACTCAAATTCTTATCACCTAACTATTTAGCATAAGGTGGGAAATGCGAGACTTTGGGAAGTCTGTTCAGAGTCCTAAACTTGTGTAGGAGACAAAAGAGAGAGGGGTCAAATCAAACTATTCATAATCCTTTGCAATTCAAGTCTAACAAGAAATCTGATGTGGCCCTTTCACAAGCTTGAGGAACACACATCCTTATAGAAGAAAGAATCAATATTATAATCCATCAAAACTTTGCAGTTAAAGTATGCAGTATGAACTATACTAATAACATTGACGATGTCATGGAAATTCTTCATGTTCCTGTCATTGTCACAATCTCTCTGATCGAGTTCACATCAATAAATTGAGATCCTAATTCAATGCCTTCAATTGTGCAGCTTCAATTTCCAACAAGAATCTTCCTTTTGACTTTCACCCTAAACATTAACATCAACAATTCAGAAATCCTTGTATGGTGTCCTATTCCACATTTTTTCCTAAGGGAATGAGAAATACATGGATTGATGATGCGATTCTAGATGTCAAATGCATAGGCACAGAAGGGCACACAAGAAATTTTCTCAGAAAATACTTATCATTGGCCTTGAAGTGGTCCATACCTTTTAGTATCCATATTAGTTTCTTCAATGTTACACTTGAATTTTACTTGATGATCTCTTCAAGCTTCCAAAGGATTTGCTTTATGTTTGGTCTCAATGAAGGAGAAGGAGAACAACAAGACATAGCAAGTTGAAAATACTTGAGGATACATTCTTCGCTGACTGGGCCACCATTGTCTCTACTTTTGCAGAGAAGAATGTCTGGATGGTACAAGTCAGATATTCTATGTCCGAGCACAGCATTTCGCATGAAATTCGGTAAATAGAAGTCCTCATCAGGGGTTGGATGCTCAATAATAGGCTCCTTCCTGGAAAGCAACTCAAGCATGATCATGCCAAGACTAAATATGTCTGTCTCTTCACTAACATCCTTCATTTTGATCAGCTCAGGTGCCTTGTAACCCTGAGCTGCTGAGGCTTCAAGCATTTCTTGGCCAGCAGTAGGATTCAAGAGGAGGTGCAGGCCAGAATCCGAAATATATGGCTGGTAATTGCGACCGAACAGGATGTTTTTCGACTTGAGGTTACCGTGGATCATAGGCTTCTCAAGTCCAGTGTGAAGATGCTCTAGTCCTTTGGCTATACCAAAGGTTAGTCGATATACCGTAGCCCAGTGGTAAGACTCCTCATTTCTATCTGCCAATGCAACAATATTGATCAGTGAACAAGACACATTACAAAAATCATAAAAAGCAAATCCATGACTAAAAGAATATATAGATATATATAAAGAGAAAAGAAAAAGCAAAAGATAGTGGGCATTGAAGAGAAAAGGGAAAACACAAAAGGAAAGATAGATACATATTATAGATTTCAACTTTTGAGTCTCATGCAACTGTAATCACAGTAAATCTACCAGGGGTTTTGATTGACCAAAACAGAAACAGACAAGCAGACGAAGCACATGAACAAAAGACAATAAAACTTGAAAGCCCATTAGAAAACTCAGTACTAAGTCCCAAACAAATGATAAACCCAGAAAACATAATCATTTAACCCCCCCCACCCACCCCCCTAAATTGTATATAAAAACTGATGGAGATAGCATCTCTTTATAGCAACAGGTCCTCAGTCCCTATTTGACGGACCGAGTAATATAATCTTGGATATAGTGGAACAATAGGGGCAAACCCCTACAAAAATTTAGCTCAGTAAGACAAATATATGATATTGAAGCTGTCATGTAACTATGTATGATTATTTGCATCTTTTCATGATGTTGGGTAAATAAGTTTTCTTTCAGATCTCTATATTTTAGACTCTAAAGGTTCTAGGCAAAGCTGTAGATCCAAAGTAAACTAATTCTACAAAAATAGCAAATGATGTTATTCTTGGACATCTTGAATCTAAAAGTACTCTAGCTTCATGTGCGTAAGAACATACAGTACAAACATACATATATATCACATGCTGGTCAACATTCTATAGCCTGATCAAAACTATATTATCCAAATCAAACAAGTGATTCCATAATCATTCAAGACCAAGCAACCATGCCAAGCTTCCACAAAGAAAGAGAGAGAATTTCCAGAGAATTTAAACACAATGATCCAAAGGAGTAAATGAAAAATACACCATAGAATGAATCAATGAATCATCAATTACCTCTGATGAACTGAGAGAGATTGCCATGACCATAAAAGGGATGAACAAGAAGCTTCTCACCCCTTGGCCCATTGTAAAATCCAACAAGAGGAACCAAATTGGGATGCCTTATTCCTCCAATCACACCAATCACATCAATCAAATCTTCATCCCTTGTAGTGCACACTGGCCTCAAAAATCTCAGCAGCCTCACTGCATTACATCTCTGCAACAAGGCCTTATAAAGTGTGCTATAATTGGATTTCCCAATTACTTCCCCTGGAGCATCAAGAATGTCACATATAGTAAGATTCTCACCTCCTTGAAAGATCACCAACTCCTCTTTCTGCACTGTGTCCTCATGTTTGAATCCTGAACCTTCTATGTCTTTGATCTCATGGGTTGTTCTTGTTTTGTGGTAAAAGAATATGTAGAAAACAAGAATTGAAATCAATGCAGCCAATGACACTCCAAGCAGAAATATCACAATGTGGTTCATCTTCACAAGACCAATTTTTTTTCTTTGTATTATAGCAGTGAGTGTATAACTCACATAGACTAGAGAAACTGAAACAATGGAGATTGAAGAAATATGGAATTAGGATCTGGGTATTCTAGAAATTACAGAAAGCAGGTGGCTTTTGAAGAAAAATATTCATTCTGCAAATACAGGACAAAAAACAGAACATTAGACTAGAAGTTTGAGAGGTGGAAGGTAAAATGATTGGGGGAATCTCTGAAAGATTAAACAATGAAGGAAGAAAAAATGAAAATTAGGATCTAGTGATAAAAAGTTAACTTAAAAATTAAGTTTTCATGAAACACATACAGGACAAAAAGAAGAACATGAAGCAAAACTATAAGAGTTGGTTCAAAAGTAGGTGAGAAGAATATGGAGAGTTAAGATGATGGGTTGAGAAAAGATCAGAAATGAGGATGTGGGTTGTGATAGAAGAAGTGAAAGGTGGTTTCTTGAATGGAAAAAGTGAAAAGTGGCTTGGAATTCATGGAAAAGAGAATCCAGTGAGGGAGAAGAGGACAAGGAGAAGAAGATGGGAAGGAACTTTGTGTGGGGATGAAGGGAAATATGTGAGAGAAGGGAATGAATTATTGGAGCAGAAATGGACAGTGAAGTGAGTGGTGAAGGGGAGCATATCATATGGCAGCGTTGGAAGAAGGAAGAACAAGTAGAAATAGTACGCACTTGCTCTCAGGAAAACAGATCAAAGGCCACGTGATGTGAGGATCCATCTTATGTTGACTCTGTTGTCTGTGCTGATCAATTGAATTACGCATGTTGCCTACCAAGTTGTGAAGAATTGGTACTTAGTATGTCAAATTGTTAAACTCTTGAGTTTAACTAAACTCGTAGAAATATAATAAAATCTGAAACTAAACTCGAATAGTAAAATGGGAAAGTAAACTTGGAGAGTAAAATCACAAAAATTTAAGTTTATTAATAAACATGTGTTTTTTGTATATAATTGAATTAAAAATATAAAATTGACTTCAATATATTTAAAAAATAAATACTCCCTCCGATCCTAATTATAAGTCGTCGTCTTTGACTTTTTTTTGAGAGATTAAGGTTGCGAAATAGGTTATTAGATTATGATATATTTGATATATTTTTAGACTATCTATTAGTTTACAAGTAAAGTAAACTAGTATAATGGAAAAAAAATAGGTAAAACAATTTATAATTAACTTATTTTGCTTTTTTAGGATTTTCCAAAAAAGTCAAAGGTAACTTATAATTAGGACCGGAGGGAGTAATTGATATTCACATACACTTTGTCAACCTTAATAGAATAATGTCTATGAAAAATTTATTTCTTAAGTCATTGAAGTTAGTCAAATAAAAATAATTAAAATGAGTTTAAAAGTAAGTTTTTTAAGATAGAAACGTAAAAATAATGAATTCGGCAAGTAAATACGTGAGTTTTAAACGAGTTTTGAGCCGCTAAAAATTTAAGTCACTTATGACACATTTTGGTTATGTAGAGCCATAAAAATGACGAAATCAAAGTGTTAACTCGTGAGTTTGTTAATAATATAGCATACTACAAAATGGACAAACTAATGTGATAGGAGGTATTTTCGTTTGATTATTTAAATTTGTATATTTAGTACATTGAATCCTAATTCTTGTGAAGTATTTAGGTAGTTGACTTTAATCATGAACATTGTATTCAATTTTTTAAAAATTATTTCTATTGATAATATCTCAACATCATTCAAATATAAAAATGAGATTGCTAAATTTAAGAAGGATAATTATGTTGTTTTATGAAAAACATATTATCCCCCTCGTTCTAAATTTATAACATACTTTAGGAGTTGATATTGATTCCAAAAATAAAGATATACTCCCTTCGTTCCTAAATATAGGATCTAGATGACTTTTTTGAAAAATGCTAAAAAAGCAAAAAATAAGTTAATTATAAATTGATTTACCTAATTTTTTCTCTTAAACTAGTTTATTTTACCTATAAGCTAATGGATAATCTAAAAAGATATCAAATATGTCATCATTTAATAACCTATTTCGCAACCTTAATCTTTCAAAAAAAAAGTTATCTAGGTCTTATATTTAGGAACGGAGGGAGTATAACATGACTCTAATTTTTAACAATGTTTTATCTAAATTTAAGAAGGATAATCAATGTTTGTTAATTAAGACTATTGCACTTGTTAATAATGCATATTAACAACTCTTTGGGATTACTTTGAAATTAAGTCTCTTATTTAGTACCTAAGTGCAATCGCCCAAACAGAAAATGGGTGAATGTTTTGTTCCCACCTCCTAGTCCACTGCATGGACCTCCTCAATCAGTGGTAAAGTTCATAAGATGGGCTAGCCCAATAACACAGTCTCTTGTTTATTACTCAAAACCCTAACAGGGCTTTTCCATAATCTTGCGCCGACTTATAATCCCACCCTCCTACCTCTTTCAATATAAATACATTAGCCACTCTCTTTAGAGATCACATTCAAAAGTTTTGTTAATGTTTCTTTTTTCTTTTTTCTAAAATCAGGTTATAAAAAATTCTTTTTTTGTAATGTATGTGAAGTATTCATCCTATTTGCGACGGGGGATTTGATCAATCCCTAACCTTTTTCATATGGGGGCAAACAATTTTAATGTTTGTATATTCCCAGGTAAACGTCGCATATTAATGTTGTTCGACGTTGATGGATCTCTCACCAGATTCTCCGTTCAAGTTGTCTCATATTCCATCAGCTTGTAGAGTGGCGTTGCTGCAATTACTACTTTGGACCGGCCATGAGACATACATGCATGCATAAATACATGAATACAAATTTTTTTCCCTTTGTTTTGGTTAGTGAAAAGTTACTAAATTCTGTTTATATATTCTGGGTCTCTAGCCTATGATGAAAACAATTATTCATAAGTTACAAGTCATTTTAGGGGAAATACTTTATTTGAGATTTTGTACCTTTCATGTTTTTAATTTTTTACCTATAACATATATAAATATTAAACAGCCATAAATGTTACAAACCTTTTGACAGCATATGATATCTTCAAAGCCTAATTTTTGACATAGGAAAAGGCCTACTTTTGATTTTAAGGTTTGATAATTATATCATTGTTTGGTGTTTGATGAGCAAAAATAAGATCATTATGTTTAATTGTATCTTAAGTTTACATTTAGTTATAAATTTTTCAATGTTCAAATATATTATAAAAGTTTTCATTCAAAATCAATATTGTAGCAGAAACTTTTTTGGAAGAAATAGTTTAAAAAATATTAAAGGAGAGCAATTTTATATTTTAACGTCAAAATAATATATAAGGTTAAAACTAATTTTTATATAGTCAACGTTATTTCTTAATGGGATAGAATAATATTATTATGTTCTGTAACTTTCACGCTAATATTAAACTTGAAAATTTTTTGTGTAATAGAGCTTCCTGTCAAAAAGAGCTTTTAGAGTAAATTTAGACATTAACTTTTTTTATGTCCTTAAAAATAGTAGTACAAGTTTTCCTTATTACTCTATAACACAAATTAAAGTACCTGCATTACTTTTGTGAAACAATATTTATAGAAGAGCAAGCTAATTTCATTACCCAAAAAAATCAAGCTAATTTATTTATGAAATTACAAGAAAAGTAAAGCATAGCCATCACACCAGCAACAATAATATTAATTTCTTAGTACTCAAAATATTTGGGTAAAGAATATAAATATATTAATCATTTTGTACCTATGAATATACTAATAATTATTTGGAACTAACTTAGATGATAGAAACAACTAAAATGTAATGGTTGAAAATTCAAAGTCTCATTTATTAAAACAAACTCGTGAGCAAAAAAATTATAAAAACAAACTCATAAAAATATGAATTTCATAACTTAGATAAGCTCATCATCATATTCTTTACGACTTTACAAGGCATACTGATCTTTTTTTTTTGGGGGTCGAAATATGACACATACTAATCTTACATTTAGTTATGTAATATTACAAAAGATTTAGGTATGTTGAAAAAAAAATAGAGGAAAATATTTGAGATGATTTACCAAGAAAGTTGTTGGAATTCCATTTTGTATCAAAAAAAAGAAAGTTGTTGGAATCATCGATCATGATGATAAATCATACAATATAAAATCTTATTAAAAGGGATAAAGAGAGGTAAAACAAGAATTTGTCAAAGTTATGGATGGGAACATTTTGTATAGCAATATTAGGTTATAGTAATATTTTCACCCCGCGGTCTAGCTAGCCAACTATATTAGGTTTTAGTAATATTATTTGTTTATATGAAAATTTAATACATACTTTGAAATTAAAACATTTATTTGGGACTTGGGACTTAGATGCAATTGTTCCAAATATATATCAAGCTGAGCATTTTTTTTTTAACTGAAATCAAGCTGAGCATTGACATACTATCATATTGTTAGACGCTAGTAGTTGATTGGATCATGAAACAATCGATAGCCACTATAATGAAAAAAGTGATATTTTTACGTTAGGTAAAGCATTATGGAGTGAGTAATATTAATAAATGATGCAATGATTGCATGATGGAACTTATATTATGGACTAAATTTATTCAAATTTTGTGATCTTATATTAGAGATCGGAGAGAGTAATATATAACAACTAGTTGGCATTTTTATACTCCCTCCGGTCCGTAATATAAGAGTCATCTGTCAAATAAACACTTATTAAAAAAACATGTAAATGTTAGTTCGGTATATAATATTCCCTCTTATCCTAATTATAAGATCTTTGCGCGGTGATTCTAGCACGATTCGAACACACATTTGATTCCTTATATGATGAACTCACTTAGCAGCTCAACTAACTACTCATTGGTAAAAAGAAAATCTTTTATTAAACCACTTTGAATTGTCTATAATTATCTCTTTTTCTTGAAACTAATTTCTCCAACCTAAAAAGTAACATACAATAATGGTCTAATTTTCTTTCTTAACTTCCACAAAAAAGACAAATGGGTCTTATATTTAAAAGTAAGAAGATATTAGAGAAGTAAAATAAGTTAAGTAATTAATCATAGCATATATAGCATATATGATATATAAATTTAAAAGTGAAATAAGTTTGGAGAAAAATTCGATAAATTAATTTATAAATGATTTATTTAATTTTCTTAAAATTTTTCAAATAAATCAATTAAATATTAGGGCCCTGGTTCATAGAAAAACATGTTGACGGAAGGGAATTGAAAGTAAATAAACGGAAGGAAAATGAATGGAAGGTAAGGTTGATATGTTTGTTATACAGAGAAATGGAAATGAATGGAATGAAAATTTTAATTTTGGTTCATTTAAAATATAGGAGGAAACGGATAATTTATCAGTTTGTGATAAAAGGTCATGTTAATTTGTTCATGTGCTTATCAAAGACACTCAAATTTGTGTTTACTGATGCTGGTTTCCATGCATAGTCGTCAATAGTCAACTAGTCAATTACTACCTCCAGTCCTAAATATAAGACCTAGATGACTTTTTTTTAAGAGATTAAGGTTGCGAAATAGGTTATTAAATTATGACATATTTGATATATTTTTAGATTATCCATTAGTTTATAGGTAAAATATACTTAGTCTAAGGGAAAAATTAGGTAAATCATCAATTTATAATTAACTTATTTTAATTTTTTAGGATTTTCCAAAAAAGTCAATTAGGTCTTATTTATATTTAGGACCATAGGGAGTATTATGTTTAGGTCGATTTCATTCAATACCTGTGTAGATGTTTTGTAGTTTATTGATGTTAAAGTGGCCAAAGGTACATGCTTATGTGACTAGACTCTGATATCAACATTCAACATAATTTATAATTATTTTGTACAGTTTTTTGAATGATATTGTTAATTTTAAGAACCTAATGAGCTAAAAACTTAGCTTTAACGTACCACTATAAGGTTAATTTGATTGATGCAATATTTGGTTAAGACCTTTTTGGTGTATTCATGCATTCTTGCAGACTTACAGTGATGTTCTGTTTCATATATAGGTATATATCGACATGACAAGCAAAGTATCATGAGGGTGAGGGATATCAAGATTGCTGATTTGTTGCCTCCTTTGGACTCTAGCCATGATGATTGATGAAGTGATCATACTAATGATATTAAGTTACATTTGAAAGTGCAGAAAGAAGCTATAATGTTTTTGTTTTATTATATTTTTACTGCCCTGTTTAAGATTTGGACATAAAGTATATTTGAATTCAATGTAATGATTTTATTATGTTGCCCTCAATAGCAGTTTTTTTTAGTTATTAAGATTCTTTATATTAGGTAATTCAGAATTGGTTTGTTTATTGGTCCTAAAAAATAGGTTTGTTAGGTCTGTTTAGGGTTGTTCGGCCTGTTCTGCCTGTCTAATTTCCAGGCTTATAACAGGCCTAATGAGCCTAACCTTAGCATGCTAGACCAAGCCAAGTCATAAGCCTAAAAAATTTGCCATAAAAGGCTATAGACTAGGTTCAAACATCATTTTTAAAAATCCAGACCAAGCCTTTTAATGGTGTGACCTGGCCTGGACTCGCTCATTCTCATCCCTATTAATAAACACGCAAAAAATAAATGAACTGTTATGAATATTGTGATTATATGGATGTCTATACCTCCACAAACTCTTGGCTTTTCCTTTTCTCAATAACCTCTCTAATGAAGTGTCTTGAAGAGTTGTTATTGTCATAATTCAAGGGTTACAATATTGACACTTTATGAGGATTGAATTTGTCATTTACTTTCTTGTAACTTAGTTGAGGTTGGTGGCCTATAAATAAGAGATATTGTACTACATGTGATGTACCCATATATGAATAAAGATTTCTCCCATTTCTCTCCAAATTCCTCTTCCAATTTTCTCTTTTCTTCATCACTAACATTTGCTACGTATTCTTCTTCTTCTCAAGCTTCTTCATATTTTTTCTTTCCTTTTATTTTTATAACACGTTATCAGCACGAGTTTGCTCCAAAATATTAAGGTACGTTCTTTACATTTATTTTTAGTGTTGTTGATAATATACACACATATACTACTCATATATTATATTATATTATACTTCTTTCATACTCTTATATATTATATTATGCCATTTAATTATTATTATTATTATTATTATATTATATATATGATTATAATTTTTTATATTATTTGTTATTATTCATATATTCAATCATTATGGGATAAATATCCATGATATATTATAATGTCACTTTATCCAATGGCTTGAAGCCATGACACTCCCAAATTTGTTGTATTAGATGACTTAAAGTTTTATCGCTTTGATAAAGTTTGTTGGTATAAGACCATAACGTTTGTTGGCATAAGACCATATTATGGTTTTGTATTTGAAAAAGGGGGCATGAAAAGGATGAGTCAAAATTTGATGCTTTGATGTTCAAAATATTATTATCTAGCCTTGAAGGCCAATGATGAGAAATGACTTAAGTGAGAAATGACTTAAACATCAAGTGACATAAAATAGCTTTATATCTTTGGAAGATATTTGATGTGGTCTTAAAGACAAATATTATGAGAAAATGTGAAAATATGACAAGAAGTCATATAGAAAAGAGAAAATTTTACAAAATAATGAGATGTCATAAGAATAAGTATATGACCAAAAGTCATATGAAAAAGAATTTTACGCAATGACTAGATGTCATATGAATAAGTATGTATCAATTTATGATTATGATCCAAATAAATGAAATATTGATAACCCCCGATGGGTCATTATTGTAAGGCATAAGAAATATTGATAACCCCCGAAGGGTAATTGTTGTAAGGCATAAGAAAAATTGATAACCCCCGAAGGGTCATTGATATTTATTTTCAGTTATAATTTAATGTTGATATTTATTTCATTATTTATGTAAATTATTTATCTTTTTATTTCATATATATAAGGTTATTTACATATTGCATATTTCATTTGATGACATTATTATTGTTTTTTTTCATTTGATATGATTAATTTGCGGGAGAAATACGTTAAAAAAAGTCCTGAAGACTAATTAACATATTTTGCTATAATCACACATGAGAATGACCATGTTGTGGATTAAGGACATCAAAAGTTGGTGATAAAAAATATAAGATTTTGATGATAAGTTTATATGACTAAGAAGTTATAGTCAATGAAAGCAAGTAATACAATGGTATGGTCCTGAAAACCAATCAATATTTGGAAATATTTATAATATGAAAAATAAATGTGAGAAATATAGTGATAATTATTTGTGAATTTCCAATTAGAATCTTCTTTACTATTATTATTTAAATTTATTGTTGTTCGAATTTATTGTGATTAATTTGTGAAAGAAAAATAACTATAATTATTATTTGATATTGTTATAGTAATAAGTGTGAAAAATGATATATGAAATCAAATACCAAAAGTCATAATTGAGTTTGCATTGGAGATAAGCTATGCTATAGGAGGCCTTTTCCACTATAATTTATTGATCAGGTTTGGAGAATTTTATGACTTATTTTTCAATGGCTTATGATTGACAAAGTGTTCAATTTTATTATTGAATTCTCCAACAATTCTACCCATATTACTTTCATATGAATTTCTTGCATTTGAATATTTATAATTTATTTTTACCTTATTGTTTAAGGGCATGAAAATTATTCGTTAATATGACTCATTGACAATGAAAATAGAAATTATTTGTTATCAAGTATGTTATATTTTATTAATAAAAATAATTAAATGGCTTTGAATAATACTATTGTAAGTTCTATACATTTTATCATGATGTTGATATGAATATTAGATTAAATTGATTTTATGTGAAATTTTGTTGAGTAAAAGTTATATGATTATCAAAATGTTCTATGATTATGATTATCTCATATTGTAATTGAGTAAAAAAAATTATTTGATTTATGCAAAAACTCACTAAGAAAGGTGGTGGTGATATTGGTTTATGTGATAAAAGTAGAATTTATGGTTGCTTAATAGAAACATGGGTATTTAATTAGATTGAAAAAAAATTGTAAATTTTAGTCATTGATTCTTTAGCATTATAATTTGTTTTTGAGTTTCTATTGAATTAATGTTATTTATTTTATGATAACCCTCCATTTTTGTGACCATTATGGGTTTTCATTAGATCTCTTCATATTTCTTTACATAGAGAAACCTTTTGAACAATTCATACTTTAACCATCATATGAAGCAATTGAAGAGAATTATTGATAATGAAATATAGATGGATGCAAATTTCATGTAGTTCTTGGATAATTCTTGATGAAAATCAAGACTCATATTTTGATACTAGGACTTTAGTCCATATGCATAAGAAAAAAGAAAAAGAACTTTGGTTCATCCAGACTATGAAAGAGAAATAAAAATTTGTATATATTCATATAATTGGATTGAAATCCAAATTTGTATGTGAGTAAGTAAATTGTTACATTCCACATGAAATGTTGGTTATTATATTACTAAAGTTGTCTTTGAATTATATGAATATGTTGTTTATCGGTGTGACTACTCACACTTGAGGGGGAGATTATTGGAGTATAAGTGTGAGTTAAATGTTCAACACATACATAGTCAAATCTCCCAAAATATGGAACAATAGATGTCATATACTATGATACTCTATAATATGAAAGTTGAAAAGTTCAATGTTGGTTAAGAAATATGATACAGTAAACCAAAAGTTTGCTGATCTGAATAAATTTATTGTTGGTTTGACTTATTTGATCATCCAAGTCAAATATATGAATTATTAAATATTGATATCAAATATTGACATCCATAGAAGAACCTTCTTCCAAAAGACTTATGTTGTGCTGCTTGTTCTCAAATATTTATATTGAAAATATCACTGGTTGTGATTTGGAATAGATCTATATTTCTGGAAATATATCATACTGATGGGCCCATCCAAATAACATGTAAACCAAATAAGTATATATACAATAAATTTGATAGATGCATCTACAAGATGGTTGTTAGAATCTTAAGTTTTGATGAAGACTAAAATATGAAAGAACTTAGAAAGCAATAGGTGAACATAGAATCCTAAGTAAAAGTGCAACCGGATGTGGACTTACTTCCGGATAGATTAGGACTAGCGCTCGCGGATGAATGTCTCATCCCCCAGCGGCAGCAAGAAATTCACTTAGGAATTAACTTAGTCCATGAGCACTAGATATACAAAATCCTAAGACTAAGTTAAGATTCAACCGGAAGTGAATTTGCTTCCTGTTAGACTTAGACTGACGCTGGCTGTTGGAATAGATAACCCTAAGCGTCAGTGAAAATGAGCAACGTCCAGTAGAAGTGCTTCCGATAGCTCAGTGACTAGCGCTGGCTGTTGGATTGAATGAACACTGAGCGAGAGTGAGTAATAGTGAACAAAATCCTTCATCCAGCGGATTTACTTCCGGATGGAGAAATGCTTCCGGATGCAAGGAAGACTTCTTAGACTAAGAACACTCCCACTGCATGTAACTATATGTTAATACTGTTTGACTAACACTCAGTGCAGCACACTAAGTAGAATTGCTTCCGGATGTGAACCTGCTTCCGCAAGCAATCAGAATGTCAGAGTGTTCAGAAATGCAGTGTCAGAATGCTTTTGTCAGAGCAGAGTTGTCAGAGCTACTTTTCAGAGATAAAGCAAGTCAACCCTGCTATGCATTGATGAAGCATTAATTGGGCAAACGGTAACATGGGAAAAACGGCCATATTCAAACGGCTATCCCACCTACCAAGAGTCAGAATGTTTGAAGACTATATAAAGGAGCTCAACTTCATTTATGAGGTTAATGAATTATCTTTGACATTCTTGAGAGAAGTTAGAGCGAGAAACTCAGAAAATCTTCAAGTATTCAAAGCTGCCCAGAAAAGAGAAAGAGCATTTAACTCATTGAGTGATCTTTTCATCTACATATCTTGTACTCTTTGAAGTTAAGTCTCTTCGTGTTATAAGAGCATTGATTGTACTTAAGTGTGTAACACTATCTGTTCTTTAAGAGAACTTAGTCAGAAAAATCCTTTAGTTGTAAAGGTTGAACCCTTGCTAGGTGTAAGGGGGAGCTAGTTAGAAAGGTTGCAAGTGAGCCTGAGTAAAACTTGTGGTTGTAAGGTTGCAAGTGATCCCGTTCAAAACTTGCGGTTGTAAAAGGTTCCAGGTGAACCCGTTCTAAAACCTGGAGATATAGTGGAACTCGGCCTGGGTGGTTGAGAACTGGACGTAGGTCAGGAAGACCGAACCAGTATAACTCTTGTGTTGTTTTATTTGAGTATTTATTTTTGAAGCACAATTCACCCCCCCTCTTGTGCATCCATTACTTTCATTTGGTATCAGAGCCGGTCTTTCTCACTCGATTCCAACGAATCCAGAAAGCAAAGATCTAGTAATGGATACAGATTACTCCCTGCCAGATGTCTCTATTCAACCCAACAAGCCTCCAGGCTTTGATGGGTATAACTATCCATTCTGGAAGTTTCAAATGGAGACCTACATCAAGTCCAGCGACATCAGACTCTGGGACGTAATCGAACGTGGGGATCACACACCACTGGATGAGGATGGTTTCGCCAAGCAGCGATCTAGGTACACAAATGAGGACTATGCTCTAGTCCAACTAAACTACCGGGCCATGCACTACATCCAGTGTGCTCTCAGCCCTAAAGAGTTTCACAGGATCAGCCACCACAAAAATGCTAAAGATATGTGGGAGGCTCTTGAGGCTGCTCACTCCGGAACCAGGGGAGTGAAAGCAAGGCGAGTTGAGATGCTGGTGGAAGAATTTCACAAGTTCGCCATGCTTAGTCCTACTGAGCCTATCAGGGAGCTGGAGCTCAGGTTCACTCACCTCATCAACAATTTGGCCTCGCTGGGTAAGGACATTCCTGAAAGAGAGCAAGTTAGCAAGATCCTAAAGATCTTGAAAGGTGACTGGATCACCAAAGTAACCATCTTGCAGGAAGTCCAAGGAGAATCAACGAGCTCCATCACTGCACTATTTGGCTCTCTGGCTGAATATGAACCTACCCTGCTGGCTCAGAGAGCTCCTCAAACCTCATTCAAGGCCAAAAATCTTGCCCTTGTTGCTTCCAGCAAGGAGGTTGATGATGATGATGAGGATGATGAGGAGGAAATGGACGATGAGGAGATGACTATGATGGTGAGAAAGTTCAGAAAGTTCTTCAGAAAGAAAGGAGGCTTTCAAAGAGGTGACTCCAGCCAGAGGAAAGGATACAAGAAGGAAAAGGCCCCTGTGTGCTTTGAATGTAAGAAGCCTGGCCACTTCAAGGCTGAGTGTCCCAGCCTGCAGAAGTCAAAAGGCAAAGACAAAAGGAAGGCCTTTGTTTCCTCCATCTGGGTGAATAGCTCAGATGACGAAGCAAGTGATGAGGAAGAAGTTGTCAACCTCTGCCTGGTAGCCAGAGAAGATGATGAGGAAGCATCTTCAGAACTTGACCTCACCCACGAAGACAATGAGGTAACTTTCTCTGAACTGCAAGAGGCTTACAATGAGGTTCATGAAGAATTCTCTCGATTGTGTAAAACCTATAAAGTGTTAAAAACTAAAAAGGAATCACTTGAGTCCAAGGTGGACTCACTAAGTGAAGAGCTAGCGGAAGCTAGAAAGCTTCCGGTAGTGGATGGCCAGGGTTCTCCCCAAACAGAACCCAATGCCCCAACACTTGAGAGCTGCCCTAATTGCAGCAAAATCTCAACGGAGAAAGACAAGCTGCAAAATGCCCTGCAGAAGTTTACAAATGGATCAGAAATGTTAAATATAATTTTAATGAATCAAAGGGCATATAGGGATAGAACTGGCTTAGGATATACTCCTAGAGGGAAAAAGTGGGTGGAACCAAAAGTAAAGCCCTACTTAAAATTCTTCCACAAAGCCACTAGTCACAGCTCCTCACCTTTCAGCTTCTGTAATTATTGCAACAGGAAGGGACACTCCACGTCCACCTATAATGCCAAGAAGTATGGAGCAAGTAGCTCTTACAAATGGGTCCCTAAAGGAACCAAGGCTACAAAGGATCCTCCACCTGTAAAGGAAACCAAGGGAGGACAAGGATCCCTAGCCTGGAAACAATCCACAGGGAAAACCCAAGAGCCTAGAGCCAGCACTAGGCCTGAGGCTCCAAATGATCATAAGCACAGGGTCAAGGCTAACACTAGACCAAGGGCACTGAAAACTAATGACCGAGGACCCAAGAAAGATTGGGTACCTAAGCTTACTTGATTCTTCCAGGTGTGTCTCAAAGCATCCAAGAACAGAAAATGGTATATTGACAGCGGATGCTCGAGACATATGACTGGAGACAGAGACAAGTTCAAATCTCTGGTGATCAAAGATGGAGCCACAGTAACCTTTGGAGGAAATCAAAGTGGAAAGATCACTGGAGTTGGAGAAGTCGGACCAGTAAAGGACGTCTATTTAGTGGACGGTCTCTGTCACAACCTGCTGAGCGTGAGCCAGAGCACTGACAAAGGAAATTGGGTAATCTTTGATTCACATGAGTGCATAATAGTTGATAAGCAGGATCTGAACTTAGATAAGGCCAATTTAAAATGCAAACTTAAGGCAAACAGAAATGGAAACCTATATACTCTAGATTTATGTCAACAACTGGAAGAAAAATGTTTAATATCTAGTGATGAGAACAGTTGGCTTTGGCATAAGAGATTAGCTCATGTTAACTTTACTCAACTTGATATGCTAATTAAAAAGGAGCTAGCTATAGGTATTCCATCCTTTAAAGTAAAGCATGATTTTATTTGTGAATCCTGCCAACGAGGGAAGCAAACAAAGTCCTCGTTTAAAACCAAGAAGAAAGTCTCCACCAGCAGGCCCTTGGAACTGATCCACATGGATTTAGTTGGGCCAGCGAGAGTGAAGAGCTTAGGTGGAAACCTGTATGCTCTAGTGGTGGTGGATGACTATTCAAGGTTCACTTGGACTATGTTTCTTGCCTCTAAGCAAGATGCTTTTATGCTTTTGTTGTCCTGGCTAAGAAAGTGCAGAATGAGAGAGAGCTCAAAATCACAGCCATAAGGACAGACCATGGAGGAGAATTTGAGAATCATAGCTTCTCTGAGCTATGTGAGCAAAACGGTATTGAACACAACTTCCCAGCTCCTAGAACTCCTCAGCAAAACGGAGTGGTCGAGAGAAAGAACAGGGTTCTGACTGAGATGGCTAGAAGCATGCTCAACGAGAAAGAGGTTTCTCAAGTGTTCTGGGCGGACGTTATGAGCACTGCTTGCTATATCTCTAACAGAGCCTATGTTCGAAAGGGCTTGGACAAGACTCCATACGAGCTGTATAAAGGGAGGAAGCCCAACATCAGCCACCTCAGAATCTTTGGATCAAAATGCTATGTGCATAACAATGGAAAGGTAAATCTGGGTAAGTTTGATCCAAAAGCTGATGTAGGTATATTCATAGGATATTCCCTTAGGAGTAAAGCATATAGAATATACAACATGAGAACTAGAATTGTAGAAGAATCAATGCATGTTGTATTTGATGAAACTCCTACATGGGGACAATCCACAGAAGATGATGAAATACTTAATCTTCCAAAACCACCATCATCTTCTTTACTACCAAAAGAAACACCAGCAAGCAATCTCAAAGAAGAAGATGAACCCAGTGATGAACCTAGAGTGCAGACCGTGCCTGATGAGGCACAGTTGCCAACAGCTAGGAGACATCACAGAGATCATCCTCTTGATCAAGTGCTTGGTGATGTTTCTTCTGGTGTCAGAACCAAAAGGCAAGTTCAAAATGAAGTTGAGTTTGGAGCATTCCTATCTCAAATCGAACCAACTTCAGTTGAACAAGCTCTTGAGGACTGCGACTGGATTATTGCCATGCAGGAAGAGCTAAATCAATTTGAGAGAAGCCAAGTCTGGGAACTTGTCCCAAGGCCGTCTCATCAATCCATAGTGGGGACCAAGTGGGTCTTCAAAAACAAACTGGATGAGACAGGTCAAATTACAAGAAACAAAGCCAGACTAGTAGCTAAAGGATATAACCAAGAAGAAGGCATTGACTATGAAGAAACTTTTGCTCCAGTCGCTAGACTTGAAGCAATAAGAATTCTTCTAGCCTTTGCATCCATGAAAGGCTTTAGATTATATCAAATGGATGTAAAGAGTGCTTTTCTTAATGGTTATATTAAAGAAGAGGTATATGTAGAACAACCTCCTGGCTTTGAGGATCACAAGCATCCCAAACATGTGTATAGACTAAAGAAAGCTTTATATGGCCTAAAACAAGCTCCTAGAGCTTGGTATGAGAGACTCAGCAGCTTCTTGCTGGGCAAAGGTTTCTCAAGGGGCAAATTAGATAATACACTGTTTATCCTTCACAAAGATAGAGATATGTTAATTGTCCAAATTTATGTTGATGATATTATTTTTGGGGCAACTAATGAAAAGCTTTGTGAAGATTTCTCTAAGACTATGCAGGGTGAGTTTGAAATGTCAATGATGGGAGAACTAACATTCTTCCTAGGCCTGCAAATTAAGCAAAAGAAGGATGGCATTTTCATCTCCCAAACTAAGTATTGTAGAGAGCTCCTCAAGAAGTTTGGGATGGATGAGTGCAAGGAGTATGACACTCCCATGAGCACCACTGCCGCACTCGATGCTGATGCAAAGGGTAAATCTGTCAGCCTGCCCATGTACAGGGGAATGATAGGTTCCCTCCTATACTTAACGGCAAACAGGCCTGATATTCAATTTAGTGTAGGCATGTGTGCAAGATTTCAAGCCAACCCCAAGGAGTCACACTTAACATGTGTTAAACGTATTTTGAGATACCTTGAGGGAACACAAGAACTTGGTCTTTGGTATCCCAGAGGTAACCAAGAGTTCTTGTGGGCTTACTCTGATTCTGACCATGCAGGTTATAAGACTGATAGAAAGAGCACCAGTGGACAATGCGCCTTCCTTGGTGGTTGTCTGGTGACTTGGGCTAGCAAAAAGCAAACCTGCGTGTCTTTGTCATCCACTGAGCTAGGCAGAATATATTGCGGCTGCAAGCTGTTGTGCTCAAGTGCTGTGGCTAAAGAACCAACTGAGAGACCTTGGCTTGGAGTTCCCTGAGGCACCCATCCTCTGTGACAACACAAGCACAATCAGCCTCGCCAAAAATCCAGTTCAGCACACAAGGACAAAGCACATTGATGTCAGACATCACTTCATCAGAGACCATGTTCAAAAGAAGGATGTCAAAGTGCAATTTGTCCCCACTCAACAACAGCTTGCTGACATCTTCACCAAGCCTCTGGGGGTTGACCAATTTACTTTCATAAGAGGTGATTTGGGAATGGTAAACCCAAATGAGGTGTAACCTTTCATTTATTATACTTGATTGTTTAAAACCTACAACAATACTAACTTAGGCATCGGAGTGCCAATACGTGTTTTTGCAGGTCTTCAATGTTAAATCTTAAGATTTTGCAACCGGAAGCAAAACCACTTCCGGATGATCATTCGCTGACACTGGATGATGAAACCAAGAGAGCGCCAGCACCAGTCCAAGAGACACGTCACTTCAGAAACGTTTCAACTCCCTCTATAAGAAGGTGTGCCCTATCTGACTAGATGAAGCGACACATGTCATAAGGTGCGCCGTTTCAATTAAATTTTTACGTTACCCAATGTGCAAACGTTTGGTTTTCATCTGAAAAAGCATGACCATTTTACCCTTAGTTACTTCGCCTATAAATAGGGTGTCATTTTTTTTTTCACTTTCACTTTTTACTTTCACCACATTCTCTCTGCATAACATATTTCATCTTCATCTGAGTTCTTCGCATTCCTCATACACATCTTGCATTTCATCTCTTTTTACCACCAACCCACACAAAAATGGCCGGATCTCATGAAACAAACCCAGTTACAAAGAAACATTCCTCATCCAAGAAACACAAGTCGAAATCTGGGAAAACTCGTCATGCACATTCTGGGAATTCTGGGAAAATGATGAACACCACGATGAACACCGTGAAGTTTCTGGGCAAACCCAGGGGCAAGATGAACATGTCCAGGATCAGCCTGGAACTTCTGGAAGAGTGGCAGAACAGCCAGTGGTCTCTGGGCATGAGCAAGCGAGGGAAGCCCAGAGAAAAGGCAAGAAGAAGAAGGTACAATTCGCTGAAGAGTCTTCTTCCAAAAGGCAAAGGGTTGAAGAGGATGACCCTTCAGTTTACAGGGATGGGGCTTTGGAACCTGTTGCCTCCAAATTTGAAACGGTTCAACCCTACTTCAACCATGGCCTATTCATTGACTTAGCCATGATTGATGGACTAGGGTTTCCCCACCTGCGCCCTTTCCTGGAGAAGTATATGGGCTGGCTAGGAATCAACCAGGACTACAATGTCAACGTCCTGCGAGTCTTCTATCAATCTCTCTCTGGCAAAGTGAAGTACAAGAAGGTTGATGGGAAAGAGCAAATACACAGACTCTCCTTCACTGCCACAGTAAGGGGGAGAACCTTCAGGTTCACCTGGAGGACATTGAATGAAATGATGGGGATCACAGACGAGCACATGAATGATTGGATGTATCCTGGGGCGCTCAGGTACAGCAAAGAGGAACTCATGAAGCTGTATGGCACCGATGGGAAAAAGGTGTCCAAAATGTCTGACTCCGACCGGTTGCTGTACTATGTTTACTCCCGGATGATGACTCACAAAGGGGGTAACTTCAATGAGTTCGCCAATATAGACAACCCATGGTTCCCTAGAATCCTCTCCCACCAGCCAATCAACCCTGGCCAGTTGATATGTCTTGAGCTTCAGCGCTGGATAACTAATGACAAGTCTGGCTATCTTCCCTATCCCACCATCATTGCCTTCCTCATTGAGAAGCATCTGATCAAGGCCACATCTGCTGTGGAGGAAGAAAATGTCAAGTGTAAACCTGTGGGAGCAACCAATATTGGGAAGATGGGGATCAAGTACTTGAAGGCCCCTAAGCCCACTCGCTCAAGCTCACAAGCGGGTAGTGCCTCTGGTGTTAGAATCTTAAGTTTTGATGGTGACTAAGGTATGATATGGTCTAGTACTTAAGAGAACATAATCAACACTTAGGAGGGATTAGATGACATGGTTAGAATCCTGAGTTAGATCACTTGAGAATGCAAGATCACTTCCGGTTAGATTAGGACTTGCGCATGCGGATGAATGCTTTCATCCCCCAGCGTCAGCAAGTAAATCACTAGGGATTTAACTTAGTCCATGAGAATTAGGTACACAAAACCTTAAGACTAAGCTATGTTTCAATCGGAAGTGAGTTTGCTTCCTGTTAGACTTAGACTGGCGCAGAGCGACAGAATAGATATTACCCCAAGCGTCAGTGAGTCTACTTCCCCAAGTGAAAGCGCTTCCTGTTAGACTTAGACTGGCGCAGAGCAATAGAATAGTTATTACCCCAAGCGTCAGTAAGTCTACTTCGCCGAGTGAAAGCACTTCCTATTAGATTTAGATTGGCGCAGGTTGATAGACTAGATATAACCCCGAGCGTCAGCGGAAATGCAACATCAAGTGAAGTTGCTTCCTGTTAGATCTTGACTGGCGCAGACTGATAGAATAGATTTCACCCTAAGCGTCAGTGAATTCACCACGTCAAGTAAAAGTGCTTCCGATAGCTCAGTGACTAGCGCTGAGTGGTGGAATGAAATAGACTAAGCGAGAGCAAGTCATGGTGAACTAAATCCCTCATCAAGTGAATTTACTTCCGGATGTAGAAGTGCTTCCGGATACACCTTAGACTTAGGATCACCCACTGCATGAGACTATATGATTATATTGCTAAACTAACGTTCAAGTGCAGCACACTCAGTAAGGTTGCTTCCGGATGAGAAGTTGCTTCCGCAAGCAATCAGAATGTCTGAACGTTCAAAGAGATGCAGTGTCAGAATGCTTTTAACAGAGCAGAGGTGTCAGGACTACTTTTCAGAGATAAAGCAAGTCAACCCTGCTGAAGCATTTAAGAAGATGTTCCTTCCAACGGTAACAAGAGGATAACAGACACATTCAAACAACATTGTTACCTACCAAGCATGAGGAGTATGAGAACATAATCTGAAGATTCACTCAAGGTGTCAAAGCTCATACTGCCCACAAAAGTCAGAGTCCATAAGAGAGCTTCTGATAGCAAGAGAGGATCCAATAGCAAAGCACTCTTATCATTCATGGACAAGTGCTTGGAAGACAAAGTTCCTCTATGTGATAGCAAGCAAAATGTTAGAGTCCACGAGCTTCAGATAGCAAGAGAGCTTCCGATAGTGAGTCTCTTAACATCCTGGACTTATGCTTGAGGAACGAAGTCCTCTCTGACAGCAAGCAAGAGTCGGACCGTACAAAGTGTTCAGATGTCAGAACGACTGTTGTCAGAATAGTATTGCCAGAACAGTGTTGACAGAACAGCTTGGTCAGAGCACCTTTTTAGATAAAGCAAAGTCAACCCTGCTGTGCATTAATGAGGACAACGTAAACAAGGCCCCAACGTCTATAATCAAACGGTCTTATTGCCTCTCCAACGGTTAGATATTCAGAGGCTGGTATAAAAGGGATGTTCTTCATTTCTGAAGAAGGGGCTTGAAAGAGAGAGAGAGAACAGAGCTTATTATCTGAAACACTATTCTACATTCCTCTCATCTTCTACTCTCGGACTTTGATATGTAATATTCTTAGAGAGTGATTCATTTGTACTTAAGTGAGTAACATCATCCACTCTTAGAGAGAGTTAGTTTTGAGCTTAAGTGTTTAACAAAATCAGTTCATAGAGTGAACTTAATTGTAATCTTACATTTTGTAAGGGGGAGCATTTAGAAGTTTTCTAAATCTCCATAGGTTGCAAGTTAGCCCGTAAAACTTGCGTTTGTAAGGTTTGCAGGTGAACCCGTTGTAAAACCTGTGGGTTGTTAGGTGAACCCGTGCTCGTAAAACCTAAAGTGTAAAGGCTTCTCTTGTGCCTGGTTTAAACAAGAATAGTGGATTGAAAATCTCAGGTGGAGCCTGGGGACTGGATGTAGGTCTGGATGACCGAACCAGGATAAATTTATGTGTGCATAAACTTACATTTAAACATTCTATTTTTGCATCACATAACATACTGACTTGTGCAAACCATTACTCAGTAACATCATCACCAAGCACAAGCAGTCTTTCGAAAAGAAATAAAATTTTTATTCCCTCACCCAATTCACCCCCCCCTCTTGGGTGACAGCCACGCATTTCATTTGGTATCAGAGCAGGTCACTTGTTTAAAGGATCAAACGATCTCAAGTGCAAAGACCTTGGCTGATTTGGGTTAAAATGTTTTCCAAAGGCTTTGATCATACCATTCCACCTGTGTTAGAAAATATTGATTTTTGTTGGTGGAAAGCAAGAATGGAAAGTTTTATAAAATCCACTAGTTTGAAAATGTGGGATATTTTTGAAAATGATTTTGATTTCAAACCAAGAGGAAACTGGACTGAAAGGGAGAAAAATTTGTTTTCCTTAAACATTAGAGCAATGCAAATTTTATACAAAGGCTTAACTGAAAATGATTTCCAGAAAATCAAACATTGCTCTAGTGCTAGAGATATTTGGAATACTCTTGATGTGATATATGCTTCTAACCCATCTCTTGAAAGCACAGCTGTCCAAAGCTCAACTCGTGCTCTTTGTGGATCATCTACTGATGAGCTTTTGGAAACTGATATTGAGGAAGCAGACTTCAGTGAAGAGAATATCCATCTCTGGCTAGAAGATTCAGAAAGTGAGGTATCTGGATCTGAAATTGAACTCTCTGATTTGCAAGATGCATACAATGAGTTATATACTGAATATTGTAAACTTGCAAAAGAACTTCTAGGCTTAAAAGAAAAAGATAGGAAACTTGAAAAACTAATTTCTTCTTCTACATCTAAAGTTTCCGAGGGTTCTTTTAAAGAACTAGTGGTTCCGATAGCTAGCCCACTATCGGTAGGGAAAACTTCAACATGCCTTGAAAAATGTTTTGATTGTAAACACGTGTTGAAGGAAAAAGAAAAGCTTTCAAAAGAAACTGAAATTTCAAAGGAACAAAAAGCTTTTCTAAAGAAAACTAATCATGATAATGATAGAAAGCCTCATTTTGATTATCATTCCATTATCTGTCATTATTGTGGTAGATTAGGACATATTTCTCACACATGCAGTCTTAGAAGAAATTCAAATGTGAGAAATAAGTTTGTATGGATTCCTAAAGGACAAGTAAGGTCCAGTGCTAACCATGTAGGACCCAAGTACAAATGGGTACCAAAACATTCTCCTAGTGCCTTACTTGTGCAGGAAAAATCAAGAGTTCCTCTTATCCCAAAGAAGAGAACTCGTGGTGATGCAACTGCTGAAACCCACTGGTACAATCATAAGAAGCTGTCGGCCACCACAAGGGACAATGGTTCTGTCTCAAGGATGAGCTATCACAAAGTTCCATTCAATTATCCTGAGAAGAACAAGAGAGAGTGGATTCCTCGATCATCATTGAAAAGGCTCTTGAATCCTACCTCTCAGAAGAAAGTGCTTCGAACCAAGGATAAGTATAGAAGATCACCTTGGGTAAGCAAGGGATCACTTAGCAACGAAGCATTTGATAGTAAAATCTCCTATGCTAATGTTAGATGGACTTATTGAGATTTTACATTAAGCATCCTAAGGTGTGAACATTATATTCATCATAGAAGAAAGCTTGAAGAAATAAGTAATGTTCATAATCTACATACTGTCCATGACTATCTTGATCAAAAGCCTTGTATATCCTTGTGCATATAGTCATGAAAGATTCACCATGCCATACACATAGGACGTAATCTAAATGCATGTGAACTATATATAGCCTACAAACTGACCTTCAGATCCAGACTTGGATACAAAAGGAAGGAACTATCTGGTATTTTGTAGGAAGGGCAATCCGAAGGTTCAGAAAGACAAGGGTGAAGAAGACCCTTGCTAAAAGGAAGATCTCCTCCCCCCACAGTGAGCCATCTGATTCATGTGCCCCCAACAATCTGCTAGCTCAGAGGCAAACTTGAGATAGCGCTGAGTGATCAACCTGCGGAGATACCTTCTGCTGAACCTGTGTCTCCCTCTGCGCCAGCACCCAATCTGAGTGAAGAGCTGTGTATGAAGTATGGGTTCAAGAGGCCAGAGATGCCAGTGGTAGTGATCACAAAGTAAATTCATCCCTCTGCACCAGCTCCAATCCATCCTATTAGCCTCAGCAAGACTCAGGACTGTACCTCATCTGAACAATTAGTCAAGTCTTGATAAGCATTCGTCACGCATAGATTTTGGTACTGCTCTAAATATAGATTCCATACATTGCCAACCAAAATCAAGCGAGCTACTGCTAGATGCGAATGGAGCTATGGTGATATCATTCTTACCTTCCTCCTTACTTGAATAATCACTTGGCTAGTAAATGCATGATGGGCTCAACAGCTCTTATTTCTCTGAAACTGATATGATTTCCCTTATCTGTGATGAACACTTATTTTCTGTAAAAACGACCCTATCATATCAAATTCATTTTCTGATATAATGCATACAGATTTTACAAATTCAAGAAGTCCGACACCTTGAAACTGAACCTTCTTCAAAACCTTCTGAATTTGTGCATGTTGAATCATTGTGTTCTAAGATTTCTGACATTGTTAAGATGATTCGGAACTAGTTTCAGAATTTTGACACTAAAACTAAAAATCTTCCTCAGAGTTTTTCATATGGTGTCTAAATCATTTTACTCATATATGCTTAGTGAATTCTTTTAAGGGCACCTCTCATGGAAGAAAATGGTTTATGCATTCACCTTGATTTTTGAAAGATCCTTTTGAAATACAAACTTTCAAAACAGATTCTGATCCTCTTTAAACCTACATGACAACCGTACCTCATGATAGCACTCAAAAGCTATTTCTGATTTTCCATTTCATGTGGTATCTCTTGCATCAACTTTTTCAATGCATAAGCAGCTATGGTTTCGAGAACAATACATCCCTCTTAATTACATCTTTAAGTTCTCAATCTACTAATGATCTCAGTTCAAGTTTGTGGTTTAAGAATGTTGACACAGATTATTGAAGCTTGAACAATGAATATAACCAAGAGAGAATGACAACGAAAATGTCTCTTATCAAGATGTGTGGAATGGCTATACCAAACCTGAGAAACTTTCGCCAATACACATGAGCATTTCTATCCCTTACATATTCTGTTGTGAAATTAAATGGATAGTCTCTCTCTTGTCTGACATGCATTAGAAATTTTAGGAAATGCCTTGAATTAAACTCTGCTAGATCTGTAAAACATGGCATAGTATCACAAGCATGCTATAATCTGTATTAATTTCAAGCTTGTTGATATCCTAAGAACAATGAGATCACATTGAGCATATCTAGAAGAACTCGAGCTAATATTTGGAAATTATTCTCGTAATCATATGCTGAAATTTGGTTGTTTTTGTAAAACGAATTCAATCCTAATCAAATTATTTTGTGAGGATGAAGATTCTCTTTTTCAAAATCTCATTATATTATTAATTCACATGTCTTCATGATCTAACATGAACATCCTTGAGGCATATGTATTGAACTATACTTGCTTATGAAACTCTGAAAATATGCCACCTGTTTAATATTCTCTGTACTATCACATTGATATTTATCCATGAGAGTATAAATAGAGTTCATGTCTTGATAGTGAAACTATGTGAATGTATAGATAATTTCAAAATTAGTTTTCACATAATCATTGCTCATATTTTCTTAAACCAATTAGCAAGCATGATTTCTTAAAATTATTAGCTTGTGCTGATTAACACAGATTGACTTGAATGTCCTGAGGATGGTCATCAATGTTAAATCTTAAGTTCTTTCACTGACCATCAGAAAGCATTTGTTTCCTCAAGCATATGCAGGACCAATCATCAAGTTTGAGCAAGGTTGCTTTCACAACAATCAGCGCCTTCGATAGCAGGCCAACTATTGAACCATGGGAAGAGTAGAGTGACTGCCCAGTCATGTCTGCTTGTGGTTGTAGCTCAGCTTGCCGAAGCGAGTCATCAAAGCACTTGCGCTAGGGGTTTCCACTTGAGATAGCACACCTCTTGAAGATGTCAGGAAGCATGCTTATCTGCGTATGATTCAGATTCCTGAGTCTAATAGAGTATGAGTACCCCTCATCTGTGGTAACATCTACACCTTACCATCTCTTACATATGATGCATACATGGCATTGGTAAGGGTGTCAACTTAGGATGTTTCTCTCAATCTGCATTGACTTCAAAATCATTCACTGTCTTAGAAAATCATCCTAGCTCACACATCTGTATCCTCTAAATGACATGCTGGAAAGTAATTGATAACATACCTCTCTTATATGCTTCCTTTCTTGATTTAATGATGATTAATCTTAATATAGAAAGAGAAGTAAGTGGACATTACCTGTTAATGATCCCTTGAAAATAGAGAGTCACATGCTGTCATCGATAATAAACTCTTAAGATGCTGTGATGCAATTTGTTTGGAAATTATTTTTGGCACTTTTAAAAACACAAATTTCATTTGATTTGATTTCATTTCATATGGTATCACAAATTTCCTTTGGCATTCAATCATTTCCTTTGATACCACAAGTTCAAACTCACAGATCTCATTTGATTTCATTAGGTATCAGATTTCATCTCATTTGAATTTAAAATCACATATTTCATTTGATATCATAATCATCATTTTTAAACACATCAAAATTACTTTTGATATCATGTTAATCAATTCGAGAGGATCAAAATTACATTTGGAAAGAATTTTCACCTTCAAAAAGAAAACTGTTTTGTATGTTTTGATCTTAATTTAATTATGATTAGATTTGATGTATCAATATCTCCTTTGAAAAACATGTTTAACTATCCTACATAGTGTTTAGGGAAAATACAATCATTTAGGATCATGAGCCATTATTGCTGTTCCTTGTTAATTCTCGTACATTGTATTGAATAGTCTAGAACAAATCTTTATTAGCGATACATAGGGAGAAATATTAGGTAGAAAGCCCATTCCTAGGAGAACGATAAAAGTATCCCCATCCCTAAGGCTAGCTTGCACCTGTTGGATTTTGATGAAGCCAAAAGGGGGAGAGAGATGAGATGTCTAGAGATGAGATGAGATGTCTAGAGATGAGATATAAGATGTCTAGCGAGAGATGAGACATGAGATGTCTAGAGCTGAGAGATAGATAAGATGCCTAGATTTTTGGGGAGAGAAATGGGGAAAGGAATATAGCTCTAGGATGAGTGATCTAAGTTTAATTATGTTCTCTAGTCATCTATGGGTTTGTCATCATCAAAAAGGGGGAGAATGTTAGAATCTTAAGTTTTGATGGTGACTAAGGTATGATATGGTCTAGTACTTAAGAGAACATAATCAACACTTAGGAGGGATTAGATGACATGGTTAGAATCCTGAGTTAGATCACTTGAGAATGCAAGATCACTTCCGGTTAGATTAGGACTTGCGCATGCGGATGAATGCTTTCATCCCCCAGCGTCAGCAAGTAAATCACTAGGGATTTAACTTAGTCCATGAGAATTAGGTACACAAAACCTTAAGACTAAGCTATGTTTCAATCGGAAGTGAGTTTGCTTCCTGTTAGACTTAGACTGGCGCAGAGCGACAGAATAGATATTACCCCAAACGTCAGTGAGTCTACTTCCCCAAGTGAAAGCGCTTCCTGTTAGACTTAGACTGGCGCAGAGCAATAGAATAGTTATTACCCCAAGCGTCAGTAAGTCTACTTCGCCGAGTGAAAGCACTTCCTATTAGATTTAGATTGGCGCAGGTTGATAGACTAGATATAACCCCGAGCGTCAGCGGAAATGCAACATCAAGTGAAGTTGCTTCCTGTTAGATCTTGACTGGCGCAGACTGATAGAATAGATTTCACCCTAAGCGTCAGTGAATTCACCACGTCAAGTAAAAGTGCTTCCGATAGCTCAGTGACTAGCGCTGAGTGGTGGAATGAAATAGACTAAGCGAGAGCAAGTCATGGTGAACTAAATCCCTCATCAAGTGAATTTACTTCCGGATGTAGAAGTGCTTCCGGATACACCTTAGACTTAGGATCACCCACTGCATGAGACTATATGATTATATTGCTAAACTAACGTTCAAGTGCAGCACACTCAGTAAGGTTGCTTCCGGATGAGAAGTTGCTTCCGCAAGCAATCAGAATGTCTGAACGTTCAAAGAGATGCAGTGTCAGAATGCTTTTAACAGAGCAGAGGTGTCAGGACTACTTTTCAGAGATAAAGCAAGTCAACCCTGCTGAAGCATTTAAGAAGATGTTCCTTCCAACGGTAACAAGAGGATAACAGACACATTCAAACAACATTGTTACCTACCAAGCATGAGGAGTATGAGAACATAATCTGAAGATTCACTCAAGGTGTCAAAGCTCATACTGCCCACAAAAGTCAGAGTCCATAAGAGAGCTTCTGATAGCAAGAGAGGATCCAATAGCAAAGCACTCTTATCATTCATGGACAAGTGCTTGGAAGACAAAGTTCCTCTATGTGATAGCAAGCAAAATGTTAGAGTCCACGAGCTTCAGATAGCAAGAGAGCTTCCGATAGTGAGTCTCTTAACATCCTGGACTTATGCTTGAGGAACGAAGTCCTCTCTGACAGCAAGCAAGAGTCGGACCGTACAAAGTGTTCAGATGTCAGAACGACTGTTGTCAGAATAGTATTGCCAGAACAGTGTTGACAGAACAGCTTGGTCAGAGCACCTTTTTAGATAAAGCAAAGTCAACCCTGCTGTGCATTAATGAGGACAACGTAAACAAGGCCCCAACGTCTATAATCAAACGGTCTTATTGCCTCTCCAACGGTTAGATATTCAGAGGCTGGTATAAAAGGGATGTTCTTCATTTCTGAAGAAGGGGCTTGAAAGAGAGAGAGAGAACAGAGCTTATTATCTGAAACACTATTCTACATTCCTCTCATCTTCTACTCTCGGACTTTGATATGTAATATTCTTAGAGAGTGATTCATTTGTACTTAAGTGAGTAACATCATCCACTCTTAGAGAGAGTTAGTTTTGAGCTTAAGTGTTTAACAAAATCAGTTCATAGAGTGAACTTAATTGTAATCTTACATTTTGTAAGGGGGAGCATTTAGAAGTTTTCTAAATCTCCATAGGTTGCAAGTTAGCCCGTAAAACTTGCGTTTGTAAGGTTTGCAGGTGAACCCGTTGTAAAACCTGTGGGTTGTTAGGTGAACCCGTGCTCGTAAAACCTAAAGTGTAAAGGCTTCTCTTGTGCCTGGTTTAAACAAGAATAGTGGATTGAAAATCTCAGGTGGAGCCTGGGGACTGGATGTAGGTCTGGATGACCGAACCAGGATAAATTTATGTGTGCATAAACTTACATTTAAACATTCTATTTTTGCATCACATAACATACTGACTTGTGCAAACCATTACTCAGTAACATCATCACCAAGCACAAGCAGTCTTTCGAAAAGAAATAAAATTTTTATTCCCTCACCCAATTCACCCCCCCCTCTTGGGTGACAGCCACGCATTTCATCTGGAACTTCAGCCCCCTCTACATCTGGTGCAGGGGATCAGGAAGTGGACTCCCATGCTGGGACAAGCCGTGCTGCAAGAGTGCCAGCGACTGTGAAGGCATTCGCTCAAGAGATGAGGGAAGAGATTCTCCTTCAACTCTCTGAGTCATTGGTAGCCCCATTGAGGAATGATTGTGATGCTGGGTTCCAGCAACAAGGGGAGCGGATCCAGCGGCTTGAGGACAGAGTTGGCCAAGTCGAGACACAGCTAGCCAGGGTGGATGCCAAACTTGATCTCATTCTCCAACACCTCCAAATCCCTCAACCTCAACAAGGTAACCTACCACCACCTCCTCCTCCTCCCCAAAATCCTCCTCCTCCTCCCTCAGGCCACCCTCAACTTCCCCCTCCTCCTCCACCTAATACTCAACCACCACGGCCACCTCCACAAAATGACCATCAATCCCCTCAATCACCAAACAATGATCACCAATCCCAACCTTCACCCAACCATGAACACCAAACCCAAGACACACCCCAACAATCTCCTAGCCAATCACCCCTTCACTCCAATAACTCCCCATCCCCACAAAACTCCCCATCTACACCTCCCTCACCCACTCGCACACCATCCAACCCCTTAGCCGAACACCTTGGATTTCAAACTGCCGTTCACCCCCTCAGCCATATCTATCTACGAGATTATCCCCGCCTTCAGCAAATCCCTGAGGATCCTCACTTACCCTTTACCCCATTTACACCACACTCTTCCACTACCTTCACTGAATATTCCTCCACCTACCCATTCAAAGGTCTATTCGTAGATCCCACCTGGTTCCCCAACCAACCCACATCCCCAGAAAATACCTTACCTGCCTCTTCCCCAGAATCCTCACCCCAAACTCCATTTGGCCCTGAACCTCCACCCTCCTCTTCATCTACTCCATCCCTGGCACTCGCCCTTGTTGATGATGACAAAAGGGGGAGAAATGTGATGGCCGCTCTTCGCCTATCCATGAACACAAGGGATGTGCTCAGCCAGCCATCCCTCTGGCTTGATGAAGACATCATGGCTGCCCTTCGCCGTGCCATGGAATCCCAAAGGCTGAGTGGTGCTGAGAGCCTAATAAGAGGAGAAGCCATAAGATTCATGGAGCAGCAGAGGACGGCTGAGCAAGGACCACAATGGGATATGGTAGTCTTTGAGCCAAATGAACAACCTTCACAGCCAGAGTCACCATCATCAGAACCTCCTCCAACTAAGATAAGTAGAAAAATTGTTGAGGAGATAATGATGAAGTGGGGTCTGAAGAAGATCGACCATCCTCCCATTGTGATAGCTAAGAAAATCCCCTCATCCTCTGGGCAATCATCTGAGATCCGTACTTCTGAGCAAACCTCTGCCTCTCCTCCTCCATCTGAGCCAGCAGTTACATTCAGTGAGACAAGGAAGAAGGCCGTAGCTAGGAAGCGTTCCAAAAAGGTTATTGCCTCCACTGAATCTGCTGAGAGTGAGGAAGAGACTCCATCTGACCAACCTGAGCCAGAAACCTCGTCTGCCCAAGTTGAACCTGAAATCCCAGTAGTACAAGCTGTTCCAATTCTGAAGGAAGTCAAGTTGGAAATTGAAGACATGACTCCTGAGGAATTCGAGAGATATGGGTATACGGACAGACTATCCTTTGGTCAGATGGCCTGCCTCGATGCTGACAGAGCAAGAGCCATGCCCACTCCACCAATTAGCAAGAGCAAAGGGAAGAGTAAGGGCAAGGGAAAGAGGAAAGCCCAGGAAGTTGAGGAGGATCCCAACTACCCTGTTTGGAATGTGAAAATCCGGGCTGTTCACTATCCCAATGGAGTGGTCACCTACTTCGATGATGCTACAGGGTTCCCTGGGTATGAAGAAGTAGAAAACATGAAGAGGGCATTTGAGGAGTCTATTGAATCAGAGAGACTCAGAAGAGAAAGAGAGGAAGAAGAACTTCAGCGGATCATCGCCCAGATTGATCAGAATGTGCATGAGGCTGAGATCGCCAAGCTTCAGAAAGAGAGTGAGGAAAGACAGAAGGAGAGGGAGAGGAAAAAGAAAGACAAACTATGAACCCCCTATTCCAACCCATCTTTAACTTAGAAAATTTTTTTTTGTTTTCATGCATATTTTATTCCTGCTAAGTGTAGATTACCTGTATATGTTTTGCTTGTATTCTCTAACGTGTAATCTCTGTTCATTAATAATATTGTCTAAGTTATTTGTTCTTATCCATTGCTTTTATTCTTATGCTAATTCTTTCATATGAACTTAATTGATAAAACTGAGTTTGTCATCATCAAAAAGGGGGAGAATGTTAGAATCTTAAGTTTTGATGAAGACTAAAATATGAAAGAACTTAGAAAGCAATAGGTGAACATAGAATCCTAAGTAAAAGTGCAACCGGATGTGGACTTACTTCCGGATAGATTAGGACTAGCGCTCGCGGATGAATGTCTCATCCCCCAGCGGCAGCAAGAAATTCACTTAGGAATTAACTTAGTCCATGAGCACTAGATATACAAAATCCTAAGACTAAGTTAAGATTCAACCGGAAGTGAATTTGCTTCCTGTTAGACTTAGACTGACGCTGGCTGTTGGAATAGATAACCCTAAGCGTCAGTGAAAATGAGCAACGTCCAGTAGAAGTGCTTCTGATAGCTCAGTGACTAGCGCTGGCTGTTGGATTGAATGAACACTGAGCGAGAGTGAGTAATAGTGAACAAAATCCTTCATCCAGCGGATTTACTTCCGGATGGAGAAGTGCTTCCGGATGCAAGGAAGACTTCTTAGACTAAGAACACTCCCACTGCATGTAACTATATGTTAATACTGTTTGACTAACACTCAGTGCAGCACACTAAGTAGAATTGCTTCCGGATGTGAACCTGCTTCCGCAAGCAATCAGAATGTCAGAGTGTTCAGAAATGCAGTGTCAGAATGCTTTTGTCAGAGCAGAGTTGTCAGAGCTACTTTTCAGAGATAAAGCAAGTCAACCCTGCTATGCATTGATGAAGCATTAATTGGGCAAACGGTAACATGGGAAAAACGGCCATATTCAAACGGCTATCCCACCTACCAAGAGTCAGAATGTTTGAAGACTATATAAAGGAGCTCAACTTCATTTATGAGGTTAATGAATTATCTTTGACATTCTTGAGAGAAGTTAGAGCGAGAAACTCAGAAAATCTTCAAGTATTCAAAGCTGCCCAGAAAAGAGAAAGAGCATTTAACTCATTGAGTGATCTTTTCATCTACATATCTTGTACTCTTTGAAGTTAAGTCTCTTCGTGTTATAAGAGCATTGATTGTACTTAAGTGTGTAACACTATCTGTTCTTTAAGAGAACTTAGTCAGAAAAATCCTTTAGTTGTAAAGGTTGAACCCTTGCTAGGTGTAAGGGGGAGCTAGTTAGAAAGGTTGCAAGTGAGCCTGAGTAAAACTTGTGGTTGTAAGGTTGCAAGTGATCCCGTTCAAAACTTGCGGTTGTAAAAGGTTCCAGGTGAACCCGTTCTAAAACCTGGAGATATAGTGGAACTCGGCCTGGGTGGTTGAGAACTGGACGTAGGTCAGGAAGACCGAACCAGTATAACTCTTGTGTTGTTTTATTTGAGTATTTATTTTTGAAGCACAATTCACCCCCCCCTCTTGTGCATCCATTACTTTCAATGGTTACATGTGACATTATATATTAGCTTGCAACCTGAAGTTTGCAGCATTGTCTAAATAAGACATTATATTGAGTGCACAATTTCCAGATTATATGATCAAACAATCGTAGTTTAAAGCCTCCATGAATAGCTACATCAATGCTTATGAGAACATTGTTTTTATTTCATTATTATGTTGCAGCACTTATTAACTTTAAGCCAACAAAATTCTCCTAGTAAAATCGGCTTTTGGTCAGGAGCCAGATAATTTCCATCTAAAGAGTTTGAATGTGCTCTGCAAATGCATAATAGAGTTTGAATGTGCTCTGCAAATTCATAATAATCCACCACAATGTCACAATGTGCATAGATGGATAATTATACTTATTTGATAAAATTGTTGGATAAGTAACTCCTTCATGTTTCTAAATGAATGATGTTTCAAACAGAAACAAATCAATTTAGGAGACTTACATCACATGATTATTTGTTATTCAACATTTAACTAAAGTTATGTAAATATGAGGGGGAGAAATTGTGTAGCTGGAAAGAAAATTCATTGAATGCATTATGATTATGAAATGTAGATCCTCAAATGTAGCAGTATGAATCTGAAGTTCATCAAATTTTGCATTCCTAATATAGTACAAAGTGCATGAACAGAAGTTCATCAGATTTTGAATTCATGAAATATTACAAAGTGTATGCTAGATATAATTACTGACCCAAATGAGAATTATTGAATTTCATATATTCCAGCTAAAAATGCTCCTATAAATGTGACATGCCTGAAGCATGATAAAATCAATCGATTCCAAATGTAAATACTTTATATAAATAGAAGTTTATAAGTATGATGATCATATTGGGGAGGCAGACATTCCAGAAGAGTGCCAAGACATAACTACTTGAAAAACCTCAAAGGGGGGTATAGGTACCTAGAAAAACAAGGAGATCTCAATAAGTAATGTCACAAATGGAATCGAAAGGAATAAAGTAGTCGACAAGAATTTCGATAATGATATCACGTGATTGAATGAGGATCTTACACATAGATATGTCATGAGAAGTAGACATAAACATGATTGGTCAAAAGAAAATGAAAAGAAGTGAAACTTTGAATATGTTTCAAAATACGAAAATTATGGGCCGGAAGCCCGGAAGTTCCAAATTCAGAAATATAAAGTTATTGTGGGATATAAATACTTGTGTGAAATATAGCTTATAACAAAGCTTATAAAGATTGTCATAAGACGTATTATTTTGTGGTGGATACAAGTATGCTACAAATTTTATTTGTCTGGCAATATATGAAAAGAAAAAGTGCATCAATACTAGTATATATCCCACTTGATGATGAAATTTACATGAAATTCTTGAATTATGGAAAAAATGCCAGAAGCATATATTAGAAATCAAACAAAATATTTTGTCATTTAGAAAATATATGAGTTATATATAGAGGACTCATAGTTTTATTGCTCTTACATATCACAATTTGTAGATGAATTTAGATGTTGCAGGTTCACAAATTGACAATGACTTTGATATGTGGATGAAAAGTATATCATGGAGATATGTTAGAGGAATACATTTTTGCAGGATTTGTGATGATAATATGATTCAGTCAAATGAAGATATGTTTAAATAGCTTTGGAAGGAACACAGTCGATTACTCAATGGAGACATAAGTGATGTTGTCATGAGGGGGAGTAAAATTGACCTTATTATGCGAGAATGTGAAAGTGATTCTATTTTCAAGTGGAGATAGTATCATGTTGACTCTTTTTTCCTTAACCAAGGTTTTGTCCCAGTGGGTTTTCTTGGTAAGGTTTTTAACGAGACAACATTGATAATTATTGTGTACTCTTTTTCCTTCACTGAGTTTTTATCCCAATGGATTTTTCTAAGTAAGATTTTAATGAGGCACAATAATATTTGTTATGGACATCCAAGGGAGAGTGTTATGAATATTGTGATTATATGGATGTCCATACCTCCACAAACTCTAGACTTTTCCTTTTCTCAATAACCTCTCTAATGAAGTGTCTTGAAGAGTTGTTATTGTCATAATCAAGGGTTACAATATTGACACTTTATGAGGATTGAATTTGTTATTCACTTTCTTGTAACTTAGTTGAGGTTGGTGGCCTATAAATAAGAGATATTGTACTACATATGATGTACCCATATATGAATAAAGATTTCTCCTATTTCTCTCCAAATTCCTCTTCCAATTTTCTCTTTTCTTCATCACTAACATTTGCTACTTATTCTTCTTCTTCTCAAGCTTCTTCATATTTCTTCTTTCCTTTTATTTTTATAACATGAACATATTACCTTAGTGAATATTCATTAATTAAATGTACATTTAATTTCAAAAATTGAATAATTAATACAATATAATTAGTTTTTGGTTAAAGTATGTTTTTGGTCCTATAACTTTGGAGAAAGTCATGTTTTGGTCCTTTAACTTTGAAAAGTGTGTTTTTGGTCCCTTAACTTTGGAGATAGTGTATTTTTTGGTCCTTTAACTTTAAAAAGTGTGTTTTTGGTCCCTTAACTTTAAACAAAATGATGTTTTTGGTCCTTTCAAAACAGGATAAAGTATTTTTCGGTCCCTTAATTTTCAAAGTTAAAGGACTAAAACATGACTTTGTGCAAAGTTAAGGGATTGAAACATACTTTAACTGAATTTAAAATGATTAAAACACATTTTTCAAAGTTAAAAGACTAAAAGATGATTTTGTCCAAAGTTAAGGGACTAAAAACACACTTTCTAAAGTTAAGGGACCCATGATTTTCTTCAAAGTTAAGGGACCAAAAACATACTTTAGCCTTAGTTTTTTTGTCAGAATAAAATTAGTTAAAATATAGTAAAATACATCAAAAAATTAATATACTTGAATTAATAAAATTTAAATATTATAACGATTTCCCACAAAAATAGTCATATATATCTGATAAAACATGGTAGTGAATTTACATTTTACACATATATGATATATCTTCTCTGATAATATTTCAATATTTATTGAGCAGTGAATGTCATTTTTTAATAAAAAAGGCTAAACCTAATTGTTCTACTGAGAGAGAGAGAGAAGCAGCGAAGGATTTGTTGTTATTCCTTTTCAGCCGAACCTCCAATTCTCTCTCACCTTTCTCTTTTCGAATCCTGGTCAGTCACTCTCAATTATATACTACCAGTAGTGTTTGATTGTGCTGAATTTATGGACTGTGTTGTATACAATAATTAATTATTGGCATTTTGTTGTCAGGAAATAATCCATAGAAAACGTGTGTGAAAATGGTATTGTAATGTTCATGTTAGTTTATTAGTGAGCTTATTTATGTTAGTTATTACTACTAGTTAGGAAAGAAACATAAAACCTGTTGATTTCTGAAGCATCTACAGTTAAAATGATTGGCATCAATGGGTGTATATTCGATAAGCCTGTTTAACTTTTCTGTAAATTATGCGTTTTGTTTTTTATCTGATTGATTTCTGGTTTATTCAATTGCTGTACAAAAGGCAAAGTAAATATGTCCCTGATCTTGTGATAAAAAAAAAAAATGTCCCTGATCTTGTGTTTAGGTTTATGCAGATTATGTGTTATAGCTTGCAATGTATCACCAATTGATGTGATCAGATTGCTTGTTTTATATGATAAATCTGTTGTATTTGTTATTTGAGTAGCTGTAGATAATGTCTATTGATGGGCTTTGTGAATTCTAGAATCATTGGGTGTCCATTGATTTTGTAAATTTTACTCAATAATTTGAACTTTACTTACTGAACACTGTGTTTCCTCTGCCTATCCTTCAATTTTCGATCAACTTTTTGAATGTTGATGGTGAATCAAGATTCAAGAATGGAATGTGGTCTCTGTTTTTGGAACACAAACTCCTTGATTTGGCTACTATAGTGCTTCTCCCAATCCAGTTGTTGATGCCCCAACTCCTGATGTTTTTGCTCCTATTGTCTCACCTCTAGTTAATTTTAATATTCTAAATGATCTTGATTGTATTGATTGAGGGATTCCAAGGAATCAGTGGTGGATATTCTCCATTTTTGATGCACTATGTTTTTGAAACATTTAGATTTTTGTTGGATACTCTTGCATTTTAATATTAATGATGGTGTATTGTACTGTTGTTTTTAATTTTAAAATTGTCTAATTATTTTAATTTTATTTTAATGTGACTAGTTGAACTTGGGTTGACTCTTGGTTGAACCTTAAACCCTTTGATCCTCTACCTTAGATGGGTTGACCCCCGATCCGGGTTTTGGAACCTTGACATATATGCTCTTTGATTGTGCCTTTGTTTATGAAGTTTTATTTGTTTCAGTGATCAATGGCTGGAGGGAAAATAAGGAAGGAGAAGGGGAAGCCACGTCATCAGCATCAGCAGCAACATACGCCATACCAAGGAGGCATATCGTTTCACAAATCGAAGGGTCAGCATATTCTGAAGAACCCTTTGCTTGTAGATGCCATAGTTCAGAAATCAGGAATCAAAAGCACCGATATTGTCTTGGAGATCGGTCCTGGTACTGGAAATCTCACCAAGAAGCTTCTAGATGCTGGAAAGATGGTCATTGCTGTTGAGATTGATCCTCGTATGGTTCTTGAACTTCAACGTCGGTTTCAGTCTACTCCTTACTCTACTCGCCTCAAGGTCAGGTTTTTTGAACTCTTTATTTTGGATGATTTGGGCTTAAAATTGTTGGGCATGAGAAATTTGAGAGCTTTCCTTTTCACTGATTTAAAGATAGGTCATGAGAAATAAATTTATTTAATAGTTTATGCCTTTTGTTAGAATCTGTCCATGATGCTATTTGTTACTTCATTACTTTATTGGAAGTTCATGTTTTTATCTATTTATATCTGTATAATGTAAAGTTTTCAGGAAACAATTGGGCTTGAATAAGGAAGTATCAGAGTCAATGCAATGCAAGACTTGTCGATAGTTATATTTAGAGTCAGAGCTTCCTAACTATATAAAAGATTTTTCAATGGAGTCACTAAACATTTGTTGGGACTTTTATTTTGTGTGCTGTAACAGTATAGAAATCTTGGATGTGTGGTTGTGGATGCTCATAATTTGTCACCTTACTGCATCTAAAACAGTGCTTAAGCATTCAAATATATATGCTTTTCACTTGCCAAACTAGAAAACCAGAAGATAGCCATGATTAGGGTGATACATACATCTTTGTGCTGTATTTTCCTTTTAATACCATTTTGCTTCAAGAGGCAGTTTATTATTCTATAGTTGCACGCATCAAATAATCTTGATAGATTACAGAAGAAAGAAACAGCCATATTTAGTAGTACTAAAGTTGCTTATCACTATTTTTTCCTCACCTGTCTAGTCAGTATCTTAGTATCTGAGAACTGAACATAATTCCTGTTTTATACTTGTTGTGACTTTGCATCTTATCTTTCTTTCCATCGTGTTCTATGATTTAGGTTATTCAAGGTGATGTGTTGAAGACTGAACTTCCATATTTTGACATATGTGTGGCAAACATTCCATATCAAATATCCTCGCCGCTCACCTTTAAGTTACTCAACCACCGACCTGCATTTAGGTGTGCAATCATTATGTTCCAGAGAGAATTTGCAATGAGACTGGTAGCTCAGCCTGGTGACAAACTCTATTGTCGTCTCACAGTGAATACTCAACTCCTTGCTCGAGTTTTTCACCTCCTCAAAGTTGGAAAAAACAATTTCCGACCTCCCCCAAAGGTTGATTCCTCTGTAGTTCGAATTGAGCCAAGGAAACCACGCATTGAAGTTAAGCAGAAGGAATGGGATGGATTTTTGCGTATTTGCTTCAATAGAAAGAACAAGACCCTTGGCTCAATTTTTAAACAGAAGAATGTGATCTCCCTATTGGAAAAGAACTACAAGACTTTGCAATCACTAAAACTCTCACAAGAAGGTTTACTAGAGAAAATTGATACGAAGATGGGCTTCTCTGGTTTTGGCATGGAAGATCAAGAGATGGCTGTGGATGATGAATTTGATGACGACGACGAAATGGAGATTGAGGGCGGGGATGGTGATGCAGAGGAGGTGCAATCTGAATTTAAGGACAAGGTTATGGCTGTATTGAAAGAAGGGGATTTTGAAGATAAGAGGTCATCCAAGCTCAGCCTGCAGGAATTCCTATATTTGCTTTCTTTATTCAACAAAGCTGGCATACACTTCTCCTGATTTTAGATTTCTAGTATTTTCTGTCAAATTTTATCCTAAAATTTTGAGCTTATTTATTCTTCAGAGTTTTGCGTGAGAGAGTAGTAGGATCAAATTAGCGTAGGCAACATCCAAGCTCCTCATTGATCTTACATGTGTAATATATAACACTTGATATTTAACGCTGGTCTTCTAGAGTATCTTTTATTTATTTTGTTCTTGACAGGTTTTTCTTGAATGAGAGGTGCTATCTTTTGGTCACTTTCTTTTTTTATAAGTGAATTTGTTTCGATTTTTCCTATTGATTAACCCAATCAATCTGAACCCATTGTTCATAGCCCTTTTACCGCTTATATAGTTTGTTATCTGATACTTGATTTTAAAAGGAAATGAACCTGACTCAATTTTTAAAAGGTTGTGAAGGAAAGTATAAAACTGATTAATGTAAATAGTATATTAATTATAAAATAAATATTTTGCCAGTTAATTTAAAGATTTGTACTTTTTTCACAATCTTAGGGCTCAAACATTTTCCTACACCAGCATTGCACATGAACGTGGTCATTTTGAATTTGAGCTCTCTGCTTTCTCTTTGTGAGGAAGCTCTATTTTCAGATGCTTTCTTTTTGTGATACTCCCTCCGTTCCTAAATATAAGATCACTTTGGGGAAGTGGATAAGTTCCTAAATATAAGATCACTTTCTATTTTATCTCAAGTTTTACCCAAACTACCCTTATACTCTATCCCTCTTTTCATTGAAAACCCCCTCCTTTTAAAGTTAAGTAATTGAGAGAATTCTGGGAAGATCATGTAATTTTATTGTCTTCCTTAATCTCCCCAAATTAACCAAAGTGATCTTATATTTAGGAAGGGGGAGGGAGTACATACTTATGATGCTTCAAAAGAATGCAGTTTGTTGGCAAACCCAAGAGAAACAAGCAGCTCATTGGCTTGGTTGACTCATACCTCTGACAATAATCAAACATGAAGATGAAGACAATAGCTCTCCCCTTGATGTCACTGACAACATGCTCAAACTTCTAGGGAGACGCAGAAAATCTAAAGGCCGCTAAAATTTCGATGATTTCACTATATAAGCACATGTATTGAGATAGTCCAGATTGGCATGTTTGGCATGGTTTTTGGATGCTCAAAAGGCAGGTTGAGAAAGCAAAAAACTCAATGGAATCTTGGATGATAAGGAGACAAGCTCAAGTGGCCATCACATATAACATATCTAATCATGTCTTGTATGATGTGATTTCCAAACACCTGCAACACATGATTGCATTGATGGCTTATATTATAGACGGAGGGTGTATTTTTTCTTGGAGTATTGTGAACTCAACACTTTTAGATGAATCAATAAAGCGGCATTTTATTAACTTCATGCATGGTTGTGCTGTATTGGTGATTATTGTTCCATGACTTGACTCAAATGGAATGAGCAGGGATTATTATTATATGACTAAACCCATATATATGTTATCTCTGTCCACGTTTGTCGTCTTTGGACAAAAAGGAACAATTATTATATGGCAAAAATATCGCCTCATGATTTTCTTAGTTTTAGAACTTAAAGACAGATGCCACGGCTCATGTTATTTTTATATATAGATGCAAAGATATTACTCCCTCCGGTCCTAAATATAGGACCTAGATGACTTTTTTGAAAAATCCTAAAAAAAACAAAAAATAAGTTAATTATAAATTGATTTACCTATTCTTTTCTCTTAAACTAGTTTATTTTACCTATAAGCTAATGGATAATCTAAAAAGATATCAAATATGTCATGATTTAATAACCTATTTCGCAACTTAATCTTTCCAAAAAAGTTTTCTAGGTCTTATATTTAGGACCGGAGGGAGTATTGTATATCTCCGTTATCAATATTGACATTTATTTTCTATTTATCCTTTATATTATCTCATTCTATTATTCTATAGATCAACATTAACATGTTGCTACGTTCCCCACTTCTTGATCAATCGACAGAAAAGACTTATGTATTTACTCTTAGATGTTTTATTTAAATAAATAAAAAATTTTGATGTTAGAGAATTGATGATATCAATAATAAAAGTTTGTCGCAAAATAAATATAAAATAATAATATAAAAAAAATCTACATATCTGGAAGACTACAATCTGCAATAAGTGTGGGAGGTGGGGGAGGGGCTCATCATGTCCTTTTTAATGATGTAATCCATATCCATGATGAAGCATTATTTTCAAATTTGCGGCTCACATTCCCATTTTATTCTTTTACGATTATACCTAAACAAAACATGTTACAAGTCACTTAAATTTTCAGTGATTGTAAACACAATATAAACTCATGTACTTACATGTCAAATTCACCATTTAAATGTTTTTACCATACAAAAAAAAGTCGTGTTTACTTGTTCGTAAACTCATTTTATTGATTTTTATTTGACAAAATTCAATGATTTTATAAAGAAACTTTCTTAGAAATTTATATATTGAGGATGATAAAATATGAATGTTATATATTTAATATAAACTATTTATATCTAAAATATTAAAGTCAAATTATACATGAGAAACACATGTTTACCAATAAAAGTAAACTCACCATTCGAGTTTACAATCTGATTTTAACTTCTATACACGAGTTTACTTAAACTCGCAAGTCTCACTTTGATTATAATTCCATTGGACAATGTGTACTACATACTTTTAGTATTACTTAAGCCAATCAAAATCACATTTTATTTGTACTCCTTTTAGTATTAACTGAAGCCAATAAAAAAAGGCAATCAAACACCGTGGCTTACCCGAATGCATCACGATTACAATAATCCTAATTCATGTGTTTCAACCAATACAAATGTTCATTTAGCAGTCATGTTGCTGATAAAGAAAAGAATATCATCAATCTCTCTTATATTACTACTTGATGGAGTTGTTGAGCAGAAGACCTGTAGATCAACAATTTAATATTTGGTTTTGGATAGAGCATAATATGTCATCCGGTCTGTGGTTTGTGTAACGGATCCCACCTAGTGATCATTGCTGTTGTACTCGCCTATAATATTACTACAAGGACCTTGTGTTCAACAAGCTTGTGTCTAGAGGGTGTGGAAAGATTCTGCCCTTCCCACAAAGCCGAAAAAGAAAAAAAAAAAGACTCAGAAAGAAAAGAAAGAAGATGGGACAATTTCACTTAGGTCTCAAAATTGGAGGCTTAATTTCAAAGAGGTCTGAGTTATTACCACTTGTTAATGAAGACTATTACAATTTTTAATAGTCATTAATTAATCATTAAGACCACTTTAAAATTATGTTTCTTAATTGGAAACTACATGCAATTGTCCCTAAGAAAATCTCTCTCGGCCGGTGAATATTGCTCATGCTCAGTACAATCACCTCATAGATTGATCAACATTGATGAGCCACAAAAAATCAAGAGAAACATATGATGAAGATAAACATTAGTTTATCAAATATTGTGCAGTAAAATAATACATATTCAAATTGGAAAAGAAGAGGTCAAGAAATAAAGAAAAGATAAGGCCAAAAAAGAAAAGAAAAACTATCCTCATAACAATATACAATGTCCTTTGTGTTTTAAACCTCCTATTGTCACGGGGTTGTGCGAGACACTAATAGTCGGTTACCTCAGATAAGAGAGAAAAAAAATAGCTAAAACAGTTTACAGAAAGAAGCTTCTCTGCTTTTCTTATTATCAATTTTCAAAGAGACAAGTAAGGACTAAAGAAAGGAGAACAAGGAGGAGGAACCAATAAAAAACATCTAGACTACAATATTCTCAAAAATTGTGCACAGAAGTCAGTAGGACATGCAAATCCTAAAACTGACCGGCAAATGACAGAAGCCGCTGAAAGTTAAATGGAATAGAAAAACTACCTCTATTGTGACTACTATGGAGTTCAAAGTTCATACCTCTAATACAAAAACCGTTGTGATCCCGTGCAACAAGGACATTTTGACTCAGATGGCTCTTTTATGTGGTGGCCCTTCAGGTTTAAACATGAAAGCTATTAGAGTCGCATTGTATGTTTACTGGCCAGAGAAGGAATAGCTTGAAATTCCCTGATAAGTTTGTGTCATAGTTTTTTTTTTTTTTTTGAGTACTAGTGACTGTTAATTAGCCATGACAAAGTGGAGGAAGCAGAAATCCTCCATGCTTCTTCCAACAACAAATGTCAACATGAAAGAGCAGGATATCACATTCTTTCCTGAAATGATCCAGAGCGAGAAAGAGCAGCAGGGTTTGCATTCAGAATTTGATCAGTATTTGAAGTATGAGAGCTTGCACCTTCTGACTTAGGTTCGAAAGATTTAAAAACACTGCCTTTAATAATCGGTTTGTTCTGCTCAATCTTTGCACCAAAAGCAGACCATATAGAACTCCTTGCAGCTTCTTCAGGATCATTAATTCTCAGAGTCTTAGGTACCCAAAGATTCTGTCTCATTGCATCACCTGCCTGAGTACTTACATCTCTGGAATGTTTTCCCAAGGTTGGAGACTTACTCCCAGAACAAACACTGCTGCTAGTGGAAGAGGAAGGTGATGGGATGCCATTAAATGTAGACCCAGCAAATGGAAACTCTTCATTCTGTCCAGTCCAGCTTGGAAGAGGACCAGCAAAAAAAGGTGCTGCTGGTAATTCTAATGTTGGTGCAGTGAAACCTGGGACTGCCACCATGGTTGCAGAGCCTGTATAAGCAGGACTTGGACTAAATACCATCGAATTCCAACACGGACTCCATTGATAAGCCCAGGGAGGTACAGGGTAATAATGAAGTGGATGTAGAGGGTTAAACCCATTCAACTGCTGTTGCAAACCTTTTTGCTCAATTTCATTTGCTGAGCATTCCTTTTCCTTGGATTCAAAATCTCTGGAAGGCTCCTCACTATCATTATCAACTGAGGAGTCAACTTCAGTTTTTTTCTGGCCTTTTAGATTTAAAACAGTTTCCAATGATTCACAAAGAGGAACTTCCTCCCCAATTTTAGGGCTATTCCCCATTCCTCCACTAGGTGTTGAACCTGTGGGTAAAGAGTTGGAGTCCATGTGGGAACTAGATGCTATATCCGAGGCAACGGGTAATGACGGGTGTTTATTTTTGCGCTTTCCTGCCCCCACAGGAACATTCCTAATTATCCCCCCAGCTGTCCAATATCTTTGGCAATTTTTGCAGAAATGCCTAGGTTGATTAACATTGTAATTATTGAAATAGCAAAACTTAGTCTCCAAGCTGTTGCAGCGAGGACAAGGCAGCACCTTATCTGGTTTCTTGGCAACCTTTTCTTGGTGATCCATATCTTTACTACCAGCCTTGCAGTTCTCAGTTTTATGAACTACTTTAGCCTCCACTTCAAAAGTCGGACTTCCATAAACGTGTCCGTCTGCTTCTTCAACAGGATTGTGCTGCCTACCAGCTCTGAAAGGAACATCTCCTTCAATTGTTGATTGACCATACCTGTTCTGCAATTGACAGCTAAATTTCATCAAAAGGCATGCCATTTAAATATAGTAGAGGACTTACATCATGCCCAAAAAAGGCTCTGCACAGCATTTAGGTCAGCAATTGATAGCATATGGAAAGAATGACATGAGAATCAAGTTGAAATTCCTACAGTCCAATATTCATACATAAGCAAAAAATCATCTTACATAAACCTAAATTTATATTCCAACCATATTTCTGATACAACACCTAAATGGAGTAGGTGAAATTTAAAAAGGCCCTCACTTTTTGAACAATCTAGTCCCTACCGAAAATGGGCTAAAATCATATCAAGTTAGAGTATATTTTCCTTGATAACTGAACCAGGTAAAGCTTCATATTCGCCATTAGATTTTCCCATAAACATGAGACATGAATAAGTACTCCCTCTGTTCCTAAATATAAAATCACTTTCAAATTTCAGTTTTTTCGTAAATATAAGATCATTTTCTAAATTTTCTCAACTTTTTCCCAAATTAACCCTAATAATGCTTACCTATAATAACAAGCAAGACAGGGAGAGTGAGGATAAATGTATATAGTTAGGATAAATTGATAATATCATGAGTTAATAACTAACTTAACTAACATCCTTAATCTAATCAAATTAAGAAAAAGTGATCTTATATTTACGAACAAAGGTAGTATTTTTGAGAGACCCCATCAAGCAGTGCTAGCAAATATTACAAATTAAGCCTATATTTTTATCTTCTCTCCAAATCCCCCATCAAGTTTCTCCCCTTTCATTTTCAATGCCCTTTTGGAACACAAATCGATAACCCCACCTTTGACACAACTCATCACACACTTTTAAATACCGCCTTAGTGCTCATGCCACTTTAATTAAACTACACATAACTAAAGAACGGTGCAAGCATTTACCAAACCAAAAAAAAAACTTCCTTTTACTTAAACAAACACTTCAAAGCTATAAATAAATATCAATCAAGCACAAGAAAATCCCCAGAACAAAAAAAGTCAAAAAGACACATCTAGAACTTGCAGTTCCAAGTACAGTAAAAAAATCACACAAACGCTCAAAAATCATCATTTAAATAATGTAAGTTGGTAAGAAGTTAATGGTAATTTATATTGGAAAGAGATGAGGGGGCAAAAAAGGAATAAAAAATGGAAGAAGAGAAAGAATACCATAAGTTGAGAGGATTGTGTGGTGTGAGATGAATGAAGAGGAATATCTCTACCAAATAGCTTTATGGCAGGATCTCTCACTGTTGACATGTATGTATGTATGTATGCCTATGAATATGAATATGATAGATTGATAGTAGAAGGTGAGTCAAAAGAAAAGGAGTTGGGAACCTAAAAAAGGGAAACCATGAAACTGTTAGTTTAGTTTAGTTGCCAAAAGAAGAAAAAGTAGGATTAGGGAGTTAATCCCAAATGCTTAGGTTTCAGATTTATGTTGCTAAGTTGAGATGATAAACTTGGAACATGTTAATCACTTCCTTCCATGCCTTCTTTATTTGTTTGGTTTTGTTTTATCATAGTCGGTACTCCTAGAATTTGTTCACTTTTTATATTTGTAGTGTATATGTTCTGGATTTACAAATTGAATAAAATAATTAAATAGTAATAAAGTTTCTTTTTTTGCCTTATTTCTTAGAAAATGACAAATAAATACCTTCGAATATTCAAAAGGACAAGTAAGGAAATTAAACTTCCAAAATGACAAGTGGGGAACTCCGAATTCCAAAAGAACAATTAAGGAATCAGACAATTGTTAATTGTTATGTTCCAAATGTTAATAGTTATGTTTCAATTATTAATTTTTATTGAAGTTCCTTACTTGTCCTTTTAGAAATTTGAGTTTCTTATTTGTCCTTTTAGACATTCGGAGATATTTATTTGTCATTTTCCCTTATTTCTTTCCCCTCTTACCTGAAAGACTTATATGTCTAGCTTTTTTAATATTTACAATTATATTATATATGAACAAAAATGTTTCTAGCAATGAAATATGTTTTCACTTAATTTTGTGCCAACAAAATCTTTGATCAAGTGCTATTGGAAATCATCAAGTGCTATTGGAAATCATTGATCGACTCATCGTCCATTGTCTATTGTATAAAAGGTTTAGAAATTTTTGTGGTTTATTCAGATAGCTTAAAAGTTCTTGATCTTTGAAGTATGGGTGGTGATTTATATCATCATTTTAGCTATATTATTGATATATTATGGTTAATGATACATAAGGAATGATAGGCTTTTCTAAAACACATAGAGAAAAGTTAGGCAGAGCTAGGGGTGGAAATGAGTCGGGCCGAGCCAGGCTTCGCCTAAATAGGTCTGGGCCCGTAATGCAATACAAAAACTTAGGCCTAGGCCTGGGTCTGGTTGTAGGTTTTTTTTTTTCAAAAAAACCTAGGCTTGCGAAAAATAGTAAAGGTCTGAAAGTCTTTTTAAAAGCCTACTTTCAATGTAACTCTTTAAAAGACTTCAGGCCTTTAAAAGCCTACTTCAAATTCAGACTTCGGACCCACATATCAAACTTAAAAGGACCGTAAATATGACACATTGGTCACAAACTTTACATCATCATCAATCCATCATTAACACCATCCTTACTATACCAAAAAATGAGGATTAAAACTAAATTCACTATTAGAACCACAAGAGGCTAGGGTACAGTTTGTGTAAATGAATGTTGCAGCTTTTATTAATATTATTTTTATTATTAGTAGTAATTCGTAGTAATATTAAACGGGTCAGGCCTGAAGGCTTTCGAGCTAAGCTTTACTAAAATAGACCTGCCCTTTTTAAGTAAAAAAACTTGTAAATAAGCCTGAGTATGACATGTTTATTAAGGCTAAAGTATACTTTTGGTCCCTTATGTTTGCATCAAATTTCAATGTAGTCCTTTATGTTTGGAAAGTACACTTTTAGTCCTTTTTTGTTAACACTGTTAGTTTAACTTAACGGAAAATGTTAACTTAACAATTTTAAATGGTTATTAAATACCGAAAAATGTTCAGATCAAAATATTTGAATGTAAATATCCTTATATTTACAAAATTTATCATTTTTGGTCCAATTTCATTATAAAATAATCATTTAAAACTATTAAGTTAACATTTTCCGTTAAATTAAACTAATGATGTTAACAAAAAAGGACTAAAAGTGTACTTTCCAAACATAAAGGACTAAATTGAAACTTGATGTAAACATAAGGGACCAAAAATATATTTTAGCCTTTTTATTAAAAAGGCTAAGCCGAACCAGACCCTAAATAGGTCTAGTCGTATGCTGCCTGTTTACGGCCTGACTCATTTTCACCCCTAGGCACAACAAACTCATCTTGACATAATTTAATAGATCCTTGGAATATCACTTATTAATCTCATTTCATAAATATGGAGAGGATGTTGACTAGGGAAGTATAACTTCTTTACTTCTCTAGATCCATTATTTTGTTAAAAAAATGGACAATTGCACCTATGTCCCAAATAAGAGATTTAATTTCAAAGAGGTCTTAATGACTACTATTAACAACTGCAATAATCGTCATTAAAAACGGTAACAACACCTTGGTACCTATTTAAAATTAAGTCATTTATTTAAAATAGTTTTTGGTGGATGCAACTGTTCTGCAAATATGTGTAGTCTCATAGTAAAGGAAAAAAATAGGGATAGTCGTAATGAGGTCCCTCACAAGGCAATTAATCATATTTACATAAGTCCTTGAATGGTCCAAAATGCCAAAAGCATCTAAAAAGTCATTCAAAATATATTGTCACTTATAAAATACTACCTCCGGTCCTAAATATAGGACATAGATGACTTTTTTTGGAGAGGTTAATGTTGCAAAATAGTCTATTAAATCATAACATATTTGATATATTTTTAGATTATCCATTAATTTATAAGTAAAATAAACAAGTTTAATGGAAAAACTAGGTAAATCAATTTATAATTAACTTATTTTGCTTTTTTTAGGATTTTCCAAAAAAGTCAATTAGGTCTTATATTTAGGACCGGGGGAGTATATAAATTTTATTATTACTTCGCTAGTAGTTGAAGTTATTTAATTATACAACTACTCAGAAAACTTTATTTCATTCTATGAAAATTTTCAAAATCATAAATAGACGTCTTCTATATAAACATTTGCTTATTTTGTTGGTATTAACTGTTACAATTTTGTGGAAGATTTAAATTTTTGCAGATAGAAAAGCGGAAAATGAATTGAGAAATTACATGGATATGAGATATGTGAAAGAGATGTGTTAGATGAATACATTTTAGCAAAAGATTTGATGATAATGCAATTCGACAAGGGTGAAGATTCTCTCAAATAGTATGGAAAAAATATATTTTGAAAATTAATTTATTCAAGTGAGAAAAAATTGATGTTCTCATTAAGGGGAGTAAATCTGATATTGGCCTTACGTGGAACATTAAAAGCGATATTATTTTTAGGGGGAGATAATATTATGTTGTATTCGTTTTTTCTCTACCAATGTTTTGTTCCATAGGGTTCCTTGATAAGGTTTTTAACTATGCATATTTTTTAAAAATTGAGTACTATTTTTCCTTCACCGAATTTTTGTTCGATTGGGTTTTTCCTAGTAAGATTTGAATGAAGCACGACATTAATATTTGTTTATGATCATCTGAGCACGATGTTATAAATAATATGAAATATGGATGTTCATAAATTATACTCTCTTAAGATCCCATCTCGTTAGGTTAGTGTTCATTGCTTGAAAGTTTATAAATAGAGACTATGTGCAAAGGATTTGAACACATAAGTGAATGAGAGTACTTTCTTTTTCATTTTTTGTCTTTATATAATATCCTCTTCAATACTTTATATCTTCTTCTTATTTTTAAAACAATTTAAATATAATTAGCTATTAAAACATGTTATTTAATTGGGGGTATTTTTTTGATCCATGATCAAGGTATCCCCTCATTCGACAAATGAGAGACTAATCCCCCACTGATTTGTAGGCACCTCAAAGGGTGGGACAGCTGGCCTGGAAGATTTAATGTTTCTCCATGCCCAACGTCAATGATCGAACCCCAGACAATTGGTTAAGGGTGAATGAGTCCTTGCCACTCAACCACACACCCCAGTTCTTAATTGGGGGTATTAATAGGTGAACAAATGATAATTTAAATTTTAAAAATACAATAATTTTCAATAAAATTTGTTTCATTAATATATTAATATATTTCTTGTGCATCACGGTCACGGGAGAACAATTTTAATTGATAACTAAACGAGGAATCGCTGATAAAAAAAACTAGGAATCCGTAAATATAGGAAATTGATCAAGCTTTTTATGTTTTGTCCTTTTAAAAAGCTAAACTTTTTAAGATCTTTCATAGCTACTGTTTGATTTATTCAACCTCCCCCCACCCCCCCCCCCCCCTTTTCTGTAGAATTTTTATACAACTAATTTATTTTTCAATATTCTTTGAACTTATATAATCAATTTTCTTAATTTAGTCATGTTTAGGAAAATATACAATTTACTTTTTTTTGGTCGGTAACAATTTACTTTTATTCATTTTATAGTTTTTGATAAAAAAAATTGAAAAGAAAGAGGATAATAAGAGTGAGTAACTATAAAATTTATGACAAAAAAGTGAGTAACTATAAAATAGGGATAGTCTAAATAATGTAAATAGGAGTAAATAAACTAACCAAATTATTTGTTTGAGTGATTTGAAGGGAGTGTTTTTTTTGGAGTTTAAGTTTAATTTTATAAAATTGAAGTAGAATTATAATTTTAACAAAAATATGAAAAGTAAAAAAATATATGTTTTATTGAATTTTATTAAATTTTAATAAATATTAACAATATTTTATGATATCAGAGTTATGTAGTGTGTATATTATTATGTAGTGTGTATGTTATCAAAGCTATGCCGAATATAATTTTCCGCGCATCACGCGCGGGTTGATACTAATTAGTAGTTAATTGAAAACTCAAAATTATGTTATTTTAGAAAATAACCGTGGAGAGCCCTTGCATTAGTGCATTTTGCGTGTTGCATAGCCTCTTGTGTTTAATTGAGTGGAGGGGAGATTTATTAGGAATAGTTAATCATCCTCAACCAAACAATGCAAAGTAGGACAACTAGTTAAAACCTTATTATTAAAATGTGACATAAATCAGTTAAAAACACCTACGTCTTTCGCGCTACTTTTGGAATATTATTGGTGTACTTTTCAGCATATCCCCTCATACTTCGCATCCATTATTCATACCCACATTATCATTCTTCTTACAATATAATCATTCCTACATTCTTAACATCTCTATCTATCTTGCTTGTTTGTGTTTTTCTCTCACCTAACAATGGCTTCCGAGCGAGATACCCACGTTTACATGGCCAAGCTCTCTGAGCAGGCTGAAAGATACGATGGTAACATGTTTTTCTATATATACATTATCACTTTTTCTGAGTTTTCTGTTTTACGTTATTATGTTATTATGGTCATATCATTGTTGATATGTTTGTTGAGTTATATATGTATATTGTTCTTCTCTTATATAGCATTATGCATTGTGAGAAGCTGGGGTTGAATGTGTGCCTCTAGGTGGTAAAAGTTTTGTTATATGAATTGAGTTTCTATTAAACATTGAGAAATAAAGCTCATTTCCATTGTTCATTTCCAGAGACAACCTCTAGTTTATGATCCTTTTGACGGATTCACGTGGTCTGATCAAGCAGAAGCAGTTGCTTTTAATTAATGATTTGATTTGTTGAAAACAAAATTGTCCAAGCATTCCAAAACTACAATGACTTCATTGGTTCCTATCATATTATTAATTATTAGGGAAATATTAGGGAAATGTGCAGATTTAATAACGAACAATTGCATTAGGTGCACAACAGAAAATTTTTTCGACGTATAAATGGGGTAATGATTAATTATGAAGTTTGCAAAATTGGTAATGCCCTTAAATCAGCCTATAAAAATTTGGAGGCCAACAAATTTCAGAGTAAATAATGTAATTTAGGCTGATTTAAGGGTATAATCAAATTTGCAACCTTTATAATTCATCAATACATCATTTGCATCTAGAAAAACTTTTTCCTTTATGTTTGCTGCAACAGGCACAATATTTTTTTTTACCAAATCTACATCTTTACCATTAATTATACCATCTTCCAATAAATTGAAGGGTAATTACATGAATGGGATCATCTGTAGTACATCATAAATGATTTTCTAAATTTTACAAATGGGATCATGAAAAGGTTCTAAAAAGGTATTATTTTTATATTTTGGATTGCATGCAGAACATCCTAGTTAAAAGTATGATTTGCACATAGAACTCTATAATATGAATATTTGAATATTGTTTTTTGTCATGCAGAAATGGTTGAGCATATGAAGGCAGTGGCAAAGCTTAATCTTGAGCTTACTGTGGAAGAGAGGAACCTCCTCTCTGTGGGATATAAAAATGTCATTGGTGCTAGGCGTGCATCATGGCGCATTATGTCTTCAATTGAGCAGAAAGAAGAGTCTAAGGGAAATGAGGTCAATGTTAAAATGATCAAGAGTTACCGCCTAAAGGTTGAGGAGGAACTCTCTAAGATTTGTGGTGACATTCTGGCAATCATTGATGAACATCTTATACCATCTTCCTCATCTGGAGAAGCCACTGTTTTTTACTATAAGATGTGAGCCAGCCTTCCTCTCCATCTATTTTCACCACACTCTTGACTAGTTGACTTCCTTTCACAGTCTACGCATCTAATTGACTTCTTTGAATTAAATAAAATGTTGCATACATTGTGAGAAATATGTAGTGTTTGTATGAGTGTCAAGGTTCTTTCTTTTCTTTTTTTGCGCCCCCTGATCTCGGCATCTTCTTAATGCAGGAAAGGAGACTATTATAGGTACCTTGCTGAGTTCAAGACTGACCAAGCAAGGAAAGATGCAGCTGAGCAGTCCCTCAAGGGTTATGAAGTATGTGCCTTTCTTGCATGTTAAGCTTTAAATTAATTTGTATCATATTGTTACTTAATGCAGTCCTTATTTTGCATTTCAGGCTGCTTCAGCCACTGCCAACACAGAACTTTCATCCACACACCCAATCCGCCTTGGTCTTGCACTTAACTTCTCTGTGTTTTACTATGAGATAATGAACTCTCCTGAAAGGTATTTATCTTGTTCTTCCTATTACAAACATGGAGGTTTTGAGCTTCCTACTTTGGCTGTTTTCCTAATGTTATCTTTGAAACTTATAGGGCATGTCACTTGGCTAAGCAAGCATTCGATGAGGCCATTGCAGAGTTGGATACATTGAGTGAGGAGTCATACAAGGACAGCACTTTGATCATGCAATTGTTGAGAGACAATTTGACCCTGTGGACCTCTGATTTGCCAGAAGATGGAGGTAGGCTGTTGATTGAAACTTAGGATTAACTTAAAGATGCATTGTTTCACCTTAAAGACTATCACATTCTGTAAATTACAAAAGTGTTGTCCAGAACCAGCAGACAAGCCTGATGTACAGTGAAATGGAAAGATGTCTCCAACTTATTCCCTCCCTTTCTCAACTATCAAAGAAAATCAAGTGGGAAGATTTTCAAATAGTGCATTAGCTTTACTCAAAGCATGAAGGGACATGTAGGCAATTAAGTCCTTTATGTAATAATAATTATGTATGGCTTTTTTTTGGCCTGAAATTATGTAGGACTTGACTAACCTGTTCTTTGCATATGGCTGTACCTGAAACTCCAGCAATATAGTAAGCATGAATAGGGATAGGAAAGTCGTATAATTTTAATTATTTATAGTTGAATAGCTCTTCAAAGGGTCTCCTTGGCTCAACGGTAAGCTTGTTTGCTATAGGGTCTGAAGTCATGCGTTTGAATCAGTCAATCTATATAAAGGGGTAAAACTGCATAGCATATTCTCTTCTCCAGTACTCCACACTAAGTGGGGGCTCGAACTGGGTTGACCCTTTTTTTATAGTTGAATAAGTCTAGGTTTGAAAGCTGCATGAAGCTTCTTGTTTCTTAGAGGTCCAAATGAAATTCTACTGTTGAAATTCTAATAATTTCTGCTTTGATGCAGGTGAAGATGCTACCAAAGTTGAAGAAGCCAAACCAGCTGAACCTGAGGTTTGTTTTGATAATGATTTCTTTGCCAAATACACGAATTTTTTGGATATTATACATGCGTAAACAAGTTCTAAATTTATGATTGTGATGTTCTCTACTTTTCAGAAGCATTAAGGCTGCACTTAAGTTGGACATGGGAGTCTGATATCTCTAACTTGCTATGCAAGGAGGGAATTTTTAAGCTTTTCTTGCATTGGAGTTGGACAGGACAATGCAGACAGCGGCTACTTCATAATTATTGTGCTTTTGTTATATACCGTATCAATGCTATCCTCAGCCGTTGCAGGATTTGCATTTACCTATACAAGCATTCTGTCTTAGATTCTTTAGAATGACTCTGTTTTGTTGCTTGTTTTTAATTTGTTTCAACTTCGAATATGTTGCAAAGTTCCTTAAATGTGGTTATTCTGTTTAACTAAGTTGAATGATTAAATAAATTCATATACTATATCTGTTGTGTAGAATCTATTTTTGGCATGCATTGATTGGACATCATAATTGGATGGAATGAATAAATTACGGAATCATGTCATAATTGGACATCATTTTGAATATCAAAACAAGTTCCGCCATTGAAGCCAGAAGAGAATTTGCAAGGCAACCACAAAAGTTAAACATGCCCAAAACCAGAACAAAATCTATCTAGAAATTAAGATTCAAAAATTGGAGAACAAGGTTGTTGAACATGAAAATAGCAAAGCATAGAGTAAGCCGTCGCAACTTTGCCATAATCTTGATTAATGATAACAAAAATTTGCGCAAAGTTGAAACTTAAAACCAATGAGGCTGCCATTGAATGTCTTTGGAGTTTGAGCTCAATCATTCCATCGAAGGTTTAACTAATTGGAATTTTTTGACTACCCGTCCATGCCAAAACACCCCTTTGAGCTTAGTTACCATTGATGAGAGGTTGAGGTGGCCTCAACAAAATAGACAGGGGCATGTTAACAAAATTGGAGGTTATTGTAGGAGTTTACAAAACATTGGAGAATAGTAAGAAGTTCACTGGAGAGGCAGAGTGTGTAAAGATTAACTTTCTAGAAGGGACTCTTTGTTTTGGACGCCTAGAAGGGATGCTACTAAGAAAGATATAGTGAGATTGGGCATAATGGAGAGGAGAAGAGAAGGCAGGATTGAAGTGATGTTCCAACTCTACAAATATTTATAGTCGATTTCAAGTCCAGGTAAAAGTAAAAGAGGAGCATTGTATCAAGCCCCACAACCAAAGTAAATAACTGTTGAATTTCATGATGTCATATTTCAACAACAATGGTGTCATATGATCATATAGGTGACCTGACCCCACCATGTGAAAGGTTTGTTGTTGTTTCCAATTCCTTAGTTCATGTCTATGGGACACTATCCAATTCGATACACTGCCCTTCCCTCATTGGTTAAGGCAAAGACTCCAACGTTATCTTGATGCACTTTTTCCTTTGACAGTTCCCAGAATCATGTCGATAGCTAATCCCTTCGGAGAGGCTCCAATACTAATGACATTTCAATTGACACCCTCTCATACTGCAATCGAGCACAGATATTCAAAGATATCCATCCACTCAATTGAAAAAACTGACATTGCCGTCTTGTATAGTATAAAACATTTCAAATTTTGCTCAAATATTGACCAATCAAATTTCTACTGAAATGTCATAGCAACCACTTTGGAAGATTTGCTTCCAAAAAAGAGGAAGAATTAACACAAACCCATTTCAGAAATTAGGATAAAGAAATCGCTCATATCATATATAAATCATATTCAGATAGATTTTTTCATGAAACGGTTATTTATTCTACATTTTAGCCTCTAGAGTACTGCCTGTACTTGTAAGAACGTTGTCCCCAAGATATGTTCCAGGCAAAACTCGACGGGAATGGTAAAACCAGCTGTGCACATCTAAAGCTGAACAACTGTCACATATAAGAATGTACATACTCCTAATACTAGTCCGTATCTTCCTTGACATGGTAACTTGAAGGCAAAGAAAACACTTGTTCCCGGTTTAGCAATTCTGACTCCTCATCATCTGGTTTCTAGGGAAAGGAGATAAAGAGACAGTACTATTAGACTTTATCAGCTATGAAATAAGGCTCAAATAACTTCAAAAGAGTATGAATAGAAATAGAAAAGGCATGGATTAATGATTATGTACCAGCATTTCTAGATTGTAAAATCGATCCAGCAATTGCATGACTTCCTCAGAAGAGAAGTATCGGTCAAAACTGTAAGAGGACTATACTGAGATCTTCAATTATATTATGAGAAGCAGCCCTAGTAGATTGTTTTTTATAATCAAACATGCTACAAGGAAATAGTCGTGGTTAGTGGATCTAACCTCCTACGCAGATATTCCATCAGACCATATAAAACAAAATGGTGATGAACACCTGCAAAAAAGAAAATAACCATTTTAGTAAGCATTAATTTTGATAATCAATTCCTTTATCTGGCAACAGCACCTCCCTAGTAAAGTTTTGAAAAAATGGCTACAAGTTGACATCCATCTTAACATAGCTCCTCTTCATACAATAAATATGTTTACAGTACTAGGTAATACAAAATAACTTGACAAGGGTAAAACCAGATTGCCTCCAAGAGGATTCTAAAAAGGGACAAAGGTGCACCTAACAACATGGTAATTTTGAGGGTGCACCTAACATAATGGTAATTTAAAAAGTATACCTAGCATCATGTTTTTACAGGGAATGATGAAATGAGACCCATATCTCAGTTAACGGACATTTGCCATCTCTAATGGGATGTTAAATTTGCCTCATTTTAATTTACCATGATGTTAGGTGCACCTCAAAATTACCATGCTAGTGGGTGTATCTTTTAGAAATTACTATGTTACTGGATGCACCTTTACCCTTCTAAACAGACACATTTTGGTGCTGGGGAAGTATTTAATGGAGGTTAAGAATATAATAACACAAAGCTTCACATTTGTCAGACTCACAGTATAAATGATGTCATAAGATGTGAAATCTGATATTTTACTCATTTTAGCTCTAGGGTTTCAGATGAACAAGAAAGGGCGTGCTAGGAAAGGAAGGAATGGAAAATAACACTACCATCCTATCATTTAGATTATTACTAAGGGAAGTACAAAAAGGGGAAGAAGATATTAAGCTTAGCCAACATCAAATACTTTCATCGATTTCTTTTGGAGGATTGATTGAGTCGAAAATAACACCGAACTTTGAAATGAAAATGCCAAAAAGATGTCAAGAGTTTAAATCTAGAGGGTTCAGTTACATAATCAAATACATTCATGACATGATCTTATAGATATGAGTACATCTATGGTTCATCAATTTCTTTTACGGAAACATGCTTGTTCTTGTGCTTCATTATTATAAAATTATAAACACAATCAATCCCTATTGGAAGAAGGAAAACAATTATGTCTTTGAGCAAGGAAAGCATTTAAGTAAAATATACTGTAACAGAAATTCTATCTATATTTATGATAAGTCCACCTTAACTAGTTTTCATATTACAAGAAATGTTAGTTAGAGATGTCTTAGATTGGTAAGATTTTCAAACACTAACCTTATTCAAGATTTCGCTCTCTCTACATTTACAAAATTATTCTCACGTCTATCTATTTTCCCAATAAAAATTAAATAAGACTAAAGTTGGAGGACAATCATCAATAACCTCTACTTGGACTTACATGCAAGAACACAATTTTTTTGATAGTTAAACTTAAAATAAGGAACAAAGTGCTACAAGAACTAACTACCTAGAATCCACATTCCTGCTGCTGCCCCGACCCATTTCTGTCTCTCTTAATAATAGATAGGATCCAAACTCAACGGAAGCTAAGAAAGTACTCCCGCTAATCCTAAATATGAGATCTATTTCTAATGAAGAGTCAACTTGACTCAACGGTAAGTTCACTTGTCGTGGGGTCTAAGATCGTGGGTTTGAGTCAGCCTCTCTACATAGGATTGGCCCTTTCCTTTTCCAAGTTATATTTATCAATGCTCCCCAATAATAGACAAATAAGAGAGGGATGATGGGGTAAAAGTAGATGATTAGAGTATATAGGTATTATCATATTATATTAACTAATTTAACTAACATCGTTTTTCATTAAAATAGGCAAATCGGTCTTATACCTAGAACCGGAGAGTGTAACACTAATACTATCTAGCTAGGTAGCAGTTACCCAGTAATACTTCCATCTCCAAGAACCACATTGTGGACATTATTCACCAACATAAACACAACTTTTTTTTTTATAACACCTAAACACATAACTTAAAGTTCTGTAAGACAAGAATTGAAATCAATCATCAGCTAAATCATTATCTTTAAGGTTCCAATTATAGTCACTGAAACCAACAGATGAGACCACACCAACCGAAAGAATCAGCATTAAACATGTTAAATATAATTATAAGAAATCAGAAATGAGATTTTCCACAGACAAAATTGGTAAAAGAAACACAAAATTTCTTTCAAATGAAAAATAAAATTGCCTTGTAGCTTTTTGGGAGAATAAATTTGAAGAGCCATTAACAATCTCAGCTCCAACTCAACCTGTGTTGGTTCCTACAACCACAATAACAACAACAACATTATTAATAATTAATAAGGGAAAATCTCAAATAAATCCCTCCCAATATCTAAAAGGAAGTGAAAAACTTAAACTTCCAAAAGGACTATGAAGGAACCAGCACCTACCTGTCATTTTAAAATTTTGCGAAAAGACAAAATTGCCCCTATCCTAAAACACAAATTACGAGCAGAGGTGGGTGGTGTTAGGGTGGGTTTAGGGTGGGGTAGTAGTTTGTGTTTTAGGATGAGACAATTTTGTCTTTTCGCAAAATTTTAAAATGACAGGTAGGTGCTAGTTCCTTCTTAGTCCAGGTTCCTCACTTGTCCTTTTTTATGGAGGATTTATTTGGGATTTTCCCAATAATAATAATAATAATAATAATAATAATAATAATAATAATAATAATAAAAAGTGAGAACCTTGGGTAAGGAAGAAGCAGAAGAAGGAGGAGCTTTGCAAGGAGAATGAACAGAGGCCACATCTTGTTCCTCTTCTTTGGGTTTCACGCCTCCACTGCCCATTTCAATTCTAACACCAAACAAAAATGTTTCAGTGAACATCAATTTACATACTTACATACATATAATTATCACTCAAACTGTGAATACCTAATACCTTTTTCTTTTGGTCGCTAGGGTTTTGGGTGTCTGGCTGATCGAGGAAGCAAGTAACTGAAATTTTGAAGAACAAGAAACGTTGTTTTGTTTTTCTTTGCTTTTTTGTTTTTTAAAATCTTTAAACCTCTATATTGGACTTTAGGCTGAAGAAGTGCGCGCCATTCAGCCCATTTTATCATCACTTAATAAGTTTTCACCTCAAACCTAATTCTCTATTCCCTCCTTTCCTAAATACTTCCTCCGGTCCTTATTATAAGTCACCAACCACTTTTAATTTTTTGTCCTTAATATAAGTCATTAACCGTCACATTAAATGCTTTTTTCCCACTTTACCTTTGTTATTAATGGAGATTCAAAATTGAAAATGAGAAACACATCATTTAATGAAGGGTGAAGTTGGAAAAAGTGGAAAATTTAACATGAATTTATAAACCAACTATCATTCCTTGGTATGTGAGAAATGGGTAGTTGGTGACTTATAATTAGGACCGGAGGGAGTAGTACTATAAGATTACTTAAGCAAATTTGGAGAGATTAAGGAAGACATTCCAATGAGTTAGAATTACATGAAATTTCCAAAATACCTCTCATTTAAGATTTAAAAATAGGGAAAAACTTACATCAAGTTACTTTCTCCAGGTTCTCAAGTTCTTTTAATATAGGAGTGACACGTGTCCTTTTGTAACAAACAATTTGTTATAAAAGGACACGTGTCACTCCTATATTAAAAGAACTTGAGAACCTGGAGAAAGTAACTTGACCTAAGTAAGGTCCTAAAAATATCACCTTCTTCAAACCACTATATTTTGGGTGGAGGGAGTATAGGGGTAATTTGGGGAAAACTTAAGTCAAATTAAAAAGTGATCTTATATTTAGGAACAAGTTCTTCTCCCTAAAGTGATCTTATATTTAGGAACGGAGGGAGTAAATCACAACACACAAACACCAATAGCTATTTTAGAATAGTGTTTTCCTGTCAAAACCTAGATTTTAGTTAAGTCGGACAAACACTAAACTATAATGACATGTTAGACCTTGAGCAGTAAATTATATTTGAGGAGTATTTCTTATTTCTACATTGCTTTTAGATTTTTTTTTACCAACTTTGCTTTTAGATTATATACAATAAGGACATATAGTATAAATTGAAACTATTTTGTGACAATTGCATCCTAATTTTTTTTGAAAAGAATGAAGATGTAAATTTATATTATTTAAGATGTAGTTTTTGCAATTCGCCACTTATTACCTTTTTTGTGATCTTGAATGACTTATTTTCATTTGTAAACCTTAGAATTAAGCCTCCCACCTCAACCGCCACACAATAAGATGTTTGGATTGACACTTTTGGACCCTAAACTCATACTACAACAATTTCATCAAAGATACTCTTGAGAAACAGTAGTGCTCGTATAATAACATGATGGAAGCAAACGATGAAGAGCGTGATAGACCATTAAAGGATGAAAGATCAACATTCTAAAAGAAGTATTACAAGGCATTGAAGGTTCAATGACAAGAGTAAGAATCGAAACTATGAAGGAGGCTCTACATTGTTTTATAAAAGATCTTCAAGAGTTGGACCAAGTTACATCAAAGGTTCATCCATTAGCTGACAAGACCCCAAGAAAAGTTGTCATGATGTTAGAAGCTCAACAAGATTATGTGCAAGGCCCATGTGTTGGCCAGATTGAAGAGTTTAGTTGAAATACCATGTGACAAGCATGTGACTTGGAGAGAGAGAGCAAGAGTGACATCCAAGACATCCAAAGAAGCTTCAACAAGGTGTCATTATTGCTTGTTCTAGAAGACCTTTAGTTTCCTATTTTTTGAAGTAGCCTATTTTCTGTTTTCTATTTTTTTTAGGAAGATGACTTTTGCTTCATGCTTAATTAGTTTTATCTCCATTAGGGCAAAATGTTGTCAATCAAGTCAATCAATTCTCATTAAGACAACATTCATATTACTTAAGTTCAGGTTTTGGAGTATTTTCTTGTTGCCTATTTATAAGTTCATTTTGTACTAGAATTTTTATATTTGAATGAAGGGTTAAGGTGCAAAAATACTCATATGATTATGGTCCATGTGTAAAAATACTCATGTGATTTTTTGGAGTAAAAACAACCATAACATTTCAAAACAACGCACAATTGCGCATCACTGATGGGTACTTTCGCTTCTCTTTTGAAATGTTATAAGTGCTTTTACCCCTATTTTGAAATGATATGCATGGTTACTTTTGCTCCAAAAAAAACACATAAGTATTTTTGCATCTTTGTCACAATTATATGAGTATTTTTGCTCTTTAACCCTTGAATGAACTAAGATTTTTATTCTCTTTGTGTGAATTATTTTGCTTGCATCCCAGTATTGTTGTGAGAATACTAAACTGTGTCAAGGATTGATCATCCTTGTGTTGTTTGTGACTTAGGGTTATAAGAGTGGGTACTCTCTTCTCATTGATCAACCGTTCCCAAAATTGATTCTTCTCCAAACTTGTTTCTACCGATCCGTCTATGTTAACATATCTTCACCCTCAAGGGTAGCTCTTGTAAAATGAAAAAACGGTGTAAACAAAAAGGAAAAATGAGGCGAAGTTTCAAGAAAAAGCTGAGGACTATGCAAAAAGTGAGAAAGCAAATGAAAATACTTCTATTTCCATCAAGTTTGTTGACAATCTCTACAAATGCCTTATGAGTTTATGGCATTCAACTGTGCTGCACTTTGTTGACTGAAAATTTGGATAAAAATCTTCTCATTGGTTCCTAATTTTTCCCTCTGGCCTTGTACAGAACCTTTGCATCATTTTCAGCCATCTCTCTATAAACCTCAGGGCCTTCAAGACGAGGAGAGATTACATATGCAAGCAAGATCTTACTCCAATTTTAGTTTTTAAAAAAGGCATTTCAACAACGGAAACAATAGCAAACACTATTTCAGTTCCTCCAATATTAATACTCAATATTATTAATTCATGAGAAATTTTGTTTAGTTGCATTAATATTGTGTTTTTGCTACTTGTAATTCATGTCCTTCCATATCTCGTCATACACAAGAATCTATTTTTTTTTTTGGCTTATTTTCGGTACAATGCATAAATTTGATATTTTTTCTTTTTGTGTTGATTTATTGTTTTATTTAAAGAAGAGAAAAAGAGAGAGACAAAAAAACTTTAAGTAATTGTTGAAAGGAAAATTGGCGTCAAGAAAAAGTGAAAAATAGAGAAAAATTGCTGAAAAAAATCTTTAAATTGTTTCATTGCTTTAATTACAATTGTTTGTTTCATTCCAGGCTTTGGACGGAGTTACAGATTTCGGTGTCTCGACAGAAGCCGCTTTATAGTTTATCTTTTTGTAAAGCTGAAGTTATTGTTATGATATACAGTATACTGTACTCTTTTTACTGCTTAGCTTAACTAATACAAATTGCCTTTAACTCAAAAAAAAATTACAATTGTTTGTTGTAATTTAGATCCAAGTAAAAGCTATCGTATCCTTTAGAAAAAATGACAAAAAAATGACACTTGAATTTGAGTTGGACAAAATGGGGTCTCCAATTCCAACTTGGACAAATAAGAGATAGTCCCCAATTTATCCTAAATGAAATTTGTGACTTTGTGCCAAAAAGTGGTGAATGACGATTCTAAAGTAGTTAACAGTGAATACTTGAGTATATTCGTTGTTAACTACTCAAGTATCGCTATTAACTACTTTAGAATTGTCATTCACTACTTTTTTGGCACAAAGTGACAAATTTCATTTAGGACAAATTGGGGGCTATCCCTTATTTGTCCAAGTTGGAATTGGAGACCCCATTTTGTCCAATTCAAATTCAAGTGTCATTCTTTTGTCATTTTCCCTATCCTTTAGAGCGCCACCTAAGATAGTCAATTACTAATGGAAATTGTACGTATTAAGGTAAAAAAAATGGCTAGTTACAACATTTAGGTTTTTTATTAGGAATATTAAATAAGAATATTTATCCATTAAATTTTTGAATTTATTTATTTATTTGATTTGTTATGTTTTAATTATTAATTTAATTATTCTTGTCAAATTACGTTGTATTTAGAATCTACATTTGAATTTGAATTATTATTATTGTTATTTTTTATTTTTATGATTCATAAAACTCTATAAATAATCAGACTTAATATTATCATTTATAATCAATTATTGATGATTGAATACTTGAGTTGAATAAAGTCTTGTTTCACATCTCTTTAATTTTGGCTTTCCCTCTCCTTTTTGCTGTCATCCCTCTTCTAATTTATCCACATCTCCCCTAATCTTCCTTTACACCCTCCATAATTCAATCATCATACATTAACAGGTCTAGCTCACTTCTTATTAACTCACCTAAAGGAAACAGGCTGCTATCGCTTTTTTGGCCTTTACTAAAGGAATTTCCACAAGAAGGTAATTTTGGATGTAAACTATTAAAAAGGATGTTTTAGATATTAATCTCTTGACTAAATTTTTATGTAAACTAACTATCTAGCTCTTTTTTACTTAGCTTGTAGATGAAATATATCTTGTTTTTAAAAAAAAAATGGTGGTGAAGTATGATATAAGAAACATGTATGTGCCACCTAAAGAGACGAGTATGAGCTTGGGACACACACACGGCGTTGGGAAAATCACAATCAATCAGGTCGCTTATAAACAAATTAATTGTAATTAGGTTCTAAACAATCATCAAATTATAATAAAATCGTAAAGGACCTGGATTAAGTTAAATGTTTTGTAATTTACAACTCTAAAGTTACCATTAGCAGTTCATTAAGTTGTCAATAATAATTTTGTTCTGAAAGAGTTACATTGACAACTTAAGGATTTAACAAAGCATTTAATATAGCCAAACTCCCTTGAAAATTCAATATAATTTAGTGATTGTTTGGACCTGGTTGTTGTGATTAATTTTTAATAATACATATTTATCAAGAGTTTATGAACCAGGAAGAATCTTTGTCAGGTTAATCAAAATGGGTTTTGATCAAAATTAATTTTGACAAGTGTTTATCATTGCTCAAATTGTTTCTTATTTATTTATTTATTTTGTCATGGATGATTGGTATGCTAGCATATAGATGGACGATATATATTATTCTCCAAGAACAATAAGAAAGAAGTATTTAAATAGTTGATTTTGATCATGTATTATATAACTCTATTGTTTGTCATTATTTTGTAAATTATTTATATCCATACACCCTTAAATATAATTAAATAAGATGAAGAGAGTGAAAGGATTAAGAAAAATGGTTTGGGTATTTTAAAAAACATGTCTTATTAAATAAATAAATTAAGTTAATTAATGCCTTTAATTTAATCAAATTATGTAAACAAGTCACATATTTAGAACTTAGGGGAGTACCTTTTGAATATTTTATATTTACATTTTTTCATAAACAGTTATAGTCAAACTTAAATAAATTACATTATCAATTCATTTGAAAACTGAGATAATTCCTTGTTTAACAAGTTAATTGAGGAACGATACCTTAAACATTAGCATCTGATAAACTATTTAGACAAAGAAAATTAACTAAACACACACACACACACTGCCAGAATTGTTTATGTTATTTACCTACATGTAGCAGCCTAGCAGGTATGTTTAGTTCATCGGCCTATATACACCTGTGTTTTACAGGTGAAATCTTTAAGCATAAAGTTGCCATCAATTAATTCAAAAGTTTGTTATTATCATTCCCAAAACCTGCTCCTTTCTTCCTTTCCAACGAAAACCTTAATTATTCCATCTAAACCCACTTTTGTATCCTCTTTTCAGCCATATAATAAAATAAACAAGAGAATAATAACATATATAGATTAGAAAGCAAATAAAGGTGTCATGTGTGTCACAGAATCTGCGAAAATTTATGCCTATAAACTTTTGATCTTACCTGGGAATTTTATACTAACTTATTTGCCTTTTAAAAAGTTCATCATTTTTATAACTTCTATTTTGTTGTGATATATATACTTATTTACACATAGGAAGACATTTTTATATACTTATTTATTTAAAAAGAAAGACACAAAACTACTCCCGAATTCTATTATTATATCTATTCGAGACCTTTATTATAAAGTCTGTAGAATGTATTGGATCAAAAATGTAATAAAGAAATCACCTAAGTAACCTTATTTCAAGTGTAGAAAACGAGTAAATACTCCCAAAAATATTCCCATATTTATTATTTGAAAAAAAAAGCAATGACAACAAAAGTTTAACCAGTAAATAACTTTGCGTTATAATGGTAACAACTAGTGCATATATATAGATTAATATTTCATGAAAAACATATTGTATTGCCGGATATTGACGATAATAACATTTTAATGAGTAACAATTTTAAGTTTTTAAATTTTAACCAGTCAAACAATAATAAGAGTCTAAGACAGTCATAATTAATAATGTTGAGGGCAAGTTGGACATTTCACAAAATATGTTATCAGAATATTTCGAAGAATTTTATAAGAATTAAGTTATTTGTGAAGAATGTTTTAGAATTCTCATACATGTCTCACTAGCCATTATACATGTCTTCCCCTCTTTCCTTGGTGTGTGGTCCAGAAGTCCAATAATTCTATTTTGTTGGCCATAGTTGGAATTAAAAACATTAATCAAATCAATCGATAGAAACACGTACATAAAGTCATATTCACGCAACCTCTTGAGTTTCAAGCTTCAACCATAGCTTTATGTTTAGTCCAAAAAAAAAACCATAACTATATGGTGTTTTTCTCACATTTAGGTGAAATATTATGACTTGCAATATATGATAGGCTATAATTTTATAAAAGATTTTTCCTCCTGGCGCTAACAAATTATGTAATTTTCGTCTAATTTTTATATTCCATTGAATTTTTTTGTTAGTAAAAGATTCTACTCAAACTAACAACTTTTTGTTTGCTACTATATGTTGGGAAAATTAATTTTGAGTCTCTTGTAGGACACTTAATATAAGAGAAGTCCCAAAAAATAGTAGAATTAAGTAGAGTCCAAGCTAAGAGACCTTATAATTTCTGTTATGTCACAAAGCCAATTTACACTCTTGCCCTCTATATAATTAACAAAAGAAAAAAGCAATATATATTCACCCACTCACTCTTAGGTCTCACACTTGAACTACGCTGGGAATAAGATAACACACAATAACATAAAGAAACAATTTTATTTAACATCCATGATCTTCATCGTCATCCACCTTGCATCATATGAAGATCCAATTAGGACTTATCAATCAAAGTGTAGTAGTTGTATGTCCAGAAAATCAATTTCCTATGTTTTTTAGGAATTTGATTTAGGGTGAATGTTTTGATGATACAAAATTTTCCATATAGATATAATTTTGGATTAATGCTAGTGATTTTTATTTTCTTAAGAGGTAAGTTGGTTTATCATTTGTTGTTATTGAAGGTTGGATATGTTTGGCTATATATGCTCTTTTGTCTAAAAACAGGGAAAATCAGAAAAAAATTGAAGTTTTTTCAGTTTTCACATGAAGTTAAAAATGTATTGTTGTCGTCGCTCAAAGGGTTATTACTGCAAGTCATTCACTTGTGAATAACAACTTTCTAGAAGAGAGCTTAGACGATTTTGAATGAATTTTAACAAGGATGTATTTTATGCGTGCTTTGATATTTCATTCTAAGGTAGGGGTTGTTAGAATCTTAAATTTTGATAATGTTAAGAACTAAGTAAATTAACTAAGTCAGTAAACATAAATAACAGACCTATGGACAACAATTAAGGTAGAGCACACTAAGGATAAAAAGGTGAAGTACTTAGTTAGAAAACCTATGGCAAAACGCTCCTTTGGAATTGCTAAGCAACAAACCATATGTAGCTAAGATAATCATGCTTAATGACTCAAGGAATTTCATAACAAGTATAATATGATCAATCAAAAGGAGCAAGTAATCAATTATAGACTTAATTAGAACAGTTATGGATAATTAAAGTCTAATCGATCATAAGATATAAGTCCAATTGACCGGTGCAAAATGTTTGATGGATTAATTAACTTGAAATTGATTCACTTAATTCATATGATCAATCAACCTAGGTTGGGTAAAATAAGTTATATTATCTTTTCTGGACCAATATGACCAATGCAAATTTATACTAGATATATTGATTGTCAGAATAACCTTACTCTTGCAAAGTACTTTCTCTAGTCTTAAATATAAGACATATTTACCTAATTTGATTATATTAAAGAAATTAGTTAAATAAGTTAAAATAACATAATATTACTAATATACTATAATATTCTACTTTTTTCCCACCCTCCATCTCTTATTATCTTTTTTAGGGAGCATAAACAAGGTTAATTTGTGAAAAGTTAGTAAGAATTATCTAATAGGCCTTATATTTGAGACCAAATTCATTTTTTTAAAGGGAAAATGTCATTTAAATCCCTCTGAATATACAAAAGGACAATTCAGGAACTCAAACTTCCAAAAGGACCATGAAGGAACTAGGACCTAGCTGACATTTTAAAATTGTGTGAAAAGACAAAATTGCCCTAATTATAAAAAGAAATTACTAACCACCCTTACACCCACCATTTTCAATAGGGTGATTAGTAATTTCTGTTTTATGATTAGGCAATTTTGTCTTTTCACACAATTTTAAAATGTCAACTACGTCCTAATTCCTTCATGGTCCTTTTGGAAGTTTGAGTTCCTGAATTGTCCTTTTGTATATTCGGAGAGATTTAAATGACATTTTTCCTTTTTTAAATAAATTTTATATTTAAGAGTGGATGAAGTACTAATAACTACTAATCTAAAAGAAGAATAATGTTCACTTGAGTTTCTATACTTAGGTGACAGCTCACGCACGCTAACAGCAAAATATTCAAAGGAACCGACCTTCTTACTTTGGGGTCCACAGAAACACTATTTATTTTGTTATTTTATTTATCCTATTGAGATTGAGATTCCATACTTAACCAGAATTAGGTTGGGTTAACTTTTGACCACCCTCGTGAGTTTATGACCGTTTTGACCATGAATCATCATCAGTGTTCAGTATTATATTTATATATTCCCCCAAAGTTTTTGCCTTTATGAGTTACACAATTCCCCAGAACAACCCACACGGTTTACCAACATAACCCAGTAACACACACTGTGATATAAAGAATGCGAGTTTTACCCATCGTCCGTGTGTTCAGTGGCGAAAGATTGAACAATGAGCGTCGGGTTGACCACCACGTCGCGAGTTTGATCCTGGAGAGTGACACTTTGTTGTGTCTCCATCGCGGCGCTTGGGGAGGCATCCCCGTAGCTAAGTGAAGCTGAGAGTAACCTACCTGTATGGACAGACATAAAGGGCTTGCTGGTCATGCTCCAGAGCCCACAGGGACAGGCCCCAGTGGATCATGAGTTAGGTGCCCTACCCTTGGATTGGGTTGAGCTCAAACCCCTTCCTAAAATTTTACTACCAAAAAAAAAAAAAGAATGCGAGTTTCTGTGAGTATTTAGTTGCACTTGCACTTACATAGTGATTTATTTTTAGGTTGATTTATTTGTAGGTTAGTTCAAAAAAAAGTTTGATTGTGTAATGAAGTTTGTGTTTGGATTAGTTGAGAAAAAGTAACTTATTTTCCATAAGTTGTGTGTGTTTGACTGTACTTATTTTATATTTTAAGCATATTATTTGTGTGTTTAGTTGGGCTTAATGGAAAAGTGACTTAATATTAAGTTGACTTATTTTAAGCATATTTTTAAGCATATTAAGTTATATGTGTGATGAGATTTATGTTTGGATTAATTGTAATGAGATTTATAAGTCAAATTGTGTGTGTTTGAATTAGTTGCATGTGTAAAATAAGTGAAAATTTGCAGGGTCCACATCATAAACTACTTATAATATGAAAATGATATACTCCCTCCGGTCCTAAATATAAGACCTAGTTAACATTTTTGGAAAATCCTTAAAAAGCAAAATAAGTTAATTATAAATTGATTTACCTAATTTTTTCCCTTAGTCTAGTTTATTTTACCAATGAACTAATGAATAATCTAAAGATATATCAAATATATCATAATTTAATAGCCTATTTTGCAACCTTAATATCTCAAAAAAAAGTCAACTATGTCTTATATTTAGGATCAGGGGAGTACTTTTTTTCCACTTATGAAATAAACTACTTATTTCAAATAACTCACTTGACCAAAAACACATAATCTATTTGAATAAGCTACTTTTTCTGCAAAATAAGTCAAACCAAACGCACACAACTCATTTTTTTTAATTCTTTTTTGGTATACAAATAAATAAGCTTACACATCTTTTTTTTGATACATTAAGCTTACACATCTTTATCATTCCTTATGTGGAGCTAGGCATCATAATAGTGTAATTGAAAAGTGTTTCACATACATACGCACACACCCACCACCACAATATCAACACCTTTTCTTGAGAAATATTTCTTCTCTGTGCTTCACTCTCTTGCCTCATCACCAACCTAAAGCCTGATAGCTTGCTAAAAGTGAATACCCATCATCAATATATCATCACCATCATGGCTTTCTTGCTGTATCTACTGCTTCTCTCAGCTTGGATTGGCCAATCAAGTAAACAATCTGGGGTCTATGCTTATCTGGTTTTTGTGTACCAGATTGTGTCATGAGATGTGTTTTCATGTTTTGACATTTTATTCTGAAAAAAGATTGCAAATTTTGAGATGGGGTTTTCAGCTTTTTGATTTTTTGATGAAAGAAAAGTTTAAGACATGTTTTTTTGAGGCCTTTTCTCTTTTAAGATCATAAAGAGGAAGGAAAAAGGGGGATTTGTGAATCTTACTTTGTGTTTTCTTTGAAGGAAAAAGGTTTGATCTTGTGGGGACTAAGACTAACTTATTCTTTTTTTGGGTTTCTTCAATAGGTGCTCTTTATTGTGTATGCAAAGATGGTGTGGGAGATCAAGCACTTCAGAAAAACATAGATTATGCTTGTGGAGCTGGAGCTGATTGTACTCCAATTCTCCAAAATGGAGCTTGTTACAACCCAAATACCGTGAAAGATCATTGTAATTGGGCTGTTAATAGCTATTTCCAGAGAAAAGGACAAATTCAAGGAAGTTGTGATTTTGCAGGCACTGCCACTACAAGTACTAATCCACCAAGTATGTATTGAACTATCTGATATTGATTTTTCTAAATTTCTTTCCTTTTAAAGACTCAAAATTAATTTTTTTTTCTAATGCTTCTTTATTGTTCTTCTGTCTTTTTTCCTCAATAATCTGCAGCTACTTCAACTGGTTCTTGTGTTTTCCCCTCAAGGTATGTTTCATAAATTTGGATTTTAAAACTGTGGAAGCCTCTTTTTAGTGTTCCATGCTGGGATAGTTTTAACCAGAAAATTGGGAATCCTGTTGAAATCTGATTGATGATATCTTTTGTTAAGAAACCAATTCTCTGTTTTTTCATACTCTTTCTGTTATTTCCTAGTATATTTTACAGTAGATGCCATTATCATCATCAATCAAACATAGATTTCATAACCCTATTTATCTACATTAATAAATATAATCCTGCTAAAAGGTCTTTTTCAAAAAAACCACATCTGGTTTCTTCCTTCACACTGTAAATCATTACACTGCCATCTGATTTGGATGTCTCATCAGATATTTGTCCTCTTGTTTCCCTCTTATGGTGTTGACTCTAGATCTGTCCTAAAAACAAACATATGATCAATTTTATTCTAGTTTGTTAAAACTTCCCTGTTGATTTATTTAGTTAGCCAAACATGATAGAGGACAATGATGTCATCTGATCCATGTAATCGAGTCCAGCTAGTTGTTGTGATAATGCTTTTCTTTTGTTTCTGATTTATTTAGTTAGCCAAACATGTAAGAGGACAATGGTGTCATGTGATCTATGTAATCGAGCCCAAATAATAATCGAGCCCAGCTAGTTGTTGGGATAATGCTGTTTTTGTTGTTGACTTATTTAGTTAGCTTCTTCTTGCAGCAACACAGGCAGCCCAACCACTGTTACACCAGGCACATCTCCTTCCACCATCTCACCACCCACCGGCACCGGAACAGGAACAGGAACTGGGACCGGCACAGGAACCGGCCTGGGAAGTCCTGTGTTTGGAATGAGCCCATCATCATCAACATCACCACTTGTTGATAGTAACCATGGTGGGGAAATCCTTTTGGAAGGCACTAAATTACTTATTCCATTTGTTCTTATCATCTGGTTATCTTTTCTAAGATTCTGAGGGGATACAGTGCTTGCTGTAATAGTAAGCTAGGATTGTTGTTACTATTATTATTATTATACTATGTAAAAGAAAATACCTGTGGGGTTTTATATTTTTGGATGAAATTTTGGCACTTCACAGAGGATGAGTAGTCTTGTAAATTTCATATACCAACTGGGAGGGAATCATCCAGAAGCAGGCCCCACCCTGGTTAAGCTAGGAAATTTGGAGGATTACGGTTGTTATTAATTTTATTTTATTTCATTTCTTACATTTCTCCCATTTGTATATCTATGAGAAGTACTACTTATTTGTTTATTTGTATTGCCTATCTGCACTTAAATCTGATCTCTTTCTTTTTGTTTTTTCTTGGCATAAATCATCACAACATCATAAATTATGCGTTCTAATTCAGTGTTCATCACTCATATTGCTCATCACCTATATTATTGTCATCATTACAAATACACACAAAATATAAACACATGGTGGATCCCATAATCTCCCTTCTAGTGGGGTCTACCATGTGCTTATTTATTTGTACGTGATTGTGGTGTTGAGATGAGTATGGAATCAAAATCCCATAAATCACATTGAAAATATAAAATAACAATACTTGTTTTAAGCATCAAACGTACAAAAACAAAAATTCCACTCAGATAATAATATTTCATAATCAACCATGAACCATATAGAATAAGACACCATAACTACATTTCCTTAGAACACCACAACATCACTCCAGTCATACCGATTAGTATGTCTCAAATTAAAAGCTTCTCAATATCATCCTTTAGTTGTTGTATCACGGAATGCAATGCACTTCCCTCGTTAGTGGTCACAGAACATGCTTTGACTGCCCGTGTAACTCCACATGCTCGTCCAAGTTGATATTTGGATGGAACAAATAAACAGGGAACATTCTTATCTTGAGCAAGGAGAGGAAGATGGGGAAGAGTGTCAAGTGGATCAGTATCATCAGCCATAACTATGAACTCAGCAATACCCTTATTCAGTGTCTCGGTTACTTTATTAGCACCCTTTTGAACCTGCTTGTTCTTAGCAGCTTCCTGAATAACATCCAGAATTGTTATAGTGAGTCGGCCATCTGCCAAAGGGTATGCTTCTGGATTCACAGCCTCTCCAGTCATTGTTGGTTTATTCTACTGTGAGTTCCAAAGAATGAGAAAAAAACTTGGGCTAGACGAGATCTCTTTCTTTTTTACTCCCTCCGGTCCTTAATATAAGAGACGGAATTGTTTTGTTCCAAAATATAAGAATTTGTAAACACTCTATTTTGTCCGTAACCCACCAAATAAAAAAAATGAAAGAAATAGAAAAGTAAAACAAGTTATTTTCTCTTGATTCTTTCTTATGAGTCAAGCACAAGTCAAAAGTCAAACATGCTAATTGACCCGAAAGTGAGGAAATAAATTGGAGAGAATTGTGGTGATTTGATTTTGGTCATAATGAGAGATATATATTGATAAGAATCATAGGAATTTGATTTGGGTGTAATTATTAGGAAAGTTTTCGAAGGAATATGAGAAATAAAAGGAAGTAATGAAAATTAAAAGAAAAAAGGAAAAAAATGAAGCAAAAACTACAATCTGCAATGCACCCGTCAGGTTTTTAATGAATCGGAAATCAACATGAAGGACAAAAAACCTATAAGATATTGACACTTGCAAGGACAAAACTTATATCAGGTTGCTTATATATCAAGTTTGTCCAATTCACCTATAAGATATTGACACTTGTTCAGTTTTTCCACGTCAACAAGGAGGTGTTTGTTGTCTCACAGTACTCAATCCAAAAACCAAATAATAAAGAAAAAAAATTATGAAACATACGTTTTCCACAGCCAAGAATAACAGAATAGGAATCGACATTGGCTTCTCAGAATCGGAATTGGCCCTTCATCCACACTAGCCCACCCATCTTCTTCATTCTCCAAAAACCAAATATGGTCTCTTCTCCTCTTCTCTCTCAGCTTCACTAAAACCCCATAATCTCCACCACTCATTCCACCATAGCCGCCTCTCAACCTCCGTAACCACTCCCCTCACAGTTTCCTCAACCATAAACCCTCTCTGTCTTTCCATTATCACTCCCTCCTACCTTCTTCTTCCTCCTCTCCCTTCCTCATGCACCGAACCCGAAATTCATCCCTCACCCATCATCGTCTTCGTGAATGAGATGGTGGAGCAATGAGGGCGGAGAGAGAGAGATGGTCACATTAATCACCTATCACCACCAGTTCATCACCGTTTCCTTTTTTCCTTTTTTTACCTTATTTGATTATTTCCTTTTTTCTTTTTTTACCTTATCTGATTATTTCCTTTTTCTGGATCTTTTATGTTTTGAGATTTGTGAGACAACAAACACCTCCTTGTTGACGTGGAAAAAATGAACAGGTGACAATATCTTATAGGTGAACTTGACAAACTTGACATAAACAACTTGATATAAGTTTTTTCCATATTGCAAACGAAGCATAAAAAAGGGAAGGAAATGCATGGACTTGGCAGTGAGGGATTTTCGGCTATCATCAATATAAAAAGGGAATAAATGAGTAGTGATTGCCTTTCTGGCAAGAAATGGATATTTTAAAAAAAGAAGAATAAATAATAAGGAGGCATTTAAGAGGCTTAGGTCTGTTTAGTTGTGGGAAAGTATGTCAAAGAATTAGGAATGGAAAGTGAAGTGAGCCACATTCTATAAAAATTATATGATGCGACACATTTCTGACAGGTACAATTACACCACTACCTTCACTTGAATCAAAATCAATTTTCAGTTGAAATTCAGCTCAAAATTGATTTTATGTGAGGGTAGTGGTATAATTGTCTGATATCAGAAATATGTCACATCTGACAACTTTTTATATAATGAGGACCACTTCACTTTCCATTTCTAATTAATTCTTTGACAAACTTTTCCACAACCAAACGGACCCTCAAAAGTTGTGGAACATAGATGGGGGAGTTCACTTTTTAGAGAGGCTAGGTTGTTTAGAAAGAAGAAAAGAGGTCGTGTGAGTTAGGGAGAGAGTGAGTTAAGACTTAAGAGTGCTATCCTTGTGAAATCTCTCACATTTCTGTCTCATACTCTTATGAGGTAGAGAAATCAACAATTTCTCACATCACATTGATCCAAAGGTGAGACAACTCTTTTAGACACAATATAATGTCCCTTCACCTAAACAATATTTTGAGACAAAGTGAGAATCATTTTTTTTGAACTTATGCTTCTTTGATAGTGTCGGGTTTTTATGAATGCCCTTACATGTTACAAAATTATTTTCCGTGATTTTACAAGTTTAATTTGAGATGTTGTGCAATGAAGTTGAATCATATTATAATCTCATGTTTTCTTATCAGAATCTAATCTCATGTTTTCACCACTTATCCACCCTATCATTGAAATTCCATATTTTATCCTTGGGCGTCGCGATATATGATTTACCTCTCTTTACATTGAATTTCATTTTGAAATTGTGAAACCTCTTTCATAAATAAAAAATTCTAAAATGAAATACTCCCTCCGTTCCTAAATATAAGATCACTTTGGTTAATTTGGGGAGATTAAGGAAGACAATAAAATTACATGATCTTCCCAAAATCCCCTCAATTACTTAACTTTAAAAGGGGGAGGGGTTTTCAATGAAAAGAGGGAGTGTAAGGGTAGTTTGGGCAAAACTTGAGATAAAATAAGAAGTGATCTTATATTTAGGAACTTATCCACTTCCCCAAAGTGATCTTATATTTAGGAACGGAGGGAGTATTTTTTATAAAATATGAAAAATGTGTTGAATGCTTTTCAGGCCGAAAGTCGATTGTTTTTCATGTGTGATTATCTCCTCAGTCGAATGAATCAAAATTATTGAAAAAGTCTTTTTCTTAAATATGAAAAACATACATTTTTCATAGTAAAAAACACAAACCAAAAATAATACTCGATCTGATCTTAAATATAAGACCTAATTGACTTTTTTAGAATCCTATGAAAAAGAAAAATAAGTTAATTTTAAATTGATTTACCTAATTTTTCCCCTTAGATTAGTTTATTTTACCTATAAACAAAAGTATAATCTAAAAATATATCAAACTAGTGATAAACCCCGTGCGATGCACGGGGATGAAATATTTATTATAATCATCATTTATCTTATTTTAAGTATTGACATAGTAAGTAATCTTAGAGAAATGTATATTTTTAAGATTTTATTTATATTCCAAAGTAATTTAATTGTGTTTATGGAATATTTATTAGTTATATTGATGTTTTGAATTATAGGAATATATGTTTTATTGTTTTTATTGTAAGATATTTTTAAAATTTATTTTAATATTTATTTGTACAAATTCGGCTGCAAAACATTCAGATATTAATAAAATCAATATTTAAAATTAGATAAAAGAAATAAGGGTAAAAAAGTATTTACATCTGAATGTTTTGGGAGAAAAGTTGCTTCAGGTTCCATGTGATATACCTGCCTATCAAATAGCGTCCATCTCACTTTTTTTTATACACAAATTTTAGGAGGGGGTTTGGGCTTAACCCAATCCAAAGGCAGGACATCTAACTCATGATCCAATGGGCCTATCTTTGTGGGCTCTGGAGCATGACCGACAAACTCTTTCTTTCTATCCACACAGGTAGGTTACTCTCAACTTCACTTAGCTACGGAGATGCCTCCCCAAGCGCCGAGATGGAGACACAACAAAGTGTCACTCCCCAAGATCGAACTCGCGACGTGGTGGTCAATCCGACGCTATAATAATGTTGAAGATTGTTTTCTGCATCTGTCTTACTGATAGAATCAGAAATGTAGTAGACAACTGGCTCTTCAGGAATAGTAGATGATATGTATTCATTAATCTCATCTACTATCTCCATTGTTGGTCCTAATATAGCTCTTGTTGTGAGGTATTTTGAGTCAAACAAATGGCTTAAGAGGTTGGGGTATGTGGATGTAATGATTGTATAGAGGGGATTGTATCAATCTTTGATGAGAACGTAATCAGGTACCTCAATAGTTGATATTCCATCAATCTGAGTTCCGTAATTTACCCTCTCCAACTTTCAATAGCCAATTAGAGAAATCCTTCAATTTTTGTTATGCAATAGGGTCATGTTGTGCCTGAAATCTCATGTTTTGGGTTAAAAAATATTTTGTAGTGAGCCCAAAGATATGAAGAGTTCATAGCAACATTCTTTTTTTTAACACATTTTCGGACCAAACACAACAGCAAAACCAACTAACGCGGTTGGCAAGCTGAAGTACGAATGTCCTACTTATATACTCACACACACACACATTCATGGCCGATGTGGGACTAAGAGATCCCACTGGGACCCCCCAGTACGGCGCAAGCGCCACCCACACCAACATACGCAAGACACATGCCATTTTTTTAACACATTTTCGGACCAAATACAATAGCAAAACCAACTAACGCGGTTAATAGCAACATTCACTATTACTGTTCTATCTCCTCTTGGACTCACCGGTAGGATTTGCCTAGAGTCTCCTCCCATTACATTACAATGCATTTCGGCATTTCACATTGCATGATGTCTCTCATTCATTATATAAGTCCTCCTACATATCTAAAGAGAATTTATAACCATTATGCTATAGAGTTTTATATTTTATTTTTGTCCTACCTTATTTAAAATTTCTCCCCCTCCCCCAACAGTTTCTTGATATAAGATTCAAATAAGCTTTTTGGCTAGATAACTGAAATTAAATAAATATTTTAATATGTTTATATTTCTCATTATTATAAAATTAATTTATATGACCTATAAACTAATATAGGCAACTAATTGCATATAATATATGTTATAATAAAGTATTTCGCTTAACTATATTGATTTTCAAAATAAATGTGAATTATTGAGTCTTGTATTAACCATGGGGAGAGTGTTCTCTTATTTCTTGATTTATGTTTCATAAACTTTCATGGAACCAAAAGTATCCTCCTCATATAGTAATGATCATTCCTATATGGTCAATTGATTCATTTAGGAATCATTCATTCTTAAACTACTCATGAGTAGTTTGAGTCAAAGTCTGATTGGCAAGCAAAGCAGTGATGTTTTTATTTATGCGACATAATCTAAACATCTTCATTGTAAGACATTGCTTGATGGTCAATTTCTTTTCTCTTTGGGGAATGATTCTTGGGGACAGATTTAGAAGTGTTGTGTAATTCGGTCTCCTTAATTCCGGCTGATTCATCCACCACTATTGGAGAAACAGTAGACGAACGCGTTACACTGGGAGGAAATGGTAGTGATAATAAATATTCAAATGCTTGAATCAGATCTAGATCTACTGAGTATTGGATAACAACAATGCTGCTATTGGGAAGACTTTGATTGTATTCTTTTACCCGCAAAAGTAGTATCATATCCATGCCAATAACCTTGCTCAATTCCAGGGGAAATGAGCCTACCATATTATCCTTTTTGCAACATAATTATTAGAAATAATTCAACAATTGATATATGAAACAAATAAATGGTAATATGGAATTAATGGAAATTTGTAGAATTTCAGTCTTATTTTTTTTTTATTTTTTGTTCCAAGTGTAAAGTTGTTGTTTCATATAGCTGTGATGCAACTTTATTAAAAAAGACAACAGATCAGCTTTCATTTGTGGAATCAGAGACTTTGCAGTGCACCTTAAACCTGAAAAAGATTATTTTGAAAATCAAATCTTATAGGTTTGATAACTGTATAGAGATGACATTATTGACAATAGTAAAAGTAAGAGTCATACTTAGGCTCATGAGTGATAATTTCTCCCAGGCATTTTTTACACCTAAGTTTATCATCTTCTATTATGTAAAGCTTTGAATTACATGTGCATCTTTCATATTTCCAGTCTTCTGAAGTTTGCAACATTTGTATTGTAACTTTGGCTTCCACATCTTGAGGCTGAAATAGAACAGTAAAGCATTATAATTAATTTAAATTCACATGCTTACCATGGAGTTGATTTCAACAATAGTGTATCTTCTTGGGAAAGAAAGCATATCTTCAGGATATAGATTTGTGGGTTCTGATTTGCCTATGTTAGAGAACATTTCATATGCAGTGGGATTAGTTGATAAACTGCAATGTAAGATAATTAGTAGATGAATTAAAATTTCAATACAAAAGCATAAAATTACAATGATTGATGAAAAGTGGGTTATTGTAATCAGAATTGCAATGTATAATACCTATCCTTCATATCATTTGCTTCATGTATGTTAGGATTGTATGTTAGGATTGAACTCAACTATGGTCACATTGGATGCACTTGAGACATGGGTAAATCCCATAGTGGAAGAAGTCTAAAACATGAGGGTGAAATAGGATAATATTTTAATAAACATAACTTTTGATGTTTTATTATCTGAAGTGTTTTTTAACTTAGCAACTTGACCAAAACAATTACTGGTGGTTCCATGACGTTGTTTTTCTTGTTGAGTGTCTCTAGTGCAGTATTTCCATATAATATCACATCAACGGTATTTCCGGCGGTCAAAATACCAATAAATAAATAAATAAAATCAACTATAAATAGTTATAGTCATTTTATAAAATGTTGAAGTGAAAAGTGTTTAACATAATAACTTCATATCGGCCATAGTGAAAGTATGTCTATTAGCTGCGCTGCTTCACAATCATTTGATTGAGTATTCAATTGCCCAAATGTCTTTAAAAACCCTATCACATTTGTTAACAGAGGAGAATAGAATTTAGATCGAAATATAAATAAATTTTTCATTCCAAATTAATACCTTATAAGGACTAAAATGAAATTAACAAACCTATGAATTGCTATAGTGATATTTGTTTTCCTAAACAATGTTGTTGGATGAAATTTTAGTTTATATGGGTGAGTTGCAGCACGAAACTTCATTCGAAAGTACTTTGAAATTTTCAATACAGAAAATTTCGCCTTCCAGAGGGGACCTATTATAACGCTCCATTAATGTTTTAATAGTTGTGTATGTCTCTATTCTATTACCCTTTTTAATCAAAATAGTATCTGATTAGAAATTTTAAGTGAGAGAATTAAAAGTTCATGGTGATATAATCATGATTTTTGAATATAAAATACCTCATCATCCATTAACATAAGGGATAGTTTCCATGGTGGGAATGGAGGTGCTTTACGATGAACTTGGCATTGTCTGATTACTTTGACAGCCCATGTTTCCAGACTACTATTCAAGTCTTTGAGGCCCTTTTTTTTCCATCTGTGGTATAAAAACATGAAATAAAGTTATATTATCTATTACCTAATAAGAGTAAATATTACCTAAATAAAATTTGAAATATTACCTAATCAGAGTAATTGAAATTGAAAATCAGCAATTGAAAATGGGAAATCGAAATCAGAGTATTACCTAAGCAAAGTAAACATTACCTAATCGAGATTTGAATTTGAAATATTACCTAATCAAAGTAATTGAAAATCAGCAATTGGGTTGTGAAATCGAATTTGGCAGTTGTGAGATGCGTGAATGGAGACAAAGATATTTTAATGGGGAGGGGGAATGATGGGTGGCCTGCTCATATAGTATATGCATATGCATTTATTTCAATTAAAATTTAAGTTATAAAATGTAGATGCCATTTCAATTGCCACTGCTACATATGAAATTTTGTCTATAATTGGATTAAAAACGCAATAGAGGGCTTATGGGTTGAAAGAGATGGCGATGAATATTGAATAATTTGAAAAGCCAAGCAACCACATATGGTAAACCGCCCATTAATTATTAATAATTAATAATGATGAATGATTAATGGAGCCATTAAACCACACATGATAAGGAATAGGTGTGAACACAATGGGAGTTACCATTACGGAAAACAACTAATTATATTAGATAGATATGTCATGATTTAATAGTCTATTTCACAACCTTAACCTCTAAAAAAAAGACAATTAGGTCTTATATTTAGCACGGGAGGTAGTATTTTCTTGTAAAATTTAAATAAATATTTTCCTAAAAACACAAACCAAATGATATTTACCGGAATACTTTTATTCTTTTAAATTATGTTGGTTTCAGTGACACAATATTCACTCTTTAAATGCTATTTTTAAGAATATAAAGTATCGTTTGTCATTAAAATGTTAAAAGTTACAAAGATTTGATGTTTTCTTATTAAAAAAATTACAATTATATTACCTTATTAGGTCGTTCATGAATCTTATTATAGAATGATCATGAATCTTACTCCCTCCGGTTCTATTTATAAGTTACCAATCGCCCAAATTGTACATATCAAGAAATGAAGATTAATAGAAGTTGCATCATTAAATTTATCTTATCTTTTTTGTCTTTTCCATTTTTTCTCATTCCACTTTTATCATTATGGCCACTACATTCTATCTCTCTTCATCAATCATCTACTTTTATGAATATACATGTGTACTTTTCATCTTTTCTTTCTTCTTATCTTTCAATGTTCATTTTCCAATAATAAGAGTATATTGGGAAAATTTTAATAAATACTCCCACCGGTCCCTAATGTAAGAGCCCAAAATTTGAATGGTTTTGGTCCCTAATGTAAGAGCTCACCCAACATTCTCTCCTCATTTAATGCATTTTTTCCTACTTTACCCTTAACTCTCTTTCATAGGAGTATTTATTAATGCTTATGTATTTCTCTCTCTTAAAAGTACCATAATAAATATGAGCAATTTTGGAAAAGAAGCATTAACTCCAGACATCCAACTAACATTCACATGTTTTCTTAAGAAGCGTTTTTTTGGCGGCTAACTCTTACATTAGGGACCGGAGGAAGTAAGTTAGTTAATGGTAGTTGGTGGCTTATATTAAAGACCAAAATTTACAGGCGATTGGTGACTTATAATAAAGACGGGAGGGGAGTACTATAGAATGAGTGTGTTTCATTAATAGTACTATAGAATGGGAAATTTTTTTTATAAAAAAAATAATTAATTACTAGTATACAATAGTAGCAACACGTGGATTCGACTTGTGAATTATTGTTTTTAACATACAGAACTATATTAAGGGAATTATTAATGGCTAGTGACAAATAATAGTAGTAGCCTAGTAGGTTGAAACAAATTGTGAGAACGTCTTTTGAAAGTTCAATGCATAATAATTGAAGGAATGACGCAAATCATAAGGGAATTTTCTTGTGTTGCGTGGTCCAATATTTTTTGGACAAACAACGTGAAAGCGCAACTAGTTTGACTGATATATGTCACCGACAAATATAATATAATTAATAGGTTTTTAATTGATATGGTAGAAAATATACTGCTTCTAGTCCTAATTATAGAATACATTTAAGGAGTTAGTCTTATTTTAAGCATCTCATCTAGTTCTAATTTTTTTGGGAAAAAAAATTCTAGTTCTAGTTTTTGTCACCTCTTTTTCGGTGTTATACCAACAATAATCAAATAAGAGACGTACAAGTTTGTGTATATAAATAACATCCTTAATTTATTTAAGTTACATACATACACATAGACTAAATATGAAATTGTAAATTTAAACTATTAGTGAAGGACACATGGGGAATTTGAGTCGTTTAGAAAAATAATTCCGCCTATATTTCAACCATATGTTATATTCTTATCTTATTTGGTTTTCTAAAATTCATTCTACCACAATCAGTCAATATAAAAGTGCAAATTGTATCGTTAACATATTTTGGTCATACTTAATCTAATTATCCACAAAGTATGACATATAGACAGTAAACTAGATGTTTCAATTTTCTCAAAATTTTTTAATTAATAAAATGAAATTGTTATTGATATTCATAAATTTTATACTATTTTTTACTTATGTGAAGACAGTTGAAATGGCACAATCGTAGTATACTAGAGGGGGAAAATTCTAATATTAATTAATAGGGGGAAAATGATAGGTATGATTGAATATTGTGTTAATTTTTTGTTATGATTGAATTCTATGTGGACATTCATGTAGTTATTTATTTGATAATTGTGAATATAAATGTTTTATTTGAGTGGGAACTTCTAGAATGTGAATCCACAATCCCTAAAAATAAAGGAATATGGTCAATTAAGATTATGTTTAAAATGGTGGTATACTAGTGTGATGAGATCCAACCGAGTTGTCTATTAAACACAAAATAATAAAATAGTCATCTAATTAGCATTCCTCTTTCTTGAACAAATATGACTAGTGTATATATGATAAAATGCATAATTGTCTTTGTGATTGAGTTAAGATAAACAAGTCATCTTCTCTGAGAGCTCATGAGGCAAGCTCAATATTGATGACTAAACATTTGAATTTCATAAAATATTTTACATCCTTATGGGATGAAGCATTGTGTATAAACTACCAACTGACCTTCCACATTTAGATGTTGAAATTCTTGAAGGTATCAAGCAGCTTGTACTAGTTGAATGAAGAAAGAACATTGTGGCTCGAAAAATCTTTTTTTGTGCCAAAACTATTGACAAAAGTGTCAATTTGAGTAGTGTTATGGATCTTATAGGCTATATACCTTTGGAAATAAATTGAAGGCAATGTATTAAGAGCTGATTGAATTCAATCAGTTATGTTTGGATATTCAAGTAGTAAAAGAGAGATTTTTTCCAACGCGTATATGTTGTGTATATATAGGGGTTTTCAAGTATGTCCATATCCGTTAGGCTCGCCCGCATTTTCTCGTTTATGCCCACCCATTTAGGGCTCGTCATATTTTTACACGGATATGGGCATATCCATACCTGTTAAGCTTACACGAGTAAGAACATGGACATGCCCATACCCATTTAAATGCCCGTATATTAATTTTTACACTTTTTTAATATATTAATCTTATCTTACCTCACTCTCTCCTAGGCCCTAGCCCATAATTTTATTTTGTTGGTATTATTGAGTTAGAACATTATGAAATTCAAAGTTCATTAAAAGTTGGATGCTTGCTCTATTCTTTATGGGGATTTTTGTTCGTTTTATATTATTTTGTTTTGGAGTTTATCTTATATGGACCGCCCATTTAATTTTGTTGTCTGCCCGTTTATTTGACGTACGTTCATCGATCCCCCTGCTGTTTGCGGCCTGTCACGAGTATGGGCATGCCCGAACCTGCTTATGTTACACAGGTATGGGTACGAGCATACCCATGGGCGGCCCGTACCGGCCCGTTGAACACCCCTAGTATGTATGACATACTGACTTGAGAAATAGAATAATCAAACGGGCCAGTAGAAGACCACAAGCCTACCAAGTACCAACCACCATATTAATTTGAGGGTTATAATTTTGGATGTTAAAAAAATATGCTCTAATTTGGTAGTTGTTTGAGCTAGTAAGTGGAATACAACCCCGTAAGGATGAGAACACATGTTCGAATCCCGGGAAATGTTGGAGAGGGGACAACCATGCATAAGTGAGCAACACTCCTTTAGATTAATTTATTGCCAATAGGCGCTGGACTATATTTAACAAAAAAAATATAAAAAAATCTGCTTTCATGGCAAGAGAATCTCACGGTTTTGTTTTTTTGGACGAAAGAGAATCTCACGATTTAAGTATTGCTTATAACCTAACGTTTTGATTGATGTCCATCAAATATATACTTACAAACTTTGTAGCAATTGTGTGATTAATCCATGTGTCAAAATTTAATTTGCTTACTCCCTTCATTACCATCAAAATTATTCCTTCACTAAGTGGTGGTTGCATAACATTTATCGTAGTTAAATGAATAAGAGTACATTAAGGTTTCAACTAAATCGTCAATTAAATCATTCATTGTAACCCATAAGACACATGATTCATCTTCTATGTTTTAACAAGTTTCTGGTAAAAAAACAAGTTTCTATTTTTAAATATAAACAATTCATAAATGAATAGCATGAATTTTGTGTTTGATAATATATAAATTAATTTTTCTTTCTATTATATATCCGTGCATTACCGGGTTATATTCTAGTTTAAATACATATTTCATCGCACATTTTTCAAAAGCCAGCACCAACGCAACACTTTGAAGCAGAAGTACAAACTTGTTCCGGAGAAAAGAGAATCAAAAAACAAACTCCCATCTCATAATTAAGTGTGAGGCTTACTGGTTTACTTTTTTTAACTTTATGCAAATGTACCTTATTCATTTTGTAAATGTGGAACTTCAAGGCATTAATGTCATTTTAGGTTGGATCAAGTAGCATCATGTACTCCTAGTATTATTTTTAGTAAAACTCAATCCTACACTAATTGTTTTGCCAAAAAGTATTTTGTCTATAGCACCCAAAATTCTAAAGTAACTCTTTAACCAATTTTGCACTTGAAGTGTCAACATCGAGCACCCTGAAATTTGTAACTATGTGTTGTTGTAACAATACTTTTAGAGTGCTAAATGTACCAAAAATTTAGAATAAAGAGTTTTTATTGAAAAAAATGCTCCAAGGTGCATTGTGCTCCAAAAAGTTAGAACAAGCCCTACATGAAAAATTCTTTTAGGTGCTGGATTTTTTCTTAACCCTTCTATGTTTTGATCCTTATTTAATGTGAGACATATACAATATCCACATGTTGTGCTAAAAAAAAAAATCCTCATATGGCAAAGCAAGTATGATTTCAATCTCACGAAGTGAAAAATATGATCACTGAACAACACTATATCAACTCCAAATAAATCAAATTGAATTCAGATTCTGGGAAGAAATATGAGAGACCTTATCTACGGCCTGCTAGTTCCTATACCAAAAATATATACTGCTAAGCTATTTTTCTTTGTAAGTGAATGGCTAATCTGAGTTCTATCATTCACATTTGTGTAACAAACTGATTTACCTTGCTGAAATCTCTCTGAGAAAACTCAACCAACAATTTGACAACAGAATCTGGCTTTTCTACATGAGGAAGGTGGCCACAATTTGGTATTTGGCGTATAATGGCATCAGGTAATTCACAGTGCAGTCTCTACAAAAAAAGTTCATGATAAACTTCATTTCTAACGAAATAAACAGAAAGGAGAATTTAAATTTTCATGCATCAGAAACATGACATCCATTCCCTAAACAATTTTATATTTAGTTATGTCAAAGACTAAACGTAAAGGGTACAATATTGAGACTAACCACGGCAAGCTTATTGCTGATGATACGGTCATTCTCACCCCAAATGATTAGTGTTTTTTGCTTCACCTGTTAAACAGAAATTGCAATATCATTCAGAGAAATAAGTATTTCCATTTTCATATAAATTTGAATATGCTTATGACATTTGCCATCTTCATATTGATTAGCTTTTGGTGGAATCAATCCCTTCATCCTTAATTTAAAATAAATATAATCATAATTTCGTTTTTAGCAAAGTTTTGCTTTTGGCATGGTGTGCAAAGTTGTTAGCTGAAAACTTTTCACCAAGAATGAAAGTAAATACAGCTAAAAGCTATCATGAAACAAAGTTTCCTCTTGCCCACTTAAAAATATTAGCAGTTATGGAAGTTAAGAATCAATAACTTTTCCACTAACATACTGCTAACAAATGTAATTTGATTATACTTATTTGTAGATATTTCTGTACAATATAAATAACAAGAAGAGGAAATGATAAATTTTTTCTGAGTTTCAATTCAAAAGTGTGAAGTGGGCATCTGAATGATAAAAGAATTGTATGGTGTACAGCGAAATTGAACACAGAAGGATGCTGATTGATAAATGTAATACCGTACAGCAAAGACACTGTTGATACACATGGAAGGAATTTTCACTGATGACTATGAATATGTTGGGCATCACGTTGACAAGGAAAAAATAATGTAAGCAAGCAAAAAGCTCATTGAAGTCTCAATGATTTTTTAATTAGCTTTTGAGCAAATCAACTTGCTTGGCCAAAAACTACATTACAATGGAAGCACTTTTTATTTCTGCTTTTGACTTTTCTCACTAGTTGACTTTTGCCTCAACCTCAAATGGCGAAATTCAGTCAGAATGAAGGTCACTTTCGCAAATGTCAAATCCAAACAAGCCCTAAATGTTAACATATGTAATATAACAATGCTCATGTTCTCACGAATTATGAAAAGGCATATACTTCCATAGGCAATGCTGAGTAATCAAATTTTAACCCATTCTCTTTAACAAAGGTCAATATATATATACTCCCCCATTTCCTAAATATAAGATCATTTTCCTTAATTTGATCAGATTAAAGATGTTAGTTAAGTTAGTTATTAATACATGATATTATCAATTTATCCTAAACATAAACGGATAAACCTTTGTCCCTACTCTACCTCCCTTGTTATTGTAAATAAGCATTACAAGGGTTAATTTGGGAAAATGTTGAGAAAAATTAGAAAGTGATCTTATTTTTAGGAACAAATGATGTGAAAGTGATCTTAAATTTAGGAACTGAGGGAGTATTAAAGAAAAAACAAAAACTTGTTAATTTGTCACACTAAAGGTACCTTTCCTATCTGGGAAGCAACGTTATAACCACCACTAGTCATGAAGTCCACAGTAGCATCCTCCCACCAAGGAAATAAACAATGCAAGCGGCCTACCTATAAAATATTTTATAACTGATAAACTTCATTTTTGCATCATTTGAAGTGCCAAAGTATATGATAGCTGATCAGTATGAAGGTACAACAGACATTCTACGGGTAGGTTACTGAACATGAACTGCTCAGATGTGTGTGTGTGTGCGAATGTTGTGTTGATGTGACAAAAAGGCCAGTAAGAAAGTTAAATTATACAAAGATCCTAATACAGCATTAACTGACATGAATGATAAATAAAAATTTTTCAACTCACATTAGTAAAATCAAGGCTACGATCAAATGATATGTCAGAAAATGTCAAATAATTTGCATATAAGCGCAGCGGAATGCTCTTCAACAAAGATGCCTGAATCAAAAGAATGCCAGTAGTCAGTATAACAACACATTTTAAGATTCTTATCAATTCTGGCATTAATGAAATAAGAAGGAAAAAGGAATACAGCAATGTGAAAATAACATTAAAAAGATAAGATAGTTCAACAAATGAATAAAGAAAAACAAATAAAAAAGTTCAGGCAATAAAGTTTCTGAAATAAAGTTCCAGATAAATTATTGTTTCAAAGAAATGAAGGCTGCAGTGTTAAGTATTGAATAGATAATTACTCCAGCATAAGCTACAGCTCTAGGTAATGTTGATAGGTTCCCTGTTCCCTCAGCATATACACTAGCATCAATCAAAACAAGCTTTTCCACCTGAAAAGGTTAACAACAACTAAACTCTCAGTGCATGTCATTGTCACTGAATGAAGACCCTTTTTGAAATATGCAAGTTTTCCTAAAGGAGTATGTTTTGAAGTTAAATTATTGGGTGACACATACAGTTTCTGGATAGTTGACTGCAAAGTCTATAGCAACAGCAGAGCCAAGGCTTGGTCCAACTAATATCATGGGCCTTCCAATGTATGATTTCCAAAACTATGGACAGATCAACGTTAACACAATGAGTAACACATGGAAGGAAATAAAAAGAGAAGAGCAAAATTAATCGAAAATCAGCGAAAAACCATTTTGAAAAGCATCAATATGACTTTCCCGCAAGCATACTCAACTCTAGTAGAAATTGATACACCAAACACAATGAACAATGATAGTGCTAAAATCAAGGCTTGTGATGGTTACTATCTTCAAGTCAGTACTACCACTATGCATACCATACTCTATTCTGAAACTTTGAAAATTTTCCAATTTACTATGTATGATACATTTACTAGTTCAACCTAGCAACCATTTCCACCGAAAAGAAAAGAAATGTTGATGGACAAGCCCAAACCTATAATGCTACTGATTATCATTTGACCTGACAAATTTTGTTTTGTTTTTTCGCAAAATTTCATTCCACATGATTTAATAACAATGGGGAGCAATTTTAAAAAGTAATAACTTCAAAGTTGTATAATAACATATTTACAGTGTTTACACTAGCAATTAAGATGTAATGTTCTTTTGGAATGCACAAGAGTTAATGAATGAATTAAGCAACATTTTGGTACCTGATAGAAGTGATTGCGCTTTGATACCACATCACATGGTGGAAGTTTTTCTGATAGAGAAAGAAGAAAAATATGAATAAAAACATAACAAAATCTTGCAAGGATAGATGGACGAAAAGGACAGCGAAGCAACAAGGCAAACCTAAATCAGAGAAACCCCAACCAAGAATGTCAACAGCCCAAGCCTCAAAACCAGCTTCCTCAAGCAATGGATAAGCATATCTCCATTCCAAACAAGAGCTGAATAATAAGAAAGTGTGAAATCCCAATGCAATTTAAGCACAAAGTATATAAATCAGTTATGTCTTAAGGACCTGTCAAAACCATGGAGAAGAACTACTGGGTTTTCCTTGTTCTGCTTCAAAGGCTTTACACAACTACTCATTATGAGATCTTCTGATGACTTTACCTGCTTTGACCAAATGGACTAGATCAGCAGTTTACATGAAGAAAATGATGATTGTCATAACACACTGGGGAATAGAGAGAATCAGAAATTACATAACATTTATTAGAAATATAGAAAATTTCCAAGAGAAACCACTTTGGCAAAATATTTACCAAAAGCAATCTGGCAGGTAAATTATATTTCAGCTGATTAATATGAAAGTAGCTAGGATAATCTACACACAATCTTACTCCTAAAATCTCAAATGAAAATAATTAGGTACATCCTAGAGAGCCTAGCAATTAAAGGGCCAATCAAGTTCTAGTTCACACTTTGTGAGGGTGCTGGGAAAGGGAATATACTAGACGGTCTTGCTTCTGCTTTATGCAGAGAGACTGATTCGAACCCACAACCTAGACACCAGTGAGCTTACTGTTGAGTCAAGCTGGTCCTTCTAGAGAGCCTAGCAACTAAAACAAATAAATATTTCCAAGGATAAGAATGTTCCTCTTAGAAGTAACCATGGCCTCACACTCAAAGTTGAACCAAGTTCTGCTTGAAAGAAATATACCCGTAAAACTTTTATGGGAACCATGACACCAGCTTTCAATGGCATGTCCTTTGTTATTTCTGGACCCAAAGCAATGATAGACCAGTCTAATGATTTTTTGTTTTGAACATGTAATCTAATGATTGAAAGAAGTGACAATGATAGATACCAAAAACAGGATTCATAAAATAGCATGCAACAACTCAAAAGTATAAAACTTATCCATAAACTCTGACACAAGACATGCAAAGGCAGAAGTTACAGGGACAGGTAGTCTGTGAATCCTCTTAGCGAGGTTTCTAGCAAACGGGTCTTTGATTTTGTTGACTTGTTTAGGGAGAAAGGAAGGGAAGGCATCAGCCACAACCCGGAATGGCCTTAGCATTGTTCCACAGCTAGGCCTAGTAGGCACTGCTGATGGCCATGAAGTTATAGAAGTGATGAGAGAGAACACTTGCATGTTTGTTTTTGTGACTGTAATGAACCCAAAACTGAGCTTTGAGCATATGGGAAAGACGTTGACCTTTTTAACCGCTCAGTTGGAGAGTCATGAGATGAAATGCGAGCCAAATAATTATGGCACACGCCTTTTGCTTCACTTGTAGTTGTAGATACATCATATCATCAGATTACTACTTAACTAACTTGGGCTGTGTGGTTGAGTGGCAAGGACTCATTCGGGTGTGCTTGGATGGAGGGAAAATAGGAGAGGAAAGAAAATGGGAGAGGAAAATGGGGTGAGGGGGAGTATTTTCCCTTGCTTGGATGAGGAGAAAATGAGAGAGGAAAGAAAAGGGGAGAGGAAAAGTGGGTGGGCCACATGCCCCATTTTCCTCCCAAAGTTTTCCTCCCAAAATGGGGGGATTATAGGAGAGAGAAAAGTTACACATCATTGTCCAATGACCATGCTCCACCTCACCCACCCATTTTCCTTCCTTTCTATTTTCCCTCATCCATCCAAGCATGATGAGGGATAACATTTTCTCTCCCATTTTCTTTCCTCTCCATTTTCTCTCCTCCCATTTTCTTTCCTCTCCCATTTTCCCTCCATCCAAGCAGACCCTCAACCTTAACCAATTGTCTGGGGTTCGATTCCTGGCGTTGGGTATGGAGAAGCATTAAATCTCCCAGGCCAGCTGTCCCACCCTTTGAGGTGCCTACAAATCAGCGGGGGATTAGTCTCTCACTTGTCGAGTGAGGGAATACCTTGATCATGTATAAAAAAAGATTACTACTTAACTGTGGTTTAGCTTAGCACTTAGACAGTCAGACAGAGATTTTCATAGTTAAGTGGATTTTCATAGGTAAGTGGGGTTGGGACAAAATCTACAAAAAATAAAGACTTACTTGTCAAAAATAAATTTTTTGGTGTCGAAATAAAGATATGTTTTTAGATACATTTTTAATAAAAAAATATTTAATGCTATATATTTCTCAAGAAGCATTGTATGAAACAAAATTGAAGTTGAAAATATCTACCACAAAAAAACATAAAAATCAAATATTAATACATCATATCAAATGGTTATCACATATAAAAAAAAATTATTAGATTATGTAATCTATATTAATCAAAAAACATTTTGACATGTGGACTCTTTCCATTGGCTCAATTCAATAAACAAAATAAAAGAGTTAATTTAGCCTACAAACAAAATAAAATGATCAATCTCATCAATAAAAGGGTCAAAATATAATGTTCATTCTCGACAGATTGACCCTTTTATTTAGTTTATAGGTCAAAGTGAGTCACTTTATTGTTTGTTTGTATATCAAATTGAGCAAATGAAAATATTTTATCGGTCAAAATGATATTTAACCCATTTTTTTCCAATGTATTTATTTGTCCCGACATGTTGGGGACAAAATTCCATAATTTAGTAGGGAGGGGTAGAGTTGTCATTTCACTTCCCCGTTACCTTCACCTTCAATTAAATGGTTTCTCTGTCTTCTTCTTCTTCTTCTTCTTCTTCAATAAGCACACATACAGTTTAGAGGCTTCGATTAAGGGGTAAATATATTAAACCTGTTGGATATAAACCAAGTTAAGATTAGTTTACTAGAGAGACGATGTATGTTACCGAATTGGGATTTTTGTGCTTTGATTCTGGATTTTATTGTCTCTTCATTTTACTTTCTCCTGTTTTAATTCCTGAGTTTTACTTTTACTAGTATCAAATAAGGAAATCGATTGTACAAAACAACATTATTTCAATCATTTTAATCCTATTATTGCCCACACAATTTTCTTCTTGCACTGTGTTACATTTTTAGCTACCAAAGTTGCATGTGGCATTATTTTTTTTTTGCTTAGAACCTTCGGTGTCCGGGCCCCCTTCGGGGAACCAACTAATCCGAAGTCACCGCCGAGATTCCCCATTTTGGGGTGACGACTTCCCAAGGATTCGATCCCATGACCTGGTGGGTACGCGATGTCTTACCTTCCCCTTTCTTACCTGCTGGTCTACGCCCCTTGGGCAAAGTTGCATGTGGCATTATAGGTGCTTGCTTGTGTTAGTTAAACTTTTAGTTTTTGGTCTTTTTCTATGTTGACGTCTGTGAAGTGGTTGTTCTTTCATTCATTTTTAAGGTTGCATCCCTGCTAGTATAGTGTAATTTTTGAATTTCTGTGCTAGTATAGTGTAACTTTTGGGTTTTTGTGCTTTGTTTTTGGACACAATCATAGGTGATTGGAGCTAACTTCGATTGCACTGATTAGTAGCCGTATAGTTGCTGAAATAGATGCTCATTGCATATTGATTATGGAATCACAATCAAGTTCCCTATAATAGACTTGATTGTCTTCATTTTAGTTTATGTCGTCTGCTTTACAGATCAAAACTTTGGGAGGAGTTCTTATTTTAGGAATTCCTCAACATAAGAGTAGTTTCTCAGAATGGGTTACACTTTCAATCTGTTGAAGGAAATTAATAGACATAAGTGTTTGAATGAATAAATATGGCTTATATGGTTAAGGATAAGGTATTTTGTCATTGATGTTGTCTGGTTCTTGTTAAAGTTATGCAAGAATATTAAGTGGATTATGGTTGTGGTTTTTGGGCTCCTGTTAATTACCAAGTGGTTGTAAATTAATTAAATAGCCTTATTAGATCCCTAAAGAAAGTAGGTATTATATTTTTTATATCAGAAATGTAGTTTGCAATGGTAGGTCATACATTTAGAAGGTTTTTTCTTAATTTTTAAATGATATCCCGTTACTCTAAATTTTTGGGGTGTTACAAATGATGGTTAGTATATATTTCTTATTTTACAAGTAACTCTTTGAAGTATTTTTCAGTGCCTAACTAAAAGGAGTGCTTCAGTATAAAGAAGGGCTATCTTTTGGATCTCAGTTCTGTCCTACGCATCAGCTACATAACTATCTAGGTAGGTAAGTTCCTATCTTTTTTTCTTTGCTAATAAGCTGATGTTTTATTTTATTGTGCTTTCCCATCCTCTTAATTAATCTATGAGATATTTCTCCTCCAGTTTGCTAGCTCCAGATGAATATTTGAGATCACGAAGTTCTGTATTACTTCAATGATGGGAACTGGGTCCTACTTGGTGCTTTCCAGTTGTTGCTTCTCAAGTCTCTCGATAATCAATGATAGAGACAAGTTTTATCACAATCTGATTGGTGCAAATTCATTACTTCAGAAACCCAGATATTGTGATTTCCGTAAACACCAGTTTGATTCAATTATCGTAGCGGCCAGTTTGGAGGATACTGTAAAAGCAGAGGTGCAAGTGGAAAACCTTAGGGGGTTTAGATGGGTTGAGATAGGCCATGACATTACTAAAGAACAAAGACGGGCCATATCTCAACTTCCTTTTAAGATGGAAAAACGTTGTAAGGCCTTGATGAGGCAGATTATATGCTTTTCTCCTAAGAAGGGAACTATATCTGATCTGTTGAGGGCTTGGGTGAGGATCATGAAGCCTATTAGAGCTGATTGGCTTTCTGTTCTTAAAGAGTTGAAAACGATGGATCATCCATTTTACCTTCAGGTTTTGTTTCCATCTTATTTCATCTCAAGAGTATTTTTCATTTGTTCTATGTCTGCTCAGCTTTCAGTTATCTATACTCCCTCCAGTCCTGAATATATGACATATTTACCTAATTCATTCAGATTAAAGATGTTGGTTAAGTTATAGCACCCTAATTATCTACTTTTATTCCCATCCTCCTTCTCTTGGTTGTTAATTATTGAAGAGCATTAATGGGGATAAGTTTAGGAAAAATTGAGAACAATTAAAAATAGGTCTTATATTTAGGATCAAACTCATCTCCCCAAGTAGGTCCTATATTTAGAAACAAATGGAGTAATATTTCGATGGATTTACTTAGATATAACAGGGAGCATGACGTTCATGACAGGAATTTAGTCTTTCCTTCTCAAGAGAGTTGAGTTCCCTGGGCTTATGCTATATGGAAATTTCTGGACAAGGAATAGAAAAGATATGGTTGATTCCCATTGATTTGATTTTAAGCTATGGTAATTATTTTTTCATCAAAGCAAGATGTAATTTGTGCCATATGCAGGCTGCAGGCACTAGCTGCTTGCTAAGATTTTATATTCTTACACACTTTTTTTATTTATCTTTTAATTAAATACAGAATTTCATTGTTATTTTCAAGTAGGGCTCATGTTGGTAAATTTTTTTTTTCTGCTTTGGGATTCTCAATATTTTGACTGACTTCTACTATATTTCTGCTTGGTTGTTGCTATTTAAGTTGTGGACTGGGGAAAAATTTTCATGTGTTGTAGACACTTGAGTAAAATTTTATTTATGCATTCCTTGTTGCCTGAACTGGAACTGTTGCATAGGTGGCGGAACATGCTCTTCTTGAAGATTCATTTGAGGCAAATGACCGTGATTATACAAAGATAATCCATTATTATGGAAAACAAAGTCGTATTCAAGATGCTGAAAATCTTCTTTTAGTCATGAAGCAAAGAGGCTTCATCTGTGATCAAGTGACTCTGACTACCATGGTTCACATGTACAGTAAGGCTGATAATCTTGAGAAGGCCAGTGAATATTTTGAAGAGATCAGATTGCTTGGGGAACCTTTGGATCAAAGATCGTATGGTTCAATGATAATGGCTTTTATCAGAGCTGGCATGCCTCAACATGGTGAAACTTTACTCAAAGAAATGGACGCACAGGAGATACATGCAGGCAGTGAGGTCTACAAAGCATTACTAAGAGCCTACTCTATGGCCGGTGATACTGAAGGAGCTGAAAGGATTTTCAATGCAGTTCAGTTGGCTGGTATCTGCCCCGATGATAAGATGTGTGGGCTTGTTATCAATGTTTATGGAACAGCTGGGCAAAGTCGAAAAGCTCGAATCGCATTTGATAATATGAGAAGGGCAGGTATTGAAGTTTCAGATAAGTGTATAGCATTAGTGTTGGCTGCATTTGGAAAGGAAAACAAGCTAAATGAAGCGTTAGAGTTTTTGATAAATTTAGAGAGAGATGGCATTGTAGTTCAGAAAGAAGCTTCAGAGATATTAGCTCGGTGGTTCCGAAAACTTGGGGTAGTGGAAGAGGTGGAGCTTGTTTTGAGAGATTTTGCTGGCAGAGAAGCGAGTGTGAATCATGCCTCAATGAAGGACACTTGTTTCTGATAAGTTTTGGGCTTCTTTTTCCTTCACTTGGATAGTTCTTCACGGATCGCTAATTCCATTTTGAGCTAGGGAAGATTGTATTCATCTATTTACTCCTGTCAAGGCCAATGTTACCAATTATGGCAGGTCCTTGGGTAACATCCTCAGGGAGAAATTTCTCTCCCCTTACCATTATTATAACAAAAATATGCAACCTGGCCCTCTCCTTATTTCATTGTACATCAAGCCAAAAATTGAAAGTTGCCCCCTCTTAGTTTTAGTTTTTTACCTAAGATGTCAACATGTTCATTTTTGTAATTTTAGATTGAGATTATGTGATCAAAATTATGTAGGAAATGATTATGTCTGATGGGAAAATGACAAATAAAGAACTCCAAATGTCCAAATGGACAAGTAAGGTACTCGAATTTCTAAAAGGGTAATCGAGGGAAATTAACAATAGCATCATATCCATTAACAATACCCATATTAAACAACTGCATCTACCCATTAAAATCAATAACACCCCCATTCCCCCTTCACAACTAGAACGTTGTTAATTTCCTTTGGTTGTCCTTTTGAAATTTTGAGTTCCTTACTCATTCTTTTAGATATTTAGAGTTCTTTATTTGTCATTTTCCCAATTATTAATAATAATTATATTGTGAAACTCATGTTTTTTTTTTTGGACAAAGGAATAGGTATATTCATTCAAAACAAGGTTCAAGGAGTTTAGCCTACTCCTGATTTACAACCAGATTTCTCAGCTTGCAAAATATCAAAAAGAGGAGATGGTGGACAAACGTCCCAACCAAAAGGTTTCATCCCCTTTCTACCTGCTTTGGCTAGCCAATCCGCTACCAAATTACACTTTCTAGGAATATAAGCTAGGCTAAAGTTTGAGTTATGACTGAACAAGTTTTGCAAATCAGCTACAAAAACATCTGCTGTCATATCAGAGTATTTCTTTCTTTTATTTACAGCCTCAACCAAGCCCAAGTTGTCTGATTCCACCTTGACCTCGCCTAAGTCACGATCCTTGTGCCTCATCATTGCTGAGAAGAGTGCCTCAGCTTCTGCTACAACAGCTGATTTGGAGGTGCCCTGGCCACAAGAAAGATCCACCACTCCACCTGAGGGATCACGTAGCACATATCCCCATCCACTTTGACCTGTTGACATATCAAAAGAGCCATCAATGTTAAGTTTCATATGGTTAGAGGGAGGGGGCTGCCACCCCACCTCCTCTTCCCTACAAGCAGTGTCTCCATCATCAACAACAAGCCATCCACGGGCTCTCCAAAAACTCTCAAGATTAGAAGAGGCAGTAGCCAGCACCCAATCGCAATCTGGTGCTTTGTTCTCAAAGACTTCTAAGCATCTAGATTTCCAGATATACCAGCACAAGTATGCAACTAAAGCTTGGGAGTAGTCATCATGTTTCAGAGCATTCAGGATATTCAATAACCATAACTCAAAGCTATTAACATTAAGCTCATGCACCAACAAATGTAAAGGAGTTGCAAACCATGATTTTTTGACCCAATCACATAATAACAAGCAATGTTCTACAGTTTCAGGCCAATTATCACAGTGTGTACACAGAGGATTCACGCCACATTTTCTTTTATATAGAGCTTCTCTTGTGGGGATAGCTCCAACACATGCTTTCCATAGAAAATGTTTAACTTTAGATTGCACCTTCATATTCCATAGCAACTTCCATAATTCATTGCTCACAGTACAAGATGTACTTGGTTCATCAGCATTCTTTCTAATTTTATGTTCTTGTAGCCAACGGTAGCCTAGCTTAACTGAGTATTGACCATTAGAGCTCACAGTCCACATTAGCTTATCAGGCACAGATGTGGTTGGCAGCCTAATATCTTTAATTTTCTCTTTCAAATCAGCAGGAATAGGAAGCCAGTCTATATCCCAAGTCCCTTGGTCAATCAAATCTGCCACTAGTAGTTTGTCCATGTCCCTTTGGACTGAGTCATGTGGCAGGCAGAAACTATCCAGTGTTGGGATCCAGGGGTCACCCCACACCTTAATTTTCTCTCCTCCCCCTACCCTCCACAAAGTTTCTCCCAAAAAGAGTTGCCTACCTTCAATTAAACTAGACCATGCCCATGAAGCCCTTGGCCCTTTTTGTGCGTTTAAGAATGAGGAATTAGGAAAATATATTCCCTTAATTATCCTTGCCCATAGCTGATTAGGTTCAGTCATTAATCTCCAGCATTGTTTTCCTATTAAGGCAAGATTATAATTGTGGAAGTCCTTAAAACCCAATCCTCCCTCACTCTTCCTCTCAGTCATTTTGTCCCATGCCTTCCAATGAATCTTTTTCTTCCCTTCCTTTTCCCCCCACCAACAGTTTGCAATGATATTATCAAGCTCTTGACAAGTTTTCTTAGGATATAGAAAACAAGCCATAGAATATGTGGGAATGGCATTTGCTACTGCTTTAATCAAAGTTTCTTTCCCTCCTTGAGATAGGAAATTTTTATTCCAGCCTGTAACTTATCTTTCTTATCTTATCCCTCACAAAAGCTAACGCCTCTACCTTGGACCGCTCCCACAAGATAGGCAAACCTAAGTAATTTCCTGGGGAAGGATTAATGGAGAAACTGAGGGTTTGACCTACCATGTCAGTCACAGTGTCGGGGGAATTTTTTGACATGAAAATGCATGATTTCTCCACATTAACACGCTGCCCAGAAGCTGCACAGTATGACTCTAATATACTTTTAAAGGTTATGCAATTCTTCCTATCAGCCCGAAGAAAAAATATAGAGTCATCAGCAAAAAGGCAATAGGACAAGACTGGGCAACCATTTGCCAATTTAATGCCTGTTAGATCCCCTCTCCCAACATGAGAAGAAATCATCTTAGATAGCACATCTGCAACTAGAATAAATAGGTAGGGGGATAGGGGGTCTCCTTGCCTTAAACCACACTTAGGACTAATTTCCTCAATCTTTTTTCCTTCAATTCTAAGGTGGAATTTAACAGAAGTCACACAATCCATGATTCTCTTGACCCATATAGGATGGAAATTCATTTTCAGCATGACTGCTTCCAAAAAATTCCACTCTACCCTATCATATGCTTTATTCATATCTAGTTTAATGGCCATCTCAAATTTCTTCCCTGTTTTCCTCTTCAAATAATGAAAAGCCTCATGAACAACAAAAACATTGTCTTGGATAAGCCTACCAGGGACAAAGGCTCTTTGTTGCTCTGCAACTATCTCCCCCATGAGACCTCTCATTCTATTACTAAGAACTTTAGAGAACACTTTATAGGTAAAGTTACACAAGCTTATGGGCCTAAAGTGTCCTACAATTTCAGGGGAATCCACTTTAGGAATCAAAATTAAGTCAGTGTCATTGAACATCCCTATTCCTGTTTCACCATTAAAGCATGCTCTCACTAATTGGCATATTTGGCTACCCACTGTTTCCCAAGATTGATGGTAAAACACACCAGGGAAACCATCAGGACCAGGGGCTTTTGTTCCCCCCAATTCAAAGGCAGCAGTCTTAATTTCCAGATCAGATATAGGCAATAGTAAGGTCACATTTGCCTCTTCAGAGATAATAGGCTCCACATATGACAAGACAGACGCAAATGACATATTAGAACTACCAGCAAACAGATTATTATAAAAAGCTGAGAAACATGTAGATATTTCTTGCAAGTCATCAGTCCACTCCTCATTATCCTTTTTTAGGCTCACAATCTTATTTCTTCTTCTATGTTGCTCAGTGATTTTGTGAAAGAATTTTGAGTTCTCATCACCCCACTTAAGCCAATTTATACGAGCTCTCTGGAACCAATATCTTTCTTCCCGTTCCCATACTTCCTCTATTTGCCCTCTAATTTCCTTTGCTTGTTTTGCTGTTTCATGATTCCATTCCTTCTCAAGGCACTCTTTAAAGTCAACCAGCAACTTATCTATCACTCTCCTATTATTGGGGAACTCTTTCTTACTCCACTCAGTTAGCACTCTCCTCACCTTGTTTAAATTGTTTCTAAAGGCTCTTGTAACTGCCAAAGACCCTCCCCTTTGATTTTCCCAGTTTTGGCTTATAGTTAATTGATAGTCCTTATGTTCAAGCCACATTATCTCAAATCTAAACCTTTTCTCACCTCTAAATCCAGCATATTCAGACATTAAAATCATAGGTGAATGATCAGATTCCAAAGGTTCTAAGTTACTAACCTGTGCAGTTGGGCAGATTTCACGCCATACACCATTGCATATTGCTCTGTCCAATCTTTCTCATGTTTTTTTTGTATGATTGTTGAATGAATGAATCCTTGTGGCATGCTTGTGGAATCGAGCTTGGACTTGCATGATGAAACAAGCATGTTCCAACCAATAAGCCACAAGGTCGATTAGCTTTATATTGGAAAACTATATTGTGCTAATCAAATGATATATTTTATAACAAAACCAAACTGAATTAACCAAAATAATTCGGTTTCGTTTTTAATTGGAAAAACCTGAAATTTGTTTAATTTATTATAGATATTATTTTTTTATTTGGGCAAAGGTGCAAAAATAGCCACCGTAAATTTAAAAATGGGAGGGGGCAAAACTGTACACTGTAAACTAAAATGGGGCAAAACCATACATTGTAAACCAAAATGAGGCAAAAGTAACCTCTCTGTTAGGCCGAGTTAAACAGGCATTTTCCAGACGTGGGCTCATCAGTAAATGACATGTCAATTTCAAAATCTAACGTGAAATCTAAAATGCATCCAGTTGAACCTAAATCACTAAAAACGAACTCTAAACCCCCAAATCATTACGATAAGAAACCAAATAGAACCTCAAATCATGTGAAATTTACCTTACTTCTACATAATCATCTGAAAAAATAAAGTCTCATAAAAAAATTAAAGTCTCATCAACATATTGCACCTTAAATGTATGACACATCATTTACTGATGGTGGGGCCACGTCTGGAAAATGTACGTTTAAATTTACGATGACTAGTTTTGCACATTTGCCCAATTTTGCCTCATTTTGATTTACATTGTATAGTTTTGCCCCCTTCAATTTACCAGAGTTATAGTTGCACATTTTTAAATTTACAATGGTTATTTTTGCACCTTTGCCCTTTTTATTTTAATATTTAAAAATAAATTTTTTATATTGATATATTGCATATCATTTTTAAATCAAAAGAAGTATAAAAGCTTTAGATTATTTTTTACCAATACAAAATTATAGATTCAAACTTTAAAGTTTTTAATTTCTCTGAAGATGAATATGATAGAATAATATTTCTTTTTATCATTTTTTATTAATTCAGTTAATCGATTTTTTTTTTAAAAGGCTTAAGTATGTTTTTGATCCCTTAACTTTGGAGAAAGTCATGTTTTAGTCCCTTAACTTTAAAAGTGTGTTTTTGGTCCCTTAAATTTGGACAAAGTCATGTTTTAGTCCCTTAACTTTGAAAAGTGTGTTTTTAGTCCCTTAACTTTTAACAAAAGGATGTTTTTAGTCCTTTTAAAAAAGTCTAAAGTATGTTTTTGGTCCCTTCACTTTTAAAAAGTTAAGGGACTAAAACATGACTTTCTCCAAATTTAAGGACCAAAAACATACTTTGACCCAAATTTGAAAGGACTAAAAACACACTTTTCAAAGTTGAAGGACTAAAAAAATACTTTCTCCAAAATTAAGGGACTAAAAACACACTTTTCAAAGGTAAGAGACCAAAACATGACTTTCTCCAAAGTTAAGGGACAAAAAACATACTCTATCATTTTTAAAAAAACCGAAAACCAAATTTGTATACCGAATAAGGACCAAAAATCGAAATAACCGAATTTTATTCGGTTTAGTTCGATTTTTGGTTTACTTTGTTCACCCCTACACAAGTCATAATACGTTGCTGATTACCCTCTTTTTCTTCTAGATGCGTTCATAAGATGTCTCTTGTGCCCTACCATCCAGAGGAATATTTTACAACTCCTTAGAATCTTGATCTTCTATTTCTTTTCCCAAAATGTCTCATTTTATAAGGTCTAATTTTTTAAACGGTTTTTTTTTTCCATTTTATAAGGCCTAATTTTTGAAATAGTTTGTCTCATTTTATAACGTCTAATTTGACTTGGTTTGATAACTTTGTTATGCTCATGAACCCACGTATTAAATACTGATTTCAAAATTCTCCACTCTTTCAAAATTCTCCACTCTTGGTCCCATCCACTTCCAACGAACATCACCATCCATTCTTGCCTCAACATTCCTCCATATTCCTCCATATTGTCATTAATAATCCAGCCCATAAATAAGAGCCTAGGCGCGATAGGCATACTCTTGGGATTAGATCAGACCTGCACTTGTATTCGTTACAATTGTTTTTCACCCAAAATGGATAAGGATCCTTAACCATATTCCATCCATGCTACATTTAAAAAAAGCACGGTTGCATTTGATAATATTAGAAGAGAAGGTATCTTTCTCTGCTCTCTTGTGCTACCCCATGTCTAAATGATCACAAGTGTTATTGGGAGGTGAGATTACTGTGTTACATACCAGGGATAGTCTCCCACCAACAATGTCCTCACATCGGCGGGATTCAAACTCACGACCACAAAATTATGAGTTAAACTCATTAACCAACTGAACCAATCTTTGTTGGTAGTTGCACTAGTACTAGTTATATAACACAAACTTTATCAAATTGTATTACAAGATTTTAGAGAATGAACGAATAGATTTTTTTTTTTGCATATTTTAGGGATAATTTTATCAAATTTGGACAAGTAAGGTGAAAAAAATCCTCATAGTAACTCAAATTTCTAAAATATCATCGTTAATTAAATATATGTTGTTATTTATTATTTTAGTAGGTATAAGATATTTTTTGCTTTCCTTTTGTTTTATCAATCAAATATATCAAGTAATTACCCGTGGAGAATCTCCCTTGCTTTCACACTAGAGGCAGATTAAAATGTGGGTTTACCTAAGTTTTCCACGCTCTAACCTTAGAAAATAAAAAATAACCATAACCATCCTCTGCTGAGTGCATTCAATCCGATTGATTGTGGGTTTTTAATGTCCAAGTTCAATGTTTTCTTCCTTGACCTTCCCAATTCCTATCACTTCACATTCCTATGTCATTCATTACCTTTCAATATATTCATCCATTCTTGCCAGATAAGTGAGGATCAGCCTAATTTAATGTGAGGACCGGCGAGGCTTCGACGACGCTTCCTATCCTATCTCGTAGGCAGCTTCAACCTTCAGATTACTCTTCTTTTCTCATTTCTGCACTTCAATTCCTGGCTCTAATTACTTAATATACCTTTTCCCTTAGTTAAATGTTTTTGTTTGTTCAAATTTTTCCCTTAGTCTTTCTTTGAGGATTTTCACTCCCCATCATCAGATCCCCGTCCCAAATCCCTTCCTCATTCACCCATTATTTGCGATTGCATACCCTCAATAGGGAAAGTATAATTTTGATTATAACCCTTTATATACATATATGCTCCCTTTTTTATAGTCATCAATTTATGTAGCCACTATTTTCATTAGGGTTTTGTTTTTATTTTGCAGGCAACAGAGAGGAAGATAGGATTAGGAGTAGGAGATGAAGATTATTAGCTTTTGTTAAGGTAACTTTTGAGAAGGGACTTTATGCTCTTATCTACAATTTTGTTTTTTGACAAACCAAAATGCAAAATCTTGGTTTTCATCAGTAGAATTGGCATAAAAGGTAAATGGAAGAAACATGGGTTTAAGGTAGATTTTTGAAGTTTCAATTGCATCTTTGACAAGAGTTTGTTGTATGTTATGCACCATGGGTTTTCTAGATTACATGACTTAAATTATACAAGTCTAAGAAAACATACAAGGCTAAGTTATATATGTTTGGATATCGAAATCATTACCATGAGCGACATCTTATCCTAATGAGATATACCATATTTTTGCAGGAAAAAGAGACAGGGCTGTAGAAGTGTGCCTGCAACTAAAGATGCTTCAATTAAGCTTGTAGGGGGTCTACATAGAACTGTTGGTCCATGTATGGTCTTCTTCTCTTTTATTCTGTTATATTGGTTTTACATTTATCTATTTGTGTATTTGGTGGGATTTGCGCATTTCTACATGATTCTACATGTACAAAGAGTGTGGTCTTTAGATGATAGCATGGCTGTGGTCCCTTTTGGTCTTAATTCCTTTGTACTTGATAGAAAGAGGACATCCCTCATTATTCTTATGAAAATGGAAACTTTTTTGTCTTAATGTATTTGGGTTTAAGGAGAAATCACAAAGGCCTATGATAGTGCATTTTTTATGGCTCTATGGTTTGTGCAGATCATGATATACTTATGGTTCCATTTGGTGTTTTGAAAGCTGTCATTAGAGAGGACAAATATTCGAGTAAATTTTTGTCCTCCTTTGCCTGTTTCCAAAGTAGAGGCAATATAAATGCTTAGTTTTGGTGTTGCTAATGAACTGTTTCTGCAACAAGAATGTTAGAACAAGAATAAAATTACCTCAATCTAAGTGATTATTTCAGACACTTGAGCCACTGTAAAAGCTAGTATGAAATTCTGCAAAGTAAGATCAATAATTTTGTTTGGTAGGCTTCTTCAACAGTGTCATTGTTTAATTGATTTTCCTCTTTGCACATTGACCTTTGAAATATTTCATAGAGTAGCTAAAGCTATAATAAATATAACCCAAACATCATATTGAATGGTTGGATCACCATATTCATGCCTATTTTGTTGTTGGTATGAATAACTAATAAAAATTTGATACCTCTTATAGTGTTACTTTTGATCATAATCCTACCTCTTATAGTGTTACGTTTGCTGATAATCCTACACTTATTTCTTGAGTTCTTTTAGTGTCCTTGACTTAGCTTGATTCATATTCCCAGATCATACTTGGAATCGTTATACCATCATTAATATAGATTTTATATGATTGTGCCTATAGTGATGTTTAGTTTATTAACATGATAGCTAGATATCATTGTTTTTGAGGGAGCATACCTTAGTCTGAAGCCACAAGGTTCAATAAAAGCATGGGGAGATATCTAATGCCGGGAAAGAGTTAAAAGCAACAAGGTCCCTCACCAAAAAGGTTCAATATAAAGCAATGGATGTAATGTTTCTTCAAATATTGTATCTTCTCTGACTCTCTTTTAATTGAAAAGGGATCGAAGGTATAGTAACTAAACTTCATAATATTGTGTGCATTTCATAAGCACTTAACAGGTTTTTAAAAGACAAACTCCTCAACACCCTCCAAGGATGTTGAGTCTGTTTTTGAGTTATACAACACTCAAATGATCCAATTTTAGAACAGCTAACCCTTTGGACAAGACACTTTTGTAAACATTATTTGTCAACTTCACCAAGGAAAATTTCAAAACCTCAATCATTTTGATCAAGAGGTACAAAACTGTCTCACAAAGTCATTTTTGTTTCTCAATTATCATGTACATCATCTCATGTTCATCATTCGCATTTAATTCATATTTTAATATTAGGTACCTTTACTTTGCCTTTTCCTCATCATGCTTACTTGGATTTCATATTAAATCAAAGATCTTCCTATAGGTCTACCGTGTACATAATATCACAACCTAATCCAATTTGTTTCTTTTCAATCAAAGGTGAGCTTCTTGAGTTATACATAGATTACTCATTTGACATTTCATCTTCTTCTTGATCTGTTTTTTGAACCTTGCAAATGAAGAATTCCTTAAACTGGGAGTAGAAGAGTTTAATAACTGCCAATTGACATTTCATGACGAACTCAATCTATTTAATAGATAAAATCTTTCTCAAAAATCTGATCAAGCTGATTATTTAATATTTTCACTAATAATAAGCATATATTAATGATGATCAAGTGGTTTATAGAGAGTGGATTAGAAAAACTGCATTTTCCAATCTCAAAAACAAAAACCTCCTATTCCTTTTTTGACTATTGCAGCAACACTTACATCACTTGAAGATCGTCAAGAACAACACTTGAAGGTCGTCAAGCACAACACGTGCGTGGGCAACACGGCTTGCCGGCTTGCTTACGTGCATTGTTGATGATTTCTATGATGTTTGGAGTACTGAAGAGGAATGATCTACCTCATACATTTAATGGAGAAGTGAGCACGGTTTCTTTTATGATGCCAGTATACATAGTTCTCTTTCTGCAGCGATATACGCTTCAACGTATCAGATGACATTATCTCCAATTGTTCCAATTGTTATATATAGAGTATTTCGTCTTTACAGAGGAGTAAAGCAATATTAATTCTGCCATTTTGTTTTATATTTGAAACTATGTTATGAAACTTCCCTGCACAATATTCTTGGAACTATGATTTTTGATATCATGTTATAAATATATGGATTTTGATTCTGATGTTCTAAATATATTAATGTCCTAATTAATATAGAATTTTGAGTAAAGCAACAGTATCAAGCTATGCTGATTTGTTGCGTTATGTAGTGCAGCAGAAGCAAGGGCCTGTTTAGTACGAGGGGAGGGGAGGGAAAATGGGCGGAGGGAAAATTTGTGACTTGGATTTATTGAAATTTGAGAAGTGGGGTTAAAAATTCTAAATTAATATATATAACTCTTATATTTTACATCTTATCTAAATCAAAATTTCACAACTCTACTTCTTCAATATTTAAATATTCATCTTACAAAAATGTTCCCTCCCCTTTGAAACAGATTAAGGTTTGGATGTTGAGAGACGTTCCATGAACTTCCAAATTCGATGAAAGATTTGTTAGTAGATGATATGGAGCTATAATTGTTTTGCTTTTGTTCAAGTAGTAGACAAATTCTCTTATTTTCATGTCTAAAAAGTCTCTTTTATGAGTAAGTGATTATTATTTATATAGTATTCCAATTTTAAAATTTAGATTATCAGATAATTAAGGAATTTGAATTTACATTTATCATAATCAAACTTATTCATAGAGTTAAAACGCTTTTCAATACTAAAAGTGTTGTTTCCTTAGTTTTTCAATATTAATCAAGTGGATTTTATATTAAGAATCGGATTAGAGTTATTTTTTAGAATATTCAGTTGAGTACAAAACTTAATATTTGTGTTGATGAGTTGTGTTAATCGTTATGTGTAACTTTACCAATTTGTTCAACATTACAAGTCTACTTTTTTTTTTGATACAACAGAAAGGAAATAACTAACAGGAAGAAAGAAAGTAAAGAGAGTTAAGTAACTCCATTTGGTATATACCCAAAATTGTTGAATGAATTAATAAATTTTTCATACATTGATAGTATTTTCCAATAATGCCCCTATTTAAAATTTTCACTTTTAATAATTTCACATACACAAAAAATTGTTGAGTTGATCCCTAAAAAAGCTCAGTTTGTAGGGAAATTCACTAAAAAAATTGTACAGGGAAATATTTTTTTGTGGGGTCACAGGCAGATGGGGAGGTTGGGAATGGAGATTGACTCTTATATACACGCAAGGTTAATTCTTAGCTGAGTTGAAAATATTACATAGTCTAATTTATATTTTTAAAACAACTCATTGATAGTAATCATAAAAAGTAAATTTCTTCGGAGTGAGGATTTACCTGACAATAGTTTGATAACATATTAAATATTCCCTCCAGTCCTAAATATAAGATCTATTTCATGATTTAAAAATTTGGAGTTAGTGGCATTTTGACTTTGTAAAATTTTAATATTGGGATTTGTGATAGTTATAGTCACATTGTTAAAAGAGTTTTACATAACAGCAACATGGTGAATCTAGAAGAATCAGCATTGCAAGTTAATGTACCATTGTAATTAATTTAAAAATACATAGACGATTAATAACCAAAAATATTATTGTCATGTCAATGTACCCATAGTTTCCAAATAAATGTGCACAAATTTTACAGGTTTTTTTCCCTAATTTTCAAACATTCTACAATACCTTCATTTGTTTACCTTAACTATTTTATTGGAAAGAAAGATGACTTATTAGTCCAATGCATTTCTCTACTTGTAACATTGTGTTACTAATCCCTAATTAACCTGTGACATATCTTTTAGTTCAATAATATCTTTACTAACTATGATAGAAAAAAGAATTGCAATAATATCAATATCTCTATCATAGTTAGAAAAAGATTATCCTAATGATTGAAATATTATCCATGATAGAAAAGAATAAACTAATACAGCACAGCTACTATCATGGATAATTTATTGCTAACCATGTTAGAAAGAATTTGCCTAACATGGTTAATAAACAAAACTAGTTGGTATTTAACAATAAATATATATATATATATATATATATATATATATATATATATATATATATATATATATATATATATATATATATATATATATGCGGAAACGAATGCAGGCCTATACAAATTGGCAATATACAAATCACAATAGTCTATATAACTACTACTACCTAATTCCCTTTCCTGATGGTTGCGCCTGTGCATGAATACCTGCAAAAATGTCAGTAATCGTGGGATGAGACAATTTGTCCCAGTAATCACCGCTTAACTCACTATAACAGTGAGATGTGCGGTAGCGAGGGCGTCTAAAGGGTACCACATTTAAAACCAATAATATATATATATATATACATGTCAAGTCTTTCATTCATCATTCAAGTCCCTCCGTCTAAATCAACTCAAATTCATCATCTCTATTTCCCACATATCACTCAAATCCCTCAGTCAATCCCAAGTCAACTCAACAGACAAAAATAAACATGATTGACACTGTGCCCAGTCTCAAATCTGAAAGCATGAAAAAGGGAGCACTTTAAATAGTGAAAACGTCCCTGAAAAAGGGAGCATTATAAACAGTGAAAACATCCCTGGTTCCTTTACAATCCGAGGAACCTGTACAATTAACCTATCGATTTGCGCAAATCGATAGGTTACATCGGCCGACGGTACTAATAATCAGTGTCATGCAATACTCACAATCCCTATTCTATATTCCATCAACATAGCTCTCAACAATCTCAACTCAACATGTAACTCTCTTTTCTATCCTCATCACCTCTTAAACCACTACCCAACACTATCCCTATATACATCTCACGCCATTCCAGATCAATGGCCACCACCATGCAGGATAATAATATATATAATATGTACAAATCTTTTATACAGAAATAATCGTGTTTAAAAGGCACCCGATAGCCTGTTTTGTATAAAAATACTCTTTTAAAGATAATATCTATATATAGAGGGTGAAAAGGGATTTTACAAAATCCCTAACTAACGTCACCCTCAATGTTATAGCAAGGTTAAGTGTGATTACCTGTCGCCCTTAGCACTCCACTGCTTTTCCTTACTATTTCCGTGTAGATTTTCCTCTCAGTATCATCCCCACTATATACACCTATAATGATATGACACAAAATGATAAATTAATATCATTTCTACTGTATAATACTTTAACGTCTCTCACGATCGTATCCTTACCCAATCTTCCCCTTTTTCTTAGTTCAAATGCTCTAACCGTTTTAAATCCTAAAGTGCATGAATTTTACAATCATCGATTTTAATTCAAAGAACTCGCGTCAATCAAATACAATCACACCATCACAATCAACAAATAAACATACTTACAGTTAGACATTCCTTACACATATGTTAACCTTTTTGGCAACCACAAGGTCATTAACTTTTAGTAATCAAACAAACAATAGCAATGATTACCAACTATAATATAAAAGAAAACCACCACATTCCATCTATAGTTCCATGATATATCTCTAATTAAACCACACATCTTCTTTCCTTTCCAATAAGTTCAACCACGATAGTAGCAAGAGCAAGGAATCTCAAATAAACACACAAACCATCATAGAAATCATAATTAATTCCAGTCAACATTAATTATTTCTACCATCTCATGGACATCGCCCACCACTCTTTTATTAATTATCATGTGATCAAACAAGAAATACTCGAACCAAAGGAATAAAGAATTATGAGATATAATTAACCCAACTATTATAATGTCTCAGGATGGTTCAAAACTAATATAAAACCCAAGAAAATTCCAAATCAGATTTTCAAAAGATTCTTAGGCATCATAATTTCACTTTTGAACTAAACTAAACCAAAGTAGATCATTCAAGCCCAAGTACTCACCTAGTTCTTCTTACCAAAGCATGAAATTATTGACTCATGCACCAAATATTCTAATTCTTTAATTACCATCATTTCACCTCTATGCATATCTCACTCAAACGAAAACCACTACACTTAAATCTTGGAACATAAAGAATTAATCTTCCAAATCCCTTTTTCTTTCATCTCCAAAGTAAACTATACGTCATCAACCTATCCTACCACCTAAACCCTTCAAAGCCATTCTCATTTTCTTAAAACTAAAACTCCATACATCCCAAAATCCTTGAACCCATTTCATTAATCAATTCCTACTAAATCAACATAACCAATTTCATTCTTACAAAATACAAACTATTACTTACTCACTAACAACATCACATGAATGAGAAAGAAATTTCAGTAACACTTCTAACCATCGCAAACAACTATAGAAACAACAACCACATGCTTTATCATTTCATTTTCAACACCACTTGCATAATTTTAACTGTTTATTCTTTTGTAAATCTGAAAAGTATCAAATACCCTTCACTTAATCATAATTCTCCATTAAGATTTAAACATAGAAACTGAACAAGACAGAGAAAAGAATCACCAAAACTCATGAAGAAAATGACTAACACAATTAGCATCTTTCCTTGCATGATTTATAACCAAACAGAATATATGTATGCAAGAAAAGAATTAACAAAATATGATATACACATAGAAATCAGCTATGCATAGTCATTCAAATCGATTTCCCAAAATCTTGCATCAAATCAGACCAAGCAGAAGGAAGTAGCCAACAATCTAAAATCCTTTTTTTTTGAACTTTGAAAATCCATAACAGAGGAACAAGCAAAACAAAATCTCAATACCATTTCAAATCACTCAAAACACAGCATACAGAGAAGCCACCAAAATAGGAAAGGGATCAAACAATAAAATCTATTGTCCATGCTAAAGTAAGGATCTTATTCGGTCAATAGCAGAGAAAAAAAAATGATTCACAAGAACAAGGGAAAATCCACAAACTCACAAGCATACACTCCTAGTAATTTATACTACTTCAAATACAATCAAAACACTAAGGAAAGAACTTTTGTTTGAGTTAAGTTTAGAATCTAGAAACCCCAGAACCCAAAATGATTTCTCCTTTCCTCAAACCTTACTCAAATCGATTATAAATGAAAGAAGAACAAAGAGAACTGAAGCTCACCAAAGGGGCCTCCGTACGTTCTGCTGTTCATCGTCACCGGGAGAGAAAGGGAGGAGCGACCGCTGGAAGAGAGAAGAGTAGAGTGAACATGAGAGGTGAAGGAGAAACGCAGGGAAAGGAGGAGGGAGCCGTGGCGGCTTCCTCCTTCGCCGTCGCCGTCGGCCCCTGGGTGGCCGGCGAACGCGCAGGGACGGAGGAGGAAGGATGGAGGCGACGGGTTTGAGGTTGGAGAGGCAGAAAGAGAGAGTGTTCGAATGAGGGAGGGGAGGGTCCGAAGTTTTAAGGAAGAAAAGGGGGAGGGCGTGTTTGGTTTGGTGAAATAAGGGGGTTCTCTGATGATTTGTAGCCCAAACTTGCCATAGTGTACTCTTTTAATTCTAAAACCATTTAAACCAGCCTCCAATCTCCTTAAACTTCAAAATATTTTTAGCTTTACCACTCCCTCATATTTCAAGCTCTTCATTTCTTAATTAATTATATGCACATTAATTACTCAAAATTTCAAAAAATATCCCAAAAATTCCTAAAAATTCCAAAATTTCCCAAAACACTCTCTAATCCTGAATTAAATTTTTCAGGATGTTACACTACTCATTAGCTTCAAATATATAATACAAGAGATTTTAGTCTATCCCATGATTGTAGGGAATACAAGGGGGAATACAAGGGATTTGAGTGATATAGAAAATAAAAACAAATTTTAACCTGATTCTATCTAACATTTATTTATTTTAATCAAATCATATAATTTCCTTATAATAGAATTCACAATAATGACTAAGATATACAAATAGTCTACATAATATACAATAAGAAATATTAACATTATTTACATGATTTCTTTTGATACATGATCAAGGTATCCCCTCACTCGACAAGTGAGAGACTAATCCCCCGCTGATTTGTAGGCACCTAGGGTGGGACAGCTGGTCTAGGAGATTTAATGCTTCTACATGATTTCTAACACCCAAACCAATTGATTTCATTATATTTTGTCAAATAATTATATAGATATCTTACTAGCAATATTTGTTCTAATGATCATCAACTTTACTAACTTGATTTAGTTCACCTTGATCTACAGGATATATAAGTTTTACCTTAATATCATCAATTTCTTCAATAACACTTTTCTGCAACCATAATGTTTATATTGATTTTACTAAAAAAAATTCCTCTACGAACCTCACAAGTCACAACATCAAATACGGGGTAAAAAATATAATTGCAAAAGTAATTTTTTTGACATAAAAATGGGATGATACAAAATGTCAAGTGGATTACTATGATTGTATCTGTTTATTGTTGTCAAAAAAGATTGTACAAGTATGTAACTTATTATAATACACAATAAATATGATTTTTAGTCTTTTTATTATCCCTCAATAATCAAAAGTTAACAATTAAATTTAGTTTGAAAATGACTTAAAGCATAACATAATTCAAAATGAAACTTCAATCGACTTATACTAACTGGTCTAAGATTATTAATCATGTTAATATTTAGTATAAGATAAAAGATCATGTGATAAAAAAAATAGCACAACATAAAAGCATCCCGTGCATCGCACGGGGTCTATCACTAGTTCTATTTAAATTATCAACATAATCTCCTAATAAGTATCTTTATCCTACTAATTATGCAAAAGTACTCTTAGCCCTAGCTAATAACTCCCATATAAACTACTTGATCACCCAAATCTCTCCAACTAAATTCCACATAATCATAAACTCCAAGTAAATCCTCACATTCAAATTGAACCCTAGAATCCAAATTAATCCTCAAACCCTATAATATTGGCGTTTCTTTAATTTAAAAATAATATGTCTTCCCAATAATTTGCCCTTCTAAACCTCAATATGTCTCAAATAAATCATTGATAATTTAATTTCCTGAGTTTCTCATTTAAATGCCTAATTGATATCAGTAAAACCTGATAGATTCTTCACGATATATTACACAACTTGTTCAGATCATAATTTTGTAAATGGGTTTCTTTATTTAAATACATATAATGCTCGAGATAGATCAAGGAGAGCGGAGGGGAAGATTGATCGAAAGTTTCAATAGAAGTCAAATAGTCAAATCTTTATAGTTGGAAAAAAATAGTAAATCTTCACAAAGAAGAGCTAACACAGTACACTTGCCTGAATGTAACTAACTTTAAAAGAAGTATATATCAATCAGGCTATATATTTATAGGTGCTAGAATTATCTGCGTCCCTTTCCAGAAATTCTCTGTCGATAAGATGTTCGATTCGCTGCTTGATCAATTTAATGTCAGGCTCAAACATTTGACTCATCATCTGAACACACTCCAAAACAAGTTGTTCATGCCTCAATACTTTCCTACTTTTCATAATCCTCACAACGGCAGCATCAATTGTGTATCTCCTGTCTTTGTCTACTTCCTCTATTACCTTCTTCCCCTTATTAATCGATATGAAAGGAATCTTGATCCTCCTCTTTTGATCAGTAAAGCTCAAGTTAAATTCAAACTTGTCTACGTGAGAAATGATTTTGTCGTTTGGCTCTTTAGAAAGTATTTTATACTTTGCACATGACAAGCAATGTAGTGCACAAGCCAGAACTTCATCATCTAGGCCTAGATGTGTCTTCATTTCAGAGTAACTTAACTTATCTGTGTTGTTGAATAACATGAGAGCAGCAGCTTGAATAGTTGAAACTACTAGTTCAATGGGTTTATGTTGAAAGTTTCCAGTAATGGTGCATGATCCCATAGAGTCAATCCATATGAGCTTCCTGTGTTTAGTTTTTGATTTATAATATCCATTAAAAGAGTCAACACACTTGACCATCTCAGGTGGGAGATTTAGACCACATGACTTGTAACTAGGCCAAAATCCACTGGTAAGAACCATGATTGATAAGTCAATCTCAGGGTTCGCATGCTTATTTTCTTCAAGATATTGCTTATAAGATGTTTGGTAATCCTTAGCCATATGTATATCTGTCATCATCCCCTCCATCTTTGAAGTGTAGTTGTTGCCAAAGGCTTGCTTTAGTTTGCTCAAAAAGTTTTTCTCATGGTCCATATTATTATCACTACGATCATGAAGCAATTGACTAGCAAGCTTTTTCCGGTGAAACTCAGCAAACATATCCTTGTTATTGTTAAACAAAAGAAGGTAAACCACCCTATCAAGGGTCTCATCAATTCCCTCATCACATGGGTTGTCACTTCCACCACCCTTCTTAAAAATATTGTCCAAGAACATAGAAACAAGTTCGACACTTGGAATGCCACAAACACTTTCATTACAAATTACTTTGAAAGCTTCTTTCAATGCGTTGTGGAAAATAGTGTTGTTCTTAAAGCAATCTTTAACATATCCCATATACTTGTCATGGAGCTTTATGAATTTTCTAATGATGTCATGTTCTTGACTACCAGGCATACCATTTTTTGTTTTCTGACTACTAGAAGCATCTTCACTTTCTTGAATCAATGTTGTACCCTTGATTATAATATGGTTCTTGAATATACTAGCACCATGCTCCAAACCCTTTGGTATTTCTTGGTATAATCTATACATTCTTGAGAGATCTTCCACCCTTTCATCTTGGAGCATCACACAAAACCCAGAGTTCTCATTCTCTAGTATAAGAGTAAGGTGGGAAACAAGCAACTCATGTTGAACTTTGCCTACTAATTTATTGTTTGAACTTGAGTGTAAGTAGCCGGCCTCCCTGACTCTATGCATTTCCCTTTTCAAGGATTCCTCAACCTTAAGCATATAGTCAGGGGAAGAGTAGTCTGCAGCTATCCACTCTGCTGCCTTCCTTGCGTAGTAAGTAGAAGCATCAGCAAGCATGTGAACTTCAAAATCATGCTCATAATGATCCATACCAATCTCAACATACATATCAAGAACATTCTTCAACAATGATGAATCAATCTTATTTCCCTCACGCTCTTGACGAATTAAAGAGATGATAACATTAGTAACCTCATCTTTTACCTTAATGAAAGCCAAATCACGAAAACAAGATAATGCAACATCATTGAGGGAGGGCAGTGAGGGATTTCTACGAAGATAGTAGCGTTCAAGGTAAAAGAAAAATCGAGATAGCCATTTAAGCATAAGTTTGTAGTTGTCCCATCTTTTGAGAAGCTCTTGAAGTAGGGATTCGAGGTGTTTGTCTCTCAAAGATGGTAACACAATAGATTTGATGTATTTATCAAAAGTCTCCACATATTTTTCATAGAGATCTTTAGAGTAATTGTGTGGCGGTTTTTGAGTACACATATTGTAGATTATAGTGTATAGGTTAAAGTACTCCTCTGAAGTAATAGGCTTTTCTGGCATACCTTCGAGAATATTTTCCAACTTTGAGATGCCTTGCAACATTAGGCTCCATCCGTGTTCTAGATCAATGAGTTTCTGATCCATTCCTGGCAAAGCAAGATATTATTTTTTTGTCATTCGGTTCAATAATATTAATATTATCATTTAATTTCAAAGTTAATTAGATAGTAAAGAACACATAATATCATGTTTTTTTAAGAAAAAACAAAGTATTTAATTAGAACAATAATGAAACTAAAAATAAATAACATAGATAATAATGAAAGCATCAGTATCTTCATGAAACAATAGGAAAAAGATAATTGTCTTCAGTTTCTGAATACTCAATTCTTTATTATATGTTAGACTTAATTCTTTTGAGGATGGAATTCAAGATGATACAACTGAGCATCATATCAACAAAAGACATAAAGAAAGTGAACCGTTTCTCCAAGATGCACGTATATGCTTATCTGAATAGCAAACCCAAAACCCCAATATACAAGAACGCCAAATAGCTAAAACCCAGCACCCCAAAGCCGTCAAATTAGTAAAACACCCAAATTGGAGTTTAGTGAAATCTTAACCAAGAGTCAAAGATTGAAGTCTTATGTTCATCTTTAACCCACTACACGTATGACTTAATGCAACTCATAGAACCCATTTGAAAAAGCAATGCGAAAATCTTACCAAGCTGTCACAGTGTGAGAGGGAAGGAGAAAACGAGAGTGATGAGTAAGGCTTAACAAGTGTAAGTGTTATGAAGAAGTAGAAGAGAAGAGAAGAGAGAGAGAGAGAGAGAAGAAAGAAAAATAAGAACCAAAGGTGGTGCTGCTTATTCTCCAACTAGACATTACACTCTCGCGCGATGCGCGGCTAGCAGAAAAACCAATCGCAGCACGCAGGCCAAAGGCTTTTGTTCAGACAGACAAGTCAAATTGCATCAATCAAAAGGGCAAGCTACAACACATTTTCCTAGTCAGCAATTGGAAGACACAAAAAAAATTAAAAGGCATGTTCGCATGAGGTCCATTAAAGTCATTTACAAAACTGGCTCGATGTAGATTGATCATTCAAGCAGTAGGAGTGGACCCATTCATCTTAAATATAGCTTTCAAAGACTAAGCCGTCCACAGCCTTCCTAGTGACCCCATATTTAGAGTGAACCAAATTCTAACATCGACCCCACAACTGTCAGAAATATTGATTTTTCTGTGCTGGTTAATGCTTCAAAACTTATTTGAAGTATCCTAAAAACATCTTAATGATGTGGATCTTTCTTCAGCACATTCAAAATATCTTCCCATTCTGACACATTACTTCTTCCACAAAAATAAGAACCCAAAACGGATAGAGTTAAAGGAAGGCCTTTTGCATAATCACAAACAGTTTTGGATACCTCCCAAAGATCCTCTTGAGGCTCACTTCTTCTGAATGCTTTTGAACAAAAGAGTTGAAAGGATTCATGTTGGCTCATTATTTCAACATCATGGACATATACTTCATGCCCTCTTCACAGAAAGGTTGAATTCCTAGTGGCTCCACTTGTTCTACTTTGCTGTCAATTCCAATCAGTCCTTCACTGTGAGGAGGCAATCTAGAGCATAATTTGGTCCATAGCTCCTCAAACCACCATGTCAATAATTCTGTTTCAGACTTGCAAGTTAAAACAACAAGTGATTTGATTTGATTCCACAATAATCTATTTTAATTTAAATAACAACATCAACTATCAAACCAATGTCAAATGATCTTAAGGAAGGAACAGCTAAATAAAAAATAAAAAGAATCTTGAAACTTGTAATATGAAGTATATAGTTTGGAGCTAAAATGATTGTCTTCATAAATAGATTCTTCTTCTTCTTTGCAATAAGCCTAGAGATCTATATATGTTCATGAGCAGATTACAAAGAGTTTAGTTATTGAATCCTTCCCCATACTTAGTTCCCGAACACCACCCTCTTTATTTTGCAAGCCACCAACTATGCTCCCTAAATAAGCTATTTTTAAAATGAATGTGGCATGCATAATACATGTAATTAAATAATGTTCCCAAACATCATGTGAAGCATAATAGGAGTACGTCAAGTATGAGCATTGTCCCTAAATACACACCTAAAAATTTGTTTATACCAATTTCTAAAGCATGGTCCCTAAATACACACCTAATATAGTGAAACATATAATTAACTTTAGATATCAAATACCGAGAGTGATAAAACTGAAAAAAATAATAATATCATAGTCAGCTCATCAGTACATCTTCTGAGGGATATGATTGTAGAGCAAATATGTCATAACATACTCACCTAGCAGAAAATAGTGGCTAAAACTTGAACAATTTTGCCACATATGCGATGATCCATAAAAACAATGGCTACACACTAAATTAAATCATCTACTTCACATGATAAAACCCAATACAAGTCGCATAAAAAGCTGCAATATATATAGCATCAGTGGCTTTCAACAGGTAGGGGAAAAAAGAAGCACCAACTCTATCAGCTAATAATTAACACAACTTTAACAGAAACATTTATAACACCTTTCCAATAACACAACTAACTATAGTCTGAGCACCCTCACCATCTCATCAGTGACTTTCAATGTCAAGGGGAAAAAAAGAAACACCAACTCTATCAACCTGCAACCAACATTTTGTCATAAAAAAACAATAGCTGCATGTTAAAATAATCCATTGACTTAACAGGATAAAACCAAATAGAAGTCATATAAACAACCTCACAATCTCATCGGTCCTATTTAATGGGAAGGGGGAAAAACACTATTGGCTTTTAAACAACACAACCATAGAAGAAAAATTTATAACACTTTACTAATAAAACTTTCCGACCATCAATATGAGTTTAATCATCATAAGCAGAATCTAACTAACATAGCTGCATAGTATCGAAAGACAGCAAATACATACCACATATTAACATTCAGACAATCACACCATGAGGAAAACACCAGAAAAACTAAATCCATGCCAAAAGATGAACATTGTCTTTACCATTAAAAACGCACCACAGCAGAATCATAAAACTAACTTCATTACATGAGTAACCCCATAAAATAAAATGTCAAGCTTACCATGAAGAGAAAAAAATGATCACTCCAAAAGCTCATATGCTCCCACCATGACCGAAAGTTCAATCTTCTCTTCCACCACCGCAGCTAGCCTCCATCTATTTCTCCACAGCAGCCTCACAAACTTCAGTTGCTAACCATAATAAGCAAATGAAAAATGCCAGAGTTGTGATATGAACCAAAAAATGGAAGACAAATGGGAGTAGAAGGAGAAGAGAAAAATAGGAAAGGAAAGGAAAGCTCACTTAAGGTTGACACAAGAACCGTATGCGTCCACCCCCACTTGAAGTCACCGTAGGCCGTGGATCCCTGGAGAGAGATAAGGATGGTGTGAGAGAGGTGATGGAGAGATTAGAGGAGAAAAGATGAAAGGAAGCTTACCCATACACCTTTGAGCGACGACTTTACGAGGAAGAGAGGAATGGGCTAGTGAAGAAGGGAGGGAGGGCGACAATGAGAAGGGAGAGATGAAGAGGAAGATGAAGATGATGAATAGAAAGAGAGAGTGGTGGGGTGCAGAGAAGATGTGTAAAGTGATATGGAGAAAGGAATCAAAGTTTGTCTTATTCGGTAGGCAAATTAGCTGCAAATAAGTCCAAAGACGATGTTAGAATCTTAAGTTTTGATGAAGACTAAAATATGAAAGAACTAGTCAAACACTTAGAGAATATTAGGTTAATATAGAACCCCAAGTAAGAGTGCAACCGGATGTGGATTTACTTCCAAATCGACTAGGACTAGCGCTCGCGGATGAATGTCTCATCCCCCAGCGGCAGTAAGTGCTTCACTAAGTCATAACTCAGTCTAGGAACATTAGTTGTACAAAACCCTTGAGACTAAGTTAAGATGCAACCGGATGTAGAGTTGCTTCCGATTGATTAGTGACTAGCACTGGGTGTTGGTATAGATAACACTGAGCGCCAGTGTACATAACCCAACGTCCAGTAGAATTGCTTCCGATTGCTTAGTGACTAGCACTGGCTGTTGGAATGGATAACACTGAGCGTCAGTGAGTAAAATGTGAACATAACCCATCGTCCAGTGGAAGTGCTTCCGGATGTGGAATTGCTTCCGGATGTAAGAAAGCCTCCTTAGACTAAGTGAACTCCCACTGCATGTGATTATGTGTTGTTATACTACACATCCCATAGCATGAGTAAATGACACACTAAGTCACTTAGGAAGAGTTAGACTAAAATAACGAGACTTACGCTGACTATTGGAATAAACATCCCCTAGCGTCAGTAGACAATACACTAAGTCAGAACATAGTCTAAGTAAGAATGCTTCCCACAGCATGTATAGTTCTTACTCCACTTGATTATATATGCTACTCTGTTGGACTAACAAGTATGTGCAGAACTTAATTCTACTTCCGGATGCAAATGAGCTTCCGGATGCAAATACTCTTGGCACTAGGATTCAGAGACTAACACTTGCAGAGCAAGATTGCCACTTCCGGATGAACGATGATCATCCGTCAGCAAGAGTACAAGAGCCAACGTCACATACTCAGAGGTCAGAATGCTTTTGTCAGAGCAGAGTTGTCAGAGTTGCTTTTCAGAGATAAAGCAAGTCAACCCTGCTAAGCATTAATGAAGATGTACCTCTGAACGGTAACATGGGATTAACGACTATATTCAAACGGACATATTCCATCTGCCGCCCAAGCCTGAATGTTGAGGCCGAGTATAAAAGGAACATCTACATTCAGAAGAGAGGTTGGAAGAACTGAGTCCATTGTCTGAGATATTGTAATCTACATTCTTCTCATCTTCTACTCTCTAATCTTAGATTTGTAACATTCTTAGAGAGTGATTCATTTGTACTTAAGTGAGTAACATCATCTATTCTTAGAGAGAATCATTTGTACTTAAGTACTTATCACAATCAGTTCATAGAGTGAACATATTATCAAATCCTCTAATTGATAGAGGCTGTTCTAAAGCTTGTGCTTGAAGAACAGAATTATTATCTTACAAAAGTGAGGGGGAGCATTTAGAGGTTTGTCTAAATCTCCATAGGTTGCAAGTTAGCCCGCAAAACTTATGGTTGAAAGGTTGCAGGTGATCCCGTTGTAAAACCTGTGGTTGTAAGGTTTGCAGGTGAGCCCGTTGCAAAACCTGTGGGTTGTTAGGTGAACCCGTGCTCGTAAAACCTAAGGTGTAAAGGCTTTCTTGTGCCTGGTTCAAACAAGAAGTATAGTGGATTGAAAATCTCAGGTGGAGCCTTGGGACTGGATGTAGGTCTGGAAGTGACTGAACCAGGATAAATCTGTGTGTGCTTATTCTGTTTGTTTAATCTACACTTCAAGCACCACACCACCAGATACTCACTTGTGCTTGGGGTAATACATCGTCACTCTCATCAAGCACAAGGAGTAATGTTATAAAAGGGAGAATTTTTATAAGTTGTATTTGTCACCCAATTCACCCCCCTCTTGGGTGACAGCCACACATTTCATTTGGTATCAGAGCAAGGTCACTTGTTTAAAGGATCCAACGATCTCAAGTGCAAAGACCTAGGTTGACTTGGGTATAAAAATGTGTTTTGAAGGTTTTGATCATACTATCCCACCCTTGTTAGATAATACTGATTTTTACGTATGGAAGGCAAGGATGAAAAGTTTTGTGCTATCCTCGAATTTCAAAATGTGGGATGTCTTTGTAAATGATTCTGATTTCAAACCAAAAGTAAATTGGACTGAAGAGGAGAAAAATTTATTTTTCTTGAACATTAGAGTAATGCAAATTTTGTACAAAAGCTTAAGTGAGAGTGATTTCCAGAAAATTAAACATTGCTCTAATACTAAAGATATTTGGAACACTCTTGATGCTATGTATGCTTCTAACCACTCTCTTGAAAGTAAAGCTGTCCAAAGCTCATCTCTTGCCCCTTGTGGATCGACAGACGGTGAGCTACAGGAAGCTGATATTGAGGAAGCTAGCACCAGTGAAGAGAGTGTCGATCTCTACCTAGAAGATTCAGAAACTGAAGAAAATGAGGTATCTGAATTTGAACCTTCTGAATTGCAAGACATGTATAATGAGTTACATATTGAATTTTGTAAACTTGCAAAAGAAGTTCTAGGATTAAGGAAAAAGAATAGGAAACTTGAGGAACTCATTAATTCTTCTACATCCAAGGTTTCCAAAGTTCCCTCCATAGAAATACAACTAGTGCAGCCCATAGAAAAACAACTATCGAGAGCAGAAGCTTCAACATGTACTGAAAATTGCTCCAATTGTGAATCCCTGTTGAAGGAAAAAGAGAAGTTTTCAAAAGGCCCTGAAACTTCAAAAGTTGATTTAAAAGAACAGAAAGTCTTTGAAAACAAAATTGATCAACAAGATAATGATAGGAAATCCCATTCTGAATATCATTCCATTATCTGTCATTATTGTGGTAGATCAGGTCATATTTCTCACACATGTAGTCCTAGGAAAAATTTACATGTGAGAAATAAATTTGTATGGATCTCTAAAGGACAAGTAAGGTCCAGCACTAACCATGTAGGACCCAAGTACAAATGGGTACCAAAACTTCCTTCCAGTGCCTTACTTGTGCAGGAAAGATCAAGAGTTCCTCTTGCCCCAAAGAAGAGAATTCGTGGTGATGTCACTGCTGCAACCACCTGGTCCAATCATAAGAAGCAGTGCACTACCACAAGGAACAAAGGTTCTGTCTCAAGGATGAGCTATCACAGAGTCCCACTCAACTATCCTGAGAAGAACAAGAGAGAGAGGATTCCTCGATCAACATGGAGAAAACCCATGAACTCTGTCTCTCATAAGACAGTGATTCAAACCCAGGATAAGTATAGAAGGTCTCCTTGGGTAAGCAAGAAATCACTTAAAGTCAAAGCATGCGAAAGTAAAATCTCTTATGCAAGTGTTAGATGAGATTATTGAAATTTCACATCAAGCATCATAGATATGAACATTATTTTCTTAAGAGAAGAAAGCTCAAATAAATTCACAATGTTCATAACCTACATGCTGTTTGGCTGTCATGATCAAAACCATGTGCATATAGTCATAAGTTGATTCTGAATGGCATAAGCATAATTAATGACTCAAGTGCATGTGGACTTTACACTTCCTACAAACTGACCTGTCAGATCCAAGTTTGGAGACTGAGAAATGAAAAAGGGAATTACTTGGTATTTTGTAGGAAAGGAGATCCAAAAGAGCAACAATATTCAAAACTGTACCTGGTCTGGGCAATGAGTCAAATCTGAATAAGATGTTCTTCATGCTAGGCACCTGGTGCTACTGCTCTTGAAATAGAAAAGATCAAGCACCTCCTGTCAAAATCAAGCAAGCTACTACTTGACACAAATGTAGCCTTGGTGATGTCATTCTTACCCTTTCTCTTATTTGAATGATTAATTGGGTAATGAATGCATGTTTACTCATTTCATCGGTAATTGACATTTTTGTATCTAAAGACAAACTTCAAATTGCTCTAAGGAATGAATGAGAAAAATATAGTAATGCTGGTATGATTTTCCACCTGTGGTGATATTTTTTAAAAAAATGATCAAATCATATCAATTTTTTTTTCTTGTGTGTGGGGTTTATAATATTCGTGCATATCAAATCATGTCTCTTTGAAAAGGCTCATTCACAAAAAGAAAATAGCTTATGCATTCATTGTGATTTTTGAAAGTTTTTCTTTGCAAACTGATCTTAAATACTCTTAGCTATAAACTGACTGGCTGTGAACTCGAGCAATAATTTTTAATCACACCTTAAGGTTCCATTTACTAATGATCTCAGTTCAAGTCTGTGGTTAAGTATGTTGACAGATTATAAAAGCTTGAACAATGTGGAGGTACAAGAGAGAGCGTCAACGAGTATGCTATTTATCAAGATGAGAAGAAATGGTTGTTCTGAATTAAATCTTGAGGAAATCTCGCCAATCTTATATGAGCATTTCTTTCCATTACTCCTTCTGTTGTACATTTTAATGGATAGTCTCCCTTGTCGGACATACATTAGGAATCTTAAGAAAAGCCTTGAATTAATTACTGCAAGATTTGATAAATCCAAGAGCAAGTGCCAACAGGATAGAAGTCTAAGTGAGTGTAGATAACTAGGCTGGAAAGAACTCTTAAGAATCTCTACCCACTGAAAGCCTTATATCCTGGCACGTTATCACAAGCCAAGTACAATCTGGATTAAGTTAAAGCTTGTTGATATCCTAAGAATAATAAGATCATATTAAGCATACTTGAAAGAACTTGAGCTAAGATTTGAAAATTATTCTTGTGATCACATGCTGAGAATTTGGATGTTTTGGAAACTTGATTATGGACATTAAAGTTTTAGAACTTCATTGTGTTGACAATTCACATGCCCTCATAATCTGACATGAACACTTTTAAGGCATATTTATCGAACTATACCTGTTTATGAAACTCTGAAAATATGCAATCTATTTGATACTCGCTGCACTATCACGTTAGTATTTATCCAAGAGAGTATGATGAGTAAAGTTCATGACTCGATAGGGAAATCATGTGAAATTATGAACTAAGTTTTTCAAATTTTGTTCTCACCTTATTGTTATTCATGTTTTGCCAAACCAATCAGCAAGCAAGTTTTTCTTTAGATTATTATATTGAGCTGATTAACATAAGGTTGTGACTTGGAATGTCCTCAGCATGTAGACTAATGTTAAATCTTAAGTTTTTCCACTGACCATCCGCAAGTGCATATGCTTCCGCTAGCACCTGCAGGTCCCCTAGTGAAAAGGCCCCCTAGTATGGAAGATAAGGGCTGTCAATGTCAAATTTAAAGACCCTCACATCCGGAAGCGGACACACTTCCGGAAGCATGTGCACGAAAGGTTTCTCAACTACAGACATAGCTACCAAACAACCACTGAGGGTTGATCAATTTATCCTTATAAAGGGAAATTTGGGAATGTTCAAATGAAGTTTAATCTTCAAATAAACTCGTGTTTAATTGATTAAAACCTGCAACTATATTTACTAACTTAGGCATTGGAGTGTCAATCTTTAGTTTTGCAGGTCTCCAATGCTAAATCTTAAGCAAATGCAACCGGAAGCAAAATCACTTCCGGATGACCATTTGCTGGCACTGAGTGTTGAACTAAAGCAAGCAAGAGCGCCAGTGCCTGGATCAAGGGACACGTCATTTCAGAAAACGTTTCATCTTCCTCTATGAGAAGTTGTGCCTTCTCTGAAAAGGTGAAGCGACACATGTCAAAAGGTGCGCCGTTCCAATTAAATGTTTACGTTACCCAATGAATAAACGCATGCTTTCATCTGAAGAGTCATTACCCATTTTACCCGCTGTCACTTTGCATATAAATAGGAAGTTACTTTCACTTTCACTTTTTCACTTACTCAAATTTTTCACCCACAAACTCTCTGCATACATTCATCATATTCTCTTCATCTTCTTCATCCTGTTCTTCATCTTCTTCATCTCCTTCTTCGCATTTCATCCCATATAAACCTTAAACCCACACAAAAATGGCCGGCTCACATGAAACTAACCCCAACACAAAGAAAGCCACCACCTCCAAGAAATCAAAGTCCAAAACGAGCAAATCTGAGCAGACACATTCTGGAAAATCTGGAAAAACTCATGAACATCATGAACGTGAAGAACAATCTGGGCAAAACCAAGAGCGAGTCCAAGAACAACAAGCACAAACTGGGGACTCTGAACAACAACAACAAGAACACTCGAAAAGAAAAGGGAAAAAGAAGGTTCAGTTTAGCGAAGAGCCTTCCTCTAAAAGACAGAGGGTGGAAGAGGATGATCCACGAGTGTATCGAGATGGGCCTTTGGAGGCTGTTTCCTCCAAGTTTGAAACCATCAAGCCCTACTTCAACAACGGAATGTTCATAGATCTGGCCAAGATAGATGAACTAGGGTTTCCACACTTACGGCCATTTCTGGAAAGGTACATGCCCTGGCTGGGGATCAACCAGGACTATAATATCAACGTCCTGCGGGTGTTCTGCGAGTCTCTCACTGAAAAGGTCAAGCATAAGACAGTGGATGGGAAGGAACAGATTCGGAGACTTACTTTCACTGCCACAGTAAGGGGGAGAACCTTCAGTTTCACCTGGAGGGACATCAACGCCCTAATGGGGATTACTGAAGAGGGAGTGAATGAGTGGCTATACCCTGAGTCACTCAAATTCAGCAAAGAGGAACTCGAGAAGATCTATGACACCCAAGGGAGGAAGGTGTCCGGGATGTCTGACTCCAACAGGCTACTATACTACGTCTACTCCCGCATGATGACACACAAGGGGGGTAACTTCAACGAGTTCACTCTGCTGGACAACCCTGGTTCCCCAGACTTCTCACCCAGCAGCCATTCAACCCCGGTCAATTGATCTGCCTTGAACTACATAGATGGATGGTAAATCATAAGGCTGGATATCTTCCCTACCCCACCATCATCGCCTTCCTCCTTGAAAAGAATCTGATCAAGGCTACATCTGATGTGGAGGAAGAGAATGTTAAGTGCGCACCTGTCAGCGCAATTAATATTGGCAAGATGGGGATTAAGTATCTTAAGAAGGCCAAGGCCACTCGCTCAGGCTCTCAGGCAGGCAGTGCCTCTCATACCTCAGCCCCCTCTGTGTCAGGTGCTGGGGATCAAGAAGTCGACTCTCATCCAGGTCCCAGTCGTGTTGCGAAGGTGCCAGCTACAGTCAAGGCCTTTGCTGAAGAAGTAAAGGAGGAAATCCTTTTTAGACTGACTGACTCTTTGGTGACTCCTCTCCGTGATGAGTGTGACACTGGATTCCTGCAGCAAGGGGAGAGAATCCAGAGGCTCGAGGACAGAGTAGGACGAGTCGAGGCTCAACTAGCGCGTGTAGACGCCAAGCTAGACCTCATCATCAATCATCTCCAAATCCCTCAACCAGAAGGTAACTTACCACCACCTCCTCCTCCTAACCCACCTCCACCTCCTCCACCTAATCAACCACTACTACCTCCTCCTCCTCCACCCAACACTCAACAGCCACAGCCACCTCCTCCTCAGAATGACTAACAACCCCACGCATCACCAAACAACAACCAACAACCCCAGACATCACCCAACCACGACCAACAACCACAAGACTCACCCCAACAATCCCCTCGCCAATCACCCCTTAACTCCAATAACTCCCCATCTCCACATAACTTCCCTAACCGCTCACCATCCCCCACTTCCGCCGGGCCTTCCAACCCTAACCCTACCACTTCTCAACCCACCATCGCTCAAACCTTAGGTTTTACCTCTCCTGATCACCCACTTCACACCTACTACCTCCGAGACCAATCCCCTATTCGGTGGAAAGTTAGACAACCCGATGTCTACTACTCCACCTACCCATTTGATGGCCTATTCACCCACCCCTCCTTCTGGGAAAGAAACACAGCCCTCCTCCCCAACCCTCCTAATTCACCAGAACAAACCTCACCCACATCCTCTTCATCCACATCCTCACCCGACCAATCACCCCCTACACAATTTGGCCCTGAACCTCCACCCTCCTCTTCACCCAATCCATCCTCCATGGCCCTTGCCCTCATTGATGATGACAAAAGGGGGAGAGATGCTGTTATCGCCCTCCGCCATACCATGGATACAAGGGATGTCCTGACTCAGCCATCCCTCTGGCTAGATGAAGACATCACTGCTACCCTTCGCCGAGCTATGGATCTTCAAAGATTGGGTGGTGCTGAGAGTCTGATTCGTGGGGAAGCCATCCGATTCATGCAACAACAGCGATCAGATGAGCAAAGGTCAGAACTGGCAATGGTGTTGGTTGAGCAACCTGGTGAACTCCCACAGCCTAAGCCTGAACCTGAGCCTGAGGTTCCTTCTTCTGAGCCTTCTCCCTCTGCACCTGCACTCACTGTACTTGAGGAGATTATGTTAAAATATGGGTACACAAGGTCTGAGTCACTTGTGAGAGTGAGAGCCGTTCCTATTCCTCCTTCAGCGCCAACTTCTACTCCTGCTTCTCCAGTGGTTAAATCCAGCAAAACAAGAGTGAAGCGTGCTGTCAAAAAGGGGACAGGCATCTCTGAGCCTGCAGACAGTGAGGAAGAGCCTGAGAATCAAGCGTCAACGTTTCAGTCCTCCGTCAGAGAACAAGCTCAGAAAGTGATGGATGATATCCCACCAGAAGTAGTGGTAAAGCTTGAGGTGGAAGATCTCACCCCTGAGGAACTTGAGAGGTTTAATGGAAACAACAAACTCACCTTCGAGCAATTCACAGTTCTGGATGCTGATAGGGCTAACGCTTTGGCTAAAGAGAAAGCGAAAGGGAAAGGCAAGGCAAGCTTGGCCCAGGACCCTGACTTTCCGGTCTGGAATGTAAAGATCTCCAACATTCATCTTCCTCATGGTGTCATCCCCATCAACGAGACATCACTTGGTTCTTCCTCTTCTGGGCTAAGTGAGGCCGATGATCTGAGAAGAGCAATTGTGGAGTCTTTGGAGTTAGAAAGGATTAGAAAGGAAAAAGAGGCTAGAGAACTCCAAGAGATCCTTGCTCAGATTGATCAGCAGGAAATGGATGAAGCATGGGCCAGAGTGGAAGAAGAGTATCAAAAGAATCAGAGAGGGAAAAATAACAAGCGCAAGCCTTAACCCCCATACAGTCATGCATTTATCATAACATAGCATTTCATCTTTGTGTTGTTATTATGCACTTTGTAAATTTGCTTACTATGATAATTTTTCTTCATATTTTTCATGCATAGCTCTACTTGCACAGCTTTGATCACTTGTAAATTTTAACTGCTATTATACATATCTGACTTGTAATCTTTTGTTCATCAATGATATTTATCTTCAGTTCTTTGTGCCTTATCTGATTATTACTTTTAATTCTTTCATATGAACTTAATCAATAGACTTAGTTTGTCATCATCAAAAATGGGGAGAATGTTAGAATCTTAAGTTTTGATGAAGACTAAAATATGAAAGAACTAGGCAAACACTTAGAGAATATTAGGTTAATATAGAACCCCAAGTAAGAGTGCAACCGGATGTGGATTTACTTCCAAATCGACTAGGACTAGCGCTCGCGGATGAATGTCTCATCCCCCAGCGGCAGTAAATGCTTCACTAAGTCATAACTCAGTCTAGGAACATTAGTTGTACAAAACCCTTGAGACTAAGTTAAGATGCAACCGGATGTAGAGTTGCTTCCGATTGATTAGTGACTAGCACTGGGTGTTGGTATAGATAACACTGAGCGCCAGTGTACATAACCCAACGTCCAGTAGAATTGCTTCCGATTGCTTAGTGACTAGCACTGGCTGTTGGAATAGATAACACTGAGCGTCAGTGAGTAAAATGTGAACATAACCCATCGTCCAGTGGAAGTGCTTCCGGATGTGGAATTGCTTCCGGATGTAAGAAAGCCTCCTTAGACTAAGTGAACTCCCACTGCATGTGATTATGTGTTGTTATACTACACATCCCATAGCATGAGTAAATGACACACTAAGTCACTTAGGAAGAGTTAGACTAAAATAACGAGACTTACGCTGACTATTGGAATAGACATCCCCTAGCGTCAGTAGACAATACACTAAGTCAGAACATAATCTAAGTAAGAATGATTCCCACAACATGTATAGTTCTTACTCCACTTGATTATATATGCTACTCTGTTGGACTAACAAGTATGTGCAGAACTTAATTCTACTTCCGGATGCAAATGAGCTTCCGGATGCAAATACTCTTGGCACTAGGATTCAGAGACTAACACTTGCAGAGCAAGATTGCCACTTCCGGATGAACGATGATCATCCGTCAGCAAGAGTACAAGAGCCAACGTCACATACTCAGAGGTCAGAATGCTTTTGTCAGAGCAGAGTTGTCAGAGTTGCTTTTCAGAGATAAAGCAAGTCAACCCTGCTAAGCATTAATGAAGATGTACCTCTCAACGGTAACATGGGATTAACGGCTATATTCAAACGGACATATTTCATCTGCCGCCCAAGCCTGAATGTTGAGGCCGAGTATAAAAGGAACATCTACATTCAGAAGAAAGGTTGGAAGAACTGAGTCCATTGTCTGAGATATTGTAATCTACATTCTTCTCATCTTCTACTCTCTAATCTTAGATTTGTAACATTCTTAGAGAGTGATTCATTTGTACTTAAGTGAGTAACATCATCTATTCTTAGAGAGAATCATTTGTACTTAAGTGCTTATCACAATCAGTTCATAGAGTGAACATATTATCAAATCCTCTAATTGATAGAGGTTGTTCTAAAGCTTGTGCTTGAAGAACAGAATTATTATCTTACAAAAGTGAGGGGGAGCATTTAGAGGTTTGTCTAAATCTCCATAGGTTGCAAGTTAGCCCGCAAAACTTGTGGTTGAAAGGTTGCAGGTGATCCCGTTGTAAAACCTGTGGTTGTAAGGTTTGCAGGTGAGCCCGTTGCAAAACCTGTGGGTTGTTAGGTGAACCCGTACTCGTAAAACCTAAGGTGTAAAGGCTTTCTTGTGCCTGGTTCAAACAAGAAGTATAGTGGATTGAAAATCTCAGGTGGAGCCTGGGGACTGGATGTAGGTCTGGAAGTGACTGAACCAGGATAAATCTGTGTGTGCTTATTCTGTTTGTTTAATCTACACTTCAAGCACCACACCACCAGATACTCACTTTGTGATGACCGCTCTTCGCCTAACCATGGACACAAGGGATGTGCTCAGCCAACCATCCCTCTGGCTTGATGAAGACATCACGGCTGCCCTCCGTCGTGCCATGGAATCCCAAAGGCTGGGTGGTGCTGAGAGCTTAATAAGAGGAGAAGCAATCCGGTTCATGCAGCAGCAGAGGTCGGCTGAGCAAGGATCACAATGGGAGGATGGTCGATCTTCTTCAGCCCCCACTTCATCATTATCTCCTCAACAATATTTTTACTTGTCTTAGTTGGAGGAGGCTCTGATGATGGTGACTCAGGCTGTGAAGGTTGTTCATTTGGCTCAGAGACTACCATATCCCATTGTGGTCCTTGCTCAGCCGACCTCTGCTGCTGCATGAACCGGATTGCTTCTCCTCTTATTAAGCTCTCAGCACCACCCAGCCTTTGGGATTCCATGGCACGACGGAGGGCAGCCGTGATGTCTTCATCAAGCCAGAGGGATGGCTGGCTGAGCACATCCCTTGTGTCCATGGTTAGGCGAAGAGCGGTCATCACATTTCTCCCCCTTTTGTCATCATCAACAAGGGCGAGGTCTAGGGATGAAGTGGATGAGGAGGAGGGTGGAGGTTCAGGGCCAAGTCTCGTTGGGGGTGAGGGTTCAGGGGAGGATGTAGGTAAGGTGGTTTCAGGGGATGCGGGTTGGTTGGGGAACCAAGTAGGATCTACGAATAGACCTTCGAATGGGTAGGTGGAGGAATATTCAGTGAAGGTAGTGGAAGAGTGTGAGGTAAATGGGGTAAATGGTAAGTGAGGATCCTCAGGGATTTGCTGAAGGCGGGGGTAATCTCGCAGATAGATGTGGCTGAGGGGGTGAACGGCAGTTTTGAAGCCAAGGTGTTTGGCCAATGGGTTGGATCTTGGTCCAGAGTTGGGGTTGGTAGGGTTAGGATGGGATGGTCCGTCAGAGAGGTTGAGTGGTGAACGAGTATGGGTGTTGGGTGGTGTGTGAGTAGGGGAGTTATGTGGAGATGGGGAGTTGTTGGATTGAAGGGGCGATTGGCTAGGAGATTGTTGGGGTGTGTCTTGGGTTTGGTGTTCATGGTTGGGTGAAGGTTGGGATTGGTGGTCATTGTTTGGTGATGGAGGGGATTGATGGTCATTTTGTGGAGGTGGCTGTGGTGGTTGAGTGTTAGGTGGAGGAGGAGGGGGAAGTTGAGGGTGACCTGAGGGAGGAGGAGGAGGAGGGTTTTGGGGAGGAGGAGGAGGTGGTGGTAGGTTACCTTGTTGAGGTTGAGGGATTTGGAGGTGTTGGAGAATGAGATCAAGTTTGGCATCCACCCTGGCTAGCTGTGTCTCGACCTGGCCAACTCTGTCCTCAAGCCGCTGGATCCGCTCCCCTTGTTGCTGGAACCCAGCATCACAATCATTCCTCAATGGGGCTACCAATGACTCAGAGAGTTGAAGGAGAATCTCTTCCCTCATCTCTTGAGCGAATGCCTTCACAGTCGCTGGCACTCTTGCAGCACGGCTTGGCCCAACATGGGAGTCCACTTCCTGATCCCCTGCACCAGATGTAGAGGGGGCTGAAGTTCCAGAGGCACTACCCGCTTGTGATCCTGAGCGAGTGGGCTTAGGGGCTCTTATATACTTAATGCTCATCTTCCCGATGTTGGTTGCTCCCACAGGTCTACACTTGACATTCTCTTCCTCCACAGCAGATGTGGCCTTGATCAGATGCTTCTCAAGGAGGAAGGCAATGATGGTGGGATAGGGAAGATAGCCAGACTTGTCATTAGTCAACCATCGCTGAAGCTCAAAGCAGATCAACTGTCCGGGGTTGATTGGCTGGTGGGAGAGAATTCTGGGGAACCACGGATTGTCGATCAGAGTGAACTCGTTGAAGTTACCCCCTTTGTGTGTCATCATTCGGGAGTAGACATAATACAAGAGTCTGTTTGAGTCAGACATCTTGGACACCTTTTTCCCTGTGGTGCCATACAACTTCTCGAGATCCTCCTTGCTGTACTTTAGTGACTCAGGGTATAGCCACTCATTTATGCTCTCGTCTGTGATCCCCATCAACTCATTCAATGTCCTCCAGGTGAACCTGAAGGTTCTCCCCCTTACAGTGGCAGTGAAGGAGAGTCTGTGGACTTGCTCTTTCCCATCAACCTTCTTGTACTTAACCTTGCCAGTGAGGGATTGACAGAAGACTCGCAGGACGTTGACGTTGTAGTCCTGGTTGATCCCTAGCCAAGGCATATATCTCTCCAGGAAAGGGCGCAGATAAGGAAACCCTAGTTCATCAATCTTGTTCAGATCGATGAACAAGCCATGGTTGAAGATTGGAATGGACGTCTCAAACTTGGCGGCAACTGGCTCCAATGCCCCATCTCTGTAAACAGTAGGGTCATCCTCTTCAACCCTTTGCCTCTTGGAAGAAGGTTCTTCAGCGAATTGAACCTTCTTCTTCTTTCCCTTCCTTTTGGCTTCCTTCGCTTGCTCATGCCCAGAAACGTCTGGCTGTTCTCCCACTCTACCAGAAGTTCCAGGCTGATCCTGGACATGTTCATCCTGCCCCTGGGTTTGCCCAGAAACTTCATGGTGTTCATCACGTTGTTCATCACGATGCCCAGATTTCCCAGAATGTTCATGCCGAGATTTCCCAGATTTCGACTTGTGTTTCTTGGATGAGGAAGGTTTCTTTGTAACTGGGTTTGTTTCATGTGATCCGGCCATTTTTGTGTGGGTTGGTGGTAAAAGGAGTTGAAATGCGAAAAAGTGTATGAAGAAAATGAAGAACACAGATGAAGATGAAGAATGTATGCAGAGAATATGTGGGTGAAAAGTTTGTGAAAGTAAAAAGTGAAAGTGAAAAATGACATCCTATTTATAGGCAAAGTTACCAAGGGTAAAATGGTCATGTATTTTCAGATGAAAGCAAATGTTTACACATTGGGTAACGTAAACATTTTAATTGGAACGGCGCACCTTATGACATGTGTCGCTTCACATTATCAGAGAAGGCACAACTTCTTATGGAGGGAGATGAAGCGTTTTCTGAGGTGACGTGTCCCTTGGTCTGACACTGGCGCTCTCTTAGCTTCAACATCCAGTGTCAGCGAGTGATCATCCGGAAGTAGTTTTGCTTCCGGTTGCAACATCTTAAGATTTAACATTGAGGACCTGCAAAAACACGTATTGGCACTCCGATGCCTAAGTTAGTATTGTTGTAGGTTTTAAACAATCAAGTATAATAAATGAAAGGTTACACCTCATTTGGGTTTACCATTCCCAAATCACCTCTTATGAAAGTAAATTGGTCAACCCCCAGAGGCTTGGTGAAGATGTCAGCAAGCTGTTGTTGAGTGGGGACAAATTGCACTTTGACATCCTTCTTTTGAACATGGTCTCTGATGAAGTGATGTCTGACATCAATGTGCTTTGTCCTTGTGTGTTGAACTGGATTCTTGGCGAGGCTGATTGTGCTTGTGTTGTCACAGAGGATGGGTGCCTCAGGGAACTCCAAGCCAAGGTCTCTCAGTTGGTTCTTTAGCCACAGCACTTGAGCACAACAGCTTGCAGCCGCAATATATTCTGCCTCAGTAGATGACAAAGACACGCAGGTTTGCTTCTTGCTAGCCCAAGACACCAGACAACCACCAAGGAAGGCGCATTGTCCACTGGTGCTCTTTCTATCAGTCTTATAACCTGCATGGTCAGAATCAGAGTAAGCCCACAAGAACTCTTGGTTACCTCTGGGATACCAAAGACCAAGTTCTTGTGTTCCCTCAAGATATCTCAAAATACGTTTAACACATGTTAAGTGTGACTCCTTGGGGTTGGCTTGAAATCTTGCACACATGCCTACACTAAATTGAATATCAGGCCTGCTTGCCGTTAAGTATAGGAGGGAACCTATCATTCCCCTGTACATGGGCAGGCTGACAGATTTACCCTTTGCGTCAGCATCGAGTGCGGCAGTGGTGCTCATAGGAGTGTCATACTCCTTGCATTCGTCCATCCCAAACTTTTTGAGTAGTTCTCTGCAGTACTTAGCTTGGGATATGAAGATTTCATTCTTCTTCTGTTTAATCTGCAGGCCTAGGAAGAATGTGAGTTCTCCCATCATAGACATTTCAAACTCACCCTGCATAGTCTTAGAAAAATCTTCACAAAGTTTTTCATTAGTTGCCCCAAAGATAATATCATCAACGTAAATTTGGACAATTAACATATCTCTATCTTTGTGAAGGATAAATAGTGTATTATCAAGTTTGCCCCTTGAGAAACCCTTGCCCAGCAGAAAGCTGCTGAGTCTCTCATACCAAGCTCTAGGAGCTTGTTTCAGGCCATATAAAGTTTTCTTTAATCTATACACATGTTTGGGATATTTGTGATCCTCAAAGCCAGGAGGTTGTTCTACATACACCTCTTCTTTAATATAGCCATTAAGAAATGCACTCTTTACATCCATTTGATATAGCCTAAAGCCCTTCATGGATGCAAAGGCTAGAAGAATCCTTATTGCTTCAAGTCTAGCGACTGGAGCAAAGGTTTCTTCATAGTCAATGCCTTCTTCTTGGTTATATCCTTTGGCTACTAATCTGGCTTTGTTTCTTGTAATTTGACCTGTCTCATCCAGTTTGTTTTTGAAGACCCACTTGGTCCCTACTATAGATTGATGAGACGGCCTAGGGACTAGTTCCCAGACTTGACTTCTCTCAAATTGATTTAGCTCTTCCTGCATGGCGATAATCCAGTCGCAGTCCTCAAGAGCTTGTTCAACTGAAGTTGGTTCTATTTGAGATAGAAATGCACCAAACTCAACTTCATTTTGAACTTGTCTTCTGGTTCTGACACCAGAAGAAACATCACCAAGCACTTGATCAAGAGGATGATCTCTGTGATGCCTCCTAGCTGTTGGCAACTGTGCCTCATCAGGCACGGTCTGCACTCTAGGTTCATCACTGAGTCCATCTTCTTCCTTAGGATTGCTTGCTGGTGTTTCTTTTGGTGGTGAAGAAGATGATGGTAACTTTGGAAGATTCAGTATTTCATCATCTTCTGTGGATTGTCCCTATGTAGGAGTTTCATCGAATACAACATGCATTGATTCTTCTACAATTCTAGTTCTCATGTTGTATACCCTATATGCTTTGCTCCTAAGGGAATATCCTATGAATATACCTACATCAGCTTTTGGATCAAACTTACCCAGATTTACCTTTCCATTGTTGTGCACATAGCACTTTGATCCAAATATTCTCAGGTGGCTGATGTTGGGCTTCCTCCCTTTGTACAGCTCATAGGGAGTCTTATCCAGTCCCTTGCGAACATAGGCTCTGTTAGAGATATAGCAAGCAGTGCTCATAGCGTCCGCCCAGAACACTTGAGAAACCTCTTTCTCATTGAGCATGCTTCTAGCCATCTCTGTCAGAACCCTGTTCTTTCTCTCGACAACTCCGTTCTGTTGAGGGGTCCTAGGAGCTGAGAAGTTGTGTTCTATGCCATTTTGTTCACATAGCTCTGAGAAGCTATGGTTCTCAAATTCTCCTCCATGGTCTGTCCTTATGGCTGTGATTTTGAGCTCTCTCTCATTCTGCACTTTCTTAGCCAGGACAACAAAGGCATCAAAAGTATCTTGCTTAGAGGCAAGAAACATAGTCCAGGTGAAGCTTGAATAGTCATCCACCACCACTAGAGCATATAGGTTTCCACCCAAACTCTTCACTCTTGCTGGCCCAACCAAATCCATGTGGATTAGTTCCAAGGGCCTGCTGGTGGAGACTTTCTTCTTGGTTTTGAACGAGGACTTTGTTTGCTTTCCTCTTTGGCAGGATTCACAGATAAAATCATGCTTTACTTTAAATGATGGAATACCTATAGCTAGCTCCTTTTTAATTAGCATGTCGAGTTGAGTAAAATTAACATGAGCTAGTCTCTTATGCCAAAGCCAACTATTCTCATCACTAGATATTAAACATTTTTCTTCTAGTTGTTGGCACAAGTCTAAAGTATATAGGTTTCCATTTCTATTTGCCTTAAGTTTGCATTTTAAGTTGGCTTTATCTAAATTTAGATCCTGCTTATCAACTATTATGCACTCATGTGAATCAAAAATTACCCAATTTCCTTTGTCTGTGCTCTGGCTGACGCTTAGCAGGTTGTGACAGAGACCGTCCACTAGGTAGACGTCTTTTATTGGTCCGACCTCTCCAACTCCAGTGATCTTTCCACTTTGATTTCCTCCAAAGGTTACTGTGGCTCCGTCTTTGATCACCAGAGATTTGAACTTGTCTCTGTCTCCAGTCATATGTCTCGAGCATCCGCTGTCAATATACCATTTCTTGTTCTTGGATGCTTTGAGACACACCTGGAAAAATCAAGTAAACTTAGGTACCCAATCTTTCTTGGGTCCTCGATCATTAGTTTTCAATGCCCTTGGTCTAGAGTCATCCTTGACCTTGGGCTTGTGATTATTCAGAGCCTCTGGCCTAGTGCTGGCTCTGGACTCTTGGGTTTTCCCTTTGGAATGATTCCAAGCTCGGGATCCTTGTCCTCTCTTGGTTTCCTTTGCAGGTGGAGGATCCTTTGTTGCCTTGGTTCCTTTAGGGACCCATTTGTAGGAGCTACTTGCTCCATGCTTCTTAGCATTACAGGTGGACGTGGAGTGTCCCTTCCTGTTGCAATAGTTACAGAAGCTGAAAGGTGAGGAGCTATGACTAGTGGCTTTATGGAAGAACTTTAAGTAGGGCTTTACTTTTGGTTCCACCCACTTCTTCCCTCTAGGAGTATATCCTAAGCCAGTTCTATCTCTATATGCCCTTTGATTCATTAAAATTATATTTAACATTTCTGAGCCATTTGTAAACTTCTGCAGGGCATTTTGCAGCTTGTCTTTCTCAGCTGAGACTTTGCTGCAGTTAGGGCAGCTCTCAAGTGTTGGGTCATTGGGTTCTGTTTGGGGAGAACCCTGTCCTTCCACTAACGGAAGTTTTCTAGCTTTCGCTAGCTCATCACTTAGTGAGCCCACCTTGGACTCAAGTGATTCCTTTTTAGCTTTCAACACTTTATAGGCTTTACAAAATCGAGAGAATTCTTCATGAACCTCATTGTAAGCCTCTTGCAGTTCAGAGAAAGTTACCTCATTGTCTTCGTGGGTGAGGTCAAGTTCTGAAGATGCTTCCTCATCATCTTCTCTGGCTACCAGGCAGAGGTTGGCAACTTCTTCCTCATCACTTGCTTCGTCATCTGAGCTATTCACCCAGATGGAGGAAACAAAGGCCTTCCTTTTGTCTTTGCCTTTTGACTTCTGCAGGCTGGGACACTCAGCCTTGAAGTGGCCAGGCTTCTTACATTCAAAGCACACAGGGGCCTTTTCCTTCTTCTATCCTTTCCTCTGGCTGGAGTCACCTTTTTGAAAGCCTCCTTTCTTTCTGAAGAACTTTCTGAACTTTCTCACCATCATAGCCATCTCCTCATCGTCCATTTCCTCCTCATCATCCTCATCATCATCATCAACCTCCTTGCTGGGAGCAACAAGGGCAAGATTTTTGGCCTTGGATGAGGCTTGAGGAGCTCTCTGAGCCAGCAGGGTAGGTTCATATTCAGCCAGAGAGCCAAATAGTGCAGTGATGGAGCTCGTTGATTCTCCTTGGACTTCCTGCAAGATGGTTACTTTGGTGATCCAGTCACCTTTCAAGATCTTTAGGATCTTGCTAACTTGCTCTCTTTCAGGAATGTCCTTACCCAGCGAGGCCAAATTGTTGATGAGGTGAGTGAACCTGAGCTCCAGCTCCCTGATAGGCTCAGTAGGACTAAGCATGGCGAACTTGTGAAATTCTTCCACCAGCATCTCAACTCGCCTTGCTTTCACTCCCCTGGTTCCAGAGTGAGCAGCCTCAAGAGCCTCCCACATATCTTTAGCATTTTTGTGGTGGCTGATCCTGTGAAACTCTTTAGGGCTGAGAGCACACTGGATGTAGTGCATGGCCCGATAGTTTAGTTGGACTAGAGCATAGTCCTCATTTGTGTACCTAGATCGCTGCTTGGCGAAACCATCCTCATCCAGTGGTGTGTGATCCCCACGTTTGATTACGTCCCAGAGTTTGATGTCGCTGGACTTGATGTAGGTCTCCATTCGAAACTTCCAGAATGGATAGTTATACCCATCAAAGCCTGGAGGCTTGTTGGGTTGAATAGAGACATCTGGCAGGGAGTAATCTGTATCCATTACTAGATTTTTGCTTTCTGGATTCGTTGGAATCGAGTGAGAAAGACCTGCTCTGATACCAATGAAAGTAATGGATGCACAAGAGGGGGGGTGAATTGTGCTTCAAAAATAAATGCTCAAATAAAACAACACAAGAGTTATACTGGTTCGGTCTTCCTGACCTACGTCCAGTTCTCAACCACCCAGGCTGAGTTCCACTATATCTCCAGGTTTTAGAACGAGTTCACCTGGAACCTTTTACAACCGCAAGTTTTGAACGGGATCACTTGCAACCTTACAACCACAAGTTTTACTCAGGCTCACTTGCAACCTTTCTAACTAGTTCCCCCTTACACCTAGCAAGGGTTCAACCTTTACAACTAAAGGATTTTTCTAACTAAGTTCTCTTAAAGAACAGATAGTGTTACACACTTAAGTACAATCAATGCTCTTATAACACGAAGAGACTTAACTTCAAAGAGTACAAGATATGTAGATGAAAAGATCACTCAATGAGTTAAATGCCCTTTCTCTTTTCTGGGCAGCTTTGAATACTTGAAGATTTTCTGAGTTTCTCGCTCTAACTTCTCTCAAGAATGTCAAAGATAATTCATTAGCTTCATAAATGAAGTTGAGCTCCTTTATATAGTCTTCAAACATTCTGACTCTTGGTAGGTGGGTTAGCCGTTTGAATATGGCCGTTTTTCCCTTGTTACCGTTTGCCCAGTTAATGCTTCATAATGCATAGCAGGGTTGACTTGCTTTATCTCTGAAAAGTAGTTCTGACAACTCTGCTCTGACAAAAACATTCTGACACTGCACTTCTGAACATTCTGACATTCTGATTGCTTGCGGAAGCAAGTTCACATCCGGAAGCAATTCTACTTAGTGTGCTGCACTTTGAATGTTAGTTTAACAATATAAGCACATAGTCACATGCAGTGGGAGTGTACCTAGTCTAAGAGGTCTTCCTTGCATCAGGAAGCACTTCTACATCCGGAAGTAAATCCACTGGATGAAGGATTTTGTTCACTATTACTCACTCTCGCTCAGTGTCCTTCAATCCAACAGTCAGCGCTAGTCACTAAGCTATAGAAAGCAATTCTACTGGACGTGGCTTATGTTCGCTGACGCTTAGTGTCATTTTGTCCAACAGCCAGCGCCAGTCTAAATCTAACAGGAAGCAAAACCACTTCCGGTTGAATCCTAGCTTAGTCTTGAGATCTTGTATATCTAGTGCTTATGGACTAAGTTATTTCCCTAGTGAATTACTTGCTCTCGCTGGGGGATGAGTCATTCATCCGCGAGCGCTAGTCCTAGTCTATCCGGAAGTAAATCCACATCCGGTTGCACTCTTACTTGGGATTCTATGTTAACCTATTGCTTTCTAAGTACTTGGCTTATTCTTTCATATTTTAGTCTTCATCAAAACTTAAGATTCTAACATTCTCCCCCTTTTTGATGATGACAAACTTAGTTTTATCGATTAAGTTCATATGAAAGGATTAGCAGAAGAATAAAAAACAATAGATAAGAACAAGTAACTTAGACAAATATTATTGATAAACATAGATTACATGTTAGAGTATACAAGCAACACATATACAGGTAATCTACACTAAGCAAGAATGAGAGATGCATGAAAACAGAAAAATTTTCTAAGTTAAAAAAAAAGGAATGGACTTGGGGTTCATAAGTTGTGTTTCTTTTTCCTCTCCCTCTCCTTCTGTCTCTCCTCATTCTCTTTCTGTAGTTTGGCTAATTCGGCCTCATGCACATTCTGGTCAATCTGGGCGATGATCCGCTGAAGCTCTTCTTCATCCCTTTCTCTTCTGAGTCTTTCAGATTCAATAGACTCCTCGAATGCCCTCTTCATGTTTTCCACTTCTTCATACCCAGGGAACCCTGTAGCATCATCGAAGTAAGTGACCACTCCATTGGGATAGTGAACAGCCCGGATTTTCACATTCCATACTGGGAAGTTGGGATCCTCCTCAACTTCCTGGGCTTTCCTCTTCCCCTTGCCTTTACCCTTTCCTCTGCTCTTGCTTATTGATGGAGTGGGCATGGCCTTTGCTCTGTCAGCATCGAGGCAGGCCATCTGACCAAAGGATAGTCTGTCCGTGTATCCATATTTCTCGAATTCCTCAGGAGTCATGTCTTCAATTTCCAACTTGACTTCCTTCAGAATTGGAACAGCTTGTACTACTGGGATTTCTTGTTCAACTTGGGCAGACGAAGTTTCTGGCTCAGGTTGGTTAGATGGAGTCTCTTCCTCACTCTCAGCAGATTCAGTGGAGGCAATAACCTTTTTGGAACGCTTCCTAGCTACGGCCTTCTTCCTTGACTCACTGAATGTAACTGCTGGCTCAGATGGAGGAGGAGGGGCAGAGGTTTGCTCAGAAGTATGGATCTCAGATGATTGCCCAGAGGATGTAGGGATTGGCTTGGCGATCACAATGGGAGGATGGTCGATCTTCTTCAGCCCCCACTTCATCATTCTCTCCTCAACAATATTTTTACTTGTCTTAGTTGGAGGAGGCTCTGATGATGGTGACTCAGGCTGTGAAGGTTGTACTGGACGTGGCTTATGTTCGCTGACGCTTAGTGTCATTTTGTCCAACAGCCAGCGCCAGTCTAAATCTAACAGGAAGCAAAACCACTTCCAGTTGAATCCTAGCTTAGTCTTGAGATCTTGTATATCTAGTGCTTATGGACTAAGTTATTTCCCTAGTGAATTACTTGCTCTCGCTGGGGGATGAGTCATTCATCCGCGAGCGCTAGTCCTAGTCTATCCGGAAGTAAATCCACATCCGGTTGCACTCTTACTTGGGATTCTATGTTAACCTATTGCTTTCTAAGTACTTGGCTTATTCTTTCATATTTTAGTCTTCATCAAAACTTAAGATTCTAACACACTTGTGCTTGGGGTAATACATCGTCACTCTCATCAAGCACAAGGAGTAATGTTATAAAAGGGAGAATTTTTATAAGTTGTATTTGTCACCCAATTCACCCCCCTCTTGGGTGACAGCCACACATTTCAGACGAGAGTTGTAAAGTGATATGCATAATAAGATAAAAAAGGGAAAGTGAGAATGGGGAGAGTGTATGGGAACTGGGGAGGAGGGGTGGTGAGAAGGAAGAGAGAGTGATGATTGGATGAAGATAAAAAATTATGGATAGAGAGAGAATGGTGGGTATGCTAGTTGGCACCAACCCAGCCAAAGTACATCAATTATGGAGAGTGGGCCATAGGTGTAGGAAAATTGTGGAGAAGGTGTTGTGGCGGATAAAATCCTGTTAACAAAACAGATGACAAATAGCACAATACAGCTTGGAACCCCTCATTTTCTCTCTCCTTTTCCCCATTCATAGCCCTTCATTTCATATTATGTCCTAATGTCTCACTTATCCTACAACTCATTTCTCATTCGATACACACAATCCCACTCTCTTCTCTCTCACTATTCAATAATTATAACGACCTATTTCATTTTAATCAATCATATAATAATTTCCTATTTCAATCAATATTTCCACCGTTTCAATAATTATAATTGCCTATTTTATTTTAGACCATGATTTGGAAGAGATGTTGTTTAAAGAAATAATAGGTTGTTTACAAAAATGATAGGTTGACAATGAGAAAATGAAGAAAATAGACAGTTATTATATGATTGATTAAAAATATATAATTTGGTTTTTGAATAAAATATAATGTTTAAGGTCAAAAAAATGAAAATGACAGAAACTGTGGTCTAAAATAAATTAGGCAGTTATAGTTATTCAAACGGAGGAAATATTGTTTGAAATAGGAAGTTTTTATATAATTGATTAAAATAACATAATTTATTTTTTGAATAAAATAGCATTTTATGATTAATAAAGAAAAGAAAAACAATTCCAAATTTTCTTGGTAAGTTTTTGTTCCTTACAATTTCTCAGTGAATATTTCTGGGAAATTCTTTTATTTTTTTAATTTGAGAATGGTGAGAGAGAAGAGATCGTGATTGTGTGTATCGAAGGAGAAATTGGGTGTGGGATAAGTGAGACATTATGACCATTAGATGAGATGAAAGGCTATGATTAGGGAAAGAGAGAGAGAAAAGGAGGGGTTCCAAGACGAACTACCCGACCGTTTTAAATTTCGAAAATTGTTGCAATTTTGGGGCTAAATTCATTGTATAAAAAAGAGGTCTACTTCATTCAAGGAACAGGACAAAAGAAAGCTTGAAGAGAATACGCATGAGGAGAAAATTGCGAAGTAGAGGATAGAATCCTATTGTGAATAGTGATTTAAGTCACAAAAGCAAAAAGTGAAAAGTGGTGGAATAGTTTTTTATGTATAGATTTTATGTATAGATTGATGACAACTTTGTACATACAACCGTCCTTGATTTAATATTATAGCTGAAGTATCTAAACTATCCTCAACAGAATCTGTTACAACTAACAACCCCCTTATGCCGTCAGTTATGCAGTTCAATTTCTTCATACAAAGCCCACAGTTATACATAACAATGCCTAACACGCCCTCATTTATACATACAATTACAAAATTACAAACATGTCCTTCTCTACTAATGTACACGTGTAAGTCAATGCTCCCCTTAAAAAGACATCCTTGTCCAAGGATAGTAGAGTCTAATTATTTAATGGAAAAAACTTACCTCAAGTACTTGACCTCAATTACATCCAGTAAGCCAATAAGAATTAGACACATGTCTAACTAACCCACATCACTTTCTCCTTCTTTTCTCTTTCCTCCATGTGTTAGTTGTGTATGGAGTTAGTTGGACATGTGTCAAATTCTTATTGGGTAATGGATGTAATTGAGGTCAACTACTTGAGGTAAGTTTTTTCCTTATTTAATTATGTAACAGAATCTGTTACAACAGAACCTGTTTGTCCCTGTTCTGAACAAAATTCATAGTTTAGTTGGGGGTAGACCTGTCAATTTACTTCCCCGTAGCTTCATCTTCAATTTCTGTCTTCTTCTACTTCGTTCGAACCATAGCACGTGTGAGAGTATCACCGCAAATGGGGATAAATATAATGAAACTGCACTAATTAATAGCGATATAGTTGCTGAAATAGATGGTCATTACATATCGATTATGGGAAAAGCCTTAGAGGGTTTAGATGGGTTGAGATAGTGCTGGTTTTAATGGTAAACCAGAAAAAAAGAAAACGCAGAGAGGAAGAGAAAAGAACGATGAAATTGTAACTGCACTGAAAAAAATCTCTGATTGCATAACCAACTGAATACATACAAGTCATTTAAATAAAAAAAGGAAATGCATAACTGACTCCTAAATTAAAGGACTGAATTTTTAATAATGAAAATACACAGAAATTAATTAAAAAACTAAACCTAATTTCAGTGCCCACTAATCACGTCACTTCTCCAACAGATAGGCCATGACATTACAAAAGAACAAAGACATGTCATATCTCAACTTCCTTTTAAGATGGAAAAACGCTGTAAAGCCTTGATGAGGCAGATTATATGCTTTTCTCCTAAGAAGGGAAGCACATCTGATCTGTTGGCGGCTTGGGTGAGGATCATGAAGCCTATTAGAGCTGATGGGCTTTCTGTTCTTAAAGAGTTGAAAACGATGGATCATATTTTTTACCTTCTGGTTTTGTTTCCATCTTATTTCATATCGAGAGTATTTTTCATTTTTTCTATGTTTGCGCAGTTTTCAGTTATCTATGTTTCCGTGTCCTAAATATAAGACTATTTACCTAATTTTTTTAATTTTTTTTCGATTGAAGTTTTTGTTGGTTAAGTTATAGCACACCCTAACTATCTACCTTTTTTGTTTGATTTCTAACTAACTATCTACTTTTAGTCTCATTCTCCCTCTCTTGTTTGTAAATTATTATTGAAAAGCATTAATGGGGATAATTTTAGGAAAAATGGAGAACAATTAAAAATAGGTCTTGTATATTCAGGACCAAACTTATCTCCCCGAATAGGTCCTATATTTTGGAAAAAACGAAGTAATATTTTTATAGATTTTCGTAGAGATAACTGGGAGCAAGACGTCCATACAGGAGTTTAGCCTTTCCTTCTCAAGAAAGTTGAGTTCCTTGTGCTTTTGCAATATGAAAATTTCTAGACATGGAATAGAGAATGTGGTTGATTCCCGTTAATTTTAATTTCAGCTATGGTAATCATTTTTTTTATCCAAACAAGAAGTATTTTGTGCCATATGCGAGCTGCTGCACTAGCTGCATGCTAAGATTTCATATTCTCACACGCTTTTTTTATTTATCATTTAATTAAAGGGTAATGGACCTAATCTGGCCCCCAAGTAACCACCAAGGAGCGCTGAGCACCCTGAACTAACAACATGCCCGTATCTGGACTCCAAGTAACCAAGGTGTTTGAAAACTACCCCAGTTGGACGTCAACAACGTTTGACCGTTACTATGCCTATGTGGCTGCCACGCGAGCACTTGCTTTGCCACCTCGGATTGCCACGTGTGTATTTTAAATGGACCTAATCTGGCCCCCAAGTAACCACCCAGGAGCACTGAGCACCCTGAACTAACAACAGGCCCGTATCTGGACTCAAAGTAACCAATGTGTTTAAAAACTACCCCGGGTGGACGGTCAATGACGTTTGACCGTTACTATGCCTATGTGGCCGCCACGTGAAGGCCTTGTTTGTCACCCGGCGCCTTTTCATCGCCACGTAAGATATGTTTATGTGGGTCTCACCTATAATAATAAACAATTTCTCTCTCCCTCTTCATCACCATCACCACAGCCCCCCAACACCCACCACTTCCACCCACGCCACGCCCTCACCTCCCCAGCCCCCCCACTGCCTCACCTCCACAACCCCCCACCCACACCACCCCCTCAAACGTGGCAAGCAGAGGTGGCGTGGGTGGAAGTGGTGGGTGTTGGGGGGCTGTGGTGATGGTGATAAAGATGGAGAGAGAAATTGTTTATTATTATAGGTGGGACCCACATAAACATATCTTACGTGGCGATGACAAGGCGCCGGGTGACAAACAAGGCCTTCACGTGGCGGCCACATAGGCATAGTAACGGTCAAACGTCATTGACCGTCCACCCGGGGTAGTTTTTAAACACATTGGTTACTTTGAGTCCAGATACGGGCCTGTTGTTAGTTCAGGGTGCTCAGTGCTCCTGGGTGGTTACTTGGGGGCCAGATTAGGTCCATTTAAAATACACACGTGGCAATCCGAGGTGGCAAAGCAAGTGCTTGCGTGGAAGCCACATAGGCATAGTAACGGTCAAACGTTGTTGACCGTCCAACCGGGGTAGTTTTTACACACATTGGTTACTTGGAGTCCAGATACGGGTCTGCTGTTAGTTCAGGGTGCTCAGCGCTCCTTGGTGGTTACTTGGGGGCCAGATTAGGTCCATTACCTTAATTAAATAAAAAATGTCATTGTTATTTTCAATCAGGGCTCTCATTTTGTAGTTGGTAAATGTTATTTTCTGCTTTGGGATTCAAGATAGATATATTTCTGCTTGGTTGTTTCCATCTTAGTCGGACTAGTGAAAAATTTACATGTGTGCTGTATACAATTGAGCAAAATTTTATTTATGCATTCCTTGTTGCATGAAATGGACGCACAAGAGATTCATGCAGGCACTGAGGTTTACAAAGCATTACTAAGACCCTACTCTATGGCCGGTGGTACTGAAGGAGCTGAAAGGATTTTCAATGCAGTTCAGTTGGCCGGTATCTACTTCTTTTCCCATAATCTGGATAGTTTTTCACGGATCGCTAATTCCATTTCGAGCTAGGGAAGATTATATTCATCTATTTACTCCTGCCAAGGCCAATGTTACCAATTATGGTAGGTCCTTGGGTAACATTTTCAGGGAGAAATTTCTCCCCCCTTACCATAATTATAACAAAAATATGCAACCTGGCCCTCTCCTTATTTCATTGTACATCAAGCCAAGAATTGGAAGTTGGCCCCCTATTAGTTTTAGTTTTTTACCTATTAGTTTTAGTTTTTTACCTAAGATGTTGACATGTTCATTTTTGTAATTTTAGATTTAGATTATGTTATCAAAATTATGTAGGAGATGATTATCTCTGACGGGAAAATGACAAATAAAGAACTTCAAATGTCCTAATGGACAAGTAAGATACTCGAATTTCCAAAAGGGCAATCAAGGGAAATCAACAACATCATATCCATTAACAAAACCCATATTAAACAACTGCATCTACCCATTAAAAACAATAACACCCTCGTTCCCCCTTAACTACTAGAGCGTTGTTAATTTCCTTTGGTTGTCCTTTGAAATTTTGAGTTCCTTCCTTTTAGATATTTAGAGTTCTTTATTTGTCATTTTCCCAATTTTAATAATAATTATATTGGAAAACTCTTTTTTTTTGGTATGATTGTTGAATGAATGAATCCTTGTGGCATGCTTGTAGGATCGAGCTTGGACTTGCAAGGTGAAACAAGCATGCTCCAACCAATAAGCCACAAGGTCGATTAGCTTTATATTGGAAAACTCTATTGTGTTAATCAAACGATATATTTTATAACAAAACGAAACCTAATTAACCGAAATAATTTGTTTTGATTTTAACAGGAAAAACCAAAATTTGTTTAATTTATTATAGGTTCGACATTTTTATTTTAATATTTAAAACTCAATTTTTTATATTGATATATTGCATATCATTTTTAAATCAAAAGAAGAAACATAAAAGTTTTAGATTATTTTTTACCAATACAAAAATATAGTTCAAACTTTATAATTTTTGATTTCTTTAAAGAAAAATATGATAGAATAATATTTCTTTTTATAATTTTTTATTAATTCGGTTAATAGAGTTTTTTTTTTAAAAAAACCGTAAACCAAATTTTAAAAACTGAATAAAGACCAAAAACCGAAATAACCGAATATTATTCGGTTCGGTTCGATTTTCGATTTATTTTGCTCACCCTTACACAAGTCATAATACATTGCTAATTACCCTCTTTTTCTTCTAGATGCATTCATAATATGTCTCTTGTGCGCTACCATCTAGAGGAATAATTTACAACTCCCTAGAATCTTGATCTTCTATTTCTTCCCCCAAAATGTCTCATTTTATAGGGTATAATTTTTGAAACGGTTTGTTTTACTACCTCCGGACCTAAATATAGGACCTAATTAACTTTTTTTTTGAGAGATTAAGGTTGCGAAATAAGTTATTAAATGGTGACATATTTGATATATTTTTAGATTATCCATTAGTTTGTAGGTAAAATAAACTAGTTTAAGGGAAAATATTAGGTAAATCAATTTATAATTAACTTATTTTGTTTTTTTAAAGATTTTCCAGAAAAAGTCAATTAGGTCTTATATTTAGGACCGGAGGGAGTATTTTATAAGACCTAATTTTTGAAATAGTTTGTCTCATTTTATAACATCTAATTTGACTTGGTTTGATAACTTTGTTATGCTCATGAACACACATATTAAATACTGATTTTAGAATTCTCCACTCTTGGTCCCATCCACATCCAACGAACATCACCATCCATTCTTGCCTCAACATTCCTCCATATTGTCATTAATCCAGCCCATAAATTAGAGTCTAGGCGCGACAGGCATACTCTTAGGATTAGATCAGACCTGCACTTGTATTCGTTACAATTATTTTTCACCCAAAATGGATAAGGATCCTTAACCATATCCCATCCAAGTTAAATTAAAAAAAAAAGCACGGTTCTGGTAATTTGCATTTGATAATATGAGAAGGAATCTTTCTCTGCTCTCTTGTGCTACCCCATGTCTAAATGATCACAAGTCGTTATTGGGAGGTGAGAATAGTGTTACATACCAGGGATAGTTGCACTAGTACTAGTTATTACACAAACTTTGTCAAATTGTATTACATGATTTTAGACAATGAATGAATAGATTTTTTTGCATATTTTAGGGAAAACTTTATCAAACTAGCGGCTTACCCCGTGTGATGCACGGGGCAGCGTCGTACATACAATGAATCATTTTAACTACAATAAATACAATAGTCTGAGTTAGAATTATTTATACCTTTGAAAATACAATGAAATTGATATATATGTGAAATTGTTTAACTATATTTAAGTTGACAAAATTAGACGTGGAGTTATTGAAGTTGATTATAGCGAAAAGTTGTAGAAAAACTCTTGAAACAGAAGAATATATAAAACCATTTTAAGTTTTATAATGAATCAAAAGGATGAACACTATATTTAGATATGATTAATTTTATGTATAATGTACTTAAGTTATGTAACATATTTGTTAAAGCATTTAAATATAATGAAATTGACTGAATTATTGAAAAATACAATTTAAAATAATAATACTTTCATTATCCTTACTGCGAGTCAGAATTAATATTATGGTAGGTTTGCTTGTTTTTTGTTTGAATCAAACGAATAGTTTTATTAGTTGAATGGTTGATGCGGTTAAAATTTTATTGTTTGCACCAAAAATATATAAAACTAATGGTATATTTTGAATGATATGTCATCTTATTGTTATCCATCTAGAGAACAAATTTGAAATTGTTTATGTTTTGCATTTAACTTAATATTCTAAAAAATATAACTAAATCCAATTCTGAATATTAAATCAATTTGATTAATATTGAAAAATGTAAGGAAACAAAACTTTTAAAATTGCTGACAAGATCTTTGACTCAATGAATAAGTTTGATTAAGGAAAATCAAATTAGTGATGGAAAAAGTTATTAATAATTCAGGATAATTTTTATGTTTCTTTATTTTACATGAAACTTTTTATTATTCATAATAAATTTTCCTTGACCAAATATAAGTTTTCATGATTTATTAGGAAATAAAAATATAAAAATGCTAAAAGCGTATACATTTGAATGTGTTTCATGAAACAAAATTAATATTGCAGTAACAATTCCCAAAATTAGTTTACATGATTTTATGACGGTTGATTTCCCATATAATTTCAATTTAAAGTACACTTAATATTTTTAACTTGGAAAAGAATCAAATTTGTCCGTGTATAAAGCATTAAAAGAGTCAAACTATATCACCAACATCCCCCATCAAAACCCATGGCCAAAAAACAAACATGTAATTATTTTAACTTGACATAGAATAAAAACTCGCTCATGCATAAAAACAAATGAAGTGTCAAACTTCATACCCAACCTCCCTCATCCACCCCCTCCGAGAAAAAACAAATTTCCCTTAGATATCTCGCTTATTCGAAAGTTCACTTAGATTTAATTTTTTGGTAGTCAATCTTTCCATATTATTTCAATTTACATCATAAAGGCCTTCAAATTTCAAGACGACTAATACTTCGAAGAAATATTCTTTGGTGTTGATTGATTCAGGTTGTCGTTTGAGAACAAAGTGTTATAAAAATACAGAATTTCTAATAAGATCAAGCGCACAATAATGAGCCTACAATGAAAAGAATCCATACTCAATGCAACTGTCATAACTCGTAAACATGAAAAACACAATTGTCAATATGCAGTTGTCATTAGAAAAACATGTCCTATCATTAACAATGCAAAGAAACACACCATGTTATCAAAAATAAATACTTCCTAAAGTCACAATATTAGATGATTAATGAACAATTTGTTGAAGGGAGGGAATGAGAAGGAATAGCATTAGGAATTTAGGATCAAAGAAGAAATCATGTCTGATCTATATTCAGGAACCAAGGTAGTAAAAAAGAGCAAAATCACATAGAGATACAATGAAAGTAATAAACAAAAGACTAACCCACAAACCATGGCCACCTCACAGGTTCATCAGGAGCTTCTTTAGTCAAATATCTAAACCTCTCAGGCATAGTACTTTGAGCTCGAACCTCCTTCTTAGCCTGGTCAAAAGCAACACCAGAACCTTCACTACCTCCATTTTTAACCTCTCCTTCATCATCATTATCCCTTGCTTTCACAAAAACCCCAACACGCCTACCCAAAGAAAAAGTTTGCATTTTTCCACAAACCCCACTAATATTTCATCCAAACTGATTATTACCCACATGGGTTTTCGATAAAAAATAAGGAATTTGAAGTCACCTTGTGTTGTGCCCCCTATTGAACAATATTAAATGGTCATGCTTCTTCTCACATGCAAACTTTTTGAATCAGGGGAATATGCATTTTGTTCTAAATATCCTGCTTTATCAGAGCCTACCTCAGTCTCATTGCATTGACACTTCTATTAGATCAAGAATTGACTCAGGCACTCAGCCCCACCAGCATGTAGTTGATCTAAGCTAGACAAAGTCCCATAACACAATTGTCACGATATCATGAAAGCAAAAAGAAGACAACGACATGACAATTAAATTGATGTCAAGTGAATTACTTGAGTAGACAAAGTGAAGTCATCAAAGTTACCGGCTTGTACCACCATATGATGTGGTCAACAGGGAGTAGCAATTAAAGGAATAAGGATGAAGCAAAGATTATCAAGAAAGAAATTAGTAGGCTTGTTCAAAATGAATGTTCTCCTCTCAAAATCGATTAATTTATCACTAATGGGTGTGATACATTTGTATGAATAAAATTGCTCAAAATGAATATTCCGTAGTCATTGCATACAAAAAATTTGTATAAAACTGATGTGCAGGTACTTACCTTTTGAAGAATTTTCTCCTGATGCATAAGACCCTCTGACAACAAAAGAAAATCAGCTCAGTATGCTTTACCATCTTGGAAGAATGGCGGAATAATTCATATTGCAGAAGAACCATAAACAAACCATAGCCAATCCAACCAAAACAAACACATGAACCTACATTGAAATGTGTCACCACACTTTTTGTCACCGATAAAAGTAAAAAGTTTAAATTTATTCAACCACTAACACAAAAACTTCAGTTGAATTTTTAAAGATACGTAGATAGGAGTATGCTATTCAATAAAGATAAGTAGATAGGAGTATGCCTATCCAGAAACGGTACGATATGTCTGTCACTTTCCCTTTAACCTAATGTGTTTAATTTTTAAAAACATAGGAATATACCTCACCTGATAGATAGATAGATAGATAGATAGACAGATAGATAGGAGTATTATTTTACTCTAGATAGTAATTTACCCGGACTATGATTCATGCTTTTGTTCTATGGAGTGTTTCCTGAATTTGCTCTTGAAGTCTCCATTTCTCAACTTCTCCCTCTCATCAAGTTCTTCATAAAAGTGGTCCTTGTCACAATCAGGAAGCGGCAGCTACACCAATATAAATATCATCAATGGAATTACATTTTTTTTACCGAAATGAAACACTTGGAAATTATGCTTACCACAAAAGCATTGTAGTATTAGTAAATTCTGCAGGATATAAAAAAGCATATTGTCAGATTATAAGAAAAAGCACGTGTCCATGGAATGCTATTGTAAATTCTGCAGAATAAAAAATGAACTTCACCAAAGCAAATATGGGTTACTTTCTGGTTCTAATTATAGTTAAAGGAATACATTAAAAAGAACCTAAAATTTAAGCCATGATCCAAAATGTAATACCTAGCTTATACCTCTAAAATAACACCTATTTTCAAATAAATGCATCATCATGGCAAATGCTGGACCTTGCACATGAATATAAAAATGAACCCCACGAAAGAAAAAAGGAACATGTTAAAATCTTCATAATTACAAACATTGGTTCTTAGTTGGTGTTAATCAAGGTAGCTGCTATTGTGAGATCCTTCTATTTGATAAAAAGGCCAGCCATTTTGTCTTCCCATGTTGGTAAAGATTAAATAATGAAATAGAGCAAAAATAAGGATGCACCATCCATGTACTCAAGGGCAATACCTTGAGAGTTTAAGCACCACCTTGAAAGATTCTGACAAACTAACCCCTTCATCATCTGCAAAAGATTATAATACATCTAAAATGAATCACTACAAAAGGTCACTTGGCACTTGTCTCACTGAATTGTAACAAATAGTTCATGTTAAAAATAGTGGAATAAAAAACAGGATCTATACATGCACAATCCATTGATGAAAACAAATAATTATTTAGGATGAAGACGAAGGAACCACGAAGGAACCTGCAGGGCGAAATCGTTGGAAGCAATTGATATGACCATAGCAATTATTGGCTTCATAAGCCATAGCCATAGCAGACTATAATCTTTTAGAATCCTGCTAACGAAAAAATTTAAGGAAAAATTCAATTTATATCACATATAATATTTCAATTAATATATATGAAAAAACTATTCTCCTTACTTTAGCAGGAGTAAAGTAAAAACTCTTTTTTGTAAGTATACATTTTTTACCAAATATACCATGCAACAACCCAGATAGAAACTACCAAAGCAAACCATAAACAATAAATTTGTAGAGATAAGCAGTGTTCTAGGTGGTGTTTTGATGATTCTCCCATCTTCTCAATAAATTTTTTGATATAGTAAAACTAAAGAGCATAACCCAGTGAAATATGTAAATGCACACAAAAATGAAAAAAAAAACCTTTGAAACATAAGTTTGACATCTCGGCTCTACGTCCCGATGATGGTGTCCATGAGACATTGCTCGAGATTCACGAAGGTGATGGCTAAAGTTGAGGAAGAATTAGGATTTTTTTTGTTTTTCGGATAAAGTTTGGTTTTTTTCCGCAGACCCAATGAACATATATCTTCTCCAAAGCCATTTTTCTGCTGAAGAAGAAGACGAAAAACAAACCTTCAATGGAAGAAAATTCAGCCATATTCATATTGAAGCATGCTTATATTCGTGTTGGTAATGATTAGAGGAAAGAAGCGGAAGATTTCGATATGAATCATGGAAATCGATGATTTTCCTCAGAGATCATGCGATTTGAAAAGGGCTGAGATTTTTAATTGAATGGGAAGGTGAAACAAAACGTTGGAGAGGCTAATAGACAGAGCAATAAAGCTGAAAATTAAAAGGGATAGTGGAGGTATTGGATGTAGAAATGGTATTCGGCTTGTTGAGTTACTATAAGCATTAAATCTACACAATCAAAGGAAACTGAAGCCATAAAAACTCTGAAAATGCATTGTGAAACTGAAACGGTCCAAAGAGGGAAGCGGTGGAATGAAACAAAGGAAGAGAAAGCATTAATATTCAATAATGGAGTTAATTCATGTAATACATACAAATACATGCATATAATAGATATCACATTGAAAACACGATGATGATAGTGTGAACACAACCAAAAGATTCCATACGCAAAATTATTAGTTATATTAGATAGATTTAGACAAGGTGAAAAAAATCCTCACATCAATTCAAATTTCTAAACTATCATCGTTAATTAAATATATGTTGTTATTTATTATTTTAGTAGGGGTAAGATATTTTTGCTTTCTAACCTGGCGGGTTGGCGTGAGTGGTAAGTACTCTCGTCCCTTAAGCAAGTGGTTGGGTGTTCGATCCCTAGCCCTTGCGAATGGAGCAAATTCACAGGCCAGCTGTCTACCCCCTATATGGGACTTCAGAACAGCGAAGGATTAGTCCCACTTGACACGCGGGTGGGATACCCTTGGGAAATCACAAAAAAAAGATATTTTTGCTTTCCTTTTGTTTTATTCTATTTAAATTATCTACATAATCTCCCAATTAGTATCTTTATATATCCTACTTATTATGCAACAGTACTCTTCGCCCTAGCTAATAACTCCCGTATAAACTACTCTATATCACCCAAATCTCACCAACCAATTTACACAAAATCCTAAACTCCAAGTAAATCCTCACATTCAAATTAAACCCTAGAATCCAAATTAAACCTCAAACCCTATAATATTCATGTTTCTTTAATTTAATAAATATATCTCTTCCCAAAAGTGTACCCTTCTACACCTTAATATATCTCAAAAAAATAATTGATGATTTAATTTCATGAGTTTCTCATTTAAATGCCTAATTAATATCAGTAAAACATGATAGATTCTTCACGATGTATTGCACAACTTTTTCAGAGTCATAATTTTTTAAATGGGTTTCTTCATTTAAATACATATAATGCTCGAGATAGATCAAGGAGAGCGGAGGGGAAGATTGATCGAAAATTTCAATAGAAGTCAAACAGTCAAATCTTTAAAGTTGGCAAAAATAGTAAATCTTCATAAAGAAGAGCTAACAAAGTACACATGCATGAATGTAACTAAATTTGAAAGAATTATATATGAATCAGTCTATATATTTATAGGTGCTAGAATTTTCTGCGTCCCTTTCCAGAAATTCTCTGATGATAAGATCTTCAATTCGCTTCTTGATCAATTTAATGTCAGGCTTAAACATTTGACTCATCATTTTAACACACTCCAAAACAAGTTGTTCATGCCTCAATACTTTCCTACTTTTCATAATCCTCACAATGGCAGCATCAATTGTGTATCTCCTGTCTTTGTCTACTTCCTCTATTATCTTCTTCCTCTCATTAACCGATGGGAGAGGAATCTTGATCCTCCTCTTTTGATCAGTAAAGCTCAAGTTAAATTTAAACTTGTCTACTTGAGAGATGGTTTTGTCGTTTGGCTCTTTAGAAAGTATTTTAAACTTTGCACATGACAAGCAATGTAGTGCAAGCCAGAACTTCATCATCTAGGCCTAGATGAGTCTTGATTTCAAAGTAACTCAACTTATCTGTGTTGTTGAATAACATGAGAGTAGCAGCTTGAAAATTCGAAACTACTAGTTCAATGGGTTTATGTTGAAAGTTTCCAGTAATGGTGCATGATCCAATAGAGTCAATCCATATGAGCTTCTTGTGTTTTGTTTTTGATTCATAATATCCATTAAAAGAGTCAACACACTTGACCATCTCAGGAGGGAGATTTATACCATACGACTTGTAACTAGGCCAACATCCAGCGGTAAGAACCATGACTGACAAGTCAATCTCAGGGTTAACATGCTGATTTTCTTCAAGATATTGCTTAAAAGATGTTTGGTCATCCTTAGCCATTTGTATATCTTTCAGCTTCCCCTCCATCTTTGAAGTGTAGTTATTGCCGAACGCTTGCTTTAATTTGCACAAAAAGTTTTTCTCATGGTACTTATTATTAGTATTGCAATCATGAAGCAGTTGACGCGCAAGCTTATTGCGGTGAAACTCAGCAAACATATCCTTGTTATTGTTATACATAAGAAGGTCAACCACCTTCTCAAGGGTCTCATCTATTTCCTCATCACATGGCTTCTCACTTCCACCACCGTTCTTAAAAATATTGTCCAAAAACATAGAAACAAGGTCGACACTTGGAATGTCACAAACACTTTTATTACAAATTACTTTGAAAGCTTCTTTCAATGCGTTGTGGAAAATAATGTTTTTCTTAAAGCAATCTTTAACATATCCCATATACTTGTCATGAAGGTTCATGAATTTTCTAATTATGTCATGTTCTTGACCACCAGAAATTAAATACCATTTTTTGTTTTCTGACTACTTAAAGCATCTTCAGTTTCTTGAATCAATGTTGTACCCATGAAGATAACATGGTCCTTAAATATATTAGCACCATGCTTCAATTCCTTCGGTATTTCTTGGTATAATCTATACATTCTTGAGAGATCTTCCACCTTTTCATCTTGGAGCATCACACAAAACCCAGAGTTCTCATTCTCTAGTATAAGAGTAACGTGGGAAACAAGCAACTCATGTTGAACTCTTCGTACTAATTTATTGTGTGAGCTTGAGTGTAAGTAACCGGCCTCGCTGACTCTATACATTTCCCTTTTCAAGAATTCCTCAGCCTTAAGCATATAGTCTGGGGAAGAGTAGTCTGCACCTATCCACTCTGTTGCCTTCCTTGCGTAGTATGTGGAAGTATAATCAAGCATGTAAACTTCAAAATCATGCTCATAATGATCCATACCAATCTCAACATACACATCAAGAACATTCTTCAACAACGATGAATCAATTTTATTTCCCTCACGCTCTTGATGGATTAAAGAGATGATGACATTAGTAACCTCATCTTTTACCTTATTGAAAGCCAAATCACGAAAACAAGATAATGCAACATCATTGAGTGAGGGCAGTGAGGAATTCCTAGGAAGATAATAGCGTTCAAGGTAACGGAAAATTCCAGAGAGAAATCGAAGCATAAGTTTGTGGTTTTTCCATCTTTTGAGAAGCTCTCGAAGTAGGGATCCGTGATGTTTGTCTCTCAAAGATGGTAACACAGTAGATTTGATGTATTTATCAAAAGTCTCCACATATTTTTCATAGAGATCTTTAGAGTAATTGTGTGGCGGTTTTTGAGTACACATATCGTAGATTATAGTGTATAGGTTAAAGTATTCCTCTGAAGTTATAGGCTTTTCTGGCAGATCTTCGAGAATATCTTCCAACTTCGAGATGCCTTGCAACATTAGGCTCCATCCGTGTTCTAGATCAATGAATTTCCGATCCATTCCTAGCAAAACAAAATTTATAATCTATTACTCATTGATAAATCCGGACAGACTGTCACACTCACAATGTCTCACAAAAAGATTTTAAAACCAAAAATAGATAACATAGATAATAGTGAAAGCATCAGTATCATCACATGAAATAATATGGAAAAACATTAATCTCTTCAATTTTTGAATACAAAATTCTTTATTCCGTTAGACGAAGTTTTTTTAAGGATAAAATTCAGGACGATATAACTGAGCATCATATCATCAAAAGACATAAAGAATGTTAAGCGTTTCTCTTATATGCACGTATACACCTTCGTTTCAATAATGGGTGATCCCTACACGGCTTAGTGAAACTCAAAGATTTGTGAAATCTTAACTAAGCCTCAAAGATTGAAGTTTCACGTTCATCTTTAACACACTACACGGCTTAATGTAACTCAAAGATTTGTGAAATCTTAACCAAGCCTCAAAGATTGAAGTTTCACGTTCATTTTTAACACACTACACGGCTTAATGCAACTCACAGAACCCATTCGGAAAAAAAAAGGTGAAAATCATACCAAGCGGTCACAGAGGGGTGAAAGTTGCTGGAATGCAAGAGAGAAGAGTTAGAGGGAAGTAGAAAGCGAGAGTGAGTGAGTGAGGCTTAGCAAGTGTATGTAAGTGTGTTATGAAGAAGAAGAGAAGAGAGAGAGAGAGAGAAATAAGAACCAAAGATTCAACAACAACTTTGTACTTACAACCAACCGTCCTTGCCTTAAAATAGATGAAGTATCTAAACTACCCTCAACAAAATCTGTTACAACAGAATCTGTTTTTCCGTGTCATTAGTAGCCATATATATTAATATATAGTTAGTTGCTGAAGTAGATGGTCATTGCATATTGATTATGGAATCTAAATATACATGATTGTCTTTACTTAAGTTTATGTTGTCTGCGTTACATATAAAAACTTTGGGAGCTGCTCTTATTTTAGGAATCCTAAATATAAGGGTAGTTTTTCTGAATGGGTTACACTTTCAATCTGTTGAATGAATAAACATGTGCTTATTATATGTTTGATTCCATCACCAACCCCCACGTCTGATGTAATTTTAGTTAACTCTGACTTATATTTTTTTAGATAATATTACATTAAGCAGAGCACATTAGACCAGGCTCCTGTGTGCCAGAGAAATTTTTGCGTGAACCCAGTGCACCACTTCATTTGTGATTTGGCCAATCACAAGTAATCTTCAAACTCTCTAATCACACAGAATTCACCAAACAAAATGGAAGAAATAAAGCATACAATAGTGGATGTGAACGGCATCAAAATGCACGTAGCTGAGAAAGGAGAAGGACCTATTGTATTGTTCATGCATGGCTTCCCCGAGCTCTGGTACACTTGGCACCACCAAATCCTAGCCCTAATAAGCTCCCTAGGCTTCCGAGCCGTTGCACTGTACTACGTGGCTTTGGGAACACTGAGGCACCGGCCTCAGTTACGAGCTACACATGTCTCCACGTCGTCGGTGATTTCGTGGCACTCATCGATTCGTATCTAGGTGTAGACCAAGTGGTTTTGGTGGCACATGATTGGGGAGCCATTATTGGGTGGTACCTTTGCATGTTTCGTCCTGATCGGGTCAAGGCATATGTGTGTCTTAGTGTGCCTTTTATGCGAAGAAATCCTAAAGTCAAGCCTCTTGATGCTTTTCGTGCTTTGTATGGAGATGATTAAAATGGACATCTATTGACATTAATCCATTATTGACGTCTATTGACATTTTTGGTCTCCTTTCCTCACCGGCACATTTATTGACATTTTTTGAACATGCCCAAACCACTTAAATATTTTTTACCATTCTCTAAATAACGGGAGTCACTCCAACCCGTTATTGTGTATGATCATTCTAAATTCTATCCTTTCTTGTATAGCCATACACATATACCTCATTATCCTCATTTTAGCTATCCCAATTTTATTTATTCATGGTGACCCTTTATAGTTAAATATTTATTAACATACAATATTGTTGGTTTTATAGTAGTGCGATAAAACATTTACTTTATGAGGTACTTTCCTATTACAAAGAATTATTCCAATAACTTTCCTCCAGTTACACCACATAGCTTGGATTTTATTATTGACATTATCATCAATTTCATCATTTTGTCGTATAATAGATTTCAAGTATTTAAATTTCGTCACTTTATCTCCTAGTTTAACATCTAAATTCCCTACAAAATTTCAATGTATAGATTCTATTTTACTCCTACTTAGACATAAATCCTTCGACTTTAAAGTGTTTCTCCACATATCAAATGTAGCATTAGTCTCTTCTCTTGATCCTACCAAAATTATTATATTATCAATAAAAAATTACACATAGGAACCTCCTCTTTGATAATCTTAAAGCATCTATATTCTATTACCATTAATCCAACACACAGTTGTCTCTAATATGCGTTGTTATGAATCTATACAACAAAGAGAAATTTACATTATAAAAAAACATAGAAACATCATGTAATATAATGTTCTCACTTTATTTCTTGGCATCGCATTTCCTTGTCCTTTAGTCTAAAAATTGAAGAGTTGAAAATATCTCATGCAATTATAATATATTATTAAAATACAAAAATATAATCCATCAAACAATTCACTACCACATATAGACGTTACAAAAAATTGAAAAGAAAATAAGGGCTTTATAAAATATTTAATATATTTCAACGAGAGAGATACAGAATATAGATAAGGATCTCGTGGCATATAGCATTTTTTGTTTAAATAATAATTTTATATCATTCTAGAAACGTGTTGTAGATGTACAAATTAAAATTGGACCAAGTCATTTGACCAAAAGAAAAAATTGGACCAAGTCTGCATTCATAGTTTCGAGTTTTGATGATACCTTTGGTGAAGAACATTTTATACCATGTAACTGAAGTACTTAAAAAAACTATTATCATTAAACCTAAACTTGTTCCCTTGTCAAACATCGCACATCATGTAAATTGTTGATTGCTCAGACTTTGGCGCCTTAGCTAATACTCAAGGATTTAGTCAAAACAGTAGTCAAAGTCGAAAAGCATTTATAATATTTTAAATATTCTGTGTGTGTTTATCCCATAATTTTAAATATGATATAGGAGTATATTCCATGAAAGAAGCTAAGGGTTAAATAAGTCTCTAGCGTCAATATCTTAGTACAAAATATATTGTACTATTTGACGTTAATTTGAAACGAACATTTGCTACTATATATATGGGGGTGTTGAAACGAACTTTTGCTACTATATATATGGGGGGTGTAGTAAAACAGGCATTGTATATATATACCGTCCAAAAACAAACAGGCATTGTTTATACAATGATAATTGGGAGAATTGTTTTCAAACTTAAAAGTAAAAGAACTAATATTAAAAAAAGTCCCAAGGAATCAACAATGACAACAGAAATTTCCATTGTCTGTTATTAGTTCTCTTCAATGGGACTAGAATGCAATTCTCTAGAACTAATTCAACAATCAGCATAATTACTTGTTATGTGTAACGAGCACAAGTCCTTGGGAGAACCACACCCCAAAAGCTAGCTGTTGAGGTTGGGGAGCCAAGGACTTATAAGGCCTCCTTTGTGAGGAAACCTCCCCAATGTGGGACTTGTAACAATGCACCCCCCTCGAGAGCCGACGTCCCGGCGGCTCCACTCTACGACACTTCACTCGGCGCTTTACTCGGCCTCTTTGCCGGTCAGCCCCTCCGGTCAGAACCCTTCGTAGGTAGCCCTTTCCGGTCTTTCGGCCGAGTCGGCGTCCCGGCGGCTCCACTCTACGGCACTTCACTCGGCGCTTCACTCAACCCTTTGTTGGTCAGTCCCTCCGGTCAAAACCCTCCGCAGGTAGCCCTTTCCGGTCTTTCGGCCGAGTCGGCGTCCCGGCGGCTCCACTCTACGGCACTTCACTCGGCGCTTCACTCAACCCTTTGTTGGTCAGTCCCTCCGGTCAAAACCCTCCGCAGGTAGCCCTTTCCATTTGGCCGACTCTCAATGAAAGCACCATTGTAACGAGCACAAGTCCTTGGGAGAACCACACCCCAAAAGCTAGCTGTTGAGGTTGGGGAGCCAAGGACTTATAAGGCCTCCTTTGTGAGGAAACCTCCCCAATGTGGGACTTGTAACATTATGTTCTATATGTGAAATATAGTAATTGAATTACAAATTTTGCACAAGTATATCTACATAACATCAGTATTCTGTACCACACAAATATTGACAAGTTTTAGTCTGTGGGTGGATTTGAATGAGTTACATACTAAGCGTCACATGAATAATCCAAATTGTTAAAAATTAATTAAATATTATATTGATGAGGATGGTTCTTAACAATTGGATATAACGGGATATATGTATATAGGAGGCCGGAAAGGCTGAAGAAGAGATAGCCAAACTTGGAAGCGAACAAGTACTAAGGAATGTGCTTACAGGTCGCAAACCTGCTCCACCAATACTTACAAAGGAAGGCTTTGGTTATAATTCATCATCATCAAATGACAAGTTGGCCTCTTGGCTCTCTCAAGATGATTTTCATTACTATGCTTCCAAGTTTGAGAAGTCTGGTTTTACTGGACCCTTGAACTACTATCGAAATTTTGACCGGTATTTTCATCTGATTCTTCATCAGTTACTTTCCGTTACATTCATAAAAAATAGAGTCATTTCTTATGTCCTAGATGACCTATTTGGAGAGGTCAAGTTGTTCTTAAAATGTAAAGCCTATTAATTTGATACTTCTAAGGAGTAATAAACAAGTAATAAGGAGTGTAAACTCACACACAGATATGGTCAAGGTATTTTAATTGGTAATACCATATGATTTTGACTAATTTAACAAACACCCTTAATTTAATCAAATTAAGTAAAATGTCATATTCTCTCCTGATCGATTCTCATCCACTGGATCCTCTTCTGGATGATTGGCCCATCAGTAATTCCTAAATACTCTCTCCGTTCCTAAATATAAGATCACTTTGGGCAAGTGGATAAGTTTCTAAATATAAGATCACTTCCTATTTTATCTCAAGTTTTACTCAAACTACCCTTATACTCCCTCTTTTCATTGAAACCCCCTCATCCTTTTAAAGTTAAGTAATTGAGACTTTGAGAGGTATTTTGGGAAAATCATGTAATTTTATTGTCTTCCTTAATCTCCCCAAATTAGTCAAAGTGATCTTATATTTAGGAACAGAGGGAGTATTATATTTTGGATAAAAATTATAGAACTCCTTATATTGCATATTTATATTTGATTTTTGAAATAGTTACAGTCGTACAGAAGTTTAATTATGAGATACTATGAAATATATAATATCCAGGAATTGGGAGCTAACAGCACCGTGGACAGGAGTGAAAGTGAAAGTTCCAGTGAAGTACATAACAGGAGAGTTAGACTCAGTGTACAATTCTCTGGGAACAAAGGATTATATAGAGAGTGGTCGTTTTAATCAAGATGTGCCCAACTTGGAGAAGTGGTTGTTCAGCCAGGTGTTGCTCACTTCAACAACCAAGAAGCTTCAAACAACATTACGTTTCATATAATTGACTTCATCAACAAATTTCTCTAATACAATCATATGATTCACCTATAATTTGTCCATCAATATGAAGTTTTATATTTATGTATCATCAATCATTGCATGGGCCATCTATTATTTATAATTCAAGGCTTTTACTTGTCATAACTTTTTATCTTAATGAAATTGATTTTTTATCAAAAAAATATACCATCAAATTGCAGAAACAAGTTATATATATGAATTAAACCTTATTCTATATATTCACATTATGAAACTTGTGGAATTGAATTTATTTTATTCAATATATAATATATAATGGAATGTTGGAGTAATTATTATCTGAATTTCAATCAGTGGTTTTCATTCCCACATTTTGTTGCAACTCTATACTTGCAATAATGAAACCATGTAATAGATGTAGCTGATTACCATCTAAAGGAATAAGGTTTGTTGTTCGCATCACTGTCTTAACCTTAACATGCATGTACGTAGTATGCTCCGATTTTCTGCATATTTTGTCGGGCCAAATAATCATTTTAGAGTACTCTTAGTGGGTCTAAATGTTTATCTTATCATCCAGTGAACTTTGGCTCTGCATTTAAAATATTTTCAAATTATATCTCTCATATTTATCTCTATTTTAGACCACTCAAACACCAAAGTCCTAACAATGTGGCAAGATAGAGTAGCACCGCACGAAAAAGTATAGAGGGAGTACGAGGGTTAGAAAGCATAACAATTGGAGTTAAACAGAACCAATGGAGAGATCGTCGTTTAGAGGAGTGGGTTAGGATAGTCGTTTTTTTTGTTTATTCCGCAAGTATCCACAATAATAATCATCAACAGAGAGAATCAATCAACCTCTCATCTAAGTGATAATCAAAATATTTTCCATTGTAATCTCTTTTTCCAGCTGTTTCCTAGAACATATAATCAAAATATGTTCTAAAAATGTAGGGGATTGAACTCCAACTTTTGTCAAAAAAATGTCTTATTATAAATTTACGAACAAGCAACACAAAAAAAATCTTTGAATTGAAGAGTCTTTTGATTCTTCAATGGAATAACTATATAAATTTTCAATAATTCTTCGCATCATAATTGATTTGGATGGCGGTCATGCCAAACAAAAAATTTGTTTTATCAATAAGCTTCTGACTTATTATAACATTTGACTCAAATTGATATAATAGTTGTATAGTATAAACTAGAAGACAATGTAGGCAATTTTTCTAGGAAACATTTCCCTCCATATCTAACATTTGTAATATATAAATATTCAATATTTTTCTCATTGATTGTCTCAATGTGATATACATTTTGGCGGATATCTTTAAAACTTAATAAATTTCTTTGGGACTTGGGGTGGAGAATATAATGCATCAATGATAATATAAAAAAAATTGTCCCTTTGGATAATATTATAATCGCTTCTCTGGGCCTTCAATTATTTTTATATGACCCACTATAGTGTTGACACTTGCTTTTCCTTTTCTTATATGAGAAAAATATTATTTACCTTTAAGAATGGTGTGTGCTGTTGCACTATATATGAGACATATGTCTTCATCCCTTTGACCAATGAAAACATGAGAAACATCCATATTCTTAATTGGTTATTAGAGCTTCGAGCAAATAACATGTATTAAAATGAAGGAGAGAAGAGATAGATGAAGAACAAAAGAACACAAGAACATTAAAGAATAATATATGAGAAGAAGAAACTATCACTTTCACTTGTAATGTAATAGTACAAATGTTTTCTACATGACCTTTACGGCCCAAGTCATTGAAGTATATGCATGGAGTTAAAGAGAATTATGATGGAGTTTATAACATTAGAAACTCCTTACATGTGATTCATTGTGGGGTTACAAAGTTAATGACATTTATAAGAAAAAGAATCTTAGGAGAAATAGAAAGATAAAGAGTTTATGATCATTATCTATAAAACATTATATTTTATAACAAATCAATATATATATTGTGTGTGATTTTATTGTTTCCTTAAATTATTGACTTATACGTGTGTGTATTATATGGTTTGATCGTTGATTCGTTTCCTTAAATTATTGACTTATTTCAACACAACAATTATTATGCAAATTTCAAAAGACAAATTAATATTTCATATTGTAAATCAAATGTATATGGTTTAAAATTGGGTCAAAGTTGTTTTTTTATCAAAATATTTTTAAAAAAATCAATGTATTTGGTCTCATCGAAAATTTTATTTTTATCCGTTTAGTTTAATAAAGTGTTTTCGTAATAATTTAATCTTAACTGGTCAATATCATTTCAATTAAAAAATCAGTTAGAAAAGCAATGTTAACATTTTTCAATGGTGTCAAGAAGCTCCTTAATCACCTCTGTAGCCCTCAAACCCAGCGACCCATCATGTCACTTGAAAAAGTCACATTGCCGCCCTTGTCCCTACAAAAGTGACTTGTCATTCAACAGATATGTACAAACGTATGTATATGAAGCTGCAAAACAAATCTCAGAGACCAAAATACAACAACATACGTGTGTGAAATTTGTACAGCCAAAGAACCTTCGTCCAAGGTTTTTGTCCATCCAAGATGTGTGCAGACGAGCCACTGCACTGCAGCGACATCGAGGTGGCCCATCATCTCCCCCATCTCCGCCTCTAGTCACCGATCCCATTCCCATTCCCCTTCTGTTGCTCGTGGCTGAGGATGTAGCTAAATCCATGGATGCTTTCAATGGTGTCTTCTTTGATGTTGGCTGAAGAATGTGCCTCATATAACAACAAACCTGTCACGTCCTAAAATTTTATAGCGTGACCGGCACGAAGTTTAAGGCATCAAAACTTCGTAAGCCCTTCAAATCAATTAGTTTTCCTATCAAATCTTCATTCTTTCGGATTATTAGACTATTTATATACACCAAACCACAAAAGAAGACACTTAAAAGAGAATAAACATCGAATATTACAAAAATAAAGATATGTTATCATAATCTAAAATCAAGTAAATAGTACTGGGTCACCATCACATTTATCAAGAGTTCATAATCATTTTCGAATGAATAAAATGCTTGCAATATCAAAAATAAAAGGAAGTTTTGTTGAAATAAATTTCATGATATGGAAAATACAATTCCCATCTTTACCATATTAACATGTCATAATAAGACAATTTAGTCCGGATATTATAAAGTAATAACGAAAACATAACATTTAATCATTCTTATACAAAAAACTTGTTTTCTATAGAGGAACTGACACGCAGCGAATAACAAGCGCAGCACAGAGGCCACGAAACAAGCGCAGCTCGAAATCTACAAGTCAAACGCAACCCGAAGGCCACGAAAAACCAGCGTAGCTCGAGACTACGAAACAAGCGTGGACACACAGTCACACGAGGGTAAATAACCAAGCGTGACACGAAGTCACGAAAACAAGCGTGACACGAAGTCACGAAACAAGCGTGGACACGAAGTCACACGAGGGTAAATAACCAAGCGTGACACGAAGTCACGAAAACAAGCGTGACACGAAGTCACGAAACAAGCGTGGGCACGAAGTCACACGAGGGTAAATAACCAAACGTGACACGAAGTCACGAAAACAAGCGCGGCAAGCCACGAAACAAGCGTGACATGAAGTCACGAAACAAGCGTAGCTCGAGATTACGAAAACAAGTCGAGCGTAGCTCAAGACTACGAAAACAGTTCAAACGTAGGTTGAGACTACGAAAACATTTCAAGCGTAGCTCGAGTATACGAAAACAGTTCAAGCGTACCTCGAGACTACGAAAACAGTTCAAGCGTACCTCGAGTCTACGAAAAACATTACAAGCGTGGTAAAACCACGAAGCAAGCGTGACACGAAGTCACGAAACAAGCGTAGCAAAGCTACGAAACAAGCGTGACACGAAGTCACGAAAACAAGCGCTTTGTGTCTAGTTCCTCCAATAAAAGTATATATCGTAATAAATAAATCAATTTGAAATCACATATCAAATCTCATCAACCGTAGAACTTCAAAACGTTTGAAAGCATACTTGGGCCAATATACCAAAAAAAAAAATATAACCAATATTCTGGGAATACTATAACTCCTTTATCAAATAGTTTATAATAAAATATCCCAGCATGAAATTCCACAAAAGTGTCTCAATAATTTTTAAATCACTTCTATACATAAGTATAAAATATACTTTAAACAAACATATTCTTTATTCATACGACAAAGAAAATATAAAATTAGTTGGCAACCCATATCCCACCACCCATGCCAAATCACAAGAAAAAGCCAATTTTGTCCATCCAAACATCATTTCAAACAATCACTACAATTATATTCACATAACTAAACATACCCAAAATATTGGAGGAATGACAGAATGAGTTTCAGTCAATAAATTCATATTTCATCTAACAAGTTAATCATAAAAGAATACCAATCAGAATCTTTTGTACAGATTTATAGCTTTAACAAATTTTCAGTTATACATGCTAAATGACCAAATCTGATAAACCCTCAATCTCAACTTAATCTCTTTCCTTTTTTCCTTATCCATCCATTCTCCACATAACAAAATCAGCATACAAAATGGAACGCATAGCTGCACAATCACTTCCAACTTCACAATCAATGCAGAAAATAGCAAGACAAAAATATATACCTTATAGTTCCTTTTTCACAAAATTCACACATGGCTTTACACTTATTCATCATGAATCCAACAGTGAAATTGAATTGATAACTAAGTTTACAATGACACTGTCACAAAGGACACAATTCTCCAAAGTACCAATTTGGCCATATTAAGCCTTCACCAAATAATTAACAAGTCACAATTCTCAATAGAAGTCTCAATAGAAGTCTTAATTGTCAAACATAATTTAAGATGCATCACCAGAACAAAATTTTGTATCTCTTCACTGAATTTTTTAAATAAGACTTAGAGCATTACCCTATTCTCAGATCTATTGGACCTGTAAAGGAGAAGACAACCTCTCATCATAGTAACAATAAAGAATAGATTTGAACTAATACCACCACACCCACCCACGTGTATAATAATCAAAGTATTATTCAAAACTAAAACATTCAACTTTTGCCATTTCATGCCTTGTTCCCTATACTCATTTATGTTATTCATTTTCTCAAGAATAAACTATGATTTCAGACATTTAAGTCTCCTATTACTATTTACCCTAAACCAGAACACATAACAACACAATGACCATAAAACTTTTCACCCTTTGTTCCTCAATCATACTTCAATCAAGTTTACTTAACACCAATTTTCACATGCACCTTACCTAAGCATAGAGACCGAACAGAAAACGGTGATAACTTCTTGCAATGATCTATTCCTAAAATATAGTTCCTACCACCGAATGCACACACACCCACATGCATAACCAGAAAAACTCATTTCTATTATTTTCTCTTTGATTAAATAGAACTTGCATCAAAAGAAAAAAAAAACAAACTTCAACAATTTACAGCATATGATTTCAGAATTTCTAAACACACACTGTCCACAATAACTAAATAATGATCCTCTATTTAAAACATTTTGGTCAATATAGGGATAAGAACAAAATCCCCAAGCTAAAAAAAAACAATCATCCAATAATACTTCATCCTATCACACACATCATAAACAAACAAGGTAGTCGCCCCAACAAGAACTATCACATCCATTTATCCCCAAATCATTCAGCTTTCACACAAAAATTACAGAAGAATATATATATATACACACACACACACACATGTGTCACAATTTCAGTTATTTCCCCTTAATCATATCAGTAGCAAACAAAAGCAGAAAAATGACTTCAATTCATTTAACCCATTAACTCCCAAACCAGAAAACCCATTCGGCCAACTGAAAATGAAGAGGAAAGGAAAATTTCAACCTTCACACATTAATGAAATTTTCACTAAAAACTGAAATTTAAAGAAGCTATTTTGCTTACTAACAAACCAAGAAAATTTAATCCCAAATTTCCCACTGTTCGTTTCCTTCAAACCCTCACCAAATCGCAGAAAAATAGGGGTGGAAAGAAACAAGAACTTCACCTAATGTTGAATCCACTGTTGCATTCAAGTTTCCGGCGCCGAGCCGCAGTGAATCGCCGAAAAACGCCGGTGGTGATGGAGAGAAACGGAGAAGAATATATGTACCCAAGGGAGATCATGTTTTTTTTTAGAAGGGTGGAAGTGAGTAAAGTGACTGGGAGCTTGGAGAAAATTCTGGAAGGTGGGGGAGGAAGGGGACTCCTCTTTTTTTTGTGTGTGAAGAAGATAAAGAAACTATTTAAAATAGTGAGCCTGCGAAATGACCATTTCACCCTCGTCTATCCATTTATGTACTTTCTTATTTGCTACTTAGTTAAAGGTGAATAATAGGATTGAATTATTATTATTATTATTTTCTTTTTATGATTCCATATATTTCTTTCACCAAAAATTGAATGGTGTAAGTATTTGCCATAAAATAAGAAGATAAAGACTTTAAAGTATTTGCCATAAAATTTCTAATTTAAAACTCGACTTCTAACTATGTCTCTCTGTTTTTTGTTTTTTTTTATTCCTAACTGAAATAGACATTATACTTATTAAAAAAAAATTTATTTTCTGATTTAAAAATTGGGGTGTTACAAAACCATACCCACTCCCAGATGTATACACGCGTCCTCCATCCAACGGCCTAAAAAAACACATGCTCATTTTGAAAACACAACAAAAACACTTTATTATAACACACACGTGGAAAGCGAAAGGCGCCGGGTGGCAAAACAGGTCTTCACGTGGTGGCCACATAGGCATAGTAACGATCAAACGTGATTCACCGTCCACCCGGGAGAGAATTTAAGCACATTGGTTACTTTGAGTTCAAATATGAGCTTGTTGTTAGTTTAGAGTGCCCAGTGCTCCTGGTTGGTTACTTAGAGGACAGATTAGATCCATTACCCTTTTTTCTATGTTTCCTCAGCTTTCAGTTAGCTATGCTTCTCTATCCTAAATGTAAAACTATTTGCCTAGTTTGTTTTCCGATTGAAGATTTTGTTGGTTTACTTATATCACCCTACCTATCTAAATTTAGTCCGATCCTCCTCTCTTGTTTGTAATTAATTATTGAAGAGCATTAATGAGGATAATTTTAGAAACAATTGAGAACAATTAAAAAACAAGTCTTAAATTTAAGATCAAACTCATTTCCCCAAATAGGTCATAAATTTTGGAAAAAAGGGAGTAATATATTATTGCTTTTCTTAGACATAACTGGGAGCAAGACTGGGAGTGAGTAAAGTGACTGGGAGCTTGGAGAAAATTCTGGAAGGTGGGGGAGGAAGGGGACTCCTCTTTTTTTTGTGTGTGAAGAAGATAAAGAAACTATTTAAAATAGTGAGCCTGCGAAATGACCATTTCACCCTCGTCTATCCATTTATGTACTTTCTTATTTGCTACTTAGTTAAAGGTGAATAATAGGATTGAATTATTATTATTATTATTTTCTTTTTATGATTCCATATATTTCTTTCACCAAAATTGAATGGTGTAAGTATTTGCCATAAAATAAGAAGATAAAGACTTTAAAGTATTTGCCATAAAATTTCTAATTTAAAACTCGACTTCTAACTATGTCTCTCTGTTTTTTGTTTTTTTATTCCTAACTGAAATAGACATATTACTTATTAAAAAAAAATTTTATTTTCTGATTTAAAAATTGGGGTGTTACAAAACCATACCCACTCCCAGATGTATACAAGTGTCCTCCATCCAACGGCCTAAAAAAACACATGCTCATTTTGAAAACACAACAAAAACACTTTATTATAACACACACGTGGAAAGCGAAAGGCGCCGGGTGGCAAAACAGGTCTTCACGTGGTGGCCACATAGGCATAGTAACGATCAAACGTGATTCACCGTCCACCCGGGAGAGAATTTAAGCACATTGGTTACTTTGAGTTCAAATATGAGCTTGTTGTTAGTTTAGAGTGCTCAGTGCTCCTGGTTGGTTACTTAGAGGACAGATTAGATCCATTACCCTTTTTTCTATGTTTCCTCAGCTTTCAGTTATCTATGCTTCTCTATCCTAAATGTAAAACTATTTGCCTAGTTTGTTTTCCGATTGAAGATTTTGTTGGTTTACTTATATCACCCTACCTATCTACTTTTAGTCCGATCCTCCTCTCTTGTTTGTAATTAATTATTGAAGAGCATTAATGAGGATAATTTTAGAAACAATTGAGAACAATTAAAAAACAAGTCTTAAATTTAAGATCAAACTCATTTCCCCAAATAGGTCCTAAATTTTGGAAAAAAGGGAGTAATATATTATTGCTTTTCTTAGACATAACTGGGAGCAAGACTGGGAGTGAGTAAAGTGACTGGGAGCTTGGAGAAAGTTCTGGAAGGTGGGGGAGGAAGGGGACTCCTCTTTTTTTTGTGTGTGAAGAAGATAAAGAAACTATTTAAAATAGTGAGCCTGCGAAATGACCATTTCACCCTCGTCTATCCATTTATGTACTTTCTTATTTGCTACTTAGTTAAAGGTGAATAATAGGATTGAATTATTATTATTATTATTTTCTTTTTATGATTCCATATATTTCTTTCACCAAAAATTGAATGGTGTAAGTATTTGCCATAAAATAAGAAGATAAAGACTTTAAAGTATTAGCCATAAAATTTCTAATTTAAAACTCGACTTCTAACTATGTCTCTCTGTTTTTTGTTTTTTTTATTCCTAACTGAAATAGACATTATACTTATTAAAAAAAATTTATTTTCTGATTTAAAAATGGGGTGTTACAAAACCATACCCACTCCCAGATGTATACACGCGTCCTCCATCCAACGGCCTAAAAAAACACATGCTCATTTTGAAAACACAACAAAAACACTTTATTATAACACACACGTGGAAAGCGAAAGGCGCCGGGTGGCAAAACAGGTCTTCACGTGGTGGCCACATAGGCATAGTAACGATCAAACGTGATCCACCGTCCACCCGGGAGAGAATTTAAGCACATTAGTTACTTTGAGTTCAAATATGAGCTTGTTGTTAGTTTAGAGTGCCCAGTGCTCCTGGTTGGTTACTTAGAGGACAGATTAGATCCATTACCCTTTTTTCTATGTTTCCTCAGCTTTCAGTTATCTATGCTTCTCTATCCTAAATGTAAAACTATTTGCCTAGTTTGTTTTCCGATTGAAGATTTTGTTGGTTTACTTATATCACCCTACCTATCTACTTTTAGTCCGATCCTCCTCTCTTGTTTGTAATTAATTATTGAAGAGCATTAATGAGGATAATTTTAGAAACAATTGAGAACAATTAAAAAACAAGTCTTAAATTTAAGATCAAACTCATTTCCCCAAATAGGTCCTAAATTTTGGAAAAAAGGGAGTAATATATTATTGCTTTTCTTAGACATAACTGGGAGCAAGACTGGGAGTGAGTAAAGTGACTGGGAGCTTGGAGAAAATTCTGGAAGGTGGGGGAGGAAGGGGACTCCTCTTTTTTTTGTGTGTGAAGAAGATAAAGAAACTATTTAAAATAGTGAGCCTGCGAAATGACCATTTCACCCTCGTCTATCCATTTATGTACTTTCTTATTTGCTACTTAGTTAAAGGTGAATAATAGGATTGAATTATTATTATTATTATTTTCTTTTTATGATTCCATATATTTCTTTCACCAAAAATTGAATGGTGTAAGTATTTGCCATAAAATAAGAAGATAAAGACTTTAAAGTATTTGCCATAAAATTTCTAATTTAAAACTCGACTTCTAACTATGTCTCTCTGTTTTTTGTTTTTTTTTATTCCTAACTGAAATAGACATATTACTTATTAAAAAAAATTTATTTTCTGATTTAAAAATTGGGGTGTTACAAAACCATACCCACTCCCAGATGTATACACGCGTCCTCCATCCAACGGCCTAAAAAAACACATGCTCATTTTGAAAACACAACAAAAACACTTTATTATAACACACACGTGGAAAGCGAAAGGCGCCGGGTGGCAAAACAGGTCTTCACGTGGTGGCCACATAGGCATAGTAACGATCAAACGTGATTCACCGTCCACCCGGGAGAGAATTTAAGCACATTGGTTACTTTGAGTTCAAATATGAGCTTGTTGTTAGTTTAGAGTGCCCAGTGCTCCTGATTGGTTACTTAGAGGACAAATTAGATCCATTACCCTTTTTTCTATGTTTCCTCAGCTTTCAGTTATCTATGCTTCTCTATCCTAAATGTAAAACTATTTGCCTAGTTTGTTTTCCGATTGAAGATTTTGTTGGTTTACTTATATCACCCTACCTATCTACTTTTAGTCCGATCCTCCTCTCTTGTTTGTAATTAATTATTGAAGAGCATTAATGAGGATAATTTTAGAAACAATTGAGAACAATTAAAAAACAAGTCTTAAATTTAAGATCAAACTCATTTCCCCAAATAGGTCCTAAATTTTGGAAAAAAGGGAGTAATATATTATTGCTTTTCTTAGACATAACTGGGAGCAAGACTGGGAGTGAGTAAAGTGACTGGGAGCTTGGAGAAAATTCTGGAAGGTGGGGGAGGAAGGGGACTCCTCTTTTTTTTTGTGTGTGAAGAAGATAAAGAAACTATTTAAAATAGTGAGCCTGCGAAATGACCATTTCACCCTCGTCTATCCATTTATGTACTTTCTTATTTGCTACTTAGTTAAAGGTGAATAATAGGATTGAATTATTATTATTATTTTCTTTTTATGATTCCATATATTTCTTTCACCAAAAATTGAATGTTGTAAGTATTTGCCATAAAATAAGAAGATAAAGACTTTAAAGTATTTGCCATAAAATTTCTAATTTAAAACTCGACTTCTAACTATGTCTCTCTGTTTTTTGTTTTTTTTATTCCTAACTGAAATAGACATATTACTTATTAAAAAAAATTTATTTTCTGATTTAAAAATTGGGGTGTTACAAAACCATACCCACTCCCAGATGTATACACGCGTCCTCCATCCAACGGCCTAAAAAAACACATGCTCATTTTGAAAACACAACAAAAACACTTTATTATAACACACACGTGGAAAGCGAAAGGGGCCGGGTGGCAAAACAGGTCTTCACGTGGTGGCCACATAGGCATAGTAACGATCAAACGTGATTCACCGTCCACCCGGGAGAGAATTTAAGCACATTGGTTACTTTGAGTTCAAATATGAGCTTGTTGTTAGTTTAGAGTGCCCAGTGCTCCTGGTTGGTTACTTAGAGGACAGATTAGATCCATTACCCTTTTTTCTATGTTTCCTCAGCTTTCAGTTATCTATGCTTCTCTATCCTAAATGTAAAACTATTTGCCTAGTTTGTTTTCCGATTGAAGATTTTGTTGGTTTACTTATATCACCCTACCTATCTACTTTTAGTCCGATCCTCCTCTCTTGTTTGTAATTAATTATTGAAGAGCATTAATGAGGATAATTTTAGAAACAATTGAGAACAATTAAAAAAACAAGTCTTAAATTTAAGATCAAACTCATTTCCCCAAATAGGTCCTAAATTTTGGAAAAAAGGGAGTAATATATTATTGCTTTTCTTAGACATAACTGGGAGCAAGACGTCCATAACAGTAGTTTAGTCTTTCCTTGTGAGTTCCTTGTGCTTATGCAATATGAAAATTTCTAGACATGGAAGAGAAAAAATGTGGTTGATTCCCGTTAATTTGAATTTCAGCTATGGTAATCATTTTTTTTATCCAAACAAGATGTAATTTGTGCCACATGTGGGCTGCAGGAACTAGTTGCATGCTAAGATTTCATATTCTCACACGTGGGGAAAACAAGCTCAATGATAATGGTGAAAAAAACGGGCAAAAGACCAAAAATGATACATAACTATTAGGCAAGGAACAAAAGTAGTACATAACTGTTGGAAATATTGAGTGGGTGTGTCATAAAGAACAAGTTCCACATTGTTTGGATTGTGGGTTCCAAATTATAAGTGAATTTGGATTACTATATTGGAGAAGAGGAAGAGTTAACTCATCATAATAATGGGCCACTAGAGGTGAAATCCGGTTATTTATCCCACCCATTAAATGTGAGTTGAATGTAGACTATGCACCTTTTATTGGAAGTTTTTGCAATATTATAAATATATTGTTGGTGTCATTATATGCCATTATTTGTTCTTGGAACCTAAGAGGAAACGTTTTTGAATTGTTTCTAATAGTATCTTTTATTGTTTTCAATACTCATAATTGTCATTAACATTCACCTTCCAAAACGTTCCAAACATATTGTGTATTTGTGTGAGTAAATATACTTTATTGCAAACGTTATGAATTTATGGCATAATGAGGTGTAAACATTTGGGATTAAATGGAGGCTTTTAAAGTCTTTTAACTCAGCATTGTATATGTTTTGAGTGGATTCCAACGTAACAATATATTGTTATGTATATAAAAGGTGCATCGGTCAAGAGTGAAAAGTATGGAAGCTTAGAGAGCTTTTCTTGTCTCCTCTTATCCTCCTCCTGAATATTTAATTCCTTATTGAGTAAATAATCTTCCTTAGTTCTGTTGATCCTTGCTACTTAGCAAGAAGGATCTGTTTAATGCTGAGGAGAGCCGCGTCCTAAGCTTGCCTGTGGTCGCGGAATACCTCTAAAGTACAGTGTCCTTGAGGACACGACTCAGATCATTTCTATTATTCTTATTCATTGTTTGCAGGCATAGTTGCTGATTGGACATATTACCATTGGTGAGAAGCTAGAAGATATCCATGGATTATTTGATGATTTGGAAGCTATCGCCAACTATTTTGAAGTACAAAAATGATACCAATTATTGGGCATAGATAAAAAATGAATAACATTAGACATGAAAAGTTCAAAATGTCCTTATGAACAAAAAAAGAAATTAAACAATTTCTTCCTTTCTTCCTCTTCTTCCTCACCGTCCAACCTTCTTCCTTCAATACTCCAATGATTTATTCTCAGAAGCTGACCATTATTCATCTTCGCCATCATCATATCATATCATAAACATAACACACACTAACAGAACAAAGAGCCGGTGGATTTGCATATCATAAAATTAATTTCTCTCTATGTCAGCTTGCTGCAACGAGCCGGTGGATCTGCATATCCAATTTTTATTACGACCAAGTTGGATCTGCAGACCCAGTGGGCAGATTTCGTAGAAATTAAGAAATGCAAGAACTTTTTTGCAAAGGAAAAGTAGTAAACAAGAATTATGGACTTTCTGAAGGAGCACGTGTTGATTACCATATTTGCGATGCGGGTAGTGCTTTCAAATTTGGGTCACTCTATGCTGTTGGGATTGTGAATATCATAAAGAAGATGGAGGGTGAACGATGTTGGGAAAATATCGAAGGGGTGGGGGATGGGGGAAAGACAATGCCTCCATGGTGAAAATTATAGGGGAGGGAAGTAAGTGTGTGTTATGTTATGATATGATATGGTGATGGTGAAGATGAATAATGGTAAGCTTATGAGAATCATTGGAGTATTGAGGAAGAAGAGGAAGAGAAAGGAAGAAATTGTTTAATTTCTTTTGTTATTCATAAGGGCATTTTGGACTTTTCATGTCTAATGTTATTGTCATATTAGTGAAAATATCATTTTTATCCATGGCTAATAGTTGGGTATCATTTTTGTACCTCAAAATAGTTATGTACTACTTTTGTTCCTTTCCCAATAGTTATATATCATTTTTGGGCCTTCGCCCAAAAAAAAATCCTTACAGCAACTCAAATTTCTAAAATATCATCGTTCATTAAATATATGTTGTTATTTATTATTTTAGTAGGGATAAGATATTTTTTGCTTTCCTTTTGTTTTATTCTATTTAAATTATCAACATAATCTCCAAGTTAGTATCTTTATCCTACTTATTATGCAAAAGTACTCTTAGCCCTAGCTAATAACTCCCGTATAAACTACTCTATCACCCAAATCTCTCCAACTAATTTCCACAAGATTATAAACTCCATGTAAATCATCGCATTCAAATTAAACCCAACAATTCAAATTAATCCACAAACCTATAATATTCATGTTTCTTTAATTTAATAAATATATCTCTTTCCAAATATGTACCCTTCTAAACCTCAATATATCTCAAATAAATCATTGATAATTTAATTTCCGGAGTTTCTCATTTAAATGCCTAATTAATATCACTAAAACATGATAGATTTTTCACGATGTGTTGAACTTTTTCGGAGTCATAATTTTTTAAATGGCTTTGTTCATGTAAATACATATAATGCTCATGATAGATCAAGGAGAGCAGAGGGGAAGATTGATCGAAAATTTCAATAGAAGTCAAATAGTCAAATCTTTATAGTTGGCAAATTCTTCATAAAGTAAGAGCTAACAAAGTACAATTGCATGAATGTAACTAAGTTTAAAAGAATTATATATCAACCAGTCTATATATTTATAGGTGCTAAAATCTTTTGCATCCCTTTCCAGAAATCCTCTACCGATAAGATCTTCAATTCGCTTCTTGATCAATTTATTGTCAGATTTAAACATTTGACTCATTATCTCAACACACTCCAAAACAAGTTGTTCATGCTTCAAGACTTTCCTACTTTTCATAATCCTCACAACAGCAGCATCAATTGTGTATCTCCTATCTTTGTCTACTTCCTCTACTACCTTCTTCCTCTCATCAACCAATAGGAGAGGAATCTTGATCCTCCTCATTTGATCAGTAAAGCTCAAGTTAAATTCAAACTTGTCCACGTGAGAGATGGTTTTGTTGTTTGGCTCTTTAGAAAGTATTTTATACTTTGCACATGACAAGGAATGTAGTGCACGGTCCAGAACTTCACCATCTAGGCCTAGATGAGTCTTGATTGCAGTGTAACTCAACTTATCTGTGTTGTTGAATAACATGAGAGCAACACCTTGATAAGTCGAAACTACTATATCAATGGGTTTATGTTGAAAGTTTCCAGTAATGGTGCAGGATCCCAGAGAGTTAATCCATATGAGCTTCCTGTGTTTTGTTTTTGATTTATAGTATCCATTAAAAGAGTCAACACACTTGACCATCTCAGGAGGGAGATTCAGACCATACGACTTGTAACTAGGCCAAAATCCAGTGGTAAGAACCATGACTGATAAGTCAATCTCAGGGTTGGCATGCTGATTTTCTTGAAAATATTTCTTATAAGATGCTTGGTGATCCTTAGCCACATCTATATCTGTCATCATCCCCTCCATCTTTGAAGTGTAGTTTTCGCCAAACGCTTGCTTTAGTTTGCGCAAAAAGTTTTTCTCATGGTCATTATTATTAGCACTGCGATCATGAAGCAGTTGACAGGCAAGCTTTTTCTAGTGAAACTCAGCAAACATATCCTTGTTATTGTTATACAAAAGAAGGTAAACCACCTTCTCAAGGGTCTCATATATTTCCTCATCACATGACTTCTCACTTCCACCACCCTTCTTTAAAATATTGTCCAAGAACATAGAAACAAGTTCGGCACTTGGAATGTCACAAACACTTCTATTACAAATTACTTTGAAAGCTTCTTTCAATGCTTTGTGGAAAATAGTGTTGTTCTTAAAGCAATCTTTAACATATCCCATATACTTATCATGAAGCTTTATGAATTTTCTAATGATGTCATGTTCTTGACCAGCAGACATGCCATTTTTTGTTTTCTGACTACTAGAAGCTAGTTCAGTATCTTGAATCAAAGTTGCGCCCTCGAGTATAACATGGTTCTTGAATATACTAGCCCCATGCTCCAAAGCCTTAGGTAGTTCTTGGCATAATCTATAAATTCTTGAGAAATCTTCCACCTTATCATCTTGGGGCATCTTACGAAAACCAGACTTCTCATTCTCTAATAAAAGAATAATGTGGGAAACAAGCAACTCATCATGTTTAACTCTCTCTACTAATTTATAGTATGAGCTTGAGGGTAAGTAATAACCGGCCTCTTTGACTTTATACATTTCCCTTTTCAAGAATTCCTCGACCTTAAGCATATGGTCCGGGAAAGAGTAGTCGGCATCTATCCAGTCTACTGTCTTCCTTGCATAGTAAGTGGAAGCATCATCAAGCATGTGAACTTCAAAATTATGCTCATAATTATCCATATCAATCTCAACATACATATCAAGAACATTCTTCAACAAGGATGAATCAATATGATGTCCCTCACGCTGTTGACGCATTAGATTGACGATAACTTTAGTAACCTCATCTTTTACCTTATTGAAAGCTAAATCACGAAAACAAGATAATGCAACATCATTGAGTGAAGGCAGTGAGAAATTCTTAGAAATATAGTAGCGATCAAGGTATTCAAAAATTCTAGAGAGTCGTCTAAGCATAACTTTGTGGTTGTTCCATCTTTTGAGAAGCTCTTGAAGTAGGGACTCGTGGTGTTTGTCTCTCAAAGATGGTAACACAATAGATTTGATGTATTTATCAAAAGTCTCCACATACTTTTCAAAGAGATCTTTAGAGTAATTGTGTGGCCGTTTTTGAGTACACATGTTGTAGATTATAGTGTATAGCTTCATGGACTCCTCTGGAGTAAAAGGCTTTTATGGCAAGCCTTCAAGAATATTTTCCAACTTCGAGATGCCTTGCAATACTAAGCTCCATCCTTGTTCTAGATCAATGGGTTTCCAATCCATTTCTGCCAAAACAAAATTTGTAACCATCAATTACTCATTGATAAAATCAAGACAGACAAATGCCTTACAAAAATATTTGAAGACCAAAAATAGGTAATATAGATAATAATGAAAGCGTCAATATGGGCGATAGAATTCAAGACGATACAACTGAGCATCATATCAGCAAAAGACACAAAGAAAGTCAACTCAAAGATTTGTGAAATCTTAACCAAGACTCAAAGATTGAAGTTTTATGTTCATCTTTAACCCACTGCACGTACGGCTTAATGCAACTCATAGAACCCATTGGAAAAAAAGAAGGAGAAAACATACCAAGTTGTCACAGAGGGGTGAAAGTTTCTGGATAGGAAGAGAGAACGATGAGAGCTGGGGAAGGAGAAAGCGAGAGTGAGTGAGTGAGGCTTACAAAGTGTAAGTGTGTTATGAAGCAGAAGAGAAAAGAGGGAGAGAAGGCAAGAAGCCAAGAAGAAAGAAAAATAAGAACCAAAGATTGAACAACAAACTTTGTACATACAACCAATAGTCCTTGCCTTAATATAGGTGAAGTATTTAAACTACCCTCGATAGAATCTGTTACAACAGAATCTGTTTGTCCCTGTTCTAATAATAAATAACCATATAGTAGTTAGTTGCTGAAGTAGATGGTCATTGCATATTGATTATGGAATCTAAATAAATTTGATTGTCTTGACATAAGTTTATGCTGCTGTGTTTGGCTAGACTTATGAAAAAGTGGGTTATTTTTAAGCTGGTTTATTTTTAAGTCAGTTAGAAAATAAGCTTTAGCTTACTTTTATGTTTGGATGAACTTTGAAAAAATGACTTATTTTTCCATTTGACTTATAACCATGTTTGGATATTTTTTGTTTAAAAGATACTTATTTTTAAGTCATGTAGAAAAATAAGTTGGCTTTTTTTTTTCAGAAATAAGCTACTCAAAATAGCTTATGAATAAACTGACTTATTTAAAATATGCTAGGTGAAATATAAGTCAGGCCAAATATATAAAAAAAACAACACACCCAAAATAAGTTGGCTTATTCAAAATAAGCTAACTTATTTCTCAAAAATAGTTGAGCCAAACACACTCGTTGTGTGCGTTGCATATCAAAACTTTGTAAGTAGCGCTTATTTTAGGAATTCCTGAACATAAGGGTAGTTTTTCAGAATGGGTTACACTTTCAACCTGTTGAATGAATAAACTGGTAAAGGTGCAAAAATGGGTCCAAACAATTACGCCAAGAGCAGATAGGGGTAACAAGTATTTTTGGGTTCAATTATGGGTCTGAAGAATAAATATTGATGCAATATAGGGTACGCCGTTTACGTTGACCGACGTTGACCGTTAAATGCTGATGTGGCGGGGAAAATAAGATTTTTTGCTGACGTGGCATGCTTATGTGGCAATATTTTTCTGAGTGTGTGGGGCCCACATTATTTAAATTAATAAAAAATAAACAAACACCCCCCACCCCCACCCCCCTACCCCCACCCCCTCCATCTTCTTCTTCCCTGCCGCGCGCCACCACCCCCCCCCCCCCCAACAAAAAAAAAACAAACTTCCACCTCCCACCCACTTCACCCCCACCCCCACCTGCCCGCCGCCGCCGCTGCTTCTCTCCCACCCCAAAACACCTCCACCACTTTGGCCATACATCGCTGCTCCGTTGCCTCCCCCTCAAAGGAAGTCCACCAAGGACAGGCACACCAAGGTGGAGGGCCGAGGGCGGAGAATCCGCATGCCTGCCACGTGCGCCGCCAGAGTGGTGGTGGTGGTGGCCACAAGTCTGACGGCGAGACCATCGAGTGGCTCCTCCAGCACGTCGAGCTCGCCACCGGCACCGACACCATCCCCGCCAACTTCTCTTCCCTCAACTTCTCCCTCCGCTCCTCCGCCGCCACCGTCTCCGACTCGCCCTCCAAATCCGCCCCCACACTTTCCACGACGCCGCCGCCCTCTCCCTCACCGCCAACCACCCTTATGACGACGCCTTTAACCACCACCACCACCATAATTAGCACACTTCTTTCTTGTGTTTGTTTTTGTGGGGCTGGGAAGATGGTGGGTGGTGGTTTTTGTGGTGGAGGGGGGGAGGGGGCGGGTCAGGGGTGAGGAAGAAGAAGAGTGGGGGTGGGGGGGTAGGGGGTGGGCGGGGTGTTTGTTTATTTTTTTATTAATTTAAATAATGTGGGCCCCACACACTCAGAAAAATATTGCTACATAAGCATGACACGTCAGCAAAAAATCTTATTTTCCCCACCACGTCAGCATTTAACGGTCAACGTCGGTCAACATAAACGGCGTACCCTATATTGCACCAATATTTATTCTTCAGACCCATAATTGAACCCGAAAATACTTGTTACCCCTATCTGCTCCTGACATAATTGTTTGGACCCATTTTTGCACCTTTACCCATGAATAAACACGTGCTTATATGTTTGATTCCATCACCAACCCCCACGTTTGATGTAATTTTAGTTAACTCTGATTTTTTTTTTCAAATAATATTAAGTTAAGCAGAGCAGGTTAGACCAAGGGTTTTATGTTCCAAAGAAATTCTTGTGTGAACCCGGTGCACCACGTCATTTGTAATCTGACCAATCACAAGTAAACACATACGGTAGTATGACATGAAATTTTTAATCTGACGTGACAACCTAAGAATAGGAAATAACAGATAAAATAATTTAAATATCATGTTTTCAATGTTTGTAATTTAATTGAAAAGGTTCTAGATAAAGCACACTTAAAATGTCTGAAAGAGATTTTGAATAACTAGTGTACTTATTCCACTTGTTTATCCTGCTATAAGAAATCACACTCCATGCTTTCTATATCATTGATATATTTTGCAAATGTTTGTCTCCTCTAAAGATGCGCAAAGAACCTAACTGTGGTTGGAGAATAATGTCAAGAAATGATTATAACATTCATCAACCATTTATTTTCTGTATATTCTCCTATAAATTTATGAATTCAAGCCATTGTATGTATGTTAACATTATTCAATGGATTACGTAATTATTAGCAAAACTAATAGTATTGAATACAACCAATTACAAAATATCTCTTTCTTTTATAGCTATAATAACCGATACATTTTTTTTTCATTTTAAAAAATATGCATAACATATATATATATATATATATATATATATATATATATATATATATATATTCGGATTGGATTCGCTACCACTCTTATGAATAGCTTTGATATCGATTCACACATGGCCGAAATCAGTTTTAGCAAGATAGGCTCGGACTCAAATATTATGAGTCTTACTTAATTAAGTTACAAACTTACATTACAATTCAAGCGTGACTAGGACTAAAAAAAAATTGAAATGCAACATTATCTTTAAAGAAACAATAAATATTATCTCTATTTCAAATTATGATGTCGATATCCCAACAATTTTTTAATAGTAGACAAAAATTTAATGAGCACGCCACTTCTACCAATCGGCCCCCTTCATTATAGTTTTATATAGTACAAAATAAAACCGCATCCATCCTTCTCTACAACAGAAACACATGCACTTACTAGCAAATTTAACAAATTTCATCCTTTCCCTCTGACCATTCCAAGTCATTTTCCGCCTCCCACCCCATAATACCATATATATATATATATATATATATATATATATATATATATATATATATATATATATATATATATATATATATATATATATATATATAGACACACACACACATATATAATCACACCCATACTCAAACTCTCTAATCACAAAGAATTCACCAAACCAAATGGAAGAAATAAAGCATACAATAGTGGATGTGAACGGCATCAAAATGCACGTAGCTGAGAAAGGAGAAGGACCTGTTGTATTATTCCTGCATGGCTTCCCTGAGCTGTGGTACACATGGCGCCAACAAATCCTATCCCTAAGCTCCCTAGGCTTCCGAGCCGTTGCACCAGATCTACGTGGCTTTGGGGACACTGAGGCACCGGCCTCAGTCACGAGCTACACGTGTCTCCATGTCGTCGGTGATGTCGTGGCACTCATCGATTCATATCTAGGTGTAGACCAAGTGTTTTTGGTGGCACATGATTGGGGAGCCATTATTGGGTGGTACCTTTGCATGCTTCGTCCTGATATAGTCAAGGCATATGTGTGTCTTAGTGTGCCTTTTATGCCAAGAAATCCTAAAGTCAAGCCTCTTGATGCTTTTCGTGCTTTGTATGGAGATGATTATTATATCTGCAGATTTCAGGTTAGTTTGTTTTGATTGATTGTCAAAGTTCTATACAGCAAAACTAGGATTGGGTTGTTTGATAATAACTCTGCTAAATTCTCCCAATTTCCCAAATGTTTTATATTTATCTACCTCCATTTCATCCTATATATGGATTTATTTTAGACTATGAAAAATATATCCTAAAAATGTATTTGTCTTTTTAATGTATTTGTCGTTTAATGGAACTTTCTAGTTTCAATTTATCTAAGATACAAAACACATTATTTATTTTATATAGATACTAGTGGTAAGAAAACATTTACTAATAAGTTCAAACGGCACAGAGAACATGATAGTTAAATAAACTTTATCCACACGAATACATGAGCGATTCACTGGGACTCTAATTTACAACAAACAACAACAATAAAATTTTATCCTATTACATGAGGTCGGTTAAATTTATGAAGTTATTGTACTTTATTGGTAACCAACTCTTTGGATATATTATTCACTAATAAATCATGTTCTATAAGTTTCCTGAGCATTCATCTTGGTCTCTTACTTCCTCTTTTATTTGGACTTCAAGTTGTTTGGTCCCCTTTCCTCACCGGCACATCCATTGACATTTTTTGGACATGCCCAAACCACCTAAAGATTTTTTACCATTTTCTAAGTAATGAGAGTCACTTCAACCCGTTCTTGTGTATGGTCATTCTAAATTCTATCCTTTCTTGTATAGTCATGTACACATATATCTCAACATCCTCATTTTAGCTATCCCAATTTTATTTATTCATGGTGACCCATTATAGTCCACAATATTTACTAACATATAATATTGTTAGTCTTATAGTAGTGCGATAAAACGTTTACGTTATGAGCTACTTTCCTATTATAAAGAACTCCAATAACTTTCCTCCACTTACATCACCTAGCTTGGATTTTATTATTGACATACATTATCAACAATTTCATCATTTTGTCGTATAATAGATCTCAAGTATTTAAATTTCGTCACTTTATCTCCTAGTTTAACTTCTAAATTCCCTCTAAGTTGCCTGTTTACAAAATTTCAATGCATATATACATTTTGTTTTACTCCTACTTATTAGGCATGAATCCTTTGACTTTAATTTAAAGTGTTTCTCTATATATCTAATTTAGCATTAGTCTCTTCTCTTGATCCTACCAAAAGAGTTATATTATCAATAAAAAACATACACATAGGAACCTCCTCTTTGATACTCTTAAAGCATCTATATTCTATTGCCATTAATCCAACACACAGTTGTCTCTAATATGCGTTGTTGTGAATCTATACAACAAAGAGAAATTTACATTATAAAAAAAGATAGAAACACCATGTAATGTTCTCACTTTATTTCTTGGCATCGCATTTCCTTGTCCTTTAGTCTAAAAATTGAAGAGCTGAGATTTAATATCTCATGCAATTATAATATAATATTGAAATACAAAAATATAACCCATCAGACAATTCACTACCACTATAGACGTTACAAAAAATTGAAAAGAAAATAAGGGCTTTATAAAATATTTAATATATATTTCAACAAGAGAGATACAGAATATAGATAAGGATCTCGTGGCATATAGCATTTTTTTAAATAATAATTTTATATCATTCTAGAAACGTGTTGTGGATGTACAAATTAAAATTGGACCAAGTCGTTTGACCAAAAGAAAAAAAATTGGAATAAGTATGCATTCATAGTTTCGAGTTTTGACGATACCTTTGGTGAAGAACATTTTATACCATGTAACTGAAGTACTCAAATAAATCAATGATATTATTATTATTAAACCTAAACTTGTTCCCTTGTCAAACATCGCACATCACGTAAAATGTTGATTGCTCAGACTTTGGCGCCTTAGCTAATACTCAAGGATTTAGTCAAAACAGTAGTCAAAGTCGAAAAGCATTTATAATATTTTATATATACTGTGTGTGTTTATCTCAGATTTTAATGATAATATAGGAGTATATTCCATGAAAGAAGGGTCAAATAAGTCTCTAGTGTCAATATCTTAGGACAAAATATATTGTATTTGATGTTAATTTAAAACGAATTTTTGCTACTATATATATGGGGGGTAGTAAAATAGCCATTGTATATACCGTCCGAAAACAAACAGACATTGTTTATACAGTGGTAATTGCTTGGGAGAATTGCTTTCAAACTTAAAGTAAAAGAACTAATATTAAAAAAGTCCCAAGGAATTAACAATGACAACAGAAATTTCCGTTGTCAATGGGACTAAAATGCAATTCTCTTGAACTAATTCAACTATCAGCATAATTACTTGGTATCTTCTATATGTTAAATATAGTAATTGAATTACAAATTTTGTACAAGTATATCTACATAACAACAGTAGTATTCTGTACCACACAAATATTGACAAGTTTTAGCAGTGTGTGGGGGGATTTGAATGAGTTACATACTAAGCGTCACATGAATAATCCAAATTGTTAAAAATTAAATACTCCATTATATATTGATGAGGATGGCTCTTAACAATTGGATATAATGGGATTATATGTATAGGAGGCCGGAAAGGCTGAAGAAGAGATAGCCAAACTTGGAAGCGAACAAGTACTAAGGAATGTGCTTACAGGTCGCAAACCTGCTCCACCAATACTTACAAAGGAAGGCTTTGGTTATAATTCATCATCATCATTATCATCAAATGACAAGTTGCCCTCTTGGCTCTCGCAAGATGATCTTCGTTACTATGCTTCCAAGTTTGAGAAGTCCGGTTTTACTGGACCCTTGAACTACTATCGAAATTTTGACCGGTATATTCCCCTGATTCTCAGTTACTTTCCGTTACATTCATAAAAAATAGAGTAATTTCTTATGTCCTAGATGACCTATTTGGAGAGCTCAATTTGTTTATAAAATGTAAAGCCTATTAATTTGATACTTCTAAGTAATAAACAAGTAATAAGGTGTGTAAACACACACACACATATGGTCAAGGTATTTTAATTGGTAATACTATATCATTTTGACTAATTTAATAAACACACTTAATTTAATCAAATTAAGTAAAATTTCATATTCTGATATCCTGATCGATTCTCATCCGCTGGATCCTCTTCCGGATAATTGGCCCATCGGTAATTCCTAAATATTATATTTTGTATAAAATTTATAGGACTCCTTATATTGCATATTTATATTTGATTTTTGAAATAGGTACAGTCGTGCAGAGGTTTAATTATGAGATACTATAAATTATAAAATATCCAGGAATTGGGAGCTAACAGCACCATGGACAGGAGTGAAAGTGAAAGTTCCAGTGAAGTACATAACAGGAGAGTTAGACTCAGTGTACAATTCTCTAGGAACAAAGGATTATATAGAGAGTGGTCGTTTTAATCAAGATGTGCCCAACTTAGAGGAAGTGGTTGTTCAGCCAGGTGTTGCTCACTTCAACAACCAAGAAGCTTCAAACAGCATTACGTTTCATATTATTGACTTCATCAACAAATTTCTCTAATACAATTATATGATCCACCTATAATTTTTCCATCAATATGAAGTTTTATATTTATATATCATCAATCATTGCATGGGCCATCTATTATTTATAATTCAAGGCTTTTACTTGTCATAACTTTTTATCTTAATGAAATTGATTTTTTATCAAAAAATATACCATCAAATTGCAGAAACAAGTTATATGAATTAAACCCTTATGCTATATATTCACATTATGAAACTTGTGGAATTTATTTTATTCAATATATAATGGAATGTTAGAGTAATTATTATCTGAATTTCAATCAGTGGTTTTCCCACATCTTGTTGCAACTCTATACTTGCAATAATGAAACCATGTAATAGATGTAGCTGATTACCATCTAAAGGAATAAGGTTTGTTGTTCGCATCACTGTCTTAACCTTAACATGCATGTACGTAGTATGCTCCGATTTTCTGCATATTTTGTCGGGCCAAATAATCATTTTATAGTACTCTCAGTGGATCTAAATGTTTATCTTATCATCCAGTGAACTTAAGCTCTGCATTTAAAATATTTTCAAATTTTATCTCTCATATTTATCTCTATTTTAGACCACTCAAACACCAGAGTCATAACAATGTGGCAAGATAGAGTAGCACCGCACAAAAAATTATTGAGGGAGTACGAGGGTTAGAAAGCATAGCGATTGGAGTGAAACATACAGAACCAATGGAGATATCGTCGTTTAGAGGAGTGGGTTAGGATAGTCGTTTTTTGTTTATTCCGCAAATATCCACAACAATAATCATCAACAGAGAGAATCAATCAACCTCTCATCTAAGTGATAATCAAAATACTTTCCATGTAATCTCTTTTTCCAGCTGTTTTCTAGAACATATAATCAAAATATGTTCTAGAAATTTAGGGGATTGAACTCCAACTAACTTTTGTCAAAAAAATGTCTTATTATAAATTTACGAACAAGCAGCACAAAAAAAAAATCTTTGAATTGAAGAGTCTTTTGATTCTTCAATGGAATAACCATATAAATTTTCAATAATTCTTCGCATCATAATTGATTTGGATGCGGTCATGCGAAACAAAAATTTTGTTTTATCAATAAGCTTCTGACTTATTATAACATTTGACTCAAATTGATATAATAGTTGTATAGTATAAACTAGAAGACAATGTAGGCAATTTTTCTAGGAAACATTTCTCTCCATATCTAACATTTGTAATATATAAATATTCAATATTTTTCTCATTGATTGTCTCAATGTGATATACATTTTGGCGGATATCTTTAAAACTTAATAAATTTCTTTGGGACTTGAGGTGGAGAATATAATGCATCAATTATAATATAAAAAAAATTGTCCCTTTGGGTAATATTATAATCGCTTCTCTGGGCCTTCAATTATTTTTATATGACCCACTATAGTGTTGACACTTGCTTTTCCTTTTCTTATATGAGAAAAATATTATTTACCTTTAAGAATGGTGTGTGCTGTTGCACTATATATGAGACATATGTCTTCATCCCTTTGACCAATGAAAACATGAGAAACATCCATATTCTTAATTGGTTATTAGAGCTTCGAGCAAATAACAAGTATTAAAATGAAGGAGAGAAGAGATAGATGAAGAACAAAAGAACACAAGAACATTAAAGAATATATGAGAAGAAGAAATTATCACTTTCACTTGTAATTTAATAGTAGGGCTAAATATCATTTTGGCCAAAAAACTATTTTCAAAGGATCAATTTGGCCAACAAACAATTTAAGGGCTCATTCTGGCCAAAGAACAAATAAAAAGGATCATTTTGACCAATAGAGTACCTGAAAATACTAAAATACCTTTGCCACTCCCACACTATCTGTAACATATTGTTACTAATTCCCTAATTAAACTAAGATGTCTATTTATTTCAACAATCTCTTCACTAACTATGATAGAAAAAGAAATATTCATATCCACAATATCTCTATCATAGTTAGAAAAAGAACTTTCTAATAATTTATACTTTATCTATGATAGAAAAGAATTGCCTAATAAAGTATGAATCCTATCATGGATAATTAAAAGCTAACCATATTAGAAAGGATTTGCCTAACATGGTTAATAAACAAAACTAATAGATAACATACAATAAATAATTATGTATATACATGCGGAAGCGAATGCAGCCCTAAAAATTGGCAATATACAATTCTAAATAAACTACACAACCTCCACTACCTAATTCCCTTTCCTGATGCTTGCGCCGGTGCATGAATACCTGCAAAAATGTCAGTAATCGTGGGATGAGACAATTTGTCCCAGTAATCACCGCTTAACTCACTATAACAGTGAGATGTGCGGTAGTGAGGGCGTCTAAAGGGTACCACAGTTTTAAAATCAGTAATACCTATATATAAATCAAACCTTCCCATGTATCACGTCAGTCTTTCTGCCATTTCCAAATCAATGCATTTCACCATCTCTACCTCCAATACAACCATACCACCCCACAACTCTCACACTCACTATAGATACATCGTGCCATCACGGAGGCATTCATTCCAGCATCCAACTTCACTATATGATTTGACACTGTGCCCCTCTCTATAATGAGGGGGCAAATTTCCCTTTCTAGCAATCTCCAGAGAGAGAACCCCAATTCTGTTTCCATTGCAGAACGAGAACGGTTGGACTCTTCAATGCCAAACAACCGTAGGTCACTTTCTCTCAATAAGTTGACCTATGATCCCCGGTCTAATCAATCCGAAAAGGATCATCAGTACAAATAACTGTCGATTGGCCAATCGACAGTTATCATCGCGCGATGTCATGCAATGCTCACCATATCCCTATCAATCTCTCATCCACAATAATCAATATCAACATCAACATCAACATCAACATCAATCTCAACATCAACATCAACATCATACACTATCACATCATCTTTCAATCTATTATCCACAATATCTTCCCTCAACATTACTCTCCAAAATCTCAACTCATATCTAATTCCTTCTCTATACTCACAACCTCTCAAATAACTATTATAACAATACACCTGCAAATATGTCACACCATTCCAAAATATCCAGCACCACCAGACAGGATACTACATATATAATGTGTCGAAATCTTTTATATAAAAATAATTGTGTTTGAAAGGCACCCGATAGCCTGTTTTGTATAAAAATACCATTTAAAGATAATATATATATATAGAGGGTGAGAAGGGATTTTTCAAAATCCCTAACTAACGTCACCCTCAATGTTATAGCAAGTTTAAGTGTGATTACCTGTAGCCCTTAGCAACTGCGCATTTTCCCATCCTTTCCCGATGCCTCACAACCATATCACAATCAATCCTATAATGATGTAGTGTAGAATAATAAATTAGTATCATTTCTACTTCACAATGTTTAACGTCTCTCTCTCCGTATTACTACCCAACCCCCTTTCTTTTATATATTTCCTATCCTAAGATCTATTTCAAATCTTAGCCCAATTCATCAATAAATAATCAATATAATTAAACTAAAGAAAACTCAAAAATTACTAACAAAAGGAGGAGCAAAACATTTTTAAATCACCAAGTATTAAAGTCAAACAACAACCAAGAGTTTCCCAACCAAACAACTCAAATCATTAACGGTCCATTTTCTTCCTTGGCTTATCCAAACTGCCAAGTCATAATGGACTAAGAAGTTGTTATGATAATAACAATCATTACCAATCAAAACAATATAAAACAACATCATCAAAACATATTAATTATCTTGTTAACAAAAAGTTATTTCATGTACTAACCTCATGAATCAATACTAACTATCCCAACTTTACTTAAAATTTGAGTTTTCCTCCATTTTAACAAATCACATCCACCATACACATTCAACACTTCCAAAGGATTGCAAGTACATGTGTATGCATTTAAAACAAGAGGAACATATGAAAACCAATAATACATCAAGCATATAATTCCCAATGAATAACCTTTATTTCACCCATAAATATAGTTACTATCTCCAATTAGAATCAACAACACACCATCAAACATTCAATCCATTTAACTATCATATGTCAAAACAACAATATAAACTCATTATTCATTACCATTACTTAATTTAAGACTTCAATAGAAGGACAGTCATATACCTCCACTTTATTTTACCATGATCATTTAACGATGAGAAGTTCTACACAACCAAAACTTTGCACTCATAAATTTTCACATGGCCTATGCAGAAATAAAATCAGGAAACTTCAAATGAGCATGCAAACATTGACCTCAATCACTCACACTTACATTAGACAGTCCAAAACTTCACCAATCCCACATACTCAATTTGATTGGGATACACTTACAACTTATATTATTATCAAACAACAGAGGAAGCAAACTAACTATGCTGACCCACACGTAAGCAAATCAGACTAAGGAAGCAAAGAAGGAACCTTGAGATTTGTAAAACACTTAATCTCAAACAAATCAAACTTGACTCAATAAAACATCAACCCTGATCACACCCACCATTATTCTTTCATATTGAACCATGCAAAGCAGAACATTAAGTCTTTTAGTTTACCTTATCACTAATTAAAAGACTTAACCCATCGTCCTTAAAAGACTTTTAGTTTACCTAATCAAAGTTTAAGGTTTTACCTAACTACAACAAACATCAATAAAGGTTCAAAATTTCATTTAATTAGTTGAAAACACCCAAATTGCAGAACCAATCGGACATCTCTTTCAACTCGCGTAGAAATCAAAGAACAGATTATGAATCGCATAAAAAAAAACTCACCAAAGCTCGTTCTATGCTTCCACTGGTCTGAACTTAGCTCACCGTCGCCGGAAACTTGCCCTCGTCGCCGGAAAATAGCCACCACCGAAGGTAGGGCTAAAAGAACACGGAACAAGAAAGAAAACCATGAGAAATAACTTTAAAATGGAAGTATAGCCCGAGAAATACTAGAAAGGCCGAATCTTTACCCTTAATCCTGTCATGTACCACCGTGAGTTCATCGGAAAAACTCGCCAGATTTGCAAGAACAAAAAGGAACGAAGAGGAAGCAGAGGTAAATGAAGGAGAAGAGTTTAAAGGGGAAGGGGAGGCCGTGCCGCCGTCGCGCCGTCGCCATCGCCGTTGCCGGATTCAGAGGGGGTAGCCGAAGAAGGGTTAGGGTTTTGGGAAAGAAAGTGTCAAGTTTGAAAGTGAGGGGGGAAGGCCGACGGGTTTTGTGTTTAGGTTGGGGAAGGGTAAGGTAACATATAGGGGAAATTACCATTAACTACCCTATTATTTATTCTTAATTATATTTTTAATCCAAAAGTTTATATATATTACTATATCTCTTTCTCTTCATCCTAACATGATCTAAATTCTAATTTACATTTCATGAAAGTTTCTATCCCTAATTGACTCTTTTAACTATATATTTATTTAATTTCCAAACTAACTAAGATTTAATATTCATAAGTTGCCCAAAAATCATGAAATTCTCTATTGAAACCTTAAATTTCCTTAAGGACACCTCAATAATCCCGTATTATTTTTAATTTGAAAATTGGGATGTTACACTATCACTAACCATGACTTCCTTCTTCCTCCTCCTACACCATCCTCACCCATTCATCACCAGATTTTTCCAACAGGCAACAAATATTTATCAGTCTCTGCTATCATCGATTCAAGTAGCAAAATTAATATACAAAGCTCAGTTCTCAAAGTTTCTATCATTCCCCCCTTTTAACAAATAGGCGAGATACAGGGGAAGGAATAGAATTTCGGTAATTACTTCAAAATTCAACATGCCAGCTCAAAAACAATTATAATCTTGCATATATGTGTTTTAAATCAGAACGTTATACTACCCAGCCATGAACCCAATCTGGACAGAAAAGAAAGAACATGGAATTGAAATTTGTAAACCCAACAACACAACCATCAACATGCAATACAATCTTTGAACTCCATTACACTTGTACCTAAGCAAATTGAAGATTTTTTAACTCAAAATCCCCTTAACTCGTCGAATCAGAAAAATACAACTTTTAGGATTTTGAACCAAATCATCAAATTTGCCTTTCAATCTTCAAGAATAAGAGCTGTAAATTTCATTTTAAGCGATTTTTCCAACCCAAAATTTAAGCCGTAAACTTTTAAAATTTAAAGTCAAGCTCAAAATCTTCTTCTTCTTCTTCTTCTTCTTCCAACCCAGATTCCATAACCCATTCCGTATTCCCCTTGTACTCATCCAAAATTGAAAAGAAAGCTGGTTGAGGGAAAAAGAATCGTAGGGGATAGTGTGGGAGAAATCATGAGAATCAGATGGGTTCAGTAAACAAAGAGTTGAGGAAAACATTGCTTAATCTTTTACAAAGTTTGGCGTCGTAAGAGGGGGTGATAATAATGGAGGTGGAGGAGAAAGAAGGAAGTCATGGTTAGTGACAGTGTGGGAGTATTTTAGTATTTTCAGGTACTCTATTGGCTAAAATGAGCCTTTTTATTTGTTCTTTGGCCAGAATGAGCCCTTAAATTGTTTGTTGGCCAAATTGATCATTTGAAAATAGTTCTTTGGCCAGAATGATATTTAACCCTTAATAATACAAATGTTTTCTACATGACCTTTATGGCCCAAGTCATTGAAGTATATGCATGGAGTTAAAGAGAATTATGATGGAGTTTATAACATTAGAAACTCCTTACATGTGATTCATTGTGGGGTTATAAAGTTAATGACATTTATAAGAAAAAGAATCTTAGGAGAAATAGAAAGATAAAGAGTTTATGATCATTATCTATAAACATTATATTTTATAACAAATCAATATATATATTGTGTGTGATTTTATTGTTTCCTTAAATTATTGACTTATACGTGTGTGTATTATGGTTTGATCGTTGATTCGTTTCCTTAAATTATTGACTTATTTCAACACAACAATTATTATGCAAATTTCAAAAGTCAAATTAATATTTTATATTGTAAATCAAATATATATGGTTTAAAATTGGGTTAAAGTTGTTTTTTTATCAAAAAAAAATTTTAAAAAATCAATGTATTTGGTCTCAAAGAAAATTTATTTTTGTCCGTTTAGTTTAATAAAGTGTTTTCGTAATAATTTAATCTTAACTGGTCAATATCATTTCAATTAAAAAATCAGTTAGAAAAGCAATGTTAACATTTTTCAATGGTGTCAAGAAGCTCCTTAATCACCTCTGTAGTCCTCAAACCCAGCGACCCATCATGTCACTTGAAAAAGTCACATTGCCGCCCTTGTCCCTACAAAAGTGACTTGTCATTCAACAGATATGTACAAACGTATATGAAGCCGCAAAACAAATCTCAGAGACCAAAAGACAACAACATACCTGTGTGAAATTTGTAAAGCCAAAGAATTTTCGTCTAGGGTTTTTGTCTGTCCAAGATGTGTGCAGAGGAGCCACTGCACTGCAGTGACATTGAGGTGGCCCATCATCTCCCCCATCTCCGCCTCTAGTCACTGATCCCATTCTCATTCCCCTTCTGTTGCTCGTGGCTGAGGATGTAGCTGAATCCATGGATGCTTTCAATGGTGTCTTCTTTGATGTTGGCTGAAGAATGTGCCTCATATAACAACAAATCCTACCCACTCCCAGATGTATACACAACAAGAACACATGTTCATTTTGAAAAAACACAACAAGAACACAACAAGAACACTTTATTATAACATACACGTGGAAAGCGAAAGGCGCCGGGTGGCAAAACAGGTCTTCACGTGGCGGCCACATAGGCATAGTAACGATCAAACGTGATTCACCGTCCACCCGGGGTAGAATTTAAACACATTGGTTACTTTGAGTTCAAATATGAGCTTGTTGTTAGTTTAGAGTGCCCAGTGCTCCTAGTTGGTTACTTAGAGGGCAGATTAGATCCATTACCCTTTTTTCTATGTTTCCTCAGTTTTCAGTTATCTATGCTTCTCTGTCCTAAATGTAAGACTATTTGCCTAGTTTTTTTTCCGATTGAAGATTTTGTTGGTTTACTTATATCACCCTACCTATCTACTTTTAGTCCGATCCTCCTCTCTTGTTTGTTAATTATTGAAGAGCATTAATGGGGATAATTTTAGAAAAAATTGAGAACAATTAAAAAACAAGTCTTAAATTTAAGATCAAACTCATTTCCCCAAATAGGTCCTATATTTTGGAAAAAAGGGAGTAATATATTATTGCTTTTCTTAGACATAACTGGGAGCAAGACGTCCATAACAGTAGTTTAGTCTTTCCTTGTGAGTTCCTTGTGCTTATGCAATATGAAAATTTCTAGATATGGAAGAGAAAAAATGTGGTTTATTCCCGTTAATTTGAATTTCAGCTATGGTAATCATTTTTTTATCCAAACAAGATGTAAATTGTGCCACATGTGGGCTGCAGGAACTAGTTGCATGCTAAGATTTCATATTCTCACACGTGGGGAAAACAAGCTCAATGATAATGGTGAGAAAAAGGGGCGAAGGCCCAAAAATGATACATAACTATTAGGCAAGGAACAAAAGTAGTACATAACTATTTTGAGGTACAAAAATGATACCAACTATTGGGCATAGATCAAAATCGATATTTTCACTAATATGACAATAACATTAGACTTGAAAAGTCCAAAATGCCATTATGAATAACAAAAGAAATTAAACAATTTCTTCCTTTCTTCCTCTTCTTCCTCACCGTCCAACCTTCTTCCTTCAATACTCTAATGATTCATTCTCAGAATCTGACCATTATTCATCTTCACCATCATCATATCGTATCATAAACATAACACACACTAACAGAACAAAGAGCCAGTGGATTTGCATATCATAAAATTAATATTTCTCTATGTCAGCTTGCTGCAACGAGCCGGTGGATCTGCATATCCAATTTTTCTTACGACCAAGTTGGATCTGCAGACCCAGTGGGCAGATTTCGTAGAAATTAAGAAATGCAAGAACTTTTTTGCAAAGGAAAAGAAGTAAACGAGAATTATGGACTTTCCGAAGGAGCACGTGTTGATTACCATATTTGCGATGCGGGTAGTGCTTTCAGATTTGGGTCACTCTATGCTGTTGGGATTATGAATATCATAAAGAAGATGGAGGGTGAACGATGTTGGAAAAACATGGAAGGGGTGGGGGATGGGGGAAAGACAATGCCTCCATGGTGAAAATTATAGGGGAGAGAAGTAAGTGTGTGTTATGTTATGATATGATATGGTGATGGTGAAGATGAATAATGGTAAGCTTATGAGAATCATTGGAGTATTGAAGGAAGAAGGCTGGACGGTGAGGAAGAAGAGGAAGAGAAAGAAAGAAATTGTTTAATTTCTTTTGTTATTCATAAGGGCATTTTGGACTTTTCATGTCTAATCACTACAAAAAAACATGAAATTAGTGATGGAAATTCTGCGACGAAATTTCCGTCATTAAACAGATTAGCGACGGAAATTCTGTCATGAATCTCGTCACGAACACGTTTAAGACGCATTAGTGATGGAAATTGGTCCGTCTCCAAAAACCTCGTCACTAATTTTCTGTTTGTGACGGGATATAAGAGTCCGTCACAACCTTATGATGGTTTAGCGACAGTTATTCCGTCCCAACTTTGTGACGAAAAATCTGTCCCTAATTGTGAATTCTGTCACTAAGAGGTGAGATAACTCACCATGTTTTTGAGACATATCAATGACGGAAATGTTCGTCACTAATTATTGGAATAAGTTGTTTTGTCACAGATTAGTGACAGAAAATTTCGTCTCTATTTTAATATATAAAAATATTTGTGATAAATTTTCCGTCACAAATTTGTGACAAAATTTAAAAATTATTTTTTTCCTCATTATAAAGCGACAAAATTTATGTCACTAATATGTCTTTAACATTATTATATTTAAATCAACTTTAATGATCATTTTGTAAAAAAGAAATTCTTTATAAGCCAACAAATTCAAATAAAATTAAACGAAGATCGTATAATAATACTAATAATAATAATAATAATAATTAAAACTCAATTATAAAAGTATAGCAGTTATAAATAACAAATCTATCATCCAACAAATTAACTACCAAATAAAATAACTAAAATGCTGAATTTAAAATGTATCAAACAAGAAACAAAAAACATAATATAGTCAATAATTTTCAAGATGTACTATCATTAGCTTCAATGTCTAAGTTGTCGACATCACTAGATAACTTTTGCTCAAGTGCATTCAATCTTGATGAGATAGTTTCATTAAGTGCATCCAACCTTGATGAGATAGTTTCATTTTGTTGCTTAAGATTTTCATTCTCTTCTTGGAGCTGTAGAGGAGAAGTCCTGTGATTAAAAACGACCTTTCTTATTCTCTGTAGCCTCTAAATATATGTTGATTTCTTCTGCTAGCTCATTTGATTACATAGTAGAATCTGTATCAACATTTCTTGGTGTCTTGATCCTCATGTAATTATCCTAATATAAAAATAATATAATTAGAAAATTTTAATATATTAGAAATACACTACAAAAAACGGGGCCCATATCGGCGTTTTATAGGGCCTCGAATCGGCGGAATTTTCCGGCGGAATAGCGCTACGGCGTTTTGGCAAAACGCCTAAAAATTTGCCGTGGGAATGCGACATCTAGGCGTTTTGGAAAACGCCTAGACGAGGGGCAAAACGCCGGTACGAGGTTTCAAACAAAATAATATAATATTCGCCCACCGGCGTTTTGCGGAAACGCCTATGCGCGTATTATTTTATTATTACCTCATATACGCGGAAAATAAAACGCCTATACGCGGAATATTTAATTATTATAGCCAATCGGCGTCTTGCAAAACGCGGGTATGCGTTTAATTGCGTTATTATTTTTATTCACGCCTACTGGCGTTTTGCAAACCGCCTATGTGCGATAAAGAAATAATATTTTTTTATTCATGCACATAGGCGTTTTATAAAACGCCTAAGTGCGGTATTAAATAATAATATTTCATACCGGCGTTTTACAAAACGCCGGTATGTGTTTTCAAAAAAAAAATAAAAAACATTTTTCTTCCTGATTGTTTAGAACCAGGAAGAAAAATGTTCATAAACATAAGGAATAATATGTTAATCCCAAAGTTACATACACATAGAATAATATATATAAACACATATAGAATAATATATATAAACATAAGCAATTCATAAAACGTGATACCCAAATATATAAAATCAAAACAACAAGCTATAAAAGAAAAGCAATAAGATCATATCAACATTATAAAATCAAATATCACCAAAAAACACAAAATAAAAAACAACATCAGCAAAACTAGCCAAAAAAACAAAGCAACAGCAACATTGAATAAGACGAAGAGAAAAAAAATAGAAGAAAACGAGAAAATGAGCAACTTTGCTGAAGGAGGGAGGTGTGCTATTTATAGGAACGGATGTGCGTACCGGCGTTTGGAAAACGCCCATATGCATTTTAATATTAAATAATGCATATAGGCGTTTCGCAAAACGCCTATATGCATTATTTACATTAAAATAATGCATATAGGCGTTTCCGGGAAACGCCTATATGCTTTCTAATGCATATAGGCGTTTGGGGGAAACACCTATATGCATTTTTTTAATGTAAATATGCATATAGGCGTTTTGCCCAAAACGCCTATATGCATGTTTACATTAAAATAATGCATATATTAATATGCATATATGCATATAGGCGTTTTGCAAAACGCCTATATGCATTATTTTAATGTAAATATGCATATAGGCGTTTTGCAAAACGCCTAGATGCATTATTTAATATTAAAATGCATATGGGCGTGTTGCAAACCGCCGGTACGGCTTTTTTTAAAAAAAAACTCCTCAGACAACCTACATTTCTTAAACGCGGAAAAGTAAGATATATTGGTTATAAATATGCGTTTAGAGCATTAGTCAGTTGCCACATTCTTTCTCAAACCTCTCATTCTTTCATATATCTGTCGTTTTGTTGTGAAATAGCAAAAGCAATAATGTTGGATAAATCGTGGATCTCTTTACCCAGATCGTCTCCGCAATACTTGGTGGGGTTGAATCAATTTCTGGATTATGCTTTTATGCACGGTAGTGTTCGGGGTAAGATACGATGTCCGTGTGAAAAGTGTAAGTTCGACAAATGGAAGACTCGAGAGGAGGTAGTTGTTCATTGTCTAGATAAGCAGTTTCCCAGATATTATGTCACTTGGGCATTTCATGGAGAGGATGGATTACACGACACTACCGGTGATCTAGAAGTCGGTTCGAGTTCTCACGTTGGCCGAATGCAAGGCGAAGACAGTGACGATGACGGCGACGGAGGCGGCCAGCCAACTAATTCGGGTAACAACACTGTGAGGGAAGCGTTTGGTATGCAGGAAGAAGCAGGCGCTGACGGGGATGAAGTGGTGGACGACCAGTCGCGGAGTAAATATTATTTTAATCGCATATAGGCGTTTTGAGAAACGCCTATATGCATTTAGTGCATTTAATATGCACTTAATGCGCATATAGGCGTGTTTCAAAACGCCGATATGCGCATAAAGTGCATATTAAATGCACGTTATGCACATAGGCGTTTTGCAAAACGCCTATGTGCGATTAAAATAATATTTAATCTCACATAGGCGTTTTGAGGAAACGCCTATATGCGGTTTTCTGAAGAAAAAAAAACTGCCAAGCCCCTCTTTTTTAAATTTAAAAACCATACCGGCGTTTCCTATACCCAAAACGCCGATATGGAAACGCGGGAAAAATGGCGGGAAGCGCGCGCCAAATTTATTGGCGTTTTCATATAGGCGCTTTGGGTAAAAACGCCGGTATGCGTCTCATATAGCCGTTTAGGACCAAAACGCCGGTAGGGTTACGCCGGAATGACCCATTTTTTTGTAGTGATAAACTATGAAACTAAACATCAATACCTACATGTACTGCTGATCAAAAAAATACCTACATGTACTTGATCAGGGCCCAAAAGAGTTATTGTCATATTAGTGAAAATATCATTTTTGATCCATGCCTAATAGTTGGGTCGTATCATTTTTGTACCTCAAAATAGTTATGTACTACTTTTGTTCATTTCTCAATAGTTATGTATCATTTTTGGGCCTTCGCCAAAAAAAAATCGTTACAGCAACTCAAATTTCTAAAATATCATCGTTCATTAAATATATGTTGTTATTTATTATTTTAGTAGGGAGAATATATTTTTTGCTTTCCTTTTGTTTTATTCTATTTAAATTATCAACATAATCTCCAAGTTAGTATCTTTATCCTACTTATTATGCAAAAGTACTCTTAGCCCTAGCTAATAACTCCCGTATAAACTACTCTATCACCCAAATCTCTCCAACTAATTTCCACAAGATTATAAACTCCATGTAAATCAGCGCATTCAAATTAAACCCAATAATCCAAATTAATCCACAAACATATAATATTCATGTTTCTTTAATTTAATAAATATATCTCTTTCCAAATATGTACCCTTCTAAACCTCAATATATCTCAAATACATCATTGATAATTTAATTTCCGGAGTTTCTCATTTAAATGCCTAATTAATATCACTAAAACATGATAGATTTTTCACGATGTGTTGAACTTTTTCGGAGTCATAATTTTTTAAATGGCTTTGTTCATGTAAATACATATAATGCTCATGATAGATCAACGAGAGCAGAGGGGAAGATTGATCGAAAATTTCAATAGAAGTCAAATAGTCAAATCTTTATAGTTGGCAAAAAATACTAAATCTTCATAAAGTAAGAGCTAACAAAGTACAATTGCATGAATGTAACTAAGTTTAAAAGAATTATATATCAATCAGTCTATATATTTATAGGTGCTAAAATCTTTTGCATCCCTTTCCAGAAATCCTCTACCGATAAGATCTTCAATTCGCTTCTTGATCATTTTATTGTCAGGTTTAAACATTTGACTCATTATCTCAACACACTCCAAAACAAGTTGTTCATGCTTCAAGATTTTCCTACTTTTCATAATCCTCACAACAGCAGCATCAATTGTGTATCTCCTATCTTTGTCTACTTCCTCTACTACCTTCTTCCTCTCATCAACCAATAGGAGAGGAATCTTTATCCTCCTCATTTGATCAGTAAAGCTCAAGTTAAATTCAAACTTGTCCACGTGAGAGATGGTTTTGTTGTTTGGCTCTTTAGAAAGTATTTTATACTTTGCACCTGACAAGGAATGTAGTGCACGGTCCAGAACTTCACCATCTAGGCCTAGATGAGTCTTGATTTCAGTGTAACTCAACTTATCTGTGTTGTTGAATAACATGAGAGCAGCACCTTGATAAGTCGAAACTACTATATCAATGGGTTTATGTTGAAAGTTTCCAGTAATGGTGCAGGATCCCAGAGAGTTAATCCATATGAGCTTCTTGTGTTTTGTTTTTGATTTATAGTATCCATTAAAAGAGTCAACACACTTGACCATCTCAGGAGGGAGATTCAGACCATACAACTTGTAACTAGGCCAAAATCCAGTGGTAAGAACCATGACTGATAAGTCAATCTCAGGGTTGGCATGCTGATTTTCTTGAAGATATTTCTTATAAGATGCTTGGTGATCCTTAGCCACATCTATATCTATCATCATCCCCTCCATCTTTGAAGTGTAGTTTTCGCCAAACGCTTGCTTTAGTTTGCGCAAAAAGTTTTTCTCATGGTCATTATTATTAGCACTGCGATCATGAAGCAGTTGACGGGCAAGCTTTTTCTGGTGAAACTCAGCAAACATATCCTTGTTATTTTTATACAAAATAAGGTAAACCACCTTCTCAAGGGTCTCATCTATTTCCTCATCACATGACTTCTCACTTCCACCACCCTTCTTTAAAATATTGTCCAAGAACATAGAAACAAGTTCGGCACTTGGAATGTCACAAACACTTCTATTACAAATTACTTTGAAAGCTTCTTTCAATGCTTTGTGGAAAATAGTGTTGTTCTTAAAGAAATCTTTAACATATCCCATATACTTATCATGAAGCTTTATGAATTTTCTAATGATGTCATGTTCTTGACCACCAGACATGCCATTTTTTGTTTTCTGACTACTAGAAGCTTGTTCAGTATTTTGAATCAAAGTTGCGCCCTCGAGTATAACATGGTTCTTGAATATACTAGCCCCATGCTCCAAAGCCTTAGGTAGTTCTTGGTATAATCTATAAATTCTTGAGAAATCTTCCACCTTATCATCTTGGAGCATCTTATGAAAACCAGACTTCTCATTCTCTAATAAAAGAATAACGTGGGAAACAAGCAACTCATCATGTTTAACTCTCTCTACTAATTTATTGTATGAGCTTGAGGGTAAGTAATAACCGGCCTCTTTGACTTTATACATTTCCCTCTTCAAGAATTCCTCGACCTTAAGCATATGGTCCGGGGAAGAGTAGTCGGCATCTATCCAGTCTGCTGTCTTCCTTGCGTAGTAAGTGGAAGCATCATCAAGCATGTGAACTTCAAAATCATGCTCATAATGTATCAATCTCAACATACATATCAAGAACATTCTTCAACAAGGATGAATCAATCTGATGTCCCTCACGCTCTTGACGCATTAGATTGACGATAACATTAGTAACCTCATCTTTTGCCTTATTGAAAGCTAAATCACGAAAACAAGATAATGCAACATCATTGAGTGAAGGCAGTGAGAAATTCTTAGAAATATAGTAGCGATCAAGGTATTCAAAAATTCTAGAGAGTCGTCTAAGCATAACTTTGTTGTTGTTCCATCTTTTGAGAAGCTCTTGAAGTAGAAACTGGTTGTGTTTGTCTCTCAAAGATGGTAGCACAGTAGATTTGATGTATTTTTCAAAAGTCTCCACATATTTTTCATAGAGATCTTTAGAGTAATTGTGTGGCGGTTTTTGAGTACACATATTGTAGATTATAGTGTATAGCTTAATGGACTCCTCTGGAGTAAAAGACTTTTCTGGCAAGCCTTCGAGAATATTTTCCAACTTCGTGATACCTTGCAACACTAGGCTCCGTCCGTGTTCTAGATCAATGGGTTTCCACTCCATTTCTGCCAAAACCAAATTTGTAACCATCAATTACTCATTGATAAAATCAAGAAAGACAAATGCCTCACAAAAATTTTTTAAGACCAAAAATAGATAATATAGATAATAATGAAAGCATCAGTATGGGCAAATTAAGGTTGATACAACTGAGCATCATATGTGTGTGTGTGTGCGCAAAAGACATAAAGAAAGTCAACTCAAAGATTTGTGAAATCTTAACCAAGACTCAAAGATTGAAGTTTTATGTTCATCTTTAACCCACTGCACGTACGGCTTAATGCAACTCATAGAACCCTTTGGGAAAAAAGAAGGCGAAAATCATACCAAGCCGTCACAGAGGGGTGAAAGTTTTTGGATAGGAAGAGAGAACGATGAGAGCTAGGGAGGAGAAAGCGAGAGTGAGTGAGTGAGGCTTACAAAGTGTAAGTGTGTTATGAAGCAGAAGAGAAAAGAGGGTGAGAAGGCAAGAAGCCAAGAAGAAAGAAAAATAAGAAGCAAAGATTCAACAGCAAACTCTGTACATACGACCAACTATCCTTGATTGTCCTTGCCTTAATATAGGCGAAGTATCTAAACTACCCTCGATAGAATCTGTTACAACAGAATCTATTTGTCCCTGTTCTAATAATAATAAATAGCCATATTGTAGTTAGTTGCTGAAGTAGATGGTCATTGCATATTGAATATGGAATCTAAATAAATTTGATTGTGTTGACTTAAGTTTATGTTGATGTGTTTGGCTTGACTTGTGAAAAAGTGACTTATTTTTTAGCTGATTTATTTTTAAGTCAATTAGAAAATAAGCTCTGACTTACTTTTATGTTTGGATGAACTTTGAAAAAATTGACTTATTTTTCCATTTGACTTACAACCATTTTGGATGACTTTTTGTTTAAAAGAGACTTATTTTTAAGTCATATAGAAAAATAAGTTTTTTTTTTCAGAAATAAGCTACTCAAAGTAGCTTATGATTAAGTCGGCTTATTAAATAAGCTGGGTGAAATATAAGTCCAGCCAAACATAAAAAAAACACACACACCCAAAATAAGTTGGCTTATTCTAAATAAGTTGAGCCAAACACACTCGTATTCTCCGTTACATATTTCAAAACTTTGGGAGCAGCTCTTATGTTAGGAATTCCTGAACATAAGGGTAGTATATCTGAATGGATTACACTTTCAACGTGTTGAATAAATAAACATGTGCTAATATGTTTGATTCCATCACCAACCCCCCACATTTGTTGTAATTTTAGTTAACTCTAACTTTTATTGTTTTCAGATAATATTAAGTTAAGCACAGCACGTTAGACCAGGGGTCCTATGTTCCAGAAAAATTCTTGTGTGAACCCGGTGCACCACGTCATTTGTGGTCTGACCAATCACAAATAAGCACATACGGTAGTATGACATGAAATTTTTAGTCAGATGTGACAACCTAAGAAAGGAAATAACAGATAAAAAAATTTAAATCTCATGTTTTCAATATTTGTAATTTAATTGAAAAGGTTCTAGATAAATCACACTTAAAATGTCTGGAAAAAGAGATTTCGAATAACTAATGTAGTTATTCCACTTGTTTATCCTGCTATAAGAAATCACACTCCATGCTTTCTATATCATTGATATATTTTGCAAATGTTTGCCTCCTCTCAAGATGCGCAAACAACCTAACTGTGGTTGGAGAATAATGTCAAGAAGTGATTATGACATTATATTCATCAACCATTTATTTTAGGGTAAAGGTGCAAAAATATGACTGAACTTTACCCTAAGTTGCATTAGTATGACTCAACTTTTGCGAGGAGCTAATATATCACCAAACTTGGGACCGATGTGCAAAATCATGATTTCCGTCATATATTAGTAAACTCTGTCAATTAGTGGTTAGGTGTCAAAATAAATAATGACATGTGGCAGGTGGGTGAATATGTGGCAGGTAGAGAATTTTAATTCTCCAATTTACACCTCACCAACCAACCCCATCCCCATCATCAATCAATTAAAAACCCTAACCCTCCATTGTCTTCGTAAAAGCAAGAAGTGGCCGGCGAAGCTGTGAGGCGGGGAAGAGAGGTGATGTTGTGAGGCGGCGAAGCTACTCAGAGATGTCTTCGTCATCGAGGTCGACGTCTGCAAAAGAGAGGAGGAGGATCACGATACTCAAACCAACGAGTAGGGAAGATAGATATGAAGGTGGCCTGAGATATTGTTATCACGGAATTGTGGCGCCCAGGTGGACATCGTGGACTGATGAAAATCCGGGTCGTAGGTTCTACAACTGTCGGTATTACTATGACCAGGTAAGATTTGAAATTTCATCCATGCTCATACTTTCCCTTTAATCATAACCATGGCCAAATTGATGATTTGGTATGTCTGTAGTGGTTTATGGTAGCACAAATTGATGATTTGTTAATTGGTTTCAATATAACAGAATAGGAAGTGGAAGTTCTTTACATGGCACGACAATAAATTTGAGGCAAGGGCCAACAATGTTATTCTTGAGCTGTTGGATGATATGGATGAACTGTATGATGAATTAATGATGCTGAGAAGAGCTGGAAATCATGGACAAAGGTTTTTGGAAGAGCTGGATGCAATTCATGGTGATCTGAAAATGTTGAAGCGTAGGCACAGAGTGAATGTTGCTGAAACAAATATGTGGAAGTCGAAGGTTAAACAATTGAGGACCATGATGCTGTGTTCTTGGGTTATATTCATAGTAATTTGTTTGTGTTGGTGCTGTAATAGAAGTGTCCATTGACTTAGTTCCATGTATGGTTAGAGGGGAGGAGGCTAACTTTTGTGGTTACTAATGGTTGTAATTTATCTAGTAGCTCATGATGAAGTTGAACATTGAGCAAACCATGTTGTTAAGTTAAGCTTTTGGGAGTTAGTAATGGTTGTAATTTAAGTAGTAATTTAATGGTTGTAATTTATGTACCTAGGATGGTTGGTTGTACTGAAGATGATGCACCTAATATGAAATTATGTTTTCCTGAACATATTCATGGTTTCTTACTTGAACATTGATCATGTTGAACAAATTAAAGTGTCAATGAAAAAGATGGAATATGAGGTGTGAGATGAATAATGACCAAAATATATAATGAAAGAAACAATGAACACAATATGTGCATCAAAGACAGATAAGCAGCTTCATTCATACATAAACTTCCATGTTCTTCACAATTCATTAACCATAATCCATGACATCCCAAAAAACATTTTCCGTACCATACATTTCTTGTCACAATTCATGAACCATAATCCATGACATCCCAAAGGCATAATAAAACAGTAATACATCAACATTGATGTTTTTCAAAAGACATAAAACTTAATCCTCCTTGCCATGGTAGACTAGCTAGACTAGCATACATTAGCCACGGCCAAAAATATTTACAAACCACATTCAAGTGTTTCACCACGTTTGTCAAAATACTTAAAAGTTAATCATCCTTGCTGCCACTCATTTTTTCATGCTCCGGGTCAATATGCTGCTCTTTCTGGTGCTGCTTCTAGTTGCCACAATTCGAGCATGCTCCTGTAACTGAGCCCGTGTAATGGATGGCCTCCCATTCCACGTTGGTCCTGGAGGCTTGACTGGTAGTGTTCCAACTTTTGGGTCCGAGCCTTTGAACTTAATACTCCTTGATGCTGCTGGTGCTGATGAGCTTGAAGACTTAGCTGCTGCAATCCGCTGCTTCTTCTCATTAGGAATGGGGTACTTGACTTGAGGGTCTGAGTATTGCTGCATGTAATGGTTTGCCGTGCCCTCTTGTACAACTACTTGATCTGCTTGACCACGCTGCTTACAAAAGGAAAAAAAATTTAGCATGGCCAGCAACTATGTGTAAAACATTTCATTCAAAGGTAATTCATGGTGAGCTTACATTGTATATTTGTTCTCCAGATGCCATTGTTAGTACTCCAAAGCCCTCTATGTGATGTTTGGTCTTAGATCTGACTGCCCTTGCTTTCCACTGGCTGTACACGTTATCATCATCAGCAAAATGGACACGGCGCTGAGAGTTAGGCTTTGAACTAAGTGGAGGGGTATGTTGTGCACTAAGTGGAGGGGTGGGTTGGGAAGCAAGTGGAGGGGTAGGCTGTGCACTAAGTGGAGGGGTGGGTTGGGAACTAAGTGGAGGGGTAGGCTGTGCACTAAGTGGTGGAGGGGTAGACTGTGCACTAAGTGGAGGGATAGGCTGTGCACTAAGTGGTGGGGTAGGCTGGGACATGAGTGGAGGGGTAGGCTGGGACATGAGTGGAGGGGTGGGTTGGGAACTAAGTGGAGGGGTCGGCTGAGAGTTTTGTACCTATCATACAAATTGTAATACATGTCACATAACATATAATCACAAAATACATATAATACCACCAGCAGCAAGCAATACATAAATACATATCATATAGGAAGGCAGCAAGAAATAAGTCATGAATATACCTCATTGCAACCCCTTTTGTTGTGGTCTTGCTTCTTGCAAAGTGAACATGTAACGGTCTTTCCTTTCATACTAAGTCTTTCAACAACAGCTCCTTCTGGCACACACTCTTTGCGCAATGGACGTGTGACTGTTTTAATCCGTCGTTGAACCTCCTCTGTTCTTATCCGTTTAAGCCTGGGACGGCCAGGCAGGTTAGGCACTTCTGGAGGCTCCACTGGTTCAAATTTTTCTGTGTCCCAGAATTGCCTCCCTCTCACTGTTCCAAACTTAGTAGCATATGTGCTAAGGTATGTTTCCTTGCTGTAGTATTCAGACATGTAGTCAATAGGGTCAACCCTCGCGTGCCACATCGCACCAATGGCATGTTGGCATGGAACGCCAGTTAGGTCCCAAAACCTGCAGGTACAATATCTCTGTGTAATGGATACTGTATGCCGGTTAATACCCTCTTTGACCTCAAACCCATCAGCCCCATTGAACCTCACTCTACAGCTTGTAGCCAACCCCCTATTGATGTCAAAAAATTGCATCCAGTGTGGGCTGAACCCACCCCTCCATCTACTAGCCTTCTGTTCACTACTTGCCCATTTATCCATCAACTTCTCGCGGATTCCATCAAACATCCTAACAACTGGCAGGTATCTAAACTCATCTATCCACTGGTTCAAGCTCTCCGCCATGTTGTTGTCCACAGTCTGTGAGAGACATCTATTGGAGAAGTATGCCCTGACCCATGCCTTAACAGGGTATGATACAAGCGCCTTAGATGCTTCTTCGTTCTCTTCCTTCATCAGATTCAAGTTATCATTGAATTGCTCCTCGAATGTGCTCCATGCACATGCCCAAAACAGCTCCTTCAACTTTATGCTTGTATACTTCTTCCCCCAATTTGCATATATGTGCCTAGCACAGAACCTATGTTCAGCTTCAGGGAGAACTGCTCTCACAGCTTGCAATAAGCCCTGCACACACATAAGTTAAGTTTTAGTCACAAAGTGTATGAAAGTGTAAAGCCAGGAACAACTGTATGAATGCCTCACCTTTTGCATGTCTGAAATCATGGTTATAGTGGAACCATCCCCCAGCTCTAAAGAGGTCTTGAGGCATTCTAGGAACCATCTCCAATGATAGCCTTTTTCAATGTCAACCAGAGCAAAAGCTATCGGGTATAGTTGGTCATCCGCATCCATGCTTAGCGCGGTCAGCAGCACCCCTCTCGCCTTGCCCTTCAAGTGTGTACCATCACAGCCAATAAGTGGCCTAATCCCAGCCTTCCACCCAACCTATACGTGATATATCACCAAGAAAATTCATTAGCCTATGTCAGATTAGCCATTGCAGAATTATAATCAAGCATTATCACTCAACATGTATGCATACAAACACAAAAAAAAGAGCTTTCTAAATCAGAGTACCAATCATAGCTCACCTTAGCGGCATTGAAGCACATATACATTCGCTTGAACACCCTTTTCCCATTGTTTAGTTCTTCACGACTTAACTGAACCCAAGCATCTGTGCCAGGATCTGATTGCCTTACTTCATTGCAATAAGCTTGGAGTTTCGCAAACTCATCAATGTAACTGCCTTCAATCTCTTCCAGTATAGCCCTCTTAGCCCTCTTGCACTTGTCTTTGCTCACCTGCACTTTCCATTGCTGCAACACCTCCTCTTTCATCTCCCTACATTTGAATTTCGGGTTCTCTTGCACTTTTTGTTTAAACAACCCAATAAGCCACTTCGCCTTAGCTCTTTTATTGTCAAAAGTCCTTGCACAACTATGTTCCCTGAAAAGACTATTCACCTTCCAAGCTCCAGACTTAGTGTCTTTTGTTGCATACAATCTAAAGTGGCAACCCTCCACACAATTAATGATGACTCTTGTAGTACCAGTCAATTCAATTCCTAGATTCACGGAATTAAGTAAAGCATATGTATCAACTTGTTGCATCAACTTGTCCTTGTCAGAGAATTCCATCCCAACTTCAAAGAAGGACATATTTTCAGTCCCACCCCTTCTCTCCACAGGAACTTCTGGAAATTCCTCGTGTTCACTACCATCTTCTTCACTCTCATTAGTATCTGAATCATCACTATCCTCACTTCCACTGCCTTCATCATCACATTCCAATCCACAGTTAATGTCTTCAATGCCACTATTAATGTTCCCTTCCACATTCCCTTCCACATTCCCTTCTACATTCCCTTCCACATTCCCTTCTACACCTCTGCCTCCCTCTCCTTCAGCTTCACTATCGGACAGCTCTGGACCATTATCAAATAATTCAATGTTCCCTTCTACACAACCAATAAAATCATCTTCATCTGATCCCCCTGACACATTTTCTACTCTGGCCCTACTATTACCCTCATTTTCAGTTGTACCTTGTCCCAACCCAACCTCAGCCCTATCTCTCTCTTTCAAAATACCAACAGACCTTCCAGAGACCACATTATTCAGAGTCACACTCACCTCATTTACTCTTCTATCCTCAACGTTGTTGTTGTTCATGTTGTGGTCCCCAACTTCTTTGTTTGAATCCATAGTCACTGCCAACAAGCAAATACAAAAACATTTAAAGGACATTTCGGGAAATACAATGTATACACAAGAGAATCTCTGCAATCGAAGCTCACCTGTTTCGAATCTTCAGCCTTTTGTCTTTAAGCCTCCAAGAGAATCTCTGCAAGCACGTGCTCTGTGGTCCACCAATGTCTTCGAGAATCACTCCAACAGTCTACGTTGACACGCACAACCCCCTTCCACCGTTGATTTCGTCGAAATCACAAGGATGAGATCAAGTCAAAACCCTAACCCTAGCCCCCTTTTTTCGCCATTCCGTCGCTCCTTCGACAATGTGTGTGTGTGTTTATTTCGTCTTTGGTCAGCCTTTAAATGTAATGTATTGTCTTTTTTTTTTGGCTACTTTAAATATATTTGCCACATGGTCATTTTATACATGTTTGCCACATCATACCAATAACTAGTCCAGTCAGCATGCCATATGGTATTTTTTGCACAATAAGCATTGACTAACAGTCAACACCGTTATATATGACGGAAATCATGATTTTGCACATCGGTCCCAAGTTTAGTGATATATTAGCTCCTCGCAAAAGTTGAGTCATACTAATGCAACTTAGGGTAAAGTTCAGTCATATTTTTGCACCTTTACCCTTTATTTTATGTATATTCTCCTATAAATTCATGAATTCAAGCCATTGTAAGTGTGTGAACATTATTCAATTGATTACGTAATTATTAGCAAAACTAACAGCATTGAATACAACCAATTACGAAATATCTCTTTCTTTCATAGCTATAATAACCGATACATTTTTCATTTTAAAAAAATGTATATATATAACAACATATATTATATGTATGTATAAACATATATATAATCAGATTGGATTCGCCACCACTCTTATCAATAGCTTTGATATCCATTCACACATGGCCGAAATCAGTTTTAGCAAGATAGGCTCAGACTCAAATATTATGAGTCTTATTAATTAAGTTACAAACTTACAATACAATGCAAGCGTGACTAGGACTAAGAAAAAATTGAAATGCAACATTATCTTTAAAGAAACAAAATAAAATATTATCTTTATTTCAAATTTTGATGTTGATGTCCCAATAATTTGTTTAATAGTAGACAAAAATTTAATGAGCACGCCACTTCTTCCAGTCGGCCTCCTTCATTATAGTTTCATATAGTACAAAATAAAACCGCATCCGTCCTTCTCTTCAACAGAAACACATGCACTTACTTGCAAATTTAACAAATTTCATCCTTTTCCTCTGAACATTCCAAATCATTTTCCGTCTCCCACCCCATAATAACACACACACACAAACAGGTTCAAACTAATACACTAGAGGCACGTAGGGGTAACAAGTATTTTCGTGATCAATTCTGAGATTGAAGAATAAATATTGGTACAATATAGGTAACACCGTTTAGTTTGACCGACGTTGTCCGTTAAAAGCTGACATGGTGGGGGAAATAAAATTTTTTGCCGACGTGGCGTGCTTATGTGGCAATTACTTTTTGAGTGTGTGGGGCCCACATTATTTAAATTAATAAAAAAATATAAAACATCTCCAGAAAAATAATTTAAATAATGCGTGCTTTACCTATATTGCACCAATATTTATTCTTCAGTTCCAGAATTGAGTCAAAAATACTTGTTACCCCTACGTGCTCCTGGCGTAATAGTTTGAACCCGTTTTTCCACCTTTACCCTATATATATATATATATATATATATATATGTATGTATGTATGTATGTTTCTATTGTGCCCCCGTTGTTGATAACTTGGTAGTATTAATTTGTCAAAAGCCCAGTTATATATCATGATTTTGTTTGTTTTAGTGGATTATTGATACCTATGTTTGGATTGGAAAATGTTATATTTCAATTAAATATGTACTTGTGAATTTTCTAAGTAAAAAGTCATTGTTGACTTCAGTCCTAACTGTCTTTACTTAAAAGAAAAAGGAAAAGGAAAAAGCTTCGATCCCAAGTGTATGAGTGGTTCGGGGTATCAGCTGCACCTTTTTTTTATATGGCCAAAAAAAAAGCTGTACCTTTTTTCGTGGCACTTTTTGGATTCTGAATAGTCTCAAACATTTTTATTTTAGCATCACACTGAATATATAATCATGCTGAATAGGATACATAAAAAAATACTGTCCAGTGTCAACTAATCCCAACAATCAGATCATATCTATTTCCTATTATTTATAACCATCATAATAATTGCAAATAATAATTTTATGATTTACCACACTGATATCATTGTATTATATATTAAAAGAGTAATATTTTGATATATTAGGGGAAAAGACCGTTGTGTTTTCAGTTTTATATGATTAATAAAATATTTGATGCTCTAAATAAAGAAACATAGCACAATTTTTTTAGTACTGAATCTTTGACAAGACATAAAAATCTGAAGATATAGACACTTTTTGTCCATGTAATATCAAAATGGCAGCTTTTAATGTAGGATTTAACTGTATATAAAGAAATACAAAAAGAGTGAAAAACAACATTTAGAGAGTACTCCAATTTAATGGTGGCCAAGGCTGCTGACACCATGTCTCAGTTGAAGCTAGTTTGTATTGCAAATTGCACTAAAAACTGGGTGCTAAATTTAGGATGGGAAGAGTATTATGTTGCTATGTGGCTGAACTTATGCTTATCATTCATGTTGAGTTCAGGATTTCTCAGCTTGGTAACTTAAGCATTTGAGAGGAAATTCTGAGATTTGAAACAAGAATGTATTTAGTTGAGAGCAAAGAAGGTGCCATAGTGTGTATGCTGTTATGACCCTTTTAGAAAGAAGAGGTCGTCTTCCTCAGCACACCTACCTTGATTACACTATCACTAATCTCTTGGCTGCTGTTCTCATTGCTTTCACATTTGGTCAGATAGGCCATAGCTCACATGACAAACCAAATTTCTTACATCAGTTTTCTCAGGTACTCTTTCTGGTCCCTATTATAAAAGACTTAGTCATTAATGCTTGTTTGCCAATTTTGTCTGTGTAATTAATGTTTAAATGTGACTCTTTGTATTTTTATCTCTCCTGAAAAACATCTTTAATTGGCTTAAAGTTGAGAAGTTTTGTAAAATTATGGCAGATTCGATGAGCTAATTGTCATTCCTTGGTCCATGTGAGTATGTGTCCTTTGAACGTTGTATAAGGATCGAATACCACATGGGACCATAATTGAATTGTTGTCATGTTGATGCTATGAAGATGAGTTTATTATAAATGTATAAAGAGTTTGATCTATCGTTATATAACTTTCAATGGAAACATATTACCACTGGTAATCTCAATAATCTTTTAAACTATTTGTTTAGAAAGAAACTTTGTCATCCTTGAGCTTTGTCTGAAGCTGAACATCAATGATTAGAACTGGTTTATGAAACTGCCAAGGGATGTGATGCAGGATAACTGGCCATTGGCGGGTGGTATTGTGCTTAGCCTTGGAAATCTGTCCACACAATATGCCTGGGCTTTCGTTAGTTTATCAATCGTAGAAGTGATCACATCGAGCATAACAGTTGTCATAGGTATCTCACTTTCATATGCTCTTCAAAATAAGAAACAATGGGAAACAGATCGAAAGAATGAAGTAAAATGAAATGCACAAACACACCTTTCAATATTAGTAAATGTGAAGTTTTTCATAATGCTAAACTTTATGGCGCTGTCTATATTCCAATTTTATGCAACAGGAACAACCTTGAATTACTTTTTGGATGACAAAATAAATAAGGCTGAGATTCTTTTCCCTGGAGTTGCTTGCTTTCTGATTGCTGTTTGTCTGGGCTCTGCTGTCCATTCATCTAACACTGCTGATAATAAAGCCAAGCTCAATAGTCTGTCAAGTGATCAAAAAGATAGAGCCATGTATGTGTTGTTGTTGTTTTTTTTTTTTTTTGCAGTTAAAATCATTGGGATGTGACTTATGCCTCCTACACTTTCTTCATCCATTTCCCTTCACCTCCTAACAGATAAAACAAGAAAGTCATAAAGAGAAAAAAGGAAAAAGTTATGTACATTGCTTTAGGCTTTTTCTAAGGAACCTGTATGTCAAGATGTGCTTTAGCTGATTTTGAGTTGTGTTTAGTGGATTTTCTTAGACATAACTAGGAGCAACACGTCCATAACAGGAGTTTAATATTTCCTTCTTAAGAAAGTTGAGTTCCTTGTGCTTATGCAATATAAAAATTTCTGGACATGAAATAGAAAAAATGTGGTTGATTCCCGTTGATTTGAATTTCACCTATGGTAATCATTTTTTTATCCAAACAAGATGTAATTTGTGCCATATGTGGGCTGCAGGCACTAGTTGCATGCTAATATTTCATATTCTTACACGCTTTTCTTATTTATCATTTAATTAAATAAAAATTCTCATTGTTATTTTCAATCAGGGCTCTCAATTCGTTGGTAAATGTTATTTTCTGCTTTGGAATTCTAGATAGATATATTTCCGCTTGCTTGTTTCCATCTTAGTTGGATTAGGGAAAAATTTTCATGTGTGTTGTATACAATTGAGTACAATTTTATTTATGCATTCCTTGTTGCATGAAATGGAACTGTTGCATAGGTGGCAGGACATGCTCTTCTTGAAGATTTATTTGAGGCAACTGATCCTGATTATACGAAGATAACCCATTATTATGGAAAACGAAGTCGTATTCAAGATGCTGAAAATCTTCTTTTAGTCATGAAGAAAAGAGGCTTCATCTGTGATCAAGTGACTCTGACCACAATGGTACACATGTACAGTAACGCTGATAATCTCGAGAAGGCCAGTGAATATTTTGAAGAGAACAGATTGCTTGGGGAACCTTTGGATCAAAGATTGTATGACTCAATGATAATGGCTTATATCAGAGATGACATGCCTCAACATGGTGAAACATTACTCAAATAAATGGACACACAAGAGATTCATGCAGGCAGTGAGGTTTACAAAGCATTACTAAGAGGTTTGATGACTTTGTTATGCTCACGAATTATTTTTCTTAAATTATCAAAATGGACATATTAATTTCTTAAAAATATATTTATCCTCATTTATTTATTTACAATGATTTTTAATTTCCTAGTGGCATCCTAAAACCTTAATTAATTCTTTACTATATCTAATCTGAAAAGTGGGATGTTACAGGTAGCATAATTGTGTATCTCTTGTCTCTGTCTACTTCCTCTACTACCTTCTTCCTCTCATTAACCGATGGTAGATGAATCTTGATCCTCCTCATTTGATCAGTAAAGCTCCAGTTAAATTCAAACCTATCCACGTGAGAGATGGTTTCGTTGTTTGGCTCTTTAGAAAGTATTTTATACTTTTAACATGACAAGGAATGTAATGCACAAGCCAGAACTTCATCGTCTAGGCCTAGATGAGTCTTGATTTCAGAGTAACTCAACTTATCTGTGTTGTTGAATAACATGAGAGCAGCAGCTTGTAAGTCGAAACTACTAGTTCAATGGGTTCATGTTGAAAGTTTCCAATAATGGTTCATGATCCCATAGAGTCAACCCATATGAGCTTCTTGTGTTTTGTTATTGATTTATAATACCCATTAAAAGAGTCAACGCACTTGACCATCTCAGGAGGGAGATTTAGACCACACGACTTGTAACTAGGCCAAAATTCAGCGTTAAGAACCATGACTAATAAGTCCATCTCAGGGTTAGCATGATTTTCTTGAAGATATTACTCATAACATGTTTGGTAATTCTTAGCCAAGGGTATATCTGCTATCATCCCCTCCATCTTTGAAGTGTAGTTTCTGCCAAACGCCTGCTTTAGTTTGCACAGAAAGTTTTTTCTCATGGTCCTTATTAGCACAACGATCACGAAGCAATTGACGAGCAAGCTTTTTCCGGTGAAACAAAGCAAACATATCCTTGTTATTGTTATACGCCAGAAGGTAAACTACTTTCTCAAGGGTCTCATCTATTGCCTCACCGCACGGCTTCTCACTTCCACCACCCTTGTTTAGAATATCGTCCAAGAATATAGAAACAAGGTTAGCACTTGGTGCGAATCCACCAGGGTTAAACTCGGACCCACAACCAATATGAGATATACACAATCCCAAGAAAGCTAAACAAAGGTTAGAACAATCCACTTAAACCCTTGAGCACGAAAGAACAAGGACCCGAAGTGTTGGAAGACGTCACAAGGTTGACCAATAATCCTTGAAAAGTTTGTTAGTTCTATGAAGAACCATAGAGAAAAACCCTTTCAAAAAGTAAAAGCAAATTCTACATTCTTATATTCAAGTCTGCCTTCAAAAGAGGCTTACAAAGTATTTAAAGGTTACAAACAAGTAAAGTTTAATCTAAAATTTGCACTCTGGATCCAAAAAAAAATAAAAAATTTGCACAAAAAGAATGGGCTAAAAGTAACAAGAGTTTAAAGCAAAAAATTACATTATTTATGCCCAAATAAATCTTCTTATGTTCAACTCTTGGTCTAACCTCTTTAATTTTATATCTTTGAGCTCAATATATGTTTAGCATCTTCATGTTCAGCTCAAATAACATTTGTGACGTTTTCAGCTTCTTTATTCTCAATTATTGAACTAATTGTCATTTGTTTTGCCCATACTTCTTGCACTAGTCCATTCAATGATGCCTCCTTAATGCTCTTCGATCTTGCCCTTGTGATCGGTCCACTTGGAATGTCACAATTTTTGAAAGCTTCTTTCAATGCGTTGTGGAAAATAATGTTGTTCTTAAAGCAATCTTTAACATATCCCATATACTTGTCATGAAGCTTTAACAATTTTCCATTAATGTCAGAAAATAATGTTTCTTGGAAACTAGAAGCCTGTTCAGTATTTTGAATCAATGTTGCGCCCTCGAGTATAACATGGTTCTTGAATATACTAGCACCATGCTCCAAACCCTTAGGTAGTTCTTGGCATAACCTATAAATTCTTGAGAAATCTTCCACCTTATTTTTTTGGAGTATCACACGAAAACCAGACTTCTCATTCTTTAAAAAAAGAGTAATGTGGGAAACAAGAAACTCATTTGGAACTCTCTCTACTAATTTATTGTATGAGCTTGAGGGTAAGTAATAACCAGCCTCTCTGACTTTATACATTTCCCTTTTCAAGAATTCCTCAGCCTTAAGCATATAGTATGGGGAAGAGTAGTTGATATCTATCCAGTCTGCTGCCTTCCTTGCGTAGTAAGTGGAAGCATCATCAAACATGTGAACTTCAAAATCATACTCATAATGAACTATATCAATCTCAACATACATATCAAGAACATTCTTCAACAACGATGAATCAATCTTATGTCCCTCACGATCTTGACGTATTAGATTGATGATAACATTAATAACCTCATCTTTTACCTTATTGAAAGCTAAATCATGAAAACAAGATATTGCAACATCATTAAGTGAGGCCAATGGGAAATTCTTTGGAATATAGGAGCGATCAAGATAATGGAAAATTCTATAGAGCCATCTAAGCATAAGTTTGTGGTTGTTCCATCTTTTGAGAAGCTCTCGAAGTAGGGATTCATGGTGTTTGTCTGTCAAAGATGGTAACACAGTAGATTTGATGTATTTATCAAAAGTCTCCACATATTTTTCATAGAGATCTTTAGAGTAATCATGTGGTTGGTTTTGAGTACACATAGTGTAGATTATAGTGTATAGATTCATGTACTCCTCTGAAGTAAAAGACTTTTCTGGCAAGCCTTCGAGAACATTTTCCAACTTCGTGATACCTTGCAACACTAGTCCATCCTTGTTCTAGATCAATGGGTTTCCAATCCATTTCTGTCAAAACAAAATTTGTAACCATCAATTACTCATTGATAAAATTCAGATAGACTGTCACACTCACAATGCCTCACAAAAATATTTTAAGACCAAAAATAGATAACATAGATAATAATGAAAACATAAGTATGGGTGATAGAATTCACGACGATACAACTGAGCATCATATCAGCAAAAGACATAAAGAAAATCAACTCAAAGATTTGTGAAATCTTAACCAAGACTCAAAGATTGAAGTTTTATATTCATCTTTAATCCACTGCACGTACGGCTTCATGCAAGTCATAGAACCCATTGGAAAAAAGAAGGCAAAAATCATACCTAGCCGTCACAGAGGGGTGAAAGTTTCTGGATAGGAAGAGAGATCGATGAGAACTAAGGAAGGAGAAAGCGAGAGTGAGTGAGTGAGGCTTAGCAAGTGCAAGCGTGTTATGAAGAAGAAGAGAAAAGGGAGAGAGTGAGAGAGAACGCAAGAAGAAAGAAAAATAAGAAACAAAGATTCAACAACAAACTTTGTACATACAACCAACCGTCCTTGCCTTAATATAGGCGAAATATCTAAAGTCTAAACTAACCTCAAAAGAATCAGTTTGTCCTTGTTTTAATAAGTAGCCATATAGTTAGTTGCTGAAGTTGATGGTCATTGCATATTGATTATGGAATCTAAATAAACTTGATTGTCTTGACATAAGTTTATGTTGTTTGTGTTACATATCAAAACTTTGGGAGCAACTCTTATTTTAGGAATTCCTAAACACAAGGGTAGTTTTTATGAATGGGTTACACTTTCAATCTGTTGAATGAATAAGCACATGCTTATAAGTTTGATTCCATCACCAACCCCCACCCATGTCTGATATAACTTTAGTTAACTCTGAATTTTGTTTTTTTCAGATAATATTACTTAAAGCAGAGCAGGTTATACCAAGGTCCTGTGTTCCAAAGAAATTCTTGCACGAACTAAGTGCACTACGTCATTTGTGCTCTAACCAATCACAAATAAACATATACGGTATGACATAGAATTTTTAATATGACGTGACAACCTAATAATAGGAATTACAGATAAAAAAATTTAAATCTCATGTTTTCAATGTTTTTTATTTTACAATGTAAATGAAAATGTTTTCAGAGTTAGTTGAGTTTTTTTAGGGTGCTACATAAAATTGAAAATTCCACATAAGATAATATGTGTCTAGTTGTGATTAGTCAGATTACAAATGACGTGGTGCACTGGGTTCACACAAGAATTTCTCCCTATTCCATATGTTTACAATGCTAGGTAATGATCATTTAATAAGGGTCATTTATAAAAGAATAGAGTGTTATTTCTAGATAAATCACACTTGAAATGTCTGAAATAAGTGATTTTGAATAGTTAATGTGGCCACTCCACTTGTTAATCATGGTATAAGAAATCACACTCCATGCTTTCTGTATCATTGATATATGGACAAAAACACTGATCTAATAATTAACTATTTCACTTTGAGCAAAAATAATAAATGACTTTTTCGCGGTGCATAAATAATAACTAACTTTGTGACCCGGTGCAAAGATGATAAAACCGGTACTGAATGTTAATTTGTAGTTATGTGGAACCTTTCTGATATTATTTTCATAGTGAAAAATATATTTTTGTCCCTCCCAATTAAAACATTGTTGATACTAGTTAGCATGAGAAGGTGAAGGGCTGAAGAAAGAAGGGTTAAGTTTTAATTGTGAGGAGGTAAAAAGGTATTTTTAATTAAGAAAATAATATCACAAAGGTTCCGCAAAACTACAAATTAATATTTAGTACCGGTTTTATTATTTTTGCACCGGGTCACAAAGTTGGTTATTATTTATGCACTGTGAAACAATCATTTATTATTTTTACCCAAAATGAAATAGTTAATTATTAGATCAGCGCTTTTGCCCTTGATATATTTTGCAGATGTTTGTCTCCTCTCAAGATGCAAAGAACCTAATTGTGATTGGAAAATAATGTCAAGTCGGATTGGATTCGCCACCACTCTTATCGATAGCTTTGATGTCCATTCACACGTGGTTGGAATCAGTTTTAGTCCTATAGGCTGATCGGACTCAAATATTATGCGTCATTAATTAAGGAGCAAAAGTGCAAAAGTAGCTAGCCACTGTAAATTTAAAAATGAGCACTTATAACTCTGGTAAATTTAAAGGGGCAAAACTGTACACTGTAAACCAAAATTGGGCAAAAGTAACATTTCTGTTAGGCAGAGTTAAACGGACGTTTTCCAGACGTGGCCCCACCATCAGTAAATGACATGTCATACATTTAAAGGTGCAATATGTTGATGGAGCTTTATTTTCTTAGATGAGGGCTTTATTTTTTAGATGATTACAAAGAAGTAAGGTGAATTTCACATTATTTGGGGTTTTATTTGGTTTCTTATTGAAATGATTTGGGGGTTTAGGGTTCGTTTCAAGTGATTTAGGGTTACTGGATGCATTTCAGCTTTCACAGTAGATTTTGAAATTGACACATCATTTACTGATAATGGAGCCCACGTCTAGAAAATGTCCGTTTAACTTGAACTAACAAAGAGGTTACTTTTGCCTCATTTTTGTTTAAAATGTACGATTTTTCCCCATTTTTGTTTGTTTTGTTACAAGATGGGGCTAAAGCCCTAAACTAAACTAGTTATACGACGGGTGGTTCCAATACCCTCCAAATCATCTTTCAACGCAGCTTCTAAAGACCTGGGAGGCTTTGGCCATCTTCGACTCTCTTCAGCTTGTGACAAACTGATTCCAGCCATCATGTGTGCACAACGATTCCCTTCTCTGTATACATGTTGAAAACTAATTTGCCAGTCTCTACTCAACAATTCCTCTACTTCTTTAAGGTAGTGTGAACATGCATGTAGTGATTCCTTGTTTTTAATTGCTTCTATTACCACCAATGCATCACTCTCCACTATTATCTTTCTATTACCTCAGTAGCTATCTGCACATGCTCTCTAATTCTAGTTGAAAAACCTTGTATCCATTCTCCTCCATCCTCTCTTATCATCACTCCACCACATTCTGCTCGCCCTGCTTCAATAAAACTGTAACATCCCATATTTTTATATTTAGAAATAAATTATTTTGTGACATTTAAAATTTTATATTTTAAGAATATGGTATATTATGAGTCTAAAAGAAATAATAAATTTGTTTCAAAGAAAAAAAATTATATGTAGATTACTTTTACATTATGAGAAGAAAATGAAAATGAGGGGAACTTAAATACATGAATCAAGATATTTAGAATCAAAAAATAAAATGATTATAGGAGGCCCAAAGGAAAAAGCCCAATTGAAACCCTAGTATCTCACTACAAAAAACGAGGCTCTTTTCGGCGTTACTTTTCGGCGAAATGACGCTATGGTGTTTTGGCAAAACGCCAATAAAATCAACGTGGGAAAGATACACATCAGCGTTTTGCAAAACGCCGACAAAAGGCAAAAACGCCGGAAACATGATATTTAAATATTATTTAAATATAGCACACCGGTGTTTGTGCAAAACGCCGACGTGTTATTTAAATATTATTAAATTAAAAACGCCGGCAAGTGATTTTAATAATTAAAAAAAAAACATTTTTCGTCCTGATTGTTTAAAACCAGGACGAAAAATGATCAAAAATGAAAAGAGATATAAGCAACCATGGTGACAATAAAAATAAAGATAGAATAGAATCATCTACAATAAGAAACTTAACAATTCAGAAAACTGATACATAAATATAATTTAGGGGATAAAATTAAACAGATAACAACATTGGAAAAGAAATTTGGACAACTACAATGAAAACAACCATAAAATCAACAACAAAAACAACAAGTTAGCTGAATGAAAGAAAAGAAGAACGAGTTAGGAGAGAGACGAATGAGAGAAAAGAAGAAGTGGAGAAAATGAGCGAGTTAGCTGAAGGAGGGAGGAGCTATTTATAGGGAACGGTGGAGCGTAACGGCGTTTTCGTGTAAAAAGCCGGATAATATTATATTTTAATATTAAAATAACGCATACTGGCGATTTGCAAAACGCCAATATGCATTATTTTAATGTTAAACAACATATCGGCGTTTTGCAAAACGCCAATATGCATTATTTTAATATTAAAACACATATTGTTCAAACATGCGTATTGGCGTTTTGGCAAAACGCTAATTTGTGTTTTAACATTAAAATAATGCATATTGGCGTTTTGCAAAACACCGATATGCATTTTTGAAAATGCCGATGTGCGATTAAAAAATAATAAATCGCATATTGGCGTTTTGTGAAAAACGCCGATATGAGATTTATTATTTTTTAATAGCATATTGGCATTTTCAAAAACGCAAATATGCGTTAATTTCTAAAAAAAAACAAAAAACAGAAACAGTCGCTTTTTTTTAATAAAAAGGGTTAAGGGTCAAATCTAGCACTCTACTATTGCCAAAAGTTCACCCAACATAAACAAGAATTCGATGGCTCAAATGTAGCACACATCTTTTCAAAAATGGCTCAAATCTAGCATTTCCGTCAACTTTAACGGGTTTGACCGTTAAGTTTGACTTGACCATGGCACGTCACCCACCACGTCGACCAGTTTTGCCATGTGGCCTGCCACGTCAATCGCCACGTCACCCAATAATGGATAGTGAGTGGGCCCATTGGGTGACGTGGCATGCCACGTGGCGAAAATGAGTGACATGGCGGGTGACGTGTCATGGTCAAGTCAACCTTAACGGTCAAACCCGTTAAAGATGACGGAAATGCTAGATTTGAGCCATTTTTGAAAAGATGTGTGCTACATTTGAGCCATCGAATACTTGTTTATGTTGGGTGAACTTTTGGCAATAGTAGAGTGCTAGATTTGACCCTTAACCCTAATAAAAATATACATATCGGCGTTTTAGTGTCGCAAAACGCCGGTACATAAACGCGGGAAAAAAGGCGGGAAGTGCGCGCCAATTTTACCGGTGTTTCTTGTAGGCGTTTTCGATGAAACGCCGGAATGCATATTGTTAGCGGCGTTTTATGCCAAAACACCGAAATGATTGCGCCGGAAAGCGCCGTTTTTTTTTTGCAGTGTCTCCTACATAAAATCTTTTTCTCCTCACTGCCTTCCTAATGCTCCACTACAGTAGTTTATGAGACTTCCATTAAGTTTCGGAGTAAATTTTTATAGTTATCGCTAAGGAGTAACAGGTAACTATGGGAAATTCTTCCGTATACTTGCAAATTCTGTATAATTAGATTATAAATAATTATTACTTCACTGTGATATGTAAGATTAATTTAATGTTATATCTTGAAGCATGTATTAAACCAATTGTATGAAATTTGAATATTAGTTTAATCTTTTTAAGCATGCTTATCTTCTTTATATATCATGTGAAATGTATTTTAGTTTGTTCCTTTTCAAGCATGCTTATGTTGGCTATATATTTTGTGAAATGTATTATAGTTCTTTTCTTTTCAAGCATGCTGATGTTGGAAGAATGATTACATATTTTGAGAATGTTGTAGTATCATGAACTGGATACTGGTTTTTGAGATTGACATAATTATCATAGCATTGCATTCATGATGATGTAATAGGTTGTAGAGGAGAAATATGTATGGTGAATTATATTACCACGTGGTATGTCATCACTCGGTGCACAGTGGATGACACTTGTTAAGGCCCCTTCTTCCATGTTTTCCTTGCCCGGGAATGCATTGGAGTAGTGGGACATGTGGCACCTCCTTATTAAATTCGTTCTTTTTAGGAGGGGAGCCATAGTCCATGCTTAAGCTCTGTACCTTTGGGCGGGTATATCTTAAGTATTGGTGAGCTTGAGACAATATAATTACTTGGATATGTTTCTGTTTGGACTATGTGTTAGCCTATGGCTCCTGTCAGCGGAATAAGGGTGTGATATAAGGGAGGTTGCATAACACATTCAATTCATGAGGAAATCACTTCTATATAAATGTTTGATTGTATGAAATATTTGTGTATGCGAGAAAGCAAAGAATAGCATGTGAAGTATAATTGTTTATAATGTAATTGTATATGGTTTGTTAGTGTATGTTAGATGCTTTCAGTAGTTACTGAGATGTCGATCTCATCTCATTATTAACATTTTTAGGTGATGAATCAGTAGTAAAACAAGAGGAAGGTACGAAGAACGAGCTTGAAAGGCTCTATTGTATTATTGAGCACATTTATATCGTTTTATATTTAATTGTCATGACACTAGGGAATTTGTTTCTAAATTTATGACATGATTCTATTGGTAAATAACGTAATTTCCAAATATATTATTTTTGTAGACCTTAATATATTATTTTTAGTATTTTTTTATTTTGAAAAATTTCCAAATAATATATTATTTTAGAAATATTTTAAGGTGGTAAATCATTTATATCATGATATTATTTTAGAAATATTTTAATCGTTATTTTAAAACATTTTAAATGACGTTCTGTTCTTTTCTACCATGATAAGTTAGTGAGAAAAATAAGATTTACTCTTTTCTACTATGGTAGAGTTTTAAAATTGGTTCAATTCTTTTTCTACCATAGTAGGGTATAATGATATGATCAACCTCTCTATATGGATTTTAGATTTTTCTACCATTGTGAATTTTATTATTTAAGTTTCATTTTCTTTACTGTATAAATTTAATCATTATTTTGGAAGGATGTTACAGAAACTACCATCAACATTCACCTTACACCAGCCTTGGGAGGATGAAGCCAAGAAATAGAGCAAATTTTCTCTTTTGCGGTGGTGACTGCTTCTCTTCCCCATTTTTGTCTATACTGCTTTAAGGTGACATCAACAATGTCAGCAGCATTATAAGGTATCTGGAACTCTTCTTCATGAATCGAACGGTTACGCCAATTCCACGCCAACCAACATCCTATAGAAAAAGTCTCAGGCCAATCTATGCATGTTGATATACTACTGTGATTCAGGAGGTTATTTAGGAACCAGTCTTGCTCATTAACGCCAAAGAAAGCATACCAGTTTTCTCTTGGAACTAACTTCTTCCACATTAACTTATTTCCAGGGCAGTCCCTCAGCGCATGAAGTTGGTCTTCAAAGCCTTGGTTACATACTGTGCAGTCCCATTTCCATCCTTCCACCGACAAGTAATACTTAGAGTTGGCAATCTTTTGTGGAGGGCCATCTATATACAGATTCCAATTCTCTCTGGTACTTGGAGCTTCCATATGAATCGCCACTTTTTATGTTTCGGTCTCTTGTTTGCCCTGCAAAGCCACTTGTAGTTACTAGCTACTGTGAAGACTCCTTCTCCTCCTAGCTTCCACACAAGGCTTCCATTTTCCGCCTATGATGTACTAGCTTAGTTACGGTTTTTCCTGCCTTGCCCCATTTTTGTTTTCAGTGTACTGTTTTGCCCCCTTAAATTTATGAGAGTTATAAGTGCTCATTTTTAAATTTGCGGTGACTATTTTTGCACCTTAGCCCTTAATTAAGTTACAAACTTACAATTCAAACGTGACTAGGACGGGAAAAAAATGAAATACTACATTATCTTTAAAGAAAAAATAAAATATTATCTCTATTTCAAATTATGATGTTGCTGTCCCAACAATTTTTTAATAGTAGACAAAAATTTAATGAGCACGCCACTTCTTCCAATCGGCCTCCTTCATTATAGTTTCATATAGTACAAAACAAAACCGCATCCGTCCTTCTCTTCAACAGAAGAAACACATGCACTTGCAAATTTAACAAATTTCATCCTTTCCCTCTGACCATTCCAAATCATTTTCCGTCTCCCACCCTTTACCATACATATAATAACCACACACACACACAGACACTCTCTAATAATCACACAGATTTCACCACAAAAATGGAAGGAATAAAGCATACAATAGTGGATGTGAACGGCATCAAAATGCACGTAGCTGAGAAAGGAGAAGGACCTATTGTATTGTTCTTGCATGGCTTCCTCGAGCTCTGGTACATTTGGCGCCACCAAATCCTATCCCTAAGCTCCCTTGGCTTCCAAGCCATTGCACCAGATCTACGTTGCACCAGAATTATGATGGAGTTAATGACATTTAAAACTCATTACATGTAATTCATTGTGAAGTTACAAAGTTAATGACATTTAGAAGAAAACAATCTTAGGAGGAATAGAAAGATGAAGATCGAGTTTATGGTCATTAAGTATATAATAGTAGTATACTTTATAACAAATCAATACACACACATATGTCTTAGGAGGAATAGAAAGATGGTCGTTAACTATATAATATTATATTGGGCGAAGGGGCAAAAATAGCCACCGTAATTTTCAAAATGGACAACTTTGGCACCCGTAATTTCGATGGTGCAAAACCGGACATTATAAACCAAAATGGGACAAATTTAACACTCTTAAACATAGGTGTTAAGTTTGACCGTTAGTTGACTGGGAATGATGATATGACATAATGACATGGCACAATGAGGCATTATGTGTCACCCCCATGCTGATATGTATATGACATGACAAAAATGAAAAAATTAATCTGATATGTATAATCTGATATGTATATCCAGGCATACTTATAATCTGACTATATATTTAACTAATAAAAAAACTAAACTAAATTCTCAAATCAATTCAGAGACTGTCTTCTTCTCCGAGTCAGAGGCTTCGATGGTGATGGGCTTCTAGGTCGTTGGACTTCTAGGAGCCTTTGACGGTGGCAGACTACAGGAGCGGGTAAAAAAGAACTGAAGATGAAAAGCGAGAGAGATAGAGACTGAAAAAAAGGAAACGAATCTGAAAATGAAAAGGGGGAAAACATATTCGATTATAACCAAATTTGTAAGCTGAGCTGAAGAGCTTCTTCTTCGATTTTCAGTATTGAAACTCACGTTTTGCTTCCCTCAGTCTTCATCACCAGTCCATCTTCTGTTTTCTGCCCAAATTTCATCTTCTTCCATTTAGTTGCTGCAAGCCTGCAATGGAGGCTTTGATGAGTGCGCCGAAGCAAGAAAGACGAAGAGGGGTTGAGATTTTTCTTACTTTTCATTTTATTAATTTAATATACAATCAGATTATAAGTAGGGCGAAGGGGCAATGTCATTTTTTTTCATTTTTGCCATGTCATATACATATCAGCATGGGGGTGACACATAATGCCTCATGGTGCCACGTCATTATGCCATATCATCATTCCCAGTCAATTAACGGTCAAACTTAACACCTATATTTAAGAGTGCTAGATTTGTCTCATTTTGGTTTATAATGTCCAGTTTTGCACCATCGAAATTACGGGTGCCAAAGTTGTCCATTTTGAAAATTACGGTGGCTATTTTTGCCCATTCGCCCTATTATATTTTATAACAAATCAATATATATGTTCTTACCAAAATATATATATATATGTGTGTGTGTGTGTGTGTCTATATATATGTGTGTGTGTGGTTTGATTGTTTCCTTAAATTATTGACTTATTTAAACACAAAAATTATTATGCAAATTTCAAAAGTCAAATTAATATTTCATATTGTAAATCAAATATGTATGGTTTAAAATTGGGTTAAATCAACGTATTTGGTCTATTTGGTCTCATCGCAAAATTTATTTTTGTCCCTTTAGTTTAATAAAGTGGTTTCGTAATAACTTAACCTTAACTGGTGAATACCATTTCAATTAAAAAAAATTAGTCAGAAAAGCAACGTTAACATTTTTTAATAAAAGAGTGATTCAATAAAATTAATTAGTAACTCCAAAATTCAAAGCGGACAAAACTTTGTAATTCTTTTTTTTTATAGCAACTTTGTAATTCTATGTCAGCATTAGATCATCATGAAACCACCAATAATTAAACTTGCTAAGTCCTCGTTGTCTATTAACTGAGTCTAATAGAATTGACATCAAACGCTTGGTAGATTGGCACCGATTTTTTGGAACTCTATGCATCTTTTCATTATTCAGAACAAAAAAGATTAAAATTTGTTGATGCAATATCAATGATTTAACTAAAAATATGAAGTAACGTCCTTATTTGGTTGTCTCTAAATTGGACAAATTTAATAATATTAATTAAGCACAAATTGTCAAAGGTGACATTCTCATTGTCGGAGAGTGGTTGTACCGAAGTCATATTTTGTCATCGTTCATCTTTTTTCATAAAATTTTTAATTATATTTCAAATTGGGAAAATGCCATTTAAATCCCTCCGAATATACAAAAGGACAATTCGGGAACTCAAACTTCCAAAAGGACCATGAAGGAACTAGGACCTAGTTGACATTTTAAAATTGTGTGAAAAGACAGAATTGCCCTAATCATAAAACAGAAATTACTAACCACCCTATGATTAGGGCAATTCTGTCCACAATTTTAAAATGTCAACTAGGTCCTAGTTCCTTCATGGTCCTTTTGGAAGTTTGAGTTCCTGAATTGTCCTTTTGTATATTCGGAGGGATTTAAATGACATTTTCCCTTTTTAATTTGCCTCTCATTATTTTAAAAGTATCCTTTTCATTTATAAAAATTAATGACATTAAAATTTATTTTTTATAAAAAATTATTGAATTCAAAAATACAAATCGTAATTCTCAATATTAGGCCCAAAAGTAACATCCAATCAGGTCATAGGAAGCTAGGAGTCCAGCGCAAAGTACACTTACCACATAGGTGAGAGACATGACGGCGACAACTCCCTCATAACAACACTTAATCTCTCCATAATGACTCATTAGCCCCTCCATAACAATAGTTGATGTGCTATTATGTAATTTAATTATCTTTTTTTAAGAAATTGATTACACAGAAAGAAACTGATTCTTAAAAAAAAAACATAATTAAAATAAGGTTAAACAGAATCTTATAATGGGAAAATGACTAAAAATTTCTCCAAATGTTCAAAAGGACAAGTAAAGAACTAAAACTTTCATAAGGACAATTAAGGAATTAGATACTTACTTGACATTTGTAATTGTTGTGATATAATCACCTACTCCCTCCAATCCTTATTATAAGTCACCAATCGCCTCTAAATTTTGGTCCTTAATATAAGTCACCAAGTACCATTGACTGACTCATCTATTAAAATTTTCCTAATATACCATTACATTGGAAAATGAACATTGAAAGATGAGAAGAGAGAGAAGATGAAAAAGACACTTTTATAGATATAGGATTAATGAAGAGAGAATAAAGGTAGTGAGAAATAGTGATAAAGATGGAATGGACAAAAATAGAGAAAAGACAAAAAAAAATGAGACCAATTTAATGATATAACTTCCACTAACCTCCATTCTTTGCTATGTCCAATTCGTCACTTATAAATATAAATAAAACCGTAGAGAGTATTAGCAACTTATTTTCATGAGGCCAAAAGACATGATTTCGTGGGACCTCGTTTTCATTAATTTCTTTAAGAGGACGTGTAATTGATGTTTTCCTTTCCTTTTGTTTATTATTAATATTAATATTAATATTAATATTAATGGATATTCCCAATTTTGGTCATGGAATCTACAGTCTGTAGATTCCAATTTCCAAACCAACCTCAATTCCACCTCCCTGCTCTGGGTTTGACTTGTATTTTCGTGTACACATTCTTCTTTGCTCTTTAGTCTTTACATTTCTTTACTTTAAATTTAAATTAAATTCCCATTCTGTCTTCATTTTCAATCACACTTTTCTTCTTCCTTCATACTCTGCATCTTCCCTTACACACTCTCAGTATCTGTAAGATTCTAAAACCTTTTTTTTTTTTTTTAAAGTTGGAGATGTTCTCCTTGTAATTGAGATAAGGGTCTTTTTTTTTACTTGCTTCTTATATGTTTTTTTTTTTTGGATAAGGTCTTATTATGCTTCTATTGTTCCTGCGTAGTTGATAACTTGGTAGTATTAATTTGTCAAAAGCCCAGTTATAAATCATGATTTTGTTTGTTTTAGTGGATTGATGCCTATCTTTGGATTGGAAAATTTTATATTTCAATTATTTTCTGAGTAAAAAATCAGTTCTAATTTCAGTCCTAAATGTCTTTAGTTAAAAGAAAAAAGAAAAAGCTTCGATCCCAAGTGTAGGAGTGGTTCGGGGTATCAGCTGCACCTTTTTTGTGGCACTTTTTGGATTATGAATAGTCCCATATATTTTTATTTTAGCATCATGCTGAATATATAATCATGCTGAATAGGTTACATAATAAAAAAGAATACTGTGAAGTGTCAACTAATCCCAACAATCAGATCATACCAATTTCCTATTATTTATATCCATCATAATAATTACAAATAATAATTTTATAATTTACCACAATGATATCATTATATTATATATTAAAAGAGTAATATTTTGATATATTAGGGGACAAAAACTTTATGTTTTCAATTTTATATGATTTATAAAAGATTTGTTAGAACAATTTTTTTAGGGAAAAAGACAATTACGGTCGCTGAATTTCCAAAAGGGCAATTAAGGTCATCATAGAAACTAAATTAACCACTACAGTATCCCATTAACAACATGCATATTTAATCATTGCATCATCCACATTAACAATTAGAGCGTAGCAATTAATTACAGCAGCATTCTCATTAACCACAGCAACATCCTCATTCCCATTAACCACTAGATCGTTGTTAATTTAGTGTATGTGACCTTGGTTGTCCTTTTGGAAATTTAGCAACTTTAATTGTCCTTTTACATATTCAGAGTACTTTATTTGTCTTTTTCTCATGTTTTTAGTACTGAATCTTTGAAAAGACATAAAAATTTGAAGATATAAACACTTTTTGTCCATGTAATATCAAAATGTCAGCTTTTAATGTAGGATTTAACTGTATAAAGAAATACAAAAAAGTGAAAAACAACATTTAGAAAGTACCTCAAATTTAATGGCTGGTCAAGGCAGCTCACACCCTGTCTTGGTTGAAGCTAGTTTTTATTACAAATTACATTAAAAACTGGGTGCTACATTTAGGATGGGGGGAGTGTTATCTTGCTATGTGGCTGAACTTGGCTTATCATTCATGTTGAGTTCAGGATTTCTCTACTTGGTAACTTGAACATTTTAGAGGAAATTCTGAGATTTGAAGCAAGAATGTATTTAGTTGAGAGCAAAGGAGGTGCCATATTGTGTATGCTGTTGGCCCTTCTCTTCTTGGGGACATGGCCTGCTGTTATGACCCTTCTAGAAAGAAGAGGCCGTCTTCCTCAGCACACTTACCTTGATTACACCATCACCAATCTCTTGGCTGCTGTCCTCATTGCTTTCACATTTGGTCAGATAGGCCATAGCTCACATGACAAACCGAATTTTTTACATCAGCTTTCTCAGGTACTCTCTCTGGTCCCTATAAGACGCCTTTTCGAAAGACTTAAGAGAGTCATTAATGCTTGTTTGTCAATTCTGTATATGTAATCAATGAGCTAATTGTCATTCCTTGGTCCATCTGAATAAGTTCAAAGTGCCCTATGCCATGTATTGGTAGGAGTATGTGTCCTTTGAACTTTGTACAAGGATAGAATAATTAGTTAAGAAACTTGAGAATACTGCATGGGACCATAATTGTATTGTTGTCATGTTGATGCTATGAATATGAGTTATTATATATGTATACAGAGTTTAATCTATTGTTATATCACTTTCAATGGAAACATAATACCGCTGGTAATCTCAATAATCTTTTAAACTATTTGGTTAAAAAGAAATTTTGTCAACCTTGAGCTTTCTCTGTAGTTGAACATCAATGATTAGAACTGGTTTATGAATCTGCCAAGGGATGTGATGCAGGATAACTGGCCATCTGTTCTGTTTGCAATGGCCGGTGGTATTGTTCTTAGCCTTGGAAATCTGTCCACACAGTATGCCTGGGCTTTCGTTGGTTTATCAGTCGTAGAAGTGATCACATCAAGCATAACTGTTGTCATAGGTATCTCACTTTCACATGATCTTCAAAATAAGAACAATGGGAAACAGAAAGAAAAAAGTAAAATAAAATGCACAAGCATGCCTTTCAATATTAGTAAATGTGGAGTTTTTCATAATGCTAAACTTTATGGCGCTGTCTTCATTCCAATTTTATGTAACAGGAACAACCTTGAATTACTTTTTGGATGACAAAATAAATAAGGCTGAGATTCTTTTCCCTGGAGTTGCTTGCTTTCTGATTGCTGTTTGTCTGGGCTCTGCTGTCCATTCATCTAACACTGCTGATAATAAAGCCAAGCTCAATAGTCTGTCAAGTGATCAAAAAGATAGAGCCATGTATGTGTTTTTTTTTTTTTTTTTTGCAGTTAAAATCATTGGGATGTGACCTATTCCTCCTACACTTTCTTCATCCATTTCCCTTCACCTCCTAACAGATAAAACAAGAATGTCATAAAGAGAAAAAATGAAAAAATTTCTGTACACTGCTTTAGGCTTTTTCTAAGTAACCTGTGTGAAGAAGTGCTTTAGCTGATTTTGATTGTGTTCAGTGGTTACTTGCCAATTGTCATTCAGTTTTGTTTGCCAAAGGTGTATCTATCAATTGGAACACCAAATTCCAGTGGTTCAAGTTGTGCTAAAAAGTGTCTGATACTGTTTTGCCCTATAATCTGTTGGTAATATTGTGCTGATATTACAAAAAAGTTGTTATTCTACCAGGAATGTTTCTTCATTGGCCGCTGCGACCGGAGGTAAGAAGCACTGATAAATACACATTTCAAGATATCGTGGTTCCATTGATTTGACACAATGTTGAATATTGTCTATTCTTGGGATATATATACAGGAAAATTAAATGATCTGGAGAGTGGAAGTGGTCCTGCAAAAAAAGTGAAAGCAGGAACTGCAATTTTCCTTATAGAGCTTGAGAAAAGGAGATCAATCAAGGCAGGTGGCTATGTTTTGTTAAAATAATATTAATTTTTCTTCCCATGATTGTAGTCAAATTCATTGTTTTTCATTCATGGATATATTTTGTATGATATTACCTATCTGTATGAAAAAGAGCAAAAAACGGGAAGAAGTCATAGAAAAATATTATAAGTGCTCCATTGACTGATCAAAAGATGACTTAAAAAGTATATAACATTGAGGCAGTTCTATCAAATTGGCTTAATGTTTTTTTGATACACACACACACACAAACATACTACCAACAAAGGTTGGCCTAGTTGGTAAAGGGGTTTGACTCATAACTATGTGGTTGTGAGTTCAAATCCCCGTCGATGTGAGGTTCTTGTTGATGGACGATCTGTAAGTACCTCTGTAAGCGCTCTTTAAGCCTTGAGACTTGTCCTGGCCCTGGTGAGCCCCTTGGACCCAACTCACATAAACGTTTTTTGTAACAAAAAAATGTATACTTATTCTCTAAATTTACTATTGTGACCCTCCTCCTTGACCAGGTTTTGGGGAAGAGCACTATGGTTGGATTAGCTATAACATTCTTTGCAGGAGTTTGCTTCTCTTTGTTCTCACCAGCTTTCAACTTGGCAACAAATGATCAGTGGCACACTTTGGAGAAAGGGGTTTCCCATTTGAGTGTTTACACTGCCTTCTTCTATTTTTCAGTTTCCTGTTTTGTGCTAGCTATCATTCTGAACATCACCTTCCTTTACTACCCTGTCATGAATTTGCCCAAGTCATCACTTAAGGCCTATTTGGGAGACTGGAATGGAAGAGGTTGGGCCTTCTTGGCTGGTCTCCTTTGTGGCTTTGGGAATGGTCTACAGTTAATGGGAGGTCAAGCTGCAGGATATGCTGCAGCTGATGCTGTACAGGTATTGCTATACTTCAATTTTTTGGTCATAGGCTCACTCTTCTCTTAAGGAATAATTGATCTTCAACTTTTTTTTTAGTTTCAACTAATATTAATCAAATCCCTATAGTTCGTTTACACCTGATTTTTATCAAGTCCTTGTAGTTTATAGTGACTAATAAAATAAAAGTAAAATAAAAAACTAAGGAACTTGATCAAAAATGGCCTTGCCTGATATAAAGAAAGAACTGTAGGAACCTGATTGAAGATCAGTTGAAACTATAGAGATTTGCAAATTATTTATCCCCTCCTTTGAATAATGGGAAGATATTAAGTGAGGAAAGAAAATAAACCCACTATGTTGTCATATGAGAACTTATTTATTTTTTAAGAATGAAATTAAATAAAAAAGAAAAACATGACTTTTTGGATGACAAATAGGAGTATCTTTTTATGTCCCCTGAATAATACTCTCATTCCTAAATATAACACCACTTTACCTAATTTGATTAGAATAAGGATGTTAATTAAATTAGTTATTAGCGCTTGATATTATTAATTTACCCTAACCATATACTTTTATCTCCACTCTTCCTCTCTTATTTGTTTATTATTGATAAGCATTTATTTGAGTTCATTTGGGGAAAAGTTAGGAAAATTTAGAAAGTGATCTTATATCTAGGAACAAATTGAAATTTTGAAAGTGATTTTATGTTTATGAACGAATGGAGTAAAACAAATAAATATTTTTGGTGGGCAAATAAAACAAATAAATATAGCTTTTATTAAAAGGTGATCATAGGAACATAAATAAAGAGACTGCATGCTTTGTATTTTACTTAGAACCTCGTTTCATTTCTATCAAGGAAACCAATTGTGAGCCTGAACCATACACATATTTAATTTCATTTCTATAATGTTTTCAGTGATACTTTAAACAGCAATTGAATTTATTTTAGTACATCATGCTCTTCAATAATTTATAATCCAAACCATTACATGATGATAGATCATACTTTCATTTCATATAAAGCTGCCTTTTGCTTATCATCACAACAACTTATGCACCCTCTTCATATTATGATAAACCTGCATGTTGTTCCTGTAGGCACTTCCACTTGTGAGCACTTTCTGGGGTATCGTTTTGTTCGGAGAATATCGCAAATCATCGCGAAGAACGTATATCTTACTAGTGAGCATGTTGTTGATGTTTGTTGCTGCTGTTGCAGTACTCATGGCATCTTCAGGGCACCGTAAATGATTATTTATGCAACGTCTCTCTCACACACATGCAAGTACAATTTTTCGCATCCATGATATTTTTGCAATGCTTTGTTGTGTTGAGGGAGAAAAGACGTAGAAGAACAGTGAAAAGTAGGAGCAAATTAGTTTCTCCTTTTATCTTTACTTACAAGGAATGGCAAGAACAAAGTTGGAATCTATTTATACATACGTGACTCTTGAAACGGTAGTACTTGTAACATCATTTGTAATATCACAAATATTATTGTTTAAAACCAATAATGTTTAATTTTTATTCTGTTCATTTCATCATACACTTAGTTTATAGCTATCGATTGTCCAAGCCCGAAGAATTAGTTTTGGGACATTTTTACCCTTTTAACCCAAAAAACCATTGATTGAGGTGGTATAGAGGCTTTGATTTTGAACCATCTTGATGTGATAGGTTAAATTTTGTATTTATGTTTTGATAAGTAACTGGGTTAAACCAATTTTTGATCCTTATAGTTTCCCTCAATTTGGGTTTTAGTCCCTATAGTTTCAAAGCTGAGATTTTGGTCCCTATAGTTTCCTCCAGTTAATAGAATTAGTCCTTGCGGGACCAAAATATGACCTTAACCAAGTGTTAAATATAATAATGTGGCGCTAACTCCGTTAGTTTTGCTTACGTGGCTTAATGACTTGATGACAATAGAGTATGTGCCTGAAATAATAATCCAAGCTGGATAATTTATTTTCTTTATAAAGGAATAAAAAAATAGAAAAATCATCTCCTCTCCCAAATCGCATCAGACCAAGATGAGGAATCAGGAATAAAAGTTGGTTTACCGCTAAGTAACTACAACAACAGTAAAATAACTGAAAACTAAATCTAAAACCATGGATAAGCAAATCTTCGGCAGATAAAAACCATATATAAACATGATATATGATTTCCTCATGCCCCTATTGAATCTATTATGGTTGTCTCCAAATTTTTTATCTGATTTATAACTATAGAAACATATATTATATGTGACCTAACGATCATTTGTTGCTAAAATTTTTAGGCGTTCATAATTAGAATTCACTTGACTCGCTCGGTACCCACATGGAATCAGAGCATCAATTTGAACTCCAATCAATCACATATAACACGACAGATGCTCTATGACTATGGGAAGATATACTTCAGAGACAAAGGTTGTAAAAATCCTAATCCAATTTATGATTATTCTTGTATATAATGAATTTAAACTAAAATAAATGGACACGTAAATAAATAATTCAAAGGAAACAAGTCACAGTAAAAGTTATTCTTTATATACATTGATCTTGTAGTACAAGAACACATCATAGGACATTTTTGTTCTATTACAAACAAATTACATTAACTGCAAATAAAAATAAAAGACAATACAACTTTATTCATTATTATTTTTTTTTCATGCCTCATATGTCATCATAGTCTCTCTAGGTGTTTCCGGGGTAGTCTTCAGGGAGGGTATTCCCAAGGGCATCTATAACCACTCCAACGGAAAAAAAAAGCAGGGAAAATTTCTTCCGCTGAGAAGAAATTCTATACATAGTTATTATTGTATAACACTAGGGGACTTGGAGGAGAGGAATGTGGTAGTGGTGGTGGTGGGTCTGGATTAGAGCTAAGAATATGGGTTTGCCCGCAGGTAGTTAAGGGTTAGCCCGGTAGTTAAGGGTTAGCCCGACCCAACACAAGGGTCAGATGAGCTCGTTTCTATATGAATTGGGATTTGACCAACCCTAACCTAGCCTTAAGTGTTGGAGGGTCAGCCCATCAACCTGAAACTTTAAAAATGTTCTAAGACCGAATTGGGTTGGCCCTGGTCAATGCTAAGATAGAGCGATGCATATAAAAATAAATATAGACATTCTAAATTCTAACAATATCAACACTCATTATAGACTTAAAGTTTTTAGAGTTTGGCCGTTTAGTTTTGGATAACTTGCATGTTTCCAATCTAATTCCATTTGATCAAAATCTTAATCTCAATGGTGGACATCTGGAACATTATGAATAGTTGAGTATGTCAAAATTTTAAACAAATAACTTTGCACCTCCTTTTCAATCTGAAACCATAGATTTTACCTCAACAAAATATTACAATATGAGAATTTGCACAAAAAATATCACTATCATATATTATCATCACATGATTGTAACTAGGACGTACCCTAGTTTGGATCCACAATATCATACTGCACAAAATAATTTCTCAAAATATGCACACAGTAGTAACACAACCACACAAATTTGCAATTCTCATTTAGTTAATTAAATGTCGAGTAAAGATGTAAACCTTAAAAACAAATTAAATATATAATGAGGGAAATAAAATTTAGATAAAAAAAGACCATATAAACTGAGGGTATACCAATATGCACACACTGTAAGATGACATTCGGTCCACAAGTATTTTGGGAGTGCATGAAAAAGAATAATATAAAATGGTCAAATAAACATATATGTACCTCTCGTGGAATACGAGCACTGGTTTCCAGATTGTGAGATATATTTTTTTTTTTTTTTTGAGATATAATATAAAATGGTCAAATAAACATATATGTACCTCTCGTGGAATACGAGCACTGGTTTCCAGATTGTGAGATATATACTAGCTTATTCAATTATATTAAACCATATTAGAATCTCGATCTTATTCTAATTCTATATGTAACATTTTTCAAAAAGATTTTGCCAATGCAACTGGAACATAAAATTATTAAAAGCATCACATTATTATTTACAAATATTAAACAATGTCACTCACTCTTGCAATTCATAAATGACAAAAAAGACAACATTATTATAATCTCTTCCCTATTGAAATGCAACCATGAGGGCATTGCGCTAATGAAGTTTTAATGGCCAAATACTTGTTCCCCCTCAAACATGTGGACAAATATTTTATGAGGAAAATATATACATAAACCTGGCGGGTTGGCGTGAGTGGTAAGTACTCTCGTTCTTTAAGTTTTAATAGCCAAATACTTGAATTGGACCTTTTTTTTATCAGAGAATAATGAATTGGACTTTCAATTGCAGACCACAAGTGTTTTTTTATTTGGAAAGAATATCGCTAATTATCATTGAATAAGTTTTTTCATGTGCTGAGAGCCTCGGCCAGTTGGGTGAGTGAGTAATACAAAGCATAATTATATTTCCTATTTTTTGGGTAAAGGACGTAAAAATTCACTCGACTTTTTATTATTTTGCTGATAAAAAATATAACTCTTTTGTTTGGCTTCTGTTATATATAACTTTAATCCCTATTAGAGTGCTCTTCTGATATATTTAATCAAACTTAGTAAAATTTTAAATCTCTTTACCTAAACTTGTTATAAACTTTTTGACTTTTTCCCATATGTGTGTGAGTATTTTTTTGAAAACATAAAAGTAACAACAATTTTTTTTTATAATAATAACAACACATTTAATAAAGGATAAAAAGCAAAAAATAGAGATTTTTTTTTATCAGAAAAAAATAGAGATTCAAAATTAAGAACAATTTATAAGCATACAATATTTAATTAAGTTTAAGCAGTTTTTCTGCAAAATGCTTATAAGTATAAGAAATTGATCTTTGTATAACTCAAAAATTGAGGTTAGATGTGTAAGACATATTTTTAGAGTAAATGTGGCAATTAGTATCTAACAATTCTACAAATTACACTAAACATTAAAAACAATCTTTTAGTGCAAATGTGTTATTATGAAAATAAAAGGTTTAAATTTAGTATATATAACAATTATATAATTAAAGTAGCACATTTAGTATTCAAAAATGGGCGAAGGTGCAAAAATGATACTAAACTTTACCTAAAATTGCGTTTCTAATACTAAAGTTTTCCGATGTGCAAAAATAGTACCAACTTGGAGTTCAGGTGCAAATATAGTATTTTCACTTTAGAGAAATAGAATTTAGATATGAAAAGACTCTTATGGCCCACATTAAGTTTTATTTAATGTGGGAGAAATGGGGGCATAAGAGTCTTTTCATATCTACATTTTATTTTCTACAAGTGAAAATACTATATTTGCACTTGAACTCCAAGTTGAGTACTATTTTTGCACCTTCGCCCTTCAAAAATTGTACAAATCGCATTGAATTACCAAATTTAAATTGTATATTTGTACATTGACAAGCTAATTGGTATTAAAATGGAAATTTGGAGTTAATTGCGTAGATTTGAAGGCTTATAAGAGTTTAGTGTAAAAATTTATATGAGTAGTAAGACTATTGTATATGATTCTAAGTTGAGGTTTTTTATTGTAATTTAATCATTTTCATATTGTTTTATTAATGGATATTATACTGGTATAAAAAATTAATGGATATTCCCAACATGCACCTATCATATCATCTAATCCACACTCTAGATTCCAAACCAACCTTTGATCCCACCTCCATGTGCTTAAACTATGCTGCATTTGTATCTCTTTTTGACTTTGTCATAGCCAACTTTCTTCCTTGCACTTTATATTTCTAAATTTTGTGTTACCACTCTACATTTTCATTCATATTTTTAAGAATCTGTAACATTGTTAGACCTTTTCTTTTTCTTTTAACTTCTCCAGGAAACTTGGAGTGAAAATAATGTTCTGGTTCAATATGCATGTGGACAATTTTATTTTATTGGTTTCTTCCAATTAAAATTTTGGTTTCCTTCTTAGATGCTATTTTTATGCCTGCGTGTTTTATGTTAATTTGTGAACAATTCAATTATGAAATATGATTTTTCCCTATGTTTCAGCAGATTCATTCCCATCTTTGGATTGGAATATTTTCTATTTCAGTTAAATGTATGCTTGTGAATATGCTGACATAAATATAGGACCTAGTTATTATTAGTACAAAATCATCATGGTATGTGGCTGAAGTGAGGCTTATGATTCATGTTGTGCCAGGATTTATCTTCATCAACATTTGAGTGGTAATTCTGAGATTTGAAACAAGAATGTATTTAGTTGAGAGCAAAGGAGGTGCCATAGCATGCATGTTGTTGGCCCTTTTGTTCTTGGGGACATGGCCTGCTCTTATAACTCTTCTAGAAAGAAGAGGCCGTCTTCCTCAGCACACCTACCTTGATTACACCATCACCAATCTCTTGGCTGCTATCCTCATTGCTTTCACATTGGGTCAGATTGGCCATAGCTCACTTGACAAACCAAATTTCTTAGATCAACTTTCTCAGGTACCCCTTCTGGTCCTTATTAAAAGGTGTCTTCTTGAAAGACTTGGAGAGTTGTTTATGCTTATGTGTCAATGTTTTCCATGTAATCTATGTTTAGATGTACCTCTTTGTGTTTTTGTCTCATTCAAAACCACATTAATTGAGATAAACTTGAGATGTATTGTTAATTTATGGCAGATTTAATCAGTTGACAGTGACCTATATTATGAACTGGAGGGATATTATTGATTTGGAAAATAACTTAATATTACTCCCTCCTTTCTAAATAAAAGATCACTTTCAAATTTCAATTTGTTCCTGAATATGAGCAACTTTCTAATTTTTTTCAAAATTTTCCTAAATATAGCTAATAATGCTTATCTATAATAAACAAGCAAGAGAGAGAGAGTGAGAATAAAGGTATATGGTTAGAGTAGATTAGTAATATCATGTGCCAATAACTACCTTAATTAGCATGCTTACTCTAATCAAATTAGGAAAGTAATCTTATATTTTGAAACGGAGGGAGTACAACATTGGACCATAATTGTTGTTATGTTTTTTTTTACCAATTAATTGTTGTTATGTTGATGCTATGAAGATGAGTTTCTTTTAAATGTCTGCTGAGTTTGATCTCAATAATCTTTCAAACATTTGGTTAGAAAGAAACTCTCTAATCCTTAAACCTTAGCTCAAGTTGATTATCATTGATTACAATCAGTTTGTGAATCTGCATATGGGGTTTGATGCAGAATAACTGGCCATCTGTTCTGTTTGCAATGGCGGGTGGTATTGTATTGTGTCTTGGAAATCTGTCCACACAATATGCCTTTGCTTTTGTCGGTTTATCAGTTGTAGAAGTGATCACAGCAAGCATAACAGTTGTTATAGGTATCTATCCAACTTTCACTTGCTCTTCAAAAGAACAAACAATATTGCAATGCCAAACATGCCTTTCAATGTGCAGTATGCCATGACACTAAATTTTACTGTAATGTCCTTATTCCAAATGTAACAGGAACAACCGTGAATTACTTTTTGGATGACAAAATCAATAAGGCTGAGATTCTTTTCCCTGGAGTTGGGTGCTTTCTGGTTGCTGTTTGTCTAGGCTCCGCTGTTCATTCATCTAATACTGCTGATAACAAAGCCAAGCTCAAAAGTCTGTCAAGTGATCAAAAAGAGGGAGCTATGTATGTATTGTTTTGTTTAAGATTATAACAATAGTGTTGTGACTTATGCCTCCTACTGATTCATAAGTACCTTTTCAAGTTTCTTTTCATCCTAAACTTTCTTCATCTTTTTCCCTTCACGTCTTGACAAATAAAACAAGAAAATATAAACAAAAATAGAAAAGTTCTGTACTTTTCTGTAGGATTTTTTTAGAGAACCTATGCAAAGACTGATTTTGAGTATGGATTCAGTGGTTAGTTGGCAATTTTGATTCGGTGTTGTTTGTAAAAGATGCATAAACCATTGGAACAACAAATTCCAGTTCTCTTTGTTGTTCTGAAATGTGTTTTATGTTGCTGCTTTCACTTATATCTGTTGATAGTGTTCTTCTGATGGTACCAAAATTTGTCCTTCTATCAGGAATATTTCTTCGGCGGAGGCAGCAACTGGAGGTAAGGAGCGTGGTTCAAACACTTTTTTAAATTTTATGTTTAGACATAATACTAAATATTATTAAGTTATGAAATATATACAGTCAATGCTAATGACGTAGAGAGTGGAAGTGGTTCTACAAAGAAAGTGAAAGCAGGAACTGCAGTTTTCCTTATAGAACTTGAAAAGAGGAGATCAATCAAGGCAGGTAGCTAAATTTTGTTAAAAGCAGTTTTAGTTTATCTTTTTTCTTTCTTTCTCTATTGCTTGTATCTCAAGTCAAGCGTGCTTAAAGTCAAATTGATTGTTTCTTATTTGTGGGTATAATTTGTGAGATGTATTCACATCTATATGTAAGGTGAAGAGCCAAAAAGGGAAAAAAGTGCTAAGGTATTATGATATTTTAAGTCTCACATTGACTGATTGAAAGATGAATCAAAGGAATATGATAATGAAATTGGAGTCAGCTATTTTTGATAAAAATGACAGTTCTAATATATGCCTGTTCACTAAAATCTAATGCTTTACCCTCCTCCTTCACCAGGTTTTTGGGAAGAGCACTATGGTTGGATTAGCTATAACATTCTTTGCAGGAGTTTGCTTCTCTATGTTTTCACCAGCTTTCAACTTGGCAACAAATGATCAATGGCACACTTTGCAGAAAGGGGTTTCCCATTTGAGTGTTTACACTGCCTTCTTCTACTTTTCAGTCTCCTGTTTTGTGTTAGCTATTATTCTGAACATCACCTTCCTTTACTACCCTGTCATGAATTTGCCCAAGTCATCACTGAAGGCCTATTTGGGAGACTGGAATGGAAGAGGTTGGGCCTTCTTGGCTGGTCTACTTTGTGGCTTTGGGAATGGTCTTCAGTTTATGGGAGGTCAAGCTGCAGGATATGCTGCAGCTGATGCTGTCCAGGTATGGTAATCCTTTTGTTTTGTTTTGTCACAGATCAAGTTTCTCTGAAGGACTAATTGGTATTCAAGTTCTTATAGTTTAACGAATTCTTGATGAGGTCCCTATAGTTCTTTTTTGTTAGGTCCTTGAAGGTTTTTTCCTCTTTTCATGAGGTTTTCAAAGATTGTTTTTTCTTTTTATGAAGTCCTTAGAGTTTTACCTGATTTTTAATCAAGTCTCTGTAGCTTCAAGTGGCTGACAAAACAAATAACTGTAGGGATGACCTGGTTCAAAATAGATGAAACTATAGAGACCTGATAAAAAAACTTCAGGACCCAATTAAAAAAACTACAAGGGTATTATAAAAAGAAAAAGAATTATAAGAACCTGATTAACTACCCAGTGACATTATAATGATTTGCAACATGCTAGTTCATGTTCCCTTCTTTTGAATAGTGGGAAGAGATTAACTGAAGAACGAAATAGATCCGCTTTGTCAATAAGAGATATTGTCTATTTTCTAAGTGTAAGAATAGAGAGAAACAAAATACTCTTAAAAGGGTTGAACTTTATTGAGATGCTTAACAGTTAATCCTATATTTATAGATACTTAAATAGGAAAGAAAATTCTAGACTCCTAATATGCGTAGTTAAAAAAGATAGTTATTGATCGAAAATCAATATTTCCTAATACTCTTCAAAAAGTCATGCCAAACCAGTACATGATGATAGTTCTTGATAGAAAAGTATGTTTGACATGATTAAGTAAATCTTCAAGATTCCGTCTATAAGTTATGGCAGATTTTTTCTTCTATTACAACAATAGATATATCATCCCCTGCATATTGTGGTGAATCTGTATGTGGTTGTTGTTGTTGTTGTTATAGGCACTTCCACTTGTGAGCACTTTCTGGGGCATTGTTTTGTTTGGAGAGTATCGCAAATCATCGCGAAGAACGTATATATTGCTAGTAAGCATGTTGTGCATGTTTGTTGCTGCCATTGCAGTACTCATGGCATCAGCAGGACATCGTAAAAAATGATTATTCAAATGACATGTTACACACTCTCACTCTTTCATGTATATCCACTAGTTTTTGCAATTCTTTATTGTGTCAAGGGAGAAGCATTTGCAATGATTGTTGGTGGTAATAGCTGGAATAAACATCCTACAAATAAAAGGAGTAGAAGAAGAATGGTAAGTAAGATCAAAGCTTCTTTATTTTTCTTTCTTGACAAGCATAGAAACGAGCAAAGTTGAAATTCATTTGTCTATAACATAAACGTGATATTAAATTGTTTGTACCACCAGTATTGGTAACATCACTGGTAATATCACCAATTTTCTTATTGATATCAATGTTGAATTTTTATTTTGTCCATTGTTTTGTGCCCTTAAAAAATATTGTTTCTGCAGTTACAGGACCACTGTGTTTGTTCCTTGACATAGTACAATTGCAGATACTAGATATCAAATGAAATGAAATAACAAGTAACAATGATATATAAGTACAAATGTACAATTGGTGAAGGCAGTGGAGAAGATGGTGAAAGTATGAAAAAGAAAACAGAAATTCGCTAGAAGGAGGGCTTGAACCTCCGACCTTGTGGTTAACAGCCACACGCTCTAACCAACTGAGCTATTCCAGCTGCATTGGAAGATATAGTTCAAAGTATTTTTCAAATAAAATACACACTCTTACTAATTACAACTTTAACCTTTTTTTAAAAAAATTGAATTTACAAATTTTATCATTTTAAAATTATCTCTCCCTCCTCAAAATTAGTTTATTCTAGTTATAAACTAACATAGGAGTATATTATAATTACATTTGTTATACGTTATAATTAGACGGATGTAGAACTCTTTAATGGCTTAAATAAGATTTTCCATTTGAAGTGAGATTAAGATGTTACGAAAAACTACCAATATATAGAGATGACATATACAAACTCACTACGAAAATTGCCTTAATTCCAACGCCCCCATCTCAGCGGAGTTTCCTCAAAACTGTCCTACGTGTTTAATTGTGGTGCATTGTACATGTAGAGTCAATGAAATGGGAATGCATTTATGACTCACTATAAGTAGGGCTATTATATTTTATTGTATCTTCTCTAGAATAGTATTATATTTATGAGTTAGCCATAAAAGGAGCCTATATTTATAATATCTATTTTCAAGTGGAAACCCTTTTCATACTTTTCCTCTTTAACTTAACATATCACAAAAGGAAATGATATTATGTTGGGAAAATACCCAATTTTTCTAAGGATTAAAAATGACTTAATGAGTTTATTTTTGTTTTTCTGAAAGATCTTCTCATATAGTGAATAAGAAACAAATATTTAAGGATAATCATTGATAAATTATAATTGATAAGATGACCTCTTAATCAGTTTTTGCTAACACTTGATCGAATCAATTATTTTGATTCATCAAACAGTTCTTAACATGGACAATACTTTGATTAAGCAATGACTCCATGATCCTATATTCGTTGAAACATTAAACTCTATGTTGAACAAACCAAATGCTCAATCTAATGATTGTCCATTATTAAAATCATTTGTTTTAGAGAGCTTTTATAGCTATGGTAATGCTAAAATATGTTTGTATACTAAAAAATAAATTAAAAGCAATAGTAGAAAAAAAAACATATTAAAATGTTGAATTTAAAAGAAGTTGAAGCTACTAGAAAATCACAAGAGTAAATTTTAAAAAATGAATGAAGGATAGTTTATTATATGAAAACATTTTTAAGAGGTAGAGGAAGAATTCAAAAATCGTTTTTAAACAAGAGCTAAATGGAATTTGATATTTTGACTTGTATAGTGGGAGGACAAAATACGTGTTAAGCACAGTTTGGGTGGGACCCTAGGGTAAAAAATGTGGCTTATAAATCACCACCACTTTTGTAGCACCGCTACACTAAGGAAAAGTCAATAGAAGCAACCTTAGGATTTGATTCTGTGCCTAAACATTGAGTTTGAGAAGCTGCTGGAACCTCCACCCCCCATCTTTTTACAAGATTTGTGAGTTTTCCTCCTCTGATCTACCTTTATTCTTGCTTTATGTTAGTTTACTAAAAACTTTTTACAGACCCTTTTGTATCGCTTGCGATTTCTTCGATGTCCCAGCAATTTCGAAAGAAATAGACGTAAAAGATAAATCATTGTTAGGAATGGAAGTGATGTGAGATCTTTTCTCACATATGTATTCTTAAATCTATGGATCCCTAGAATACTATGATTCGAAAATAAACCTAATCTTTCAATCGGAATCATTTAATTTATTTGATATATGAGTCTCGATCCTTTTATTTCATAGGTATCTACAGTCAACCTCAGATATATATATGACTTAAGGATCCATGCATCTTCCCCCTGAATCAAACTAAGAGCCCTGTGAAAATATTTTCAACCCATATGCAATGTTTTGAAACTAAATTGAAGATTTCCAGTTGAAACGATTGCTTTCAAATTACTTTTAATATGAATTGTATGCATTAGCTTGCAATAATTGACATACTTTTCATGTGACGACCATCCAAGATGTAAAAGTATCTTTTTCGGTAGAGCTTAAGCAATTCTATATTGATAGCATCCTTATAATTATTTTGAATTAAAATATAATTAAAATATTTTAAGGTATTTTGATTTTTTTTCAAGTTGAATCAATGATGTCACATGTTCAAGAATAATCTTATTGTGATTTGAAACTATGGTATGTTAAAAGCATTTTTGAAAGTGTAGACAAGCAAAATGGTGAAACGGGTGAAAGTCGATGATGGTGAAGTCACAAAGATGGATTCGAATTCGCTCTTCCAAGTATGAATAGAGCAAGGAAAGCGTGTGCTGGTTTTTATATGGATGGAAAGTTTTATGTAATTGGTGGGGTTTACAGAGGCAGAGAGAAACATACATGTGGAGAAGAGTTTGACCCTAGGACAAACAAATGGAAATTAATACCTGATATGATCCCAAGTCAAGATGATGGAGTTGCGAGTGCTCTTATGGCGCCTCCTTTAGTTGCTGTTGTAAACAACATGTTGTACGCTGCAGATTATGGAGAGCGAGTGGTGAAGATGTATAAGAAAGAGCAAAACTCATGGGTTATAGTTGGAGGACTACCAGAGCGGGTGACAAGTTATAACGGGTGGGGAATAGCCTTCAGGGCTTGCAAAGATAATTTGATTTTCATTGGTGGTGTGAGTCCAACAATGGTTGAAGTATATTCTTGCACCGCTGTAGAAGGTGTTGCACTACAGTGGAACCTAGTTTCCAGGAAGCGTTCAAGCAACTTCATTTATAATTGTGCTGTGATGGGATGCTAAAGCTTTTAGTCCTTTTCAGAGGATGTGATACTATTTCCCTTTCAAGTAGCTTTTTATTCTCATCTTTACTATGGGTTTCACAGGGAAAATATGAGAATATTGACATGCTCTCTTGTGTGTTTTATTTTGACTCTTGTTTCTTTCCATTAGGATCATTTGGGAATTAGCTACTTTAATGTTTTGTTGCAAAGCAAAACGTGTTTTCCCTTTCTTAAAGAGGATATAAAATAGTGTGATGAATGTTAATTATGTATTTGTCTTGGCACATGAGAAGATGCATAAACAATTTATGAATAATGGGCAAATATAGAATAATCTTTATGCATTTTACTAACTTTTCTAATCAAATTTGCTATATTATATTGATGCATGGTGTAAATTTTTCAAATATACATGCATGTTCATGTGTTTTCTTTATTGATCACTACCAGTAAACCTTAAACCCAAATGAAAAAATAGGATGCACAATTATCAATGATTGGATAATTGATGTTATAGTGAATATAAGGATCTTGACTTAGGATCTAACCACTTAGAGTTAATCGTCAACAAAAATAAGAAATAACAAACAAATTAAAAAACATTTAGAAATTATGGAAATTAAATAAATTAATCTAAAAGGTGAGACTTTCTGTAGTCATGACATAACCTACCCCTGCTTCTTTTTTCTCTTCTAGTTCTTGAATTGTTTTACTTTTATGCGGGTGAACTTTTATTAGAGAAGGAAAACTAAGGCATGTGGGGGAAATGAAAAGAAAATAGAAAACTTTAATTCATTTTGAAAGGAAATCTAGTGGTAAATACAAAAAACGTGAAAAAGAAATGGCTAGGAAAACAGGATAAGTAGTTGGAGGAATCAAGGTTACCCCCACCGTTGAATGTTACATTCTCTCAAAAATAGTGAAAAATAAAACATTTACTTAAACTAATGTGTGTGGAGGAAGCATTCCAACCGTCGATATTCTTTTTCCTACAATTAATTACATCAAACCATATGAATGGATGGACTCATTTTAACTCCTACCTTACAAGGTATTGAATGAGGAAAGACTTCCAAGTTATGTGAAGAGCTTATCACTTAGGGTAAGTGTCCATATTTACAAATAAGTCCTATATATAAGGATCACAAAATACGATAATCTTTTGAGAATGACAAATATAATCACAATAAATTTTTGTTACCAAATAATCTCAATAATATAGAAACATTATGAATAGGTAAGTTTGTAACTTGCCTGATGTCTATCTAAATTTATAAGGTGGAATACGTTTGACAAATGCTTGGAAAAAGTAATGAGCTTGCGATGTGTGCATGAATTTTACATCATAATGAGTGCATTTGCTCGTCATAAAAGATTATTATATTTTATGCGCATAATGCAAGATTTTGGTCTTGAAGCCATAACAAATTAAAGAAGAAACTAATTATGGCTGGCACACATTCGGATCCCACAAGCCATGTGGAGAAACATGGAACACCTCAATATTTTAACCAAATGAATTATATATATATGAGAAATAATTATATAAAAAAGAAACTGAAGAGATACTTTCATGAAAATAAACTCTACACCGTTTAGTAAAAACACACTTACATTGTTCTAGTTATAATTTCATTTTTCAATTGGTTTGATCCTTTTTATAAGCTTCAGATTGGAATTGTCCAGAACATTTATTACATTTTTATTCCTACTTAGTTATATTGCATATCATCTCTTATTTTTACTATTTTTGGGGAAATCTCATATAAATTATAGTTAAATTTCAAAATCACATAAAGGGTACGGTATTTTTGAGTAGCAAATTTTGCTATTTTAGTAATTGATAATACTAGTTAATTAGTTAAAATGATTTTGAAATTCAATTGTCAATTATACGAGATTTCTCTTATTTATACCTCATCCCTTTTTCTACACACACTCCCACTCATCATCCTCCCCATAAATAAAGGCATTTAAAAAATCACTTTAAACTTATTGTTTGAATTGCTAAATTATCTCTTTAGTGTTTATAAACATCAAAGTAAAAGTAATCCCCAAGTTGGAATTTTTATTTGATTTAGATCATTAAATAAAAACCTAATTGAGGCTTTCTTATCATTTAATGATGGTTTATTGGGCTCTTACAATAACATCATGACTAATCTATTGATTATCGGCAACAAATCAAATCAGACTTTATCAAAATTGTTTTCTCCACCCGCCATTGGAACTAATTAACTATATATAACTGTAAACTGTCATGGTACTTTTATCAGTGTTAAATTTGAGACTGTTTGGTTTGAGTTGGTATATGCAGCATCATTATTCCTAAGATTCCCTCTTACCCCAAAAAAGAAAACAAAATCCTATCATCTATGCCCACAAAAAAAAACACTACTACAGAATAACCCTTTTACATGCGCTCATTTTGACCTTTACATGCGCTTTAAAAGCGCTGGCAATGGCCTCGCCGGGAAAGGCTTTACATGCGCTTTAAAAAGCGCATGTCAAGGTGTAGCTATACATGCGTTTTTTAATCTATAAAGCGCATGTATTTCTATCCTTATACATGCGCTTTGTATAACAAAGCGCATGTATAGATAGACTTAGTTATATAAATTTTTTTCATTTCTTATTATCGTTTTTACTGCTTTTTGGCATTTAAATTGCTACCTGCACAATATACCCAACCAGCCAGAATAACCAAAATCCTATATAAACTAAGAACTGTTTTAGTAATAACCAATTCCATCCAAAATAAACATTAAATAAAAGTCATCAACATATCCCAATCAGAATTTACATCAAATTTGTACCACCAAAAGTCATTTAGACTTAATAACCTATTCCAGCCAAAATACACATTAAATTGTACCAGCAAATTAAAAGACATTTAGATAAATAACAAACTAGCCAAAAGGAGGATGCAATTGCCTGGGATATTATGAACAGCTATGACTTACTTATGACAGGTAGGTCCATCTCAAGACCGACAAGCTCAAGAAGCTTAAATCCGTCCATATCAGGCATATGAACATCACTAATAACCAGGTCAAACTTGTTTTTGTTTTCTCTTAGCATCTTCAAAGCTGTTATTGCCTGATTGGTCGTCGTTACTGCAAAATTTTTAGCCAAATTTAAAAAATATATTATCATTCCCAAAGAGCGAAATGGCGTGTCTAACATAAAATTAATCCACAATGTAATTGCAGAATGCCTCAAAAGAAAGAAAGAAAGAAAAATCCAGTCTTTAAATCATAATACCAAAAGTCACTCTTAATCTATTAGATCCTTAATTCAATGAACTCAAACAATATAGAACAAGACACCAAAGAGGGTGGAATGAATTGAAGTCAATGAAATGGAAGGAGGGACAAAAATATTGAAACTAATCAATAGAGCCAACAATTAAACCCAATAACTTATAAAATTCAATGAATCAAAAGCTAGAGATGAACATTGAACAAAGAGAGGAAGGGTGTTCAAGTGAAAAGTAGCTAAAACATATGAAAAAATATTTTTTTTACACAGAAACACTAACAGAAACTCAAAATCTGAAAAAACAAATCACACATATGAAGACACAGATCCTTAAACAAAACAAAAGGGAATGAAAAGCATAAGAAGCAAACCATGATATTGGCATCTTCGAAGGAGAGTTTCCAAGACCAAAAGACAAGTTGGGTCATCATCAACAGCAAGAACACGCATTCCTACAGGAAATTGACCTCTGGGCTCATCACCTCTTGTTTCTACAGTCATTTTATCAAACAGTGGATGACAAAAGTAAACAACTTTGGATTCAAGCTAGAATAATCTCTGGATTTCTGGGTCTGAACGAAAGCTTAGAATCTTTGAAACAGAAGAGATACTGAGGAAAAGGATTTGCAAGGTCTAAGAATAAGTTCAGCAGAATAAAGTGAAGGAAAGGAGCATGATGTAAAGGAATAATAAATATATTATGAAAATAAAAAAAGTAGTAAACTTTCTCCTAACGAGCATTAACTCCCGTGCGTTGCACGGAGGATCTGAATTCTGAAAGAAAAATCTATTTACAATACATGCACTACATTTGATTTGTAGGAGACCAAACAAAAAATTACATGTAGTGCATTCTTAAAATACAACAAAACATAGCTCAGAAGACAAAGTTTAAGTGCAACAGAAACATAGACTGTTACTGATAAAAAAACCAATCTCAAATTCTGCGAAATGTTCAATCTGTAATGATACAACTATTTTAAATTTGTGATCATACCAAAAAAAAGGATCACTGGTTGTCCACATTTGAGAAAACCTCTTGAGAGACAACAATAGTTGTTCTCTTTCCCTCCTCCCATATGTATGATTTTCTGCAATGAGTTCTCATTCCAAAACCTTATAAAATGAAAAGAAAAATGCTCAATGTCAAAGTGATCATGAAAATTACCTTTCCCTTAATACAAAAGAAAATTCAAGTATATGCAAACTCTCATCAAATTATGATCCTACAAAATAAAAGATTAGCATTTCAATTCCAGAACATAAACATTACCTTTCCCATGAACAGATGGAAATTTTAATATAAAGCATCAACAGTTTAGATTTTTTGAGCAAAGCATTTATCCTCTTCAATAGATCACCCATAGTTGAGGGGATCCATGGATTGATGGCGTCATTTTCAGATTTCATGGATTCGGCTTTATCATCAATCTGAGACAATATAATAGCAAAATGGTTAAGGTTGTCAATATAGTCAGTCACCCAAGTAAAATAAAGAACAACTGATGGAATATAAGAATGATATCATTTTACATCAACAGGGGTATGTAATTTTCATGACACATATTGCACAAATTGAAATCAGTGAGAAAGCCTAAAAAGTTGCTATCATTTAGATTTATTTTAAGATATGTTTCCTGTTTGGCTCTTATGTTATTATTTAAAGATAGAGATAAAATATATCATATTTGTATTATATGATATAAGCTTCAGCGTTTTCATGTATTATATCAATGATATCAAGAGCACAAAAGGAGGATGCAATTGCCTTCTTTCACGCTCTTTAAAATGTTTGTGAATTCTAAATTGCTTGATACTGATAAACCAAAGAAAGTCATATAAATCCCCCATACTAATCTTCACAAAATCAATTACATTAAGGTTTTTGCTGCCCTATTTATACTCAGAACCTGTAACATAAGTTACAGTTACACAAACATAGCTCCAGTATCTACATTGGTTCTAGATTGCAGCGATACTTATGTAAAAATACCAATATCCATAGCATTGCTATGACACGCTATCAATCATTACAGATATAACGTGTAAAGCACTTCATTCCAAAAAGCATTTCTAGAACATGAAAATTTCCACATGAATCAATGACAACATGAAAATGCCCCACATGAAAATACTCCAACCGAAATTAAAGTACATACAATAAATCAATGACAACATGAAAATGCCCCACATGAATGACTATCTTTCAAAAATTTCCAATTTCATTAGCACTGGGAAAGAGAAACAAGGTACCAACAATTGGAAGTCAACAAACATCAACCACAACTCAAATCAAAGCTCAAATCCTTATGTCACACTCGCATAAGCAGATTTCAACTCATGAAAACATACATATATATTTTAGTTAATTCAAGAATTACAACCTTAAGAACCCAGAATCACAAAACCCAGAAATTAAAACTTAATCTTATCCAATTCAATAATCCCATTTTGAAATCCCCCTCTCAATTGGTCCAAAAATCAGAGAAATGCAATAGAAATCAAATGAGGAACTCACCCAAGAATCAAATCTGATCTTGCACATCGGAACCACCGCCGGAAAGTCATGCCCTTGCCGGAAAACAGCCACTCAAACGTGTAGGCTGAACAGAAAATCAAAAAGGGAAGGAAGAGTGAGGAAATCGAAGTTGGAAAGTAAAACAACTTGAAGAACCAAAATAAATAGCAAAGCTTATCTCTTACCGCCGCCACCCGACGTCGTACTCGTCGGAAAACTGAAACGGACGACGGAAAGAACGAAGCACCAGAAGACGCAAGGAAAACAGTGAAGAACAGAGTTAATGGGGTTTAGAGAGAATGGAGAGTGTGGGAGAAGAGGTTACAATGGTCCGGCCAACCATGGTCTCCGCTGCCGCCGCCGCCGCCGGTCGAGCTAAAGGGCGAAGGAAGAAGAGGATGGAGAATAAAGAAGATGAAGAGGAAGAAGAGATGTGGTCAGATTTGAGGGTATGTGTGTGGGCTGAGGACGAGGAAAAGAAGAAGAGAGTATAAGATTAGGGTTTTGAGGGAGCAAATTACAAAATGCCCTTATATCTTTATTTATTTACTTTTCCAATTTTAAACCTTACCTTAAATTAAATTGTAAGACAATCTATTTACCAACTTACAAATTTTCTCCCATCATATTATTATCTATGCCCTATAGTATATTTCATAAAAGTTCCAATTTAAAACTCGACCTCTAATTATTTTTCTTTAAATTTCCAAATTAAACAGATATGTTATTTTCTTAAAAATATATTTATCCTCATTTACTTATTGCAATGCCTTGTAATTTAATAATAATATCTTAATACCTGGATTAATTCCCTATTATCTCTAACTCAAATTTTGGGATGTTACAGTTAGGGGGAGGTCAGTTTTAGTGTGTAGAAAATGAAGAAGAAAGAAGAGAAGATAGTAAGGAAAGAAAGAAAAAGAAAAGAAATAAGGAAAAAGGTTAATTATGAACTTAATGTATATGAGCATGAGACATGTTTCAACATATAAATTCATCCTATTCATGGATATATTGTTTAAACAATATAATTTCAATTAAAAACTATACATGCGCTCTCTGGGTTAAAGCGCATGTAAAGTTATAATATATACATGCGCTTAAAGCGCGTGTATAGACCACAAACATATACATGCGCAATTCCTAAAAAAGCGCATGTAAATAGGCACTATATACATGCGCTTCAGCGCATGTATAGGTTTGAGTCCTATACATGCGCTCTTATTTTTAAAGCGCATGTATTAGTATATTATATACATGCGCTTTATGATGTTTTTCTTGAAAGCGCATGTATAGGAGTAAATTACCAGCGCTTTTGTTGAAGCGCATGTAAAGGTGCGCTGGTATAGGGAAAATCTGTAGTAGTGAAATCTTTAGATTTGGGTTGAACAAATATGTAACTTTCACCAAACATCTTTCTCATCCTCCTCTATCTCCATTTTCACTTTCCTTTGTGCTTTGTTCAATCATAAACTGTTTTTCTTATGTACCTAGAATTCACATTACTGTATTTATAAGCCACTTTGAATTGGAAAGCAAGCTTGCAGTTCACTTCAAGTTTTGTTTTTACAGATAATGGTTGGAATCGGAGAATTTAAATATATCTTCTTGGCTTTTCTTCTAGTTTGTTCAATGTATCATAATGTATATTCACATGAATATCAACCTTTTTCAAAGATTTCTGTTCACAAAGCTACAATTTCCCTTCTTGACCTTGCTTACATCAGAGTTTCTTTAGTAGTTCTTGGATTAGAGGTAAGTTTCAGGTGTTTTAGAAGCCTTTTCATCATTTTCTACATAGTGTTGTACATCACCATTTTTTTGTCTTAAGTTATACTCTCTCTGTTCCTAAATATAAACGCTAGTTCTTTTTTTGTCAGGTTCTTGTAGGTTATTATTTCCTCTTTTCATGACATTTTCAAAGATTTTTTTTTTGTTTTTGCATAGTCCTTATAGTTTTACATGATTTTTAATCAAGTATCTGTAGCTTCAAGTGGCTGACAAAAAAAATAATTTTAGGGATGACCTGCTTCAAAATAGATGGAACTATAGAGACCTGATAAAAAAAACATCAGGACCTAATTAAAAAGACTACAACGGTGTGATAAAAAAAAAGAAAAAGAATTATAAGAACCTGATTAACGACAAAGTGACATTAAAATAATTTGCAACATGCTAGTTCATGATCCCTTCCTTTGAATATTGGGAAAAGACTAACTAAAGAACGAAATAGACCTGCTTGGTCAACAAGAGATATTGTCTATTTTCTAAGTGTAAGAATAGAGAGAGACAAAATACTCTTACAAGGGTTGGACTTTATTGATATGCTTAATCAAGCTTTTAAAAGCCGGACCGAGCCGGACGGTCCGACCGGTCGGACCGTCGGCCGGTGGCTAAAACGGCCCGATCCCCTCGATCGGGCCGTTTTACTGTGCGACCCGGTTCGACCCGGAGTTGACCCGGGTCGACCGCTGTTGACCCGGGGTTGACCCGGGTTGAACCGCTTTTGACCCGCTTTTGACCCGGCCAGAAATTGACAACTGCAAAAAAAAATATATCAACAGAAAAAAAATGAACTTGATTAAAAAAATATCTTCATCCTAATTATATTAAGTTATTAAGTATTAACAATATTTATATATTTAATTTTCATTAAATTATTACGTCACCGGTTCGACCGAACGGTCCAACCGTTTCAACCGTTTCAACCATGACCCGCTCAGTTTTCCGGCTCGACGTCCGGCTCGGGTTTTAAAACCTTGTGCTTAATCATATATTTATGGATAGAGGAAAAAATTCTAGACTCCTAATAAAAGAGATACTTAGTGATTGAAAAACAATATTTCCTAATACTCTTCAAAAAGTTATATGCCAAACCAAGTACATGATGATAGTTCTTGATAAAAAAAGTGTTTGACATGATTAAGTAAATGTTCAAGATTCCGTCTTTAACTTGTATCCGTTTTTTATTTACTAGTATCAGTTTTTTATTTCTTGTATTATTACAACAATTGATATTCTCCTCTATATTGTGATGAATCTATATGTGGTTGTTGTTGTCACTACTACACCGAAGGTCTTTCACGACCAAAAACGGAGGTTTTTCACGACCAATTCTATGTGGTCGTTAAATCCGCGGTCGTTAAAAGTATGGTTTTCACGACCAAAGTTGTGTGGTCGTGGAAAATAGCTTATTCACGACCCACATTTAGACATGTGGGTCGTCAATAGTATGGTTTTTCACGACCAACTTGTGCAAAACGTGGTCGTTGATGGAGACCCAGGAAGTATTTAAATGAACTGATATTGTCAAAGTATTCACGACCAACCTTTTAACAGTTTTGGTCGTGAAAACTATTCACGACCACATGTTCTAGAGTGTGGTCGTGAATTAAGCTACTTTTCACGACCCACTTTTGCTAAAGTTTGGTCGTGAAAAGTTTTCACGACCAAACTTTAGAACAAGTGGGACGTGAAAAGTAAGTTTTTTTTTTTTAATTGCTACTTTTTTTGTGGTTCAGTATGCCATTTCCTGCGCCTATTACTACTCAGAGAAGCCAACATCAAACAGAAGTCAATTACTACTCAGAGAGCTACCAGAAGCGCATACATCAATTACTATACTCATGACCAAAATAGATCCAACATTATACTACTCAGAAGCAAACATCATATTCAAGTAACCACAAAATGAAACATTCTACAAAGTCAACTACTCTAAGTGAGATCCAACAGAAGCAGTTATGCGCAAAAAAAAGATCCAAACAGAAGTGCACATTATACAACCACAACATGTACAAAGTCAATCACTACCCTGATTGAGATTAGGCAAAGAAAAAAAATATTCAGCAAGTACATTACGTATCATGTCTATTTCCTCACCGTTGCTGAACGGATCATTGCTAAAACCATATATGCTCCCCAGAGTCTGCAATAACCATAATGAAAATGTGATTCTTTATTATAGAGGCATTGAATAGTGTAACATTGGGTAAAGAATACGTACAGTAGCGAATTTCCCTTGTGTGAATTGTTGATGAACTATGTCAAACATAAATTTGATGACGTAATAACCACACTCGGTATGACCTGTCTGTTTTGGGCACTATAAAAACAAATAACATCATTAATTAAGGAATTAATAATAGTCTCACATACAATTTAATTGCAGCTAAATTTAGTTAAATATTATTAAAAAGTTACACCTTAATATTGTGAGTCCGAATAGGGTTACGCTCGAGCGTCAGAGCGTCAGTATTTTGTGCATCATGCCATCTTAGAATGCCCCTGAAACCATGAAAAATGATAGCATTTAATCTAAAGTTTAGTGTAATGTTATCACGTCAAATGTGGTTGGAAGATATAAAACTAACTAACAATTCAAAGACTTTTTTGTGATCTTGGTCAATACTTCCTCCCTTTATAGAGTCAAACCAAAAAATTCTAAACTCTCTGGGACAAATGACAGCCAAAGTCCAATGACGCCTGCAACAAATAAAACAAAATACAAACGTTAAAACTAATAAATAAAGTTAGAAGTTGTTAAGTCAAATTCTAATTACCCATTGAGGACAGGCGCGAGATACAGAGTGCCACGGTTTATTGACATTTGTAATTCCACATAACTCCGCATTCTCAAAAGATAATCAGACTTGTTCTCAGTTGCCAGAATGGTGTCAGTGATAGCCAGGTGAATGGGACTTAAAAAGCGGATCATCTTTTTCTTTGCACTGTGTTGTTCACACTTCTCATGTAAGTCTTCTTCTTCCAAATGTTAGTCTTCTTCTTCTTCTTCTTCTTCTTCTTCTTCTTTTCCTTACCAAATTCCACCTTAAGATTCTCAACATGACGATAAACTTCTTCACCGGTTAACGGAATTGCAGCAGATGCATACTCAGGTGAGCCATTAAACCGCTTCCTCAATCGACGGTACGGATGGTGACGATCAAGAAACCTCCTATGACCGAGGTAAACAGTCTTCCTTCCATGCTTGAGTTGGACAAAATGAGTATCATCCTCACAGATAGGGCATGCCTTATGTCCCTTCACACTATATCCTGACAGATTTCCATATGCAGGCAAGTCATTTATTGTAGTAAACAACAAAGCCCGCAACTTAAAGGTCTCCTTCTTGTATGCATCAAACACATCAATACCTTCGTTCCACAACATCTTCAAGTCTTCAATCAACGGTGCGAGGTAAACATCAATATCATTCCCAGATTGTTTCGGCCCTGAAATCATTGTGCACATTATAACATACTTCCGTTTTGTGCACAACCAAGCGGTAGGTTGTAAATGACAAGCAACACTGGCCAAGCACTATGTTTACTAGAGACACTCCCGAATGGGTTGAATCCATCCGTACAGAGTCCTAAACGGAGGTTTCTAGGATCACTACCAAACGCTGGAAACATGGAATCAAGCTTCTTCCATTGAGGCGAATCAGCAGGGTGCCGGAGATATCTATCATCAGACATTCTCTCATCACAATGTCACCTTAGATTTTCTGCTCCCGTAGCACTAGCAAACAATCGTTTAAACCTTGGGACTACTAGAAGGTACCACATTACCTTCGCAGGTTCGCCTTTTTTTGGATTGTCTGTCTCATCATCATCTTCATCACCATCAACATCCTTCCTCTGTTTATACCTCGGCTCTTGACATTTTGGACACTTCTGTAATCCCTCATACTCATTTCTGTATAGAACACAATCATTAGGGCAAGCATGTATCTTTTGGTAGTCCATTCCCATCTTTCTAAGGATTTTTTTAGCCTCATACATTGTCTTCGGAACCGCATTATTGTCCGGAAACATATCACTCAAAACTGCAAGCATCCTCGAGAAACCTGCGTCAGCCCACCCACTTTCTGTCTTTATTTCTAACAATGTTAGAATGAAGGTCAACCGGCTATATTTTTTACACCCCGGGAACAAAGGTGTCTCTGCATCACCCCGAACTTTATCAAACTGATCATTTGGCACAAGTGACTCTGCTCTGATATCATTTATCATATTGTCCATGCCAACATCGCAGACATATTCATCATCACTTTCATCCGCTTCCGCCGCTGCTTTTGTATCTTGCATTGTAGTTCCCAATTCCCCATGCCAAAGCCACGTCTTGTATCGTCGATTGATCCCGTGACAAATAAGATCATCCCTTATGTCTTTGAGGCTTTTACGATCAACATTTACACACTTCACACAGGGGCAAGGGTACCTTCCATTCTTGCTAGGTGCGTTTCTTTTGGAAAATTCAATGAACTCCTCCACCCCCTTTTGATACTCTCCACTAGTCCGCAACACATCCATCCAAGCACGATTCATTCTGAAACCTAACCCATTTCCAACAACTTATTGAATTTTCCAAAAGTGTGTGCATGCTACACACACTTGTCCTCTTTAAAAAAGAATAGAAGACAATAAAACCTAGAAAGTGGACACACACTAACAATACATTTCCAACAACATATTCCTTTTCTTTCTCTCTAATGCATTAGCAATATTGCACCAAAACCTACTACATTAGCAATATTGCACCAAAACCTACTACATCTTTATTATTTATAACCTTAAGCTATATTTATTTATCTTATTGTTTTTTTTTTCTAGAATCAGACCACACCAAAACAACAAGCAGAATTGCACCAAAAAGTAAATCCATATACTCATTTCCAATAACAGGATCAAAGGCACCACATGCATACAAACATACAATACCATGATCATACCAATACATGCAAAAACAGAGGAAGCAAGAAGAAAAAGTTTAAAATTAGTAAAACGTATAATCTCAAGCAAAAACAAAAATGAAATGCTCAGTATAAACTCCAAAATCTAATCGGCCAAACATGTTTGTGCCCTAATTCTTGATAGGAATAATCGGCCAATGAAGGGCAAAACAGAAACATAACAACTATAGGAACGAAAAGCAAAGTCACTGTTACATTAGCAAAGTTACCGTTACATACCGTGAGCGTGAAGACCTTGTGTGTCACTTGTTTCAAAATCTTCTTTGAAAAAGACGAAACCTAAGAGTTCATAAAGAAAGTGTGAGGCGGTGGATAAGCAAAAAAAAGAAGGTAACAAAAAAAAGAGCAACCTTTACCTTCCAACGGCGAGACGTACGGCGAGGACGGTGGGAGCGCGAGGCGGTGGATTGAGAGAGAGATTGAGAGAGAGAGACGGTGGGGGACGGTGGGGGACGGTGGGCGACAGTGGGGAAGGGTGGGAGACAGTGGGGAAGAAGGGTGGGAGCGAGAGAGAGTGAGAAGCGCGAGAGAAGCAAATGTGGAGGGAACTGGAACTTAGGTTTGGAGGGAAAGCCAAATAAACCCGCCAGACTTTCCACGACCACATTTAAGGGATTGTGGTCGTGGAAAGTACCTTATTCACGACCCACAGTTGCAAATGTGGGTCGTGAATAAGCCACGACCACCGTTTCACAAAGTGTGGTCGTGAATAATATAGCTTTCACGACCACACGTTGAATACCTGTGGTCGTGGATAAGTACGCCACTTTCCACGACCACAGTTACAGAAAATGGTGGTCGTGGAAAACCTCCGCCTTTTCGGTTATTTACAAGTATGCCACCGCGTGTTTTAACTACGACCTCATTGTTGAATTTGGTCGTTAATGCTGGTCGTGAAAAGCTTAATTTCTAACAGTGTGTTATAGGCACTTCCACTTGTGAGCAATTTCTAGGGCATTGTTTTGATTAATTTGGAGATTATCGCAAATCATCGCGAAGAACGTATATATTGCTAGAGAGCATGTTGTGCATATTTATTGCTGCCATTGATGTGCTCATGGCATCATCAGGACATCGTAAAAAAATGACTATTCTTATGAAATTTTACACACTCTCTCACTCTAACATGAATATCCATGAGATTTTGCAATTCTTTATTGTGCCAATGGAGAAGCATTTGCAATGATTGTTGGTGGTAATAGCTGGAATAAACGTCCTACAAATAAAAGGAGTAGTAGAAGAATGAAAATTAGGATCAAAGTATTTTTTCTTTTTTAACAAGAATAGAAAAGAGAAAGGTTGAGATTTATTTGTCTATATATACGTGATATCAAAATGTTTGTACCAGTATTGGTAAAATCACTGATAATATTTTTGTGCTTTTGAAAAATATTGTACACGCTCTACAAAACTGAGCTATTCAAGCTTCATTAGGAGATGTGGTTCTACGTTTTCTTCAAGTAAAATAATTATTAATAGCCTAAATAAGATTTTCCTTGTGAACTGAGATTAAGATGTTTTGGAAAGCAACAAATTCTTGGATATGAAATTGACTAACTGTCCTAAGGATTCAATTGTGGTCCATTGTACTGGTAGATTCAATGAAATGATGAGAATGCGTTTATGACTCATTATAGGCAGAGCTATTTATATTTTATTGTATCTTCTCTAAAATAGTATTATATTTATGTAATAATAAAAAGTATTATATTTATGAGTTAGCCAAAAAAGGAGCAAATATTTATTATGTCTATTTCCATGTGGAAATCCTTTTCATACTATTTTTCTATAACTTAATATATCACAAAAGGAAATGATATTATGCTAGGAAAATACTCAATTTTTCTAAAGATCATTGTTTTTTTAAAAATGACTTGATGAGTTTGTTTTTGTTTTGCCGAAATATTTTCTCATATAGAAATGAATAAGAAACAAATCTTTAAGGATGATCACTGCTAAATTATAATTAATAAGATGACCTCTTAATCAGTTTTTGCTCTAACATATGATCGAATCGCTTATTTTAATTCATCAAATAGATCATAACATGGACAATACTTTAAGTAATGACTCCATAGTACTATATTCGTCGAAACATTAAACTTCAACCGCTCAATCTAGTAATTGTCCATCATTATGACCATTTGTTTTAGAATGCTTTTATAGCTATGGTAATGCTAAAATGTGATTGATCTAAAAAGAATAAATTAAAAGCAGAGACAATATAGTTTTAGTAGAAAGAAATAAAAAACAAAAAATTAAAGCTACTAGAAAATCACAAGACTAAATTAAAAAAACGAATGAAGGATTTTATTATATGAAAACATTTTTAAGAAGGAAGAAGAAGAAGAATTGAAAATCGTTTTTAAACATGGGGAAAATAGAATTTGATATTTTGACTTGTATAGTGGGAGACGAAATCCGTGTTAAGTACAATTTGGGTGGGACCCTATGGTAAAAAATGTGGCTTATAAATCACCACCACTTTTGTAGCACCGACACACTGAAGAGAAGTCAATAGAAGCAACCCTAGGATTTGATTTTGTGCCTAAACATTGAGTTTGAGAAGCTGCTGGAACCTCCACCCCATCTTTTTACAAGATTTGTGAGTTTTTCTCCTCTGATCAACCTTTATTCTTTCTTTATGTTTCTTTACTAAAAACATTTTACAGACCCTTTATGTATCGCTTGTGATTTCTTCGACATCCTAGCAATTTCGAAGGAAATCGACGGAATAGATGAATCATTGGATCCCTAGAATACAATGATTATTTGAAAACAAACCTAATCTTTCAAATGGAATTGTTTAATTCATTTGATATATGAGTCTCAATACCTTTATTTCATAGCTATCTAAGATCAACCTCAGACATATGACTGAAGGACCCATCTTCCCCCCGAATCAAACTAAGAGCTCTGTGAAAATATTTCCAACCAATATGCATTGTTTAGAAACCAATTTCAAAATTTTTAGCTGAAACACTTGCTTTGAAATTACTTTTTATATGAATTGTATGAATTAGCTTGCCATTGACATACTTTTTCATGTAACGACCATCCATGATGTAAAATTATCTTTTTTGGTAGAGCTTAAGCAATCCTATATTGATAGCATCCTTATAATTATTTTGAATTAAAATATTTTAAGGTGTTATGATTTTTTTTTCTAGTTGAATCAATGATGTCAACATGTTCAAGAATACTCTTATTGTGATTTGAAACTATGGTATGTTAAAAGCATTTTTGATAGTGTAGACAAGCACAATGGTGAAACTGGCGAAAGTTGATGATGGTGAAGTAGTGAGAACAAATATGGATTCAAATTCGCTTTTCCACCAACTTGGTAGGGACCTCTCACTGGATTGCCTTATTCGTTGCTCGATATTTGATTATGCAAAACTTTCGGCACTAAACCACAGTTTCCGCTCTCTTGTTAAGAGTGGAGACTTATATCGTTTGAGGAATACGAGGAATATTGTAGAGCACTTGGTTTGCTGCGCATTTGACCCCCTTGAATGGGAGGTGTTTAACCCAATTAGTGGCCTTTGGACGAGGTTGCCTGTGATGCCCTCAACTGAGTGCTTTATTATTTCAGATAAGGAGTCATTAGCTGTTGGCTTTGAGCTTCTTGTTTTTGGAAGTAATGTGCTGTCAAGTACAATTCACAAGTTCAATATTTTTACAAACACTTGGTCCTCAGGCACATCAATGAGTACTCCTAGATGCCTTTTTGCCTCTGCGAGCCATAATGAAGCTGCTTTCATAGCAGGTGGCTGTGACAAGCGTGGGAATATCCTAAACTCCGCTGAGCTTTATGACTCAAAAAGCGGAAAATTTGTTACTCTTCCAAGTATGAATAGAGCAAGGAAAGCATGTGCTGGTTTCTATATGGATGGAAAGTTTTATGTAATTGGTGGGATTTACAGAGGCCGAGAGAAACATACATGTGGAGAAGAGTTTGACCCAAGTACTAACAAATGGAAACTGATACCTGATATGATCCCAAGTCAAGATGATGGAGTTGCGAGTGCTCTTATGGCGCCTCCTTTAGTTGCTGTTGTGAACAACACGTTGTACGCTGCGGATTATGGAGAGCGAGTGGTGAAGAGGTATAAGAAAGAGAAAAACTCATGGGTCATAATCGGAGGACTACCAGAGCGGGTGACAAGTTATAACGGGTGGGGAATAGCCTTCAAGGCTTGCAAAGATAATTTGATTTTCATTGGTGGTGTAAGTCCAACAATGATTGAAGTATATTCTTGCATCCCTGTAGAAGGTGTTGCACTGCAGTGGAACCTACTTTCCAGGAAGCGTTCAAGCAACTTCGTTTACAATTGTGCTGTGATGGGATGCTAAAGCTTTTAGTCATTTTCAGAGGATGTGATACTATTTGCCTTTCAAGTAGCTTTTTATTCCCTTCTTACTATGGTTTTCACAGGAAAATATGCGAATATTGACATGCTCTCTTGTGTGTTTTATTTTGACTCTTATTTCTTTTCCATTAGGATCATTTGGGAATCAGCTACTTTAATGTTTTGTTGCAAAGCAAAACGTGTTTTCCCTTTCTTATAGAGGATATAAAATAGTTGGATGAATGTTAATTATTTATTTATCTTAGCAAAAGAGAAGATGCATAAACACTTTATGAATAATGGGCAAATATAGAATAATTTTTATACATTTTACTAACTTTTCTAATCAAATTTGCTATATTGATGCATGGTGTCAAATTTTTCAAATACACATGCATGTTCATGTGTTTTCTTTATTGATCACTACCCGTAAACCTTAAACCCAGATAAAATTATAGGATGCATATTTATCAATGATTGGATAACTGATGTTATAGTGAATATAAGGATCTTGATGTAGGATCTAACCACTTAGCGTTGATCGTTAACAAAAATAAGAGAAAACAAACAAATTCAAAAACAGAAATCATGGAAATTCTGAAACAAATTCAAAAACAAACAAATTCAAAAACATTTAGAAATTATGGAAATTAAATAAATTAATCTAAAAGGTGAGACTTTCTCTAGTCATGAGATAACCTACCTCTGCTTCTTTTTTCTTTTCTAGTTCTTGAATTGTTTTACTTTTATGCGGGTGAATTTTTATTAGAGAAAGGAAACTAGGCATGTGGTGGAAAATGAAAAAGAAAGGGCAAATGTGCAAAAATAACTATCGTAAATTTAAAAATGTGCAACTATAACTCTGGTAAATTGAAGGGGGCAAAACTCCACACTGTAAATCAAAATGGGGTAAAATTGGGCAAATGTGCAAAAATAGCCATCGTAAATTTAAACGTACGTTTTCCAGACGTGGTCCCGTCATCAGTAAATGATGTGTCATACATTTAAGGGTGCAATATGTTGATGAGACTTTAATTTTTTTGATGAGACTTTATTTTTTTCAGATAATTACGTTGAAGTAAGATGAATTTCACATGATTTGGGGTTCTATTTGGTTTCTTATCGAAATGATTTGAGGGTTTAGAGTTCGTTTTTAGTGATTTAGGTTCAATTGGATGCATTTTAGCTTTCACGTTAGATTTTGGAATTGACATGTCATTTACTGATGGTGGATCCCACGTCTGAAAAATGTCTGTTTAACTCGGCCTAACAGATATGTTACTTTTTCCTCATTTTGGTTTACAATGTATGTTTTTGCCCCATTTTAGTTTACAGTGTACAGTTTTGCCCCCTTCAATTTACCAGAGTTATAATTGTCCATTTTTAAATTTACGGTGGCTACTTTTGCACCTTTGCACAAAAAGAAAACAGAAAACTTTAATTCATTTTGAAAGAAAATCGAGTGGTAAATACAAATAATGTGAAAAAGAAATGGCTAGGAAAACAGTATAAGTAGTTAGTTGGAGGAATTAAGGTTGCTCCCACCGTTGAATGTTACATTCTCTCAAACATAGTGAACAAAAAAAAACATAAACTTAAACTTAAACTAATGTGTGTGGAGCGAGCATTCCAACAGCCGATATTATTTTTCCTATAATTAATTACATCAAACCATGTGAATGGATGGACTCACGTGTAACTCTTACCTTACGAGCTACTGAATGAGGAAAGGCTTCCAAGTTATGTGAATAAAGGCTCGGCTTATCACCTAGACTAAATATCCATATTTACAAATAAGTCTATATTATATAAGGATCACAGAATATGATAATCTTTTGAGAATGACAGATATAATCACAATAAAATAGAAACATTATGAATAGGTAAGTTTGTAACTTGCTATAAGGTGGCATACGTTTGACAAATGCTTGGAAATTAATGAGTTTGCGATGTGTGCACTATCGGCTTGAGGTTACAAGCGGGATCAAACCCGCAACCTCCCAGCTAAAGGGGAGATGTCATACCACTGGGCTACAAGGCCCTTGGTTAACCAAATGAATTCTATATTTATGATATGTATTATTCTCCAAAATAATTGTATAAAAAAAGAATATCAAACTAGTATTTTATACTCTTCAATGAAGAGATACTTTCATGAAAATAAACTCTACACCATTCAGTAAAAACATACTTATATTATTGTTCAAGTAATAATTTCATTTTTCAATAGATTTGTTCCTTTTTATAAGCTTCAATTTGGAATTGTCTAGAACATTTATTACATTTGTATTCCTAATCAATTATATTGCATATATTCTCTTATTTTTACTCTTTGTGGGGAAATCCAAGATAAATAATAGATGAATAATAATTCACTTAATTAAAATAATTTTAAAATTTAATTGTCATTATTTGAGATTTCCCGTATACCTCATCCTTTTTTTAAGCACACCCTCTCACTCTAACTCTCACTCATTATCCTCCCCCAAAATTATTAAGGTATTTAAAAAATCAATTTTAACTAATTGTTTGAATTGCTAAATTAGCTATTAAGTGTTTATAAACATCAAAGAAAAAGTAATCCCCAAGCTAAGTTCGAATTTTATTAGATTTAGTTCTGAAAATAAACACCTAATTGAGGTTGTCATGTCATTTAGTGATGATTTCTTGTGCTCTTACAATGAAAACATTATAATTATAATTTATTGGTAATAAATAAAACTATTGAACCACCCGCCAATGGAACTAACTGTATAAGTGTATAACTGGAAACTGTCATGGTATGTTTTTTATCAGTGTTAAAGAGACTGTTTAGTTTGAGTTGGTATATGCAGCATCTTTATTCCTAAGATTCCCTCTTCCCCAAAAAAGAACCAAAATCTTATCATCTATGCCTAATGCCCATAAAAAACAATCTTTGTACTTGGGCTGACCAAATAGGTAACTTTGACCACAACATCTTTCTCATCCTCCTATGTTTCTCTCCATTTTCACTTTCCTCTGTGCTTTGTTCAATCATAGACTGTTTTTCTTATGAATCACTTTGACTTGGAAAGCAAGTTAGTAGTTCACTCCAAGTTTTGATTTTACAGATAATGGGTGTTATGGGAGAGTTTAAATATATCATATTGGCATTTCTTCTAGTTTGTACAATGTATCATAATGTATATTCACATGGAGATCAACCTTTTTCAAAGGTTGCTGTTCACAAAGCTACAATTTCCCTTCTTAACCTTGCTTACATCAGAGTTTCTCCTGCAGTTCTTGGATTAGAGGTACGTTTCAGATGTTTTAGAAGCGTTTTCATTTTCAGCATATTGTTGGAGATCACCATTTTGTTGTCTTAAGTTATACACGTATACTCCCTCTGTTCTTAAATATAAGAGTTAGTTGATTTTTTTTTGTAAAATCCTATGATAGAGAAATGAACCGCTTAATCATATCATATTCTGTATATTATTACATCATATGTTAGCTTATATGTCAAATAAAGTAGTCCAGAGAAAATATTTTTGGAAATCAATTTTTAATTATCTTATTTAACTTTTTTAGGATTCTCCAAAAAAGTCAATTAACTCTTATATTAAGTAACAGAGACAGTATTTCTACACTTCACTTCAGAAGTCTTTTATTGCTGATGCATATTTTTTTATTGGTCATTTATTAGGGGACAACTACAGAATGGGTTACTGTTGAATATAGTTCTCCTATTCCATCAGATGAAGATTGGGTTGGTGCATTTTCTCCTGCAAATTTTAGGTGACTGTGAAATATGCCTAGTAAATATCTTAGCTTCTTCATTGTTTATCTTATGACTTGTCTGTGTTTTCACTGACAGTAGTCATTATTGTTCCATGTAACATATAGTGCTTCAACATGTCCAGAAGAAAATCGTAGGGTTTATCCACCTCTTCTGTGTTCTGCACCCATTAAGGTACACATAACATGTATTACTAATTGTCAAAGCTCATGTTAAGTTGTTTATATCCATTAGGTCAAGTTATCCAATCACACGTGGTATTTTCTTATTATTAGTTGTTAAAATGCATATATGCACTTTATATTCACTTATGAACATCTGTAAGTTTCTGTGTAAGTTATTATAATGTAAATTAGGACTTGTAAAGTTCATATGAGCACTTTTTATTTTATTATTGTTTGTTATTAAAACTTCAAATTGTATGTGCACTTGTAAATTTGCCTGTTAACATAAAGTTTGTTCTATAACATTAGTCCTCATGTGTTTAAGGAGTGAACAAATTAGAGACTGGTCATACCTACTACCACTTGTTCATGAATGCTTTGATTCATTGCTAGAGACACTTTCAACCTCAAATTCTAAGCTTTTAGGCGAAGGCCAATGATTGGTTAAGTTACTATCTTTGATGATCTAAAAACCTATATACTCCCTTTTGCAGTTCCAATATGCAAATTACTCCAATCCCAAGTACAAAGTGAATGGAAAGGGATATCTGAGGCTTCAGTTAATTAACCAGAGATCAGATTTCTCATTTGGACTATTTTCTGGGGGTTTGTCAAATGTAAGTTCATTCTCAGCTTAAATTTGCATTCTACTAAATCTATGGACCAAAAATTATTAGTGGATTTCTTTTCACCTTGGTGTATATAAGTTAACAGATCCTTTCAATGGTTACTTTGTTACTAGAAGAACTCTTCGTTTTTTCTCTTTTTACCCTCTCTCCCTGAGCCACAATGGATTAATATCATTCTTCTTTCAATGAATTTATACTTACATTAATGAAAAACACTATATATTACAAGTGCATGTTATCTTTTGTACATAATGTGATGGTCATGATTTTTTCTTGCGCTCCTTTAGTTTTTCTCAAAAGCTATCTGATATCTATCTGGACCAATTTAATTGCATCTCCCTTGCACGGGCCTGTAAATTAGAGGATTTTTAAGATTAAAATGTTGAACCAATCATCAATTCAAATGTGTTATACATATAATTATTTTGTATCATCTTGATAGAACCAGATTACATACAAGGGTTATTGGTCAAAAATACACAAATGTTCTTGACAAAAGGTCACCTAGCACCAAATATTCTTTTCGAACAAAAATAACATAAGTTTTCACATTGTGGTCAAAAATACACATAAGGTTTCATATTGGATTCAAAAATTCACATCAATTATAAGTATTTTTGAACCCAATATGAAAACTTATGTGTATTTTTTACCCTAACAAAATATTTGGTGTTGGGTGACCTTTTGGGTAACACACTAGTATTTATTACCCTTAATCCTACATACAATGACAATAGCATGATTTCAATTGATTTTATTAGCTCAAGATTCAAAACTAAGGTAACTTCACTGATACTTGAAAGGTTATGAATACAAAATGATGCTTCTTTGTTCTACTGATTTGGAGGCATAAAACTTTGATTTTTCCATTAATAAGGTTTCACTTCTGTCATATGCTCATTTAGTCTTGTGAACATTCTAGACAATATTTCGATTGAATTCTTCAATCCTGCAAACTCTTTACCATTTTATCCCCTGATGACATAACATAGCTAAAGGCACTAATGTTTCTATGAATTGCATTGCAGCCAAAGCTAGTAGCAGTGTCTGATAAAGTGGCTTTTGTGAATCCAAATGCACCAGTTTACCCCCGCCTGGCACTAGGGAAGTCATGGGATGAGGTACAATCATACCTTGCCTATTGCTTTCAATGACAGAATCTTTTTCCATATATTTTATACATTATTTGCAATTTTTTAAGTTTTGTTGTTATTTTATCAAATTGTAGTAAAACCATTTTGAGCTTACTAAGCAGATTACTGTTACATGGACAAGTGGATATGGGATAAATGATGCTGAACCTTTTGTCCAATGGGGTCCTAAAGGTGGGGATCATCTTCTTTCACCTGCTGGGACACTGACTTTCACACGTGAGAGCTTATGTGGTAATGAAACTTTTTTCCTTTGAACTATCTTAGTATCTTAGTTGAGTTTTTTCATTACCAGTACTTATGTTACAAAAATCGGAAGATCATTGATGAAAGTAGAGAAGGGATTATAGAATTTTGTTTTCTGGAGAAGAAATTTTAGTGTATTGTCAAAATCTTCATTTTATGTTTCCCAAATAACCATAGAAAAAAGTTACATTGAAATTTTCAAGTGTCACTCAGCTTGCATGTTTCTCAAGCTATGTGCAATAATGCTTTACCTAAACAGAAGCTATCAATCTTAAATATAACTGAAATGAGTTTCCCAGACTCAAAGCAACGCTTTTTATATTTGATTCTATAAATGGTGCACCAATCTTAAATTCTGAACACAGGCACGAGATCAATAAGTACCATACAAAGAGTAATTGTAGTTTTCAATTTTACTTTTGTATAATAGTCTCATTTAAGTCTGTCTTAAATTTTTCTAGCACCATCTTTTTGAACTGGTGTATCTTTGAATCTCCAAAGCAACTTTCTCATGACGCAATTTACCAAAAGCTTAAAGTCTAAAACTTTTAGCCCATGCTCAAGAATAGCTTTAACTCTCTAAACATTTGCCTTCATTTAAAGCCATTAGGGATCAAAGCTTGCTCAAAGCCTAGGCCCTCTTACATGGATCTGGACTTCAATTCAATGAAAGATCAGTCTTGGGGATATTGTAAGCCAAAAGATTAGAGGCCTAAGGTGCAAGCTTGGGAACTGATGGAACATGAGACATTAATCCTGTGTTTTATTTCTTTAATGTACAACTTTTTTGTGCTGTCATGATGAATCATATTTTCTTCAACTTTTCATGTGAGAGTTCACCTAACTACCTTTCTACAGACTGCATACCTTATTATTAATATCATCAGTTCCTCAGAGTCAAAGTAAGGCATTATAAAAAGATATATATGACTTTTTTGACTATGTAGGTGTTAATTGGGAATTATGATTTGTAATAAACTGGCGTAATTTAGTATTTAATTAGGTACTGGGATTAGCCATTTGGGACCAGGGTTATGTTAGCTCATAGTCCATCATATTGCAATGCTTTATTATTAGAATATTATTCTTGATCTTAAGTTTATATATATACTTTAAAATTTTCCCTTTATGCCTCCTTTATATTCAACTTCTCTTTGTTGGTAGGAAAATTATTCAAAACTGCTGCTTATTACTCAGTAACATTATCAATGTATTCCTAGGTGCACCTGCCAGAACAGTGGGATGGCGTGACCCCGGATTTATACACACTAGTTTTTTGAGGGAACTATGGCCCAACAAAATGTAAATTCATCCTAACTTTCTATATCTTTGTTTGTCTGTGGTTGCTTAACTTCTATTCCCCATTGGTCTTATTTTCCTTATAACAGGTTGCCTTTCCATTTGTAAGAACTGGACTCTCAAACATATGTTGGATTTTTGCAGATATGAGTACAAGATAGGCCACAAATTAAGCAATGGGACACACGTATGGAGTCAGAAGCATGAATTTAAGGCACCTCCTTTTCCTGGACAAACTTCTTTGCAACGTGTAGTCATCTTTGGTGATATGGGAAAGGTAAGAACTGCTTTGTAAGTTTTTAAATGCAATTTATATCTTTCTATCTCTCAATAGCACTGATGTAGTGGCCAGATGACAGTGTTGGCCAATGTGATACTTTTTTTTTCATTGGCCAAATTGAGACCGTTTATTGTTCATTATCTAGATTGATATTTGCTTAATTATTAGACAAAATGATTATTAACCCTTTATTTAATCATGTACAGCCATTTAACGTTGCTGTAATATAGTGCCAGTTACAAGTTTTACCCAATTGCATATTGAAATGTATAACTGTTAATGAGATAAGACAAGATGAAGAACTCAGTGTATTCATTCTTCATCAATTTTGTGAACCTTTGATCTCTTATTGTGCATTACTTTGAGTGCTTGCAATATGTTACGTACTTAACCCCACAGGAGGAAGTGGATGGTTCGAATGAATACAACAATTTCCAGCCTGGCTCACTTAATACTACCAAGCAGCTCATCCAAGATTTGAAACAAATTGACTTAGTATTTCATATTGGAGATATATGTTATGCAAATGGGTACCTTTCTCAGTGGGATCAATTCACAGCACAGGTGGAGCCAATTGCATCAGCAGTACCTTACATGATTGCAAGGTTTCTCAGGACATTTTACTGAGATGGTATCTTATTTTCTTCAAGGGTTATGTCTTAAAAGTCATTGGTTTAATGTCCTTACAGTGGAAATCATGAACGAGACTGGCCTGGGACAGGATCCTTTTATCAGAACATGGATTCTGGGGGAGAATGTGGTGTATTGGCGCAGACTATGTTCTATGTTCCAACTTCAAACAGAGATAAGTTCTGGTATGTAAGTTTGTAGTGCCATTTGATGAGTTCAAGTAGACTAATCTTAAAATGTCATACTCAATAAACTATTGATTATATTAAGGACTCTATTTCATTAATTTGTGGATATTTTGGAATGAGTGAACTTACATGTGACTAGTGTTATTTAGGACAGATTGAATTTAATTCATTGATTGATTTCTAGGAAGCTGATGCTACATCATGTTGATTTCCGTTGCAGTAGGACCTATTATGTGGCGTGAATTTTGGTCCTAAATGTTTTTTTCTATTTATTTCTTATATTTATCATGTTCTTATTAGCTTCATTACTCTCCTTAAATTAGATAAACAAATCTTACATTCTTTGTAGGACCAACTCCTAGCATTTATTTTAGCTAGGAAAGGGTTTCAATGACCAGATTTTTAATGCAGTTATTGGAGTTTCAATGCCAGGTTTTATAACTAAATGAACCAATTAGACTGTTGAGCATGTTTGGTGGCATGGATAATCAATTTCTGGAATCATTTTTGCATTCTACAAGATAAAATTCTACATAATTTTCCTATACAGCTAAAAAATCAATTCTCTTCAGTTAATCTAAATGGCATGTGGAACACCAGTATGATTGAACTATACTTAGTCTTGCCCCTTACTTGTATACTTGAATTGAACCGTTTTTTATTTGCAGGTATTCAGTTGACTATGGGATGTTCCGCTTCTGTATTGCGGACACGGAGCATGATTGGAGAGAGGGAACAGAACAGTACAAGTTCATAGAACATTGTTTGGCATCAGTGGATAGACAGAAACAACCTTGGCTTGTGTTCCTAGCACATAGGGTGCTTGGTTATTCTTCTTGTATTTGTTATGCAATGGAGGGATCATTTGGAGAGCCAATGGGGAAAGAGAGTCTTCAAATGCTTTGGCAGAAGTACAAGGTGGACATTGCCATCTATGGCCATGTCCACAACTATGAGAGGACTTGCCCCATTTACCAGGTTTGTTCATCCTTGTGCACTTCACAAATATTCTTGAATAAATCTTTTGGCTAAGGTCTATTTCAAAATAACTTTTGGTGGGATTTTGCCCTTAAAGCATGCTTTGCCTTTAGGATACTGAGCACATCAAAAATCACTTGATATTAATGAGTGTGATTGGAAAAAAACTTAAGAATACTGGATTTACCATTTCTTCAAGATACTGATTATCTTTTAGAAAAATCTAAGGTATCAGAGGCAATTTGATGCGTAATCTAATTGAGTGAAGGATCAGTGTGCCATATTACTTATCTTGACTTGATTTGACATGTTTGTTTAAGACAAGATCTAGTAAATGCTTTCAAATTTCGGTGAATCTAAAGCAGCAAAATCTAATTTAGGGTTGTGGTCATGTGAGTGAGGTCAAAAATGTTAAGGTAGACTTTGATACTAACCCAACCTATAACTATTATATACTCCCTTGAATTTCTATTATAAGAGGTAGTCAACCTTTATATACATATTAATAAAAACATGTTGAACCATTTATTATTGGTAGGTTTAATAGAGGTTTCCTAGTATATACACTCTCTCCCCTCCTTGCATTTAATAACATATAATGGCAAAAATGGAAAATATACGTTATTACTTTTACTATTATATGTTACCTCTTATATTTTGATAAGCAAAATATGTTATATTACTTCTTATATTTGAAACTAGAGATAATATATGATAATATATGACTACTATCCATTTAGATTCTTTATTGAAGGAAAAAAATGTTCCTTTATTATATAGTACCTCCGGTCCTAAATATAAGACCTAGATGACTTTTTTTTGGAGAGATTAAGGTTGCGAAATAGGTTATTAAATTATGACATATTTGATATATTTTTAAATTATTCATTAGTTTATGGGTAAAATATACTAGTCTAAGGAAAAAATTAGGTAAATCATCAATTTATAATCAACTTATTTTGCTTTTTTAGGATTTTCCAAAAGAGTCAATTAAGTCTTATATTTAGGACCGGAGGGAGTATCACTTTGTCCTCCCTTATATAACTATACTCATGACTCTTAAATCATAGTTTAAATGACAGTTTTTAACGAACAACATAATAGTTTGTTTTTTTTTTGCCAGAACCTAATAGTTTGTTACTGAAGCTTATTCCGTTCTATAATAAATGCAATTTTCTCTTACAAATCAATGTACCTAATACCTCACAAAACTTATATTAGGTTTGCACAATATTTGCTTTTTGACAAGTTATCAAGTCAAATTTAAATATTCATGGGAAGGTGAAAGCATATTACTCTAGATTTTATGCATCGTTCACTCAAAAATCATGAACGAAAACACCACCTTATATCTTTAAGATTTAGTGTATAGCGTTGCACCACTAACTATTACACTAATTGTGGCCGTTGTTTTTAATAAACTAAATCTAATATTAAATCAAGTGAGAATTTTATCATTATCTTACTAACGAGTCACCTCTCATTAATATTGCAACAGAATATCTGCACCCGTGAAGAGAAACAACACTACAAGGGACCTTTAAATGGGACCATACATGTGGTTGCTGGTGGTGGTGGAGCAAGCCTCTCAACATTCACTACTCTCAAAACCAAATGGAGTATATTCAAAGACTATGACTATGGATTTGTAAAACTCACAGCATTTGATACTTCAAATCTCTTGTTTGAGTACAGAAAGAGCAGGGATGGGAAAGTCTATGACTCCTTCAGCATATCAAGGGATTACAGAGACATCTTGGCCTGCACAAAGGATAGTTGCCCAAGTACAACTCTAGCAACTTGAATGATGTGAAGTGGCTGAAAGTTTCAAATTTGTACATACCATGTTCCAACTTGTTAGAGCTGTTGTGGGTAGAATTTCTTCCATCAATACTATGATAGATCATAGATGTATATGGACAAACTTGTCCTGTCCTATATCATTTATCATGTTGTTCTGTGTGCACTTGACTTTTCTGCTCTACCCTTCCCTTCATCCACCCTCCATTCCGCCGTCACCATTGGATTAAATTTCAATGGTTCATATTTAACATTTAATTAAAATATTATTATAATTTTGCTTAAAAAGTACAAAGATAAATTTGATTTGCGAAACTTTGATCTGAACAATTCACAAATGTAGTGAAAATGGGAATTTCCAATGTTAATCTAGTATATGCTTCAGATCAAATTTTAGCATTTTAAATTCATCTATACATTTTCAAGTAAAATTATAATAATACTTCTAAAAAATGTTAAATCTAGACCATTTAAATGTTAATCTAGACAGAAGCCAAATAGCTAAACAAACATCGCTTTACATGTAAAATATACAATCCATTATAGTATTTACTATTTACAGCAGGTAATAGTTTATGCTGGAAGCATTTTCTTGTTCCTAAAATAAAACAGGAAGGAAAAGTATAGTAGTGCACAGCCAATTCCAGTAATTACCAAAACCCAGTGGAATCCATTTGGATGGTCAAATACTGTAGTTTCAAAGTTCATTCCAAAAACTGCTGTCACAGCAGCAGACACTGTAGCCAGCAATGTAGCTGCTGTTAGAAGCAACTCAAATTGTATTAAATGGTTCTGAATATTCCCCTGTCATATATTTAGAGTGTGAGGTCTCTTGTAAATAATGTATATTAAAATGAAAGGAATGGATAGCAGAATGCTAAACTAAAACTTGTCATGGCTTACCAATTTTATATTGATAAAATCTTCAGTGTCATCGATATATTCTTTGAGCTGCATCATCAACAAGAGAAACATATTTTCAGCATCTGCAAAAAGCATGCTACATAAAAAATAAAGTATGCATCTGATGGACAGATTATTTTGGCTTCAACATCTGATGGCCCCCAAAATAAACTCAGCAGCTCAAATTAGAACCCCAAGAACAAATCTTACGCAACAACTGAATGGAAGAAAAAACAAATTTGCCTTATTTTAAGTTACAAGAGCTGAATTTACAACCTTCAAAATTACCATACTACTAGGTGCACCTTTTAGAAATCATCATATTATTAGGTGCACCTTTGCCCTATTGTAGTTTTAAAATAGGGATAAACTTAAGAAATACAAGAAACTCAAATATATCTTACCGATAATAAATTATTAAAAGTGTTATCAATGACGATAAAGTATGCTTCAAGCAGCATTTCAAGTGGCTCAATCTTTTCCTCATTATTTGATGAACCCGAGCTTCCATATTTACTGTAATTTCCAATGCTGCTGAAAGCCCTTTTCAACATCTCAGTGCCACTCAAGGTCCGCTCAGGTGAATCAGGAGCTGATCTTGAAACCACTGATCCAGATCCTGGTAAATGTGTCTGAAGGAAAAGGTCACTAAAACGGTATGAATCCAATCTGCTCTTCTTCTCAGTCAGGCACATCTCAGCCATGTCACCGTCATCATCCATTAGATGCTCTATTTCATCGCGAACCTAGGAATTAATAAACATAGATTACTGGTTGCAGGCAACAGAAGGAAATATAACAATCAAGGGTAAGAAAATTATACATATAAAACCTTTTGGACTCGTTGAGTCAATGCAAGGAGGTGACCTTTGAATCTTCGAACACGTTCTAGATTAAGAGTACTGATGGATGAGGTTAGCTCATCAAGTACAGGATAAATTTCCAGTTCGAGTTCCTTCACCTAAAAATTCCAGAGCCCTCTTAAGTCTTAAAATTAGAAGCTGTAAATGAAATTTTATTACTTCAGTAAAACTGTTAACTTATAACATTTACATGCTAAATTCAAGTCGAAACACTCAAGCTATACCCAGTTAATATAAACCTATCCATAAATGTTTTACCATGCATGAAAGCAACCACAGTTACAAAACCACAAGACTATCGGGCCTATCAACTTTGTGCAGCTAATTTTACATAAATATATATACATATATATATAGATATCCATATACATATACATATACAATACATATACATATACATATAGATATACATATACATATATTATTCGGTCAAGTTTACATTCCTGGTGTCACTTCAATAATTACAGGTAAAGGTTAAATCACCTGGGCATCCAAAGATGAGCATGTCAACTCCAGAGCCAGCTCCAGTGCTCTGAGTTCAAATGGCAGATCATCTGTATCAAAATAGCACGTGATGAGTAATTTCATGCATCTGCTACCTCCATCAAAGACCTTATCATGTATTGGATTGTAATAGTAGGAAATATATTTTATAGGCAAGAAACCAAACTTGCCAGCATATACACTTCTCTCCCTGATAATACTAAAACAGATATGGCCATCTGATAACCCTGTTAATATCAAGTTCACCTAACAAACTTTTTCTCGCCAATCTGCCACATCCAAATATCAATAAATTGCAGCAGAAAGAACCTCATTCTTACCAGATTTTTTTTTCTGAAGCCGATTGCATAACTCATACTTATACTGGCCAACACTTCCATCTAAGGAATTCATTAGGAAAACCTCATCAGCAGTTATGATACATCGGATTTGTTCAAGGTTGACTACTATAGCCTTCTCCCGTCCTAATATGGTAGATGGATAAATGAACATAGGATCCAATAGTCGGAGATCCCTGGAAGGCAAAGAGCAACATCTCATGATAGTAGCCTTGTCAAGTGTCACAGTTTTTGAATTTCCATCCTGATGAATTTTTATCCAAGAACGACTTCCATGACCTCTTTTCTTCACTCCTCTTACATTAGATCCATGATTGACATGCACAATAAAGTTAGCTCTTCCACCACCATCATGAGATGAGGCAGATTCAGATTGAAGGGATGGATAAATCTCGCCTCGTGTTTCATTCATTGCACTTTACTTATACAACTCTCACTGCTGATCTGATGTGTTTTTGGCTTTGGTAATGCCCATCTTCAGCCAATATACAGTGAGCAACACAAATCAATACATATGACCCATCCCTTGTGCATTTCTCAATTTAACACCTATAATTGTTACATGAGATAGAAGCAATATGCTAGTTAATTTAAGGAATTATATGAAAACCACTACTTAATTTAACAAACAAGAAAATAACCTGACTGTAACAAAAGAGAAATTATGTAGCCAACAAATCTAAAGAAACATTTCACTATTTACCTAGTCAATTAATTTCCAAAAGAGGAGGAAGAAATAAGTAAAACTTAATCTTAACAAAAAACTTACCTAAAACTCCTCCAATTATAAATATACAATCTATTTACCTAATCTGATCAGATTAAGTATGTTAGTAAAGTTAGATAAAAATTAAAATCACTTTATTCAACCAAATCACCATATCCATCCACCTTTATCCCATCATCCCCTCTAACTTGATTAATTTTAAGAAACATCAATAAACAAGGATAATTTGGGGAAATTATTTAGAAAAATTGGAATATGATCTCATAGACAATCACACTCAGTACAATTCTTTTGAAATGTTATCAAGTTAGTAATGCTGCGATTTTCAGTTCAAAATAAATAATAATAGCTGCAACTATGGGAAAGCAAACAAAAAGCATAAATCCTAGTAAATTTAATGAGCATCGATTAATGATCCAAGTTCTTTCTATACCTAGCTACAGTAACAATCAACTTAACAACAATTTAAACAAAGGAAATAAGTTCGATTGTGAATCGTTAAAGGAAACCTCCGACATCGACACCTATGTTTCGTAAATATATGACAATGTTTTGGGAAGAAAATTTGAGGAGCATGAAAGAAGTTAAGAATGTTAATGAAGAGTGACAAGTATTAATGGATTACCTTTTGAAAGAGAGATGATAGTAAGAACAAATTGGGTAGTTGTGAGTAAATTACAATCTGGAGATTGGAAGTGCATAATGATAATACTTATATAGTTTCAGAGAATGTTTCTCATTTTGGAACCTTTTTTTTTGGTCAGAAACTCATTTTGGAACCTTTGATATTTATGGTTGTAAAATTTAAGAATATCTTTTGGGAAAATGCCATTTAAATCCCTCCGAATATACAAAAGGACAATTCAGGAACTCAAACTTCCAAAAGGACCATGAAGGAACTCGGACCTAGTTGACATTTCAAATTTGTGTGAAAAGACAAAATTACCCCCATCATTAAAGTTCCGTTATTAATGCACCAAGTTTCATTGTTAACAGGTGCGGTGTAAATGTTAACACCAATGTTATACTATTAACGAAGAAGTTAATTCTTATGTTCAAAATATTAATGCCTAAAGTTTAGCTGTTAATGCCGAAAGTTCCATTATTAACAGGTGCGATGTAAATGTTAACATCAATGTTATCTTTTTAACGAAGAAGTTAATTCTTAAGTTCAAAATGTCAATGCCTAAAGTTCAGTTGTTAATGCCCAAAGTTCAATTGTTAACAGGTGTAGTGTTAGGGTGGGAAGTAATTTTTGTTTAATGATGGGGGTAATTTTGTCCTTTCACACAAATTTGAAATGTCAACTAGGTCCGAGTTCCTTCATGGTCCTTTTAGAAGTTTGAGTTCCTGAATTGTCCTTTTGTATATTCGGAGGGATTTAAATGGCATTTTCCCATATCTTTCTTTTTGTGTGGATATTTATTTATTTATTTATTTCTGTCCGGAAAAATGAGGATATTAATTGCAGGTGAAATTCTTGCCTGATCAGTATGGTCGTTATTTGTGTGCTAAAATAGTAGTTACATTAAGTTTGAACTGCAATTTATAATTTGGCTTGTACCTAAAAGATTAATTGATAAAAACATTTTTTTAAGTTGTAAGATAAAGAAAATATTAAAAATATGAGATTTCGTTTTTCAAGTTGTAAGATAAAGAAAACATTTAATTTTTAAAAATATGAGTTTTTGATTTAGGAATAATTTATTGCCCAAAGTTCATGAAATATAATGATCTCTTGCGAGTTGCAAATATGGATATCATAAAAGAAATTGTTCAATGGCGAAAGTGTGTTGAATTAGCCTAGTTGTCTACTTTGACACGTTTCGGTTCCTAAGAATGACATTTAGTTATGTCTTCAACGTGCGTTTAAAGAGACATCTCCATAACCAGTGGGAACCAACATTGGAGTTAATAGTTGGCTCTATTCCTCCTTTGATTGAGTTAAGTCCAAACTCCTTCCTATGATTTTGTTAAAAAAAAGACCAACAATGCAAATGTGGAATGTAGGTTGGTTTGCTCACAAGTTCGTCTAACATATGCTTAGGCTCCACTTAAATAAGAGTTAGATGGACGTAGGCCAAGATATTTGTAACATTTTTTTAGCGAAATGATCATATTTTGCTCTTCAATTTAGCACCATGAACCACTAGTCACCCTAAATTAACATTGGGCACAATTTCATCTTTGAAGTAACCAAAGTTGTTCAATTTTCCCGTAATTGGACATCCCCACCAACGGGCATCGTCCATATGTCAACATTACATTCAGTAGAAGGTAAAATTGGACAATTTTGGATACTTCAAAGGTGAAATTATACCAAATTTAATTTAGGGTGTTTGGTAGTACAAGGTGATTACTTGAAAGGCAAAATAGTGTCAATGCCCATCATATTATATTTTGACCATGTTTACATCTTGTAAAAGATTTTCATGTTCTGTGCATTTTGTGTGGCATTTTGTTTATATTTTGACCAATTTAAAAATATTGAGATGCTAATTTTTTTTAGTATAATTGTATCATCATCTGAATTGAAGTCTAAGCATATAAAACACAATAATCCATAATTGATTTTAATCTTTACTACTTTATGTCTCATAAAACAATGCTCATTGTTTTTTTTACCAAAAAAAAAAACAATGCTCATTGTATTTCACTTTGAAGAGATTCATTGCATTAGTATTAGGCTTTTCTAAAATATAAAATCTACTCAATATTTAGTAAATTCAATTTTGTAATAAAAAGTTTCAAACTATGCCTATTTTTGAGCTACTGAAATCTACTATCCAACTTCAGTTTATACTTGTGTTTCCATGTTTTTATCAATAAATGTAGCCTCTCTACATTAGCGGAAATGAGGCATCAATAGTTTATCGTTAGTGTATTCATGTAACTGTCCTTTTTTTACTATATAAGTGCCCTTTAAAATTTTAATAGATATAATTGATCAATTTATCAAAAACAAAATAGGAGATAGTTGTACTCCTGGCCTTTACTCCCGCCAATTCAAATGTAAGATGAAGAAAACTATTGTAAGAATATACTACTCCAAAGTGATCTTATATTTAGGAACGGAGGGAGTATTACCTAACCCATTACAACTCACAAAACTGGAATCCAATTCAGTGTGCATCTTATATAAGTTTCTATGTTTATTTTATTTCTGTAGTTTTTTTTTTGCGTGAGTGTGCAATAGTAATAACAAACAATTGCTCAACGCGCACTCCATAAAAAATGAATTTTGAGTTATAATTTTGGTTATGAAGAATAAAGTCTGTGCAATTTTGGTAACACATGCAGTTAAGTTGTATGTTTTGGATGAAAATTAAAATTAAAATGGGTAAATATTTTTAGTAATAGCATGGGAAAGAAATAATATGAATACAAGTTTGTTTAGTACATAAAAAAATATTTTTAATTATAGCTAGAAAAGAGGGGGAAATCCGTAAGGAATAATTTTCAAAAATAAATAAAGTTTATTGTAATTAATCAAATGAGTTAATGATAAATCAAAGTGAAGGCAAATATGAATAATAAGGGTATAAAATAGGATTAATCTAAATGATATAAATGGGGTAAAAAATGTAACCAATCAAAGTATTTGTTTGAGAGATTTGAATGAATTATTTCTTTAAAATTGATGTTTAATTTTTAAAATTGTAATTTACTTATATAATTTTAACAAATACTAGAAAAGTTATGATAAAAAAATAAGTATAAGATAGATAAAAGATAAATTTTATTAAATTTTATTAAATTTTAACAAATATTAATAATATTTTATGGTATCAGAGTTACATAATATATATACTATCAAAACATAAAATATAATAATTTGCTTATCGTTGATACTAGTTTTAACAAATTTTAAAACTCAATTATTTTTAACCTCTATAACAATTTTCCATTACAACATATCACTTGTATTCATATTTCTAATCTTACGTTGATTGAAAAAAATAATTAATTAAATTATTTTTTAAGATTATATTTAGATGCTTGAGACAAGACCTCCAAATATGTTTACATTTACCCTCATATCTCTGACTAAATGACTAACCCAAACAATTTTATATTTCCATATATCATCATAACAACAAGTTTCACTTCCACCTCCATCTCCCTGTACATTCTCATCCTCACCTTCCTCCTCACCAGTTTCACCTCCCTCCTTCCCCTTTTCACCTCCCACGCCCTCATTAGTCTCACCATCAGCACCACCCTCACCTACACCCGCTTCAGCTCCAGTGTAACATCCTGAAAATTTAATACAGGATCAAAGAGTGTTTTGGGAGATAATAAATGGAGAAATTGGGAATTTTGGAATTTTTAGGAATTTTTGGTGATTTTTGAGGACATTTTGAGAATTTTGAGCAGTAAATGTGCATATAATTAATTAAGAAATTGAAGAGTTTGAAATATGAGGGAATGGAAATACCCAAAATATTTTGAAAGTTAAGGAGATTGGAGGCTGGTTTAAGTGGTTTTAAAATTAAAAGAGTACACTATGGCAAGTTTGGACTACAAATTATCTTATATTACCCTTATTTCACAAACCAAACAAAGCCCTCTCCTCCCTTATACACCAACACACGGCCTCCCTCTCCATTTTCTCCATACCCACTTCGGCCACTCTCCTCCCTCATCACCTCCTCACCATTTTCATCACTCAATCACACCTTCTTCTTCTCTTTAATCTTGAAATCGCTAACCCCTCTTCGTTTCTTGCCTTCCCCGTCGGTGTTCTTTTCATTTCCAGACCCTCCTCCCTTCGTTTCGGTTTCTCCGGCAAGCCACGGCGGTCCAGCGTCCTCCGGCAAGTACTCTGGCGAGTTGAAGGACTAAAGAGAGCCCTTTAACATTGGGTAATTGCTCTTCATTCCCCTTTCCTCTTTGCTCTTGATTTTAGGGATAAATTTCTAGGGTTTTGGTTGAATTCGAAATTCTGAGTTTTTGAATGATTTCTATAGTATCATTAGGCCTTTCTAAGAGTTTCTAATTATATGGGTTACTTGAATTTGAGCCTATGTGATTTTTACTTGATTAAGTGCTTATATAAGTTAGGGTTTTTGTGTGATTGAATATTTGTAACTTCAGAGGTGAAATTGGATGTTTGAAAACCAAATTTAGGTGATTTCTAAGTGGTTTATGGGTTAGGATTGTTTATTTTTGGGTTAGAATGAATTTTGAGAAAAAGTAAGTGTTGAAAAGTTAGGATTTTGGGTGATTTTCGAAATTGTGGGAGCTATGGCCGTTTTGAGCATTCCATTGGGATCTTTTAAGTGTAATTAGAGTTTCTAATGGTGTGGGGTTTGTATGTTTCAGAAAATTTGGGATTCGTCTTAATTAGAAGTTTAAATGAGTTGGAAATCATGATGTATTTTAAAGTCTTATTCTGAATTTTGAGGATTCAATGGTTTTATAGGTTTATTTATGCACATCTATGATTGCGAAACAGTAATTAGTGAGGGTACAAAGTGAGTTAAATCTTGAGTGTGAAAGAGAGGAGAAAGTTGCATAAGGATTTAGAAAAATTGCCTTGAGAGTTGTAATGAGGCTTATATGATGATTGTTATTGGGATTGGTTATAGATATTCAATAATTTGGGTTTTGAAGGGTTATAATAAAAGGTTGTCATGATATACAATGTTATCCTAGGCTTGAATGTGTGATAATTGCGATAAAGGATAAAGAGGGAATCAGATTTGTAAATTTCTCACTTATGTGAGGATATTAGTTTGTAGTTGAGTGGTAAATGGTAATCTTGCATTTAGATAGATTGTGAGAGAGTGAGGTAATTAAGTGGTAAAGATTTGAGTAGAAATGAACTTGTGTGTTAGGATAGTATGTAGTCTAATCTAAGCTTAAGTAATTCATAAAGCAATTGGAAAGTAATTTAGTAGTGTTAATGATAACTATGGTTGATAATGATTGGGTTATGCTGGATTGTGGTAGCTTTGGAGTATTTGCGTAGACTGTTTTGGGCTAGTTAGGGTGCTGCTTTGGGTGCTGTTTTGGATGTGCATATGTAATCACCAACATTATGCGCTTTTATGAAATTCTGAATGTAAAGAGTTAAAACTTGAATATATAGTTAGTTAGCTTGGCAATGATTTCATATAAGTAAATGCTGGTCTTAAGAATTGAAATAAGGGGAAGATGTGTTCTTTAAGAATATGGGTGTGTGTCTTGATCATGAGACATTAGTGTTCATGTGTTGCACTAAAGAAAGTGGTTTGTTATATATGTGTTTTAAAAGTGATTTAGGTTGCCAAAAATTATCATGTGCTATGCTTATTTGGATTTTCATGTGCAGAATGGGATTTACTTGGTTTATGGTTGAAGAAAGTGAAATAAGATGTGTTTTTGATTGGTGCTAGCTGAAGTTAAGAAATTCAGCTTTTATTGGCTTTATTTTGTTTTCTTGTTGATTGTGACGGCTTTTATAAGTTCAAATCTGATTTTCACATTTCGTCTTTTGTGTCGGATTCGAAAGGATGTTTGGAAGTATTAATTGTTGTTTGAACTTGCTGAAATTTGCTTGATTGCTTGCATATGTGAGATTATACATGTTTGTAGGTTTGGATGTTGGTTTGAGAAGTTTTTGTTTGGACTGGACGCATGAATAAAAGATTTAGAAACATTCTTATGGTGATAAAAGAATATAAAGCTGATTTATTTGTTGAATGCTTGTATGCTTATATGAGAATCCAATGGAGCATGATGACTATTGAAGTTTCAGATTTTGTTATTGGCTTTGTTTGGTTGTTCTTTGATGAAGGAAGATTTAATTATCAATTAATGACTGAATGCATATGCTTTATTGTGATGTTACAAGATTTCTATACATCATCAGAAAATATTAGACTCTTACCTAGTTAATCAATGAGGATTTGAATAAATAAGAGAATTGGAATTAAGAAGGGGAAACTGGGTAGTAATGTGGATACGAGAGAGACGTTAAACATGAAGTAGAATGATACTAATTTATCATTTTGCTCTATATTATTTTAGGAGTGGATGCAAGTAGGTTTTCGTGGCATCAAGAAAGGATGGTTAAGAAATTTTGCGTAAATTGCTAAGGGCGACAGGTAATCACACTTAACCTTGCTATAACATTGAGGGTGACGTTAGTTAGGGATTTTTGAAAAATCCCTTCTCACCCTCTATATATATATATATTATCTTTAAAGGGTATTTTTATACAAAACAGGCTATCGGGTGCCTTTCAAACACGATTATTTTTATATAAAAGATTTCGACACATTTTATATGTAGTATCCTGTCTGGTGGTGCTGGATATTTTGGAATGGTGTGACATATTTGCAGGTGTATTGTTATAATAGTTATTTGAGAGGTTGTGAGTATAGAGAAGGAATTAGATATGAGTTGATATTTTGGAGAGTAATGTTGAGGGAAGATATTGTGGATAATAGATTGAAAGATGATGTGAGAGTGTATGATGTTGATGTTGAGATTGATGTTGATGTTGATGTTGATTATTGTGGATGAGATATTGATAAGGATATGGTGAGCATTGCATGACACTGGAGTTTATGTACCATCGCGCGATGATAACTGTCGATTGGCCAATCGACAGTTATTTGTACTGATGATCCTTTTCGGATTGATTAGACCGGGGATCATAGGTCAACTTATTGAGAGAAAGTGACCTACGGTTGTTTGGCAGTGGAGAGCCCAACCGTTCCCATTCTGTAATGGAAACAGAATTGGGGTTCCCTCTCTGGAGATTGCCAGAGAGGGAAATTGTCCCCTTATTATGGAGAGGGACACAGTGTCAAATCATATAGTGAAGATTAGATGCTTGAATGCCCCGTGATGGCACAATGCATCTATAGGTGAGTGTGAGAGATGGGGCAGTAGGATGGTTGAATTGGAAAAGTAGAGATGGTGATTTTGACTTGATTTGGATATGACGAAGGGACTCGAGTAAGGAATGAAAGAAGATCTGGTTATATATATTATTGTTTTTAAAACTGTGGTACCCTTTAGACGCCCTCACTACCGCACATCTCACTGTTATAGTGAGTTAAGCGGTGATTACTGGGACAAATTGTCTCATTCCACGATTACTGACATTTTTGCAGGTATTCATGCACAGGTGCAAGTAGCAGGAAAGGGAATTAAGCTTTAGAGGTTTCTCACATTATTCAGAATTGTATATTGCCAATTGGTATAGGCCTGCATTCGTTTCCGCATGTATATATCTATTTATTGTTTAATATCAACTAGTTTTGTTTATTAACCATGTTAGCCAAATCCTTTCTAACATGGTTAGCAATAAATTATCCATGATAGCAGCTGTGTTGTATTAGTTCATTCTTTTCTATCATGGATAATATTTTAATCATTAGGATATTCTTTTTCTAACTATGATAGAGATATTGATGTTATCGAAATTCCTTTTTCTATCATAGTTAGTAAAGATATTATTGAACTAAAAGAGATGTCACAGGTTAATTAGGGAATTAGTAACAATATGTTACAACTTTGTTATCAGTATTTGGTATACGATAACCTAGGACTGTGCTGCATTGCATGTAGATTGGCAATATACATTCTTAGTTTTCCCTTCCTTCTATGCATGAATATCTGGTCTTTTGAGAGGAATATCACTCATCCCGTGGTGGGGAGAGAATGATAAGAGCAATTGAATAGGTAACGTGGAGAGGTTGAGAAGAATATAGGAAGAATAATGAAATAAATAAAGTATTGATAAGAATTTAGGAAGAATGACGAAATAAGGATGCTTCTCTGGGGTCTCGAGTATAGTTATGTGCCGGCCATAATCATAGTCGAGGCATCATGAGATCCCTTATTGGGTTGAGGGAGTAAGGTAATTTGAAATGATAATTAATAATGAGTTGAAGTGAAGTAGGAATTATGGATTTTGGTTTTTGGTTGTTTTGTTTGTTCTTGAGTTGTTTGATGTTTTTGGAAGACTTTCTTGAAAAGTTTTCTTTAGAAATCGCCACCATGATGCATGTTGTTGTGATCTTTGCTTGTGATGTGATTTGAGTATAAATGTGAATTCATTAGCAGAATTTGCTATTTGTTATTATACTCTTTAATGTTAAAACTATAATAAAGTTTATTGTTATCTTATTTGAGTGGAGATGTAATTGACTTTGTTCTTGTTTGTTTTACTTGTTTATTGAATTGCTTGATTAATTGATGAATTGATTGGTTTTGTTTGATTGTTGTTATTCAAAATTCTTTGGAAAATTGGTTGTTTTGGTAACCTCCTGCTCGGTGTGTAATTGGAAAATTGTTGTGCTTAACGATAAATTGTGAAATTTATGTTAGTGTTTGGTTTGGTGTGATGTTTCAATTATTAGGAAGTTTTGATGAGGTTTATGCTTTACATGTTTAATTATAGGAAGTATGGCTAAAGGGAATGAAGAAAAGGGTTTAGGAAATTGTGGTTAGTTCTCTGTTTAGGAGTTTTAGATTATAAATTAAGGTGATTGAAGGTAAGGAAGGATGCTTTAGGATGCTAAAATAATGAAGTAGATAATTGAAATTGTTGAGATTGAAATAGAATGGTCATTTTTATAAGGAAGTTTCAGTTTTATACTTATATTATGTTTTGCAAATGATTTTAAGATGAAATGGGTGTTGATTTGAACTGAATATGGAATTGTATTATTTGGTAGGGAAGGAATAAAATTAGGACCTCATTGAATATGTGGCCATACGATTTGAAATTTTTGTATTCAAGAAAAGTTTGTGAGCCCTGCCATGGAGAAAATGCTAGAGAATCAATTGATGAGGTTTGGAGATATGCAAAGAAGGTTGCTAGAGGCACTAGTAAGAAGAGTAGTTGTGCAGATAATCTTTAACCATGTTATAAATTGTAAAGGGAGAATGATAATGTTGGCATAAAAAGGAAGACCAAGAATGACCTTTAAGATTTCGTGGCGAATGGTATTTTTAAATAGTTCATTGAAGATAAAGTTTGATGGAGTTGTGTGATCTAGTAGTATTAAGATATAGATAGTATGAAGTTGTAGAAATGTTAGGTTTCAAGTAAAGTTATGATGAGGAAATTTTGTTATTCATGGTATTGAAACAACAAGTTTTAATGATCACTAGGAGAGCCCAAACTCTATGTTTTGATAAAGGAGAATTAGTAGTTTAGAGTTTAATTTGTATTCACTTTTATGTCTAAAGATTGATAAATACTTAGGTGATGATTAAAGAAGTGAGAGTGATAGTTCACATGTATTGGTAGTCATCAAAGTTGTTTGATTGTGATTTGGTCACCAATGGAAGGTTGATTTTTGAAATTGTGTTGAGGCCTTAAGGTTTGATTTAAGTATTAAGGAATGCAAGGGGCTGATTAGTTATGCACTTGAAGGTCAAATTTCAGATTTGAGATTACAAGTTTTGGAGAATTGATGGAATTCTATTTTTAGATTAAAAGTTGTATTTGATTGCATTCATATGATCAGATCTGTACCATGGTAGCCTTGGAGATTTTGTTTTAGCCGATTGGAATCAGGAAGAATGAAGAGTTTCTTTGCATTAAGATTCTATTTGGTTGAAGAACTTGTTGAATGAGTGTTTGCATATTTTCTACGGTTTCTTTTATCAAGGCTAAATTTATTTTTAGGAGGAAGTGATGTTGGTAAAGTGTTAAGAGTAGATTTATGAAATTGTATGTGAATTTGGGAGATATGTTTGAACTTGTGAAGTTTGTTTGTTAAGAATTATGTAAGGTGGATTCAAAATTTGCTAAAGTGTCAAAGGATTGGTTTCAATGTTCTAAGTTGGTTGCTGATGGAAAAGGCTTAAATATACATTAATTTGGTTGAAAGGAAAACGCAAAAAGAGTAATGTTTTTTTTCAATTTATGCAGTGAAATTTATCTTGCTATGACTTGTGTATTGTGATTTTTGACAGATTTATCCATTAATCTGCTAGTATAACAGAATCAATTGGGATTTTGAAAGGAATTCTAGCTATAATCCTAGTTATCTTACGTAGTGCTTCTAACCTTGTTCAAAAAGTTTATATACATTCAATTCAATTTGACTTGATTTCACCTCTTTTGAATCCCTGAAAGGAACATGATAATGGGTGCTAGTATACTTAACTTCACCTTTATCATAAGAAAACATGTTCATACCCCACAATTGATTATACTTTCTAGAAAATTTTGGTTAGCAGCCTCATATAGAATGTTCATAATTCCTCTAAATCCTTGATATCATCTCCATTGTGTCATATGGATGACACTCATGGCAAGAAATCCTCAATGCCAATGAGTTGAATCTCCCTAAATTATATCCGAATTTCTTTTCTTCCTCTTGAAATAGGATTATCAATCCAAGAAACTGTTCTTTTCCCATGTATTTAATGATAATTTCTACTAATTTCGAGGACGAAATTATTTAAGAGGGGTAGAATTGTAACATCCTGAAAATTTAATACAGGATCAAAGAGTGTTTTGGGAGATAATAAATGGAGAAATTGGGAATTTTGGAATTTTTAGGAATTTTTGGTGATTTTTGAGGACATTTTGAGAATTTTGAGCAGTAAATGTGCATATAATTAATTAAGAAATTGAAGAGTTTGAAATATGAGGGAATGGAAATACCCAAAATATTTTGAAAGTTAAGGAGATTGGAGGCTGGTTTAAGTGGTTTTAAAATTAAAAGAGTACACTATGGCAAGTTTGGACTACAAATTATCTTATATTACCCTTATTTCACAAACCAAACAAAGCCCTCTCCTCCCTTATACACCAACACACGGCCTCCCTCTCCATTTTCTCCATACCCACTTCGGCCACTCTCCTCCCTCATCACCTCCTCACCATTTTCATCACTCAATCACACCTTCTTCTTCTCTTTAATCTTGAAATCGCTAACCCCTCTTCGTTTCTTGCCTTCCCCGTCGGTGTTCTTTTCATTTCCAGACCCTCCTCCCTTCGTTTCGGTTTCTCCGGCAAGCCACGGCGGTCCAGCGTCCTCCGGCAAGTACTCTGGCGAGTTGAAGGACTAAAGAGAGCCCTTTAACATTGGGTAATTGCTCTTCATTCCCCTTTCCTCTTTGCTCTTGATTTTAGGGATAAATTTCTAGGGTTTTGGTTGAATTCGAAATTCTGAGTTTTTGAATGATTTCTATAGTATCATTAGGCCTTTCTAAGAGTTTCTAATTATATGGGTTACTTGAATTTGAGCCTATGTGATTTTTACTTGATTAAGTGCTTATATAAGTTAGGGTTTTTGTGTGATTGAATATTTGTAACTTCAGAGGTGAAATTGGATGTTTGAAAACCAAATTTAGGTGATTTCTAAGTGGTTTATGGGTTAGGATTGTTTATTTTTGGGTTAGAATGAATTTTGAGAAAAAGTAAGTGTTGAAAAGTTAGGATTTTGGGTGATTTTCGAAATTGTGGGAGCTATGGCCGTTTTGAGCATTCCATTGGGATCTTTTAAGTGTAATTAGAGTTTCTAATGGTGTGGGGTTTGTATGTTTCAGAAAATTTGGGATTCGTCTTAATTAGAAGTTTAAATGAGTTGGAAATCATGATGTATTTTAAAGTCTTATTCTGAATTTTGAGGATTCAATGGTTTTATAGGTTTATTTATGCACATCTATGATTGCGAAACAGTAATTAGTGAGGGTACAAAGTGAGTTAAATCTTGAGTGTGAAAGAGAGGAGAAAGTTGCATAAGGATTTAGAAAAATTGCCTTGAGAGTTGTAATGAGGCTTATATGATGATTGTTATTGGGATTGGTTATAGATATTCAATAATTTGGGTTTTGAAGGGTTATAATAAAAGGTTGTCATGATATACAATGTTATCCTAGGCTTGAATGTGTGATAATTGCGATAAAGGATAAAGAGGGAATCAGATTTGTAAATTTCTCACTTATGTGAGGATATTAGTTTGTAGTTGAGTGGTAAATGGTAATCTTGCATTTAGATAGATTGTGAGAGAGTGAGGTAATTAAGTGGTAAAGATTTGAGTAGAAATGAACTTGTGTGTTAGGATAGTATGTAGTCTAATCTAAGCTTAAGTAATTCATAAAGCAATTGGAAAGTAATTTAGTAGTGTTAATGATAACTATGGTTGATAATGATTGGGTTATGCTGGATTGTGGTAGCTTTGGAGTATTTGCGTAGACTGTTTTGGGCTAGTTAGGGTGCTGCTTTGGGTGCTGTTTTGGATGTGCATATGTAATCACCAACATTATGCGCTTTTATGAAATTCTGAATGTAAAGAGTTAAAACTTGAATATATAGTTAGTTAGCTTGGCAATGATTTCATATAAGTAAATGCTGGTCTTAAGAATTGAAATAAGGGGAAGATGTGTTCTTTAAGAATATGGGTGTGTGTCTTGATCATGAGACATTAGTGTTCATGTGTTGCACTAAAGAAAGTGGTTTGTTATATATGTGTTTTAAAAGTGATTTAGGTTGCCAAAAATTATCATGTGCTATGCTTATTTGGATTTTCATGTGCAGAATGGGATTTACTTGGTTTATGGTTGAAGAAAGTGAAATAAGATGTGTTTTTGATTGGTGCTAGCTGAAGTTAAGAAATTCAGCTTTTATTGGCTTTATTTTGTTTTCTTGTTGATTGTGACGGCTTTTATAAGTTCAAATCTGATTTTCACATTTCGTCTTTTGTGTCGGATTCGAAAGGATGTTTGGAAGTATTAATTGTTGTTTGAACTTGCTGAAATTTGCTTGATTGCTTGCATATGTGAGATTATACATGTTTGTAGGTTTGGATGTTGGTTTGAGAAGTTTTTGTTTGGACTGGACGCATGAATAAAAGATTTAGAAACATTCTTATGGTGATAAAAGAATATAAAGCTGATTTATTTGTTGAATGCTTGTATGCTTATATGAGAATCCAATGGAGCATGATGACTATTGAAGTTTCAGATTTTGTTATTGGCTTTGTTTGGTTGTTCTTTGATGAAGGAAGATTTAATTATCGATTAATGACTGAATGCATATGCTTTATTGTGATGTTACAAGATTTCTATACATCATCAGAAAATATTAGACTCTTACCTAGTTAATCAATGAGGATTTGAATAAATAAGAGAATTGGAATTAAGAAGGGGAAACTGGGTAGTAATGTGGATACGAGAGAGACGTTAAACATGAAGTAGAATGATACTAATTTATCATTTTGCTCTATATTATTTTAGGAGTGGATGCAAGTAGGTTTTCGTGGCATCAAGAAAGGATGGTTAAGAAATTTTGCGTAAATTGCTAAGGGCGACAGGTAATCACACTTAACCTTGCTATAACATTGAGGGTGACGTTAGTTAGGGATTTTTGAAAAATCCCTTCTCACCCTCTATATATATATATATTATCTTTAAAGGGTATTTTTATACAAAACAGGCTATCGGGTGCCTTTCAAACACGATTATTTTTATATAAAAGATTTCGACACATTTTATATGTAGTATCCTGTCTGGTGGTGCTGGATATTTTGGAATGGTGTGACATATTTGCAGGTGTATTGTTATAATAGTTATTTGAGAGGTTGTGAGTATAGAGAAGGAATTAGATATGAGTTGATATTTTGGAGAGTAATGTTGAGGGAAGATATTGTGGATAATAGATTGAAAGATGATGTGAGAGTGTATGATGTTGATGTTGAGATTGATGTTGATGTTGATGTTGATTATTGTGGATGAGATATTGATAAGGATATGGTGAACATTGCATGACACTGGAGTTTATGTACCATCGCCCGATGATAACTGTCGATTGGCCAATCGACAGTTATTTGTACTGATGATCCTTTTCGGATTGATTAGACCGGGGATCATAGGTCAACTTATTGAGAGAAAGTGACCTACGGTTGTTTGGCAGTGGAGAGCCCAACCGTTCCCATTCTGTAATGGAAACAGAATTGGGGTTCCCTCTCTGGAGATTGCCAGAGAGGGAAATTGTCCCCTTATTATGGAGAGGGACACAGTGTCAAATCATATAGTGAAGATTAGATGCTTGAATGCCCCGTGATGGCACAATGCATCTATAGGTGAGTGTGAGAGATGGGGCAGTAGGATGGTTGAATTGGAAAAGTAGAGATGGTGATTTTGACTTGATTTGGATATGACGAAGGGACTCGAGTAAGGAATGAAAGAAGATCTGGTTATATATATTATTGTTTTTAAAACTGTGGTACCCTTTAGACGCCCTCACTACCGCACATCTCACTATTATAGTGAGTTAAGCGGTGATTACTGGGACAAATTGTCTCATTCCACGATTACTGACATTTTTGCAGGTATTCATGCACAGGTGCAAGTAGCAGGAAAGGGAATTAAGCTTTAGAGGTTTCTCACATTATTCAGAATTGTATATTGCCAATTGGTATAGGCCTGCATTCGTTTCCGCATGTATATATCTATTTATTGTTTAATATCAACTAGTTTTGTTTATTAACCATGTTAGCCAAATCCTTTCTAACATGGTTAGCAATAAATTATCCATGATAGCAGCTGTGTTGTATTAGTTCATTCTTTTCTATCATGGATAATATTTTAATCATTAGGATATTCTTTTTCTAACTATGATAGAGATATTGATATTATCGAAATTCCTTTTTCTATCATAGTTAGTAAAGATATTATTGAACTAAAAGAGATGTCACAGGTTAATTAGGGAATTAGTAACAATATGTTACATCCAGCTCCCTCGCCCTGCCCCCAGTGCCCCCAGTGCTGGATGGACATCCAAGCTCAAAGGTGGGGCATATTCTTTCTATATGTGTCTACGTTCTGGATCTTTGACTACATCTATCCGGGCTACTACTTCGTTTTCAGCATATTTTATGGTTTTTTCATAAGAGTATTAAATTTTTCACGTCGCTTCCCATATCTCGACCCCAGTGTACTGTGGGCTCAGAGGATGTTCGAGATAGTGGTCACTGTACTATTGATCACACTGTCATCCATATATATGTTCATCATATATATGATATTTCTCATCATCCATTTACTACATATATATCTCTTCTTTGCCACCGCCAATCAAGTCAAGGGAGGTTCTTTTATTTAACAAGGTCTTGTACAATCTTTTCTCTCCAAATCTTCAATTCACTTAAGGTCAGGTACGTTCTTTTATTTAGCATTATATGTGTTATATCAAATTCTACTCTTATCACGTACTCTCAATCTCTCTCTTTGATTATTCTTCTTCTTTATTTATTGTGTCCTTTTTCATTTATTTTTAGTAATAGAGTTTTAGTTTTTACTTTTAATTTCTGCTTTCATATATGTATTCTATTCATTCTTATGCTTTTACTAAATCTTACTTTTTATTGTACTATATACACATGAACAATTATAAGTTTACAACCTCCTCTATTTTTTCTTTTCTTATTATTATTGTTAACTCGCAATGATGTACAATTAATTTTCATCACCAATCATTGAATTTTCTACATAATCAATTTCAACAGTTTCATGTTCTTCTTCTTCTTCTTCTCCTCTCTCTCTCTTTTTTTTCGGAAATTGCAGTTTTTTTGACTCGTTCTTCTACTTCTGCGGAAACTACAGTTTTGACCCAGTTTTTTTTCCAGAAATTGCAGTTTTTGACTCATTCTCCTACTTTTGCGGAAACTACAGTTTTTACTCAGTTTTTTTTGCGGAAATTGCATTTTTTTTACCCGTTCTCCTATTTTTGCGGAAATTACAGTTTTGATCCAGGTTTCTTTTTTTTGCGGAAATTGCAACTTTTGACCTGTTCTCCTACTTTTGCGGAAATTACAATTTTGACTCAGTTTTTTTTGCGGAAATTGCAGTTTTTGACCCGTTCTCCTACTTTTGCGGAAATTACAATTTTGACTCAGTTTTTTTTGCCGAAATTGCAATTTTTGACCCGTTCTCCTACTTTTGCGGAAATTACAGTTTTGACTCAGTTTTTTTTTGCAGAAATTGCATTTTTTGAACTGTTCTCCTATTTTTGCGGAAATTACAATTTTGACCCAGTTTTGTTTTTTTTTCCGTCGTGTTATCTATGTCATTTGTAACATCCTGAATTTTAAATTGTAAAATAAATCAATGAATATCTAAAATTTAATATTGGGAATAAAATTAGAAAGTTAAATATATTTTTAGTGAATTTGGTATGATTTTATTTTCATCTTAGTTTATGAGTTTCTAACTTTAATTTGGGAGTAGTTATGAACTTTCTATCCAAAAGACATTATTTTATGAATTTATTTAGAATGTTAGGACATGCTAGAATTTAAATTAAAATTAATGATGATAATACTAGATTTAAGGAAATTGATGGATACTAATTGGATGTAAAAGATGGAAAAAAAAAATAATATTCAAATGAAGTTGATGTTTAAATAAATTGGGTTTAACCTTAAAATAATAATAATAGATGGACATGTGCTTAAGCCCATAAAATAAAGCCTAGGTTTCTCTCTTGTATGCATGTATATAGTATCCTTACTCCCTTTTAACTTCATTAGCCGCCACTCCTCCCTCTCTGTCTGCGTTCTCTTTCTCCCAAGTCCCAACTCTCCATTCATTCCTCTCCTTCAACCACAAACCCGACTCTCCTCCCTTAACCCCAATTGTTCTTTCGCTTTTCTCCCTTCTCCCACTACAAACATCATCAGCTTTAATCTGTCCATAGGCACTTGAGTTCTCTTCATTCGGCTTCAATCTTCATGGAAAAGCTAGGACAAATCACCTCTGTTCGAACTAAGAGGAAGAACTAATCACAGATTCGTCCTTTGATGGCCCTAGGCGAGAATCACAGCAGGAATGGCACGCCATTGCTTATGTAAATCTTGGTGAGAATTTTTACCTTCATATATACCTTTTCTAATACGAGTGAGGAAATTTGAGAGTGTCGAATGGGTTGTTGGGAATGTTTTTTTTTTTTTTGGTTTTGTAATCAATTAAATAATTGAGAATATATATATGAGACTATTATGTATTTTGTTGACTTTGTATGTATAATTTTCAAAAAGATTAAGAGTTACTTGATGTTCCCATTTTCCCTTCTCTGTTGTCTAAACTGACCAATGTTCCCTGACCTTTATTTTGTCGATTGATGCTTCAAAATGAAATGAATATGAGTATAAATGTGCTGGAGGTCCATTTGAGAATGAAGATACTTTAAATTCAGGGTAAAGAATGATAAAATGTAATAGTTAGTTATTTACTTGTAGGGCAAAGGTGCACTCAGTAGCATGGTAAATTCAAAATGGTGCATCTAGTAGCATACTAAATTTGAGGGTGCAAATTTAGCAGTTATAACATAAAATGGGGCAAATTTAGCAGTTATAACATAAAACGGGGCAAATTTAGCATCCCGTTAAAAATGACAAATCACCGTTACTGAGAGGTGGGTCCTACAATTTTTTAATTGACATGACATACAGGTGGCATGACAATGTGACAATAGTTTGCATTTTTGATAAAAAGTTTTACCTTCACTTTACAAAAAAATAGAAGTTTCACCTTCATCCTTCCTCCTTTCTTGACATCGCTAAAAATGGAACTCTAATTGCAGCTTCACATTTTTCCCCTTCACTTATCAACCTTTGGCCAAATCGCTGAAGAACATGAAGAAGGGAACGACATCAGCTTCGTCTTTGTCTTCGTGGAGCACAAACCGGAAAGGAACCCTAGGCTACAGAGATTTTGTAAGTGTCTAAGCCCCCTAACAGCCTCGTCTTCGTCTTATCAATTCGTGGAGTTGTTATAAGGTATTCCTGACTAAGAATTTGGTATCAAAAGAATGGAAGGATAGAAGCAATGATATTTCTAATGGAGCAGAAAATTTCAATTTTCTTTACTTTGCCTTCCTAATTCCTCTCACACAAATTTCCTCCATCTTCGTTAGTTATCACCACCAAGTTTCATTTTTCAAACTTTTCTGATGTTGTTGCTGCTAGTTCATTATGCTGCTGCTAGTTCTGCAAATTTCATATGCAAGTGTCTTCAAATTTAAGTGTTCTTCAAATTTCCATTTTTCTTTTTATTAAAAATGCAAACTATTGCCAGATTGTCATGTCACTTATATGCAATGTCAATTAAAAACTAGTAGGACCCACCTTTCAGGAACGGTGATTTGTCATTTTTAACGGGATGCTAAATTTGCCCCATTTTATGTTATAATTGCTAAATTTGCCCCATTTTATTTTATAACTGCTAAATTTGCACCCTCAAATTTAGTATGCTACTAGATGCACCATTTTGAATTTACCATGCTACTGGGTGTACCTTTGCCCTTACTTGTATGCTTAAGTTTTAATGTGAAGTTATGAATTTCCATGATCTTTGCTTGGTTTGCATATGGCAATGGTGTGTATTGTTTTGACCGTGTTTGTAATTATTTGTAGTGAAGTTCATATCCTGCAAGTGATTCATCCTCTATTCGCTTTTCTTTTCTTGTTTTGCAATTGATAAATGATTGAAAATAATATTAGAGATAATTAAATGGTGGTTTATTATATGTTGGATTTTTTTTAGAGAAAAGGTAATATGCTGTTTGAGATTTTTGAGTGGTATGAATGTTTGTACAATGATATTACAGTAATTACTACTTTCCCTGCATAATGGTTGAATGATTATTGAACTAATAATGATTTAAAATTGTTATTAAAAGCATAACAGAAGTAGGGTTATAATAATTTGGGACGTGCATGTTAAATACTTAATTAAAGTCAAATTCTTGGGTTTGCATTATTTTCTTGGTCACTATGTGAGTGATGTTGTTTTGGTGCTGACTATGTGGTTGGGATTTAGAAGAAAAGTGAATAAATGGTTTATAGGTGTTGCTTGTATACGTTCAAAGGTTCCAGTGAGGTTTACCAATAATATAAGAGGTCAATATATATAATTACATGTTTAGACTATTGATTACTAGCAAGAAATGATTTTACATATTTTTAGTGTGTTTTAAGGATTTGCAAAGATTCTAAAATAGTTTAGAGTTGGTTTTGTGCTTTGTAAACTTTAGGCACATAGGAAAGGAAAGATATTGGTTCTTTCTCTACCTTGATTTATGATTAAATATGATGAAATAAATCTCTGTGATTGGAAGATGGTTTGTGGTTTAATTGATTAATTAAAGGTCAAATATGATTTAGAAAAGGGGCATTGCGTAGTACTTCTAGGAACGAGAGTGACGTTAATTAGTATACAATTGATGAATTTTTAATTATTTGTATATGTTGTATTATTGCTTGTAGGAGTTTGGTTATTAACACTTGAGCACGTTGGAGCTTACGTTTATTTGTGGTTTATATGCAAGGAGGTAACTACTTAAACTTGTTTGCGTGTGTGTATGTTGGTAAGCATATAGGTTAGTTTATGAATTTGTGATATTTATTATATGCCTTATGAGAATTGATGATTTGTTTGGTGCACACCGGTTAATATGATTATTATTATGTCATTCCGGAATGAGGTTACCTGTAAAACCCCCAGGGACTAAAATGAATAAGACAAATTGTTACATGTTCAGTAGGGTTGTTAGTCCCTTTGAACCAGTTCAAGCGAGGGTACATCGACCATCGAGTCGTGAGTCCCTATTGAACTGAGATATTACGGTGTGTTGTGTTTGATTTAATTGTTATTATTGATGTTTTAATTATTATTATTATTGATGTGTTGAGTTGCGATGTTTCGAGTTGTGATGTATTATATTTGTGCTGCTAAATACATGATAATTGATAATTACTTGAAATTAGGACAGATAATATGTTCATGCAACACAACATGTAGCACACACCACTTTACACATTAGTATCACACACCACCTTACGACATGCACATGCACGTAGTGCAAAGATGTACGTAAGCGAGTGGTAGTAGTTGCGATTTCTAGGTCTACCCCAATCGTTGTCATTACAGGTACTAGATCGGGGCAGGAGTGATGGGAAAGATCTGGAGACTTAGGAACTAAGCGTTATGTTTGTATACTATTTTTCATATTTCATTTATTAATTTGTAAACTCTGTAATTCATTTTCTTTGGATTAGTGTATGTCTGTGTATAATTTTAGGCTGGATAACTGTAATTATTTCTTAAACATGTTTGTGTACTTATTTGTAAATAATTGTGAAAGAATGTAATCAGATATTATTATATTTGTTTAAAAATCCATGTTAGTCAATTTTTATCTAACATGGATATATCAGATTTGATAATTTTAAATAAACAATTTTCAATTGTTAATTTTATATTTGATTATAAAACGATTTATTTTAATTTATTTATTTCCAAATTACATGAAATCTTTTTCTAACCATGATAGTTTGTTTGTGACTAAAATTCTTTTTCTATCATGGTTAGCGCATTAGCTTATAGTTTATGGAAAATAAGAAAAATTATTTTTCTAACTATGTCAGTCTTTGTTATAACATAAATTGTTTTTCTAACATAGTTAGTATTGTAATTATTGTAGTTAATTAAGTTAAATTATTTTTCTAACTATGTTAGTATTATTAATGAGTAAATTCTTTTCTAACATAGTTAGTAATCATGAAAAAAGAAAAAAAAAATATGGCGTAAAAAATGGTCATATAAGTGTGGTTGTTACATCATTCATATATGATCTTTTCTCTTCTTCCTCTTATTTCTTATAATCTTTCTCCTCATCAATCTATCAAAATGAATTAATTTTGATTTTCTTTTTAAGGCATTTTACTAAATTTACATAGTTTTATTAAATCTTTTGTTTTTCATGCATATCTTAACCTTTGTATATTGTTTATTGAACATTGTGTTGTTCTGTTTTCATAGTATGTTTATTAATTATTGTTTTATTTTATTGTTGAATATTGTGGTTGTTCTGTTTTATTGTTTATTGTATATTGTTATTTTTTTTGATAACATTGTATATTGTTATTTATTTATTATTTGTTTATGTATTATTTTATTTTGTTTTTATGGTTTTATTGTATTGTGTTATTTTATTGTATTGTGATTATTGTTTTTATTGTTTATCACTTTATTTATTTGTTGTTATTTGTGCTAGTTTAATTATTATTAGTGTTTAGTGTTATTATTTTATTGTATTTTGTTATTATTGTAAGTAATACTCTGCCTATAATATAACCGGTCCTAAGCCCGAATAAAAAGAGTAACATCCCAATTTTTAATTTAGAGGTAATAAAGAATTAATCAAAGTATTAGGATATTATTAGGAAGCTAAAAATCATAATAAATAAATAAAAGGGGAAAAAGTATATTTTAAGGAGTTTTTTTTTTTGATAAAAATTTTAAGGAGTTAATGTGCTTACTTCCTTAGAAATTTAGATAAATAGTTAGAGGTTGAGTTTTAAATTAGAATTAATTGGGATATAAACTTTCATGAAGGGTAAATTAGAATCTAGATCATATTATGATGAAAAGAAAGAGCTACAATAACATATACAAACTTTTGGGTTAAAACTATAATTAAGTATAAACAATAGGGTGCTTAATGGTAATATTCCCCTATATATATATAAATACTCACCTCCTTCAACCTCCTTCATTCTAACCCGAGCCGCTGCCTCCTCCCTCTCTCAAGCTCCGATCATCCTCCTCCCTCTCCCTGGACGGCGAGCTTTCCGGCGGCCACACGACGGAGACTTCCGCCACTTCACTTCCTTCCTCCTCCCTCACCACTATTGTTATACTTCTCTTCCACCTCCAACCAAAATCCTTCGGCCCTTCCTCCCCAAAAAGCTTACTCATTTTCGTTTTCTTTTCTCCTCTTCTCCTCAAATCCGTGAAGCATGAGCTTGATCGGTGGATGTGTGTGTTCTTTTTGCTCTTCCCATTTTCCGGCGGGAACGGGATTTGATGTAAAAGGTTCGATTTTTATCGTAGTATCTCGAGTGTTCTTCTATTTTCCAACTTCAGCTCATCTTTTCCTTGGCCCTCCTCCCTTTTCAGTTCGGTCAGCCCTATAATGGCCGATTTCCGGCGGGTTTCCGGCGGCGGCGAAGCTCCGACGAGACATTGGGAGGTCAAAAACGAGTAAGGCAGCTTCATTTAACCTGTTTCTCTTCTTTTCTGCGATTGGCCGAGATTTGAGAGTTAGGGCTTCGATTGGTTTTGATTTTTGGGCGATTTTAACTAAATAAATGAAAGTTAAAACTTAGATGTGTAATCCCCCTTAAGAAATTTTGAGTTATGGGAACTGTTGTTTGTCAAGTTTAAGTTGATTTGGTTTGAAAGCTTGGTTTTGGTATTTGTGTGTTTATATGATATGAATGTTAATGCATGAGTTTAAATAATAATCAAGGCTGAAACAATGTTAATACTGTTGTGTTTTAAGTTTTCTTGATGTTCATATTACTACTGCTGAATTGATTTTGGAAAGAAATGGTAGTATTGCTTTATTTATATGATGCTAATCTTGGTAATGATTTGTGAAATGAAGTCAAGTGTTTGGATGCTTGCATATGAGATTGAATTAAGAATGTATCTAGTGTTCATGTGTATAATTACTGTTTTACTATACCTTGTAGTGAAATGTCATTGTATTGTAAACCATATGTTCATCTTATTCTTTATGTGTATTGTTTGGGCTGACTGTTATCTCATCACTGTTTGGTGTTTGTTTAGATTTGTTTTAAGGGCATAATTGATTTCATGTTCAGATTGGTCATGAGTACAATGGGGAAATTTATATGGTTGCATGTTGGTTTTTAGGATTAAGTTTCTGTGCCTATAAACCAGGAAGTTTTGTGATGACTGTATTCAATTTTGTTGTAATGTTGTTTTGTTTAGGTGATGAAATTAAGATTTTGCATATATATAGTTAGTTAATTTAGTAATAATTCCCCATAAGTGGCTGCTGGGTTCAAGAATGAAATAAGAGAAATGAAGGCATTTAAATGAATCTGGAATTTTAATTGGGTAAGTTTTGATTAAGGCTTAGAATATTGTGTGCTTGAAAATAGGAATAGAGTAATGGAATAAGTTTATGTTTCTTTTCTCTGATATGGCTTGAATTGGTTTAATGTTGAAGACATCTTAAATTGTAATGTAATTATCGAAAGTGGAAGGTGTTGACTAGTTGTGTATATGAATGCTAGAATTAGAATGAATGTGATAAATAACCATGATGTGTCATCTTGAAGTGTATTGAATGGTTCTTTGGAATATAGGAAATGAATTATCTTTCCTTCTCCTTTGTTTGGCTGAATGTAGTACAATTGAATGTGAGTGCAATGTGACTTGAATCTAAATTGGACTTGCCTACTTGGAATTTATGAGGTATACAATGTTTTATTTTTACATGAAGAAATTGATGCATATATGTCACCAATACTTGATATGCTTTGGTGAGTGAATTGATCTATGAGGATGATGCTTGAGATCATGTAGAAATGTTATGATGTTACAAATAGCTGATTGCAAAGTAGTATATGTGTTTGATCTAATTTCTTCCAATTGAGTTTGATTGATATTGTGAAGAATAAACCCATGGAATATGTACTAGGAATTTAGAGATTTTACTCTCTTGAAATTGATTAATTGCTTTGATTTGTATATGTGTGACTTAGGAAAACCACGTAACCTTTTCAAGAAAATAAAATAACTAAGAAAAAGGGAAATGATGGGTAATAACTTCATCGGGTATGAGAGAGACGTCAAAATATTATAAAGTGGAAATGATATTAATTTGTCATTTGGTATTATATTATTATAGGAGAATATAGTAAAAGAGGTGTTTGGAAGGAAAAATATACAAGATACGGTAAGGAAGAGCAAGAAAGTGCTAAGGGCGACAGGTAATCACACTTAACCTTGCTATAACAATGAGGGTGACGTTAGCTGAGATTTTCTTAAAATCCTTTCTCACCCTCTATATATATATTATCTTTGAAAAGTTATTTTCATACAAAACAGGCTAGCGGGTGCCTTTCAAATACGATTATTTTGGTATAAAGAAAATTGTTACTTGTTTTATATGTACTTTATATTTAAATGGTATTCTGGTTGGTGGTGGATTGTTGCAGGATAAGTGTGAGAAATGTATATAGTACATGTTAGGGATAGTGATAGTTAGAAAAGGGAAGGACTTGAATAGTGAGATTGAGATATGAAAGGGAATGATAAAGTGTATGATATTGATATTGAAATTGAGATACTGAATGAGATTGAAATGGATGGATGAGGATGGATATTGTGAGCGTTGCATGACACTGAGATATTTATGTACCATCGTGCGATGATAACTGTCAATTGGCCGATCGACAGTTATTTGTACGGATCCTTTTCGGATTGATTAGATCGGGGATCATAGGTCAACTTATTGAGAGAAGTGACCTACGGTTGTTAAGGCATTTTAGAGCCCAACCGCCCGTACGGTTGTTAAGGCATTTGAGAGCCCAACCGCTCCTATTCTGCAATGGAAAACAGAATTGGGGTTCCCTCTCTGGGGATTGCCAGAGAGGGAAATTTGCCCCCTCATCATAGAGAGGGGCACAGTGTCAAATCATATGGAGAAGATTAGATGCTTGAATGCCCCGTGATGGCACAATGCATCTATAGGTGAGTGTGAGAGTTATGGTAACATCATTTAGATTGGAGACTGGGAGATGATATTTAGTTAATGTGGAATTGACTGAGGGATTTGAGTGATATGTGGAAAGTAGAGATGGTGAACTTAAGTTGACTTGGATGTGACAGAGGGACTTGAGTGATAAATGGAAGGAGACTTGACAGATATATGTATATATTACTGAATTTAAAATGTGGTACCCTTTAGACGCCCTCGCTACTGCACATCTCACTGTTATAGTGAGTTAAGCGGTGATTACTGGGACAAATTGTCTCATCCCACGATTACTCACATTTTTGCAGGTAATCATGCACAGGCGCGAGCATCAGGAAAGGGAATTAGGTAGTAGAAGTGAAATAATTCTGCTATATTGCAGTGAATTTTATTGATGATACAAGGGTTACATATATAGGGGATTAAGGAAGAAGAAATCTGAGCTAATCCCACAAAATCCTCCTCCCATATCAGAATAATATCAGAATAATAAATGCAGAATAATGAGTAATATTCATACCCATGATACAAGGAGATTCTGAATATATTCTATGATATAGGAAGATACTAAATATATTTTAAAATAGTAAACCCTAGATGCATCTTATTATATTTGCTGATGTGGAAGGCATAATATCACCAACACTCCCCCTCAAACTGGTGAATAGATGTTGATCATTCCTAGTTTGCCAATAAAGCCTTCAAATTTTTCTTGAGTGAGGGACTTGGTCATGACATCAGCTGTTTGCTCCTTTGAAGAGATATATGATAAATCAATCACCTTTGCATCCAATTTTTCTTTGATAAAATGCCGGTCTATTTCTACATGTTTCGTTCGGTCATGGTAAACAGGATTATTTGCAATTTTTATTGCTGACATGTTGTCACATCTTACTTTAACCGGTCCCCCTGTGTTGACCCCTAACTCATTTAGAAGTCTGACCAGCCACATTCCTTCACAAATTCCTAGAGCCAAAGCTCTATATTCAGATTCAGCTGAACTCCGAGAGACCACTGGTTGTTTCTTGCTTCTCCATGTTACCAAATTTCCCCACACATAGGTGCAGTAACCAGTAGTAGACCTTCTATCAGTCTTTGAACCGCCCCAATCAGAATCGGTGTAAAGGTGAATGTCTCTCAGACCATCCTGTTTTGCAAAAAATAAGCCACGTCCAGGAGTTTTCTTTAAATATGTGAGAATCCTATAAACTGCTGTCATATGCTCTTTCTGGGGATTACTTGAAAATTGACTAACCACACTAACGGAAAAACATATATCAGGTCTAGTATGAGATAAATAAATGAGTTTCCCTACTAGTTTCTGATATTTTTCCTTGCTCACTGATGTGCCATCGGATCTGAAGGTTAACTTCTGATTAAGTTCCATAGGAGTATTAGCCGGCCTTGCACCAAGCATCCCTGTCTCCTTCAGTAAAATCTATAGTGTGTTTACGCTGTGATACACTAATCCCTTTATTTGTACGTGCTCCAAGATCCTTAATGCTCAAGAAGTACCTTAATGCTCCAAGATCCTTTATTTCAAATTCAGCTGCAAGATTTTCCTTGAGCCTAGCAATCTCTTCTGTGTGATTTCCTGTTAGCACAATATCGTCAACATAAACAATAAGAGTAGTAATTTTTCCACCATTGTTTTTAATGAACAATGTATGATCAGCTTGACACTGATTGTAACCCCAAGCCTTGATTGCTTTAGTAAAGCGCTCAAACCATGCTCTAGGGGATTGCTTTAATCCATATAGTGACTTCTGAAGTCTACACACTTTGAGAGAATTGCCTGAACCTCTTACTCCCAATGGAACTTCCATGTATACTCTCTCTTCTAGATCTCCATTCAAAAAGGCATTTTTAACATCTAGTTGGTGTAATGGCTAATCTAGATTAGCAGCTAGAGAGAGAAGAACCTTTATGGTGTTAAGTTTAGCTACTGGAGCAAAGGTTTCTGGTAGTCTATACCATAGGTTTGAGTGAACCCACGAGCTACCAATCGAGCTTTGTACTTGTTTACACTCCCATCTGGATTATATTTTATTGTAAACACCCACTTGCTGCTCACAACAGATTTCCCTTTCGGCAAATCCACAATTTCCCATGTTTTATTTTTGTGCAAGGCTCTTAGCTCCTCCTCAATAGCCTGTCTCCATCTTGGATCAGTTATAGCTTCTTTAAAGCTTTTAGGCACAACTTCTTTCTCAACATTTACAACAAAAGATTTCAAATGAGGAGACAATTTTTCATATGAGACATACCTAGCAATAGGATGCTGTGTACAACTTCTTTTTCCCTTCCTCAAGGCAATTGGCCAATGTAAATCCTCAAGACTTGCCTTAGGAGTTGAATCATGAGTTGGCCTTGATGTAGGAATGGACTCTTCTTCTCTTTGTTGATGTTCCATTGACAAATCAGGTTCTGCCACTCTAGTTGTAGATGGGTCAGATTCAGCAAGAGGCTCAAATGGGTTTGGATCCTGAAATTCAGATCTGAATAAAGGTATTTGGAGTGAATTAGGGTCTGTTTGAGGTTTTTCTGGAGGGTTTATTTGAGGAATGAGATTAGTTGGTTCAGTGGAAGGAAAGCCAAGTTCAAGTGATGTTTGGGTTCTATCAAATTGATGATCATCTAAGATTTTACTCTTGACATCATAAACCAACCATTCACCCTGAACTTTCTCCCCCTGAATGGTGGGTTTAGGGTAATATGGTTGTTTTTTCAGAAATTTAACATTCATTGAAACAAAAATCTTGTTAGTGACAGGACAAAAACATTTATAACCCTTTTTAGTAGAGGAATAACCTAGAAAAATAGTCTTAATAGCTCTAGATTCTAGTTTTCCCCCTCCTTCATTATAGACAAAAGCTGTGCACCCAAATACCTTTTGTGGAATAATTACATCAAGGTGAGAATTGGGATATTTTTCATGTAGTTTCTGAAGAGGAGTTGTAAAGTTCAAAACTTTTGAAGGCATACGGTTTATTAAATAGGCAGAAGTAAGTACTGCATCCCCCCAAAATTTATTAGGTACATTACTCTCAAACATAATAGCTCTAGCAACCTCAAGTAAATGTCTATTCTTTCTTTCTGAGATTCCATTTTGTTGAGGTGTATAGGCACACGTTGTTTGATGATGAATTCCTTGTTCCTCCAGAAAACTTTTAAAAGATGAGTTTAAATATTCTTTGCCATTGTCACTTCTCAAAATTTTTATAGAAGTGTGAAACTGATTTTTGATGAAGGCATAAAATTTTTTGAAAATAGTCAATACTTCTGATTTTTGTTGCATGAGAAAAACCCAAGTTAATATTGTATGATCATCAATAAATGTTTACAAACCATCTTGCTTTAGAATTAGTTTCAAATCTTGATGGACCCCAAACATCACTATGTATTAGTGCAAATGGATGTGTAGGAATATAAGGATGAGGAGGATAAGAATTTCGAATTTGCTTGGCAAAATGACAGGTGTCACAACTGAATTCTGAACTGACTTTATTATTGATATTGGGAAATAAAAGTTGCATATAACGAGGACTAGGGTGGCCTAACCTAGAGTGCTACAACATAAAATCTTTATTTGTCATAGAAGGATGAACTGCCCTTGATGTCGGTGTTGATGCTCCTTGTAGACAATATAGTCCATTCCACATCTTAGCCTTCCCAATCATCTTCCCCAAGGTCAAGTCCTGAAAATCACAGCCACACTTATCAAAAATAGCAAGACAATTTAGTCCAGCTGTTACTCGATTCACAGATAATAAATTGCATTGAATTTCTGGAACATATAAGACATTTTCTAAAGTAACATGTTCAGATATAATTACAGTGCCTGATCCCTTTACTTTTGCATATTGTCCATTGGCCACTTCAACAGTTTCATGTTCAGAAAGCTTAGAGAATACAGAAAAAATTTCTCCATAACCTGAGATGTGATCTGTTGCTCCTGAATCCACTACCCAAATATCTTTGGGTTTAACCATGCCACTAAGAGCTTTAGTAAGGGCTGTACCTGAATGAGCTAGAGTGACAGAAGGATTCTTTTTCTCACACATCTTTGCAAAAGAAGTGTGTTTTTCAAGTATCTTACGCAGGACTTGCAACTCCTCAGAACTTATGCCTTCCTCAGATTCAGTAGAACCTACCATAAAGCTTTTTCGATCACCTTTGCCTTTCTGTTTATAATTCTGAGGTCTGCCATGAATCTTCCAGCAAACATCCTTGGTATGTCCACCCTTTTTGCAGTGATCACACCACTTATCACTCTTTTTCTCCTTGGAATCACCTTGATTCCCACGTATAGCCAAAGCTGATGCTTCATGGGAGGTAGAACTATGCTGGGTTAACATTTTCCTGCTTTCTTCACACAAAATCAGGTTAAACGTATCCTCAAGTGAGGGAAATGGTTTCATACCCATAATACGACCTCTGACCTCCTCAAATGAGTCATTTAGACCAAGTAAAAAATCACAACATCTTTCTCGGTCAATCACTTCCCTGTGATATAGTGCATCTTTTTTACAAGACCACTCATAAGTCTCATAGAGGTCAAGTCTCTGCCATAACTTCATTAGTGCACTATAATAAGAAGTAACAGATTGCTCTTCTTGAGGTAAATTACGAAGCAAGTGTTTTACCTGAATTATTGCAGCCATATTCTCCTTTACGGAATAGATTTTTCTGGTTGAATCCCATATCTCCTTTGCTGTGGATGCCAATAAGTAATTCTCGCTTAACTCTATAGTCATAGAGTTTATAAGCCAAGCCATCACCATATTATTTTCAGCACTCCAGGATTCAAAATCAGCACTTTCTGGTTTGGGAGGGGCAGGTATACCAGTAAGATATTTCTCTTTGTTCTTTCCTCGAACATACATGAGAATATTACGGGACCATTGCAAATAATTGTTCCCATTGAACCGATGAGTGATGGTGGCTTGAGAGAATGGATCTGCCATCGATCCCATTGTCCCAAGAGAGTAGGATGACTTTGTTTCTTGATCACCTCCATTCTTCATTGAACCAGGGTTGACTGAGCTTTCACCCGTTTTGGGTGAAGTGGCATCCTCTTCGCCAGTGGTGAAAACCCTTGACTGCATTAGGGCTTCCTTGAAAGACATTAAGTGGATAACCTAGTGCTCTGATACCATGAAATAATTCTGCTATATGGCAGTGAATTTTATTGATGATACAAGGGTTACATATATAGGGGATTAGGGAAGAAGAAATCTGAGCTAATCCCACAAAATCCTCCTCCCATATCAGAATAATATCAGAATAATAAATGCAGGATAATGAGTAATATTCATACCCATGATACAAGGAGATTCTGAATATATTCTATGATACAGGAAGATACTGAATATATTTTAAAATAGTAAACCCTAGATGCATCTTATTATATTTGCTGATGTGGAAGGCATAATATCACCAACAAGAAGTTATATAGTTTATTTGGAATTGTATATTATCAATTTGTATAGGCCTGCATTCGTTTCCGCATGTATATATCTATTTATTGGTTAATATCAATTAGTTATGTTTATTAACCATGTTAGACAAATCCTTTCTAACATGGTTAGAAATGAATTATCCATGATAGCAGCTGTGTTGTATTAGTTTATTCTTTTCTATCATGGATAATATTTTAATCATTAGGATATTCTTTTTCTAACTATGATAGAGATATTGATATTATTGAAATTCCTTTTTCTATCATAGTTAGTAAAGAGATTATTGAATTAAAAGAGATGTCACAGGTTAATTAGGGAATTAGTAACAATATGTTACAACTTGGTTATCAGTATTTGGTATACGATAACCCTGGACTGTGCTGCATTGCATATAGATTGGCAATATACATGTGATAGTTTCCCTTCCTTATGTGCATGAATATTTGTCCTTTTGAGAGGAATATCATTCATCCCATGGTGGGGAGAGAGTGATAAGAGCAAATGAATAGGTAATATGGAGTGCTTGAGAAGAATATAGGAAGAATAACAAAAGAAATAAAGACATTGATAAGAATTTAAGAAGATTAGCGAAATAAGGATGTTTCTCTGGGGTCTCGATTATAGTTATGTGCTAGCCATAATCATAGTCGAGGCATAATGAGAAACCTTATTGGGTTAAGGGAGTAAGGTAATGTGAAAATGATAATTAATAATGAACTAATGTATGATAAATTTTTTCCTTGTTATGTGCAGCGATGAATATGCATGAATGTATGTATGGTGGTGAAAAATTACATATGTATATGAATGGATTTGAAATGAAATTGAAGGGTATTGTTGCATTGGTAAATTAAATTGTTTTGTTTAATTGTTCTTAATCAAATTTTTATCGAAATTATTGGTATTAAAATCTTCACTTGGATATGTTAATCTTAAATTGTGTTTTGAGTATTTTCAATTAGTAATGGTTTGAGGACACATCACCATTAGTTGTGAAAAGTTGTTGCCCATTTATATTAAGTGGCTGGAGGCTTCCTCACTATATTAGTGATTGGAAGCAGCCCCCTTAATAATAGATGTTGGTAGCCCTCACTACTTCATGGGTGGATGTCCCTGAAAGGTAAGTTTTGTTTAAAAGTGATTATTAACTGAATTTTATGTAGTTAATTGTAGAAAATTGAAATGTTTTACAAGTCAATACTATGTAATTGGTAGTATTTGGTTACTAATACTTTGTGAATGGGAACTTATAGTGGATAATTGTTGGTAAGATTGTGAGTTGTAGTTATAGATGCAAATTTATTTCATTATGAGTGGACATTTGTTGGTTAATTGCAAAGATATTGATGTTTGTTTTTAGTAACTTAAGTTGTTAAAAATTAATTTTTGCTCATGTGTTTGTGTTAATGGTGAATTAAGCTGAACTTTGTGATATCATTAGCAAATATTGTTGTTTATCATCATATTCATGATATTAAATCTAAAATAAAGCTTATTGGTGCTGAAATTATGATTTAATGAATCTAATTTTAGCTTTGTTGTATGTGAAATATGTGTGAGTTTGGTCAAATTTTAAGTCTTGAAATTTTTCTTTTGTTCTATGACCGATTAAATTCTGCCATTTATGTTGAATTTTGGAGATTTGGAGGTGGTATATGAGTGATTTTGTGATGAAATTTCTCATTTGTCTACGTTATTAAGATGTGGTGTGTGAGTATGATGATTCTAAATTGCAATATATTGGTGCGTTACGATTCTTATGCTATTTCTCCCAGCAAGCTTAATTGTTATGGAAAACAAATTGCTCAAAACCATCAATTAAGTAATGTTGAAACATAGAATGAAACTACCCATGATTTGGCATATGAGGCTGCAATCCAAAATTTTAGATCTCTTAGATGGATTAATGATTATTATCTGGAAGTGATTGTGCTGTTTGATTGGTGTTTTGAAATTTCCGTGTTCAATATTAAACATATAGGTATGAAATGCTATGATTGTGTTAGCATTACATGTTAAATTGCGTAATGATTTGACATGTATTAAATCCTACTGGCTCAAAATGAAAATACGAAGGACATGAGATATGTTATTACATGGTAATCTTCAATTTATGACCTAAGATTGGAATCGTAGTTGGTAAGGTAATCCATGCTCAATTCCTATTCTAATTGGGACTTTATGTTTGTGTGCTTTGTTGTCATTAAGTACCTATATAATTGCTACCTTATTTGAGTGATGTAATTGACGTGTGGTGATTGGTATGGTTGAAGAATAATTTGACTCTTTAGTAATAGGTATGATGATGATTTGAATCATGTTGCTCAAAATCTAAATAAGATAAGTATTGGAGACATTGAGGCTTTGTTGCTGAAACTAAATAAGTTGTTATATCTGAATTGTGTGGAAACTCTGCTATATAGTGATTTTCTTTACTTGTGTGACTCCTTTAATTGGCTCACATTGAATGTATGATGTTATATGCGTTGGATTTGTCCACTTTGTGTGTCCAATGTTCTGTGTTAGACTAGTAAGAGGGCAAAGTGTTATATTCAATGTAGGGGCATGCACCCGTAGTTTTCTTATGATTAGCTTTGGGACGGAAGTAAATTCCGATGAATTTTATTGTATGGTTTAAAGTAAATGGCGAAGTAGACCAAAAAGAGTCATGCACTTGTAGTTTTCTTATCTAGTGCTTCTAACCTTATTCAAAAGGCTATATATATCCAAGTCAATCTGACTTGATTTCACCTCTTTTGAACCTAAAGGAACTTAAAAATGTGTGTTAGTATTATTAACCTCACTTTTATCATGAGAAAATATTGTTCATACCTTACACTTGACTACACTTTCTAGAATATTGCGGTCAATGGCCTCAGTTAGAATGCTCGTAATTCTTGTAAATCATCAATATCTTCTCCATTGTGTTACATGGATGATACTTATGGCTCAATTATATCCAAATTTCTTTTTCTTCCTCTTGAATAGGATTATCAGTCCAAGAAATTGTTTCCTTTCTTTGTATCTAATGATGGTTTCTACTAATTTCGAGGACGAAATTATTTAAGGAGGGTAGAATTGTAACATCCCAATTTTTAATTTAGAGGTAATAAAGAATTAATCAGAGTATTAGGATATTATTAGGAAGCTAAAAATCATAATAAATAAATAAAAGGGGAAAAGTATATTTTAAGGAGTTAATGTGCTTACTTCCTTAGAAATTTAGATAAATAGTTAGAGGTTGAGTTTTAAATTAGAATTAATTGGGATATAAACTTTCATGAAGGGTAAATTAGAATCTAGATCATATTATGATGAAAAGAAAGAGCTACAATAACATATACAAACTTTTGGGTTAAAACTATAATTAAGTATAAACAATAGGGGTGCTTAATGGTAATATTCCCCAATATATATATATATATAAATACTCACCTCCTTCAACCTCCTTCATTCTAACCCGAGCCGCTGCCTCCTCCCTCTCTCAAGCTCCGATCATCCTCCTCCCTCTCCCTGGACGGCGAGCTTTCCGGCGGCCACACGGCGGAGACTTCCGCCACTTCACTTCCTTCCTCCTCCCTCACCACTATTGTTATACTTCTCTTCCACCTCCAACCAAAATCCTTCGGCCCTTCCTCCCCAAAAAGCTTACTCATTTTCGTTTTCTTTTCTCCTCTTCTCCTCAAATCCGTGAAGCATGAGCTTGATCGGTGGATGTGTGTGTTCTTTTTGCTCTTCCCATTTTCCGGCGGGAACGGGATTTGATGTAAAAGGTTCGATTTTTATCGTAGTATCTCGAGTGTTCTTGTAACATCCCCAAATTTTGATTAAGGTTAATTAGAAATTATTGAGTTGTTATTTAGGAAATTTGAGTTTTAGGGAGAAATTTATGGAGATTTATTGTTATTAAATCTTAATTTTTGGAATTTAAGGAAATATAGTTAAAATAATTATTTGGAGTTAGAAACTTTCATGAACAAGTGTTTGGGATAGTAGATAATGTTACGAAGGAAAGAAATGGAAACAATAATATATATAAACTTTTGGGCCAAAAATATAATTAAGAATAAACATCAGGGTAGTAAATTGTAATTTTCTCCCTCAAACCCTAATTACATACACTTCTCTTCTCCTTCCTTTCTCATTTTTTTTCGGCCGACTTGCCTTTCCCCTCCATCCTTCTTCGTTTCACCCTCCCTTTGCTCGATTGACGGCGGTGACGGCGGCGGCCTATGGCGCGGCGGCGCTAGCCCTCACCATAAGCATCAACAAAAACCATTCTTCCTTCTTTACTTTCTCTTCCTCGCGTTTTTCACTCCTCATCTTCGTTCTGTTTCTTCGATCGCCACCGTCGTCCTCCATATTTTCCGGCGAGCTCGACGACGTACGGCGGTTGGGTAAGATTAAGCTTTGACCTTTACTTGTTTTTCACGAGCTATGCTTCTTTCTCATGTCGATTTCTCACTTTTCCTTTTTCCTTTTGACTTTTCTGTTCGGCCAGCCACCTCAACGGCCGATCTCCGGCGAGTTTTAGTCGACGGCAAGCTTGACCGGAGCTTGCAACTCGTGAATTGAAGTCATGTGAGCTTTCTCTTTCATGTTTCATCCTTCTTTTTGCATTTCTTTGGACGAGGCTGAGGGTTAAATTCGAATGGTTTTAGGATTTCGGTTAAGGAATTAACTAGAACAGTGTTTGAGTCTTGCTTGTTGCAACCTTCACTTTCCTAAGGCATGTTGTCCATTTGGTTTGCTGCTTCTGGTGTTTAATAGTTTGTGGGTTATATCTTTGAATGAAAGGCTATAATTCTTCAAGTTTATATGTTTATTTTGCATTTCGAATGTGAAGTTGGTAGTTACTGTTTGGCTTTTATGCAATGACATTGATGATTTTGGAAACTTGAGTAACTCTCTATATAATAACTAAACATTTGAATATGGGAAAAACTCATGGTTCTTCACTTTTGACTATTATGGATGTTTGTATTGAATTGTAAGCTATTAGGTATAGATGCAGGGAAAATTAAAAAGAGAGATAGAGAAGGAGAAAGGAATTCTAATAAAACTATGTGGAAGTGTCACAAAATTGAGAAATGGAAATGTATGATTGATTTTGTTGAAGTTTTAGACTGTTTAATTGATTGCGATATTGATGTCAAAGGTTGCATGCTCATTTGAAGTTTCCTGATTTTATTTCTGCATAGGCCATCTGAAAATTATGAGTGCAAAGTTTTGGTTGTATGTAGAACTTCTCATTGTTAAATGATTATGGTAAAATAAAGCGGAGGTATATGACCATCCTTCTATTGAAGGTTTAAACTAAGTAATGGTAAGCAAATAATGAGTTTATATTACTGTTTTGGCATATGATGTTTAATGGGTTGCTTTAATGTGTATCAAAAGAAAGGTAGAAGTAGTTAAGTACTCTGTACATTGGTTATAGTGTAAGTTCAATATAGTTACATATTGGTTGAATTTTAGTCTCCTCCTCGGTGTCTATCCATTAGTTTTCTGCTGGTTGTTTACTAAATTGTGGTTTATGGTTGGATGAAAGGGTGACTTAATTTGATTAGGAATAAGCTTTAAATAAAGAAATTATGACATAATGAATTATGTTTTAGTCAGGAACTCTAAGCTAAATTAGTAAATGTGTATGCGAGATTATCTTGGTTTGCTAGCCCTGTATGCATGGGAATATAGTTAGTCTTTGTCTCCTTCTCTAGTTTGGCAGATGTATGGTGCAACCATGTCCATTTACAATGGGTTGTTTTCATCTTTGTATGAGCTTAAATGACTTAATGAGGCTTCACTGTCTTGTTGTCTCTAATGTATTGCTGGCTGCACAAATAATACAGCTTATATTTTCTTTGCTGGTGATGTTGTCAAGGTTTAGTTTCTCGTACGATTGTTGGATCTGTTTTGGAATAGAATAGAGGTTATATACCATTTGGGTAATTATTGAGGTTGTGAAGTGATATAAATCTGTATTACATTAGATGTCTATGGTTAATTGTTCCTGTATTGAGTGGTTCGTTGGAAGTGCTTGTATTTAGAGATTTAGTTGTGTTCATGGTGAAATGCTTAAATTTGTGCTAATGGAATAAAGTTTAAATTTGGAAAGGATGAGGCATTGTTTTGGTTATGTGTTAAAGTTAAGAATTGGTTAGTTTTACTTGATGTGATTATGCTTATTTGTTGATGTGACTTATGTGGATGAAAGTGAATTGATTTATTAGAAAAATGAACATAAGGGGGTTTGGGTAGTACTATATAAATCATACGAGAGAGACGTCAAAGTGTTATAAAGTGAAATGGTATTAATTTATCATTTTGTATCCTATCAGTATAGGAGGAACTAAGAGGAAAATATTTGGAGGAAATCTAAAGGAATGGTAAGGACGAACGTCAAAGTGCTAAAGGGCGACAGGTAATCACACTTAACCTTGCTATAACATTGAGGGTGATGTTAGTTGGGGATTTTATAAAATCCTTTCTCACCCTCTAGATATATATATTATCTTTGAAAGGTTATTTTTATACAAAACAGGCTATCGGGTGCCTTTCAAACACGATTATTTTTGTATAAAAGATCTTTACACATTATATATACTATTATCCTGCCTGGTGGTGGCCATTGATCTGGAATGGCGTGATATGTATACAGGGATAGTGTTGGGTAGTGGTTTAAGAGGTGATGAGGATAGAAAAGAGGGTTAGATGTTGAGTTGAAATTGTTGAGAGTTATGTTGTGGAAAACACTATTAATTTGGAGATATTGAAGGGAATTGTAAGAATGTATGATATTGCTGTGGATTGAAATTGTGATACTGAATGAGATTGAAATTGATGGATAATGTGAGGTTTGCATGACACTGATATACATACGTACCATCGCGCGATGATAACTGTCGATTGGCCAATCGACAGTTATTTGCACTGAGGATCCTTTTCAGATTGATTGGATCGGGGATCATAGGTCGACTTATTGAGAGAAGTGACCTACAGTTGTTTTGGCATTGAAGAGCCCAACCGCCTCTACGGTTGTTTGGCATTGAAGAGTCCAACCGTTCCCGTTCTGTAATGGAAGCAGAATTGGGGTTCCCTCTCTGGAGATTGCCAGAAAGGGAAATTGTCCCCTCATTATGGAGAGGGACACAGTGTCAATTCATATAGTGAAGAGTAGATGCTTGAATGCACCGTGGTGGCACAATGCATCTCTAGGTGAGTGTGAAAGTTGTTGTGGTAGTATTAGTTGATTGGAGTATGGAGATGTTGAATTGATTTGGTTTGAAGGTGATTGTTGGACTTGATTAGGGAATGAAAGAAGATCTGGATATATATATATTACTATTGTTTTTAAAACTGTGGTACCCTTTAGACACCCTCGCTACCGCACATCTCACTGTTATAGTGAGTTAAGCGGTGATTACTGGGACAAATTGTCTCATCCCACGATTACTGACATTTTTGCATGTGTTCATGCACAGGGGCAAGCTTCAGAAAAGGGAATTAGGCTTTAGAGGTTGCTTACATTATTCAGAATTGTATATTGTCAGTTTATATAGGCCTGCATTCGTTTCCGCATATTTTCTTATGAAACTGGGAAATAGACTTAGGGATATTGATTATTAATTATATTATAAGGAAAATACTTTTCTAACTATGATAGGGTTGTATTACTATGACAAGCCTTTTTCTATCATAGTTAGATAATTAATATCAGGTTGCTTCTTTTTCTAACCATGTTAGGTGAATCTTTTCTAACATGGTTAGCTATTAATTATCCATGATAGTAATCGTATTATATTAGGAAATTCTTTTCTATCATGGATAATATATAAAAAGAGATTAATGAATTGAAATAGATAATATTGGTTAATTAGGGAATTAGTAACACAATGTTACAGTTCTTCTATTTTCCAACTTCAGCTCATCTTTTCCTTGGCCCTCCTCCCTTTTCAGTTCGGTCAGCCCTATAATGGCCGATTTCCGGCGGGTTTCCGGCGGCGGCGAAGCTCCGACGAGACATTGGGAGGTCAAAAACGAGTAAGGCAGCTTCATTTAACCTGTTTCTCTTCTTTTCTGCGATTGGGCGAGATTTGAGAGTTAGGGTTTCGATTGGTTTTGATTTTTGGGCGATTTTAACTAAATAAATGAAAGTTAAAACTTAGATGTGTAATCCCCCTTAAGAAATTTTGAGTTATGGGAACTGTTGTTTGTCAAGTTTAAGTTGATTTGGTTTGAAAGCTTGGTTTTGGTATTTGTGTGTTTATATGATATGAATGTTAATGCATGAGTTTAAATAATAATCAAGGCTGAAACAATGTTAATACTGTTGTGTTTTAAGTTTTCTTGATGTTCATATTACTACTGCTGAATTGATTTTGGAAAGAAATGGTAGTGTTGCTTTATGTGTGTGATGCTAATCTTGGTAATGATTTGTGAAATGAAGTCAAGTGTATGGATGCTTGCATATGAGATTGAATTAAGAATGTATCTAGTGTTCATGTGTATAATTATTGTTTTACTATACCTTGTAGTGAAATGTCATTGTATTGTAAACCATATGTTCATCTTATTCTTTATGTGTATTGGGGGCTGACTGTTATCTCATCACTGTATGGTGTTTGTTTAGATTTGTTTTAAGGGCATAATTGATTTCATGTTCAGATTGGTCATGAGTACAATGGGGAAATTTATATGGTTGCATGTTGGTTTTTAGGATTAAGTTTCTGTGCCTATAAACCAGGAAGTTTTGTGATGACTGTATTCAATTTTGTTGTAATGTTGTTTTGTTTAGGTGACGAAATTAAGATTTTGCATATATATAGTTAGTTAATTTAGTAATAATTCCCCATAAGTGGCTGCTGGGTTCAAGAATGAAATAAGAGAAATGAAGGCATTTAAATGAATCTGGAATTTTAATTGGGTAAGTTTTGATTAAGGCTTAGAATATTGTGTGCTTGAATATAGGAATAGAGTAATGGAATAAGTTTATGTTTCTTTTCTCTGATATGGCTTGAATTGGTTTAATGTTGAAGACATCTTAAATTGTAATGTAATTATAGAAAGTGGAAGGTGTTGACTAGTTGTGTATATGAATGCTAGAATTAGAATGAATGTGATAAATAACCATGATGTGTCATCTTGAAGTATATTGAATGGTTCTTTGGAATATAGGAAATGAATTATCTTTCCTTCTCCTTTGTTTGGCTGAATGTAGTACAATTGAATGTGAGTGCAATGTGACTTGAATCTAAATTGGACTTGCCTACTTGGAATTTATGAGGTATACAATGTTTTATTTTTACATGAAGAAATTGATGCATATATGTGACCAATACTTGATATGCTTTGGTTAGTGAATTGATCTATGAGGATGATGCTTGAGATCATGTAGAAATGTTATGGTGTTACAAATAGCTGATTGCAAAGTAGTATATGTGCTTGATCTAATTTCTTCCAATTGAGTTTGATTGAAATTGTGAAGAATAAACCCATGGAATATGTACTAGGAATTTAGAGATTTTACTCTCTTGAAATTGATTAATTGCTTTGATTTGTATATGTGTGACTTAGGAAAACCACGTAACCTTTTCAAGAAAATAAAATAACTAAGAAAAAGGGAAATGATGGGTAATAACTTCATCGGGTATGAGAGAGACGTCAAAATATTATAAAGTGGAAATGATATTAATTTGTCATTTGGTATTATATTATTATAGGAGAATATAGTAAAAGAGGTGCTTGGAAGAAAAAATATACAAGATACGGTAAGGAAGAGCAAGAAAGTGCTAAGGGCGACAGGTAATCACACTTAACCTTGCTATAACAATGAGGGTGACGTTAGCTGGGATTTTCTTAAAATCCTTTCTCACCCTCTATATATATATTATCTTTGAAAAGTTATTTTCATACAAAACAGGCTATCGGGTGCCTTTCCAACACGATTATTTTGGTATAAAGAAAATTGTTACTTGCTTTATATGTACTTTATATTTAAATGGTATTCTGGTTGGTGGTGGATTGTTGCAGGATAAGTGTGAGAAATGTATAGTACATGTTAGGGATAGTGATAGTTAGAAAAGGGAAGGACTTGAATAGTGAGATTGAGATATGAAAGGGAATGATAAAGTGTATGATATTGATATTGAAATTGAGATACTGAATGAGATTGATATGGATGGATGAGGATGGATATTGTGAGCGTTGCATGACACTGAGATATTTATGTACCATCGCGCGATGATAACTGTCGATTGGCCGATCGACAGTTATTGATCGACAGTTATTTGTACGGATCCTTTTCGGATTGATTGGATCGGGGATCATAGGTCAACTTATTGAGAGAAGTGACCTACGGTTGTTAAGGCATTTTAGAGCCCAACCGCCCGTACGGTTGTTAAGGCATTTGAGAGCCCAACCGCTCCTATTCTGCAATGGAAAACAGAATTGAGGTTCCCTCTCTGGGGATTGCCAGAGAGGGAAATTTGCCCCCTCATCATAGAGAGGGGCACAGTGTCAAATCATATAGAGAAGATTAGATACTTGAATGTCCCGTGGTGGCACAATGCATCTATAGGTGAGTGTGAGAGTTATGGTAACATCATTTAGATTGGAGACTGGGAGATGATATTTAGTTAATGTGGAATTGACTGAGGGATTTGAGTGATATGTGGAAAGTAGAGATGGTGAACTTAAGTTGACTTGGATGTGACAGAGGGACTTGAGTGATGAATGGAAGGAGACTTGACAGATATATGTATATATTACTGAATTTAAAATGTGGTACCCTTTAGATGTCCTCGCTACCGCACATCTCACTGTTATAGTGAGTTAAGCGGTGATTACTGGGACAAATTGTCTCATCCCACGATTACTCACATTTTTGCATGTAATCATGCACAGGCGCGAGCATCAGGAAAGGGAATTAGGTAGTAGATGTTATTTAGTTTATTTGGAATTGTATATTACCAATTTGTATAGGCATGCATTCGTTTCCGCGTGTATATATCTATTTATTGTTTAATATCAATTAGTTATGTTTATTAACCATGTTAGACAAATCATTTCTAACATGGTTAGAAATGAATTATCCATGATAGCAGCTGTGTTGTATTAGTTTATTCTTTTCTATCATGGATAATATTTTAATCATTAGGATATTCTTTTTCTAACTATGATAGAGATATTGATATTATTGAAATTCCTTTTTCTATCATAGTTAGTAAAGAGATTATTGAATTAAAATAGATGTCACAGGTTAATTAGGGAATTAGTAACAATATGTTACAAAAAGGCTAAGGATATTGATGGCTATAAACTTGGGTACACTGGTAAAGTGAGTCATATGAATGGTGTAGGTATAATTGTGGATGAAGTATGGAAGAAGAATGTGGTTGAAGTTTATAGAAGTGATGACAGATTATTATCGATAAAAATGGTAATTGAGGAAGAAACAGTTAATGTAAACCGTGAATGATGGGCAGTTAAAAAAAACAAGAACATAAGATGGATGTGATAGAGATGAAAATGTTGAGAGGGATGAGTGGGTATATACTAAAATATAGGATTCGTAATGATCACATTAGTGAAAGAGTTGGGGTAGCACCAATTTCAAAGAAAATGAGAGATTATCGTTTAAGGTGGTATGGACATGTTCAAAGAAGAGAATTAGATGAGCTAGTAAGAATAGTGGAGCAGATGGTAAGGGAGCAGTATATAAGAAATAGAGGGAGAACAAAAGAACTCTTGATGAAGTTATTCAAAGTGATATGTTAGTGAAAGGTTTATCTCCAGGAATGACCAGGGACATAGCAAAATGGCGTCGTGTGCTCCATGTAGCCGACCCCACTTGAGTGGGATAAGGTTTACGTTTTTATTATTATAAAAACAACAAGTAAGTTCTTATTTATTTATTTTTTATAAAAATTGACTTGATTTGTGTTAATATTAATATACAAGCGTTTTTCTTTTTCAGGATTATTTCAAAAGGATTGAGACCAGACGTCTGAATGTCTCAAACATCTCTATCATATCGCAAGTGGACAGAAACATGGTGGAGTTATTTTCTGAACAGATATTTAATTGGTGGGTTTCAATTAGTTTTATATTTAAGTTATATTTCTACATTTTCCTGTTGATGAAACATTTCTGCCACATGTTTGGAGGAGATATCAAATATTGAAGAGAGATATATTTATTTTTTTAATTTTATTTTTATTTTACTATAATATATATGTTGATGATCACACATGCATGTGTTGGGTGTTCTGTTTTTGTTCATCTTCATCACAATACCTCAAAGTTTGACCCCGTGCTGTAAAATGTTTGTTTCTAGGATATTCTAACTCACAAAGGGTTATAAATGCTTTAATCCTATTTCTAAACGATCTAAATATCTTATAAATCAATTATGTGGTACTATTCATTGAGCAGTTGGGTTGTGGCTTATCTTTGAGGAGTACTGTTCATTGAGCTGAGAAGCTGATGTTGAACAGTGTCGATCTGCCTTTAGTCATGCCCCTTTTATGTTTGGTTTTACTATTGGGTTGGATTTTAATATTGGGTCCAGATCCTAATATTGGGTTGGACTTTTTTTTGTTAACAATTGTTATGCACGTCTGCGCTGGCTTAAGATGTAATGCTGTTTTGATACATTTCCAAAAGTTATTTTGGCTCTCAAACCTAGGTTTCACATAAAGACATCCAAACACTCAATTTTCTTGGATAAGTTATTTTGAGAAGAAAAGCTAGTTGAGGTTCCAAAAGCTATTTTGATAAAAAAAAATACATTTTTCTCTTTTTCCAACTGAAAGCTTCGATGTTTTATTTATGGAAAACACTTACTTTAAATAAAAGAAACATGAAAAACTATTCATCAAAACTATTTTTCAAAAAAAGTATTTTACTCAAAAGTTATTGTTAAAAAGTTATTCTCAAAAAGTTAATATAAACACTCTTATTTCATCAAAAGCTATTTTTCAGAAAAGCTATTTTACTCAAAAGTTATTCTCAAAAAACTATTTTCCAAAGAAGTTATTCTCCAGAAGCTGAATCCAAATAAACCCGTAAAGCAACATTGGGTCTCATATTTGTTTGCTTCTCACTCACGCTTGGCGGTCTTCCAGGTCTTGATTTGTCTTGCAATCACACTGGTCTAGCAGTAGATTGCATCTCTAGCTTTCTATTGTCTTTCTTTGACCTATATATCATATTGTCATCACACTGGCCAAGCTTTTTTTTTTGTTAGTATTAGTTTTTGATATGATGGTAGGGACTATTGATTCTATGTAGGTCCCATGTTGTGGTAGTGTCTGAGATAGTATATAGATGCATTTCTTGCATTTGATTATTCAAAGTTGATGTGAAGTGGAAGTTATTTGTTTCCATTAGTTACAATTAGCAAACGACGTATGTGTGTTGTTGCACAAGTGGGCCATTGTGTATTATTGTTGATTTTAGGTGGGCTTTGTCTATGCAATTTCTTTACAGATCCAAATTATTCTCGATCTGTCAAATGTGTAGTCCACTACATTTTTGTCCTTTTTTTTTATTATTTTCCCCGTATGGCAGGTCGATAATTGTTGTTTGCATGATCAGTGTGCTGTTAATGTATGTTTGACTAAATTTTCAAAGCTGGAGTCACCTGTGCTGATAATTCAGCTGGGCCCATTTTGGTTTTGATGATGAAAGTATTTATTTTAGGCTTGTATACTTTTAATCCTTTATGTTTGCATCAAGTTTCAATTTGGTTCTTTATGTTTGGAAAGTACACTTTTAGTTCTTTTTTGTTAACACCGTTAGTTTAACTTAACGGAAAATGTTAACTTAACAATTTTAAATGGTTATTAGATACTAAAAAAAATGTTCAAATTAAAATATTTGAGTGTAAATTTTCTTATATTTTCAATATTTATCATTTTTTGTCCAATTTCATTATAAAATAATCATTTAAAATTTTGAAGTTAGCATTTTTCGTTAAGTCAAACTAATGGTGTTAACAAAAAAAGGACTAAAAGTGTACTTTCCAAACATAACGGACCAAATTGAAACTTAATGCAAACATAAGGGACCAAAAGTATACTTTGACCTTTATTTTATTACTTGGTGAATTCAATGTAGTATGTTTAGATGTTACATGGATAATGTTGTGGTTCACCATTTTCTGTTGATGGTGGCCCATGTCATTTGCTTCCAATGTGTCATGTATAATGGCAAGGTAGTATTTTTGTGTTATTTATTTTGCTGTTGCTGAAACTCCTGGAGGTAGCTGAGTGCGGGCATGATTTTTTATTTGTGTTTTGTAATGTGGTATGGTATATAGTGGCTAATGTTTGCAATGTAGCTCTGGGACTGACGATAGTGGTAGATCTTGTCAAAGAGTTTCAGTAATTGTGATTTGTGAGTTTGCGCAACATGTAGGGAAGATTGGAAGTTTTTTTTTTTTTTTGCCGTGGACAAAGTTAATGCTTCCGCGCAATGGGCGGGGTACACTCTAGTTGTATGTGAGTAGGGGTGTTACTTTTCTTGAAACTGAGTCTTTTTACTCCAAGTCCTCAATTCAGGGGGAGACACATGATGAATTTCAGCCTTGTGAAAATCTCCCTGAACCTATTTCTCCAACAGAACCCGTTATTGTGCAAAATTTTCAGAATACTGATTTAAAAATGAACCTAAAAAAATTGGCACAAGTTGTATGTTAGGCGAGGAACGAAGGTGAGAAGTACTAGTACTCCTAAAACCATGTCTGGTCTGTCATTATGTGAGAATGAGACTGATGATAATACCACTGTCCACTGAGTTGGATCAACATATAGCAAAGAGAATGATGTTGGTGAAATTGGCAGGATAAAAATTGCCCTGAATAAAGAATTTCAGGTTAAAGATCTAGGAAATCTTAAATATTTCCTTGGTATGGAGGTAGCAAGGTCTAAAGCTGGTATTAGTGTGTGCCAAAGGAAGTATATCCTGGATTTGTTAGCGGAAACAAGGAATGATCTTAGAGTGTATCTAGTATTTATATCAAATCATGAAAGCAAAATAGAATTCCTGTTGTGTATGGACTATGGAGCCACTTGAGCGATTAGTTTCTACAACTTTATGCATTTTTTCCTTTTACGCAATTGGTTCTAGTGTGAGTGTGTGACGACCATATAAAAGATCAATTAATATGCTTATTTTCTACAATATATCTTAATTTTATCCCTTTGTACTTAAGATGGAAGATGAAAAAAGGAAGAAAAAGCTGCTGAAACAGGTGGATCATGTCATATCTGCTTTTTTTTTCTTTTTCTTTTTCTTTATTTCTTTATAACTAATTTCTGATTTTTCAGAGCTTGATCAAGCTGAGAATATGGAAGAGAACAAAGTCAAACAAGCCTCCTACTATTTGAGTAACGAGCAGATATAGAAAATAAATAGAAGAACGACTTCCATGACCTCTTTTCTTCACTCCTCTTACATTAGACCCATAATTCACATGCCCAATGTGGTTAGATCTTCCACCACCATCATGAGACGAGGCAGACTCAGATCGAAGGAATGGATAAATCTCACCTCCTGTTTGATTCATTGCACTTTACTTTTACAACTCACTGCTGATCTTATGTGTTTTTGGCTTTGGTAGTTCCCATCTTCAGTCAATATACAGTAAGCAACACAAATTAGCTTAAACCCAATCTACCAGCTCATATGACTCATTCCTTGTTCATTTCACAATTTAACAGCTATAGGCTATAACTGTTACATGAGATAGAAGCAATATGCTAGTTTTCTTTTTATATAAAAAAAAAGAAGCAATATGCTAGTTAGTTCAATGAATTATATGAAAACCACTACTAAATTCAACAAAGAAGAAAATAACCTGGACTATAACAAAAGACTCCTCCAATTAAGACTTAATCTTAATCTTAACAATAGGCTTACCTAAAACTCTCCAATTATTTATCTTATTTGATTAGATTAAGTATGTTAGTGAAGTTATATAAAAATTATAATCACTTGATTCTACCAAATCACCACAGCCATCCATCCTTATCCCATCATCCCCTCTAACTTGATTATTTTTAAGAAACACCAATAAGGATAATTTGGGGAAAATTTGTTGGAAAAATTGAAATTTGATCTTATATTTAGGACAATCACACTAAATAAAATTCTTTTGAAATGTTGCAAAGTTAATAATGGCTGCAATTTTCAGTTAAAAAAAAATAATACTAGCTGCAACTATGACAAAAAAAACATAAATCCTATTAAATTTCATGAGCATCGATTAATGATCCAAGCTGTTTCTATACCTAGCTAGAGTAACAATCAACTTAACAACAATTTAAACAAAGGAAATAAGTTCGATTGTCAATCGTTAAAGGAAACCTCCGACATCGACACCCTATGTTTCGTAAATATATGACAATGCTTTGATAAGAAAATTTGAGCAGCATGAAAGAAGTTAAGAATGTTAATAAACAGTGACAAGTATTAATGGATTACCTTTTAAAAGAGAGATGCTAGTAAGAACAAATTGGGTAGTTGTGACTTGTGAGTAAATTAGAATCTGGAGATTGGAAGTGCATACTATATAGTTTAGTCCAAAAAAATGTGCATATTTATTACAGGTAAAATTCTTCCTTCATGAGTCTGGTACTTATTTGTGTTCTAAAATAGTTACATTAAGTTTGAACTGGAATTTATAATTTGACTTGATACTTAAAAGATTAATTGATAAAAACATTTTTTTCAAGTTGTAAGATAAAGAAAACATTAAAAAATGAGATTTAATTTTACAAGTTGTAAGATAAAGAAAACATTTAATTTTTAAAAATATGTTTTTGATTTAGGAATAAATTATTGCCCAAAGTTCATAAAATATAATGATCTCTTGCGAGTTGCAAATATGGATATCATAAAAGAAAGATAACCTATTGTCATAAAATATAATGATCTTGTGTTGGACTTAAAGTGTCTAGTTGTCTACTTTGGCACATGTTTGTTTCCTAGGAATGACATTTAGTTATATCTCCATCGTGGTGCTTAGGGAGATATCTCCGTAACCAGGGGGAACCGACAAGAGAGTTAATAGTTGACTCTATTCCCCTTTGATTGGGTTAAGCCCAAACCCCTTTCTAAAATTTTGCAAAAAAAAGAGCGACAATGCAAATGTGTAAAGTAGGTTGGTTTGCTAGCACATTCGTCTAACATATGCTTAGGCTCCACTTTAAATGAAAGTTAGACAGACATATGCCAAGATATTTGTAACATTTTTATTAGGGAAATGACCATATTTTGCCCTTCAATTAATCACCATGAACCACTAGTCATCCTAAACTAACATTGGATGCAATTTCATCTTTGAAGTAATCAAAGTGGTTCAATTTTCCCGTGATTGGACAGCCCCACCAATGGGCATCGTCCACATGTCAATATTACATTCACTAGAGGGTAAAATTGGACCATTTTGGTTACTTTAAGGGTCAAATTGTACCCTATTTAATTTAGGGTGCCTGGTAGTATAAGATGGATACTTGAAGGGCAAAATAGTGTTATTGCCCATTTTATTATACTTTGACCATGTTTACATATTGTAAAGGCTAAAGTATACCTTTAGTCCCTTATGTTTGTATGGAGTTTCAATTTAGTCCTATATCTTTGAAAAGTACAGTTTTAGTCCTTCAAATCTAACATTGTTACTCAACTTAACGGAAATTGCTGAGTCATCAAATTTTGGTGATGATTGTTCAATTAAAAGTTGACGAGGCGTAATATATATTATTTTGAGTAAAAAAATAAAATCAATCATGACAATTAAAATCATCCCAAATAATGACTTGACAAACAAATCAAATAAAATCAATCATGACAATAAAAAATCGTCCAATTAAAAATCAATCATGACAATTAAAAATCATCCCAATTAAAAATCAATCATGACAATTAAAAATCATCCCAAATTAAAAATCAATCATTTTTTAGTATTAATCCAACATAATTGCTTGGTTTTTTTATTTACTTTAATTCAAAACAAAATTAATAAATAGAAAATAGAATTATTTAAATTTTTACATTTAAAATGACAATTTCTACTACAAATTTAACCAAATCTGAAAAGGAGTCATGACTGCTGGTTTTTCTATCAGTATTCATGTGCTCATATTTATGAATTAACATTAACTTAGAGAGGAGAAAGAGAATGAAGAGATGAACAACAAGATGAGAGTTACCGGTTTGCTTCTGACGAAAATTCATAAACATTACTCCCAAAATTACCGGACACCTCACACACATTCTTCATCTCCCCATACTTAAACCCTAACCTCTCCAAAAATCTCACCTTCCTCCTCAACTTCTGCACCCTCACATCCAACAAATGAGCGTTCAATTTCTCAATTCTAATTTGATGGAGAAATTGGGTGTAACCCAAAAGAATTGAAGAAGCTCAATGGCCAAAGGCATAGTTTGACGTTAGAAAATAGCAAATTAGAGTTTTGGGGAGAAAATTGTAGGATTCTTCGACAAAGGTGGGGATTTCGCAGCGTAAGAAGTTGAAGACGGGGAGAAATCGAAATCGGATTTGCGGAAATGGACGGTGACGATGATGTGGTCGACAGTGTGGATGATGTGGTCGACAGCGTAGATGATGTGGCCAACTTTTAATTGAACAGTCATCACTTAAGTTTGATGAGTCAGCAATTTCCGTCAAGTTGGTTAACGGTGTTAGATTTGAAGGACTAAAAGTTTACTTTTCAAAGATAAATGACTAAATTGAAACTTCATGGAAACATAAGGGACTAAAGGTATACTTTAGCCTATTGTAAAAGATTGCCATGTTCTGAGCATTTTGTGTGGTAGTTTGTTTATATTTTGACCAATTTAAAAATATTGAGATGCTAATTTTTTTAGTGCAACCGTATCATCTCTGAATTGAAGTCTGAGTATATAAAACACAATAATCCATAATTGATTTTAATCTCAACTATTTTATGTCTCATAAAACAATGCTCATTGTATTTCACTTTTGAAAGAAACATTGCATTATTATTAGGTTTTTTCTAAAAAAAATAGAATCTACTAAATATTTAGTAAATTCAATTTTGTAATAAAATGTTTCAAATCACGCCCATTTCTGAAATACTAAAATCTACGAAATCAGGCATCAATAGTTTGTCGTTATTGTATTCATGTAATAGTACTTTTTTTTTACTATATAACTGTCCTTTTAAATTTTAATAGATACAATCAATATATAATAGAAGAGTGTTCCACCACATTTTTGCCTTGGCACTGTTGCTGCAGACACATATCACTGTAGAAGCCATTGCTTTTGTGCGGCTCTACACTCATATTTCCTGTTCATTAGCCGTTTAGGAGCCGACAGTTCATTCTTTTCCATATTTTCTTTTTTCTCTCCTGTCATTTATATCTCTCCTCCGCTGGCCCACATCCCTCTGCCTTCACATCTCTCTCTCTCTCTCGCTGAACCTCATTCTTCTCCTCTTTTTCTTTTTTCTTCTCCAAAAAAACTCCAAAACCCTAAGAATCAGATAACCCCAAATCCACAGACTCCCTCAACACAAATGCATCAATGAGGTTGTGTACTTTATACTCTTCAGTTTCTGAAATTGTTTATGCTTATACTCCCTCAACACAAATTGTTTGGAGCTTGATTGCCGTCTTCTTCTTCTTCTTCTTCTTGCTTAGTTCGTAACCACACAAACTCACAAACCCTCCGTTCCCACCGTTCGTCTTGCTTGCCAAAGCAGTTGTTCACCTCTCCTCAGGTCAACCTCCGTTCATTTCTATACATGTCGCGAGTTGAGGATGCATGTATGATTCAATAAAGTTTCAATTTTTAATATCAAAGTTTCATGGCATGGATCATTCGGGCTCTTAAATTGAAATTATATTTTAAATCAGCAGGGGATGGATTAGCTTATATGTTTCTACTTTTGTTTTTCTTTCTTTTCATTATATGGTGATTTTTTCTACCACATCACTTCAACTCTTTATGTTATTAAAGCATTTCATCTAATAAGAATTTCTGATGATGTGATTACTTCTAGGGTTTCATGTGTATTGATCGATTAATCCTTGCAAGGCTTTTGGGAAGGCTCTAGGTTTTATAGGTTGGGAGGTTGTCTACTATCAGCTTCAAGTGCTTTTCCATGGTATTTTTCCTTCCCGTGTTTGTTTTTTTTTCTGACTTTTTTGTGATTACTTGGAACTGAATTTGTAGTATGGGACCTGGGGTTCTTCCTCTCCTTCCATGCAGGCCTGAATTTGTTTACATTTTTAAAAAATAAGATAGGATAATTTAAAGAAGCTTAGAAAGGAGAGACAATTGCTTTAAGAGGTAAATTGGTCTTTGTTAGATTTCCTGCACCATATTTTAATCTCACAGTAATTAATTGTTTTGCCACATTTAATTGTTTGTGATTGTTTAGGGACTAACTTCAATTTCAGTCTTCTTTGTGGGTGATGTGTGGAAAATGATGGGCCTCTCAAAATTGTGTATAAATGATTGAATGCCAAAAATGGACCCTGCATATTTGGCCATCATGTTCTTGAATATGTCTTTCATAGTCTGATTACATTTGGATTTTATCTCTTTTTTTCCATAGAGCAGTTGGATTGTAAATTACAACTCTAGAAGTCTGCATCTTCTTATATATTCATGTTTGAAAAATTTTGCATCACTGACAAAAATTTGATGTAGTTGCTTATTTGTTTGTGGTGGTGTCAAAATTCATTTTATACTGTCTTATAGCTGTATTTCTTTAAACTTTACACGAATATGTTCTTATAGGTAAGATTTTAGTTAATTTATTGATGGTGAGGATGCTAAGCACATGTTGATCATTTGGCCTTTTTCCGTCAAGATACTGTGGTTTGTAGGCTCAAAGTGCTCAACTAAAAAGTGGACTTTTTCTTGCTGATCATTTGGCCGTTCTCTTCATCAAGTAGGCCACTGAATTATGTATGATTAACTAATATTTCATTTCCCTTATTTGAATTCATTTTTTGGCATCGTTTGAATAATGGTAACAAGATAAAAAGGATGTAAAAGAGTTGTTGGTTCTATGTTGATCTGTTGTGCCTAATTGTATAATCGCTTGCTTGCTTGACATTAAGATTTGAAAAAATAGAGAGCTTCAAAACAAGAAGGTTGGGGGCTTATTAATGGATTTGGATAGAAATTTGGTAAAGATTGAGTTTATAGTATTTCAGTGTTGTACATAAAATATTTCTCTGTGCAGTGTATTATCTATAAATGAAACCAATTTGTAAATCCATGTCGACTCAAGGGAAGGACCAGTGTGAGAAAGATGGTAGAAATTGTATTTTAGAGTTCAAATTTCAGTTTTAGCCAATTAGAGTCCTTATTTTAAAAGCTTCTTTATCTGAAATAGAGAGAAAGTTGCTTTTCCAACGCACCCTACTTGATTTATTTGTATTTTTTATTTCTTTATGGCATTGTTTTGGACTTCTCTTTGATATATATCTTAGAGAAGAATGGGTGATCTTCTGACTTATACCCTTTTCCTTCTACAGTATGTCTACTTTTAATCCTTTTATACTAATTTGATGTTTGGTTCATAATTTACAAAAGTCCAAATTTTGCAGTTAGGCTTATTTCTCTGCATGTAGCCTCATCCTCTGTTGTGTTAACTCCAGCTCCACATATAGTGTTCCTGAACTTTTCGTTTGAAATAGATGTGACTTATCTTTCCATTGCAGACTTACCTAACGCCTATGTGGTTCTTGGTTCATCATACATTGTTTTATCAATCTTTCAGAAATTAGCTTCCTTAATAAGTTGTGGCACTAGAAACAACCATTTATTGCTATTCTTTGTCAAATTCTGCAGGACAAGTAGCATTGGCCAAGGATGTAAATGCAATGGAGGTGTCTTGGTTCTTTCTTGAAAAGTGTCCTGAAAAAAACATTTTGTCTTGGTGGTCAATTGATGAAGGGTAATAAAAAGGTTAACTTCTTCTGATAGGTATTCAATTTGTCTCCTCTATCAAGTTTATGCAACTTTTTGGGTTACTTTTTATTGTAAATTTGTCAAAAGATTTTCATATTCACACAAGATCTTCATTGTGAAAAAATGGGCATAGTTGTCTTATGAGTGTGTATAATTTGTGTCAATGATCTTGATCCATTGTGTGATTTACTTGGCCGTATGACATCTGATTATTACAGGACAACATTTCTGTAATTTTATAGCTTGCATTCAATCTGAAGTTGTGCTTGACTAATCAAGTTGCAGACATTTTGCCTTATTTGATAAATGAAGTGGCATTTGGATTTAGTTTAGGGTATGAGAATTGAGATTGAAAAAATAAGGGCATTTTTCAATTATAAGAAGAGACCATGTCTTGCTACTAAGACTGATCCTGAAATTTTATGTCATGACCTCAAAATTCATACTGAAGGATTATCGTTTATCATACTGAACTCTTAAACTATTTGCAGGGCTGAGAAAATCCAAGTTTCCTAGAAATTAGTAGGTTGTCAGGTCTTGCAAGTTGGACACAGAAAAATATATACTATTTTCTGAACTAAAGCATAGTAAAATATGAAAGTCCAGAGAGAGTAAAATAGAAATTCAAAGAAACTCCAAGACATGGCTGATATGAAGTGGAAACATATGTGTGAATGTAATGGATGCACAAGAGGGGGGGGGTGAATTGTGCTTCAAAAATAAATACTCAAATAAAACAACACAAGATTTATACTGGTTCGGTCTACCTGACCTACGTCCAGTCCTCAACCACCCAGGCCGAGAGTTCCACTATAACTCAGGTTTTAAATCGGGTTCACCTGAAACCTTACAACCGCAAGTTTTGCACGGGATCACTTGCAACCTTACACGTTTTACACAGGCTCACTTGTAACCTTTCTAACTAGCTCCCCCTCACACCAAGCAAGGGGTTAACCTTTACACTTAAAGGATTTTGACTAAGTTCTCTCAAAGAACAGATGGTGTTACACACTTAAGTACAATAAATGCTCTTATAACAGAAAGAGACTTAACTACAAGGAGTACAGAATAAGTAGGTGAAAAGAATCACTCGATGTGTTAAATGCTCTTCGTTTTTCTGGGCAGCTTTGAATGCTTGAAGATGTTCTTAGTTTTCTCGCTCTAACTTCTCTCAAGAATATTCAAATATGATTAATTGCTCATAAATGAAGTCGAGCTCCCTTATATAGTCTTCAAACATTTTGAACTCTTGGTAGGTGGGCTAGCCGTTTGAATATGTCCGTTTTTCCCTTGTTACCGTTTGCCCATTAAATGCTTCATCAATGTATAGCAGGGTTGACTTGCTTTATCTCTGAAAAGTAGTCCTGATGCCTCTGCTCTGACATAAGCATTCTGACACTGCATCTCTGAACGTTCTGACATTCTGATTGCTTGCGGAAGCAACTTCTCATCCGGAAGCAACCTTACTTAGTGTTCTGCACTTGAACGTTAGTTTAGCAACACAATTATATAGTCATATGCAGTGAGTGTTCTCTTAGCTTATGATGTATCCGGAAGCACTTTTACATCCGGAAGTAAAACTACTGGATGAAGGATTTTGTTTACTAATACTCACTCTCGCTCAGTGTCCCTCAATCCAACAGTCAGCGCTAGTCACTAAGCTATCAGAAGCACTTTCACTTGACGAGGTAAACTCACTGACGCTTAGGGTTATTTCTATTCTATCCGGCTGCGCCAGTCAAAATCCATCAGGAAGCTATTTCACTTGACGTGGCTTTTTCACTGACGCTTGGGGTTATTCTATTTTATCAGCCTGCGTCAATCTAAGTTTAACATGAAGCAACTTCACTTGATGAAGGATCTAGCTCACCATCAATTACTCTCGCTCAGTGTATTTCATTCCAACACTCAGCGCTAGTCACTAAGCTATCGGAAGCACTTTTACTTGACGTGGTGAACTCACTGACGCTTGGGGTGATATCTATTCTATCAGTCTGCGCCAGTCTAAATCTAACAGGAAGCAATTTCACTTCCGGTTGAATCATAGCTTAGTCTTAAGGTTTAGTGTACCTAGCGCTCATGGACTAAGTTAAATCCCTAGTGAGTTACTCGCTGCCGCTGGGGGATAAATCATTCATCCGCGTGCGCGAGTCCTAGTCTATCCGGAAGTAAATCCACATCCGGTTGCACTTTTACTTGGGATTCTATGTTTACCTATTGCTTTCTAATTACTTAGCCTATTCTTTCATATTTTAGTCCTCATCAAAATTTAAGATTCTAACAATGTGTGCCTTCCAGGAATGTGCTACCACCTCTGAAAAGCAACATTCCAAATCAGAGATAGGTGTTAAATTGTGGTTTTTCCTTTGAGGACATTAATAAACTTTCATAAATTTATTTTATCATTAAATAAAGTCAACACAGTTAGAGCTTCTTCTTTGCACGAAGCCTCCCAATCAAAGCAAAGGTACCCCACCAATTCTATGTACACCCTACTTTATCAACATGTTTTCTTTTCCAATAGTAATAATAATAATAATTGAAGCCCTAAGTTTCAGTGATGCGCCTTTCTGCAGTGTTGATGTAATTAGTTAAATAGTAGTTAATAGTTCATGGTTATATTTTTTAGCTTTATTTTCAGCCCTGTTCTTATATTTATTCAAACCTGTGGCTGAATAGAACACAAATCATGCAGCCATTTGATTTTCTATGTGAGTCTGCCTTATTATCAAATTGTTGAGCTCATGTGGCTTATGGTTTTGTTTGTTAACTTCCTTTGTGATTCTGTTTGCTTATCCACCATCTATTTGTTCATTTCTGTGGCTGAATAGTATGCTCTTTTGTGTAGATTATGTAAATATTTAGGCGGTGATTCCTGCATTTTTTTGGTTATAAATATTGTTGGCCCACTTACTGAGGAGAAAAATCGATGCACAATTTGACTCTTTTCTTATGATGCCTCTGCTTTTTCTACCTCAGTGGATAATAACCCATGTGCTTTTGCTGGCTTTTTTTATCTGAATGAAAATTTATTGCTTGGCCAAAATAGTGGTGTGCACATTGTTAGTGCATTTAATCTGCCAAGTGTCATAAATGCACAGCCAAATTCATGTCATCCGTTTGAAGGTATATGTGGTAAATTTGTTGTTTTGTAGCTATTATATTTTCCTGTCGCATTTATTGGTGAGATTGTGTGTGATTGAGTCAATCTTGATTAATTAGAGGAACAATGAATGTGTGATATTACACTCTAAGGCACTATCAATTATATTTATATGCCAAGAAAACATCTTTGTCAGTATTTTTTGTGGCTATTATGTTTTCCCCTCACATTTAATGGTGGCATCACGTGTGATTGAATCAATCCTAATTAATTAAAGATGCAATGGATGTGTCATATTGCATGGTAAGGTACTGTGGAACATGTTTCCATGTCTAATATTACATGAATTGTCACTTTCTATGGCATTTTCTGTGGGCTTTCACTGTGTTTTCATCCTTCTTATTTTATTTCTCTTATTTTGTGCTCATTAAAAAACATTCCTGTGACCATCACCATGTTATAGGAACATCACAGAGGCGACATAGGCCAGAAAAGCTTTCCTACCATTATGAAGAGTATCCAACTCAGCAGCAGCCTACTCTTGATTTATCATCTAGACAAAAAAGAGTTGTGCAGTGTGCTCCTCAGACATATCAGGTTCCAGAAACTACCCTGAACCAAAGTGATAATTTGCAGCAAGTTCCAAATGCTGCCCTTCACCAAAATGATCCAGGTAATTAGTCACATTAATTACTAATTCTGATTTGCTGAGCAAATGCATTTCACAGCAAACATCCTACTAATATTAAAAGTTCACATTTGACCAGCATTCTATTTTACTCAGCATGATACAATGATGCTTATTTTGTACGACCTTCTTGCATCCGTATAAGTAGAAGATGGAGAGAACTTAAGGCATGTACTGCTCCTAAGAGACCCAAAAAAAGAACCAAACAAAAGACAAATGAAAATATCTCTGCTGTGCAAGGACATAAATTTTCAGTTGGAATATCAAGAAGATTTCATCTTCCACAATGAATCTGAATCTGATAAAGAGAGAGTTGGTGTTATGCATACTTTTTTTTTCCTTAGTTCCAAAGATTGTGCCAATGCTTCTGATGTTATTTGCTCTGCAAGTAGTGACATATTGATAAAGCAGAAAATTCAAGATTGATCTTCCACAAGTGCAAAGGAACAAAGAAAAAAAGGACCAGGACAAAGAAACCAAAAAAAAGTTAGCTTGCCCTCCTATAAAGGTTTATACTAAATAATTTGTTTTTTTCCTTTGGGGATACTTCAATAGTGCTAATTGCGGATGCTCTATGTTAGATGGAGGTGATCCAATTCATGTATGCAAATATCGTCGTGCTTTCTTGTGGTATGTTGAATGGATTAAAAAGAATGATAAAAAAAAGAGTTGCTACTACTTTTTCCATGTGTTATTTGAAAGGCAAAGTGGTTCTTCCAATCTGTGCTATTGCTTCCTTCACCTATATCTCCCGTGCAACGCACGGGAGGTACCGCTAGTTGATCATCAATATACCATATAAATCTCAACTTACCTTTTCGGCTGAGGTAGACCAGCTAACGAGCTGCATGGCTTATATTTTATGTCCTTATTACACAGAGCCGTTTTAATTTGTCAGCCATTTTTTGTTAGTTGGTTCCTATTCATAAGCCGAGACAAATTGGTAAGTGATATTTATTGATTTGTCCTGTTTTCCTCGAACATCCCACCTTCACATGCATTTAATCTGTACTCTTTATAATTACATTATAAATTTTCTCAAGTCCAAAATTTGAACCCAATTGTATAATAGTCTAATCTAACTTGTACATATATAGAATACTTTAAACTTACCCCGACATATTTGTTTTATTTCCCCCTCCATCAATTACCCACCTCATTGTTAGTTGGTCTCATAAATACGTATCTATTTATTATTTCGCTAGAGAAAACTGTTATTTCACCCCTGTGACCATAACTTTGATATTTTTTACTATATTAAATTTACGCCCAATCCTTTGTCATATTTCTATATATATGGTCTCCTTATCGTCTCTTCTTCCACCATAACATTCTGCAGTTCCTACAATGGATTCCCCTGAAATACTATATCTTTCTATGGTGCGCCCTAACTCCCCTCCTTTTTCAGTTGCTGTAAAGGTAGAACGTGTTTTCTCTGTCGAAAAAGTGGAAATTTTGGGCAACGATCTACCGTCTGTTAAAACTCTTGCTGCTGTTGACATTGTTGTCTTTGATGAAAAGGTTTTTCCTAATTTTATAGCCTATCCCCTTTCTCTTTTAACTTATTATTATGTTTGCTCCTAATTAGTTTAAAAATTACAGGCTTCGAAGATGATCCTCCGCTTGGATAGTCAGGAAGCTATGGATAAATTTTTATGGTTGCTCTTTCCAGGCCTTTCTGTTGAATTAATAAGGCCAAAAGTTGATTATGGTGGAATGGGACTTCGTAGTGAATACCACTTGAAAGTTGTAAAAGATACCAATGTAAGGGATTGTGTTGGCATGTTTCCTTCCTTCCCGTATGATATATGGACTCCAGCTCAGTTAACTGCGTATCAGATGCCTGAGGATTTTTTATTTGGTTTGCTTTCTATATATTTCTTCCAAGATTTAAATTCCAGTGGATTGTGTTTTTTAACGTGTATATGTTTTTTTGTAGATGTTGTTGGATTCCTGCAATATGTGTCTCCTATTTGTAAAGTGAAAAACAGTGGTTTCTGGGATAAAGAAATGCGTATCTTATTGTCCTGTAAGAGAAACAAAGTTGGCGGGTAAGAGCATTTTTTCAACGTTGATTTACTTGAATTTTTGATTCACATAGTTTTATGAAAAATGCAGGTCAGGAAAGGTAGTGATCTGTGTTTTGCGTGGAGCTTGGTTAGATGTCCTTGAGAAGATCATCAAGGATGCTATTTTAAGTGAAATCTGCCCATTTATTCATTTACGCTATGTAGTATCGTCTGGAATATCAGAATCTGGTGAGTTTATTTTGTAACATTTTATCTAGATTTTGTATATATAAATGTATTTGTGTGTCTCTAAGTGTGTCTCTATATGTGACTAATTTATTTTTTCAGGTTGAGACTTTTGGTGATGCTTCCTATTTGGAGATTGATCCAGCAAACTTCACAGTTCATCAAATCAAGATTAGATTATTTGTAGTGGATGTTGTTAAATCTTATTAAATGACACTTATTGTTATTATTGATGCTAAAAAATGATAATAAACAATCTTTACAATAGTAATGATAATAAACTATCTTTACAATAGAGAATTTAGATTTTACCTCTGTTGTGTAAAGCACTATCAAAGATCCACAGTTGATAGAGACATTTGATGTATCCATATCGTACCACCACGTGAGAAAATCTACAACTTCTTCAACAGTGTTAGGGTTATTGATATCCATACTAACCTTTTCAAAAGTTAATGCTAAAAATAAGAAAGACTATAAGGACTCAAACGAGTTATTATCAAAGCAGCATAAAGTTATCTTTCAAGTGCCTCTAGCATGCCCTTATATAGTAAGAACATCTATCTCACGTTCATAGAAGCTTGTAAAAGTCAAATTATATACAGTAAATTTTGGTACTATTTTCTTGGGCAACACATATGGGTATGTGTTTACTATTTCACCCTCAGTGTACTACGTGGACGTTTTCATATACATTCATATGCATCATATCTACATAAAAACACAAAGTACATGTATGTATTTTAATTATAAAACACACAAACACATTCCCCAACATTATAGAATACTTTAGTTAATATATATGTATTGTCAAAAAATTGTAACATAATTTTAAAAAAAATAAAAAAAAGGGTAACTCTTCAATGTAAAATTTTAAAGAACATTAATTTTTTTGGCTAAAGTATGTTTTTGGTCCCTCAACTTTGGTGAAATATATGTTTTGGTCCCTTAACTTTTAAAAATGTATTTTTGATCCCTTAACTTTAGAGAAAGTGTGTTTTTAGTCCTTTAAGTTTAAAAAATGTTTTTTTGATTCTTAACTTCACACAAAATGATGATTTTAGTCTTTCCAAAACAACATAAAATATCTTTTTGTCCCTTCCTTTTTAAAGTTAATGGACTAAAATATGACTTTGTGCAAAGTTAAGCAACAAAAACATACTTTAACTGAATTTAAAATAACTAAAAACACGCTTTTCAGAGTAAAGGACTAAAAGATGACTTTATCCTAAGTTAAGGGACTTAAAACACATTTTTCAAAGTTAAGGGACTAAAACATGACTTTCTCCAGAGTTAAGAGACGAAAAACTTACTTTAACATAATTTTTTAGTATATATTTTAAAGTGGTTTAGTTTTTGAGAGTAAATAAAGATATCATTAAATTTTGAATGGAAAAACAAATCGTTCAAAAAAAACAAAAAAAAATGTTTTAATGCATGTAAAAAAACGTGACATGCTTTGTATGCACATTTATATGTTTGTGTGTTTGTGTTTTTGCGTCTTTTTCTTTATGGTGTGATTTTCATCCCTCCCAATTAAATTTTTTACTTTCTTGCAACATAAATTCAATTATTCAAAAAAAAACTGCCATAAAATTGAAACATAAATACCATTGAACATCACAAAAAAAACCTGGGGATTTTTCCTAACTTTGGACAATCACCAATTGGTAAGTCCCATATATATTGATATGTCCATACTGGCCTTATTTTTAAAAACACAAAAAAAAATGGGTAACTCGTCAAAGTAAAAATTTTAAAAGGAAATATTTTTTGTAATATACATTGTCCAAATTGTGTAATTTATAAAACTAAATAAACATATCATAATTTTTTTAATGAAAAAACAAATGGCCATTTTAAAAAAAAGGTGTGTCGATGGATATAAAAAAGTATCGGCTGCTTTATATGCACATTTATATGTGTGTATGTTTACGTTTTGGTGTTTGTGTCTTAACGCGTGTGAGTTTTGTCACTCGCAATCAAATCTATGACTATTTCATCACATAATTGCAACCAAGGAAAAAAGTTGACGGAAAACAGAAAAATGATTACTATTTATCATGACAAAAACACGCCGGAAATGTGTTTTTAAAGTTTGGACAATCACCAATTGGTAAGACCCATATATATATTGATAAGCCCATGCTAATATAAATAACCAAATAAAGTGTGGATTCGTCAATTAAATCCAGCCTGCAAAGTCAGTCAATTTTTTTTGTTTACCCAATTCAATGTCCTCAGAAATTTTTTTTCAAGTGTTTGTGTTACCTTTGATAATTACGGCAAACCCACTCTCCTTCGTGACTAACGTCCTAACGTGTTTTGCTTTCCTTTTTATCACAAAATTGAAGGGAAATTTAATTAGAGGTCCCTCACAAGGGAGTTAATACTGGAAAAATCCCAAAAGTTGAAAATATTAATGTAGGGTCCCAAGGGACCTCACATTAATATATTTGAAAAGTGAAAAGACAATTTTGCCCCTAACCTTAAAAAAAATTTACCCCCTCCCCTACCCACCCCCTCCCCCCTCCTCCTCCCTCACCCACCCCCTCCCCCCTCCAGCAGCCCCTCCAGCCGCCCCCCCCACCCCTCCCCTCCAGCCGCCCCCCCACCCCTCCCCCTCCCCTCCAGCCGCCCCCCCACCCCTCCCCCTCCCCTCCAGCCGCCCCCACCCTCCCCCCTCCCCTCGAGCCCGCGCCCCCCACCCCCACCCTCCCCGCTCGAGCCCGCCCCCCCACCCCTACCCTCCTCCCTCCACGCCCCCACCCCACTCCAGCTCGCGAGGAGGAGTGGGGGTGGGGGCGTGGAGGGAGGAGGGTAGGGGTGGGGGGCGGGCTCGAGGGGGGAGGGTGGGGGTGTGGGGTCGGGCTGGAGGGGGAGGGGGGAGGGTGGGGGGGCGGCTGGAGGGGAGGGGGAGGAGTGGGGGGGCGGCTGGAGGGGAGGGGGAGGGGTGGGGGGGGCGGCTGGAGGGGCTGCCGGAGGGGGGAGGGGGGTGGGTGAGGGAGGAGGAGGGGGGAGGGGGTGGGTGGGGGGAGGAGGTAAATTTTTTTTAAGGCTAGGGGCAAAATTGTCTTTTCACTTTTCAAATATATTAATGTGAGGTCCCTTGGGACCCTACATTAATATTTTCAACTTTTGGGATTTTTCCAGTATTAACTCCCTTGTGAGGGACCTCTAATTAATTATCCCAAAATTGAAAGACTACAAAACATCAAATGTATTAAAAATTACCTCCTAGCACAATAGTAATGCCTATTACAATCTACATATTGTAGGTTTCAACTAAATGTCGTATTCATTCACTACTCCCAAAGGCAGAATTTAATGAACCGAAATTGTTAGATAAGAATTTAATTCACCTTTATTATTTATACAAATATTGCCTATTACTATATCAACCTCCTCACCCAATACATCAAGACATACTAATTACTTCTTTCCTATATATAGTTCTATCCATTTGCGTTAGTGTGTCATTGTTTCCCTTCTTCAGTCAAAACCACCTTTGCATTTCAGTACTATATTAGTAGAAACCAGGTAGCAGAAGGTTTAATTTCTTTTAAAAATGGAATCATTATGTACTTCGACTCTTTCATCTCTTAATCCTCTGTCCTCTCATTTTAAGATAACCGTAAAAGTCGATAGGATCTTTAACAACGAACATGTCTGGATTGTTGGACCCAGGAGATCCCCTATGAAAGAATTAATTTCAGTAGATATTGTAGTTTTCGATAACGAGGTACTCTTGTAATTATTTTATGCTACTTTTTCTTCAATATTACAAAGTTATATAACTCTTCATCACTAACTTTAGTGACACCTACAGGGTTCGAAGATTCTCATGAAATTAATGACAGAGGATTCAAGGGATATATTCCTCGAGATCCTAAAAGAAGGAGCTGTCTACGAAATATTCAATCCTAGAGTTGAGTCTGGTGGTGAGAATGTACATCGACATTATCATTTGATTCTACATGCATCATGTTGTGTTCAAGAATTGAACATTTTGTTTCCAAACTTTCCCTATACAATTAAGATACCATTTCAACTAGAACGAGGAAAAGCTGATATAACAGGTTTTTTCGGTAAGTTTAAGCCTATGATACTCACAAATATATGAATATTTTTAAAAGTTGCCTTAAACTTATCTTTACCTCTACAGATGTCGTTGAGTTCCTCCTAAAGGTGTCACCCACTCGGAAAGTCAAGTGTAATAGTATGTGGGAAAAGGAGGTTGAAATTGAGTTGGGCACGTGGAATACTACTTTTGGCTGGTAATTTGTGTTCTCTACTAATTTCCTTGGAAAATTGAAAATAAGTCTTCTATTAACTTTTGTTTATTTTAGGATAAATAAAAAAGTTCTATGTGTTTTAAGAGGTTCATGGGTGGAGCCAACTGCTAAAGATTTGCAAGATTTGATTGATTTAGAAAATCCACCATTTATTCATTTGCGATATGTTATCATGGAAGCACATCTTTTATCAAGTATAAAAGTGTTAAACCAAAATTCTTAATGTTAAGTTTACTGTAAATACATGGAGGAGTCTGAAAAACTTATCTCTATAATTTTAGGGAACGATGTTGTTAGCTCTTTATCAGATGCAAGCTGCGTCGATGTCAACCCACAAATTCCACAAATTCGTGAGTTACAAGAAAATATGTTCGATATGTCTGTTGATTTTTAATGTAGAATATGTAAAAATGAACTGGCTCAAATCTATTTTGTAAATGTAATAGATTTCTGGTTAGTAATTGTAGTAATGTAATTTTAATTTTAATATGTGTGTATGTCTATATAAAATAAAGTTTTTTTTTGTCACGTTTGTTTTTAAGAAGAGGAAATGTTAAAAAAAATTGAGGGAGTTAAAGGGTTGCTTGGATGAGAGGAAAATGGGAGAGGAAAGAAAGTGAGAGGAAAGAAAATAGGGAGGAAAGAAAAGAGGGAAGAAAATATAATCCCCTCTCTTACTTGGATGAAGGAGGGAAAACAGAGAGGAAAGAAAATGGGTATATATTAGAATGACTAAAATACCCTTATTGTAAACATTTGTGTAAGAAAACTATGTATTTTAACAAAAAAAGTTTTTTTTTAATTAGTCAAGTGGAAAATTTCTTGAAATTGAATTAAATAAAAGGATAAATATAATAATTTATTATTCAGTTTAAATAAAATTTTATTTTGAAGACAAAAATGACAAAATAAGGGGAATAAATATAAGTTTTTTTTATTTCAAGAAAACAAACATATAATCAATGATGAAATCTGATAAAAAAAAATCACTGATGAAGGCAGCAGAGGAATGGGTGCAAGGTTTGTTTCAAACAATTTAAAATTACTACTACTGTAAATACAAAAATATAATTTTAATCAAACCCCCTGCCTGTAAATTCTATAGATTATATATCTCTTCCCATATTGTAGTCACGAACAAAAAAATTATGTATTTATCCAATATCTCTTAATATATATATCTCGTGTTATTCATATGCATGTACCAGCTATCTACGTGGTTGGGGCGCTACTAGGGTATGGGTTAAATCGTCTATCAGTTCATTCACGAGTATAGCAGGGGAGAGATTTGTGAAAGCAGGAGAATTGTTTGTGAAGACTGAAGAGACGCGAGAAGGGTAGAGAGTGCGAGAAAAAAATTGTCCCAAAATCCCCCATTTTGGGAGGAAAAAGTTGGGGCACACTATTTTCCTTCCCCATTTTCTTTCCTCTCCCATTTTCTCTCCTAACAAACAAGGGAAAATGTTCTCCCTTACCCTTTTTCCCTCCCCATTGTCCTTCCTCTCTCATTTTCCTCTCAAACAAGCAGGCCCTAAGTTTGAAAGTGTTTCGTTCCGTGCGGGAGCACGGGAGTGACGGCTCGTTTTATCAAAAACAAAATAGAGATAGTTGTACTCCCAGCCTCCGGTTCAAATATATGATGAAGAAAACTAGCACAAATCACAAAGTTGTTTGAAAATGGTTAAAAATAGTAAAGGTGTAAAAATCAAATTTACTGATCTAAAACCGTCTTATTATGGAGAGGGGCAAGTGGGGGAGTGAGTGAGTGGAAAAAGAGACGAGAGAGGTATAATTAATTAGGGGTAAAAATGTAAAAAATTCATTCAATGGAACAGATATAAACCTCACCGTATTGAGAAAAAAACACACTTCTAACAAAGTCTTCGCCTATTATGTTAAACATGAATATTATCTAACTTTATTCTTTGAAAAAAATGTTCTTCGAAGTTTGAACTCAGAGCTACAAGGGCCAGCCCCTTTAGGCACAAGTCTGTCCTTTAGTCCAGTTCTGACTGAGATTATGCGATCCTTTTTATGACTTGGGGTTTTCTTTTTCTTTTTCTTTTCTTTTCTTTTTTATTTTTGAAGGAGGGGGGGTATTTCATTTCATTCGAATTCTCCCAAATGACAGCAATCACCAATGTAAATCTCCAATAACTCAAAAAAGAAAAGAATACACTTACTATGATTTGTCAATTTGATGCAGTGCCTAAGAGTGCATCATATATATTCTGAGAGAAAATAATTTACCAAGAATCCAAACTCCAAAATTTGAAAAATTATATTGTAATTTTAGCTTGGTGACATTTTAACTTGGTTGAAAATTCTTCGTACATTTGGCCAGTGCTTCAAAAGCATCATGTGCATTCTGCTACAATGACAATGCAAGGTCAATTGCATGAAATCTGAAGAGAAATTTTTCAAGTGAATTTAATTTATAACAGCTAGTTATGTCAGACCAAACAGAAAGGGACAGACAAGTATATTACAGACAATAAAGAAAACTACAAATGTCATGCCATTCAAACTTCAGATAATTTCAGACCTATATATATTATTTTTACATTACAATATTATTTTCACTTTACAAAGCTTCTATATTTCTCTCTGCAAAATTTTTCTACTTGGACTGTAATTTAATGAGAAGAATTAAAATGTCATAGCATTCCAAGAATATGGAAATAATTTCGCCAGTCCTTCACAAAACTCATCTTTCACATGCTTACAGAATTTTATATTGTCTATAATTTGCTAACTATATGCACATCAGAACCTCATTTAAAAGAATTATAAAACGGAATTGCCCAATCACAGCTGAGAAGTACATACCAGATCACTAACTTGGTCACTGGATTTTCCCAAGCAAGTTGTCGACCAATATTCTCTGCTGGGCCCCACTCAATTTCTCTGATTTCATAATTGCATTACTGACAATAATTATTGTAGATGGAGATTCTGCATTAACCTAAACATAATCATACAAGAATAAAAGTATGCAATTGTCAGTATATATCACTTGGACTCATTTTCAACAATAGGGAATAAAAAAACATGTATGGTGAAATTACTGTAACATTAGTTTGAAATTTGTAATTGTTTAGTCTAGTGCCATGATCTTTCTGTCATTCTCTGTTTTTTAGCTGACCCCACATATTGGGATAAGGCTCTGTTGTTTTTAAAACAATGGCCTTGACATTCCCCTGGCATAATAAGGGGTGTTTTAGTTGCATTACTTTTCTTCTCTTGTTTTAGAAAGGCCGGTTTAGCTCAACGGTAAGTTCACTTGCCATGTGGGTATGAGGTCATGGGTTCGAATCAGCTACTTTACAAAAAGCATAAGTTAGGCTGCCTAGTATATTCCCTTCCCTAGCACCCTCACCAAGTGGGGACTAGAACTGGTTTGACCCTTTACTTTTCTTCTGTTAAGCACAGGTGTATCCTCCTACTGGCGGCAATCCTATTTGACATACTGTCGGACATTAATTGTGGGCACCTCTCACAGTAAAGAAAGAATAGCGAGGCCCAACTCCCATTAGTTCTAGATGCATGTTGAACAGGCGTTAAATGACTACTCCAAAATCCACCCCAATCAACAATCATCAACAGGCAACATATAGCATAAAGGGCAAAGAGAAGACTATGGAACAGGGAATCATGGAATGCGATGTATTACCCAAACACGACCATTTAAGCCAACTGCTATCTCAAATGACAATTTCTTCCCCATAGCATCAAGGACTGGACATGTGGGTGAGCTGAGCAACCTGTAAACAAACAGATGATGTTAGTATCTGTTAACATGCAATACAAATGACAAGCAAGAATAAATTCTTACGTCCTTGATAGACCGGTTGTGCATTCAAACATATATCCATCCTTCAGTACACCATATTCTGCAGCTTTCCCACTGGCTAAATATGGCAAAACAAAAAAGCCAAAAACATATTAAAAAGAATTAAAGTTCACAAAAATAAACTAGATAAAAAGGAAGCAAAAGCACATCATAATTTGGTATCAACCAAAAGGCAAGTGAGAAATAAGAATGCAAGGAATTGGATAGCTACCATCAGTGCAAGACAATTCAGGATTCATTCCAGGGTTAGCTTTCACAACCCGGACATAAAGTAGAGTACCCACCTGCAAGAAATGGCAAAAGGCAAAAGAAGGCACAAAGGATTAGAAACACAATGGATAACCAAGAAAGGTTTTGCTGAAAATGGACAGAAATTGCCAGACCTAGAGTTGGTGTACCATTGAAATTTAAGAAGAGAAACAAAGAAGCAATAAACATAATGTTTGTTTTTTTATGTTTTCCATATTTCGTAAACACAGCATTTTATGAGGAAAGTGATTCAGTTTTGATCTCTAATATAAGATAAACAAATAAATGAATGAAAATAATATTATGTTTTGTTGAGAAAGTCATTCTCATACTTTCTTGATTGCATTGGTACAGTATTTTTTATAAAAATACGCTGTTGATCCATTCTTCTAAAATAGATATATTAAGAAGTTTTGGGATGATAAATTAATTTATCGAGCCCATAGTTGCAAATGACACTTAATAAATATGCAACAATAGTGGAAAAGTAGATCAATTGATTTACACACCGACCAAGCATAAAGCCCCACATAATGAAATGATAAATAAATCAAAGTAATTTTAGCGCTTAACATCCAGTCAGTCTCTCCTACATACCTCAAGCTTAGGTATATTTCTTCTAGTTCCTCCTTCAAATGCAAGCACAGGCAAATATGCTATAGCAGGTCCTTTTATGTCCACAAGAAAGTTCTGCAAAATAATCAGTTGATGACACAGAACTGAGTTAAATTTATGTAACAGAGATTGAGAAATTCAATCCAAAAAGAAATTAGTGTCTTCAATCAGAAAGAGATGATTCATTTTAAAATCCCACTCAATCATAAATACATTGCCAGGAAATATACTTTACGCTCAGTTTCTGCTATATGTTAGTTCTCTCTCAGCATCAGCTCAGATATGATTGAAACCAAAAAGTCTGTCGTGTTCCGATTTCCTATATGATCTGATTAGTAAGGTCTAATACAAGACATATTTAATGACGTCAACTCAAAAATTAAATAAAGAACTATTTTGGACATAGGAAACATTCCCATCAACATTCTTTCGTTTTTGGTAATGCATAAAAAAATCCTCCCAAGTACCAAGTACATAACACCTCAACTAAGTTTGCTCCGCACACAAAGGTAGGACCCTCAACCACCTACTTAAGGAAAAGAACCCTTACCACCCACACTAACTTGATTGGGTTTCCTATCTAGTTCTAATGTTTTAAAAAATGCAATATTTTAATCATGACCTTAACTCAGTTTTCCTAGGCCAAGACTAAAAAATAAATGGCAACATTTGAAGCACTATGATGGCAGTGATATCCTTCAAGAGATAATGTGATTGCTTAGGTTTTACTAAATCATGATTCATTCACTCTATAGCATTTCCTTTTGACAAATCCTGGTGACATCATTCTTAAAATTTGCAGTAAAAAAATAAAGCTTAAAAGTCTGATCACAGAAAAATTGTAAGAGAAAAAAAAAGAGAAAGTACTTACATCTGATCTGGAGTCTACAACGATTCCAAGAACAGAATCTTCTACATGGGGAACATACTGTTCAACAAAGCAAAATCAAAAATCAGGCCATATAAAATAATAGATAAATTTTTTCCCATGAAGAAAAGCAAAGGGTTCAATGCGAGTTAAATGGAAAATAACGGGTTTATAATACATAACATAAGCTTATGCGGAAATAATCAACCTGGAATTCAAAATAGGAGTTAATTTTCTGGCAGAATGCAAGTTACTACTACCATGGATGTAAAAGTTTAGCACACCTATGTATATAGTTCGGCATGTTTAACTCTTACATATATATGATTAACTATATAACCTGATATCTACTGTATTTAGGAAATTCAGATCTTGTAAAAGTAAAAAAGGATGGATGTGGAGGGTTATTGATAAGGGATTGTGATGGTAGATGGATTCGTGGTATTTCTAGGAAGTGGGGGCTTTGTACAGCCATCAAAGCTCAGCAAAGGGAAGTTGTCAGAGGTTTGCAGATAGCAAATGAATCTGATATGAAAACTAAAATTAAATTTAACACATGGACACAGCAACAATAACATACCCTTTTCTGAGAACTTTCCACCCAATATTTGTTGGGCTTTGAAAATCTCAGCCTGCCAGCCTTTATTACTGAAATTGCATCACAGTCCTAGTAAATGAATACCAATATGAACCAGTTATACTAAGAAATGAACAAAATAAGGAGAAAAGCTGACAAGTTCTAGATTATTTCCTTCATGTTTAATTTTTATGAGATGCTGAATTCGGAGTATGACATATAGGATATTAAGAACAAAACATACACGTTAATGTCGTAATGACTGCCTGAGGCATGATGAATTAAAAATATATGTTACTACCAACAGTTTCTGTGGCATGAAAATCTAGTACTAATAAATAACTATAAGATGAAAAGACATTTTAACAGTTCATATCACATGTGTGAGAGCCCACAATAGCCAATAACTGAAAAAAAAATGGAGAAGAAAGGGGAAAAACACAAGACAAAACAAAGAACTACACAGCTTCATCAAACTAGATAGGATGGGCTACATGGAACACATAATGCCATTGTACACTAGCAAAAATCATATTTTTTGATAAATTATTAACAAAAAGGTCTTGCTCAATAACACTACTACGAGAACTACGAATGAGTAAAATATAGTAGCATTGACAAACAAAAAGGAACTGATCAAAGGCCCTTTGTAACATTTTACAATAGACATCTTATTCATCCAAACCAAAAGGACATATATAAAGCATGGTGCTTTATTACAAAGATAACAGAAGCAATAATAAAAAAGTCATCTTCATGATACAAAGCATCATATTTCAGGCTTATACATGTCTGTCTATGTAGTATGCTCATACCATGAGGCCTAAAACCATGCACATTTACAAAGTGATGAACAAAACAGACCTAGAAAACAAAAGACTTGCCTGGCATAGGCCACCACCAAGCTTAATAGTTTGATTTGACATGGTAGAAAGATCAAGAACAACATCTCCAGGAACCTATAAAACAATAAACAAGCAATATGGATAACAGTGAAATATATATCTATATATATAAAAGAGTGTGTTAAATGGAGGGTAGGAGAAAGTGGGTCCCACCACTGATTGGTCTATGAAGGTTGTAGATAGAGAAGAAGTAGAAGGTTTCGTTTCCATGGAACCAGCTCAACCAAACTTATAAAAAAAAAAAAAAACAATTCGTAGCCGAAAGTGATGAGGTGAGGTGAGGTGAGGGAAGATGAGATATTGAGATGGGGTGGGAGGTTTGGAATATTGGAATTTGGAAATATTCAAATATATACTCAATCAATATTTATAGGGGCAAAATAGTCAAAAGTGGACTCATTTTCTCTCCCTCCACGAAAAACCCCACTTTTCCTACCAAAAAAACTATTTTACCCTTCACCCCGTTTGCCTGAGGGCTGAGGCCCCCAACGGACCAACTAGACCCTTGAATAAATTCGTTCAAGAATGGTAAGAAAGTAGCCTGTAAATAATTAAAAAGTTAAGGGGTAATATTGTCTTTTACATATATCCTGGGCAGACAAATTTTCTCTCTCCATCTCACACTTATCGTGGGGCCCACAAACTTTACTCTCTCATCATTACCCCTACTTTCCATCTCTTACCCTTTACATTTCTAATTCTTTACTTTCTTTCACACAACCAAACACACTCTACACTTCATCGGCGGAAAAAAGGGTTCAATCTCTAACACTTTTTTGGTTCAAGAATAATTTTTTTTGGTTCAAGAATATTTTTTTTTTTGGTTCAAGAATAATTTTAACAATCTATATTTAAACCAAACTTGATTAAAATCCTAAAATTTAAAAAGTAAATTTTCAATTTTTTTCTCAATGTCTTACTTCAGCGTTACATGTTAAATGAAATTTATAGTGGTAACTAAAAATACACTTGTTACATTTAAGGGATCAAATCAAAACTTGATTTAAATATAAAAGATCAAGAATATACTCTCACCCAATATTTCTTTTATATTTCACAAAGTACCTCGCTAATCAATTTCACAGGTTGTATCCTTTAAAATCAAATTACATAGTTTTATTAAATCTTTTGTTTCTCATACATATCTTAACCTTTGTATATTGTTTGTTGACCATTGTTGTTGTTCTGTTTTTCATAGTATATTTATTAATTATTGTTCTATTTTATTGTTGAACATTGTGGTTGTTCTCTTTTATTGTATATTGTTATTTATTTATTTATTTTTTTATTTATTATTTTATTTTGTTTTATGGTTTTATTGTATTGTGTTATTATTTTATTGTATTGTGATTATTGTTTTTATTGTTTATCGCTTTATTTATTTGTTATTATTTGTGCTAGTTTAATTATTATTAGTGTTTAGTGTTATTATTTTATTGTATTTTGTTATTATTGTAAGTGATACTCTGCTTATAATATAGCCGGTCCTAAGCCCAGATAAAAAGAGTAGGTTGTGTTAGGCTTCGGCAGCCAACGTAAAAATTTGTCAAATCCTAAAAGCATGGACACACACAACCATTTTAGCAATATGTCATTGTCTAACATTTTATAGAAGAAGGGATATATAAAGAAGCAAGTGAATGAGTGTAGGATTAGATTTAGTACGTGGAATATTGGAACCTTAAAAGGCAAAGCTTGGGAGGTAATAAGTGTGATGAGGGATTAGAATGATGGTTATAAACTTTGGTATACTGGTAAAGTGAGTCATAGGAATGATGTAGGTATAATTGTTGATGAAGTATGGAAGAAGAATGTGGTTGAAGTTTGTAGAAGTGGAGACAGAGATTATTATCGATAAAAATGGTAATTGAGGAGGAAACAATTAATGTAAACAGTGAATGATGGGCAATTAAAAAGCAAACAAGAACATAAGATGGATGTGACAGAGATGAAAATGTTGAGAGAGATGAGTGGGTATACACTAAAAGATAGGATTCGTAATGATCACATTCGTGAAAGAGTTGGGGTAGCACCAATTTCAGAGAAAATGAGAGATTATCGTTTAAGGTGGTATGAACATGTTCAAAGAAGAGAATTAGATAAGCTAGTAAGAATAGTGGAGCAGATGGTAAGGGAGCCGTATATAAGAAATAAAGGGAGACCAAAGAGAACTCTTGATGAAGTTATCAAAGAGATATATGTTAGTGAAAGGTTTATCTCTAGGAATGACTAGGGACAGAGCAAAATGACGTTGTGTGATCCATGTAGCCGACCCCATTTAAGTGGGATAAGGTTTACGTTGTTATTATATTATTATATCCTTTAAAATCCTTGTTTTGAACTGAAATCGTAACGTTGGCAAAAAAACTGAAACGGTAATACTATCTGGTCTTGAATATAAATATAAGACTTAGTTAACTTTTTTTTAGAGATTAAGGTTGCGAAATAGATTATTAAATCATAACATATTTTTTTAATTATCCATTAAAATAAACTAGTCTAAGAAAAGAAAAAGTAGGTAAAATCAATTTATAATTAACTTATTTTACTTTTTTAGAATTTTTCAAAAAAGTCATCTAGGTCTTATATTTATGACCGGAGGGAGTAGTAATTAATAAACAAGTCGATCCGGGTCAAATGGACCAGTCAAAAACAATTCTTTTCTTTCATAGAAAAAGGAGAGACATATGAGTCAGTTTGGATAACTAAAATTGAGAAATGAAATTGAGGGTGAGAATTGAGGGTAAGAGGGGTAAAGATAGAAAGAATAGGTAAATTAGGTAATAATGAAATGTAAAAGTTCGTGGGGGCCCACAAAAAGTGTAAGATGGAGAAAGAAAGTTTGTGGACCCCAGGAGGGATATCTGGAAATTACTTTTTCCATTTGTCTCTTTCAATTCCTTTCCAAACAGGCGCATAGTATTTTTGAAATTGAAGTTTGAGCGCGCTTAGCCTCTTCATATATCTCTCTTCCTGAAACCCTTCCTCTCTTCCGCTCCTTCTTTCTTCTTTCTTTCATTCATTCATTCGCTTTCTTTCTTAAGATGATGAAGAGAAAGCAAACACTATTCAAGAAGTGCCATGAGCTGGCCGTGAAGAGTGACGCCGAGGTATGCATGATCTGTGTTAGTGGTCAGGGAGAAATTGAGGCATGGCCCAGTCACGTGAAAGCCACCAACATGCTCGCTAAGAATCGATCCTCGAAGAAGAAGATGAAGAGGGTGAAGAAGGTTTCATCGTCATCATCAGAGTCGCTGATGACTCTTATGGAACAAATTGAGTCCAAAATTGAAGCCGTAGATGAGAAAATCAACATGATGATCACAACATCATCACTGTTTGGCCAATCAATTGCCATGGATGGTGGAATTGTAAGTTCATACTTGAAATTGAAATCTCTGTTTCTTTATTTTTAAAATATGAAATCTGGGTTTGGTATGGTTTTAATTCGTTTTATTTTGTGATCCCAAATTAACAACATCCTCCATCACATGTTCATGTAGCGCAGTATTGTAGAAGATATTTCTGAAAGTAATTGGCTAACGCATGACAGTAATAGCAATCTTGCGATTTCCAGTGATACTTGCGAGGAAATATATTTGTGTGATGGAGTTTGGAATTTGGGATTTGAAGATCGTCTATTTTGTCGTGTTCTTGTTCATGTTTAATTTGATGGGGTTCTGAATCATTTATTGAAAGGATAAAGCTTGCGAATTTGATTATATTCATGGGGTTTGGGGATATTTTGATTGAATTGAATTTGTGAGGGTTTAAGTTGCTGATGAAACTCAAGCTCATAATTTGCTTTGTGCAGAGACTAACTCTTTCTACTCAAAGTAATTGCATTTCTAATTAGTTATTAGTTTGGTCTGAAAATATGTTTGATTGAATGTGATTTTCCACATGCAGGTTGAAGCAGAAAAGGCTGTGCCTATGAATTCAGGTGGTTTCCACGGGTATGGAACTCAAAATTCAGGCATGGGTTATTTTGGTAATATTGGGGCACTCTGGAGTTCCTCCCCTAGTGGAGATCAAGTTGAAACTGTTGTTGGTGATCACACATGGAGATCATTGTTTTCAGAACTAGAAGATATTGACCCTGATCTTGCAAATGTTGTTTCAGATTTGATAGGCAAAGGCTCTGATGGCCAAATTGGGGCTGAGACTCATGCTGTTTCCAATAGCCATTCTAAATAGAGGTTGGTAAATGTTGTACTCAAATTTCTTATTTTCTCTTTGGAATTTCTTTACTTTGCATGGAATAGTTCAATTAATTCATGTTTGGAAGTGACACCTTATTAATTCAAGAGGCAAATATACAATAAAAACTAACTCTTTCTGCCTAAACTCATTGCATTTCTAATTAGTTATTAGTTTGGTCAAAAAATATGTTTGATTGAATATGATTTTCCGCGTGCAGGGATCTGGTTGATAATTCAAATTGGTGTAAGCTGTATTTCTGTTGTTGGTTGATTAAGGGGACTTTTCATGGATTGGAATCATGCCACTTTGGCATATGGCGGGGAAGATAGCTTACTACTCCACTTCAAACCTTCCAGGCAGCTCCCTTCATGGCAAATAATATTAATTGATGCATACTTTCTTTTGGATATCTCAAATCTGATGTAAAAAGTTACATTAAAAGAGAAATAAAAAGGTAAGATCTGGTGTAATTGAATTTGCCCTGTTATCCTGGTTCATTTATTTTTTCCCACTAATTCAAGTTCTATACATAATTCGTCGCAATTATGTCAATTGAAATCAATCAATTATATAGAATAGATGTGCTGGTCTATAAGTAATGGCAAGTATAATTTGGGAAAAATTTGTCATAAGTTAGAATCAGATTGTACATTTAGGAAGTAATATTTCTGTGTCCATTGTCAGTTTTTCTTGTTTCTATATGTGTTGCCTAGATCTTGTCATGTTTGCCAGATAGTATTATTTACTAATTACCACAAAACCAATGTCACTGCTGAATGCGTGAATTGTCTTAAGTTTCTTATGTAATTGATAACTAACTAGGGGCTGACCCCGTGCGATGCACGGGGACGTTTTTGCTTTGATGAAATATCACACATTGTCCAAATATAAAGGTATTTAAATGCTCCGAGTTATTTGAAAAAAATGCTCCAAATTAACAGAAATCTTATATATGATGCAAGAATAATTTACTTGGCAAAATAAATTGTTATAAAAAGATTGAAACTATATTATGTATGTTATTTCAACTACCATAAAAACAAAATAGAGTTAAACTTCATTCCAACCTCCCTATCCAACTCCTCCTCCCCCCCCCCCCCCAAAAAAGTTACATCAAATTTCCTCGGGCACCTCTCCTATTTGAAAGTTCACTTGAATTTGAACTAAATAAATGTGAGATTAAAACATTCCATGTGCATTGCATGGTTACACACAAAATAAACTTGTGTGTTGCAAGGTTCATTTTGTTATTTTGCAAATAAGATGCTCTTTTAGAAATAAGTTAATTTTTTCAAAAATCACATTTTCATCAAAAATTATGATAAAAAATATTTTCAGCAAAAATAACATTCAATTATGTCGAGTTAACGTATCAATTTTTTCCAAATAGTTTCAATTTAGATTATATAAATACTTTTAACTTGGTCAATAATCAAAATGGAACTTGTATTGAAACAGAAGAAGAGTCAAACTCCATTTTCAATCCCCAACCAAACCTCCTACCCCACGCAAAAAAAAAAAAAAAAACCAAATTTCTCAACCCACTTACCCATAAAAAAGGTCACTTTCGACTAAAATTTGTTGTAATGCTACTAACTCCAAATTTAAATCACAGTTTCAAATTATTAGAATCTACCATATCAAAAAAATCAAAGGTTATAAAGTGTAAAAAAATAAAGAAGGTTCAAACTCTAACCCCTACATCTCAAATCCAAGCGTTCGAAAATAAATTTCCCCTCGAGGAGGTATCTCCCCATCTGAAAATTTTCTTAGACATTTTTTAGTGGTTGATCTTTAATTTCCAACTACCCGAAAAATCTCATATATATATTTTTTAATAAAAAAATATCAACTACCAAATTGCCCTTAAAAAACTCCTTTACGTCATAAATAGGACAAAAAATAAATTAGTCAGAATTGATGTAAGGTAATAAATTTATTTTGTAAAATGTTAATTCATAACTTTAATTTGTCTTAGATAATTTCAAAGAGCTTTGTATTTCCAATTAAAATTGAAAAGTTGTTTGGAGTAAAGTTTTGATTTAGTTGCAAATAACTCAATATTTTTTATCTTTAAACTTATTTAAAATAACACAGTAGAACATTCCAAATATCTAAGGTTCATATGAAATAAAACAGGAAATTTTTTTACAAAACACACAAACTAAACTATAGCCTTAAAATGACATATGTTCTTGAGCTTGATTGCATTCTCAAGAATTGTTTAGTGGATAAATGTTCTAACGAATATTTTCTTTTTTGATGCGAATACTCCTCTTCTTGGAACCTAATTGTGGTGATGAGCACTGAATCTGTTTTTGGAGTAGGGAGTAAAGCTAAAAGAAAAATAAGTAAAGCAAGAAATCATTAGCATCAAATCATTAGGTTACCTCACATAAGAGCAAGGTTTCCTTTGGTGCCCATCCTCTTTTTTGAAAAATGCTGCAAGTGTACCATCTGACATGTTAACAATTAATTATCAGTTTGAAATTACCATCATCTTCTTGTGCAATGTCTTGTTGTTTTGCCTTCCAAGTTAGATGCAATTATGGCCCAATTGCGATTAGTTAGTTTTATTCAAAATGAGGTATCATAAAATCACAATGTCAATTTATAATGCTCAGCATTAATCCTTAATGTTACTTTACTTAGATCATTACAAAAGTCACAGCTAGTATCACGAAATCACCACATTTTCAATTCAAAGAAACTTCACCAGTCAAATTTCAACCATACAAAGACAAAATTGTTACATCTCAATGAAAGCACCAGTCAATTTTTTTAAAATAATATTTCAGAACAGTAACTTTTCATAATTCAATTTCCAGTACATCCAATTTTCAATTCCAAAACAATAACGTTGGTTTCAAACTGATAATTAATTTTCAGAACATGCCAAATAGATGTTTCTGAGTCGTACTGAGGGCCCGAATAAAATCAAAGTAAACTAATAAAGAGTACGTGAATTGTTATCATCAAATGTTTGATATAAAATGATGGAAGGGAAATTGGCTGCCTTGATGGAATCAAAGAAAATAGCCCCAAATAGTGAGCAGAATGTAATATGAATCTGCAAGGAAAAGGCCCCAACCAAAGATCATAAAACAATGTGAAGAAAAACTGTGAAAAGTTTTGAATAAGAGAAAAAGGGTTGATGGAGGACGTAAATAGATACTTGCAGACATTCTTTGTTGCTTCATCACTGAGATGCCAAATAGATTTTATTGTTATATAATCTATGTTATCTTCAATTTATTCAACTATGACAACCATTAAGGAAAATCATGTAAGCCATTCACTTTACACAAAGAGGCTCTTTCGCCTTTTGCACCTCTCAACCTAGGTAAAAATATGGCCATGCGTTTAGTTCGAGAATAAAGATAACAAAAAAGGTAAACCCATGGCAATTAATAATTTATCCATAAAAAAACATATGAAAATATTTCTCACATGATGAAATTCTGCATTTCTTTTGTCTCAAGACCTGTATCACAGAAATCAACCACCACATCCTCAAATTTTGAAAAATAATTCTCCTCGGGTCCATAATGTAACAACTCAACGATTAATTTGGATAGATTGAGTTAGTTATGTAAATTATTTAATTGTAACCTATATGAATTGTTCTCTCTAAAACACCATTCTATAACAGATTTTGTACCTATCCGAATTAATTGGTATCATTGTTTCTGATCAACATGTTATATCCTTTGCACAATCTGTGAAAGTTTTAAACCTCCTTTATCAGAACATTTTACACATCTTGATACCATAAACTCCGTTGTTCATTAGCATCTCTGACTTCTCCATAAAAAATGCTAAGAAGTTCCAACACTAACTTATTTATTGGGGAACCTATAAATAAATAAGTTACTATTCCTCAAGAGATGGTGGTTTGGCAAAAGCTTCAGTCCAACACCTAACAATGCCAACAAATGTCTGGTAGTCTTTGAGATACTGATTCAAAATTACATGAGAGCATATGGAAAATAAGCAATCATAACAGAAGGAACAAAATTAATATAGTCAAAATAATACTGCATTTGACAATTCATCAAATCAGAAAAAGCATCACGCAACTGACACAGAGCACCATGTATTTCTTAATGTATCTAAGCACCATACATTGACGAAAATAGATGCAAAAGATGAAGGTTTCATCAGGACTCCCTAAATGGTAATATTTAAGACAAACCGAGATAATAACTATTATCCCACATAACTCTCTACATATGAATGGATGGCCTATTCAACGTCATATGCAACCTTTATACAAAATAAATTAAACATACAACAACGATTATAATTGACCAATCAGAGTTATTCATTGAGAAAACAGTGGAAGAAGCAAATTGATACAAAGTTCAGATTACTCAGACACTTTACATGCAAACACAAAAGCAACTAAAATCTTCAGATTAGTCAGACACTTTACATGCAAACACAAAAGTTTAAAACAAAGGAGGATACTATGTTTGTAAAACATCTAAAACATAACATATTAAACATGCATTGGTAGAATCTAAAACTAATGAGTTCCTATATAAGTCAATTGAAAAATTTTGGTCTTGATTTTCCAAGAGCAGAAAGCTAAGAAAGGCAAGGAAAGTTTAAATTTGTAAGCACAAATAAAGGGTGAAGAAAAAGGATATAGAAGAACAATCAAAGTAGGGTGGATGAGGGAGAAAGAGCGTTGAAAACCAATCGGTCTCCTCTGATCTGTACCGATTTGGCATCGCCTTACAAAGATCGGTCTTCTTTTGTCCAGTGTGATTTTTTTTCTCTGAAATACTGAAGAAGTGGGAGAAGAGAAAATACAGAAACTATTAAATAAATGGGAGAAGAGAAGATAATGGAAGAAGAACTAAAAAGATGGTGAAGAAGTAAACGATGTCATGATGAACAATTAGTTTTTCGATGGGATCTCAAAAGTCGAAACAACGAAGCGGTTATAATCTCTCATCCTAAATGCATATTCAATGCATGAATTAATTGGAACACTAAGCGATGTGAACGCATGTAGAGGATTTCATGTTAATCTCAAAAACTGAAAGAACCTATATATGAGCTATGATCAATGATCAAATAATAATAAAACTCTGGAAACATTAATATTAAACTTAGATAAACTCATTTGTAAAACCCATCTGTGTGTGAACGCGAGGAAGATTCTACACGGGCAATTACAATATATATTAGATAGATGTGAGCGCCTGAGTTTTTACTTCCTCCTGCTTGGTTCAATCAGAAAAATATTTTAGAAGTTTTCCCTGCCTTTGAAGGGTGTATAAATTAAAAGAGGAGATGCATTTGTTTATGGCAAAAAAAATGTCAGGGCATTTTTTTCTGATTGCCCCTATTCGGTCTCTTATGTCTCTACTGAAACTTCCACCTCTGGAATACATGTAGAGGATGTCCTACACTTGACAAAAGAAGATCATCACAATGAGCCTGTTAAGGCACACATCATATTTGGGTTAGTTTCAATTTGCTATTACTTAATTTTGCTTCATCGATGTTCATACATCAGTCTACTAATTTTAGCTTTCTGGCTTTTCTTCAGTCACTCACACATACTAGAGATAAAATGTAATGCATCTGCAGTTGTGGACAAGTTCAAAGTGGATCATTCTTAGACGTTGCAGCTCCCAATGGTTTACTTGGGCTTGGAATGGAGAGAGTATCACATACTAGAGATAAAATGTAATGCGCTGACATTTTAATTAAAAATGCATCAGTTATGTTGATAGGCAATGGGATTTTCAGGTTAATCTGCAAAACCTGTGAATATATTTATAATTAAAATCTATTTTAGTGACTTGTATTTCACTGGCGTGTGTTTCTCAAAATTTCTTTCCTCTAAACTCATACACTCACACTCTTCAGGCTCATCACAGTCCCATTGTTCTCTCTTCAGTTCAAAAAAAAGAAAGAGGGACGGGAAAGGCAAAGACTAGGCAAAAAAGCGAACAATTTTAAGCATGCTGTTCAATTATGCATGACTTTGTTATCAATTGGTAACGGAAGTGTAAAGTTTCCAAAGTTGTGGACAAAAGGGGACATGCATACCCTATACGAACTTTGGAGTGTGCTAATTTGAAGAGGTGTGCTAATTTCCAGGTTTAATGTCTGCACAAGATGCTCAAATGTCACTTAAAAAACGAAACTATACTTTGAATTATTGCACTGATTTGTTTTAATTAAGTTAGGAAGAACAATGGGTCTCGATTGAAGGGAAGGGAGAGGAGGGCTCGAAGAAGAAAGGGTTTTTTGGTGTGTCATTTATTTATTTTTTATCACATTTCTCAGTTTTTCAATTTAAAACGTGGCAAGTGATGTTTATTTTTTTGCCATGTGAAATGCCACATGTCCTGCCACATGGCACCAGGTGGCAGAGAAAACTTCTGTTAGCTTAAATAAACGGAGATGGGCAATTTTGCCCCACTTTTAAAATTCAATGGGTATTTTTGCTCCAAAAAATTTTACATGAGCATTTTTGCATCTTTGTAACAATTACATAGGCATTTTTGCCCTTTTACTCTATATTTATTTACGGAGTACATTCATCATACCACCGAAATAATCAGAATTTTAGGATCACATCACAAAGGTCCGTCCTAATCACTCCATTACATTCACAATTACTCCTTGTGAATTGAAACTGCATATTATGATTTCATTGGCTAAGTGGAATTGATTTTCTATTGCTTGCATGCATACTGTTGGTTTATTTTATTTAGTCAACCATTTTATTTTGACTTTGCTTAGTGTTTCTAGAGATTGTTCAGTACTCAAGAACTTGCTTTGTACAATGGAACCGATCAAAGTCTACCAATCCTTCTAACAATTATCAGGTATTCATTCCTCTAGAGATTGTTCATTCCCAAAGAACTACTTGCTTATGGGATAGTAATGTACTGATACTCCCCCCTAGTTCCTAAATATAAGACTCACGTACCTAATTTTTTTTTTAAACAAGGCAAAATGATATTAATTATTAAAAAGATTAAGGTTCTAATAATGTCTTTAAAAGGAAAGTTGAAAACATTGCATTGATCAGTAGAAAGTAAATGCATAGAAATAATGGAGAAAGACTTCAACAGCAATGCAGTGTCGTTAGCAACTGCATGCTTCGCAGAGTAAGCCCAACTGGAGAAATCAACTGATTGTTTGCCCACATTCCATATGGAGAGACTTTGCTTTGGAAAATCTGAATGATGAATCCAATTTAAAGCTAAACGGAAGCATCCCAAAGCGAACAGATGTCCAGGAGTGAAAGTGCGCTGTCATGTGGAGACCTGAGTGAGTGACTCATTCAGACATATCAATATCCTACAATGCGAGTGACGATGCAACTTCCATCTTTTAACCAAAACATGTCATTGGGAAGAGATGTTTACATCCAAATGACTAAGAGGGGGAAGTGTTGAAGCACACCTCGTTTACATCCATGAGTAGAATAATTTCGTTTCTTCCACATCTCGTTTAGAAAAAAAATCACATCTTTCAAAAGATTTTCATTATCCTTAAGAGAGAAGAGAGTAAATTTTAACCAGGTAAGCAACTCATTAGTTTGGAGATAAAGAGGAGGACTAAAAGAGAAACTCACATACCTAATTTGATTAGATTGAGAATGTTAGGTGAGTTATTTGAAATCACATGAGAATACCAAAACTTGAAACATGTCTTATATTCAGGATCATGTTCTCCTCCCCCAAGTAGATTTTTTTTCGTTTTTTCATCATAAAAACTATGAAATGTTATTTTCCAAAATTATAATATTTCATATAGGTACAATCGCAACAAACTTGCAAGTTGAAACAATTATTATGCTTAATAAAATCATACAAATTAAAAAAAGTCTTAAGTTGGCCATGTTAGTTCAATTTTTGGGCTTATTTGTTGGAAATTGTGAGATATGAGATGCCTTGTTGGCCTTACCTGATTTCAATGAAGAAGTAGTGTTGGCCTTACCTGATTTCAATGAAGAAGTAGGGGAGAGTAGGAGCTAATGGAGATTTGCTGAGAAGAGAGATTAGAACTATCACTTAGTCCAAGCTTACTTTTCTATGTAAACTTGCTTTTTAAAATAATCATTCAAACATATTTCTAAACGTCATATTGGAAATAGATCACTGAAATCATTGCAAATCCATATATGAGTGACATAAGACAATGTGGCTTCCACCTTATCTTACTTCTAAAATAGATTAAAGAAATTATTTTCCTATAACCAATCCAAATACACTCATTATTGTCAGAGAAGAAGGGTAATGGTGAAGTTGAAGGCGAGAAGGTGCATTAAGAAGAGAGTGTGATATTGACAGAGAAGAAGGGTAGTGGTGAGTTGAAGGTGGGAAGGTGCACTAAGTAGAAGAGGGTGTGGTGACTATGAAAAGATGTTGAGAGCCAGATTGTGTCATTTGTATTTTTCCTAGGGGTTAAAATGCAAAAATGCCTATGTAATTGTCACGAACGTGCAAAAATACTCATGTAAAGAGCAAAATTGCCGATAGAATTTCAAAACTGTGGCAAAAATGCACATCACTGTTAATTTTTTGACGTTTTAACACATCATTTTCTGCCGTTTTATCTCTCACTAAAACATGTGGTAGACTTATTTATTTATTTGTCTTTGTATAATGATGATGCGACAGAGGATGATGAGTGAAAAAGTTAAAAATTTAAATGGGATGGACATTTCTGCCCCAGTTTTGAAATTTGATGGGCAGTTTTGCTCCAAAAAAAATTTACATGAGTATTTTTACACCTTCGTGACAATTACACGAGTATTTTTGCACTTTAGTCCTTTTCCTAATCATTAGTAATTAGTAAATAGATGGGATGCAATATGGATATTATAATATGATCAAACCCTCTAAATATATCAATTTATTTTTTTGAACCTTGTAAAATTAAAAAAAAAACAGAATATTTTTTTGTTTGTCAAATAATTTTTGCGTAGCCTCTAGTCAGATTGTAGTATTAACATCACATACCTCCTATTTGCTAGTAATTAATGAGACTGCAAAAAAACAATGAATTGGGTTCACTTAAAAAAGTATCAAAGAGAATATGATAATAATTAGGGCATTTTCGTTCAAAACACTAATCTCAATTGAAAAATTACTCCTTTTGATCCTCACTATTCTAAGAGTTTGTTAACTTTTTGGGGAGAAATTAAGGATGTAAAACAAACAACTTTAAATTATTTTTTAAAACTAATTTATTTTATTTATAAGTTAATCCATATAATCTAATACGTATTAATATTTAGGGTTTAATTTACTTACTTTGATCTCTCTAAAAAAGTCAAGTGTCATTTGTGTGTTTAGATTGAGCTTCTGGGCTCAAAATCTCTACCACAATGTAAAAGCCATCTTTCTTATTTTTTCATGTTTGACAATAATTCTTTTAAGATGAACTTTTGATGTTTTAAGATTTTCGATAAAGCTAAATAAAGGAACTCCTAGCTTACTTCTAACTACGGGCTTTGGAGGAGAAAGAGATAGATAAGAAAAGAAAAATTAGGGCTTGGTCCCACTTTTATTCTTAAAATAAGTCTTTTTTATTTTTTTACAAATTGGCTAAACAACCCTCTAAATATGTAAAAAAACATTGAATGTCTTAATTTTCAAAAGTATAACCAAGTTTTTTTTGACAAAAAAAGTACAACTAAGTTCAATGACACTAAATTAACTATTATACCATTCCATTAACCACATGCATATTAAGCATTGCATTATCCACACCAACAACAATACTATAGTGATTAATGAGATTATGACAATGTCTTTACTATGTGTTATAACAGACATATCATAACCTAGCTTGACAGTGATTAATGAGATTGTTGTTATGCTTAATAGGGATATTACAGTAATTAATTGCTACAATCTAGTAGTTAATGTGGATAATGTCATGATTAACATGCATGTGGTTAATTAGAATGCTGTCATAGTAAATTTAGGCACGTTTATTTATTGTACTTATAATATACTCTTTCCGGTCCTAAATATAAGACCTAATTGAGTTTTTCTAGAAAATCTTTAAAAGTCAAATAAGTTAATTATAAATTGATTTACCTAATTTTTTCCCTTAAACTAGTTTATTTTACTTATAAACTAATGGATAATCTAAAAATATATCAAATATTTCATCATTTAATAACCTATTTCGCAACCTTAATCTCTCTAAAAAAGTCAATTAGGTCCTATATTTAGAACTGGAGGTAGTAGAATAGTACTAGTATATACTACCTCCGGTCCCTAATGTAAGAGCTAGCCGCCAAAAAAACGCTTCTTAAGAAAACATGTGAATGTTAGTTGGATGTCTGGAGTTAATGCTTCTTTTCCAAAATTGCCCATATTTATTATGGTACTTTTAAGAGAGAGAAATACATAAGCATTAATAAATATGAAAGAGAGTTAGGGGTAAAGTAGGAAAAAATGCATTAAATGAGGAGAGAATGTGGGGTGAGCTCTTACATTAGGGACCAAAACATTCAAATTTTGGGCTCTTACATTAGGGACCGGAGGGAGTATTTATTTACGAAGTACATTGATTGTACCACCGAAATAATCAGAATTAGGATTACATCACAAAGGCCCGTCCTAAGCCTAATCACTCCATTACATTACATTACATTCACAATTACTCCTTGTGAATTGAAACTGCACATTATGATTTGATTGGGTAAGTGGAATTGATGTTGTGGAAGATAGCAACGTCCCCTTTTCTGGGGATCACTCTTTTCGTTGCTCTCTTTGCTTTTTCAGCTTTTCACTTCAAATTCAAATCTGCAGGAGAGGTTAGTATTCATAATTTCCACTTTTTCTCATCTTATGTTATATGCGGACATCACAGAGTACTATGTTTTTTCCTTCAATAAATAAATACTTTGTACTGATTTCAGGAATTGATTTTCTATTGCTTGCGTTGCATACTGTTGGTTTATTTTATTTAGTCAACCATTTTATTTTGACTTTGCTTTGTGTTTCTAGAGGTTGTTCACTCCTCAAGAACTTGCTCTGTACAATGGAACCGATCAAAGTCTTCCAATCCTTCTAGCAATAATCGGGTATTCATTCTTCTAGACATTGTTCACTCCTAAGCAACTTTCTTATGGGATAATAATGTAATACTACCTTCGTTCCTAAATATAAGATCACTTTATGGAGGAGAGCTTGTTCCTAAATATAAGATCATTTTCTAATTTTACTCAAGTTTTCCCCAAATTACCCCTATACTCCCTTCACCCAAAAAATAGTGGTTTGAAGGTGAGAGAATATTTTTAAAACTTAGGTGAGGGATATTTTAGAAATTTCATGTAATCCTAACTCATTGGAATGTCTTCCTTAATCTGTCCAAATTTGCTTAAGTGATCTTATATTTAGGAACGGAGGGAGTAGTATTGTCTCAGTTCCTAAGTATAAGACTCACTTACCTAATTTGATTAGATTGAGGAGGATATTAGTTAAGTTATTTATAATCACATGAAAATACCAAAACTAGAAATATATTATACTCCCTCCGTTCTTAAATATAACAGCTAGTTGACTATTTTTTAGAATTAGTTTGATAAGGAAATTAAAAGTTCATTTTGTTAAATTTTTCTCTAAACCTGTTTATTTGACTTATAAGGTAACATATATACAAATTATGTTATGATTAAGTGGGTCGTTTTGTTTTCTTAGGATTTTCCAGAAAAATCAACTAGCTCTTATATTTAGGAATGGAGGAAGAAGTATTGTTGCTTTTTCATGTGCAAGTATCGGATTGGTTGGGAATCAGTTGTTAATTGTAAGGTTGGGATTCCTGACCTGGCTTAATGGTGTATCGTTGAGAATTGACTGTTGCTTGGTTTTTTAACTATTTGGTAAGACCTGTTTGTTGAACATGATTTATATCTTTGATTTTGTATAGATCTGTGTTTGATGTGACAAAAGGAAAATCTCATTATGGTTCAGGAGGTGGGTATAATCATTTTGCTGGAAGGTATGATCTTTATCCTATCCTAAGAACTGAAAAGTATATGTTTTTGTGCTCTGACATTGATGACCGTTTTCTTGGTTGGGTTGGTCAAAGATATGCTCATTATGAATTATTGATCTTATTCATGCTCTAGGGCATCTTGATGTCAAGTGCTGAGGTTTGGTTATCTGTAACAGCTTTGAAGAGGGACAAATAGAGTGAAAATGGAAATTGGTAGTTTAAATTGGGTTAAAATTTAATAGTACTCACATGATCTGTTGTAAAACTAACAGACTCTGTAGCACAGCTGCGTTAAAACGATAAAGATCACCTGCAAAATGTCATATGGATGCCTCCCTACTACATTTATTTCTCATTAAGGATGTAACAAATCTTTCTTCTGTGAGTAACAGTCTCTTTGAACTTTGGCTAATTTCCCTTAAATTTTTTCTATAGGTCGTCCCATGCAGCCTTTAAAGCTAAATCCTTTCATTTTACCAGTAACTTTGTTTTGCAATATTTATGTCATGAGTTACTGTACTGAAAAATCCTCTCAATTGAATAATTTGAAGGAATTTTTATTGTTCCTAGATGCTAATTTAGGTGCTGGTGGTTACAGTGGACATCTAGGAAAGGGAAATGTGTAATTTTCCATTGTTGAACATGTTTGGTAAACAGAAAGACTCTTCTCATAGAAGCCATCTTCCTATATATAACAGATCCCAAAATCCTTCCTCCCATGGAAGAAATCATCTTCCGACAAGATCTATTACAAAAAATGTCCTTTGGTGCTTGTTCCTGTTCTTTCTTATTTCTTCACTTTTTCCTAAAAATCTCAATACAGGTTCTGGTGTTATTTCTTTTCCCACATTATGAATAATATTGATTTGAAGATTTTCTGTGCATTGAAGATATGATTTGGATTTTAGATTATTTTGATCTGGATGATTTCTTGTTTTTACTGTATTCTTTGGTTGCTTCTTTACGGATTTTGTATGTTGGAAAGGTGTTCGGGGATTCAGGAGGGATATTCAATCAAATAATGAAAGAAATATTGTGCTATGATCAAGGCCTAACTGGTCATTTTACTTTTTATATAGTTATCTTTATATTTAATTTATCATTTGATCATTTCTACTTCCTTTCTTTTGTATATCGAACATGCCAGTGGCTGTTTTTTGTCATTTCCATTCCTTCCTTTCCGTCAAAATAGTTTTTACGTACAAAATGGTCCCTTAAGACATCAATCAGATAATAAATAGGGGTATAACGTCACCAAATGGCTGAGATAGTATGGCAGCAAAGCAAGCAATTTCTGTACCTAAATATGTGGGGAAGTTCTGAAGTTATATCTAAAGAAAATGGGAGAATATTATTTAAGTTGGTTTGGGCATGTTTAAAGAAGGAGGGTAGATCATATAGTATAGAGTCTTGTTAAAAGAGGTAAAGGGAATTTAAAATGAACACTCAATGAGGTTGTAGAACATGATATTTTAGTTAATAATATATCTAAAGATTTGGATACTTATAGAGAACAGTATTGCCGTATGCCTGTAATTGACCAATTCTTGTGGGATACGGCTTTGTTATTTTTGCTAGCTGTAATGGTGTGAGTGTGTGTGTGTGTGTGTGTGGTTTAATGGTTTCATGGTAAATAAGTACTGAGCATTTTGCGTTGAATATTTTTAATAAATTCAGGGATGCTTCTTGTGCGTTTGTCTCTGGAAACTTCACAGGTAAATTACTACATGGGAGGGTTGAGGGTTTGATTTAATCTTTTTAATGAATGAATAGTGCAATTCTTGTGGATAAACAAAGGTATCAAACATGAATTTCTCCTCTTATGTTTTGTAAATTACAAAACAAGTTGTAGTTGTAATTTCATCGTTTAAGTAGGGTATGCATGTAATGGATCTTTTATAATGGGCAAATCCCGACCAGGTCCCTCATAAGGGAACTAATCGCAACCAAGTCCCAAACAATCATCAAATTACATTAAATGGCTTGTCATGGACAACTCAATAGCGTAAATAGCTGCTCTTTGAGTTGTCAATGCAACTCTTTAAAACTTTGTTCCAGAAATATCCATTCTATGTTCTATGGCAGATATTCGGCAAGGGTACTCCCTTAGTTACCACCAAGATACGGATCTATAAGTCATCATCACCTTCAACTTCTCATGTTATGGACCTTGCCTTACTCCTCCCCTCTCAAGGGTTTCTTCCACTTCATTGCCGCTGTCACTTTCACCGAAAACCCTCATTGGTATTGCTCTTACTGCCCCACTCTTTGTCATCTTCAGCTAGGTGTTGGTGCCAGCGGCTCTCTTCATTGGTTATCTAGCTTTCCTCGTTTATATGGATAGCCAACTATCTCTGCCATGCAAGGTAGTCGGAGCAGCTTGAAGATGGAAGATGTCAAAGAAAAGGAAGATGTCAAAGAAGCCAGAGAACCTGATCTCTTGATCTCTTCTATTTGAAATAAGGGCATTTTAGGGAAATTATATTAAAATAAGTTAACCAATGATGGGACCCAAACCCTTGGAGAGCCCATCCCCAAAAGCTAGCTGTTAGGGAGGGAGAGCCAAGGGCTTAAATACCACACCAAGCATCCCATTCTACTCAATGTGGGACTTCGCCCATACAAAGTCCCCATCAATACACCCTCCCCGGAAAGCCGACGTCTCGGCGGCTCCACTCTACGGCACTTCACTCGGTGCTTCACTCGGCCTCTTTGCCAGTCAGCCCCTCCGGTCAGAACCCTCCGTAGGTAGCCCTTTCCGATAGGTCGACTACCGGCTCTGATACCATTGATGGGACCCAAACCCTTGGAGAGCCCATCCCCAAAAGCTAGCTGTTAGGGAGGGAGAGCCAAGGGCTTAAATACCACACCAAGCATCCCATTCTACTCAATGTGGGACTTCGCCCATACAAAGTCCCCATCTCAACCTCTCCGTAGTGATGTTACGAAGGGTTTCCTCCAACATATACAACCGTTCTGAGTCAGCAGCTCGCAGCCTCTGCATCTCTTTCGTGAACCTTTCCAACACGTCAAGTCTGCCCTCCATTCGAGTATTCACCATGCCCAGCCTCGTCCGCTCTGATACCAATGTTAGGACTAGTGTCCGAATCAAGTACACAACAAGAGTATGGTAATAGTAAGTGGGATTGATAAGTATATAGCTCACAATTGTACTACACTTTCCAGAAAACAAGAAAGGAAATACAATGGAATTTAGGGAAATAAAAGACAGTAAACTAATGACTAGTTTTAGAGAGACCAGCCCCTCTCTCCCAAAAAGATTCCTCTGCTAAAAACTGTCCTTCCTGGTGCGCTTCTATTCCTCAAATACTTGCCTTTCCACTACGCAGGCAATGTCAGAAGTTGGTTATCCTTGCTGGCTGTGTTTACCCCATATTGCCCCTGGACTTGGCTTACTATTGGGCCACTTGTTCCTCTTGGGCCTGCTGCCATCTCTCGGCCTTTTCTCTTGTAAACCCTGGCCCAAAATGCTTGCAACCCAACAACCAACTTCCTTGATCTCTTGATCTCTTCTATTTGAAATAAGGGCATTTTAGGGAAATTATATTAAAATAAGTTAACCAACTTCCTTGATCTCCCCTTAGCTCCTATAATTAGGAACGGAGGTAGTAATATCTTTTTCCCGATGCACGGTCTTAATGATGGAAACTTTGTTCTATATGAAATGATCTTCCACATTTTTCTTCATGAATTTGAATATTTAAATAAATTGATTTCATTTCTATTTATGAGATGGAGAGTTTTATAGAAGAGACAGACCGTCCAAAACATGAAAGAGGAAAATAACTGCTGCTAAATTATTAAGAAACATAATATGTCAGCACTACTTGAAAGTCGACTATAAATCATTAGAAATCTTTGGCAACTGTCTGTTATTGTGGTTTTTTTGGTGGTTGTAAAGAACATTCATTTGCAGCACGAAGAAACAATATTTATGCAAAACTTTGTGAGTTTCTAATGCTTTCCCCACTTTCTTTTGAAAATTGTCTGAATTCTTTGCTCACTTGCTTCTGCAGGAGAGGGACTCACAGACTCATTGCGTGGTTTATCTAGCACTGAGGTAGTTATTGATGTTTATAAATGTTCAACTTTATGTTGTTGTAAAAGTGTAGGTTCGTTAAAAATGTCTTGTTAGTCTAGACATGGTTTCATGTGAATTTTAGTATTGTTTGTCTTAAATTTAGTAATTTTCTGTATTATGATTGCTTGGCACTTTTCAGTGGCTCTAGTGGAAGTGTCCCATTCTATTGATGTATTTAGAACTTTGTGTTAATAAATGGTAAAACCTAATTTACTTGTGTGAATGGTCTGAATTAGAATAATATGACATGTATGATTAAAATAGTGGTTTGAGCTTGTATTAATTGTTTTCCTTGGATGAAGATTGTGATATATTCTAACACAAACACACATTTGAGCAGATGCAAACAGATGAGAATATGCATGTTTACCTAATTTGATTTGGTTAAGGATGTTAGATAAGTTAGTCAAAATCACATCATAACCACTTACCTTTATTTTCACCTTCCATCTCTTGTTTGATTATTATTGAGTATCAGTAAGATGATTTAGGGAAATGTTGAGAAAAATTAGAAAGATGTCTTATATTCAGGAACAAGCTCACCTTCCCAATTAGGTATTATTTTTTAAGGAATAGAGGAACTTTAGAATAAAATTAAAAATGAAACATATGCCCCTTGCAAGCTCTAACAGGATGTAAAGAAAATAAAATATAAAAGTGAGTTAGGTTTTTATTATAGCGGTTTTCCTCAAGATATGTGATTCTTACATGCTATCATGTATAATAAGCTTAAATCGTAGCATTATAGCTTAAATCGATTTAATTGATTTTCTTTAATTCTATGTCTTTCAAACCCATGGATTATAGCTTAGAGCGTAGCATTAAATTGCAAAGTCATGATTAGCTAGTCCAGCCAATGAATTTTTTTTTTATCATGAAAACTGAGCCATGCTTCACATAAATTTGGTTTTTTGTGGTTTGATTCAATCAATTCGAACACTCTTAGCTATCTCTATTCAATAGGAACCACCACCTATTTCTGCTGATCCCTCCTGTCCTCAATATAGGATCTATTTAATTAGAGGTTAGCATGTGCATTTGTTGTTGTTAGCGCACGTGCATTTCAAATCTTTTGCTGGAAGTTCTTAATTAAACAAACAGGGATGGCAAATATTGGACTCCTAAATAGGGGATCTAATATTATGGCATTGACCACTTCATGTCGGGTTTAAGCTATTAGTTTGTGAACAAAAAGTTCTCGCCCTACAATTCCATTCACTGCTTTTTATACTATCATGTTGCCTAATTCCTTATGGTGCTCTAAAATAAGACCTATTTTTTGTCTTAATGTTAAGGAATTCCAAATTCAGGCACGTATTGGCATTCATGCAGTGGGATACAATATTTATCTTTGTTTATAATTTAACTAAATTATGCATACAGGTGAAGAGCATTGTTGAATGGAGAGATTTCTACTATAGAACTTACAAGTGAGTTGTTTTTTTCTGCAAATCAACTATATTGTTGGAAGTTGCCAAAACCATTAATATTACATCTGTTATAGCAAGACTCTTATGGCCATTGCAAGCTTTTCTTGTTGACTGGTTAATTACTTCCATTAGGCATGTATACTAAGGAAGTGGACTTGTATTAATTATTTTTTCCTGCATTATGCAGGTATGTTGGTAAGGTTGTTGGTCGATACTATGATGGCCAAGGGCATCCAACTAAATATTTGAAAGGGGCTGAAGCAAAGGCTGCTAGAGGCACGCAACTTCTGGAAAAGCAGAAAATCGAAGAGTCTAAACAACCTAGTTGTAGTTCGAAATGGAGTCAAGATGAGGGTGGAGAGGTACATTACATGTTTTGTTGATGCCTATATCACTTTGCTTTGAATGGAAGACTAGAACTAATATCAGGGTGATGTAAAACAAGTTTAATATGCTGATATATGCTCAATTTTAGTGTTGGACAGATTAGGGTTTATGAGGGAAATAAGAGAAGAGAAAGGAGGGGGAAACAGAATTAGAACCAAAGAGGAATGGAGGGGAAAATAGAACTAGAGTTTAGGGGGAAACAGAATCAGAAATGGGGAGGGGGAAGAGAAGAACCCAAAGGGGTTGGGAGGAGAGAAATCACACACAAGTCACATTTTTAATCCATTCATCAAGTCCACCAATACAATAAGCAAAGTACCCTATTTTTAGACCAAGACTAGGGGCACTTTGGTCATACAAGGAAATATCTAGAACAACCAAGACTCTTACAACTAGGACACTTAAAACAACTTAGAAGTATCTAGATTAAGACAACTAGTAAACAACTTGAGCATTAACTAATAAAATATAAAAGGCTAAATAGATTTTAGAACTCTCCGGAATTATATCTCATATTCCATCATAGGGTTTAGTAATTTTATCTCTATTTTAGTTTTAAGCTGCTGAGTAATTCATATTTTTCTGCTGCAGTTACATGCATTAGTTGGTATTTAGTCGTAATTTGGTTTCATGCACTTCTGAATTGATAATATAAGAGTGCGTTTTCAATATCATATCATAAGCAGCCTATTATAGCTTATTGTGCCTAGGCACAATGAAGTTAGTGTGTATACGTGTGCGTAGGCGTGTGCGATTTTCTTATAGCATTTGGGATCCTCATTTACGTAAAATAATTAGGGTTAAACCAACTTTTGGTCCCTATAGTTTCCCCGAATTTGGGTTTTGGTCCCTGTAGTTTCAAAGCTGAGGTTTTAGTCCCTATAGTTTCCTCTAGTTAATAAAGTTAGTCCCTGTAGTTTTAAAAGGACCAAAATATGGCATTAACGGTGTTAAATATGATTACGTGGCGCTATCTCCGTTAGTTTTTGCCATGTGGCCTGATGACAGGAGGGTGAGCTGGAAATAATAATGCAGAATGGAAAAATGATTTTAATTATTAAGGAATATATTAAAAAAATAAAAAGGCATCTTTATCACAAATAACACTTGACTGGACGGAGAAGCTTGGATCAGACCCAGCCGGAGTAAGGGAAGCGGCGGGGGTAACGGCGGCGGCCCTTCTCGCCAGGGTGGGTAAGTGATAACCGTCGTTAACAGCACGATGAGTTTGTTGCCGGTGGGACAGTTTGAGGTGATATTCTCTGTTTGAGAGATAGAATGGAAAGTCCAACATTATGGTTTGGGAGTTGTGGGGTTCATTATAATTGGTTATTGTCTTGTGAAAAATATCAAAGGGGCTATGATTTATGTGATTTCGGTCACATTTTTGTTTGTGAATATATTGGATACCACAGGGACTTTGTCTTCTATGGCGAGATTTGCTGGTTTTGCTGATGATGATGGAGGTTTTGATGGGCAGTATTTTGCGTTTATGTCGAATGCCACTATGATTTTGGTGGGGTCATTGATGGGGACGTCGCCGGTGACGGCGTTTATTGAGTTCATGGTCCGCAGCCGCAGCCACGACTGGACTGACTTCCCCTCGGCCCACAGTGACAAGAAGGCCCACCGCCGTGACCCCAGCCGCTTCCCCTTCTCCGGCTGGGTTTGCTCCAATCTTCTCCATCCAGTCTTGTGTTATTTGTGATAGAGATGACTTTTTATTTTTACAATATATTCCTTAATAAATAAAATCATTTTTCCATTCTATATTATTATTTCCAGCTCACCCTCCTGTCATCAGGCCACATGGCAAAAACTAACTGAGTTAGCGTCACGTAATCATATTTAACACCGTTAATGTCATATTTTGGTCTTTTTAAAACTTCAGGGACTAACTTTATTAACTAGAGGAAACTTTAGGGACTAAAACCTTAGCTTTGAAACTACAGGGACCAAAACCCAAATTAAGGGAAACTATAGGGACCAAAAGTTGGTTTAACCCAAACAATTAATTTGAGTTTAAAAATGATTTCACGGCGTTTGTAACTTCCAGGTGTGAATTAAGTGGAAATGTGCTCTGAGTATATTCAACTAGCCGAATGTCTCTGAATCTATCTGATATTTGCTTTAATTATTGAATATTTTTGTTTTCTGAGGCAAAATCTAATTGATCTTAATTGAAGCCATTGGTTTCTTTGAATGCATGTTTACCTCTGAATTTGACTTTTCACTAGAATCTAGAAATTTGGTATTAAATCTTCTCCGGTGGATTTTTTTTCCAACAAGTTGCATGCAAACATATAGAACTTTGGGTTGTATAATGAGAGTCATACAGTCATGACATGAATCATCATCGACCAATGTAAATTGATGCTTCTTTAGATGATCTATTCATGTGTCGTTGAGTCTCATAAATGAAGTGTGATTTATAGGTTAAAAAGTGTACTCTTATCTCATAGGCTAGCCTTTTGGGTTGGGTTCGTTTTTTGAACTTTTCTTTGAGAGACTGGTGTTTATAGGAGATTCCAATGGAACGAGGTGCATTGTTTTTGAGTACCATGTTGCAGAACCTTGCAAGTGAACTTTGGTTTATAAGTTTGAAGGACTCTTGCAGTTAATAGACTTTTGGGATGAGCTTTCTCGTTGAACATGTTTCTCATAATATATCATGTTCGAAATAAGCTATTTGAAATTGACTAAGTTGTGTAACAGAGATTGCACTTTTGATCAGGTGTGGTGTGATGCTGGCTTCCCGAGGCTTGTTCAGAGGCCTCTTGAGATTGCTTTGACTGGAAAAATGAGTAAACGATGTGCCTGCTTTGAGGAAAATGAACTGAGCCAAGCAGGCCTGGAGTTGTATGCTGGCTGTGATTATCATGCCAAAAGGTGCAAAGTGAACTGACCTTCTAGACTCATTCTTTCCTTTCTTATGCCAAGGACTAAGAATCACTCATTGGTGCGTTTAATTTGTGGGTTTTGATTTTGTATATTAAATGATTAATATAGAAGATAGAGTGGTTCCACTTTGATACTTGTAGCTGGAGCATCTCTATTGATTTTCATCCTTGTAACCGGCATCAAAGTGGTTCTACTAATGACAGTAATATCCAAAATTATAACTATTATTCTCTCAATACTATTCATATTAACTATGGGTATCCATGGAAGAGAAACCAAAAAGTGGCTTATAAAAAGAATGAAAAAAAATGGCATTTGATGCCTTATACTAAGGACCAAATGGAGTACTACTCAACCAACAACGGTGAAGGTTTTAATTTAATGCTCAACAATTACTTGAGGACAATATAATCTGATTGCAAAAAATACTAAAATGGCCTTCTAAAATTTAAAAGGGTGAAGGTTCATTTTTGATACATAATTTTTACCCGAGGATCAATAATAATACTTTCCCCGTTTCTAATTATAAGTCAACTTTGACATTTTTGAAAAAGTTAAAGTTATAAGCTTTATCATTTTAAGTTGTTTAAAATTATCTTTTTTCTTCAAAACTAGTTTATTCTATTTATAAACTAACATATATTGTAATTACATTTGTTAAATGCTATAATTTAGTGGTCTAATTTGCTCCTTAACTTTCATAAAAAAAAAAGTCAGAGTGGTTTATAATTAGGAACGGAGGAAGTAATACATAATTGTATCAAAGTTTAACAATGTTACTCAGCTTTTATATTAAAGGGTCATACTTACCTCCAGTGCAGTACATCAAGTACAACCAGTGCACCACTTATTAAATGACACATGTACATTCTTTCATACACCCACCACACCATATCACTCTCCCTACATTCTCAACTCTTTCTCTCTCTTCTCCCCTCCCCTCCCCGACCGTTTCTCCTTCTCCTTTTACCATCGCCCCCTCGTTTGCAGACTTCATCCATGGCTTAACCCAATCAATTTATTTAAACAAACAAACTTGATTTCCAGCTTTTGATTCTTATGCACTCCGTCTTCGTCGATCTCTGTAACTCTCGTCACTTCTCACCACCGCCGGTCACAGCCGTAAGCCTCATCGTGGCCGGCGTCGTCGTCCTTGCTGCGTCGCCCCATTCCCATTCATTTCATCCCATCATCTTCGGCCTTCTCTTCCACTCTCACTTAAATCAAAACCCCACATAATGTTTGAGGTTTGGTGTTGCGGTTGGTGTTTGGAGGGAAAAGGGAAGAACTTGGAAGAAGGAATGATGAAGAAAAGGAGAGGTGAGGTGGATGTTGATGATGAAGGCAGAGGCGAGAGAGAGAGAGAGAGCAGCGGCGTGTTTGGTATTTGAAATTGATGTTGGGAGGAGGAGAGAGAATGGAGGGCATGTTTGGAGGAGAGTGGGGAAGAAAGAGAAAAGGTAGGGAGAGTGATATGGTGTGATGGGTGTATGAAAGATTATACATGTGTCATTTAATTAGTGGTGCACTGGTTGTACTTGATGTACTGCACTGGAGGTAAGTTTTTTCCTTATATTAATATGACAATAAGATTAAACATGAAAATTACAAAATATCCTTCCTTATAAATATGGGTTTTTTTATCAAAAAAATATATTTTTATTTTATTCTATTTCAATTGTGCCTTTCGAAAAAGCATTTTGTCCGCCTCTTCCTTCTTCGTCGAGCATTCCTCTCACCGTCTTCTTCGGCAATCCATCGCTCGTCTCTCTCTCTTTTTCCTCTTTACATTCTTCATGTCTCTCTTCTTCCTCAATCTTTCTTCTTTTTCTTAACACAATTGCCTCCATTTTCTGTTTGACATGGATTGTGGTTGAAGAAAAGAAGATTTCAAAGAAAAAGATTATACACAAGCCTCATTCCCCCCTCAATATCGCCACCATCACAGATTATAGAAAATTCATGCATTACAGAAAATATTGTAGCTACTAGGTACTGATGTTGAAATTCTTGATATTAGTTATGTTAAAACAATATTACATTACAACCTATCATCACATTTAAAGGTAGGTTCATATTTCACCCTTACATTCAGCTCAAACTGGTTCAGAAATAATATCAACAATAAAAAACGTAATTAATATCAACAAAAATTAATCAAAGTCCTGATTAGAAGTCAGGAATTCTGCAAACTAGTTAGGGCAGCATTCCTTCTCTCTCTACAAATGGAATAAAATTAACTTTAGAGAAACTTGACTCTCTTTTTTTATGTCCATGAGAAGAGAACTGATAGTGAAGAGAAGAGATGAGAGGAGAAAGAATGAAAATGACAGGGTTTAAAATGATGAAGGGTGAGGAGAGGAAAGGAGAGGAGAGATAGTGCAAGGTAATGAGGTTCCAGAGAGGTTTTAGAGGTAACTAAACCTATTAATAAAGACCAAACTCTAAATTCTTAATGTTCCTGAAAGGATAATACATAAATGTTATTGCATACAGTGTGAATCACTAAATTCTTTTTTTTTTCGTTTAAAAAAGGAAGATCTAAAAAGATCAAGTGACAACTATAAAACGATCTTGGCCAACATCATGCTTATCTTCATCTAAAAATCTTCGTAGGAATCACTAAATTCTTAATAGACCTACTCCATATTTCTTTTTATATCTAGATCTAAATTAACAGAGCAACTTGACTCTGATACCATGTTAAAATGTGTGAGAGAAGAGTCGATGTGAAAAGTTTCTTATTATTATTTAATGGTATCAAAGCCTATTTATATAAGTGGTCTCTCATTTAATCACACTCTAAACATCACACATCCTAAGTGGTCTCTCATTTTAGAATATTTCTAACTAATCACACTCTAGATTATTCATCTCTAGAACATATACAACCTAGAACATAATACAATAATCTAGAAACTTATAAAAATTATCCACATCATTCAAAAGGTGTAGGCAGCGATTTCAAAGCATACCGCCTCGTACATAAAGGTACGTCTCTCTCTCTCTACTCTGTCTGTCTCTCGCTCTCTATCTCTCTCTCTCTCTTTTTTGTGTTTGTGTGTGTGTATGAATGAGTAATGTTCGTTCTGATTTAACTGTTTTAAAATGAATGTGAACTTAGATATGATATACACATGTCTCTAGACTATATAGATTATGATTTCAAAGTACACTATCTCTCTGTCTCAGAATATATGTATATCATTTACAATTTCAAAACACCTATATATAGATTAGTGTCTCTGTCTCAATAACTTGACTCTATATGTGTAAGATCAAATATATGAATGAGTAATTTTTGTTTTGATTTAGGTGTTTTACAGTGAATGTGAACTTAGATATGATATACACGTCTCTAGAGTATATTTCAATGCACATATTATGATTTAGGTGTTCTGATTTTTGTATATCATATACAATTAAATATATGAGAAGCAATCTATGGTTTCAACTTGTTTTTCATCCGCCAAATACATGAGAACCAAGTGGGATTTTATTATAGAGGAGTACTTTGGTTTTATGTCCACGGTGAAGGGCCTGTGTGTCCACGGTGAAGGGCGATCACAATTCCCTGCATGGTACAAAATGGACGTGATGTTGAGTGGAGATTTGATTTGTAAAAGAGTAAGGAAATTTGATTTCAATTACGGTCAGGTATGTTCTTTCAGTATTATCCATACATGATATGATTTTTATATGTTGTACCAGATTCTACTCTTCTCAGGTACTTTTGTCTCTCTCTTCAATTCTTCTTCGTCTTCTTACTCTGTCTGTGTCTTTTTCATTTTTTTTATTACTCGAGTTTTAGATTTTACTTTTTGATTCTTGATTTTGTATCCGTATTCTGTTTCATTTTTATTTTTCATTCATTTTCACTTCTTCTTTCTAATGTAATATCAACCACATGAACAATTACAAGTTACAACCTCCTTTCTTTTCTTATCTTCTATTCATAACTAGCAATGATTGCAATTAACTCTCATCACTAATCATTGAATCTGATTACTACCATCACTAATCTATTTTCTACCATTTCTTCTTTCTCAACTTTTTTTAAGCTGTTTCCCTAGTTTAAGGATTATGTTGGCATAGTGGTCAATTTTTTCGGCATTTTCAGATTTTTTTGCGAAAATTACAGATTTTGCCCGTTAAACTGCGAAAATTACGTTTATGACTCCGGAAAATTACAGTTCGTGCCCATTAGTTTGCGAAAAGTACGTTTTTGCCCGTTATTATTTATTTATTTATTTATTTTTATTTATTTATTTATTTATTTATTTCACGAAAATCACAGTTTTGCCTGGTAAACTGCGAAAATTACATTTATGGCTCCGGAAAATTACAGTTCGTGCCCATTAGCTTGCGAAAATTACATTTGTGCCCGTTACTTTTTTTCCTGAAACTAAAGTTTTGCCTGTTAAACTGCGAAAATTACGTTTAGGGCTCCTGAAAATTACAGTTTGTGCCCGTCATTTTATTTATTTATTTATTTATTTAATTTATTTTTTATTTAATTTTTTTCATTATTTTATTTTATTTTTTATTTTATTTATTTATTTATTTATTTTTATTTAATTTAATTTAATTTTTTTTATTTATAAAAAAAATTACTTATTTTATTATTATTATTATCCGTTTTTTGTTTGTTAATTATTATTTTATTATTTTTTTTCTTTTTCTTATTTATTTATTTATTTTTATTATTTATTCATTTATTTGTTGATACTCCTTCCCTCTATATATATATTGTTCTATTTTTAACCGTTGCTTTTTATTAATTTTTTATTATTATTATTATTATTATTTATTTATTTTTTAATAAAAAAAAGTTTGTTTACATCTATAACATTTACTTCTCAATTTGTTTATAACCATTGTTGCTCGCCCTCCACTATGTTTGTTTTCGTGACTTTGTGTCACGCTTGGTTATTTACCCTCGTGTGACTGTATGTGTCCAGGCTTGTTTCGTGACTTCGTGTCACGCTTGGTTATTTACCCTCGTGTGATTGTGTGTCCACGGTATACACCGCCTATATTTATGGCCGGTCCCAAGCTCGAATAAAAAAGTAGGGTTGTGTTAGGCTTCGGCAGCCAACGTAAACATTATGTCGAATCTATTGAGCATGGACACACGCATTGTTTATATCAATAGGTCATTGCTTGGTACTTCACAAGGGTTATCACACTATCATGGGAGAAGGCATATAAAGAAACAAATGGTTCAAAGAAGAGAAGTGGATGAGCAATAAGCATAATTGGTCAAATGGTATGGAATCACTACAAAAGAAGGAGAAGAAGACCAAAGAGAATTCTTAACGAAGTTATCCAAACATGACTATTGATAGAGCACAACGACGTCGTGTGATCCATGTAGCCGACCCCACTTAAGTGGGATAAAGTTTATGTTGTTGTTGTTATTATTATTATTATTATTATTATTATTCAAAAGGTGTATAAATGGTACACATCAATCAATTTTGGAACATTTGTGATAATGAAGGTGAAGTTTGAAGATGTATAAATGTGACTGACATTACATAGACTACCCTTCATTTTTACCCACATCTCAGAACAAATAATAGATTACACATACATTCTCTTTATTTTTGGGACACACTTCCTCTAATTTTAAATATAAGATTACTTTGATTTTTTTTAGTAATTAAGGATGATAGGTTGATCACTTAATTTTAACATATTTCACATGTAATTGTACTATTACAAAAGTTTGTGTATAAGGTAAATTAATTTTGAGGAAAATAGATAACATAAGACATTTTAACATAATAAATTTTACATCATTAATTTTTCTAAAAAACTTAAAGTGATCTTACAATTAGGAGCGGAAAAACTCCAATTGTTAACCTATCACCTTAGAAGATCATAATCATATAAATTTCAACTGAAAGAAATTACAGGAATGCCCATACACTAACCACTTGAACGAACCCACATCAAGCAAGGGCAGAAAATTGAAAATGACAACTCAAACTAAGCTAATTATACAAAAAAAAAAATCATAAATCCCAACTATAAGTGGGATGAAGCTTTATTACTCAACACAGGTCCTTCTAATAAACCAAACTTTAAGAAGAACTTCTTCTTGTTACAGTCAAGCATTTCACTTAAGCTACAATTCAAGTTCCTCTGCTTCAAATATTTGTGCCGCAACTCTATTTCTCTCTTCAGACCATGGCGAAAGAAGCCAGGATAATCAACAACTTCATTGATTTGTCTTCCCATCACATCTGCTAAAAACCTTATCTTGGGTTCTAGAGAATTCTGGATGCTCTTGATCAGGATTGGAGGAAATCCAACTACCAAAGCAGCTATTTGCCTGTCTTGAAATCCACATTGTTTTAGGTAGGCATGATTGGGCTCCAAAACCTTGTTCACATCTCTACTCAAAACTTCTGGGAAGTTCACAGCTACCACTTGAAGTTCAAGATCAGTTAAACCTATTAACTTCAGAAACTGAGTAGTAGGGCGGAGTCTTTTATCAACGCTATATCCCATAATATATGGGTTCCTCACTATAATTTTACCAATCATACCATCTTTATTAAGACCAAGGCTAGCAAGGAAGTCCACAATTTCTTTGAGCTTTGTTTCAATGCTGTAGCTGATAAGCCTTGGGTTGAGCAGTATTATTTTTCCTAATCGCTTTTCAGGGATGCCCAATGCTTGAAAGAAGGCCAAAAGAGGACAAAGCTTCTCTTCAACACTATGGGAGAGTAAATGAGGGAACTTGGCTATGGCAGAAGCAACTTCATTGGGTTTTGTACCCAGTGTCTTGAGGCATTCAACCATGGGAACTAGCTTCTCATTAAGGCCAAGTGTGAGAATCTTGGGACATTTTGAAACAATAGATGGAAGTTTCCTCTCTTGAATGCCAATGCTTGTCAAATAGCTCCAATTCTCATGTGCTCTTTCTTGATGCAAAACCTCAAGGCGCTTGCACTTCCTGAACATTCCTTGTATGCTTTTATCATCAAATCCTTTATCCTTAAAAAACCACATCACGCCACCGCCATTGTAGGTGTTAGAGATTTCCATGGTAAGCTGTCAATGTGAAAAAAGACTTAGTTAATAGATGTACAAATACAAGGAAAACTAAAATGAAAGGCTGAGAAGAAAATTTGAAGGGACAATCTGTGTTCTCTTGAAGACTAACGGAAAGAAGATGAAAAATAAAATATTCAGTGGAGAGCTGTATATATCAATCTAAATCTACACACCACTAATGCAGCCAACAGTCAATTTCTATTGTTTATTCATCAAAAGTTAACTAACAACAAGTGCCCTTTATTTGGGTTGTCCAAAACTAAGTGACCGGGACTGGTATTGCCCATTCCTGGATCTCATCCTGGAAGGAGAGAGGGACTGAGATCAGGTCCTAGCATCCCAACAAAATTAGCAAAATTTTACACTGTTTATCTATTCGTGTTTAATGGTTTGCACATTAGGTCTTCAGTGAATTAACTGGTCTAATTTCTTCTGTGTCTACTTTACCAGAGAAAGTACTCACTCATGTATAATAAAATATTGAACTCTCTCAGATCAAACAGACATTGAGGTGAAATGGAAGAAACATTGAGTTATATTTGTTCATTATATTGCTTCAAAAGACCTTAACGATAAGAACTGCCACAGCCAAATCTAAACACATATACACTGCAACACATTTTTCCTAGATACAAACAAATCTTGTCCCAAATTCTTTGTAACATTTCAGACAATTTTTCTTCATTAGTTCGTGAATTTACTTTTCTGTTTCCAACAACGTTTAAATCATTCTAATTCTGTTTCTAGCATAAGTAAGGGAAGTCCAATACTTATCGTTGAATAACAAACACCTGTCCTGCGAGCCTTTAACTAAGCTGCTAGTACACTATATCGATAAACATCCCTGCCTTTTAATGCTACCTTTTTTCTTCCTCAATTAGAGTCTCCCAAACTGCTATGCTAAAGCATGTAAAGAAAGGCTGGAGATTTTCGGAAACCTCAGTAGTAATTTATATCACTATACACAACAATTCAAAAACCTGTTTAAATATTATTAAAAAAATTCCCAAATTGCTATGCTAAAGCATGTAAGGAAAGGTTGAGGCTTAAACAGAAGTTTACTTACTCTTGGCTTTCGGTCTTAAATAGTCAAAGCAATTTCTCTCTAATTTCCATTTTTTTTAATTCACAAAACAACAGGGCTCATTTCCCACCATCCGTTCCTACATCATATCATTTCTTAACAGTAACTAATTAGTTTGTGTACATGATTTTTCTTTTTTCAATTCAGAGTGATTTCTACATATTCCCAGCACTTTAAACCAAATTTCAGCTTCATAAATTCAAATTTATTACCCCAACATCACTCATGTATGCATTGCTCCAAACAGAAACTATGAACAAAATTTTAAAAATCAGACCATTAAAATCAGCCATTCAAACAGTCCTCATCATTCTAACATCATATTAAGTCTTTAAACCATTATTCAACTGTTGGAAGCATTCTTTAAACTCTTACTTAGATATTTCTATGCAAAACAACAAGCCTACCCACAAATCTATAGAAACACTATCTTAAGTACCCAAATAACATTATCTACAAGCAAATAATCTTTAGCTTTAAGTACTAACATACATATATAATGACATCACAACTTCTAACCTCACTACCAAAACTTTTTAATCATTGCAAATCCCTTTACAGTGTTTGAAAGAAATTCTTCCAAAAAAAGAAAACAAAACCTATAACTTCCACCATTTCATTCAAGAGCTGAATCCTAATTATTTGAAAATACAAACTAGGCTTATACCGAATTCATAACAGAACATTAGGAGATTGGCTCAAATTCATCATTATAACCTCAGAAATTGAATGTTAAAATGCATAGCATAAAACATGTAAACCTAATTTTCATATGTACAATAGAAACAAACATGCATTCCCAGAAATTGCATCCATTCACTTGTAAACACATTTTCACATGAGAAATTAAAGAAGGTTGGCAGTGATGAGTACCTCGGAGTTCACAAAATCAGAAATTGATTTTCATTATCTTCAAGATAATGAAAATGGCAGAGCAGAGCAGAGGAGGTTTTAGTGACAAGGATATTTTTGGCAAAAAAGGTGAAGGAGAGGAAGAGGATAAAGTGATACTATTACTATCCTTTACCAATTTTTTTTCTAGGGGCACAAAGGTCATTTTCTAAGTGTAATGCTCTTCTTTTTTGGGAATCTTTTTTCCTCTATACATATTTTTCAGCCCTAAAATAATATTCTCAGAATTTTCAAATTGTTATTTTTCATTTTAACTTTCTTTATTTTATGTAGTTACAGACCTTGCAAATCCTTAAAAATACCTCGAACTTCATAAATTCATTTATAAAGTTTTCAATTTCTTAATAATACACCAAGACTTTAAATGGTTGCATATTTCCTACTTTCCAAATTTTAAGATGTTACAACTCTCCTCTTTTAAATAAATGTGTCTCAAAATTCAAACAATTGCATATGACTAGGACATAGGCTTCAGGACTAATAGGGTAGCTCGACCCGAAAATTTAATTATTTTTACAAATGAATAATTCATTTCCTAATTTTTTTCCTAATTTCTTTTATTTTTCAATTAAATTCATTATTTATATTAATTATTTTCTTTAGGATTTAAATGTTATAAGATCAACAGGACATGTCATGTGGCCCGAATGACATGTCCTACCCGATCTTGGTCTCGGGTCACATAGGACCGGGCTGGGTATTGAGCCAAAAATGTTGGCCCGAAATTTTTTAGGACATGCCTTAGGGCATATAGATGGCCTGGTCTTATATTTATCTATTCTTAATATTTTATTAGTCATCTTGAAATTTTTAGAGGTGTCAAGTATCTCTACCTTACCATTACTAGTTTCCCATATTGCTTTCCTACATATCTCCTTGTTTGCTTTTGACTTTCTTAAACTTCTTCCCTATGAGTTTTGTTTGTGTAAAACTCTTCCTATTAATCCGATATTTATATGTAACGGATTACTATTCATTCTACAGTAACCTTCTTTTTTTATTTTTTTCACGTCACTACGCTCAATAGTAATCCGCTCTTTATTCATTCTACATATAAAACCTTGGAATTAGGGTAGTGACGTGAATAGCATAGTTTAAAAAAAAATAATTAACTTTAATTTAACTTCATCCGTTCCAAAATATAAGATTACTTTCTAATTATTCCCAAGTTTTTATGAAATTAATCTCTATAATAAACAAACAAGAGAAGAGTGTAGAGCTAAATATATATCTCTAGAAGGGCGAAGGTGCAAAAATGATACTAAACTTTATGTAAAATTGTGTTTCTAATATTAAAGTTTCGCGAGGTACAAAGAGAGTACCCAACTTGGGGTTCAGGTGCAAATATAGGATTTTCATTTGAGGGAAATAAAATTTAGATATGAAAAGACTTTTATGCCCCTTCTGGAATAAATTTTAGCTTCATAAATTCAAATTTATTACTATGCATTTCCCCACACAGAAACTATGAACAGAATTTTAAAAATGAAACCATTAAAATCAGCCATTCAAGCAATTTACCTTTTTTTGTATCAAGCAATTTACCTGTTCATGAACTAAAAACAACAAAATAAAATCATTGTTTTACTTTAGTTAATTTTACTCAATGTTTACCAAATGCGAACTCCACACCCTTTTATGTTAATTTTCATTTGCATTTAGTTAGTTTAAGGTAGTAAAAGGACTCCAAAAAGTGAGACAATTTGCGAGTTACACCACTATATATAGTGCAATCCTTGGAGATCGATTGTGAATTTAACCCCGAGGTGTAAGTAATTAAGACTTAATAAGTAAAATCAATAGTCTCTTTTGTCATGGAGTCTTTTTTAAGGTAGCTAAATGTCAAATTGAGTTTGATAAGGGATTAGGAATGTTTAGGTTGCATTTATAGTTTTAAGTCATATTAGTTTGCATACTTGTATTGGTAAAACTAGAAAGAATATTGTGCTTATCTTGTGGCTTCAGCTGTGGGGTTTGAATTGATTCTTGCACTATATCACTTAATCTTGCTTGTTTGATTGTGTGTTTCTTGATGCTTATTGCACGTGTATTTCACTCAGTCTTAGTCTACACTCACTATCATCGTGTATAACTAGAAACAAATAAAGAGAAAGTGAGTAACTCCCATAATATATTCCTAAGTTTGAGAAACACCTCATCAAATTAAGGAAAGAACATAGAGTCTTCACCTTTACCCCTCTTTAGTAGTTAAGCATTATTCTCCTATAGCATTTAATTAGTGTTGAAAGTGATCGATTTGGAAACCATTGCCGAGATTGAGTCTTAAGTCTAGTAGAGATATGTATCAAGTGAATCATAAAATCGAAGAGCAAGAGAAAGTAGGTGGTGATCAAGGCCAAAGCCAAGGTCAAGTTTTTTATGGTGAGAGACCTAGGCATAAGACTATTAGGATGTCACTTCCACCACTATAGTTGATCACAATTCATTCATCGATGTAACACTGTTTATGAAATTAATTTTTTCTTGATTCAATCCTTACTCTGATTCCAAGGTTTGCAGGATGATGAAATCATCTACCACCTGAACTTGTTCTTTGTTCAATGCAACATCGTGAAAATCAGCGAGAGCTACTGATGAAGCTGTTATGTGGCTTTTGTTTTCATGAGATCATAATCATAATCTTTTTGTTTTTATTTTCTATCATTTGATACATATTTATATGTGACTTTTGACTATGTCATAAAAATATAATTGTACAAATCCAAACATGATTCACATTGAAAATTAATTAAAGATACAAATCATTTCGATTACCAATGGTATATTATCATAATTCAAATATCACTCTCCACAAATAACCAATTTGATCTTTACTTTGAATATATATTTGCTATGACTTTTAGCCATATCATTATATATAATACTTGCTCTTGATCTATATGTCATTGTCTTATTATTAGGATTATTTTTTCTCTTTTTCTTAATTTAGGCATTGATCATAAGTGATCATAACAAAAGATGTTATATTACTCTTCAGGAGCATTGCTTTCGAGTATTATGATTCGCTATAAATTGTTTGGCTCCAAGACAATATATTTTTTAAAAATATTTTGAAGGTAATAAAGTTCTTTTTTCTCATATAAAACAACAATTCTTCATACTTTAATATTTTTTATTTTGTTCATATGACTTCTTGTCAAATTATCACATTTTCTCATAAATTAAATAAATATAGAAATATAAATTCCATTAACTTGCTTCAACAGTTGAGTTGTGCACTTTTGATTATCATTACCACAACTGTAATGTGATAATGTAATCATCATTCTTATAATTAAGCCATGGCTTTTAATAGTGTAATTTTCTTTTTTATACATAATAATAATCACTTTTCTTAGTAATTCGCTATGAATCTATTTTATTTTTATGATACAATCATTATCATTAGCCTTTAGTATTTGATATTTTATGTATAAGGCACACATCAAAATGTCACTCCCTTTTTTCATGCCAATTAATATAAAAAATACAATATGGTATTATACTGACAATTGTTATTAAAATTGATGAGGTTTCAGGTCATCTAATAAAATATTTGGGAGTATCATGACTAGTGGCCATTTAAGAATATGAAACATAAATAAAATAGCATTATATTAATAACATGAAGTATGACAATATAAAGGTAAATAAAATAATATAAATGATAGTAACTATAATAATATAAATTGCAATATAAATAACAAAATAAAAGGCATAATATAAGAGAATAAAAGAAAATTAAAATTACAAAATATAAAATAATGAAGGACATAAATAAACAAAATAAAGAAACATAATAAATGTAATGTAATAATATAAATATGTGTGTGTGTTATTCAATATGCATGTGTGCGCATATGTATTATATATTACTACCTCCGGTCCTAAATATAGGACCTAATTGACTTTTTTTTGGAGAGACTAAGGTTGTGAAATAGGTTATTAAATGATGACATATTTGATATATTTTAAGATTAGCCATTAGTTTATAGGTTAAATAAACTAGTTTAAGGGAAAAAATTAGGTAAATCAATTTATAATTGACTTATATTTTGCTTTTATAGGATTTTTCAAAAAAAGTAAACTATGTCTTATATTTAGGACCAGAGGGAGTATAATATTATATAATATAAACATGAAAAACATTAGAATTAAATATGCTCAACTGAATTTTTTTTTTTTGAGAAACTACAGGGTGTATGAATTAAAGACGGTAAAAAAGGGCAATCTAATTCATTATGATAGTCATTAATTCTATAATAGAGGTAAATATATAATGCAATAGTGTGTGTGTGTGTTTCTTATATAAGAGTATATATATCTGCAATATTATATAAGAAGTCTACCTCAATATTTCAGAGCAAACTTGTGCTGATAATATATTATGATGATAATAAGAAGAAAGATGAAGAGGAGAAAATAATACGACAAGACTAGAAGAGTTACATATATTTCTTAGTACCAAAAGTCTAATATCTGACTTTTTTTTATTTGACCCTATTTATATGCCTCCAGACGTTAGAAATTTAAAATAGATAATCATGATTACAAAGAAATAAAAATAAGAATAATAACAAATAATTACAAGAAACCCTCAGCCACTCATTGGGAGATTGTAGGAATAACAAGAAACCCTCATTCACTCATATAACAGTATTCATAACAATGAGGTAGTTTTTTGGACAAATAATCAGGTTTTCAAAATCTTCATCTTCACAATCAGAGTAAATTCCAAAATTCACCTGTTTCGATTAAAATGGATGGACCTTAAATTTTTTCAGTATAAAAATCTCGAGATACATAACTTATTGATTAATTCCATCTCAGAACCATCTAAAATATTTTTTGTGTTGCTCTATAATTTTCAGTTGTACTTCCACATGCTTGCCCCCTATCAATATCACCATCTGAAACTTAAATTTTATCAAACATGCTTCGCACACTCAAAACATTTCAGAACAAATATAACAATAAGAAGATCCACAGGCTACTGCCAAATCGATGATCAAACCTAATATTCTCCTCTAGAAATCAGACAAATTAAAACATATACACATAATTGAGCAAGGATCAAATTAAGAAAAGCTATAAAATTATATAATTTTCTTTTTTCACTTCAATACTATCTATCACCCCTAAATTATGTCCTATTTATTCAGAACATGAGGAGCAACTAACTGTCATCACAAGAAGGGTGTGTGGACAGGGTCCATAACTATGTGCCTAAGTGGGTGAGCAACATCACTACAACCAGCATGCTTCACAAACTCTGCTGGGGAAAGGAAGTTCCCATGGCACACACACATTATCCTCACTTCCTCACCTTTGCCATACCTGTATAGGATTCCCTCAATCCTCCTACCGTTGGGACCATCGCCTTTCGCAAATACACACGGCATGTCCTCCATCGAGTTTGTCCCTATTTCCTTCCCTCGCTTCTGGCAAGAGTCAGGTTTCTTGGACGAAAGCTCTGAATCAGCCTTGGAAGTTCTGATCACATTGTCATTTGTCTTTGTCCCCGATGAACCCACAGAGTCTTGTTTGGTTTGTTCTTGCAATAGATGATTACTAGCAGGACTCCTTGCTTCACCACAACTGCTTGCTCCTGTGGTGCAGGGGTGAATAAATGAATGAGACCCAAAGAACATAATAGAAACCAGCATCCAAGTGATGCATGTATATATGTAAAAGGTAGTAGAAGCAGAGGTAGTAGAAGCAGCGTCTGCTCACATTAATCAATGATTTCATTGAACATTTGGGCAAAGAAATTTTGTGATAAAGAAGTCTACTCAACTCCAACAAAATTTGTATGACTATACAACCTCAGAATTAAACATTATTTCTCTTTTTTAACTTCTCATTTGTCATATTCTCCCAACTACAGCACCATAAGAGTCATTGGTATACCACGGCAGGCTTTAAAACAATTAATGGCTTGTTAAAAACCTAAAGAAATTACAAACTAAAAAAGGGCGGTCTAGCTCACAAGGCTGCCATTAAGCGGGATCTAACGGGAGACAAATGTGTGTAGACTTACTCGAAAAGAGTGAAGGGGGAATTCCAAAATTTACACCATGACCTTTAAGTTAGGTAGCAGTAACTTCATTGTTGCTTTAAAGCTCACCTTCAAATTTCAATTTTCAAAACTGTGAGAAATTTCCTGGGATTTAAAGACCATGATTTCTATCTTAAAGAGAGTAAATATCCCAAGCCAAAAGGAAAAAAGGGAAGGAGATCTTTCCAATTTTCAAAATTCAAATTTTGATTCTCTCTTCCAGCTTCTCCAATCAGACTACTGATCGAGCCTCATTGTGCTTAACCATTTCAACGTATGATTTCCGTTAGCAGTTCCAAGTAGCACTTGTGAATCTGACGTGCATGGCCTCTTAGGGTGCTATGCCATAGAACCTAATTGTAAACAACAATTGCTTCAAGAAGCTTCCAGATCTACTACATGTCCTCATGATCACAAGAATATTGAAAATTGACATATCTCAAACCTCCTACCAGATGGTCAAATTTTACTCACTAAACTGATGACTTTAAATAGCAAATACTTGTATTCTCAAAGCTATCTACATGTTACTCCACACCAAATATTCCCAATGTTCTTCACTAAATTCAGCTAGTTCAAGAATTACTGGCTTAGCCAACAATGGAAAGTAGATAGCAAGCTAAAACTCCATTCACATCAATGGCTGCCGATACATGAAAATGAAGAAAGGCGGAGTAACAAATTGACTGGTAAAATATTGACATTTGAGAAGACATACAGGAACCACAATCAAGCAATTGCTCTTTACTTTCAGTGGTGTTTAGCTGAATTAAGCTAGGTGTCAAATGAAACCAAAGTTGTATCAAAACCAAACTAATCTTTGTTGGCCAAAATATAAACTTAATTAAATCTTCTGTAACATATTTTTATATAATACAAGTATCTTCCTTTTAGAGACAATCATGTTCAGTGCACAAGCGGGCACTAAATGCTAATATTACATAGAAAATCACATTTTCTCCATGTAGCATGCAAATTGGACCTACGTAGAATTATCAATGGTAAAATTAAATGTAAGTTAAAAAAGTTTGATTTTGGATTAAGATAGTAAGTTCTATAATTCTCAATCCTATATATATATATATATATATAGACACACACACACACACAAAATATATTAATCATAAGCTGTAATGCCCCGTGGGTAATGAGAATAATATAAAAATAGAAATACAATAAAAATGTGATTTTTCATTGTAAAATGTCTCTCTCTCACATACCCACATGCATATCTCGAAATAAAAATTAACAATAAAAATCATACAATTGTTACTATGTACTCCCTCCGTTCCTAAATATAAGATCACTTTGGGGAAATGGATAAGTTCCTAAATATAAGATCACTTTCTATTTTGTCTCAATTTTGGTCCAAATTACCCCTATACTTCTTAGCTCCCTCACTTCTCTCTCAAATCCCTATTTGTGTTTTAAATTTAAGAAAGGGGTATTTTGGAAAGATCATGTAATCCTAATTCATTGGAAAGTCTTCCTTTATCTCTCCAAATTAGCCAAAGTGATCTTATATTTAGGAACGGAGGTAGTATTAATTATAAGAATCTTTCCGGCCAAAAAAAATTATAAGAATCCTATTGATATCATACATACACCCTCATTTTTCATGCCATGAAATAAAATTCATTTTTCTTCATTTATGATATAGGAGGCAAAACACTTTAGTTTGGTAAAAGTATAAAAGGATGGTGGGGAAACTGGTGCTGAAAAACTTTCCCTGGGCTGTTACTTTGCCATCCCTACATATGAAACTAATCATTTTTGACACTACTGCTCATCAAACCTTATAAAGTAGATGAGACAATAGCCTGTGAGAGCCTTGCTAGATCAAGCTAAATGCATTTTGTTCCCAAATCTATAGATCCAGAAATTTGGATTTTGAATGATGCGTTTCAATGAGTGGCTAATAAAGCTTATAATTCAAAATCTGAAGTAATTCAAAATCAAATAAACTTTCAGGGTGGAGGCGCTCTTCTGACAAAACTTTTAGGGAACATTTGATATTTAACCCTAATTCAAGATAAATAAGCACCTTGAGTTTACATTAAAGCTATAATCTGATTGGGGCTTATGTTGATGACATCTAGGAATTGTGAGCTAGAAAACAATTGGCAATAAAAGTCACTACCAGATTAAAAAAGAGAAGAGAATGAGAGACTCAGAATCATTCTTGTGGGGATAAGAATAGCTGCGTAGACTAATTATTCTCTTAAATCTTCAAATGCAATCTGTTTCACTATGCTATCTATGGCTTAGGTTCATGAAAATCTAATAACAGAATATTTCTTTCTAGAGAATGCTTATTACTTGAGTTTGCACTAGTTAACTATTATTCCAAGTTGTAAATCCTTGTATACCAAAGTGAAGAGGTGCATTCTCTTTATCAATAAAATATATTGAAAACAAAAGGTAGAAAGAAAAAAAAAAAGAAAACCACCACTCACATAAAGCTCTCCAAAGTAAAAGTAACTTTGGTTAGCTGAAATTTAAATATATGAAAAAGATCACATATTAAGGTCACCAAATATCATATCCGCCTATGCTGACCAACCAAATTTGGAATTCTATGAATCACCTTGTCATTCTTTTTCAATAAAACTAAACAGTCGCTGAGAACCAATGGCATCAGAGTCTACTCTTTTGATCTTCCCTATCATCAGCGTTTCTAGCATCCCATTCAATTATCAACCCTTCGAACTTTATACTCCCTCCATTTGTCAGTATAAGATCACTTTCACATTTCAATTTGTTCCAAAATATAAGATCACTTTCTAACATTTCACAGTTTTTTCCCAAATTAACCTCATCATAGAAAAAGAGTGGAGATAAATGTATATAGTTTGGGTAAATTGGAAATATCATATGATAATAACTAATTTAACCAACATCCTTAATCTAATCAAATTAGGGGAAATGATTTTATATTTAAGAATTGAGGGAGATAGTAATTCACAAAACTAAACCAACAATGCAATCAAAATCCAATGCACTATTTCTGCAGATTTACACCATCCACAGTTCCACACCATATCAAACCAAAAGCTATGCACAAAGTGTAAATAGCAAAAATAAGTAACAGTAATCGAATAAAGAAGAAAACTAGCAGAAAGTTGACAAGAGAAGATGTTGTCTCCTTCACAAAATATTAATAACATGCAAGGAAACCCACCAAACCCAAAGTTTCCAAAACACATCCATGACCCAAAAGTATAAGAGAAAATTGACCAAATAAAGAGGAAAACTGATGCATACATGCATGGCAAAGACAAATAGCAAGCCTCCTCAGTTATCTGGTTAAATTCTTCAATATATAGAACATAAAAAAATAAAAACTCACCATTGAACAAAGCTTAGAGTACACACCTAATACCTTATCCTGAGGAAAACTTGAAATACTCCAATTTTAAATATAGTGCCTACATGGAAGAATGTGTTTGCTCCAAAATACAAAATCAATTTTTAAACATTTTTTACCTTTTTCTCTATATAGAGTGCATTGGTACATAGTTTCCACTAATGTAACTAACATCATTCATCATTTTTAAATTATGTAAATATATCTTATATTTAAGAACTGAGTATAGTGTGTAGTAATTTTACCTTGAAAAGGTTTGCTCTCCATTTCTGACAATCCTGAAGAACTTCCACATAGAGAATCCACAGATCCTTGAGAAGAAGGCTGTGCATGTCCTTGAACACCAACCTTCCCTTTTGCCAACACATCACCAACCACCACTTCCACCTCCCTACCATTACTACAACCAGACGCCGCTAGTAACCGCCGGAAACGCCTCGGCGACACCATCACACCGCAACCACCGCCGCCACCGCCATCCCTCTCGGCGGCCTTGGAATTCCGCTGCTTCTCGGACCGCCGTCTCTTGGCCTCCATTCTCCTCAACGTTTGCAACTCCTTCCTCTTCCTCCACTGCTCTTCGGTCTCCGTCGCCGCCGGTAGCGACGAAGTCCGCATGAGCGTGTTCGAACACGGCCCCACCGGCTTTATCACCGCGACGGCGTCCACGTCAGCATCAATATCATCTCTTATGAAAGGCATTGTACCGACGATAGACGATGATCGCATAAGCTTATTACTATTATTATGATTGATATTATTTGGAGTAGTCTTGTTAACGCCAAATCTACCTCCTAATGAAAGTCCAAGGCTAAGCTCAATCTCTTCCTCTTCTTCTTCACATGCCTCTGACTTCATCATTGATTGTTGCTTGTTACTGTTATTAGTACAAGACATGAATCTTTGAAGAAGGTCTCTCGGATATTTTTCCATTTGCAGAGAAATATTCTCCATGGCCTTGCTTCTTCTTCTTCCTCCTCCTTCTTCGTTGGCCTCACCCATGCTTTTCAACGCTCACCTTCTAACTCCTTCTACTCTTGCTTCGCTCATACAAGAGGAAATTAATTAGCATGGTTGTTCGTCATGCTTCAAAGAGTTGGAAAAATCGATTAGAGTAACATGTTTTTTCAACAGATTATTATGATCAATCGCACAGAAGCACATGCTGAAGCAAAGTAGAAAAGTCTCTGCTCCCAAAACAAATCAGAAAGAGGGAGAAGAATAAAATTAAACTAACATTACTACGAGTATGTCAGGGAAGAGAAGGAGATGAAATTGTTGAAACAACATGGTCAAATGACAATCATGCCCTTTCAAATTACTTCTTGGACTCTCAAATGCTCTCTCCGATTACTAATTACTAATATAATAATAGCTCAAAATTTGAAGGTTTTGTTCGGTAATATGAGAACTCATCTCTCTCTGGCAAAAAAAAAAATATAAGAACTCATATCATATCCTCTCCTCATTTAATGTGTTTTTTCCTACTTTACCACTAACTCTTTTTCATATTTATTAATACTCATGTATTTCTCTCTTTTAAAAGTATCTAATAAATATGAGCAATATTGAAAAATAAACATTAACTAGACACTCAACTAACATTTATATATTTTCTTAAAAGACGTTTTTTTTTGCGGCTGACTCTTATATTAGAGACTGGAGAGAGCAAAACACTAAAATATGTTATTAAAATATGACATATTTAATATATTTCTAGATTATCTAATAAATAAATTAGTTTAAAAAAAATTAGGAAATCAATTTATAATTCACTTATTTTACTTTTTTAAATTTTTTTTAAAAAAAATCAATTACATCTTATATAGCATAAAGAAGTAATAATGTGAGTTAGGTGGATTGTGATTAATTCTATTCTGAGGACCTATTTGTAATTTTCCTCATTGTTAGTGGTCCGTTCCAAAAAAGCCCTTGGCATTGTGAGAACAAATGTTCAAGGATTCGACACGTGGAGATGAAAGAGGGTGGAGGAACGACACGTATGAGACAATGAGGCAGAGATATAGAATTAAATAAAAAACGGTCTGTGGCGAGGAGGGGTCGCTGTCAACAAGTTGTCTTTTTTGCCTGTGACACGTGTCAGGTGCAGAAATGGGGTGCCATGGGCGCCACGTGTCGGTCAAAATGGGAGCATGGGGAAGCTGACACGTGGTGGAAATGGTTTTGGGTGTTCGTCGTATTACTGCGGCGCCTGGTGAGTGGGAACTTGATGGTTTGGTAGTGCATATGTTTTTTTTGTTCCATCTGTTTCGTCAAGTTGTCACCAAACATGTACATTTGTCCAACCCCGTGATATGAAAACTGAAAAAAATATATCTTATTTTAGGTGTATTCATAGGATTTGATCCACCAAAATACGCTTATAAATAAAACAAGTAAAGATTAGTTGTATACGAAAGGTAAAAAAAAAGATTGTATGTATGCATTTAATTCTTTTTTCTAATATTGTGTATATTCATTATGATATTAATTATTAAGAGAAATAAATATATAAGCATTAATAATTAGTAAATATTAAAGAAAGTAAAGGGTAAAGTATAAAAAAACGCATTGGTGGGCTCTTATATTTAGAAAAAAAATTATTCAAATTACATATTAAATGAGTATTTTGAAATTTTCTGTTTTTTCCTTGGTTAAAAACAATTTATATATTTTTTTTTATACATAAAGAAGTAAAGAAATAAAACTTTATCTAACTTTTTTTGTTATGAAATAATATTGGATAGGAGTTAAATTGTACTGATTTATATTTGGATTTATAAAAATAAAAGTGACTTATTTTCAAAATAAAAGTGACTTATTTTCAAAATAAAAGTAGGACCAAGTCTTAACTTTTTCCCATCTATCTCTCTCTCCTCTACTATAAGCAAGTTAACCTTTTCAAAATAGCGAACTGAAAGCCAAATGTTCACCCCTAATCAAATTAATAACTTTTTCCCATCTCACCCTGAAGTATAAAACTGAATAAAAACCGAAAACCGAATTAACTGAACCGAAATAACTGAATTCAATTTGGTTCGGTTCGATTTTCGGTTTTCGTTTTGATTTGCTGACCACTAGGAGTTAGAAGTTACGAGTAATTCACAAGCTCCTTTAATTAGTTTTACCGAAAAACTCTCACCACAAGAAACTCATCTCAAAAAGAATTCATGGTTAAACACGAAAAAGAAAAAGAAAGACACCCATCGTCCGTGGGTTCAGTGGCGAAGGGATTGAACAATGAGCGTCGGGTTGTCCACCACGTCGCGAGTTCGATCCTGGGGAGTGACACTTTGTTGTGTCTCCATCGCGGCGCTTGGGGAGGCATCTCCGTAGCTAAGTGAAGCTGGGAGTAACCTACCTGTGTGGACAGAAATAAAGGGCTTGCTGGTCATGCTCCAGAGCCCACAGGGACAGGCCCCAGTGAATCATGAGTTAGGTGCTCTGCCCTTGGATTGGGTTGAGCCCAAACCCCTTCCTAAAATTCCTGTAACCAAAAAAAAAAGAAAGAAAGAAAGACGACTTATACGGTGTTGTATAGTTTTTAGTCCTAGAAGCTCAATTCAAACACCTGGGTGACACTTGAAACCAGTTTGACCAAATATTTCAATAGGCTCATTAATTAAAACACCTACTTAGAAAAGGATTTAAAGTTCACCCTGTCTTTTGGACATTTGAAGGTAACAGAAAATATATTTGGAGATCTTGTCTCAAGTCTCTTAATATAATCATAAAAAACAATCTAATTATATTATTTTTTCAACCAAGGTAAGATTAGAAATATGAACTTAGGTGTTATGTTGTAAACTTTTAATGGATAATTATTTTATCAGGAGTTGAATCTCATTTGTACTCTGAGAAAAACGAGAAATATCCTGCAAAAATAAGAGAATTCATAAATAAATTCCTTAAGCAGTGGGAATTAAGAAAGAACTAATAGTAGTGGGAATTAAGTAAACAGAGAGACAAGCGATTGACGAAGAAGACAGAGAGACGAGCGATTAACGAAAGAGTTTCGAAAGAATTAGGTTTTAAAATTCGTTAAAACTAATATCAGCGATACGCGAAATATTACATTTTATGTCTTGATAGTATATATAATCAAGAAATAAGAAGAAATTAATAAAATAAAGAAAAAAATGTCTAAGAAACTATTAAAATATGGTCATTACCCAAACCATATCTGAAAATTTTTCAATAATGTGCCATTTACTTTGTTATCCTCCCAAAAATCGTTCAGACGTTGCGCAGGTAGTTCAATTGAATAGATCTTGTCACATTTAATGATTTTTGCGGGGTAGATGACTCCACTCCTACAATATAAGTCCAAAGATCGCAGCCTCAAGTTCTCTACACTTGTCGTCACTTCAATTGCACATTGCTTGAGGTGCTTGAGCTTGTGGTTCCTAGAAACCAACTTTACAGTATTCGAGTCCCTTGGCGGTTCTGTCCGTAGAAACTGGGATAGCCTTGCGTCTAGATAGTATATATACTACATAACTCTGATACCATAAAATATTATTATTATTTGTTAAAATTTAATAAAATTCAATAAAATTTATCTTTTACATATCTTATATTTGTTTTTTACCATAACTTTTCTTATATTTGTTAAAATTATATAACTATATTATAATTTTAAAAAATTAAATGTCAACTTTAAAGAAACACTTCATTCAAATCTCCCAAACAAATAGTACAAATAAACCAATTTATATTTTATACATATGTTTGCATTTATTCATTTTAAGTTCAATTCTATTTTATTTATTTGTTTATTAAGAGTTTAATTCAACATTCTAAGGAAGCATTGTTAGGTAACATTATGAATTTTTCATAAGATATTATTTTATAGTTCAAGAAAATTTCGAATTGTTTGTGAGAGGTAGATTGAGAGTGGTGGACATTAATGGCAAACTTGCAATTTTGCTTTCCAATTGTATTGTTTTTTATGATATTAACTAATCAAAATGTATAATGACTATAAACTTGGCAAAATTTTGTATGTTAAATTTACTGTTTTTATGTTTTTACTTTAAAAGAAAATTATTAAGTTACTCTAAAAATCATTAAAATGATCTTTATTTTATCATATTCAATAAATTTATATATAAATTTGAGTAAACTTTCTTTACTGAATTTTGATATATTTAATATAAAATATTTATATTTAAAATATATTAAATTCAAATTATTGTTATGTTTGCATTTTTATTAAATTATGATTTTTTTTCTTTTCACAAGTTTACTTAAACTCACATGTCAAATGTCAATTCAGAGAGTCAACAAAGATGATGGGTAACATGGAGAGAGAGGAGGGTGAGGTGGGGGGATTGTTTTTCTATATAAATTAATGATGGGCCTACCCCTTCAAAAATCTTAACCAAATCTTAATTATGTCTTTCACTTGTGACCTCTAATTTTTTTTTGGACAAACTTGTGACCTCTAATTAAATACCCTAAACATTGTAAACGAAAAATAATACCCTAAACAAAAATCTGGAATTAAGATCTTTTATTCAATTTTTATTTTTTATTTATTTATGAATTAAGGTGCTTCTGATATGAATAATTTAATGCTGCAACAAAGAAAATAAAAAATATTAGTTTACTCAAAATAAAGTTTTGATAATTCAAATAATGTTAGAGTAGTTGTTTCATTTGGTTAAGGGGTTGACACGTAACTATAAAGTTGTGGTTTCGTATCTGACCAACTTACTTGTTCATGGGAGTCTATACATAATCATATCATTAGATTACATATTAACTTCTAAGTTAAATGAAATATTTAGAAATAATATTCAAACAAACTAATATATAATAAGTAGCTTAACTTATTTTCTTAAGATTTTTCCTAAAAAACTTTTTTTTTTTTGATAAAAAGGAAGGAAAATACAAACAAAAAATTAACCTACATCCTTAAATTGGGCAAGACAGAATTCGCCCTATGCATACATCTAATAATGTCTTTGATCTCTGCTATGGCTTCATACACACTTGAACATTCATTATTATGGGTCACTTCATTCCTTCTTCTCCAAATCAACCAGCAAGACACACAAAAAACTTCATTCCAATTATCCATCCCATACCCTCTACGCATCTTCACATTCTTCCTTAACCAATCATGTAAATTACTTTCCCAAAATTCTTTATTTGCAAAAGAGATTCCCAAGTTAAGCCAAACCTCTTTAGCATTACCACATTCTCTTATCACATGTACCGTTGATTCCAACTGCGAATGACACGACGCGCAAGAACCATCTGGATGAATTCTCCATTCAAGCAACCTCTCATTAGTAGGAAGTCTATCATGCATAAAAGACCACATCTGCATTTTACATCTTTGAGGGACCTTGAGCCTCCAAATGTTCCTCCAACATTGATCCTCCTGAGCATTAAAATCAGCAACTTTCGTATATGCTGATCTGACAGAGAACATCCCACTCCTCTCAAGCTTCCATCTAACTTTATACTCCTCATTCCTGTGAACAACCTCAATCTCATTCTTAACATTCTCCCAAACAGCTTTAATTCCACTCCACACTCTTGACCCCGGCTTCTTTGCTCGTATAATTGGGATCAAATCTTGACCACAATTATATTTACTTCTAATTACTCGGGCCCATAATGCATCCTTGTTATACACCAACCCCCATCCCACTTTCATCATAAAAGCCTTATTCTGAAGAGAAGCATGACGAAGACCCAATCCACCACACACTTTAGGATAACAAACTTTGTCCCACGCCACCAAATGAGCTTTCTTCTTATCACTTGTTGAACCCCATAAAAAATTCCGGACATTCCTCTCAATCTCATCGCAACAAGCAACAGGAATAATAGACGTTTGCATCACATGATTTGGAATAGACAAAGCCACTGAATTAATAAGAGTATTCCTCCCTGCCAGAGACAAAGAATGACACTTTCAGCTAGCCAATCTTTGTTTTACCTTATCCACCGTAAATTGATACATTGACTTAGAAACCCTCTCATGATGAAGAGGAACCCCAAGATATCTACCCAAATCAGCAGACATATTAAATCCCAAACTATGACTTAGTTGAGATTTAATATTATGATTAATATTGCGAGAAAAGAAAACTCTTGTCTTTCCTTCATTTATCTTTTGACCCGAAGCATCACAAAACGCATTAAGACAATCTTTAATCACTTGTACCTGGTCTAAACGAGCTTCAGCAAAAATAATCAAATCATCAGCAAAAAACAAATGAGATAATGGTGGTCCCCCTTTATTAAGACGAATTGGTCTCCAGTTTCCAGATGAAATATTTGACTGAATCAAATGAGCCAACTTCTCCATACAAATCACAAATAAAAACGGAGACAAAGGATCACCTTGTCTAATACCTCGGGAAGGATTAAAAACATTTGACTTACTACCATTCCACAATAGTTGCATAGAGGGAGAAGATATACACTCCTGAATCAAGAAGATCAAGCTCTCCGGAATTCCCACCTCCCTTAAACAATTAATAGCGAATTCCCAATTAATTCTATCATACGCCTTCTCCAAATCAATTTTTACAGCCATAAAACCTTTTTTTCCCTTCATAGTTTTCATGGTATGGATCACCTCTTGAGCAACAATAATATTGTCGGAGCTCAAACGTCCCGGAACAAAACTACACTGATTAGGGGAAATAATAGTAGACATAACAGGCTTAATCCGATTAACTATGATTTTCGTTATCAATTTATAAATCACATTACAAAGGCTAATCGGACGAAAATCTCTTATAAATTCTGGGTTTGGGACTTTAGGAATAAGCACAAGAAAAGTCTGATTAACCTCCCTAATCAAACAAGGATTCTCAAACACCTTTCGCACAAAATCAATAACATTTCCACTAACCTGTTTCCATTGAGCTTGAAAGAATAAAGGATTAAAACCATCAGGAACTGGAGCTTTAAGAGGGCCCATACTCTTCAAAGCAGTCTCAACTTCTACCTCTTTCACATCAATATTCATATTACTAATAACACCCTCCGTAAGCATAGGATAAGATACATCAACATTCAACACATCCCTATGCGCACGATCTTCAGAAAAAAGCATATGATAAAAATTCACAGCTACATTCTTTATCTGATCCACATCAAATATCCACTCTTCATCCTCACCCTTAAGAGCTTCAATACGATTTATCCTCCTCCTTGCATTCGCCCTTCGATGAAAATATTTCGAATTTTTATCCCTAAATAAAACCACTCACACCTTGCCTTTTGAGCCCACATAATATCTTCCTGCAAAATTAGTGTCTCTAGTTCTTGCCATAGTTCTTTCTGAAGCTGAGAGAGAGAAGACCAAGAACCTTGATTCTTTAAACTTCTACTAATACCATCAAGCCTAGCAAGAATTTGTTTATTTCTTCTTCCCACATGACCATATACCTCCGTCTTCCACACCTCCACTTGCTGGGTAAAAACATTCACATTTTGGGACCATGACAAATTCTTATCCCATACCCGCTTCATAAATTCATTAAAATCATTATGTAACAACCATGAAGCCACAAATCTAAAAGGTCGTTCAAAAGCAACCGAACAATGAGACACCTCCATCGTCAATAACAAAGCCTTATGATCCGACTTGAAACTATACAAAACTGTTGTTTTAGCTTCAGTGAATCTATCCATAAACATATCATTTGCTAGAATACGATCCAGTCTACTCTCACAACCCTCTCTACTCCAAGTAAAAAAAGACCCCATAGTATGAATATGAGATAGACCGGACTCCCCATACCAATTAGAAAAATCCTTATCCACCAAAGAATACTCCTTCCTAGTAGACCGTCGTTCATTCTCAAATAAAATAGCATTAAAATCTCCTCCTACACACCACAGACCTTCCACCTCATTACCAAACTCCTCCAACTCTCTCCATAAACTCCTTCTTTTCACATAATAAGGGCTTGCGTACACTGCAGAAACTAAGCATTTCTCCCCATTATGATCAAAACTCAAATGAACACATTGCTCAGATGAACCAATTATACTAACAGCCCAACTCTCATCACGCCATAACACCCACAGACCTCCACTAAACCCTTGAGCGTCAACAACATATGAGCCATTAAATCCCATCTTAGAGATTATCTTATTTGCTTTCATACCTCCACAACGAGTCTCAAACAATAAAACAATATCTACTTTATACTTATACTGTAATTCTCTTATTAATCCTGGGAAAGATCTTGCTCCCACCCCTCTACAATTCCAGAAAATAACATTCATTGGGGAATCATTGAATTGAGATTGTGGTTCTCACAACCACCATTAACATTTTCTAAAGAACCACTCACCTGAGCATGTAGAATATTATCAACATTAGAAGATGAAGGCAACGAACTCTCATTACGAGATAATAATATGAATCTTTCTCCCTCATTATTCGATTCCTTCTCCAAATCCATTAAAACTCCAAAAGCATTCTTGGTCTCATTCATATCATTAGTGACCACTGAATTAAATGTTGAATTTAACTTCTTACAAGACAAAGAACATAATTTCCTCTTATACACATGCCTCCATTCCTCCTTTCTTTCACTATATGATCTTGGGACCCACTCTTTTTTATCATTTAAACCTTGAGCATTTTTAACGGGATTGGTGGTTGAAGAGTCAAACATTTGTAAATCAATAACTGACTCCCTTAAACGCCCATTATTGCCATCAGATTTCAAATTATTCATTCGCTGAGAAATAGGAATATTCTCCCCATCATTAGCTCTCCAATTTCTAACTGAACCCATGATCTTCGCTCTATCTATAACAATCGACGCAGATCTCTTCTTCTTCGTATCTTTCGGCTGAACATTCCTCCTCTTTTTCGTTGACTTTCTAACTAAGTTCCGTTCCCCTAACCTCTGCAACTGATGAGTCTCCCCTTCGCCTGCCTCCACATACACGCTACCCGAATGATTCTCCACCTCATTCAAATGACCTCCTAACCCCTTTATACTTTCATTCTTCACTACCTCCATAAGCGATGAAAGTTTAACCTCATCATTATTATCAAAGACACGAGAGGTCATGCTCAAATCTTTCTCCAGACAAACCTCCCGACAATGACCATATTTACCACAACAAAAGCAAATTTTATGCAACCCTTCATATTCCACTATAAGTTCTTTCCCGAAAATACGAATCGCTGGCCAAAGCTTCTTATCTAAATCCAATTCAACGCAAATTCTAGCAAACTTACCTCTTTCAGTAAGATAAGTTCTAGAATCCACCTTCAAAGTTTTACCCACTAGATTTCCAATCATATGGAGGCTCTCTGCATTAAAAAATTCTAAAGGAAGGACAGGAATACGAATCCATGCTTCTATCTTGCGATGATAATTCTCATCTAAAGGATCAAAATTTGGTTGCCATCTCTGTACCACCAAATAGTGATCGGCCAACATCCAAGGCCCCTCCATATACACATATTCCATGTCTTCTTCACACAAGAAAGAAACCACAAAGCAATCGTTCCCAATATCTCGCACCGTGATATAATATTAAGATTTTTCCTAAAAAACTTAATATTATATTAATTATTAAAGAACAAAGGGAGTAGTAATTAAATTAATACTATTTTTGTTTATATAGTATTTTTAATGAAATTAAAATGTCATTAAGTTTGAAAAATGTATTAAAATGACATATAGAAACATCTAATTAGGAGGAAATATTGTAAACAATTAGGGGACATTACTCATATCATATATAGCCATTAGGCAATGAGAAAACGTGTAAGAATCGGGAAGCGTTGATTATATCCACATCATGGATAAATTGCAAAAAGCAAACAAGATGATTAAAATAAAATCACTAGTTTGTAATCACCCCAACCATCAATCAAAATGAAAGAAGATGAGTATATGCTAAAACTTGATATATGTGTGTGTGTCTCCATCTTATTGATAGATTAATTGACATAGCAAGAATTTATAAGACATGCAAAGATAAAAAGAGGTGTAAACCATATGATAAAATATGGGGATTGATGAAAAAATGGATCTCTTCTTTTCCATCTTCTTTTCCCCCTTTCTTGCCTCTTTCTTTTCTCTCTGAGTCCTTTTCTTAATTTCTATCTCCTTTTTTTTCCAAATTTTCCCCCGAAAAGAAAACCTAGCAACTTTCTTAAACCCCTCCAAAGTTTTTCTCTGAATTTCCTCATCTCTTTTATAGACAACACCTTGACTCCTCGAGTTTGCCTCATAAAAGCTCTTTTTATTTTCCTTTTTTTATTTTTTTACGTTATTTGATTTGAAAAATTCCTATTCTAAAACAATATGACAATATACTATTTAATTATTTATTGATTTATTGATTTTATTTCTATTTTTTGTTATTTTGATTTTTGAAAAATTCCTTATTCTAATACATAATCAATATGATGGCAACACATTTTTTTACTTATTTTCGTTTTTACTATTTATTTTTGAAAATATTTCCTATTCTAAGGCCTAATCAAAGTAAATGACATGATCTTTTAGTATTTTTCATTTTTTATTATTTTTTAACATTTTCTATTCACCAATCACCCATTAATGACTCATAATCACCATCAGTATTTTCCCAAAATTTTATTTTGTAATGATGACTACTAATCAACAATAATGACACCTAATCAATTGTTTATTCTTTGAATTTTTCTTCAAAATGGTCAAAATGTCAAATAATACTAATAAATATGGATGATTTTTCTTAATTTTCTTTTTTTTTGGAGTCCATACAAAATTGGGTGCTTACACTACTCTATTCAAGTAATAACTAATAAGTGCTATATCATTGCTAGAATAGCATAGTTTTGATTATAAATTATCTACACATTTTAATAAAAAAAAATTATCTACACAAATTTTTTTGTTCCCCCAAACTTTTGTATAAAAGTAGAGGTGTTCATGGGACGAGAATAAAATGATCATAGTCCCAGTAATCCAGTACGATGAAATTCCACAACATGTAGAAATTCCAGTAGCCAAATCAAAACACGAAGTGGTGTATAGCTCAAGAAAGGGAAGAAAAAATTTATTCACCCACTGTTTGGTATGACGAAAAGACAATACATAAACCTCATCAAGGTATATAAAGAAATTAAAGGAAGAACATATGTCCAGCTATTAAATGTAGTATTTGTCATTTGTTTGTTCAATAGAAGTATATAGTGAGTGACTTTTAGTCATTATAAGATGCTAAGCTGTATCTTGAAAATTTTCGGGATGAAAAACGACCGGAAATTAAATGGGATGGGTCCTGCAAGCAGTATATATAAGAAATTTTTTTAACACCCCTATATGGGGGCATGTTTATAAATACTACTAGTATATTGTGAAAAAAATAAAAACAGAGTCAAACAATGTCCAAGTGTTTGTCCTCCTTTATAATACGTGTCGCTTTCTCCCTTTCCCCCAACTAATAACTACTACGTGTCATGTGAGTTAGGTTTAGAATAAAGTGTGGATTCTTGTTTGCAAAGAAAGAGACGACGTCGTTGTAAATACAATGAATGTCGTCAAATGGGAGGACAGAATGTATGACCGTTGATTCAGACAAGGGTTGAATCCGTTAGCCTCCATTGTTGAATTGAATGACCATAAAATTCCATCATTATTTGATAGGAGTATTTACCAAGAAGGCAAGAACCCAAAGGAGAAGATCACTAGGACGTGGACTTTAAAACACATGATTTACATACAAGCTGGCTAATCTTGGTTTGTTATAAATTTTTACCAAGAACCCAAAGGAGAAGACGACTAGGACGTGGACTTTAAAAAACATGAATCACACACAATATATCTAATCTTGGTTTATTATAAATTATTTTCTTGGAGAGAAAATCTCAAATAAAGTACATGTGTAAAAGGATATTAAAGGTACTCAAATTTGTAAAAGGACAAATCAGGTACTAGGACTTCAATTGAGATTATGAAATGTTGCATAATGACTCAAATGTCCTCCTCCTCATAACCCACTTTCAATTAATAACACTTTTATAGGGATTAACATATCCATGCATGATACACATTAACAACTCCATCCTAGTCATTAACAACCTTTGTGTTAGGATAAAAGGTTAAATTGTAATAAGGATATAATTGTCTTTGTAATGTAAATAGGATAATGTAGACAACTGTAATATATTCCTCTATACATGTAGGGCTCATATTCTTTGTAACCATTTGCTTTTATATAATGGAGAATAGCATGTGCCAATGGTATTGCTCATTTACACAATTGTCAGCCTTTGCTTGTTTGCTCTTTCTTGGTATCAGAGCAATACCATTGACACATGTTATTCTCCATTATATAAAAGCAAACAGTTACAAAGAATATGGGCCCTACATGTACAGAGGAATATATTACTGTTGTCTACCTTATCCTATTTACATTACAAAGACAATTATATCCTTATTACAAATCAACCTTTTATCCTAACATCCCCCCTCAAATGGAAAAATTAAGTCTAATGGAGGCATGTATCCAGTGTTTGATGGAAATCCAGCAAAAGCTTTTGCAATGTCCCATCACAAGTCTATTTCTACCGAAGAATTTCTTAGGTGGCATAACAAATTAGGACATCCTAGCTTTAATGTTTTGAAACAAGTTTTGAATCAGTGTAATATCTCTTTTAAGACCAATGATAAGTTCCTTTGTCAAGCTTGTCAAAAAGGAAAATATGAGTACTTATCCTTTGATGAATCTTATTCTCATGCTTCTAATCCCTTTGATTTGGCGCATTCTGACTTATGGGGACCAGCCCCTATAAGTAAACATTCCAAAGGAGAAGACGACTAGGACGTGGACTTTAAAAAACATGATTCACGCACAAGCTGCCTAATCTTGGTTTATTATAAATTATTTTCTTCAAGAAAAAATCTCAAATAATAACGTACATGTATAAAAGGATAATAAAGATACTCAAATTTGTAAAAGGACAAATCAGGTACTAGGACTTCAATTGAGATTATGAAATGTTGCATAATGACTCAAATGTCCTCCTCATCATAACTCACTTTCGATTAATAACACTTTCATAGGGATTAACATATATCTATGATATACATTAACAACTTCATCATAGTCATTAACAAACATTGAATTGTGCTATATAACTTTCACATTTGTAAATTGACAATTCTATAATTCCGATTAACAATACCTTCATAAAAATTAACAACTTTAGGAAAGACATTAACAACATCAACATAGTCATTAACAATATCCCTTAATAACGATTTTACAAGTTTTAAATTTGTAGATTTAAAATCTGTTAATGACTATTATGAAATTGTTAATGTGTATCATGAATTTGTTAATCCCTATGAAAATATTGTTAATCGAAAGTGAGTTATGAGGAGGAGTGCATTTCAGTCATTGTATAATATATTCCATAATCTCAATTCAGGTCCTAGTACTTCATTTGTCCTTTTGTAAATTTGAGTATTTTCATTGTCCTTTTGCATATTCATAGTACTTTATCTGAGATTTTCAATTTCTTCCATCTCAAATGTATGACAAGCTAGGTAATAAATTTATTTACTCCTAAGTAAAAAATTTCAATTGACTTTTGTCACAAAAAATTATAAGCCTTTGTTTAAGATATCAAATTTATTGTATGTTATATATTATAGGATATATTGTATGTTACTAGCACCAATTCAAAATATAATAACCGAAAAATTGAATGGTTTTGTTCCACAATATAAGAGTTCACTTTGCATTTGTTCATCATTGAATATGTTTTTTACTACTTTGTGTCTAATTTTTTTCATATTTATTAATACTTATATATTTCTCTATTGTAATAGTATTATAATGAATAAGAGTAAAATATTTACAATAATACCTATTGCCTTTGATCCATATTTAGCGCCTCCAGCATGATACATAATATAACATGCTGAAATATTTTTTTTTTACCTCTAACCAACCATAAAACTTTTTAATGAACAAAACTTTTCTAAGACTTGTATTGATGGAAATTTGTGATTGAATAAGAAATAACTAATTTTAATAAGCTCTTGTTGTCTAAATAAAGTTATTAATCAGAGCTGGTGAAAAGAATTGAAAGGTGTAAATAAAAATACATTTCTTGACAGCTCAATATAAGCGTCAAATGTCGGTTGTTTTTTTTTTGGATCAAAGCGTCAATTGTGAGTTTACACATTCATTTTTTTAGTACAAATCTCAAATCTGTACCAATGATAAATAAGTAAAACAAATAAAAGAACAGTTTATGTTTTATTGCTTTGAAAATCTACGAACCTTTCGATTTGTGAACCAAAAAAAAAAAATTAAATAAACACCAGTAAAATATGAAAGAGCAAGAAACTACTTCAGATCCTCCTTTGATTTCCCTTAAGGTGATTGCTTTCTAGCCAGATTCTAGAGACAAGGATGAAGATGTAACCATGAAGAAGAGGCACCATGAAGAAGAGGCATGGGGGAAAAAGATTATATGTAGCCAAGATGCTAAAGTATGCCTAGTTCAATTCGTTCATGGGCTAGAGCATAATTTGTTCAACATTTCAAAACGATTACCCACCCATTTCCAGTCTAGGAACTTCTAGTTCAATTTTGATATTGATATATATGCATACTTTTTTTCCAGTCTAGAAATGTCTTTTCCCAAAATGCTCTTGAAAAAAGCCAAACCAAACATGCTATTACTATGTTCAACTCAGCATGTAGGTCAACATTTGTAGTGTGAAGGTTAATGTTGTAAGCAATCCAACAAGCTCATGAGAAGTTTTTACGTACAACACAAGCAAACGCTTAGAATGATCTTGATGTCACAATTGAAACAAACCGTTATCAAATGGATGAAATTTATATCCTAAGAAAAACCACAACCGCATTACTTCACCGTTTATTTTTGCATAAAATATAAAATAATAAAGACAAATAGGAAAATAGCAAACAAATTTAGGCCAATTCCGAAATAATAATCGATAAAAAAATTGAAAAATTGGAAAGAGAAAAGTCTGGCACCTAGACGACCATAGTCTCGTAGTTCCATCAAAATGAATGAAAGAACCACCACCACTACTAAAACTACATAAATGTTTGACCAAAAAAGCTAAATAAATTAAGCAATAAACTCTCTAAACCCAAAGAGAAAATATTGAATTCAAAATGCCGCTACAAAACTCTTGCCATCACTCAAAATTTTCTGCTAAGGATGTGTTTTTAACTCTATTGCACTTTTACTTCCTGACGTGCAGCCTTTCCACCGTTCTCCTTTCCACCATTCTGATAGGGCCTTGGACCATTCTCTCCATTGCGGCCACGTGGTCTTCCAGAGAACTCTCTTCTTTCGCCATCATTCCGACCAAAGCCACGGCCACTGCCAAAGTTGCCACGGCCCCGGTAATTATCGTTTCTGAATCCACCTCGTCCTGATGAGTGTTTTACTCTATCATTGTTGGCTGCAGGAACCAAGATATGAACATTAGGAAACATTGTCACCATGAAAAGAAAAAACCATCGTAGATAAATTCAAAAGCACCACGTTTGTGAAAATATTAATATAATGCACATGCATGACTTCATCCCTCAGGGAATAAAATCTCAATTTCAATGGCTTAAGCGGTTGAAAGTGAAAAGTCAACAAAATTATGCAAGGCACATAATAAATGCATTAAGTCTCAGCATTTTGGAGTATAAGCTGTAATTATTTTAAGAAAACAAGTGCAGGTTTCACCGGTATATAATAACTTGCCTCGTCTCTCTTCAATCGAAAGTCTGCAACCGTCTAATATGATAGGAGAAGAAGCCTGATACAGTTCGTAAAGTATTAGGGGCAATCATCAAATAATCAAAATGCTTAAATCTTGACCACAAAACATGCAAGAAATAATAACAAAATAACACAAGCAATGTGTTCTTTAATATCAATTTGTTTTTGTCAAAAAAAAAAAATACCAGTTAGAGCTCATCAAGAATTGGATGTATTGTTTTGTTATGCACACAGCTATAAAAAATAAAACCACTAAAAGTTCCAATAAAGATTTTCCAAGCAGTTCAGTTTGAAAATTAATTATTAATAAGTGGTTATCACTGCTAATTGTTCATAAATGATTATCACTTGTTATTTATTTATTCGGCATCAGAGGTTATGTCTGAATCAGGAGAGGGGAAGGGTAAGATAGCAACGTTCATCACATCATCGAAAATTTGACATGCAACCAAAATTTGTACAATATAAAAATAATGTCAACATTATCCAAAAACAAGCAAACAAGCATATAAATAATAACATGCAAATACCTCAAGTGCCCCTTGCATTGAGCTAGCAGATTCAAATTCCACGAAACCAAAGCAAGAAGCCTGTTGCTGGAGAGAAAAAATCAACAACTTATAAATACCACAATACATTGGAGTGTATCCAATAAACAGAATGGCACAAATGTTTATTAAATAATTTTATACTACCTTACTACTTCTGACTTTAACCCCATCAGGTTTAATGGTACCAAATTTCTTGAACTCCTGTTCAAGTTGTTCTACCGTAGCATTATTGGGTAAATTTGCCACAAATATCACGTAAGCCTTGCCTATAAAAATTAAATCAAAGTCAAAAAGTGTTATCACCAAGATGGGACTTGCAATAAACCCATTTTACATGCAATACAAGACAAAGAAAGGATGCAACACCTGAGTTACCATTCATCTTTTCTGGTGCAGGATTACCGGTGGGAGCTGCAGCTTCAGGAACTGGAATGCTAGATACCCGTGGTTGTTGAACAGGTTTAGCAGGTGGAGCCCTCGCATGGAAAGGAGCAGCATTATTTTTCAAAGCATTCACCTGGAATGCAAAATAACAACAAATCAGCAATCACTACACAACAACAAAGAAATTAATACTAATTAATAAATTTAAAAAAAAAAGTGAGTGAATGGACCCACTATTGATGCATAGGACTTCTTGGGAGCATCCTCCTGGGTACTAGAAGGAGTCTTCTCAATGTCTGGGTAAGTTTCCTGCTGGCTTGACTCCTTCACAGCATTAGAATCCACCACCTTTTTAGCTACTGATAGTTGATTCACATCTTTACTGGCAGCAACGTTAGCATCCACAACAGCAGCTTTAGGTGGAATGACTTCAGGAATCTGGGTAGCCTCTGTATTTACAAGCAACACTTTAAACCCAAAACCTCTATCAAGTTTGAAGTTTAAGAAAACAGACAAGGGATGGGAATAGATATACTGATGTAAAACCAGCATAAGAATTACCAGGTTCATTAGTGCGAGCAGCTGTTGGAGTTTCATCAGCATCTTTTGTGGGTGCAGATAGGGAGCCAACAGACTTGTCATCAAGATACCTAAACACGTCATTCAGAACAAAGTATCCATTGTCCTGTGGGGCTAAGAAGAACGCCTGCATAAACTTCCTTTTCAGATTGCTTCCAATTAATATGCCAGTCACCACAACCATTACCCCATCATTATATGACTCTTGAGAATCTACACTCAGAATTTCCACTTTAAAGCTTTTATTATCGACAGAGAGGATCTTCTCGTTAATGCCCTGTACAACATGAAGGTATCATTAGTCACTGGTACAAACAAAAACCTCTTGTTATATGATCTATTATTATGTTGTATTCATTGAAATAAATTAACCTCTTGCCCAGAATTCAACAAATTAAAGTGAACCATTAGGCATTAAATCAAGAAAATATGCTTACAGCTAGAGTGGTAGTCAAGCTCATACTACCATCCTCTTCAGGTCGGCTAACAACACTATTGTCATGATAAAATTTGCAAGCCATCTCTGGTTGTTGACAGAGAACAGCATAATACTGAGACAAAAAAAGATTGCCCACATCCACTGCACTTGCTTTTGCCATACCTACTAAAAACACACAAAAAAGAGCATATTAAACACATCATAATTCACAAAATCAAACTGAGGTGGAAAATTATTCTATGCAGAAAATGTATGATTTTGCAGAAAAACTGAATGGGTGGGAGCACATTAACACTAAACACTACTAAGAAATCTTTACGATATAATATAGCTATCAACCTCTTCAACGGGATGAGCAGAATCAACACACAAAAATATATCTTTCAAATAAACCTACGAGTATGAAGTGCTATACACAAAAATATATTTTTCAAAAACTATGGGTATGAATTTTTATCATTTCTCTTATTGCACAGAATCATCCATTCACTAGCGATATACCAGTTTCATAAAAATTAAGATTACACTTGTAGAAAAGAGTATATTGAACCCATCATAATTCACAAAATCAAACTTTAGGACGTTATAAAGGACGATATTAATGAAAAATAAGAATCAATAAACTCAATTGGAGAATTAACGCTTTTAAACCTAACAAGTATATAACTTTATATGCTTCAGTTCTCAAATATAGCAACAACAAAAAAACGATCGGACCAATTACACAGAGCACCGAAAAATCATACGGCGATGGATGACAAGAAGCAAGAATAAAAGGTTTACAGACATGTGAATATGAAGAACAAGAATACAAAATAGGCGGCTATATAACATGAATCGAATCGAATCGAAAAACAGCATATGTTCATCAACAAAAACTAACAAAAGCAGTACAGAATAAAAGGAAACCTCAAACAAAGAGATCGGACGAGATCCCAAAGCGAGAAATATGGCGAGGAAGAGAGCTCAGAGGAGAAGGCAGAGAAGGAGGCTGAGTTTGTGACCTGTGCGCCTCAATAATATATATATATATATATATACACTCACACACATATATATGCGTTTGACCATTCCGTAACAATGCGTTTTTTTTGTAAGGAGTAGGTTTTTTTGGATCGTACGGAGTAGCTTGATTTAAAAGAAAAGTATTTTTATTAAAAAAAATATTAAATGTTTTAGAGGAAATCTTTTGTGAACTGTAATAAAATGAGTTTATTGAAAACTCTTTCCTAAAATTTCATGTTTTTAATATTTTTTTTTTCTTAAAATGTAAATTTCCTTAAATTTGTTTATTTTTTCTGATAAAAAATGTTTTATTTTTTTTGTAATCATTTTTTTTATTTTTTGAGTTGAAAAATTATTTTATCCACTAGTTAATTTCTTAGAGTTAAAATTACATGTGTCAAATCCAAGGTTTGAAAACCCGGATCGGACCGGGCGGTCCGACCGATTGAACCTCCGACCGCCCCTCAAAACGGTCCGATCTAGCTGTTCAACCGGATGCACCGTTGAACCGGAGTTAGCCCGGGTTGGCCCGCGCGAACCGGACTTAACCCGCAGAACCCGGACAGATACGGGTCGCCCAGATCGCTCCATTTGAACTTCGCCAGACCGTTGCTGGCTCGCCGGAAACGCGCGGGACGATGGAGAGAAAACGGAGAAGAAGGCGGTGAGGCAGTGAGGGAATTTGAAAGTGAAGGAGTGGAGTAAAAGAGGGATGGTTGAATATGCTTGGTGAGGAGAATGAAGAAAAAGAAGGTGTGTGAGAGAATGAAGTGAGAAGTTTGATGGAGGTGATAAAGAGGGTGTGCAAGTGGTGGCTAATGCAAATGAAGAAGAAGAGGAATTTAGGTTACAAATTAAAAGGAGATTATTACAGTTTGGGCCCAGAGAAAATTATATTAGTGGCCCAATTCCACTTCTTTTTATAAAGCTAACCCTAACTTCCTTTTCAATTAAATAATTTCATTCATTAAATAATTTCATTCATGATATTTCCTAATTCCTAAAGATGGATTGTTCCCTAAAGGCTAATATATATATAATATATATTATTTTATTATTTCCGGTTTGACCCGGTTGAACCCCGGTTGAACCAATAACCCTTAAACCAGTAGCTTGTCCGGTTGGATGCCCAGTCCGGTTATTTGAACCTTGGTCAAATCTAGTAGTGTGAGTGTGTTTTTGCAATATTCACAGTGTGCATGTAAGCGCAAAACTAATCAATCCCAAGACCAGGTCATGGTGAGCATGCAACCCAATGACTGTCAACCTGAGTTACTCAATTGACTCACTTTACATTTTTTTTAAAAGAAATATTACTATTGAAACTTACATTATATGTGTTGTAAATATAAAGGAGAATAAGAGGATGTAGGAGAAACAAGAATTAGGGTTGTAGAATATTATTCAGAGGTATACCGTCTACAATATGAGTCCTCTATATATAGAGGAGAATTAGGGTTAGCTAGATATAAGGAGAGATACAATAGAGAGATATAAGGAGAGATACATGGAGATGATGACTTGGTGATAGGAGACTAAATCATCCACTGGATATTCATAACACTCCCCCTTGGATGATCAAGACTAAACATATGCCTCATTAAAAAAACTCCAACTAAGTAAAACTCAATGGGACAAAAACTTAATGGAAGAGAAAAGAGTGCAATGCTTAGTGATACACTTTCTTAGTGCTGCCTCATTAAAAACCTTGCTAGGAAAACTCATTGGAAAAAAAACCATAGACAAGGGAAAAAGAGTACATCGTGTATCATCTCCCCCTCTTGACTACTTCAGTTGATATCTCTAAGTCGGCGAAGTCCAATGCCATAAGTAAGTTTTTCAAATGTTGGAGCAGGAAGTGACTTTGTGAACATATCTGCTAGATCTTCACTTGACCGGATTTGGTGGATATCAATTTCACCATCTTTCTGAAGATCTCGAGTGAAGAAAAACTTTGGTGAAATGTGCTTCGTTCTATCTCCTTTTATGTAGCCTTCTTTGAGTTGAGAAATACATGCAGTATTATCCTCGTATATGATTGTGGGGCTCATTTTACTTGAAGTTATACCACAAGTAGTTCGTACATGATGTATCAATGACCTCAACCATACACACTCTCAACTTGCTTCATGCATTGCAAGAATTTCTGCATGGTTAGATAATGTTGCTGATATGGTTTGTTTTATGGATCTCCATGAGATCGCTATACCACCACAAGTAAATAAATAATCTGTTTGTGATCTTCCAACATGTGGATCAGATATAAATCCAGCATCTGCATAGCCAATAAGATATGTCTTATTTCCATTTGGGTAATAGAGTCCCATGTCTAAAGTACCCTTGAGGTAACGAAGAATATGCTTAACACCATTCCAATGTCTTCGGGTTGGTGAAGAGTCATATCTTGATAACAAGTTAACAGCAAATACTATATCTGGTCGTGTGTGATTAGCAAAATACATCAGTGCCCCAATTGCACTAAGATATGGTACTTCTAGACCAAGTATTTCTTCATTACTTTCTTCTCTCATTTCTCGAGGTCTAAAAGGGATTTTGTCCTCCTCTAATGATCTTACGACCATTGGAGTACATAATGGATGTGATTTATCCATAAAAAAACGTTCCAGAACTTTTCTAACATAGGTTTCTTGGTAAATGAAAATTCCATTTTTCAAATACTCAATTTGTAACCCAAGACAAAATTTTGTTCTTCCTAAGTCTTTCATCTCAAATTCTTTCTTCAAGCAATTTATTGTCTTATCTAACTCTTCAGGAGTTCCGATGATATTTATATCATCAACGTATACAGAAATTATAGCAAACTCATTTCCAAATCTTTTCATGAATATTTCATGATATTGGATCATCTTTATATCCCTCTTTCAGGAGATATTCACTAAGTCGATTGTACAACATACGCCCGGATTGCTTTAATCCATATAGGGACTTATTTAGCCTTATCGAGTATTGTTCTCGTGAATTTAAAGTGCATGCTTCTAGCAGCTTGAATCCTTCCGGGAGTTTCATATAAATTTCACTATCAAGTGAACCATACAAATAGGTCGTGACAACATCCATTAGATGTATGTTAAGTCCTTCATTGACGGCTAGACTAATCAAATATCGAAAAGTAGTTGCATCCACTACTAGTGAATACGTTTCTTCAAAATCAATACCTAGTCTTTGTGTGAAACCTTAAGCGATAAGTCGAGCCTTATATCTAGTGATATCACCTTTTTCATTTCGCTTTCTCACAAAAACCCATTTGTGTCCAACTGGTTTTACATCTCGAGGTGTAAGGACTACAGGTCCAAAAACTTTTCGACTTTCCAACAATTTTAATTATGCCTCTATTGCTTCTTTCCATTTTGGCCAATCACATCTTTGTTTACATTCTTTAATGGACTTTGGCTCATGATCCTCATCATCATTCATCACATTAATCGCTACATTGTAAGCGAAAACATCGTCAATATTGACTTTATTTCGATCCCATCGTATTCCACTCATGGTATAATTTATTGAGATCTCATGATTTTCACATATTTCAGGTGTCTGAGTCTCTTTTGGAATTATGACATTTTCATTATCCAATGACTCTTCTGGAGTCCATAAAATTTCTTGGTTATCCTCGATTTGGCCATCTATATTGTTAGCTCCTTTTCTCTTTCGAGGATTTTTATCTCTAGAACCGATGGGCCTTCCACGTTTCAAACATGCCTTAGATTCATTTGCAATAGATTGTCCTATAGGGACATCAATTTTTATAGGAGCATTGGCAGCTGGAACATGTGACTTTGTCACTTTCTTTGCGTCAGTAAATGCATTTGGCAATTGATTAGCCAAATTTTGCAAATGAATTATCTTTTGAACTTCAAGTTCAGATTGTTTTATACGAGGATCAAAATAAGGCAATGATAACGCATTCCAGCTGATTTCTTTTTCTGACGGCTTATTTTCTCCCCCTAATGTTGGGAAAGATAATTCATCAAAATGACAATCGGCAAATCGTGCCATAAATAAATCTCTTGTTGATGGCTCAAGATATTTTATTATTGAAGGAGATTCATACCCAACATATATTTCCATCTTTCTTTGAGGACCCATCTTAGTACGTTGTGGTGGAGCAATTGGAGTATATACTGCACATCCAAAAGTCCTTAAGTGGGAGATATTAGGTTCCTGACCAAGAACCAATTTCAATGGGGAGACCTCTAGATTACTTGTTGGCCTGATGCGAATTAACATTGCTGCATGCATAATTGCATATCCCCAAGCCGAAATTGGGAGATTTAATCTCATAAGTAGCGGTCTTGCAATTAATTGCAAACGCTTAATCAATGATTCAGCAAGTCCATTTTGTGTATGAACGTGAGCTATAGGATGTTCAACATCAATTCCAAGGGACATACAATATTCATTGAAGACTTTGTGAAGTAAATTCACAAGCATTATCAAGTCGTATTTTCTTGATAGGATAATCAGGAAAATGTGCTCTCAATCTTAATTATTGAGCAAGTAATCTCGCAAACGCCAGGTTGCTAGAAGAGAGTATGCAAACATGTGACCATTTAGTTGATGCATCAATTAAAATCATAAAGTACCTAAATGGTCCACATGGTGGGTGAATTGGCCCACATATATCTCCCTGTATGCGTTCTAAAAATGTGAGGGATTCACTCTCTATTTTCCTCTGTGATGGCCGAATAATTAATTTCAATCTTTAGATTGTGGTATTTGTTGACATTTTAATGAATGTTCACATGAATTCTCAATTATTTTTCGCATCATATTTGTCCCAGGATGGCCTAACCGGTCATGCCAAACATTAAATCTATCGTTGTTTCTAAACTTCTGGTTTATAACAACATTTATCTCAATTGTACTAATAAATGTATAGTACAATCCACTAGAAAGAGAGAATAATCTTTCTAGTATGCACTTTTTGCCAGAAACTATGTTTGTGATATCAAGAAATTCTTGATTCCCTTCAGTTTTTGTTTCTACATGGTATCCATTTCTGCGGATATCCTTGAAACCCAATAGGTTTCTTTTAGACTTTGTTGAATAGAGTGCATTATCAATATATAATTTTGTTCCTCCAGGTAACAAAATATTAGCTCTTCCGGAGCGTTCAAATATTTATACTTCCAGAAATAGTTTGAACATTGGCTTCTCGCATAGGTCATTGGGCTCCAACCACTTAATACTTAAATAGAAAATTATTTTATATGACTTCTAGTCATAAAAATAAAATCTTTATGGCTTCATGCCATTGAACTTTGTAAACTTAATACCTAAGTAGAAAAATTTATATGACTTCTCGTCATAAAAATAAGATCTTCATGGCTTCAGGCCATGATGCTCTATCCATTTAATGAAAAAAAATAAAATAATGTTCTATGACTACAGGTCATAAAGAATATAATATTTATTGTTTCAAGCCGAAAATAAATTTGATATATTTATGAGATGTAACCTCAGGTTTTTCATCCATCAAGTATGACTTTAAGCCATTAGGTTATGGAACTTCAGGTTCCATCAAATAGGCTTCAGACCCTTTGGCGATGGAGTTTCAGGTTCTATCAAATACAACTTCGTGCCATAAAAACTAAATTTTTCGCACATAAAACTTTAGGTTCCATCAAAATATGACATAACACAACATGTGATGTGCGAGCAAGCGTGCAGAAGATAATAAAAATAAAGTAATCAAGGCACGAAAAAATTAATTAAAATATATCGAAATGACAAGTGCTTTAAATAAAAAGAATTTATATATGAGATTCAAGAGAATGCACACACCTAACGAATATCAGATGGACGAAAAAGAACAAATATGAGATGCACACACCGAAAATATTTAAAAATATAAAGACAAGTGCTTTCCAATTCTGATTCAAGAGAATCTATATATGAGATGGACGAAAAAGTAAATACGTGGGGAAAGAAGAAAACGAAGCTATAGGAGATTTCTCTTGTATAGATAAGACTAGTTAACTAAAATCATATAACAGATCTCAAGAAAAGAACATTGGAACATCAAACAAACGTCAATAGTAATGTTGTCAAATCTCCTCCACAATCCATCAATAGTAACGTATTACACACATATATATATGAGAGGATAATAAAAAAAATGAACACATACGTGATTAAATTCTCGTGTTTGATTAAATCTTTGTGCTTTTGTTATATTCCCGTGCTCGATTAAAGCTTCGTGCTTTGATTATATTCTCGTGCTCGATCAAAGCTTTGCTTTGGCTATATTCTCGTACTCGGTTAGAGCTTCGTGCTGATAATGTGTTGTAAATATAAAGGAGAATAAGAGAGTGTAGGAGAAACAAGAATTAGGGTTGTAGAATATTATTCAGAGGTATACCGTCTACAATATGAGTCCTCTATATATAGAGGGGAATTAGGGTTAGCTAGATACAAGGAGAGATACAATAGAGAGATATAAGGAGAGATACATGGAGAGGATGACTCGGTGATAGGAGACTTGGTCATCCACAGGATATTCATAACAATATGTATATTTAAACTTAAATTTTAATAATAATTTTGATATCAATGACTATTAGTTTAGTGATAAGATAATAATTTGTTAACATTTATGTATTTTAATTTTTACTAAAAAAGATATTTTCTTATTATTGATCATAATGTCATTAGATATTAAATTAATACTTAAATTAATATGTCTTTTTTTGAACTTAACTTAAATTAATAATAAAAAGTATATAACATCTGATAAATATATAATTATTTTGTTAACAGTTGAAGATCTTAAATTTATATTTAATAATAGTTGTATTATATGACAGTAATTCAAAAATTTATACCCCTCCGGTACTAAATATAAAATCGGCTAAAGTATTTTTTTTGGTCCCTTAACTTTGGAGAAAATCATGTTTTGGTCCTTAACTTTGAAAAGTGTGTTTTTGGTCCCTTAATTTTGGACAAAGTCATCGTTTTAGTCCTTTAACTTTGAAAAGTGTGTTTTTAGTCCTTTTAAATTCAGTTTAAGTATGTTTTCTTTTTTGATCAAAAAGTTTAAGTATGTTTTCAGTCCCTTAAGTTTGCAAAAAGTCATGTTTTAGTCCCTTAATTTTGAAAAGGAAGGGACTAAAAACATTTTTATCCTTTTTTCAAAGGACTAAAAACATTACTTTATCCAAAATTAAAGGACAAAAAACACATTTTTCAAAACTAAGGGACCAAAAACACACTTTCTCCAAAATTAAGGGACCAAAAACACACTTTTCAAAGTTAAGGGACCAAAACATGACTTTGTGCAAACTTAAGGGACCAAAAACATACTTTAGTCATATAAAACTAATTTACCTAATTTGATTAGATAAAGGAAGTTAGCTAAGTTAGTTAAATTAACATGTGATGACTCCCTAAATTTATTATATTTTGTTATATGTTTTGGTTACATTTTTTGGAGTCATCAAGTTAAAAATAAATAAATTTGCCGAGAATTAAAAATATTTAGAAGTGAAATAATGTTTAGGAATTTATTTATTGAAATTAAAACGAGGGAAAATAAATAAAATATTTATATTATTATTCTTTAATAACTTTGGTGTATGCAGATTTTAAATTAAATACAAGGAAGGAATAATGGGCACAATTTGAACTAGTCAAAGAAAAGAAGTATAACAGCTATTTACATGCATATAACGGTCAGGAGATATTCAAGCAAGCTGAGCCAAAGGATAATAGAGCTAACGATTATATTCACCCAGTCAATAGAAGGGAGATATTTATGCAAGACAGTCAAGAAGATAAGAGAGAAAGAAAGTGGCCGTTGGGGATTGCATGGATTCATTCAGATTTATTTATGCAGCTTTCACACACATGTATATATATATATATATATATATATATATGTATATATATAGATTGTGTATATATATATATGTATATATATATATATATATATATATGTATATATATAGATATATGTGTATATATATATATGTATATATATATATATATGTATATATATATATGTAGAACTAAATTATTTATTATTTAAACCAAAAGAAGTAATAATATGATGTTCCATTCCTGCTTTTAAATGTCTATTTACTTTTTCTTCCAGTTTATTTACTCTGTCCATAAGAGTATTCAGAGTATCCAACTGGTTAAAGATCTTTGTAAAACTTGCATTTATTGGATTGAACATTAAATTCATATTTAGTTCCACCACCTGGAACCTCATATTAATTTGCTCTATTAAATTTCTCATTTCCTCAGAAATGTCATTACTTGTCGGAGTTACAGGTCTTCCTGATTCCATCTGCTAAGAAAATCAGCAATTAAATTATTCTGGCCTTTAATATATTCTATTTCATAATCATAATATGCCATATCACTTTGCCATTTAATTAACATCTTGTTACTTAATTTATTAGTTTTAATTCCTTTATCTAACCAATGTTTTACTTGAGTATTATCAGTTTTTATAACAAATTTAGTATTTACTATAAATAATTCAAATTTTTCTACTGCTTTAACAATTGCCAAAAATTCTTTCCAATTTGAATGGTACCTAGATTGAGAATCATTAAATTTTCCACTTGAGTATTTAGTAATTATTTCCTTTCCTTCATTATTCTCATGATATAAGGCTGCTCCCCAATAATTTTCTGATGCATCTGTATAAATCATCCATTTTACATTATTATCTGTAGGAATAGTTAGTTTTGGCAAATTTTGACACAATTTCTTAATTTGTTCTATAATTTTCTTTGTCTGGTCATTCCATGTCCATATACTTTTTTCTCCTGCTAACCTAGATATTTTAGCAGTTAACCTTGATAAATTAGGTATATAATTTCTAGCTTGATTTACTAATCCTAAAAATGACTGTAATTCTTTCTTATTCCTTATTTCTGAAAATTCTAATACTTTTTTGCTTATATGTTCCTGTAATTCTATTCCTTCAGGTGAAATATATTGTCCTAAAAATCCTATTCTATTTTTTCTTAACTCTGCTTTATGTGGTGATATATTTAGTCCTTTATGTTCTATTAATTCAATAAATTTTTCTAAATGTTCTTCATGTATTTTTTCATTTTCTGAAAATATTAAAATATCATCAATGTAAATAACAGCAAAGTTTCTTATTGGTAATAATAATTTAGTTACATATTCTTGAAATATACTCGGGCTATTGTGAAATCCCATTGGTAGTACATTCCATTCATATAATCCTTCTGATGTACTGAAAGCAGTATATTTTTTACTTTCTTCTTTTAACTTTATTTGAAAAAATCCTGATTTACAATCAAACTTGCTAAAAATTCTTTTTCCTCTTATTAAGTTAAATAATAATTCTATTTTAGGTATAGGATATCTATTTCTTATGGCTAAGTCATTTAATTTTTTATAATTTATTACCATTCTTGATTTTCCTCTTTTTTGTTCACTATGTTTTACTACAATCATAGCAGGTGAAGAATATTCAGATTTACTTTCTCTAATTAAGTCATATTTTTTCATTTCATTTATATGCATTTCAAACTCTTTTCTATCCTGTTCTGTCCATGGATAAGGTTTACAATTTATTTCTCTACTATAATCTCTTAGTTCTATTTTTGCTAATGGTTTTGATTTTTCCCAATGAATTAAAGGGTTTTCACTATAGTTTTCTATTAGTCTTTGTTCTATTGTCTTATTTATTTTTCCTTCTATTATATTAAGTCTTATAATTTCTTCAGGATCCACTTCTTTTATTATTAATGTTGATAACATATGATTTATTTCTATAGGTTTATTATTTTCTAAAAATTGTACTTCATTTTCATTAAATTTCTTTTGAAATTTTTCATCCTTTCTTCTATATGGATTAGTTATTCTTATTCCCCATGCTTCATGTTTACATGGTGTAGTTAATATAATAGCTTTTTCTATTAAATGTAGAGGATAATATTGACTTAAAAAGTCTAATCCTAATATTACATCACAAGAAGGTTCATTATATTGATTTAACTCTTGTATAACTAATTCATATTCTCCTATTTGTATACTAACATTTCTTGATTCTAATTCAATCATATGTATTTCTTTTCCTGCACTTTCCATTCTTAACATTTTTTGTTTTCTTTTCCATAATTCTGGTGGTAAAACATTATATTTTGCTACTGTTAAATTTGCTCCTGTGTCTATAAGTGCATGATTATTTCTTGATCTATATTTTTGATAATTGAATTTTACTAATATGAAAAATAACCTTCTATTATTCATTTATGCTTTACTTAACATGTCTAATCTTTCTTTTGTTCTTACTAACATTCTTTGTTTTGCTATATAATTCCACATTACTGGAACCCTCATATACCATGTTCTTCCTGCTACATAATTTAATGTTGTTGTTGGTTTTTTCATTTGTTTTCTTATCCATCTTAAGTTACTTTTAGACATCAAATTTATGTTATAAGTTTTATTATTTATTCCTACTAACATTTCGGTATGATTAAAGTTTGGTGATTTATATTTATCATTATTCTGTCTTGTTGTATTCTATATGGTTTTACTGCTCTTAAAAAATCTGATCCTAACGTAACTTTATGTTCATTTTCAGTATTTTCTTCTACCCAAATCTTCATACTCATTATATCTCGTTTATTAAATCTTATATTTATATTTGTCTTAGTTCCTTCTTCATCTATTTCTAAATTATTTTCTGTATACTGTTCTTCAATAAAACTCTTACTTATTCCTTGGTCAATTAAAGCTTTTACTTCTTCCCATATGGCTTCTTTCTTTATCTCTAATTTTATATAGTACTTTTGTTCTGTTAAATTTATTTGCCTACTCCTCGGTCTAATTTGTGCTAAACTAGTTGTTATTGGTATTTCTGCTAACATATTTGCCTCTATATCTGCATCATTTTCAAATATATGACTTCCTGTTCTTACTATGTTTCCTCTTCTGGATTCAGGTCTAATTATTGGAAGATCTATACTTCTTCTTGGGATTTCTAATCTCCTTGGGATTTCTAGACTTCTTCGTGCTGGAGTATTTATATTTATGTTTAAGTCTGGTGTATTTATTCTTAACATTCTTTGTCCTAATGTATTATTGGTTTGTATTCTTCTGGGGTTTTCTATTTGGTTTATATTAGCAGTTCTATCTAATTCTATTTGTAATTGTTCTGGGATTGTTATATTTGTTGGGTCTAATGGTATTTCTTGTAATATTGGCATAAAATTTTTATCTATAGTTATTCTTCCTTGTGATCTATTATATATCTTATGTTCATTTGTAAATACTAGTCCTATCATTGCAGTTATACTTATTGTTTTTGCTCCTCTTAACATTTGTATTCCTCCTAGTTTATGATAAACAATTATTGATTGATCTATATGTTCATCTGCTCTTGATATTGCAAAATTTGTATTTACTGTAAATTTTAATTTTTGGTATATTAGATTTCCTGTCAATATCCCTAATACACTATCCTGCACATTACTTATTATTCTTCCATCTGTTATTAGTAATTCTATAGGTGAGTTTATTCTTTCTCTAAAATATGCTTTTACTAATAATTGTACTCCTGCTATATAAATTTCTGTCACTTCATCTTTAAATGATAATCTTGAAATCTCATTTTCAATTAATGCTTTACTTACTAATGGTATTCTTAGTATTCCTTCTGTTAACGTTGATTCTATAGGATGCTTTTTCTCTAGAACTACACATGCCTTCTTTTCATTTTTATTCTTTTTTATTATTTTACTTACTCTACCTATAAATCCTTTTTCACCATTAAATTCTTCTGGTTTCAAATCTAATTTTATACCTTTTATTTTATTATATTGTTTTTCATTGAATGTGATTCTTCGTTCACATATTCCTTCTTTACTACTTATTTGTTCATTATATTCTTCATATTCTATTTCATTATTACTACTTTGTCCTTCTTCACTAACATTCATCATATATAGTATAATATTATCTTCTTCTGATATTTCAGAATTTTCTGATTCTGATTCTGTTTCTTCTTCTACTTCCTTTAACTTATATATCTCTACATCAGACTGTTCTAATTCACTATAAATTGGTTCATTGATTTCTAAAGGTTCTAATTCCCAATTAAAAGCTTGTTCTAATATCTTCATAAATTTCTTTTCTTTAGGTTCTGGACAATTAGTACTTATATGTCCGATTTTGCCACAATTATAACATTTACATTTTTTAGGCTTTTTGCTATAATTAATTTTTCTTTTTCCTTTCTTAAAGTATTTTCTTGGTTTGAATTTTCTGTAAAATTTTTCTTTTGGATATTTCTTAAATTCATACTTAGTTTTTCTTCTCCCTTTTTTATATTTTCTTCTCCTTGTTCTTCTTTCTTCACATCCCCATTTATGAGGTTTTTCAAATTCTCCACATTTTAATAATAACTTATTAGTTTTATAATATTTTTTATTTCTCCATGCTCTTTTACATGCATCTGATAAATATTCTCTTAAATATTCTTCTCTTCTTCCCATTGTATCTACAAATGGTAATAATTCTATATTTCCTATGTGTTTGTAATAATCTTCCATTATAGTTTCTGAAATTAATCTAGGCAATTTTCTATAAAATAATTCTAAGTAAAATTTTTGTGTATTATAATCTTCTATTCTAGCCTCATAATAATATTTCTTAAATTCACAAATATATTGTTCTAAATATTTTGGATTTAAAGAACATATTTCTATTTGATATAATTTTTCTATTGCTCTTGTCTTTGTTGTAGTTTCATTTAAGGCTACACTTCTTCCTAAAAATTCATTTCTAATTAAAGTTTCATATTTTCTAATTAATATTGCTATATATTCCTTTCTATCATTATATGTACCTTGTTCTATATGTCTTGCATTTATTCTAAATGTTTCTGTTTTACTTTTCCACCAATTATGAACATTTCCTAGAAAACTTGCTTCTATTACAATTGGTATAAATTGTGGATTTAAACTTTTTCCTATTAAAGCTACCAAATGAGATTTACTCCATTCTTCTAATCTTTTTTCATTATCTAGATTACAATCTAAATCTAACCATATTCCCATACTTGGTATTACTCTTGTTTCATATTGTTCTAAAGGTGTTGGTGTAAATCTAGATTTAGTTGGTGTTTCAAATGAAAATTCAAAACTTTTTTGGTTTATTGGTTGTTTATGGTGTATATATATATATATACATATATATATATATATATGTATATATATATGTATATATATATATGTATAGCAAGCAAGAAAAAAAGAAAGAGAGAACACGTAGGAGATTCACGATTGAAAAGCAAAGAAAGAAAGAAAGCAAGCAGCTCATATAGAAAAGCACGAACATGAGATTAAATGGACTATTTTGCTTGTTGCTGATTTGATTCAATTTTGTTTGGAGAAAGTTGTGGTGTTTGGTACGGATAATCATTTATCTCTTTAGAACTTTTTTTCATTGTGTTTTCAGATTTATTTTCAATGTTTATTGGGATGGATTTGAAATTCTTAGATATTTTATTTCCCACTATTAGTTATGTTTAATTTAATTTAGTTTATTTAATCTTGTTTTAGTGATTGACCACCATTGAACATGTTTAGAGAATTTAGAATTGGACTTGAAAGAGGGAATTTTAGATAGACCATGTGATTAAATAGTGTAGGATTAAATTTTTAATCTGATTTGCGACTAGGATAGGCATATACCTAGAAGCCCTACATAATCACATTAGAGCGGTACCGGTTTAAATTAGACCTAGTAAATTAGTGCAAGACATTGCATAATTAATCTAAGTAATTAAGGATATAAGGAAACCGAAAGACATATACAGACACTAATACTCTACATTAGCTAATTTGATTAATTCATAATTAATTTAGTGGGAATAAAATTTAAGAAACAGATAAGGGATTAGTTACTCTAGGTTGATCTTTCGAGTTGTGAATTTCACCCGTGTTAAGGTTGTTTTTCTTAGATCATAATTAATCTTTTTCACTAATTTATAAAATCAATTTTCTTGTTTTACTCAACTTAAACAAAAGTAGGAAATCTAGTGCCTAAGTAGTAATTGTCTGAATCTCTATGGGATCGACCTTAATTTTACTATTTTACTATCCGTACACTCGCGGAAAAATTTTGGTTGCATCAAGTTTTTGGTGCCGTTGCCGGGGATCGAACCCGGGTCACCCGCGTGACAGGCGGGAATACTCACTACAAAGTAATCTCAACGGTACCTTCACTATCACCATGAACAGTCACATATAACATAAAACCTCTAAGTCTAATCGCACATACATGTCTCAAATCAAAAGGATCTCGTTGAACACAAGACAAATACTCATTAAACGCATCATTCTTCCAATTATGTAACATCCCAAAAAACAATTAGTTAGAGTTTAATGTTTTATTTAAAATTTTAATATGGAATTTAGGAAATATTGGGTTTTAGGATTCAATTTAAATATGAGGATATAATAAAGGTAATATTTAATTTGAGTTTGCAAATTTATTTGGAAAATCAGATTTAAACTTTCAATTTATGAAATTTTCATATTAGTTAGAGATATTTATGGTGACACAAGAGAATTATTCAAAAAAAAAAATAACGGTAGGGTTTTAGAAACCCTAATTTGTCCCATCTCCTATTTAAACATGTCACCTTACTCTTGTTAAGCATATTTTCTAAATAGTTTTGCCGTCATATCATTCTCCCCTATTTCTCCAAAATAGGGTTACATTACAATGATGAGTACGACTTTGTTCACCGTTGGATCCACTTCAAATTTAGTTATCTTGTTATAAACAGCACACTACTGAATATGAACGGTTGGATTGGTGATTAGATCTTTGGTGTGACCTCAATAAGCCGTAGAAAAGGAGTGTTTTCCAATTCGCAGGAAATAGAAACCTAATTATCAAATTTCTTGTTACTAACTTTTTCACCGTTGGATCGTTTCCAAATTTGGTCAGAGTGTCCTACAGATACGAGTTGTCGTCTTGATCGGGTGGATCAAGAATTAAAGCTTTATTAAGGGATTTATAAGGCATATAGTACAAGACATTTTCTGGATGATAGAAACCAAAACCCCCGGTAGCGAACAATAGCAATTACAAAGGTTCCAACTGTTAGATCGCCTTGAAAATTAATCAGATGATTTCAAACATTCCAATTTTGAATTCCACCGAACTGATCAAGATTTTAAGCAATAGGTTAGGAATATTCAGGGAGACTTTAGCAAGGGGAAAACTAAGCTGTTGTGAGATTGGTGCGAATTACCAGGTAACTGCTTTCTACTTGTTTGCGTGTGTGTGGGGGTTAGTAAGTCTTTCGAAATTATATTTTGAAACTTTATATATATACACATGTTTGAATTATATTTATTATAAAATTGTTTGGTGGAGTATGTTAGTTTGAATGGCATAAAGGTGTGTATTTCATGATTTGAAATTATTATGCATTAATGATTTGTTTCATGTGCGTTTTATGAAAGTTTGATGGCTTTGTGCTATACGATTTTGGGTGTTGCATACGTTGATTGATGTGGTTTGTGTGTGTGACACCGGTATATTGAATATATGTCATTCATGGATGATGTACCCTGCAAGATCTGGATTAATTGAGAGAGAATGAAATATAGAAAGACGAATTATGGGAGAACGCCCCCGGTCTCAAGCGAGGGTTGTTAGTTGTAACATCCCAATTTTCAAATTAAAGATAATACGAGATTATTGAGGTGTCCTTAACAAAATTTAAGGTTTTAGGGAAGAATTTTATGATTTTTGGGCAATGTATGAATATTAAATCTTATTTAGTTTGGAATTTAAATAAATATTGTTAAAAGAATTAATTGGGGATAGAAACTTTCATGAAAAGTAAATTGGAAACTTGATCATATTATGGTTAAAAGGAAGAGATATGGTAATATTTACAAACTTTTGGATAGAAATATAATTAAGAATAAATAATAGGGTAGCTTATTGTAATTTTCCCTAATATATATATATAAATACTTCCTTCTTCCTCCTCCCTCCAATAATCGAACCCTAGCCGACAGCCTCCTCCCCTCTTTCATTTTTTCGATCGCTCTCTCTCTCTCTTCTCTTCTCAGTTTCCGTCGCCGGCGGCGGCGAGGGACGGCGGAGCAAGCCGCCACCGGCGCGGCCTCTCCTTCACAGTCTCTATTCGCGTTCTCCCTCCCCCAACCGAGCCCTATTTCTGTCTCACAAGCTTTCGTGTTTTCTCCTCCGTTCTCCTTTCTTTTCCGGCGACCACAGTGGCGGACAGCGGCGGAAATGAACGGTAAAGCTTCGACCTTCTTGTGCTCTTGAGCTATGTTCCTTTAATGTTGTTTCCTCACTATTCTTCACTTCTCCAGTTCGTTTTCCTTCGTTCTCCGGTAGGCTAGGCGGTTTCTGGCGACAACGAACTCCGGCGAGTCATTGAGGACCAAAAATGAGTTCAAGTAACTCCATTTGTTTCATCTCTATACTAGTTTTTCGTTTTGGCCAAGGTCTACGAGAGGAATCCGAATGGGTTTTTAAGATTTTGGGTTTAGAAATTAACTAAGAGAGTTTTTGAGCTTTGGTTTATGATGTTTTGATGTTGATGAACCAATTAAACTAGATTTTATATTTCATATTTGCCTAAAGGTAGTGGTTCTTGAAGTTGGTCCCTTATGCTTCTGTTTTGTTCTTGTTTTGTTTCTTTGGTGTATGAGTAGTAGGAAAGTTGAGACTCAAGCATGTTGATTCCCTTTATTTCTATTATGTTTTGGCCAAATTGATTTTGTGGTGGGGAGTGTTCAGATTTGCAATCTAAGTCATTGTCCAAGTATAAGATGAATTTATTGGATGATTGGTGATTGGGTTATGAATTTGAAGCTTTAGGGCTTAATAGATTGGTTAAAGTGAACTTGAACTTTCTTTGTCTAACTAGGAAGGGAAATATGTGTTAACTTGTTGTAGGTGTTTATAGTTTGAGTTGTTTTAATATGCCTAAAGGATGTATGTAATATTTTGAGGTCCTAAGAAATATATATATATATATATATATATATATATATATATATATATATATATATATATATATATATATATATATATATATATATATATATATATATATATATATATATATATTTGTTCTCATTGTTGCTGCTGATTTGAGAATGAATAAATTATTGTGTGATTTATGTTAATGGGACTAAAATGTTGTGAGTTTCCTTGTTCCAAATCTGTTTTATTCGTGTATATGTATATATATATATATAAACTCATTTCAGTTTTAATTTGTTGTTGTATGTGTGTTCATAAGGATTCTGCCTTCTTTATGCTATGATTAAGGTCATTTAAAAGAAAGATTTTAGAATTTATGAAGCTTGTGAGTCAAATTTCTGAGTTGTAATTGTTTGTTGGAAGTTGTTTTACTCCATTTTGGCTGAGACTTTGTGTTTATGATGCTTGTTTAATTGGGCTGGTGATGGTATTTGTATTTACTGCTTTGACTTCAATTTGTACAAGATTTTTGGTAATTTAAAGTGGTGTTTGGGTGTTTTAATCAGTTTACAATTGAAACCAATTCTTAATACATGTGATTTGAATGAGGTGTTTTGTTTACTCGATTTCCTTTCCTCAGAAATATCTTGCTGCTGTTCCTAATAAGTTGATATAGGTGAGATGAGAGAATGTAGTGGCATCTTTAACAATGAAGGACTAGTTAGGATGGCTGCTTGGTAGTCATTATTTTACTTTAAATTTTCATTCCTAAGTCGTTTGAAATATTCTAGCTAAAAGTTGATTAATTTGAGTGTGTTATTGGCTTGCTTTTTCATGCCCTTTTGACCCTTTATTGGAAATGAGTATATGAATTCACATTATGATACTACTACTGCTGAATTGATTTTTGGAAAGAAATGGTATCGTTGCTTTATGTGTGTGATGCTAAACTGGATAATGGTTTGTGAAGCGAGATTTTGTGTGTAGATACTTGGATGTTGAGTTTGGAATTCCTGATTTTTGATTCTGCAATGGTCAAATTAGTTGTTTGAAATTGCTGGTTAATGGATAATGAACACTTGACTACTATGAATGCATCTTGTTTCATTTGAGCTGATTTTCTTATGGAATTGTTCTTTGTTAATAATTAAATGGTGGTTAATTGCAATGTAGGGTGCTTAACGGCTTATCTTGATATCTCTTGATTGAGTTGTTGAAGAATCCTATAAATGTGTGATTATGATGGTGTGTTTATATTTGATTAATGTGATTTATAATTTAAATTGGTTAATATTTGAATAAAGGAAAGGGGGAAAATGGGTAGTAACATAGAAACGAGAGAGACGTTTAAGTATCATAAAGTGGAAATGATATTAATTTATCATTGTATATCATATCATTAGAGGAGCATATAATGGTGAAGATACTTAAAGAAAAATCTACAAGGAAACGGTAGGGAAAAAGGCAACAGAGTGCTAAGGGCGACAGGTAATCACACTTAACCTTGCTATAACATTGAGGGTGACGTTAGCTGGGATTTTCAAAATCCTTTTTCACCCTCTATATACACATTGTTTTTGAAAACTTATTTTTATACAAAATAGGCTATCGGGTGCCTTTCAAACACGATTATTTTCATATAAAGAAATTTGAAACTATATATATATTATCCTGTTTAGTGGTGGTCATTGATCTGGAATGGCGTGAAATGTATATAGGTATGACATTTGTAGTGGTTTGAGAGTTTATGATGATAGAAAATGGAGAGCTATGTTGTGGAAAATCTGAGATGTTGAAAAGTTGAAGTATTGCAGGGAATTGCAAAAATGCATGATACTGATATTGATATTGTGATATTGAATGGAACTGTGGTTGAGAAGTTGAATATGGTGGATGAGATATATAGGGATATGGTGAGCATTGCATGACACTGCTATTTATGTACCATCGCGCGATGATAACTCTCGATTGGCCAATCGACAGTTATTTGTACTGATGATCCTTTTCGGATTGATTAGACCGGGGATCATAAGTCAACTTATTGAGAGAAAGTGACTTACGGGTGTTTGGCATTGGAGAGCCCAACCGTTCCCGTTCTGTAATGGAAACAGAATTGGGGTTCCCTCTCTGGAGATTGCTAAAGGGAAATTGTCCCCTCATTATGGAGAGGGACACAGTGTCAAATCATATAGGAAGATTAGATGCTTGAATGCCCCGTGATGGCACAATGCATCTATAGGTGAGTGTGAGAGTTGCGGTGGTAGTATCATTAGATTGAAGACTGGGGAGATGATATTTAGTTATTGTGGAATTGACTGAGGGATTTGATTGATATGTGGAAAGTAGAGATGGTGAGTTTGAGTTGACTTAGATGTGACAAAGGGACTTGAGTGATGAATGGAAGGAGACTTGACGGATATATGTATATATTACTGAATTTAAAATGTGGTACCCTTTAAACGCCCTCGCTACCGCACATCTCACTGTTATAGTGAGTTAAGCGGTGATTACTAGGACAAATTGTCTCATCCCACGATTACTGACATTTTTGCAGGTATTCATGCACAGGAGCAAGCATGAGGAAAGGGAATTAAGTAGTAGAGGTTGTTTATATTATTTAGAGTTGTATATTGACAATTTATAGGTCTGCATTTGCTTCCGCATGTATATATATATATTTATTGCGTAATATCGATTAGTTCTGTTTATTAACCATGTTAGACAAATTCTTTCTAACATGGTTAGCTTTTAATTATCCATGATAGCATCTATATTTTATCAGGAAATCCTTTTCTATCATGGATAATGTTTTATTCAATAGAATGTTCTTTTTCTAACTATGATAGGTATATTGATATTAGGAAAAATCCTTTTCCTATCATAGTTAGTAAATAGATTATATAGACTCATTCACTCTTAACCAATTGTCTGGGGTTCGATCTCTGGCGTTGGGTATGAAGAAGCATTAAATCTCCCAAGCCAGCTGTCTCATCCTTTGAGGTGCCTACAAATCAGTGGGGGATTAGTCTCTCACTTGTCGAGTGAGGGGATACCTTGATCATGTATCAAAAAAAGTAAATAGATTATATCAGTAAAATGGATATCATTAGTTAATTAGTGACTAAGAAACAGTATGTTACATTAGTTCCTATTGGACCGTATCAACGGTACTTGTGTGATTTACTTGTGATTGAAATGTTTGGTATTGAGATTTCAAAGAAGTTGTGATTGAAAAGTTTTGGTATTGAGATTTCAAAGAAGTTGTGATTGAGATGTTTTGGTTTTGAGATTACAAATGATTTAACATTTTCAATATGAGATTTTAAGCAAATATTTGGATTACTATGCATATAATTGTTACTTGTCACATGCTTTGAAACTGTATATATATGTAACGCTCCACTAAACACCTTGCTAGCACATACATGCACGTAAGCGAGTAGTTAGTGGTTACGCCGGGACTACCCCAAGTTTTCTCATTTTTTTAGGTATTAGATGAATAGTGGAGAGTCAAGGGAAGAAGGATATAAGAACTTCTCTGGAATAGAGAGATTATGAGCCAATGCCATCAAGACGATGTTATTGCCACAAATTAGGACTATTCATTTTTGTTATATGCTTCCACATTGTTTTTGAATGTTTATATTTCCATAATTTTCTTGTATAATTATTTTGATTTATTTTTAAATATCCATGTTAACCTAATAATTGTATTAGTAAATTGATGCTACTAAAATTTTTCCGCAAGTGTACGGGTCGTAAAATAGTAAAATCAATGTTGATCCCACAGAGACTTAAACAATTTTCTAATTAGGCACTAAATTTCCTACTTTCGTTTTAGTTGAATAAAACAAGAGAATTGATTTTATAAGCTAATGAAAAATATTAATTATAATCTAAGAAAAACTACGCTAACACGAGAGAAATTCACGAATCAAGAGATCAACTTAGAGTAATTAATCCCTTATTTCTTTCTTAGAATTTATTCCCCACTAATTTAATTATGAATTAATCAAAATAGCTAATCTAGAGTACTAGTGTCTATAAATGTCTTTCGGTTTCCATTTATATCTTTGCCTAACTTAATTATGAAATGTCTTGCTCTAATTTACTAGGCTTAATTTATATCGGTACCGCTCTAATGTGACTATGTAGGGCTTCTAGGTATATATCTATCTTAGTCGCAAATCAGATTAAAAATCATCATACACTATCTAATCTCATGGTCTATTTAAAATTCCCTCTTTCAAGTCCAATTCTAAATTCCCTAAACATGTCTAATGGTGGTCAATCACTAAACAATAAACAATAATAACAGGATTAAATAGACTAAATTAAATTAAACATAACTAATAGTGGGAAATAAAATATCTAAGAATCAAATAAGTTCATAGTACTCTAAGTTGAATAAAGAAATTTAGCCAGACATAGAGTTTAAATCCATCCATAAATTATTAAAACTGAATCTAGAAACATAGTGACAAATAAAGTTCTAAGAAGATAAAAGATGCTTAACGTACCAAACACCACAACTTTTTCCAAACAAATTTGAATCAAATCAGCAAAGAAGCAAAACAAGAGTTTTCCTTCTTCCTCGGCTAGCGTGCGATGTGTTTGTGAAAGATTATTGAATTCCTTGTGCCTTGTAGGCGTGCCTGTATATGTGTGGATTGAAGATTGAAATCCCAGCGCCTCCTTGCTTTCTTTCTTTCCTCCTGTTGCTCTCACGTGTTTCTCTCTCTTGCGTGTGATGTGTGCTCTTTCTCAGCTTGTGTGTCCGTCTATTTTTGCGTGATGTATATATATATATATATATATATATATAAGAATAAATCTGAATGAATCAATGCAATCCCCAATGGTCACCTTCTTTTTCTTCAAAATATGTGCATGAATCTCTTTCCCATTTTGACTGAGTAAATATAGTTGTTAGCTGCTTCTTTCTTTCTCTCTTTTGCCCGTTAGCAAGTGTGTATTCAAATTCAAAAATATCTTCTCAAGGCTACACATCAAAAATGAGAAAAACCAATGAAATAACCAAAATACCCCTAAGCTAGCATGCACATTTATAAACCTCAATAATGAATAAAAATACTCATTAAATCCCACAAATTAAGCACAAATGCACATGCTAGGCTATGTAAATATATGTCTGATCATAAATTCCTTTTGTAACATGGATATATTTAAATTGTAAGTGTTGTTTTATTAACATGTTAGCTTATTTTAATTAATTAAATTAAATCCTTTTCTAATATGGATTATTTTTATAAGGTTTATCCTTTTCTAACTATGATAGTTTTATTTTGGGCAAAGGTGCAAAAATAGTCATCGTAAATTTAAAAATGTGCAACTATAACTCTGGTAAATTGAAGGGGGCAAAACTGTACACTGTAAATCAAAATGGGGCAAAATGGGCAAATGTGCAAAAATAGCCATCGTAAATTTAAACGTACGTTTTCCAGATGTGGTCCCACCATCAGTAAATGATGTGTCTTACATTTAAGGGTGCAATATGTTGATGAGACTTTAATTTTTTGATGAGACTTTATTTTTTAAATGATTACGTAGAAGTAAGGTGAATTTCACATGATTTGGGGTTCTATTTGGTTTCTTATTGAAATGATTTGGGGGTTTAGAGTTCGTTTTTAATGATTTAGGTTCAACTTGATGCATTTTAGCTTTCACGTTAGATTTTGGAATTGACATGTCATTTACTGATGGTAGAGCCCACGTCTGGAAAATGCCTTTTTAACTCGGCCTAACAAAGAGGTTACTTTTGCCTCATTTTGGTTTACAATGTATGGTTTTGCCCCATTTTAGTTTACAGTGTACAGTTTTGCCCCCTTCAATTTACCAGAGTTATAGTTGCCCATTTTTAAATTTACGGTGGCTATTTTTGCACATTTGCCCTTTTATTTTCATGTTTTTGGAAGTTTCTTTTTACCTATAAAAAATATTTTATTTTGAATCATTATGGAAATTATTTTTTCTAACTATGTTAGCTATTTATTTATTACTTCAATTTTTTCCTAACATAGTTAGCACTATAACTATATATATATATATATATATATATATATATTAGTGAATTAAGTAAAATTCTTTTTCTAATTATGTTAGATATTTTATCAAGTTGTAATAAAAAAAAGATATTTTATTAAGTTAATTTCTTAATCTAACATAGTTAGTCTACAATTTACAAAAAAAATATAGCTCAATTTATTCTCACATGTGTTTAAAGTGATTTAAAAAGTATATTTAAAATTCGGTTGTTACAATTTGGTATCAGAGCTTAGTTTTACGGTTGGGCAAACTAGTCATTGGATGGGGAAGTAGATAGAATCATATTTGTAACCATGGCTGTAACATGACTTACTGGAAAGAAGCTTCTACCACCAAGCCTACATGTATAATTTGTGTTAGTTGAAAAGGTTTTCTAAAAAAAATGAATATTTGTCTTTAGTAAATATGGCTAGTAAGAGAGCTCTGAGGAGAAGACAGAGAAGGAGGCTGAGGTTGTGACATGTATGTGCGCCTCAATAATATATATATATATAGACACACACACTCACACATATATATGTGTTTGACCGTTACGTAACTATGGCGTTTTTTTTACGGAGTAGTTTGATTTAAAAGAAAAGTATTTTTATTAAAAAAATATTAAATGTTTTAGAGGAAATCTTATGTGAACTGTAATAAAATTAATTTATTGAGAACACTTTCCTAAAATTTTGTTTATTAAAAAATAGCTTATAAAAAAATTTTAAATTTCATGTTTTCAATCTTTTTTATTTTTTTCTTAAAATGTAAATTTCCTTAAATTTGTTTATTTTACTGATAAAAAATGTTTTATTTGTTTGTAATCATTTTTTTAGTTGAAAAATTATTTTTAAAAGAAATATTACTATTGAAAATTACATTATATGTATATTTAAACTTAAATTTTAATAATAATTTTGATATTAATGACTATTAGTTTAGTGATAAGATAATAATTTGTTAACATTTATCTATTTTAATTTTTACTAAAAAAAGATATTTTCTTATTATTGATTATGGATCATAATGCCATTAGATAGTAAATTAATACTTAAATTAAGGACCTTATTTAGGTCAAGTTCATTCATCCAGGTTCTCCATTTCTCCAATTACTGACCGTTAGATTGAATGGATAGTTGTTATAAAAGGACACTTGTTACTCCTATATTAAAAGAACTTGAGAACCTTGACAAATGAACTTGATGTAAGTTTTTCCCTTAAATTAATATGTCTTTTTTTGAACTTAACTTAAATTAATAAAAAATATTATATAACATTTGATAAATATATAATTATTTTGTTAACGGTTGAAGATCTTAAATTTATATTTAATAATATTTGGATTATATTACAGTAGATTTAAAAATTTATACCCCTCCGGTACTAAATATAAAATCTATTTACCTAATTTGATTAGATAAAGGAAGTTAGTTAAGTTAGTTAAATTAATATGATATTACCAATAGGAAAAACTTACCTCCAGTACAGTACATCAAGTAGTTCACCAGTAATTAAATGACACATGTATAATCTTTCATACACCCACCACACTATATCACTCTCCCTACCTTCTCTCCTCTTTTTCTCTCTCCACTCCCTCCCTCTTCGTCACTTTCTCCTTATCTATCCTCCTCCCTCTCTCTTCTCCGGTCATCGTCCTTTCATCCCCCGCCCTTCAATGTCATCAACGCCGGCACGCCCGGAGATGGAGTGAAGTCACCGCAAGAAGCGAGAGAAGGGAAGCTCTGGTGAGTGCGACGAAGTTGCAAACAGATCCGGCGGCTCTGGCAAAGGAGTCAGAGCCGGCGACGGCAAGAAGTCAAGGTTCGGAGGCAACGGAGATGACGGCGGCAGGGATCTCGTCAAACACAAGACAAATATTCATTAAACACATCATGCTTCCAATTACACCGACTTCGTAAAAATAAACAGGGGTCTTGAATGGAGAATCTTCAATTACAGCATGGAGAGAGAAATCATCAATCATTTTGCAATTAGAGCCAACAGAGGTCTTGAATGGAGAATCTGCAATCTGCAATCTGAATCGAAGCAAAGGATGGCGTTTTTGGGGCGGAGATCGAGAAGAGAGATGCGGCCTAGAGAGTCGCCGGCGACGAGGAGGAGGTTAAGGTGGAGTGAGGCTGAGGGTGGGAACCACTGTACAGTGGTGAAATTATCGAGGAGGACGAAGAGGAAGAGAGAAAAAGGAGGCAACATTTGCCGCATTTCTACGGAGAAAAGTTGAATTAAGTTAGTGTTGATAAAGGTAATTTGGGGAAAATTTGGTAAAAATTAGAAGTAGATCTTATATTTAGGACCAAATTAATCTTCCTAAATATGTCTTATATTTAGGACCGGATGTAGTATTATTTTACTTCCTATTGATCTAACTCTTGAGTGGACTACGGGCTAACCCACTGACCATTGACATACTATATCTTATAAGGCTTAGATATCTGTTGCAGGTTTAATAACTAACTAGATACTAATACCCCCGACATTGCCGGGGTAGCATTGACTTTTCAGGGACAAATTGTATTTAATCTAGAAGCGGAGGTAGTGGCTATAGTAAATTTATGCATAGTAAGAAAGAATAGTGAAACAACAAATTTCGAAGGTAAAGGAATGTACATGTAATTTGAATGCATATGGTTAAGCAAACGAAAAGAAAACACAACGTATACATTGATATGTTAAAAGAAAGACAAAAGGGTTGTTTGGATACGTTTCCAAAAGTTTTTCTGGCTCATAAACCTAGGATTCACAAAAAAATATCTAAACACTCAATTTTGTTGGATAAGCTATTTTAAGAAAAGTTAGGTTTAGGGTTCCAAAAGCTATTTTGAGAAAAACTATATTTTTCTCCAACTAAAAGTTTTAATCTCTCATTTAGGAAAAACACTTATTTCAAATAAAATAAATATGAAAAGCTATTCATCATAACTATTTTTCAGAAAAGCTATATTCTACTCAGAAGGTATTCTTAAACATTATTCTCAAAAAGCTTAATTCAAACACTCTCATTTCATCAAAAACTATTTTTTAGAAAAACTATTCTACTCAAAAGCTATTTTCCGAGAAGTTATTCTCCAGAATCTAAATCTAAATAGGCCCAAAACACAATGGAAAATGGTAGATTATTAAATACTAAGATTCTGAAAATTTTCTATGAATGTGAGTTTGAGGCAAAGTAAAAAAAATTTCAAATGATGAAAGAATGTAAGGGTGAATTCTTATATTTTCGAAAAGATTTATTTAAATTTTGGCTGGTATATTACGGACCATAAGAATACTATTATTTGATAATAATGATAACAATAATACTATTCTCGTCCTTAAATATAAGGTGAAAAAACCACTTTATTGTATTAAAAGAATTAAAAATAGATAAAATATTTAATGTATCACAAAATTTTTTTCAACTTTATCTCTATTGATAAAATAGAATTTTTAGGCAAAATAAAGATAGAATGTGTAGTAAAGAAGAGAAAGAACACAAAACTAATTATAATGTGTAAAGTCAACAAAGGGCAAAATGGTAAAAAAACATATTAAACCATTGCGATGGACATAATGAGAGAAATAAATCATTATTTTTTTAAAAAAAAAATCTATCTTTTTTCAAAAAAGAAACTATATATAATAATTAATTTTAAAATTTAAATTATTATATTATATTATATATAGGGAATGGTGAAACACTGTTAAATGAACAGTGATTTCCACCATTCCCTTTATATATATAGGATAACACATGCAGATGAATGTGATAGAATGAATTTGTTATCATAAATTGAATATATAATTACTAGGGTATTATATAAAATATATTTAAAAAATCACTTTTAAACACATGGAGTCATTCCCTATCTTATAAATCTCTTCCACCGAGTAGTTATAAACGCTCTTTCTCATTGTCGTTTTCTTCACAAATTTCCTGTAGCAAGTGCTTTGTTACTGTAGCGAGTGCACTCACAATTATAGACACGTGTGTTTGGTTGTTAGTGTTTTTTTTGCATTTTTGTTTGGATGGTTTTTAAAATTTAGCACACATGTTGCGTGTCTGCCACATAATAGGTCGCTTCATTCATTGTATCTGCTTCGTCAGTAATTGTAGTGTATCCAATGGTTACTTTTAAAATCCTTTGGTTCTCATTTAACCATACATGTTGTTTCTATTTTTATTTGAAATTCAATATGTTCGGTTTGGTAGTACATCTTCCTATGTTCTCCTTGCTTTCTGCATTCTTTAACGCTGCAAGTTAGGTGGCAATGGAAGGGGAACTAGAAGTGCAAGCACACTCCTCCAAGAATCAACCTTTAATCTCATTATATTGTTCTTTATTGAAGTGCAGTTAAGTGAAATGAAAGGTTTTTAATTACATTTTTACATTTTGAAAGAACCTTTTGCGTGTCTCTCCCATTCCAATAGCGTGCTGTATAAGCTTAGCCTGGTCAGCTTATGCACTCTATCCAGAGGGTAAAAGACTTTTGGTTGCTCTACCCTTTGGTCATGTGTGCACTGGTATTTAAATACCCCTTTGCTCTGTTTTTTAAACTGCATCTCGCTTCTCCTCCTTCCTTCATCTCTTTCGTCTTTCTTGCTTAAAATATTGCTTATGGAAGGAGGTCATGAAGTGGTTTCCGTTCCTTCTCAAAATGTCGTTTTAATACCTGATCTTTTGGAGGTTGTTTGTGTTGATTATTTGCATATGAAGATTGAAAAGGTTATCTTCAATCGATCAATGCCAGGGATGGATGGAGCAACTTCATCTCTTGGTGTTTGATAAGACTTTACGTATATGTGCAATTTTTTGATCCTGCTCTTTTTGTTAATGTTACAACATTAAAAAAAAGAGTTAAATGTTACAATATTAACAAAAAGAGCAATATTTGTTTATCCCTGTTTTTGTTTGTACCCCTTTCCTTTCTTGGGCTTTGATCAGTTCCGGCGTCGACCATAATAGTAGAGTTATGTCCCAGTTTAGTTCTTATTTTGGGGAGGATCAGACACTTTTATTGGACATTTCATTGTTTGCAGGCTGATGGTTCTAGGATTTCCTTGAATTGCAAGTGAATAGCATTGTGCACAAGTCAATTCTACCACTGCCACACCACTTTTCAATATTTTTACAATACCTCATGCTGCTGGGTTCACTGACGTTCTTGGTCTGTTTGGTAAGCTTAATGATGTCTTTGTTTTGTGTTGTTTTCGTGTTTGTTTTTGTGGGGTCAAGATTCTCTGTTGTTTTATGGAGCTTCCTTCGTAGTATACAACAATTTGAAGATCTAATGTTATGTACTATATGAACCCAAAGTATGTAAGTTGTGAATTTGTATATGATCTGTCATATAATAAAATTTGTGATAATTATATATTATTAATTATTGATATAATGAGTCATCAGTTTGGTTTGAATCTCTTGCTCCTATTAGGAGATAATATAGACTTCAAATTTCAATATGGTTAACCAAGTATTGAGAAGATTGTTAGGGAATTTATGTACTTTATTTTAGGCAATCTTTATTACATTGTGGACAATGAATGTTGCAAGGTGATTTTTTCAATAAAATCCCTTTTTTCCAGGGAAAGGCTATTAAGTTGTTGGTTTTTCCAGCTTATAGTGATAAGTTTTCCAACATTTATGATTAACATTTTTCATATCTATTTATAAATCACACTTTTGAGTATATGAATAGTTGGTTCCCTAATTTATGGGATTTAATAAGTTAGGAGATTTGCTAAGGCTAAGATTTGGAGCTGAACATCCCACAGATTTAGGCAGTATTAGTGGTCATTCCACTTAGTGATTGCTCTATGGTTGTCCATGAACTGTGACTTTATATATGTTAAATGAAAATTTTAGATGATATTACTATATTAGTGCCTACTTCATGTTTTTATATATATGATAACTTCATCAAGCCAAAACATTCAAAAAAATTTAGGATCCTTCATTAATGGGATTTTTTTTTGTTTGAATTGAAATTTATTGGGAGTTGACATATGCTGTGATGTATAAGGAAAAAATATTTCATTGATATGATTGCTCAGTTGTATGGTGGAAAAAGAAACCATCAAAATCATTTGTTTTTTCAATGGTATGCAAACCATTTATGTTATCATTATCCGTAGGTTAGTTGTGCCACTGCCACATTGTTTACACTTTTAATCTAAATTATAAAAGTTTAATTGCCTATTAGGGTTCATATATGAAGCATCATCTCTAATTTTGTGTGAATTGATGGCATACGATTCTAAAATATTCCAATTTCTTCTTAAGTTTTAGATCTGATTTGGATTATTGGCAACTCTATGAAAAAGTCATGTAAAGAAGGGTGTTGATGTCAATATCAATCAACCGTGATTTGAATATACATGTCTTCAAGTAAAGCTTTACACTCCATGATTTTCCCCATTCTATGGTGTTCCCAAATACATGTTATAATTAGCCAACCTTAGCGACATATAAAGGGAAGAGTGTAGGCAACGCCTAATGGTAGGATTCAACTTTTTGTTTGCTTTCAGCAATAGTGTTGACCAAAGTCATTTTCATATGTAGGTAACGCCTAATGAGGGGGATTCAACTTTTTGGATGTTTTTTCTAAGTTTGAATGTAATAACTTCTATTAACAAACAATAAATTTTATACAAAGCTATTTTTGGGCAATGATATGTTTAATATATATTTATTATTCTCTTTGTTTGCAGATCTTGGATCGTGTCTGATGCTGGTTTTAAATAATTTATTATCATTTGTATCTTAACAATGAGAGAATTTATATTTACTTTTGTGTTAATTTAATATCTCTACCATATCAAAACTTTTGTTATATCACAATTGATATAATATGACTATTTAGATTTCTATATCTCGATTTTCTGTAAAGGTTGTTGTTATCCTATGTTAGTGTCTTCTTTAAATTATTGTATGTTTATGACCATCTTATATTTTTTATAAGATAATTCCATTCCTTCCTTATACAATTTAATTTAATTTCGTTCCCTCCTTATGAATTTGTTTTATGAATTTTTGACATTTCCTTTTACATGATAAACCTTTTGATAAATTGTCTATTTGTAAAATTTTTTGACTAAAATGAAATCAATGATATAATCGGTGTAATTAATACTTCCAAATTTGATAAAGATTTTGAATTTATTCTTGTGAGTTGCATGGATATTATGTTGACACTACTTTGAGAGATTACCAGCGTGCTAAGGAAACAAACTTCAAATTTGGTTGTAGTGCAGTTTGCCTTTGTAATGACCTCAGAACGTAACTAATAATATTTATTTTCATGTGATTATTATTTCTACATTTTCAAAGTGTAGATTGGTTTTCCATAAGTATACCCAAACTACAGTCTTTTCATGATGCAACAAGGGTGTTCTTTAACCCTTCTTTTCATGAATTCATGAAAGCAAAAAATGTATTAGTTGGTGATGAGCATTCTAATAATGGAGCTGCCTCAGCCTTACATGCGCTTGAGTGTTAGGCTTGAGTGTTCAAATGATTTAGATGGACGTAATGACTATAATTACATACCTATTTATTGTATATCATGTTTAGGATTGCCCTTTACAGTAGTCCTTATATTTTATTTTTTAATGTTTATGAATTGTTAATAAATTTATCTTTATATCCTAAATTCAAGAATATGTAATTGTATTTATATTTGTTGTCACCTTTATTATGTGGTTCATTGTACCATTTCTTTTTTTCAGATTTTGATAAATGTTTTTACAAATTAATATGGTAAGATGTGAACAAAACATGTATATGGTTTGAATTGAGATACAAAGCTAATTAAAATCATCAAATTTTGAACTTGGGGTATGTGGTTGAGTGGAAAGGACCCATTCACCCTTAACCAATTGTCTGGGTTCGATCCTTGGCGTTGGGTATGGAGAAACATTAAATCTCTTCGACCAGCTGTCCCACTCTTTTGAGGTGCCTACAAATCAGCTGGAGATTAGTCTCTCACTTGTCGAGGGAGGAGATACCTTGATATGGATAAAATAAAATCATCAAATTTTGACATATTCTTGTGAATAATTCCACCCGCGCTGGCCGCGGGGGTCACTGCTAGTTTATAGTATAACACATCCCGCAAGCAAATAATCGATCTAGAATGAACAAGAAAGGTCAAGTTCTCATAGTAGGATACCATATATAAAAGTAGTTTGCATATGTAAACATAAAGGGGTTAAGGGTATATGCCTATGAGTATTTTCTAATTCAATTTTGACCTAGAAGTGTGAGAGGTGTAATATTCTCCTTTTACTGTCAAACGTTAATAGTTGACATCAATAGATAATATTTTAATGGTGAAAGACAAATTTGATACATTTTGCATACTTTCAAGTCAAAATTAGACTAAAAACATGTGACAAGTTTGTGATAAGCAACAAATGCACACTTTTTTCAATAATTTACTCACATAAAATATCCAAGTAAAACTATCACACGCATCATAAATTGCACTGTAACATCATAAATTGCATTGAAGCGTCACTGTTCTAGATTGAAAAGTATACTAGTTATACTAATTTGCGTAACACTTGGTGCATGGGTTTCATCACTCAAACACAAGGTCTTTGAACGCAGAAAAAACCAATAGAAAGTTATACCCTTAATTGCATTGACAATGCTCAAATCCAAGCCAAAACAGATATCCATTTAAAAAGTATTGTAGTTATCATAAACACAAGTAACACACACACACATTACAATGCACACCACCAAACACTTGGTTCAACTGGCAAGGGTTGTACTAGCTTAATCAGAGGTCTCGAGTTCGAGCCCTCAAAACATAACAGTGTTAAATACTTGGTAGTAGAGCTTTGCCGCCCTTGTGGTCCTGCCATGGAAAGACTCTACATATGTGTAGCATACCATTACCCAGAAAATGAAAAATAAGTTTACTTTTCTACACATAATTAAAAAAACTCCTTTTACTTAGAGTCAATCAAATAAAACCTGCAAATATGAATAATTTATATATACAAGACGTGAATCCAGGTATTCCACTTCCAAAGAGATCATATTTTTGGGTGCACCACGAGCATAAGATCTCAATCCTACAAACTTAATTCATGAGATTAAAAATAATCCACAGCAAGAGTTTGAGACGACCAATAAAACATTTCTACTTATGAACTTGTTTATGCTAGAACTCTTGGTTAATTTATGAGGCATGAATCTTGCTTCAAAAACTAACAAGCCATTAATAGAATCTCCTTAAGTTGCAAGCTGAAAATACCTAGATGTTCCATAAACTCAAAGTACACACACACACACACACACACACATATATATATATATGTATATATGTATATGTATACATATAATAAATGACTATAAATGACTATTTGCGGTGCATAAATAATTATCTAACTTTGTGACCCGGTGCAAAAATAATAAAACGGGTGCTGAATGTTAATTTGTAGTTTTGTGTAACCTTGCTGATATTATTTTCTAGAGTAAAAATATATTTTTGCCCTCCCAATTAAAACCTTGTTCATATAAAAAATTCAATATCCTCCTGCTTCATGTATGATATAACTGGTTGAGGGATTAACACAATCCCTTTAACATTTCTGAAGCTATCAGGGTACCATATCTGTTCATCACGAAGATCCAAATGACAGACCTCCCCTGGTAAGCACTTTCATTTAAACCCATGTCAATGTGACTGTCCTCTTCACTCATCTTCTCAAAAATATAAATCTAGCTTTCATTACTCTCCTCTTCAGAACATTGTGAATGCACGTATCAATATTTTGACCTCATCAAACAATTTATATAAGTTATCAGATTTATCTTGAAATGAAAAGTATGACAAAACTCCCTCCGTTCCTAAATATAAGACCACTTTCCCTAATTTGGGTAGATTAAGAAAGTTAGTTAGGTTAGTTATTTACACATGATATTACCAGTTTATCCCGACTACATACCTTTATCCTCATTCTCCCTGTTTACCAATTTACACATGATGTTGTAGGGTTACTTTGGGAAAAAATTCGGAAAAGTTAAAAAGTGATTTTATAATTAAGAACAAATTGAATTTCAAAAGTGATATTATATTTAGGAACGGAGAGAGTATTTAGAAAAAATTAAATCTGCATCATTTTGACCACACCAAACAAAATTCATATAAGTTATCAGATTTAGTAAAATTACATCTACATCGCTTTTGAACATACCAGCAGCATATACTACAGCATAATTAGTGGGTAAAAAATACAGAGGAAGGATATTGGTTGTCTAGGGAAAGTGTGAAAGGATTAGAAAGGGTAGAAAGTAAAAGTTTTTGTGTAATTTACGTATATATACTGGTGTTATACACCGTTATACTTAATGGACTTGGGCCTTAACAGGGGCCCAATAAAGAGATAGACGCCCTCAGGGCGTCGAAGATAACATCACCAGCGACAGTAGAGGTCTAATAACGAGATAGACGCCCTATGGACGTCAAGGACAATGTCACCAACGGCAGTAAAGCGGATTGACTTGGTCGCCCACCTTTTTCGAAGGAGTCGCCCACCTTTTTCGGAGCACGTGCAACGTCTATTACCCATAACGGCCGCCTATAATTTCGCAACCACCAAGACGAAGTTTTAACTATAAGAAGGTCACGAACTCATTCGGAACGGCACAAGCAATTCTCTGCAATCACTCTCTCTATCTCATTCTCTGTATTCTTCTCTCTTATTATCATTGTACTCTGACTTTAATCTCTGTGATCAAGGCATTTACGCCCAAGTTTGTAACCACCGTTGCCGGTGACCCCGTTTACTGTACTCAACAATATTATTAATAAAGAGCTTCGATTATTTATTCATATTTAATAGTTCCCCTATATTGTGCATCAATATTTTGGCGCCGACCGTGGGGACTCCGGCAACATTATTTCTAAAAGCATCACGTTCTCTGAGTGAGCGGATTGAATTCTATGATGGAACAGCAACCAAAGCCTGTTTCCAAGCCAACTAGCTCTTCCGCTGACCTCCAAAAGGTCCTGGAAGCCTTGACCTCTCAGTCTGAACAAATGAAGCGTCTCGAAGAATCTGCAGGAATTCAATCTGAGAGGATGAAACGTTTGGAGGAAGAAAACAATGAATTAAAATTGCACCTAGCAGGCTTAAAGTCCAAGAAAAATAAAAGAAGGCAGAGCGGACCTGAAAGGGAGATTCACCAAGTGCCAAACCCAAATGATCATGAGCGCAATCCTAACGGTAATAAAGATAATAAAGGTAAGAATACTGACAAGAACATACAGGTAGAGACGATAATAATGATATTCCTAATGATGAAACAGGTAGAGACGACGAAGAGGGATATGATGATTCTCAGTCTTATGATAGTCGAGAACAAGGTGAGCAGTCCGCTCAGAAGTCACAGGCAAGGATCCCTCAAGATCATCCACCAGGAGGACAAAAGAGGGAAGACAAAATTCTTTCTTTTGCCCTTTGAATGGAGAAGGAGGTCGCTGAGATAAAGAAAAAGATGTACTCGATTCCAGGTGTTCAAAAGCCACTTGATGCAGCCCGTCTAGGGAGTTATTCAGAATCACCCTTCATAGACGACATCGCGTTTGCTGATTTACCTGAAAGATTTGCTTTTCCTACTATGCCCAAGTATGATGGCAAGTCGGATCCAGACCAACACTTGGCCCAATACAGGCAGATTATGCTAGCAGCAGTCCTCCCAGCCGACAAACGACATGCTGCTATGTGTCGTGGATTTGGTATAAGTTTGATTGGCCCAGCCCTGATGTGGTGGACCAATCTCCCTCAAGGTAAAATAACTTCATTTAGTCATTTAACTGACATTTTTGTTGAACAATTTGCAAGAAGCAGAGTCATGGTTAAGACGTCAGACGACTTATATCGAATTGTCATGAGGCCAGACGAGTCATACAGGGCTCTTCTGAAAAGGTTTACAGCAGAGATGATAAGTATCCCAAATTGTGATCCTAACATCGTTGTGCAGGCGTTTAAGAGAGCATTGCCACCCACTTGCGGCCTCTATCAAGAATTGGTTTTGAAGCGGGTGACAACTTGGCCAGAAGTCCAATCATACGTGTGGTCTCATATTAATCTTCAAGAGGACGACGCCAGTAGAAATCATGCCCTTAAAATGAATCAAGAACTGGCGACAGCCAGTCTCCCCGCTAATTCAGTGATTGCCACAAACGCGGAAAAGACAGCTAATCAACAACAAAATAATTTGGGATCCACAGACCGCCGTTCTAAACGGCAACGAGGTAGAAATTTTCGTTTTCACCCTTATACTAACAATAATGAGCAGGACGACAAACAGAAGAGGGACCCACCCCCTCCTAGATATGAAGAGTTCAACATGTCCATCGGACCAGCTGAAATGGTAAGTGCATTTGAAAAGATGGATAGGGTGAAATGACCTAAACCTATGACGACGCCTGTCAATGAGAGAGACACCACAAGATACTGTGACTACCACAAAGACGTCGGCCATCGAACAGAGGATTGTTGGAGGTTCAGAAAAGAAGTAGCCTTCCAACTTAAGCACGGTAACTTACAACATTTCCTTAAGAATAATACTACTAACAATGCAGGTAGAGATCAGAGGCAGAACGCCCCAGCTCAACCCCCGCAGGCCATCAGAACGATTAACACAATCATTGGGGGGTCGGCAATAAGTGGGATGTCTTACTCTGCTGCAAAGCGACATGCGAGGTCTTTGCCAAAAGAATTGGAGTGGGTTAATGGTAATGTGAGTAATGATCAGGTGGTTGAGGGTCCAATAACCTTCAACGACGCTGATATTCAGAACATCCAAATGCACGACGACGCCCTGGTAATATCTTTATTAATAGCTAATTGTTTGACCAAAAGAATATTAGTAGATGCAGGTAGTTCCGTTAATATTATTTATTTGCAAACTGTCAAAGAATTACAATTAGAATCCCAAATAATTAAGGCTCCAACCGTCTTGGTATTTGGAAATGGAACGCCAGATAGGACGATTGGAGAAATATCTTTGATGACTTTTGCTGCTGGAATTAACGCTTTAGTCAAGTTTCAGGTAATGGACTGCCCGTCCACTTACAATGCTTTGTTGGGACGTCCTTGGATTCATCAGATGAAGACAGTCCCTTCAACGCTACATCAATCAATCAAGTTCTCTACACCTTGGGGTGTGAGAGAGATCAAAGGCGACCAGAGGATGGCAAGAGAATGTTACCAAGCAGCATTGAAAGGCTTGGAACAATCTCCTCCATCGGCATAGCAACTACAGGCGTTCATTCCTATGGACAGGGCGACAAAGGAAGACGACGATAACTTAGAAAAAATAATTTTAGATTGTTCCAAGCCTCAAAAGTTTTTGTCCATAGGAATGGACCTGGTTCCTGAGGTAAGAAGGGAACTAATTTCTTTTCTAACAAGTAACTTAGATTGTTTTGCTTGGTCCTATGATGATATGACAGGTATAAGCCCGGACGTCATTGAACATCAATTGAACGTCGACCCTACATTCAAGCCGGTCAGACAGAAAAGGCGGAAATTTGCACCAGAGAGGAATAGAATTGTTAATGAGGAAGTTCAGAAATTATTGAAAATTAGGTCTATTCGAGAAGTGAATTACCCTGATTGGTTAGCTAATGTTGTAGTCGTCCCAAAGAAAAATGGTAAGCATAGAGTGTGTATCGACTTCACAGACTTGAACAAAGCTTGCCCAAAGGATTCCTTTCCATTGCCACACATTGACAGCCTAGTAGACGCAACATCAGGACATGAACTGTTAAGTTTTATGGACGCCTTTTCCGGGTACAATCAGATATTAATGCACCCAAACGACCAGGAGAAGACTTCGTTTATCACAGATCGCGGAACTTATTGTTACAAGGTAATGCCTTTTGGTTTGAAAAACGCTGGTGCAACATACCAAAGGTTAGTCAATCGCATGTTCGCTGCCCAACTTGGGAAGACGATGGAAGTTTACATAGACGACATGCTAGTCAAATCTTTGAAAGCAGAAGATCATATTAACCATTTGCAGCAGACGTTCGATCTTCTAAGGAAATATAACATGAAACTCAACCTTGAAAAATGCACTTTCGGGGTGCAGTCTGGAAAGTTTTTAGGATATTTGGTGTCAAAGAGAGGGATAAAAGCAAACCCATCACAAATCAAAGCTGTGTTGGACATCCCATCGCCCAAATGTGTGAAGGACGTCCAGCGTTTAACGGGCAAGATAGCTGCTCTAACCAGATTTATATCTAAATCTTCTGAAAGGTGCCAACCATTCTTTGATATATTGAAGAAGAATAAGGAGTTTGTATGGAACGACGCCGCCGAAAAGGCGCTTCAAGATTTGAAAGAATATCTCACAAGCCCCCCTTTGCTTTCTAAGCCAAGTCCAGGTGAAACCTTATATCTATACTTGTCTGTCGCCTCTAACGCTGTGAGTTCAGTGCTTGTTAGGGAAGAAGATAGGCGACAGAACCCAGTATATTATGTTAGCAGAGCCTTGTTAGATACGGAGACGCGATATTCAATGATGGAAAAACTTGCTTTGGCTTTAGTAGCGTCTTCCAAGAAGTTGAGGCCGCATTTTCAGTGCCACCCAATTGTGGTCGTCTCAACCTACCCTTTGCGGAACGTCCTCCACAAGCCAGATTTGTCTGGGAGATTGGTGAAATGGGCGATTGAGCTGAGCGAATTTGATATCTCTTATGCCCCAAGAACAGCTATCAAATCACAAATCCTAGCCGACTTTTTGGCGGAATTTAGCCCCAACCTCCAGGTAACAGCTAACAATGAATCTTATTCTGTTAAGAGACAGGTGAACTTGTCGCCCTGGACCCTTCATGTAGACGGGTCTTTCAATGTGAAAGGAAGTGGACTAGGTATCGCGCTTGAAACCCCCGAAGGCGAACAAATTGTCCAGGCGATAAGATGTGGTTTCAAGGCGACGAATAATGAAGCTGAATATGAAGCTCTCATAGCTGGACTTAAGTTAGCATCAGAATTGGGCGCGAAAGTTTTGGAAGTGAAAAGTGATTCGCAGTTAGTTTCGAAACAAATCAATGGTTCTTATCAGGCAAAAGACCAAAGAATGAAGAAATATCTAGATATAGTGTCTGATTTGACCACACGGTTTGACGCTATGAAGATCACCCAAATAGGTAGGGAAGACAACCGGAAGGCCGACGCCCTTGCCAACATTGGGTCGTCCATAGAAGTTGTGGAGACAAAACAAATCCCACTATTTTATCTGAAAACACCGGCGATCGAGGTAAATAACAGAATTGTATTGAATAACAGTTTGACGTGGGATTGGCGATCCCCTTTGCTTTCATATCTGTTGCAGGGTAAATTGCCTTCAGATAAGAATGAAGCGCGACGAATAGTTGTTAGAGCTGCCAGATTCACTACCATAGGCGACGATCTTTATAGACGTACTTTCACTGGTGGACCTTTGCTGAAATGTGTATCTCAGTCTGAGGCAAATTATGTGTTAAGAGAAATTCATGAAGGTGAATGTGGAGACCATAGTGGAAGTCGATCATTGATAAGAAAGGTGACTAGAGCAGGTTATTTTTGGCCGACTTTGCAGAAAGATGCAGTAAATTTGGTGACTAAATGTGAACGTTGCCAAAAATTTTGCACCGTGGCGAGACAACCCCCTGAACAGTTGCATGTAATAGTGCCTTCGTGGCCTTTCCTTAAATGGGGAATGGATATTGTAGGCAAGTTTACCCCAGCACCTGGACGATTAGTCTTCTTGTTGGTCGCCACAGATTACTTCACCAAGTGGGTAGAGGCCGTCGCCCTGAGCCAGGTACAAGAACCCCAGGTAATTGATTTTGTTTGGAAAAATATAGTATGTAGATTTGGTCTGCCCCAGGAAATTGTATGTGACAATGGATCTCAATTTATAGGAAGAAAATTTAGAAAGTTTTGTGATAAGTGGCATATTAAACTTAAGTTTTCCACCCCTAGAAATCCACAATCAAACGGGCAGGCTGAAGCTAGTAATAAAACCATAGTGACATCTTTGAAAAAGAGGCTAGATAAAGCTAAAGGTAGGTGGGCTGAAGAGCTGCCCGCCGTCTTATGGGCGTACCGAACGACGTCTAGGACGTCGACTGGTGAAACGCCTTTCTCTCTAGTTTATGGATCTGAAGCTATGATACCAGTAGAGGTAGGAATGCCATCTTTAAGAAGACAGTGGACTAGAGAAGAATCTAACAATGAACACTTAGCCCAAGATTTAGATTTGCTAGATGAACGTAGGGAACAAGCTCTTATTAGAGTCGCCGCCTATCAGCAAAGAGCGACAAAATTTTGGAACAAAGGTGTTAAGAAGCGCCATTTCCAAGTAGGAGATTGGGTTCTTCGAAAAATTTTTCCTAATACACCTGAACATAAAGATGGAAAGTTAAACGCTTCATATGAAGGCCCCTATAAAGTGGTAGAAATCACTGGTCCTGGAGCTTATAAGTTGGTTGACGTCCATGGTAAAGACGTCCCAAGGAGTTGGAATGTAATCCATCTCAAGAGGTATTATTTCTAAGTTATTTGATTATTTGATTTAAAGAACGATGATACTGACACGATTATTTGAGAAAGAATGCAAATGATGAGAAACGCCTGTAGGCGACGAGCCCAGCTAGAAGACCTAGTGTCTGATGATATATTTAGCTGTGGTCGTGTTAATCTGATGCTACTCAACCCTATTTTTTGAGTTGTTTTGTTATGAGATGTCAATTCCCAGATAATGTGATGAATTGACACCAAAAGAACTTGATGAAAAGACGACGCCAGGATGGCATGATAACATGACGCTCTGGGAGGCCAATGAGTTACTTTGAGTAACTTAGTGATTAATGGATGACAAATTGATTTGAAAAAGGTATATATTACCCGAATTATTTTGAGTGATTTTTATTCGATTGATTGATAGTCGACATTAGACTAATGTTTGGTAGTCCCTTGACAGGGTCGCTATCGTCTGATTAAGGTGCGAAATACCAATGTTCACCATCTTATTTGAAATTTTAGACTTGATCGATTAGGTTATTGATTAATTTAATTTTTGTTAGGATGTCGCCCACATCTGTCGGAGGTGTGGACGCTCAACAGATGAGAACATAGAGACCATAAGGAACAAACGTTATGGGAGTACATGACATGAATTGAACAAGAGAATACAGGTACTTTAAAGTTACTATAAATATCAGAATTCATATGAAAGTATTGTTATAGAGATTTAGTTATAAGACTACAATGAAAGATTTAGGCGTCGCCGCCGCCTTGCTCCTTATTAGTTTGATTGTCGCCGCCGCTACCTTGCTCCTTGGTAGTTTGATTGTCACCCTGAACCCTCATCTCGTTAATAGTTTGATTGTCCTCCTGAGTAGAATTGACTTCAGATTCCTCTTCAGGAAAGAGCATGTAGTAGTCGTCTATGACGTCGTCAGACCTCCATTTCACATGCTCGCCACTCTTATACTCCTTCATGAGTTCCATTCGGGCACGGGCGTCGACTTCCAAGATATGGGTCTGATAGTTTTCATCCATTAAAGCCATATCTTTCTCTAATTGGCGATAGGCAGCTTCCCATTTATCCCTGGCCGACTGGAGAGCTTTGATCTCTTCATCCTTAGCCGATGACTCAGCTCTGGCTTGATTGATGAAATCCTTAAGATTCTCGACATCTTTGAAGTGTTTAGCTTTCAGCTTCTCGATGACGGCTTTCAGCTCTTCTTGCTTCTTGTCGGATTGTTTCATCAGCTCTTCCGCCCTCCTTCTATTTTCATTAGCTTGTTTTTTAAATTGAAGGGCAGACTTCAAGTCGTCCGTGATTTTTTCTTTGGCGGCAATGGCGGCATCCCTCTGGGCGACGAGCGTCGCCTTATCATCTTCATTCTCCTCAGCATGGTGGAGAAGGACTTGTAGGGACTGAGAATATAAGGGATGAGAATAATTAGAGACGTCTAGTGCTAAAAAGATAGAATAGAATTAATAAAAGATTAAACGATGATACCTTCATTTGGTGGCGAACAGCCTTCTTGAAAGCCTCTTTCCTCCCAAGAGATTCTAGGGCGGCCTTGTCGTACTCGAATTCTAGTTTGTTTAATTCAGAGTAGACGTCGTCCCATCCTTCTTTATTTCTGACAGATGAGTTGGGAGGAAAAGTTAGAGTGACTTCGCCTGAATCTTCTTTGTCGCCCTTGGCCTTGGCAGATTTAGAGGACTTAGAAATCCTGGATCTTTTGGTGACGGGCTCTTTGGCGGGCGCCTCTGCAGGTCTCTTACCCAGTGAGACAATGTCTTTGGGCGCAGGAGATACAGGCTTACTATTTTTTGGCTGAGGAGAAGGAGCTGTAGTGGATTCAGGATTTGGGGGAGGGGCGCCACGAGGGTCGTGTCCTTCTTTTCTTGCCTCGGCGTCATACTCCCCCCTCTTTGTTTTGAGTTTCTCTAGCCGCTCAGCCCTGGCTCTAAGGAGAACTTCCTTGTTTATTTTTTGCTCTGTTGCTTTGGGGATAATTTTCTTTCCTAGTTGACAGAAAGAAAATGGAATAAGATAATGGAGGTGAAATCATTTGAATATGAAGCAGAGTATGAGCGACGAGAAACTTACTTTCCATCATGACTTTAAAATTCCGCTGGTCTGCTGGAATTTGAAGGATTTTCTTTATTTTCCTTTTGGTGTCGTTGTTGAAGTGCGGAGAGATTCTCAATTCGTACGCACCTACAAAAAAATATAAAACATTATAAATCAGATAACAAGTGCAATGAGAAAAACGTTATTGAGACGACGACTTACTTAAACGACGGCACATTGGAGACACATAATCTTCCTGGGCGACAGATTGGAAGGGCACCATCACAAATCGTGCATCCCATTGACGATCATTGGGCAATGACCCATGCGTCCAAGTTGGTAGCCCTTCCTTGGCTTGGATAAAAGAGTAGACGCCCATCCTAATTTCTTTGAGTTTATAGGAGCCGAATAGATCAAACATGTCTAATTCGACTCCTATCTCATGGTACATTAACTCGGCCATGGCGATGAGACGCCAGGCGTGAGGGGAAAGTTGAGAGGGAGAAATGTCATAGAAAACACATAATTCTAAGGCTATGTTAGGCAAAGGAAAGGGATTGACATAACGAAAGCTCTCGAAACTCAGGGCGATTGTATCATTAGACCAGGAATCGAGAGCTTCCCCGTCTTCAGGCAACCTAAAGGGTACTCTAGGGTCGAAATAATAAAGTGATGGCATTTTTGAGATTTCTAAGACCCTAAGATGTGGTTCTTTGACATCATTAAGGATGTCGGCCCTAGACGTCGGTAAACCCCCAGTTTCGCAAGCGTATGGGGCATGTACGATTTGGGGGTTGGATTTCCTCCCAGAACTGGTTGAGGGTGATGAACCAGCATCGACCCACTCTTGATAGCGGCTATCATAAATTTTCAAATATTTCCCAGAAGCTTTGGGTTTTCTAGTCATCATAATTTGTTTTCCTTTTTTCGACGTAACAACTATATCTACAGGATTTTCCCTAGAAGTTTCAGTAGTTTCTAAATCAACTATAATGTTGGAATTACTAGGAGAAGAAGAAGAACTGGATTGGGCATTTTCACTAAAATGTAATGGATTAGAGGCAGTTTTTTCAGAATCAGATGACGACATAACTACGAATTTACTCATTGAAGTAGTAAAAAGATAAGATTTTTGATAAGAAGATACCTTCGCAGAAAGTAGGATGACCCGTTGATGTAAGCAAATGAACAAAGTTTTGATTTTTTGAAATGTTGGAGGAATGGAGAAGAAAAACGTCTGCGAAGTGAAATAGGAAAATGAACAGTCGAAATCGAGTATATACAAACCGTCAGACGTCGTTAAGTTACGGTGTTAGTTTAGTGAAACCATCTAGGTCGTTGATTTGAGAAGGAAAACATAAGCGAAGATCTAGGCCGTTGGACGTGGGATAACCGCTACTTCCCAATACTTTATGACGTCAGCATTGAGAAGTGGGGGGACTAATGTTATACACCGTTATACTTAATGGACTTGGGCCTTAACAGGGGCCCAATAAAGAGATAGACGCCCTCAGGGCGTCGAAGATAACATCACCAGCGACAGTAGAGGTCTAATAACGAGATAGACGCCCTATGGACGTCAAGGACAATGTCACCAACGGCAGTAAAGCGGATTGACTTGGTCGCCCACCTTTTTCGAAGGAGTCGCCCACCTTTTTCGGAGCACGTGCAACGTCTATTACCCATAACGGCCGCCTATAATTTCGCAACCACCAAGACGAAGTTTTAACTATAAGAAGGTCACGAACTCATTCGGAACGGCACAAGCAATTCTCTGCAATCACTCTCTCTATCTCATTCTCTGTATTCTTCTCTCTTATTATCATTGTACTCTGACTTTAATCTCTGTGATCAAGGCGTTTACGCCCAAGTTTGTAACCACCGTTGCCGGTGACCCCGTTTACTGTACTCAACAATATTATTAATAAAGAGCTTCGATTATTTATTCATATTCAATAGTTCCCCTATATTGTGCATCAACAACTGGGGCCCACAAGTTTTCTTTCTACATCTCACACTTTTTCTGGACTCACAAGCTTTACTTTCCCATCATCAGCTAATTTACCTCTACTTTCCATTTTTACCCCTCTCACCTTGCATTTGAACATACCAATATTCAGTAAACATAACAGCATAAATACAGAGTGGTGAGATTTTGATGTTTCGAATGATCCAGCGAGAAATTGATGCTCGCAAATTCTCGACGGATTCATGAAAAGCGGTAAATTTGATGTTCCAACATTTTCATTTTGCAAACACAGAATCTCTCTCTCTCTCTCTCTCTCAGGTCTCAGCGTACAGACGAGCTAAAAGTAGAAATGTCCACCTTTTCTTCAAACCTAGGTTTTGGATCCAAACCTACTAGGTTTGGTTTGGAAAATACTCCTAGCTTTTTTTTGGTATCCAAACAGGCCCTTATAGTCTATACTGGTTAAGCCAAATAATAATCAGAAGATGTGTGGTATTGCTCTCATTATTTGTGGCCTTCGCATTCACATTTCGTCTTCTCTCTTTGATTCCACTCGCAAAACACAAGCTGTAAGTTCCTACTGTATTTCTGAAAATTACCATATACTCCCTCTCTTCCTAAATATAAGATCACTTCAGGGAGGAAAGTTTGTTCCTAAATATAAGATCACTTTCTAATTTGACTCAAGTTTTCCCCAAATTACCCCTATACTTCCTTCACAAAAAAAGTGGTTTGAAGATGGTGATATTTTTAAATCTTAGGTGGGGGTATTTTGAAAGTTTTATGTAATCCTAACTCATTGGAATGTCTTTCTTAATCTCTCCAAATTTGATAAAGTGATATTATATTTAGGAAAGAAGGTAGTAGTAATTGCATCATAAACATCTCTTTCACTTTTATTATCAATTACATGTAACAAACATACTTACAATGATGCAGCATGATAGTAATAATAATTGTGCCTTTGTGAAAACTTGTTTTCTTTTTTTGGTTCTCATTTGGGTGTTTTGGTTTAGTTGGTATTCACTGTAGATGATCTTAAGGCAGCTCTACGTAGAAGGGGTCCTGATGCCTTGGAAAGCAAGAAATTGCATCTTCATTTCAACTTCTCAGGTCAAAAGAGCATTTCATCTATCATTGAAGATCATGAGGCTGTGGACACTGAGAATTTGCAGATGGTACAGTGTGGGAATAAATGTGATTGTGGTCCTGCTGCTGCTGAATTTCATTTCATTGGTGCAGTCTTGCAACTCCGTGGATTGAATCCGGTTGTTCAACCTTTAGTGGATTCCAATGGAAACATTCTTTTATACAATGGTACTTCGTATTTTCTCTGGAGTTCAGTTTAGACTTTTTTGGGCATCCTTTAATATTTTTTGTTAGTGTAGAAGAAATGTGATGAACTCCGCCTTTGCTGAATCTCATGTCTATCCTATGTCATAGCTAGTCGCAAACTTGGGTAAAGGAGGAGGGTTGTGTTAGGCCTTTACGGCCAACTAAAAATTTGTCAAATCTCATGACTATGGATATAGAAAGATATGGTGCTAATGCTAGGTCGTTGTCCATATGTAACTTGATTTATTGTTTGAGTTAGAGCACAACGGCGCTGTATGATCCATGTAGCCGGTCCCACGTAGTGGGATAATGCTTTATTATTGTTGTTGAGTTGTAGAAGAAATGTGTTGACTAGAGAATGATGAACTGAAATTTGCATTACAATGCTCCCCTGTTTTGAAGCATGGGCATGATTCATGTATGAGGTGGTGAGTGATAAGTTGATTCCATGGGAAACAAGTATAATAATTGAGTGTGAGTATTGAAATAGTTCTTTCCACTTCAAAGTCATTGTGCAGCGCAAGATGTTTTAATGGGGCATAAATTTCGTAATTACTTGAACCTGGATCATAGGTCCAGGCATCAATATGTCATATGCCTGTTTGGATCTATGTGCATGTATAACTTATCTTTAGTTGGGTACTGATGTACTATTGCTGCATGTTTTTTATATTGAAATTTTTAAGATTCCATTTTATTGTTCTGTTTTTCAGGTGAAATTTTTGGAGGAATCCATGTTGCAAGTAATTACAGTGACACAGAATTTCTTATGCAAGCACTGGGAAAGTGCTGCTCATGTGATTCTATTCTTGATCTTCTTTGTACGATTAAAGGACCTTGGGCTATCATCTACTGGCAGGTAACTCTGAGTGGTAAGCTTCTATTTGTCGAAATAACTTGCAGCATAGTTTCCTTCCCACTATTGTGTTAGAACTTGTGCTCCCTTTTCCTTTTGTAGGATAGCTCAAGAACCCTTTGGTTTGGTCGAGATGCTTTTGGCAGGCGGAGCCTCCTTGTTCACTGGCCTACAGAAGATGATGCAACATTCATGCTTTCTTCTGTATCTCCTCTTTCGCCTATAGAAAAGGCTTCTGGTATGTAACCTTTCAAGTTGAAGTTATGTAATGTTTTTATAATCTATCCATTTCCTTTACTGCTTCAAATGTGGTTTTATTGATTTTTTTAGGTGAGCTTTAGTTTTAGTATTTTCTTGATGGTTTAAGTCTCTCAAAGATATGCCAAGATAATTTTGGATTAGTTGATGTATTTTAAAAAAATTTGAGTGAGGTCATTTTTAGCAGAAGATTGAATTCTGATAATTTTATTGAGTGATTAATTACATCTCTATCTATTGCATTCTATTCAATAAATATATTTACTAAGCATAATATTAAACTCAACATGTCTTAAAATCAAATGCATATGTGCTCAATTTTAATGTAAACATTGTATCACATATTATTCAATTTAAATAGCTACTATTTGAAAGCTCGTGATTACATTTAGTTTATCCAAGTCAAAATGGTGTTATAAATTCAAATGCATGTGTATTTCAAACCACTTTGTTTCCGGTCCGGGAAATAATTGTGAAGCGTATGAAGATGAGTTATATTGATTTTAACGAGATACTATGAGTGCCACCAATTTGTTGGCCGTTAACCCTGCCCTGTTCATGTCAAAACTGATGGGCCATCTACTATCTAGATAAGTTTGTCATTCATGTGTAATTTTATGTCTGAAATTTTTCCTGCCTTTGTTTAATAAAGTGCTAAACTAATTTTTTAAGTAGAGAAGACTGGTGTGTTTTACAAATGTTAGGCTTATTTACATGTAGCTTAGTCTTCTTTTCTTTTTTTCTCATGTTTTCATGTACATAAAATGTTTTCTCTTGATATTTTTTTTTATCATAGTTTTCTCTTGATATTTGAAGTATAAATAACTATATTTTCTCTCCTCTCAGATTTGTGTTTCTATTGATGTTGTTTCTGTCCTTCAAATATTAGTAGTAGTTGTTGGTTGACACTAAATGAATTTCTTGAATAAATCTTGCTTAATGGAAATATTAAGTAAAATAACACGAAGTGTCAAATGGAATAGGCCATCTCAGTTACTGGGAAGAGCTACCTTGCGGAATATACAGTGTACATGTTGAGGCATCAAGTTCTAATCAAGAGCTGATTGGTGAAGTCAGAAGACATGAATATACAAACTCAATGCTGAAGGAACTTATCAAATGGGAGAGAACTTCTATTGAACCCCAACCTGAAGACCTTGCATCCCAGTATAAGCCTTCTAGGAAGCAACACAACGTGCATTCAACTCCTTTAGAGGCAGATCCATCTGAAACAGGTAATTATCTTATAATAGTTTATTCTATTCAGCTGTCACTTTTATAATGTGCAGAACTTTGATTAAGGCGGTTGCTTTTTCTTTCAAGTTCTATTAGGCTGTGACAGGTCTTCATTTTTTTCTATTTTAGCAGGCTCAAGTCAATTCTCAATTTCATTGCCAGCTCATTCTCTTTTAAAAGCATTAAAAGAATCTGTGTTTCGTCGCAGTTCATTATATACTATCTATCAGGTATGGAATCTTCGTGAATTGAATCACCATTGTAGTAATTGTATGTGGTTGATAAGGTAGGGTAAATTTGATCATTAGATCCGAAATGGATCCCTAAATCCTCATAATTTGCTTGTCTTTAATTTTTTTGGTTGGACTGTTGGTGTGGATAAGCTTTATTATATATATGGTTTCTTGGGGTTTGTGCTAGAATTCTGGCTTTCATTGCACAGGCAACAGCCTCTGATGTTAGGCAAGAAGGTTATGTTCCTGTTGCTGTTCTGTTTTCTGGTGGCCTGGATTCCATGATAATTGCAGCGTTATTGGATCAATGTCTAGATCCTTGTTGTGAGTATTTCTGCTTTTCCTTTTTTGTTAACATCTTTTTTCCCACCAGTTTTTGTTAACAAAATGGTCATTCAGTTCCTTGTTTGGTGTGAAAACAAATGAAGTTGGATGACATGGATGGTAAATTTCCGTGTTGGGAATCTTCAGCATAGCTGATCATCAATTGCTATTTGTATTGGCAGATGAAATAGATCTGCTTAACGTGAGTTTTGATGGTCAGTCTGCTCCTGATAGATTATCTGCCAAGGCTGGTTTAAAGGAACTTAAGAGAGTTGCCCCTTCCAGAAGGTATGTAATTGCTGAAATGTAAATGTTGGCTACTACTAATCATTTATTGTAAAGCTAGGTCTATCCATATTTGAGCCTCTTATGCATGTATTTGTGTTGAGGGGAATCTGAAACAGTAAGCTCTATTTGCTATTTTATATGAACACACTTATAATTTAAAGGAGATAAGGAAATGCTGGATTTCTTATTATCATGGTGTAGGAAGAAAAACAAAAAGCATTTTTCTGAGTTCTGAAGTAGTTCAAAAAGCATGTTCTGGACTGCATTGATTATTGGAAAATTCTTATTCTGTAAGGTCGTAACAGATCCTGCTCAAGTAAGGTCATAAAATTCTTATTCTGTTAATAAAAATGATTCCACAAATTTAATTGGGAATTGATGCTAATCTTACAAATTCCTTCAACAGTAAAAATGCTACATAGTGAATATTTGACAAACCCTATCATATGTTGAATTAGATTCAGTTATGTAGGTTTGAAATTTGACGGATGCAATTTCGAGGTTGAGAGTGAAATTGTATTATTTATATTATAACATACTGAGGTGGGAACAAAGGAATAAAGTAGTTTCTTATTTTCCATTTGAAACAAGATCAAAGTGAAATCCAGCTTAAATTAAAAGATTGCTAACTGATTTAATTGATAGTGATCTCATTGCTTTGGATAATTGAAAAAAAAATGTTATCTTGTTAATATTATCGAAGACTATAATTGAAACTCCCTAAGTATGATGTTGCATATATGTTCATGCATAAAGCATTACTTAACCTTTAAAATATTTTTGAGAAGTAGCCATGCACTAGACGAGTGGAAGGATATTCTTTGTAAAAGTTTTGTGAACTATCCTGAATTCCTGATTGACTATTGTAATATTTCATATTAATTTGTTATTATTCCTGATGGATTCATATTTCTGATTGATGCTGCCTTGGGTTGAATATGATTTTTATGTCTCCTCTAAATAGGTCTTGATGAGTTTTTCACCCATGTTTAGTGACAAATATCAGGATCCTTGCTGATAATTGCAAAGGGTCAATAGTTTATTTTTTGAATTCAAGCAACTTACAAAGCACATCTTGCTTCATTGGTTTTATGATCGTTTCTACTGTTAAGATTTTATGACATTATATTGTTGCCATGTATAATATGCCTGTCCTGTTAAACAAGTTTCATATGAATTATTTTCTTAAACAAATTTTGGTTTCTCTAATGTTCAGTTACAACTATGTTGGAAGTGTAGGTGGAGGCTTGTGGAGGTGGATGCTGAATTGTCTGACTTGGCTTTCGAGACAAGCCATGTTATGTCACTCATCGAACCTGCAAATACTTACATGGTACTAATCTAATTAATTATGTGAATCAGCAATTTATCATGATTGGAGAGTAATGTTTGCTAGTGGTAGCATAAAAAAAATGAAGATGTTTTTGCCTTTGGTCCTCTCTCAAATTCATTTGAATTGATGTCAACTTTATATTCTCTTCAGAGCCGTTTAATGCTGACTCTCAAATTTATCATAATTGTGTGGTTTATTGTTACCCTTGAGTACAAGATATTGTAAGGGGGGGATTGTTATGTAGTTTTAGAAGAGGAATCAGTTTTGTTAGTTGAGGTGCAGAATTGCTCCTATTTGTATAATAAGCCTATGACATTTAAATAGGATTATATTGATTGGATTAACATCTTTTGACGTAATGAAATAGTTTTCCAGAGTGTTCTCTGCTTTTTCTTCTTAAACCCCCTCTTTCTCTTCTTCACCCTCTCTACTCTCTTCTCTATTTTTCTTTCTTTCTGTTTTCTACAATCTTCTATCAATCTAGTTCTTCTGAAATTTATAAAATTGAAAGAGAAAACAAGTGGGTCCTCATTAAAATTCCATGTGACCTTTATGTCAGATTGAAAACTCCTATTTTTTATTCGATCGTGCATAAGAAGCTTTCTCTTATCCTTACAGGACTTAAATATTGGGATTGCTTTATGGCTTGCTGCGCATGGTGATGGATGGGTGTCAGATGGAAATAGTCATGACAATGATGTTAATCTTGCTCGCATTAAATACAGGTCCAGTGCAAGGATTGTACTTGTTGGTTCTGGTGCTGATGAGCAGTGTGCTGGCTATGGCAGACATAGAACAAGTTATAGACGAGGAAGGTAATATAAAAATGGTAAATCATGCTTTATTATGGCAATTTCTTTGCGCCACTAATGTTCATTTGATTACCTTTTATGGTATAGATCAGCATGGATGATACGACTATTTGCGTTCTGTGCTTTTATTATTGTAATTTCTTTTCATCTTTCTATTTTCTTTTGTGAGTGGCTTCATGTTACTAATGATGGAACCAAATTCTAGACGGTGGAACTTTCTACAGGGAAGAAAATCAGGGATCAATTTATAGAATACTGTTGGAAATAATTCAACACTGAATAATTTGAATTAGTCAAATTTAGGTTGATCTAGTTTTTCTAGGGTTTGTTATTTATTTTTATATTATTTATTTGTTTGTTTAGTTTATCTAGCTAGGTTGTTGCTAGTTTGACTTATTCTTCTATTTGTATTTCTCTCTCCTCATATTATTATAAATATGGGAGACCATCATTAATAAAATTGTCGGACTATTCTGTCGTTTCTATTTTTCTACATGGCATCAGAGCTAGGTTAAAGAATGGATAGTCCGATCCCTAGGCAATTAATCTAAGTTGCCTTTGTAATCATAAACTCCAAAAGAGTCGAGATTTTTCCCATATCCTCTATAGTCTTCTTTGTCATTGTTCGTGGAGGCTATTTTTTTTAAGGGGAAGAGCGTCGAATTTAGGGGTTTTGTTTCTGGGCACTTTTTTGAAGACACACACCACATATATGGGTTCATAGGGGACCCATCGGTATATTCCTGGTGGTCCGATCAACTTATGACAGCGGGAGGTAAGCGCGTGGCGTTCACGCGTCGTCGTCGTTCATCCACTTGCCGGAGCGTGAAGCGGGTGTACTGATTTCCGGTCTTTTTGTGGCGGTTGTGTTATGTGGGTCGTCCAGTTTTTTGGAGTTTCAATGTGTTTCCCGATGGTTGTCTTTGAAGCTCCGTAAGGTTTCAGGTTAGCCCGTAAAACCTGTGGTTGCAGGAGAGCCGGTAAATCCTGTAGGTTGAAGTTAAGCCTGTAAAAGCTTTTTAAGGTTGTTGGTTAACCTGTAAAACCGTTGGTTGTAGGAGAACCAGTAAATCCTACGAGTTGCAAGAATGGCCAGATTATGGCGAGTTTGTTGCTGTGTTTTCTTTGGTGCTTTGGTCATCTATTTGGATCTCATTTGTTCAGATTTGGACTGGTTTTGATGCTTTGGCCTGGTTTGTTCAATCTTTGGGATTGATTTTGGTTGTTTCAGATCTGTTTTGTCATGGTATAATGAGGTGTTTTGGAGTTGTCATCCTGTTTCCGGTGGATCCTAGTGGTGATTGCATTCGGGTTGTGTTGGGATACGACAAGCTCTATGTTGTTGCCTCTGTGCCTTATTTGATTGCTCTCTGTGTTTAGGTCAAGTGCATAGTTTTGATGTTCAGGGGGTGTTCAAATCTGACCCAAGAATGGTGCTTCTGGTTGAAGATGAAGAACTAATGATGAAGAGTTGCTTTTTTCAATGCATGATTCAGTTTTGAATTATGGGGGAGTGTTGGAAATAATTCAACACTGAATAATTTGAATTAGTCAAATTTAGGTTGATCTAGTTTTTCTAGGGTTTGTTATTTATTTTTATATTATTTATTTGTTTGTTTAGTTTATCTAGCTAGGTTGTTGCTAGTTTGACTTATTCTTCTATTTGTATTTCTCTCTCCTCATATTACTATAAATATGGGAGACTATCATTAATAAAATTGTCGGACTATTCTGTCGTTTCTATTTTTCTACAAATACTTTCTGCAATATATTGAATGATGCGTTGCTTATCTGTATGGAACGTTGACCATGTATTTCATTTTAATGCTGCTATACATATTTGCTTAGGGCAGGGAAAGCCATAGAAAGTATAGTTTAAAGTGAACAGTTCAAAACTGGCAAACTCTCCAGGTTGATTGGTTTTTCAATGCATTCTTATGGTGCATTGTGCCTTTTTCAGTTGGCTGGAGCTTAATATGGAAATGAAACTGGACATGCAGAGAATTTGGAAAAGAAATTTGGGGAGAGACGATAGATGCATTGCTGATAATGGAAGGGAGGTAAGGTGGATATAACATATATCAGTGATTGTTTTAGCTCCGGTAAATTGCCAGTTACTACAAATTTTTTCCTTCTAACTTTCTAGGGTAGGTTTCCTTTTTTGGACGAGGATGTTATAAGGATTTTACTCGATCTTCCTCTGTGGGAGGTTGCCAACCTTGATCAACCAAGTGGAATTGGTGATAAAAAGATTCTGAGAGAGGTAATGTTATGCACATGCTGGGTTTTGTTGATCTAGTATTGCCCTATATTACAGTCATATGAATGGTTTTTGGACTATGAATATGCTACTGGTTAAAAGTTATTTTATGTTCGTCTGCAATTACAAAAAGGTACTTTCTACTTGAAAGTTCTTTAGAATCTTCTTGGAATAGCTTTTCAAAACAACTATGAATATTCGTTTTTAAGGGAAAAGGTGTAAACTTAGTATCCAACAATTGTGCATATCGTACAAAACATAAATAACAGTTTCAAGGTGCAAATGTGGTATCAAATTGTGAGAACAAAAGGTGGGTAAAAAGTCTGATGCTTATTTCATTGATATGATAAGATATATATAATACAAAAGTTTCCTAAAAGATAATAACTTCTCCTACAAGTTTATTCCTAAAAGATAATAACTTCTCATACAAGTTTATTCCCTAATAAAAAAAAATATAATATTCTTCCACTCTAAATATTTCCTAATACTTAAATTAACAATTATAACTAAGAAACAAAATAGGAAATACTACTATTAAATCTGTAATTCTAACACTCCCCCTCAAGTTGGACTATGGTCCAACTTGGTTACAAAACTTTATTCTTCAACTTAGAGACATTTTTTTTTTCGACTACGTGGGGAATGACCGTCCCATCATAAACAACATGTGAGGAATGACCATCTCACTAACAAAACACTTATGCGTGGGGAATGACCATCCCATCGCAATTCACATATGCATGTACGTGGGGAATGACCATCATATCTCACTATGCTCTTCAACACTGTCAATCATCTTCACCGATGACCGGTTCTGTTTGAACAAACGAGGTAGAGGCCTTCTGCTGAACCTGCATGCCCTTCAACATATTAATGATTTGAGCTAATTGCTCATTACTGACAGATGTAGTTTCCTGTGAGGATGTCGTTGAACCATTCTCTGGGAGCACTTGTTTTACTTTATAATTGCCTTGACGAGGCTTCCAGTCCGCAGGTTTCCCATGAATATCCCAACAACGGTTGCGGGTGTGTCCTTCCTTCTTACAATAATCACAAAATGGCCTTTCAGGTTTAGTAATCAAAGCCGAGATTTCAGGAACAGATGATTGCTCCTTTGACATGACATGATTACAAGATTCTTCACGACGAACTTCAGCATACACTTCTTCGCGGATTGGAGGCAACTTTGCTTGACCCAGAATTCTGCTCCGAACATCTTTAAATTCCGGTTCGAGACCTGCTAGAAATAGAAGAACCCGTTCTACTTCAAGACTTTTCTTTCTTCGTGTTGCATCCGTCGAACACTTCCACTCCTCATGAGTAAGAAGGTCTAATTCTTGCCAAAGCCCAGTTAGCTCTAGCCAATACTCAGTAACTCCTCTAGAGCCTTGAGAAGACTTCCAAATTTGACGTTGAATATCATAAATATGAGACAAGTCTCTTGAGTCTACATAAGAATCACGAACCGCGATCCAAATTTCATATGCTGATGGAAGATACATAAAACTCTTTTTCAATTGAGGAGTCATCGCATTTATAAGCCAAGATGAAACCATGACATTCTCAACTTTCCATTGTCTCAACTCATCGACTTTAGATTCACTTGGTTGCTTAGCTTCACCGGTGAGAATTTCAAGCTTTCCACGCCCACCAACTGCGAGTAACATGGCTTGTGCCCAATCTCGATAATTATGGGAAGTGAGCTTCTCATAGACAATAGTGCCATCAATAATAGCACCAATTTTGGATTCCATTTTTTTTTATGACTGGTTTTGGGGAGATGAACAGGATGAGAGGAAAGAAACCTTAAAAGGTTTTTTAACTACAAAGGCAACTTGAATGGGTCACCTAGGGATCAGACTAAACCTAAACTTCTTTAACCTTGCTCTGGTACCATGTGAGAACAAAAGGTGGGTAAAAAGTCTGATGCTTATTTCATTGATATGATAAGATATATATAATACAAAAGTTTCCTAAAAGATAATAACTTCTCCTACAAGTTTATTCCTAAAAGATAATAACTTCTCATACAAGTTTATTCCCTAATAAAAAAAATATAATATTCTTCTACTCTAAATATTTCCTAATACTTAAATTAACAATTATAACTAAGAAACAAAATAGGAAATACTACTATTAAATCTGTAATTCTAACACAAATAAAAATGATGGAAACATGCTTGTGGGTCCCACTTCATGATTTTTTAACAGTTCCCACTGCTTGTTAATAGACTTCCTATATTAGCACCCGTTTCATTTGATCAATGTCATGTTTTCACCTTGAAGTTTTTATTTATGTTTGGTGTCATTTGCATAATTGTTGGATATTAAATCTGCACTTTTATCTACCAGTTTTTTTAAAAAGAATTTTTCTAACAGGAAAGCGGAAAGCGATATTTTTCATTGGAAAAGCTCAAACAAGCAGACCTTATCCCCCCCCTCCAAAAAAATCTTGGCTGTTGTTACCTTACACAAATTAGTAATCTTTGTTTGATGAAACACTTATATTTTATCCTCTAAGAGTAGCACATTACCTAAACTCTAACAAATCGTAATGTAACAATTTGGCTTACTCTGATCATAGTTGGCTGATGACTCATCTTAAACAATCCACGAATTATTTTGTTATTATGTATCATTTAGAACACTAATGAAATGTTTCCCTTTAAAACAGATTAAAATGTGAATTGTTTGATATAAATCATCAGCTATCTAGGATTAAAATTAGCTGAATTGTTATGTTTTGATAGGTTTAGGGTTCAAATGCCTTGCTTCTTACTTTTGTGATTGTGATATTAATATATCAGTAAAATTGTTTTCCTTGTGATATTGATATATCTGTAAGATTGTTTTCCTGGATGTGCAGAATAGTAGATTTCATTGCTACAGTTAATATTTAAGATAAACCAATGTGTTTTGTGACATGTACTAGATTATGATTTCTTTCAAATTTAAAATAAAACAAACTCTATTCTGGTCAATGTTTGAATCTTGTTTTTAATATATTTTTTGAAGGTTGCACACTTGCTTGGCTTACATGAAGCAGCAGTGTTGCCCAAACGAGCAATTCAGGTGTGCATCTCTGAAACTTAGTACAGTTACCCTCTCAAACTTAAATTGAAATAACAGGATCTTAAAAGTTAGGCCGTAGCAATCAAATAGTCATCTGCAGTTCTTATTTTTGCATATGTTGAATTACATAGAAGTTCTAAGTTTTAGGAATGATAGCTTCTATTTAGCTCAATCTCAGTTCCTGAAATGAATTATTTTTCCATACTTGATTTGCCCCACTTTGTCCTTCACAGTCATAAACATACTTAGTATGTTTCAATTTTCTCTCTTGCTCATGAATATTTCTCTAGTTAGGCATTCACAAATAAAATTATCATCATGATTGCTCTTGACATGTAATTTTTTCCTAATCAATCTATGTATTTAAACAAACCTAGTATAGAGGTAACTGTTAATGTAAATGGAAATAGATACCATGCAAAAGTGTTCAAACTACATTGTAGTCTGATGAAAAAAGGACATTAGTGGAAATAGTTCTATTTGCGTAAAGGACCCAATAGAAAATAAAATCATGTGAGAGAGTAAACTGGTACTGATGTTGATTTTGATTTGTTGATAAAGCATCTTAGATACCATAGAACAGAAGGATAGATGCATGGTAAATGCAATGCCACTATACATGCGTATCCTTCATTGCACCATTGTGTTATATTCCCTCCTATCCTTATATAAACACGTAATCACAAATTATATAAATTAATGAAATTAGTTATTTCTTGTAAATATCAAAATTACTCTCAATAAAAGTCATTAGTTAGTTGGTTGCTTCGTTATTAGAAAGTTTAATAGCTATTTAGGATACTAGGTGGAAAAACATAATTTTTTAAACAAAACATGTTAAATTATGAACATGCTAGAAATCCTTATAACAGGGACATGAGAAAGTATTATTAAATGTTTGTTTCACTTTTGAGTTTTTAGTTTTACTCGTCTCAGCAGCTTGGAGTTTGATTAGTGTTTGTTTCTTTGAATCAATATTGTATCGGTGTAGTTTGGTTCAAGAATTGCGAGGGAGTCTAATCGCAAGAATTTTGGAAGTAACCGAGCCGCAAATCAGGCATCTGCTGGAAGTGTGATGATTCACAGTAAATCCAACTTGAGCTGATTCCTTATTGTTATTTCTTCATCTTTTGAGCGACAGCACCCAACGTTTAATATATACTTCTAGAGGATAGATCTTTTTTCTCCCACATTCATTTAACATTATGATTATATGAAGAAAATGAGTATGCAAATTAGCTTAGTTGAGTTGGGAAGGTTTGGGTGTTCAATTTTCCCCCTAGTCGATTTATTTTTTATAGGGTAAAGGTGCACCTAACGTCATAGTAATTTCTAAAAGGTGTACTTAGGATCATGGTATTTTTGAGGGTGCACCTAATATCATGGTAACTTAAAATGGGCAAAGTTGACATCCCTGTCAGAAACGGTGAATGTCTATTAAGACGTGAATCCCACCTCATCTTTCCTAGTAAAAAAACGATCGAACTTAACTTCTATGGATGGAAAAAGTTATCATGATTCTCGGAGCACCTTTTAAGTTTCCATGATGTTAGGTGCACCGTTTAGAAATTACCATGATTGCATATTTGCCCTTCTTTATATTGTAAGGGTTGTTTTGGAGATCATGAAGTTCTTTGTTTTGCTCTGTTTGTAGTTGTAACTTGTAAGGCTAACTTTGTAGTTGTAACTTGGAAGGCTTTACCATAGCCTCATTAACTTCTTTTTATTTATTTTTATAAGAATTCAGCTCAAATTGAGCATTGCAGAAGTCTAATAGCAATTATTTTCCCTGGAAATTTATGGTCATGTTGAATTTAAAAGAGAGGAATAATTTCCCTTGCTTATTGCTATGTGACTTGTAAATTCTAATGTGTGTCTATATATATATATATATATATATATATATATATATATATATATATATCAAAGGATTATGAGAAGAACATAAGAATATGACAATAATAAAGTTATATACATACATAACTTCTAATGCTTATTCTCCCTCTGGTTTTTATCCCCAATTGTCTTTTTGTCGTTCCCTTTTCAATTGGAGTTCAGTTTCTGAGGAAATATAATTTCCTCTGTATTCCCGTATTCCTGGTCACGATGTGTTTGGATATAGTTTTGGGAGAATACCTTATGGAAAAAAGACTTAAAAAACTTATACTTATACTAGAGAATATCTTTTGAAAAAGATGAAAAAATAGTTTCTGTTAAAACCTAAGTTTTCTTCAAACCAAACATAGGTTTTCAGTTAAAAAAAGTTATTCTAAAAAATATGTGAGTGCTTGTTTGACTTAACTAAAACCTAGTCTTTGACGAAAAAAAACTATTCTTAAAAAACTGTGAGTGTCTTTTTAACTTAAGGTAATAACAATAAACCTTAGAAATCTTTGTAATTTATTTTTTTCGAATCTTAACTTGATCTCTGTACTTTTTTAGTTATTATTAATATCTAACAATCAATAGTCAACAAAACGAGTAGCTATAAAAATGTTGAAGGAGATATTTGTAAACCTAATTTCCTTAAAAATAATGAACATTAAGATGTGTTTGTAATTAATTACCTTGATTAGAAAGAAGAGCAGCAAAGGCACATTTACGAGGGTTCGGATTCTCTCCTCATCTCTCATAATCCCCCCATTTTGGCTATTAAAATTAATCTAAGAGTTCATAATTTGACACTTGTACAATTAAAAATAAAAAAATTGCACTATAATAGTATAAAATAAAGAAATTTTAATTTTGAAAAATTTTTAGTATAAAAAATTTCAATTATCTGGACCAATTAATTTCAACTATCTGGACATATTCAATAGAAAAATCTATAAGAGATGCAGACTTATCTAGTTAACTGTGAAATTATTTTTTTTACAGTAATTTAACTCTTAACTGGATAAGTCTGTATCTCATTATAGATCTTCTATTGAAATGAAATAGTTTCAAATAGTTGATATTTTTTTATAATAAAAAGTTTTCAAAAATAAAAAAATTAAAAGTTCTTCATTTATGTCATATTATAATATTACAACACAATTTTTTTTTAATGGTACAAGTGACAAATGATGAGGTGGTGAATTTGAATAGCAAAAATGGAGGATTAGGAGGGATGAGGAGAGAAAGATGAGGAGAAAATCCCAGCCTCCATTTACAAGAGAGATTGGGAGAGAGATGTGCACAAGTTTGGGGCTTGTGGGAGCCTTGAACACAATGTGTGCACTTAATAGTTAATATAACACACACATATAAACCACTGCGAAACCCTTTCGTGTATTTCAATGGAAGGGTACAGTAACAGTGAGAAATACCAGTGGAGAGCTGAGGAAGCCATTGGTGGGAACGCAAAAGCTCTCGAAGCTCTGCGAGAGCTGGTGATATTCCCCATTCTCTACTCTGCCCAAGCTCAAAAGCTCGGCATCAAAGTAAACCCTCCTTCCTTCCTTCCTTCCTTATCTCTCCATGCTTTCGTCATTATCACTACACACACTCAACCATTGTTATGTTTATAGTCTTTTTTTTCTTCTTCTTTTTTTGCATTCAGTGGCCTCAGGGATTGTTGCTGTATGGCCCTCCTGGCACTGGAAAGGTAATTTCTCCAAATCATCCATTCAATTTTGAATTGGAACTAGAATTAGAAGTTCCTAAATACTAGCTCTAGTCCTACATATAAGACCTACTTCACTGTTTTGGAGAATCTTAAGAAAGCAAAATGATATATTCTGTATATTTATAGATCATATGGTGGTTTTTAATTTAAATAAACTAGTTTAGAGGAAAAATTTAGGAAAATCAATTTTAATTACCTTGTTTAGCTTTCTTAGGATTCTCTAAAAATGTCAACTAGGTCTTATATAAGATCTCCTTCTATATTTTTCTCATATTTTGGTAGGAATGAGGGAATAAGGTTACGATTTTTTGGTAGTATTTTGTGACATTAGCTAACTTCACTAACTTACATTTGTAATCTTATCAAATTAATATATTTAGGACCGGAGGGTGCATCATCTTGATCTGCTAATTCGATTTCATGTGTAATATTTATGTCTCTCATTGCTATTGCAGACAAGTCTAGTACGAGCAGTTGTTCAGGAATCTGGAGCACATTTGACAATGATCAGGTTCTTTCTCTTTCTTTTTTTCGTTTTCTAGTTTTTTCTATATCTGTGTTTTGCGGTCTTGAAGGGCTGGCTTGGTTCATCGGTAAACTCGTTTGCTGTGGGGTCTGAGGTCAAGGTAAAACTGCCTAGTATATTCCCTTCCTCAGCACCCGCACCAACTCGGTAATAAAACTGTTTTGGCCCTTTTTTGTGCTCCAGAGCTCTAGTCTAAGTGGTCCATCATTATTTTTTTGTTTATGTATTTTGTGCAGTCCTCATTCTGTCCATAAAGCCCATGCTGGGGAGAGTGAGAGAGTTCTCCGTGAGGCCTTTGCAGAGGCGTCATCTCATTCAACTTTGGGCAAACCGTCAGTGATCTTTATAGATGAAATAGATGTACTATGTCCTCAGCGAGATTTCAGGTAAAGGACAGCTGGTAGCTGCCACGCTTTATATTTATTTAACTTTTCTCCGGATTTCTTTCATCTGCATCAGAATGTTATATTTTTGCGTTCAACATGCATAATAATTCCATTATTATTCCATATTCTCTACATGCAGAAGGGAGCAAGATGTTCGCATTGCTTCCCAGCTCTTCACATTGATGGATTCAAACAAACCATCCTCATCTATACCAAGAGTTGTTGTTGTTGCAGCTACTAACAGGTTGTCCTTGCTGTTATAAAATGTTAATATGTACATGTATACAGATTGAAATCGTAAGGGCTAAATGTGTCTTGGACCTACATTTAAAGTTATTTATTTATATCTGGTTTTTTCAACCTATATACTACGTCATACATTTGATTCTTTTGTTGGTTATCAAAATTGGAGCAATAATGTTTTTATTATCCAGTGTTTTAAGGATTTTTGGCATGCCTTGATGGATTACGCAAGTGTCATGAGCTCTAATAGAATGTCGTACTTTTTGTTTTCTATCTATGGAAGTGGTGTTAGAACCTGGAAATTTACCTATCAGGCGGTTTCCTGAGTCTTTGAAGCATGTAGCTTTGTTAACCGAATTTTGATGTCTTTTACAACTGTATTACGCTGGTTGCTGCAACTTTGTTTCTTTTATTTAGGAAATTCATTTCTGCATTTAATTTAGTTTCCTCGTACAGAGTGAATGCAATTGACCCAGCCCTTAGAAGGTATGGACGTTTTGATGCTGAAATCGAAGTTTCTGCCCCAAATGAAGAGGAGCGTTTTCAAATTCTTAAGGTTGTACACTTTGAAATTGATGTACTAAAGCTATCGATTGCTTAATGACAAAAGTCATCCCTGAATTTCTCTACTGTTTAGTTGCTTGATAGAAATCTTGATTTTTTAAGTTTTGAATATCAGCCAACTAAGCTGACTTGGTGTGTCTAACAACTTTTTTCAGCTTTACACAAAAAAGATTCCCTTGGATCCCAATGTTGACTTAAAAACGATAGCTGCATCTTGCAATGGGTATGTTGGGGCTGATTTGGAAGCATTGTGCCGTGAGGCTATTACATTAGCAGCTAAAAGGACCAGAGATGCAAATGGAAATGTTAGTCACTTAAGCACAATGATGGAAGACTGGAACAATGCAAGATTGGTTGTTGGCCCAAGCATAACAAGAGGTGTCACAGTCGAAATTCCTAAAGTGACTTGGGAAGATATTGGTGGACTAAAAGAGTTGAAGGTTTGTAAGTTATACATTTGATATCACTCTGGCGTCAATAGAAATTAATGGTAGTTGTTTATATCCTTGAGCAGAAAAAGCTTCAGCAAGCTGTTGAATGGCCTATCAAGCATTCTGAAGTGTTTTCAAGATTGGGCATTTCGCCAGTACGAGGGATTCTCTTGCATGGGCCACCAGGATGTTCCAAAACAACCCTTGCCAAAGCTGCTGCACATGCTGCCCAAGCTTCTTTCTTTTCCTTGAGGTTTTAACAGTTTTCAATTTTTTTCATTAGGGTTTATTTCTACCTCATGTGACTGTCTTTGCATGGTTACAACTTAGCGTTCATCTAATATGGAGCAAACTAATAGATGCAATTAGGTGGCATTTATTCATATAGAGTATTTTTTGTCAGAGAATTGACAACCATTTATTTGTAGTCCTACAATACATTATTGTTGTATCTGTTGTCTGGAGTGGCTTGCTCTTCATGTATCTTTCATTTCTACTATTTGTTCTTTTTCATCTTTCTACTGCCTTTATTGACTAGAGGTACTTTTGATGCTTTTTAATTTTTTTACATCTTTGTTGGTCCTTGAAGATATTCCTATCATCAATTTACTCTTTAAAAGTTAATATTTATGATTATCCTTTTTCTTATATACAACTTTTTGTCCTGACCTTTGCTCACTCAGTTGTTTTAATAATTATGAACTTCTTGCTCATGACAAAAAATTTACGTATTTTAAAAACATAGGAATTGGATAATGACCACAAATTTCTGACTTAAAACTAAAGTGATGTATACTTGGACCCAAATTAGTGGCTATAAACTTTCGATGACTAAATTGATTGCCGTGGTATCTTTCAAGGATCTCATACTCACATCAATGATCTCATACTCTTATTTTGTTATGCATTCTGCTATATGTATGATTATATTTCTATATACACCTTGTTTTTTTGCATTTGAGTTCCCTTGCTAAATTCATTTGTGAGAGATGAAAATCCTTGAAATGATAGATGATGGATTAGTGGTGCAGAAATGTATTCTATGTATGTCGGAGAGGGCGAAGCATTACTTCGGAACACATTTCATAGAGCTCGCCTTGCAGCACCCAGCATAATATTTTTTGATGAGGCTGATGTGGTAGCCGCCAAACGGTCAGTGAGTTTATAGATTTCTCTGCATGTGCCATATATGCTATACATGTATGTGAATTACTATGAGGATTCTATGATTGCGTAATAATTCTTTTGACGAAACTATCCAAAAGTGAAAAATTGGCATGAAGACTAAGAAATCATGGGCTGCTTAAGCCCCATTTTTAGCCACAATGCTTAGTGTAATTATGATCGCATCACATATCCATGTAGAATCAGACGTACTATTCAGACCAGAAAAAAGGCATACCACACATGACAAGTAGGTGATATGCATTTGGCAATTTTCAGAAAAAAAACCTCTTGTATAGTTTTCTTCTAATAACATTGTTTTGAATATTTGGTGAAAAATTTTGGAAAAAAAATAATGTAGAAAGAGAAATCAGCAATGAAAAAAGAAAATCAGGGCACTGAAAGTTTTGTTTCCTTTTTATTTCTTTGGTTCAAACTTCTGATGGTTTCACAATGGAGCAGAGAATTTCTTTGTTCCACCTAGTGGGAGCCTTATGTGTTGGGCTGCCCCATTTTTTGATTTCATGTGCATAAGAAGTGCTGATCTGAAGTTTTCTCTAACAGAGGTGATGCTTCGAGCAGCAGCAGTACAGTTGGAGAGAGGCTTTTATCCACTCTTCTGACTGAAATGGATGGTTTAGAAGAAGCTACAGTAAGTTTTCTGTGTTTGTTTTTGTGTGTAGTTTCTTGGAAATTTATCCTTCCCTTGCCCTTTAGTTGTCTATCAAATCCTTGGAACTGACTATAAGCTTTGTTGAAAGAATAAGGTACAACATGTCGTAAAGTAATAATTTTCCTTCAATCAGATTTTGTTTCTAGAGAATGGAGATGAACTTCTGTTACTCCCTTAACATATGACTATATCTAGGATCACTTTTCAGGGAATTCTTGTTTTGGCTGCTACAAATCGCCCGTATGCAATAGATGCTGCACTAATGCGCCCCGGACGTTTTGATATGGTGAGAACTAATGCATACTGCCTTAATTTCTTTTCTTCCAAATATGGAAAGAAAGAAAAATTTAACACCAGACCTGTAATTCACACTGTTGTGTTCCCAATACAAAATTAGCATTAACTATGATCATCAGCCTATCTGAGACTTAAGAAAATATTGAGAAAACAATCAAAGTAAAATAAATGTCAACCCATTTCTAGTCCCTACTTGGTGAGGGTGTTGTAGAAGAGAATATATTAAGTGGTCTTACCCCTGCTTTATACTAAGCGGCTGATTTGAACTCATAACCCAGACCCCTTGATAAATGAGTTTACCGTTGAGCCAAACCGGCTCTTCAAACCATTCAAAGTAATACTTTTTAAACATTAGGAGTTGATTGTTCTTATCTCCCATCAACAACTTTAATCCTAGTTAATACTCCGTTTGGTTCCTAATGTAAGAATTAGATTAATTTTGGCAAATTAAGGAAATGGATAAAATTGGTTAATTTGAATGAGTGTTTAATGGTCTCCTTAAAATATCCAAGCATATCACCTTAGATTATATATCAGTTTATTAGTTAGGTAAATTAGTTTGGAGGAAAGTGATTAATATGAGATAAAATAGATGGAGACTTCTATTTTGAACCAAATCTTGCTTCAACTGGCTTTTATATTTGGAATGGTAGTTGTACTTGTTCCTTAGTATAAAAACGCTGAAAGGAGAGATTCAAATATTCTATCTCACTATTGTCTATATTTGTTGGATGATAGGTGCTGTATGTGCCCCCACCAGACTCGGAAGCTCGATATGAAATATTGTGTGTACATACACGCTGCATGAAGCTAGGGAATGATGTTAATCTTCAAAGATTAGCAGAAGATACTGAGCGATTCACAGGTGCCGAACTTGAGGGTTTATGCAATGAAGCTGGAATTGTTGCTCTTAGAGAAGACATTTCTGCTACTGTTGTGTGTGATCGCCATTTCCAGATTGTGAGAAATTCTGTGAACCCAGCATTATCAATAGAAGAAATTGATTCTTATTCATCTTTCATGAAGACTACATCTTCAGCCTTTTCTAGGAATTTAGAATCAAGTTCAAAACTTGATAGAAAGAGAAGTAGTAGGAACATTTTAGGCTCCATGGTTAAATTTGGTATTATCAGCTGTATACTAGTTGCCGCTACAAAATACTGTTTCATGCATGAAGAACAATCTGTACATGAAGTAGCTGTCACATAAAGAATGTTACACCATTTTGTTTGTAGCATTATTTATTATTAGCTTGGTTTAAAAAATAAAAATTCAGTGAAGTACATTTGTTTCTGGTTTTTTTTGTATTGGAATGTGTGCCTCTGCAGAATTTGATCTGTTGCAAATTTCTAATTAGCTCTTCAATTTGGTTATATCGATTGAGTTTTGTACTTGAAATTTGGGAATTAAGCTTCACTAAGAATCTTGAATAAAGTCTCTCACATAACTTTCCCCCAGTGCTTGAGCCTAAGGATGTGTTAACGCACATTAAGTCCATAGTTCTACAGCTAGTAAGTATATTAGGTAAAGTTGAATATTTGGTCTTTAGAATTTACAGAACAATTTTGTTTTGGTTTTATTTTTAATTGCAGACTCTAATTTAAAGAGTAAAGTAGACATTTGATTAGAATGGTAGTAATGAATTTTATGTAAGCCATAGAAATAAAAAAATGTTAATTTTCTATTTCTTGTTATGGTAGGCATTTCCATGAATTGGCTCAATACACTAATCGTATAGGTTACATTAGGACGGGTCAATAAAAGATAGTTCAATTTCATAATCAATTTGTGATACTCCCTCCGTTCCTAAATATAAGAGCACTTTGACTTTTTTGGAGAATCCTAAGAAAGCAAAATGAACAATTTAATCATAACATATTTTAAATATTATTAGATCATATGTATGTTCATAAGTCAAATAAACTAGTTTAGTGAAAAAACTTGGGAAAATCAATTTTTAACTACCCTATTTAGTTTTCTTAGGATTCTCCAAAAAAGTCAAAGTGCTCTTATATTTAGGAACGGAAGGAGTATCTTTTAGAGAACTCGAATGGTTTGATCTTCTTGGAGCTAACCTTCTTCCTCACTTCCTCAGGTAGCTCATTATATGTTGTTCTGTCATCAATACATAGAATAGAATTGTAAACCACAGTAACACTATACGGTGCTATGCCAAGTTTCCCAGTTTCTTCAAGCAAATGAAGGACATATTGAGTCAACAAGATGTCCTTCTTACCTCTCATAACAATTATTCCAAACAAGTAGTTTAGTGGACCCAAGTCTTTAGCTTGTAAGTGAGAATAAAAAACTTAAGTGATAAGATGCTTGTTTTATTGCTCCCAATAATCACAATGGCATCAACGTAGACCACCAAAAGATACTCAAATAATATTGGAAGGAATATAAATGGAAAATTAATATATTCAATTGAGACAAAAGGATGTTGTCACCATGAGGAGTAAAACTGATATTATTGTTATGAGAGAAAGTAAAATTGATCCTATTTTCAAGGGAGAAATTTTATGTTGTATTTTTTTTCTCTTAACTAAATTTTGTCTCACTCGATTTTCCTAGTAAGATTTTTAACGAAATAATTTTAATAGATATTGTGTACTCTTTTTCCTTCACTAGGTTTTTGTTTCGTTGGGTTTGTCCTAGTAAAGTTTTAATGAGACACTATATTTGTTTATGCACATTTAAGGTGAGTGTTATAAATAATATAACATGTATGTTCATAAATTATGCCCTCTTAAGATTCAATCTCTTGGTTAATTCCATATAACTCCCACGTTAAAAGGTGTTAAGTGCATATTGTCTATAACCACATTTATACCATTATATTGTTTTAATTTTCTTCTTTATAACTTGTAACTCTTTAGGGCAGTTTTAATGCTTGAAGAGCTATGAATAGAAGACATGCACAAGTCTTTGCTACACAAAAAATGCATAAGAATTTGGTCATTTCCTTATCTTATCTTCCTTCACCATCTTCTTATTCTTCTTCTATACCTTCTATATATTTTCTTTATTTTTATAACAATTTTCATATTTTTAATCATTATTTTAATTGAAAATTATATCCCACTTCCATCAATCTACCAAACATGTTTAAAACCCACTTCCACCTTGAGTTCCACTTCAATTTCTGCACCCAATTCTACTTCCACTTTCAATACAAACTCTTCCATTATTCCAAAAGGGATCAACTTCATGTTGATGACTCTTTCTATATATGACACGGTGCAAGAATTTTCCATATGGTGTACTACTTGGTCATATTCTCATATTGGAATTCTAACTTTATGCTTGTGTTTGTGTTTGGGTGTATTATTGAACAACTTTAATTTTTTTTAGGCTAGTTGTTAAGCATTGTAAGTGTGTTTTGATTTCAAGTGTGTTAGTGTAACTTTCTTTAATATTTAATATATTTGATCATTTTGTCAAAAAAAGGGGGGGCATAATTTTCCCCCAAATAATTTGACGAAAAATCCTCACATCTATAGCCAAATGGCAGGGAATCTATAGCGATTAAAATTAAAAATTTAATCTAAGTTATCAGAAGATATGGTGGGATAATCAAATAAATCTAACACTTTAGGAAAACATGGGACACCCACCCACAATTTCTCTTCAATTTTAACAATAAATTCATGAAAAAACAAGTATTTAGATTAGAAATGACTTAGTGCCTGTTTGTTTTCACTTCTATTTCTTAAATTCGGTAAGCAGGTTTTATATTTAGGACTTGAGGGTATCGATTATAATTGATTTGAAGAATAAAAGTAATACTTTTTTAAATGTGTTGATAGTTATGATTGAATTAATTATTATGGTTTTCTTGTCTCTCTTCACACACACACATATATGAGAGAGAGGGAGAATCATAATATTGTCCTCTTATAATTATCTTAACGACAATGCCCAGAAAGGTTTGTTTAATTATATACTTAGATATGCTGTCTTTGTCATAAAGGGAACGAAATAAATCATATTACCGTTATGTGCGCCTAAATATGTAAGGATTTGTTGCACAGATATGCTAAAATAATAGTAATATTTTCTTATCATTAAGATACAACTACGAGACTAAAATATCAAATAGGAGCTTAATTAATATTTCTCTCACACGTATTAGGTGGATATAATTGTCATACAACTCGTATTATCATATAAAATGAAAATTATGTACAAATTATGAAGTTTGTCTCAACTTATAATTTGTACAAAATGAATAATTGTTCTTAATAATAAAATAAATCGAACATGTGCAGCATGCTTGATAGGAGCAAATTAATATTTGAGCCTAATCAGAGGTATGGTACTCCTCATGATAAAAGTTGAAAGTCAGTTGCGCCTAATCATCATTATCCTATTCACAATTGTAAATAGAATAACTATTATAAATCAAATTGAAATATTCAATATTTCAAAACTAAGATCACAATTTTATGATTAACATAAGACGTCATTTTCTAAAGGAATTCACTCAACTAGAAGAAAACAAAGTGACAACTAAATCAATAACTTCTAGATATGGATACATATAAATTTTCTATATTTGCATCAGAATAACGTAATTATTATTTGCCTGCCTATAAAAATAATTTCAATTGGAAAGATAATTCTTGATAGGATTTAGAGAATTACTATTTAATGAATATCAATATTAAATACTATAACATATTTATACTAACTTCTTAAATAGTCAAAAATTCTTTTAAACATTGTGAACTACTCGAGCAACAATATTAAACACTACAATAAGAATTTGGGTTTTATTATTATCATTATAATAGTATTATAATTATTATTAGGACTAATTAATTATAGGTCTCTTGTATACATTTAATTTAGACGAGTTCCATGAAATTACGTAATTAATCTCAAGTCTTGTAAAAAAGTTTGTGATCATATACTCACCAAGCTTATGGACATGTCAATCTCTTCTTATAATCTGGCCAAAAACATTGCGACTTATTATTAGATCCCTTACCATCAACAACTTTTGGCTCATCGTAACAACTCCTTGATTACATTATTTTAATTTGACTTGTGAAACTTTTGATCTATTGATAACAATTTAATGAACAAAAGATAACAACTCCTCCGTGGAATTTGAAGTTAATTACTCGATTTCGTAACACCCCATCTTAATTAATTAAGACACTTACTTGTAATTAACTTTTCCTTACTAGTATTATTATTACAACAAGAGCAATATATTCGGTTAGAGCACCTATTTATAAAGTAAGCATTTAAGTGCACTGTCACTGTTTATGTATATGTATATGTTTTGTTCTTTCTCTCTGCTTCCCTCAGATCTGATTTCACCGCCGGTAACCTCCCTATTCTCTTCACTCTTCTTCCAATTCTCAGATCTCTGCTTCAATCAAGCTTTTACTTTTTGTGTTCCTGTTTGATTTTGGAAGTTACTTGTTTAGTTGGTAGAGACACTGTTGGAGCATCTTTGTTTTCTGCTGGTTGTATATTTTATTTAGATTGATTTATGGGTTTTTTGTGTGTTAGTGAACAAAAAAATTTAATCTTTTGTGGAATTAGATGATATTCTTTAGTGGGTATTGTCACTGTCACTGTCTTCTCAAGAAGTATATCTGATTGCTTGATTCATGGTAGATTGGTAGGGGATAAATTTTCAGATTATGGTTAATTAATGATGAAAAAATGCTTAGTTTCCTTTTTTTTGTTTTGTTTACCTTCTTATCTCAATTTGAAAACCATTTTTTTTGTTTAATGTTACTTTGTGTTGCAATAGTAGAAATGCATCTGCATATTGTTTTTTTTTTTTTTTTGTCAACTTCCACCCCATAATCTTGAAGCCTGATGAGGTTACAAAAAGGAACAAACAATATGGGAAAAGATAGTGGTAAAAAAAAAGTCTGGGGGTCAAGTTATTGCATGCAACATTGTACCTTGATTAATTACCTATGGCTTATTGTCACTTGGTTACCACTTATTGTTAGGATCCCTTATGCTAGAAGAAAGTGTGAAACCACTTGCTTTTTATATGTCCATGGGATGCATTTGATTCATGCTAAATGCAATTGGCATGCACTTAAATGTGACAGATGTTTTCTTGAAAATTTGTTAGTGCTTTAGTTTCTTCACTTTTTTTTTTCTTAATTACTATACTAATTGTTTTTTGGGGCAGTTTATTTGACCTCCTAAAGAAGTTTAAGAGGATGGGTCGCGGAGTTAGCAGTGGTGGCGGACAAAGTTCATTGGGGTATCTTTTTGGTGATGGTGAGGCTCCAAAACCAGCACAAAATAATGCTCAAGCTGAAACACCTGTAATAAAGACTCCTTCAAAACCTGAACCAGTAGATGCGGCCAAGCAGATTCCTGCTGGAATTCATAGTAACTCTGCTGATGGCCAAAACACTGGCAACTTCATCACGGTATTGTTTTTGCTTTTTTTTTTGCTTCCATCCTAATTCGGACGTGAATGTTATCTATTTCTCGAAATGTATGGTTACTTAAGAGTCTGCTATGTTTGCTGTGTACTCTTACTATAATACAGTGACATCGTAGTCACATAGATGATTTTTTTCTGGTATGTTCTAAGCTGGTAGCATTCAAGACGATCTTGTAGCACTAAATTTAGGAGAAACAAAAGAATGGTGTTGGTTGACTTGTGCCTGTATTTGTTTATAATGTTCATGTAATGATTTGATTTTGATTGGGTTCTTTATCACTGACCATTCAGATGCTAAGAAAACTATGAGATCCGATTTATGTGTATTGGATAGACACCTGTGGATAATAACTTGTTGCTGGGGCTTTCATTTATTTCATTTTCTGTTTGAAAATTATAAATTTGTATCTTTCAGTTTGTCATCCACACGGTTGGAATTTGGATCCTTTTCCCTGTAATATAACGTTGTGGTTGCTATTCTGGTAAAAAAATGTTGTAATTGGTAAGGGTATTTTTTCTTTCTTTTTTCTGCTGCAGGACCGACCTTCAACAAAAGTTCATGCTGCTCCTGGTGGTGGCTCTTCTTTGGGTTACCTGTTTGGAGGAGGGCCTGGTGAAGGAAAATGATTTCATAATTGTGCAGCTTTTGCATGGGAGAGTGCCTTCTTTTTTGAATTCAAACCTTGGAAAACATTGTGAAACATATGATGTGTTGATGTAATATAGGTTGTGGTTGCTCGGAGATTTCAATCAATACTATATTTTAAATGCACAAAATGTCTAATACTGAACTTTTATGTAAGAAGCAATATCTTAACTTTAAAGTTCATATTTGATTTTGATTTTTTTTTCCTATTGGCAGATGTTTTTCTTTTTGCGTTGCTATAATTTCTTCTAAGGGTTCCAATGTAGGGACTCTAGTTTAAATGCTCAAGATCTCTATATTACATATCTATCTGTCTGAAGCAATATTTTAACTAGGTCCATATTTGATATTTTTTAACTATTGGCACATATTTTTATTTTATGTTGCTATAATTTCTTTAGATGAATTCAAAATTAGGGATGCATTCTTTTTGTTTTTGTTAAAACTCAGTCAGTACTCTAGCGCCTAATCTAAACTTGAGGGTAGAGAATGTTGTCCATATATGTAGAGTTAGCGCTCACCGGGATTTGACCATACACTTTTATCTTTACGTGAGAGCGTAAGCTCACTTATTAGTTCAACCAACTACTCATTAATAGGGATGTTATATTTAAAAGGTTTAAAATGGGGTTAATGGTCAAATCTAGCACTCTACTATTGCTAAAAGTTCACCCAACATAAACAGAGAATCAAAATAGATAGCAGAGAGACAATATCAAATCATGTATGAGCACCAAAATGCAAATAGTCATATAGAACCAGTGAGGTAGTTCTGACAACCAGACATCTTCTGAAAATGACAGGTGGATGGAACCGGAGAAACACGCCACTACGAAAGCAATATCTTATACATGATTGTTGTTAATACTAGAAAATGGATAGCAAAACTAAACTAGGAAAGCTGATATTTATTATGAAAGTGACTGGATCACCAACAATAGTTACAACAAGTTGACTACGTCAAGATACAACAACAGAAAGAGTAAGATACAAAGAAAGTTCAAGTACAAAATGTTTTCTGAGTATGAGAATTGGGTATGCTCTAGTTGTGAACCCATTTCCTTTTGTGTGTATTCCTTTTTATAGCCAAGAGCATAAATTTTGTATTTAAGATTATATCACGAACTTGACAAGTTCGTTATAGTGAAGTGTAACTGCCAATGTACCGTTGTCATATAGCCATTAACATTAATAGTTTGTTATGGTGGGACTATCTATTTTTTTGAGGGAGTGGACGTCGTCACATATCTCGCCTTTGTAGCAAGTGTCTTTGGTACTGGACTCTCCTACCTTGTGTAGGCCGATTGGATGTTGTTTTTGCGCTTAATACTATTTATCGGGCTACAATTATTATGATATTTTTTTTAACATAAATCAATAAGTTCAACATGTTAAGTTTTAACCTGGATTGTGCAATGTATTTTAATTTAGAAGATTATGAGAATATAACCAAAGAAACACCGCCCGGAATTTACTTGTTCCTGGCAAAAAAAACATGTGCTTAATTATCCTAGTCCCTACATAAGATCCAGTATGGATGGTAAAAAATCTTTGGTTTTTCTCAAATGTAAGTTTGAAAGTGGAATCTAGCTACCATTATTTTGAAAAATATTTACATCAATATTATCTTCCCTTAACGTTTTTTGGTAAATTGAATAGTTCATTGGTCCTTCATAGTAGTAGTATTGTTTCTTACTATTTACAAAAAAGGGAGAAAATTTTCGAGTCCAAGGCAAATACTATTTATTTTATGAATATTCAATTTAAAACATTAAAATTGAAAGGTTAAAATTAAATTTGAGATATTTTAACCAGGTTTAATGTTACTTTCACAAATTAGGTGAAATGATGATTTCAATAATGTATCTCCTTTTTCCAATTTCACAAAATAATATATACTATTTTACCAAAAAATTAAACAAAAATTTTCAAGGTGAAATAAGTTCCACAATTTGTTGTTGTTACTTTCCCACAATTTGTATATATTTTAATTTGTATTTGAAATAGAACTTAAATTTAAAAATATAGAAAATAACTATCATTAAATAGTGTCCTTTCGAATTATTTATAAAATAGCTAGTATAGAGAGATTCATTTTTATTAATATAAAATCTCAATTCATTTTCTTTCAAAACAATAATTTTTCCAAATACTGTTCTTTTAGTTGCAGATTGTAGGGATGTGTAGTCATCAATGGATAATATCTAATACAAATAATTAAAATAGGTATTTTAAAGGAAATAACACATGTCTTTGAAATATAAACTTTCATCTCAATACAGTTTAGTCTTCGTTTTTTCATAAAAGAGTTGGCAGGAAAATTGTTATAAAAAAAAAAGAGTTGGCAGGAAAATTGTTACATTCTGGAACTGTTTGACTAACAGTTAAAACTAGCTTTAACTAAATTTATTAACCATTTCAGAACCGAAACTCCCATCAAACCATGTACTTTACGGCCTTTCCCAGAGTCTGAACTCAAGGTCGACTACTTTCATCTTTTAACCTACTAAACTGATTTTCATTTTGTTCCGAGCAATAAATAGAAGTATATAAATTGGTCGTTTCCAATATCTGCAGACAAAGTATTTCTTTTGTTATCTTGCTCAGAAGCTTCCCAATACTCAACCAATTACTGAATTACTTGACCTTCAGACAGATCTTTGAAGTTTCTAACACACGTACAGTACTAAAAGTGGGAAAAAACAAGAATTTTTGTTTTTTTGGATCGAAAGGAAAAAACAAGAATTGAAACTAGGAGTACACATCCTGACATAAGAGTGGTTAAATAATTTCGATAGATTAAATTAATTATATTATTCATTTGTAAAATATGAATATGAATTGTTTTTTATAGTATAACATCTCTAATTATAAGTATCATTGGATGCAAATCCTTGAATATATATGTAATCAATAGGTTATACATAGAAAAATTATAGATTTAAGAGATCAAATTGATTGGGAATTTTAAATTCAGGACCAAATCAAATTTAAACCCCAATGAGCTCTTATATTACACAAATGATATTGTGTTCTCTCATGTTGATATTGTGTTCTCTCATGTTCTTAATATATTTAATTTAATTTATTTCAAAAGTTAGTCTGTATCTTGAATATATGACCTGGCCTATTTATATTTTTCATAGTAATTTCTATCGATACTCCTTTTCTTTGATACAAACTATTGATGCTCCGACACCAATGCTGAAACAAGAGAGGGAGAGATGGAAAGGTTTTAGAAAAACCATGCATGTACCATATATTAGTTAAGTTAATTAATATTCTCAACCTTAATAATCTAATCAAGTTAGATGGACAAATGTACAGGATGTCACGCACGTACCTCACCTTAGTACTTGTTTCACTGATTAAATTTGCTAGTGTGCAAATGTGGGAAATTTCTCGGAAGTTTCTTAAACTCTACTATATATGTGTATGCATATTGACACTTCATTTCCAGAAGAACAAGTTCCACAAATCAACCAACCACACAAACGCACATACAATTTAATTTACAATGTCTCCTACCAAAAACAGCGACTTTGACAAACTCTTACAGTTTCTTCACATAGCCATCCTAGTTTTCCTAAACCAAGGCTCTTCATGTTTCTCAAACTCTTTCACAAACGAGCCATGGTCATGGGGTCTCTCTCTTCCAATAAGTCTATACTTCAAATTCGCCCTAGAGATCCATGCTCATCTTGGTCTTTGTGTAGGCATTGGCCTTCCCTCACTTGCCTACTGGGGCATCACCAGATCCTCCATAGACTGGTATTCTGATACAGTCCTAGATTTCAACTTACAATTCCTCAAAAGTTGTGTCCTCAATATTGTCATTGGTTTAGCCCACTGGCTCATCATGAAGCTGCTTCACAAGTTCCATGAATGGGTGAAGCAGCACAAGCTACTTTCTACGTACTGGCCAATTCTCTCAAAGTTTGAAAAGTCAACTGACATATTTGAACACCCTTTGATCATACCATCAGTTTCTGGGTATCAGATATTTGTGCAAGTGTTGGAGATGTTGAGTGTGTATTTCTATAATGGGAATGTCATGCTCTTGAGCTGGGGATTTTCAGGAAATGCTTATGATTCTGAGATTGGTAGAGCCATTTCTTGGGTTAGTCTTGGAAGTGCTTTGCATGTGTGGATGAAGGCTTGTTTGAAGGTTCTTGAAGCTAAAAAAGCAGTAGAAGCTTCTTCATCACTAGTTGGTGATATTGATGAGGAGAAGAAGGTGTTGCAAATGGGAGGAGAGGTAGGTGATGGAGATGAAGAGCACAATTCAGATTTGAGCCACAAGCAACTCCAAGTAGTCAACTTTTAAGGGTTCTGATGAGTGGGGATGATAATTTCTAAGTGATTATTTAATGAATAGTTGTTAAGGATGTTAGGTTCAAAAAAATAAGAAGACTAAATTATTAATGATGATAAATTGATAACACGTGTTCTTAAAAATTATGAATTGTAAGTTTCAGGCTCTGCCTAAAATAACTTGTTACTTGAATGTTTCTGTACAAAATTATTTGTATTTAGTGAAAATATGCAAAAAAGTTTGAGCATGTAGGACTTGTATGTTTTGTTAGTGATTGACTAGCTGTTATGTTTGAGAGAGGATTTTTCTTCGTTTCTAAAATAACAAGTATTTTACCAGCGCACGGCAGGTAAATAATTTTTATAAAAAAAATATATTATAGGTGTAAAAAAGTGATTAAATGTCATAACACTATATGAATATATTTAGTTATAATTGATGTGTTAATGGATAGTGGTTACGTGAATCCCTTTTCCTAAGTAATAGTTACCATTGCACTTAATTTACTAATGTTAGAAAAATTTTGTTTAATGTGCTTAATCATTTACTTTTAGGATCACGCTACCTCTCCTTTTCTGTTATTGTTAAGGTTTAAAAAAATGATATAGGCTTAAATTTAAATGCATTTTAATTTTTGAAATGATTTTAAGCCCATAAAAATCAATTATTAAGGTTGCTTTTGAAATATTTTTAAAAAATATATATTTAGACTACATGTAAAATTTTCAACTTAGTTGAGAATTAAACTCACCTATGTATATAAAAAAGAAAAGTTAAATTTTAATTTATCCCAACTTTCCCCTTTCAACCCCCAAAAAAACCAAGTTTCCCTTGGAGACTACCCCATACGAAAGTTCACACGGACTAATTTTTTTTTTTTGTACTTTAACTTTTCAAATATTTCAATTCAGATTACATGTAATATTTTTAACTTGAAAAAAGGGAAAATGCCATTTAAATCCCTCCGAATATACAAAAGGACAATTCAGAAACTCAAACTTCCAAAAGGACCATGAAGGAACTAGGACCTAGTTGACATTTTAAAATTGTGTGAAAAGACAAAATTGCCCTAATCATAAAACAGAAATTACTAACCACCCTATTGAAAATGGGGGTGGTTAGTAATTTCTGTTTTATGATTAGGGCAATTTTGTCTTTTCACACAATTTTAAAATGTCAACTAGGTCCTAGTTCCTTCATGGTCCTTTTGAAAGTTTGAGTTCCTGAATTGTCCTTTTGTATATTCGGAGGGATTTAAATGACATTTTCCCTTGAAAAAATTGTAAAAATCAAACTCACCCGTCTAAAAACAAAAGAAGAGTTGAACTCCAACCAAACATCACTCTTCCATTATTATGTATTGATGTGATATTCATGATACTACAAATGAATCTTTTTTAAAAAAAATTAGATTTCATGTAATATTTTTATAACTTGGTCGATAATCAAACTCACACATTTATAAAAGCAACCCAACAATTTCTGATGCAATAGCATCAGAAATTATTACACTAACAAAAATATTCAAACTAAAATTAAAAATATTCAAACTTTATCCCAACCCCCATCCCCCCCCCCAAAAAGAATCCTTGGATAATTCTCTTTTTTTGGCGAAGTATTATACCCAAAATTCTCTTTTTGCAATAACATGCGTAAGTCAGCAGGCCGTCAGTAATAGAGGGAAATTCTTGTAGCATTGACTTATAAAATTTCTTTTGAAGTCTTAGTTTTACCTTCAACTAATTACATGCTAACCTAAAATTGTACCCAAAATGTATAAATTTACTATCCATAACCACTCATTTTCAATAAAACAACCTTCCCCACAACAAAAGAAGAGTCAAATTTCCCCCAGTACCTCAAAATAGATATTGGAAAACTTATTATTGGTGAATATTATCTTATTTTAAACTTGAAGTGTCTAATGAAAATATGTATTTATTCAATTCACTGATTTGCTTAGATTGAAAATATGGAAGGATATTTCATACACATAAAAATAGACCAATAACAATCATTATCATGAATTCAATTTTTTAAAATTCAATCATATTAATAATATGTCATAAACCAACTTTAAAGTGTAAAACCCATAATAAAGTAATTTTTGAAATATAAGAATATCTATAGACTAAATTGACTTAGGAAAAAGGTAGTGAATCAATCTAGCTCCATAATTAAAGAGCTCTTATTGAAATTTGGTTAGTTGCATTTTTAAATAATCGTTGACTCCATTATATTTTTAAATAACTGTTGAGTCTTTTATAATGTCATTAATAAGTCACTAAATAACCGATACATAATGATTCATTCATTAATTATTCTTCTTCCGTTTCTTTTTCCTCTTTTTTATATAATTATTAATATCCCAGAATTGTTTGTGAGTGTTAAAAGTTCAATTTCTTTTCCAAATAGCCGTGCCACTAATTTTAATGCGTTAAAATGTATTTGGAATATATACCCTAAACTTTTAGATTATGTAATTCTATCTTAAAGTTTATTTGGTCTAAATTTTTTTCGATTGGTGATCTTTCAAAAAAATTTCAATTTACATTACTTGGGTTATTTGTTACTTGACAAAGAATCAGACTCATTTGTGTATAACAATAAAAGAAGAGTTGTAATAATAAAAATAAAAGAAGAGTCAAACTCCATATCACCAATCTCCCCCGTCAACCCCCGCCCCCAAAATAAACCAAGTTTCCAAAATAAACCAAGTTTCCATGAGCACCTCCATATCAAATGAGTATTTTATTTGAAACTTCTTATTATGAAAAACTCCATGAATTGTCAAGCTTGTTTATCACATAGCTAAGACATTTCGTAATAAAAAAAAACTCCATAAATTTAATCAAGTAAAGCTATAAATACTTGGAAAAATTAAGGTAAATTAAATCAATGATGGATACAATAGCTATAAATACTTCAAAAAAATTATTAGGTTTCTTTTGTTCATAGTCAACTTCTTATTATTCGTAATTATTTTCCTTGATATAAAATTTCCATGATTTATTAGACATAAAAAAATAATTGCATTAAAAGCTTGTAAATTTCAAGGCACTCAGGACACAAAATACTCCCTCTGGTCCCTAATATAAGAACCTAAAATTTGAATGATTTTGGTCCCTAATATAAGAGCTCATCTCACATTACATGCGCATATATAGGCATTCACACGTATTTTTTGTTTCATGCAATATGGGAATTAGAGAAATAATAATATATAGGACACATCTTAAAAACTGCCTAAACACACACTTATATACGCAGGTACGCGTATATATTATTTCATACATATACGAGAATCAATAAAACACATAAATCTCGTCCCCCAAGTTTCTCCTTATGTGGCTTGGTTGGCGTGCGCTGTTGGGTTTTTTTACAAAATATTGTTTCAGGAGCCGCCACTTTTTAGTGTTTTAGCGCAGCAAGCCGTAAACTATTCATAAGCCGTTTCAATATCTATCAAAAAGACATTGTAGGGTATTCAACGTAGAATTCTGTCATCCTTAATAAATGTATTAGTTTTAAACGGCTGTTGTTTGTGCATTCAATTCCTTCAGTGCTTTAGTCAAACCTCTCCATTCCCTTTTGTCTAATAAAGTTAATCTAAACGACAATAAAACCCCAAATAAATATGCCTATATAATATGGTGTGTCTATTTCGTTTCCCATTTTGTGTAGGCTGTGTTTAGAGCTTTAAGATGAAGTCTCATAATATTCTTTTTCTCTCAATGTTACACCCTGCCTCCCCTCCATTTTCATTTGCCATAAAAATAGATAGGCTTTACTCTGTTGAACATGTAGAAGTGTTAGGTGAAGGCTTACCATCAGTGAAGACTCTTTCTTCAGTGGACGTTGTGGTGTATGATGAAAAGGTAATAGATATAATTTCTGTTTTATCTATTTCGTCGATCTTATACAAGTTTGTTCTTTTACGAGATGACAAATTGCACTATGTTTTTCTGTTAGGGCACAAAGATGATTTTTCGGCTTCATACTCACGAAATTATGGATAGATTAGTGTGGTTGTTATATCCAGGTGTAACATCCCATATTTTAATATTTAGAAATAAATTATTTTGTGACATTTAAAATTTTATATTTAAGAATATGGTATATATTGAGTCTAAAAGAAACATTAAATTTATTTCAAAAAAAAATTATATGTAGATCACTTTTACATTATTTTACATTATAAGAAGCAAATAAAAAATGAGGGGAACGTAAATACATGAATAAGATGTTTAGAATTAAAAAAAAATGATTATAGGAGGCCATTGATAAAAGCCCAATTGAAAACCCTAGTATCTCCTACATAAACTCTTTTTCTCCTCACTCCCTTGTGAATGCTCCACCACAGTAGCTTATGAGAGTCTTATTAAGAGCTTCAGATTGATTTTGTGTGATTGATTACTTGTGAGCTGGATCAAGAGGTGAAGGATCAGTAGTAAAACAAGGGGAAGGTACGAAGAACGAGCTTAAAAGGCTCTTTTGTGCTTAATGAGCACATTTATATTGTTTTATATTTAATTGTCATGACATTAGGGAATTTGTTTCTAAATTTATGACATGATTCTGTTGGTAAATAATGCAATTTCCAAATATATTATTTTTGTAGGCCTTAATATATTATTTTTAGTAGTTTCTAATTTTGAAAAAATTTCCAAATAATATATTATTTTAGAAATATTTTAAGGTGGTAAATCATTTTGTATCATGGTATTATTTTAGAAATATTTTAATCATTATTTTAAAATAAGTGATTTCTAAATAATCATGGTAGACATTTTAAATGACGTTTTGTTCTTTTCTACCATGATTAGTTAGTGAGAAAAATAAGATTTACTCTTTTCTACTATGGTAGAGTTTAAAATTGGGTCAATTCTTTTTCTACCATAGTAGGGTATAATGATATTATAATCAACATCTTTACATGGATTTTAGATTTTTCTGCTATTGGGAATTTCATTATTTAAGCTTCATTTTCTTTACTGTATAAATTTAATCATTATTTTGGAGGATGTTACACCAGGCTTCACATTTGAGCTGATTAGACCTAGGGTCGGTTATGGTGGTCTTGGAATAGCTAATGAATATCATTTGGAGGCTGATAAAGATACTCATCTTAGGGATTGTCTTGGGGTTTTTCCTCCTTTTCCTTACGAGATCTGGACTCCAGCTCAACTTACCTCTAATCAAGTGCCTCGTGATAGTTTGTTTGGTTTGATATTATTTGAATCTTTTGTAAATTGTTATTCCATAACCACATAACAGTTATTTCTTTGTTTTTTCTAATGAAGTTTTGTCTTTTATTTTTTACCAGATGTAGTCGGATTTTTACAATATGTATCACCTATTGGAAAAGTTAAAAATAGTGGTTTTTGGGATAAAGAGTTGCGCATTCTGCTCTCATGTAGGCGGAACAAGGCTGGTGGGTAAGTAGCTATGTCTGCCATTTAATTTTAATTAATAGCTAATGAATTGTTACCTTTTTATGATTTGTGTTTTGAATTTTTCAGGTCAGGCAAAATAGTTATGTGTGTTTTACGTGGACCGTGGCTTGATGTGCTGGAAAAGGTTGTTAAGGATGCGAATATGAATGATGTAGCTCCATTTATTCACATTCGTTATGTTGTTTATTCAGGAACTCTAGCTTCTGGTATGTTTTTTTGAATTTTGTTCAGACCAAATTTGTTTTTTGGATAACGGTCAAATTTTTTTCTTTAATATATGTACATATTGTCCATTATGTGTTTTGATACTTTGTAGTATACATTCTGATAATGTTTTGATCTTGTGTTTTAGGTATTCCATTGGTGGAGTCTTTTTACGATGCATCCTTTCTAGATGTTGATCCACCAAGTTCTAGGATCCAGCAGTTGAAGATCAGAATGCTCAGTGTTTAGATCACTTTGATGTATTAGGCAGTTTAGATCACTTTGATGTATTAGACAGTATTTGTAATAGCTGTTCTCCTATGTCTAAGAACTGTGTACCTGTTTCTCATGTTTCCACATAAACATCTATGTTATCTAAATTTATGCTTTTGATTAATTTTAAGTGTGGTTCTTGTAATATGGCTAATGAATGGTATGACGGTTTATTATGTAGTAGTTGCAATGTAGTCATTTAATATTACGCTTTTAAATCCAGCGTTTTTGCTTCAATAACCGTCTACTGTCTTACCGTTAATTTATTAGTAAATAAAATAAAGGTTGTTATTCGTAGTTAATATTAAGTTTTTTTTTTAAATTTTATTAACATATATGATTGTTTTCAATTTAAAGCAAGAGAATCATAATTTTTTTTGTCACATTTACATTTTTCTTTTATGCACAATTGAAAAGGTTTCATCTTTTATAAAGATTAACTTTATCGTAAATTTTACAAGTTTTAAGACTTGTGTTTTTTTTTAAATTCAAGTCGGTCTCCAATAACGTATTCAGGGCAGGAAGGAGTATATTGAAGTAATGTGTTTACTACATTATTTAACGGGGGTAGAAGAATTGGCTTTTAGACTAATCATATTGGGAACCTTTAAATTTGTTTTGTGTTTTGAAAATGTTTTAGCATTTAGTCATATGACACTATGCCAACAAACCAATAAACCATGGGTACGCAAATATTAAATGGCATTCAAGTTGTTTCTTTTCCCACTGTTGTTTCTCCAATCACTTTTGCGGCAATGTAGATATAAAGTCATGTAAATTTATTAAATGATGGAGTATGATGACTTTGGCTATGCGAAAGGAAACAAATTTTTTTATAGGAACAAATATATAAGGTAAGAGTCTATACTTAATCCGTGATGTGTAATGCAATAATATTCTTTTATTATTAATCGACCATGACACTATGGTCACGAAAAAATTGAAGGCCATTTATTATGCCACTTATAATACTTTTAATTACCCAAGACAGTCGTGTAAAATGAACATAAAGTCACAACTACATTTACTAAATCATTTAATGATTTACTTATGGTGGACCCTGTTGGCCTAGCAACGTGTGAATGCAAAAGGAACGGAAAATTGGATGGTAACAAATATATTTTTTTTGATAAATATGGTAACAAATATATAAGATAAGAGTCTCTAATATATGCCCCATGTGTCTTCCGAGTTCATCTGTGGTTAATGCTAGCAAAATATAATACTGTTATTCTTAAAACTTTTATAACTATTTTATATTATTAAAGTGGAGAAGAAGAATTCACAACTAAATCAATAATATTGGTTAACATTTGAAATTGGTATTTTTTCATATTTTTTTAAATTTAGTCATACGATACTATGCCAACAGACCAATGAAACATGGGGACGGAAATATTAAAGGCCATTCAATATGCTACATATAAAACTGTTATTTTTCCAGTCCATCCATTTACACTTGATGCGAAAAATTAAAGCCTCATGTCATGATAACTTGAAATTTGACATATTACTATTTTATTCATTCCCCCTACCTGTACATATTTAAGGGGAAGTTATTTCCATTTAATGATGCCCTAGGCGTGAGTTTTGAACACCATCCTATGTGAAGGAGATGTGTGTAGGTGTTGAAATATGTAACCTCATGTCTCTTACTATTTAACTTATGCTTTTGTCGTGCACATTAAACACATGCATGACATTCGAAATTATTTTTCGCACTTATTATATACCGCGGTTTATTTTATTTCTTGGTTCTTAGTTATATATTGTTAAAGATTTTATTAAAAAAAAATTGCCATATAAAACATTTTCCAACAAGTTCAAATTTTTAAACTTGTCACTTCGTTTAATTTTTCCACGTGTCAACAATACATTCGCCAGAGTGTAAAATTGGACAACTTTGGTTACTTCAAGGGTAAAATTGTACCTGTTGTTAGTTTAGGGTGTTTAGTGTGGTCCAGAGTGGTTACTTGAAGGGCAAAATTGAGTCATTGCCCTTAGTAGTTTAATCTTATTTTTTCGGCCAAAAAAATCTAATTTAAATTGAATGCGAGCATAGCAAACTTATCCTAATGAATTGGGATATAGCATATCAAATTGGGTGTTAAGCCAACAACTTGATGATTGATATGATAAATGGACTCACTTCATTTTACTTTGAAGAAACAGTATACGATTTTCCTGACATGTTGATACCATAAATATGCTACAATTAGATCGTTTGAAAATTGGCAAGGAAAAGCGTGATCTATTTTTCATAAATTTATTTCAAATTCAGTTAGTACAGTTAGTTGGTATCTCATTTCATCCTTAAATTATTTATCTGTTCACGTTTCTTATCACATTTATGAGTTATAGGTGTGGTAGTTGTTTTCCATCCTATATAATGTAGCCTCACCATCGTTAGCATTCATCAAAAATTATCCATTCACACAGAGTGTTAGCGTTTTGAATTTTATTTTATACCCTTAAGAAATCATGGAATCTTACACCCTCCTCAGTGACATAAATTCGAAGTGTGACATGTGGTCTATTTTGGTTAGGGTCCAGCGGAAATGGAAAGTTTATCATAAAGAAAATCCAAGCGACTTATTTTATATTTCAATGCTGTTGATCGACATTGAGGTTGTTCATATTTTAATTTTACTTTATTAACATTTTAGTTTATAATATACATACGTATTCCTTTTATTTTAGGTATTATGTTATTTTTATAATCTATAATTATAAATTCCATTTCTGATTGGAATTCAATTCATATTCACTTATTGATGAAGGGAAACCGAATCCAAGCAGATGTAATCTCACCCCAACTTCACCATGACTATGACAATTCGATTCAAGAGGAAAGTGTGTATGAGTTTGAGACGTTCAAAGTTTCTCGAAATGGTTATAAATATAAAGCTACTAATCATCCTTACAGAATAACTTTTACATCAAAAACTTTTTTCGCTCCTGCGGATGCTGGTTTGCCAAAATATTCCTGGGACTTTTGGCTTATATCCAAAATTCTTTCCCTGTCCCGTGATTGTTAGAATCTTAAGTTTTGATGAAGACTAAAATATGAAAGAACTTAGAAAGCAATAGGTGAACATAGAATCCTAAGTAAAAGAGCAACCAGATGTGGGCTTACTCCGGATAGACTAGGACTAGCGCTCGTGGATGAATGTCTCATCCCCAGCGGCAGCAAGAAATTCACTTAGGAATTAACTTAGTCCATGAGCACTAGATATACAAAATCCTAAGACTAAGTTAAGATTCAACCGGAAGTGAATTTGCTTCCTGTTAGACTTAGACTGGCGCTGGCTGTTGGAATAGATAACCCTAAGCGTCAGTGAAAATGAGCAACGTCCAGTAGAAGTGTTTCCGATAGCTTAGTGACTAGCGCTGGCTGTTGGATTGAATGGACACTGAGCGAGAGTGAGTAATAGTGAACAAAATCCTTCATCCAGTGGATTTACTTCCGGATGTAGAAGTGCTTCCTGATGCAAGGAAGACCTCTTAGACTAGGTACACTCCCACTGCATGTGACTATGTGCTTATATTGTTAAACTAACATTCAAAGTGCAGCACACTAAGTAGAATTGCTTCCGGATGTGAACTTGCTTCCGCAAGCAATCAGAATGTCAGAATGTTCAGAAGTGCAGTGTCAGAATGCTTTTGTCAGAGCAGAGTTGTCAGAACTACTTTTCAGAGATAAAGCAAGTCAACCCTGCTATGCATTGATGAAGCATTAATTGGGCAAACGGTAACAAGGGAAAAACGACCATATTCAAACGGCTAACCCACCTACCAAGAGTCAGAATGTTTGAAGACTATATAAAGGAGCTCAACTTCATTTATGAAGCTAATGAATTATCTTTGACATTCTTGAGAGAAGTTAGAGCGAGAAACTCAGAAAATCTTCAAGTATTCAAAGCTGCCCAGAAAAGAGAAAGAGCATTTAACTCATTGAGTGATCTTTCATCTACATATCTTGTACTCTTTGAAGTTAAGTCTCTTCGTGTTATAAGAGCATTGATTGTACTTAAGTGTGTAACACTATCTGTTCTTTAAGAGAACTTAGTTAGAAAAATCCTTTAGTTGTAAAGGTTGAACCCTTGCTAGGTGTAAGGGGGAGCTAGTTATAAAGGTTGCAAGTGAGCCTGAGTAAAACTTGTGGTTGTAAGGTTGCAAGTGATCCCGTTCAAAACTTGCGGTTGTAAAAGGTTCCAGGTGAACCCGTTCTAAAACCTGGAGATATAGTGGAACTCAGCCTGGGTGGTTGAGAACTGGACGTAGGTCAGGAAGACCGAACCAGTATAACTCTTGTGTTGTTTTATTTGAGCATTTATTTTTGAAGCACAATTCACCCCCCCTCTTGTGCATCCATTACTTTCATTTGGTATCAGAGCCGGTCTTTCTCACTCGATTCCAACGAATCCAGAAAGCAAAGATCTAGTAATGGATACAGATTACTCCCTGCTAGATGTCTCTATTCAACCCAACAAGCCTCCAGGCTTTGATGGGTATAACTATCCATTCTGGAAGTTTCGAATGGAGACCTACATCAAGTCCAGCGACATCAGACTCTGGGACGTAATCGAACGTGGGGATCACACACCACTGGATGAGGATGGTTTCGCCAAGCAGCGATCTAGGTACACAAATGAGGACTATGCTCTAGTCCAACTAAACTACCGGGCCATGCACTACATCCAGTGTGCTCTCAGCCCTAAAGAGTTTCACAGGATCAGCTACCACAAAAATGCTAAAGATATGTGGGAGGCTCTTGAGGCTGCTCACTCTGGAACCAGGGGAGTGAAAGCAAGGCGAGTTGAGATGCTGGTGGAAGAATTTCACAAGTTCGCCATGCTTAGTCCTACTGAGCCTATCAGGGAGCTGGAGCTCAGGTTCACTCACCTCATCAACAATTTGGCCTCGCTGGGTAAGGACATTCCTGAAAGAGAGCAAGTTAGCAAGATCCTAAAGATCTTGAAAGGTGACTGGATCACCAAAGTAACCATCTTGCAGGAAGTCCAAGGAGAATCAACGAGCTCCATCACTGCACTATTTGGCTCTCTGGCTGAATATGAACCTACCCTGCTGGCTCAGAGAGCTCCTCAAGCCTCATCCAAGGCCAAAAATCTTGCCCTTGTTGCTCCCAGCAAGGAGGTTGATGATGATGATGAGGATGATGAGGAGGAAATGGACGATGAGGAGATGGCTATGATGGTGAGAAAGTTCAGAAAGTTCTTCAGAAAGAAAGGAGGCTTTCAAAAAGGTGACTCCAGCCAGAGGAAAGGATACAAGAAGGAAAAGGCCCCTGTGTGCTTTGAATGTAAGAAGCCTGGCCACTTCAAGGCTGAGTGTCCCAGCCTGCAGAAGTCAAAAGGCAAAGACAAAAGGAAGGCCTTTGTTTCCTCCATCTGGGTGAATAGCTCAGATGACGAAGCAAGTGATGAAGAAGAAGTTGCCAACCTCTGCCTGGTAGCCAGAGAAGATGATGAGGAAGCATCTTCAGAACTTGACCTCACCCACGAAGACAATGAGGTAACTTTCTCTGAACTGCAAGAGGCTTACAATGAGGTTCATGAAGAATTCTCTCGATTGTGTAAAACCTATAAAGTGTTAAAAACTAAAAAGGAATCACTTGAGTCCAAGGTGGACTCACTAAGTGAAGAGCTAGCGGAAGCTAGAAAGCTTCCGGTAGTGGATGGCCAGGGTTCTCCCCAAACAGAACCCAATGCCCCAACACTTGAGAGCTGCCCTAATTGCAGCAAAATCTCAGCGGAGAAAGACAAGCTGCAAAATGCCCTGCAGAAGTTTACAAATGGATCAGAAATGTTAAATATAATTTTAATGAATCAAAGGGCATATAGGGATAGAACTGGCTTAGGATATACTCCTAGAGGGAAAAAGTGGGTGGAACCAAAAGTAAAGCCCTACTTAAAATTCTTCCACAAAGCCACTAGTCACAGCTCCTCGCCTTTTAGTTTCTGTAACTATTGCAACAGGAAAGGACATGATGAGAACAGTTGGCTTTGGCATAAGAGGTTAGCTCATGTTAATTTTACTCAACTTGATATGCTAATTAAAAAGGAGCTAGCTATAGGTATTCCATCCTTTAAAGTAAAGCATGATTTTATTTGTGAATCCTGCCAACGAGGGAAGCAAACAAAGTCCTCGTTTAAAACCAAGAAGAAAGTCTCCACCAGCAGGCCCTTGGAACTAATCCACATGGATTTAGTTGGGCCAGCGAGAGTGAAGAGCTTAGGTGGAAACCTGTATGCTCTAGTGGTGGTGGATGACTATTCAAGGTTCACTTGGACTATGTTTCTTGCCTCTAAGCAAGATGCTTTTGATGCCTTTGTTGTCCTGGCTAAGAAAGTGCAGAATGAGAGAGAGCTCAAAATCACAGCCATAAGGACAGACCATGGAGGAGAATTTGAGAACCATAGCTTCTCTGAGCTATGTGAACAAAATGGCATCGAACATAACTTCTCAGCTCCTAGAACTCCTCAACAAAACGGAGTTGTCGAGAGAAAGAACAGGGTTCTGACAGAGATGGCTAGAAGCATGCTCAATGAGAAAGAGGTTTCTCAGGTGTTCTGGGCGGACGCTATGAGCACTGCTTGCTACATCTCTAACAGAGCCTATGTTCGCAAGGGCTTGGACAAGACTCCATATGAGCTATATAAAGGGAGGAAGCCCAACATCAGCCACCTCAGAATCTTTGGATCAAAATGCTATGTCCATAACAATGGAAAGGTAAATCTGGGTAAGTTTGATCCAAAAGATGATGTAGGTATATTCATAGGATATACCCTTAGGAGTAAAGCATATAGAATATACAACATGAGAACTAGAATTGTAGAAGAATCAATGCATGTTGTATTCGATGAAACTCCTACATGGGGACAATCCACAGAAGATGATGAAACACTTAATCTTCCAAAACCACCATCATCTTCTTCACCACCAAAAGAAACACCAGCAAGCAATCTCAAAGAAGAAGATGAACCCAGTGATGAACCTAGAGTGCAGACCGTGCCTGATGAGGCACAGTTGCCAACAGCTAGGAGACATCACAGGGATCATCCTCTTGATCAAGTGCTTGGTGATGTTTCTTCTGGTGTCAGAACCAGAAGGCAAGTTCAAAATGAAGTTGAGTTTGGAGCATTCCTATCTCAAATCGAACCAACTTCAGTTGAACAAGCTCTTGAGGACTGCGACTGGATTATTGCCATGCAGGAAGAGCTAAATCAATTTGAGAGAAGCCAAGTCTGGGAACTTGTCCCAAGGCCGTCTCATCAATCCATAGTGGGGACCAAGTGGGTCTTCAAAAACAAACTGGATGAGACAGGTCAAATTACAAGAAACAAAGCCAGACTAGTAGCTAAAGGATATAACCAAGAAGAAGGCATTGACTATGAAGAAACTTTTGCTCCAGTCGCTAGACTTGAAGCAATAAGAATTCTTCTAGCCTTTGCATCCATGAAAGGCTTTAGATTATATCAAATGGATGTAAAGAGTGTTTTTCTTAATGGTTATATTAAAGAAGAGGTATATGTAGAACAACCTCCTGGCTTTGAGGATCACAAGCATCCCAAACATGTGTATAGACTAAAGAAAGCTTTATATGGCCTGAAACAAGCTCCTAGAGCTTGGTATGAGAGACTCAACAGCTTCTTGCTGGGCAAAGGTTTCTCAAGGGGCAAATTAGATAATACACTGTTTATCCTTCACAAAGATAGAGATATGTTAATTGTCCAAATTTATGTTGATGATATTATTTTTGGGGCAACTAATGAAAAGCTTTGTGAAGATTTCTCTAAGACTATGCAGGGTGAGTTTGAAATGTCAATGATGGGAGAACTAACGTTCTTCCTAGGCCTGCAAATCAAGCAAAAGAAGAATGGGATATTCATCTCCCAAGCTAAGTACTGCAGAGAGCTACTTAAGAAGTTTGGGATGGATGAATGTAAGGAATATGACACTCCCATGAGCACCACTGCCGCACTCGATGCTGACGCAAAGGGTAAATCTGTCAGCCTGCCCATGTACAGGGGAATGATAGGTTCCCTCCTATACTTAACGGCAAGCAGATCTGATATTCAATTTAGTGTAGGCATGTGTGCAAGATTTCAAGCCAACCCCAAGGAGTCACACTTAACATGTGTTAAACGTATTTTGAGATACCTTGAGGGAACACAAAAACTTGGTCTTTGGTATCCCAGAGGTAACCAATAGTTCTTGTGGGCTTACTCTGATTCTGACCATGCAGGTTATAAGACTGATAGAAAGAGCACCAGTGGACAATGCGCCTTCCTTGGTGGTTGTCTGGTGTCTTGGGCTAGCAAGAAGCAAACCTGCGTGTCTTTGTCATCTACTGAGGCAGAATATATTGCGGCTGCAAGCTGTTGTGCTCAAGTGCTGTGGCTAAAGAACCAACTGAGAGACCTTGGCTTGGAGTTCCCTGAGGCACCCATCCTCTGTGACAACACAAGCACAATCAGCCTCGCCAAGAATCCAGTTCAGCACACAAGGACAAAGCACATTGATGTCAGACATCACTTCATCAGAGACCATGTTCAAAAGAAGGATGTCAAAGTGCAATTTGTCCCCACTCAACAACAGCTTGCTGACATCTTCACCAAGCCTCTGGGGGTTGACCAATTTACTTTCATAAGAGGTGATTTGGGAATGGTAAACCCAAATGAGGTGTAACCTTTCATTTATTATACTTGATTGTTTAAAACCTACAACAATACTAACTTAGGCATCGGAGTGCCAATACGTGTTTTGCAGGTCCTCAATGTTAAATCTTAAGATGTTGCAACCGGAAGCAAAACTACTTCCGGATGATCACTCGCTGACACTGGATGTTGAAGCTAAGAGAGCGCCAGTGCCAGACCAAGGGACACGTCACCTCAGAAAACGCTTCATCTCCCTCCATAAGAAGTTGTGCCTTCTCTGATAATGTGAAGCGACACATGTCATAAGGTGCGCCGTTCCAATTAAAATGTTTACGTTACCCAATGTGTAAACATTTGCTTTCATATGAAAAGACATGACCATTTTGCCCTCAGTAACTTTGCATATAAATAGGGTGTCATTTTCACTTTCACTTTTTACTTGCATCAATTTTTCTCACCCACATATTCTCTGCATACATTCTTCATCTTCATCTGTGTTCTTCATTTTCTTCATACACTTTTTCGCATTTCAACTCCTTTTACCACCAACCCACACAAAAATGGCCGGATCACATGAAACAAACCCAGTTACAAAGAAATCTTCCTCATCCAAGAAACACAAGTCGAAATCTGGGAAATCTCGGTATGAACATTCTGGGAAATCTGGGCATCGTGATGAACAACGTGATGAACACCATGAAGTTTCTGGGCAAACCCAGGGGCAGGATGAACATGTCCAGGATCAGCCTGGAACTTCTGGTAGAGTGGGAGAACAGCCAGACGTTTCTGGGCATGAGCAAGCGAAGGAAGCCAAAAGGAAGGGAAAGAAGAAGAAGGTTCAATTCGCTGAAGAACCTTCTTCCAAGAGGCAAAGGGTTGAAGAGGATGACCCTACTGTTTACAGAGATGGGGCATTGGAGCCAGTTGCCGCCAAGTTTGAGACGTCCATTCCAATCTTCAACCATGGCTTGTTCATCGATCTGAACAAGATTGATGAACTAGGGTTTCCTCATCTGCGCCCTTTCCTGGAGAGATATATGCCTTGGCTAGGGATCAACCAGGACTACAACGTCAACGTCCTGCGAGTCTTCTGTCAATCCCTCACTGGCAAGGTTAAGTACAAGAAGGTTGATGGGAAAGAGCAAGTCCACAGACTCTCCTTCACTGCCACTGTAAGGGGGAGAACCTTCAGGTTCACCTGGAGGACATTGAATGAGTTGATGGGGATCACAGACGAGAGCATGAATGAGTGGCTATACCCTGAGTCACTAAAGTACAGCAAGGAGGATCTCGAGAAGCTGTATGGCACCACAGGGAAAAAGGTGTCCAAGATGTCTGACTCAAACAGACTCTTGTATTATGTCTACTCCCGAATGATGACACACAAAGGGGGTAACTTCAACGAGTTCACTCTGATCGACAATCCGTGGTTCCCCAGAATTCTCTCCCACCAGCCAATCAACCCCGGACAGTTGATCTGCTTTGAGCTTCAGCGATGATTGACTAATGACAAGTCTGGCTATCTTCCCTATCCCACCATCATTGCCTTCCTCCTTGAGAAGCATCTGATCAAGGCCACATCTGCTGTGGAGGAAGAGAATGTCAAGTGTAGACTTGTGGGAGCAACCAACATCTGGAAGATGGGCATTAAGTATATAAGAGCCCCTAAGCCCACTCGCTCAGGATCACATGCGGGTAGTGCCTCTGGAACTTCAGCCCCCTCTACATCTGGTGCAGGGGATCAGGAAGTGGACTCCCATGCTGGGCCAAGCCGTGCTGCAAGAGTGCCAGCGACTGTGAAGGCATTCGCTCAAGAGATGAGGGAAGAGTTTCTCCTTCAACTCTCTGAGTCATTGGTAGCCCCATTGAGGAATGATTGTGATGCTGGGTTCCAGCAACAAGGGGAGCGGATCCAGCGGCTTGAGGACAGAGTTGGCCAGGTCGAGACACAGCTAGCCAGGGTGGATGCCAAACTTGATCTCATTCTCCAACACCTCCAAATCCCTCAACCTCAACAAGGTAACCTACCACCACCTCCTCCTCCTCCCCAAAACCCTCCTCCTCCTCCTCCCTCAGGTCACCCTCAACTTCCCCCTCCTCCTCCACCTAACACTCAACCACCACAGCCACCTCCACAAAATGACCATCAATCCCCTCCATCACCAAACAATGACCACCAATCCCAACCTTCACCCAACCATGAACACCAAACCCAAGACACACCCCAACAATCTCCTAGCCAATCGCCCCTTCAATCCAACAACTCCCCATCTCCACATAACTCCCCTACTCACACACCACCCAACACCCATACTCGTTCACCACTCAACCTCTCTGACGGACCATCCCATCCTAACCCTACCAACCCCAACTCTGGACCAAGATCCAACCCATTGGCCGAACACCTTGGCTTCAAAACTGTCGTTCACCCCCTCAGCCACATCTATCTGCGAGATTACCCCCGCCTTCAGCAAATCCCTGAGGATCCTCACTTACCATTTACCCCATTTACCCCACACTCTTCCACTACCTTCACTGAATATTCCTCCACCTACCCATTCGAAGGTCTATTCGTAGATCCTACTTGGTTCCCCAACCAACCCGCATCCCCTGAAACCACCTTACCTACATCCTCCCCTGAACCCTCACCCCCAACGAGACTTGGCCCTGAACCTCTACCCTCCTCTTCATCCACTCCATCCGTAGACCTCGCCCTTGTTGATGATGACAAAAGGGGGAGAAATGTGATGACCGCTCTTCGCCTAACCATGGACACAAGGGATGTGCTCAGCCAGCCATCCCTCTGGCTTGATGAAGACATCACAGCTGCCCTTCGCCGTGCCATGGAATCCCAAAGGCTGGGTGGTGCTGAGAGCCTAATAAGAGGAGAAGCCATACGATTCATGCAGCAGCAGAGGACGGCTGAGCAAGGACCACAATGGGATATGGTAGTCTTTGAGCCAAATGAACATCCTTCACAGCCTGAGTCATCTTCATCAGAGCCTCCTCTAACTAAGACAAGTAAAAATATTGTTGAGGAGATAATGATGAAGTGGGGTCTGAAGAAGATCGACCATCCTCCCATTGTGATCGCTAAGAAAATCCCCTCACCCTCTGGGCAATCATCTGAGATCCGTACTTCTGAGCAAACCTCTGCCCCTCCTCCTCCATCTGAGCCAGCAGTTACATTCAGTGAGACAAGGAAGAAGGTCGTAGCTAGGAAGCGTTCCAAATAGGTTATTGCCTCCACTGAATCTGCTGAGAGTGAGGAAGAGACTCCATCTGACCAACTTGAGCCAGAAACCTCGTCTGCCCAAGTTGAACAAGAAATCCCAGTAGTACAAGCTGTTCCAATTCTGAAGGAAGTCAAGTTGGAAATTGAAGACATGACTCCTGAGGAATTCGAGAAATATGGGTACATGGACAGACTATCCTTTGGTCAGATGGCCTGCCTCGATGCTGACAGAGCAAGAGCCATGCCCACTCCACCAATTAGCAAGAGCAAAGGGAAGGGTAAGGGCAAGGGAAAGAGGAAAGCCCAGGAAGTTGAGGAGGATCCCAACTACCCTGTTTGGAATGTGAAAATCCGGGCTGTTCACTATCCCAATGGAGTGATCACCTACTTCGATGATGCTACAGGGTTCCCTGGGTATGAAGAAGTAGAAAACATGAAGAGGGCATTTGAGGAGTCTATTGAATCAGAGAGACTCAGAAGAGAAAGAGAGGAAGAAGAGCTTCAGCGGATCATCGCCCAGATTGACCAGAATGTGCATGAGGCCGAGTTAGCCAAACTCCAAAAGGAGAGTGAAGAGAGACAGAAGGAGAGGGAGAGAAAAAAAAAAGAAACACAAACTATGAACCCCCATTCCAACCCTTTTTAACTTAGAAATTTTTTTTTTGTTTTCATACATCTCTCATTCTTACTTAGTGTAGATTACCTGTATATGTTTTTGCTTGTATACTCTAACATGTAATCTATGTTTATCAATAATATTTGTCCAAGTTATTTGTTCTTATCTATTGCTTTTATTTTCCTGCTAACCCTTTCGTATGGACTTACTCGATAAATACTGAGTTTGTCATCATCAAAAAGGGGGAGAATGTTAGAATCTTAAGTTTTGATGAAGACTAAAATATGAAAGAACTTAGAAAGCAATAGGTGAACATAGAATCCTAAGTAAAAGAGCAACCGGATGTGGGCTTACTTCCGGATAGACTAGGACTAGCGCTCGCGGATGAATGTCTCATCCCCAGCTGCAGCAAGAAATTCACTTAGGAATTAACTTAGTCCATGAGCACTAGATATACAAAATCTTAAGACTAAGTTAAGATTCAACCGGAAGTGAATTTGCTTCCTGTTAGACTTAGACTGGCGCTGGCTGTTGGAATAGATAACCCTAAGCGTCAGTGAAAATGAGTAACGTCCAGTAGAAGTGCTTCCGATAGCTTAGTGACTAGCGCTGGCTGTTGGATTGAATGGACACTGAGCGAGAGTGAGTAATAGTGAACAAAATCCTTCATCCAGTGGATTTACTTCCGGATGTAGAAGTGCTTCCTGATGCAAGGAAGACCTCTTAGACTAGGTACACTCCCACTGCATGTGACTATGTGCTTATATTGTTAAACTAACATTCAAAGTGCAGCACACTAAGTAGAATTGCTTCCGGATGTGAACTTGCTTCCGCAAGCAATCAGAATGTCAGAATGTTCAGAAGTGCAGTGTCAGAATGCTTTTGTCAGAGCAGAGTTGTCAGAACTACTTTTCAGAGATAAAGCAAGTCAACCCTGCTATGCATTGATGAAGCATTTGAAATGCGTGGCTGTCACCCAAGAGATGGGGGGGTGAATTGGGTGGCAGAATAAAACTTATAAAAATTCTCCCTTTTAAAACTTTACTCCTTGTGCTTGATGAGAGTGACGATGTATTACCCCAAGCACAAGTGAGTATCTAGTGGTGTGGCGCTTGATGTGTAGATTAAAAACAACCAGAATGAGCACACACGAGTTTATCCTGGTTCGGTCACTTCCAGACCTACATCCAGTCCCCAGGCTCCACCTGATATTTTCAATCCACTAAACCTCTTGTTTGAACCAGGCACAAGAAAGCCTTTACACTATAGGTTTTACGAACACGGGTTCACCTAACAACCCACAGGTTTTGCAACGGGCTCACCTGCAAACCTTACAACCACAAGTTTTGCGGGCTAACTTGCAACCTATGGAGATTTAGAAAACTTCTAAATGCTCCCCCTCACTTTTGTAAGATAATACTTCTGTTCGTCAAGCACAAGCTTTAGAACAGCCTCTATCAATTAGAGGATTTGATAATATGTTCACTCAATGAACTGATTGTGATAAACACTTAAGTACAAATGATTCTCTCTAAGAATAGATGATGTTACTCACTTATGTACAAATGAATTACTCTCTAATAATGTTACAAATCTAGATCTGAGAGTAGAAGATGAGAGGAATGTAGAATATAGTTTCTCAGATAATATGCTTTGTTTCTCCAACCTCTCTTCTGAATGAAGATGTTCCTTTTATACTCGGCCTCAATATTCAGGCTTGGGCGGCAGATAGGATATGTCCGTTTGAATATAGCCGTTAATCCCATGTTACCGTTGAGAGGTACATCTTCATTAATGCTTAGCAGGGTTGACTTGCTTTATCTCTGAAAAGCAACTCTGACAACTCTGCTCTGACAAAAGCATTCTGACTTCTGAGTGTGTGACGTTGGCTCTTGTACTCTTGCTGACGGATGATCATCGTTCACTTAGCCCAGAAGAGGAAGAACCAAGTGATGTCTCGTTGATGGGGATGACACCATGAGGAAGATGAATGTTGGAGATCTTTACATTCCAGACCGGAAAGTCAGGGTCCTGGGCCAAGCTTGCCTTGCCTTTCCCTTTTGCTTTCTCTTTAGCCAAAGCATTAGCCCTATCAGCATCCAGAACTGTGAATTGCTCAAAGGTGAGTTTGTTGTTTCCATTAAACCTCTCGAGTTCCTCAGGGGTGAGATCTTCCACCTCAAGCTTTACCACTACTTCTGGTGGGATATCATCCATCACTTTCTGAGCTTGTTCTCTGACGGAGGACTGAAACGTTGACGCTTGATTCTCAGACTCTTCCTCACTGTCTGCAGGCTCAGAGATGCATGTCCCCTTTTTGACAGTACGCTTCACTCTTGTTTTGCTGGATTTAACCACTGGAGAAGCAGGAGTAGAAGTTGGCGCTGAAGGAGGAATATGAACAGCTCTCACTCTCACAAGTGGCTCAGACCTTGTGTACCCATATTTTAACATAATCTCCTCAAGTACAGTGAGTGCAGGTGCTGAGGGAGAAGGCTCAGAAGAAGGAACCTCAGGCTCAGGCTCAGGCTGTGTGAGTTCATCAGGTTGCTCAACCAACACCATTGCCAGTTCTGACCTTTGCTCATCTGAGCGCTGCTGTTGCATGAATCGGATGGCTTCCCCACGAATCAGACTCTCAGCATCGCCCAGTCTCTGAGACTCCATGGCTCGGCGGAGGGCAGCCGTGATGTCTTCATCTAGCCAGAGGGATGGCTGAGTCAGAACATCCCTTGTGTCCATGGTCTGGCGGAGGGCGATAACAGCATCTCTCCCCCTTTTGTCATCATCAACAAGGGCGAGTGCCAGAGATGGAGTGGATGAAGAGGAGGGTGGAGGTTCAGGGCCAAATGGAGTTTAGGGTGAGGATTCTGGGGAAGAGGTATTTTCTGGGGATGTGGGTTGGTTGGGGAACCAGGTGGGATCCACGAATAGACCTTCGAATGGATAGGTGGAGGAATATTCAGTGAAGGTAGTGGAAGAGTGTGGGGTAAATGGGGTAAAGGGTAAGTGAGGATCCTCAGGGATTTGCTGAAGGCGGGGGTAATCTCGAAGATAGATGTGGCTGAGGGGGTGAACGACAGTTTTGAATCCTAGTTGCTCGGCTAAGGGGTTGGATGGTGGTCCAGAGTTGGGGTTGGTAGGGTTAGGATGGGATGGTCCATCAGAGAGGTTGAGTGGTGAACGAGTAGGGGTGTTGGGTGGTGTGTGAGTAGGGGAGTTATGTGGAGATGGGGAGTTGTTGGAGTGAAGGGGTGATTGGTTAGGAGATTGTTGGGGTGTGTCTTGGGTTTGGTGTTCATGGTTGGGTGAAGGTTGGGATTGGTGATCATTGTTTGGTGATGGAGGGGATTGATGGTCATTTTGTGGAGGTTGCTGTGGTGGTTGAGTGTTAGGTGGAGGAGGAGGGGGAAGTTGAGGGTGGCCTGAGGGAGGAGGAGGAGGAGGATTTTGGGGAGGAGGAGGAGGTGGTGGTAGGTTACCTTGTGATGGTTGGGGAATTTGTAGGTGCTGGAGAATGAGGTCAAGTTTTGCATCCACCCTAGCAATGTGGTTTTCAATCTGGCCTACCCTGTCTTCGAGTCTCTGAATTCGCTCCCCTTGCTGCTGGAAGCCAATATCACACTTAGCACGGAGAGGGCCTACCAAGGATTCAGGCAGTCTAAAGAGAAGTTCTTCCTTAACTTCCTCGGCAAAGGCTTTGACAGAAGCTGGCACTCTTGCAGCACGGCTTGACCCAGCATGGGAGTCCACTTCTTGATCCCCTGCACCAGATGTCGAGGGGGCTGAAGTCCCAGAAGCACTACCCGCTTGTGATCCTGAGCGAGTGGGCTTAGGGGCCCTCACATACTTGATGCCCATCTTCCCAATGTTGGTTGCTCCCACAGGTTTACACTTGACGTTTTCTTCCTCCACAGCAGATGTGGCCTTGATCAGATGCTTCTCAAGGAGGAAGGCAATGATGGTGGGATAGGGAAGATAGTCAGACTTGTCATTAGTTATCCAGCGCTGAAGCTCAAGACATATCAACTGGCCGGGGTTGATTGGCTGGTGGGAGAGAATTCTGGGGAACCACGGATTGTCGATCAAGGTGAACTCGTTGAAGTTACCCCCTTTGTGTGTCATCATTGGGAGTAGACATAATACAAGAGTCTGTTTGAGTCAGACATCTTGGACACCTTTTTCCCTGTGGTGCCATACAACTTCTCGAGATCCTCCTTGCTGTACTTTAGTGACTCAGGGTATAGCCACTCATTCATGCTCTCGTCTGTGATCCCCATCAACTCATTCAATGTCCTCCAGGTGAACTTGAAGGTTCTCCCCCTTACAGTGGCAGTGAAGGAGAGTCTGTGGACTTGCTCTTTCCCATCAACCTTCTTGTTCTTAACCTTGCCAGTGAGGGATTGACAGAATACCCGCAGGACGTTGACATTGTAGTCCTGGTTGATCCCCAGCCATGGCATGTACTTCTCTAGATAAGGGCGCAGGTGAGGAAACCCTAGTTCATCAATCTTGTCCAGATCGATGAACAGGCCATGGTTGAAGATTGGAGTAGACGTCTCAAATTTGGCTGCTACTAGCTCCAATGCCCCATCTCTATACACTGTGGGGTCATCTTCTTCAACCCTCTGCCTCTTGGAAGAAGGTTCTTCAGCGAACTGAACCTTCTTCTTCTTTCCTTTTCTCTGGGCTTCCCTAGCTTGCTCAGACTCAGAAGCCACTTGCTGTTCTGTTACTCTTCCAGAAGTTCCAGGCTGATCGTGGACATGTTCATCTTGCCCCTGGGTTTGCCCAGAAACCTTATGGTGTTCATCGCGGTGTTCATCATTTTTCCCAGATTTCCCAGAATGTTCATGGCGAGATTTCCCAGATTTTGACTTGTGTTTCTTGGATGAGGAATGTTTCTTTGTAACTGGGTTTGTTTCATGAGATCCGGCCATTTTTGTGTGGGTTGGTGGTGAAAAGAGATGAAATGCAAGATGTATATGAAGAATGCGAAGAACTCAGATGAAGATGAAATATGTTATGCAGAGAGAATGTGGTGAAAGTAAAAAGTGAAAGTGAAAAAATGACACCCTATTTATAGGCGAAGTAACTAAGGGTAAAATGGTCATGCTTTTTCAGATGAAAACCAAACGTTTGCACATTGAGTAACGTAAAAATTTAATTGAAACGGCGTACCTTATGACATGTGTCGCTTCATCTAGTCAAATAGGGCACACCTTCTTATAGAGGGAGTTGAAACGTTTTGTGAAGTGACGTGTCTTTACTCAGACACTGGCGCTCCCTGTTGATTTGAAAAATCACCCAGTGCCAGCCAAAGAGTATCCGGAAGTGTTTTTGCTTCCGGTTGGTCTTAACTTAAGATTTAACATTGTGGGACCTGCAACAGCCAAAGATTGGCACTTCGATGCCTAAGTTAGTACATTTGGCAGGTTTTAGCAATTAAGCACAGATGTTTTCTGAAGATTTAAACTTCATTTTAACATTCTCAAATTTCTCCTTATAAGACTAAGTTGATCAACCCTCAGTGGTTGTTTGGTAGCTACGTCTGTAGTTGGGAAACCATTCTTGCACATGCTTCCGGAAGTGTATCCGCTTCTGGATGTGAGGGTCCTTGGATTTAGCATTGATAGCTCTTATCTTCCATACTAGGGGACCTTTCCACTAGGAGATCTGCAGGTGCTAGTGGAAGCACATGCGCTTCCGGATGGTCAGTGGAAAACTTAAGATTTAGCCTTAGTATACATGCTGAGGACATTCCAAGTTACAAATTTATGTTAATCAACTCAGTATAATAATCTCAAGAAAGTGTGCTTGCTTGTTGGTTTTGTAAAGTAGGAGTATTAATAATGTGAAAATAGTCTTTGAAATGTAGTTCACAATTTCTCAGTTTCACTATCAAGTCCTGAACTCCATTCATACTCTTTTGGATAAATATCAAGTGATGGCACAGGGAGTATCTAGCAGATTGCATATTTTCAGAGTTTCATGCACAGGAATAGTTCAACAAATATGCTTTAAGGATGTCCATGTTAGATTGTGAAGACATGTGAAATGTAAATACACGAGATTCTAAAACCCTTAATGTTCACACAATAGTTTAGCTTTAAGAATGAATCAAATTTACAAAAATAAAAAAAACAGTCAAATTCTCAGCATATGATCACAAGAATAATCTTCAAGTCTCATCTCAAGTTCTTTCAAATATGCTTAACATGATCTCATTATTCTTAGGATATCAACAAGCTTTAACGTAATTCAGATTGTACTGGGCTTGTGATAATGTGCCAGGATATATGACTTTCAGTGGGTAGAGATTCTTAATAGTTCTTTCCACCCTAGTTATCTACTCTCACTTAGGCTTCTATCCTATTGGTATTTGCTCTTGGATTTATCAGATTTTGCAGAGGTTAATTCCAGGCATCTCCTAAGGTTCCTAATGTATGTCTGACAAGAGAAAAATGCACAACATAATGAGTAATGGAAAGAAAGGCTCATATAAGAAGATTGGCGAGATTTCCTCAAGATTGACTTCAGAACAGCCATTTCTTCTCATCTTGTCAAAGAGCATACTCGTTGACGTTCTCTCTTGTACATCCACATCACTCAAGCTTTCATAATCTGTCAACACACTTAACCACAGGCTTGAACTGAGATCATTAGTAGATGGAGACTTAAGATGTGATTAAAAACATTTTCAGAATAAGATCATCACTGGTTTCTAAAGAACATCTCATAAGTATCACTATATTTTGAAATGTTTAAGTCAATCATGTGTGGCTAGACGCTACATATTCTTCACATTCATTTCATAGGGCAATTTGAAGTTTAATCTTAGATATATAAATGTCAATTGCCAATGAAATGAGTAAGCATGCATTCATTACCCGGTTAATCATGTAGATAAGAGAAAGGGTAAGAATGACATCACCAAGGCTACATTTGCGTCAAGTAGTAGCTTGCTTGATTTTGACTGGTGGTGCTTGATCTTTTCCATTTCAAGAGCAGTAGCACCAGTAGCCCAGCATGAGGAACGTCTTATTCAGTTTTGACCCATTGCCCAGACCAGGTACGGTCTTGAATATAGTTGTTCTTTTGGATCTCCTTTCCTACAAAATACCAAGTAATTCCCTTTTCCATTTCTCAGTCTCCAAACTTGGATCTGACAGGTCAGTTTGTAGGAAGTGTAAAGTCCACATGCACTTGAGTCATTAATTATGCTTATGCCGTTTAGAATCAACTATGACTATATGTACATGGTTTTGATTTTGACAGCTAGACAGCATGTAGGTTATGAACATTATGAATTTCTTTGAGCTTTCTTCTCTTAAGAAAATAATGTTCATGTCTATGATGCTCGATGCAAAATCTCAATAATCCCATCTAACACTTGCATAAGAGATTTTACTTTCGCATGCTTTGACTCTAAGTGATTCCTTGCTTACCCAAGGAGATCTTCTATACTTATCCTTGGTTTGAATCACTGTCTTATGAGACAGAGTTCATAGGTTTTCTCCATGTTGATCGAGGAATCCTCTCTCTCTTGTTCTTCTCAGGATAGTTGAGTGGCACTCTGTGATAGCTCATCCTTGAGACAGAACTTTTGTTCCTTGTGGTAGTGCACTGCTTCTTATGATTGAACCAGGTGGTTGCAGCAGTGACTTCACCACGAGCTCTCTTCTTTGGGACAAGAGGAACTCTTGATCTTTCCTGCACAAGTAAGGCACTGGAAGGAAGTTTTGGTACCCATTTGTACTTGGGTCCTATATGGTTAGTGTTAGGGTTCCACCAGAGTAATATCACATGTAAATTTTTTTTAAGACTACATGTGTGAGAAATATGACCTGATCTACCACAATAATGACAGATAATGGAATGATATTCAGATTCGGATTTCCTATCATTATCTTGTTGATCAATTTTGTTTTCAAAGACTCTCTGTTCTTTTAAATCAACTTTTGAAGTTTCAGGGCCTTTTGAAAACTCCTCTTTTTCCTTCAACAGGGATTCACAATTGGAGCAATTTTCAGTACATGTTGAAGCTTCTGCTCTCGATAGCTGTTTTTCTATGGAGGGAACTTTGGAAACCTTGGATGTAGAAGAATTAATGAGTTCCTCAAGTTTCCTATTCTTTTTCCTTAATCCTAGAACTTCTTTTGCAAGTTTACAAAATTCAATATGTAACTCATTATACATGTCTTGCAATTCAGAAGATTCAAGTTCAGATACCTCATTTTCTTCAGTTTCTGAATCTTCTAGGTAGAGATCGACACTCTCTTCACTGGTGTTAGCTTCCTCAATATCAGCTTCCTGTAGCTCACCGTCTGTCGATCCACAGGGGGCACGAGATGAGCTTTGGACAGCTTTACTTTCAAGAGAGTGGTTAGAAGCATACATAGCATCAAGAGTGTTCCAAATATCTCTAGTATTAGAGCAATGTCTAATTTTCTGGAAATCACTCTCACTTAAGCTTTTGTACAAAATTTGCATTGCTCTAATGTTCAAGTAAAATAAATTTTTCTCCTCTTCAGTCCAATTTACTTTTGGTTTGAAATCAGAATCATTTACAAAGACATCCCACATTTTGAAATTCGAGGATAGCACAAAACTTTTCATCCTTGCCTTCCATAAGTAAAAATCAGTATTATCTAACAAGGGTGGGATAGTATGATCAAAACCTTCAAAACACATTTTTATACCCAAGTCAGCCTAGGTCTTTGCACTTGAGATCGTTGGATCCTTTAAACAAGTGACCTGGCTCTGATACCAAATGAAATGCGTGGCTGTCACCCAAGAGGGGGGGTGAATTGGGTGGCAGAATAAAACTTATAAAAATTCTCCCTTTTAAAACTTTACTCCTTGTGCTTGATGAGAGTGACGATGTATTACCCCAAGCACAAGTGAGTATCTAGTGGTGTGGCGCTTGATGTGTAGATTAAAAACAACCAGAATGAGCACACACGAGTTTATCCTGGTTCGGTCACTTCCAGACCTACATCCAGTCCCCAGGCTCCACCTGAGATTTTCAATCCACTAAACCTCTTGTTTGAACCAGGCACAAGAAAGCCTTTACACTATAGGTTTTACGAACACGGGTTCACCTAACAACCCACAGGTTTTGCAACGGGCTCACCTGCAAACCTTACAACCACAAGTTTTGCGGGCTAACTTGCAACCTATGGAGATTTAGAAAACTTCTAAATGCTCCCCCTCACTTTTGTAAGATAATACTTCTGTTCGTCAAGCACAAGCTTTAGAACAGCCTCTATCAATTAGAGGATTTGATAATATGTTCACTCAATGAACTGATTGTGATAAACACTTAAGTACAAATGATTCTCTCTAAGAATAGATGATGTTACTCACTTATGTACAAATGAATTACTCTCTAATAATGTTACAAATCTAGATCTGAGAGTAGAAGATGAGAGGAATGTAGAATATAGTTTCTCAGATAATATGCTCTGTTTCTCCAACCTCTCTTCTGAATGTAGATGTTCCTTTTATACTCGGCCTCAATATTCAGGCTTGGGCGGCAGATAGGATATGTCCGTTTGAATATAGCCGTTAATCCCATGTTACCGTTGAGAGGTACATCTTCATTAATGCTTAGCAGGGTTGACTTGCTTTATCTCTGAAAAGCAACTCTGACAACTCTGCTCTGACAAAAGCATTCTGACTTCTGAGTGTGTGACGTTGGCTCTTGTACTCTTGCTGACGGATGATCATCGTTCATTCGGAAGTGGCAATCTTGCTCTGCAAGTATTAGTCTATGAATCTCAGTGCCAATAGTATCTTTCATCCGGAAGCTCATTTCCATCCGGAAGTACAACCAAGTTCTGCACACACTTGTTAGTCCCATCAGAGTAATATATATAATCAAGTGTAGCAGTAAGAACTATACATGCTGTGGGAGGTTTGTCTGCTATGGGAAGTAATCTTACTAAGACTATGTTCTGACTTAGTGTTTTGTCTACTGACGCTAGGGGATGTCTAATCCAACAGTCAGCTTGAGTCTCGTTATGTTACTCTAACTCTTAAGTCTTCCCAAGTGACTTGGTGTGTCATTTTCTTAAGCTATGGGATGTGTAGTATAACAACACTTAATCACATGCAGTGGGAGTTCATTTAGTCTAAGGAGCCTTTCTTGCATCCGGAAGCACTTCTACATCCGGAAGCACTACTACTGGATGAAGGATTATAATGACTTTTACTCGCTCTCGCTCAGTGTCCTTCAATCCAACAGTCAGCGCTAGTCACTAAGCTATCGGAAGCAATTCTACTGGACGTGGCTTATGTTCGCTGACGCTTAGTGTCATTTAGTCCAACAGCCAGCGCCAGTCTAAATCTAACAGGAAGCAAATTCACATCCGGTTGAATCTTAGCTTAGTCTTAAGGTTTTTGTATATCTAGTGCTTATGGACTAAGTTATTTCCCTAGTGAATTACTTGCTCTCGCTGGGGGATAAGTCATTCATCCGCGAGCGCTAGTCCTAGTCTATCCGGAAGTAAATCCACATCCGGTTGTACTCTTACTTGGGATTCTATGTTAACCTATTGCTTTCTAAGTACTTGATTCATTCTTTCATATTTTAGTCTTCATCAAAACTTAAGATTCTAACAGCATTAATTGGGCAAACGGTAACAAGGGAAAAACGGCCATATTCAAACGGCTAACCCACCTACCAAGAGTCAGAATGTTTGAAGACTATATAAAGGAGCTCAACTTCATTTATGAAGCTAATGAATTATCTTTGACATTCTTGAGAGAAGTTAGAGCGAGAAACTCAGAAAATCTTCAAGTATTCAAAGCTGCCCAGAAAAGAGAAAGAGCATTTAACTCATTGAGTGATCTTTTCATCTACATATCTTGTACTCTTTGAAGTTAAGTCTCTTCGTGTTATAAGAGCATTGATTGTACTTAAGTGTGTAACACTATCTGTTCTTTAAGAGAACTTAGTTAGAAAAATCCTTTAGTTGTAAAGGTTGAACCCTTGCTAGGTGTAAGGGGGAGCTAGTTAGAAAGGTTGCAAGTGAGCCTGAGTAAAACTTGTGGTTGTAAGGTTGCAAGTGATCCCGTTCAAAACTTGCGGTTGTAAAAGGTTCCAGGTGAACCCGTTCTAAAACCTGGAGATATAGTGGAACTCAGCTTGGGTGGTTGAGAACTGGACGTAGGTCAGGAAGACCGAACCAGTATAACTCTTGTGTTATTTTATTTGAGCATTTATTTTTGAAGCACAATTCACCCCCCCCCCCTCTTGTGCATCCATTACTTTTAGTGATGATGAAGCTGAGCACCTTATTGGTAATATTTTGTTAAATTAACATTTTCCATAAAATATCACTTTCTTACTAACACAAACTTCAGATATCATAGGAATTGTCAAATCTCTTAATGAATTGGAGCGTTTTGAGGTTGGAGGCCAAACTAAGCACATTCTACGTATTAATTTGTGTGACAAACAATACGTATTTTTAATTTCTGTATTTGAATCTTAATCGCCAATGAAAATTGATCTTGATGTTGGAAAAAACGGGATATAACATTTTACATAAGTGAATTTTATTTGCGATGTCATTAGTGTTTTTAAAAAGTCAATCAGTTTCTCCTGATACCCGACTCTACGGACTCCATAATTTGTGAGTAATATGTGAAGTACAATTTTATTCTATAATAGAGTTATTCTCTTTTGAACTCCTTACCGTTGTATTAAAAACAAGTGATGATGATATAATAGCTACATAATCGTAATATTGTATTTTTTTCATCCATATAATGCAAACATATATAAATATATTCTCAAAATTGTTTTTGTTTTGGCATTTGTTGCATAGGGACAACGAAATAGAGTGTGTGCTGTTTGACGAGTGTGCTGTTAATTCGTATCTTCTCTATAAGAACATTAAGGAAGATGCTATTGTTGCTGTAGTTAATCTTGGCAGAATGTCTTGGACTGATACTGGTATCATTAAGATGTTTTTATTTTTTACTATTTTAATAATTAATAAATATTTATACTCTTTTTATTCGATTATTTATTGTTGGTGATCAGATGATCGTCAGATTGCATCCTCTTTTTTTGCCACAAAAGTTTATTTCAATTTAGAAATTGTGAAGGTAAATGAAATGATGAAGAGGTATGTTTTTTATTATTCCTATTACCTCATTGAAAGTGGTTAACAATATTTATTGCGCAAATCATGTAAAATTCCCTACTCATCTTCAGTGCACAAGAGATCAATGGTGGCGTTCCACCTCTGATATCTCCCGCTGATTCTTCGAGAAGAACTAAAAGTAATAACAATAGTTCTATTCATGATTATCTGGTTGTTCCTCTTGATAAGATTTCACAACAGGTGGTGGTGAGTATGATATGCTTTACTTATGAATGGCTGTGTATGGTTTGTGTCATTCACAAATATATTATGATAGTATTTTTGTTCTTATTTTCACTTTGGGCTCTTTGTAGGGAAATGATTTTGTGGTCAAGTGTGAGATTATAAAATTTGAAACAATTAACGGTTGGTTTTATCAAGGATGCACCAAATGTAGTTCATTGCCAAAGTTGTTGACCAATGGAGATCCAAATTCTGGGTTACTTTGTTATTAATAAAAATGTAATGTAATATATCTAAGTATAATAACCTGAACTTATGAAGTTATAACCTAAATGCTAAGATGTATAAGAAACAAAAGCATATATAGATAAATAACTATTACCTGGTTATCAAATGTCCGTGTTGGGTGGGAAAACAATGATCCACAAGTAATATAGACATTTGAAGTGTCAATCTCATACCACGATGTAGTATAATCTAGAACTTCTTGAATAGTATCTTGATTATATAGATCCATTTTTGGTATTCAAATCTTTGACTTCAATTTTACTAATACAAAATTGCTAGCTTCAAAGACAGGTTGAATCTATTTATAGTAAAGATTTGATTGATATGATTGAGGTTGATTCTTCGTTGAAAGGTTTTAAACAGGTTCTCAATCTCTATTTATAGTGCTTTCTTCAAGTGCTATCATTGAACACTCTTCTTCTAGGAAGCTACGCATGAGTCATTAAGTCAATATGGCTGCCACTTGGTTGTACTGCATACTTATCTTGTAAGGTAAAAAAATTAAAATTCCCGTTTTACCCTTTGAGCATTAATAGACTTACCCTATATTTTCATTGGAGTACATTGCAATGCAGTCCTGCATAACACGCCCAAACTGCCACCAATTCATTAGAGCCATTTGCTTCACATATGTTGAATTAAGTTCTAAGATACCAAACTTACTACATCTTTCAAAGGTTTTCACAATTTTCCTAAACAGAAACAACTAAATCTCCCTCATATCTCATTCTAATATTTTTTCTTTTTTAAAACGTTAATTATATCTTATTATTCTTACCTGAATTTATGTCAATAATTTCCCATCCGGTTTCATATCAACTGATTGATCTCAGTCATATCTGTATCAATGTATTTAACCAAAAAAATCTCTTAACAAAAAATATTTAAGTTTGATTATCCTCCTTATTTTATTTATCAAAATACTATGATTTCCAAACTTCAACATGATAGAGGAGTTCATTCATCAAATAAAACCAGTTTCCTACTGAACATCCAACTCAAGCTTAAAAATTTTTTTTAAAACTATACTGGGTAATAACTACTGATGTAAAGTAATTTGTAGAAAGAATCATATGATGTAATAAAAACCCATGCTCTTAATTATGGTATACACATATAGATTAACTCTATATCCAAAAAGAACCAGCTTCCAAAATTCGACCTAATGATACTGCGTATTGAACCAAATGGACGTGCGGCATCTCTAGTGCCAGATCATGCAGTTCTTGACGAGAAAGAAAAATGGGCTGCTTCTGTGGAAGACAAATATGCCAGGGGAGTAACTTTGACGCTTCCCGTGATAAATTCAAGTTCACATATTGCCATGGTTGTGTCTGGTTCTGCTAATGCCCAAAGTTATTAACAAGGTTGATTAATCTGAATAATGAAGCAGTAAGCATCATATATATGTGTGTGCCTATATGTCATGTGCAATGTTTGTTTTTCCTCTTGAGTCCATGTGGAAGCAGTCACGAATGACTCATCAATTTAAAGCTGAAGGTAAGGACAATACTAAATATACAATGAATAACAACGTGAAGGTTGAACTGTCTTTTATTGGTTAGGGTTCTGCCATAGTACTATCATTACTCATTTTTTCCAAGACTTTGTGGGAAAGAAGGAGAAAGTGAACGGAAATAAAGGAGAGGCTACAAGCGTGAGGCTACAGTTGTTTAGTTGTCATTGCATCAACTTATGAAATGCTGATTGGTTGCTTTTTTGGGATTGAACTTTGCTTTAATAAAAGCCCCATATATTTTTATGTAATATATTGTGTGTGCGTGGAGTCCGGACGAGAGAGAGATAATTGGGGAGATGTTTCGTTGCATCTTGGAAGAGTGTTGGTGGTAGGTAGAAATGTAATTGAGAAGATAGTCAAAGAAGGCAGCACTCATTGCTCAAAACAGTTAGATATCTATGCCAAGCTTTTGTACCATTCACATACCTCCTTTTATGTACCTTCTTGCAATTTAAACCATATGCCCTTCAATCCTTTATGATGTCATATGTATATATACATACCTAATAATGCACATTTAATTGTAAGCATTAATTAAAATATTGACTTTCTTGAAAATACTGTATTTATCTAATTCCTAATACTCCATCCCTTTCATAAATATAAGATCAATTTGATTAATTTGAGGGGATTAAGAAGCCATTAAAATTATATGACCTTCCCAAAATTCCTTCAGTAACTTAAATTTAAAAAGAAGTGGGATTTTAAGAAAAAAAAAATAGTTTGGACAAAATTTGAGATAAAATAGGAAGTTACCATATATTTATAAACTAATACATTTATAATATCTTTATTACTTTTTTGTTAAAAAAAGGAAATTATATACACTACTCTTTCACCTATCTAACTTCCTCATTTAAATGCTCACATATATTGATATCAATCACTTTCATTTCTTCCCTAGCGTCACTACAAATATGTGTAACTTTCATGATGCCAAGCAATTCATATTCACATACTATCTCTCTTCTCCTTTGTACTTTGTTATAGCAAATATGCAGGCCCAACCTCTCTCTACACTTACTCCAATGGTAACAAATGTCATTATAACGGTTAAAGTAGACACAATTTACAATCGTGAGTTTGTATGGATTATTAGACCGAGACGAACTCCTATGAAAGAACTCATTTCAATCGATCTCATCGTTTTTGATCAAGAGGTAATTTAGTTATTAATTCCTCCTCCCTTTATGTTCGACCTAAATATTTTCCAATACATTAATACACCAGGAAATTTGAATACAGGGATCCAAAATGGTAATGAAGTTAATGTGTGAGGATGCTAGAGACATTTTCATGAATTACTTAAAAGAAGGCTCCACTTTCCAGATATCTGCCCCTATGGTTGACACTGGAGGTGAAGGACTTGATAATCGTTTCCATATAGTTCTCCATGCTTCTTGTCGCCTAGAAAAAACAACAGACTTATATGCTTCGTTTCCATATACAATAAAATTACCATTCCAAATTGAAAAAGGGAAAACTTGCCCAAATGGGTTTTTCGGTACGTGTATATTTGTACATGAGTTATTTCATAGGAATATATGATTATCATTACCATATGTATATTGTAAGCCATGTTTTTGTTATAGATGTAATTGGCTTTCTCTCTCAAGTTTCTCCAGTTGAAAAGACAAAATCAAATAGTTTGTGGGAGAAACAAGTAGAAGTTTGTTTGGGCACATGGGATCCAAGAAACGGATGGTATCTATAATTGTTTTCTTTTGAAATTTAATATACTTATTCTTTTATAATTTAACATAAAGAATATCTTTTTTCCCATGTGTTAAAGGATAAACAAGAATATTCTATGCGTTTTAAGAGGAGCTTGGATCGAAGCCGTTTCGAAAACTTTAAACGACGCGGCTGACATTGAAAACCCACCATTTATTCATATACAATATGTTGTTATGGAAACTCATTCATCATCAGGTTTGAATTGAAGTTAAAGTTTTAAATTTATTTATTAAAATGTTAATTAATAAATTAGATAGTGTACATTCTGAAAATTGTAGGTTCTGCTATTGTTTCTTCATACTTCGACGGGACGTCAGTGGATGTTGAACCCAACATAGAGGAGATTCAAGACTTGAAGCAAAATATGTTTGATATGTCTGTTAATTTGTAAGTTTAAGGTGAATATATATATAAAGCCTAAACCTTTAGAAGTAAGATTTTGATGGATCTGGGCTAACATCAAATTCACCTTTAAATATAGGCCCATATCCAACTTATGGTAATGTCATATATGGATATAAATATTGGACGACGTGTTCGATGTGGAGTATGTTGTTTTCCTATATAAATCTTCATCCATTACAAATTACTTAGCGATTGGCACAATTCATCTGCCTGGTACAATCCTCCTGATAAGGTAATCACGTATAGAAAGGTTTTAGTAGAGCTTCGAAAGAGAGACATAAAACTATGTAGTTTTAAAAATAGAGTCACACGTTGTTGTATCTTCCCCTTCCTCCTATGTGCAAGGCGTTGAAATCGGAGTTGTAGTGAAAAGGAAGTTCGTCGTGCGTAGCACGGGAGTGTTTACTCGTTAAACTAATACCATGTGAAGGATGAGAGTGATTGGAGTTGCACGTATGGTTCTTGCTATAATTGTGGGGTAGCTTGATATATAAATGCAAACTATATATAGAAAGAAATACTTAGTAGCTGTTTGAACCTTGTGCTTACTCCAGTCGAAGCCCTCTTCGCTATATCCTTTTATTTATGGGTGCTTCAACATGTATATAAGTTCTGTTTTGGGTATCTTGTATCAATAATGGTTCCCTTTCACTCCGAGGAATTTTGCACCGAAGCCATGAGACATTGATTTTGAAGATTTCTTCTCTTAAATGCTCATTGATGAAGTCCGCAGCATTATCCCAATCTCTATTTTGAATCCCCGCTGCCCGCATCGAACCATATATGGAAATCAATTGGTGAAATCTACTATGCATCCATTTGTTTGATCCAATTCGCACCAGCCCCCTCTCAAAGAACTTTGGAACCTGTACATAATGCCACATGAATAAGGGAGTAATATAAAAAAATATTAAAAAAACTTGAAATATTGAAATTGAAAAATGTAATGAAATGCAATAAATGTATTACCAATCCATTCCCCTTTCTTCCCTTGTATAGCCCTAGATTTCCACATTTAATAACCACTTTGAAATTCCATGCCTACTCTTCATATAGTTAACTACCTGTTTCCTAACATAGTTATTGTGACTTTCCATGGCTATTTATTGCTAGCAACAAATTTTCGCTCCTGATATTAGTTTCTTTGAGTTGGTTGTCTAATCACTAATAGTGTGGAATGACCTTTTTATAGTCATCTCTTATTTCACTGTTTACTGTCCTTAGTTCATAGCTTTCCATTTTAGTTTACTGTTTCCTTTCAATATTCAAGTTTAGAATATAAGAATATTTTTAAATACTTTTTCCACATTGCTTACCCTAATTTGTCATGTAACATCCCAAATTTTTAATTAAGGATAATAAAATTATTGAGGTGTTATTTAGGAAATTCTAAGTCTTAGGGAGTAATTCATGATATTTAGGATAATTATTAATACTAAATCTGATTCACTTTAGAATTTAAAGAAATATAGAGTTATTGGAAAGTATTGTGAAGTTTAGATAATATTATGATGGAAAGAAGGAGATATAGTAATATATACAAACTTCTGGGCTAAAAATATAATTCAGAATGAATGATAGGGTACTTAGAGGTAATTTTCACATATATATATATATACTCCTTCCTTCTCCTTCACTCCCAAACTCCCTCCGCCTCCGACCCCCTCTCATCAGACCCTCCCTCCTCTCCTCTGCCACGCGACTCCGGCGGCCTTCGGCGCGGCGGCGCCGACACCCCCTCCCTTGCCTCTTCTCTTCCCTAAACCGCGCTTCCTTCCCTCTCACTAAAACCCTTCCACCCTCCCCATCGTTCTCACTGCTTCCAGCGGCGGTCACAGGCGACGGCGGCGTTGACGCCGTCGGCCTCACTTCCCTCCGAAGCTTCACCTCTTTACGTTTATTCCTAAGCTTAAGCCGATCTGTTCCTCTTCACTTCACTCATTTTCCGGCGGGTTTCTTCATTTTCCGGCGGAAACGGGATGTGATGACAAAGGTTCGATTTTTATCGTAGTATCTCGAGTGTTCTTCTATTTTCCAACTTCAGCTCATCTTTTCCTTGGCCCTTCTCCCTTTTCAGTTCGGCCAGCCCTATAATGGGCGATTTCCGGCGGGCTTCTTCGATTTCCGGCGACGGCGAAGCTCCGGATAATTAGTGAGAGTCGAAAATGAGAAAGGTAGTTTCATTTATTCCGGTTTTATGCCTATTTCTACGATTTGGTGAGATTTGAGAGTTAGGGTTTAGGATTGAATTACTAAGTTTGGGCTATTTTAACTAATCAATGAAAATTTGAAGTTTCTGGTTTTGTTCTTCCATAGGCTGTGTAAAAGTGATGATTTTGTAGAGTTGTTGTTGTGTTGGCTGATTTGTGCACTGTTTACGAGCCACTAATTATGTTTTTATTGGCTGATTTAATTCATTAGTTTTGGGGAATTCATGACTATATATATTTAAGTTTGGAAAGCATTTTCTGTGTATATAGTGTTCTTTGAATGTGAAATGTAAGTTTTTCTAGGAATGTTGGCATTTTGAGCATGAGGATTCTCTATTTCATTTGTTTGTGGCTGAAGTGTGAAGAGATGAGATCCATACTCTGCTTGATGTGATTGGTATTGATTTAATGAAATAATAGTATAGGATGGTTGTTCAAGAGTTGGTTTGGTTGTAAAATAACTCTGCATGAGATTAGTGAAACTTTGGACTGTTGCTATGTTTGTGAGAATGAATGTTCTGTATAGTGGGATAATAATGAAAGCTAATGAGCTACAATATTGTTTTGTATGCATACCTATCAAGTTGTATGATTCTTTGCAAATTTCATGTTATTCTTTATGTGCACTGTTTTGGGAATTAGTGATCTGGTTAGATGATAAAGTTAGTTGATGATGATTAGCATAGCTTGCAATTAAATTTCTTTTGGAGAATTGTGGTGAGGGAGGAAGGTGGTGATTTGATTGTGGTGCTGGTTTGACAAAGAAAAAGGAATTACTTTAGGTTGACTTTGATAAAGTTATGAAATGTAATTAGCTTAAGAAAACTATGGAATAAGGAAGTTGTGAATGATTGAGTTAAATTGGATTTCTTGGCATTTTAGGTGAGTTGCGATCTAAAAAGGCTTTTGGCGATTTATGGGCTATTGTTGAGTTATTTAAACTTAATGAAAGTTGTAAATGTTAATTTGAGGGGATTGGGCCTTGTGTAAGGTTCCTTAATTCAAAATTTAATAAGATTGGCTAGGCGATGGATTTTGAAGGTGTGAGGAACTGCATGAAGTGCTTTTAAAAGGTGCCTTGATGTTCATAGATAATTTTATATAGGTTAGTTGGTGGATGGGTCATATGAATCAAATTATTGATAAGTTAAGTTTGAAAGAGTTATACTTGAACATATTTCTGGAGGTTTATGTTAATTATGAGTAATTTGGAGTCTTGAATATGGAGTTTTTAATCAACTTTGAGGTTGGAATATTTAACTGGTGTATAGATGTGTAAATCCTTGCTAGCGTTGTTAGATATTATGAAAAGGTAGGGATTTCATACTTAAGAAGGAATTAGTTCTTGATGTTTAAAGAATTTATTAAGGGTATGAATGTTTTAATCGAGAACATGATGTTGGGTAAAAGCTGAAATTCAGCTTGTTATTGGCTCTGCTAAAATAATTGATTCTCATTTAAAGGTGCTTAAAGGAATAATAATTCACTTTCAAGTTTCTGCTTCGGATTCATGGAAGCAAGACTATTGATGTGTAAGTCTGTTTGTGATTGAATTTTATTATATTGATTATTGTTTATCAGCTTGAATTGCGTTTGAAATTCTCGTTTAAGACAAAGTAAGAGAATAGGGATTGGGTAGCATATTAGGATTCGAGAGAGACGTTAAATATTATGAAATAGAGATGATATTAATTTATCATTCTGTATTATATTATTATAGGATTGGATGCGAGGTGGATTTTGTGGCATCAAGAAAGAAAAACGGGTTAACGCATAGCTGTTGGGGGTCAGGTAATCACTCTTACCTTGCTATAACATTGAGGGTGACGTTAGTTGGGATCTTCAAAATCCTTTCTAACCCTCAAATCTTTAAAAGTTATTTTTATACAAACAGGCTATCGGGTGCCTTTTTTTAAACACGATTATTTTTGTATAGAGAAACTTTATACATTATATGTAGTATCCTGTCTGGTGGTCGTGATTTTTCCTGAAATAGTTAGATATATATGGGTGAGGTGCTCTGACAGCGGTGTTGATAGGTTATTCGATGTAAATTGATGAAGTTGTGGTGGTGTTATATATAATTGGTACTTGGACAGGGGTGTTGGAAAGTGATGTGGATTGGAAATATCATACGTTGTGGTTGAGGAATTGGAAAGTTGTGTTGAAGGAAAGTATTGAAAATTTGTGATTGAGATGTTGAAAAGGATTATGAGCATTGCATGACACTGAGATATGTACCATCGCGCGGTGATAACCGATTGATAGGCCAATCAACGGTTATTTGTACGGGTCAACAGATTGGAGACTGTGACCAGTGGTCAACAGATTGGAGACTGTGACCAGCAGTCTTCTGATTGGAGACAGGGACTGTTCCCTTTCTGATTGGAGACAGACTGGGGTTTCCCTCTCATGGGGTTACCAGAGAGGGAAATTGCCCCCTCACTTTTGAGAGGGGCACAGTGTCAATTCATTCAGAACATATATAGGGCTCGAGTGTAGAGCCTCCAGGATGGCATGAGTAGAGCACCACGAATGTACATGATTGTGAGCCGAGAAGTTGGACTTGCGAAAGTGCGAATGAGATTTATAATGATGAGAGTATGGATTGGAGTTTAGATGGCGAAGTGTAGTTGATGTGGAAATTGAGTGAGTGATTTTGAGTCGTATTAGGAAAGTAGGGATGATGAATTTGATTAGTTTTGGACGTGACAGAGAGCCTGGAAGGGTAAATGGAAGAAGACTGGGTTCTTGTATATATATATATATATATATATATATATATATATATATATATATATATTGATTTTTGAATTGTGGTACCCTGTAGACGCCCCTACTACCGCACATCTCACTGTTATAGTGAGTTGAGTAGTAGATTACTGAGACAAGTTGTCTCACCCCACGATTACTTACATTTTTGCAGGTGATCATGCACAGGCGCGAGCGTCATGAAAGGGAATTAAGTTTCAAAGGTTGTTTAGATTATTTAGACATGTATATTGCCAAAATGTATAGGTCTGCATTCGCTTCCGCATATTTTTATTTGTATTGATATTAATGGTTAATTGGAGAATTGTAATAGCTCGCTTCTTTTTCTAACCATGTTAGGTGATTTTTTTCTAACATGGTTAGCTATTAATTATCCATGATAGTGTTCAGGTTATATTAGAAAATTCTTTTCTATCATGGATAGTGAATATTATTAGGAAATTCTTTTTCTAACTATGATAGATTTATTGATATTATGGAAATCATTTTTCTATCATAGTTAGTGAAGGTATTATTGAATTAATCAGGGAATTAGTAACAGTATTTGACAACTTGGTTATCAGTATTTGGTATACGATAACCCTGGACTGTGTTGCATTGCATTTAGATTGGCAATATACATTCTCTGAATTCCCTTTTCTGTAGTGCATGATCACCGGCTGCCTGCGAGGTTATGGTCAATCCCTTGGTGGGGAGAGTGGTAGAATCGCAACAAGAATGCTTTAGTGATATTGGTAAATGGATTAGGATTTTACAAGATTGAACCGTGAAATTGAATTATTGGAGGAGATCTTTAGTTTGATTGTGGTTTCCTTGGTTATTTTGGAGTTTAGGGATTTGAGAGGTTGCATTAATTGTGGTTTTATGATCTGAGGTATTGTGGATTATGGATGAGTTTTATAGGTTATCGTGGTGATATAACCATATGGATTTAGTTAGAGAAGCTGCAAATTTCCCTTGGAGGGATTTTTGATGTCTAAAGTTTGGAATAAATTGGAATTCAATGGAGTAGTATTAGGATTCTAAGTATTGGAGTTGATAAAAATGTAAGTTTATTACAAATTTAGTGTTGACTGAGATAAGATTTGTAGTGAAAGTACGGAAATGAGAAAAAAAAATAATAAGTTTGGAGTATAGCATAATTGGGTGAGAATTGAAAAGTTTGAAGTAGGAAAGTTATTTAGAAGTGGCTGAAGTGAATATATGTGTTAAGGTTTGTTTTAAAAGGTTGAGTGGATTAGGGATCTTTCTGGTTGAATTCCAGGGGAATGGTATGGATTTGAAAATTTTTGGTAAAATGGGAAATGGAGAAAATTTAGGTTTGGATCAAAGTTGTTAAGGAATATGGGATATGAATTGACTATTTATGCAGTAATTGAAGGACTAAGTTTGGTTGGAATAGTTACATGAAATTATGAAGGGAATTTTGACAAAATATTAAGTTGTGGAGGTTATAAGTGCACTTCTAGATGGGAATTTTAGAGTTTATGGAGTTCTTTCTTTAGATTTATGAGTGTATATGAGTTAAATCTTGAAAACTAAAGTTGGTTGGCTTGGATGAAGTCCGAGTTAATAGAAAATTTGAGGATTTAGACTATAAATGTGGACAAATGAATAAGTTTATTGGTATAATTGAAATTGAGATGAAGGAATGATTGAGGAATCACGTTGACTGAGTGTAATTTGTTTAGTATAGTTGGTAGGGTTTTAGGATTTGGGTTCAATGATTAAATAAGATCAATGTTTAACTTTCTATTTCCAGGTTAGGCCAAGATTTTTCCCACATATATAGTTTTCTATAGCATCCGGTGAGGATTTTGAGAACGTCGAGTAATGAGATTACGGGTTTATGGGAATTTTCAGAACTTAAACATTTGATCAATTGATAAATTGGTTATTTGAGATGTGTGTGTTGGATTTTCTATCTGTATGGAATTGAAATGACTTTGTGTGTCTGATCATGTGGTTGGATTGATTGTTTCCATAGTTCCGCTTCTTGTTTATGACCGACACAACTGCTGATGTGTGTGGAATTGATTGTGATTAAAGGATGCTAGGTGAAGATTATATTACTGATTCTTACGTGTGCATGCTTATATGTTGGGTTTTATGTAGATTGAAAATTTTGTTTCTTTCTTTTCTTTTGCTGTTTGGTCAAACTGCTACTTGGGAGTGAAACTTTAAAGTTCATGAATTGATGTGTGTATGTATTTTTCTGTATGTTCAGTTTGTGGTTTGATAATTTGGGGTGAATTCTATTTTTGGGTTGTTATGCTCTTTTCCTATCTTGCTCATGATTATATTAAGTTATGTTATGATGATATTGATATTAAATTTTCTGGAAGGCAGAGCGATTGATTTATGCATTGTTGTTGACTTGGTTTGAATTCCTGTGTTGAATTCGAGTCTTCGGTGTGATCAATGTAATCTTGATGCATGGTGAGTGAATTTAAATAAAGAAGTAAAATAGAAATTGAAACAGTTGACAATTATAATGAAATAGAGATATGAGCTAGATAAGGTGTAATAAGTATATAGTAATAGATGGATAGAAATGGTAGGAGAAAATTGAAAGAATAAGGTTTCTTCTTTTGGGGTCTCGGATATAATTATGAACCTAGGCATAATTATAGTCGTGGCATCATTGAAGACCTTATGATTCAAGGGAAATGGAGAAACTTTGAAAATAATAGGATACAGTTAATATAGGTGAAGTAGAAATACAAAAGTTTTGCTTGTGGTTGTTAGAGGGTGAAGTTAAATCATTAAAATTATATTTAAGATGGGGAATTCGGAATCCTTTGAGGGTCTAGTATGATAACTGAGCCTATGATTCATTGTTTTATCTAGATGTTTGATTTTATGTATATGTGAAGGGGTATTATGAAGTGTGAGAAGGGTAAATTAGAATTCGGATTGATGTGTAAGAAATTGGGTGTGCTGAATTCTTTTTCTACGGATATTGAAGTTGTGATAATTATTTGGAATGCTTATTGTATTATCCTAAAGATATGTTAATTGTGTATTTTGCGCGAAGTTTATTCGCATTAGGGTGAAGTGGAGTTTTATTCAGGTTGTTTGTAAAGGCTTGAAAGGGGTCATTATTAGCAATTAAGTGCCTATGACCAAACCCTTGAGGATATTCAAATTTGGAAATAGGTAAACTTATGGTGTAATATCATTCGAGAACAAGTTACAATTAGGGTGATGATAGGTGAGGTGTTTAGAAATTGGTAAATGGCATACAAAAGGGAGAACGACTAAAAGTAAATGACATTTAAATAGTTTGGAATTAGATGTGTAACATCAAAGTGTGCGAAATGATAGTAAAGAATAGTGAATTTTGAGGACAAAATTTCTAAAAAGGTGGGGATAATTGTAACATCCCAAATTTTTAATTAAGGATAATAAAATTATTGAGGTGTTATTTAGGAAATTCTAAGTCTTAGGGAGTAATTCATGATATTTAGGATAATTATTAATACTAAATCTGATTCACTTTAGAATTTAAAGAAATATAGAGTTATTGGAAAGTATTGTGAAGTTTAGATAATATTATGATGGAAAGAAGGAGATATAGTAATATATACAAACTTCTGGGCTAAAAATATAATTCAGAATGAATGATAGGGTACTTAGAGGTAATTTTCACATATATATATATATATACTCCTTCCTTCTCCTTCACTCCCAAACTCCCTCCGCCTCCGACCCCCTCTCATCAGACCCTCCCTCCTCTCCTCTGCCACGCGACTCCGGCGGCCTTCGGCGCGGCGGCGCCGACACCCCCTCCCTTGCCTCTTCTCTTCCCTAAACCGCGCTTCCTTCCCTCTCACTAAAACCCTTCCACCCTCCCCATCGTTCTCACTGCTTCCAGCGGCGGTCACAGGCGACGGCGGCGTTGACGCCGTCGGCCTCACTTCCCTCCGAAGCTTCACCTCTTTACGTTTATTCCTAAGCTTAAGCCGATCTGTTCCTCTTCACTTCACTCATTTTCCGGCGGGTTTCTTCATTTTCCGGCGGAAACGGGATGTGATGACAAAGGTTCGATTTTTATCGTAGTATCTCGAGTGTTCTTCTATTTTCCAACTTCAGCTCATATTTTCCTTGGCCCTCCTCCCTTTTCAGTTCGGCCAGCCCTATAATGGGCGATTTCCGGCGGGCTTCTTCGATTTCCGGCGACGGCGAAGCTCCGGCTAATTAGTGAGAGTCGAAAATGAGAAAGGTAGTTTCATTTATTCCGGTTTTATGCCTATTTCTACGATTTGGTGAGATTTGAGAGTTAGGGTTTAGGATTGAATTACTAAGTTTGGGCTATTTTAACTAATCAATGAAAATTTGAAGTTTCTGGTTTTGTTCTTCCATAGGCTGTGTAAAAGTGATGATTTTGTAGAGTTGTTGTTGTGTTGGCTGATTTGTGCACTGTTTACGAGCCACTAATTATGTTTTTATTGGCTGATTTAATTCATGAGTTTTGGGGAATTCATGACTATATATATTTAAGTTTGGAAAGCATTTTCTGTGTATATAGTGTTCTTTGAATGTGAAATGTAAGTTTTTCTAGGGATGTTGGCATTTTGAGCATGAGGATTCTCTATTTCATTTGTTTGTGGCTGAAGTGTGAAGAGATGAGATCCATACTCTGCTTGATGTGATTGGTATTGATTTAATGAAATAATAGTATAGGATGGTTGTTCAAGAGTTGGTTTGGTTGTAAAATAACTCTGCATGAGATTAGTGAAACTTTGGACTGTTGCTATGTTTGTGAGAATGAATGTTCTGTATAGTGGGATAATAATGAAAGCTAATGAGCTACAATATTGTTTTGTATGCATACCTATCAAGTTGTATGATTCTTTGCAAATTTCATGTTATTCTTTATGTGCACTGTTTTGGGAATTAGTGATCTGGTTAGATGATAAAGTTAGTTGATGATGATTAGCATAGCTTGCAATTAAATTTCTTTTGGAGAATTGTGGTGAGGGAGGAAGGTGGTGATTTGATTGTGGTGCTGGTTTGACAAAGAAAAAGGGATTACTTTAGGTTGACTTTGATAAAGTTATGAAATGTAATTAGCTTAAGAAAACTATGGAATAAGGAAGTTGTGAATGATTGAGTTAAATTGGATTTCTTGGCATTTTAGGTGAGTTGCGATCTAAAAAGGCTTTTGGCGATTTATGGGCTATTGTTGAGTTATTTAAACTTAATGAAAGTTGTAAATGTTAATTTGAGGGGATTGGGCCTTGTGTAAGGTTCCTTAATTCAAAATTTAATAAGATTGGCTAGGCGATGGATTTTGAAGGTGTGAGGAACTGCATGAAGTGCTTTTAAAAGGTGCCTTGATGTTCATAGATAATTTTATATAGGTTAGTTGGTGGATGGGTCATATGAATCAAATTGTTGATAAGTTAAGTTTGAAAGAGTTATACTTGAACATATTTCTGGAGGTTTATGTTAATTATGAGTAATTTGGAGTCTTGAATATGGAGTTTTTAATCAACTTTGAGGTTGGAATATTTAACTGGTGTATAGATGTGTAAATCCTTGCTAGCGTTGTTAGATATTATGAAAAGGTAGGGATTTCATACTTACGAAGGAATTAGTTCTTGATGTTTAAAGAATTTATTAAGGGTGTGAATGTTTTAATCGAGAACATGATGTTGGGTAAAAGCTGAAATTCAGCTTGTTATTGGCTCTGCTAAAATAATTGATTCTCATTTAAAGGTGCTTAAAGGAATAATAATTCACTTTCAAGTTTCTGCTTCGGATTCATGGAAGCAAGACTATTGATGTGTAAGTCTGTTTGTGATTGAATTTTATTATATTGATTATTGTTTATTAGCTTGAATTGCGTTTGAAATTCTCGTTTAAGACAAAGTAAGAGAATAGGGATTGGGTAGCATATTAGGATTCGAGAGAGACGTTAAATATTATGAAATAGAGATGATATTAATTTATCATTCTGTATTATATTATTATAGGATTGGATGCGAGGTGGATTTTGTGGCATCAAGAAAGAAAAACGGGTTAACGCATAGCTGTTGGGGGTCAGATAATCACTCTTACCTTGCTATAACATTGAGTGTGACGTTAGTTGGGATCTTCAAAATCCTTTCTAACCCTCAAATCTTTAAAAGTTATTTTTATACAAACAGGCTATCGGGTGCCTTTTTTTTAAACACGATTATTTTTGTATAGAGAAACTTTATACATTATATGTAGTATCCTGTCTGGTGGTCTTGATTTTTCCTGAAATAGTTAGATATATATGGGTGAGGTGCTCTGACAGCGGTGTTGATAGGTTATTCGATGTAAATTGATGAAGTTGTGGTGGTGTTATATATAATTGGTACTTGGACAGGGGTGTTGGAAAGTGATGTGGATTGGAAATATCATACGTTGTGGTTGAGGAATTGGAAAGTTGTGTTGAAGGAAAGTATTGAAAATTTGTGATTGAGATGTTGAAAAGGATTATGAGCATTGCATGACACTGAGATATGTACCATCACGCGGTGATAACCGATTGATAGGCCAATCAACGGTTATTTGTACGGGTCAACAGATTGGAGACTGTGACCAGTGGTCAACAGATTGGAGACTGTGACCAGCAGTCTTCTGATTGGAGACAGGGACTGCTCCCTTTCTGATTGGAGACAGACTGGGGTTTCCCTCTCATGGGGTTACCAGAGAGGGAAATTGCCCCCTCACTTTTGAGAGGGGCACAGTGTCAATTCATTCAGAACATATATAGGGCTCGAGTGTAGTGCCTCCGGGATGACATGAGTAGAGCACCACGAATGTACATGATTGTGAGCCGAGAAGTTGGACTTGCGAAAGTGCGAATGAGATTTATAATGATGAGAGTATGGATTGGAGATTAGATGGCGAAGTGTAGTTGATGTGGAAATTGAGTGAGTGATTTTGAGTCGTATTAGGAAAGTAGGGATGATGAATTTGATTAGTTTTGGACGTGACAGAGAGCCTGGAAGGGTAAATGGAAGAAGACTGGGTTCTTGTATATATATATATATATATATATATATATATATATATTGATTTTTGAATTGTGGTACCCTGTAGACGCCCCTACTACCGCACATCTCACTGTTATAGTGAGTTGAGTAGTAGATTACTGAGACAAGTTGTCTCACCTCACGATTACTTACATTTTTGCAGGTGATCATGCACAGGCGCGAGCGTCATGAAAGGGAATTAAGTTTCAAAGGTTGTTTAGATTATTTAGACATGTATATTGCCAAAATGTATAGGTCTGCATTCGCTTCCGCATATTTTTATTTGTATTGATATTAATGGTTAATTGGAGAATTGTAATAGCTCGCTTCTTTTTCTAACCATGTTAAGTGATTTTTTTCTAACATGGTTAGCTATTAATTATCCATGATAGTGTTCAGGTTATATTAGAAAATTCTTTTCTATCATGGATAGTGAATATTATTAGGAAATTCTTTTTCTAACTATGATAGATTTATTGATATTATGGAAATCATTTTTCTATCATAGTTAGTGAAGGTATTATTGAATTAATCAGGGAATTAGTAACAGTATGTGACTAGTCGTTCTACTTATCTTTTGCCTTGTGGGCAAGTCAGCCATGTGCATCTCCCCTCTTATTTTCTATAGTCCTACTGTTAATTACGTTTTCCCGTAAGGTTCATGCATAGCTGATTAATTTGTCTTTGACATGACTTTGTCTTTGACATTTCTACTTTAAATGTTTAGCTAAAGTTTTGGGCCATTCCATCCTGATTATGTTTTCCCATTCAAAATATTTTTGCCTACTCATTGTGTTGGTTAGCTCAAGTTTAAGTTGGTTACATCTTCATCATGTTTTCATATATTATTTTAACTTATGATTTGTTGTATAAGGGGTTTTGTGCTAGACGAACTATATGCTGGTGCAATTTTAGATACATGTATATATCTTATAGCCTTGCGCCTATTTAGTAATTAAGAAGACTCAATTCAGTAAGACTCTCTCTCTCTCTCTCTGATAAAATAAGAGATTTAGTAAATATACTTATAAAAAGACTTGATTCAGGGGATAAAAAAGCTCAAACATAATAAACAAAAATTAAGGGCAACAATTATCTCAGTGGGCTGTTGTGACAAAATATCTCCAATATCAGTAATGGTGTGTGGCTAATATTGTGCAACTGCAAATAGGGAGAAAGGAAGAAATAAACTGATCATAATACAGAGATTCACAGTAAAAACTAATTGTCCTTCTTCCCTTTTCCTTTGAACATAAATCTTCATTCTAAATCTTTACTAAAAACATAAATATTCATTCTTACTTTGAAAATCACCCCCTTATTTTTCTCTGAGAACATCTTCCCTTAGTAATCCTACCCTCTTCTGGTGATAGCATTAAATCTCTGTTCTCCGCCGCCACTCGCAATCCACCATCGCCACAGATCAAAGCTTTTCTGCCACAGATCGAACCTTCCCATCACAGATTGAAGAAGAATGTGGAAGACTCACCGGAATTGCCGTCGTCGAGTACCAAAATAAGGTCTTTAAAACCTCTTCATTCAACATGCAAGAGAGGTTAAAACTCACAATAAAGTTAATTTAAAGGGCAAGGAAGCAGAAGGGACGAGGCACCGAACTACGGACACCGCTACAGATCGAAGATGGAGAAGGGATGGGACACGGCGCTGCTATAGACCATCCGACATTCACCTCGATGTCGTTCGCCGCCGTCCTCGACGTCTCCTTCACCGTGCTTCAAGGGTGCGATGTGAAGGAAGGGAGAAAGAAAGGTGAGGAGCGTCCAAAACAAATATCCTAGTGGTGGTGGTGGAAAAAGTTTTCCCAAGAGTAAAATACTAAATCTTAAAGGGAGGAAGCCATTGCAGTTGAGACATGAGTATATGTGCATTAATAAAAGTAGATGGAGGTGAAAACATTGGAAACCCAAAAGAGAGGAGGTGGGTGATATGCAGTTCTTCTTCTTGTGGAAGGAAGCCGTATATTTTTCCTAGATGAGTTTAGGGTTTAGTTCTGTTTAAATGGCAATTGTGGTAGTTTCTAGATGGGTAATTATTACTCTGTCAAAAAAAAAGATGGGTAATTATTACACTAACAAAAAGTTATTTAATATAAGGGGAAAAGGGAAACATATAGAAAATCGGGTTATAATGTGAACGCAAGGGAGGGTTAGGCAGGAGTAATAGAGATATATATTAGATAGATAGATGATTTGGCCTGCCACTGATTAACTCGAAAATGCCTATTCCACTGATGAAAATGCCTATTCGTTGTGGTCTGAGAATGATGATTCTATTAAATGTGGCTTTGATTAGAGCAATATTGGAAATTTTTCGTGTTACATTTGTTTATATACCAAGTTTTCACCAAGTTTTGTTTCTTTAAAACTAAATTCTAATGAAAATTTTAGCGTTGTTTTGTATGGTATAACAAGTTTTATTTCTTTAAAACTAAATTTCTATCGCATATAATAGTACTCATCACGTTCTAAATGCTTACATGTAGGTCCCCTAGTTTTTGTAGTGTAATACTAATAGTACTTGCTGAGTTGCTATTTAGAACATTGTAATTGTAATCGTAATCGTAATCAATGATCTTAAAATAACAACAACACAGCCAACAATAACAAAAACATTATCCCACTAGGTAGTCTATACATTGATCAAATATTGTTTTTATTATTAATAATCAAATCTTTGAATAAATATTTAATCAAGAGGCCTTACTTAATAACTTCATTAAATGTTTTTCTTTAGTCTTCCTCTTCCTCTTCCCTACTTAATAACTTCATTATATGTTATTAAATGATGACATATTTAATATATTTTTAAATAATCCATTAGTTTATAGGTAAAATAAACTAGTTTAAGGGAAAAAATTAGGTAAATCAATTTATAATTAACTTATTTTTTGCTTTTTTAGGATTTTCCAAAAAAGTGATCTAGGTCTTATATTTAGGACTGGAGGGAGTAATATTTAGGAGCGAAAAGAGTATTACTTTTTCTAATTTGATTAGATTGAAGATTCTAGTTAAGTTAGTTATTAGTTCAAATATGATATTATTAACATATCCTAATCATATACCTTTATTGTTTATTATAAATACATATTATTAAAGTTTATTTGGGAAAAATATTGGAAAAATTAGATCACTTATTGAAATTTTAAAAGTTATTTTATATTTAGGACCAATGGCACAATAATTAAACACACGATATATCTTTCATTTTAGAAATCTTACATGAACTCTGTGTACCACATCATTTGTGGTGGGTTGAGGGAGTGCTTTTTCATTTTTTTTTTAAATTTGGTTACCTTTTTTTTCTATTATTATTTATTTTATTTCTTCATATTATGTGATATCCATGTAAGCGCTGAAGTGACAACTTATTCGCCACATGTATTAAAATTGACGGCGTTAAATTTATTGCCTTACAAAAGTATTAAATTGCAGAAGATCTTTACTTTTAGGATAAAATCGCATCTAAAAATATGTCAAGAGTGAATCTGCACCTTTTAGTATACTTCAAGGTGTTCATATTAACCCAACCATATACAAGTAATTTATATTTATAGAAGGGTTAAAGTGCAAAAATGCCCATGTAATTGTCACAAAGGTGCAAAAATACCCATGTAAATTTTTTTGGAGCAAAAATGCCCATCGAATTTTGAAACTGGGGTAAAAATGTCCATCACAGTTAATTTTTTGACTTTTTGACGCATAATTTTCTGTCAAATCATCATCATATAAGGCAAATAAATAAATCAGTCTGCCACATGTTTCAGTGAGAGATGAACCGGCAGATAATGATGCATCAAAAGTCAAAAAATTAACTGTGATTAGCATTTTTTCCCCAATTTTAAAATTCAATGGACAGTTTTACTCAAAAAAATTTTACGTAAGTATTTTTTACCTTTATAGTGATAATTACATGGGCATTTTTGCCCTTTAACCCCTTTATAGAATGTATATAGTCAAACGGCCTAACTGAACGTCCACTCCGTTTCTTACTATACTGACAGAGTGCGAAATTCCAGCTGTCTCACTCTTACACATGGATCGCATTCCAAGGCCCTCTCGCCGGACTCGCAAATCCGCCGCCGCCGCCGCCGACGCCGGCAAGCCAGTGCAAGGCCAGAGCGCACGCAATCCAAGCCCCTCAAGGCCCCACCATGAAGATCCCTTCGCAACCATGGTCTTCAAAGACGACGACGACGACGACGTCCCTCCTCTTCTCAAACGCCTCCCCAAGGACTTCGGCGGCGGCGGCTCCTCCATCGACGACGACGACGCCGCCGCCGACGCCGATTTCGGCACTTTCGTCGTCAAGAAAGACGATCCAAAACCGCCTTCTTCTTCTTCTTCCTCCTCCACGTGGAAGTATCAGCCAAGAACAAGTAATCAAGAACAAGAAGAAGAAGAAGAAGAAGAAGAAGAAGATGATGGTAGTGGTGGTGGTGGTGGTGGAGAGGTGAAATATCCAAATGTCGTGGTGATTACTCCGTATAGGGATAGGGTGGCGAGTGGAAGTGTGGTGCCATGGACAGGTGGCGGTCGCGCCAGTGGCGGTGGTTCGGGGATAGAGATGGCGGTTGCGAGTATGGCGGCTGCGTCAGGGTTTGGGAAACAGGGGAGAGGAGGTAGTGAGGAGGGTGGGAGGGGTTTTGGGAGTAAGGTTTCTTCCAGTTCTATTCCTGATAGTATTACCAGAGGAGAGGATCCTACTACTAAGTATGAATTGCTCAATGTGCTTGGTATGATACATGTCAATTCTGAAATTGGCCTTTCATAATGATCTAATTGATGATTTTATTGAATGTCTTGTGTGCACTTTGAAATTGCTCAATGTACTTGGTATGATACATGTGAATTCTAGAATTGGCCTTTCATAATGTTGTAATTGATGATTTTATTGACTGTTCTATGTGCACTTTGAAATTGCTCTATGTACTTGGTATGATATATGTGAATTCTAAAATTGGCCGTTTTTTAATTGAGATAATGATGTAATGGATGATTTATTTGACTGCCCTGTGTGCACTTTAAAATTGCTCTTTGAACTTGCTTGATATATGTGAATTTTAAAATTGGCGTTTTTGCGGAAAATAAAATGTTTTTTTTGTTCAAATGGAAAATAAAATGTTAGGGAAGGGAGCATATGGGTCTGTTTACAAAGCTAAGGATTTAAAAACTTCAGAGCTTGTTGCTGTCAAAGTCATTTCCATTTCTGAAGGGGTGAGTTTCTCTTCTTTTATATGCTAGTCATCTGTTTTTCCTTTAGCCTAGTTGTAGAATAATTAGAGTGAGTTTACACTTGATAAACAAACTTAATTGCTTCCTGTCTTTAGGAGGAGGGATATGAAGAAATCTGTGGTGAAATTGAGATGTTGCAGCAATGTAATCATCCAAACGTGGTCCGCTACTTTGGAAGCTATCAGGGAGAAGATTTCCTATGGGTAAGATGACATTAAATGAAAAGAAGGAAACAAAAAGTGATTCCCCTCTTTAACTTAGGTCACCATTCATGTGAAGAATTACAATGGAGCTTTTTAAAGGTTATAGTTTCATTTAGGGTAATGCTGTGCCTGCATATGCTTTTTAAAGTGAGGGCTTCTCATATACTGGCAGATTGTTATGGAATACTGTGGTGGTGGTAGTGTCGCTGACCTGTTGAATTTGACTGACGAGCCACTGGATGAGGGTCAGATAGCGTATATCTGTAGAGAAGCACTGAAGGTATTCTAGATTGAGTTGGTTGAACTTACATTTACCAATCATAAACCACTTATTGATTTACCCTTTAACCCCTGCTGCCCTGCAGCATGCTTGATCTGAATTTGATGCTTGTGCTTAAGATTTGTAGAACAGAAGTTCTTATAGGCTTTGGCATACTGTGTACTAAATGTTTTTAGTGTTTCCCTGACTTATTTTCTACTTATCATATTTTTCTCTCTTAACTCTTCTGTAACTCTGCGTAGGGGCTTGACTATTTGCACTCCATTTTCAAAGTCCATAGAGACATTAAGGGTGGGAATATCTTATTAACTGAACAAGGAGATGTCAAGCTAGGTAAAGTGGCTGAATTGTGTGTAAGATGTTATAAAATCTTGAGCTTATTTAATGATCCTCATTTAATTCTAATATTTTGTTGTCAACGATATTGTTGTTTTGTTGCACTCTAGATTGCATATATGATAAGCTTGCACTTCGAGCCATTCGTAGATATCTTTGAATATTATTTTGAGCTATGATATTGATTCTAACATGAGATGGGCTACTAGAAACAACTACCATATATGTAGAAGTGTGATATGTATTTTCCTCTCTTTCCATCTCCTCTTCTCAATACCTATCTCTCCTCTATTTTCCATACCTCACCTAACAAAGTACCTTTAAGATAACTCTAGGGAGTTGAGGATCTCTTGCTATGAATGTGTGATTCCAATGCAAAGATTTTTTTTAATAAAATATAATTACCTCATTTATAAAATTATCTGTAGTTGGACTATTCTAGAAATCAGTGAAAGGTATAGCTGGAATTCATGGCATGGAATCATTCTTAGTCATTCTTGCATGCCGTATTATTTATTTCTGCTGATGATATACTCTATGATTTAATCTTTCTTATTTGAAGTATTATTTATTTCTGCTGATGATATGCCTTATGATTTAATCCTTCTTATTTGAAGTCCTCATACATTTATGTATTTCTCTTTTGATCTAAGATCTTCCTTTTCAATTAAGTTCAGTCTGTTTTTTATCTTACCATCATGTCCTCTGTGGGAGCTTTTAGCTTAAAGTGAAAAGCTTAATTTGTTAAAAACATATCTAACAGGTGCTGTAGTATTTCATTGACGACTTTAGAGCGTGATAGGGTTCGAAAGTGTGTAATATTTAAGTTCTTGTTCTAATTTGAATAATTTCTAGTCAAAATGGATACAACTATAACATTTAAAGAACTCTGCTTCTGTAAGGATTTTTGTTTTAAGAGTTTCTTATTTTGCATAAGTATTACTTCCTAGACAAGGTTAAGCATGATATCTGTTAAAATTTTGTGGCTTTAAAAAACTGAAGAAAGATGAAAAAGATATTTGGTCAATTTACAATTTTCTGATTTTTTTCTTTAATTTTCCTATGCTACCTATTGATTCATACTTGAAATTCCAACTGAGTAAGCTATATTGAAGCTATTTAAACTTCTTCTACTTCTTTAAAATGAATAAGTGACGTTGCTTAACAACATTCTTGATGTTCCATTTCTTCAAGTTATTCAAATCTTTCTACAAACTAGGTTTCTTACATATGAAATTGACTATTCTAATTATTGTTGGAAATGATTAGAAATATTGGTAGAGATTGTGAGAAAGGATTTATGGAAAATAGTGCATGAACTTTGTAGCCATTTGTTAGTGAATAATATATTTAAAGTTTTGACCTGATAGAGCACAATGACATCGTGCGATCCATGTAGCTGACCCCCCACTTAGTGGGATACTGGTTGTTGTGGTAGTACACGAATTTCGTAGTGATTTTCTCTCCTTCCCTTGTTTGTCCCTATTACCTTAACATGTTAAGTGAAATTGAAATTATAACTATTGTATTAGAATTCTTTAACTTCAATCAACTGGCTGTTTAAGAAAATTTTCTTTGACAATGTGAGCAGGAGATTTTGGTGTTGCCGCACAGCTTACCAGGACCATGTCTAAGCGAAACACGGTATTTAATTTTCAAACCTATTCCTCTAAACCCTTCTGCTTGGTTAGCATGGTGGAAATATATTCTTATTCCCATACAAAAAAAAAGTCAACAGATTCTTTTGAATGCTCATGAACGTTTGTTTGCGATCATGATGATTATAATTAAAGGGATGTGTGGTATTTCAGCCAGCAATATCATTGAGATGAATCAGCTGAGGCTACATGTAGATTTATCAGTTCTGACGTATTCAGACAGTCTTTGGTCATGTACAATTAGATATAATGATGCTATTGCGACAATTTGTTTTCTGTATTTTATCTTGATTTTTCCAGTCAACTATTTGCTGCTTGCAAGTGACATGCACTTGTTACAAAGTATTTGCTTTTTTTAAATAATAATGGCATCTAACTTTTGTTAAGCCTTAATGTGAATTCAATGCCATGTATTTAATTCCTATTTATTTTCTTAGCATGAATGAAGATTTGAAGGATTCTTTTTTATGGGTTTATAGTTCATTGGAACGCCTCATTGGATGGCTCCAGAAGTTATTCAGGAAAGTCGCTATGATGGGAAGGTACTTAAACTCTAATTTCCCGTCTTCACTTTTCTGCAGCTTCTTTTTCTTTCATAACCCTGGATCTTTTTCTCTGCAACCTCATGGATTTCCAAGAATTTTATATTATCAGTCTTGCATTTTTAAGCTCTTTGAAGACATGTTGATAAATAAATAGATATCAGTCTTACATTGTGTTATGGTTGAATGGCGTTTAGTTTCATTATTATTTATTTCTTCAGTTATCTTATCAAGTCAGATTTATTTTTAATTTGTTTCACTCCTTCCTTTAAGGGAGTAAGATAGATATATCCTAGATTATTATCCTACTTGGGAGACAGGTTTGTTGCTTCAGTTATGTCTATGTTAACACTAGAATCCATGAATTTCCTTTAAATAAGTCGGACTGAGATGCTTTGACTCAGCTGACTTTCAATAGTTACAAGTGCATTAGTCATTTTGATTTGATTATCAGATGCATAGAAGTGAATTAGTTTTGATGGGAATGAGGGTAAATAACAGCTAAGTTCAAACACAATTTCATCAGTGGCTGTGAATGTTATTATTGAAACTTGAAGTTCTCTCTCTTTTATAATTTGATGACTTTTTTGCATAAAATATATATACAAATATAGTTTTAATATACACAAATTTACTGGTAGAGTTGGGAATATGATTAGGTACAGATTTGTGAATTTGAATGAACAAGAACTGTTTTTTAATTGAAAGAAAAAGGACTGTTTAAAGTAAAATTTGATTATGCATTGTATGTAGAAGGTGTTGAGGTTTTGGACAGCATGCACGTAAATGTGACTATTTTTATATATCAAATATAGGACTGATGGAGACTAATGGAGATCCAAAGCCATCACATTGGCGGATCTCAACAGTCTAGAACCGGTGAAATTTTGATATGGTTTTTGATAGAGCACAATGACATTGTGTGATTCATGTAGCTTACTCTACCTAGTGGAATAAGGCTTTGTTGTTGTATTTTTTATAATTAGTTTTCTATAACTTGAAAACACTTATTTAATATAGAAACGAAATAAATTTGGCCTTTTATATCTAGTCATGTTCATGATTAAGGTAGTTTGGTTTTGAGTGAAATGGCTAATGCATTACTGATCTTTTAATTCATTCCTATGTCCATTTATAGTGTATTTTTAATGATGAATTTTCTATTACTTGAAAATACTAATTTAATTTAGAAATGAAATAAACTTGGCCGGTTTATTTAGTCAAGTTCCAAAGTGGCTAAAGCATTACTGATCTTTTTAATTCAGTCCTGTACCCGTTTACAGTGAGTGGTGAGAGATGGTTGGAACTTTAGTCGAATTTTTAAATATTATTGACATTTATTTCACTTTAGAAAGTACTGTATTCTTTATATTTGTTTTGAGTGAAATAGCTAAAGCATTACTGATCGTTTTTAATTCATTCCTTTGTCCATTTATAGTGTGTATTTATAATGAATTTTCTATTACTTGAAAACACTAATTTAATTTAAAAATTAAATAATTTTGTTTGGTTTATTTAGTCAAGGTCCAAAGTGGCTAACACATTACTGATCATTCAATTCATTTCTATGCCCGTTTACAGTGAGTGGTGCAAGATGGGTGGAACTTTAGTTAATTTTTTTTATTATTATTATTGACATTTAATACCCTTACAAAGTACTGTATGCTATATATTTGTTTATTCAGGTAGACATTTGGGCTCTTGGTGTGTCTGCAATTGAAATGGCAGAGGTATATCTATTATTTGTAGTACTAATTTCAGGCTGTCCTTTCATACTGTTACTTAAACCAAATGTGGATTACTTCTTGCTCTGGAGAATGGTTGCAATCTAATTTATTCATTACTATGGGTGATCTTTCTTAGATAAATTTAAGAACAGGTTTTGTTTTTCCTGACATTTCAAGTACTCAGTTTCCTCTTTACATATTTTACAATTTATCGTGCATGAATTCCTTGTTGGAGAGATGTTTATAAGCTTATCTGCATTTATGAGCAAGATGTTTTTGTTTGGTTAAGTAATTTTCATGTCAGTGTTATTCATTATATTAGCTTAATTGATTTGGTGGCAGTTGTAAATTAGGTATTATAATTCATATCAGATGGAAGAATTTATAACTCTTATGCTTCTTTGGATAAAATCATGTACATTTTCAGGGCCTTCCTCCAAGATCATCTGTCCATCCAATGAGGGTTAGTCTTCAACTTAAGAAATCTATGCTTTCGTGATATATAATACTTGTATGCACATGAACTTGGTGTTCTGTTCACCTTTCCTTATAATGTATATTTAACTGTAATATAAATTTACTATTTTATGAAGTTTTGATGGTTCCTTCCATTGAACCGTATTAGTTATGTAGTGGGAGAAAAGGAAAAGCAAGTTTGGGGTGGACAGGAGTGAAAACTGACAGATCAAGGTTTAGGGAGAATATATTACAGGATTTATGTAGTTGCTTCTATTTAGTAAATACTGTAAACTTGTACTTGCCAGTTGCTTCTGTTGTTGGTTGTGAATTTTATAAGTAAGAGTAGTGTTTGTTGTTCATTATCATTAGATGTGTACTTGAGCTTTTGTATGAATTGCTTGAAAAACAATTTTCTTAAAAACTAACGTGCGAGCAATTTGTATGATTTGTTTTTTCTTGTCAAGTGTTAATAAAATTATTATACCTGCTTTTCCCCCTGTTCTGCTACAATCATTTTTCATGAATGGTGTCTTTAATTTCTCCAACATCACCTGCAAAATATTTGGTTGCCTTGTGCTTTTTAGGAAGTATGGAAGTTTTTTTATTGAAAATGCAAAAAAATTACGGGTTGGATGTCTGATTGTCCAGGCGGTAATGATTATGAGTTAGCTATCAAATCATTACACTAATATTTCAGCTCTTTGTAGCATCCTGAAGCTATCTCGTTTTGTTTTGTTTTTTTTTTTTGCTAGGATATTGAAAGCAATTCTTACGTGTCCATTTTTGGTATTTGGTGAAGTGTCTGAGATATGATGTTCCATTTTATAGGTTTTGTTCATGATATCCATTGAACCAGCACCAATGCTTGAGGATAAAGAAAAATGGTTTGTCATTATCCAACTCTATGTTGCAATGTTATTTTTCTACCTGGTATCATGTTAGATATGGAAATTGTACTTGTATTTGACTTTGATAATCTCCCTGATTCCACTACTTTTGGTTTTGCTGCAATTTGTATTTTATGGTTTTGTTTGCAGAATTTGATTATACATAAGTCTTGAATTTGGATTTAAATATGCGGGACCAATCCTTCAACCTAGATTTAATAAATTCTGTCATGATATCTTTAATTAGCATACCTTGGGAGGATCCTTTTCAGCTAGTTCAGGATGTTTCTGTTCATCTTGAGCATCCTATGTCACACGGTATTCTATAAATTGGTTTTGGAAGTGTTTTGCATATCTTCCTCCTAAAAGGTACTAGGTATCAGATCAATATCGGTGCATAGTTTTATGTCAAAAATGCAATTGTTCAATTATACTATGTATAACAATCTTAATTCTACATATGATTGTTTGTTTGAGTTTTCTGTTCTTTATAGGGCTCAAAGTTTGTTTGATTATTTATTGTTAAATTTTTAGTAATAGAACAAGTTAATAATGAGAGGAAAATTTTATTTCAATTTAAGAAATGCTAAATTATAATGGTAAATGATTTGAATATTTATGATATTATTATATATTGAGAAATATATTTATATGGTGCTAAATTAATAATTTGATTAATCTTTATCATGTTTATTTTTTTCTTTGTTGGTTGTTAACATGAAAGTATGGTTTCACTAGGATATTTAAGTAATAAATTTTTCAAAAAAAAATAAAATAATAAAATTGGAATGAGATTTGAAGGCTCATCTTCAGTTGCTTAGAGATATTGTTCCTTCGTTACTTTTGCGTTTTGCAAATTGTGTGGAGGTCTTTTTGGGGAAAAAAAGGTGGTTTGTTGGTTTGTTCATTGGTCTCTCGGGAATTCTAAAAAAGGTGGGAGGTACCCCAGAGGTGATGCCCTATTTTGAGATATTATGGTTCTAAAGTGGTCAAGTGCAGTAGATGATGTGCTTTCTGCTTGTAATGTAACTACATCATTA